>CM077667.1:227897641-232897641 GCA_039707655.1 Elymus sibiricus
GAAAAACGCTAACATAAAGGCGCAAGCGCCATAGTTCGTTACACGCCCCCACGGGGCACTCCATGGTTCTTGATGCAGGAAATAAAAAGGATGGATTCTCGGGGATCGTCACTCCTAAGGCCTGGCTCCGGCACCGCACGCGTTCAGTCGGGGTCCTCCTCCTCCTGGGCGTGGGCACGGCGACGTGGGGCGCGGCGACGTAGAGGCTCGTCGTAGTCATCGTCGCTCGAGCTTCCCCTGGAGAGAGTGTCGCCACCGTTGGAGGTGATGCGGCCGTCGCCAAGGGCAAGTTCACCCCAAGCGCCCGCCGTCTTCCCCGAAGGTCTCGACGAAGAGCGTCGCCGCCTCGTCATGCTTCGAATGGAGGGTGCACCTCCCCCAGGGCTGCGGGCGCGGACGACCACTTGCCGCCTGCAGTTCAGGACTTCCCTTGGGAGGCCTCGCGAGCGACGCCCTCCCTCACGCGAGTCGCTCGAGCACCAAAGGTGAACCCCTAAGTGCCGCGCCTCAGGAGCCTCCGTGCCACCAGCGCCCGAACACGAAGGGGATGCCCCCCCCCCTCACGAGCAGTGCCTAAACGGGGTATTTAAAAATATAGTGCTTGAGCAATCTTGATCGAGTTTTGTTGAGTTGGGAGATGTGCCATTTTATGGTTAATGAAGGTATAGTGCTTGGGCATAAAATTTCTAAACGGGGTATTGAAGTGGATAAAGCTAAAGTTGACGCCATTGAGAAGGTGACATGCCCCAAAGATATCAAAGGTATAAGTAGCTTCCTTGGTCATTCTAGTTTTTATAGGCATTTCATTAAAGATTTCTCAAAGATTACTAGGCCGCTAACTAATCTTATTCAAAAATATATTCCTTTTGTTTTTGATGATGATTGTGTAGAAGCTTTTGAAATACTAAAGAAAGCTTTGATTTATGCACCTACTGTTCAACCACCTGACTGGAACTTACCATTCGAGATAATGTGTCATGCTAGTGATTATGCTGTTGGTGTTGTTCTAGGGCAAAGAGTAGACAAGAAATTGAATGTTATCTATTATGCTAGTAAACCCTAGATGTTGTTCAAAGAAATTATGCCACCACTGGAAATGAATTTTTAGCAGTTGTCTTTGCATGTGATAAGTTTAGACCATATATTGTTGATTCCAAAGTAACTATTCACACAGATCATGCCGCTATTAAATACCTTATGGAAAATAAAGATGCTAAGCCTAGAATTATTCGGTGGGTGCTTTTGCTTCAAGAATTTGATGTGCATATTGTTGATACAAATGGAGCTGAAAACCACATAGCAGAAAACCTGTCTAGATGGAAAATGTTCTTGATGACCCACTGCCTATTGATGATAATTTTCCTGATGAACAACATGCTGCTATAAATACTTCACGTAGCACTCCTTGGTATGCTGATTATGCTAATTACATTATTGCTAAATATATCCCACCTAGTTTCACCTATCAACAAAAGAAAAAAATATTTTATGATTTACGACATTCCTTTTGGTATGACCCACATCTTTATAAAGAGGGAGTAGATGGTATTATTAGACGTTGTATACCTGAGCATGAACATGAACAAATATTAAGTAAGTGTCATTCTGAACCTTACGAAGGACATCATGCTGGAGATAGAACCACACACAAGGTATTACAATCTGGTTTTTATTGGCGTACTCTTTTCAAAGATGCTTGTAAGTATGTCCTTTCATGTAATGAATGTCAAAGAGTTGGTAATATTGGTAAACGTCAAGAAATGCCTATGAATTATTCACTTGCCATTGAACCATTCGATGTTTGGGGTTTTGACTTTATGGGACCTTTTCCTTCCTCAAATGGGTATACTCATATTTTAGTTGCTGTTGATTACGTTACAAAGTGGGTAGAGGCTATTCCAACTAGTAGTGCTGATCATAACACCTCTATTAAAATGCTTAAGGAAATTATTTTTCCGAGGTTTGGAGTCCCTAGATTCTTAATGACTGACGGTGGTTCACATTTTATTTATGGTGCTTTCCAGAAACTTCTAGCTAAATATGATGTTAACCATAGAATTTCATCGCCATATCATCCTCAGTCTAGTGGCAAAGTTGAATTGAGTAATCGAGAACTAAAATTAATCTTGCAAAATACTGTCAATAGATCCAGGAATAATTGGTCTAAGAAACTAGATGATCCTATATGGGCTTATAGAACTGCTTATAAAAACCCCATGGAGATGTCCCCATATAAAATGGTATATGGAAAAGCCTGTCATTTACCTCTTGAACTAGAACATAAGGCTTATTGGGCAATTAAGGAATTGAGTTACGATTTTAAACTTGCCGGTGAAAAGAGGTTATTTTATATTAGCTCACAGATTGAATGGAGGACACAAGCTTATGAGAATGCTAAGTTGTTTAAAGAAAAGGGTAAGAGATGGCATGACAAAAGGATCCAAAAACGGGAATTCAATGTAGGAGATCTTGTGCTTTTGTACAATTCTCGTTTCAGATTTTTTGCAGGAAAACTCTTATCCAAATGGTAATGTCCATACGTTGTCGAAGAGGTCTTCCGCTCCGGCGCTATAAAAATTAAGAACTTTGAAGGCAAAAACCCGAGAGTGGTGAATGGGCAAAGAATCAAGCATTACATTTCAGGTACACCCATTAATGAAGAAACTAATGTCATTCAAGTGATAACACCGGAAGAACATATACGGGAGACCTTCTGGAACACTCCAGAAACCTAAAAAAAGCTAGGTATGTGATACGGTAAGTAAACCGACTCCAAAAATTCCAAAAAAATAATTTATGTTGGTTTTAGTATTTTAGAAAAAATCCAAAAAAATGGAGTCAGGGGGACCCACGAGGGAGGCACAAGCCAACAGGGCATGACCCCCCTGGGCGCGCCCTGATGGCTTGTGCGGACCTCGTGTGCCTTCCCAACTCCGATTTATTCCCGAACACGTACTCTGACCTAGAGAAAATCATTATATATACTCTAGGATGTTTTGACCACCGCATCGCGAGTTTCTCCTCTAGTCTTGTTTCGGGCTGTTTTTCTGACAGATCTACATCGCCATGACTTCCCCAAGTTCATCTAAAGACAAGTTTTTCGAGAGGGTTATCAACCCCTACTTGCCGGAGGTGATGAAGCACCATCAAGCTATTGAGATGTGTCAGGGGTGCTCCACATCCGGGATGTTCAAGGCCCCAAGAAGGAGGGAAGGGACAAGGCCAGGCTTGCAGAAGTGGAGCAGGAGATCTTCAAGTGCCAAGGGATGGTTGAACGTGGTCTGAGTGCTAACCATGCTATGATCACAGACATCATCCGCGAGAACAAGCTTGACACAAGAAGCGTAGGAGAGGCTCTCTTCAAACTTCAAGAGCGGATCGAGCACCTTCAAGATTATATCTATGAACTCCAAACCCAGAACCGTGAGTATGGATCTATGTTTAAAAGGATGAGCCTCGCTGCTGATTTCAGGATTCCGGAGACAAGAGTCTCTTCCCATGATGGGGAGCCTATGCCTTGGAAGATGGAGGATTTCCGCACACCACCACCATCACCGAAGAACACTTGAGTACATTGGTATGGGCACAACCCCTAGCTTGTTCCAAGATTGGGGAGGTGCCCCGGTATTGTATCACCATCACTTTTTCACTGCCATCTTTTATTTTAGTTTGATCTTTAGCTATTGAGTGGTTTAGAGAAATAAAGTTTCAGATTTGCTTTGCTTAGAATTTTTGTTTGAGTTCTACCTATCCTTGTAATCGAGTGTGAGAGTTATATAATATAGATTAGTTGAGTTCGCGTGTTTTACTCTCTTGCACCAATGATTATAGCAATACAATAAAAATAATAGTAAAGATCATATGCTTATCCCATGGGAAGTAATGACTTCACATAAAAAGGAAGTATGAACTATGAAAATTGTTGCGAATAGAACAAGCATAGCCTTAGTCATTGTTATAATCTATGCAAGATCATGATAGAGAGGAGAAGATTCACATACAAATATAATATCATGGACATCATCTATGATTACGAACCCTCACCAAATATTAAATAATGATCAAGTGTTGAAGTTGGACATGGAAGACAGCCTAATGGTCATGGGGCTTACATTTGCATAGAAGTTATATAGACATGGATCCTTTAACATGTGATGCTTCCTTTAGAACTTTTGCTAGCCAAAATTTCCGCACCAAGTAGAGATACTACTTGTGCATCCATTACCCCTTGAACCCAGTTTATTTTTGTAAGAGTCCACCTTACCTACCTAGGTATTGAATAAGATCCTTCAAGTAAGTTGTCATCGGTGCATAAGCAATAAAAATTTCCTCTAATCATGTATGATCTTTTATTGAAAAGGAAAATAAGCTTTGTCCGATCTTGTGATGGTGAAGAAATAAAAGCGACGGAGTGCATAATAAAGTTCGCTATCACAAGGGGCAATATAACGTGAAGTTCTTTTGCATTAAGAGATTGCACATCAAAGCAAATAAAAGCGCATGACAACCTCTGCTTTCCTCTACGAAGGGCCTATCTTTCACTCTCAAAAAGTTCTTACCTTTATTCAAGAGTCATCAATATCTTATCTTCTTCTAAGTTATAAACTCTCTTAGTGGTAAGCATCACATGTTGAGGTAAGATCTAGGTATATATATCCAATTGAATGTAAGAAACCACGATTCATTATTGTTGACATTATCCTTGAGGTAAATGAGTTGGGTGGAAAATGAAGCCCCTATCTTCCTATGTGTCCGGCAAAACCATTAGCTCCAAAAATATGCAATGAGTGTCAACAATCATAGATGACTAAATGATAGTTGAGTATGTGGGTTTTCTACGATGAAAGCTCTTATATAGACTCTTTCTTTTTAATATGATGAACTAGGATTATCTCCATGACTAAAAGCATCGTTTGTTGGTTGTCAATAAGGTTTATGCTTCATACTTCGATAATTGTGAATAGATCTTCACTTGATTATGAGAAGCTATATGATGAAATGCTTGCTGCTATAAAGATATGGATGATGCTCTCATGTCCGTATTCTGTTTTTATCGACACCTCTCTCTATCAAATCATGTGGTCATTACTCTCGAGTTCGGCTTTCTCTTGAGGACAAGCGAGGTCCAAGCTTGGGGGAGTTGATACGTCCATTTTGCATCATGATTCCCTATTCATATTTACGTTATTCTTGTCCATTATTCCCGATTATCATACAATTCTCATGCCCTTTCTCTTTGAATATGCAAGGTACATCACAAAGAGGGAATTATCTGGAAACTGGAATTCTGGACCGGAAAACCAAGAAAAGGCAGAAAAATCATCGGACTCCAAATGACCTGAAACTTCACGAGGAATTTTTATTGAATATATGTGAATTTATGGGCCAAAAATATACCAGAGGGGGGCCACCAGCCAGACACAAGCCATCAGGGCACCCCCCAGGTCGCGCCCTGAAGTATGGTTGGGCCACGGCTGGCCTCTCGACGCCCATCTTCTCCTATATGGTGTGTTTTACCCTAGAAAAAATCATAAGCAACCTTTTGGGATGAAGCGTCGCCGTCTCGAGGGGAAACCGGGCAGGGACCCTTTTGCACTCCGGCAGTCAGATTCTGCCAGGGAAATCCCTCTCCGGGAGGGGGAGACCGAAGCCATCGTCATCACCAACACTTCCTCCTTCGTGGGAGGACCAATCTTGATCAACATATTCACCAGCACCATCTCATCTCCAACCCTAGTTCATCTCTTGTATTCAATCTTTGTCCCAAAACCTCAGATTGGTACTTGTGGGTTACTAGTTGTCTTGATTACATCTTATAGTTGATGCTTGTTGGATTACTTGATGGAAGATATTATGTTCAGATCCTTAATTACTATTATTGCACCTCTGATCTTGAACATGTTGATGAGGTGTGAGTATTTACTATTGTTCCTGAGGACACGGGAGAAGTTTGGTTATAAGTTATCATGTGAAGTTGGTATTCGTTCGATATTTTGATGATGTGTATGTTGTTACTTCTCTTAGTGGTGTCGTGCGAATGGCGACTACACGACACTTCACCATTCTATGGGCCTAAGGGAAGTCATTGTGGAGTAACAAGTAGATGATGGGTTGCTAGAGTGACGGAAGCTTAAACCCCAGTTTATGCGTTACTTCATAAGGGGCTGATTTGGATCGACATGTTTCATGCTATGGTTAGATTTATCTTAATTCTTCTTTCGTAGTGGCGGATGCTTGCGAGAGGGGGTAATCATAAGTAGGTTGTTAGTTCAAGTAAGAACAACACCTTAGCACGAGTACACCCACATATCAAATTATCAAAGTAGCGAAGGCGAATCAACCCAACATGATGAACATGACTAGACAGGATTCCCATGTGTCCTCGGGAGTGCTTGCTTAATATAAGAGTACCTTCAGGCCTGTCCTTTGCTACAAAAAGGATTGGGCTACCTTGCTGCACCTTTGCTACTATTGTTACTTGTCACTTGTTATGATTTATCTTGCTACAAAACTATCTACTATCGTTACTTACATCACTTGCAGAGAATACCTTGCTGAAAACTGCTTATCATTTCCTTCTGCTCCTCGTTGGGTTCGACACTCTTACTTATCGAAAGGACTACGATTGATCCCCTATACTTGTGGGTCATCAATGTCTTCCTCCTTGGTCGGCCATTCCTTCTAGGGCTTGAACAATGCCTTCCACAGCTTGGCGTGGGTAGTGCAAAAGAAGTGGAGGATGGTGGTGATGTCGTCGGCCTTGCAGGACCACATTGGGGTAGCTCGATGTTGGCAAGGAGTGAGGCGGAGTCAGAGCATGATCTGAACCATGTTGGCCAGCTCGACCTTCTCCTTTACCATCTAGGAGATGCGCTTTTGCAGAGACTTCACCTCTGCTTCCGATCCCCAGTCGAGGCCCTTCTTCATCCATGATATATACCAGCCTTGTGTGGGGACCGGATCTGAACTTGGAGGGTGCTGCCCAGTCCGCGCCGTGGGGTTCGGTGATGTAAAACCACTCCTTTTTCCAAATCTTGACGGTATCTATGAAGGTACTGTCCGGCCATTCAACCCGGGGGAGCTTGCTAATCACTGCCCCCCACAGTGTGCCTGCTAACCATCGACTATCTTTGGCTTGACGTAGAGGACCTTTAGCCACAGACCAATGTGCGGCTGGACCCGCAGGAAGGCCTCGCAGACGATAATTAAGGCCGAAATGTGCATGAAGGAGTTAGGGGGGAGATCGTGAAAATCCAACCCGTAGAAGAACATAAGCCCCTTTATGAAGGGGTGGAGCAGGAAACCCAGACCCCTGATGAAGTGGGAGATAAACACCACGCTCTCGCCTTGCCTTGGCGTGGGGATGACATGCCCCTCTTCAGGAGCGCGGTGAGCAATGTTGGCCGGAAGATAACCAGCGCGCTCCATCTCCACGATGTCATCTTCGGTGACGCAGGAAGCCTCCCACTTGCCTCTGGAACCCGAACCGGCCATGGCCGAATGAAGGGTGTGGCTTGGGAGGAGCTCGGGAAGGAGTGGATCTGGGCGCTCGAGGCTCAGGAGGCTGAGAAGGCGATAGCAGTGAGGGAACAGAGAAGCGTGTGGAGATTTCGGTGGCTGCTTCCTTTTATAAGGCAGCTAGAAATGCCAAGCGTCCCCTTAATGCGGTGCAGGCCTCACCACTTCCCGATATAATCGTGCAGTTAAGCGCGCGTGGGATAACCCGAATCATTGATCATATCCCTTAAACAGCGGGGCACGATATCCATATTGATGGAACGTGCCAATAGAGGAACCACCTTGAACCGCGAATCGAGTTTTTATAACTGGTCTATGGTCATCACTGGCTGTGACCTTTCATTGAAAGTTGTCAGGCAAAGGCATTGTTTCAGTTCGGGCAGTTGGCCTTCGAGGTTAAGTACTACGTATTGATCGGAAATCGAGAGGTCATCGACAGCCGAATTATTACCGGTTGAATGAAGGAAGGGGAGAAGAACTCGCCCCACAAGCCAGTGACTTGGTGTGCATGGAGCTACTAGTGGTCGTATACCCCGGCATTGGAGGCTTGTTCGGGGGCTACTAAGGGAGTCCGGAACTAAGGGGTCCTCGGGTCACCAGTCTATCTCTCATATACCGGGTTGATGGGCCGCTCTGTGGCCCTTATCGGAAGGGCAAGCTATGAGGCGTCTTCATGTTCAGTAAGGAAATCTCCGGTGCCTTGGTGTGTCCTCCAAGGCAAGATAGAAGATTCGGCATATTCGTTCCCAGATGGTAACCGACCATCTGTAACCCTAGGTACCCCTAGTGTCTATATAAACCAGAGGGTTTTAGTTCATAAAGGAAAACCATCCTCATACTCATCAAGGGTTTAGTTCATCTGATCTCGTGGTAGATCGACTCTGTAATTGTCATACACACATCAATACAATCAAGCAGGGCATAGGGTTTTACCTCCTCGAGAGGGCCCAAACCTGGGTAAACACTGTCCCTCTGTCATCTTGTTTCCCATCGATCCAAGATCCACAGCTCGGGACCCCCTACCCGAGATCTGCCAGTTTTGACACCGACATTGAGCGCAACGCGGAGAGGGGCATCCGCCCAGGCCAGCTGCGCAGCTCTTTGTACAGCGGAGCGGCCGGAATCGCGGCGGTCGGCGACCTGCTCTGTCTCCTGTCGAGAGGAAGAAGAAGGAGGCAGGAGAGAGAGAGAGAACCCGGTGGAGCCCACGTGTAAGTAACCCTGCCGCCGGGCCCAATCATTAAGTGGAGACGGTTTCCGTGGAAATCGTTTTCAGCAGACAAAGATGTATTTTCCGAAAGACGCCAAAGACGTGGCCTGATACGTCTCCAACGTATCTATAATTTTTTCTTGTTCCATGCTGTTATATTATCATTCTTGGATGGTTTACAATCATTTTATCACAACTTTATATCATTTTTTGGGACTAACCTATTGACATAGTGCCAAAGTGCCAGTTGCTGTTTTTGCTTGTTTTTTACTTCGCAGAAAATCAGTACCAAACAGAGATGAAATGCTGCGGGGATTTTTGTGGATTTTTTACGGACCAGAAGAAACCAGATGGGCCAAAGAACACCAGAAGAGGGGGGCCAGGGTGGCCAGCACCCAGCAGGGTGCGCCAGAGGCCCTCTGGCGCGGCCTGATGGGTGCTGGGCACCTCGGGCACCCCATCCACCTCCTCCGATGCCTATAAATTCCCAAATATTCGGAAACCCCCAAAAATAACCCTAGACCCTCCGCTCCGCTGCCGCAACTCTCTGTATTGACGAAATACCAATCTGGAGACGTTCCAGTACCCTGCCGGAGACGGGAATCCATCTCCGGTGGCCACCTTCATCATCCCAGCGGAGGCCATGATGAGGAGGGAATAGTCCACCCTCGGGGCTGAGGGTATGTACTAGTAGCTATGTGTTCAATCTCTCTCTCTCGTGTTCTTGAGATGTCACGATCTTGATGTATCACGGGCTTTGTTAATATAGTCGGATCATATGATGTTTCCCTTGCTATCTTGTTGTGATGAATTGAATCTTTACCTTTGATATCTCATTATGTTGGATTGAATATTGGATTTGAGAACACTTGATATATGTCTTGCATGCGGATACCCGTGGTGATAATAGGGTGTTCTATTGATTCACTTGATATATGTTTTGGTACTCAACTTGCGGATTCCTGCGGTGGCATTGGGGTAATCTATCCATAGGGGTTGATACACGTTCTTGTCCTACTTTCTCTGATAGACATCTTGGGGCACTCTTTGAGGTTCTTTGTGTGGATTGAGTATTATGAATCTGAAATTGTTTGATGCGTATCGTATAATTAACTCATGGATACTTATGGTGACATTGGAGTATCTAGGTGACATTAGAGTTGGTTGATGCATATCATATGGTGTTATTCTAGTACGAACTCTTAAATAGATCGAACGGAAAGGATAACTTGATGTTATCTTAGTACGAACTCTTGAATAGATTGATCAGAAAGGATAACTTTAAGGTGGTTTCGTACCCTACAAACAATTTCTTCTTATGTTCTCCGCTAGATAAGAACTTTGGAGTGATTCTTCGTTGCACGTTGAGGGATGGTTATGTGATCCAATTATATTAGCATTGTTGAGAGATTGCACTAGCGAAAGTACGGACCCTAGGCCTTGTTTTCAAGCATTGCAATACCGTTTGTGATCACTTTTGTCACTTGATACCTTGCTGTTTTTATATTTTCAGATTACAAAAACCTATATCTATCATCCATATTGCACTTGTATCACCATCTCTTCGCCGAACTAGTGCACCTATACAATTTGCCATTGTATTGGGTGTGTTGGGGACACAAGAGATTTCTTGTATTTGATTGCAGGGTTGTTTGAGAGAGACCATCTTCATCCTACACCTCCCACGGATTGATAAACCTTAGGTCATCCACTTGAGGGAAAATTGCTACTGTCCTACAAAACTCTGCGCTTGGAGGCTCAACAAAGTCTACAAGAATAAAGTTGTGTAGTAGACATCAAGTTCTTTTCTGGCGTCGTTGCCGGGTAGGTGAGTGCTTGAAGGTATATCTTTAGATCTTGCAATTAAATCTTTTAGTTTATTGTTTTTCACTAGTTTGGTCTTATAAAAGAAAACTACAAAAAAATGGAGTTTAGGTTGCATCATTAGTTTCGTCTTCATAATGTCTTTCGTGAAAATAAGGATTTCGAAAATTGTGCTCAATTGGTAGAGGAAGAAATTATGAAAATACGCAATGAGAATTCCTTGAATGATGAGCATGATAGCAATATTGTTAGCATGAATTTTCTGAATATCCATGATGCTAATGATATGCAAAGCCACAAGCTTGGGGATGCTATGTTTGATGAAGATGATCTTTTTAGTTCCCCTACTTTGAGTGATCAAATTTGTTATGATGATTGCATGCCTCCTATTTATGATGATTGTGATATTTATGAAAGTGGGTTTGGAAGAGTGTCAACTTTGGATAATTATTATCCCACTATCTTGGAGGGTGTTGAATTTTATTATAATGATAAAAGTGGGTTTGGAGAGGTCATGACTTTATTTAGTAATGATTCCACTATTTCGGAAGAGGTTTCACTTGACTATGATGAGAACAAAGTTGCTACTTATGATGATTATTGTGATGATACTTATGTTATAAAAAGTAGTGATAATTATTGTCATAATTTTGAATATCCTTTTACTGAACATTACTCTTTTAATGTGGAAACAATTTATAGTATTCGAGTTTCATTTGATGCTCCCACTATTATGAATGAGAGGAAATATACTTATGTGGAGAGTGATAAATTTTCTATGCTTGTAGATCATGAAAAGAATGCTTTATGTGATGGTTATATTGTGAAATTCCTTCATGATGCTACTGAAAATTATTATGAGGGAGGAACGTATATTTGTAGGAATTGCAATAATATCAAGTTTCCTCCCTATGTGTTCAAAGTTTTGAAGTTATGCTTGTTTTGCCATCCTATGCTAGTTGATTCTTGCTCCCAAAAATTATTTGCTCACAAAATCCCTATGCATAGGAAGTGGGTTAGAATTAAATGTGCTTGTCATGAGATTCGTGATGCTCTCTTGAATGCTTCAATTACTATTCCTATACGAGCATCATTGAAATCATCATGCCTAGCTAAAAGGCATTAAAGAAAAGCGCTTGTTGGGAGACAACCCAACACTTATACTTTCTGTTTTGGTGTGTTCACATGATTAAGCTACTGTAGTAATGATGTTTTGTGTATTTTATTTCAATAAAGTGCCAAGTAAAGCCTTTGGGATGACTCACAAGATGAGTAGAATTGATACTGAACCAAAACAGAAACTTTTGACTCCAGTACAGGAATTTTCATTGTTGACTAGGGCGTGATAATGATCTGAAATTTTTACACAGTCTTCATATAAAAAAAATCAGGTTGTACTAATTTTTCAGAATATTTAGAGACAGGGAAGTATGGCTATACTACAGATCTTCACAGACTGTTCTGTTTCTGACAGATTCTGTTTTGCATGCATAGTTTGCTTGTCTTAGTGTTTCCATAGCTTATATTTAGTGGTATAAATTATGGGAATGGTAGAATACAGTAGGTATCATGTGGGAACAATTATGAATCTTGTCTTGACAGTACCTAAGTGAATGATCTATCTTTATTATACTAACCCTTCTCACGAAGTTCCGTTAAGTTTTGTGTGATTAAGTTTTCAAGTTTAGGGTGAGACACCGATATGAGGAGAATAAGGAGTGACAAGAACCTAAGCTTGGGGATTCCCAAGGCACCCCCAAGGTAATATCCAAGGAAGACTCAAGCGCTTAAGCTTGGGGATGCCCCGGAAGGCATCCCCTCTTTCGTCTTCAACACTATCGGTATATCTTACTTGGAGCTATATTTTTATTCGTCACATAATATGTGTTTTACTTGGAGCATCATTTTATTTTATTGTTCTCTATTAGGTGTTATTTATAATCTTTTTTTTCTATAAAAAGTTCCAAGAATTGCCTTTAGGATGCTTGAATTGCATGTTTGATGTGTGCTGTGTAAAAACAGAAACTTTTGCTGTAGTGTTTGAATTTTCATATTTTACTGGAACATGGAAAGTTTCTGAAATTTTTACACAGTATTTTCATACAAATTATTTAGCATGTCCTAAATTTTAATAATTTGTTGATTTACATAAGTACCCTGTTTTCATAAATTGCTACAGACTGTTCTATTTGGACAGATTGCTGTCATAGTTTCGTTATCTACTTATCCTATAGTTTCCATAGCCTATATTGGTAGATATAAATTGTGGAAATGATAGTAAACAGTAGATGATGTTTGAAAATTATTGTGCAACTTGTCTTGGCAGTACATGAAGTGTTGATTTGTTCTTATGTGTACTACCCTAACTCACGAGTTCTTTTCGAGTTTTGTGTGGATGAAGTTTTTTAGAATAGGTGAAACCGGGATATGAGAGGTTTGAACGAGATACAAAAGCTCAAGCTTGGGGATGCCCAAGGCACCCCAAGTAAATATTTCAAGAAGTCTCAAGCATCTAAGCTTGGGGATGCTACGCATCCCACCTCTCTTCGTCAACTATCGGTTAGCCTATGTTGAGCCCAAATTTCTATTCATTCACATGTTGTGTGCTATTCTTGGAGTTCTATTTTTGTTTAGTTTGCTGTTTGAATAAAACACTCAGATCTGAAAATATTTATTGAGAGAGAGAGAGAGTCCTCACATAGCTACTTAATTGTTTGACTACTCATTGATCTTCACTTATATCTTTTGAGAGTAGCTTGTCATTTGCTCACGTGCTTCACTTAAATTTGTTTGAGCTTGCCAAAAAGCAATGGCAATATATGAAACTAGTCCCAAAGTGATAGATATCCAAGGAGGATATAATAAAAACTTTCATGAAGATCATTGGACAAATTAAACTTGATTCCTTGTAATAGTTTTGAAACATGATGATAGTAATATGTGAGTCATGCTAATGACTAATTATGCTTAGTAGGAATATTGGTGTTAAGGTTTGTGATTCCCTATGCATGCACGAAAGTCAATAGTTATGCAATGAAGTTACATCCTACTTGTGGTGCATTATTCGGTGTTAGTTATGTTCAATGCTCACTTATGTGAATTTTCGTTTCTTGGTTTGGTTGCTTCCCAATCTATTTGCTAGCCTCCATTTGTACTAAGTAGAAATACTACTTGTGCTTCCAAAATCCTTAAACCAAGTTTTGCCTTATGAGTCCACCATATCTACCTATATGCGGTATTTCCATGCCGTTCCAAGCAAATTTGTATGTGCCATCTCTAAATTTTCAAAATAAATTTTCTCTTTTGTGTGCCCGTACCGCTCATGAAACGGCGGGGAGTGTCCAATTTTTTCCATGCTAGATGTGTTATTCTCGAGATGAGTGTTTATTCACTTGTCATTGCACGAGAGTGCGGAGGTAATAGGGATGCCCATTCCCGAAATGAAAAAGAAAAAAAAATATTTACTTTATGTTGTCAAATAATAAATTCCTTGGAAAGTGTTGGTATGGAAGGCAACCGTGGATACGGCCCACCATGGAAAGTGAAATTTTGGTGGAAAAAGGGATAAACTTTATTTTTTGTTTGGGAACCGCCTATGATATATCTAGCATGGAAACTATTGTGAGCTACTTTGTCGTTTTCGTTGACAGGAAAAGCATGCCACCCAAAATATTTTTTCTCTCTCAATTTAAAACTTTGAGCTCTGGCACCTCTACAAATCCCTACTTCCCTCTGCGAAGGGCCTATCTATTTACTTTATGCATTTTTTATTTTTGCTTTGAGTCTCCACCCTCTCTTATAAGCACCAACTAGGGGGCACTATGATAGTACTTGAGCATTGGGCATAGCTAATATTTGAGTGTGTTTCATGAATGGATCAATGATTGAGCATGATGGGTTAGGGATAACTTTCTTTAGTGTTGATATTTTTAAAAACATGGTTGCTTGTTGACATGCTTGAGTATTGAAGTCAGTATGTTAAAACTAGACTATTGCTTTGAATCATTTACAAGTCCAATTGTCCATGCTATACAAAGAAAAAAAGAATATGATGAACATGTTAGGCAGCTTTCCGCATCAAAAATTCTGTTTTTATCATTTACCTACTCGAGGACGAGTAGGAATTAAGCTTGGGGATGCTGATACGTCTCCAACGTATCTATAATTTTTGCTTGTTCCATGTTGTTATATTATCATTCTTGGATGTTTTACAATCATTTTATTACAACTTTATATCATTTTTTGGGACTAACCTATTGACATAGTACCAAAGTGCCAGTTGCTGTTTTTGCTTGTTTTTTACTTCGCAGAAAATCAGTACCAAACAGAGATGAAATGTTGCGGGGATTTTTGTGGATTTTGTACGGACCAGAAGAAACCAGATGGTCCAAAGAACACCAGAAGAGGGGGCCTAGGGTGGCCAGCACCCACCAGGGCACGCTAGAGGCCCCTGGCGTGGCCTGATGGGTGTTGGGCACCTCGGGCACCCCCTCCACCGCCTCCGATGCCTATAAATTCCCAAATATTCAGAAACCCCCAAAAATAACCCTAGACTCTCCGCTCCGCCGCCGCAACTCTCTGTATCGACGAAATACCAATCTGGAGACGTTCCAATACCCTGCCGGAGAGGGGAATCCATCTCCGGTGGGCATCTTCATCATCCCGGCGGAGGCCATGATGAGGAGGGAGTAGTCCACCCTCGGGGCTGAGGGTATGTACCAGTAGCTATGTGTTCAATCTCTCTCTCTCTCGTGTTCTTGAGATGTCACGATCTTGATGTATCACGGGCTTTGTTAATATAGTCGGATCATATTATGTTTCCCTTGCTATCTTGTTGTGATGAATTGAATCTTTACCTTTGAGATCTCATTATCTTGGATTGAATATTGGATTTGAGAACACTTGATATATGTCTTGCATGCAGATACCCGTGGTGACAATGGGGTGTTCTATTGATTCACTTGATATATGTTTTGGTACTCAACTTGTGGATTCCCGCGGTGACATTGGGGTAATCTATGCATAGGGGTCGATACACGTTCTTGTCCTACTTTCTCCTATAGACATCTTGGGGCACTCTTTGAGGTTCTTTGTGTGGATTGAGTATTATGAATCTGAAATTGTTTGATGCGTATCGTATAATTAACTCATGGATACTTGTGGTGACATTGGAGTATCTAGGTGACCTTAGAGTTGGTTGATGCGTATCATATGGTGTTATTCTAGTACGAACTCTCAAATAGATCGAACGGAAAGGATGACTTGATGTTATCTTAGTACGAACTCTTGAATAGATCAATCGGAATGGATAACTTTAAGGTGGTTTCATACCCTACAAACAATTTCTTCTGATGTTCTCTGCTAGATATGAACTTTGGAGTGATTCTTCGTTGCACGTTGAGGGATGGTTATGTGATCCAATTATATTAGCATTGTTGAGAGATTGCACTAGCGAAAGTACGGACCCTAGGCCTTGTTTTCAAGCATTGCAATACAGTTTGTGCTCACTTTTGTCACTTGCTACCTTGCTGTTTTTATATTTTTAGATTACAAAAACCTATATCTATCATCCATATTGCACTTGTATCACCATCTCTTCGCCGAACTAGTGCACCTATGCAATTTTCCATTGTATTGGGTGTGTTGGGGATACAAGAGATTTCTTGTATTTGATTGCAGGGTTGTTTTAGAGAGACCATCTTCATACTACACCTCCCACGGATTGATAAACCTTAGGTCATCCACTTGAGGGAAAATTGCTATTGTCCTACAAAACTCTGCGCTTGGAGGCTTAACAAAGTCTACAAGAACAAAGTTGCCTAGTAGACATCATGGCCCTGCACGCGCGCGGCGAGCAACTGGGCCGGGCCCAGTGCACTGTCGAACTAAGAATTGCTCAGTGCACAATTTAGGCCCATTAGGTATAATCACTTATCTTTTTCTTTTTCCAGAGATCTTGTAAAATCCATAGAAAAATTATTCCATGTCCAAATGGCATGATTCAAATTCCTATGATCTTCTGAAAAAACCACCAATTATTTGGTACAACTTCCATATTTTTCCACCACATCTTTCTGTATTGTTGTTATACAAATTCAAATTTGAGCTATAAAGAGCCTCCTTGCAAAATCTCTAGATCATTCAAATTAACTCCTAATTTGATGGTTCAAATTCCTAGATGACTCAAACATCATGCCATGTTTATCTAGCCATGGTTAAAAAATTTCCCATGCATTATTTCTGTTATGTCAAATAAATAGTCCACTTTTTCATTATTTCCTTCTTAGAAAAACCCTAGATAATTCATGCCAACTCCAAAACCAGTGAAACCAATTTCTAAATGCTTCTAAATTGATCAACTATTTAATGAGTGCCTCCACTCATTTTTACAAAAATAAATTCTGTGAACTCCTTATAAGATCATCATTTCCATCCTTTTGGCCTTTCCAAAAATCCCTATTGATGCAACTCAAGTAGATTCTCTTTGGTTATTTTCCTTATAGCTAGAGGTGTCCCAGTAAAATAAACTCTCTATTTTAGAACACTTTTGTTTATCTTCTTGTTGTGTTGCTTATTATGGTTGTTTATGACGGTAGTTGACGAAGTAGACGGAGTGCTCGGAGTTGGACCGGAAGCGTGTGAAGACCTCGAAGACTTTGCTGAGCTAGGCAAACAACCCTTTGACCATGTCGATGAAACTATTTCTTACATGGCACTATAGTACTTTGAATGTTGCAGGAAAAGGCATGTTGATGTGGTGGCAACCTAGTTAGGTTGTCTTCGATGCACTTCTCACCAATACTTGCATTGTTATGACTCTACTTTTTGCTTAGAGTTGTGGGGGTGGGAAGTAGATAGGATGCTAGTAGAAGCTACGCAAGTGGGACGGGGATATGCATGGTGTTGGAAACAAAAGTATTTTCAAAGACTTTTCGAAAACCCCTTCGGGTGCCACTAATGCCCGAGGGAGATGATGAGCTAGGTAACCAATTGATAAAGAAGAGGTGTACTGAGGTAAGTTGAGTGTGTGTTTTCGAAAATGGATTAGATTAAGATTTGTCGACCGTCCCAACCTTACATGTACAACCACTCTACCCCTATATGGGAAGGGGCTTTGTTGATTACTTTGGTTGATGCTAGGAGAGAGCCGCATTACTAGAGGCGAGAGAGCCAGAGTTACTATCTCGATACGGGGTCGTGCCTGGTAGGGCTACCATGGGCTATTTTTACAGAAACTGGGCACACCGTTGTGTCCCTTCATGGATGGTACTATGTTGAGCAAGGCTCATGTTTTGTACATCATGAAGACATGGGCCAACGAGCGGACTCTTTGTTTAGTGTTGTCAAGGGAAAGGCATTGTTCGGGTGCTTACCTCGGGTATGTAATATACCGCGAGTCGTGGATGACACGGAAGTTCCCCGAGTCTTGTGGATAAAGTATGCAACCTCTGCAGAGTGTAAAACTATTCGGATAGTCATGTCCACGGTCAAGGACAGTTGGGTGGCGCTTCTTAATTATACTATGTCCAGATGTTTTCTCAAAACTGGTGTGTGTGTGTGTGTGTGTGACAAAGAGATACTTGAGCTAAGTCGGAAGACTTGATGAAATGATTGAACATGTGATGTTCAAACCCTGCTTATATTGGTATCTGTAACCTGTTCATATGGATATCTACAACTTATTGATGCATATTTTTTCTAAATGGTAGGACATGATGTTGCATTCAAAACTAGCTTTCCGCAAAACTACCTACTTAGTGCTATAGCATGCATTGTTTTACCTTGTCCAAACATGGGTTGCTTGGGAGTACATTCAAAGTACTCATTGGCTTGCCACTGGTTATTTTATTGGCCATACATGAAAGAACATGATATAATGAAGAGTACCTTGGTGATGAGCATGCGAGCTAGGACGCTTCCCAGTCAGAATGCCTATAGGGTTAAGGCAGATGGCATGGATCCATGCTATCGTTGAAGATTTCCGCTGCGTGTTTATGAAGACTTGGCCATGAAGGTCATATTTGAGTAAAACGGTATGTACTGGATGTAAGACTCTTGTTATTCAGCTTATGTGTGTTCAGTGAGCATTGATCTCTGGGATCACTGTACACGTGCATTCGGTGACCACGACTTATGAGTTGGGGTACCTACAGAGCTGGCATCAGAGCCATCCTAAGTGTAGGAAGCCCTTAGTGAGCATGGAGGTTAGTCAGGACGAAACTATTTTCCAGACCCTTCAAATCACTTACAAAACTTCTATATTTCTTATCTCTCCTAAGTTTCCCAAGAAACCAAAGGTTTTGGCTTACCACTTCCAACATTTTCCTCTTGACTCTCCCCATCTGCTTTTTCAAAACTTTGCAAATGGTCGCTAGTACCCTTATGCCCCTGACCACTGGATTCCTTGAAATCCTTGTAGGTAACCTGGAAGGAAGCCACCTTGCCAAACATTCACCCACATCTTTGGAAAAACAAGATTGGCGACACCATGACAAGACGATACCCATAGAAGATACCTTCTTGAGGAATGAGGACAACTCGGAAGATGGTGGCACCCTCGACACTACCCCCAGGATGATGCAACCATGGCCCACGATGATCAAGGCATAAGATATGCAAGATCATGGGTATACATCACTAATTGAGCGACCCTTCCCTTACCGTTGTTGTATCGGCAACCACCGGTGGATGAGAACCTCGCCATTTGGCCCGCCTCACCATAGTGAGCAGGAAAACAGTTCTCTTCATCCCCCCCGCTCTTGGTGTCGATATTGTCATCAACGTAACCGACATGGTGGAACTCTATCATTCCTTGTCAATGTCATTGCACAAAGGACTGTCTACTTGGAATCCTCGATGACTTAGAAGACAAGAACACATTGACAGGACTATGGAGACAACAGAAGACCCTGTCAACGGCAGCCACAAGGGACCACCTTCACCCCGTCAGCTCAGCAGATAAGAAGCTGTCAAAAATTCTTCAGGCCCCAACCCAGATCGTTTCTTCATACAACAACAAGTCACGTAGCTTCACCTGAGGAAGTCCCAGAAGACTGAACATCCTTCTCTCCGAGACACGAAGCAAGGCACGACTATCGAGTCTGAGAACCCCTTAGGGTAGGATGAGTCGTGTATCCCCTATGCGAAGTCGAGTCCGTGTGAAGGTTCGGATGGAACCATGTTGTGTGTTGCTTGTTTTTATTTGTTTGTGTTTTGGTATAAGTCACACTTTTTACCTAGGCAACAAGTACACAACTATATCACCTACCTTATCTTAATGTGCGTGTTTGGCCTTTTCGGCACTTGTTTGATTACACTAGCACTATAGCACCCCCTTTAGGGACCTCCCCTCTATGCTACTTTTCCCTCTAACCCTTCTTGTCAACTGAAGACCAGCAAGGCAAGATGCACCAAGGATCCACCTCAACAAACAATTGGCTCTGGAGACTTTCTGAAGACAACCTACTCAACCAAGTGAAACCTCGTAGAGATATGCTTCTCCCTCAAGATTGGAAATCCTTCCCAAGATTAACCTAGACATAACCAGTTATCCCCGCTCGAACCCCTAACCATGTGCTTAACCCACGGATTTGCAAGGGAACCAGTTAAGCTTCAATAACCCCTGTTTAGCACAGGGTTCATTATGGAACTAGTGATCATAGTGAACAAACACATTACATTCCTAAGCCAGCACATGGACTGGTGATGCCACAGCGAAGATTGTCTGAGGATATATGCTCAATAGACAAATGAATGGTTGAGGCCATAATAGATGTCTTGAGAATATAGCTAGAACTCCTTTGGTGGATTATGAGACATTGGTGTTGGTGTAAGAACTTGGTTGATCGAATTAATAGAGTAGCATAACTTACTTCTCCCTTGAGTAAATTGCATTTAGTAGGACAATTATGATCACAAGCTGAAATTCTTGGTGGAATAATAACTTGACCTTGTCAAGTGATATTGATAGTGGGTTGATGATGTTACGATAATGACTTGGAGGGACAAGTAGGAATTCTCGTTGGACATGAGATTTGGATTTAAATAGGTGATCCTAATAGGGTGTTGAACATGAATAGGACTACATGGTTCGGAGTAGATTGGATTTAGTTTGATAATCTCGATCATGATACCATGTTTCTCGGTGGGAGATAAACTAGGAATATTGTATTTTTGTCAGAGTTCACTTAAGGATCTATATGAGCTTGACCTTAGAGTTTACTTGATCATGATATTGGAAATTCGTGGATATGCTGTGATTAGATAGTCCTTTCAAGGATTTGGGGACTATAGAAACTCTAGGAGATATATGGAACATCACTGGTATTGGAGTTGTAGCAGTAATGGATCATGTAATAGTGGATGATATCCGTGCATCAATTAATTGGATTCGTAGGAAGGAAACGAGATCTTCGATTGGTATGTTACGTGTTTCCTTAGCATAGAGATGCAACACCTTAGACCTTGGATAAATTAGCTGAGCGCTTGGATTTGTAGTGTCTTATTCAAGCTTAGCACCTTGTATGCTTCACCAGAGGATTTTTTACATAGGGATACATATGAATTAGCTATAGTATACACACGTGATTTTGTTTAGTCATGTCGAGAGTGATGAGGATATGAATAACCTGAGTGATGTTTGGAGTTAACTTACATAAAGTAATGTTTTGGTGGAATAGGATGACTTTCGATTGGAGTAATAGGTAGGACTATTGGCATCGAAGGACTGTGCTCAAGGGTAAGATGATATACGTTCACTCACATCCTAAGATCCTTGAAACCCTAAGCCTTACCGACCCATAACATGGTCGGATCATGACCATAGGCCTTGGCTCTAAGTCAGAAGACTATGGCCAATACTCTACCTTGACCACCCCAATCCTATCCATAAGAAAGGTGGACTCGAAGAATTAGGTCACAAATGACCACAAAGCCATGGACAAGTAACCACCCGGGACAAATACAACTCCCAGAAGATTAAGACTAATTGGCCAAAGATTGGTTCCCGAGATTTCTCTCGAGAGCAAGCTGAATCAAAATACCGTCAGTCTAAAAGCCATTCCCGAGTCATACCCCAAGACCACACCATTCACAGCTTACGGTTAGTGGATATAACGTCAAGCCCTTTTTAGGTTGGCTTATGACCGCTCCTCTCACTTATCCCATGAGCGATGAGTTTATGGGGTACTTGGAGAAATATGTTGTCCCAATGGATGATGTACTTATTTATCCAATAAGAGTACGGAACACCCTAGTCCTATTTTGGATAAGCCCGAGTAGCATTCATTGCCATGCTCCTCAAGTGTAGGGTTTTACCTTGAATAAGTTGGACTCCTCGAAGCGCTTGCCCTACAACATAAGACATTATTACCCCAAGCAAGATGAAGAACCACTATGGTTGGGAAGCCACGAAGGAGAAGGAGAAACAAGAGAAGTCAACCACCACTCCCTCGCCGCTCACTTCAGCTAGACTATGTCAAGCAGCGCCGAAGATCAAGCAAGAAGAAACCTTAGAAGTCAAAAAGGGATTAAAGAGTTTCTTGTTTTATTGGTCACCACCCGGTTCCTGGCTGGGAAGGAGCTGAGTAGTAGATAGCATCCATCACTCCACCACCTAGATGGAGTAAGATGAGCATGACTTCCCTACTATTTTCAGAACCTGGAATGGAGTGGGACATTTGTCATGACTTCATCACTATCGTCCTTCGGTCCAAGTCAAGGACGTGACCCTGACTGGATCATGGTGAACAACCTACCAAAGGTAGTTGTCGGGGTACACAAACAGGGGTGTTCATTTCCCCTAACTTGTGCACGGACAATAAGCCTCCAGCCTTCATGGCCTTAGCCCGCCAGGAAAAGCTACCACACCACCAAGCAAGCATTCAAGACCTAGACTCCGGCAGCAGCAACCTACAAAAGGCCAAGCAACGCCGGCAAGACCAACACAATAGCCCAGGACCGGCCCGAAGCGCGCCAAGTCCATCCTCGGTGCGTGCCGGGGACCGAGGCATGAAAACCTTCAGGAAGACCCGGCAAGCCATCCCCGGCAAGCACGAGCCGATCGGCCACCGCTCCACCACATCACAATGCCAGTCACTTGTCGATGCGGTGTCGAGCCCCCAGGTGGCTAAGTGGCTCTCGCTAAGCACGTGGCGGCACGCTGGAAGACAGGTTATGCCCCCTTGACACCCGTCCATAGGCGTGTCAAGCTGTGGTGCGATAGTTAGCTAGAGCGGTGGTAGAAGCTTGCCGGGGATGCACCCCCGCACGCCACCTAGACTACATTTATGACATTTTGTCCTAAGTGCCAGAGTTAGGTATGATAGCTCTGTTAGCTATCTAATCATCAGACAATGTCTGTTTTGCCATTGTGGTTGCCCCTTGAGCTATAAAAGGAGGCCCAAGGCAACCGAGCTCAAGATTGGGACCTTTGAACACTTGTACTCACGTAGCAGCTCTCCCGGACGGCAACCCTTGATGGGATTGAGCGATGCGTGTTCTTCGTATTCCTCTGATCAATCCACCAAAAGCAGGAGTAGGGTTTTATGCTTCACAGCGGCCTGAACCTGGGTAAAAACACCAACGTCCCGATCATCGTGCTGCCTCATGGTCTCCGCTCTTTCTGCAATGTGACCTCCCCCTGCCGAACCACAAAGAGGCCTCTAGTCCCATAGGTGATCGTGTGCATCCGTGCCCCGACATCTTTGGCGCGCCAGGTAGGGGTGCGTCGTTTGTGCGAACCCGAGTTCGTGAGCAGCGAGTCGATCTTCATCACCGTCTTCTTCATCCATGGCTCCTAAGAAGAGGACCGGCGCGACCGCGCATCCATCCGCTTCGAAGGCCCTCTCGCACGCAGCCGCGAATGTCGTGCGTGCTTATGCGGCGGCGAACGAGGGGGGCATCGAGGGCGACGCGACGGACACAGGCGGCGCCGCCGTCGCGTCCCCCACGGCCAAAACCAGGGCAAGGAACGCAGGAAGGAAATGAGCCCGCCTGACCCCAGGGAGGTGCGGCATGATCCGGTAGGCCAAGGAAATAAAGAGGTACTTGGCTATACCCTTCTCCCCTCTCCTTCCCCGCCTGTGATCGATTCTGCACGACGGCGGTACCATCGGTGTCGATAAGCTCGCATGAGGTTCGGTCTTGCATTTGTTTCGCCAGGGATAAATCCTGAGCCGAATGCTAGAGCGAATTTGGGGCCGTTGGGCGCGAAGGAAAGGAGGGAGGGCTCGGCCATTCATGTTTTCTCCTCCGTTCCCGTTAGTTATGAACGTTTACATTAACCCGGCAGACTCGTGCCACCGATTGTACTCATGACTAACGGATCTTCAAGTTTCTCCATTTCGTCTCTCTTCGCATTCCCGTCCCCTCAGGGAAGCAGTGGGTACACGCTCATGCGCGCACAAGGGAGCACGAAGAGGAGAGGCGCCAGTGGATGAAGGGAGGGGCTATGAACGTGGATAAGCACGCGCCAGGACAAAAGAAAAGCCATGACAAAAGCTAAGTTGACATGGTTATCAACTTCCATTAGAATTCACATTTGCATACCCCTTCGTCAAAACCAAATGTTTCGTATGATAAATCCTGCGTAGGATGGGACCTTACCGTGTTTGTTTGCGCCCGTGTTTTGTTTCGAGCCTACTCAACGAAACACGTGGCAGCATCAAACACCACCAAGGGAGATCTCGCCGGTGGCATGCCCTTGCAAACAGAATGCTAAGGATCCGTTCCTTAGGGCAATCATGGCAACATGTTGTTGGCGGGTAACTGGAACATGCAAGGGAAATGATCATACGAACGCCAGTGGGGAAGCGAAGGTGATAGCACGCGTTTGCATAAAAACATCAGTTCAGCAAACATTAAAACACAAGAAGTGCATGCCCTAATATGAGATACCTACTGTGTCTTAAGTACAGGACGACATGACAACAAGGAAATCTCAAAGTTCACCCCGGTGGCTCCCCTGGGTCCTTGCGACTGCGAGGACCCCGTCAGCAAGGGGACCGGCCTACTTCACTGCGGCAGAGGTGTTGGCGCCCGACGGCAGCTTCTTGAAACCGTCGGAGAGGTCGAGCTCCAGATGGAAGAAGGCGAGGTTGCTTAGGACCAGGAAGAGGGCATCGCGTGCCAGCTTCCGAGATTCATTGGCAAAGCAGACGGCCATGTCTTCCTCGTACATCTTCAACCCCTCGATCAGGCCGTCGAAGAAGAGTGTCAGCTTGACGCTTGGAACCTCGTGCTTGCCAATGGAGAAGGCCTAGCTCTTCATGTCCATCTTTGCAATCTAGGCAGTGAGCTGTTCGGCGATGTCAGTCATACTCCTGATCCAGAGGTCGCGCTGCTCAATTTGGTTCTCCAGCTTGTCTTCAGCATCCTTCTGAAGGGTCTTCACGCTGTTCAAATCTGTCAGCAGTAGTTTCTCGCGGACCCCGGTAGACTCAAGGTCTTTCTCCAAGGAAGCAAGCCTGGATTTCATATCAAAGATGGTGTCATTGGCAGCATCGAGATCTTGGTTCTTGGAGGAAAGCTGCGACTGCGCCTCTCCCAGGGTAGCTTCCACCTTTCGTGCTTCCTCCTTGAGGGCATCAATCTCCTTGGTGCTCTTGGCAAGGTCCTCCGTCAGCTTGTCCAGTTGAGCCTCGAGTTTTCCCTTGGAGGCAGATGCGGCAGCTAGCTCGTTAGCCACTTTCTTCAGCTGAGCCGTGGACTCCAGGGAAAACGCGTCAAGAGTGGTCTTATGGCTGTCCTCCAGCTCCTTGGTACACTGACGGACGCGGGCCTCCAGCTCCTCATCCTTGTCACGGAGGGTAGCCTCGAGAGCCCCTTCCCGGGAGGAAATGCTCTTCTCTTTGGTGTCCAGAAGCGCTTCGCGCTCCGTCAGTCGAGCCTTCCGGGCAGCGACGTCCTCTTTGGCCATGGATAGCGTCTCGTGCTGCCTCTTAAGAGAATGGACCTGCCGGTTATACCACTCCCGCAGCTCGCTCCCCTTGTTCCTCAGCTGCTGGTCCACGAGCTCGCCCGAGTCACGCTGCTTCTTGATCGCCTGCCACTTGAGGCTATACCTGCTCTACACGTCCTTGAGCCCTGCTGCTATGGATTCCAGAAAGGCCAAATTCTTGGTACCATCAGCAGTACCATCAGCTCCTTCGATCCTCTGAGACAGCGGTGCCAGGATCCTATTGATTTCCTCGTCAAGGTCTACGCCCACTGAGAAGGGTGAGCCAGGAGTTGTGGGACCCAGCTGAGCAGTGACCAACGCCAGGCGGCTCTGGGGAGATGGCAGAGCCGATGCCAGGGGATAGCGTGGCGAAGAGGGCCTCATGGACTGAAGGGGAGCCTTCTCCTCAACCACTGTATCTGGACCAGGCGGGCTGTCGGGGTTTTGTTCCGTCCTTTCTGAGGACCCCTGAACGTCCCCGGAAACCTGCCCAAGGCCCTCCGCGGCAGCAATCTTCATTGCCTCCATGGCAGCATCCTTCCCGATGTCAGCCACTTCTTCCAGCAACTCAGGCTCTTCAAGTAGCGGAGCTACGGATTAGAGCAATAAATAGAAGTATGGAAGTCAGAAATCAATAAGGCACGTAAGAAGAGAGAACAGGGGAAGTAAAAATGCAGGCAAGTGGGATACCCGATGGAGGTTGCCGCGGAAGGACATTCCCTTCCCCGGCGACATCAGTTGCCGGTGTGCGGTCTGTCACCATCCTTCCAGTGATGACCTCAACATGGGCAAGCTCTTCGGTGGAGGACCTTGCCGGTGAATCTTTCTCACGGGCGACGGTTGACGAGAAATCTTGAAGGGAAGGTTCCTCCTAGCGAGCCTCGACCTGATAATTGTCTCCCGTCTCCTTGTCGGGTGTAGGGAGACGCCCTTCCTCATCCCTGCCGATGGACCAGGTGTGCGCTTGGATTTCACGAAGAGGGCTAGAACGGGGGCTAGGCACGGGGTTCTCCTCTGCGTCTCCTGTCGGGCTCATGCCTACCGCGGAATCTGGCCTTGCCGCAGATTTGGCCTGCTTGGCCCTGTGCGCAAGGGTCTCCTCGTCCTCGTCCCCGTCAGAATCAACCATAAAAGATCAATCAAGAAAATCAAGGATGAAGACTTTGACATAGATTGAGATCGAATGACTCACTCCGAGGCGACTTACGACGCAGGCGGCGGAGTTGATCTGCCCCTTTTTAGAGTTGGAGGGGCGGGGTTGGCGGAGGGACCGGGACTTCCGACAAAGACGAGCCTGGCGGAGAAGTTGGGCTTGACGGGGGGCTGGGGTCTGCCCCTATAACCCTCCGTCGCTTGACGGGAGAAGCTTTGGCTTGAGAAAGGCGAGAGGATTGGCGGCGTGCTACCTCGCGCCCACCTCCCTTGGAGGTTGTCTTCTTCACCTTCGAGGGACCCCGCGAAGACGCAGGGGTCGTTGGTTCTCGGGTGACGCGTTGACGGAGGCGGCGCCCCGGTTCTGGAGCTTGGGGGCCCATTTTGAGCCCCTCTTCCTCCACCTCCGGCTCTTTTGCCTCCTCCGCCTCAATCCCCTCTTGGTTTCCTGTCGCCGCGGCTTGGGAGACCCCGGCCCGGGCAAGCTCCAACCCGGCAGCCTCCCCCGGAGCAAGATTTCCGCTCTCCTCCTCGGAAGAGTCATCGTCCTCGGATTCGTCCTCCTCCTCTTCTCCGGAGGCTGCTCCCTTGGCATTTCTGGCATTCTTGTATTCCGCAATCCGAGCGGCGATGAATGCCCTCTCCGCCGTCCTGGTTGGCGCGGTCAAGTTATCCTCCGGCCTGGAAGCCCTTTCCTCCAGGCTAGAGACCCACTCCATCTCGCTATCCAGGGCGGGCAGCTCCCAATTAGGCTTAACCCTGAAGGTGTCGCAATCAGGCATCCATTGCAGGATGTGCTTCCGGGCAGAGTTGCAGTGCAAGGGGACGACTCCTGGCGGTAAATGGAACGGCCCAAGGCGGCCAAACAGCTGATCGCACAACCAACCATGGGCATAAACCGTGAGGTTGTTGGCAGGGCCTGGGTACAATCGCATCTAGTCGGCAGGACCGTTGAACTCCCATGAAAACCTATCCCTCTTCTACAATGGCACGATGCGGCGACGGAGGAAGTCAGCCCCCACATGCTCAATGGTCAGCCCGACAGCTTTGAGACGGATGATCCTGTTCAGCGTGAGGCGGAGTTTGCCGTCGGTGCGGCCCGGCTTGCCCCAGTCATTGCCGCGCACGACGCATCCGGCCCGCGCCGAGCAGAACTCGGGGGCTTTGTCATCCTTGATCCAGCACCAGTCGCCCCTCCACTCTTACCACTTCCCACGCTGCTGGCCAAGAAGGTAATCCCAGTCGTCCTTCTTGCCCCGGGGGATCCAGCCTATATTTCCTGAGCGGTGGGATTTGTCTTCAATCCGAGGAACGAAGAAGTGCCTGAACAAATCCACATTGGGGGCGACTCCGACGAAGTTCTCGCACAGATGGGCAAAAATCGCCATGCACGCCATTGCATTGGGCATGAAGTCCAGAAGGTGGAACCCGTACACCGCCATCATGGCGCAGAAGAAATCAGAGAAGGGGAGAGAGAGGCCACAGTAGAAGTACGCGCAGAAGAAGCGGTACGAATCTGATGGCGTCTTCTCTATGGGGCTGTCCGGCAGAACGACGGGCGCTTTATGCCCCTTTGTTTCTCTCCCCTACATATAGGCGTACCTTTTGATCAAAGTATTGCCGTCCAGGCTCGACGGGGAGATGACCATATCTCTCTACCGTCGCTTCTCCAGCTCTTCCGCTTTTCTCTTCCTCTCCACAGCCACTGGGTCCACAGACGCGGCCATATGCTTCCCCTTAACGGCGGCCATCTTCCGCCCCATCTCTAGAGCTCTCAAGGGCGAAGGATGATCTAGCGGCGCTCAGGTGGGCCGGAGATGGCGGCGGAAGCGATTTCTCTTGGCTTGAGGAAGAAGATGAAGGACGGAGAAACGAATGCGAATGAGCAGGTACATTGCCTCTTTTATTTGAGGGACCCGCACGAGGGCTTGCTCTTCGCCATCTTTTTGGAAAACTGATGTTTTTTTACTGGCAGTTTTTACTCTTCAACGGCTACTGTTCCACGACCCCACGACCTGCGATAATTACGCGGAGTGGACGTGGAATGGGAGGACAACATTTCTTCGACACATGTCCGTGCACTATTTGGGGCCTAACCCAATGTGCCAAGCGACACGTATGGCTCAGGCCCGAGGGCTTCTGTTGGGGTACACAAACAGGGGTGTTAATTTCCCCTGACTTGTGCACGGACAATAAGCCTCCGGCCTTCATGGCCTAAGCCCGCCAGGAAAAGCTACCACACCACCAAGCAAGCATTCAAGACCTAGACTCCGGCAACAGCAACCTACAAATGGCCAAGCAACGCCGGCAAGACCAACACAACAGCCCAGGACCGGCCCGAAGCGCGCCAAGCCCATCCCCGGTGCGTGCCGGGGACCGAGGCACGAAAACCTTCAGGAAGACCCGGCAAGCCATCCCCGGCAAGCGTGAGCCGATCGGCCACCACTCCACCACATCACAACGCCAGTCACTTGTCGATACGGTGTCGAGCCCCCAGGTGGCTAAGTGGCTCTCGCTAAGCACGTGGCGGCACGCTGGAAGACAGGTTATGCCCCCTTGACACCCGTCCATAGGCGTGTCAAGCTGTGGTGCGATAGTTAGCTAGAGCAGTGGTAGAATCTTGCCGGGGATGCACCCCCGCACGCCACCTAGACTGCATTTATGGCATTTTGTCCTAAGTGCCTGAGTTAGGTATGATAGCTCTGTTAGCTGTCTAATCATCAGACAATGTCTGTTTTGCCATTGTGGTTGCCCCTTGAGCTATAAAAGGAGGCCCAAGGCAACCGAGCTTAAGATTCAGACCTTTGAACACTTGTACTCACGTAGCACCTCTCCCCGACGGCAACCCTTGCCGGGATTGAGCATTGCGTGTTCTTCGTGTTCCTCTCATCAATCCACCAAAAGCAGGAGTAGGGTTTTACGCTTCACAGCGGCCCGAACCTAGGTAAAAACACCAGCGTCCCAATCATCATGCTTCCTCATGGTCTCCGCTCTTTGTGCAATATGACCCCCCCTGCTGAACCACAAAGGGGCCTCTAGTCCCATAGGTGATTGTGTGCATCCGTGCCCCGACAGTAGTCCTCCCCACGTGTCCGAACCTCAGACCCTGGAGACTAGATTATTGTTCTATACTTTTGGATAGTTAGCTTATTTAGAACCCCTCAAAAACCTTTCCGGATGGAAGAACCCGTTTTGCCACCAAGTCTCTAAGTTTAGTCTTAGGGACGAGACTCAACCCAAATCTTCGCCACAAATGGGTATGAAGAGACAAGTGAAGCAAGCACTCAAAGACACGCTGGGAACGTGCGTTCATGACTACGAAGACAAATGTCCAAGAAGCAAGTGAAGTAGACTAGGGGGCATGCCTGGACTACTTACTCAAGCAGAGGATCTCAACGAGAAGCCTACGCTGACAAACTACGATGACCTTACAGTTGAAGAGCACGTGCATCGGAAGATCGTCTGCTCCAAGGAAGTCGACGATTCCCCATCAACGGAAGGCTACACCAAGACTTTGACCCTCCTAGTCTAGGACGAGACATCCAGATGTCACTAACAAACATGGGTAACCCACATGACCATCACAGAGACACTACTTTGCCACGTATTTCGACTTTGGAAATACACAGACAAGCCAAACACTTACCCGGACCTCGTTCATCAAGCCCTTGAACTTTAGTCAGGCCTAACTTATTGCTAGGACCATGTTCACATCTCGAACGAAGCCAAGCCACGCACTCAAAGTCATATCATGAAGCACCTCAAGATCCGGTGGAACAATCGCACCGAAGCAGAAGCAATATGGGAACGTGAAGACTATCTCAGACCCGAATTTCCGTGTCTCTTCAATGCCTAGCCTAGGAATCTCGGGGATGAGATCCTTGTAAGGCGGGTAGGTCTTTCACACCCTGTGTTTTGCCTCATATTACTAAGTTAACATAGCTAAAAAATTAGGACCAACAAAAACTTTTTGTGTGATGTGATGCTTGAACTAATTGCTATTTGCTTGAGTGTGCTCTTAATTCATAAAATTCCTCCACTCTCTAGACTCATCTCCTTGATCCAAATATTTGCCCAATGATCATGCCATGTGTATAGGACATAAAACTATTTTTATAAAATGTTATTTTGGCCAAAAAGCATTTATTCAATTTAGGGTTTCAAAACCCCCTGAATTGAGGTTTGTACTGCAAGTCCTCAAATTAGGGTGAATGTTTTGACCCAAAGATTTTATTTGGAACCTATTATATATAAGACCTCCCAAAACCAAAAAATAATATTTTTAAAGATTATTTTCATATTTTATTTAAAGGCTTTTTCTTAAGGCCAAAAATGGTCTTTTATAGGGACAAATTATTTTAATGTTTTAAAAATATTTGAGAAAATTTAGGGAAACTAAGTGGACATATATGTTCCATATATATGAGTTTCAACACGTGGTCATGTTCAAAATATTTGACAAAATCCTCCAAAACCCTTGATGGACATTTCAAGTATTTTAATTATTTCTATAAGAAATATTTTCAAATAAATCCAAGAAAATAATGGCATGTCACATATGCCATATGTGATGATATTGCGAAGTTTCATCTCAATCCCAATAATTTTGCTTCACTAAAATGCCCCAAAACCCTCTATGTCCAGAATCAAATTTGAGCAACTTTGCATTGTCAAGTTTCTCCATTTGATCTCAAACTTTGTGGCCATGCTCTAGTAGCCTAATGATGCCAACACACCAAGTGGTGTACCAAGGAGAATAGTTTAGCTTAGCTAGATCTAAGTAAACTTGATTCTGTGGATTTCTAGGGTTTATAATGTTTGCATTGGCAACATTCTTCAAATAAGCCCAAACTTGGTGGTCGGCCTCATTTTTATCTACCACTTGATCCTGTTAAATCTCATAGCAAGGGGAATCTTTTACCTAGCTCAAACCAACGTCAAACACCTTCTGGCAGAATCTAGGAATCACCATTTTGACCCCTTACTCCCTTCTCCTTGAGTTGGACTTTTTACCACATCACCTACTAGTGCCCATCTACCCCCAGTAATTTTCCTTGGCCAGTACTCAATCATTGCAGAGGTAGAGCCTCCATTTTCTTATCTAGACAGCAAAGACAACACTCCTTCTCCCCCCCCCCCCATTTCCTTCCCGTGGTGTTTCCTTACCTCCTAAGAATCAAGGGGAATCCTTAGAAGGCCAAGATGCTAAAAGACACGACAGAGCATGCGAGGACAGGCCATGCCGGCCATTTGCATGCTCTGGAGCGCGCTACAGTGCACTCCCGCACTGTAGCCGGCCTCATCCTGAAGCTACCGACCACCTTGAGCCACCCGAGCACGCCTATCGGCACGCCTCGGAGTCCGCCACACGGAACCAGGTCGCCTCCCTCCTCTGGCTTCTCCCTGCTGCCTCCCTCGCATGCGCACCGGTCCGCCTGTGAGTTCAGTCAATGGTGCCTCGGCCCATCCATTTAAACCCTCCCCTGCGTTCCTCCGACCCTCCTTAGCTCTCACTCCCTCCCGCAGAGCTCCTGGACAAGAGCCCTCTCGCTCCCATGCCCTCCTTCTCCTCCAACGGCTAGCATTGCCCACCTCGGCCTCCCTTGAATTCTTGCTAGCCGACCCTCCCACGCCTCAGCTACCACCTCCAGCAGGTCCCCCGTTGCAATTCAAGCTTCTGCGACACCCTAATCCTTGCTCCCCGTGGCCTTGTCATCACTACAAGAAATATGGTCGATAATGACCCACCATTTTGGTCATTGAATTGTCATTATTTTCGATTTATGACCTTCTTATGACCAAAATGAGAAGGTCACCAGTTGGCCGTCAAGAACGAGTAAACATGACCTTTCCTGGTTTTTGGTCATGGGTTCCATGACTAAAACCAATTGGTCGTGGAATCTATTGACCAAAAAATTGGTCATTACCCATGTACCTAATCCACATATTATCTGATGTGGCAGAGCTGACATGGCACGATCCACATGGCACAAGGTGATGTGGCAAAAAAATGACATGGACGCCATATATAATATGACATGGCATTCTTAGTGGGCCAATGGACCAAGCCCATAAATATGGCCCATTTATTACTTTGGAGGATCTGTTTTCGATTGGGCTGATGTTTTTATAACCAGACATTATTGGGCCAAGGGAATTCTGCTTGCTTTTAGGCAATTCTTTTAAAACCAGCTTTTCATATTCTGCCCAGTTGCATGGCCTAATTAGTATGAGTCATGGCCTGTTTTAGCTCATCTTCTATCCAGCAAGAAGATATTCACATTACAATACATAACTCACAGCAGATTACAAGGGCACATAATAGCTAGCAATAGTCAATATTTCATCAACTTACAACCTAACATAACATAACAAACACCATCACATCACAAGAAACTTCCATTTTGTTCCAACTTGAAGTAAGCTTCTTCCAACTTCATAGTTGGACCTGTTCTACATGGACGTCAACACCACCATTGGATCCGTCCTTAGAAGCTGCTAGTCATCCATGCACTGCGTACTCTTAATGTACATGCAACCATATTACAAGATGAAGACATTAGAAGCCATATCAAACATGATCGTTTAAAATCAAAAATTGTTTGAAATTTTGGAGTGCACAATACACAATTTCACTCAACCAAAATAATACGAGTTATGACAGGAAGAAATTGGAATCTATATAAAAATGACCAGTTAGTTCACACATGCAAACAACAACACTTCCACTGAGCAATGGAACAACAAAGGACCATCATTTTTTTACTGCTCACATTAAACAACTTAATCAAGCTGGAGCAACAAAGGATACTAATATAACAAAAAATGGAAGGACATGAGCAACTAAACCAGCACACATTAAAGGTTATACATAACAGGAATAAACAAATCAGCACTGATAACTAGATGAATACACATGCTAAGTCATTTAATTAGATTATTTTAATCCCAACATTGAAATGGAATTAATACAGTAGCAGCAACATAGAAGGTTAAGCAGATCCATATGACATGCAAAGCACAATTTCTCCTGCACACGACCATTATCAACTAGTACTGACTTCCTCACTAGAAGTGTTATCTCACAAGGATAACAGATTCAAGCCAACGTATAAAGATAATCATGTCAACACAAAAGGTTTTGAAAGCTCATACTGATAGCACTTTGTGGGCAAACTCAATTTTATCTGGATGCATCCAACAGATCGAGACAAACATATATGGCATAATATTCTAATAACAGAAGGAGAAGTTGCATTGTATAATCATTCAAAATGAATAAGTATCCCTTAACCAGATGGCACGGCAAATGAAGCCACACATACACTACACATAAAAATTTGAATCTATTATTACGAAACAAGTATTCCATTCCTGTTGTAGAGCACAAATAAATAAATGATAGTGATTTCAGTCTTCCAGTTCTAGAAATTCTAGTTAAGCAATAAGTGCACACAATTGGGAAGTAAACATGCAAAAACTAATAGCAGGTTACCATAATACCACAGAATAGGAGGAAGATAGCAGGGGAGAACAAAGTATACAACAGCTCAAGGCAAGGTTGGCGACCGCTGCTGTAGACTCGAGAGATCTTTCTGAAGCCGACCATGGCAAGATCCTCCGTCGGATGCTTCCCTACCATCTGCATTGAGGTGTCCGCACGGGCTGAAGGGGTCGGGCAAGATCCATGTTTATTTCCGAACTGCAACAGCAAAATGAAAGTGAGCACCTAGTGCACGAGTTCTACTAAATGACCCAGAACAGATCAACATATTATTTTAACTTCTATAGAGATCGCAAAGTGCGGAATCGAGCAAACATTAGCTACACGAAAATCCAAATATCATACATTGCAAAGTAACGAAGAGCAATATGAAGCGAGCAATAATAAAGAAGCATGGAGCCATCAAATTAATTAATACGACCGAGGAGCCATCTTATTAGTAGCACCGATTCTTTTCTAGACTCCACTGCAACGGGTGCAGCTGAGACATACAAACTCCTTGTAGAGACTACAAGGCACACTCTCTAATCGAATCTGCATGCACATATTGCTAATTAACTAATCGACTGCTAGCTTGCATGGGTGTCATCTCATCTTTACTTGAGTACAACTGCAGCCTACCTAACCAATGAGTTTAACTCCTACAGTTAGAGAAACAAGCATGCATACTTGCCTTTAGAACTCAAACACCTAGATGTTGGCACATACCATCTCCCAAGAAACAACTTCTCTGAGATACCTACTGACCCAACCATCGCAAATCAAAGCTTCACCTCAGCGCAATACCAACCCAGCGACCCGAGCAATCACTTAGGCAACGAAACCCCTACGTACAGATCAATTCGAGTAGCGACTGGAGAAGGGAGGGGCAGGGTGCTTACGACAACGACTTTGAACAAAATGGCCTCCTTAGGCAGGAGCGAGGAACCCATGGCAGCGGTCGTGGTTGTTCCACGAGCGCAGGCAAGCTCAGGCGATCCACGAGCGCAGGCAAGCTCGGGCAATGGGAGCAGCAGTGGGGACTCCATGCTGCCACCCCCATGTCCGAAGGCATCGTGCTGCGAGACGAAGCAGGTGGAGCAGCAGACCACAGGGACAACCGGAGCAGCCTACGTACAGCCTTATCCTGAGTACAAAAATGCAGCAATTTAACCATCTTGTTCTAGTTCCAGGAGAAATAGTAACAAGCAATCAAGCATTTAAATACAGTTTTGTTGTACTAGGAACTTGTGAAATGGTTATTCTAGTGATGGCATAGGTAATGTTGTATGAATTGCCCCTATAACATGTAAATGTGTGTAAATCTCAGATTACGCCCCAAATGGGCAGGTCCATTCCAAAGGTAGCACAAGATCGATCAGACCAAATGCATTTACATGCAGTAAGGCATTACATAAAAAATGATAGAAGCATACCATCATCACACGAATCAGCAAAGCCACGGCCGTCAATACGCTCCCCTGTATCATCCAGGTACTCGGACCAATCCATCCGCTTCTTCTCCTTCGGGGGCTCATCTTGCTAATCCCTGGCAGCCGGCGAGTCCCAGTCCGAGGTTGGTGTCGTGTATAAAGCAGCGCTAGTCGGCCGCACAGTAGCCACGGGCGTGCACGCGGATCACGCACTGGCTCCGGTTGCACACCATGCACACTCACTTGTCGTTGCCCTTCTTCTGCACCCTCAACATCAGCCACTCTAAACAATAGCATGAACAGGGAAAAGTATAGCAACCATATTAACACATCAGAACTTAGAATTCACTAATAAAAAAAGAAAATTTACATAAACGTGTGCTTACAGATTTACACGACAAATTTGCATGTTAATAGACGCATATCTACTTATTTTTCAGCACAAGTTGGTGAAATATTGTCTATCTAAATCTTTGCACAATGACAACAAAGGCAGTATGGCCGGCATGCCAAATCAGGACTGCTCACAGACCAGATCCCACACAACGCAACAAAGGCACTATGGCCGGCATGCCAAACCAGGACTGCTCAAAGACCAGATCACACACAACGCAATAAAGGCACTATGGCCGGCTTGCCAAACCAGGACTGCTCAAAGACCGGATCCCACACAACGCAGCTGAGAGACAGGAACCTAACTGTATCTAAACGGGAGGCATCGGCGATAGCCGTGGTCAAGGTCGATGGCGAGGAGAGGCAGACCAAGATCAGAGCACCGTGGTGCCATCTCGTCCCGTCCATTACGCAGACGCTGAGAGAAGGATTGGAAAATGAGGCTGGACACGGGGTGGGGGGGGGGGGGCGGCGGCGTCCCGGTCGTGGAGACGGCGACGGGAGGAGCCGACACAGGCGGCCGCCTAGTGAGCCGCCGCTCCCCGTCGCCTGGTTAGCCGTACACCCGGTGTGCCGACGCGTGCAAGCCAACAGCTGCCGACGCGTGCCATCGCAGGTCGCCAAGGTCTCCGGCCGCCGCAGACTGCCGCCGCTCCAGATCTTCTACCGGATCCGCGCCAGGACCGAAGCCTCGTCGGCGACGAGGTGGCATCTAGAGGCGTCGAAGTCAGGAGGGGGCTGGGAACGTGTGGATTGGGAAGGATTGGGAGAAGGAGGCGGCTGCGGGACTTGACTAGGGTTTCGGGATAGAGAGGCGTGGACAGATGTGGGCTTATGGGCTGGCTCTAAATTTTTTGTCTCCCCGCGTAAGTCACTACAAATTTTCCTTCGCCGCGCGCATTTTTCTTTTTGGAGATGTTCTCCGCGCGCATTGCTCTGCCAACTTTGGTTTTGGACTTCGGCTTCTTTTTGCCCTTGGGTGGCTGCTAGTGGGCCCAGCCATCAGCATCTTGTGAGCTCAGTTTTCTTGTGTGATTGAAATTCTTGAACGTTCACAAATTTTAGATCTATTTATGAGGCGTTCTTAGAATTTCATCGGTAATCCATCAAGGATTAACATGTTTTTGTAGTGAGATCATGGTGTCGGTGCCAGGTCGGCGTCAAATGAGTGAGTCAATGGTGGCGCATGCGAAGTGGGCAAATTTGAGATGAATGTGGTGAGGGAAGCTAGTGGCGGTTGGGGTTTCATCGCCACATACTCATTCCCGACCGGTTGATCTTTGGTAAACCCTGAAAACCTCATTCTGCCTCTTAGATGTGTGTTGTCCGAAGGAGGAAGAAAAGGGGAAATACCGAGACTGGAGCTCACTGGCTCGTGTCGGCGGGGAGGCGCTACCTCTGAGGTTCCCTCATCTTTCAAATGGGCCCCGCATGCTAACGGGTTGGGTCATGCGTGTCACATCTGGATCCTACCAAAGACAACTGAATCCCGCCTATCAGGTTTGTATATACTTTGTTGGTCCTGACCATGTAGGTTGAATTGACACGTATACGCGACATATATACAAATTTATTACACATATACATGACACATAAGCAAAATTGCATAGGTGTCTGTCCAGTCACCCTTATTCAAGCATATGACATTATTAATTTGGTCATGGGTGGACCCAAAATAAGGCCATGGATAGTGCTAGACGTTTTATGACCAATTCACGTGAGGATATTACGACCTTTTTGATACAATTGGTCACAATGGTGTACAGTTTGGACCCCCTTGAATACCCCATGACTATTTTGTAAATTTTGGTCATAGATCTATGACCAATTGGCCATGGTCGTTATATTTTTGTCATAAACGGGCATATTTCTTGTAGTGCATGCTCCCAAGGGAAGGCCGCCGCCGTCGTCCGCCCTCCCGTCGAGCTGCTCGCTCCCGGGCGCCCCCATGACCAACGCGGCTACCCCGAGCGCGACATGGAGAGGGGCATCCGCCCAGGCCAGTAGCACGGCTCTTGATACAGCGGAGCGGCCGGAATCGCGACGGCCGACGACCTCCTTTGTCTTCTGTTGGGAGGAAGAAGAAGGAGGCAGGAGAGAGAGAGAGAACCTAGTGGAGCCCACGTGTAAGTGACCCTGTTGCCGGGCCCAACCGTTAAGTGGAGACAATTTCCGTGGAAATCGTTTTCGGCAGACGAAGATGTATTTTCCAAAAGACGCCAACGACGCCGCCCCTGCGCGCGCGGCGAGCAGCTGGGCTGGGCCCAATGCGTTGTCGAACTAAAAATCGCTTATCTTTTTCTTTTTCCAGAGATCTTGTAAAATCCATAGAAAAATCATTCCTTGTCCAAATGGCATGATTCAAATTCCTATAATATTCTAAAAACCCCACCAATTATTTGGTATGACTTTCATATTTTCCAGCACATCTTTCTATACTGTTGTTATACAAATTGAAATTTCAGCTATAAAGAGCCTCCTTGCAAAATCCCTAGATCATTCAAATTAACTCCTAATGTGATGGTTCAAATTCCTAGATGACTCAAAAATCATGCCCTGTTTATCTAGCCATGGTTAACATTTTTCCCATGCATTATTCTATTAGGTCAAATAAATAGTCCCCTTTTCATTATTTCCATCTTAGAAAAACCCTAGATAATTCATGCCAACTCCAAAACCAGTGAAACCAATTTCTAAATGCTTCTAAATTAATGAACTATCTAATGAGTGCCTCCACTCATTTTTAGAAAAATAAATTATGTGAATTACTTATAGGATCATCGTTTCCTTCATTCCCATCCTTTTGACCTTTCCAAAAATCCCTATTGATGCAACTCAAGTAGATTCTCTTTGGTTATTTTCCTTATAGCCATAGGTGTCCTAGTAAAATAAACTCCCTATTTTATAACACCTATTTTTTACTTATTGTTGTGTTGCTTATTATGGTTGTTTCCGACGGTAGTTGACGAAGTAGACGGAGTGCTCGGAGTTGGACCAGAAGCGTGTGAAGACCTCAAAGAATTTGCTGAGCCAGGCAAGCAGCCCTTTGACCATGTCGATGAAACTATTTCTTGCATGGCATTATAGTACTTTGAATGTTGCATGAAAAGGCATGATGATGTGGTGGCAACCTTGTTGGGTTGTCTCCGATGCATTTCTCATTGATACTTGCTTTGTCATGACTCTACTTTCTGCTTAGAGTTGTGTGGGTGGGAAGTAGATAGGATGCTAGTAGAAGCTATGCAAGTGGGACGGGAATATGCATGGTGTTGGAAACAAAAGTATTTTCAAAGACTTTTCGAAAACCCCATAGGGTGCCACTAATGCCCAAGGGAGATGATGAGCTAGGTAACCACTTGATAAAGAAGTGGTGTACCAAGGCAAGTTGAGTGTGTGTTTTCGAAAACGGATTAGATTTAAGATTTGTCGACCATCCCAACCTTACATGTACAACCACTCTACCACTATATGGGAAGGGGCTTTGTTGATTCCTTTGGTCGATGCTAGCAGAGAGCCGCAAGGCCAAAGGGTGTAGGGCTCTTAGGGCTGGTAGGAGAACCTGAGGCACGATGCTCAGGGTCCCCCTCTTGATGCGCACATGACTTGTGCCAAGGAAACCGGGATGCCGCGGGAGGGAGCGAGAGGAAGAAAACCCGAGGGGTGGGCTTATACTTAGCTCCTCTGGGGCGTGCGGCTTGGAGCAAGCCCCCCGCGGGGAGCGGCTCGTGGGGCGCGGTCCCTCGCGAAGCCTTCCGTGTGCGGGGCGCCGCTCGCGAGGCCTCGTGAGGGGGGGCTCCCGAAGGGCTCCAATATCCCCGCATCAAGGAAACTACCAAGTTTTGAAAATAGCGCGACAGGGCACGCTCGCGGGTCGCCCGTGGGTGTTACGCGAGGAGACAAGAGCACCAAGGACCTGGTAAGGTGACGTACACAGGAGCAGGCCCGCGAGGCATTGCTTAGTCGCTTGGGTTTTACAGTGCTGCAGGGACAGACCCGAGCACAAACACCGTGCCCAGCCCTCGCTCACGTGACATACATGGGGGAGCTCACGAGCGCGCACCTCTCCTGCGGCGTACTCCACTGCAAGAACACAAGAATTTTTGAGGAAAAGGTCTTTACTGATGCATGAAGCAAGTTCATTACATAACAGAAAGATACATGCCTCCATGTTCAAAACGGGTCGGCTTGAGGCTGTGGCTGAGAGGCTCCCCTCAAAGTTGACAGAAACGCTGTCGTGACGGAAATGGGTCATCCTGAGGTTGGTACCGCTGAAAAGCGCCCTCATTTTCAAAAGGTCCACCATGTCTTAGCATGGGGTATCCGTCAGCGCTGAGCATGCGGCTTACACGAGAGTGGGAAGGTGCTCTCACGTGCTGTGAGCAGCGTGGGTAGAGAGAGCCCTGGAGCATGTATAGCTCCGGCTCGCTCGTATCCGTGGAGCACAGATATAACTTACGGTGATGGAGGGTGTTCCATTTGTTTTGTATCAGAACACCCTCCGCCGGCATTCGTGTGGCCGCGGTGGACCGGTCGACGATTGTTAACCACATCCGTGATGCGGGACTCCAGGATCATGCGCATCAGCCTTGCAGAGGTGGTTGTGGCATTTTCCAGGCCGAAAGGCACATAGATGAGGGGATATGGAGGGGAGAAGGGCCTCGCGAGGCGAGCCTGGTTGAGGAAGACGAAATCGACGCACATGTGCCTGCCGCCGCACGGCTTGGAGACGGGGTTGGAGTCAATGGTCCACCTGGAGTGGGGAGCTTCATGGGCGATTGTTATACCTTGAGGCTTGCTAACGGGCCGTGCCCTCTAGCACGAAGCTGAGTGGTGCTCGGTCACCTCCCCCGGCAGGCCGGGCATGCCTGATCCTATCCATGGCGACGCATCAAAGCTTGCCCGGAGGAAGGTGACGAGCGTGCCTTCCTATTTGGGGGAGGGTGTGCCGCTGACGGCGCGGGAGGGGCCTGCGCTTCCCCCACTAGGCGATGCCCTCTTGGGCCCAGCCCGCTCCTGAGGGAGCAGGGGCTTCTTCTTTGCGGGTGCTTCCTCGGCAGTCCCAAGGATCTCCTCGTCGGCAGGGTACGCAGTGGCGGCGGCCTTGTAGGCATGCTCGAGGGTGTGCATCGCATCCTTCTCGTTGCAGCGGGTGGTGTTGGTGCCACTGCAGTCGGGCATCTTGACAAGGTTGTAGGCGTGATGGGTCATGACCATGAACTTGGATAGCACCGGGTAGCCCAAGATGGCGTTGTAGGACAGGCCGATGTGCACCACATCGAAGTCGATGAACTCCGTGTGGTAGTTCTTGCGAGCGTCGAAGGTGACGGGGAGACACACTTGTTCCACCGGGATGGTGGAGTCATCGGTGACACCTGAGAAGGGCCTGGTAGGCATGAGGCACTTGTAGGGTAGTTGAGGCATCTCAAAGGTCTCCACGAAGAGTACGTTGAGCCCTACCTCGCCATCGACGAGTGTCTTGGTGACAGCCACATTGATGATAGTAGGAGTGCACAACAGGGGGACAACGCCCATGGCCTTCATGGGCTTGGGGTGGTCGCTGACGTCAAAGGCGATGGGGAGCTCAGACCACTTGAGGCGGCTGGCGGACTCGAATGCCGGGAGGACTGTGTTCACCTCATGAGAGAACTGCTTGAAGTGGTGGTTGGATGGAGGGGTGACGTGGCTTGAGACTGCGTCGGTATTTCCCCAAAGAGAAAGGGATGATGCAGCACAACTACGGTAAGTATTTCCCTCAGTTATGAAACCAAGGTTATCAAACAAGTAGGAGAACCACGCAACACTATGTAAACGGTACCTGCACACAAAGAACAAATACTTACAATCCGACGCGTAAGAGAGGTTGTCAATCTCTCCACGGTAAAAAGATAGATTAGATTGTATGAGATTGGATAAATAGATCGCTCAAGAACACAAAATAAAAGAAGTAAATAAAAGTGCAGCAAGGTATTTTTGTGTTTTGGAATAATAGACGTGAAAACAAAAGCGGTAAAAGATAGATCAGAAAGCAATATGTTGAAAGAGTAGACCCGGGGGCCGTAGGTTTCACTAGTGGCTTCTCTCATGAGTATAGCACACCGTGAGTGAACAAATTACTGTTGGGCAATTGATAGAAGATCAAATAATCATGACGATAGCCAAGGCGATGATCAATATATAGGCATCACGTCCAAGATTAGTAGACCGAAACGATTCTGCATCTACAACTATTAGTCCACACATCGACCGCTATCCAGCATGCATCTAGTGTATTAAATTCATGGAGAAACGGAGTAATGCAATAAGAACGATGACATGATGTAGACAAGATCTATTCATGTAGGAATAGACCCCATCTTGTTATTCTTAATAGCAACGATACATGCGTGCCTCGCTGCCCCTTCTGCCACTGGGAGAGGACACCGCAAGATCGAACCCATCACAAAGCACCTCTTCCATGGCAAGAAAAATCAATCTAGTTGGCCTAACTAAACCAAAGATTCGAATAAGAAATACGAAGCTATAATAATCCTGCATATAATATATCACAGAAGACTCAAATAATATTCATGGATAGAAACTAATCATGAACTCAAAAATCATCGAATCCCAACAAACACACCGCAAAAAGTCATTACATCAAATAGATCTCCAAGAGACCATTGTATTGAGAATCAAGAGAGAGAGAGAGAGAGAGAAATCCATCTAGCTACTGCCTACGGACCCGTAGGTCTATGGTGGCCTACACATGCATCATCGTAGAGGCACCAATGAGGATGATGAACCCCTCTGTGATGGTGTTAGATTGGATCTCACGGTTCTGGAACTTGCGGTGGCTGGAAGTGTTTTTCGTCGACTCCTCTAGGGTTTCTGGAATATTTGGGTATTTATAGAGCTCAGATGCGATGGAGGAGACTTCTGTGGGGCCCACAACCCATCAGGGCACGCCGTGGGCCTTTGGTGCACCCTGGTGTCTTGTGGGCCCCACGATCCTCCTCCCAGGTGCTTCCTTGGCTCCCAAGTTGTTTTCTGGTCCAAACAAATCTCCAAAAAGTTTCATCGCAATTGGACTCCGTTTGGTACTAATATTCTGCGAAGTAAAAAACAAGCAAAAACAGCAACTCGCACTTGGCACTATGTCAATAGGCTAGTCCCAAAAAATGATATGAAGTTGCTATAAAATAATTGTAAAACATCCAAGAATGATAATATAACAGAATGGAACAATAAAAAATTATAGATACGTTGGAGACGTATCAGCATCCCCAAGCTTAATTCCTACTCTTCCTCGAGTAGGTAAATGATAAAAACAGAATTTTTGATGTGGAATGCTGCCTAACATGTTCATCACGTATTCTTTTCTTTTGTAGCATGGACATTTGGACTTTTAGATGGTTCAAAGCAATAGTTTAGTTTTGACATGAAGACTTTAATATTCAAGCATACTAAGAAGCAACCATGTCTTTCAAAATATCAACACTAAAGAAAGTTATCCCTAGCCCATCATGCTCAATCATTCATCCATTCATGAAACACACTCAAATATTAGCTACACCCAATGCACAAGTATGATCATAGTGCCCCCTAGTTGGTGCTTTATAAGAGAAGATTGAGACTCAAAGTAAAAGTAAAAATTGCATAAAGTAAATAGATAGGCCCTTCGCAGAGGGAAGTAGGGATTTGTAGAGGTGCCAGAGCTCAAAGCTTAAATTGAGAGAGAAAAATATTTTGGGTGGCATGCCTTTACTGTCAACGAAAACGACCGAGTAGTTCTCAATACTTTCCATGCTAGATATATCATAGGCGGTTCCCAAACAGAAAATAAAGTTTATTCCTTTATCCACCATTCTTTCACAATCCATGGCTAGCCGTATCCACGGTTGCCTTCCATACCAACACTTTCTAAGGAATTTATTATTTGACAACATAAAGTAAATTTCTTTTTCATTTCGGGACTGGGCATCCCTATTACCGTCGTACTCTCGTGCAATGACAAGTGAATAAACACTCATCTTGAGAATAACACATCTAGCATGGAAAAATATTGGACCCCCCTACCGTTTCATGAGAGGTACGAGCACACAAAAAGGAAATTCATTTTGAAAATTAGAGATGGCACATACAAATTTGCTTAGAACGGCACGGAAATACCACATATAGGTAGGTATGGTGGTCTCATATGGCAAAACTGGGTTTTAAGGATTTTGGATGCACAAGTAGTATTTCTACTTAGTACAAGTGGAGGCTAGCAAATATATTGAGAAGCAACCAACCAAGAAACGAAAATTCACATAAACGGTAATTAAGCATAACTAACACCGAATAATGCACGATAAGTAGGATGTAATTTCATTGCATAACTATTGACTTTCGTACTTGCATAGGGAATCACAAACCTTAAAACCAATATTCTTACTAAAGCATAATTACTCACCAACATGACTCACATATTACTATCATCATGTCTCAAAACTACAACAAAGAATCCAGTTTAATTTGTCCAATGATCTTCATGAAAGTTTTTATTATATCCCTCTTGAATATCTATCACTTTGGGACTAGTTTCATATATTGCCATTGCTTTTGACAAGCTCAAGTAAATTTAAGTGAAGAACATGAGCAAAACAATTCATCTCTCAAAATAATATAAGTGAAGCATGACATAATTTCTTAAAAATTTACTAACTCTCAAATTAATCTAAGTGAAGCATGAGAGTATTTCTTCAAAAATTTAAAGCACACCGTGCTCAAAAAGATATAAGTGAAGCACTAGAGCAATTCCATAGCTCAAAAAATTTAAGTGAAGCATATAGAGCAATTCTAACAAATCATAGCATAATTTTGGCTCTCTAAAATAGGTGTGTCCAGCAAGGATACTTGTGACAAACTAAAAAGCAAATCAAGCAAAGACTCATACTATACAAGACGCTCCAAGCAAAACTCATGATATGTGACGAATAAAAATACAGCTCCGAGTAAAATACCGATGGTCGTTAAAAGAAAGAGGGGATGCCACTCGGGGCATCCCCAAGCTTAGTTGCTTGTTTATCCTTGGATATTATCTTGGGGGTGCCATAGCATCCCCAAGCTTAGGCTCTTTTCACTCCTTATTCCTTCATCCATCATGATCTCACCCAAAACTTGAAAACTTCAATCACACAAAACTCAACAAAACCTTCGTGAGATCCGTTAGTATAATAAAGCAAATCACCACTCTAAGTATTGTTGCAAACTCATTCATATTTTATTATTGCATTATTATCTACTGTATTCTAACTTTACCATGGCTTATACCCTTCAATACAAACCATAGATTCATCAAAACAAGCACACAATGCAACGAAAACAGAATCTTTCAAAAACAAAATAGTCTGTAGTAATATGTACTCTAACCATACTTCTATAGCTCTCAAGATTCTGAAACATTAGGACAACGTAAAGAATTTGTATAGAAATATTGTGTTAAAATTTCAGCTCATTATCATGCTCCAGTAAAAAACAAAAATTCTTGCACTGGAGTCAAAGTTTCTGTTTCAGATTCAGCATTGTTTCTACTCATCTTGTGAGTCATCCTAAAGGCTTTACTTGGCACAAACACTAATTAAAACATAAAAAACACAATCATAATATTAGCATAATTGTGTCAACACTCAAGAACAGAAAGAAAAAGGTAAAAGTAAATTTTATTCATTGGGTTGCCTCCCAACAAGCGTTATCGTTTTATGCCCCTAGCTAGGCATAATGCATAGATTCAAGTGTTGTCATCTTTAGTTTTTGCTCCATAGGATGCTCTCACGATTGATTCATATGGTGTCTTAATTCTTGTTCTAGGGAATTGTTCCATACCCTTTCTTAGTGGAAATTGAAATTTAATGTTGCCTTCTTTCATATAAATCATGGCACCTATAGTGCGTAAAAACGGATTGCAATCAATATCAAGAACAATAAAATCTATGGGCACATAATTCCTATTTGGAAGAATAAGAACATCATTAATTCTTCCCAAAGGCTTTTTAATAGTAGAATCCGCCAAGTGCAAATTAAGAGAACATTCTTTCATATTGGTAATACCAAGCACATCACATAGAGATTTCGAAATTGTGGAAACATTAGCACCCAAATCACATAAAGCAAAGCACTCATAATTTTTAATCTTGACTTTAATGGTAGGTTCCCACTCATCATCCAATTTTCTAGGAATTTAAATCTCTAACTCCAACTTTTCTTCAAAAGATTTCATCATGGCATCAACAATATGTTTGGTAAAAGCTTTATTTAGTTCATAAGCATGGGGTGAATTTATCATGGATTGCAGCAAAGAAATACATTCAATCAAAGAGCAACTATCATAATTAAAGTCTTTGTAATCCAAAATAGTGGGCACATCACTAGTTAAAGTTTTGACCTCTTCAAACCCACTTTCATCAATTTTTTCACCCTCCAAATCATTGGGACGCCTTATAGCTAAAGTTGACTCTACTTCAGTCCCTTTATCATCAATTTTAATATTACTAAACAAGGAATCAATAGAAGAAACACCAATCACTTTAATATCTTCATCATTTTTATGAAAGCAATCACTAGAAAACACTTTTTCTAAAAATTCTCTTTTAGCTCTAAGCATAGCGGTTCTTTTCTTACTTTCATCCATAGAAACATATAAAGCTTTAATTGATTCATCAAACTTAGGTGCAAAAGCTTTCAACTTCAGATTTTCTACATCATGGGAAATTCTATCAATGCTTCTAGACATATCATCAATCTTATTTAACTTTTCTTCTATCATAGTATTGAAAACCTTTTGAGCATTGATAAATTCTTGAATATTACTCTCAAGATCAAAGGGGTTCCTAGTATTATTGTAAGAAGAATTACCATAGGAATTGGCATAATTATTAGAGGAATTTCCAGGAAAAGGCCTAGGATTAAAATTATCTCTATAAGCATTATTATTAAAATTGTTTCGCGAGATGAAATTCACATCTACGGAATCACTATTTTGGTCAATCAAAGTAGACAAAGGAACATCATTAAGATCAATAGGAGCATTTTTACTAGCAACCAACTTCATAAGAGCATCAACTTTTTCACTTAAAGTACTGATTTCTTCAACCGAATTAACTTTTTTACTAGTAGGTGCTCTTTCAGTATGCCATTACGAATAATTTGCCATAATATTATCTAGCAATTCAGTAGCTTCACCCAAAGTAATTTCCATAAAGGTACCACCCGCGGCGGAATCTAAAAGATTTCTAGAGACAAAATTCAATCCCACATAAATTTTTTGTATGATCATCCAAAGATTTAAACCATGAGTAGGACAATTTCTTAACATCAATTTCATTCTTTTCCAAGATTGTGCAACTTGTTCATGCTCAACTTGCTTAAAATTCATGATTTGGGTTCTAAGGGAAATAATTTTCGCGGGAGGAAAATACTTAGTAATAAAAGCATCCTTGCACTTATCCCAAGAATCGATACTATTGCGAGGCAAAGAAGAAAAACAAAATTTTGCACGATCCCGCAAGGAGAAAGGAAATAATTTCAACTTCACTATATCATTGTCCACATCTTTTTTTTCTTTTGCATATCACACAATTCTACGAATGTGTTTAGATGGGACGCGGCGTCCTCATTAGGAGTACCGGAAAATTGATCTTTCATGACAAGATTCAACAAAGGGGCATTAATATCACAAGACTCCGCACTAGTGGCGGGAGGAGCAATCGGAGTACTAATAAAATCATTATTATTGGTATTGAAAAAATCACACAATTTGGTATTTCTGGAGTCATCGTGACTACGCAAACAAGATTGCAAGCAAACAAGAGATCTGACGAGAAAAAGGCAAACGAAAAAGAGGGCGAATAAAACGACAAATTTTGTGAAGTGGGGGAGAGGAAAATGGGAGGCAAATGGCAAATAATGTAAATTGTAAGGAGATGAGATTTGTGATTAGGAACTTGATAGATGTTGATGATGTCTCCCCGGCAACAGCGCCAGAAATTGGCAAGTTGACGGGAGACTACTTTCGTACCTCCTTCCCGGCAACAGCACCAGAAATTCCTTTGACGTGGCTTGAGACTGCGTTGGTATTTCCCCAAAGAGGAAGGGATGATGCATCATAGCTACAGTAAGTATTTCCCTCAGTTATGAAACCAAGGTTATTGAACCAGTAGGTGAACCACGCAACACTATGTAAACGGTAGCTGCACACAAAGAACAAATACTTGCAATCCGACGCGTAAGAGAGGTTGTCAATCTCTCCACGGTAAAAAGATAGATTAGGTTGTATGAGATTGGATAAATAGATCGCTCAAGAACACAAAATAAAAGAAGTAAATAAAAGTGCAGCAATGTATTTTGGGTTTTGGAATAATAGACCTGAAAACAAAAGCGGTAAAAGATAGATCGGAAAGCAATATGTTGAAAGAGTAGAGCCGGGGGCCGTAGGTTTGAGTAGTGGCTTCTCTCATGAGTATAGCACACGGTGGGTGAACAAATTACTGTTGGGCAATTGATAGAAGATCAAATAATCATGACGATATCCAAGGCGATGATCAATATATAGGCATCACGTCTAAGATTAGTAGACCGAAACGATTCTGCATCTACTACTATTAGTCCACACATCGACCGCTATCCAGCATGCATCTAGTGTATTAAGTTCATGGAGAAACGGAGTAATGCAATAAGAACGATGACATGATGTAGACAAGATCTATTCATGTAGAAATAGACCCCATCTTGTTATCCTTAATAGCAACGATACATGCGTGCCTCGCTGCCCCTTTTGTCACTGGGAGAGGACACCGCAAGATCAAACCCATCACAAAGAACCTCTGCCCATGGCAAGAAAAATCGATCTAGTTGGCCTAACTAAACAAAAGATTCGAAGAAGAACTACGAAGCTATAATTAATCGTGCATATAAGAGATCAAAGAAGACTCAAATAATATTCATGGATAGATACTGATCATGAACTCAAAATTCATCGGATCCCAACAAACACACCGCAAAAAGTCATTACATTAAATAGATCTCCAAGAGACCAATGTATTGAGAATAAAAGAAGAGAGAGAAAGCCATCTAGCTACTGTCTACGGACCCGTAGGTCTATGGTGGACTACTCACGCATCATCGGAGAGGCACCAATGAGGATTATGAACCCCTCCGTGATGGAGTTAGATTGGATCTCGCGGTTCTAGAACTTGCAGCAGCTGGAAGTGTTTTTCGTCAACTCCTCTAGGGTTTCTGGAATATTTGGGTATTTATAGAGCTCAAAGGCGATGGAGGAGACCTCCGTGGGCCTTTGGCGCGCCCTGGTGTCTTGTGGGCCCCGCGGGCCTCCTCCCAGGTGCTTCCTTGGCTCCCAAGTTGTCTTCTGGTCCAAAACAAATCTCCAAAAAGTTTTATCGCAATTGGACTCTGTTTGGCACTGATATTCTGCGAAGTAAAAAACGAGCAAAAACAGCAACTGGCACTTGGCACTATATCAATAGGTTAGTCCCAAAACGTGATAAAGTTGCAATAAAATGATTGTAAAACATCCAAGAATTATAATATAACAACGTGGAACAATCAAAATTTATAGATATGTAGGAGACGTATCAAGGGGCCTGGGCCCCGTCAAGGATGTAGGCCACCCTGTAGGGCTCCTGGTATCCCCCAGCGTTCTCAGTGGGACGGCGGGACATTGGCCTATGGGTCGGCTTGTCGCGGATGGTTCTGCCAGTTGTTGTTGTTGCCACCGGCGACGCTGTTGCTGCTGCCATCCCAGTGACCGTTTCCGCTGCTGCCGGTGCGCCCCCTGCCGCCGCGCTCCATGTGGCTACCGCGGCGGTCGATGTGGCCCTCGCGGAGCTGCCTGAGTTCATAGCAGTCCTTGGTGATGTGGGAGTTCACGTTGTGGTATGCGCAGGCGGGGCAGTCATCCTTCTTGGCTTCACTGTGGTCACGGCCACGCTTGTAGTCTGGCTCCGCCATGAGCACGGCAGGGCCCTTACACTTAGGGTCATTGCCGTTGGACTTTGCCGCCCAAGGCTCGGCGTCGGGGTCGTAGTGGAGGAATAAGCGCCCCTCTTCGGCCTTGGCTCAGCGGTCTGCGAGGATGAACAGCTACGCTGCGGAGTCCAGTTCGTCCCTGACAGAGCGCTTCTCGCACGTCTTTACGTCGATGACGCGGCTTGTGAAGGCGGAGACGATATCAACCTCGGAGGCCTTCATGATCCTATTGTGCACCTGGCTAAAACGATGGACGAACTTGCAGAAGGACTCGTCAGGGTGCTAGCGCATGGCCCGCGGGTCAGTGAGTGTGAGTGGATGGTTGCTCGTGCCCGTGAAGTTGGCAACGAACTGCTTGCACTAGTCTTCCCACGAACAAACGAATGCCTCGGGGAGGTTCAGGAGCCATGCGCATGCAGCGTCCTTGAGGGCCATGTGGAACCAGTTCGCCATGACCCGGTCACCCCCCCTCGCAGCCGGGATGCTGATTGTGTAGAGCCGGAGGAACTCAACAGGGTTGGCGCTACCATCGTAGCAAGGAGGAAGCTCCGGCTTGAACTTATTGGGCAACACCACGCGGCGTAGCTCGGGATCGAGGGCCATGTAGCCACCGGTGGTGGGGATGCCTCCGTTGAGGGCCACACGATTCTAGCGTCCAGCAGCGGCGACGTCATTGAGAATGCGTTCCTGGTGATTGCGCGCCTTCTCGAGGTTCATGCTCGCGTCCTGGGGCGCGTGGTGGACGATCTGGCAGCTGTCATAGTCGCCTGCTGGCGCTGACGAGGAGGAGCATCATGGTCGGCTTGGTCGGTGCGCGGCGGAGGAGGAGGAGAAGGAGGAGGGGGAGCATCATGCTTGGCTTGGTCGGTGCGTGACGAAGGAGGGAGGAGGGAACGGGAGGGCGCCTGACCGTCGTGACCCGAAGCGTCGCGCGTGGCGTCGATGAGCTCGGTTATGCGCTCAAGCTAGGCGTCGTAGGCGTCGTTGGCTGGGCGGTAGCGCAGGAGCTCCTGAGCCATGAGCAGCACGGCGCGCGGAGCAGGAGGGTCGCGGCGCATGAGCGTGGAGATGGTGGTGGAGCGGCCACGCGCATGCTAGTTCGCCGACGGGTGGGTAGAGGAGACCACACGCTCTCCAACTGGTTCGGTGGCGGCCCGGGGGCGCCAGGGCAGCGGGTGCTGCGGTGGCTCTGGCGGCAGCTCGGCAGAGCGACGCGCTCCCGGCGGGCGGCGGCTTCGTCCATGTCGATGCTGATGTCGCGTTCAAAGGCGCGAAGACGGCATGTCCCGCTACCTGGCGCATCAAATGTCGGAGTCTAGGATCTGCGTCCAAGAACTTCTCCAAGAACAAGGTTCGAACACTGGGGGCTTGGCTTGCGACCTGCCACACAACGGCAAACACAACGAGACCGACGGCGAGCTCACTCTTCCTCACCGGAAATGATGGGGACACACGAGCTACCCAGGTTCGGGACACTGCGGGGTGTAAAACCATACTCATGCTTGTGATTTGTTGCCTTCGAAAGAGAGGAGCTTGAGGCTCCGGTACACGGGTCTTGGGGGAGAGAACCGCTCGATCCCCTTACATGGACATGGCCCTTCTCCCTTTGTAGTGCCTTGGTCCTCTTCCCCGAAAATATCGGCGGGAAAGGGTAGCCACTGGGCAACAATTCGAAGGGGGACAAGGGCCAGGACTATCATGACTAAAGGTGGTCTTCGCGTGATAAAGAAGTCTACATGACACGGTCGTGGGCTCGGCGATGACCTCCGTCCTGCCGCACCGATCCGCCCTGATCCTCTTTCACCGAAGTGGCAACCTTTGGGAACTTGCTTTTGGAGGGGCAACGGATGCTTCCCCCCAATCACCAAAGGGGGAAACTTCCCTGCACATTGACTGACGCAACCTCTATCATCCCCCTCTATACGGGTGCGTCACCCACGTGACAGGGGTGGTAGCCCCGCGGCTGGGTCGCCCCCCGAGCCTCATGAGGCCGCCTCGTGAGGGGGTCCTCGCGAGGTGCCTTGGCGCCTGGTGGCCCCCTCCTGGGCTCGCTCCTCCGGAGGCAGCTTCCTCTGGGCAGCCTAGGCTAGGCCGTCTTACTTGGGCCAGCCCGCGCGTCGTCCTCCGGGCAAACGAAAGATGGGCCGTGGTAGCCTAGTTCCCACTGGGCCGACATCGATGCCCCTGCATCCTCCCCTACCTCCTCGTCGTCGACGCCCCTGCCTCCTCCAGTGCCCGCGCGTCTCCGCCTCACCTCCGACCCTCCTCGACGTCGCCTTCTACCCCGACCTCCACCTCTCCGTTGTAAGTGCCCCACCCCTCCTCTCTCTCCTTTTCCTCTCTCTCTGCCTCAGTGGAGGTTCTAGGGTTTAGGTTAAGGGTTAACAAAATTTGGGTTTGGCTAATTATTGAATTAGGGTTTTGGTTAATTAGCTAGGGTCACCATAATTAGGGTTTAGGTTAATTATCGAATTAGATTTTAGGTTAATTGGGGTTAATAGAATTAGTGTTTAGGTTAATGAGGGTTAACAAAATTAGGGTTTAGGGTAATCATTTGTAGTTAACCGGATTAGGGTTTCATTAGTACTTAATTGAATTAGTTAAATTAATTAGCAGTAAATGAATTTTCAGAATTTTGAAAAACCCTTGGTGATGATGATCAAACCCTAGGTGAAATGATTAATGTGTGATGATTATGTACTGATGAAATAACCCTTGGTGAAAAGAAAACTTAGTTAATGTAATTGTTGCCCTACTTTAGATGCATTTGCTACTATGAATGTATGAATTTAGTTAAATTAATTTTCTGGAATTTGTGAAAGTTGTATCTTGGCTTATATATTTATTGAAATTCTAAGAAGATGGATGCTAGTGAGAGGTTGATCATTTTCTAGAATTTGTCAAAGTTATACCTTGGCTTAGATTGTTTGCAGGGATCGAGTGGTTTTTGTTTTGCCGGAATGTTGATTAATTTCCTTTCAGGCAAATTTCAGGCACTCGATATGTCCACTTTTTAGCAAAGGTCATGCCAAAATTTCCCGTGAATTTCGGCATGACATGTGCTAGAAAGTAGGACATATCGAGTGCCCGGGAATTGCCGGGACGGGAATGAAACGACATTCTGAAAAACCATAGGCCTTTTTTATGTCATTAATTATTTATTTTATTATAGTTTGAGAGTTAAACGAGCAATCTTAACCGTACATAGGAAACATGTCGAACAAGGACGAAGCTGGGGCTTTTGATCATCATGAGGTCGACGATCCCTTACAACATGAACACGATTACCTTGACTTTTTGTGTAGTCAGGCAGACGCCGGTTTGGAGGGCTCTTTTTTCATAGCAGACCGTGCTACTGCCGCCAACCCCGACACCGGCACCACCACCGGCACCGACATCGGCATCGAGACTGGGGCCGAAGCACCAGGGGCGGAAGCAGAAGTGTACAAGGATACGAAAACCTAACAAGTTCGGCACCGACAGACTGGTGGTCACAGGGTGCACCCTAGAAAATTTGAGCCAATAGAGCCGAAGGAAGCTCGCTAGAGGGCAAATCACGGGATCTTAGGAGACTGCATGACCATGTGCTATCGACTAAGAAAAGCCTTCTCGCCATGAAAGATCTAGGATACGCGCTTTAATCGATTCCTGTGCCTCAAGCCAATGGCTACGTCGACAGAACCTAGCGGATGTGTTTTTTTGAGGTTTGATCACAACTTTGAGATGTTTCTCATGAGGTGGCTTGATTTTACGATCGTCTGCCTTTTTGCGCTACATATGAACTTCATCAGCAGGAGAGACCAAATCGCGCATATCTCAGTGGCGGATCAATACTACATGCAAGAGTCCTTCTTGAGTCTCGGCGACTTTGAACGCGGTACTGCTAGGGATTACATCGAAGAGTTCATGTTAATGAATAAGGACAAGGAAATGGTGCTCCTGCCTTATCATCCAAGGTAACTCACTGCCTGATAGCCCTTTTGTACATTTGAATCATTCCATCACTCATATGAAGGCTAATTTGATGTGTATTTATATTGTGAAGTGATGATAGCGCCGTCCTTATCGTCCTTTTCCCGCGAGTCTCCCACGCAGTGTATTTCGACTCATCCAGAAACTTCAAGAAGAAGGACTACACCGACATAATGGTAATTCTGGACAGTGCTCTCCAGGGCTTCAGCATAAGGGGTGGCCACGTCGAGCTCAAGAAAACAAGGAAGGGCTTGCAAGGTTTCAGACATAAAACAAGGAATGTCTCGGTCACAGCTCGGGGGCGCCGCCTGTGGGTGCCACGGGCAGCGGGAGCTGCAGTGGCTCTGGCGGCAGCTCGGCACGCGACGCGCTCCCAGCGGGCGGCGGCTTCGTCCATGTTGATGATCATGTTGAGGTCAAAGGCGCGAAGATGGCAGGCCCCCCTACAGGGCACGCCAAATTTCGGAGTCTAGGATCTGCATCCAAGAACTTCTGCAAGAACAAGGTTCGGCTGCTAGGGGGCTTGGCTTGCAACCTGCAACACAATGGCAAACACGGCGAGACTGATGGTGAGCTCTCTATTCCTCACCTGAAACGACGGGAACACACGAGCTACCCAGGTTCATGCCACTGTGCGATGTAAAACCCTACTCCTGCTTGTGATTTGTTGCCTTGGAAAGAGAGGAGCTTGAGGCTCACGTAAATGGGTGCTGGGGCAGAGAACGGCTCGACCCCTTACATGGACGTGGCCCTTCCCCCTTTGTAGTTCCTTGGTCCTCTTCCCCAAAAATATCGGCGGGAAAGGGTGGCCACATGGCGGCAATTCGAAAGGGGACAAGGGCCTGGCCTATCCTGACTAAAGGTGGTCATCGCATGGTAAAGCAGTCTCTGTGACGCGGTTGTGGGCTCGGCGATGACCTCCGTCCACCCGTGCCGATCCCTTCTAATCCTCTTTCATGGAAGTGGCAACCTTTGGGGAATTTGCTTTTGGAGGGGCAACGGGTGCTGCCACCTAATGACCAAAGAGGGAAACCTCCATGTCCACCCCGACTGGCGCAACCTCTGTCAACCCCCTCTACACGGGTGCGTCACCCACGTGATGGGGGTGGTAGCCCCGCGGCTGGGTCGCCCGCCGAGCCTCGTGAGGTGGCCTCGCGAGGCGGTCCGTCACCTGGTGGCCCCCTCCAGGGCTCGCTCCTCCGGAGACAGCTTCCTCTAGGCGGCCTAGGCAATGCCGTCTTACTTGGGCCGGCTCGCGCGTCTTCCTTCGGGACAACGGCATACGGGCCATGGTACCCTAGTTCCCGCTGGGCCGACATCGACGCCCCTGCCTCCTCGCCGACAATGCCCTTGCCGCCTTCGGTGCCCACGCGTCCACGCCTCGCCTCCGATCCTCGTCGGCGTCGCCGTCTCCCCCGACCTCCACCTCCCGTCTGTAAGTGCCCCACCCCTCCTCTCTCTCCTTTTCCTCTCTCTCTCTCTCTGCGCCTCGGTGGAGGTTCTAGGTTTTAAGTTAAGGGTTAACAGAATTGGGGTTACGTTAATTATTGAATTAGGGTTTAGGTTAATTAGCTAGGGTCACAAGAATTAGGGTTTAGGTTAATTATTGAATTAGGTTTTAGGTTAATTGGGGTTAACAAAATTAGTATTTTGGTTAATTAGGGTTAACAAAATTAGGGGTTAGGGTAATCATTAGTAGTTAACAGAATTAGTGTTTCATTAGTACTTAACTGAATTAGTTAAATAAATTTGCAGTAAATGAATTTTTAGAATTTTGAAAACCCTTGGTGATGATGATGAAATCCTAGGTGAAATGATTAATGTCTGATGATTATGTGTTGATGAAATAACCCTAGGTGAAAAGAAAACTTAGTTAAAGAAATTGTTGCCCTACTTTAGATGCATTTGGTACTGTGAATGTATGAATTTAGTTCAATTAATTTTCTAGAATTTGTGAAAGCTATATATTTATTGAAATTCTAAGAATATGGAGGCCAGTGGGAGTTTGATCATTTTTTCAAATTTGTCAAAGTTATACCTTGGCTTATATTGTTTGCAGGGATAGAGGGGCCTATGTTTTGCCAGAATGTTGATTCATTACCGTGAATTCCGGCGAATTTTAGGCGCTCGATACGTCCACTTTTTAGCAAAGGTCATGCCAAAATTTCCAGTGAATTTCGGCATGACATGTCCTAGAAAGTAGGACATAACGAGTTCCAGGGAATTGCGTGGAAGGGAATGAAACGGCATTCTGGCAAACCATAGGCCTTTTTATGTTATTAATTATTTATTTTATTATAGTTTGAGAGTTAAACAAGCAAAATTAATAGTACATAGGAAACATGCCAAACAAGGATGAAATCGGGGCTTCTAATCATCATGAGGTCAACAATCCCTTACAGCGTGAACACACTTACCTCGACTTTTGTGTAGTCAGGCAGATGCCAGTTTGGAGGGCCGTTTTGTCACAGCGGACGGTGCTACTACCGCCGACCCCGACACCACCACAGGCACCGACACGGGCGCCGAGACTGGGGCCGAAGCACTGGGGCCAAAGCAGAAGAGTACGAGGACACGAAAACCTACCAAGCTCGGCACGGCAGACTGGTGGTCACAGTGGTGCACCCCGGCAAATTTGAGCCAACGTGTCAGATTTCGGGCTCCGCAAAACCCTTAAGATTCGAACACAGGGGCGTGTGCGAAGATCCCCTGCAGCCTCGCCCAACCTAGCTCGCTACTCGATGGACCAAACGACGAACTCGCGCGATGACGAGGAAGAAGATGAACACGGTAGTTTACCCAGGTTCGGGCCGCTGCGAAGCATAATACCCTACTCCTGCTTTGGTGGATTGCCTCTCGAGGAGGTGTGGTGGATGAACTAGTATAGTGTTTCGGAGCCTCGTGAGGGCGCTCCTGAGGTGTTCTTGGCCCTCCGTCGGCTTGGTGGTGGATGAGTGAATCGACTGGTTTCGGATCCCCCTCTATGGTGCAGCCTAGCCTCTATATATAGAGGTGGCTCGGGTCCTCTTCCCTTATCGTAATGGCGGGAAGGGATCCCACAACGTCCAATTTTGAAGGGGGACAAGAGTACATGCCCGCCCTGCTCAAAGGCGGTCTTCGCCTGCAAAGTAGCTGTCGATGATGCAGTGGTGGTTTTGGCGATGACATCCGTCCTGCGGGGCTCGTGGTTGTGGTCTTGTTACACCGGAATGGAAACCTTTGGGGGATGCTTTGGGAAACCGCGTGCGTCCTTGCTCCCTTTGCACCAAAGGGGAAACTGTGCCGCCTGGCGCGTTGGCGCCCGCCTGTCCTTCCTTGCATCATCTTTGACTCCTTAGGCCGGGCTCTGCATAGAGATCTCCGCTGCTCCGGAGGGGGCCTGGGGAGGCCCATTCCTTGCCGGTCTTGACGCCGCTCCTCCTTGCGAGCCTAGGGCCCTCGCGAGGGCCTTGTCTTGAGTGGGGCCGCGCCTTGCTGTGTTTGGTTGACGAAGTGGGCCACGCCCTGGGCCGCAGGCAGGCAGGTCTGGGTACTCCCTTTCCCAGAACGCCGACAGTAGCCCCCGGGCCCAAGGCGTACTCGAGCTGGCTTCTGGGCGAAGCCTTGAGGGCGGCCCGAAGCGCCGCGGGCCCCAAACGCCTGCGGGCCAGGCTTCACACGCGCCGAGCGTCTGGGCGGCGACGACCCCGCTCCCCGAGGGCGTCAGAAACTGTTCCCAGTCAGATTGACGAGATGCCCGTGCGTAGCGCTAGCCATCATTGCCCTTCCTTGAATGCTGCTGCTGCTGCTTCGGGCCACGCGGATGTGACCCTTCAGAGGCCGCACGCCTCCCGGGACGCGAGGGGGCGCCGGGCGGTCCTTGGCTGTATATAAGCGGGCGAGGGCAAGAAAGCCCTCGCTCATCTTTGTCTTCTTTGCCTCCCCATCTCCAAGCCGTCGCTCTCCCAGTCATGGCGTCGATGAGGAAGTTCTCTGCTACCAAGAAGGGGAAGGCCTCCGGGGAGGGTCCTGCCGCTCCGCCGCCCAGGAGGGGCCGCGGTCGTCCCCGGAAGCATGCCGCGACACCGACAGTGGTTTCTGGTGAGCGCGGCCATGCTTCTGCGCGCCCCGGGGTCACCGTCGGCGATCGCGGTGGGGCGTCGTCCAGCGCGGGCGGCTGCGGCGGCCGAGGGGGTGGCGCCCGAAGTGGGAGGTCGGCGGTGGCCACACGGCCGCCGCGCCCGTGGCTCCATTCGGCCGACACGTCCCAGGAGTTCGTGATGTGGGTGGAGAGGCCGGAGGCCGCTTGGTTCCAACTCCCGAGCTTCTTCACGGGGGCGCTACCGGCTGGAGGGCCTGCCGTCTATGGCTGCAGGCCGACGGCTGCTGTAGCGCGGCGTCGTGGGTGGAGGTTGAGGTCACCCTCGGGGGCTACGTGTATCTGAACCGTGGGTGGCAAGCGTTCGGCCGCGCACGCGGCCTGAAGGGGAGGTGCACCCTTCACTTCAAGTATGACGGGGAAGCGACGCTCTTCGTCAAGATCTTCGGGTAAGAGGGCGAGCGCCTGGGGTGCTGCCCGGAAGACGTCGGCCGCGGCGATCTTGGAGATGAGCTTGCCCTTCACGACGGGCGCCGTGCCTCCAGCAGCAGCGACACCCCCTCCGAAGGGAGCCCGAGCGACAGCAGCGACAGCAGCTACGACGCGCCGCCACGCCGGCGCGCCCTGACCTCGGGGGGTAGCCAACCGCCGCGGTGCCGCTCTTCCGCTCCAGGGGCGTCCGTGTCGGTGCGCTTCCACGGGACCGTGAAGGAAGAGGAGGACACCGGCTGAGCGCTGGTGCGCCGACGCCGGGGCTCCTGAGGCGGCAGCCCCCGTGGGGCTTTTTCACTTTCTTTCTCCTCCTCTTCTCCTATTCCTGCAATAAAGAACCAAGGGAGGCCCTGCGGGCGTGTAATGGATTTTGGCGCTTGCCTCTCTTTATCAGCACTTTTGTCATGTGGCCTTTGCATTTTGTTGGTTGAAATTCCCTTCCGGTCGTGGTTAGGATACTTAGCTCGACACGCTCGCGGTAGGCTTCTGGGTTGTGGAGGCGCGGCTGCGGCGCTCGGAGAGTCCGTACGTCCGGCGGGCTTCTTCTTCTTGCGAGTGAGGTAGGTTGGGAGCCCTGTCGGCGCTCTGTGTCTGCAGGTCCCAGTCCCGCACATTTCCCTACCATCGCAAGGTATGACCAGTTCACCTGGGCGGACTTCACGATGCGAGGCCCCGATACCCTTGATGCCGACCGGATCACCAAGGACGACATCAAGGGGCGGGTGGCTTTTTGACCGGTAAGGCTCCTGAGGCGCGATGCTCAGGAGCCCCCTTCGACACTCAAGCAGCTCTACGTCGGCAGGTCCCAGTCCCGCAAATTTCCCCACCGCCGTTAGGTATGACCGGATCACCTGGATGCACTTCACGGGGCGAGGCCTCGACACCCTTGATGCCGACCGGATCACCAAGGACGACATGAAGGGGGGCGAGTGGCCTTATGACCGGTAAGGCTCCTGAGGCGCGATGCTCAGGAGCCCCCTTTGACGCTCAAGCGGCTCCCGAAAATTTTGCTTCCTGCCCCGGGAGGGGCGGGCCTCCCGAGGCTCCGAGTTGACACTCAAGTAGCCCTACGTCGGCAGGTCCCAGTCCCGCACATTTCCCCACCACCGTTAGGTACGACCGGATCACGTGGATGCACTTCACGGGGCGAGGCCTCGACACCCTTGATGCCGACCGGATCACCAAGGACGACATCAAGGGGGGCGAGTGGCCTTGTGACCGGTAAGGCTCCTGAGGCGCGATGCTCAGGAGCCCCCTTTGATGCTCAAGCTGTCCAAGAATTTTTTGCTTCCTTTCCAAGATGGCGCGTCGGGCCGTGAATGGAGCCCCCGAGCAAGTATGAGACGACATGCGCCTGCTGACTCATCCGTGAGTACCACGCGAGGATCCGGGCGCCAAGGCCTTGGCGAGGTGTAAGCACCGTGCCCCCCAGCCCCCGCTCTCGGGGTACGAGGGGGAGGGGAGCAGGCGAGTGCTTGACTCGAAGAGAGAGAAACCAACGTAAGAAATGGCGATGAAAACAAATCTTTGACCCTTTCCTTTAAAACACGATTTGGAAAAACCCCGAGTTTAGTTTCAGAAAAGTTGGCAAATCCAAACACGAGAAAAGCAAATAGAGGCCGCGTCCGGCACCTAGACTAGTCTTCGTCTCACCCCAGCGCTGAGCGTAGGGCATCCACGTTGCATGGGCATAGCCATTGGTGGGCAGTGTTGACTTCTCCGCCAGCGCGGAGCTGTGGCTGCCACATAGCGTGGGAGGAACCCCTCCGCGTCCTCGGGGGGCTCCGGGCGTATACAGCCCACTCATTATTACGTGAGTGTCATGGGTAGAACTTCCGGAGGTGCTGGATGTTCCACGCGTTCTGGATGGGACCCCGTCCTGAGTCTCCAGGCGCACGGCGCCAGGCCTGGAGACATGAGCGACCTTGAACGGGCCCTCCCACATGGGCGAGAGCTTGTGCAAGCCCTCCCTGGAGAGAACCCACCTCAGGATGAGGTCTCCGACTTCGAGGGTCCTGGAGCGGATGTTACGGCAGTGGTAGCGCCGTAGCGCTTGCTGATACCGCGCAGCTCGGAGCGAGGCCCGACGACGTGCCTCCTCTCCAAGCACGAGGTTCGCTCCCCGCACAGCATCCTGATGCTCCTCGTCAAATGCCAAGACCCGCGGGGATTGGTGCTTGATCTCGTGGGGGAGGACGGCTTCGGCTCCGTAGACGAGGAAGAACGGGGTCTCGCCGGTGGGCTTAGTCGCGGTGGTGCGGATGGACCACAGCACCGACTGAAGCTCATCGACCCAACCCCTGCCGCAAGCTTCAAGCTTCTTCTTGAAGCTCCTTGCCTTGAGGCCCCGCAGGACCTCCGCGTTGGCGCGCTCCACCTGGCCGTTGCTCCGTGGGTGGGCTACCGAGGCGTAACATATCTGCGTTCCAAGGTTAGCACAATAGGTCTTGAAGAGGTTACTTGTGAACTGCGAACCGTTGTCGGTGATGATGCGGTTGGGGATGCCGAAGTGGCTTACGAGGCCCTTGATGAACGTGACGGCCGACCCGGCTAGGATGGTGCGCACTGGCTCCACCTCCGCCCATTTGGTGAACCTGTCGATGGCGACGTAGAGGTAGCGGTACCCGCCCGCTGCTCATGGGAAGGGCCCCAGTATGTCCAGCCCCCAGACTGCAAAGGGCCAGGAGAGCGGAATGGTCTGGAGGCCCTACGCGGGCTGGTGAATCTGCTTGGCATGAAACTGACAGGCCTCGCAAGACCGGACCAGCTCGATGGCGTCGTCAAGCACTGAGGGCCAGTAGAAGCCCGATCGAAATGCCTTCCCTGCAAGCGTGCGCGAAGAGGAGTGATGCTCGCAGTCTCCTCCGTGGATGTCGGCCAGCAGCTCGCACCCTTGCTCCTTGGAGATGCACCGCAGCGCGACATCGTTCGGGCGCCTGCGGTACAAGTCGCCGTCTTCCAAGCAGTAGGCTATGGCCTGTCGGCCTACGCGCTCCGCGTCTTCCTCCTTCTCTGGTAGCATGCCGTGAAGTAGGTACGCCCTGAACTCTTGCATCCAGCTGTCGGCCTGAGGCTCCAAGGCCAGGAGCAGTCGGGCTCCTGAGGCCTGGCCACAGTCCGGAGCCCCCGAGGGCGGCGCTGGGGGGAGCTCCTCACTTCATGGCGCCAGGTCTTTGGTGGGTGGTGCCGCGGACGGTTTGAAGAGCCACTCCTCGAAGACGCCTGGCTCCTGGGGCTCGCGGCGCGAGGCCCTCTTGGCGATGTCATCGGCTTCCTTGTTCGCGCTGCGCGGGATGTGTTGCAACTCCAAGCCCTGAAAACATTTTTCGATCTTACGTACCTCTTCCAAATACGCCTCCATATGCTCGTCCTTGGGTGTATACTCTTTGTTGGAGAAGTTGACGAGGAGCTGGGAGTCACCCATGACGGTGAGGCACCGAACCCCCAAGGCCGCCGCCGCCTTGAGGCCGGCGATGAGGCCCTCGTACTCCGCGATGTTGTTGGAGACCTTCTCTCCATGCTGGAAACAGAGCTGCACAGCATAGCTGAGCTTGTCTCCTGCCGGGGAAGTGAGCACGATCCCAGCTCCCGCTCCCTTGCGCGTGAAGGCTCCGTCGAAATGCATGATCCATCCTTCGGGTGCCTCATCGCCAGGGGTGAGGGTCTGGCTCCCGTCTAGCCCCCGGTCCGGGGCGTCTGTCCACTCCGCCACGAAGTCCGCTAGGGCTGCCCCTTTGATGACCCTAGTCGTGCTGAACTCTATGTTGAAGGCCTACAGCTCGATGTTCCATTCGGTGACTCTTCCTGCCGCGTTGGGGTTGCACATGATCTTCTCCAAGGGGTACGTAGAGACGACCTTGATGGGATGTCCCTGGAAGTAGTGACGCAGTTTCTTCGAAGCGACAAGGAGCGCTAGGAGGAGCTTCTCCTACATGGGGTAGCGTGAGCGCGCGTCCCGCAGCACCGTACTGACGTAGTACACCAGGTGTTCGACGAGGGTGAGGTCCCCTGCGGTGTCCTGTCCCGTGGCGGGCCCAAGAGGCCTGGGCACCTCGGGGGCCGTTGGTGCGGAGGGGGCCTCATGAGGGTCGAGCGCTTCAGGGGCCATCAGAGAGACCGGGGCCTCATGAGGGTTGAGAGCTTCAGGGGCCGTCGGAGCGGCTCGGGCCTCAGGTGCTCCGGCTTGGGGAGAAACGGCTCCTGGGGATCCTGCGAGCCCCCTGGCTCCGTGCTTGGGGGCCCACCGGCGCCCGTCGATGCATCGCGTGTGCCGGCTCACTCCTCCCTGACTGCCACCAATGCAGCGCTGGCGGAGTGGGGTGTGGTAGCCAGGTATAGTAGCAGGGGCTCCCGAGGGCGAGGCGCTACCATCACCGGTGGGCTCGTGAGGTATTGCTTGAGTTCCTCGAAGGCTGCGTCCGCCTCCGGGGTCCATTCGAAAGGGCCCTTCCTTTTCATGATCTTGAAGAACGGCAAGGCCCGCTCGCCGAGCTTGGAGATGAAATGCCCCAAGGAGGTCACACATCCCGCCAATTTCTGCATTTCCTTGAGGGTCTGGGGCACGCTCATCTTGTTTATGGCCTTGATCTTCTCCGGGTTCGCCTCGATTCCCCGGTGCGATACCAGGAAACCGAGCAGCTTGCCCGAGGGGACCCCGAAGACGCACTTTTCAGGGTTGAGCTTCAGGTTCACTTCCCTCAGGCTGGTGAATGTCTCCTCCAAGTCCTCGACCAGGGTCTTGGCCACCCTGGACTTGACCACGATGTCGTCGACGTAGGCTTCTGCATTCCTCCCGAGCTGCGGCCCCAGGGCGATGTGCATCAGCCGCTGGAAAGTTACCCCGGCGTTCCGCAGCCCGAAGGGCATGCACGTGTAGCAGAATACCCCGCACGAGGTGAGGAAAGCAGTTTTCTCGACGTCTTCCACCGCCATTTTGATCTGGTGGTAACCCGAGAAGGCATCTAGGAAGCATAGGAGGTCGCACTCCGCGGTGGAGTCCACAATCTGGTCGATGCGCGGTAGCGGGAATGGGTCCTGGGGGCAGGCTTTGTTGAGGCTCGTGAAGTCGACGCACATGCACTCCTTCACGCACTTCTTCGGGACGACCACCGGGTTGGCCACCCACTCTGGGTAACGCACCTCCCGGATGACCCCTGCCTCCTTCAACTTGCCGACCTCCTGGGCGATGAACGCTTGTTTCTCCGGAGCTTGCCTTCTTGCCTTTTGCTTTACCGGACATGCGTTCGGGCACACAATGAGGTGGTGCTCGATTACGTCCCTTGGGACCCCCACCAGGTCGGAGGCGCTCCACGCGAACACGTCCTTGTTCGCCCGGAGAAAGGCCACCAATGCCTCCTCTTGATCTTGAGGCAAGTCGGCGCCGATGGTGAAGGTAGGGTCAGGGTTTCCTTCGTCCACCGGCACCTTCTTCGTCTCCGCCCGACTCTGGGAGAACAGCTGCTTCTTCTTCAGCAGCGTGACGTTGGGGACACCCCCGGGGTTCTCCGCGGCCTGCGCGGCGCCCCCGGCACTGGTGCGCACCGCGACCGCGGCTTTGTAGGAGAGCTTGAGCATGTGGGACGCGTCCTTGACATCCCCCACGACGGTGAGGACGCCGTCGCTCCCGGGCATGTTGACGACGTTGTAGCCCGGGTGCGTTGCCGCCATGAACTGAGCGAGGGCGGGGTAGCCAAGTATCGCGTTGTATGGGAGGTGGATGTGGGCGACATCGAAGTCGACCTGCTCGGTGCGGAAGTTGGAGCGGGTGCCGAAGGTGACGGGGAGGCGCACCCGCCCCACGGGGACGACGGACCCCCCGACCACCCTAGAGAAGGGCCTTGAAGGTGCGAGCTGGTCAAGGGGTAACTGCAACGCGTCGAAGGCCTCCACGGAGATGACGTTGAGGCCGGCGCCACCGTCTATGAGGGTCCTGGAGACGGCCACGCCGCGTATGGTCGGCATGCACAACATGGGGAGTGCTCCAGCGGCTGCCGTCGCCTTGGGGTGGTCGTCGGGGCCGAAGGTGATGTCGATCTCCGGCCACGTGCAGTGCGGCGTGGGCTCGGGCCGCGGCCGAACCACTCCTACGTGGCGTAGGAAACGCTTGATATGGCGGCCGGAGGACGGCGCCTGCGACCCGCCGAGGATGCAGGCGACCGCGGGGGCGGCCCTGCGCGCCCGAGCGCCGCCACGCACCGGGGACCGGCCGTCGTCGGGGATCTCGCCCGCCATGGAGTTGCCGAACCGGGGCTTGGCCGTCGCCGCGAGTGGGGAAGCTCCGACACGCCCCCTACCTGGCGTGCCAAATGTCGGATTTCGGGCTCCGCAAAACCCTTAAGATTCGAACACAGGGGCGTGTGCGAAGATCCCCTGCAGCCTCGCCCAACCTAGCTCGCTACTCGATGGACCAAACGACGAACTCGCGCGATGACGAGGAAGAAGATGAACACGGTAGTTTACCCAGGTTCGGACCGCTGCGAAGCGTAATACCCTACTCCTGCTTTGGTGGATTGCCTCTCGAGGAGGTGTGGTGGATGAACTAGTACAGTGTTTCAGAGCCTCGTGAGGGCGCTCCTGAGGTGTTCTTGGCCCTCCGTCGGCTTGGTGGTGGATGAGTGAATCGACTGGTTTCGGATCCCCCTCTACGGTGCAGCCTAGCCTCTATATATAGCGGTGGCTCGGGTCCTCTTCCCTTATCGTAATGGCGGGAAGGGATCCCACAACGACCAATTGTGAAGGGGGACAGGAGTACATGCCCGCCCTGCTCAAAGGCGGTCTTCGCCTGCAAAGTAGCTGTCGATGATGCAGTGGTGGGCTCGGCGATGACATCCATCCTGCGGGGCTCGTGGTTGTGGTCTAGTTACACCGGAATGGAATCCTTTGGGGGATGCTTTGGGAAACCGCGTGCGTCCTTGCTCCCTTTGCACCAAAGGGGAAACTGTGCCGCCTGGCGCGCTGGCGCCCGCCTGTCCTTCATTGCGTCATCTTTGACTCCTGAGGCCAGGCTCTGCATAGAAATCTCCGCCACTCCGGAGGGGGCCTCGGGAGGCCCATTCCTTGCCGGTCTTGACACCGCTCCTCCTCGCGAGCCTAGGGCCCTCGCGAGGGCCTTGTCTTGAGTGGGGCCGCGCCTGACTGTGTTTGGTTGACGAAGTGGGCCACGCCCTGGGCCGCAGGCAGGCAGGTCTGGGTACCCCCGTTCCCAGAACGCCGACACAATGGAGCCGAGGAAGCTCGCTAGAGGGCATATCAGGGGATCTCATGAGACTGCATGACCGTGTGCTATCGACTAAGTAAAGCCTTCTCGCATTGAAAGATCCAGGATACCCGCTTTACGCGGTCCGTGTGCATCAGGCCAATGTCTATGCCGACAGAACCCCGCGGATGTGTTTTTCCTGCGGTTTGATCACATCTTTGAGATGTTTCTCACGAGGCGGCTTGATTTTACGATCGTCCTCCTTTTTAAGCTACATATAAACTTCATCATTAGGAGAGACCAAATCGCGCATATCTCGGTGGCGGATCCATACTACATGCATGAGTCCTTCTTGAGTCTCGGCGACTTTGAACGCGGTACTGTTAGGGATTACATCGAAGAGTTCATGTTAATGAATAAGAACAAGGAAATGGTGCTCATGCCTTATCATCCAAGGTAAGTCACTGCTAGATAGCCCTTTTGTAGATTTCAATCATTCCTTCACTCATATGAAAGCTAATTTGAGGTGTATTTATATTGCGCAGTGACGACAGTGCCGTCCTTATCGTTCTTTTCCCGCAAGTATCCCATGTAGTGTATTTCGACTCCTCCAGAAACTTCAAGAAGAAGGACTACACCGACGTAATGGTAATTCTGGTCAGTGCTCTCCAGGGCTTCTGCATGAGGGGTGGCCACGTCGAGCTCAGGAAAATAAGGAAGGGCGCGCCGGGTTTCGGGCATAAAACTAACTTTTGCTGTGTCCATCAACCAATAGCAAGTAAGAACTATGGATTCTACATGATCTACCTCATGATGGTGTTCAGAAGGGATTGCCAACAACTTCGCATGACAAGCTGAAACGATGGCCATATCCGCAAATGGGCATAATCACTTGGAGCCGAAGCAGATTATAAACTCAGAGATGACTTCTTTCCCATCCAGAGGGACATTGCAACGATCATCATGAAAGATGTCGTCGAAGAGAATGGGATGTTCCACCACGGCCCTATATCACGAGCAGATTTCCGAACTCACATAGCCTTGTAACGTCTAGATATGATGCCGTTCACGAAGCTGGGTTGCGTCCTCCCAGATCTGGATGGATGGAACATGCAGTGATTGATGATGCTGATGATGATGGGTGGATTGAATTTGTACTTTCTGTATCAATGAAACTCTGTGATGTAAACGGTCCTGCTGAACTTGAGTAACTCTAGTTTGTTACTTTGGGTACAATGACTTGCGTACATCTAGTTAACTAGTTTGTGTATGATGAACCTGCGTTGATTAATTATGTTTACTATATTTTGCATCTATTTGCTAACTCTTTCTTTTCGTGTTGCTCAAGTATATTATGTTGCATATTATTGTTGAATTCGCTTGATGAAGATGCATCTCTAACAGGTACATAGGTCCTTGATGGCGAAGAAGTGCTATGCCATGTACATAGGGAGGGTTCCGAGAGTGTACGACGAGTTGCCAGAGTGTCAGGCCCAAGTGTATCGCTTCCTGGACGGCAGCCAAAAAGGGTTTGACAATAGAAGCGAGGTGGAAGCTAGTTACTTGAGGTGTACGGTAGCGCGAGAGAGGAATCATAACCGGTGCCTCATGTACTGCATATTTCCGCTCTTACTTATAGTGCTAGCTCTTCTCTTCTATATCATCAATTAGATGGATGACGATGTAGTTGCATGTATTCGAGACATGTCAGTAGTTGTATCGCTATTTCAAGATGACGACGAGAGACATCATTTGTGTTGGATGATCATTATGATGATGACATGATTTGATGAGACTATTTGAATGTGTATGATATGATTAGATTTGTATGTGTATGACATGATGAGACTATTGTGTGTATGATGTTTGATTGAGAATATTGTACAAATCCTATACAAATACAGAGGAAACATGATGTAGAAAAAAAATCAGAAAGTAATAACGGTAGCGCGGGTTATGTGTCTAGCAGCAGCGAGGCATTAGCAGTAGCGAGTTCCAAATAACAGCGCTGCAGCTTTTAGCAGCAGCGCGGTTAGGTAAAGCACGCTACTGCTACACATGGATACCAGTAGTGCGGATTCACCCACGCTACGGCTAAAAGTTAGCTGTAGCGTTGTACCAGTAGCGGGGGTCCCCGCGCTACTGATACGGGAATAACCCGCGCTACTGCTAGGCATTTCCCTAGCAGTGCGCGGTCTAGAGGAGGAGGAAAAGAGGTGTGTCCGGGCAGCTCGGCTCCCGGTGGTGAAGCGGACGAGCAATGAGGGGGCGCCTGGCCACCGCGTGCGATGAAGATGAGCTCGGTGACGCGCTCAAGCCAGTCGTCGCGGCCATCCCTGGTGGGGCGACGGGCAGCAGCCCCTGCGCCATGAGCAGCGTGGCGTGCAGAGCGGGAGTTCTATGACCCGTGGGCTAGGAGGCAATGGTGGAGCGGCCAAGTGTCTGCTTGCCCACCAACGTGTGGATGGAGGAGGCCACCCGCTCCTCAACAGGCTCGGTGGCAATGCGAGCGCACCGCCCCGGGACACCTTGGACGGCGGCTCGGCGCGCAGTGCGCTACTGGCGAGCTGCGATATCGCCGATGTCGATGTTGACGTCGAGGTCAAAGTCGTGAAGACAGCAAACCCCCCTACCCGGCGATCCAAATATCAGAGTCTGCGATCTAGGTCCAAGAAACCTCTCCAAGAACTAGGGTTCGAACTCTGGGGGGCTTTGCTTGGCAACCTAGGGCTCGACGGCAACTACGTCGAGGTCGACAACGAGGTCATTCACTCTCACCAGACATGACGGGGACGCGTGAGCTATCTAGGTTCGGGCCACCATGTGGTATAATACCTTACTCCTGCCTTTGTTGGATTGCTCTGTAAAGGAGAGCTTGTGGCTCGAGGTACACGAGGTGTCTGTGTACTAAAGAACGGGGCCCTGTGTGCACCAGACGACCGCAGCCTCCGGACTGGCAGGGCCCTGCCGGGCTGGATCTGGACGCCAAGATCTTCGTACTAGGACTCGAGCGAACCGGCAAGTCTTTCTTGCCGGGCGGCTCGGGTAATAGCGCACCCACCAAGGCTTCCGTCGCCAAGCTGTCGCTCCATGTAGCTGGGCTGATTGTCTACATCGACCAGGTGTGGAGCGGGCAGGCGGGTAGGTGAGACTGGTCGGGGCGTGTGGCTGTTTCCCTGGATTACAACAGAGCTTTAATGACACTTGTCCGTGGTGTGGCGAAAGAATAAGAGGTAGCTGGGCGAACGACACAGAAGGAGAGACAATCCTTGCCGGGAGACGTCGCCTGCTCGCCACCTCACGACGCATTTAATGCGTCTGTCCTAATCCGTCAGAGTTAGGTATTTCCCACTAACGCTGCTGCCAGCGATGGTAGCAGAGGGATACACATTATTTACTCTGTGTAAAGACGACTTTAGCCACTCTGGAAACCGCTTTAATTATAAAAGGAGGCTGTGACGCCCCCAATTTCGATCGTACGCTAATCAAACACGCAATGCGTACGACCAAGATTAGGGACTCACTGATCGATATCACAACACAACACTAGACACAAAATAAAGTCATACAGCTTCATATTACAAGCCAGGGGCCTCGAGGGCTCGAATACAAAGCTCGACAAAGCACGAGTCAGCGGAAGCAAATAATATCTGAGTACAGACATAAGTTAAACAAGTTTTTCCTTAAGAAGGCTAGCACAAACATAAGCAGCAGATCGAAAGAGGCGAGGCCTCCTGCCTGGGAACCTCCTAACTACTCCTGAGCATCGGCACTCTCCACGTAGTAGTAGGCTCCTGTAGTGGTGTAGTAGTCGCCTCCGGCGTAATCCATCTCCTGGGCTCCATCGTCTGAACGCAGAATTGTATCGAGGGGGGGAAAGAGAAAGCAAAGCAGCGGTGAGTACTCATCCAAAGTACTCACAAGACTGACATCAGAACTATGCTAAGTATGCATCATTATCAAGGAATGGGGGTTATATCTGGACTGACTGCAGAAAGCAAGAATAGGGGGAAGGCCTAGTCCTATCGAAGACTAGCATCTTCAACATCTTGCAGCATTAGAAGAGAGTAGACTGGTATCTCATATATAGTCATATTATTGTAGCAATTTTATTAAGTAACCACGCCCAGAGATTCTTCCTCGACTCCCTGCGAGGAAGCAATCTCAGAGCCACAATCATTTCAAATTAAATCACAATTATAGTTGTATAAGGTCAAGGTACAACTCCAAGTCGTCCTGTTACCGTGGACACGGCTATTCGAATAGATAATTTCTTCCCTGCAGGGGTGCACCACATATTCCCCAACACGCCTGAATCACCTCCGACCGGACACACTTTCCTGGGTCATGACCGGCCTCGGGATATCAGCACGTCGTCGCCCCACCTAGGCTCAACGAAGAGGCCAGCCCGCCGGTCTAAATCCTAAGCGCGCAGGTTCGTGGGCCCACTTGCCCTTGCACTCCTGCACGATGCGAACGCGGCCGAGGTCAGTCCTAGCACCCCTTAGTAACAAGCGCGATGCCGTTGCGGACCACTCGGGCGCGCGCCGCTCCATTGCTGACGTTCGAAGAGCTTCGGCTGATACAACGACGCTAAGTACCCATAACTTCTCCCACATGAAGGTTAGTGCGTATTAAGGCCAATGACCTAACTCAGATCAAGTACCCAACCCATTAGCATTTTATCAATGCGGGGCAAGCGCGACCCATGAAGTGCGTGATGGGGAACGTTGCATGGGAAACAAAAATTTTCCTACGCACACACAAGATCTATCCATGGTGATGAGCATCTACGAGAGGGAGAGTGAATCTACATACCCTTGTAGATCGCTAAGCGGAAGCGTTAATAAACGCGGTTGATGTAGTCGAACGTCTTCGCGATCCAAATCGCCGAGCGTCCCGCGATCCAATCACGATCCTTCCGATCTAGTGCCGAACGGACGGCACCTCCGCGTTCAACACACGTACGGCTTGATGACGCCTTCACCTCCTCGATCCAGCGAGCGATGGTGAAGTAGTGGTTGAGTTCCAGCAGCACGACGGCGTGGTGATGGTGGTGAGGAACAATCTCTGCAGGGCTTCGCCAAGCACTACGGAGATTATGACGGAGGAACTAGAGGGCTAGGGTTGCCGGCACACGGCTTGGGAAATCCTGATGTGTCCCGTGTGCTAGCCCTGCCCCTCTATTTATATGTTGAGCCTTGGGGTCTAAACTTGGAGTAAAAACCTCCTCTAGGTCGGTTTTGCCCGTACAAGGTCGGTTTGGCCCGCAGGGAAAGAGTCCAACTCGGATCCCTGCCGAACCGTGCACAGCCGCACACAAGCGGTAGTACCGCTTCACATAAGCGGTAGTACCGCTTGGGCGGTAGTACCGCTTCACACAAGCGGTAGTACCGCTCGGGCGGTAGTACCGCTTCACACAAGCGGTAGTACCGCTTTACGCGGCAGCAAAACTACTTTTGCGCTTTCCAATACCTCGTGGGCTTTATCCCTTTGGCCCATATAAAGTGTTGCTGCACCCGAACACTTCGGTAAACATCCGGAACCCATTCCGGTGAACTCTGGAACTCTTCCGGAGATCGAAACACTATTATCACATATATCAATCTTTACCTCCGGACTCTTCCGGAGATCCTCGTCATGTCCGGGATCTTATCCGGGACTCCGAACAACTTTCGGTCACCAACATAATAACTCAATTATACTAATCGTCACCAAACGTTAAGTGTGTAGACCCTGCGGGTTCGAGAACTATGTAGACATGACCGAGACACCTCTACGGCCAATAACCAATAGCGGGACCTGGATGCCCATATTGGCTCCTACATATTCTACGAAGATCTTTATCGGTCGAACCTCTATGTCAAGGATTCAGTTAATCCCGTATGCTGTTCCCTTTGTTCTTCGGTATGTTACTTGCCCGAGATTCGATCGTCGGTATCACTATACCTAGTTCAATCTCGTTACCGGCAAGTCTCTTTACTCGTTCCGTAATACAAGATCTCGTGGCTAACACTTTAGTCACATTGCTTGCAAGGCTCAATGTGATGTTGTATTACCGAGTGGGCCCTGAGATACCTCTCCGTCACACGGAGTAACAAATCCCAGTCTTGATCCATGCCAACCCAACAGACACCCTCGGAGATACCTGTAGAGCACCTTTATAGTCACCCAGTTACGTTGCGACGTTTGATACACACAAGGTATTCCTCCGGTGTCAGTGAGTTGCATGATCTCATGGTCAAAGGAACAGATACTTGACATGCAGAAAACAATAGCAATAAACTGACACGATCAAATGCTACGTTTACAGTTTGGGTCTTGTCCATCACATCATTCTCCTAATGATGTGATCCCGTTATCAAATGACATCTCATGTCCATGGCTAGGAAACCTTAACCATCTTTGATCAACAAGCTAGTCAACTAGAGGCTTACTAGGGACACAGTGTTGTCTATGTACCCACACATGTATTTGAGTTTCCAATCAATACAATTATAGCATGGATAATAAACAATTATCATTAACAAGGAAATATAATAATAACCAATTTATTATTGCCTCTAGGGCATATTTCCAACAGTCTCCCACTTGCACTAGAGTCAATAATCTAGTTCACATCACTATGTGATTTACATTGTAATGAATCGAACACCCATGCAGTTCTGGTGTTGTTCATGTTTAGCCTTTGGAAGAGGTTTAGTCATCGGATCTGCAACATTTAGATCCATGTGTACTTTGCAAATATTTATGTCGTCCTCCTTGATGTAATCGCGGATGGAATTGAAACGTCGCTTTATGTGTCTGGTCCTCTTGTGAAATCTTGGTTCCTTGGCTAGAGCAATGGCACCAGTATTATCACAAAACAGAGTCATTGGGTTAAGTGCACTAGGCACTACTCCAAGATCTGTCATGAACTCCTTCATCCAGACACCTTCCTTCGCCGCCTCCGAGGCAGCGATGTACTCCGCTTCGCATGTAGAATCTGCTACCACGCTTTGCTTGGAACTGCACCAGCTAACCGCACCCCCATTAAGAATAAATACGTATCCGGTTTGCGACTTAGAGTCATCCGGATCAGTGTCAAAGCTTGCATCGACGTAACCCTTTACGACGAGCTCTTGATCACCTCCATAAACGAGAAACATGTCCTTAGTCCTTTTCAGGTACTTCAGGATATTCTTGACCGCCGTCCAGTGTTCCATTCCTGGATCACTTTGAAACCTTCCGACCATACTTATGGCAAGGCTGACATCGGGTCTTGTGCACAGCATTGCATACATGATAGAGCCTATGGCTGAAGCATAGGGGATGACACTCATCTTTTCTCTATCTTCTGCAGTCACTGGGCATTGAGTCTTACTCAACTTCACACCTTGCAATACAGGCAAGAACCCCTTCTTGGACTGATCCATTTTGAACTTCTTCAAAACTTTGTCAAGGTATGTGCTTTGTGAAAGTCCTATTAAGCGTCTCGATCTATCTCTATAGATCTTGATGCCTAATATGAAAGCAGCTTCTCCTAGGTCCTTCATTGAAAAACTCTTGTTCAAATATTCCTTTACGCTTTCCAGCATTTCTATATTGTTTCCAATCAGCAATATGTCATCCACATATAATATTAGAAACGCTATAGAGCTCCCACTCACTTTCTTGTAAATACAAGCTTCTCCGTAAACTTGTATAAACTCGAACGCTTTGATCACCTCATCAAAACGAAGATTCCAACTCCGAGATGCTTGCACCAGTCCATAAATGGATCGCTGGAGTTTGCAAACTTTGTCAGCATTCTCTGGATCGACAAAACCTTCTGGTTGCATCATATACAACTCTTCCTTAAGGAAACCGTTAAGGAACGCTGTTTTGACATCCATCTGCCAAATTTCATAATCGAAAAAGGCAGCTATTGCTAACATGATTCTGACGGACTTAAGCATCGCTACGGGTGAGAAGGTCTCATCGTAGTCAACTCCTTGAACTTGTGAAAAACCCTTTGCCACAAGTCGAGCTTTATAGACGGTGACATTACCGTCCGCGTCCGTCTTCCTCTTAAAGATCCATTTGTTCTGAATGGCCTTACGCCCTTCAGGTAATACTTCCAAAGTCCATACATTGTTTTCATACATGGATCCCATCTCGGATTTCATGGCCTCTAACCACTTCTCGGAATCCGGGCCCATCATCGCTTCTCCATAGCTCGTAGGTTCATCGTTGTTTAACAACATGACCTCTAAGACAGGGTTGCCGTACCACTCAGGAGCAGTACGCGTCCTTGTCGACCTACGAGGTTCGATAGCAACTTGATCCAAAGCTTCATGATCATCATCATTAACTTCCTCTTCAGCTAATGTAGGCTCGACAGAAACAACTTTCTGCGTTGCGCTACTCTTAGGTTGAAGTAAAGGTTCAATAACCTCATCAAGTTCTATCTTCCTCCCACTCAATTCTTTCGAGAGAAACTCTTTCTCAAGAAATGTTCCGTTTTTAGCGACAAACATTTTGCCTTCGGATCTGAGATAGAAGGTATACCCAACTGTCTCTTTTGGGTATCCTATGAAGACGCATTTCTCCGCTTTGGGTTCCAGCTTTTCAGGCTGAAGCTTTTTGACATAAGCATCACATCCCCAAACTTTAAGAAACGACAGCTTTGGCTTCTTGCCAAACCAAAGTTCATATGGCGTCGTCTCAACGGATTTCGATGGTGCCCTATTTAAAGTGAATGCAGCTGTCTCTAATGCATAACCCCAAAACGATAGTGGCAAATCGGCAAGAGACATCATAGATCGCACCATATCTAATAAGGTTCGATTACGACGTTCGGACACACCATTACGCTGTGGTGTTCCAGGCGGTGTCAATTGTGAAACAATTCCACACTGTCTTAAGTGACTGCCAAACTCATAACTCAGATATTCTCCTCCTCGATCAGATCGTAGGAATTTAATCTTCTTGTTACGATGATTCTCAACTTCACTCTGAAATTGTTTGAACTTTTCAAATGTTTCAGACTTGTGTTTCATTAAGTAAATATACCCATATCTACTTAAGTCATCAGTGAAGGTGAGAAAGTAACGATAACCACCGCGCGCCTCAATACTCATTGGACCGCACACATCAGTATGTATGATTTCCAATAAGTCACTTGCCCGTTCCATTATTCCAGAGAACGGCGTTTTAGTCATCTTGCCCATGAGGCATGGCTCACATGTGTCAAGTGATTCAAAATCAAGTGACTCCAAAAGTCCATCAGCATGGAGCTTCCTCATGCGTTTTACGCCAATATGACCTAAACGGCAGTGCCACAAGAAAGTGGTATTATCATTATCAATTCTACATCTTTTGGCATCAATGTTATGAACATGTGTATTATTACTATCGAGATTCAATAAGAATAAACCCCTCACATTGGGTGCATGACCATAAAAGATATTACTCATATAAATAGAACAACCATTATTCTCTGATTTAAATGAGTAACCGTCTCGCAATAAACAAGATCCAGATATAATGTTCATGCTTAACGCAGGCACCAAATAACACTTATTTAGGTTCATCACTAATCCCGACGGTAATCGAAGAGCGAGCGTGCCGACGGCGATCACATCAACCTTGGAACCATTTCCCACGCGCATCGTCACTTCGTCCTTTGCCAGCCTCCGTCTATTCCGCAGTTCCTGTTTTGAGTTGCAAATATGAGCAACCGCACCGGTATCAAATACCCAGGCACTACAACGAGAGTTGGTAAGGTACACATCAATAACATGTATATCATATATACCTTGTTTGTTGTTGGCCGCCTTCTTGTCAGCCAAATACTTGGGGCAGTTCCGCTTCCAGTGTCCAGTTCCCTTGCAATGAAAACACTTAGTTTCTGGTTTGGGTCCAGCCTTGGGTTTCTTCACGAGAGGAGCAACTGCTTTGCCACTCTTCTTAGAGTTACCCTTCTTACCCTTGCCATTTTTCTTGAAACTAGTGGTTTTATTGACCATCAACACTTGATGCTCCTTCTGAATTTCAGACTCAGCGACTTTCAGCATCGCAAACAGCTCGGCGACTGACTTGTTCATCCCGTGCATGTTATAGTTCAACACGAAGCTCTTGTAGCTAGGCGGCAATGATTGAAGAACTCTGTCAGTGATAGCCTCTGGCGGAAGGGGCATCCCTAACTCAGCCAGACGGGTGGAGTACCCAGACATTCTGAGCACGTGATCACTGATAGACCCGTTCTCCTCCATCTTGCAAGCATAGAACTTATCGGAGATCTCATATCTCTCGATCCGGGCATTCTTCTGAAAGATAAACTTCAACTCCTGGAACATCTCATATGCTCCATGACGTTCAAAACGTCTTTGAAGTCCCGGTTCTAAGCCATACAACATTGCACATTGAACTATTAAGTAATCATCAGAACGAGCCTGCCAGGCGTTCACAACGTCTAGAGACTCAACTGGAGCGGGTGGATCACCAAGCGGTGCATCAAGGACATAAGCCTTCTGGGAAGCCGTAAGGATAATCCTTAGATTACGGGCCCAGTCCACAAAGTTACTTCCATCATCTTTCAACTTAGCTTTCTCTAGGAACGCATTAAAATTCAGGGGTGCTACTGCGCGAGCCATGATCTACAACATAAATATAGCAAAGACAACTTAGACTATTGTTCTTAGATAATGAGTTTAGTTAATCATATTTTAAAAAACTCCCACTCAAATTGACATCCCTCCGATCATTCGAGTGTAACATGATCCAAATCCACCAACTCAAGTCCGATCATCACGTGAGTTGAGGTGGTTTCAATGGTGAACATCTTCATGTTGATCATATCTACTATATGACTCATGTTCGACCTTTCGGTCTCTTGTGTTCCGAGGCCATGTCTGTACATGCTAGGCTCGTCAAGTTTAACCCGAGTGTTCCGCACGTGCAACATGGCTTGCACCCGTTGTATGCGAACGTAGAGTCTATCACACCCGATCATCACGGCGTGTCTCGAAACGACGAACTTTCGCAACGGTGCACACTTGGGGAGAACACAATTTATCTTGAAATTTAGGTGAGGGATCACCTTATAATGCTACCGTCGTCCTAAGCAAAATAAGATGCATAAAAGGATTAACATCACATGCAAATCATAAGTGACATGATATGGCCATGAACTTGTGCTTTTGATCTCCATCTCCAAAGCACCGGCATGATCTCCATCGTCACCGGCATGACACCATGATCTCCATCATCTTGATCTCCATCAACGTGTCGCCATAAGGTTGTCGCGCCGACTGTTGCTTCCACGACTATAGCTAACGTTTAGCGATAAAGTAAAGCATTACATAGCGCTTAATGATTGACACGCAGGTCATACAATAATTAAAGACAACTCTATGGCTCCTGCCAGTTGCCGTACTCATCGACATGCAAGTCGTGATATTCTATACAAAACATGATCATCTCATACATCACATATATCTCATCATGTAATTGGCCATATCACATCACAACATACCCTGCAAAAACAAGTTAGACGTCCTCTAATTGTTGTTGCAAATTTTACGTGGCTGCTACGGGTTTGCAAGAACCGTTCTTACCTACGCAAAACCACAACGTGGTGTAGTGATTGCTTTTTGATCTTCTAAAAGAACCCTCTTCATTGAAATCGATTCAACTAAAGTGAGAGAGACAGACACCCGCTAGCCATCTTTATGCAACGAAGTTACATGTCAGTTGAAGGAACCTGTCTCGCGTAAGTGTACGCGTAATGTCGGTCCGGGCCGCTTCATCTCACAGTACCGCCGAATCAAATATCAACTAGTAACGGCAAGCAATATGTATACATCCACGCCCACAACTCGTTTGTGTTCTACTCGAGATCTCATCTACGCATAGACCTAGCTCATGATGCCACTGATGGGGAACGTTGCATGGGAAACAAAAATTTTCCTACGCACACACAAGATCTATCCATGGTGATGAGCATCTACGAGAGGGAGAGTGAATCTACATACCCTTGTAGATCGCTAAGCGGAAGCGTTAATAAACGCGGTTGATGTAGTCGAACGTCTTCGCGATCCAAATCGCCGAGCGTCCCGCGATCCAATCACGATCCTTCCGATCTAGTGCCGAACGGACGGCACCTCCGCGTTCAACACACGTACGGCTTGATGACGCCTTCACCTCCTCGATCCAGCGAGCGATGGTGAAGTAGTGGTTGAGTTCCAGCAGCACGACGGCGTGGTGATGGTGGTGAGGAACAATCTCTGCAGGGCTTCGCCAAGCACTACGGAGATTATGACGGAGGAACTAGAGGGCTAGGGTTGCCGGCACACGGCTTGGGAAATCCTGATGTGTCCCGTGTGCTAGCCCTGCCCCTCTATTTATATGTTGAGCCTTGGGGTCTAAACTTGGAGTAAAAACCTCCTCTAGGTCGGTTTTGCCCGTACAAGGTCGGTTTGGCCCGCAGGGAAAGAGTCCAACTCGGATCCCTGCCGAACCGTGCACAGCCGCACACAAGCGGTAGTACCGCTTCACATAAGCGGTAGTACCGCTTGGGCGGTAGTACCGCTTCACACAAGCGGTAGTACCGCTCGGGCGGTAGTACCGCTTCACACAAGCGGTAGTACCGCTTTACGCGGCAGCAAAACTACTTTTGCGCTTTCCAATACCTCGTGGGCTTTATCCCTTTGGCCCATATAAAGTGTTGCTGCACCCGAACACTTCGGTAAACATCCGGAACCCATTCCGGTGAACTCTGGAACTCTTCCGGAGATCGAAACACTATTATCACATATATCAATCTTTACCTCCGGACTCTTCCGGAGATCCTCGTCATGTCCGGGATCTTATCCGGGACTCCGAACAACTTTCGGTCACCAACATAATAACTCAATTATACTAATCGTCACCAAACGTTAAGTGTGTAGACCCTGCGGGTTCGAGAACTATGTAGACATGACCGAGACACCTCTACGGCCAATAACCAATAGCGGGACCTGGATGCCCATATTGGCTCCTACATATTCTACGAAGATCTTTATCGGTCGAACCTCTATGTCAAGGATTCAGTTAATCCCGTATGCTGTTCCCTTTGTTCTTCGGTATGTTACTTGCCCGAGATTCGATCGTCGGTATCACTATACCTAGTTCAATCTCGTTACCGGCAAGTCTCTTTACTCGTTCCGTAATACAAGATCTCGTGGCTAACACTTTAGTCACATTGCTTGCAAGGCTCAATGTGATGTTGTATTACCGAGTGGGCCCTGAGATACCTCTCCGTCACACGGAGTAACAAATCCCAGTCTTGATCCATGCCAACCCAACAGACACCCTCGGAGATACCTGTAGAGCACCTTTATAGTCACCCAGTTACGTTGCGACGTTTGATACACACAAGGTATTCCTCCGGTGTCAGTGAGTTGCATGATCTCATGGTCAAAGGAACAGATACTTGACATGCAGAAAACAATAGCAATAAACTGACACGATCAAATGCTACGTTTACAGTTTGGGTCTTGTCCATCACATCATTCTCCTAATGATGTGATCCCGTTATCAAATGACATCTCATGTCCATGGCTAGGAAACCTTAACCATCTTTGATCAACAAGCTAGTCAACTAGAGGCTTACTAGGGACACAGTGTTGTCTATGTACCCACACATGTATTTGAGTTTCCAATCAATACAATTATAGCATGGATAATAAACAATTATCATTAACAAGGAAATATAATAATAACCAATTTATTATTGCCTCTAGGGCATATTTCCAACAGTGCGGTCCCGTCGCCCCGTCTCGAGGATGTGTGGCAAGGGCCTCTCCTGCCCGTCCACGCCTCAACATCATCAAACCGTGGGTACCCCTCAGGGCCGACCCATCACCAACATGTTTCTGTAACCAGGTCATAGTAACTGTGTGTATAAAACATCAAGACGGAACCTGAGGAATCACCCTCAAGGGGCCCCGCTCGATGAAACCGTCAAGGTGGACTTAGAGGAATCACCCTCGAGGGTCCCACTTGAGGGGTTGCACGACAGAGTCATCGTCGGGAGTGGTGAAGGAGGAATCACCCTCGATAACCACGACCGACTAGCTGCACTACAGAGCTAGCATCATGAGTACTTCACGAGGTGTCACCCTCGGTACTCGATAGTAGCGCTGCAGAGTCGTACAACTAAGGGGTGTGCGGTGATGTGAGGGGCCTGGCTTGTCAGTCGGTTGACCGAGTCTTCGAGTCTTCAAGTCGTCGAGTCGTCGATGAAGAAGCAGGGGCAACTGGGACTAAGGGGGGGGGTCACAGGGGATTCATTGATCAACCTATACTAAGCAGTTGATATGATTGCAGGTATGGTAGCAGTTTATCAAAAACAGGCTATGCATCAGAATAGGAGCTATCTAATACAGTAGCAAAATCTAATGCAAGAATAAGAGGGAAAAGAATGGGCGATATCGGAATGCTCAAGGGGGGTTGCTTGCCTTGCTGCTCTGCGGCAAAAGGCTGATCGTCGGCGGTGTAGTCGTACCGGGCAACACCGTCAGTCTCGGGGTCTACCGGAGAGAAGAGGGGGGAAGAAACAATAAATATAAAGCACAGATGCAACACGATGCATGACATGGCAATATGCAGAGCTAGGCATGCACTAACGCAGTACTACACGTTGCAGACGGAGCGGGAGAATATCCGACGATATTTCCCGGGTCTTTGGATTTATCGGACAGACGATCCGGAGGGGAAAAGTTCCATGTTCATCATGCTAGGAGCATGTGACAGATGAACGGATGGCATAATCAGATTCGTGAGATTTTTCTGATCAACTTTCATGTATAAAACTTTTTCATCTGAGCTACGGATTATTTTCTATTAATTTCTAAAGTTTTAATCAATTTCTGAAATTAACAGATTATTCTAAATTCGAAAATCCAATTAATGACGTCAACATGACCTAAGGCTGAGGTCAGCAGTCAACAGCACTGTGCCAGGTCAAACCTGACCAGTGGGACCCTCATGTCATTGACTCTAACTTAATCCAGTGTTAAATTAATCTAATCAGAGACTAATTAGTAAGTGGGGTCCACTGTCAGTGAGACATTAGTTTAACTAATCATTTTTATTAATCTAATTAACTTTCTGACAGGGCTGGCCCACTGTCATACATAGGGGGGGGGTCGGGCCCCACCTGTCATTGACTGGACCAGCTCCAGTCAGCAGTTGACCTGGTCAACAGGTCAACGGGGTCGGCCTGGCCCACTGGCCAGTGACCCTGACCGTGGCCCCGACCTGGCCACGTGGGTGGCGGCGCCGTCCGGCCACCGGAGGAGCTCCGGCGAGCACCAGAGACGGCGAGGGGGCTCGGGAATCGCCTACAGGGCACCAAATCGAACGCCGTTTGCGGCGTTCGCGAGCTGATGCTGCCGCCGATCCATTCTGGCCATCAGGGTGAGCAATGGCGGTCGGAGCTGAGCGCTATGTCGACGGTGGCGGAGGCAAGCTTCAGGCGTCGATGGCAAATCGAGCACCAGCACGCTTTCGAGCTATCTAACGGCAATACGCGAGCCTACGCGATGCACTGAGTCGAACGGTGGCGTCGGTTGGACCAAATGGTCACTGGAGACCCGCCGGCGTCGAGCTCAGGCGGAGGTGCGTTCAGGCTCCGGTGAAACCTGATGCTATGGGCACGGATTCGTCGAGGAGGGAGAGGGGAAAGGAGCAGGAGCTCACATGGGTCCTGCAGGTGTGCTCAGTGGGCTCGAGGGAGGCCTGGAGTAGCCGGAACGGTCGCCGGAGTGCGGCGGCGATTCGGGGAAGAAGAAGCTCGTGGCCGTCGTTCCACGGGCGATGAGCTCGAACGGCAGGGCGCAGACGATGCAGGGGGTCGCGGTGGTTCTTCCTGGCTAGCTGGCAACGCGCGGGAGGCTCTGTGGGCGCGACTAGCCGGCGGCCATGGCGACGGCGGCGCGGGCTCGAGCGGAGGGAGAAGCAGAGAGCGAGGGAGATAGGGGGTAGGTGAGATCTAGGGCTACAGGCGGCAGGCAAGGGCACGGGGGCGGCCTTATACCCGCCGGTCCATCGCCGACGAGCTGGTTCGGCGGAGACGAGCTCGGTCGCGCGCGCGCCTCGGTCGCCCCACTGTAGTGAGGTGGGAGACGACCGAGGGGGCCGCTGGGCCGGCCTGGTCCTGCCACTGTGGCCTAAGGCCCAGGGCAGGGGGGCTTTTTCTTTTCTTTCTTTTTCTTTTCTTTTTCTTTTCTTTTTCTTTTCTTTTTCTTTTCTGTTTTCTTTTATAAGTTCCTGTTTTAATTCCTTTTGGCCATATTTCCTTCACCGCAAAAATGTGTGACATGGCCCATTAATTACTTTGCAATATTCCACTTGGCCACCACAAGTTTGAGGATTTTTGAATTCTGTTTGAATTCTCCACAGAATTAAAGAGCACTTTGAAATGCAATTTGGTGCTGTTTTGGATGGTGGGGTCCACACCAACATCAACGTGATGTTGTTTTCCTTAACAACATTAGTTTTGAGATTTTTAACAAGTGTGCAACATTTTCCATATGCTGTTTGCAACTTTATTTTATCTCATTAAAATTCAATGCCCTTTTGAGGTGAAATTTAAAATGAGATATGAATTTCAACTTGATCACATTCTACTTAGCAAAATGATTAGGCACTGTTCATGGTCATCACTGTGCTTAATTACAATGATCACTGTAGCCAAAATCGAGGGTGTCACAGAGGCCCATGGCTACCTTTAGAGGGGTCGACTCTCTGTTCATTTTACACATGTAGTGACGCTCCCAAAGCATCCTTGCCGGGCTACGACACTCCTGTACTATGAACCCGAATAAACCACACCACATAGGACGTAGGGTATTACGCTCTAGCGGCCCGAACCTGTATAAACCCTCGAGCGTGCAGTGTCCGGTGATGCTCTTTATGCCAGAGGATTCCCTCACCCGAACCACGAAAGGGGCCTTCTAGCCCCATAGATCATCGTACCCCGACATCTTTGGCGCGCCAGGTAGGGGGTCTCCCTTGTGTGAAACTTCGCCGACTCCTGCGCGTCATCGCCAACAGCTTCTTCGATGCCCATGCCTCCCAAGAAGGCTAAGGGCCCGACGACGCACGCCCCGTCCACGTCCAAGCTACCCTCACAGGTGGTGGCCGGCGACGCAGGTGGGGGCGGCCCTTACGATCGCCATGCCGGCGAACGCAGCAACAACACTGCGTGGAGCTCCGCGAGCTGCGACCCGGACCCCGTCGTCATGGAGACGCACAATGCGCCCGCGGCGACCGGAGTCAGCACAACAGACGCAGCGACCACAACCACAGCGGCAGCAGCAAAAGGATCCCCGCTGCAGCCTTCTGATTAGCACCGCGACCAACGCCCTCAGGGTGGCGACCCTGGGCGGCTCACGGACAAGACCCCCGCGCGTCCATCTCAAGACACGCAGTGCCGAGCTTCTGCAGTGGCCTTCTGGAGGGAACGAGCTTCGGGCGATGGCTCGGGGAGACGCTCCTCCTAGTGCCGCTAGGAGTAAGAGCGCCACCCACCCCTCGCATCGCTCCATGCCCAAAACTGCGGAGGAAGCTCTGGAGCAGGTCCAGTTATTGCTGAACTTTCCTCCCGCACCGGAGAAAATGAAAGATTGGAGAGCTACGATCCAGAGCTTACTGAGCTTCGCAAAATGCGATAGGCCGGAGGGAGCGGGCCTGTCAGTTGCCCGCCAAGCGGCTCCGGGGGCTCCCACCACCGAACGCGGCGCTAGCGGGACGCACACGGTGAAGTCGCCCCCTCACCAGCAACATACCTACCGGACCGACGTGCAAGACGAGGTATCGTACGCCTCGACGGACCCGCGGATGAACAAGGACCAATGCCAGGTCTTGAAGGACAGGCGCAAGGAAGACGCCCGCACCACCATTGAGAGGCGGCGTAAATCGTGCCAGCAGTCTGATGGACACGTGGATCCAGCCGTTGACGCGCCCACACCGGGGTAGGCTGCCCGGCGTTCACCCACGAGCGACGGCAAGTCCGATGGCCCTCCAGCAGACCCTTCAAGCCTAAGTTGCCTGACAAGTACGACATCAAGATCAACCCTTCTGAGTTCCTCGGCATCTACACCATTGTCGTACAGGCTACCAGGGGATGCAACGAGAAAATCTTAGCCAACTACTTCCCATTGTCGCTCAAGCCCAACGTGAGGAGTTGGTTGATGAATTTCCCGGAGGGATCCATTTCCTCTTCGGCGGACCTGTGCAACCAGTTCGTTTGCGCATTCCATGGAGGCCACAAGCTTCCAGGGCAGCCCAGCGACTTGCACATGCTCCCCCATAGAGAAGGCGAATCCCTCCGCAAATATATCCAGAGGTTCAGCCGCGTGCAGCACAACATCTCTGACATCCACCCAGCCGCTGTGATTGCCGCGTTCCACATGAATGTGCGCAACCGGCGAATGCCTGAGGATATGACCATCAACAAAGTGCGGGATGTCGCCGAGCTGTATGCCCTAGCCAACAAGTGCACATGAGCTGAAGAAGGAAGGAGGCTCCCTGGAGAGGACGCCGGCGCGGAGGTCAACTCGGATGATGACGAAGATGCGTCGGCCTCCAAGAAAAAGGGGCGGAAGCGCAACAGGAAGCACAAAGGAAAAGTGGTAATGGCTATCGAGGGGAACGACATCTCCGACTGCGGCAAGAAGGCCAAGTCCGAGGGGTCTGGCAAGAGTGCTGCCGCGTGCTCTAGAGATGGCGAGGCCACGGCAGGAGAGAAGACCAGCATGCCATGCTGCAAGATCCACCTCACCAAGATCCACGACATCAACGAGTGCCGCCAAGTAGAGAAGATTCCTGAGAAGCAGAAGTAATAGTACGAAAGGCACGACAAGGAGAAAGGCCGAGACGGTGCAGGTGGTTCCGGCAAGAAAAGCAGCGGTAGACGTGGTGGCCGCCGCGGCAAGGCCAAGCAGTGCAAAGAGAAACCTGCTAGAGGCCGAGACAAGAAGTCTGATGACGAAGACGATGATGACGACGGAGATGAAGTAGAATCTGAAGGCCAGGAATTCCAGAAAGCTTTTGATGCCATGTGCGTTGAGAGAGGCGCATCTTTGCACTCCTCTCACCGGCATTTCAAGCAGCGGGCCCGTGAGATGAACGCGGCAGAACCAGCAGTAGAGGTGAGGAAACCCCTCAAGTGGTCCAACACTCCCATCATCTTCGACGTCGAGGACCACCCTGACCGCGTCACTGCCGTCGGGTGCGTGCCATTATTGGTTTCGCCAACAATACGCAACCTCAAGGTCACAAAGTTGTTGGTCAACAGTGGGGCCGAGTTGAACTTGATCTCGCCTGAAAGTTTTCAACCATGCAAAAAAAATGGAATTTTTTGAATTTTCCTAGTATTTGGTTTGATTTTTTATGATCGATGGTGCAGATGAGCCTAGGCATCGAATCGCTTCTTTGTCTAATGATTTACTTTTTTTTTGACCTTTTCACCCTTTTCTCTTGTTTTTTCGGGATGAGATACAATAAGAAATCTTGGAAGGTTTGGGAGTTTCTGTCATCGATGAACAAGAGACTGATGAAGCTTTACGATGTAATTAGATGTGATTGCTAGTTGTATGTGTTGGTTGTCATCTGATGTGAGATAGTACGTTTGTACTTTTGTATGTTGTATGAAAAGGCTTGAAAAGAAATCATAGTGGATTTTGAATTTGCATTTTGCGTTATGTTTGATTTTCAAAAGATGATGATAGTAAATTGATTACGTCTAGCTGATTTTAGGACTAATTAACACGTCGTTAAGATCACACATTGCAGACAGTTTTTTAGATCCAATTGTGTGTAATGGCATTTACATCACATAGTTTTTATTTTTAATTGTGTGCAAAGAATCGCGCATTACATACAATTTTCGAGAAATAATCGTGGGTGATGCTAATCCAAATTGCAAACAGTTTTTGTGTTGAACTGTGTGGGATGTACCCCCCAATCACAAATAGTTTTGGTAGCGTGTGCGATGGACCCCCCCCCATCGCCCACACAGGCAAGGTGACAGTTTGAAACTGCGTCACTGAAAGGGGTTAAAAACCGTTTGTTAGGACCTTCCTGCACCAGTGTACGTCTGATGTTTTACAAAACTTTGGTATGGAAAGGTAAAACCTTGAGCTTTGACAGATGGTCTACCGAGATGATGAAACTTGAGTTGAGATACTCTGTTTATATTGATATTTGTAACTTGTTGATGCATGATTTCTAAAATATTAGGACATGTCATTCTTTTATCAATCATGAGTTGCTTGAAGGTACATTCAAAATTACTCACTGGATTGTCCCTGGTTATTTAATTGGCCAGGCAGGGAAGAGGAGGAATTTGATTAAGAGTACCTTGCTGACGAGCATGCAAATTAGGATGCTTCCCAGTCAGAATGCATGTAGGGTTAAGGCAGATGGCATGGGTCCAAGTCATGTAGAAGATTTCCGCTGCGAGTGTTTATTTGATGTTTGGCCTCCATGGCCCTATCTATGTAAGACTTGACCATAATGGTCATAATTGTGTAAGACGTTATGTAATGGATGTAAGACTCTTGATATTCTGTTATGTGTGTTCAGTGAGCATTGATCTTGGGATCACTGTGCACGCACAATCGGAGACTACGACTTATGAGTCGGGGTTCCCACAATACAACATTATTTTGCCTAATATAAAAGGGAAAATTTCCCGTTCCACTTCATGTTGCATATGGCACCTTTTATCCAAATGTAGAAATATTTAGTATATATTCAGAAAAGTAGGCCATACCAACTATAGTAGGGTGAGATTGAACATACCGTGCACTTCGTGAAGTCATCTAGTACGCTGAGATGGAACTTCTCTGTTGTATGCTGATATCTCCTTTTTATTGATCAAGTATTGGAACAAGAAAGGGTATCCCGCACCTATTTCCCCAAAGGTGACCCTTGGTATTGAACCGACGAGAGGAAGATTCCCTTGGTGCAGTGGCTCTAGCAAGATTTTGCTAAAGTGTCAATCCAACTTTTGACCGGATCAGCAAGCAAATAGTGATTCAAACACTTATGATGAAAAGAAGGTACGTGGATGAAGTCTTATTGCTTCCAACCGTGTATTGGTGTTGGGATCAAAAAAGATATTAGTTTTTGCTCGGGAAGTCGCCCATCAAGAGGTGCTTGCTTCGTATCGGAGTGGGGGATGTGTCCAAATAACATCTTGACCGGCACGAGTCATGCATCAAGAATCAATGGTCCTAACGAAGCCCTATCCATCTCGCAGGGTTGCCCCAATAATTAAGATAATAATATGAGATAAACGCATTGGGTGTTTAATGACTACACCTCATGAATCCCCAAGGATATGATCAATGTTACCCTACTAAACCTTACCGTCACCGGTGTTCGGTATAACACTTCACGGTCCCCTTTCTCCTAGCCTCACCGGTACTCAACCTCCATGATCCTGGGTACCTACCGGGATGAAGATCGCAGACAAGACAAGAGACACTTCACGAAAATAATTTTATTTAAAACATACGAGATATTGTGTCAAAGACTTCCATTCATCCCTTCACCAAATACCTGGGGTTGCAAGGCTCATGCCTCACCCCATACCTTACCGAACTACTCACAAACAGTGATCAGATCGCGAGAAGAAAATGTTGAACAACACATATTGGGATTTATTGATTGGAATATGTCTTACAATGGATGCCTTGTGCGATGCATGATTACAAGTATGAACTAGATGAGAGAGCACTATGGAGGTGGAGATGGCTACGGAGATTAAAATGGTGGCAGCTAGAGTTTGTGGATGAAGATGATGATGAACACGTTCTGGCTGTGCTTGACGCTATTCTATTGACATTTCGATGGGTCCCCTTTATAAAAGTTGTTCAGGTGGACGACATGCCTCGGTTTCCATGCCAAACAACCACTCATGTGAGCGTGTGCGATCGCATGTAAGGTCGTCTTTGACTCTGGTGGCCTCATGGCACCTCCTAGTGACTTATTTCATCTCCATTTTCCTTCCTTTACTTTCTCCCATGTTATTTCTTCCCTTTTTAGCCCATTTCCCATGGAAAAATATCAAATAGAGGATTTGTGAGATCCTATGCATTCATTAGTCATTAGTGCCAATAGCAGAGCGAATATCTCCCTTTTAATGAAATATCTCGGCTTAAAGAAGGTTGAAATGGGTGTAAAAATACATCTCATCAACTCCCCCAAGTTTAAACTTGATCGTCCTCGAGCAACATAGAGAGAAATCCGAAGCATAAGGAACTCGGTTGTTTAAACCGAAATAACATGAATGTTTTGGTTCACTTATGATCGGTATGCCTAGATAGCCCTCCTCTACTTGACTTGAAAACTTAGCATAGATATAGCGGTGCCATGGTTACAATGCAAGTGTTAGAGAAGCAAAGATAATCAACACAAAGTTTCTGATCTACGAGATAAAACAACTTTGCAACACTTCATTTCATTTAATCTAGACAACACTTGCTTGCCGCGAATGCATGAAAGAGTTTCCTTACATAGAGCCATGAAAACATAAGTTAGGGAGTACAAAGCATGTAGTAAATATAATGCTCAAGTGCTCATGAGCACACCCACAATTGTCTCCTCCTCTAGGCTCTTAAACACTTTGTTTCAATCATTGTTCGCTAGAACTTTGTCATGTGAAGGAGATTATGCCAAATAAGTGATCATGCATAGGTTTTCGCTGTGGCTTAATGTTTGGGAACAATGGACCTTTAGCAATAATGTCTCTTTCGAGCTCTTTTGATCAGTCCCATTTATTTACCACATACACACCCACTCAAGAGAAAGCAGAATAATATTTGTTTGTTGTGTTGGCACTACGCACGGTAACTAACTCATAGCTGAAATCTAAGTTGTCGCTCTTGGTGGATCATTCATTGGCCAGCAGAGTCCTTAGCATAACACCAAGAAGGGTGACGAAGCGACATTTACACTCGTAAAAGCATATATAATAGCAAAGGTCATGGCACCAGTTGGAGGCTGTAACACCATGTTGAGATATACAACACAGAATTTTGGCATAATCTCACCCACCTTTCCACTAAGTTCCTCTAGACAATTTAATCCACAAGTGCTATCAAGTCTATTAAATTTAGCAACATGGGGTTGAGCATTTCAAACATCACTTCCACTACAATTTCTAAACTCCCAAGTCTTGAAAGACTTTCTAATGTGCAAAGTTATACTTGGTTAATAACATTTCATTCAAAAACTATCCCACAACAAGTTATAGTTGTCTAAACTAAAGAAAACAAAGGCTAGAAAATTATTTCAGCTACTAGAGAAAAATCTTTGTATCAACTATCAAGACTTACTCCCATATACACATATAAAACATACAACTAATACATCTACTCTAAGTATCCAAGTGCAAAAGACGGAGGTCGTAGGACATACCTTCACGGTTGCAAATTTACACACTTCTCTTCCTTACTCTTGAATTCCTCGTTGACCTGGCATAGATCAACTCCTCTAAAAACAAAATGCAAATGAACTCCAAGGGGCTAAATGAAGAACAATATCAAAGCAAATCTTATTCTATTTTTTTGGTTTTTTGAAAACTAACTTGCAACCAAAAAATCGCAACGGCAAAAATAAAAAGCAAAAGGAAATAAAAATCAAAGTCTTGGAACAAACCAACACGAGTGTTTTGAAGCTCCTCGAGCTTAAGTACAACCTCATTACAATTTATTCAAATACCACCACATCTTGATTTAGAAGTGGTGATAACCTCCCCCAAGCTTAAGCTCTTGCAAGACCAAACTGGTGAGACCATTGCGGCAGTTGGTCAGGAGCCCACTCCTGCCTCCAATTAGAGAAGTCCAAGTTCAAGTTGGCGGATGTGCCTCTTAGGGACGATGTGAGGTTACTCATATCATGGATAGAGCTCTGAAGGTTGTTGAGGTCCGCATAGGTGGTCTGAGGCTACTCCTCCTGTTTGTCGGTGGCGAGTTCTTGTTCATCTACTTGTTCTGGTTCTGGCCTTTCTTGGTTAAAAGTTGCATCTCCTTCCGTGCAACATAATGCAATTGCCCATTCTCGATGGAGAAACGGTTAGGAAGAGGTGTGGGTAACAAGTACGCCACTCCAGGAATTTTGATACAATGACTGCCATTAAGAACTAATACCATACCAACTCTAGTAAGAACACGAATGTTAACAAGGGTGTTACCAACAATGGGGCGGAGATGATTGTAGTTGAGGCCAAGGGAGTTTGCCAACATGGTGATCACTCCTCCACACACGATATCTCCTCGTGCATGATTTGCTTGATGCGCGAGGTGTAGTAGAAGTGTTGCCCCTAGGTTGGGCGAATAACCGACGTCCAGGTTTGCTGCTTTCCCGAGAACTTGTATGTTCTCATCATTCAACATAGAAACTTCTCCTCTTGCCAAGCTTGGTGAGAGTATTCACACAAGCCCATTTGGTTGCTTTGATCTTCCTTGCGGTGAGCTTCTAGAACTTCTTCCTTGCTCCACGGTTGGTGAAGACGATCCATTGAGTGAAAACTTGTTGCGGTTGTGCGGTGGATGAACATGAAGCACCGCGTACGGGAGATGAACTCCGTGTAAACATCTATAAAACAGTTTTCAGTCCAACACAGTGAAACAATAATGATCCTATGGTGCTCACAACATCATACTCCTCTAAAAACATCAACAAATCCATGCCAAACTCATGTTTGAATCAAAAATATGCATATCCTAGACATAGCAATGCTAGGCATGTAGAACGTGGATTCACAAAAAATAAATTGGGGATCGGAGGAGAAATGTACCGTAGATCAATCACATGGAAGGATTCGAACTGAAAACGAACAAGTAGAGAGAACGGGAAAAGTTTTACTGGGGTTTGGAGAGGTTTGGAGAAAGAAGAAGAAGAAAAGAGTGAGATGGGGGTGAAATACCTCCTTCCTTGGGCTTATTGGATCCTCCGGCGTGCGAAACGATCGCTCATACAGGCGTGTGCACCCATATGGAACACTACCTTCAACCCGGTTTAACTCACCTTTGCCTTTGTGCAGATGAAACGACCGCTAAAATGGACTCCGGCGTCCGTTTTGAACATCGTCGTTCGTTCTGTTCTTTTTGTGCTCCTGATCGAAGATGTCAAACGACCGCTCGAACGGGCACATGCGCCCGTTTGGATCGCCGTCGAACGCTTTGGGCTCGTCGATGGTTTCTGCAAAGAATCAAAACGACCGCAAAAACGAGCATGTCTGCTCGTTTGATATGTCGTCTTTCCCTGTGTTGTCTCTGGCTGTTTTGCGTTGGAACCTCCTGCAGGTCAAACGACTGCCTGTGCGACCGCCCCGGTCACAGGAAAGGCTGTCTTTTGGTCTGTTTGTTCAGAAACTTGTATTTTTCTTCATTCTCCCACGGTCTTAGTTCCATAGCAATACATAGACATATTTCCAGGCATTTGAACATCAATCATATAAATCATCTTGCACAAGGCTAGGCCTTCATTAGAAAAACTCTTCCAAACTCAATTCTTCATATGGAACTCCAATCACTTTTTTATTAAAAACAAAAATAAAAACTTACTTGTCAACTTTATTAGCGTGGGTTGCCTCCAACGAAGCGCTTGTTTTTGGTCGGATAGCTCGACCATAGTGATGATCAAGGTGGTGCTAGAACACCGACACCATAGCTTCTGGCATTGAAAATGATGCCACCTTCTATGTAGGTCTTCGAATTGTTTTTCCTGTGGAAATGACTTATAAAGGGATCTTTAGCTGGTAAATCAAAACGAACATTCTCCTCAAACTCATTTATCACAACTTTGATAGTCCTTAGAAAAGGTCTATCGAGAATTATAGGAGCAATTGGATCTTCAGGCATATCTACTACAACAAGATCAATCATGACAGGGCAATCATTAATTTGAACTATAGCTCCATGCTTAATGCCTACTTCCTGAGTAAAACTAGAATTAGCTATATTCAATATAATCTCAGTATTAACATGGGGACCAAGATTGAGACTATCATAAACAGATTTGGGGATAGTGGAAACACTTGCCCCTAGATCACATAAAGCACTGAAGTTATGAAATCCAATCTCAATCTCTATAGTAGGTTCAAAAGCATCCTCTTACTTAGCTGGCGTCTGTCTACTCGGAACTAGGGTACCACAACTCGTCTGCCTGCGGCCAAGGGAGCGACACCTGGCGGAGGGCCCAGGAGGCGGCCCACTCCGGATCTCCAAAAGTCAAGCACCTCACGAGGGTCGGACCTCGCAAGGCCCCTCTCCACGAGGCAAGGATCTTTAAGTCAAACTATGTTCAGCCACAGGTGGCCTCGCAAGGCCGTCCACGCGAGGCATCTTCCCGTGAGGCCCTCTGCTTGGAGGGGTAGTGCGGCGCAGGTCGGATGGCTGCGTGCGCACCACGTGGGTGACGCACCCGTGCAGTCAAGGATGACATCACCGTGCCAGCAGGCGCGGACATCGAGGAATTCCTCTTTGATGATTAAAGTGCAGCGTCCGCAGCCTCTCCCAAAGCAGGTTCCCAAAGTTCGCCAATCTAGTGCAAGGCAACCAAGACGACGCTGCTCCCAGGATGGAGGTCATCACCGAGCCTGTAACAGCCCAAGAGCATCCCTTGCCTTATTTGTGATATATTCCTCATGTGTGACCTTCTATGGATGTTATCAATGCCATCATATGATTTGAGTTTCATCTTGCCTCTTGTCATTTCATGTATCATAGTCATTTCATGCATCATGCCATCATGCTCATCATACCAAGTGCATATTAATTATTGCCATGCTTGTGCTTGGGATTGTTGTGATGTGAGTGTTTGTGTTGTGGATGTGATGGTGTGTGGTTAAGATTCTACCTCATTTCCTTAATCAAACCATCCCCCTCTCTCTCTTATTCAAACATACCACATGCTAATGTTTTACTTGCTGATTTCGTATATTAAAAATGTTGGGCATCTTCCAAATATTCCAAAATGTATTCTAAAACCAGCTCCTAATCATGTTTGAAATGCATCCAACCTCATTCTCCAAAACAGATTGCTATATGATTTAAAATATGCATTTATTTTTGTTGCTCTAAAAATGCCAACTCCATTTTATTTAAATAGGGTACAATTTGGTGATTGCAAAACATATTTTCTTCCTCCCAAATTCTTTTTCAAACATGCCTGATTATTTTTTATCTTGTGCTGTTTTATTTAAATAGAAAGGCCCTGTGTTTTATTTTTACGCAGAGAGAGAGTGCTGGCCCACCTGGGCTTCCTTCCTCCCGCGGCCCAGCTAGCCCGCGCGTTGGTTTCTTTCCAGCGTGGCGCGCGTCGGGCCCGCGCGTCAGCCTCTCCTTCCTCCTTTCTTCTTCATCGCTTTCCAGCTCCCTCTCAGAGAGCTCCCGCGCGGGGACTCGCCATGGCCAGGGTGGCGAAGCTAGTGCCGTGTCTCACGGCCTATAAATCCCCCCTCGGCATGCGTGCCTTCCCCTAGGGTTTCCCCCTCTTCCTTCCCGCCACCGCCAGGTTCGTTCTTCCCCCAGATTCAGAGAGTGAGCAGGTTCAGAGAGCGTCGATCTTCGCGGGTGCATCTCCGGCGAGCCCCTCGAGCAGGCGAGCGTCGGGATCGCTCCGCATCATCCTCTTCTTCCTCGTCGTCCTCTGCATCGTCGCGGGATGCCAAGAGTCGCCGGAATTGCTGCCTTCTTCCTCCGCGCCCGCTGATCATCGCCGCCCGAATTCGTCGCCGTCGTTCTCCCTCAAGCCCGGTCATCGACGCGAGCGCCTCCTTGTGAGCTTCTTCCCGTCCCCGCTAGTTTCCTGCGTCTGATTGCTTCAAGTAGCGCCGTATCCGCGTGGTCAGGTTCTCGCCGCCGTCGGACCTCGTCGCTGGCGAGTGTTCCGTCCAGTTCTTGCGTGTGCGCGTATGTGCTTGAGCTCCAGACCGTGCGAAGGTTCCGTTTTTGTATTGTAGTGCTCGATCCCTTCCTCGTAACTCGCTGTTCGACTCCGCCGTCGCCGCCGGAGTTCCTCAACGCCGGGAGCGTTCTAGCGCGTCTCTGGCCCTGTGCGTGTGCGTGCGTGTGCGGGATGTTGTTGCGCGTGTAGTGATGCCATCCGCCACTCGGTTTGGTCATCGGAGGCCCCCTCCTTCGCGAGTGCTCCGCCTCTGTTCGTCGCCGGTGAGATGAGAGTGTGTGTCTCTGTCGCGTGGGGCCAGGCCTCTCGCCAAGGGATGTGTTATGTGATGTGCAGCCTGTCTCTGGTCAGATCCGAGTGCCTGGCCGAGTGGTTCGACCGAACTAGCTCGACCAAGAGGGCGTGGGTTTGATTCCCCCCCGGGCCTTTTTATTTTTCTGAGTGATTTCCTGTGTGTGTGTGTGTGCTCCTGTGTATGTGTGTGTGACAGGTGGGCCAGTGGGTCCACCCTGTCATACTCAGGAGGGGCATGGTGTCTATGCCAGTGGGTTCCCCCTCCTTCTATTATTTATTTTTGTTGTTTTATCCTCTCTGGTTTGTTTTTATCCTAATCTGGTAACCTGTCAAATCAGGACAATGCCAAATAGGGTAAGATCCATTTTGAGTAAGTTTTGACTTATAAGAGCATATGTGCATTTTCGAGCTAGGAGTTGGGCATTTTACAAATGCAGATATATAGGTGTGATATATGATTTTGGGGTAGAATTTCCCAAGGAATCTAATGGTGAACTTTGTTTGGGCATTTGAGCAAGTTTGCAAAATGTCATTTTTGTCCCAACATGCCCCTTTTGTCATTTTCTTATGAATTAACCTATGCAACATATGTGGAACTTGTCAACATGAATATGCTAGTGTTTTGTGGGTACTAGGCCCTGGTATTTTTGTTTGGCATGATAAGCTTGTGGATAAGTGGGTTTCTTGCTGTTAACATGCTAGGAAATAACACTGGTTGCATGCCTCAAATGTTGCCAAGTGTTAGGAGCTGTTATTTTCTTGCTATGTTTAGATGATGGTTCCCATGGATGTGTTGTTCCTTTGAGTTTGGGGCCTTAACATGTTTTGTTGAGCTATTCATGCTCTACCTAATTGTGCTAAGAACTTGACCATTAAGCCCTTGCATCATATTTAAAACCTGCTGTCAAGTTGCTATTCTGTCAACATGTGTCCAGTTTTGCCCTTGCTGATTTTGGCTAAGTCTGAGTAGTTGCTGTTATTTTTATGCCATGTTTAGAGGATGCTACCAAGTGATATGTTGTGTTCTAGCTCATGCTCAGTGCTAATGAATTGTAGTGGATGTTGCCCTCTACCATCTTGTTAATTTTCATGCCATGAAATGCCCTTTAGCATGTTTAAATAATGCTGTCAATATGCCATCTGGTTAACTCAGTTTCCATAAAACTGGAATTTTCACTAAGTCCCTAAAAACTGTTTCAACATGCCATCTTGTGAGCTTTATTGCTATTGATCCATGCTTCCTTTCAAGTTTATGTAGATGGATGATTTGTTAAGCATGCTGTATAGTTTCTGTACATGCTTTGGTTGTGGTTGAAACTTGCTGTAGCTCTTGTTATGTGTGTTGCAAGATGCCACGTTGCTGTTTGTGGACAGATTGTGTGTTTAAATGTTTTGTGACTTGTGGGAGCTATACTCCATTGTTTTGCTTGATCTTTAGCTATATTCTTGCTAGATTTTTATTTCCTATCCAGTGGAATCCTTGGAATACCAAGGTATAGCCCAGAGATGGCCTCATCTTGTGTTTTACCTCCGCTAACGTTCGTACCTTGCCGTGAGTGCACCGTGAGCTACGTTACTCCGTTTGCAACGTTCTACATATGCATTTGCATCGATTTTGCATGAAGCATCCATATTTGCCATGATCATGCATGTTCAACTAAGTAATATTGAGGTTCTATCCAGAGTACTAAACAACTTAATAAATGCATGTGAAACATGACTAGCATAGGCTTGCCATGTTATATTTCTTAATATGACCATGCATCATCTGGTTTGTGCATTGCACCTCGCTGTTTGTTTATTGGTTGCTATTCTCTTTGGGTAGACATGAGTGTTGAGCCTGAGTACGAGGATCCCGGAGAGTACAACTACGAGGACCCAGCTCTTTGTCCCTCTGAAGAACCAACATGCAAGATGATCATACCCGGATCCTGACACTATTTTTGCCTTGCTAGAAGTCTCGCTTTTTACCGTTATGTTTTCCGTTACCTACCACTTAAACTGTCAGCCTCCCAAATTTCCATGAAAGCCTCTAACCCCCTCCACTACCTAGCAAACATTGATTGGCTATGTTACCGCTGCTCAGCCCTTATCTTATAGCGTTGCTAGTTGCAGGTGCAAGCTTTCCATGCGACCACATGGATTTTGTTTATATCACTCTATTTATTGTTATTTAATTTAATGCACATATATATCTGGCAACGGTGGAAGGCTTGGCCTTTTTCTCAGTGTTTTGTTCCGCTTGAGCCGCACTAGTTCCGATTACCTGTGTTATATTCCATATTTTGCGCTCCTAACATGCTCGGGGTTGTTATGGGGACCCCCTTGACCATTCGTTTTAGATTAAAACTTGTCTGGCAACACCCAACTTTGGTACTACATTTGCTAAACAACTTAATAAAATTGCATAGGGCATAGCTACCCCGTGGATAATTAATCAACAACCCGGGCCAGTGCTCCTCATGAGTGTTGGTCCAAACTAGAGCACCGTGCGGGGCCAACCCGGGGCAACTCGGGAGATGTCTATCAGGTCACCGTACGCTTCGCTTATCCGTCGTGTCCTGAGAACGAGATACGCGGCTCCTATCGGGTTCGTCGACACGTCGGGCGGTCTTGCTGGACTTGTTTTACCTTTCTCGAATGTCTTGCGCGAGGAATTCCGGTTTTTCTTCGGGCTATCTCGAGGTTGCGGTTTTCCAGTGGAATTGCCTAGGAAGATCACGAGATTCGTGGTCGAGGTTATTCCCGCGGCATGTGGTTAGTTTGTGATGGATGAGTTGGAGCACCCCTGCAGGGTTTAATCTTTTCAGAAAGCCATGCCCGCGGTTACGTGGCAACTTGGAAATTTGTTTAACACCCGGTTATAGTAAACTTGAAGTAAACTCAAATAAAATACACCAACTGTGTGCGTAACCGTGACCGTCTCTGCTCGTGAACATGATCCGAGAGAGAACACGGTGGGGTTATGATTGACGTAAGTAGGACTTCAGGATCACTTAGTGATCATGCTAGCTCACGTTCGTCATACGTATGCCACCATAGTTACATTCATGTTCTCGTAAGTTAGCCACCAAATATATGCTTAGCGCTTGCTGCAGCCTCACCACTTAACCAATTCCTTACCCAATGGCTTACATAGTTTCGGTACCCGGGTTATGAGATTGCTGAGTCCCTGTGGCTCACAGATTACAACAATACAGGTGCAGGTGTTGATGAGAACGTGCCAGACAATGTGACTCAGCTCCAGTGGGAGTATGATGAAGAACGTGGTCGGATGTATGTTACGTATCCAGACGAGTAGGGAGCTTCATGGTGGTGATCCCGGGATAGCGAGACAGTTTTACATTGCTTCTTTTATCGTTTGATTTCGTCCGTAGCTGGACCCTGCCTTCTGAATGATGTATGAATAAATTTGTGTGAACTTGTAAGATAGCTTGTGGCGAGTGTAAGCCAACTCATATACTCATCTCTTCCTACATGTATGCAATGTTTACTATACTTGCGAACGACGAGATGCGCTTCTATCCCCGTCGAGGCCGCAAGCCTTAATAGGGATAGGACCGCATCTTGGGCGTGACAGAGCCCACCAGCGCATCTTGGATGCCGCCTTTGCAGACGAACACCACCTTTTGTTAGGATAGGTAGAGCGCCTGTCCCCCTTTCCCGCCGATATTTTCAGGGAAGAGGACCAAGACAAGGATAAGAGGGGCAGTGTGGCTACCTTAGAGGGGGATCCCCCAATCATTCACTCTGGGTCGACCCATTCCTATCGTCTTCTACCCTCTAACACACTTGTGCTTCCCCGAGAGCAATCCCACCAAGCAGGAGCAGGGTTTCACACCGCAAGGTGGCCCGAACCTGGTTAACTCCGGGCGTCCCTGTTGTGCCTTGTGTGTGTGTTCTTACGAAGCACCGCTGGTTGTAGGCTCGCCAAGGTCACCGTCGAGTCATGAGGCAGCTGAGCAAAAAGGCCCCAAAGTTCAAACCATGGTTTTGGAGAGCGTACCCTAACTCACATGCTTCTCCGACATTTGGCGCTCCAGGTAGAGGCCTTTTTCTATTGCAGCGTCTTTGACCTCGGCATCAACATGGCCCACACACGATAGGCGCGCGCCCCGCGTTGGGCCAACAGGGTCCGCACGGAGACCATCGTCAACGACAACTGCCGCAGACGCGCACACGCTGCCACCAAGCCGGCAACGGGGGAGAAACAAGCTTCCTCTGTCCACCCATGCGCTCAGCCGCATCCGCCCGAGTGCACCAGTACCGTGTCTTTGCTTGCTCGTCGCGAACCGCCGGCTCTGCAAGATACGCTGCTCATGGCGCGTGAGGTACTAGGATACCGTCCGACCGTGGTCGGCGACGCCTGGCTCGTGCGCATCACCGAGCTCGTCAATGCCGCAAGAAATGCCCCTATGCCTTGTTGCCCTCTTCTGCCTCCGTCATCGCATGGCGCGCAGGCACAACACGGCGCCCCTCCTCCACATCCTCCGGACGGCAACAACGTGGCACCCCGCCACCACGCACGTGCGCCGGAGCCGTCCCAGGGCGCGTCCTTGCCCAACCATGCCGACACCAGCTGCGAGATCGTCTAGCGCACGCAGCAAGACGCGTGCGTCCTCCTCGAGAAACAGCGGACGGGCGCCAGAACCGTGCCGCTCTCGCCGGTGGAGTCGCCACCGTGTGCGGGAGCTGCCTCGCCTTCACCCCAGAGCTGTGCCGTGTGGTGTGGCCTTTCAAGTGGAAGCCCGAGCTGCCTCCTCGCTACGACGGCACCCCCAACCCCACGTAGTTCCTGCAGCTCTACACCACGGGCATCCAGGCTGCGGGCGGCGATGACAGGTGCATGGTGAACAGGTTTCCCATGGCCCTCAAGGATAACGTGCGCTCGTGGCTGATGAACCTCCTTGAGAACTCCATCTCCTCGGGGACCGAGTTGTGCAAGAAGTTCATCACCAACTTCAACGGAACGTATGAGCGCCCCCTCATGCTCAACGACTTGCGCGCAATCCGCCAGCACCCTAGCGAGACCCTCCGCAAGTACATCCAACACTTTAGCCAAGTGCGCAACAAGGTCCCACGTGCCTCCGACGCCGCCATCATCTCAGCGTTCTCCTTAGGCTTCACAGACGTCAGGATGCTCGAGAAGCTCTCCATCAATGACGAGCTCGACACTATGTTCGCGATGTTCGACCTCGCCGACAAGTGCGCCAATGCTGAAGAGGGCCGCCTCTTAACCCACATGGACCCTGACGCGGCGCCCAATGCCGCCAGGTCCAAGGCCAAGGACTCCAAGCACAAAGGCCCCGCCGTGCTTGCGGCGGAGCCTGAGTAGAAGAGTGGGCGCGATCGCGACGAGCCCACGCCCAAGAAAGATGGTCGTCCCTTCTACGCTTTCGACAACATGCACTCCCATCGCACCGAGGACTGCCACGAGCTCAAGATGTTCCAACAGGACCGCCCGGTCAAGCACAACGACCGCAATGATCGTTTTGCGGGCCGCAGTGGTGGCCGCTGGCACGACCGCAACAATAATGACCGCAACGACAACAACAACTACTACTGGCAGGGCAAGTGGAAGAAGCATCAGCAGGCCAACCCTCCTCAAACCAACACTGCCCCGCCGTGCCCCAGTAGGAACAACTTTCCTGATGAAGACACTGGGGGCTACCAGGAGACTCGCGAGGTGGCTTGCAACCTTGGCGGAGCCCAGGCCTCCACATGCACCCGCCACTTCAAGCAATTCTCCCACGAGGTAAACCCTGCCCTCTCGGGAGCCGAGTTCCCAAGCCCCTCAAGTGGTCGCAGTACCCAACTCTTTAGACTCCAACGATAACCCCAAGTCGAGAAGGGTTGTGGGGATGATACCTCCGCTGTGCACACCCACCATCAACAACATCGCTCTCACCAAGATGCTCATCGACGGCGGCGCATGCCTTAACATGCTCTCCGTGGACACCTTTGAGGTGCTCCAAGTGCCCTATGAGCGCCTGATGCCAACGAGGACCTTCTCGGGCGTAACTGATGGCTCCACCCCGCCGCTGGGGCAAGTGCGTCTTCCTGTCACCTTCAATAGCCACAAGAACTACTACACCAAGCTCATCAACTTCGACGTGGACCACATTGGCTTGCCCTACCACGCCATCTTGGGCTATCCTGCACGCACCAAGTTCATGTCAGTGACTCACCACTTCTACAACACCGTCAAGCTAGGTTGCAGCGGCACCAATACCATCCACTGCAATGAGAAGGATGCGGTGCTTACCCTCGAGCATGCCTACAAGGATGATGCCACAGCCAACCCTGCCGACGAGGATGACATTGAGCCTCATGAGCCCGCACCCGCAAAGGAGAAGCTGATGTTCTCTCTAGAACGCGCCGAGAAGAAGAAAGTGTCGCTGGACGGCAGTGGATCTGGGCCCACTATTACCATCAGCAACGTCCTCTCTTCTAAATAGGAAGGCGAGCTCACCGCGTTCCTCTGGGCAAATGCTGATATGTTCGCCTGGACAACATCAGACATGCTCGTGTGCCGAGGGTGGTGATAGAGCACACTTAGCCGTGTGTCCCAACGCACGGCCCGTGAAGCAGAAGGCACGACACCAGGCGCCAGAGAAACAGAAGTTCATCGTTCAAGAGACCAAGAAGCTTCAGAAGGCAGGCATCATCCATGAGGTGCTCCACCCTGAGTGGTTTGCCAAGCCCGTCGCGGTCCAGAAGCACAGTGGAGAGGGGCGAATGTGCATCGACTTCACCGACCTCAACAAGGCCTACACCAAGGCCCATTTTCCGTTGCCGCGCATCGACCAGATCGTGGATTCCGCCGCTGGTTGTGATCTGCTATGCATCCTGGATGCCTTCTCAGGCTACCACCACATAAAGATGGCGAAGCAAGATGAAGAGAAGACGGCTTTCCTCACCGCTTGTGGAGTGTACTACTACATCTTCCTACCCTTCAGCCTGAAGAGTTGAGGAGTCACCTTCCAGAGGCTGATGCACATCGGCCGGGCCCCCCAGATGTGTAGGAATGCAGAGGCCTATGTGGACGACATCGTCATCAATACCCGTGAAGTGAGCTCCCTCATCACGAACCTCGAGGAAACCTTCACTAACCTGCACAAGATCAACCTCAAGCGCAACCCCGCCAAGTGCATCTTCGGAGTTCCTTCTGGCAAGCTCCTTGTCTTCCTGATCTCCCACCGCAGCATCAAGGCCAACCCTGAGAAGATCCAGGCCATCGAGAAGATGTGGCCTCCTCGCAATCTCAATGAAATGGAACGCCTCTCAGGATGCAGGGCTGCACTCGGATGCTTCATCTCCAAGCTTGGTGAGAGATCCCTGCCCTTCTTCAAACTCATGAAGAGATTAGGCCCCTTCAAGTGAACTCCTGAAGCTGATGCAGCCTTCGAAGACCTCAAGAGGTACTTGATGAGCCCTCTTGTCATGGTGGCCCCACGACCTCGTGAGCCCCTGCTCCTGTACTTGGCGGCCACCCACAGATGGCCAGCACGGCCCTCGTGGTGGATCAGAGGAGCGAGTCCCCATCAAGAAGCAGCTCACCACGCTAGCGCCTGCCGAGGCTCCATCAGCGCCTACTAAGGCCGCTTCTGAGCCGGCCAAGGCCGCGCCAGCGTCTGCCGAACCTCCTCCTCAGGAGGCCCAAAGCAAGCCACCTGACGAGCCTCCCGCGGAGTAAGTTACTGCTCCTTCCACAACGCGCATCGTCGAGCATCCTGTTTAATTCGTCAGCCCGATGCTGCGGGATGCATGCGAGCGGTACCCCATGCAGCAGAAGCTTGTTCCCTCGCTCCTCTTCACCTCCCTGAAGCTGTGTCACTACTTCCAGGGCCACCCCATCAAGGTGGTCATCTCTTATCCCCTTGAGCAGGTCCTGCACAACCCTAACACCATCGGCCGCATCGCCGAGTGGAACATCGAGCTGCAACCCTTCGAGCTGGAGTTTCTCACCACAGGGATGATCAAGGGTGCAGCCATGGCGGAGTTCACTGCGGAGTGGACAGACCCGCACCAAGAGGAGCCTCGCGAGGATGAATCCCTCCTGCCCGGCAGGGACACCTTCGGAGGCTAGACCATGCACTTCGACGACGCACTCTCTCGGCAAGGCACGGGGGCTGTTGTTGTGCTCACCCCGCTGACAAGAGACAAGCACTACTATGCCGTACAACTCTGCTTCAAGCATGATGACAAGGTCTCCAACAACATCGCCGAGTACGAGGGCCTCATCGCCGGCCTCAAGGCCACCCACGCTCTGGCATCAAGAGCATACTCATCAAGGGAGACTCACAGCTCCTCATAAACTTCACCAACAAGATCTACAAACCCAAGGACGAGCACATGGTTGCGTACCTGGAGCAGGTGCGCAAGCTCGAGAAGTGCTTCCTACACATGGACGTCTAGCATGTCCCTCGCGCCAATAACAAGGAAGCTAACGACATCGCCAAGCAAGCATCCCGCCACGAGCCCCAGAGCCGTGGCGTCTTCGAGGAAAGGCTCCTGAAGCCATCTGTAGCGCCTCCAGTTGCGAGCGACATGGCGCCTCATGAGGATCTCCTGCCCGCACCCACCACAGGCGCAATAGACTGCGGCCCATCTTCAGGCGCCCACCTGTTCTTGGCGCTAGAGTCATAGGACGAGAGCTGGGCCACAGAATTCAAGGTCTACCTAGAGAACGACACTCTCCTAGAAGACGACACCGAAACATAGCATGTGTCCTGCCAAGCTGCACATTACAACCTGAGGGACGACAATCTCTATCGAAGTCGCCCCAATGGAGTCGCACTATGGTGCATCTCCGAGGAGAAAGGGCGAGAGCTACTTGCTACATACATGATAGAGACTGTGGACACCACTCTTCATCACACACCCTTACTGACAAGGTCTTCCACAGCAGCTTCTACTGGCCCACCGTGCTTCAAGACGCCACCGAGCTGGTCCAATCTTGCGAAGCCTGCCAGTTCCACGCCAAGCAGGTCCATCAGCCAGTGCAAGGGCTCCAAATGATCCCCCTCTTGTGGCCCTTTGTGGTCTGGGAGCTGGACATTCTAGGCCCCTTCACTCGTGCAGCCGGAGGCTACCGCTACCTCTACGTCTCCATCGACATGTTCACCAAGTGGGCAGAAGTGGAGCTTGTCCACTCCATCCCAGTGAGATCCGCTATCAAATTCTTCAAGGTCTTGGTGTGCCGCTTTGGTGTCATCAACCGCATCATCACCGATAACGTCTCGCAGTTCACCAGTGTGCTCTTCAGGTCCAAGTGCGATTACATCGGCACACAAATCTACTACACCTCTGTGGCGCATCCCTGAAGCAACAGCCAGGCCGAGCGTGCTAACGTTGTGGTCCTCAAGGACCTCAAGACAAGAAGCTTCAGCAAGAAGCTCACCGCCTGTGGCAAAGGATAGCTCGCTGAGCTCTAGTTCAGCCCGGCCCACCTCCGGTGCCCATCTTCTGGTACTTAAGGTCTTTTCACCTAGAAAAAATAAAGGGGGGACTTTCAGGACGAAACGCCGCCGTCTCGAGGCGGAACTTGGGCAGGAGCACTTTTGCCCTCCGGCGGAGCGATTCCGCCGGGGGAACTTCTCTCCCGGAGGGGGAAATCAAAGCCATCGTCATCACCAACAACCCTCTCATCTCTGGGAGGCCAATCTACATCAACATCTTCAATGGCGCCAACTCCTCTCAAACCCTAGTTCATCTCTTGTGTTCAATCTTTGTACCGGAACCTCAGATTGGTACCTGTGGGTGACTAGTAGTGTTGATTACATCTCGTAGTTGATTACTATATGGTTTATTTGGTGGAAGATTATATGTTCAGATCCATATGCTATTTAATACCCCTCTGATCTTGAGCATGAATATCATTTGTGAGTAGTTACCTTTGTTCTTGAGGTCACGGGAGAAGTCATGTTGCAAGTCATCATGTGAATTTGATATGTGTTCAATATTTTGATGATATGAATGTTGTGATTCCCTTAGTGGTGTCATGTGAACATCGAGTACATAGCACTTCACCATCTTTGGGCCTAAGGGAAAGCATTGTGGAGTAGTTATTAGATGATGGGTTGCTAGAGTGACAGAAGCTTAAACCCTAGTTTATGCGCTATTTCATAAGGGGCTGATTTGGGTCCAAATGTTTAATGCTATGCTTAGATTTTATACTAATACTTTTCTCGTAGTTGTGGATGCTTGGAAGGGGGTTAATCATAAGTGGGAGGTTTGTTCAAGTAAGAACAGCAGCCAAGCACCGGTCCACCCACATATCAAATTATCAAAACAGCGAACGCAAATCAAACCAACATGATGAAAGTGACTAGATGAAATTCCTGTGTACCCTCAAGAACGCTTGCTTATTATAAGAGACCGTTTTGGCCTGTCCTTTTGCCACAAAAAATTGGGCTATCTTGATGCACTTTATTTACCGTTATCGTTACTTACTCATTACCAATTATATTGCTATCGAACTACCTATTACCTACAATTTCAGTGCTTGCAGAAATTACCTTGCTGCAAACCACTTGTCATTTCCTTCTGCACCTCATTGGGTTCGACACTCTTACTTATCGAAAGGACTATGATTGACCCCCTATACTTGTGGGTCATCAAGGATCTTTTGTGGCACCGTTGCCGGGGAGTGAAGCGCTCTTGGTAAGTGGAAATCGGTAAGGAAAAATTTATACTATGTGCTGAAATTTATTGTCACTTGCTACTATGGAAAACAATCCTTTGAGGGTTTTGTTCGGGGTATCTTCACCTCGATCGGATCCACAATTAGTTGCCCCTCAACCTACTGCACCTACTGAAAATATTAGTTATGCAATTCCTTCCGGTATGGTAGAACAACTACTAGCTAATCCTTATGCAGGAGACGGAGCTGAACATCCTTATATGCATCTAATACATGTGGATGAAATTTGTGGATTATTTAAGCTTGCAGGTTTACCCGGAGATGAAGTTAAGAATAAGGTTTTCCCTTTAAGGGAAAAGCATTGACATGGTATAGGCTATGTGATGATATTGGATCATGGAACTGGAATCGATTGAAATTAGAATTCCACCAAAAGTTTTATCCTATGCATCTAGTTCATCGTGATCGGAATTATATATATAATTTTTGGCCTCGTGAAGGAGAAAGCATCGCTCTAGATTGGGGGAGGCTTAAGTCAATGTTATATTCATGCCCCAATCATGAGCTCTCGAGAGAAATTATTATTCAGAATTTTTATGCTCGGCTTTCTCATAATGATGGATCCATGCTCGATACTTCTTGTACTGGTTCTTTTATGAAGAAGACTATTGAATTCAAGTGGGATCTCTTAGAAAGAATTAAACGCAACTCTGAAGATTGGGAACTCGACAAAGGTAATGAGTCAGGTATTAAGCTTAAGTTTGATTGTGTTAAATCTTTTATGAATACCGAAGCTTTTCACAAGTTTAGCGCTAAATATGGACTTGACTCCGAGATAGTAGCCTCTTTTTGTGAATCATTTGCTACTCATTTTGACCTCCCTAAGGAGAAGTGGTTTAAATATCACCCCCCCCCCTATTAAAAAGGAAATTAAAGAACTGGTCACAGCTAAAGACGAAATTATCATTTACAATGTTGATCCAGTTGTGCCTACTGCTTATATTGAAAAACCACCTTTCCCTATTAGGATAAAGGAACATGCTAAGGTATCAACTGTGGTTCGAAAAAGTAATATTAAAGCACCTAAACCCTCTGAACAAATTAAAGTAGAACCTAGTGTTGGTATGGTTAAATATCTCTTGGTAGAAAATATTGATCGGCATGTTATTTACTTCTATGATGAAGCTGCTAGAATTGCCCAACCCGATGAAAAAGATAAACATAGACCCGTAGTTGGCATGTCTGTTGTCTCAGTTAAAATAGGAGATCATTGCTACCATGGTTTATGTGATATGGATGCTAGTGTGAGTGATATTCCTTTTACCTTATACCAAGAAATTATGAATGATATATCACCCACCAAAATAGAAGACAATGATGTTACTATTAAACTTGCTAATAGAGACACCATCACAGCACTTGGGATTGTTAGAGATGTTGAAGCCTTGTGTGGGAAAATAAAATATCCTACTAATTTTCTAGTTCTTTGTTCCCCATAAGATGACTTTTGCCCCATTGTCTTTGGTAGACCTTTCTTGAACACTGTTAATGCTAAGATAGATTGTGAAAAACAAACTGTCGGTATTAGTTTTGGTGATGTGTCTCATGAGTTTAACTTTTCCAAGTTTAGTAGACAACCCCGTAATAAAGAATTATCTAGTAAGGATGAAATAATTGGTCTTGCTTCTATTGTCGTTCCTCGTACTGATCCACTAGAACAATAATTGCTAGACCATGAAAATGATATGCACTTGCATGAAACAAATGAAATAGAGAAAATATTCTTTGAACAACAACCTCTCCTAAAACACAATTTTCCTATTGAAACTCTAGGAGGTACTCCTCCACCTAAAGGTGATCTTGTGTTTGAATTAAAACAATTACCTGACACTTTGAAGTATGCTTATCTTGATGAGAAAAAGATATATCTTGTTATTATTAGTGCTAACCTTTCAAAACATGAAGAAGAAAGATTATTAAAAATTCTGAGGAAGCACCGGGCTGCTATTGGGTATACTCTTGATGATCTTATGGGCATTAGTCCCACTCTATGTCAGCACAAGATCAATAAGGAACCTTATGCTAAACCCGTTGTTGATCACCAACGACGATTGAATCCTAAGATGAAAGAAGTGGTAAGAACTGAAATATTAAAGCTTCTGGAAGTAGGTATAATTTATCCCATAGCTAATAGTAGATGGGTAAGTACCATTCATTGTGTCCCTAAGAAAGGAGGTATTACTGTTGTTCCTAATGATAAAAATGAACTTATCCCACAAAAAATTGTCACTGGCTATAGCATGGTAATTGATTTTAGAAAATTATATAAATCTACTAGAAAAATCATTACCCTCTGCCTTTCATTGATCAAATGCTAGAAAGATTATCTAAGGACACACACTTTTGTTTTCTGGATGGATATTCTGGTTTCTCTCAAATACCTGTATCACAACCTGATCAAGACAAAACCACCTTTACTTGTCCTTTTAGAACCTATGCTTATAGACGTATGCCTTTTGGTTTATGCAATGCACCTGCTACCTTTCAAAGATGTATGACTGCTATATTCTCTGATTTTTGTGAAAAGATTGTGGAGGTTTTCATGGATGATTTTTCCGTTTACGAAACTTCTTTTGAGGATTGCTTAAGCAACCTCGATCGAGTTTTGCAGAGATGTGAACAAACTAATCTCGTCTTGAATTGGGGGAAGTGCCACTTTATGGTTAATGAAGGTATTGTCTTGGGCCATAAAATATCTGAACGAGGTATTGGGGTGGATAAGGCTAAAGTTGATGCAACTGGGAGAATGACATGTCCTAAAGATATTAAAGGTATTCGGAGCTTCCTTGGTCATGCTGGTTTCTATACGAAGTTTATGAAAGACTTCACTAAAATTTCTAGGCCTCTTACTAATCTTTTACAAAAGGATATTCCATTTGTTTTTGATGATGATTGTGTAGAAGCCTTTGAAACACTCAACAAAGCCTTAACTTCTGCACCTATTGTTCAACCACCTGATTGGAACTTGCCTTTTGAAATTATGTGTGATGCTAGTGATTATGTTGTTGGTGCTATTCTAGAACAAAGAGTTGATAAGAAATTAAATGTTATCCATTATGCTAGAAAAACTCTAGACAGTGCCCAAAGAAATTATGCTACTACTGAAAAAGAATTTGTTGTAGTTGTGTTTGCTTGTGATAAATTTAGATCTTACATTGTTGATTCTAAAGTTATTGTTCGCACTAATCATGCTGCTATAAAATATCTTATGGAAACGAAAGATGCTAAACCTAGACTCATTAGGTGGGTTCTCTTGCGTCAAGAATTTGATTTACATATCACTCCTTGGGGAGTGATTCTAATGCTTCTTGCGTCAAGAACCCCATAGCTGATAACTTATCTAGGTTAGAAAATATTCTTGACGACCCGCTACCTATTGATGATCGTTTTCCTGATGAACAGTTAGCTGCAATAAATGTTTCTCAAAACACTCCTTGGTATGCTGATGATACGTCCATTTTGCATCATGATTTCCTATTGTTATTTATTATGTTTTATGAATAATAATGCTTTGGGGAGTGACTCTAATGCCTTTTTTCTCATAATATGCAAGGTTTACACAAAGAGGGAGAATACTAGTAGCTGGAATTCTGGACCCAAGAAAAGCACATCATAGATACCTATTCTGCACAACTCCAATGAAGCTGAAATTTTACGGAGAATATGTTTGGAATAAATAAAAAATACAGGAGCAGAAAACTATCGGAGGGGGCAACCCTGGTGTGCACAACCCACCAGGGCACGCCAGACTCCACTGGGCGCGCCCTTATGGGTTGTGGGCTCCTCAGCCCACCTCCGGTGCCCATCTTCTGGTATATAGTCACATTTAACCTAGAAAAAATCAAGGAGGACTTTCGGGGTGAAGCACCGCCGCCTCGAGGTGGAACTTGGGCGGGAGCACTTTTGCCCTCCAGTGGAGTGATTCAACACCCCTCTCATCTTTGGGAGGCCAATCTTCATCAACATCTTCAACAACACCATCTCCTCTCAAACCCTAGTTCATCTCTTGTGTTCAATCTTTGTACCGGAACCTCAGATTGGTACCTACGGAGTAGTGTTGATTACCTTGCGTATTTGATTACTATATGGTTTATTTGGTGGAAGATTATATGTTCAGATCCATTATGCTATTCAATACCTCTCTGATCTTGAGCATGTTTATTATTTGTGAGTAGTTACCTTTGTTCTTGAGGTCACGGGAGAAGTCATGTTACAAGTAATCATGTGAATTTGATATGTGTTCGATATGTTGATGATATGTATGTTGTGATTCCCTTAGTGGTGTCATGTGAACGTCGACTACATGACACTTCATCATTCATGGGCCTAAGGGAATGCATTGTGGAGTAGTTATTAGATGATGGGTTGCTAGAGTGACAGAAGCTTAAACCCTAGTTTATGCGCTACTTCGTAAGGGGCTGATTTGGATCCAAACGTTTAATGCTATGGTTAGATTTTATCTTAATACTTTTCTCCTAGTTGCGGATGCTTGCGAGGGGGTTAATCATAAGTGGGAGGTTGTTCAAGTAAGAACAGCACCCAAGTACTGGTCCACCCACATATCAAATTATCAAAGTAGCGAACACGAATCAAACCAACATGATAAAAGTGACTAGATGAAATTCCCGTGCACCCTCAAGAACACTTTGCCTATTACTAGTGATTGTTCTGGCCTGTCCTTTGCCTCAAAAGGATTGGGCTACGTTGCTGCACCTTATTTACCGTTACCGTTACTTGCTCATTACCAATTATCTTGCTATCAAACTATCTATTACCTACAATTTCAGTGCTTGCAGAAATTACCTTGCTGAAAACCGCTTGTCATTTCCTTCTGCTCCTCGTTGGGTTCGACACTCTTACTTATCGAAAGGACTACGATTGATCCCCTATACTTGTGGGTCATCAAGACTCTTTTCTGGCATCGTTGCCGGGAAGTGAAGCGCTCTTGGTAAGTGGAAATCGGTAAGGAAAAACTTATACTACGTGCTGAAATTTATTGCTACTTGCAACTATGGAGAACAATCCTTTGAGGGGTTTGTTCGGGGTATCTTCACCTCGACCGGAACCACAATTAGTTGCCCCTCAACCTACTGCACCTACTTAAAATATTTGTTATGAAATTCCTTCAGGTATGGTAGAACACCTGCTTGCTAAACCTTATGCAGGAGATGGAACTGAACATCCTGATATGCATCTATTATATGTGAACGAAATATGTGGACTATTTAAGCTTGCAGGTTTACCTGGAGATGAAGTTAATAAGAAGGTTTTCCCTTTATCTTTGGAGGGAAAAGCGTTGACATGGTATAGGCTATGTGGTGATCTTGGATCGTGGAACTGGAATTGTTTGCAATTGGAATTCCACCAAAAGTTTATCCCATGCATCTAGTTCATCGTGATCGGAATTACATATATATAATTTTTGGCCTCGTGAAGGAGAAAGTATCACTCTAGCTTGGGGGAGTCTAAAGTTAATGTTATATTCATACCCCAATCATGACATTCCAAGAGAAGTTATCATTCAGAATTTTTATGCTCGGCTTTCTCATAATGATCAATCCATGCTCGATACTTCTTGTGCTGGTTCTTATATGAAGAAGACTATTGAATTCATGTGGGATCTCTTAGAAACAATTAAACGCAACTTTGAAGATTGGGAACTCGACGAAGGTAATGAGTCAGGTATAAAGCTTGAATTTGATTGTGTTAAATCTTTTATGAATACCGATACTTTTCACAAGTTTAGCACTAAATATGGACTTGACTCTGAGATAGTAGCCTCTTTTTGCAAAGCATTTGCTACTCACGTTGATCTCCCTAAGGAGAAGTGGTTTAAATATCATACCCTATTAAAGAAGAAATTAAAGAACCGGTCGTAGCTAAAGAAGAAACCATCATTTACAATGTTGATCCAGTTGTGCCTACCGCTTATATTGAAAAACCACCTTTCCCTGTTAGGATAAAGGAACATGCTAAGGTATCAACTGTGGTTCGTAAGAGTAATCTAAAAACATCTAAGTCCCCTGAGCAAATCAAAGTAGAACTTAGTGTTGCTATGGTTAAAGATCTCTTGGTAGAGAATATCGATGGGCATGTTATCTACTTCTGTGATGAAGCTGCTAGAATTGCTAAACCCGATGAAAAAGATAAACATAGACCCATAGGAGGCATGCCTGTTGTCTCAGTCAAAATAGGAGATCATTGCTATCATGGTTTATGTGATTTGGGTGCTAGTGTGAGTGCTATCCCTTTTACCTTATACCAAGAAATTATGGATGAAATAGCACCTGCTGAAATAGAAGACATTGATGTTACTACTAAACTTGCTAATAGAGACACCATCACACCACTTGGGATTGTTAGAGATGTTGAAGTCTTGTGTGGGAAAGTGAAATACCCTACTGATTTTCTAGTTCTTGGTTCCCCACAAGATGACTTTTGTCCCATTATATTTGGTAGACCTTTCGTGAGCACCGTCAATGCTAAGATAGATTGTGAAAAACAAATTGTCGGTGTCAGCTTTGGTAGTGTGTCTCATGAGTTTAATTTTTCCAAATTTAGTAGACAATCTCGTGATAAAAGCGTTACCTAGTAAAGATGAAATAATTGGTCTTGCTTCTATTGCTGTGCCTCCTACTGATCCGCTAGAACAATATTTGCTTGACCATGAAAATGATATGCACTTGCGTGAAAGAAATGAAATAGGTCAAATTTTCTTTGAACAACAACCTCTCCTGAAACACAATTTGCCTATTGAAACTCTTGGAGGTCCTCCTCCACCTAAAGGTGATCTTGAGTTTGAATTGAAACAATTGCCTAACACTTTGAAGTATGCTTATCTTGATGAGAAAAAGATATATCCTGTTATTATTAATGCTAACCTTTCAGAACATGAAGAAGAAAGATTATTAAAAGTTCTAAGGAAGCACCGGGCTGCTATTGGATATACTCTTGATGATCTTAAGGGCATTAGTCCCACTCTATGTCACCACAAGATTAATATGGAACCTGATGCTAAACCCGTTGTTGCTCACCAACGGCGATTGAATCCTAAGATGAAGGAAGTGGTAAGAACTGAAATATTAAAACTTCTGGAAGCAGGTATAATCTACCCTATTGCTGATAGTAGATGGGTAAGTCCCGTTCATTGTGTCCCTAAGAAAGGAGGTATTACCGTTGTTCCTAATGATAAGAATGAACTCATTCCACAAAGAATTGTTACAGGCTATAGAATGGTAATTGATTTTAGAAAATTAAATAAAGCTACTAGGAAGGATCATTACCCTCTGCCTTTCACTGATCAAATGTTAGAAAGATTATCTAAGAACACACACTTTTGCTTCCTGGATGGATATTCTGGTTTCTCTCAAATACCTGTGTCACAATCCGATCAAGAAAAAACCATATTTACTTGCCCTTTTGGAACCTATGCTTATAGACGTATGCCTTTTGGTTTATGCAATGGACCTGCTACCTTTCAAAGATGTATGACTACTATATTCTCTGATTTTTGTGAAATGATTGTGGAGGTTTTCATGGATGATTTTTCCGTTTACGGAACTTCTTTTGATGATTGCTTACGCAACCTTGATTGAGTTTTGCAGAGATGTGAACAAACTAATCTTGTCTTGAATTGGGAGAAGTGCCACTTTATGGTTAATGAAGGCATTGTCTTGGGGCACAAAATATCTGAATGGGGTATTGAGGTGGATAAAGCTAAAGTTGATGCAATTGAGAAAATGCCATGTCCTAAGGACATTAAAGGTATTCGTAGTTTCCTTGGTCATGCTGGTTTCTATAGGAGGTTCATTAAAGACTTCTCTAAAATTTCTAGGCCTCTTACTAATCTTTTGCAAAAGGATATTCCATTTGGTTTTGATGATGATTGTGTGGAAGCCTTTGAAACACTCAAGAAAGCCTTAACCTCTGCACCTATCGTTCAACCACCTAATTGCAACTTGCCTTTTGAAATTATGTGTCATGCTAGTGATTATGTTGTTGGTGCTATTCTAGGACAAAGAGTAGATAAGAAATTGAATGTTATCCATTATGCTAGCAAAACTCTAGACAGTGCTCAACGAAATTATGCTACTACTGAAAAGGAATTTTTAGAGGTCATGTTTGCTTGTGATAAATTTAGATCCTATATTGTTGACTCAAAAGTAATTGTTCACACCGACCATGCTGCTATAAAATATCTTATGGAAAAGAAAGATGCTAAACCTAGACTTATTAGGTTGGTTCTCTAGCTCCAAGAATTTGACTTGCATATTATTGATAGGAAGGGAGCTGAGAACCCCGTAGCTAATAACTTGTCTAGGTTAGAAAATATTCTTGATGACCCACTACATATTGATGATAGTTTCCCTGACGAACAGTTAGCTACAATAAATGTTTTTCAGAACACTCCTTGGTATGCTGATTATGCTAATTACATTGTCGCTACATATATACCACCTAGCTTCACATAGCAACAAAAGAAAACAATTCTTCTATGACTTAAGACATTACTTTTGGGATGACCCACATCTTTATAAAGATGGAGTAGATGGTATTATTAGACGTTCTGTACCTGAGCATGAACAGGAACAAATCCTACGGAAATGTCACTCCGAAGCTTACGGAGGACATCATGCGGGAGATAGAACTGCTCACAAGGTATTGCAATCTGGTTTTTATTGGCCTACTCTCTTCAAGGATGCCCGTAAGTTTGTCTTGTCTTGTGATGAATGTCAAAGAATTGGTAATATCGGTAAGCGTCAAGAAATGCCTATGAATTATTCACTTGTTGTTGAACCATTTGATGTTTAAGGTTTTGATTATATGGGACCTTTTCCTTCCTCTAATGGGTACACTCATATTTCGGTTGCTGTTGATTATGTCACTAAGTGGGTAGAAGCTATTCCAGCTAGTAGTGCTGATCACCACACCTCCATTAAAATGCTTAAAGAGATTATCTTTCTGAGGTTTGGAGTCCCTAGATATTTAATGACTGATGGTGGTTCACACTTTATTCATGGTGCTTTCCGTAAGATGCTTGCTAAGCATGATGTTAACCATAGAATTGCATCACCCTATCATCCTCAATCTAGTGGTCAAGTTGAACTTAGTGCTACTTCTTGAGCTTGCGTTGGTTTTCCCTTGAAGAGGAAAGGGTGATGCACCAAAGTAGGTAAGTATTTCCCTCAGTTTTGAGAACCAAGGTATCAATCCAGTAGGAGGTACAAGCAAGGCCCCAATCTATGCACCTGCACAAACAATCAAACACTTGCACCCAACGCTATAAAGGGGTTGTCAATCCCTTCACGGTCACTTGCAAGGATGAGATCCGATAGAGATAGATATAAAATATTACTAAAATGATAATTAAAATAAAATTAAATAAATTGCAGCAAAGTATTTTTGTGTTTTTTAGTTTATTGATCTGAAAATATAATATGGAAAATAGACCCGGGGGCCATAGGTTTCACTAGAGGCTTCTCTCTTGAAGGAAAATAATACGGTGGGTGAACAAATTACTGTCGAGCAATTGATAGAAAAGCGCATAGTTATGACGATATCCACGGCAATGATTATGCATATAGGCATCACGTCCGTATCAAGTAGACCGAAACGATTCTGCATCTACTACTATTACTCCACACATCGACCGACTCCCGCCTGCATCTAGAGTATTAAGTTCATGAAGAACAGAGTAACACATTAAGTAAGATGACATGATGTAGAGGGATAAACTCAAGCAATATGATGAAAACCCCATATTTTTATCCTTGATGGCAACAATACAAATACGTGCCTCGCTACCCCTACTTTGTCACTGGGTGAGGACACCGCAAGATTGAACCCAAAACTAAGCACTTCTCCCATTGCAAGAATTACCAATCTAGTTGGCCAAACCAAACCAATAACTCGAAGAGACTTACAAAGATATGAAATCATGCATATAAGAATTCAGAGAAGATTCAAATAATATTCATAGATAATCTGATCATAAACCCACAATTCATCAGAACTCGACAAACACACCGCAAAAGAGTATTACATCGGATAGATCTCCATGAAGATCATGGAGAACCTGGTATTGAAGAACATAGAGAGAGAAGAAGCCATCTAGCTACTAGCTATGGACCCGAAGGTCTGAGGTAAACTACTCATGCATCATTGGAAGGGCAATGGTGTTGACGTAGTGGCCCTCCGTGATCGAATCCCCCTCCGGCAGATTACCGGAAAAGGCCCCAAGATGGGATCTCACAGGAACAGAGGCTTGCGGTAGCAGAAAAGTATTTTCGTGGCTCCCTTTGGTATTGGGGGAATATTTCTGAATTTATAGGCGAAGAGTTAGGGTTGGAGGAGCTACGGGGGCCCACAAGCCAGGGGGCGCCCCCCCAGGGGCGCGCCCTGGTGGCTTGTGGCCCACCCGTAGGTCTTCTGGCCTCTTCTCCAAGCCTCCTGGGTTCCTTCTGGTCCAAGAAAAATCAGCGTAGAATTTTATTCCGTTTGGACTCCGTTTGATATTCCTTTTCTGCAATACTCAAAAACAAGGAAAAAACAGAAACTGGCACTGGGCACTAGGTTAATAGGTTAGTCCCAAAAATAATATAAAATAGCATATTAATGCATATAAAACATCCAAAACAGATAATATAATAGCATGGAACAATCAACTATTATAGATACGTTGGAGACGTATCAGCATCCCCAAGCTTAATTCCTGCTCGTCCTCGAGTAGGTAAATGATAAAAACAGAATTTTTGATGTGGAATGCTACCTAACATATTTATCCATGTAATATTCTTTATTGTGGCATGAATGTTCAGATTCATAAGATTCAAAACGAAAGTTTAATGTTGACATAAAAACAATAATACTTCAAGCATACTAACAAAGCAATCGTGTCTTTTCAAAATAACATGGCCAAAGAAGGTTATCCCTACAAAATCATAAGGTCTGGCTATGCTCCATCTTCCCCACACAAAGTATTTAAATCATGCACAACCCCGATAACAAGTCAAGTAATTGTTTCACACTTTTTATGTTCTCAAACGTTTTCAACTTTCACGCAATACATGAGCGTGAGCCATGGATATAGCACTATAGGTGGAATAAAATATGGTGGAGGTTGTGAGGAAAAGGAGAAGATAGTCTCACATCAACTAGGCGTATCAACGAGCTATGGAGATGCCCATCAATAGATATCAATGTGAGTGAGTAGGGATTGCCATGCAACGGATGCACTAGAGCTATAAGTGTATGAAAGCTCAAAAAGAAACTAAGTGGGTGTGCATCCAACTCGCTTGCTCATGAAGACCTAGGGCAATTTGAGGAAGCCCATCATTGGAATATACAAGCCAAGTTATATAATGAAAAATTCCCACTAGTATATGAAAGTGACAAAATAGGAGACTCTCTATCATGAAGATCATGGTGCTACTTTGAAGCACAAGTGTGGAAAAAAGATAGTAGCATTGTCCCTTCTCTCTTTTCTCTCTTTTTTTTGGTGGGCATCTTTGGCCTCTTTTTTTTATCTGGGATTCATTGGCCTCTTTTATTATTTTTTAAAGTCCGGAGTCTCATCCCAACTTGTGAGGGAATCATAGCTTTCGTCCTTTCCTCACATGGGACAATGCTCTAATAATAATGATCATCACACTTTTATTTACTTATAACTCAAGAATTACAACTCGATACTTAGAACAAAACATGACTCTATATGAATGCCTCCGGCGGTGTACCGGGATGTGCAACGATCTAGCGTAGCAATGACATCAAAAAACGGACAAGCCATGAAAACATCATGCTAGCTATCTTACGATCATGCAAAGCAATATGACAATGATGGTGCGTGTCATAATAAACGGAACGGTGGAAGTTGCATGGCAATATATCTTGGAATGGCTATGGAAATGCCATAATAGGTAGGTATGGTGGCTGTTTTGAGGAAGGGTAAATTGTGGGTTTAATGCACCGGCGAAAGTTGCGCGGTACTAGAGAGGCTAGCAAAGGTGGAAGGGTGAGTGTGCGTGTAATCCATGGACTCACATTAGTCATAAAGAACTCACATACTTATTGCAAAAGTCTATTAGTTATTGAAGCAAAGTATTAGACGCATGCTCCTAGGGGAGAGGTTGGTAGGAGTTAACCATCGCGCGCTCCCGACCCTCACACAAAGGATGACAATCAATAAACAAATCATGCTCCGACTTCGTTACATAACGGTTCATCATACGTGCATGCTACGGGAATCACAAACTTTTAACACAAGTATTTCTACCAATCCACAATTACTCACTAGCATGACTCTAATATCACCATCTTTATATCTCAAAACTATATTGAAGGAATCAAACTTCTCATAGTATTGAATGCACTTTATATGAAAGTTTTTATTATATCCCTCTTGGATGCCCATTCTATTAGGACTAAATTCATAACCTAAACCAATTACCATGATGTTTAAAGACTCTCAAAATAATATAAGTGAGGTACGAGAGTTCAATTATTTCTATAAAATAAAACACCACCGTGCTCTAAAAAGATATAAGTGAAACACTAGAGCAAAATTGCCTAGCTCAAAAGATATAAGTGAAGCTCATAGAGTATTCTAATAAATTCACGATTCATGTGTGTCTCTCTCAAAAGATGTGTGCAGCAAGGATGATTGTGGAAAACTAAAAAGCAAAGACTCATATCATACAAGACGCTCCAAGCAAAACACATATCATGTGGTGAATAAAAATATAGCCTCAAGTAAATTTACCGATGGATTGAAGACGAAAGAGGGGATGCCTTCTGGGGCATCCCCAAGCTTAGGCTCTTTGGTATCCTCAAATATTCCTTGGGGTGCCTTGTGCATCCCCAAGCTTAGGCTCTTGCCACTCCTTATTCCATAGTCCATCAAATCTTTACCCAAAACTTGAAAACTTCACAACACAAAACTCAACAGAAAACTCGTGAGATCCATGAGTATAAGAAAAATAAATCACCACTTTAGGTACTGTTGTGAACTCATTCTTTATTTATATTGGTGTAATATCTACTGTATTCCAACTTCTCCATGGTTCATACCCCCCGATACAACCCATAGATACATCAAAATAAGCAAACAACACAAAGAAAACAGAATCTGTCAAAAATAGAACAGTCTGTAGCAATCTGGAAACTTCGAATACTTCTGTAACTCCAAAAATTCTGAAAAATTATTAAAATCTGGGCCATTTGTATATAAATCTTGTGTAAAAATTTCAGACTCATTCGATGCTCTGGTGAATTTATAAAATTCCTGGACTGAGCGCAAAAGTTTCTGTTTTTCAGCAAGATCAAATCAACAATCACCGTAAACCATCCCAAAGGTCTTACTTGGCTCAAACACTAATTAAAACACTAAAACACAATTACTACAGAGGTAATAATGTGTAAATCACTCAATAACAGAAACTAAAACAAAAAACATAAAATAAATTTGGGTTGCCTCCCAACAAGCGCTATTGTTTAACGCCCCTAGCTAGGCATAACGCAATAGATCTAGGTATTGTCATCTTTGGTATGCAACTCCTAAATTGCACACTTATAAACCCTAGGAGGTTCTTTGCTCTTATCAATAATAATGCTCCTAGGCAAGAAGTCAAGAAATTCACTTGTAGCAATTGGTTCCCGGACAATATTAATAAAGTTAGGGTGAGCACTTATCATCTTAAGATCTTCATCTCCTTTACTAGATGATTCACCCTTATTTTTAGGAACATAAATAAACTTGGCAGTCTTAGTAGGAGGAAAATTTGGAGTGGTTTTAATAGAGGCAAAAGCGGAACCCAAGTTGGTAATAATATCTTCTAGCTTGCCAATTCTAATGGAATCCTGATCTATCTTTTCATTAACTATGGGTTCTTTCTCCCTTAGATTTTTTAAAGTAACTCCTACCTTAGATCCATATTGAGTAATTTGATTATGAATATTTTTATCTAAGTTTTCAATGATCTCTATGGTAGCTACTTTATTTTCAATAATATCAAGCCTTTGCATCACATGTTCCAAAGTTAAAATTGTTTCATTAACCATGAGTGGGGGTGAACCTACCAAATTTATCATAGCACTATAAGAATCAACGGTATGGCTTCCCAAGAAATTTCCTCACGTAATGGTATCTAGAACATATCTATTCCAAGGAGAAACACCCACATAAAAATTGCGAAGGAGAACGGTAGTAGATTGCTTACGAGTAGATCTATTTTGAGCATTGCAAATTCTATACCAAGCATCTTTTAAGTTTTATCCCTCCCTTTGCTTAAAATTAAGAACTTCACTCTCGGGAGTACTAGCGATAGTAGTAAGGCTAGCCATGAGTTTAAGCGATCTAACACACAAGCAAACAAAAAGCAAACGAAAAGACGAACGGAAGAAGGGCGAATAAAAAGGCAAATCTTTTTGGTTTTTTCTGAAAATCGTTGTAGAAGTGGGGGAGAGGAAAACGAGAGGCAAATGGCAAATAATGTAAATGCAAGAGATGAGTTTGTGATGGGTATTTGGTAGGCTTGATGTAGACCTCTCCGGCAACCACGCCAGAAATTGGCAAGTTGATGGGAGAGTTCTTGTCTTGACTTGCTATGTATCCTCCCCGGCAACGGCGCCAGAAATCCTTCTTGCTACTTCTTGAGCTTGTGTTGGTTTTCCCTTGAAGAGGAAAGGGTGATGCAGCAAAGTAGGTAAGTATTTCCCTCAGTTTTGAGAACCAAGGTATCAATCCAGTAGGAGGTACAAGCAAGGCCCCAATCTATGCACCTGCACAAACAATCAAACACTTGCACCCAACGCTATAAAGGGGTTGTCAATCCCTTCACGGTCACTTGCAAGGATGAGATCCGATAGAGATATATATAAAAGATTACTAAAACGATAATTAAAATAAAAGTAAATAAATTGCAGCAAAGTATTTTTGTGTTTTTTAGTTTATAGATCTGAAAATATAATATGGAAAATAGACCCGGGGGCCATAGGTTTCACTAGAGGCTTCTCTCTTGAAGGAAAATAATACGGTGGATGAACAAATTACTATCAAGCAATTGATAGAAAAGCGCATAGTTATGACGATATCCAAGGCAATGATTATGCATATAGGCATCACGTCCGTATCAAGTAGACCGAAACGATTCTGCATCTACTACTATTACTCCACACATCGACCGACTCATGCCTGCATCTAGAGTATTAAGTTCATGAAGAACAGAGTAACGCATTAAGTAAGATGACATGATGTAGAGGGATAAACTCAAGCAATATGATGAAAACCTCATATTTTTATCCTTGATGGCAACAATAGAAATACGTGCCTCGCTACCCCTACTTTGTCACTGGGTGAGGACACCGCAAGATTGAACCCAAAACTAAGCACTTCTCCCATTGCAAGAATTACCAATCTAGTTGGCCAAACAAACCAATAACTCGAAGAGACTTACAAAGATATGAAATCATGCATATAAGAATTCAGAGAAGATTCAAATAATATTCATAGATAATCTGATCATAAACCCACAATTTATCGGATCTCGACAAACACACCGCAAAAGAGTATTACATCGGATAGATCTCCATGAAGATCATGGAGAACGTGGTATTGAAGAACATAGAGAGAGAAGAAGCCATCTAGCTACTAGCTATGGACCCGAAGGTCTGAGGTAAACTACTCATGCATCATCAGAAGGGCAATGGTGTTGATGTTGAGGCCCTCCGTGATCGAATCCCCCTCCGGTAGATTACTGGAAAAGGCCCCAAGATGGGATCTCACGGGAACAGAGGCTTGCCGCGGCGGAAAATTATTTTCGTGGCTCCCTTTGGTATTGGGGGAATATTTCTGAATTTATAGGCGAAGAGTTAGGGTTGGAGGAGCTACGGGGGGCCCACAAGCCAGGGGGCGCCCCCCCCCAGGGGCGCGCCCTGGTGGCTTGTGGCCCACCCGTAGGTCTTCTGGCCTCTTCTCCAAGCCTCCTGGGTTCCTTCTGGTCCAAGAAAAATCAGCGTAGAATTTTATTCCGTTTGGACTCCATTTGATATTCCTTTTCTGCAATACTCAAAAACAAGGAAAAAACAGAAACTGGCACTGGGCACTAGGTTAATAGGTTAGTCCCAAAAATAATATAAAATAGCATATTAATGCATATAAAACATCCAAAACAGATAATATAATAGCATGGAACAATCAAAAATTATAGATACGTTGGAGACGTATCACTTAGCAATAGAGAAATAAAATTAATATTACAAAAAACTATCAATAGGTCTCGTAAGAATTGGTCTAAGAAATTAGATGATGCACTTTGGTCCTATAGAACAACTTATAAAAATCCTATGGGTATGTCTCCATACAAAATGGTATATGGGAAAGCTTCTCATTTGCCTCGAGAATTAGAACATAAAGCATTTTGGGCAATAAAAGAACTTAACTATGATTTCAAACTTACCGGTGAGAAGAGGCTATTTGATATTAGCTCACTTGATGAATAGAGAACCCAAGCCTATGAAAATGCCAAGCTATTTAAAGAAAAAGTAAAAAGATGGCATGACAAAAGAATCCAAAAGCGTGAATTCAAAATAGGAGACTATGTTCTTTTGTTCAACTCTCGTTTAAGATTTTTTGCAGGTAAGCTTCTCTCCAAATGGGAAGGACCTTATCTTATCAAAGAGGTTTATCGTTCTGGAGCTATCAAGATTAATAACTCCGAAGGTACTAACCCGAAGGTGGTCAATGGACAAAGAATTAAGCATTATATCTCAGGTATGCCTATTAACATTGAAAGAAATGTTATCCAAACCATGACACCGGAGGAACACATAAAAGAAACCTTCCGGAACACTCCAGAATTCTTATAATAGGAGGTACGTGATATGGTAAGTAAACGGACTACGAAAAATCCGCAAAAATATTTTTTGTCAGTTTTAGAATATTTTAAAATTTTGGAAATAAAGAAATAAACCGGAAGGTGATCGAGGTGAGCATGATACACCAAGGCGCGCCAGGCACCCCTGGGCGCGCCTTGGTGGGTTGTGCCCACCTCGGATGCTTTCCCGACTCTGTTTTCCTTCCATATGCTTGCTTTCCAAGAATAAAAATTCTCTATATATACCCCCGACTGTTTTGACGACCGCATCGTAGAAAAATCCTCTGTTCTTGTTTCGTGTTGTTTTCCTGTCAGATCTGTCAAGTCAGGCATCATGTCTTCTCCCTCTTCTAATAATGTGGAAGAAGATGCCTGGCTAATGAAGATATAGCTGAAGAGGGAGGGGCCAGAAGAAGCCAACAGGGAAGAGAAGGGCAAGGAGGCTATGGTGGATCAGCCCTCTGAAGGAGAGCAATCCATGCCAACAAAGGAGGGAGAAGAAGAAGATATCCTTCAACCTTATTAAAGTCATCTCACCCCTATTGAAATCGAAGCTTTTAGAGCTTTCGAAGCAGTCCGTGTTCAGAATAAATTTCTCATCCGTGAAAATATTTTGCTAGAAGGCACATCAATAACCTTTGAAGAGTCATCCGCAAATTGGAGCACCTTTTGAAGTTGAAGCATGATACATCTACACTACCTTCTACATCACCACCACCTTCTTCATCACCACCAACAAAGGAAACTTGAGCACACGGGTATGGGAACTCCCCTTGGCTTGAGCCAAGCTTGGGGGAGGCGCCCCGGTATCGTATCACCATCACTTTTACTCACCTTTACCTATTTTAGTTCAATCTTTAGTTTCCCTTTGCTTTAGTTGAATAAAAGTTTAACATGATCTATTTTCGTGTGTTAGTTTCGTGGCCTATCTATCTATGTAATCGAGTGAAAGTTATATAATAAAGTTTAGTTTGAGTTTTTGTCTCTCTTCTTTCTTGTTGCAATGAAAATAAAAGGAAAGAAAAATAAATGAAAAGAATCATATGCTAATCTTATGGTGAGTAATGATATCACATAAGGAAAAGTATAAGTAGTAAAATTTATTGGAGAGTGACAAACATAGCATTGGTAAATGATGCAATTCATGAAAGAATTAATAAGGGAAGAGAAGATTCACTTGCAAATACACTATCTTGGACATCTTTTATGATTGTGAGCCCCCATTAAATGTTATATGTCAAAATTGTTGACGTTGGACAAGGAAGACAACGTAATGATTTATGTTTGTTCATATTCACCTAGAAGTTATATTGTCATAGATCCTTCAACATGTGGTGCTTGCCCAATATCTTTGCTAGCCAAAAATTCCGCACTAAGTAGAGATACTACTCGTGCATGCAAAAACCCAAAACCAAACTCATTCTTTGAGAGTCCACCATACCTACCTATGGATCGAGAAAGATCCTTCAAGTAAGTTGTCATCGGGGCAATAAGGCAATAAAAATTGCTTCTAAAAGTGTTTTGATCAATTAGCGTAAGAGAAAATTGAGCGCTATACGAACTTATGATGGCAAAGTAATAAAAGCGACGGACTGCATAATAAAGGTTGCTATCATAGGGGCAATATAGCATAACGTTCTTTTACATTAAGGGATTGGGCATATAAACCAAAAGCGCATGACGACCTCTGCTTCCCTCTACGAAGGGACTATCTTTTACTTTTATGTAATTACTTTTATGCAAAGAGTCAAAGTATTCTTCCCTATTCCTTTTTTTTACTTTTTCCTTTTGCAAGCATCATGTTGTGAGGAAAGATCTAGGCACATATATCCGGTTGGATATGGGTGGGCTTGAGTTATTATTGTTGACATCACCCTTGAGGTGAATACGTTGGGAGGAGAAACTATAAGCCCCTATCATCCTATATGTCTGGTTGAAACTTTTTGTTCATGGGTATGCTGTGAGTGTTAGCAATCATAGAAGACTAAATGATGGTTGAGTATGTGGACTTGCCAAAAGGCTCCGACATGAGACCCTTCCTGAAAATATGATGAATTGTAGTTGCAAAGTTGACTGAGAACATAGTTTGTTGGTTTTCAATAAGGCTTATGCTTCATACTTCTATGTTGTGATGAATTGTTACTTGTTCATGAGAAGTTATATGATGAAAGTGTATTGAATAAGTTTTATGATAGAGTTTGTTGATGTTATGATAATAAGCATGATGCTACTATGTCCGTATTTTGTTTTCATCGACACCTCTCTCTCAAATCATGTGGACATACTTTTGAATATTGGTTTTCGCTTGAGGACAAGCGAGGTCTAAGCTTGGGGGAGTTGATACGTCCATTTTGCATCATGATTTCCTACTGTTATTTATTATGTTTTGTTGAATAATAATGCTTTGGGGAGTGATTCTAATGCCTTTTCTCTCATAATATGCAAGGTTTACACAAAGAGGGAAAATACCGGCAGCTGGAATTCTGGTCCCAAGAAAAGCACATCAGAGATACCTATTCTGCACAACTCCAATGAAGCTAAAATTTTACGGAGAATATTTTTGGAATAAATAAAAAATACTGGAGCAGAAAACTACCGGAGGGGGCAAGCCTGATGGGCACAACCCACCAGGGCACGCCCTGATGGGTTGTGGCCTCCTCGGCCCACCTTCGTTGCCCATCTTCTGGTATATAGTCACATTTAACCTAGAAAAAAATCAGAGGAGGACTTTCGGGACGAAGCACCGCCGCCTCGAGGCGGAAATTGGACAGGAGCACTTTTGCCCTCCGGCGAAGCGATTCCGCCGGGGGAACTTCCCTCCCAGAGGGGGAAATCGAAGCTATCGTCATCACCAACACCCCTCTCATCTTTGGATGGCCAATATTCATCAACATCTTCTACAACACCATCTCCTCTCAAACCCTAGTTCATCTCTTGTGTTCAATCTTTGTACCGGAACCTCAGATTGGTACCTGTGGGTGACTAGTAGTGTTGATTACCTTGCGTAGTTGATTACTATATGGTTTATTTGGTGGAAAATTATATGTTCACATCCATTATGTTATTCAATACCTCTCTGATCTTGAGCATGTTTATTATTTGTGAGTAGTTACCTTTGTTCTTGAGGTCACGGGAGAAGTCATGTTGCAAGTAATCATGTGAATTTGATATGTGTTCGATATTTTGATGATATGTATGTTGTGATTCCCTTAGTGGTGTCATGTGAACGTAGACTACATGACACTTCACCATTCATGGGCCTAAGGGAATGCATTGTGGAGTAGTTATTAGATGATGGGTTTCTAGAGTGACAGAAGCTTAAACCCTAGTTTATGCGGTACTTCGTAAGGGGCTAATTTGGATCCAAATGTTTAATGCTATGGTTAGATTTTATCTTAATACTTTTCGCGTAGTTGCGGATGCTTGCGAGGGGGTTAATCATAAGTGTTTGGTTGTTCAAGTAAGAATAGCACCCAAGCACCGGTCCACCCACATATCAAATTATCAAAGTAGCGAACACGAATCAAACCAACATGATAAAAGTGACTAGATGAAATTCCCGTGTACCCTCAAGAACACTTTGCCTATTACTAGTGATTTTTCTGGCCTGTCCTTTACCTCAAAAGGATTGGGCTACCTTGTTGCACCTTATTTACCGTTACCGTTACTTGCTCGTTACCAATTATCTTGCTATCAAACTATCTATTACCTACAATTTCAGTGCTTGCAGAAATTACCTTGCTGAAAACCGCTTGTCATTTCCTTCTGCTCCTCGTTGGGTTCGACACTCGTACTTATCGAAAGGACTACGATTGATCCCCTATACTTGTGGGACATCAGCTGATTATGCTAACTACATTGTTGCTAAATATATACCACCTAGTTTCACATACCAACAAAAGAAAAAAATCTTCTATGATTTAAGACATTACTTTTGGGATGACCCACATCTTTATAAAGAAGGGGTAGATGGTATTATTAGATGTTGTGTACCTGAGCATGAATAGGAACAAATCCTACGGAAATGTCATTCCGGAGCCTATGGAGAACATCATGCGGGAGATAGAACTGCTCACAAGGTATTGGAATCTGGTTTTTATTGGCCTACTCTCTTTAAGGCTGCCCGTAAGTTTGTTTTGTCTTGTGATGAATGTCAAAGAATTGGTAATATCGGTAAGCGTCAGGAAATGCCTATGAATTATTCACTTGTTGTTGAACCATTTGATGTTTGGGTGTTTTGACTATATGGGACCTTTTCCTTCCTCTAATTGGTATACTCATATTTTGGTTGTTGTTGATTATGTTACTAAGTGGGTAGAAGCTATTCCAACTAGTAGTGCTGATCATAACACCTTCATTAAAATGCTTAAAGAAGTTATTTTCCCAAGGTTTGGAGTCCCTAGATATTTGATGACTGATGGTGGTTCACACTTTATTCATGATGCTTTCCGTAAAATGCTTGCTAAATATGATGTTAACCATAGAATTGCATCACCCTATCATCCTTAATCTAGTGGTCTAGTTGAATTTAGGAATAGAGAAATAAAATTAATATTACAAAAAACTGTCAATAGGTCCCGAAAGAATTGGTCTAAGAAACTAAATGATGCACTTTGGGCCTATAGAACAGCTTATAAAAATCCTATGGGTATGTCTCCATACAAAATGGTATATGGAAAAGCTTGTCATTTGCCTCTAGAGTTAGAACATAAAGCATTTTGGGCAATTAAAGAACTCAATTATGATTTCAAACTTGCCTGTCAAAAGAGGTTATTTGGTATTAGCTCACTAGATGAATGGAGAACCCAAGCTTATGAAAATGCCAAAATATTCAAAGAAAATGTTAAAAGATGGCATGACAAAAGAATCCAAAAGCGGGAATTCAAAGTTTGAGAATATGTTCTTTTGTACAACTCTCGTTTTAGATTTTTTGCAGGAAAGCTTCTTTCCAAATGGTAAGGACCATATATTATCGAAGAGGTTTATCGTTCTGGAGCTATCAATATTAATAATGCCGAAGGTACTAACCCGAAGGTGGTCAATGGACAAAGAATTAAACACTATATCTGAGGTACGCCTATCAATGTTGAAAGCAATATTATCCAAACCATGACACCGGAGGAACACATAAAAGAAACCTTCCGGAACATTCCAGAATCCTGAAAAAGAGGAGGTACGTGATACGGTAAGTAAACGTACACCAAAATATCCATAAAACTATTTTCTGTTAGTTTTGGAACATTACAAAAATTAGGAAAATAAGAAATAAACAGGAAAGAAAACGAGGCGAGCACGATACACCAGGGCGCGCCCTGGTGGGTTGTGCCCCCGTAGGGTACCTTCCCGACTCCGTTTTTCTTCCATATTCTTGCTTCCCAAGATAAAAAAAATCTTTATATATACCCCCCGATTGTTTTGACCACCGCATCACTGAAAAATCCCCTGTTCTTGTTTCGTGTTGTTTTCCTGGCAGGTCTAAAAATATGCCGTCTCAAGATTCAGAGGGGGAGAGCTATGTTGCTGACTATATTGCAATCCCTAAGGTCTATGGAGAGGCGGATCATTATGGATGGACCACGGATGAGGAGGAAGACGCCAAGATGAAGGAAACAAAGGATGATAGCTCTGAGGAAGAGGATGACCCACTACCTCAGCCCGGAGACACGCATGTGGAATTCAAGAAGTCAAGCCTCCCTAAAGGATACAAAACTGAGGTTCAATTTATTCCATCTCATTTTTTGCAGGAGAGCAAGGCGGCATTATGCAAAAAGATATTAAAGATCGAGGTAGAGAATGAGGATCTAAGGGAGGAAAATTTTATGCTCAAATATAAGCTGAAGAAGAAGGCTACCTCATCACCACCACCTTCATCATGTTCACCGCCAAAAGAGACCTGAGTACACGGGTATGGGCACTCCCCTTGGCTTGTGCCAAGCTTGGGGGAGATGCCCCGGTATCGTATCACCATCACTTTTATTTCGATCCTTTACCTTTACCAATTTTAGTTCGATCCTTAGCTCTTTCGTGATCTAGTTGAATAAAAGTTTAGTATAATCTATTTTCGAGTGCTAGTTTTGTGGTCTATCTATCTATGTATTCGAGTGAGAGTTATATAATAAAGTTTAGTTTGAGGTTTTGCTTCTTTACTTTCTTGTTGCAATCAAAATAAAAATGAACTAAATTGAAAGGATCATATGCTAATCTTATGGTAAGTAATGACATCACATAAGGAAAAGTATAAGTGGTAAAATTTATTGGAGATTGACAAACATAGCATTGGTCAATGATGCAATTCATGAAAGAATTAATAAGGGAAGAGAAGATTCACATGCAAATACACTATCTTGGACATCTTTTTTGATTGTGAGCCCCCATTAAATATTATATGCCAAAATTGTTGACGTTGGACAAGGAAGACAACATAATGATTTATGTTTGTTCATATTCACATAGAAGTTATATTGTCATCGATCCTTCAACATGTGGTGCTTGCTCAATATCTTTGCTAGCCAAAAATTCCGCACAAAGTAGAGATACTACTTGTGCATCCAAAAACCCTAAACCCAAACTCATGTTTTGAGAGTCCACCATACCTACCTATGGATTGAGTAAGATCCTTCAAGTAAGTTGACATCGGTGCACTAAGGCAATAAAAATTGCTTCTAAATGTGTTTGAATAATTAGTGTAAGAGAAAATTGAGCATTGTACGAACTTGTGATGGCAAAGTAATAAAAGCGACAGACTGCATAATAAAGGTTGATATCATAAGGGGCAATATAACATGATGTTCTTTTGCATTAAGGGATTTGGCATACAAACCAAAAAGCGCATGATAACCTCTGCTTCCCTCTACGCAGGGCCTATCTTTTACTTTTATGTATTTACTTTTATCCAAGAGTCAAAGTATTCTTCCCTATACCTTTTTGATTTTTCTTTTTGCAAGCATCATGTGGTGAGGAAAGATCTAGCCACATACATCCAGTTGGATATGAGTGAGCATGAGTTATTATCGTTGACAACACCCTTGAGGTGAATATGTTGGGAGGCGAAACTATAAGCCCCTATCTTTCTATGTGTTCGGTTGAAACATTTTGCTCATGGGTATGTTGTGAGTGTTAGCAATCATAGAAGATTAAATGATTGTTGAGTATGTGGACTTGACATAAGACTCCGACACGAGACCCTTCCTAAAAATATGATGAATTGTAGTTGCAAAGTTGACTGAGAACATAGTTTGTGGGCTTTCAATAAGGTTTATGCTTTATACTTCTGTGTTGTGATGAATTGTTACTTGTTCATGAGAAGTTATATGATGAAGTTATATAATAAAATTTATATGAATAAGTTCTATGATAAAGTTTGTTGCTGCTATGATAATAAGCATGATGCTGCTATGTTCGTATTTTGTTTATATCGACACCTCTCTCTCAAACCATGTGGACATGTTTCTCGATATCGGCTTTCGCTTGGTCTAAGCTTGGGGGAGTTGATACGTCCATTTTGCATCATGATTTCCTACTGTTATTTGTAAAAAAATTATGCATAATAATGCTTTATGGAGTAATTCTAATGCCTTTTCTCTCATAATATGCAAGGTTTACACAAAGAGGGAGAATGCAGGCAGCTGGAATTCTGGACCTAAAAAAGCATATCAGAGACAACTATTCTGCACATCTCCTAATTAGCTAAAACTTCATGGAGAATTCTTTTGGAATATATAAAAAATACTGGAGCAATTAACTACCGGAGGGAGGCCACCTGGTGACCACAAGACACCAGGGTGCGCCAGGCCTCCCAGGCACGCCCTGGTGGGTTGTGGTCAGCCCGGCCCACCTCCGATGCCCATCTTCTGGTACTTAAGGTCTTTTGACCTACAAAAAATAAAGGGGCGACTTTCGAGACAGAACGCCACAGTCTCGAGGCGAAACTTGGGCAAGAGCACTTTTGCCCTTCGGCGGAGCGATTCCGCTGGGGGAACTTCCCTCCCGAAGGGGGAAATCAAAGCCAGCGTCATCACCAACAACCCTCTCATCTTTGGGAGGCCAATATTCATCAACATCTTCAACAGCACCATCTCCTCTCAAACCCTAGTTCACCTCTTGTGTTCAATCTTTGTACCGGAACCTCAGATTGGTACCTGTGGGTAACTAGTAGTGCTGATTACATCTCGTAGTTGATTACTATATGGTTTATTTAGTGGAAGATTATATGTTCAGATCCATTCTGCTATTTAATACCCCTCTGATCTTGAGCATGAATATCATTTGTGAGTAGTTACCTTTGTTCTTGAGGTCACGGGAGAAGTCATGTTGCAAGTAATCATGTGAATTTGATATGTGTTTGATATTTTGATGATATGAATGTTGTGATTCCCTTAGTGGTGTCATGTGAAGGTTGACTACATGGCACTTCACCATCTTTGGGCCTAAGGGAATGCATTGTGGAGTATTTATTAGATGATGGGTTGCTAGAGTGACAGAAGCTTAAACCCTAGTTTATGCGTTATTTCGTAAGGGGCTGATTTGGATCCAAATGTTTAGTGCTATGGTTAGATTTTATCTTAATACTTTTCTCGTAGTTGCGGATGCTTGCGAGGGGGTTAATCATAAGTGGGAGGTTTGTTCAGGTAAGAACAGCACTCAAGCACCGGTTCACCCACATATCAAATTATCAAAATAGCGAACGCAAATCAAACCAACATGATGAAAGTGACTAGATGAAATTCCCGTGTACCCTCAAGAACGCTTGCTTATTATAAGAGACCGTTTTGGCCTGTCCTTTGCCACAAAAGGATTGGGCTATCTTGCTGCACTTTATTTACCGTTACCGTTACTTGCTCGTTACCAATTATCTTGCTATCAAACTACCTGTTACCTACAATTTCAGTGCTTGCAGAAATTACCTTGCTGAAAACCGCTTGTCATTTCCTTCTGCTCCTCATTGGGTTCGACACTCTTACTTATTGAAAGGACTACGATTGACTCCCTGTACTTGTGGGTCATCTGGTCCCCGTGGGTCTTGGCATTCAACGAGAACCACCAAGACAAACTACGGGAAGCTGATATGCTCCTCCTCGAGGAAGCATGCCACCAGGCCATCCTCCACGCAGCCCGGTATCAGCAAGCGCTGCGTCGCTACCACAGCCACAACATATGCTACCGCACCCTAGAAGTTGGCGATCTTGTCTTGCGAAGGATCCTCTCCACAGAAGGACTCCACAAGCTCTCGCCCATGTGGGAAGGCCCGTTCAAGGTCGTCCACGTTTCCTGGCCTGGAGTAGCACGGCTGCAGACGGAGGAGGGTGTTCCGGTACAAAACATGTGGAACATCCAACACGTCCGCAAGTTCTACCCGCGACCTCACGGGCACGAACGACTTGGATCTATACACGCTCCGGGATCCACTCTTTCTGTGTCATCACGACGGCGCGAGCGCTCCCAGCCCACAACTCAATGGGGCCCCATACTTAGTCATGGCGGACTTTTTGACCCGAGGGCTCCGCCTGGCCGCACCACATCCTCAAGGTGACCCGTGTCCAGTACACATCACTCCCTTTGGTCGTGTAAGGAGGGCACTGCCTGGATGCACCACAACCTCCAGCTCACCCGTGTCCAGCACGGCAGCACACTCTTTTTGGCTGCATAATGAACTCTTACATGCAGCAGTGAAGTGTTGTTTCCTAAGATTTCCTAAGTTGTCATATGTGCTTGGTAAGCATTTTCTTTCAGGAGCTGTGTGTGCTCGAGATATCCCTCCTGCGTATCATGTCAGCAGGGGCTGGACATGGTGCATGTGCTTGGGTCAGTCCCAGCAGTGCTTCTAAACCATAGTGATTGAGCTCTGGCTCGCGGGCTTTCTTCCATGCACGCCACTGATACGTCTCCAACGTATCTATAATTTTTGTTTGTTCCATGCTACTATATTATCATTCTTGGAAACTTTATATGCAGTTTTATATCATTTTGTTGAACTAACCTGTTTATGCAGTTTTATATCATTTTTGTTAACTAACCTGTTAACCTAGTGCCTAGTGCCAATTGCTGTTTTCTGCTTGTTTTTGGCCTTTAAAGAATACTGTACCAAACAAAGTCCAAATGCCCCGAAACTTTTTGATGATTTTATTTGGACAAAAATAAGACCTGGAAGATTCTAAGGGACACCGGAGGCCACACGGGGAGGCGCCAAGCCAACAGGGCGCGCCCATGGGGGTGGTCGCACTCTGATGGCTTGGGACCACCTCCCAATGCTTCATGACCTAACTCCGCCTCTATGAATTCTCACAAATCGGGAAAACACCCGAGAGCTAGATATAATACTTTATCCGCCGCCGCAAGTCTCTGTTCCGATAGGAGGCCATCTCAAGCCCTGTTCCGGTGCCCTGCGGGAGGGCAGATCGATCACGGAGGGCCTCTACATCAACCTTGCTGCCTCCATGATGATGTGTGAGTAGTTTACCACGGACCTATGGTTCCATATCTAATACCTAGGTGGATCTCTCTCTCTCTCTCTCTATGATCTTCAATACAAAGTTCACCGTGATTCCCGCGGTGATCTATCCGATGTAATCTTCCTTTGAGGTGTGTTTGTTGGGATCCAATGAATTGTGGGTTTATGTTAAGATTATTCACGAAAATATATTGAGTCCTTACTGAATTCTTATATACATGATTGTTATAGCTTCGTATTGCTCTCCGATCTATTGGTTTGGTTTGACCAACTAGATTGATTTATCTTCAGCGGGAGTGGTGCGTTGTGATGGGTTTAATCTTTTTGTGCTCTATCCCCGTGATAGAAGGGGTCAAGACATGTATTGTATTACTGCCATTAAGGGGGAAAACGATGAGGTTTATTCATATTGATTCGATTTACTTTGTTTACATCATGTCATCTTGCTCCAAGCTTTACTCCGCTTTTACGTAATGCTCTAGATGCATGTTGGATATCGGTCGACGGGTGGAGTAATAGTAGTAGATGCAGGCAGGAGTTGATCTACTTGTTTATGAACGTGATGCCTATATACATGACCATTGCCGTGAATAAATATTGCATAACTATGCGCTTTTCTATCAATTGCCCAACAGTAATTTGTTTACCCATCGTATGCTTTCTTCGAGAGAGAAGCCTCTAGCGAAATCTATGACCCCTGGTTCTCCACAAAACATATATTACAAAAACCACAAAAAATATTTCTTCCATTTATTTACTGTTATTTTATTTTATATTTATATTATCTATTTATCACTACTTATCATTTGCAAGTAACGAGTTCAAGCGGCTTGACACTACTACAGAATGGTCCAAAGACGACACAACAATCAGAGACCCTTCAACGAAACTGTGTGCGATGACCAAATCGCAAACGGTATAGTTATAGCTCTGTCGCTAATGACGCGAACTGTGTGCGATGACGGGCCCATCAAATACGATCCCAAAAAAAGTTGCGTGTGCGATCTATGGCAAACAGTTCACCCAGATAAATTGTTTGCGATTGTACAATATAACGCAAACGGTTAGAAAAATGCAAGTGTGTGCGATGTGCGGCATACAGTTCACCCTGACAAACTATTTGCACTGATCCAACAGAACACAAGCGATTGTGCAGATGATTACGTGTGCGATAGATGACACACAAGTCACTCGGATGAACTGTTTGTGATGAGATAAGATAACATAAACAGTTACATAGATCAAGATGTGTGTGATAGACAGCATACAGGCCACTGGGATGAACAGTGTGCGATAAGAAAAAATAACACAAACGGTTGCTCAGATCAAGATGTGTGTGATAGATAGCATACATGCCACTGGGATGAACTGTGTGCGATAAGCAAAAATAACACAAACGGTTGCTCAGATCAAGATGTGTGTGATGTACAACATACACAGGCCATTCGGATGTGTTGTGGGCAAACGGTTCCGGATAAAGAACTGTCAGGGACTGATGAAATCATCACCGACGGATATGGTTGTTTATTCCGCATGCGATGTGATTTACTCAATCTGCCCACAAACATCTATGCTTCTGTTTAGAACAACATGATTGCAGAACCAAATTAAACATCCGAATACATAAGTGACTACACACATAACAATGGCACACCTCAATAAACAATTACACACATAACAATATGATTGCCATAACCTAATTAAGCATCCAAATACATAAGTGACTACACACATAACATTGGGGCACACACCTCAATAAACTGTTACATGCATAATAAACATATCCCTCTAAAACTACAAATATTCCGGCGTAGAGGGAGTATGAGCAACGATCATCAAATCATCTACTTCATGTGATGATTGCCGCCACCGCTCTGCTTGTGGCTCGATCCTGCGTCGTCTTTAGGTAGGAGGCACTTCCTCATGTCAACGATCCGCCTGAACATCTTGTAGCAAGTGTATGCTTGCTTTGCCGCGGTCTGGAGGTGATATTCATCCAGTTTCTTCACCCACCCCCTGTGCCAGACAGGCTTGTTCACTACAAGGATCTGGGTCTATTGCAACAAAATCGTTCGTCATAATACATACCGATTTGTGGCAATAAGTACCTATTGCCACGAAACGACATTCGTTGGCAGCCGTTGCGACGGGACGCATGGTAATAGGTTATAGCCACAAAAAAGCAATCATGGCAATAAAGTGTGCTATGGCAACATCCATGTGGGAAGTTGCCACATGTTTTCCCATGGCAACGCTCACCTGATGCCACAATTTGATTTGTGGAGATAGCTTTAATGCAACATGTAACGAATCGTGGCGATAGATATTTGTGGCAACAACCTATGCCAACGATGCTCATTTCATGGCGCATACTCTTCCATGGCAATACTCAATTGAGGCAACAAACTATGGCAACAATCCTTGTTTTCGTGGCATTAGGAATTTTTCCACGAACAGCTACACTTGTTGCATCAACTTATGCCAACAAATATTCCATTCGTCGTAACAGGAAATTGCAACAAACTCATTTTGGTGGTGATAAATAGGTATCACAACGAGTAAAATGTTTGTAGTGAGAAACTATTGCGACAATTTAAACTTTTCATGGCAATACTCTATTTCAACAAAACTTAGCTTGGTGGCACCAAATAGTTATCCAACGGGCAACATGTTTGTAGCGAGAAGCTACCGGGACAACGTAAACTTTTCATGGCAATACTCTATTTCAACAAAACTTACTTTCGTCACGCCACACAGTTATTGCATCGTGAAAAAAATTGTGGTGCCAAAGCTATTGCAACAATATAAAGTGCTCCATTGCAACATCCTAGTGCAACAAAACAGGCAGGCGTGGCAATTGAGATTTGACGCAACACTATATTTTTAGTTGTGCTAACATGTGGCAACTGAAAGTGGGTTGTGGTAATAGCCTATTGCAACCGTAAAAAAATACATGCATTCAATTACAATATTCAAAACCATACATATAATATGTAGATTCATAAAATTCATAATTCTCATAGCGAACCATCAAATGAAACTCAAATGTAACTCAACCATCCTAATTAAGTGCCAAGAGTAAACTGTTCGTGATCTCGAGTCTAGTCCAACTAGTTCTTCAGATCCTCCGTGATCTCGAGTCCAGTCCAGCTAGTTCTTTGGATCCTGCAATCAAGAAATAAAAAAAAGTTCTAGTTAATGAGCCCAACATAACATACACCATACAATTATTCCAACCCCATTGTTAAAATCAAATGTCATCACACAGCAAGCAAGTAACTGAGGGATTAGAATAATTTTAGAAGTGTAAATGTGTAAAGCATAAGCACAAGTACATCTACTAAATGGAGGGTCGGTCCTGTGATTTTGGGGGCCCAGGGTGAAACCATGACTCGGGGCCGCTTAATATAAATGTCATAGCAATAATAATCGGTGTGTATATATATAATGTTGTAACAATAAACACTTGGGATCTACGTCGTTGTAGTTTCACGAGTACCCCAAGGTATATATGATGGCCTCTGAAGAAAATCTATCACGATATATCCTTAGAAATACAAAGCTATGTTTACTGTGAGTCTATACTGTAACCATAGGAGTACCTACATTATATGTTTGATGTACCAAAAAGGTCGAATGATGGGTGAATCTGACTCCATAAATTCGGTTTTTGTTCAAGGTGTGACTCGATTCAACAACAACACACGGTAAAAGAGAAGAAGCAGCTAGCTAATTATGAAGGCCAATGACGTATAAAATGCAAATGAACATGAAGAGAAAGCAAGGTTGTGACTTACCATTGCTTTAAACATTCGAGATTGCCTTGTTGCAGCTTGTATGAGCGCATTTGAAGAAATAATAGTTGGCCTTGCACCTGGAGTCTTATTAGGACTAGGTCTCTCTAAAAGAGTATTTTGCAAGTTTGGATTACTGTTTTCTTTGTCAATCTTCTTCGTAGGCACCTGTAAATAGAAGTGCACTTTTAACAATGCAAGTAAGCAACATGAATCTTACAAGGTCGCAAGCATATGACTGTAATCACCTGTTGGGTTCCCATATGTTGGCTCAATTCTACAAACTTTGCCATCAAGTTTTTTTCAAATTCCAGTCTTGATGTCCGCTCCGCTTCCAACAATCTTTCCCTTTCAGCACACTCTTCTTTTAACCTCTCCTCAAGTTGTTCTCTCTCGGCACGCTCCAAAAAATTAAGGGACTTGGCATTATCAATGTGCACCATACAGATAAGTGATTAAGAATTAAGGATGGTGTGTACCTTGCAGGAAGGAGTAATGTGCACCATCTCTTACCTCTGAAGGGTGAACATTACCTGACGCGGCCCTAATTGCATGTTAATCCAAAATGTTAATTACCTACTCTGCTATGGAATCAATTGAATTGAACATAAATGTTATTACCAAGTTGTCGTTGTATTGTATTCGGTCTCCTACCAGCAGGATCTTGTGTTGAATTCATTATTGTGCAATTCTGTAGGCAATATCATAATTTGAGAAAATATCGGAAGAAACACAATACATGAAGTAGGCATAAAAAAGTGACCGGAAAAATATCTATAATGGTCTTCTTTTGATCCTAGATGCTAGCTTGCGATAATATTTTACATGACCTTGAATCCACTATTCCATTGAATATATTTTTCAGCTTGAATCCTCTGTATCCCAATAATGCAGAGGAGAACAAATTATACAATTAACATGAATTAATAATCTCATCCCATAGAGCTTACTTTTTCATGTCAAGCTATGCAATAGTACAAAGAAATACCACTTCACTGTCAGTTTCATTCATACAGTAAGTTTAGTCAGTTTATTTCCCTTATCATAAACTTATTTTGGCCTATAAACAACGATCTGACCACAAATCTAAAGCCAGAGAGGGCTTCCCAATAGACATGCTTAATTGAAACACTAGAAATTGCAAAGTATCATACAAATATTTTTGAGCAGAAATAATACCACACAAATTAAGAAGATAATTCAACATTGTTCATTTATCGTCATATGTCAATATATATAATCAATAAGTACAGAAGCTCTAGCAATTGCTCAATCTTCGTTGAGTGTAAGATCTCCCCAGCGTTGTCAACGCAACACAACAATACAAAAGTTAGAATAAGAGAACAAGATACTTAGGAAAACTGCAAAAAATAATCACACTGCTACATGATCTGGGAGATAACAAATGTAAATATATGATTTCAACCATCCAGTCCAACCACACTCAAAATAACTTTTTAAGGGATTAATAATTGTAGAGAGGTAAATGTGCGGATTTATAACCACCTTGAAATTACATGCAAGCTGTCAGTTAAACCATCTTGAAATTATCGGCGAACAAGAAATACAACCAACTGAATCGAGATCAAGAAAGATCATGCACCCGACACATGTTGGCTTGTATAGTGAAACAGAGAGCTAGCACACAAACATGATCGGTGATATTTCTGATGATGTGCAAGAGCTGTGGCTCTCTAAATGTAATCATATAAACACATATTAACAAAAAACACATCTAGATGGAACTTTATCTGAATCCTCACGACACTGACTTCAATTCTACAAACTTTGCCATCAAGTTTTTTTCAAATTCCAGTCTTGATGTCCGCTCTGCTTCCAACAATCTTTCCCTTTCAGCACACTCTTCTTTTAACCTCTCCTCAAGTTGTTCTCTCTCGGCACGCTCCAAAAAAATTAAGGGACTTGGCATTATCAATGTGCACCATTCAGATAAGTGATTAAGAATTAAGGATGGTGTGTACCTTGCAGGAAGGAGTAATGTGCACCATCTCTTACCTCTGAAGGGTGAACATTACCTGACGCGGCCCTAATTGCATGCTAATCCAAAATGTTAATTACCTACTCTGCTATGGAATCAATTGAATTGAACATAAATGTTATTACCAAGTTGTCGCTGTATTGTATTCGGTCTCCTACCAGCAAGATCTTGTGTTGAATTCATTATTGTGCCATTCTGTAGGCAATATCAGAATTTGAGAAAATATTGGAAGAAACACAATACTTGAAGTAGGCAAAAAAAAGTGACCGGAAAAATATCTATAATGGTCTTCTTTTGATCCTAGATGCTAGCTTGCGATAATATTTTACATGACCTTGAATCCACTATTCCATTGAATATATTTTTCAGCTTGAATCCTCTGTATCCCAGTAATGCAGAGAACAAATTATACAATTAACATGAATTAATAATCTCATCCCATAGAGCTTATTTTTCATGTCAAGCTATGCAATAGTACAAAGAAATACCACTTCACTGTCAGTTTCATTCATACAGTAAGTTTAGTCAGTTTATTTCCCTTATCATAAACTCATTTTGGCCTATAAACAATGATCTGACCACAAATCTAAAACCAGAGATGGCTTCCCAATAGACATGCTTAATTGAAACACTAGAAATTGCAAAGTATCATACAAATATTTTTGAGCAGAAATAATACCACACAAATTAAGAAGATAATTCGACATTGTTCATTTATCGTCATATGTCAATATATATAATCAATAAGTACAGAAGCTCTAGCAATTGCTCAATCTTCGTTGAGTGTAAGATCTCCCCAGTGTTGTCAATGCAACACAACAATACAAAAGCTAGAATAAGAGAACAAGATACTTAGGAAAACTGCAAAAAATAATCACACTGCTACATGATCTGGGAGATAACAAATGTAAATATATGATTTCAACCATCCAGTCCAACCACACTCAAAATAACTTTTCAAGGGATTAATAATTGTAGAGAGGTAAATCTGCGGGTTTATGACCACCTTGAAATTACATGCAAGCTGTCAGTTAAACCATCTTGAAATTATCGGCAAACAAGAAATACAACTGAATCGAGATCAAGAAAGATCATGCACCCGACACATGTTGGCTTGTATAGTGAAACAGAGAGCTAGCACACAAACATGATCGGTGATATTTCTGATGATGTGCAAGAGCTGTGGCTCTCTAAATGTAATCATATAAACACATATTAACAAAAAAACACATCTAGATGGAACTTTATCTGAATCCTCACGACACTGACTTCAATTCTACAAACTTTGCCATCAAGTTTTTTTCAAATTCCAGTCTTGATGTCCGCTCCGCTTCCAACAATCTTTCCCTTTCAGCACACTCTTCTTTTAACCTCTCCTCAAGTTGTTCTCTCTCGGCACGCTCCAAAAAAATTAAGGGACTTGGCATTATCAATGTGCACCATTCAGATAAGTGATTAAGAATTAAGGATGGTGTGTACCTTGCAGGAAGGAGTAATGTGCACCATCTCTGACCTCTGAAGGGTGAACATTACCTGACGCGGCCCTAATTGCATGTTTATCCAAAATGTTAATTACCTACTCTGCTATGGAATCAATTGAATTGAACATAAATGTTATTACCAAGTTGTCGCTGTATTGTATTCGGTCTCCTACCAGCAGGATATTGTGTTGAATTCATTATTGCGCCATTCTGTAGGCAATATCATAATTTGAGAAAATATTGGAAGAAACACAATACTTGAAGTAGGCATAAAAAAGTGACCGGAAAAATATCTATAATGGTCTTCTTTTGATCCTAGATGCTAGCTTGCGATAATATTTTACATGACCTTGAATCCACTATTCCATTGAATATATTTTTCAGCTTCAATCCACTGTATCCCAATAATGCAGAGGAGAACAAATTATACAATTAACATGAATTAATAATCTCATCCCATAGAGCTTACTTTTTCATGTCAAGCTATGCAATAGTACAAAGAAATACCACTTCACTGTCAGTTTCATTCATACAGTAAGTTTAGTCAGTTTATTTCCCTTATCATAAACTCATTTTGGCCTATAAACAACGATCTGACCACAAATCTAAAACCGGAGAGGGCTTCCCAATAGACATGCTTAATTGAAACACTAGAAATTGCAAAGTATCATACAAATATTTTTGAGCAGAAAATATACCACACAAATTAAGAAGATAATTCGACATTGTTCATTTATCGTCATATGTCAATATATATAATCAATAAGTACAGAAGCTCTAGCAATTGCTCAATCTTCGTTGAGTGTAAGATCTTCCCAGCGTTGTCAACGCAACACAACAATACAAAAGCTAGAATAAGAGAACAAGATACTTAGGAAAACTGCAAAAAATAATCACACTGCTACATGATCTGGGAGATAACAAATGTAAATATATGATTTCAACCATCCAGTCCAGCCACACTCAAAATAACTTTTTAAGGGATTAATAATTGTAGAGAGGTAAATGTGTGGATTTATAACCACCTTGAAATTACATGCAACCTGTCAGTTAAACCATCTTGAAATTATCGGCGAACAAGAAATACAACCAACTGAATCGAGATCAAGAAAGATCATGCACCCGACACATGTTGGCTTGTATAGTGAAACAGAGAGCTAGCACACAAACATGATCGGTGATATTTCTGATGATGCGCGAGAGCTGTGGCTCTCTAAATGTAATCATACAAACACATATTAACAGAAAACACATCTAGATGGAACTTTATCTGGATCCTCACGACACTGACTTCAATTCAGCCTAGGCAATGTAACGAAAACTACAGAGATATGCCGATCCAGGTGCCGGGAACTTGGAGGGAATACAAGTTGCAGCCTAATTGGCTTCCAATTGAAGTAGGAGAGTAGGGAACACCAACAAAAGAAGACTAATCTATAGGGCTGGCTATGGAGGTTCAGGGGTGACGAACCTGCTCTGCTTCTTCTCTGTTATGGCCCTGAGTCTACATTACTTCTAGCAGCTTCAGTGTGAGACCAAACAACCAAATCTAAAAGAGGGAGAGGAGGAGACGCCCAACAATATTGACAATCTAAGATTGCAGCGAACAGAATATAAAAACAAGAGCCTGATGTTACTCTGAACATCATACTGCAATTAAATACACTCTGTAGGTTCAGTCAATTGAAGCTGGCCACTCCAGGGTATAAAGTGCGCGCGGCACACACCACACAACACAGAACCACTGGCCGGCGGAAGAATCCAAATCGGAGAGGGGACGCGAGGGTTCTCTGGCCGCAGGAGGCGCGGCGAGGAATGTGTGGCGCGCGGGAGATGCGTGCGTGATGGGGATAAGGTCATCGGGAGGAGACGAGACGGGATTTAGCAGACTCTTAGCAGACTCCAGCCGGGATTTAGAGGAGACGAAATGCATGCGTGCGTGGCGGATGGATTTAGTAGACTCTAGCCAGTACACCGATGTGGTTAGATTCTTCGTCGTCGGCGGCACCGCACGGCGCGCTGGGCAACCGCACGCACCCGCTGGACACCGCTGCTAGGATTTCCGTTCTACAATGGGAGAAGATCGGGGGAAAGAACAACCTGAAGCATTCCCCCTGCAGTTGACTCCGATGTGGTTCGCTGTGTTGACGCCGTCGGACGAGAGCTCAGATCCAATCGCCCGTGAAGACGCCGTGGTTTGGTTTAGAATAATAATCATGGGTTGTTAGGAAGGTATTTAACAGGAAGATTAAATATAGGCTATTTTTTTGGTGGGAACAAAGACACTAATTCAGGACCTTTTAGCGGGAGGTTAATTTTTTTTGGCACAAACTACAGTACACCTAAATTAAGTGGTGGGAAAGTAATTCTTTTTTGTTCTAGAAAAAGTAATTATTTTTTAAGGGAATGTTCTAGTCTAGCTACATCCATATTTTGATAAATCTTAAAAATCTATCCTGGGAGTCCATGTTCTAGAAAAAGTAATTATTTTGTACTCAGCCTTCATGTCTCTGTAGTAGGGGTCGATGATGGCCTCAGCCAGGTCAACATGAGAGTCCATGTTCTTCTTGCTGTCCCAGACCTTGTAGTGGCCGCGGATGTCAACAAGCTTCTGGCAGGCCAAGCCCGAAGTCTTGAGCACCTATGGATCGTCGGTGGTGTCCACCGTAGCGAACCTGTAGTTGGGGCTGTTGACAAACCTGGTGAAATACTCGCAAGGCACTGTGGCCAGGCAGTAGTGGTAGAGGAGGACGTGATGGCCGACGCACAACTGGGCGACGGCAACCTTCTGATCATGCCCGGCACCACCGCCGGTGTAAGCGAGGTCGAAGCCGACCACTTTGTACTTGTCATCCGCATCAAGCAACCGCTCCATAGTGCCTATGGAGTCCTCCACCATGCCCGGGTCGTTGGTGTATACCACCGTGAGGTCCGTCTTCCTCATGTGAGTCTCCACATGATGCTCGCCGTACTCCATTGGAGCGCCGCTAGACACCCTCTCTGTATGCGTCATCGAGGGTGTGCTTATTGTGTTGTGGGCACGATCAAAAGCGTGAAGAGACTATGGTTAATGGCCATCTGTATAAATGGGGGCCGGGCGTCCTGTAAAACCGGCACTTCCGGATGGCAGTTTTTGTAGCGCGTGCTTGATTCAGTCGAGGAAGCATGTAACTGCATGGGGCGACGCGCGTGGCGCAACCGCATGCATATGGAGCCCCGAACGTGATCATGAGCCGGCCCCAACCGCTGGCAGAGCGTGGGGAGGGGGGGAGAGCAGAGCACGCGGAGGGACGCGAGAGCAGAGCACGCGGTGGGACGCGAGGTCGAACCAGACCACTTTGTGCGTGTCCACTACGGCATGCATGGTGAACTGGCGCTCGTCGTCGGCAGCCGCTGGGAGTGCCATTGGAGCCGCGCAGGATACCCTCGGTCGTGATTCTGCTTCTTTAAGGTCTGGATATTAATCGACAATTGCATATTAATGTCCAGATATTAATCGTACATTACAAACTAAGGAAAAGATGGTACTACAGAACAACATCATGATTGCATAACCTAAATAAACATCCAATTACATTACTGACTAGAGATAACATTTGCACATATCAATTAACAAGTACAGACATACTAAACTAGTACTAACGAGCATCAAATCATTCATCTATTCTTCTTGTGACGAGGGGTGTCGGTCGGCGCAGGACGGAGGCACTTCCTCATTTCAACGATCCGCCTGCACATCTCGTAGCTTATGTACGCGTCCTTGGCCGCGTACTTGACGTGATCTTCATCCAGTCTTCGGACCCAGGCGCGGTGCCAGGCAACCTTCTTCTTCTTGCAGACATCCTTCATGCCTCTGTAGTAGGGGTCGATGATGGAAATGTCGAGGTCAACCAGGGAGTCCTTATGCTTCTCCTCGCTGCCCAAGATCTTGTACATGCATTGGATGTCCACAAGATTCCGGCAGGCCAAGCATGTGGCCTTGAGCTGTTGGAAATATGCCCTAGAGGCAATAATAATTTAGCTATTATCATATTTCCTTGTTCGTGATAATCGTTTATTATCCATGCTATAATTGTATTGATTGGAAACTCAAATACATGTGTGGGTACATAGACAACACTGTGTCCCTAGTATGCCTCTAGTTAACTAGCTTGTTGATCAAAAGATGGTGAAGGTTTCCTAGCCATGGACATGAGATGTCATTTGATAACGGGATCACATCATTAGGAGAATGATGTGATGGACAAGACCCAAACTGTAAACGTAGCATATGATCGTGTCAGTTTATTGCTATTGTTTTCTGCATGTCAAGTATCTGTTCCTATGACCATGAGATCATGCAACTCCCTGACATCGGAGGAGTACCTTGTGTGTATCAAACGTCGCAACGTAACTGGGTGACTATAAAGGTGCTCTACAGGTATCTCCGAGGATGTCTGTTGGGTTGGCATGGATCAAGACTGGGATTTGTTACTCCGTGTGACGGAGAGGTATCTCAGGGCCCACTCGGTAATACAACATCACAATGAGCCTTGCAAGCAATGTGACTAAAGTGTTAGCCAAGAGATCTTGTATTACGGAACGAGTAAAGAGACTTGCCAGTAAGGAGATTGAACTAGGTATAGAGATACCGACGATCGAATCTCGGGCAAGTAACATACCGAAGAACAAAGGGAACAACATACGGGATTAACTGAATCCTTGACATAGAGGTTCGACCGATAAAGATCTTTGTAGAATATGTAGGAGCCAATATGGGCATCCAGGTCCCGCTATTGGTTATTGACCGTAGAGGTGTCTCGGTCATGTCTACATAGTTCTCAAACCCGCAGGGTCTACACACTTAACGTTTGGTGACGATATAAGTATAGTTGAGTTGTTATGTTGGTGACCGAAAGTTGTTCAGAGTCCCGGATGAGATCCCGGACATGACGAGGAGCTCTGGAATAGTCCGGACGTAAAGATTGATATATGGGATAATAGTGTTTGGTCTCCGGAAGGGTTCCGGAATTCACCGGAAGGAGTTTCGGATGTTTCCCGAAATGTTCGGGTACGAGAACACTTTATTTGGGCCAAGGGGTAAAGCCCACGAGGCTTTAGGAAGGTGTAAAAGGAAGTTTTGCGGAGGCCAGGGGCCAGACGCCAGGGACCCTGGCGTCTGGGGCCAGACGCCGAGGACCCTGGCGTCTGGTCCTGGAGTCCGAGCAGGACTCTTGCCTTGCGGGCCAAACCGACTTTGAGGAGGCCCTTTCTCCAAGTTTCGACCCCAGGGCTTAACATATAAATAGAGGGGCAGGGCTAGCACCCGGAATACATCAAGATTTCCCCAAGCCGTGTGCGGCAACCCTAACCCTCTAGTTCCTACGTCATAATCTCCGTAGCGCTTGGCGAAGCCCTGCAGAGATTGTTCCTCACCACCATCACCACGCCGTCGTGCTGCCGGAACTCATCTACTACTTCACCATCGCTCGCTGGATCGAGGAGGTGAAGGCGTCATCAAGCCGTACATGTGTTGAACGCGGAGGTGCCGTCCGTTCGGCACTAGTTCGTGATCGGTTCGAGGGACGACTTGCGATTTGGATCGCGGAGACGTTCGACTACATCAACCGCGTTTCTTAACTCTTCCGCTTAGCGATCTACAAGGGTATGTAGATTCACTCTCCCTCTCGTAGATGCTCATCACCATGGATAGATCTTGTGTGTGCGTAGGAAAATTTTTGTTTCCCATGCAACGTTCCCCAACAGTGGTATCAGAGCTAGGTCTATGCGTAGATGAGATCTCGAGTAGAACACAAACGAGTTGTGGGCGTGGGTGTATACATATTGCTTGCCGTTACTAGTTGATACTTGATTCGGCGGTATTGTGAGATGAAGCGGCCCGGACCGACATTACGCGTACGCTTACGCGAGACAGGTTCCTTCAACTGACATGTAACCTCGTTGCATAAAGATGGCTAGCGGGTGTCTGTCTCTCTCACTTTAGTTGAATCAATTTCAATGAAGAGGGTTCTTTTAGAAGATCAAAAAGCAATCACTACACCACATTGTGGTTTTGCGTAGGTAAGAACGGTTCTTGCAAACCCGTAGCAGCCACGTAAAATTTGCAACAACAATTAGAGGACGTCTAACTTGTTTTTGCAGGGTATGTTGTGATGTGATATGGACAATTACATGATGAGATATATGTGATGTATGAGATGATCATGTGTTGTATAGAATATCACGACTTGCATGTCGATGAGTACGGCAACTGGCAGGAGCCATAGAGTTGTCTTTAATTATTGTATGACCTGCGTGTCAATCATTAAGCGCTATGTAATGCTTTACTTTATCGCTAAACGTTAGCAATAGTCGTGGAAGCAACAGTCGGCGCGACAACCTCATGGCGACACGTTGATGGAGATCAAGATGATGGAGATCATGGTGTCATGCCAGTGACGATGGAGATCATGCCGGTGCTTTGGAGATGGAGATCAAAAGCACGAGTTCATGGCCATATCATGTCACTTATGATTTGCATGTGATGTTAATCCTTTTATGCATCTTATTTTGCTTAGGACGACGGTAGCATTATAAGGTGATCCCTCACTTAAATTTCAAGATAAATTGTGTTCTCCCCGAGTGTGCACCGTTGCGAAAGTTCGTCGTTTCGAGACACGCCGTGATGATCGGGTGTGATAGACTCTACGTTCACATACAACGGGTGTAAGCCATGTTGCACGTGCGGAACACTCGGGTTAAACTTGATGAGCCTAGCATGTACAGACATGGCCTCGGAACACAAGAGACCGAAAGGTCGAACATGAGTCATATAGTAGATATGATCAACATGAAGATGTTCACCATTGAAACCACCTCAACTCACGTGATGATCGGACTTGAGTTGGTGGATTTGGATCATGTTACACTCGAATGACCAGAGGGATGTCAATTTGAGTGGGAGTTTTTAAGTAATATGATTAACTAAACTCATTATCATGAACATAGTCAAAATGTCTTTGCAAATTATGTTGTAGATTACTAGCTCGCGCTGTAGCTCCCTTGAATTTTTATATGTTCCTAGAGAAATAGATTTGAAAGATGATGGTAGCAATAATGCGGACTGGGTCCGTGATCTGAGGATTGTCCTCAATGCTGCACAGAAGGCTTATGTCCTTAATGCACCGCTCGGTGCGCCACCCCCTCAAGCGTCGTCTGTAGATGTTGTGAACATCTGACAGGCACGTTCTGATAACTACTTGATAGTTCAGTGCGTCATGCATTACGGCTTAGAATTGAGGCTCCAAAACGTTTTGAACGTCACGGAACATATGAGATGTTCTAAGAGCTGAAATTGGGATCTCAGGCTCGTGCCCGTGTTGAGAGGTATGAGACCTCCAACAAGATTCTTTGCCTGCAAGATGATGGAGAATAGCTCAATCGTTGAGCATGTGCTCAGATTGTCTGGGTACTACAATCGCTTGAATCGAGTGGAAGTTGATCTTCCAGATAAGATAGTGATTGGTATAGTTCTCCAAGTCACTGTCACTAAGCTACTAGAACTTCGTGATGAACTATAAAAGGCCAGAGATGGAAATAATGATCCCTGAGCTATTCGCGATGTTTGACCCCGCGAAGGTAGAAATCAAGAAGGAGCATCAAGTGTTGATGGTTAGTAAAACCACTAGTTTCAAGAAGGGCAAGGGCAAGGAGGGATACTTCATGGATGGCAAGCCAGTTGCTGCTCCAGTAAAGAAACCCAAGGTTGAACCCAAACCCGAGACTGAGTGCTTCTATTATGAGGAGAACGGTTGCTGAAGTGGAACAACCCTAGATGCTTGGTAGATAAGAAGGTTGGCAACGTCGACAGAAGTATATTTGATATACGTGTTATTGATGTGTACCTTACTAGTACTCCTAGTAGCACCTGGGTATTAGATACCGGTTCGGTTGCTAAGTGTTGGTAACTCGAAATAAAAGCTACGGAATAAACGGAGGCTAAGGGTGAGGTGACGATGAGTGTTGGAAGTGTTTCCAAGGTTGATGTGATCACCATCGCGCGCTCTCTCTACCTTTGGGATTAGTGATGAACCTAAATAAATGTTATTTGGTGTTTGCGTTAAGCATGAACGTGATTAGATCAAGTTTATTGCAATACGGTTATTCATTGCAGTTAGAGAATAATGGTTATTCTGTTTACATGAATAATACCTTCAATGGTCATGCACCCAATAAGAGTGGTTTATTGAATCTTGATCGTAGTGATACACATGTTCATAATATTGATGCCAAAAGATACAAAGTTAATAATGATAGTACCACATACTTGTGGCACTAACGCTAAATGTCATATTGGTGTAAAACGCATGAAGAAACTCCATGCTGATGGATCTTTGGACTCATTCGATTTCGAATCGGTTGAGACATGCGGACCATGCCTCATGGGCAAGATGACTAAAACCCCGTTTTCCGGTATGATGGAGCGGGCAATTGACTTATTGGAAATGATACATGTTGATGTATGCGGTCCAGTGAGTTTTGTAGTGGGCGGTGGATATCGTTATTTTCTTACCTTCACTGATGATTTGAGTAGATATAGTGTATATTTACTTAATGAAACACAAGTCTGAATCGTTTGAAAAGTTCAGAGTGAAGTTTGAGATCATCGTGACAAGAAGATAAAATGTCTACGATATGATCGTGGAGGTAAATATCTGAGTTACGAGTTTGGTATATAACTTAAGACAATGTGGAAGTTGTTTCACAACTCACGCCACCTGGAACACCATAGTGTGATGGTGTGTCCGAACGTCGTAGTTGTGCTCTATTAGATATGGTGCAAACTATGATGTCTCTTATCGATTTACCACTATCGTTTTAGGGTTATGCATTAGAGACAACCACATTCACTTTAAAAGGGGCACCATAAGTCCGTTGAGATGACACCGTATGAATTTTGGTTTGGCGGAAACCTAAGCTGTCATTTTTTTAATGTTTGGGGCTGCGACGCTTATGTGAAAAAGGGTTTTCACCTAATGAGCTCGAACCCAAAGCGGACAAATGCATCTTCATAGAATACCCTAACGTAACAGTTGGGTGAACCTTCTATCTCAGATCCAAGCACAAAGTGTTTGTTGCTAAAACGGGTCCTTTCTCGAGAAAAAGTTTCTTTCGAAAGATTGAGTGGGAGGAAGATAGAACTTGATGAGGTTGTTGAACCTTTGTTTCAACCAAAGAGTAGCGCAGCACAGAAAGTTGTTTCTGTGGAGCCTACGTTAGTTGAAGAGGAAGTTAATGATCATGATCATGAAACTTCGGATCAAGTTACTATCGAACCTCGTGGGTCGACAAGGACGCGTACTGCTCCTGAGTGGTACAGCAACCCTGTCTTAGAGGTCATGTTGTTGAACAACGATGAACCTACGAGCTATGGAGAAGCGATGATGGGCCCGGATTCCGAGAAATGGTTAGAGGCCATGAAATCCGAGATGGGATCCATGTAAGAAAACAAAGTATGGGCTTTGGAAGTATTACCTGAAGGGCGTAAGGCCATTCAGAACAAATGGATTTTTTAAGAGGAAGACAGACGTGGACGGTAATGTCACCGTCTATAAAGCTCGACTTGTGGCAAAGGGTTTTTCACAAGTTCAAGGAGTTGACTACGATGAGACTTTCTCACCCGTAGCGATGCTAAAGTCTGTTGGAATCATGTTAGCAGTTGCTGCATTTTTCAATTATGAAATCTGGCAGATGGATGTCAAAACATCGTTTCCTTAACGGTATCCGTAAGGAAAGGTTGTATGTGATACAACCGGAAGGTTTTGTCAGTCCTAAGGATGCTAAAATGTATGCAAACTCCAGCGATCCTTCTATGGACTGGAGCAAGCATCTCGGAGTTGGAATATACACTTTGATGAGGTGATCAAAGTTTTTATGTCTATACAAAGTTTATGAGAAACTTGTATTTACAATAGAGTGAGTGGGAGCACTATAGAATTTCTGATAAGTATATGTGGTTGACATATTGTTGATCGGAAATGATGTAGACTTTCTGGAAAGCATAAAGGGTCGTTTGAAAGGAGTTTTTCAAGGAAGACCTGAAATAAAGCTACTTAAATATTGGGCATCAAGATCTATAGAGATAGATCAAAACGTCTGATAAGACTTTCAATGAGTACATACCTTGACAATATTTTGAAAGAGTTCAAAATGGATCAGTCAAAGAAAGAGTTCTTGCCTGATTTGTAAGGTGTGGAGTTGAGTGAGACTCAAAGCTCGACCACGGCAGAAGAAAGAGAAAGGACGAAGGTCGTCCCCTATGCCTTATCCATAGGCTCTGCATAGTATGCCAAGCTGTGTACCGCACCTAGTGTGTGCCTTGCCATGAGTCTGTCAAGGGGTACAAGAATGGTCCAGGAGTGGATCACTGGACAGCGGTCAAGATTATCCTTAGTAACTAGAGGACTAAGGAAATATTTCTCAATTATGGAGGTGATGAAGAGTTCGTCGTAAAGGGTTACGTCGATGCAAGCTTTGACACCTATCCGGACGACTCTGAGTAGCAGTCAGGATACATATAGTGGAGCAGCCATTTGGAATAGCTCCAAGTGGAGTGTGATAGAAGTGTCTACAGTATGACATAGAGATTTGCAAAGTACACACGGATTTGAATGTCGCAGACCCGTTGACTAAAGACCTCTCTCACATGCAAAGCATGATCGAACCCCAGAACTCATTGGGTGTTAGAACAATGTAAATCACATGGTGATGTGAACTAGATTATTGACTCTAGTGCAAGTGGGAGACTATTGGAAATATGCCCTAGAGGCAATAATAATTTAGTTATTATCATATTTCCTTGTTCGTGATAATCGTTTATTATCCATGCTATAATTGTATTGATTGGAAACTCAAATACATGTGTGGGTACATAGACAACACTATGTCCCTAGTATGCCTCTAGTTAACTAGCTCGTTGATCAAAAGATGGTGAAGGTTTCCTAGCCATGGACATGAGATGTCATTTGATAACGGGATCACATCATTAGGAGAATGATGTGATGGACAAGACCCAAACTGTAAACGTAGCATATGATCGTGTTAGTTTATTGCTATTGTTTTCTGCATGTCAAGTATCTGTTCCTATGACCATGAGATCATGCAACTCCCTGACATCGGAGGAGTACCTTGTGTGTCTCAAACGTCGCAACGTAACTGGGTGACTATAAAGGTGCTCTACAGGTATCTCCGAGGATGTCTGTTGGGTTGGCATGGATCAAGACTGGGATTTGTTACTCCGTGTGACGGAGAGGTATCTCAGGGCCCACTCGGTAATACAACATCACAATGAGCCTTGCAAGCAATGTGACTAAAGTGTTAGCCAAGAGATCTTGTATTATGGAACGAGTAAAGAGACTTGCCAGTAAGGAGATTGAACTAGGTATAGAGATACCGACGATCGAATCTCGGGCAAGTAACATACCGAAGAACAAAGGGAACAGCATACGGGATTAACTGAATCCTTGACATAGAGGTTCGACCGATAAAGATCTTCGTAGAATATGTAGGAGCCAATATGGGCATCCAGGTCCCGCTATTGGTTATTGACCGTAGAGGTGTCTCGGTCATGTCTACATAGTTCTCGAACCCGCAGGGTCTACACACTTAACGTTTGGTGACGATATAAGTATAGTTGAGTTGTTATGTTGGTGACCGAAAGTTGTTCAGAGTCCCGGATGAGATCCCGGACATGACGAGGAGCTCTGGAATAGTCCGGAGGTAAAGATTGATATATGGTATAATAGTGTTTGGTCTCCGGAAGGGTTCCGGAATTCACCGAAAGGAGTTTCGGATGTTTCCCGAAATGTTCGGGTACGAGAACACTTTATTTGGGCCAAGGGGTAAAGCCCACGAGGCTTTAGGAAGGTGTAAAAGGAAGTTTTGCGGAGGCCAGGGGCCAGACGCCAGGGACCCTGGCGTCTGGGGCCAGACGCCGAGGACCCTGGCGTCTGGTCCTGGAGTCCGAGCAGGACTCTTGCCTTGCGGGCCAAGCCGACTTTGAGGAGGCTCTTTCTCCAAGTTTCGACCCCAGGGCTTAACATATAAATAGAGGGGCAGGGCTAGCACCCGGAATACATCAAGATTTCCCCAAGCCGTGTGCGGCAACCCTAACCCTCTAGTTCCTACGTCATAATCTCCGTAGCGCTTGGCGAAGCCCTGCAGAGATTGTTCCTCACCACCATCACCACGCCGTCGTGCTGCCGGAACTCATCTACTACTTCACCATCGCTCGCTGGATCGAGGAGGTGAAGGCGTCATCAAGCCGTACGTGTGTTGAATGCGGAGGTGCCGTCCGTTCGGCACTAGTTCGTGATCGGTTCGAGGGACGACTTGCGATTTGGATCGCGGAGACGTTCGACTACATCAACCGCGTTTCTTAACGCTTCCGCTTAGCGATCTACAAGGGTATGTGGATTCACTCTCCCTCTCGTAGATGCTCATCACCATGGATAGATCTTGTGTGTGCGTAGGAAAATTTTTGTTTCCCATGCAACGTTCCCCAACATGAGCACCTTTTCATCGTTGGTGGTGTCCACCGTACCGAATATGTAGTCGGGGCTGTTGACAAACCTGGTGAATCGATCGCAAGGCCTTCTGGCCAGGAAGTAGTGATAGACGAGGACATAATGGCCCACGCATAGCTGGGCGACAACAACCTTCTGATCATGCCCGGCACGACCGCCGGTGTACTCGAGGTCGAAGCCGACCACTTTGTACTTGTCACAGGCAAGTAACTGCTCCATGGTGTGGATGGAGTTCTCCACCCAGATCGGGTCGTTGGTGTACACCACCGTGAGGTTCTTGAACCTTACGTGGGTGTCCACTTAGGCACGAATGGTGAACTGCCGCTCGTCGTCGGTAGCCGCTAGGAGCTCCGCCATTGGAGCCGAGGAGGATATCCTCTCTCTATTTGGAGTGTGGGTGTGCTTCTTGCGTTGTGGGGAAAGGTTGAAGAGAGACAGTAGGTTAAAAGAGCGGTGGTGTAAATGGGGGCTGGACGGACTGTAATTGGTACGTCTTGTCACCGCGTTCCCGGCGGAGGATTACTGTGCAAGCTTGACCAGCGCACGAACAAGCGTTCCCGGCGATTCGTTTGGCCACGCGGCGACTTGAAGTGCCACCAACGTATCGTTGGTGAGCCCATTCCCGTGCGCAACCGCGCACAGCCTCCCGCCCGGCTCGGTTGGCCACGCGTCGGCTGGAAGAAGCTCCCATTATTGGGAGGGGCATTAAATGGCAAACGGTTAGCAAAACTGATGCGTGTGCAATAACTTCAAGCAGCGTACACGTTCAGCACTAAGCAGCGGTGTGACATATGCAGTGCGGGTGCGACTGGGAAGGACGGTGAGGGTTTTGTAACTTTTGTTAAGCGGGGACGATGGTGAGGGTTTTCTCGGCCAGAATAATAATGCGCTTTGGAGGCGACGGTTCAGTAGACATAGTCGTTTGGGATAAGTGTCACTACGGTGCAAGTGAACTGGCGTGGTCCGTGGGAATGCATTCTGGACAATCAGGACACACCCGTGTCGCGGCACAATGTTAGTCCTCGCTCCCGGTTTCACTCCGGGAAAATAACCAAGTTTGTGGGTTCCAAATTTCATCATACGTGTGACACCTGAATTTTTACCGCATTCAACAAGTTTGTAGGTAAGTCAAGCATTTTTTACCGTAATATGCATAGTGTAAAAAAACTGCCTAAACTCAAACGTAGCTGTGCGTGCTGTGGGCAAACAGTTGCTAGTAGTAAATTGTGCGGGGACTCTAAGATAAGCATGAATATTCCAGCTACCAAACTGAGTGCAGCTCAAGTCTGCAATTACATTGCTCTACCTATTAGTTCATAAAACAGAGTCTCACCAAAATCTAGATCAACATATAATAAACATAACGCAAGCAGTGATATATGATGCACGAACTATATATAACTAGGGTAGTTCTAGCATCAGGACATGTATATATAACTCAATCCTAATCGTACCCACCAACAACGTAAACTTTCTCCAGGTACTCCGCGTACGCGGCGTGCGCCACCCTTCGAGAATACTTCTGCCTGAAGGAGCCAACGGCTCGTCCTCTAGCATGCGCTAGAACACTTGCAAACGCGGGGTTAAGCCTTTGGGCGCAGAACGGGCATCCGAAGCCCCCATTCCAGGTCCTGATACGACGATTATGCGTTCCCTCATAGAGCTCCCTGAGCTTTTGTTTCTTGTACCTTCTCTGGTCGTATTTATCGCTGCCAACGTCGTCAGATAGCACCTATACATATAATAAAAAATCATGACATCGATGAATAAAATGCATAAAATGATGTCACAAACAACTCAGGGCAACAAAATAATTAACTAATGACTTTAAATGCATGGACCGATTATTTTCAAACAAACAAGGAACTTTGAAGTAAGTACTACTCCCCATTATCACTAAAGTAGTGATCTACATGCTCTTATACAGTGTTTATTTACAAATGGGTACATGTACAATCATCTATGTAGACGGATTATTAGCAAAATGATCATTTGTACAGGTCAACCATTAAATCACTGTAAAACCTTAGACATAATATTAGTAATCGTATGTACGGATGTCACTTATCCAAGTCACTTATCATTTACCTAAGAAACAATCAATATGTAAACACTAACACAGATCTATTGAATCTTACTCTGATTACATGGATTGAAATCACATGAACCCTAGGCGAATTCCAAAAAAGGCGGAAACAGAACTAACCAGAGATACCCTATGATATAGTTACCAAAATAGAGGGGGGGGGGGGGTTGTCTAACATGTTCTCCGTCATCGTCGGAGTTGTCGCCGTCGGAGTCGTCGTCGGTGGAGTGGTCATCAGAGAGATCGTAGTAGTCTCTATGCAGCACCGCCTCTTGCTGGGGAGGCACGACGGGGCTTACGACATCATGGCGGTGCTTCTATCCGTGAGAGACCTCATCGACGGGAAGGGCATCACCCAACATGAAGAGATGCTTAGTTGCTTAACCGGCCCCGGCTTCGAACCCTGCGTCACCACTCCCTCTGATGGTGCGCTTGGTCGCCATCTGATACACTTACGACTGGGAACGGCGGCGAGGATGTAGGCGCGGTGTGTGTGGAGAGAGGGGAGTGCGGCCGCCTGCTATAACCAGCGGCACAGGCGCGATTAATATAGAGTGGTTGGGAGCTAGGAGGGAGGCGGTTAAACGGCTCGCCTCCCGGTGAACCTGCTCAGTGGTCTTCTCGCATGCCTCACCTCTGCTCGCACGTCTCCCGGTTAGCCTGGACTGCTCGCACGTCTCACGGTTAGCCTGCGCAGAGGACTGCTCGCAAGCGTCCCGTCAATTCACACACCAGCTCGTAGGTCTTCGTGTGGGCCAGAGCGGCCTGCTCGCACGCGCCCCGTCAATTTACACACCTGCTCGCACGCCTCACGGTCAGCCTGAGCAGCGGACTGCTCACATGCGTCCCGTCAACTCACGTCCGCTCGGACGGCACACGGGGCTCGTGGTGGTACGTAATATTTTTTTGGGACCAACGCACACGGTTGAATACTGTAATCGTCTGAGATAGTAACGTGACAAGTGTGTGTACCAAGTACCAACCTTTAACAAGCTCCTGTTTATATCATGAAACGAAATCCCAAGTTTCAGGATTTTCAGTTGATTTTTGGATTTACTTCAATTTAAAATGATTTTTTCGATGTTTGAGGCCGATCTGTCTAAAAACCAATATTTTTAATGTTTTCCATGACGCCAAGAGGTTTGAGGTTCCTTACCATTTATTGCATGGCGACTAAACATGAACCCAACGGGACATATGATTTCCCCCAATGAATTCCTGAAAACTCATTGTTGCATATTTTTTGAATGATATATGAACATTTTATAATTATAACACGGACTGACGTGTCACGTGTTTTCTGCATAAAAATAGTTTGACGCATCTCGACATGGTGTTTTCGGTGGTGGCCGCGAGGGGAGGGGGGGCTCTTTCCATTTCACTTGTTATACGAGCCTCTATGTGTGGGATTCTCCGTTTTGAGAGGCACTTGCCACCCCAAATTATCAAAATTGTGCATTGAAATGTTTAAAACAAGGCACACCTCTAACATCATGCATGTGTTTAGGACACATGCACACGGTGGTGGTCCCTCGGACAATAATCCTTTGTGTGCTATTAGTGACGTGCACATTCGTGGGTCCACGTGGTCTATCACTTTTGAGCCGCACCGGTAGGGGTTTGACAAATGTGGGTTCAGTTAATCTGCTCTGTGTTGCGGTAGATCATGGTGAGATTCCACACCAAAGATTGACGTGACGTACTCATGAGTACCTCCTACCGCTCAAAGTTGAGGGGTGGGTGGGAGGAGACATACATATTGTGCGCAATTTTCTTTGGCGTGGGGACTTTCCAAATTGTGAAGCACACACTGGATCAAAGTCGTGTAGTTGGCATTTTGACATCAAAAAACAAACCCATTCATATTCTTGTGTCACATATAATTGATGGTGGCCCTAAGTGGCTCCCTCACATGGTAATTGGTGACGCGTCAATCTATGGGGCCCATGTGTGGTCATCTATATTATATATCGTTTTGACCAATGTGGATCCTTTTTGGTATGCGTGTTAATTACCATATGTCATGGTCAGACATCGAGACAAATGTTTTTTGGGCGCATGCATATATATATATATATATATATATATATATATATATATATACCTATGAACCCATCCCACCACCATCTCGAAATGGGGTGTTGGGCCGGGTGGGGAGGCATACATATACTATGGCCCTGTTTGGATACTCTAACTTATATAGCTAGAGGTTGGAGTTAGTTTCTAGTTCATGACTAACCCTAAACTAACTATAGCCAAAGAGGTGTTTGGATGACAGGATTAGATTGACAATAGATGCACTTGATGGAGAGAGAAAAGTGATTTTTCAGTGGGCCCCACGAGAACTAGCTCCAATTAGGACCTTTTGGCTGGTGGGATAGAGAGGGCCCCGTGAGAACTAGCTCCAATTAGCACCTCTAGGGTGGGATTGTTTTTTGGGTGTGTTAATTATATGCAACTAGCTCCAATCTAACCCTCATGTTTGAATACTTTAGGGCTATTTGAGCCCCAGCTAGCTCAAACTAACTCTAACCCATGGATCCAAACATGGCCTATATGCGTTGTGATCGATCCTCTTCGTAAGTCGACTTGCAGTTTCTATGGCAATTGACATTAAAGTTCCATTGTGTACTAATTAACTAAACAAACACTTAATTACATATATACATATATGTGTGGGCCTCATGGCGTGGTCGTTTGTTTTTTCAAACACTCTATCACGTGTCATCTGCATCACACCGGCACAACCATGTCCATGTGGGTCGTCACTTAGACAAGCGGCTGTAGAGATGTTAATTTGACCAAGGTGGATTCTTCTTGTTATATATATATATATATATATATATATATATATATATATATATATATATATATATTATATGTAATTCATTTATGCATCGACATTTCAATTCTAAGAAAAAATCAAATGCATCGTACACACTGAATCTTTCCTATCGGCTCGAACTATGGGTGCGCGTGGGGCTATATATGCATGGGTCGTTAACCTCAGCACGGGGCCATTCTGGTCTGGGAGACACACATGTGGCGGCGAAAGTTGTGCGTTTGGTATTTGAAAACATCGCACAACGCTTTCATACATTGTGCCCGGGGCCATGCATGTGCGTTGGTGTTGTCTACAGACACTCCCTCGCGTGGTTATGGACGACATGCCAAATTTGTGGACGCGTGTGGTCTATCACTTAAACCGTCCCATACATACTACATGTTAATTTGACCAAGGTATATATATATATATATAGTGTTCTCATTATTTGTTACGATATAGTTCATGGTGAGATACGAGACACACGTTTGAGTGCATACATACATACATATATATATATATATATATATATATATATATATATGTATATGTATATGTATATAGGTTGTGGTGTCTGTTCGAAGCATGTGTGTGCATGGGGCGGGGTGGGGGCAGGGGAGGGGCAACACAATAGTACGTATACATGAAACCTATTTATGAGGTCAGGTACTACATACCGTTCGACTTTTGAGCCACATCAAAAAGTTATGCACGCACGAAATATCACACCACCTTAATTAATTAGTTGAGCCACACACATGTGGTTGCGGTCTCACCCATCTTGTCAAGTTTCCGAGACACGCCCATCAGTGAGCCCACGCAGTCTACCCTCAGAACTAAAACATGGGGTAGGGGGTGATCATGATGGCTTTCTATTGGTTTTGTGTTACGGTTGGGTGAATTTACAGTCGTAGTATAAGTTCGTACGTTCATATATATACTGTAGCTACCATCCCCCCGCCGACTCGAAGGCGTGGGGGGGGGGGGGGAGGGGGCCATAAGCCAACATTACCGTGTGTTCTGCAAGACATTGTGTGTCACATGAAAGTTGTGCATTCCGTATTTGAACACCACAACAACCTTTCCATACATACATTTGGTCCACAAGTAGGTCTGTTTGTGATATGCCCCTAGATTTATCGTGTTTATTTTCCAATGTTGTTAGATAAATGGCAGGGTAGTCTTTTTTTTAAACTTAAATAGCAGACGAGTCGAAGGAGACAACTGTGTGCGATTGTGTACGCAGTAGACACGGTTCCCGCATGTTAACTGTGTCCTAAAAATAGCTACCCGCCTTGATCAATTTAAAAAGGGCTTTCTATTCCTGTGCCCCTCGTTCCTTAGCTCTACTCATTCATCCCCACGCTCTTAACATTTTCTCACTTTTCCCCACTCCTTAGTCTGAAACCCTCATAAATGGTCACATGGGGGGTGCCGTCGGGTCAATGGTTTGACCGTTAACTACTGACGAGTGGGACCGGTTTCGGTGGACTGTTGGGCCGAAGTGCGCCACTCCCTCCATCCCGTTTTGCAGGCGTCTTTTCACAGGCGCCCGCCACGTCGGGCTGACGGCATGGCCCCACGCGGACTCATCGGGAAACCCGACGGTCCGACGGGCGCCTCGACCGTCGGCGCGGTGTGAACGCCGCATGGCGCCGCTTCGAATCGCCGCCCGAGGCCATTAGCCGGCTATTTAAGCTGGCCATCGTCTCCCAGCCCTTCCACATCCTCCTCCTCCCTCCACCCTGCTGCCGCCCGAGCCCATACACCTCCTCTCGCACTTCCGTCGCCGTCAGGATGGTCCGGCGCCTCATCACCACATACGCGCAGCTCACTCCGGAGCGGCGCATGCAAATCAAGGCGGAAATGCAAGCTCGCCGCGCCGCCCGCATCACTGCGGGTCTCCCTTCGGATTCGCCAGAGACAGAGGAGGAGGAGGAAGAGGAGGAGGAGGAGCATCAGCCGGCGCCCATGGAGGAGGATGGCCCGGAAGCGGAGGCGGAGGTCGCCGTCGACCAGCCGGAGGAGATGGCAGAGCAGCAGGCCATCCTGGATTCTATCCGGGATGAGGCCGAGGTGGAGGCCAACCGTCGGCTCATCCAGCAGAGGCAGGCAGAGGCCGACGCCCTATTCGACGAGCTGGAGGCGGAGATAGAGGCAGAGGAGGCGGCAGCGGAGCATCGGCAGGCACCGGAGAGGGCGGAGCCGCAACAGGCGGCCATTTATCCACCGGAGGGCACGGAGATCATCGACATCTCTGACGAAGAGTAGATAGGTTTTATTATGTAATAGTATGTAGGTTTTACATCCTGCATGCTTTTGTATGAATTTTTTTCTTTCTGAATATGAGATATCCGGTTGTGTAATGATGTTTTCAATCTAATATGAACCATGATGATGTTGAAAAAGAAGAAGGAAAAGAAACTATTTTTTGCATGATGAAACTAATTTGGTGCAATCAAATCAAAAAAATAAACAAACGGTGCAATCAAATCAATAAAGAAAGGGCCCATAAAGAAAAGGGTGACGGTGCAATGAAATCAATAAAAAAACAGAACCAGCGCGTGCACCATTTTATAGGCCTCTTTTATCCTTGTGGGCCTTCGACAGGTCAACGTCTTGCGAAGGCCCAACAAGGACTTGTTTGCATTTTGGAACAGACGAGTGGGCAAGCAGAACCAACCTCTCGCGGATCGCCCAACGATCCAACGGTGCGGAGCCGTCCATATGATCCAACGGCGCGCAGCCTGCACGCCCGCCCGCCCTATGAATTCCTTCTAGAAGACCAGATCTGAGGGCCGTCGCTTGGCGCTAGGGTATGATCGGACGGCTGCAGTTGGACGCTAGGGTTTGGAGAGATGCTGCGAGGTTTTGAACCGATCAGCGGGGTTATCTTAGGTTTGACCAACTTTCAAATGATGTTAACTAATTAAAAAAATCAAAAAAATAGCAAACCTTCGCGGTTCGTCGTTTCATAAGACATAGTTACCATAAAAAATATAAACTTGGTTTAGGGATATTTTTATGGAAAATATTCTTTCGAGGTAAGCTACCATCTCCAAGTTCAAATGAGAAGAACAAATTAAAAAATAATCAAAAAATGGAAGACCTGCGCATAATGCCGTTGTATGTGACATGGTTATGACAAAAAACAATAATCTTGGTTTATGGACATTTCCATGAAAACTCCTTCACACAAATGAGCTATCACGTACGAGATTGTATAGAGTCCAAGAAGAGAGTGATAGTGGGTTTGGGTCTATGAAAAATTAAAAAAATTAAAAAAAATCACCATAGATTCATTTTAGTGTGAATAAGAAGGATTTGAACTTATATTTTTATTATTGAAATTTTAAACTGTTTTATAATGATTTATATTGGAAATGGCCTGTTTACCCTAACTTTTCGGAGCTCACCAACATAGGCTAACATGATCATTTGTTTGTATTTTCATTTTATTTGTTGTTAGATCATTGCAACCTAGGCTAACATGATCATTGCAACATCACAGAGCAATGGATTTCAAATGTTGCTTATAATTCAAATGTCAGTCAAAATTCAAATTCAAACATCACATCACAGTCAAAACATCATATCAAATCACATCAACCTGCGTTAACTTTAATTATACATTAATGCCGACCACAAAGGCCGGTGAGAGTTCACAAGTCTGCCAGGCATTAACTAAAAACATTAAAACTAGAAATGAAAACAAGGAGGTGCGCTGCCCCCTAGGCGTCCTCGTCATCGTCGTCGGGGCCGGTGAGGTCGACGAGGGTCGGCGCCAGGCCAACCAAGGGGAACGACGTCTCCCAGGCAGTGGCGACGTCGTCCGCCGGTGGCTGCACCGCCTCTGCCTGCGCTTCGGCACGATGCTCCTCCTCCTCTACCTCGGCGTCCTTCTCCAACTCCTCAAGCCGTTGACCCTTGCGACGTTCCGCCCGCAGGTGCCGCTGTCGCCAGAACTCCAGGTAGTCCCGCTCCTGCTTCGGCGTCGCCAGCATCCATATGGGTGGCGCACTCACCCACTCCCTCACCACCCCCTCCCAGACGTACTCATGGAGCGTGAGGGCGGTCGGCGCCTACTTGAGCCTGGCAGGGGACGGCGGGGCCAGTGGCGGCACGATGCAGTCGCCAGCAGCGGAGAGCGCAATGGCCTCCACCTTCCGCGCCTCGTAAGCCGCCTCCTCCTCCACCTCCTTGCGCCGCTCTTCCTCCTCGCTTTTGCGGAGGACAGCTGCCAGCGCCAGTGCCTCCTGGTATGCGGCCTCCGCCTCCTGGTCCTCATCGCGCACGATGAGGGGCGACGGGGTGCCAGCCCGCACGTCGCGGATGCCACGCCGGTGCTGCTCCTCGTGCTCAAACGCAAACCAGACCTCCCAATTGTGAGAGTCTATAGCATAGGCCGGATCGAGCCGCTGCTCGGGCATGAGCTGCTGCCGCCGGTGCCTCACCTCCTCCGCATGCGCCCGCGCCGACCGTGGAACCGCCGGCACTGGGATCCTCTCCGGATCCAAGTGCCAGTAGTGTGGCAGGATCACGTCGGGGTAGGGGAGAGGGATGGTGTGCTCCCAGTGCCACCTCGCCTGGTGCACTGGGATGCTAATCCGCTGCCATGGCGTACGGGAAGAGGACGGCGGGGGTAGCGCACGCCAAGGGACGGCGGGGGCCTTGCCCTTCTTCTTGCCAGAGCTCGAGCCGGCCCCTGAGAAGATGCCCATGGTGGCTACTGGCTAGGGTTTGGTTTTGTCGCCGGCGGACTAGGGTTTTTATCCTGCTGGGGGTGGAGGGGGCAGGCGCGGCTCTGCAAGGATGGAAGGTACTCTGGACTGGCCGGTTTCCATTTAAAGAAGGACGACCACCGAACATGGGTGGCTGACGACCGGGGCCCGCCGCGCGTGCGCATTTACTTTTGTCTGTAGGGGTAGTTGGAAGGCCGCCACGCGTACCCGAGGCGGACGAGGAGAAAGCGCGTGCATGTCTGTTCGGCGTCCATGTGGCCGGAAATGGGGCGGGACGGACTCACTCGTCAGGTCCAACGGGCGACGCAGTCTAGCGCGGCCCCACTCGTCAGAGTTGACGGTCAAACCATTGACTCGACGACATCCTCCGTTGAGACCTTTGGTGAGGGTTTAGGGCTAGGGAGTGGGGAAAAGTGAGCAAAATTTAAGGACGTGGGGATGAATGAGCACAACTAAGGAACTAGGGGCACAGATGTAAAAAACCCATTTAAAAATTGATGGTTGCGCGGGTTTATCTCTTTGAATTGCACACGGGTATTATGTTCGGGCCGTGTGGGATGTTTGTTCCTCCGGCACCACTTCAAACCCTTCATAAAAATTTCAGTTTGTCCCAGCTTTTCATTCCCTCCAAGTAAAATTTAAAGTAGCCGCGACATTTCCTCAAACACCACCTAGGCCTCTCCCATCCCCCACCCCCACACAACTCCCTCGCTCGAACCCTAGCTACCTCGCCGTCGTCGCCGCCGCCCCCGATCCCGCTCCGCGTTCCATAGTCAACCTCTCCTACTCTCCCCGTCCAGGTTACGTACCCATCTCCATACCCTCGCCGCCCTGAATTTCTTAGATGGCGCCAGCTAAACACCCCTTTCCTCACAGATCAGCACTGACCCCCACCGCAGACCGTCGTAGCCTAATCCCAGCTACACTTGCAGGGGAGATCGAGGAGCGAATGGCCAAAAGGAGGTATATCGCGGCCTTTCCACTGGACGATGCCGAGGTGGCCGCCGAGGCTGCCGGGGAAGCTGACTACGATGACGAGGTGCCCACCGTGATCGCCGGGGAAGCTGACTACGATGACGCCGAGGCCGCCGAGGCCGCCGGGGAAGCTGTCTACGATGACGAGGTGGCCGTCGAGGCCGCCGGGGAAGTTGACTACGATGACGAGGTGGCCTCCGAGGCCGCCGGGGAAGCTGACGACCACGAGGCTGTAAGACAGCGGGTTCCCGTTTGGATGCATATCGATGCAGCTGGCTACGACATCGAGCTCGTCGACGGTGACGGCTTGTCGCGGGCTATGTCACAGGTTAAGTGGCCCAACCCGACCCCTCGGGTTCAACCCACGTCGACCTCATGCAGGTCCCAACCGCCGATTTACTCTGCTTCGCCCTCAAGAATTTGCCTTCCTTCATCTCCATGGAGCCTCTTTTGTCATTTCTGAAGGACACGTTCTATGGCGGTCGCTCGGCATCGTCAGCTGCCAAGTCAGACCTCATCGCCGACGTCGACGCCAACAACCGCACCCTATCCGTCTCTTCCAAGGGGAAAGAGCCCATCCGTGACATCAGGGAGGGCACCCTGCATCCCTGCTCATCCAAGGGGAAGGAGCCCATCTGTGACAACAGGGATCACACCCATAATCCACGCTCTTCTAATGGGAATGAGCCCATCTGTGACAGGCGAGGAAACCCATCCCATGTTAAATTACTTCACTCATGCTAAATGTATGGACTCTGAAGTTGAATTTCATCAATACCTGTTTCAAGAGCCATATATGGTTCATGTTAAACCTGGTGCAGTTAACACGTGAACTGTTTATTTCAGTTCTTTCGCATGTGATGTTCAGTTATAAAATTTCATGTTTAAGCACTGACTACGTTCTATGCAATTTCAACAGTACTATACGGATGACTATTTTTGGTTTCTATCAAGCCTGTTGTAGTGAGCATATGCCTTGTTTATCTGTTTTTCCTAGCTCGGTTGTTTGTACTGGGCATATGTCCTGATTCAATTGCTATATAGTATGTCTTGCTTATTTCAGTTATTCACATTGTGAAGTTCTATATCTGCAAGTATGCACTTTCTAGTTCAATTTCATCATACCAGTTAACACGCCCACTGTTTATTTTTGTTTTTTCACAATGTGATGTTCAGTTATACAATTTTATGTGTAAGCACCAGCTACATTCTATGCAATTTCAACAGTACCACTATGAATGACTATATTTGATTGTTGTTAAGCTTGTTGTAGTGAGCACAAGCCTTTCCATTTTTATGTAACAATAACTAGTGTGCTTAAACGTGCACAATACCATTTTGAATGACTATATTTTGTTGTTGTTAAATGCTAAGCCTATTGCAGTTAACACACATCTCCACTTATTATTAGCTTAGCTAGCGTTCTTAAACCTGCACACTGAAGCTATCATTTTGTGATCATGTTGTTTACCATGCATATATTTGGTTGATGTTTAGCCTGTCAGTACTTAACATGCCTTTCGATGTACTTACCTAGGACAATATCGGGAACAACTATTGTTTTTCATCGAGGTTAGTTTCATCACATGGCTTATATATATACTCCATCCACCCCAAAGTATAAGATGTTAATACATCAAATATGTGAGTATTTTGGATGTAATAAGATCTTATATACTTGGACAGGGAATACCAAACTACTCATTGTACAATTTCAGTTTACCTTCTAATACTAACTTGTTGCTTGTAGGTACATATGTCACTGGTAAAGATCCGCGTGTCGACCCTTTTTGCGTATGGGGCAATGAGATATTCATGCACCAACATCAAGTAAGGAAACTTATAAAGGTTGTTAATAAAATGGGACAAAATATGGCAATTAAACTATTTCTTTACACCTTATCCAAGACAACAGTGAACTCCAGGTTGGTAACTACGAACTCTGTACCCTTCTTTTTACAGTCCATAATGAGTTGTTAGCTTACAAATTTACAATGTCTGAATCCATTTTGTTTGTAGTGGTTCTCAAAGCAGTTTACTCAGGATTACATCTCAAACTACATGATTGGTGGACGTGCAAACGTTAAAGTATATCTACCAGGGCACGATGACTACCTAGATGTCCTCATCAACACAGAGAAGGATGGGCGGTCCGCCATCACAAGGGGCTGGCCCAGAATCGTCCATGCATTCTGCATGGAGGAGGACACAATATGGGCATTCGGCTTCACCTTGTACAACTGCCAGAGTGTCTTTCGCCTCTTCCTTTACCATATTTAATACAAGTATGCAACCGTGGTTCATCATTATTTATCTGGTCCTACTGTAATTATTATTTCTTGATGTAATTCTTGAACATATGTACCTGTGAATGGAATAATGCATTGATTGTTGAACCTATGTCTATATAGGATGGATATGAAAAATGTTATAGCCTACTATCAAATTCAAATCCTATAGAATTTTAAATTGTGGCAATTAAAATAGCGGAAAAATAAGCTTTGCAGGTCATTACACCGCACACGGTTTGTAAAGCAGAACATGTGTGATATACCTCATGATTCAACACGTTTCAGAGAGAGAAACCGTGTGCGACAATGCACACAATTGCCGTCTGCAAACCGTGTCTGATGTTAGACAATATCAGAAATGGTTAAGCAGGCTTAAATGTTTTGTGACAGTCTCCTTATCATACACGATTTATAATGTTTAACTGTTTGTTATGTCGTATGCATCCGACACGAGTATGACTGTTGGAGCGTTTGGGAATCTTGGTATATCGCAAACGACGTGGTAGGACAAAATGTGTGTGATTGTCTCCTTATCATACAAGCTTTGCAATTATGGACTGTTTGTGATTCGGCACACATCGTAAATGGTGCGCTACAGAATAGCGCGTGCGATGTTAGTGTGATCTCACACGAGTTCCAAGGATGGGCCGTATGGGAAGGATGCCATATCTCAAACGGTTGACCGGTGACTCTCGTTTCTCATAGATGTGAACATTCCATACATTTAGCTTTGCAAAACATTTGCGTTCGTTGGCCACCATCGCCGACGGGTTTTCCGTGTCGTGTGGGTTGGACCCCCCTATCGCCCACACATGCAAGGCGATGGTTTAAAACTAAGTCGTGGAAAGGGGTTAAAAACCGTTTGTATAGCACGTCGCTTCACCAATGTGACAACCCTCTTGCCTGCGTTGGGTGAAAGTGCGTGTTCTTTTGTGTGTAGTTGCTGAAGACGGGAATTTGCGTGGTCCTCCTATTGGTGCGATAATCTTGGTTCTCACTGAGGGAAATACTTATCTCTACAGTGCTACATCTCCTCTCCTCTTCGGGGGAAATACAAACGCAGTTTACAAGGAGGAGGAAGAATTTCTGGCGCCGTTGCCGGGGAGTATCACCAAATTCTTATCTAGTACCTTCGCACAAATTATCATTCACTTGTTCTACTTTTTATTTGCTGTTATATTTTAATTTGTATAAAAATAAAAAATAAAAAATATTTCTATTTGCTTGTTTGCTTGGTTATCTAGTTTACTATCTAGTTTACTTGTTTGCTTACTAGTTTACTTGTTTCGTCACCATGTCCGAAGATACTACTAAGTTGTGTGATTTCTCAAATACTAACAATAATGATTTTATTAGTACTCCCATACCACCCGCCACTAGTGCACAGTTTTATGATATTAATGTAGCTTTGCTAAATCTTGTTACGAAAGAACAATTTTCGGGAAGTCCTTATGAGGATCCTGCTTCGCATCTTAATACCTTTGTTGAATTATGTGATATGCAAAAGAAAAAGGATATGGATAATTATGTGGTTAAATTGAAATTATTTCATTTTTCACTAAGAGATAAAGCTAAAACTTGGTTTTCATCCTTGCCTCGCAATAGTATTGGGACATGGGATAAGTGTAAGGATGCTTTTATTGCCAAATATTTTCCACCCGCTGAGATTATATCTCTTCGAAACCAAATATTGAATTTTAAACAACATGAGCAAGAACATGCTGCACAAGTATGGGAGATAATAAAAATGATGATTAGAAATTGTCCCACTTATGGTTTGAACTAATGGATGATTTTACAAAATTTCTATGTTGGACTGAACTTTGTGTCTAGAAACCTTCTACATTCTACTGCAGGTGGTACCTTTAAGGAGGTGATATTAGGAGAGGCTACAAAACTTCTGGACAATATCATGACAAATTATTCTCAATGGCACACCGAGCAAGCTCCAACTGGTTAGAAGGTAAATTCCGTCAAAGAAATTACTACTTTGGGTGATAAAATGGATGCTCTTATGAATATGATTGCAAATAAGAATGCTCCAGTTGATCCTAATGATATGCCATTGCCTACTTTGATTGAGCAAAATAATGATGCTATTTTTGTGAACTTCATTTCGCGAAATAATTTCAACAATAATGCTTATAGATGTAATTGCAATGTTACGCCGTATCCCAGAAATTCCTCTAATAATTATGGAAATTCTTATGGTAATTCCTATGGAAATTCATCCAATAATAATAGTATACCTACTGATCTTGATAACACCATTTAAGAATTTATTAGTTCCCAAAAGATTTTCAACACTACGGTAGAAGAAAAATTGCATAAAGTTAACGATATGGCTAGAAACGTGGATATGATTGCTCATAATGTGGAAACTCTTAAAAGTAAAACTTTGACACCCAAGCATGATATTAATGAGTCTATTAAATCCATCCAAATTTCTATTAATGAAATGAAGGAGAGGACCGTTAGGTTACGAGCTAAGCGAGAATTCTTAGAAAAAGCTCTTCCACTCAGTTTTTACCGTAACCATGATGACGATATTAAAATGATTGGTACTTCTCCCATCGAATCTTTGTTTACTAATCTGAAAATAAATGGTAAAGGGACTGGAGATGAGTCAACTTTAAGTAGAAGGCGTCCCAGTTGCCCGAAGGGTGATGATCTTAATGCTAAAAATGAAAAAAGTGGGTTTGGAGAGGTCAAAACTTTAGCTAATGTGTACCCAATATCTTGGATCACGAGGAATTTAATTATGATAATTTCTCTTTAGTAGAGTGTATTTCCTTCCAGCAATCCATAATTAGCTCACCCAATGCCTATGAACAAAATAAGGCTTTTACTAAACATATCGTAGAAGCTATGCCAAAGCGTCATGAAGAAAAACTTGAGTTAGAAGTTTCTATTCCTAGAAAGTTGCATGATGCGTGGGAACCTACTATTAAAATAAAGCTTAAATAATATTAATGCAATGCTTTGTGTGATCTTGGTGCTAGCGTTTTCACTATACCAAAATATTTATGTGATGTGCTAGGTCTCACCGATATAAATGAATGTTCCCTTAACTTGCACTTAGAGGATTCCACTATTAAGAAACCATTGGGTAGAATAAATGATGTGATTATTCTTGCTAATAGAAATTATGTGCCCATGGATTACATTGTGCTTGATATTGAATGCAATCCGTCTAGTCAAATAATACTTGGTAGGCCTTTCCTACAAACTATAGGTGCTATTATTGATATGAAGGAGGGAAACATAAGATTCCAATTCCCATTAAACAAAAGGATGGAACACTTCCCTACAAAGAGAATTAAACCACCTTATGAATCTATCATGAGGGCCACCTATGGACTGAGTGTCAAGGATGACGACACTTGATACTTTGCATTATGCCTACCTATGGGCATAAAATGATAGCGCTTGTTGGGAGGCAACCAAATAGTTAGCTTCGAATTTCTATTTTTACTTTCTATCTCGGTGTGTTTACATGATTGTTGCAATTGTAATTATTGTGTTTTTATGTTTTAATTAGTGTTTCTGCCAGGTAAGGCCTTTGGAATTGATTTGGAAGATAGTAGAATTGATACGGTGCAAAAACAGAAACTTTTGCGTCCAGTGCAGAATTTATCAGATTTTCCTGGAACGTTTTTTTGAGCTGAATTTTTGACACAGTATTTTTAGAAAAATTTCCCACGTTCTCGTTAGTTTTCCGAATTTCCGGAGTTACAGAAGTATGGTGTTTGTACATATCATTACAGATTGTTCTGTTTTAGACAGATTCTGTTTTTTGCTTGCATAGTTTGCATGTTTTGATGATGCTATGGATTGTATCGGGGGGTATAAGCCATGGAGAAGTTAGAATACAGTAAATTATGCAATAATAAAATATGAATCGATTTACAACAGTACCAAAAGTTTTTGAGTAACATATCATACTAACGGATCTCTCGAGTTTTCTGTTGAGTTTTGTGTGCTGAAGTTTTTTAAGTTTTGGGTGCGATCATGATGGATGAAGGAATAAGGAGAGGCAAGAACCTAAGATTCGGGATGCCCAAGGCACTCCAAGGTCAAATTCTAGGAAGACTCAAGTGTCTAAGCTTGGGGAGGCCCCGGATGGCATCCCCTCTTTCGTCTCCATTCCATCGGTATGTCACTTGGAGCTATATTTTAATTCATCACACTATATGTGTTTTGCTTGGAGCTTCGTGTGTTATAGTTTGCTTTATTTTTACTCTACCATAATCATTGCTTGCTAAACAACCATATTTGAGAGAGACACATGTTCATCATGATTTGTTAGAATACTCTATGTGCTTCACTTATATCTTTTGAGCTAAGAAGTTGATCTAGTGCTTCACTTATATCTTTTAGAGCATGGTTGCGTATAGAATTTATAGAAATAATTGAACTCTCGTGCTTCACTTTTCCATAGTAGCAAGAAACAATAAATTTGAGCATATAGTATAAGTTTTTCCTTACCGATTTCCACTTACCAAGAGCGCTTCACTCCCCGGCAACGGCGCCAGAAAAGAGTCTTGATGACCCACCAGTGTAGGGGATCAATCATAGTCCTTTCGATAAGTAAGAGTGTGGAACCCAACGAGGAGCAGAAGGAAATGACAAGCGGTTTTCAGCAAGGTAATTTCTGCAAGCACTGTGTCGCGGAAACGAACACCTATGGGACCGAAGGATCCCTTTACGGTTCGGCAGGGGAGAGAGGACAGCACAAAGAGCGGAACTGACGATCAACGCGAGGGGATTTTACCCAAGTTTGGGCCGCTCGGAAGAGTAAAACCCTACTCCTGCTTGGTTGTATTACTGTGGATGTTCTTGGCCAAGTTCCGGGAGCTACAGTAGTAGCTACGCATGCAGAACGGGTCCAATGTCTGGGTCCAATGTACCCTCCTCCCTGTAGATACGCCTTGGGCCTCCTTTTATATGTCTAAGGGGTCTCCAACAGTGGCGAAGTACAAGAGGTGTAAAGTATCTACAGTATCTCATGATTACCAGTATCTCATGATTACTACTGACGCCCTAGGACAAACGTCCTAGGACAAGCGTCTCAGGACAAGACGCATTCAATGCTCTGAACAGGTGTCCCTACCTTTCTTGGGGATGGGAAGAAGGACTCGTCCCATCAGCTCCGCTTAACCCCCTCTGCGGCCGGCGCCGTGACACGCAACCAGGAGGACAAGCCCTAAACGACAGGCTGGTCGCTGCGCTGGAGCGGCGGCACTGCGCCGAAGCGCTGGGATCTTGCCGGGTGCTGATCTTGCCGGGTGCTGATCTTGCTGGGGGCTGATCTTGCCGGGGCTTACCTTGCCGGGGCTCGACGGGCCAGTCCGGCAAGATCTTGCTGGATGCCCAGCCTTCGGTCTTCTGATCTTCAGCTTTAACGCCTTCTTGATATCTTGCATCTGTCTCCAGCCGTCCTCCGGTAGGCCTTGCCGTAGGTATGGCTACAACTGTCCGTGCACAAGTACGGGGTACTAAAGGACCCGATCTTTAGTACACCGACAGGAGCCCCCGGGCCTAGGCCATACACGGGTGCGAGGCGTTGTTGGGCTAGGCCCAAAACAGTACACGGGCACGCGTGGCAGGAGTTACTGTCATAATCTTCTCATTTACTGCGCCCTCCCACGATGCGTGTTGAATGCGGAACGTGAGGGACGTGCGCGGAATGACCGCAGCCTCCGCTCCTTCCCCATAAAAAGGAAACCGCAGGGGCGCTGCTCATTTACCTCTTCTTCAATCTAGGAACCGCCGTCGTCTTCCTCCTTGAGCCTGAAACTGAGCCTCCTCCATTCTTCCGCCACCCGCACGCCCTCGCCACCTTCGGACTCTGCTTCCACTGCCGCCATGCCGCCCAAAGCAGGCAAGGGAAAAACGGCGAAAGCCACCGGCTCAGCCGCAGGAGCAGATGAAGGGGATCTGGTGCGGATGCGGAGAGAGCGCGCCGTCTTCGACCCGACACTTGACGGGCGCACCTTGATTACTCAGTACTGGTGCGTATGGGGGAAGGAGACAAATGGCCATCTCAAAACTCGCGCGCTTTCGGCTTCCGCCGGGGGCGGCGCGAATAGATACCCTTTCTTCACCGCTTATTTTTACTGCGGGCTCTGTCCTCCTTTTTCCGACTTCTTCGTCGACATCATGTATACGTACGGGTTCCGCCTTTTGGATTTTATGCCGAACGCCATAACGTGCATGTCTGTCTTTGCGCACCTTTGCGAAAACCTTGCCGGAGTGGTCCCCAACACAGCCCTCTTCTGCCACTACTTCATCCCCCGCATCGAGGCAGGAGACGCCCTCTCTGGATCTATCAGTTGGATTCCGAGGGCACGAAACAAGGATATATACCCAGGGGGTCTCTACCGCAAGAAGTGGGAGGAGTGGCGATCCGAGTGGTGCTGGATTCAGGAGGAAGATCCCCAGCCGTTCTGCGTGCCCCGGCAAAGGAAGGTGGCCCGTGGTGAGAATTGGAGCGACCTCCACCCTGAAGACGAGAAGCTCACGATTGCAATCACCAGGATCCACCGCCTGAAGGCTGCCGGGCTCACGATTGAAATGGTTGGCGCAGATTTCCTTCGCCGGCGCATCGCCCCTCTGCACAATAAGGGGAGGCCAGCCTGGGACTTCAAGAACGCAGCAGATATCATGAGGCTGCGCCTGGCTTGAATCACAATTTCACGGTCTTGCAGCACATGTATCTCTGCCACAAGCTATTCAGGCCTGACGGGAGGTACACGTTGCCGTCTGGAATTGTCCCTCTGTGCAACAACTCTGCCCTGAGCTCCATCATTGCTATGATGCCAGTGTGCAACGCCCACGGCCTTGACGGGACTTGGGTAGAGCCGCCTCCAGAGCAAGTGCAGGAGTTCTTTGACAACTTGTCGGAGAGGGCCATCCGGAAAGATTCCAACCTTATCCGTCCCACCACTGAGGGAGAAATAGCTTACATTGCCAGCAGGGTGGAAGAGGCAAAACTTGCCGCAGAGGCCGGCGACTTTGGCTTCACAGGAGAAGACACCAGTGAAGACGAGACGGCGCCAGAGGAGACCTCTTCGGAGCAAGAGGAAGTTGCCGGGGAGCAGAGCGGCATGGTTGCCGGGGGCTCTACCGTCGAGGGCGCAACCGAGGAGCAGCCGCACGAGGAGCCCCCAGCTCCAGGGAAGAAAAAGCGCGTTCTTCGGAAAGCCAGCTCTGGCGCCCCAGCGAGTCAGCCTCCCTCAGGGGACGAGGTCCCCGGCAAGAAGGCGGCCGGCGAGGCCGCGGCAAGAGGCCCAACAACCGCCCGTGCGACGTACGACACGCTCGACCGCGGCACAAACTGGTGCGGCGGGAGCGCCCCATACGACGGCACCAGCGGCTGGAGCAGCAGGGTTGCAGCAACCTACTGCTTCCGCTGCAGCCAAGCACGCCAGGTCTCCTTCTCCACCTCCTCGCCCAGGTGCCGAAGCGGAAGTCGTCTTCGACCTCTCTGCCTTGGAATCCGATGAAGAAGAGTAGGGACCTTGCCGCACCTTGTAATTCCCGTATTTCCGTCTTTACTTGACTAATTCACTTTGGCTTGTCTCCACAGAGATGCAGAAACCTTGGCGCAAAGGATGGCGAAGAGGGCGAAGACCTCAACGGGCGACGAACCGCCGGCGAGCACCTCAGATTCGCCAGAAACGATCAACATCAGCCCGGAGTCGAGCCCACAACGCAGTCCTCTACGCAGCCCCCGGCGCAGCCCCCAGCGTGAGTCCGTTATGCACTTTCCGCTGGCAAGTGCCGGGGTGCGTATCTTCACTGCTGACATCTCCGGGCGTGCAGGAGCAGAGCGGCAACAAGGAGCACCATCGGGAACCGTCCCTGATGCGCCACCGCCATCGACTACACTGCCCAGAAATGAGCCTCCGGCAAGCGAGCTTAACCGCGATGAAGAAGAGCCGGTGAGCACTGGCTCTGGCAACCCTCCTCAGCAGCTCGACGCAGGTAAACCGCTCGCCTCAGAGTACTTGCTATCCTGTTTTTCTCTCTCTTTTTGTCTTCTTGAACTTCAACCTTGGTCTCACTTTGCTTCCCTTCCTGGGCCTCCAGATTTCCTCTTGGCGGAACCCATGGATGTCGAAACCGTCATCGAGGAGACCGCCAGGGATGCTGCCGCCGAGGCCGACAGGGTCGCAGCGGACGAGGCCGCCAAGGCCGCACAGGAAGAGACCGCCAAGAAGTCTGCTGAGGGGACCGGCAAGGAGACCGACGACCGTACCGACGACATTCCTGCCGCGGGAGCGCCTGGTGCTACACCGGTCACGGAGCCCCCAGCTGCCGGTGAAGATCAACCGTCAACATCTGACGTGCCCCCGTCAAGCAGCTACTTCAAGGTCGGTGACAACCTGTTCGTCAGCATGCCAGGGACGGCAAGCACTGGGGTGCCGGTGGAAGGAGAAACTCTGGATGGAGACGTCGTCGTCGCCGCCGCCAGCAGCAGTGAGCCCACGGAAGAGCAGCTACTCCAAGCCGTGCACGACAACTATCAGAAGCTCCGGGCACTCTACCGCGCCCGGAAGGATAAGCTGGATTCCAGGGCAGCGGTTGTTGATGCAGCAGAGGCGGACTTCCAAAAGCACGTCGAGGAGATGCAGGCTTGGTATGCTGAGGCCTTCCAAGAGCTGAAGACTGCTCGGGAACAGCTGAGCGAGAACTGGAACGACCTCCTCCTGAAGCAATCTGATGTCGAGAAGGCACAGGAGGAGGCTGCACAGCAGGCCGCCGCAGCAGAAGCCCGCCTGACGGAGCGCCGCATCGGGCTTGATGCTCACGAAGAGGACCTTACTGCTCGCGAGGAGGCGCTTGCCGCCAAGCTCCGCAGCAAGGACGAGGAGATCGAGAAACTTGTCGCGCAGCGGACCCAGGAGCTAGAGCAGAAACACATGGAGACGCTCGGAGCTCTGACTGAAGATCACGCCGGCAAACTGAAGGAAGCCGTCGATGCTGCCGGAGCTGCAGAGGCCGCCAAGAGCTTGCTGGAGGGGAAGGTGAAGAAGCTAGAGGCTGATCTCGAGGATCACGGCAAGAAGGTCTCGACACTCGAAGCCGAAAGAGACAAAGCTCTTCACAGCTTGATGGAGGCACAAGTTGCCACATCCGAGAAGACTCAACAGCTCACCTCCGCCAAGGAATCCATCATTGGTCTGGAGCAGAAGCTGACCACGCTGAGGGAGACCCTTGAGACCACCAGGGGTCGGGAGAAGACCTTGACCAAAGACCTCCACAATGAACAGGAGCTGCTCAAGAGTGCTGCCGCCGCACACAACGACTATGTGGCAGGCGTGCAGATCTGGACTGAGAAGCTCGTCGACGTTGCGGAGAAGCTTGCCACACAACTGTCCACCATGGGTCTGCAAGGCTTCAGGTACTCTTCTGACGACAGGGTGTCCACAAGCGCCAGGCTGACCATGTTCTTTGACCTCCTGATTGAAGCCTTGGAGCAGCTTCACTCTGACCGAACATCCCAGCTGGCGAACGAATCCCGCAAGCTCTGCCAGGCCGTCCTCCGCGAGGTGCTGGTCAAAGTTGTGCACAAGAACCCCGGCATCAACCTCTCCAACATCTTCAAACGCTTGCCGAAGGATGCGAATGTCAAGGCACTCGAAGAGCTTGTCGTGCCCATCATTGACAAGGTGAGCCAAGTCAAGAGGGTCGAGGGCGATCGCCGGGATTAGCTGTTTCTCTTCTCATCTTGTCGTCACCGCTTCATGCCAAAGACAATTTATCTTTAGTTAGAAACGCGGCAACTATCGATGTAATATAACTTGCCATGTCTGGATTAATGTATGCTATTCCCTCGTCTGATTTCTTTCTGTACAGCTGTACCCTACGCTTATGCTGGGAACTTGCCGGTGCGCACCCCCGCGAGCGCTGGGTTCGGGACTTCAGCAGCCTGCTGGAGGCGCAGCTACCGGCAAGAAACCTTGACGTTTTCAGTGCAGCCACCTAAACTGTTGAGCGGACTCGAAACAGAGTAAGGGCGCGACCGATCATGACAAGGTTCCATCGCGTGCGGGTTTACCATACAAAAGTCGAAATCGTTCAAGGGAAATAGCCTTACAATAAAGATTCTGCTTAAAGGGTTCTGCAACTTAGCTTTTCGTTGCTGTTCTTCTTCTCCCGGCAAGATGTCAACCTTGAACATCGCCTGTCGGTATCCATACCATCTTCCCCCCCGGCAAACTTGCATGCGAGGGAACCTTCTATCCTTTTGAGAAAAAGAAAGAAGAGAAAATATGGAACCTTGGCAGTTCGTTAGCTCTCACCGGAAGCAAGCGCAATACAGCATCTCAGATAAGCATGCATATAAAATGACATGAAATCGACAAGGATTGTAAAACACTTAGCTTTATTTAACTATGCACAGGGTCTGCGCCTGGTTTTGTACAAACGATTACATGCTGCATCGGCAAGACTTGTACAAAAGGTGGTTGCCGGGAGCGTTTCTGCGGCAAGAACCAAAGGTTCTGTGCGAAACTGCTGCTAACCGGAAACCGCGCCTCACGGGTAGAACTTACGAAGATGTTCGATATTCCAGGAGTTGCTCACTGGCACGCCATCTTCGGTCTCCAGGCGGACAGCGCCAGGCCTGGTGACTCGTACTACCCGATAAGGGCCTTCCCACTTCGGCATCAACTTGTTGGAATTCTTGGCCGACTGAACGCGCCGAAGAACAAGGTCGCCTTCCTCAAGACTCCGGGCATGAACCTTGCGGCTATGATAGCGGCGCAAAGCTTGCTGGTAGCGTGCAGCACGCACAGCAGCCCGAAGACGGTCTTCCTCAAGGAGCACAGCGTCATCTTGCCGCAGCTGCTCTTGCTCGAGCTCATCATAAGCGAGCACTCGAGGTGACCCGTATATGACTTCCGTGGGGAGAACTGCTTCAGCCCCGTAGACCAGGGCGAAGGGAGTCTGGCCGGTAGCTCAATTTGGTGTCGTTCTGATTGACCAAAGAACCGCCGGCAGCTCATCAATCCAGCGTCTTCCGCACTTGTGCAGCTTGTCGAAAGTTCTGGTCCTGAGACCACGCAACACTTCAGCATTTGCCCTCTCCGCTTGGCCGTTGCTTCTCGGGTGAGCAACGGAGGCAAAACAAATCTTGCCGCCAAGGTCTTGGACGTACTGCATGAAGGTGCGACTCGTGAACTGCGTACCGTTGTCGGTGATGATCCTGTTTGGCACACCAAACCGGCACACTATTCCCTTGAAGAACTTGACCGCTGACTGTGCTGTCACCTTTCTCACTGCTTCCACTTCCGGCCACTTCGTGAACTTGTCGATAGCAACGTACAAGTACTCGAAGCCCCCAGCAGCGCGGGGGAAAGGACCCAGTATGTCGAGCCCCCAGACCGAGAAGGGCCAGGAAAGAGGGATTGTCTGAAGAGCTTGAGCTGGCTGATGAAGTTGCTTTGAATGGAACTGGCACGCTTCACACTTGGTTACTAGTGCAGTTGCATCCTGGAGGGCAGTGGGCCAAAAAAAACCTTGCCGGAATGCCTTGCCGACAAGAGCTCTCGAGCCTATATGGGAGCCACATATGCCTCCATGAATCTCTGCCAACAGCTCTAGTCCATCCTCCCGGGGAATGCACTTTAATTTCACACCGTTGGGTCTCTTTCTGTACAGGACGTCGTCGACGAACTGGTACATACTAGACTGACGGGCTACTTTCTCCGCTTCTTCCTGTTCCTCAGGGAGTTCTCCTGTCTGAAGGAAATGAACTATGCGCTGTGCCCATGCCGGAGCCTGTGGTTCGACGGCAAGGACTAAAGGCATCTCTTCGGCCGTGGGAGCTCTTGCTTCAGCGGCAAGAACCTGAGGTTCTGCGCAAAGCTGCTGCTCACCGACAACCGGCATATCCTCAGCTGCGTGGGCGCGTACTTCTACGGCAAGAACCCGAGGCTCTGCGCGAAGCCGCTGCTCACCGGCAACCGCGTCGTTCCTGGCAACTTCCTTGGTGGCGGCTTCTGGAAGCTCTGCCGGGAAGTACTTGCCGGTACTTAACTTCCTTCTCTTGATCACATCGGGCGAGATCAGGTTTAGGCCGGCCCCACCGTCAACTAACATTTTTGTCACCTGGAGGTTGCGGATGGTTCGTGAAACCAACAACGGCAAGCACCCGACCGCAGTTGTGAGATCAGGGTGGTCCTCGGCGTCAAAAACGATAGGCGTGCGAGACCACCTCAGTGGCTTCCGGGCGTCGAGCGAGGGCTCAGCTGCATTAATCTCACGCGCCCACTGCTTGAGCTGGCGGTGAGAGGAATGCAACGAGGCGCCTCCGTCAATGCACATGGCCTCTGTCGCCTTCTGGAACTCGTGTTCGCTGGACTCGTCGCCCTCTGCATCATCATCATCATCCCCCTGCTTCTTGTCGCGGCTTCGGGTGGGCCGGTCCTTCTGTTGCTTGACCTTGCCGCAGCGGTCTCTTTGACCGCGCCTCTTGCCGGACCCTCCAGCGCCATCCTGGGCCCTCTCCTTGTCTCGCCTTTCGTACTCGGCTCTCTGCTTCTCGACAAGCTCCTCAACTTGCGGGCAGTTTTGGAGATCATGGCCCTTGGTGCGGTGGATCTTGCAATACTGCTTGGCGGAGCCTTCCGGCTTGTCGGCAACCGCCAAGGCCTGACATGCGGTGCACCCGGCAACTTCCTTGTTGGGGTCATCAGTCTTGGCCTTCTTGGCGGTGCCGGGGTTGCCGGATCCCTCGACGGCAAGCACGACCTTGCCCTTGCGCTTCCTGGCCTTCCGTCAGCCCTTCCTTGCTGGGGCAGCAGCGTCTTCGCTTTCGGAGTCGTCTCCTGCGCCAGCGTTCTCGCCGGGGAGCCTCCTTCCTTCTTCTGCCCGAGCGCATTTGTCAGCCAGAGCGTAAAGCTCGGCGACATCCCTGACCTTGTTCATCGCAAGCTCTTCCCGCATCTTGCGGTTGCGCACATTCTAATGGAAGGCGCTGATGACAGCGGCAGGATGAACGTCTGGAATGTTGTGCTGGATACGGCTGAACCTCTGGATGTACTTGCGCAAGGTTTCGCCATCCTTCTGGGGAATGATATGCAAGTCGCTTTCCTGGCCAGGAGCTTGGTGGCCGCCAGTAAAGGCGCCAACAAACTCATGACACAGATCTGCCCAGGAGGAAATGGAATTCTCCGGTAGATGCATCAACCACGACCTGACGTTGGGCTTCAGCACCAACGGGAAGTAGTTGGCGAGGATCTTGTCGTCTCGAGCCCCGGCAGCCTGCACCGCAATGGTGTAGATGCTCAGGAACTCTGACAGATGAGTCTTGCCGTCGTACTTCTCCGGCACCTCCGGCTTGAAAGAGCGGGAGTTGGGCCACTGGACTCGCCGCAGCTCACGAGTAAACGCTGGACAGCCCACCTCGTAAGGCAGGCTACCAGGATACCCCGGTGCAGGCTCGTCGACAGTGGGTCCCGCGTGCTTATCGGATTGACGACGCGCTTCCCGTCGCCGCTCGATGGTGGTTCGAGCGTCCTCCTTCTGCCATTCCCGAAGGATCAGACGCTGATCGTGGTGAACCCGCGGATCGGACGACGCCGTGGAATCGTCATCACGGGCGTCGACCCGCCGGGTTAGCGACCGCTCTTGACGTGGTGGAGGGGAGCGTATCGTAGATGCACCGCCTCCGGTCTTCTCGCCATCAGCACGCACCGGCCCAGTAGACTACCGCTGCGATGGCTCCGCTTGCTGCGGCCTGTCGTTGTTAGCCAGACCGATGAGGCTCTGAATGGCAGCTCTCCACTCATCTAGCTTCTCCGCAGCGGGAGGGAAGTCTAGGAGCAGCTGAGCTCGCGCCAACGCTTCTGTTGGTGTAGGCGGCGGCGAAAGATGTGAAGAGCGCGAGGTGCTCAGAGTCCTAACTGGGTCAGAAGGAGCACCATCACGGTCCTGCACCCGCGTGCGGCTTCCACCGGCATGTTGACATGGATCTCGGCCCCGCGCATCTTGAGAGTGATGCGCAGGGGTTTCCCCATGGGGATGCTTGGAACCACCGACGTTACGGTGCTGCACATCGCGCGCGTCCTGAGAAGGTCGCGGTGCATGCGCTGGCGTGGGTGTCTTGGAGGGCGCCGTCCCACCCTTGGAGTTCGCTGCGCCACCCTTAGGTAGCACGGCTCCGTCCTTGGACCTGGCGCTCGCCTGGCTCGGATCGCCAGAACGTCGCGGAGGCTCAAGACCTCCACCTCCTCCACCAGCGTCCGCGCCATCACCCGTCTGCGCAGGTACGGGGAGGCTGGACGTGGGTGGATCAACCGCCGTAGCGCCCTTCTTCTTGGGAGCCATGGCGATGAAGATGATCTAGAACTGGCGCGCTGACCGCCAGATCGGGTTCGCGCAACCCCTCCCCCTACCTGGCGTGCCAAAGATGTCGCGGAAACGAACACCTATGGGACCGAAGGATCCCTTTACGGTTCGGCAGGGGAGAGAGGACAGCACAAAGAGCGGCACTGACGATCAGCGCGAGGGGATTTTACCCAGGTTCAGGCCGCTCGGAAGCGTAAAACCCTACTCCTGCTTGGTTGTATTACTGTGGATGTTCTTGGCCAAGTTCCGGGAGCTACAGTAGTAGCTACGCATGCATAACGGGTCCAATGTCTGGGCCAATGTCCCCTCCTCCCTGTAGATACGCCTTGGGCCTTCTTTTATATGTCTAAGGGGTCTCCAACAGTGGCGAAGTACAAGAGGTGTAAAGTATCTACAGTATCTCATGATTACTACTGACGCCCTAGGACAAACGTCCTAGGACAAGCGTCTCAGGACAAGACGCATTCAATGCTCTGAACAGGTGTCCCTGCCTTTCTTGGGGATGGGAAGAAGGACTCGTCCCATCAGCTCCGCTTAACCCCCTCTGCGGCCAGCGCCGTGACACGCAACCAGGAGGACAAGCCCTAAACGACAGGCTGGTCGCTGCGCTGGAGCGGCGGCACTGCGCTGAAGCGGTGGGATCTTGCCGGGTGCTGATCTTGCCGGGGGCTGATCTTGCCGGGGCTTACCTTGCCGGGGCTAGACGGGCCAGTCCGGCAAGATCTTGCCGGACGCCCAGCCTTCGGTCTTCTGATCTTCAGCTTTAACGCCTTCTTGATATCTTGCATCTGTCTCCAGCCGTCCTCCGGTAGGCCTTGCCGCAGGTATGGCTACAACTGTCCGTGCACAAGTACGGGGTACTAAAGGACCCGATCTTTAGTACACCGACACACTGAAATTGTAGGTAACAGATAGTTTGATAGCAAGAAAATTGGTAACGAGCAAGTAACGGTAACGGTAAATAAAGTGCAGCAAGGTAGCCCAATCCTTTTGTGGCAAAGGACATGCCAGAATAGTTTCTAGTAATAGGAAAAGTGTTCTTGTGGGTACACGGGAATTTCATCTAGTCACTTTTATCCTGTTGGTTGGATTCGTGTTCACTACTTTGATAATTTGATATGTGGGTGGACCGGTCCTTGGGTGCAGTTCTTACTTGAACAACCTCCCACTTATGATTAACCCCCTCGCAAGCATCCGCAACTACGAGAAAAGTATTAAGATAAAATCTAACCATGGCATTAAACGTTTGGATCCAAATCAGCCCCTTATGAAGTAGCGCATAAACTAGGGTTTAAGCTTCTGTCACTCTAGCAACCCATCGTCTAATAACTAATCCACAATGCATTCCCTTAGGCCCAAGGATGGTGAAGTATCATGTAGTCGACGTTCACATGACACCACTAAGGGAATCACAACATACATATCATCAAAATATCGAACACATATCAAATTCACATGATTACTTGCGACATGACTTCTCCCGCGACCTCAAGAACAAAGCTAACTACTCACAAATAATAATCATGCTCAAGATCAGAGGGGTATTGAATAGCATAATGGATGTGAACATATAATCTTCCACCAAATAAACCATATGGTAATCAACTACAAGATGTAATCAACACTACTAGTCACCTACATGTACCAATCTGAGGTTCAGGTACAAAGATTGAACACAAGAGATGAACTAGGGTTTGAGAGGAGATGGTGCTGTTGAAGATGTTGATGAAGATTGGCCTCCCAAGGATGAGAGGGGTGTTGGTGATGACGATCGTTTCGATTTCCCCCTCCGGTAGGGAAGTTCCTCCGGCGGAATCGCTCCGCCGGAGGGCAAAAGTGATCCTGCCCAAGTTCTGCCTCGAGACGGCGGCGTTCCGTCCCGAAAGTCCTCTCCTATTTTTTTCTTGGTCAAAAGACCTTATATACCAGAAGATGGGCACCGGAGGTGGGCCGAGGAGGGCCCAACCCACCAGGGCGCGCCAGGGGCCTAGCGCGCCCTGGTGTCTTGTGCCCACCAGGGTGCCCCCCTCTGATAGTTCTTTGCTCCAGTATTTTCTATTAATTCCAAAAATAATCTCCGTAAAGTTTCAGCTCTTCTGGAGATGTGCAGAATAGGTATCTCTGATGTGCTTTTTCAGGTTCAGAATTCCAGCTGCCGGTATTATCCTGCTTTGTGTAAACCTTGCATATTATGAGAGAAAAGGCATTAGAATAACTCCCTAAATCATTATTATTCAACCAAACATAATAAATAGCAGTGGGAAATCATGATGGAAAATGAACGTATCACTTCTTAGGCCGGTTTCTTGAGACGCAAAGGCGAGCTGAGCGATCCGTGGAGGAGCATCGGGATTACTTCCGGCAGCGGGGGCGGGAGATTGGCGAGCATGAGGGTTAGACGCTCCCGGAGATTGCGCTAGCCACTGAGAACCGGCTGCTCCACCTCGAGCGTTGCATGGACCGGCTCCGCGCAGCTGGCTCGGGGGTGATCCAGGCCCTCTGGCCGGAGCGGGAGGCCCCCGCCGGCTGTGTGGCGCAATGGATTGAGCACGCGGTGGAGCGGTTCGAGGCCTGGAACGCCTCCGCAACCCGATCCGGGGTGCGAATGGTGCTGAGGTTCACCCTGTCTTGGTACCCCGGCATCAATCTGGGCCGGCTGGCCATGATGCGTGCCATTCCGGCGGCGGAGTAGGCTGCCCGCAAGGGCGCCCTCAACCTCCAGGCCAGCGAGCTTGTGTCGTACGTCACGCTGGATGAGTACTTCCCCGAGTTCGACGAGAACGGCGAACCCATTCAGAGGACTCCTGCAGCGTTCCTGAGGAAGCCGAGGGGGAGGAGGCTGAAGGAACCGACTCTAGCGTGGAGAGCGATGTCGAGGACCCGCCGGCCACGGTTGCGGACCCGGAGGTGGCGGGTGCTCGCTCTGAGGGGACGGCGGCCTCCCTCAATGAGCCTGCGGAGCACGCCACCGATGCGCCCGATGCCTAGACGGCTCTGCCTTCGTTCCTTCTTATCATAGTTTTTTCTTTGCGTGAGACTTTGCTTTGTCAGAATGCAGTTCCACCCATTGGGGGTGTATTGTAATGAACTCCTGGCCTATGGCCATTATCCTTTGTTTAACCGTGCTCAATTTGGTTAACAGTTTTTTGCGTGCCACCTTGTCCATCGCCTTTGACTTCTACCCTTATTTCTTGGGTCGTCCCCTTTCTAGATTTCACCCCGCCTGCCAAGCAGCCGGGAGCCAGTCTGCGGCATGGGCAGGATGTCGGCCTCGAAGGGAGTAAATTGCAAAAAACCACCACTTTATAGGCGATTTTTGAAGAAAACACTCCAATACACTTTCTTTGCAGAAAACACCATGTCTTCAGTAATCGTTCTGCAGAAACCACTGGTCGGCGGATTTGGCTCTCTTGATCGCGTTTCTGACAGATCGGACCCGTTTTTTGCCTATGTGGAGTAAATTTTATACATACACCCCTCCCTTCTTCTCTAACCCTCTCCACTCTCGGTAAAAATCAGACCAGTCCTTGGCCTCCCATCGCCACCCGCTGCCACACGCATCCCCCAGCGCCCCGCACTCCCTGTCACCCTCAAGCAACGGCCACCCGCCGCCGCTCGGGATCCCGCCGATGCCCGCCGCCGCCCGTCGCCGCTCGGGATCCCATCGTTGCCCGCCGCCGCTCGTTCTGTTGGTGCTTGCCCGATCTAGATCTCGGCGACGACTGGGGCGAGCCCGATCTAGATCTGGGCGACGTCTAGGTGTGCCCCCGAACATGCACCTCATTCCGTTGCATCAGGTATCGCAGTAGCATTTGGAGCTTCGCCTTGCCCATACGAGTGTGCCACTTCGAATGAGATGACGAGCACATGGCGGCCGTGGATCCCTCCCATGGAGCTGGCGGATCCCTCCCATGGCACCGCTACAGCGCAAGCTGCCGTGGCGGCAGCGACAACATGTCTTGAGCAGCGTCGCGACCTCCCTCGGATGCAGGAGAGCGCCACCGTCCTGCCCCATCTCCGCTTCACCTCCTGGCGCGTTGGACTACGCAATCACCTCCGCCAGCCGCTCCGCTGCCCTCCCCGTCGCTAGCTAAAAGACGAACAGGACAAAATAGCGGAACACACACAACAGGAGGGGTGTATGTGTAAAATTGCAGGGACTACTTTTTAATTTTAGATTAGGACCGAACATACATGAAAATTTACGCCACGTAGGCAAAAAATGGGTCCCATCTGTCATAAACGTGATCAAGAGAGCCAAATCCGCCGATCAGTGGTTTCTGGAAAACGATTACTGAAGACATGGTGTTTTCTGCAAAGAAAGTGTACAGTAGTGGTTTCTGCAAAACTCGCCTACAAACTGGTGGTTTTCTGCAATTTACTCCCTCGAAGGAGATGACACAATACTTAGGGGTTCGAGGCTCGAGCTAGGACGAGGCGCCAGAGGCCGGCTGGGGGCAGCCGTAGGGTGCCGTAGGCAAAGAAAGTATTGAGCCGGCCGCTCCTCCTTGGGTGTTTTTTGTGCGTGAGGCTTCGGGTCCGGAACCCTCATCAGCTGTATAGTCGGGTGCTGGTCTGTGGGTGGAGCAAAGGGCGGGCCTCGGCATCACGCACATTGGTAGCCGTTTGGCGGAGCGGGAGGCTGGAGCCGGCCGACGAGTCCGCGGGCCCGAGGAGCCGAGCTCGGCGGCCGAACCAGAGGGGGAGAGCTTTGAGAGGCGATGAAAAGGTAGCCCCCGAGTGTCTCTTAGGGTACCCGCTACATTCATTAAACCGAAAAGGTGGGGGATACATACACATACTCGTTTAGTTGTAAAACGAGCGGAGGAGTTCCACGTTCCATGGCTGCTCCGTCTCCTCGCCAGAGGTGTCTTTCTTGCGTTTTTGTGACTTTTGTGCATCTATGAGATAGTATGCATTGGTGTGCAGTGCCTTGCTGACGATGAAGGGACCTTCCAATGGGAAAGCAATCTTGTGCTGGCCGGCTGTCCGTTGGACCAACTGGAGCACCAGGTCGCCCTCTCGGAAAGCGAGGGGCCGGACTTTCTTGCTGTGCTAGCGCGACAACTTCTGCTGGTAAATGGCCGAGCGGCTTAGGGCTAGTTCGCGTGCTTTTTCAAGTAGATCGACACCATCTTCCTGCGCCTCCTTGGCCTTCGCTTCAGTGTACAGCGTGATGCGAGGTGAGTCAAACTCGATATCCGTGGGTATGACCGCCTCAGACCCTTATACGAGGAAGAAGGGGGTGAAGCCGGTTGATCGGTTGGGTGTGGTGCTGAGGCTCCACAGCATGGTCGGCAACTTGTCGATCCAGCAGCCGGCAGAGCGCGTCAGCGGCCCGACAATCCGGGGCTTGATGCCGGCTAGGATCAGGCCGTTAGCCCTTTCCACTTGGCCATTTGATTGTGGGTGGGCCACCGACGCTATGTTGAGCCGAATGCCTTGGGCGGACCAGTACCGAGCCAGCGCGCCCTTGGCGAAGTTGGTGTCGTTGTCGGTGATGATGCTGTGGGAAACGCCGTGGCGAATGGCGATGTCTTTGATGAATGTGATGGCTGTTGGACCGTCCATCTTCTTGATTGCTTTGGCCTCAATCCACTTGGTGAATTTGTCGATGGCCACTAGTAGATGCGTCATGCCACCTCGCACGGTTTTGAACGGCCCGACAATGTCGAGACGCCAAACGGCAAAGGGCCAGGTGATGGGGATGTTGCGCAGGGCTGTAGCCGACTGATGGCTCCGGCTGCTAAAGCGCTAGCAACCCTCACCCTTGTCCACCATATCCTTTGCGTCATCCAGGGGCGGTCGGCCAAAAAAGCCGTGGCGGAAGGCCTTCGCCACCAAGGCTCACGAAGCTGCGTGATAGCCGCATTCGCCCTGGTGGATTTCGGCGAGGATCTCGGACCCCTTGGCTGGCTTGATGCAGCGTTGGAGAACGCCGGTTACGCTGCGATTGACAAGTTCACGGTTGATGATGGCGTAAGCAGTGGCCCAACGTTGCACCTGCAGGGCGGCGACCTTGTCGGACGGGAGCTTGCCATTCTCGAGGAACGGGAGGATGGGCTGGGTCCAGGAAGGACCGCGACGGCCACCGGAACCGGGGCCGGCTTGAAGCTGGCAGCCCCCAAGGCCGAGCCGGCTGCCTGATACGTCCATTTTGCATCATGATTTCTTACTGTTATTTATAATGTTTTGATGTATAATAATGCTTTAGGGAGTGATTCTAATGCCTTTTCTCTCATAATATGCAAGGTTTACACAAAGAGGGAGATTACCGGCAGCTGGAATTCTGGACCTGAAAAAGCACATCAGAGATACCTATTCTGCACATCTCCAAATAAGCTAAAAATTCACAAATATTTATTTTGGAATAAATAAAAAATACTGGAGCAAATACCTACTGGAGGGGGGCCACCTGATGAGCACAAGACACGAGGGCCCGCCAGGCCCCCCATGCGTGCTCTGGTGGATTGTGCCCAGCACGGCCCACCTCCGGTGCCCATCTTCTGGTATTTAAGGTCTTTTGACCTAGAAAAAATAAGGAGAGAACTTTCGGGACGGAATGTCGCCGTCTCGAGGCGGAACTTGGACAGGAGCACTTTGCCCTCCGGCGGAGCGATTCCGCCGGGGGAACTTCCCTCTCGGAGGGGGAAATCGAAGCCATCGTTATCACCAACACCCCTCTCATCTTTGGGAGGCCAATATTCATCAACATCTTCAACAACACCATCTCCTCTCAAACCCTAGTTTATCCCTTGTGTTCAATCTTTGTACCGGAACCTCAGATTGGTACATGTGGGTGACTAGTAGTGTTGATCACATCTTGTAGTTGATTACTATATGGTTTATTTGGTGGAAGATTATATGTTCAGATCCATTATGCTATTGAATACCCATCTGATCTTGAGCATGAATATTATTTGTGAGTAGTTACCTTTGTTCTTGAGGTCATGGGAGAAGCCATGTTGCAAGTAATCATGTGAATTTGATATGTGTTCGATATTTTGATAATATGTATGTTGTGATTCCCTTAGTGGTGTCATGTGAACGTCGACTACATGAAACGTCACCATCTTTGGGCCTAAGGGAATGCATTGTGGAGTAGTTATTAGATGATGGGTCGCTAGAGTGACAGAAGCTTAAACCCTAGTTTATGCGCTACTTCATAAGGGGCTGATTTGGATCCAAACGTTTAATGCTATGATTAGATTTTATCGTAATACTTTTCTCGTAGTTGCGGATGCTTGCAAGGGGGTTAATCATAAGTGGGAGGTTTGTTCAAGTAAGAACAGCACCCAAGCACCGGTCCACCCACATATCAAATTATCAAAGTAGCGAACGCAAATCAAACCAACATGATAAAAGTGACTAGATGAAATTCCCGTGTACCCTCAAGAACACTTTGTCTATTATAAGAGACTGTTCTGGCCTTTCCTCTGCCTCAAAAGGATTGGGATACCTTGCTGCACTTTATTCACCGTTACCGTTACTTGCTCGTCACCAATTATCTTGCTATCAAATTATCTATTACCTACAATTTCAGTGCCTACAGAAATTAACTTGCTAAAAACCGCTTGTCATTTCCTTCTGCTCGTCGTTGGGTTCGACACTCTTACTTATCGAAAGGACTACGATTGACCCCCGATACTTGTGGGTCATCAAGACTCTTTTCTGGCGCCATTGCCGGGGAGTGAAGCGCTCTTGGTAAGTGAAAATCGGTAAGGAAAAACTTATACTACGTGCTGAAATTAATTGTTACTTGCTACTATGGAAAACAATCCTTTGAGGAGTTTGTTCGGGGTATCTTCACCTCGACTGGAACCACAATTAGTTGCCCCTCAACCTACTACACCTACTGAAAATATTGGCTATGAAATTCCTTCGGGTATGGCAGAACAACTTCTAGCTAATCCTTATGCAGGAGATGGAACTGAACATCCTCAAATGCACCTAATACATGTGAATGAAGTTTGTGGATTATTTAAACTTGCAGGTTTACCCGGAGATGAAGTTAAGAAGAAGGTTTTCCCTTTATCTTTGAAGGGAAAAGCATTGACATGGTATAGGCTATGTGATGATATTGGATCATGGAACTGGAATCGATTGCAATTAGAATTCCATCAAAAGTTTTATCCCATGCATCTAGTTATCGTGATCGGAATTATATATATAATTTTTGGCCCCGTGAAGGAGAAAGCATCGCTCTAGCTTGGGGGAGGCTTAAGTCAATGTTATATTCATGCCCCAATCATGATATCCCGAGAGAAATTATTATTCAGAATTTTTATGCTTGGCTTTCTTATAATGATCAATCCATGCTTGATACTTCTTGTACTCGTTCTTTTATGAAGAAGACTATTGAATTCAAGTGGGATCTCTTAGAAAGAATTAAACGCAATTATGAAGATTGGGAACTCGACGAAGGTAATGAGTCAGGTATAAGGCTTAAGTTTGATTGTGTTAAATCTTTTATGAATACCGATGCTTTTCACAAGTTTAGCACTAAATATGGACTTGACTCTGAGATAGTAGCCTCTTTCTGTGAGTCATTTGCTACTCATGTTGATCTCCCTAAGGAGAAGTGGTTTAAATATCATCCCCCTATTAAAGAATAAATTAAAGAACCGGTAAAAGCCAAAGATGAAACCATCATTTACAATGTTGATCCAGTTGTGCCTACTGCTTACATTGAAAAACCACCTTTACTTGTTAGGATAAAGGAACATGCTAAGGTATCAACTGTGGTTCGCAAAAGTAATATTAAAGCACCTAAGCCCTCTAAGCAAATTAAAGTAGAACCCAGTGTTGCTATGGTTAAAGATCTCTTGGTAGAAATATGGATGGGCATGTTATTTACTTCTGTGATGAAGCTGCTAGAATTGCTACACCCGATGAAAAAGATAAACATAGACCCGTAGTGGGCATGCCTGTTATCTTGGTTAAAATAGGAGATCATTGCTATCATGGTTTATGTGATTTGGGTGCTAGTGTCTATACAATTCCTTTTACCTTATACCAAGAAATTATGAATGATATGGCACCTGCTGAAATAGAATACATTGATGTTACTATTAAACTTGCTAATAGAGCCCAAAGTTTTCATAACCCGCCATGGCTCTGAAAACCCCCAAAGTTTGCAACTAGGCCAAGACAAAAGAGTCCAGGCTTACCTTGGACAACCTCGTGGACCAAGGTCTCTTTCCATCTTGGAAAATTATAAAATTGTGGGCTCCCGAAGAAGAGTCGTCCCCTCAACCATGACTAGGAGAGGTTGTGGTGTTTACTGCCCATCTGCGCAGAGGCTTCCGTCCTCCCAGCTCAAAATTCTTTAGGGACCTCTTGCATTTCTTCAATCTCGGACCTCAAGACATCGGTCCAAACTCTATGACCAATATTTGCCAGTTTCAAGTGCTATGTGAAGTGTTCCTTCAGATTGAGCCATCCGTGACTCTGTTTAGAGAGTTCTTTTATCTCAACCGGCAAACGGAGGAGAAGAATGGTGTTGCCTGCGAGCTTGGTGGCATTTCTATCCAGAAAAGAAAGAAAGGCGCCTTCCCAGAATCAAAACTGGCGAGTCACCCGAAGGGGCGGAACAAAATCTGGTTCTACTACAGAAACACTGCGCCTGAAGGAGAAAATCCATTGTCGGGTTTCAGACTAGGAAGGCTTAGTGGTAAGGTGGAATTTCCGGGTTGGCCAACTGACGAAGAGATGGCTCCTTTAGCACCTCTTCATGCAAAATTGAGAGCTCTCACTGCACATGGCCTGACCGGGATAGATTTGATTCGCTGCTGGTTAAAGTGGCGGATCTAACCCGTCAGTTTGAGGGACGGCTTGATGTGTGAATATACAGGTGCCTCAAATGATCCTCAGCGGTTTTCTCCAGAAAATCTCTCTGATGACGCTCTTACCAAAGAGACAAAGAGATTCTTCTCTGACTCAAAAGAGCTATGTAGCGTCACCGGCTTGGGTCCATTCTACCTTCTCAACCAGCCGCCTCAAGTATTGACCATTTTCATTGTCTTTTTGTCGGTGTTATCTTTAACTCGCCATTTTATTTATCATATACTTCATGTATTTGCAGGCAGATTATAACTTCTGGAAAGTTGCACCTCAAGTCTCTGTTCCTTCTATGGGTAAAAAGAATGCCCCAGTCTCCGTGTCATCTTCAGAGGAGGAATATGAGGTAGAACTTGACTCTCTCGGCCGCCTGTTTAATGAACTTGCTGACGCACCTTCTTACCAGGACGACTCGGAATTTAGCCAAGCCGGCGAAACTGGGGTAACTCCAATTCCCCCCAGTCTTTCGAAAACGCTTGTTCCCTGGAAACCAAGACAAATTGTTCGGAAGGTTAAATTGTCACACCCAGAAGCTCATTTGGCTCCTGATTTTCTTTTGAAGATAACACAGTTTGTCGGCTCATCAAAACATAAAACCCGGGATGATGAAGAACCTAGTTTATCTCGTGCACCGCCGGCTTGTAAACCACGTCTTGAGGTGCCCCATGGTCCAACCGATTCTTGTCCTAGATCCGATTTGTTTAAGCAACCTCTCAGTCCTTCAAATTCCCTTTATCAGGAATGTCCTTCATCATCAGGCGACTCAAGTGCATCACAGCTTCCCCCTTTCAATGTTAATCGCAGGTAAACTTCTGTTTTTGCAATGGTACTTTATGTTTTTCATTGTTTTGATTCCAACATATAATAACTTTTGTTGTACTGACAATCCACAACCAAAGTTGTTGTGTCCAAATGGGCAGGTGGGTCATCCTCTGGGGCAGCATGCCAAGAGGCGCCAATTCTTTTGAAGACAACTTCAATGGCTGACCCTTCTGTTGAAAAGGAGCCTGATACGAGGGTAGAGCCGGCAGCTGCCACTGAGATGTCCGGACCAGATGAGCCGGTTTTTATGGATGCTCCTCCCAAGATTGAATCATCCATCCTTCCTGCCAAGTCGAGTTGTGGAGATGAACTTATGGCGTCGTCTGACCGCAACATTTCAGATGTTGTGTTTGTTAAAAAAAGTTTCCAAGCCCCAACTGCTTCCACCTCCTTGGCTAAAATCGTGAGCAAGGATGAACCAGTGACTTTGGATAAAGGGAAAACCAAGATGGAATTCCCAGAATTGTCCGCACTTGATGTTGTAGATCTGTATTAGCAGTACTTGACCCGACTATCTGAGAGCCGGGAAATTGAAAAGAGAATGATAAACACTCCGAAGGAAAAATATGAGGTAATCTCCCGATTTTACCATTATCATGTATACTGTCATTAGCTTCCAAAGACCAGCTTGTTCTGATAAGCTGGTTTTATAAAATAACTAAAGCCTGTAAGTAACGGTGTAGCCCCCAAGGGCCGACTCATCTTCTTGAGATGAGCCGGGTCTTGAAAATTGAAGAAGTTTGACCTGTAGCCCCCAAGGGCCGACTCATCTTCTTGAGATGAGTTGGGTCTTTAAGATTGAAGGAGTTTGACCTGTAGCCCCCAAGGGCCGACTCATCTTCTTGAGATGAGTCGGGTCTTTAAGATTGAAGAAGTTCCACCTGTAGCCCCCAAGGGCCGACTCATCTTCTTGAGATGAGTCGGGTCTTTAAGATTGAAGAAGTTCGACCTGTAGCCCCCAAGGGCCGACCCATCTTCTTGAGATGAGTCGGGTCTTTAAGATTGAAGAAGTTTGACCTGTAGCCCCCAAGGGCCGACTCATCTTCTTGAGATGAATCGGGTCTTCTCCATATCTTAGTTTCGAAAGAACTGATATGCATAGCCCCCAAGTGTCAAGGATATTGCTTGCAATCTTCTTGCGACTTGTAGAAATAAGTGCTGAAGCTTTTTGATCGTCTATCAGGGATATGTTGAAGACTCTGAGTCTGTTGCTGTGAGACTGCAGAAACGTCTCAAGGAAGAAAAAAGATTGAAAACTGAAGCCAAGTCCAGGGCGGCTCATTTTGAAGATTCTGCACGTTAGGCAAATGCACGCCTGGAACAGGCCATAAAGGTGCTTGAGGCAGAAAAGGTTGTCTTAACAAAACGTGCGGAAAAAGCGGAGAAGAACTTCGATCCCGTGAAGGAAAAGTATGCCACTCTTGTGAAACAGATCAACGAAATGTTGATAGCAATCTTTGGTATGTGTTCCGTTTCGCTTATGTCAATATGCCGGCTTATGATCCTTGCGGTGGCTTCTTGTTTCTTCTTTTGCTTGCAGGGCGAAAAAAATCATAACCTTGTAGAGCTACCAATTGTGAAGCTGAAAACCATTTTCACGTACGTGGAACAACTGTTTACAAGCTCTGTTTATTCAATCATGTCCGTAAAGAACCTGAAGCATCCTCCAAGAAATATCAAGGACATGCTGAAGCAACTCTCTACCGTGCCTCAATGGGTGACTGAGACCCGAAAGTCGGCGGCTTGAGGAGGGGCGAATATGGTGCTTGCTCGAACCAAAGTGTATCTACCAAAATTGGACGTGGAGCTCCTAAAAGGAGGCTTCCTGGAATTTAAACTCGACGACTCTGCATTCACTCGTGCAGATTACGCAAAGTGTCTCACGGAGACCCGACCACTGGCGTCCTTGTTAGCCGAGGAGGTGGATCTTTCAAAGTATCATCCTGCGTACACCATCGACAATGAGCGTGTTAATGTGCCCAAGGACGAGTCGTCTGACTTGGTGCCTCCTCGCCGTAAGACAACTTTTGCTCCTGACATTGTTGCGTCAGCTCTTGTTGAAGGGACAACAAATTTTGAATCTTTTATCTCAATCCGATGGAAACAGAAAGGCCAGCAGGTTGATGATGATGAGTCGGCGGGGTCAGATCCAGAGGCGGCTGATGATAGAGCATGAAGACCCCTCAGAAGCTGGACGAATCGCCCCTATAGAGCGAGCCCCCTGGTGTAAGGAAGACTTTTGAAGAATTATGTGGCCTCCATTGTGAGCCTGTAATAGGAGTAGTATTCTCCATAACTTTGAATTTGCTCTGTCATGCCATCACGCACGTTGGCGCCTTTTGTTAGTGTTGAACTCTAATTTGACAAGCTTTCGTTAATATGCTTATGCCACTCTTTTATTGTCTGTTCCTGTACTTTTCCTTGCTTGGTGCTTGAGGAATTTTGTCTACAAAGCAAGTCAGGAATAAGCCAGCAAGATAGCTTGGTTTTCGAAACTCAAGTATATCGAATTCTCCTTCAATGATATTGAAAAATGATGATCCAGAAACTGGTCAGGATATGAGCTCAGTTGTGTAAACCGGACATCTAAATATAAGCCGGTAGTAAGGGTAATATTGTACCTGAAAAACGTGAATATATATATGTATATATATATTTGTCTTTTAAATAGGCTGGCTCAGTGAGACTCGGAACAAGGAGACTGGCTTTCGAGGCTCAAGTCTTGCTTCAATGAAGCGGGTATAATAAACCATGGTTTATCCTAGCTTTGTGTATGCCGACTCTCACATGACTCAAGCCAATGTTTTAACCTTAAAAAGTTCAGGGTCCAAAAGGATTAACTTTTCAAGAGTACATGGGGTCATCTGATCGGAGTCACATCGAGCATACAGGCAGGTTTAACCATATTTTGATGGCGTTTTTGCCAGGTCAAGAGGGTGAGAAAGCTAAACTCGATGAGTTGGAAGCCCCCAAGTGACCTATGTTGCAAACAATAAAGACTCATGCTCAATTTATAGGCTGAAACGACAGAGGCCCCGATTTTCGGGGGTGCCGGCTTTATTATATTTGAACATAAAGAAGTGTATACAGAATTTTGCAGGGGGGAGAGAAAAAATTACAAAGGATGAGCCGGTGGCTCCTAAGTGTAATAGGGCCGTAGGTGTGCGATATTCCAGAGCTGGGTTGTTTCCTCCTCAGAAGTGTATGAACCTTCTCGTAAGTCGACCAGGTAATATGAACCATTATTGAGGATTCGACTGATGACGAAAGGACCCTCCCAAGGCGGGGAGAGCTTGTGCATCCCCGTTTGGTCTTGAATCAGAGGGAGAACTAAGTCGTCTTCTTGAAAAGTGCGGCTTCGGACTCTACGGCTATGATAACGACGCAGGTCTTGCTAGTATATTGCAGATCTGGCTACTGCTAAGTCATGCTCCTCTTCCAGGGCATCCAGGGAATCTTGGCGTGCTTGCTCATTATCCGCCTCGACATAGGCAGACACCCGAGGCGAGTCATGACGGATATCGCTCGGGAGAACCGCCTCAGCTCCGTAAACCAAGAAGAAAGGAGTGTATCCTGTGGATCTATTCGGCGTTGTTCGAATACTCCAAAGTACCGAAGGAAGTTCTTCAACCCAGCAACCCGGCATGCGCTCAAGAGGCACCATGAGCCGGGGTTTGATTCCTCTCAAGATCTCCTGGTTGGCTCTTTCAGCTTGCCCATTGGACTGCGGATGCGCCACTGCTGCTAAGTCGAGCCGGATGTGCTCTCGTTGGCAGAATTGTTCCATGGCTCCCTTGGACAAATTGGTACCATTGTCAGTAATGATGCTGTGAGGGTAACCAAAACGGAAAATCAGTTTCTGCAAAAAATTGACCGCAGTCTCTGCATCGCAATTGCTGACCGGTTCTGCTTCAACCCACTTAGTGAACTTATCAACCGCCACTAATAAGTGGGTTTTCTTGTCAGAAGACGGTTTAAACGGACCAACCATATCTAGCCCCCAGACTGCAAACGGCCAGGTAATTGGGATCATACGCAACTCCTGAGCCGGTACATGAGCCCGTCGACCAAACTTTTGGCACCCGTCACACTTGCGTACAATCTCCTCAGCGTTGGCATGAGCCATTAGCCAATAAAATTCATACCGGAAAGCTTTGGCCACCAGTGATCGTGAGCCGGCATGATGTCCGCAATCGCCAGAATGAATTTCATTAAGTATTTCATGGCCTTCCTCAGGCGAAACACACCGTTGAAACACGCTAGTGCTGCTTCGACGATGTAACTCGCCATTGATGATTGCCATTGACTTTGACCGCCGGATGATTTGACGAGCGTTGACTTCCGCTTCTGGGAGCTCTCCTCGGGTCAGGTAAGCCAAATACGGCACAGTCCAATCAGGGGTGACATGTAGAGCCGCCACCAAGTGTGCATCCGGGTCAGGGATAGCTATGTCCTCTTCAGAGGGTAACTTGAGTGATGGGTTGTGAAAGACGTCCAGAAAGACGTTAGGCAGCATCGGCTTTCTCTGTGAGCCAAGTCTAGACAAAGCAACAACCGCCTCATTGAGCCGGCGATCTATATGATCAACTTGGTAACCTTAGAAATGACCCGCCACATCAGAGACCGCTCGTCGGTAAGCTGCCATAAGAGGGTCCTTAGAATCCCAAGTCCCTGAAAATTGCTGAGCCAGTAGATCTGAGTCGCCCAGGCATCTGACCCAGCTAAGATTCATCTCTTCGGCTATCCTGAGCCCATGAAGGAGGGCCTCGTACTCAGCTGAATTGTTAGTACACGGGAACATGAGCCGCAAGACATAACAAAATTTGTCACCTTTCAGAAAAGATAACACGACTCCAGCCCCTGAGCCCTCCAACTGTCTAGACCCGTCAAAGTGTATAGTCCAGTACGTGTTATCTGGCCTATCTTATGGAATCTGTATCTCCATCCAATCGTTGATGAAATCCACCAATGCTTGGGACTTGATAGCGGTTCGGGGCATGTACTTCAAGTGGTGGTCTCCAAGCTCAATGGCCCACTTGGCAACCCTACCTGTGGCCTCCCGGTTTTGTATGATGTCACCGAGAGGTGCCGAACTGACCACGGTGATTGGGTGTTCCTAGAAATAATGCTTCAATTTCCGGCTTGCCATGAAGATCCCGAAGACCATCTTCTGCCAATGTGGGTACCGCTGCTTGGATAGGGTTAAAACTTCGCTGACAAAATAAACCGGATGCTGGACCGGATATTCCTTTCCTTCCTCTTTCCGCTCAACCACAACTGCAACGCATACCACCTTGGAGTTGGCAGTGATGTATAGGAGCATAGACTCTTTCTCTGCAGGAGCAGCCAAGACTGGCGGGTTAACGTGCGATTGTTTGAGTGCTTCAAAGGTTTTGCCAGCTTCGTCCGTCCACTTAAAGTCGCCTGATTTCTTCAACAACTGGTAGAAGGGGATCGCTTTTTCTCCCAGGTGGCTTATAAACCGGCTTAAGGCCGCGGTGCGTCCGGCGAGCCGTTGAACTTGATTCACGTTTGTCGGCTTGGACAACAACGTCACCGCCTTGATCTTGTCCGGGTTGGCCTCGATGCCCTGCTCAGAGACCAGGAACCCTAGTAGCTTGCCCGCAGGAACGCCCAAGACACAATTCGCCGGGTTAAGTTTCATTTGGTATACTCGAAGATTATGAAAGTTTTCCTTGATGTCATCTAAGAGCGTCTCTTTCTTCTGAGATTTTACCACGATGTCATCAACGTAGGCATGAACGTTGCGCCCAATCTGTGGGCTAAGGCAGCTCTGGACGCAGCGCTGATAAGTCGCCCCGACGCTCTTGAGTCCAAAAGGCATGGACACATAGCAGAAAGCTCCGAATGGAGTGATGAAAGCCGTCTTCTGTTGGTCCTCAACAGCCATCTTGATTTGATGATACCCAGAGTACGCATCCAAGAAGCATAAACGCTCGCAATCCGCCGTAGAATCAATGATTCGATCAATACCCAGAAGGGCGAAAGGATCCTTAGGACAGGCTTTGTTGAGATCTGTGTAGTCGACACAAATGCGCAAAGTGCCGTTCATTTTCAAAACAAGCACCGGGTTAGCCAACCACTCAGGATGAAAAACTTCTAAGATGAACCCGGCAGCTAGGAGCCGGGCCACTTCTTCTCCAATGGCCTTGCGTCTCTCCTCATTAAAACGACGGAGGTACTGGTACACTGGCTTCATCTTGGGATCTACATTAAGGTGGTGCTCAGCAAGTTCTCTCGGGACTCCAGGCATGTCATACGACTTCCATGCAAAGATGTCCCGGTTCTCAAGGATGAACTTGATGAGCGTGCTTTCCTATTTGGGATCCAAACCGGTCCCAATGGTGAACTGTTTGGACGAGTCGCCCGGCGTGAAGTCGATCTGCTTCGTATCCTCGGCCGGCTTAAATTTAAGCGTAGGTTCTGACTCAGTATTGGGTTTCTTGAGCGGGCTCATGTCAGCCGGGTCAACATTGGCCGTGTAGAACTTCAATTCCTCTGCCGCACAGGCTGACTCAGCATAAGCCGCATCTCCTTCCTCACATTCCCAAGCTATCTTCCGGTTCCCGTCCACAGTTATGGTGCCTTTGAGTCCTGACATCTTGAGCTTGAGGTAGATGTAGCACGGGCGGGCCATGAAACGAGCGTAAGCCAGCCGCCCGAAGAGGGCGTGATAAGGGCTCTTTATTTTACAAGTTCGGACATCAAAGGCTCGCATCTGTAGTTGAACTCATCTCCGAAGGCCACATCGAGCTTAATCCGCCCGATCGAATAAGCAGACTTTCCAGGGACGATCCCATGAAAAACTGTCGTTGAAGGAAGCAACGTGCTCTCCGACATATTCATTCGGCGAAAGGTCTCATAATACAATATGTTTATGATGCTGCCTCCATCCATGAGAACCTTGGACAGAGTATATCCGCCAACTCGAGGTGCCACTACCAAAGCTAAGCCACCCGGATTGTCAACCCGGGGGGGATGATCCTCCCTGCTCCAGGTGATTGCGTGTTCGGACTAGTTAAGGTACCTGGGGACCGCCGGCTCAGCCAGGTTGACGGCCCTACTCTTGACCTTGTTGTCTCGCTTGCAGGTGTTGGTGGTGAACACGTGGTATTGACCGCAATTTAGCTGCTTTGGATTTTCCTGAAAAGTACCTTGACTATCATGCAGCTGAAGTTCCGTTCCTGAGTCGCCGTGCGCCTTCTCAGAGCCGCCAGATGCTCCAGATGCGAGTGATGCTTGCGCCGCCATGCTTACCACAGCACGAGTTGAGGCCTGCAAGGGGAGATCATGACGTTCCTCATGGGCCTCCACTCCGAACAAGCCCCCAAGCTCAACATCGGAATTGATGATGATCGCCCCTTCGACGGCCGGTTCGTCCAAAGAACCGGCCCGCCGAGAGGGCCTGACCACGTCGTGACTTCGGCCGGCTTGACGCCGGCTGGATTGGGTATGCCGAGCCGGCTCGATGATGTTGGTGCAGATGTCCGGCTCGGGCACCGTCGCGCCGATCTTGTCGATGAAGACTTGGATCTTGCAAAGGGGACCCGGTATCCGTACTCAATCAAGTCGACCTCGGGGCCCTAGCCAGAGTCGTCGATGTAGATCTTGTCGCGGCGGCTCTTGGTCATACGACCGACTACGTAACTCCCGAACCTTGGAAGGGCTCCCTTCGAGAACTCAACTCCACCGGGCTAGGGCCCCATGGTGGGCTTCCACTGTCATGGTTTTGTCAACCCGGTAGATGCCCTCGTAAAAGGACTTAGGTGTGAGGCCATCGCCGCTAGGTGGCGACTCGAAGGGGCTGAACGAGAGAGAGAGAGTCGGGTTTACCCAGGTTCGGCCCCTCCAATAGAGGTAATAGCCTACGTCCTCCTTTGTGTGTATTTGATGGGTAGATCTCGATTACAAGGGTGCGGAACCGCTAACCTAGATATCGAGAGATTGTAACTTAAGTCTTTCGGTCCTAGGGGCCTGCCTTTATATACAGGTCAAGCCCCAGGGTTTACAATAGAGTCCGGGTCATATCGTGTCATGTAACCTACAATGTCTCTAGCTTGCCTTGCGTCTTAAGGAAATCCGCTCGGCGTTCTTCAGCTTCGTGGGCCTTGAGCCGCCATCTTTAAGTGTTGGGCCGCCTGGTGACTCTAGTCAGCCACCGCCTCGCTTGCCTCGTCTTCATGACACGGCCCATCTTGAAGTTGGTCACAAAGCTATCAACATGTTAACCCGTCCCAGTAGGGCAGGTTACACCGTGGAGTTATATCCCCGACAGAGGTGCCACCTCGGGGCAACTCGAGGCATTTTCTTGGTCACCGTCCTCTTCGCATAGAAGGATGATGCCCGTAGATAGAGAGTGCACGGCTCTAGATGCGGATCTGGCTCACAGGGAGGTCTTGCTGGACTTGTTTTACCTTTCTCGAATGTCTTGTGCACGGGATTCCAAGGATACTTCGGGAAATCTTGAGGTTGAGGTTTTCCACCGGATTCACGAGGATACTACAAGCTACCTCGTGGTTGAGGTTATCCATGAAGCGTGTGGTTAGTTGGTGATGGATGAGTTGGAGCACCCCTGCAGGGTTAAATCTTTTCGAGAAGCCATGCCCACGGTTATGTGGCAACTTGGAAATTTGTTTAACACCCGGTTATAGCAAACTTAAAGTAATCTCAAATGAAATACACCAACCGTGTGTGTAACCGTGATTGTCTCTGCTCGTGAGTTTGAACCGAGAGAGAACACGGTGGGGTTATGTTTGACGTAAGTAGGTGTTCAGGATCACTTAGTGATCACTCTAGTTCATGCCCGCTATGCGTAGACCACCATACTTATTCTTGCTCTCGTAAGTTAGCCACTCAAATGTGCTTAGTGCTTGCTGTAGCCTCACCACTTAACCATACCTCGCCCATTGGCTTACATAGTCTTGGTACCCGAGTTAATGAGATTGCTGAGTCCCCGTGGCTCACAGATTACTACAACAATACAGGTACAGGTTGAGATGAGTTCGATCCAGTTGACACTTCCCAGCTCCAGTGGGAGTTCTACGAGGAGCGTGGGCGGATGTACATGACTTACCCAGACAAGTAGGGGATCTACTTGGTCGTCTACCTGGGCTTAGCAAGATAGACTTCATTGCTTTTGTCGTTTGATTACGTTCGTAGTCGGACCCTGCATTGTATGGATGATTGTGTGGAATTGTAACTTAGCTTGTGGCGAGTGTAAGCCAACTCATATACTCATCTCCTCTTTTACATGTATTGCAATGATTTTTACACTTGCAAAATGACTAGATGCGCTTCTATCCCCATCGAAGCCCTCGTGCCTTAATAGGGATAGGACCGCATCTTGGACGTTACAAACAATTTGCCAGCTTTCCGGGCAACGCAACCTTCAAAGCCTTCTCCGAAGGGGTGACCATTGACGGGGCGGTCGCCACCCCCGGAGGGGAAGTGACAATCGATCCTCTCGGCGGGGGTGATGAAGCCAAGGTGCACACCATCCTGTCTTCCATGGACAGGAGTTGTCGGCAGTTGCAGGCGCACTACGTGAACCGCTCGGAGAAGCTGGATTGCCGTGAAGCCCTTGTTGTGGCAGCAGAGGATAGGTTCCAGGAGCTCGTTGCCGAAACACGGGCCTGGTTTAGTGGGAGCCGCAATGACCTTTCCAACCAACAGGTTAATCTCACCAAGGACGAAGCCGATTTCATCAACCAGAAGGCTGAAGCGAAGCACGTCTAGAGGGAGGCCGATGAAAGCATCGCCAATATGGATGCAGAGTTGAACTCGCGCAAGATCTTGTTTGACTCCCATGAGTAAGACCTTGCTGCTTGAGAAAAAGCCCTTGCCAACAAGCACGGAGTTGAACTGGAGAAGCAAATCCAGGGGTTGGAGTCGAAGCATAAAGAGGCCATCTAGAAGCAAGCAGCTGAGCATGCCGGCAAGCTCCAAGAAGTCGTCAACGCCGCCGAGGCTGCTCAGTCCGCCAAGGCTGAGCTTGAAGGCAAGGTGCGGTGGTTGGAACTGGACAGCACTACATCTGGCCAGGAGATCCTGAAACTGAAGGACGACATCCAGAAGGGGACCCAAGCCCTGGCAGATCTGTAGGTGGGGCTTTCTGACAGGACCAAGGAGCTGGAGGCTACCGCGGCCACCAATGTCGATCTGTGTGTGAGGGTGGTTACCTACAAGGACAGCCTCAAGGCCGCCTAGAACAAGGAGCGCAATCTGCTTGAGGAGCTTTGGAAGGAGAAGGAGTTGCTCGACTCTGTCGCGCACACCTCCAATGAACTTCAGAAGAACATCCAGCTATGGAAGGTGTAGCTCGTCGACATCGTCGGCATGCTTTCTGCCCAGCTCGCGGGAATGGGCTTGGAGGAGTGCGCCTTCTCCAACGACGTTCGGGCTATGGCGACCGAGAGGTTTTTCATCTTCTTCGGGAAGCTCGTCGATGCCCTGGTGAAACATGAGGCAGGGCAAGCTGACAAGTTTCTTCATGGTTGCCGCGAGCTGTGCCGCGGGGCCCTTCACAAGGTCTTGGTGGAAGTCGCCTACCACAACCCTGGCCTTGCCTGAGCAAAGTCCTGTCCAAGCTGCTGAGGGGCCTCGACACCAGCAAGCTCGACGCCGTTGTTGCTCCTATTTTTGACTGGGCTGGTTCTGTAACCGTGAACAATTAAATTTCTGTTTCTGCAATGCATGTATCAAGAACATTTGCCTTGAATTAGCGTCGCATTCCTTCCCTTCAGTGTAATGCATTCTATTCGCTAGAATGAACGGCTATTTCCCCTTAAACGCAGTTTCGCACTTGCATGTTTTTGATCCCAACACTTGCCGGAAACGCCTGCCGGTGCGCACATCCTTACCGCGAGAGCTTTTAGGAACGGATCCTTAGCAGCCTGTCGGTGATGCCGCTGCCGGCAAGGCCACCATGCTGTCCTTGCCGTGACTACTTAGGCTGTTGAGCGGGCTCGAAACAACCAACAGCTTAGACAACTTCGACAAGGGTCCTTCGCGTGCAGGTTTTCTCACACAAGCGTCAACTTTGTTCAAGGAAAAGGCTCCAATTTTAAGAAGTTTCTGTGACTTAGCTTTCTTTTGCCGTATTCCCTGCCTCAAGTTGATTGTCCTTGAACATATTTGTAGGTGTCTGTACCGTCACCCGCCCCCTCCCCCGGGAAGACCTGCATGCGGCGGGGCCTTCTTCCCTTTGAGAAGAAAGAAGAGAAATAGAGGTGGCTAGGAACATTAGCGGTTCAATAGTCACCTTCGGCATGGAGAAAGCGATCACAACATTTCATGTAAGATACATAATATAAATATGTACTTTGACAAGAGGTTGTAGAACACTTAGCTTTATTGACTACGCACAGGGTCATCGCTTGGCTTTGTACAAAGGATTACATGCCCTATCGATAGACTTGTACAAAAGAGGTTGCCGGGCGGCTCGGTAACTTCGCCTTATGGGTAGAACTTGCGAAGATGCTCGATATTCCATGAGTCTTTCCACTTTGGTGTCAACTTGTTTGATCCCTTCGCGGATTGAAACTTTCGAAGAAAAAGGTCACCTTACTCAACGCTCTTGGTGTGCACCTTGCGGCTGTGATAGCGCCGCAAGACTTGCTGGTACCGGGCGGCACGCAGTGCGGCCTGGAGATGATCTTCCTCGAGGAGCGTGGCATCATCTTGCCGGTCCTCATCAAAGGCATGCACTCTTGGTGATCCGTAGGTGAGTTCCGTGGGGAGCACCACTTCTGCACCATATACTAGGGAGAAGGGCGTCTCGCCGATGGCTCGATTTGGTGTCGTCCTGGTCGACCAAAGAACCGCCAGCAGTTCATCAATCCAGCGCCTTTCATGCTTGTGTAGCTTGTTGAAAGTTCTTGTCTTGAGGCCTCGCAACACTTTAGCGTTTGCCCATTCCACTTGGTCGTTGCTCCTGGGTTAGTGATTGATGCAAAGTGGATCTTGGCGTTGATGTATTGGCAGTACTACATGAAGATGTTGCTCGTGAATTGCGTGTCATTGTCGGTGATGATCCTGTTGGGGACACTGAAGCGACAGACTATCCCTCTGAGAAACTTGACTTTTGCTTGCGCCGTTACCTTTCTCATCGGCTCCACCTTAGTCGACTTTGTGAACTTGTCGATTGCCACGAACAAGAACTCGAAGCCCCCGGTAGCACGGGGGAAGAGCCCGACAATGTCGAACCCCCAGACCAAGAATGGCCAGGAGAGTGGTATGGTATGAAGGGCTTGTGTTGGCTGATGTATCTTCTTGGCATGGTACTGGTTTGCTTCACATGTTGTTACCACCACCAAGGCATCTTCAAGGGTTGTTGGCCAATAGAAGCCTTGCCGGAATGCCTTTCCGACAAGGGCTCGTGATCCAATGTGGGAGCCATAGATCCCATCGTATATCTCTACCAATAGCTGCCGTCCTCCCTCCTGGGGAATGCACTTCAATTTCACATCGTTCGGTCTCTTCCTGTATAGAGTGTTGTCCACGAACTGGTACATTCTTGACTGTCGGGATACTCTTTAAGCTTCCTCTTGTTCCTCAGGGAGATCTCCTGTCTAGAGTTACTGGATGATCTGATATGCCCATGTCGGAGATTGTGGCTCGACAACAAGGACTAAAGGCGTCTCTTCTGCTACGGGAGCACCAGCTTCTACGGCAAGGGCCGTTGGGCTGCCGGAGCTTGCTGCTCACCGGCAGGCATCTTATCGCCCCCGGTAACCTTCTTGGTGGCCACTGGTGGCTCTATCGGGAAATAGTCGCCAGAGTTGACCTTCCTCTTCTTGGCTTGCTCATCTGATGGTGTAATGGATGGTTGAGTGAGTCGAAGTACAAAAGTGTCTGGTTTCACAGGCGGTTTTTGAGTAGCTTGTTTTGACAGGTCATCGGCAATGTTGTTCTCTACACGGGGGATGTGCTCCATCTGTAGACCGTCAAACTGCTCCTCCAACTTCCTCACTTCATCTACATATGCTTCCATCAGGGGACTTTGGTAATCCTTGTTCACTTGGCGTACAACAAGCTGTGAATCTCCTCGGACTATCAACTTCCTGCTCCCAAGGTCAGTTGTTATCCGCAGTCCGGCAAGCAACCCTTCGTACTCAGTTGTGTTGTTAGTTGATGCCTCCCAGGGAAAATGCATCTGAATCACATACTTGAGGTGCTCTCTGGTGAGTACGACAATCAGTACTCTGGCACCGGTGCCTTGCAGTGAAAAAGCTCCATCAAAGTACATAACAAATGCTTGTGGTGTTTCCTTACCGTGGAGGACCATTTCTGGTATTTCTTCATCTTGCAATGGCGTCTATTCCGCAATGAACCTACCTGGACTCTGCTCTGTATGGTTGCTGTGCTTTCAAAGCACAGGTCAAAGCTAGCCAGCTCCAACACCCACTCGACAATCCTGCCGGTTGCCTCTTGATTCCTTAGGATGCGTTGCAACGGAAATCGAGTGACGACAGTGATGTGATGTTCTTGGAAGTAGTGGCACAGCTTCCGAGAGCCCATGAGAATGCCGAAAAGCAGTTCTGCACCCCAGAGTACCTTGACCTAGCCCCCTGTAGGAGAGATCTAACAAAGTACACTGGTCGCTGCACTATCTTCTTCTTTTGCGCAGTCCGTTGTCCTGCCTCTTGCATCGCGCTTGTGTTGTTGGCTCCTTGGCTTGCCGGGGCTGACTTTGTTCTGTCGGTTACCGGCTCAAGGGTTGCCGCCTCATCCTCCTCCGCTTCCCTCTCCGCCACCAGCGCATCACTAACCACTTGGTTCGTTGCCGCCAAGTATAGTAACAACGGTTCTTTTGGCTTAGGCGGGACTAGGATTGGTGTTGAGGACAGGTATTTCTTAAAATCTTGCACCGCTGCTTCCACTTCTGGAGTCCATGTCATAAGGCATGCCTTCTTCAGTATTTTGAAAAATGGTGGGGCGCACTCTGCAGATTTGGAAATGAACCTGCTGAGGGTGGCAATGCAGCCCGCCAAGCGGCGTACGTCCTTGACGCGCGTCGGTGCCTCCAACTGCTCGATTGCCTCAATCTTGGTGGGGTTGGCTCCTATCCTGTGTTTTGACACAAAGAAACCGAGGAGCTTGCAGGATGGAACTCCAAACACGCACTTCTCGGGGTTGAGCTGCAAGTTGATCTTGGGCAAGTTTGCAAAAGTTTCTTCTAGGTCTTGAATCAACATGGCCTTGTCCTTGGTCTTGACTACAATGTCATCCATGTATGCCTCCACATTTCTGTGTAGCTGTGGCCCAAAACCAATCTGGACGGCCCTTGCAAACGTTAAACCGACACTCTTCATCCCAAATGGCATGCACTTAAAGAAGTACGTGCCGCAAGGAGTAATGAATGTTGTTTTCTCTTCTTCTTCCTTGGCCATGAAGATCTGGTGGTAACCAGAGTAGGCGTTAAGGAAAGACAACAGGTCACAGCTGGTAGTTAAGTCCACTATCTGATCGATGTGCGGGAAAAGGTCCTTTGGGCCTGCCTTATTGACATCAGTGAAGTCGATGCAAATTATCCACTTCCCGTTCGCCTTGCACACCACCACAGGGTTCGCCATCTAGGTTGGGTGGATCACACCTCTGATCAGGCATGCTGCTTCCAGTTTCTTGATCTCTTTGGCAATAAACTCTTGCTTTTCCATGGCTTGTTTCTGGACTTTCTGCTTGGCGGGGCATGCATGAGGACAAACGGCAAGGTGGTGCTCGATCACCTCCCTGGGAACACCGGGGATGTCAGATGGTTGCCAGGCAAACACATCAACATTCACCCACAGGAAGGAGACTAGCGCGCTTTCCTATTTACTGTCGAGGGTGGCACTTGTGGTGAAAGTGTCGCCCTTGCCTTCCTCCTGCATAGCCACTTGCTTCGTCTTGGGAATGGTCACCCTGATTTTCTTGCTCCTGGCAGCAGAGGTCTCTGGTAAGTCATCGACGGTCGTGCTGCACTCTACGGCACACTTACCAGAGTCCTTACGGGATTTGCCGGAACTCTTTTTATTATCCTTTCCACCTGGAGCTTTGTTGGCAGGAGTGAGTGCCTTGTCGACTGACGCTGCCATTGCCTCCTGGAAGACCTTGTCGATGCAGAGGACTGCGTCCTTGTTGTCAGCGTGGACAGTGATGACGCTCATTGGCCCTGGCATCTTGAGTGTGTTGTAGGCGTGGTGGGATGCCGCCATGAACTTCGCCAGTGCCAGTCGGCCTAAAATTCCATTGTATGGCAGCGACATCTTCGCGACATAAAAGACGATCCTCTCTATCCTGAAGTTGAGCTCGCTACCAAATGTGACCGGCAGAGTTATCTTTCCCTTGGGTTGAGATATTCCCGGGTTGACCCCTTGGAAAGACCTTGTTGGTTTGAGATCCGAGTCTGGAATCTGCAGGCGTTTGATCACGTCGGGTGATATCAGATTCAGACCGGCCCCACTATCGACCAACATCTTTGTGACCTTGAGTATAAGGATTTTTGGTGATACCAACAACGACACACGCACAACAGCAGTGATGTGGTCAGGGTGATCCTTAGCATCGAAAACGATGGAAGTGTTGGACCACTTGAGGGGTGTTCTTGCCTCTGCCGCTAGATCAACCACATTGATTTCACAGGCCCACCGCTTAAGCTAGCGGTGGGAGGATTGCAAAGATGCGCCTCCGTCAACACACATAGCATCCACAGCCTTTTGGAATTCTTGGCCATCAGACCCCTCTTCATCTCCATCCTCATCGTCGTCTTTGTCATCAGACTTCTTGTCTGGGCCCCTAGCAGGCTCTCCTTCTACTGCTTGGCCTTGCCGCGGCAGCCACCATGGCAACCACGGTTCTTCTTGCCGGAGCCACCCGCACCATCTTGGCCCTTCTCCTTGTCGCCCCTTTCATACTCTTGCTTCTGCTTCTCTACAAGTTGTTCTACTTGGCGGCATTCGGTGATGTCATGGCTCTTGATGAGGTGGATCTTGCAGTATGGCCTGCCAGCCTTTTCTCCTGTCATGGCCTCGTCATCTCCGGAGCAGGCGACAGCCTCCTTGCCGAATCCTTTGGACATGGCCTTCTTGCCAGTGTTGGAGTTGTCGGTCCCTTCAACTACCATGACTGCCTTGCCCTTGCGCTTTCGGTTGCGCCTCCGACCATTTTTTAGGCGGACACATCTTCATCGTCGTCAGAGTTGACTTATGTGCTAGCATCCTCTCCGGGGAGTCTTCTCCCCTCTTCCACACACGCACACTTATCTGCCAGGACGTAAAGCTCGGCGACATCCCGCACCTTGTTGATGCTCATTTCTTCGCGCATTCGTCGGTTATGCAAGTTCGTATGGAACGCGACAATCACTATGGCAGGATGTATGTCGGGGATGTTGTGCTACACACAGCTGAACCTCTGTATGTACTTGCAGAGGGATTCACCATCCCTTTGGGGAAGCACATGCAGATCGCTGGGCTGCCCTGGGAGTTTGTGGCCCAAATGGTATGCGCCAACGAACAGGTTGCACAGATCCTCCCAAGAGGAAATGGACCCCTCCGGTAAGTTCATCAGCCAACTCCTCACATTGGGCTTGAGCGCTAGTGGGAAGTAGTTAGGGAACAATTTCTCATCACGTCCCCCGGCGGCCTGCACGGCGATGGTGTATATGCCGAGGAACTCGGATGGGCTGATCATGTCTTCTTATTTATCGGGTAGTTCAGGCTTGAAGGCTCTGCTGGAGGCCCAGCAAACTTGCCGCAGCTCATGGGTGAACGCCGGGCAACCTACTTCGTAACGTAAGTTGTCGGGAACCCCTAGCGCAGGCTCGTCAACGGCTGGGTCCGCTCGGTCATTCGATCGGAGGTGAATCTCCCACCGCCTCTTGATGGTGGTGCGGGCGTCCTCTTTGCGCCTGTCGTTCAAGACTTGGCGCTGATCTCGTTGTGGTCGCGGATCCGTCGATGCGTAGGACACTTCGTCCTGCACGTTGATACGTCTCCATCGTATCTATAATTTTTGATTGTTTCATGCCAATATTCTACAACTTTCATATACTTTTGGCAACATTTTATATTTTTTTGGGACTAACTTACTTATCCAGTGCCAGTTCCTGTTTTTGTGTGTTTTTTGTTTCTTATAAATTCCATATCAAACAAATTCCAAACACGATAAAAATTTACAGAGATTTTTTTGGAATATATGTGATTTTGGGAAGAAGAATCAATGCAACACTGTGCACGATGGAGGCACAAGCTAACAGGGCGCGGCCTGGGGGGTTGATCGCGCCCTGATGGCTTGTGCCTCCCCCTTAGGTCGGTTGGGGCCCTACTTTGGCCGCAAGAAAGACATTTTTGCCATAAAATCCGCTCAAAATTTCAGTCCGATCTGAGTTCCGGATCTCCGGATATTTAAGAAACGGTGAAGGGGTCAGAAAATAGTTGCAAAAACACGAGAGAAACAAAGAGAGAGAGAGAGAGAGAGATCCAATCTCGGAGGGGCTCCTGTTCTCCAGGAGCCATGGCGGCCATGGACCAGAGGGTAAACTCTCCTCCAACCTAGGGAGGAGGCCAATGAAGAAGAAGAAGGAGGGGGGCTATCTCCCCCTCTCTCCCGGTGGTGCCGGAGCGCCGCCGGGGCAACCATCGTGACGGCGAGCTACACCAACACTTCGCCGGCGTCATCACCGCCACCATCACCTTCCCTCATCTATCTACAGCGGTCCACTCTCCCGCATCCCGCTGCACCCCCTACTTGAACATGGTGCTTTATGCTTCATATTATTATCCAATGATTTGTTGCTATCCTCTGATGTTTGAGTAGATTCATTTTGTCCTATGAGCTGATTGATGATCTTGATTTGTTTGAGTGTATGTTTTATTTTGGTGCTGTCCTATGGCACCCTCTGTGCCGCGCACACGTGATGGATCCTTGCTATAGGATGTTTCAATACGTTCACGATTCGCTTATAGTGGGTGGCTAGAGTGACAAAATCTTACACCTGAGTAAGGGGATTGTTGCGTATGGGAGTAAAGAGGACTTGATGTTTAATGCTATGGTTGGGTTTACCTTAATGATCATTAGTAGTTGCGGATGCTAGCTAGAGTTCCATTCATAGGTGCATATGATCCAAGTATGGAAAGTATGTTAGCGTATGCCTCTCCCTCATATAAAACTGCAATAATGATTACCAATCTTGTTATCAATTGCCTAGGACAATATCGCAAATCCTATCATCACTTTTTTACACTTGTTATATTTACTCTATTGTTCTTTTATTAAAACATCACCTAACTTTTATTTCCACGTTCTTTATTATCTTGCAAAACTATCTACAAAGTACTTTTAGTTTTATTCTCGCAAAATAGTTTCATACTTGTTCTAGGTAAAGTAAGCGTTAGCGTGCGTAGAGTTGTATCGGTGGTCGATAGAACTTGAGAGAATATTATTTCTACCTTTAGCTCCTCGTTGGGTTTGACACTCTTACTTGTCGAAAAAGGCTACAAACGATCCCCTACACTTGTGGGTTAGCAAGCCCCTTTTCTGGCGCCGTTGCCGGGAAGCAATAGCGTGGCGGTTGATATTCTCGTGTGTGCTTGTTTGCTTTATCACTAAGTAATTTTACTTTCTATTCTAAGTTGTTTTGTATCTTAAGTCATGGGTAGGAAATGCAAATTACCAAAAAAATTAGTTGTACTTGCTAACCCAGTGGTTGAGGAACCACCCAAAATCTACCATACTGCTGAAGCTTATTACTTGGATAATCTTTGATCCCTTTGTGCTCATGCTGAAAACCCAACTAGCTTAGTTGAGGGAAAATTATTAAATGGGCATGCTTATTATGTGCTACACCGCTTATCTCTAAAAGGGAAACTCTTGTGGCATCCAACTAATACTTTGTGTTGCTATGCTTGGAATCTATGCGAAATACATGATTTTACTTGTTGTTCTGAAGACACTAAAAAACACCTTCCATTTCAATGTGAATTTAATGATACGGAAACCTTGGCTTCCTATGCTAAGGGCATATATTATTACTATGATGTGGAACAAATAGAAGATTTGTTCATTTTAAGGGTGCTTATAAAATTGAATCGTTCTTTGAAAAGTATGATAACTATGATGATGTTGTTTACAGATCTGAATTTTTTTCCATACTTAAGTATTGCTATGAGAATGTGGGGACCCCAACTCATAAGTCGTGATCACCAAATGCACGTGTACAGTGATCCCAAAGATCGATGCTCACCGAACACACAGAAGCTGAATAACAAGAGTCTTACATCCATTCTTAGTGTCTTACACAAATGGAGACCATGAAGGTCAAGTCTTACATAGATAGGGCCACGAGGGCCAAACAACAAATATAACTAGCAATGGAAATCTTGATCGAAAGCGTAGACCCATGCCATCTGCCTTAACCTACATGCATTCTGACTGGGAAGCGTGCTAGTTCGCATGTTCGTCACCAACGAACTCTTCACCATATTCCTGCTCTTCCATGCCTGGCCAATTAAATAACCAGTGGCAACCCAATCAGTACTTTGAATGTACTCGCTAGCAACCCATGTTTTGGGACAAGGTATAACAATGCATGATGTAGCACTAAGTAGGTACGTTGGCGGAAAGCTAATTTTGAGTGCATTGATATGATCAAATAACTTATGTAAGCATGCATCAACAGTTGGCAGATATCCATAAGAACAAGTTACAAGTATCATCATACGCAGGGGTTGAACATCTCAAGTTCAGTCATCATGTCAAGTCATCAACTTAACCGAGGTATCATCTTTGACACACACACACACACACACACACACACACACACACACACACACACACACACACACACACACACACACACACCAAGTTTGTGAAGACACTAGACGTAGCACAAGAGCGGTCATCCAACTGTCCTTGACCGTGGACACGGCTATTCGAATAGTTTTACACTCTGCAGAGGTTGCACACTTTACCCACAAGACTCGTGGAACTTCCGCGTCATCCACGACTCGCGGTATATTACAAACCCGTGGTGTGCACCCGAACAATGCCTTTCCCCTGACGACACTAAACAAAGAGTCCACTCGTTGATCCGTATCTTCATGATGTACAAAACACGAGCATCGCTCCACATAGTACCATCCATGAAGGAACACAACGGTGTGCTCGGTGCCTGTGAAGACGGTGCATGGTCGCCCTACCAGGCACGACCCCGTATCGAGAGAGTAACTCATACTCTCCCGCCAGTAGTAATGCGGGCTCCCTGCTAGCATCGACCAAGGTAATCAACAAAGCCCCGTCCCATAAGGGGTATCGTGGTTGTACATGTAAGGTTGGAATAACAGTCGCAACTTACACCAATCCATTTTTGAAAACCACACACACTCACTTGCTCCGGTACACCACTTCTTTATCAAGTAGTTACCTAGCTCAACAACACCTCCCTCGGGCATTAGTGGCACCCGACGGGTTTTTTGAAAAGTCTTTGAAAACACTTTTTGTTTCCAACTCCATGCATATCCCCATCCTACTTGCGTAGCATATACAAGCAACCTAACTACTGCCCACCCGCATAACCCTCATAGGAAGGTAGGGTCATGCTCAGTTCAAGTATCAATGGGTAAAAGTATCGGAGACAACCCATGAAGGTGGTCACCATAGCATCATGATCAACATAACAAAAATAGAGTGCTATATACCATGCAAAAAGGGTTTCATAGACATAGTCAAAGGGCTGCTTGCCTGGCTCAACAAAGTTTTCAGGGTCTTCAAAGTCTTCGGGTCCAACTCCTTCGTCAACAACGCAATATATCATCGCGATAATAACGGCAAAACTAAGAATCACAACAAAAATAGAGCACAAACTCCACTTATAAAATGTTACCCAATTCTGAAAAAGATTTTGAAAACTATTTTTAACATAGGCTAAAAATACAAAAACTAGGTTTTAAATAAAATCACTACATAAAATATTTTCCAAAATTTTCACAACTGGCACTAATAAATTCTACAGAATATTCTAAGATTTGTGGTGGAAGAATCTTTGAATTTGGAGGAACATTTAATTCTGTGGAAAATTTGGGAATAGCCAGAAAATAGAAAAAGAAAGGGGCACTGTGCTCTTGGGCCAGCGGTGGGTGAGCAGAGCCGGCCCAGGGGAGACGCGACCAAGGGCGAAGCGGTACGCGCGTGTGCGGCCGCTTTCAAACCTGACCGGCGGGCCATGCCTGTCAGTGAGAGGGGGACGGGTGAGGGAATGACAGGTGGGTCCCACCTGTCATAACTTAACTCTCGACAGAGAGCAGGGGAGGCTCACCGGCGGAGTTACGCGGCATGATGGAGTGATTGGAAGGCACCAACGTGGCCGGGGCTGAGCCGCCGTTCGGGTGGTGCAGGACTTGGTCGCCAGGGCACGCGGAGTCGCCGGCGGCGAGCAGCTGCGGCGGGGAGGCGTCGGGAGAAGCTGGAACTGGCTACTCTGATCTGCAAAATGATGTGCAAAGGAAGGGGAATAGATCAGGGGGCTGGCTAGGTTCTAGATCGGAAGGAAATGAGGCCGGAGGGGGGCTCCCACCGCGCGGATGCCGGCGGCCCGAAGGGCGAGCTTCAGTTCGATCCCGAGCACAGGATGCTGCGGAGGGGCACGTGAGCTGCCGGATTTCGATTGGGAGGAGGGTGAGGTGAGCAGAGGTGAAAGGGAGGTCGGGGGTGGCCTTATATAGGCACGAGGAGGGGTAGGGCATGGCGCGCGCGGGAGGGCTCGGGCGCGAGCCGTTGGAGCGTTGTGGCCGGAGGTGAGGGTATGGGCGTGGCTAGGGGACCGCATGAGATGCCTTGGAGGGGTCTAGGACAAGCAGAGGGGCCGCGGGTGCTGCGCGTGTGAGCCCAACCATTGGAGCTCTCGGGCGGTGCCGTGCGCGCGCGAGGGGGGACAACAGGAGAGAGAGAGAGAGAGAGAGAGAGAGAGAGGAGGGGAGACGACCGGCAGGGAGGTGCGAACGTCGAGGCGGACCTGGTGCCGTGCTCTCCTTGCCCGAGGTCGTCGGGAGCATCGGGATGGGGGCGGCTACAGTGCGGGTGCACACTATAGCGCGCTCCAGAGCGCCCGAATTACTGTCTTGGCATTGCCATGCAAGGGGGAGCGCGGCCACTAGTGTCAGGGGGGTCCAGGGGGAAGTAAACAACTCGGGGGAGGCATTGGATGCTCTGGGGTTCCTACTAGATTAAGATGGGAGTGGAGAGAGAGAGAGATGGAATGCTACTGTCCAGAGGTAAAAATTGGGGTTTTCACCCCCAATCATGGAGCTGAGGCCATGCAAGACTTACTAGAGGTAGGAGGTGATAATGTGGGACTATGGTAAAAATATTAGGTCAAGGAGAATAGTGGAAAGGGGTCAAACATGGTTTTTACTAAACATGCAGAAGGTGTTTGATGTTGATATGGGCAAGCAAATGGAGTTTTCTTTCCAAGAGATTTAACAGGATCAAAGGGAAGTTAGAAATAGAGTGGACCACCAAGTTTGAGATGATTTGAAGAAAGCTGGCAATGTAAACTTGGTAAACCATAGAAATTAATGAAATTAGATTTCTGTAGATCTAGGCATGCTAAATTAATCTCCTAAATGCACCACTTCGTGTAGTAGCATTATTTGGGGATTAGAACATGTCCACAAAGTTTGGGGCCAATAGGAGAAACTTCACAATGTAAAGTTGGTCAAATTTGATTCTGGACAGGAATGGTCTTGGAATATTTTGGTGAATCAAATCAATTGGGATTGAGATGAAACTTTGCAAGACCATCACACATAGCAGGTGTGACTTGCTGGAATTTTCCTGGATTTTATTGAGAATATTTCTTATAGAAATATTTCAAATACTTGATTTAGGCAGAAAGGGTTTTGAAGGGTTTTGCCCATTATTTTGAACATGAGCATGTGTTGAAACTCATATATATGGAAAATATATGTCCACTGAGTTTCCCTAAATTTTCTCAAATATTTTCAAAGCATTTAAATATTTTTCCCTATGAAAAACCATTTCTGGCCTTAAGAAAAAGTCTTTAAATAAAATAGTGAAATAATCTTTAAAATTAATATTTGGTGGTTTTGGGAATTCATATATATATAGTAGGTTCCAAATAGAGTCTTTGGGGAAAAAGGATCCACCCAATTTGAGGACTTGTAGTGCAAACCTCAATTCAGGGGTTTTTGAAAACCTAATTTGAATAAATCCTTTTTGGCCAAAGCAATATTTGATAAAAATAGTTTTGGGTACTATACACATGGTATGATCATTGGGCAAGATGTTTAGATCAAGGAAGGTGAAGGTGGAGAGAAGAAGAACCTATGAGTGCCAAACACAATCAACCAAGCAAGCAAGCATCAAACAAATCAAACAAGCTCATGCACTCAAAAGTTTTAATTGGTTCCAAATTTTGTAAAATCCGTAGCATAGCAAAGTGATACAAACTCAGGGTGTGACAGACCTACCCCCTTACAAGAATCTTGTCCCCGAGATTCCTGGGGTAAGCGCTAAAAAGATAAGGGAACTCAGATCTAAGATAGTCGTCACGCTCCTAGGTTGCTTCTGCTTCAGTGTGGTTGTTCCATTGAACCTTGAAGTACTTGATGGTACGGCATCGGGTGCAACGCTCTGCTTCATCCAGAATACGAACTGGCCTCTCACGATAAGTGAGGTCTGGCTGAAGGTCGATGGCTTGATGGTCGATGTCCTTGTAGAGGTCGGGGCGGTTCGGGATTTGAAGACACTTCCGGAGTTGTGACACGTGAAAGATGTTGTGCACATCAGATAGCTCGGAAGGTAGCTCCAGCTGGTAGGCAACTTCTCCTCGTCTGTCAGTGATCATGAAGGGGCCGATGTATCTTAGTGCAAGCTTTCCCTTGACGTGGAAACGCTTGGTTCCTTTAAGAGGTGTGACTCGGAGGTAAACATGGTCTCCAACACGGAAACTCATGTCCCGATGGCAGGAGTCGGCGTAGCTCTTCTGCCTGGTTTTGGTGGTCTTGAGGCGCTCTCGGACAAGCTGAACTTGCTCTTCTGCTTCGCGAAGGATGTCTGGTCCAAAGACTAGTCCTTCCCCGGTTTCAGACCAATTGAGGGGAGTGCGGCACTTGCATCCGTACAACACGTCAAATGGTGCCATCTGAAGACTCGACTGATAGATGTTGTTGTAGGAGAACTCGGTGAATGGTAAGATATCTTCCCACTTGGCTCCATATGCCAGAACACAAGCACGAAGCATATCCTCGAGTATCTGGTTTACTCGTTCCGTCTGGCCTCCGGTCTGAGGATGGAAAGCAGTGCTGAAGGACAACTTGGTTCCCAAGGCTTCTTGGAATCTATTCCATAATCTCAAGGTAAACTGGGTACCTTGGTCTGACACGGTCTCCTTAGGAACTCCGTGGAGGCTCACGATCCAGTTGGTTTCCATTGTAGGTCATCTTGACGGGAATGAAGTGGGCTACCTTGGTCAGGTGGTCGACAATGACCCAAATGGAATCATGTCCTTTGCTTGACCTTGGCAATCCGGTGATGAAGTCCATCCCGACTTTGTCCCACTTCCATTCAGGCACTTTGAGAGGCTGCAATAGCCCAGCGGGTCGCTAATGCTCAGCTTTGACTCTCTGGCATATGTCACACTTTGCGACAAAAGTGCCAATTTCCCGTTTCATGCCATGCCACCAGAATATTGCTTTGAGGTCTTGGTACATCTTGGTTCCTCCAGGGTGGATGGAATACGGAGTGTCATGAGATTCTTACAAGATCAAGTTCTTGAGCTCTTCTTTGTTGGGTACACAGATGCAATCCCCAAACCATACGACTCCTTGTTCATCCACTGAGAATCATGGGGCCTTGCCTGCCTTGATCTTCCTCTTGATGCCTTCAATGCTCTCGTGTCCCTTCTGAGCTTCCTTAACATCATCCGTCAAGGTAGGCTTTGCTTCGAGGTTGGCTAGGAATCCTGGTGCAACTAGTTCCAAGCCAAAACTTTCAAGCTCTTCGTACAGGGCGGGTAGCCTTTCCTTAATCATAGCATTTAAGGAGCAAACCTTTCTGCTTAAGGCGTCCGCTACCACGTTAGCCTTTCCGGGATGGTATTGAACACTGAGGTCATAATCCTTGATCAACTCCACCATCTTCGCTGCCTCATGTTCAATTCCTTTTGAGTGAAAATATACTTCAAACTCTTGTGGTCTGTGTATATCTCACATCGCTTCCTCAGAAGGTAATGTCGCCATGTCTTTAAGGCATGAACTACGGTTGCCAACTCAAGATCATGAGTGGCGTAGTTCTCTTCATGAGGACGTAGCTGTCTGGATAGATATGCTATGACTCTGCCTTCTTGCATTAGAACACCTCCAAGCCCGATTCTCGATGCATCACAATATATCACAAACTCCTTGTGAATATTGGGGGTGGCCAAAACTGGGGATGTTGTCAATCTCTTCTTGAGCTCTTGGAAGCTTTCTTCACACTTTGGCGTCCATTCAAACTTCTTGTCCTTCTTCAAGAGCTGAGTCATGGGTCGGGCAATGCTCGAGAATCCTTCGACGAACTTGCAGTAATATCCCGCGAGTCCAAGGAAGCTTCTGACTTCCTTCACGTTGGTTGGGGATTGCCATCCCGTCACGGCTTCGATCTTGGCAGGATCTACTGACAATCCTTCTGCAGTCAACACATGACCCAAGAATCCAACTTCATGCAGCCAGAATTCACACTTGCTGAACTTGGCATAAAGCTGGTGCTCTCGAAGCTTCTCTAGGACCAATCTCAAGTGTTGCTCATGCTCTTCTTCAGACTTGGAGAAGACAATTATATCGTCGATGAAGACGATAATAATTTTTTCCAAGTACTCCATGAAGACTTTGTTCATGAGGTACATGAAGTAGGCAGGGGCATTGGTCAACCCAAATGACATGACTTTGTATTCATACATGCGATACCGGGTTACAAATGCCGTCTTTGGAACATCTTGGGGTCTGATCTTCAACTTGGTAGTACGCGGACCTGAGGTCGATCTTGGAAAACACCTTAGCTCCATTCAGCTGATCGAACATGTCTTCAATCTTGGGGAGTGGGTAGTTGTTCTTTATTGTGACCTCATTGAGAGAACGGTAATCGACACAGAGTCGGATAGTTCTGTCCCTCTTTGACACAAATAGAACATGTGATCCCCAAGGAGTGGCACTAGGGCGAATGAATCCTTTCCTGAGCTGCTTTGTCAGTTGCTTCTTCAATTCAGCCAACTCTTCGGATCCCATTCTATAGGGCTTCTTATAGATGGGTCCTCCTCCGGGCATTAGCTCAATGATGAACTCAATGTCGCGGTCAGGAGGCATTCCGGGCAGCTCATCAGGAAATACATCCGGGTATTCACATACCACTGGTACCTGATCCAACTCAACTCCCGACAGATAGTTAGCCTAAGGGGATTGAGCGGAGGCAGGATTGGGGACATACTTAACTTCCACTCCTTGGCTATTGGTCATGGTAACAATCCTCTTGGCATAGTCTAACAAGCCTTGGTGCTTGGTTAACCAGTCCATGCCTAGGATTACATCCAAGCCTTCCGACTTTAGGATGATAAGGTCTGCTAGGAAGTCTACTCTGTTGATGTTAATCTCAACAACTTTACAACCTATCCTAGACTTCATAACTGATCTCGGGGTTTGTATCAACATATGACTACCCAGGGGTGTAGGCTTCATCCCACTCTCTAGTGCAAACTTTTGAGTAACAAAAGAATGCGAAGCTCCACAATCAAACAGTATGGTTGCTGGGGTTGAGTTGACGAGGAACGTACCCAGTATGACATTCGGGTCTTCCTGGACTTCCTTAGCGCTGACGTGATTCACACGACCCTTGCCATTGTTGGGCTGGTTGCGGGGAGCTAGGTTCCTTGGTGGTGCTCCACGACCTTGACCTTGGTTGGGCGCATTGGGGCGCGGTGCATCTGGCTTCTTGTTGGGGCACTGCTTAGAGATGTGTCCAGGCTGACCACACCCAAAGCAAGTGACCTGACCATAGTTGTTGTTGTTGTTTTTGTTCCTGTCGCTGTTGTTGTAGGCTGGCCTGGGATTGGCATACTGCTGAGGCTGGTAGCTCGGACGAGGTGCAGGAGGTCTAGCCTGCTGCGGCTGATAGGTTGGCTTGGCTGGGGCTGGCTGCCAGGGACGAGGCTTCTGGTTGCTGGAACTACCCTTGCTGATCATCTTGCGCTTGCTAGTGTCGCCCATAGAACGACGCTTGTCTTCAAGCATGAGAGCCTTGTTCACCAGGTTGAAGAAGGTCTGACTATTCCAGGTTGGTACTCCAGGGTTTGCTGGAGTCCTTCCATGAAGCGTTCCATCTTGGCAGCCTAAGTGTTGACATCTTTAGGTGCATACCTTACAGCGGGTTGAACTTCTGCATATTCTCCTTGACATAGCCACTTCCTTGCTTCAGCGCCCAGAATTCTCTCTTCTTGGTAGCCATGATCCCAGATGGAATGTGGGCGGTGCGGAATCCTTCCTTGAAGTTATCCCAGGTGATCACACGATCGCCTTGCATGACCTTGAATCCATCCCAGCAAGCTCTGGCGGTACCTCCGAGGCAGTGAGAGGCATAAAGCACCTTCTCATGATCCTCATTGCAGTTGACCAGTGCAAGGAGGTCCTCAATGGTGCGGATCCAGTCATCGGCATCCAAAGGTTCAGCAGTCTCGGTGAAGGTTGGGGGCGAATTCCTCATGAACTCAGACAGAGGGGAGCGGCCATTGCCGTTCCTGCCTTGCTGCTGGTTGTTCACAAGGACATGATCCATCTCCTGGATAGCAGCAGTGTTGGCCTGGCGTTCCTCCCAGAGAACTTGGAGAAACTGAGCTATGGTCATGTTCTCCGGTGGAGGTGGTGGCGGGGGAATGTCGCCTTGTGGCTGCTTCGGGTGATTTCCAGCGTGAGCAGCCCCACCATCTCCCTGTTGCTGGCTGGAGTTACCGGCTTCAGGGTTGGTGAAGGAGCTGTTGCGGGTTGTTGTCACCATCCTGTTTGGAGCAGCCAAGTCAAATAACCGGGATAGACGAGAGGAAAAGCAATAATGGAAAAGCGCGCCTAAGGGGGTTGGTATAGTGCAAGTGTGGTAAAACAAAGGTTGAAAGACCATCACATATATTCAGATAAGATAGACGATGGAGTCGCTTACATGTTGCCTAAGGAAAAAGCGCGACTTGCATCGGAAAACAAACAACAAAAACAAACCACAAGCACACATGGTTTCATATGAACCATTACACGGACTCGACTTCGCATGAGGGGGTACATGAATGATCCTACCATAGGGGTTCTCGTACTCAATGGTGGAGTGCTCGGTCTCATAGTCTCGCTCCTCTGGGTCTTCCTCCTGATCATCATCCGTACGGGCGTCGTCTCCGGTCGAGGGGGTCAGAGAACGAGGAGGCCCATCCCGACGACGCTTCGCCGGTGGGTCGGTGAGGAGGGCACGGTACTCCTTCGCACTCATGCGACGATGATGTGTGGGTGTGTCGGTGCACTAGAACAGGGGTATCCAGTGCACCTGACTTATGCACAGACGGTAGTAGCAAAACCCATTGGAAAAGCTACCACACCACCAAGCAAGCATTCAAGAACTAGCATCCGATAGCAACAACCCACAGAAGGCCAAGCAAGCGCTAGCAACACTAGCACAACAGTCCAGGAGGGGCCCAAAGCGCGCCAGCCACATCCCCGGAGCCTGCCAGGGACGGAGGCGCGCACATCTCAGGAAGACCCGACAAGCCGTCCCCCGGCAAGCACGAGCTAACAAGCCACCGCTGCACCGCATCACTATGCCAGTCACTTATCAATGCAGTGTCGAGCCCCCAAGTGGCTAATTGGCTCTTGCTAAGCACGTGGCGACGCACCGGATGGAAAATTATACCCAGTTGACACCCGTCTAGCAGCATTTCAAGACCCTAAGCAACGACTAGCTAAGCGGTGGCAAGAGCTTGCCGGGGATGCACCCCCGAGCGCCACCTAGACTAGTAATCATGGTATTTTGTCCTAAATGCCAGAGTTAGGTATGATAGCTCTGGTAAGCTATCTAATCGATAGATAATGACTATTTTGCCATTTGCCCCTTTCAGTATAAAAGCAGGCCCAAGGCAACCTAGCTCAAGATTCGGACCTTTGGACACTTGTACTCGCGTAGTAGCTCACCCCGATAGCAACTCTTGCCGGGGTTAAGCGCTGCGTCTTCTTCGTGTTCCTTTGATCAATCCACCAAAAGCAGGAGTAGGGTTTTATGCTTAGCAGCGGCCCGAACCTGGGTAAAATGCGAGCGTCCTGATCGTCGCGCCATCTCATGCTCTCTGCTCTTTGTGCAACGTGACCCCCTTGCCGAACCACAAAGGGGCCTCTGGTCCCATAGGTGATCGCGAGCATCCGTGCCCCGACATCTTTGGCGCGCCAGGTAGGGGGGCGTGCATCATTTGCGTGAACCCGAGTTTGTGAACTGCGAATCGATCTTCATCATCATCTTCTTCATCAGTGGCTCCCAAGAAGAATTCCAGTGCGGCCACGCATCCCTCCACTTCAAAGGCTCCATCGCATGCAGCCGCAGACACTGTGGGTGCTGCGGCAGCCGTGAATGAGACGGTCGTCGTGGGCGACACGGCTGGCATAGGCGGCGCCACCGTCGTGTCCCCCGCGGCCGAGGCTGGAGGAGAGAACGCCGGAGAGGAGCAACAACAACAACATCATGGCGAGCGCGCCCCTGGTGCCGCAGATGGAGGAAACAACCTATCACCGCCTCCTCGCCGCGCGGATGGCCATGGTCATCATGGCGGCACACAATCCGGAGCAAGCCGCGACCCCCTGTCCGCGCCCATCACCAGCGCGGCTACTGGGCGCACGCCTCGTCCAGAACAAGACGGAGCACCGAGCGGAGCCGCAAACCCGCGGACTCGGCCTCCCCCGCGTCAGACCACCCCGGCGAGCGGTGCACGACGTCAAGAAGAGGACGACGCCCCTCTTGGTTCCACCAGGAGCCGGGCGACGTCGCAGTCCTCCTCTTTCGCCATGCCGGACACGGCGTCGGAAGCAATGGCATGAGCCCAACTTCTTCTTAACTTCCCGCCGGCGGTTGACAAGATGGATGAGTGGAGAGCTACCATCCAGAGTCTGATATCTTTCGTCAAAGCTAATAAATCTCAGCGCGCGAAGCCATCATAGCACGTGCGTACGGCTATGGCGGCCCGGTCCGGCGATCGTGTCGAGGGGGGTACACCAACGGTGCAGTCCCCTCCGTAACAGCAAACCCAGGAGCAGCTACGGCAAGCTTCACGTGCTGACGAGTTCGACGAAGCATCTATGGCCTCATCCGGCCCACGCTATCGCCAGGACCAGCGGCGTGTCCTAGAGGATTGGCGGAAAGAAGACGCGCACATCACCATCGAGCGGCGTCGAGAAGCAGACCGTCAGTCTGATAGGCACAATGGCCTAGACGCTGGCGACCCCGCGCCCAGTGCTGGCGGGTACCTGCCTTACGAGGTAGGGTGCCCTGCTTTCACTCGCGAGCTGCGGCAGGTCCGCTGGCCATCGGCCCGAGCTTTCAAACCAGAGCTGACGGAGAAATATGATAGAAAGCTGAACCCGGCGGAGTTCCTGCGCATCTATACAATTGCCGTTCAGGCTGCCGGAGGGAGAGATGAGAAAGTGCTCGCCAACTATTTCCCTTTGGTACTTAAGCCACATGTGAGGTCCTGGCTGATGCACCTACCGGAAAACTCCATTTTATCCTGGGCTGATCTGTACAACGAGTTCGTCGGTGGCTTCACAGGCGTGCATCAGGAGCCATGACAGTCCAGCGATTTGCATGTCCTGCCACAGAAAGAAGGAGAAACCTTGCGGAAGTACATTCAGAGATTCAGTCGAGTGCACCGCAACATCCCAGAAATACACCCCGCAGCCATGATTGCCACGTTCCATTCAAACGTGCGCAATAGGAGGATGCGGGCCAAGATGAATGTGAAACTCCCCAAGACTGTCAATGAGCTATACACAATGGCGGACATATGTGCCCGTGCTGAGGAAGGAAGGCGACTCCCTGGAGAGGAGGCTGGCGTCGGAGTCGACTTAGACGACAACGATGACACCCCCGGCTCGAAGGGGAGGAACCAAAAGCGCAAGGGAAAGGCGGTATTTGCTGTGGAGGGCTCTGGTAATCTCACTGCCGGCAAGAAGGCCAAGGCCGAGACCCCCGGCAAGGAAGCTGCCACGTGCGCTGATTGCCGGGAGGCCGCAGCAGCAGAGAAAACTGGGAAGTCCGACGGGCCGTACTGCAAGATCCACCACACCAAGGGCCATGATCTCCAAGAGTGCTGCCAGGTTGAGCAGCTTGTTGAGAAGCAGAAGGCGGAGTATGAGAAGCATGACAAAGAGCAGGGCCAAGACGCTGCTGCCGGGAAGGGCCGTGGCGGCAGAGGAGGCCGCCGCGGCAAGACCCCACAACAGAAGAAAAGACCAGCCAGAGGCCGTGAGAAGAAACAAACAGAGGATATGAGTGAGGAGGAGGATGATGAGGAGGATTCCGGTGACCGAGAATTCCAGAGAGCGACCGAGGTCATGTGTGTTGACGGGGCTGCATCTTTGCACTCCTCTCACCGACAGCTCAAGCAATGGGCGCGTGAGGTCAACGCTGTGGAACCTACTGCAGAGTCCAAAAGGCCACTCAGATGGTCCCGCACGCCTATGATCTTTGATGATGAGGATCATCCTGATCGCACTACCGCGGTCGGATGTTTGCCATTGTTGGTTTCTCCAACAATCCGCAACCTCAAGGTCACCAAGATGTTAGTTGATGGCGGGGCAGGGTTGAACTTAATCTCCCCAAAGGTGGTCGAGAGGCTGCAAATCCCTGATGGAGAGCTCAAGGCTACTGGTACTTTCCAAGGAGTCAACCCCGGCAGGAGCCGACCCAAGGGGAAGATCACTTTGCCTGTGACGTTTGGCGGGGAGTTAAACTACCGAACCGAGAAGGTGGTGTTCGATGTGGTTGAGCTTCCCCTACCTTACAACGGAATTCTTGGTCGCCCAGCCCTGGCAAAATTCATGGCAGCATCTCACTATGCTTACAACACTTTGAAGATGACAGAACCCATTGGGATCATCTCTGTCCCTTCCGACAAAAGGAATGCAGTCATATGCGTGGATAAGATATATCGAGACGCGGTAGCAGCTGAAGTCGCGGAAGCGCCGGCTCTCGCCAAGGAATCAAGGAAAGAGAGAAAATCTAGCAGGGACACCGGCACGGACTTCGGGAAGCGCGCCTCTTTGGAGTGCGCTGCGCCCGTCGAGGATCTGCCAGAGAGTTCCACTAGCAAGAAAGCCAAGGTCACCTATCCTAAGACGAAGAAAATCCTAGCAGGGCAGGATGGCGCTGGTGGCAAGTACACCATTATCGCCACCCTTACTGACAAATAGGAAAGCACGCTCGTTGCCTTCCTCCGGGCGAATGTCGATGTGTTTTCCTGGCAACTATCTGACATCCCCGGTGTTCCCAGGGAGGTAATCGAGCACCACCTTGTTGTCTGCCCCCACGCCAAGACCGTCAAACAAAAGGTTAGGAAGCAGGCCTTGGATCGGTAGCAGTTCATCGCTGAAGAGATCAGGAAACTTGAAGCAGCTGGTTTGGTCAGAGGAGTGTTGCACCCAACTTGGTTAGCCAACCCGGTGGTGGTGCGCAAGGCGAATGGGAAATGGAGGCTTTGCATAGATTTCACTGACCTGAACAAAGCATGCCTGAAGGACCCTTTTCCCTTGCCGCACATCGACTAGATTGTTGATTCCACCTCCGGGTGTGACCTACTTTCCTTCTTGGATGCTTACTCCGGATACCACCAGATCTTCATGGCTAAGGAAAATGAGGAAGACCGCGTTCATAACTCCATGTGGCATGTACTGCTTTGTATGGATGCCCTTCGGGTTAAAGAGCACTGGTTCTACCTTTGCTAGAGCCGTGCAGACTGGATTTGGACCACAATTGCACATGAATGTAGAAGCCTACATGGACGATATAGTTGTCAAGACCAAGGATGAAGAAACTCTCATACAAGATTTGGAAGAGACTTTTGCAAACATGCGCAAGATCAACCTGAAGCTCAACCCTGAAAAATGTGTATTTGGCGTCCCGTCCGGCAAGATACTTGGGTTCTTTGTATCTCAGCCGGGGATAGAAGCAAATCCCGACAAGATCAAGGCAATTGAGCAGATACAAGCACCCAAGACCATCAAGGACATGAGACATCTGACTGGGTGCGTTGCCGAACTAAGTAGGTTCATCTCCAAATCCGCCTAACGCGCCCTACCGTTCTTCAAGATCCTGAAGAAGGCAGACCCGGTAAGGTCGACCCCGGAAGCAGAAGCAGTGCTGCAAGATCTGAAAACTTACCATTCTTCTGCTCGCACCTTGGTCGCTCCTAAACCACAAAACCGTTGCTGCTATACCTGGTGACAACGAATCAAGTGGTTAGTGCAGCGCTGGTGGCGCAACGAGAAGTAGATGAGGATGCAGCCGCTGCGGCCGATGCTGCCAGGGACAAAACCGAAGCTTCTGTGGCAGAACCCAATGCACAACCAGAGGAATCTCAACAAGCTGACGAAGGTAGTTCCAAGGAAATGGCGAAAAAGAAAATGGTGCAGCGGCCGGTGTACTTTGTTAGCTCCTTGTTGCAGGGGGCTAGGTCGAGGTACTCTGGAGTGCAAAACTGATATTCGGCCTCATCATGGCCTCGAGGAAGCTGCGCCACTACTTCCAAGCCCATGAGATCACTGTCGTCACTCGCTTCCCACTGCAGCGCATATTGAGAAACCCCGAAGCTATCGGCAGGATAGTTGAGTGGGCCCTTGAGCCGTCAAGTTTTGGTTTTAAGTGTGAGAGCACTTCCATAGTTCAGAGCAGGGCATTGGCAGAGTTCATTGTAGAATGGACACCCACGCCAGATGAAGAAATCCCAGAGACCGTCCTCCCCGGCAAAGAAGCACCCAAGGATTGGGTCATGTACTTTGATGGTGCTTTCTCGCTTCAGGGTGCCGGAGCAGGCGTGCTCCTCGTCGCCCCCACCGGGGAACACCTCAAGTACGTGGTTCAGATGCACTTTCCGCGGGAGGAAGCTACCAACAACACCGCTGAATATGAGGGGCTCCTTGCTGGACACAGAATCGCGGTGGAGTTGGGAATCAAGAGACTGATCATCCGAGGGGATTCGCAGCTCGTGGTGAAACAAGTCAACAAAGACTATTCGAGCCCGTTGATGGAGGCATATGTGGAAGAAGTGAGGAAACTGGAGGAGCGTTTTGATGGATTGCAAGCAGAGCATGTGCCCCGTGCGGAAAATACCATCGCTGATCATCTATCAAAGTGCGCTGCGCAAAAGCTCCCTGTGGAACCAGGAACCTTTATCCTTCACCTCACTCAACCTTCGGCATCTCCCTCAACGAAGTCCAGGAAAAGAAGAAAATTGAACTCCGGCAAGCATTTCCCGGCAGAGCTTCCCGAAGCCGCTGGTAGAGAAGCTGCCGGAGAAGGTCTCGCTTCGCATGGTGAGCAGCTTTCTCCTACGGATCCCCGGTTCTCGTGGTCGAGACAAGCGCTCCCACGGACGAGCAGATGCCTTTAGTCCTAGTTGTCGAGCCCCAGGCTCCAACTTGGGAATAGAACATAGTCCGTTTCCTTCAAATAGGAGAACTCCCCGAAGAGCAAGAAGAGGCCGAAAAAGTAGCCCGTCGGTCAAGTATGTACCAGTTTGTCGATGACACTCTATACAGAAAAAGACCCAACGGTGTGAAATTGAAGTGCATTTGCCGGGAGGACGGACTAAGGCTGTTGGCGGAGATTCACGGAGGTGTATGCGGCTCGCACATTGGATCTATAGCTCTTGCCAGAAAAGCCTTCCGGCAGGGTTTCTATTGGCCCACTCCCCTCCAAGATGCAACTGAATTGGTCACGAAGTGTGAAGCCGGTCAGTTCCACTCCAAGAACATCCATCAACCAGCGCTGGAGCCTTGAGGAAGGCGACCTTGTCCTTAGGCACGTTCAGTCCGCCAAGGGTACCAACAAGTTGACGCCGAAGTGGGAAGGCCCTTACCGGGTAGCACGAGTCACCAGACCTGGCGCAGTCCATCTGGAGACCGAAGATGGCACTAAGGTGCTTAACTCATGGAATATTGAGCATCTTCATAAGTTCTACCCGTAAGGCGCGGCTGCTGGGTGCAGTCCCCGGCAGCCACCTTTTGTACAAGCCTTGCCGAAGTTGCATGTAACCCTTTGTACAAAGCCAGGCGCAGACCCTGGGCAACAATAATAAATCTAGGCATTGTATCATATCATTGCATCGCACAGTCATTCTGCATCCTTTATGATTGCAATATCATTGCCAATTTACTAGAGATTTGCTAGAGTACTTGTTGAGTCTATAATCCTTGTTGCTGCACTCTCTCCTCAAGGGATAGAGACCTCTTGCCCTGTGTGTTTTGGCACCAGATAAACATGGAAGGAGGACGAAGGAACGAGGATGGCGGCCCAGCATACTCCGGAAGGGGATACTGCCTAAAACGAGATAAGTCTAATCACGTATCCCAAGTTTTATGCTCCCTAAAATAAATCCTTACCCTCTTTTCGAACGTGTTCGGTGGAGTTCCCTCATGTGGTAGAAACCTTTGTCGGGACGAGCTGCTCCTCAGCTTCAGGTACTCATCAGCTCTGAGGGACCGCGCCGATACCGACAAGGACCCCTGACGGAGAACAACGCCAGCCTGCTGCCGGGAGCTCGTTCCCCTTTTCTGGCGCTCGCGGTTGAATAGTGACCCGACAGGCGGTCCCGTGTGGCGAGAGCAAATGCATTGACACGATAATAACAAAAGAGAGAGGGGGGATAATACTCAGGGAAATAAAGTAACATTCATTCATTTGTTGATTGATACAAAACGAATCAGGATACATTGAGGAACTCCTTCCAAATAAATCTTTATTTGACTTTCTCCCATAGGAGCAAGTTACAAAAAGAAAAAGAACGAAGGGAGGACCTAGGCAGAAGCCCAGCCTGACCCCGTCGAGGCTGACGGGGAACGGCTCGGCGGGACCACCGGCAAGGAAGGCGAAGCCAAAGTCCACGAGTCTGCCGGGGTCCAGCTGAGAAGGAGAGGTCGCGCCCGAGTCGAGAACCCCCGGCAAATCGCTCTGCCGAGAGGGGGGAGGAGCTCGATGACGGTGATGGTGCAGCCGACGATCAGCCGGAGCCCAGTTCGTCGTACTCCGACTTGACGGCCTGGAGCTCGCTGTCGTCGTCTTCACCGACACTGTCCTCCTCGTCGCTATCACTCGAGGAGGAGCTTTCGTCACCGCTTGAGCTCTCTTCGCAGCAGCCGAGAGTCGTCCTCTCCCTCGCGTCATGGCAAGGGATGGCACATCCAAAGACGAGCCAATGATGAAGGACCAACAGTGAGGACTTGGGTGTAAGGAGGAGATGGAGCTGGATGAGCATCGCCACCATGACCCCCTAAATTATAGGGAAGGCCACGGGGGTTGGCTCTCCCCCGCTCCAGAGCGGCCGCCCATCTCCAGCAATCCCACTACCCATGACTCACGGACGAACAGGTAACCGCCCCATTGCTCCAATCGATGGCGCTGCGGTTTCTGCCACAATCAAGTCTTTAAGTCACGAGCGCCCACCGCAAGCTCCTCGCTATGCATGCGGCGCGCGTGGCGGAAATGGCCTGAGGTGGAGGAACAATTCTGACTAGTAAATTGGCAGTTACCCCCTCACATTGCGCGCATGTGCAAAAATTTTGGGCCTGACCCAACGGCACTAAGCAAGCACGTGTGGGCCAGACCTGGGGTCTCCTGTCAGTGCACTAGAAGAGGGGTATCCAGTGCCCCTGACTTATGCACAGGCGGTAGTAGCGAAACCCGTTGGAAAAGCTACCACACCACCAAGCAAGCATTCAAGAACTAGCATCCGGTAGCAACAACCTGCAGAAGGCCAAGCAAGCGCCGGCAACACCAGCACAACGGCCCAGGAGGGGCCCAAAGCGCGCCAGCCACATCCTTGGAGCCTGCCGGGGACCAAGGCGCGCACATCTTAGGAAGACCCGACAATCCGTCCCCCGGCAAGCACGAGCTAACCAGCCACCGCTCCACCACATCGCTACGCCAGTCACTTATCGATGTGGTGTCGAGCCCCCAAGCGGCTAAGTGGCTCTCGCTAATTATACCCAGTTGACACCCGTCCAGCAGCGTGTCAAGACCCTAAGCAATGACTAGCTAAGCGGTGGAAAGAGTTTGCCGGGGATGCACCCCCGAGCGCCACCTAGACTAGTAATCATGGTATTTTGTCCTAAATGCTAGAGTTTGGTATGATAGCTCTGCTAAGCTATCTAATCGATAGATAATGACTGTTTTGCCATTGTGGTTGCCCCTTGCACTATAAAAGGAGGCCTGAGGCAACCTAGCTCAAGATTCGGACCTTTGGACACTTGTACTCGCGTAGTAGCTCACCCCGATAGCAACTCTTGCTGGGGTTGAGCGCTGCGTGTTCTTCGTGTTCCTTTGATCAATCCACCAAAAGCAGGAGTAGGGTTTTACGCTTAGTAGCGGCCCGAACCTGGGTAAAATGCGAGTGTCCTGATCGTCGCATCGTCTCATGCTCTCCGCTCTTTGGTCAACGTGACCCCCCCCTTGCCGAACCATAAAGGGGCCTCTGGTCCCATAGGTGATCGCGAGCATCCGTGCCCCGACAGGGTGCATCTCTAGCTGGGGGTACTACTCCTCGGTAAGCGATAGCTGGTAGTCCCTCGGGGGCTCCATCCTTCTTGATCCTATATGGCTCTGTCTTGGCTTGACGAAGTAGCTCTCGGGTGTGGTGAAGTTCCTCACGGAGCATCACAGACTCCTTAATCAAGTGGTGAGCTAGACTGTTGGCGGAATCTGAGTTGTGTCACATCCCCTTTGGATGGAACCAACATCCAACTCTCGCCAATATCATCCCTCTTGAAGGGTAGATAGCGACTAGCTGGCTCGTCAGCCATCTCTGGGATGATGCCTCGTAGGTGGATAAGTGCCTTGCGTGCAGCTGTCTCGACTGCGAGTGCCAGGGTCTCCATCTGTGGTCCTTCAAAGAACCAACTGGTCGGGGAGTCGTTTGCCTTCACGACCACATGAACATGGTACTCCTTCGTGACGGCATTGACCCAGTGCTCGTGGTAGACGAAAACGGGTGATCGGGGGAACTAGCACTTCTCCAGGCTATCCTCAAGGAGTAGGCGAAAGCCGGATGCTAGGAGGTCTTCGGGTACGACGACCATCTACAAGCTTTGAAGGGAGGAGAGTCAGTAAGGGTTTGAAATAGACTAGAAGAGAAGAGATGTATAGAAATGGTTGCACCTAGCAACTAGGCACAATTTTTTAAAGGGGTTTTATCCTATCTATCGTCCATGCTAACTAAGGCTTCCTACAGTAAGGATGGCTCTGATACCAGCTCTGTGGGGACCCCGACTCATAAGTCGTGATAACCGAATGCACGTGTACAGTGATCCCAGAAATCAATGCTCACTGAACATACAGAAGTTGAATAACAAGAGTCTTACATCCATTCTTAGCATCTTACACAAATAGAGACCATGAATGTCATGTCTTACATAGATAGGGGCATGAGGGACAAACAACAAACATAACTAGCAGCGGAAATCTTGAGCGAGAGCGTAGACCCATGCCATCTGCCTTAACCTACAGGCATTCTGACTGGGAAGCGTCCTAGTTCGCATGTTCGTCACCAACGAACTCTTCACCATATTCCTGCTCTTCCATGCCTGGCCAATTAAATAACCAGTGGCAACCCAATCAGTACTTTGAATGTACTCGCAAGCAACCCATGTTTTGGGACAAGGTATAACAATGCATGATGTAGCACTAAGTAGGTATGTTTTCGGAAAGCTAATTTTGAGTGCATTGATATGATCAAATAACTTATGTAAGCATGCATCAACAGTTGGCAGATATCCATAAGAACAAGTTACATGTATCATCATAAGCATGGGTTGAACATCTCATGTTCAGTCATCATGTCAAGTCATCGACTTAACTCAGGTATCATCTTTGTCACACACACACACACACCCCAAGTTTGTGAAGACACTGGACATAGCACAATAGCGGTCATCCAACTGTCCTCGACTGTGGACACGGCTATTCGAATAGTTTTAGACTCTGCAGAGGTTGCACACTTTACCAACAAGACTCGGGGAACTTCCGTGTCATCCATGACTCGCGGTATATTACATACCCGAGGTAAGCACCCGAACAATGCCTTTCCCCTAACGACACTAAACAAAGAGTCCACTCGTTGGTCCGTATCTTCATGATGTACAAAACACGAGCATCGCTCCACATAGTACCATCCATGAAGGAACACAACGGTGTGCCCGGTGCCTGTGAAGACAGTGCATGGTCGCCCTACCAGGCATGACCCCGTATCGAGAGAGTAACTCATACTCTCCCGCCACTAGTAATGCGGGCTCCCTGCTAGCATCGACCAAGGTAATCAATAAAGCCCTATCCCATAAGGGGTATCATGGTTGTACATGTAATGTTGGAATAACGATCGCAACTTACACCAATCCGTTCTTGAAAACCACACACACTCACTTGCTCCGGTACACCACTTCTTTATCAAGTGGTTACCTAGCTCAACAACATCTCCCTCAGGCATTAGTGGCAACCGACGGGGTTTTCGAAAAGTCTTTGAAAACCCTTTTTGTTTCCAACTCCATGCATATCCCCATCCCACTTGCGTAGCATCTACAAGCAACCTAACTACTTCCCACCCACATAACCCTCGTAGGAAGGTAGGGTCATGCTCAGTGCAAGTATCAATGGGTAAAAGTATCGGAGACAACCCATGAAGGTGGTCACCATAGCATCAAGATGAACATAACAAAAATAGAGTGCTATATGCCATGCAAAAAGGGTTTCATAGACATGGTCAAAGGGCTGCTTGCCTGGCTCAACAAAGTCTTCGGGGTCTTCAAAGTCTTCGGGTCCAACTCCTTCGTCAACAACGCAATCTATCATCGCGATAATAACGGCAAAAATAAGAATCACAACAAAAACAGAGCACAAACTCCACTTCTAAAATGTTATCCTATTCTGATAAATACTACACACAAAATAAATAAATATATTTGTCTAAGGTTTTGTAGTGAGAAAGATTTTGAAAACTATTTTTAACAGAGGCTAAAAATACTAAAACTAGGTTTTAAATAAAATCACCACATAAAACATTTTCCAAAATTTTCACAAGTGGCACTAATAAATTCTACATAATATTCTAAGATTTGTGGTGGAAGAATCTTAATTTGGAGGAACATTTAATTCTGTGGAAAATTTGGGAATCACCAGAAAATAGAAAAAGAAAGGGGCACTGTGCTCTTGGGCTAGCTGTGGGTGAGCAGAGCCGGCCCAGGGGAGACGCGGCCCAGGGCGAAGCGGTACGCGCGTGTGTGGCCGCTTTCAAACTTGACCGGCGGGCCATGCCGATCAGTGTGAGGGGGAAGGGTGAGGGAATGACAGGTGGGGCCCACCTTTCATCCCTTACCTCTCTACAGAGAGCAGGGGAGGCTCACCGGCGGGGTTACGCGGCACGACAGAGTGATTGAAAAGCACCAATGTGACCGGGGCTGAGCCGCCGTTCGGGTGGTGCAGGACTTGGTCGCCGGGGCACGCGGAGTCGTCGGCGACGAGCAGCTGCGGCGGGGAGGCGCCGGGAGAAGCTCCAACTGGCTACTCCGGCCTGCAAAACGATGCGCAAAGGAAGCGGAACATATCAGGGGGCTGGGTAGGTTCCAGATCGGAAGGAAATGAGGCCGGAGGGGGGCTCCCACCGCGCGGATGCCGGCGGCCTGAAGCGGCGAGCTTCCGTTCGATCCCGAGCACACGATGCTGCGGAGGGCGGGGGAGCTTGCGGGTTTCGATTGGGAGGAGGGTGAGGCGACCAGAGGTGAGGGTATGGCCGTGGCTAGGGGACCGCATGAGATGCCTTGGAGGGGTCTAGGACAAGCAGAGGGGCCCCGGGTGCCGCGCGTGTGAGCCCAGCCAGTGGAGCTCTTGAGTGGTGCCGTGCGTGCATGAGGGGGGACAACAGGAGAGAGAGAGAGAGAGAGAGAGAGAGAGAGAGAGAGAGGAGGGGAGACGACCAGCAGGGAGGTGCGGACGTCGAGGGGGACCTAGTGGCGTGCTCTCCTTGCCCAAGGTGGTCGGGAGCATCGGGATGGGGGCGGCTACAGTGCGGGTGCGAACTGTAGTGCGCTCCAGAGCGCCCGAATTGTTGTCTTGGCATTACCATTCAAGGGGGGAGCGCGGCCACTAGTGTCAGGGGGGGTCCAGGGGGAGGTAAACAACTCGGGGGAGGCATTGGATGCTCTGGGGTTCCTACTAGATTAAGAGGGGAGTGGAGAGAGAGATGGAATGCTACTGTCCAGAGGTAAAAATTGGGGTTTTCACCCCCCAATCATGGAGCTGAGGCCATGCAAGACCTACTGGAGGTAGGAGGTGATAATGTGGGACTGTGGTAAAAACATTAGGTCAAGGAGAATAGTGGAAAGGGGTCAAACAGAGTTTTTACTAAACACGCAGAAGGTTTTTGATGTTGATATGGGCAACCAAATGGAGTTTGCTTGCCAAGAGATTTAACATGATCAAACGGAAGGTAGAAATAGAGTGGACCACCAAGTTTGAGATGATTTGAAGAAAGTTGGCAATGTAAACTTGGTAAACCCTAGAAATTAACAGAATTAGATTTCTGTAGATCTAGGGATGCTAAACTAATCTCCTAAATTCACCACTTGGTGTAGTAGCATTATTTGGGGATTAGAACATGTCCACAAAGTTTGGGGCCAATAGGAGAAACTTCACAATGTAAAGTTTCTCCAATTTGATTCTGGACAAGAATGGTTTTGGAATATTTTGGTTAATAAAATCAATTGGGATTGAGATGAGGCTTTGCAAGATCATCACATATAGCAGGTGTGACTTGCTGGAATTTTCGTGGATTTTATTCAGAATATTTCTTATTGAAATATTTCAAATGCTTGATTTAGGCAGAAAGGGTTTTTAAGGGTTTTTCCCATTATTTTGAACATGACCATGTGTTGAAACTCATATATATGGAAAATATATGTCTACCGAGTTTCCCTAAATTTTCTCAAATATTTTCAAAGCATTTAAATATTTTTTTCCCTATGAAAAACCATTTCTGGCCTTAAGAAAAAGCCTTTAAATAAAATAGTGAAATAATCTTTAAAAATAATATTTGGTGGTTTTGGGAATTCATATATATAGTAGGTTCCAAATAGAGTCTTTGGGGAAAAAGGATCCACCCAATTTGAGGACTTGTAGTGCAAACCTCGGTTCAGGGGTTTTTGAAAACCTAATTTGAATAAATCTTTTTTGGCCAAAACAATATTTGATAAAAATAGTTTTGGGTACTATACACATGGTATGATCATTGGTCAAGATGTTTAGATCAAGGAAGGTGAAGGTGGAGAGAACAAGAACCTATGAGTGCCGAACACAATCAACCAAGCAAGCAAGCATCAAACAAATCAAACAAGCTCATGCACTCAAAAGTTTTAATTGGTTCCAAATTTTGCAAAATCCATAGCATAGCAAAGTGATACAAACACATGGTGTGACAGAGAATTATGAATACAATGCTGATATTAATGAATTTATTAAGAGAATGGCTGCTGGCTTGGAAGAGAGTAATATTTTGCAGGAATCTATGGAAGAAGACATTGCTAAAACTGTAAGCTCATTAGATGAAAAAGATGAGGAGGAGAGCGAATGAACAAAAGGAGGAAGAGCGGAGTAGCTACCCGTGCCCACCTTCTAATGATGGTAACTCTTCAAGTCATACATTATTTAATTTCCCTTCGCACATACCGAAGGATGAATGCTATGATAATTGCAATGATCCCTTGGAATCATTTGAAATATCCCTTTTTGATGAACTTGATGCTTGCTATGGCCATGATGCCAATATGAATGATGCTTATTGAGATGAAATTTCTATCGTTCCTTATGTTAAGCATGAAATTGTTGCTATTGCACCCACACATGATAGTCCTATTGCCTTTTTGAATTCTCCCAACTACACTACATCGGAGAAGTTTGTCCTTATTGAGGATTATATTGATGGGTTGCATTTTACTATTACACATGATGTCACACCCTGTGTTTGTATCACTTTGCTATGATTGGATTTACAAAAATTTCAAACCAATTAAAACTTTTAGAGTGCATGCTTGTTTGAATTGTTGCTTGTTTGATTGTTTGGTTGATTGTGTATGGCACTCTTAGGTTCTACTCCTCTCCATATTCATCTTCCTTGACCCAAACTCTTTGCCCAATGATCATGCCATGTGAATAGTACCCAAAAGTATTTTTATCAAAATTTATTTTGACCAAAAAGAATTTATTCAAATTAGGTTTTCAAAAACCCCTGAGTTGAGATTTGCACTGCAAGTCCTCAAATTAGGTGGATTATTTTCCCCCAAAGGCTTTATTTGAAACCTACTATATATATGACTTCGCAAAACCACCAAATATTAATTTTAAATATTATTTTACTATTTTATTTAAAGGCTTTTTCTTAAGGCCAAAAATGGTTTTTCATAGGGAAAAATTATTTAAATGCTTTAAAAATATTTGAGAAAATTTAGGGAAACTCAGTGGACATATATTTTCCATATATATGAGTTTCAACACATGGTCATGTTCAAAATCATGGGCAAAACCACTCAAAACCCTTTCTGCTTAAATCAAGCTTTTGAAATATTTCTATAAGAAATATTCTCAATAAATTCTAGGAAAATTCCAGCAAGTCACTCATGCTATAGGTGATGATATTGCAAAGTTTCAACTCAATCCCAATTGATTTGCTCCATCAATATATTCCAATACCATTCCTGTCCAGATTCAAATTTGAACAACTTTACATTGTGAAGTTTCTTCCCTTGACCACAAACTTTGTGGGCATGTGCTAAACCCCAAATAATGATATCACACCAAGTTGTGGATTTGTGGGAAGTGAAATGCATGCCTAGATCTACAGAAATCTGATTCTGTTGATTTCTAGGGTTTGACAAAGTTACATTGTGAACTTTCTTCAATCAAGCTCAAACTTGGTTATCAACCCTATTTCCAACCACCATTTGACCTTGTTAAATATCAAGTCAAGCAAACTTCATTTGCTTAGCCAAACCTTCATCAAACACTTTTGCTTATCCTGTAAAAAGCCCTATTTGCCCCCCTTCTGCTATTCTCCTTCACTTCAAATTTTTACCACAACCTTGTAGTATTGCATTGCACCTCCAGTAACTTTATCTGGCCAAGACTCAATGGTTAAGTAGGGTAAAACCCACATTTACCTCTCTGGACAGCAAGGACAGCAACATTTCAACCACTCCCGTACTCCATCTCTTCTCTCCATAGCTTCCCATAGCTCCTAGAGCATCTGCAGATCATCCAGAAGCTACTGGACAAGGTGGGGCACCCCAGAGCGCATGGGCAATGGCAATTCCGGCCATATGCACGCTCTGGAGCGTGCTACAGTGCGCTCCCGCACTGTAGCCGCCGCCCAATCCTTTCCCCCGACCACCTAGGTCCTCCCCATTGTGTCTCCCGAGGCCGCCTCGGCGTCCGGGACACGCTACCCTGTCGGCCCCCTCCTCCTTCTCTCACCGGCGGCCTCCCCCGCGCGTGCCTGACGCCGCCCAGCTCGGCCAACCGCGGGGCTCGCACGCGCGCGCTCCCCCGCCTCTCTCTCCTCTCACTCTGGTCGTGGACGTGCCCCAGCAACACCACAGACACGCTCTCGCCCCTTCCCGCGACCCCTGGCCTCGGCCCCGAGCTCGCCGGCGCACCCGAGCTCGGTGGACTGCCATACTCCTATAAAAGGGGCCTCCCCGACCCCCTCCCCCCCTCTGGAACCTCCCTCCTCCTCCCAATTTACCACCAGACCGACCCAAGCAAGCTCCCGGGGTCCCAATCCTCGGAATCGATCAGAGCTCCACCGCGGCGGCCCCTCCATCGATCTCCGGGTATGGCCCCTCTTCGGCCCCCATTTCCATCCCCCCGAGCTTCCCTCGGCTCTCTGACCCATTTTACCCTCCTCTCCGCTCGATTTGTAGCACGAGAAGGGCCCGGTGACGTCCTCCCGATTTCCCTCCGCCGCGGATACCTCGTCGCCGGTGACGCCTTGCTCTCCGGCGCTCCCCTCCACCTCCACCCGAACGGCGGAAGCACCCCGAGCCCGTTCCTGTGCTCGCCAGCCGCCGCCGCGCTCTCTGCTGACGCCGGTGAGCGCCGCCGTCTCCTGGACGGAGGTTGACGACGGCCCTAGCAAGGGGGGCCCGCTTGTCAGCCTCTGTCTCGCCCGCCTCCCTCTCTCTCTCACTGGCACCCGGGCCCCGCCCGTCAGGTTTGAACGTGGCGAGAGCGGGCGCACCGGTTCGCCTGGGGCCGTTTTGCTCTGGGCCGGCCCAGTTGCGGCCAGTTCTGGCCCAGGGCACAATGCCCATTTCCTTTTTCTTTTTCTGTTATGATTTCCAAAAATTCCACAGACCAAAATAAAAATCCAATGCCAAATATTTTTCCACCATAAATCCTAGAATATTCTGTAGAATTTAACAGTGCCACTTGTGCATTTTTGTGTAAATGTTTTACATAGTGATTTTAGTTAAAATCTAGTTTTTAATATTTTTAGCCTCTGTTTAAATAGTTTTCAAAATGTTTTTCACAACAAAACCTTAGACAAACATTTTTAGAATAGCTTGTAGTATTTATCAGAGTAGGGTAACATTTTGGAAGTAAAGATTGTGCTCTGTTTTTGTGTGATGCTTATTTTTGCCCGTTTATTCCGTGACGATAGATTGCGTTGTTGACGAAGGGATTGGACACGAAGACTTTGAAGACCCCGAAGACTTTGTTGAGCCAGGCTAGCAGCCCTTTGACCATGACTATGAAACCTCTTTTTGCATGGCATATAGCACATTATTTCTGGATGATGATCATGTTGATGTGGTATCCCCTTCGGTGGGATGCCTCCGTTACTTTCTTATTGATACTTGCATCGTGCATGGCCCTACCTCCTTATGAGGGTTGTGCGGGTGGGAGTAGTTAGGTTGCTAGTAGTTGCTACGCAAAGTGGGACGGGAATATGCATGGTGATGGAAACAAAATGATTTCAAAGACTTTTCGAAAACCCCGTCGGGTGCCACTAATGCCTGAGGGAGATGATGTTGAGCTAGGTAACCACTTGAGAAAGAATTGGTGTACCGGAGCAAGTTGTGTGTGTGTTTTCGAAAATGGAGAGTTTTAAGATTTGCTGACCGTCCCAACCTTACATGTACGACCACGATACCCCTTATGGGACGGGGCTTTGTTGATTACCTTGGTGGGTACTGGCATGGAGCCCGCATTACTAGTGGCGGGAGTGGCGTGGTCACTCTCGATACGGGGTCATGCCTGATAGGGCGACCATGCGCTGTCTTTACAGGCACCGGGCACACCGTTGTGTTCCTTCATGGATGGTACTGTGTAGAGCAAGGCTCGTGTTTGTACATCATGAAGACATGGACCAACGAGTGGACTCTTTGTTTAGTATCGCTAGGGGAAAGGCATTGTTCGGGTGCTTACCTCGGGTATGTAATATACCGCGAGTCGTGGATGACACGAAAGTTCCCCAAGTCTTGTGGGTAAAGCGTGCAACCTCTGCAGAGTGTAAAACTATTCGAATAGCCGTGTCCACGGTCATGGACAGTTGGAGGTCCTGCTTAAACTACGTTCGATGTTTTCATAAACATGGTGTGTGAGCGTGTGTGGATGACACAGAGATGGTACTTGAGCTAAGTGCGATGACTTAGCATGATGATGAACATGAGATGTTCAACCTCTGCTTATGACGATAACTGAGATTTGTTCACATGAATACCTGTCAACAGTTGATGCATGTATTCTTAAGGTTACATGATCATATCATTGCACTTAAAATCAGCTTTCTGCAAAACTTACCTACTTAGTGCTATATCATGCATTGTTATACCTTGTTCCACAACTTGGGTTGCTTGCGAGTATATGCAAAGTACTCATTGGCTTGCCACTGGTTATTTAATTGGCCGGGCATGGAAGAACAGGAATACGGTGAAGAGTTCGTTGGTGACGAACATGCGAAATAGGACGCTTCCCAGTCAGAATGCCTGTAGGTTTAAGGCAGATGGCATGGGTTCACGCTTTCGACACAGATTTCCGCTGCTTGTTATGTTTAAGTGTTTGGCCCTATCTATGTAAGACTAGACCTTCATGGTCTTTATTTTTGTAAGACGCTAAATGTGGATGTAAGACTCTTGTTATTCAGCTTCTGTGTGTTCAGTGAGCATTGATCTCTGGGATCACTGTACACATGCATTCGGTGATCACGACTTATGAGTCGGGGTCCCCACAGAGTTGGTATCAGAGCCATCCTGACTGTAGGAAGCCCTTAGTTAGCATGGACGTTAGTTAGGATAAAACCATCCTCAAAACTACACCTAGCACCTATACTTAGGAGTTCTGCACTTATTACCTCTTCTATTCTTCACACGACACTTTGCTGACTCTCCTCCCTTCAAACCTTTATAGATGGACGTCATACCCGAAGCCCTCCTAGCATCCGGCTTTCCCCTACTCCTTGAGGATAGCCTGGAGAAGTGCCAGCATCGCCGACCACCCGTTTTCCTCTATCACGAGCACTGGGTCGATGCCATCACGAAGGAGTACCACGTTGATGTGGTCGTGAAGGCAAACGACTCCCCGACTAGCTGGTTCTTTGAAGGACCACAGATGGAGACCCTGGTACTCGCAGTCGAGACAGCTGCACGGAAAGCACTCATCCACCTCCGAGGAGTCATTCCAGAGATGGCTGACGAACCAGCTACTCGCTATCTACCCTTCAGGAGGGATGATATTGGCGAGAGTTGGACGTTGGTTCCATCCAAGGAGGATGGGACACCACTCAGATTCCAGACCTACTTCAGCCTCTCCGCCAACAGTCTGGCTCACCACTTGATTAAGGAGTCCGTGAAGCTCCGCGAGGAACTTCACCACACTCGAGAGCTACTCCATCAAGCCAAGACGAAGCTAGACAGGATCAAGAAGGATGGAGCCCCCGAAGGACGACCAGCTGTTGCTTATCGAGGAGGAGCACCCTCAGCTAGAGATGTACCCACACGCCGTCGTCACATGAGTGCGAAGGAGTACCGTGCGCTCTTCACTGACCCACCGACAAAGCGTAGTCGGGATGGACCTCCTCGTTCTCCGACTCCCTCGACCGGAGACGATGCCCATCCGGAGGACGATCCGGAGGAAGACCCAGAGGAGCGTGACTACAAGACCGAGCACTCCACCACCTGAGTCCGAGAACCCCTAGGGTAGGATCAGTCATGTACCCCTCATGCGAAGTCGAGTCCGTGTAATGGTTCATATGAAACCATGTGTGCTTGTTGTTTTCTTTTGTTGTTTGTGTTCCGATGCAAGTCGTGCTTTTGCCTTAGGCAACATGTAAGCGACTTCATCGTCTATCTTATCTTAATATATGTGTTAGTCTTTCGACCTTTGTTTTACCACACTTGCACTATACCAACCCCCTTAGGTGCGCTTTCTTCGTTATTGCCTCTCCTCTCGTCAATCCCAGTTGTTTGACTTGGCAGCTCCAAACAGGATGGTGACTGCAACCCGCAACAGCTTCTTCACCAACCCTGAAGCCGGCAACTCCAGCCAGTGGCAGGGAGCTGGTGGGACTGCTCAGGCTGAAGGACACCAGGAGCAGCCACAAGGCGACATTCCCCCGCCACCATCTCCACCGGAGAACATGACCATAGCTCAGTTTCTCCAAGTTCTCTAGGAGGAACGCCAAGCCAACACTGCTGCTATTCAGCAGATGGCTCAAGTCCTTGTGAACAACCAGCAGCAAGGCAGGAACAGCAATGGCCGCTCCACTCTGTCTGAGTTCATGAGGAATTCGCCCCCAACTTTCACCGAGACTGCTGAACCCTTGGATGCTGACGACTGGATCTGCACCATCGAGGACCTCCTTGCACTGGTCAACTGCAACAAGGACAGTGAGAAGGTGCTTTATGCCTCTCACTGCCTCGGAGGTACCGCCAGAGCTTGGTGGGATGGATTCAAGGTCATGCAAGGCGATCGTGTGATCACCTGGGATAACTCCAAGGAAGGATTCTGCACCGCCCACATTCCTTCTGGGATCATGGCTATCAAGAAGAGAGAATTCCGAGCGCTGAAGCAAGGAAGTGGCTCTGTCAAGGAGTACATGCAGAAGTTCAACCTGCTGTCAAGGTATGCACCTGAAGATGTCAACACGGAGGCTGCCAAGATGGAACGCTTCATGGAAGGACTTCAGCAGACCCTGCAGTATCAGCTCATCGTCTGCGACTGCCGGACCTTCTTCGACCTGGTAAACAAGGCTCTCATGCTGGAAGACAAGCGTCGTGCCATAGATGACACTCGCAAGCGCAAGATGATCAGCAAGGGAAGTTCCAGCAACTAGAAGCCTCGCCCCTAGCAGCCAGCCCCAGCCAAGCCAACCTATCAGCCGCAACAGGCTAGACCTCCTGCACCTCGTCCTAGCTACCAGCCTCAGCAGTATGCCAATCCCAGGCCAACTTACAACAACCCCAATAATAACAACGGCGGCAGGAACAACAACAACAACTATGGTCAAGTCACTTGCTTTGGGTGTGGTCAGCCTGGACACATCTCTAAGCAGTGCCCCAACAAGAAGCCAGATACACCGCGCCCCAATGCGCCAAACCAAGATCAAGGCCGTGGAGCACCACCAAGGAACCCAGCCCCCGCTACCAGCCCAACAATGGCAAGGGTCGTGTGAATCACGTCACCGTTGAGGAAGCCTAGGAAGACCCGGACGTCATACTGGGTATGTTCCTCGTCAACTCAACCCCAGCAACAGTACTGTTTGATTGTGGAGCTTCGCATTCTTTTGTCACTCAAAAGTTTGCACTAGAGAATGGGATGAAGCCCACACCCCTGTGTAGTCATATGTTGATACAAACCCCGGGATCAGTTATGAAGTCCAAGATAGGATGTAAAGGAGTTGAGATTATCATCAACGGGGTAGACTTCCTAACAGACCTTATAGTTCTGGATTCACCAGGCTTGGACGTCATCCTTGGCATGAATTGGTTGACCAAGAACCAAGGCTACTTGGACTGTGCCAAGAGGATCGTTACCATAACCAATAGCCAAGGAGTAGAAGTCAAGTATGTTCCCAACCCTGCCTCCACTCGAACCCCTCAGGTTAATTGTCTGTCGGGAATTGAGTTGGATCAAGTGCCAGTGGTATGCGAATACCCGGATGTATTTCCTGATGAGCTGCCCGGAATGCCTTCTGACCGCGACATTGAGTTCATCATTGAGCTAATGCCCGGAGCAGGACCCATCTATAAGAAGCTCTATAGAATGGGATCCGAAGAGTTGGCTGAATTGAAGAAGCAACTGGCAGAGCAGCTCAGAAAAGTATTCATTCGCCCTAGTGCCTCTCCTTCGGGATCACCTGTTCTATTTGTGTCAAAGAGGGATGGGACTATCCGACTCTGTGTCGATTACCGTTCTCTCAATGAGGTCACAATAAAGAACAAGTACCCACTTCCCAAGATTGAAGACCTGTTCGATCAGCTGAATGGAGCCAAGGTGTTTTCCAAGATCGACCTCAGGTCTGGGTACTACCAGTTGAAGATCAGGCCCCAAGACATTCTGAAGACGGCGTTTGTAACCCGGTATGGCCTGTATGAATACACGGTCATGTCATTTGGATTGACCAATGCCCCTGCCTACTTCATGTACCTCATGAACAAGGTCTTCATGGAATACTTGGACAAGTTTGTTGTCGTCTTCATTGATGACATACTCGTCTTCTCCAAGTCTAAAGAAGAGCATGAGCAACACTTGAGATTGGTTCTAGACAAGCTTCGAGAGCACCAGCTTTATGCTAAATTCAGCAAGTGTGAATTCTGGCTGCATGAAGTTGGATTCTTGGGTCATGTGTTGACTGCAAAGGGATTGTCAGTGGATCCTGCCAAGATGGAAGCCGTGACTGAATGGCAATCCCCAACCAATGTGAAGGAAGTCAGAAGCTTCCTCGGACACACGGGATATTACCGCAAGTTCGTCGAAGGATTTTCGAGCATTGCCCGACCCATGACTCAGCTTTTGAAGAAGGACAAGAAGTTCGAATGGATGCTGAAGTGCGAAGAAAGCTTCCAAGAGCTCAAGAAGAGATTGACCACAGCCCCAGTTTTGGCCACCCCCGATATTCACAAGGAGTTTGTGATATATTGTGATGCATCGAGAACCGGGCTTGGAGGTGTTCTGATGCAAGCAGGCAGAGTCGTAGCATATCTATCCAGACATCTACGTCCTCATGAAGAGAACTACGCTACTCATGATCTTGAGTTGGCAGCCGTAGTTCATGCCTTGAAGACATGGCGACATTACCTTCTAGGGAAGCGATGTGAGATATACACAGACCACAAGAGTTTGAAGTATATTTTCACCCAAAGAGAATTGAACATGAGGCAGCGAAGATGGTTGGAGTTGATCAAGGACTATGACCTCAGTGTTCAATACCACCCTGGAAAGGCTAACGTGGTAGCTGATGCCTTAAGCAGAAAGACTTGTTCCTTGAATGCTATGATTAAGGAAAGGCTACCCGCCTTGTATGAAGAGCTTGAAAGCTTCGGCTTGGAACTAGTTGCACCTGGATTCCTAGCCAACCTCGAAGCAAAGCCTACCTTGATGGATGATATCAAAGAAGCTCAGAAGGGACACGAAAGCATTGAAGGCATCAAGATTAAGATCAAGGCAGGCAAGGCCCCAGGATTCTCAGTGGATGAGCAAGGAGTCGTATGGTTTGGGAAGTGCATCTGCGTACCCAACAAAGAAGAGCTCAAGAACTTGATCTTGCAAGAAGCTCATGACACTCTGTATTCCATCCATCCTGGAGGAACCAAGATGTACCAAGACCTGAAGGAAAGATTCTGCTGGCATGTCATGAAACGGGAAATAGGCACCTTTGTTGCTAAGTGTGACATATGCCAGAGAGTCAAAGCTGAGCATCAGCGACCCGCTGGACTATTGCAACCTCTCAAAGTGCCAGAATGGAAGTGGGACAAAGTCGGAATGGATTTCATCACCGGATTACCAAGGTCAAGCAAAGGACATGATTCTATTTGGGTCATTGTCGATCACCTGACCAAGGTAGCCCATTTCATTCCCGTCAAGACCACCTATGATGGTAACAAGCTAGCCAACCTTTACATCGAGCGTATCGTGAGTCTTCACGGAGTTCCAAAAGAGATCGTGTCAGGCCGAGGCACCCAATTTACCTCAAGGTTCTGGAAGAAGTTTCAAGAGGCAATGGGAACCAAGCTTTCCTTTAGCACTGCTTTTCACCCCCAGACAGGTGGGCAAACAGAACGAGTAAATCAGATACTCGAGGATATGCTCCGTGCTTGTGTTTTAGCATATGGAGCCAAGTGGGAAGATTGCCTGCCGTTTGCCGAGTTCTCCTACAACAACAGCTATCAGTCGAGTCTTCAGATGGCACCATTTGAGGTGTTGTATGGACGCAAGTGCCGTACTCCCCTCAACTGGTCGGAAACCAGAGAAGGACTAGTCTTTGGGCCAGACATCCTCCGCGAAGCAAAAGAACAAGTGCAACTCGTCCGAGAGCGTCTCGAGACCGCCAAGACCCGACAGAAGAGCTACGCTGATTCCCACCGTCGGGACATGAGCTTCTATGTTGAAGACCGTGTTTATCTCCGAGTCACGCCTCTCAAAGGGACCAAGCGTTTCCACGTCAAGGGAAAACTTGCACCAAGATACATCGGCCCCTTCAAGATCACCGCTACATGAGGAGAAGTTGCCTAGCAGCTAGAGCTACCTTCCGAGCTATCAGATGTGCACAACGTGTTCCACGTGTCACAACTCCGGAAGTGTCTCCAAGTTCCCAACCGCCCCAACCTCTACAAGGACATCGACCATCAAGCCATCGACCTTCAGCCAGACCTCAATTATCGTGAGAGGCCAGTTCGCATTTTGGATGAAGCTGAACATTGCACCCGAAGCCGCACCATCAAGTACTTCAAGGTCCAATGGAGCAACCACATTGAAGCAGAAGCAACCTAGGAGCGTGAAGACTATCTTAGATCTGAGTTCCCTTATCTTTTTAGCGCTTAGCCTAGGAATCTCGGGGACGAGATTCTTGTAAGGGGGGTAGGTCTGTCACACCCTGTGTTTTTATCACTTTGCTATGATTGGATTTACAAAAATTTGGAACCAATTAAAACTTTTGGAGTGCATGCTTGTTTGAATTGTTGCTTGTTTGATTGTTTGGTTGATTGTGTATGGCACTCTTAGGTTCTACTCCTCTCCATATTCATCTTCCTTGACCCAAAATCTTTGCCCAATGATCATGCCATGTGAATAGTACCCAAAACTATTTTTATCAAAATTTATTTTGACCAAAAAGAATTTATTCAAATTAGGTTTTCAAAACCCCCTGAGTTGAGGTTTGCACTGCAAGTCCTCAAATTAGGTGGATTATTTTCCCCCAAAGGCTTTATTTGAAACCTACTATATATATGACTTCCCAAAACCACCAAATATTAATTTTAAAGATTATTTTACTATTTTATTTAAAGGCTTTTTCTGAAGGCCAAAAATGGTTTTTCATAGGGAAAAATTATTTAAATGCTTTAAAAATATTTGAGAAACTTTAGGGAAACTCAGTGGACATATATTTGCCATATATATGAGTTTCAACACATGGTCATGTTCAAAATCATGGGCAAAACCACTCAAAACCCTTTCTGCTTAAATCAAGCTTTTGAAATATTTCTATAAGAAATATTCTCAATAAATTCTAGGAAAATTCCAGCAAGTCACTCAGGCTATAGGTGATGATATTGCAAAGTTTCAAATCAATCCCAATTGATTTGGTCCATCAATATATTCCAAAACCATTCCTGTCCAGATTTAAATTTGAACAACTTTACATTATGAAGTTTCTTCCCTTGACCCCAAACTTTGTGGGCATGTGCTAAACCCCAAATAATGATATCATACCAAGTTGTGGATTTGTGGGAAGTGAAATGCATGCCTAGATCTACAGAAATCTGATTCTGTTGATTTCTAGGGTTTCACAAAGTTACATTGTGAACTTTCTTCAATCAAGCTCAAACTTGGTGATCAACCCTATTTCCAACCACCATTTGACCTTGTTAAATATCAAGACAAGCAAACTTCATTTGCTTAGACAAACCTTCATCAAACACTTTTGCTTATCCTGTAAAAAGCCATGTTTGACCCCCTTCTGCTATTCTCCTTCACTTCTAATTTTTACCACAACCTTGTAGTATTGCATTGCACCTCCAGTAACTTTATCTGGCCAAGACTCAATGGTTAAGTAGGGTAAAACCCACATTTACCTCTCTGGACAGCAAGGACAGCAACATTTCAACCTCTCCCCTACTCCATCTCTTCTCTCCCTAGCTTCCCCTAGCTCCTAGAGCATCTGCAGATCATCCAGGAGCTACTGGACAAGGTGGGGCACCCTAGAGCACGCGGGCAATGGCAATGCCGGTCATCTGCACGCTCTGGAGCATGCCACAGTGCGCTCCCGCACTGTAGCCGCCGCCCAATCCCTGCCCCCGACCACCTAGGGCCTCCCCCTTGTGTCTCCCGAGGCCGCCTCGGCGTCCGGGACACGCTACCCTGTCGGCCCCCTCCTCCTCTCTCCGGCGGCCTCCCCCGCGCGTGCCCGACGGCGCCCAGCTCGGCCAACCGCGGGGCTCGCACGCGCGCGCTCCCCCGCCTCTCTCTCCTCTCCCTCTGGTCGTGGACGTGCCCCAGGAACGCCACAGACACGCCCTCGCCCCTTGACGCGACCCCTGGCCTCGGCCCCGAGCTCGCCGGCGCACCCGAGCTCGGTGGACCGCCATACTCCTATAAAAGGGACCTCCCCGACCCCTCTCCCCCTCTGGAACCTCCCTCCTCCTCCCAATTTACCACCAGACCGACCCATGCAAGCTCCCGGGGTCCCAATCCTCGGAATCGATCCGAGCTCCGCCGCGGCGGCCCCTCCATCGATCTCCGGGTACGGCCCCTCTCCGGCCCCCATTTCCACCCCCCCCGAGTTTCCCTCGGCTCTCTGACCCATTTTACCCTCCTCTCCGCTCGATTTGCAGCGTGAGAAGGGCCCGGTGACGTCCTCCCGATTTCCCTCCGCCGCGGATACCTCGTCGCCGGTGACGCCTTGCTCTCCGGCGCACCCCTCCACCTCCACCCGAACGGCGGAAGCACCCCGAGCCCGTTCCTGTGCTCGCCAGCCGCCGCCGCGCTCTCTGCTGACGCCAGTGAGCGCCGCCGTCTCCTGGACGGAGGTTGACGACGGCCCTGGCAAGGGGGCCCCGCTTGTCAGCCTCTGTCTCGCCCGCCTCCCTCTCTCTCTCACTGGAACCCGGGCCCCGCCCGTCAGGTTTGAACCTGGCGAGAGCGGGCGCACCAGTTCGCCTGGGGCCATTTTGCTCTGGGCCGGCCTAGTTGCGGCCAGTTCTGGCCCAGGGCACAATGCCCATTTCCTTTTTCTTTTTCTGTTATGATTTCCAAAAATTCCACAGACCAAAATAAAAATCCAATGCCAAATATTTTTCCACCATAAATCCTAGAATATTCTGTAGAATTTAACAGTGCCACTTGTGCATTTTTGTGTAAATGTTTTACATAGTGATTTTAGTTAAAATCTAGTTTTTAATATTTTTAGCCTCTGTTTAAATAGTTTTCAAAATGTTTTTCACAACAAAACCTTAGACAAACAATTTTAGAATAGCTTGTAGTCTTTATCAGAGTAGGGTAACATTTTGGAAGTAAAGATTGTGCTCTGTTTTTGTGTGATGCTTATTTTTGCCCGTTTATTCCACGACGATAGATTGCGTTGTTGACGAAGGGATTGGACACGAAGACTTTGAAGACCTCGAAGACTTTGTTGAGCTAGGCAAGCAGCCCTTTGACCATGACTATGAAACCTCTTTTTGCATGGCATATAGCACATTATTTCTGGATGATGATCATGTTGATGTGGTATCCCCTTTGGTGGGATGCCTCCGTTACTTTCTTATTGATACTTGCATCGTGCATGGCCCTACCTCCTTATGAGGGTTGTGCGGGTGGGAGTAGTTAGGTTGCTAGTAGTTGCTACACAAAGTGGGACGGGAATATGCATGGTGATGGAAACAAAATGATTTCAAAGACTTTTTGAAAACCCCGTCGGGTGCCACAAATGCCCGAGGGAGATGATGTTGAGCTAGGTAACCACTTGAGAAAGAAGTGGTGTAACGGAGCAAGTTGTGTGTGTGTTTTCGAAAACGGAGAGTTTTAAGATTTGCTGACCGTCCCAACCTTACATGTACGACCACGATACCCCTTATGGGACGGGGCTTTGTTGATTACCTTGGTGGGTACTGGCATGGAGCCCGCATTACTAGTGGCGGGAGTGGCGTGGTCACTCTCGATACGAGGTCGTGCCTGATAGGGCGACCATGCGCTGTCTTTACAGGCACCGGGCACACCGTTGTGTTCCTTGATGGATGGTACTGTGTAGAGCAAGGCTCGTGTTTGTTCATCGTGAAGACACGGACCAACGAGTGGACTCTTTGTTTAGTATTGCTAGGGGAAAGGCATTGTTCGGGTTCTTACCTCGGGTATGTAATATACTGCGAGTCGTGGATGACACGGAAGTTCCCCGAGTCTTGTGGGTATAGCGTGCAACCTCTGCAGAGTGTAAAACTATTCGAATAGCCGTGTCCACGGTCATGGACAGTTGGAGGACCTGCTTAAATTGCGTCCGATGTTTTCATAAACTTGGTGTGTGAGCGTGTGTGGATGACACAGAGATGGTACTTGAGCTAAGTCTGATGACTTAGCATGATGATGAACATGAGATGTTCAACCTCTACTTATGATGATAACTGAGATTTGTTCACATGAATACCTGTCAACAGTTGATGCATGTCTTCTTAAGGTTACATGATCATATCATTGCACTTAAAATCAGCTTTCTGCAAAACTTACCTACTTAGTGCTATATCATGCACTGTTATACCTTGTTCCACAACTTGGGTTGCTTGCGAGTATATTCAAAGTACTCATTGGCTTGCCACTGGTTATTTAATTGGCCAGGCATGGAAGAACAAGAATACGGTGAAGATTTCTTTGGTGACGAACATGCGAACTAGGACGCTTCCCAGTCAGAATGCCTATAGGTTTAAGGCAGATGGCATGGGTTCACGCTTTCGACCAAGATTTCCGCTGCTTGTTATGTTTAAGTGTTTGGCCCTTGTGGCCCTATCTATGTAAAACTAGACCTTCATGGTCTTTATTTGTGTCAGACATTAAATGTGGATGTAAGACTCTTGTTATTCAGCTTCTGTGTGTTCAGTGAGCATTGATCTCTGGGATCACTGTACACGTGCATTCGGTGATCACGACTTATGAGTCGGGGTCCCCACACGTGATAATTTTTATGAATATAATATGCATGTGCTTGCTGCTCCTACTTGCAATTATTATGAGAGTGGAACCAAATCTTCACCTCTCTATGTTCCCAACACAATAAAATTGCAAGAAACTACTTATGTTATGTATTGGCGTTTACTTGATGTGCATGAATTGTTCTTTCATGACATGCCAATGCATAGGAAGATAGTTAGACTTCATTGTTACATGATATATGTTGCTTTGTGCTCACTACTAAATTACAAATCATTGATAATTAAAATTGGCTTTGATATACCTTGGGATCCGGGTGGATAAATTACTTGAGCACTATATGCCTAGCTTAATGGCTTTAAAGAAAGTGTTGCCAGGGAGACAACCCGGAAGTTTTAGAGAGTCGTTTATTTCTTTTGTGTGTTTTTAAAATAACTAAAAACAAAAAATAAAGTGGGGAACCTAAAACCTTTTCAAAAAGAAAAGTGAAAGTGAGAAGGACGAGCACTATTGAAGTGGGGGCTAGCCTTGAACTTTGTTCATGCCCATGGAAACTTTGTGAACCTTGATTACAGAAACTTTTCAAGAAAAATAGTTATCCCCTTGTACAAATAGATTGTATTATAAAAATAATGTGGCATGATTGACCTTTAGGATGTTTAAATTGCTTGTTTGATATGTGCTGTGTAAAAACAGAAATTTTGTTGTAGTGTTTGAATTTTCATATTTTACTGGAGCATGCACAAATTCTGAAATTTCTACACAATAATGTTATGCACATTTTTTATCACGACCTAATTGTTCAGAATTATTTGATTCATGGAAGTATAGTTTTCATCTGCATCTTTACAAACTATCATGTTTTTCACAGATTGCTGTTATAGTTGCTTTGACTGCTTATGTTTGAGTTCATATTGAGCCCCATTGACTTGGGAGCCATAGAATTGTGATAACATATAGTAGTTAATGTTAGATTATAATTATACAATAATGTTATGGCAGGACATGATGAGATTTGATGATTATATGTACTAACCCTTCTAATAATAGTTTTGTTAAGTTTTGTGTGGATGAAGTGTTCGAAGATCGAGCAGGTATCGATATGAGAAGAATAAGGAGAGGCAAGAGTACAAGCTTGGGGATGACCAAGGCACCCCAAGTAAATATTCAAGGAGACTCAAGCGTCTAAGCTTGGGGATGCCCCGGAAGGCATCCCATCTTTCTTCTTCAACAATTATCTCTATGTCTCGGTTTTTGTTTTGTTCACATGATATGCGTAAATTCTTGGAGCAATGTGTGCCTTTTATTTTCCTTTTAGAAATGCACCATGCTGGTATGGGGAATTTCATGGTTTATTTATAGAATGCTCTTTGCACTTCACATATATCTTTTGAGTATGGTTTTATAGAATGCTTCATGTGCTTCACTTATATCATTTGAAGTTGGATGTCTGTTTCTCTACATATAGAAAACCATTATTTCTAGAATGCTCTTTTGCTTCACTTATATTTATTAGAGCGTGGTATTTTGTAGAAAGAATTAAACTCTCATGCTTCACTTGTACCTATTTAGAGAGTCAACGGGAATTGGTCATTTACATGGTTAGTCATAATATCCTACATAAAAGTTGTAGATCACTGAATATGATATGTTTGATTCCCTGTAATAGTTTTGCGATATTAAGATGGTAATATGGGGATAATAGTGAATGATTGTGGTCTAGTAAGATTATTGATGTTATGCTTTGTGATTCTCGAAGCATGCACGTATAGTCTCTAGTTATGCGATGAAGTTGGAGCATAATTTATCCTTGATTGAAATCATTTGTGTTGTTATAATCGGGGGCGCGTGATGGTTAACTCCGTCCAACCTCCTCCCCAGGAGCATGCAAGTAGTACTTTGCTTTGAGAGAGCTAATAAAGCCTTGCAATAAGTATGTGAGTTCTTTACGACTAATGTGAATCCATGGATGTACGCGCACTCACCTTTCCACATATTTGCTAGCCTCTTCGGTATCGTGCATTGCCCATTCTCACTCGAGGATCGGTGCAACCTTTGCCGGTGCATCCAAACCCCGTGATATGATATGCTCCATCACACATAAGCCACCTTATATCTTCCTCAAAACAACCACCCTACCTACCGATCATGGCATTTCCATAGCCATTAGGAGATATATTGCCTTGCAACTTCCATCATCATCATATACATGACTTGAGCATTCATTGTCATATTGCTTTGTGTGATCGTAAGATAGCTAGCATGATATTTCGATGGCTTGTCTGCTTTTTGATATCTTTCCTACGCTAGATCATTGCACATCCTGGTACACTGCCAGAGGCATTCATATAGAGTCATATTGTTTAGTAGTTTTTCATATCAAGTTGCTAGTAAATAAAAGTGTGATGATCATCATTATGAGAGCATTGTCCCAGTGAGTAAAGGATGATGGAGACTATGATTCCCCCACAAGTCAGGATGAGACTCCGGACAAAAAATGAAAAATGGGGGAGGCCAAATGAGCCCACCACAAAAAAAAGAGAAAAAGAAATGTGGGAGGCTAAAAAAAGAAAAAAAGGCCCACCATAAAAAAATGAGAGAAAAAGAGAGAAGGGACTTTGCTACTATCCTTTACCACACTTGTGCCTCAAAGTGGCACCATGTTCTTCATAAAGAGAGTCTCTTGTTTTGTCACTTCCATATGCTAGTGGGAATTTTTCATTATAGAATTTGGCTTGTATATTCCGATGACGGGCTTCCTCAAATAACCGAGGTCTTCATGAGCAAGCAAGTTGGATGCACACCCACTTAGCTTCAGTTGAGATTTCATACACTTATAGCTCTAGTGCGTCCATTGCATGGCAATCCCTACTCCTCGCATTGATATCTATTGACGGGCATCTCCATAGCCCGTTGATACACCTAATTGATCTGAGACTTTCTTCTCCACTTTCACCCCTTTTGAAACCTACCACCATATTCTATTCCACCTTTATGCTAAATCCATGGTTCACGCTCATGTATTGTGTGAGTAATATGTTGGAAATATGCCCTAGACGCAATTAATAAAGTGTTTATTATCATATTTCTCCGTTCATGATAATGGTTTATTATTCACGCTAGAATTGTATTGACCGGAAACTTAATACATGTGTGGACAATAGACAAATACTGAGTCCCTAGTAAGCCTCTACTAGACTAGCTCGTTGATCAAAGATGGTCAAGATTTCCTGACCATGGACATGAGTTGTCATTTGATAACGGGATCACATCATTAGGAGAATGATGTGATGGACTTGACCCAACCGTTAGCATAGCAAATGATCATTCAGTTTATTGCTATTGCTTTCACTATGTCAAATACACGTTCCTCTGACCATGAGATCATGCAACTCCCGGATACCGTGGGAATACTTTGGGTGTATCAAATGTCACAACGTAACTGGGTGATTATAAAGGTGCACTACAGGTATCTCCGAAAGTGTTTGTTGAGTTGGCATGGATCGAGATTGGGATTTGTCACTCCGACTATCGCAGAGGTATCTCTGGGCCCTCTCGGTAATACAGCATCACAGAAGCCTTGCAAGCACCGTGACTAAAGAGTTAGTTGCAAGATGATGTATTACGGAACGAGTAAAGAGACTTGCCGGTAACAAGATTGAACTAGGTATTGGATACCGACGATCGAATCTCGGGCAAGTAACATACCGCCGGACAAAGGGAACAACGTATGTTGTCATATGAGGTTCGACCGATAAAGATCTTCGTGGAATATGTAAGAACCAATATGAGCATCCAGGTTCCGCTGTTGGTTATTGACCGGAGAGCCGTCTTGGTCATGTCTACATCATTCCCGAACCCGTAGGGTCCGCACGCTTAAGGTTCGATGACGATTTAGTATTATATGAGTTATGTGATTGGTGACCGAAGTTTGTTCGGAGTCCCGGATGAGATCACGGACATGACGAGGAGTCTCGAAATGGTCGAGAGGTAAAGATTCATATATTGGAAGGCTATATTCGGACGTCGGAAAGGTTCCGAGTGATTCGGGGATTTTTCGGAGTACCGGGGAGTTACGGGAATTCACCGGGAGAAGTAATGGGCCTTATTGGGCCATACGGGAAAAGGAGAGGCAGGCCACGTGAGGAGGCGCGCGCCCCCCCCTTGCCCAAACCGAATTGGACTAGGGGAGGGGGCGCAGCCCCCTTTTTCCTTTCCCTCTCCCTTCCCCCTTTCCTACTCCGTATGGGAGGTGGAATCCTACTAGGACTAAGGAGTCCTAGTAGGACTCCCCACACTTGGCGCACCCCTAGGGGGCCGGCCTCCTCCCTCTCATACTTTATATACGGGGCAAGGGGCACCCCAAAGAACACGATTCATTGTTAGCCGTGTGCGGCGCCCCCCCTCCACCGTTTACACCCTCGGTCATATTTTCGAAGAGCTTAGGCGAAGCCCTGCCAAGATTACTTCACCCTCACCGTCGCCACGCCGTCGTGCTGACAGAACTCATCTACTTCCTCGATGTCTTGCTGGATCAAGAAGGCGAGGAACGTCACCGAGCTGCACGTGTGTAGAACTCGGAGGTGCCGTACGTTCGGTACTCGATCGGTGGAGCTCGAAGGATTGTTCGACTACATCAACCGCGTTGTGAGACGCTTCCGCTAAACAGTCTATGAGGGTACGTAGACACACTCTCCCCTCTCGTAGCGATGCATCTCCTTGGATAGATCTTGTGTGAGCGTAGGATTTTTTTTGAAATTCATGCTCCGTTCCCCAACAGTGGCATCCGAGCCAGGTCTATGCGTAGATGTGTTTTGCACGAGTAGAACACAAGTGAGTTGTGGGCGTGGGTGTATACATATTGCTTGCCGTTACTAGTTGTTACTTGATTCGGCGGTATTGTGAGATGAAGCGGCCCGAACCGACATTACGCGTACGCTTACGCGAGACAGGTTTCACCGCTAAGTGCACTCGTTGCATAAAGGTGACTGGCGGGTGTCTGTCTCTCTCACTTTAGTTGAATCGGTTTCAATGAAGAGGGTTCTTTTAGAAGATCAAAAAGCAATCACTACACCATGTTTTGGTTTTGCGTAGGTAAGAACAGTTCTTGCAAACCCGTAGCAGCCACGTAAAACTTGCAAGAACAAAGTAGAGGACGTCTCACTTGTTTTTGCAGGGTATGCTGGTGATGTGATATGGTCAAGACATGATGTGATATAAGTTGTTGTATGAGATGATCATGTTTTGTAATTATCAGGCAACCGGCAGGAGCCTTATGGTTGTCTCTTTATTGTATGCAATGCCAACGCTATGTAATTGCTTTTCTTTACCGCTATGAGTTAGCAGTAGTAGTAGTAGCAATAGCCGGCGAGACGACCACGACGCTGCGATGGAGATCAAGGTGTCACGACGCTACGATGGAGATCAAGGTGTCAACCCGGTGACGATGGAGATCATGACGGTGCTTTGCTGATGGAGATCAAAAGCACAAGACGATGATGGCCATATCATGTCACATATATTGAATTGCATGTGATGTTAATCCTTTTATGCATCTTATCTTGCTTAGGACGACGGTAGCATTATAAGATGATCCCTTCACTAAATTTCAAGATAAGTGTTCTCCCCTAGTATGCACCGTTGCGAGGGTTCGACGCTTCTAAGCACCACGTGATGATCGGGTGTGATGGATTCTTTCGTTCGCATACAACGGGTGTAAGCCAGTTTTACACACGCAGAATACTTGGGTTAAACTTGACGAGCCTAGCATGTACAGGCATGGCCTCGGAACACAAGAGACCGAAAGGTCGAACATGAGTCATATAGTAGATATGATCAACATGAAAGATGTTCACCATTGATAACTAATCCACCTCACGTGATGATCGGATGTGGTTTAGTTGATGTGGATCATGTTACACTTAGACAACTTGAGGGATGTTAATCTAAGTGGGAGTTCTTAAGTAATTTGATTAATTGAACTTCAATTGTCATGAACATAGTCTTACTTGTCTTAGGAAATTTATGTTGTAGATCAATAGACCGCGCTGTAGTTCCCCTGTTTTTATTATGTTCCTAGAGAAAACGAAGTTGAAAGTTGATGGAAGCAACTATGCGGACTAGGTCCGTGATCTGAGGATTGTCCTCACTGCTGCACAGAAGGCTTATGTCCTTAATGCACCGCTCAGTGAAATACCCCTACGGCTTCGTCTGAGGACGTTATGAACGTCTGGCAGACAAGAAAAGATGACTACTCGATAGTTCAGTGCGCCATACTTTACGGCTTAGAACCGGAGCTCCAAATATGTTTTGAGCAACACAGAGCATATGAGATGTTCCAAGAGCTGAAAATTTGTTTTTCAAGCTCACACCCGGGTCGAGAGGTATGACACCTTCGACAAGTTCTATAGCTACAAGATGGAGGAGAACAGCTCCGTTAGTGAGCATGTACTCAGAATGTCTGAGTACTTCAATCACTTGAATTAAGTGGGAGTTAGACTTCCAAATAAAGTGGTGATTGATAGAGTTCTCTAGTCACTATCACTAAGCTACTGGATCTTCGTGATGAACTATAAACATGCAAGGGATAGAAGCTCCTTAAGCTATTCGCGATGCTACAATCTGCGGATGTAGAAATCAAAAAAAGGGGAGCATCAAGTGTTGATGGTTAATAAGACCACTAGTTTCAAGAAGGGCAAGGGAAAGAAAAGGGAACTTCAAGAAGAATGGTAAAACAGTTGCCGCTCACGCGAAGAAACCCAAGGCTGAACCAAACCCGAGACTTAGTGCTCCTATTGCAAAGGGAAATGTCACAGGGAGCGGAACTTCCCCAAAGTAACTGGCAGATAATAAGACTGGAAATGTCAACAAAGATATTTGATATACATGTTATTGATATGTACCTTACTAGTACTCGTAGGAGCACCTGGGTATTTGATACTTGTTCAGTTGCTTACAACTTGAAACATGGAGCTTCGGAATAAACGAGGGCTAGCTAAGAACGAGGTGACGATGTGCATTGGAAGTGTCTCCAAGGTTGATATGATCACCATCGCCACGCTCTTTCTACCTTCAGGATTAGTGATGAACCTAAATAATTGTTATTTGGTGCTTGCGTTAAGCATGAACATTATATCTGATAGTGTTTATTGCAAGACGATTATTCAATTTCAGAGAATAATTGTTATTCTATTTATTTGGATAATATCATTGATGATCATGCACTTAAAATGAAAGGTTTATTGAATCTTGATCGTAGTAATACATATGTTCATAACACGAATGCCAAAAGATAATGATAGTACCACATATTTGTGGCACAGCCGCTTAGGTCATATCAGTGTTAAACGCATGAAGAAACTCCATGCAGATGGACTTTTGGAATCAATTGATTATGAATCATTTGAGACATGCGAACCATGCCTCATGGGCAAGATGACTAAGACTCCGTTCTCCGGAACAATGGAGAGAGCAACAGACTTATTGGAAATAATACATACCGATGTATGCGGTCCGATGAGTGTTGAGGCGCGCGGTGGATATCGTTATGTTCTCACGTTCACAGATGATTTGAGTAGATATGGCTATGTCTACTTGATGAAGCGTAAGTCTGAAACATTTGAAAAGTTCAAAGAATTTCAGAGTGAAGTAGAGAATCATTGTAACAAGAAAATAAAGTTCTTACGATTTGATCGAAGAAGAGAATATTTGAGTTACAAGTTTGGCATATACTTAAGACAATGTGAAACTATTTCACAATTCACGCCACCAGGAACACCACAGCGTAATGGTGTGTCCGAACGTCGTAATCGTACTCTATTGGATATGGTGCGTTCTATGATGTCTCTTACCGATTTGCCACTTTGGGGTTATGCATTAGAGACAGCTGCATTCACTTTAAACAGGGCACCGTCTAAATCCGTTGAGACGACACCGTATGAACTGTGGTTTGGCAAGAAACCTAAGCTGTCGTTTCTGAAAGTTTGGGGCTGCAATGCTTATGTCAAAAAGGCTTCAGCCTGATAACTCGAACCCAAAGCGGATAAGTGCGTCTTCATAGGATACCCAAAAGAGACTATTGGGTACACCTTCTACCACAGATCCGAAGGCAAAGCTTTCATTGCTAAGAATGGATCCTTTCTAGAGAAGGAGTTTTCTCTCGAAAGAAGTGAGTGGGAGGAAAGTAGAAACTTGATGAGGTAATTGTACCTCCTCTGGATAGTAGTACGCCACAGAAAGAAATTTTTGTGACACCGACACAGACCAGAGAAGAAGTTAATGATGATGATCATGAAACTTCGGATCAAGTTGTTACTGAACTTCGAAGGTCAACCAGGACACGTTCCGCACCGGAGTGGTATGGAAATCCAGTCTTGGAGGTCATGTTGCTAGACAACGATGAACCTTCGAACTATGAAGAAGCGATGGCAAGCCCGGATTCCGAGAAATGGCTTGAAGCCATGAAATCCGAGATAGGATCCATGTATGAGAACAAAGTATGGACTTTGGTAGACTTGCCCGATGAACGGCGAGCTATTGAAAATAAATGGATCTTTAAGAAGAAGACGGACGCTGATGGTAATATCATCGTCTATAAAGCTCGACTTGTTGCTAAAGGTTATCACCAAGTTCAAGGAGTTGACTACGATGAGACTTTCTCACCCGTAGCGATGCTAAAGTCTGTCAAAATTATGTTAGCAATTGCCGCATTTTATGATTATGAAATCTGGCAAATGGACGTCAAAACGGCATTCCTTAATGGTTTCCTTAAGGAAGAATTGTATATGATGCAACCGGAAGGTTTTGTCGATCCTAAAGGTGCTAACAAAGTATGCAAGCTCCGGCGATCCATCTATGGACTGGTGCAAGCATCTCGGAGCTGGAATACTCGCTTTGATGAAGTGATCAAAGCGTTTGGGTTTATGCAAGTTTATGGAGAAACTTGTATTTACAACAAAGTGAGTGGGAGCTCTATAACATTTCTAATAAGTATATGTGATTGGAAATGATGTAGAATTTCTGGAAAGCATAAAGAATTAATTGAAAGGAGTTTTTCAATAAAAACCTGTTTTTGAGTTATCCACAGTTTGGGCATCGAGATCTATAGAGATAGATCAAGACACCTAATAAAAGATTTTGACACACCTTGATGAGATTTTGAAGAAGTTCAAAATGGATCAAGTCAAAAGAAATAAGTTATTGGCTGGTGTGAAGTGGAGTAAGACTTGAAGATCTAGGTAAAGGTTGTTTACATGTTAGGCATGAAAATCTATAGAGATAGATTGAGACGCCTCATATGACTTTCACAAAACATATACCTTGACAAGATTTTGAAGAAGTTCAAAATGGATCAGTCAAAGAAGGAGTTCTTGACTGTGGTGAAAGGTGTGAAGTTGAGTAAGACTCAAATCTCGACCACGGCAAAATAAATAGAATGGATGAAAGTTATCCCCTATGCCTCGGCCATAGGTTCTATAAAGTATGCCAAGCTGTGTGCCTTGCCATGTGTCTGGCAAAAGAGGTACCAAAGTGATCCAGGAGTAGATCACTGGACAACGGTCAAATTATCCTTAAGATGACTAAGGAAGAATTTCTCGGGAATAGAGATGATAAAGAGTTCGTCGTAAGGGGTTACGTCGATGCAAGATTTAAACACTGATCCGAAAGACTATGAGTCTAAGACCGGATAAGTATAGTGGGGAATTTTTTTGGAGTAGCTCCAAACAGAGTGTGGTAGCAGCATCTACATATAACATAGAGATTTGCCAAGAACACACGGATCTGAATATTGCAGACCCGTTGACTAAAACCTCTCTCACAAGCAAAACATGATCAGCCCTAGAACTGATTGGATGTTAATTACATGGAGATGTAAACTAGATTATTGACTCTAGTGCAAGTGGGAGACTGTTGGAAATATGCCCTAGAGGCAATTAATAAAGTGTTTATTATCATATTTCTCCGTTCATGATAATGGTTTATTATTCATGCTAGAATTGTATTGACTGGAAACTTAATACATGTGTGGATAATAGACAAATACTGAGTCCCTAGTAAGCCTCTACTAGACTAGCTCGTTGATCAAAAGATGGTCAAGATTTCCTGACCATGGACATGAGTTGTCATTTGATAACGGGATCACATCATTAGGAGAATGATGTGATGGACTTGACCCAACCGTTAGCATAGCAAATGATCGTTCAGTTTATTGCTATTGCTTTCACTATGTCAAATACACGTTCCTCTGACCATGAGATCATGCAACTCCCGGATACCGTAGGAATACTTTGGCTGTATCAAACGTCACAACGTAACTGGGTGATTATAAAGGTGCACTACAGGTATCTCCGAAGGTGTTTGTTGAGTTGGCATGGATCGAGATTGGGATTGGTCACTCCGACTATCGCAGAGGTATCTCTGGGCCCTCTCGGAAATACAGCATCACAGAAGCCTTGCAAGCATCGTGACTAAAGAGTTAGTTGCAAGATGATGTATTACGGAACGAGTAAAGAGACTTGCCGGTAACAAGATTGAACTAGGTATTGGATACCGACGATCGAATCTCGGGCAAGTAACATACCGCCGGACAAAGGGAACAACGTATGTTGTCATATGAGGTTCGACCGATAAAGATATTCGTGGAATATGTAGGAACCAATATGAGCATCCAGGTTCCGCTGTTGGTTATTGACCGATGACGATTTAGTATTATATGAGTTATGTGATTGGTGACCGAAGTTTGTTCGGAGTCCTGGATGAGATCACGGACATGACGAGGAGTCTCGAAATGGTTGAGAGGTAAAGATTCATATATTGGAAGGCTATATTCGGACGTCAGAAAGGTTCCGAGTGATTCGGGTATTTTTCGGAGTACCGGGGAGTTACGGGAATTCACCGGGAGAAATAATGGGCCTTATTGGGCCATACGGGAAAAGGAGAGGCAGGCCACGTGAGGAGGCGCGCGCCCCCCCTTGCCCAAACCGAATTGGACTAGGGGAGGGGGCGCAGCCCCCTTTTTCCTTTCCCTCCCCCTTCCCCCTTTCCTACTCCATATGGGAGGTGGAATCCTACTAGGACTAAGGAGTCCTAGTAGGACTCCCCACACTTGGCGCACCCCTAGGGGGCCGGCCTCCTCCCTCTCATCCTTTGTATACGGGGGCAAGGGGGCACCCCAAAGAACACGATTCATTGTTAGCCGTGTGCGGCGCCCCCCCTCCACCGTTTACACCCTCGATCATATTTTCGGAGAGCTTAGGCGAAGCCCTGCTGAGATTACTTCACCGTCACCGTCGCCACGCCGTCGTGCTGACGGAACTCATCTACTTCCTCGACGTCTTGCTAGATCAAGAAGGCGAGGAACGTCACCGAGCTGCACGTGTGTAGAACTCGGAGGTGCCGTACGTTCGGTACTCGATCGGTGGAGCTCGAAGGATTGTTCGACTACATCAACCGCGTTGTGAGACGCTTCCGCTAAACGGTCTACGAGGGTACGTAGACACACTCTCCCCTCTCGTAGCGATGCATCTCCTTGGATAGATCTTGTGTGAGCGTAGGAATTTTTTTGAAATTCATGCTCCGTTCCCCAACATAATAAAAAGCTGAAGTGCGTTAAAAAGTACTATCCAATTGCTTGGTTTGACACCGGGGTGCTCATGATTTATACTTTATGCTAGGAAGACCAAGCATGACAGACTATATGATTTTGTAGGGATAGTGTTCTTTAGCATTGTTATTTTAAAAGTACATGATTGTTTGCTAGTAAACCTGAGTATTGATGTCTTTATGTCAAATGATAGACTATTGCCTTCGATCACTTGTATCTTAATATTCATGCCATGATTAGACATTTGTTCAAGATTATGTTAGGTAGCATTACACATCAACAATTATCTTTTTATCATTTACCTACTCGAGGACGAGCAGGAATTAAGCTTGGGGATGCTGATACGTCTTCATCGTATCTATAATTTTTGATTGTTTCATGCCAATATTCAAGAACTTTCATATACTTTTGGCAACATTTTATATTATTTTTGGGTCTAACTTACTTATCCAGTGCCCAGTGCAAGTTCCTGTTTTTTGTGTGTTTTTTGTTTCTCAGAAAGTCCATATCAAACGAAGTTCAAATGCGATAATAATTTACGAATACTTTTTTTGGAATATATGTGAATTTTGGAAAGAAGAATCAATGCAACAGGGTGCCCGAGGGAGGCACAAGCCAACAGGGCGATGCTAGGGGGTTGGTTGCGCCCTAGTGGATTGTGCCTCCCCCTTAAGTTGGTTGGGGACCTACTTTGGCCACAAGAGAGATATTTTCGCGATAAAAATCCCCTCAATGTTTCAGCCCGATCAGAGTTACGGGTCTCCGGATATTTAAGAAACGGTGAAGGGGTCAGAAAACAGTCGCGAAAACAGGCGAGAAACAGAGAGAGAGAGAGAGAGATCCAATCTCTGAGGGGCTGCTGCCCTCCGGGAGCCATGGCAGCCATGGACCAGAGGGGGAAACTCTCCTCCCAACTAGGGAGGAGGCCAAGGAAGAATAAGAAGGAGGGGGGCTCTCTCCCCCTCTCTCCCGGTGGTGCCAGAGTAACGCCGAGGCAACCATCGTGATGGCGATCTACACCAACAACTTCGTCGCCGTCATCACCACCACCATCACCTTCCCTCATCTATCTATAGCGGTCCACTCTCCCGCATCCCATTGTACCCCCTACTTGAACATGGTGCTTTATGCTTCATATTATTATCCAATGATTTGTTGCTATCCTATGATGTTTGAGTAGATTCCTTTTGTCCTATGGTCTGATTGATGATCTTGATTGGTTTGAGTGTATGTTTTATTTTGGTGCTGTCCTATGGTGCCGTCCGTGCCGCACACACGTGAGGGATCCTCGCTGTAGGGTGTTGCAATGCGTTCATGATTCGCTTATAGTGGGTGTCTAGAATGATAGAAGCTTACACCCGAGTAAGGGGATTGTTGCGTATGGGAGTAAAGAGGACTTGATGTTTAATGCTATGTTTGGGTTTACCTTAATGATCTTTACTAGTTGCGGATTCTTGCTAGAGTTCCAATCATAAGTGCATATGATCGAAGTACGGAAAGTATGTTAGAATATGCCTCTCCCTCATATAAAACTGGAATAATGATTACCGATCTTGTTATCAATTGCCTAGGACAATCTCAATCCTATCACCACCTTTCCACACTCTCTATATTGATTTATTGTTCTTTTGTTAAAACTGCACCTAAGTTTTACTTCCACGTTCTTTATTATCTTGCTAAACTATATACAAAGTACATTTAGTTTTATTCTCGCAAAATAGTTTCATACTTATTCTAGGTAAGGTAAGAGTTGGCGTGCGTAGAGTTGTATCGGTGGTCGATAGAACTTGATAGAATATTAATTCTACCTTTAGCTCCTTGTTGGGTTCGACACTCTTACTTATCGAGAAAGGCTATAAACGATCCCCTACACTTGTGGGTTATCACACGTCGTTCCAGCAAGAAGGTTGACGTTGTTGTGGGGGCGACTGCATCGTGTGCACCCCGCCAACGTCCCGTCCGGTGGTGGGCCTCGCGGAAGCCGCATGGCGTGTGCACGAGGGACCCGCCACGTCCGACTTGTCATGGTTTGGGAAGCTCAGCAGGCTTTGTATGGTCGCCTTCCAGTCCTCCATCTTCTCTGGCGCAGGTGGGAAGTTCAGCAACAGCTGGGCCTACACCAGAGCTTCCTCCGTGGTCTTGGGCAAAGAGCAGTGCGAAGCGTGGGTGGCGCACTTGCTCCTGTCAGTGTCAAGAAGAGCGATTCACCGTCCCGTCCTGGGCCGTCCATCTTCTCCAGGAGGCTAATGATGAGCTTGGCCCTGCGCGTCGGGGGAATGACGCATAGGGGACTTGTCCGCGCGCTGTCCGGGGTCGTCACCCTGAGGGCGCTTGTAACAGCCCGAGACCGACACTCCAGAAGATTCCTGTTTTATTCCATTGTCATCGTGTGATTCGTTTGGTTGTTGCATTCATCATCGCATCATTCGCATCATCTGCATTGCATCGGCACTCCGTTGCCATCATTTTTCAAAACATGCATCCATTCGTAGTTGTCGGTTCTCTCCGTTCGTGCCGTTGATCGTTTCGAGTCCAACCACACACGCACGTGCCTGCGGCATCGACAAAATATTGTTTTCAAAAGTGTGTTTCGAACATTCTCGGATTGGGTTGAAACTTGGCGTGCGGTCTCGTTATATTGTAGGTAGACCGTCTAACAAATTTCTTCGCAATCAGAAGTCGTTTGATACCCCAACGGTCAACCGTAGCAATGTTGTCATCGGTTTATTTGTCGGACGCTTTCGGTGTTTTAAACAAACCTGTCATGGGTCCCAACTTCCCTCTCCTCTCAGCCCACACCCCTCTCCATAGCCCACTACCCAGCTTAGCCCCCCTCCGCTTCCGGACCACCCGATCGAGATCCGATGGTCTGAAAATGGACCAAACAGCTAACCCTAGCCTCCTTCTCTATTTAAACCCCTCCCCATGCCAAATCTAGCAACCCTAGCCTCCTCCCACCTCAAATTTCATGCCACCCAGCCTCCAGCCGCCATCATCGCCTCGTTGTCCACGCCGGCCAGCCCTGCGCTGCCACTTGGCAGGAGCGCCGCCGCCCGCCGCCGCGATCTGGATCGTCGGATCCAGATCTAACGCCCTCACCTTCCCCCGCGGCTCCCCCAGCCACCACAGCCCGGCCAGCCCACGGCAGGCCCACACCGGGCCCGAGCCAGGCCGAGGCCAGCCCGCGCGCCATAGCCGCCCGAGTGCGCCCGCCTCTCGCTCGCCTCTGGTCGCTGGTGCCCACCACGGCCAGGTCGGCGGTCCCGCGCCTTGTCCCCGCGGCCACGTCGTCGGCCCCGCCGCCGTGCCCCTCTGGCCGTCTCTCCTCCGCGCCGCCCCGAGCCGCCGTGCCCCGCAGCCGTCCTCCTGAGCGCGCAGCCCCGCGCAAGCTCCGCCGCCGAAGCTTCTCCTCGCCGCTCCCTGGACTGATCCGGCAGGATCCGAGTCCATGGGACCTCTCCCTCGCCACGCCGACCTCGTCTTGCGCCGCCGTCGCCGTTGGCCGGCGTGGCCATGACCGGCAACCGCCGCTGGGACGGCCCCGTCCCGGGATCTGCCAGGCCCGCAATCCAAACGGGCCGGCCGGATCCACTCATCCCGGTCTGCGCCATCCCGCTCATCCCCGTCCCGTTTACCCCGAGGTCCAAATCCTCTAAGTCCCTAAAAGTGTCTGTTTTAACATCATGAATGCATTTTGCGGTGCTTACATTTTGCAAACCATGCGTTGGATGATGATGTGTTATACATGAAAATTTATCTGCTCGATGTGCTCTACGTGGTGGTACCCTTTGTGTGTGCATTAGGATTCATTTGCATGCCCATATCCCTGTTGCAAAAGTGCATCTCATCGTAATCGTCAAAACTGAAATCTGTTAACGAAGAGTTCCATTTGGTGGGCATCATATTAAGGAAACCTTGCATCCTATGTAATTGTGCCAATGGAATGATTTGAAGTGAGTCATGTCTATGTGCTGGTAGAGTCCTTGCCAAGCCTATAAATGATTTCTATGCTAATGTTATTGCCATGTCAACATGCCTAGTCAAACTTGTGTTGCTTGCTAGTGTTGAACCGTTACTCCGATTTGAACATGTTCCACATGAAACTTGCTTAGAATTCCATGTAGTTTCATAATACCTTACTGCATCTATGATTTGAAATGTTTGTGGTTGTCGTGTGCATGCATTTTGCATTCATGGAATATTCACCTTGTGTTGGTCATATCCATTCGACCGTAGCTCCGTTTTAAATGTTCTATATATGTATATCGACTAGAATGACGAGTAGAATCACATGGTGCATTTTGTTTCCTTGTTTAACAAATATAAAATATGGTTAGTTGTGATCTGGATCAAACTTATAATTTGCATATGGGGTCATTTCGGAAATATTATATGTTGCTTCCGGCCGCATTTAAAATGACTAGATAGTGTAGTTTAATTATGCTTCACCTCTTGCAATGTTTAACAACATTTAATATTGTCGTGTACCTAAACAGGAGTGAACAAAGTAATTCAAATGTGGATTTTCATCAATATGCAACTTGTTGCATATTGAACTTCACTTAATGTGTAGTATTTGATGTTGTGTTTTGTCATGCCTTGCATACTCGTATGGACATGCATCATATTTGTTTGCTCATCATCTCATGCATATGTTGTGGTGTTTATGATGTATTGATTGTTGTTTCCGGATTGCTTCTTCTCGATAGAGTTCCGAAAGCGTTCGGAGTGTGAGGATTCGTTCGACTACGTTGGCTCGTCTTCTTCATGGACTCGATCTTCTTCCAAGCGGGATCTCAGGCAAGATGACCATTTCCCTGAATACCATTACTACCATTGCCATGCTAGATGTCTCGTTTCTATCGCTTGTCTCGCTACCTACCACTTGTTTGTGAAGCCTCCCAAAATGCCATGATAAGCCTCTAACCCTGCACATCCCAGCACACCATTATTTGGCTATGTTACCCCTTGCTCAACCCTTCTTATAGTGTTGCTAGTTGCAGGTGCAAGTTCTTCCATTTGCAACATGGATATTTTGTTATATCACAATTTTATTGCTATTTAATGTAATGCACATATATACTTGGTAAAAGGTGGAAGTCTTGGCCTTTTGCTCGGTGTTTTATTCCATCTTTGCCGCCCTAGTTACTTGTGTACCAGTGTTATGTTCCATACTGAGCGCTCCTAACATGCTCGGAGTTGTTATGGGGACCCACTTGATTTTCGTTTTAGGATAAAACTCGTCTGGCAAGGCCCAACATTGGTTTACTATTTGCTTAATAACAACTAAAATTTCCATAGGGCATTGATCACCCCGTGGATAATTAATCAACCCCCGGGCCAGTGCTCCTCATGAGTGTTGGTCCACCTACCTAGCAGTCGGCGATGCCACCTCGGGGCAACTCGAGGCATTTTCTGGCTACCGTCCACTTCGCATAGACGGATGATGCACGTAGATAGAGAGCGCGTGACTCTAGATGCGGATCTGGCTCAGCGGGAGGCCTTGCTGGATTTGTTTTACCTTTCTCGAACATCTTGTGCGCGGGATTTCGAGGACACTTCAGGCTATCTCGAGGTTGAGATTTTCCATCGGGATTCCGCAAATACTACGGATTTATCCCGCGGTTGAGGAATACGAACGCAGCTTGTGGTTAGTTTGTGATGGATGAGTTGGAGCATCCCTACAGGGTTAAATCTTTCATGAGAGCTGTGCCCGCGGTTATGTGGCAACTTGGAAACTTGTTTAACATCCGGGCATAGAGAACTTGAAGTAAACTCTAATAAAATACACCAACCGTGTGCGTAACCGTGACTGTCTCTTCTCATGAATTTCTGAACCGAGAGAGACTGTCTCTTCTCATTACTAGTGCACGTCCGTTTATGCAACGATCATCCCCCCTTATTCTTGTACTCGTAAATTAGCCACTCGAATAAATGCTTAGAGCTTGCTACAGCCTCACCACTTAACCATACCTTACCCATTAAGCTTTGCTAGTCTTGATACGCTTGGAAATGAGATTGCTGAGTCCCTGTGGCTCACAGATTACTAGAACAACAGTTGCAGGTACAGGTAATGCGATGCTTTGACGTGAGAGCAATGCTTTGTTTGGTTTGGAGTTCTTCTTGTTCTTCTTCGATCTAGGATGGGTTCCAGGCTGGCAGCCTGGGATAGCAAGGGTGGATGTCATTTTATTGTTTGATTTCGTTCGTAGTCGGACCCTGCTCTTCTGTATGATGATTGAATATGATGTTTGTATTGATGTGATATTGATGTAGCTTGTGGCGAGTGTAAGCCAATTCTATATACTCATCTCTTCTTTACATGTACTTGTAATTATATCCATTCTTGCGAAACAACAAGATGCGCTTCTATCCCCGTCGAGGCCCTCGAGCCAAATAAGGATAGGATCGGATCTTGGGCGTTACAAGTTGGTATCAGAGCAGTACCAACCTAGGAGCCCCTTGATGGATCGAACTTGGCCGAGTCGAGTCTAGGAAAAAAACTATTTTGAGTTATGCTGTGGTGAGGAATCCTTACGTAGGAATTTTAATTGTACCACTCTTCTCACTCAAATTTTTAGGATCACGCGGGTATTTTGGAACCTCTATGATGTCGATGTGACCGGAACTCTGTTCTTGGTGCCTCCCGTACGTATGGATTGGACCTGGGGAGTTGAGCTCCAAGGGGTTCTTGACACATCGCTATCGTTCAGTTTCCTTAGTATCTCAGGATGCGGATGTTCGAAATTGCTTCAATACTATTCGTGGTGCGCAGAGTGTGGCGGCACCTAGTACTGCGGAGCGGGATCACATGTACTGCCATGATTAGTTTTGTTGTGATTACAATGGTCTGAGGTAGATGAGTTTCCGAGGTTTCTCTAATTATGTGTTGAAGGATGTGATACACTGGTGGGTAGTATTATTGCTACGAGTTGAGTGTTTTATTCAGTAATTGATCTGTGTATCCGTTGGACCTGATTGCATAACCAAAGATTTCAGAAGTTCTTAGGTCAGAATTCAAGTAGTTACCTAGGATTATCCTTCCAACGAATGCATATTGGGTTATGAATTTGTTTCCGGCTTAATTTGCAGGGCTCATCCTTTGTTTTGTTAGAATATGGTAATTCGAGTTGCTTCGATGTCAAGTGTTGATTCCAGACTTTCCTGAATGTTATTCTCGTATCTCGTTGGAGCGTCTTCCCTTTTCATCAATTTAATTTTCTCCACACTCTGCATGAGAAAGAATTGCATATGTTTCCTAAAGGAGTGCTTCTCTTCAGAATAATTCAATCCTATTTCAATATTTGCAAGATCAATCCTCATGTTTCTTTCCAGAGTTCTTTTCATCCATCCTAAGTTGTCTTTGTTTTTCCCACCCTCCCGCACTTTTCTTCAAAGAGTAATTATCATCCAAGTGTCTTTCTTTTAATTGATGCTTCCGCTATCTTTTCTTCCGTTTGGTATCCGGTGATTCATTGTGAAGATCCCAAGTGCTCTAGTTCATCATTCCTAGTTCTTGTTTTCTTCCCCGGTGGATTCGATTCAACCTCTTGATGTTCATCATATCGTTTTCATTTGCTAAATGTGTTCCCGTGTTGGAAATTCTTGTCCAAGTATATCTTGTTTTGCACCTCTCTCTATTCTATCCGAAGTGCTGAAGATATCTCAGAAGATTCGTGTTATCGTTCAAATCCTCTTAAGTGTTTCGGGGCTCTCAACCTCATCAAGTTTTCAATTGTACCGGTGCAATCCCTCTTCATAAGAAATCGTTTCAAGGGTGATCTCTTTGACTGGGCTCATAACCCACTGGTTTTCCCCAGGATCTTACCTGGCTCTTCTAATCTTTCCTGAGATGTCCTCAAACTCTTTCAAATATGACGTAAGTATGATTTTCATCAATCATATTCCTTCTCCAAGATCGATTCGAATTAATTTTAATCGCTGCCTCAACCTATCCTTATTCATTGTTCCGGAGTGTCTCAGTAATGCATGATGTTGTTTCTCGTCATCATTCTCAGCGTTGAAGACCGAAGGAGAGTTTCTCTTAATTCTTGTTCCATTCTCGGAGATTCATGGTTTCAGCTTCGTGCTATCCTCATAAGATCTTGAGTAATTCCTTCCATATCTATCCGCAGCATTTCAATGTTGTTTTCAGTTCTTGATCCTCCGTAGGCCATCATATCTGAAGATTCGTTCGTTCTCAGCTTTCAGCTTTTGTTCTCAAATTCTTCTCAATTGTTGTCCCTTCATTCGTATCTCAATTATCCTGGTGCTTCGTTCAAGTTTTCTATTGGTTGGATCATGGTCTTTTCGTTCTCATGCATCTTCATTCATTCTTGGTATCCTCATTCGTTTGTGAATTCTTACCGGTGTTCTCGTTCAAGACTTCTTCAAGTGTGCAATATCTCTCTTTAATCTTTTTCAAGAAGAATAAGTCGTATGCCAAAGTCGTTGCATGTCATGAATTAAACTTGATCAAGGATAAGGATAACATAATTCTTATTCTTGTTTCATCAAATTGATTTCAATCCTTCTTCCGTAGTTGTTCATGATATCTAATTCTCGATTTCAATTTGTTTATCTTTTCTTTCCGGAGTCTCAAGTTTTCTCAAGTATCTCGTCGGGAAGCTTCATCTAAATCATAGCAAGGCCTCCATCTTGTTCTTTTGCAACCTTCAATTCTTTTCTATCATCCTTTCATTCCGGAGTTCATCCCGATGGTTCTTCATGGTGGTTTGTTAAGGACGCGATTCCTTCTCGAAGTGTTCTTCAAGATTCTGTTGGAGGATCTCAAGTATTCTTATCTTCATTCCAAAGTGCAATTCTTTCTCCCTTATCTTTTGAGATGGTGTTATAGCATTCTTGATTCATGAGGAGTGTCGAAGAGTAGTTGACAAGAATGAGATATGTAAACCCATCATCTTTCTCATTGGAGCTATCTTGGATTGGATTTCACCTAAAGTATTTCCTTAGGATTGTTGCTATCATGGTGCTCATCAATGATCCAAGTTCTCAATGTATCCTCTTGTTGAAAGAAGTTTGCATATCCTGTTATTCCCAACCAATCCTTGTTTTCGTTAGTGGCGGGTCACCTGATAATGTTAAGATGTTTACAATAAGCCCACAACAAGTTTTCTCTTTCGTTGTTGATTTTCGACAACTCCGTTCAATCTCTTCTTGTTAGGATGCTTTTCAAATTCAATGGTGGTAGAAATTGTCATGTCTTCTCCATTCTCTTCTCTCCAATGATCTAGCTTCTTTCCTTGCTCCGGAGGCATTGTGATGTTGCTCTATTCATCCCATCATTTTAGTTTTTCAAGATCATGTTCCTTCCCTGCTTATCCATTTAACCGGAGTGTTGTGTTCTCTTTTCAAGTTCTTTCCATCTTATCAAGTTTTGCCCCTCTTTTCTACCGAAGTGCTGCCCAAATTTCTTTTGAAGTCTTGCTTGTTCCTCATGTCATTCTTCATCTCCTTGAAACCTACAAGGATTATGGTTTCACTCATTTGTCAGAGAAGGAACTAAGTTTTCCCTCTTCCTTTCATCTTCTCTTTCTCTTCCCCTTCTCATCCTAAGATCTCAGGTCGAGATCTCTTGTAAGTGGAGGAGAGTTGTAACAGCCTGAGACCAACGCTCCAGAAGATTCCCGTTTTATTTCATTGTCGTCGTGTGACTCGTTTGGTTGTCGCATTCATCATCGCATCATTCGCATCATCTCCATTGCATCAGCACTCCGTTTCCATCAGTTTTCAAAACATGCATCCGTTCGTAGTTATTGGTTCTCTCCGTTCATGCCGTTGATCGTTTCGAGTCCAACCACACACGCACGCGCCCGCAACATTGACAAATTATTGTGTTCAAAAGTGAGTTTCGAACAATCTCGGATTGGGTCGAAACTTGGCGTGCGGTCTTGTTATATTGTAGGTAGACCGCCTGCCAAATTTATTCGCAATCAGAGGTCATTTGATACCCCAACGGTCAACCATAGCAGCGTCGTCATCGGTATATTTGTCGGACGCTTTCGGTGTTTTAAACAAACCTATCACGGGCCCCAACCTCCCTCTCCTCTCAGCCCACACCCATCTCCATAGCCCACTACCAGCTTCGAGATCGGACGGTCCGAAAATGGACAAAATAGCTAACCCTAGCCCCATTCTCTATTTAAACCCCTCCCCATGCCAAATATGGCAACCCTAGCCTCCTCCCACCTCGAATTTCGTGCCACCCAGCCTCCAGCGGCCATCCTCGCCTCGTTGTCCGCGCTGGCCAACCCTGTGCTGCCACTTGGCAGGAGCGCCACCGCCCGCCGCCGCGATCGGGATCGTCGGATCCAGATCTGACGACCTCCCCTTGCACCGCGGCTCCCCCAGTCACCGCGGCCCGGCCAGCCCATGAGAGGCCTGCCCCGGGCCCAAGCCAGGCCGAGGCCAGCCCGTGCGCCGCAACCGGCTGCCGCCCGAGCGCGCCCGCCTCCCGCTCGCCTCTGGTCGCCGGTGCCCGCCGCCGCCAGGTCGCCGGTCCCGCGCCTCGTCCCCGCGGCCACCTCGCCTGCCCTGCTGCCATGCCCCTCCGGCCGTCGCTCCTCCGCGCCGCCCCGAGCCGCCGTGCCCTGCCGCCGTCCTCCCGAGCGCGCAGCCTCGCGCAAGCGCCGCCGTCGGAGCTACTCCTCTCCACCCCGCCGCCTGTAGACCTCCACCGGCCGCCGCTCCGGTCGGATCCGGTGGCCCCATGGCCGGATCCGGCGGGATCCGAGTCCGTGGGACCTCCCCCTCGCCACCCCGACGTCGTCCTGCGCCGTCGTCGCCATTGGCCATTGTTGCCATGGCTGGCAACCACCACCGGGACGGCCCTGTCCCGGGATCTACCGGGCCCGCATTCCAAACGGGCCGGTCGGATCCACTCGTCTCGCTTCGCGCCATCCCGCTCGTCCCCGTCCTTTTCACCCCGAGGTCCAAATCCTCTAAGTCCCTAAAAGTGTATGTTTTAGCATCATGAATGCATTTTGCGGTGCTTACATTTTGCAAACCATTTTCAGGATGATGTGTTATACATGAAAATTTATCTGCTCGATGTGCTCTACATGGTGGTACCCTTTGTGTGTTCATTAGGATTCATTTGCATGCCCATATCCCTGTTGCAAAAGTGCATCTCATCGTAATCATCAAAACTAAAATCTGTTAACGAAGAGTTCCATTTGGTGGGCATCATATTAAGCAAACCATGCATCCTATGTAATTTTGCCAATGGAATGATTTGAAGTGAGTCATGTCTACTTGCTGTTAGAGTCCTTGCCAGGCCTATAAATGATTTCTATGCTACTGTTATTGCCATGTCAACATGCCTAGTCAAACTGTAGTTTTGGAAGATTGTTAAATTTTACTAAGTCAGAAACTATTATTTTGTTGCCATGTTGCCATGTGAATTGCAATTGATCTAGGAGTCTTTTGGTGTTGCTCCAATGGAGTCTTTTGTGGAGCATGTTATTGCCTACCAGGGTGTGCCATTTGTTGCCATGTATAGGATTTGCATCATAGTTTTATCTGTTTGCTCATCATCTCATGCATATGTTGTGGTGTTTATGATGTGTTGATTGTTGTTTCCAGATTGCTTCTTCTCGATAGAGTTCCGAAAGCGTTCGGAGTGTGACGATTCGTTCAACTACGTTGGCTTGTCTTCTTCATGGACTCGATCTTCTTCCAAGCGGGATCTCTGGCAAGATGACCATTTCCCTGGATACCATTACTACCATTGCCATTCTAGATGTCTCGTTTCTATCGCTTGTCTCGCTACCTACCACTTGTTTGTCAAGCCTCCCAAAATGCCATGATAAGGCTCTAACCCTCCACATCCCAGCACACCATTGTTTGGCTATGTTACCGCTTGCTCAGCCCTTCTTATAGCGTTGCAAGTTGCAGGTGCAAGTTCTTCCATGTGCAACATGAATATTTTGTTATATCACAATTTTATTGCTATTTAATTTAATGCACATATATATTTGGTAAAAGGTGGAAGGCTTGGCCTTTTGCTCGGTGTTTTGTTCCACCTTTGCCGCCCTAGTTACTTGTGTACCGGTGTTATGTTCCATATTGAGTGCTCCTAACATGCTCGGGGTTGTTATGGGGACCCCCTTGATTTTCGTTTTAGGATAAAACTCATCTGGCAAGGCCCAACATTGGGTTACTATTTGCTTAATAACAACTAAAATTTGCATAGGGTATTGATCACCCCATGGATAATGAATCAACCCCTGGGCCAGTGCTCCTCATGAGTGTTGGTCCACCTACCTAGCAGTCGGCGGTGCCACCTCGGGGCAACTCGAGTCATTTTCTGGCTACCGTCCACTTCGCATAGACGTATGCTGCCCGTACATAGAGAGCGCGCGACTCTAGATGCGGATCTGGCTCACATGGAGGCCTTGCTGGATTTGTTTTACCTTTCTCGAACGTCTTGTGCGCGGGATTTCGAGGACACTTCGGTCCATCTCGAGGTTCAGATTTTCCATCGGGATTCCGCAAATACTACGGGTTTATCCCGCGGTTGAGGAATTCTAACACAGCTTGTGGTTAGTTTGTGATTGATGAGTTGGAGCACCCCTGCAGGGTTAAATCTTTCATGAGAGCCATGCCCGCGGTTATGTGGCAACTTGGAATTTGTTTAACATCCGGTCATAGAGAACTTGATGTAAACTCTAATAAAATACACCAACCGTGTGCGTAACCGTGACTGCCTCTTCTCGTGAATTTCTGAACCAAGAGAGAACACGGTGGGGTTATATTTGACTCGTAAGTAGGTGTTCAGGATCACTTAGTTTTCATTACTAGTTCACTTCGGTTTATGCGATGATCATCCCCCATTATTCTTGTACTCGTAAGTTAGCCACTCAAATAAATGCTTAGAGCTTGCTGCAACCTCACCACTTAACCATACCGTACCCATTAAGCTTATCTAGTCTTGATACCCTTCGAAATGAGATTGCTGAGTCCTTGTGGCTCACAGATTACTACAACAATAGTTGCAAGTACAGGTAACGCGATGCTTTGATGTGAGAGCGATGCTTTGTTTGGTTTGGAGTTCTTCTTCTTCTTCATCGATCTAGGATGGGTTTCAGGCCGACAGCCTGGGATAGCAAGGATGGATGTCATTTTATCGTTTGACTTCGTCCGTAGTCGGAGCCTGCTCTTCTGTATGATGATTGAATATGATGTTGTATTGATGTGATATTGATGTAGCTTGTGGCGAGTGTAAGCCAATTCTATATAATCATCTCTTCTATACATGTACTTGTAATGATATCCATTCTTTCGAAACGACGAGATGCGCTTCTATCCCTATCGATGCCCTCGAGCCAAATAAGGATAGGATCGCATCTTGGGCGTTACAGCACTGGTCGTGGTTTTCTTGCGAGGGGTGCGGCGGAGGTGCCGTCGCCGCCGCTGCTGCTATCGTGGTTGTTGCCACCGTTGTGGCTGTTGTTGCCGCAGCGTTGTCCCAGGTTGCCGCCGGTGTGTTTCGCGTTGCCACGACGGCAGGGTCCGGGTCGCAGATCCTGGAACTCCGCGCGGTGTTGTGGTTGCGCTCGCCAGTGTGGTGAGCGCGGGGGTCGCCTCCGTCTTCGCCGCCGGTGACCGCCTGTGAGGGCAGCTTGGACGAAGTCGGGGCGGGTATCGATTCACCCTTGGCTTTCTTGGGAGCCATGGGCGTCGATCAAGTTGTTGGTGATGACACGCAGAAATCGGTGAAGGTTCACGCACCGGAACCCCCTACCTTCCGTGCCAAAGTTGTCGGGCGTACGACGATTTATGAGACCTACGGGGCCCCTTTGCGGTTCAACTGCGGGGATTCTCGGGCACAAAGAGCATCACCGATCCATGTGTGCTCAGGGGTTTAGACAGGTTCAGGCCGCTCGGGAGCGTAAAACCCTACGCCCTGCATTTGGTGGATTATATCAGTTCACAGTATAGGAGCGCTACACCCCGGTAAGGAATGCTCGAGGAGTGCGGCTACGCGTGCAAATGAACAAAGTATCGACCTTTTTGAAGGTAGCCATGGGCCTCCTTTTATAGGCTAACAGGCTACCACAGTGGCTAAAATGGTCATTATATGGGTAAACAGTGTATACTATAGCTGCCAAAACTACTGGCAAGAGCCATAGTTGGAAATACATAACTCTGACGGACTAGGACAGGCGCATAGAATGCGTCATGAGGTGTCACGCTGGCGATGTCTCCCGGCAAGGTTCGCCTCTCCTTCTATGCCGTTCGCCCAGCTACCGCTTATTCCCTTGCCACGTCGTGGGACGGGTGTCATTAAAGCTATTGTAAATCCACCGAGCTGCCATTCACCCCGACTAGCTCTACCTAATCGCCTGCCCGCTCAACACCTAGCTAATGTAGACAGTTAGCCTGGCGATGTGGAGCGACGGCTTGGCGGATGGAGACTTGGCGGGCGTGCTCGTAGTTAGGTCTTCTCCACCGGCAAAGGGGGCTTGCCGGTTGCTTTGGTCCTTGCTTGATGCTGGTTGGAGGTTGGCGTTCGCTCGGCAAGGTCTTGCTGGTGCGGAGGCTGCGGTCGTCTGTGTACAAGTCCGGGTACTAAGTGCCCCGTTCTTTAGTACACTGACACTCGTTGCTTCTTTAGAGTTTTGAGTAACCTCTTTTCTTCATGCTCTGAATGGTTACCACTAATAATAACAGGATATATCTTCTTTTCTTCAAGATAAGCATATTTCGAAGTATCAGGTAATTTCTTTAGCTCAAACACGGGATCTCCCTTAGGTGGAGGAGGATTGTCGGTGTACTAAGAACTGGGGGTCCCTAGTACCCAGACTTGTGCACGGGCAGTTGCCTCAGGCCGGCAACTTCTTGTCGGGCTCGCACCAGCCTCCGAAGCAAACCAAAGTCAAGACCAGGGCAAGACGGCCAGGCCCTTCACCAAGTGGAATAGCCCGTCCCCAAGCATCCCCGACAAGAGTTCCAACCTGCCAGGCCGCCGCTCCGCCTCACCAGGGACGATAGTCTACATCGGCTCAGGTGTCGAGCGGGCAGGCGGACAGACAGAGCTGGCCGGGGCACATGCCTATAGTGGCGGGCTTGTTGCAGCTTTAACGCCACCCGTCCCTCGGTGTGGTAGAAGAATAAGAGGTAGCTGGGCGGACGGCATAGAAGGATAGGCAATCCTTGCCGGGACCCGTCATCAGCGCGCCACCTTACGGCGCATTCAATGTGCATGTCCTAGTCCGTCAGAGTTAGGTGTTTCCCACTACCACTATGACGACAGCCCCTGTAGCTGTAAGAAGCGCACTGTGCGCCTAGTAAAAGACCATTGTAGCCCTTATGGAAACCCCTTGAAATATAAAGGGAGGCCTATGGCTACCTTAACAAAGGTCGACACTCTGTCCATTTGCACACGTAGCAGCACCTCTCGAGCATCCTTGCCGGGTGACTGCTCCCCTGTATTTGGACCCAGATATACGAACACACAGATAGGACGTAGGGTTTTACGCTCCCGAGCAGCCTGAATCGATATAAACCCTACGCATAGTCATGGCCGACTGATGCTCTTTGTGCACTCGACGCCCCTACCGAACCGTAAAGGGACCCCGCTGGTCCCATAGATCATCGCGAATCACCCCCTGACATCTTTGGCGCACCACGTAGGGGGCTCTCTTGTGCGCGAATCTTCACTGGCTTTTCTGCGTTCCTTCGCCGGCGTCCATGGCGCCCATGAAGGCCAAGGGCGCGGCGACACCCGCCGCGACCACATCCAAGCTGCCATCCCAAGCCACCGATGGCGGTGACCACCGCGCTCACCCCGTCGGTGAGCACAACCAGAACACTGCGCGGAGTTCCGTGAACCACGACCCGGGCTCCGCCGCCGTGATAGCGCGAAACACATCGGCAGTGACCGAGGGGGACGCTGCTGCGGCCGCGGGGGTGCGACCGGGCCTCCGCCGCACCCCTCACGAGACGACCGCGACCCGTGTAGGACCGAAAGTATGTCTAGAGGGGGGGTGATTAGACTACTTGACCAAATAAAAGTTTTGCCTTTTCCCAAATTTTAGAGTTGGCAATTTTAGCATTTCATGGCAAGTCAAGTACACCCTACACATGCAAGTCTAAGAGTATAGCAGCGGAAAGTAACAACAAGCATGAGTAGAAAGGATAGGGTAGGAAGATCAAACACAATTGTAGACACGATGATTTTTCCCGTGGTTCTGATAGGTGGTGCTATCGTACATCCACGTTTATGGAGTCTTCAACCCACGGAGGGTAACGATCGCGAGAGTCCATGGAGGGCTCCACCCATAAGGGTCCACAAAGTAGCAACCTTGACTATTCCATAACGGCTTCCGTCCACGAAGGACTAGCCTCACTATGGGTAGATCTTCACGAAGTAGGCGATCTCCTTGCCCTTACAAACTTCTTGGTTCAACTCCACAACACGAAGTAGGAGGCTCCCAAGCGACACCTAACCAATCTAGGAGGCACAACCCTCCAAAATGTAATAGGCTCGGTAATGACGATGAACTCCTTGCTCTTGTGCTTCAAGATGATAGACTCCTCAACACACAATCACTCTCTCACAGATTTGGCTTGGTGGAAGAGATGGGATTGGTGGAAAGCAACTTGGGGAGGCTAGAAATCAAGATCCATATGGTTGGAGTGGAAGATCTTGACCTCAACACAAGGGTAGGTGGCTCTTTCTCAGAAAACTGGATGGGGCAAGTATGGAATACTTCTGAGTGCTTCTCTCTCGAGTAGGTGGTCGTGAAGGGGTATATATAGGCATCCCCAAAAATCCAACCGTTACACACAAAATGACCAACTCGGTGACACCAATGTGTTAATCTCGGTGGTACCGAAGTGACCAAAAGGTGGCAACTTTTGAATCTCGGTGAGACCGATATAGGAAACTCGGTTGCACCGATAAGGTGACCAACGGTCAGATTCCCAATCTCGGTGATGCCGATCCAACAATCTCGGTGGTACCGATATTGTGAATTTGAGTAACAGAAAGTTGGCAACCTAAACTCAGTGGCACCGGTATGGAATCGGTTGCACCGAAGTGGCTAGGGTTTGGCTGAGTCTGTCTATGGTTGAGAATCGGTGGCACCGGGATGGAAATGTTGGTTGCACCGATGTTGAGTACATGGCTTTGGACAGACTTTGGTGGGAGAGCTTGTGGGTGTTTTTGGTGACTATCACTTGTGCACGTATGAGCATTTTGTTCACCAATCAAAACCTTACCCCCTTTTAATAGTATTGGCTTTCCTATGGACTCAAAGTGATTTCTCACAAATGTAAAATGTAGAGTCCTCTTGCTTGAAGCTTTCCCAATTCATTTCCTTGTATCTTGGGGTATTTCCACAATCTTCACAATCCTTTTGCCATCCCTATCATTAAGCATTTCCTGAAATATACTTGATGGAAAACATTAGTTAAATGACTTATATGTTGTTATTAATTACCAAAACCACCAAGGGAGCAAATGTGCTTTCAACCCGCGCCCGTGTGATGGTGAACCGGAGCCTCGCGCGGATGGGGCCCTTGTGCACCGCTCCCCAGGGGCGCAGGGCTAACGGCGCGGGAAAGCGTTCCTTCTGGCATTGCCGGGAGTAAGAGCGCTACCCATGCCTCGCCTCATCTGGTCCCCAAAACCGCGGGAGAAGCTCTGGCGCAGGCCCAGCTTCTGCTAAACTTTCTGCCCGCGTCGGAGGTGATGGAGGAGTGGAGGGCGACGATACAAAGCCAGCTGAGCTTCTCCAGCAATGACAAACCAGATGCGATGGGTTCCTCGCGTGCGCGGCGTGCTGCTCCCACGGAACCCACCGCCACACGTGATGCTGGCGGGGCGCATACGGTGCAGTCGCCCCCATGACAGCAGCGGACCTCCCGCTGCACCGACGTGCAAGACGAAGTGTCTCAAGCGTTGATGGACCCACGACAGAAGCAAGACCAACGCCAAGTCCTAAGGGACAGGCGCAAGGAGGACGCGCACCGCCATCGAAAGATGGCGGGAAGCGCATCGTCAATCCGATGGTCGCGCAGATCCGGCCGTCGATGAGCCCATGCCCGGGGCGCACGGCAGCTTACCTTACAAAGTCAGATGCCCGACGTTCACCCGTGAACTGCGGCAAGTCCGCTGGCCCTCCAGTAGGGTCTTCAAGCCATAGTTGCCAGACAAATACGATGGCGTAGTTAGCCCATCGGAGTGCCTAGGCGTCAACACCATTGCGGTGCAAGCTGCCGGGGGACGAGACGAGAAGGTGCTAGCCAACTACTTCCCGCTAGCGCTCAAGCCCAACGTGAGGAACTGGCTAATGAACTTGCCGGAGGGATCCATCTCTTCCTGGGCGAACTTGTACAATCAGTTCGTCGGGGCTTACCACGGGGGCCACAAGCTACCGGGGCAACCCAGCGATCTGCACGTGCTCCCCCAGTGGGACAGCAAGACCCTTCGCAAGTACATCCAGAGATTCATTTGTGTGCAGCACAACATCCCAGACATCCACCCCACCGCGGTGATCGCTGCGTTCCACACGAATGTACGCAATCGCCACATGTGCGAGGAGATGGGCATCAACAAGGTGCGGGACATCGCCAAGCTCTACGCTTTGGCTAACAAGTGCACGGGGGCTGAGGAAGGGAGGAGGCTCCCGGGGGAGGACGATGGCGCGGAGGTCGACTCCGACGACGACGAGAATGCACCTGCCTCCTCAAGGAAGGGGCGCAAGTGCAACAAGAAACGCAAGGGCAAGGCAGCAATGGCTGTCGAGAGCTCTGGCAAACCTAATGCCGGCAAGAAGGTCAAGTCGGAGGAGCCCGGCAAGGACGTTGCCGTGTGCTCCGGAGATGATGAGGCCATGGCGGGCGAGGAGACCGGCATGCCCTACTGCAAGATCCACCTCACCAAAGGCCACGACATCAATGAATGTCTCCAAGTAGAACAGCTTGCTCAGAAGCAGAAGCAAGAGTATGAAAGGCGCGACAAGGAAAAGGGATGAGATGGTGTCGGTGGACCCGACAAGAGGAACCGTAACGGTCGAAGCGACCGCTGTGGCAAGGCCAAACAACAGAAGGAAAAACCCGCTAGAGGCCGAGACGACAAATCCGATGATGATGATGACAATGACAAATATGAAGAGGGATTTGGCAAGAAAGAGTTCCAGAAGGCCTTGGATGCTATGTGTGTTGACGGAGGTGCATCTTTGCAGTCAACACGGCGGAGCTAGTGGCAGAGGCGAGGAAGCAACTCAAATGGTCCAACACTCCCATCATCTTCGACGCTAAGGACCACCCTGATCGCATCACCGCGGTCAGGTGCGTGCCATTGTTGGTCTCACCAATGATCCGCAACCTTAGGGTCACAAAGATGTTGGTCGATACTGCGGCCGGCCTGAACCTGATTTCGCTCGATGTGATCAAACGGCTGCGGATCCCCGATTTGGACCTAAAATCGACGGGCTCCTTCCAGGGAGTGGACGAAGGGGGATCTCAGCCGAAGGGAAAGATAACCCTCCCGGTCACATTCGGTAGCGAGCTCAATTTCAGGATAAAGAGGGTTGTTTTCGACATCGCCAAGATGTCGCTGTCGTATAATGGGATCCTGGGCCGCCCGGCACTGGCGAAGTTCATGGCGGCGTCCCACCACGCCTACAACACGCTCAAGATGCCAGGGCTAATGAGCATCATCACCGTCCATGCCAACAAGAAAGAGGCAGTCCTCTGCGTCGATAAGCTCTACTGGGAGGCAATGGCAGCGTCTGCTGGCGAGGCACTCGCTCCTGCCGACAAAGATCCCGGGGGAAAGAACAAGGATAAGACCTCCGGCAAGTCTCGTGAGAACTCTGGGAAGCGTACGGCAGAGTGCAGCATGCCCGTCGAGGAATTACCAGAGACCTCCGCCGGTAGGAGCAAGTAGGGTAAAGTGGCTATCCCAAGACGAAGCAAGTGGCCATGCGGGAGGACGGTGAGGGCGGCACCTTCACTATAAATGCCACTCTCGATAGCAAATAGAAAGCGTGCTCGTCTCCTTCCTGCGGGCGAATGCCAACGTGTTTGCCTGGCAACCGTCTGACATCCCTGGTGTTCCCAGGGAGGTGATTGAGCACCACCTTGTTGTCTGTCCCCACGCGCGCCCCGTCAAACAGAAGGTCCGGAAACAAGCACTAGAACAACAAGAATTTATTGCCGAAGGGATCAAGAAGTTGGAAGAAGCAGGCCTAGTCAGGGGTGTACTCCACCCGACATGGCTAGCGAATCCCATGGTGGTGCTTAAGGCAAGCAGGAAGTGGAGACTTTGTATCGACTTCACAGATGTCAACAAAGCCTGCTCGAAGGACCCCTTCCCCTTGCCGCGCATCGACCAGATAGTGGAATCAACTACCGGCTGCGACCTGTTGTCGTTCCTCGACGCCGACTCCGGTTATCATCAGATCTTATGGTCGAGGAAAACAAGGAGAAAACGACATTCATCACTCCCTGCGGCACATACTGCTTCAAGTGTATGTTGTTCGGTCTGAAGATCACGGGTTCACCATTTGTGAGGGCCGTCCAGATCGGCCTCGGACCACAGCTGCACAGGAATGTGCAGGCCTACATGGACGACATGGTAGTCAAGACCAAAGACAATGCCACGCTGGTCCAGGATCTGGAGGAGACCTTTGTGAATTTGTGCAAGATCAACTTGAAGCTCAATCCTGAGAAGTTCGTATTTGGGATCCCTTCCGGCAAGCTCCTCGATTTCTTCATATCTCAGCGTGGGATAGAAGCCAACCCTGCCAAGATTGAAGCGATCGAGAAGCTGGAGGCACCAAAGCGCGTCAAGGATGTACGGCGGCTGGTGGGCTGCGTCACCGCCCTCAGGAGATTCATCTCCAAATCCGTGGAGTGTGCCCTGCCATTCTTCAAGATCCTTAAGAAGGTGGGCCCGATGATGTGGTCTCCATAAGCGGAGGCAGCGTTGCAAGACTTAAAGAAGTACCTGTCCTCAGCCCCCGTCCTAGTTGCGCCCAAGCCTGAGGAACCATTGCTGTTGTATTTGGCAACGACGAACCAGGTGGTTAGCGCCGCACTAGTGGCGGAGAGGGAAGCCGAGGACGGAGAACCAGCGGCCTCCAAACCAACAGCCAACGAACAAGAGCCTACCCGGGTGAGCGAAGAAGTTAACGCGAAGACGGCACGGGAAGCGGAACAGCAAGCGCTGCAGAAGACAAGGGTGGTGCAGCGACCGGTGTACTTTGTCAGCTCCCTCTTCCAGGGGGCTCGGTCAAGGTACTCTGGGATTCAGAAGCTGCTCTTCGGCCTCCTCATGGCCTCCCAGAAGCTACTCCACTACTTCCAAGCGCACCACATTACAGTCGTCACCCGCTTCCCGGTGAAGTGAATCTTGAGGAACCCGGAAGCAACCGGCATGATTGTTGAATGGGCCTTGGAGCTGGCCAGTTTTGATCTGAGTTTTGAAAGCACGGCAACCATCAAAAGCCGAGCACTGGCTGAGTTCGTTGCTGAATGGACGCCGACCCCAGATGAGGAAACCCCGGAGACAGCCCTTCACAGCAAGGAAACACCTCAGGTATGTATCATGCACTTTGACTGGGCTTTCTCGCTGCAAGGCGCCGGTGCCGGAGTGCTGCTCATATAACCCACCAGAGAGCACCTCAAGTATGTGGTCCAAATGCACTTCCCTCGGGAGGTGTCAACCAACAACACAGCTGAGTATGAGGGTTTACTTACTGGGCTGCAGATAGCGGCAGATTTGGGAATCAAGAAATTGATAGTCCGGGCAGACTCGCAGTTGGTTTCGCGCCAGGTCAACAAGGATTACCAGAGCCCCCTGATGGAAGCATATGTTGAGGAAGTGAGGAATTTGGAAGCACGTTTTGATGGTCTGCAGATGGAACATGTCCCCAGGGCAGAGAATGACTTCGCCGAGGACCTGTCGAAACGGGCAGCTCAGAAGACGCCTCTGGAACCAGGCACCTTTGTGCTCGGACTCACTCAGCCATCAGTTACACCATCAGGGCGGCAAACCAAGAAGAGAAAGATCAGCTCCGGCGACTATTTTCCGATAGAGCCACCGGTGGCCGCCAAGAAGGTTGCCGGAGACGACGAAATGCTTGACGGTGAGCGCCGAGCCTCGGCGGGACAGGCGGTCCCCGCCGTCAAAGCTAGCGCTCCCGCGGCAGAAGAAACGCCTTTAGTCCTTGTCGTCGAGCCACGGGCTCCAACATGGTTGCAGCAGATTGTCCCGTACCTCCAGACAGGAGACCTCCCCGAAGAGCCACCCACATTCCCCTCATAACCATGAGCTAGTTCCATCCTTGTCTTTAGACTATGAAGATGGTCTTGAAAACCTTCATATGGCGCCCGTTCACATGGTGAACCAGGGCGAAACAGTCGAAGACCAAGATCCTGCTGCTAAGCCACCCGTTGACGGCACCCAAGACTCAAGTGCTAGAAATGCAATAGTAACACTAGATATTTCCCTAGATGAATAGGTTCGAAGCTAATTCCAAATGATTGATCAGTTGGCATCAAAGCTTGACCGGTTTGTCGAGCGATCATGATGAACAACCAAGGCACTCCCCCACAAGGCGTGTCGTAACGAGTGGTGGATCCACAAGAAGAGGAACTTCAAGTGGGCACTCCGTCTAGGCTGCCATTAAATGATGTCCCTCAACACCAAGACCCCAACACACAAGCTCGTCCATGGGTTAGCCCTCCTGGTTCTGCCAACACATTGCCACATGCGGTTGCGCTAAAAGACTACCATGACATGGTGGAGGATATGGTCGAAAAGAAGCTGAAGCAAATGGAGATAGATCAAGCGCCTCGCACCTCCAGGAGTGAGCTGGAGAAACCTTATGAGGCGTGGCATGACATGATGGCATACCCTGCAGGGTGGTACCCACCGAAGTTCCATCTATTTGATGGAACCGGCGATTCAATGGAGCACTTGACATACTTCGAGGCGGCATGTGGTGACATGGTAAACAGCCCATCACTCCTCCTTCGCCAATTTTCACGGTTGTTAACCGGCCCCGCCTTACATTGGTACAACCGTTTGTTGGTTGGGTCCATCAGAAGTTGGACGGCCATGAAGGAGGTTTTCAAGAAGCATTTCGTTGCCATGAAGAAGAACTTCTCCGTCGTCGATCTGGCGCAAGTTCGACAACGATGAGATGAGTCCATCAATGACTACATCATCCACTTGCACACCATCTACGTGTGTCTCGCCAGGGAGATGCACCCCAAGGATGTCATCAAGATGTGCGTCCATGTGATGCAGCAACATTGATCACTTGAGGTCTCTCGGCGTGAGCCAAGAACGTTTGGTGCCCTCAGCACAGCGGTGGCGGACACAAAGCTTGAGTTTGATAAATCACCACAGATGATGGAGCTCTATAAGAATGCAAGAACATTTGATCCCGCCAAGCGCTTCGCCTCGACGTCCAAGGAAATAAACAACGGTGGTAAGGTGAAGGCGCTAGCTGAAACAAACACCACAAAGGTCTTCTCGTCTGCGCCACAAAGCCAAGTGCCCATTGGGTGCAAGGGGCGAGCAAGCCGGAGGGAGGAATCGACCATCGATGTAGGAGCTCCTCAAGAAGTAGTACATCTTCCGTCGTGAGCTTGTCAAGGACATGTTCTACTAGTTGATGGAACATCGAGCCTTGAATCTACCAGAACCTCGGAGCCTGATCTGGTGAGGATGACAGATAATCCTTTGTTCTGCCCATATCATAGGTACGTAGGACATGTCATCAAAGACTGTGTCGCTTTTAAAGAATGGCTACAAAGAGCTATTAACGAGAGGAGGATCAACCTGGACCCAGAAGCCATCAACCTGGATTACCATGCAGTAAACATGGTGTGCATGAAGTTACCCTCACTGCCAAGTCAAGACACGGAGATCGAAGAAACATGGGTGCCACTAGCCCAAGTTGAAGACCAGTTGTCCAGCCTCATTCTCGCCACGACGCAGGCATCTCCACTTCGGCCACAGGTGATCCCAACCATCCATGTGGAGGAGCCTTGGAGAACGGTTCGTTGAAGGTTGTACCCAAGGAGCCTTCCGCCCCGACATCCTCACCCGACTTCATTGGTACGTACTCCCCCAAGAATCCTAAGGCGGTTTGACCCAAGTCAATGTCGTCCTCCACCAAGATTTGTCCCTATATCAGAGGGAGACGAGTCTTTCCCTCGATGAGGGCGAGTGATGCCCACCTTGGTGCAATTCTTGCCACTTGGTTAGGGGAAAACACCGGTGAAGGAGACAAAGGAAGTCTAAGAAGGAGCCAGCACATCCCAATCACCAAACATCGAGAATTCTAATGTCATCCACGACTACACGACACACCTTCCAAAGACGTATTTACTCCCTAAGAGCAGGCGGTCCTCCATGCCGAAGAGACGACAAAGGAAGCGCCGGCAGAAGAGGTGAACATGAACCTGCGTGGGGGCAAGGTTCTACCTGAACCATTGAAGATCAAGCCAAGCGTGCACAAGATGACTGCCCCAAGGGAGATGCCTTTGTAGGTGGAGGAACCCAAAGACCAAGGCCACGACAAGACGAAGCCACGCAATGTCGACTACAACATCATCACCCACCTCAAGCAGATCCATGCACTTTTGAGCGTGCATGACGTGCCCATAATGGTGTCTGGCCTTCGTGCAGCACTTATCAAAGCGCTCCAAGCTCTGGAGCTCTATGAGGTGTCCATGGTGAAACACCATCTCTTCTCCAGCTCCTTATTTGTGAACGAGATTATGTTCGATGAGGAGGACAGGCTCATAGATGATGGTGACCACAACCGGCCACTTTTTGTGGAAGGTAATATTTGTGTTGCCCATCTTCACGGGAGTTTGACGCGGGCAGGTATTACGGTGGACGACTTGGAGTCTATCGACGTGATGATCTGTGGCTTTGACAACCAAGGGAAGCTTATGTTAAGCGCCATTACGATGAAGATCCAGATGTCAACTTTTAGCTTCAAGGTGTGGTTCTTCGTCATTGAGGCAAACACCTCCTACTCTGCCCTGCTAGGAAGACCGTGGATCCACAAATACCGTGTTGTGCCATCCACTCTCCATCAATGCCTGAAGTTCCTCGATCCCAACTGCACGCAAAAGCGCATCATCGACAACGTCTCCCCTTCTATTGTGCATGAGTCTCACCATGCAGATGCGAAGTATTACTTCCCCGTTGAAGACAGTGATCAACAGCTAGGGCGGACAACACCTCCGGTTGATCTCTTAATCAAACCAGGTGTTGGACCAGTAACTGAGATGAAGCGCCTCATCATGTCGTGCTCACCCGTCGATGCAAAGGTCTCCTCCTCTCAGAGCCACAAGATCCAAGTACGTAGACGGTCATCTTCAGCTATGAGGTATGACTATAGCCCCTCTTCCCAATTGCAGGCAGGGAGCTCTACTTCGACCTCGCATGGAACAAGATCTTCTATGCCTGGTCCAGTGACCCCGTTGCTTTTTAAGGCAAGGTTCCCGCCATCAACACCGATCACGTTGAGGTCGGCTACAACACTTTCTCAAGGGACTCCCACTTCTTCATCAAGTGGGGCATGCCGAGAGCCCATTTGTTTAACACTTGGAAGCTCTGCGGGTGCCCAGGAAGGTTCCAGGATTCTAATAGGCGGCAATGATGCGCCACCAACCAGCATGCTATGGGCACACAACCCTCCAAAGGAAGAGCCTGCGCTCACACACATAGCCGTTGGAAGAAGAATGGGGGAGGTGGAGGAAGTTGCAAGGGGAGCTCAAGGCATGCCGCCCCCGTCGCTATGTGTCTCAGTGACTTCTCCATTGGAGGTTTGGGCTATCCCCAGTTTGCCTGGATCTAGAGTCCAGACATTTTCTACAAGATCCCGCGAGTAAAACAATGTGATTTTATACTTGAATTTCCCCACACTTGTAGTGATCCAGAAGAGGTGCTATCAACAATGAAGGTGGAGCCCAAGATGGTCCGCTTATTAAAGAAGGTCGGGATCACCCTTGGGAGAAACAACAGGATGCCTCCACCACCCGCTATATGCGAGGAGTGGTGGAAACAAGCAGAGGACCTCATCAAGCAAGATTTCAAGGCCTAACCAAAGTTTGGGCTTGGCTACATCAACCTCGACATCCATGACAAAAAAGCTCAGAAGCACAAGGGTATGGCACGCATCGACTGCCATGCCAGATCGATCTCGTCGGGGGATGACAACGACACTTCACCCAATGACACTCTTCAACAACACTCTACCAATGGCAAGCCAAGTGACGCCGAGGAACTTAGCTCCATGTCAGCAACACATGAGTTAGAAGACGGAGGGCAGCCCACCATTGACGAGCTCGTCGAAGTCAACCTGAGAACGGAGGATGACCCACGCCCCACTTTTGTCAGTGCCACGCTAACGGAAGGGGAGTGAGAGGACTACCAAAGATTCTTAATGGAGTACCAAGACTGCTTCGCCTGGAGTTATAAGGAGATGTCGGGGTTGGACCCTCGTGTCGTCACACACAAGCTGGCAATTGACCCACAATTCCATCCTATCAAGCAGCAACCGCGACGCTTTCCTCCAGAACTCAAAGATGATGTTATCACGGAGGTTGACAAACTAATCGCTACAGGTTTCATCAAGGAGACGAGGAACCCACGGTGGCTCACCAATATTGTCTCGGTGGAGAAGAAGAATGGGCAGATACGAATCTGCCAGGACTTCCGCGACCTGAATCGGGCCTGCCCAAAGGATGACTTTCGTCTCCCAATCCTAGAGATCATCATCGACTCCACCACTGGCCATGGCGCACTTTCCTTCATGGATGGTTCATTAGGATACAACCAGATCAAGATGGATCCCGATGACGCCATCGACATCGCTTTCAGGACCCCAAAGGGCAACTTCTACTACACCGTCATGTCGTCCGGACTGAAGAATGCTGGCACAACGTACCAGCATGCCTTGACATGCGTTCTTGGTGATTTAATACACCATTCGGTGGAATGTTATGTCGATGACATGGTAGTCAAAATCAAAGATCGCAAGTACCATCAAGAGGATCTTCGAGTCGTCTTCGGGCTACGCCAACACGAACTAAAGATGGACCTGATGAAATGTGCCTTTGTCGTTAAATCAGGTCTCTTCCTCGGTTTTGTTGTTCGTCATCGGGGCATAGAGATCGAGCCTAAGAAGATGAAGGCCATCCTCTTCATGCCACCACCTCAAGATCTCGAGGAGTTGAGGTCATTGCAGGGGAAGCTAGCTTACATTCGACCCTTCATCTCCAACCTCTCCGGACGCATCCAACCCTTCTCAGGCCTCATGAAGAATAGAGGGGGGTGAATAGACTACTTGACCAAATAAAAACCTAACCTTTTCCCAATTTTATTGGTTGGCAAGTTTTAGCAATTCTATCAAGTCTAGCACACCCTACACATGCAAATCTAAGGGTATAGCAGCGGAAAGTAAAGACATGCTCATGTAAGTAAGTGTAGAGAAAGGAAGATCAAACGCAATAGGGACTCAAAGATTTTTCTCGTGGTTCTGATAGGTGGTGTTATCGTACATCCACGTTGATGGAGACTTCAACCCATGGAGGGTAACGTTTGCTTGAGTCCATGGAGGTCTCCACCTACGATGGGTCCACGAAGTAGCAACCTCGTCTATTCCATCATGCCTTACGTCCACGAACGACTAGCCTCACTCGGGATAGATCTTCATGAATTAGAGGCTCCTAGGCAACACCTAACCAATCTAGGAGACACCACTCTCCAAAAGGTAATATATGTGGTATGGATGATGAACTCATTGCTCTTGTGCTTCAAAAGATAGTATCCTCAACACTCAATCACTCTCTCACAGATTTGGCTGGGTAGAAGAGGTTGATTGGATGGAAAGCAACTTGGGGAGGCTAGAAATCAAGATTCATATGGTTGGAGTGGAAGATCTTGATCTCAACACATGAGTAGGTGGTTCTCTCTTAGAAAATGGATGGGGCAAGTGTTGGCTTGTTCTGAGTGATCTCTCTACGAATGAGAGGGAGGTGGATGGGTATATATAGGCATCTCCAAAAATCCAACCATTACAACATTATTGCTCAACTCAGTGAAACCGAAGAAAAAATACTCAGTTGCACCGACTAGTGCAAAATGTGGCAACTTTTGGGTTCTCGGTGAGACCGATATACACAACTTGGTGAGACATATTCGGGTGACCACGGGCAGATTCAACTCTCGGTGAGACCGAAATGCAAAACTCGGGAATTCCGAAATTTAACACTTTGGTAACAGAAAGTTGGCACCTACTTTTCGGTTTTACCGAATATGTGATTTTAATCTCCCCCCTTTTGGTAATTAATTACAACATACAATCAAAGCTTCAATTTAAAGTAAGAAGTAGAATATGACAGCTTTGAGAGACATATGACTAAGACAAGCTCCCCTAAATGTGTGCAATCCATTTTTAGTAATAGTCCTTTGGAATGCATGAGTGCACATAGATAGTAGAGAAGACATAGCAAGTCATATGTACCTTGGCTATATGCATCAGATAGATCAGAATGAAGAATCTCCATGTCCAGGACTCATTCTTGCAAAACAATATGTGCAAGAAGCAAGAGATTATCCTGACCAGGGTATGATGCATATAGTTACCTTGAAGTTCTGGAGCATTTCTACTAAGGAAACATACTTGAGGAAACAAGGTTGGATAACACAAGAATATTTCTTTCATAAAGATGCAAGGAACTTCAACTTCACCAAGGTTTGGAAGACATGCGGAAGATAGTATATTTCTCAAAATCAAGATGTATCCAAAAGTGATTTTAGAGCTTTCTCCCCTGCATGTAGATATTAGTTTCTCCTCTCCCCCTGAATCTTAGCATGTAGATATTGGGAGTAGGTAGGGTGAGACAAGTCTAGTAAGAAAGATATAGTAAACCAACATGAATCTAGGTCACTTAATCTTTTATCTGTCTCTCCTTTTTGGAATATTGAAATGAGTTGATCTCTCCCCCTTAATAATTAGCTTTGAGCTTTAATGATTCTCCCCCTGAAGCTTTGAATTTAAGCTTTGATCTTTCTCCCCCTTTGGCATTAATTTCCAAGAAGGGTTAGAGGGTAAGGGATCCTCGACAGTAAGGGTCATAGAGAGCTTTGTCTGAAAAATGTCAATAGTATGGCAAATAACGCAAGTAGTAACAAAAGTCGGAGACTCCGAGGCAAAATGTATCGATAGAACTGATAATGATCTTTAGGTCTCTAGGTGAAATCGGTATAGCCGGAGAGTTTCATGACGATAGTACCGAGGAAGCTCAGAGTAGTTTATCTGCTATATCGGTGGAGCCGATTTCCTTGATTCGGAGGATCCGAGTTGCAATCTAAATTTTGGCAAAACATTCTTGGCCATTTTTCCAAAGGAAATTTTCAGAAAGATTTGACCAGATTTGTCAGAAATTTTTGACAAGGTTTGCATAGAATTTTCAAAAAGATTTGCAAGGAATTTTCAAAAAAAATTGCAAGGAATTTTCATCTAGATTAGAATTAAATGGAAGTAATGAAGTGGGAAACACAAGAGAAATTATCCATTCAAGTTTTATATCTAGATGTTGGGTGGTGACTAGGTCACCTATATAAGTGTATATTGACTTAAGGAGCCAAGCAAGAATGCTTGATCATAGGTCATACTCATCGTTAAGCTCAAAATGGGGTTACCATTTTTTGTTTCAGCATTTTAATGTCCTCATATCACTTAGAATTGCTTTGACTCATGACTTGGAGTAAAGCTTCTTCAAGGATATGAGTACATACCTTCAAAAGATGTAGATGACATGACATGTAAGTGAACTTGATTTGGATGTTCAAGGTTGATGTAGATCATCTTTGAGTTGGGAGCATTCCTTGTTTGTTTTTGTTCACTTCTCACCTACAGGGGTTAGTCATGCAAGGAAGAACATGATATATCCAAATGACAAGAGTGAGATTTTCATCAAATGTTTGTCAAGAATATGGTTTGTGTTGTCTTCTTCCTCCATCTCGAAATAGGGATGTTGATACTTGGCCAAGACAAGATTGCATGTGGTATGAGTTGATGGCAATCTTGTGGAGTGTAGTTCTTCCAAGTACCAACAAAAGGTTAGATGCAATACAAGGGTGCATAGATTTCCAAGGCATAAGATAGTGTCATAACAATGGTGTCATGGAATAGTAAGAATAAGCTCATGCCCTTGCATGCATCCGAGTGAGTCTAGCTTAAGTTTGAAGCATCAATCATGTTCAGCTCACTCCTCAAGTGACAAAACACTTTCTCATCAAGTGGCTTAGTAAAAATATCCAAATCAAGTGACAAAACACTTTCTCATCAAATTGCTTGTTAGTACGAACATGTTTGAGATTAATGTCCCATTTGGCAACATGATCACAAATGAAATGATGACGAACTTGAATATGTTTAGTTCGAGAATGTTACACGGGGTTATGAGAAATCTTAATAGCACTCTCATTGTCACAAAGCAATGGAACATGTTTTACATGTATACCATAATCCTTAAGAGTTTGAGTCATCCATAGCAGTTGCGCACAACATGATCCGGCGGCAATGTATTCCGCTTCGGTGGTGGATAGAGATATCGAGTTTTGTTTCTTGGATGATGAAGACACAAGAGATCTCCCAAGAAATTGACAAGTACCCGAGGTAGATTTTCTATCAACCTTATCTCCGACATATTTCGAGTCAGAATAACCCACAAGATTAAAAGAAGATCCCTTGGGATAACAGATGCCAAAGTTTGGTGTATGTATCAAGTATCTCACAACTCTTTTCATGGCCTTAGGATAACACTCTTTGGGTGCCGCCTGATATCGGGCACACAAGCACACACTAAGCATGATATCGAGACGGGAGGCAAATAGATATAGCAATGAACCAATCATTGATCAATAAACCTTTTGATCAACTGGTTTGTCCTCCTTGGTGAGGTCAACATGTCCAGTAGTAGGCATAGGAGTTTTCATACCTTTACACTCTTGCATGTTGAACTTCTTAATCAAGTCCTTGGTATACTTGGTTTGAGAGATAAATCTTCCTTCTCTCATTTGCTTGATTTGAGAACCAAGGAAATTTTTTAGCTCACACATCATAGACATCTCATATTTCTCGGACATCAACCTTCCAAATTTCTCACTAAAATGTGGGTTAGTATATCCAAAGATAATATCATCCACATAAATTGGGCACACAAATAATTCACCGTTAACTCTTTTAGTGAACAAGGATGCGTCAATTTTACCAATCTCAAAACCCTTTTCAATGAGAAACTTCGTTAAGCATTTGTACAAAGCTCGTGGGGCTTATTTAAGACCATAGAGAGCTTTACGAAGTTTATAAAAATGATTAGGTTTCTTAGGGTTCACAAAGCAGGGAGGTTGTTTAACATAAACTTCCTCCTCAATTTCACCATTTAGAAAAGCACTTTTGATATCCATTTGGTAAAGAGTAATATCATGGTGACTGGCATAAGCAAGAAGTATACGAATGGCCTCAAGTGTAGCAACGGGGGCATAAGTGTTGGATTCTACAGTAGGTGCATCGCATGCAAAATAAAAAAATTCTATAGGCAGAACATCCAAGAACATGCTACAGAGATGGATCACAGATCGTTACCACTAGACGCGCAGTGCCGTGCAGCGGAAGTAGAGTTGGAGCAGTGCGTCCGCAAGGTCCGTCTCCTCCTCGTCTGATCTCCCTTGAACAACCGGTCTGATATCCCTCGAACTGACGGTCGCCGGATCCCACGTACAGGTTCGCCGGAGCAGCGCAAGTGCATCGCCTCTAATGGCATCCACGCGTGCAGGAGGAACACCGTGTGGCAACTGCTAGGTCCGATCACACAGTTCGGCAGTTAGTGGAGGTGGCTAGTTGCAACACATGCAAAGACCTAATGACGGTGCCGAAGCGATCAACTAAATGGGTGTGCCGCACCTCCCCTATATATAGGCATCCGTCGCGGGCTCAACTCTTGGGCCTCGCATGGATCCTAAAGCCCACATGTTCCTTCCCTTAAGCGCGCGACCCCTTAGGTTCTCGTTCACCTGGTCGTGAGTCAGATCACATCCGGCTCGACTAGTCGGTAGCGGCCTCTAGCAAAGCGTGTCGGCTCCAAGTGTCCGATGAAGCTTGTCGGGCTCAAGGCGAGTCTTTCATCCTTGTGTTAGCCGGACTTCTTTCTCGTTCCAGTGATGCCGACCACAAATCATATTATCTCATAATCCTTGTCGCATGGCCATGCTTATCTTGGTCGGCTCACACGAGGGGCCCAGAGTATATATCTCCTGATCGGAGGGGCAAATCCCGTCTTGCTCGACCATGTCTCGCAGCATGGGTCTGGACAAGCCCGAAACCTACCTTTATAACAACCCAGTTAGGGAGTAGCGTTTGGTCAGCCCAAAGCAGGTCTATGACCATCCCGAGTACATGTGCCAGCTCATGTCTTAGGACATAGAACGTATGTTGTACTAGAGACTCATAGATGACATATCGCCGCGTCTCATAGTTGGGTCTGTCCAACTCAGACCTTATCTCAACTCGGATTCGACTACGTCGAATCTGACCAGATCTTTCCGAGTCCATATTATCCGGCTAGCATCCAATGCTACATGGTCAGTGAGACCGGACCATCCATCGTGGCATATGCTAGTCTAACTGGTTGTGCGTCCACACAGCCCTTTCCACTAGGGACCATTTAGGACAGTCATCATACAATGCATAGTCTCACAAACAAGTCACGTACTTGTTAATACACATCATTGATAATGTCCAAGGACTATCTTTATTCATAAACACATAGGAAATATCATCATACATGATTGCCTCTAGGGCATATCTCCAACAGTCTCCCACTTGCACTAGAGTCAATCAAAATGACATCGAATGACCATAGCTCTAACGTGCCCCTCATGCTTGGGTTGTGGAAGCGGCTTAGTCAACAGATCTGCAACATTTTCATCCGTATGAATCTTGCATAAATTAGTATCACCATTCTTGACGAGCTTTCGTATCAGGTGATATTTTGGTCTATGTGCCTTGTCTTGTGGTGTTGTCTCGGCTCCTTGGCCTGTGCGATGGCACATGAATTGTCGCAATACAGGTCCAACGGTTTTGCCCAGCCCGGGAACACACCAAGATCCTCCGGGAACTTCCGAATCCAAACAACTTCCTTTGCAGCTTCACAAGCCGCAATGTATTCGGCCTCTATTGTGGAGTCAAACACTATATCTTGCTTGGAACTTGTCATGGTTTTGTCACGACAGATGTCCTAGTGATAGGACTTAGGTTCGAGGCCATCGCTAAGGCGGTGAGCTCAAAGAGGTTGATCGGAATCGAGAGACAAGGGTTTACCCAGGTTCGGCCCCTCGGAAAGAGGTAAAAGCCTATGTCCTGCTTGGTGTTGTATTGACTGGTTATCGATTACAAGGGAGCGAGTTCGCTTAACCTAGCTATCGATGAGTTGTTTCGTAGTCTAAGCCGCCCAGGTAACCAGCCTTTATATACACAGGTCGAGGCCCTGGGCTTACAAGAGTCCGAGCCGGGTTATACTTGATAACCGACCTCACCTCTAACTACACATGCCTTGTCTAACAAGCCGCCACCGGCGGCTTATGCCACCGGGTTACATATTGTCTTCTGGCTCTGGGCCTCCAAGCCCATTGATCAAACTTATTCCAAACGTCATTGCTAAGCCGCCAACCGCATGACCCAGCCCCACCTGGGCGGGTCTCACCACGGGGTTATATCCCCAACATTAGGCCCCAGATTGATTTGAACCGGTTCATGTCAATCGTCAAATCTTCTGGTTGGCGAATCTTGCATCCCCTAATAAATCTTCATCACCCGCCAAAAATGGGCGGCGTCTTTTCTGACAAATCTTCATGACCGGCCGTGACGTCATCAGGAAAATCAAAAAAGATTCTCCTGACGTCAGAGCGGATCTTTCTCCATTAATATGACCAGCCCAAGAATCGAGGCACTTTCTTAGTCAATCATCATCGTGTCTCCTCGATTCCCGCACTAGACCGTTGATGTTCCATCACATCCTGATAAATAGGTACAGGGGGCCCCATTACTTTCACTTTCCCCGCCGCTGCCTTCTTCTTCTTCCTCCAGACGCCCGCGCCGCCGAAGCTCGCCACGCCGTCCGGACCTCGCCGTCTTCTTCAACACTGGCCACTGCATCAACCTGATCACGTCCAGAGCATTCCCGCGTTCGTCCGCATCCTCAAGGTTCCATCTTTGCCCCTTGTTAGATCTGCACTAGCTTTTTTAGATCCCCCCAGAGTTCATCGGGTTTTGCTTCGTGTTCATCGCAGCTCCTCGGAGCATTCTTTGTAGATCAGATGAAAAACACTCCTTTAGGCCTTATAACATCGCCCAAATCATGCGGTCATCCACTTAATAGGCACGCCGTGCTCATTGTAGATTGCGGGCTCACTTTAATCTGCGTAGAGGTTGCCTGTTCTTCCGCTGGCTTTCTAGGTTTAAGAATATTTTTCTTTTTCCCTCGCCCGTAGATCTTCAAACAATAGTTGTAGCTGTTGGAATCTGTTTCTCCACACTTAGTAATTTTTTCAATGTTCACTGGCAAACTTGACCCGCCGTCGTACTGCCGGCTCACATTGTCATATTGTGGCCTGCTTCGGTGGCTCATAACTTTATATTGACCCGCCAAATACCGTCACCATTTTAGAGTCATAACTGCCTTGGTCATAATACATTTTTAACCCGCCAAATACTCATGCCTTTCTGCAGTCTCCTAAGCCACCGCCATGTCTAGAGTCCCATCTACCTGCAACTGGGTAAGGTCCGGGGTAACCGAGGAATCACTCAAAGAATTCGTCACCATGGGAGTCTTGCCGGTTCAGGATGCTATCCACTGGCGGGTTCCGGGCAATGAGACCACTCCTAAACCCGAGGATGGGGAAGTTATTGTGTTCACAGACCATCTTCTCCGTGCTTTCTCTCCACCCGGGTCTAAATTTTTCCGAGATGTCTTACACTCATTTAACTTGCACCCTCAAGATATTGGGCCCAACTCTGTCACCAATATGTGCCAGTTCCAGACCCTCTGCGAAGCTTATCTCCAAGAAGAGCCGTCTGTTGACCTCTTCAAGGAGTATTTCTACATCAACCGCCAAACAGAGATGGCGGATGGATTGAGCCTCGAGCTTGGAGGTGTTACTCTTCAAAGACGGAGGGATGTGCTCTTTCCAGTAGCAACCCTGCTGAGTCATCCCAAAGAATGGAATAAGACTTGGTTTTACTACAAAGACACTTCGCCGGAAGGGGAGAACCCACTGCCGGGTTACCGTCCTTACCGGCTTAGCACTGATACAGAGCTCCCAGACCAGATGTTCGCTGCAGAACGCGCTGAGTATGGCCCAACCTTCTCAAAAATAAGGGCCCTATTAGCCAACGGGTTAATAGGTGTTGATCTGACCCGCTGCTGGGTCTCTTGGAGGATTCTGCCGTTGAGCCGCCGCAGCGCCCTAATGTGCCAATACACTGGTGACGTGTCTGACCCTCAGCGCTTCAACCAGACCCCCTTGACAGACCAGGATCTCAATACTATTGTTAAGTCCTTGCTGGGAGAGTCTCAAGCCGCCTGTAGCAAGACGGGGCTAAGCTCTTTTTCCGCACTTAACCCGACTCCGGATGTGAGTCTTTCCATCCTGACCCTCATTCATTCTTTTAATGATGTACTTCATATATTTTGTTAACCCCTCTGCCAATGTGTTTCATCATACGTAGGCCGGCTCTTCATTCTGGAACAAAAGGTTACCTGCTTCCCTCAAGAAGAAGAGCAAAGTCCCCAAGGCGGCCAAAACTAAAGGGCCGGCTCGTAAGAAGAAGCAATCAACCAAAGAATTATTCGGTATGGAGGACTCAGAGGTAGAACTTGACTCCCTTGGCCTTCTCTTTATGCAACTCATTGACAATGATTACTCATAGGAGGAAGCAGAGACAAGTCATGCTGATGTTGCAGAGGTAACCATTATCTCTTCCGACTCAGAACTTTTACCAGTAAAGAGAATACGACGGGCTGTACGGAAGGTAAAATGTTCTCGCCCTTTTACTCACTTGGATCCCAACTTTCTTTTGAAGAAGCACCAAGATGACAACAGACGTCAGACCCGGAGCACCGGCTCTGAAGATCTTTTAGCCGGCTTACCAAATGAGCCGACTCCTCGGAAACGGCGCACCGAGGTACTTCCTTGCCTTGACTTTACTTCTTCTGTATGCTAATCTTGTGTTGCAACTTACTTGTATTTGACAATGATAAATTTTCAAGACTCGCCCCCTTCTTCCGGCGACTCAACCGCCTCAAAGCTGCCTCCTCTTTTTATCAACCCGGGGTAAGCATTTTTACATCCCACTCCGTGTGTTAACAGTCTACCCTTGCTCATTGATGTTTAACTTCACCTTTTCTCATAGGGCTCAAGCCAAACGGAGGAAGGTTTAACTTCACCTTTGCTCATAGGGCTCAAGCCAAACGGAGGAAGGTAGGCGGGTCAGCCACTACTCCTGAAGTTTTAGAGTCGGCAAACCCAAAACCTAACACCCCTGAAGCTCACATTGAGCCGTCTGAGGCTGACAAAGACGCCCGTGAAGAAGCTCCCCAGCATAATGAGCTGGCTGATATGGACATTGAAGCTCCTGAGGCTCATCCAGAAGTCGATCCTAAGCCGCCCAGCCCCCAGCCGACAACTGAAAACGTGGCTTCTCATGAAGAAGTTACTGTTACTGGGGCGGCTTATAAATCTCCAGCTCCCTCCCATGTCATATCAAAGCATACCAGTGGAGACGAGGCGGATCCTCTTAAGGAAGGAAAGATTCAATTTGATCTTCCTAACTTAGAAAAACTTACTGCCGATGAGTTACACTCTGGCTATCTGAGCCGCCTCTCTGCAAGCCGGGACATGGAAGCCAACCTGGTTAGCATGATGAAGAAAAAATACGAGGTACTCCACTTCCCTTGCTTCTCCATATATATACGTATGTAGCCCCCAAGAGCCGGTTTACCTCTCAAAAGTTCAGCCGGGTCTTCCATCACTTGCAATCCCTTGATGAATCGCCTTGTAGCCCCCAAGGGCCGGGTCATTACCTAAGTAATGAGCCGGCACTCAATCATAGAATAAGAGACTGACTGTAGCCCCCAAGGGCCGGGTCATTATGACAATAATGAGCCGGTACTCGATCATAGATTAAGAGCCAAGTGTAGCCCCCAAGGGCCGGGTCATTTTCATAGAAATGATCCGGTTCTATAAGAAAGAGCTGAGACACATTAGCCCCCAAGTGTCAAGTATATTGCTTGGAATCTGCTTGAGACTTGTAATGACTGTGCCAAACTTCAACAAAATTAGTATGAGATGGACAGGCGGCTTAAAACTAACAACCTTGCTTTGTTATGACTTGTCCTGTGCAGGAATCTTTGAATGCCGCTGAGTCGAACGTGTCAGACCTGAAGAAGAGTCTGGCACTTCAAAAAGAAGGCCGAGCAGAAGCTAACGCCAAGTATCAAATCGCTTTGACGGAGCTGGATGTTATCAAGGCTGAGCTTAAAACACTCAAAAAATCTGCTGAAACGAGCCAAGCCGCCCTGACCAAGCGCGCTGAAGACGCAGAGGGCCGTCTTAAAACGGTGACTGACGAGCTGAGCTATCTAAAAGGCCAGATATCTCATATGATTGGAACCGTCTTTGGTAAGTGTTCTCAACCTTCAATATTCCTTGCAAAAGAAACCTTTCGAGAATCCTTTCAGGCGGCTTATAAGACTTTGACTTGCCTGTAGGTGAACGGAGCTGCCAACTTTCAGACGACAGTCTGTTAAAGCTGAAGGCTTTATACTCACTTTCTGAATAGCTGTATGCCGGATCACTTTTCACCATTAAAGCTGTTATGACTGAGAAGGGTGTGCCAAAGTTTATGAAGGGCGTGCTGGAAGTCCTCTCCACCACCCCGAAGCAAATAGAAGAACTGAAGAGATCAGCCGCCCGTAAATGCGCAATGGCTGCTTTGAGCCGGTCACTAGCTTACGCGCCCGAGCTTAACCCGACAGAGATGATGGATGGATTTCCTCAGCTGAAGGACGACGGCTCTCAGTTCACGCAAGATGACTACGCCCGCTGCATGAAGGCGTCCCGAATTTTGGCAAGCCGGCTGACAGAAGAAGCTGACCTGTCGTCATATCAGGCGGCTTATTCTGAGGAGAACAAACGAGTTCGAGGGCCCACCTTTGAAGCAAAAAGCCTAATTCCTCAACGCCGTAAGCACCTCTTCGCTCCTGATGTTGACCCATCTCCAATCATGCATGATGAAGCCAAATTTGAGGCCTTAACAAACTGCAACTGGGATGTGGACAACCTCCAGATCCGGGAGTCCGAAGACCCGGCGCAGGATGACCCAGCGACGAGTTAAATGAAGAATTGACTTCATGTGAAGGTAACCCGGCCCTGTTAATATGCCGGGCTATAATTTGCTGCAAAAACTTTAAGTCCGCAGATTTTGGGCTCCATTATAGCCTTGTAATAGCAGTAGAAAACATTCGATCGCCTGCTCTAGTGCCTTCGTGCACTTTAAAATATCTTTCAATCCATATGCCGGCGATTGAGCATGATTGTCTTGATACATAATCATCTGACTGCTTTGACTCGCCCGGCGGGTTATATTCCATGAGCAATGCTAAGCCGGAGACACCCAAAACTTAGAATCTTATCATGAAAAACACCTGCAAAAAACAAGTGATTTGCATATTTCTTGCCTTATAAGCCGGCTTTAAAGGCACAACAGGACAAGATAGTTCTTGTTTTTGTGAAAAAAATTTGTATTGCTTCCGAAGAAGCGAGGCATAAAAGCCTTAAAACCTTGTAAGCTGGCTGTCACGTGACATAAATCCGTCGTTTAAACCTTAGCAAGTTCAGGGTCTTTAAAAGATTGACATTGCTAAGAGTACCAACGGGCCACATAGCGGAGAGACTACAGAAGACAAGGCGAGTTTATCCTAGCTCACTGTAAGCCGGCTCTCTCGTGACAAAAGCCGCGGTTTAAACCTTGACAAGTTCAGGGTCTTTGTGCGAGAATAACTTATGAAAGTTCAGGGTCTCTCAGCAAGATTGACTGTCAAGAGTTCGGCGGGTCACATGGCGGAGTAGCAAGTTGCAAACAGGCAGGTTTAACTCGAACATGGCATGTAAAGTCGGGCCAAGAGGGTATGAAAGCTAAACCCAGTGGGTTGGAAGCCCCCAAGTGACCTGATGAAGGATCAACTCCTTTGCACGAATTTTAGTGCGAGAAAACGGCAGAGGCCCCTAATCATGGGGATGCCAACTTTATTATATCATAAAAGATGGTATATACAATGACAGGAATATGTACATTGATGAGAGCCGGACCGGTGGCTCAAGTATAGTATGGCCGAAAGTGAGCAATATTCCAAGGCCTTGCAGTCTCTTCACCAGAGGTTCGTGACATGTCGCTCTCCCGTATATCAATGAGATAATAGGAACCATTATTGAGATTTTTGCTGATCACAAACGGTCCTTCCCAAGGAGGTGACAACTTATGCATATCTGACTGGTCTTGAATTAACCGGAGTACCAAGTCGCCCTCTTGGAACGTCCGGGTCTTGACCCTGCGGCTATGGTAGCGACGCAGGTCTTGCTGGTAAATCGCGGACCAAGCTGCTGCAAGGTCCCGTTCTTCGTCTAAGGCGTCCAAAGCATCCTGACGCGCCGCCTCATTATCAGTTTCCACGTAAGCCACCACTCTGGGCGAGTCATGATGAATATCACTGGGGAGAACAGCTTCTGCGCCATAAACCATGAAGAAAGGCGTATAGCCTGTAGACCTGTTGGGGGTGGTTCTTATGCTCCAAAGAACAACAGGTAAATCCTCCACCCAACAACCCGGCGTGCGCTCCAAAGGAACCATGAGCCGGGGTTTTATACCTCTCAAAATTTCCTGGTTAGCACGCTCAGCTTGACCATTAGACTGTGGGTGAGCCACAGAAGATACATCGAGGCAGATATGCTCATCATCGCAAAACTCCTTCATAGCCCCCTTGGACAGGTTTGTGCCATTGTCAGTAATGATACTATGAGGATAACCAAACTGAAAGATCAGCTTTTTGATGAACTGAACTGCTCTTGCTGCATAACACTTGCTGACCGGCTCAGCTTCAACCCATTTAGTAAACTTGTCAACCGCCACCAAGAGGTGGGTCTTCTTATCTTTGGACCTCTTAAAAGGTCCCACCATATCAAGCCTCCAGACTGCAAACGGCCAGGTGATTGGAATCATCCGTAACTCTTGAGCCAGCACATGGGCACGTCGCCCAAACTTCTGGCACCCGTCACACTTATTGACTAAGTACTCTGCATCTTTATGAGCTGTTAACCAGTAGAAACCGTGTCGAAAAGCCTTAGCCACCAATGATTTTGACCCGGCATGATGACCACAATCACCGGCATGGATTTCTTGCAAGATTTCACGGCCCTCATCCGGAGAAACACATCGCTGAAAGACACCAGTCACACTGCGCCGGTGTAACTCGCCATTGACAATAGTCATAGACTTAGACCCCCTTATGATCTGCCGTGCCAAATTTTCATCTTGAGGTAACTCACCGCGGGTCAGATACGCCAGATAAGGCAATGTCCAATCAGGGGTCGCGCGAAGAGCCGCCACCAACTGTCCTTTCGGGTCTGGTATAGCCAAATCCTCCTCCGGCGGTAACTGGACCGACGGGTGATGCAATACGTCCAGGAACACATTGGGCGGCACCGGCTTACGCTGAGAACCCAGTCTTGACAACGCGTCAACCGCCTCATTCTTCTGCCGATCAATATGATCCACCTGATAACCCTTGAAGTGGCCAGCGATAACATCAACCGCCTGGCGATAAGCCGCCATGCGAGGGTCTTTAGAATCCCACGTGCCTAAGACCTGCTGAGCCACCAGGTCTGAGTCGCCAAGACATCTGACCCGGCTCAAATTCATCTCCTTAGCCACCCGGAGCCCGTGAAGCAAAGCTTCATATTCCGATGCATTGTTAGTACAAGGAAACATTAACCTCAAAACATAACAAAACTTGTCACCTCGTGGGGAAGTCAAAATAACTCTAGCCCTCGAGCCTTCCAATTGTCTGGAACCATCAAAGTGTATCGTCCAATATGTATTGTCCGGCTTCTCCTCGGGTGCTTGACACTCTGTCCAGTCATTGATAAAGTCCACCAGGGCTTGAGATTTTACAGCCATCTGGGGCACATACTTCAGATTAAGAGGCCCAAGCTCAATTGCCCACTTAGCAATCCTACCAGTAGCTTCTCTGTTTTGAATGATATCTCCAAAGGAGCAGAGCTGACCACTGTGATCGGATGCCCAAGAAAATAATGTTTCAGCTTGCGATTGGCCATGAATACTCCAAACACCAGTTTTTGCCAATGTGGATATCTTTGCTAGGACTCTGTCAAGACCTCACTGACATAGTAAACCGGCCGCTGGACTGGGTATTCCTTACCCGCCTCCTTGCGCTCCACCACAACTGCAGCACTGACAGCCCTGTTGTTAGCCGCCACGTATAAGAGCAAAGGCTCCTTTTCCACCGGAGTAGCCAAGACGGGCGGCTCAGCCAACTGATTCTTGGGCACCTCAAACGCCTCATTAGCCGCATCACTCCAGACGAAATCATCTGTCTTCTTCATCATCTGATACAGAGGAATAGCTTTCTCTCCCAGGCGGCTTATGAACCTGCTCAGAGCGGCAATACGACCCGCCAGGCGCTGAACATCATTAATACACGCCGGCTTAGACAAAGAAGTGATGGCCTTTATCTTGTCCGGGTTAGCCTCAATGCCACGCTCGGAGACCAAAAATCCCAAGAGCTTGCCTGCAGGTACACCGAACACACACTTTGCCGGGTTAAGCATCATCTTGTAAACCCGTAAATTATCAAAAGTTTCCTTCAAATCAGCCAACAGAGTCTCCTTATTTCTCGATTTGACCACAATATCGTCCACATAAGCATGAACATTGCGCCCAATCTGACCATGAAGACAATTCTGCACACAACGCTGATAAGTCGCCTGAGCACTTTTGAGCCCGAAAGGCATAGACACATTGCAGAAAGCTCCAAAAGGTGTAATGAAAGACGTCTTCTCTTGGTCTTTGACTGCCATCTTGATCTGATGATAACCTGAATAAGCATCCAGGAAACATAGACTCTCACAACCCGCCGTTGCGTCAATGATCTGGCCGATACGGGGGAGAGCAAATGGATCAACCGGACACGCCTTGTTAAGATCAGTGTAGTCTACACACATACGCCACCTGCCGTTCTTCTTGAGCACCAACACCGGGTTAGCTAACCACTCCGGGTGAAAGACTTCGACGATAAACCCTGCCGCTAAGAGCCGGGCTACCTCTTCTCCAATGGCCTTATGCCTAGGATCCACATTAAGGTGGTGCTCAGCGAATTCTCTCGGTACACCCGGCATGTCAGAAGGCTTCCATGCAAAAATGTCCCGATTCTCACGGATGAATTCGATGAGCGCGCTTTCCTATTTGGGATCCTTATTGGCCCCAATAGTGAACTGCTGTGATGAGTCGCCAGGAGTGAAATCCACTAGATTGGTATCTTCTGCCGCAAACTTAAGGGGCGGCTCAGATTCCGTGCTAGGCTTCTTCAACGGGGTCATATCTGCCGGGTCAACACTCTCTTTATAAAACTTGAGCTCTGCCTCCGCACAACTCAACTCTGCATATGCAGCATCGCCTTCCTCGCACTCAAGAGTGATCTTCCGATCACCATGCACTGTAATCGTTCCCTTTAATCCGGGCATCTTGGGCTGCAAGTAAACATAACAAGGCCTAGCCATGAACTTGGCGTAAGCCGGTCGCCCTAATAAAGCGTGGTACGGGCTCTTGATCTTGACCACCTTAGACCATAAGGTCTCCACCCTATAGTTAAACTCATCCCCAAAGGCTACCTCCAATGAAATCTTTCCAACTGGATAAGCCGACTTTCCGAGCACCACGCCGTGAAAAAACGTTGAAGAGGGTTTAAGATCCTTGTCAAGCAAGTTCATCCGGCGGAACGTGTCATAATACAGGATGTTGATGCTGCTGCCACCATCCATAAGCACCTTCGTGAACACGTAACCTCCAACTTTGGGGACCACTACCAAGGCCAACTGCCCTGGGTTATCCACACGCGGCGGGTGATCCTCCCTGCTCCAAGTTATGTCATACTCGGACCACTTCAAGTACTGCGGGAGAGCCGGCATGATCGCATTAACCGCCCGCTTGCGCACCTTCTGATCTCACTTGTCGAGGCTTGTCGTAAAAACATGATACTGGCCTCCGTTAAGCTGTTTTGGGTTACTCTGATACCCGGACTGGTTGTTTTGTTGCTGACCTCCATTGCCAGACTGTTGATTATTACCTCCATGGCTTCCTAGGCCTTGATAGCCAGAACCTGAGCCACCTGCACCAAAGCTAGACCCAGGAGAGCCGGATCCTGACCTGCCAGACGGTTCATTTCCGCCACCTTTGTAGGACCGAAAGTATGTCTAGAGGGGGGGGGGTGATTAGACTACTTGACCAAATAAAAATTCTACCTTTTTCCAAATTTTAGAGTTGGCAGATTTTAAGCATTTCATGGCAAGTCAAGTACACCCTACACATGCATGTCTAAGAGTATAGCAGCGGAAAGTAACTACAAGCATGAGTAGAAAGGATAGGGTAGGAAGATCAAACGCAATTGTAGACACGATGATTTTTCCCGTGGTTCCGATAGGTGGTGCTATCGTACATCCACATTTATGGAGTCTTCAACCGACGGAGGGTAACGGTCGCGAGAGTCCACGGAGGGCTCCACCCATAAGGGTCCACAAAGTAGCAACCTTGACAATTCCATAACGGCTTCCGTCCACGAAGGACTAGCCTCACTATGGGTAGATCTTCACGAAGTAGGAGATCTCCTTGCCCTTACAAACTTCTTGGTTCAACTCCACAACACGAAGTAGGAGGCTCCCAAGCGACACCTAACCAATATAGGAGGCACCACCCTCCAAAAGGTAATAGGCTCGACAATGATGATGAACTCCTTGCTCTTGTGCTTCAAGATGATAGACTCCTCAACACACAATCACTCTCTCACAGATTTGGCTTGGGGGAAGAGATGGGATTGGTGGAAAGCAACTTGGGGAGGCTAGAAATCAAGATCCATATGGTTGGAGTGGAAGATCTTGACCTCAACACATGAGTAGGTGGCTCTCTCTCAGAAAACTGGATGGGGCAAGTATGGAATAGTTCTGAGTGCTTCTCTTTCGAGTAGGTGGTGGTGAAGGGGTATATATAGGCATCCCCAAAAATCCAACCGTTACACACAAAATGACCAACTCGGTGACACCGATGTGTTAATCTCGGTGGTACCGAAGTGACCAAAAGGTGGCAACTTTTGAATCTTGGTGAGACCGATATAGGAAACTCGGTTGCACCGATAAGGTGACCAACGGTCAGATTGCCCATTCTCGGTGACGCCGATCCAACAATCTTGGTGGTACCGATATTGTGAACTTGCGTAATAGAAAGTTGGCAACCTAAACTCGGTGGCACCGAAGCAGAATCGGTTGCACCGAAGTGGCTAGGGTTTGGCTGAGTCTGTCTGAGTTTCGGAATCGGTGGCACCGAGTGGATGTGTTGGTTGCACCGATTTTGAATATTTGGCTATGGACAGACTTTTGTGGAAGAGCTTGTGGGTCTTTTTGGTGACTATCACTTGTGCACGTATGAGCATTTTGTTCACCAACAAAACCTTACCCCCTTTTAATAGTATTGGCTTTCCTATGGACTCAAGGTGATTTCTCACAAAGTAAAATGTAGAGTCCTCTTGCTTGAAGCTTTGCCAATCCATTTCCTTGCATCTTGGGGTATTTCCACAATCCTTTTGCCATCCCTATCATTGAACTTTTCCTGAAATATACTTAGTGGAGACATTAGTTCAATGACTTATATGTTGTTATTAATTACCAAAACCACCAAGGGAGAAAATGTGCTTTCAATCTCCCCCTTTTTGGTAATTGATGACAACATATAGATCAAAGCTTCGACATATGATATAATCAAAGAATATAATCGTCGCTTTGAGAAGTATGTGATAAGCAAGAGCTCCCCCTAAATTTGTGCATTATTTTAAATTTGCGTTTGAATGCAAATGCACAATCGATTAGGTACATGGGGCACTTCTTCCATGTCACATACATCTTGGTGGTGTGCGAGAGTAATTAGAATGAACATCATAGCACAACACAACCAAACAAAGATAATGATCATCTCATAAGCATTAAGATGATAGGAAATAGTAGCACAACACACATTAAGTGTATGATCAAAACACACACATAAGTTCAACACAAGCAACTAAAAGATCAAATGTTTTGAAAAAGCAATAAAAACAAACGCTCTCTCACTCGAAGCCTAACGATCTATATACACTTCTCCCCCTTTGGCAACAAGTTACCAAAAAGTTCAAAGGCGTATATCTAACCGTTCTTGGGCTGATCTCCTCCGATTGTTGATGAAGGAGTCGAGAGAACAGCGTCGGCGAAGATCTCTGCAGATGTCGTGGATGGAGTTGGAGTGGCAACTAGAGGAACTGGAGCTGATGGAGCAGGAGCTGAGGTGACAGTGGCAGGAGCTGATGAAGAGGGCCTCAAGTCTGGAGTTGGTACGGTGGCTAATCTGGCCTGGGTAGTGAATTGTGTGCCTGGCCTGAGAGGTGATCCGTCCTCCTCATCCTCCTCATCATCATCTGAGGAATGAGGAAGAGGCACTGAGTCAACATCCTTCTTGAGCTCATTGACTGTCTTAGTCAGCCCATCCACCTTATCATTAAGGGTCTTGATCCTATTTTCGAAGATCTTGACAAGACTGTTCTGATTGTTCAAGATGTCCTTAATGTCCTTCTGCATGCCCTGAACTGATGAGATCAAAAGATCCACTTGCTCGTTCCTAGATCTAGGGACTTGAGCACTAGTGGCTCTAGCTTCCTCTGCCTCTGCCTGAGCTGCAGCAGATGTGGGATGTTCTGGGTCCATCACCACAATGTTGTCCTCGAGATCTGGCTGTAGGGGCAAGTGGGGTCTGTCCAGAGCAAAGATGTGCTTCTCCAGCTTGGAGTTAATGAGCATCTGGATATAGGGTGCATAGCAGCAAGAGCGCTTCTAATCAGCAGCAACCCTCTTAACTGTCTCCACAATCAAGTCCATGACTCTAATCCTGGTGTGTCTGTCAAGATGGATTAGCATGTTGATGGAGTAGCCTCGGATCATCTTGTCATCTCCTGACTTGGGCATCAAAGTATGCCTCAGAATGGTGTTCATGGTACGAAGGCCAGCCTGAAGAAAGTAGATGGATCCTAACTTGTGAGACTTCACATGAGCAGCAGGGATCTCATTGTACATATTGGCCATAGCATTGTGGCTCTCCTTGGATTCTGAGTAGACATCCAAGTCACCATCCTGTACCTCTGGGACTCCTAAGATTGCAGCCCATTCATCAACAGTGGACTCATATCTTGCTCCTTCAGTCATCCATACAACCCTACCATCTCCATAGAAATGTGCAGTGAAGTAGAATTGCATGATCATCTCATCATTCCAAGCAGTAAACTCTCTGCCAACAAACTCATGCAAACCAATGCAGTGGTAATTGTCTTGGACACTTGGAAAATAGTCTTCATTCTCCTTAATGAATTTCCAGTCCACATACCTCATGTCACTCACAGCTGGACTCTTGTCAAACAGCACAGTTTCATAGAAATCCTGTTGCTCTTTGGTGTAGAATCTGTAGTCCACAACTGTTTTCCTCCTTTGGGCATATGGATCAGCAGCTCTCCATGCCCTCAAACCAGAATCCTTCCTCTTCTTCATATCTTCAGCAAGTGGATAGCTGGCATTATGTACTGGAAGGTGTGGTCTAAGCTTCATCAAAGCTGACATAGCATCTTCATCCTCAATTCTGGAGGTAGTTCCCTTGTTCTTTTCAGAAGCAGGAATCTGCCTGGATGTTCTCTTGGGCTTTTCAGCAGTAGCCTTCTTGGGGACAGACTTGGTGCTCTTGGATGTGCCACTCTTTGGCATAGCATCAGACATAAGCTTCTTTTGTTTCTTCTTGGGAGGGGCCTTCTCAACATGTTCTTCCTCCTCCTCAGCAGCAGCACCAGCAGCCTCCTCAGGGTCCTCAAACATGGAGGTCTGCCTACCAGTGACATAGATAATCCTCTTCCTAGCTCCCTTATTCTCACCTGCCTTCTTAGGCATAGATTTCTTTGGGGGCTCAACAGTCATCTTAGCCCTAGCACTCTCAGGTGCTCTCATAGCCTCAGAGCTAGCATAGACCTTGCTGACAGTCCTCCTTGAAGAGGTAGCTTTATTGGCAGCTTTCTCTTGCTTCTTGGCAAGAATCTCCTCTGGCACAAAATCTGAATCTTCCTCATCTGAATTCAGCTTCTTCCTGCCCTAGTTGCAGCCTTGGGCAACCCATGAGAACTGGGAGTGCCTGGATCTGAAGAGGAACTGGACTCAGGACTAGTGCCTGAACTCATGACAATGTTCTGCTCTTGGAAATTGTTCTCACTATCCTCAGCACTTGACATACTGACCCTGTGAATAGAGTATAGAGGAGCAGAAGAAGATGAGTCATCACAAAATTTTCAGCTGGTTTTTGAAAGTTTGAACAAAAGAAACTCAAGGTTTACATTCTGTCACATGAAAATTGGTACAGCCGAAGCAAAAATTTCGGTGCTACCGAGACTGACTTTCTCCTTAACAGAAACTTGGCACTCCTTTCGGTGAGACCGAAAAGAAGTACTCGGTTTCACCGACATAGTTCTCCGCAGCACAGACAGGCAAATCGGTGACACCGATTTGTTCGCTTCGGTTCCACCGAGTTCCATCGGGCGGACGGTAAACCCTAGAAAATCAATCATTCCCTAATCTATGGAATTTTCTCGTGGATAGGAAGACGTGCAAATAGTGGCTTATAGATAAAATAATTTCAATGCGCAAGATTCGGACGAGGAGCGCAAAGAAAGATCGAATCCGTACCCAAGCTTGGTGACGGATCCGCTACGACGGTGACGGCGGCGAAGATGCCCGTCGACGGCGAGGATCCTAGCGGCGGAGGAGCGCGGGGAGACAAGGGCAACGACCAGGGGGTCCTTTTGCGGCAGCTTAGGGTTTGGGGCGCGACGATTGAAGATTGAATTTTTGAACCGTCGGGACCACAGCTTATATACCCCTCACTGTCGGTGGCGCCGATTCTAAATTTTTGGTGTCACCGAGTTCCTCAACTGTCAGCTGACTGGGAAACTCGGTGTAACCAAGAATATGGAATCGGTAGTACCGAGATTGAAAACAAGATTAACCCTAGGCATTCGGTGAGACCGAGAATTTTGGGTTGGTTCCACCGAGATGCACTTGGGAGGTTTTAATGGTCAGTCCTTGTCGATACGGAACTCCGAGTGTTCCACACACAGAGGGATCGAAAAGTACTTGTTCAAGTTTTGTGATGCATCATGAATGGAATATGAGGTGAGATAGCATAGATAGCTAAAGAGTGGTCCTAGGCATTCTTGTCCATCCAATGGCAAAAGATAAATCAAAAAGCCAAATATCAACAATTGGATGTCCTCGAATGGGAAAATAAATGCAGACCAACGTGCTCACACAATAAGATGTCAAAAGAAAACATGACAAACATGCACATACACACTAGCATTTAACAAGCACTTGGGCGATGACGAAGTCATCTATATATGAGTATATTGACTTAGGAGCCAAGTAAGAATACTTGATCATAGGTCATACTCATCGTTTAAGCACAAGTGGGGTTACCACTTTTACATAAAGCATTTAATGTTGTCACATGCTAAGAGATGCTTTGACTCAAGTCTTAGAGTAAAGCTCCCCCTTGATGTGACATCCCCCCATAAGAGGGATAAACTAACCTTGGGTTTTGTCGATGAAGACTTCATGTTGGTGAGGTAGCGGTGGATGCTCAAGGTTGATGAAGATCACCAAGAGTTGGGAGCATCCTTGTTGTTTCCTTACTCTTCTCACCTACATGGGTTAGTCCCAACACACAAGAGACAAATACAAGGATATCTATGGACATGGAGTGCAAAGCATGTGTTATGATGTCCATGGATTTGTTGATTACCTTGTCCCTTGCTTACCTTTGAGGGAATGTGTGACTCCTTGAACTATTGCATAGAGTTGATGTTGATTGCAAATAATTCTTGCCAATAATGAATGTGAGTGAATTTCATTGGCGGAGTCACCCCTCAAGAAATCTCTAGTTCTTCTTCTTGGGGACCCACATCAAGTTGATGGGGATCCTTGGTGTTGTAGTAGCCTTTGTAGAAGTTGAGCTTGAAGTAGCCTTTGGAACCCACTCCACCATAGCTAGAGGTTCATCTTCATATGAGTCAATGTCCTCTTGAAGCTTGTTCTTGCCCTTGAGCTTGTGGTCTTGTGGTGGAAGGTCATCTTGAGTGTTTGTCCCCTTGGGAAGAGTATTTTCATACTTCTCCTTTTGAGGAACAAACTTGGGCTTGGGGTATTGACCTTCTTCCCATTCAACTCCATTAGCGTTGAAGTAGCCAACACCATGGTTCTTTCGGTATCCTCCGTGCTTGCGTACAATTTCCTCAAATTGCTTACACCCGGCAAGACTCTTGTAGATACCTTTCTCTATAATTCCTTTCAATAAAGCATTTTCTTGCTCAAGTGTAACTTGGCTAAGAGAATCATCATTAGTGGAATCAATAGAACTACTAGGAGCAACATCATTAGGTTTAGCATTTTTATTGTTGCTAGTAGATGAAGAACCTTTCTTGCCTTTGTTACTAGCTTGTTTAGATTTAACTTGTGGCATGAATGTAGACAAGAGTAGTCGTTTGGCTAGATAAGATGAAGTCTTCTTTCGGAGATCGTCATTGATAGCTTTAAGAAACTCATGCTCTTGCTCCATGTTAAGCTTCTCGAAGCGTAGCTTCTCATGAGTTCTCACAAGCTCTCTATGATCTTCAAGAGTAGATTCATGAGCTAACTTAAGATTGTTTAGTTCTTTTGTTAGTTGTTCTATTTTCATCTTATCATCATCAATTGACTTATCTTGACTAGCATGAGAATTATCAAGTTCATCTAACATCACTAGTTTTATCAAAGAGCAAGTCATCATCACAAAGAAAGTCATCTTCATCACTATCAAAATCAAGATACTCGGGGTGTGATACCTTGGGGCCTTTAGCCATGAAGCAACTTCCACTCCCTTCATTTGGTGAATCAAATAGATCATAGGAGTTGGTAGTCACTAGTGCAATTCCGGCAACACCATCATCTTGACTATAGTCGGAGTCGGAGTGATAGCTTCTCTCGGAGTTGTTGTCGGAGTCGGAGCCGGAAACCCATTCACCAACATGAGCTTGATGTTTTCTTCTTGTGTAGCTCGTGGTGTACTTGTCCTTCTTCTCCGAATCTCTACTTCTCCTTGAGGGTCTTCGTTCATAACGATCATCTCTACTCCTTCTCTCTCTTTGAGGTGATTGATACCTTGAGCTTCGTCTTCGAGGTGACTCTTCTCTTCGTTTGTAGGGAGCCGTGCACTCATTGGAGAAGTGTCCGGGCTTCCCACAATTGTAGCAATTGCGGTCACGACTTGACGAACGCTTCTCATCATATCTTGAGTTGGAGCTTCGTTCTTTGCTTCTATTCTTGTAGAACTTTTTGAATTTCTTGACCATGAGACTTATCTCTTCATTGGTGACAAGGTTGTCGCTTGAAGTTGCAGGAGCATCACTTGTGGCTTTGTAAGCACCGCTAGACTTGTTGTGAAGCTCTTCCTTGTCTTTGAGTGTCATCTCATGAGCAACAATCCTTCCAATGACTTCCGTAGGCTTGAGATCTTTGTAGTTGGGCATCATTTGGATCAATGTGCACACGGTGTCGTATCTCTCATCCAAAGCTCTAAGTATCTTCTAGATGATGAATTTGTCGGTCATTTCTTCGCTTCCTAAGCCGGCAATCTCATTGGTGATGAGAGCTAGCCTAGAGTACATCTCTGCGACTCCTTCACCATCCTTCATCTTGAACTTGTCAAGCTGACTTTGAAGAACATCTAACTTGGATTCTCTCACAGACTCGGTTCCTTCGTGCATATCAACCAAAGTATCCCAAATCTCTTTTGCATTCTCAAGACGGCTGATTTTGTTTAACTCTTCGGGGCATAGGCAGTTGAAGAGAATGTTGCATGCTTGAGCGTTGTATTGCAACATCTTCAATTCTTCCGCGGTAGCTTCATGATCCGGTTCCTTTCCATCACCAAAGAATTCACCTTGCAAGCCAACACGAACAACAGCCCAAACGGCGGGGTTATGACCAAGAATATGCATTTTCATTTTGTGCTTCCAACTAGCAAAATTAGTACCATCAAAGTACGGACCTCTACGGTGATAATTTCCCTCACTAGACGCCATACTCTCCGAGGTTGTGAGACCAATGCAATGGAGACCAAGGCTCTGGTACCACTTGTAGGACCGAAAGTATGTCTCGAGGGGGGGTGATTAGACTACTTGACCAAATAAAAAATCTAACTTTTCCCAAATTTTAGAGTTGGCAGATTTTAAGCATTTCATGGCAAGTCAAGTACACCCTACACATGCATGTCTAAGAGTATAGCAGCGGAAAGTAACAACAACCATGAGTAGAAAGGATAGGGTAGGAAGATCAAACGCAATTGTAGACACGATGATTTTTCCCGTGGTTCCGATAGGTGGTGCTATCGTACATCCACGTTTACGGAGTCTTCAACCCACGGAGCATAACAGTCGCGAGTGTCGACGGAGGGCTCCACCCATAAGGGTCCACAAAGTAGCAACCTTGACTATTCCATAACGGCTTCCGTCCACGAAGGACTAGCCTCACTATGGGTAGATCTTCACGAAGTAGGCGATCTCCTTGCCCTTACAAACTTCTTGGTTCAACTCCACAACACGAAGTAGGAGGCTCCCAAGCGACACCTAACCAATCTAGGAGGCACCACCCTCCAAAAGTTATAGGCTCGACAATGATGATGAACTCCTTGCTCTTGTGCTTCAAGATGATAGATTCCTCAACACACAATCACTCTCTCACAGATTTGGCTTGGTGGAAGAGATGGGATTGGTGGAAAGCAACTTGGGGAGGCTAGAAATCAAGATCCATATGGTTGGAGTGGAAGATCTTGACGTCAACACAAGGGTAGTTGGTTCTCTCTCAGAAAACTGGATGGGGCAAGTATGGAATAGTTCTGAGTGCTTCTCTTCCGAGTAGGTGGTGGTGAAGGGGTATATATAGGCATCCCCAAAAATCCAACCGTTACACACAAAATGACCAACTCGGTGACACCGATGTGTTAATCTCGGTGGTACCGAAGTGACCAAAAGGTGGCAACTTTTGAATCTCGGTGAGACCGATATAGGAAACTCGGTTGCACCGATAAGGTGACCAACGGTCAGATTGCCCATTCTCGGTGACGCCGATCCAACAATCTCGGTGGTACCGATATTGTGAACTTGCGTAACAGAAAGTTGGCAACCTAGACTCGGTGGCACCGAAGCATAATCGGTTGCACCGAAGTGGCTAGGTTTTGGCTGAGTCTGTCTGAGTTTGGGAATCGGTGGCACCGAGTGGATGTGTTGGTTGCACCGATTTTGAATATTTGACTATGGACAGACTTTTGTGGAAGAGCTTGTGGTTTTTTTTGGTGACTATCACTTGTGCACGTATGAGCATTTTTTTCACCAACAAAACCTTACCCCCTTTTAATAGTATTGGCTTTCCTATGGACTCAAGGTGATTTCTCACAAAGTAAAATGTAGAGTCCTCTTGCTTGAAGCTTTGCCAATCCATTTCCTTGCATCTTGGGGTATTTCCACAATCCTTTTGCCATCCCTATCATTGAACTTTTCCTGAAATATACTTAGTGGAGACATTAGTTCAATGACTTATATGTTGTTATTAATTACCAAAACCACCAAGGGAGCAAATGTGCTTTCAACCTTGATGCTGGTTAATGCTATAATTTCGAAACTCCCGCATGACCAAACAATCCCTCCAGACATGAGTGGATGGTTTATCGGGAAGACTATGTTTCGGGCAAGGAGCATTCAACGTTGCCTCCATATTGAAAGGCTTGGATTTACCAAAAGGCAGCTTGCTGTTGCCCTTGCCACGGTTATTCCCAGCACTAGTGTTGGCCACCAGATCTGACCCGCCGTCCGGGTGCTTCCTCTTTCCGCCGTTGCCATTATTATTATTTCCTCCCCCGTTCTGCTGTTGACTCTTGCCATTGTTATTCTTCTTACCCTTGGCCAATTTCTCATCATCGGAACCAGGGTCCTTCGTGCTGTCAGAGTGTGCATACTTAGTGAGAGCCACCATGAGCTCCCCCATCTCCTGGCATGAACGTTTGAGTCGGCGAAGCTTCTGCTTCAGGGGCAAAAAGTGGCAATTTTTCTCTAGAATCAGAACCGCCTAAGCTGCCGTAATGTTGTCAGAGGAGTGGATAATGGTTGAGACTCGCCGGACCCAATGATGGGCCGACTCATCCTCACGCTGCACGCAATGATCCAAATCCACAATCGTCATGGGCTGCTTGCGCGTTCCTTGAAAATTCTTGATGAACTTCGCCTTCAACTCGGCCGAGGAATTAATGGTGTTGGGTGGCAAACCCTTCAACAACGTGCGAGCCGGCCCTTCCAGCATCATGATGAAATACTTGGTGCAGACTGCATCACTGACGTCTAACATCTCCATGGCTAGTTCATAACTCTAGATCCAAGCTTCCGGAGGCAGATCAGCAGTATAATTGGGCACTTTGCGAGGACCCTCGAAGTCCTTCGGCAGGCGTTCGTTTCGTAAAGCCGACACTAAGCACGGCACTCCCACAGCCCTGGAGGTTACTCCGGCTCCTACCGAAACAGAAGGCGCTACTGTGGGTTCTTGATAAGCCGCTGCAGCTGCCGCCGCTGCCGCCTCTCGCTGCGCCCTTGCCCGGTCTACAAGCGCCTGGGCATCAAGAGCCGGCTGATCGTCTCGCGCCGGGTTCCGACGTCGCTCACTGCTAGAGATCGCAGGCGACTCTAAGCGCCGGCTGTAACTACGGCTCGGGATGGGGGTCGAGTGCACGTGGCTCCGGCTGTAAGTATACTTCTCCTACTACGCCACCGCTATCTGCAAGTATCCAATGGCGTTCCGCACTTCCTCCGCAAAAGGCGTCCCATCAGGGATGGGGATCGTGCCAAGTCTGACCGCCGCTGCCACCATGTTCTCCGCCGGGTTAGAATAATGACCGGGCGATGTCGGAAAAGGCTGTGGCGGGGTCTGGTTCCTACGGGGCGGGTATGGCTGCCGATGCTGAACCGCCGCTCTGCTCCCAAGTACTTTCACCGTCCGGGTTACGGTCAGAGGTGCATTCCGTCCCGTCCCTGGCGTGTTGAAAAGATTCCTGGCCTGATATTGATCCGGCAAACGGGTCGGATGCCTCATCCGATGAACTGCATCTGCGGTTTGCTGCTCCAGGTCAAGGCGAAAAGCTTCCGCCCTAAGGCGCTCCGACCTAGCATCCATCTGAGCCTTCAGTGCATTGATTTCCTCTTGGACTCCGGCCATCTGTTCCTTCAACCTCGCGATCTCCGTGTTACGGGCTGCTTGGTTTTCGACCGTGACCTCGGTTCCCATCAGAGTTGTAAGTTCATTCATCAGATCCAGCAAAACCTGAGCCGGCGGCCTGCCTGATCCAGATCCGGTCGCACCAGCGGCCGTGCTACCAGGAGCAGGCGCCGATCCTGCCATGAAGACAGCAGCGCGGCTCGGTGGCTCATAGTATTCCGGCTCATGGTATTCCGGCTCAGGGTAGCCCTCGAAGTAGCCCCCAAGCCCGCCGTTGTGAAGCTGGTAGATTGATTCCGCCTCCCCGCTCGAGGATCCATCCTCTGGGCAGATGAGGGTTTCCTCCCGCGACATCGAACCTTCAAGTTCCGCGCCTTGGGTGAAGCCGACGAAGACGCGTTTTTGGCCCGGGTTAACTCGGGCGGGTTGCGCGTACCGGGCCGGCTCGACGAGGTCGGTGCAGATGTCCGGCCCGGGTTTAGATCCGCTGATCTTGCCGATGAAGACGTGAATTCCACCGAAGGGGACCCGGTACCCGTACTCGATTGAATCGGCCTTGGGGCCCTAGCCGGCGTCATCGATGTAGAGCTTGCCGCGACGACTCTTGGTCATCCTGCCAACGGCGTATCCCTCGATCCCTGGGAGAGAGCCCTTCGAGTATTCCACACCACCAAGCATCAGCCCCACGGTGGGCGCCAACTGTCGTGGTTTTGTCACGGCAGATGTCCTAGTGAAAGGACTTAGGTTCGAGGCCATCGCTAAGGCGGTGAGCTCGAAGGGGTTGATCGGAATTGAGAGACAAGGGCTTACCCAGGTTCGGCCCCTCGGAAAGAGGTAAAAGCCTACGTCCTGCTTGGTGTTGTATTGACTGGTTATCGATTACAAGGGAGCGAGTTCGCTTGACCTAGCTATCGATGAGTTGTTTCGTAGTCTAAGCCGCCCAGGTAACCCGCCTTTATATACACAGGTCGAGGCCCTGGGCTTACAAGAGTCCGGGCCGGATTATACTTGATAACCGACCTCACCTCTAACTATGTATGCCTTGTCTAACAAGCCGCCACCGGCGGCTTATGCCACCGGGTTACATATTGTCTTCTGGCTCTGGGTCTCCAGGCCCATTGAGAAAATTTATTCCAAACCTCATTGCTAAGCCGCCAACCGCAGGACCCGGCCCCACCTGGGCGGGTCTCACCACGGGGTTATATCCCCAACAGAACTCGTCCAGCTCACTGCTCCCCCATTCATGACATACACGAATCCAGTTTGCGATCGGTAATCATCCCTGGTGGTTTGGAAACTAGCATAAGTGTAACCATTTACACAGAGCTCCTCCTCACCTCCATAAACTAGGAACATCTCTTTAGTCCTTTTCAGGTACTTCAGGATGGTTTTCACCGCTGCCCGGTGACTCTTACCTGGGTCAGCCTGGTATCTGCTCGTTAAGCTTATTGCATAGGCAACATCAGGTCGAGTACATAGCATGGCTTACATGACGGATCCTATTGCCGAAGCATACAGAATCCTACTCATCTGGTTTTGCTCATTAGAAGAAGTAGGACTCTGAGTCTTGCTTAGCCTTATACCATGTGGGATGGGCAAGAACCCTTTCTTGGCCTCACTCATGTTGAACCGCTTCAACACTTTGCCTATGTACGTGCTCTGGCTTAAGCCGAGCAATCTCTTCGATCTATCTCTATAGATCTTGATGCCTAAAATGTATACTGCTTCTCCAAGGTCTTTCATCGAAAACTTGCCATTCAATGATTCCTTGACTGAGTTCAGCATCGAAACATCATTTCCGATCAGCAATATGTCATCCACATACAGGATCAAAAATACTACTGAGCTCCCACTAGACTTCTTGTATAAACAATAGTCCTCTTCGTTCTTGATGAAACCAACACTACTAGAAAAATGGCTATAGCTAATATGGACATTAATGGCGCACCATGTATGTGGTGCGCCACTGCTATATAGCAGTGGCGCACCAGATATGGGTGCGCCATTAATGTCCATATTACTAATGGCGCACCTGGTGTGTGGTGCGCCACTGCTAAGTTTGTCCTGTGCACACCCCCCTCCCAAGACTTACCAGTGGCGCACCGGGGTGTGGTGCGCCATTACTAGTTTTAACTAGTAATGGCGCACCACACCCCGGTGCGCCACTACTAATAATTTTTTTTTCAAATTTTTTTTCAAAACTAGTAATGGCGCACCGGGGTGTGGTGCGCCATTACTAGTTTTAACTTGTAATGGCGCACCACACCCCGGTGCGCCACTACTAACAATTTTTTTTTCAAAACTAGTAATGGCGCACCGGGGTGTGGTGCGCCATTACTAGTTAAAACTAGTAATGGCGCACCACACCCCGGTGCGCCATTACTAACAATTTTTTTTTTCAAAACTAGTAATGGCGCACTCGCACCAGGTGCGCCATTAGTAACCCTGGTTACCAATGGCGCATTCTTAGGAGGTGCGCCATTACTAGCCTGAGAGCAGCTAGATATTTTTGACAGCCACCTACCACACTCACTTTCCCCACTTCATTCTCTCCACCTCTACCAAGCTTGCTGGTCTAGGCTGCCTCCTCCTCCTCACCTCATTTGCACCATAGATTCACCCAAATTAAGTGGTTAAATTTCCTTTTTTTGATAGGTAAGTAAGGGGAAAGCTTTCTTTATGTTGTAGATCTACTTTTTTCTCCCTCCAACGTACACACTTTTTATGGCCTAAATCTACACTTTTCTCATTGAGCTAGATCTACGTATGTTTGTGGTGTTGCATATGTTTGTGTTTGCAGGTACCGGTATTTGAAATGCGATAGTTGCCAATATTTTGCCGGAATGTTGATTCATTTCCGTTTCGGCGAGAATTTGGCACTATGCATTCTTTTTGGTCCTATTTTTAGGCAAAGTCATGCCAATTTTTTTTTTGGTTCTAAAATATCGTTTTGCTCTACCCCGCAGGCGACCATGGTCCGCACGATGACCGAAGGCATCGTGAATAGGTTTTTGAGCTCCGCGAAGGCCGACATGCTTCAAAAGAACGAGACGGAGATAAGATGTCCGTGTCGAAGATGCAAGCTCAAGAGCCTTATGGACCCGGATTCCAGACAGGTGCGGGACCACCTGCTCGTGCGTGGTTTCATGGATGGCTATCGGTGGCAAGGTGATGAAGATGATTATGAAGTCGTCCATGGGGTCCGGGCAAGAAATAAGGAAGGGCAGCAAGACAATAGCGGCGAGGGCGGCCGGCGAGAAGACGAAGAATCTCCAGGACATGATCACGAAGTAGATGCAGGACACAGTCATCATGTAGAAGATGCCGGACATGATGATGAGGAAGATCAAGACGAAGGGCATGATCATGAAGATGAAGATGCCGGAGCAGACGACGATGGACCATCGATGGGCTGGGTGCAGGACCCTCATATTCAAGAGCTGCTTCTCAAGCAGACGGGTAACGGAAGAGCTGCCGCCCGAGAGAAAGCCAAGCTGGATCAATTGGAGATAGACACAGTTACTCCATTGTATGAAGGATGCAGGCCCGAGGATACCCGCCTGAAAGTAACGCTCATGGCTCTGGAGATGAAGGTAAAACACAAAATGACCGACACATGCTTCGACGAGAACATGTCATTCTGGCACGAACGTCTTCCCAAGGGGAACAAGTGCCCGACCAGTTTCGAGGAGGCGAAGAAAATCGTGTGTCCTCTGGATTTACCGCACGTGAAATACCATGTGTGCATGAACGATTGCATCATTTATCGGGACGAGCACGTGAAGTCTACCATATGTCCGGTGTGCGGCGTCACTCGATACAAGAAGAGGAAGAAAGCTCCTCGAAAAGTGGTGTGGTACTTTCCGATCACTCCTCGTCTGCAGCGGTATTTCGCGGACCTTAAGCTAGCAGAGCTCCTGCGTTGGCACGCGGATAGGAAGGAGAAGAAGCGAGAAGATGACGGAAATGATCCGGAGATAAATAAAAAAGACAAGATGCTGAGTCACCCTAAGGATGCGAGCCAGTGGCAAGCGTTGAACTTCGAACACCCAGAATTTGGGAACGATCCAAGGAACATCATGCTGGGCACGAGCACCGATGGAGTCAATCCATTTGGCAGCCAGAGAAGCACACATAGCACCTGGCCTGTGTTTGTGTGGATGTACAACCTTCCCCCCTGGATGTGCATGAAGAGGAAGTACATTCACATGAGTATGCTAATTGAAGGGCCGAAACAACCAGGGAACGACATCAATCTGTATCTGGGGTTGTTGAAAGAGGAGCTAGACACGCTGTGGAAAACGCCAGCCAATACGTGGGACGCCGCAGCGAAAGAATATTTCCCTATGAGAGCCGCACTGCTCACGACGGTGCACGACTATCTCGGTTACGGATATGTCGCGGGGCAGGTGGTCCACGGATTTTGTGCATGCGTCAGGTGCATGGATGACACAACGTATCGCCAACTAGATAGAGATCCCGGGTCTTCGAAAACCGTGTTCATGGGACATCGAAGGTGGCTTCGCGACGATGACGCATGGAGAAAATGCAAGGATCTGTTCGATGGTGAAACCGAACCCCGAAGACCCCCACGTACGAGGAGCGGCGAGGAAATAGACGAGCTGTTGAAAAATTGGAAAGAGTGCCCACCGCCGGGAAAGAAGCGAAAGGCGCCAGAGCCGCTGCTGAAGGTATGGAAAACGAGGTCTGTTTTCTGGGACTTGTCGTACTGGAAGATTCTCCGTGTGCCTCACAGCCTTGATGTCATGCATATCACGAAGAACGTGTGCGAGAGTCTGCTTGGTACCCTGCTCAACATGCCAGAGAGGACCAAAGATGGGCCGAAAGCAAGGGCAGACTTGCAATCAATGGGCATCAGGGAGGAGCTTCACGCAAAACGCCCTAATGATGATGATGATGATGATGATGATGATGATGATGAGGCGAAGGACACGGAAAGTCGTCGCAAAGGCAAAAAGGCCAAGAAGATCGAATATGACTGCCCTCCCGCGTGCTTCACTCTAAGTCAGAAGGAGATCGAGCAGTTTTTCACCTGCCTCGTAGGAGTAAAACTTCCTTACGGTTACGCGGGGAAGATAAGCAGATACCTAGACTCAGCGAAGCAGAAGTTCAGCGGGATGAAGTCTCACGACTGTCACGTGCTGATGACGCAGATACTTCCAGTTGCAATCCGTGGGATCATGGACGCGCACGTCCGTGAAACGCTATTTGGCGTATGCAACTTTTTCGACGTCATCTCTCGGAAGTCGGTTGGCATGAGGCAACTCAGAAGGCTACAGGAAGAGATCGTGGTGATACTATGCGAGCTTGAGATGTACTTCCCACCCGCATTCTTCGACGTTATGGTGCATCTGCTGGTCCATATCGTGGAGGATATCATCCAACTCGGGCCGACGTTCCTGCACAGCATGATGCCGTTCGAAAGGATGAATGGTGTCATCAAAGGATACGTTCGCAACAGGGCACGTCCAGATGGAAGCACAGCCAAGGGCTTTCTGACCGAAGAGTGCATCTCCTTCTGCACGAATTATCTAGGCATCGAGAACCCCGTTGGTCTGCCCGTCAACAGGCACCTCGGCAGGCTCGCTGGATGGGGTCACCGCGAGGGTCGCCGCGAAATGCATGTCGACTTCGAGGGTCGACTCGCCGACTTTGAAAGAGCAAACCTAGTCGCGCTACAACACATAGACGTGGTCGATCCTTGGGTGGTAGAGCACAAAACCTTTATTGAGAAGACGTACAATGACCGAGGCCAACAGAGGACGGACGGAGATATAATCAAAGAGCACAACTCATGTTTCACGCGTTGGTTCAAGGACAAGCTTCTGTCGTACCCTTTACATGAGGATTCTTCCGCGGAAGAAAAACTCATATTCGCCTTGTCACAGGGCGCCGAGCACAACCTGATGACCTATCAGGCGTACGATATCAACGGCTACACATTCTACACCGAGGAAAAGGACATGAAGAGCTATTATCAGAACTCCGGGGTAACGATGGAATCCTAAACCGGTAACGACAAGGACAGATACTACGGAAGGATCGAGGAGATCTGGGAGCTGAGCTACGCTGGAGAGAAGGTCCCGATGTTCCGTGTCAGATGGGCCAAGAGCGTCCTAAAAGAAGACCGGTATTTCACCACCATGGTTATACCCGAAGCCAAATCCAAGACCGCGGGCGCAAACGTCACCGCGAAAAATGAGCCATGGGTACTGGCTTGCCAAGTGGACCAATGCTTCTTCATTACCGACCCGTCAAAGCCTAGTCGTGTTGTCGTGAGGAGAGGCAAAAGGAACATCATCGGAATGGATGGAGTCGCCAATGAGCAAGACTTCGACAAGTACGGCGACCCGAAGATGGAAGATGACGACGACGATGAAGTACCATACACCACAAGAAGAAGCAGGACCACCCTACCTAAAGGACGTCCGTTCAAGAGAAGAATTCAAGGGGTTCCGGGGCTAAATTATTCAACCGCGAGAAAGAAGGGCAAGAAGATTGTGAAAAGATAGCTAAGATCAAATCACGACGTGTCGGCCGCGTGTGTGTGTCAGTGGCAAGCTCAATCTTTGATGACTGTTATTTCATGTCACTTGATTTCAACCATGTCATCTAATTCTAAATCTTTGCACAATGGTTTTATCACTCCATTTGCATTTTCCTTTTCTTTTATCTCAAATCTTAAATTATTACATGCAACTAAAAATTCAAAAAAATAAAAAGAAGTTAGTAATGGCGCACCAGGAGAAGGTGCGCCATTGCTATCACGGTTTTTATGGCGCACCCCTAAAAGGTGCGCCATTGATATTCCAATGTTTATGGCGCACCCCTAAAAGGTGCGCCATTGCTATCCTTTTTTATGGCGCACCCCTCCGAGGTGCGCCATTGCTAACCCTCCCCCCACTACACAGCTTCTCCTCTACCCTGCCTCGTCTCCCACCCACTACACAGCTTCCCCTCTCCCCAGACGACGCAGCATCGCCGCCGCACGCCGCCCGACCCCGCGCCCGTCTCCGGCGACCCCGCGCCCCCTCGCCCGTCTCCGTCCACCCGTCGACCTGCCCCTCGCCCCTCTCCCTCCACCGGCCGGCTCTCACACCCCTGCCGACACGCCGCCTCCCCTCTTCGGCCTCCTCAAGCAGGTACCTGCTCCGAGCCCTCCCTCCCTCGCCTCCGTCAGTGCCTTCGAACCCTAACGGCCGCCGCGCGTGCGCAGTGCCTGCTCCAGTACGCCGCCGCCCCCTCGACGCCCGCCGCCACCCCGACACCCTCTGCTACGTCCACCACGCCGCAACCGCCCCCTCCGGTTCCTCCTCTCGCATGTGCGTATCTCTCTCTCTCCCCCCCGGCCCCCTCCCTCCCCTCCTCCATCTCTCTTTCAAATCAGTAGGTGGTCAACTGATTTAGCCTAGTGCAAATTTGTTTAGCCTAGTGCAAATTTGTTTCAAGCAATTTAGTTCAAGTAGATGGTGACTTAATTATTGACCTGTCAAAATCTTGTTTGGACTGACAAAGCGTTTAAATCTGTTTGTATAGGAACTAGGTTGTTAAGGATAGTATAAATGCATTTATCAGAAAATGACTAATAGTAGTTTTTCCCAACACTTGATTTTTGGGTCTTACAAAAACTAGTTTTAGATATCTCTGAGTTTGTTAGACAAAACCAAACAAGGTATTAGTTTGTTAGGCTGGTAATTGAGGATAAGAAAAAACAGTTTCCTAAATACTTGTTATACAAACAACCCCTAAATGTATTATCACTGAAATCATGGACAATATGATAACAGTCCAGATCTCCTATGGACAATATGATACCTACAGCAGCTAAATTTTCAGTGAAATACGGCATTTTCCTTGCAATTTACTTAGTATTTTTGCAATTTACTTAGTATTTTGCTGAAATGGCACCCTTGTGGTTTCTGCCTTAGTATTTTGTCTATGAAGAGGCAGTTCCTTTGCTTTCTAAGAAACACTGATGAAGCTAAAGCAGTAACAAAATTTCAGGGTATGGATGAGGTTGAATGGTGTCCTTTTCCCTGCCTTGATAGTGATTGGCAAGAGACTGATCTGTATTCCACTCTTGTGACAATATAATTGCTGTCACTGTCAGGTTGAGCACTGAGAACCTGCTCCGAAATAATCCTGAGCTGTTCATCCTTGAACGGCTAAACACCTAGATGTTCATCCTTCAGCCGCGTCATGATCTGGAATTTCACAGCAGGGGGTGCCAAGCGTGACACTCCCACATTTGAGCACTTCTATGCAATACACGCATCTCCGGCTGTTGGGTGAACCAATAGTGGTTCCTTTTGGTTTGGGGTTTATGTGCAGGTACATTGAGTTGCCAATGTTTTTCCGGAACGTTGATTAATTTCCGTCCGGCAAATTTCTGGCACTCCGACATGACCTTTTTTAGCAAAGGTCATGCCGAATTTTTCCTAGAATTTATGTTGCCAGCTAAATTACCCCTGTCAGTGAAGTTACCCACCCATTACCACTAAAATGACCCATGTTTGTTTAGCTAAGTTATCCATTTTTTCCTATTTAGAGCAAACATGGCCGACAACGATGAGGCCGGCGGTTCGGGCAAGCCATTCTGGGAGCTGTCCCAGGAGATGGAGGAAGAGCCTCACTGCTATGAGGACGCCGCGGAAGACACCGATCCCGACTACACAACCCCTAGTGGCGTCGGGGATGACACCACTGATGGTGCCGCCGGGGATGCCACCACTGATGATGGCAGCGAACGCACAGATGGCAGCCAACCGAAGAGGCAACGGAAGGACCGGCGCCCGAACGTGCTCGGCACCGTCAAGGACGAATTTACTGAAGTGTCCTCCAGTGGGCATCCAACGGCGCCCAAAGAATTAATCGGTGGGTACGCGGGACAACTCGGGTGCATTCTCCGGAGCACCATCTCGATCAACACCGAGAACCTAAGGCATCGTGACCGAGGGAATTTGCGCAACCTCCTCTTCACGAAGCTGCACGAACGATACAAGTTCCCCGGTGACTTCGCAAACACACGCCTCTCAGGGAATAAAGTGAACAGTGCCGCCCTCACGAAGATGAGCACGGCCCTGGCTACTTGGAGAGCCGCGGTGAAGGGAATGATTCTAAGAGGTGATAGTTATGAGAAGATCAAGGAGAAAAATCCTTCGATCAGCGAAGCTGACTACCTGGAGTTCAAGATCAAGTGCGAGAGCAACGCATCCGTGGAATCAAGTTAGTGGGGGAAAGATATGCGGGACTTGAACTTAGGGGTCCACAAACTCGGTCCTGGCGGTTACAGAGTGGCGGAACCTAAATGGGACAAGGAGGACGCGGAGCGTGCCGAGCAAGGCCTACCGCCCCTCTTCGATAAATACCATGAAAAGCAGACCAAGAACTATGTCAGGGCCCGGTACAAGGTGGACCCGGTAACAAAGGAGCTTACCACGGATCCGAAGGTGAAGGATCTTGAGCGTGTTCTGGTAAGGAATACACCCCCGCGTAATTAGCTCCATATGGTTGCATTCTAATTAATGAAGCCACATTTCTAAATGGTTCACGTTCCTTCCGCAGGAAACTGAAAGCAGTAGCGCGGGGTCTCAGAGCTCCCCGTCTGCCCCTTGGGACACCACTTTAAATAGGGCGTTGAATGTAATGAAACACAAGGATAAGTTCAGTATGCCGTCGTCAGCTGGTCGTGTGGCCGGCGAAACCTTCATTCGGCTATTTTCGCTCAGTATGGAGATGCGGATCATTAGAGACAAGACCCCGGACATCGTGATAGTCGACCCCTTCTACATGCGTGCCAAGATCTTGGGCAGCGCTGGGGACCGGCAAGTCGCGAGTTCATACCTCGAAGGCGTCATTCTGGCGAACCAGGATAAGGATAACTTCCTCGTGTCTTACTTTTCTGAGTAAGTCATCCCCTCACCGCCCCGTAACATATGATTTCTTAGATTTCGATCGTTCTTTTTTTTTCTAACATTCCGTGTTTTGTGCAGTGACACACATTGCACACTCATCCTCTTAAGCCCGAAATATTCCATGGCCACGTATTTCGACTCGGACCGTTAGTCGAAGAAAGACTACACAGATATCAAGAAAGTTCTTGATGATGTTCTCCCCGGCTACGCCAAATCTGGAGGCACCTTCAGGAGGCCAATTTGTAGGCATGGCAAGCACGCGTTCACCCACGTAACGACGTTCCCCTGCGTCAAGCAGCCGCCTGGCAGTCAGAAGGATGCCTACTACGCCCTCCATCACATGCGGGCGATCGTACGGAACCATCATCAGCGTATGCTACCAAATAATCTCAAAGAATGGGCCGCACGCTTGTCGGCAATCCAGGACGACGACATCAGACAAGAATTCTTTCGCATCCAGTCGGAGTTAGCGGAAATCATCTATCAAGATGTCCTTCGTACCTCGGGGCAGTTCTACCTCAACTATCAACCGTCCAACAGTGAAATAGAAACAATGCTACAAATGCAGGCTGACAACGACCGCACATTCATGACCATCACGAAAGACGGCGGCTTCATCCACGCTCCGGTCCCTGAGTCGAGTCGAAAGTATTGATGCTATGTAGTTCTGAAATATCGATTAGCTCATGTTGTAATTAAACTTTAATGAACTTGTATGTCTCTTTAGTTTGGACAGTCGTTCAACTTATATGTAATCGATGCTATTTATTAGTAGGACCATGAACCGTGCTATTAATGTGTTGCTTTTCTCTTCCGATCCTTTTGTTGCATACTTATATATTGCTTATATATTATCTGTGAATTGCTACTAACGTTTTGTTTGTCTAGTGCATAGAGATGCCGTCGTATGTCGTGTACAAGGGTGAGGTTCCCGGAGTCTACGACGACTGGGAGGAGTGTCGGAGACAGGTTCACCGTTTCAGCGGGAACAGTTACAAAGGGTACACAACTAGGGCGGAGGCGGAAGCTAGATATGCGCGCTATCTAGCGGGAGAGAGGAGGGAGCGGAGGAGGAACCGGATGAAGACTAGTTTCATCGCGATGATGCTCATCGTGACCGCAACTCTCTTCTATGTGATGGTAGTTTAGATGATCGACTTTGTAATGTGACGACAAACTCGCTGCTCGGTCTCGAGACCTAAACTTGTCTAATATTTGAACTTTGTTCGCTATTTTGAATTCGGAAACTAATGTGATGAATTGTATTATGTCCTGTTTATACTTGACTAATTGTGGTGCTGTATTGTATTGTATATTCTGTGCTGTATAATTAATATATTCTGTGCTGTGCAAATATCAGAAAAGCAAAAAATTAGAAAAATCCTATAATTCATAGTAGTGGCGCACCTGCCAGCACATTAGTGGCGCACCGTGCAAAATATCAGTGGCGCACCAATAGAGACATCAGTGGCGCACCTGTTGGTTACCAGGGCCCCCTCGTCTGCATTAGTAGTGGCGCACCAGTAGCCATAGTAATGGCGCACTACAAGGTGCGCCACTGTTATATTGAATACCAATGGCGCACCAGGGGTGCGCCATTAGTATTTGTTATTAGTGGCGTGGTAATAGTGGCGCACCTATGGTGCGCCATTAATACCCAAAAGTGGTGCGCCACTAATGTGCTTTTTTCTAGTAGTGCAAGGTCAACGATGAGTTCATCAAAATGAATGTTCTAAGATACGAGCTGCTTGCTTCAATACATAAATGGATCTCTTGAGCTTGCATATTTTACTAGCATTATTTGGATCGACAAAACCTTCATGTTGTATCATGTATACATCCTCCTTTAAATTTCCATGAAGGAAAGCCATTTTGACATCCATCTGCCATATCTCATAATCGAAATATGCAGCAATAGCTAGTATGATCCTCACCGACTATAGCATCACTACCGGTGAGTAGGTCTCATCATAGTCAATTCCTTGAACTTGTCCATAACCTGTAGCGACAAGCCGAGCTTTGTGGATCAGAACATTTCCAGACACATCGGTTTTCTTCTCAAAGACCCATTTGCAACCAATGGCAATTACGCCAGGTGGCGGATCAACCATGTCCCAGACTTGATTATCATCCATGGACTTTAACTCGGATCTCATGGCCTCCAGTCATGCCTCGGAATCTGGGCTCACCATTGCTTCCGCATACGTGGCCGACTCGTCGCTTTCTAGCAACAACACATCACGCACTCTGCGCAATCATGCCGACCTCCATGGCTCCTGTGCCAATTCCACTATGGGTTCCCTGACCAACTCCGGTATGATCTCATCACTAGTCGAGTCGTCCCCGAGTGGCTCTCGAATTTCTTTGAGTCGCACCGTTCTCCCACTGGCTTCCCGACTGAGAAACTCTTTCTCTAGGAAAACCCTGTTCCGAGCAACAAACACTTTGTTCTCACCTCGGTTGTAGAAGCTGTATCCCAAGAGTTCCCTTGGATATCCCACGAATATGCATTTATCCGACTTGGGTGTAAGCTTGTCTAACATGAGTCATTTGACAAATGCTTCACAACCCCAAATCTTTAGAAAAGACAAACTAGGACTCTTCCGAGTCCACATCTCATGTGATGTCTTATCTACGGATTTTGATGGTACTGTGTTTAGTGTGAAAGTTGCAATTTTTAGAGTGTATCCCCAGAATGACAAGGGGAAATCTGATTTGCTCATCATCGATCGGACCATGTCCAACAACGTTCGATTTCTGCATTCTGACACACCGTTTCTCGGCGGCGTACCTGGAGGTGTGAGCTGAGGTACTATACCTCGGCTTTTCAGATGATCAACAAACTCGTGGCTCATGTACTCACCTCCACAATCTGATCATAGAAGCTTTATTGTCTTGCCGAGCTGATTTTCAACCTCGTTGTGAAACTCTTTGAACTTTTCAAAAGTTTCCGACTTGTGCCTCATCAAATAGATATATCCATATCTACTCAAGTCGTCGGTAAAACTCACGAAGTACTGATAGCCACCTCTGGCCATTGCGCTCATTGGACCACACACATCACTATGTATAAGCTCCAACAGCTCGGACGCCCTTTCACAACTCTTTGCAAAAGAAGACTTAGTCATCTTGTCGAGCAAGCATGATTCGCATGTATCGAACGACCCGAAGTCGGATAAAGTTAGGAGTCCATCATCATGGAGCTTCTTCATGCGTTTCAGACTAATATGTCCAAGCCGGCAATGCCAGAAGTAAGTCAGATTTATCTCATTAGGCTTATGCCTCTTGACATTCATGTTATAGACTGGTTTTGTTTCCAGATTCCAAATAAATAGCCCATCTACAATGGGTGCATAGCCATGGAACATTCCATTCAAATAAAATGAACAACCATTGTGCTTTAAAGTGAATTCATAACCTTGACTCATCAAACATGAGGCAGAAATAATGTTCCAACTATGTGCAGGAATGTAATAACAATTATTCAATTCCAAAATGAATCCAAAAGGAAGTTGAAGCTGCATCGTGTCAACCTCCAACGCAGCAACTCTTGCTTTGTTACCGACCCTGATGTCAATCTCCCCTTGTGCCACACGCATAGTTCTTACCAGTCCCTGCATCGAGTTGCAAATATGAACAACCGATCCGGTATGAAATACCCAAGATCTACTAGGTATGTCAGCAAGGTAAATGTCTATAACATATGTAACAAGTGTACGATTGCTCGAAGTCATACTTCCATCCTTCTTGCCATGCTCGGCAAGCCACTTGCTATAGTTCCTCTTCCAATGACCAGGTTCCTTGCAATGAAAGCATAAGGTCTTTGAATTTGGTCCTTACTTTGGCTACGCGGCAGAGACAACCTTCTCCGTGCCCTTAGCCTTTTTCTTGGACCAACTCTTCTTGAACTTAGCCGATTTCTGTACCATCAACACTTGATGCGTGCCTTTCTTGATATCCTGCTCTGCCACCTTGAGCATCCGATGCAATTCAGTGAGCTTCCTATCCATGACGTGCATATGATAGTTCCAGATGAACATCCCATAGCTAGGTGTAAGAGAACCCAGAATTGCATCCGTGGACAGCTCGTCCCCAAGTGGGAAGCCTAACCGATCCAAAGCTTGCAGGTACTCGATCATCTTGATCACATGCGGGCTCAGTGGATCACCCTCTTTCAGCTTACAATCCTTCAAGGATAGCCAGACGTTGAACCTTTCGGTCCTAGTGTCAGGGCACTGATGCACACGATCACCTACGGGACCAGAGGCCACTTTGTGGTTTGGCAAGGGGGGTCACGTTACACAAAGAGCAGATAGCGTGAGGCAGCGCAATGATCAGGACACTGGCATTTTTACCCAGGTTCGGGCCACTGTGAAGCGTAAAACCCTACTCCTGCTTTTGGTGGATTGCTCGTAGGAACACGAAGAACACGCAACGCTCAATCCCGGCAAGGGTTGCCGTTGGGGAGAGCTGCTACGTGAGTACAAGTGTCCAAAGGTCCGAATCTTCAGCTAGGTTGCCTTGGGCCTCCTTTTATAGTGCTAGGGGCAACCAAATGGCAAACAGTCATTATTTATCGATTAGAGAGCTAACCGAGCTATCATACCTAACTCTGGCATTTAGGACGAAATACCATGATTGCTAGACTAGGTGGCGCCCGGGGATGCATCCCCGGCAAGCTCTTGCCACCGCCTAGCTAGCCGTTGCTTAGAGTCTTGACACACTGCTGGACGGGTGTCAACTGGGTATAATCTGCCTTCCAGTGCGTCGCCACGTGCTTAGCGAGAGCCCCTTAGCCGCTTGAGGGCTCGACACCGCATCGATAAGTGACTGGCGTCGCGATGCGGTGGAGCGGTGGTTGGTCAGCTCGTGCCTGCCGGGGGATGGCTTGCTGGGTATTCCTAAGATGTGCGCACCTCAGTGCTGAGCAGGCTCCGGGGACGTGGCTCGCGCACTTTGGGCCCCTCCTGGGCCATTGTGTTGGTCTTGCCGGTGTTTGCTTGGGTTTTGCAGGTCGATGCTGCTAGGGTCTGGTTCTTGAATGCTTGCTTTGTGGTGTGGTAGCTTTTCCGAATGGGTTTTGCTACTACTGCATGTGCATAGGTCAGGGGCACTGGATACCCCTGTCCTAGGGCACTGACAGGAGCCCTCGGGTCTAGCCCACACGCGCTTGCCTAGTGCCGTTGGGTCAGGCCCAAAATTTATGCACAGGTGCGCAATGTGAGGGGGTAATTGCCAATTTACTAGTCAGCACTATCCCACCACCTCAGGCCGTTTCTGCCACGCGTGCCGCATGCATAGCGAGGAGTTTGCGGTGGGCGCTCGTGACTTAAAGGCCTGATCCTGGCAGAAACCGCAGCGCCATGGATTGGAGCAATGGGGCGGTTACCTGTTCGCCCGTGAGTCGTGGGTAGTGGGATTGGTGGAAATGGGCGGCCGCTCTGGAGCGGGGGAGAGCCAGCCCCCGTGCTCTCCCCTATAAATTAGGGGGTCACGGTGGCGATGCTCATCCATCTCCATTTCCTCCTTACTCCCATGTCCACACTGCTCGTCCTTCATTTCAGGTTCGTCTTTGAGCCGCCCCTTCCTCCCTGAAGGTCAGGGGGAAGGGCCTGGCGAGTGTGCTTGTCATCGCAGGGCCTTCTCCTTGTGTCCATGCTTAGTCCCCACCCTGGACCTATGACTTCGAGCTGAAAGTTGGCCGGAGGAGTCTCGGATGGGGGAGCAGGCAGCGTGGCGGTTGCGCCGGGGACAGCTACGGTGGCACGCCTGCCGCTGCGTCGCCCGCTTCTTCAGTTTTGATGGAGCGCCATGCGGTCGACACCGCGCTGGAGTCTATAATCGAAACACAGCGTCGTGGTGGATCGTGGTCCCCGCACTCCTTCTTTCGGGTGATGGAGAAAGATAGTTCGCACAGCCGCCGATTGTGTGTGTGCGGCCACGGCCGTGATTCGCCATCTATCGCGGTAAAGTTCTCCACCCATGGCGTTATGGATAGCACGCATGGGTGTGAGTTCTTTGCTCACGCGTGCTTCTTAAGGGCGGGGGAAATTCCCCGCCTTTGGCCACCGGGGACGACCATGCTCTCTGTGGGGCCCCTTGGCTCCCGCGTTGGGAGCTTGGACGACGGCGGAGGCGTTACCTCGAGCGGTGGTGATGAGGAAGATGATGGCGGTCGGGGACCCACGACACCTCAGGAGCGCGGATGACGGCCCCGACGCGTCGCGCTCCCCGGCAGCACCATCATCACCAGCTGGGCTCCGGCAGCGCCACCATCTGCACATGCTCTCCGCCTTCTTCCCCCTTGTCGGTCTTGTCCGCTCTGTCAGCTTCGTCCGCCCTGCCTGGGGATGGGGCCCTTCTGCTCTTCGGACGCGTCCCTCTGGTCCTGGCAGGGAGGCGCCGAATCCCAGCCAGGCGCTCCTTTTGCCCTCTACTTCTTCTTCACCTAACTCCTATGAGGAGAGGGACAAGAAAGGCATTATGGGGCACTTATCTTTTTATAAGTCAAAAGATGTAGGTGTTCGCCAAGTTTTAGTTAATCGTAATGTAATTCTTATCCAATTTGTATCAACAAACGAATGAATGTTATTTTACTTCCCTGAGTACAACCCTTTTCTCTCTTTGTTTCTACTGTGTCAATGTGTTTGTCCTCGCCACACGGGACTGGCTACCGGGTCACTATTAACCACGAGCGCCAAAAGGGGAGCGAGCCCCCACCGGCAGCAGGCTGGCGTTGTTCTCCGGCAAGGGTCCTTGTCGGTATCGGCGCGGTCCCTCGGAGTTGATAAGTATCAGGAGCTGGGGAACAGCTCGTCCCGACAAAGGTTTTTACCACATGGGGGAACTTCACCGAGCACATTCGAAAAGAGAGAGGATTTCCTTTATGGGAGCTAACAAACATAAAACTTGGGATAAGCGATTAGACTTATCTCTTTTTAGGCAGTATCCCTTTCTGGAGTATGCTGGGCCATCGTCCTTGTTCCTTAGTCCTCCTTCTATTTTTACCTGGTGGCAAAATACACAGGGCAAGAGGCCTCTATCCTTTGAGAATAGAGTGCAGCAACAAGGATTACAGGCTCAGCAAGTATTCTAGCAAATCTCTAGAACCTAAATAAGCGATGATATTGCAATCATAAAAGATGCATAACGAACGTGCAATGCAATGATATGATGCAATGCCTAGCTTTATTATTGTTGCCCAGGGTCTGCGCCTGGCTTTGTACAATGGGTTACATGCAACTTCGGCAAGGCTTGTAAAAAAGGTGGCTGCCGGGGACTACGCCCGGTAGCCGCGCCTTACGGGTAGAACTTATGAAGATGCTCAATATTCTATGAGTTAAGCACCTTGGTGCCATCTTCGGTCTCCAGACGGGCAGCGCCAAGTCTGGTGACTTGTGCTACCCGGTAAGGGCCTTCCCACTTCGGCGTCAACTTGTTGGTACCCTTGGCGGACTGAACGCGCCTAAGGAAAATGTCGCCTTCCTCAAGGCTCCGGGCATGTACCCTGCGGCTATGATAGAGGTGCGGGGCTTCCTGGTAGCGTGCAGCACGCTGATACATCTCCAATGTATCTATAATTTTTGCTTGTTCCATGCTGTTATATTATCATTCTTGGATGTTTTACAATCATTTTATTACAACTTTATATCCTTTTTTGGGACTAACCTATTGACATAGTGCCTAAGTGCCAGTTGCTGTTTTTGCTTGTTTTTTACTTCGCATAAAATCAATACCAAACGGAGTCCAATCACGGCGAAACTTTTTGGAGATTTTTTCTGGACCAGAAGACACCCAGTGGGGCAAAGAACTACCGGAGAGGTGGGCCGTGGAGACAACAACCTACCAGGGCTCGCCAGGGGGGCCCCGGCACGCCCTGATGGGTTGTGCCCTCCTCGGCCCCCTTCCGCACCGCCTCTGATGCCTATAAATTCTCAAATATTCAGAAAACCCAAGGGGAGTCGACGAAACACAATTCCAGCCGCCGCAAGTTCTAGAACCGCGAGATCCAATCTAAACACCATCACGGATGGGTTCATCTTCCTCATAGGTGCCTCTCCGATGATGCGTGAGTAGTCCACCATAGACCTACGGGTCCGTAGGCAGTAGCTAGATGGCTTCTTCTCTCTCTCTTATGATTCTCAATACAATGTTCTCTTGGAGATGTATTTGATGTAAACTTTTGCGGTGTGTTTGCTGGGATCCGGTGAATTTTGAGTTCATGATCAGTTTCTATCCATGAATATTATTTGAGTCTTCTTTGATCTCTTATATGCATGATTTCTTATAGCATCGTATTTCTTCTTCGAATCTTTGGTTTAGTTAGGCCAACTAGATCGATTTTTCTTGCCATGGGAAGAGATGCTTTGTGATGGGTTCGATCTTGCGGTGTTCTTTCCCAGGGACAGAAGGGGCAGCAATACACGCATGTATTGTTGCTATTAAGAATAAGAAGATGGGGTCTATTCCTACATGAATAGATCTTGTCTACATCATGTCATCGTTCTTATTGCATTACTCCGTTTTTCCATGAACTTAATATACTAGATGCATGCTGGATAGCGGTCGATGTGTGGAGTAATAGAGGTAGATTTAGGCAGGAGTCGGTCTATCTATCTTGGACGTGATGCCTATATAATGATCATCGCCTTGGATATCGTCATGACTATTCGATTTTCTATCAATTGCCCAACAGTAATTTGTTCACCCACCGTGCGCTATACTCATGAGAGAAGCCACTAGTGAACCCTACGGCCCCCGGGTCTACTTTTCGATCATATTGCTTTCCGATCTACATTTTTGCAATCTTTGTTTTCAGATCTACAAAACCAAAAAACCCAAAAATATATTGCTACATATTTTATTTGCCTTTTTATTTTGTGTTCTTGAGAGATCTATCTCTTCTATCTATCACTCCCTAATCTATCTTATTACCGTAGAGAGATTGACAACCTCTCTTTCGCGTCGGGTTGCAAGTATTTGTTGTTTGTGTGCAGGTGCTGCTTATTGGGTGGTGGTGATCCTCCTACTGGTTCGATAACCTTGGTTTCATAACTGAGGGAAATACTTACCGTCGCTGTGCTGCATCATCCCTTCCTCTTTGGGGAAATACCAACGCAGTCCAAGCACGTCAAAGGAATTTCTGGCGCCGTTGCCGGGGAGGAAGCGGTCTCCTCTACGTGCCTATCGTAGGCGCCGAGGGGACTCCATCACCATCTACCAGGTTCCTAATAACAAATCTCATCTCCTTGCAATTACATCATTTGCAATTTGCCTATCGTTTTCCTCTCCCCCACTTCACCAATTTGCCATTTTCTTCGCACTTTTTTCGTTTGCCCTTTTTCTTGTCGGATCTCTTCCTTGCTTGCAATCTTGTTTACGTAGTCACGATGACTCAAGAGAATACCAAGTTGTGTGATTTTTCCAATAGTAATAACAATGATTTTATTAGTACGCCAATTGCTGCTCCCGCCACTAGTGCCGAGTCTTGTGATATTAATGCCGCTTTGTTGAATCTTGTCATGAAAGATCAATTTGTCGGTAATCCTAATGAGGATGCCGCGTCCCATCTAAACACGTTCGTTGAATTGTGTGATATGCAAAATAAAAAAGATGTGGACAATGATATTGTCAAGTTGAAACTATTTCCTTTTTCCTTGCGGGATCGTGCAAAAATTTGGTTTTCCTCTTTGCCTCGCAATATCATCGATTCCTGGAATAAGTGCAAGGATGCTTTTATCACTAAGTATTTTCCGCCCGCGAAAATTATTTCCCTTAGGATGCAAATCATGAATTTTAAGCAACTTGAGCATGAACATGTTGCACAATCTTGGGAAAGAATGAAGTTGATGCTAAGAAATTGTCCTACTCATGGTTTAAATCTTTGGATGATCATACAAAAAATTTATGCAGGATTGAATTTTGTTTCTAGAAATCTTTTAGATTCCGTCGCGGGTGGTACTATTATGGAGATTAATTTGGGTGAAGCTACTAAATTGCTAGACAATATCATGGCTAATTATTCTCAATGGCATACCGAAAGAGCACCTACTAGTAAAAAAGTTAATTCGGTAGAGGAAATTAGTACTTTGAGTGATAAAGTTGATGCTTTGATGAAATTGGTTGCTAGTAAAAATGCTCCTATTGATCTTAATGATGTTCCTTTGTCTACCTTGATTGAGCAAAATAGTGAATCCGTAGATGTGAATTTTGTCTCGCGCAACAATTTCAATAACAATGCTTATAGAGGTAATTTTAATCCTAGGCCTTTTTCTGGAAATTTCTCTAACAATTATGGTAATTCCTATGGTAATTTTTCTTACAATAATAATAGGAACACCTCTGATCTTGAGAGTAATATTAAAGAATTTATCAATGCGCAAAAGGCTTTCAATACTATGATAGAAGAAAAGTTGAATAAGATTGATGATATGTCTAGAAGCATTGATAGAATTTCTCATGATGTTGAAAATTTCAAATTTAAAGCTTTTGTGCCTAAGATTGATGAATCTATTAAAGCTTTATATGTATCTATGGATGAAAGTAGGAAAAGAACCACTATGCTTAGAGCTAAAAGAGAAATCTTAGAAAAATCGTTTTCTAGTGATTGCCGTTATAAAAACGACGAAGATCTAAAAGTGATTGGTGTTTCTTCTATTGATTCCTTGTTTAGTAATATTAAAATTGATAATGAAGGGACTGAAGTAGAGTCAACTTTATCTAGAAGGCGTCCCAATAATTTGGAGGGTGAAAATCTTGATGAAATTTTTGATAAAAGTGAGTTTAAAGAGGTCAAAACTTTAACTAGTGATGTGCCCACTATCTTGGATTGCAAAGATTTTAACTATGATAGTTGCTCTTTGATTGAATGTATTTCTTTGTTGCAATCTATGTTGAACTCACCCCATGCTTATGAGCAAAATAAAGCTTTTACTAAACATATCGTTAATGCCATGATGAAATCTTTTGAAGAAAAGTTGGAGTTGGAGATTTCTATCCCTAGAAAATTACATGATGAGTGGGAACCTACCATTAAGGTCAAGATTAAAAATTATGAATGCTTTGCTTTGTGTGATTTGGGTGCTAGTGTTTCCACGATTCCGAAATCTCTATGTGATGTGCTTGGTCTTACCAACATTAAAGAATGTTCTCTTAATTTGCACTTGGCAGATTCTACTATTAAAAAACCTTTGGGAAGAATTAATGATGTTCTTATTCTTTCAAATAGGAATTATTTGCCCATTGATTTTATTATGCTTGATATTGATTGCAATCTGTCTTGTCCCATTATACTTGGTAGACCGTTTTTACGCACTATAGGTGCCGTGATTGATATGAAAGAAGGCAATATTTGTTTTCAATTTCCCTTGAGAAAGGGTATGGAACACTTCCCTAGAACAATAATTAAGCCACCATATGAATCAATCATGAGGTCATCCTATGGATCCAAAACCAAAGATGACAATACTTGAATCTATGCGTTATGCCTAGCTAGGGGCGTAAAACGATAGTGCTTGTTGGGAGGCAACCCAATGAATAAATAATTTTTTTCTTTTTACTTTCTATTTTTGAGTGTTGACACAATTATGCCTCTTTTATGATTGTGTTTTTATAGTTTATTTAGTGTTTGTGCCAAGTAGAACCGTTAGGATGATTCATAGGATAAGTAGAAATGATGCTGAATCTGAAACAGAAACTTTGCGTCCAGTATATGAATTTTCATTTTTTGCTAGAACGTGATATTGAGCTGAAATTTTAAAAAAGTGTTTCTATACAAATTCCTTACGTCGTCATAAGTTTTCAGAATTGTTAGAGTTACAGAAGTATGGCTAGAGTACAGATTACTACAGACTGTTCTGTTTAAGGTAGATTCTGTTTTCGTTGCATTGTGTGCTTGTTTTGATGAATCTATGGTTTGTATTGGGGGGTATAAGCCATGGTAAAGTTAAAATACAGTAGGTATAATGCAATTATAAAATTTGAATGGGTTCGCAACAGTACCTAAAGTAGTGATTTGCTTTGTTATACTAACGGATCTCACGAAGATTTTGTTGAGTTTTGTGTGATTGAAGTTTTCAAGTTTTGGGTGAGATCACGATGGATGAAGGAATAAGGAGTAGTAAGAGCCTAAGATTGGGGATGCTACCACACCCCCAAGATATATCCAAAGAGAAACAAGCAACTAAGCTTGGGGATGCCCCCGAGTGGCATCCCCTCTTTCTTCTAACGACCATCGGTATTTTACATGGAGCTATATTTTTATTCGTCAAATATCATGTGTTTTGCTTGGAGCGTCTTGTATCTTTGCTTGCTTTGTTTGTTAGTTTTTCCTTTGTATCCTTTCTGTAGACACCTATTTGAGAGAGCCACAATCATGCTATGATTTGTTAGAATTGCTCTATGTGCTTCACTTAAACTTTTTGAGCTATAGAATTGCTCTAGTGCTTCACTTATATCTTTTTGAGCACGGTGTGCTTGGAAACTTTTGTAGAAATACTCTCATGCTTCACTTAGATTAATTTGATAGTAGGTAAATTTTGTAGAAATCCTCTCATGCTTCACTTATACCTTTTTGAGAGATGAAATCTTTATGCTCATGTGCTTCACTTAAATTTGTTTGAGCTTGCCAAAAAGCAATGACAATATATGAAACTAGTCCCAAAGTGATAGATATCCAAGGAGGATATAATAAAAACTTTCATGAAGATAATTGGACAAATTAAACTTGATTCCTTGTAATAGTTTTGAAACATGATGATAGTAATATGTGAGTCATGTTAGTGAGTAATTATGCTTAATAGGAATATTGGTGTTAAGGTTTGTGATTCCCTATGCATGCACGAAAGTCAATAGTTATGCACTGAAGTTACATCCTACTTGTGGTGCATTATTCGGTGTTAGTTATGTTCAATGCTCACTTATGTGATTTTTCGTTTCTTGGTTTGGTTGCTTCCCAATCTATTTGCTAGCCTTCATTTGTACTAAGTAGGAATACTACTTGTGCATCCAAAATCCTTAACCAAGTTTTGCCTTATGAGTCCACCATACCTACCTATATGCGGTATTTCCATGCCGTTCCAAGCAAATTTGTATGTGCCATCTCTAAATTTTTCAAAATAAATTTTCTCTTTTGTGTGCCCGTACCGCTCATGAAACGGTGGGGAGTGTCCAATATTTTTCCATGCTAGATGTGTTATTCTCAAGATGAGTGTTTATTCACTTGTCATTGCGCGAGAGTGCGGCGGTAATAGGGATGCCCATTCCCGAAATGAAAAAGAAAAAATATTTACTTTATGTTGTCAAATAATAAATTCCTTGGAAAGTGTTGGTATGGAAGGCAACCGTGGATACGGGCCGCCATGGAAAGTGAAAGTTTGGGGGAAAAAGGAATAAACTTTATTTTCTGTTTGTGAACTGCCTATGATATATCTATATCATGGAAAGTATTGTGAGCTACTTTGTCGTTTTCATTGACAGGAAAAGCATGCCACCCAAAAAAAATTCTCTCTTAGTTTAAACCTTGAGCTCTGGCACCTCTACAAATCCCTACTTCCCTCTGCGAAGGGCCTATCTATTTACTTTATGCAATTTTTATTTTTACTTTGAGTCTGTCGGTGTTCTGGGAACGGGGGTACCCAGACCTGCCTGCCTGCGGCCCAGGGCATGGCCCATCTCACGAGCCAAGCACAACCAGGCGCAGCCCCACTCAAGACAAGGCCCTCGCGAGGACCCGAGCTCGCGAGGGAAGCAGCCACAAGACCAGCAAGGAATGGGCCTCCTCAGGCCCCCTCCGGAGCGCCGGAGATCTCTATGTAGAACCCGGCATCAGGAGTCAAGGATGACGCAAGGAAGGACAGGCGGGCGCCAGCGTGCCAGGCGGGACAGTTTCCCCTTTGGTGCAAAGGGAGCAAGGACGTACGCGGGTTCCCAAAGTGCCACCCAAAGGTTTCCATTCCGGTGCAACAAGACCACGACCACGAGCCCCGCAGGGCGGATGTCATCGTCGAGCCCACCTCTGCATCGTCGACAGCCACTTTGCAGGCGAAGACCACCTTTGGACAAGGCGGGGATGTACTCCTGTCCCCCATTAAATTTGGCCGTTGTGGGATCCCTTCCCGCCATTGCGATAAGGGAAGAGGACCCGGGCCGCTGCTATATATAGAGGCTAGGCTGCACCGTAGAAAGGGACTCTCGACGACAAGACTAGCAGAAGGCCAAGAACACCACTCGAGCGCCCTCACGAGGCTCCTCAACACTGTACTAGTTCATCCACCACACCTCCTCAAGAGGCAATCCACCAAAGCAGGAGTAGGGTATTACGCTTCGCAGCGGCCCGAACTTGGGTAAACCACCGTGTTCATCTTCTTCCTCGTTATCATGCGAGTTCATCGTCTTAACCATCGAGTAGCGAGCTAGGTAGGGCGAGGCTGCAGGGGATCTTCGCACACGCCCCTGTGGGTTTTGCGGAGCCCGAAATCCGACAGAGTCTCCATCTTCTCTTATAAGCACCAACTAGGGGGCACTATGATCGTACTTGAGGATTGGGCATAGCTAATATTTGAGTGTGTTTCATGAATGGATCAATGATTGAGCATGATGGGCTAGGGATAACTTTCTTTAGTGTTGATATTTTGAAAGACATGGTTGCTTGTTAACATGCTTGAGTATTGAAGTCATTATGTTAAAACTAGACTATTGCTTTGAATCATTATAAGTCCAAATGTCCATGCTATACAAAACAAAAGAATATGATGAACATGTTAGGCAGCATTCCACATCAAAAATTCTATTTTTATCATTTAGCTACTCGAGGACGAGTAGGAATTAAGCTTGGGGATGTTGATACGTCTCCAACGTATCTATAATTTTTGCTTGTTCCATGTTGTTATATTATCATTCTTGGATGTTTTACAATCATTTTATTACAACTTTATATCATTTTTTGGGACTAACCAATTGACATAGTGCAAAAGTGCCATTTGCTGTTTTTGCTTGTTTTTTACTTCGCAAAAAATCAATACCAAACGGTGTCCAATCGCGACAAAACTTTTTGGAGATTTTTTCTGGACCAGAAGACACACAGTGGGCCAAAGAACTGCCGGAGAGGTGGGCCGTGGAGACCACAACCCACCAGGGCGCGCCAGGGGGGCCCGACGCACCCTGATGGGTTGTGCCCTCCTCGGCCCCCTTCCGCACCGCCTCTGATGCCTATAAATTCTCAAATATTCAGAAAACCCTAGGGGAGTCGACGAAACACAATTCCAGCCGCAGCAAGTTCCAGAACCAAGAGATCCAATCTAAACACCATCACGGAGGGGTTCATCTTCCTCATAGGTGCCTCTCCGATGATGCGTGAGTAGTCCACCATAGACCTACGGGTCTGTAGGCAGTAGCTACATGCTTCTTCTCTCTCTCTTATGATTCTCAATACAATGGTCTCTTGGAGATCTATTTGATGTAAACTTTTGTGGTGTGTTTGTTGGGATCCGATGAATTTTGAGTTCATGATCAGTTTCTATCCATGAATATTATTTGAGTCTTCTTTGATCTCTTATATGCTTGATTGCTTATAGCATCCTATTTCTTCTTCGTATCTTTGGCTTAGTTTGGCCAACTAGATCGATTTTTCTTGCCATGGGAAGAGGTGCTTTGTGATGGGTTCGATCTTGCAGTGTTCTTTCCCAGTGACAGAAGGGGCAGCAAGACACGCATGTATCGTTGCTATTAAGGATAACAAGATGGGGTCTATTCCTACATGAATAGATCTTGTCTACATCATGTCATCGTTCTTATTGCATTACTCCGTTTTTCCATGAACTTAATACACTAGATGCATGCTGGATAGCGGTCGATGTGTGGAGTAATAGAGGTAGATGCAGGCAGGAGTCGGTCTATCTATCTTGGACGTGATGCCTATATAATGATCATCGCCTTGGATATCGTCATGACTATTCGATTTTCTATCAATTGTGCAACAGTAATTTGTTCACCCACCGTGCGCTATACTCAAGAGAGAAGCCACTAGTGAACCCTACGGCCCCCGGGTCTACTTTTCCATCATATTGCTTTCCGATCTACATTTTTGCAATCTTTGTTTTCAGATCTACAAAACCAAAAAACCCAAAAATATATTGCTGCATATTTTATTTGCCTTTTCTATTTTGTGTTCTTGAGAGATCTATCTCTCTTATCTATCACTGCCTAATCTATCTTATTACCGTAGAGAGATTGACAACCTCTCTTTCGCGTCGGGTTGCAAGTATTTGTTGTTTGTGTGCAGGTGCTGCTTATTGGGTGGTGGTGATCCTCCTACTGGTTCGATAACCTTGGTTTCATAACTGAGGGAAATACTTACCGTCGCTGTGCTGCATCATCCCTTCCTCTTTGGGGAAATACCGACGCAGTCCAAGCACGTCACACGCACAGCAGCCCGGAGACGATCTTCCTCGAGGAGCATGGCATTGTCATGCCGTAGCTGCTCTTGATCTACTTCATCGTAGGCAAGTACTCGAGGTGACCCGTATATGAGTTCCGTGGGGAGCACTGCTTCCGCCCCATATACGAGGGAGAAGGGCGTCTGGCCGGTAGCTCGATTCAGTGTCGTTCTGAGGGACCAAAGAACCACCGGCAGCTCATCTATCCAGCGCTTGCCGCTCCTCCGCAGCCTATCGAAAGTCCTTGTCTTGAGACCTCGCAGCACTTCAGCATTCATCCTCTCGACTTGCCCGTTGCTTCTTGGATGGGAAACAGAGGCGAAGGAGACCTTGCTTCTATGGCTTTGGATGTATTGCATGAAGGCGCGGCTCGTGAACTGGGTGCCGTTGTCGGTGATCACCATGTTAGGTACTCCAAAACGACACACCAGTCCTTTCATGAACTTGATAGCTGACTGCGCGGACACCTTCCTTACTGGCTCTACCTCAGGCTACTTTGTGAACTTGTCGATTGCTACGAACAAGAACTCAAAGCCCCCGACAGCGCGGGGGAAGGGGCCCAAAGTATTGAGCCCCCAGACCGAGTAGGGCCAGGACAAAGGGATCGTCTGGAGAGCTTGCGCTGGCTGATGGATGTTCTTGGAATGGAACTGGCAGGCCTCACACTTGGTGACCAATTCAGTTGCATCTTGGAGGACAGTTGGCCCATAGAAACCCTGCCGGAAGGCTTTCCCGACAAGAGCTCTAGATCCAATGTGCGAGCCACATATGCCCCCGTGAATCTCCGCCAACAGCTTCAGTCCATCCTCCCGGCAGATGCACCGCAATTTCACACCGTTCGGTCGTCTTCTGTACAAGGTGTCATCTACAAACTGGTACATACTTGACCGCCGGGCTACTTTTTCGGCCTCTTCTTGCTCTTTGGGGAGTTCTTTGGTTTGAAGGAAATGGACTATGTGATGTGCCCAGGTTGGAGCCTATGGCTCAACAAAGAGGACTAATGGCATCTCCTCATCCGTGGGAGCTCTTGTCTCGACCGCGAGAACCTGGGGTTCCGCAGAAGAAAGCTACTCACCAGGCGAAACGAGGCTGTCCCCGGCAGGTTCTCTACCAGCGGCTTCGGGAAGCTCTGCCAGGAAATGCTTGTCGGAGTTCAGCTTTCTTCTTTTCCTGGCCATCGTAGATGGGCATACTGATGGTTGAGTGAGGCGAAGGATAAAGGTTCCTGGTTCCATAGGGAGCTTTTGCGCAGCGCACTTTGACAGATGATCAGTGATGGTGTTTTCTGCACGGGGCACGTGCTCTGCTTGCAATCCATCAAAGCGCCCCTCCAATTTCCTCACTTCTTCCACGTATGCTTCCATCAATGGGCTCTGATAATCTTTGTTGACTTGTTTCACCACGAGCTGTGAATCCCCTCGGATGATCAGTCTCTTGATTCCCAACTCCACCGCGATTCTGAGTCCGGCAAGGAGCCCCTCATATTCAGCGGTGTTGTTGGTAGCTTCCTCCCGGGGGAAGTGCATTTGAACCACATACTTGAGGTGTTCTTCGGTGGGGGCGACGAGGAGCACACCTGCTGCGGCACCCTAGAGCGAGAAAGCACCGTCAAAGTACATGATCCAATCCTTGGGTGCTTCTTTGCCGGGGAGGACTGTCTCTAGGATTTCTTCATCTGGCATGGGTGTCCATTCTGCAATGAATTCTGTCAACGCCCTGCTCTGAACTGTGGAAGTGCTCTCATACTTCAAACCAAAACTTGACAGCTCAAGGGCCCACTCAACTATCCTGCCGGTGGCTTCGGGGTTCCTCAATATGTGCTGCAGTGGAAAGCGAGTGACGACTGTGATCTCATGGGCTTGGAAGTAGTGGCGCAGCTTCCTCGAGGCCATGATGAGGCCGAAGATCAGGTTTTGCACTCCAAAGTACCTTGACCTAGCCCCCTGCAACAAGGAGCTGATAAAGTACACCGGCCACTGCACCACTTTCCTCTTCGCCACTTCCTTGGAACTGCCTTCATCAGCTTGCCGAGATTCCCCTGGTTCTACATTGGGTCCTGCCGTAGATGCTTCGGTTTTGTCCCCGGCAGCATCAGCTGCAGCGGCTGCATCCTCATCTTCTTCTCGCTGTGCCACCAGCGCTGCACTAACCACTTGATTCATTGCCGCCAAGTATAGCAGCAATGGTTCTTGTGGTTTAGGAGCGACCAATGTGGGATCGGAAGAAAGGTAAGTTTTCAGATCTTGCAGCACTGCTTCTGCTTCCGGGGTCCACTTTACCAGGCCTGCCTTCTTCAGGATCTTGAAGAACGGCAAGGCGCGTTCGGCGGATTTGGAGATGAACCTACTTAGCGCCACAACGCATCCGGTCAAACGTCTGATGTCCTTGATGGTCTTGGGTGCCTGTATCTGCTCAATTGCCTTGATCTTGTCGGGATTTGCTTCTATTCCCCGTTGAGACACAAAGAACCCAAGTAGCTTGCCGGATGGAACGCCAAATACACACTTTTCAGTGTTGAGCTTCAAATTGATCTTGTGCAGGTTTGCAAAAGTCTCTTCCAGGTCTTGTATGAGAGTTGCTTCATCCTTGGTCTTGACAACTATATCATCCATGTAGGCTTCTACATTCTTGTGCAACTGCGGTCCAAATCCAATCTGCATGGCTCTGGCAAAGATAGAACCAGTGCTCTTTAACCCGAAGGACATCTGTACAAAGCAGTACGTGCCGCATGGAGTTATGAACGCGGTCTTTTCCTCATCTTCCTTAGCCATGAAAATCTGGTGGTATCCGGAGTAAGCGTCCAAGAAGGAAAGCAAGTCACACCCGGAGGTGGAATCAACAATCTGGTCGATGCGTGGCAAGGGGAAAGGGTCCTTCGGGCATGCTTTGTTCAGGTTAGTGAAATCTATGTAGAGCCTCCATTTTCCATTTGCCTTGCGCACCACTACCGAGTTGGCTAGCCAAGTTTGGTGGAACACCCCTCTGACCAAACCAGCTGCTTCAAGTTTCTTGATCTCTTCGGCGATAAACTGCTGCCGCTCCAAAGCTTGCTTCCTAACCTTTTGCTTGACGGGCCTGGCATGGGGGCAGACAGCTAGGTGGTGCTCGATTACCTCCCTGGGAACACCGGGGATGTCAGATGGTTGCCAAGCAAACACATCAACATTCGCCCGCAGGAAGGCAATGAGCGCGCTTTCGTATTTGTCAGTAAGTGTGGCGCTGATGGTGAACGTGCCACCAGTGCCATCCTGCCCTGCCAGGATCCTCTTCGTCTCAGGATAGGTGACCTTGGCTTTCTTGCTAGTGGTACTCTCCGGCAGGTCCTCGACAGGTGCAGCGCACTCCGAAGAGGTGCGCTTCCTGGAGTCCTTGCCGGTGTCCCTGCTAGACTTCCTCTCTTTCCTTGATTCTTTGGCGGGAGCTGGTGCTTCCGCGACCTCAGCTGCTACCGCGTCTCGATATATCTTATCCACGCATATGACTGCATCCTTCTTGTCGGACGGGATAGAGATTATTCCAATGGGTCCTGGCATCTTCAAAGTGTTGTAAACATAGTGGGATGCTGCCATGAACTTTGCAAGGGCTGGTCGACCAAGAATCCCATTGTAAGGCAGGGGAAGCTCAACTACATCAAACAACACCTTCTCGATTTGGTAGTTTAACTCCCCGCCAAACGTCACAGGCAAAGTGATCTTTCCCTTAGGTTGGGTCCTGCCGGGGTTGACTCCTTGGAAAGTACACGTAGCCTTGAGCTCTCCGTTAGGGATTTGCAGCCTCTCGACCACCTTTGGGGAGATCAAATTTAATCCTGCCCCATTGTCAACTAACATCTTGGTGACCTTGAGGTTGCGGATTGTTGGAGAAACCAACAATGGTAAACATCCGACCGCGGTGGTGCGATCAGGATGGTCCTCCTCATCAAAGATGATAGGCATGCAGGACCATCTGAGTGGCCTTTTGGACTCTGCAGCAGGTTCCACAGCGTTGACCTCACGTGCCCATTGCTTGAGCTGTCAGTGATAGGAGTGCAAAGACGCGCCCCCGTCAACACACATGGCTTCGGTTGCTCTCTGGAATTCTCGATCACTGGAATCATCCTCGTCATCCTCATCCTCACACATATCCTCTGTTTCTTTCTTCTCACGGCCTCTGGCTGGCCTTTCCTTCTGCTGCGGAGCCTTGTCACGGCGGCCTCCTCTGCCGCCACGGCCCTTCCCGGCAGCAGCGTCTTGGCCCTTCTCTTTGTCACGCTTCTTGTACTCCGTCTTCTTCTTCTCGACAAGCTGCTCAACTTGGCGGCACTCTTGGAGATCATGGCCCTTGGTGCGGTGGATCTTGCAGTACGGCCCGTTGGACTTCCCAGTTTTCTCTGCTGCTGCGGCCTCGCGGCAATCAGCGCACGCGGCAGCTTCCTTGCCGGGGGTATCGGCCTTGTTCTTCTTGCCGGCAGTGAGATTACCAGAGCTCTCCAAAGCCAACACTGCTTTTTCCTTGCGCTTCTTGTTACGCTTTCGGTTCCTCCCTTTCGAGCCGGGGGCGTCATCGTCATCGTCTGAATCGACTTCGATGCCAGCCTCCTCTCCGGGGAGTCGCCTTCCTTCCTCAGCACGAGCACACTTGTCTGCCATCGTGTACAGCTCATTGACAGTCTTGGGGAGTTTCACATTCATCTTGGCCCGCATCCTCCAGTTGCACATGTTCGAATGGAACGTGGCAATCATGGCAGCGGGGTGTATTTCTGGGATGTTGCGGTGCACTCGACTGAATCTCTGAATGTACTTCCGAAGGTCTCTCCTTCTTTTTGCGGCAGGACTTGCAGATCGCTGGGCTGTCCTGGCTCCTCATGGCCGCCTGTGAAGGCACCGACGAATTAATTGCACAGATCAGCCTATGATGAGATGGAGTTTTCTGGCAGGTGCATCAGCCACGATCTCACATTTGGCTTGAGTGCCAAAGGGAGATAGTTGGCGAGCACCTTCTCATCCCTTCCTCCGGCAGCTTGAACGGCTATCGTGTAGATGCCCAGGAACTCCGATGGGTTTCGCTTTCCATCATACTTCTCCGTCAGCTCTGGTTTGAAAGCTCGGGCCGATGGCCAGCGGACCTGCCGCAGCTCGCGAGTGAAGGCAGGGCACCCCACCTCGTAAGGCAGGTACCTGCTAGCACTGGGCGTGGGGTCGCCAACGCCTGGGCCATTGCGCCTGTCAGACTGACGGTGTGCTTCTCGATGCCGCTCGATGGTGATGCGCGCGTCTTCTTTACGCCGATCATCCAGGACACGCCGCTGGTCCCGGCGATCGTGTGGGCCGGACGAGGACATGGATGCTTCGTTGAACTCATCAGCATGTGAAGCTCGCCGCGGCTGCTTCTGGGTTTGTTGTCGAGGAGGGGACTGCACCGTTGGTCTGGCCCCCTCGACACGATCGCCGGCCCGGGCCGCCGTAGCCGTACGCGTGTGTCGCGATGGCTCGGCATGCTGAGGTTTGTTGGCTTCGACGAAGGATATCAAGCTCTGGATGGTAGCTCTCCAGTCATCCATCTTGTCAGCCACCGGCGGGAAGTTTAGAAGTAACTGATATCGCGCCATCGCTTCCGAAGCCGTGTCCGGCATGGCAAAAGAGGCGGACCGCGACGTCGCTCGGCTCCTGCTTGAACCAAGAGGGGCGTCGCCGTGTCCTTGACGCCTGATACGTCTCCAACGTATCTATATTTTATGAAGTATTCATGCCATGTTTACAATAATTTGATATGATTTTGGTATGATTTTATTAGAACTAACCCGGACTGACGATGTTTTCAGCAGAACTGCCATGGTGTCGTTTTTTGTGCAGAAATAAAAGTTCTCGTAATGGGCTGAAAATTTACGGAGAATATTTTTGGAAAATATAAAAAATACTGGAGCAAAAAGATACCGGAGAGGAGTCCCGAGGCAGCCACAAGCCTAGGGGGCGCCCCCCCTAGGGCGCGCCCCAGGCTTGTGGGCCCCCCCGGGAGTCCCCCTGACTTGATTCCAATGCCAAGTACTCCTATAAATCCCGTAACCCCCAGAAAGAAACCTAGATCGGGAGTTCCGCCGCCGCAAGCCTCTGTAGCCACAAAAAACCAATCGGGAGCCCGTTCCGGCACCCTGCCGGAGGGGGGAAACCATCGCCGGAGGCCATCTTCATCATCCCGACGGTCTCCATGACGAGGAGGGAGTAGTTCACCCTCGGGGCTGAGGGTATGTACCAGTAGCTATGTGTTTGATCTCTCTCTCTCTCGTGTTCTTGAGATGACACGATCTTGATGTACCACGAGCTTTATTAATATAGATGAATCATATGGAGTTTTCCCCTCTCTATCTTCTTGTGATGAATTGGGTTTTCCCTTTGCAGTTTTCTTATCGGATTGAGTCTTTAAAGGATTTGAGAACACTTCATGTATGTCTTGCGATGGGATATCCGTGGTGACAATGGTATGTTCTATTGATCCACTTGATGTATGTTTTGGTGATCAACTTGCGGGTTACGTGTCCTTGGGAATCTATGCATAGGGGTTGGCCCATGTTTTCGTCTTGACTTTCCGGTAGAAACTTTGGGGCACTCTTTGAAGTTCTTTATGTTGGATTGAACATGATGAATCTGAAATTGTGTGATGCATATCGTATAATCAAGCCCATGGGTACTCGTGGTGACATTGGAGTATCTAGGTGACATTATGGTTTTCGTTGATGTGTATCTTAAGGTGTTATTTTAGTACGAACTCTAGGGCTGTTCGTGACACTTATAGGGATAGCTCATACGATTGATCGGAAAAGATAACTTTGAGTTGGTTTCGTACCCTACAATAATTTCTTCATTTGTTCTCCGCTATTTGTGACTTTGGAGTGAACTCTTTGTTGCACGTGAGGGATTTACATATGATTCAACTATGTCAGTATTGTTGAGAGAACTTACACTAGTGAAAGTATGAACCCTAGGCCTTGTTTCTAAGCATTGCAATACCGTTTGTGCTCACTTTTATCATTAGTTACGTTGCTGTTTTTATATTTTTAGGTTACAAAAACCTATATCTACCATCCATATTACACCTGTATCACCATCTCTTCGCCGAACTAGTGCACCTATACAATTTACCATTGTATTGGGTGTGTTGGGGACACAAGAGACTCTTTGTTATTCGGTTGCAGGGTTGTTTGAGAGAGACCATCTTCATCCTATGCCTCCCACGGATTGATAAACCTTAGGTCATCCACTTGAGGGAAATTTGCTACTGTCCTACAAAACTCTGCGCTTGGAGGCCCAACACGAGTCTACAAGAAGAAGGTTGCGTAGTAGACATCAATCTCTTTTCTTGCGCCGTTGCCAGGGAGGCGAGTGCTTGAAGGTATATCTTTAGATCTTGCAATTAAATCTTTTAGTTTCGTGTTTTTCACTAGTTTGGTTTTATAAAAGAAAACTACAAAAAAATGGAGTTTGGGTTGCATCATTTGTTTTGCCTTCATAATGTCTTTCGTGAAAATAAGGATTCGGAAAATTGTGCTCAATTGGTAGAGGAAGAAATTATGAAAATACTTGACGAGAATTCCTTGAATGATGAGAATGATAGAAATATTGTTAGTATGAATTCTCTGAATATTCATGATGCTAATGATATGCAAAGCCACAAGCTTGGGGATGCTATGTTTGATGAATATGATATTTTTAGTCCCCCAAGTTTTGATGAGAAAAACTATTATGATGATGGCATGCCTCCTATCTATGATGATTATTGTGATGACATGTATGCTATAAAGAGTGATAGTAATCATGAAACTTGTCATCATGATTTTAATATTCAAAGTGGTTATGTCAATCAACTATCTCATGATAGTTACTTTGTTGAGTTTGCTCCCACTATTATGAATGAGAAGAAAATTGCTTATGTGGAGAGTGACAAATTTTCTATGATTGTGGATCATGAAGATAAAGCTTTATATGATAGTTATGTTGTGAAATTCCTTCATGATGCTACTGAAAATTATTATGAGGGAGGAACATATGCTTGTACGAATTGCAATAATATCAAGTTTCCTCTCTATGTGTTCAAAGTTTTGAAGTTATGCTTGTTTTGCCTTCCTATGCTAGATGATTCTTGCTCCCATAAATTGTTTGCTCACAAAATCCCTATGCATAGGAAGTGGGTTAGACTTAAATGTGCTTGTCATCAGATTCATGATGCTCTTTTGCATGTTTCAATTATTATTCCTATGTGAGCATCATTGAAATCATCATGCCTAGCTAAAAGGCATTAAAGAAAAGCGCTTGTTGGGAGGCAACCCAACACTTTTACTTTCTGTTTTTGTGTGTTCACATGATTAAGATACTGTAGTAATCATGTTTTATGCCTTTTATTTCAATAAAGTGCCAAGTAAAACCTTTGGGATGACTCACAAGATGAGTAGAATTGATGCTGAACCAAAACAGAAACTTTTGACTCCAGTACAGGAATTTTAGTTTTTTACTGGAGCGTGATAATGATATGAAATTTTTACACAGTCTTTATATACAAATTATTCAAGTTTTCCTAATTTTTCAGAATTTTTAGAGACAGGGAAGTATGGTTATACTACAGATCTTCACAGACTATTCTGTTTTTGACAGATTCTGTTTTGCATGCATAATTTACTTGTTTTAGTGTTTCTATAGCTTATATTGAGTGATATAAATTATGGTAATTATAGAATACAGTAGGTATGACGTGGGAACAATTATGAATCTTGTCTTGACAGTACCTAAGTGAATGATTTATCTTTATTACACTAACCCTTCTCACGAAGTTCCGTTAAGTTTTGTGTGATTGAAGTTTTCAAGTTTTGGGTGAGACACCGATATGAGGAGAATAAGGAGTGAAAAGAACCTAAGCTTTGGGATGCCCAAGGCACCCCCAAGGTAATATCCAAGGAATACTCAAGCGCCTAAGCTTGGGGATACCCCGGAAGGCATCCCCTCTTTCGTCTTCAACACTATCGGTATATCTTACTTAGAGCTATATTTTTATTCATCACATAATATGTGTTTTGCTTGGACCGTCATTATATTTTGTTATTTTCTGTTAGGTATTATTCATAATCTTGTTTTTCAATAAAAAGTTCCAAGAATTGTCTTAGGATGCTTGCATTGCATGTTTTGATGTGTGCTGTGTAAAAACAGAAACTTTTGCTGTAGTGTTTGAATTTTCATATTTTACTGGAACGTGGAACGTTTCTGAAATTTTTACACAGTATTGTCATATAAATTATTTAGCATGTCCTAAATTTTCATAATTTTTTGAGTTACAGAAGTACACTGTTTTCATAAATTGCTACAGACTGTTCTGTTTGGACAGATTGCTGTCATAGTTTTGTTATCCACTTATCCTATAGTTTCCATAGCCTATATTGGTAGATATAAATTGTGGAGACGATAGTAAACAGTAGATGATGTTTGGAAATTATTGTGCAACATGTCTTGGCAGTACATAAGGTGTTGATTTATTCTTATGTGTACTAACCTATCTCACGAGTTCTTGTTGAGTTTTGTGTGGATGAAGTTTATAAGAATTAGGGAAACCATGATATGAGAGGAATTAAGGAGACACAAGAGCTCAAGCTTGGGGATGCCCAAGGCACCCCAAGTAAATATTTCAATAAGTCTCAAGCATCTAATCTTGGGGATGCTACGCATCCCACCTCTCTTCATCAACAATTATCGGTTAGCCTATGTTGAGCCTAATTTTTTTTTGTTCACATGATATGTGATATCCTTGGAATATCATTTTATTTTGTTTTTCTGTTTGAATAAAAGCATTGGATCTGAAATTTTGAATAATAGAGAGAGTCCTCACATGGCTATTTAACTAATTGACTACGCATTGATCTTCACTTATATCTTTTTGGAGTAGTTTGTCATTCACTCTCGTGCTTCACTTATATCCTATGAGTAAATGGTTGAATGAATTGAATATCATAAATCTGAAATTAAATATGCTTCATATATTTATCCCATGGGGAGTAATGACTTCACACATAATAAGTATAGGTGGTAAAATTTATTGAAAGTTAGCAAACACCGCATTGGTCACTTGAACAATTCATGAAAGAATATTGAAGGAAGAGAGATTCCACATATAAATATACTATCTTGGACATCTTCTATGATTGTGAGCTCATTAATTATTTTCAAACTCGAGAAAATTAGTTAAAATTTGACAAGGAAGACAACTTAATGAGTTATTTTTGGGTATATTTGTATAGAAGTTATATTGTTATGGATCCTCCAACATGTGGTGCTTGCTTCCACCTCATACTAGCCAAAACTTCCGCACCAAGTAGAAATACTACTTGTGCATCCAAACACCCTTAAACCAGTTTTGCCATGAGAGTCCACTATACCTACCTATGGATTGAGTAAGATCCTTCAAGTAAGTTGTCATCGGTGCAAAAAGCAATAAAAATTGCTCCTAAATATGTATGATCTTTTGTTGTAAGGGAAAATAAGCGTTGTACGAACTTGTGATGGTAAAGAAATAAAAGCGACGGACTGCATAATAAAGGTTGCTATCACAAAGGGCAATTCAACGTGATGTTCCTTTGCATTAAGGGTTTGCACATCCAAAAACAAAAAGCACATGACAACCTCTGCTTCCCTCTACGAAGGGCCTATCTTTTACTTTCTAGTACTTACCTTTATGCAAGAGTCATGGTGATCTTCACCACTTCCTATATTTCGCCTTTTTCTCTTAACAAGCGTCATGTGTTGGGGAATGATCTAGACATATATATCCAAACAAATATATTTGATCATGAATTATTATTGTTGACAATTATCTATATGATAAATAAGTTGGGAGGCGAAACATTAAGCCCCTATCTTTCTCTGTGTTCGATGGATGCTATTTGTTCTAAAAATATACTTTGAGTGTCAATAATCATGGAAGACTATATGATAGTTGAGTATGTGGAATTTGCTAAATCAAAGCTCTTACATAGACCCTTCGTGAAAATAAGATGAATTGCAATTGTTCGATGACTAGGAATATGGCTTGTTAGTTTTCAAGAAACTTTCTGGTCTATACTTTAACATGTGAATAGCTTGTTACTTGATCATGAGAAGTCTTATGAGATGAGCTAATGTTTATGGTTTATATTGATGCTAGAAAAAGTGATTGGAATTATCATTGATCAAATTTGTGCACTTGCTAGCATTCACACTTCACAAATTATTTCTTTTAACATTTACCTACTCAAGGACGAGCAGGAATTAAGCTTGGGGATACTGATACGTCTCCAACGATTCTATAATTTATGAAGTATTCATGCCATGTTTACAATAATTTTATATGATTTTGGTATGATTTTATTAGAACTAACCCGGACTGACGTTGTTTTCAGCAGAACTACCATGGTGTCGTTTTTTGTGCAGAAATAAAAGTTCTCGGAATGGGCTGAAAATTTACGGAGAATATTTTTGGAAAATATAAAAAATACTGGAGCAAAAAGATACCGGAGAGGAGTCCCGAGGCAGCCACAAGCCTAGGGGGTGCGCCCCCCTAGGGCGCGCCCCCCTGGCTTGTGGGCCCCTCGGGAGTCCCCCTGACTTGATTCCAACGCCAAGTACTCCTATAAATCCCGTAACCCCCAGAAAGAAACCTAGATCGGGAGTTCCGCCGCCGCAAGCCTCTGTAGCCATGAAAACCCAATCGGGAGCCCGTTCCGGCACCCTGTCGGAGGGGGAAACCATCGCCGGAGGCCATCTTCATCATCCCGGCGGTCTCCATGACGAGGAGGGAGTAGTTCACCCTCGGGGCTGAGGGTATGTACCAGTAGCTATGTGTTTGATCTCTCTCTCTCTCTCTCTCGTGTTCTTGAGATGACACGATCTTGATGTACCGCGAGCTTTATTAATATAGATGAATCATATGGAGTTTTCCCCTCTCTATCTTCTTGTCATGAATTGAGTTTTCCCGTTGAAGTTTTCTTATCGGATTGAGTCTTTAAAGGATTTGAGAACACTTGATGTATGTCTTGCGATGGGATATCCGTGGTGACAATGGGATGTTCTATTCATCCACTTGATGTATGTTTTGGTGATCAACTTGCGGGTTCCGTGACCTTGGGAATCTATGCATAGGGGTTGGCACATGTTTTCGTCTTGACTTTCCGGCAGAAACTTTGGGGCACTCTTTGAAGTTCTTTATGTTGGATTGAACATGATGAATCTGAAATTGTGTGATGCATATCGTATAATCAAGCCCATGGGTACTCGTGGTGACATTGGAGTATCTAGGTGACATTAGGGTTTTCGTTGATGTGTATCTTAAGGTGTTATTTTAGTACGAACTCTAGGGCTGTTCGTGACACTTATAGGGATAGCTCATACGATTGATCGGAAAAGATAACTTTGAGGTGGTTTCGTACCCTACAATAATTTCTTCGTTTGTTCTCCGCTCTTTGTGACTTTGGAGTGAACTCTTTGTCGCACGTGAGGGATTTACATATGATTCAACTATCTCAGTATTGTTGAGAGAACTTGCACTAGTGAAAGTATGAACCCTAGGCCTTGTTTCTAAGCATTGCAATACCATTTGTGCTCACTTTTATCATTAGTTGCCTTGCTGTTTTTATATTTTCAGATTACAAAAACCTTTATCTACCATCCACATTACACTTGTATCACCATCTCTTCGCTGAACTAGTGCACCTATACAATTTACCATTGTATTGGGTGTGTTGGGGACACAAGAGACTCTTTGTTATTTGGTTGCAGGGTTGTTTGAGAGAGACCATCTTCATCCTACGCCTCCCACGGATTGATAAACCTTAGGTCATCCACTTGAGGGAAATTTGCTACTGTCCTACAAAACTCTGCGCTTGGAGGCCCAACACGAGTCTACAAGAAGAAGGTTGCGTAGTAGACATCAACGCCGTGCGTCGCCTGCCGGGGCGGTCTGACATGGGGGAGGCCGAGTCTACGGGTTCGCGGCTCCGCTCGGCTCTCCGTCTTGTTCTGGACGAGGCGTGCGTCCAGTAGCCGCGCTGGTGATGGACGCAGACGGGGGGTCGCGGCTCGCCCCGGATTATGCGCCGCCATGACTACCACGGCCATCCACGCGGCGGGGAGGTGGTGATTGGTCGTTTCCTCCAACCATGGCACCAGGGGCACGCTCGCTAGGATGTTGTTGCTGTTGCTCCTCTCCGGCATTCCACGCTCAAACCTCAGCCACGGGGGATACGACGGTGGCGCCGCCTGTGCCAGTCGTGTCGCCAATGACGCCCGCCTCAGTCGCAGCCACCGCAGCGCCCACATCGTCTACGGTTGTATGCGAGGGAGCCTTTGAAGTGGAGGGATGCGTGGCCGCGCCGGGCTTTTTCTTGGGAGCCATGGATGAAGAAGATGATGATGAAGATCGACTCGCTATTCACAAACTCTGGTTCGCGCAAATGATGCATGCCCCCTACCTGGCGCGCCAAAGATGTCGGGGAACGGATGCACATGATCACCTACGGGACCAGAGGCCCCTTTGTGGTTCAGCAAGGGGGGTCATGTTACACAAAGAGCGGAGAGCGTGAGGCAGCGCAACGATCGGGACGCTGGCATTTTTACCCAGGTTCGGGCCGCTGTGAAGCGTAAAACCCTACTCCTGCTTTTGGTGGATTGATCGTAGGAACACGAAGAACACGCAGTGCTCAATCACGGCAAGGGTTGCCATTGGGGAGAGCTACTACGTGAGTACAAGTGTCCAAAGGTCTGAATCTTTAGCTAGGTTGCCTTGGGCCTCCTTTTATAGAGCAAGGGGCAACCACAATGGCAAAACCGTTATTATCTATCGATTAGATAGCTAACAGAGCTATCATACCTAACTCTGGCATTTAGGACGAAATACCATGATTGCTAGACTAGGCGGCGCTCGGGGATGCATCCCCGGCAAGCTCTTGCCACCGCCTAGCTAGCCGTTGCTTAGGGTCTTGACACGCTGCTGGACGGGTGTCACCTGGGTATAGTCTGCCTTCCGGTGCGTCGCCACGTGCTTAGCTTGATCCACTTAGCCGCTTGAGGGCTCGACACCGCATCGATAAGTGACTGGCATCGTGATGCGGTGGAGCGGTGGCTGGTGAGCTCATGCTTGTCGAGGCATGGCTTGCCGGGTCTTCCTAAGATGTGTGCGCCTCGGTCCCCGACAGGCTCCGGGGACGTGGCTGGCGCGCTTTGGGACCCTCCTGGGCCGTTGTGTTGGTCTTGCCGGTGTTTGCTTGGCCTTCTGCATGTCGTTGCTACCGGGGTCTGGTTCTTGAATGCTTGCTTGGTGGTGTGGTAGCTTTTTGTTGGAAATATGCCCTAGAGGCAATAATAAATTGGTTATTATTATATTTCCTTGTTCATGATAATCGTTTATTATCCATGCTATAATTGTATTGATTGGAAACTAAAATACATGTGTGGGTACATAGACAACACTGTGTCCCTAGTAAGCCTCTAGTTAACTAGCTCGTTGATCAAAAGATGGTGAAGGTTTCCTAGCCATGGACATGAGATGTCATTTGATAACGGGATCACATCATTAGGAGAATGATGTGATGGACAAGACCCAAACTATAAACGTAGCATATGATCGTGTCAGTTTATTGCTATAGTTTTCTGCATGTCAAGTATCTGTTCCTATGACCATGAGATCATGCAACTCACTGACACCGGAGGAATACCTTGTGTGTATCACACGTCGCAACGTTACTGGGTGACTATAAAGATGCTCTATAGGTATCTCTGAGGGTGCCTGTTGGGTTGGCATGGATCAAGACTGGGATTTGTTACTCCGTGTGATGGAGAGGTATCTCAGGGCCCACTCGGTAATACAACATCACAATGAGCCTTGCAAGCAATGTGACTAAAGTGTTAGCCACGAGATCTTGTATTACGGACCGAGTAAAGAGACTTGCCGATAACGAGATTGAACTAGGTATAGAGATACCGACGATCGAATCTTGGGCAAGTAACATACCGAAGAACAAAGGGAACAACATACGGGATTAACTGAATCCTTGACATAGAGGTTCGACCGATATAGATCTTCGTAGAATATGTAGGAACCAATATGGGCATCCAGGTCCTGCTATTGGTTATTGACCGTAGAGGTGTCTCGGTCATGTCTACATAGTTCTCGAACCCGCAGGGTCTACACACTTAACGTTTGGTGACGATTAGTATAGTTGAGTTACTGTGTTGGTGACCGAAGGTTGTTCGGAGTCCCGGATAAAATCCCGTACATGACGAGGATCTCCGGAAGAGTCCAGAGGTAAAGATTGATATATGTGATAATAGTGTTTTGATCTCCGGAAGGGTTCCGGAATTCACCGGAAGGGGATCCGGATGTTTACCGAAGTGTTCGGGTGCAGCAACACTTTATATGGACCAAAGGGGTAAAGCCCACGAGGTATTGGAAAGTGCAAAAGGAAGTTTTGCTGCTGCCTTAAGCGGTACTACCGCTTGTACGCGGTACTGCTGGAATCCGAGTGGGACTCTTTCCGTGCGGGCCAAACCGACCTTGTGCGGGCAAAACCGACCTTGTGGAGGCTTTCTCTCCAAGTTTAGACCCCAGGGCTCAACATATAAATAGAGGGGCAGGGCTAGCACACGGGATATATCAAGATTTCCCAAGCCGTGTGCCGGCAACCCTAACCCTCTAGTTCCTCCCGTCATAATCTCCGTAGTGCTTGGCGAAGCCCTGCAGAGATTGTTCCTCACCACCATCACCATGCCGTCGTGCTGCCAGAACTCATCCACTACTTCACCATCGCTCGCTGGATCGAGGAGGTGAAGGCGTCATCAAGCTGTACGTGTGTTGAACGCGGAGGTGCCGTCCGTTCGGCGCTACATCGTGTTTGGATCGAGGGACGACTTGCGATTTGGATCGCGAAGACGTTCGACTACATCAACCGCGTTTCTTAACGCTTCCGCTTAGCGATCTACAAGGGTATGTAGATTCACTCTCCCTCTCGTAGATCCTCATTACCATGGATAGATCTTGCGTGTGCGTAGGAAAATTTTTGTTTCCCATGCGACGTTCCCCAACAGTGGCATCTGAGCTAGGTCTATGTGTAGATGAGATCTCGAGTAGAACACAAAGGAGTTTGTGGGCGTTGATATTCAGATTGCTTCCTCCCTTGGTCTTTTCTTGTTTCGGCGGTATTGTGGGATGAAGCGGCTCGGACCAACATTACTCGTACGCTTACGAGAGACCAGTTCCATCAACTGACATGTAACTTCGTTGCATAAAGATGGCTGGCGGGTGTCTGTCTCTCCTACTTTAGTCGGATCGGATTTGACAAAGGCGGTCCTTGAGAAGGTTGAAAAGCAATTTTTGTATCACCGTTGTGGTTTTTGCGTAGGTAAGAATTGTTCTTGCTAGATACCCGTAGCAGCCACGTAAAACTTGCAACAACAATTAGAGGACGTCTAACTTATTTTTGCAGGGTATGTTGTGATGTGATATGGCCAATTACATGATGAGATATATGTGATGTATGAGATGATCATGTGTTGTATAGAATATCATGACTTGCATGTCGATGAGTACGGCAACTGGCAGGAGCCATAGAGTTGTCTTTAATTATTTTCGCCGTTTTGCTTTACTTTATCGCTATGAGTTAGCAATAGTCGTGGAAGCAATAGTCGGCGCGACAACCTCATGGCGACACGTTGATGGAGATCAAGATGATGGAGATCATGGTGTCATGCCGGTGACAATGGAGATCATTCCGGTGCTTTGGAGATGGAGATCAAAAGCACAAGTTCATGGCCATATCATGTCACTTATGATTTGCATGTGATGTTAATCCTTTTATGCATCTTATTTTGCTTAGGACGACGGTAGCATTATAAGGTGATCCCTCACTTAAATTTCAAGATAAAATTGTGTTCTCCCCGAGTGTGCACCGTTGCGAAAGTTCGTCGTTTCGAGACACCACGTGATGATCGGGTGTGATAGACTCTACGTTCGCATACAATGGGTGCAAGCCAGTGTTGCACGTGCGGAACAGACATGGCCTCGGAACACAAGAGACCGAAAGGTCGAACATGAGTCATATAGTAGATATGATCAACATGAAGATGTTCACCATTGAAACCACCTAAACTCACGTGATGATCGGACTTGAGTTGGTGGATTTGGATCATGTGACACTCGAATGACCGGAGGGATGTCAATTTGAGTGGGAGTTTTTTTTAAGTAATATGATTAATTAAACTCATTATCTTGAACAATAGTCTAAGTTGTCTTTGCTATATTTATGTTGTAGATCATGGCTCGCGCAGTAGCACCCCTGAATTTTAATGCGTTCCTAGAGAAAGCAAAGTTGAAAGATGATGGAAGTAACTTTGTGGACTGGGCCCGTAATCTAAGGATTATCCTTACGGCTTCCCAGAAGGCGTATGTCCTTGATGCACCGCTTGGTGATCCACCCGCTCCAGTTGAGTCTCTAGACGTTGTGAACGCCTGCCAGGCTCGCTCTGATGATTACTCAATAGTTCAATGTGCAATTTTGTATGGCTTAGAACCGGGACTTCAAAGACGTTTTGAACGTCATGGAGCATATGAGATGTTCCAGGAGTTGAGGTTTATCTTTCAGAAGAATGCCCAGATCGAGAGGTATGAGACCTCCGATAAGTTCTATACTTGCAAGATGGAGGAGAACGGGTCTGTTAGTGATCACATTCTCAGAATGTCTGGGTACTCCACCCGTCTGGCTGAATTAGGGATGCCCCTTCCGCCAGAGGCTATCACTGACAGAGTTCTTCAATCATTGCCACCTAGCTACAAGAGCTTCGTGTTGAACTATAACATGCACGGGATGAACAAGTCAGTCGCCGAGCTGTTTGCGATGCTGAAAGTCGCTGAGTCTGAAATTCAGAAGGAGCATCAAGTGTTGATGGTCAATAAAACCACTAGTTTCAAGAAAATTGGCAAGGGTAAGAAGGGTAACTCCAAGAAGAGTGGCAAAGCAGTTGCTCCTCCCGTGAAGAAACCCAAGGCTGGACCCAAACCCGAAACTGTGTGCTTTCATTGCAAGGGAACTGGACACTGGAAGCGGAACTGCCCCAAGTATTTGGCTGACAAGATGGCGGCCAACAACAAACAAGGTATATATGATATACATGTTATTGATGTGTACCTTACCAACTCTCGTTGTAGTGCCTGGGTATTTCATACCGGTGCGGTTGCTCACATTTGCAACTCTAAACAGGAACTGCGGAATAGACGGAGGTTGGCAAAGGATGAAGTGATGATGCGCGTGGGAAATGGTTCCAAGGTTGATGTGATCGCCGTCGGCACGCTCGCTCTTCAATTACCATCGGGATTAGTGATGAACCTGAATAATTGTTATTTAGTGCCTGCGTTAAGCATGAACATTATATCTGGATCTTGTTTATTGCGAGACGGTTACTCATTTAAATCAGAGAATAATGGTTGTTCTATTTATATGAGTAATATCTTTTATGGTCATGCACCCAAAGTGAGGGGTTTATTCTTATTGAATCTCGATAGTAATGATACACATGTTCATAACATTGATGCCAAAAGATGTAGAGTTGATAATACCACTTTCTTGTGGCACTGCCGTTTAGGTCATATTGGCGTAAAACGCATGAGGAAGCTCCATGCTGATGGACTTTTGGAGTCACTTGATTTTGAATCACTTAACACATGCGAGCCATGCCTCATGGGCAAGATGACTAAAACGCCGTTCTCTGGAACAATGGAACGGGCAAGTGACTTGTTGGAAATCATACATACTGATGTGTGCGGTCCGATGAGTATTGAGGCGCGCGGTGGTTATCGTTACTTTCTCACCTTCACTGATGACTTAAGTAGATATGGGTATATTTACTTAATGAAACACAAGTCTGAAACGTTTGAAAAGTTGAAACAATTTCAGAGTGAAGTTGAGAATCATCGTAACAAGAAGATTAAATTCCTACGATCTGATCGAGGAGGAGAATATCTGAGTTATGAAGTTTGGCAGTCACTTAAGACAATGTGGAATTGTTTCACAATTGACACCGCCTGGAACACCACAGCGTAATGGTGTGTCCGAACGTCGTAATCGAACCTTATTGGATATGGTGCGATCTAGGATGTCTCTTGCCGATTTGCCACTATCGTTTTGGGGTTATGCATTAGAGACAGCTAAATTCACTTTAAATAGGGCACCATCGAAATCCGTTGAGACAACGCCATATGAACTTTGGTTTGGCAAGAAGCCAAAGCTGTCGTTTCTTAAAGTTTGGGGATGTGATGCTTATGTCAAAAAGCTTCAGCCTGAAAAGCTGGAACCCAAAGCGAAGAAATGCGTCTTCATAGGATACCCAAAAGAGACAGTTGGGTATACCTTCTACCTCAGATCCGAAGGCAAAGTGTTTGTCGCTAAAAAGGGAACATTTCTTGAGAAAGAGTTTCTCTCGAACGAATTGAGTGGGAGGAAGATAGAACTTGATGAGGTTGTTGAACCTTTACTTCAACCTGAGAGTAGCGCAGCGCAGAAAGATGTTTCTATAGAGCCTACATCAGCTGAAGAGGAAGTTGATGATGATCATAAAGCTTCAGATCAAGTTGCTATCGAACCTCGTAGGTCGACAAGGACGCGTACTGCTCCTGAGTGGTACGGCAACCCTGTCTTAGAGGTCATGTTGTTGGACAACGATGAACCTACGAGCTATGGAGAAGCGATGATGGGCCCGGATTCTGAGAACTGGTTAGAGGCCATGAAATCCGAGATGGGATCCATGTATGAAAACAAAGTGTGGACTTTGGAAGTATTACCTGAAGGGCGTAAGGCCATTCAGAACAAATGGATCTTTAAGAGGAAGACGGACGCAGACGGTAATGTCACCGTCTATAAAGCTCGACTTGTGGCAAAGGGTTTTTCACAAGTTCAAGGAGTTGACTACGATGAGACCTTCTCACCCGTAGCGATGCTTAAGTCCGTCAGAATCATGTTAGCAATAGCTGCCTTTTTCGATTATGAAATTTGGCAGATGGATGTCAAAACAGCGTTCCTTAACGGTTTCCTTAAGGAAGAGTTGTATATGATGCAACCAGAAGGTTTTGTCGATTCAGAGAATGCTGACAAAGTTTGCAAACTCCAGCGATCCATTTATGGACTAGTGCAAGCATCTCGGAGTTGGAATCTTCGCTTTGATGAGGTGATCAAAGCGTTCGAGTTTATACAAGTTTACGGAGAAGCTTGTATTTACAAGAAAGTGAGTGGGAGCTCTATAGCGTTTCTAATATTATATGTGGATGACATATTGCTGATTGGAAACAATATAGAAATGTTGGAAAGCGTGAAGGAATATTTGAACAAGAGTTTTTCAATGAAGGACCTAGGAGAAGCTGCTTTCATATTAGGCATCAAGATCTATAGAGATAGATCAAGACGCTTAATAGGACTTTCACAAAGCACATACCTTGATAAGATTTTGAAGAAGTTCAAAATGGATCAGTCCAAGAAGGGGTTCTTGCCTATTTTGCAAGGTGTGAAGTTGAGTAAGACTCAATGCCCAGTGACTGCAGAAGATAGAGAAAAGATGAGTGTCATCCCCTATGCTTCAGCCATAGGCTCTATTATGTATGCAATGCTGTGCACAAGACCCGATGTCAGCCTTGCCATAAGTATGGTCGGAAGGTTTCAAAGTGATCCAGGAATGGAACACTGGACGGCGGTCAAGAATATCCTGAAGTACCTGAAAAGGACTAAGGACATGTTTCTCGTTTATGGAGGTGATCAAGAGCTCGTCGTAAAGGGTTACGTCGATGCAAGCTTTGACACTGATCCGGATGATTCTAAGTCTCAAACCAGATACGTATTTATTCTTAATGGGGGTGCGGTTAGCTGGTGCAGTTCCAAGCAAAGCGTGGTAGCTAATTCTACATGAGAAGCGGAGTACATCGCTGCCTCGGAGGCGGCGAAGGAAGGTGTCTGGATGAAGGAGTTCATGACAAATCTTGGAGTAGTGCCTAGTGCGCTTAACCCAATGACTCTGTTTTGTGATAATACTGGTGCCATTGCTCTAGCCAAGGAACCAAGATTTCACAAGAGGATCAGACACACAAAGCGACGTTTCAATTCCATCCGCGATTACATCAAGGAGGACGACATAAATATTTGCAAAGTACACACGGATCTGAATGTTGCAGATCCGATGACTAAACCTCTTCCAAGGGCTAAACATGAACAACACCAGAACTGCATGGGTGTTCGATTCATTACAATGTAAATCACATAGTGATGTGAACTAGATTATTGACTCTAGTGCAAGTGGGAGACTATTGGAAATATGCCCTAGAGGCAATAAAAAATTGGTTATTATTATATTTCCTTGTTAATGATAATCGTTTATTATCCATGCTATAATTGTATTGATTGGAAACTCAAATACATGTGTGGGTACATAGACAACACTATGTCCCTAGTAAGCCTCTAGTTAACTAGCTCGTTGATCAAAAGATGGTGATGGTTTCCTAGCCATGGACATGAGATGTCATTTGATAACGGGATCACATCATTAGGATAATGATGTGATGGACAAGACCCAAACTATAAACGTAGCATATGATCGTGTCAGTTTATTGCTATAGTTTTCTGCATGTCAAGTATCTGTTCCTATGACCATGAGATCATGCAACTCACTAACACCGGAGGAATACCTTGTGTGTATCAAACGTCGCAACGTTACTGGGTGACTATAAAGATGCTCTACAGGTATCTCCGAGGGTGCCTGTTGGGTTGGCATGGATCAAGACTGGGATTTGTTACTCCATGTGACGGAGAGGTATCTCAGGGCCCACTCGGTAATACAACATCACAATGAGCCTTGCAAGCAATGTGACTAAAGTGTTAGCCACGAGATCTTGTATTACGGACCGAGTAAAGAGACTTGCCGATAACGAGATTGAACTAGGTATAGAGATACCGACGATCGAATCTCGGGCAAGTAACATACCGAAGAACAAAGGGAACAACATACGGGATTAACTGAATCCTTGACATAGAGGTTCGACCGATATAGATCTTCGTAGAATATGTAGGAACCAATATGGGCATCCAGGTCCCGCTATTGGTTATTGACCGTAGAGGTGTCTCGGTCATGTCTACATAGTTCTCGAACCCGCAGGGTCTACACACTTAACGTTTGGTGACGATTAGTATAGTTGAGTTATTGTGTTGGTGACCGAAGGTTGTTCGGAGTCCCGGATAAAATCCCGGACATGACGAGGATCTCCGGAAGAGTCCGGAGGTAAAGATTGATATATGTGATAATAGTGTTTTGATCTCCGGAAGGGTTCCGGAATTCACCGGAAGGGGTTCCGGATGTTTACCGAAGTGTTCGGGTGCAGCAACACTTTATATGGACCAAAGGGGTAAAGCCCACGAGGTATTGGAAAGTGCAAAAGGAAGTTTTGCTGCTGCCTTAAGCGGTACTACCGCTCAAGCGGTACTACCGCTCATGAGCGGTACTACCGCTTGTACGCGGTACTGCTGGAATCCGAGTGGGACTCTTTCCGTGCGGGCCAAACCCACCTTGTGCAGGCAAAACCGACCTTGTGGAGGCTTTCTCTCCAAGTTTAGACCCCAGGGCTCAACATATAAATAGAGGGGCAAGGCTAGCACACGGGATAGATCAAGATTTCCCAAGCCGTGTGCCGGCAACATTAACCCTCTAGTTCCTCCCGTCATAATCTCCGTAGTGCTTGGTGAAGCCCTGCAGAGATTGTTCCTCACCACCATCACCACGCCGTCGTGCTGCCGGAACTCATCCACTACTTCACCATCGCTCGCTGGATCGAGGAGGTGAAGGCGTCATCAAGCCGTACGTGTGTTGAACGCGGAGGTGCCGTCCGTTCGGCGCTAGATCATGTTTGGATCGAGGGACGACTTGCGATTTGGATCGCGAAGACGTTCGACTACATCAACCGCGTTTCTTAACGCTTCCGCTTAGCGATCTACAAGGGTATGTAGATTGACTCTCCCTCTCGTAGAAGCTAATCACCATGGATAGATCTTGCGTGTGCGTAGGAAAATTTTTGTTTCCCATGCGACGTTCCCCAACACTTTTCCCAACGGGTTTTTCTACTACTGCCTGTGCATAGGTCAGGGGCACTGGATACCCCTCTCCTAGTGCACCGACACCTAGCCTGCACCTGAAACTGTCTCTTGAGACTCTCGATCATCTTGAAAGCCTCAATGTTTTCGAAATGCTGTTGTAAATCGGGCTCCATACAAGCCAGCATGAGGCAGCTGATCTCGTTTGATTCATCAACGAGTTTCTGGTGGGCATTCTTGGTTGTGGCACTAGCATTCTCGGCAGGTTCCTCTAGATGTGAATCCTCTAGAACATGTTCCTTTTTATCGTGCTTGAGAACAATTCTCAAATTTTTATACCAAGTGGTAAAGTTTGCTCCATTTAGTTTATCCTTTTCCAGAATTGATTTCAATGCATATTTGGGTTGAGCAGGTGGTGCCATTGATCTACAACAGAAAATATGCAATCACTAAGCAATGTGTTTATGTAGAGTAATTCAAGCCTTAAACAGAACTACTCCCACTGAAGTGAGCATCCCTCCGCAAACTCTCAGTGATTCAGGACCCGTCTAGCGCGAGCGACTAGTGAGATTTAGCATCACTGCTAGCCAACTTGCCTATTCGGTAAGCAACTCCTTTCTAATCATATCTCTATACGACTCCTATCGGTCGGGTAGGTATCTCATACCCCGGCTCCCGACCTTCTTTGCCACAAGGCCCAAAACAGTTTTGATAGCCTTGTCAAGTTAACCTGATGCAGTGCATGTCCATGTCCGACACAAACCCTCCAGTTCAAGGACACCTAGTGGCACATTTTTTTATTAGCCCACCACTAGATGTACTTAACGTGCGAAGGTGCAACATCCGGAATGGCAATGTGCTTGATATTAACGAGGGATCTTTCTACCATTTTAACATGCATAGAAACAAGAAGAAATATCAATCACATATAAACATAAATATGTGAAATAGTATGGCTCCTTCATGGACATCCTTCCAGGCCGGCTCCAACTCCGATGACCAAGGCGGAACTCCATGTCGGGTCACGATGCACACGATCACCTATGGGGCCATGGGCCCCTTTGTGGTTCGGCGGGGGTGTGGTCACGTTGCACAAAGAGCAGAGGCAGTGAGGCAGGACGACGACGAGACGCTCGTGTTTTACCCAGGTTCGGGCCACTGGGAAGTGTAAAACCCTACTCCTGCTTTGGTGGATTGATCGAGGGAACACGAAGCACACGTAGTTCTCAAACCTGACAAGGTTGCCTTCGGGAGAGCTGCTACGCGAGTACCAGTGTTCAAAGGTCTGAATCCTTAGCTAGGTTGCCTTGGGCCTCCTTTTATAGCTCAAGGGGCAACCACAGTGGCAAAACAGACATTATCTAGTGATTAGATAGCCAACAAAGCTATCATACCTAACTCTGGCATTTAGGACAAAATGCCATAAATGCTAGCCTAGGTGGCGTGCGGGGATGCATCCCCGGCAGGATTTTACCACCGCTTTAGCTAACTATTGCTTAGTATCTCGACACGCCTCTGGACGGGTGTCAATCAAGCATAATTTGTCTTCCAACGAGTCACCACGTCCTTAGCGAGAGCCACTTAGCCACCTGAGGGCTCGACACCGCATCGACAAATGACTGACCTTGTGATGCGGTGGAGCGGTGGCCGATCGGCTCGTGCCTGCCGGGGGATGTCTTGCCGGGTCTTCCTGAAGATGTGCGCGCCTCGGTCCCCGGCAGGCACCGGGGACGTGTTTGGCATGGTTCGGGCCCGTTCTGGGCCGTCGCATCGACCTTTCCGGCGTTGCTTAGCCAGCGTAGGCTACTTCTGCCGGAGTCTTGGTCTTGAATGCTGCTTCGTCTTCTTGATGAGCTCCTTGATCTCACATAGAGCAGCTTCTCTGGTTTGGACTGGTTTTGACTATTTTATGTTGATGGGTTTTGCTACTACTGCCTGTGCATAAGTCAGGGGCACTGGGTACCCCAGTCCTAGTGCACCGACAGGAGCCCCCGGGTCTGGCCCAAACGCGCTTGCCTAGCGCCGTTGGGTCAGGCCCAAAATTTATGCACAGGCGCGCAATATGAGGGAGTAGCTACTGACTTTCAAGCCAGCACTTACCTACTACCTCAGGTTGTTTCCGCCACGCTCGCCGCATGCATTGGTGGGAGTTTGCGGTGGATGCGCAAGACTCAAAGGCCTGGGAGTGGCAGAAACTGCAGCGCCAGGGATTGGAGCAATGGTTACCTGTTCGCCCGTGATTGTGGGTAGTGGGACTGGTGGAGATGGGCCGCCGCCTTGTAGCGGAGGAGAGCCAGCCCCCATGCCCTTCCCTATAAATTGGGGAGTTACAACGGGCGATGCTCATCCATTCCCTTCTCCTCCTCGATCTCAGGTTCACATAGCTTGCCCTTCTTCTCCGTCTTTGGGCGCACCAGTCACCACCATGACGAGGAGGCGAGGACGACCACCAGCTTCCGCCGCGGCAACGAGAGTTTGCCCTCGGGATCATGCCGCTGCTTCAGCCGCGATGGCGGGAGGCGGTTCCAGCACGCGGGGTGGGAGCGCTGGAAGAGGCCGGGGCCGGTGCGGGGTTCGTGGCCGGGGGAGGCGGAGCGCCGCACCCGATCCTCCTCCATCGGCAGTTCCTCCCTCAGCGATGGGACATACTGAAGGTACGGTGCTGGAGTTTGTTGTTAGGCTGCGTGGCCCTCCCCATAGCCGTTTGCGACTCCCTCGCCCTTTCGCTAGGGTGATGGAGACCGGCAAGCCGCACGTGATGTGGTTGCGCATGCACGGCTGCTGTAATGGCGCCATGCAGGCTGACGTCGAGTTTCCGGCGCCCCGCGTCATGTTCCTCAGGCGCGGGTGGAAAACCCTCGCACGTGCCCATAACTTCATGGGTGGGTATGTCCTTCGGCTGCTGCGAAGGAGCTCGAGCGACGATGAAAGCTCCTCCTCGAGCGACAGTGACGAGGATGACAGTGTCGGTGAATACGACGACAGCGAGCCCTCGGTCGTCAAGTCGGAGTACGACGACTCGGGCTCCAGCTCACCGCCGATCACACTGTCACCGCCAGCTAGCCCCTCAGCAGAGCGATTTGCCGTGCGTTCTTGACTTGGGTGCCGCCTCTTCCCCCAGCTGGACCCTGGCAGGCTCGTGGGCTCCGGCTTCGTCTTCCCTGCTGGTGGTCCTGTCGAGCCGCGCCCTGCTGGTCCTGACGGGATCAGGCTGGGCTTCTGCTTAGGCCCTCTTTTCGTCCTTTCTCCTTTTTGTAGCTTGTCCCTAGGGGAGAAAGTCAAATAAAGAGTTATTTAAGTGGCATCCTCTAATGTATCTCTATCGATTTTGCACCGAAAATGAATGAAAGAATGCTATTTCTCTTCCATAAGTACTATCCCTTTCTCCCCTTGTTTCTACTGTGCCAGCATGTTTGTCCTTGCCGCACGGAACTATTTGCCGGGTCAATACTAACCGCGAGCGCCAAAGGGGGGGGCGAGCCCCCGGCAGCAGGCTGGTATCATTCCCCGGCAAGGCTCCTTGTCGGTATCGGCGCGGCCCCCCAGAGCTGATAAGCGACAGGAGCTGGGGGACGGCTCGTCCCAACAAGGGTTTCCATTGCGTGAAGGACTCCATTGTACACATTCAAAAAGGATAGCAAGGGTTTCCTTAAGGGAGCAAATGGCACTGAGCTTGGAATATGCGATTAGACTTATCTTTTCAGGCAGTATCCCTTTCTGGAGTACGATGGGCCGCCGCCTTGTTTCTTTGCCCTTCTTCCTTGTTTTCCTAACGGTGAAACATGTAGGGCAAGAGGCCTCTGTCCTCTGGATAGAGAGAATGCGGCAACAATGATCACATCTCATCAAGTACTCTAGCAAATTTATAAAACTTAAAAGCGATAACACTACGACATAAAAATGCATAGTAAACATGCAGTTCGATGGCATGATGCAATGCCTAGCTTTATTATTGCATGCACAGGGTCTGCGCCTGGCTTTGTACAAAGGGTTACATGCACTGTGGCAAGGCTTGTACAAAAGGTGGTTGCCGGGGACTGAGCCCGGTGACCGCGCCTTACGGGTAGAACTTAAGAAGATGCTCAATATTCCATGAGTTAAGCATTTTGATGCCATCGTCGGTCTCCAGACAGACTGCGCCAGGTCTGGTGACTGGTGCTACCCGGTAAGGGCCTTCCCACTTCGGCGTCAACTTGTTGGTACCCTTGGCGGACTGAACACGCCTAAGGACAAGGTCGCCTTCCTCAAGACTCCGGGCGTGGACCCTGCGGCTATGATAGCGGCGCAGGGCTTGCTGGTAGCGTGCAGCACGCACAGCGGCCCGGAGACGATCTTCCTCGAGGAGCATGGCATCGTCATGCCGTAGCTGCTCTTGCTCTACTTCATCGTAGGCAAGTATTCGAGGTGACCCGTGTATGAGTTCCATGGGGAGAACTACTTCCGCCCCATATACTAGGGACAAGGGCGTCTGGCCGGTAGCTCGATTTGGTGTCGTTCTGAGGGACCAAAGAACCACCGACAGCTCATCTATCCAGCGCTTGCCAGCTCTTCGTAGTCTAACGAAAGTTCTTGTCTTGAGCCCACGCAACACTTCAGCATTCATCCTCTCGACTTGCCCGTTGCTTCTCGGGTGGGCAACAGAGGCGAAGGAGATCTTGCTTCCAAGGCTTTGGATGTATTGCATAAAGATGCGGCTCATGAACTGGGTGCCATTATCGGTGATTACCCAGTTGGGCACTCCAAAACGGCACACTGGTCCTTTCAGGAACTTGACAGCTGACTACGCGGTCACCTTTCTCACTGGTTCCACCTCAGGCCACTTTGTAAACATGTCGATTGCTACGAACAAGAATTCAAAGCCCCCGACGGCGTGGGGAAAGGGGCCCAAAACATCGAGCACCCACACCGAGAATGGCCAGGATAAAGGGATCGTCTGGAGAGCTTCCGCTGGTTGATGAATGTTCTTGGAATGGAACTGGCAGGCTTCACATTTGGTGACTAGCTCAGTTGCATCCTGGAGGGCAATGGGCCAATAGAAACCCTGCCAGAAGGCTTTTCCGGCATGGGCCCTTGATCCAATGTGAGACCCAGACATGCCTTCGTGAATCTCTGCCAACAGCTTCAATCCATCTTCCGTGCGACTGCACCTTAATTTCACACCGTTTGGTCTTTTTCTGTACAGAGTGTCATCGACAAACTAGTACATACTTGACTGACGGGCTACCTTTTCGGCTTCTTCTTGTTCTTTGGGAAGTTCTCCTGTTTGAAGAAAGTGGACTATATGTTGTGTCCAAGTTGGAGCCTGTGGCTCGACAACGAGGACTAAAGGCATCTCCTCATTCGTGGTAGCGCTTACCTCGACCACAAGAACTTGGGGTTCTACAGGGGGGAGCTGCTCACCAACCGAAGCGAGACTGTCTCCGGTAGCCTTTCTACCAGCGGCTTCAGGAAGCTCTACCGGGAAATGCTTGCCGGAGTTCAGCTTTCTCTTTTTCCTGGTCATCGTTGACGGGGATACTGATGGCTGAGTGAGGAGGAGGACAAAAGTTCCTGGTTCCACAGGAAGCTTTTGCGCGGCGCACTTTGATAGATGATCAGCGACGCTGTTTTCTACACGTGGTACATGCTCTGCTTGCAATCCATCAAAGTGCTCCTCCAGCTTCCTCACCTCTTCCACGTACGCTTCCATCAACGGACTCTGATAATCTTTGTTGACTTGTTTCACCATTAGTTGAGAATCTCCTCGGATGATCAGTTTCTTGATTCCCAACTCCACCACGATTCTGAGTCCGACAAGGAGGCCCTCATACTCAGCGGTGTTGTTGGTGGCCTCCTCCCAGGGAAAGTGCATTTGAACCACATATTTGAGATGCTTTCCGGTGGGGGCGATGAGGAGCACGCAGGCTCCGGCGCCCTGAAGCAAGAAAGCATCATGAAAATACATGATCCATTCCTTAGGCGCTTCTTTGCCGGGGAGAATTGTCTCTGGAACCTCTTCATCTGGCGTGGGCGTCCATTCCGCAATGAATGCCGCCAACGCCCTGCTCTGAATTGTGGAAGTGCTCTCATACTTCAAACCAAAACTTGACAGCTCTAGCGCCCACTCAACTATCATGCCAGTGGCTTCGGGGTTCCTTAATATACGCTGCAGCGGAAAGCGGGTGACAACTGTGATCTCGTGGCCTTGGAAGTAGTGGCGCAGTTTCCTTGAGGCCATGAGAAGGCTGAAGATCAGGTTTTGCACTCCAGAGTACCTAGACCTAGCCCTTTGTAACAAGGAGCTGACAAAGTATACTGGTCGTTGCACCACTTTCTTGTTTGCCACTTCCTTGAAACTGCCTTCGTTTGCTTGCTTGGGTTCCCCTCGGTTTGTATCAGGTCCTGCCATGAATGCTTCGGTTCCACCCCTGGTGAAATCAGTCATAGCGGCTGCATCTTCACCCACGTCTCGCTGCGCCACCAGCGCTGCACTAACCACTTGATTTGTTGCTGCCAAGTATAGTAGCAACGGTTCTTGCAGTTTAGGCGTGACCAAGGTGGGAGCGGAGGAAAGGTAAGCTTTCAGATCTTGCAGCGCTGTTTCTGCTACCGGGGTCCACTTCACCAGGCCAGCCTTTTTCAGAATCTTGAAAAATGGCAAGGCGCATTCAGCGGATTTGGAGATGAACCTACTCAACGCGGCAATGCATCCGGCCAATCGTCTTACGTCCTTGACGGACTTGGGTGCTTGTATCTGCTCGATTGCTTTGATCTTGTCGGGATTGGCTTCTATTCCCCGCTGAGATACAAAGAACCCAAGCAGCTTGCCGCATGGGACACCCAACACACACTTCTCAGGGTTGAGCTTCAAATTGATCTTGTGCAAGTTCATAAAAGTTTCTTCCAAGTCTTGTATCAGGGTTACTTCATCTCTGGTTTTGACTACTATGTCATCCATGTAAGCTTCCACGGTCCTGTGCAACTGAGGTTCAAATCCAAGCTGCACGGCCCTTGCAAAAGTAGAACCAGCGCTCTTTAACCCGAAGGGCATATGTACAAAGAAGTACGTTCCACACGGAGTTATGAACGTGGTCTTTTCCTCATCTTCCTTGGCCATGAATATCTGTGGGTATCCGGAGTATGCGTCCAAGAAGGAAAGCAAGTCACACCCGGAAGTGGAATCAACAATCTGATCGATGCGTAGCAAGGGAAAATGGTCCTTTGGGCATGCTTTGTTCAATTCAGTGAAATCAATGCAAAGCCTCCATTTCCCATTCGCCTTGCGCACCACTACCGGGTTGGCTAACCAAGTTGGATGCAACACTCCTGTGACCAAACCAGCTGCTTCGAGCTGCTTGATCTCTTCGGTGATGAACTGCTGCCACTCCAAGGCTTGCTTTCTAACTTTTTTCTTAACGGGCGTGGCATGAGGGCAGACAGCAAGGTGGTGCTCAATTACCTCTCTCGGAACACCGGGGATGTCAGATGGTTGCCAAGCAAACACATCGACATTCGCCCGCTGGAAGGCAACGAGCACGCTTTCCTATTTGTCATTAAGGGTGGCACTGATGGTAAACGTACCATCAACGCCATCCTGCCCTGCCGGGACCTTCTTCGTCACAGGATAGGTGACCTTGGATCTCTTGCTACTAGAACTCTCCGGCAGGTCATCAACGGATGTGGCACACTCCGAAGAGGGGCGCTTCCCGGAGTCCTTGCCGGCGTCCCTGCTAGACTTCTTCCCCTTCTTCGATTCCTTGGCGGGAGCTGGGGATTCCGCGACCTCAGCTGTTACCGCGTCTCAATACATCTTGTCCACACATATAACGACATCCTTCTTATCGGATGGAATGGAGATGATTCCCATGGGCCCTGGTATCTTCAAAGTGTTGTAAGCATAGTGGGATGCTGCCATGAATTTTGCCAGAGCTGGGCGACCAAGAATTCCATTGTAAGGCAGAGGGAGTTCGACCATGTCAAACACCACCTTCTCAGTCCGGTAGTTCAACTCCCCGCCAAATGTCATAGCCAAAGTGATCTTTCCCCGCCAAATGTCAGTTGTCGGAGTTGATCCTTTGGGATGTCGGTGAACGATCACCTATGGGGCCACAGGCCCCTTTGTGGTTCGGCGGGGGTGAGGTCACGTTGCACAAAGAGCAGAGGTAGTGAGGAAGCACGACGATGAGACGCTGGTGTTTTACCCAGGTTCGGGCCGCTGGGAAGCATAAAACCCTACTCCTGCTTTGGTGGATTGATCGAGGGAACACGAAGTACAGGCAGTGCTCAAATCCGGCAAGGTTGCCTTCGGGAGAGCTGCTACGCGAGTACCAGTGTCCAATGGTCCGAATCCTAAGCTAGGTTGCCTTGGGCCTCCTTTTATAGCTCAAGGGGCAACCATAGTGGCAAAACAGACATTATCTACTTATTAGATAGCCAATAGTGCTATCATACCTAACTCTGGCATTTAGAAATAAATGCCAGCCTAGGTGGCGTGCGGGGATGCATCTCCGACAGTGTTTTACCACCGCTTTAGCTAACTATTGCTCAATATATTGACACGCCTCTGGACGGGTGTCAAACGGGCATAATCTGTTTTCCAACGAGTCGCCACATCCTTAGAGAGAGCCACTTAGCCACCTGAGGGATCGACACCGCATCGACAAATGACGGGCGTTGCGATGCAGTGGAGCGGTGGCCGATCGGCTCACGCTTGTCGAGGGATGGCTTGCCGGGTCTTGCTGAAGATGTGCGTGCCTCGGTCCCCGGCAGACACCGGGGACGTGTTTGGCGCGGTTCGGGCCCGTTCTGGGCCATCGCATCGACCTTGCCGGCGTTGCTTAGCTAGCGTAGGCTTCTTCTGCCGGAGTCTTGGTCTTGAATGTTGGCTTCGTCTTCTTGATGCGCTCCTTGATCTCACGTAGAGCGGCTTCTCTGGTTTGGACTGGTTTTGACTGTTTTTATTTATGGGTTTTGCTACTACTGCATGTGCATAAGTCAGGGGCACTGGGTACCCTAGTCCTAGTGCACCGACATCCATCTTGTTCGTCACACCGGGACGCCAAAGCATCAAACTTGATCTCTGTTCTCCAACTACTACAACTAGTAATGAATTTACAGAGAATCACAAGTCTACACGCAGGTCGTTATACAATATAATGACAGCACTTTGGCTCCTGCCGGCTGACAATCATGACACGCAGGTCATGTTAAATTACACACATGCATCACATACATATGAGCCATACTATTCACATCAAACCTGCAAAACAAAGTTATGCCTAGAATCGCATTCTACCAGTTTGTGTGATCATGTACGAAATAGAAGGCGCTACGCACACAGCGGTCCTCACTCGGATTCGGATTTATGTTTCACTGTTAACCCCGATGGCGAAAACCGACCGATAGGGGTAGGTTGTGTCATGACCTCGTCGATTCCGATTGACAGAAAACATAGCCTCAAGGATCCCCATGTGCAGATGATCTCATCAACCACGCACATAGCCGATCTCATGAATGACAACAGATCTCATCTGCTGCCTCCACATATCAAATATGCATCCGATCTAAAACCAAAACCTATAGCAGAGGCTCTGATGCCACTGTTGGGTTCTACCGTAGGTGCATCATATGCAAATTAAAAAATTCCTACGCGTAGAACATCCAAGAACATGCTACAGAGATGGATCACAGATCGTTACCACTAGACGCGCAGTGTCGTGCAACGGAAGTAGAGTTGGGGCAGCGCGTCCGCAAGGTCCGTCTCCTCCTCGTCCGATCTCCCTCGAACTGCCGGTCACCGGATCCCACGTACAGGTTCGCCGGAGCAGCGCAAGTGCACCGCCTCTAATGGTATCCGTGCGTACAGGAGGAACACTGTGCGGTGGACTGCTAGGTCCGATCACACAGTTCAGCGGCGAGTGGAGGTGGCTAGTTGCAACACATGCAAAGCCCTAATGATGGCACCGAAGCGATCAACCAGATGGGTGTGCCGCACCTCCACTATATATAGGCATCCATCGTGGGCTCAACTCTTGGGCCTCGCACGGATCCTAAAGCCCACGTGTTCCTTCCCTTAAACGTGCGACGCCTTAGGTTCTCGTTCACTTGGTCACGAGTCGGATCACATCCGGCTCGACTAGTCAGTAACGGCCTCTAGCAAAGCGTGCCGGCTCCAAGTGTCCGATGAAGCTTGTCGGGCTCAAGGCGAGTCTGTCATCCTTGTGTTAGCTCGACCTCTTTCTCGTTCCAGTGATGCCGACCACAAATTAGATAGTCTCATAATCCTTGTCGCGTGGCCATGCTTATCTTGGTCGGATTACACGAGGGGCCCAGAGTATATCTCTCCTGATCGGAGGGGCAAATCCCATCTTGCTCGACCATGTCTCGCAGCATGGGTCTGGACAAGCCCGAAACCTACCTTTATAACTACCCAGTTACGGAGTAGCGTTTGGTCAGCCCAAAGCAGGTCTATCACCATCCCGAGTACATGTGCCAGCTCATGTCTCAGGACATAGAACGTATGTTGTACTAGAGACTCACATATGACATATTGCTGCGTCTCATAGCTGGGTCTGTCCAACTCAGACCTTATCTCAACTCAGATGCGACTACGTCGAATCCGACCAGATCTTTCTGAGTCCATATTATCCGGCTAGCATCCAATGCCACATGGTCAATGAGACTGGACCATCCACTGTGTCATATGCTAGTCTAACTGGTTGTGCTTCCACACAGCCCTTTCGACGAGAGACCATTTAGGATAGTCATCATACAATGCATAGTCTCACAAACAAGTCACGTACTTGTTAATACACATCATTGATAATGTCCAAGGACTATCTTTATTCATAAACACATAGGAAATATCATCATACATGATTGCCTCTAGGGCATATCTCCAACAATAAGTCTCACCATAGTTCATACCTTCGACTGGAGTGTAACCTTGAGCTACAAGACATACCTTGTTGTGTACCACTTGACCATCTTCAGCTTGCTTGTTTCGAAACACCCATTTTGTTCCAATGATATTGTACTCATCCTTGGGCTTCTCCACTAGTGTCCACACTTCATTCTCAAAGTTGTGTAGCTCTTCGTGCATGGCATTCACCCAATCTGGGTCTTCAAGTGTGTCTTCTACCTTCATAGGCTCAATACTAGAGACGAACGAGTAATGCTCACAAAAGTTGGCTAAACGAGTTTTAGAGCGAGTGATTCTCACGGTTTGTATGTCGCCGAATACTTGCTCTAAGGTATGATTTTGTTCACTCTTGCTCGAACTCGTGATAGCTTTTTCTTGTTGGATGGTGGAGCTTCCTCATCTTCATCTTCCTGTTCGTTGTTGTTGAAGGTGTTGTTCCCTTGAGGGGGTGGTGAAGGAGGTTGAGGTGGATCATCTTGATGCACTTCTTCTTCCTCTTCATATTTGTGTGTTTCGCTTGTGGATGCCTCCATGTCGTTTTGTGGTTCGCCTTGATGCGAGGTAGGAGCTTCCACTTGTGTTGATGAAGTACTTTCCTTCACCTTCATGGGACGAATCTTGTCGATGGAAAAGTCTTGAATGGCTTCCGAAGGTTCCTTATATCCTACATCATTTGGCAATTGTTCGACTTGCGAACCATTAGTCTCATCAAACTTCACATCTACCGTTTCTTCAACTTTTCGAAAGAAGTTGTTGTAGACACGGTAAGCGTGAGAGTTTGATCCCTAACCAAGTAGAAAACCTTCATGAGATTTAGGAGCAAATTTAGAACGATGATGCTTATCAAGAATGTAGCATTTTGAGCCGAATACTCAAAAGTATCCAATTTGGGGTTTGTTACCGGTGAGCAGCACGTATGTCGTTTTACCGAGAAGCTTGTGTAGGTAGAGTCGGTTCGTAGCATGACAAGCTGTTTCCACGGCTTCCACCCAAAAGTGTCTTGGCGTCTTGTATTCGTGGTGCATTGTTCTAGCCATCTCTATGAGAGTCCAGTTCTTCCTCTCAACAACTCCATTTTGTTGAGGTGTGTACGAAGCCGAGAACTCATGTGAGATGCCTTCTTCGTCAAGAAAGGTATCCACATTAGTGTTCTTGAACTCGGATCAGTTGTCACTCTGAACTTTCTTTATCTTCACTTCAAATTGATTTTGAGCTTTACGAGCAAAGTTCTTGGAGATCTTTTATACCAGCGACTTGTCATCAAGAAAGAATACCCACGTAAATCTGGAAAAATCATAAACTATAACTAGACCAAAGGAATTCGCACCGAGGCTCTTGTAAGCATTGGTACAAAGAGATCCATGTGAACCAACTCGAGTGGTCTCCTAGTAGTCATGATGTTCTTTACGGGATGACTTCTGCCCACTTGTTTTCCTGCTTGACAAGCACTACAAAGTCTATCTTTGTCAAAGATAACATCTTTAACACCAAGTATGTGATCACCTCTGATGAGCTTGTCTAGATTACGAACACCAACATGTCCTAGCCTTCTATGCCATAGCCAACCTTTAGAATATTTTGCAATAAGACAAGTATGAGGCTGAGCTCTCTAAGTGAAATCGATAATGTATAGATCACCTCTACGGATACCAGTAAAGACCATGTTATGATTGTCTTGACGAAACACTTGGAAATCTACTTTAGTCAATAGCACACTGAAACCGTAGTCGGCTAGTCTAGATACGGAAAGAAGATTGTAGCCAAGAGATTCAACAAGCATGACATAAAGAATGGACCTATCATGAGATATGGCCACCTAAACAATACCAAGTACCTTACCCTTGGAGTTGTCTCCAAAAGTTACATACCTCCGCGGTCCATGATTTGGTGTGATCTCATGAAACATGTATCTATCTCCGATCAATCAATGCATCCACTATTAAGAATCTACTCTTTTCCTCCAGACATGTAGTCTTTGAAGTTCGCCCTGAGACTTAGATTCTTCATAGTCTTCTCATATTCGATATCAAACTTTTCATCTTCATTATAGTAGCCATGTTCCACATTTTCATCATCAAATGGAATATCCTCGTCATAAAAATCAAGAGATTTGTTAGAATTGTGACCATGACAATGTTCAAGATTATGAATATGAATGGCTTCAACAATGATGTTGTTGATGGTTATGACATCTCCTTTAGCATGCATGAGGTCATGAAGCTCAAACTAGTATTTATCAAAGTTTGGGTCAATAGGCTTCATTTTGTGAAAGGCAATAGTTTTATGGAGAATGACACCAAGATTTTCAAATGATTAATTAGGATATCTTTTATCAAAATCTTTCCACAAAGTATAAGCACACTCAAAGTTTTTCATTTGATCAAACACAATTCATGGTAATCCTCTAATGATGAGATTGATAGTTCTAAGATTACGAAGCATATCAATTTGTTCCTTGTGAGAAGGATGTAAGGGATCAATGGGAGGCACATCGGGGTTATCAACATACTTTCTCAAATGGAATTGATCAAATAGATCAAGCATTTTGTCTTTCCATTGACTATAGTACTCCCCATTGAGAATAGGCACTCTACAACTAAGACTCCCCAAACTAAGCACATCCATCTTCATCCAATGGTGATAAAACCAAAGCTATGGAGACCAAAGCTCTGATACCAATTGTGGGATTGAGAAGAGGCGTCTAGAGGGGGGTGAATAGACTACTTGAACAAATAAAAACCTATCCTTTTCCCAATTTTACTGGTTGACAAGTTTTAGCAATTCTATCAAGTCTAGCATACCCTACACATGCAAATCTAAGAGTATAGCAGCGGAAAGTAAAGACATGCCCATGTAAGTAAGTGTAGAGAAAGGAAGATCAAACACAATAGGGACTTGGAGATTTTTCCCGTGGTTCCGATAGGTGGTGCTATCGTACGTCTACATTGATGGAGACTTCAACCCATGGAGGGTAGCGGTTGTGCAGGTCCACGGAGGGCTCCACCCACGAAGTAGCAACCTTGTCTATTCCATCACGTCTTACATCCACGAAGGAGTAGCCTCACTCGGGGTAGATCTTCACGAAGTAGGCGATCTCCTTGCCCGTACAAACTTCTTGGTTCAACTCCACAACGAATTGGAGGCTTCCAAGCGACACCTAACCAATCTAGGAGACACCACTCTCCAAAAGTTAATAGATGTGGTATGGATGATGAACTCCTTGCTCTTGTGCTTCAAAAGATAGTCTCCTCAACAGGCAATCACTCTCTCACAGATTTGGCTTGGTAGAAGAGATTGATTGGATGGAAAGCAACTTGGGGAGGCAAGAAATCAAGATTCATATGGTTGGAGTGGAAGATCTTGATCTCAACACATGAGTAGGTGGTTTTCTCTCAGAAAATGGACGGGGCAAGCGTTGGCTTGTTCTGAGTGCTCTCTCTACGAATGAGAGGGAGGTGGATGGGTATATATGGGCATCTCCAAAAATCCAACTGTTACAACATTATTGCCCAACTCGGTGAAACCGAAGCAAAAAACTCTGTTGCACCGACTAGTATAAAATGTGGCAACTTTTGGGTTCTTGATGAGACCGATATACACAACTTGGTAAGACATATTCGGGTGACCTCGGGAAAATTCAACTCTCGGTGAGACCGAAATCCAAAACTTGGGAATTCTGAAATTTAACACTTTGGTAACAGAAAGTTGGCACCTACTTTTCGGTTGTATCGAAGGTGGTCTCGGTGGCACCGAGATGCTAGAGTTTGGCTCTGGAATTTGTCTAAGGGAAACTCGGTATGGCTGGTATGGAAATGTTGATGGCACCGAATTTGACAGTTAGGGATTTGACAGAATATTTTGTGGAGAATTTATGAGGGTTCTTGGTGGCTAATCTCTAAGCACTTGAGCAACCAAATCATCATAGATACCTCATCCCCTTTTAATAGTACTGGCTTTCCTATGGAGTCAAGTGTAATTTCTCACATAAATGAAAAATGTAGACTCTTCACTAGTGCAGAAAATCCTAGCTATGGCATGGCAAAAAGGGCATTGCTGGCATAGGCACCCTATGCCGGCAATATGGCACCACAGTTAAAAATCAGTGGTGGCGTTGGACTCGACGCCAGCACTATTCCATGCGTTTATGGCGTGCCTCTTGTCCAACGCCAGCAGTAATGTACGTCAGTAGTGGCATTGGATGTTAGTGCTACGCCAGCAATGTAATTTTCAGATTTAAACCAAATCTGTATAGCAGCGTGATACAGCAAAAATGACAGCATAATCAAAGGGTTTGACAGTAATTAAACAGTACATTGCAAATACCAAAATCTAAATTCAAGAGTCATTATGTATTGACATTATTCAGAAAAGTATAAAAAAGAGGCATATAACACAACTACACACAAGTTCAGATAAATTAACATGAGGTGATATGGCATGCATGCCCTACTAGCTAGCTAACTCAGACAATACGCCGGGCGGACTCAGGATCATAGTCTGGAGTAAGTGGACCATCATCATTGCTGCCAGCAGGCCTCTAGTAGACCATGATCTCATTACGATCGTAGTCAAGGTAGAATGTGGCTCTCTCCCCAGCTTCCATCTAGTAAGAAGTTGCAAGAGCTGTCCAACCAGGGCAACCGAAATAGGTGCGGTCTGACTCGTTGGTGACAAGGCAATTGAAGTGTTCGGTCGTCAGCATCTTCATTACGGTGCATTGGAACGTGATGGTTGCATCAAGCGGAACTCAAAACTTCTCTAAGAAGTCACGCCTTGCCTCGCAAGGGATGACCTGAGCAAAATTTGAAAAATAACTAGTTAGACAATTTCGGTCACAAACGTACCATATGAAACTCAATCAGAACATGTTAAACTAAATCACACACACACACACACACACACACACACACACACACACACACACACACACACACACACACACACACACACACATATATATATATATATATATATACCGTCTTTGCAATGAAGTCCTTCGGAAGATCGATGAAGAACTTCCTATCCTTCTGGCATCTCAAAGCACCACAAGTCTTACACGGGGCATCCATTTTTTGCTGTCAATATCGTTGATCAAAGTAAGTATAGATAATTAAACTAAATAACTAACACATCAAAATAGAACATATATGCACTAGTAATTAAGCATATACGAAATAGCTAATGCTACGTCCATCTCTAGCATAATTAAGCACGGTTAAAACATATAATAACATGCATAAAGTTAAATAGTCATTCATATACGAAATAGCTAATGCTACGTCCATCTCTAGCAAGCTAACGGCCAGAGGGGCCGGCCTCGTGGTCGTCCTTGGTGGATCTACGACGACGCAGTAGCGACTGAACCTCCTCCTCGTCCTCATGCTCCCCCTCCTCCTCGAGCTTATCCCAGTCTATGGGATCCTCCTCTACGCACTTCTTCGCTGCATACTGAAGGAGCATCATCTTGTTGGTCTCTAAGAGTTTGTCATCTCTCGCAAGCTCCGTCACTAATGGGTCGAACAATTGTTGCTCGGCCTGGAGGTTCTCCTTCTCCTCAGCCCTAGTGCATATCCTTATGTTCTCCGGTGCGAGGAACTGCACATACTCACAACAATCAGGGAAGTTTAGAATCGCTTTTTCCTTGTGATATTCAACCGCCTTTGCATCGTAGGCAAGCGCCTCTAACTTTGGGGTGTCCCAGTGGCCAAGCTGGTGGACGACATTGTCCTTCGTGATGGTTGCATAGTACTTAGTACCCTTCTGTCGCACACCACGAAACTTCGGAGCCATATGACAAAACCTGCAACACCTATATATATATACAATCTATAGACAATGTAATTAAACTACAAAACTAGACTAAAATCTGAAACTAAACAAGTACACTAAAAATCTGAAACTACACATACTATACTAAAAATCTGAAACTACACATACTATACTAAAAATCTGAAACTACACAAACTACACTAAAAATCTGAAACTAAACAAGTACACTATAAATCTGAAACTACACAAAGTACAGTAAAAATCTGAAACTACACAAAGTACACTAAAAACCTGAAAGTACACAACTACACTAAATATTTGAAACTACACAAACTACACTAAAAACCTGAAACTACACAAGTACACTAAAAATCTGAAACTACACAAAGTACACTAAAAACCTGAAAGTACACAACAACACTAAATATTTGAAACTACACAAACTACACTAAAAACCTGAAACTACACAAGTACACTAAAAATCTGAAACTACAATTACTCACCCGCGATGGAGGCGGCGGGATGGCGGTGGAGGCGCGGAGACGACGACGGCGGTGGTGGCGAGGAGACGGCGACGGCGGAGGAGGCGCAGAGACGGAGACGGCGGTGGAGGCGCGGAGACGGCAACGGCGGTGGAGGCGTGGAGACGGCGACGGCGACGGCAGTGGTGGCGCGGAGACGGCGACGGCGGTGGAGGAGCGGAGACGGCGACGGCGGTGGAGGCGCGGAGACGGCGACGGCGGTGGTGGCGTGAAGACGGCGACGGCGGTGGTGGAGATGGCGACAGCGGCCGGGGGGATTGGTCGCTGGCGGCGGCGGCGGCGTCGGGTTGGGATTGATTTGGGGGAGTTTGTGTGGGGATTAGATCCGGGTGCGTATATACGAGTGGTTAGGTTTGACGGGCCGTGTGATGTGTTTGATAGCGTTGGCCCATGTGTCGAACGCCATTTCATTTAATTATTATTTTATTTTCATCTTTGGTGAATAGATATATATATACAGAATTAAAAATTAGTTCAAAATATAATTCACATATATGAACAACATAGATTTCATTAATTAATCTGGCCTGCTTACATACATTACAGAAGGATAATAAAATGTAACAATTATAGTTTACTACTACTAGATCTAGACTAAGAACATCATCAGTATGATGACGACCACCAGAAGAAATTGTGTCATCGATCCAGCTGGGAGAAATAGGCCAAGCAGGCAACCGGCTAAAAGAGCATATCGAAGCATCTTGAATTTTTTTATTTGGCCTTGCATCACATCGTTCTGGAGATGCATCTCATCTATCTGTAGTCTCAAAGGTCCAATGGAGTAGTCGAGAACCTCACTTACATACTTCTGGACGAGATCAACCCATATCCATGTGAAGCAATATTTTCCCCCTGTTTTCTGTGGATCATAATACACACACACACATGCATATTGATGTGAGCAACGCTAGAGGAGTTGAATTGTGCAAAATAGCTGGAAGCCAATCAATATGTACATACGTACCTTTCCACGGTTGGTGCACATGTAGAACTCTCGCTCTGGATTCCATTCCTTGTGCGACATATGGTTATCAAGAGGGCGACGACAGCCGCAAAGCAGTACAGGGACGGTATCTTCGACGCTGGTGGCATAGCTGCCGGATTGAACAGAATTGGCGCTGCTGCGGCGGGATGATTCGCCGGACTGCACTGGTCGTGGCGAGCTCATGGTTTAGCCAACAGGACCAGACAGGAGCTCGGCCAGGGCGGCAGAGTCCCAAACTTTCGACACGCTCCGTCGACGTGGATCCATAACTGAGAGGAGCTAACTAGTTATTAGGGACAAGAATTGGAAGTGAATGTATTTTGAGAAGCAAGACGGGCTTCCAACACAGGTTATATAGGCAAAACATAATGCTGGCGTTCACGAGCAGGGAACGCTAGAACTACATAATATATCTATGGCGTGTCACAACGATCTACGCCAGCAACGCATCCCGACTGGTCAGCTCAGCAGGGCCCACTTTCTAGTGGCATTCTACTTTATGTCGACGCCACCACTAACTGCACAACGCTGTCGTACCATTTCGTCCAACGCCATTGCTATTTGGAAATATCAGTGCTGGCGTTAGTGAAAAATGGCGCGCCACCAACAAGAGTTGTGGCTAGCCATTTCTCTACTAGTGCTTGAAGCTTGAAGCTTAGCCAATCCTATTACTCTCCTTCCTTGGGGTTCCTCCTCACACTTCCAGCCACAACAATCTTTTGGACTTAATCTGAAACACTAGGTAAAACCATTAGTCCAAGAGATAATATATGTTGTCATGAATTATCAAAACCTCCAAGGGAGCTTATGTGCTTTTAGTGTCTACCAGTGCATGGAGGATCAAGAGTATGCTAGTGTGTATGTATTTTTACCCGTATTGTGGCCGGCGAGCTCGCGCGCGTACATATCTGAATTCCCACAAATTGAAGTACACTATGTATGTGACATGTATTCATGTGTAGGCATCGGATGCAAGGTGCACTCATACACGTATGATGCTGAGAGTTGGCTGGTAAAGATTCTGATGCGCACGTACGAGTCCCGGAGTTGGTAACTAAACATCAAACCCTACTCGCGATCAGGTATGTTTTATTTTTTTCTTGTTTTGTAGGCCTGCGAGATGAGGTAGTCGGTCAACCTGGATAGGCGCAAAACAAAAACTGGAAAGAGTACAACCAATCGGCAAGCATTGAATTGGAATGAGAGAAAACCGACCTTGAAGATCATCGTTCAAGGGCACATACATCACCGAGAATACAACCAATAGGCTTGTGCGTCAAGAAGAAGTACGAAAGGAAACCTTGAGGCCAAGTTGTGTTTCGGCTCTCTAACATACCCCGGCCCTCCCAGCCTATAAATACAGGAGCACCAACAACAAACCATGCACGCCGTGACGCATCAAGGCAAGACGTAGTCGCAACAGCAACGCACCACCACGGGCGTCGTGACGCATCAAGGCAAGACGCAGACGCAATAGCAGCGCACCACAACGCACGCCGCAACGTATCCACGCAAGGCCAAACACCCAACGCACAACACCCAGAAGTCATCGCAACTAGGAGCAGAGCAAGAAGGAGTAGTCCAGAGCAGCCATGGAGACAAAGATGACATTCCCTGATGGTGAGACGATTGTCTAATTCTTCTCTCTTCTCTATGCCTCACATCCAACATGCATGAGAGTACACACCCGTCACCGGAGATGAGACTCGTGTGATCTCGCCGCCACCGGAGATGACTTCGTCGGACCTTAAGAGTACATTGACACCACCGGAGATTGTCTACACCAAGCCCTTCGTCTTCAGGCATCATGTTCTTGGTGAGAGATGACTCGGAAGCAGCTGGAGCTTGCCAATGACGCAACCCAGCCGTTAGCTTTGGTGTTCTACCATGGCGATCTACATGTCTCCGGCGAACAGGTCACGATGTATACATCGCGACTCACATGTCCACGGCGAACAGGTCCACGGTGAAAAGATTCATGGCGAATGGAATACCGGCGCACAGGTCTTGCACCAAGCTTCCTGGAGTAAACTGTGTGCTGGGATTGGAGCTCGCTAATGATGCAGCCCGATGCCATCCTTCACCTTCACGAAGTACAGGTCTCAGGTGAACAGGTCCATGGCGTTCCGATTGCGGTGGACAAATCTGACATCTCACTTCCCGGAGGAGACGGCGTGGCAAAATCGGAGCTCGTGACAACATAGCCCGAGACAAGTCCATGGTGAATAGATCCCCAGTGCATAGATCCATGGCATTCCGATCGCGGAGAACAAATCCTACATCTCACTTCTTGGGTGTCAGCGTTCTGGGAACGGGGGTACCAAGACCTACCTGCCTGCGGCCCAAGGCATGGCCCACTTCATCAGCCAACCACAGCCAAGCGCGGCCCCACTCAAAACAAGGCCCTCGCGAGGGCCCTTGTCTCGCGAGGAGGAGCGGCATCAAGATCGGCAAGGGATGGGCCTCCCCAGGCCCCCTCCGGAGCGGCGGAGATCTCTATGCAAGGCCCGGCCTCAGGAGTCAAAGATGACGCAAGGATGGACAGGCGGGCGCCAGCGCGCCAGGTGGTGCAGTTTCCCCTTTGGTACAAAGGGAACAAGGACGTACGTGGGTTCCCAAAGCGCTCCCCAAAGGTTTCCATTCCGGTGCAACGAGACCACGACCACGAGCCCCGCAGGACGGATGTCATCGCCGAGCCCACCTCAGCATCATCGACAGTTACTTTGCAGGCGAAGACCGCCTTTGGGCAGGGAAGACATGTACTCCTGCCCCCCTTCAAAATTGGCTGTTGTGGGATCCCTTCCCGCCAATACGATAAGGGAAGAGGACCCGAGCCACAGCTATATATAGAGGGTAGGCCGCACCGTAGAGGGGGATCCGAAACCAGTGAATTCACTCATCCACCACCCAGCCAGCAGAGGGCCAAGAACACCTCAGGAGAGCCCTCGCGAGGCTCTGAAACACTGTACTTGTTCATCCACCACAACTCCCCGGGAGGCAATCCACCAAAGCAGGAGTAGGGTATTACGCTTCGCAGTGGCCCGAACCTGGGTAAACTGTCGTGTTCATCTTCTTCCTCGTCATCGCGCGAGTTTATCGTTTCGTCCACCGAGTAGCGAGCTAGGTAGGGCGAAGCTACTGGGGATCTTCGCACACACCCCTGTGTTCGAATCTTAAGGGTTTTGTGGAGCCCAAAATCCGACATTTGGTGTGCCAGGTAGGGGGCGTGTCGGAGCTTCCCCGCTTGCGGTGAAGGCCAAGCCCCGGTTCGGCAACTCCATGGCGGGCGAGATTCCCGATGACGGCCGGTCCCCGGCGCGAGACAGCGCTTGAGCGCGCAGGGCCGCCCCTGCGGTTGCCTGCATCCTCGGCGGGTCGCAGGCACCACCCTCCGGCCGCCATGTCAAGCGGTTCCTACGCCACGTGGGAGCGGTTCGGCCGCGGCCCGAGCCCGCGCAGCACCGCGCATGGCCGGAGATCGACATCACCTTCGGCCCCGACGACCACCCCAAGACGACATCGGCCGCTGGAACGCTCCCCATGTTGTGCACGCCGACCATACGCGGCGTGGCCGTCTCTAGGACTCTCATAAACGGTGGCGCCGGCCTCAACATCATCTCCGTGGAGGCCTTCGACGCGCGGTAGTTACCCCGTGACCAACTCGCACCTTCAAGGCCCTTCTCCGTGGTGGTCGGCGGGTCCGTCGTCCCCGTGGGGCGGGTGCGCCTCCCCGTCACCTTCGGCACCCGCTCCAACTTCCGCACCGAGCAGGTCGACTTCGATGTTGCCCACATCCCCCTCCCATACAACGCGATACTTGGCTACCCCGCCCTTGCTCAGTTCATGGCGGCAACGCACCCGGGCTACAACGTCGTCAAGATGCCCGGGAGCGGCGGCGTCCTCACCGTCGTGGGGGATGTCAAGGACGCGTCCCACGTGCTCAAGCTCTCCTACAAGGCCGCAGCCGCGGCGCGCACCAGTGTCGGGGGCACCGCGCGGGCTGCGGAGGACCCCGGAGGCGTCCCCGACGTTGCACCGGTGAAGAAGAAGCGGCTGTTCTCCCAGAGTCGGGCGGAGACGAAGCAGGTGCCGGTGGACGAAGGAAACCCTGGCCCTACCTTGACCCTCGGCGCCGACTTGCCTCAAGATCAAGGGGAGGCATTGGTGGCCTTCCTCAGGGTGAACAAGGACGCGTTCGCGTGGAGCGCCTCCGACCTGGTGGGGGTCCCAAGGGACGTAATGGAGCACCACCTCATGGTGTGCCCGAACGCATGTCCGGTAAAGCAAAAGGCAAGAAGGCAAGCTCCGGAGAAGCAGGCGTTCATCGCCCAGGAGGTCGGCAAGCTGAAGGAGGCAGGGGTCATCCGGGAGGTGCGTTACCCAGAGTGGGTGGCCAACCGGTGGTCGTCCCGAAGAAGTGTGGGAAGGAGCGTATGTGCGTCGACTTCACGAGCCTCAATAAAGCCTGCCCCCAGGACCCATTCCCGCTGCCGCGCATCGACCAGATCGTGGACTCCACCGCGGAATGCGACCTCCTGTGCTTTCTAGATGCCTTCTCGGGTTACCACCAGATCAAAATGGCGGTGGAGGACATCGAGAAGACGGCTTTTCTCACCACGTGTGGGGTGTTCTACTACACGTGCATGCCCTTCGGGCTGCGGAATGCCGGGGCAACCTTCCAGCGACTGATGCACATCGCCCTGGGGCCGCAGCTCGGGAGGAATGCAGAAGCCTACGTCGACGACATCGTTGTCAAATCCAGGTCGGCCAAGACCCTGGTCGGGGACCTGGAGGAGACATTCGCCAGCCTGAGGGAAGTAAACCTGAAGCTCAACCCCGAAAAGTGCGTCTTCGGGGTCCCCTCGGGCAAGCTGCTCGGTTTCCTGGTGTCACACCGGGGAATCGAGGCGAACCCGGAGAAGATCAAGGCCATAAACAAGATGAGCGCGCCCCAGACCCTCAAGGAAATGCAGAAATTGGCGGGATGCGTGACCTCCTTGGGGCGTTTCATCTCCGAGCTCGGCGAGCGGGCCTTGCCGTTCTTCAAGATCATGAAAAGGAAGGGCCCTTTCGAATGGACCCCGGAGGCTGACGCAGCCTTCGAGGAACTCAAGCGATACCTCACAAGCCCGCCGGTGATGGTAGCGCCTCGCCCTCGGGAGCCCCTACTGCTATACCTGGCTGCCACCCCCCACTCCGCCAGCGCCGCATTGGTGGCAGTCAGGGAGGAGCGAGTCGGCACACGCGCCGCATCGACGGGCGCTGGCGGGCCCCCACACACGGAGCCAGGGGGCTCGCAGGACCAACAGGAGCCCGCTCCTCCCCAAGCTGGGGCACCTGAGGCCCAAGCCGCTCCGACGGCCCCTGAAGCGCTCAACCCTCATGAGGTCCTGACCTCTCCGACGGCCCCTGAAGCGCTCGACCCTCATGAAGCCCCCTCCGCACCAACGGCCCCCGAGGCGCCCAGGCCTCTTGGGCCCGCCACGAGGCAGGACACCGCAGGAGACCTCACCCTCGTCGAACACCCGGTGTACTACGTCAGTACGGTGCCGCGGGACGCGCGCTCACGCTATCCCATGCAGTAGAAGCTCCTCCTAGCGCTCCTTGTCGCTTCAAGGAAACTACGTCACTACTTCCAGGGACATCCCATCAAGGTCGTCTCTGCTTACCCCTTGGAGAAGATCCTGCGCAACCCCAACACGGCAGGAAGAGTCACCGAATGGAACATCGAGCTGTAGGCCTTCAACATAGAGTTCAGCACGACCAGGGTCATCAAAGGGGCAGCCCTAGCGGACTTCGTGGCGGAGTGGACAGATGCCCCGGACCGGGGGGTAGAAGGGAGCCAGTCCCTCACCCCCGGTGATGAGCCACCCGAAGGATGGATCATGCATTTCGACGGAGCCTTCACGCACAAGGGAGCAGGAGCTGGGGTCGTGTTCACTTCCCCGGTAGGAGACAAGCTCAGCTATGCTGTGCAGCTCTGTTTCCAGCATGGAGAGAAGGTCTCCAACAACATCGCGGAGTACGAGGGCCTCATCGCCGGCCTCAAGGCGGCGGCAGCCTTGGGAGTTCAGTGCCTCACTGTCATGGGCGACTCCCATCTCCTCTTCAACTTCTCCAACAAAGAGTATACACCAAAGGACGAGCACATGGAGGCGTATTTGGAAGAGGTACGTAAGATCGAAAAACGTTTTCAGGGCTTGGAGTTGCAACACATCCCGCGCAGCGCGAACAAGGAAGCCGATGACATCGCCAAGAGGGCCTCGCGCCGCGAGCCCTAGGAGCCAGGGGTCTTCACGGAGCGGCTCTTCAACCCTCCGCGGCACCACCTACTGAAGACCTGACGCCGCGAAGTGAGGAGCTCCCCCCAGCGCCGCCCTTGGGGGCTCCGGACTATGGCCAGGCCTCGGGAGCCCGACTGCTCCTGGCCTTGGAACCTCAGGCCGACAGTTCTATGCAAGAGTTCAGGGCGTACCTACTTCACGGCACGCTTCCGGAGAAGGAAGAAGACGCGGAGCGCGTAGCCCGGCAGGCCACAGCCTACTGCTTGCAAGACGGCGACTTGTACCGCAGGCACCCGAAATACGTCACGCTGCAGTGCATCTCCAAGGAGCAAGGGTGCGAGCTGCTGGCCGACATCCACGGAGGAGACTGCGGGCATCACTCCTCTTCGCGCACGCTGGCAGGGAAGGCGTTTCGATCGGGCTTCTACTGGCCCACGGCGCTTGACGACGCCATCACTACTAGAAAAAAGGCTATTAGTGGCGCACCACATATTGCTATTAGTGGCGCACTATGGGTGCGCCACTATTAACACGCCATTAGTAATGGCTAGTAATGGCGCACCTCTGGTGCGCCACTGGTAAGGCACATACCAGTGGCGCACCATATGGTGCGCCACTACTAGCTTATGGTGCGCCACTGGTATTTCCTGGATGTGCGCCACTGGTATTTAGGATGGTGCGCCACAGCTATTAAAAGTCGGTGCGCCACTGGTAATTAACATGGTGCGCCACTGCTATTTTTATTAGGTGCGCCACTGGTAGAAAATATGGTGCGCCACTAGTATTTTTCTCTGGTGCGCCACTGGTAGTTAATTTCGTGCGCTACTAGTAGAATTTCGAAAATTTATTTTTTATGCGCTGTCCACGTATTTATACATGTATACATTTTGAATATAGTACAGTATAGTATATACAGTTTGCAAAATTCAAATGCTCATAATTAAATAAATAAGAATCATAAAAATACAAATTTAGTATCCAAATTCTCAGAATGAAACCATTTATCAAGATAAAATAGTTACATAATCATTTAAATGCTGGACTATTCTAGAATTACAAAAGTAGTAAACTGACCTAGTTACAAACTAAGAAATAAATAGAAAACCTAAGCTAAAACCTATCTACCTATCTATCCTACACTACCACTTCACCACACAGCCAACAACCTCGTCTGTCTTCATTTCCATGACCACCACTTGGTCATTGTCCAACACCTGCACACAAAAACACAAATAGATAACCCTTGTGTTAAGATTAAAATGTAGGATCCACCAAATGGTTGGAAGTGGCAAGAAGTCTTCAGCAACAATGCGGAGATATTGGCTCTGAGAACAAATTTCTGTTAGCAGCTGTGTCATCAATGCGGGGAATAAATTTTTACCTTGTTGTAAGCAAAACAAGCATGCCACGGATAGCAGGTCAGCAGCTGTGTCATCCAAGCCTTGCCTTCCTGAAATAGAAACACATGATTACCAGCACTAAGATGGGTTCAATCTGGGTTATGAGTTCAGAAATCTATACGGGCTATCTAAATGCAAAGAAAAGAGTTATCGGGCTGTTCGGCTGATGGTTTCTGCGGCTGTTAAGCCGGCTGATGCTATTTTGTTGTGAGAGAAAAACACTGTACCATGGCTGATAAGCCGGGCTGATAAGTTCAAGCGAACAGGGCCGTATTACACAAAATTGCCCACACTTATCAAAGACATATGCATTCCTTATCAACATGGACAATTAAATTACAGAAAAATGTGAGCCTGCTAGTGACCAAAACTGATATGGTTACATGATGGGCATGTAAGTTTACCTCTGTTTTCATTTCTGCAGAAACTGTTGCAGCAATTTCTCTTTTTATTTCTGCAGAAACTGCTACATCGATTTGTTCCTTGCGAGTGGCATGTCTGCATAGAAGGAACAAATTAGATAGGAATAGATAATTAACTAGAGCAGTAAGGAACACTACCATTGCTACTACACGTAATAATAACGATGCGTGCTGAGATGGATGCAATATACATGCAAAGATGAATCACTAGAATATGCAAGCATGGAAATTTAGGAAGAGATGGGGAAAGTGACCTCAAGGCAACCGTCTGCTAACATTGACATGGGTCGCATAAAGCTTTGTAGGAAGAGATCACAAAAGTTAAAAACATAACCTTATATGAATGCAGCATAGTTTACATAGGAAAATTGTTATACATATTATGTCCATCAAATCCAGTAAATCCTAAAGACTTTCTCAAGATACTTTTCCAGTTCATTAGAACAGAATTTGGAGTGGTAGAATAAATCCAGAAATAACATCTACTGGAAAACATGAGTTCATTTCATGCATCTAGAATGGCAAGGTACATATATTTTCCGCCAACACACCTGACCATTTGCATGATGCTTTTCTTAGGAGTTGAAAAGACAACAAAATATCAAGTATACTCAATGATACGATAAGGGTCCTTACTATGACAGTTCAGTTAGGGAAGGAAATTTTTCTACTCTCCAAAAAAATCACAACTACTCCCTATAATTCAAGCGACCAGAACAGATAATAGAATCGATCATGATATGGCCACCATTTAAACAAAACACAACATATTTGCTTTGAGAGTCATAGACTTCGCGACAGATAATACATACGGAGCATTCCCTCAAGTGATATTTTTTGGGTCTTTTGTTTTATTTTGAAACACGGTGTGTCTTCAGAGTTCAGAAATCGAACAAGCCATACTTATTTTTACTTTTACCAGAAAAACACATTTCATTTCACAAGAGTATGCGTGAAGTTGTTCAGGAACATACGCTATTACTGAAACCAAGAGCTATGGTGATAGCATCATGATATATGTTTCAAGGATAACTATCAGTGGTCAATTGTATACCTCAGGCATCCTGCTCTCTGTCCATAAAGACCCATGTTCTTTGCATATGACTGAGCACATCCAATTTGGTGCCCATCTTCAAGGAATATACGGATTGCTTTAGCATCTCTCTCTGGATCACCGCTTGCAAATCCTTGGTATGCCATGTCAAAGAATGGGAAATGGTTCTTCAACTATAGAAACACAAGAGTGAGATATGTAAACCGTAACCTGTAACAAACAAGAAGCCAATATACAAGTAACACCAATATCTGTTATCTTCTCTTTCTCCTTACATTGAATTGATAGGATATTTCTCGCCATTGTTCCTCGGTAGGATCTACTCCAGTAGGATTATGGGCACATGCATGAAGCAAAAAGAACGAACCATTTGGAGCATTCTGCAGATGACACAGAAAATCAGAAGAAGAAAACATAAAATGGAAGCAGCTATAGACAAATACACACTGTCAACATGGCAAGATGCCAGAATCACTTGGGAAGTGGTGAATCTTTCTGTCTTAATTTCCAAAATCTAACATGTTGAAACTATATATGTATATAAAACAGCTCAAGGCGAGAGACAGAACAAGTAACATGAGAAGGAGCTGATAATTGATCTATAGCTACATAATTTTACAAATCCATAGAAAATTTGATACAGGAATGAACAACAATGCAAGATGTCATAATTAAAATAATACTCGAGAAATGGATCACCTTGATATCATCCATCAATCCTGCAAAGTCAAGCCCTCTCGATTCCGGATGGTAGTATGAGAATGTCCTCTGTGGCACTTGAGCATCCCTCCAAATATTATGATGGCTGGAGAAGTTTCCGACATTAATGTTAGCTACTAAGGATGTAACGCAAGTGGGAAGAAAACTGCTTAAAGAATTCTGTTTGGCTACCATAGCAGCAAGCCTAAGGTAAGATAAACTACTTCCTCCATCCCATATTAACTGTCGCTCAAACGGATGTATCTCCGACAGTTAACATGGGACGGAAGGGGTATTTCTCATGCAGACCACAATGGTGTTTACTGAAGATCTTTCTTTCTTTTTTTCCTTAAAATAATCTGAGAAGTGAATAAAAGAACAATTGGTGTCACAACAGAGTATGAACTCACTTGGACCACGTTGGTGTAGGTATGTAGATCTGCGAATCCGGCAGGAAACGCTTCTGGAAATCAGCGAAGAGACGGCATGCGCCAGTTCCTGAAAGTGCCTGCACCGCTGCAATTCTTTTATCTTTGATGAACTCGGAGTCCTCGCCGTACGCCAGCTTTAGCGACTCTTCAATCATGTGGATGCTCCCTCCCATGGGAAGGTACTCCCTGTTTTGCAAATTTAAACAAGATACTGATCACAAGTCTGGAAGCCAAAACTCATGGCAAATTGGCAGTCTCCACTCTCCAGTAGCCAAGTGTTTAACACTGATATGGTCCAGTATCAAACAAAATACACAAAACTTGTCTAGGATGAATGAATCACTCTCATGATAAAGCTGCCAAAAAGGAGCATCTGATAATGTGCAAGTAGATCAACCCAGAACAGGTGTCCTGCTAATAAGCTGAAGATGACAAATGTTATCATTTCAAAATCTCACTGAAGGAGAGAGTAAGAACTAGCGCTCCTATACAAGATAAAGGCGTGGCGTCGATGCGTCAGTTGCGCCCAACATCCAGCATGCTACTTCTCGCACAACAATGAGTAAGGGGGTTCTTGCGACTAACATGTGGATCAGCAGGTGCAAATCAAGCAAGTGCTAGCTAAGATTCCCAGCATGCAGAGTTAGACAGAAAAAATACTAGCATTAGCCATCTCAGTGTCCACTGTCCAGTCAAGCGGCCCGGCATCACCTGGCTGTTGGAAATTTCGTCGAACACGATCCGTGCAAGCAACTGGCAGCTAGCGAGAGGGAGCGGGGCAAGGGGAACCGGGGAAGGGGATCTCACGCACATGTTGAGGTTGCCGGCGATCCGGCGCTCCGCCTCGCGCACGCAGTCGAACACCACGGGCTTGCCTTCGTCGTCCCGGTAGGCGCCCTGCAGTTCGTTCGTCCAGCCATTTCTCAGAACCGGCCGGTGGCGGCATTCGGGCGCAAAAGATTCCAGACAAAGAAGCAAGCAAGCAAGGCTAGGAGAGAGGGGCGGGAGCACGCACGACGCCGACGTTGACTTTGTCGGGGGAGGGGTCGGCGAGGAAGGCCTCGGTGATGCCGAGGATGGGGTCCTTGGGCGCCGGCTCGACGTGGCCGAAGAGCGACGCCATCGCCCGCGCCGGGAGCAGCGGAAGGGGCCGCCGGATCGCCGAGGCCGCGCAGCGGTACAGCGCCATGGCGGATCCGACTTGAGGGGGAGGCGGCGAGCTACTTGGCCGGTCGGAGCAGGGGAGGAGGGGAGGGGAAAGGGAGTCCTCGGCTGCTGGCGCGGGGGATGTGTGTGTAGGGGGGGGTGGGGGGGGTGTGGTAGGTGGTGGCTGCTAGCTGACATGAATAGGTGCATGTGTGGCGCACCGTGGGTCTGGTGCGCCATTACTAGTTAAAACTAGTAATGGCGCACCACACCCACGGTGCGCCATTACTAGTTTTGAAAAAAAAATGAAAAAAAAAATTGTTAGTAGTGGCGCACCGTGGCTGTGGTGCGCCATTACTAGTTAAAACTAGTAATGGCGCATCACACCCACGGTGCGCCATTACTAGTTTTGAAAAAAAAATGAAAAAAAAATGTTAGTAGTGGCGCACCGTGGGTGTGGTGCGCCATTACTAGTTAAAACTAGTAATGGCACACCACACCCACGGTGCGCCACTGGTAAATCTGGGGAGGGGGGTGTGCCCAGGAGAAACTTAGCAGTGGCGCACCACACACCAGGTGCGCCATTAGTAATATAAACATTAGTGGCACACCCATGTGTGGTGCGCCACTGCTATTTAGCAGTAGCACACCACATACATAGTGCGCCACTAATGTCTATATTAGCTATAGCCCTTTTTCTAGTAGTGCATCGAGCTGGTCCGGTCTTGCGAGGCCTGCCAGTTTCATGCCAAGCAGATTCACCAGCCCGCGCAGGGCCTCCAGACCATCCCGCTCTCCTGGCCCTTTGCGGTCTGGGGGCTGGACATACTGGGGCCCTTCCCGCGAGCAGCGGGCGGGTACCGCTACCTCTACGTCGCCATCGACAAGTTCACCAAGTGGGCGGAGGTGGAGCCCGTGCGCACCATCCCGGCCGGGTCGGCCGTCAAGTTCATCAAGGGCCTCGTAAGCCGCTTCGGCGTCCCCAACTGCATCATCACCGACAATGGTTCGCAGTTCACAAGTAACCTCTTCAAGACCTATTGTGCTAACCTTGGAACGCAGATATGTTACGCCTCAGTAGCCCACCCACGGAGCAACGGCCAGGCGGAGCGCGCCAACGCAGGGGTCCTCCGGGGCCTCAAGGCAAGGAGCTTCAAGAAGAAGCTTGAAGCTTGTGGCAGGGGCTGGGTCGATGAGCTTCAGTCGATGTTGTGGTCTATCCGCACCACCGCGACTAAGCCCACCGGCGAGACCCCGTTCTTCCTCGTCTACGGAGCCGAAGCCGTCCTCCCCCACGAGATCAAGCACCGCTCCCCGCGGGTCTTGGCATTTGACGAGGAGCGTCAGGATGCCACGTGGGGAACGGACCTCGTGCTTGGAGAGGAGGCACGACGTCGGGCCTCGCTCCGAGCTGCGCGGTACCAGCAAGCGTTACGACGCTACCACTGCCGTAACATCCGCTCCAGGACCCTCGAAGTCGGAGACCTCGTCCTGAGGCGGGTTATCTCTAGGGAGGGCTTGCACAAGCTCTCGCCCATGTGGGAGGGCCCGTTCAAGGTCGCTCATGTCTCCAGGCCTGGCGCCGTGCGCCTGGAGACTCAGGATGGGGTCCCCATCCAGAATGCCTAGAACATCCAGCACCTCCGAAAGTTCTACCCGTGACACTCTCACGTAATAATGAGTGGGCTGTATACGCCCGGAGCTCCCCGAGGACGCGGAGGGGTTCCTCCCACGCAATGTGGCAGCCACAGCTCCGCGCTGGCGGAGAAGTCAACACTGCCCATCAATGGCTATGCCCATGCAACGTGGATGCCCTACGCTCAGCGCTGGGGGAAGACGAAGGCTAGTCTAGGTGCCGGACGCGGCCGTTATTTGCTTTTTCTCGTGTTCGGATTTGCCAGCTTTCCTGAAACTAAACTCGGGGCCTTTCCAAATCGTGCTTTAAAGAAAGGGTCAAAGATTTGTTTTCATCGCCATTTCTAATGTTGGTTTCTCTCTCTCTTTGAGTCAAGCACTCGCCTGTTCCCCTCCCTCTCATACCCCGCGAGCGGGGGTTGGGGGGCACGGTGCTTACACCTCACCAAGTCCTTGGCGCTCGGATCCTCGTGTGGTACTCACGGATGAGTCAGCAGGCGCATGTCGTCTCTTACTCGCTCGGGGGCTCCATTCACAGTCCGACGCGCCATCTTGGAGAGGAAACAAAAAAATTCTTGGACAGCTTGAGCGTCAAAGGGGGCTCCTGAGCATCGCGCCTCAGGAGCCTTACCGGTCATAAGGCCACTCGCCCCTCTTGATGTCGTCCTTGGTGATCCGGTCGGCTTGAGCATCAAGGGTGTCGAGGCCTCGCCCCGTGAAGTGCATCCAGGTGATCCGGTCGTACCTAACGGTGGTGGGGAAATGTGCGGGACTGGGACCTGCCGACACAGGGCTACTTGGACGTCAACTCGGAGCATCGGGAGGCCTAACCCTCCCGGGGCAGGAAGCAAAATCTTCGGGAGCCGCTTGAGCGTCTAAGGGGGCTCCTGAGCATCGCGCCTCAGGAGTCTTACCGGTCATAAGGCCACTCGCCCCCCTTGGTGTCGTCCTTGGTTATCCGGTCGGCATCAAGGGTGACGAGGCCTCGCCCCGTGAAGTGCGTCCAGGTGATCCGGTCGTACCTAACGGTGGTGGGGAAATGTGCGGGACAGGTACCTGCTGACGTAGAGCTGCTTGAGTGTCGAAGGGGGCTCCTGAGCATCGCGCCTCAGGAGCCTTACCAGTCGAAAAGCCACTCGCCCCTTGATGTCGTCCTTGGTTATCCGGTCGGCATCAAGGGTGTCGGGGCCTCGCCTCGTGAGGTGCGTCCAGGTGAACTGGTCGCACCTTGCGATGGTGGGGAAATGTGCGGGACTGGGACCTGCAGACACAGAGCGCCGACAGGGCTCCCAAACTACCTCACTCGCAAGAAAAAGAAGCCTGCCAGACGTACGGATTCTCCGAGCGCCGCAGCCGTGCCTCCACAACCCAGAATCCTACCGTGAGCATGTCAAGCTAAGTATCCTAACCATGACCGGAAGGCAATTTCAACCAACAAAATGCAAAGGCCAAGACAGATGACTAAAGTGCTGATAAAGAGAGGCAAGCGCCCAAATCCATTACACGCCCGCAGGGCCTCCTTCGGTTCTTTGACTGCAGGAACAGGAGAAGACGAGGACAAAGAAAGTGAAAAAGCCCCACGGGGGCTGCCGCCTCAGGAGCCCCGGCATCGGCGCGCTAGCGTTCAGCTGGTGTCCTCCTCCTCCTTCACGACCCCGTGGAGGCGCGCCGGCACGGACGCCCCTGGAGCGGAAGAGCGGCGCCGCGGTGGCTGGCTACCCCCCGAAATCCGGGCGCGCCGGCGTCGCGGCGCGTCGTAGCTGCTGTCGCTCGGGCTCCCTTCGGAGGGAGTGTCGCTGCTGCTGGAGGCGCGGCGCCCAACGTGAAGGGCAAGCTCATCTCCAAGATCGCCGCGGCCGACGTCTTCCGGGCAGCACCCGAGGCGCTCGCCCTCTTCCTCAAAGATCTTGACGAACAACGTCGCCTCCCCGTCGTACTTGAAGTGAAGGGTGCGCCTCCCTTTCAAGCCACGAGCGCGGGCGAACGCTTGCCACCCGCGGTTCAGATACACGTAGCCTCCGGGGGTGACCTCGACCTCCACCCACGAGGCCGCACTGCAGCAGCCATAGGCCGGTAGGCCCCCCGGCCGGCAGCGCCCCCGCGAAGAAGTTCGGGAGTTGGAACCAAGCGGCCTCCGGCCTCTCCGCCCACATCACGAACTCTTGGGCCGTGTCGGCCGAATGGAGCCGCGGGCGTGGCGGCCGGGTGGCCATTGCCGACCTCCCACTTCGGTCGCCACCGCCTCGCCCACCGCGGCCACCCGCGCTGGACAACGCCCCACCGCGGCCACCGATGGTGACCCCGGGGCGCACAGAAGCGCGGCCGCGCTCACCGGGAACCACTGTCGGCGTCGCGGCATGCTTCCGGGGATGACCACGGCCCCTCTTGGGCGACGGAGCGGCAGGACCCTCCCCGGAGGCCTTTCCCTTCTCGGCAGCAGAAAACATCCTCACCGACGCCATGACAGGGAGAGCAACGGATTGGAGATGGGGAGGCAAAGAAGACAAAGATGAGTGAGGGCTTTCTCGCCCTCGCCCACTTATATACAGCCAAGGACAGCCCGGCGCCCCCTCGCGTTCCGGGAGGCGTGCGGCCACTGAAGGGTCACATCCGCGTGGCCAGGAGCAGCGGCAGCATTCAAGGAAGGGCAATGATGGCCAGCGCTTCTCGTGGGCGTCGTGTCAATCTGACTTGGAACGGCTTCTGACGCCCTCGGGGAGCGGAGGCATCGCCGCCCAGGCGTTCGACGCGTGTAAAGCCTGGCACGCAGGCAATTAGGGCCCTCAGCGCTTCGGGCCGTCCTCAAGGCTTCGCCCGGAAGCCGGTTCGAGCGCGCCTTGGGCCCGAGGGCTACTGTCGGCGTTCTGGGAATGGGGGTACCCAGACCTGCCTGCCTGCGGCCCAGGGCATGGCCCACTTCATCAGCCAACCACAGCCAAGCGCGGCCCCACTCAAGACAAGGCCCTCGCGAGGGCCCTTGCCTCGCGAGGAGGAGCGGCTTCAAGACCGGCAAGGGATGGGCCTCTCCAGGCCCCCTCCGGAGCGGCGGAGATCTCTATGCAAGGCCCGGCCTCAGGATTCAAAGATGACGCAAGGATGGACAGGCAGGCTCCAGCGCGCCAGGCGGTGCAGTTTCCCGTTTGGTGCAAAGGGAACAAGGACGTACGCGGGTTCCCAAAGCGCTCCCCAAAGGTTTCCATTCCGATGCAACGAGACCACGACCACGAGCCCCACAGGACGGATGTCATCGCCGAGCCCACCTCTGCATCATCGACAGTTACTTTGCAGGCGAAGACCGCCTTTGGGCAGGGAAGACATGTACTCCTGTCCCCCTTCAAAATTGGCCGTTGTGGGATCCCTTCCCGCCAATACGATAAGGGAAGAGGACCCGAGCCACCGCTATATATAGAGGGTAGGCCGCACCGTAGAGGGGGATCCGAAACCAGTGAATTCACTCATCCACCACCCAGCCAGCAGAGGGCCAAGAACACCTCAGGAGCGCCCTCGCGAGGCTCCGAAACACTGTACTTGTTCATCCACCACACCTCCCCGAGAGGCAATCCACCAAAGCAGGAGTAGGGTATTACGCTTCGCAGCGGCCCGAACCTGGGTAAACTGTCGTGTTCATCTTCTTCCTCGTCATCGCGCGAGTTTATCATTTCGTCCACCGAGTAGCGAGCTAGGTAGGGCGAAGCTGCTGGGGATCTTCGCACACGCCCCTGTGTTCTAATCTTAAGGGTTTTGCGGAGCCCAAAATCCGACATCGGGGGAGACCTGGAAGAATCGAAGCTCGTGACAACGAAGCCCGAGACAAGCCCATGGTGATCAGATCCTTGGTGCAGAGGTTCATGGTGTTCCTATTGCGGCGGACAGGTCCGACGTCTTGTTTCCCAAAGGAGACGGCATGGCAGAATCAGAGCTCGCGACAACATAGCCCGAGACAGATCCATGGCGACAGATCAAAGGTGTACAGGTCTTTTGCCACGTTTTTCGGAGGGGATGACCTTGGCCGAACCGAAGCTCACGATGATGCACCCAATATTGGTCCCTCATTTGAGAGGCAAACTCCCCATGGCGTACAGGTCCCGATGTACAGGTCCTCGGTGTGCAGGTCCTGGCGTATAGGTTCATGGGGTCGCCGACGTACAGGTCACCCTTTGGTGTAGCACCGACCCAAGGCGACACGACCTCTACAATGTCACCTTTCATCGACCCCGTGAGGCGGCGCCTGTCTCAGCGGACTACCGAATATGGCATCTAATTGAGACAAGGAGACGCAACCTCTACAACATCATCTCTCCACGAGCTCGCTAGGCGGCGTCCCTGACAAAACGGACTGTTGTAGACTCGGCGTCCAATCAAGTGAGGCGCACCCATCACGGCGGACAGGTCATTGGCGTACAGGTTCATGGTGTCGCCGACGTATAGGTCACCCTCTGGTGTAGCACTTGCCCAAGGCGACGCGGTCTCAACGACGCCATCTTTCCATGGCCTTGTGAGGCAGTGCCCTTGTTTTTCCGGGCCGCCGTAAACTCGCCGTCTAGCTGAGATGAGGCACCAACCACAATGGCTATGCCGATGCGAGCGTGCGTTGGCATTACACCGACACCAGTCTCCATTCAGGAATACTCCCACGAGGCGAACCCCTTGCATACTTCGACGAAGCTACTACCAATCGTCAAGAAGTCTGAGCTGAGCAGGACCTATCCTACTCCAACACCAACTACATCAACGCTGTCAAGACTGACGAGGTGCGACGGTGAGGGCGGACGGGGCTAGCACAAAGCCATGTTTTGAGCGGTGTGTGTACAGACGAGGACACGGGCTTTGCCGCTGCCCACACCCCCCCACACACACCGTCATCATCATCATGCATGGAGAATGTGAAGCAAAGACGACAAAGACGACCACATGGCTTAATTGGAGGTATCTCGCGGAGCAACCCGCGGGAGTAATTAACCGGGAGCCTTTCGAGGCCCCGAGAACCAGGAGACCGCATATCGCTAGTCAGGCAGGCCGTGCTAGTAGGCCATTTAGTGCAGATCGGGAATTGTATTTGTTATCCTTGAGATTAATAAAATATTGTTCCCATCCTTTGTTTTCTTTGTGTACTACGGTACACTGGCACGCCCGCATTTTCTTTTCCCCGGCGCATGAGAGAAATCCATACCCCTTCCCTTCCCTTCTCACGGAGCCTAGTAGATTTTCTCGTGTCAAACAAATCATGATCACATGCTTAGACAGAGAGGTGTCGATGAAATAAAATACGAACATGAAAACATCATCATCATTATCATAACAGCAACATAATATCATAAAACTTCTCATGAACAAGTATCAATCTATCCACATGTCACACCCTATGTTTTGCTTCTCCTCACTAAGTTAACATAGCTCAAAAATTAGGGCCAATTAAAACTTTTATGTGCATATGAATGCTTGACTTGTGTGTTATTTGCTTGCTTGTTTGATTGTGCCATGAACCATCATATGTATCCTACACTCCAAACTCATCTCCCTGACCCAAGAACCTTTCCCAATGATCATGCCATGTGTATACGACATAAAATTATTTTTATAAAATATTCCTTTGGCCAAAATGGATTTATTCAAATTAGGTTTTCCAAAACCCCTGGATTGAGGTTTGTACTACAAGTCCTCAAATTGCGTGGATTGCTTTGCCCCAAAGGTTTTATTTGGAACCCACAATATATAAGACTTCCCAAAACCACTAAATATTAATTTTAAAGATTATTTTCCTATTTTATTTAAAGGCTTTTTCTTAAGGCCAGAAATGGTCTTTCAAAGGGAAAAATTATTTAAATGATTTAAAAATATTTAAGAAAATTTAGGGAAACTCAGTGGACATATAATTTCCATATATATGAGTTTCAACACATGGTCATGTTCAAAATATTTGACAAAACCCTCCAAAACCATTTCGGCCTATTTCGTATATTTGAAATATTTCCATCAGAAATATTCTCAAATAAATCCAGGAAAATTCCAGCAAGTCACATATGCCATATATGATGATATTGCCAAGTTTCATTCCAATCCAAATAGTTTTGCTTCACCAAAATTGTCGGTGCACTAGTACAGGGGTATCCAGTGCCCCTGACTTATGCACAGGCGGTGGTAGCTGAACCCTTCAACATTCGTAAAATCCCGGCGAATGACCAAGACTAGACTTCAAAAAGCCCAACGCGGTAGCTCAAGCCTGGGCTGCAACGCGCCAGCCACGCCCCCGGTGCTTGCCGGGGACCGGCGCACGTGCATCTCCTGAAGACCCGGCAAGCCATCCCCCGGCAGGCGCGAGCTAACCAGCCACCGCTCCATCGCATCGCTACGCCAGTCACTTGTCGATGCGGTGTCGAGCCCTCAAGCGGCTAATCAGCTCTCGCTAAGAATGTGGCAACACACCGGGAGACAAGTTATGCTCAGTTGACACCCGCCCTACAGCGTGTCAAGAACACAGGCAACGACTGGCCAAGCGGTGGCAAGAGCTTGCCGAGGATGCACCCCCGAGCGCCACCTAGGCTAGTAATTATGGTATTTTGTCCTAAATGTCAGAGTTAGGTATGATAGCTCTGCTAAGCTATCTAATCGATAGAAAATGACTGTTTTGCCATTGTGGTAACCCCTTGCACTATAAAAGGAGGCCCAAGGCTACCTAGCTCAAGATTCGGACCTTTGGACACTTGTACTCGCGTAGTAGCTCACCCCGACAGCAGCTCTTGCCGGGGTTAGGCATTGTGCGTTGTTCGTGTTCCTCTGATCAATCCACCAAAAGCAGGAGTAGGGTTTTACGCTTAGTTGCGGCCCGAACCTGGGTAAAATGTCTGTGTCCTGATCATCGCGCCGTCTCATGCTCTTCGCTCTTCGTGCAACGTGACGCCCCCTGCCGAACCATAAAGGGGCCTCTGGTGCCATAGGTGTTCGTGAGCATCCATGCCCCGACATCTTTGGCGCGCCAGGTAGGGGGCGTGCATCATTTGCGTGAACCCGAGTTCGTGAACGGCGAATCGATCTTCATCATCATCTTCTTCAACAATGGCTCCCAAGAAGAAATCCGATGCGGCCACGTATCCCTCCACTACAAAGGCTCCCTCACACATGGCCTCTGGCGCCGTAGACGCCGCGGCGGCTGCGGGTGAGGCGGGCATCGTGGACGACACGGTCGGCGCAGGCGGCGCCCTTGTCCAGTCCTTCACGACTGGAGATGGAGCCGGAGGCGCCGGAGAGGAGCAACTACAACAACAACTTGGCGAGCTCGGCCCCGACGCCATGGGCGAGGGAAACGACCATCCGTCACCTCCCCACTGTGCGAATGGCCGCGGCCGCCTGGGCGGCGCCCGGTCCGGTGCAAGCCGTGACCCTCCGGCCGCACCCGTCACCGGCAAAACTGCTGGGCGTGCACCTCTTGCGGAACGAGACGGAGCGCTGAGCGGAGCCGCAGCCCCGCGGACTCAGCCCCATGCACGCCAGACAGCCCTGCCAAGTGGCGCACGGTGTCAAGAATGTCGCGACGCTTCTCTTGGTCCTACTAGGAGTCGAGCGACGTCACGGTCCGCCTCTTTCGCCATGCCGGGCACCGCAGAGGAAGCCATGGCGGGAGTCCAGATGTTGCTCAACTTCATGCCAGCAGCTGATAAGATGGACGAATGGAGAGCGACCATTCAGAGTTTGATTTCTTTCATTGAAGCCATCAAGCCCCAGCATGCAGAGCCGTCGCGATGTATGCGAACAGCCCGGGCCGGCGAGCGCATCGAAGGGGCCACCCCAACGGTGCAGTGCCCTCCGCGACAACAGGCCCAGAGGCAGCCACCGCAAGCTCCACATGCTGATTAGTGCGATGAGGCATCCATAGTCTCGTCTAGCCCGCGCGACCACAGGGATTGTGACACCCTGGTTTTTGACAACTTTTTCTTTCCAAAATCATTTGGATTTTATTTGCAAACTTGGATGATTTTCAAACTTTTTCAGTTGATGAATCTTTGAACCTTTTCTCCAGTACCCCAAAACCTTCCTCATTTTGCCAAAACCTTTCTTCATCACTCCTGGATTAATTTCCCATATTTAATCTTTTCCAATAAACCCTTTTATTTATTTGGGCAATTATGTCACCACTATGGGTTGTGAAGCAACCTATAGTTTGGATGATCAAATAATTCCCAAACTTTTTCCCCACCTTTTTATCATCATATGATTCCATAATCTCCAAAAATATTCTATTGCCCAATGGAAAGTTTTGGCCAGAATAATTATTTTGTTTCTGACCAGAATCTGTCCATTGTGAAGCAACCCCATTTTGCCTATCTCAGAAAATTCCCAATAAATTCCTCAAGCTCCTAGAGATCCTATCTAGCCCCAATATCCAAAAACATCATCTGGTCTAGTACAAGTTTTGACCAGCAGGACCCTGTCAAGTTTCTGCTTATTTTGAACCTTTGTGAAGGAAGTACAAGCCAGTAGTGCACAATTGATCTGCAATTTTTATGGCATGTGTGCACCACCAAATAACTTCTTTCCACCAAGTTTCATTAGTAGCAGAGCTTCCATGTGAGGGCCACAAGCTCATTTAAATTCTGGACCAGAATGATGGTTTTCAAAGCAACCCTATTCATTTGTTCCTCAAACCCTCTCAAATTTTGCCACTCTGTAGTCCTTCCAAGCTAGATGACCCTAGACATCTCCATTGGCCCTATCCCTATCCCATTCCTCCTCCAGAACCCTCTCAAGATGGCTGGCAGAAGCTGTTGCTGAGGTTACCCATCACACCAGAGTGTATCTGGTCGAGCCAGTGGTATAGAGAGGCTAGGGGGTCGAAGGTCGACACCCTGGACAGGGAGCGCCAGACCTGCGTGGCCTCCTGATGGCCGCACCCATGGTGAGCACGGTGCTGGCATGCCACAGAGCACGCTCTGCGCAGCGCCAGAGACGGATTCGCTCGCCCGAGCCGTCTTTCGCTGCCCCCCTTGTCCTTGGTGCCGACAGCGCCCGTGGCGAACACGTGGTGTCTCCCGAACCCTCCTGACCGCCGGCGAAGGCTGCCGCCGCTCCCAGCCAAGCTCCGCCACGGGCAGAACAGTGGGCTCCGGCCACTGTGGTCGTCCGCAAGCCCTTAATGGCTCTGGACCTGTCCCGTCGCTCCCCTGCCCTCCTCCATCACCTCAATCCGCGCCGCGACGGCCAGCTCACCGTCCTAGCTCCAGCGGCAGGCCCGAGCCTCGCCGCTTCGGGAGAGCTCGGCAGAGCTCGCCGCTGGCCTATAAAAGGCCCTGCCCAGCCCCTCCTAGCTCCTCAACCCACCTCCCCACCTCTGAATCGCCCATAAAGTCCCCCAGCAAGAGCCGGGAGCTCGTCTCCCTTGACTCCGGCGAAGGCTCCGCCGCCTGAATATTCCCTATCGCCAGCCACCACAAGCCCCTTCCTAGCCCTCCCGAGCCCGCCATCGAAACCATTAGATCTTCCTGGTCCTCCTTGACCCTTTGCCCAGCCCAATCCTCGTCGGAATCGGCATCGCCGGCAACCACCGCGAGCTCCACCAGCCGGAGAGGAAGGGGGCGACGCCGTCTGTCCATCTCCAGAGGAGCTGCGGGTACGTGCGTGATCGCCGTTGAACGCCCGATCCATTCTGACCCTTTCCCAGCCTCGCCGTCGTCTCTAACGCCGGTGAGCCGCCGCTCCCTCTGTCTCCTCCCTCCCTCTGTTTAAACCAAGCAGGTCCCACCTGTCGGCGACCCAGGCCCGCGCCGAAGCGGTATAAGTGGAGGCGCCCCTCCACTTTACGCCTTCGACGTGGCCCCCTATTAGATTTTCTGCTTTTTATTTAAATTCCAGATTTTTGACAAGACTTTGACCATGAATAACTTTTTATCTATAGCCCCAATTCAGTTGATTCTTTTTGCATTGTGTTTTTTTGAACCCCTTGTATTGCTGACAAATTTTGGTATTTTTCCTATACCCACAGAATATCTGGTGAATAAAAATGCTTTATGTAACATTTTCAATTGCATTTTGAAATTATTTTCAGAGGAAGATTGTGGTGTATTTGAAGACCCAGAGCTTTTGAAGAACCCAACAGAGCAAGGCAAGCCATGATACCCATTTCATGCATGCATTTCTATAGCATTGCATCTTTATATGCATTATGTTAATGTATTTGTCATAGATAAATCATAGTAATATTAAATTACTAAACATGGTGATGAATCACTATGGTTGCAAGATGAGCTTAGTCAATTGATCTTGAGTCACCTGTCCGGGCATACTCGTGCAACCACATTTGCCGGTATGGGATGGCCTTGACTTGGCCTGACTGCGTGATCTTTCACCGGTACCTCCAAAGAGGGAGGGTTATGCACGCGTGCTACCCTGATCAGGTAGGCGGTGATAACCCTGTGAGCCCAGTAGTTGTTGTTGTTTGTGCCGGCGTCCCCGTTTGGGACAGATAGCCCCCGTTTGGGACTATTTAGTTTGGCCACGACGGTGGCAGGTGTCATGAGGACACATGGGCCACCCAAGGCAGACCTCCGGGGGAGGATGAGTGCCGGTGGTACGATGAAAGAGTCACGGGTCAGGCAGGTTTTGTTGAAGCAACGCTGGTCCACCCGAGTGGGGATCACGAGGCGATGTGCTTCATGGTGTGGGTAAAGTGCGCAACCTCTGCAGAGTGAAAATCTATTCGAATAGCCGAGTCCACGGTATTGGACAGCCCGTCCAGACCTCACTAGGTGGTCAATCATAACAGTGATAGTAATGATGGAAGAACTCGTCTTGTGCTCGGAAGTACTCGATGGTTATGAGTATTCCGAGGGTTGTGGAACAACCCGGAAGAGAGTGAGTTGATGATCGGTTGCCGTAAGTGAATTACTTTGGTGCTATCATGTTCATTGCCATGCTATTGTTTGCTGCATTACTTGGTTGTCGTGAGCTTGCGAGTACATTCAAAGTACTCACCTGGCGTATCATGCCAGATCCAGGAGAAGCCGAGGACGGAGGTCCTGATGGTTCATGCTACGATAACTAGGATGTGTCCACAGCAGTGTCCCTGTGGATGGAGTTCTGCTATGTTCCGCTACGCCGCAGAAGTACTTAGTATTCCGAGGCCCTGCTATGTGACATAAATAATGTAGACACTGTCATAGCACCGAGGGTGCCTTTGGCCTCGCCACCTTTGTAATATATGCGCTTGTACCCAACTTCTATCAATAAAAGTTCAGTTCTGTTCTGTACCAAGTTGTTGAGTGTTTCCAGAAGACATGATCTCTGGGTTGGAAACACTGGTAATCCGGTTCTATGAGCCGGGGTGCCACAACGCTTGGTATTAGAGCCGTGCTGACTGTAGGACACCCTAGTTAGCCTGCGCTAGAACTGCGATTAGTATAGGATCTTGAGTGTGCATCTTGCTCGCTGCATTTGATTGCTGCATTTGATTGTTGCATTTGATTGTTGCATGGCATGCATCATAATTCATTATTCTACTAACTGTGGCCTTGTGAGTATAGATGGCACCGGTTCCATACCACTATCATTTTGAGCCTGCACCATCCACCTTTCCAGCACTGCTCCGGAACGTCTGGCTTCGACTGTACCCGCACGGCGAAGATCCAGTGTACCAGGTGTTTCGGGATCAGCTTACTGAGTCGGTGTACGAGTACCATGCAGAGGCTTTCCTGGTCGCGAGCTCGGACCTTGGTTGCTACTCTCGCTCTTCCAAGGGCGAAACGGCTTCCACCCCGGAGTTGGCGATCCAGTTTGCCGCGATGGAGGCTCTCACTGACTTGCGCTTCCACGAGGTTGAGATGCAGACTCATCCAGGTTTCTTCCACTATCCCACCCTGTCGCCTACGACAGGGCGAGTCATTTTCGCTCCTGTTGACCCGGCGTGTGACCGTGCGACTGTTGTGCTGTCTCGCTATCTGAACGCCAGCTATCATACGATCATATCACTGGCTGAGGAGCTGTCTCCTGTCTTGGCGGCACTTGCAGCCGTGACTCCAGCCCCGCCTCCACCTCAGTCTATCTATCCACCCATATATCCACCACCAGTTCCACCACCACGCAGGTTTGAGGCTCCTTCTACCTCTACTGTGCCACCCGGCTTTTCGTCTGGTAGCCGTCGTGAGACCCCGGCTGAGTGGGCCTCACTCCTTGCCACTCAAGCTGCACCGATGTTGAGGCGTCGTGCTCCTTCTTCCCTAGAAGGAGAACCGTCCCAGCAGCGTCGTCGTGTTTCCTTTGATCCGGAGGATGAGATCCACATCATCAGTTCCGACTCCGACTCAGGATCAGATGACGAGGAGTCTGTGGTTTGGCAGTGTTCGTGCCACCAGCGCCACTAGAGCGGAGGCTTGAGTTGTTGAGCATGCATCTTTGCATATGTCAACTGCCGTATGAGCAGTTTAGCCATGATATTCCCCTACTAGCTTGCCATGTATGATGTTGGGTTATCCTGTATAATTATGTGGTTGTTTTATTCACCTTTTTCGCGTATTTACTTTTGGTGTCATATGACTATGTTTCCCTTATGGATGTTGCTCATCGATTCGGTATTTTGCAGTGGGAACAAATTTAGGATGAGGAGAAGTTGTAGCCAAGGCGGCGATGGAACCCCCGTTCGTCGATCCGCCAGACAAGCAGGTCAAGCACCAGAAGATTTACCTGCCCCACCATCTCAAGCACCTACTACTGATCAGATCATGAGAATGTTTGAGGAAAAGAGAAACTAGGATCTTATGGAATTCTTGAAGAGTATGCAGGTTATGGTAGGTCAGAACCACAATCATAATGGAACCCACTCCGGGTTGTCTGATTTCCAACGCACAAAGCCACCCAATTTTGGTCAAGCTGTGGACCCTATAGAAGCCGACGATTGGCTAAGGACCATAGAAAAGAAGTTGGACATAGCTCGTTGCGAGGATTCATACAAGGTTCCGTTTGCCACTCACTACCTGGAAGGGCCAGCAGCTATCTGGTGGGATAACACAAAGGCAACATGGTCTTCTGAAGAAGAAATTACCTGGGAGAAGTTTAAGGAATTATTCCGCAAATATCATATTCCTACCGGCATCATGAAGGTGAAGCAAAGGGAGTTCCTTGCTCTGACACAAGGAAATATGTCGGTGGCAGAGTACCTTAATAAGTTCAACAATCTGTCACGATACTCTACCTATGATGTGGCCACCGAAGAGAGGAAAATAGATCGGTTCCTAGGAGGACTGAATCACGCCCTCCATTGTCAGCTTTGCATGCTGGATTTTTCGGACTTCCAGACGCTGGTGAACAAGGCCTTCATAGCCGAAAGGGAGCACAAGTCCGGACACGATAACCAAAAGCGGAAGTTTGAACCCAAGAAGGACAACCGTGAGCCGGTTGCGCAGAAGCCACGCACCTGGCAGCCAGGCACATCTGAGTATAAGCCTACATGGAGCAATGGCAGCAACAGTAATACGACAGTGAGCCAGACCAAGACCTTCGGCAAACAACCCGTGATAGAGGACTGCCGCCGCAACAATACTTGCTTCACTTGCGGCCAAAGTGGACACTACTCCAAACAGTGCCCCACCAACAATGGGAAGTCATCCGCCGACATCAAGCCATAGGTCAACACTATTGGACGCCGCCCCGCTCATAATTTCAGCCACGGACCCGTCCACCATATCTCCGCTGAGGAAGCTTGCGAAGCTCCAAAAGTAGTCCTCGGTATGTTTTCTGTTAACAACATACCCGCAGTAATTTTATTTGATTCCGGGGCTTCCCACTCATTTATTTTGCGGAGTTTTGCCACCATGCACAAATTTTCTCCTTCGCTTTTGGATAAAATTATGGTGGTACAATCCCCTGGCTCCCTGCTCAGAACAAATTTGATCTATAGAGATCTGGAAATTTCAATACATGGAGTTAAGTTCCCAGCTGCCCTCATTGCCATTGAATCCCCGGGATTGGACGTAATACTGGGAATGGACTGGTTGACACCACATCAGGTCTGCATCAATTGTGCCAGCAGGACAGTAACACTGATTAACCCAACCGGACAAACAGTTCAATTCCTTGCCAGCAAGATGATATCAAAGAAGGGAATGGCATACCAAACTACTTGATTCCGGTAGTATGTGAAATTCCGGATCTATTTCCTGAGGAACTACCAGGGATGCCCCCTGACCGGGAGTTGGAGTTTGCAATCGAAGTGGTTCCCGGTACCGTCCCAATTTAGAAGAAATACTACCGTATGCTAGGTCCAGAGTTGGCAGAGTTAAAGAAGCAACTGGATGAATTGTTGCAAAAAGGGTATATTCGCCCAAGCATCTCGCCATGGGGATCACCCGTGCTCTTTGTCAAGAAGAAGGATGGAAGTCTACGTATGTGCGTAGACTATCGCCAGCTGAATGAGGTCACTATCAAGAATAAGTACCCGCTTCCTCGCATTGATGACTTGTTCGACCAGCTGAATGGAGCACGGGTATTCTCCAAGATTGACCTCCGAACCGGGTATCATCAGCTAAAAATCAGAAAAGAGGATATACCCAAGACAGCGTTCACCACCCGATACGGTTTGTATGAATTTACAGTCATGTCATTTGGATTAACGAATGCCCCAGCCTACTTCATGAGCATGATGAATAAAGTCTTCATGGACTTTCTGGATAAATTTGTGGTGGTGTTCATCGATGATATCCTGATATATTCCAAGGATGAAGAAGAGCATAAACGACACCTTCGTGCTGTCCTGGAAAGATTAAGAGACCACCGCCTGTATGCCAAATTTAGCAAGTGTGAATTTTGGCTAAAGGAGGTGGGATTTCTGGGGAACATTCTGTCAGAACAAGGAGTAGCCGTCGACCCCAGCAAGGTAACTGCGGTGCTGAATTGGAAGACACCAGCCACGGTGACCGAAGTCCGTAGCTTCCTGGGATTGGCAGGCTATTATCGACGTTTCATAGAAGGCTTCTCTAAAATAGCCAAGCCCCTGACGGAATTGCTCAAGAAGAATCAAAGGTTTGTCTGGACGACAGAATGCGACAGCAGTTTCCTGGAGTTAAAGACCAGGCTCACTACAGCACCTATCCTAGTCCTTCCAGACATACACAAGGGTTTCGACATCTACTGCGATGCTTCCAGACGTGGAATCGGCTGCGTATTAATGCAAGAAGGGAAGGTTGTAGCCTATGCATCCAGATAGCTACGACCTCATGAGGAGAACTACCCCACGCATGATTTGGAATTAGCAGCCGTAGTGCATGCCCTGAATATTTGGAGGCATTACCTCATTGGTCAACGCTGTGAAATATACACGGACCATAAGAGTCTCAAGTATATTTTCACTCAGCCTAACCTAAATCTCAGGCAACGAAGATGGCTTGAACTAGTCAAGGACTATGACATTGGGATAAATTATCATCCGGGGAAAGCCAATGTGGTCGCGGACGCTCTCAGCCGAAAGCAAGGCACCGTGAATGCACTCATGGGAAGTATGCATCCAAGGTTACTAGAAGAATTTGCTGAGCTCAACATGGTGCTATGCGGCCCAACCACCGCGGATACGTTGGAAATCACTCCCACCCTTATGGAAGAAATCAAGAAGGGCCAAGTGCCAGATAAAGGAATCAAAAAGATCAAGGAGCTGGTTCCGGAAGGGAAAGCCAAGTCCTTCCACGTGGATGATCAAGGCACCGTATGGTTCGAGAAGCGGATATGCGTGCCCGATCAGGATAATCTGAGGCAGCAAATACTCAAAGAAGCTCATTAGTCCTCATATTCTATCCACCCGGGAGGAACAAAAATGTATCAGGATCTGAGAGAGACATTTTGGTAGCCAGGAATGCGAAGGGATATAGCCTACTATGTCGCCTGCTGTGACATCTACAACAAGGTTAAGGCGGAACACCAGAAACCCGCTGGGCTACTGCAACCTTTACCAGTTCCCCAGTGGAAGTGGGACGACATATGTATGGACTTTATTGTGGGGCTACCCAAGTCAACAAGAGGCAACAATGCTATTTGGGTCATTGTGGACATACTCACGAAAGTGGCTCACTTTATTCCGGTAAAAACCACTTTTAATGCAAATCAGCTGGCACAGCTCTACATGTCCCGAATAGTCAGCCTCCATGGAGTACCCAAGTCCATCACCTCAGACAGGGGTTCCCTGTTCACCTCAGCACTCTAGATGCGACTACATCAAGCTTTGAGAACCATGCTGAAGCATAGCACGGCATACCATCCGCATACAGACGGGCAGACAGAAAGAGTGAACCAGATACTGGAGGATATGCTTCGGTCCTATGCTCTCACCCATGGACCCAAATGGGAAGACAGTCTACCTTATGCGGAATTCTCCTACAACAACAGCTATCAGGCAAGTTTAAAGATGTCTCCGTTTGAGGCACTATACGGGCGGAAGTGCCACACTCCTTTGAACTGGTCTCAGATAGGAGATAGCCGAATCTTTGGTACGGACTTGATGCTCGAGGCTAAGAAGCAAGTCAAGGATATCCAAGAGCGTCTTCAAGCAGCCAAGTCCCCTCAGAAAAGCTACTATGACCCAAAGCACCGGGAAATGACCTTTGAACCCGGAGAGTATGCGTACCTCAGAGTAACCCCCATGAAGGGAGTGAAGAGATTTCATACTCGGGGAAAACTTGCACCAAGATATATCGGTCCCTTTCCAGTGATTGCTAGAAGAGGCAGAGTGGCATACCAGTTGGAATTACCACCAGAATTGTCTGAAGTGCATGATGTTTTCCATATATCACAATTAAGAAAGTGCATTGCACCACCGATCAAGCAAGCGGATATGAGTGAGTTAGAACTGGCTAAAGACGTGACCTACGAAGAGAAACCTGTCAGGATCCTGGATGAAATGGAAAGAACTACCAGAAGTAAGGTAATCAGGTTTTACAAGGTGCTATGGGAGCACCACACAGAGGAAGAGGCTACATGGGAAAGAGAAGATTTCTTGAGATCCGCGTATCCATACTTGTTCCCTGAGCAACCGAATCTCGAGGACGAGATTCATTCTAAGGGGGGTAGGTTTGTGACACCCTGGTTTTTGACAACTTTTTCTTTCCAAAATCATTTGGATTTTATTTGCAAACTTGGATGATTTTCAAACTTTTTCAGTTGATGAATCTTTGAACCTTTTCTCCAGTAACCCAAAACCTTCCTCATTTTGCCAAAACCATTCTTCATCACTCCTGGATTAATTTCCCATATTTAATCTTTTCCAATAAACCCTTTTATTTATTTGGGCAATTATGTCACCACTATGGGTTGTGAAGCAACCTATAGTTTGGATGATCAAATAATTCCAAAACTTTTTCCCCACCTTCTTATCATCATATGATTCCATAATCTCCAAAAATATTCTATTGCCCAATGGAAAGTTTTGGCCAGAATAATTATTTTGTTTCTGACCAGAATCTGTCCATTGTGAAGCAACCCCATTTTTCCTATCTCAGAAAATTCCCAATAAATTCCTCAAGCTCCTAGAGATCCTATCCAGCCCCAATATCCAAAAACATCATCTAGTCTAGTACAAGTTTTGAGCAGCAGGACCCTGTCAAGTTTCTGCTTATTTTGAACCTTTGTGAAGGAAGTACAAGCCAGGAGTGCACAATTGATCTGCAATTTTTATGGCATGTGTGCACCACCAAATAACTTCTTTCCACCAAGTTTCATTAGTAGAAGAGCTTCTATGTGAGGGCCACAAGCTCATTTAAATAATGGACCAGAATGATGGTTTTCAAAGCAACCCTATTCATTTGTTCCTCAAACCCTCTCAAATTTTGCCACTCTGTAGTCCTTCCAAGCTAGATGACCCTAGACATCTCCATTGGCCCTATCCCTATCCCATTCCTCCTCTAGAACCCTCTCAAGATGGCTGGCAGAAGCTGTTGCTGAGGTTACCCATCACACCAAGGTGTATCTGGTCGAGCCAGTGGTATAGAGAGGCTAGGGGGTCGAAGGTCGACACCCTGGACAGGGAGCGCCAGACCTGCGTGGCCTCCTGATGGCCGCACCCGTGGTGAGCACGGTGCTGGCATGCCACAGAGCGCGCTCTGCGCAGTGCCAGAGACGGATGCGCTCGCCCGAGCCCTCTTTCCCTGCCCCCCTTGTCCTTGGTGCCGACAGCGCCCGTGGCGAACGCGTGGCATCTCCCGAACCCTCCTGACCGCCGGCAAAGGCCGCCGCCGCTCCCAGCCAAGCTCCGCCATGGGCAGAACAGTGGGCTCCGGCCACTGTGGTCGTCCGCAAGCCCTTAATGGCTCTGGACCTGTCCCGTCGCTCCCCTGCCCTCCTCCATCACCTCAATCCACGCCGCGACGGCCAGCTCACCGTCCTAGCTCCAGTGGCAGGCCCAAGCCTCGCCGCTTCGGGAGAGGTCGGCAGAGCTCGCCGCTGGCCTATAAAAGGCCCTGCCCAGCCCCTCCTAGCTCCTCAACCCACCTCCCCACCTCTGAATCGCCCTTAAAGTCCCCCAGCAAGAGCCGGGAGCTCGTCTCCCTCAACTCTGGCGAAGGCTCCGCCGCCTGAATCTTCCCTGTCGCCAGCCACCACCAGCCCCTTCCTAGCCCTCCCGAGCCCGCCATCGAGACCATTAGATCTTCCTGGTCCTCCTTGACCCTTTGCCCAGCCCAATCCTCGTCGGAATCGGCATCGCCGGCAACCACCGCGAGCTCCACCCGCCGGAGAGGAAGGGGGCGACGCCGTCTGTCCATCTCCAAAGGAGCTGCGGGTACGTGCGTGATCACCGTTGAACGCCCGATCCATTCTGACCCTTTCCCAGCCTCGCCGTCGTCTCTAACGCTGGTGAGCCGCCGCTCCCCTCTGTCTCCTCCCTCCCTCTGTTTAAACCAAGCAGGTCCCACCTGTCGGCGACCCAGGCCCGCGCCGAAGCGGTATAAGTGGAGGCGCCCCTCCACTTTACGCCTTCGACGTGGCCCCCTATTAGATTTTCTGCTTTTTATTTAAATTCCAGATTTTTGACCAGACTTTGACCATGAATAACTTTTTATCTATAGCCCCAATTCAGTTGATTCTTTTGCATTGTGTTTTTTTCAACCCCTTGTATTGCTGACAAATTTTGGTATTTTCCCTATACCCACAGAATATCTGGTGAATAAAAATGCTTTATGTAACATTTTCAATTGCATTTTGAAATTATTTTCAGAGGAAGATTGTGGTGTATTTGAAGACCCAGAGCTTTTGAACAACCCAACAGAGCAAGGCAAGCCATGATACCCATTTCATGCATGCACTTCTATAGCATTGCATCTTTATATGCATTATGTTAATGTATTTGTCATAGATAAATCATAGTAATATTAAATACCTAAACATGGTGATGAATCACTATGGTTGCAAGATGAGCTTAGTCAATTGATCTTGAGTCACCTGTCCTGGCATAATCGTGCAACCACATTTGCCGGTATGGGATGGCCTTGACTTGGCCTGACTGCGTGATGTTTCACCGGTACCTCCAAAGAGGGAGGGTTATGCACGCGTGCTACCCTGATCAGGTAGGCGGTGATAACCCTGTGAGCCCAGTTGTTGTTGTTGTTTGTGCCGGCGTCCCCGTTTGGGACAGATAGCCCCCGTTTGGGACTATTTAGTTTGGCCACGACGGTGGCAGGTGTCATGAGGACACATGGGCCACCCAAGGCAGACCTCCGGGGGAGGATGAGTGCCGGTGGTACGATGAAAGAGTCACGGGTCAGGCAGGTTTTGTTGAAGCAACGCTGGTCCACCCGAGTGGGGATCACGAGGCCAGGTGCTTCATGGTGTGGGTAAAGTGCGCAACCTCTGCAGAGTGAAAAATCTATTCGAATAGCCGAGTCCACGGTATTGGACAGCCCATCCAGACCTCACTAGGTGGTCAATCATAACAGTGATAGTAATGATGGAAGAACTCGTCTTGTGCTCGGAAGTACTCGATGGTTTTGAGTATTCCGAGGGTTGTGGAACAACCCGGAAGAGAGTAAGTTGATGATCAGTTGCCGTAAGTGAATTACTTTGGTGCTATCATGTTCATTGCCATGCTATTGTTTGCTGCATTACTTGGTTGTCGTGAGCTTGCGAGTACATTCAAAGTACTCACCTGGCGTATCATGCCAGATCCAGGAGAAGCCGACGACGGAGGTCCTGATGGTTCGTGCTACGATAACTAGGATGTGTCCACAGCAGTGTCCTTGTGGATGGAGTTCTGCTATGTTCCGCTACGCTGCAGAAGTAGTTAGTATTCCGAGGCCCTGCTATGTGACATAAATAATGTAGACACAGTCATAGCACCGAGGGTGCCTTTGGCCTCGCCACCTTTGTAAAATATGCGCTTGTACCCAACTTCTATCAATAAAAGTTCAGTTCTGTTCTGTACCAAGTTGTTGAGTGTTTCCAGAAGACATGATCTCTGGGTTGGAAACACTGGTAATCCGGTTCTATGAGCCGAGGTGCCACAACGCTTGGTATCAGAGCCGTGCTGACTGTAGGACACCCTAGTTAGCCTGCGCTAGAACTGCGATTAGTATAGGATCTTGAGTGTGCATCTTGCTCGCTGCATTTGATTGCTGCATTTGATTGTTGCATTTGACTGTAGCATGGCATGCATCATAATTCATTATTCTACTAACTGTGGCCTTGTGAGTATAGATGGCACCGGTTCCATACCACTATCATTTTGAGCCTGCACCATCCACCTTTCCAGTACGGCTCCGGAACGTCTGGCTTCGATTGTACCCTCACGGCGAAGATCCAGTGTACTAGGTGTTTCGGGAGCAGCTTGCTGAGTAGGTGTACGAGTACCATGCAGAGGCTTTCCTGGTCGCGAGCTCGGACCTTGGTTGCTACTCTCGCTCTTCCAAGGGCGGAACGGCTTCCACCCCGGAGTTGGTGATCCAGTTTGCCGCGATGGAGGCTCTCACTGACTTGCGCTTCCATGAGGTTGAGATGCAGACTCATCCAGGTTTCTTCCACTATTCCACCCTGTCGCCTACGACAGGGCGAGTCATTTTCGCTCCTGTTGACCCGGCGTGTGACCGTGCGACTGCTGTGCTGTCTCGCTATCTGAACGCCAGCTATCGTACGATCATATCACTGGCTGAGGAGCTGTTTCGTGTCTTGGCGGCACTTGCAGCCGTGACTCCAGCCCCGCCTCCACCTCAGTCTATCTATCCACCCATATATCCACCACCAGTTCCACCTCCACCCAGGTTTGAGGCTCCTTCTACCTCTACTGTGCCACCCGGCTTTTCGTCTGGTAGCCGTCGTGAGACCCCGGCTGAGTGGGCCTCACTCCTTGCCACTCCAGCTGCTTCGATGTTGAGGTGTTGTGCTCCTTCTTCCCTAGAAGGAGAACCGTCCCAGCAGCATCGTCGTGTTTCCTTTGATCCGGAGGATGAGATCCACATCATCAGTTCCGACTCCGACTCAGGATCAGATGACGAGGAGTCTGTGGTTTGGCAGTGTTCGTGCCACCAGCGCCACTAGAGCGGAGGCTTGAGTTGTTGAGCATGCATCTTTGCATATGTCAACTGCCGTATGAGCAGTTTAGCCATGATATTCCCCTACTAGCTTGCCATGTATGATGTTGGGTTATCCTGTATAATTATGTGGTTGTTTTATTCACCTTTTTCGCGTATTTTCTTTTGGTGTCATATGACTGTGTTTCCCTTATGGATGTTGCTCATCGATTCGGTATTTTGCAGTGGGAACAAATTTAGGATGAAGAGAAGTTGTAGCCAAGGCGGCGATGGAACCCCCGTTCGTCGATCCGCCAGACAAGCAGGTCAAGCACCAGAAGATTTACCACCCCCACCATCTCAAGCACCTACTACTGATCAGATCATGAGAATGTTTGAGGAAAAGAGAAACCAGGATCTTATGGAATTCTTGAAGAGTATGCAGGTTATGGTAGGTCAGAACCACAATCATAATGGAACCCACTCCAGGTTGTCTGATTTCCAACGCACAAAGCCACCCAATTTTGGTCAAGCTGTGGACCCTATAGAAGCCGACGATTTGCTAAGGACCATAGAAAAGAAGTTGGACATAGCTCGTTGCGAGGATTCATACAAGGTTCCGTTTGCCACTCACTACCTGGAAGGGCCAGCAGCTATCTGGTGGGATAACACAAAGGCAACATGGTCTTCTGAAGAAGAAATTACCTGGGAGAAGTTTAAGGAATTATTCCGCAAATATCATATTCCTACCGGCATCATGAAGGCGAAGCAAAGGGAGTTCCTTGCTCTGACACAAGGAAATATGTCGGTGGCAGAGTACCTTAATAAGTTCAACAATCTGTCACGATACTCTACCTATGATGTGGCCACCGAAGAGAGGAAAATAGATCGGTTCCTAGGAGGACTGAATCACGCCCTCCGTTGTCAGCTTTGCATGCTGGATTTTTCGGACTTCCAGACGCTGGTGAACAAGGCCTTCATAGCCGAAAGGGAGCACAAGTCCGGACGCGATAACCAAAAGCGGAAGTTTGAACCCAAGAAGGACAACCGTGAGCCGGTTGCGCAGAAGCCACGCACCTGGCAGCCAGGCACATCTGAGTATAAGCCTACATGGAGCAATGGCAGCAACAGTAATACGACAGTGAGCCAGACCAAGACCTTCGGCAAACAGCCCGTGATAGAGGACTGCCGCCGCAACAATACTTGCTTCACTTGCGGCCAAAGTGGACACTACTCCAAACAGTGCCCCACCAACAATGGAAACCCCCGGCAAGGGAGCTGCCGCGTGCGCTAATTGCCGGGAGGCTGCTGCCGCTGAGAAGACCGGGAAGTTCGACGAGCCGTACTGCAAAATTCACCGCACCAAGGGCCATGATCTCCAAGAATGCCGACAGGTCGGGCAACTTGGTGAGAAGCAGAGGGCCGAGTACGAGAAGCACGACAAAGAAAAAGGCCAGGACGGTGCTGTCAGGAAAAGCCGTGGTGGCAGAGGAGGTCGCCGCGGCAAAACCCCGCAGCAAAAGGTAAAACCCGCCAAAGGCCGAGAGAAGAAGGAAACAGACGATATGAGTGAGGATGAGGATGATGATGAGGATTCCAGCGACAGGGAGTTTCAGAAAGCAACCGAAGCCATGTGCGTTGACGGGGGTGCGTCCATGCATTCCTCTCACCGCCAGCTCAAGCAGTGGGCACGCGAGGTCAATGCTGTGGAACCAACTGCAGAATCTAGGAAGCCACTCAAATGGTCCCGCACGCCTATCATCTTTGAGGAAGAGGATCATCCCGACCGTACCACTACGGTCGGGTGTTTGCCATTGTTGGTTTCTCTGACAATCCGCAACCTCAAGGTGTCCAAGATGTTAGTTGACGGTGGGGCGGGATTGAACTTAATCTCCCTTAAAGTGGCTGAGAAACTGCAGATCCTTGATGAAGAGCTCGAGGCTATGGGTACATTCCAAGGAATCAACCCCGGCAGGAGCCGACACAAGGGAAAGATCACTCTGCCTGTCACATTTGGCGGGGAACTGAACTTCCGGACATAGAGGATAGTGTTCGACATCGCTGAGATCCTGCTGCCTTACAACGGAATCCTCGGTCGCCCAGCTCTGGCAAAGTTCATGGCAACATCTCACTATGCCTACAATACCTTGAAGATGCCAGGGCCCATTGGGGTCATTTCCATCCCATCCGACAAGAGGAACGCCATTATCTACGTGGACCACATGTATCGTGACGCGGTTGCAGCTGAAGCCATGGAAATCCTAGCTCCCGCCAAGGACACATAGAAATTGAAGAAGGCTAGCAGGAACACCGGCAAGGACTGTGGGAAGCGCGCCTCTTCGGAGTGCGCCGCACCCGACGATGACCTGCCGGGGAGTTCCGCTAGCAAGAAGACCAAGGCCACCTATCCTGAGACGAAGAAAGTCCCGGCGAGGCTGGACGGCACTGGTGGCACGTTCACTATCACTGCTACCCTTACTGACAAATAGGAAAGCGCACTCGTTACCTTCCTGGCAACCATCTGACATCCCCGGTGTTCCCAGGGAGGTAATTGAGCACCACCTTGCTGTCTGTCCTCATGCCCGACCCATCAAGCAAAAGGTTAGGAAGCAAGCCCTGGAGCGGCAGCAGTTCATTGCCGAGGAAATCAAGAAGCTTGAAGCAGCTGGTTTGGTCAGAGGGGTACTACATCCAACTTGGCTGGCAAACCCGGTGGTGGTACGTAAGGCAAATGGGAAATGGAGGCTTTGCATAGACTTCACTGACTTGAACAAAGCTTGCCCGAAGGACCCTTTCTCCTTGCCGTGCATAGATCAGATTGTTGATTCCACCTCCGGATGTGACTTGCTCTCCTTTTTGGATGCCTACTCCGGATACCACTAGATATTTATGACTAAAGAAGATGAGGAGAAAACCACATTCATAACTCCCTGTGGCACGTACTGTTTTGTACGTATGCCCTTCGGGTTAAAGAGTGCTGGTTCAACCTTCGCCAGAGCTGTTCAGATTGGTTTTGGTCCTCATCTGCATAGAAATGTGGAAGCCTACATGGATGACATCGTGGTCAAGACCAAGGATGAAGCCACTCTCATACAAGATCTGGAAGAAACTTTTGCGAACTTGCGCAAAATCAACCTGAAGCTCAACCCTGAAAAGTATGTGTTCAGTGTCCCATCCGGCAAGCTGCTTGGGTTCTTTGTATCTCAGCGAGGAATAGAAGCCAATCCCGACAAGATCAAGGCGATTGAACAGATACAAGCACCCAAGACTATCAAGGATATCAGACACTTGACCGGATGCGTTGCCGCGTTGAGTAGGTTCATCTCAAAGTCTGCTGAGCGCGCCTTGCCGTTGTTCAAGATCTTGAAGAAGGCAAGCCTGATGAAGTGGACCCCGGAAGCAGATGCAGCGCTACAAGACCTGAAGAATTACCTATCCTCTGCTCCCACCTTGGTTGCTCCTAAATCGCAAGAGCCGTTGCTGCAATATTTGGCAGCGACGAATCAAGTGGTTAGTGCAGCGCTGGTGGCGCAGCGGGAAGTGGATGAAGATTCAGCAGCTGCCGCTGATGCTACCAGGGACAAGAAAGAAATATCTGCGGCAGGACTCGATACAGATCAAGGGGGACCTCAGCAAATGATCAACAGTGGATCCAAGGAGGTGGCAAAGAAGAAAATGGTGCAGCGGCCCGTGTAATTTGTCAGTTCCCTGCTACAGGGGGCTAGATCAAGGTACTCTGGAGTACAAAAACTGATCTTCAGCCTCATCATGGCCTCGAGGAAGCTGCACCACTACTTCCAAGCCCATGAGATAATAGTTGTTACCAGTTTCCCATTGCAACGCATACTGAGGAACCCCGAAGCCACTAGCAGGATAGTTGAGTGGGCATTAGAATTGTCAACCTTCGGATTGAAGTATGAGAGCACTTCCACCATTCAAAGCAGGGCGCTGGCAGAGTTTATTGCAGAATGGACACCCACGCCCGATGATGAAGCTCCGGAGACAATCCTCCCCGACAAAGAAGCACCCAAGGATTGGATCATGTACTTTGACGGTGCTTTCTCACTCCAGGGCGCTGGAGCAGGCATGCTCCTTATTGCCCCTACCGGAGAGAACCTCAAATACGTCGTCCAAATGCACTTTCCCCGGGAGGAAGCCACCAACAATACCGCTGAGTACGACGGGCTCCTTGCCGGACTTAGAATCGCGGTGGAGTTGGGAATAAAGAGGCTGGTCGTCCGAGGAGATTCTCAGCTTGTGGTGAAGCAAGTCAACAAGGATTACCAGAGCCCGCTGATGGAGGCATACAGGAAGAAGTGAGGAAATTGGAGGAGCATTTTGATGGGCTGCAAACAGAGCACGTGCCACAAGCAGAAAACTGCATTGCTGACCATCTATCAAAGTGCACTGTGCAGAAGCTTCCTGTGGAACCAGGGATTTTGTTCTCTGCCTCGCTCAACCATCAGTATCCCCATCAGCGATGTCCAAGAAGAGAAGGAAGCTGAACTCCACCAAGTATTTCCCGACAGAGCTTCCCGAAGCCGCTGGTAGAGAAGCTGCCAGGGAAAATCCAATTCCGGTTGACGAGCAGCTCCCTCCCGCAGGACCCCAGGTTCTTGCGGTTGAGGCAAGCGCTCCTGGAGACGAGGAGACGCCTTTAGTCCTTGTTGTCGAGCCACAGGCTCCAACCTGGGCACATCATATAGTCCATTCCCTTCAAACAGGAGAACTCCCCGAAGAGCAAGAGGAAGCCGAAAGAGTAGCCCGTCGGTCAAGTATGTACCAGTTTGTCGATGACACCCTGTACAGAAGACGACCGAACGTTGAGAAATTAAGGTGTGTCTGCCGGGAGGATGGACTGAAGCTGTTGGCAGAGATTCACGGAGGAGTATGTGGTTCCCACATTGGATCAAGGGCCCTTGCCGGGAAAGCTTTTCGACAGGGTTTCTATTGGCCCACTGCCCTCCAGGACGCCACTAAGCTGGTCACCAAGTGTGAAGCCTGCTAGTTCCATTCCAAGAAAATCCATCAACCAGCACAAGCCCTGCAAACAATCCCTCTATCCTGGCCATTCTCGGTCTGGGGGCTCGATATTTTGGGCCCCTTCCCCCGTCATGTCGGGGGCTTTGAGTTCTTTTTGGTGGCAACCGACAAGTTCACAAAGTGGCCTGAGGTGGAACCAGTGAGAAAGGTGACCGCGTAGTCAGCTATCAAGTTCATGAAAGGACTGGTGTGCCGCTTTGGAGTGCCTAACAGAGTGATCACTGACAACGGCACCCAGTTCACGAGCCGCGCCTTCATGCAATATATCCAAAGCCATGGAAGCAAGGTCTCCTTCGCCTCTGTTGCTCACCCGAGAAGCAACGGGCAAGTCAAGAGGATGAATGATGAAGTGCTGCGAGGGCTCAAGACAAGAACTTTTGATAAGCTGTAGAAGAGCGGCAGGCGCTGGATACATGAGCTGCCGGTGGTTCTTTGGTCCCTCAGGACGACACCAAATCGAGCTACTGGCCAGACGGCCTTCTCCCTAGTCTATGGGGCAGAAGTAGTACTCCCCATGGAACTCATATACAGGTCACCTCAAGTGCTTGCCTACGATGAAGTAGAGCAACAACAGTTACGGCATGACGATGCCGCCATGCTCCTCGAGGAAGACCGTCTCCGGGCTGCGGTGCGTGCTGCACGTTACCAGCAAGCCCTGCCCCGCTACCATAGCCACAGGGTCCACGCCCGGAGCCTTGAGGAAGGCAACCTTGTCCTTAGGCGTGTTCACTCCGCCAAGGGTGCTAACAAGTTGACGCCGAAGTGGGAAGGCCCTTACCGGGTAGTACGAGTCACCTGACCTGGCGCAGTCCGTCTAGAGACCGAAGATGGCACCAAGGTGCTTAACTCATGGACCATTGAGCATCTTCGTAAGGTCTACCCATAAGGCGCGGCTGCCGGGCTCAGTCCCCGGCAGCCACCTTTTGTACAAGCCTTGCCGATGTTGCATGTAGCCCTTTGTACAAAGCCAGGCGCAGACCTTGTGCAACAAAAATAAAGCTAGGCATTGCATCATATCATCATTTTTACATGCTCATTACGCATTTTTATGACTCCAATGTTATCGCTTTTGAGTTATTAAGATTTGCTAGAATACTTGATGAACCCGTAATCTTTGTTACTGTTCTCACCCTACATGTTTGACCATCGGAAAAATAGGGAAGGGAACCAAATAAAACAAGGATGGTGGCCCATCACATTCTAAAAGAGGATACTGCTTGGAAAAGATAAGTATATCGCATATCCCAAGTTCAGTACCTTTTGATTCATCAAGGAAACCCTTAGTATCTTCCTTATTGCGGGTGGTGGAGTCATCCACGTGGTGAAAACCCTTGTCGGGACGAGCCGCCCCTCTATCCTTGTTTAACGACTGTGGAGGGGGGTGGCGGCGCTGACCCCGACAAGGAGCTCTGCCGGGGAACAACGCCAACCTGCTGCCGGGGGCTCGTCTCCCCTATTTGGCGCTCGTGGTTTGAATGATGACGCGGCAAGTAGCTCCGTGTAGCAAAGACAAAACATACCGATGCAGTATAAACAAGGAAGGAAAAGGGATAGTACTTGCGAAAGAAAGACATCACATTTTCTCATTCATTTCTGATACAAAGTGGATAAGAAATTACATTCTGATTAGCTAAAATTTGGGAAATGCCTACATTTTTGGCTTACAAAAAGATAAATGCCCCGTAATGCGTTTCTTGTCCCTCTCCTCTCAGGGATTAGGTGAAGAAGGTGTCGGATTTCGGGCTCCGCAAAACCCGAAGAAGTTCGAACACAGGGGCGTGTGCGAAGATCTCCACCAGCTCCGCCCTCGAGCTCACAGCTCGACAGCCTAGCCCGATGAACTCGCACAATCGAGGGGAAAGAGATTAGCACACGAGGATTTACCTAGGTTCGGGCCGCTGCGAAGCGTAAAACCCTACTCCTACTTTTGGTGGATTGCCTCACGAAGAGGTTTGTGGATGAACTAGTACAGTGGTGAGTTGCCTCGCGAGTACTCTCGGGTGGCGTTGCATCTCCCCCTCCACGGAGCAGTCTCGCCTCTATTTATAGCGGCCCGGGTCCTTTTCCCTTATCGCAATGGCGGGAAGGGATCCCACAACGGCCAAATTCGAAGGGGGGGCAAGGAGTACACCCTTATCCTGACGAAAGGTGGTCTTCGCCTGCAAAGTAGCCGGTGCTGATGCAGAGGTGGGCTCGGCGATGACGTCCGTCCTGCGGAGCTCGTGGTCTTGGTCTCGTTACACCGGAATGGAAACCTTTGGGGAGTGCTTTGGGAACCCGCGTGCGCCCTCGCCTCCTTCTCACCAAAGAGGAAACTGTCTCCTCTGTGCGCGCGGGCGCCCGCCTGGCCTAGCTTGCGTCACCCTTGACCTCCCGAGGCCGAGCATTGCATAGAGATCTCCGCCGCTCGGGAGGGGGCCTGGGGAGACCTCTTCCCTCTACGGGTCTTGGCGCCATCTCCCTCGCGAGTGCGGGGCTCTCACGGGGGCCTTGTCTTGAGTGAGGCCGCGCTGGGCCGTGCTTGGCTGTCAAAGTGGGCCACGCCCTGGGCCGCAGGCTGGCAAGTCTGGGTACCCCCATTCCCAGAACGCCGACAGAAGGGACAGAGGGCAAAAGGAGCGCCTAGCCGGGATTCGACACTTCCCAGCCAGGACCAGAGGGACGCGACCGGCGAGCAGAAGGGCCCTGTCCCCAGGCAGGGGGGACGAAGCCGACGGAGCGGACAAGACCGACAAGGGGAAAGAAGGCGGAGGGCTGGTGCAGATGGTGGCGCTGCCGGAGCCTAGCTGGTGATGATGGTGCTGTCGGGGAATGCGACGCGTCGGAGACCTCATCCGTGCTCCTGATGCGTCGCAGGTCCCCGACCGCCATCGTCTTCCTCATCGCCATCGCTCGAGGAGACGCCCCCGCCATCACCCAAGCTCCAGGCGCGGCAACCCGGCGACCCCACAGAGAGCACGGTCGTCCCCGGTGGCCAAAGGCGGGGAATTCCATCCCCCGCCTTAGAAGAGCACGCGTAGATGAAGGGCTCCCTCCTGTACGCTCCATCCAAAACGCCGCGGGAGGAGAGCTTCACCGCGATAAGCGACAATGCACGGCTGCAACCATATGCACGCCCGTGGTGGCCGTGTGGGCATTTCTTCTCCATCACCTTGAAGAAGGAATGCGGGAACCGCAGACCGCCGCGACGCTGCACCTCCAACATAGATCCCGACGCGATGTCAACCGCGTGGCGCTCCGTCAAGGCTAAAGAAGCGGGCAGCATCGCGGCAGGCGCGCCGCCGCAGCTATCCCCAACACAGCCACCACGCTACCTGCTCCCCCATCCAAGACATCCCCGACCAGCCTTCAGTTCAGAGTCGTCTATCCATGACGGGAACTTAGCATGGGTCCAAGGGGAAGGCTCTGCAAACGCGCTCGCTCGGCCCCTCCCCCCGAGCATTGGGAGGGCGAGCGCGGCCCAAGACAAAGAAGAAGAAGGGCGAGCTCTGTGGGTTCGGACTCAAGGAGGAAGAAAGGATGGATGAGCATCGCCCCTCGCGACCCCCAATTTATAGGGGAGAGCATGGGGGCTGGCTCTCCTCCGCTCCAAAGGTCGCCGCCCATCTCCACCAATTCCATCACCCGCAATCACGGGCGAACAGGTAACTGCCCCATTGCTCCAATCCATGGCACTGCAGTTCCTGCCACGACCAGGGCTTTAAGTAATGCGCGCCCATCGTTAACTCCCCGCTATGCATGCGGCGCGTGTGGCGGAAACGGGCTGAGGTGGCGGGTCAGTGCTGACCAATAAATTGGCAGTTACTCCCTCCCATTGCGCGCCTGTGCATAGATTTTTGGCCTGACCCAACGGCACTTGAGGAGCGCGTGTGGGATAGACCCGGGGGCTCCTGTCGGTGCACTAGTACAGGGGTACCCAGTGCCCCTGGCTTATGCACAGGCGGTGGTAGCTGAACCCTTCAACGTGCGTACAATCCCGGCGAATGATCAAGACCAGACTCCAAGAAGCCCAACGCGGCAGCTCAAGCCTGGGCTGCAATGCGCCAGCCACGCCCCCGGTGCTTTCCGGGGACCGGCGCGCGCGCACCTCCTGAAGACCCGGCAAGCCATCCCCCGGCAGGCGCAAGCTAACCAGCCACCGCTCCACCGCATCGCTACGCTAGTCACTTGTCGATGCGGTGTCGAGCCCTCAAGCGGCTAATCAGCTCTCGCTAAGCACGGGGCAACACACCAGGAGACAAGTTATGCTCAGTTGACACCCGCCCTGCAGCGTGTCAAGAACACAAGCAACGACCGGCCAAGCAGTGGCAAGAGCTTGCAGGGGATGCACCCCCGAGCGCCACCTAGGCTAGTAATCATGGTATTTTGTCCTAAATGCCAGAGTTAGGTATGATAGCTCTGCTAAGCTATCTAATCGATAGATAATGACTGTTTTGCCATTGTGGTAACCCCTTGCACTATAAAAGGAGGCCCATGGCTACCTAGCTCAAGATTCGGAACTTTGGACACTTGTACTCACGTAGTAGCTCACCCCGACAGCAGCTCTTGCCGGGGTTAGGTGCTGTGCGTTCTTCATGTTCCTTTGATCAATCCACCAAAAGCAGGAGTAGGGTTTTACACTTAGCAGCGGCCCGAACCTAGGTAAAATGCATGTGTCCTGATCGTCGCGCCGTCTCATGCTCTCCGCTCTTCGTGCAACATGACTCCCCCTGTCGAACCACAAAGGGGCCTCTGGTCCCATAGGTGATCGCGAGCATCCGTGCCCCGACAAAGATAATCCAAAACCCTCTCTGTCCAGAATCAAATTGGAGCAACTTTACATTATCAAGTTTCTCCAATTATTCTCAAACTTTGCGGACATGCTCGAATCCCCAAATCATGCCACCACACCAAGTGGTTCATGAAGGAGAATAGTTTTGCATGACTAGATCTACAGAAACCTGATTCTGTTAATTTCTAGGGATTACAAAGTTTACATTGTAAAATTTCTTCAGATCATCTCAAACCTTGTGATCAACCTTATTTTTTACATACTATTTAGTCCTGTTAAATCTCATGGCCAGTAGACTCCATCTACTAGCCCTAACACAGCACAAACACCTTCTGGTATATTGGTAAAACTGCTATTTTGACCCCTTCCCCCATTCTCCTTGCTCTAAAACTTTTACCACAGTCACTCACATACATCTTCTACCTCCAGTAAGTCTATCTTGCCCTGGCTCAATCATTGACGGGGGTAAAACCCCAAGATTCCCTCCTTTGGACAGCATTGGCATGACCTTCTCCCTCTCTCCCATTATTCTATGCATGCAACTGCCCCCCAAGTTTTACCACAACACCTCTGGCATGTTAATGCACATTTACACGTCCAAAGATGGTATGCTCATGTAGAAAATATGAGCAATTCCACTAAACCTAGATTATGGCAGCAAATGTAGCCTTGAACTACAAGTGCCCTATAAACATACCTCCCTGAGGAGAAAATTGGTGGCCATGTAGTCCTTCCATACCTAGGGCCACTAGACAAGGTATTATCCATAATGCCCTACAGTAAAATCCCATTTGATCAGCCCCAAGTTTACTGCTGCAAACTTTACCCTATTGGAAAAGCACCCCACCCAGCTCCAATGCCCTTGAAATTTCACCAGAGCACTCAAGCACGCTTGCTTTATGCGTTAGACAACTTTGGCCAACCAAAATGATGCCCTGGACACAAAGTGGCGCGGTGACCACGCCACTGACTTACAAAATTGGTGCTCTGCCACTTGAGCTCGTCCTGTAGCTCGCGTCCGGTTGCCGAAAGTCGTCCACACGCGCCAGGGAATCCCTCCTTGCCTCCCATGCCCCTCCCCGACGCTCACAAACCTCCAAGGCCCATCTGGCGCGCGTGCTCGCCGAGCCCGAAGCGCATCCGAGGCCTTCCGAGATCTCTCTGGTCGCCCCCGCCTTCAAGACCGTTCCCGAGACCCCCCCCCCCCACTTGCCCCCTCTCGCTCTCTCTCCCTCCCAGAAGCCCCCCGGATCAAGCCATTGGAGCTCCCGAGCTCCCAATGCCCCCTCATGGCCGCAAGGGTGCCGCCTCTGTCTCGGGCGAATCCGGGCAGCTCCAGCTCCCTCCTCTCCTCTGAGCTTCGCCAGCTCCCCCCCAGCATTGCCGCTCTTCTCCCCGTGCTCCTTTTCCTCCTCCGGGCAGCCGGTGCACTGCTCCCGCGGTCGTCCGTCGCCGGCCCCCACCGCGGCCGAAACCCTGCTTCGCACGGCGCTCCCCAGCGGGAATGGACCCCCCAGGCGGGTGCGGGTCTCCTCCCTGAACACTCTGGTGGCTGGAGCCCCGCCGGACGTGACCGGAGCCACCGGGATGGCACCGGCGCCCCCTCGGCTCTGCCTCGCCTTTGTTTGAGCGGGAGGAGGGAGATGGCCCTGACGGACGGGCCCCGTCAGTAAGCCACACCCGGCCGCCCCCCTCCCCGTTTAAGTGGAAATGGGAGCGACCCAGACTCACCTTTGCCCGGGGAAAGCGTATTTCCTCGGGGGCGCCTTCGACGTCGCCCGGCCCCCTGCGCGGTTGAGCTACTGGGCCGGCCCATGTGCTTATCCTGCGCACTATGCGCTATTTAGCCCATTGGTAATACCCTTTTCTTTCCCCCTTTTCTTTTTCAGACAGATTCAAAATTTTGTATTAGATTCATACGAACTCCAAATCTGGTGATTCAAACTCCTAGAGGTCCCACAAATCTTGCTCTATCCCGTAGATTAACTTGCACATTCTTACAGAAATTTTTTCTGTACAATAAATTATTTAAACCCTGTTTTGAATTCCTGCATTAAACTTTGGAAATTCATAGGGAGCTCACCTTAGATCCAAATGCTATGATTCTAACGCCTAGGTGGATATAAATTCATGTACTAGGTGATGAACATTTTTCCTTACACTTCCTCTGCTATATAAATTAGTGAACCATTCCTTTATGTATAGTCCACTTTGCAAATTACTAGGAAATTCATCCCAACTCCAAATCTAGTTAAACCACTATCTAAAATCATGCCCTAATTGATGTGTGCATCCACTCATTTTTATAAAAATATTTTCTATGGACTCCTTATAGGATCATCATTTCATTCATTTCCACCATCCAAAAATCCCCGTTGAACCAGGTCCAATAAAACCTCTTTGGTTATTTTTCTTATAGCTAGAGGTGTCCAAGAAAAACAAAACTCCTATTTATCGAGCACTTTTATTTTCTGCTTGTTGTGTTGCTTATTATGGATATTTCCGGTGGTAGTTGACGAAGTAGACGAAGTGCTCGGAGTTGGACCAGAAGCGTGTGAAGACCTTATTAAGAAACCGCTTTATTGCATGGCATATAGCACTTCATTTTGTTATGTTGATCATGATTATGTGGTGACCACTTTGGTGGATGCCTCTGTTATTTTTCCGTTGATACTTGCACTGAGCATGACCCTACCTTCCTATGAGGGTTATGCGGGTGGGAAGTAGATAGAATGCTTAAGTAGTTGTTATGCAAATGGGACGGGAATATGCATGGTGTTGGAAACAAATGCTTTCAAAGACTTTTTCGAAAACCCCGTCGGGTGCCACTAATGCCCGAGGGATTTGATGTTGGGCTAGGTAACCACTTGAGAAAGAAGTGGTGTACCGAGGCAAGTCGTGTGTGTGTGTTTTCGAAAACGGATTAGATTTAAGATTTGCTGATCGTCCCAACCTTACATGTACGACCACGCTACCCCTATATGGGAAGGGGCTTTGTTGATTACCTTGGTCGGTGCTAGCAGAGAGCCCGCATTACTAGTGGCGAGAGGGCCAGAGTTACTCTCTCAATACAGGGTCGTACCAGGTAGGGTGACCATGGGCTGTTTTTACAGACACTGGGCACACCCTTGTGTCCCTTCATGGATGATACTATGTGGATCAAGGCTCGTGTTTGTACATCATGAAGACGTGGGCCAATGAGTGGACTCTTTGTTTAGTGTCTCCGAGGGAAAGGCATTGTTCGGGTGCTTACCTCGGGTATGTGACATACCGCGAGTCGTGACTTGACACGGAAGTTCCCCGAGTCTTGTGGGTAAAGTGTGCAACCTCTCCAGAGTGTAAAACTATTTGAATAGCCATGTCCATGGTCAAGGACAGTTGGGTGGTCTTGCTTAAACTATGTCCAGGATGTTTTCACCAACTTGGCGTGTGTGTGAGAAAGATGGAGTACTCGAGACAAGTCGGAAGACTTGACATGATGATTGAACATGAGATGTTTAGACCTTGATTATATTGATATCTGTAACTTGTTCGTACGGATACTTGTATCCTCATGATGCATGCAACTTCAAGTTTTTTTGATCATGACATTGCACTCAAAATTAGCTTTCCGCAACTTACCTTCTTAGTGCTATACCATGCTTTGTTATACCTTGATCCAAAACATGGGTTGCTTGTGAGTACATTCAAAGTACTCATTGGCTTGCCACTGGTTATTTTATTGGCCAGACATGAAAGACCAGGTTATGATGAAGACCACCCTGGTGATGAACTTGCGAGCTAGGACGTTTCCCAGTCAGAATGCCTATAGGGTTAAGGAAGATGGCATGGGTTCATGCTATCGTTGAATATTTTCGCTGTGAGATTATGAAGACTTGGTCATAAAGGCCATATTCGAGTAAAACGGTATGTAATGGATGTAAGACTCTTGTTACTCAGTTTCTGTGTGTTCAGTGAGCATTGATCTCTGGGATCACTGTGCACGTACATTCGGTCATCACGACTTATGAGTCGGGGTCCCCACACCACATGCTCAAGTATTGAAAAGTAACAAACTATGTTCTCAGTCATTGAAACAAATGCAATCCATCATATTATCAGAAAGAGTCTATGGTAGAGCTTTTCTTAGCAAGTTCACATACTCAATTATCTTTTAGTCTTCTATGATTGCTGACACTCACGACATATTTGTGAAGCAAATAATTTCAATAAGACACATAGGAAGATAGAGGTTTATAGATTGTCGCCACCCAACAATTTATCTAAGGGATAATATCAACAATGATAACTCATGATCACCTACATCCAACTGGATATATGTGCCTTGATCTTTCCCCTCCACATGATGCTTGCCAAGTAGAGAATAATAAGAACGGAATAGGAATTAGCATTATTTACTCCTGCATAAAAGTAAATACACAAAAGTAAAAGATAGGCCCTTCGCAGAGGGAAGCAGAGGTTGTCATGCGCTCATTATTTTGATGTCCAAGCTCTTATTGGAATGGAACGTCACTTTATATTGCCCCTTATGATAGCAAACTTTATTATGCAGTCTGTCGCTTTTATTTATTTTCCGTCACAAGTACTTACAAAGGTTATTTTACCTTGCAATAAAAGATCATACATATTTAGGAGCAATTTTTATTGCTTTTACACCGATGACAACTTACTTGAAGGATATTATTCAATCCATAGGTAAATATGTTGGACTCTCATGGAAAGAAACCGGGTTTAAGGGTTTTGGATGCACAAGTAGTATCTCTACTCAGTGTGAATTTTTAGCTAGCAAAAGATCCTAGACAAGCACCACGTGTTAGAGGATCCATGACAATATATCTTCTATGAGAATATAAGCAAACATAACTCATTACAGTGTCTTCCTTGTCCAACATCAACTAGTTGATCATGCATAGAATATTTAATGGGGGCTCACAATCATAAAAGATGTCCAAGATAGTATATTTATATGTGAGAACTCTCTTTCATGATTACTTTTTCATGAATTGCATGAATGACCAATGCTATGTTTGTTTACTTCCAACAAATTTTACCAATCATACTCTTTTTATGTGAAGTCATCACTCCCCATGGGATTAGCATATGATATTTTTATTCTTTTTCATTGCTAGGATTAATGCAAGAAAGCAAAGCAAACAACCACAAACTACACTTTATTATATAACTCTCACACTCGATTACATAGATAGATAGATCACGAAGCAAAGACTCGAAACTAAATCATACTAAAACTTTATTCATCTAAATCATATGATACTAGTGCACCTTCCCCAAGCTTGGAACAGGCCAAGGGTGGTGCCCATACCCGTGTACTCAAGTTTTATTCTTGGGTGATGGCAGTGATGAAGTGGTAGGCTTGTTTTCCATAATTGACAACAGGGAATCCTTCAGGTCCCACATCTCCTGGAGCAATTGCTGGATCATTGCGATGTTCTTTTGCACCTCCACCATAAATGTTTATTCTCACGCCACCAAGAGCTTTTCCCTGCATCACTTTCACTTGGACGAGAGATGTCCCAATTAGACCGTATATGCGAGCGAGGAATATTCTCAACCCCATAGTTATGAATCAAATTGTTGAAGTTATTTGCATGAACCTGCCGAGGGTCTCCTCTGATTGGATTCACCTTGCACTTCTTGAACTGATTAATTTCTCCTTCCCATTGGTGGACAAGGGTTTGGAGTGGTGGAGATGTCCATCAGCATGCCACGCTCCGAGGCAAGGGGTGCACTTCCATATATTTTGTTGATTCTTCCCCCGTGATGACTTCCTTGGTTCCCTCTCTTTCGAGCTCCATATGTAGCAGCCAATCCTCGTACTCAATGTTGTTGGAGGAGGATGACGACATATCTCCCACACCTCGAAAAATGACAGAAAATAGCTCGAAACAAGAATAGAGGAGAAACTTGCGATACGGTGGTCAAAATAGTGAGGAGTATATATAATTATTTTTTATCTTGCCAAACAAGTTGTGGAAGAAAACGAAGTCGGGAAGGCACACGAGGGACCCACAAGGCAACCAGTTGCCTTGTGACCTCCTCGTGTGTCCCCTCGGCTGGTTCTTATTTTTTTAATTTTTCTAATATTTAAAAACGGACAGAAATAATTTGTACGGGATTTCTGGAGTCGGTTTACTTACCGTGTCACATACATGCCCCTGTTTAGGATTCTTGAGCGTTCTGGAAGGTTTCTTTTATGTGCTCCTCCGGTGTCATTGTTTGGATTATATTGGTTTCCCTATTAATGGGTGTACCTAAAATATAATGTTTAATTCTTTGCCCATTAACCACTTTGGATTTGTTCCTTCCGTGTTATTGATCTTGATGGCTCCGGAGCAATAAACCTCCTCGATAATATAGGGTCCTTCCCATTTGGAGAGGAGTTTTCCTGCAAACAATCTGAAATGAGGATTGTATAATAGAACATGATCACCAATGTTAAATTCTCATTTTTGTATTCTCTTGTCATGCCATCTTTTAAGTTTTTCATTAAACAACTTGGCATTTTCATAAGCTTGTGTCCTCCATTCATCTAGAGAACTCATGTCAAATAACTGCTTCTCACCGGCAAGTTTGAAGTCATAATTAAGCTCTTTAATTGCCCAATAGGTCTTGTGTTTTAATTCTAGAGGTAAATGGCAAGGTTTTCCATAGACCATTTTATAAGGGTACAAGCCCATAGGATTCTTGTAAGTGGTTCTATATGCCCACAATGCATCATCTAGTTTCATAGACCAATTGTTCCTAGATCTATTAACATCCTTCTGCAAAATTAACTTTATTTCTCTATTGCTCAATTCAACTTAACCACTAGATTGAGGATGATATGGCGAGGCAATTCTATGATTGACATCATATTTATCTAAGAGTTTACGAAATGCACCATGAATAAAATGTGAACCACCATCAGTCCATAAATATCTAGGGACTCCAAACCTCGGAAAAATAACTTCTTTAAGCATTTTAATAGAGGTGTTGTGATTAGCACTACTAGCTAGAATAGCTTCTACCCACTTAGTGAAATAATCAACAGCAACTAGAATATGAGTATACCCATTAGAGGAAGGAAAAGGTCCCATATAATCAAATCCCCAAACATCAAATGGTTCAATAACAAGTGAATAATTTATTGGCATTTCCTGATGTCTATCAATATTACCAATTCTTTGACATTCATCACAAGAAAGGACAAACTTACGTGCATCCTTGAAGAGAGTAGGCCAATAAAAACCAGATTGTAATACCTTATGTGTGGTTCTGTCTCTCGCATGGTGTCCTCCATATGCTTCGGAATGACACTTCCATAGGATATGTTCCTGTTCATGCTCAAGTACACAACATCTAATAATACCATCTACTCCTTCTTTATATAAGTGTGGGTCATCCCAAAGTAGTGTCTCAAGTCAAAGAAGAACTTCTTCTGTTGTTCATATGTGAAGTTAGCTGGTATATATTTAGCAAAAATGTAATTAGCATAATATGCATACCATGGACTGTTGCGAGAAGTAGAAGGATTTATAACAGCTAATTGCTCATCAGGAAAACTATCATCAATAGGCAGTAGATCATGAAGAACATTTTCCATCCTAGAAAAATTATTGCTACAGGATTCTCAGCTCCCTTTCTATCAATAATGTGCAGGTAGGATTCTTGAAGTAAAAGAACCAACCTAATTAGTCTAGGTTTAGCATCTTTTTTTTCCATAAAGTATTTGATAGCAGCATGATCTGTGTGAATAGTAACTTTAGAATCAACAATATAAGGTCTAAACTTATCACATGCAAACACAACTGCTAAAAATTCTTTCTCAGTAGTAGCATAGTTCTTTTGAGCTGTGTCTAGGGTTTTACTAGCATAGTGAATAACATTCAATTTCTTATCAACTGTTTGTCCTAGAACATCACCAACAACATAGTCACTAGCATCACACATTATTTCATAAGGTAGGTTTCCAATAAGGTGGTTGAACAATAGGTGCAAAAATTAAGGCTTGCTTAAGTATTTCAAAGGCTTCTACACAATCATCATCAAAAACTAATGGAATATCTTTTTTGCAAAAGATAAGAGGCCTAGAAATCTTAGAGAAATCTTTAATAAACTGTCTATAGAAACCAACATGACCTAGGGAACTTCATATACCTTTGATGTCTTTAGGACATGGCATTTTCTCAATTGCATCAACTTTAGCTTTGTCCACCTCAATACCTCTTTCGGAGATCTTATGCCCAAGGACTATACCTTCATTTACCATAAAGTGGCACTTCTCCCAATTCAAGACAAGATTAGTTTCTTCACATCTCTGCATAGTTCGATCAAGGTTATTTAAGCAATCATCAAAAGAAGTAGCAGGTGCATTGCACAAACTAAAATGCATATGTCTATAAGCATAGGTTCCAGACGGATAAGCAAATGTGGTTTTCTCTTTGATCTTCTTATGCTACAGGTATTTGAGAAAAAATAGAATATCCATCTAAGACGCAAAAGTGTGTGTGCTTAGACAATCTTTCTAACATTTGATCAAGAAAAGGTAAGGGGTAATGATCCTTTCTAGTAGCTTTATTCAATTTACTGAAATCAATTACCACCCTATAACCAGTTACAATTCTTTGTGGGATTAGTTCATTTTTATCATTATGAACAACTGTTATGCCTCCTTTATTAGGAACACAATGAACATGACTTATCCATCTACTATCAGCTATAGAATAAATTATACCTGCCTCCAGACGCTTTAATATTTCAGTTCTTACCACATCCTTCATCTTAGGATTCAAACGACATTGATGATCGACGACTAGTTTAGCATCTAGTTCCATATTAATCTTGTGCTAACATGAGGTGGGACTAATGCCCTTAAGATCATCAAGAGTATACCCAATTGTTGCACGGGGCTTCCTAAGAACCTTAAGTAATCTATTTTCTTCCTGTTCTGAAAGGTTAGCACTAATAATAACAGGATATATCTTCTTTTCATCAAGATAAGCATACTTCAATGTATCAGGTAGTTTCTTTAATTCAAACACACGATCACTCTTAGGAGGCATAGGGCCTCCCAAGGTTCCAACAGGCAGATTATGTTTAAGGATGGGTGCCTGGTTAAAGAAAACATCATCTATTTCTTTACTTTATTTCATATCCATACCGTTTTCATGGTCTAGCAAATATTGTTCTAACGGATTAGTGGGAGGCACAACAATAGAAGCAAGACCAATTAGTTCATCCTTACTAGAAGATTCTTCCTCATGCATATGTCTACTAAACTTGGAGAAATTAAATTCATGAGATACATCACTGAAGTTAACACTAATCGTTTCCCTAGTGCAATCAATTTTTGTATTAATAGTATTCAGTAAAGGTCTACCAAATATAATGGGACAAAAATAATATTGTAATGAACAAAGGACTAAGAAACCAGTAGGATATTTGATCTTACCACACAAGACTTCAACATCTCTAACAATCCCAAGTGGTGGAATAGTCTCTCCATTTGCAAGCTTAATAGTAGCATCAATATCTTCCAACTCAACAGGTGCAATATCATGCATAATTTCTTGATAAAGAGTACATGAAATGGCACTAACACCAGCACCCATATCACATAAGCCATGGCAAAAATGATCTCCAATCATAACAGAAACAACTGGCATGCCAACAACAGGTCTATTTTTATCTTTGGAATCTTGTTTAGCAATACGAGATGCTTCATCATAGAAATATATAACATGCCCATCAACATTATCAACCAATAGATCCTTAATCATTGTAACTTTAGGTTCTACCTTTATATGTTCAGAGGGTCTATGTGGTTTGATATTACTTTTATTAACCACAGTTGCAACTTTAGCATGTTCCCTAATCCTAACAGGAAAAGGTGGTTTCTCAATATAAGAAGTAGGCACAACTGGATCAACATTATAAATGTTTGTTTCTTCTTTAGCTATGCCATGTTCCTTACTAGTTTCTTCAATAGGTGGGTGCATTTAAACCATTTATCCTTAGGGAGATCAACATGAGTACCAAATGATTCACAAAAAGTAGCTACTATCTCAGAGTCAAGTCCATACTTTGCACTAAACTTATGAAAAGCTTCCGTTTCTATAAAAGATTTAACACAATCAAACTTAAGATTTATACCTGGCGATTATCTTCCATAGTAACAAGTGACGATAAATTTCAGCACGTAACAAAAGTGTGTCCATACAAAATTCCACTTACCAAAGGCGCTTCACTCCCCGGCAACGGCGCCAGAAAAGAATCTTGATGACCCACAAGTATAGGGGATCAATCGTTGTCCTTTCGATACGTAAGAGTGTCGAACCCAACGAGGAGCAGAAGGAAATGACAAGTGGTTTTGGTATGGAAATTCCTGCTGGCACTGAAAGTAACGGTGATAGATAGTTTGGTAGCAAGGCAATTCATAACAAGTAAAGTAACAACAGTAGCAATGGTGCAGCAAGGTGGCCCAATCCGTTTTATAGCAAAGGGCAAGCCGGAACATAATCTTACATGAAGCAAAGCACTCTAGAGGACACACGGGAATTTCGTCTAGTCATATTTCATCATGTTTAGTTGATTCGCGTTCGCTACTTTGATAATTTGATATGTGGGTGGACCAGTGCTAGGGTGTGGTTCTTACTTGAACAAACAACCCACTTATGATTACCCCCTCTCGCAAGCATCCGCAACTACGAAAGAAGAATTAAGATAAATCTGACCATAGCATTAAACATGTGGATCCAAATCAGCCCCTTACGGAACAACTCATAAACTAGGGTTTAAGCTTCTATCACTCTCGCAACCCATCATATACTTATAATTCCCTAATGCTTTCCTTTAGGCCCAAATATGGTGAAGTGTCATGTAGTCAACGGTCACACGACACCAGCAAAGAAAGAGAAACATACATATCATCAAAATATCGAACGAATACCAACATCACATGATTACTTAAGACAAGACTTCTCCCATGTCCTCAAGAACAAAAGTAAATACTCACAAAGCATCAACATGTTCAAGATCAGAGGTATAATAAATATGCTTAAGGATCTGAAGATATAATCTTCCACCAAATAAACCAGCTAGCATCAACTACAAGATGTAATAAACACTACTAGCAACCCACAGGTACCAATCTGAGGTTCGGAGACAAAGATTGAATACAGGCGATGAACTAGGGTTTGGGATGAGATGGTGCTGGTGAAGATGTTTATGAAGATTGGTACTCCCACGATGGAGGAAGCATTCATGATGACGATGGCTTAGATTCCCCCCTCTCGAAGGGAAGTTTCCCCGATGGAATCGCTTTGCCGGAGAGCAATAGTGCTCCTGCCCAGGTTCTGCCTCGAGACAGTGGAGCTTCATCCTGAAAGTCTTCTTTTCTTTTCTAGGTCAAAACATAGCAGAAGATGGGTACCGGAGGCCACCTTTGGGACCCACAAGGCATCAGGGCGCGCCTGGGGGCGCTTCGTCCCGAAAGTCTTCTCTCTATTTTTTTTCTAGGTCAAAACCCCTCATATAGTAGAAGATGGGAACCGGAGACCACCTGTGGGACTCACAAGGCATTAGGGCGCGCCTGCAGGGTGGCCGCACCCTGTTGGCTAGTGGGCAGGTGGTGGCCCCCCTCTGGTATTTCTTTGCTCTAGTATTTTTTTATATTGAATAAAAAATCTCTGTGAAGTTTCAGGTCACTTGGAGTTCTACAGAATAGGTATCTCTGTTGTAGCTTTTCAGGTCCAGAATTCCAGCTGTCGACAATCTCCCTCTCCATGTAAATCTTGCAAATTAAGAGAGAAAAGGCATTACTATTGCATCATAAAGTGAAATAATGACCAAAAACAATATAAATAATAGTAGGAAAATAATGATGCAAAATGGACGTATCAGGAGCGTATTTGTATTGTTGCTACTAAGGATAAAACGATGGGGTATGAACATATTAGTTGCTCTTACTTTGTCTACATTATGACATCTTGTTTAAAGCATTACTCTGTTTGTCATGAACTTAATACCCTAGATGAATGTTGGATAGCGGTCGATTGGTGGAGTAATAGTTGTATATGCAGAATCATTTCGGTCTACTTATCACTAACATAATGCCTAAGTATTGATCACGCCATGAATAATGACATAATTATTTGTTGTTCTATCAATTCCCCAACAATAATTTGTGCACCCGTCGTTACTATGCTCATGAGAAAGATTCCTCTAGTGAATGCTATGGCCCCCGGGTCCATCTTCCTATTTTATATAACGAAAACCTACAAAAATACTTGCTGTTATTTATTATCTTTTTATTTATAGTTATCTATCATATACTATCAGATTTAATCCTTTGCAATTAACGAGTACAAGGGGCTTGACAACCATCTTGCCTGCGTTGGGTGCAAGTATTTGCTCTTGTGCGTGCAGGAGCTGTTGATCGTCTGTTTGGATATCTTGCTAATTGTTCGATAAACTTTGGTTCTTAACTGAGGGTAATAATTTTTGCTACTTTACTACATCACCCTTCCTCTTCGGGGAAAACCCAACGCATTTGTCAAGTAGCAAGAAGAATTGCTGGCGCCGCTGCCGGGGAAGCTATCAAACAAATTGAAGGTTCCTTCACACATGTTATCATCTACATGTTCTACTTTTTACTTGCTTTTATTTTTAGTTTTACAAAAAATAATAGCAAAAATATCTTGTGTGCTATCTTGCTTGAATCGCCATTATATCTCCTCAATAGAATACTAAATTTTGCGAATTCTCAAATACTAATAATAATGATTTTATTACTACTCCAATACCACCCGCCACTAGTGTGGAGACATATGATATAAATGTTGCATTATTAAATCTTGTTATGAAAGAACAATTTTCTGGAAGTCCTATTGAAGATGTGGCATCCCATATTAATATCTTCGTTGAATTATGTGATACACAAAAAAGTGATGTAGATAATGATATTGTGAAACTAAAATTATTTCCTTTCTCTCTAAGAGATAAAGCTAAAACTTGGTTTTCATCCTTACCTCGTAATAGTATAGATTCATGGAATAAATGTAAGGATGCTTTCTTTGCTAAGTATTTTCCTCCAGTCAAGATAATATCTCTGAAATCAAATCATGAACTTTAAACAACATGATCAAGAACATGTTGCACAATCTTGGGAAAGAATGAAAATAATGATTAAAAAATTTCCCACTCATGGATTAAATTTATGGATGATTATATAAAACTTCTACGCTGGATTAAACTTTGCTTCGAGAAACCTTCTAGACTTAGCGATAGGTGGAGCATTTATGGAAGTCACATTAGGAGATGCCATTAAGCTTCTCGACAACATAACTGCAAACTACTCCCAATGGCACACCGAACAAGCTCCAACTGGTAAGAAGGTAAATTCTATCGAAGAAGTCTCTACTTTGAGTGATAAAGTGGATGCTATTATGAATATGCTTGCTGGTAAAAATTCTCGAATTGATCCAAATGATATTTCACTATCCACTTTGATTGAGCAAAATAATGAAGCTATTGATGTGAATTTTATTGCTCGAAATAATTTCAACAACAACGCTTAGAGAGGCAATTTCAACAATCTAGACCGTGTCCCGGTAATCCCTCTAGTAATTATGGTAATTCCTGTGGAAATTCATACAACAATAATTGTAGGAAACTTACTGAATGATAGAACAATATTACATAATTTATTAGTTATCAAAACACATCGATGCTATGGTAGAAGAAAAATTAAGCAAAGTTGATGATTTGTCTATGTCGGGTCACGATGCACACGATCACCTTTGGGGCCACGAGCCCCTTTGTGGTTCGGCAGGGGTGAGATCACGTTGCACAAAGAGCAGAGGTAGTGAGGCAGCACGACGACGAGACGCTGGTGTTTTACCGAGGTTTGGGCCGCTGAGAAGCGTAAAACCCTACACCTGCTTTGGTGGATTGATAGGGGGAACACGAAGCACATGCAACGCTCTAACCTGGCAAGGTTGCCTTCGGGAGAGCTGTTACGCGAGTACAAGTGTCCAAAAGTCCGAATCTATAGCTAGGTTGCCTTGGGCCTCCTTTTATAGCTCAAGGGGCAATCACAGTGGCAAAACAGACATTACCTAGTGATTAGATAGCTAACAGTGCTATCATACCTAACTCTGGCACTTAGGACAAAATGCCATAAATGCTAGCCTAGGTGGCGTGCAAGGATGCATCCCCGGTAGGCTCTTACCACCGCTTGGCTGACTATTGCTTAGTATCTCGACACGCCTCTGGACGGGTGTCAAATGGGTATAATCTGTCTCCCAGCGCGTGACCACGTACTTAGCGAGAGCCACTTAGCCACCTGAGGGCTCGACACCGCATTGACAAATGACTGGCGTTGCGATGCGGTGGTGCGGTGACCTATCGGCTCGCGCCTGCCGAGGGATGGCTTGCCGGGTCTTCCTAAAGATGTGTGCGCGTCGGTCCCCTACAGGCACCAGGGACGTGACTGGCGCGGTTCGGGGCCGTTCTAGGCCGTTGCATCGACCTTGTCGGTGTTGCTTGGCCAGCGTAGGCTGCTTCTGCCGGGGTCTTGGTCTTGAATGTTGGTTTCGTCTTCTTGATGCGCTCCTTGATCTCACGTAGAGCGGATCCTCTGGCTTGGACTGGGTTTATGTTGACGGGTTCTGCTACTACTGAATGTGCATAAGATAGGGGCACTGGGTACCCCAGTCCTAATGCACCGACAGGAGCCCTGGGGTCTGGCCCAAACGCTCCCGCTCAGTGTCGTTGGGTCAGGCCCAAAATTTATGCACAGGTGCGCAATATGAGGGAGTAACTGCCGACTTTTAAGCCAGCACTTACTTGCTACGTCAGGATGTTTCCGCCACGCGTGCCGCTTGCATTGCGGGGAGTTTGCGGTGGATGTGCATGGCTCACAGGCGTTGGCGTGGCAGAAACTGCAGCGCCAGGGATTGGAGCAATGGGGCGGTTACCTGTTCCCCCGTGATCGTGGGTAGTGGGATTGGTGGAGATGGGAGGCCGCCTTGGAGCAGAGGAGAGCCAGCCCCCCGTGCCCTTCCCTATAAATTGGGGGGTCACAACGAGTGATGCTCATCCATTCCCTTTTCTTCCTTGATCTCAGGCTGACATAGCTTGCCCTTCTTCTCCTGTCGTCGGACCGTCCCTTCCCTCCTGATGGCCAGGGGGAAGGGTCGGGCGAGCGCGCCCGCTACCGTAGGGTCTTCTTTTTGTGTACGTGCCCAGCCCCCGGCTTGGGACGATGGTTTTGGACTGAGAGCTGGCGGGAGGGACCTTGGATGGGGGAGCGGGCGGCGCGGCGGCCGCACCAGGAGCAGTTGTGGTGGCGCACCCACCGCTGCATCGCCCGGTGCTTCAGTCTTGGCAGAACGCTGCGCGGACGACACCTCGTTGGAGTCCATAGCAGTGCTGTGGTCGACCGCGGTCTCCGCGCTCCTTCTTCAAGGTGATGGAGAAAGATCGTCCGAGTGGCCGTCGGCTGCGCGCGAGTGGTTGCAGCAGCGGTCCATCATGGGTCGTGGCAGAGTTCCCCACACATCGCACTATGTATTCCGCACATGGGGGAGCCTTTTGCCTGCGTGTACTCCTTAAGGGCAGGGGGTCTTCCCTGCCTTGGGTCGCCGGGGACGACCATGCTCTCTATGAGGCTCTTCGGGAGGCTTGGCGTTCGCCTCGGCTGCCGCGTCAAGGGCTCAGACGACGGCGGGGGTGTCCTCTTGAGCGGTGGCGATGAGGAAGATGACGGCAGCGGCAACCCACGACGCTTCCAGAGTGGGGATGATAGCTCCGATGCGTCATGATTGCTGGCAGCACCATCATCACCAGCCGTACTTCGGCAGCACCACCATCTGCACCTGCCCTCCGCCTTCTTCCTCCTTGTCGGCTTCGTCCGCCCTGCTGGCTTAGCCCGCCTTTCCTAAGGGCAGGGTCCTTCTAATCCTTCAGGGGACACGTCCTGCTAGCCCTGGCGGGGAGGCGCTGAATCCCAGTCAGGCGCTCCTTTTGCCCTCTTTTTTCTTCTCCACCTAATCCCTAGGAGGAGAGGGACAAGAAAGGCATTACGGGGCACTTATCTTTTTATAAATCCATAGATGTAGGCGCTTGCCAAGTTTTAGCTAATCATAATGTAATCTTTATCCATTTTGTACCGAAAATGAATGAAAGAATGAAAATTTTCTTCCTTAAGTAATATCCCTTTCCTTTCTCCTTGTTTGTACTGTGTCAGCATGTTTGTCCTTGCCGCGCGGAACTATTTGCCAGGTCAGTACTAACCGCGAGCGCCAAGGGGAGCGAGCCCCCGGCAGCAGGCTGGTATCGTTCCCCGGCAAGGCTCCTTGTCGGTATCGGCGCGGCCCCCCCGGAGCTGATGAATGACAGGACCTGGGGGACGGCTCGTCCCGACAAGGGTTTCCGCTGCATGATGAACTCCATGGTACACAGTCAAAAAGAACAAGAGGGGTTTCCTTAAGGGAGTAAATGGCACCGAGCTTGGGATATGCGATTAGACTTATCTTTTCAGGCGGTATCCCTTTCTGGAGTATGACGAGCCGCCATCCTTGTTTCTTTGCCCTTCTTCCTTGTTTTCCTGTCGATAAAACATGTACGGCAAAAGGCCTCTGTCCTCTGGGGAGAGAGAATGCGGTAACAAGGATCACAGGCTCATCAAGTACTCTAGCAGATTTCTAAAACTTAAAAGTGATAACATTGCGACATAAAAATGCATAGTAAACATGTAGTTCGATGGTATGATGCAATGCTTAGCTTTATTATTGCATGCACAAGGTAGGCACATGGCTTTGTACAGAGGGTTACATGCACCGCGGCAAGGCTTGTACAAAAGGTGGTTGCCGGGGACCGAGCCCGGCAACCGCGCCTTACGGGTAGAACTTACGAAGATGCTCAATATTCCATGAGTTAAGCACTTTGATGCCATCTTCGGTCTCCACACGGACTGCGCCAGGTCTGGTGACTCGTGCTACCCGATAAGGGCATTCCCACTTCGGCGTCAACTTGTTGGTACCCTTAGCGGACTGAACGCGCCTAAGGACAAGGTCGCCTTCCTCAAGGCTCCGGGCGTGGACCCTGCGGCTATGATAGCGATGCAGGGCTTGCTGGTAGTGTGCAGCACGCAGAGTGGCCCTGAGACGATATTCCTCGAGGAGCATGGCATCGTCATGCCGTAGCTGCTCTTGCTCTACGTCATCGTAGGCAAGTACTCGAGGTGACCCATATATGAGTTCCGTGGGGAGAACTGCTTCCGCCCTGGATACTAGGGAGAAGGGCATCTAGCCGGTAGCTCGATTCGGTGTCGTTCTGAGAGACCAAAGAACCACCGGCAGCACATCTATCGAGCGCTTGCCGCTTCTTCGCAGTCTATCGAAAGTCCTTGTCTTGAGCCCACGAAACACTTCAGCATTCATCCTGTCGACTTTTCCGTTGCTTCTCGGATGGGCAACAGAGGCGAAGGAGACCTTGCTTCCAAGGCTCTGGATGTAATGCTTAAAGATGTAGCTCGTGAATCGGGTGCCATTATCGGTGATCACCCTGTTGGGCACTTCAAAACGGCACACCAGTCCTTTCAGGAACTTGACAGCTGACTGCGCGGTCACCTTCCTCACTGGTTGAGGGAGTCCTGGACTAAGGGGTCCTCGGGCTTCCGTCCTATCTCTCATAGGCCGGCTTGGTGGGCCGCTCTCTGATTATCGCAGGAAGGGCCGGGATATGCGACGACCCCGTATTCTAGAAGGAAACCTCCGAAGACGCGGCGTGCACTCCAAGTCAAGATGAGGGGATCAGCGTCTTTACTTCCGGCTGGAGACTTATTATGTGCAAACCCTAGGTACCCCCGGTGTCTATATAAACCGGGGGGTTTAGATCATAGAGGCTAGAAAAACTCATCTAGGGTTTTGACTACTTGATCTCAAGGTAGATCGACTCTGTAATCTTCATACACATCAATACAACCAAGCAAGACGTAGGGTTTTACCTCCATAGGAGGGCCCGAACCTGGGTAAACATCGTCTCCTTCGTCCCTTCTTACCCATCGATCCTAAAGTCACAGCTCGGGACCCCCTACCCGAGATCCGCCGGTTTTGACATCGACATTGGTGCTTTCATTGAGAGTTCCGCTGTGGGATCGCAAGAGGAATTGATGGCTCGCCTAATCATTAGCGATGATGTCCGTAACAGGGACTCCTTCGGCCCTGGACAGATTTTCGCTTTCGGCAGCATCGTGCTGCACGCCGACCCGACCGGCCACCCTGATCGGATCAGGATTTTCGCCCCCGATCAAGAGATCAGATTCGGGAACCTAGAGTTCTCCGTAGACTCCCGGGGCGATCTTTCATTCGTTGGGCTCGCGATTTCATCTGACGAGCCCGAAGTCATCGAAGCCTTAAGTTCGGATCTCCTTCTCGACTCCGCCCTCGGATCTATCCCTGCCGATGATCTCGCTCTTAGTCCGGATCTGCTTACATTACCTGAGGGCCAGGGGTCGGCCCCTGCCGAACACACTCTTTGTACGGACACGTTGGAGGTTAACTCCGAAAGTCCTAGGCAGATCGATCCGGTCGAGCTCTCGACGATCAACGAGGCGCTGGATCGGATCCTATCAATAAAAATCACAGAGGACCCGACCTCGACCCATGCTCAGATCGGTCTGAAGGCGGGTCATGGGGAATTTTTTGACCCACCCACCACCCACTTGGTTGCCACTATCGAAGACTTAACCGATATGCTGGACTACGCCTCCGAGGAGGCAGAAGACATGGATGAAGAGGACGGCGCCCCCGCCCCTGTCAACACTGGGCGATGGACTGCCACCTCCACCTACGACATCTACATGGTAGACACCCCCGACGATAAGGGCGATCGAACCCCTAAGAAGAATGGCGATAAATCCGGTGAGGAGCCGTCAAGGCGCCGGAAACAGCGCAAATGATCTAAGGCAAACAAAGGAAGGGAAGCCATTGCAGGCACCGGGGAAAACGACACCCCGGAAGACCTCGGCGACCCTGAAGTCCCCGAACAGCCACTGGAGGACCAGGAATGGCCCGAAGATCGGCGCGACACCGAGGATCTTAATGATTCCGAGGACGACAACTACCTTCCCCCTGTCGAGGAGGAGGACAGCCTGGAAGCCGAAGACTTCACCATCCCCGAAAACCCTGTGGATCAGGAACGGTTTAGGTGGCAGCTTTTAGCCACCGCCTGAAGCCTGAAGGCAAAAAACAACAGCAGCTCAAAGCCGAAGAAGACACCCTCAATGATAGATGGACGAGGGTCTTGGCAGCCGAAGAAGGGTACGGTACCAATCTACCGGGCCAGCCCAAGAGCTACCCACGCCGGCGGCTGCTTCCGCAGTTCGATGACGAGGTCCTTGAAACATCGTCTCCCAGGCATACTCCGTACGACCAGCCGGACCGCCCTCCCCGAGGACGAGATAGGACGGCCGGCGAGGGCGAGTATAGACCTGCGGTACCCCGCAGGAGAGGAAAAGAGCCAGCAGAGCCTGAGGACAGGTATGACTTACGACAGGACCTGGATTATAGAGCAGGCCACACAAGGTCCATCTATGGATCTAGAGGGTACTCCCTCGCTAGACGGGACGGGTACCAGTCTTGGCTCGACCGCAACAATAGAGATCGGGAACAAAACAGGGCCCGATCGACCGCCGATCGTAGGCATGACAAAGCTCGGGTCAGAGGCGCTACCCACCCACTGTGCTTCACAGACGAGGTGATGCAGCATCAGTTCCCTGAAGGGTTTAAACCCGTTAACATAGAGCAATACGACGGGACAACAGACCCAGCCATGTGGATTGAGGACTTCCTCCTCCACATTCATATGGCACGAGGAGATGATCTCCACGCCATCAAGTATCTGCCCCTAAAACTTAAGGGGCCAGCTCGACACTGGTTAAACAGTCTCCCCGAGAATTCCATCGGGAGCTGGGAAGAGCTCGAGGATGCCTTCCGATCTAACTTCCAGGGCACTTATGTCCGGCCACTGGACTCCTCCGACCTGAGCAATGGTGTCCAGAAAGCAGGTGAATCGGCTCGGCAATTCTGGAATCGGTTCCTGACCAAGAAAAACCAGATCGTTGACTGCCCGGACACCGAGGCAATAAACTCCTTCAGACATAATATCCGGGACGTGGCTAGCTTGTCAGCTCGGCCAGGACAAGCCGAGGACAATTTCCACCCTTACCTCACTTATGACCCGCTTTTGCGCGGGTGAGGATAACTGGCTAGCTCGACGAGGCCATAACCCCGAAGACCCCGGCACCTCCGAAGTCCGGGATGGAACTGGGAAACCACGACATAACAAAAACAAACGCCGGCACAACAACGGCAATGCCAAGGACACGGCCGTTAATGCCGGTTTCCGCAACCCAAAAGCCGGACAGCGAAAGAAACCTTCTAAAGGAAATCGAGACGGACCTACCACGCTGGACAAAATCATGGATAGGCCCTGCCAGATCCACGACACCCAAAACAAGCCCGCTACCCACACCAACCGTAATTGTTGGGCATTCAAACAAGTTGGCAAACTCGCAGCCGAGGAGCAAGGCAAGGGCCCACGCAGCGAGGACGATGACGAGCCCCGCGGTCCAAGCAATGGAGGACAAAATCAGTTCCCTCCAGAGGTAAAAACTGTGAACATGATATATGCCACTCACATACCAAAAAAGGAGAGGAAGAGCGCCCTTCAGGAGGTCTACGCCATAGAGCCCGCAGCCCCGAAGTATAACCCATGGTCGGCTTGCCCGATCACCTTCGACCGACGGGACCATCCGACCACTATCCGTCATAGAGGTTCGGCAGCCCTCGTCTAGACCCCATTATCGATGGGTATCACCTCACTAGAGTCCTAATGGACGGAGGAAGTAGCCTTAATCTGATTTACTCAGACACGGTGAAAAAGATGGGTATAGATCCGCCAAGGATCAAACCTAGCAACACTACCTTTAAAGGAGTGATCCCAGGCATCGAAGCCCGCTGCTCGGGCACCGTGAATCTGGAAGTAGTGGTCGGCTCACCCGACAACTTCCGCAGCGAAGACTTGATCTTCGACATTGTCCCTTTTCGCAACGGTTATCATGCCCTACTTGGCCACACAGCATTCGCCCACTTTAACGCCGTCCCCCACTACGCGTACCTGAAGCTCAAGATGCCCAGGCCCAAGGGATTCATTACTGTCAACGACAACATAGAGCGCTCTCTCCGAACTGAGGAACACACAGTGGCCCTGGCAGCCGAATTCCAGTGCGGCGACGATAGGCCGATGCCCAAATCAGCCATAAAGGCACGTCAGGTTAGTAAACGATCTCGGTCTCAACCGGAACTCCCGGAATCATCTTCCGCCCAACAAAAATAGGGATACGCCCCCCACAACACAGCCCTTGTTCCCGTAAAATATGTGCCAAGAAGGCACAACTTCGCGCTCAAAATACCATGGGCAGCTGTGGGGACCCACTATCAAAGGGAAAGTGTTCGGCTGGACCGAACTACTACCAACACATGTCTTCGGACAAACAACAAGTACCATCTAGGACCTTCCAAGCGTAAAGCTCATCCACACTGCGCCGACTTCTCAAGTCTCTTCCCAAGGCCCGTTCGCCGATAGCAACCACCTTTAAAGGAATGCAACCCCCTCGGGAGCAAAGGAGCAGACATGCGATAGGGCACATTGAGGACGTCAAGCCACCCATCGAAGACCCCGGGTAAAACCTCTCCTTTGTAAACTTTATTTTTCATTTCAGAATACCTGTAACAGTTGCTTCGGTAGTTTAAGTTATAAGAATTCATCAGAAATAAAGACCATCCTTTACGGCCTCCTCGCTGTATTTTATGTCACATACTCTGTTCTCTACTCACCGACGCCAATAGCAAAGTTGTTCGGTACATATTACGATGTGACCGGCTAATAGACCGGGGGCTTGACTATAAAAATCGCCCCAAGCATCACCCTAGCACTATTGTTTATGTGTTCGGCGTCTCGGATGTTGCGTTGTATGAATCGGTTCCGAATTATGTCTTGGGTCAATGGTTGGGTTGCCCGGCTCCTGTATTTGCCCTCTTATGTTCCACTCGCTCGGCTAAAAGGGTAAAGGGAGAAACACTGCGATTGTGCTTCTAGCTCGCCTGGTCAAGCACCTTAGTGGAGAAAGCCGAAAACTGACTGTCATAATAAGTGAGAACCGGTCTGCAATCCGAGCATAAGTGTCAAACTAAAAATCAATAGAGGTTATTCCTTGTTATACGAGGGGTTTGTACGATTACAAACCATGTGATGCTGGTTTCAACCTCGGTGTATCCAAATATCACGAAACACTGGGGGCTAGTCATCAGCCCTCGCAGTCAAGCTCCTACGGCTAAGTGAAAGCACTAAAGCATCATAGTCCGATTGCCTTGTTCCCCTCGCACTACTGCCTTCGGGCACCGATACGTCGGCTAAGGGTCATAGTGTGGAGGTAGAAACACCTCGTGTAGTATCTACATGGGGGCTGAAGGCGACGACTCGCAACTTTCAGATAAAACGGCCACATAGGAGTCAAAATAATACAAAGCTTAAAGACATGATAAACCATGCAACCGCATTATAAAGCAGAACAGTCATTGGATACATGACATAACGCTCATTCATAAATTACATCCTTAGGGCATTGGGCATCTATCGCCCGAGCACCATCCATCACGGTGGAAAAGTATTGCTCAGGGTGCCTATGCTCCTTCCCAGGGGGTGGAGGCGCGGTGGCCATCTCGATCGGCTTGAGCCTCGGCCAGTGCATCATGGTCCTTGCAAAGGCCATCCGAGCATCCTCGATGCACGTAGAACGCTTTAGGGCATCAATCCGAGGCGCAGCGTCGCACAGTTTCTGCACCAAGCCGAAGTAAATGCTCGGCAACGTCTCTGTAGGCCACAGCCGGATGCAGAGGTCCTTCATGACCGGCTCCACCATCCTGTGCAGCTCCATTAATTATTTCATCTGATTGCTCAGGAGGGGAGGATGCTCGAGCGCTTGAAATTGCGCCCAGAACAGCCGAGGCTCAACATCCCCATCCCGAGAGGCGAAGTATTTGTTCGCGTCCGCTGCACTCCTCGGGAGGTCTGTTAAGGCGTCTGAGGAAAGCCACACCCGGGTGAGCAATACAAACCTGTTACCACCAAAGACACATTGCAGTAAGTATGGCTTACCATCTGCGATCGCCTTTACTTGGCAGAGTTCTTCTTCAAAGAACCGCCTATCAACTCACTCCGCTTTGAGCTCGGATTTCAGCATGGATAGTTCGGTGGCCTGGTCTTTGTTCTTTTGCTCAAGGGCCTCGCACTTCGTGCTGGCAGCCTTGAGCTCCTGCTGCACCTCTGCCACCCGGGCCTCATGCTTGTCGCTCACAACTTTTAACGCCGACAGTTTGACTACTGCTTGTTTGGCCGCCGCCTTCTCATCCGTGGCCTCCTGCCTCACCTTTTTCAACTCGGCCTTGAGGTTCTCGAACTCCGTGGCCATAGCTATGGTAACAATGAGTAAATAACACTTAGGGATAACAATCCGGATATCTCAATCAATGAGGATAGACAATAGCCCGAATGATACAATTCGGACTCACCTTGTGTCTCGTCAAATCTCTTGTTCAGGCGATCGAGCTCCTCATCGGAGCTCTTGAGCTTCCGGTTTAGCTCGGCAAGCTCCACTGCGTTGGCGGCCGCCGCCGATGACGAGGCCTACAAAACAACTTATGTGCATTAAAACTCCCAAGCTGTCGGATTCAGACCCTCTGCTAAGTACTCTCCGGAGCTCTTAGAATAATGAGGGACAAAGGGTGCCTCGAGCATCATTACTAATTTTCGGACATTTCACCCCCGGGTGGGTTTTTCAAACTCACCCAGGGCTCGGGGGCTACTACACTTATAAGGATTGCATAAACTTGGTAAATTAACTTCTTCTGGAAAAAAGAGTATTACGTGGCTCACTTTCAAGCCCGTCAAGAGACCGTTGAAGGCCTCTTTCAGTCCGCTATCAATGGACTGAATGCCTTGCAAAACCGCACCCATAAGGGCGCGGTGATCTTCGGCAATGGAGGAGCCGGATAAAGCTATCTCCATCACGGCTGGCCACCCAGTCATGGGCGGCACCGGTGGTGACCTGCCAACCCTCCCTCCGGTGGGGGATTGGGCTGGCAGCTCCAGAGGCATAGAGCGCTCCGGAGATGTCTTCGGAGGGGACTGGACCGGACTTCGTCACCCCTCTTTAGTTGTCAGGAGATGTTCCTCCTCCTGGTCTTCGGCAGCCAAGGTATTAACCTCAGCCATAACGTCGTCACCCTGCCGCCGGTGTTCGGCTCAGAAGGAGCCTGGCGCGATAACACCTCTGTGGCCTCCTTCGAGACCTCAGGAGGCATAGGATGTGACGCAGTCCCACTTTCCGCCAGGTTGGCGGGCAGAGACTCCCCGTCTGAGATTTGGTCGGTGGGGAGATCACGTGGTGGGCTGCAAATTGAAAGACATTCGCCCATTTAGCATTAAAAGGTCTATATAAGTGACCTAGAGGGTCTTTGGATTCATACCTCTGGGCTGGGGGCTTAGCCCTTGGGTTCCTTCGGGGAACCTTTTCAAAAGCCTCAGACTCCTTATGGGAGTCCAAGTTATCGTCGGCCAGGACTACCTTTGTCCGGCATGTCCTCTTCGGGGCAGGAGGAGGTTGGTCCTCCGCGGCATCCGCTGACGCCGCCCTTTTCCTTGTGAGGGGGGAGCCACACTCCCGTTCGTCCTCGTGCTCTTCCTCGTGAGTGGAAGAGGCATGGGTCTCCTCGGACTTAGTGTCTGGAAAACCCCTTAGACGAAGACCCTCTCGGGCCTCCTTCTTCTCCCCTGTCTTCTTCTTCTCCTTCTTCTCTGGCGCCGAATACGGCGCCATGACGAGCATCTCCGTCAACAGATCCGACCGAGGGCCTTTGGGCTGCGGGGCCGGACAGTCAATTTGCACGGCCTTGCTCAACCATTTCTGTGAAGATGAGGGAGAAGGGGTTCAGCTCTTTGTCAAAAAATAGAGCCGGAGAATTAAAGTTTTATCATACCTTGGTAGGAGGGGTTTCGGCGTCAAGACCGGTGTCCTCCTGTCACGCCCAAGATGCGGTCCTATCCCTATTAAGGCTTGCGGCCTCGACGGGGATAGAAGCGCATCTCGTCGTTCGCAAGAACAGTAAAACATTGCAAACATGTAGGAAGAGATGAGTATATGAGTTGGTTTACACTCGACACAAGCTATCTTACAAGTCCACGCAAATTATTCTTACATCATCCAGAAGATAGGGTCCGGCTACGGACGAAATCAAACGATAAAAGAAGCAATGTAAAACTGCCTTGCTATCCCAGGAACACGACCATGATGCCTCCCTAGTCATCCGGATATGTAACATACATCCGACCACGTTCTTCATCATACTCCCACTGGAGCTGCGACACATCATCTGGCATGTACTCGTCAACACATGTACCTGTATTGTTGTAATCTGTGAGCCACAGGGACTCAGCAATCTCATAACCCGGGTACCGAAACTATGCAAGCCATTGGGTGAGGAAATGGTTAAGTGGTGAGGCTGCGGCAAGCACTAAGCATGTATTTGGTGGCTAACTTACGAGAACATGATTGTAAATATGGTGGCCTACATAAGACGGTCGTAATCTAGCATGATCACTAAGTGATCCTGAACACCTACTTACGTCAATCATAACCCCACCGTGTTCTCCCTCAGTTCATGTTCACAAGCAGAGACAATCACGGTTACACACACAGTTGGTGTGTTTTATTGAGTTTACTTCAAGTTTACTATTACCGGGTGTTAAACAAATTTCCAAGTTGCCACGTAACCGCGGGCACGGCTTTCCGAAAGATTTAACCCTGCAGGGGTGCTCCAACTCATCGATCAGAAACTAACCACACGCCGTGGGAAGAACCTCGACCACAAATCTCGTGATCTTCCTAGGCAATTCCACTGGAAAACCGCAACCTCGAGATAGCCCGAAGAAAACCGGAATTCCTCGCGCAAGACATTCGAGAAAGGTAAAACAAGTCCAGCAAGACCGCCCGACGTGTCGACGAACCCGATAAGAGCCGCGTATCTCGTTCTCAGGACACGACCGGATGAGCAGTACGTACGGTGGCCTGATAGAAATCCCCGAGTTGCCCCGGGTGGCTCGGCTGGGCTGCGGAAGCTCTAGTTGGGCCGCGGGGGAGGACGAGGCCCAGGAGGGTTGTCCTCTCTCTCTCACTTAAGAACAAGGAGGTTTTACTTTTTTTTTAATAAAACAACAAATAAAAACTAAAGCCATGCAGGTTTTGGAAAAGATTTAGAGAGGAAGAAAAATATGTTTTGGAATCACCAAATTATGCCCTATTTGATAAAAATGGCCTTGACATTTTTAGAGCAAGAAAATTAAATCACATAAATTCATTATTGGAACCTGTTTTGCAAAGAATAGACAATGACAAGCATAAAACATGGTTGGGAGCACACTAACAAATCATAACAGAATATTTAAGAGAAGAGCAACATTTTTATAAGAATTAATGAGCAAGTGAAATACCACATGTTTTATTAATTGGAAGGAGAGAGGTGGGGATGGTTTATGAGCAAAATAGTGGAGAGGTTTTTAAACACAACAAGGCTTTCACACCAAACCCACACACACACACTCACAACATAACAAGGCACAACAACATATAATGCATACAAGAGATGATGGTGAAATGATATGATGCCACGATGCTAAATGACATGAAGCAATTATATTGATAAGCAAACCACAATGGCAAAACATGAAGGTCCACATGAAAATATATATTACAAATGGCAAGGATTCACTTGGGCTGTTACAACTCTCCCCCACTACATGAGGATCTCGTCCCGAGATCTAGGAACGGAAGAATTCGGGAAATTCGGAACGGAGATGGTCCTCTCGTTCCCAAGTGGCTTCTTTGTCGGAGTGATGTGACCACTTCACCTTTAGAAACTTGATTGACTTGTTGTGAGTCTTACGCTTAGTATCTTCAAGGATAGCAACTGGATGCTCATGATAGGATAGGTCTTCTTGGAGATCAACGGTGCGCTCGGGAGTCTTGAAGCACTTCCGGAGCAGAGAGACGTGAAACACATCATGCACATTTGCGAAATTGGGAGGAAGCTCGAGTTGGTAGGCAAGGTCACCCCTCTTGCCCACAATCTTGAAAGGACCCACAAAGCGTGGAGCAAGCTTTCCTTTGATGCCAAAGCGTTGAGTGCCCTTCATGGGAGACACTCTGAGATAGACAAAATCATCGATCTGGAAGGTCATGTCATGATGCTTGCTATCATAATAGCTCTTTTGACGGGATTGAGCTGCTTTGAGATTTTCACGAATGACACGGCACATTTCTTCTGCTTCAATGATCATGTCATTTCCAAGGATTTGGCGCTCACCAGTTTCAGACCAATTGAGCGGTGTGCGGCACTTCCTGCCATAGAGAATCTCGAAAGGAGCTTTGCCGGAACTTGCTTGGAAGCTATTGTTGTATGAGAACTCAGCAAATGGGAGACAATCTTCCCACTTCATGCCAAAAGAAATCACACAAGTTCTGAGCATATCTTCGAGGATTTGAGTGACTCTCTCAATTTGACCACTAGTCTGAGGATGGAAAGCTGTGCTGAAACGGAGATTGGTCCCCATTGCAGTCTGGAAGGAATCCCAAAACTTGGAAGTGAAGATGCTTCCACGGTCTGAGGATATGAGCTTAGGAACACCATGCAAAGAAACTATCTTTGACGTGTACATCTCTGCTAGCTGAGTTGCTGAGATAGATTCTTTGACCGGAAGGAAGTGGGCAACTTTGGTGAGCTTGTCGATGACCACGAAGATGGCATCATTTCCTCTCTTGGACTTAGGAAACCTAGTGACGAAATCCATTTCAACATGATCGAATTTCCACTCTGGGATGGGCAAAGGCTGAAGGAGGCCTGTTGGACGTTGATGTTCCGCCTTCACTCTGCAACAAACATCAAACTTGTTCACAAACTGAGCAATCTCACGTTTCATACGAGTCCACCAGAAGGTTTTCTTGAGGTCTTGATACATTTTGGAACTTCCTGGATGAATTGAGAGGAGGGAATTATGTGCTTCATCCATGATAACCTTCCTGAGATCACCTTTTGGAACCACCAGACGGTCCTCGAAGAACAAGGTATCTTTGTCATCAACACGGAAGCACTTATACTTTGGAATGCTCTTGGCCACACCTTTCTTCACTTTCTTCACCATAGCATCAAGAAGCTGAGCTTGGTGAATCTGATCTTCTAGAGTCGGAGAGACTTGGAGATTGGCAAGAAACCCTTGAGGAACCACTTGGAGATTGAGCTTGCAGAATGCTTCACAAAGCTCGGGTTGAAGAGGCTAGAGAATAAGACTATTGTAGTACGCCTTCCTGCTCAGCGCGTCTGCAATGACATTAGCTTTTCCAGGAGTATATTCAATGCTTGGATTGTACTCCTCGATCATTTCCACCCAACGTGTTTGCCGAAGATTGAGATTGGGTTGAGTGAAAATGTACTTCAAGCTCTTGTGGTCGGTGAACACCTCAACTGGTCTTCCCAACAATAGATGTCTCCACGTCATCAGAGCATGCACAACTGCTGCCAGCTCAAGATCATGAGTGGGGTAGTTCTTCTCGCTAGGCTTCAGCTGACGCGAGGTATAAGCCACAACCTTCTTATCTTGCATGAGAACACCACCGAGACCTTGGAGAGAAGCATCACAAAATACTTGGAAAGGCTTGGATTGCTCGGGAGGAACAAGAACTGGAGCTAAAGTCAGCTTCTGTTTGAGTGTATTGAACGCCACATCACACTCAGGAGACCACACATACTTGACATTCTTCTGAAGGAGGTTGGACGGAGGCTTAGCAATTTGAGAGAAGTTCTCGACGAATCTTCTGAAATAACTTGCAAGCCCGAGGAAGCTACGAAGCTGCTTGACATTCTGAGGAGGCTCCCACTTCACAATTGCCTCAACTTTCTCAGGGTGCACTTTAATGCCCTCGGCCGAGATGACATGCCCAAGGTACACCACTTCATTGAGCCAAAACTCACACTTTGAGAACTTAGCATAGAACCGATGCTCTCTTAGCTTGTCAAGCACAAGTCGGAGATGCTCTGCATGCTCTTCTTCAGTCTCCGAGAACACGAGAATGTCATCCAAATATACCAAGACGAACTCATTCTTGAAAGGAGAGAAAATGAAGTTCATCATTCTGGAGAAAGTCGAAGGCGCATTTGCTAGACCAAAAGACGTGATGGTGTACTCATAAGAGCCAAAACTTGTCCTGAAAGCAGTCTTTGGAATATCTTCTTCATGAATACAGATCTGATGATAGCCCATACGGAGATCTAACTTCGAGAAAACCTTGGCACCTTTCAATTGCTCAAACAACTCATTGATGTTGGGAAGTGGATACTTGTTCCTGATTGTCTTCTTATTCAATGGACGGTAATCGACACATAGTCGGTCTGTGCCATCCTTCTTCTTGACAAACAGAACACCACAACCCCAAGGTGAAGAACTTGGTCTGATCAGACCCAGACACTCTTGTTCATCTAGCTGTTTCTTCAATTCTTTCAGCTCTTCGGGGCCAAGCTTATAAGGACGCTTGCACACCGGTTCAGTTCCAGGCTCGAGTTCAATCACAAACTCCACTGGCCTGTGAGGAGGCATTCCTGGCAACTCTTCTGGAAAGACATCTTCATACTCCGAGACAACGGGAATTTGAGAGATGGCAGAAATTTCACCCTTCTCATTGAGAGAAAAAAGACGAATCATGTCATCGCGAGCAGCGAAAATGATCACATCTTCAGAAGGATGAGTCAATTAGACTTCTTTCGCTTTGCAATCAACATAAGCCTTGTTCATCGCCAGAAAATCCATGCCAAGAATAAGATCAATATCGGAATTGCCGAGAACAATTGGAGAGGTCAGAAAAGAATAATTGCCCATCTCGATAGAGGCATCCCGAACCATCACACGAGAAGTCATTTGCAAACCCGGAGAAACAATCTTTAGAGGTCTAGGAGTCACTTCTGTCACTATATCATGCTTAGCAACGAAAGGCCTAGATATGAATGAATGCGATGCACCAGTGTCAAACAGAACTTTTGAGGAATAGAATTAACCGAGAGATTACCCATAATCACTTGAGAAGAATCCTCTGCTTCAGCTGCATTCACCATGTTCACTCTTGCTAACTTGGGATTGTGCTTCACCATAGCACTGCCTGGGGGCCTGATAGGAGGAGGAGGTGAAAGACGCCGCTGGTTGTTGCACTTGTTGGAGTAATGGCCCTTCTGACCACACTTGTGACAAGTAACCTCTGAGAGCGGACGAAAGTTGCCTGGAGAAGGAGCATTAGCTGACTTGGGTGCCTAAGGCCTCTGCTGAAAAGCTGGGTTGGGTGGGTGGGAAGGGCCACAACCACCGTGCTGCCTCTGCTGCTGAGGAGGACAAAACGGAGGTGGAGGAGGAACCCAATATTTCTGCTGCTTAGGAACCATCTGAGAGCTGGAAGAAGAAGAGTTGGAGTCTCTAAACCGCTTCCTTGAGTTCTCCAACCTGAGCTGAGTTACCTCGACCTTTAGAGCCATGTTGTAGAACTGATCAAACTCACGAGGCTCTTGCAGGACTAGACCCGGCTGAAATTCATCCTTGAGACCACCTCTGAACAGGTAAATCTTTGACTTCTCACCGGGAACATCTTGCTTAGTATAGCGGGCCAGATTCTGGAACTCGATGTTATACTGATAGACAGACTTGCTCCCCTGCTTCAAATTTCTGAACTTCTCACGCATCTCCTCGACAAAGCTCGTTGGGATATGATGAGCTCTGAAGTCACAGCAGAAATCATCCCAGCTAATTGCACGATCACCTCTGGAATCCTTGTACTGCTGCCACCAATCTGCTGCCTGACCCTTGAGCTGGAAAGTCGCGAACTTGACATAGTCCGCAGGTCTGACATTGCTGCACTCAAAATGCTTGTTCATGTCATGGAGCCAATCGTCTGCATCGAGAGGCTGCTCACAACAGGTGAAGGACTTGGGTTGATTTGCGAGGAACTGGTTCAGAGTGGCAAACTGCGGCTGATTATGAAAATTCCCTTGATGACCTTGCTGTCCCTGCTCTCTTTCCTGCAGCCACCTGAGCAACATCTGGGTATTCGCATTAGTTGCGGCCATCACTGCTTGCCAAGCCTCCGGAGGTGGAGGTGGTGGTGGGGCTGGTGGAGGATCAGACTGCTCCCCCTCACGACCTGGGTTCCCATGAGTTGCCGGAACCATCCTGAAGATGGACAAGATTATCAACACACCATTGAAAAGATGATATAAATAAGTTGAATCAATGGCTTGAAAGAATTGCGACGGAATATCATCAATTGCGTTCAAACTGCAACTAGTAAGAACGCTTTCTGCAGGATCTTGATAACATCAATAGATCATGAAGCCACTTGAAATAACACAAAAGTATTGAGCTAAGGTCGCTCGGAACACATGTATACCCTTATACATCTGTCAGAAGATGATCCTAAGAACTACTGGAATTCCCACCTAAGAATTTCCGAAGTCGTTCTTGTTTATGCGATTTGGGTTGCGGACCCAGGAACGTACCCAAGGTAATCAGCTACAACTGCACCCGCAACCTTGCACACCATAATTCAAGAAACTCCGCAAACTCGTCTACCTCAGACACTCGTAATCACAACAATACTAAACATGGCAGTACCCTGGACGCTCTCCCCAGTACTAGGTGACTCCAAACTTATCTCCCCACGGAAAGTATTGAAGCAATTTCGAACATCCTCCGTCCTGAGATACTAAGGAAACTGAATGATATCGATGTGCAAAAATCCCTCGGAGCTCTACTCCTCGATAACAGGAGGCACCAAGACAGAATTCCTTCACATCGGCATCATATAGTTTCCAAAATACCCGCGTAATCCTAAAAAAAAATTGAGCGAGAAGAGGAGTAGAATGAAAATTCCTATGTCGAATACCACACCAGAGTATAGAAAAGGAGTAAAAGAATCCTACTCTCCGATATAACTAGACCCAAAATAGTTTTTCACTAGACTGGACTCGGCCAAGTTCGATCAAGCAAGGGGCTCCTATGGTCGGTATGGCTCTGATACTAACTTGTCATGCCCAAGATGCGGTCCTATCCCTATTAAGGCTTGCAGCCTCAACGGGGATAGAAGCGCATCTCGTCGTTCGCAAGAACAGTAAAACATTGCATACATGTAGGAAGAGATGAGTATATGAGTTGTCTTACGCTCACCACAAGCTATCTTACAAGTCCACGCAAATTATTCATACATCATCCAGAAGACAGAGTCCGGCTACGGACGAAATCAAACGATAAAAGAAGCAATGTAAAACTGCCTTGCTATCCCAGGAACACGACCACGATGCCTCCCTACTCATCCGGATACGTAACATACATCCGACCACGTTCTTCATCATACTCCCACTGGAGCTGCGACACATCATCTGGCACGTACTCGTCAACACCTGTACCTGTATTGTTGTAATCTGTGAGCCACAGGGACTCAGCAATCTCATAACCCAGGTACCGAAACTATGCAAGCCACTGGGTGAGGAAATGGTTAAGTGGTGAGGATGCGGCAAGCACTAAGCATGTATTTGGTGGCTAACTTATGAGAACATGAATGTAAATATGGTGGCCTACGTAAGACGGTCGTAATCTAGCATGATCACTAAGTGATCCTGAACACCTACTTACGTCAATCATAACCCCACCGTGTTCTCCCTCGGTTCATGTTCACGAGCAGAGACAATCACGGTTATGCACACAGTTGGTGTATTTTATTGAGTTTACTTCAAGTTTACTATTACCGGGTATTAAACAAATTTCCATGTTGCCACGTAACCGCGGGCACGGCTTTCCGAAAGATTTAACCCTGCAGGGGTGCTCCAACTCATCCATCACAAACTAACCACACGTCGTGGGAAGAACCTCGACCACGAATCTCGTGATCTTCCTAGGCAATTCCACTGGAAAACCGCAACCTCGAGATAGCCCGAAGAAAACCGGAATTCCTCGCGCAAGACATTCGAGAAAGGTAAAACAAGTCTAGCAAGACCGCCCGACGTGTCGACGAACCCGATAAGAGCCGCGTATCTCGTTCTCAGGACACGACCAGATGAGCAGTACGTACGGTGGCCTGATAGAAATCCCTGAGTTGCCCCGGGTGGCCCCGCAAGTGGCTCTGTTTTGGACCAACACTCATGAGGAGCACTGGCCCGGGGGTTGATTAATTATCCACGGGGTAGCTATGCCCTATGCAATTTTATTAAGTTGTTTAGCAAATGTAGTACCAAAGTTGGGTCTTGCCAGACAAGTTTTAATCTAAAACGAATGGTCAAGGGGGTCCCCATAACAACCCCGAGCATGTTAGGAGCGCAAAATATGGAATATAACACCGGTACTCGGAACTAGTGTGGCAAAAGCGGAAGAAAAAACCGGGCAAAAGGCCAAGCCTTCCACCATTGCCAGGTATATATGTGCATTAATTTAAATAACATAAATAGGGTGATATAAACGAAATCCATGTTGACACATGGAAGCTTGCACCTGCAACTAGCAATGCTATAAGATAAGGGCTGAGCAGTGGTAACATAGCCAATCAAGGTTTGCTAGGTAGTGGAGGGGTTAGAGTCTTTCATGGCAATTTAGGAGGCTGACAGTTTAAGTGGTAGGTAACGAATCATAATGGTAAAAGCGAGACATCTAGCAAGGCAAAAATAGTGTCGGGATCCGGGTATGATCATCTTGCCTGTTGGTTCTTAAGAGGGACAAAGAACTGGGTCCTCGTAGTTATACTCTCCTGGATCCTCGTACTCAGGCTCGACACTCGCGTCTACCCAAAGAGAACAGCACCAAATAAACATACAAAAAAGGTGCAATGCACAAACAAGATGATGCATGATCCATTTGAAGTATTTAACATGGCAACCCTAAGCTAGTCATGTTTCCCATGCATTTATTAAGTTCTTTAGTATTCCGGACAGAACCTCAAGTTTAGTTATTTGAACATGCATGATCATGGCAAATATGAATGCTTCATGCAAAAACTATGCAAATGCATATGTAGAACGTTGCAAACGGAGTAACGTAGCTCACGGTGCACTCCCGGCAAGGTATGAACGTTAACGGAGACAAAACACAAGATGAGGGAGGCCATGGGCTATTCCTTCGTATTCCAAGGATGCCACTGGATAGGAAATGAAAATCTCGCAAGAATAGAGCTAAAGTTCATGCAAAACAATGGAGTATAGCTCCCTCAAGTCACAAAACAATCCAACACACAATCTGTCCACAAGCAGCAACATGTCATCTTGCAACACACATATACAGAGCTACAGAAAGTTTTAAATCAAAACCAAGGCATGGGCATGAAGTACACAGCATGCTTAACAATTCATCTATCTACAGCAACATGAAAGGAAGCATGGATCAATGGCAAATATGCTCACAAGATGGCATGTTGAATCAGTTTTCTGGAATCTGAGTTAACCAGATGGCATATTGACAGCATTATTTATATATGCTACAGAAAGTTTCATGGCATGAATTTTAACAGGGTGATAGAGGGCAACATCTACAGCAAAACACTAGCACTGAGCATGAGCTAAAACATCACAGATCACATGGTAGCATTCTCACAATATGGCATGCTGAAATAATCTGTTTCTCAGACAGACAAAATACTAGGGTGAAACATGGCAGTTTTTAACAGGATGACATATTGAGCAACAAAATTATCTATGATGCAAAACCTCTTTTCACAAACTATTTGCACAAGATGACAAACGGTAACTTGCACCACAATTCATGTCATTAAGCCATACTCAAAGGAACAAAGGAATCATGGGAATCATCAAGACAATATGCTATCAGGTTAAAAGATTTCCAACACTTACCAATATTTTTGGGCATGTGAAAGCAGAATTTTAGAGGCATGTTTGCACCAAGAATCCCACACATAACATGATCTAACATGGCAAGCAAAAATACCAGGGGCTAGAGCACACCCAAATGAACATCTTACATGTTGGCAAGATCATCAAATCATGCAAGAATTACTTCCTACAAAAATAACAAAATGCCACCTGATGACAAAATAACATATTTACCAAGTTGCTCAAATGACAGAAACAATGCCACCATTGGATTCACTAGAAAATTCTACCCCAATTCCATATATCACACTCATATATTGATGTTGGTAAAAATCCCACAACATTAAAAGAAAAACAACACAAAATCCTGAATGACTTATAAGTTGAAACTTGCCCTATTTGGCTACTGCCAAATATGGCCATGTCCAGATCTGGATCTTTTCCTAAAATGAAAAGAAACAAAACAACAGAATATATTTGAAAAAAAAAACATAGGGGGGGTCCCACTGGCAGTGACACCAGGGCTCCCCTGAGAATGACAAGTGGGGCCAGGGCCCACTTCTCAGGGCCTCACTCAACAGGGTAAAAAGGGGGGGTTAATTGGTCATGGGGGGGGTTCGAACCCACGACCTGCGGGCTGCAGCACGGGGGCGCAACCACTGCGCTACGGAGGGGATCTCGACAAAACAGGGGGCTTTGCTCCTATTGACCTCTCAAGGTCCTGCCTTCCCCTCCTTTGCAACAGAGAGGCAATGACGGCGACGACGCGGCCACTCGCGACAACGGTGGTAGATTCCGGCGAGGAGAACCACCGGCGGGGAAAGCGGACTATGAGGGGAACCCGTTCCCGCGGTCATATAGTGGCTACGCGTGCGGCAGCGAGGAGCTCGAGCACGAGCTCATGCTCGGCTCGGGCATGGCGGCAACTGCAATAGCTACGCGATGCGGGCAGGGAGCGAGCGAGCAAAGAAGCTGCGGGCACGCGGGAATGATGCAGCATGCGACGGGGCAAGCGAGAGAGCGGAGGGGGCGATGCACGACATGGCATGGGCGGAGCCCGACGTGGGAGCTCGAGCTGCACCCTCTCTGAAGATCAAATTCAGAGCTCAGGCGCGGGACGCAGGGAGCACGGCGATGGCATGTCGCGGGCGAGGTCTACGGACAACGAACAATGACAACAAAGGCATGGAGGAGGATCGGGATATACCTCAACTACCTTGGACAAGAAGAAGAGGTCGGGGACGCAGCGAAGTGACGGCGACGAGGCGAAGAACGCCGGCGACTTCCTGATCCGGGGCTGCAGGAAGGAGGAGACGACGGGGAGGAAGCCCCGAGCTTGCTGGCGCCATGCACGAAGAAGAAGAAGAAGGCAGGGACTCCAGGGTATCGTTCCATGGCGCCAGGGAGGCCGGAGATGGGGCGGAGGAGCTACCCCGGGCACGTCACGCTCGGCCGGAGCACAACGGGCACCGCGACGGCATGGCGCTGGGAAGCTTACCTCGGCGGCAGCGAGGGAAGGAGAAGGAGGGAATGGGTCGAGGGAGGCTAGGGCACCGCGGGGGACAGGCTAAAAAGAGAGCTAGGGCGGCCGACGGCCGTCAAATCGCTCGGAAAGGCGACGTGTCCCTGCTGGATGCACGCCGTACAGGAGGAGGAGGAAGCGAACGCGAGGAGGCTCGGCTGGGCTGCAGAAGCTCTAGTTGAGCCGCGGGGGAGGATGAGGCCCAGGAGGGTTGTCCTCTTTCTCTCACTTCAGAACAAGGAGGTTTTCCTTTTTTTTTTAATAAAACAGCAAATAAAAACTAAAGCCATGCAGGTTTTGGAAAAGATTTAGAGAGGAAGAAAAATATGTTTTGGAATCACCAAATTATGCCCTATTTGATAAAAATGGCCTTGACATTTTTAGAGCAAGAAACTTAAATCACATAAATTCATTATTGGAACATGTTTTGCAAAGAATAGACAATGATAAGCATAAAACATGGTTGGGAGCAGACTAACAAATCATAACAGAATATTTATGAGAAGAGCAACATTTTTATAAGAATTAATGAGCAAGTGAAATACCACATGTTTTATTAATTTGAAGGAGAGAGGTTGGATGGTTTATGAGAAAAATAGTGGAGAGGTTTTAAACACAACAAGGCTTTCACACCAAACCCACACACACACACTAACAACATAACAAGGCACAACAACATATAATGCATACAAGAGATGATGGTGAAATGATATGATGCCATGATGCTAAATGACATGAAGCAATTATATTGATAAGCAAACCACAATGGCAAAATAGGAAGGTCCACATGAAAATATATATTACAAATGGCAAGGATTCACTTGGGCTGTTACACCTCCTCCTCGGCCGGCCAGCTGTTCTGGGGCTTGAATAGCACTTTCCACAATTTCTCGTGGGTAGTGCGGAAGAATTGACGCACGGTGGCCGGGTCCTCGAGCTGGTAAGCCCACATAGGGGAGGCCCGGTGCTAGCAGGGGAGGAGACGGCAGCGGAGCATGACCTGGATCTTGTTGACCAGTTCGATTTTGGCCTCAATCATCGCGGAGATGCGCTTCTGCAGCGAGTTTACCTCTGTGACCGACCCCCAGTCAAGGCCTTTCTTGAGCCACGAGGTTAGCCTCGCGGGGGGTCTGGATCTGAACTCAGCATTCGCCACCCAGTCCACGCTCTTTGGTTCGGTGATGTAGAACCATTCCTTTTGCCAGATCTTGACCGTGTCGATAAAGGTGCCGTCCGGCCACTCGACACGGGGGAGCTTGCTGATTACCGCCCCTCCACAATCCGCATGCGCGCCCACAACTGTCTTCGGCTTGACATTGAACACTTTGAGCCACAGGCCGAAGTGTGGTTGTACCCGCAGGAAGGCTTCGCAGACGATGATGAACGCCGAGATGTACATGAAGGAGTTCGGGGGGAGGTCATGGAAATCTAACCCGTAAAAGAACATGAGGCCCATGACGAAGGGGTGGAGCGGAAAGCCCAGTCCCCGGATGAAATGGGGCCGAACACCACCCTCTCGTCCGGCTTCGGTGTGGGAACCACCTGATTCGCTTCTGGAGCCGATGGGCGATGTTGGCGGAGAGGTAGCCGGCACGCTTTAGCTCCCGAATGTTGTTGTCGGTGACGGGGGAGGCCTCCCACTTGCCCATGGAGCCTGAGCCAGCCATGGCCGAACTCGGAGGGAAGATTGAGGAAGAACTGGATCTGGGCTCTCGGAGCTTGTGAAGGTTGAGGAGGCAAAGGGTGCGAATTTGGAGTGTGAATAGGCCTTGGGGGTTTTCTCCCTTTTATGGGGTGCCGTAATACCAAGAGCCTCCCTTTTGCTGCGCCGCAGGCCTCGCCACTTCCCGAAACAATCGTGCCGTTATGCGCGCATGGGATAACCTAGGGCATTAATCATATCCCGTAAGAAACGGGACACGATCTACCCGTTGATAAGACGTGCCAATGGAGAAACGGCCTCGAACCGCGAACCGAGTTTTTGTAACTGGCTCAGCGGTCGTGATAGGCCACGACACTTCGTCAGAAAGATTGTCAGGAAATACTGTTCACACTTTGACGTTCGGCCTTCGAGGCTAAGCGACTTATGGCGTCCGGATAACTACATGTTCGGATAACTACATGTCATTGGTGACCGGACTAGAGCCAGCCGATCATAAAGGGGGAAAAGAACTCACCCCGCAAGCCAGAGACTCTGATCACGTGAAGCTACTAGTGTCATGACCCCTGGCGTTGGGGGCTAGTTCGGGGGCTACTGAGGGAGTCCTGGACTAAGGGGTCCTCGGGCCGCCGGCCTATCTCTCATACGCCGGCTTGGTGGGATGCTCTCTGATTATCGCAGGAAGGGCCGGGATATGCGATGACCCCGTATTCTAGAAGAAAACCTCTGAAGACGTGGCGTGCACTCCAAGTCAAGATGAGGGGATCAGCGTCTTTACTTTCGGCTGGAGACTTATTATGTGTAAACCCTAGGTACCCCCGGTGTCTATATAAACCGGGGGGTTTAGATCGTAGAGGCCAGAAAAACTCATCTAGGGTTTTGGCTACTTGATCTGGAGGTTGATCGACTCTGTAATCTTCATACACATCAATACAACCAAGCAGGACGTAGGGTTTTACCTCCATAGGAGGGCCCGAAGCTGGGTAAACATCGTCTCCTTCGTCCCTTGTTACCCATCGATCCTAAACTCATAGCTCGGGACCCCCTACCCGAGATCCGCCAGTTTTGACACCGACACTGGTTCCACCTCAGGCCACTTTGTAAACTTGTTGATTGCTATGAACAAGAATTCAAAGCCCTCGATGGCACGGGGAAAGGGGCCGAAAATATCGAGCCCCCAGGCCGAGATGGCCAGGATAAAGGGATCGTCTGGAGAGCTTGCACTTGGTTGATGGATGTTCTTGGAATGGAAATGGCAGGCTTCACACTTGGTGACTAGCTCAGTTGCATCCCAGAGGGCAGTGGGCCAATAGAAACCCTGCTAGAAGGCTTTTCCGGCAAGGGCCCTTGATCCAATGTGAGACCCACACATGCCTCCATGAATCTCTGCCAACAGCTTCAGTCCATCTTCCCAGCAAATGCACCTTAATTTCACACCGTTTGGTCTTTTTCTGTACAGAGTGTCATCGACAAACTGGTACATACTTGACTGATGGGCTACTTTTTTGGCTTCTTCTTGTTCTTCGGGCAGTTCTCCTGTTTGAAGGAAGTGGACTATGTGATGTACCCAAGCTGGAGCCTATGGCTTGACAACGAGGACTAAAGGCATCTCCTCGTTCGTGGGAGCGCTTATCTCAACCGCGAGGACCTGGGGTCCTGGAGGAGGGAGCTGCTCACCAACCGAAATGAGACTGTCTCTGGTAGCCTCTCTACCAGTGGCTTCAGGAAGCTCTGCCGGGAAATGCTTGCCGGAGTTCGGCTTTCTTCTTTTCCTGGTCATCGTTAATGCACATACTGATGGCTGAGTGAGGTGGAGGACAAAGGTTCCTGGTTCCACAGGAAGCTTTTGTGCGGCGCACTTTGACAGATGATCAGCGACGCTATTTTTTTCACGTGGTACATGTTCTGCTTGTAATCCATCAAAGTGCTCGTCCAGCTTCCACACCTCTTCCACGTATGCTTCCATCAACGGACTCTGATAATCTTTGTTGACTTGTCTCACCACGAGTTGAGAATCTCCTCGGATGATCAATTTCTTGATTCCCAACTCCACCGTGATCCTGAGTCCGGCAAGGAGCCCCTCATACTCAGCGGTGTTGTTGGTGGACTCCTCCCGGGGAAAGTGCATTTGAACCACATATTTGAGATGCTCTCCGGTAGGGGCGATGAGGAGCACGCCTGCTCCGGTGCCCTGAAGTGAGAAAGCTCCGTCAAAATACATGATCCATTCTTAAGGCGCTTCTTTGCCGGAGAGAATTGTCTCTGGTACCTCTTCGTCTGGCGTGGGTGTCCATTCCGGAATGAATTCTGCCAATGCCCTGCTCTGGATTGTGGAAGTGCTCTCATACTTCAAACCAAAACTTGACAGCTCTAGCGCCCACTCAACTATCCTGCCAGTGGCTTCAGGGTTCCTCAATATACACTGCAGCGGAAAGTGGGTGACAACTGTGATCTCGTGGCCTTGGAAGTAGTGGCGCAGCTTCCTTGAGGCCATGAGAAGGCCGAAGATCAGCTTTTGCACTCCAGAGTACCTTGACCTAGCCTCTTGTAACAAGGAGCTGACAAAGTATACTGGTCGCTGCACCACTTACTTCTTTGCCACTTCCTTGAAACTGCCTTCATTTGCTTGCTTAGGTTCCCCTTGGTTTGTATCAGGTCCTGTCGCAGGTGCTTCGGCTCCACCCCTGGTGAAATCAGTTGCAGCGGCTGCATCTTCATCTACTTCTCGCTACGCCACCAGCGCTGCACTAACCACTTGATTTGTTGCCGCCAAGTATAGCAGCAACGATTCTTGTGGTTTAGGCGTGACCAAGGTGGGAGTGGAGGAATGGTAAGTTTTCAGATCTTGCAGTGCGTCGTCTACTTCCGGGGTCCAGTTCATCGGGCCGGCCTTTTTCAGAATCTTAAAAAACGGCAAGGCGCGTTCAGCGGATTTGGAGATGAACCTACTCAACGCGGCAATGCATCCGGCCAAGCGTCTTACGTCCTTGACAGACTTGGGTGCTTGTATCTGCTTGATTGCTTTGATCTTGTCGGGATTGGCTTCTATTCCTCGCTAAGACACAAAGAACTCAAGCAGCTTGCCAGATGGGACACCAAACACACACTTCTCAGGGTTGAGCTTCAAATTGATTTTGTGCAAGTTCATAAAAGTTTCTTCCAAGTCTTGTATGAGGGTTGCTTCATCTTTGGTTTTGACTACGATGTTGTCACACCCTGTGTGGTATCACCTTGCTATGCTATGGATTTACACAATTTGGAACCATTTAAAACTTTTTGAGTGCATTAGCTGGTTTGAATTGTTTGATGCTTGTTTGCTTGGATAATTATGTTTGGCACTCATAGATTCTACTCCTCTCTATACTCATCTTCCTTGATCCAAACATCTTGCCCAATGATCATACCATGTGTATAGTACCTAAAACTATTTTTATCAAAATTTATTTTGACCAAAAAGGATTTAGTCAAATTAGGTTTTCAAAAAGCCCCGAGTTGAGGTTTGCACTACAAGTCCTCAAATTGGGTGGATACTTTTTCCCCAAAGGCTTTATTTGAAACCCACTATATATATTACTTCCCAAAACCACAAAATATTAATTTTTAAGATTATTTTGCTGTTTTATTTAAAGGCTTTTTCTTAAGGCTAGAAATGGTCTTTCATAGGGAAAAATTATTTAAATGCTTTAAAAATATTTGAGAAAATTTAGGGAAACTCAGGGGACATATATTTTCCATATATATGAGTTTCAACACATGGTCATGTTCAACATAATGGGCAAAACCCCTCAAAACCCTTTATGCTTAAATCAAGCTTTTGAAATATTTCTATAAGAAATATTTTTAATAAAATCCAGGAAAATTCTAGCAAGTCACACAGGCTATATATGATGATCTTGCAAAGTTTCATCTCAATCCCAATCGTTTTGATCCACCAAAATATTCCAAAACCATTCCTGTCCAGAGTCAAGTTTGAACAACTTTATATTGTGAAGTGTGTCCTATTGACCCCAAACTTTGTGGGCATGTTCTAAACCCCAAATAATGATACTACACCAAGTGGTGGAATTGGGGGAAGTGAATTGCATGCTTGGATCTACAGAAATCTGATTCTGCCCAATTCTAGGGTTTACCAAGTTTACATTGTGCACTTTCTTCAAACCACCTCAAACTTGGTGATCCACTCTAATTTTACCTACATTATCATCATGTTAAATCTCATGGCCAGCAAACCCCATTTGCTTGTCCAAATCAACATCAAACACCTTCTGATAATTTGGTAAAAACCAGTTTTGACCCTCTTCCACTGTTCTCCTTGACTTGATACTTTTACCACATCTCTAACTAGTCCCCTTTTACCCCCAGTAAAATTCCCAAAGCCTCAAGCCACTGGTTGATAAGGTAAAACCTCCATTTATACCCCTAGACAGTTTTGGCAGCACAAGTTTTACCCCTCCCCTACTCCCTTTCTTCACCTCTACCTATTCCCTAGCTCTTGCACACTCATGATCATCTCCAGAACCCCCAAGACACTAGAGGACGCGCTCGCGGGCATTGTTTATGCCATGACACGCCAAATGGGCGCTCTGGAGTGCGCTACAGTGCACCAGAGTACTGTTGCCGCCCCTGCCCAGTGCCTCCCTCACCACCTCGGGCCTCCCGAGCACGCCTGCCGGAGCCCCTCGGCGTCCGCAGTACACCACACCCCTGTCCCCCTCCTCCTTCTCCCTCCCGATACCCCACCTCGCATGAGCACCGGCCGCCCGAAGAGCTCCAATGGGAGATGTCACACGCGCGAGCTTCTGGCCCCTGTCGCTCCCCCTCTTTCCATCCGCGGGCACGAACCGAGTCCACGACCACCACAGACACATCCTAGAGCATCCCCATGGGCCGTGGCGTCGCCCTCGACCCCGCCGCGCTCCCTGTCCACGGAAGGTTCTGGCCACCTCTATAAAAGGGGTCCCCGGACCTCTCGCTCCTTCACTGTCGCCAGGACGAAACCCCAACCCCTAGGACTCCCAGTGCTCGGAACTGAGGCGGAGATCGCCGCTTCGGGCCGCCTTTGCCCCAACTGTACGAGCCATCTCCGGCCTCCCTTTTTTGTCCTCCATCTCCCTCTCAACCCCGTGAGCCTGACCCAGCCCTCCGTCCATTAAGTTGCTGGTTAGGGCGAGCGGTTCGTCCTCCCGATCTCCGGCCGCCGCTCAGGTTAGAGGTCACCGGCGAACCAGAGCCCGTCGGCATCCCTCTCCTCTTCCATTCGACGGGTGACAACTCCCTGAACTAAGCGGTGCCCTCGCCGCCTCGAACCACCGCCTGGATCGTCACCGGTGAGCGCCCTGCCTCCCTGACCAGAGGTGAGGGATGACAAGTGGAGCCCACTTGTCATACCCTCACCCTCCACTCTCTCGCTGCCAGGCAGGGCCCGTGGGCAGGTTTAAATAAAACATGTCACGCGCGTACCCCTTCGCCCTGGGCCGAATCCCCTGGGCTGGCTCAGGTCTCTCCCTGTTTCGGTCCACATGAATAGTGCAGTTCCCTTTTTCTTTTTTTGTAGATTCTTACCTAAATTCCTGTGAATTAAATAAAACTCCAATGCCAAATATTGTTCCACCATAATTCTTGTAATAATCTGTATTATTTTATAGTGCCAATTATAAAAATATTTGAAAACCTTTTATGTACTGTTTTTTTAAAACCTCTTTTTAGGCATTTTTGCCTCTGTTAAAAATAGTTTTGAAAACCTTGTTCACCACAAAACCTGATACACATATTTTTACAATAACTTGTAGTATTTATCAGAGTAGGGTAACATTTTAGAAGTAAAGTTTGTGCTCTGTTTTTGTTGTGATGCTTATTATTACTGTTATTTATCGCGACGATAGATTGCGCTGTTGACGAGGGAGTTAGACCCGAAGACTTTGAAGACCCCGAAGACTTTGTTGAGCCAGGCAAGCAGCCCTTTGACCATGACTATGAAACCCTTTTATTGCATGGCATATAGCACTTTATTTCGTTGTATTGATCATGAGGATGTGGTGACCACTACGGTGGGATGCCTCCGATACTTTCTTGTTGATAATTGCATCGTGCATGACCCTACCATTCTTATGAGGGTTGTGCGAGTGGGAGTAGTTAGGTTGCTTTGTAGATGCTATGCAAAGTGGGATGGGAATATGCATGGTAATGGAAACAAGAGTGTTTTCAAAGGCTTTTCAAAAACCCCGTCGGGTGCCACTAATGCCCGAGGGAGATGATGATGAGCTAGGTAACCACTTGATAAAGAAGTGGTGTACCGGAGCAAGTGAGTGTGTGTGTTTTTGAAAATGGAGAGATTTAAGATTTGCTGGCCATCCCAACCTTACATGTACAACCACGATACCCCTTATGGGACGGGGCTTTGTTGATTACCTTGGTGGGTACTAGCAGAGAGCTCGCATTACTAGTGGCGAGAGTGACGAGGTCTCTCTCGATACAGGGTCGTTCCTGGTAGGGCGACCATGCGCTATCTTTACAGGCACCGGGCACACCGTTGCGTGCCCTCATGGATGATACGTGTGATGTACATCATGGGGGATGGCACCAACGACTGGACTCTTTGTTTAGTATCGCTAGGGGAAAGACAATGTTCGGGTACTTACCTCGGGTATGGACAATACCGCGAGTCGTGGCCTGACACGGAAGTTTCCCGAGTTTTGTGGGTAAAATGTGCAATCTCTGCAGAGTGTAAAACTATTCGAATAAACGTGTCCACGGTCATGGACAGTTGGAGGTCCTTCTTAAACTACGTCCGATGTTTTCACAAACTTGGTGTGTGTGTGTATGAGAATGACACAAGGATGAAACTTGAGCTAAGTCCGATGACTTGGCATGATGATGAACATGAGATGTTCAACCCCCGCTTATGATGATAACTGAGACTTGTTCACATGAATACCTGTCAACAGTTGATGCACGCTTACTCAAGTTACTTGATCATATCATTGCACTTAAAATTAGCTTTCCGCAAAACTTACCGACTTAGTGCTATATCATGCATTGTTGTACCTTGTTCCAAAAGTTGGGTTGCTTGCGAGTACATTCAATGTACTCATTGGCTTGCCACTGGTTATTTAATTGGCCAGGCATGGAAGAGCAGGAATATTGAGAAGAGTTCATTGGTGACGAACATGCGAACTAGGACGCTTCCCAGTCAGAATGCCTGTAGGTTTAAGGCTGATGGCACGGGTTCACGCTTCCGATCAAGATTTCTGCTGCTTGTTATGTTTAAGTGTTTGGCCCTCACGGCCCTATCTATGTAAGACTTGACCTTCATGGTATTTATTTGTGTAAGGCGCTAAATGTGGATGTAAGACTCTTGTTATTCAGCTTCTGTGTGTTCAGTGAGCATTGATCTCTGGGATCACTGTACACGTGCATTCGGTGATCACGACTTATGAGTCGGGGTCCCCACAGAGATGGTATCAGAGCCATCCTAACTGTAGGAAGCCCTTAGTTAGCATGGATGTTAGTTAGGATAAAACCGTTTTCAAAACTATACCTAGCACCCGTACTTAGGAGTTTCTGCACTTATTACCCCTTCTATTTTTCACACAGCACTCTACTGACTCTCCTCCCTTCAAACCTTTGTAGATGGACGTCGTACCCAAAGCCTTCCTGACATCCGGCTTTTCCCTACTCCTTGAGGATAGCTTGGAGAAGTGCTTGTTTCCCCAACCACCTGTTTTCCTCTTCCACGAGCACTGGATCGATGCCATCACGAAGGAGTACCACGTTGATGTTGTCATGAGCGCAAACGACTCCCCGACTAGTTGGTTCTTTGAAGGACCATAGATGGAGACTATGGCACTTGCAGTCGAGACAGCTGCACGCAAGGCACTCCTACACCTTCGAGACATCATTCCAGAGATGGCTGACGAGCCATCTACTCGCTACCTGCCTTTCAGGAAGGATGATCTTCGCGAGAGTTGGACGTTGATTCCATCCAAGGAGGATGGCACACCACTAAGGTTCCAGACCTACTTCAGCCTCTCTGCCGATAGTCTGGTTCACAACTTGATTAAGGAGTCCATGAAGCTCCGCGAGGAACTTCACCACACCCGAGCACTACTTCGTCAGGCCAAGACGAAGCCAGACAGGATCAAGAAGGATGGAGCCCCCGAGGGACGACGAGCTGTCGCTTACCGAGGAGGAGTACCCCCAGCTAGAGATGTATCCACACGTCGTCGTCACATGAGTGTGAAGGAGTACCGTGAGCTCTTCACCGACCCACCGACGAAGCGTCGTCGGGATGGGCCTCCTCGTTCTCCGATCCCTTTGACTGGAGACGATGCCCATACGGATGATGATCAGGAAGAAGACCCGGAGGAGCGTGACTACGAGACCGAGCACTCCACCACCTGAGTCCGAGAACCCCTAGGGTAGGATCAGTCATGTACCCCTCATGTGAAGTCGAGTTCGTGTAATGGTTCATATGAAACCATGTGTGCTTGTTGTTTGTTTTGTTGTTTGTGTCCCGATGCAAGTCGCGCTTTTGCCTTAGGCAACATGTAAGCGACTCCATCGTTTATCTTATCTTACTATATGTGCTGGTCTTTCGACCTTTGTTTTACCACACATGCACTATACCAACCACCTTAGGCGCGCTTTCTCCTGTATTGCTTTTCCTCTCGTTTATCCCAGTTATATGACTTGGCTTCTCCAAACAGGATAGTGACTGCAACCCGCAACAGTTTCTTCACCAACCCTGAAGCCGGCAACTCCAGCCAGCAAAAGGGAGCTGGTGGGGCTGCTCACGCTGGAGATCACCCGGAGCAGCCACAAGGCGACATTCCCCCGCCACCACCTCCACCGGAGAACATGACCATGGCTCAGTTTCTCCAAGTTCTCCGGCAGGAACGCCAAGCCAACATTGCTGCTATCCAGCAGATGGCCCAAGTCCTTGTGAACAACCAGCAGCAAGGCAGGAACGGCAATGGCCGCTCCACTCTGTCTGAGTTCATGAAGAATTCGCCCCCAACCTTAACCGAGACTGCTGAACCACTGGATGCTGATGATTGGATCCGCGCCATCGAGGACCTCCTTGCACTGGTCAATTGCAATGAGGATCGTGAGAAGGTGTTGTATGCCTCTCAATGCCTCGGAGGTACCGCCAGAGCTTGGTGGGATGGATTCAAGGTCATGCAAGGCGATCGTGTGATCACCTGGGATAACTTCAAGGAAGGATTCCGCACCGCCCACATTCCTTCTGGGATCATGGCTATCAAGAAGAGAGAATTCCGAGCGCTGAAGCAAGGAAGTGGCTCTGTCAAGGAGTACGTGTAGAAGTTCAATCTGCTGTCAAGGTATGCACCTGAAGATGTCAACACGGAGGCTGCTAAGATGGAACGCTTCATGGAAGGACTTCAGCAGACCCTGCAGTATCAGCTCATCGTCTGCGACTGTCGGACCTTCTTCGACCTGGTGAACAAGGTCCGCATGCTGAAAGACAAGCGCCATAGACGACGCTCGCAAGTGCAAGATGATCAGCAAGGGTAGTTCCAGCAACCAGAAGCCTCGCCCTTGGCAGCCAGCCCCAGCCAAGCCAACCTATCAGCCACAGTAGGCTAGACCTCCTGCACCTCGTCCGAGCTACCAGCCTCAGCAAGATGCCAATCCCAGGCCAGCCTACAACAATCCCAACAACAACAACGGTGGCAGGAACAACAACAACAATAACAACTATGGTCAGGTCACTTGCTTTGGGTGTGGTCATCCTGGACACATCTCTAAGCAGTGCCCCAACAAGAAGCCAGATGCACCGCGCCCCAATGCGCCCAACCAAGGTCAAGGCCGTGGAGCACCACCAAGGAACCCAGCTCCCCGCAACCAGCCCAACAATGGCAAGGGTCGTGTGAATCACGTCACCGCCGAGGAAGCCCAGGAAGACCCGGACATCATACTTCGTACGTTCCTCGTCAACTCAACCCCAGCAACCGTACTGTTTGATTGTGGAGCTTCGCATTCTTTTTTCACTCAGAAGTTTGCACTAGAGAGTGGCATGAAGCCTACACCCCTGGGTAGTCATATGTTGATACAAACCCCGGGTTCGGTTATGAAGTCCAAGATAGGATGTAAAGGAGTTGAGATTATCATCAGTGGGGTAGACTTCCTAGCAGACCTCATAGTTCTGGATTCACCAGGCTTGGACGTCATCCTTGGCATGAATTGGTTGACCAAGAACCAAGGCTACTTGGACTGTGCCAAGAGGATCGTTACCATAACCAATAGCCAAGGAGTGGAAGTCAAGTATGTTCCCAACCCTGCCTCCGCTCAAGCCCCTCAGGCTAACTGTCTGTCGGGAATTGAGTTGGATCAAGTGCCAGTGGTATGTGAATACCCGGATCTATTTCTTGATGAGCTTCCCGGAATGCCTCCTGACCGCGACATTGAGTTCATCATTGAGCTAATGCCCGGAGCAGGACCCATCTATAAGAGGCCCTATAGGATGGGGTCCGAAGAGTTGGCTGAGTTGAAGAAGCAACTGGCAGAGCAGCTCATAAAAGGATTCTTTCGCCCTAGTGCCTCTCCTTGGGGATCATCTGTTCTATTTGTGTCAAAAAGGGACGGAACTATCCGACTCTGTGTCGATTACCGTTCCCTCAATGAGGTCACAATAAAGAACAAGTACCCACTCCCCAAGATTGAAAACCTATTCGATCAGTTGAATGGAGCTAAGGTGTTTTCCAAGATCGACCTCAGGTCTGGGTACTATCAACTAAAGATCAGGCCCCAAGACATTCCGAAGACGGCGTTTGTAACCCGGTATGGCATGTATGAATACACGGTCATGTCGTTTGGGTTAACCAATGCCCCAGCCTACTTCATGTACCTCATAAACAAAGTTTTCATGGAGTACTTGGACAAGTTTGTTGTCGTCTTCATTGATGACATACTCGTCTTCTCCAAGTCTGAAGAAGAGCATGAGCAACACTTGAGATTGGTCCTAGACAAGCTTCGAGAGCACCAGCTTTATGCCAAGTTCAGCAAGTGTGAATTCTGGCTGCGTGAAGTTGGATTCTTGGGTCCTGTGTTGACTGCAGAAGTATTGTTAGTGGATCCTGCTAAGATTGAAGCCGTGACAGAATGGCAATCCCCAACCAATTTCAACGAAGTGAGAAGCTTCCTCGGACTCGCGGGGTATTACCGCAAATTCGTCGAAGGATTCTCGAGCATTACACGACCCATGACTCAGCTTTTGAAGAAGGACAAGAAGTTCGAATGGACGCCGAAGTGCGAAGAAAGCTTCTAAGAGCTCAAGAAGAGATTGACAACAGCCCAAGTTTTGGCCACCCCCGATATTCTCAAGGAGTTTGTGATATATTGTGATGCATCGAGAACCAGGCTTGGAGGTGTTCTGATGCAAGAAGGCAGAGTCATAGCATATCTATCCAGACAGCTATGTCCTCATGAAGAGAACTACGCTACTCATGATCTTGAGTTGGCAGCCGTAGTTCATGCCTTGAAGACATGGCGACATTACCTTCTGGGGAAGCGATGTGAGATATACATAGACCACAAGAGTTTGAAGTATATTTTCACTCAAAAAGAATTGAACATGAGGCAGCGAAGATGGTTGGAGTTGATCAAGGACTATGACCTCAGTGTTCAATACTAGCCCGGAAAGGCTAACGTGGTAGCACACGCCTTAAGCAGAAAGGCTTGTTCCTTAAACGCTATGATTAAGGAAAGGCTACCCGCCCTGTACGAAGAGCTTGAAAGCTTCGACTTGGAACTAGTTGCCCCTGGATTCCTAGCCAACCTCGAAGCAAAGCCTACCTTGATGGATGATATTAAGGAAGCTCAGAAGGGACACGAGAGCATTGAAGGCATCAAGAGGAAGATCAAGGCAGGCAAGGCCCCAGGATTCTCATTGGATGAGCAAGGAGTTGTATGGTTCGGGAAGCGCATTTGCGTACCCAACAAGGTAGAGCTCAAGAACTTGATCTTGCAAGAAGCTCACGACACTCCGTATTCCATCCACCCTGGAGGAACAAAGATGTACCTAGACCTCAAACCAAGATTCTAGTGGCATGGCATGAAACGGGAGATAGGCACCTTTGTTGCTAAGTGTGACATATGCCAGAGAGTCAAAGCTGAACATCAGCGACCCGCTGGACTATTGCAACCTCTCAAAGTGCCTGAATGGAAGTGGGACAAAGTCGGGATGGACTTCATCACCGGATTGCCGAGGTCAAGCAAGGGATATGATTCCATTTCGGTCATTGTCGATCACCTGACCAAGGTAGCCCACTTCATTCCCGTCAAGACCACTTATGATGGTAACAAGCTAGCCAGTCTTTACATCGAGCGTATTGTGAGCCTTCATGGAGTTCGTAAGGAGATCATGTCAGACCGAGGCACCTAGTTCACCTCGAGGTTCTGGAAAAAGTTTCAAGAAGCTATGGGAACCAAGCTATCCATCAACACTGCCTTTCACCCCCAGACCGGAGGACAGACGGAACGAGCAAATCAGATACTCGAAGACATGCTTCGTGCTTGTGTTCTAGCGTATGGAGCCAAATGGGAAGATTGCTTACCATTCGCTGAGTTCTCCTACAACAACAGCTACCAGTCGAGCCTTCAGATGGCACCATTTGAGGTGTTTTATGGACGCAAGTGCCGCACTCCCCTCAATTGGTCGGAAACCGAAGAAGGACTAGTCTTTGGACCAGATGTCCTCCGCGAAGCCGAAGAGCAAGTTCAACTCGTCCAAGAACGTTTGGAGACCGCCAAGTCAAGACAGAAGAGTTGCGCCGACTCTCACCGCCGAGAAGTGAACTTCTGTGTCGGTGACCATGTCTATCTCCGAGTCACGCCTCTCAAAGGAACCAAGCGTTTCCACGTCAAAGGAAAGCTTGCACCAAGATACATCGGCCCCTTCAAGATCACCGCCAAGCGAGGAGAAGTTGCCTACCAGCTAGAACTACCTTCCGAGCTATCAGAAGTGCACAACGTTTTTCACGTATCACAACTCCGGAAGTGTCTCCAAGTTCCAAACCGCCCCGACCTCTACAAGGACATCGATCATCAAGCCATCGACCTTCAGCGAGACCTCACTTATCGTGAGAGGCCCGTTCGTATTTTAGGTGAAGCAGAGCATGGCACCCGAAGCCGCACCATCAGTACTTCAAGGTCCAATGGAGCAACCACACCGAAGCAGAAGCAACATGGGAGCGTGAAGACTACCTTAGATCCGAGTTCCCTTATCTTTTTAGCGCTTAGCCTAGGAATCTCGGGGACGAGATTCTTGTAAGGGGGGTAGGTCTGTCACACCCTGTGTTGTCTCTCCTTTCTATGCTATGGATTTACAAAATTTGGAAACATTTAAAACTTTTTGAGTGCATTAGCTGGTTTGAATTGTTTGATGCTTGTCTGCTTGGATAATTGTGTTTGGCACTCATAGATTCTACTCCTCTCTATACTCATCTTCCTTGATCCAAACATATTGCCCAATGATCATACCATGTGTATAGTACCTAAAACTATTTTTTATCAAAATTTATTTTGACCAAAAAGGATTTATTCAAATTAGGTTTTCAAAAACCCCTGAGTTGAGGTTTGCACTACAAGTCCTCAAATTGGGTGGATCCTTTTTCCCCAAAGGCTTTATTTGAAACCCACTATATATATTACTTCCCAAAACCACAAAATATTAATTTTGAAGATTATTTTGCTGTTTTATTTAAAGGCCTTTTCTTAAAGCCAGAAATGGTTTTTCATAGGGAAAAATTATTTAAATGCTTCAAATATATTTGAGAAAATTTAGGGAAACTCAGGGAACATATAGTTTCCATATATATGAGTTTCAACACATGGTCATGTTCAACATAATGGGCAAAACCCCTCAAAACCCTTTATGCTTAAATCAATCTTTTGGAATATTTCTATAAGAAATATTTTTAATAAAATCCAGGAAAATTCTAGCAAGTCACACAGGCTATATGTGATGATCTTGCAAAGTTTCATCTCAATCCCAATTGTTTTGATCCACCAAAATATTCCAAAACCATTCCTGTCCAGAGTCAAGTTTGAACAACTTTACATTGTGAAGTTTCTCCTATTGACCCCAAACTTTGTGGGCATGTTCTAAACCCCAAATAATGATACTACACCAAGTGGTGGAATTGGGGGAAGTGAATTGCATGCTTGGATCTACAGAAATCTGATTCTGCCCAATTCTAGGGTTTACCAAGTTTACATTGTGCACTTTCTTCAAACCACCTCAAACTTGGTGATCCACTCTAATTTTACCTACATTATCATCCTGTTAAATCTCATGGCCACCAAACCTCATTTGCTTGTCCAAATCAACATCAAACACCTTCTGATAATTTGGTAAAAACCAGTTTTGACCCTCTTCCACTGTTCTCCTTGACTTAATCCTTTTACCACATCTCTAACTAGTCCCCTTTTACCCCCAATAAAATTCCCAAAGCCTCAAGCCACCGGTTGATAAGGTAAAACCTCCATTTACACCCCTGGACAGCTTTGGCCGCGCAAGTTTTACCCCTCCCCTACTCCCTTTATGCACATCTACCTATTCCCTAGCTCTTGCACACTCATGAGCATCTCCAGAACCCCCAAGATACTAGAGGACGCGCTGGTGGGCATTGTTTATGCCATGGCACACCAAATGGGCGCTCTGGAGCGCGCTACAGTGCAGCAGAGCACTCTAGCCGCCCCTGCCCAGTGCCTCCCTGACCACCTCAGGCCTCCCGAGCACGCCTGCCGGAGCCCCTCGGCGTCCGCAGTACGCCACACCCCAGTCCCCCTCCTCCTTCTCCCTCCTGCTGCCCCACCTCGCACGTGCACCGGCCGCCCGAAGAGCTCCAATGGGAGATGTCACACGCGCGAGCTTCTGGCCCCTCTCGCTCCCCCTCTTTCCATCCGCGGGCACGGACCGAGTCCACGACCACCACAGACACGTTCTAGAGCATCCCCATGGGCCGTGGCGTCGCCCTCGACCCCGTCATGCTCCCTGTCCACAGCAGGTTCCGGCCACCTCTATAAAAGGGGTCCCCGGACCTCCCGCGCCTTCCCTGTCGCCAGGACGAAACCCCAACCGCTCCCTCGCTCCACCCCCGCAACCCCTAGGACCCCCTGTGCTCGGATCCGAGGCGGAGATCGCCGCTTCGGGCCGCCGTTGCCCCAAATATACGAGCCATCTCCGGCCTCCCTTTCTTCTCCTCCATCTCCCTCTCAACCCTGTCAGCCTGACGCAGCCCTCCGTCCGTTAAGTTGCAGGTTAGGGCGAGCGGTTCGTCCTCCAGATCTCCGGCCGCCGCTCGGGTTCGACGTCGCCGGCGAACCAAAGCCCGTCGGCATCCCTCTCCTCTTCCATTCGACGGGCGACAACTCCCTGAACTAAGCGGTGCCCTCGCCGCCTAGAACCACCGCCTGGATCGCTGCCGGTGAGCGTCCCGCCTCCCTGACCAGAGGTGAGGGATGACAAGTGGAGCCCACTTGTCATACCCTCACCCTCCCCTCTCTCGCTGCCAAGCAGGGCCCGCGGGTAGGTTTAAATAAAACCTGCCGCACGCGTACCCCTTCGCCCTGGGCCGAATCCCCTGGGCCGGCTCGGGTCTCTCCCTGTTTTGGCCCACATGAATAGTGTAGTTCCCTTTTTCTTTTTCTGTAGATTCTTCCCTAAATTCCAGTGAATTAAATAAAACTCCAATGCCAAATATTCTTCCACCATAATTCTTGTAATAATCTGCAATATTTTATAGTGCCAATTGTAAAAATATATGAAAACCTTTTATGTACTGTTTTATTTGAAAACCTCTTTTTAGGCATTTTTGCCTCTGTTAAAAATAGTTTTGAAAACCTTGTTCACCACAAAACATTATACACATATTTTTAGAATAGCTTGTAGTATTTATCAGAGTAGGGTAACATTTTAGAAGTAAAGTTTGTGCTCTGTTTTTGTTGTGATGCTTATTATTATCGTTATTTATCGCGACGATAGATTGCGCTGTTGATGAGGGAGTTGGACCCGAAGACTTTGAAGACCCCAAAGACTTTGTTGAGCCAGGCAAGCAGCCCTTTGACCATCACTGTGAAACCCTTTTATTGCATGGCATATAGCACTTTGTTTCGTTGTATTGATCATGATGATGTGGTGACCTCTACGGTGGGATGCCTCTGATACTTTCTTGTTGATACTTGCATCGTGCATGACCCTACCATTCTTATGAGGGTTGTGCGAGTGGGAGTAGTTAGGCTGCTTTGTAGATGCTACGCAAAGTGGGACGGGAATATGCATGGTAATGGAAAGAAGAGTGTTTTCAAAGGCTTTTCGAAAACCCCGTCGGGTGCCACTAATGCCCGAGGGAGATGATGATGAGCTAGGTAACCACTTGATAAAGAAGTGGTGTACCGGAGCAAGTGAGTGTGTGTGTTTTTGAAAATGGAGAGATTTAAGATTTGCTGACCATCCCAACCTTAAATGTACAACCACGATACCCCTTATGGGATGGGGCTTTGTTGATTACCTTGGTGGGTACAAGCAGAGAGCTCGCATTACTAGTGCCTGGTAGGGCGACCATGCGCTGTCTTTACAAGCACCGGGCACACCGTTGCATGCCCTCATGGATGATACGTGTGATGTACATCATGGGGGATGGCACCAACGAGTGGACTCTTTGTTTAGTATCGCTAGGGGAAAGCCAATGTTCGAGCACTTACCTCGGGTATTGACAATACCGCGAGTCGTGGCTTGACACGGAAGTTTCCCAAGTCTTGTGGGTAAAGTGTGCAACCTCTGTAGAGTGTAAAACTATTCGAATAGACGTGTCCACGGTCATGGACAGTTGGAGGTCCTGCTTAAACTACGTCCCACGTTTTCACAAAATTGGTGTGTGTGTATGAGAATGACACAAGGATGAAACTTGAGCTAAGTCCGATGACTTGGCATGATGATGAACATAAGATGTTCAACCCCCGCTTATGATGATAACTGAGACTTGTTCACATGAATACATGTCAACAGTTGATGCACGCTTACTCAAGTTACTTGATCATATCATTGCCCTTAATATTAGCTTTCTGCAAAACTTACCGACTTAGTGCTATATCATGCATTGTTGTACCTTGTTCCAAAACTTGGGTTGCTTGCAAGTACATTCAAAGTACTCATTGGCTTGCCACTGGTTATTTAATTGGCCAGGCATGGAAGAGCAGGAATATGGAGAAGAGTTCGTTGGTGACGAACATGCGAACTAGGACGCTTCCTAGTCAGAATGCCTGTAGGTTTAAGGCAGATGGCATGGGTTCACGCTTCCGATCAAGATTTCCGCTGATTGTTATGTTTAAGTGTTTGGCCCTCGCGGCCCTATCTATGTAAGACTTGACCTTCATGGTATTTATTTGTGTAAGACGCTAAATGTGGATGTAAGACTCTTGTTATTCAGCTTCTGTGTGTTCAGCGTGCATTGATCTCTGGGATCACTGTACACGTGCATTCGGTGATCACGACTTATGAGTCGGGGTCCCCACAGAGCTGGTATCAGAGCCATCCTAACTGTAGGAAGCCCTTAGTTAGCATGGACGTTAGTTAGGATAAAACCGTTTTCAAAACTATACCTAGCACCCGTACTTAGGAGTTTCTGCACTTATTACCCCTTCTATTTTTCACACAGCACTCTACTGACTCTCCTCCCTTCAAACCTTTGTAGATGGACGTCGTACCCAAAGCCTTCCTGACATCCGGCTTTTCCCTACTCCTTGAGGATAGCTTGGAGAAGTGCTTGTTTCCCCAACCACCTGTTTTCCTCTACCACGAGCACTGGGTCGATGCCATCACGAAGGAGTACCACGTTGATGTTGTCGTGAGCGCAAACGACTCCCCGACTAGTTGGTTCTTTGAAGGACCATAGATGGAGACTATGGCACTTGCAGTCGAGACAGCTGCACGCAAGGCACTCCTACACCTTCGAGACATCATTCCAGAGATGGCTGACGAGCCAGCTACTCGCTACCTGCCTTTCAGGACGGATGATCTTCGCGAGAGTCGGACGTTGATTCCATCCAAGGAGGATGGCACACCACTCAGGTTCCAGACCTACTTCAGCCTCTCCGCCGATAGTCTAGTTCACAACCTGATTAAGGAGTCCATGAAGCTCCGCGAGGAACTTCACCACACCTAAGAGCTACTTCGTCAGGCCAAGACGAAGCCAGACATACAAAGCAATACGGGCCAAGAGGAACTTCACCACTCCAAGAACTCCAATCTGCACGGCCCTCGCAAAGGTAGAACCAATGCTCTTTAACCCGAAGGGCATACATACAAAGCAATACGTGCCACACGGAGTTATGAACGCGGTCTTTTGCTCATCTTCCTTGGCCATGAATATCTGGTGGTATCCGGAGTATGCGTCCAAGAAGGAAAGCAAGTCACAACCGGAAGTGGAATCAACAATCTTATCGATGCGCAGCAAGGGAAAATGGTCCTTCGGGCATGCTTTGTTTAAGTAAGTGAAATCAATGCAAAGCCTCCATTTCCCATTTGCCTTGTGCACCACTACCGGGTTGGCTAACCAAGTTGGATGCAACACTCCTCTGACCAAACCAGCTGCTTCGAGTTTCTTGATCTCCTCGGCGATGAACTGCTGCCGCTCCAAGGCTTGCTTTCTAACTTTCTTCTTGACGGGCCTGGCATGCGGGCAGACAACAAGGTGGTGCTCAATTACCTCCCTAGGAACACCAAGGATGTCGGATGGTTTCCAAGCAAACACATCGATGTTCGCCCGCAGGAAGGCAACGGGCTCGCTTTCCTATTTGTTATTAAGGGTGGCATTGATGATAAACGTACCATCAGCGCCATCCTGCCTACCGTGACCTTCTTCGTCACAGGATAGGTGACCTTGGATCTCTTGCTAGTGGAACTCTCCGAGAGGTCATCGACGGATGCAGCGCACTCCGAAGAGGTGCGCTTCCCAAAGTCCTTGCCGGCGTCTCTGCTAGACTTCTTCCCTTTCTTTGATTCCTTGGCGGGAGCTGGAGTTTCTATGACCTCAGCTGCTACCGCGTCTCGATACATTTTGTCCACACATATAACTGCATCCTTCTTATCAGATGGGATGGAGATGATTCCCATGGGCCCTGGCATCTTCAAAGTGTTGTAGGCATAGTGGGATGTTGCCATGAATTTTGCCAGAGCTGGGCGACCAAGAATTCAGTTGTAAGGCAGAGGGAGTTTGACCACATCAAACACCACCTTCTCAGTCCGGTAGTTTAACTCCCCGCTAAACGTCACAGTCAAAGTGATCTTTCCCTTGGGTCGGCTGCTGCTGGGGTTGATTCCTTGGAACGTACACGTAGCCTTGAGCTCTCCGTCAGGGATCTGTAGCCTTTCAACCACCTTAGCGGAGATTAAGTTCAACCCTGCTCCGCCGTCAACTAACATCTTGGTTACTTTGAGGTTGCAGATTGTTGGGGAGACCAACAATGGCAAACATCTGACCATAGTGGTGCGGTCAGGATGATCCTCTTCGTCAAAGATGATAGGCGTGCGGGACCATTTGAGTGGCCTTCTGGACTCTGTAGCTGGTTCCATGGCGTTGATCTCACGCGCCCATTGCTTGAGCTGGCGAGGAGAGGAATGCAAGGACGCACCCCCGTCAACACACATAGCTTCAGTTACCTTCCGGAATTCTCGATCACTGGACTCTTCATCATCCTCTTCATCACTCATATCATCTCCTTCTTTCTTCTCACGGCCTCTTGCAGGTTTTTCCTTCTGCTACGGGGCCTTGCCGCGGCGGCCTCCTCTACCACCACGGCCCTTTCCGGCAGCACCATCTTCGCCTCTCTCCTTGTCACGCTTCTCGTATTCAGCCTTCTGCTTCTCAGCAAGCTGCTCAACTTGCCGGCATTCTTGGAGATCATGACCTTCGGAGCGGTGGATTTTGCAGTATGGCCCGTCAAACTTTCCGGTTTTCTCAGCCACTGTGGCCTCCTGGCAATCAGCGCACGTGGCTGCTCCCTTGCCTGGGGTCTCGGCCTTGGCCTTCTTGCTGGCATTTAGATTACCAGAGCTCTCAACAGCCAACACTGCCTTTCCCTTATGCTTCTTGTTGCGCCTCTTGCTTTTCCCCTTTGAGCCAGGGGCATCATCATCATCATCTGAGTCGACTTCGATGCCAGCCTCGTCTCCGGGTAGTCGCCTTCCTTCCTCAGCACGAGCACACTTGTCCGCCAATGTGTACAACTCATTGACGGTCTTGGGGAGTTTAACATTCATCTTGGCCCGCATACTTCTGTTGCGCACGTTCGAATGGAACGCGGCAATCATGGTTGCGGGCTGTATCTCTAGAATATTGCGGTGTACTCAACTAAATTTCTAGATGTACTTCCGCAAGGTTTCTCCCTCCTTCTATGGAAGGACTTGCAGGTCGATCGGCTGTCCTTGCTCTTGGTGGCCACCTGTGAAGGCGCCGACAAATTCATTGCACAAGTCAGCCCATGATGAAATAGAGTTCTCCGGCAGGTGCATCAGCCACGATCTCACATTTGGCTTGAGTGCCAAAGGGAAATAGTTGGATAGCACCTTCTCATCTCTTCCCCCGGCGGCTTGAACGGCTATCGTATAGATGCCCAGGAATTCCGCCAGGTTTAGCTTCCCGTCATATTTCTCCGTCAGCTCAGGCTTGAAAGCTCGGGCCGATGGCCAGCGGACTTGTTGCAGCTCACGAGTGAAGGCAGGGCACCCAACCTCGTAAGGCAGGTACCCGCCAGCACTGGGCGCGGGGTAGCCAGCATCTGGGCCGTTGCGCCTGTCGGATTGGCGGTGTGCTTCCCGGCGTCGCTCTATGGTGACGCGCGCGTCTTCCCTCCGCCGGTCGTCCAGGACACGCCGCTGGTCCCGGTGATTGTGCGGGCCGGGCGAGACCATAGATGCTTCGTCGGGCTCGTCGGCGCGTGGAGCTCGTTGTGGCTGCCTCTGGGTCTGTTGTTGCGGAGGGGATTGCATCGTTGGCACGGCCCCCCCGACACGACCGTCATCCCGGGCCGCCGTCGCCGTCCGCGGGTATCACGACGCCTCTGCATGCTGCGGTTTGCTGGCTTCGATGAAGCCAATCAAACTCTGGATGGTGGCTCTCCATTCGTCCATCTTGTCAGCCGCCGGCGGGAAATTTAACAGTAGCTCGGCCCGCACCATCGCTTCTGCCGCCGTGGCCGGCATGGCTAGAGAAGCGGATCGCGACGTCGCTCGACTCCTGGTGGAACCAAGAGGAGCGTCACCGCATTCTCGTCGTCGTGCCCCGGTCCCCGAGGTGGTCTGACATGGAAGAGGTCGAACTTGCGGGTCTACGGCCCCGCTCGGTTTCCCGTCTTGCTCCGGGAGAGATGCGCGCCCAGCAGCCGCGCCTGTGACAGGCGCAGCTGGAAGATCACGGCTTGCCCCAGATTGGGCGCCGCTATGGTGGCCTCGGCCGCCGGTGCGGCGGGGAGGTGGAGACCGAACGTTTCCTCCTCCCGTGGCACTAGGGCCGAGCTCGCCAAAATGTTGTTGTTTGTCGGTGCACTAGTACAGGGGTACCCAGTGCCCCTAACTTATGCACAGGCGGTAGAGCAGAGAACCCCACCAACAATCAAGACCAAGACTCCAACAAGCTCAGCGCGGCAACCCAAGCCTGGGCAGTGACGCGCCAAGCACGTCCCCGACGCTGCTAGGGACCAAGACGAATGCACCTTCCAGAAGACCCGGCAAGCCACTCCCCGGCAGGCGCGAGCCAACCAGCCATCACTCCACCGCATCGCTACGGCTGTCACTTTTCGATGCGGTGTCGAGCCTCCAGGCGGCTAATCAGCTCTTGCTAAGCACGTGGCGACACTCCGGGAGGCAAGTTACGCCCTGTTGACACCCGCCCTGCGGCGTGTCAGGATCTCAAGTAGCAACCAGCCAAGCGGTGGCAAGGGCTTGCCAGGGATGCACCCCCAAGCGCCACCTAGGCAGGTAATCATGGCATTTTGTCCTAAATGCCAGGTTTAGGTATGATAGCTCTGCTTAGCTATCTAATCGATAGATAATGTCTATTTTGCCACTGTGGTAACCCCTTGCACTATAAAAGGAGGCCCAAGGCGACCTAGCTCAAGATTGGCAACTCGAACCCCCGAACGCTTGTACTCGCACAACCACTCTTCCCCCAGCAGCAGTCCTTGCCGGGGTTTGGCGCCTTGCGTTCTTCGTGTTCCTCCAATCAATCCACCAAAAAGTAGGAGTAGGGTTTTACGCTTAGTAGCGGCTCAAACCTGGGTAAAATGCCTGACCCCTGATCGTTGCGCCGTCTCATGATCTTCGCTCTTTGTGCAACGTGACCCCCCTTGCCGAACCACAAGGAACCTCTGGTCCCATAGGTGATCGTGAGCATCCGTGCACCGACATCTTTGGCGCGCCAGGTAGGGGGCATGCATCATTTGCGCGAACCCAAGTTCGTGAACGGCGAATCGGTCTTCATCGTCATCTTCTTCAACAATGGCTCCAAAGAAGAAATCCAGCACGGCTGCGCACCCCTCGTCCTTGAAGGCCCCCTCACACGCGGCCGTCGGCGCCGTAGGCACCGCAGCGGCTGCAAGCGAGGTGGGCGTCATGGATGACGCGGTCGGCGTAGGCGGCGCCCCTGTCCAGCCCTTCTCGGCCGGTGATGGAGCAGGAGGCGCCGGAGGGGAGCAACTGCAGCAACAACATGGCGAGCTCGGCCTCGACACCATGGGCGGAGGGAACGCCCGTTCATCACCTCCCCGCCGCGTGGATGGCCGAGGCCGCCTGAGTGGCGCCCAGTCCGGTGCGAGCCGTGACCCTTCGGCCGCACCCGTCGCCAGCGAGATTGTTGGGCGAGCGCCTCGAGCGGAGCGAGACGGGGCGCGCAGCAGAGCCGCAGCTCCTCGGGATCGGCTCACAACTCACCAGAAAGCTCTAGAGAGTGGCGCGCGGCAGCAAGGACGTGGCGACGCTTCTCTTGGTCCTACCAAGAGTCGAGCCACGTCAAGGTCCGCCTCTATCGCCATGCCTGGCACCACGGAGGAGGCCATGGCGAGAATCCAGATGCCGCTCAACTTCATGCCAGTAGCTGATAAGATGGATGAATGGAGAGCCACCATTCAAAGCCTGATTTCCTTCGTTGAAGCCAACAAGACCCAGCATGCAGAGCTGTCGCGACGTACGTGGACAGCAGCGGCGGCCCAGGGCGGCGAGCGCGTAGAAGGGACCACCCCAACGCTGCAGTCCCCTCCGCGACAACAAGCCCAGAGGCAGCCGCAGCTAGCTTCACATGCTGACGACCGCGATGAGGCGTCCATAGTCTCGTCTGGTCTGCAAGACCGCCGGGACCAGCGGCGTGTCCTCGAAGACCGGTGGAAGGAAGATGCACGCATCACCATCGAGCAACGTCGTGAAGCACACCGTCAATCTGACAGGCGCAACGGTCCAGACGTCGGCGACCTCGCGCCCAGTGTCGGTGGGTACCTTCCTTACGAGGTTGGTTGCCCTGCCTTCACTAGCGAGCTGCGACGGGTCCACTGGCCGGCGACCCGAGCCTTCAAGGCTGAGCTACCAGAAAAATACGATGTGAAGCTAAACCCCATGGAATTCTTGGGCATCTACATGATAGGTGTACAAGCTGCGGGAGGAAGACATGAGAAGGTGCTCGCCAACTATTTCCCTTTGGCGCTCAAGCCAAATGTGAGATCATGGCTGATGCACCTGCCGGGGAATTCCATTTCCTCTTGGGCTGATCTGTGAAACGAGTTTGTTGGTGCCTTCACCGGTGGTCATCAAGAGCCAGGCCAGCCCAGCGATCTCCAATTCCTCCCACAAAAGGAGGGAGAAACTCTAAGAAAGTATATCCAGAGGTTCAGCCGGGTACACCGCAACATCCCTGAGATCCATCCCGCAGCAGTGATTGCCGTATTCCACTCGAACATGCGCAATAGGAGGATGCGAGCCAAGATGAATGTCAAGCTCCCCAAGACTGTCAATGAGCTTTACACCTTGGCGGATAAGTGTGCTCGAGCTGAAGAAGGGAGGCGACTTCCCGGAGAAGAGGCGGGCGTTGAAGTGGACTCTGATGATGACGACGATGCCCCCGACCCGAAGGGAAGGAACAAGAAGCGCAACAAGAAGCGCAAAGGAAAAGCAGTGCTGGCTGTCGAGAGCTCCGGAGACCTCAGTGCTGGCAAAAAGGCGAAAGCCGAAACCCCGGCAAGGGAGCTGCCGCGTGCGCTGATTGCCGGGAGGCTGCTGCCGCTGAGAAGGCCGGGAAATCCAACGGGTCGTACTGCAAGATTCACCGCACCAAGGGCCATGATCTCCAAGAATGCCGACAGGTCGAGCAACTTGTTGAGAAACAGAGGGCCGAGTACGAGAAACGCGACAAGGAAAAAGGCCATGACGGCCCTACCGGGAAGGGCCGTGGCGGCAGAGGTGGTCGCCGTGGCAAAACCCCGCAGCAAAAGGAAAAACCCGCCAGAGGCCGAGAGAAGCAGGAAACAGATGATATGAGCGATGATGAGGATGATGATGAGGATTCCAGCGATAGGGAGTTCCAGAAAGCAACTGAAGCTATGTGTGTTGACGGGGGAGCGTCCTTGCACTCCTCTCACCGCCAGCTCAAACAATGGGCACGCGAGGTCAATGTGGTGGAACCAACTGTAGAATCAAGGAAACCACTCAAGTGGTCCCGCTCGCCTATCATCTTTGATGAAGAGGATCATCCTGACCGTACCACTATGGTTGGATGTTTACCATTGTTGGTTTCCCCAACGATCCGCAACCTCAAAGTATCTAAGATGTTAGTTGACGGGGGGCCGGGCTTTACTTGATCTCTCCTAGAGTGGCTGAGAAACTGCAGATCCTTGATGAAGAGCTCGAAACCACGGGTACGTTCCAAGGAATCAAGCCCGGCAGGAGCTGACCCAAGGGAAAGGTCACTCTGCCTGTGACGTTCGGCGGAGAGTTGAACTTCCGGACAGAAAAGATAGTATTTGACGTCGCTGAAATCCCACTGCCCTACAATGGAATCCTTGGTCGCCCAGCACTGGCAAAGTTCATGGCAGCATCCCACTATGCCTACAACACTTTGAAGATGCCAGGGCCCATAGGGGTCATTTCCATCCCATCCGACAAGAAGAACGCGGTTATCTGCATGGACCAGATGTATCGCGACGCGGTAGCAGCTGAAGCCACAGAAATCCCAGCTCCCACCAAGGATACAAGGAAAATGAAGAAGCCTGGCAGGAACACCGGCAAGGACTCCGGGAAGCGCGCCTCTTTGGAGTGTGTGGCACCTGATGATGACCTATCGGAAAGTTCCGCCGGCAGGAAGACCAAGGTCGCCTACCCTGAGACGAAGAAGGTCCCGGCGGGAGAATGTCGATGTGTTTGCCTGGCAACCATCTGACATCCTCGGTGTTCCCAGGGAGGTAGTTGAGCACCACCTTGTTGCCTTCCCTCATGCCCGACCCGTCAAGTAAAAGGTTAGGAAACAGTCCTTGGAGCGGCAGCAGTTCATTGCCGAGGAAATCAAGAAGCTTGAAGCAGCTGGTCTGGTCAGAGGAGTGTTGCATCCAACCTAGTTGGCAAACCCGGTGCTGGTACAAAAGGCAAATAGGAAATGGAGGCTTTGCATCGACTTCACTGACTTGAACAAGGCCTGCCCGAAGGACCCTTTCCCCTTGCCGCGCATAGATCAAATTGTTGACTCCACCTCCGGATGTGACTTGCTTTCCTTTTTGGATGCCTACTCCGGCTATCACCAGATATTTATGAACAAGGAAGATGAGGAGAAGACCGCATTTATAACTCCCTGTGACACGTACAGCTTTGTACGAATGCCCTTGAGGTTAAAAAGTGCTGGTTCAACCTTCGCCAGGGCTGTTCAAATTGGTTTTGGACCTCAGCTGCACAGAAATGTGGAAGCATACATGGATGACATCGTGGTCAAGACCAAGGATGAAGCCACTCTCATACAAGATCTGGAAGAAACTTTCACAAATTTGCGCAAGATCAACCTGAAGCTCGATCCTGAAAAATGTCTGTTCGGTGTCCCATCCGGCAAGCTGCTTGGGTTCTTCATGTCTCAACGGGGAATAGAAGCCAATCCCGACAAGATCAAGGCGATCGAGCAGATACAGGTGCCCAAAACCATCAAGGATATCAGAGGCCTGACCGGATGTGTTGCCGCGTTGAGCAAGTTCATCTCCAAGTCTGCTGAGCGCGCCTTGCCGTTCTTCAAAATCCTGAAGAACACTGGCCCGATGAAGTGGACCCTGGAAGCAAATGCAGCACTGCAAGACCTAAAGAAATACCTATCCTCTGCTCCCACCTTAGTCGCTCCTAAATCGCAAGAGCCGTTGCTGCTATATCTAGCGGCAACGAATCAAGTGGTTAGTGCAGCGCTGGTAGCACAGCGGGGAGTGGATGAAAATTAAGCAGCCACTGCTGATGCTGCCGGGAGCGAGAAAGAAACTTCCGCGGCAGAGCTCGACACAGGTCAAGGGGGATCTCAGCAAATGGTTGACAGCGAATCCAAGGAAGTGGCAAAGAAGAAAATGGTGCAGCGGCCCGTGTACTTTGTTAGTTCCCTTCTGCAGGGGGCTCGATCAAGGTACTCCGGAGTACAAAAGCTGATCTTCGGCCTCATCATGGCCTCGAGGAAGCTGCACCACTACTTCCAAGCCCATGAGATAACAGTTGTCACCCGTTTCCCATTGCAACGCATACTAAGAAACCCTGAAGCTACTGGCAGGATAGTTGAGTGGGCATTGGAATTGTCAAGCTTCGGATTAAAGTATGAGAGTACTTCCACCATTCAAAGCAGAGCCTTGGCGGAGTTTATTGCAGAATGGACACCCACGGTAGATGATGAAGCTCTAGAGACAATCCTTCCCGGCAAAGAGGCGCCAAAGGATTGGATCATGTACTTTGATGGTGCTTTCTCACTCCAGGGCGCTGGAGCAGGCGTGCTCCTCATCGCCCCGACCGGAGAGCAACTCAAGTACGACGTCCAGATGCACTTTCCTCGGGAGGAGGCCACCAACAATACCGCTGAGTATGAAGGGCTCCTTGCCGGGCTCAGAGTCGTGGTAGAGTTGTTAATAAAGAGGCTGATCGTGCGAGGAGACTCTCAACTAGTGATAAAGCAAGTCAACAAGGATTATCAGAGTCCGATGATGGAGGTCTACGTGGAAGAAGTGAGGAAGTTGGAGGAGCACTTCGATGGGCTGCAAACAGAGCATGTGCCACGAGCAGAAAACAGCATTGCTGACCACCTATCGAAGTGCGCTGCGCAGAAGGTTCCTATGGAACAAGGAACCTTTGTTCTCCGCCTCACCCAACCATCAGTGTCCCCGTCTGCAATGTCCAAGAAGAGAAGGAAGCTGAACTCCGGTAAGCATTTCCCGGTAGAGCTTCCCGAAGCCGCTGGTAGAGAGGCTGCCAGGGAAAATCCTGTTCCGGTTAACGAGCAGCTCCCTCCCGCAGGACCTCTCGGTCTAGCGGTTGAGACAAGTGCTCCCGGAGACGTGGAGATGCCTTTAGTCCTTGTTGTCGAGCCACAGGCTACAACTTGGGCACAGCATATAGTCCATTTTCTTCAAACTGGAGAACTCCCCGAAGAGCAAGAGGAAGCCGAAAGAGTAGCCCGTCAGTCTAGTATGTACCAGTTTGTCGATGACACTCTGTACAGAAGACGGCCGAACGGTGTGATATTAAGGTGTATTTGCCGGGAGGATGGACTGAAGCTGTTGGCAGAGATTCACGGAGGAGTGTGTGGTTCCCACATTGGATCAAGGGCCCTTGCTGGAAAAGCTTTCCGGCAGGGTTTCTATTGGCCCACCGCCCTCCAAGACGCTATTGAACTGGTCACCAAGTGTGAAGCCTACCAGTTCCACTCCAAGAACATCCATCAACCAGCGCAAGCCCTGCAAACAATCCCTCTATCCTGGCCATTCTCGGTCTGGGGGCTCGACATCCTGGGCCCCTTCGCCCGTGCTGTCGGGGGTTTGAGTTCTTGTTCGTGGCAAACGACAAGTTCACAAAGTGGCCTGAGAAAGGTGACCGCACAAGCAGCTATCAAGTTCATGAAAGGACTGGTGTGCCATTTTGGAGTACCTAACAGAGTGATCACCGACAACGGCACCCAGTTCACGAGCCGTGCCTTCATGCAATATATCCAAAACCTTGGGAGCAAGGTCTCCTTCGCCTCTATTGCTCACCCGAGGAGCAATGGGCAAGTCGAGAGGATGAACGCTGAAGTACTGCGAGGACTCAAAACAAGAACTTTCGATAAGCTGCGGAAGAGCGGCACGCGCTGGATCGATGAGCTGTCGGTGGTTCTTTGGTCCCTTAGAACAACACCAAATCGAGCTACCGGCCAGACGCCCTTCTCTCTAGTGTACGGGGCGGAAGCAGTGCTCCACACGGAACTCATATATGGGTCACCTCAAGTGCTTGCCTACGATGAAGTAGAGCAACAACAACTGTGGCATGACGATGCCACGCTCCTCGAGGAAGACCGTCTCCGGGCTGCTGTGCGTGCCGCACGTTACCATCAAGCTCTACGCCGCTATCATAGCCGCAGAGTTCAAGCCCGAAGCCTTGAGGAAGGCGACCTTGTCCTTCAGCGCGTTCAGTCCGCCAAGGGTGCAAACAAGTTGACGCCGAAGTGGGAAGGCCCTTACCGGATAGTACGAGGCACCAGACCTCGCGCAGTCCGTCTGGAGACCGAAGATGGCACCAAGGTGCAGAACTCATGGTACATTGAGCATCTTCGTAAGTTCTACCCGTAAGGCGCGGCTGTCGGGCTTAGTCCCCGGCAGCCACCTTTTGTACAAGCCTTGCCGATGTTGCATGTAACCCTTTGTACAAAGCCAGGCGAAGACCTTGTGCAACAGTAATAAAGCTAGGCATTGCATCGTATCATCATCCTTACATGCTCATTACGCATTTTTTATGACTGCAATGTTAGCACCTTTAAGTTATTAAGATTTGCTAGAATGCTTGATGAGACCATAATCTTTGTTACTGTCCTCACCCTACATGTTTTACCATCAAGAAAACAGGGGAAGGAAACAAGAAAACAAAGGAGGCAGCCCATCACGTTTGAAAAGGAGATACTGCCTGGAAAAGATAAGTGTATCACATACTTCCAGTTCACTACTTCTCGTTTTCTCAAGGAAACCCTTAGTATCTTCCTTACTGTGGGATGTGGAGTCACCCACGTGGAGAAAATCCTTGTCGGGACGAGCCGTCCCCTGTCCTTGTTCATGGGGATGACAGCGCCGATACCGACAAGGAGCTCTGCCGGGGAACAACGCCAACTTGCTGTCGGGGGCTCCCCCCCCCCCCCCCACTCTGGCACATGTGGTTCGAATGACGACCTGGCCAGCAGCTCCACGCGGTAGAGACAAAACATACTAATGCAGTACAAATAAGGGAAGGAAAAGGACAGTATTTGCGGAAAGAAAATAGCACTCAATTCTCATTCATTTTCGATACAAATGGGTAGAGATTACACTTATGATTCATTAAAACTTGGAACGCGCCTACATCTTTGGACATAAAAAAAAGAGAAGTGCCCCGTAATCCCTTTCTTATCCCTCTCCTCTCAGGGACTAAGTAGGAAAGGAGCAGAGGGCAAAAGGAGCGCCTGGCCGGGATTCAATGCTTCCCTGCCAGGACCAGAGGGACGCGACCGGCGGAAGGCCCCTGCCCCCAGGCAAGGCGGACGAAGCTGACGGAGCGGACAAGACCGACAAGGGGAAAGAAGACGGAGGGTAGGTGCAGATGGTGGCGCTGCCGGGGCCCAGCTGGTGATGATGGTGCTACGGGGGAACGCGATGCGTCGGAGACCTCATCCTTGCTCCTGATGCGTCGTAGGTCCCCAACCGCCATCGTCTTCCTCATCGCCACCGCCGGAGGAGGCACCCCCGCCATCGCCTAACCTCCAAGCGTGGCAACCCGGAGGACCCACAGAGAGCATGGTCGTCCCCGGTGGCCAAAGGCGGGGAATTCCATCCCCTGCCTTAGAAGAACACGTGAAGATGAAGAGCTCTCTTCCGTACGCTCCATCTAGAATGCCGCGGAAGGAGAGCTTTACCACGGTAAATGACGTCGCGCGGCGGCAACCACGCGCACACCCCTGGAGACCGTGTAGGCGTTTTCTCTCCATCACCTTGATGAGGGATTGCGGAGACCATGGACCGCTATGACGTTGCGCCTCCAGCACAGGTCCCGACACGACGTCAACCGCGTGGAGTTTCATCAAGACCAAAGAAGCGGGCAGCGCGGCAATAGGCGTACCGCCGTAGGAGTCCCCGATACGGCCACCACGCTGCCCGCTCCCCCATCCAAGACTTCTCCGACCAACCTTCTGTTCAGAGCTATACACCCATGGCGGGAACCAAACAGAGTTTCGGAGGGGAAGTTCTACAAATACGCTCACTCCCCTCCTCCCCCTGAGCATTGGGAGGGTGAGCGCAGCTCAAGGCGAAGAAGCAGAAGGGCGAGCTTTGTGAGATTGCACTCAAGGAGGAAGAAAAAGGTTGATGAGCATCGCCCCTCACGACCCCCCAATTTATAGGGAGGAATGCGGGGGCTGGCTCTCCTCCACTCCAAGGGTCGCCGCCCATCTCCACCAATTCCATCACCCACGATCACGGGCGAACAGGTAACCGCCCCATTGCTCCAGTCCATGGTGCTGCGGTTTCTGCCACGATCAGGACTTTAAGTCACGAGCGCCCGTCGCTAACTCCCCGCTATGCATGCGGCGCGCGTGGTGGAAACGGCCTGAGGTGGTGGGTCAGTGCTAGCCAATAAATCAGCAGTTACCCCCTCACATTGCGCGCTTATGCATGAAACTTGGGCTTGACCCAACGGCACTTGGCGAGCACGTGTGGGCTAGTCCCGGGGGCTCCTGTCGGTGCGCTAGTACAGGGGTAACCAGTGCCCCTAACTTATGCACAAGCGGTAGAGCAAAGAACCCCACCAACAATCAAGACCAAGACTCCAACAAGCTCAGCGCGGCAACCCAAGCCTGGGCTGTGACGCGCCAAGCACGTCCCCGACGCTGCCTGGGACAAAGACGAATGCACCTTCCAGAAGACCCGGCAAGCCACTCCCCGGCAGGCGCGAGCCAACCAGCCACCACTCCACCGCATCGCTACGGCTGTCACTTATCGATGCGGTGTTGAGCCTCCAGGCGGCTAATCAGCTCTCGCTAAGCACGTGGCGACACTCCGGAAGGCAAGTTACGCCCAGTTGACACCCGCCCTGCGGCGTGTCAAGATCTCGAGCAGCGACCAGCCAAGCGGTGGCAAGGGCTTGCCGGGGATGCACCCCAAGCGCCACCTAGGCAGGTAATCATGGCATTTTGTCCTAAATGCCAGAGTTAGGTATGATAGCTATGCTTAGCTATCTAATCGATAGATAATGTCTGTTTTGCCACTGTGGTAACCCCTTGCACTATAAAAGGAGGCCCAAGGCGACCTAGCTCAAGGTTGGCAACTCGAACCCCCGAACGCTTTTACTCGCACAGCCACTCTTCCCCTGGCAGCAGTCCTTGCCGGGGTTCGGCGCCTTGCGTTCTTCGTGTTCCTCCAATCAATCCACCAAAAAGCAGGAGTAGGGTTTTACGCTTAGCAGCGGCCCGAACCTGGGTAAAATGCCTGACCCCTGATCGTTGCGCCGTCTCATGATCTTCGCTCTTTGTGCAACATGACCCCCCTTGCCGAACCACAAGGGACCTCTGGTCCCATAGGAGATCGTGAGCATCCGTGCACCGAAATTGTTGTTGCTCCTCTTCGGCGTTCCTCGCTCCAGCTTTGGCCGCGGGGAACACGACAGTGGCGCCGCCTGCGCCAGTCGCGTCACCCACGACGCTCGCCTTACTCATCGCCGCCGCGGTGCCAATGGTGTCCGCAGCTGCGTGCGAGTGGGCCTTCGAAGTGGAGGGATGCGCGGTTGCGCCGGTCTTCTTCTTGGGAGCCATAGGTGAGGAAGGCGGCGATGAAGATCGACGCGCAGCTCACGATCTCAGGTTCGCGCAAATAACGCCCCCCTACCTCGCATGCCAAAGATGGCGGGTCATGATGCACACGATCACCTATGGGGCCACGGGCCCCTTTATGGTTCCGCAGGGGTGAGATCACGTTGCACAAAGATCAGAGGTAGTGAGGCAGCACGACGACGAGACGCTGGTGTTTTACCCAGGTTCGGGCCGCTGAGAAGCGTAAAACCCTACTCCTACTTTGGTGGATTGATCGGGGGAACACGAAGCACACGCAGCGCTCTAACCTGGCAAGGTTGCCATCGGGAGAGCTGCTACGCCAGTACAAGTGTCCAAAAGTCCGAATCTTTAGCTAGGTTGCCTTGGGCCTCCTTTTATAGCTCAAGGGGCAACCACAGTGGCAAAACAGACATTACCTAGTGATTAGATAGCTAACAGTGCTATCAGACCTAACTCTAGCACTTAGGACAAAATGCCATAAATGCTAGCCTAGGTGGCGTGCGGGGATGCATCCCCGGCAGGCTCTTACCACCGCTTGGCTGACTATTGCTTAGTATCTCGACACGCCTCTGGACGGGTGTCAAATGGGTATAATCTGTCTCCCAGCGCGTCGCCACGTACTTAGTGAGAGCCACTTAGCCACCTGAGGGCTCGACACCGCATCGACAAATGACTGGCGTTGCGATGCGGTGGAGCGGTGGCCTATCGGCTCGCGCCTGCCGGGGGATGGCTTGCCGGGTCTTCCTGAAGATGTGTGCGCCTCGGTCCCCAGCAGGCACCGGGGACGTGACTGGCGCAGTTCGGGCCCGTTCTGGGCCGTTGCATCGACCTTGCCGGTGTTGCTTGGCCAGCGTAGGCTGCTTCTGCCGGGGTCTTGGTCTTGGATGTTGGTTTCGTCTTCTTGATGCGCTCCTTGATCTCACGTAGAGCGGCTCCTCTGGCTTGGACTGGGTTTATGTTGACGGGTTCTGCTACTACTGCATGTGCATAAGTCAGGGGCACTGCGTACCCCAGTCCTAGTGCACCGACAGTCTAGAAACATGGATAGGCTTGTTCATGATGTGGATACTCTCAAAATTAAAATTTTGCCACCTAAAAGGGACATATATGAATCTCTAAAAGCTATCCAAGTCTCCATAAGATAATGTCGGAATCGGGGCTCCGGGGACCCTAAGAGGTTTGAACTCTGGGGTGCGTTGCTTCCCCCGCCCTACTCTACCTCGCAACCATATGGCGACACTCCGGCATGCTCGAGCTAAGGAAGAAGAATAGTGGACACGGCAGTTTACCTAGGTTCGGGCCACCTTGCGGTGTAAAAACCCTACTCTTGCTTGTCTGGATTGCTTGAGGGAGAGAGGGAATACAAAGGTCGTTTCTGGCTAGCTTAGGGTCAATCCCCCTCTACGGCGGCAGCCTTCCCTATCTTATACTGGCCCAGGTCCTCTTCCCCGAAAAACACAAGGCGAGAAGGGTTGCCACAATGGCTAGTTTGAAGGGGGATAGGACTGCAGCTTATCCTGACAAAAGTAGTCTTTGCCTACAACAGCCTTGTCGGGCTCCTGGGACTGGGGGTACCCAGGCCCGTCTGCTTAGGGCCCATGCCAGGACGCATGATCCGGGTCTAGTAGGGCCCAGGGTTTGGCATCGCGGGAGGGGCTTCCATGGGAGCCCCGCTTCGCGAGGCCTCTGGCCAAGGGCCCCTTCGGGGGCCTCGCGGTACTGCCCTCGGGAGGCCACCTTCTAGAGTTGCCCCATGGGGGCTTCACGTGGGCGCTGTGTGCCATGCCAGGCGGTGACTGGCGCCGTGCTAGCGGGCACAGATGGGCAGTTTTCCCGTCCCGTGCTATGGGAGCAGGGCCAGCCACTGGCCCCGAAAGCGACCCTTCAAAGCTTTCCTCTTTGGTGAAAGAAGACCAGGGCCGGGGCTCACCAGGACGGAGGTCATCCCCGAGCCCACCGATGCATCACGGCAGGCGGCTTTTGCAGGCGAAGACTACTTTAGTCAGGATAGGACGCAATCCTGTCCCCCTTCAAACTGGCCACTGTGGAAACCCTTCCCGCCTGGTGTTTTGGGGGAAGAGGACCAAGGCCAGTATATGAGGGGGAGGCCGCAATCGTAGGGTGACACATTGTATTCATCGGCTAAAACTACGCAATTCAGACAAACAGGAGTAGGGTTTTACACCGCGAGGTGGCCCGAACCTGGGTAGATCATGTGTTCATCGTTCCATCCCCCCATGCTCAAGCACGCCGGAGCATCGCCGTAGGGTAGTGAGAGCGAGCGAGGTTGGAGAGCCAGTGCACCCCAGAGTTTGAACCTTCTGTTGGGTCTCCGATGCCCCGATTCCGACATTTGGCACACCAGGTAGGGGGTGTGCCGTCGTTCTTCAGCTCCGTTTCGGCTCCACCTCCGTCGACCTCATGGCCGAAGCCCGCCGCATGCGCGCGGAGCGCCGAGCGGCTCGCGTCATACAGACTGCGCCCGCGGGTCGTGACGGCCGCAACCACTCCGCCGGCACCGAAGCTGCCGCCGCCACCGACGCTGCAACATGCGAGCAGGAGGACCCCTCCGTGCACCCTTCTTTGCAGAGGGATGGCCGCACCGCCATGGCCTCCTCCTCCCATGCTCACCTCGAGCACGTGAACGCGCAGGCCGCGTTGCTCTTGGTGCATGAGCTGCTCCGCCTTCGCCCGGCGGGCGCTGGGAAGGACGCCTGGTTGGCACGCATCACCGAGCTCGTCGCAACCGCGGGGAGGGCTCGGACGCCTCCTCGCCTGCCTCTACCCTTGCCGCGCCCGCTGTGTGGGGGCACTGGGGTCCGTCCGGGGTTGCGCGCCGCAGCATGCATCCTCAGAGGGGCCCAGGCTCTCGCCGACGGTCGACACCTCAAGCCAGCCTTGCGTGAGGCGAGCGCCACTCTCAGGGGGAGCGAGCCCGCGCCGTTGCCAAGCTGGGCGCAGCGCGACATCGTCTTCAATGTAATGGGCCATCCCAGGTCCACTACTGCCGCGGGCGCCCTCCCCATGTTGTGCACCCCGACCATCAGCAACGTCGCGGTCACCAAAACCCTCATTGATGCGGGTGCTAAGCTGAACGTTATCTCCGTCGCGACCTTCGAGGCGCTCCAAGTGCCCCGAGAGCTGTTGAGGCCCACCAGACCCTTCTCCGGGGTAGCCGGAGGGGTTACGGCCCTGTTGGGGCAGATCCTCTTGTCCGTCACCTTCGGCACCCATAGCAATTACCGCACCGAGCTTGTCGACTTCGATGTGGCGCCCATCGGTCTCCCGCACAACGCCATCCTGGGTTACCCGGTGCTCGCCAAGTTCATGGCGGCCACCCATCCGGGCTACAACATCGTCAAGATGCCCGGCTGCGGTGGCGTCATCACTGTCAGGTGCGACGAGAGGGACGTGGTTAGCTCCCTCAAGCTCGCGCACAAGGCCGTCGCGGCCGCACACCCAGCCGCCGGGAGTGAGGCGGACCCTCCTGAGGCGGTGACGAAAAGAAAGAAGCTGATGTTTTCTCAAGACAGAGCTAAAACAAAGAAAGTGCCATTCGGTGGTCCAAACCCGAGCCACACCTTCACCATTGGCGCCGGGCTCTCCCCCGAGCAGGAAAGTGAGCTCACTGCGTTCCTTCGGGCAAACGTTGATGTGTTCGCATGGAAGCCAACCGATCTGACCAGGTTGGCCCATAGGCGCTACACCGCTTCATGAGGAGCCACCCCTAGCGCCGTCCATAGGTGCGCCGGACTGCAGCTTGCCCTTGGGAGACCGCCTACTGCTGGGGCTGGAACCTGGGACGGGCAGCTGGATCGATGAATTCAAGGCTTTATCTGCTCTGCGGCGATCTCCCAGCAGAAGACGCAGAGGCGGAGCGCGTCGCCCGACAGGCCACAGCCTATTGCATGTGAGGCGCCGAGCTGTACCACCGATGGCCCAATGATGTCTCTCTACGGTGCATCTCGGAAGAGCAGGGGCGCGAGCTACTCACTGACATCCATGGGGTGGACTGCGGACACCACTCCTCGTCGCGCACCCATGCCGATAAGGCTTTTCGCTGTGGTTTTTACTAGCCCACCGCACTTCGCGATGCCGCCGAGCTGGTCCAGTCTTGCGAGGCCTGCTAGTTCCATGCCAAGCAGATCCACCAGCCCACGCAAGGACTTCTGACAATCCCGCTCTCTTGGCCCTTCATGGTATGGGGGCTGGACATCCTGGGCCCCTTCCCCGAGCGGCTAGGGGATACCGGTACCTCTACGTCGCCATCGACAAATTCACCAAGTGGACGGAGGTCAAGCCCATCCGCACCATCCCTGCTGGGTCGGCCGTCAAGTTCATCAAGGGCCTCGTATGCCGGTTCGGTGTCCCCAACCGTATCATCACCGACAATGGCTCCCAGTTTACAAGCGGCCCCTTCAAGTCATATTGCGCTAACCTTGGTATGAAGATATGTTATGCTTCGGTGGCCCACCTTCGAAGCAACAGCCAGGCCGAGCGGGCCAACTCAGAGGTCCTAAAGGGCCTTAAGACAAGGAGTTTCAAGAAGAAGCATGAGGCCTGTGGAAGGGGGTGGCTGGATGAGCTGCAGTCTGTGTTGTGGTCCATCCGCACCACGGCGACTAAGCCCACCGGCGAAACCCCCTTCTTCCTCGTCTACGGGGCGGAGGCGTTCCTTCCTTCGGAACTTAAGCATGGTTTCCCGTGGGTCTTGGCGTTTGACAAGGCGCATCAGGGTACCCCGCGGGAGGCCGATCTTTTGTTCCTCGAGGAGGCCCGCTGCCAGGCCGCCCTTAGTGCCGCAAGGTACCAGCAGGCCTTGCGGCACTACCACAACCGAGACATCCGGCCTCATACCCTCGAAGTTGGGGACCTCGTCCTGCGGCGCATCCTCTCCAGAGAGGGCCTCCACAAGCTCTCACCCATCTGGGAAGGTCCCTTCAGGGTCACCCATGTCTCTAGGCCGGGTGCGGCCCGCTTGGAGACAGAAGAAGGGGTGCCTATGCCAAACGCTTGGAACATCCAGTACTTCCACAAATTCTACCCGTGACACTCTCACGTAAGAATGAGTGGGGTTGTATACGCCTCGGAGCCTCCTGGAGCGACGCCCCTTGGCCTCAGGAGGACTCCCGCACACGCCCAAGTGGAAGCCCCATGCTCCGCGCTGGCGGAAATACTCCCGCACACGCCCAAGTGGTAGCGTTGGTTTGCCTGCGCTACTGCTATACGTACTTAGCAGTAGCGTAGTTCCGGCCAGCGCTACTGCTACTTAACCTTCAGCAGTGGCTCCGGTGCCTTTTTCATCGTCTTTCCCGACGCGGAGAACTGTTCCCAGTTTTTCAACAGCTCATCGATTTCGGTACCGCTCCGCTTACGTGGAGGTCCTCGATGCTCATCCTCACCATTGAATAGATCTCCATGGTTTCTCCACGGGTCGTCCTGCGCGATCCATCTTCGATGCCCCATGTACACGATTTTCCCAGACCCGCCATCTTTTGTTGACGTTAGCTGCTGAGACGTTGTATCATCCATGCACCGCGTGCATCAGCAATATCCGTGGCACACCTATCCTGAGTCATATCCATAACCGAGATAGTTGTGCACCGTCGTCACCAGCATGGCTCTCATATAGAAATACTCGCCTTTGCTGGCGTCCCATGTCTCGGCCGGTGTTTTCTATAACATGTCTAACTCCTCTTGAAGTAGCCCCCGATACAGATTAATATTATTTCCCGGTTGTTTTGGCCCTTGAATCAGCATGCTCATGGTTGGTGTTCTGGTTGCCAAATGGATTCATGCCATCAGTACTCGCGCTAAGCACGATGTTCCTTGTATCATCTATGAAATATCTATTTTCTGCGTTGAATGCTCGCCACTGGCTAGCATCAGCGAGGTGTCTCAGCTTCGTTTCATCTCCGTCGTCGGGCTTTACCCTCTCCGCGTGCCAGCGCATGAGCTTTGCTTCCTTATGATCTACGGAATAACGTTGCAGACGGGGAGTGATTGGTAAGTACCATACAACTTTCTGAGGAGATTGCTTCCCGGCCTTCTTGTATCGAGAAGCATTGCACACCGGACAACTGGTTTTTTCCGCGTGCTCCTTCCGATAAATGATGCAATCGTTGATGCATGCATGGTATCTAATCTGGGGCATATCAAGAGGGCACACGATCTTCTTGGCCTCATTGACACTAGTAGGACACAGGTTCCCCGAGGGAAGAACTTTATTATGTAGATACTTCAAATGCTCATCGAGGCTTGTGTCTGTCCATTTGTTTTTGGCCTTCGTCTTTAGAAGTTCGAGCGTGAAACTCAAGCGGGTCATCTTGGGGTCGCAACCGTCATACAATGGAGTATTCGAGTCTACCTCCAGTTGCGCCAGCTTGGCCTCCTCTCTTGAAGCTGCTCTGTCACCCGTCGTACTCTTGGGAAGTAGGTCTTGAACATGAGGGTCCTGCACGATAGAAGTTAGTCGCATCGAAGACTGCCGCGTATCCGCCTCCTCTCCATCGTGTCTGGCCTCTTCTCCGCCATGTACGGCCTCTTCTCCGCCGTGTCCGGCCTCTTCTCCTCCGTGTACGGCCTCTTCTCCTCCGCCATGTCCTGCACCCTCAAACTCTTCTTCGGGTCCATCATCGTCGACCATCTCTTCGTCTACCCCCATGTCGTTATTGTCTCCCATGTGGACATCCTCATCACCATCTACAATTATCCACCGAGTATAGCCATCCATGAAACCATACATGAGCAGATGTGCCTTCAAACTGCCACGGTTAAAGGGGTCCAAGATGATGATTAGTTTGCATCTTCTACATGGACATATAACACCAGTCCGGTTATTTAAACACATGTCGTGCACCGCGGATTGCAACCATCTTTCCACCACCCTTCCACTGACCTTCATGATTGCCTGCGCGGTATAATAGCAAAAGAATTTTAACCATGCATGCATATATCAAAGTCATACAAAATTTCGACATGATCTTCCCTAAAAATAGGGCATATAGAGTCTGCCCGAAATTCGCCGAAACGGAAATAAATCAACATTTCGGCAAAACATAAGCAACTCATGTCAAGCACGATCCGACAAACACACATAGGCGGCAACTCATGCCACACGCACATATTCCCACCATCATAGCGCAAACACACATATTTCCATTAATTCTTGCAAAGCACAACTTTTTGCTCACCTTTCGTCCCGAGAGAGGGGATCGATCGAGCAAACGTATGGTAGATGGCCGGTGCCGCTATCTAGCTAGCAAGGGATCGAAAGAAGTAGGACAAAGATGCATGGTATATTTACTTGGAAGGAGATGCTCTACCTAACTAGTGGAGAGGGGGGGAAAGCTAGCTAGTGAGACAAAAGGTAAGAGTGGGACCGGAAGAGAGAAGGATGAGAGACAAATAAATTCAAGTGAGGGAAAAGAAGCCTTTAATGGAGCTCATTAATGGAGGAGATGGTGGATGGGGGCATTAATGGGGAGAGAAGAGAGGTAGGAGAAGGAAGAACTAAGTGAGGGAGGTAGAGGAGGGAGAGGGGAAAGGGGAGGGTGGGAGGGAGAAAAGGTGGCTGCTACGCGTAGCAGTAGCGCTGGAGGAGGAAGAGCACTACTGCTGTGCGCCATAGCAGTAGCGCCTGTCGGTGACCCAGCGCTGCTGCTAATTGGGGCCCACCTGCTCGCAACGTACATACATAGCGGTAGCGGTGGGCCACTGACACGCGCTACTGCTACGGCATTAGTAGTAGCGCCGGTTTTAGACAGCCGCTACCACTACAGGTAGCCACTGGCGGTGGCGACGGGACCACTTAGCAGTAGCGCTAGTCTGGTTGCCCGCGCTACTGCTACTTTTCTACTTGTAGCGCTGGTCAGTGCCCCGTGCTACTACTACTTAGCAATAGCGCTTTTCCACTATCCAGCGCTACTGCCAAAATCCTATCTGTAGGCATTCTCCTAGTAGTGTACCGGGAGTGCCGAAGGGTTCTGGGGGTCCATCGGAAGGGGCCCACCAGCACGGGAGGGGCCACATGGGCTGAGAAGCGTGCGCACCAGCCCCTAGTGGGCTGGGCGCCCCTCCCCACCTAGGCCCATGTTGTTGGGCTGGTGGAGGGCCAACCCTAGGGGTGGCGCCACCCTGGCTTGGGTGGCAAGCCACCTCCAGGGTCCCCGCCCCACCCCTTGGCCGACGCCCCCCTAAGGTGGGAACCCTAGGGCGTTGGGCCCCTCCTCCCTTCCCCCTATATATATGAGAGGATAGGGAGGGCAGCCTCACCACAAGGCCACGACGCAGCCCTCTCTCTCTCTCCCTAGATCAGTTTCTCCTCTAGATTGGTTCCGGTAGTGCTTGGCGAAGCCCTGCCAGGACAGCTCCACCACCACCGCCACCACGCCGTCATACTACCGGAGATCTCATCTACCTCTCTGCCCTCGCTTGCTGGATCAAGGAGGCGGAGATGCCATCGATCTGTACGTGTGTTGAACGCGGAGGTGCCATCCGTTCGGCGCTAGATCGGAACGGAACAAGATTGGATCGCGGGACGGATCGTGATTGGATCGCGAAGACGTTAGACTACACCAACCGCATTTCTTAATGCTTCCCGCTTAGCGATCTACAAGGGTATGTAGATGCACTCCCCCTCTCATAGTTGTTGATCTCCATAGATAGATCTTGGGTGTTCGTAGGAAAAAAATTGTTTCCCATGCAACGTTCCCCAACAGTGGCATCATGAGCTAGGTCTATGCATAGATAACATGCACGAGTAGAACACAAAAGAGTTTGTGGGCGTTGATGTTTATATTGCTTACTTCATTGGCCTAATCTTGATTCAACGGTATTGTGGGATGAAGCGGCTCGGACCAACCTTACTCGTCCACGTACGAGAGACCGGTTCCATCGACTGACATGCACTTGTTGCATAAAGATGGCTGGCGGGTGTCTGTCTCTCCCACTTTAGTTGAATCGGATTCGAAAGAGGCGGTCCTTGTACAAGGTTAAATAGCAACTTGAATATCACTATTGTGGCTTTGCGTAGGTAAGAATGGTTCTTATATGTTGTCCATAGCAGCCACGTAAAACTTGCAACAACAAAGTAGAGGACGTCTAACTTGTTTTTGTAGGGCATGTTGTGATGTGATATGGCCAATGACATGATGCGACATATGTGATGTATGAGATGATCATGTTTTGTATAGATTATCACGACTTGCATGTCGATGAGTACGGCAACCGGCAGGAGCAATAGGGTTGACTTTAATTAGTTTTGCTTTCTTTTGCTTTACTTTATTGCTATGAGTTAGCAATAGTTGTAGAAGCAATAGTTGGTCCGACAGCCACATGACGACACAATGATGGAGATCATGATGATGGAGATCATGGTGTCATGCCGGTGACGATGGAGATCATGCCGGTCCTCTGGAGATGGAGATCAAAAGCACAAGATGATGATGGCCATATCATGTCACTTATATGATTTGCATGTGATGTTTATCCTATTTATGCATCTTATTTTGCTTAGAACGATGGTAGCATTATAAGCTAATCCTTTACTAAAATTTCAAGATAAATTGTGTTCTCCCCGAGTATGCACCGTTGCGAAGGTTCATCATTTCGAAGAACCTCGTGATGATCTGGTGTGATAGACTCTACGTTCGCATACAACGGGTGTAAGCCAGATTTACACACGCGGAATACTTGGGTTAAACTTGACGAGCCTAGCATGTACAGACATGGCTTCAGAACACAGGAGACTGAAAGGTCGAACATGAGTCATATAGTAGATATGATCAACATGGAGATGTTCACCGTTGAAACCACCTCATCTCACGTGATGATCGGACTTGGGTTGGTGGATTTGGATCATGTTACACTTAGACAATCTGAGGGATGTTGATTTGAGTGGGAGTTCTTTAGTAATATGATTAAATTGAACTCATTATCATGAACATAGTCTAAAGTTGCCTTTGCAAAATTATGTTGTAGATCAATGGCTCGCTTAGTAGCTCCCCTGAATTTTAATGCGTTCCTAGAGAAAGCTAAGTTGAAAGATGATGGAAGTAACTACGCGGACTGGGTCCGTAATCTGAGGATTATCCTCACGGCTTCGCAAAAGGCTTATGTCCTTGATGCGCCGCTTGGTGTGCCACCCCCTCCAGCATCGTCTGTGGACGTTGTGAACGCCTGGCAGGCACGTTCTGATGACTACTCTATAGTTTAGTGCGCCATGTTGTACGGCTTAGAATCAGGACTTCAAAAGCATTTTGAATGCCATGGAGCATATGAGATGTTCCAGGAGTTGAAGTTAATATTTCAAGCAAATGCCTGGATCGAGAGGTATGAGACCTCCGATAGGTTCTTCGCCTGCGAAATGGAGGAGAATAGTTCTGTCAGTGAACACCTACTTAGAATGTCTGGGTACTACAACCGTTTGAATGATTTGGGAGTCCAGCTTCCGCCCGAAACGGTCACTGACAGAATTCTCCAGTCACTGCCACCTAGCTTGAAAGGCTTTGTGATGAACTATAATATGCAAGGGATGGAAAAGTCTGTCTCCGAGCTGTTCGCGATGCTGAAACTCGCGGAGATAGAAATCAAAAAGGAGCATCAAGTGTTGATGGTGAATAAAACCACTAGTTTCAAGAAAGGCAAGGGAAAGAAGGGAAACTTCAAGAAGGGTGGCAAGCAAGTTGCCGCTCCCGTGAAGAAACCCAAGGCTGGACCCAAGCGTGAGACTGAGTGCTTCTATTGCAAGGGGGCTGGCCACTGGAAGCGGAATTGCCCCAAGTAGCTGGCTGATAAGAAGGCTGACAACGTCAACAAAGGTATATTTGATATACTTGTTATTGATGTGTACCTCACTAGCTCTCGTAGTAGTGCCTGGGTATTTGATACCGGTTCGGTTGCTCATATTTGTAACTTCAAACAGGAACAACGGAATAAACGGAGGCTGGCGAAGGATGAAGTGACGATGCGCGTCGGAAATGTTTCCAAGGTTGATGTGATCACCGTTCGCACGCTCACTCTTCAATTACCATCGGGATTAGTAGTAAACCTAAATAATTGTTATTTGGTGGCTGCGTTGAGCATGAACATTATATCTGGGTCTTGTTTATTGCGAGACGGTTATTCATTTAAATCAGAGAATAATGGTTGTTCTATTTATATGAGTAACATCTTTTATGGTCATTCACCCAATGTGAATGGTTTATTCTTGTTGAATCTCGGTAGTAGTGATACACACGTTCATAACATTGATGCCAAAAGATGCAAAGTTAATAATGATAGTACCACTTTCTTGTGGCACTGCCGCTTGGGTCATATTGGTGTAAAACGCATGAAGAAGATCCATGCTGATGGACTTTTGGAATCACTTGATTTTGAATCGCTTGATACATGCGAACCATGCCTCTTGGGCAAGATGACGAAAACTCCGTTCTCTGGTACAATGGAGCGGGCAAGTGATTTCTTGGAAATCATACATACTGATGTATATGGTTCGATGAGTGTTGAGGCACGCGGTGGATATCGTTACTTTCTTACCTTCACTAATGATTTAAGTAGATATGGGTATATTTACTTGATGAAGCACAAGTCTGAAACATTTGAAAAGTTCAAGGAATTTAAGAGTCAAGTAGAAAATTATCGTAACAAGAAGATAAAGTTTCTACGATCTGATCATGGTGCAGAATATCTGAGTTATAAGTTTGGTATGCATTTGAGACAGTGAGGAATTGTTTCACAACTAACGCCACCTGGAAGTCCACAGCGTAATGGTGTGTCGGAGCATCGTAATCGTACTCTATTGGATATGGTGCGATCTATGATGTCTCTCACTGATCTGCCACTGTCATTTTGGGGTTATGCATTATAGATAGCCGTATTCACTTTAAATAGGGCACCATCAAAGTCCATTGAGACGACACCGTATGAATTATGGTTTGGCAAGAAACCTAAGCCGTCGTTTCTTAAAGTTTGGGGCTGCGACGCTTATGTGAAAAGGCTTCAACCTGATAAGCTCGACCCCAAAGCGGACAAATGCGTCTTCATAGGTTACCCTAAGGACACAGTTGGGTATACCTTCTATCTCAGATCCGAGGGCAAAGTGTTTGTTGCTAAGAACTGGTCCTTTCTCGAGATAGAGTTTCTCTCCAAAGAATTGAGTGGGAGGAAGGTAGAACTTGATGAGGTTGTTGAACCGTCACTTCAGTTGGATAGTGGCACGACGCAGAAAGATGTTTCAGTGGCGCCTACACCGAGTGAAGAGGAAGCTAATGATGATGATCATGAAACTTCAGATCAAGTTACTACTGAGCCTCGTAGGTCAACAAGCAATCGTACCGCCCTGAGTGGTAAGGCAATCATGTCTTGGAGGTCATGTTCTTAGACAACAATGAAGCTACGAGCTATGAAGAAGCGATGGTGGGCCCGGATTCCAACAAATGTCTAGAGGCCATGAAATCCGAGATAAGATCCATGTATGAGAACAAAGTGTGGACTTTGGAGGACTTTCCATATGATCGTAAGGCCATACAGAATAAATGGATCTTTAAGAAAAAGACGGACGCGGACGGTAATGTCACCGTCTATAAAGCTCGACTTGTTGCAAAATGGTTTTCACAAGTTCAAGGAGTTGACTACGATGAGACTTTCTCTCCCATAGCGATGCTTAAGTCCGTCAGGATCATGTTAGCAATAACTACATTTTTCGATTACGAGATCTGGCAAATGGATGTCAAAACAGCGTTCCTTAATGGTTTCCTTAAGGAAGAGTTGTATATGATGCAACCAAAAGGTTTTGTCGATCCTAAAAATGATGAGAAAGTGTGCAAGCTCCAGCGATCCATTTATGGAATGGTGCAAGCATCTCGGAGTTGGAATCTTCGCTTTGATGAGGTGATCAAGGCATTTGGGTTCATACAATTTTATGGAGAAGCTTGCATTTACAAGAAAGTGAGTGGGAGCTCTATAGCATTTCTAATATTATATGTGGATGACATATTACTAATTGGAAACAATATAGAACTTTTAGAAAGCGTGAAGATATATTTGAATAAAAGTTTTTCAATGAAAGACCTCGGAGAAGCTGCTTACATATTAGGCATCAAGATCTATATTGTTTCACAAAGCACATATCTTGATAAGGTTTTGAAGAAGTTCAAAATGGACCAGTCCAAGAAAGGGTTCTTGCCTGTCTTACAAGGTGTGAAGTTGAGTAAGACTCAATGCCCGACGACTACAGAGGATAGAGAAATGATGAGTGTCATCCCCTATGCTTCAGTCATAGGCTCTATCATGTATGTGATGATGTGCACAAGACCAGATGTCAGCCATAGACCAGAAGTATCGCAGGGAGGTTTCAAAGTGATCCAAGAATGGAACACTGGACAGCGGTCAAGAATATCCTTAAGTACCAGAAAAGGACTAAGGAAATGTTTCTCATTTATGGAGGTGATTAAGAGCTCGTCGTAAAGGGTTACATCGATGCTAGCTTTGACACAGATCCACATGACTCTAAGTCTCAAACCGGATACGTATTTATTCTGAACAGTGGAGCGGTAAGCTGGTGCAGTTCCAAGCAAAGCATGGTAGTAGATTCTACATGTGAAGCGGAGTACATAGCTGCTTCAGAAGCAGCGAAGGAAGGAGTCTGGATGAAGGAGTTGATGACAGATCTCGGAGTTGTGCCCACTGCACTAGATCCGATGACTCTCTTGTGTGATAACACTGGCGCCATTGCTCTAGCCTAAGAGCCCAGGTTTCACAAGAGGACCAGACACATAAAGCGCCGCTTCAATTCCATCCACGATTACATCAAGGAGGAGGACATAATTATTTGCAAAGTACATACGGATCTGAATGTTGTAAACCCGTTGACTAAGCCTCTTCCACGGGCAAAACATGATCAGCACCAAAACTCTATGGGTGTTAGATTCATTACAATGTAAATCACATAGCGATGTCAACTAGATTATTGACTCTAGTGCAAGTGGGAGACTGTTGGAAATATGCCCTAGAGACAATAATAAAATAGTTATTATCATATTTCCTTGTTCATGATAATCGTTTATTATCCATGCTATAATCGTATTGATCGGAAATTCAGATACATGTGTGGATACATAGACAACACTGTGTCCCTATTGAGCTTCTACTAGACTAGCTCGTTGATAAAAAAATGGTTAAGGTTTCCTGACCATGGACATGAGTTGTCATTTGATAATGGGATCACATCATTAGAAGAATGATGTGATGGACAAGACCCAACTGTAAGCATAGCATCTGATCATGTTAGTTTATTGCTACTGCTTTATCCATGTCAAATATATGTTCCTATGACCATGAGATCATGCAACTCCCTGACACCAGAGGAATGCCTTGTGTGTATCAAATGTCACAACGTAACTGGGTGACCATAAAGGTGCTCTAGAGGTATCTCCGAGGGTGTCTATTGGGTTGGCGTGGATCGAGACTGGGATTTGTCACTCCGTATGACGGCGAGGTATCTCTGGGCCCACTCGGTAATACAACATCACAAGAAGCTTGCAAGCAATGTGACTAAGGAGTTAGTCATGGGGTCTTGTATTATGAAACGAGTAAAGAGACTTGCCGGTAACGAGATTGAACTAGGTATGGAGATTCCGACGATCGAATCTCGGGCAAGTAACATACCGATAGACAAAGGGAACTGCATACGGGTTTGATTGAATCCTTGACATCGTGGTTCGACCGATAAAGATCTTCGTTGAATATGTAGGAACCAATATGGGCATCCAGGTCCCGCTATTGGTTATTGGCCGTAGAGGTGTCTCGGTCATGTCTGCATTGTTCCCGAACCCGCAGGGTCTGCACACTTAACGTTCGGTGATGATTTAGTATTGTTGTGTTATATATGTTGGTGACCGAAGGTTGTTCGGAGTCCCGGATGAGATCACGGACGTCACGAGGAGTTCCGGAAAAGTCCGTATGTGAATAATGATATATAGGAAGTTCCGTTTTGGTCACCAGAAGAAATTCAGGCGTCATCGGTAGTGTACCGGGAGTGCCGAAGGGTTCCGGGGGTCCACCGGAAGGGGGCCACCAGCCCTAGAGGGGCCACATGGGCTGAGAAGGGTGCGCACCAGACCTTGGTGGGCTGGGCGCCCCTCCCACCTAGGCCCATGCGGCTGGGCTGGTGGAGGGCCATCCCTAGGGGTGGCACCACCCTGGCTTGGGTGGCAAGCCACCTCCACGGCCGCCGCCCCACCCCTTGGCCACCGCCCCCTAGGGTGGGAACCCTAGGGCGCCGGCCCCTCCTCCCTTCCCCCTATATATATGAGAGAAGAGGGAGGGCAGCCGCACCACAAGGCCATGGCGCAGCCCTCTCTCTCCCTTTAGATTGGTTCCGGTAGTGTTTGTTGAAGCCCTGCCGGGACAGCTCCACAACCACCGCCACCACGTCATCGTGCTGCCAGAGATCTCATCTACCTCTCCACCCTCGTTTGCTGGATCAAAGAGGCGGAGATGCTATCGAGTTGTACGTGTGCTGAACACAGAGGTGCTATCCGTTTGGCGCTAGATCGGAACGGAACAAGATTGGATCGCGGGACGGATCGTGATTGGATTGCTGTCGGTGTCGAAACCGGCGGACCTCGGGTAGGGGATCCCGAACTGTGAATCTAGGAACGATGGTAACAAGGGACAAAGGGGATAGTGTTTACCCAGGTTCGGGCCCTCGTGAGGAGGTAAAACCCTACATCCTGCTTGATTATATTGATGAATGAGAAGGTTACAGAGTTGATCTACCTCGAGATCAAAAGAGCTAAACCCTAATCAACAGAGTTGTTCTTCTATGAACTAAACCCCTGGTTTATATAGACACCAGGGGTCCCTACGGTTACAGATGGTCGGTTTCTATCCGGGCACAGATACGCCCATTCTGACTTGGAGGACACGCCAGGTCTTCGGGCCTCCTCCTTCCGACCACGAGACTGTCTGATAATTGGGCCTTCTAGCAATTGCTCATGTACGGCCCATGAGGGATGGATCCACGACCCGAGGACCCCTTTGTCCCGGACTCAGTAGCCCCCGAACTTGCCTCCAATGTCGAGGCACTCCATGTTTGGCAGCTTCATGCACCAAGGGTCATCGGCTTGCGAGGCGAGTTCTCCTCTCCTCCGATTCATCAGACGATAACCTGACCACATTAAAAATCCTCGACTGCCAAGAGAGGCACAGGCCCACAACATCGGTTTCTCTGCCCGAGGCTCAATGAAACTCCTCGATTCCCATGATCCAATAGAAGGCAGGCATCTCAATGGTCCTTTTACGGAAATACCCTCGACAATTCGAGGGATAAGCGCCTATTTATAGCACGTCAAACTTGTCATAGGAAACGCTTACTCCTCGTCCGTCTCCTAGCAAGTTCTAGCATCAACCAAACTTTGGAGGCATGGCGAGTGCCCAAGGTTCTTCCTCGCTCCCTCACGGCCCCCTTCCCGGCGACTAGGCCAGCTGCTCTGTCTCCCTCCTCCGGCTGCGGAGTCTCGAGATGCAGGGATATCTTCCTGCTTCGGATCTGGCGCCTACTCGTGCAGGGTTAACATCCGCGAACGGCGTGGCTTTCGCGGAGAACTTCCCTGCACCCCGCCCAGAAGAGAGGGTATGCTTCACCTCCTTCCTCCTACGAGGCTTAGGTTTTCCCATCCACCCCTTCTTGAGGGGCCTATTGGAGTTCTATGGGATCCAGCTCCACAACCTTACCGCCGGGTCCATCCTGCATATCTCGGGCTTTGTCGCCCTTTGTGAGATGTTCCTTGGCTGCGATCTCCACTTCGATCTATGGCGAAAATATTTCGGTCTCGTCCCCCGAACTCGGGAGGAACAATCCGGGAAGTGGGCGGAGCCGAGGTGTGGCGCATAGCCGGGACGAGGTACCTCATCGGAACTTCGAAGAAGGAATCCGAAGAGTGGGCTTCGGAGTGGTTCTATATCGAAGACGTCCCCTTATTCGACCCAGCTAGAAGAGGCTTGCCCGAATACTCCGAGGCCCCTTTAAAGAAGCGATTCAACTGGCGTCCGAAGAGCACCTCTCAAGAGGAGAGTGCCGAAGTAAAGTGCCTGGCCGCCAAAGTGAAGCTGCTGGACCACGGCAAACTGACCATCATTGATGTAATGGCCGCCACCATCACCTGTTGCGTTCAACCCTTGCAACAGAGGATTCATCCCTTATGGAGATATAATGGGACAAGCGACACGACCCGCTGCCGAAGACAGGGGCCTGACGACCAAGCGGCGCTGGCAGCCATGCTGGCCGACCTCTTCAAAGGAGAAAATGAAGATTTTGTTCGCCTGCCGACCAGGGAAGGCTACTTGACTCACAACCCCATCGAATGGGTAAGTTCCTTCATACTCCCCATCCTCGGATCATTAATTCTTGATTTCATTGATCGAAAGTGTGTTTTCCTTCAAACAGCAATGGAGGCGTCAGGTCGAGACAGTTAAATGTCCCGCTCCACAACCGGAGGATTATTCCCGCAGCGACGACCCCGGATTTCACGATGATCCGGAGCTATTAATTGAGTTTGAGGACGGGACCTTCTATCAGAGGAGCGTTGATGGATCCAAGGTGGCCCTCCAAGCCGATCATCCTGGATCACTCCCTTCCTCTACGACTAGCAAGAAGAAGGCTTCCTCTCGGAAAAGACGTCCGTCCCCTGTAATCCCAATCTATTCGACCTCTGTCCCCAAGGGCCGTCGATTTACACGCTAGTCACCGTTGGAAACTACTCCATCAGGGCCTGCGCCTAACAATGGCCGGGCTCCTGAGCCTGGGACTGCGGAGGAAGTTCTACCGACCACTCCTCCTACCAAAAGGTATTCAACCTTACAGTTCAGTCTCTGTTTTTCTGTGCTCCGAACATTCATGCTTTTTTAACCGTCATATTTAGGAGACGAGTAGAACCACCTCCGTCCGAAGACGCCAAGAGAGCGCCGGGCGATCCCCAACTAGGGTCTCCGGTGCATGCCAAAGCGAATGCGGGGACTCTCGCCACGGGCGAACATCCCGAGGATACGGGGGATGTCTCGGCAACCAACTTTGAGGTTGAAAGTGCAATGAATCACCGACGACGGAGGGAGGCGCTGCGTCACCCCATATTTTCCGATCAGGAGTTCAATGCTCTTCATTCCGTAGACTCGTACCTTGGGACCGCTCGAGCTGGTCTTGATGGAGCCGCTAGAATAATGTCTGCCAGCCTGCAGGTAAATGGTCGGCTCAAAAAGTCTGATCACTATCCGCAACCCAGTAGCCCCCGAGCCTTAATTTTGTCGAAACGGCCGAATTCAAGGGTCTGACAACTATGTTCATGTCCGTGTAGGTTTCAAAGTAACGGAGTGAGAAGCTGGCTGCGGATCTCGAGTCATGTCAAGCAGAGCTATAGGAAGTTAGGGCCGAACTCGAACAGGTGAAGAAATTCACTCGAGAGGCACACGGTGAGTACAAAGTATTGCTTCCTGTGCCAGAGTTATTTAGAGGACATTACTTCTGACGAAGGATTGTTTCGTAGCAGCCGAGTCCATAGGGCAATTGCAGAAAGATTTGGATGCCTCCCGACAATCCCAAAGGTATGCTGAATCCCAGCTAGAGGCCGGGCACCGTGTATTGACCCGAAACCTTGAGGACAAAAACCAACTCAAATTAGAAAACCAGCGATAGGCCGAAGAAATTGAGAGCTTGAGAGCTCAATTGGAACAATCCGGCCAGGAAAACCAACGATTGAAGGGCGGCATGTCTTGTAAGTGAAAGCCTAACCTTCAGCCCACCAAATTATTTGTATTGAGTGTAAGGAGTATTGTTTTATTTCCTGAGCAGGTCTCCTGACCGGGCGTCCCGAGGAAGAAGTTAGCTGGTATGGAGGAGATCTGTTAAAGGAACTCTCCATTGTGCACGAGCAGGCTCGGAGAGCCATGAGGGTTATGGTTAAAGCCTTATGGCCGGCTCAGACGCCTCCGGAAGGGATGTCAGAGCTGGCCAAGAAGTTCAAGGGAGCTCGGAGTCGTTTCGAGCTTTGGAAGACCTCCGCTTGCCGAGAAGGAGCCCGAGAAGCGTGGGTCATGGTCAATACCCACTTTACCAAACTCAACCCGGAACATATGGCTCGGGTTGGGCCCGTAGGGCCAAATGGTAAAGAGGTGCTAGTGAGCTTGGTTTACGACCAAGTGATGCCTGCTGCACAAATGTCACAGGAGGATTGTGCCCTGGACACCATAATAGACCATCTTGAGTGACGGCTTTGAGTTTTGAATCTATGTAACGATGTACTTTTTATCAAAACCCTCTCTATCCATGCTGTAAACGTTGTCTTAACCGATCGTCGGCCTCTGTCTCTTGCCAATAGCTAGGGAGTATTGCGGACTAAGCATCCTGTGATAACAGGGAATCGCCTCGGGAAACTAAGCAATCATAACTTGTGGTTCGAACAGAAGAAACGCGCATGGGGAGGTATGTTATATTACTATTTAATGTAAGAAACATCTTCCAAAGAAAATAGTTCCTCTAAGGGTTCCATTCTTTGGGTTACTACGTGAACCGTAGATGTCATAGTCGCGTATCCGTATTAAGCGGATGATTTTGCCGCTTGGGGGGAATAGCCCCCATGTACGGCAAGAAATGTCCACTCTACCTTTATTTTCTTCCTTGCCGACCAATTTGTATCATAAGAATGCAAGCCTTCGGCTTCGCCCTCTGAGGTACATGTTCGGGTAACCCGGTCGTAACAATCACAGAGGTGCTCCCTTTACCCCCTAGTCGAACAATCGGGAACGTAGGGAGTAAGCATAGGAGCAAGGCAACCCGGCTTGGCTAAGACTTAAGCCTAATTGGTGCATAAGTGGCACGGAAGGGGTGTTGGGAGGGTGTATATAATACAAATAATCAGAGTAATTGACGTGGCTTCTTGACGGAGCCCCCAGGTGGTTGCCAGGTAAAACTTTTACCGATGAGATCATAGGTCGGTTGAGCCGAATAAGAGTTTAGAGAGAAGGTCTAGCTCCTTCTAAAAATAAAAATAAAAGAAAAAATAAAAGGAAAAAGAAAATACAAGGGTTTGGTGGGGGATAAGGCGACACCGGTCTATCCGTAGAAGCGCCGTAGGCGAGCTGCGTTCCATGGGTTTGGTTCGAGATGATTGTCCTGCGGATTACGAAGATGATAAGTTCCTCCTGTCAGTACTTCGTCAATTATGAAAGGGCCCTAGCGCTTTGGTTTGAGCTTATGCTTCTGCTTCTCTGGGAGGCGTAAGACCAGCTCGCCCATGTTATAAACTTTAGCTCGAACCTCCCTACTCTGGTACCGCCAAGCCTGCTGTTGGTAGAAAGTAGATCGAGCCCGGGCTATGTCGCGCTCCCCTCCAAGGCGTTTAGGTCATCCTGCCGATCTAGCTCGGCTTCTTTTTCCTCATACATACGAATTATTGGCGCGTCATGAATGATGTCACAAGGGAGGACTGCTTTCGCCCCGTACACCATAAAAAATGGTGTGTATCCTGTTGATCGGTTCGGGGTTGTACGCAGAGCCCAGAGCACGGAATCGAGTTCCTCAACCCAATGGCAGTCAGACACTTGAAGTGAACGGGCCAGGTGAGGTTTAATACCGCTCATAATGAGACCGTTGTCCCGTTCAACTTGTCTGTTGGTTTGTGGGTGGTATACCGAGGCGTAATCGAGCTTGATACCTAGGTTGGAGCACCAGTCCTTGACCTCCTGGGCGGTGACGTTGGTTCCGTTATCAGTTATTATACTGTGTGGGACACCGTAACGGTGCACCGCGTCGTATATGAAGTCGATGACCGGTCCTGATTTTGCCGAACTGACCAGTTTTGCTTTGATCCATTTAGTGAATTTATCGACCATGACCAGTAGGTATTTCTTTTTCTTGGTCCCCCCTTTAAGTGGTCCGACCATATCTAACCCCCAGACCGCAAAAGGCCATGTGATGGGTATCGTCCGAAGAGCTCTAGGAGGCATGTGGCTTTGATTAGCAAAGAGTTGGCAGCCGACACAATGCTGAACGAGCGTGTGGGCGTCAGTTCGGGCAGTGGGCCAGAAGAACAAGGCTCGAAAAGCCTTGCTTACCAGGGCCCGTGTTGCCACGTGGTGGCCGCCCATGCCTGCATGTATCTGTACCAAGAGTTGCCTTCCTTCTTCTTCAGATATGCACTGTTTGAGGACCCCCATGGTGCTCTTTTTGTATAATTCTCCTTCATGGACCTTGTAGGCTTTTGATCGCCGCACTATGGGCCTCGCCTCCGTCTGGTCATCATGGAGTTCTTTGTGCAGAAGGTAGGAAAGGAAAGGTTCCGTCCACGGTGCGATTACGGACATCACTTCATGGGCCGTGGGAGTTTCCTCAATCGTGGAGCCACCGATGATTAATTCATCTGGTTCGACTGTTGGGGGGATGACCTGCTCTTCGCCATTGTTTATGGCGTCCCTACCGTTGTCCTGCCATGCCACAGAGGGTTTGAAGAGCCTCTCTAGGAAGGTGTTTGTAGGGACTGGGTCACGTTTGGCGCCCATACGAGTGAGGATGTCGGCAGCTTGATTGTTGTCTCTAGAGACGTGGTGGAATTCTAGTCCTTCGAATTGTGCAGATATCTTGAGGACGGCATTTCTGTAGGCTGCCATTTTTGGGTTCTTAGCATCAAATTCGCCATTGATCTGAGAGATGGCGAGATTGGAGTCTCCCCGTACTTTGAGTCACTGGATGCCCATAGAAGTTGCCATCCGGAGTCCATGCAACAGAGCCACGTACTCGGCCGCATTATTGGAGTCGGCGTACATGATTCTGGAAGACATATCGGATGTTGTCGCCGGTGGGGAATGAGGGAGTCCTGGTTTAAGGGGTCCTCGGGAGGTCAACCTATTGCTTATGGGCCGGACTATATGGGCCACTTGCCAAATACTAGATGGATTGAAGACCCTGTCTCCAGGAAGGAAGCTTCGATAATCGTGGCTTCTCCTCCACGTTTGGAGTAGTGAATAGGCATGTTTATCCCTTCGACGTGTAACCGACCATGTGTAAACCCTAGGTACCCTCGGCGTCTATATAAGCCAGAGGGTTTTAGGTTGTAGAACAACAGAACTCATATAGGGTTTTAGTCATACGATCTCATGGTAGATCAACTCTGTAATACCTATATCATCAATATAATCAAGCAGGACGTAGGGTATTACCTCCATAGGAGGGCCCGAACCTGGGTAAAAACCTTGTCCCCTTCGTCTCTTGTTACCATCGATCCTAGTCTCACAGCTCGGGACCCCCTACCCGAGATCCGCCGGTTTTGACACCGACATTGGTGCTTTCATTGAGAGTTCCGCTGTGATCGCCAGAAGGAATCGATGGCTCGCCTTGTCATCAATGAAGAGGTCCGCAATACGGGCACTTTCCTCCCCGGACAGATCTTCGCTTTCGGCAGCATTGTGCTGCACGCCGACCCGACCGGCCATCTAGGCCGTGTCGGAAGTTTCGCCCCCAATCAAGAGGTCAGATTCGGGAACTTAGAATTCTCCGTAGACTCTCAGGGCGATCTATCGCTAACCGGGCTCGCAGTCTCACCTATCGCGCCTGAAGACTCTGAAGTTTTAATCTCAGATCCGTCTTTCGGCTCCGCTCACGGGATCTACCCCGGCGGGGGCCCCACTCTGAGTTCGGACCCGGTCATAGTGCCAGATGTCTGGACATCTGTTCCTTCCGAACACTCTCCCTGCGTGGACGCATCGGAGGTTCACTCTGGAAGCTCCGGGCAGACCGACCCGATCGAGCTCTCGATACTCAACGAGGCTCTAGATCGGATCTCGTCGATGAAGATTACCGATGACCCAACCCCGATCTGTGCTCGGATCGGGCTGGGGACGGGTCAGGACGAATTTTTTGTCCCACCCACCGCCCACTTAGTAGCCACTATCGAGGATTTAACCGACATGTTGGACTACGCCTCTGAGGAGGCAGATTACATGGATGATGAGGATCACGTCCTCACCCCCGTTAACACCGGGCGATGGACTGCCACCTCCACGTACGACGTCTACATGGTGGACACTCTGAGAAATGATGGCGACAAATCGGATGACGCACCCTCAAGACGCTGAAAGCCGCATAAACGGTCAAAAGTAAAAAAGGGAAGAAAAGCTACCGATGGCACCGGGGACGGAGACACCCCGGAAGACCTCGGCGATCCCGAAATCCCCGAACACCCATTAGATGGTCAGGAGAGGCCCGAAGACCGTCACAACCCCGATGATCCAGATGATCCCGAGGACGACGACTACCTCCGCTCTATCGAGGGGGAGGACAATGCGGAAGCCGATGACTTCGCCATCCCCGACAATCCTGCAGATCAGGAACTGTTTAGGCAACAGCTCATATCCAGGGCTCGCAGCCTGAAAGCAAAAGAGCGGCAGCTCAAAGCCGAACAAGACGACCTCAATGACCGATGGACGAGAGTCCTCTCAGCTGAGGAAGGATACGGCACCGGTCTGTTGGACCAACCCAAGAGCTATCCACGCAGAAGGTTGCTGCCACAATTCGATGACGAGCTCACTGATACGCCATCTCCCAAGCATACCCCATATGACAAACCAGACTGCCCTTCTCGAGGACGAGACAGGACGGCTGACGATACCGGCTATAGGCCGACGATACCCCGTAGAAGGGGAAAGGAGCCACTAGAGCCCGATGACAGGTTCGACCTGCGACACGACCTGGACTACAGAGCAGGTCGTACGCGATCCATCTACGGATCCAGAGGATACTCACCCGATAGACGGGAAGGGTACCGTCCTTGGTTCGACCGCAACAACGAAGGTTGGGAACAACACCGAGCTCGGACAGACGCCGACCACCGGCGCAACATAGCTCGGGTCAGAGGCACTGCACACCCACTGTGCTTCACAGACGAGGTGATGCGGCATCAGTTCCCGGAAGGGTTTAAACCCGTAAACATAGAACAATACGATGGGACAACTGACCCAACCGTATGGATCGAGGATTTCCTCCTCCACATCCCAATGGCAAGAGGAGATGACCTCCACGCCATCAAGTACTTTACCCTGAAGCTCAAGGGGCCAGCTCGGCACTGGTTAAATAGCCTCCCCGAAAACTCCATTGGGTGTAGGGAGGACCTGGAAGAGGCATTCCGATCTAACTTCCAGGGCACTTATGTCCGGCCCCCGGACTCCTCCGATCTAAGCAACGTCGTCCAGAAGCCAGGAGAGTCCGCACGGCTATTCTGGAATCGTTTCTTGACTAAGAAAAACCAGATCGTGGACTGCCCGGATGCCGAAGCAATAGCCTCTTTCAGGCACAATATTCGGGATGAATGGCTGGCTCGTCAGCTCGGCCAGGATAAACCAAGGACAATGTCTGCCCTCAGATCACTCATGACCCACTTTTGCACGGGAGAGGATTACTGGCTAGCTACACATAGCCACAACCCCGAAGACCCCAGAACCTCCGAAGTTCGGGATGGAAACGGGAAACCGAAGCGCAACAAGAACAAGCGCCGGCACAATAATAGTGATGCCGATGACACGGCTGTTAAAGCCGGCTTCCGCAATTCCCGGCCTGGGCAGCGGAAGAAGCCTCCTAAAGGCAAACACGACGGACCCACCCCGCTGGACAAGATCCTGTAGAGTCCTTGCCAGATCCACGGCACTCAATAGAAGCCCGCCAATCACACCAACCATAACTGTTGGGTCTTCAAACAGGCCGGCAAGCTCACATCTGAGGACCAAGGCAAGAGCCCACGCAGCGAGGACGAGGATGAACCCCGCGGTCCGATCGGTGGAGGACAAAAGAAATTCCCTCCAGAGGTGAAAACAGTAAACATGATATACGCCACCCATATACCCAGAAAGGAGAGGAAGCGCGCCCTTCGAGATGTCTATGCCATAGAGCCTGTAGCCCCGAAGTATAACCCATGGTCGGCATACCCGATCACCTTCGATCGACGCGACCACCCGACCAGTATCCGTCACGGGGGTTCGGCCGCCCTAGTCCTAGACCCGATCATAGACGGGTATCACCTCACTAAGGTCCTAATGGACGGAGGAAGTAGCCTCAATCTGATTTACTCAGATACGGTGAAAAAGATGGGCATAGATCCGTCAAGGATCAAGCCCAGTAACACTACCTTTAAAGGGATAATCCCAGGCGTCGAAGCCCGGTGCATAGGCTCCGTAAGCCTGGAAGTAGTGTTCGGCTCGCCCGATAACTTTCGAAGCGAGGACTTGATCTTCGACATCGTGCCTTTCCGCAGCGGCTATCATGCCCTGCTCGGCCGTATAGCGTTCGCTCGCTTTAACGCCGTCCCGCACTACGCATACCTCAAGCTCAAGATGCCCGGCCCTATGGGGGTCATTACTATCAATGGCAATACAGAGTGCTCCCTCCGAACTGAGGAAAATGCGTTGGCCCTGGCGGCCGAATTCCATTACTCCGATGATTGGCAAGCGCCGACCACCGCCGTAAAGGCACCAAAGGCTGGGAAACGAGCTCGGTCTCAAACCGAAGTACCAGAACCTTCTTCTTCCCATAAATAGGGATTCGCCCCCCATCGCACGGCCCTAGAACTGGCAAATTACGTGCCGAGAAGGCACAACTTCGCGCTCAAAATTCCATGTGCAGCGGTGGGGAAAAATTATCAAAGGATAAGTGTTCGGCTGGACCGAACTATCACCATCAACATGTCTTCGGACACACTATAGGTACCATAAAGTGCCTGCTACGGCGTAAAGCTCATTCACACTTCGGCGACTTCTCAAGACTTTTTTTCCAAAGTCCGCTCGCCGAACATTACACCCATCGCGGTATACAACTCCTTGGGAGACGCAGGAGCGGATAAGCGACAGGGCACATCGAGGACGTCAGGTCACCTATCGAAGACCCTTGGTACAACCCCTCCTGTAAGATTTATATTTCATATACCAAATACCTGTAAACAGTTGCATCGGCATTTTGAATCATAAGAGTTATTGAGTAAAATACAGATATATCATACATTATCTCTTTGCTGCCCCTTTTTTCGGAACACTCTCTATTTTCTCCCTCTTCTCGCGAACCTGTTTGGTATACTTTACGATGCAACCGGCTAATAGACCGGGGGCTCAACCTCAAAAACCGCCCTCATCACATCTGATTTAGTGTTCGGCGTCTTGGAATTCCGCTTTATATGCATTGGTTCCGAACTATGTCTTGGGTCAATAGTTGGGTTGTCCGGCTCCTGTGCTTGCCCCTTTATGTTCCGCTCGTTCGGCTAAAAGGGCAAAGGGAGCACCGCTGTGATTGTGCTTCCGGCTAGTCTAGTCAAGCACCTCAGCGGAGAAAGCCGAAAACTGACTGTCATGGTATGCGAGAACCGGTCTGCGAATCCAAGCTTAACTAGATCTCATCAGAGGTTATTCCGTGTCATACGATGGGTTTGGTATTATTACAAACCAGGTGATATAGGCTTCGGCCACGACTCGTCCGAACATCACAAACACCTGGGGTCTAGTCATCAGCCCCCCGCACTCCTTTCTCGTGCCCCTACGGCTAAGTGAAAGCAATAAAGCATTATGGTCCGATTGCCTTGTCCGCCCCACACTACCGCCTTCGGGTACCGATAGTTTGGCTAAGGGTCACAGTGCGTTGGCAGAGACACCCCGCGTAGTATCTACATGGGGGCTGAAGCCGACGACTCGCCGCTTTCAGTTTTAATGGCCACAAAGGAGTTATAAAGGATGCAAAACATATAAGACATGATAAACCATACATCTTAAATATAAATGCGTTAAAGAGTCTTCGGACATATTACAACGCCTTTACTCATACACATCCTCTCTTGAACATTGCGCCTCTATTGCCCGAGCACCCTCCATTACGCCGGAGAAGTACAGCTCGGGGCGCCTATGCTCTTTCCCGGTAGGCGGAGGAGCGGTGGCTATCTTCATTTGATCCAGCCCCGGCCAGTGCACCTTGGCCTTCGCAAAGGTCATCCGAGCTCCCTTGATACAGGAAGATCGCCTTAGCGCGTCGATCCGGGGCGAGGCGTCGCTCAGCTTCTGCACCAGGCCGAAGTAGCTGCCCGGCAGTGGCTCGTTGGGCCATAGCCGGATGAAGAGATCCTTCATGGCCGGGTCCACCATCCGGTGTAGCTCCGTCAGCTGTTTCAGCTGCTCAATAAGGAGAGGAGAGCGCTCGGGGGCTTCAAACTGCGCCCAAAATAGCCGAGCTTCATCTCCTTCTCCCCGCGAAGCATAGAACTGCTTCGCGTCTGCTGTGCTCTTCTGGAGGTCTGAGCAGGCGCCTGAGGAACGCCATACTTGGGTAAGCAACTCGAACTTGCTATCCCCGAAGATACACTGCAATGAATACGGCTTACCATCCATGATAGCTTTGGCCTGGCTGACCTCCTCTTCAAAAGACCGCCTATCCACCCGCTCCTTTTGGAGATTGGTTTTCAGGGTGGATAGTTTGGCGGCCTGCTCCTTGCCCTTCCGCTCCAAGTCCTCGCACTTTTGCCCGGCATCCTTGAGCTCCTGTTGGATTTCCTCCACCCGAGCCTCATGCTTGTTGCTCGTAGCTCTTAGGGCGGAGAGCGCGGTAGCCGCTTCTTTGGCCGCCGCCTTCTCCACCGTAGCCTCCTGCTTCGCCTTCTCAAGCTCGGCCTTGAGCTTCTCAATCTCCTTCTCCGAGGCTGTGTAAGCATCGACTTATATCAAGAAACCGTGTTGATAGTATGGTAATGAAGAGTTTTGAATACTCTAATTCGGCTTACCTTGCGCCTCGTCGAATCTCTTGTTTAGAGTGTCAAGCTCATCTTCGGAGCTCATGAGCTTCCGATTTAGCTCCTCTAGCTCGGCAGCATTAGTAGCCGCTGCCGTTGACGAAGCCTGTAACAAACAAAATCATATAACGTTACAGGGGTTTACAACCTCCGAACTGTCATTAAAATGATCATGTGTCCGGTCCTCTTAAGGGCTGATAGAACGATCCGAACACATATTGTCCTATGCACAGTTCGGATAAGGATCTATGTTTGACCCCCAGGTAAGTTCTTTCAAACTCACCTAGGGCTCGGGGGCTGCCATGTATATAATCATAACTCATAGAAAATAATATTTCACAAAATAGAGCATTACATGGCTTACCTGGAAACCCGTCAGGAGACCATTGAAGGCCTCCTTCAGTCTGTGGTCTACGGACTGAATGCTCTGCAATACCGCACCCATAGGGGTGCGGTGCTCCCCGGAGATGGAGGCACTTGACAGAGCCTCCCCCATAGCCGGCCACCCATCGGTCGGTGGCGCCGGTGGGGATCGGTTGACCCGATCTACAACCGGAGATTGAACCGGTACCTCCGGAGGCATGGTGCTCTCCGGAGACCGCCTTGGAGGTGACTGGACATCTTCTCGTCCGGTCTCCTCAGTATCCGGGAGGGGCCTCTCCCCTGGGTCTTCGACGGCCGAGGTGTTAGCCTCGGCCATGACATCGTCGCCCCCGCCTCCGGTGCCCGGCTCCAAAGGAGCCTCTTGGGATGACACCTCCGCGGCGTCCTTCATCGCGCTCGGAGGAGAGTGGTGCGACGCGGTCCCGCTCTCCGCTAGCTCGGCCGGTGGGGTCTCCCCATCTGAAACTTGATCGGTGGGGAGAACACGCGGGGGGGCTGCGAGACAATAGGCATTCGCATGTCAGTAACATTCTAAACTTAGCATTAATAGCTCAGGAGGTCTTTGGATCTTTACCTTCGAGGTGGGGGCTTGACCCTGAGGTTCCTTCGTGGAACCCTCTCGAAGTCCTCGGACTCAGTATCCGAGTCCGAGCTGTCACCGGACAGGGCTACCTGTGTCCGGCGTGCTTTCTTCTGGGCGGGAGGAAGCACATCCTCTGAGGCGTCCGATGACGCCGCCCTCTTTCCTGTGAGGGGGGAATCGCCTCCCCCCTCAGCCTCATGCTCCTCCTCTTGATTCGAGGAGGCGTGGGTTTCTTCGGACATAGCCCCTGGCTGGTCCCTGTTGCGCAGGCCTGTTCGGCCTGACTTCTTCTTTTCCTTCTTCTCTGGCGCCTTGTAAGGCGCCACGACGAGCATCTCCGACAGTAGCTGGGACTTAGAGTCTTCGGGCTGTGGAGCCGGGCACTTGATTCCCGTGGCCTTGCTCAGCCATTCCTGAGGAAGTGATCGGAAAGCACTTAGTTTTTCTTTGGGAAGATAAAAACCGATCTAATAGAACTATGTCATACTTCGGAAGGGAGCTTATCGGCGCGTAAGCCCTGGTCCTCCCTCTTGGCCGGCCAGTTCTCTTGCGCCTTGAACAACGCCTTCCACAGCTTCTCCCATGTGGTGCGGAAGAGTTGACGGATCGTAGGATCGTCGTCAGTCCGATAATTCCACATGGGAGAGCTCCGGCGCTGGCAGGGGAGGATGCGCCGCCAAAGCATAACCTGGACCACGTTGGTCAGCCCGACTCTCTCCTTGATCATGGAGGCGATGCCCCTCTGCAGGTCATCCACCTCTGTCTCCGACCCCCAGTCGAGGCCCTTTCGGACCCATGAGGTCAATCTGGCCGGGGAGCCGGACCTGAATTCGGCACGAACAGTTCCGCCCTCCTCCCTTGGCTCGGTGATGTAAAACCACTCTTTTTGCCAAGTCTTGATAGTGTCGATGGAGGTGCCGGATGGCCATACCGCACGAGGGAGCTTGCCGATGACCGCCCCGCCGCAGTCCGCATGTGCGCCGGCGACACACTTCGGCTTAATGTTGAAGATCTTGAGCCACAGTCCGAAGTGTGGTTCGACTCGCAACAAAGCCTCGCAGACGATGATGAAGGCCGATATATGCATGAAAGAGTTTGGCGGGAGGTCGTGGAAGTCGAGGCCGTAGAAGAACATGAGGCCCCTCACGAAGAGGTGGAGCGGGAAGCTCAGTCCTCGGATGAAATGAGGGATGAAGACCACCCTCTCGCCTGGTTTGGGGGTGGGGATCACCTGGCCCTCCTCTGCGGTGAGGTGGAATATGTTGGCAGGGAGGTACCCGGCCTCCTTGAGGTCCCGGATGTCCTGGTTTGTGACTGAGGAAGCCTCCCACTTGCCGCTAGAGCCTGAGCCGGCCATGGCTGAGCTCGGAGGAGGAATGGGTGGAAAACCTAGATCTGGGCTCTGGAGGCTCAGTAGATTGGGGAAGCAAGGGGTGCGAATGGGAAGTGCGGATAAGCCTTGGGGTTTCCTTCCCCTTTTATTGGGCTTGTTGCCGTTTAGCCTCCCTTCACTGCGCCGTGAATCCCTCCGCTTCCCGAGACGTGTGTGCCGCTATACGCGCATGATTAAACATATCCTGTGTAAAACGGGGCACGATCTGGGCATTGATGGATCGTGCTGGTGAAAACGGCCTCGAACCGCGAATCGAGTCTTTATGACTGGTCTGGTGGTCGTGGTGGGTTGTGACCTTTCATCTGTAAGGTTGTCAGAGAGCACTATTGACTCCCTGACGTTTGGCCTTCAAGGCCGAATTATTCCTGATGTTCGTACGATCTATGATCGGGAAAAACTACACGTCATCGGAGGCGGAGCTAAACTCGGCCGGTCATTGTTCGGAGAAAGGAACTTGCCTCGCAAGCCGAAGACTCTGATCATTTGAAGCAGCTGGAGCTTGGACCCTTGGCGTTGGAGGCTAGTTTGGGGGCTAGTGAGGGAGTCCTGGTTTAAGGGGTCCTCGGGAGGTTGACCTATTGCTTATGGGCCGGACTATATGGGCCACTTGCCGAATACTAGATGGATTGAAGACCTTGTCTCCAGGAAGGAAGCTTCGAGAATCGTGGCTTGTCCTCCACGTTTGGAGTAGTGAATAGGCATGTTTATCCCTTCGACGTGTAACCGACCATGTGTAAACCCTAGGTACCCTCGGCGTCTATATAAGCCAGAGGGTTTTAGGTTGTAGAACAACAAAACTCATCTAGGGTTTTAGTCATACGATCTCATGGTAGATCAACTCTGTAATACCTATATCATCAATATAATCAAGCAGGACGTAGGGTATTACCTCCATAGGAAGGCCCGAACCTGGGTAAAAACCTTGTCCCCTTCGTCTCCTGTTACCATCGATCCTAGTCTCACAGCTCGGGACCCCCTACCCGAGATCCGCCGGTTTTGACACCGACAGGGAATGTGAGGATGACTCCAGCCCCCAGTTCGGCAAGTGTCTTGGATCCGTCAAAGTAAATTGTCCAGTGTGAGTATGTGGCGTATTCCCTAGGGAATTTGGGCTCCGTCCATTCGGCGATGAAATCAGCCAACACCTGAGATTTAATAGCTCGGCGTGGTTTATAATTGATTTCAAACGGGAAGAGTTCGATGGCCCACATCCGGCCGGTGGCGTCCCTGTTATTGATTATATCGTTTAAGGGCGCTTCAGAGGCCACCGTGACCGAACACTCCTAGAAATAGTGTCTAAGCTTTCGTGAGGCCATGAACACTGTGTAGGCTAACTTCTGATAGTGCGGGTATCTGGTCTTGCATGGAGTAAGTACTTCCGATACGTAATATACTGGTTTTTGTACCCGGTGTTTATGGCCCTCGGCCTCCCGCTCTACCACGAGTGCTGCGCTGACGACCTGGTTGGTGACCGAAATGTATAACAACATCGGTTCGCCTGTACCCGGTGCTGTCAGTATGGGGTTGCTGGCTAACAGCGTTTTGATTTCCTCTAGTGCAGCTGCGGCCTCATCGGTCCGTTCGAAGTTCTTGGTTCATTTCAATAGCTTGTAAAGGGGCAGAGCTTTATCACCGAGGCGCGAGATGAAGCGGCTTAACTCTGCCACGCAGCCTACCAGTCTTTGGACATGTTTTAGCTCCGTGGGGACTGCTAATTGTGAAAAGGCCCTGATCTTGGTCGGATTAGCTTCGATGCCCCTATGGGAGACTATGAATCCGAGCAGTTTGCCGGCGGGGACGCCGAAGACGCACTTGTCCGGGTTCAACCGTATATCATACTCCCGCAGGCTGGCGAATGTTCGGCCTAGGTCGTCCACTAGCTGGCTGACATGTTTGGTCTTGATGACCATGTCGTCGACGTACGCCTCGACAGTTTTGCCGATTTGTTTTTCCAGGCAAGTTTGAATCATGCGCTGGTACGTGGCGCCTGCGTTATTTAGCCCGAAAGGCATTGTATTGAAGCAGAATGGCCCGTAAGGGGTCATGAAGGCGGTTGCGGCTTGATCAGACTCCTTCATTTTCATCTGATGATATTCGGAATAAGCGTCGAGGAAACAGAGTGAGTCGTGTCCGGAAGTGGCATCAATTATCTGGTCAATGCGGGGTAAAGGGAAAGGATCCTTAGGGCAGGCTTTGTTAAGGTCTTTGAAGTCGACACAGAGCTGCCAGGATTTGTCCTTCTTTTGTACCATGACCAGGTTCGCCAGACATTCCGAATGTTTGATCTGTCTGATGAATCTGGCTTAGATTAGTTTGGCGAGTTCTTCGCCCATAGCTTGACGCTTGGGTTCGGAAAATCGACGTAGGGTCTTTTTAACCGGCTTGAAGCCTACAATTATGTTGAGACTATGTTCAGCCAACCTTTGGGAGATTCCAGGCATATCTGATGGGTGCCAAGCGAATATGTCCCAGTTTTCACATAAGAACATGCGTAGTGCTTCAGCGACCGCAGGGTCCAGCTGAGCTCCGATGGACGCCATTTTATTGGGGTCCGTTGGGTGCACCTGAAATTTTATGGTTTCGTCTGCTGGTTTGAATGACGTAGACTTTGGCCCTTTGCCGAGGATCACGTCGTCCTTATCTATGATAGACCGAAGTGTAGTTAGTTCCTCAGCGGCCAGCGTCTCAGCTAGTGCCTTGAGGGCAAGTGACGCCGTTTTATTCTTGGCTCGAAGCGCTCTATCTGGGTCGCCCGCAACTGTGATCACACCATTGGGTCCTAGCATTTTGAGTTTCATGTAACCGTAATGAGGTATGCCCTGAAACCTTGTAAAAGCGTCCCGCCCTAAAAGGGCATGATAACCACTATGAAAGGGTACGATATGAAAAAGTAGTTCCTTTGTTCTATAGTTATCGGGAGTACCGAATACTACATCGAGGGTTACTCGCCCCGTGCAGCGTGCCTCTTTTTCGGGGATGATTCCTCGGAAGGTTGTGATGCTTCGCTCGATTCGAGACTTATCGAACTGCATTTTGTCCAAAGTTCCCTCGTAAATGAGGTTTAGACCACTACCGCCATCCATTAGGACCTTGTCCAACCGGAAACCATCTATTATTGGGTTGAGGACCAGGGCAGCCGGTGCCCGCTCTGCGCGGGTCGTCGGCTGGTCGTTTTCGCCGAAAGTTATCGTTATACCTGTCCATGATTTCCTTGATTCCACCTGGTATATCTGATCGAGCTCTCGAAGAGCTCTCTTCCTCTGAACTCTTGAGGCTAACGTCTCGTAGATCAGTAGGACTCAAGATGGCAATGGGGCCCCGAAACCCGCGTCCTCGTGGGTTTTTACCCTATTAGGGGATGGGGATAGGTGCCTTTTAAACCCCGCAGGGCTACTGTTGGGTAAAGTATAAAACCCGACACGTTTTGTGGGTTCAAACCCGTTTTAGTAATACCCGAACCCAAAACCCACCATCCCCGTCAAAATACTACACTAAACATATTGGGCCATTCAGCCTCGACTACACACCTACCCGCCCAGCGTCCCAGCCCCAGTGTCCCAGACCCCAGCTCCAAATCCACACCCAGCCCCAGCCTCGCTAGGTCTCAGCCTCACAGTCACTCCCACAGCCTCCCTCTTGCACACCTAAACCTAGCAATCCCATCGCCGACGGAGGATCTCGCCTCCCGCAGCCTCCGTCTCGCGATTTTGTGTTGCTACAATGTTTGCTTCAATATGTCGGTTTCCCCATGGGTTCCCCGTGGGTTTAGAAAACCCGATGGGTTTAGGGGACGGGCAAAAATCTAGCCCCGCACATGTTGACAGGGACGGGGACGGGCTTGCGATTTTCTCGTGGGGACGGGTTTGAGAAGGCAAAACCCGGTGGGTTTCGTCCCCGTTGCCATCTTGAGTTAGGACCTCGGGGTGAGTTTCTGGTGGTGTTATCGGACGTTTGCCTGGGGGCGAGGCCGTGAGGTTGGCCTCTCCGCTCTTTGCAACCCGCCTAATGACCCAACATGCTCGAAGGCTGTGGGATGGGCTTGCGTTTGGCTGAGTGGGGTGTATGGGGCAAGGACTGTCCAGTAATTGAAAGTGCTAGTTATCGACTAGAGGGGGGTGAATAGGCGATTTTTATGAAAGGCTTCGAAATAGTGAATATATTCGAAGTATGCGGAAGCGAAACAGGATCAGGTAGGGATCTATATCAAGGATCTAAGCAGTGCATGCAATACAATGAAGACATACAAGCAAGTTGAGCATTAACATCGTACACGCTAAGATGAGTCGAAGACAAACTTAGATAGTATGAAGATAAACAGCAGATATGAATGTCTTTGGGGAATGTCTTCAGTCAGAAATATTCATGCAATGGCTTCACAGTTCGGTATAGAATGTAAAGAGTGAAGGATAGAACCAGCAGCTTGATAAAGACATAGGATTTGTTGGACCAGTTCCAGTTGTTGTGACAACTGTACATCTGGTTAGGGAGGCTGAGATTAAACTCAGAAGACCTTGTCTTCACCTTATTCCCCTTGAGCCGAAGTCACTTAGACAATGCCCAATCACTCGGGTAAGTCTTCAGGGGAGACTTCCAAAACCAGTACAAACTTGGTCACCCGGCGATCCACAATGACTCTTGGATTGCTCTAGAGCCAGACGCCTAACCGTCTGGAAGATCACAGTCTTCAAGTGTAATAAGTCTTCAGTTCTCTCAGAACAAAACGACTCCGATCATGCTCAAACACTCTAGCTCTGGGTGTTTAGGTTTATCCTCGCAGGATGTTTCTCTCTCTCAATGTCTTCGAGGTGGGTTGCTCCAAAACGACAACAGCCGTATCTCTCTCTGAGCAGCCACCTTCTCATGGTGGAGGGGGTGGGCTATTTATAGCCAGCGGGCAACCCGACCTGATATGACCAATATGACCCTGGGTCAATGGCCAACCGACACGTGTCACAACGGTCGGATTTCAAACACACGCGGCAGCTTTACTTGGGCTACAAGTAAAGCTGACACGACCAACTCTGGAAGAGATTTAATCTCATTGTCTTCACTCGAAGACATAGGTTTGGGTTGAGCATCACGTTAGCGTCTGACTTCGATCACATCGACCCCACTTAACAGTATGGTGGTTCCTATGACTCAGGAAAGAAGAAACAAAACTACCAAACGACTTCGTCTCCGCGTTTCATTATCTTCAGGCGATTATCTTCGCATACCACCAATGGCTTCGGCCATCATCAATGTCTCCGGACATTTTTTGGGGTCATCTTCGACGGTTAAACCGAATCTCCAGGGACTTCTATCTGTGTTATCCTGTGAACTCTCACAAACACATTAGTCCCTCAACCACGTTTGTCTTCAATACTCCAAAACCAAACAAGGGTGGCACTAGATGCACTTACAATCTCCCCCTTTTTGGTGATTGATGACAAACTAGTTGAAGTTTTCAACGGGAATAATATATGTGAAGATAAGGACTTGGAGATTATGATTGCAAGATATAGAGAGCTCCCCCTGAAGATGTGCTTATGAAGATTTTTCTTGGAATGCAAAAGCACATGGCAGGTTATAGTTTGTGGAGATCTCCCCCTATATCTTGTAATCCAATCGCTATGCATTTAAAGAATATTTCGAAGATAATGAAATGCATAACGAAAAATGGGCGTCTGCAGTATGGCTTCGAGCGCATATGATAAAACTTAAAATAGCGCCAAAGGTACGGTAAACATAAAGTGTGCAGACGTCCATCAGGACTTAAGTTTTACAACCCAAATAGCAAATGTTCAAAGACGAGAGTTGTAAACTTAACAAAAGACAGCACCCATCCCATATAGGTAGACCCATTTGAAGACTATCAAACCAATGCTTCTCCCCCTTTGTCATTGAATGACCAAAAAGAACGAAGACATTGGGCACTACGCGTCCCCAGCAGGAGTTGAAGACGTTGGTGCGGTAGGGTCGACGTTTGTTGGTGCAGGAGAGCTTGGTGCAGTGTCGCGATGTGCAGTTGACGGAGAAGAGACGTCATCAGATTCATCATTGGCAAGACGTGCATTGACGGATGGGGCTTCAGAGGAGAAGTCACTGTCTTCGAGAGAAGGCGTCCGACGCCATTTCTCGGTGCGAGGTGGCGGAGCACTGAAGTGAAAGTGTTGCATGTAGCCATCTTCACGAAGTTCATCCTCAGGAGCTAGCATGGTCAATGTCCTCCAGGCACGGCGGCTTGTCTCATGAGCAACAAAAGCATTCTTGGTTGTGAGATTGCGGATCCTGTTGATGTCGTGAACCATAGAAGCCATTTTTCTTCGAGTCCACTCATGATGACGATCTTGTTTCTGAATGAGAGAGACAAGAAGCTCTCTATCTGTCATGGCACGTTCAGTCCTGTTTCGTGCTTGGCGAGGCAAAGTGCTGGCTGTGGCTTCAGTGGCTGTTGCACTTGGTTGAGGTTATCGAATAGAGCCAATTAGCCTTGCATGGGATGCATCAGATGGGATGTGAAGTCCTTCCTCATCAGTTGTGCCACTGGTGCCTTGCATTAGGGAATTCTTGCTCTTTGGAGGGTAGATGTCAGTGTGAATGACTTCGACATCAGGAAGATATATCCCATGATTGCGAGCTGATGGCAAGAACCTTGTGTTGGATCTATACTTGATGAACCGCATGATCCATGGTGCATAGATCTTGGGTTCAAACAAGGTGATGCCATTGGCAGCCAGATTGCGCAGAAAGAGATCTTGAAGATCAAACCCAATGCCATAGACAATGTTGTAGATCAATGTCTTCAGAGCTCCTTCAATCTTGCTCGAGGATGAATGCCCTTTGATCGGCCAAATGGTGTGTCGAAGAATGTGGTAAATAGTCTTTGGCAGATACTAAAGATCATTGACGAAGAATGAGTGTGGCAGATCTGCTTCAGGTGCCAATGGTTCCATCATTGTGAGCATATTAGTCATATATGGCTGGGGCAGTTGGAAGATACTAGGCATGACTTCATCAGAGGATGCAAGAGGTGCTGCTGGGAAGAATTCTGCAGCATCAGTTGTGACATATTCATCTTGAATCATGAAGTGCAACTTCCATGTCTTCAGGTCTCGCCCGAAGCCAGAGATGTGGAGGGTGGCGTAAAACTGAAGAATGAGCTCCTCATTCCAATCTTCATGATCAGTAACAAAGGCCAAGAGTCCAACATCCCGAAGACAATCAATGGCTTGGTCAAAACATGTCAATCCCTTCATGGCTTCAAGACTGAGCCTTTTGTGTGGAAAGATTTGGTTCTGGCCATAAAGCACACATGTGTAGTATTCCCTTTGAGGGATGCCCTAGAACCTATCAGACTGAATCTTCGAATGGGCATACGGATTGCGGTCGGAGTCAAAGAAGGTGTTGTTGAGCCGGAAAGACTTGACGCTGAAGATATGAGGACGAGCATGCCCTTGTTCGTGAAGCATAGGGAGCCTTGGCATAGGGTTCAGAACAGTGGGGCGCCTTTGAAGATGATATTCATATTGCAGACCCGTCCTTGGTGGAGTTACCAGCCTGGGCCATTTGGTAGGAACCATTTGCCCTTCTCTGTTACGAGCCAGCACAATGTTGTCAGCATTGTCGTTGGAGGAAGGTGTCGCAGGAACTGGAGGACCATCAGGGGATGGGGCATTCACTTCTCCCACAATGTTTTCAGCAGCATTGTCTTCCATGGCGGGGGCGTCGTTCTCTGGCACGTTATGAGCACTGTCTCTGATTCTGAGGACTCCATCAACATGTGCAGTGGGAGACACGCGGACCTCGTCTTCGGGGATGCTCTGCATCGAAGATGTATCCAATCTGGGTCCACGACGAAGCCTTTTGAGAGGCGATGCATGCTCCGTGGGTTCAACATCTCTGGCCACAAATGGAGACTCGGGTGTTCTGGGCACAGGAGTTGAGAATGCAGATGGTGGAGTACTTGGGATGTTCTCTGGCACTGAGGGCCTCAGAGGAGTGCCGATGTCAACATACTCAATGTCATTAGGTGCATCAGAGTTCAACTTGGGGTTTTGTCCCTCTACATTGGCTTCGTCAGCATGAGCTTCGGGAGCAATGTCTTCAACTGGGATGTCTTCAGCAGCTGGAATGTCATCAGCAGCAGGAGTCTCTATAGTAGCAGACTCGTGTAGTATCACTTGCCTCTCTTGATTCTCAGAGGCAGGAGGAGCCATGGAGATAGGCGTCACTTGCAGTGTCTCCTGTTGAGTAGCATGGGTAGGTGGAGGTGGAGGTACTTGAGCAGACACAGGGGGAAGTAGCTTCTTTGTCTTCTGCCTCTTCAGAGCTCGGGCTTTAGAAGCAGCAGCCTTGCGCTTCTTGGCTAGAGCTTCGGCTTTCTTTGTCTTCTTGCTACAGATAGCAGAGGAAGGCAGACGTGCACGAGAGCCAGAGAAGCCAGCTGGAAACTCAATGCCTCGTGGTTCAGTCCTTGATGGGGCAGTTTGGTCCGAAGACATTGAAGCCTGTCGGGATCTTTCAATGATCCGTGGGTCACGAGTAGGTTGGCCAAGAGCCTTGCGCTTCAGCATCTCATTATGAGCTTGAATCATGGTGTTGGCCTTTTTCTTGAGACGCACAAGGGCGCCTTTGACAGCTTCACACCTCTTCTCAAATACTGCCTTGAGGTCTTTCATCATCAGTTGATAGCCTTGAATCTGTTCAGCTTGGAGCTTGTGGACGTTGGCCTTGAAGAGTGCCTTTTCATGGCTGATCTTCGCCTTGAGTTGAACAGCTTTTTGAGCCACAGTTAGCTCCTCATTTACGAGCCCTTGGAAAGTGACGCTGAGTCCAATGGGAAGCTGTAGGGCATCGATGGTGAGAGATGGTTCAGCAAACCACTCGTCAATGAAGTGCTCGAGTATTGTTGGGTCGGAGAGAGGTAAGTCTTCAAGACGTTTAGCTTCCTCTTCCTTTTGTTGGATCAGTCTTGCCAGCGCTTCATCATCAAACTCATCATTGGAGAGCTCAATCATATTAGCAGCATCCATCAGTGAGATAGATGGCTTCGGTCCTCTGGAAGCGGCAGCCTTCCATTTCATTCACCTAACAAGGCGAGACTCATCTTCTGTATGATCAGAGTCAACAGATGGGGACCTTGAAGTCTGTGATGGTGTCCCGACGGCCTTGGTGACCTTTGAAGCTTTGGGATTCGAAGCCTTTGACTTCTTCTTAGGCTTCGGATCAGGAGCTGGAGGATTCTCTTCATGTCCATCCTCAGACTCAGTAGGTTCAGGGCAACCACGGATGCTGGAGGGATGTGGGTCTCTAGGCATTAGAGGCCTGACCATGCACAGAAAGAAGCCAATCCTTCTAGCTTCAGCCTTAGTCTTCGGATGAAGATTTTTATAGATAATATCAATCCAAGGTGCCTTCTCAGCATACTCATCTGTAACAAACTGATAGTTGAACCATTTCTCTACCCAATATCTTCGAATCCATTGGATTCGAGTCTTGCGTTGTGCATAGGTTTCATCTTCATCAAACTTGTAGCGCTCATACAGCTCTGGGGGAAGATCCTTGGCAGTGTTTAGACGTCTCTGTCTACCACCTTTCTTTGGAGCATCATCTCTGGCCATAGTCTTCAAAGGCTTCGAGTTGGACAAAGGCTTCGAAGACTGATTCAAGTGAGAACTTGCCCCTGGTGAGTGCAAATGAATCTGCAAGTAGTCTGCAAACGAATTGAGACTATGAGATCCAGGCGATTCTGCTGCGGACATGTACCTATGAAAGAGTTAGAGATGCGAGGGAGTGGAAGAGGTCGTATGCATTCTCAAAAGATGTTTAAAATAGGTATCATGGTATGAAGACATTGACCTCTTTCACGAAGACTTTCACTTTTGCACACAGATAGGGTGGTTTCAGATTTGTGCAAGTTCGAGAATTCACACAAGTGAGAAATCAACCCAGATTTGCAACATAAGCAAAAGAATTGAGCAAATCGAGGTACAAGTGTGAGATCTATGGAAATGAAAGTGGAAAAACAGATCTCAAAGATATTTGGCAATTTGCAAAGATCAAAAGCGTGGTAAAAATTCAGTTTTTATTTACCACGGTGAAGAACACGATGAACTAGTCGACGAGGCGGAGAGGCCGAGTAGTTCAATCTGCCACGCCCTAGCTTGGTGGTGGCAGACACCTACAGCGGCGGCGGACGAAGATGGTCGCGGCCGGCGTGAGCACGTCGACGGAGGAGTCACGGCAGCTAAGCGCTCCTTTTCCGGTGACGATGAGATCCAGCGACGGTGCTAGGGTTTGGAGCTTGGAGGTGGCGGAGGAAGTGGAAAGTAATAATTGAGCTGGGGCACATGTATTTATAAGGGTGGGAACATCCGAACAGATTGGACGATTATGCCCCGGACTCTTCAGCTCTAGTGGGACACGTGGCGTGCACGCAACACGACTGACAGCCCACTACACAACTGGAAGCGACGGCGCGGGAAGTTTGTTGCGATAAGAGCGGTAACAACAAAAACTTGGAATTTTAAATGGTTGGTTGGATTAATATTCACTGACAAGAACACAAAGAAGACAATCAACACGTGTCAAGTAGAATGCATATGACTGGAGTTGAATAGAGTAAGACGAGATTAGAACAGACAGGAGTAGTGGGTCCGATCACATTGGCCTAGGAAAGTTCGAAGATATAGCTATAGGCACAATGCTGTAGAGGACAAACTCCAAGTAATATATTAAATATATTCAACAATAAAAGATACGCAAATTCAAATCAGTTCGAAGACAAACATAATTTTCGAAGACATGAAGAAATACAAAGATAAAAGCAATGTCTTCGAATTTGGTGGTGGCGTTACCCACCGTATAAGAATGTTTGACTCCGACACGGCGCACAATTATCGTGGCGCTCTGAAGTCATATTCTTCTTTAATATATTCACACTTAGAGTGTAGGTCTTCATGAGATTGAAGACATACATTACTTCGTCTGTTGTGCATCAAAAGTCATCAATCATGCATAAGCGTTAGGATGTATTCCCATTCAAAGGACATTTGAGGATTCTAAGATATTTAGCTCACACCGTAACTTGCAAAATCTCTTCTCATCCAAAGGCTTCATGAAGATATCCGCCAATTGATCTTCATTGTCAGCATGCTTGATGTTGATGTCACCCTTCATCACGTGATCCCAAATAAAATGATGTTGAATCTGTATATGCTTCGTCTTCGAATGATGTACTGGGTTGTAGGAGATCTTCATAGCACTCTCATTGTCGCAGTAGAGAGGTACATGCTTCAGGTTGATGTCGTAGTCTTTGAGAGTCTGCTTCATCCATACAAGCTGAGTGCAGCAAGCACCAGCAGCAATGTATTCGGCTTTGGCAGTGGAGAGTGATACATAGTTCTGCTTCTTCGAAGACCAACATACAAGATATCATCCTAGAAAGTGACAAGTGCCTGATGTAGACTTGCGGTCAACTCTGTCGCCAGCGAAATCAGAATCTGAATAGCCAATGAGCTCAAAATTCGAACCCTTTGGATACCATAATCCTAGTGTTGGGGTGTGAGCCAGATATCTAAGTATTCGCTTCACCGCTAGGTGATGCGACTCCTTTGGTGCCTCTTGAAATCGGGCGCACATGCAAACGCTAAGCATTATATCTGGCCCAGATGCACATAGGTATAATAAAGAGCCAATCATGGAGCGATATACCTTCTCATCAAAATCTTTACCATTTTCGTCAGTGCAGAGGTGACCATTGGTTGGCATTGGCGTCTAGTAACCTTTGGCTTCATTCATGCCAAATTTCTTGATGCAGTCCTTAAGGTACTTCTCCTGAGATATAAAGATGCCATTGAGTTGTTGTCGAATCTGAAGCCCTAGGAAGAATTTTAGTTCTCCCATCATCGACATTTGGTATTTCTCTTGCATCATAAAGGCAAACTCATCACAGTATCGATTGTTAGTACAGCCGAAGATAATGTCATCCACATAGATTTGACACACAAATAGTTCACCATCATAGGATTTAGTAAAGAGAGTGGGATCAAGTGAGCCAGGTTTGAAGCCTTTCTTCTTGAGGAACTCCTTGAGTGTGTCATACCAAGCTCTTGGTGCTTGCTTGAGGCCATACAGCGCCTTGTTGAGCTTGTAGACTTTGTCAGGATGCTTTGGGCCTTCAAACCCTAGTGGTTGAGCAACATATACTTCTTACTCAATCTTACCATTGAGGAATGCATGTTTGACATCCATTTGATATAAGCATATGTCATGATGGTTAGCATAAGCAAGCAATATGCGAATAGCTTCGAGTCTAGCAACAGGAGCAAATGTTTCACCGAAATCAATACCCTCGACTTGTGTATAACCTTGGTCCACAAGTCGAGCCTTGTTTCGAACAACTTGGCCAGACTCATCTTGCTTGTTGTGGAAGATCCACTTCGAGCCAATGATATTGTGCTTCCTTGGATCAGGGCGCTTCACGAGTTCCCACACATTGTTGAGCTCGAACTGGTGAAGCTCTTCTTGCATGGCTTGAATCCATTCTGATTCCTTGAAAGCTTCATCTACTTTGGTGGGCTCTGTAATAGATACAAAAGCAAAATGCCCACAAAAGTTAGCCAGTTGAGTTGTTCTTGAGCGAGTGAGTGGATCTGGTGCATTTATGATGTCTAGCATTCTCTCAATATGGACTTCATTAGCCACGCGCGGATGAGCAGGGCGAAGACTTTGATCTTGCTGCTGAGCATTGTCTTCATCGGCAGCAATATCTTCAGTTTCAGCATTATCTTCGCGCTGGGTGGATGAAGGAATTCTTGAAGCAACGTGGTTCTCAGCTACGGGGTTCTCAGCTCCTTTCCTATCAACGATGTGTAAGTCAAATTCTTGAAGTAGAAGAACCCACCTAATGAGTCTAGGTTTAGCATATTTCTTTTCCATAAGGTATTTTATAGAAGCATGATCAGTGTGAACAATAACTTTGGAGTCAACAATGTAGGATCTAAATTTTTCACAAGCAAACACAACTGCTAAAAATTCTTTTTCAGTAGTAGCATAGTTTCGTTGGGCACTGTCTAGAGTTTTACTAGCATAATGGATAACATTCAATTTCTTATCAACTCTTTATCCTAGGACAGCACCAACAGCATAATCACTAGCATCACACATAATTTCAAAAGGCAAGTTCCAATCAGGATGTTGAACGATAGGTGCAGAGGTTAAGGCTTTCTTGAGTGTTTCAAAGGCTTCCACACAATCATCATCAAAAACAAAAGGAATATCCTTTTGCAAAAGATTAGTAAGAGGCCTAGAAATTTTAGAGAAGTCTTTAATGAACCTCCTATAAAAACCAGCATGACCAAGGAAACTTCGAATACATTGAACATCTTTAGGACATGGCATTTTCTCATTTGCATCAACTTTAGCTTTATCCACCTCAATACCTCGTTCAGATATTTTATGCCCCAAGACAATGCCTTCATTATGCATAAAGTGGCACTTCTCCCAATTCAAGATGAGATTAGTTTGTTCACATCTCTACAAAACTCGATCAAGGTGCTTAAGCAATCATCAAAAGAAGTTCCGTAAACGGAAAAATCATCCATGAAAACCTCCACAATCTTTTCACAAAAATCAGAGAATATAGCAGTCATACATCTTTGAAAGGTAGCAGGTGCATTGCATAAACCAAAAGGCATACGTCTATAAGCATAGGTTCCAAAAGGGCAAGTAAAGGTAGCTTTCTCTTGATCAGATTGTGACATAGGTATTTGAGAGAATCCAGAATATCCATCTAAGAAACAAAAGTGTGTGTGCTTAGATAGTCTCTCTAGCATTTGATCAATGAATGGTAGAGGGTAATGATCTTTCCTAGTAGCTTTATTTAATTTTCTAAAATCAATTACCATTATATAGCCAGTGACAATTCTTTGTGGAATGAGTTCATTCTTATCATTGGGAACAATGGTAATACCTCCTTTCTTAGGGACACAATGAACGGGACTTGCCCATCTACTATCAGCTATGGGATAGATTATACCTGCTTCCAGAAGCTTTAATATTTTAGTTCTTACCACTTCTTTCATCTTAGGATTCAATCGTTGTTGGTGATCAACAATGGGTTTAGCATCAGGTTCCATATTGATCTTGTGCTGACATAGAGTGGGACTAATGCCCTTAAGATCATCAAGAGTATATCCAATAGCAGCCCTTAATAACAGGATATATCTTTCTTCTTCATGTTCTGAAAGGTTAGCACTAATAATAACAGGATATATCTTTTTCTCATCAAGATAAACATACTTCAAAGTGTCAGGCAATTGCTTCAATTCAAACACAGGATCACCTTTAGGTGGAGGAGGACCTCCAAGAGTCTCAATAGGCAAATTGTGTTTCAAGATAGGTTGTTGTTCGAACAAAATTTGATCTATTTCATTTCTTTCATGCAAATGCATAGCATTTTCATGGTCGAGCAAATATTGTTCTAAGGGATCAGTAGGAGGCACAGCAATAGAAGCAAGACCAATTATTTCATCCTTACTAGATAACGCTTTATCGCGAGGTTGTCTACTATACTTGAAAAAATTAAACTCATGAGACACATTACCAAAACTGACACCGACAGTTTGTTTTTCACAATCTATCTTAGCATTGACGGTGCTCAAGAAAGGTCTACCAAAGATAATGGGAAAAAGTCATCTTGTGGGGAACCAAGGACTAGGAAATCAGTAGGGTATTTTACTTTCCCACACAAGACTTCAACATCTCTAACAATCCCAAGTGGTGTGATAGTGTCTCTACTAGCAAGTTTAATAGTGACATCAATGTCTTCCATTTCAGCAGGTGCTATTTCATCCATAATTTCTTGGTATAAGGTAAAAGGGATAGCACTCACACTAGCACCCAAATCACATAAACCATGATAGCAATGATCTCCTATTTTGACTGAGACAACAGGCGTGCCTTCTATGGGTCTATGTTTATCTTTTTCATCAGGTTTAGCAATTCTAGCAGCTTCATCACAAAAGTAGATAACATGCCCATCAATATTTTCTACCAAGAGATCTTTAACCATAGCAACACTAGGTTCTAATTTAATTTGCTAAGCGGGTTTAGGTGCTCTTATATTACTCTTACGAACCACAGTTGATACCTTAGCATGTTCCTTTATCCTAACAGGAAAAGGTGGTTTTTCAATATAAGCGGTAGGCACAGCTGGATCAACATTGTAAAAGATGGTTTCTTCTTTAGCTATGACCGGTTCTTTAATTTCTTCTTTAATAGGGGGATGATATTTAAACTACTTCTCCCTAGGGAGGTCAACGTGAGTAGCAAATGCTTCATAGAAAGAGGCTACTATCTCAGAGTCAAGTCCATATTTAGTGCTAAACTTGTGAAAAGTATCGGTATTCATAAAAGATTTAACGCAATCAAATTCAAGCTTCATACCTGACTCATTACCTTCGTCGAGTTCCCAATCTTCAGAGTTCCGTTTAATTCTTTCTAAGAGATCCCACTTGAATTCAATAGTCTTCATCATATAAGAACCAGCACAAGAAGTATCGAGCATGGATTGATCATTATGAGAAAGCCGAGCATAAAAAATCTGAATGATAACTTCCCTCGGAATGTCATGATTGGGGGATGAATATAACATTGACTTAAGCCTACCCCAAGCTAGAGCGATACTTTCTCCTTCACGAGGCCAAAAATTATATATATAATTCCGATCACGATGAACTAGATGCATGGGATAAAACTTTTGGTGAAATTCCAATCGCAAACGATTCCAGTTCCACGATCCAAGATCATCACATAGCCTATACCATGTCAATGCTTTTACCTCCAAAGATAAAGGGAAAACCTTCTTCTTAACTTCAACTCCGGGTAAACCTGCAAGCTTAAATAATCCACAAATTTCGTTCACATATAAAAGATGCATATTAGGATGTTCAATTCCATCTCTTGCATAAGGTTTAGCAAGCATTTGTTCTAACATACCCGAAGGAATTTCATAAGTAACATTTTCAGTAGGTGTTGTAGGCTGAGGGGCAACTAATTGTGGTTCCGGTCGAGGTGAAGATACCCCGAACAAACACCTCAAAGGATTGTTCTCCATAGTAGCAAGTAGCAATAAATTTCAGCACGTAGTATAAGTTTTTCCTTACCGATTTCCACTTACCAAGAGCGCTTCACTCCCCGGCAACGGCGCCAGAAAAGAGTCTTGATGACCCACAAGTATAGGGGATCAATCGTAGTCCTTTCGATAAGTAAGAGTGTCAAAACCAACGAGGAGCAGAAGGAAATGACAAGCGGTTTTCAGCAAGGTAATTTCTGCAAGCACTGAAATTGTAGGTAACAGATAGTTTGATAGCAAGATAATTGGTAACGAGCAAGTAATGGTAACATTAAACAAGGTGCATCAAGGTAGCCCAATCCTTTTGAGGCAAAGGACAGACCAGAACAATCACTAGTAATAGGCAAAAGTGTTCTTGAGGGTACACGGGAATTTCATCTAGTCACTTTTATCATGTTGGTTTGATTCGTGTTTGCTACTTTGATAATTTGATATGTGGGTGGACCGGTGCTAAGGTGCTGTTCTTACTTGAACTAACAACCTACTTATGATTAACCCCCTTGCAAGCATCCGCAACTACGAGAAAAGTATTAATACAAAGTCTAACCATAGCATTAAACATGTGGATCCAAATCAGCCCCTTACGAAGTAGCGCATAAACTAGGGTTTAAGCTTCTGTCACTCTAGCAACCCATCATCTAATAACTACTCCACAATGCATTCCCTTATGCCCATGAATGGTGAAATTTCATGTAGTCGACGTTCACATGACACCACTAAGGGAATCACAACATACATATCATCAAAATATCGAACACATATCAAATTCACATGATTACTCGCAACATGACTTCTCCCGTGACCTCAAGAACAAAGGTAACTACTCACAAATAATAATCGTGCTCAAGATAAGAGGAGTATTGAATAGCATAATTGATCTGAACATATAATCTTCCACCAAATAAACCATATAGTAATCAACTACGCAAGGTAATCAACACTACTAGTCACCCACAGGTACCAATCTGAGGTTCCGGTACAAAGATTGAACACAAGAGATGAACTAGGGTTTGAGAGGAGATGGTGAAGTTGAAGATGTTGATGAAGATTGGCCTCCCAAAGATGAGAGGGGTGTCGGTGATGATGATACCTTCAATTTCCCCCTCCGGGAGGGAAGTTCCCCCGGCGGAATCGCTCCGCCGGAGGGCAAAAATGCTCCTGCCCAAGTTCCGCCTCGAGGCGGCGGCGCTTCATCCTGAAAGACCTCCTCTGATTTTTTCTAGGTCAAGAGTGACCTTATACCAGAAGATGGGCACCGGAGGTGGGCCGAGGTGGCCACAACCCATCAGGGCGCGCCCAGGGGGGCTGGCGCGCCCTGGTGGGTTGTGCCCACCTGGGAGGCCCCCTCCAGTAGTTTTCAGCTCCAGTATTTTTTATTAAATGCAAAAATAATCTCCGTAAAATTTCATCTTCATTGGAGTTGTGCAGAATAGGTATCTCTGACGTGCTTTTCTTGGGTCCAGAATTCCAGATGCCGGTATTCTCCCTCTTTGTGTAAACCTTGCATATTATGAGAGAAAAGGCATTAGAATCACTCCCCAAAGCATTATTATTCAACAAAACAAAGTAAATAGCAGTAGGAAATCATGATGCAAAATGGACGTATCAACTCCCCCAAGCTTAGACCTCGCTTGTCCTCAAGAGAAAGTCGATATTGAAAATCATCTCCACATGATTTGAGAGAGAGATGTCGACAAAAACAAAATACGGACATAGAAGCATCATGCTTATTAACATAGCAGCAACAAACTCTAACATAAAATTTATTTCAATACATTTTCGTCGTATAGCTTCTCATGAACAAGTAACAATTCATCACAACATAGAAGTATGAAGAATAAACCTTATTGGGAACCAACAAACTATGTTCTCAGTCAACTTTGCAACTACAATTCATCATATTTTCAGGAAGGGTCTCATGTCGGAGCCTTTTGGCAAGTCCACATACTCAACCATCATTTAGTCTTCTATGATTGCTAACGCTCACTGCATACCCATGAACAAAAAGTTTCAACCGGACACGTAGGATGATAGGGGCTTATAGTTTCGCCTCCCAACTCACTCAGCTCAAGGGTGATGTCAACAATAATAACTCATACTCACCCGTATCCAACTGGGTATATGTGCCTAGATCTTTCCTCGCCACATGGTGCTTGCAAAAAAGAAAAAGTAAAAAGGAATAGGGAAGAATACTTTGACTCTTGCATAAAAATAAATACATAAAAGTAAAAGATAGGCCCTTCGCAGAGGGAAGCAGAGGTTGTCATGCGCTTATTGGTTTGTATGCCCAATCCCATAATGTAAAATAATGTCATGCTATATTGCCCCCTATGATAGCAACCTTTATTATGCAGTCTGTCGCTTTTATTACTTTGCCATCATAAGTTCGTATAACGCTCAATTTTCTCTTACACTAATTGATCAAAACACTTTTAGAAGCAATTTTTATTGCCTTGTTGCACCGATGACAACTTACTTGAAGGATCTTTCTCGATCCATAGGTAGGTATGGTGGACACTCAAAGAAAGAGTTTGGTTTTGGGTTTTTTGATGCACAAGTAGCTACTTAGTGCGGAATTTTTAGCTAGCAAAGATATTGGGCAAGCACCACATGTTAAAGGATCTATGACAATATAACTTCTATGTGGATATGAACAAACAAAAATCATTACGTTGTCTTCCTCGTCCAACGTCAACAATTTTGACATATAATATTTGATGGGGTCTCACAATCATAAAAGATGTCCAAGATAGTGTATTTTCATGTGAATCTACTCTTCCTTTATTAATTCTTTCATGAATTGCATCATTGGCCAATGCTATCTTTGTTAATCTTCAATAAATTTTACTACTTATACTTTTCCTTATGTGATGTCATTACTCACCATAAGATTAGCATATGATTCTTTTTATTTGTTTCATATTTTCTTTACTTTGATTGCAACAAGAAAGTGGAGAGGCAAAAACTCAAACTAAACTTTATTATATAACTTTCACTCGATTACATAGATAGATAGGCCACGAAACTAACACACGAAAATAGATCATGCTAAACTTTTATTCAACTAAAGCAAAGGGAAACTAAAGATCGAACTGAAAATAGGTAGTGGTGAATAAAAGTGGTGGTGATACGATACCGGGGCACCTCCCCCAATCTTGGCTCAAGCCAAGGGGAGTGCCCATACCCGTGTGCTTAAGTTTCCTTTGGTGGTGGTGATGAAGAAGGTGGAGGTGTAGAGGAAGCCTTCTTCTTCAACTTATATTTAAGCATAAAGTTTTCCTCCCTTAGATCATCATTCTCCAACTCAAGCTTTAATATCCATTGGCATAAGGCCTCCTTGATTTCCAGCAGAAAACGAGACGGGATAAATTGGAGCTTAGGTTTGTATCTTCTAGGGAGGCTTGACTTCTTAAATTCCACATGCATGTCTTCGGGTTGAGGCAATGGATCATCCTCTTCCTCAGAGCTGTCATCTTTTGTTTCTTGCATGGTAGCCTCTTCTTCCTCCTCCGAGGTCCATAGATAGGGGTAAATTTCCCTAAAGATCTTCGGGTCTGGAACATAGGAACCAACATGGCTCTCCCCCTCCGAATCTTGAGACGGCATATTCCCAGATCTGCTAGGGAAATAGCATGAAACAAGAACAGAGGATTTTTCTGCGATGCGATAGTCAAAACAATCGGGGGTATATATAGAGAATTTTTATTCTTGGGGAACAAGTATTTCGAAGGAAAACAGAGTCAGGAAGGCATCCGAGGTGGGCACAACCCACCAGGGCGCGCCCAGGGGTGCCTGACGCGCCCTGGTGTATCATGCTCGCCTCGATCACCTTCCGGTTTATTTTTTTATTTCCAAAATTCTAAATATTCCAAAAATGACAAAAAATATTTTTGCGGATTTTTCGGAGTCAGTTTACTTACCGTATCACGTACCTCCTATTTTTAAGGATTCTGGAGAGTTCCGGAAGGTTTCTTTTATGTGTTCCTCCGGTGTCATGGTTTGGATAACATTGCTTTCAACGTTAATAAGCGTACCTGAGATATAATGCTTAATTCTTTGTCCATTGACCACCTTCGGGTTAGTACCTTCAGCGTTATTAATCTTGATAGCTCCAGAACGATAAACCTCTTCGATAATATATGGTCCTTCCATTTTGAGAGAAGCTTTCCTGCAAAAAATCTTAAACGAGAATTGAAGAAAATAAAATAATCTCCTATTTTGAATTCCCGATTTTGGATTCTTTTGTCATGCCATATTTTTACTTTTTCTTTGAATAGCTTGGCATTTTCATATGCTTGGGTTCTCCATTCATCTAGTGAGCTAATACCAAATAGCCTCTTCTCACCGGCAAGTTTGAAATCATAGTTGAGTTCTTTAATTGCCCAAAATGCTTTGTGTTCTAGTTCTAGAGGCAAATGACAAGCTTTCCCATACACCATTTTATATGGAGACATACCCATAGGATTTTTATAAGCTGTTCTATAGGCCCAAAGTGCATCATCTAATTTCTTAGACCAATTCTTACGAGACCTATTGATAGTTTTTTGTAATATTAATTTTATTTCTCTATTGCTAAGTTCTACTTGACCACTAGATTGAGGATGATAGGGTGATGCAATTCTATGGTTAACATCATATTTAGCAAGCATCTTACGGAAAGCACCATGAATAAAGTGTGAACCACCATCGGTCATTAAATATCTAGGGACTCCAAACCTCGGTAAGATAACCTCTTTAAGCATTTTAATGGAGGTGTGGTGATCAGCACTACTAGTTGGAATAGCTTCTACCCACTTAGTGACATAATCAACTGCAACTAAAATATGAGTGTACCCGTTAGAGGAAGGAAAAGGCCCCATATAATCGAAACCCCAAACGTCAAATGGTTCAACAACAAGTAAATAATTCATAGGCATTTCCTGACGCTTACCAATATTACCAATTCTTTGACATTCATCACAAGACAAGACAAACTTACGGGCATCCTTGAAGAGAGTAGGCCAATAAAAACCAGATTGCAATACCTTATGAGCAGTTCTATCTCCCGCATGATGTCCTCCATAAGCTTCGGAATGACATTTCCATAGGATTTGTTCCTGTTCATGCTGAGGTACACAACGTCTAATAATACCATCTACTCCTTCTTTATAAAGGTGTGGGTCATCCCAAAATTAATGTCTCAAGTCATAGAATTTTTTCTCTTTTGTTGATAAGTGAAGCTAGGTGGTATATATTTAGCGACAATGTAGTTAGCATAATCAGCATACCAAGGTGTGTTTTGTGAGACACTTATTGTAGCTAGCTGTTCGTCAGGGAAACTATCATCAATAGGTAGTGTGCCATCAAGAATATTTTCTAACCTAGACAAGTTATCAGCTACGGGGTTCTCAGCTCCTTTCCTATCAACGCTGTGTAAGTCAAATTCTTGAAGCAGAAGAACCCACCTAATGAGTCTAGGTTTAGCATATTTCTTTTCCATAGGGTATTTTATAGCAGCATGATCAGTGTGAACAATAACTTTGGAGTCAACAATATAGGATCTAAATTTATCACAAGCAAACAGAACTGCTAAAAATTCTTTTTCAGTAGTAGCATAGTTTCGTTGGGCACTGTCTAGATTTTTACTAGCATAATGGATAACATTCAATTTCTTATCAACTCTTCATCCTAGTACAGCACCAACATAATAATCACTAGCATCACACATAATTTCAAAAGGCAAGTTCCAATCAGGAGGTTGAACAATAGGTGCAGAGGTTAAGGCTTTCTTGAGTGTTTCAAAGGCTTCCACACAATTATCATCAAAAACAAAAAGAATATACTTTTGCAAAATATTAGTAAGAGGCCTAGAAATTTTAGAGAAGTCTTTAATGAACCTCCTATAAAAACTAGCATGACCAAGGAAACTTCAAATACCTTGAACATCTTTAGGACATGGCATTTTCTCAATTGCATCAACTTTAGCTTTATCCACCTCAATACCTCGTTCAGATATTTTATGCCCCAAGACAATGCCTTCATTAACCATAAAGTGGCACTTCTCCCAATTCAAGACGAGATTAGTTTGTTCACATCTCTGCAAAATTCGATCAAGGTTGCTTAAGAAATCATCAAAAGAAGTTCCGTAAACGGAAAAATCATCCGTGAAAACCTCCACAATCTTTTCACAAATATCAGAGAATATAGCAGTCATACATCTTTGAAAGGTAGCAGGTGCATTGCATAAACCAAAAGGCATACGTCTATAAGCATAGGTTCCAAAAGGGCAAGTAAAGGTAGTTTTCTCTTGATCAGATTGTGACACAGGTATTTGAGAGAATCCAGAATATCCATCTAAGAAACAAAAGTGTGTGTGCTTAGATAGTCTCTCTAGCATTTGATCAATGAACGGTAGAGGGTAATGATCTTTCCTAGTAGCTTTATTGAATTTTCTAAAATCAATTACCATTCTATAGCCAGTGACAATTCTTTGTGGAATATGTTCATTCTTATCATTGGGAACAACGGTAATACCTCCTTTCTTAGGGACACAATGAACGGGACTTACCTATCTACTATCAGCTATGGGATAGATTATACCTGCTTCCAGAAGCTTTAATATTTCAGTTCTTACCACATCTTTCATCTTAGGATTCAATCGCCGTTGGTGATCAACATCGGGTTTAACATCAGGTTCCATATTGATCTTGTGCTGACATAGAGTGGGAGTAATGCCCTTAAGATCATCAAGAGTATATCCAATATCAACCCGGTGCTTCCTTAGAACTTTTAATAGTCTTTCTTCTTCATGTTCTGAAAGGTTAGCACTAGTAATAACAGGATATATCTTTTTCTCATCAAGATAAACATACTACAAAGTGTCAGCCAATTGTTTCAATTCAAACACAGGATCACCTTTAGGTGGAGGAGGACCTCCAAGAGTCTCAATAGGCAAATTGTGTTTCAAGATAGGTTGTTGTTCGAACAAAATTTGATCTATTTCATTTCTTTCACGCAAATGCATATCATTTTCATGGTCGAGCAAATATTGTTCTAAGGGATCAGTAGGAGGTACAGCAATAGAAGCAAGACCAATTATTTTATCCTTACTAGATAACGCTTTATCGCGAGGTTGTCTACTAAACTTGGAAAAATTAAACTCATGAGACACATTACCAAAACTGACATCGACAGTTTGTTTTTCACAATCTATCTTAGCATTGACAGTGCTCAAGAAAGGTCTACCAAAGATAATGGGACAAAAGTCATCTTGTGGGGAACCAAGGACTAGGAAATCAGTAGGGTATTTTACTTTCCCACACAAGACTTCATCATCTCTAACAATCCCAAGTGGTGTGATAGTGTCTCTATTAGCAAGTTTAATAGTGACATCAATGTCTTCCATTTCAGAAGGTGTTATTTCATCCATAATTTCTTGGTATAAGGTAAAAGGGATAGCACACACACTAGCACCCAAATCACATAAACCATGATAGCAATGATCTCCTATTTTGACTGAGACAACAGGCGTGCCTTCTATGGGTCTAAGTTTATCTTTTTCATCAGGTTTAGCAATTCTAGCAGCTTCATCACAAAAGTAGATAACATGCCCATCAATATTTTCTACCAAGAGATCTTTAACCATAGCAACACTAGGTTCTACTTTAATTTGCTCAGGGGGTTTAGGTGCTCTTATATTACTCTTACGAACCACAGTTGATACCTTAGCATGTTCCTTTATCCTAACAGGAAAAGGTGGTTTTTCAATATAAGCGGTAGGCACAACTGGATCAACATTGTAAAAGATGGTTTCTTCTTTAGCTATGACCGGTTCTTTAATTTCTTCTTTAATAGGGGTATGATATATAAACCACTTCTCCCTAGGGAGGTCAACGTGAGTAGCAAATGCTTCACAGAAAGAGGCTACTATCTCAGAGTCAAGTCCATATTTAGTGCTAAACTTGTGAAAAGTATCGGTATTCATAAAAGATTTAACACAATCAAATTCAAGCTTCATACCTGACTCATTACCTTGGTCGAGTTCCCAATCTTCAGAGTTGCGTTTAATTCTGTCTAAGAGAGCCCACTTGAATTCAATAGTCTTCATCATATAACAACCAGCACAAGAAGTATCGAGCATGGATTGATCATTATGAGAAGCCGAGCATAAAAATTCTGAATGATAACTTCCCATGGAATGTCATGATTGGGGCATGAATATAACATTGACTTAAGCCCTCCTCCAAGCTAGAGCGATACTTTCTCCTTCACTAGTCCAAAAAATTTATATATAATGCCGATCACGATGAACTAGATGCATGGGATAAAACTTTTGGTGAAATTCCAATTCCAAACAATTCCAGTTCCACGATCCAAGATCATCACATAGCCTATACCATGTCAATGCTTTTCCCTCCAAAGATAAAGGGAAAACCTTCTTCTTAACTTCATCTCCAGGTAAACCTGCAAGCTTAAATAATCCACAAATTTCGTTCACATATAAAAGATGCATATCAGGATGTTCAGTTCCATCTCCTGCATAAGGTTTAGCAAGCAGTTGTTCTAACATACCCGAAGGAATTTCATAAGTATCATTTTCAGTAGGTGTTGTAGGCTGAGGGGCATCTAATTGTGGTTCCGGTCGAGGTGAAGATACCCCGAACAAACCCCTCAAAGGATTGTTCTCCATAGTGCAAGTAGCAATAAATTACAGCACGTAGTATACGTTTTTCCTTACCAATTTCCACTTACCAAGAGCGCTTCACTCCCCGGCAACGGCGCCAGAAAAGAGTCTTGATGACCCACAAGTATAGGGGATCAATCGTAGTCCTTTCGATAAGTAAGAGTGTCGAACCCAACGAGGAGCAGAAGGAAATGACAAGCGGTTTTCAGCAAGGTAATTTCTGCAAGCACTGAAATTGTAGGTAACAGATAGTTTGATAGCAAGATAATTTGTAACGAGCAAGTAACAGTAACGGTAAACAAAGTGCAGCAAGGTAGCCCAATCCTTTTGAGGCAAAGGATAGGCCAGAACAATCACTAGTAATAGGCAAAAGTGTTCTTGAGGATACACGGGAATTTCATCTAGTCACTTTTATCATGTTGGTTTGATTCGTGTTCGCTACTTTGATAATTTGATATGTGGGTGGACCGGTGCTAAGGTGCTGTTCTTACTTGAACTAACAACCTACTTATGATTAACCCCCTTGCAAGCATCCGCAACTATGAGAAAAGTATTAAGACAAAGTCTAACCATAGCATTAAACATGTGGATCCAAATCAGCCCCTTACGAAGTAGCGCATAAACTAGGGTTTAAGCTTTTTTCACTCTAGCAACCCATCATCTAATAACTACTCCACAATGCATTGCCTTAGGCCCATGAATCGTGAAGTGTCATGTAGTCGACGTTCACATGACACCACTAAGGGAATCACAACATACATATCATCAAAATATCAAACACATATCAAATTCACATGATTACTCGCAACATGACTTCTCCCGTGACCTCAAGAACAAAGGTTACTACTCACAAATAATAATCATGCTCAAGATCAGAGGAGTATTGAATAGCATAATGGATCTGAACATATAATCTTCCACCAAATAAACCATATAGTAATCAACTACGCAAGGTAATCAACACTACTAGTCACCCATAGGCACCAATCTGAGGTTCCGGTACAAAGATTGAACACAAGAGATGAACTAGGGTTTGAGAGGAGATGGTGCTGTTGAAGATGTTGATGAAGATTGGCCTCCCAAAGATGAGAGGTGTGTTGGTGATGGCGATAGCTTTGATTTCCCTCTCCGGGAGGGAAGTTCCCCACGCGGATTCGCTCCGCCGGAGGGCAAAAGTGCTCCTGCCCAAGTTCCGCCTCGAGGCGGCGGTGCTTCATCCTAAAAGTCCTCCTCTAATTTTTTCTAGATCAAGAGTGACCTTATACCAGAAGATGGGCACCGGAGGTGGGCCGAGGTGGCCACAACCCATCAGGGCGCGCCCAGGGGGGGCCTGGCGCGCCCTGGTGGGTTGTGCCCACCTGGGAGGCCCCCTCCGATAGTTTTTAGCTCCGGTATTTTTTCTTAAATGCAAAAATAATCTCCGTAAAATTTAAGCTTCATTGGAGTTGTGCAGAATAGGTATCTCTGACGTGCTTTTCTTGGGTCCAGAATTCCAGATGCCGGTATTCTCCCTCTTTGTGTAAACCTTGCATATTATGAGAGAAAAGGCATTAGAATCACTCCCCAAAGCATTATTATTCAACAAAACAAAGTAAATAGCAATAGGAAATCATGATGCAAAATGGACGTATCAAACTGTAACATGCATTGATGAAGATATTGCAGAGCACAATTGTATGAAGATATTGGACGATATGAATGGTAACACCATTTGCATTACTTCTCTTGCGTCCAAACAAGATCATTTCCTGGTCTCTAGAGATTATCTTCAAGATAGGCTTCATCCCATCTGGAGACCCGATGCTGCATGAAGATATTAGTTCTTCTTAACCACCCACATGCGAAGGGGTGGCTTAGAAGCAATGAGACGTAGGGAAGCATCAGAGAATTTGGGCAAAGATGCCCTAATGGTTCGTTTCACAAGGGGGTTAGAGTACTCAAATGAATATGCAGAGTAATTCTTAGTGGGATGAACATAGCGATTCTTGCCATAGCGCACATATTCGTGAGCTCTTTCAGTTCTTCCCTGCGAAACATAGGTGTTAGAGTGATCATACGAAGACTTTGGTCCATATGAAGACTTTGGTCTGGAGTTTGTCTTCTTCCGTGGTGTTGTCAGGACATTGACTGGAAACTTCTCAAGAAGACATTTGGGAACCAAGATCTTCTTCATAGGTCAACCATTCCTGCAGTTAGTTCCAATATACCTGGCAAACACTTCACCATTCATAGATTTGAACAACTTATAATTGGAGTCAAATGACTCATAAATGATGACAGGGTTAGCACAGTTAAAACCAGATAATGTGGATGGATCCACTGAAGGTCCTTTTGCAGTAACCCATGTGGTTTTGGGATACTGCTCAGGAGTCCAGTAGGAACCATCAGCATTGAAGTTTCTTTCGAAACCCAAACCCTCTTTCCTAGGGTTTTTGTTCAAGATTGTCTTCTTTAGGACATCACAAAGAATCTAATGTCCTTTAAGACTCTTGTACAAGCCAGTTTCAAGCAATGTCTTCAACCTGTCATTTTCGTCAATGATGGTAGTGGTTTCCTCAGATGAGGGGTTAGTTACCACAGATACAGTTGAAGATAATGCATTCTGAGAAGCACTTGAACATTCAGCAGTTGAATCATTAGCTTCACAAGAAATACATTTTAAGCATGGAGCATCAAATTCATCCTGAGCGGTACTGATCTGTTCTGCTAGGAGTGAGTCGTTTTCCTTCTGTAGGTCATCATGAGCTTCTCTCAACTTCTCAAGATCAATCTTTTTCTGAAGATATTCGAGAGAAAGCTTCTCATGATCAGTTGAGAGGGCGTCATGACGACTTTGGAGATCCTCAAACCTTGAACGAAGACTACGCATGTCTTCATCCATAGTCTCGTTCAGACTCATTTCTTCGCGTAACAGGTCATCGCTTTTCTCTAGCGTAGTTTGCATTTTCTCCATGGCACTTTGTTGCTTGGTGGCAATTTTTACAAGTTTAGCATAGCTAGGTTTCATGTTATCATCATATTCAGCTTCGGATTCAGAGTCATGACATGAGGGTTTTGAGGATACCTTGGAGGCTTTCGCCATGAAGCAGTAGGCAAGAGCAGCATCAACATCACTGGCTTCAGTGTTGAAGAAGGAGCCATTGTCTTCGGGTTCGAAGACAGAGGTGGAGACATATGCCGAAGCCATTGCTAGTCTATCTACTTTGGTGTCAGATTCCTCCTCAGATACTTCTTCAACTTTAGAACCAGATTCAGACTGTGAATCCATCTCCTTTCCGATGAAAGCATGTGCCTTGCCAGATGAACTCTTGTTGTGTGATGAAGACTTTGCATACTTCTTCTTCTTCTTGTCATCTGAGTCATAGTCCTTGCTCTTCTCCTTGGATTCCTTTTCCCATCGAGGACAATCAGCTGAAATGGCCAACTTTCTTGCACTTCTGACAGGTTTGCTTCTTGCTGTCTCTTGAAGACATTTCACCAGACCTCTTGGAATCATGCTTTGAAGATTTAGAATAGCTTTGTGACTTGGCAAACTTCCTAAACTTCCTGACAAGCAGTGCGAGTTCTTTTCCAAAGTCTTCAGCACCATCAGAATTGCATTCAGAGATGTCTTCAGATGAGGACACGACCTTGGCCTTCAGGGCACGAGAACGACTGTAACTGGGACCGTAGATATCCATCTTCTCAGCTTGTTGGAATTCATGTGTGTTCAACCTCTCGAGGATATCAGCGGGATCCAAACCCTTGAAGTCAGGGCGCTCTTGGATCATGAGTGCGAGTGTATCAAAGGAACTGTCAAGTGACCTGAGTAGCTTCTTCACGACTTCGTGTTTGGTGATATCAGTGGCGCCAAGTACATTTAGCTCATTTGAGATGTCGGTGAGTCGATCAAACGTGAGCTGAACATTTTCGTTGTTGAGTCTCTTGAAGCGGTTGAACAGGTTGCGAAGCACATCAACACGAGAGTCTCTTTGAGATGAGACACCTTCATTCACTTTGGACAGCCATTCCCAGATTTGCTTTGCAGTGTTAAGTGCACTCACACGGCCATACTGTCCTTTGGTCGGGTGACCACAAATAATGTTCTTGGCGGTGGAGTCCAGTTGTGTGAACCTCTTCACATCAGCAGCAGTAACACCTTCGCCAACCTCAGGAATGCCTGCCATGACGACATACCATAGGTCGTTGTCAATGGCTTCGAGATGCATGCGCATCTTGTTCTTCCAGTAGCGGTAGTCGGTGCCATCGAAGACAGGGCACGCAGTGGAGACCTTGATAATCCCTATAGTCGACATAGCTAAAACTCCAGGTGGTTAAACCAAAACACAAAACAAGGGAGTACCTTGCTCTGATATCAATTGAAAGTGCTAGTTATCGACTAGAGGAGGGGTGAATAGGAGATTTTTATGAAAGGCTTCGAAACAGTGAATGTATTCGAAGTATGCGGAAGCGAAACAGGATCAGGTAGGGATCTATATCAAGGATCTAAGCAGTGCACACAATACAATGAAGACATACAAGCAATTTGAGCATTATCATCATACACGCTAAGATGAGTCGAATACAAACTTAGATAGTATGAAGATAAACAACAGATATGAATGTCTTCGGGGAATGTCTTCAGTCAGAAATATTCATGCAATGGTTTCACAGTTCAGTACAGAATATAAAGAGTGAATGATAGAACAAGCAGCTTGATGAAGACACGGGATTTGTTGGACCAGTTCCAGTTGCTGTGACAACTATACGTCTGGTTAGGGAGGCTGGGATTGAACTCAGAAGACCTTTTCTTCACCTTATTCCCCTTGAGCCGAAGTCACTTAGACAACGCCCAATCACTCAGGTAAGTCTTCAGGGGAGACTTCCGAAACTCGTACAAACTTGGTCACCCGGCGATCCACAATGACTCTTGGATTGCTCTAGACCCAGACGCCTAACCGTCTGGAAGATCACAGTCTTCAAGTGTAATAAGTCTTCAATTCTCTCATAACAGAACGATTTCGGTGATGCTCAAACACTATATCTCTGGGTGTTTAGGTTTATCCTCGCAGGATGTTTCTCTCTCTCAATGTCTTCGAGGTGGGTTGCTCCAAAACGACAACGGTCGTATCTCTCTTTGAGCAGCCACCTTCTCATGGTGGAGGGGTGGGATATTTATAGCCAGCGGGCAACCCGACCTGATATGACCAATATGACCCTGGGTCAATGGCCAACCGACACATGTCACAAAGGTCGGATTTCAAACACACGCGACAGCTTTACTTGGGCTACAAGTAAAGCTGACTCAACCAACTCTGGAAGAGATTTTCTCTCATTGTCTTCACTCGAAGACATAGGTTTGGGTTGAGCATCACGTTAGCATCTGACTTCGATCACATCGACCCCACTTAAAGTTACGGTGGTTCCTATGACTCAGGAAAGAAGAAACAAAACTACCAAAAGACTTCGTCTTCACGTTTCGTTATCTTCAGGCGATCATCTTCGCATACCACCAATGGCTTCGGCCATCATCAATGTCTTCGGACATTTTTAGGGGTTGTCTTCGACGGTTAAATCGAATCTCCAAAGACTTCTATCTGTGTTATCCTGTGAACTCTCACAAAACACATTAGTCCCTCAACCACGTTTGTCTTCAATACTCCAAAACCAAACAAGGGTAGCACTAGATGCACTTACAGTAATCTATCAAGGATTGTTCTCTCATTCATGGGATATTTGTTCTTTTTTTGGCAGGCCTGTATCTGGGCGGGTATTGTGGCGACATGAACCTTTTCCGAACTTCTCTAGGTTGTTCGGTGTGAACTGGCTCTGTATAAAATCGTTGTTCTCCCCGCGTACTCCCCATAGCACAGTACTTTTCCATCAAGTATGCTAGCTCAAAGAAGTTCTGGACGCGACGATGGTCAAGGGTGTTGAGGATTCCCTTATCATGGTAGTTCCGTTGCAAGGTTGCGATCATTTCCATCTCATTAATACCTTTCGTCCTTTTTTTGCTGAGGACGAATCTGGCCCAGAAATGATGGACCGATTCCCCGTGTCGTTGCTTGACCTCCTTCATCGAACCTGGTTCTAGTGCGCTTTTAAAGCGCACGATCTGAGTGGTGGGTGGGAAAATGTATCGCGCCCGATGAGGTGCATGTTCGACGACCGGACAGCCGAGTTTTGTTCCGTCGTGGGATTGGGCGCGGCACCTCCGATCTCCGCCTCGGTGTGCTCTGTGGACGCGGCACCGATAGGGCTTTGCCGTGCGGGCTCTGGGTTCCATGTTAGGTTGCGCAGAGCCTCAGCGTCCGGAGAGAGTTCGGATCCGGAGATCAGAATATACACCGTCTTCAACTCCGCCAGTTGGCGAGACATGTATTCAGCCGGACACTCGACGGTGGCGACTAAATGTGTTACCGGAGGAGTGCGAATTTCCCTATTGCCGGGCCTCAGACCGATCTGGTCATAAACCGATGTTTCGGGGTCAGCCATGCTCAAAGCTTGGATCCGACCAAGTAGCTCACCCTGCAGTGAGGCTCCGATCGAGTCGGCACCAAGGGCGCGACTGGGGTCGGTCAGCGGCGCTGTCGTCCTAGGGTTACTTGATGGTATTCCCGAAGAGTGTGCGGCCAAGGTTGGATCAGATGCGTCGGTCAAGATCGGTTTTAAGACCGGGATGGGGGCCAAGGCCATCCCAGCGGTGAGGTTTACTTCCTCCGACCTTAAGGCGTCGGGGGCAGTGTGTCTTTTGAGAAGAGCAGGAGTCTTTGTCAAAACAAGGTCCCCCCGGGGGTCGGCGACGAACTCTAGGTTCCCGAAACTGACTTTTGAATCGGGGGCAAAGCTCCCGATCTAGCCGAGGCGGCCGGAAGGATCGGCTTGAAGCACAACACTTCCGAAGGCGAGGATTTGTCCGGGGACAAAGAAGTCCTTGTTACAGATTTCCCTGCCGATGATTAGACGGGCCATTGATCCTTTGGAGATTCGCAGCGGAACTCTCAATGACAGCACCAATGTCGGTGTCGAAACCGGCGGATCTCGGGTAGGGGGGCCCGAACTGTGAATCTAGGAACGATGGTAACAAGGGACAAAGGGGACAGTGTTTACCCAGGTTCGGTCCCTCGTGAGGAGGTAAAACCCTACGTCCTGCTTGATTATATTGATGAATGAGATGGTTACAGAGTTGATCTACCTCAAGATCAAAAGAGCTAAACCCTAATCAATAGAGTTGTTCTTCTATGAACTAAAGCCCCTGGTTTATATATACACCAGGGGTCCCTAGGGTTAAAGATGGTCGGTTTCTATCCGGGCACAGATACGCCCATTCTGACTTGGAGGACACGCCAGGTCTTCGGGCCTCCTCCTTCCGAACACGAGACTGTCTGATAATTGGGCCTTCTAGCAATTGCTCCTGTATGGCCCATGAGGGATGGATCCATGGGCCGAGGACCCCTTAGTCCCGGACTCCCTCAATCACGAAGATGTTTGACTACACCAACCCGTTTCTTAACGCTTCCCACTTAGCGATCTACAAGGGTATGTAGATGCACTCCCCCTCTCGTAGCTATTGATCTCAATATATAGACCTTGGGTGTTCGTAGGAAATTTTTTGTTTCCCATGCAACGTTCCCAAAAAGCAAGGCCAGCCACTGGCCCCGAAAGCGACCCTTCAAAGGTTTCCTCTTTGGTGAAAGAAGACCAGGGCCGGGGCTCGCCAGGACGGAGGTCATCCCCGAGCCCAGCGATGCGTCACGACAGGTGGCTTTTGCACGTGAAGACTACTTTAGTTAGGATAGACCGCAGTCCTGTCCCCCTTCAAACTGGCCACTGTGGCAACCCTTCCCGCCGTGTGTTCTGGGGGAAGAGGTCTGAGGCCAGTATATGAGGGGGAGGCCGCAATCGTAGGGGGGCACACTGTATTCATCGCTACCACTACGCAATTCAGACAAGCAGGAGTAGGGTTTTACACCGCGAGGTGGCCCGAACCTGGGTAGATCGTGTGTTCATCATTCCTTCCCCCCATGCTCAAGCACACCGGAGCATCACCATAGGGTAGAGAGAGCGAGCGAGGTTGGAGAGCCGGTGCACCCCAGAGTTCGAACCTTGTCTTGGGTCCCCGGAGCCCCGATTCCGACAAGCCTCCTACCGTGACACGCTGGTGGGCTCAGGGATGATCTCCGTCCTGGTGAGCCCCCGGCCTTGGCCTTCTTGCACCAAACGGGAATCCTTTGGAGATTGATTTGGGAACCGGCAAACTGGCCCTTCTCCCTTAGCACAAAAGAGGAAAGCCTCCACACCCGCGCCTGCTGGCACGGCTCCTGGCACCGCTCGGCGCGGCGCGCTTAACCCACATGTAGATGCAGGACCGCGCGCCCCCGTCGGGCCACCCTTGGTTAGTCCGCCCCGTGAAGGCCTTGGGGGCAGCCTCGGGAGGCGACCTTGCGAAGTGGGGCTTTGCGAGGCTCCTGACGACGCTCGCTGACGTGTACCTCGCAAGGCGGGGGGCCTCGCAAGGGTCTTGCACATGAAGTCAAATGGTGGGCTGTGCTGGGCCCATGGCATGCGTCGCGTCCTGGGCCGCATGCAGACGGGCCTGGGTACCCCCAGTCCCACGGGCCCGACAGTAGCCCCCGGGCCCGCGGCATGCACGATTCCGCCAGCTGGAGGGGCGAAACAGTGCGGGCCCCAACCGCCTGCGGGTCTGGCACGACGCGTGGCGCAAGACGGGGCACGGGACGCCCCCACTTCCCTATGATGCCTCGGCAACTGCTCAGGCTGACATAAAGCCTGTGCACGGTGCGGGGCCATCCTTGCTTTTTTCTTTCCTTACCTCCGTCTAGCGAAGGCGCAGGCCGGCCATCCGCCGAATGCTATATAAAGTCAAGGGGAACAGTCCTTTGGCTCATCTCCCTCGCTCTTGCTCTTCACCCCTGCTTGTCGTTGTAGCAGCGATGACGCCCGTGAGGAGGTTCTCCGCCGCTGAGAAGGGGAAAGCAGCGACGGGAGAGGCAGAAGTGACGAAGCCAACGAGGGTGCGAGGCCGCCCTCGCACGTCTGCCACCATGCTCGAGCGCCCTCTGCTGGCGACCCATGCCGTCTCAGGCAGCCATGGAAGAAGCTCAGTCCGCGGACGCGGACACGAGGGCAAGGCGGCCGTGGGCGGGGTAGGAGGAATGAAACAGCCACCCGACCGCCCCGGCCGTGGAGCCACACCGCCGACACGGCGCGCAAGTTTATCGTGGGGATGGACTGCCAACCCCGCACCTGGCTCTGGCTCCCGGACTCCTTGTCGGAGGAGATGGTGGAGCGCGCGCCCCTAGGCCTGTGGCTGTACCCAGACGGCTGCTGTAACGGGTCTTCCTGGGTGACAACAGAGTTCACTCCCTCCGGCTTCATGCTCTTGAAGCGGGGGTGGAAGTCATTCGCCCTCGCCCACGGCTTGAAGGAGGGGCATGTCCTACACTTCAAGTTCGACGGGGCCGCCACGCTCTTCATGAAGAACTTCGGGGAAGTCGGCGACTACCTGTACTGCTGCATGGAGAGCGGCAGTAGCGGCGGCAGCTCCTCCGGTGATGATGGCAGTAGCAGGTCTTCCTCCGGGGGAAGAGAGAGCAACGATGACTCCGACGACTCCCCGGCCCTCCACGGGAAGAAGGAAAACTCTGACTAGGCGCAGGCGGTGCTAGAGTCGGAGTCCTGGAGGCGGCGCTGCTCGGGCCCGGTCCTTCCTCTTTTGCTTTTTTCTGCAATGAACCATGCTGGCCCCGCGGGGGCGTGTAAGAAGAATTATGGCCCTCGCGCCTTAAGTTTAATGTTGTTCTCGTCGGAAATGAGTTTGCTCTTACCGCTTCTCGTTAGGCTTGTCCTCTTTTCTGTGATCGCCTTGATGCTCTGCGTTGCTGGGACCAAGCCCCCGAGCAGGACTCAGCCGTCGCTGGTATGTCAGGTCGCGATGCCTGGGACAAGGCCAGGAGGTGAGGGGCCCGAAGTCCGGTAAGAGCTCCCGAGGCGCGATGCTTAGGAGGTCCCCCTTGACGCACAAGCGGCTCACGCAAGTGAAGAGGCTTCCACCCGGAGCGAGGTTGCGGGAAGAAGGAACACTACCAAAGATCACCGAACCGCGTGGGACGGTTAACTCAACTTTTCGGAATGCGTCGCGCGGCGGCCGTGGCCGGCAAGAAGTTCACGTGGCGTGATGGCGCGTCTTCCCGAAGTTCACTTCCTCATCCCATCTTCTATCCTGTGACGGGTCAATGTAAGCCCTACGACGGGTGCATGAAAAATAGTTGCCCCTTGCAACCAATGCCTTTGCAGTTTGAACCATGCGCCCACTTCTGAGGTCCCCTCGCAGGGTCCTCCCCTTTTCCCTTGCTTGCTTAGGTGCTCTGCATCGACAGGGCCCAGCCCCGTGCATACCTCAGTCGTCGCTGGAATGTCAGGTCACGGTACCCGAACAAAGCCAGGAGGTGAGGGGATCCAGGAGCTAGTGAAGGCTCCTGAGGCACGATGCTCACGAGTCCCCCCTTGATGCGCAAGCGGTCCGCGTGAGGGAAAATGTTGGCAAGGCGAGGCTACCCCGGGGGGTTCTCATACTTAGCTCTTTGCAACGCTAATAGTTTGTCACCTGCAGGGCGCACCTTGTGAGACCCCTTGAGTGATCCGTCCCGAGGAAAAATAATATGCACAAAAGCTTCATTTCGAACGACGCGCGCTCGCTAGCTTGCACTTGGGTGTCACGTGAAGAGACCAGACACCAAAGGCGTTGGTGGGGTGACGTGCGCGGGAGCAGGCCCGCGAGCCAGAGCCCGGTTCCTTGGGTTTTTCAGTGTTATTTGGACTAACCCAAGCACATGCACCGTATCCAGCCCCCGCTCGCGTGAGGCTCAAGAAGAAGCTGGCGAGTGTGTTCCCGTGTAGGGGCTCTTAGTTGACTATCCACCAGCATGGAGCATGGGGCTTCCACTTGGGCGTGGGCATGATCATAGTTTGATTGTTCCACCAGCGCGGGGCATGGGGCTTCCACTGGAGCGTGGGCATGGTCGTAGTTTGACCGTTCTGCCAACGCTGAGCATGGAGCTTCCACTCGGGCATGGGCAGGAGCTCTGTTCCAGAGTCTCCGGGGCGTGTACAGCCCCATTTTGTTCGTACATGTGGCAGGCATGATAGAACTGGTGGAGGTGTCGGATGCTCCAGGCACAGGGCTCAGGAGCTCCTTCCTCAGTCCTCAGGCGGTTTCTGCCTAACTCTTGACGCAGCTGTGTGCTCATGTAACTTGTGATATGGGGCGACGCGTGTCAGGCGGCCGTCCCGAGGCCACTACATGAAGAGGTCGGACACCGATGACCCAAACAAGGTGACGTGCGCGGGTCTGGCCTGCCAGACAGAGCTTGGTCACTCGGGTTTAGCGACGCTGCAGGGATGGACCCGAGCATAGACGCTATGTCGAGTTCCTCCATGGAATGATCAAGGGAAAAGCCGCCGGACGCGTGGCGCCCGAGGTGGCGAAACACCAAACTAGCAGCCATAGAAATTAGGTTGTGCCCTTACCCACTTACTTGTGACGGTTCCATGAGAGGGCGGGACACCAAGGACCTCTGTGAGGTGACATGCGCGGGAGCAGGCCCGCGAGCCAGAGCTCGATCGCTTGGATTTATCAACGCTACAAGGATGGACCCGAGCATAGACACCATGTCCAGCCCCCGGTCATGGGACGGCCGAGGGAAGAGTCACGAGGGCACGGCGATTTCAGACGGTGACGAGGCACCAAACGCAAGGCTTAAGCAAATGACATAAACTCAACAAAAGATAACCAGATTCGCTACATGATGTCTACTACGCAACCTTCTTCTTGTAGACTCGTGTTGGGCTTCCAAGCGCAGAGTTTTGTAGGACAGTAGCAAATTTCCCTCAAGTGGATGACCTAAGGTTTATCAATCCATGGGAGGCGTAGGATGAAGATGGTCTCTCTTAAACAACCCTGCAATCAAATAACAAAGAGTCTCTTGTGTCCCCAACACACCCAATACAATGGTAAATTGTATAGGTGCACTAGTTCGGCGAAGAGATGGTGATACAAGTGCAATATGGATGGTAGATATAGGTTTTTGTAATCTGAAAATATAAAAACAGCAAGGTAGCAAGTAACAAAAGTGAGCAAAAATGGTATTGCAATGCTTGAAAACAAGGCCTAGAGTTCATACTTTCACTAGTGTAAGTTCTCTCAACAATACTGACATAGTTGAATCATATGTAAATCCCTCACGTGCGACAAAGAGTTCACTCCAAAGCCACAAATAGCGGAGAACAAACGAAGAAATTATTGTAGGGTACGAAACACCCTCAAAGTTATCTTTTCCGATCAATCGTATGAGCTATCCCTATAAGTGTCATGAACAGCCCTAGAGTTCGTACTAAAATAACACCTTAAGATACACATCAACCAAAACCCTAATGTCACCTAGATACTCCAATGTCACCACGAGTACCCATGGCTTGATTACACGATATGCATCACACAATTTCAGATTCATCATGTTCAATCCAACACAAAGAACTTCAAAGAGTACCCCAAAGTTTCTACCGGAGAGTCAAGACGAAAACGTGTGCCAACCCCTATGAATAGATTCCCAAGGTCACGGAACCCGCAAGTTGATCACCAAAACATACATCAAGTGGATCAATAGAACATCCCATTGTCACCACGGATATCCCATCGCAAGACATACATCAAGTGCTCTCAAATCCTTAAAGACTCAATCCGATAAGTAAACTTCAAAGGGAAAACTCAATTCATCACAAGAAGATAGAGAGGGGAAAACTCCATATGATTCATCTATATCAATAAAGCTCGTGATACATCAAGATCGTGCCATCTCAAGAACATGAGAGAGAGAGAGATCAAACACATAGCTACTGGTACATACCCTCAGCCCCGAGGGTGAACTAATCCCTCCTCGTCATGGAGACCGCCGGGATGATGAAGATGGCCTCCGGTGATGGTTTCCCCCTCCGGCAGGGTGCCGGAACAGGCTCCCGATTGGTTTTTCGTGGCTACAGAGGCTTGCGGCGGCGAAACTCCCGATCTAGGTTTCTTTCTGGGGGTTACGGGATTTATAGGAGTACTTGGCATTGGAATCAAGTCAGGGGGACTCCCGAGGGGCCCACAAGCCAGGGGGCGCGCCCTAGGGAGGGGCGCACCCCCTAGGCTTGTGTCTGCCTCGGGACTCTTCTCCGGTATCTTTTTGCTCCAGTATTTTTTATATTTTCCAAAAATATTCTCCGTAAATTTTCAGCCCATTCCGAGAACTTTTATTTCTGCACAAAAAACGATACCATGGTAGTTCTGCTGAAAACAGCGTCAGTCCGGGTTAGTTCTAATAAAATCATACCAAAATCATATAAAATTATTGTAAACATGGCATGAATACTTCATAAATTATAGATACGTTGGAGAAGTATCAGCATCCCCAAGCTTAATTCATGCTCGTCCTCGAGTAGGTAAATGATAAAAGAAATAATTTATGAAGTGTGAATGCTAGCAAGTGCACACGTTTGATCAATGATAATTCCAATCACTTTTTCTAGCATCAATATAAACCATAAATAGTAGCTCATCTCATAAAACTTCTCATGATCAAGTAACAAGCTATTCACATGTTAAAGTATAGACCAGAAAGTTTCTTGAAAACTAACAAACCATATTCCTAGTCATCGAACAATTGCAATTCATCTTATTTTCAGGAAGGGTCTATGTAAGAGCTTTGATTTAGAAAATTCCACATACTCAACTATCATATAGTCTTCCATGATTATTGACACTCAAAGCATATTTTTAGAACAAATAGTATCCATCGAACATAGAGAAAGATAGGGGCTTAATGTTTCGCCTCCCAACTTATTTATCATATAGATAATTGTCAACAATAATAATTCATGATCAAATATATTCGACTGGATATATATGTCTAGATCACTCCCCAACACATGACGCTTGCCAAGAGAAAAAGGCAAAATATAGGAAGTGGTGAAGATCACCATGACTCTTGCATAAAGGTAAGTACTAGAAAGTAAAAGATAGGCCCTTCGCAGAGGGAAGCAGAGGTTGTCATGCGCTTTTTGTTTTCGGATGTGCAAACCCTTAATGCAAAGGAATGTCATGTTGTATTGCCCTTTGTGATAGCAACCTTTTTATGCAGTCCGTCGCTTTTATTTCTTTACCATCACATGTTCGTACAACGCTTATTTTCCCTTACAATAAACGATCATACATATTTAGGAGCAATTTTTATTGCTTTTTGCACCGATGACAACTTACTTGAAGGATCTTACTCAATCCATAGGTAGGTATAGTGGACTCTCATGGCAAAACTGGTTTAAGGGTGTTTGGATGCACAAGTAGTATTTCTACTTGGTGCGGAAGTTTTGGCTAGTATGAGGTGGAAGCAAGCACCACATGTTGGAGGATGCATAACAATATAACTTCTATACAAATATACCCAAACATAACTCATTAAGTTGTCATCCTTGTCCAATCTTAACTAATTTGCTCGATTTTGAAAATAATTAATGAGCTCACAATCATAGAAGATGTCCAAGATAGTATATTTATATGTGGAATCTCTCTTCCTTCAATATTCTTTCATGAATTGTTCAAGTGACCAATGCGGTGTTTGCTAAATTTTAATAAATTTACCACCTATACTCATTATGTGTGAAGTCATTACTCCCCATGGGATAAGTATATGAAGCATATTTAATTTCAGATTTATGATATTCAATTCATTCAACCATTTACTCATAGGATATAAGTGAAGCACGAGAGTGAATGACAAACTACTCCAAAAAGATATAAGTGAAGATCAATGCGTAGTCAATTAGTTAAATAATCATGTGAGGACTCTCTCTCTTATTCAAAATTTCAGATCCAATGCTTTTATTCAAACAGCAAAAAAAATGATATTCCAAGGATAGCACATATCATGTGAAGAAGCAAAAACTTAGGTTCAACCGATACTAACCGATAATTGTTGAAGAAGAAAGGTGGGATGCCTACCGGGACATCCCCAAGCTTGAGCTCTTGTGTCTCCTTAATTCCTCTCATATCATGGTTTCCCTAATTCTTATAAACTTCATCCACACAAACTCAACAAGAACTCGTGAGATAGGTTAGTACACATAAGAATAAATCAACACTTTATGTACTGCCAAGACATGTTGCACAATAATTTCCAAACATCATCTACTGTTTACTATCGTTTCCACAATTTATATCTACCAATATAGACTATGGAGACTATAGGATAAGTAGATAACAAAACTATGACAGCAATCTGTCTAAACAGAACAGTCCGTAGCAATTTATTAAACCAGTGTACTTATGTAACTCTAAAAATTATGAAAATTTAGGACACAATATAAAATTTATATGACAATACTGTGTAAAAATTTCATAAACTTACCACATTCCAGTAAAATATGAAAATTCAAACACTACAATAAAAGTTTCTGTTTTTACACAGCACACATCAAACATGCAATGCAAGCATCCTAAAGGAAATTCTTGGAACTTTTTATTGAAAAACAAGATTATAAATAACACCTAACAGAAAATAACAAATTATAATGACGATCCAAGCAAAACACATATTATGTGATGAATAAAAATATAGCTCTAAGTAAGATATACCCATAATGTTGAAGACAAAAGAGGGGATGCCTTCCGGGGCATCCCCAAGCTTAAACGCTTGAGTATTACTTGGATATTACCTTGGGGGTGCCCTGGGCATCCCCAAGCTTAGGTTCTTTTCATTCCTTATTCTCCTCATATCGGTGTCTCACCCAAAACTTGAAAACTTCAATCACACAAAACTTAACGGAACTTCGTGAGAAGGGTTAGTGTAGTAAAGATAAATCATTCACTTAGGTACTGTCAAGACAAGATTCATAATTGTTCCCACATCATACCTACTGTATTCTATCATTCCCATAATTTATATCACTCAATATAAGCTATAGAAACACTAAAACAAGTAAACTATGCATGCAAAACAGAATCTGTCAAAAACAGAACAGTCTGTGAAGATCTGTAGCGTAACCATACTTCCCTGTTTCTAAAAATTCTGAACAATTAGAACAACCTGAAGAATTTGTATATAAATACTGTGTAAAATTTTCAGATCATTATCATGCTCCAGTAAAAAATAAAAATTCCTGTACTGGAGTCAAAAGTTTCTGTTTTGGTTCAGCATCAATTCTACTCATCTTGTGAGTCATCCCAAAGGCTTTACTTGGCACTTTATTGAAATAAAAGACACAAAACATGATTACTACAGTAGCTTAATCATGTGAACATATAAAAACAGAAAGTAAAAGTGTTGGGTTGCCTCCCAACAAGCGCTTTTCTTTAATGCCTTTTAGCAAGGCATGATGATTTCAATGATGCTCACATAGGAATAGTATTTGAAACATGTAAGAGAGCATCATGAATCTCATGACAAGCACATTTAAGTGTAACCCACTACCTATGCATAGGGATTTTGTTAGCAAACAATTTATGGGAACAAAAATCAACTAGCATAGGAAGGCAAAACAAGCATAACTTCAAAACTTTGAACATATAGAGAGGAAACTTGATATTATTGCAATTCCTACAAGCATATGTTCCTCCCTCATAATAATTTTCAGTAGCATCATGAAGGAATTTCACAATATAACTATCACATAAATCATTCTTTTCATGATGCACAAGCATAGAATTTTCATTACTCTCCACATAAGCAAATTTCTTCTCTTTCATAATAGTGGGAGCAAAGTCAACAAAATAACTATCATGAGATACTTGATTGACATAACCACATTGAATATTAAAATCACGATAACAAGTTTCATGATTGTCATTACTCTTTATAGCATACATGTCATCACAATAATCATCATAGATAGGAGGCATGCCATCATCATAATAGTTTTGCTCATCAAAACTTGGGGCACTAAAAATATCATCTTCATCAAACATAGCATCCCCAAGCTTGTGGCTTTGCATATCATTAGCATCATGAATATTCAGAGAATTCATACTAGCAACATTACAATCATGCTCATCATTCAAGGAATTCTCATTAAGTATTTTCATAATTTCTTCCTCTACCAATTGAGCACAATTTTCTGAATCCTTATTTTCACGAAAGACATTAAAAAGACGAACCAATTGATGCAACCTAAACTCCATTTTTTTGTAGTTTTATTTTATAAAACCAAACTAGTGAAAAAAACAAGAAACTAAAAGATTTGATTGCAAGATCTAAAGATATACCTTCAAGCACTCACCTCCCCGGCAACGGCGTTAGAAAAGAGCTTGATGTCTACTACGCAACCTTCTTCTTGTAGACTCGTGTTGGGCCTCCAAGCGCAGAGTTTTGTAGGACAGTAGCAAATTTCCCTCAAGTGGATGACCTAAGGTTTATCAATCCGTGGGAGGCATAGGATGAAGATGGTCTCTCTCAAACAACCCTGCAATCAAATAACAAAGAGTCTCTTGTGTCCCCAACACACCCAATACAATGGTAAATTGTATAGGTGCACTAGTTCGGCGAAGAGATGGTGATACAAGTGCAATATGGATGGTAGATATAGGTTTTTTTAATCTGAAAATATAAAAACAGCAAGGTAGCAAGTAACAAAAGTGAGCAAAAACGGTATTGCAATGCTTGAAAACAAGGCCTAGGGTTCATACTTTCACTAGTATAAGTTCTCTCAACAATACTGACATAGTTGAATCATATGTAAATCCCTCACGTGCGACAAAGAGTTCACTCCAAAGCCACCTCAAAGTTATCTTTTCCGATCAATCGTATGAGCTATCCCTATAAGTGTCACGAACAGCCCTAGAGTTCGTACTAAAATAACACCTTAAGATACATATCAACCAAAACCCTAATGTCACCTAGATACTCCAATGTCACCACGAGTACCCATGGGCTTGATTATACGATATGCATCACACAATTTCAGATTCATCATGTTCAATCCAACACAAAGAACTTCAAAGAGTGCCCCAAAGTTTCTACCGGAGAGTCAAGACGAAAACGTGTGCCAACCCGTATGCATAGATTCCCAAGGTCACGGAACCCGCAAGTTGATCACCAAAACATACATCAAGTGGATCAATAGAACATCCCATTGTCACCACGGATATCCCATCGCAAGACATACATCAAGTGTTCTCAAATCCTTAAAGACTCAATCCGATAAGTAAACTTCAAAGGGAAAACTCAATTCATCACGAGAAGATAGAGAGGGGAAAACTCCATATGATTCATCTATATCAATAAAGCTCGCGATACATCAAGATCGTGCCATCTCAAGAACACGAGAGAGAGAGATCAAACACATAGCTACTGGTACATACCCTCAGCCCCGAGGGTGAACTACCCCCCCCCCTCGTCATGGAGACCGCCGGGATGATGAAGATGGTCTCTGGTGATGGTTTCCCCCTCCGGTAGGGTGCCGGAACGGGCTCCCGGTTGGTTTTTCGTGGCTACAGAGGCTTGCGGCGGTGGAACTCCCGATCTAGGTTTCTTTCTGGGGGTTACGGGATTTATAGGAGTACTTTGCGTTGGAATCAAGTCAGGGGGACTCTCGAGGGGCCCACAAGCCAGGGGGCGCGCCCTAGGGGGGCACCCCTAGGCTTGTGGCTGCCTCGGGACTCTTCTCCGGTATCTTTTTGCTCCAGTATTTTTTATATTTTCCAAAAATATTCTCCGTAAATTTTCAGCCCATTCCGAGAACTTTTATTTCTGCACAAAAAACGACACCTGCTGAAAACAGCATCAGTCCGGGTTAGTTCTAATAAAATCATACCAAAATCATATAAAATTATTGTAAACATGACATGAATACTTCATAAATTATAGATACGTTGGAGACGTATCACTACACAACCAAAAAGTGAGGATGCTGTAGGGACGGACCCCTGCCAGCTTGAGGATAATGCTACCCGAAGGGCGCCCTCAATTTGAACAAACCAAAAAGTCACCTGGCAATTATGCTGCCGCGGAAGCATCATGCTGCTTGGCGAGGCATGCCGTGGAGGTTCACCTCTCAGGGATCGGTTGGCCCCTGAGGTCTTGAGGGCTCGCGAGGGCCTGACATCTCACGAGACGCCTTCGCGAGCTGTGCCGGCCTTTGGAAGGTGGCGCCGGTGTTCCCCAAGCCAAAGGGCATGCAGACGTAGTTGGTGGCGACGCCCCTGCTCAGGCCAACGCGTGATGGCCAGAAGAGGTCCTGGGAGCCGGCCTTGTTGAGGCCCGCGATGTCGACGCACATACGCTCCTTGCTATTCTCCCTGGGGGCGGCAGCCGAGTTGATGGGACGTCCCGAATGACGCTCGCTGCGCATGGCCCGAGCCTCTCGCAGCTTGTCAATCTCTTGGGTGATGAACTCTTGTGCCCCTAGTGCCTGGCGCCGCATCGCTTGCTCGCGGGGGCGCGTGTCGAAGCACGACTCCTAGTTGTGCCCGAGCACCTCGCTCGTCACACTATTCAGGTCAGACGCTTTCCAGGTGGAAGCCCCCGAACCTGGCCTGAGGTAGGCGTCGGGCGCGCCTTCCTATGTTGGGGGGAGACATGCGCCAGCAGCGGGCGCGGGGCTCGCGGCGCTGGCGTCGAGCGCTGCATCCTTCGCCTTGGCGGGGCCTTGGACGGGCAACAACTGCTTCTTTCTCGGGGTGCGTCCTCGCGAGGCCCAACACCTCCCTCGTCATCTGAATGCTTAGCTGCGACAACTCTGTAGGCGCGCTAAAGGGAACATACCGCGTCCTTCTCGTCGCAGGCGATGGTGATGACGTTGCTATAGCCAGGCATATTGAGGACGTTGTAGCCATGGTGGGTCGCCACCATGAAATTGCCCAGCGCCGGGTACCCCAGGATTGCATTGTACGGGAGGCTGATGTGCGCCACGTCGAAGTCGATGAGCTCGGTGTGGTAGTTGTCGCGCGTGCCGAAGGTGACAGGGAGGCAATTGGTCACCCCAGAGAATGGCCTGGTAGGCATCAGCTTGTCGTAAGGCACCTAGAGTGTCTCAAAGGTCTCGACAGAGAGCACGTTGAGGCCGGCACCTCCGTCGATGAGGGTCTTGGTGACTGACACGTTGCTGATGTGGGAGTGCACGGCATGGGAAGCGCGCCCACAGCAGCCGTGGACTTGAGGCTGTCCTTGGAGTCGAAGGAGATGGTGTACTGCGACCACTTGAGGGGTCGCGCGACCTCTGGCGTCGGGAGGGTGGCGTTCACCTCACGGGAGAACTGCTTGAACAGGCGGTTCGACGCAACGCATGGGCTCCGTCGAGGATACAAGCTATCGCGCGAGGCTCCTGATAGCCCCCAGCCCCCTCGTCGTGCTGGCTGTTATCGTTCCTCTTGGGCGGCGGCAGCAGCGGCGGAAGAGCAGAGTTGTCCTGAGGGCGCGCCTCGTGAGGCTGTTCACGCCAAGCGCCCTCACAAGGCTGATCGCGCCAGCCGTCCTCGTGAGGTTGCTCATGCCAGCCCTGGCGGGAGTTACCATTGTAGTTGTCCCACCTGCCGTCGCCGTGTTGTGGGTGCTCACGTTGTGGTAGATACAAAGCGGGCGGCGGTCTTCCTCGGGCACATCATGGTCGCGGCCGCGTTTCTCCTCAGGCTCCGCCGCGAGCATGGCAGGGCCCTTGCGTTTGACCTCCTTGCCCTTTGCCTTGCTGTCGTCGGGCGTGGCGTCAGGGTCGTCGTGGATGAACAGTCGGCCCTCTTCGGCCTTGGCGCACTTGTCAGCGATGTTGAACAGCTCCAGAGCTGAGCTTAGGCTGTCGTTGATGGCGAGCTTCTCGCACATCCGGACGTCCTTGACGCCGTTGGTGAACGCCATGATGATGGCTTCGTCTCAGGCACGCGAGATCTTGTTGCGCACCTGGCTGAAGCACTGGATGTACTTGCGTAGGGTCTCCCCAGGGCACTGCTTCACGCGCCGCAGGTCATTGACGGAAAGGGGGCGGTCATGCGTGCCCTTGAAGTTGGTGACGAACTGCTCGTAGAGCTCGCTCCATGAAGAGATCGACTCCACGCGTAGGTTCATGAGACAGGAGCGCGCGCCATCCTTTAGGGCCATGAGGAACCAATTCGCCATGACCTTGTTGTCGCTGTTCGCTGCCTCGATGCTCAGCGTGTAGAGCTGGATGAACTCCGTGGGGTCGGGGATGCCGTCGTAGCACGGGGGCAGCTCAGGCTTGAACTTGACGGGCCAAACCACCCGGCACAACTCGTGAGTGAAGGCCCGGCAGCCAATGCTGCTACAAGGGACACCGCGCACGAGGGCGAACCGATTCTGGCGCCCAGACACCGTGACATCCTGGACAATCCGGTCCTGGCGCTGGTGCTTCTACTCGAGGATCACGTGCGCATCGGCCGACGCGCGGCGGACGATCTGGCAACTGGCCTCGTCTTGGGCCTGTGAAGGTGCTCCGCGGGGCTGGGCGCGCGGGCGCGCGTCGCCCCGAAGCTCGATTGGGTCGTTATGTAGGGGAGGTGGCGGAGGCGCCCTGTGCGCCACGTCCCCAGCGCGAGACGGTGGGGGGCGAAGCAAGCGAGAGGGTGCAGGGGCTTCTCCGGCGGCAGTGACGAGCTCGGTGATGCGGCCCAGCCAGGTGTCGTAGCCAGCGTCCGCCGGGGGGTAGCGCAGCAGCTCGCGTGCCATGAGCAGCATGGCCTGCGCGTTCATGTGCCCAAGGCTGGCATGGAAGGAGGAAGCCATGGCAGTGCGGCCATACTGCTGCACGGAAGGGTGCAAGGAGGAGTCCTGCTGCTCGCCGGCAGCAGGGTCTGTGGCGGCGACAGCTTCGGCGCCGGCGGAGTGGTGGCGACCGTTGCGGCCCGCAGGCGCGGTCTGGGCGACGGGGGCCGCCCGGCACTCGGCACGCACACGGCGAGCGTCAGCCATAGGGTTGGCGAAGCTGGAGCCGAAACGGAGCTGGAGAACAGCGGCGCACCCCTACCTGGAGCGCCAAATGTCGGAATCAGGGCTCCGGGGACCCAAAGAGGTTCAAACTTTGGGGTGCGCTAGTTCCCCCTCCCTACTCTACCTCGCAACCGTACGACGACACTCCGGCCTGCTCGAGCTAAGGAAGAAGAATAGTGGACACGACAGTTTACCCAGGTTCGGGCCACCTTGCGGTGTAAAAACCCAACTATTGCTTGTTTGGATTGCTTGAGGGGGAGAGGGAATACAAAGGTCGTTTCTAGCTAGCTTAGGGTCGATACCCCTCTACGGCGGCAGCCTGCCCTATCTTATACTGGCCCTGGTCCTCTTCCCTCGAAAACACAAGGCGGGAAGGGTTGCCACAGCGGCCAGTTTGAAGGGGGACAGGAATGCGGCTTATCCTGACAAAAGTAGTTTTCACCTGCAAAAGCCTCCTATCGTGATGCGCTGGTGGGCTCGGGGATCACCTCCGTCTGGCGAGCCCCCAGCCTTGGTCTTCTTGCACCAAATGGGAAACCTTTGGAGACTGCTTTGGGAACTGGCAAACTGGCCCTGCTCCCTTAGCACAAAAGAGAAAAGCCTCCACACCCGCGCCTGCTGGCACGGCTCCTGGCACCGCTCGGTGCGGCGCACGTCACCCACATGAAGATGCGGGATCACGTGACCCCGCCGGGCCACCCTTGGTTACTCCGCCTCGCGAAGGCCTTGGGGGCAGCCTCGGAAGGCGACCTTGCGAAGGGGGGCTTCGCGAGGCTCCTGACGACGCTCACTGATGTGCGCCTCGCGAGGCGGGGGCCCTCGCGAGAGTCTTGCTCGTGAAGTCCAATGGTGGGCCGTGCTGGGCCCATGGCATGCGTCGCGTCCTGGGCCGCAAGCAGACGGGCCTGGGTACCCACAGTCCCACGGGCCCAACAGATAAGGTAAGGAAAGAACGGAAAGGATGAGAGCTAGACATGAATTTCTGGAAAAGGCGTTTGCATCCGGTTTTCATAATAATATAATGATGAAGATATAAAAATGATTGGTGTGACACCTATGAATCACTACTTAGTGATATAAAACTTGATGATAAAGGGACTGGAGATGAGTCAACATTAATTAGAAGGCGTCCCAGTTGTTCGGAGGGTGATGATCTTTGTGCTAAAAATGACAGAAGTGGGTTTGAAGAGGTCAAGACATTAGATAGTGATGTGCCCACTACCTTGGAAGAATATAAATTTTCATAGTTTTTCTTTAATTGAATGCATTTCATTATTAGAATCCATGATTAGTTAATGCTTATGAACAAACAAAGCTTTTACTAGACATATCGTAGAAGCTCTTATCAAAGCTCATGAAGAAAAATTTGAACTACAAGTGCCTATACCAAGGAAGTTGCATGATGAATGGGAAACTACAATTAAAATCAAAGTTAAAGGTTATGAATGCAATGCATCTTGGAGCTAGTGTCTCTACTATACCAAAATCTTTGTGTGATGTTCTAGGTCTTACAGATATGGATGAATGTTCCCTCAACTTGCATTTAGTGGATTCAACAATTAAGAAACCATTGGGTAGGATTAACGATGTCCTCATACTTGCTAATAGAAATTATGTACCCGTGGATTTCATTGTGCTTGATATCGAATGTAATCCACCTTGTCCTGTAATACTTTGGCAGACCCTTTCTACGAACTATAGGTGCGGTTATTGATATGAAAGAAGGTAATATAAGATTCCAGTTACAAATAAAGAAAGGAATGGAACACTTCCCAAGAAATAAATTAAACCTCCTTATGAATCTATTATGAGAGCCACCTATGGTATCTGTCACAGCCCTAGATTAGTCATTGCTTGTCATGGCATAACCATCATAGCATCATGTTTAAATTTCATGAACATGAAATGAGGATTAACAGAAACCCTAGCACCTCACCTAACCAAACAATTCAAATAGTTGTGATTTTTCAATGAATCCAAAATGCCCTTCAAAAATGTTCACTATTTCTGATAAATGTTGGCAACAACATATCAGGGGACATTTTATTTTTCACAACAGACATAGTATTTTAAAAATAACTTTTAATGCTTCTAAAATTGGCAAATAAAGCACTATAAATATTATAGTCTTTCAAAAATGCTGAAATCTTTTGTGGAGATTTGGAATATTCAAACTATGCTCTGTAAAATATTTCAATAATTTTGAGCTAGGGATTTGTGCCCCTACAAAATAAAACAAATGTCAGAAAAGCAGAAAAGAGAAACAAAACAATAAAAGGGAAAGAAGCTTACCTGGATCCTAGCCCAGAGGAGAGGAGGCCCAACTGGCCCATGGCCAGTCATCCCCTTCCTCTCGCCAGGAGGACATGGCGTGTGGCCGCGACGCGCGAGCATGTGCCAGGACCAGCTCCTGCCTGCCTGCTCATCATGGAGTCGTCCAGGAGCGCCACGAAGACCCCCCTCGACGCCGTCCCGTTCCTCCTCGCTCCCCAGACCGCTCTCCCCTCTCTGCTCTCTCCTTCCCCCTCTCGGACCCGAGAGTGCCGTCGTGCACCACCATGGCCACCGGCCTCGCCAAGCCCCGCAGCTGTGGCCATCGTCTCCGCCACCAAACACCACTTCCCCTCAGTCGAAGGAATCGGGCCCGGGAGCTCCTCATCGTCGTCACCTACACCGTTTCCATCGCCGGCACCGAAGGCCGCCGGCCGTCGATTCTCAGCAACCGGAGCGCCCCCGAGCCCACTGATCCCCCCTACAGCCTCTTGGTGAGCCACCTCGTCGTTTCCCCCTCTCCCTGGCTCCTCCCGCGTTCTATAGGCCGTTGCGCCATCGGGTCCGAGCTCCTCGCCACCGGCAATGGTGTGGCCATGGCCACAGCCACTGCGGCCCTCGCCCGAACACGCCAATGTTCTCAGGATGCCCACAGGAAGCCATAGATGCCATAAGATTCTTCCCCCGTGCCTGATAGCCTCGCGCGCGCTCCGCCCGAGCTCCGGCCGCCGCGGATGTGCTCGCCAGCGAGCACTCCGGCGACCCCAAGCCCTCTAGCCAGTCCCGCTCGATGCGGTCGAGCACGGGCTACCTCCTGATCCTCTCAGCGCGTCGAACTGGTGCCTGTAGCGGATTCCGGTGAGCCTCCGCCACGTCGGATGGTCGCCGGCGGTCTCACCCCGGCCAGTGCTGACCTGGCCCGGTCATTAGGGCCTAATTACCCTGCTAACCACCACCCCTAGCCACTGACAGCGGGCCCCAAAGTGGGTCAAACCCCCGGTCAGCGCGGGGATTAACCCGGTGTCACTGACGTGTGGGCCCCAGTCGTTAGGTTTGACCCGGACCGGCCCTGTTGACCTACTGACGCAATGCTGACGTGTTGCTGACGCATTAATTGATTTTCTAGTAATAAAATAATTCAGGAATTTCCAGAAAATGTTTAAAACTTCTAAAAATCATGGTAATTCAACCATAACTCAGATGAAGAAAAGTTATATATGAAAAATGATCAGAAAAATACAAGGAATCTGTTTATGCCATATTCATGCATGTTTGAACAAGTTAACATCACCAACTAGGACATTTAATGATTAGGACAAATTTGATAAATAGTTTGGAGTTGGAATTTGATGCCTATTTGAATTCAACTTCAATTAACTTGGTTAATTATTCCTCTAGGTCAATTGAGTACCATAATTTGTCATAGCTTACATCATGGTTGTGCATTGCATGAATTGAATGTTGTTCCTTCTTGTTTGCCGGTGTTTGATCTTCCTCGGTAGACGTTGTTCCGACGTTATGATTGTTGACACTGATGAAGAGATCTTCTATCTTCAGAATTGTCAGGCAAGCAACCCCTCCTTGAGCATCCCGATAATATCCTACTCTATCGCTCCTGCTCTCTTATACTGCATTAGGACAATAATGATTCAACTGTTACCTGTTCTCGGTAGTTGAACCCATTCCTTTGCATAACCTGTCTTTGTCACAGTAAATAGTTGAAACCACTTAGCATGAGTAGCAACTGTTTGAGCCTTGATGTGCCTACTCATCCATGCTTGCTTACTTACTATGCCTGCTATGCTTAGAGTCGTGTCGTGTTGGGTCTGATCCATCTGGGCGATGAATCGGAATGGCAGTGTTCATGTTCTAATGTGTGAGAGCTGTGTGTGAACACGATTTGGTAAAGGTAGCGATGAGAGGCCATGTAGGAGTACATGGCAGATTGTCTCATTGGGACCGTCCTTAAGAACTAAGTTCTATGTTTGTGATCCAAGACAGTTACTACCACACATTGGGCCCTGAAATATGACCCCGCTCGACATATTGATCGCCTAGGTCTCTGTCCAGGAGTTGCAACTAGTTTCTTGTGTTTGTAGGAAAAGTGTTGGAGGCCGTGCATAGCGCTGCCCGATGGGGTGGGCTGTGATGCGGTATAGACACAGTGGCACGGTGTACCAAGTGGCACCCGAACGGTGGGCTTGGGAACCCTGCGCACATCGTTTGAGGCCGTAGCAAAAACTTCGGCCGGACTTTCGTGCGGGTTCAGTCTCAAATAGGCGATAAACCTGGACTAGGGTCTCGTGTGATTGACGGTCGTGGCCGACTCCCTCGCTGGGCTTCCGCTTGAAGGTTGTCGAGGTGCCCTTTTATGTGCACATGGCGATAAGTGGCGGGAGCATGTGTGAAGAAGTACACCCCTGCAGGGTTATCAATCTGTTCGAATAGCCGCGTCCTCGGATATGGACTACTTGGAAAACTTATGTGGTTCATAGTCAAGTGAAATGGATACTCTAAAATACGCAAGATAAGTGTGAGTGCTATGGATGGCCTTCTCGTAGGGAGACGGGAGTGGATCCATAGTGGTGTATTGATATGGTGAATATGTGGACTCGTGTGCGCTATCCCACCTCAAAGAAAGTACTTCTAGTCGTAGTACAGGTTAGCCAAGAGTCAAAGCTGGCTTGCTGCGATAAACTCCACAACCCCCTTTGTTGACAATGATGCATATGTAGATAGTTCTGATGTAAGTCTTGCTGAGTACCTTTGTACTCACGGTTGCTTCATTTATGTTTTTGCAGATGAAACATCAGTCTCAATAGTGATCCTTATGACGTGAGGTTCGATGTTGACCGGATTAGCTTGGGAATCCCAGACAGAGGTCTGGTTCCTCTAGTAGGGTCGTTGTAGCTTTTCAGGCTCCTCCAGCCACTTTTAATAGATGTCTGTACTCAGACATATGTCTTCCGCTTGTTGGTTGTATGCTCTGGATGATAGGTCATGTGACCCCTATTTGTACCATTATTCTATGTAGGTTCTTCGGAGCCTTCTACCTAAATGTTGTGTTGTTGTATGGTTATGTTGTGATGCCATAGTTGTATCTATGCATATCGGACATGTCGTGCGTACGTGTAATGTGTAACGGTATGTATGGGATTCGACACCTAGTTGTGTGCCTCTAGTAGTACTCTTTACGGGGAAATGCCTCTTTGTGCTTCAACTTTGTTGCTTGGTAGCTTGCTACTGCTCCGGGCACATTGATTGACCGGCGTGTATCCTTCTTTGCTGCTGTGTCTGTCCCTTCGGGGAAATGTCTCGCAGTGTAATGGAGTCCATGTAGACTGCTATGACTCGTCTACGTGCAGTTGATGACATTTATGTCCCACGGCGTAATGGAGTCCCTGTAGCTTGCTATGACTCGTCTACACACGTTGAGACCGACACCTGCATTGTTGGGTTACGTATGCATGTCCCTGTATGGATGTGCCACTTGGGTTCTACGACTAGTCATGTCGACCTGGGTTCTTTGACGTGTGAATGCTCGCGACATGTTCATATCTGTGAGCCAAAAGGCGCAAACGGTCCCGGCCAAGGTAAGGTGGCAGCCGTGGGTTACCGTGCGTGAGGCCGCAAAGTGGTGTGACATGCTACAGGCTGGATTCATATGGCTTAGGATCGGGGTCCCGACATCGTTGGTATCAGAGCCTGACTGCCTGTAGGATTACCAAGCCAAACTGGTCGATGTTTGAGTCTAGAACTGCTTTAGTTATATAAGGGAATTGATTGTGGAAGGGAACGTAAGATTCTTTTTACTTCTTTCCTTGTGTCATTCTAATTCTGGGTCACCCTCTTCCTTATTCTATGGGGTTAAGAATTAGGCTTCTCACCTATCTATCAGGATGACGAGTTACTATGCTGGAGACTTATAGGAAAGTTGTTGTGTTCCTGGATCGATATCTCTATAAGAATTCAGTTGTTTTGTGTTCAGTTTCATGCAGGATGCCTCATATTTCATGCCCGTACAGCCGTTATTTTGTCCGAGTTATCCAAGGTTTATAAATAATCTGATGCAATTGCAAATTCCTTCCCCTGTTCCCGATGTCTTTGGGCCAGACAGAGCACACAAATTGTTGTGTTGAGGTACTCTACTACCTCAACGTATATGTTAAAGGTGTTTAGGAAACCATGTTGTCTCAGTGAACCACCCAACAGTCTAGTTGTGTTTTGAGTTCCTAGTGTGATAATTCTGGCCATCGTTATCGAAAGCATGCTGTAATGCTACTTAGTCAATAGGTATTCTGTTTCTGGGTTTTTGAACCCAAGGATCATTCTGCTTATTCCTATTGATAGTGTTGTGTGTTCCCTTAGGATGATTAGTAACCTTGTTATAGTCTTCAAGGTTCGTGGTTTATCATTCTTCCAATACCATGAACCAGTCATGGCAGAAGTTCCCCGTGAACTGAAGATCACAACAAGAGTGCTCTTCATGAGTTCTCCCTTCCATAATTGTGACTCTGTCAATCCTAACTTTCTGCATGGATTATCTGGAAGAAACATGTTGAACTTTGTTCGACGTATTCAATCTATGCATCCACAACTCAGAAAAATCATGTGCTCTTGAGCTGCCCCTTTTCAATGGTATTCCAACCTTTATCTCTCATTCGACAGTTAAGAGTAGTTGTGCATTGTGTTATCGATGTCGATTATTCTTGTGCTCCGTCAAGCCATCCTATTTCGGAATGACTAGGAGAAGCAAACTCCAGTACCTCATCCATTTCTTGGATTGGGTCAAAGCAGTTGTATTCCGCAGATCAAAATGCCAATCCAGCTTTTATTCTGTTCTACCTCGAAGTATTACACTCTTCATGTCAAGATTGTCATGAGAATGGCACAACCTCTTATGGACTCTTGATGCAGTGATACTTCTCGCCATCATTGTTCATTCCTTGGTCTCCGTGCTGGTTGTAGCCGGAACGCTGACAAGTGAACCGTGACGTGTGAAATCAATACTCCTAGCAAACCCATTGCTTAGAAGTTAATGGACAATAATTTCATTCTTGGTGTGATGGTTATTGAATTATCATCCTAAGATTGATCGTGCTACCTAGTCCATTTTTCATGGTGCACTCTTCGATCTATGAGTTCGGATTGTGTCAATCCCTCGCTCTGTTGATCATATCATCTTGCCCTGAAAAGCAAGATTGTTCCCGGGCTCAATAACACATTGGTGGTTCGTGATTTTCTGAATATCTTCTCAGAAGTATTACCGAGTTGACCCTGACCATTATGTTGAGTTCGTGATCAAGTTGGTTTTCCCTATAAACCATCCCTTCTCCAAGAATCTGTGTTGGATACCCCCTGAGCTAGTTGGTTAAGCTAAACAACAACTTGGAGAGTTGGAAGATAAAAGCTTCGTCTAACTCAGTTCATTCAAAAGGGATATCTCTGTATGTGTTTGTGTGTGTCGAAGAGAGATGATACCTTCATCGGTTGATCCCTGTGATCAATTGTTGCATCTATTGTCTTGTCCAATCTTTGATTTGAATATGGGCTATCATCAAATCAGAACCAGAACCAAAGATCTTCCTAATGTTGTTTTACTCGTGGATGTATCCTCGAGCATTATCTGTTATATCTTTTGGTCTGACCAATGCTATCACCTTGTTCACAAAGTTATGGACTTCCATCTTCAAGGAAACCTTGAGGAACTGTTGTTGAGCCCATCGACAACATTGTTTATACTCTCCATAATTCATGATGAACATAACGCTAGTGTTGGAAACTTTCATAGGCAATATCTTCATGTTCTGTATATGAAGTATATGTTAGGTGTTAGAAGTGACTCTCTCAGTTCACGAGTATTCGTTGCAAGTTGCCACCGTGAATCCGAGAAATGTCGTTTTGCTTCCTTTGGAATCATCCCCAATTCAGTCATGCATGTGTGAAGTATTATGTGGGTTGATAGACTGATCATCTCCAATCCATATGTATTGCCTAGCACTCCAAGCCACTGATTGATTTGTTCAAGGAAAAGAAGTTCCTTTTTAAGAGCTAACCCGGGCTTATATAAGGACTTCGTTATCCTCCAATGATGGTTCCACCCAGAACTCGGTGGTGTTTTGTTGTAAGATCTCCATGTGGTTACACTTGTCTCAGACAGTGTGTTCACATGTGTCTTGCAATACGGCTCATGTTTTCTAGTTGGCTCTCGCCGTTCATCTCCCGAGAATCTCGCAACGTCATCTCATCGATTTGTGTTGCAAACCTTCTTTTTCAGACTTGCTGAGTCTGAAACATCCTATCACCAACCATATCTGAATCTCAGGCGGATGTAATGGTTGGAACATTTCCCAAGAATTATATTATTGGTCTCTCTGTAACCCGGTAAAGTGATGTTGTGGCCAACACGCCTAGCCGAAAGACCTATTATTATAGTTTCTTCATTCAGCAACTTGGCTACTTCCCCATGAGGACTTCATATGACTTATTCTAGAAGTCATTTCTCATGGACCCTTGGAATCCCCAAAGTCCGACCTTTACTTGATGTTCTAGTCATAACACCGACCTATAATTGGGTTACGCTAGAAGATCATGGAGAACATTAGAAGCGGAGTGCTAAATGTCTCTCGGTCGATCATCCAGATTTCGTTCAACTGGCTTAGCCAAGGTGAAATCTGAGAAAGTGTTGTTTTCCTTTGCATCTGCATCCTCCATTGTTATTCATCATGGTAGTATGATGTGTTGCTAGGATCACTGGCATGGATATTGGTAAAACCCTGATGAATATGGAAATGCTCAAGTTCTTGAGAGCACGCTCACACACTAGGTTATATTCTCGGTATTAAATGGAATGTGCCTTCCGTTGCCGAGCTGTCCTATAACTCTAGTTTCTCTTTCGATCTGAGTATGCCATTCTTTCAATTCTTTCAAACGGTCGTTGTGAATTGCCTTAGGCTGGTGTGAAGAGTTTCAATGATTTCTGTATCAAAAGTAATTCTTTTTGCCACTTAAGGGATAATCCTACGAGACACCTTTCCCAAGGTGCCCGTTATGGTACAAAAGGCAATTAACTCCTCGCTACTTTGGAACCTCTTCACCATCTCTTTTTAAGCGTGGAATTGTTGCCTACCAATTGAAATCTCCGTCATCTGCCTCATTCCATTGCTCTCGATGTGTTTGGTGTCCCAGCTCAAGAGATGTTCTTACGTTTCAATCCATGAGTTGATCATGAGTTGCTCGATCTCAAGGAGATCGATTCTAGTAGAGCTTTTCATTCTTTTGTTTTCATGTTGGATGAAGATCTCAAGAGCAAAATGTCAAGATCAACATGATGCAATGAATCAACATCTTCGAGAAGGGCAATAGGATCATGAAGATTGTGCTAGCTTGTGTTCCTTAGTCCTCTTACCCTACGCTTGAATCTCGGGACGAGATTCTTGTTTAGTGGGGGTGAGTTATCATAGCCCTAGATTACTCATTGCTTGTCATGGCATAACCATCATAGGATCATGTTTAAATTTCATCAGCATGAAATGAGGATTAACAGAAACCCTAGCACCTCACCTAACCAAACAATTCAAATAGTTGTGATTTTTCAATGAATCCAAAATGCCCTTCAAAAATGTTCACTATTTCTGATAAATGTTGGCAACAACATATCAGGGGACATTTTATTTTTCACAACAGAAATAGTATTTTAAAAATAACTTTTAATGCTTCTAAAATTGGCAAATAAAGCACTATAAATATTATAATCTTTCAAAAATGCTGAAATCTTTTGTGGAGGTTTGGAATATTCAAACTATGCTCTGTAAAATATTTCAATAATTTTGAGCTAGGGATTTGTGCCCCTAGGAAATAAAACAAATGTCAGAAAAGCAAAAAAAAGAAACAAAACAATAAAAGGGAAAGAAGCTTACCTGGCTCCTGGCCCAGAGGAGAGGAGGCCCAACTGGCCCATGGCCAATCATCCCCTTCCTATCACCAGGAGGACAGGGGCGTGTGGCCGCGACGCGCCAGCACGCGCCAGGGCCAGCTCCTGCCTGCCTGCTCGTCGTGGAGTCGTCCAGGAGCGCCAGAAAGACCCCCCTCGACGACGTCCCGTTCCTCCTCGCTCCCCAGACCGCTCTCCCCTCTCTGCTCTCTCCTTCCCCCTCTCGGACCCGAGAGTGCCTCCGTGCACCACCGTGGCCACCGGCCTCGCCAAGCCCCGCAGCTGTGGCCATCGTCTCCGCCATCGAACACCACTTCCCCTCAGCCGAAGAAATCGGGCCCGGGAGCTCCTCATCGTCGTCACCTTCGCCGTTTCCATCGACGGCACCGAAGGCCGCCGGCCGTCGATTCTCAGCAACCGGAGCACCCCCGAGCCCGCTGATCCCCCCTACAGCCTCTCGGTGAGCCGCCTCGTCGTTTCCCCCTCTCCCCGGCTCCTCCCGCATTCTCTAGGCTGTTGCGCCATCGGGTCCGAGCTCCTCGCCACCGGCAATGGTGTGGCCGTGGCCACACCCACTGCGGCCCTCGCCCGAGCACGCCAACGTCCTCAGCATGCCCCCAGGAAGCCGTAGATGCCATAAGATTCTTCCCCGTGACTGATAGCCTCGCGCGCGCTTCGCCCGAGCTCTGGCCGCCACGGATGTGCTCGCCGGCGAGCACTCTGGCGACCCCAATCCCTCTAGCCAGTCCCGCTCGATGCGGTCGAGCACGGGCTACCTCCCGATCCTCTCAGCGCGTCGAACCAGTGCCTGTAGCGGATTCCAGCGAGCCTCCGCCGGGTCGGATGGTCGCCGGCGGTCTCACCCCAGCCGGTGCTGACGTGGCCCGGCCATTAGGGCCTAATTACCCTGCTAACCACCACCTCTAGCCACTGACAGCGGGCCCCAAAGTGGGTCAAACCCCCGGTCAGCGCGGGGATTAACCCGGTGTCACTGACATGTGGGCCCCGGTCGTCAGGTTTGACCCGGACCGGCCCTGTTGACCTGCTGACGCAATGCTGACGTGTTGCTGATGCATTAATTGATTTTCTAGTAATAAAATAATTCAGGAATTTCTAGAAAATGTTTAAAACTTCTAAAAATCATGGTAATTCAACCATAACTCAGATGAAGAAAAGTTATATATGAAAAATGATCAGAAAAATACAAGGAATCTGTTTATGCCATGTTCATGCATGTTTGAACAAGTTAACATAACCAACTAGGACATTTAATGATTAGGACAAATTTGATAAATAGTTTGGAGTTGGAATTTGATGCCTATTTGAATTCCACTTCAATTAACTTGGTTAATTATTCCTCTAGTTCAATTGAGTACCTTAATTTGTCATAGCATACATCATGGTTGTGCATTGCATGAATTGAATGTTGTTTCTTCTTGTTTGTCGGTGTTTGATCTTCCTCGGTAGACGTTGTTCCGACGTTATGATCGTTGACACTGATGAAGTGATCTTCTATCTTCAGAACTGTCAGGCAAGCAACCCCTCCTTGAGCATCCCGATAATATCCTACTCTCTCGCTCCTGCTCTCTTATACTACATTAGGACAATAACGATTCAACTGTTACCTGTTCTCGGTAGTTGAACTTGTCGGCGTTCTGGGAACGGGGGTACCCAGACCTGCCTGCCTGCGGCCCAGGGCGTGGCCCACCTCGTCAGCCAAACACGGCCTGGCGCGACCCCACACAAGGCAAGGCCCTCGCGAGGACCCCAGGCTCGCGAGGGAGAGCGGCACCAAGACCAGCAAGGAGTGGGCCTCCTCAGGCCCCCTCCGGAGCGGCGGAGATCTCTATGCAGGACCCGGCTTTAGGAGTCAAAGATGACGCAAGGAAGGACAGGCGGGTGCCAGCGCGCCAGGTGGAGCAGTTTCCCCTTTGGTGCAAAGGGAGCAAGGACGTCCGCGGGTTCCCAAGGCATCCCCCAAAGGTTTCTATTCTGGTGCAACAAGACCACGACCACGGGCCCCGCAGGGTGGATGTCATCGCCGAGCCCACCTCTGCATCACCGACGGCTACTTTGCAGGCGAAGACCACCTTTGGACAGAGCGGGGATGTACTCCTGTCCCCCTTCAAATTTGGCCATTGTGGGATCCCTTCCCGCCATTGTGATAAGGGAAGAGGACCCGGGCCACTGCTATATATAGAGGCTAGGCCGCACCATAGAGAGGGGACAAACACAAGTCAAGGCAGAGAGCCAAGAACACCACTCGAGCGCCCTCGCGAGGCTCGAAATCACTGTACTAGTTCATCCACCACACCTCCCCGAGAGGCAATCCACCAAAGCAGGAGTAGGGTATTACGCTTCGCAGCGGCCCGAACCTGGGTAAACCACCGTGTTCATCTTCTTCCTCGTCATCGTGCAAGTTCGCCGTAGTCACCATCGAGTAGCAATCTAAGTAGGGCGAGGCCGCAGGGAAACTTTGCACATGCCCCTGTGTTCGAACCTTGAGGGTTTTGCGGAGCCCGAAATCCGACATTTCGCGCGCCAGGTAGGGGGCGTGCCGAAGTCTCCCTCAAGTCTCGCCTCGCCTCTGCTCGCCGCGCTCATGGTAAAAGGACGTCGAGCCCGTGCTGAGTGGCGGGCTGCCCGTGTGGCGCGGGCGGCGCCGGCGGGCCTCGGCACTCGACGTCGTTCCGCCTTCCCGTCGGCGGGCGCCATCGCCAACCGGGCCCTCAACGGGCGCCGGGGGCTGCCGCCTTCACCAACCGCACCGCACGCCCTCGTCGCCCCGGCCCTTCCCCGCATCCGGGCCGCACCGCCGCCTTTCCGGGACTGCCACGACCCGACGCACAGACACGTCGCGCTCCTCGTGGCGCATGAGCTACAGCGCCACCGTGCTGCGCGTGATCGCCACAAAGACTGGGCCAGGCGTGCCCCCAGGCGTGTCACCACCACTCGCGGGACCCTGGTGTACCTCGGCGAGGCTCATGCCAGTGAACTCGCTCAACCGGCTGGCTCGGCGCTTGGGCCGCACTGGCGCGTTCGGGGATCCGCGACGACCCGCGCTCGCCCGAGGACTGGCCCGGGTCGCCGGGGGCGCGGGGGCCGGCCGCGGACGCCAGCAGAGGCCGGCAGGGGGCGCAGCCCGCGCAAGAGTGGTGTCCCCTCGCACCCCTTAGCACACCTACCGGAACCAGGGAGGAGGACCAGGGGCTCGACTGCGCCAGCGCCCGGGGGCTCGAGCAACTCTACAACGGCCATGTTGACGAGCGCCCGGGCCGCGAAGGAAGCAACGCAGGCTACCACGGCTGCAGGAGGCACGTACGCGACTTCGTGAGCGGCTCTCGCGCGGGCTAGTATGCGCAGCCTGGCGAGGGCGGCTTGAGGGATTGGCCTCCTGAGGATGCCCGGCGCAGGCAGCTTCGCGAGGCGCACCCGCTGGTAGGGAGCTGCCTTGAGCAGGCATCTGGGTCTGGGGACCGGGGGTCGCTAGCCTCGGAACGGAGGGTGAAACGTGCGCCCACGTCCCCGGGTCGGGTGGCCCCAGCTTGGAGACGGAGGGTGGAACACACGCCCATGTCTTCGGGCCAGATGATCCCAACCTGGGGATGGGGGGTGGAACACACGCCCTTGTCTCCAGGGCGCGCGACGCTCGCCTGGAGACGGAGGGTAGAACATACGCCCATGTCTCCGAGTCGGGTTTCGCTCGATCGCCAGCGGGCGATCCTGTACTCGCCCATGTCCCCAGGCCCAACTCGCCCAGCCTGGGGGCATGGCCTCAAGTACCTGCGTGGGGACCCGGGGCACCCCAGCGAGGCGCGTTGGGGCACCACCCGGGGTGCCGACCTCGCGCGCAATGGAGGGGCGCCGCTGGACCTGACCCGCGGCGCAGGGGGCTGCACCGTTGCCGCGGCGGTAGCACCCGGACATGGGCTCTGGGGTGCCCATGCTCTTTTTCGAGGCGGGCGCTCCCTTCGGAGAGCGTGAGGGGCTCCCCCTACGCTCGGGGGCCCGTCTGGAACCATCCCTACTTCGCCACGCCAAGCCTGGGGCTGGGAGTGGGCTTCATGTCCGTGAGGCATGGAGCTCCCTGTACACCCCCGGGACCAACCCGTGACACTCTCGCATAATAATGAGTGGGTTGTATACGCCCGGAGCCCCCCGAGGACGCGGAGGGGTTCCTTCCCACGCAATGTGGAAGCCACAACTCCGCACTGGCGGACAACACTGCCCACCAATGGCTATGCCCACGCAACGTGGATGCCCTACGCTCAGCGCTGGGGGAAGACAAAGACGAAGACTAGCCTAGGTGCCGGACGCGGCGTTTGCTTGCTTCTTTTTGTGTTCAAATTGCAACTTTTTGGAATGGAGTTTGAGGACTTCGGAACTCTATATTTAAAAGAAAAAGGGGCGGGGAATTTTCTCTCATTGCTCTCTCGTTTTACCGGTCTTGAGTTCTCTTTTTCTGGATTTGTGTTTCACAAGGGGCCGTGCGCTCCGGCCCACCCCGAGGCACCTCGGAGCTGGATAGCGAGGCCCTGTCGCCTCAGGGACTTGCATCTTTGGGCAGTCGACCCCCGCTCGGGGGCTCCAACTGCAGCACGGCACCACGGCATGGGGTCTCAGGAGGTTCCAGTGCCTCCTGAGGCAGTACCCAGCAGGGCGGAATGGGGGTCGCTCGAGCGTCAAAGGGGGCTCCTGAGCAGCGCGCCTCAGGAGCCTTACCGGTCATATAGCCACTCGCCCCTCGATGTCGTCCTTGGTGATCCGGTCGGCATCAAGGGTGTCGAAGCCTCACCTCGTAGTTGCGTCCTTGGTGATCCGGTCGTACACTACGGTGGTAGGGAAATGTGCAGGGCTGGGACCTGCCGACGTAGAGCTGCTTGATCGTCAAGGGGGGCTCCTGAGCAGCACGCCTCAGGAGCCTTACCAGTCATATAGCCACTCGCCCCTCGGTGTCGTCCCTGGTGATCTGGTCGGCATCGAGGGTGTCGAGGCCTCACCCCGTAGTTGCGTCCTTGTTGATCCGGTCGTACACTACGGTGGTAGGGAAATGTGGGGGACTGGGGCCTGCAGACACAGAGTGCCGAAAGGGCCCCCAACTTGCCTCATTCATGAGAAAGAAAAACCCTCGGGGCGTCCGGACTGCCCCCCCCCCAAGCGCCATTGCTGAACCTCCCTAACGCAGAAGGCTACCACGAGCATGCCGACCGGGTTGGCGGCAACCCCGGGCAAAAGGAAGCGCGGTGCAACACACCTCGTCATTCGGAAGCACATGCAAAGGTATTTTCAAAAATACATTAAGATTGTCACTAGGCCGCATGCATAACCCTGCCAGGAAAACAAGAAGGCTGCTCAAAGGGACATGTAGCCGCCGCCACTCTCTTCATCACTACCGCCGGCGGCCTCGTGCTTCCCGGCCCCGGCAAGGCCCTCCGCCTCGTCGGAAGAAATCTCCGCTATCAGATCTTCCACATGGTCCTTGACCCACTCGGCGATGGCGGCTCGAGTCACTTCGGGTACCGGACCAAGCACCGCCCCGAAATCGAAGTGCGGGTCGAGACGAAGGAGGTGGCTGAAGACGTTCGAGGCTGCCCACGCCAGGAGGTAGCGGCGCTTCTCCTCCACAAGCATGCGGATCTTCTCCTCACCCCCCTCAAGGCACTCCACGACCCTGGAAAAGAAGCCCAGGTACCCAGCATCATCTGGAACCAAGGGGCTCGAGACGCTCGCACCACAGATGTCGCTCAGGGCCCGGTTGGCCCTCCCCTCGAGGGACTGGAACATCTGGGAGCGCGTGTACTGGAGGCCGCGAGCACGGCCCGCCTCGTCCGAAGCCTTCTCCGCCAGGGAAGCAGCGCCCTCTACTTGTTTATAAAGAAAAGCTAGCTCGGCCTCGGCAGCAGCCTGGGTATCCATCGCGGCTCGCCGGCGGCCCTCCTCTTGGTCTAACCTTTTCCTGAGGGCATCGACCTCGCCTTTCAGGTGGTCACGTCGCTTCCAGTAACGGGACTCCTGGAGCTTCAGCTTTGCGCGATATTCCTGAAGAAGGGAGCGCCAAGCCTCTACCACCTTGTTGTCGACCTCCTCTTGGAACCTCGCCTCGCGGGAGGCAAGGGACTCCTCGGCAAGCGACGCCTGGCGCTCCCTCACCTCCAACCTCTCTTGCTCCAAGCTCTGCTCCAGCGCTTCCATCGCCAACGCGTCAACACGCACGCGGGGGCCTACACCGGCGGCGAAGGACGCGAGCGCCGGGCTGTCAAGTGCGGCCCTCCGCGCTTGGGCCTACCTCTCAAGGGAGGCTTTCAGGGCTTAAAGCTCCTCGAGGCGTTTCTCGGAAGCCCTGCGCCGGCAGTCGGCTTCCTGAGCCTCGGCGAGGGCGCGCTCGCGGGCCTCCACCGCCATAGCAAGGGACTCCTCGGCCTTCGCACGGACGCGTTCGTGCTGCAGGCGACCGAAATTCACAGCGACCTCGAGACGATGCCATTCCCGCGCGAGGCGCTGGCGTTCCGCCTCCAGGCGGGCATCGTTGTTGGTGAACACCACCCCCATGCGCCCCAGCGCTTCCGTCGCAGTCTGGAGCAAGCCCCACTACACGGCGCTCCGGTCACCTGCAAGCTCGAGGGCCCAGCCAGGGTCTCCTCTTTTCCCGGGATGGACGAAGGAGATATGCGGGGGACCGCCCAGCTCAGACGAGTGCCCGGGGGCTGGGGGCTCCCGCCTGACCGCCCCAGAAGAAGGACGCGCCACCTCAGACCCCACTTCACCAAGCAAAGGGGGCCCGAGGACACAGCGGGGCGCACCCCCAAGGAAGGCTGCCAGCGAGGGGCGCGGCCCCACCCCGGGGAGCTGGAGGCTGCGAACGAAGAAGATCACAGGGGGCTCATGCTCGAGGCCCTCTGACGGATGAACAGGCTCGGGCACGGGCACCCTGTCAACCAGAACTCCACGGTTGATGGAAGACGAGGCCGCAAGAAGCTCGACGGCTGAGGAAGCAGGCAGCGTCGACTCAGCTCCTCCTTCAACAGAGGGGGACCTGCGAAACACAAGCTCAGAAGGAGGGCGCCGAAGGGGAGGTTGAGGGGGCGCGAGCGCTTACTCATCCACGGCGATCCACTTCCTCTTCACTGGTGCCCAAGGAGTCGAGGAGCGGCCACCCCCAGGCGCCTTCCTCTTTCGATCGGCGCGGAGGCCGGGGGACGACGAGCCAACAACTGGCACCTTGCACTCTGGGGCGGAGACGGCGACCTTCATCATCGACGGGGCGCCACCCTCGATCCTGAGCTGACCCGAGGCGGGAACCGTGGAAGCAGGCGGCGAAGGGCGCCCCATCTCGACCACGGGAAGAGCAGTCTCTTCAGGGCTCCTGGGGATCAAGGCCCTCGAGAAGGGGACACCCTGAGGACACGGCCCCTCGGGAGGAAGGAACCCCCACTCATAGAAATACGGCATCTTCAGGCCGAGGGCTTCCCGGTCCTTGTAGTTATACAAGGGGAGGCCGCCCTGGGGGAGCTCGCCGGGCTCGCCACCGGTCAAACGGCGGAGCAGCTCGCGCAACACGTCGGAAGAAAGAGATGGGACCTGGATCCTCATCGGATCGCGAGGACCTGTGAAGGTCCACATCGGGCGGGAATGGCGCTGAAGGGGAGCGATTCGTCGACGTATGAACTCCCGCACCACCATCGCCATCGTCACGCCCGCCTCCTTCAGCCTCGCCAGCCTGGCTAGAACCCGCGCGCGCCGCGGGTCGGCAAGCTTATCGTGCATCCACCCGTGGTTCGGCACCGCGGGGGACAGCGGGGGTTGAAACAGGGTGCCGGCCTCAGCTGTACTGACATACACCCACTGCCGTCGGAACCCTTCTGCCTCTGGGGAGAGTCCGGCGTCAAGGGCCCCTTTGGCCGATACGTCAGCTGCTCTTAGGGACACGCACCCAGAGCACTGTTCCCCCGAGACCAACTCGAGGGAGAAGAAGTGGTGCAACAGGGCCACAGAGGGGAAGACACCCACGAAGGCCTCGCACAGGAACGCGAAGGCCGAGAGGAGGACAAGGGAGCCAGGGTCACGGTGGAGCATGTGGATCCGAGAGTTCGAAAGTACGGTCGAGAGGAAGCCCGAGAACGGCGGTAGCAAGCCCGAAAGAAGGGCATAGATATGGAGGGGAATGGAGGAGGCCACGAGCTCGCTCCGGGGCTGCGAACCTGGCCAGATCTTGGTTGCCCCCCATTCGTTGGAGCCGGCGGCGACCACCAGCTGAACCTTCTCCAACCCCTCCAGGTTCACCACCGAAGACCGGCCCAGCGCGGTGTCACACCCTGTGTTTGTATCACTTTGCTATGCTTGGATTTACAAATTGGAACCAATTAAAACTTTTTGAGTGCATGCTTGTTTGAATTGTTGCTTGTTTGATTGTTTGGTTGATTATGTTTGGCACTCTTAGGTTCTACTCCTCTCCATATTCATCTTCCTTGATCCAAACTTCTTGCCCAATGATCATGCCATGTGAATAGTACCCAAAACTATTTTTATCGAAATTTATTTTGACCAAAAAGAATTTAGTCAAATTAGATTTTCAAAAACCCCTGAGTTGAGGTTTGCACTACAAGCCCTCAAATTGGGTGGATCCTTTTTCCCCAAAGACCTTATTTGGAACCTACTATATATATGACTTCCCAAAACCACCAAATATTAATTTTAAAGGTTATTTTACTATTTTATTTAAAGGCTTTTTCTTAAGGCCAGAAATGGTCTTTTATAGGGAAAAATTATTTAAATGCTTTAAAAATATTTGACAAAATTTAGGGAAACTCAGTGGACATATATTTTCCATATATATGAGTTTAAACACATGGTCATGTTCAAAAACATGGGCAAAACCCCTCAAAACCTTTTCTGTCCAAATCAAGCTTTTGAAATATTTCTATAAGAAATATTCTCAATAAATTCCTAGAAAATTCTAGCAAGCCAACCATGTTATATGTGATGGCCTTGCAAAGTTTCATCTCAATCCCAATTGATTTGCTTCATCAAAATATTCCAAAACCCTCTCTGTCCAGATTCAAATTTGAACAACTTTACATTGTGGAGTTTGTCCTATTGACCCCAAACTTTGTGGGCATGTTCTATACCCCAAATAATGATACCACACCAAGTTGTGGATTTGGTAGCACAGGATTGCATGCCTGGATCTACAGAAATCTGTTTCTATTAAATTCTAGGGTTTTCCAAGTTTGTACTGTCAACTTTATTCAAATCTCCTCAAACTTGGAGATACTCCCTATTTTCACCTACATTTCCATACTGTTAAATCTCATGTCAAGAAAACTCCATTCGCTTGCCTAAAACTACATCAAACACCTTCTGGCTGATTGGTAAAAGCCAAGTTTGACCCCCTTCTGCTATTCTCCTTCACACCAAGCTTTTACCACAGCATACTAGCATTGCACCTCACCTCCAGTAAGAATTTCAAGCCTCGGCTCCATGGTTAAGTGGGGTAAAACCCCATTTTTACCCTCTGGACAGCAGTAAAGCACTTCTCTCTCACCTCCACTCATATTCTATCAACCTCCCAGGGCATCCAATGCCAGTGTCCCCTAGCCTAGATTCCCCTAGACCCCCTAGACACTAGTGACCGTGCACAAGACGCCGTTGGCATGCCATGGCATGCCAAACGGGCGCTCCAGAGCGTGCTACAGTGCGCCCCCGCACTGTAGCCGCCGCCCAATGGCTGCTCCCGACAGCCTCGGGACCCCCAGCCGTGTCCCCCTGGCCCACCTCGACGTCCTCACCACGGCAAGCTGCCGGCCCCTTCCTCCCTCTCTCTCCAGCGGCATCCCACACGCGCGGCGCGGCTGCCCGGTTCGGCCAACCGGTGGCTTCACAGGCGCGGCATGCCCCGCTCCTCCCCAGCTCTCTCTCCTCCCTCCGCTGGTCCTAGGCGACGCCCAGGAACACCCCTGACCCATCTCCGCAAGCCCCCGTGGCCTGTAGCTTGGCCTCGACCCCGCCGGCGCAGGAGCTCTTGGTGGACCACGTGGCACCAATAAAAAGGCTTCCCCGCGTCCCTCTCTCCTCTCTGGATCCCTCCTCTACCTGCCAATTGTGCTCCCGCACCTCGCCCCCTTCATTTTGGAGCTCGAGCGCCCGGGATCGAACCGGAGCTCGCCGCCATGGGCCACCGGTGTTCGCGAGGTAAACGGCCTCCTCCGCCCTCGTTCGCTCCCGATCTGGAACCTCTGCTCCCTCCTGACCCTTTTCCCCCCATTCCGCGTGCTTATTGCAGCAGGAGGCGTCGGGTTTGTCCTCCTACCAAAGCGCCGCTGCCCTGCTTCCTCGTCGCCGGCGAAACCCTGCGCCCCGGCGACCAACTCCACCTCCCCCGAGACGGCGACGACGCCCTGAAGCCATTCCTGCCCTCATCTCCCCTCGCCGTGCACTCCCTCGCCGCTGGTGAGCTCTTCCCCTCCTCTGTCGAGAGGTAGACGACGACCTGCCAGTGGGGCCAGGTCGTCAGTCTCTCACCTCGCCCGCCTCCCTCTCCCTCTCTCTCTGGCAACCGGGCCCTGCCCGTCAGGTTTAAACCTGGCGAGCGCGGGCGCACCGGCTCGGCTCAGGCCGATTCAATCTGGGCCGGCCCAGCTACTGGCTGTTTCTGGCCCAGGCACAGTGGCATTTTTCTTTTTCTTTTTCTGTGGGGTTTTCCAAAAATCCCACAGGATTAAATAAAACTCCAAATCCAATTATTCTTTCACCAAAAATCTTGAAATATTGTTTAGAATTTAATAGTGCTATTTATATGATTTATTGAAACTTTTTATATACTGTTTTATTTTAAAAAACCCTTTTGGGCATTTTTAGCCACTATTAAAAATAATTTTTGAAAACCTTTTTCACCACAAAACCTTAAGGGAATATTTTTAGTTTTGCTTTAGGATTTATCAGAATAGAGTAACATTTTTAAAGTGGCTTTTGTGCTCTGTTTTGTTGTGATGCTTATTGTTGCCCGTTTATTCCACGATGATAGATTGCTTTGTTGACGAAGGGATTGGACCCGAAGAATTTGAAGACCCCGAAGACTTTGTTGAGCCAGGCAAGCAGCCCTTTGACCATGATAAGAAACTTTTTCATGCATGACATATAGCACATGTTGTTTCAATGATTTGATCATGATGTGGTGTTCCCCCCCTTCGGTGGAATACCTCCGATACTTTACCGTTGATACTTGCATCGGGCATGACCCTACCATCCTTATGAGGGTTGTGCGGGTGGGAGTAGATAGGTTGCTAGTAGATGCTACGCAAGTGGCTTCGGGAATATGCATGGTGAAGGAAACAAATGATTTCAAAGATTTTTCGAAAACCCCGTCGGGTGCCACTAATGCCCGAGGGAGATGATGATGAGCTAGGTAGCCACTTGATAAAGAAGTGGTGTACCGGAGCAAGTGAGTGTGTGTGGTTTTCGAAAATGGATTGGTGTAAGTTGCGACCGTTATTCCAACCTTACATGTACGACCACGATACCCCTTATGGGACGGGGCTTTGTTGATTACCTTGGTGGGTACTAGCATAGAGCCCGCATTACTAGTGGCGGGAGTGGCGTGGTCACTCTCGATACGGGGTCGTGCCGGTAAGGACGATCATGCGATGTCTTCACAGACACCGGGCACACCGTTGGTCCCTGCATGGATGCTACTCGTGATGTACATCATGTGGGCTAGGTACCAATCGAGTGGACTCTTTGTTTAGTATCGCTAGGGAAAAGGCATTGTTCGGGTGCTTACCTCGGGTATGTAATATACCGCGAGTCGTGGATGACACGGAAGTTCCCCGAGTCTTGTGGGTAAAGTGTGCAACCTCTGCAGAGTGTAAAACTATTCGAATAGCCGTGTTCACGGTCAAGGACAGTTGGATGACCGCTCTTGTGCTACGTCCAAATGTTTTCACAAATTGGTGTGTGTGTGTGTGTGTGTGTGTGATGGTGACAAAGGTGATACTTGAGTTAAGTCCGATGACTTGGCATGATGATGAACATGAGATGTTCAACCCCCCTTGCTTATGATGAAAACTGTGACTTGTTGACATGAATGTCTGTCAGCGGTTGATGCATGCTTACTTAAGTTACTTGATCATGCATTGCACTTAAAATCAGCTTTCTGCAAAACTTACCTACTTAGTGCTAGATCATGCATTGTTATACATGGTTCCGCAACTTGGGTTGCTTGCGAGTACATTCAAAGTACTCATTGGCTTGCCACTGGTTATTTAATTGGCCAGGCATGGAAGAGCAGGAATATGGCGAATAGTTCGTTGGTGATGAACATGCGAACTAGGACGCTTCCCAGTCAGAATGCCTATAGGTTTAAGGCAGATGGCATGGGTTCACGCTTTCGATCAAGATTTCCGCTGCTTGTTATGTTTAAGTGTTTGGCCCTTGTGGCCCTATCTTTGTAAGACTGGACCTTCACGGTCCTTATTTGTGTAAGACGCTAAATGTGGATGTAAGAGTCTTGTTATTCAGATTTTGTGTGTTCAGTGAGCATTGATCTCTGGGATCACTATACACGTGCATTCGGTGATCACGACTTATGAGTCGGGATCCCCACAGAGCTGGTATCAGAGCGAGGTTGACTGTAGGAAGCCCTTAGTTAGCATGGACGTTAGTTAGGATAAAAACCTTTTCAAGATTTCGCCTAGTTACTAGGTGCCACAAGTTCTATACATCTCTTCTCTTCTAGTCTATTTCAAACTTTTGCTGACTCTCCTCCATTCAAAACCTTGTAGATGGCCGTTGCTCCCATGAGACTCCTCATGACCGGATTCCCACCTCTCCTAAGAGACTGCCTCCAACAATGCCAATATCCATCGGAACCAATGTACACCCTGCATGAACTGGACAATGCTGAGTTTGGAATGGAGTTCTACTCCAAGGTGGTTGTACCTGCCAAGACCCCACCCCAGAGTTGGTTCTTTGTTGGACCACCTATGCCAACAAGGGACATGGCCATACAGCAGGCGGCCTATGAAGCCCTCCTTCGTCTCCGAGACCACCTCCCGGAAATGAAGGAAGGACAAGCTACCCGCTACCTACCCAGCAAGAGTGGATTAGGAGCCTCTGCTCAAGCAGTGATTTCCACAAGAGACGAAGACCCAACCCTCAAGCTCCAGATCCTCTTTGCCAACGCAGTAGATTACCTTCTGCGCTACCTTACCGAAGAATTCCTCAAGTCCCGCCAGGATTTCCCTTCACTCTTACACCTCCACTGCCTCGAGAAGAAAAAGGTGGTCGAGCAAGAACAGCATATTGCTGCCCTGCAAGTTTACATCACCAACCAGAAGCAACAAATTGAGGAACTTCAGGAAGTCCGCAACCGAGCCCCGCGCCGGAGGCACCAGAACAGATTCCCATATCCCCTACGTGGAGGACCATCGTCAGGCCACCGACGTCATAAGCCAAGGGTAAATAACAACTTCGACATTCCTGTCACGTGTTTCGGGTGTGGCGAGTTTGGGCATCATGTTAGGAGATGTCCCAACAAGCAGCCGACTGTCGCATACCCACTCGTACCACAAGAAGATATAGGAGCTGAAGATTGAGCGTCCTTCCCTCCAAGACATGAAGCAAGCACGACTACTGAATCCGAGAACCCCTAGGGTAGGATGAGTCGTGTAACCCCTATGCGAAGTCGAGTCCGTATAATGGATCATATGAAACCATGTGTGCTTGTTGTTTGCCTTTGTTGTTTGTGTTCCGATGCAAGTCGCGCTTTTGCCATTAGGCAACGTGTAAGCGACTCCATCATCTATCTTATCTTAATATATGTGTTGGTCTTTCGACCTTTGTTTTACCACACTTGCACTATACCAACCCCCTTAGGCGCGCTTTCTCCGTTATTGCCTCTCCTCTCGTCAATCCCAGTTGTTTGACTTGGCTGCTCCAAACAGGATGGTGACTGCAACCCGCAACAGCCACTTCACCAACCCTGAAACCGGCAACTCTAGCCAGCAACAGGGAGCTGGTGGGACTGCTCAGGCTGGAGATCACCCGGAGCAGCCACAAGGCGACATTCCCCCGCCACCACCTCCACCGGAGAACATGACCATAGCTCAGTTTCTCCAAGTTCTCCGGGAGGAACGCCAAGCCAACATTGCTGCTATTCAGCAGATGGCTCAAGTCCTTGTGAACAACCAGCAGCAAGGGAGGAACGGCAATGGCCGCTCCACTCTGTCTGAGTTCCTGAGGAATTCGCCCCCAACCTTCACCGAGACTGCTGAACCCTTGGATGCCGATGGCTGGATCCGCACCATCGAGGACCTCCTTGCACTGGTCAATTGCAATGAGGATCGTGAGAAGGTGATGTATGCCTCTCACTTCCTCGGAGGTACTGCCAGAGCTTGGTGGGATGGATTCAAGGTCATGCAAGGCGATCATGTGATTACCTGGGATAACTTCAAGGAAGGATTCCGCACCACCCACATTCCTTCTGGGATTATGGCTATCAAGAAGAGAGAATTCCGAGCGCTGAAGCAAGGAAGTGGCTCTGTCAAGGAGTACCTGCAGAAGTTCAACCTGCTGTCAAGGTATGCACCTGAAGATGTCAACACGGAGGCTGCTAAGATGGAACGCTTCATGGAAGGACTTCAGCAGACCCTGCAGTATCAGCTTATCGTCTGCGACTGTCGGACCTTCTTCGACCTGGTGAACAAGGCCCTCATGCTGGAAGACAAGCGTCGTGCCATAGACGACACTCGCAAGCGCAAGATGATCAGCAAGGGTAGCTCCAGCAACCAGAAGCCTCGCCCCTGGCAGCCAGCCCTAGCCAAGCCAACCTATCAGCCGTAGCAGGCTAGACCTCCTGCACCTCGTCCGAGCTACCAGCCTCAGCAGTATGCCAACCCCAGGCCAGCTTACAACAACCCCAATACCAACAATGGCTGTGGGAACTACAACAACAACCCTGGACAAGTCACTTGCTTTGGATGTGGTCAGCCAGGACACATCTCTAGGATGTGTCCCAACAAGAAGCCAGATGCACCGCGCCCCAATGCGCCGAACCAAGGTCAAGGCCGTGGAGCGCCACCAAGGAACCCAGCTCCCCGCAACCAGCCCAACAATGGCAAGGGTCGTGTGAATCACGTCACCGCTGAGGAAGCCCAGGAAGACCCGGACGTCATACTGGGTACGTTCCTCGTCAACTCAACTCCAGCAACAGTACTGTTTGATTGTGGAGCTTCGCATTCTTTTGTCACCCAAAAGTTTGCACTAGAGAGTGGTATGAAGCCTACACCCCTAGGTAGTCGAATGTTGATTCAAACCCCGGGATCAGTTATGAAGTCTGGGATAGGTTGTAAAGGAGTTGAGATTAACATCAACGGGGTAGACTTCCTAGCAGACCTTATCATCCTAAAGTCAGAAGGCTTGGATGTGATCCTTGGCATGGACTGGCTAACCAAGAACCGAGGCTACTTGGACTGTGCCAAGAGGACCGTCACCATAACCAATAGCCAAGGAGTGGAAGTCAAGTATGTCCCCAGCTGTGCCTCCACTCAAGCCCCACAGGTTAATTGTCTGTCGGGAATTGAGTTGGATCAAGTGCCAGTAGTATGTGAATACCCGGATGTATTTCCTGATGAGCTGCCCGGAATGCCTCCTGACCGCGACATTGAGTTCATCATTGAGCTAATGCCCGGAGCAGGACCCATCTATAAGAAGCCCTATATAATGGGGTCCGAAGAGTTGGCTGAGTTGAAGAAGCAACTGGCGGAGCAGCTCAGAAAAGGGTTCATTCGCCCTAGTGCCTCACCTTGGGGATCACCTGTTCTATTTGTGTCAAAGAGGGATGGAACTATCCGGCTCTGTGTCGATTACCGTTCACTCAATGAGGTCACAATAAAGAACAAGTACCCACTCCCCAAGATTGAAGACCTATTCGATCAGCTGAATGGAGCTAAGGTGTTTTCAAAGATCGACCTCAGGTCTGGGTACTACCAGTTGAAGATCAGGCCCCAAGACATTCCGAAGACGATGTTTGTAACCCGGTATGGCCTGTATGAATACACGGTCATGTCATTTGGGTTGACCAATGCCCCTGCATACTTCATGTACCTCATGAACAAGGTCTTCATGGAATAGTTGGACAAGTTTGTTGTCGTCTTCATTGATGACATACTCGTCTTCTCCAAATCTGAAGAAGAGCATGAGCAACACTTGAGATTGGTCCTAGACAAGCTTCGAGAGCACCAGCTTTATGCCAAATTCAGCAAGTGTGAATTCTGGCTGCATGAAGTTGGATTCTTGGGTCATGTGTTGACTGCAGAGGGATTGTCAGTGGATCCTGCCAAGATTGAAGCCGTGACAAAATGGCAATCCCCAACCAATGTGAAGGAAGTGAGAAGCTTCCTCGGACTCGCGGGATATTACCGCAAGTTCGTCGAAGGGTTCTCGAGCATTGCCCGACCCATGACTCAGCTCTTGAAGAAGGACAAGAAGTTCGAATGGACGCCGAAGTGTGAAGAAAGCTTCCAAGAGCTCAAGAAGAGATTGACCACAGCCCCAGTTTTGGCCACCCCCGATATTCACAAGGAGTTTGTGATATATTGTGATGCATCGAGAACAGGGCTTGGAGGTGTTCTGATGCAAGAAGGCAGAGCCGTAGCATATCTATCCAGACAGCTACGTCCTCATGAAGAGAACTACGCTACTCATGATCTTGAGTTGGCAGCCGTAGTTCATGCCTTGAAGACATGGCGACATTACCTTCTGGGGAAGCGATGTGAGATATACACAGACCACAAGAGTTTGAAGTATATTTTCACCCAAAGGGAATTGAACATGAGGCAGCGAAGATGGTTGGAGTTGATCAAGGATTATGACCTCAGTGTTCAATACCACCCCGAAAAGGCTAACGTGGTAGCTGATGCCTTAAGCAGAAAGGCTTGTTCCTTGAACGCTATGATTAAGGAAAGGCTACCCGCCATGTACGAAGAACTTGAAAGCTTCGGCTTGGAACTAGTTGCACCTGGATTCCTAGCCAACCTCGAAGCAAAGCCTACCTTGATGGATGATATTAAGGAAGCTCAGAAGGGACACGAGAGCATTGAAGGCATCAAGAGGAAGATCAAGGCAGGCAAGGCTCCAGGATTCTCAGTGGATGAACAAGGAGTCATATGTTTCGGGAATCGCATCTGCGTACCCAACAAAGAAGAGCTCAAGAACTTGATCTTGCAAGAAGCTCATGACACTCCGTATTCCATCCATCCTGGAGGAACCAAGATGTACCAAGACCTCAAGGCAAGATTCTGGTGGCATGGCATGAAACGGGAGATAGGCACCTTTGTTGCTAAGTGTGACATATGCCAGAGAGTCAAAGCTGAGCATCAGCGACCCGCTGGACTATTATAACCTCTCAAAGTGCCTGAATGGAAGTGGGACAAAGTCGGAATGGATTTCATCACCGGATTACCAAGGTCAAGCAAAGGGCATGATTCTATTTGGGTCATTGTCGATCACCTGACCAAGGTAGCCCATTTCATTCCCGTCAAGACCACCTACAATGGGAACCAACTGGCCAACCTCTACATCAACCGGATTGTAAGCCTCCACGGAGTTCCTAAGGAGATTGTATCAGACCGAGGCACCCAGTTCACCTCAAGGTTCTGGAATAGGTTTCAAGAAGCTATGGGAACCAAGCTCTCCTTCAGCATTGCTTTTCACCCCTAGACCGGTGGGCAGACAGAACGAGTAAATCAGATACTCGAGGATATGCTCCGTGCTTGTGTTTTGGCATATGGAGCCAAATGGGAAGATTGCCTGCCATTTGCCGAGTTCTCCTACAACAACAGCTATCAGTCAAGCCTTCAGATGGCACCATTTGAGGTGTTGTATGGACACAAGTGTCGTACTCCCCTCAACTGGTCAGAAACCGGAGAAGGACTAGTCTTCGGCCCAGACATCCTCCGCGAAGCAGAAGAGCAAGTTTAACTCGTCCGAGAGCGCCTCAAGACCGCCAAGTCAAGACAAAAGAGTTTTGCCGACTCTCACCGTCGGGACATGAGTTTCCGTGTTGGAGACCATGTTTACCTCCAAGTTACGCCTCTCAAAGGGACCAAGTGTTTCCACGTCAAGGGAAAACTTGCACCAAGGTACATCGGCCCCTTCAAGATCACCGACAGGCGAGGAGAAGTTGCCTATCAACTAGAGCTACCTTCCGAGCTATCAGATGTGCACAACGTCTTTCACGTGTCACAGCTCCAGAAGTGTCTTCAAGAACCCAACCGCCCCGACCTCTACAAGGACATCGACCATCAAGCCATCGACCTTCAGCCAGAACTCACTTATTGTGAGAGGCCAGTTCGCATTTTGGATGAAGCTGAACGTTGCACCCGAAGCCGCACCATCAAGTACTTCAAGGTCCAGTGGAGCAACCACACTGAAGCTGAAGCAACCTAGGAGCGTGAAGACTATCTTAGATCTGAGTTCCCTTATCTCTTTAGCGCTTAGCCTAGGAATCTCGGGGACGAGTCTTGTAAGGGGGGTAGGTCTGTCACACCCTGTGTTTGTATCACTTTGCTATGCTTGGATTTAAAAATTGGAACCAATTAAAACTTTTTGAGTGCATGCTTGTTTGAATTCTTGCTTGTTTGATTTTTTGGTTGATTATGTTTGGCACTCTTAGGTTCTACTCCTCTCCATATTCATCTTCATTGATCCAAACTTCTTGCCCAATGATCATGCCATGTGAATAGTACCCAAAACTATTTTTATCGAAATTTATTTTGACCAAAAAGAATTTATTCAAATTAGGTTTTCAAAAACCCCTAAGTTGAGGTTTGCACTACAAGCCCTCAAATTGGGTGGATCCTTTTTCCCCAAAGACCTTATTTGGAACCTACTATATATATGACTTCCCAAAACCACCAAATATTAATTTTAAAGGTTATTTTACTATTTTATTTAAAGGCTTTTTCTTAAGGCCAGAAATGGTCTTTTATAGGGAAAAATTATTTAAATGCTTTAAAAATATTTGACAAAATTTAGGGAAACTCAGTGGACATATATTTTCCATATATATGAGTTTAAACACATGGTCATGTTCAAAAACATGGGCAAAACCCCTCAAAACCTTTTCTGTCCAAATCAAGCTTTTGAAATATTTCTATAAGAAATATTCTCAATAAATTCCTAGAAAATTCTAGCAAGCCAAACATGTTATATGTGATGGCCTTGCAAAGTTTCATCTCAATACCAATTGATTTGCTTCATCAAAATATTCCAAAACCATCTCTGTCCAGATTCAAATTTGAACAACTTTACATTGTGGAGTTTGTCCTATTGACCCCAAACTTTGTGGGCATGTTCTATACCCCAAATAATGATACCACACCAAGTTGTGGATTTGGTAGCACAGGATTGCATGCCTGGATCTACAGAAATATGTTTCTGTTAAATTCTAGGGTTTTCCAAGTTTGTACTGTCAACTTTATTCAAATCTCCTCAAACTTGGTGATACTCCCTATTTTTACCTACATTTCCATACTGTTAAATCTCATGTCAACAAAACTCCATTTGCTTGCCTAAAACTCCATCAAACACCTTCTGGCTGATTGGTAAAAGCCAAGTTTGACCCCCTTCTGCTATTCTCCTTCACACCAAGCTTTTACCACAGCATACTAGCATTGCACCTCACCTCCAGTAAGAATTTCAAGCCTCAGCTCCATGGTTAAGTGGGGTAAAACCCCATGTTTACCCTCTGGACAGCAGTAAAGCACTTCTCTCTCACCTCCCCTCATATTCTATCAACCTCCCAGGGCATCCAATGCCAGTGTCCCCTAGCCTAGATTCCCCTAGACCCCCTAGACACTAGTGGCCGTGCACAAGACGTCGTTGGCATGCCATGGCATGCCAAACGGGCGCTCCAGAGCGCGCTACAGTGCGCCCCCGCACTGTAGCCCCCGCCCAATGGCTGCTCCCGACAGCCTCGGGACCCCCAGCCGTGTCCCCCTGGCCCACCTCGGCGTCCTCACCACGGCAAGCTGCCGACCCCTTCCTCCCTCTCTCTCCAGCGGCGTCCCACATGTGCGGCGCGGCCGCCCGGTTTGGCCAACCGGTGGCTTCACACGCGCGGCGTGCCCCGCTCCTCCCCAGCTCTCTCTCCTCCCTCCGCTAGTCCTAGGCAATGCCCAGGAACACCCTTGACCCATCTCCGCAAGCCCCCGTGGCCTGTAGCCTTGGCCTCGACCCTGCCGGCGCAGGAGCTCTCGGTGGACCACGTGGCACCTATAAAAAGGCCTCCCCGCATCCCTCTCTCCCCTCTGGATCCCTCCTCTACCTGCCAATTGTGCTCCCGCACCTCGCCCCCTTCATTTTGGAGCTCGAGCGCCCGGGATCGAACCGGAGCTCGCCGCCGCGGGCCACCGGTGTTCGCGAGGTAAACGGCCTCCTTCGCCCTCGTTCGCTCCCGATCTGGAACCTCTTCTCCCTCCTGACCCTTTTCCCCCCATTCTGCATGCTTATTGCAGGAGGAGGCGTCGGGTTCGTCCTCCTCCCGAAGCGCCGCCGCCCTGCTTCCTCGTCACCGGCGAAACCCTGCTCCCCGGCTACCAACTCCACCTCCCCCGAGACGGCGACGACGCCCTGAAGCCATTCCTGCCCTCATCTCCCCTCGCCGTGCACTCCCTCGCCGCTGGTGAGCTCTTCCCCTCCTCTGTCGAGAGGTAGATGACGACCTGCCAGTGAGGCCAGGTCGTCAGTCTCTCGCCTCGCCCGCCTCCCTCTCCCTCTCTCTCTGGCAACCGGGCCCTGCCCGTCAGGTTTAAACCTGGCGAGCGCGGGCGCACCGGCTCGGCTCAGGCCGATTCAATCTGGGCCGGCCCAGCTACTGGCTGTTTCTGGCCCTGGCACAGTGGCATTTTTCTTTTTCTTTTTCTGTGGGGTTTTCCAAAAATCCCATAGGATTAAATAAAACTCCAAATCCAATTATTCTTTCACCAAAAATCTTGAAATATTGTGTAGAATTTAATAGTGCCATTTATATGATTTGTTGAAAACTTTTTATATACTGTTTTATTTTAAAAAACCCTTTTGGGCATTTTTAGCCACTATTAAAAATGATTTTTGAAAACCTTTTTCACGACAAAACCTTAAGGGAATATTTTTAGTTTTGCTTTAGGATTTATCAGAATAGAGTAACATTTTTAAAGTGGCTTTTGTGCTTTGTTTTGTTGTGATGCTTATTTTTGCCCGTTTATTCCGCGACGATAAATTGCGTTGTTGACGAAGGGATTGGACCCGAAGACTTTGAAGACCCCGAAGACTTTGTTGAGCCAGGCAAGCAGCCCTTTGACCATGATAAGAAACTTTTTAATGCATGACATATAGCACATGTTGTTTCAATGATTTGATTATGATGTGGTGTTCCCCCCTTCGGTGGAATACCTCCGATACTTTACCGTTGATACTTGCATCGAGCATGACCCTACCATCCTTATGAGGGTTATGCGGGTGGGAGTAGATAGGTTGCTAGTAGATGCTACGCAAGTGGGTTCGGGAATATGCATGGTGAAGGAAACAAATGATTTCAAAGATTTTTCTAAAACCCCGTCGGGTGCCACTAATGCCTGAGGGAGATGATGATGAGCTAGGTAGCCACTTGATAAAGAAGTGGTGTACCGGAGCAAGTGAGTGTGTGTGGTTTTCGAAAACGGATTGGTGTAAGTTGCGACCGTTATTCCAACCTTACATGTACGACCACGATACCCCTTATGGGACGGGGCTTTGTTGATTACCTTGGTGGGTACTAGCATAGAGCCCGCATTACTAGTGGCGGGAGTGGCATGGTCACTCTCGATACGGGGTCGTGCCGGTAAGGACGATCATGCGCTGTCTTCACAGGCACCGGGCACACCGTTGGTCCCTGCATGGATGCTACTCGTGATGTACATCATGTGGGCTAGGTACCAATCGAGTGGACTCTTTGTTTAGTATCGCTAGGGGAAAGGCATTGTTCGGGTGCTTACCTCGGGTATGTAATATACCGCGAGTCGTGGATGACACGGAAGTTCCCCGAGTCTTGTGGATAAAGTGTGCAACCTTTGCAGAGTGTAAAACTATTCGAATAGCCGTGTCCACGGTCAAGGACAGTTGGATGACCGCTCTTGTGCTACGTCCAAATGTTTTCACAAATTGGTGTGTGTGTGTGTGTGTGATGGTGACAAAGGTGATACTTGAGTTAAGTCCGATGACTTGGCATGATGATGAACACGAGATGTTCAACCCCCCTGCTTATGATGAAAACTGTGACTTGTTGACATGAATGTTTGTCAGCGGTTGATGCATGCTTACTTAAGTTACTTGATCATGCATTGCACTTAAAATCAGCTTTCTGCAAAACTTACCTACTTAGTGCTAGATCATGCATTGTTATACCTTGTTCCACAACTTGGGTTGCTTGCGAGTACATTCAAAGTACTCATTGGCTTGCCACTGGTTATTTAATTGGCCAGGCATGGAAGAGTAGGAATATGGCGAAGAGTTCGTTGGTGACGAACATGCGAACTAGGACGCTTCCCAGTCAGAATGCCTGTAGGTTTAAGGCAGATGGCATGGGTTCACGCTTTCGATCAAGATTTCCGCTGCTTGTTATGTTTAAGTGTTTGGCCCTTGTGGCCCTATCTTTGTAAGACTGGACCTTCACGGTCCTTATTTGTGTAAGACGCTAAATGTGGATGTAAGACTCTTGTTATTCAGCTTCTGTGTGTTCAGTGAGCATTGATCTCTGGGATCACTGTACATGTGCATTCGGTGATCACGACTTATGAGTCGGGGTCCCCACACGCGGGCGGCGCCGACGCGTTCACCGGCGCCCTCAAGCCCTTGCCCTCTCCCTTCTTGGAAGCCATGGCAAGGGGGCAGGGTGGCGTGCGCGCAAGGATTTGGTGGAAGGGGCGAGAGCTGCAGAAGAGGGGAAAACAGACGACGAGATCGACGGGGAGCAAAGGCGGCTTGGTGGCGTACACCAGGCAATTTAACAGACCTGACGATGGCTGAGCTGGCGTGGAGAAGAAGAGGCCCTGGCCCCTCAGAATCTGCCGCGTGGTAAGCCTGGCCCGCAAGCAATCGGGACCCGCGGCGCTTCGGGCCTCCTTCAACGGCTTCGCCTAGAAGCCAACTCGGGCGCGCCTTGGGCCCGGGGGCTACTGTCGGCGTTCTGGGAACGGGGGTACCCAGACCTGCCTGCCTGCGGCCCAGGGCGTGGCCCACCTCATCAGCCAAACACGGCCTGGCGCGACCCCACACAAGGCGAGGCCCTCGCGAGGACCCAAGGCTCGCGAGGGAGAGCGGCACCAAGACCAGCAAGGAGTGGGCCTCCTCAGGCCCCCTCCGGAGCGGCAGAGATCTCTATGCAGGACTCGGCTTCAGGAGTCAAAGATGACGCAAGGAAGGACAGGCGGGCGCCAGCGCGCCAGGTGGAGCAGTTTCCCGTTTGGTGCAAAGGGAGCAAGGACGTACGCGGGTTCCCAAGGCATCCCCCAAAGGTTTCCATTCTGGTGCAACAAGACCACGACCACGAGCCCTGCAGGACGAATGTCATCACCGAGCCCACCTCTGCATCACCGACGGCTACTTTGCAGGCGAAGACCACCTTTGGACAGGGCGGGGATGTACTCCTGTCCCCCTTCAAATTTGGCCGTTGTGGGATCCCTTCCCGCCATTGTGATAAGGGAAGAGGACCCGAGCCACTGATATATATAGAGGCTAGGCCGCACCGTAGAGAGGGGACAAACACAAGTCAAGGCAGAGAGCCAAGAACACCACTCGAGCGCCCTCGCGAGGCTCGAAATCACTGTACTAGTTCATCCACCACACCTCCCCAAGAGGTAATCCACCAAAGCAGGAGTAGGGTATTACGCTTCACAGCGGCCCGAACCTAGGTAAACCACCATGTTCATCTTCTTCCTCGTCATCTTGTGAGTTCGCCGTAGTCACCATCGAGTAGAGATCTAAGTAGGGCGAGGCCATAGGGAAGCTTCGCACACGCCCCTGTGTTCGAACCTTGAGGGTTTTGCAGAGCCCGAAATCTGACAGAACCCATTCCTTTTCATGACATGTCTTTGTCACGGTAAATATTTGAAACCACTTAGCATTAGTAGCAACTGTTTGAGCCTTGATGTGCCTACTCATCCATGCTTGCTTACTTACTGTGCCTGCTATGCTTAGAGTCGTGTCCTGTCGGGTCTAATCCATCTGGGTGATGAATCGGAATGGCAGTGTTCATGTTCTACTGTGTGAGAGCTAAGTGTGTGAACACGATTTGGTAAAGGTAGCGATGAGAGGCCATGTAGGAGTACATGGGGGATTGTCTCATTGGGACCGTCCTTAAGAACTGAGTTCTGTGTTTGTGATCCAAGACAGTTACTACCACACGTTGGGCCCTGAAATATGACCCTGCTCGACTTATTGATCGCCTAGATCTCTGTCCAGGAGTTGCAACTAGTTTCTGGTGTTTGTAGGAATAGTGTTGGCGGCCGTGCATAGCGCTGCCCGACGGGGTGGGCTGTGATGCGGTATAGACACAGTGGCACGGTGTACCAAGTGGCACCCGAACGGTGGGCTTGGGTACCATGCGCACATCGTTTGAGGCCGTAGCGGAAACTTTGGCCAGACTTCCGTGCGGGTTCAGTCTCAAATAGGCGATAAACCTGGACTAGGGTCTCGTGTGATTGACGGTCGTGGCCGACTCCCTCGCTGGGCTTCCGCTTGAAGGTTGCCGAGGTGCCCTTTTATGTGCACATGGAGATAAGTGGCGGGAGCATGTGTGAAGAAGTACACCCCTGCAGGGTTATCACTCTGTTCGAATAGCCGCGTCCTCGGATATGGACTACTTGGAGAACTTATGTGGTTCATAGTCAAGTGAAATGGATACTCTAAAATACGCAAGATAAGTGTGAGTGCTATGGATGGCCTTCTCGTAGGGAGGCGGGAGTGGATCCATAGTGGTGTATTGATATGGTGAATATGTGGACTCGTGTGCGCTATCCCACCTCAAAGAAAGTACTTGTAGTCGTAGTACAGGTTAGCCAAGAGTCAAAGCTGGCTTGCTGCGATAAACTCCACAACCCCCTTTATTGACAATGATGCATATGTAGATAGTTCTGATGTAAGTCTTGCTGAGTACCTTTGTACTCACGGTTGCTTCATTTATGTTTTTGCAGATGAGACGTCAGTCTCAATAGTGATCCTTATGACGTGAGGTTCGATGTTGACCGGATTAGCTTGGGAATCCCAGACAGAGGTCTGGTTCCTCTGGTAGGGTCGTTGTAGCATTTCAGGCTCCTCCAGCCACATTTAATAGATGTCTGTACTCAGACATATGTCATCCGCTTGTTGGTTGTATGCTCTGGATGATGGGTCATGTGACCCCTGTTTGTACCTTTATTCTATGGAGGTTCTTCGGAGCCTTCTACCTAAATGTTGTGTTGTTGTATGGTTATGTTGTGATGCCATAGTTGTATCTATGCATATCGGACATGTCGTGCGTACGTCTGACGTGTAACGGTATGTATGGGATTCGACACCTAGTTGTGTGCCTCTAGTAGTACTCTTTACGGGGAAATGCCTCTTTGTGCTTCAAATTTGTTGCTTGGTAGCTTGCTACTGCTCCGAACACATTGATTGACCGGCGTGTATCCTTATTTGTTGTTGTGTCTGTCCCTTCGGGCAAATGTCTCGCAGTGTAATGGAGTCCATGTAGCCTGCTATGAATCGTCTACGCGTAGTTGATGACATTTATGTCCCACGGCGTAATGGAGTCCCTGTAGCTTGCTATGACTCGTCTACACACGCTGAGACCGACACCTACATTGTTGGGTTACGTATGCATGTCCCTGTACGGATGTGCCACTTGGGTTCTACGACTAGTCATGTCGACCCGGGTTCTTTAACGTGTGAATGCTAGCGACATGTTCATATCCATGAGCCAAAAGGCGCAAACGGTCCCGGCCAAGGTAAGGTGGCAGCCGTGGGTTACCGTGCGTGAGGCCGCAAAGTGGTGTGACATGCTACAGGCTGGATTCATATGGCTTAGGATCGGGGTCCCGACAGTATCACTTTGAAAGATGATAATACATGAAACTTTGCGGTATGCCTAACTAACGACATTAAACAATAGCGCTTGTTGGGAGACAACCCAATAGTTATCATTTGCATTCATTTTATTATTGTCCCAACATAGTTATTGATACTGTAATAATTATTTTTGTATGTTTTCTTTTGATTTTTGTGCCAAGTAAACCCTTTGGGGTGATATGTATGATAGTTGAATTGATACGGTGCAGAAACAGAAACTTTTACGCCCAGTATTTGAATTATGTTGTTTTACCGGAACATGATAAATTGTTGAAATTTTTACACAGTATTGATATAAGAATTGCCTATTGTCCTAATTTTTTAGAATGTTCGGAGTCATATAATTATGGTTAAAACCTGATTATTACGTATTGTTATGTTTTAGACAAATTCTTTTTTATTGCATAGTATGCTTGTTTTAATTATTCTATGGATTGTATCGGGGGGTAGCAGTCATGGACGAGTTAGAATACAATAGGTATTATGCAAGAACAATTATGAATCTATTTATGATAGTACCTAAGGTGTTTGATCATTTTATTATACTAACGGATCTCACGAAGTTTATGTTGAGTTTTGTGTGCTGTAGTTTTCAAGTTTTTGGTGAGATCACGATGGATGAGGGAATTAGGAGCGGCAAGACCCTAAGCTTGGGGATGCCCAAGGCACCCCAAGATAATATTCAATCAATACCCAAGCGTCTAAGTTTGGGGATGCCCCGGTTGGCATCCCCTCTTCCATCTACTATCCATCGGTAATCCTTGGAGCTATATTTTTATTCATCACATGCTTCACTTGGAATTTACTAGAATGCTCATTTTGCTTCCCCTCTTCCATTTTGCTTGGAGCGTCGTGTATTATATTTTTTTCTTGTTTGCCTTTTAGTTTGTCACAATCATTGTTTGTTACACACACCTATTATTAGAGACACACATTCATTGGAATTTACTAGAATGCTCATTATGCTTCACTTATATCTTTTGCATCGATGAAAACTTACCTGAAGGATCTTATTTAATCCACAGGTAGATATGGTGGACTCTTATGGAAAGAAACTGAGTTCATTGGTTTCAGATGCACAAGTAGTATCTCTACTTAGTGCGAAGTTTTGGCTAGAAATATATTATGCACCGCATGTTAGAGTATCCATGACAATATAAGTTCTATGTGGATATAAGCAAACATAACCCATTACATTGTCTTCCTTGTCCAACGTCAACTAGTTGATCATGCATTGATGGGGGATCACAATAACAAAAGTTGTCCAAGAGAGTATATTTATGTGTCTGACTTCTCTTTCGTTATTACCTTTTCATGAATTGCACCAATGACCAATGCTATGTTTGTCAAGCCCCAACAAATGTTATCAATTATACCATTTTTATGTGAAGTCATCACTCCCCATGGGATTAGCATATGATCTTTTTATTCTTTTTCATTGCTAGGATTCAAGAAAAAAGGTAAAACAAACAAACTCAAATTGCTCTTTATTATATAACTCTCACACTCGATTACATAGATGTATAGATCATGAAGCAAAGACTCGAAACTACACTACTACAGAATGGTCCAAACACGACACATCAATCAGAGACCCTTCGACGAAACTATGTGCGATCCATCAATCGCAAACGGTATAGTTCAAGCTACGCTGCTAATGGCACGAACTATGTGCGAAGGTGGATCCATCAAATACGATTCAGAAAGTAGTTGCGTGTGCGATCTACGGCAGACAGTTTGTTCTTATGAACCGTTTGTGATTAGAGAAGATAAAAGAAACGGTTACCAAAACTACATACGTGTGCGAAGTACGGCATACAATTCACTCGGATAAACTGTGTGCGTTGATTCAGCAGAACACAAACGACTCGACATAACATGATGTGTGCGATATACAGCAAACAGGTGAGTAATGAGAATCGTGTGCGAACACCAGAAATAACACAGACGATTCATACTGACAAGCTGTGTGTGTTGTGGGCAGACGGTTGCTGCCAAATAATGGTCAGCGATGGATGAAATCATTACAGACGCTACGTTGGGAAGTGTCGTTTGCCTGTATTAATATCGCAGACGTTTTATTATTTTGACCGTGTGCCTCCGCATCAGTCCGTCCTCCTCTCTCACGTCTTCTCACCACGTTGCCGCCCGAGTATTCCAGTGCACGCTTAGGCACCGCTTTTGGGTTTTGGCCACGCGCCCCCTCGATGATCCCGTTCCCGCTCAGAACCGCGCAGGTTCCCGCGCGCAAAACCATGCTACGGCTCTAGCTTCCCGCCATGCTCGGTGAAATCCCCAATTTTAGCGGCCTGCTATATAAAACCTCATGGCCGGCGACTCCACATTGCCTTCATCCCCCCTCCCTGTAGCTTGTCTAGTTTGCTTCTCCCCCAATCGCCAATGGCACCGGCCGCTCGTCTTCGCCCAGCCACTCCGCCAGAGGATAGCTCCAGCTGGGAGGCTTCACCGCGTTGGCGCGGCAGTCCTCTGAAGCGTGTAGTGCACGTGGCGTCCCTGGTGGGTGTGTGCACGCCACCAACTACACGCTTCGCTGCCCGAAGGCAGCTGCTGCTGGTGGCCACCGTGGCCTCCACCACGCCGGAGGCCGCCAGGGCCGCCAACCCACCGTCGTCCGTCTTTGCCACGACCCCGCCGTCAGGCTGCGGGGTCATAACCCGCGCTGCCACCAAGGCACGAATGCGGGAGGTGGATTCCGCCAAAGGCCCGCCGCCGGGCTTCTGCGTCTCAACCCTTGCGCTCTACATCTACTTCCTAGAGAAGGAGGTGGAGCGCCAGGTCGCGCACGCGAAGAAGCTCACCGACGTCGTGGCCGGAGGAGAAGCCGCAGCGGTGGCGCGGAATGCGGAGATCTACGCAGAGTCCCGTCGCTTTGAGGAGGGGCGTCTTGAGCGTCGGAGGGCAGCACTGGTAGGCAACGGACATGTCTCCACAAACTCGTCGGCAGGCTCCTCCTCCACTTTCTCTTACTGAGCGCGCTCGATTCTGCTGGAAGTAGTACAAAGCCCCTCTGTAGTACTAGTATTTAGGGACTATTTTATCCAGTTCATCTAACTATAGATATGGTTGAACTGTACCACGTACTTTAATTAGCTAGTATATAGTTGAACTAGCTAATTCAGTACGTGGTTGGCAACAATTGGGGAAAAGTTTGTTCGGTTTAGCTGTAGAGTTGAACTGTATTGTACAAAGACCAGTGCTTAATGTATCAATGAAATCCATGTTTAAAGTGAATTTTAGTTGCAAAATTACACCCTAATTGTGATTTTGTTTCTGCAATACTTGACAAATGCCAGTGCTGCAATGTTGACAAATGCCAGTGTTACTAGATCGACAGATGCCAATGTTTCCGATTTGACACATGGCAATTTACCCAGTATGATAGATGCAAATCTTCCCTGATTGTATGTACTAGGCACACGGATCATATTCAAGAAACGTTTGCGATGACGCATTGGACCAATCCTTCGCGCCAATATTTTGACTTGGCTTACGGGCGAAGATAGTTGTCGATCTTCAAACGGGTATTCAACCTGAACCGTTTCTGATGTGTGTTCATTCAGATAAAACTATGGTGGTTTTTTGTTTGCTACGTGAATTCAGAGATAAATACTTAGTTCATCAAACCATAGATTTCATTCAGTCAAGCTTTCACTTTACATTCATACAATCCAGATACGATATAAAGAAAACTAGTTGCCGCGGCAGCGGCCTCCAGCGGCGGCGTTCTCGTGCTCCGGGGCGCAGTTGTACAGTTCTTCAACCGAGACCAGAATGTTATGGACTTCACAATCAAAGAGCCGGTCGTCACGCAATCGACGGGTGCGGGGCCGGGGGGCGGCGACTAGCGCCGCTGCGAGAAAGCTGTCGATGGTGGTGGCCCAATCCGCTGAGGGGGGTGTGACGGGTGCACGCGCACGCACGGGCATGGGCGTGGTGGGTGCAGGCGCGCGCAAGGGGTCGGGCGCCGTCGGTGCGGGCACGCGCACTGGGACCGGCGTGCCGTGTGCAAGGGCGCACACGAGCACGGGAGCAGGAGGAGGCGCTGAAGCTTGCACGTACACGAGCTCACGCGAGTCAGCAGGGACCTCCCTGACGCCCGCGGTTTCCAGCGTTGCGATGATGCTGGGTGACCAGCTCGTCAATGCCACGGGGATGGTGGCTGGCGCGGGCGCGGTGATGGTTGATGGCGAGTGCGTCGGGGCAGCATCCACTGCGGCATGCAGCTCTTCCAGGGCCATGTCCATGGTGTCCCATTCATCTTTATGTTCTATCTCTTCCGGCTCAGTGTCAACTTCACAAAACCGGAAGACTAGTGGCATATGATCCTTCTGCACCATGGCGTAGGTCGCCGTGGAGGTCTGAAGATGAAGGGGAATGTGAGGCGAAGATATATGGAGGATTGTGAGTGAGTGGGCAGTAAAGCTGACTACTAAACAGCGGCTCGGGCGCCATTGATGGATAGGTTGGAAGCAAGGAGGGCGGATGCGGAGGTCAAAGGGCTCGATTCCCGGTGAGTCTTCGGCGTACTGCCTGCACGCCTCCCGGTGAGCCTGCGCGGCGGATGCCAGCTCGCACGCCTCCTGTCAACTCAAGCAGGTGCTCGCACGGCACCTCCTAAGCCCTAGCCAATAAAAGAGTGCGACTCTTGGCAGCACGTGAAGGGCAGTAGAACGCCAACGGTTTGAAAATAATGCAACCGTTTACGTTGAAACATGATAGTTATTTGTTCCAAAAAGCTTTTGTTTGCTATTAATGACAAGAAAAATACCATAGCATATTTGTGCTATATAATGACGCCATGCCAAATTTCTTGAATTTTTTGTGAGTTCTAGATTTACTATAATTTTACTAATATTCTCAATGTTGGCTCTAAAAGAAAATATATATTAAAAAACGAGTATCAGATAGGAAAACAAAATGCTATGACGCCTTTATGTGCCATGTTCATGAAACCATGCCAAGTTTCATGAATCTCCTGACGAGTTTTTGATTTACATGATTTAAAACCCTAGTTTCTCAATGTTTCTCTGGCCGAGCCAAGACCCCAAGATGTTTGAAATTCATTCACATGTCTTAACCTAAAGATGCATGCACACTAATATGGTTTTCAACCCATTTTGATGGACCGGACCTTCTGATTGTAGTTCGGATTTGAATTGTGCACGTTAAATAATGCATATAAAAGTCAATTAATATATAAAAAGGCCAAACGAACCATGTATATTTTCATATTTTGGCACGACACTCACATTTCGGTATATGTTGCCTATAGAAATAGTTCAAGACGAGAAGAGGCAGCGGATGTCGATTCACCCAGATAAGGTGACACATTCCATGTCGAAACAAAAAAGCTTCACATGATAATTAATCTTTGGTTTGTGCGGGGCTTGTGCCAAAACTGGTCCCAAATTGGACATTATTTTACCAGCGCACATATGGGCCATGCATGTTAATTATGACACCATGCCAAGTTTCATGAATTTTCGGACTAGTTTTTAATTTACACATGATTTAAAACCCGACTTTCTCAATGTTTCTCTGGCCGAGCCAAGACCGCGAGATGTTTGAAATTCATTCCCATATATTGCATGGGATCCTAAAGATGCATGTACACGTATACGGTTTTCAACCCATTTAGATGCACCGAACCTTCTGATTGTAGTTCAAATTTGAATTATGCACGTTAAATAATGCATATAAAAGTCGATTAATGTATAAAAAGGCCAAACGGACCATGTATAATTTCATATTTTGGCACGATACTCTCATTTTGGTATATGTTGCCTATAAAAATAGTTCAAGACGAGACGAGGCAGCGGATGTTGATTCGCCCACATAAGGCGACACATTCCATATCGAAGCAACAAAGCTTCGCGTGATAATTAATCTTTGGTTTGTGCGCGGTTTGAGGCAAAACTTGTCCCAAATTGGACATTATTTTACCAGGGCGCATATGAGCCATGCATGTTATGACACCATGCCAAGTTTCATGAATTTTCTGACTAGTTTTTGATTTACACACGATTTAAAACCCATGTTTCTCAGTGTTTGTATGGCCGAGCCAGGACCGCGAGATGTTTGAAATTCATTCCCATATATTGCATGTGATCCTAAAGATGCATGTACACTTATACGGTTTTCAACCCATTTTGATGCACCGTACCTTGTGAATGTAGTTCAAATTTGAATTATGCACGTTAAATAATGCATATAAAAGTCAATTAATGTAGAAAAAGCCCAAACGAACCATGTATAATTTCATATTTTGGAACGACGCTCATTTTGGTATATGTTCCCTCTAGAAATATATAGTTCAAGACGAGAAGAGGCAGCGGATGTCGATTCGCCCTCATAAGGTGACGCGTTCCTTATCGAAACCAAAAAAGCTAGCTTCTCGTGAGTAGCTGAGGTTTGTAAGGGCTTGTGCCAAAACTTGTCCCAAATTGGACAATTTATCATCAGGACACATATATATGAGCCATGCCATGACACCATGCTAAGTTTCCTGCTTTTCTGACGAGTTTTTGATTTATACGTGAAGGTAAAACCAAGTTTCTCAATGTATGTGGCCGAGTCAAGACCCCGAGATGCTTGAAATCCATTCCCATATCTTGCATGGGGCCCAAAGTAGTGATGGACACTTATATGATTTTCAACCCATTTTGATGCACCGGACCTTGTGATTTTAGTGCAAATTTTAACTATCCACATTGTATGCCTAGAGAACTCAATTAACATATGAAAATGAGAAAATAACCCTGCATAATTCCATATTTTAGCAAGACACTCTTACTGGTGCGAGTTGCCTCTAACAAAAGTTCATGGCGAGAGGATGAGCGGATGTCGTTTTGCCTACATAAGGTGACGTTTTCCTTATCGGGACCTCAAAGATTGAAGTGAGAAGCTCTGCTTTGTAAGGGACTTGTGGCTAAAATTGTCCCATGTTGGACAATTTTTTTACCATGGCACATATGTGCCATGTCATGACAACATTCCAAGTTTTTAGAATTTCTGACGCATTTTGGATTTACAGTAATTTAAAAACCAAGTTTCTCAACATTTGTGCCCGGGCCAAGATGCCGAGATGTTTGAAGTTCATTCCCATTTATTGCCCGTGACCTAAAGATGAAGCCATGGACACTAATATGATTTTTCATCCCATTTTGATGCACGGACATTGGGACGATAGTTCAAATTTGAATTATACACATTAAATGTCTAGAAAACTCAATTAATTTATAAAAATGCCAAACAAACCCTGAATAATTCCATATTTTAGCACGACACAGCTATTGGTCAGTGTTCACTGCACATAAATCTTATTGCAATCCAAACACCGTCCTTTGTCGAATTAACCTCATTTTTTGTTTGAAAAACATTTTGAAAATTAAGTCTTTCACAAACAGTTGACGTTCATGAATCGTTTGTGATGTAGTAAAAAATATCTTGGGCCAATCATCGTAATGAATGGCTTAGGCCTGAAGCTTCGTCGTCTGCAGTACACCACCGGGCAGTTTACCGCACTGACTCCTCAGACCATTTTACTTTTCAATCGTCGCCGGTGAAAGATGGGGACGTGGATCCCCGTCGTGAGGGCAACTTCGGCAACCGACTCCATCCCGAGCGCGGCCGCATCAGCCATGAGCGCGCTCTCAACATGCTTGAACGCGGCCGCTACCTCCGACAGAGCGGCTTTAGCAACCGAAAGGGCAGCTGTTGCAGCTGAGAGGGCAGCAGCAACAACCGCGACGGGGATAGCAAATGGCGAGAACGGCACATCAGCTATCAGTTCCTCGGTGGTCGCCGTAGCCCTGATGGCGGACGCCCAGTCCCATCTCGAGGCTGCCCACGCCCATCTCGTGTCGGTCGCTACACAAATCACATCTGCCTTCTCCGACACCGGTCGACAACCCACCTTCGTTGAGTTGGTAATCATTGAGTGTGCTCTAGCAGCCGTCCATTCGTCGGCGGCCTCCCTAGCCAAGATTGTGGCCGTCCTTGCCCGAAGCAAGGCTGCCCACGCCCGGCTCATGGCGGCCTTATCCAAAGAGATGACGCACGAAGACTGCGAGATGCTGGAGTATGTGGCGATGGATCCCATGGATCTCCATTCCCCGGAGTTCGTTGAGCGGGAGCTGGTCGTCGAGGAGGCGGCGGAGATCGACGAATGCCAGGCGGAATATTAGTCTCTGTCTAGAGCGATGGTGTTTTGTTAGAGTAATGTTTAAGTCAATTAACTAATGTTTATTAGTTGCTCAATTAAGTAAGTGTGGGCAGTGTTGTAGGCTCTTTTGTGTAGTACTTAAATTTGCAAGTGTTGTTAAACTAAGCAATGGCCAATGTAACGAGGGAAATTCGGACCAAAATTTGCCGCCGTATCTTCATTTTCTCTTCCAAATGAACATGAAATGCAAGTACCGTGTGCAATGTAATATCCGATATCTTACGCCAGAAGCTTGGAGACCAAAATTTCCACGTTTAGTCTCATCACACACGGGATAAACTATAGGATACGTTTGTGTTGTTGAATATCGCACACAGTTGTGGTAATGGTATTGTGTCCGATGTAACTGTGCGCGCTACTTTTTCGCCACACCAAACGAAATTTTGGGCTGCCGAGCAAATATCTACCTCCCCCGCCCCTCGTACCAACCAAAAGCCACATTTCCCATTCCCCCTGCAATGGTGAGTTTCATTTCAATGCAATGATCTTTTCAGTGTCATCATGCTAACAAGACATTGCAAATCATCTTTGGTGCAGCTTAACTCCGGAGTCGCATCGCACGAACCTTCTCCAGGGCAGCCTTCTCCAGGTGAAACCGGTCCGAGCAACCGCGGTGCCTCTCCTCCGTGATGACGAGGACGGTAAGCCCCAAACTTAGCTCGTTTTCTCAAAGAAAGACAAACTTAGCACTTAGACAAACTTAGCTCCTTCCGAAATATTAGTGTTACGGGAAACGACCATCACCAACTGTCGAAATATTAGTGTTAGGTAGTGTCCACCAACATACACCACCATATAAGTGTGAGTGAGTGCGCACCATACACACCATGAGGCAAACCTCGAAAGACCTATCCTTCTTCCAATTTTGCCCGAATGACACAAATAAGCAATAAGAAGAAGAAAACAAGAGGAGAAAGATAGAGAGAAGAAAACCGCTTCTTCATCTTCTTATTCTTATTCTAGTCTTCTTCATCTAACTTTCGTATTTCCCATTTTGCAGATTAGAGTCACTTCACGGAAGCTTGCATTGATGGAGTGCTTGTGATTTTGTATCGATGAACAATGTTAAACTTGCTACATATGTGAAACTTGTTACTATTGTAATATGGTGAACAATGTGTCATTTGTTTTGGTATGTTTGTTGGATACCTGTGCTTGTTGTTGGATGATCATCAGTAGGGTTATTGTGAAATATATACATATATAGCATATTTCGCCAGTGAAAATTGAATATAAGAAAAAACAGAAAAAACTGGGGCAATATTGCTACTTTGCCGACGGCCACCATCGGCATAGCTTCTTTGCCGTCTGGCACCGACGGCAACGGCGACACGTGGCACTCACCTGTGCACCCTGGGAGTGCCAGGCCTAATGCCTGGGCGAACGGCAAAGAAGCTATGCCGACGGTGGCCGTCGACAAAGGAGTGGCCGTCGGCAAAGGAGGGGTGGCGGGGGGCGGACGGCAAAGAAGCTATGCCGACGGTGGCCGTCGGCAAAGGAGTGGCCGTCGGCAAAGGAGGGGTGACAGACGGCAAAGGGTGCGGACGGCAAAGGAGGGGTGGCAGACGGCAAAGGCTCCGTTAGCCACTAACGGGGTTAACTCAAGTTTAGGCCGTCTAGTCGCTTTGCCGTCTGCTGCCTGACGGCAAAAACACTTTGCCGTCCGCTGTATAAAGGCAGACGGCAAAGCACTCCTTTACCGGAGTTTCCAGTGCCGGAAATTTTGCCATCTGCTACCGGACGGCAAAGACTTTGCCGTCGGTGGTCCTGCCCTTTGCCGTCCGCTATGGCAGACGGCAAAGTACCTGATTTCAGTAGTGCCCCCCCCCCCTTCATTTCCTAAGTTCAAACCTTCACTGCTTGCTTGCAGCGCCGCCTTCTCGCCGGTGACGCTCCTTCCTGCTGCTCGGTCTCATCCTGCTAGTCATAGTCAGGTAATCCAAACCTTCCCCATACCCCCTCCCCCCTCCACCCCCTCCTCCTCCATTCCACATGGCCCGACCACCGGCACGACACATTCCACCAAAATCACCGGCCCACCCTCCACATAATCGCCGCCGAAAGACATGGTGCACGCAGTATAGCCATGATCTCAAGGAGCACCTGGCAGCGGAGAAGCAAATCGCGACCGCACGCATGGATGAGGCCGCGATGGCTGCCATGCGTGCTGACCCCCAGATCTTGGAGCAGCATCTAGACGTCGAGGCCACCGTCGACGCCTCGCGCGCGGACGCTGCCACGCTGTTGGCTGCTTTGAACAACAGCTCGTTGTGTTTTCTCCAGGGCTCCGCTGTTGCCTTCAACGACGACGATGAGTTGTTTTCTCAGCGTGCCCGTGCTTTCATGAACTCCATATAGCAGGCAGGTTGGTGCCCGGACAGGCTGAGGCAACTCACCACTACGAGGAGGGCACCCACGATGTGGAGGCCTCGCCCTCATCCAAGCCCAGCGTTATCGATATCTCCAACGACGAGGAATATCTTGTTTTTTAAGCTTAATTACTAATGACCTGTGTTCAGCTAGCTACGCCTGTTAAACATGTTTATTTTACCTGCTACATGTGCTGCTCCTGCCTTCCCTTAAGAAACTCTAGTGAAATATGCAATGTAATGCTAGTATGTAATCTGACATTCTACTCCTATGTTGTATTGTGCAATGTGATGCTCAGTTAACTGTTTGGTTCAGTTGTTTTGGTGATCATCTGCAATGTGATGTTCAATTATTGTTGGTACAATTTTGTTTTGTTATGCATGTGAAACCTACAATTGCTATATTTCATAGTTCTTAGCACGCTTGGCTTTTCCATGTGGCTTGAATTCATATGTTGGATATGCAATGCGTTTATCTTTCATTCACAGATTTTACTGATCAATATCTATTCTTAAACACGTTACAGGGGGAACAATGGGAGACACTGAGGTTTACCATCGAGGTTTGCACTTTCATGATCCTTTGGCTAATAGCACATTATTGTGCAATTGCAGGAACCATTCTAATATTTAGGTTTCTAACAATAATTTGGTCTTGCACATGTAGGTCCTGCCTTAAGAGGTTTAGACCCACTGTTCGACCCATTTTGCACGTGGGGAAATGATGTGTTCATGAATATCAGACAAATCAAGAAACTCAAAAAGATTGTTCAGATAAAGAAACTTGCGACGAAAAACAACAAGTTGTTTGCCTGCACAATGAAGAAGACATCAGTGAACTATAGGCTGGTACTATCTCTTTTACCTTGTCTTTTTTCCCTTTGTGACATTTCAATTTTTAGAAACGCAATTTAAGCATATCTTTGTTTCCAGTCCTTTCCAAAGCAGTTCATCGATGAGTACATCTAAAACCACCTGTATGGTCAAGAGGCGAGGAAGGTATTCATACAGCACCCACGGTATAATCTTGAAGTCTTCCTCAAGAGGATGAAGGATGGGCGGGCAACCATCCACAGGCACTGGCATAAAGTTGCAAGAACCATCGACATCAGTGAAGTCTCGGTATTTTCCTTCCGCTTCAATAGTTTTCTAGACGAGATTCATCTGTCTATTTACCGTATATGATGCTATTTTCCAAAGATTTTAGATGTTGCATGTGAAACTCGGTCCTGTCGTGTAATTGGGTAGCTAGGTAGTATATGCCTATATGATGTTGTACTCTGATGTATTTCAATTATGAAATCCTGGTTGCCGTAATACGAAATGAAATATATTGTGTGCTTGATATGAAGTATCAATTTGTTTACTAGCTGGATTATAAATAATAGAGCAATTAGCCTGATTATTGGGGTTTCATATTGTAGACGGTTTGTCATAGAACACCGTCAGCGATGACCTCAACAAACCCACATGCTTGCTGGAAAATTGGCGTGTTGGATCAGTGAACAATCACACACGATTTCCGGGCGCAAACTGTGTGCGTTAGAACACCCATTCGCAAACGTTTTCACATAAAACGTGTGCGTGATGGACAGCCCTATGCCAAACAGTTTCTTCTAGACACCGTGTGTGATGGCCACCCCTAACACAAACGATGTTAAGCAGAAAATTGTGTGTGATGTACAATACGAACGGAAATGTATGTTTGGGATTCACTGTGTGGGATGCTATGCACATCTCACACGATTTCTCCTAAATACCTATTTGGGATAGTCCTTCTAATCACACACGACATAATTTTGCCTGTCGTGTGTGACCGGGAGCAGGCATCGCCAACGGTTTTTTCGGGTCGTGTGCGATAGGCCCCCCTATCGCCCACACATGCAAGGCGATGGTTTGAGACTACGTCACGGAAAGGGGTTAAAAACCGTTTGTATAGCAGGCGCCTGCACTAGTGCTAAATCATACTAAAACTTTATTCATATAAATCATAAGATAAATAGAGATCGAACTAAGATAGGTAATGATGGTAAAAGTGATGGTGATACGATACCAGGGCACCTCCCCAAGCTTGGAACAAGCCAAGGGTGGTGCCCATATCCGTGTACTCAAGTTTCTTTCTTGGGTGATGGTGGTGGATTGATATTCTTAGCGATGATGCCCCTTAGGCTACGGATCTCCTCCTTGGGCTTACCGACCACCTGCTTAAGATTCAAATTCTCCTTGCAAAGCTTACTTGTAATAGTTAGAGCACCGTACACCAAGGGATGAATCATGCTGATAGAAGAGGTAGCAGAATCCACCTGCGCATGGCAATAAGTGGAAAATCGAGTACTGGAAGGTATAACCTTATTTGGCAAGCTCGACTTTTTGAACTCCACATGCATATCTCCAGGTTGGGGCAGATATGCCTCTTCTTCTTATTCACAAGAGGATTCCATCCTTTTAAGATCGGCATCCTCCTCCTCATCTGTTGTCCATACATAGGGATCAATTTCCCCATAGACCTTGGGATCTGCGGTGAGGTGTGAAATGTAGCTCTCCCCGTCCGACTATTGAGATGACATAGTGCTTCTAGATCTGCCAGGAAAATAGCCCAAAACAAGAACAGAAGGAAAACTTGCGATACGGTGGTCAAAACAGCGAGGAGTATATATAATGAATTTTCCCGTGCAGGACAAGTCTACGGAAGTAAAACGGAGTCGGGAAAGTCCACGGGGGAGTCATGAGCTCACACTGCGGGGTAGGGCGCACCCCCTGAGCTCGTCACTACGTCATGCACTTTCGTAAATGTTTATTATTTTTCTATTTTTTATATATTCCAAAATGATAAAAAATTGCCTTTATGAAACTTTTGGAGTCGGTTTACTTACCGTACCACATACCTACTCCTTTTCAGGGTTCTGGAGCATTCTGGAAGGTCTCTTTTATGTGCTCCTCTAGTGTCATCATTTGGATAATGTTGGTTTCCTTGTTAATGGGTGTACCTGAAATATAATGATTAATTCTTACAACCTTAGGATTTGTGCCCTCAGCGTTGTTGATCTTGATAGCTTTGGAGCGATAAACTTTCTCGATGATATAGGGTCCTTCCCATTTGAAGAGAAGTTTTGCCGCAAAGAATCTGAAATGAGAGTTGTATAATAGAACTTGATCACTCACATTAAATTCCTGTTTTTGTATTCTTTTGTCGTGCGATCTTTTAACTTTTTCTTTAAACAACTTGGCATTCTCATAGGCTTGTGTTCTCCATTCATCTAGAGAGCTCATATCAAATAACCTCTTTTCACCGGCAAGTTTAAAATCATAGTTAAGTTCCTTAATTGCCCAATAAGCCTTATGTTCTAATTTTAGAGGTAAGTGACAATCCCTTCCATAGACAATTTTATAGGGGGACATACCCATAGGATTTTTATAAGTAGTTCTATATGCCCACAATGCATCCTCAGATTTCTTAGACCAATTCTTCCTAGATCTATTGACTGTCTTTTGCAAAATCAATTTTATTTCTCTATTGCTCAATTCAACTTGACCACTAGATTAAGGGTGATATGGTGAGGCAATTCTATGATTAACATCATATTTGGCTAAGATTTTACGGAATGCACCATGACTAAAATGTGAACCACCATCACTCATTGAATATCTGGGGACTCCAAACCTCGGGAAGATAACTTTTTTAAGCATTTATTATAGGTGCTGTGATCAACACTACTAGTTGGAATAGCTTCTACCCACTTAGTAACATAATCAACAACAACTAAAATATGAGTGTATCCATTAGAGGAAGGAAAAGGTCCCATATAATCAAAGCCCCAAACATCAAATTGTTTAATAACAAGTGAATAATTCATAGGCATTTCCGGACGTCTACCAATATTACCAATTCTTTGACATTCATCACAAGAAAGGACAAACTTACGTGCATCCATGAATAGAGTATGTCCATAAAAAACCAGACTGTAATACCTTATGTGCAGTTCTCTCTCCCGCATGGTGTCCTCTGTATGCTTCGGAATGACACTTCCATAGGATTTGTTCTTGTTCATGCTTAGGTACACAATGTCTAATAATACCATCTACTCCTTTATATAAATGTGGGTCATCACAAAAGTAATGTCTTAAGTCAAATAAGAACCTTTTCTTTTGCTGGTATGTGAAATTAGGTGGTATATATTTAGCAACAATGTAATTAGCATAATTTGCATACCAAGGACTATTGCGAGAAGTAGAAGGATTTATAAAATCTAACTGCTCTATCAGGAAAACTATCATCAATAGGCAATGGGTCATTAAGAACATGTTCCATCCTACACAAATTATCTGCTACGGGGTTTTCAGCTCCCTTCCTATCAACAATATGCAAATCAAACTCTTGTAGTAAAAGAACCCACCTAATCAGTCTAGGTGTAGCATCTTTCTTTTCCATAAGATATTTAATAGCAACATGATCATTGTGAATTATTATTTTATAACCAACAATATAAATCTAAATTTATCACATGCAAACACAAGTACTAAAAATTCTTTCTCAATGGTAGCATAATTCTTTTGAGCAGTGTCTAAGGTTTTACTAGCATAATGAATAACATTCAACTTCTTATCAACTCTTTGTCCTAGAATAGCACCAACAACATAATCAATAGCATCACACATTATTTCAAAGGGTAGGTTCCAATTAGATTGTTGAACAATGGGTGCAGAAATTAAGGCTTCCTTAAGTATTTCAGAGGCTTCTACACAATCATCATCAAAAACAAATGGAACATCTTTTTGCAAAAGATTGGTAAGAGGCCTAGAAATTATAGAGAAGTCTTTTACGAACCTTCTATAGAAACCAACATGACCTAGAAAACTTCTAATACCTTTGATATCTTTAGGACATGGCATTTTCTCAATTGCATGAACTTTAGCTTTATCTATCTCAATACCTCTTTCGGAGATTTTATGCCCAAGGACTATACCTCCATTCACCGTAAAGTGGCACTTCTCCCAATTCAAGACAATATTAGTTTCCTCGCATCTCTGCATAACTTGATCTGCGTTGTTTAAGCAATCATCAAAAGGGGTTCTATAAACGGAGAAATCATCCATGAATACCTCAACACTATTTTCACAAAAGTTAGAGAATATAGCAGTCATACATCTTTGAAAGGTAGCAGGTGCTTTGCATAAACCAAAAGGCCTACGTCTACAAGCATAAGTTCCAAAAGGGCAAGTATGTCGGATTTCGGGCTCCGCAAAACCCTAAGAAGTTCGAACCCAGGGGCGTGTGCGAAGATCTCCAACAGCTTCACCCCCACCAAGCTCACAACACGATAACCCCGCTCGATGGCAAGGAAGAAGATAACACACGAGAGTTTACCCAGGTTCGGGCCGCTGCGAAGCGTAAAACCCTACTCCTGCTTTTGGTGGATTGCCTCACGAGGAGGTTTGTGGAAGAACTAGTACAGTGGTGAGTTGCCTCGCGAGTGTGTTTGCGGGTCGTGATCTCTCTCCTTTCTACCGAGCAGCCTAGTTCCTATTTATAGCGGCCCGGGTCCTCTTCCCTCATCGCAAAGGCGGGAAGGAATCCCACAATAGCCAAATTTGAAAGGGGACAGGAGATACATCTTATCCTGACGAAAGGTGGTCTTCGCCTGCAAAGTAGGTGGTGGTGACGTGGTGGTGGGCTCGCTGGTGACATCCGTCCTGCCGCGCCCGCTGGCTTGGTCTTATTGCACCGGAATGGAAACCTTTGGCAGGGCATCTCGGGAACCCGCGCTCGTCCTTGCCTCCTTTGCACCAAAGACGAAACTATCCCCTATGGCACGCTGGCGCCCGCCTGGCCCTGCTGGCGTCACCCTTGACCTCCCGAGGCCGAACACTACATAGAGATCTCCGCCGCTCAGGAGGGGGCCTGGGGAGGCCTCCCCTTTCCGGGGACCTTGGCGCTGTCCTCCTCGCGAGGATGAGGGTCTCGCGAGGGTCTTGTCTTGAGTGAAGCCGCGCTGGGCTGTACGGACCGTCGAGTGGGCCAAGTCCTGGGTCGCAGGCAGGCAAGTCTGGGTACCCCGGTATCCAGAACGCCGACAGTAGCCCCCAGGCCCAAGGCGCGCTCGAGTTGGCTTCGAGGGGAAGCCGTAGAAGATGGCCCGGAGCGCTGCGGGCCCCTATTGCCTGCGGGCCAGGTCTGGTGCGCGGTGCGCGGTTGGGTGCTGGCGTCCCCGCTCCCGTGTCTCCTCGGCAACTGCCCGAACCGACAAAAGCCTGACGTCCAGCGTTGAGCCATTATTGCTTTCCTCTTCTGCGCTCCTGCTCTCCCTTCCAGATCTCCATCCTTTGTGAGAACCTCTCCAGATCTTAGCACCGCACCATCCTCCTTCTTGCTTCCTCGGCCCCAAAGGCTTCTCGATGGCTCCCGCCGGCAAGTCGAAACCTGAAGTCCAGAGCTCGGCTTCCGCTCCCCTCTTGCCGGCGCTCTTAGAGTCCACCATAGCTAAGGACGGGGACCTTGCCCCGGTGCTTCCATCGACTGCAGATGACACCAGCGAGCGGGAGCGGACCTTGATATGGTGCGGCTCCGCGGAGAGGCATCGCCTGGCCAATTCGGCCTACCCTTTCTTCCTCCACAGCGTCTTCTCCGGGCTCGTTCCGCCCTTCTCCGCGTTCTTCACTGCCGTCCTCGAGCACTACGGGATCCAGGCTCTCCATCTTCAACCCAAATCCATCCTGCTTCTGTCCGTGTTTGCCTTCTACTGTGAGGCTTTCGTGGGCGTGAAGCCTTCGGTGGCCCTGTTCCACCATTTCTTCAGCTTGCGGCTTCATGACGGCGCTCAGCGGTCGGCATGCGTCTCCTTTGTCGCGGTCCAGGGCGGGAACATGCTCTTCAAGGCCGGGAAGAAGGTGGAGAGCTTCAGGTACCGCTGGGTCTTCTTGGATCTCAAGAGCGACAACCCTCGCCTGGAGCTCCCAAAGGGGCTGCCGAAGAAGATATCTGCGTGGAGCTCTGCGAAGCTCTCCGACCACCGGGCCAAGCCCGTCTTGGAGCTGGTCCGTCGAGACATCAGTGCCAGGAAGTTGACTGGGCGGATGATAGTGAAGGAGTTCCTGGCGCAACGCCTGGCACCCCTCCAGTCTCACTCGAGGCCCATGTGGAACTATCAAGGCGGTGGCGATGACATGAGGCTCCGCTCTGCGCACCTGACCCCTGAGGAGTTGAACAGGGTTATGGCGACCCTGCTCAACGGTGACCCCGGGGACCTTCCTGAGGCCTATGCCCCGTTGTATTGCCGCGACGACAAGGCCGATCTGGTCGCCACGATGCCCATCTTCGATGAGCTGGGGCTCTCTCCGGCCGAGAGCCCCGGCACCCCTGTGGCGGTGTCCTCCGACGACACCGCAGATGAAGAAGACTCAGAGGAGATGGCAGACGATGATCTGGAGGAAGTGTCCCCTCCATCGCGGAGTGTGCTTCTCCGCGGCTTTGATGATGACGACGCCGGCGAACCCCCTGCTGCAAGTCCTCCGCGACTCGCCAGGGTCCTCAAAGGGTCTGGGCCCACACCTCGGGCCGCACGATCTGCATGCCAGGTGACCCCGAGGAAGCACGAGGCCGGGCCTCCTCCAGAGCACCCAGCTCATGCGAGCAAGGTGGCCGCAGTGCCTGTCTCGCCCTACCCGAGATGCAGCCCGTGGGCGAGGCGGCCGCGTCCAGGGCTGGCGCGGCTTTGCCGGCCGTGGCCGTTACGAGTGGTTCCGCTGCTCCTTCATGCAGTGGCACCTCCCCGGAGAAGGACGGGGGATTCCCCGCCTTCGCCGAGGTGGAGAGGAAGAGGAAGTGGGTTGACGTCAAGGAGTAAGTGGTCTTGCTTGGTTTCTGGCCGCCTTCCGGTGGTTTACATACTGATGGTCCTCTCTTTGCTTGAAAATCAGGAGAGCCACCATGCCGAAGTCGAAGAAGAAGAAGGCTGGCGTCAAGCCGAGGGCGCCTTCCGATGCGACGCCCGTTCCTGGTGCCTTGCCGACGCCTGATGAGGCGCCGGATGTCGCGGGCGAGGAGGCTCGCGGGGCGAATCTCCTTGTCGCGGCCGCGGAGCCCCCGATGCCCATTGGAGAGGTTGTCCCCGCCCTTGAGGGCGTGTCTGCGCTAATGCCCGAGGGGCCAGCCCTCGAGGGCCAGCTGGGTGTGGGGCCGTCTGTCCCTGCCTTGTCCATGGTGGTGGCGCAGCCGCCAGTGTCTTCTGCTCTCCCTGCCCCCGTACCCCTGGGGGCGGCTCCTACCGCCGTGCAGGCGCCATCTCCTGGCCGGGCCCTGGTGCCACCGATTCGTGGCCCTCTAGTCGGGTCAGGCGCCCTGGATGGGGCCTACGCCATCTTGGATCAGGTCCGAGACGCCCTCGGGGGCACCGACGGTCGCCTCGTACGGGAGCGCTTGGGTCTTCTTTCAGGGTGGCTCCAGTTTGACACCTCGGCGGTGGCGGTTTGGAGCCAAGCCGAGGCCACCGCGGCTAAGAGCAGGAAGGAGGTCTCGTCGGCCAAAACAGCCCGCGACACGGCGCTGACCGATGCAGCATCCACCGTGAAGCGGTGCGACGAGGCGGAGGCCCGCCTCAAGGCCCTTTAGGAGGAGAAGTCTGTGCTCGCGGAGCAACTTTGTCAGCGGGAGGAAGATCTCAAGACCTGCGAGGCCAAGCTTACCGACCGTGACTCGGAGCTGTCCAAGGCGGTGGCCGACCAAGTCGCGGAGCACAAACAACTGGATAGGTTGAAGGAGGAAGCGGCGGTGGAGAAGGCTCGGCTCGACTCCAGGGAGAAGACCCTTGCCGCGGCTGAGGAGAGGAAGGCTGCGGAGCTCGACGCCCTCCCCTCCGTCAAGCTCAGGCTCCGCCAAGCGCTGCAGTCCATCTACCGGGGGGATTCATAGAACCCCTGGTGGCTCCTGAGAGTGGCTTCGCTGGGCTCTCTTCAAAGCTCGCCGAAGTGCTTGAGGGTGCCGTCGCCAGGGTGGAGAACGTCTTGGAGAGCGAGTGCCGCGGCCTCTTCTCTGCGGCTGAGACGCGCGTCTTCAACCACCTCTACCTTCATGAGCTGAGTTTCGATTTTGGCTCCGTGATCCACCCAGTTGATCCTGGGGTTCGCGCCACCACGGCGACAGCCGTGGAGGGCGCCGTGAAGGCACTGATGAAGAAGTTCGCCTGTGTCGCCGTTCCCTCGCCTCCTCCTACGGCTGCGGGGGTTGGCGACGATGATGACAGCGGCAGCGACGTCGACGACGAGCTCCCCGCGGCCGGGGCGAGCGGTGGTGCCAGCTCCTCCTAGTTCCTCTTCCTGGGACTTTTCCTGCAACGTTCATCGTGCATCGTGGAGGCGTTAAACTTATTTGCATTTTCGGAGACATTTTAATGCTTGCAATGACTGCTAAGCTGTGTGGTTTTATTTCCTCGCTTCGTTTCCTTCCTGCTTGATGTAGCGCTCTGCGTCGGCAGGGCCCGGTCCCGCGCATACCTCGACCACCGTTGGGGCGTCCGGATCACCAGGACGGTGCCAAGGGGCGAGGGGCTACGTGACCAGTGAGGCTCCTGAGTCGCGATGCTCAGGGGTCCCCCTTGACGTACGAGCAGCCCTCACGAAGGGAACGCGGCGAAGACGGGGTTGACTTGGAGATTGGAGCGCCTTGAGCTCTGCGTCGGCAGGTCCTGGTCCCGTGCATACCTCAACCGCCGTTGGGGCGTCCGGATCACCAGGACAGTGCCAAGGGGTGAGGGGCTACGAGACCAGTGAGGCCCCTGAGTCGCGATGCTCAGGGGTCCCCCTTGATGTACGATTAGCCCTCACGAAGGGAACGCGGCGAAGACGGGGTTGACTTGGAGATTGGAGCGCCTTGAGCTCTGCGTCGGCAGGGCCCGGTCCCGCGCATACCTCAACTGCCGTTGGGGCGTCCGGATCACCATGACGGTGCCAAGGGGTGAGGGGCTACGAGACCAGTGAGGCCCCTGAGTCATGATGCTCAGGGGTCCCCCTTGACGTACGAGCGGCTCCCATACCTTTCCTCGCCAGCTTTCGTCTGAGAGGGACGCGTGAAGACCAGGCACCAGGGACCTGGGGAGGTGGCGTGTGCCAGGCCTGGCTTGAGCGTAGCCCCCATGCAGCCCCCTCACGCGTGCATCCCAAGGGAATACTGCGAGATGGAGCCACGAGGGGCCATCCTGAGGTTGAATGCACCCGCTAAGGCACCCTCAGTTGTTTATCCCCAGCGCGGAGCATAGGGCTTCCACGTTGCGTGGGCATAGCCATTGGAGGGCCGTGTCGTCCGCCAGCGCGGAGCATGGGGCTACCACTAGGGTGTGGGAATGGGGGGCCCTGGCTCCTGAGCCCCCCGGGCGTGTATAGCCCATTAAGTTCGTACGCGTGGCCTGCACGGTAGAACTGGGAGGTGTATATGGGCGCTCGTGAGGCAGCTCTGGTCTCACGAGGCCCTACCTCAAAGACGGGTTGCGCCTGAGTCTTCCAGTAGAAATCGCCGCTTGAAGTCCTGTACATTTTGAGGAACCTGCGCCGAATGGATTTCCAAGGGCCATCGCATGAGAAGGCCAAACACCAATGACCCCAGGAGGTGACGTGAATGGGTCCGACCCGCCAGACAGAGCTCAGCCATTGTATTTGTCGACGCTGCAGGGACGGACCCGAGCACAAACGCCGTGCCCAGTCTTCTCATGCGACAACTCCGAGGAGAAAACACCCGGCGTGCAGTTCCCACGGCGGTGGAAGGCCGGCTGTGGTTGTAGGAACCGTGCCGCGCGCCCTGACTCACCCGCTCCCGATTAGCTCATGCGAGAGCGAAGCACCGAGGGCCATGGGAGGTGACGTGCACGGGGCTAGCCCACGAGACAGAGCTCGACCACTCAGATTTGTCAACGCTGCAGGGACGGACCCGAGCACAGACGTCATGCCAGCCCTTAATCATGAGGCGGTCGAGGGCAGGATCATTAGGGCGCGGCGACATTCATGGTGGCGAAGCACCGAGCATGCAGGTAGGGATATTTAGGAAATAGATCAAGTGCATGAAAGGATCTGATACATGCGAAAACGACACGGCTGGGATGAGCCCTGGTCGCCTGAGGATAATGCGGCCCGATGGGCGCCCTCAAACTGAGCAAATCAAAAAGTTACCTGGTGTTGACCGAAAAAGATTCACCTGGCGGCGACACCGCTGACGCGTGGGGGCGGTCGTCGAAGCTTGGCCTTGCGTCTCCGCGAGCTTGGCCTTCATGAGCCTGGTCCCTCATGAGGCTCAGGACGCTCGCTCGGGCCCGGCACCTCCTCCAACTCCTCGTGGCGCCTGGCCTGGTAAGGCGTGAGCATGGCCTGGGCAAGGCGCTGGAATGTGGTGCCCGCGTTCGCCAGACCGAAGGGCATGCGGATGTAGTTGCACGGGTAGGCCCAGCCGCGACTGGCGTGCGTTGGCCAGAAGACGTCCTGTGACGCGGCCCTGTTGATGCTGGGTACATTGATGCAGATGCGCGGCACGCCGGCCGAATCGACGACGGCGACCGCGCTTGGCGGCGCAGGGCCGCGTCCGCCTTGCATGGCATGTGCCTCCCGAAGCTCCTCAATTGCTCTGGTGACGAACTCCCACGAACTTGGTATCTCGCGTCGTGCTCCTTGTTTGGATGGGTGCGTGCCTACGCACACCCCCAAGTTGTGCCCGAGCACCCCCCTCGTCTCACTGGTTAGGTCGGTAGCCTTCCGGGTGGAAGCCCCCAAGCCCGACCCAAGGGAGGCGCTGGGCGCGCCTTCCTATGCGAGGGGGAAGGGGCCTTGGCCCCAGGCACGGAGCCTGAGGCGCCGTCCTTAGGGATCTCAGCCCCCTGGCGCCCCTTGGGAAGGAGCTGCTTCTTCTTCTTGGGGACATCCTCGTGGGGCATGGCGCCTCCTTCATCGTCCGAGTGCTCGGCCGCTGCGGCACGGTAGGCGCGCTCGAGGGAGCAAACGGCGTCCTTCTCATCGCAGGCGACGGTGATGACACCGCCACTCCCCGGCATCTTGAGGAGGTTGTAGCCATGGTGGGTCACCGCCATGAATTTGGCGAGGGCTGGGTACCCAAGGATCGCATTGTACGGGAGGTGGATATGGGCGACGTCAAAGACGATGAGCTCGGTGTGGTAATTGTTACGCCCACCGAAGGTGATGGGCATGCGCACTTGCCCGATGGGGACTGTGGAGCCGTCAGTGACTCCGAAGAAAGGCTTGGTTGGCATGAGCTGATCATAAGGCACTTGGAGCGTCTCGAATGTCTCGATGGAGAGGACATTGAGCCCCGCGCCGCCGTCGATGAGGGTCTTGGTGACGAGGACATTGTTGATGGTAGGCGTGCACAGCATGGGGAGTGAGCCCGCCATGGCCGAACACCTAAGTTGATTCTTGGAGTCGAAGGTGATGGCGCACTGGGACCACTTGAGGGGGCGCGCAGCCTCGAGCTTCGGGAGAGCCGCGTTCACCTCCCATGAGAACTGCTTGAAGACGCGGTTCGATGCTGGGGCTTGGGCACCGCCCAGGATGCAAGCTATTGCCCTGACCTCCTGGAAGCCCCTAGCCCCATCGTCCTGCCTGTTTTCTTCCTTCCTCCTGGGTGGCGGCGGTAGCGGGGGAAGGCCGGCCTCACGAGGGCGGGCCTCGCGAGGCTGGCCACGACGTGACCCCTCCGGAGGTTCGTCGCGCCAGCGGTCCTCCCGAGCTTGATCGCGCCAGCGGTCCTCCCGAGGCCGGTCTCGCCACTCTTGGCGCGAGTCTCGATTGTCCCAGCGGCCTCCGCCGCGGCCTCCACCATGTCCGTAGCCCTGGTCGCTACGCCCAGGGCGCCGACCGAAGTGTTTGTCGCGGACCACCCTGAGCTCCTGACAGTCGACGGTGTTGTGGCTATTGGTGCCATGGAAGATGCAGAACGGTCGCCCTCCCGCGGGGGGTTCTTCGTCTCGGCTCTGCTTTGCCTCGGGTTCAGCCGACAGCACCGCGGGGGCCTTTCGCTTCGGCTCCTTGGTCTTGGTCTTCTTGTCTTCGGGTTTCGCCTCCGGAAGCTCGCGGAGGGAGAGGCAGCCCTCTTCGGCCTTCGCGCATTTGTTCGCCAAGTTGAACATCTCCAAGGCCGAGCTCAGGTCATCGTTGATAGCGAGCTCCTCCCTCATCCTGAGGTCCCTGACGCCGTCGATGAACGCCGAGATGATGGCCTCATCTGACGCCCTCGGGATCTTGAGGCGGACAGTTGTGAAGCGCTGTATGAACTTGTGCAGGGTCTCGTCAGGCTGTTGCTTCACGCGAAGTAGGTCACCCACTCCAAGCGCGCGGTTGCGGGTGCCTTGGAAGTTGGCGACGAAGCGCTCACGCAGGTCTTCCCAGGAGGTGATCGACCCCTCCGGGAGGTTGAGGAGCCAGGAGAGCGCACCACCCTTGAGCGCCATGGGGAACCAGCTTGCCATGACCTTGTCGTCCCCGTCGGCTGCCTGGATGCTCAGCGAGTAGAGCTGTAAGAACTCGGCGAGGTCTGGGGTGCCGTCGTAGCGAGGAGGTAGGTCAGGCTTGAACTTGCCGGGCCACATGGCCGGATGGAGCTCCGGGGCGATGGCGCGGCAACCCACTGGGCCTACAGGCGCCGCGCGCTCGGGAGGGACCCGGTCTTGATGCTCTTGTGCGGGTGCCTCGAGGGACGCCCGGTCGCGTCGCTGATGCAGCGGCACGGGGAGTGCACGCGCGTCAGCACGCGGCCGCGGCACCACCTGGCAGCTTACTTCATCTCTCACCCTCACCGGGGGCCCGCGTGGCTGGTCACGCGGGCGTGCTTCGTGCCTGGGCTCGGGGTCGACGTCGCGCTGGGGAGGAGGAGGCGGCACATCGTGGGCCTCATCGCCTGCAAGGGAGGGCTGAGGTCGGAACGAGTAGAGGAGCGCCGAGGCGTCGCCGGCGGCGCTGACGAGCTCTGCGACGCGCCCGAGCCAGTCGTCGATGCGGTTGGGGGCAGGGCGGTAGCGCAACAGCTCGCGCGCCATGAGGAGTGCGCCCGACCCACGCGCAGGCCCGGAGCGAGCGTGGGAGGATGACCCGATAGCCGGAACGATCGACGGAGTAGCAGTGCGGCCGTCGCGCCACGCGGTGACCGGCTGTGACGAGTCCTACTGCTCGTGGGCTTCCGGGCCTATTGCGGCGTTGGCCATAGGTGAGGCGGACCGGTGAGCGGCGGTGCGGCCCACGGGCGCCGTCTGGGCGACACGGGCCGCACGGCGCTCGGCGCGGGCTCGGCGAGCGTCGGCCATCGGAGCGGGAGGCGGGGAAAACGAGAGGCTTGAGGAAGACTTCGACACGGCCCCTACCTGGCGCACCAAATGTCGGATTTCGGGCTCCGCAAAACCCTAAGAAGTTCGAACCCAGGGGCGTGTGCGAAGATCTCCAACAGCTTCACCCCCACCAAGCTCACAACATGATAACCCCGCTCGATGGCAAGGAAGAATATAACACACGAGACTTTACCCAGGTTCGGGCCGCCGCGAAGCGTAAAACCCTACTCCTGCTTTTGGTGGATTGCCTCATGAGGAGGTTTGTGGAAGAATTAGTATAGTGGTGAGTTGCCTCGCGAGTGTGTTTGCGGGTCGTGATCTCTCTCCTTTCTACCGAGCAGCCTAGTTCCTATTTATAGCGGCCCGCGTCCTCTTCCCTCATCGCAAAGGCGGGAAGGAATCCCACAACGTCCAAATTTGAAAGGGGACAGGAGGTACATCTTATCCTGACGAAAGGTGGTCTTCGCCTGCAGAGTAGGTGGTGGTGACGCGGTGGTGGGCTCGCTGGTGACATCCGTCCTGCCGCGCCCGCTGGCCTGGTCTTGTTGCACCGGAATGGAAACCTTTGGCGGGGCGTCTTGGGAACCCGCGCTCGTCCTTGCCTCCTTTGCAACAAAGAGGAAACTGTCCCCTCTGGCGCGCTGGCGCCCGCCTGGCCCGGCTGGCGTCACCCTTGACCTCCCGAGGCCAAACACTGCATAGAGATCTCCGCCACTCAGGAGGGGGCCTGGGGAGGCCTCCCCTTTCCGGGGACCTTGGCGCTGTCCTCCTCGCGAGGATGAGGCTCTCGTGAGGGTCTTGTCTTGAGTGAAGCCGCGCTGGGCTGTACGAACTGTCGAGTGGGCCAAGTCCTGGGCCGCAGGCAGGCATGTCTGGGTACCCCGGTATCCAGAACGCCGACAAAGTAAATGTGGTTTTCTTTTGATCTTCTTTTGCTATAGGTATTTGAGAAAAACTAGAATATCCATCTAGAAAAAAAGAGTGTGTATGCATAGATAATCTTTCTAACATTTGATCAATAAAAGGTAATAGGTAATGATCTTTTCTAGTAGCTTTTTTTAATTTTCTAAAATTAATTGCTATCCTATAACCAGTTACAATTCTTTGAGGGATAAGTTCATTTTTATCTTTAGGAACAACAATAATGCCTCCTTTCTAAGGGACACAATGAACATAACTTACTCATCTACTATCAATAATAGGATAAATTATACCTGCCTCTAGAAGCTTTAGTATTTCAGTTCTTACCACATCCTTCATTTTATGATTCAGACGTCGTTGATGATCAACGACTGGTTTAGCATCTGGTTCCATATTAATCTTGTGCTGGCATAAAGTGGGACTAATGCCCTTAAGATCATCAAGAGTATATCCAATTGCAGCACGATGCTTCTTCAAGATTTTAAGTAATCTCTTTTCTTCATACTCTGAAAGGTTAGCACTGATAATAACAGGATATGTCTTCTTTTCATCAAGATAAGCATATTTCAATGCATAGGTAGCTTCTTTAATTCAAACACAGGATCACTCTTAGGCTGGAGAGGATCTCCCAAAGTTTCAACAGGCAAATTATGTTTAAGGATAGGTGCTTGATTAAAGAATATATCATCTATTTCATTCCTTTCATTCATATGCATATCATTTTCATGGTCTAGCAAATATTGTTCTAACGGATTGGTAGGAGGCAGCAATAGAAGCAAGACCAATAATTTCATCTTTACTAGGCAATTATTTATCATGTGGTTGTCTACTAAACTTGGAGAAATTGAATTCATGAGATACATCACCAAATTTAACATTGACTGTTTCCCTATTACAATCAATTTTGGCATTAACAGTATTCAGAAAAGGTCTACCAAATATAATGGGACAAAAATCATCTTATAGTGATTCAAGAACTAGAAAGTCAGTAGGGTATTTGATCTTACCACACAAGACTTCAACAGGTATGATATCGTGCATAATTTCTTGATAAATAGTAAATGGTATAACACTAACACTAGCACCCACATCACATAAACCATGATAAAAATGATCTCCAATCTTAACAGAAATAACGGGCATACGAAGAACATGTTTATGTTTATCTTTAGGATCCTGTTTAGCAATCCGAGTTGCTTCATCGCAGAAATATATGACATGACCAACAATATTATCAACTAATAGATCTTTAATCATTGCAACTTTAGGTTCCACTTTTATTTGTTTAAAGGTTCTATGTGTTCTTATATTACTCTTATTAACCACAATTTTCAACTTTAGCATGTTCCCTAGTCCTAACAGGAAAATCTGGATTCTCAATATAAGTAGTAGGCACAACTGGATCAACATTATAAATGATTGTTTCCTCTTTAACTATAACATGTGGATGATATTTAAACCACTTCTGCTTAGGGAGATCAACATGAGTAGCAAATGATTCACAGAATGTAGCTACTATCTCACAGTCAAGTCCATATTTTGCACTAAACTTAAGAAAAGCATCAGTTTCCATAAAAGATTTAACACGACCAAACTCAAGATTTATACCTGACTCTTTAACTTTGCAAATTTCCCAATCTTTAGAGTTGCATTTCATTCTTTCTAGAAGATCCCATTTGAATTCAATAGTTCTCTTCATGAAGGAACCAGTAGAAGAAGTATCGAGCATTGATTGATCTTCATGAGAAAGCCGGGAATAAAAGTTTTGTATAATTATTTCTCTTGAGAGCTCATGATTGGGGCATGTATGCATCATATGTTTAAGCCTCCCCCAAGCTTGAGCGATATTTTCTCCTTAACGAGGCCAAACATTATACATAAAATTCCGATCACGATGAACCAGATGCATAGGATAAAATTTTCAGTGAGATTCCAGCTTCAATCGATTCCAATCCCATGTTCCGGCATCATCCAATAGCCTATACCATGGAAATGCCTTTCCATCCAAAGATAAAGGGAATGATTTATTTTTAACTCCATCCTCAGATAAACCTAGAAGCTTAAATATCCACAAATTTCATCTATATAGATCAAGTGCATATCAGGGCGTATTGGTCCATCTCCTGCATAAGGATTAGCTAGTAGTTTCTCTAACATACCCGAAGGAATTTCATAATAAATATTTTCAGTAGTTTCAGTAAGTTGACGGGCAACTCTTGTTGCTTCCAATCAAGGTGAAGATACCCCGAACAAGCCCCTCAAAGGATTATCCTCCGTAGGAATAAGTGACAGTAAATTTCAGCACGTAACAAAAATGTTCCCTTACCAAAATCCACTTACCAAAGGCGCTTCATTCCCCAGCAACGGCGACAGAAAAGAGTCTTGATGACCCACAAGTATAGGGGATCAATCATAGTCCTTTCTATAAGTAAGAGTGTCGAACCCATTGAGGAGCAGAAGGAAATGATAAGCGGGTTTCAGCAAGGTATTTTCTGCAAGCACTGAAAGTAGCGGTAACAGATAGTTTTCTAGCAAAGAAATTCATAGCAAGTAACAATAGTAACAAAGGTGTAGCAAGGTGGCCCAATCATTTTTATAGCAAAGGACGATGGAAAGTTCTCTTATAGTAAGCAAAACGTTCTTTAGGACACATGGGAATTTTTTCTAGTCACGTTTCATCAGGTTTAGTTGATTTCCGCTCAGTACTTTGATAATTTGATATATGGGTGGACCGGTGTTAGGTTGCTGTTCTTTATTGAACAAACAGCCCTATTATGATTACCCCCTCTCGCAAGTATCCATAGCTACGAAAGAAGAATTAAGATAAATCTAACCATAGCATGAAACATACGGATCCAGATCAACCCCTTACGGAATAACACATAAACTAGGCGTTTAAGCTTCTGTCACTCTTGCAACCCATCATCTACTTATTACTCCCCAATGCTTTCCCTTAGGCCCAAATATGTGAAGTTTCATGTAGTCGACATTCACGTGACACCACTAAAGGAAGAGCAACATACACATCATCAAAATATCGAACAAATACCAAAATCACATGATTACTTATAACAAGACTTCTCTCATGTCCTCAAGAACAAAAGTAAATACTCACAAATCATCTTCATGTTCAAGATCAGAGTGTATTGAATATGATTAAGGATCTGAACATATAATCTTCCACCAAATAAACCAACTAGCATCAACTACAAGATGTAATTAACACTACTAGCAACCCACATGTACCAATATGAGGTTTGGAGACAAAGATTGAATACAAGAGATGAACTAGGGTTTGAGATGAGATGGTGCTGGTGAAGATGTTGATGAAGATTGGTCCTCCCATGATGGAGGAAGCGTTGGTGATGATGATGGCTTCGATTTCCCCCTCCCGGAGGGAAGTTTCCCGAGCGGAATCGTTCCGCCGGAGAGCGAAAATGCTCCTGCCCAGGTTCCGCCTCGAGACGGCGGCGCTTTGTCCCAAAAGTCTTCTTCTAATTTTTTCTAGGGCAAATAGCATCATATAGGGGAAGGTGGGGTAATTACTTCACCAATATTTTTTATATATTCCAAAATAATTCTTCGTAAAATTTCAGGTCATTTGGATTTTGAGAGAATATCCAACTCTTCTGTAGCCTTTTCGGGTCCAGAATTCCATGTGCCGACAATCTTGCACTGGTGCAGCGACGTGCTATACAAACGGTTTTTAACCCCTTTCCATGACGTAGTTGTAAACCGTCGCCTTGCATGTGTGGGCGATAGGGGGGGTCCATCCCACACGACACAGCAAACCCGTCGGCGATGGTGGCCAACGAACGCAAACATTTTGCAAAACGAAGTGTATGGGATGTCCGCACCTATCACAAACGAGGGTCATCGGGTAATCATTTGAGATATGGTGTATTTCCCATACGGTTCATCCTTGCAACTCGTGTGAGATCACACTAACTTCTCACGGGATACTCTGTGTCGCGTCGTTTACGATGTGCGACGAATCGCAAACAGTTCACGATTATAAAGCGTGTATGATAAGGGGGCTATCACACACATTTAGTTCCACCATGACCGTCTGTGATATGATATAAGAGTGCATACGTTTGTCATTATAAAACCGTATGCGAAGGTTGAATCTATCCCACACGCGGCGTTTTTAATAAACGTTTGTGATTTACAAAACGTCCCAAACGTGTGATCCATCCTTCCCAAACGTGTCATCCAGACTAACTGTGTCGGATGAAGGCCTATCGCACGCGTTCTTCTTTGACCAACGTTTACCATGGGCACGATATCATACACAGTTCAAAATACGAAATCGTGTGTGATAAGGAGACTAGTACAAACGCTGGTGTCATTAATCGCACACGTTCTTTCTCGCCTGACCGTGTGCGAAGACGAGACTCATCGCACACGCCGCGAATGGAGAAACGTGTGTGATGTTGAAGTTGATCACAGACGTTTTGCTTTATCAAACTGTGTGCATTGTAATGGCCTGTAGAGCATGATTTGCCCCTAATTAAATACATTTGTTCATAATTCACATAATTTACATTTGAAAGTAGGAATTCATGTATTTCATATCGAATCATGTTTAAATGTAGGTTTAAGAACGAATGCATAATTTGATTCACATGTACATATACTCAAGAACTACATAAGCATCAATTCTCAAAAAAAGGAACACTACAGGAAAAATAAAGAATGATGGAACCAAGGTTGTATTAAAGACGGTAAAGAGAGAGCCGAAAGACATTCTGGTTGCTGGAGTAGGTGAAGCGGAATGCCCATATTGTGCCCTCCTCCACGCCTAACGCACGAACGACTCTAGGCCAGCCCCTAGTGATGGCCGCCCGCCCATCCTTCATTGTCTTCATTACGACTTCTCGATGCTCATTGTAGTCTCGATGATATATTTTAACCTTCATTGCATGTCCAACAAACATGTACTTTGCGAGGTAATCTTGAGTAAACTGCTTTGGGAACCATTGCAAAATAAAAAGATTCAGACATTGTTGTGTGACAACTCATTATGGGCAGTACTAATAGAAGCCTACAGTGTCCGTAGTTACCATCCTACAGCTCACTGTTGTGTTGGATAGAGTGTAAACAAATAGTCTAATTGGCATTGTTCGTCTCTTTTCCCTAACAATCATTTTCAGTTTCCTAACTTGATGCTGGTTCATGAATATTTCATTGCCCCACACGCAAAAAGGGTCCAGGAATGGATCTTTACCTAAGACATATGTACCTACGAGCAAGAAGTCGATATTAGAAGCTAAAATGCAGTTGCAGAATGGTGTAATATATTACTCCATCAGTTCCACAATGTGTTGCCTATAAACATTTTGAGAAGTCAACATTTACTTACTTTGACCAAGTTTGTAGAGAAAAATATTTACATCTAGAATTGCAATTCCATTTCATTAGATACATCACAAAATTTCATATTGTATACATTTTAGATGGTATATGTAGATACATCACAAAAAATCTATATGCACTCACGATGGAACGGGTGGAGTATAAGCGGAGGGATGAAAAGAACCTCGGTGGAAAACGTTGGCCACTCCCATTGTTGTCCTGTGCAAGTACATGTAAAGTCATGATAAGTACAACGGGCTTAACATCAACCAAGTATACGAGGTATCTACTTGAAATAAACAAGGCATATATGCTCACTATAACAACCAAATATAGCCATTTGATACTGGACAAATGCTCAATGGAACCAACCTAACAACCAGATAATGAAAAGCAAGGCGTCTGCTTGAAAACTAGACAAATGCTCACTGCAATCAACCTAACAAACAGATACAGAAAAGCAAGGCATATGCTTGAAAACTAGACAAATGCTCACTACAACCAACCTGGCAACCAAATTCAGAGAAACAAGGCATAAATGTTTAAAGCGGGAGTTAAGGGCATAGGTTAACAACACCAGGAATAATAGGTGGTATTGATGAAATTGAACTGCACAGTTCATACTTGCACATAATGAACATCACATTGTGAATAACTGAAAGAAACAAGGCATTCATGCTCACTGTAACAACCAACTATAGCCATTGAAAACTGGACAAATACTCAATGCAACCAACCTAACAACCAGATACATAAAATCAAGGCATCTGCTAGACAACTGGACAAATACTCAATTAAACACTGCATGATTATCGCATGGCAAAAGCTACTACAACAATGGGTATGAGATGGCTAGCTAGAAAAGGTATGATTTGCTCACAGGATGTTGCCCCACTTGTCATGGATGGGCTCCTTCCACTTGGGATATGAGGTGCCCAGGGTGCGCTCCCTGATGTCGCAGATGGGACGTTTCCCCTTGTAACAGCCGTAGTGTGTGTCATTATCTTGGTGGATGAGATCTGACTTTGGAGCTAAGGATCACAAGCCACCGCCGTAGAACGTTTCCTTCAGAAATGACAAAAGGGGCTCGATGGCGTAGAAGGATCGCAAATCCATGACCGGGAGGCAGAGGAGATCAGCGGCGGGGCCTTTGAAGAGATCGACGGCGGTTGAACCAGAGGCGTTGCCTGTGGACCACTTAACTTGTGACATGGCCCGAGTGAAGCCGATGATGTTGACGAGCTTGATATCGTAGCCGGCTCTCCTGAGATACAGGAATACGCGAGCCCGCAGACTTGAAACCTTCGGCATGGCAACGTAGGCATCGTCCTCACCGGCTCCCGCGGCGAGGTGTTCGTCTAGGATCGAAGGGTCGGCGCGGACGACGCCCACCTCGCCAATGTACGGTGTTGAGGCCATGATAGACCTCCTTTTGCTCGTACACTCCTCGAGCTCCACGGGAGATGTGGTCGGGCTGATTAGGTCTGGAGTACGGGATGGGGATCTGGGGGAAAGGGACACCGCCGGCCTCATCTAAAAACTCAGGGCGGCGATGGTGTATGTGGATCGGTGGGGACCCTGAACCTGTTTAGCTATGAGGCACGGGCAGACCGGCTGAGGTTGGTGGTGGAAGGCGGCAACGGGGGCGAGCTAGGGTTCAAGCGGGAGAGGAAGGGGGAGGGGGTGTTTTGTGGACGGGGGGGTGTTTGCGGATGTGTCGCTGCTGCTGAAAAATTTAGTAGTAATGGTGTGGGTGGAGATGGTGGTGGACGAGGGATGGCGACGGTTGAAATGCCTCGGCAGCTGAAAATTTACTATAGGGTCGGTGCGGTGGACGAGGAAGGGTGGCATGCAGTTGAAATACCGCTTCCACTTAAATTTTGGTAAAGGAACTGGGCGGGAGCAACCAAGATCGCACACGGTCCTAACATAATAAAGTTTGTATGTTGTAACGAAATGACGTGCCGCAAAACCACAAATTTTTGCATCGCTCAAGGCGGGTAGCTCTTTCTGATATTTCTCAAGGCGGGCTCATCTCACACGGTTCATCCTCAATTTCAGTCGCAGACGTGAAATTCATCCTAAATTTCCACATGCCCACAAACAGATGACACAAACATTTGGCAAATTTTCACAACAAAATGCCTTATTTTGTAGCGGATTAGTTGACATTAGTTTATACGCTCAGTAATTTACAAACAGTTCGTCAATTTACATAAAGATGAACTGCACAAAATATTCACTACGCCATGGATGCATACAAACACCGCGCCTCCACCGTCGTCATGACCTTCCTCGGCTCAGAACGAGTATTCAGAGGAGCTCGTCAAGTTGATGAGCTCCAGTGGTTCCACGGCGGAGACCGACGGGGCTACCGCGGCCAGAGCGACCGCGGCGCCTCTCGCCAGGTTTGCAGCTGTCGACGAAGATGTCCTGGCATCCACGTGGTCCATTGGGATACAGACGGGCGCCGCTCTCGCTAGAGCCACGTCCCTGGTCGTCGTGGCCGCTGTTGCCAGGGCTGCCGCCGCAGCTGCTCACTGGCCTCCGCCGCCTTCTGGTCCTGCTCCCGCCTCTTTTCGCCCTCTGCATCTGAGTTACGCTTCCTCTTCGAACTCTCCCGCCGTTTCTGCCGCTTCATATCCCTAGCCACGTTGCGTATGGCATCCGCAGATGCGATAGATTGTTCCACACCGACACTAAGACGGCGCTCGTCCTCGTCGCGCAGGAACGCATCGAGGCCCAATTCCTGGATGGACAGAGCGATGGCCATCTGCATCCGACGCTGAAACTCAGGGTTGTCGGTGGCGGCGGCGGCCGCGGCAGATGACGGTTGACCGTTGACCGACATGGAGGACAGCGCGTCGGAATCCTCTATATCATCGTTGTCGGCCGCGGCAGCTGGCTGTTTGCCGTTGCCCGCCATGGCGGCCAACGCATCGGAATCCTCTATCACGTCGTCGTCCAACACTATCAGGACGGCGCCATGCACATCCCCATGGTTGACCACCGGTTCCATTTGGTGTGTGTGGTGGTGGTGGCGAGCTATCGGCGGAAAAATTAGCTATTAGCCGCCGCCGCCGAGATCTTTTATAGGTCGCTGTCGGGTTTGGGTTTTTATTGTGCACATTGCCACTTTGTACTGGCTGACACTTGCGGTTGCCACCACTAGGCAAGGCCGATTTTGCTGTGTACGAGCATCACACACGGTTAGAGTAGCACACTCGTGCCTGTTGGGGATACAATCGCATACGGTTGTTTCGTCAGTTTCGTTTGCTATTTTACATAATACTAGCATCTTTGGGATAAACGACAAAAAAACGCAAGAGAGCGTCAAAACACAACCACGCCCGCTAGTGGCCCAAATATATACTCCCTCCATTCCTAAATATAAGTCTTTTTAGAGTTTTCAAAAAAATAGAGATTCCAGTACTAACTATATAGGTACACAGTAAAATAAGTGAATCTACACTCTAAAGTACGTATATATATGTAGTTCGTAGTGAAATCTCTAAAAAAGACTTGTATTTTGGAATGGATGAAGTATATATATATATATATATATATATATATATATATATATATATATATATATGTACGAAAATGGTGTTGTCATGTTTAAATTCTCAATGCGCAACTTTAATGTGTGGCACATGTTGCATATGTGCATGCCTAAAAGTGTCCAATGTGACAGAAAAGGGTTTCATGACAAACGTAGGGTGTTGCCCCCTACACTATGTGCCGGAGGATGGGGTCCTATGAACACATGGCCTGGTTCAAACTTTGTCACACATTTATCCATGTCTGACTTTTCGTAAGACAACCAAGAGAATTTATACCTTAATTTGGCCAAACCATCACATATTGTTGTCGGACAAGAGGGATATATAGATCGTGTGGTCCCATGAGTTGGCGCATCGTCGAAGATCAGTTGAGTGAGGATAGAAGAGCACCACCCCCCCTCCATATGGCCAAATGTATATGCGAAAATGGTGTTGTCCGGTGTTTCAATTAATACACAATGCACAACCCTAGCTATGATGTGGCATGCACCTAGCTAAGATAACTCGGCATATATACCCCCCTTAAGATTGGCTATATATATACTACCTAGCTAGGTCGTTATGGACATATATATATATATATATTGTTCCCCTCCCCCCACACACACATGACACGTAGCAGGGTGACGTTGCAGCGTTGTTAGTCAAATGGATGATATATAGCGACCCATCCATATATAAGCGTATCGTCGAATACCGCACAATGGATGCATGGTGTACACACACACGCACGCACACACACACACACACGCACGCGCGCACACACACGCGCACGCACGCACACACACACACACACACCCACACACACACGCACACACACACACACATCGTCACCCATCCTTGGCCTTCCAACGTTGTCAGATAAAGGCACGACATACCCTAAGGGCCCACCGATAGGTTTGTCGTCGGAAACCGCACAATGTAGGCACATGGTCCACACACAGGCATGGGTTCACACACACACACACATCGTCACCCATCCTTGGCCTTCCAGCGTTGTGAGTAAAAGGCATGACAGACCCTAAGGGCCCACCGATAGGTTTGTCGTCGGAAACCGCACAATGTAGGCACATGGTCCCCACACAGGCATTGGTTCACACACACACACACACACACACACACACACACACACACACACACACACACGTCATCGATCCTTGACATTTTCAAAACAACAAAAGAAAATCATGGATATTTTCAAAACAAGGAACTGGCCTTCCAGCATTGTCAGTAAAAGGCATGACAGACCCTAAGGGCCCACCGATAGGTTTGTCGTCAGAAACCGCACAATGTAGGCACATGGTCCACACACAGGCATTGGTTCACACACACACACACACACACACACACACACACACACGTCATCGATCCTTGACATTTTCAAAACAGCAAAAGAAAATCATGGATATTTTCAAAACAAGGATCTGGCCTTCGAGCGTTGTCAGTAAAAGGCATGACAGACCCTAAGGGCCCACCGATAGGTTTGTCGTCGGAAACCGCACAATGTAGGCACATGGTCCACACACAGACATTGGTTCACAAATACACAGACACACACGTCATCGATCCTTGACATTTTCAAAACAAAATCATGGATATTTTCAAACAAGGATCTCAAGATTTATTTAGCCGGAATGACATATCACTACAGGCATTTTATTTATGCCTATAGTGATCGTATCACACCGCCTAAATGAACCTTAAAATCTAGCAACTTTCCAACCGGTCACCCATCCTTGACTACTCCACCAAAAGCACGCTTAACTTCCGATTTCAGTTCGACTGGGTTACGGGCTGGGAAGTTGCGCCTTGCTGGTAAGAGTTGCCTCCTTTCATTTACAAGGCGTGCCCCGATGGGCACCTTGTGGGACCAGATACGTATCGCAGACGTTTCTGGTAGTACTAGAAACCGTGCGCGATGGTGGCATGGGGGCTAATGATGACGTCTCGCTCATGCTCGATGGCGTGATGCCGCTTTTGCGTGCTCTCCGGCCTGCTCCGTCTCGTCCTCCTCGTCCAGAAGGTTGATGACAGGGCCGGCGCTTCGGCGGGAAACCGATTGAGGGAGTGGCGGGAGACCGATTGGGGGAGTGGCGGGAGAAGCGTGTTGGATAGAACATCATTTTAATACAAATTGGATAACTTATGAAAGAAGGAAGCTCGGGCTAGCACGACACGTGCACACCGTGCTTACACACGCACGAGCTTCAGACGGGCGTATAGAACTGCTTTAAATTATTCATGGTTCGTTTAGTTTTTTGTATACTACACTAATTAAGTTTCTAGACATTTAATGTGCATAATTCAGATTTGAACTAAAAGGACATGCTTCGTGTCACCAAAATGGGTTGAAAAAAGATATTTGTGTCCTTGGGTTCCTTGTTTAGGTCCCATGCAATGAACGTGATGTGGGGGAACGTTGCATGGGAAACAAAAAATTTCCTACGCACATATAAGATCTATCCATGGAGATGAGCATCTACGAGAGGGGAGATCGGATCCACATACCCTTGTAGATCGCTAAGCGGGAAGCGTTAAGAAACGCGGTTGATGTAGTTGAACGTCTTCGCGATCCAAATCACAAGCCGTCCCGCGATCCAATCACGATCTAGCGCCGAACGGATGGCACCTCCGCGTTCAGCACACGTACAACTCGATGACGATCTCCGCCTCCTTGATCCAGCAAGCGAGGGCGGAGAGGTAGATGAGTTCTCCGGCAGCACGATGGCGTGGTGGCGGTGGTGGTGGAGCTGTTCCGGCAGGGCTTCGCCGAGCACTACCGAAACCGATCTAGAGGAGAACTAATCTAGAGGGAGAGAGAGAGGGCTACGTCGTGGCTTGGGGTGCGGCTGCCCTCCCTCTCCCTCTCTATTTATAGGAGGAAGGGGTAGGTGGGGTGCAGCCCTAGCCCCCCCTCCAAGGAGGGGTTCGGCCAACTTGGGGGAGGAGTCCTCCTCCCACAAGGGAGGTGGGAACCCTAGGGAGGAGTCCCTCCCCTCCAAGGCACCTCCACCCTTTTTTTCTTTCCTTTGGGCGCATGGGCCCCTTATGGGGTCGGCTGCCCAGCCCACCAGGGGCTGGTGCGCCACCTCTTGGGCCCATGTGCCCCCCGGGGTGGGTGGGCCCCTCCCGGTGGACCCCCGGAACCCATTCGTCACTCCCGGTACACAACCGGAAGTACCCGAAACTTCTCTGGAACCCAAATACCACTTTCCTATGTATAAATCTTTACCTCTGGACCATTCCGAAGCTCGTCGTGACGTACGGGATCTCATCTGAGACTCTGAACAACCTTTGGTCACCAACATGCATAACTCAATAATATCGAAACGTCACCGAATGTTAAGTGTGCAGACCCTGCAGGTTCGAGAACTATGTAGACATGGCCGAGACACCTCTATGGTCAATAACCAATAGCGGGACCTGGATGCCCATATTGGTTCCTACATATTCTACGAAGATCTTTATCGGTTGAACCTCTATGTCAAGGATTCAGTTAATCCCGTACGTTGTTCCCTTTGTTTATTGGTATGTTACTTGCCCGAGATTCGATCGTCGGTATCTCCATACCTAGTTCAATCTCGTTACCGGCAAGTCTCTTTACTCGTTACGTTGTGACGTTTGATACACACAAGGTACTCCTTCGGTGTCAGTGAGTTACATGATCTCATGGTCATAGGAACACATACTTGACATGCAGAAAACAATAGCAATAAACTGACGCGATCATATGCTACGTTCATAGTTTGGGTCTTCTCCATCACATCATTCTCCTAATGATGTGATCCCGTTATCAAATGACAACTCTTGTCTATGGCCAGGAAACCTTGACCATCTTTGATCAATGAGCTAGTCCTATAGAGGCTCACTAGGGACACGGTGTTGTCTATATACCCACACATGTATTTGAGTTTACAATCAATACAATTTAGCATGGATAATAAACATTTATCATGAACAAGGAAATATAATAATAACCATTTTATTATTGCCTCTAGGGCATATTTCCAACAGTCTCCCACTTGCACTAGAGTTAATAATCTAGCTCACATCACTATGTGATTTACATTGTCATGAATCTAACACCCATACAGTTCTGGTGTTGATCATGTTTCCCTCGTGGAAGAGGCTTAGTTAGCGGATCTGCAATATTCAGATCCATGTGTACTTTGCAAATACTTATGTCTCCTCCCTCGATGTAATCGCGGATGGAATTGAAGCGTTGCTTTATGTGTCTAGTCCTCTTGTGAAACCTTGGGTCCTTGGCTAGAGCAATGGCACCAGTGTTGTCACAGAACAGAGTCATTGGGTTCCATGCACTGGGCACAACTCCAAGATCCGTCATGAAATTCTTCATCCATACACCTTCCTTCGCCGCCTCCGAGGCAGCTATGTACTCCGCTTCACATGTAGAATTAGCTACCACGCTTTGCTTGGAACTGCACCCGTTTATCGCTCCCCCATTGAGAATATATACGTATCCAGTTTGAGACGTAGAGTCATCCGGATCAGTGTCAAAGCTTGGATCGATGTAACCCTTTACGACGAGCTCTTGATCACCTCCATAAACGAGAAACATTTCCTTAGTCCATTTCAGGTACTTTAGGATATTCTTGACCGCCGTCCAGTGATCCACTCCTGGATTACTTTGAAACCTTCCGGCCATACTTATGGCAAGGCTGACGTCTGGTTTGGTGCACAGCATTGCATACATGATAGAGCCTATCGCAGAAGCCTAGGGGATGACACTCATTTTTTCTCTATCCTCTGCAGTCACTGGGCATTGAGTCTTACTCAACTTCACACCTTGCAACACAGGCAAGAACCCTTTCTTGGACTGATCCATTTTGAACTTCTTCAAAACTTTATCAAGGTATGTGCTCTGTGAAAGTCCTATTAAGCGTCTCAATCTATCTCTATAGATCTTGATTCCTAATATGAAAGCAGCTTCTCCTAGGTCGTTCATTGAAAAACTCTTGTTCAAATATTCCTTCACGCGTTCCAAAAATTCTATATTGTTTCCAATCAGCAATATGTCATCCACATATAATATTAAAAACATTATAGAGCTCCCACTCACTTTCTTGTAAATACAAGCTTCTCCGTAAACTTGTATAAACCCAAACACTTTGATCACCTCATCAAAGCGCTTATTCCAACTCTGAGATGCCTGCACCAGTCCATAAATGGATCGCTGGAGCTTGCAAACTTTGTCAGCATTCTCTGGATCGACAAAACCTTCTGGTTGTATCATATACAACTCTTCCTCAAGGAAACCGTTGAGGAACGCTGTTTTGACATCCATCTGCCAAATTTCATAATCGAAAAATGCAGCTATTGCTAACATGATTCTGACGGACTTAAGCATCACTACGGGAGAGAAAGTCTCATCGTAGTCAATTCCTTGAACTTGTGAAAAACCCTTTGCCACAAGTCGAGCTTTATAGACGGTGACATTACCGTCCGCGTCCGTCTTCCTCTTAAAGATCCATTTATTCTGAATGGCCTTTCGCCCTTCAGGTAATACTTCCAAAGTCCACACTTTGTTTTCATACATGGATCCTATCTCGGATTTCATGGCCTCTAACCATTTGTCGGAATCCGGGCCCATCATCGCTTCTCCATAGCTCGTAGGTTCATCGTTGTCCAACAACATGACCTCTAAGACAGGGTTACTGTACCACTCAGGAGCAGTACATGCCCTTGTCGACCTACGAGGTTCGATAGTTACTCGATCCGAAGCTTCATGATCAGTATCATTAGCTTACTCTTCAACTAATGTAGGCTTCACAGAAACATCTTTCTGCGCTGCGCTACTCTCTGGTTGAAGTGAAGGTTCAACAACCTCATCAAGTTCTATCTTCCTCCCACTCAATTCTTTCAAGAGAAACTCTTTCTCGAGAAATGATCCGTTCTTAGTGACAAACACTTTGCCTTCGGATCTGAGATAGAAGGAGTACCCAACCGTCTCTTTTGGGTATCCTATGAAGATGCATTTCTCCGCTTTGGGTTCCAGCTTTTCAGGCTGAAGCTTTTTGACATAAGCATCGCATCCCCAAACTTTAAGAAACGACAACTTTGGTTTCTTGCCAAACCACAGTTCATACGGCGGCGTCTCAACGGATTTAGATGGTGCCCTATTTAAAGTGAATGCAGCTGTCTCTAACACATAACCCCAAAACGATAGTGGCAAATCGGCAAGAGACATCATAGACCGCACCATATCCAATAAGGTTCGATTACGACGTTCGGACACACCATTACGCTATGGTGTTCCAACTTATCGGAGGTCTCATACCTCTCGATCCGGGCATTCTTTTCAAAGATAAACTTCAACTCCTGGAACATCTCATATGCTCCATGACGTTCAAAATGCCTTTGAAGTCCCGGCTCTAAGCCATACAACATCGCACACTGAACTATTGAGTAATCATCCGAACGCGACTGCCAGGTGTTCGCAACGTCTGGAGACGACACTGGAGCGGGTGGCTCACCGAGTGGTGCATTAAGGACATAAGCTTTTTGGGAAGCCGTGAGGATAATCCTCAGATTACGGGCCCAGTCTACAATGTTACTTCCATCATCTTTCAGCTTAGCTTTCTCTAGGAACACATTGAAATTTAGGGGAACTACTGCGCGAGCCATTGATCTACAACATAAAATTTGCAAAGACAACTTAGACTATTGTTCAAGATAATGAGTTTAGTTAATCATATTATTTAAAAAACTCCCACTCAAATTGACATCCCTCCAGTCATTCGAGTGTTACATGATCCAAATTCACCAACCCAAGTCCGATCATCACGTGAGATGAGGTGGTTTCAATGGTGAACATCTTCATGTTGATCATATCTACTATATGACTCATGTTCGACCTTTCGGTCTCTTGTATTCCGAGGCCATGTCTGTACATGCTAGGCTCGTCAAGTTTAACCCGAGTGTTCCGCATGTGCAACACTGGCTTGCACCAGTTGTATGCGAACGTAGAGTCTATCACACCCGATCATCACGTGGTGTCTCGAAACGACGAACTTTCGCAACGGTGCACACTCGGGGAGAACACAATTTTATCTTGAAATTTTAGTGAGGGATCACCTTATAATGCTACCGTCGTCCTAAGCATAATAAGATGCATACAAGGATTAACATCACATGCAAATCATAAGTGACATGATATGGCCATGAACTTGTGCTTTTGATCTCCATCTCCAAAGCACCGGCATGACACCATGATCTCCATCAACGTGTCGCCATGAGGTTGTCGCGCCAACTATGCTTCTACAACTATTGCTAACTCATAGCGATAAAGTAAAGCAAAAAAGCGAAAATAAATTAAAGACAACCCTATGGCTCATGCCGGTTGCCGTACTCATCGACATGCAAGTCGTGATAATCTATACAAAACATGATCATCTCATACATCACATATATCGCATCATGTCTTTGGCCATATCATATCACATCATACCCTGCAAAAACAAGTTAGACGTCCTCTAATTTGTTGTTGCATGTTTTACGTGGCTGCTATGGGTATCTAGCAAGAACGATTCTTACCTACGCAAAACCACAACGGTGATATACAAGTTGCTATTTCACCTTCTACAAGGACCGTCTTTGTCGAATCCGATTCAACTAAAGTGGGAGAGACAGACACCCGCTAGCCATCTTATGCAACAAAGTTACATGTCAGTCGATGGAACCGGTCTCTCATACGTGGACGAGTAAGGTTGGTCCGAGCCGCTTCATCCCACAATACCGCTGAATCAAGAAAAGACTAAGGAGGGAAGCAATCTGAATATCAACGCCCACAAACTCCTTTGTGTTCTACTCGTGATCTCATCTACGCATAGACCTAGCTCATGATGCTACTGTGGGGGAACGTTGCATGGGAAACAAAAAATTTCCTACGCACATATAAGATCTATCCATGGAGATGAGCATCTACGAGAGGGGAGATCGGATCCACATACCCTTGTAGATCGCTAAGAGGGAAGCGTTAAGAAACGCGGTTGATGTAGTCGAATGTCTTCGCGATCCAAATCGCAAGCCGTCCCGCGATCCAATCACGATCTAGCGCCGAACGGACGGCACCTTCGCGTTCAGCACACGTACAGCTCGATGACGATCTCCGCCTCCTTGATCCATCAAGCGAGGGCGGAGAGGTAGATGAGTTCTCCGGCAGCACGACAACGTGGTAGCGGTGGTGGTGGAGCTGTTCCGGCGGGACTTCGCCGAGCACTACCGAAACCGATCTAGAGGAGAACTAATCTAGAGGGAGAGAGAGAGGGTTGTGCCGTGGCTTGGAGTGCGGCTGCCCTCCCTCTCCCTCTCTATTTATAGGAGGAAGGGGTAGGTGGGGTGCAGCCCTAGCCCCTCCTCCAAGGAGGGGTTCGGTCGACTTCGGGGGAGGAGTCCTCCTCCCACAAGGGAGGTGGGAACCCTAGGGAGGAGTCCCTCCCCTCCAAGGCACCTCCACCCTTTTTTCTTTCCTTTGGGCGCATGGGCCCCTTATGGGGTCGGCTGCCCAGCCCACCAGGGGCTGGTGCGCCACCTCTTGGGCCCATGTGCCCCCCGGGGTGGGTGGGCCCCTCCCGGTGGACCCCCGGAACCCATTCATCACTCCCGGTACACTACCGGAAGTACCTGAAACTTTTCCGGAACCCAAATACCACTTTCCTATATATAAATCTTTACCTCCGGACCATTCCGGAGCTCCTCATGACGTCCGGGATCTCATCCGGGACTCCGAACAACCTTCGGTCACCAACATGCATAACTCAATAATACCAAAACGTCACCGAACGTTAAGTGTGCAGACCCTGCGGGTTCGAGAACTATGTAGACATGACCGAGACACCTCTATGGTCAATAACCAATAGCGGGACCTGGATGCCCATATTGGTTCCTACATATTCTACGAAGATCTTTATCGGTTGAACCTCTATGTCAAGGATTCAGTTAATCCTGTATGTTGTTCCCTTTGTTTATTGGTATGTTACTTGCCCGAGATTCGATCGTCGGTATCTCCATACCTAGTTCAATCTCGTTACCAGCAAGTCTCTTTACTCGTTCCGTAATACAAGATCCCGTGGCTAACACTTTAGTCACTATGCTTGCAAGGCTCATTGTGATGTTGTATTACCAAGTGGGCCCTAAGATACCTCTCCATCACACGGAGTAACAAATCCCAGTCTTGATTCATGTCAACTCAACAGACACCCTCGGAGATACCTGTAGAGCATCTTTATAGTCACCCAGTTACGTTGTGATGTTTGATACACACAAGGTACTCCTTCGGTGTCAGTGAGTTACATGATCTCATGGTCATAGGAACACATACTTGACATGCAGAAAACAATAGCAATAAACTGACACGATCATATGCTACGTTCATAGTTTGGGTCTTGTCCATCACATCATTCTCCTAATGATGTGATCCCGTTATCAAATGACAACTCTTGTCTATGGCCAGGAAACCTTGACCATCTTTGATCAACGAGCTAGTCCTATAGAGGCTCACTAGGGACACGGTGTTGTCTATATACCCACACATGTATTTGAGTTTCCAACCAATACAATTTAGCATGGATAATAAACATTTATCATGAACAAGGAAATATAATAATAACCATTTTATTATTGCCTCTAGGGCATATTTCCAACACGTGAATGGATTACAAACATCTCGGAGTCAAGGCCAAAAACATCGAGAAACTTGGTTTTTAAATCATCATAAATCCAAACCCCGTCTGAAATTCTTGAAACTTACCCTGGTGTCATGACACGGCACTTATACAACATGATACTTTTTTGTCCAATTTGGGACAAGTCTCTTGCACACCAAAACTTCTCTCAAGAACCATCGTTCTTTCGATACGGAACATGTGTCACCTCTGTGGAGGGAAAAAAAGTCGATGTCTCTTCTTACACATATATATTTTTTCTACATGCAACATAGACTAATACAAGTGCAATGCTAAAATGTTGAATTATTCACGGCTCGTTTGGGACCCTTTATACATTAATTGAGCTTTTCTATATCCACTTAATGTGCATAATTCAAATTTGAACTACAAGCACATCCTCCAGGGCACCAAAATGGGTTACAAAATCATTTATATGTCCTTGGGCCCCTGTTTAGGTCCCATGCAATGATTAAAAACATCTTGGCATCGTGACTAGGATGCAAACGTTGAGAAACATTGCTTTTAAATCCCCATAAATTCGGAACTTGTATGATAATATTGGTTTATTGAATTCCCGTAAATACAAAACTTGTATGATAATCATTTGGTGCCACGCGTCCAATTTTTTTTTACTCCCTCCATTTCTTTTTACTTCGCATATAAGATTTGGTCAAAGTCAAGCTAAACATAGTTTGACTAAATTTATACAAAAAACATATCAACATCTACAATGCTTAGGTTATATAGTATGAAAGTTAATTTGACGATGCATCTAATAATATTCATTTTAAATTATAAATATTTATATATTTTTCCTATAAAGCTAGTCAAACTTTACAAATTTTGTATTTGACCAAATTTTATATGCTAACTAAAAAACCCGGAGGGAGTACTTGATATGGGGGTGCCGTGCGTGTAGCTGCAGGTTCATGATAGGACGCATGCGAGCTTTCTGCCGCGCAGGCTCGACGGGACGTGTGCGAGCTGTCCGCCGCGCAGGCTTGACAGGATGCGTGAGAGCTGTCCGTCATGCATGCTCGACGGGGCGCATGAGAGTCTACTGCGCATGCTCATCGGGAAGCGATACTTTTACCTCCACCCTCCCTGCCGCTCGCCTCGCTCCCAACTTCTGAATTAATAGCGTCCGACCCGCTGTTTATCATGTGGTTAATGCGCCTGGACGGAGGGACTAGTTTGCTTGTGATCACTGTTTTGTTCGTGCCTCGCCGAGAACTTTGACGTTTCATGATAACAGTACAAACGAACGAAATAATATAACAACAAATTCGCACCGGCAAAGGATAATAATTCTCTTACATATACATGATAATGCCACAAGCAGCAACTCCCCAAAGACACATGGGCAAAACAAGAAGGGAGAGGTTGAAGAAGGAAGACAAAGAAAATGACCTGGCCCGCTGCTATCTAATTATTCATGGATTGCTGGGCGCGGAGTTCCTCAATCTCCTTCTTCATCGCCTCCATGACCTCCATCTCCTCTCGCCTCTCATACGACATCTTCCGCATTGCGGCCATGGCGCGGGCTCTTTGCTCGAGAGCATCGATGCTCTGCGTCGCGTACGCATGAAGTTCCTTCACACGCTCCACGGATTCCTTTAGCAGCCCCTCGCGCTCGATGTAGAGCTTCGCCAAGTCTTCCAGAAGTTCCTCGGCAAGTTCTTTCAGCCTCCCCTCCGAGGCACTTTTCTTCTCGAGCAGTTTCTTCCAGGCGTCGTTCTCCTCCATAAGTTTCTCCACGAGGCCGGTCGCCCTGTCAACGGAGGCGTCACTCTTCTCCAGCAGCTTCACCAAGTCATCGATCATCGCGTCCTTCCTATCGAGCTCAGCGCGCATGTCGCCGCTGGCTGAGGAATCCACGACTGCCAACTTGTCCAGTTCGCCTCTGAGGCGAATGCGCTTGTGATTGTGAGAGTCGTCGCCTCTCCGCAAAAGATCCTCCCGGGCTTTCGCGACGCCACCGGACATCTCTGCTGCAGCCAAAGCGGTGTGGCTTGAGCTCTCTGGCGATTCCGTGGCGCGGCGGCGGGACCTCTCGGTTGCTTCCGCGGCCTCGGTCTTTCTTCCCTGGTTATATCTCGAAGTCGACCCAGAACCCCCCCTCCTACCGGCCATGGCATACGGAATGAAGGACTAACAAAGAAAGGCCCGTTTTTTTGGTGGCGGGGGAGAGGAATGTGCGGTAATTTTCGAGTACGTGTTTGTGTTTTTATAGCCTACTACAGTAAATAGCTGCTAAGTGGGAGCACGTTTAGGTTTTGTAGGTGTGAACTGATTTGCGAAAAAATTAGCGCGTGGTAATTTGGAATGTGAAAGGAAACAAGCTCAATATTTATTGATGGTTTTAGTTCCCAAGCACGGGACGCTTTATGGTTTATAGAAACCGTTTGGGATGGCGTACGTGGGCCAAAGGTTGATTAGACAGGACGCGTGCGAGGAGTCCGCCGCGCAGGCTCAAAGGTATGCGTGCGAGTAGTCCGCCGCGTAGGCGCAGCTGGCTCACTGGGAATCAAGCCCTTTGACCTCGGACCTCCACCCACACAGCCCTATTCTCTCCCAAGTTCTCCATTAGTGCTACACCTTCTCCTCGGGTCTTATCTATAAGGGTCACCGCCGTGGATCGCCTCCTTTTTCGAAGGACGACTCGGCGGCCAACAAGCGGGGGCGGGTCGAGGCTGAACCACACGAGCCTCCGGTGAGCATGGACTTCATCAGCAGCATCCCCGACGAGATGTTGGTAACCATCATGTCCCTCCTCCCCATCAAATCTGCCGTGCAGACCACCATCCTCTCTAGGCGGTGGCGCCCCCTATGGCACTCCACCCCCTTTGACCTCCTCGACGACGACGAGCTCTGCAGCGGGGATCGCAAATGCTTGGACACATTGTCCCACATCCTTGCCACGCACACTGCGCCAGTCAGACGCCTTTCCATCGGCGCTTTCCGTTCAAACTGCAAGTCCGAACCCAAGTTTCACGAGTGGTTCTTATCCCCCGCCCTAGATCAGCTCGAGGAGCTCAACTTTGATGCTGGACATGGGCGCTCGCTGCCTCCGTCCGTCCTCCACCTTGCGCCCACGCTGCGCCGCGCTACGTTCATGTGGTGCCTTTTCCCTAAGATTAATGCCGCACACGCTCTTCATCTCCCTAAACTGAAGCACCTCGAGCTCATTGGCGTCAGCATCTCGAAGTCGGATTTGGAGCGCCTGCTCGGCGGCTGTACAACGCTCAAGTACCTTCGTCTTCAGATGATGTTTGGGTTCAGTAGCCTCTACATCACTACGACGAATCTCCGTACGATTTATGTGCATGGCTGGTGCCGCAACACGCTGTCAGTTGGGGAGTTTCATGATATGGTCATTGAGAATGCGCCTTTCCTAGAGAGATTGTTTGTACTTGATAAAGAAGGTCGAACAAGAATCAAGGTCATTGACGCACCGAAATTGATAGTGTTGGGCTATTCGTGTGCTGAATTCTCCGAACTTGTTACAGCTGGATCCATACCCGTTCAGGTACAACAATCTTCTTCTCATTCTTATTATTGTACATCACATTTTATCTAGTTTTTGTTGATCTATGTTCGGCTGTCATCCAGAAAATGATTCCCACATGCCTCGCATTGTCTCTGCGCACAGTGAAGATCTTGGCACTACAATCTATCGGCCCCAATCTGGATGAAGTTGTTAAGTTCCTTATATGCTTTCCGTGCACGGAGAAGTTATACGTCGAGGTGATGTTCCTTTCCTGTTAATTGTTAACCACAACGGAGTTCAATTTGTTGGTACTTTTACCCATGATTACAATGACAAATGTACTATACATTTTTTTGAGATGTTAATCATGAACGATCGAAGATGGCATGTCAATCTATTAGTGTATTTTATAAATCATGCAAATCAAAGAGGCCCGTAGTGCTGCATCTAAGCACTGATGTATTGTCTTCGTTTGCATATACAAGCAGGACTTGGAGTGGAAAAGGTGGCGCAATATAACAATCACATCGAATGCCTTGAATTCCATCTCACGGAAATTACTTTGAACGAGTACGGAGGCACCAATCCAGAGATTCAATTTGCCAGTTTATTTGTTCAGAAAGCAACGGTGCTCAAGGTAATGAGGTTTGCACTATATTTAGTGCGCCACAATGGATGGTTTACTCACCAGCGGAGGCGTCTACAGCGGAATGGAAAAGGCTCTGCAGAAGCTGATTTTCACTTTGGAAGTTCATATGAGAGATTATTTGGAAGCGATTCTATCGAGCCAATATATGACTTCTCGATGGATGATCCCTTCGCAGAAATATTTCATCGCATGGATCCTGAAGATTGGATTTGATTTATAATGTCAGTTTGTACCTTGTAATCTTTGAATTTGGGCCTTGTTAGGCTGGAATTTGAACCTTGTAATATTGCTGGTATTTGTGATACAATATTTGAAATTGCATTGTGTTCTTTTTTGTTTATGCAATCATGTTCTTATAAGTACATATGTTGTTGTTTTGTAGGCACAACATAGATCTTGTGCAGACAGAGCAAATCACAGTACACACGGACTAAACTACGAAACCCGTCGGTGACGATTTCATCAATCGCTGACAATTGTATACCAGCAAACATTTTCCCACAACACACACAGGTTATTAGCACCAATCGTCTGTGTTATTTCTGGTGTTCACACACGATTCTCATTACTCACCTGTTTGCTGTATATCACACACTTCTTGTTATGCCGAATCGTTTGTGTTCTGCTGTATCAGCGCACACAGTTTATCCGAGTGAACTGTATGCCGTACTTTGCACACGTATGTAGTTTTGCTAACCGTTTCTGTTATCTTCGCTAATCACAAACGGTTCATAAGAACAAACTGTCTGCCGTAGATCGCACACGCAACTACTTTCTGAATCGTATTTGATGGATCCACCTCCGCACACAGTTCGTGCCATTAGCGACGGAGCTTGAACTATACCATTTGTGATTCATGCATCGCACACAGTTTCGTCGAAGGGTCTCTGATTGATGTGTCGTCTTTGGACCATTCTGTAGTAGTGTTGCACTTTGTATGAAACTTACAAAATAAGAGAGAAAAGATATTAGGATTGCATCATAAAGTGAAGCAATGACTCAAAACATAATAGATATCAATAGGCAAACATGATGCAAAATGCACATATCATGCCCGTGGTGAAGAAAAGTCATAGAACAAAAAAAAACAAGTTTGTTTCAGTTGGTTCTCTGAAATATGGAAGACTGTCATGGACTTGAAGCTTAAAGAGCCAAGTGCATGAAGTTAAAAAACAGTTACTTCTAATTCAGTCGGTTCATCAGAATCCGGTTGATTGCCATGGTCCCGGTGCCCAGAAAGTCAAGTCCATGAAGTTCAAAGATTCTCTATTACCCTAGAGACTCCAATCAACTACCAATAGTTAATCGGAGCCTCGCAGGCTACACCCAGTGGATGCACTGTTCGTGCCCCCGCTGGAAGAAAAAAAATGCAAACCAATTCCGTTGGTTTTCTGGAATCCGGCTGACTACCATGGTCACGACACTCAGAGAGCCAAGTCCATGAACTTCAAAGATTTTCCTACTCTAGTTCAGTCGGTCTTTGGAATTCGACTGATGGCCATGGGCTGGACTTCAGTTAGCCAAGTACGCAAAGTTAAAAAATTTCCTACTTCTACTCTAGAGACTCCGATCAACTGCTAACAGTTAATCGGAGCTTTAGGGGCTACACTCAGTGGGTGCACTCTTCATGCCCCCACCGTAAGACAAAAATCATTTTTTTTTGTCACAACCAGTCGGTTCCTATAATCCGATTGAAGAAAGTGCATGCCATTTACTCTGGCACTTATGCGGATATCACCTCAAAGAAGGCCGACATCCTTGTACAATTCTCCTGCCTACTCGACGAGCTTTTGCTAGCGCATCCCCATCAACTGAGCCCGCATCATCACCTCCTTGCTAGCAGAGACCTCCTGCATTGGTGTCCCGACTAAGCAGCAGGAAGCTGCTGGTTTTGGTGGAGATTGTTGTGACATCCCAACTTAATAGGAATGATAGATTACTCATATAGAACAAGGTGCACCTTCTTTTTCAGGAGCCCAACATAAAGGAACCTCAAAGTTAAGCGTGCATGGCTTGGAGTGATTTGAGGATGGGTGACCGAGTGGAAAGTTGATCTCGGATGCACACAAGTGAGGACAAAGTGAGCAAAAAACACTAGTGTTGGAAAGTGGGCCTAGTCTAGATCCCATGTGGTAGCCAGGCGCACTGACCAGAAACCGATGGGTGGACCGCTGGGTTTGACCTGGGCGTTACAATTTTATCTTCCCGACTGATGGTATTACCAAGTCAATCGGATAAGCAGTTGCTGTGGTTTGTTCAGGCCCGCTTGGCACCAACTCTTGGCTAGCTAGGGCAATATTGGGGGAAATAACATCAGCTTCCTGGTGGACTTCCATGGCGGTAGGAGACTGTCTGGACTCAGTGGGGTCAACGTCATCGTCATGAGCTTCATTTCTTGGGCTTGGTTCAATCGGTCCAGCCTGAACAACTTATTTAGCCGCAACAGGGATTTCTTTCTCCTCGGTTGCGACAATAGTGTTTTTTTCCTGCAACACACTGGATTTCCTTTTTAGAAGAAGAAGCAATATGCATCCGGTTGACATCGCATCAGACTCAAGTGCCTTGTCAGGTTTCTCTTTCACACACCATGTTAAGTGGCTGGCGTAGCTAAAAGCCGAGGCAACTCTGTGGAGTCAAGAAAGGAAAGTTAGAAATTTATTCAACACTCAAAAATAAAAATACCCAATCAATTTCACTTACTACTGGGCAACATGCATGTGTTTCTTCAAGTGAGGTATTACAGTAGTTTCTTCGGCTTGGCAGCAGGGTCCTGGGCAGGGGACTTTTGCTTCGAAGGAGTTGAAGGCCACGGTGGAAGAAATAGTGATAGCAACACTTACAAGGAATGCTGTGATAAGTTGGGTATTATTCGGACTCTCTTGGAAGCTCGATCGCACACTCTTTGTCAGCCGGATCGTGTCGGGCCTTGCGTCGATTTTCCATGTCAACTTTGGCTGAGAGTGAGGGCGTCGACTAAGCTTCGTCATTGTCGGAGCCCGGTTCTCCTTCTTCGTATTGGTTTCGGGATCCTTGCCGAGTACCACTTTTGGATGCAAATTGTGAAGAAGAAAAATGTCTTGCGTCTGTTGTTGGAGCAGTAGTGCTTTATTATAGGGCTGCTGTTGGAGATGAATATTGTTTGATGTCCAAAAAACAATTTTCCATGTCAACTTTGGTTGAGAGTGAGGGCGTCGACTAAGCTTCGTCATTGTCGGAGCCCGGTTCTCCTTCGTATTGGTTTCGGGATTCTTGCCCAGTACCACTTTTAGATGCAAATTATGAAGAAGAAAAATGTCTTACATCTGTTGTTGGAGCAGTAGTGCTATATTATAGGGCTGCTGTTGGAGATGAATATTGTTTGATGTCGAAAAAACAATTTTTCCGTGTCGTAAATTATATTTCAAACACTTTTTTTTTTATGTTTTATTATATAGGGCTGCCATTGTAGATGGTCTGAGGAAAGGGAAGGGGAGGTCGCAGCAGCAGTAAAAAAAGTGGTGCCGGATTTTTGTCAGTCTCCTCCTCTCTTCCTTCCTCACGCTGTCTGTACCCAACATTACAATACAGGCACACCCTTCCCCGTCTCTTCTTTTCGCCTCGCTTGTAGCACCAGCAGTTTCTTTTTCGCATCCCCCTCTACCACCGAGCCCTCCTGAATTCCGACCTGAATCCAGCCCCCACACGGCGTACGCGTCGGCGTCGCTTTTTCCAGGTACTGCTCGGGAATCGGAGCCATGTTTTTCCGCGGCTTTGACCGCGTTATTTCCCCCAAAATTTGAACTTTCTTGGTGCTTGCTTCTTTTGGGGGTGTGGAAGAGCTCGAATCTTTCTGATCAGTATGTTGGATTGGGAATTAATTGCAAGTGCAGCTTTTTTTTTCAGTATTTTTTTTTCTGTTCTGAGGATGTTGGTTGGCATGGATGCAGGAATAGTTGGTTTCTTGACCGAAACCCTGGCGGTGGAAGATGGATGCCAACAAGGACAAAGGGAATGACAAGGTGCATTTGAGGGATTGGTCGTCCCAGGAGGCTCTGCGCACATACAAGAGACGCCGTCAGCCTGAGCCTGAGCCTGAGCCTGAGCCCAAGCCCGTGGATGTGCCGGAGCAGCAGGTGCAATCTTCAACTGAAATCTGTGTATTACATGGTGCTGAGTTAGAAAGAGACTTCAGTTGCAATGTGGCACAGTTAGGGGTTTACACTAGCCAAGGATTTTATTTTGGCCTGTTTAGAATGGATTAGTGGCATCAACTTGGTAGTTGCATGACTTCGGGAGGGCATCAGTAATAGGGTGCATATCGCCAACGCCTTATGAATTTTCCAGGATTACCACTTGACTTCGGTAATCAAACGGGTGAAGAATTGATGAGTAAGTATAAGAGCTTGTTTTTCAGTGGTCTATTATATGCTTTTGGTCTCCATGTCTGCAAATTTCTGGTTACAAAGTATCTTATGCTCGCCAAGCAATTTGCTGGGGGCAACATTTAGCTTTTGCCTTTTGCAATCTTGAAATTCTTTGCTAATGGTAAAAGAGTGTCACATTTGATTTTGCCATGTCAAAAGCTTGAGCGGTTATTTCTCGGTAAAAAAAACATTGAGTAGTATCTTTGCCAATCTGTTTTGTCGGTCAAACAGAGTAACATGGAGGAATTTTTCCTTTCTCCAGTTAGTATTGAAACCTGTGAAAATGAAATAACAGGACATGCCTGGCGTATCTTGTCAGATACCCTATGTTATATGGATACATGCTAGATACATGTCCACCAAGTATCGGGAGAGTTAACATTAAACTAAATACAAATCACCAGCGTCAAGCCACCATTGCGTATTATAGCATTTATAAAAATGTAAGTAACCCCCCTGTCCAATTTGTCACATATCCATGTTGGTGTTGCATAGATTAAAACCATACCTTTTACTTTGCCACCTTTTAGTTTTGTTTCTATCTTTTTCTTCAGTAAGTGACATTCTTGCTGACCTATTAAACTCTATTTTAGGGCCTTCATTTATTATGACTTGAATGAGCTACTTATATTTGCATATATAATGCAAAGTTGATCTTACTACTTCTGTATCATTGTTCAAAAGATCATATTTTTTTGCAGGTTACTGACACTTTCTGGAAAAGTAGGGATATTGGATGGAAGCACGGGATAATGATTGATGAAAACAGACAACACTGGAAGTGTATGTATTGTCACCTGACTAGGTATGGTGGTGGTGTGTCTAGACTGAAACGGCATCTTGCTGGTGATTTGGATGTCAAAATGTGCCCAAAGGTTCCAGCAGAAGTTGCTGAAAATATTAGGGAACATTTGCAGAAGAAAAGAGAGAGACGAAAGAAGCGAGCTGCACAGAATGGTGTCAACAGTGTGACCAGGAGCTTTGCTGATGATACCAAAGCTGAGAAGGATCCTTTACCTGTTGATTTAGAGGTGCCAACTCGAATAGACACTTACATTCTTGAAGAAGGCACTAACCTGACGAATGCGGATCATCAGGAGCCTACCATTTTTAGGGTATACAAAGGGAGAAGTGTACTTTCCCCTTAAATTATTTTCTGTTCAGAGTGACATCTAGTGTTTGTTTAGCTAGTTTAGCATAAAGGGGTAGTAGAATGGTTCTGTTCATGATGAACAGATGTTTCATCTGGAGCTATAAAGAATCACATTATTGGATAGTTGATTCGCTGGGTCACTTACTTTAGGTTCATGCACCTGTGGACTTGGAATGGGTATGTTATAACATGTTGAATCGAGGGAGAGAGGTACCTACAGACTGGGGTCGAGCAGCTGTCTGGTGGCTCGCGCGAGGCGTTTCTCTTCTGTGGCGGCTTGCACGTAACAGAGGAAGAGGGGCTCCTCTTCTAGGTCAGCTCCTCTTCTAGGTCAGCTCCTCTCATGGGGCTTGGGCCCAAGAGACAGATCTAGATGAGCTAGGGCCCATACCGGTTCAACATAACACCTAACTGATTTCAACTCAAACCCGCAGTGGTACCTCAGAAAATATAGAATTAACCAAAGGCAATTAAACTTAATAAGGCACCATAAAGCCATCCGTAAAAACAAAAATGTCAAAATATCACTGCGAGATTGTGAAATTTGTGGATTTCGTATCCTTGAAGACTAGCGCTCACTGCTGAGTGTGTTTTGAAATAAAAAATCACCCATGCACTGTCAAAACAGACAAGTTTGTGGAATATGTTCATGTTCGGCAAGAACATTCTTCCTCTTTCATCTTTTTAGAACAGTGCATAGACTGTCACATGTTTGTACATTGTTTTGCTTGTGCACATACTATAGCATCTCTTTACATCTATGATATTCCCAAGCTCATTTGAAATGCACAAACCAAAATAAGTACAAACCCAACCATGAGCCCAAAATCCTTGTCCTGATTATTTCTGATTTACATCTCATCAATTTTTGTGTGCATCTGCTGAGCACTACCAGTAACCTTGTACTGATCCATGTTTTACATTGTTTTGCAGCCTCCCTTGTTGCTACGAGGGGTAAGGGATATTGGGTGGGAGCATGCGGTGGATCTTGATGGAAATAAAAAACGGTGGCAGTGCAAGTGGTGTGATTTGTGTCGAAGTGGTGGGGTAACTACATTGAAGGCTCATCTTACTGACAGCAGCTGCCCGAAAATTCCAATGGAAATGTCAAAGCAAGTGTTGCACTTCGTTGAAGAGAAAAGAGCAGCACGACAACTTTTTAATAGGGACCCATGGCCCCCTTACAAGAAAATTGATGGGGCTAGTCTTTTTTGCTCAGAAGGGAAAGGGGGGACTGTATCATGTAAGAATGGTCAGCAACCTTCAAATAATGGTATGCATATGCAAACATCAGGGAATTGCACTATTGATGAGGTATACGAACCCAATAACTTAATTCCTGCTGATTCATTTAATTTATGTTGCACCTTACTCCCTCCGTTTTCAAATCGTTATGACTATGAATGTCGGGTGTACTTTTCAAACTTTGGTCATTAATAAGTCTTCTCACCTTGAATGCCATCATCATATTTGTTAGAAATTACATCCATAATTATATGTTTATAATTTTGCTTATATATAATTAGAAAAACTAGTGGACAAAGTTGTGTATTGGAGAATGTAGATTATCTTTGTGTGTGAACTCGGAAACAAGTAAAGAGGATGGAGACAGTAAAAGCTTATCAAGTTATGCAACTGACACTTTGCGCAGTGACCTTTTCATGAAAAGGAAATAAAAGAAAAGGGAACATAACAAGACACGGTCTACAAATTGGTTTATTTTGATAAATGACATTAAGTAGTAAGATTCCTTTGCAAATCAATGTCATTGCATGTTTACCCAAGTAGTCAAGTATCTTGAGTCAGTGCGGGTCGTCCTAAGTCAAAGTCCAAGACCCATGAGTGTGAATTACTTCCGAGGGCATTGACGGTGTTATGGCCCAGGGGCGCCTCGCGCCACCGGAAGCCGGCCAAGGCCCCCCAAGGTTGATACATGCCTTGGGCCATCATCCCGGGCCGTGGGCCCTTTAGAAGGAAGGACCCTGAGTACTTGGAGCGCAAGACGAAGCCGGGTCCCAGGAGGATTCCTCCACCTCCTTAGATCGGCTAGGATTCTTGTAACCCTAGGCCCCAGGCATCCTTTATAAGTCAGGGCAGGGCTAGTCATTAGGGCATCCAATCTTATACCTACCACCACCTTCACCATTGTACCCTGTACACCCATATACATCAATCTAACACGAGCAGGAGTAGGGGCTTTACCTTCACCGTGAGGGTCTGAACCTAGGTAATCCGGTCTCCTGTTTCCCCTCTGCTCTTTCCGGCTAGTCACAACACTCCATCGAGGGGTCTGCCGGATTCTACTCTGTCAGGCACCTATAAGTTAGCATGTTGCAATTTAAAATTTGGCATGTTGACTATCTAACCACTCACTATGTCTTTCAGTGTTAACCTTCGACTCGTGTGAACTTTGCATCTTTTTTTCTTTTTTCGAGAAAACGCAAAGACTTTGCGTTTCATTGAATTGAAAAGGTAGAGTTTGGTTACATCCCTCCTACAAGGGCAAGTTCAGGAAAGAAAAAGCAAAACTTTAATGCACATCCCACGTGGTTGGCAGGATGACCCTGAGGCCACGGGCACCAGCACGTGCCCATTGCTCGGCCTCATCCTTGATCTTCGAGACCAGGACATGGACGAGAGGTTGGGCACCGTTGAATATGCACTCATTGCGCTGCTTCCAGATCATCCACGACGTGAGGAGGGCAATGGGGGCAAGGCCTTTGCGCATCGGCGTGGGCGTGTTTTGCTTGGCGTGGAGCCACCAGTCCATGAGGGTATCTTCTTGGCTTGGGCCTGCACTTGTCATTCTGAGCCAAGCAAGAATCTCATGCCAAGTCTGTCTGGCGCAGGGCCGGGCTGGCAAAATCTGGGGCCCTGTGCGAAACTAAAAAATGGGGCCCTATCTCATTAAAGAAATAAGCGAATGAGCAATTATACGAACCAGACAAATGTTTCCCATGATGACTCAAATCTGTATTATTAAAACACAAGATAAAAAAGATGAATAAAATATAATTGAAGTTATAAAGTAGCATAGATAAATTGGAGATCATGCGTCAATGTTTCGATATTAGACAAACCGTCTAACTCACCTAATTTTGGGTCATGTCTGGTTGAACTGCTACACTGTGAATCGAGGAGGTAAAAACCGATCTCTAACGAAGTAGCGATCCCTGCCAAAAGTTAATTAGGAAATTCGGAATTAGGAGTAGAAACCGAAGTTAATCAGAAAGGAGGACTCGCTAAGCACCCGGAGGATAGAGTCGGTCACAGATCGATCCGACGAGGCGACGACTCTGAAGTTTGGGAGAGGAAGCTACGAAGGCAACAGAGGCAGCGGCCTGAATCCGATCGATCTGATGAGGCGAAGTCGACGAGACGATCATGTTTCCTATAGCGAAGTCGACGCGACTGCTGTTGCGGTCTCTAGACCGAGAGATGAGATGATCCCGATGGACTTTTGTAGCAATCCCTTTTTTTAGACCGATGGTAGCGTTTCCATATTATCGATCGAGTGGTTTTTTATTTTTGAGAAATATCGATCGAGCACCAGCGCTCTTGCGCTCGATGGCCTCAACTCAGGCCCAGCTCCAGCGTGTAGGAATTTTTAAAAAGAAATACTACAAAATCTATATACAAAATTTGGGGCCCCCCAAAATTGTGGGCCCTGTGTGGGCCGCACATTTTGTACCACTACTGGCCCGGCCCTGGTCTGGCGAAGGGGCACTCCAGGAGCAAGTGGCGCATCATCTCGGGGCCTGATCACACAATGGGCATCGGGTCTGGTGCTGAAGACCCCGCTAGCGAGGCGATCAGCAGTCCAGCACCTGTCTATGTTAGCCAACCAGTGGAAAAATTTCACACGTGGCGGCGCCCAGCTCTTCCATATGAGCTTCCAAGAGAAGCAATGTGTGGATCCCTGGAATCTTGCAAGGTAGCACGAGCGGGCTGTGTAGGTGCCGGAGGCCGTCCACTTCCACACAAGCTGGTTAGGGGCATCCGAGAGTGAGAAGTGTTCGATCGCCTGCCAGACCTGTATGTATTGGCCAATTTCGTTGATGCCCACGATCCCATGGATGTCTCGCGCCCAGCTGTGGCCCTATATGCCTTCTGCGACTGTCTGAATCTTGCGGCAGCGCTTGGGGATGCAGCTGTATAGCGCAGGGGCGATCTCTGAGATTGATTGCCCATTGATCCAGCGGTCCTCTCAGAAAAACGCTGTTGAGCCGTTTCCAACGGCCATAGTGGTGGAGGCGAAGAAGAGAGCCTTTCCCTTGGCAGAGAACTGCAAGTCCAGGCCACGCCAAGCACGCTCATGATCGGTGCGCGAGAAGAGGTATACCTCATCAGGCCTTTCTCTTCAGGCCTTTCTCTTCTGCCACTGGGCTTGCAGTGGCAGAAGAGAACCATGTCGTGAACTTTGCATCTGAAAGTTGTAAAATTGACAAGCAGAAAAAAGAGTGCCAAAACAATAAAATCTACTTTAAAAAAACATGCACACAAAGTTCACACAGGTTCTATTTAGAACACAAAAGTGGGTTTACACCAGATACGCCATCTTTTTTGTTTTTCATAACTCACCTTAGTTCTTTCGAGAAACTATTGTAGTATTTGAACTTACCGACCTATTTTGGTTTGTTTTCTTTGAGAAGTTGGCAGCTCGAAGCAACCAGTGTGGTACAGAACATAGTGGCCAACCAGTTGAGGATTATGAACAGTCAAAGAAAGGCAGTGATTGGGCAGAGGAGCAGTTGCCAATCGAGAATAGCAAGCACCATGTACTAAACAATGAGCACCACATTGTTGACAAGAACAATGGGAATCCACAAAACAGAGAGGTAGTTATCCTTCAAAAAACTGACACAATAATAGGGGTTTTGAAGTTTGTTGGAATTTGTGTCGAATAGTGTATAGGGCTACATTTGGACTTGGTATTAGTGGAGGGTTTTGTGTCGGAGTCGAACACTTATAACCTGTGCTTAATATATAAAGGCACCGGGTAGCCTATGTTGATTTAGTACACATGGAGGAGAACCCAAGTAAGGGCTGCCAGAGTGTAGGCATCACCGAGATCCGTCATCAAACATCGCCTCGCCATACTTTCTGCAATGATTTAATCGCTAAAATCCTAACAGACTTTTTGGTGATACTACTTATAGATTTCTTATAATGAGTAAGACGTTAATAGACTTCTAAATTTCATGCAGAAGTTGAACTTAGAGTGTGATAATTCAATACAAGGTGGCGTAACTACATTGAAGGTTCATCTTACTGGTAAGAGCTGCCTGAAAATTCCAATTGCAATGTCAAAGAAAGTATTGAACTTCGTCGAAGAGAAAAGAGCAGCGCTCCATCTTTTGAATAGTGAAAAAATTGATTGTGTTAAGTGTTTTTTTCTTCTTAGGATCAGAAGAGGAAGGGACTGTACCATGTAAGAATGATCAGCAACCTTCAAATAATGGTATGCATATGCAAACATCGGAGAAATGCGCTATTGATGAGGTATACAAAGTTAACCTAATATCATTTACCATGTAAGATTGATCAGCAACCTTCAAATAATGGTATTTGGAAGTTAAACATTATTGCTGATCCATTTACTTTTTGTTACTCCTTCCTCGTTTTCAAATATCATTTCTACTGTCTGAAGCCATTGTTATTGAAATTTTGGTCACTGATAAGATTCTCACTCAGGAATGGCATCGTTAGATTTGTTATCAAAGTTATTTCCATCATATATGTTTATATTTTTACTAACATATAATAGAAAACACTATCGGACAAAGTTGTGTATTGGAGAATGGGGACTGCCTTGATGTAAAATAGGATGGAGACAATACAAACTTGCTATCAAGCCATTGGTACTTTGTGCAGTTTCATGAAAAGAAAAGAAGAGGAAACAAAAAGACACGGTACAAAAATCAATTTATTCTTTAAAGAACATTAAGTGGTAAGATTTTATAGCGCGATTCCTGTGTAAATCAAAAGGGAAAAAGTAGCGTGCTATACAAAATAGCGTCGCCCTTTAAATTACGCTATTAGCGAGACATTGTACACCGATTTATTTGGCGAGACAATTCTCTACACGCTATATCGTGCTATTAGCGGCGCTATAGCGCGCTATTTTTTTCCAGTGAAATCAATGCTATCCAAGATCACCGATTATGACATGTTTACTCAAATAGTCAAGTATCTTGAGTCAGTGGGGATTGTCCCATTAACTTGTGTGAACTTTGAATCTGAAAGTTGTGAAATTGATGATCTGCAAAAGAAATAGTGCCAAAGCAGCAAAAACTGCTATTACGTGATATTTGTTTTTCCTGGGTTTTTCTTAAACCTGGACAAGAAGCTTACACCGGATACATCATCTTTTTTTTTTGTCTTTGTAACCTATCTTAGCTCTTCCAAGTAACTATTATAGCATCTGAACTTACCCACATATTTTTTTTTCTCTTAGAAGTTAGCAGCTCGAAGCAACCAGTGTGGTAAACATCATTGTGGACAACCAGTTGAGAATTATGAACAGTCAAAGATATGTAGTGATTGGCCCGAGGAGCAATTGCCAATGGAGCATGAAAAGCATCATGTACTAAATAATGAGCACCAGACTGTGGACAAGAACACTGAGAATTCACAAAACAAACAGGTAATTCTCCTTCCAAACCTGGTGTAAGAAATAATATTTAGTGTTCAGTCTATCCTGGAGAAAAGGGTTGGTTGTGTTTGTGCCATTGAGTTATTGGTTGGTTTTGAACTTTGACCTCCCTAGTTTTAAAGTTTGTTGGAATTTGTGTCGAATATTTCTGTAGTGCTACATTTGGGCTTGGTATTTGTGGAGAGTTTGGTTTTGGATTCGAACACTTTAACGTGGACCTAATATATAAAGGCACTGGGCAGCCAAATTACACTAGGCAGAGGCATAGACACGGGATCACGAGAAGGACAGTCTAGACACCATTGGCAGGGATGTCTAGGCATCTAGAATGGCTTTGGTGGGTGGTCAGAGATGTTATCAAAGACTTGTCGGTTTGTTGCCGGTTGTATTATGTCTATATAGTACACTGGAGGAGCACCCGAGCAAGGGTTCCTGGAGAGGCAGGCATCGCAGAACTTCGTCATCAAACATCATCTCCCCATCTACTCTCGGCAATGGTTCTATCGCTAAAATCCCAGCAGCCTGTCAAGTGCTATGATTGGTACAGGTCCTAAGACCCGTATATGTGACAATGCTTGGGGCACAGCTCCGAGGATTATCCGTCCATGGTGCCGGGGATGAAAGGGGGAGAAGGTTGGGGACAGGGATTATATCTTTACTAGTTTATTCTCATTCATTGGATAGTCCATACAGGTACATGGTGTCCCTTCTATACGGAAGACTCAACTTGATACCCAAGAATAGAATCTCGACCTTCCTTAAAAACCATATATTTATCTTCCCAACTAAACTGATCTCTTTCCTAACTAAATAGATTGCATTACTAAGTAACGTACTATAATTATATCTAATGGGCAAGGGGATGTGATCCATGCCTCTGACACTTTACTGATAGTTCTTATAATGAGTAAGACTTTCATAGACTTCTGAATTTGTTGCAGAAGTTGAAATTAGAGTGTAATAACTCAATACAGGGTGGCGCAACTACAATGAAGGATCATCTTACTGGTAGCAGCTGCCCAAAAATTCCAGTGGAAATGCCAAAGAAAGTATTGAACATCGTTGAGGAGGAAAGAGCATCACACCATCTTTTGAATAGTGAAAAAATTGATTGGTGTAGTGTTTCTCGCTTAGAAACAGAACAGGAAGGGACTGTACCATGTAATAACGATCAGGAACCTTCAAATGCCATGCATATGCAAACATCAGAGAAGTGTGCTGTTGATGAGGTATACAAACCTAATACCGTAATTCTCGCTGACCCATTTATTGCTCGTTACTCCTTACTCCCTCGTTTTCAAATATCATCTTGAATGCCTGCACCTATTGTTTTTCAAACTTCATGATTCCCCACTTGGAAATGACATCATTAGATTTGTATCAGAATTATTTCCATAATACATCTTTATAATTTTGTGAAAATATGATTAGAAAATACTAGTGAACGAAGTTGTGTACAATGGAGGCTACCTTGATGTAATATAGGATGGAGACAATATATGCATATTTAAGCTATCATGCCATTTGTACTTTTTGCATTAAGGTTTTCATGAAAGAAAAAGAGAAGGAAAAATGACTCGGCCGATAAATTCATTTATTCAGCAAATAAACACTAACGGTAAGATCTTGTAGCATGATTGCTGTGTAAATAAATGCTGTCCAAGATCAGTGATTATCACATGTCTACTCAACTAGTCTAGTATCTTGGGTCAGTGAGGGTTGTCCCGTTAGCTTGTGTGAACTTTGAGTCTAAAAGTTGTGAAATTGACAATCGGAAAAAGAATAGTGCCAAAACAGCGAGAACTACTGTTTGTTAGATGATATACTTGTTTTTCATGGGGTTTTCTTAAACCTTAACATGAAGTTCACACGAAGTTTACACATATGCATAATCTTTTCTTCCTCTTTGTGACCCATCTTTATTCTTTCAAGAAGTATTACATTTTTCCTCAGAAAAAAGGAAGTATTACATTTGAACTTACCCACCGTTTTTGGTTGTTTCTTTTGAGAAGTTGGCAGCTCGAAGCAACCAATGCAGTAAAAAACATAGTGACCAACCAGTTGAGAATTATGAACAGCCAAAGAAAAGCAATGATCAGCAAGAGGAGCAGTTGCCAGTGGATCCTGGAAAGCAGCATGTACTAAACAATGAGCATCAGACTGTGGACAAAAACACTGATGTTTCACGAAATAAAGAGGTAGTTCTCCTTCGAAAGCCCATGCAAACAAATTATGTACCATCCAATCTGTCCTGAAGTAAGGGGTTAATTGTGTTTGTGCTATACTGCTATTGAGTTATTGGTTAGTTTTGACCTCATTACTGTTGAACTTTGGTCCATAGGCTTCTGAATTTCTTGCAGAAATTGAAAGTAGTGTCATACTTCGATTCAAGGTTTTTCATTAGTATTAAAGACTTTTTTCTGAGATCTGAATTATGTGTTATGCCTTCAGAGAAAAATTATTAGAAGACTGAAAGCCCTTTCCTTATTCTGAATTTAGCATGGACTGTTGGAAGAGTAGGAATTTTGTCTCCTGGGCAGCTCACGCTGTCCCTTTCAATTTGGGCATGAAAGAATTTTCCGTAAGTCTGACAAAATTAATGATGTTCACATGATGTAATGCCAATCTGAAATTTTGGTATGCAAAATCTTCCATGCTACTGGAAACCAAAGAAGACAAGCAGAAGCAGCACTGTAGAAATCTAATGTACTTTTCATCACTCGCTGCTTTTCTATTTTGGTTCTTGATAACAGTGACATACCAATCTGAAATTTTGTTATGCAAAATCTTCCATGCTACTGGAAACCAAAGAAGACAAGCAGAAGCAGCACTGTAGAAATCTAATGTACTTTTCATCACTCGCTGCTTTTCTATTTTGGTTCTTGATAACAGTGACATACCAATCTGAAATTTTGTTATGCAAAATCTTCCATGCTACTGGAAACCAAAGAAGACAAGCAGAAGCAGCACTGTAGAAATCTAATGTACTTTTCATCACTCGCTGCTTTTCTATTTTGGTTCTTGATAACAGTAGTGACATACTGGAACATGAAACCTCCCCGGCTTTTGTAACATTATGTGATTGTATTATGGATTTTGACAGAATTTTGAGGGTATTTTATCATGAATTGTATGTGGCCTTGGCGATAGGGGACATGAGCTTCCTCGATTCGGTCCCCTGCTGGAAACTAATTGCTGATAAGTTGGAAATTGCTAGACAACAAGCATATGGTTATATTTTGATGATAGGAGGTGCTCAAATGTAATTTAACTCCCAATCTCTTGAAAAGATCCCGCCAAAGCTGACTGGTGAAAATTCTGTCTCTATCAGTGACAATAACACAAGGAAGTCCATGCAATCTGAAGATGTTGTCAATGAAACCAGTGGCCACAGATCTAACTGTGATTGGGTGTTTTAGTAGAATAAAGTGGCTGTATTTAGTGAATCTGTCTACTACAACAAGTATCAGATCTTTGCCATTAGACAGTGGGAGGCCCTCCACAAAATCCATTGAGATGTGAGTCCAAGCAAATAATGGAGTAGGCAAAGGCTGCAATAACCCAGGGTATTTGCAGTGTTCAGGCTTGTTGATTTGACAGACAGGGCACTCCTTTATGAATTCCTGGACAACAACTTTCATACCAGGCCAGTAAAATAACAGCTTCACTCTCTGGTAAGTGGCTCTCTGACCAGAATGGCCCCCCAGCTCACTACTATGAAATGCTGTGATCAGCTTAGTTTTCAGAGCAGGAGAATTGCCAATAACAATTCTATTTTTGTATCTGAGAATTCCTTGGGAGAGGCTGTAGTGGGGAATGCCCACAGGGTCTATAGCCAACTGGGACAACAAATCTTTGCACTTTGGATCATGAGTATAACTCTCTAGTACTTCAGTTGCCCACACAGGATGGATGACAGTACCTGTCAGGGTGTTGCAACAGTACTTAACTCTGGACAAGGCATCAGCAACCCTGTTGGTCTTTCCTTTTTTATATTCCACAGAGAAATTATTTTTCGAGAAAACGCAAAAGACTTTTGCGTTTCATTGCATTGAAAAGAGAGTTTGGTACAATCCTCCTAGGAGGCAAATTACAGGGCAATTACAGGAGTATTAGTGCACATCCCAGGTCTGCGGCAAGAGAACGCGAAGGCCTAAGGCTCCGGGTTTGGCCCAAAGTGCAGCCTCATCCTTAATCCTGGCGATCACGGTAGTGATTGAAGGGCGCGCACCCTCGAAGACGCAGTCGTTTCGATGTTTCCAAATCATCCATGGGACGAGCAGGGCAGTGGACGTGAGGCCCTTGTGCATGGGCTTCGGGGTGCTCTGCCTTGCATAGCGCCACCAGTCATGAAGAGTGGCGTCGTTGGCTGGCGGCAAACATGGGAGGCGCAACCAAGAGAGGATCGCGTACCACACCTGTCGGGCGAAAGGGCATGCGAGGAGCAGGTGATGTAGAGTCTCCGGCGCCTGATCACAGAGCGGGCATCGTTGTGGGTGCGGCAGGTTGCGGCGCTCAAGGCGGTCGGCAGTCCATAAACGGTCAAGGTTGGCAAGCCAGTGGAAGAAGCGCACCCGTGGTAGCGCCCAACACTTCCAGGTTAGCTTCCAGGCATGACAATGGGTGGAGCCATGAAAGGTGGCCAGGTAAGCAGATTTGGCCGAGTACTCACCATTCCTGGTCCACTTCCATCGCACGCTGTCTGGCTCGTCGCTGAGGGTGGTTTGGGTAATCATGTGCCAAAGGCATAGGTATTCGCCGATCTCAGGGAGGCCAATGGTGCCGTGGATGTCGGACGCCCACCGGTGCCCATGTAGGCCATCGGCAACCGTTCTAGATTTGCGGTGTCGTTTGGGGATGCAAGCGTATAGGAGAGGCGCAATCTCAGAGACGGCGTGACCGTTGATCCATCGGTCCTCCCAGAACAAGGCGCGATGTCCATTGCCGACCGTCATGGTGGTGGACGCGAAGAAGAATGCGCGCTCCTCACGCGAGAACTGTAGGTCCAAGCCGCTCCAGGCCCTATCATCATCGACGCGGCTAAGCCAAAGCCAGCGCGTGCGTAGGGCAAGTCCAGTGCGCTCGAGGTCGTGTACGCCAAGGCCGCCAAGTGGGATCGGTCGATAGACGCGCCGCCAGTTGACGTGGCAGTTGCCTCCATTGGCATCGGCACGTCCAGCCCATAGGAAGCCCCGCTCAATCTTCTCCAGAAGCTTTAGGGTCTTTTTGGGCGGCGTGAGCACAAAGAGCTGGTGGATGGGAATCCTGCTTAGGACGGCCTTGACAAAAGCCAAGCGACCAGCCTTGTTCATGAGCCATGCCTTTCAGGAGGGTAACTTCCCGGCGACCTTGTCGACGACAGGCTGAAGCTGGGCGGCAGTAGGACGGTGTAGCGTGAGCGGGATGCCCAGGTAAGTGATAGGGAAGTCAACAATGGGGCACCCGAGGTGTTGGATGACATGGGCCGCATCCTCTGTGGCACAACGGATCAGGGCTGCGTTACTCTTCTGGAAGTTCACGTGCAGGCCGGAGGCTTGTCCAAAAAGGCGCAAGATTTCCTTCACCGTCGTGATATCTCCAGGCGAGGGGTGGCAGAGTAGGATCACGTCATCAGCGTATAGGGAAATCACCGGTATGGCGCGGCGAGGGTGGAGCTGCTGCAGCACGCATAGCTCGACCGCGCGGTGGAAAAGCCGGCCCAGCGTGTCGACAGCCAAGACGAAAAGCTGCGGGGACACGGGGTCTCCTTGGCGCAGCCCACATCGATGCCAAATCGTGGGGCTAGGCGTGCCGTTCAAGAGAACCTTGGTGCTGGCCGACGACAAGAGGAGGGCGAGCCAATCGAGAAAGCGGTTGCCAAAGCCGTGGTGCCGCAATACTTCGAACAGGAATGGCCACGAGACGGAGTCGAAGGCACGCGCCAAGTCAAGCTTGAGCAGCATGCGAGGGGCACCAAGTTAGTGCAGGAGCCGCGCAGATTGGCGTACCAGGACGAAGTTATCGTGGAGGCTTCGGCCGGGGATGAAGGCGTTCTGGACGTTGCTGACAAGTTTGTTGAGCTTGGGTGCAAGGCGGGGTGCCAACACTTTTGTGAGGATCTTGGCGACGAGATGGATGAGATTTATGGGCCTGTAGTCACCAAGGCAGCTCGCGTCGGCGCGCTCGGGGAGTAGCGTGATTAGCGCCTGGTTAAGGCAGCTGAAACCACGTCCACGCAACGCGTACACTTGCTCGAAGACGCATAAGAGGTCCGGCTTGATGATGGGCCAGCAAGAACGGAGGAACTCCGCGGTGAAGCCATCGGGGCCCTGCGCCTTGCGCGACGGCAAGCGTTTGATTGCTTGCCAAATTTCCTCCTCGCTGAAAGGCACGTCGAGGTCGTCCAGGTTCGAGGGCTGGATGAGCTGCGATAGGTCGATGGTGCAGTTACGTCAGTCCCAAGCAGGTTATCAAAGTGCGCAAAGGTCGCTGCAACCATGTCCCCAGGGTCAGAGAGCACAACGCCGTCTACCGTGAGGCAATGAATCATGTTCTTCTGCTTGCGGTATGTGCAGTGACGATGATAGAACGACGTGTTTGCGTCGCCATCCTTGAGGGACGTGATACGCGCACGTTGTCGTGCGATTGTGCGCTCGAGAGATGCGAGGCCCAAGTAAGAGAGCTTGATTTGGCGATGAAGCCAGTCCTCATGCGGCGAGAGCGTCCTGTGTTCCTGCGCGACATCGAAACGGAGGAGTAGCTCACGGGAGATGGTGAGTTGGTCGCGCACGTTGCCAACCGAGCGCGCGCTCCAGCTGGTGAGCTTGCGTGCAGTAGCCTGCATGCGTCGCATGAAGCGCCGAAATGGGTCTGCCTCCTCCATCGAGTTCCACGCGCTCGCGACGACTTCCTGATAGCCAGCAAGGCGCGTCCAGTACTCCTCGAAGTGGAAACGACGATGTGTCATTGGCATCGGCGAGCAGTCAAGCATGAGGGGGGAGTGGTCAGAGACAACCGAGGCCAAGCAACGCAGGTGGCATTCGCCGTGCAGCTCCTCCCAATCCGAGGAGCACATCACCCGATCAAGGTGGACCAGGGTGGGCGGGCTTTGCTCGTTTGACCATGTATAATGCCGACCATTGAGGTAAACCTCTTTGAGCGCCAGGGTCGTTAAGCACACGTCGAAATCTGCCCATCATGCGTCTGTTGAGGTTGCCGTTGTTTTATCCTCGTCGCGATATATGAGGTTGAAGTCGCCACATATGAGCCACGGTCCAGTGCAAGCGGCGCGGACGTCGCGGGTTTCCTGGAGGAACGCGATCTTGTCGTTGTCAGCTTGCGGCCCGTAGACAGTGGTCAGCCACCAGGGCACGCTCGCACCGCCGGGGGTCGCAACCAGGGCAGAGAGAGTGTTGGTGGTGAACATCGGGTCCGTGATCGTCACGTCCCGGCTCTTCCAGGCCAACAGGATCCCGCCACGGGTGCCGCTCGCAGGGAGGTAAACGTACTCGTCAAACTCCGAGCCCAGCGTCTCGAGGACAGTCGACAAGTAAATAAACTCCATTTTAGTTTCTTGGAAGCAAGCGATCGAGGCACCCGAGGTTACAACAAGAGAGCGGATGGCAGTGCGCCTGGCGCGGGCGTTGAGGCCGCGGACGTTCCAATTGATGATTTTAAGGCCGTGATCCATTAAGCACAGGTCGACGGGCAGGCGCGCAGCGGAACAGCTACGTCTCGATCGGGCTGCCAGTGATCACCGTGGTGATCGGCGCCGTGGATGGATCAGAGGGTAGCTCCCGGCCGATGAGCGCGGCGATGGCCACCAAGACGGCATGCGATAGAGGTGCGGCAAATACCCCGTCATAGGCCTTCATGGCTTCGGGAGAGATCACCTGGTCGATGCCGATGATGCCAAGGGTGCGCAACAGCTGGACTTGCGCGCGGCGTTCAGCCGTTGGTGGAGGACCAGCCTTGGCTTTCGCAGCGGTGGCAGAGCGTCCGCGCCGCGGCGAGAAGTTCAAAGGCAGCCGACGCCGTTTGCGCCCCGGGTTCGGCAGGGCAGAGCAGGTTTGCCTTGTGGCCGCAGCGAGGAACTCACCCAGGGTCCAGGAGCAGGCAGGGTTAGCGCGCTGGCGTTGACGTCGCAGGGTGACTGGCGGCGAGACGAATCGCGCGGTGTTCCGTAGCGGAGAGGCGTGGGGCGCTGGGCTGGGCGCGGGAGATGATGGGCTTGGGGGAGCTGGCCTTTCAGCGTTACAGTCCGGGGACGAGGGCCGTTGAAGGATGCGCCTGGGTTCATGGGCCGTGTGGGAGATTTGGCCAACTTCAGGGTCGTCGTTGGCGTCCACGGGTGTCGAGGGCGCGGCAGCTTCAAATTCCAGCGCGCGATCCCGCAACACCGGGGTGGGGCCAGAGTGCAGGTCTCCCGGGTCCGCAGCAGCAGCCGCAACAGGAGCTGACGGGGGCAAGAAATTATACCCCAACAGTCTGATCAACAGTTTGTGTTGGATTCCTTCTGTCAGCTTTTGCCCCTGTATATATTTCAAACTTTCTTGATCAGTTCTTATAATTAGAGAGGAAGCAGCAAAGTAATGTTTCCACTTTTTCAAGGCTTCCAGTATAGCAATTGTTTCCTTGTCGTAAGTGGACAGGGTTTGGGCTCTTGGGCCCAGGGTTTTACTGAAGTAGGAAAAAGGGGCCTGGCATTCTGCATTAAAACTGCACCAATGCCATACTGACAAGCATCAGCTTCTAACACAAAGGGCTGAGAAAAGTCTGGGAGGGCCAGCACAGGAGCTTCAGTCATCTTCTTTTTCAGAGTAGTGAAAGCAGTTTGTTGTTCATCTCCCCAGATAAATCCCTCTTTCTTCAGTGCTAGAAATAAGGGTTTGCAGATCAGCCCATAATCTTGCACAAATCTCCTGTAATACCCAGTAAGTCCCAAGAAGCTCCTCAGTTCAGTAACTGAAGAGGGACAGGCCAGTTAGTGACAGAGGAGATTTTGGAGTGGTCAGTAGCAACACCTTCCTTGCTGATAATGTGACCCAAGTATTCCACTTGAGATTGCCCAAAGATACACTCCTTGTAATTAGCACACAGCTGGTTTTTCTGCAGTGTTTCAAATACTTGCTTTAAATGTTCAATATGTTCTTCTTCAGTTTCACTGAATATCAAGATATCATCAAAGAACACAAGAACAAATTTCCTCAAATACTTGGCCAAGATAGTGTTCATCAGAAGTTGGAATGTGGCAGGAGCATTAGTTAGTCCAAATGGCATAACCAGATATTCATAGTGCCCCATGTGTGTAGCAAATGCAGTTTTTGGAATATCATCAACATGCATTCTGATTTGGTGGTATCCACTAGTGAGATCAATCTTGGAATTTTTTTTGGCCCCATGTAATTCATCCAGCAAGTCCTCTATAACTGGCAGTGGATACTTGTTTTTAACAGTTTGGGCATTCACTTTTCTGAAATCATTGCACAATCTCCAACTGGTATCTTTCTTTTTAACTAATAGAGCAGGAGAAGAATAAGGGCTTGTGCTGTCTCTTATGATGTTTTTCTGGATCATTTCCTTAATGATGCCCTCCATCACATTTTTCTGATGGTGAGGAAGTCTGTAAAGCCTCACATTAACAATCTTAGCATCAGGCACTAATGGAATTTTATGATCACATGCTCTAGCAAGGGGAAGTGAAGGAATTTCCTTAAAAACATCCTGATATCTGTCCAGAAGTAGCTGAATGTTTTTAGGTGGGGTTGCTTTAACAGGTTCTTGTGACAGTGTAGGCCTTATCAGCAGGAATGCTCCTCCCACAGCATCATCCATTAACCTGTGAAAGTTACAAGCAGGTGTCACTTCCAGCTGAGAGGGGAGTGTTTCATCCAGAAGTGTAACTCTTTTCCCAGTAGGCAATTTAATTTCCATGAACATTTCTTGATAGTCCATCAGAACAGGACTAACTTGGCACAGCCAATCAGCACCAAGAATCATATCATAGCCCTGTAGCTGTAACACTCTGCAATCTGTTTTCATATGGTGACCTTGAATAGAGAAGGGACAGTTGGGAATGATACTATCAGTCAACAGATAACCTCCATTAGCTACTACCACTTTCAGTTTAGGAGCAAGTTGGAGCATGCAATTTGCTTTAGCTGCCATAGTAGGGGACAGAAAAGTGGTTGTACTACCACTGTCCACTAAGGCCATTGCAGTGCAGTTATTGATCTGGACTGTGACAGTAAAAGTGTATTTCTTAACACCAAGGCCCATGAGACCATGCATAGAAATCTGCAGCTGTTGGTCAGTTGGATCAGTTCCTGCTTCTTCACTTTCTTCTTCATAATCAGTGAAGTAGATGATCTCAGCATTATCTGGAACTTGAGCTTGAAGTGCCTGTATTTGCTCTTGTTGGCTCATTTTACAAACCTTTCTATGACCAGGAAACCACTTTTCATTACACTTATAACACACACCCTTTTGTCTGGCCTGTTCAATAACAGCAGAAGGGGCTATATTCTGTGGTCTATTGGGGACAAATTGAACTTGCCTTCTCACTGGTAAAGGCTGTTGCTGTTGCTGGAACGCAGTTCTTTTGGGTGGTTGGGCTTGTTCAAGACGTCTAGCAAGCCAGATTGCCTTCTGTAAAGTAGGAGGCTCATGACACTGAATATAGTGCTGTATACTGTCAGTGAGGCCAGAGATAAAACTGTTCATGTAATAGGAGTCTGGCAGAGCAGGGTTATCTCTTCTCATTAAATACATACTGTGCTCAAATTGCAAGACATAATCTTTTACAGAACCAGTTTGAGTGAGAGCATGAAAGTTTCTGACATTATCACAGATAGAGGTTTCAGAAAACCTATCTCCCAGATACCTGCAGAATCTATACCAAGGCATTGTAGCTGCAATATAACCAGTTCCTCTCCACCATTCGATTGCTGGGCCTTTTAAGTATGTGACAGCTATTTCAGTTTTGGTTTCTGGAGGTGTTCTAGCTGCATCAAAGTAAAGGTCCATTGTCTGAATCCAGGAATCAGTGTTCTCCCCTTCAAATTCAGGCATGTTCATTTTTGCAGGCTTTACCAGAATTTGGCCCCTCTGTGTCCTTCTGTGGCCACCTTCCTCGGTATCCAACTCTAGAATATTGTTAATTTGTTGGGCATCCACAGGGGCAGAACAAAAGTGAGCAACCTTGTTATCATGCACAGCAGGAGAAGGCTTAGGAGCTCCAAAATTGGGGTGTCTGTAGGGCTGCTTCAAGGAGCCATCCAAATTCAACTCTTTGCCCGAAGCTACATCATGCAGAACAGCAGAGCCCACTGTGTGAGGAGTCAGCACTTGCTCTGTAGGTGCTCTTAGTGGTGCTGGTGGAGTAATTTGTTGAGCACTACCCTGACCTGCTACAGGTGTGGAAGGTATTTGCTCTCTTGTAGTGATGGAATTGATCAGATGAGTCAGAGTAGACTGCATCTCCAATAAAGATTTCTGCACATCTGTAAAGTTCTTGTTAACCGTGGACTGAAAGTCCTGGAACTCCTTCCTATCTTGATCACGGTCATGCTGCAACGTTTTGATGTCCAACTGAAGCAAATCCATCTCTAATTCATCAGTAACTTGCGAACCAGAGACTTGTACCATTCCTTCGATCAGGGTTTACACAAAGCGGAGAACTTTATGACCCAATCGAACCTCATCTATACGAACGCCACAAGCAGGGAATTTTACCACAGCAAGGCTGCAACCGGAGCTTGAGGACGCTGTATCTGCTGCCGCCAACACCGCCGCCGACGCCGCGCCGCCACTGGTGTTCAAGAAGGGTGGGTTGGGTGGGATTTCACACTAGAGAAATGTTCTCTAGCAACCACTGTCCAGCCTCTTCCAACACCCGAACGGTCTACCGCCACCAACGCCGCCGACTGCACACCGCCGCCGGAGATCGGGACGAAGAAGGAATTTTACGAAGGCCGAAACCCCAACCTTTCTCGATCCAGATCTCAAACGCCTCCGAGGCTCGCTGGCTCTGGATACCAATTGTGAGGACCTAACTACGAATCGAGCACGAACAGGGCAATCAGCTCAAGCTTTTGATTTCAGAGGAATGATTACAAGCGGAGCTGGTTAGGGTTTGCGCCGCCTAGGCGGACGATGGGAGCCAACCGGAACACGGCGGCCTAGGGTTCTACCCTATTACAATGATTGATGCCTCCATCGGGGCCGAGTCCTTGGCTTATAAGCCACTACTTTTACTGAAGGTAAAACAGACAAGCTGAAATGGAACAGTGCGCATTGCCGGAAAGTAAATAGCGACAGGACGATGACGGTTGGCCGTTGGATCAAAGATCGACGAGGGACGTGAGCTCCTCCTGATGTGAAGCGGTAAGTGAGAAACGTGGCCGACGGATGAAGATCCAATGGCTGAGCTTGAACCTGCGCGAAGAACCAACAGCCCGCCTTCTGAATAGTTGAACTGAATGACGAAAACAGGACAACTTCAGTCTGGTGCCTGACAGAGACAGATGGCCTGGGGCAGCGGTAGCATGGCGGTGGGGGAGGCTAGGGGAGGGCCGGCGAGGCGTGCATGGGAGCGCCGCTGGCCGCGGGTGGAGGCAGCTGGCCGCCCGGCTGGCGCTAAATCGGGTGGCCAGAGGAAGGAGAAGACGGGAGGTTGAAGAAAGAAGACAAGACGTCCGATTTCGATCCGATGGCCCAAAATATTGACCTACGCAAATTTAGTTTTCAGGTGACATATAAATAGTCACTCCCATATTTTTTTTGCTTTTTCTATTCTTCTGATAGGTGTTGAGTGTAATATGATACCTTTGGCCTTTGGCGTCCTCTACGCAGATCTCTGTATCTATGATTAATTTACTAAACTTTGATATGGGGTCCTTCCCTACTCTTCTCAGACGCAAAAATGGTGTAATCATATGCTTTGTTTTGTAAGAGTTATCTCAGAAATTAAAATCCAACAAAGGTAGGCGAATGATAAACAAAACTAACAGGAAAATAAGGGGTATTCTACTTTTTTTTCCCTACTGTATTTCGACACTTACTTATTTTTTTCAAATTTCTATTAAATAAATCGGTACTTATATATGTTTCTGTGTTGCTAATTTCTTAATGTTTTCTTCGCTGATTCTACACTTATTTGTAGATATTGAAACATCCTCGGAAGATCAGGTTTAACTTACGGAGACATATTGTTATCATTGATGAAATTGCAAGGCATTGGAGGTGTAGATACTGTGGTATGGATGGACATGGCAAAACATCTAGGCTCCATTATCATCTTGCTGGCGTCTTTCGTCATCCTAAGTGCACAAATGTCCCTAAAGAAGTTTTTGCAAACGCAAAACACCATATTCTAGTAAAGAGAAGGCCCAGGATGAAAAAGACTGGGCAGCAAGCTCCTCCAGAGCCACAAATTCTTGCGCAATCCAGTGTAATACTGCAGAACAATGATCCAGCATTTAGCAATGTTCCACAATTACCAATAAATGATCTGTCGAGCGAGGTGAACTTTATAACTGTATTCTCATTTATATTATTCCCTGTGGCTATATTAATCCGTTCATTAATTAAAGACTATGTCAGTTTGGTTGAAACTGGAATGGGTCGAAGAGTGTTCAGGTTATGATTTATAGTTTCTGTTAGCTCTGTTAGTTTTGTGCCAGTTGTGGTTAGTTATATAATCCATTAAGTATATTGGTAATTACTAATAATACAATTATGACTCGTTACACGGGACAATCGAAATATGACATGCGAGATTTTTGGAAAATGCATATTTATTGGCTTTTCTTAGCAGGAACCATGTAATCTTAATCTCTTTTTATGCCACACTTTTTTTGTTCAACCTCAAAACTGAAAAGATCTTGCTCTGATACTTTGTTAAGAAATGACCTGCAGTGTTGACTGTTGAACATATGATCCTTTAACAGTTAATGACGCCCCCTCAGGTTGCTGGTCTTCTCTCCAGAATAGATACAGTTGTACTGGACAAACTTCACCAACCTTGCCAATTGCTAAACGTCTATCATGAGATTAGGGAAAATTGTAAACTTCAATATCAATTAAGACCCAAGATGCTAATTGCTGTTGTCATGTATTTATATCACAACTCAAATTGGGAACACACCTTTCTGTCTCAGTGAGCATAGTGTTGGAAAATTCATATTTGCTTTTGGTGCTTGCACATCCTCTTATGGATTGAATATATTCTCGCAGAGCTGGAAAATATAAGATTCAAGTAATCAGTTGCAGTTTAACTCTGATCCTTTTTCCTTTTGGGCAGTATGCTCAATTGTTCATCCGTTTTAACATACCCCTGTTCCCCAAGGAAGCGTCCTTGCTCCTTGATTCCTTGCAAATTTAACTTTACTAGAAACTGCTCCAAAGTCGAACCTAGTTTATTTTAAGTGTTCCGTGTCCAACTTCCTCAGTTTCATTTATATTCTTCGTTGATGTGCTATCTTATTGTACTGTTGAATTGTCTGTTTTTGCACAGCTCATTCATCATAGAACTATATGAGTGGTGTGTTCTGTTTGGAGTTCTCATATCATATGTTGTTAAGCAAGGCATGATTTCACTATGCACATGCATGCCATGATTTATTGTGTATTTACGAGATGCCCCTTGTGAATTTGTAGGTGTGTTCCAGTTACCCGACAAGGTTAAGGGACAATGCATGGGAACATTCACTGGTTTATGACAGAGAAAAAGGACACTGGAAGTGCAAGTGGTGCAGCTTAGAGGGTTATCATGGTGTAACTAGATTAAAGTGGCATCTCGTTGGCTGGCAAAATCATCCTCAATGCTGTAAAATTCCGGAAGATGCCGCTAAGAGGATTAGGGACCAAATGATATCAAGGGAAAAGAAGAAATTGAGAAGATCAAGTCCACATGACGGTATTGACAGTGGTGACTGGCTTTGCTCTTCTACGAGTTCACAATTTGATGAAGAGCGTTTCACTATCGCAGTGCAGAATAGTAATTCTTCCCAAGATTTTGATGAAGCTAACAGAACATCAAATACATGCAACACGTTATCAAATACTATATCCGGTTCTCAGGTGAGTCCTTGTTTGCTTCTATTCTTTTCCTGCACTGTGTTGGAATTGGGATATCAATTATGAGAATAGATTAGTGGACTACATTCAGTGTTTTACTGACATGTATGTCTTCGGGTGGAGGCAATGCATTTTGACCCGTCTACAAGAACTAGGGCTAGAATAAATGTACAATCTCTTCACAAAGTAACAAATTGTAGCAGCTTCATGTGTGTAGCAGGGATTCATTGTCCTGGAACTTATTATCAATTTTAGCTGGGCCATTTTCTTATAGAGCGTTAGGTTAGAAATTTGGATACTAATGGAGAGTCAGTAGTCAAGATTGCTTAACATAGTGATTTATTACTGGCAAACTTGTCATTATCTTTTCATTGACAGGCTTATTGCCATTGTAGAAGGAGTACCATTACAGTTACCTCTTGTATCCATATTTTCTCTGGCTTAATCTCTCAAGTACTAATTTGAATGGTTTATCATGCAGCCACTCATGGAGGGGCCTCATGGAATATTATATAGTAACAAAAAAAAATCTGAGATGCTATCTAGAAGAAGTGACTGTTGGAATCACTGGAGATATGTTTTGAATGGACTGATGCATTTGCAAGGTGTACAGGAGGGTGCTGGCATCCAGAGTTGCATCCGTGATGTCCTCCACAGTTGCGCTGAATTTGAATCTGTAAGTGATAAGACTAATTATTACTAGAAAATTGCAGTTGTATTTTGTTGTTATAAACTTACTATACTCTTATTTAGGGACCAGTTGTATTGCATTGTCTTATCAAATGCCCACAATATTTTTCTCTATTATATCAGGTCAGAGACAAAGTGGAAATGGATTCTGACAGAACAGTGTCAAGTAATCAGGGTATTGCTAAGTGCAACAACGTTCTTGTGGACATTTTGCGATCAGAGGATTTTGCCTTGCTATGCAATGTGCTTCGCAGAACTGTGCATCAAGATGAGGAAAGGACCAAGTATTTCGATTTTGGTGTGATTGACTCTAGAATGAAAAATGGAGAGTATGGGTGTGCACCTGAAATATTCAAAGATGATTTAAAACTGGTAATAACCTTACAACTTTTCAGCTTTCTTACAGATCCCGTTAGCATATATTATGAGGTTCACAGCTACTTTGACAATGTGCAAATATGTAAAATCCCGTTAGCATATATTATGAGGTTCTAGAGAGATATTCTAGTTTGTTCTGATCCCATGTTATGAATATCACTTGTATGCATTATGGTATATATGCAGGAAAACTATATACAACGGAATAGTTACAGATCTAATATGTACTCCTTATATGGAGGGAGTACCTGTCTAGCATTGTTCACTGTATTCTCTGTGTGCACCACCATGGAATAACAAAATGTATAATGTTTGTTTTCTATGGTCATCACTCAAAATTATAGCAATTAGATGATCATGAGAGTAATGCAAATTTACAAATCATAAGTTGTATATCCCTCATAGGAAATAACATAATGGCTGGGCCACCGGCGCTTTATCCAGTTTGTTGTTCGCACTGACTTGAACACTAGATTAACTACCATACTACCTACCCGTTTTGGGTTCTTATGAGTTCAATACCCAGATCTTTCTCTAAATCCCAGATCTTCAGGTCATGCCATTTGTTCCTTTCGGTCTCCCTAAGCGCTATCTGCTACTCACTGCTTTCTGAACTGACTATAAATTTATTTTGTATGGCATGTATTTAAAAAATATTGGGGTGGTGAATGGTAATTAACAGTTGATATTTGTGTAGTTATGGAAAAATCTTAAAATGGCTGGCCAAGATATCATTGACCTAGCAAATAATCTTTCAAGCCTCACAGAAGCCTCCTACACAAATCAGGCAAGTTTTTGGTCGCTGGGTTTAAATTATGGTTTTTTAGTTTTAATATTTTGAATGCTTTACACTTCTCTATGTTTCAGTTAGGAAGGAATATCTTTTGATACATTTACTTGATACTGATAAGCACCTTTGCATTGGAATCTGGTATCACATTCTTTAGGTTGGAAGACAAAGAGGATCAGGCGATAGTGAGGAGCAACTCAAGGTGACTATTCTGTTGCTAGCTTTGATGTTTCCACGATGGATTTATTCGCTTTGCTCAACAGTATGCTACCACTATTACAGGGAGCTGTGTTGGCCAGCTCTGAACCCAAGAAATTGATCGAATCAGGTATATCAGTACCCTCGACCTCACAGGGATGCCGACCATTGGACTATCCAGACCGAACAGATGTTTCTGATGTTCAAAAGGGCAGTGCCTGTGACCAATGTGGCAAAGAGACGAGAGGTGTCAGCACCGTCATATGTAATGTATGCAAGTTAGTGTATCACATGTCATGCATTGATCCTCCGGTACCATCCACGTTGACGGGAAGCTGGTATTGCAAAAGCTGCAGCGGTACCACCTGCAACGAATCAGCTCAAGGAGTCATGGTCCGTTATGAACCGAATTGTTTGCATGGAAATTGTGTCCTATGCAAAAGACTTGAGGTGTGCAGGCCCCCAGAATGCAAAGAACAGACACCTGTTGGTACGTCAAGAGCAACTGTGCTTTCCAGTATTGAGGGTCGGGAACTGTCGAACATTGACCCCGGTGGTTCATGCAAGATATGTGGAACTCCTGAAGAGGATGCCAAGAGATTCCTCATATGTGGTCACAGCCACTGTCCATACAAGTACTACCACGTTTGCTGTCTGAAGTCTAAACAGATTGCTAGCGATATGCAGCGGGACAAACCGTGCTGGTACTGTCCATCATGCCTTTGTCGAGTTTGTCTTTCTGACAGAGATGACGACCTGACCATTCTGTGCGATGGCTGCGACGAAGCTTATCATCTGTACTGCATAACACCTTGCCGTACTTCGATACCCAAGGGGAAGTGGTATTGCTCGTGTTGCAGCGTGGAGAGAGCAAAGGAGGGGATGAGACGGTACGAGAAGAAGATGCTGAAGCACCATCGCAAGGATGATGCTAGGCTGGAAAGTAGGAATTTCACAGCGGTGGATTTGCTGCTTTCTGCTGCAGAGAAGCTGAGGGAGGATGAGCAACTGGTGGCAGATTACTATAGAAGGTAGAGATATGGTGTGGCCTAGTTCTTCTTCAGTTCTGTAACTGGAGACACTCAAAAGTCTTGCTGTTTTCAAATGTGTTTGCTTGCAAGAAATTGAGCTGCACACTTATCGTCAGAATCCCCACCGCCAGTTTTGGATCAAGTTGCTCAGCACCAGAATGGCATGCGATGCTTGACCAGCAGAGGATAAGCATCCTGTAGGAAGTTGGTTAGTTGGGTTTATTACTTATTTTGAGCTACTTTCTCAGCAGCAAAACTTGAAGAGAGCTTGGGTGTTCCTGTACAATGTTAGTGTTGTTGAATGGAGTTTGTTCAGGGATAGGTCAAAGAGTGACGCATCATGATCTTTGATAAGCAACGCCTAGATTTCTTTTTCTTTTAAAAAAAAAAGGAGGATTACCCTGGCCTTTGCATCAAAATGATGCATGCTGCCATCTTTATTAATTTATTCATCAGAAAAATGAATACAATGATCAACCCAAAACCACCTTCGAGGCGAACAAAGTCGCTACACCTACAAGTATAAAGATATGCCCTGCGGTACCGAGAGTACCAACCGGTCTAGGCGTCCTGTAAAGCGCAATGCATGCACGCACTCTAAGATCCGCCGTCGTCATCTTCTGCCGCCCCTTCTTAGGGAAGAATCATTGCATAGATCTTGCCAGGACCATCTGTTGTCGACGTCACCATGATGCCAGACAACGGCACCAGCCTGCGCGTCCACCAAACCGTGTCCAACGTTGAGACTCCATTGCTCCACGCCGCCGAGACCTACCTGTTGGCCCCTCCAGTGAATCTCTGCTCCAAAACAATGCCCCCATGATGAAGAAGGGCACCACGGTCTTTGTCATCATCCGATCCGGGAGACACATATCTAGGGTTTCCCCCGGAACAGATGCTGCCTGGAGAAAGAGGGGCACACCATCTACAACTAACCACGAACCCAAATGGTGCCCACCACCACATAGCTCTCATGACGACGCCTTGAAGAAGGACACGATGCCATGAGCGCCGTCGCCGCCTACCGCAGTTAACGGTTTCACCCGAGGAGCAGTGACGTGGGAAGAGGTAGGGCGGACCCGAACGACGTCTCCAGGAAGAAGATCAACGCCTCAAGAAAGATTTTACATCACACCCACGCCCCCTAGAGCCCACATCAACACACGCTGACTTCTCGCTATCAGACAACCCTTCTACCCTAACATGCAATATCCCATCAACACATAGTAGTCCCGTGGCCCTCCCGCTTTGTCCCTCTAGTTGTACCTGCTGAGCATACAACACTATTCGAAGGTGAAGCGTTGTTGAACACCAAGATGTTCTAATGTTTCCAAAGTGTCAAAACTCATAACTGTCGAAGTGTCTCTCAAATTTCTCGGCACTGAATCGAGCGAGGTCCATCACTAGACAAGCTCAGAATTGTGGTGGGTAGCCACTATGGTCTTCCCAATGCCGCATGAGCGGGAAAGGGGGTATCCTTGCTAACCCACTCTTGTTGTAGATAACTTCACCAAAACTCCGTTAACAAGAACCCTCGTGGATGCGGATGCAAGCAATCTAGCCTGTTGTGAACGTAGCATGAAAATAAAAAAATTCCTACGAAACACCCAAGATCTAATCTAGGAGATGCATAGCAACGAGAGGGGAGAGTGTGTCTACGTACCCTCGTAGAATGATAAGCGGAAGCGTATATAACGCGGTTGATGTAGTCGTACTCTTCGCGATCCAATCACGATCCAAACCGATCTAGCGCCGAACGGACGACACCTTCGAGTTTAGCACACGTGCAGCTCGGTGATGTCTCATCCTTGATCCAGCAAGCGAGGGTGAAGAAGTAGATGGGATCACAACCAACACGACGTCGTGGTGGTGCAACGCCGGCAGGGCTTCGCCAAGCACCGTCGTGACGAAACTGAGGAAGAAACGGAAGAGACGGGAGAGGGGCTATGGCCGTGAGAAGATGTGCTGCCCCCTTGTGCCTCCTCACCTTTATATAGGCGTGGGAGGGGCTGGTGCCTTGCCCTCCAAGCCCCTAGGGTCGTTGCCCAAGGGGGGAGGAAGGAAACCCTCCTTTCCTTCCCCACCGATCCCATTCCTCCCATTTTAGGGATCTTGATCTCCCTTCGAGATATGATCCTATTCCTCTTGGGGGGATCTTGGTGCGCCTAGACCAGGTGTGTGGGGCCTTGCCCCACTACCCACGTCCATGTGGGTCCCCCATGCATGTGAGTCCCACTCCAGAACCTTCCTGGTACAATACCGAAAAATCCCGAACATTTTCCGAAACCCTGAATATGACTTCCCATATATAAATCTTTACCTCCGGATCATTACGTAGATCCTCTGATGAGGACATCAATACCATTGTTACACCCACAGCTCCTGCTGCTATACATACTGGACCAATTACTAGAGCTCGTGCACGCCAATTGAATTACCAGGTACTTTCGTTTCTTGGAAATCCTTCTAATGTTCATGAACATATGATGTTGCCTAAATTAGATACTTTTGTTTTACTTATGAATGAAGGACCTAGCATGGACAAGAAGGATGTCCATTGGAGTGGGAACAAGCATGGAGAAGAAGGTGCGCATGCGGGAAAGAACAATGGAGCTTCCAGTGGTGTTTTTCGCACTTTAAAGCCACCATAACGAGAGCATGAAGGCTTGGACGAAATATTCAAGATGCCACTTCATAAATTTCGTCCATAGGCTATTATAGGTGTTGCGCCACCTTATTTTTGGGCCAGGCCCATGTAATTTTGAAATACCACTTTATAGGCTGTTTTAAGAATCCGTATGTTAGGGGAAACCGAGTTAGAGTTGGTTTCAGACCCCTCCTCCAAGGGGTCACGAAATTCCCCTATATTCCCCCATATATACAACCGTTAGGGTGCCGTTTAGACTTGGGTTTTGTTTAGATTAAAAGTTCGCCATAGCTGCAACTTCACGTCCTTCGTTTGTGTTCCACGACCAGACCAAGACGTCATAGAACCCTACTTTCATCAATAAAGCTTTCCTCTTATATTCACAATATCTAGATTGCAAATTCAGTTTCTTGCTTGTTCTTCGTTTGCATGCAGAAAATAGACCCTCATGGCCAGGTTGATCGTGCTCCGGCATGGATAACCTCTCGGAGTTGGTTTAGCGATTGCTAAGACGCGACGTCCTCGCATGTTTGTAGTCGGATCGCCAAAGTCTACTCCACAAAAAATTATAGTCACATCTCATCGAAAGACAGGGACAACTCCGCCTCTATCAAGTGGTATCAGATTTCTAGGTTGCCGGTGAGATGTTACCAGTTTTTCATAGTTTAGATCGCATCTGTTGTTCATACCTATAGTCCACGAAAAAGCCACACAATTTTTTTTAGGGTTAGTTCATCCTATCCGAACTAATTTGAGCCTTTTGCAATTTTCTGTTCGGTGTTTTGCTTTGTTGAATTTGCGGTTGCATCATCGTGTTGAGTTGTTGGTCTTAGCATCTAGACTTTTAGAGTTTCGAGTTCTGTTTACAGGTGGTCACGTCGCCGCCGCACCATCTTCATGGCTGCCATATACCACCACCACACCAGATACATCACCGTTTCCATATACCACCACCACACGAGATACATCACCGCTGCCATATACCACCACCGCATATCTTCTACCACCGATCCGAATCCATATATACCACCACATATCCACTAGTAGAGAAATGGCTAGCCACAACTTATGTTGGCGGCGCACCAATTTCGAGCAACGCTAGCACTATTTTTTCAAATAGCGATGGCGTTGGACGAATTGGTACGCCAGCGTTGTGCAGTTAGTGCCAGCATCGACATAAAGTGGAACGCCACCAAAATGTGGGCCCTACTGAGCTGACCAGTCGGAATATATTGCTGGCGTCATATGTCCTAACACGCCATAGATATATTATGTAGTGCTGGCGTTCACTGTTCGCGAACACCAGCATTAATTTTTGCCTATATAAGCTAGTGTTGGAAGCCCCTTTGTTTCTCAAAATACATTCACTTCCAATTCTTCTCCCTAATAACTAGTTAGCTCCTCTTAGTTATGGACCCACGTCGGCGGAGCGTGTCGAAAGTTTGGGACTCCGCCGCCCTGGCCGAGCTCTCGTCTGGTTCTGTTGGCTACACCATGAGCTCGCCACGACAATTGCAGTCGGCCCTGTCCGGCGAATAATCCCGCCGCAGGAGCGCGACTTCCGTTCAATCCGGCAGCTACGCCACCAGCGTCGAAGATACCGGCCCTGTGCTGCATATGTGGCACACGGAATGGAATCCAGAGCGGGAGTTCTACATCTACGCCAACCGTGGAAAGGTACGTATGTACATATTGATTGGCTTTCAGCTAATTTGCACAATTCAACTCCTCTAGTGTCGATCACATCAATATGTGTGTGTGTGTCTATATATATATATATATATATATATATATATATATATATATATATATATATATATTGTTCCATAGAAAACAAGGGAAAAATATTTCTTCACATGGATATTGGTTGATCTCGTCCAGAAGTACGTAAGCAAGTTGCTCGACTACTCCATTGGACCTTTGAGACGACAAATAGACGAGATGCAACTCAAGAACGATGTGATGCGAGGCCAAATTAAAAAAAATTCAAGATGCTTCGATATGCTCTTTTAGCCGGTTGCATGCTTGGCCTATTTCTTCCAGCGGGATGATGACACCATTTCTTCTAGTGACCGTCATCACACTGATGATGTTCTTAGTCTAGATCTAGTAGTAGTAAATTATAATTGTTATTTTTTATTATCCTTCTATAATGTATGTAAGCAGGCCAGATTAATTAATGAAATCTATGTTGTTCATCTATATGAATTATATTTTGAACTAATATTTTAATTCTGTATATATATATATATATATATATATATATATATATATATATATATTCACAAAAGATGAAAATAAAAAAAACAATAAACTAAAATGGCGTTGGCCACGTGGGCCAACGCTATCAAACACACCACCGCCCGTCAAATCCAACCACTCGTATATACACATCCGAATCTAATCCCCACACAAACGGCCCAAATCAATCCCAACCCGACGCTATCGCCGCCGCCAACGACCAAGCTCCCGGCCGTCGTCGCCATCTCCGACTCCACATCGCCGTCGTCTCCCTCTCCATCTCCACCTCCGTCGTCGCCGTCTCCGCGCCTCCACCGTCGTCGCCATCTTCGCGCCTCCACCGCCGTCGCCGTCTCCGCGCCTCCACCGTCGCCGTCCTCTCGACCGTCGTATCGTCGCCTCCATCGTGGGTAAGTAATTGTAGTTTCAGATTTTAGTGTGGTTGTGTAGTGCAAATTTTGTAGTTTCAGATTTTAGTGTAGTTGTGTAGTTTCAGATTTTAGTGTAGTTGTGTAGTTTCAGATTTTAGTGTAGTTGTGTAGTTTCGGATTTTTAGTATAGTTGTGTAGTTTCAAATTTTTAGTGTAATTGTGTAGTTTCAGATTTTAGTGTAGTTGTGTAGTTTCAGATTTTTAGTGTAGTAGTGGAGTTTCAGATTTTAGTGTAGTTGTGTAGTTTCAGATTTTTAGTGTAGTTGTGTAGTTTCAGATTTTAGTCTAGTTTTGTAGTTTAATTACATTGTGTCGATATATATAGGACAAATGTTTCGTACGACCGTGTGTAGTTACTCCCACTTTTGTTTCATATGTTCTAGATAGTATCTATCCTATCGGAGTATATGCACACGTAGTATGTAGTATATAACAATGTTTAGGTAGTATATATACTACTTTTTAGGTAGTATGTATCATATTTTGAGCATACTGTTTTTTATATGAGACGTGGGTGTAACTACACCCGATCGTAGGATGTATTTTCCATATATATATATATATATATATAGGTGTTGTAGGTACAGTCAGATGGCTCCGAAGTTTCGTGGTGTGCGACACAAGGGTACTAAGTACTATGCAACCATCACGAAGGACAATGTCGTCCATCAGCTTGGCCACTGGGACACCCCAGAGTTAGCGGTGCGCGCCTACGATGCAAAGTCGGTTGAGTATCACAAGGAAAAAGAGATTCTAAACTTCCCTGATAGCCGTGAGTACGCGCAGTTCCTCGCGCCGGAGAACATAAGGATATGCACTAGGGCTGAGGAGAAGGAGAACCTCCAGGCCGAGCAACAATTGTTCGACCCATTAGTGACGGAGCTTGCGAGAGATGACAAACTCTTAAAGACCAACAAGATGATGCTCCTTCAGTATGCAGTGAAGAAGAGCGCAGAGGAGGATCCCATAGATTGGGATAAGCTTGAGGAGGAGGAGGAGCATGAGGAAGAGGAGGAGGTTCAGTAGCTACTGCGTCGTCGTAGGTCCACCAGGGACGACCACGAGACCGGCCCCTCTGGCCGGTAGCTTGCTAGAGATGGACGTAGCATTAGCTATTTCGTATATGAATGACTATTTAACTTTATGCATGTTATTATATGTTTGAACCGTGCATCGTTTGTAGAATTACTTAATTACTAGTGCATATACGTTCTATTTTGATGTGTTAGTTATTTAGTTTAATGATCTGTGCTTACTTTGGTCAACGATATTGACAGCAGTAAATGGATGCCCCGTGTAAGACTTGTGGTGCTTTGAGATGCCAGAAGGATAGGAAGTTCTTCATCGATCTTCCGAAGGACTTCATTGCTAAGACGGTATATATATGATTTAGTTCAACATGTTCTTATTGAGTTTCATATGGTACGTTTGTGGCTGAAATTGTCTAACTAGTTATTTTTTCAAATTTTGCTCAGGTCATCCCTTGCGGGGCAAGGCGTGACTTCTTAGAGAAGTTTCTGAGTTCCGCTTGATGCAACCATCACGTTCCAATGCACCCTCATGAAGATGCTAACGGCCGAACGCTTCAATTGCCTTGTCACCAACGAGTCAGATCGCACTTATTTCGGTTGCCCTGGTTGGACAACTCTTGCAACTGCTTACCAGATGGAAGCTGGGGAGAGAGCAACGTTCTACCTTGACTACGATCGTGATGAGATCATGGTCTACTACAGGCCTGGTGGTAGCGATGATGATGGTCCACTTACTCCAGACTATGATCCTGACTCCGCCCGCCGAAATGTCGAGTTAGGTAGCTAGTAGGCATGCATGGCATATCTTATGTTGTGTTACCACCTCATATTAATTTAGCTGAACTTGTGTGTACTTGTGTTATTTTCCTATTTTTGATACTTTTCTGAATAATGTCAATAAATAACGACTCTTGAACTTAGATTATGGTATCTGCAATGTACTGTTTAATTACTATTCTAAACTTTTATTATGCTGTCATTTTTGCTGTATCGCGCTGCTGTACAGATTTGATTTAAATCTGGAAATTATATTGTTGGCGTAGCACTAACATCCAATGCCACTACTGACGTATATTACTGCTAGCGTTGGCCACGTGGCACGCCATAAATGCATGAAATAGTGCTGGCGTAGTACCCAACGTCAGTAGTATTTTTTAACTGTGGCGCCTTATTGGTGGCGTCGGTTGTCCACGCCAGCATGGACATTTTTGCCACGCCATAGCTAGGCTTTTCTGCACTAGTGATCTGCCATCACACCAATCCGAGTTCACCTCCATCACAGATTCGCCACCAGTCCATGTTCCACCGCCCCTACATATATCCGCCACTAGTCTGAGTTCCACCAGATTCATATCACTACCAGGAGAAAGCTTATAGATAGAAACTTAGCAGTAGCGAGGGGAAGGTACGCGTCGCTACTGCTACTTAGCAGTAGCGCGGGGCACACACCGGCGCTACAGGTGTATATGTAGTAGCGCCGGGCGCCAATCCAGCGCTACTACTAAGTGGTCCCATCGTCACCCACCGGGGCTGCCAATAGTAGTAGCATTCAGCAAGAACCAGCGCACTACTATTAACTTAGCAGTAGCGTTGCTCTGAGAAACGCGCGGCCAGGCCGCGCTACTACTAATCCCACCTTATCTCCATCGGGTCACTCTCCCTCTCCAGTCTCCCTCTCTCCATCTACCCCGCCCACTGCCGCCTCCCGCTGTTGTCACCCTCCGCTGTTGCCGCCCCCCGCCGCTGTCGCGCGCTGCCGGCGTCGCCCCCCGTTATGTCTCCCTCCCACCCTCTCCCTCCATCCCTCCCTTCACCCTCCCACCCTCTCCCTCCATCCCTCCCTTCTCTCCCTCCCTCCCTCCTACCCTCTCCCTCCATACCTCCCTCTCCCTTTGAATTAGTTTTAGTAACTAGGGTTAGAACTATAGGATGGATGGATAGATGATAGGGTTAGAACTAGGATAGTTTTAGTATTTTTTTTGAAAAGAAAATGTGAATATAGGATTTATTTTGATATGAAAATGTAAGGAACTTGACTCCGTTTGAACATGTGAAGAAATGAAAATGAATATGTGAAACTGAAAATGAAAATGTGAAAATGAAAATGAAAATGAAAATGAAAATGTGAAAATGAAGATGAAAATGAAACCTCCGAGTGGCCTATGTTTTGCGGGAATGTTGATTCATTTCCGTTCCGGCAAATTTCAGGCGCTCGATATGTCCTATTTTAGCAATGGTCATGCCGAACTTTTTTTGTGGTCATGTCAAAATTTTTAAATCTTTGAATCATGAACACAGGAAATGTCTGACGACGATAGGATCCCTGAGTGTGAACTCTGCAACGACGATCGAGGCCTCACCTGCAAGATGGAAGGTTCTTCACCATCAAGCTTGACGAGACCTTTGATGTTTCTACGGTACGCAACGATGACAAGTATTTTTTCGTAATTATTCATAACGTTTGTTTCTTTGCTTCAACGTGTAATTTCCGTTTTTTACAATTTGACTAGTTCATCCCCTGCCATGCAAGACTGTATGTCTTGGAGAAGCTCGGTTTCGAAGATAGTGAGAATATGGAGACGAGGAGCGCTAGCCTGAGGACTAAACATAGTCGCACATTTCTGGTTAAACTAATGAATGTAGTTAATAACTTAGAATTTTGTTGCTCAAATTGGGAAGCTCTATCCAAGGCATATGGATTTCAGGAGGATATGGAAATAACCTTCGATAGTCGTCTTGAAGATGATATTGAAGGTAATATCGACATTTGGGTGGATGTCGATATGCTTCCAGTTTTACCTCCATGTGAGTTTGTCAACCATATTTGTTAAGTAATTTATATTGTTTATTTAAAAATAGTTGTTGTTCATTCCTACTTAACTGGTTTATCTTTAATTGTCAGCTTATTTCTCTTCTTCACCAAATATTCAAAAGATAGCAGATCAGACCTACCATAGTCATGGCTCGGAACTAACTTGGTTGGAGATAAATCATTTGATCTCATTTATTAATGATATTGATAATTTTAAGATCAATTATGAAGATATTGACGAAAAGTTTTCTGAATATGTGCCACTAGTGCACCCGTTGAACCATGGTAACATTGCTGCAGATAGCATGGTATGTTTGTTTTTTACTATTCTGTCATTAATTAGTCCATCTCTTGCATACATAAATTTTTCTTAAGCAAAACTAGATTGCTAACTATGTTATTATTATGTTCTTCAAAAGAAATTCCCTTCGGAGGTTGTGCCTCAACTGATGTTTGTAGAAGGTAATTTGAATGTTATCAGCTTATGGCCGCGGTGGCCTATGATATTCCTCCATGCATACTCGATTTATAAAAGCGACAAAGACTAAAACTCAAAGGATTTTGCAAATTAATGAAAGTCAGCAGAGAACCACTTGGCGGAGGCGCGAAGTATTTGCTCATGCCACGTATCGGAGATAGGTGGATCTCTACCCTTCACAATGGATGGGTCGGAGCTTACCTGTTTTATGCTATTTTACCTAGGAGAGAGTAGTAGGTTCTACCTAGCTAGGAGAGAATAGTATGTGCTAGCTAAGAGAGAGGACCTTTTCTAGTTTATGACATTGTGTAGTAATGGTCAACTTGTCATGAGTTGTTAGATGATTAAGATGATGATACGTTGTTATGTGACTAAGAATGATGAGTTACGTTGTTATGGTCAACTAGTCTAAATGTTGTTTTTGCACAATTATTATTGATGTTGTATATCAATATGTATAACCGTGTGTAAATAAAATATATAAAAAGAAATATGCAACATTAGTAGTAGCGCGGGGTGTAGAACAGCGCTGCTAACAATTAGCAGTAGCGCGTGGCCGTACCCTCGCTACTGATACGTCTTATACCAGTAGCGCGGGTCTGTCCCGCGCTACTGCTAATAGTTAGCTGTAGCGCCATAGCAGTAGCACGGACACCCGCGCTACTGATACGAAAATAACCCGCGTTACTAATAGGCTTTTCTCTAGTAGTGTATCCCCCACCAATCCTAGTTAGATTCCAGTATTTGCTGCTTTGTTGTTGATTACCAAATCATGCCATACTACGTGTCGTGATCAAGTTGGACTCCCTAACTTTCGTGTTGCCTGCAGTAGAGAAATAGGTCCAGTTTAAAAAAAACTAAGTATGGAAAATTCTGGCTAGGCAGTTTTTAGACTATTCTAAGAAATTTTTTTCGGAAAAAATTTGTTGCTGAGCAAAAAAAAAGATTAAAAATTGAAAAAAAGAGATTTTTTTAGAGTGTGCTCTTCCCTTGATACGTGTCGCGCCGTAATTTTGTTGGTGTTCTAGGCTCGAGTCTCTAGTACGGTCTTGCCTAGGACCAGCACGGTACCGTCGTTGAGCGTTTATTCAACATTGCATCTCTAAATTGATTATTGCTGACATTTTTGCTACCATATTATAAGCCATCGCAGCTCCACATACTACTACTTCGTGTGTTTGACACCACCTGGCAATCGCTTTATCCAAGCTTTGAGAGTTTTGACTACAACGGTTGCTGATCACCGCCTGCTACTGGGTAAGAACTGGTAAGAATTTGAGATTTGCTTGACGGATTTGTGACACACCACCACCACCACATCCTAGTAGTCTGTAGGTTCATATTCTTGTGTGTTCCTATAGCCGCTAACCATGACAGTATCACAAGCCGACGAGATCGACTGGGAGAGCATGACGAACAAGGAGCTCCAGGATAAATTTCAACAAATGATGGGTGAACAAGTGCAAGACTTGGTGACCAGCCTTGGAGAGGCCATGGAGAAGCTACATGGTTTGGAGAAGACGTTCGACACCAAGATGGACGCTAAGTTCAATGAGGTGCTTGCACGTCTACCACTACCAGCTGCACCTATTGTACCTCGGCAACAACACCAACAACATCACTCGAATTTTGCGGGACGAGCGCAACGTGTGCCTATCGAGCAAGGCCAACATTCTGGTTTCATTGCTACTGCTGCGGCTTTTGTGGCTCTTACTGCTACTGTGGTTGAGCAGAATGAGGACTACGATGGTGATTACGATGATGAGGTAGAGGTTGCTCCTAATCAGCACCAGGGGCAACAACCAGCACAAGCACCAAGTCGTCCACATGCATACAATCGCAATGGTAGGGTTGCACCACCGCCTCAGGTACGGGATCATGACCATCTCCCTAAACTTAAATTGAATATCCGATATTTGAGGGTAGATATGTTCCTGATATATATCTTACTTGGGAGTTAGAAATAGAACAACGTTTTAGATGCTTACAATTTCCTGAGGATAGACGCGTTGCTGCTGCTGTTTGTGCATTCACTAGTTTTGCTTGTTTTGGTGGTCCAAACATTGTACAATACATCATGATAATATCCCTGCTACTTGGGCTGCTTTGAAATCTGCTATGCGTAATCGTTGGGTTCCACCATACTATCAGCGTGAATTGCTTCAAAAATTTGCAGCATTTAAGACAAGGAAAAAAATCTTGTAGAGGAATATTATCAGGAATTACAAACTGGTATGATTAGATATGGTATTGTTGAGGATAATGAAGCTATGCTTGCACATTTTTTGGGTGGATTAAATAGAGAGATTCAAACTAAGTTAGAGTATAAGGAGTATAACACTATCACTCGTTTATTCCATCTTACTTGCAAAGCTGAACGTGAAGTGCAGGATCGACAGGTAATGGCGAGAACTAATTTTCTGCAGGCCGAGCTTCATCATGGACACCACGTACACTGATACGTCTCCAACGTATCTATAATTTTTGATTGTTCCATGCTGATATATTATCATTTTAGGATACATTTTGGGTCTTCATTTACCAATTTATAATATTTTTTAGCACTAACCTATTGACCCAGTGCCCAGTGCCAGTTGTTGTTTTCTACATGTTTTTCACTTCTCAGGTTTACAGTACCAAACAAAGTCCAATTGCCACGAAACTTTTTGATGATTTTTTCTGGACCAAAAGAAGACCTAGGAGATTCGGAAGAAGGCTGGGGGCCACACCAAGGCCCCAAAAGACAACAGGGCGTGCCCTGATGGCTTGTGGCCCCCTGGCGGCTCTTCCGACCTCGTTCTCTGGCCTATAAATTCTCATATATTGCAAAAACCCTGGAGGCAGTCCTGAAACCCTTTTTACGCCGCCGCAAGTCTCTGTTCCGCCGCGAGGCCATCTGGAGCTCCGTTCCGGCACCCTGTTGGAGGGGGTATCGATCACGGAGGGCCTCTTCATCAACCTTTCTGCCCTCATGATGATGTGTGAGTAGTTCACCACAGACCTACGGGTCCATAGCTAGTACCTATATGGCAATCTCTCCATCTCTTGATCGTCAATACAATGATCATCGCATCTTCGCTTTGATCTATCCGATGTAATCCTATTGTGCGGTGTGTTTGTTGGGATCCGATGAATTGTGGGTTTATGTTCAGATTATTCATGAAAAGCACTTGAGTCACCTCTGAATATTAAGATTCTTATTTGCATGATCATTATAGCTTCACAATGCTCTCCGATTTATTGATGTTCTTTGGCCAAGTAGATTGATGCCGCTAGGGAAAACTATGGCCTCCGGGTCTATTCACTTATAAATTTACAAACGCTACTGTTACCTTGCTGCCTTTATTTACTTTTTATTTTATTTTACAATTTACAATTATCTAAAATTATCTACACAACTCATTTGCTTGCAAATAACGAGACCAAGGGGATTGACAACCCTCTTGCCCGCGTTGGGTGCAAGTTGTTTGTTCTTTTGTGTGCAGCCACTGAAGACGGTTGAGGATTGATATTCCTATTGGTTCGATAAACCTTGGTTTCATATCTGATGGAAATACTTACCCACTTTGTGCTTCAATAACCCGTTCCTCTTCACGGAAAACCCAACACAGATCACAAGTATCAGGAAGGATTTCTGGCGCCGTTACCGGGGAATATCATCATCAACTATCAAGTAACTTCACAAAAAATTTCATTCACTTGCTTATCTTTTTATTTGCTGTTATATTTAGTTTGTCTCATAAAAATCAAAAATACAAAAATATTTATCTTTGCTTGTCACTAGTTGACTTCTTTGCTTGCTTGCCTAGCTATGTCATCTTTATCTTTATCACACACAAACAGGAAGTAAAAGGCAAAAATAAAGATAGATGGATCCACATAAAGTTCTTTACTTGGGTCATCTTCGATCCATTTGTGCTCGTGCGGAAACCCCAACTAGCTGAGTTGAGGGGAAATCATTAGATGAGCATGCTTATTTTGTGCGTTACCGGTTGTCTCAAAAGGGGAAACTTTTATGCCATCAAATAAAATGTTTGATGTGCTATGCTTGGAATCTGTGTGAGCTTTATGACTTTACTTGTTGCTCTGAGAACCCTAAAAAACACCTCCCCTACCTATGTGAGTTTAATGATAATGAAATCTTATCTTCTTATGCCAAGGGTGTTTATAGTTACTATGATATCGAACAAATTGAAGAATTTGTTGCTTTTATGGGTACTTATGAGATTTCTTCTTAGATTGAAAAGTATGATGCTACTTCCTACAAATCTGATTTTTTTGCCATACTTAAATATTGCTATGAAAACTATACTTCTAATGCTTACATTAAAGAATTCATTGAGAGAATGTTTGCTGCATTGGAAGAAAATTATGATTCCATTGATTCGATTGAAATATCTCCCCTTGATGAACATGATGCTTGCTATTCTTGTGGCCACGATGCCAATATTAATGATGCTTATGGAGATGAACTTGCTATAGTTCCTCATGTTGAAAATGAAGTTCTTGCTATTGCACCCAAAAAGCATGATTGCAATGATGTTACCATAAATTCTATTAATGCCAATTGTGCCAGCGAGATGCAAATCTACAAGCTTGGGGATGATAATTTTGCTATGACTACTACATATTGTAATGATCATGATTGGGGTAATGATGTTTCTTTGATCTTGAAAATTTATTTAAGCCTCATGATGAATATGTCATCGATAATAATGTTTGCAATAATATTGAAAGTGGGTTTGGAGAGATCATGACTTTAGTTAATGTTTTTTTTGCTAATGACTTTAGTTAATGTTGATCCTACTACCTTGGAAGATTGTAAAATTCTTGTGCATGTGGATCATAGAGAAACATCTTATATGATAATTATATTTTTGAGTTTGATTATGATCCTACATGTAATTATTTTGAGAGAGGGAAATATGGTTATAGGAATTTGCATGTTACTCACTTACCTCTCTTTGTGTTGAAATTATCAATGTTTTCTTCTTCCTATTTGCATGTGCTAGATATTTCTTGTATTGATAATTTGTTTTCCTATAAAATGCCTATGCATAGGAAGTATGTTAGAGTTAAATGAGTTTGTCACATGCTATATGATGCTCTCTTTGTGCTTCAATTCTTATCTTTATGTGAGCATCATTAAAATTTCAAGCCTATCTTAATGGCTATAAAGAAAGAGCTTGTTGGGAGACCACCCAATACTTTCTGCTTGTTTTATAATATGATTATTGCCTCTGTAATGATTATGTTTTTATATTTAAATTAGTGTTTGTGACAAGTAAAGCCTTTGAGATGACTCACAAGATGAGTAGAGTCGATGCTGAAACAAAACAGAAACATTTGACTCCAGGACAGGAATTTTCATTTTTTACTGGAGCGTGATAATGATCTGAATGTTTTACAAAGTATTTCTATACAAATTTTCAAGGTTGTACTAATATTTCAGAATTTTTAGAGTTACAGAAGTATAGGTTCTCTACAGATTGCTACAGACTGTTCTGTTTTAGACAGATTCTGTTTTTGCTTGCATAGTTGCTTGTTTTGATTATGCTATGGATTTATATCGGGGGGTATAAGCCATGGAGAAGTTAGAATATAGTACCTATTATGAATTTATGAAATAATAATCAATTTATAACAGTACCTAAAGTATTCAATATGTTGCTTATACTAACGGATCTCACGAACTTTTGTTGAGTTTTGTGTGATTGAAGTTTTCAAGTTTTGGGTGCTATCACGATGGACAAAGGAATAAGGAGTGGCAAGAGCCTAAGCTTGGGGATGCCCAAGGTACCCGAAGGTAATATCTTAAGGAAGACTCAAGCGTCTAAGCTTGGGTATGCCCCGGAAGGCATCCCCTCTTTTGTCTCAATCCATCGGTATGTCACTTGAAGCTATATTTTTATTCCTCACATGATATGAGTTTTGCTTGGAGCGTCATTTGTTTTTGCTTGTTTTTACTTTCAATTTTCCACAATAATTGTTTGCTAGACACACCTATTTAAGAGAGACACACCTTCATCATAATTTATTAGAATACTCTATGTGCTTCACTTATATATTTTGAGCTTAGCAGTTGCTCTAGTACTTCACTTATATCTTTTTGAGCACGGTGGCGTGTAGATTTTATAGAAATAATTTCACTCTTGTTCTTCACTTATATTTGTTTGAGAGTTAATAAATAGTGACGGTAATTTGCATGGGTCATAAGACTAGTCCAAAAATATTAGGTATTCAATGAGTGATAATCAAAACCATCATGTAGCACATATAGAGAAATTGTGGGTTAATGATATTGATGTGGTAATATGAAAAAGGTGTAAGTTCATAATTGTTGATTCGTAGAAGTGTTGATATTAAGAGAGGTTAACTTCTTGTTCGTGTAAAAATTAAAGAGGCATGGTGATGATGTGTGATCATTTCGATTCCTCGTTGAAATCCTAGTGTTGTTCCGGGTCAGAAGTGCGTGATGGTTAACTCCTACCAACCTCTTCCCTCGGGGCATGCGAGTAGTACTTTGATTTGTGATAAAACTAATAAAACTTTGCAATAAGTATGTGAGTTCTTTATGACTAATGTGAAACTATGGACATACGCAATCTCACCTTTTCGTATTTGCTAGCCTCTTCGGTACCGTGCATAGCCCATTCTCACCTTGAGGATCGGTGCAACTTTTGCCGGTGCATCAAAACCCCGTGACATGATACGCTCTGTTGCACATAAGCCTCATTATATCTTCCTCAAAACAGCCACCATACCTACCTATCATGGCATTTTCACAGCCATTCCGAGATATATTGCCATGCAAATTCCATCGTCACTTCACATGACTAGTTCGTTCATCATCATATTGCTTTGCATGATCATAGAGAGCTGACATAGTATTTGTGGCAAAGCCACCGTTCATCATATTTTTGATACATGTCACGCTAGATCATTGCACATCCTGGTACACTGCCAGAGACATTCATATAGAGTCATATCTTCATATCAGTTCTTCATATCGAGTTGTAAGTAAATAAAAGTGTGATGATCATCATTTTTAGAGCATTGTCCCGGTGAGGAAATAAAGATGGGGGAGGCCAAATGAGCCCACCATTCTGAATAAAAAAATGATGAGAGAAAATGAGAGAAGGGACTTTGCTACTATCCTTTACCACACTTGTGCCTCAAAGTGGCACCTTGTTCCTCATGTAGAGAGTCTCATGTTATGTAATTTTCATATGCTAGTGGGAATTACTTTTTCATTATTACAGACTTGGCTTGTATATTCCTATGACGAGCTTCCTCAAATGTCTGAGATTTTCATGAGCAAGCAAGTTGGATGCACACCCCACTTAGCTTCATTTGAGCTTTCATACACTTATAGCTCTAGCGCATCATTTGCATGCCAATCCATACTCCTTGCATTGACATCTATCAATGGGCATCTCCATAGCCCGTTGATATGCCTAGTTGATGCGAGACTATCTTCTCCACTTTTTGCCCCTTTGATATCTACCACCATATTCTATTCCACCTAAATACTATGTCCAATGGCTCACGTTCATGTATTGCGTGAAGAATAAAAAGTTGATGCATATTGAAAAAGTACGATCCAATTGCCTGACTTGGACATCGTGGTGCTTGACATTTGTATTAATTTGGTGAAGATGGAGCCATGCCTTGCTAATATAATAAGATGAATGGGGGTAAACATTCTTTGAGGATCGTATACTTTGAAAGATTGATGATTTTGTTTCTTATACTTATAAGTATTGCTATGTTAATATTTGTTGATTCATCATTTCTCAATGAGCATACATGCATAAGATTACATAATGGATAGCATGTCACATCAAAAATTATGTTTTTATCATTTACCTACTCGAGGACGAGCAGGAATTAAGCTTGGGGATGCTTGATACGTCTCCAACGTATCTATAATTTTTGATTGTTTCATGCTGATATATTATCATTCTAGGATACTTTTTGGGCCCTTATTTACCAATTTATAATATGTTTGAGCACTAACCTATTGACCCAGCGCCCAGTGCTAGTTGTTGTTTTCTGCATGTTTTTCACTTCTCAGGTTTACAGTACCAAACGAAGTCCAATTGCCACGAAACTTTTTGATGATTTTTTCTGGACCAAAATAAGACCTAGGAGATTCGGAAGTAGGCTATGGGCCACACCAGGGCCCCACAAGACAACAGGGGGCGCCCTGGGGGGGAGGGGCACCCTGATGGCTTGTGGCCCCCTGGCGGCTCTCCCGACCTCGTTCTCTGGCCTATAAATTCTCATATATTGCAAAAACCCTAAAGGCAGTCCCGAAACCCTTTTTACGCCGCTGCAAGTCTCTGTTCCGCCGCGAGGCCATCTGGAGCTCCGTTCCGGCACCCTGCCGGAGGGGGGATCGATCACGGAGGGCCTCTTCATCAACCTTGCTGCCCTCATGATGATGTGTGAGTAGTTCACCACAGACCTACGGGTCCATAGCTAGTACCTATATGGCAATCTCTCTATCTCTTGATCTTAAATACAATGATCATCGCATCTTCGCTTTGATCTATCCGATGTAATCCTATTGTGCGGTGTGTTTGTTGGGATCCGATGAATTGTGGGTTTATGTTCAGATTATTCATGAAAAGTATTTGAGTCACCTCTGAATATTAAGATTCTTATTTGCATGATCATTATAGCTTCGTAATGCTCTTTGATTTATTGATGTGCTTTGGCCAAGTAGATTGATCTATCTTCAGTGGGAGTGGTGCGTTGTGGTAGGTTCAACCTGACGAGTTTCTATATCCCAGTGACAAAGTAGGGAACAAGATGCGTCTTTGTGTTGTTGCTACTAAGGATAACACGATGGTGTTTATTCATATTGCTTGAGTTCACTTTGTCTACATCATGTCATCGTTCTCCATGCATTACTCTGTTTTACTTAATACTCGAGATGCATGCTGGATAGCGGTCGAAGAGTGGAGTAATAGTAATAGGTGCAGGAAGGAGTCGGCCTATTTGTTTATGTACGTGATGCCTATATACACATGATCATTTCCGTGAAAATCCGATAACTATCTGCTTTTCTATCAATTGCCCAACAGTAATTTGTTACCCACCGTGTGCTGCCTGCATGAGAGATGCCGCTAGGGAAAACTATGGCCCCGGGGTCTATTCACTTATAAATTTACAAATGCTACTATTACCTTGCTGCCTTTATTTACTTTTTATTTTATTTTACAATTTACAATTATCTACAATTATCTACAGAACTCATTTGCTTGCAAATAACGAGATCAAGGGGATTGACAACCCTCTTGCCCATGTTGGGTGCAAGTTGTTTGTTCTTTTGTGTGCAGCCGCTGAAGACGGTTGAGGATTGATATTCCTATTGGTTCGATAAACCTTGGTTTCATAACTGAGGGAAATACTTACCCACGTTGTGCTGCAATAACCCGTTCCTCTTCATGAAAAACCCAACGCAGATCACAAGTATCATACACCATCTACTTCCAGACGTCGTGCTATAGCACCAATTACATCAGCCGGCAACTCCAACAAAGATACAAGAAAACAGGCTCCGCCACCAACCTCCACGAAGGGCACACCTTCGGGGCCTACACATAGCTCTTCTTCATCCATGGCATCTACATGGCAAACACATGCAGTTATTTGTCATCGTTGCAAGGGTGGAGGTCACTATGCGAGAGAATGCCCTTTCGAGTGTGTGATGATTGTTATTGAGGATGCTGAATATGAGTCCGCTAGTGATTATGATGAGGAGACTTTGGCTCTTATTGCAAGTGAAGAACAGGGTGCCACGAATACTGAACAAGAGAAACAATACATGGCTGTTGACTACGCTGACAGGTATGAAAGTTTAGTTGCTCAACATGTTTTGAGTGTGCTGGTAACACATGCTGAGCAAAATCAGAGTCACAACTTGTTCCATACAAAGGGAGTTGCAACAACTTGGCTACATGGAGATGGTGGAGAAACTGTCTCTCACCACCAGACCACATCCTCATCCTTATTACACACAATGGTTCAACAACAGTGGCAAGGTTAAGGTAAGACGTACTGTTCGTGTGCATTTTAGCATTGCTACATATTCTGATTATGTTGATTGTGATGTGGTACCCATGCAAGCATGCTCTGTTTTACTTGGTAGACCATGGCAATTTGATAAAAATTATGTACACCATGGTAGGACAAATCAGTATACTCTTGTTCATAAGGATAAAAATATAACTTTGCTTCCTATGTCACCTGAACATATTATGAAAGATGACATTGCTAGAGCTAGTAAAGCAAAACATGAGCAAAGTAAGAGTGAAAATCAGATTGTGGCAAAGGAATATGAGCAACACAATAAGCCTAATAAACCATCATCTAGTGTTGCATCTGAAATAAAATTGAAGAGTGGATGTTTACTTGCCACTAAATTTGACATACTGATATGGATGCTACTACATCTATTTGCTATGCTTTTGTATGCAAAGAGGTATTATTTTCATTCAAGGACGTGCCTCCCTCTTTGCCTCCTGCTGCCACTAACATTTTGCAGGAGTCACTACAACATGACAGAGCTTTAGTAACGCGATGTTATGTTACTACAGGCCCAAAAACATGTTACTATGCCATGTAGTAACACATTTTGAAATGTGTTCCATCAGACCGTGTTACTAAGAGGTGTCCACTGTCACACATAATAGTTGTTACCATATTTTAAATATTGTGTTACCCTTACGTTGTAGTAACATGCATATTATGTGTTACTCAATAGTATGGTAACATATTATTGTAGCTATAGTAACGCGTGTAGTAACATACTTACCTAGACCTAGAGCATTGGTGGTAACATACTTTTGTAACTGTAGTAACACCTTTTTTTAGCTTCGAAATAAAACTAGTAACACAATATCCAAATATTGTAACACTATAATTTATAGTTGTCACTGCCCTAGTAACACAGTTTGCAACTCTAGTACTCCATCAGTAACATTACTATATTAGCATCGCAACATAATTAATATATTTATTTTTTATTGAACACAAAAATGGGTATATATTTTATTGAAAATAAATTTAGTTAATAAAACTGCCACACTTGCTCAAATAACTAATTGTTTTATTATGATTCTTGTCATCATTAAAATGATAAGAGAAACTGAAGCGCAACACATACACAGATTGAAAATTTCAAGATTACAAATATACAAAGTGTAGGATTATACCGATCATAGCGTAATTAAATTGCACTAAAATTAATATAAGTATCTTCACATCATTCAGTAGTATTCCTAACATTTCAAATGTTTAGTAAACACTCATTTGGAAAATATTACATTTTTACATCCATCGACATAAACTACACTTGCTGCTTCTAGTCTTCAGTGAACTAATTGCTTCTTGAATTCATCATGAGCATGAGGATATGATCCAACCGTAGGAGTTCTGCCATTAATTCATCTTTATGTTCTGAAAAGAACAAAGGAAAGAAACAACCACCTTCACCGTTGCAAATGAAAATATTGTATAAGTAAATCAAGAAATGGAAAAACATAAATTCTACCATGGAAATAGTAAGAGAACTGTAGCTAAAAGACATACCCATGCTGCTGGTGCCGTGACTCATATAGTATGGTCTTATTACAACCTTCATGCCTTCCTCCTTATTCTTTATCCTACAACAAATACTAGGACATGCAGTCTAAAATTAGTTCAAGTATCTAGAAGTGTGTGCATATAAGTGAAATCAACGACAGAGGAGTATCACAAGTAGAGTTCAGCATTGCACTGCCAGTATAACAGCTACTAGCAAGCAAAGATACAGGTTTGACCAAATTAACAAAAGCTTAACACATACCACAAAGGTCACGGAGACACATATCAAAATGGAGCATCCATACAGTACAAGGATTTGTCAAGATATGTCTATTGCTTACTGAACTGGCTTTCCATTAGCTAGAGACTAGCTACACTAACTAAATACATCTCTCTGATAAAAATAGTAGAAACTAGCTGCATCAATATCCAATGGTTATGGATCTATGGATCAGAGTATAGACACCTCCTATAGGGGAACTTCAGATGGAGCAATGTAACATGATAGCATGCATCTACTACATAGTATATGCAACTTCATTTTCCCACTCATGGAGGGAAAACCACACAAAAATTAGTTTGTGCAAAGTACAATCTGCTGACTAAGGCACTAAGCTCTAGGGGGCTACCATTCTTATATAAGAACTGCAGGCCCACACAATCTGACGATGTGTCATAACCAGTCCCAACTATCATGTTTATTATGGAATTGTGTACTGAAACAAATATCACTGGTCTCAAAATTTTGTATCGCTGACGGGTAATGACATCTGGATGCTAAGATAGTTGTAAGGTTTGTGAAATGGTTCCATGAGGCAGGAACAAAGCATTTGATTATATAGCCTGACAATTATAGCAGAAGATGTGAAAGAGACATAACTATGCCAAAACAAATTGAAGATGTAGGTGTAGAAAAAAGCATGCATAGATGAAAAAATTGTCCGTTAAAAAAACAGCAATTCAAGCTTTTACTTGTCACATTTTTCACCGTGGTTAAAATTTAATTATCATAGCTTAGAAGATGTTCCAATGCATGCTACTAGGTTCAACATTGCTCCATATATCTGCAAAAATAGTACCAATCATCTAATAGTGTCCACTCACAGTCAAAATGAGTGGCTGCGTAAGTGGGTATAACTAAGAAACACATATAGGGATGTAGTTGTGTTAAAGAAGATGCCAGGTCAGTTTGTATGCGAAATAGGACCTATGCTAATACACTAATGCTACATTTAAAGCCACCCAGACAGCTCAAGCCCACTTATAGCCTGATTAGGAAGGCCTGTCACAATGACACCACGCTTTGGTGTCCCCGCCTTTGTTGTAGACCAGCGCCATGAGCTCAATTTTATTTGTAAGTGACCAAATCGTAAGAGAAAATATGTGTTTGGCCTAAAAGAGTGAGTCTTAGTTCTGAATATAGACCCAAAAAAAATGTTTTTACGCCTTATATACATACACACAATTTGTTCCATCATCTGCTACACAGAGGCGCAACATGGTGACTAATTCCATAAAGGAGAACATTACGAAGTGACCAAGTTGATTAGTGGCAGTTTTAGAAAGAAGCATAAGAGATGGGTGCACAACAAGTCTGCAATGTTTACATTGCCAAGAACATTAGTTTAGGATCCACTAAATCGGTCAAAACTAATAGTTGGCCTGAGCATCGCCATACCTTGCAGAATAAATTAGGTGTCCCATTTCAAAACAGCAAGCACAATAATTCAGGAGGTAGAACCTATTAATCCGCCATCAATCACCTTCCCTACACATTTAGGCAATTTTTTTTATTGAACTAACTATATGCAAGCAGGCATCCGTGTATTAAAAAAATTATTGGCATCAAAACACGATACGTATACAAACATGATCATTCAGAATCCAATTTAGGGATCGTTGCCGCTGGGGCAGAGGACGATGCTCGAACTTGCGGGTACCTGAGAAGAGGAGGATGCCGCAGCGGTAGGCCTCCGCTGAGGGAGCCATCAGATCTAGGTTCGATGGGGGCGTCACTAGGCGAGAAGACACGATGGATAGCAGATGGCGGGTGGCCGGAACGTCGGGGAACAACAGGACTGAGCGGCCAGCGCAATGTTGATGCCACACCAGGGCGATGTAGTGGGGTGGAACGAGAAGCCAGATGCAACGGGGAGGAGCGCGCGGTGGTCGGAGTACGCCGGTGGTGGCTTGGTGGTGGGGCGACGTGGTCGGGGGCTGCGGCGCGGTGGTAGGGGGTGGCGCGGTGGTGGGTAGATGAGTTCTTTTTTTTTTCCTGTTTGTGCAGATGAGATAATCGCGGGGATTGATTTACCGCTGATTTAATCAGAAGGAGCTACTATTAGTATTGGAGGGAAAAGTAAATATTAACAGGAATCATTAAAAAATGTCCCTCCGATTGTTTTTCTTGGGAAATAGTACTACATATAGACTCTTGGGATTTTTTAATATAAAGATAACTGGAGGAAAAAATTGCGTGAAGTCTATGCACACTGTTTCATATGCAATTTTCAAATTGTGTAGAGAAATCTTGAGAAAGAAATTCTTTTTAGAAGTGTATTTATTTCCTTCCATCCATATTACTTGTCGCTCAAATGAATGCATCTAGACTTATTTCAGTGCTAGATACATCCGTTTTAGCGACAAGTAATACAGATCGAAGGGAGTAGAAAAAATAGAGTACATTATCTATGTATTTATTTATTAGCGGGAGATTATATATAAGATTAGGCCAAGACAACCACACACTTTTTCGGGACACTCGTCACATGGTTGGTCGTGTCCAAGTGGCTTGTAGGACCTACCCATATCTTTTTCCGTCGCCCTTCGACTAATGAATAGAAAACCCTCAGAAACGCTATGTTACGGGATTTCATCGATCTTTGATTCAAATGCTTTTATGACAAGGCATGTAGCGCCAGCGGCCACCGCTGGTAGCACCGTCACCCACCCATTAGCATTATTGTTATCCACTAATGGCAGCACCTTGGTTAGCCCCTTACAACACCAGTGGTCACCACTGACAGCACCGCTGCTTGCTCCTTCTAGCAATTTTGCCCACCATAGCATTACTTTGCAGGACAAACATGCATCGCTCATAGTAGTGCAAGCTCTCGCTTGCAGCATCGCCAACCACAAATTTTGGTAATATAGTGCTTCGGAGCCGTATGAAAAATTGGAATATTAAGAAGGGTTAGATGTTCTAGTAAGAAGTGAAACTTGGTTGCGTGCTCAACTAACTCATTTTGATACAACAATCCATTTGGAAATCTTTGAGGAATCATTGTCCCTTTCCTCTACATTTCTTACTTTTCTTCATACTTTTGGTTGTTGTTCATTATGTTCGATTCTGAAGCATCATCATATGTGTGACAATGAGCATGAGGGTGTATTGCAGAAGTGTCCTGGCAAGTATAGGGTGGCAGCAAAGAGTTTATTAGTTTCTTAATTTCGTGAAATGCTAACAATGTACAAAAAATATGTAACTTAGCATGGTGCCATCATACGACAACTATAGGGTGTGGTACTGAGAATGTTCCGCAAAAGTTGTCACACACACTACTTACAAAACTAGATCATCTTCGAGGAAAAGTCATGGTTTCGAGAGGAAACGAGCCACGTTTGAAAGCATTGTGATCGCTGCTTCATCCGCTGCCGTTGATTTATTTATACTCAAGATACACCATTACATGATATGTGTCAAAAATTAGAATCTCGTAGGACCCGTTTGTTATTCTTAAGAAATTCAATGCATTTATAGACCCTTGTTGCATACAATTCATTTTTAAATGCAAGTCAGTGAAAAATATGGCAAAATTGGTTTACAAAAACGTATTCATGTTCTTGAGTCCATGTTCATGCCCTATCCAGAAAAGGAATGGAACTCCAAACCTCAGGATGCCAGGATTCGATCCCAAACATGGAGTTAATTAGTTTTTTGATTTTTTGGAAAATGCAAACGAAATTTGAATTGAAATTGAGAAGGATCCTCAAAAATCGTCGTGTACACTGCTTAGAAACCCGACCATCTTCGAGGAATAATCATGATTTCAAGAGGAAATGTGTTAGATTTGAAGGTGACGCGATCGATGCTTCATACGTTGGCCTTGAAATTCTTTCTACACCTAAGATATACCATCACATGATCCATTTCAAAATTTGGCATCTTTCGAGGTCTTTTTGGTATATTTAAGCCATTAAGTGTACTTATAGTCATTTATTCCATATGATTTATTTTTAGCTACAAGTCAATGCAAAAATATGTCAAAATTGGTTTGAAAAATCATATTCATCTTCTCGAGTCCATGTTTAGGCCTTATCCAAGACGAGTATTGGAACTCCTAACCTCAAGTTGCCAATATTCGACCCCTAACATGGAGTTTATTGTTTTTCAAATTTTGAAATTGCAAACAAAGTTCGAAAAGTATGAAACCTGGCATGGTGACATCATACAACACCTACAGGTTGTGATAGAAAATGCAAGCCATGTCCGAAAAAATAAAACTTTAGAAGAACATAAAAAGAGAATGGTGGCATGGTGACATCATACGACACCTGCAGGTTGTGGTAGAAAATGCAAACAAAGTCTGAAGGAAATGAAATTTTAGAATAGGACAAAAACAAAGAAAAAATATATATAACACAAAGAAACAAATAAAAAGAGAAAAGAGAGCTAAGAAACAAAATAAAGGAAAAAGGATAAATTTAAAGTAAAAACAAGGTGATCAAGGCTCGAACCGGAGACCTCTTGATCATTAGGTAACCCCGTAAGCAATAAGCTACAGTAGGAGATTTGATATGATGGCAACTATACCTTTGTTATACTCTGTTAGATAGTGCGCTCCGAATCGCCCAATATCCGAAAACCCTAACCTCCAGACTCGCGCACAATTTCGCCCTGCTCTTCATCCCGCACCGCCACCCCCGTCGCCCCCGATTGCTGACGCCTCCTCCCGCGGCCCTTCGGCGCTGGCGCGTCTTCTCGCGCTGCTAGCCTCACCTCCTCGTCTCGCGCCACCACCCCCTGTCGTCCCCGTCGCTGCAACCTCCTCCCCCCGCCCCCCGGTCGGCGGCGGCTCCCTCCGACGCCGCACCCCTCGTTCGGCACTGGCCGCCATCCTGTGCCACCTCCTTTCAACCCTCCCCCCTCCGACGTCGCCCCGCCACCGAACACAGGTGAGCCTCGTCTGTGCCCATAGGGGACCTTATGAAGAATCCCATCCATGGAGATCCTTTTCTTATGCACTGATGTATCACGTGGCAAGTTCGTACGGAATTTCTTTTTCTAATTGGAGGTGATGCCTCCCCGTATGACTACCTTCTACAGTATGGCCTAGACTGATGTTATAGTTGATGATGTTGTTGGTATCGAGATAGACTGCAGATGAATCGATTATATTAATATTGTTGTTAGCTGAATCACTGAATTTTATTTAGATTGATCAAATCATATAAATGTTGTTGTTGTTGTTGTTTTCTAGATAGTGATACATGAATCAGATTAGCTTCGTTTTGTAGCGGTACTAGCATCATATAAGTGCATGTCGTTGTATTAAATTAACTGATCGTAACGACTCTTTAAACTTGCAAGAGTTGTTTACTTCAGTAAAATTATGTAATTCTTGCAGAAAATTGTATCATCAATATGTTTGGTAAATTTCCATCAAGCTAGTAATGGTTTTTTCTCTTGCATTTTGTTCTTTCTGTTTGTTGAATAACACTACAGTTTATAATATCCATGTATGTTTACTAGTATTATAGTGAGTGCAACAACTATATTTGTTGTTACAGAGTGAATCGATGGATTTGAATCAAATTTATAAAAGAGTTATTTCTTTTTTCCAGACCAAGTGACGAGTAATTGGATGGCATAGAAGGTTTTCTTGACTTTGCATACATGGGAACAAGTTATGATGCCAAGATCTGTCCCCATGTGGTAAATGTGTCACTGCATTTTTATTGAAGCGCCAAGATGTGTCTGATCACTTAGTTTGTCATGGCCTTTCAGACGTGTATGATCCCAGAATAGAACTTCTTGCAAAATGGTGGACTATGCATAATGTGGGTTGTGAAATTAATTTCCTTTCATTACCTGTAGGATCCAATGATAGGTAAGCTGTTGGCTGTATTGTACAAATATAGTGGCATGTACCATTGACTCGTTATGATGTTTGTATAGGTAAAGGTACAATGCTCTTTCACCATAAAGAACATTAGCTCCAAATCCATGATGATTTATAGATCCTCCTGATTTGCAATGAACTTCGATTTTAACGCTTCATTGAATCTTAATTTTCAGGAAGTTTTGCAAGTGGAGAATAAAAGGATTGATTCTTCTGAACCGCGGATGTTTGCTTAGTTTTTGCTCTTCAAACCTGAAGCTTGGAAAAATTCAGAAAATTTGTACGAAGTTAAGCTTCATGTATGACAGATTTTTGTTTGGAATATATAAACTATTTATCAAAGAAGTATTATGTCAGATTTGCCATCTTGTAACTGAACTTACTCCTCTTTTAAATGGACGTTCTGATTTACGTGGGATTGGTGTCAAAACCTGATGTCTAATTCCATTTTCTTCTTCTTTGTTCTTGGCAACCAACCTGTTCATGCGTGACTTTTGAGCCTTGTAACTTGTAGTTGGCCGTTGTTGCATGTGTGACAAATGTGCCTTACACTTGCAGCTGGGCGCTGGTCGTCTTGTCACCCTGTCAGCTAGGCGTTGTATGGTTCGTACTGGTTGTTTGATTGCTTTCAACCGCTCTTGTTGTAATGTTGCTTTTGTTCCAGTGACTTCAATTACTGCTACACACAATACTTGTGGTGTACTGAAGTGAGTGTGATGAACAAAATATTATTAGCACACGAACAACTTTTCCCCCTCCTTTGATGCTAGTACACCACTAGTGTACTGGCTGCCGGTTAGTGCTCGATTGATGCTTTTAGTTGGAATACTATAATCTTCATGAGTACAAGTACTGATGTCAATTGCTTAATTCTATATGATCAATTTAAAGTGTGCATGTATGGTTGTTGAGTCATTCTAAAATTAGCGTCTTATTTGGTTAATATACTAGTTACTGAAAACATCTCGAAATAGTTTGATATTTATCGAAACCAAACCATATGTTGTTCCATCTCGTATTTGCCGAAAAATATCTATTTATCATTTTCATTAAAGAATTTCATGTTGACATGTGGGCCCTATATGTTAAGTTAATGGTCATATGCTCATGCAATTAATTTTAGCATTTCTATTTCCCTACCATATAATATACTTGTAACACTACAGATCAACACATGATTATGTGTTACTTCACTACGGTATGTAACACACACCACCAACATATATTCATATGTTACTGCCGCAATATCTGTGTAACACATTATCTCCAACACATAATTATGTGTTACTTGGACAATGTTGTTGTAACACATTTTCCGGCCTATACTGCATGTGTTACTATCGATCTTTGCAACACAAATCATGTGTTACTGGATTTTTTGTTGTAACATGTTTTACTATGTGGTACATAAATGTGTTACCAAAGCTCTGTTTTGTTGTAGTGAGTTCGCTGACGTCTTTCCACAAGACGTGCCACTGGGATTACCACCTATTAGAGGGATTGAGCATTAGATTGAATTAATTCCCAATGCATCAGTACCCAACCGTGCGCCATACCGTACCAATCCAGAGGAGACGAAGGAGATTATGCGTCAAGTACAGGAGCTGCTCGACAAAGGTTATATATGCAAATCCCTTAGTCCTTGTGCTGTTCCTATTATTCTAGTGTCAAAAAAGGATGGTACCTCGCGTATGTCTGTTGATTGTAGAGGAATTAATAATATTACTATTTGTTATCATCATCCTATTCCTAGGCTAGATGATATGCTTGATGAATTAAGTGGCTCTATAATTTTGTCCAAAGTTGATTTGCGTAGTGGATACCATCAATTTCGTATGAATTTGGGAGATGAATGGAAAACAACATTTAAAACTAAGTTTGGATTATATGAGTGGTTAGTCATGCCTTTTGGGTTAACTAATGCACCTAGCACTTTCATGAGATTAATGAACGAGGTTTTACGTGCTTTCATTGGACGATTTGTGGTAGTCTATTTTGATGATGTACTGATTTATATTAGATCTTTGGAGGAACACTTGGAACATTTACGTGCTATTTTTATTGCTCTACGTGATGCAGGTTTGTTTGGTAACCTTGGGAAGTGCACCTTTTGCACCGATCGAGTATTTTTTCTTGGCTATGTTGTTACTCCACATAGAATTGAAGTTGATAAAGCCAAGACTGAAGCTATTGAGAGTTGGCCGCAGCCCAAAACAATCACACAAGTGAGAAGTTTTCTTGGACTCGTTGGTTTCTATAGGCGTTTTGTGAGGGATTTCAACACCATTGCTGCACCTCTCAATGATCTTACAAAGAAGGATGTGCCTTTTGTTTGGGGTACCGCACAGGAAGAAGCCTTCACGGTATTGAAAGATAAGTTAACACATGCTCCCTTACTCCTACTTCTTGAATTTAATAAGACTTTCGAGCTTGAATGTGATGCTAGTGGAATTGGATTAGGAGGTGTGTTATTAAAAGACGGTAAACTTGTTGCATACTTTTCTGAAAAATTGAGTGAGCCTAGTCTGTATTATTCTACTTATGATAAGGAATTATATGCTCCTGTTCGGACTTTGGAAACATGGCAACATTATTTATGGCCCATAGAATTTGTTATACATTCTGATCATGAATCTTTGAAACATATTAAAAGTCAAGCAAAACTGAACCGTAGACATGCTAAATGGGTTGAATTCATTGAGACTTTCCCTTATATCATTGGACACAAGAAGGGTAAAGAAAATGTTATTGTTGATGCATTGTCTCATCGTTATACATTGCTTTCACAACTTGACTTTAAAATATTTTGTTTGGAGACCATCAAAGATCAATATGTGCATGATGCTGAATTTAAAGATGTGTTGGAGAATTGTAAAGACGGGAGAACATGGAACAAGTTCGTCATTAATGATGGATTTGTGTTCCGTGCTAACAAGCTATGCATTCCAGCTAGCTCCGTTCGTCTTTTTTTGTTGCAGGAGGCGCATGGAGGAGGATTAATGGGACACTTTGGCGTGAAGAAGACAGAGGACGTACTTGCTACACATTTCTTTTGGCCAAATATGAGACGGGATGTTGAGCGTTTTTTTGCTGGCTACACTACATGTCAAAAACCTATGTCATGACTAAATCCTCATGGTTTATATATGCCTTTGCCTGTACCTAGTGTTCCATGGGAGGATATATCTATGGACTTTTTTTAGGTTTACCTCGAACAAAGATGGGGAGGGATAGCATATTTGTTGTCGTGGATAGATTTTTGAAAATGGCACACTTTATACCATGTCATAAAAGTGATGTTGCTGCTAATGTTGCCGATTTGTTCTTTTGTTGAATTATTCGCTTGCATGGTGTGCCAAATACAATTGTTTCAGATCGTGATACTAAATTTCTTAGCCATTTTTGGAGATGTTTATGGGCTAAGTTGGGGACTAAATTGCTATTTAGTACTACTTGTCACCCCCAAACTGATGGACAAACTGAAGTAGTCTATAGAACATTGTCTACTATGCTTAGGGCTGTTTTGAAGAATAAACGAAAAATGTGAGAAGAATGCTTGCCTCATATTGAATTTGCTTATAATCGTTCGCTGCATTCTAGTACTAAGATGTGCCCTTTTGAAATTCTGTATGGTTTCCTACCTCGTGCACCTATTTATTCGTTGCCTCTTCCATCTTCGGAGAAGGTTAATTTTGATGCTAAAGAACGTGCTGAATTGATCTTAAAAATGCATGAGTTAACTAAGGAAAACATTGAGCGTATGAATGCAAAATATAAACTTGCTAGAGATAAGGGTAGAAAACATGTTGTCTTTGCACCTGGAGATCTTGTTTGGTTACATTTGCGTAAGGATAGGTTTCCTAATTTATGCAAATCAAAACTAATGCCACTAGCTGATGGTCCTTTAAAGGTGTTAGAGAAAATAAATGATAATGCATATAAACTTGAGTTGCCTTCAGATTTTGGGTTAGTCCCACTTTTAACATTGCAGATTTGAAGCCTTATTTGGGTGAGGAAGATGAGCTTCTGTCGAGGACGACTTCATTTCAAGAAGGGGAGGATGATGAGGACATCAATACCATTGTTACACCCACAACCCCTGCTGCTATACATACTGGACCAATTACTAGAGCTCGCGCATGCCAATTGAATTACCAGGTACTTCCGTTTCATGGAAATCCTTCTAATGTTCATGAACATATGATGCTGCCTAAATTACATACTTTTGTTTTACTTATCAATGAAGGACCTAGCATGGACAAGAAGTATGTCCGTTGGAGTGGGAGCAAGCATAGAAAGAAGGTGCACGTGCGGGAAAGGACAATGGAGCTTCCAGTGGTGATTTTCGCACTTCGAAGCCACCAGAATGAGAGCATGAAGGCTTGGACGTAATATTCAAGATGCCACTTCATAAATTTCGTCCATAGGCTATTATAGGTGCTGCGCCACCTTATTTTTTGGCCAGGCCCATGTAATTTTGAAATACCACTTTATAGGTTGTTTTTAGAGTCCGTATGTGTGGGGAAACCGAGTTAGGGTTGGTTTCGGACCCCTCCTCCAAGGGGTCACAAAATTACCCTCTATTCCCCCTATATATACAACCCTTAGGGCACCGTTTGGACTTGGGTGTTGTTTAGATTAAAAGTTCGCCATAGCTGCAACTTTGCATCCTTCGTTTGTGTTCGACGACTAGACCAAACCGTCACAGAACCCCACTTTCATCAATGAAGCTTTCCTATTTTATTCTCAATATCCAGATTGAAAATTCAATTTCGTGTTTGTTCTTTGTTTGCATGCAGGAAATAGACCCTCGTGGTCAGGTTGATCGTGCTCCAGCATGGTCAATAACCTCTCAGAGTTGGTTTAGCGATTGCTAAGGCGCGACGTATTCGCATATTCGTAGTCGAATCGTCAGAGTCTACTCCACCAAAAACAATAGTCACATCTCATCAAAAGACAGGGACAACTTCGCCTCTATCATCCTCGCGACATCCGGGATCTCATCTGGGACTCCGAACAACATTCGGTCACAAATGCAATTATCCCAATAGTACTCTAGCGTCATCAAACGTTAAGCATGCGGACCCTACAGGTTCGAGAATCATGTAGACATGACGGAGACACCTGTCCAGTCAATAACCAATAGCGGGACATGGATGCCCATATTGGTTCCTACATATTCCATGAAGATCTTTGATCGGTTGAACCATGATGTTGAGGATTTGGTTAATCCCGTATCCAATTCCCTTTGTCCAGTGATATGTTACTTCCCCTAGATTCGATTATTGGTATCTCCATACCTAGTTCAATCTCGTTACCAGCAAGTCTCTTTACTCATTCCATAATACAAGATCCCATGGCTAAACTCATTAGGCACTTGCTTGCAAGCTTCTTCTGATATTGTATTACCGAGAGGGCCCAGAGATATCTCTCTGTCATACGGAATAACAAAGCCCAGTCTCGATGCATGCCAACCCAACAAACACCTTCGGAGATACCTGAAGAACCCTTTATGATCACCCTATTATGAAGTGACATTTGATAGCTCACAAGGTATTCCTCCGGTGTCAGGGAGCTGCATGATCTCATGGTCTAAGGTACTGATACTTGACATGAAGAAAGCTATAGCAATTAAACATTAATGACACAATCATCTGCTAAGCTTACAGTTAGGTATTGTCCATCACATCATTCTCCTAATGATGTGATCCCATTATCAAATCATAACTCATGTCAATAGCTAGGAAACCTTAACCATCTTTGATCAACGAGCTAGTCTAGTAGAGGCTCACTAGAGACACAATGTTGTTTTTGTATCCACACATGTATTTAAGTTTCCGATCAATACAATTCTAGCATGGATAATAAAAATTTATAATGAACAAGGAAATATGATAATAACCAATTTTTTATTGCCTCTAGGGCATATTTCCAACATTCTCCCACTTGCACTAGAGTCAATAATCTACTTTACATCGCAATGTATTTAGCACCCAATGAGTTCTGGGGTTGATCATGTTTTGCTCGTGAGAGAGGCTTTAGTCAACGGGTTTGTAACATTCAGATCTGTATGTACTTTGCAAATCTCCATGTATCCCTCCTTGATCCAATCATGAATGGAGTTGAAACGATGTTTAAAATGCTTGATCTTCTTGTGAAACCTGGGCTGTTTGGTAATGTAAATGGCTCCAGTGTTGTCACAAAGGATAGTCATCAGATCCGATGCACTAGGCACAACTTCTAGATTGGTCATGAACTCCTTCATCCAGATGCCTTCCTATGCTGCTTCCGAAGCAACTATATTTCCACTTCACATGTAGATCCCACCACGACGCTCTGTTTGGAACTATCCACTATACGTATCCGGTTCGAGACTCAGAGTCATCCGGATCGATACCAAAGCTTGCATCGATGTAACCCTTTATGACGAACTCTTTATCACCTCCATAAATGAGAAATATTTCCTTAATGTACTTAAGGATAATTTTTGACCGCTGTCCAGTGATTCACTCCTGGATCACTATAGTACCCCATTGCCAGATTCACGGCAAGGCACACATTAGGTATGGTACACAACATGACATACATTATAGAGCCTATAGCTGAGGCATAGGGGATGACCTTCGCCCTTTCTCTTTTTTTTTTCTACGGCGGTCGAGCTTTGAGCATCACTCAACTTCACACCTTCTAACACATGCAAGAACTCCTTCTTTGACTAATCCATTTTGAACTCCTTCAAAATCTTGTCAAGGTTTGTGATGTGTGAAAGTTTTATCAGGCGTCTTGATCTATCTCTATAGATCTTGATCCCTAATATGTAAGCAACTTTACCTAGGTCTTTGATTGAAAAACTCCTTTCAAACATCCCTTTTATGCTTTCTAGGAATTCTACATCATCTCCAATCAACAATATGTCATCCAACATATACTATCAGAAATGCTTATAGAGTCCCACTCACTTTCTTGTAAATACAAGCTTCTCCACAAACTTGTATAAACCCAAAACTCCTTGATCACCTCATCAAAGTGTATATTCCAACCCCGAGATGCTTGCACCAGTCCATAGATGGATCGCCGGAGCTTGCATACCTTTTAGCATCCTTAGGATCGACAAAACCTTCTGGTTCTATCATATACAACCTTTCCTTAAGGAAACCGTTACGGACCACAGTCTTGACATCCATCTGCTAGATTTCATAATAGGAAAGTGCAGCAATTTCTAACACAATACTAACATACTTTAGCATCGCTACAGGTGAGAAAGTCTCATCGTAGTCAACTCCTTGAACTTTGTCGGAAACCCCTTTGCGATAAGTCAAGCTTTCTAGATGGTGACATTACCATCAGCGTCCGTCTTCTTAAGAATACATTGGTTCCCAAACATGGATCCTATCTCGGATTTTATGGCCCCTAGCCATTTGTCGAAATCTGGGTCCATCATTGCTTCCTCATACTTCGTAGGCTCACCGTTGTCTAACAACATGACTTCCAAGACAGGATCACAGTACCACTCAGGGGCATTACATTTCCTTGCCGACCTACGAAGTTCGGTATCCGAAGTTTCATGATCATCATCATGAGCTTCCTCTTCAACTGGTGTAGGCATCACAGGAACATCTTTCTATGGTGCGGTGCTCTCCAATTGAACAACTGAAGTGAAGGTTCGATAACCTCATCAATTCTACCTTCCTCCTACTCACTTCTTTCGAGAGAAACTCCTTCTCTAGAAAGGATCCATTCTTAGCAAAGATTTTGCCTTCGGATCTGTGATAGAAGGCATACCCAATTGTTTCTTTAGGGTATACTATGAAGACACACTTCTCTATTTTGGGTTCGATCTTATCAGGCTGAAGCCTCTTGTCATAAGCATCGCATCCCCAAACTCTAAGAAATGACAGCTTAGGTTTCCTCCCAAACCATAATTCATACGGTGTCGTCTCAACGGATTTAGATTGTGCCCTATTTAAAGTGAATGCAACTATCTCTAATGCATAACCCCGAAACGATAGTGGCAAACCGGTAACAGACATAACGCACCATATCCAATAGAGCATGGTTATGCCGTGGTGTTCCAGGTGGCATGAATTGTGAAACAATTTCCACATAGTCTTAAATGCGTACCAAACTCGTAACTCGGATATTCACCTCCACGATCATAACATAGATATTTTATCTTCTTGTCACGATGATCTTCAACTTCAGTCTGAAATTGTTTGAACTTTTCAGAAGTTTTAGACTTATGTTTCATCAAGTAAATATACATGTATCTACTCAAATCACTTGTGAAGGTAAGAAAATATCGATATCCACCACGTCCTTTAACACTCATTTGACTGCATACATCAGTGTGCATTATTTCCAACAAGTCACTTGCCCGCTCCCTTGTTCCGGAAAACGGGGTTCTCGTCATCTTGCCCATGAGGCATGGTTCGCATGTTTCAAATGATTCATAACCAAGTGATTTCAAAAGTCCATCAGCATGGAGTTTCTTCATGCGCTTTACACCAATATGGCCTAAGCGCTAGTGCCACGAGTATGTGGTACTATCATCATTAACTTTGCATCTTTTGGCATCAATATTATGAACATGTGTATCACTACAATTGAGATTCAATAAACCATTCACATTGGGTGCATGATCACAAAAGATATTATTCATATAAACAGAACAACCATTATTCTTTGACTTAAATGAATATCGGTGTCGCAATAAACAGGATCCAGATATAATGTGCATGCTCAACGCAGAAACCAAATAACCATTATTTAGGTTTGAAACTAATCCCAAAGGTACAACGAGCGTGCCGATGTCTATCATATCAACCTTGGAGATACTTCCAACACACATCGTCACCTCGCCCTTTGCTAGTCTATGTTTACTCCGTAGCTCCTGTTTCGAGTCACTAATATTAGCAACTAAACAGGTATCAAATACCCAGGCTCTATTACGAGCACTAGTAAGGTACACATCAATAACATGCATATCAAATATAGCTATGTTGACGTTACTAGCCTTTTTATTTGTCAAGTACTTGGGGTAGGTTCGCTTCTAGTGACCGTCCCCCTTACAATAGAAGCACTCAGACTCGGGTTTGGGTCCAACATTGGAGCGATAGCTGGCCTGCCATTCTTCATTGGAGCGATAGCTGGCCTGCCATTCTTGAAGTTTGCCTTCTTTCCCTTATCCTTCTTGAAAATAGTGGCCTTATTAGCCATCAACACTTGATGCTCCTTCTTGATTTCTACCTCCCCGACATAAAACATCGCGAATAGCTCAGGGATCATCTTCTCCATCCCTTGCATGTTATAGTTCATTACGAAGCTCTAGTAGCTTGGTGGCAATGACTGGAGAACTCTGTCAATCACTGTCTTATCTGGAAGATTAACTCCCACTTTATTCAAGTGATTGTAGCACCCAGACATTCCGAGCACATGCTCACTGACTGAGCTATTCTCATCCATCTTGCAGGCAAAGAACTTGTCAGAGGTCTCATACCTCTCAACACGGGCATGAGCCTGAAATACCAATTTCAGCTATTGGAACATCTGATATGCTCCATGGCATTCAAAATATCTTTGCAACCTTGATTCTAAGCCGTAAAGCATGGCACACTGAACTATCAAGTAGTCATCAGAACGTGCCTACCAGATGTTAACAACATCCACAGACGACGCTGGAGGGGTTGGCACACCGAGCGGTGCATCAAGAACATAAGCCTTCTATGCAGCAGTGAGGACAATCCTGAGATTATGGACCTAGTCCGCATACTTGCTTACATTATCTTTCAACTTAGCCTGTCTCTAGGAACGTATTAAAATTCAGTTGGGCTATAGTGCGAGCTATTGATCTACAACATAATTTGCAAAGACACTTAGTCTATGTTCATGATAATTAGTTAAGTTAATCAAATTACTAATGAATTCCCACTTAAATCAACATCCCTCAAGTTGTCTAAGTGATACATGATCCAAATTCACCAACCCAAGTCCGATCATCACGTGAGATGAGGTGTTTCAATGGTGAACATCTCCATGTTGATCATATCTACTATATGAATCATGTTTGACCTTTCGGTCTTCCGTGTTCCGAGGCCATGCCTGTACATGCTAGGATCGTCAAGTTTAACCCAAATATTCTGCATGTGTAAAGCCGGCTTACACCCGTTGTATGCGAGCGTAGAGTCTATCACACCCGATCATCACGAGGTGCTTCAAAACAACGAACTTTTGCAATGGTTCATACTTAGGGAGAACACATTTTCTTCAAATTAAGTGGAGGGATCATCTTATAATGTTACCGTCGTGCTAAGAAAAATAAGATGCTTAAAAGATAAACATCACATGCAACCAATATATGTGACATGATATGGCCATCATTATCTTGTGCTTTTGATCTCCATCTCCAAAGCAACGACATGATCTGCATCGTCACCGGCATGACACCATGATCTCCATCATCATGTCATCATGTAGTTGTCTCCGCCAACTATTGCTTGTACGACTATTGCTAATGCGTATCGATAAAGTGAAGCAATTACATGGCGTTTAGTGATTGACACGCAGGTCATACAGTAAATTAAAGACAACCCTATGGGTCCTGCCAGTTGCCGTACTCATCGACATGCAAGTCATGAAAACTATTACGAAAAATGAGCACCTTATACATGAACCTTATATAATATCACATCTTGGCCAAATCATATCACAACATGCCCTGCAAAAAACAAGTTAGATGTCCTCTACTTTGTTATTGCAAATTTTATGTGGATGCTATGGGCAACTAGCAAGAACCGTTCTTACCTACGCAACACTACAATGGTGATATTCAAGTTGTATTTTAACCTTCTACAAGGACCGCTAATCTCAAATCGAATCCAACTAAAGTGGGAGAGAAATACACCTGCCAGCCACCTTATGCAATACAAGTTGCATTTCAGTTGGTGGAACCGATCTCTTCTGCGAGGATAAGTAAAGTTGGTCCAGATTGCTTCATCCCACAATACTGCCGAATCCAAATAAGACAAATAGAGGTAAGGAATCTGATCATCAACGCCCACAACTACTTTGTGTTCTACTCATGCATATCATCGCATAGACCTATCTCATGATGCCACTGTTGTGAACGCAGCATGAAAATATATTTTTCCTACAAAACACCCAAGATCTAATCTAGGAGAGAGTGTGTCTACGCACCCTCGTAGACCGTTAAGCGGAATCATATATAACGCGGTTGATGTACTCATACTCTTTGCGCTCCAATCACGATCCAAACCGATCTAGTGCCGAACGGATGGCACCTCCGAGTTTACCACACGTGCATCTCAGTGATGCCTCCTCCTCCTTGATCCAGCAAGCAAGGGTGGATAAGTATATGGGATCACAAACAACACGATGGCGTTGTGGTGATGGTGGTGGTGTGATGCTTGTGATCTGCGTTGGGTTTTCGGTGAAGAGGAACGGGTAATTGCAGCACAATACGGATAAGTATTTCCCTCAGTTAAGAACCAATATTTATCGAACCAATAGGAATATCAATCAACAACTGTCTTCAGTGGCTGCACACAAAAGAATAAACACTTGCACCCAATGCGGGTAAGAGGGTTGTCAATCCCCTTGGACTCGTTATTTGCAAGCAAGTGAAGTGTGTAGATAATAGTAGATAATTGTAAAATAAAATAAAAACGAATAAATGGCAGCAATGTAATGATAGGATTTGTAAATATATAAGTGAATAGATCCCGGGACCATAGTTTTCCCTAGTGGCATCTCTCATGTAGTCTACATACGACGGGTAAACAAACAACTGTTGGGCAATTAATAGAAAAGCGCATAGTTATGTGATATTCACGGCAATGATCATGTATATAGGCATCACGTCCATATGCAAATAGGTCGACTCTTGCCTGCACCTATTACTATTACTCCACCCATCGACCGCTATGCAGCATGCATCTAGAGTATTAAGTAAAACAGAGTAATGCTTGGAGAACAATGACATGATGTAGACAAAGAGAATTTAATTAATATGAACTAACCCCATCATTTCATCCTTAGTGGCAACAATACAAAGACGTGTCTTGTCCCTTTCTGTCACTGAGATATAGAGCACTGCCAGATTGAACCCACTACAACGCACCCCTCTCACCGAAGAAGTATCAATCTTGTTAGCCCAAACTATTTCAATAAATCGAAGAGGATTATGAAGCTACAACAATCATGCAAATAAAATACCACCAAGTATTCAATATTTTTTCATGAATAATCTGAACATAAAACCACAATTCATCGGATCCCAACAAACGCACCGTACAAAAGAATTACATTGGATAGATCAAAGGAAAGATGCTATGATCATTGTATTGAAGATCAAAAGACAGACATCAAGCCATCTAGGTACTAACTACGGACCCGTAGGTCTATGGTCAACTACTCACACATCATCACGAGGGCAACAAGGTTAATGAAGAAGCCGTCTATGATTGATCCCCCCTCCGACAGGGTGCCTAAACGGAGCTCCAGATGGGATCGCGATGAAACAGAGACTTGCGGCGGTGGAAAAAGTATTTTGGATGCCACTAGGGTTTTTGGAATATATGTGAATTTATAGGCCAGAGAACAGGGCCAGGAGGTCCACCAGGGAGGAACAAGCCATCTGGGTGCGCCGACCCCCCCCTCCGGGCACGCTCTGTTGGCCTGTGCCTCCCTCGTGCGGCCTTCGGTCTTCTCCCGAAGCTTCCAGATCTTCTTTCGGTCCAGAAAAGATCATAACAAAGATTCGGGGCAACTGGACTTCGTTTCGTACTGTAAACCTAAAAAGACAAAAACACGAAGAAAACAACAACTAGCACTGGGCACTGGGTCAATAGGTTAGTGCTCAAAAATAATATAAATTGGTAAATAAATACTCAGAAAGTATCCTAGAATGATAATATGTCAGCATGGAACAATAAAAAATTATAGATACGTTGGAGACGTATCATGGTGCAACGCCAACAGAGCTTCACCAAGCACTATCGCGATAAAACTAAGGAAGAAAAAGGAGAGACGAGAGAGGGTGGCCGTGGCAAGGTGTGCTGCCCCCTTGTGCCTCCCCACCTTTATAGGGGCTGGTGGCTTGCCCTCCACCCCCCTAAGGTCGTTGCCCAAGGGGGGAGGAAGAAAATCCTTCCTTTCCTTCCCCATCGATCGCTATCCCCCCATTTTAGGGATCTTGATCTTATCCCTTCGGGATATGATCCTATTTCTTTTAGGGGTGATCTTGGTGCACCTAGATTAGGTGTGCGGGGCCTTTCCCCACTACCCACGTCCATGTGGGTCCTTGATACGTCTCTAACGTATCTACTTTTCCAAACAGTTTTGCTCTGGTTTTGGACTCTAATTTGCATGATTTGAATGGAACTAGCCGAGACTGACGTTGTTTTCAGCGGAACTACCTTCGTGTTATTTTTAGTGCAGAAATAAAAGTTCCTGGAATTGGACAAAACTTTTTGTCAATTATTTTTGGAATAAATAATGAATTATGGAGCGAAGATCCACCAGAGGGGGGCTACCTGTGGGCCACAAGCCAACAGGGCACGCCCACCCCCTGGCACGCCCTGATGTCTTGTGGGGCCCAAGTGGCTCCCCCGACCCTAATTCCAGTCCTATAAATTCACATCTTCAGAGAAAAAACCAGAGAGAAGATATCATCGCGTTTTACAAGATGGAGCCGCCCCCACCTCTTGTTCTTCCTCGGGAGGGCTGATCTGGAGTCCGTTTTGGGCTCTGGAGAGGGGGATTCGTCGCCGTCGTCATCACCAACCCTTCTCCATCAACTATTCCGTGATGATCACCATCGGGAGTGAGTAATTCCGTTGAAGGCTTGCTGGTCGGTGAGGGGTGTGGATGGAATTTATCATGTAATCGAGTTAAGTTTGATAGGGCTTGATCCCTAGTATCTACTATGTTCTGAGATTGATGTTGCTATGACTTTGCTATGCTTAATGCTTGTCACTAGGGCCTGAGTGCCATGATTTCAGATGTGAACCTATTATGTTTTCATGAATATATGAGTGATTTAGATCCTATCTTGCATGTTGTATGCACCTATTACGTGTCTTGATCAGCATATCCCAACATGACAATAATTGGGATTCTTTTCGGTGATTGCCGTAGTTTGAGGAGTTCATGTATTCACCATGTGTTATTGCTTTGTTCCAGTTCTCTATTAAAAGGATGCCTTATATCCCTTAGTTTTTGATAGGACCCCGTTGCCACGGGAGGGTAGGACAAAAGATGTCATGCAAGTTCTTATCGCAAGCACGTATGACTATATACGGAATACATGCCTACATTACATTGATGAATTGGAGCTAGTTCCGTGTCACCCTAGTGTGTAACTGTTACATGATTGATGCCATCCATATATTACCATCACTGCACCATGGCCTACGCTTTACATATATTGAATCTTGCTAAGTTACTACTGGTGCTGTTACTGTCACACTTGTTACTCAATTGCTATTATTACTACTGTTATCAAAATTGCTGCTATCACTATTATCGCTACTACTATCAATTGCCGTGCTACTAAATCCTTGTTGCAGAGAGATATCCCAGGTGCGGTTGAATTGACAACTCAACTGTCAAGGCCGATAAATATTCTTTGGCTCCCCTTGTGTCAAATCAATAAATTAGGGTGAAATACTACCCGTGAAGACTGTCGCGATCCCCTATACTTGTGGGTTATCAAGACCTTTTTCTGGCGCCGTTGCCGCGGAGAATAGCTCTATTTATTGTGTTAACTTGAGGATATCCAATTGCCACTATGAAGGATCTGAAAGATAATCAAACTAAGATCGCCCCCTCTCATACGAGAGCACGTAAGGAACTGCCATCTAGCTCTGCTTTTGACACCTACTGTTTTGAATCAGCTTATTACACCACCACCTGTTGATCGTCTTGGTTTTTCACATGAACTTGATGGTGCTACTTTTGAAATTAATGATGATACTATTGGTACACATGATGAAACTGAAACTATGCCACTGAGTGAATTACTTGATGCTCATATTACTAAATCTAGGGAACTTGAAAATGCTGAAACTGATGAAGACTTTGAATCACCTGTTACACCTTGCTCTCCTAATAGATATGAATTGCCCCTGAAGGTTATGTTATTGATGGTGAGGTAGCTAGGGACTTTCTTGCTTGTGAGAATAGAGATGATTTGAAGAAACTACTATGCAAACTAAAAGAAAAATCTATGATGGAGAAAATTAAACATGATCCTAAATTTGCAACTTCTCCTATATTTTTCACTGATAAGGATTATGAATTCTCAATAGACCCTGAATTGATTCCTATAGTAGAGTCTGATCCTTTCCATGGTTATGAAAATGAAACTGTTGTCAAACATCTTATGAAGCTAAATGATATTGCTGCTTTGTTTACTAATGAGGAAAAGATGCGCTACGACTTTATCCTTAAGCTTTTTTCCTTTCTCGCTAAAAGGCGAGGCTAAAGAATGGTTCCTCTCTCTTGCTCCTGGTTGTGTGCGTATCCCCCAGGATATGATTTATTACTTTCCTGAAAAACAATTTCCTGCTCATAAGAAACAAGCTGCCTTACATGAAATATTTAACTTTGTGCAAATTGAAGAAGATAATCGCCCTCAAGCTTGGGGGAGGCTTCTCCAGTTACTTAGAGCTTTACCTGATCATCCTCTTAAGAAAAATGAAATTCTTGATATCCTTTATAATGGACTAACTGATGCTTCTAGGGACTTCCTAGATAGTTGTGCTGGTTGTGTTTTCAGGGAAAGAACTGTTGGACAGGCTGAAGAATTATTGAATAACATATTGCAAAATGCTAATGATTGGACACTTCCTGAACCACCGTTTGAACCTATTCAAAAGAAGAGAGGTATTCTATTCCTCAGTCCTGAAGATATGCAAGAAGCACAAAGATATATGAAAGAGAAAGGTATTAAAACTGAAGATGTCAAGAAATTACCACCTATCGAAGAAATACATGGACTTGACGCCCCGACACAGGTAGAGGTAAAATATCTCTGTGCCTTTAATGAAAGTGATATACCTTATACTAAGACTCCTAGTCAATGCATGGATGAATTTGATAATTACCTTGTTAAGCAAGAGCACTTCAATAATTATGTTAAGGATCAATTAAGACATAATGCCATGATGATAGATCGCTTGAGTGACTTGATGTTTAGAATCGCTAATGATGTGAAAGGTCTAGGTAAACATGCTTCTATGGTTCACACCCAACTAGACAAAGTTGCTAAGTCACAAAATGATTTGCTTGCTGAAATAAATAATAATATGAATGATCATGCTGTTAGAGTAATGACTAGAGGAGGTTGAATGACTCAGGAACCACTTTATCCTAAGGGACACCCTAAAAGAATTGAACAAGATTCTCAGAGAATTAATGAAGATGCATCTAGTTCATCTAAGAAGAAAAAGAAAAAGAAGGATGATAGGAACTTGCATGCTTCTAGTGAACCTGTTATAGAAAAACCTGCTGAGAAACATAATAATGTTTCTATTTCTGATGTTGAGAGACAATCTGGTAGTCAACATGCACCTAGTGATAATGAAAATGATAATAATGATGATGTTCACGTAGACTCTCAACCTAATAAAGAACATGATAATGATGTGGAAATAGAACCTGCTGAAGATCTTGATAACCTACATCCTAACAATAAACGATACGAGAAGAAAGGCTATGTTGCTAGGAAACACGGTAGGGAAAGAGAGCCATGGGTTCAAAAACCATGCCATTCCCTCGTAAGGCTTCTAAAATAAGGATGCTGAGGATTTTGAACGTTTTGCTGAAATGATTAGACCCATCCTTTTGCGCACTCGCTTGACTGATATATTGAAAATGCCACCATATGCTAATTATATTCAAGATATTATTACCAACAAAAGAAAAATACCTAAAACTGAAATTGCTACCATGCTTGCGAATTATTCTTTTGATGGTGGAGCACCTAAGAAGTTGGGAGACCCGGGTATACCCACGATAGTTTGCTCTATTAAAAGAAGTTATGTTAAAACAGTTTTATGTGATTTAGGAGCCGGTGTTAGTGTTATGCCTTTCTCTCTATATAAAAGACTTGATTTGAATAAGCTTACACCTACTGAGATATCTTTGCAAATGGCTGATAAATCCACTGCTTTACCTATTGGAATTTGCGAGGACGTGGTTGCAAATGTTACTATCTTAACAGACTTTGTTATTCTCGATAGGCCCGAGGACGACAATATGTCGGTCATCCTTGGTAGACCCTTTTTGAATACTGTAGGGGCTGTTATTGATTGCAACAAAAGCAAGGTTACTTTTCATGTCAATGTCAAGCAACATACCGTGCATTTTCTGAAGACGCAAATTTGGTTAATAATATTAATGTCATTGATCCTAGTGCCACTTTTATCATAGGGGATTTTAAAATCTCTCTACCTATTGTCAAGAAGAAATATTACAATCTTATTGTTCGGGAGATGCAAATCCCCATTGAGGTAACTTAGTGCTATACTGAAATTCTTCGGTTTCATGCCAATCGGAAACGGTTGTTAATAAGACATGATCAACCTTATTAACGGATCCTTTTTGAAATACATGTGATTGATGAATTTAGTATGTGTATCACATGTTTACCTTATGTTATTTTCAGTTAAGAAAATTAAAATTAGTTTGATTTTCCTGCTTCCTGATTTTCCGGTGCAATAAAAATTTGACCCCAAAATAAAAAGTCTTAGATTGCCAAAAATATTTAGCATGAAATCTTCTGGATTATTTAAGAATTTTTGGCATTAAAATTACAACAGGGAGGTGCACCTGTGGGCCACAAGCCAATAGGGGGCGCCCACCCTGGGCGCGCCCAGATGGATTGTGGGGCCCACAGGCCCCCAGCCTTATCCCTTCGGCTCACTTCATCCCTTACTGTCGGAATTGGGGCTCCAGGGACCCAAGTGTAACGCCCAAGATGCGATCCTATCCTTATTTTGGCTCGAGGGCCTCGACAGGGATAGAAGCGCATCTCGTCGTTTCGCAAGAATGGATATCGTTACAAGTACATGTAAAGAGGAGATGAGTATATGGAATTGGCTTACACTCGCCACAAGCTAAATCATGATAATATCAAATACAACAATACATTCAATCACCATATAGAAGAGCAGGGTCCGACTACGAACGAAATCAAACGATAAAGGTGACATCCATCCTTGCTATCCCAGGCTGCCGACCTGGAACCCATCCTATGATTGATGAAGAAGAAGGACTCCAAATCAAACAAAGCATCGCTCTCACGTCAAAGCATCACATTACCTGTACCTGCAACTGTTGTTGTAGTAATATGTGAGCCACAGGGACTCAGCAATCTCATTTCCAAGGGTATCAAGACTAGCAAAGCTTAATGGATGAGATATGGTTAAGTGGTGAGGCTGCAGCAAGCACTAAGCATTTATTTGAGTGGCTAACTTACGAGTACAAGAATAAGAGGGGTGATCTACGCATAAACGAACGTGAACCAGTAATGATCACTAAGTGATCCTGAACACCTACCTACGAGTCAAACATGACCCCACCGTGTTCTCTCTCGGTTAAGAACACAAGAGAAGAGACAGTCACGGTTACGCACACGGTTGGTGTATTTTATTTGATTTTACTTTAAGTTTTCTATGACCGGATGTTAAACAAATTCCCAAGTTGCCACATAACCATGGGCATGACTTTCTGAAAGATTTAACTCTGCAGGGGAGCTCCAACTCATCCATCACAAACTAGCCACAAGCCACGTCAGAAAACCTCAACCACGGAATAGCCCGCAGTATCCTCGGAATCCCTGTGGAAAACCTCAACCTTGAGATATCCCAAAGTATCCTCGGAATCCCGGTGCACAAAACGTTCGAGAAAGTTAAAACAAATCCAGCAAGGCTGCCCGACGTGCCGATAATCCTGATAGGAGCCTCGTATCTCGTTCTCAGGGCACAACCGGATGAGCGCAGCGTACAGTTGCCTGATAGAAATCTCCCGGGTTGCTCTGGGTTGGCCCTGCACATGACTTTAGTTTGGACCAACACTCATGAGGAGCACTGGCCTGGGGGTTGATTAATTATCCACGGGGTGATCATGCCCTATGCAAATTTTAGTTGTTATTAAGCAAATAGTACCAATGTTGGGTCTTGCCAGAAGAGTTTTATCCCAAAACGAAAATCAAGGGGGTCCCCATGACAACCCCAAGCATGTTAGGAGCGCTCAATATGGAACATAACACCGATACACAAGTAACTAGGGCGGCAAAAGTGGAACAAAACACCGAGCAAAAGGCCAGGCCTTCCACCTTTTACCAAGTATATACGTGCATTAAATTAAATAGCAATAATATTGTGATATCAAAATATTCATGTTGTCACATGGAAACAACTTGCACCTGCAACTAGCAATGCTATAAGAAGAGCTGAGCAAGCAGTAACATAGCCAACCAATGGTTTGCTGGATGTGGAGGGTTAGAGGCTGAACATGGCATTTTGGAAGGCTTGACAAACAAGTGGTAGGTAGCGAGGCATAGCGAGAGAAACGAGACAACTAGCATGGCAATGATAGTAGTGGTATCCAGGGAAATGTTCATCTTCCCTGAGATCCCGCATGGAAGAAGAACGAATCCATGAAGTAGATGAACGAGACGTAATCAAACGGATCCTCACACTTCGAACGCTTTCGGAACTCTAGCGAGAAGAAGCAATCCGGAAACAAACAAATGACACGGTAAACACCACAACATATTCATGACATGATGCGCAATCAAGTATGATGCATGTCCGGTTTAATTATGCATGGCATGGCAAGCACAACAATCAAACACTACAAATTAAGTAAAGTTCAATATGCAACGAGTTGCATATTGACGAAACTCAACATTCGAATTATTTAGTTCACTCTCGTTTAGGTACTCATCAATATTAAATGTTGTTTAACATGGATGGTCATGGCATAAGGTGAAGATGAAATTAAGCAATTTTAAATGGAGAAGGAGAACATACATACAACCAAATAATAACTCTCCATATTAAGAGAAATGCATTTAATGTTGTTTAACTAAACAATCATTTAAAATGTTGTTTATCATGGCAAGAGGTGAAGCATGAACAAACTACACATCTAGGCAAGTTTAAATGAGGCCGGAAACAACATATATCATTTCCGAAACGACCCCATATGCAAATTATGAATTTGGTCCAGATCTGTCTTTAACACATTTTATATTTATTAAACATGAAAATAAAGTGGACCATGTGATTCTACATGTTTTTCTAGTCAAGTACATATGTGGATCATTTTCAACGGAGCTACGGTTAATTAGTTATGAGATAAATCATTTTTAACATGGCATCTGCGCAAATTAATGCAAACAGCAAGTTTAAACATTTTTATCATGCATGAAAGTTGGATATTATTAATCTACACGAAATTCTAAGCATTTTTCATATATAAAGTTTGGGTGTGTCTAGGACACATCTAGATGTGACATAGTTATTGCACATCTAACTGACTCCATGAAGCAAAAAAAGAAAAAAACTAAAATAAAAAAAGAAATAGTCACACAAATCTCCGTATGAAATCAATGGCATAGAACTTAGATGTGCAATACTTATGTCACATCTAGATGTGATCTACCAAAACCGATAAAGTTTTTACATGCGATGCACGGTTTGAGAGTTATTATATGCATGATCTATAGGGGTTTTTCTGCAAAATAGTTATTAACTGGTTAACAGAGAAATTCCCAGATCTGAAAAAAAATGACATGGGCCAGAACTGATCGCGGGCCTGCACAGGAACTGAGCGCATGATAGAAAAATGCGCACTGGGCGTCATATAGGCAGACAAGGGGGAAAAGCAGTTGGGCTCACCATGGCCTTAGCAGGCCGGATTGCGGGAGGAGGAGGTTGGGCCTCGGTGGGCGCTGGCTGGGCCGCGACCCAGGGAGGCGCGAGCGGGTGGATGGGGCTTCGTCCTCCTCGCGTGCGCGTGCACGAGGCGGAGCCATGGCGCCGCGGAGGCTTGGAGTGGCCGGCAGGCGACGGCGATGCCGTGGGCTCCGGGGATGGCCGGATCTGGCGAAGGCTACCCAAATCTCCCCGTTCCTGATGGCGAAGCTCCATCGGCGGCACACTGCTGGGTAGAGAAGAGAGAGAGACATGAGGAGGAGAGAGGGATGAGGAGGAAGGGAGCAGGGGGCGATGGGGCTCTGACCTAGTCCGGCAAGGCTCCGGCGGACCTCCGGTGACCTGCCCGCACGGCGGCTGGGCTCTCCGGCGGCGGGGCATCAAGGCACTGGCGAGGCGACGGGGAAGGCAGGGGCGCTCGGGGCCGGCGCAGAGGCGCCATGGGGACGGGCTTGTCCCGACCCAGATGGGCTCGGGCGGGCTCCAGATGGGCCTGGGCGGGCCGGTGCGAGATGGGAGACAGGGGCGGCTCAGGTGGTGGCTGGGGGTTGGGTGTGCACGGAATTAGAGGAGGATTGCTATGGTTCCAAAACAGGCAGGTTAGGGATGCTTAAATAGGCAAGGGAGGCTAGGGTTAGGGATTTTTGAACCGATTTCGGAACGTTCGATCTTGATCTGACGGTCCGGAAGCGGAGGGTGGCTAGGCTGGGCTAGTGGGTTGTGTAGGGGGTTGGGGTGAGGGAAGAGAGAGGATTGCGGCCCGGCACAAAGTTTTTGAAATATCGAAACATCCGACATTTGACCGGCTAAAATGCCGCTATATGTTTAACGGTTCGGGTATCAAACGACCTCCGAACGCGATGAAATTTAGCACGCAGTCTACCTACAATAAATCACGACTGCTCGCCACATTTCAACCCATTTCATGAATATTTGATACGCACTTTTAAAAACCATATTTTAATGATGCCGCGGGCGCGTGCATGTGTGTGTTGGTCTCAAAACGGTCAACGACGAGAATGGTAAGAACCTGCAACTATGAATGGATGCAAGTTTTGAAAAATGACAACAATGGAGCGCTGATGCTATGTAGATAAATTACACGGCGATAACAAAAATAAATGGAAGTCATCTGGAGCGTCGGTCTCGGGCTGTTACACCAAGAGAGGTTCAAACTCTAGGGTGCGCCCACTCTCCAACCTTGCTCTCTCTTGCTAACCTACGGTGATGCTCCGACGTGCTTGAGTTTGGGGGAAGAACAATGAACACGGCGGTTTACCCAGGTTCGGGCCACCTTGCGATGTAAAACTATACTCCTGTCTGTCTGGATTGCTTAGAGGGTGAGAGTGAATACAGTCGGGGTCCATCCTTTCCATCGCTGCTTCCTTGCCCCTTTTATCTTGGCTTCGGTCCTCTTCCCCCTAAAATATCAGGCGGGAAGGGTTGCCACATGCGCCAATTTGAAGGGGGACAAGACTGCATCGTATACTGACAAAAGTGGTCTTTGCCTGCAAAAGCCTCCCGTTGTGACGCGATGGTGGGCTCGGGGATGACCTCCGTCCTGACGAGTTCCCAACCTTGATCGCCTAGCACCACGGGAAACCTTTGGGGGACGCTTTGGGAACCGGTGGGCTGGCCCTGCTCCCTTAACATTAAAGAGGAAAGTCTTCCCGTCGTAGCCCCCTGCCACGGCTCCTGACAACGCTTGGCAAGGCGCGCACTGCCCTCGGAACGGGACGGGCTGCGCGACCCCGTCGAGCCGCCTTTGACCTATGTACCTAGTGAGGCCTCCGGGGGGCACCCCCGGGAGGCGACCTCGCGAGGGTGGCTTCGTGAGGCTAGCGGGGGTGCCTCCGGCCAATTGCCTCATGAGGCGGGGGCCCCATGAGGCCATCTTCGCGATGCCCCTGGACGGGCCGCACTGGGCCCAGGCCCCACGTCGTGACATGGGCCTCACGCAGACGGGCCTGGGTACCCCCTGTCCCAGTGGCCCGACAGTAGCCCCCGAGCCTGTAGCGCGCACGACTCCGCTAGCTAGAGGGGCGAAGCGGTTGGGGCTCCAACTGCGTGCAGGCTAGTCACAACGCGTGGCGCCCCCACCTCCACGCGATGCCTCGGCAACTGGCCAGGCTGGCATAAAGCCTGCCCGCAACACTGAGCCATCGTTACCTCTTCTTGCCTGGTGTCCGTCTCACTGTGCCTCCCTTCTCCGCTTGAAACTCCACCAGATCCGATCTCAGGCAAAGCGCTCTTATCCCCATCTCTCTTGCCACTCCGTCGCTTGGATGGCCCCGGGCGGAAAGAAGGCGAAGGCCACGGCTCCGTCTGCGAGCCCCCGGGAAATCGGGGCAACTCTCCTGCGCTCCTTTGTCGTCAAGGAATAATACCTAGACCCAGCGCGTCCGCTGATAGCGGGCGACCGGAATGAGGGGAAGACAACCGTGATCTCCCTGGTGCGGTGGCGCAGAGCGATCTGGGGGCGTCCGCCTACGCCTTCTTCCTCCATAGCATTTACGCCGGGTTGGTCCCGCCGTTCTCCTAGTTCTTCTACGCCATCCTCACCCAATATCAGATACATGCTCTGCACCTCCAACCCAACTCTATCCTCCTCCTGTCCATCTTTGCTTTTTACTACGAAGCCTTTGTGGGCATGAGGCCCTCGGTGGTGCTCTTCCGCCATTTCTTCAATCCGCGCTTGACTGCCCAGGACCAGCTCTCGGCGTGTGTCTCCTTTGTTGACGTCAAGGGCGTCAGCATCCTCCTGAAGGCTAGGAAGAAGGTGGAGGACTATAGGCAGCGATGGGTCTACTTGGATGCCCTCCAAGTCCACCTGCTCCTAAGGATCCCTTCTGCCCTTCCCGTGCAGCACTCCGGATGGAGCCACACGAAGCTCACCGACCCGAGAGCAAGGCCTGTCTTGGAGCGGATCGCCTCGCACGGGAACACCCAGCTGTCAGGGCGATAATTGTTAAGGAATTCCTGGGGCAGCGCATCGCACTGGTCCAGGCGTACTCGCGGCCTGTTTGGGAGTACGAGGGCGCGAGGGACCCAATGAGGCTGCACCCCGCCGGCCTGACGCATCTTGAGTTCGAAGGGGCCGTGACAGCTCTGGTCGGCTTCATTCCCAGCGATCCTCCTGAGGCCGCGGGCCCGTTGTACGGCCAAGACAACAGAGTGAACCTGGTCGCGTGCATGCCCGCCTTCAACGAGTGGGGGCAGCGAGGGGTCACGGGTGAGCTCCCCCGTCGAGGTGTCATCCTCTGCCGAAGATGGCGACAACGAAGACTCTGAGGCAACAGATTAGGAGGAGGAGGAGGAGGATGCCGGCCGGGGGACACCGCCCGGCCACCGCCAGTCTCTACGTGGCTTCGGTGACGATGATGACGGCGACGACGAGCTGCCTCGGGCGACACCTCCCTGACCCTTCGACCTGGCTAGGGCAACAGGAGCCTACTCCACCGGCTCCCAGGCGCTGATCGTCGGGGTCCTTGTCAGTGAGGTGGGCGATGCTCCTAAAGCCACAGCCCCTCACCGAGGGCCCCCCCAGGCCCTTGGGAAGAAAGGGGACCCAACCAGATCCACCAAGGATCGCGCCGAGCGCTCTTCAGGCGACACCTGGGTGCGCCCGAATGCGGCGGGGGCGCGTCGTCCGCCGTCGAGAAGAAGAGGAAGTGGGCCACTGGGGATGAGTAAGTGCTTGAGCTTGCGCTTACACCTCGCGCCCGTGAATTGCTTGCTCATGTTAACTCTTCGTCCGCGCAGGTGCTGGGGCGTCAGCGAGGGGAAGAAGAAGAAGACAGACGTCGGGGCAAAGGTGACATCCGCCCCGAAGGCAACGTCGATGCTTGGCCGCAATCTTGGAGGACACGGGGAAGCGTTGCACCGGGCCAGCACCACGCCTGGGCGTATGGGAGTTGCAGCGACACCCACCTCCTCCTCTGCGCAGCAGGGGGACCGATCGCCGAGGCAGTGGGGGCCCAGCCCCCGGCCCCTCCTGTCGTAGCCGTGACGCCCCAACCTGCTGGGCGGGAGCATGCGCCGCGGCGAGCCTCAGGTGTCCCCATTCCCGCGCCAGGGCACGGCACAGGGGGACCTCCAGGGGCCACCTCGAACCAAGCCCACTTCGGGGGCCGACGAAGCCAGCGCGATGGCCCCACCTGATGCGCCGCGGGGGTCGGCAGCGGAGGAAAGGCCGGAGCCCCCGACGCCCCAAGCAAAGAACACCGGAGCCCCTTTGGTTGAGGTGATGAACAGCGCCAAGGCGTCGGCGCCCCGCCCAGCTCTCACGCCCGTGAGCCGCCGCCCCCTGCTCGGGAAGGAGGCCGTATCCGATGCTCGGGCCGCGCTCGACCGGTTTGTTGGAACCTCCAGGGATGCCGAAGCATGCCTTGCTGGGGAGCGCCTGGAGCTCGCCACACGGCTGCAGCAGCTCTGCGCCGCCCTCGCGGAGAGCGAGAAGCATGCAGCCAAGGCAATGGCGGCCCGCGAGGGCGCCCTTGCCAAGAAGACAGAGGCCACCAAGGGCTGCGAAGAAGTGGAGGCCAACTTGAAGACGCTCCAGGACGAGCGAGACATGCAGGCGTAGCGGCTCCACCTAAGGGAAGACGGCCTCAAGACCCGTGAAGCGCAGCTCGCCGATCGCGACGCCGAGCTGACGAGGGTGGCGGCCAAGCAGGCCACGGAACGCGAGCGCCTGGAGGTGCTGCAGCGCGAGGTGACCAAAGACCAGGAGGCCCATGCGAGGCGCCTCTCCGAGGAAAACGCCGCGCTGGACGCTAGGGAGAAGAAGATCCAGGCCGACGCCGACGCGAAGGCAGCTGCGGACCGCGCTGCCTTTTCTTCTCTCGAGCTCAGGGCTTGCACGGCCTTCCGCTCCTTATGCATGGGAGGTTTTGATGCTCCTCTCGCCACCCCTGACGCCGGCTACGTCGAGCTTTCCGCTAGGCTCATGGGGGAGCTTGAGGACACGACGCGGAAGGTGGACGGCATCCTGGAGGAGGAATGCCGAGACCCGTTCTCTGTGGCGATGACCCGAATCTTCAGCCACCTTCTTCTCCGCTACCCGAACTTCAACTTCGACGAGGTGATAGGCCCTGTCTCTGAAGAATCCTGCGATCACCTGGAGGCAGCCGTGGAGGGCCCTGTGAGTGCCCTGCTTGGGAAGTTCTGCTGTGACTGCTTGTAACCCGCGGGTTTCCCTTTTGTGCTTGGTTTTTCTCCAGCTTGCCTTTATGCTCTACGTCGGCAGGGCCCAGTCCCGCGCATTTCTCAGCCGTCGCTGGGTTGTCAGGTCATGATGCCTAGACAAGGTCAGGAGGTGAGGGGCTTCGGGAGCTAGTGAAGGCTCCCGAGGCGCGATGCTCAAGAACCCCCCTTTGACGTACGAGCGGCCCGCGTGAGGAACGACGCGAGCAATGGCGAGGCCACCCTGGGAAATTCTCATACTTAACCTTGAAACATGTGCTTGCCAGTTTATGATTGGGCGTCGCGTGAGGAAACTAGGCACCATGCCCAGCCCCCACTCACGTGAGGCCCAAGTGGAAACTGGTAAGTGAGCGTCACGGGGTGAGGTGACACCTTTGATCGACCATCCACGAGGGCGGAGCATGGGGCTGCCACTTGGCATGGGCATAGTCGCGGTTCGACAGTTATTCCGCCAGCACGGGGAATGGGGCTTCCACTTGGGCATGGGCATAGTCGCGGTTCGACAGTTATTCCGCCAGCGCGGAGCATGGGGCTTCCACTTGGGCGTGGGCGGGAGTCCTCCCGAGGCCAAGGGGTGGCGCTCCAGGAGGCTCCGGGGCGTGTACAACCCCAATCTCATTCTTACGTGAGAGGGTCACAGGCGACGATAGGGAGGGGTCGGATATTGCAGGCACTGTGCTCAGGAATTCCTACCTCCGTCTTCAGGCGGTTTGTGCCTAGTCCTTTCGGCGTGGCTGCATGCTTATGCAGTCCTGGGACATGGGGGCGATGCGCGTTGGACGGTCAACCTGAGACCATCATATGAAGGGGTTGGACATCGAGGACCCACTGAGGTGACATGTGCGGGCCTGGCCCGCCAGACAGAGCTCGGTCACTCGGGTTTAGCAACGCTGCAGGGATGTACCCGAGCACAGACGCCTTGTCGAGTTCCCTCATACGATGACCAAGGGAGGAATCGCCTGAAGCGTAGCACCCGAGGTGGCGAAACACCTCTCTGGCAGTTATACAATATCAGGCCGCACCTTTGTTTGCCTTCTCGCGGCGGCTCCATGAAAGAGCGAGACACCAAGGACACTACAAGGTGATGTGCACAGGAGCAAGCCCGCGAGACAGAGCTCGTTCGCTTGGATTTATCAGCGCTGCAGGGACGAACCTGAGCACAGACGCCATGTACTGCCCCAGTCATGAGACGACCGGGGGAAGGGCCGCGAGGGCGCGGCAAATGCAAGTGGTGGCAAAGTACCAGGCGCAAGGCTTAAGCAAGCATCACAGATTCATCAGAGGATAACCAAATTCGCTACACAACCAAAAGGTGCGGAGGCCACAGGGGGGAACCCATGCCCGCTCAAGGATAATGCAGCCCGGACGGCGCCCTCAATTTTAAACAACCAAAAAAGTCACCTGGCGATTATGTTGCCGCGGGAGCGTCTGGCTGCTTGGCAAAGCGTGCTGCGGAAGTCCACCTTCCAGGGACTGGATGGTTCCTAAGGTCTTGGGGGCCCGTGCGGACCCCACACCTCGCGAGCCACCATTGCGAGTTGCTTGAGTCTCTGGAAGGTGCCGCCAGCGTTCTCCAGGCCAAAGGGTATACAGGTGTGGCTGGCGGCGACACCCTTACCTCGCCTTACCTGCGGCGGAAGGAAGAGGCCCTGTGAACTGGCGCATTTGAGTCCCGCGATGTCGACGCACATGCATACCTTGACGTCATCCCCGGGAGCTGCCGTCGGCTTGGCGGGCCGCCCTGGGCAAGATACGCCGCGCTTGGCCCGAGCCTTCCGCAGCCTATCGATTTCCTGGGCGATGAACTCGTGCGACCCTTGTGCCTGGCGTTGCTTTCTGTGCTCGCGGGGTCGCGCGTCGAAGCACACCTCCAAGTGGTGCCCGAGCACCTCCCTCGTCACACGGGTCAGGTCGGATGCCTTCCAAATGAAAGCCCCTGAACCTGGCTTGCGGGAGGTGCTGGCGCGCCTTCCTATGCTGGAGGGGGGTAGGCGCCGGAGACGGGCACGGGATTCGCAAAGCTGGTTCCACGCGCCGCGTTCCTTGCCTCGGGCAGGCCTTGGGCAGGCCTTGGGCAGGCAGTAGCTGGGGGCGCAGCCTCACGGAGCTTAGCATTTCCCTCGTCGTCAGAATGCTCAGCCGTAGCCGCTTTGTAGGCGCGCTCGAGGGAGCAGACCGCATCCTTCTCGTCGCTGGCGATGGTGATGACGCCGCTGCAGCCAAGCATCTTGAGGACGTTGTAGCCGTGGTGAGTCACCGCCATGAACATGCCCAGCGCTGGGTACCCCAGGATTGCGTTGTACGGGAGGCCGATGTGTGCCACATCGAAGTCGATGAGCTTGGTGTGGTAGTTGTCGCGTGAGCCGAAGGTGACCGGGAGGCGGACCTGCCCCAGGGGAACGGTGGAGTCTTCTGTCACCCCAGAGAACGGCCTCGTAGGCATCAGCTGGTCGTAAGGCACTTGAAGCGTCTCGAAGGTTTCAACGGAGAGCACGTTGAGGCCCGCGCCTCCGTCGATGAGGGTCTTGGTGACCATGACATTGCTGATGGTGGGGGTGCACCGTAGACTTGAGGTCGTCCCTGGTGTCGAAGGAGATGGCGTACTACGACCACTTGAGGGGCCGCGTGGCCTCGGGCTTTGGGAGGGCGGCGTTCACCTCGCGAGAGAACTGCTTGAATAGACGGTTGGACGCCAGGGTGTGGGCTCCGCCGAGGATACAAGCTATCGCGCGAGGCTCCCGATAGCCCCCCGGCCCCCTCGTCCCGCTGGGTGTTGTCATTCCTTCTGGGTGGTGGAGGCCGCGGCGGGAGAGCAGCGTTGTCCTGAAGGTGCGCCTCGCGAGGTTGCTCACGCCAGGCAATCCTCACGAGGCTGACCACACCAGTTGTCCTCGCGAGGCCACTCGCACAAGCCTTGGCGAGGATTGCAGCCGCTACTGTCCCACCTGCCTCCGCCGCGACCACCTCCGCGGCCGACGCTGCGATCGCTGTGTTCCGGACATCGCCAGACACGCTTACCGTGGAGGGACTTGAGCTCCTGGTAGTCTTCGGTGTTATGCGTGTGCACGTCGTGGTAGATGCCGAATAGATGACGGTCCTTCTCGGGCGGCTCGTGGTCGCGGCTGTTGGAATCGGGGCTCTGCAGACCCAAGAAGGTTCGAACTCTGGGCGTTTGCAAAGATCTCAACCAACTCTTGCCTCAAGCTCGCCACTCCACAACCAAGCCTTGCCGAATGCGCGCGAGCGAACGAGGAGATGTACACAGAGATTTACCCAGGTTTGGGCCACCTTGCCGTGTAAAACCTTACTCCTTCTTTTGGTGGATTGGCCTTACGAGGAGGTTTGGGGATGAACTAGTATAATGGTGAGCGACCTCGCGAGGGCTCTTGGGTGAGGATGGATCGATCGGCCTGTTCTATGGTGGAGGCTAGTCCCTATTTATAGTGGCCTTGGTCCCGTTCCCTTATCGCACAGGCGGGAAGGGATCACACAACAACCAATTTTGAAAGGGGACAAGAGGTACATCTTATCCTGACTAAAGGTGGTCTTTGCCTGCAAAGCTTCTGGGTGTGACCCAGAGGTGGGCTCGGTGATGACATCCGTCCTGCCGAGATTGTGGTCTTGGTCTTGTTCCACCAGAACGGAAACCTTTGGGGGATTCCTTGGGAGCCCGCGTACGTCCTTGCCTCCTTAGCACAAAAGAGGAAACTGTCCCCTTTGCGCCTGCTGGCGCCCGCCTGGCCTTGGTCGTCATGGCTCACGTCATCTCGGCCTCATGAGGCCGGGTACCTGCATAGGAATCTCCACTCCTCTGGAGGCAGCCTGGGGAGGCCGCTTCCCTGGAGGCCTTGGCATTGTTCTCCTCGTGAGGCCAGGGCCCTCATGAGGGTCTTGTCTTGGGGGGGTTTGCTGCCAGGCCGTACCGGGCCGACAAGGTGGGCCATGTGCTGGGCTGCAGGCAGGCAGATCTGGGTACCACCGATCCCAAAACGCCGACAGTAGCCCCCGGGGCCAACGTGCGCTCGGGTTGGCTTCGGGGCGAAGACAAGGAAGGAAGGTCGAAGCACCGCGGGCCCCAACCGCTTGCGTGCCAGGCTCGACGCGTGGCGCGCGACAGGACGCAGGCGCCTCCACTTACCCACGTCGCCTCGGCAACCTCCCTGATTGGCAAAGGCTGGCGTGCTCTGCGGGGCCATCATTGTCCAGAATGCGGAGGGACGCCGGTTGGCCTCCGATCAACTATAAGTTGGCGAGGGAGGCGAAGCAGCTAGCCCATCTTCATCTTCTCGCCTCTTCACTCCAAGCTGCCGCTTCCACGGCCATGGCACTAGTGAGGAGGTTCTCTGCTACCGAGAAAGGAAAGGCCCGCCTGGAGGGACCGGACTCGCCGCTACCCAAGAGGGCCACGACTGTCCTCGTAAGTACACCGCGACGCCAACTGTGGTCCCCCAAGGGCGCGGGCGCACTCCCGTGAAGGCCGGCGCTACCTCCGGCAGCCGTAGGAAGGCTCCCACCCGCGCAGGCGGCTACAGTAACCGCGGCGCCAGTGGTCGAGGGGGGAAGCTTGTGGCGGGCGTCCGGCCACCCCGCCTGCGTTCCCACATGGCCGACGCGTCCCTGGAGTTCGTGGTGTGGGCGGAGAGGCCGACACTCACCTGGCTCCAGCTCCCGCGCTTCTTCGCAGGGGCGCTGCCAGCCGGAGGGCCTGCCAGCCTATGGCTGCAAGCCGATGGCTACTGCAGCGAGGCCTTGTGGGTGGAGGTCGAGGTCACACCCGCGGGCTACGTGTTCCTAAACCGTGGGTGGCAGACGTTTGCCCGCGCTCGCGGCCTGCAGGGGAGGCGTACCCTCCACTTCAAGCATGATGGAGCGACAACGCTCTTTGTCAAGATCTTCGGGGAAGATGGCGGGCGCTTGGGGTGCTGCCCGGAGGGCGACGGCGGCGACAACGACCACCTCTCCGCCGACGACAGCCATCGCGGCGGTGGCGTCCTCGGCGGTGAACTTGCCCTTGGCGACGGCCGCAGCACCTCCAGCAGCAGCGACGCCTCCTCCGGGGGAAGCTCGAGCGACGACGACTACGACGAGCCGCCATGTCAGCGCGCCCGGACCAAGGAGGACGGCGAGCCGCCGCGTCGCCGTGCCTCTGCCCCGGAGGTCGTCGAGCCGCCATGCCACCGTGCCCCCGTCAAGGAGGAGGAGGACTCCGACTGAGCACGGGCGGCGCCGGAGCCAGGCCTCAGGAGTGGCGGTCCTCGGGAGGCCGCCTTTTGTTTTTTACTTCCTGCATCAAGAATCATGGGGGGCCCCGCGGGGCGTGTAATGAACTGTGGCGCTTGCGCCTTTATGTTAGTGTTTTCCGTATCATGCTCTAGTATCTATATTGCTACCAATTGAAAGTTCATGCCCGTCGCGATTAGGATAACTTAGCTTGGTGTACTCGTGGCGGGTTCCTGCGTCGTGAGGTGCAGCTAGGGCACCGGGGCAGCTTAGAGATCTTGCCAGGGGGGCTTCTTCCTTGCGGACTAGACAGCTTCGGAGCCTCGAGAGGTGCCCGCTGCTTGCGAGGCTCCTGGGGGGTTGGCGAGGAGTCAGGGCCTCCTGAGGTGCCTCCTCAAGGCACCGCATCCCATGAAGGCGCCGAAACGCGCTTTACATAGGGTTCTTCCCTTTGTCGTCCTTCTCCCGGTGACCATTTCTAGTTGGAGCCCCCGAGCGAGGGTCGACCGTCGCTGGTATGCCGGGTCGCGATGCCGGCAAGGCCAGGAGATGGGCGCTTCTGAGGACGGGGGCCTAAGCCTGAGGCGACATGCGCCTGCTGGCTCGCTCGAGAGAGTCGCGCGAGGATTAGGACGCGAAAGTTTTGGCGAGGTGCACACTATGTCCAGCCCCCGCTCGCGGGGCACACGCGAGAGAGAAAACTGGCAGGTGCCAAACCTCTTAAAACGGGACTTCAAAATGGGAAACACTGCAAGAAGAAAAATTCCCACCCCTTTTTCGAATAAAGACGCGAGAACTTCAAGTTTCATTCCAAAAAGTGGCAAATTTGGTTACAAAAGAGAGCAAATAACAGCCGCCTCCGGCACCTAAACTAGTCTTCCCACCAGCGCCGAGCATGGGGCTTCCACTAGGCATGGGCATAGTTGTTGTAAGACCATGTCGTCCGCCAGTGCGGAGCATGGGGCTTCCACTTGGGCGTGGGTGGGAGCCCCTCCGCGTCCTCGGGGGCCCCCGTGCATATACAGCCCACTCATTATTACGTGAGAGTGTCACGGGTAGAACTTGCGGAGATGCTGGATGTTCCAGGCATTCTGGATGGGGACCCCGTCCTGCGTCTCCAGGTGTACGGCACCAGGCCTGGAGATGCGGGCGACCCTGAACGGGCCCTCCCACATGGGCGAGAGCTTGTGCAAGCCCTCCCTAGAGAGGACCCGCCTCAGGACGAGGTCGCCAACTTCGAGGGTCCTGGAGCGGATGCTGCGGCAGTGGTAGCGCCGCAGCGCCTGCTGGTACCTTGGTGCGCGGAGCGAGGCTTGGCAGCGGGCCTCCTCCCCAAGCACGAGATCTGTCCCCCTGCGAGGAATCCTGACGCCCCTCGTCAAATGCCAAGACCCGTGGGGAGCGATGCTTGACCTCGTGCGGGAGGACCGCCTCAGCCCCGTAGACGAGGAAGAACAGGGTCTCGCCGGTGGGCTTAGTCGCGGTGGTGCGGATGGACCACAACACGGACTGAAGATCACCGAGCCAACCCCTGCCGTAGGCCTCAAGCTTTTTCTTGAAGCTCCTCGTCTTGAGGCCCCTTAGGACATCCGCATTGGCGTGCTCAGCCTGGCCGTTGCTCCGTGGGTGCGCCACTGAAGCGTAGCATATCTGCATTCCAAGGTTAGCACAATATGTCCCAAAGAGGTTGCTTGTGAACTGTGAACAATTTTCTGTAATAATACAGTTGGGGACACCGAAGCGGCTCACGAGGCCCTTGATGAACTTGACGGTCGAGCCGGCAGGGATGGTGCGCACGGGCTCCACCTCCACCCACTTGGTGAACTTGTCGATGGCGATGTAGAGGTAGCGATAACTGCCGGCTGCCCGAGGGAAAGGCCCCGGTATATCCAGCCCCCAAACCGCGAAAGGCCAGCTGAGTGGGATAGTCTGGAGACCCTGCGCAGGCTGATGAATCTGCTTGGCGTGAAATTGGCAGGTATCATAGGATCGGACCAGCTTGGTGGCATCGTGGAGCGCCGTGGGCCCGTAGAAGCCGCTGCGGAACACCTTCCCCACGAGGGTGCGGGACGAGGAGTGGTGCCCACAATCGCCGCCGTGGATGTCGGCCAACGGCTCGCACCCCTGCTCCTCGGATATGCACCACAGCGAGACGTCGTTGGAGCGCCTGCGGTACAACTCGCCGTCCTGCAAACAATAAGCAGTGGCCTCGTGGACCATGCGCTTCGCGTCCTCCTCCTTCTCCGGCAAGGCGCCGCGGAGCAGGTACGCCTTGAACTCCTCGGTCCAGCCGCCGGTCTGAGGTTCCAGCGCCAGGAGTAGTCGGGCTCCTGAGGCCGGACCACAGGCCGGGGTGCCTGAGGGCGGGGCCGGTGGCAGCTCTTCCTGAAGCGACGCCGGGCCTGCGGCCGGGGGTGCTGCCGATGGCTTGAAGAGCCTCTCCTCGAAGACACTAGGCTCCCGAGGCTCGCGACGTGATGCCCTCTTGGCGATGTCATCTGCTTCCTTGTTCGCGCCGCGCGGGACGTGCTGCAATTCCAAGCCCTGGAAGCGCTTTTCAATTTTACGTACTTCTTCCAGGTATGCCTCCATGTGCTCGTCCTTCGGCTTGTACTCCTTGTTGGAAAAGTTGACGAGGAGCTGGGAGTCGCCTTTGATGGTGAGGCACTGGACCCCCAGGGCGGCAGCGGCCCTGAGACCAATGATCAAGCCCTCGTATTCCGCGATGTTGTTGGAGACTTTCTCGCCATGTTGGAAGCAAAGCTGCACGGCATAGTAAAGCTTGTCCTTGGTCGGGGAGATGAGTACAACTCCAGCCCCCGCGCCCCGCCGTGCAAAGGCCCCGTCGAAGTGCATGACCTAGCCGTCGGGCGCCTCATCACCAGGCGCGAGGGACTGGCCCTCATCTAGCCCCCGGCCAGGAGCGTCCGTCCACTTCGCCATGAAGTCAGCAAGGGCCGCGCCCGTGATGACCCTGGTCGTGTTGAACTCCAGCTGGAAGGCCTGCAGCTCGATGTTCCACTCTGCAACCCTCCGAGCAGCATTGGGGTTGTGCAACACTTTCTTCAAGGAGTATGCAGAGACGACCTTGATGGGGAGGCCCTGGAAGTAATGGCGCAACTTCCTTGAGGCGACGAGGAGTGCGAGCAGGAGCTTCTGCTGCATAGGGTAGCGTGCACGCGCGTCCCGCGGCACGGTGCTGATGTAGTACACTGGGTGCTCGATGAGGGACGAGGTGTTGGCGCTGCCCTGCTCCGCATGGGGTGCGGGGGACTCAGGTGCCCCGTGGGTCGATGAAGTGACGAGGGCCTCAGGAGTGCCATCCTGAGGTGGCGAACGTTGTGCGGCCCCTTGCGGGCCGCCTTGCTCCGCGCTTGTGCTGGCGCGCTCTTCTCGGACCGCTACCAGCGCTGCACTGGCCGAGTGGGGGGTGGCCGCCAAGTAGGCACCAGGGGCTCACGAGGTCAAGGCGCCACCATAACAGGTAGGCTTGTGAGGTACTGCTTGTGGTCCTCAAAAGCCGCCTCCGCTGTAGGGGTCCACTCGAAGGGACCCTTCCTCTTCATGAGCTTGAAGAAGGGGAGGGCGCGCTCACCAAGCTTGGAGATGAAGCGTCCCAAGGAGGTCACACAGCCCGCCAGTTTCTGCATTTCTTTGAGGGTCTGAGGCGAGCACATTTTCCCGATTGCCTTGATCTTCTCTGGGTTTGCCTCGATCCCCCGATGCGATACCAAGAAACCGAGTAGCTTGCCGGATGGGACTCCAAAAACGCACTTTTCTGGGTTAAGCCTCAGGTTCACTCGACGCAGGCTGGCGAACGTCTCCTCCCGGTCCTCAATCAGGGTCCTCGCCTCTTGCGACTTGACCACGATGTCATCAACGTACGCCTCTACATTTCTCCTGAGCTACTGCCCCAGGGCGATGCGCATCAACTGCTGGAAGGTCGCGCCAGCATTTCGCAGCCCGAAGGGCATGCTAGTGTAGCAATACACGCAACACGGGGAGAGGAAGGCCGTCTTCTCGACGTCATCCACTGCCTTCTTGATCTAGTGGTAACCTGAGAAAGCGTCCAGAAAGCATAGTAGATTGCACTCGGCGGTGGAGTCCACGATCTGGTCGATGCGCGGGAGCGGGAAGGGGTCCTGAGGACAAGCCTTGTTGAGACTCGTGAAGTCGACGCACATGCGCTCCTTCCCGCCCTTCTTGGGGACAATCACTGGGTTGGCCAGCCAATCCAGGTGCCGTACTTCCCGAATAACACCAGCTTCCTGCAGCTTGCTGACGTCTTGGACGATGAATGCTTGCTTCTCTTTTGCTTGGCATCTTGCCTTTTGCTTCACCGGGCGCGCACTGGGGCACACCATTAGGTGGTGTTCGATCACCTCCCGTGGGATGCCTACCAGGCCGGACGCCTCCACGCGAACACTTCCTTGTTCGCGCGGAGGAAGTCAACCAGCGCCTTCTCCTGCTCCGAGGGAAGACCGGTGCCAATGGTGAAGGTGTGGCCCGGGCTCCCGTCATCAACAAGCACCTGCTTCGTCTCAGCCCGGTCCTGAGAGAACATCTGTTTCTTCTTTGCGGGTGCGGCCTCTGGAGCTTGCGTGACGCTCTCGTCGTCGGGGCGCGAGGCCGCTGTGGCCTTGTAGACGAGCTTGAGGGCTCGAACCGCGTCCTTGGTGTCTCCGGCCATAGTGATGATACCACTGCTACCAGGCATCTTGATGATGTTGTAGCCTGGGTGCGTCGCCGCCATGAACTTGGCGAGGGCCAGATATCCCAGGATGGCGTTGTACGGGAGGCTGATGTGGGCCACGTTGAAGAAGATCAGCTTGGTGCGGTAGTTGTCGCGAGTGCCGGAGGTGACGGGGAGGCGCACCTGCTCCAAGGGGGTGGCGAAGCCTCTAACCACCCCTGAGAAGGGCCTGGAGGGCGCGAGCTGGTCGTAGGGCACCTGGAGCATGTCGAAGGCCTCCACGAAAGGACGTTGAGGCCGGCGCCGCCGTCGATGAGGGTCTTGGTGACCGCAACGTTACTGATGGTGGGTGTGCACAGCATGGGGAGCGCACCAGCAGCGACCGCCGTCCTGGGATGGTCCATGGAGTCGAAGGTGACGTCGGTCTCCGGCCTCGCCCTACTCCGCGGAGCCTCGGGCCGCGGCTGAGCTGTGCTCACCTGGCGGAGAAGTTGCTTGACATGGCGACCGGACGCGGGCGCCTGCGACCCGCCGAGGATATAGGCGACCGCGGGCACGGCCGGGCAACCCGCAGCGTCCCCAAAGGCCACGGGCTGCCAAGCCTGGGGAGCGGCACCTGCCATGGAGATGACGAGGCGAGGGCGAAGCGCGACCGATGCAGAAGGAGCTTCGACATGCCCCTACCTGGCGTGCCAAATGTCGGAATCGGGGCTCCGCAGACCCAAGAAGGTTCGAACTCTGGGGCGTGTGCGAAGATCTCAACCAACTCTTGCCTCAAGCTCGCCACTCCACAACCAAGCCTTGCCGAATGCGCGCGAGCGAGCGAGAAGATGGACACAGAGATTTACCCAGGTTCGGGTCACCTTGCGGTGTAAAATCCTACTCCTGCTTTTGGTGGATTGGCCTCACGAGGAGGTTTGGGGATGAACTAGTACAGTGGTGAGCGACCTCGCGAGGGCTCTTGGGTGAGGATGGATCAATCGGCCTGTTCTACGGTGGAGGCTAGTCCCTATTTATAGTGGCATTAGTCCTCTTCCCTTATCGCACAGGCGGGAAGTGATCCCACAACGGCCAATTTTGAAAGGGGACAAGAGGTACATCTTATCCTGACTAAAGGCGGTCTTCGCCTGCAAAGCATTTGGGCATGACGCAGAGGTGGGCTCGGTGATGATATCCGTCCTGCCGAGCTTGTGGTCTTGGTCTTGTTGCACCGGAATGGAAACCTTTGGGGGATTCCTTGGGAGCCCGCGTACGTCCTTGCCTCCTTAGCCCAAAAGAGGTAACTGTCCCCTCTGCGCCTGCTGGCGTCCGCCTGGCCTTGGTCATCATGGCTCACGTCATCCCGGCCTCATGAGGCCGTGTACCTGCATAGGAATCTCCGCTCCTCTGGAGGCAGCCTGGGGAGGCCGCTTCCCTAGAGGCCTTGGCGTTGTTCTCCTCGCGAGGCCGGGGCCCTCACGAGGGTCTTGTCTTGGGGGGTTTGCTGCCAGGCCATACCGGGCCGACGAGGTGGGCCACGCGCTGGGCCGCAGGCAGGTAGATCTGGGTACCCCCGATCCCAAAACGCCGACAGCGGCCGCATTTCTGCTCGGGCTCCGCCGCGAGAACGGCCGGGCCCTTGCGTTTGACTTCCTTGGCCTTTGCCTTGCCGTCGTTTGGCGCGGTGTTGGGGTCATCATGGATAAAGAGGCGACCCTCCTCGGCCTTCGTGCATTTTTCGGCGATGTTGAAGAGCTCCAGAGCTGAGCTGACTCCGTCGTTGATGGTGAGCTTTTCACACATCCGGACATCCTTCACGTCGTTGGTGAATGCCATGATGATGGCTTCGTCTGAGGCGCGTGGGATCTTGTTGCGCACCTGGCTGAAGCTTTGGATGTACTTGCGCAAGGTCTCTCCGGGGCGCTGCTTCACGTCTCGCAGGTTGTTGACGGAGAGAGGGCGGTCATGCGTGCCCTTGAAGTTGGCAACAAACATCTCACACAACTTACTCCAAGAAGAGATCGGCTCCCCTGGTAGGTTCATGAGCTAGGAGCGCGCGCCATCTTTGAGGGCCATCGGGAACCAGTTCGCCATTACCTTATCGTCGCCATTCGCTACATCGATGCTCAGCGCATAGAGTTGGAGGAATTCCGTGGGGTCAGGGACTCCGTCGTAGCGCGGGGGCAGCTCAGGCTTCAACTTAACAGGCCAAACCACCCTCCACAGCTCACGTGTGAAGTCTCGGCAGCGCACCGTGCTGATGGGAACGCCGTGCACGAGGGTGGCTCGGTTCTGGCGTCCAGCGGCCACGACGTCCTGGACGATCCTGTCTTGGCGCTAGCGCTGCTGCTCGAGGATCACCCGCGCATCAAGCAGCGTGCGGCGGACGATTCGACAGCTTGCCTTGTCCTGGGCCGATGGAGGTGCCTCGCGGGGCGGGTCGCGCGGGTGTGCGTCACGCCGAGGCTCGGCTGGCTCGTCGTGCAGGGGCAGCAACGGAGGCGCCCCGTGCGCCATGTCCCGAACTCAAGATGGCAGGGGGCGGAGCGAACGAGAGGGCGCCGGGGCTTCTCCGGTGGCGGAGACGAGTTCGGTGATGCAGCCCAGCTAGGCGTCGTCGCCGGTGTCTGTCAGACGGTAGCAAAGCAGCTCGCGCGCCATGAGCAGCGCAGCCTGCGCGTTCACATGCTCAAGGCGGGCGTGGGAGGAGGAGGCGGTGGCAGTGCGGCCGCCCCTCTGCACGGAAGGGTGCATGGAGGAGTCCTGCTACTCGCGTGCTGCAGGGTCGGTGGCGGTAGCTTCGGCGCCGGCGGAGTGGCGGCGGCCATCACGGCCCGCGGGCACAGTCTGTATTACGCAGGCCACACAGTGCTCAGCGCACACACGACGGGCTTCATCCATGGGGTCAGCAAGGGCGGAGCCTAAACGGAGCTGAAGAGTGGCGGCGCACCCCTACCTGGCGCGCCAAATGTCGGAATCGGGGCTCAGGGACCCAAGAGAGGTTCTAACTCTAGGGTGCGCCCGCTCTCTGACCTTGCTCTCTTTTGCTAACCTACGGCGATGCTCCGACGTGCTTGAGTTTGGGGGGAAGAACAATGAACATGGCGGTTTACCCAGGTTCGTGCCACCTTGCGGTGTAAAACCCTACTCCTACCTGTCTAGATTGCTTAGAGGGTGAGAGTGAATACAGTCGGGGTCCATCCTTTCCATCGCTTCTGCCTTGCCACTTTTATCTTGGCTTCGGTCCTCTTCCCCCCAAAATATTAGGCGGGAAGGGTTGCCACAGGCGCCAGTTCGAAGGGGGACAAGACTGCAGCGTATCCTGACAAAAGTGGTCTTCGCCTGCAAAAGCCTCCCTTCGTGACGTGCTGGTGGGCTCGGGGATGACCTTCGTCCTAGCGAGTTCCCAGCCTTGACCGCCTAGGACCAAACGGGAAACCTTTGGGGGCTGCTTTGGGAACCGGCGGGCTGGCCCTGCTCCCTTAACACCAAAGAGGAAAGTTCTCCTGTCGTAGCCCCCTGCCGCGGCTCCGGACGCCGCTTAGTAAGGCGCGCACTGCCCTTGGAACGAGACGGGCTGCGTGACCCCGTCGGGCCCCCTTTGACCTATGCACCCCGTGAGGCCTCCAGGGGCACCCCCGGGAGGCGACCTCGCGAGGGTGTCTTCGTGAGGCTGGCGGGGTGCCTCCGGCCAATTGCCTCATGAGGCGGGGGCCCCATGAAGGCCCTCTTCGTGACGCCCCCTGGATGGGCCGCACTAGGCCCAAGCCCCACGTCGTGACATGGTCCTCAGGTAGACGGGCCTGGGTACCCCCTGTCCCAGTGGCCCGACACTTACCTCCAGAACAATTTCTCTAGCTCTCTCTCTCCCGTGTTCTTCCTCTAGAAACTGAAATTTTTGATCTCTTTGCTCGGAACTTTGTTTCCGAAATTGTTTCGAGGAATTCCTCCTTGGTATGGGACTCTCCCATTGCTCCAATTAGTTTTTGCTTTAGTGGTTTATATCTTTCATATTTTGCTGCACTTGGTACTACAGAAAATGAGCTTGCATGTTGAATTCTTTGAGTTCTAAGTTGTATGAATGCTTGATATGGCTTCTAAAATTTCAGAAATTTGTACTTAGGGAAATGAATTTCCTAAGGAAAGATTCTTCAAGCCGGAGTCCTAAGGGAGTTGTTGGGGGAACTCAGGATCGCGACATCAACATTTTTCGTCACACAGAGGTTAGGCCTTGTGAATGGCCACATGCACCCTTTATGAACGAAGCGGGTTTGCATGAAGAATTTATGCAATTCGTTGCAAATGTCGGGTTGACCAACTTCCTCGCAGATGAGTGTGACCAATACTATCTCCTCACTAATTCCTTCGTGCAAAATTTTTACTTCTCGACTAGGCCCGGTGTTCCCACAGTACGCTTTGATTTATATGCAACAAATTATGAAATGCCTCTAGATGAGTTTTGTGAAATATGCTTGCTTCCTTATGACGGGGGAATGCAAGAACCTAAGCCTGAGGAATTAAAGGATTTCCTCCTCACTTTAACTGTGGGAGAAACTAGGGGCGTATCGAAAGCCAGGGCCACTAGTCTGCATTTTCCTTTCGTGCATTATTTTCTCTGTTTATAGGAAAATGCATAACTGCTATGGAGCAGGGTGGTGGTCTCAGCGCCCCCACTCTTGCTATTTTGCATCGCGCACTTTATGGTGATAACAATTACAACTTAGGAGCTATTGTCGCGCTCCGTTTGCATGTTAAACAAAACAAGGGCAAGGTTCATGGTGGTATTTATGCCACATGCCTAGCAAAATGTTTTGATGTCGCCATATGCCCCACTGACTACGTGTTGCCTAAGGTTTACCTTGATCACCAGTCTATGCTAGAGCACCAGTTCATTGAGGAACCTCAACCACTGCAGCACATTCGTTACAACTTAGTATACAATGATAATACTCGCGATATTATTGTGTTGCCTGCAGAACGAGTTGGCCGAGGCAGAGGCCGCAGCCCAGGAGTGGGATGCGCAGGTGCCTCAGCCCAAATACTTTCCTCCGGGACCAGATGGATTCTTCGAATGGTGATCACCAAGCTAGGCAAACGCCTAATCTTGGGGAGTACATATTTCTCACCGACATTGCATTCACGTTCACACACTTAATATAAATTGTTGGTGTTCATCCTATTTCATTGTATATCCATATTTGCTTTATTTTCCCGCTTCCTTCTTGTGTGTTTGAAAAACTTTGAAAACCCAAAAATATTTCTCGCTTCTTCTCAGTTTTCCTTTTCCATTTAATTAGTTGCACTATTATAAAGAAAACCCAAAAAGATTTCCTTTGCATGTTGGGAGCTTTCCCATGTAAATAGTTTTTCTCGTTCTTGTTTTCCCTTTGTTTATTTGCTTTCTTGAGAAAAACAAAAACTCCAAAATATTTAAGTGTGTTTCTCTGAATTTCTTTTATTTGTGTTAAGTCGTCAAAAGGACAAGACCACGCTGAAAATGCTGAGTGGCTCCTATATGCTTTATTGTTGATCTAACAAAGAGCCAATATTACCTTGTCTCCTCCTTTGTATAAAACGGCCCTACAGATTCGAGCTTAGTCCACGTCATTCTTGCACTATTATTATTATCACATCATTCGGTCATGCGAGTGAAAAACAATAATGACGATATTTGGTGAAATGATCGTGGCAAAGAAAGCTGGTAGGAACTCTTCTTGTTTTCCGTTTTTGTAAATATGTTTAGCTCGTTCGATCTTGATTCAGTATATCATGAGTGAACATGTTTGTGATGACAATTAGAGATTATAGTTTCTCATGCCATGCTTAAATAGCTAGGAGTGTATAATGATTTATCTTATGATGTGGTATGGTATTCCCCTCTAAGTAATTTGAGCGGCTTGACTTGGCCCATGTGCAAACATGTAGTTGATTCAAAACCAACGCAACCTTCATGATGTTTAAATTCAGAGTGTTCATATCCTACTCATGCTATGTTCAATGTTAATTATTCACAATGCATGATTATGACCGTTTTCGCTCTCTAGCTGGCCACTTCTCAATCTATTGCTAGCCTTCACCTATACTAAGCGGGAATACTGCTTGTGCATCCAAAATCCTTAAACCAAGTTATTCCACATGAGTCCACCATACCAACCTATATGCGGTATTACCCTATCGTTCCAAGTAAATTTGCATGTGCCATCTCTAATATTCCAATAAACATTTGTTTTGTGCACTCGTCCCGCTCATGGAGCGACGAGGCGGTCAGTATCTTCCATGCTAAGTGAGTTATTCTCAAGACGGTCGTTTATTCGCCGTCATTGCATGAGAGGCTGGTAAAATGGATACCCATTCCTGCAAAATCAAAATTAATTAAACAAAAGTCCTTGGGACAGTTGATATGTTGGCAGGCACCCGTGGATTCGATCAGCCATGGTTTGTGTATGGATGGTGGATAGGACTAAACTTTACAATTTTGTTTGGGAACCGCCAATAATGAGTTTAGCATGGGAGATATTGAAAACCTTTGTCGTAACGTTGACAAGAAAAGTGCACCACCCAAAAACTATAATTTCAATCCGGTTTTAAACCTTGAACTCTGGCACCTCTGCAAATCAATGCTTCCCTCTGTGAAGGGTCTGTCTATTTAATTTAATGTTGAGTCCTCACCCTCTTACTAAAAGCACCAGACCGGAGAGCACTATTGTCATCTTTATGCATTGAGTCTAGTTAATGTTGGATGTTAGCATGACTGTATCTTTTCTACCCTGAATTATAATGTTTAGTCGCTGCTTGAACCTCAGAGGTGCTCTGCATTTATGTTTTGCGGTCTCAGAAAGGGCTACTGTGGGGACCCCGACTCGTAAGTCGTGATCACCGAATGAACTTGTATAGTGATCCCAGAGATCAATGCTCACTGAACACACAAAAGCTGAATAACAAGAGTATTACATGCATACATACCGTCTTACACAAATAAATACCATCAAGGTCAAGTCTGACATAGATATGGCCATGAAGGCTAAACAACAAACATAAACTCGCAGCAGAAATCTTGAAAGATAGCATAGACTTATGCCATCTGCCTTAACCCTATAGGCATTCTGACTGAGAAGCGTCCTAATTCGCATGTTCGTCTCCAACGAAATCTTCACCATATTCCTGCTCTTCCATGCCTGGCCAATTAATAACCAGTGGCAAGCCAATGAGTACTTTGAATGTACTCACAAGAAATCCATGTGTGGAACAAGGTATAACAAAGCATGATATAGCACTATTTGGGTAATTTTGCAGAAAGCTAATTTTGGAATGCAATGACATGTCCTATCATCTCGTAAGCATGCATCCTGAGGTCATAAGTATCCCTAAGAACAGGTTACAGCTATCAATGTAAACAGGTATTGAACTCTCATGCTCAATCATCATGTCAAGTCATCTGACTTAACTCAAGTATTCCTTGCCCACACACTCACACCAAGTTTTTGTAAAAAATGGACGTAGCCCAAGAGCGGTCATCCAACTGTCCTTGACCGTGGACACGGCTATTCGAATAGTTTTACACTCTGCAGAGGTTGCATAGTTTACCCACAAGACTCGGGGAACTTCCGTGTCAAGCCACGACTCGCAGTATATTACATACCCAAGGTAAGCACCCGAACAATGCCTTTCCCTTGACACACTAAACAAAGAGTCCACTCGTTGGCACACAACCCGCATGATGTACATCACAAGTATCATGCATGAAGGGACCAACGGTGTGCCCGGTGTCTGTGAAAACAGCCCATGGTTGTCCTTTCAGGTACGACCCCGTATCGAGAGTGACCGCGTCACTCACGCCACTAGTAATGCGGGATCTCTGCTAGTATCGACCAAAGTAATCAAGAAATCCCCGTCCCATAAGGGGTATCGTGGTTGTACATGTAAGGTCGGAGTAACGGTCGCAACTTAAACCAATCCATTTTTGAAAACAACACACGCATCTGTCTTGGTGCACCACTTCTTTATCAAGAGGTCACCTAGCTCAATATCTCCCTCGGGCATTAGTGTCACCCGACAGGGTTTTCGAAAAATCATTGAAAGTACTTTGTTTTCATCACCATGCATATTCCCATCCCATCTGCGTGGCACTACTTAGCAACCTATCTACTTCCCACCCACACAACTCTAAGAAGAAGGTAGAGTCATGTCATGCAAGTATCAATGTGGAAAGTAACGGAGGCAACCCATAGAGGTGGTCACCATGATCATCATGATTCCGATGCAACAATATCAAGTGCTATATGACATGCATAAAAAGGTTTCTTAGACATGGTCAAGGGGCTGCTTGCCTGGCTCAACAAAGTCCTCGGGGTCTTCAAATGCCTCTGGTCCAGCTCCTTCGTCAACTTCATAATCTAACGTCGCAAGTAACGGGCATACAATAAGACAATAGCACAAAATAGGAAATTAAAAACACTCAGAAAAATGTCCAACCATTTTTTTGTAAAATACTAGGGTGAAAAATAATAATAGTAAAATTACTAGTTTCTGGTTTTGGAGTGTAAAAAATAGTGAAAGGCACTTTAACAGAGACTATTAATATCAAAAACAAGGTTTTAAATAAAAAGAGTGTATAAAACCTTTCCCAAAATTTTCACAAGTGCCATAATCAAATAGTCTGTATTATTACAAGATTTTAGAAATTGGAATAATTGGATTTGGACATTTATTTTATCTAGAGGAATTTTTTGGAAATAATGCCAGAAAATAAAAATAAAAATGGGCACTGTGCATATGGGCTAACACTAGCGCAACCGAACTGGCCCAACCAACGAATCAGGCCCGAGCAAGCCAGGCGCGCGCGCCCGCCAGGGTTCTAACTCGACAGGCGGGGCCCAACCACCAGAGAGAGGGGGAGGGGGCGAGAGAGAGGTACGGATGACAGGCGGGGCGCGCCTGTCATCCCTGACCTCGCGACAAGAGAGGGAGGCGTGCTCACCAGCGATGACAGGGGGCACGACAGGGCTCGTGGACGACAGGAATGGACTCGGGGGCGAGCCGCCGTTCAGGTGGTGGTCGGAGGAGTTGCCGGGCATCCTGGGTCACTGGCGACGAGGGGCCCACGGCGGAGTAGCTTCGGGAGAGTTCGCCGCCGTTGATACCTGGCTGCAAATGAATGGGGGAGAGAGGGGAAATGATCAGGGGGCTCTTGCGGTTCCAGATCGAGCGAGAAGGGAGGCGGAGGAGGCTCACCCTGGCCGGACGGTGGTGGTCCTGACGCGTCAGAGCTCTGTCGCTCCTGAGCGCAGGGGGCTCGGGAGTTGGAATGGAGGGTGCTGGAGCACAATTGGGAGGCAGAGAAGGGATCCAGAGGGGAGAGAGGGTCTCGGGGAGGGCTTAAATAGCTGGGGTGTGGTGCACCGAGAGCTTGTGCGCCGGCGAGGTCATTGTCGTTGCTAGAGGGCACGGGGACTCACCGGGGCGTGTCTGGGGTGCTTGTGTACGCGGTCCAGGGCTGGGGAGGAAGAGAGGTGGAGCAAGGCGTGCTCCTGGCGAGCCCCGAGCTTGGGCACTCACTGGTCGAGCCAGGCGGCACCGGGCATGCGCTGCAGAGGGCAGAGGGGAGAGAGAGGGAGGAAGGTACCGTTGCCCTGGCGCGACGCGGACATCGAGACGCGGCCTCTGGCGCACGGGGAGGACCCGAGGTGGTCGGGGGAGCAAGGTCAACTCTCTAGAGCGCGGTTGCGCGCTCCAGAGCGCCCGTTTGGCCGGCATCCGTGCGCTCTCGCGCATCCCTCTTGTCCTGACGCGTCTGGGTGTTACTGGAGATGCCCTGGGTGGCGTAGAGGATAAGCAAAGGTGGGAAAGATCAGATTGGAGGGAGAAAAGCTGAGAGAGAGAGGGAGAATGCTGCTGTCCAGAGTGGGAAATGGGGGCGTTACCCCATGCAATCATGCATCTGGGCGCCAGAAGTTTTACTGGAGGTGGGTAGTGACCGCATTGTGCTGTGGTAAAAAGATGGGGTGAAGAAAAATAGTGGAAGGGCTCAAAATATGTTTTTTTACCAAATCACCAGAAGGTGTTTGATGCTGGTTTGAGCTGGATAAATTCTTCCCCTTGATGTGATACTTAACTGGATTAAATGGTGGTTAAAAATAGGAGTGATCACAAGGTTTGAGTCCATTTGAGAAAAGTTTACAATGGAAACTTTATAAACCCTAGAAATGGGTAGAAATGGGTTTCATTAGATCTAGTAATGCAATGCTATTCTACTTAATGCACCACTTGGTGTGGTGGCATTATTTGGAGGTTAGAGCATTTCCACAAAGTTTGAGATCAAAATAAGAAACTTGACAATGTAAAGTTGCTCAAATTTTGATCTGGACAGAGAGGGTTTTGGGATATTTTGGTGAACCAAAACAAGTGTGATTGAGATGAAACTTTGCAAGATCATCACACATAGCATGTGTGACTTACTAGAATTTTCATGGATTTATTTGAGAATATTTCTTATTGAAATATTTCAAAAGCTTGAAATAGGCAGAAAGGGTTTTGGAGGGTTTTGTCCAATGTTTTGAACAAGACCATGTGTTGAAACTCATATATATGGAAAAGATATGTCCACTGAGTTTCCCTAAATTTTCTCAAATATTTTTAACGCATAAAAATAATTTTCCCCTATGAAAGACCATTTCTAGCCTTAAGGAGAAGCCTTTGAATAAAATATGAAAATAATCTTTAAAAATAATATTTGGTGGGTTTGGGAAGTCTTATATATGGTAGGTTCCAAATAGAATCTTTGGGGCATAAGAATCCACCCAATTTGAGGACTTGTAGTTCAAACCTCAATTCAGGGGTTTTGGAAAACCTAAATTGAATAAATGCTTTTTGGCTAAAATAATATTTTATAAAAATAGTTTTAGGTTCTATACACATGGCATGATCAGTGGGCAGAGAGTTTGGATCAAGTAGGTGAGTTTTGAGAGAAGAAGAATCTTTGATGAATTAAAACTCAAGCAAGCACTTAAGCAAATAGCACTCAAGTCAATCATCACAAGCACTCAAAAAGTTTTAAATGGATCCAAATTTTATAAGATCATAGCATAGCAAAGTGGTACAAACACAGGGTGTGACAGACCTACCCCCCCTTACAAGAATCTCGTCCCCGAGATTCCTAGGCTAGGCGCTAAAAAGATAAGGGAACTCGGATCTAAGGTAGTCTTCACGCTCCCAGGTTGCTTCTGCTTCAGTGTGGTTGCTCCGTTGGACCTTGAAGTATTTGAAGGTGCGGCTTCGGGTGCAACACTCGGCTTCATCCAAGATGCGAACTGGTCTCTCACGATAAGTGAGGTCTGGTTGAAGGTCGATGGCTTGATGATCGATGTCCTTGTAGAGGTCGCGGCGGTTGGGAACTTGGAGACACTTCCGGAGTTGTGACACGTGGAAAACATTGTGCACGTCGGATAACTCGGAAGGTAGCTCTAGCTGGTAGGCAACTTCTCCTCGTCTGTTGATGATCTTGAAGGGCCGATATATCTTGGTGCGAGATTTCCTTTGACGTGGAAGCACTGGTTTCCCTTGAGAGGTGTGACTCAGAGATAGACATAGTCCCCAATACGGAAACTCATGTCTCGGCGGTGTGAGTCGGCGTAGCTCTTCTATCTTGACTTGGCGGTCTCTTGACACTCTCTGACAAGTTGAACTTGCTCTTCTGCTTCGCAGAGGATATCTGGTCCAAAGACTAGCCCTTCTCCGGTTTCTGACCAGTTAAGAGGAGTGCGGCACTTGCGTCCATATAGCACCTCAAATGGTGCCATCTGCAGACTGAACTAGTAGCTGTTGTTGTAGGAGAACTCGACGAATGGTAAGCAATCTTCCCATTTGGTTCCATACGCCAGAACACAGGCACGAAGCATATCTTCGAGTATCTGATTCACTCGCTCCATTTGTCCTTCGGCTGGGCGTGAAAGGCAGTGCTGAAGGATAACTTGGTTCCCATAGCTTCTTGGAATCTATTCCAGAATATCAAGGTAAACTGGGTACCCCGATCTGACATGATCTCCTTAGGAACTCCGTGGAGGCTCACGATCCGGCTGATGTAGAGGTTGGCCAGTTGGTTCCCGTTGTAGGTGGTCTTGACGGGAATGAAGTGAGCTACTTTGGTCAGGTGATCGACAATGACCCAAATGGAATCATGTCCATTGTTTGACCTGGGCAACCCGGTAATGAAGTCCATCCCAACTTTGTCCCATTTCCATTTAGGCACTTTGAGGGGTTGCAACAATCCAGCGGGTCGCTGATGCTTAGCTTTGACTCTCTGGCTTATGTCACACTTAGCGACGAATGTGGCTATTTCTCTCTTCATGCCTTGCCACCAGAATCTTGCTTTGAGGTCTTGGTACATCTTGGTTCCTCCAGGATGGATGGAATACGGAGTGTCATGAGCTTCTTGCAAGATCAAGTTCTTGAGCTCAACTTTGTTGGGTACGCAAATGCGATTCCCAAACCATACAACTCCTTGTTCATCCATTGAGAATCCTGGGGCCTTGCCTGTCTTGATCTTCCTCTTGATGCCTTCAATGCTCTCGTGTCCCTTCTGAGCTTCCTTAATATCATCCATCAAGGTAGGCTTTGCTTCAAGGTTGGCTAGGAAACCAGACGCAACTAGTTCCAAAGCAAAGCCTTCAAGCTCTTCATACAGGGCGGGTAGCCTTTCCTTCATCATAGCATTCAAGGAACAAGCCTTTCTACTTAAGGAATCTGCTACCACGTTAGCCTTTCTAAGGTGGTATTGAACACTGAGGTCGTAGTCCTTGATCAATTCCAACCATCTTCGTTGCCTCATGTTCAATTCCTTTTGAGTGAAAATACACTTCAAACTCTTGTGGTATGTGTATATCTCACATCGCTTCCCTAGAAGGTAATGTCGCCATGTCTTCAAGGCAGGAACTACTGCTACCAACTCGAGATCATGAGTAGCGTAGTTCGCTTCATGGAGGCGTAGCTGTCTGGATAAATATGCCATGACCCTGCCGTCTTGCATCATAACACTTCCAAGCCTGATTCTCGATGCATCACAATATATCACAAACTCCTTGTGTATATCGGGGGTGGCCAAATCTGGGGCTATCGTCAATCTCTTCTTGAGCTCTTGGAAACTTTCCTCGCACTTTGGTGTCCACTAGAACTTCTTTCCTTCTTGAAGAGCCAAGTCATGGGCCTAGCAATGCTCGAGAAGCCTTTGACGAACTTGCGGTAATATCCCGCGAGTTTGAGGAAGCTCCTGACTTCCTTCACATTGTTTGGGGATTGCCATTCACTCACCGCTTCAATCTTGGCAGGATCTTCTGACAATCCTTCCTCAGTCAATACATGACCCAAGAATCCAACTTCGTGCATCCAAAATTTGCACTTGTTAACTTGGCATAAAGTTGGTGTTCTCGAAGCTTATCCAGGACCATCCTCAAATGTTGCACATGCTCTTCTTCAGACTTGGAAAAGATGAGTATGTAATCGATGAAGGCGACAACAAACTTGTCCAAGTACTCCATGAAAACTTTGTTCATGAGGTACATGAAGTAGGCAGGGGCATTGGTTAACCCAAATGACATGACCGTGTACTTGTACAGGCCATACCGGGTTACAAACGTCGTCTTGGGAATGTCTTGAGGTCTGATCTTCAGTTGGTAGTATCCAGACTTGAGGTCAATCTTGGAGAACACCTTGGCTCCATTTAGCCGATTGAATAGGTCTTCCATCTTGGGGAGTGGGTACTTGTTCTTGATTGTGACTTCATTGAGAGATCGATAATCGAATAGTACCGTCCCTCTTTTCCACAAACAGAACAGGTGATCCCCCAAGGAGAGGCACTAGGGAGGATAAATCCTTTTCTAAGCTGCTCTGCGAGTTGCTTATTCAGTTCAGCAAACTCTTAGGATCCCATTCTATAGGGCTTCTTATAGATGGGTCCTGCTCCGGGCATTAGCTCAATGATGAACTCAATGTCACAGTCAGGAGGCATTCCGGGCAGCTCATTAGGAAATACATCAGGGTATTCACATACTACTGGTACTTGGTCCAACTCAATTCCCGACAGACAATTCACTTGACGGGCTTGAGCAGAGATAGGGTTGGGAACATACTTGACCTCAACTCCTTGTCTATTGGTCATGGTAACATTCCGCTTGGCGCATTCTAGCAAGCCTTGGTGCGTGGTTAACCAATCGATGCCTAGGATCACATCCAAGCCTTGCGACTTCAGGATGATAAAGTCTGCTAGGAACTCTACTCCATTGATAACAATCCCAACTCCTTTACATCCTATCTTGGTCCTCATAACTGAACCCGGGGCTTGTACCAACATATGACTACCAGGGGTGTAGGCTTCATACCACTAGCTAGTGCAAACTTTTGGGTAACAAAAGAATGCGAAGCTCCACAATCAAACAGAACGGTTGCTGGGGTTGAATTGACAAGGAACGTACCCAGTATGATGTCTGGGTCTTCCCGGGCTTTCTCAGCGGTGACGTGATTCACACGACCCGTGCCATTGTTGGGCTAGTTGCGGGGAGCTTGGTTCCTTGGTGGTGCTCCACAGCCTTGACCTTGGTTTGGCGCATTGGGGCGCGGTGCATCTGGCTTCTTATTGGGGCACTGCCTAGAGATGTGTCCTGGTTGACCAAATGCAAAGCAAGTGACTTGGCTTGAGCCGCTGTTGTTGTTGCCACTGTCGGTGTCGAAACCGGCGGATCTCGGGTAGGGGGTCCTGAACTGTGAATCTAGGAATGATGGTAACAAGGGACAAAGGGGAAAGTGTTTACCCAGGTTCGGGCCCTCGTGAGGAGGTAAAACCCTACGTCCTGCATGATTATATTGATGAATGAGATGGTTACAGAGTTGATCTACCTCAAGATCAAAAGAGCTAAACCCTAATCAACATAGTTGTTTTTCTACGAACAAAGACCCCAGGTTTATATAGACACCAGGGGTCCCTAGGGTTACAAATGGTCGGTTTCCATCCGGGCATAGATACGCCCATCCTTTCTTGGAGGACACACTGATACGTCTCCAACGTATCTATAATTTTTGCTTGTTCCATGCTGTTATATTATCATTCTTGGATGTTTTACAATCATTTTATAACAACTTTATATCATTTTTTGGGACTAACCTATTGACATAGTGCCAATTGTTGTTTTTGCTTGGTTTTTACTTCGCAGAAAATCAATACCAAACGGAGTCCAATCGCGACGAAACTTTTTGTAGATTTTTTCTGGACCAGAAGACACCCAGTGGGCCAAAGAAGTACCGCGGGAGTGGGCCGAGGAGACCACAACCCACCAGGGCGTGCCAGGGGGGCCCCGGCGCGCCCTAATGGGTTGTGCCCTCCTTGGGGCCCCTCTCCACCGCCTCTGATGCCTATAAATTCCCAAATATTCCAAAACCCTAGGGGAGTCGACGAAACACAATTCCAGCCACCGCAAGTTCCAGAACCTCAAGATCCAATCTAAACACCATTACGGAGGGGTTCATCTTCCTCATAGGTGCCTCTCCGATGATGCGTGAGTAGTACACCATAGACCTACGGGTCCGTAGGCAGTAGCTAGATGGCTTCCTCTCTCTCTCTGTCTCTCTTATGATTCTCAATACAATGGTCTCTTGGAGATCTATTGAGGGATCACTAGAAGAGTGTCTAGAGGGGGGGGGTGAATAGACTACTAGCAGGAATTTAAAACCTAACCTTTTCCCAAGTTAAGTGGTTGGGAGATTTTAACAGTTTTAGCAAGTCTAGCAAGTCTAACAGCCCTACACATGCATGTCAACAAATATGGCAGCGGAAAGTAAAGACATTGCACATGAAGTAAAGAGTTGAGATAGGTAGATCAAACGCAATTGGAGACGCAAAGATTTTTCCCGTGGTTCCGATAGGTGGTGCTATCGTACATCCACGTTTATGGAGTCTTCAACCCACGGAGGGTAACGGTCGCGAGAGTCCACGGAGGGCTCCACCCATAAGGGTCCACGAAGTAGCAACCTTGACTATTCCATGACGGCTTACGTCCACGAAGGACTAGCCTCACTATGGGTGGATCTTCACGAAGTAGGCGATCTCCTTGCCCGTACAAACTTCTTCCTTCAACTCCACAACACGAAGTAGGAGGCTCCCAAGCGACACCTAACCAATCTAGGAGGCACCACCCTCCAAAAGGTAATAGGCTCGGCAATGACGATGAACTCCTTGCTCTTGTGCTTCAAGATGATAGACTCCTCAACACACAATCACTCTCTCACAGATTTGGCTTGGTGGAAGAGATGGGATTGGTGGAAAGCAACTTGGGGAGGCTAGAAATCAATATCCATATGGTTGGAGTGGATGATCTTGACCTCAACACAAGGGTAGGTGGCTCTCTCTCGGAAAACTGGATGGGGCAAGTATGGAATAGTTCTGAGTGCTTCTCTTTCGAGTGGGTGGTGGTGAAGGGGTATATATAGGCATCCCCAAAAATCCAACCGTTACACACAAAATGACCAACTCGGTGACACCGATGTGTTAATCTCGGTGGTACCGAAGTGACCAAAAGGTGGCAACTTTTGAATCTCGGTGAGACCGATATATGAAACTCGGTTGCACCGATAAGGTGACCAACGGTCAGATTGCCCAATCTCGGTGACGCCGATCCAACAATCTCGGTGGGACCGATATTGTGAATTTGCGTAACAGAAAGTTGGCAACCTAAACTCGGTGGCACCGAAGCAGAATCGGTTGCACCGACAAACTTTTGTGGAAGAGCTTGTGGGTGTTCTTGGTGACTATCACTTGTGCACGTATGAGCATTTTGTTCACCAACAGTACCTTACCCCCTTTTAATAGTATTGGCTTTCCTATGGACTCAAAGTGATTTCTCACAAAGTAAAATGTAGAGTCCTCTTGCTTGAAGCTTTGCCAATCCATTTCCTTGCATCTTGGGGTAGGTGGCTCTCTCTCCACAATCTTTTGCCAGCCCTCTCTGTGGACTTTATCTGAAATTCACTAGGTAAAAGTATTAGTCCAAGAGACAATGTATGTTGTCATGAATTATCAAAACCACCAAGGAGCATGTTATGCTTTCATCTATTTGATGTAAACTTTTGCGGTGTGTTTGTTGGGATTCGATGAATTTTGAGTTCATGATCAGTTTCTATGCATGAATATTATTTGAGTCTTCTTTGATCACTTATATGCATGATTACTTATAGCCTCGTATTTCTTCTCCGAATCTTTGGTTTAGTTAGGCCGACTAGATCAATTTTTCTTGCCATGGGAAGAGGTGCTTTGTGACGGGTTCGATCTTGCGGTGTTCTTTCCCAGGGACAGAAGGGGCAGCAAGACACGCATGTATCATTGCTATTAAGGATAACAATATGGGGTCTATTCCTACATGAATAGGTCTTGTCTACATCATGTCATCGTTCTTATTGCATTACTCCATTTTTTCATGAACGTGTGGTCGATGTGTGGAGTAATAGTGGTAGAAGCAGGCAGGAGTCAGTCTACTTATCTTGGACGTGATACCTATATAATGATCATCGATATCGTCATGACTATTTGATTTTCTATCAATTGCCCAACAGTAATTTGTTCACCCACCGTGCACTATACTCATGAGAGAAGCCAGTAGTGAACCCTACGGCCCCCGGGTCTACTTTTCCAACATATTGCTTTCCGATCTACTTTTTTTGCAATCTTTGTTTTCAGATCTACAAAACCAAAAACCCAAAAACATATTGCTGCATATTTGCTCTTTTATTTTGTGTTCTTGAGAGATCTATCTCTCGTATCTATCACTACCTAATCTATCTTTTTACCGTAGAGAGATTGACAACCTCTCTTTCGCGTCGGGTTGCAAGTATTTGTTGTTTGTGTGCAGGTGCTGCTTATTGGGTGGTGGTGATCCTCCTACTGGTTCGATAACCTTGGGTTCATAACTGAGGGAAATACTTACCGTCGCTGTGCTGCATCATCCCTTCCTCTTTGGGGAAATACCGACGCAGTCTCAAGCCACGTCAAAGGAATTTCTGGCGCCGTTGCCGAGGAGGACGCGGTCTCTTCTACGTGCCTATCGTAGGCGCCGAGGGGACTCCATCATCATCTACCAGGTTCCTAATCACAAACCTCATCTCCTTGTAATTACATTATTTGCCATTTGCCTCTCGTTTTCCTCTCCCCCACTTCACCAATTTGCCGTTTTATTCGCCCTCCTTTCCGTTTGCCTTTTTCTCGCCGGATCTCTTGCTTGTTGCTATGACTAGCGTTACTACTCCCCCTTTGTCACCAGATTTTGAAGTTCTATACTTGAAACAAAAACAAGGGGAAAATTTGAAAGATGCCTGGTATAGGCTAATGGAATCCTATCGTATTTCCAATCTAAAAGGAGATGCAAAAGTTTTGCTTAGAAATTTTTACATTGGATTGGCTTTGCATCATAGAGAGCTTTTAGATTTCGCCTCAAAGGGGAATTTTATTGAACTTGATACAAACGCCGCTTATGAAGTTTTGGAAGGGATGTTGGGGGTTCCTCCACCAAAGGGCTTGCTTTTTCACAAGAGGGGGTTCAAATTCTTGACAAACTGGATGACTTACACAAGCACTTGGTCGAGTTACAAAAATATCACGAACCCCTCAAACATATTAGTGGGAACCTCAATCGCTTGAACACTTTGATTACCCTTTGCAATAAGCGTTTGGATATTTTGGATCTTAAGATCGTTTCTTCTCTTGAAAATTTGGGGGAGTGGAAAGAGCCCCCCGGATTCAAGAAAGCCCTCACAAAAGTGGCCAAAACCAAAGATGACAATACTTGAATCTATGCGTTATGCCTAGCTAGGGGCGTAAAACGATAGCGCTTGTTGGGAGGCAACCCAATGAATAAAATAATTTTTGGTTTTTCCTTTCTGTTTTTGAGTGTTGACACAATTATGCCTCTGTTATGATTGTGTGTTTATGGTTTATTTAGTGTTTGTGCCAAGTAAAGCCTTTAGGATGATTCATAGGATGAGTAGAAGCGATGCTGAATCTGAAACAGAAACTTTGCGTCCAGTATATGAATTTTAATTTTTTGCTGGAACGTGATCTTGAGCTGAAATTTTAACACAGTGTTGATATACAAATTCCTTACGTTTCCCTAATTTTTCAGAAATTTTAGAGTTACAGAAGTATGGTTAGAGTACAGATTACTACAGACTGTTCTGTTTAAGACAGATTCTGTTTTCGTTGCATTGTGTGCTTGTTTTGATGAATCTATGGGTTATATTGAAGGGTATGAGCCATGGTAGAGTTAAAATACAGTAGGTATAATGCAATAATAAAATATGAATGGGTTTGCAACAGTACCGAAAGTAGTGATTTGCTTTATTATACTAACGGATCTCACGAAGATTTTGTTGAGTTTTGTGTGATTGAAGTTTTCAAGTTTTGGGTGAGATCACGATGGATGAAGGAATAAGGAGTGATAAAAGCCTAAGCTTGGGGATGCTACCGCACCCCCAAGATATATCCAAAGAGAAACAAGCAACTAAGCTTGGGGATGCCCCCCGAATGGCATCCCCTCTTTCTTCTAACGACCATCGGTATTTTACTTGGAGCTATATTTTTATTTGTCACATATCATGAGTTTGGCTTGGAGCGTCTTGTATCTTTGCTTGCTTTGCTTGTTAGTTTGTCACTTGTATCCTTGCTGGACACACCTATTTGAGGAAGCCAAAATCATGCTATGATTTGTTAGAATTGCTCTATGTGCTTCACTTAAACTTTTTGAGATATAGAATTGCTCTAGTGCTTCACTTATATCTTTTTGAGCACGGTGTGCTTGGAATTTTTTGTAGAAATACTCTCATGATTCACTTAGATTAATTTGAGAGTAGGAAAATTTTGGAGAAATCCTCTCATGCTTCACTTATACCTTTTTGAGAGATGAAATCTTTATGCTCATGTGCTTCACTTTAATTTGTTTGAGCTTGCCAAAAAGCAATGGCAATATATGAAAACTAGTCCCAAAGTGATAGATATCCAAGGAGGATATAATAAAAACTTTCATGAAGATCATTTGGAAAATTAAACTTGATTCCTTGTAATAGTTTTGAAACATGATGATAGTAATATGTGAGTCATGTTACTGAGTAATTATGCTTAGTAGGAATATTGGTGTAAAGGTTTGTGATTCCCAATGCATGCACGAAAGTCAATAGTTATGCAATGAAGTTACCTCCTACTTGTGGTGCATTATTCGGTGTTAGTTATGCTCAATGCTCGCTTATGTGAATTTTCGTTTCTTGGTTTGGTTGCTTCCCAATCTATTTGCTAGCCTCCATTTGTACTAAGTAGAAATACTACTTCTACATCCAAAATCCTTAAACCAAGTTTTGCCTTATGAGTCCACCATACCTACCTATATGCGGTATTTCCATGCCGTTCCAAGCAAATTTGTATGTGCCATCTCTAAATTTTCAAATAAATTTTCTCTTTTGTGTGCCCGTACCGCTCATGAAACGGTGGGGAGTGTCCAATATTTTTCCATGCTAGATGTGTTATTCTCAAGATAATTGTTTATTCACTTGTCATTGCATGAGAGTGCGGCGGTAATAGGGATGCCCATTCCCGAAATGAAAAAGAAAAAAAATATTTACTTTATGTTGTCAAATAATAAATTCCTTGGAAAGTGTAGGTATGGAAGGCAACCGTGGATACGGCCCGCCATGGAAAGTGAAAGTTTGGTGGAAAAAGGAATAAACTTTATTTTCTGTTTGGGAACCGCCTATGATATATCTAGCATGGAAAGTATTGTGAGCTACTTTGTCGTTTTCGTTGACAGGAAAAGCATGCCACCCAAAATATTTTTCCTCTCTCAATTTAAACCTTGAGCTCTGGCACCTCTACAAATCCCTACTTCCCTCTGCGAAGGGCCTATCTATTTACTTTATGCAATTTTTATTTTTGCTTTGAGTCTCCATCTTCTCTTATAAGCACCAACTAGGGGGCACTATGATCGTACTTGAGCATTGGGCATAGCTAATATTTGAGTGTGTTTCATGAATGGATCAATGATTGAGCATGATGGGCTAGGGATAACTTTCTTTAGTGTTGATATTTTGAAAGACATGGTTGCTTGTTGACATGTTTGAGTATTGAAGTCATTATGTTAAAACTAGACTATTGATTTGAATCATTTACAAGTCCAAATGTCCATGCTATACACAAGAAAAGAATATGATGAACATGTTAGGCAGCATTCCACATCAAAAATTCTGTTCTTATCATTTACCTACTCAAGGACGAGTAGGAATTAAGCTTGGGAATGCTGATACGTCTCCAACGTATCTATAATTTTTGCTTGTTCCATGCAGTTATATTATCATTCTTGGATGTTTTACAATCATTTTATAACAACTTTATATCATTTTTTGGGACTAACCTATTGACATAGTGCCAAAGTGCCAGTTGCTATTTTTGCTTGTTTTTTACTTCGCAGAAAATCAATACCAAACGAAGTCCAATCGTGACGAAACTTTTTGGAGAATTTTTTTGGACCAGAAGACACCCAGTGGGCCAAAGAAGTACCGGGGGAGTGGGCTGAGGAGACCACAACCCACCAGGGCGCACCAGGGGGGCCCCGGCGTGCCCTGATGCGTTGTGCCCTCCTCGGGGCCCCTCTCCACCGCCTCCGATGCCTATAAATTCCCAAATATTCCAAAAACCCTAGGGGAGTCGACGAAACACAATTCCAGCCGCCGCAAGTTCCAGAACCTCGAGATCCAATCTAAACACCATCACGGAGGGGTTCATCTTCCTCATAGGTGCCTCTCCGATGATGTGTGAGTAGTCCACCATAGACCTATGGGTCCGTAGGCAGTAGCTAGATGGCTTCCTCTCTCTCTCTCTCTCTTATGATTCTCAATACAATGGTCTCTTGGAGATCTATTTGATGTAAACTTTTGCGGTGTGTTTGTTGGGATCCGATGAATTTTGAGTTCATGATCAGTTTCTATGCATGAATATTATTTGAGTCTTCTTTGATCTCTTATATGCATGATTACTTATAGCCTCGTATTTCTTCTCCGAATCTTTGGTTTAGTTAGGCCGACTAGTTCGATTTTTCTTGCCATGGGAAGAGGTGCTTTGTGATGGGTTCGATCTTGCGGTGTTCTTTCCCAGTTACAGAAGGGGCAGCAAGACACGCATGTATCGTTGATATTAAGGATAACAAGATGGGGTATATTGATACATGAATAGATCTTGTCTACATCATGTCATCGTTCTTATTGCATTACTCCGTTTTTCCATGAACTTAATACACTAGATGCATGCTAGATAGCGGTCGATGTGTGGAGTAATAGTGGTAGATGCAGGCAGGAGTCGGTCTACTTATCTTGGACGTGATGCCTATATAATGATCATCGCCTTGGATATCGTCATGACTATTCGATTTTCTATCAATTGCCCAACAGTAATTTGTTCACCCACCGTGTGCTATACTCATGAGAGAAGCCACTAGTGAACCCTACGGCCCTCGGGTCTACTTTTCCAACATATTGCTTTCCGATGTACTTTTTTTTGCAATCTTTGTTTTTAGATCTACAAAACCAAAAACCCAAAAACATATTGCTGCATATTTGCTCTTTTATTTTGTGTTCTTGAGGGATCTATCTCTCCTATCTATCACTACCTAATCTATCTTTTTACCGTAGAGAGATTGACAACCTCTCTTTCGCGTCGGGTTGCAAGTATTTCTTGTTTGTGTGCAGGTGCTGCTTATTGGGTGGTGGTGATCCTCCTACTGGTTCGATAACCTTGGTTTCATAAGTAAGGAAAATACGTACCGTCGCTGTGCTGCATCATCCCTTCCTCTTTGGGGAAATACCGACACAGTCTCAAGCCACGTCACACACCAAGTCTTCGGAACATTCCCCATAAGCCTAGGGTCATTTCGCAGCCCGTCCTTCCCGAAGATGCCATAAGGCAGCCCATCGGGCCGAACTATAAGAGATAAGTCAGCGGCCCGAGGACCCCTGAATCCCGGACTCCCTCAGTAGCCCCCGAACTAGCCTCCAACGCCGGCTTTTAGGACGTCAGTCGTCCCGCACGTCCAGAGTGTTCGGCTTGCGGGGCGAGTTCATTTCTTCCTTTCATGCTTCGGCAATCCTAAGCTCGGCCGCCGATGACACCCCTCAGTCTAAACATATCCTACTTAGCCTTGAAGACCGAATGCCCGAGCGTGAACAGTGCCCTTCCTGACAATTTTTCTGACAAAAGGCTCAGACGGGTCATGGCCATTCAATCAGTTAGAAAAACTCGATTCGCAGTTCGAGGCCGCCTTTTTATTGGCACGTTCAATCGACGTGAAGATCATGCTCCATTTTTTACGGGATATGATCAATGATTTGGTCTATCCCACGCATGCATAATGGGGCGGTCGCTTTGGGAACTGGCGCAGCTCACGACGCAGTAAGGGGACGCTTGTTGTTATGGCCTTCCATAAAAGGGGAAAAACTCCTTCACAATCCTCCCACGCTCCCCAGACTCGCTTTCTCCAACCTTCCTCGCTCCGAGCGCGCTGATCTAATCTTTCTCCAGCCCTTCCTCCTGTTGGAAATATGCCCTAGAGGCAATAATAAAATGGTTATTATTATAATTCCTTGTTCATGATAATTGTCTATTGTTCATGCTATAATTGTATTAACCGGAAACCGTAATACATGTGTGAATACATAGACCACACCATGTCCCTAGTGAGCCTCTAGTTGACTAGCTCGTTGATCAATAGATGGTCATGGTTTCCTAACCATGGACATTGGATGTCGTTGATAACGGGATCACATCATTAGGAGAATGATGTGATGGACAAGACCCAATCCTAAGCATAGCACAAGATCGTGTAGTTCGTCTGCTAGAGCTTTTCTAATCTCAAGTATCATTTCCTTAGACCATGAGATTGTGCAACTCCCGGATACCGTAGGAATGCATTGGGTGTATCAAACGTCACAACGTAACTGGGTGACTATAAAGGTGCGCTACAGGTATCTCCGAAAGTGTCTGTTGGGTTGGCACGAATCGAGACTGGGATTTGTCACTCCATGTGACGGAGAGGTATCTCTGGGCCCACTCGGTAATACATCATCATAATGAGCTCAATGTGACTAAGGAGTTAGTCACGGGGTCATGTGTTACGGAACGAGTAAAGAGACTTGCCGGTAACGAGATTGAACAAGGTATAGGGATACCGACGCCGAATCTGGGGCAAGTAACATACCGATGGACAAAGGGAATTATATACGGGATTAATTGAATCCCCGACATCGTGGTTCATCCGATGAGATCATCGTGGAACATGTGGGAACCAATATGGGTATCCAGATCCCGCTATTGGTTATTGGCCGGAGAGGTGTCTCGGTCATGTCTGCATGGTTCCCGAACCCGTAGGGTCTACACACTTAGGGTTCGGTGATGCTAGAGTTGTAATGGGAATTGTATGTGGTTACCGAAAGTTGTTCAGAGTCCCGGATGAGATCCCGGACGTCACGAGGAGTTCCGGAATGGTCCGGAGGTAAAGATTTATATATGGGAAGTCCTATTTTGGCCACCGGAAAATGTTCGGCATTTTTCGGTATTGTACCGGGAAGGTTCTAGAAGGTTCCGGAGTGGGGGCCACCTGCATGGGGGGACCCACATGAACGTGGGTAGTGGGGGCAAGGCCCCACACCCCTGGTCAAGGCGCACCAAGATCCCCCCTTAGAAGGAATAAGATCATATCCCGAAGGGATAAGATCAAGATCCCTAAAAAGGGGGGATAACAATCGGTGGGGAAGGGAAAGGATGGGATTTCTTTCCTCCCACCTTTGCCAATGCCCCAATGGACTTGGAGGGCAAGAAACCAGCCCCCTCCACCCCTATATATAGTGGGGAGGCGCATGTGAGCTGGATCCCTTGCCCCTGGCACAACCCTCCCCCCTCCTACACCTCCTCCTCCTTCGTAGTGCTTAGCGAAGCTCTGCCAGAGAACCACGAGCTCCACCGCCACCACGCCGTCGTGCTGCTAGAGCTCTCCCTCAACTTCTCCTCCCCCTTGCTGGATCAAGAAGGAGGAGACATCCCCGGGATGTACGTGTGTTGAACGCGGAGGCGCCGTCCGTTCGGCGCTTGGATCGGATCTTCCGCGATTTGAATCACCGCGAGTACGACTCCATCAACCGCGTTCTTTGCAACGCTTCCGCTTAGCGATCTTCAAGGGTATGAAGATGCACTCCCTCTCTCTCGTTGCTAGCATCTCCTAGATTGATCTTGGTGACACGTAGGAAATTTTTTGAATTATTATTACGTTCTCCAACAGTGGCATCAGAGCTAGGTCTATGCGTAGATTCTATGCACGAGTAGAACACAAGTAGTTTTGGGAGATGATTTGGTCAATTTGCTTGCCGTTACTATTCCTATCTTGATTCGGCGGCATTGTGGGATGAAGCGGCCCGGACCGACTTTACACGTCCTATCTTGATTCGGCGGCATTGTGGGATGAAGCGGCCCGGACCGACTTTACACGTACGCTTACGTGACACTGGTTCCACTGCCTGACATGCACTGGTTGCATAAGGTGGCTAGCGGGTGTCTGTCTCTCCCACTTTAGTCGGATGGGATTCGATGAAGAGGGTCCTTATGAAGGGTAAATAGCAATTGGCATATCACCGTTGTGGCTTTTGCGTAGGTAAGAAACGTTCTTGCTAGAAACCCATAGCAGCCACGTAAAACTTGCAACAACAATTAGAGGACGTCTAACTTGTTTTTGCAGGGTATGCTATGTGATGTGATATGGCCAAAAGGATGTGATGAAATATATGTGATGTATGAGATTGATCATGTTCTTGTAATAGGAATCATGACTTGCATGTCGATGGGTATGACAACCGGCAGGAGCCATAGGAGTTGTCTTAATTTATTGTATGACCTGCGTGTCAATCAAAAACGCCATGTAATTACTTTACTTTATTGCTAACCGTTAGCCATAGTAGTAGAAGTAATAGTTGGCGAGACAACATTTATGAAGACACGATGATGGAGATCATGATGATGGAGATCATGGTGTCGTGCCGGTGACAATGGTGATCATGCCGCGCCCCGAAGATGGAGATCAAAGGCGCACGATGATATTGGCCATATCATGTCACTTTATGATTTGCATGTGATGTTTATCATGTTTTTACATCTTATTTGCTTAGAACGACGGTAGCATAAATAAGATGATCCCTCACTAAAATTTCAAGAAATGTGTTCCCCCTAAGTGTGCACCGTTGCGAAGGATCGTTGTTTCGAAGCACCACGTGATGATCGGGTGTGATAGATTCTAACGTTCGCATACAACGGGTGTAAGCCAGATTTACACACGCGAAACACTTAGGTTGACTTGACGAGCCTAGCATGTACAGACATGGCCTCGGAACACGAGAGACCGAAAGGTCGAACATGAGTCGTATAGTAGATGCGATCAACATGGAGATGTTCACCATTGATGACTAGTCCGTCTCACGTGATGATCGGACACGGCCTAGTCGATATGGATAATGTATCACTTAGATGACTAGAGGGATGTCTATCTGAGTGGGAGTTCATTAAATAATTTGATTAGATGAACTTAATTATCATGAACTTAGCCTAAAATTGTCTTTACAATCTATCTTGTAGATCCAATGGCCCATGCTAATGTTGCCCTCAACTTCAACGCGTTCCTAGAGAAAACCAAGTTGAAAGACGATGGAAGCAACTATACGGATTGGGTCCGTAACTTGAGGATCATCCTCATAGCTTCCAAGAAAGCATATGTCCTTGATGCACCGCTAGGTGACGCACCCATTTTCCCAGCAACTCAAGACGTTATGAACGCCTGGCAGTCGCGTAGTGATGATTACTCCCTGGTTCAGTGCGGCATGCTTTACAGCTTAGAACCAGGGCTCCAAAAGCGTTTTGAGCAACACGGAGCATATGAGATGTTCCAAGAGCTGAGAATGGTTTCCCAAGCTCATGCCCGGGTCGAGAGATATGAAGTCTCCGACAAGTTCTTCAGTTGTAAGATGGAGGAAAATAGTTCTGTCAGCGAGCACATACTCAAAATGTCTGGGTTGCACAACCGCTTGTCTCAGCTGGGAGTTAATCTTCCGGATGACTCGGTTATTGACAGAATCCTCCAGTCGCTTCCACCTAGCTACAAGAGCTTTGTGATGAACTTCAATATGCAAGGAATGGAGAAGTCCATTCCTGAGTTATATTCGATGCTGAAATCAGCGGAGGTGGAGATCAAAAAGGAACATCAAGTGTTGATGGTGAATAAGACCACCAGTTTCAAGAAAGGCAAGGGTAAGAAGAACTTCAAGAAGGACGGCAAAGCAGTTGCCATGCCCGGTAAATCAGTTGTCGGGAAGAAGCCCAAGAATGGACCCAAGCTTGAGACTGAGTGCTTTTATTGCAAGGGAACCGGTCACTGGAAGCGGAACTGCCCCAAGTACTTAGCGGATAAGAAGGATGGCAACGTCAAAGGTATATATGATATACATGTTATTGATGTGTACCTTACCAGCGCTCGTAGTAGCTCCTGGGTATTTGATACCGGTGCGGTTGCTCACATCTGTAACTCAAAACAGGAGCTGCGGAATAAGCGGAGACTGGCGAAGGACGAGGTGACGATGCGCGTCGGGAATGGTTCCAAGGTCGATGTGATCGCCGTCGGCACGCTACCTCTACATCTACCTTCGGGTTTAGTTTTAAACCTCAATAATTGTTATTTAGTACCAGCTTTGAGCATGAACATTGTATCTGGATCTCGTTTGATGCGAGATTGCTACTCATTTAAATCCGAGAATAATGGTTGTTCTATTTATATGAGAGATATGTTTTATGGTCATGCCCCGCTGGTCAATGGTTTATTTTTATTGAATCTCGAACGTGATGTTACACATATTCATAGTGTGAATACCAAACGATGTAAGGTTGATAATGATAGTCCCACATACTTGTGGCACTGCCGCCTTGGTCATATTGGTGTCAAACGCATGAAGAAACTCCAGGCAGATGGACTTTTGGAGTCTCTTGATTATGAATCATTTGACACGTGCGAACCATGCCTCATGGGCAAGATGACTAAGACTCCGTTCTCCGGAACAATGGAGCGAGCAACCAACTTGTTGGAAATAATACATACCGATGTATGCGGTCCAATGAGCGTTGAGGCTCGCGGTGGCTATCGTTATGTTCTCACCCTCACTGATGACTTAAGCAGATATGGGTATGTCTACTTAATGAAACACAAGTCTGAGACCTTTGAAAAGTTCAAGGAATTTCAGAGTGAGGTAGAGAATCAACGTGACAAGAAAATAAAATTCTTACGATCTGATCGTGGAGGAGAATACTTGAGTCACGAGTTTGGCACGCACTTAAGGAAATGTGGAATTGTTTCACAACTCACGCCGCCTGGCACACCTCAGCGTAATGGTGTGTCCGAACATCGTAATCGCACTCTATTGGATATGGTGCGATCTATGATGTCTCTTACTGATTTACCGCTATCATTTTGGGGATATGCATTAGAGACTGCCGCATTCACTTTAAATAGGGCACCGTCTAAATCCGTTGAGACGACACTGTATGAATTATGGTTTGGGAAGAAACCTAAGCTGTTGTTTCTGAAAGTTTGGGGATGCGATGCTTATGTCAAGAAACTTCAACCTGAAAAGCTCAAACCCAAATCGGAAAAGTGTGTCTTCATAGGATACCCTAAGGAAACTATTGGGTATACCTTCTACCTCAGATCCGAAGGCAAGATCTTTGTTGCCAAGAATGGATCCTTTCTAGAGAAAGAGTTTCGCTCGAAAGAAGTAAGTGGGAGGAAAGTAGAACTTGATGAGGTAATTGTACCCCCTCTCGAACCGGAGAGTAGCGCAGCGCAGGAAAATGTTTCTGTGGTGCCTGCACCGACTAGACAGGAAGTTAATGATGATGATCATGAAACTTCGGATCAAGTTACGACTGAACTTCGTAGGTCCACGAGGACATGTTCTGCACCAGAGTGGTACGGCAACCCTGTCCTGGAAATCATGTTGTTAGACAACGGTGAACCTTCGAACTATGAAGAAGCCATGGCGGGCCCGGATTCCAACAAATGGCTTGAAGCCATGAAATCCGAGATAGGATCCATGTATGAGAACAAAGTATGGACTTTGGTGGACTTGCCCGATGATCGGCAAGCCATAGAAATTAAATGTATCTTTAAGAAGAAGACTGACGCGGATGGTAATGTGACCGTCTATAAGGCTCGGCTTGTCGCTAAGGGTTATCGACAAGTTCAAGGAGTTGACTACGATGAGACTTTCTCACCCGTAGCGATGCTGAAGTCCGTCCGAATCATGTTAGCAGTTGCCGCATTTTATGATTATGAGATCTGGCAAATGGACGTCAAAACGGCATTCCTTAACGGTTTCCTTAAGGAAGAATTGTATATGATGCAGCCGGAAGGTTTTGTCGATCCTAAGAATGCTGACAAGGTACACAAGCTCCAGCGCTCCATCTATGGGCTGGTGCAAGCATCTCGGAGTTGGAACATTCGCTTTGATGAGGTGATCAAAGCGTTTGGGTTTATACAGACTTATGGAGAAGCCTGTATTTACAAGAAAGTGAGTGGGAGCTCTGTAGCATTTCTCATTTTATATGTGGATGACATATTGTTGATGGGAAATGATATAGAACTTTTCGAAAGCATAAAGGCCTAATTGAATAAGTGTTTTTCAATGAAGGACCTTGGAGAAGCTGCTTACATATTAGGCATCAAGATCTATAGAGATAGATCGAGATGCCTCATTGGTCTTTCACAAAGCACATACCTTGACAAGATATTGAAGAAGTTCAATATGGATCAGTCCAAGAAGGGGTTCTTGCCTGTATTGCAAGGTGTGAGATTGAGCACAGCTCAATGCCCGACCTCAGCAGAAGATAGAGAAAAGATGAGTGTCATCCCCTATGCCTCAGCCATAGGCTCTATTATGTATGCCATGCTATGTACCAGACCTGATGTGAACCTTGCCATAAGTTTGGTAGGGAAGTACCAAAGTGATCCCGGAATGGAACACTGGACAGCGGTCAAGAATATCCTTAAGTACCTAAAAAGGACTAAGGATATGTTTCTCGTTTATGGAGGTGCCGAAGAGCTCGTCGTAAAGGGTTACGTCGATGCTAGCTTCGACACAGATCCGGATGACTCCAAGTCACAAACCGGATACGTGTATATTTTGAATGGCGGGGCAGTCAGCTGGTGCAGTTGCAAGCAAAACGTCGTGGCGGCATCTACATGTGAAGCGGAGTACATAGCTGCTTCGGAAGCAATGCAGGAAGGAGTCTGGATGAAGGATTTCATCACTGACCTAGGAGTGATTCCCAATGCGTCGGGCCCGATGACTCTCTTCTGTGACAACACTGGAGCTATTGTTCATGCTCAGGTTTCACAAGAAGACCAAGCACATCAAGCGCCGCTTCAACTCCATTCGTGGTTACATTCAGGATGTAGATATAGATATTTGTAAAGTACATACGGATCTGAATGTCGCAGATCGGTTGACTAAACCTCTTCCACGAGCGAAACATGATCAGCACCAGAACTCTATGGGTGTTCGATTCATCACAATGTAACTAGATTATTGACTCTAGTGCAAGTGGGAGACTATTGGAAATATGCCCTAGAGGCAATAATAAAATGGTTATTATTATATTTCCTTGTTCATGATAATTGTCTATTGTTCATGCTATAATTGTATTAACCGGAAACCGTAATACATGTGTGAATACATAGACCACACCATGTCCCTAGTGAGCCTCTAGTTGACTAGCTCGTTGATCAATAGATGGTCATGGTTTCCTGACCATGGACATTGGATGTCGTTGATAACGGGATCACATCATTAGGAGAATGATGTGATGGACAAGACCCAATCCTAAGGATAGCACAAGATCGTGTAGTTCGTCTGCTAGAGCTTTTCTAATGTCAAGTATCATTTCCTTAGACCATGAGATCGTGCACCTCCCGGATACCGTAGGAATGCTTTGGGTGTATCAAACGTCACAACGTAACTGGGTAAATATAAACGTGCACTACAGGTATCTCTGAAAGTGTCTGTTGGGTTGGCACGAATCGAGACTGGGATTTGTCACTCCGTGTGACGGAGAGGTATCTCTGGGCCCACTCGGTAATACATCATCATAATGAGCTCAATGTGACTAAGGAGTTAGTCACGGGATCATGTGTTACGGAACGAGTAAAGAGACTTGCCGGTAACGAGATTGAACAAGGTATAGGGATACCGACGATCGAATCTCGGGCAAGTAACATACCGATGGACAAAGGGAATTGTATACGGGATTAATTGAATCCCCGACATCGTGGTTCATCCGATGAGATCATCGTGGAACATGTGGGAGCCAATATGGGTATCCAGATCCCGCTATTGGTTATTGGCCGGAGAGGTGTCTCGGTCATGTCTGCATGGTTCCCGAACCCGTAGGGTCTACACACTTAAGGTTCGGTGACGCTAGAGTTGTAATGGGAATTGTATGTGGTTATCGAGAGTTGTTCGGAGTCCCGGATGAGATCCCGGACGTCACGAGGAGTTCCGGAATGGTCCAGAGGTAAAGATTTATATACGGGAAGTCCTATTTTGGCCACTGGAAAATGTTCGGGCTTTTTCGGTATTGTACCGGGAAGGTTCTAGCAGGTTCCGGAGTGGGGCCCACCTGCATGGGGGGACCCACATGAACGTTGGTAGTGGGGGCAAGGCCCCACACCCCTGGTCAAGGCGCACCAAGATCCCCCCTTAGAAGGAATAAGATCATATCCCGAAGGGATAAGATCAAGATCCCTAAAAAGGGGGGATAACAATCGATGGGGAAGGGAAAGGATGGGATTTCTTTCCTCCCACCTTTGCCAACGCCCCAATGGACTTGGAGGGCAAGAAACCAGCCCCCTCCACCTCTATATATAGTGGGGAGGTGCATGGGAGCTGGATCCCTTGCCCCTGGAGCAGCCCTCCCCCCTCCTACACCTCCTCCTCCTCCGTAGTGCTTAGCGAAGCTCTGCCGGAGAACCACGAGCTCCACCGCCACCACGCCGTCGTGCTGCCGGAGCTCTCCCTCAACTTCTCCTCCCCCCTTCACTACTGGAATCAGGGACTTTGCCATCTGCCAGCTCTTTGCCGTCTGCTGGCAGACGGCAAAGAGGTTGTTTGCCGTCTGCTTCGGGAAAGCAGACGGCAAAGATCTGGCTGATGGGAAAGACACTGTTTGCCATCAGCCAGCTCCTTGCCGTCTGCTAGCGGACGGCAAAGTTTCTTTGCCGTCCGCTAGCAGACGGTAAAGAGGTGGGGTGGGGCCCAGTGGAGGCCAGTTAACTGCAACGGCCCACCCCACCTCTTTGCCGTCTGCTAGCGGCCGGCAAAGAATCTTTGCCGTCTGCTAGCAGACGGCAAAGAAAATACCTACTAACAGCCCTAACGGCCCACCCCCCCTCCACTCTCTCCACTGTCTCTGCCTCTCCCCTCCCGACCCCGACCCCACACCGCCGCCGCACCCGCCGCCGCCCCCGACCCGCCCCGGCCCGCCGCCCGCCGCTCGCCGCCGCCGCACCCGCGACTGCCGACGCCGCCCACTGCCCCGCCCCACTGCCCCGCCCCGTGCCCGCGCGGCCGCGCCCAGGCCTGCCCCTCGCCGCCCCGTCACGGCCCGGCCGCCCCCTCGTCGCCCCGTCGCGGCCCGGACGCCGGCCAGCCCCGTCGCCGCCCCCTCGCCGGCCAACCCCTCTGCCCCCCTCTGGTGAGCTCCCCCTCCTGCCCCTTTTTTTCTGTTTTTTTATTATTTTTTCGGTTTAGGTTTTAGATATTTAGACATTTAGGAGTTTAGATACTTAGATGTTTAGGTTTTTAGATATTTAGACATTTAGGTAGAAAGAAACCTAGAAGAAAGAAAAAGAAGAAAAGAAAAAGGAAAAAAAGGATAAAGAAAAAGGAAAAGAAGAAAAAATAAGAAGAAGAAGAAGAAGAAGAAGAAGAAGAAGAAGAAGAAGAAGAAGAAGAAGAAAAAGAAAAAGAAGAAGAGGAGGAGGAGAAGAAAAAATAAGAAGAAGAAGAAGAAGAAGAAGAAGAAGAAGAAGAAGAGGAGGAGGAGGAGGAGGAGAGGAGGAGAAGAAGAAGAGGAAAAAGGAAAGGAAGAAGAAAAGAAGAGGAGGAGGAGAAGAAAAAAGAAGAAGAAGAAGAAGAAGGAAAAAAGGAAGAAAAGGAAGAAGAGGAAGAAGAAGAAAAGGAAAAAGAGGAAAAAAAGACCCCGACACCCGGACCCCGACCCCGACACGACACCCCGACTCCGACACGACACCCCGACACCCCGACCCTGACATGACACCCCGACCCCGACATGACACCCCGACACGACATCCGACACACCCCGACACCCCGACACGACAGCCCGACACCCCGACACCACGACACCCCGACACCCCGACCCGACACCCCGACACCCCGACACCACGACAGCCCGACACCACGACACCCCCGACGCCGACACCTCTTCGGCCTCCTGTTGACCGAAAAGGTGCTCTTCGGCCTTCCAGAGGCCGACGGGGTCATATATTTCCCTATTTTGTTATGAAAAACATCATATATATTTGTGTTGATCGGGTGGATTTAAATGTGCAGTTCTTTCGTTGCTGCGAGGGTCTGGTGTTCGACGACCTCCCCGTGCGTACGACGAGCTCCGCCCCTGCGTTCGTGGGTGAGCACAAATGATATCTCCTCCTCCCCCCTTCATTTGCTCTGTTCCGGTCTTCGTGCCAATGAAACTTGCTAGCTATAGGTGTCAATCATCAGTATGCGTGACCACTATGCGTCTCCCGTTCGAAAGGGTTACATCTATAAATATGCATGCATTTGCATATTTATAACCGTGATTCTTTCGAATTGTCCAACGTTATCCATGGACAGCCCGAGTATGTGTAGATTGGGTTCATTTTCCCATATGCTCTACTCCGGATCCAATGCAGAATTTCGTCAGTGCCTCCCTGTTGTTCTCCGGGTACACATCCTCTCTGCTTATTGCCGAGACGTGTATCAGGAGAACAGCGGGGAGGTGCTGCCAAAATTTTGCGTCAGATCCGGAGCCGAGCATGGGAAAACGAACCTATCTACACATACTCGGGTGGGATTAGGACCTATCTTTACCTACTAGCGTCTAGGTTGCATGGACGTAATAAAACTGACAAACTCTATTAACTGATGAATATGGTTTGCTGAATTATGTATATATTTCTTGTGTGTCCAGTAGCTAGGCAAGATGAGTGATCGTGCGTGGATGTACACCGGTCACACTAGTCAGAAAGACATGACCCATGAATGGATAAGAAAAACCAAGGGGTTTGTGAGAGCCGCATTTGCAAATGGACAGGAAACAACCTGGTGCCCTTGTGTCGAGTGCGACAACTTTCATAAGAAGTCAGAGTTTGAAATGATCAAACACCTGCAGAAGTTGGGTTTTACGCCTAATTATAAGGTCTGGACATTTCATGGTGAGTCTGCCCAACGTGCCAGAGCTGAGGAGGGCCGTCGTCGCACCGACGAGCATGGTACCGGGATGGAAGACATGGTGGAAGACTTTGATGATGCTCGGGATTCGGACGATGAGATGGAGGAATCTGCAAAAGCCTTCAATGATATGTTGGAGTCTTCAAAATGTCCTCTCCAGGAGCACACTGAGCTTTGTCAGCTGGATGCCATCGCACAAGTAATGGCTCTGAAGGCTCAATTCAACTTGGGCAGAGAATGCTACGACGCGATGATGACACTATTTGGACGTTTTCTACCCAAAGGCCATGTAATGCCTGCAAACCTGTACCAGTCGGACAAAATCCTCCGTGTACTTAAGATGCCCTATGAGAAGATAGATGCCTGTGAGAAAGGATGTGCCTTATTTAGGCTTGAGTATGCAGACTTGAAGTATTGTCCCGTTTGCCAGTCTTCCAGGTATGTTGAGGTAGACAACGGTATGGGTGATAAGAGTCAGACAAAAATCCCAGTTAATGTTCTTCGGTATATGCCAATCATACCAAGACTTCAACGTCTTTTCATGGTCGAAGAGACGGCCAGACAGATGACATGGCATAAATTGGGCAAAAGAACCGAACTAGATGCAGATGGGGAGCCGATGTTGGAACACACATCGGACGCTTTTGCGTGGAAGCGCTTCGATGCAATACATCATGCTAAAGTGGCAGATCCAAGGCATCCTCGAATCGCCATAAGCACGGATGGGTTCAATGTGTTTGGTATGATGGCAGCCCAATATAGTTGTTGGCCTGTATTTGTCATTCCACTCAATCTCCCCCCTGGACAGATTATGCAAAGAAAGAACATTTTCCTGACGTTGATAATTCCGGGGCCCAACTATTCGGGGAAGAGTATGAATGTGTACATGCAGCCGCTTAAGGATGAACTGCAAGAAGCTTGGGATAATGGGATCAAGACATACGACGCCGCTACAAAAAAAAACTTCCTAATGCGTGTGTGGTACATGTACTCGATGCATGACTTGCCAGCGTATGCGCTATTCGTTGGCTGGTGTGTGCATGGAAGGTTCCCGTGCCCCACATGCAAGGCAGCTCTTGAGTTTCGTCGGCTGCAGACGGGTGGCAAGTTTTCTTGCTTCGACATGCATAGACAGTTCCTGGATCCTCGCCATAAGTTCAGAAAAGACAAGAAGAACTTCATCAAAGGTAGAGTTGTCAAAAACTCTGCACCACCTGCGTTGACAGGCCAACAGACCCTGGATCAGTTAAACTCTCTCGAGCAGGATCCAGAGCGTCCAGGGTATTTCAAGGGGTATAATTCGGAACACGTACGCCTGGACTCACAAGACATGCTTGTGGGATCTGCCTTACTTCAAAGACCTCCTTTGCCCACACAACATCGACGTGATGCACACTGAAAAGAATGTCGGCGAGGCCCTCTTTGGTACATTGTTCGGCATAGAGGGGAAAACAAAGGATAATCCTAAGGCTAGAGTCGATCAGCAGGCTCTATGTGATAGACCACTACAAAACATGCGACAACCGAAAGGAAAGAAGAACTGGACGAAGCCAAAGGCATGGTTCAATCTTGGAAGGCCAGTTACGAGGGAAATACTCCTGTGGGTGAAAAATGAGTTGATGTTCCCCGATGGGTATGCAGCGAATCTAAAGAGGGGAGCGAGCCTTGAAAAATTGAAAATATTTGGTCTCAAGAGTCATGATTGGCACATATGGCTTGAGCGGGTAATGCAAGTGATGTTGCGTGGCTTTATCCCTGAGGATGAATGGCTAGTACTGGCAGAGCTGAGCTATTTCTTCCGTGTTCTTTGTGCGAAAGAACTATCGCCTGGCTTGCTAGAAGAACTGGAAGAGTTGGCGCCGGAGTTGATCTGCAAGTTAGAGAAGATCTTTCCACCGGGCTTCTTTAATCCAATGCAGCATTTGATTTTGCATCTCCCGACCGAGGCACGATTGGGGGGGCCCGAGCAGAATCGTTGGTGCTACGCAACTGAGAGGATGCAGAAGACGCTTCGAGAAAAATGTAAAAATAAACGTCGAATTGAAGCATCGATGGCCGAGGCATTCATTACTGAGGAGGTGGCAAACTTGGTGACAGCACACTACGAAGCCAAAAATCGTCATTTGCATAATCCGAAGCCTCGGTACAATGCTGGCGACCCTAAAAAGGGTGGATCCAACCTCAGCCTATTCAAAGGGAAGCTCACACCAGCCGGTGCTTATACTTCCTTACCGTTGGATGTCGACGAATGGCGGACCATTACGTTGTATATCTTGAACAACCTAACAGAAGTGCGGCCGTACATCGAGTAAGTTCTCGGTACATTATTTCGCAACCTCTAATTCCTTTGAACTGCTCTTATTCCCGGATATTTGATAGAGTCGATACGTCGCCGAATTCTCGTATGGAGCGGTGATCCAAAAGGATTCCGTCGAAGAGTATGAGCTTCTGGCAATGCATGGAGGCGGCTATCCCGGTTTCATCTCTTGGTTCAAACAAACGGTAATTTCCATTAGACCATTTCATTTCTTCGTCTAATTTCTGGCTAATGCAACAATCCTTTCGTATTAAACTTGTAGGCTAGTTCAGAGTCTATGGACGCCGAATTGAGACAAGTCGCAAATGGTTTTGACTATAAGGTCCGTTCATTTGACAAATACGACATCAACGGGTATCGCTTTCGTACCTATGGCAAAGAGCTATCTATGGCCGACCGAAAGTCTACAAATTGTTGTGTCTCTGCTATCGGCGAAGGAGGTACCGAGTATTATGGAAGAGTTGAAGCAATTTATGAACTTCTATTCTATGGCGCAAACCCACCGAACGTCGTAGTCTTCAAATGTTATTGGTTCTAGCCGAAGGAGACTAGAAGGACTCATGAACATCTAGGGCTAGTCGAAATCAAACAAAGCACCCATTTGGATGTTCCCGATGTCTATATCACGGCTCAACAGGCGACCCAAGTTTTCTATCTACCGTGGGCCTGCCAAACTGATCCAAATCTGAATGGTTGGGATGTCGTTTATGAAGTGCCGCCACGTGTTAGACCACCTCCCCCCAATGAAGAGGATTATGAACCTCACATTAACCGAGACACATATGAAGGAGAATTCTTCCAAGAAACACATCTTTCCAAAAAACGTTTCAAGAACCGCTCTACTTCACACCAGAACATTGAAGTAGACAGCGGCAGTGAATCCGAGCCTGAGCCGGAACAAGAAGAGCCGGAACAAGAAGAGCCGGAACAAGAAGAGGTTACTGCTGCGGATGACCTGTCAATGCTTGACCGATTACGTACAGGAGGCCTTCCACATGTTGATGCATTTATTGATGATGATGATGAGCACGTCATTACTGATAGTGATGATGATGATGATGCATTTATTGACCCCGAAGCATATATAGATGATGATAATGCATTTATTAATGATGACGATGAAGATTAATATTATAGTTCATGCCAGGTATTCAATTATTATTATGTAAATATATATTATTAATTAGTTCATGTTAGGTATTCAATTTTTTATTATGTTCATGATGATGATACACTTAAATTATATACATATTATTCATGTCAGGTATTCATTCTTTAACCTAGGATAGCTCTAAAATGACCTATACTTAGCATTTATTCCTCCAAAATGAATTTATATGCTTAGCTAGCTCAAAAATTACATAACAACCTTAATTAGCTCCAAAATGACCTATTTAACCTAGGATAGCTCTAAAATGACCTATACTTAGCATTTATTCCTCCAAAATGACTTAATATGCTTAGGTAGCTCAAAAATGACATAATAACCTTAATTAGCTCCAAAATGACCTATTTAACCTAGGATAGCTCTAAAATGACCTATACTTAGCATTTATTCCTCCAAAATGAATTTATATGCTTAGCTAGCTCAAAAATGACATAATAACCTTAATTAGCTCAAAAATGACCTATTTAACATATGATAGCTCTAAAATGACCTATACTTAGCATTTATTCCTCCAAAATGAATTTATATGCTTAGCTAGCTAAAAAATGGACCTATTTAACCTTGGATAGCTCTAAAATGACCTATTTAACCTAGGATAGCTCTAAAATGACTTATACTTAGCATTTATTCCTCCAAAATGACTTAATATGCTTAGCTAGCTCAAAAATGACATAATATGCTTAAGAAATGACCTATTTAGCTCCAAAATGACTTAATATGCTTAATTAGCTCAAAAATGGCATAATTACTTATGTTAGCACAAAAATGACCTATACTTAGCTTTTTTTAGTTCATTTATGATATACTTAGCATATTTAGGTCAAAAATGGCCTATTTACCTAGGTTAGCTCTAAAATGACACAAGTAAGCAATAAGAAGAAGAACAAGAAGAGGAGAAAAATTCTAGTCTTCTTCTTCTTCTTCTTCTTCTTCTAGTCTTCTTCTTCTAACTTTCTTCTTTCTCATTTTGCAGATTTGATTCACTTCACGGAAGCTTGCGTTCATGGAGTCCTTGTCCTTCCATTTTCTTTTGATTTTGTAGGATCAACAATGTGACACTTGCATATGTATGTATAGATGAATGAAACTTGCATATGTATGGATGAGACTTGCATATGTTTTGATTTGGTATGTGTTGGATGATCATATCCATATGGCTTGCATATTATTTGCATATGTGTTGTTTATTATGTGGTGGATGAGACATATTATGTGGTGGATAAGACATAATGTTTTGCCTTATTATGTGATTCTGAATATATATATATGTGTGTGTTTGAATTTCTGTGAAAATGAATTGATATAAGAAAAAACAGGAAAAACAGTTGCTATATAGCCACTTTGCCGTCTGCTAGCAGACGGCAAAGAGGTTTGCCGTCTGTTAGCAGACGGCAAAGTGGGCACGTGGCAGCAGCCTGTGCAACCTGGGCTGGCCTATTTGGCCTCTTTGCCGTCTGCTGGCAGACGGCAAAGACCTTTGCTTCTTTGCCGTCTGCTGGCAGACGGCAAAGAGCCTGCATTGGCCCAGCTGACGCATGACGTCAGCTGCAGCTCTTTGCCGTCTGCTGGCAGACGGCAAAGAGCGCCGTTAGCCCTCTAACGGGGCTGGCACCTTTTGTCTGCCGTCCAGGTGCTTTGCCGTCTGCCAGCAGACGGCAAAGAGGCCTTTGCCGGCAGCCGTTCAGCCGGAGTGTTGGCCGTCTGCTGGCAGACGGCAAAGGCTTTGCCGTCCGCAAAGTATGCCTTTGCCGTCTGCTATGGCAGACGGCAAAGCAGCGGATTCCTGTAGTGCTTGCTGGATCAAGAAGGAGGAGACGTCCCCAGGCTGTACATGTGTTGAACGCGGAGGCGCCGTCCGTTCGGCGCTTGGATCGGATCTTCCGCGATTTGAATCGCCGCGAGTACGACTCCATCAACCCCGTTCTTTGCAACGCTTCCGCTTAGCGATCTTCAAGGGTATGAAGATGCACTCCCTCTCTCTCGTTGCTAGCATCTCCTAGATTGTTCTTGGTGACACATAGTAATTTTTTTGAATTATTACTACGTTCCCCAACACCTCCCACACCCCTTCTTCTTCTCCGAGCACGACCATGGTGGGTTCCGGCTCCCAAGGCAAGTGGGAGGTGTCGTGCATCACCGAGGACGATATCCAAGAGCTGAAGCGCACCGGTACCTTTCGGTCGACGTCGTCCACCGCGCCCCCGACGAGGGCCTAGTGGTCCCCACGCCGCAGCCCGGGGAGTGGGTAGTGTTCATCCCCCATTTCATTCGGGGACTGGGCTTCCCGCTGCACCCCTTCGTAAGGGGCCTGATGTTCTTCTAGGGGCTGGACTTCCATGACCTTCCCACGAACTCCATCATGCACATATCGGTCGTTATCATCGTCTACGAGGCCTTCCTGCGGGTCCAACCGCACTTCGGCTTGTGGCTGAAGGTCTTCAACGTCAAGCCGAAGACCATGAGCAGCCAGCACGCGGATTGCGGGGGAGCGGTGATCAGCAAGCTCCCGCGGGTTCAGTGGCCGGATGGCACCTTCATCGACACCATCAAAACCTGGCAGAAGGAGTGGTTCTATATTACCGAACCACACACTGCAGGTTGGGCGGCCCCTCCAGAATTCAGATCTGGTCCTCCCGCAAGGCTAACTTCGTGGATCAAGAAAGGACTGGATTGGGGGTCAGCCACTGAGGTGAAGGGGCTGCAGGAACGCATCGGGGAAGATGCTGGAAGCGAACATCGGCCTGACCAATGTGGTCTAGGTCGTGCTCCGCTGTCGCCCCTCCCCTGCCAACTCCGGGCCACACCGATGTGGGCCCATAAGTCCGATGACTCCCCCACCGTGTGCAAGCTTTATCGCACTACTCGGGAGAAGTTATGGAAGGCACTGTTCAAGCCCCAGGAGGAGTGGCCGGCCGAAGAGGAGGATACCGGCCTAGATGCCGAACATCCTCCGCTTAAGGTAAATCTTCAATCTTTTATCCCCAGGTTCGATATTTCTTAGCAAGGATTTTAAATTCTCCTTTCCTGGTATCTTTAGGGCTGGCTGGCTAAGTCCATGTGGATTAACGGCCCCGCCCCACTGCCTGAAGCCCCCAGATCGATCGTCTTAACGGCGATGCTGGTCGAGGCACCATATTCCGGTCCAGAGAAGAAGGATAAGCCGAAGAAAGGCGAGAAGAAGGAGACCTGAACTGGTCTCCGTTCAAGAGGCCATCCGGACGCTAAGTCCGGTGAGACCCAAGCCTCCTCCGCTCACGAGGAGGAGCAGATGGAGGAAGGGGGGACGTCGATTCCCCGCATTCAAGGAAAAGGCCGGCATCCATGGATGCCGAGGAGGACTCAGCTCCCCCTTCTCCGAAGAGGCCCTGCAGGGTCAAGGTGACCCTGCCCAATGTCAGCCCAGATTCCGATGAGGAATCTGAGGCGTTTGAGAGAGTCCCACGGAGGGCCCCTAGGACCAAACCCGTGGCCCAGAGGTAACGATTCCGAACACCTTGCCTGTTCAAGATTTCTGTGATTAACCAAACTAATGCTTCTCATGTCGCAGCCCCGCCCGTGATCTCCCGACCGAGAAGGTTTCAGAGGGAGATCCCCCACCAGCCGAGCTGGCAGAAAGTGGAACTACATCCCGCACATCCCCTCCACAGGCCGCGAACGAGGTCGTGGAGGTGATATGCCGACGGTCACCCCATCGGCCGAATACCGAGGGCGAGGTGGTCATGGCCGAGGCTCGGACCTCGGCAGCCGAAGACCAGGAGACCAGCCCCCTCCTGGTGAATAAGGAGGGAGGCTGTGAGTCATCGGAGATTCCGCCGAAGATGACTCCGGAGACTGACGCGGGTCTGATATCAACCACTCTCCCTTCACAAGTGAGGAGGTGTGGTGCCGCCACCGGTGTCGTCCGCGACGGGGCGGGCCACCGCCGGGTGGTCAGTCACAATGGAGGAGGCCTTGCGCAGCTCCGTCATCGCCAAAGTTCATTGCATCCTTATGTGTGCGGTCCTGAAAGGCATTCAGTCCGTTGATAGCGGACTGAAGGAAGCCTTCGGCGGTCTCCTAACGGGCTTCAAGGTATGTAATGTAATGCACCTCTTCTCCAAGTGGAACCTGTTCGTGCGATGCATATATATTCCGGATAGGTATAGTAGCCCCCGAGCCCTGGGTAAGTTTAGAAAACTTACCCGGGGATTAGAGGACCCCTAGTTTCGATCAAGATCGATATTTAGGCTGTTTTCCGGAGATGGTCTGGAGAGGAAGGTGTAGGGCCAGCAGCTCCGATGTGTGTCTCACATATTTTTTGCTTTGGAGGCCTCGTCATCGGCGGCGGCTGTCCATGACATGGAGCTGGCCGAGCTCAACCGGAAGCTCAAGAGCTCCGACGAGGAGCTTGACCGTTTGAACAAACGGTTTGATGAAATGCAAGGTGAGTTGGAACTTTGTCCTTGAGACCCTGCCTAATCCTCATTGACTAAGGCTCTTGGGTATTTGAATCTTGAATGTTGGTTTTTCCTTGCCTTTGTAGCCTTTTCCTCCGAGGTCGAACACCTCAAGGCCGAGCTAGAGAAGGACAAGTGGGAGGCTGCCGATCACAAGGTGGCGGCCGACCAGGCGACGGCCGAACTGAGCTCCTTAAGGGCTATCAGCGAAAAGCACGAAGCTCGGGTAGCCGAAGTGCAGCAAGAGTTCCAAGATGCCAGAACTGAGTGCGAGGCTCTTGAGCAGAAAACCAAGGATCAGGCGGCTGAACTATCCACATTATCCTCCGATCTTAAATTGGAGCGTGTGGATAGGCGATCTTACGAAGAAGAACTCCTCCAAGTCAAGATGATCGCGGATGGTCAGCCGTACTTACTTCAATGTGCCTTTGGTGGTAACAGGTTTGCTCGTCTCACACGGCTATGGCATTCCTCAGGCGCCTTCACGGATCTTCCAAAGAGTGCGGCGGACGCGGCCAAGCACTTTGCGGCTTGGGACGGGGATGCCGAAAATAGGCTGTTCTGGGCGCAATTTCAGAACCCTGAGCCCCGTCCTGTCCTTAGCCAGCAGATGAAGCAGCTGATGGAGCTGCATCGAATGGCGGAGCCGGCCTTAAAGGACCTCTGCATTCGGTTGTGGCCTTCCGAGTCCCTGCCAAGTAGCTACTTGCGCCTGGTGCAGAAGCTCTGCGACGCCTCCTCCCGTATTGAGGCCGTGAAGCGCTCTGCTTGTATTCAGGGGGCGCGGATGGCTTTTGTGAGGACGATGATGCATTGGCCAGGGGTGAAGCCACTCGAGATGGCTACAATGCCCCCGCCGCTCGGGAAGGAGCATAGGCGCCCCGAGCTGTATTTCTCTACTGCAATGGAGGGTGCTCGGTCGGTAGAGACCCAGTTCCCTAAAGATGTAATATTCGAGTGAACATGTTATTTGTGTACCCGATGAGTATTGTATTTTGATAATACGTATGCACGGTTTATCATGCTTTGGTGTTTTGGTTATTTTGACTCCTATGTTGCCATTTTTGGAACTGAAAGTTGCCAGTCGCCGGATTTAGCCCCCATGTAATTATTACAAGGGGTGTTCCATCACCCGTGGTATTACCCTTAGCCGAATCGTCGGGACCCAGAGGTGGTAATGCGAAATGTGGGAACGAGGCAATCAGAGTATGTGGCTTTACTGCTTTCACTTAGCCGGTGGAGCTTGACCGTGGGGAATGTTTACCAGCCCCCGGTGTTGTGTGGTGTTCGGTTGAGCCGAGGTAGAAACCATTACCACGTGGCTTGCGATGATGCAAACCCCTCGTATGACACGGAATTATCTCCATCGATTTTTAGTTTGACACTTGTGTTTGGATTGCAGACCGGTTCGCGCTTATTATGACGGTCAATTTTTGGCTTTCTCCACTGAGGTACTTGACCAGGCAAGCTGGAAGTTCAATCGTAGTGGTTCTCCCTTTACCCTTTTAGCCGAACGAGCGGAACGTAAGAGGGTAAGCATAGGAGCCGGGCAACCCAACCTTTGAACTAAGACACAATTCGGAACCGATGCATATAACGCAAAAATCCGACACACCGGACATATAAAGGATAAATGTCGGGACGATGCTTGGGATGAGCCTTATAGCTATGCCCCTCGTTTTGTTAACCGGGTGCATCGAATTTGTACCGAACAATTGCATTTCCAGAGGCGGGGAATAGGAAAGCATCATAGAAGGCCATAATCGGAACGTAAAAGATGATCTCTGTTCATTATGAATTTTTACAATTCATGCTGCGGGCGTAACTGTTACAGGTATGTTTAGAAACGAATGTATACAAGGGGGAGGATTGATCGGGGCTCTTGGTCTGCGGCTTGATGTCCTTGACGTGTCCCTGTGCACCTCCATTCCTTTGCTCTTGACGAGCGGTGTTCTCCTTAAACGGTGGTTATAATCGGTGAACAGACCCTTGGGGGAGGTACATTTTATGTCACCGGGACATGCATGAGTTTGATGCCTGCTGCACCATAAGTAGTTCGGTCGAACCGACCATTCTGTTGTGATGAGGTGTCCCCCCACAGCTGCCCATGGTATTTTAAGTGCGAAATTGTGCCTTCTCGGTACGTACCTGATGGGTAACGGGGCCGTGCTGTGGGGGGCACGTCCCTATTTGTGCTGAACAGGAGGCTGCTCCGGGAGATCGGGTCGTGCTCGGGTCCGCTAGTTCGCCTGTCGCAGCTTGCCTCCTGGTTGGGGTTCTGGTGCCTCGGTGCCAGAGTGGAATTCGGCCGCTAGAGCCGCTGTGTGTTCTTCTGTCCGGAGTGAGCACTCTTTATTGCCATTGACGGTGATGACCCCCTTTGGCCCGGGCATCTTGAGCTTCAGGTATGCGTAGTGGGGAATGACATTAAAGCGAGCAAACATTGTGCGGCCGAGCAGTGCATGATAGCCACTTCGGAAAGGCACTATATCGAAGATCAAGTCTTCGCTACGGAAGTTATCGGGCGAGCCAAACACAACTTCAAGGGTCACGGTTCCCGAGCACCGTGCTTCCACACCGGGGATGACTCCCTTGAAGGTAGTGGTGCTAGGTTTTATTCTTGACGGGTTGATACCCATCTTTTTTACTGTATCTGCGTAAATCAGATTAAGGCTGCTTCCTCCGTCCATAAGGACTCTAGTGAGGCGGAACCCATCGATAATGGGGTCCAGGACAAGGGCAGCCGAGCCTCCATGACAGATGCTGGTAGGACAAGCCGACCACGGGTTGAACTTCGGGGCTATGGGTTCGACGGCGTAGACCTCCCGAAGTGCGCGTTTCCTCTCCTTTTTGGGTATATGTGTGACATATATCATGTTCACAGTTTTGACCTCGGGAGGGAATTGCTTTTGCCCGCCATTTTTCGGCCCGCGAGGTTCCTCATCAACCTCGCTTCGTGGGCTCTTGCTCTGTTCCTCGGCTACGAGCTTGCCAGCTTGCTTGAACACCCAACATTTTTTGTTAGTGTGGGTGGCCGACTTTTCTTGCATGCCGTGGATTTGGTAGGGCCTGTACATGATTCTGTCCAGAGCAGTAGGTCCATCCCTGTTCCCCTTAGGGGGCTTCTTCCGCTATCCGGGTTTTGAGTTGCGGAAGCCGGCGTTTACGGCCGTGTCTTCCGAGTCGCCATTGCTATGATTTCATTTATTTTTATTCCGCCTTGGCTTTTCGTTACCGTCCCACACTTCAGAGGTGTTTGGGTCATCGGTATTATGGCTTCGGCGTGCTAGCCAATTGTCTTCGCCTGCACAAAAACGAGTCATCAGGGAGGTGAGGGCAGACATCATTCTCGGCTTATCCTGGCCGAGCTGACGAGCTAGCCATTCGTCCCGGATGTTGTGCCTGAACGAGTCTATCGCCTCGGCGTCCGGACAGTCGATGATTTGGTTCTTCTTAGTCAAGAATCTGTTCTAGAATTGCTTGGCCGATTCGCCGATCTTCTGGACGACGTTTCTTAGATCGGAAGAGTCCGGGGGCCGGACGTAAGTTCCTTGGAAATTAGATCAGAAGCGTCTTCGAGTTCCTCCCAGCTCCCAATGGAGTTCTCGGGGAGGCTGTTTAGCCAGTGCCGAGTTGGTCCCTTCAGTTTGAGCGGTAGATATTTGATGGCATGGAGATCGTCTCCTCTGTCCATATGGATGTGGAGGAGGAAGTCCTCGATCCAGACGGCCGGGTCCATCGTTCCGGCGTATGATTCTATGTTGACAGGTTTGACTCCTTCGGGGAACTCGTGTTGCATGACCATGTCTGTAAAACACAGCGGGTGTGCGGCGCCTCTGATCCGGGCTACCTCACACCGGAAATCAGCTGTTGGGTGGGCTCGTTATTGTTCCCGGTTTCTGTGGTTGCGGTCGAGCCACGATCGGTAGCCATCCCGTCTAATGGGGGAGCGTCCCCTAGATCCGTAGATGGATCTGGCGTGACCTGACCTATAGTCCAGGTCCTATCGAAGATCGTACCGGTCATCAAGCTGTACTGCTCCCTTTCCTCTCCTACAGGGTGACGTGGGCCAGTACTCGGCGTCTCGAGCCATCCTGTCCCATCCTCGAGGGGGGCGGTCCGGCTGGTCATACTGAGTGTGCTGGGGAGACTCGGGCTCAAGGACCTCGTCGTCAAATTGCGGCAGCAGGCACCGACGGGGGTAACTCCTCTTTGGGTCTGGCCGCTCAGTGTCGAATCCTTCTTCGTCCGCCAAAACTTTTGTCCATCTGTTATTGATGGTGTCTTGTTCGGCCTTGAGCTGCTGCTGCTTTACTTTAAGGTCCGAGCTATGGGTATGAGTTGTTGCCTGAATCGTTCTTGGTTCTTGGGGTTTTCGGGGACGGTGAAGTTTTCGTCTTAGAGGTTTTCTTCTTCTACAGCGTGTGGGAAGTAGTCATCATCCCTGGAATCATTGAGATCCTCGGCGTCTTGCTGATCCGTGAGCCTTTCCGTGTCCTCCACTGGCTCCGCGGGGGTTTCAGGGTCGCCGAGGTCCTTCGGGGTATCTATATCCCCGGTGCATGTAACGGCTTCCCTTCCCTTGTTGGTCTTGGATCGCTTGCGTTGTTTCCAGCGTTTTGATGTTTCGCCGGATTTTTCGCCGTTCTTCCTGAGGGTGTGGTTCTCCCTGTCGTTAGGGGTGTCCACCATATATACATCATAGGTCGAGGTGGCCGTCCAACGCCCAGTGGTTACGGGGGCGGGGTCGCCGATCTCTTCATCCATATGTTCCGCCTCTTCGGAGGCATAGTCCAACATGTCGGTTAAGTCTTCGACAGTGACTACCAAGTGGGTGGTGGGTGGGCCATAGAACTCCCCATAACCGGCCTCTAGGTCGACCGGAACGTGGGTCGTGGTAAGATCGTCCTCGATTGCCATAGATTGGATCCGGTCTAGAGCCGCGTTCAACCACGAGAGGACGACCTGATAGGTTTCCTGAGGGCCCTTGGAGTTGAGCTCCAGGGCGTCTTTGAGATGGGCGTGTTCGGCGAAGGTCGAACCTTGATATCTAGGCACCATAACTGAGTCCAGGATCGAGTCCGGTTCTTCGGCGGAGATAGACCGGAGGATCAAGCCGGATAGTGAGCCCGGAGTTGAAGCTCCGGGGTTTTCGGGCCCGTCGGACGAAACCGGGAGTTCAGCGAGGAACAAATCACCATGGGAGTCGGCAGTGAACTCTAAGTTCCCAAACCTGATCTCCTGACCGTGGGAGAAATTTTCGATCTGTCCTAGATGGCTGGTCGAGTCAGCATGCAATGCGACGCTACCGAACGCGAAGACCTGACCGGGGACAAAAATGTCCTTGTTCCGAGCCTGTTCGCTGATGGTAAGGCGAGTCATCAATCCACAAGTGATCTCACAGTGGAACTCTCAATGAAAGCACCAATGTTAGTTTTGAAACAGGCGGATCTAGGGTAGGGGGTCCCGAACTGTGAATCTAGGAATGATGGTAACAAGGGACAAAGGGGACAGTGTTTACCCAGGTTCGAGCCCTCGTGAGGTGGTAAAATCCTATGTCCTGCTTGATTATGTTGATGAATGAGATGGTTACAGAGTTGATCTACCTCGAGTTCAAAAGGGCTAAACCCTAATCAACAGAGTTCTTTTTCTACGAACTAAGACCCTAGGTTTATATAGACACAAGGGGTCCCTAGGGTTATAAATGGTCGGTTTCCATCCGGGCATAGATACGCCCATCCTTTCTTGGAGGACACACCAAGTCTTCGGAACATTCCCCATAAGCCTAGGGACATTTCGCAGCCCGTCCTTCCCGAAGATGCCATAAGGCGGCCCATCGGGCCGAACTATAAGAGATAAGTCAGCGGCCCGAGGACCCCTGAATCCGGACTCCCTCAGCCACCATTGTTGTTCTTGGGGTTGTTGTAAGCTGGCCTAGGATTGGCATACTATTGAGGCTCGTAGCTCGGACGAGGTGCAGGAGGTCTAGCCTACCAAGGCAGATAGGCTGGCTTGGCTGGGGTTGGCTGCCATGAGCGAGGCTTCTGGTTGCTGGAACTACCCTTGCTGATCATCTTGCGCTTGCGAGTGTCTTCCATGGCATGACTCTTGTCTTCGAGCATGAGAGCCTTGTTTAGCAGGTCGAAGAAGGTCTGACAGTCACAGACAATGAGCTGATACTGCATGGCTTGCTGGAGTCCTTCCATGAAGCATTCCATCTTCGCGGCTTCAGTGCTAACATCTTCTGGGGCATACCTCGACAATAGGTTGAACTTCTGCATATACTCCTTGACAGAGCCACTTCCTTGCTTCAGCGCTTGGAATTCTCTCTTCTTGATAGCCATGATCACAGAAGGAATGTGCGCCGTGCGGAATCCTTCCTTGAAATCAGCCCAGGTGATCACACGGTCGCCTTGCATGACCTTGAATCCATCCCAACAAGCTCTGGCGGTACCTCCGAGGCTGTGAGAGACATAAAGAACCTTCTCACGATCCTCATTGCAATTGACCAGTGCAAGGAGGTCATTGATGGTGCAGATCCAGTCATCGGCATCCAGAGGTTCAGCAGTCTCGGTGAAGGATGGGGGCGAATTCCTCATGAATTCCGACAGAGTGGAGCGGCCATTGTCGTTCCTTCCTTGCTATTGGTTGTTCACAAGGGCCTGGGCCATCTTCTGAATAGCAGCGGAGTTGGCTTGGCGCCCCTCCCGGAGAACTTGGAGGAATTGAGCTATGGTCATGTTCTTCGGTGGAGGTGGTGGCGGAGGAATGTCTCCATGTGGCTGCTCCTGGTGAGCTCCAGTTTCAGCAGATTCGCCAGCTGCTTGCTGCTGGCTGGAGCCGGCAGTGTTGGGGTTGGGGAAGGTGTTGGTGCTGGTGGCGGTCACCATCCTATTTGGAGCGGCCAAATCAAATGACTAGGATAGAAATATAAAAGCAAGGATAGATGAGATGCGCCTAAGGGGGTTGGTATAGTGCAAGTGTGATCAAACAGAGGTCGAGAGACCAAACACATAATATTAAGATAAGACAGACGATGGAGTCGCTTAGATGTTTCCTAAGGCAAAAGCGCGACTTGCATCGGGACACAAACAACAAGACAAACAAAAAGCACACATGGTTTCATATGAACAATTACACAGACTCGACTTCGCATGAGGGATACATGACTTATCCTACCCTAGGGGTTCTCAGACTCAAGTGGTGGAGTGCTCGGTCTCGTACTCACGTTCGTCAGGATCTTCCTCCTGGTCATCATCCGTACGGGCGTCGTCTCCGGTCGAGGGAGTCAGAGAACAAGGAGGTCCATCCCGACGACGCTTCGTCGGTGGTGCGGTGAAGAGCTCATGGTACTCCTTCACACTCATGGGATGATGACGTGTGGGTGTATCTCTAGCTGGGGGTACTCCTCCTCTATAAGTGATAGCTGGTCATCCCTCGGGGGCTCCATCCTTCTTGATCCTGTTTGGCTTCACCTTTGTTTGACGAAGTAGCTCTCGGGTGTGGTGAAGTTCCTTGCGGAGCTTCACAGACTCCTTAATCAGGTTATGAGCCAGACCGTCGGCAGAGAGGCTGAAGTAGGTCTGGAATCTGAGTGGTCTCCCATCCTCCTTGGATGGAACCAATGTCCAACTCTCGCCAATATCATCCTTCCTGAAAGGTAGGTAGCGAGTAGCTGGCTCGTCATCCATCTCTGGGATGATGTCTCGAAGGTGGATAAGTTCCTTGCGTGCGGCTTTCTCGATCGCGAACGCGAAGGTCTCCATCTGTGGTCCTTCAAAGAACCAACTCGTCGGGGAGTCATTTGCCTTCACGACCACGTCAACGTCGTACTCCTTCGTGACGGCATCGACCCAGTGCTCGTGGTAGAGGACAACGGGAGGTCGGTGAAACTGGCACTTCTCCAAGCTGTCCCCAAGGAGTAGGGTAAAGCCGGATGCTAGGAGGTCCTCGGGTATGACGACCATCTACAAGGTTTAAGGGGAGGTCAATCAGTAAAGTTTGAAAAGAGACTAGGAGAGGTAAGAAGTGCAGAAACTCCTAAGTATAGACACTAGGTGTAGTTTTTGAAAAGGGTTTTTATCCTAACTAAAGTCCATGCTAACTAAGGCTTCCTACAGTCTGGGGACCCCAACTCATAAGTCGTGATCACCGAATGCATGTGTACGGTGATCCCAAAGATCAATTCTCACTGAATACACATAAGCTGAATAACAAGAGTCTTACATCCATACATACCATCTTACACAAATAAAGACCATTAAGGTCAAGTCTTACATAGATAGGGCCATGAAGGCCAAACAACAAACATAAACTCATAGCCGAAATCTTGAAAGATAGCGTAGACCCATGCCATTTGCATTAATCCTATAGGCATTCTCACAGGGAAGCTTCGTAATTCGCATGTCCGTCTCTAACAAAATCTTCACCATATTTCTGCTCTTCCATGGCTGGCCAATTAAATAACCAGTGCCAAGCCAATGAGTACTTTGAATGTACTCGCAAGCAACCCATGTGTGGAACAAGGTATAACAAAGCATGATATAGCACTATTTGGGTAATTTTCCGAAAAGCTATTTTGGGAACGCAATGACATGTCCTATCATCTCGTAAGCATGCATCCTGAGGTCACAAGTATCCGTAAGAACAGGTTACAGATATCAATGTAAACAATGGACGTATCCACACACTCAAGAATTCCATCCCCACACACTCACACCAAGTTTACAGATATCATGTCAAGTCATCCGAGTCAACTCAAGTATTCCATCCCCACACACTCACACCAAGTTTTTGTAAACAATGGACGTAGCCCAAGAGCAGTCATCCAACTGTCCTTAACTGGGGACACGGCTATTCAAATAGTTTTACACTCTGCAGAGGTTGCACACTTTACCCACAAGACTCGGGGAACTTCCGTGTCAAACCACAACTCGCCGTATATTACATACCCGAGGTAAGCACCCGAACAATGCCTTTCCCTTGACGACACTAAACAAAGAGTCCACTCGTTGGCACACAAAAAATAATGTAAAAAATAATGAAAGTCATTTTAACAGAGACTATTAATATCTAAAACAAGGTTTTAAATAAAAAGAGTGTATAAAACCTTTCCCAAAATTTTCACAAGTGGCATAATCAAATAGTCTGTATTAGTACAAGATTTTAGAAATTGGAATCATTGGATTTGGACATTTATTTTTGTAGGACCGAAAGTATGTCTAGAGGGGGGTTGATTAGACTACTTGACCAAATAAAAATCTAGCCTTTTCCCAATTTTTAGTGTTGGCAGATTTTAGCATTCATAGCAAGTCAAGTACACCCTACACATGCATGTCTAAGAGTATAGCAGCGGAAAGTAACAAGAAGCATGAGTAGAAAAGGAAAGGTAGGAGGATCAAACGCAATTTGTAGACACGATGATTTTTTCCCGTGGTTCCGATAGGTGGTGCTATCGTACATCCACGTTTATGGAGTCTTCAACCCACGGAGGGTAACGGTCGCGAGAGTCCACGGAGGGATCCACCCACGAAGGGTCCACGAAGTAGCAACCTTGACTATTCCATAATGGCTTCCGTCCACAAAGGACTGGCCTCACTATGGGTAGATCTTCACAAAGTAGGCGATCCCCTTTCCCTTACAAACTTCTTGGTTCAACTCCACAACACGAAGTAGGAGGCTCCCAAGCGACACCTAACCAATCTAGGAGGCACCACCATCCAAAAGGTAATAGGCTCGGTAATGACGATGAACTCCTTGCTCTTGTGCTTCAAGATGATAGACTGCTCAACACACAATCACTCTCTCACAGATTTGGCTTGGTGGAAGAGATGGGATTGGTGGAAAGCAACTTGGGGAGGCTAGAGATCAAGATTCATATGGTTGGAATGGAATGGCATGATCTCAACACATGAGTAGGTGGCTCTCTCTCAGAAAACTGGATGGGGCAAGTATGGAATAGTTCTGAGTGCTTCTCTTTCGAGTAGGTGGTGGTGAAGGGGTACATACAGGCATCCCCAAAAATCCAACCATTACACCTAAAGTGACCAACTCGGTGACAAAGATGTGTGAATCTCGGTGGTACCGAAGTGACCAAACGGTGACAACTTTTGAATCTCGGTGAGACCGATATATAACTCTCGGTGGTACCGATTAGGTGACCAACGGTCAGATTGCGCAAACTCGGTGACGCCGATCTTTACATATCGGTGGTACCGATTCTTGACCAAGGCTTACCAGAGAGTTGGTCCAGAAATTCGGTGGTGCCGATCCACATTTCTCTGGGGTACCGATCAGGTGAATGGCTCTCCAGAGAGTTGGTCCAGAAACTCGGTGAGACCGATAGGCAAATCTCGTAGGTACCAAAGACTGAAGATGGCTAAACAGAGAGTTGGCAACCTAAACTCGGTGGCACCGATGCAGAATCGGTTGCACCGACTGGCTAGGGTTTGGCATGGGTCTGTCTGAATTTGGGAATCGGTGGCACCGAGTGGGAAGTGTTGGTTGCACCGATTTTGGATATTTGACTTTGGACAGACTTTTGTGGAAGAGCTTGTGGGTGTTTTTGGTGACTATCACTTGTGCACGTATGAGCATTTTGTTCACCAACAATACCTTACCCCCTTTTAATAATATTGGCTTTCCTATGGACTCAAAGTGATTTCTCACAAAGTAAAATGTAGAGTCCTCTTGCTTGAAGCTTTGCCAATCCATTTCCTTGCATCTTGGGGTATCTCCACAATCTCCGCAATCCTTTTGCCAATCCTATCATTGAACTTTTCCTGAAATATGCTTAGTAGAAACATTAGTTCAATGACATATATGTTGTTATTAATTACCAAAACCACCAAGGGAGCAAATGTGCTTTCAATCTCCCCTTTTTTGGTAATTGATGACAACATATAGATCAAAGCTTCGACATATAATATAATCAATGAATATAATCGTCGCTTTGAGAAGTATGTGATAAGCAATAGCTCCCCCTAAATTTGTGCATTATTTTAGATTTGCGTTTGAATGCAAATGCACAATCGATTAGGTACATGGGGCACTTCTTCCATGTCACATACAAGCAAAGGTGAAAGATCATCTCATAAGCAGCATAATGATAGGAAATAGTAGTAACACACATAAAGCGTATGATCAAACACCACAAAGTTTAACACAAATGTTCTCTCACTCGAAGCCTAAAGATCTATATACACTTCTCCCCCTTTGGTAACAAGTTACCAAAAAGTTCAAAGAGATATAGCTAAACGTTCTTGGGCTGATCTCCTCCGGTTGTTGATGAAGGAGTCGAGAGAACTGCGTCGGCCAAGATCTCTGCTGAGGTCGTGGATGGAGTTGGTGTAGCAACTGGAGGTACTGGAGCTGATGGAGCTGAGGTGACAATGGCAGGTGCTGATGAAGAGGGCCTCAAATCTGGAGCTGGCACTGTGGCTGATCTGGCATGGGTGGTGAAGTGTGTGCCTGGCCTGAGAGGAGAGTCATCCTCATCATCATCATCATCATCTATAGACTGAGGAAGAGGCACAGAGTCAACTTCCTTCTTAAGCTCATTGACTGTCTTGGTCAGCCCATCTACCTTGTCATTAAGGGTCTTGATCCTGTTCTCAAAGATCCTGACAAGACTGTTTTGATTGTCCAGTATGTCCTTGATGTCCTTCTGCATGCCTTGAACGTATGAGATCAAGAGATCCATTTGCTCGTTCCTGGATCTAGGGACCTGAGCACTAGTGGCTCTAGCTGCCTCTGCATCTGCCTGTGCTTGAGCTGCAGCTGATGTGGGATGTTCTGGGTCCATCACCACAATGTTGTCCTCTAAATCTGGTTGTAGGGGCAAATGGGGTCTGTCCAGAGCAAAGATGTGCTTCTCCAGCTTGGAGTTGATGAGCATCTGAATGTAGGGTGCATAGCAGCATGAGCGCTTCTGATCAGCAGCAACCCTCTTCACTGTCTCTACTATCAAGTCCATCACACGTATCCTGATGTGTCTATCAAGGTGGATCAGCATGTTGATTGAATGGCCTCGAATCATTTTCTCATCTCCTGACTTGGGCATCAAAGTATGCCTCAATATTGTGTTCATGGTGCGGAGGCCAGCCTGGAGGAAGTAGATAGATCCTAACTTGTGAGATTTCAAGTTAGCAGCAGGGATAGCATTGTACATGTCCTTCATAGCATCATGGCTCTCCTTGTATTCAGAGTAGACATCCAAGTCACCATCCTGCACCTCTGGGACTTCTAAGATAGCAGCCCATTCATCAACAGTAGACTCGTATCTTGCTCCTTCTATCATCCATACAATTCTACCATCTCCATAGAAGTGAGCAGTGGAGTAGAATTGCATGATCATCTCGTCATTCCATGCAGTGAACTCTTTGCCAACAAACTCATCTAGGCCAATGCAATGAAAATTGTCTTGAACATTTGGTAAGTAATCTTCATTAGCCTTGATGTATTTCCAGTCCACAAATCTCATGTCACTCACAGCAGGACTCTTGTCAAGCAGCACAGTCTCATAGAAATCATGTTGCTCCTTGGTGTAGAATCTGTAGTCCACTGATGTCTTTCTCCTCTGGGCATATGGATCAATAGCCCTCCATGCCCTCAAACCAGAATCCTTCCTCTTCTTCATATCCTCAGCAAGTGGATGGCTGGCATTATGTTCAGGAAGGTGTGGTCTAAGCTTCATCAATGCAGACATGGCATCCTCATCCTCATCTCTGGAGGTAGTTCCTTTGTTCTTCTCAGAAGCTGGAATTTGTCTGGATGACCTCTTGGACTTTTCAGCAGCAGCCTTCTTGGGGGCAGACTTGGTGCTCTTGGAAGTACCTTGCTTTGGCATAGCATCTGCCATAAGCTTCTTCTTCTTCTTGGGAGGGGCCTTTGCAACTTTCTCTTCCTCCTACTCTTCTGTAGCAGCACCAGCAGTCTCCTCTGGGTCCTCAAACATAGATGTTTGCCTGCCAGTGACATAGACAATCCTTTTCCTGGCCTTCTTCTTCTCCCCTGCCTTCTTAGGCATAGATTTCCTTAGGGGCGACTCAAGGTGAAGAGCCATAGTTGCCCTAGCACTCTCAGGTGCTCTCATAGCCTCAGAGCTAGCATAAACCTTGCTGACAGTTCTTCTGGAAGAGGTGGCTTCATTAGCAGACTTCTTAGTAGCTTTGTCTTGCTTCTTGGCAAGAACTTCCTATGGAACAAAATCTGAATCCTCCACATCTGAATTCAGCTTCTTCCTGGCCCTAGTAGCAGCCTTGGGCAACCCATGAGAACTGGGGGTGCCTGGATCTGAAGAGGAACTAGACTCAGGACTAGTGCCTGAATCCAAATCAACACTCTGCTCTCTGAAGTTGTTCTCACTGTCCTCAGCATCTGACATACTGACCCTGTGAATAGAGTATAGAGGAGCAGAAGAAGATAAGTCATCACAAAATGCAGCTTTTTGAAAGTTTGAACAGAAAAAATCTTAGATGTAGTTCACTGCAAAAAAGGATTTCGGTGTCACCGAGTCAATATTTTTGGTGCAGCCGAGACTCACAATACTCTTAACAGAAACTTGGCAGCAGTTTCGGTGGGACCGAAAACTACCACTCGGTTTCACTGAGTACTGTCCTCAGTAGCACAAAAATAAATCGGTGGAACCGATTTTTCTGACATGGTATCACTGAGATGCGATTTTGCGGGCACCTAAACCTAAAATTTTTCGATTCGCTAATCTACTGGAACTTTTAGTGGATAGGGAGGATTGCACATGGTGGATTATTGATGGAATGAGCTTCAGCGCGCAAGATTCGGATGGGGAGCGCAATGAAGGGTCGGATCCATACCCTAACTCGGTGACGGATCCGCTACGGCGGCGACGGCGGTGAAGATGCCCGTCGACGGCGAAGATCCCAGCGGCGGAGACGCACGGGGAGGCAAGGCGAAGACCAGGGGGTCACGAATCGGCAGCGTAGGGTTTTGGGGCGCGACGGTTTGAAGATTGATTTTCAAAGCGTCAGGTCCACAGCATATATACCCCTTGCTGTCGGTGACACCGATTCTAAATTTTCGGTGTCACCGAGTTCCTCAACTGTCAGCTGACAGGGAAACTCGGTGTAACCGAGAATATGGAATTGGTATTACCGAGATTGAAAACCAGATGAACCCTAGGCATTCGGTGTGACCGAGAATGTTGGGTTGGTTCCACCGAGATGCACTTGGGAGGTTTTAATGGTCAGTCCTTAGTCGATACGGAACTCTGAGTGCTCCACACACAGAGGGATCAAAAAGTACTTGTTCAAATTTTGTGATGCAGCATGAATAGAATATGAGGTGAGAAAGCATAGATAGCTAAAGAGTGGTCCTAGGCATTCTTGTCCATCCAATTGCCAAAAGATAAATCAAAAGCCAAATAGCAACAATTGGATGTCCTCGAATGGCAAACATGCACATACATACTAGCATCTAACAAGCACTTGGCGATGATAGAGTCATCTATATATGAGTATATTGACTTAGGAGCCAAGTAAGAATACTTGATCATAGGTCATACTCATCGTTTAAGCACAAGTGGGGTTACCACTTTTACATAAAGCATTTAATATTGTCACATACTAAGAGATGCTTTAACTCAAGTCTTAGAGTAAAGCTCCCCCTTGATGTGACATCCCCCCACTGGAGGGATAAACTAACCTTGGGTTTTGTCGATGAAGACTTCATGTTGGTGAGGTAGCGGTGGATGCTCAAGGTTGATGAAGATCACCAAGAGTTGGGAACATCCTTGTTGTTTCCTTACTCTTCTGACCTACATGGGTTAGTCCCAACACACAAGAGACAAATACAAGGATATCTATGGACATGGAGTGCAAAGCATGTGTAATGATGTCCATTGATTTGTTGATTACCTTGTCCCTTGCTTACCTTTGAGGGAATGTGTGACTCCTCAAACTATTGCATAGAGTTGATGTTGATTGCAAATAATTCTTGCCAATAATGAATGTGAGTGAATTTCATTGGCGGAGTCACCCCTCAAGAACTCTCTAGTTCTTCTTCTTGGGGACCCACATCAAGTTGATGGGGATCCTTGGTGTTGAAGTAGCTTTTGTTGAAGTTGAGCTTGAAGTAGCCTTGGGAACCCACTCCACCAAAGCTAGGGATTCATCTCCATATGAGTCAATGTCCTCTTGAAGCTTGTTCTTGCCCTTGAGCTTGTGGTCTTGTGGTGGAAGGTCATCTTTAGTGTTTGTTCCCTTGGGAAGAGTATTTTCATACTTCTCCTTTTGAGGAACAAACTTGGGCTTGGGGTATTGACCTTCTTCCCATTCAACTCCATTAGCGTTGAAGTAGCCAATGCCATGGTTCTTCCGGTATCCTCCGTGCTTGCGTACAATTTCCTCAAATTTCTTACATCCGGCAAGACTCTTGTAGATACCTTTCTCTATAATTCCTTTCAATAAAGCATTTTCTTGCTCAAGTGTAACTTGGCTAAGAGAATCATCATTAGTGTAATCAATAGAACTACTAGGAGCAACATCATTAGATTTAACATTTTTAGAGTTGCTACTAGATGAAGAACCTTTCTTGCCTTTGTTACTAGTTTGTTTAGATTTTAACTTGTGGCATGAATGTAGACAAGAGTAGTCGTTTGGCTAGATAAGATGAAGTCTTCTTTCGGAGATCGTCAATGATAGCTTTAAGAAACTCATGCTCTTGCTCCAAATTGAGCTTCTCGAAGCGTTGCTTCTCATGAGTTCTTACAAGCTCTCTATGATCTTCAACAATAGATTCATGAGCTAACTTAAGAGTGTTTAGTTCTTTAGTTAGTTGTTCTATTTTCATATTATCATCATCAATTGACTTATCTTGACTAGCATGAGAGTCCACGGAGGGTAACGGTCGCGAGAGTTCACGGAGGGCTCCACCCATAAGGGTCCACGAAGTAGCAACCTTGACTATTCCATAACGGCTTCCGTCCATGAAGGACTAGCCTAACTATGGGTAGATCTTCACGAAGTAGGCGATCTCCTTGCCCTTACAAACTTCTTGGTTCGACTCCACAACACGAAGTAGGAGGCTCCCAAGCGACACCTAAACAATCTAGGAGGCACCACCCTCCAAAAGGTAATAGGCTCGGCAATGACGATGAACTCCTTGCTCTTGTGCTTCAAGATGATAGACTCCTCAACACACAATCACTCTCTCACAGATTTGGCTTGGTGGAAGAGATGGGATTGGTGGAAATGAAAGCACATTTGCTCCCTTGGTGGTTTTGGTAATTAATAACAACATATAAGTCATTGAACTAATGTTTCCACTAAGTATATTTCAGGAAAAGTTCAATGATAGGATTGGCAAAAGGATTGTGGAGATTGTGGAAATACCCCAAGATGCAAGGAAATGGATTGGCAAAGCTTCAAGCAAGAGGACTCTACATTTTACTTTGTGAGAAATCACTTTGAGTCCATAGGAAAGCCAATACTATTAAAAGGGGGTAAGGTATTGTTGGTGAACAAAATGCTCATACGTGCACAAGTGATAGTCACCAAAAACACCCACAAGCTCTTCCACAAAAGTCTGTCCAAAGTCAAATATCCAAAATCGGTGCAACCAACACTTTCCACTCGGTGGCACCAATTCCCATACTCAGACAGACCTAAGCCAAACCCTAGCCTTTCGGTCCAACCGATTCTGCTTCGGTGCCACCGAGTTTGGGTTGCCAATTTTCTGTTACGCAAATTCAGAATATCGGTTCCACCGAGATTGTTGGATCGGCGTCACCGAGATTGGGCAAACCGATTCTGCTTCGGTCCAACCGATTCTGCTTCGGTGCAACCGAGTTTCCTATATCGGTCTCACCGAGATTCAAAAGTTGCCACCTTTTGGTCACTTCGGTACCACCGAGATTAACACATCGGTGTCACCGAGTTGGTCATTTTGTGTGTAACGGTTGGATTTTTGGGGATGCCTATATATACCCCTTCACCACTACCCACTCGAAAGAGAAGCACTCAGAACTATTCCATACTTGCCCCATCCAGTTTTCTGAGAGAGAGCCACCTACCCTTGTGTTGAGGTCAAGATCATCCACTCCAACTATATGGATCTTGATTTCTAGCCTCCCCAAGTTGCTTTCCACCAATCCCATCTCTTCCACCAAGCCAAATCTGTGAGAGAGTGATTGTGTGTTGAGGAGTCTATCATCTTGAAGCACAAGAGCAAGGAGTTCATCATCATTGCCGAGCCTATTACCTTTTGGAGGGTGGTGCCTCCTAGATTGGTTAGGTGTCACTTGGGAGCCTCCTACTTCGTGTTGTGGAGTTGAACCAAGAAGTTTGTAAGGGCAAGGAGATCGCCTACTTCGTGAAGATCTACCCATAGTGAGGCTAGTCCTTCGTGGACGGAAGCCGTTATGGAATAGTCAAGGTTGCTACTTCGTGGACCCTTATGGGTGGAGCCCTCCGTGGACTCTCGCGACCATTACCCTCCGTGGGTTGAAGACTCGATAAACGTGGACGTACGATAGCACCACCTATCGGAACCACGGGAAAAATCATCGTGTCTACAATTGTGTTTGATCCTCCTACCCTATCCTTTCTACTCATGCTTGTTGTTACTTTCCGTTGCTATACTCTTAGACATGCATGTGTAGGCTGTACTTGACTTGCCATGAATGCTAAAATCTGCCAATTCTAAAATTTGGGAAAAGGTAGAATTTTTATTTGGTCAAGTAGTCTAATCACCCCCCTCTAGACATACTTTCAGTCCTACAAGTGGTATCAGAGCTTTCGTCTCCATTGCATTGGTCTCACAACCTAGTAGAGTATGGCGTCTAGTGAGGAAAATTATCACCGTAGAGGTCCGTACTTTGATGGCACTAATTTTGCTAGTTGGAAGCACAAAATGAAAATGCATATTCTTGGTCTAAACCCCGCCGTTTGGGCTGTTGTTCATGTTGGCTTGCAAGGTGAATTCTTTGGTGATGGAAAGGAACCGGATCATGAAGCGACCGCGGAAGAATTGAAGATGTTGCAATACAACGCTCAAGCATGCGACATTCTCTTCAACTGCCTATGCCCTGAAGAATTCAACAAAATCAGCCGTCTTGAGAATGCAAAAGAGATTTGGGATACTTTGGTTGATATGCACGAAGGAACCGAGTCCGTGAGAGAATCCAAGTTAGATGTTCTTCAAAGTCAGCTTGACAAGTTCAAGATGAAGGATGGTGAAGGAGTCGCAGAGATGTACTCTAGGCTAGCTCTCATCACCAATGAGATTGCCGGCTTAGGAAGCGAAGAAATGACCGGCAAATTCATCATCAAGAAGATACTTAGAGCTTTGGATGAGAGATATGACACCGTGTGCACATTGATCCAAATGATGCCCAACTACAAAGATCTCAAGCCTACGGAAGTCATTGGAAGGATTGTTGCTCATGAGATGACACTCAAAGACAAAGAAGAGCTTCACAACAAGTCTAGCGGTGCTTACAAAGCCACAAGTGATGCTCCCGCAACTTCAAGCGACAACCTTGTCACAAATGAAGAGATAAGCCTCATGGTCAAGAAATTCAACAAGTTCTACAAGAATAAAGGCAAAGAACGAAGCTCCAACTCAAGATATGATGAGAAGTGTTCGTCAAGTCGTGACCGCAATTGCTACAATTTTGGGAAGCCCGGACACTACTCAAATGAGTGCATGACTCCCTACAAACGAAGAGAAGAGTCACCTCGAAGACGAAGCTCAAGGAATGAATCACCTCCAAGAGAGAGAAGGAGTAGAGATGATCGTTATGAACGAAGACACTCAAGGAGAAGTAGAGATTCGGAGAAGAAGGACAAGTACACCAAGAGCTACACAAGAAGAAAACATCAAGCTCATGTTTTTGAATGAGTTTCCGGCTCCGACTCCGACAACAACTCCGAGAGAAGCTATCACTCCGACTCCGACTATAGTCAAGATGATGGTGTTGTCGGAATTTCTCTAGTGACTACCAACTCCTATGATCTATTTGATTCACCAAATGAAGGGAGTAGAAGTTGCTTCATGGCTAAAGGCCCCAAGGTATCACACCCCGAGTATCTTGATTACAATAGTGATGAAGATGATTTGCTATGTGATGATGACTTGCTCTTTGATAAAACTAGTGATGTTAGTCAAAATGAACTTGATAATTCTCATGCTAGTCAAGATAAGTCAATTGATGATGATAAGATGAAAATAGAACAACTAACTAAAGAACTAAACACTCTTAAGTTAGCTCATGAATCTACTCTTGAAGATCATAGAGAGCTTGTAAGAACTCATGAGAAGCTACGCTTCGAGAAGCTCAACTTGGAGCAAGAGCATGAGTTTCTTAAAGCTATCAATGACGATCTCCGAAAGAAGACTTCATCTTATCTAGCCAAACGACTACTCTTGTCTACATTCATGCCTCAAGTTAAAACTAAACAATCTAGTAAAAAAGGTAAGAAAGGTTCTTCATCTAGTAGCAACAATAAAAATGCTAAACCTAATGATGTTGCTTCTAGTAGTTCTATTGATTCCACTAATGATGATTCTCTTAGCCAAGTTACACTTGAGCAAGAAAATGCTTTATTGAAAGGAATTATAGAGAAAGGTATCCACAAGAGTCTTGCCGGGTGTAAGCAATTTGAGGAAATTGTACGCAAGCACGGAAGATACCGAAAGAACCATGGTGTTGGCTACTTCAACGCTAATGGAGTTGAATGGGAAGAAGGTCAATACCCCAAGCCCAAGTTTGTTCCTCAAAAGGAGAAGTATGAAAATACTCTTCCCAAGGGAACAAACACTCAAGATGACCTTCCACCACAAGACCACAAGCTCAAGGGCAAGAACAAGCTTCAAGAGGACATTGACTCATATGAAGATGAATCCCTAGCTTTGGTGGAGTGGGTTCCCAAGGCTACGTCAAGCTCAACCTCTACAAAGGCTACTACAACACCAAGGATCCCCTTCAACTTGATGTGGGTCCCCAAGAAGAAGAACTAGAGAGTTCTTGAGGGGTGACTCCGCCAATGAGATTTACTCACATTCATTATTGCCAAGAACTATTTGCAATCAACATCAACTCTATGCAATAGTTCAAGGAGGCACACATTCCCTCAAAGGTAAGCAAGGGACAAGGTAATAAACAAATCAATGGACATCATTACACATGCTTTGCACTCCATGTCCATAGATATCCTTGTATTTGTCTCTTGTGTGTTGGGACTAACCCATGTAGGTGAGAAGAGTAAGGAAACAACAAGGATGCTCCCAACTCTTGGTGATCTTCATCAACCTTGAGCATCCATCACTACCTCACCAACATGAAGTCTTCGTCGACAAAACCCAAGGTTAGTTTATCCCTCCTATGGGGGGATGTCACATCAAGGGGGAGCTTTACTCTAAGACTTGAGTCAAAGCATCTCTTAGCATGTGACAACATTAAATGCTTTATGTAAAAGTGGTAACCCCACTTGTGCTTAAACGATGAGTATGACCTATGATCAAGTATTCTTACTTGGCTCCTAAGTCAATATACTCATATATAGATGACTTCATCATCGCCAAAGTGCTTGTTAGATGCTAGTATGTATGTGCATGTTTGTCATGATTTCATTTGACATCTTATTGTGTGAGCATGTTGGTCTGCATTTATTTTCCCATTCGAGGACATCCAATTGTTGCTATTTGGTTTTTGATTTATCTTTTGCCAATTGGATGGACAAGAATGCCTAGGACCACTCTCTAGCTATCTATGTTTTCTCACCTCACATTCCATTCATGCTGCATCACAAAATTTGAACAAGTACTTTTCGATCCCTCTGTGTGTGGAGCACTCGGAGTTTCGTATCGACAAAGGACTGACCATTAAAACCTCCCAAGTGCATCTCGGTGGAACCAACCCACAATTCTCGGTCTCACCAAATGCCTAGGGTTGATCTGGTTTTCAATCTCGGTACTACCGATTCCATATTCTCGGTTACACCGAGTTTCCCTGTCAACTGACAGTTAAGGAACTCGGTGACACTAAAAATTTAGAATCGGTGACACCGACAGTGAGGGGTATATATGCTGTGGACCCGACGCTTTGAAATTTCATCCTCAAACCGTCGCGCCCCAAAACCTTAAGCTGCCGCAAAGGACCCCTGGTCGTCGCCCTTGTCTCCCCGCAGTCCTCCGCCGCTGGGATCCTCGCCGTCGACGGGCATCTTCGCCGCCGTCGCCGCCGTAGCGGATCCGTCGCCAAGTTAGGGTACGAATTCGATTTTTCTTGCGCTCCCCGTCTGATTCTTGCACAATGAAATTGATTTTATCTATAATCCATCATTTGCAAACCCCTCCATCCACTGGAAATCTCATTAGATTAGCGAACCAGGATTTTTTAGGTTTTGCCGTCCGCCTCATGAATCTCGGTAGAACCGATGCAAAATAATCGGTATAACCGATTTTGTTTTCTGGCACACTGAGAACACCTCGGTGGAACCGAGTGCTATTTTTGGTGTAACCGAGAATGGTGCCAAGTTCCTGGAAAGCAGGTTGTTAGTCTCGGTGTGACCGAAAAATTTGTCTCGGTCTTACCGATATACATTTGGCAGAATGCAAAATTTGAGAAATTCTTAGTTCAAACTTTCAAAAACCAGCTGCATTTTGTGATGACTTACCTTCTTCTGCTCCTCTATACTCTATTCACAGGGTCAGTATGTCAAGTGCTGAGGACAGTGAGAACAACTTCCAAGAGGAGAACATTGCCATGAGTTCAGGCACTAGTCCTGAGTCCAGTTCCTCTTCAGATCCAGGCACCCCCAGTTCTCATGGGTTGCCCAAGGCTGCTACTAGAGCCAGGAAGAAGCTGAATTCAGATGAGGAGGATTCAGATTTTGTGCCAGAGGAGATTCTTGCCAAGAAGCAAGAGAAGGCCGCAAAGAAATCTGCCAATGAAGCCACTTCTTCAAGGAGGACTGTCAGCAAGGTCTATGCTAGCTCTGAGGCTATGAGAGCACCTGAGAGTGCTAGGGCTACCATGACTGTTGAGCCCCCAAGGAAGTCTTTGCCTAAGAAGGCAGGGGAGAAGAAGAGAGCCAGAAAGAGGATTGTTTATGTTGTTGGCAGGCAAACCTCTATGTTTGAAGATCCAGAGGAGGCTGCTGGTGCTGCTGTTGAGGAGGAGGAAGAACATGTTGAGAAGGCACCTCCCAAGAAGAAAAAGAAGCTTATGGCTGATGCTATGCCAAAGACTGGCACATCCAAGAGCACCAAGTCTGCTCCCAAGAAAGCTGCTGCTGAAAAACCAAAGAGGTGATCTAGACAAATTCCAGCTTCTGAAAAGAACAAGGGAACTACCTCCAGAGTTGAGGATGAAGATGCTATGTCTACTTTGATGAAGCTTAGACCACACCTTCCTGAGCATAATGCCAATCATCTGCTTGCTGAAGATATGAAGAAGAGGAAGGATTCTGGTTTGAGGGCATGGAGAGCTGTTGACCCATATGCCCAAAGGAGAAAGACAGCTGTGGACTACAGATTCTACACCAAGGAGCAACAGGATTTTTATGAGACTGTGCTGCTTGACAAGAGTCCAGCTGTGAGTGACATGAGATATGTGGACTGGAAGTTCATTAAGGAGAATGAAGACTACTTTCCAAGTGTCCAAGACAACTTTCACTGCATTTGTTTGGATGAGTTTGTTGGCAGAGAGTTTACAACATGGAATGATGAGATGATCATGCAATTCTACTCCACTGCTCACTTCTATGGAGATGGTAGGATTGTATGGATGACTGAAGGAGCTAGATATGAATCCACTGTTGATGATTGGGCTGCAATCTTAGGAGTCCCAGTGGTACAGGATGGTGACTTGGATGTCTACTCTGAATCCAAGGAGAGCCACAATGCTATGGCCAACATGTACAATGAGATTCCTGCTGCTCATGTGAAGTCTCACATGCTAGGTTCTATCTATTTCCTCCAGGCTGGCCTCCGTACCATGAACACCATTTTGAGGCATACTTTGATGCCCAAGTCAGGAGATGAGAAGATGATCCGAGGCTACTCCATCAACAGGCTAATCCATCTTGGCAGACACACCAGGATTAGAGTTATGGACTTGATTGTAGAGACAGTGAAGAGGGTTGCTGCTGATCAGAAGCGCTCTTGCTGCTATGCACCCTATATCTAGATGCTTATCAACTCCAAGCTGGAGAAGCACATTTTTGCTCTGGACAGACCCCACTTGCCCCTACAGCAAGATTTAGAGGACAACATTGTGGTGATGGACCCAGAACATCCCACATCAACTGCAGCTCAAGCACAGGCAGAGGCAGAGGCAGCTAGAGCCACTAGTGCTCAGGTCCCTAGATCCAGGAACGAGCAAATGGATCTGTTGATATCATCAGTTCAGGGCATGCAGAAGGACATTAAGTTTATTCTGGACAATCAAAAAAGTCTTGTCAGGATCTTCGAGAACAGGATCAAGATCCTTAATGATAAGGTGGATGGGCTGACCAAGACAGTCAATGAGCTCAAGAAAGAAGTTGACTCTGTGCCTCTTCCTCATTCTTCAGATGATGATGATGATGATGATGATGAGGATGACTCACCTCTCAGGCCAGGCACACATTTCACTACTCAGGCCAGATCAGCCACTGTGCCAGCTCCAGATTTGAGGCCCTCTTCATCAGCTACTGCTACTGTCATCTCAGCTCCATCAGCTCCAGTTCCTCCAGTTTCTACTCCAAATCCATCCACGACATCTGCAGAGATCTTCGCCGACGCAGTTCTCTCGACTCCTTCATCAACAACCGGAGGAGATCAGCCCAAGAACGCTTAGATATATGCCTTTGAACTTTTTGGTAACTTGTTGCCAAAGGGGGAGAACTGTATATAGATCTTTAGGTTTCGAGTGAGAGAGCGTTTGGTTTTTATCGCTTTTTCAAAAACAATTGTCTTTTGATGTGTTTGTGTTAAACCTTTGTGTGTTTTGATCATACGCTTAATGTGTGTTGCTACTATTTCCTATCGTTATGCTACTTATGAGATGATCTTTCACCTTTGCTTGATTGTGTTGTGCTATGATGTTCACTCTTATTATTCTCGCACACCACCAAGTTGTATGTGACATGGAAGAAGTGCCCCATGTACCTAATCAATTGTGCATTTGCATTCAAACGCAAATTTAAAATAATGCACAAATTTAGGGGGAGCTCTTGCTTATCACATACTTCTCAAAGCGACGATTATATTCATTGATTATATCTTTGTCGAAGCTTTGATCTATATGTTGTCATCAATTACCAAAAAGGGGGAGATTGAAAGCACATTTGCTCCCTTGGTGGTTTTGGTAATTAATAACAACATATAAGTCATTGAACTAATGTTTCCACTAAGTATATTTCAGGAAAAGTTCAATGATAGGATTGGCAAAAGGATTGTGGAGATTGTGGAAATACCCCGAGATGCAAGGAAATGGATTGGCAAAGCTTCAAGCAAGAGGACTCTATATTTTACTTTGTGAGAAATCACTTTGAGTCCATAGGAAAGCCAATACTATTAAAAGGGGGTAAGGTATTGTTGGTGAACAAAATGCTCATACGTGCACAAGTGATAGTCACCAAAAACACCCACAAGCTCTTCCACAAAAGTCTGTCCAAAGTCAAATATCCAAAATCGGTGCAACCAACACTTTCCACTCGGTGCCACCGATTCCCATACTCAGACAGACCTAAGCCAAACCCTAGCCTTTCGGTGCAACCGATTCTGCTTCGGTGCCACCGAGTTTGGGTTGCCAACTTTCTGTTACGCAAATTCAGAATATCGGTTCGACCGAGATTGTTGGATCGGCGTCACCGATATTGGGCAATCTGACCGTTGGTCACCTTATCGGTGCAACCGAGTTTCCTATATCGGTCTCACCGAGATTCAAAAGTTGCCACCTTTTGGTCACTTCGGTACCACCGAGATTAACACATAGGTGTCACCAAGTTGGTCATTTTGTGTGTAACGGTTGGATTTTTGGGGATGTCTATATATACCCCTTCACCACTACCCACTCGAAAGAGAAGCACTCAGAACTATTCCATACTTGCCCCATCCAGTTTTCTGAGAGAGAGCCACCTACCCTTGTGTTGAGGTCAAGATCATCCACTCCAATTATATGGATCTTGATTTCTAGCCTCCCCAAGTTGCTTTCCACCAATCCCATCTCTTCCACCAAGCCAAATCTGTGAGAGAGTGATTGTGTGTTGAGGAGTCTATCATCTTGAAGCACAAGAGCAAGGAGTTCATCATCATTGTCGAGCCTATTACCTTTTGGAGGGTGGTGCCTCCTAGATTGGTTAGGTGTCGCTTGGGAGCCTCCTACTTCGTGTTGTGGAGTTGAACCAAGAAGTTTGTAAGGGCAAGGAGATCGCCTACTTCGTGAAGATCTACCCATAGTGAGGCTAGTCCTTCGTGGACGGAAGCCATTATGGAATAGTCAAGGTTGCTACTTCGTGGACCCTTATGGGTGGAGCCCTCCGTGGACTCTCGCGACCGTTACCCTCCGTGGACTCTCATGCTAGTCAAGATAAGTCAATTGATGATGATAAGATGAAAATAGAACAACTAACTAAAGAACTAAACACTCTTAAGTTAGCTCATGAATCTACTCTTGAAGATCATAGAGAGCTTGTAAGGACTCATGAGAAGCTACGCTTCGAGAAGCTCAACTTGGAGCAAGAGCATGAGTTTCTTAAAGCTATCAATGACGATCTCCGAAAGAAGACTTCATCTTATCTAGCCAAACGACTACTCTTGTCTACATTCATGCCTCAAGTTAAAACTAAGCAAACTAGTAACAAAGGCAAGAAAGGTTCTTCATCTAGTAGCAACAATAAAAATGCTAAACCTAATGATGTTGCTTCTAGTAGTTCTATTGATTCCACTAATGATGATTCTCTTAGCCAAGTTACACTTGAGCAAGAAAATGCTTTATTGAAAGTAATTATAGAGAAAGGTATCTACAAGAGTCTTGCCGGGTGTAAGCAATTTGAGGAAATTGTACGCAAGCACGGAGGATACCGAAAGAACCATGGTGTTGGCTTGTGGTGGAAGGTCAATACCCCAAGCCCAAGTTTGTTCCTCAAAAGGAGAAGTATGAAAATACTCTTCCCAAGGGAACAAACACTCAAGATGACCTTCCGCCACAAGACCACAAGCTCAAGGGCAAGAACAAGCTTCAAGAGGACATTGACTCATATGAAGATGAATCCCTAGCTTTGGTGGAGTGGGTTCCCAAGGCTACTTCAAGCTCAACTTCAACAAAAGCTACTTCAACACCAAGGATCCCCATCAACTTGATGTGGGTCCCCAAGAAGAAGAACTAGAGAGTTCTTGAGGGGTGACTCCGCCAATGAAATTCACTCACATTCATTATTGGCAAGAATTATTTGCAATCAACATCAACTCTATGCAATAGTTCAAGGAGGCACACATTCCCTCAAAGGTAAGCAAGGGACAAGGTAATAAACAAATCAATGGACATCATTACACATGCTTTGCACTCCATGTCCATAGATATCCTTGTATTTGTCTCTTGTGTGTTGGGACTAACCCATGTAGGTGAGAAGAGTAAGGAAACAACAAGGATGCTCCCAACTCTTGGTGATCTTCATCAACCTTGAGCATCCATCACTACCTCACCAACATGAAGTCTTCGTCGACAAAACCCAAGGTTAGTTTATCCCTCCTATGGGGGGATGTCACATCAAGGGGGAGCTTTACTCTAAGACTTGAGTCAAAGCATCTCTTAGCATGTGACAACATTAAATGCTTTATGTAAAAGTGGTAACCCCACTTGTGCTTAAACGATGAGTATGACCTATGATCAAGTATTCTTACTTGGCTCCTAAGTCAATATACTCATATATAGATGACTTCTTCATCGCCAAAGTGCTTGTTAGATGCTAGTATGTATGTGCATGTTTGTCATGATTTCATTTGACATCTTATTGTGTGAGCATGTTGGTCTGCATTTATTTTCCCATTCGAGGACATCCAATTGTTGCTATTTGGTTTTTGATTTATCTTTTGCCAATTGGATGGACAAGAATGCCTAGGACCACTCTCTAGCTATCTATGTTTTCTCACCTCACATTCCATTCATGCTGCATCACAAAATTTGAACAAGTACTTTTCGATCCCTCTGTGTGTGGAGCACTCGGAGTTTCGTATCGACAAAGGACTGACCATTAAAACCTCCCAAGTGCATCTCGGTGGAACCAACCCACAATTCTCGGTCTCACCAAATGCCTAGGGTTGATCTGGTTTTCAAGCTCGGTACTACCGATTCCATATTTTCGGTTACACCGAGTTTCCCTGTCCACTGACAGTTGAGGAACTCGGTGACACCGACTGTGAAGGGTATATATGCTGTGGACCCGATGTTTCCAAATTCAATCTTCAAACCGCCGCGCCCCAAACCCTAAGCTGCCGCAAAAGGACCCCCTGGTCGTCGCCCTTGTCTCCCCGCGCTCCTCCGCCGCTGGGATCCTCGCCGTCGATGGGCATCTTCTCCGCCGTCGCCGCCGTAGCGGATCCGTCGCCAAGCTAGGGTACGGATTCGATTCTTCTTGCGCTCCCCGTCCGATTCTTGCGCAATGAAGTTGGTTTTATCTATAAGCCACTGATTGCAAACCCTTCTATCCTCTAAAACCTCCAGTAGATAGCGAATGATCGATTTTCTAGGGTTTACCGTCCGCCCGATGGAACTCGGTGGAACCGAAGCAAACAAATCGGTGTCACCGATTTGGCAATCTGTGCTGTTGAGAACTATCTCGGTGAAACCGAGTACTCCTTTTCGGTCTCACCGAAAGGAGTGCCAAGTTTCTATTAAAGATAAAGTCAGTCTCGGTAGCACCGAAATCTTTGCTTCGGCTGTACGGACTTTCATGTGACAGCATGTAAACCTTGAGAATTTTTGGTTCAAACTTTCAAAATGCAGCTGTATAGTTTGTGATGACTCATCTTCTTCTGCTCCTCTATACTCTATTCACAGGGTCAGTATAGCAAGTGCTGAGGACAGTGAGAACAACTTCCAAGAGGAGAACATTGTCATGAGTTTAGGCACTAGTCCTGAGTCCAGTTCCTCTTCAGATCCAGGCACTCCCAGTTCTCATGGGTTGCCCAAGTCTGCTACAAGGGCCAGGAAGAAGCTGAATTCAGATGAGGAGGATTCAGATTTTGTGCCAGAGGAGATTCTTGCCAAGAAGCAAGAGAAAGCTACAAAGAAGTCTGCAAATGAAGCTACCTCTTCAAGGAGAGCTGTCAGGAAGGAGTATGCTAGCTCTGAAGCTATGAGAGCACCTGAGAGTGCTAGAGCTACCATGACTATTGAGCCCCCAAGGAAGTCTATGCCTAAGAAGGCAGGGGAGAAGAAGAGAGCTAGGAAGAGGATTGTTTATGTTGTTGGCAGGCAAACCTCCATGTTTGAGGACCCTGAGGAGGCTGCTGGTGCTGCTGCTGAAGAGGAGGAAGAACATGTTGAGAAGGCCCCTCCCAAGAAGAAAAAGAAGCTTATGGCTGATGCTAAGCCAAAGACTGGCACATCCAAGAGCACCAAGTCTGCCCCCAAGAAGGCTGCTGCTGAAAAGCCCAAGAGGACATCCAGACAGATTCCTGCTTCTGAAAAGAACAAGGGAACTACCTCCAGAGTTGAGGATGAAGATGCTATGTCTGCTTTGATGAAGCTTAGACCACACCTTCCAGTACATAATGCCAGCTATCCACTTGCTGAAGATATGAAGAAGAGGAAGGATTCTGGTTTGAGGGCATGGAGAGCTGCTGATCCATATGCCCAAAGGAGGAAGACAGCTGTGGACTACAGATTCTATACCAAGGAGCAACATGATTTCTATGAAACTGTGTTGTTTGACAAGAGTCCAGCTGTGAGTGACATGAGATATGTGGACTGGAAATTCATTAAGGAGAATGAAGACTACTTTCCAAGTGTTCAAGACAACTTTCACTGCATTGGCTTGAATGAGTTTGTTGGCAGAGAGTTTACAGCATGGAATGATGAGATGATCATGCAATTCTACTCCACTGCTCATTTCTATGGAGATGGTAGGATTGTATGGATGACTAAAGGAGCAAGATATGAATCCACTGTTGATGAATGGGCTGCAATCTTAGGAGTCCCAGAGGTTCAGGATGGTGACTTGGATGTCTACTCAGAATCCAAGGAGAGCCACAATGCTATGGCTAACATGTACAATGAGATCCCTGCTGCTCATGTGAAGTCTCACAAGTTAAGATCCATCTACTTTCTCCAGGCTGGCCTTCGTACCACGAGAACCATTCTGAGGCATATTTTGATGCCCAAGTCAGGAGATGACAAGATGATCCGAGGCTACTCCATCAACATGCTAATCCATCTTGACAGACACACCAGGATTAGAGTTATGGATTTGATTGTAAAGACAGTGAAGAGGGTTGCTGCTGATCAGAAGCGCTCTTGCTGCTATGCACCCTATATCCAAATGCTTATCAACTCCAAGCTGGAGAAGCACATTTTTGCTCTAGACAGACCTCACTTGCCCCTACAGCCAGATTTAGAGGACAACATTGTGGTGATGGATCCAGAACATCCCACATCTGCTCAACTCCCTAGATCCAGGAACGAGCAAATGGATCTTTTGATCTCATCAGTTCAGGGCATGCAGAAGGACATTAAGGACATTTTGAACAACCAAAACAGTCTTGTCAGGATCTTTGAGAACAGGATCAAGACCCTTAATGATAAGGTGGATGGGTTGACAAAGACAGTCAATGAGCTCAAGAAGGAAGTTGACTATTTGCCTCTTCCTCATTCTTCAGATGATGATGATGATGATGATGATGAATCACCTCTCAGGCCAGGCACACACTTCACCACTAAGGCCAGATCAGCGACTGTGCCAGCTCCAGACTTGAGGCCCTCTTCATCAGCTCCTGCTACTGTCACCTCAGCTCCATCAGCTCCAGTTCCTCCAGTTGCTACTCCAACTCCATCCACGACATCTGCAGAGATCTTCGCCGACGCGGTTCTCTCGACTCCTTCATCAACAACCGGAGGAGATCAGCCCAAGAACGCTTAGATATATGCCTTTGAACTTTTTGGTAACTTGTTGCCAAAGGGGGAGAAGTGTATATAGACCTTTAGGCTTCGAGTGAGAGAGCGTTTGGTTTTTATTGCTTTTTCAAAAACATTTGATCTTTTGGTTGCTTGTGATACACGTTTGTTGGTGTTTTGATCATACGCTTAATGGTTGCTGCCACTATTTCCTATCATTATGCTACTTATGAGATGATCATTCACCTTTGCTTGATTGTGTTGTGCTATGATGTTCACTCTTATTATTCTCGCACACCACCAAGTTGTATGTGACATGGAAGAAGTGCCCCATGTACCTAATCAATTGTGCATTTGCATTCAAACGCAAATTTAAAATAATGCACAAATTTAGCGGTAGCTCTTGCTTATCACATACTTCTCAAAGCGACGATTATATTCATTGATTATATCTTTGTTGAAGCTTTGATCTATATGTTGTCATCAATTACCAAAAAGGGGGAGATTGAATGCACATTTGCTCCCTTGGTGGTTTTGGTAATTAATAACAACATATAAGTCATTGAACTAATGTTTCCACTAAGTATATTTCAGGAAAAGTTCAATGATAGGATTGGCAAAAGGATTGTGGAGATTGTGGATATACCCCAAGATGCAAGGAAATGAATTGGCAAAGCTTCAAGAAAGAGGACTCTACATTTTACTTTGTGAGAAATCACTTTGAGTCCATAGGAAAGCCAATACTATTAAAAAGGGGTAAGGTACTGTTGGTGAACAAAATGCTCATACGTGCACAAGTGATAGTCACCAAAAACACTCACAAGCTCTTCCACAAAAGTCTGTCCAAAGTCAAATATCCAAAATTGGTGCTACCAACACTTTCCACTCGGTGCCACCGACTCCCAAACTCAGACAGACATAAGCCAAACCCTAGCCTTTCGGTGCAATCGATTCTGCTTTGGTGCCACCGAGTTTAGGTTGCCAACTTTCTGTTACGCAAATTCACAATATCGGTACCACCGAGATTGTTGGATCGGAGTCACCGAGAATGGGCGATCTGACCGTTGGTCACCTTATCGGTGCAACCGAGTTTCCTATATCGGTCTCACCGAGATTCAAAAGTTGCCACCTTTTGGTCAGTTCGGTACCACCGAGATTAACACATCGGTGTCACCGAGTTGGTCATTTTGTGTGTAACGGTTGGATTTTTGGGGATGCCTATACATACCCCTTCACCACCACCTACTCGGAAGAGAAGCACTCAGAACTATTCCATACTTTCCCCCATCCAGTTTTCTGAGAGAGAGCCACCTACCCTTGTGTTGAGGTCAAGATCATCCACTCCAACCATATGGATCTTGATTTCTAACCTCCCCAAGTTGCTTTCCACCAATCCCATCTCTTCCACCAAGCCAAATCTGTAAGAGAGTGATTGTGTGTTGAGGAGTCTATCATCTTGAAGCACAAGAGCAAGGAGTTCATCGTCATTACCGAGCCTATTACCTTTTGGAGGGTGGTGCCTCCTAGATTGGTTAGGTGTCGCTTGGGAGCCTCCTACTTCGTGTTGTGGAGTTGAACTAAGAAGTTTGTAAGGGCAAGGAGATCACCTACTTCGTGAAGATCTACCCATAGTGAGGCTAGTCTTCGTGGACGGAAGCCGTTATGGAATAGTCAAGGTTGCTACTTCGTGGACCCTTATAGGTGGAGCCCTCCGTGGACTCTCGCGACCGTTACCCTCCGTGGGTTGAAGACTCCATAAACATGGATGTACGATAGCACCACCTATCGGAACCACGGGAAAAATCATCGTGTCTACAATTGTGTTTGATCCTCCTACCCTATCCTTTCTACTCATGCTTGTTGTTACTTTCCGCTGCTATACTCTTAGACATGCATGTGTAGGGTGTACTTGACTTGCCATGAAATGCTAAAAATTGCCAACACTAAAATCTGGGAAAAGGTAGAATTTTTATTTGGTCAAGTAGTCTAATCACCCCCCCTCTAGACATACTTTCGGTCCTACAGTGAGGCCTTCGGTGGCCCTCTTCCACCATTTCTTCAGCTTGCGCCTGCACGACGGCGCTCAACGGTTGGCGTGTGTTTCCTTCGTCGCGGTCCAGAGCGGCAACATGCTCTTGAAGGCCAGGAAGAAGGTGGAGAACTTCAGGCACTGCTGGGTCCTCATGGATCTCAAAGAACCCAACCCCCGGTTGGATCTACCGAGGGGGTTGCCGGAGAAGACCTCCGCGTGGAGCTCCGCGAAGCTTTCCGACTCCTGGGCCTGGCCCGTCCTGGAGCGCTTCTCCCGCGATATCAGCGCCAGGAAGCTGACTGGGGGGATGATAGTGAAGGAGTCCTTGGCGCAGCGCCTGGCGCCCCTCCAGGCCCATTCCAGGCCCTTGTGGGACTATCAGGGCAGCGGTGACAACCTCAGGCTTCGGTCCGCGCGCATAACCACCAAGGAACTGAGCAGGGCTGTGACGACCCTGCTCAACGGCGACCCTGGTGATCTCCTTGACGCCCACGCCCCGCTGCACTACCGCCATGACGGGGCCGATCTGGTCGCAGCGATGCCTCTCTTCAACGAACTGGGGCTTTTCCCAGCTGAGGGCCTTGGTTCCCCGGTGATGGTGTCCTCCGGCGACACCACGGGCGGGGAGGATTCGGAGAAGACCGCCGCCGACGGCCCGGCAGGGGCGTCTCCCCCGTTGCAGGGCACTCTTTTGCGCGAGCTCGAGGACGACGATGATGTTGGTGAAGTTTCTGCTGCGGGCTCCTCACGTGCCGCCAAGGCCCCTAGGGGGCTTGGGCCGGCCCCTCGTGCCACCCGGTCCGCCTGCGTGTCAACTCCCAGGAAGCACGGAGCGGAGTCTCCTCCGGTGCGCCCTACCTCTACCGGCAAGACGGTTGAAGCGCCGGCCTCGCCTCCGCCCGAATTGCAACTCGCAGGCAAGGTGGGCGAGGCCGGGGCCACGGTGGTCCCTTCGGCGGCCGCCCTTGCGGACAACACCTCTGCTCCCCCGCGTGGTGGTGCCCCCACCGAGGAAGGCTTGGGCGCCTCCGTCGTTGCTGGAGCGGAGAGGAAAAGGAAGTGGGTCGATGTTGAGGAGTAAGTGACCCGGCTCGGCTTTGCTTGTCCGCCTATGGCTTGTGTATTGATGACCTTGCTTTGCTTGGTGACCAGGGACGCCGCCGTGTCGAAGATTAGGAAGAAGAAGGCGGGCGTCAAGCCGAAGGCGCCTTCCGACGCGCCGCCCGCTCCTGCTGTCCTGCCGTCACCTGCTACCGAGGGGGAGGGGGCTCGCGAGGCAACCTCCCTGGTCATCGCCGCGGAGCCCCCTGAGCCCCCAATGCCTGTTGGCATGGTTGCTCCTACCCTTGAGGGCGTGGCGGTGCCATTGTCTGGAGGGCCAGCCCCTGAGGGCCAGCCGCCCGTTGATCCGTCTGTGTCCAAGGATGCCGCGCGGCCTCCGGAGCCTCCTGCTCCTCGTGCTGCTGCCTTCCCGGGGACGCCTCCTATGATCGCACAGGGGACTCCTCCGGAGGGGACCTTGATGCCTTCGTCGCGCGGCCTCGACGTCCTAGATGGGACCTTCGCTGTTCTGGGTCAAGTTCATGGCGCCCTCGGGAGCACCGACGATCGCCTCGCGAGTGGGCGCCTAGAGCTCCTCTTAGGGTGGCTTCTGGCCGACGCCTCTGCCGTGGCGATTTGGGGTCAAGCCGAGGCCGCCGCGGCGAAGAGCGAGAAGGAAGCCGCGTCTGCCAGGGCAGCCCGCGAGGAGGCACTGGTTGAAGCGGCGTCCGCTGCCAGGCGTTGCGAAGAGGTGGAGGCCCGTCTGAAGGCCCTCCATGAGGAGAAGGCTGAGCTTGCGGAGCGGCTGTGTCAGCGAGAGGAAGACCTCAATACCCGCGAGGCCAAGCTTGCCGCTCGGGACTCCGAGCTATCCTAGGTGGCGACCCGCCAGGACGCGGAGCGGGTGCTCCTGGATGCGCAGGAGAAGGAAGTCACTTCGAAGAAGGCCCTGGTCGACACCAGGGAGGAAACTCTTGCCGTGGCTGAGGAGAAAAAGGCTGCGGAGCTGAGCGTCTTTCCCACCGTCGAGCTCAAGCTTCGCCAAGCACTCCATTCCCTCTGCCGGGATGGGTTCGCGGAGCCCCTGGCGGCTCTAGAGAGAGGCTTCGCGGTGCTCGCTTCGAAGCTCGTCGAGGCGCTGGAGGGCGCCATTGTCAAAGTGGAGGGGGTCTTGGAGAGCGAGTGCCGCGACCTCTTTTCTGAGGCTGCGACGTGCGTCTTCAGCCATCTTCATCTTCGCAAGCCGGGGTTCGACTTCAACTCCGTGATCCGCTCGGTCGCCCCCGAGGTCCGCGCCAGTGCTGCGGCGGCGGTGAAGGGCGCCGTGGAGACGCTGGTGAAGAGGTTCACCCGCGTCACGGTTTCTCCGCCCCCTGATACTGCTGGGGTTGGCGGCGAAGAAGACGATGCCAACGATGTCGACGACGAGTTCCCCGAGGGCGGGACGAGTGGTGGCGGCGGTTCCTCCTGATTCCTCTCCCCTGCTCCTTTCCTGCAATGTCCATCGTGCCTCATGGAGGCGTTAAACTTGTTTGTGTTCGCGAAAACTTTTAATGCTTGCAATAACTATTAAACTGTGTGATTGCTCTCTTCGCCTTGTTTCCTTCTTGCTTGCTGTGATGCTCTGCGTCGGCAGGGCCCGGCCCGCGCATACCTCAACCGCCGTTGGGCCGACCGGATCACCAAGGACGGTCCAAGGGGTGAGGGGCTACGGGTCCAGTGAGGCTCCTCAGTCGCGATGCTCAGGAGTCCCCCTTGACGTGCGAGCAGCCCTCATGAAGGGAACATGGTGAAGATTGGGCTAACTTGAAAATTTCGAACACCTTTAGCGCTCTGCGTCGGCAGGGCCCGGCCCGCGCATACCTCAACCGCCGTTGGGCCGACCGGATCACCAAGGACGGTCCAAGGGGTGAGGGGCTACGGGTCCAGTGAGGCTCCTGAGTCGTGATGCTCAGGAGTCCCCCTTGACGTACGAGCTCCAGCGTCCTCCTTAAGGGCTTTTTGAGTGGTTTTTTGAGCGCTTCGAGCTCTGCGTCAGCAGGGCCCGGCCCGCGCATACCTCAACCACCGTTGGGCCGACCGGATCACCAAGGACGGTCCAAGGGGTGAGGGGCTACGGGTCCAGTGTGGCTCCTGAGTCGTGATGCTCAGGAGTCCCCCTTGACGTATGAGCGGCTCCCATACCTTTCCTCGCCAGCTTTTCCGGAGATGGGCACGTGAAGACCAGGTTTGGCAGACCTGGGAAGGTGGCGTGTACCAGGCTTGGCCGGGTAGTAGCCCCCGTGCATCCCCCTCACGCGTACATCCCTGGGGAACGCAGCGAGAAGGGGGCCACTAGGGACCTTCCTGAGGTTGGATGCAGCCGCTGGGGCGCCCTCAGTTGTTTATCGCCCCGCACGGGGCGTGGGGCTTCCACATTGCGTGGGCATAGTCATTGGTGGACCGTGTTGACCGCCAGCACGGAGCTGTGGCTTCCACATTGCGTGGGCATAGTCATTGGTGGACCGTGTTGACTTCTCCGCCAGCGCGGAGCTATGGCTGCCACATTGCGTGGGAAGGAACCCCTCCGCGTCCTCGGGGGGCTCCGGGCGTGTACAGCCCATAGAGTTCGTACGCGTGGCTGGCACGGCAGAACTGGCAGGTGTATCTGGGAGCTCGCAAGGGCGCTTTGGCCTCGAGAGCTCCCTACCTCAAAGGCGGTTTGCGCCTGAGTGTTCTCGTAGATGGGGCCATTTGTGGCCCAGCAGACTTCTTCTTCATGAGTGAGGCAGGTTGGGAGTCCTTTTGGCACTCTACGTCTGCAGGTCCCGGTCCCGCACATTTCCCGACCACCGTAGTGTATGACCGGATCACCAAGGACGCAACTACGAGGTCAGGCCCCGGCACCCTTGACGCCGACCGGATCACCAAGGATGACATCAAGGGGCGAGTGGCTTTATGACCGGTAAGGCTCCTGAGGCGCATTGCTCAGGAGCCCCCTTTGACGCTCAAGCGGCTCTATGTCGGCAGGTCCCAGTCTCGCACATTTCCCTACCGCCGTAGTGTACGACCGGATCACCAAGGACGCAACTATGGGGCGAGGCCCCGACACCCTTGATGCCGACCGGATCACCAAGGATGACATCAAGGGCCGAGTGGCTATATGACCGGTAAGGCTCCTGAGGCGCGGTGCACAGGAGCCCCCCTTGACGCTCGAGCGACCCCCATTCCATCCTGCCGGCGCCGTGCTGCGGCCGGAGCCCCCGAGCGAGGGTCGACTGCCCAAAGATGCAAGTCCCTGAGGCGACAGGGCCTTGCATCCCAGTTCCGAGGTGCCCCGGGAAGGGCCGTAGCGCACGGCCCCTTGCCAAACACCAACTCAGAAAGGGTGGTGCGGCGGCAATCACGCCGGCAAGGAGCCATGCAGGCAAGGTAGAACGTTAGGAAACAGACCAGATGCATGAGAAACTATTGAAATATGCATAAATGGGGCGACTGCATGGGTGTGCCCTGATCGCCTGAGGATAATGCGGCCCGGTGGGCGCCCTCAAACGGAGTGAACCAAAAAATTACCTGGCAACAGCCAACAAAAAGTCACCTGGCGGCCATGCCGCTGAAGAGCCGTAGCTGCCGTCATAGCCTGATCTTACACCTCCACGAGCGCGACCCTCATGGGTCCGTCGTCTCTCGGGGCTCGGGACCTTCGCTTGGTCCGAGCATCTCCTCCAACTCCTCGCCGCGCCTAGCCAGGCAAGGTACGAGCATGGCTCGGTAAAGGTGCTGGAATGTGACGCCTGCGTTCACCAGTCCGAAGGGCATGCGGACGTAGGTGTTCGGGTAGACCCATCCATCATCGGCACGTGCTGTCCAGAAGGGGCCCTGGGATGCGGCCCTGTTGCTCGCGAGCGCGTTGACGCAGATGCGTGGCTGGTCGACCGTGCCGATGACGGCGGCTGCGATTGGTGGTGCTGGGCAGTCCCTTAGCCACGTCGCCTTGAGTGGCCGGACTTCTTCCCTCGCGCTGCTCTCCCTTGCTCCTGGAACCACAAGAATCCTGATGGGGTTACGTAGCGGACCGTAGTGCCTGCATATTTACGTTAGCGCTCATGCCTCTTGCCCAGCATTCGGGCCATTATCTGATTAGAAGGTTCTGCCCTCGTTCGGCGGGTGTACTTAGCTCATTGGGTCGCGGCGGGCTCGAGCGTCGTGTGGCGTAGGCGGAGCGTCCAGGGAGGTCGAGGATCCCGCCAGGGAGGGCTTCTTCCTTGCTTGTGGGGTGGTTCGAGAGCCCTTTCGGCACTCTGCGTTGACGGGGGCCGATCCCGAGCAGACCTCGACCACCGTTGGGGCGTCCAGATCGCCAAGACGAGACCAACGAGGCGAGGCCTCGGCCACAATTGGGGCATCCGGATCACCAGGACGAGACCAAGGGGCGCGGAGCTACACGATCAGTGAGGTTCCCGAGGCACATTACCTGGGAACCCCCCCCTTGATGCTCAAGCGACGCTCTGCGTCTGCGGAGCCCAATCCCGCGCATACCTCGACCGCCGTTGGGGCGTCTGGATCACCAGGACGAGACCAAGGGGCGAGGGGCTACGTGACCAGTGTGGCTCCTGAGGCGCGTTGCTCAGGAGTCCCCCTTGACGCTCAAGCAGTTCCCTTACCTTTCCGTCGGTTGCTACTCCGGGAGGTGCCTGAGCCTCCAGAGGTTCTGTAATGTCGCGCTGGGCGGCGGCCGGAGCCCCTGAGCTGGAGTCGACCGCTAAAAGATGCGTGCTTTCGAAGCAACGGGCCCTTGCCAGCCTGCTCTGAAGGGCCACGGGGGGAGGCCAAGGTACATGGGCCTCGGCAAGGTGCCAATCCAAAAGAAAGAGACTCCAAGGCCAGAAAAAGGAATCGCGAAGAGAGAAAAGGTTCCCGCCCCTTTTAAAACAGAGTTACGAAACCTTCAACTTCATTTCAAAAAGTGGCAATATGAACACAAAAAGAAGCAAGCAATAGCTGCGTCCGGCACCTAGGCTAGTCTTCGCCTTCGTCTTCCCCCAGCGCCGAGCGTAGGGCATCCATGTTGCGTGGGCATAGCCATTGGAGGGCAGTGTTGTCCGCCAGCGCGGAGCATGGGGCTTCCACTTGGGCGTGGGAGGGAACGCCTCCGCATCCTCGGGGGGCTCCGGGCGTATACAGCCCACTCATTATTACGTGAGAGTGTCACGGCCGTAGATAGCTGGGCAAGCCCCCAGGCGCATGGCCCAGGTGCTCCCAACTCAATTAAGAGCTATCCCCCGCATTTCTGCACGGTTGCGCGCCTTTGCAGCCCAAACCTGAGTGCATTGCTCCCCGCGTAGCCACGGGATTGCGCTCCCGCGGCCCAAACATGAGCACAATGCACCTAGCACATCTGCAGAGGTGTTGTGGTGGTGAAGCCGCCTCGTTAGGCGTCGCGGCACCGACTGGCCCTCGGCTTGAGGGCCTCATGAGGCCCTCTCCTCCGGTGGGCCGCACCGGCGCTTCCGTTGCCGCGGGTGGCCCGCGCTGTTCGTGTCCAGCCGATCCTCCCAGGCGGTCGCTCCTGAAGTCCCAGCGTCGGCTGTGCGCTGCTTGCTCGTGGGGGCGGCTGCTGCGTCGCGCCCCCACGCAGCCCGGGACGCCCCCTCCTCCATTTTGCTCGCGTCAGCCTGGCCTGGTACCCCCTACGTGGGAGCCCCCAAGCCCGGCTTGGGGAGGGCGTCTGGGATGTCTCCCTACTCCAGGGGGGGTGTTGACATTTGCGGGGGGCGCCTGATCCTCTGCGCCCTCCATAGGTATCACGTAGCTCGGAACGTAGGCTTCTGTATAGAGGCCTTGGCTCCCTCCTGAGTCATTCCTGCACGCACCAAGGGCGGCCTTCCTAGGCGACGAGATGACGCCACCTAGGGCGCGCAACCCACAGACCCTCCTGTAGCGGGCCTCCACCCGGAGTTGCTTACGTCTGCCGCCGCCATGGGGCGGGCTGCGCGTGTCTTGATGTGAGTTGCCTCCCTGGTTGTCCATCGCACCCCCGCCACGGTTATCTGCCTGACCAGAAGCCTGAGCCGCCTGCTCCCAGCGCCGGTTGGCGCGCTCCCGCCGGGATGACCCGGGCTGCTGATGCTCCATCTGGGTGTGGGCATGCGCGTCGGGGTGCGCGTGGAGTGCCCCGACGCCTTCCTCAAAGGTGCCACCGACGTGGCCGGGCGGCGCCCCGAAGCCTGTCACCGGGATCCGGAGGAGAAGAAGCACGGCGTGCGGCGGGCCCTGCTCGGGCTCCCCCAAGGGTGGAGCGGGCACGCCGCCCGCAGGTGAGGCGACGGGCACGGCGAGTGAGCCCCCGGCGCCCAGTGCCGGTGGTCGCGAAGAGGGGTGGGGAAGCCAGGCCCTCCTCGCGACGTTGACCAACTCGGCGATGTGGTCGGCCCAGGCGTCGAAGCCCCCGTGCGTCGAGCGGTGGCGAAGCATCTCACTCGCCATCAGGAGCGAATCATATGCGTTGAGGCCTCCCACGTTGGTATAGTGCGACGCCGGTCCCGTGGGCGCCGCTCGTCCGCCCCGCGCCTGGTCGGCACGAGCGACAGCTATGGTGGAGACGACACTGGTGGCCTGGTAATGGCCACCCTGCACCGCACTGTTGTGGCGTGGGTCCTGGACAACAGTGGCGAGGTTGGTGGAGGCAGAACTGCCGAGGCCAAAAGGAGCTTGTCGGGCGTCGGCCATCGACGTGTCGGGGTGAAGAAGAAGCGAAGCTTGCTGAAGGCTCCGACACGCCCCTACCTGGTACGCCAAATGTCGGATTTTGGGCTCCGCAAAACCCCAAGAAGTTCGAACCCAGGGGCATGTGCGAAGATCCCCAACTGCTTCACCCCCACAACGCCCACGACACGATAACCCTGCTCGATGGTGAGGAAGAAGAAAGCACACGAGAGTTTACCCAGGTTCGGGCCACTGCGAAGCGTAAAACCCTACTCCTGCCTTTGGTGGATTGCCTCACGAGTAGGTTTGTGGATGAACTAGTACAGTGGCGTCTTGCCTCGCGGTGTGTTTGCGGGTGGTTGTTCGATCGTCCCCACAACAGAGCAGCCTAGCCTCTATTTATAGTGGCTCGGGTCCTCTTCCCTTGTCGCAATGGCGGGAAGGAATCCCACAATGGCCAATTTTGAAGGGGGACAGGAGGTAGACCCTATCCTGACGAAAGGTGGTCTTTGCCTGCAAAGTAGTCGACGGTGATGTAGAGGTGGGCTCGGTGATGACGTTCATCCTGCGGGGCTTGGGGTCTTGGTCTTGTTGCACGGAAATGGAAACCTTTGGGGGCGCTTTAGGAACTCGCGTGCGCCCTGCCTCCTTTGCACCAAAGGGGAAATAGTCCTCTCTGGCGTGCTGGCGCCCGCCTGACATAGTTGGCGTCACCCTTGGCCTCCTTAGGTCATGCGTTGCATAGGAATCTCCGCCGCTCAGGAGGAGGCCTGGGGAGGCCTGCCTCCCCGCGGGTCTTGGCGTTGTTTCCCCTGCGTGCTCGGGGCCTCGCGAGGGCCTTGTGTTGAGTGAGGCCACGCCGGGCCGTACTTGGTCGCCGAGGTGCGCCACGCCCTGGGCCGCAGGCAGGCAAGTCTAGGTACCCTAGTATCCAGAACGCCGACACACGCCAACGCGGAGGTCCTACGGGGCCTCAAGGCGAGGAGCTTCAAGAAGAAGGTTGAGGCCTGCGGCAGGGGTTGGGTCGATGAGCTTCGGTCCGTGTTGTGGTCTATCCGCACCACCGCGACTAAGCCCACCGGCGAGACCCTGTTCTTCATCGTCTACGGAGCCGAAGCCATCCTCCCACACGAAGTCAAGCACCAATCCCCGCGGGTTTTGGCATTTGACGAGGAGTGTCAGGATGCCTCGCGGGGGACGGACCTCGTGCTCGGGGAGGAGGCTCGTCGCCAGGCCTCGCTCCGAGCTACGAGGTACCAGCAGGCACTGCGGCGTTACCATTGCTGTAACATCCGCTCCAGGACCCTCGAAGTCGGAGAACTCGTCCTGAGGCAGGTCCTCTCCAGGGAAGGCTTGCACAAGCTATCGCCCATGTGGGAAGGTCCGTTCAAGGTCGCCCGCGTCTCCAGACCTGGCGCCGTGCGTCTGGAGACTCAGGACGGAGTCCCCATCCAGAATGCCTGGAACATCCAGCACCTCCGCAAGTTCTACCCGTGACACTCTCACGTAATAATGAGTGGGCTGTATACGCCCGGAACCCCCCGAGGACGCCGAGGGGTTCCCACCCACGCCCAAGTGGAATCCCCATGCTCCGCGCTGGCGGACAACACTATCCTCCAATGACTATGCCCACGCAACGTGGATGCCCTATGTTCCATGCTGGGGGAAGACGAAGACTAGCCTAGGTGCCGGACGTGGCTGTTCTTTGCTTTTCTTGTGTTCGAATTTGCTGTTTTCCTGGAACAAAATCCGAGGTTTTTATCGACTTTATTTAAAGGAAAAGGGACAGGAATTTTTTCTTCCTGCAGTCCTGTCTCTTGAAATTTCTTCCTCTAAGATAATGCCTGCCAGCCTCTCCCTCCCGCGCCCAGCGAGTGGGGGCTACTGGCACGGTGCACACACCTCGCCAAGGCCTTGGCGTCCTGGTCCCCGCATGGCCTTGGCGTCCTGGTCCTCACATGATGCTCTTGAGCGAGCTAGCAGGCGCGCGCCACCTCACCCTTGCTCAGGGGCTCCGCCATGGCCCGGTGCGCTGTCTTAAAAACCCCTGGAGGCACATGCCCCTTGGGACAAGGCAGAAAGGATTGGTTGCCGCTTGAACATCAAGGGAGGCTCCTGAGCATCGCACCCCAGGAACCTCACCGATCGCGTGGCTCCTCGCTCGCTCTTTGGTCTCGTCCTGGTGATCCGGACGCCCCAATGGCGGTCGAGGCCTCGCCCCTTTGGTCTCGTCCAGGTGATCCGGACGCCCCAACGCTGGATGAGGCATGCACGGGATCGGGCCCCGCCGACGTAGAGCGCCGCTTGAGCGTCAAAGGGGGCTCCTGAGCATCGCGCCTCAGGAGCCACACTGGTCGCGTGGCTCCTCATTCGCCCCTTGGTCTCGTCCTGGTGATCTAGACGCCCCAAGGGAGGTCGAGGCCCCGTCCCTTTGGTCTCGTCCTGGTGATCCGGATGCCCCAACGGTGGCGGGGCATGCACGGGATCGGGCCCTGCAGACGCAAAGTGCCGAAAGGGGCCCTGCCAAACTGCCAAACCTCACGACGAAGGAAGAACCTCCCCAAGCTCTCCAAGTGCCACTAGCTCACTAGGTGCCACTGCCAGGCCTCACGACGTGGAAGCCCGCCGCGAATGCATCAAGCTAAGTACTCTAGCCAAGGTCAAGGGGAAGTCTCGGTTAACAGTAACGCAGTGACCATAATACGTAATGAGAGTGCTAATAAACGGACGCAAGCGCCAAAGTTCGTTGCACACCCGGAAGGGCCCCACATGGTTTTTGGTTACAGGCAAAAGAAGAGAAGGTGAAGGAGCCCCCCCGGGGGTTACCAATCATGAGGCCCCGGCCTCGGCGCGCCGGCGCTCAATTGGAGTCCACCTCCTCCTTGATGGCACCGCGGTGGCATGATGGCGTGGCCGCTCCCCGGGCGGGGGAGCGGCGCTGTCGCGGCTAGCTTCCTCCCGAAGTCCTGGCGCGCCGGCGTGGCGGGGCGTCATAGCTGTCGTCGCTCGGGCTCTCCTCGGAGGATGTATCGCTACTACAGGAAGCATGGCGGTCGTCGCCAAGGGCAAGCTCACCTCCAAGATCGCCACTGCCGCCGCCCTCCGGGCAGCACCCCAAGCGCCTGCCGTCCTCCCTGAAGATCTTGACGAAAAGCATCGCGGCACCGCCGTACTTGAAGTGGAGCGTGGGCCTCTCCTCCAGGCCGTGGGCGCGGGCGAAAGTCTGCAACCCACGGCTCAAAAAGGCGTTGCCCGCAGGGGTAACCTCAACCTCCACCCACAACGCGCCGCTACAACAACCGTTGGCCTGCAGCCACAGACCCGCAGGCGCGTCGACCGGCAAAACCTCCGTAAAGGAGCGCGGGAGCTGCAACCAAGTGCTCACCGGCCTCTCCACCGGCACCAGGAACTCCAGGCCCGCGTCGGCCGTGCGGGCTTGCGGACGCGGTGGCCGAGCTCCGATTGCTGGTCTCCCTCCCCGGCCACGGCTGCCGCGCCCGCCGCCTCCGGCTACGCCAGCGGAGGCGCCGGACCCCGCAGAGGGGCGCCCACGCCCACGGGGCGCCGCCGGGGGCGTCCCAGTATACTTGCGAGGGTGACCCCTGTTCCTATTGGGAGGATGTTGGTCCGGCGCCCCCTGGCAGGACTTTCCCTTCTTGGCGGCGGAGAATCTCCTCACATGCGTCATGGTGGGGAGGATGAAGGACGAAGGCGAGGGACCAGGAGTAGGAATGGGCTGGGGGCTCAGCTCCCCCCACCCATTTCTAGCTGGATGGAGACCAACCGGCGTCTTCCCGATCCCGGGTAATGATGACCCTGCAACGTGCGCTGGTTGAAGGTCGGACGGAGCGGTTGTCAAGACGTCGTGGGAAGTGGAGGCGCCGTGCACTTCTCAAGCGACGCATGCCAGACTCGGTCGGTGTGTCACACCACTTCACGCAGCACCACCTGCTTCCCTCGGGTCACATCCACGTGGCCCGAAAAATGGGGAGGGCACGAAGAGACGGCCGCATTCATGGAAGAACAATGATGACCAAGGAGGCGCGCAGGCTTCGCGTCAGCTCGACTCAGGGTGGTTACCGACGTCTTCGGGGAGCCGAGACGCCCGCGTCTCATTGTGCGTCACGCATCAAGTTGGGCCCGCAGGCGGTTGGAGCCCGCAGCACTTTGGGTTATCCTCCATGGCTTCGCCCAGAAGCCAACCCGAGCGCACCTTGGGCCTGGGGGATCCCGCTCCTGCTGAGCTTCTGTCCTGGGCTACCGCTCAGGAGCCCCCTTTGACGCTCAAGCGGCGCTCTACGTCGGCGGGGACCGATCCCGTGCATGCCTCATCCACCGTTGGGGCGTCCGGATCACCAGGACGAGACCAAAGGGGCGAGGCATCGACTGCCATTGGGGCGTCCGGATCACCAGGACGAGACCAAAGAGCGAGCGAGGAGCCACGCGATCGGTGAGGTTCCTGGGGTGCGATGCTCAGGAGCCTCCCTTGACGTTCAAGCGGCAACCAATCCTTTCTTCCTTGTCCCATAGGGCGTGAGCCTCTAGGGGTTTTTAAGACAGCGCACCGGGCCGCGGCGGAGCCCCCGAGCGAGGGTGAGGCAGCGCGCGCCTACTAGCTCGCTCGAGAGCAGCACGCGAGGACCAGGACGCCAAGGCCACGCGGGGACCAGGACGCCAAGGCCTTGGCGAGGTGTGTGCACCATGCCAGTAGCCCCCGATCGCGGGGCGCGGGAGGGAGAGGCTGGCAGGCGTTATCTCAGGGGAAGAAATTTCAAGGGAGAGGACTGCAAGAAGAAAAAATTCCAGTCCCTTTTCATTTAAATAAAGTCGATAAAAACCTCGGATTTTGTTCCAGGAAAACGGCAAATTCGAACACAAGAAAAGCAAACAACAGTCGCATCCGGCACCTAGGCTAGTCTTCGTCTTCCCCCAGCGCGGAACATAGGGCATCCACGTTATGTGGGCATAGTCATTGGAGGACAGTGTTGTCCGCCAGTGCGGAGCATGGGGCTTCCACTTGGGCATGGGTGGGAACCCCTCCGCGTCCTCGGGGGGCTCCGGGCGTATACAGCCCACTCATTATTACGTGAGAGTGTCACGGGTAGAACTTGCGGAGATGCTAGATGTTCCAGGCATTCTGGATGGGGACTCCATCCTGAGTCTCCAGACGCACGGCGCCAGGTCTAGAGACGCGGGCGACCTTGAACGGGCCTTCCCACATGGGCGAGAGCTTGTGCAAGCCTTCCCTGGAGAGGACCCGCCTCAAGACGAGGTCTCCGACTTCGAGGGTCCTGGAGCGGATGTTACGGCAATGGAAACGCCGCAGTGCCTGCTGGTACCTCGCAGCTCGGAGCGAGGCCTGGCGACGAGCCTCCTCCCCGAGCACGAGGTCCGTCCCCCACGAGGCATCCTGACGCTCCTCGTCAAATGACAAAACCCGCGGGGATCGGTGCTTGACTTCGTGTGGGAGGACGGCTTCGGCTCCGTAGACGAGGAAGAACGGGGTCTCGCCAGTGGGCTTAGTCGGGGTGATGCGGATAGACCACAACGCAGACTGAAGCTCATCGACCCAAACCCTGCCGCAGGCCTCAAGCTTCTTCTTGAAGCTCCTCGCCTTGAGGCCCCGTAGGACCTCCGCGTTGGCGCGCTCTGCCTGACCATTGCTTCACGGGTGTGCCACTGAGGCGTAGCATATCTGCGTTCCAAGGTTAGCGCAATAGGTCCTAAAGAGGTTACTTGTGAACTGCGAACCGTTATCGGTGATGATGCGGTTGGGGACGCCGAAGCGGTTGGGGCCCGCGGCGCTTTGGGTTATCTTCCATGGCTTCGCCCAGAAGCCAACCCGAGCGCGCCTTGGGCCCGGGGGCTACTGTCGGCGTCCTGGGAACGGGGGTACCCAGACTTGCCTGCCTGCGGCCCAGGGCGTGGCCCACCTCGACGACCAAGTACGGCCCAGCACGGCCTCACTCAGCACAAGGCCCTCGCGAGACCCCAAGCTTGCCAGGGAAACAGCGCCAAAACCCGCAAGGGAGTAGGCCTCACTAGGCCTCCTCCCGAGCAGCGGAGATCTCTATGAAGTGCTCGGCCTCAGGAGGTCAAGGGTGACGCCAGCCAGGCCAGGCGGGTGCCAGCGCGCCAGAGGGGACAGTTTCCCCTTTGGTGCAAAGGGGGCAAGGACGAGCGCAGGTTCCCGAAGCGCCCCCCAAAGGTTTCCCTTCCGGTGTAACAAGACCAAGACCCCGAGCTGTCGGCGTTCTGGGAACGGGGGTACCCAGATCTGCCTGCCTGCGGCCCAGGGCATGGCCCACCTCACGAGCCAAGCACAACCTCGCGCAGCCCCACTCAAGATAAGGTCCTCGCGAGGACCCAAGCTCGCGAGGGAAGGAGCACCAAGATCAGCAAGGAGTGGGCCTCCTCAGGCCCCCTCCGGAGCGGCGGAGATCTCTATGCAAAACCCGGCCTCAGGAGTCAAGGATGACGCAAGGAGAGACAGGCGGGCGCCAGCGTGCCAGGCGGAGTAGTTTCCCCTTTGGTGCATAGGGAGCAAGGACGTACGCGGTTTCCCAAAGTGCCACCCAAAGGTTTCCATTCTGCAACAAGACCACGACCACGAGCCCCGCAGGGCGGATGTCATCGCCGAGCCTACCTCTGCATCATCGACAGCTACTTTGCAGGCGAATAGCCCCTTTGGACATGGCGGGGATGTACTCCTGTCCCCATTTAAATTTGGCCATTGTGGGATCCCTTCCCGTCGTTGCGATAAGGGAAGAGGACCCGGGCCGCTGCTATATATAGAGGCTAGGTAGCACCGTAGAAAGGGACACAACGAGAAGGAAAGGAGAGACAATAGACAAGGCAGAGAGCCAAGAACACCACTCGAGTGCCCTCACGTGGCTCCTCACCACTGTACTAGTTCATCCACCACACCTCCTCGTGAGGCAATCCACCAAAGCAGGAGTAGGGTATTATGCTTCGCAGCGGCCCGAACCTGGGTAAACCATCATGTGCATCTTCTTCCTCGTCATCGTGCGAGTTCATCATCCTAACCATCGTGTAGTGAGCTAGGTAGGGCGAGGCTGCTGGGGATCTTCGCACACGCCCCTGTGTTCGAACCTTGAGGGTTTTGCGGAGCCCGAAATCCGACATTTGGCGCGCCAGGTAGGGGGCGTGTCAAAATCTTCCTCTAAGCCTCGCTCTTCCCTCGCCGCACCGCTCCAATGGCCAGCGCCCGACAACCTTCCTCTGGCCATGGCGGGTCCGTCTTCACCAATGTAACAGCCCGAGACCGACGCTCCAGAAGATTCCCCTTTTATTCCGCTGTCATCGTGTGTTTCATTTGGTTGTCACATTCATCATCGCATCATTCGCATCATCGGCATAGCATCGTCACCCATTTTCAAAAACTTGCATCCGTTCGTAGCTGCCGGTTCTCTCCGTTCGTGTCGTCGACCGTTTCGACTCCTACCACACACGCATGCGCCCGCGACATCGTTTAAAAAAATGTTTTAAAATCGCGTGAAAAGTATTCTCGGATTGGGTCGAAACTTGGCGTGCGGTCTTAGTATATTGTAGGTAGACCGCCTGCCAAATTTCGTCGCAATCAGAGGTCGTTTGATACCCGAACGGTCGACCTTAGCGGCACCGTCATCGGTTTATTCGTCGGACATTTTCGGTGTTTCTAAAACTATGTCATGGGCTGCTATCTTCCCTCTTTTCTCAGCCCAATCCTATCCACACAGCCCACTAACCCATCTAGCCCCTCCGCTTCCGAACCGTCCGATCGAGATCAAACGGTCCGAAAACGGATGAATTATCCAAACCCTAGCCCCTCATTGCTATAAATAGACCCCTAGCCGTCCAGATGGAAACCTTAGCCTCGCCTCATTTCCCGTGCAGCCGCTAGCCTCCCCAACCCGCAGCCGCCAGCTCCCCCCTCCAGCCGCAGGGCCCGCCAGGCCCATCCGAGGCCCGCCTGGGCCGGAACCAGCGCCGCCGGCCAGCCACGCGAGCGCCGCTCGCCCCGACCCTGTAGCCAGCGGAGCTCCGGCCCGAGCTCCCGCTCCGACCCTGCCGGAGGCCTCGCCGGCCGACCTGCCCCGTCGCCGGCGGTGACCAGAGCCGCCGGATCATGCCGCCGGTCGTGCCCCGCTCCACTCTCTTCCCTCTCCCTCCATTTCTCTCTCTCTCTCACCCATGGGCTCTCCCTCTCTCTCTGCAGGAGCTCTCCCCGTCGCCATGGATGCCGGGCGTCGCCGGAGCTCGCCGGATCCGCCGGGAACGGGTCCCCCATGGCCGGATCCGCCGTTCCCCGTCATCTCATGCCCTCGCCGCAGCCCCTCCTCGCCTCCTTGTGCCAGCCGATCTGGCCAGATCCGCCATGGCCTCGTGCTCCTGGAGGAGCACGCGAGGACGAGCGCTCGCCCCGCCCGCTCGCGTTGACCCGCGGCTGGGCCGCATCAGGCCAGGCCGACCTAGCATCCCAAGGCCCAGCAGCCTCCCGTTGACCGCCCGAGCCGATTGCCCCGTGGGCCTCCTCACCGACCGGCCCATGAGGCCTGGTGAGCACCCGAATCCAACCCATCGCCCTATGCGCTGTTTTGTTATCAGGCGCCCATGTGCTACTGTTGGACCTCTAGTCAGATTCAGCCCGTTACTGTTTTTTTTCCTGTCTAGCGAATTTTGTAATTATCCACGAATTAATAGAATTGCAGAAAACCCCCCTGTTTTGAATTGCTAATATCTAATTAACTGTGCATCGCATGTAAAAACTTAATATATGAAAAACGCTCACAGAAATGTGTAGATTAACAATATGCCATTTTCATCCATGATAAAAATACCTAAGCTCGTTGTTTGCATCATTTTGCATAATTGCCATTAATTTGCATTGTCATATTTATTTAACCATGCATTGGAATTAATCTAACAATATATTAAAAATGTTCATATTATCGGCATCGCATTTTCATGCATGACAAACTGGTTCATTGTAATATTTGCATTTAACTTGCATTTATAGTTGCTAAAGGGTTTATACCATTAACTTGCCTAATTAATTGTGACTTATTTTTCCACATGAACCTATGCATATTATATATTATTGTGGGGTAGAAAAGTCCATAGAAATTATCTGTGCAATTAGTTTTGTCATTTGAGCTATTTTGTGTGTATGTCATTTTTCGCTATGATGCCCTTTTGTTTATTTTGTGTGAATTAATCCATGCATATTTTGGAATAGTTGCTAACATGAGATATGCACTTGGACATGTGTGAGAGGCCCTGGTCATTTTGGTTGCTATAGAAATCCATGTTTAGGTGTTATTTTCTTGTTGCCAACAGGCCATAAAAATGTGCTGTTTTGAGGGTCCAAAATATTTCTAAGTCTGGAATCTGTAATATTTTGTTGCTGTGTTGTCATGTGATTTGCTATTGATCTATAGCTCTTTTGGCGTTGCCACAATGGGATGTATTGTAAAGCATGTTGTTGCCTATCATGTTGTGCCAATAGTTTGCATGAATAGGTTTAGCATCATAATTAATTCTGTTGTTCAATATGTCAATCTGTTAAAAACTGCTGCACATGTCTACTCTAATTTTCACTAAGTCTAAGAATCTGTTTTCTTCTTAATGCCATGTTGTGATGATGCTAGCCATATTTCTATGCATAATTAGACCAGGCCACCATGGAATGATTTGTAGTGCATCATGTCTACTATCATGCTGTTAATTTTCATGCCATAATATGACATGTAGCATATAGTTTTACTGCTGCCAATATGCCTCCATGAAAATCAGATATGCAAAAACCTGTTATTTTCACTAAGTCCTAATCTGCTATATTTTGTTGCCATGTTGTGAGCTTCATACCATGTGATCCATGACTCTTTTGAGTATGATATGTGAAGATGAAATGAAGTGTGTGTTATATGCTACTGCCCCATGCTTAGTTGTGCTTTTTAGAATCTTGTAGCTTGTTGTTTTCATGTGTGCAATATGCTATGTTGCTGTTTTGGGCAGATTTCAAATAAAACTTGTCTTGGTTGTTGTGGTTGACCCGTAGCTCCGTTTTGGTCATGCCATACATGAAATTTGCTTAGAATCTCATGTAGTATCATACTATCATGTTGCATACATCTTTTGAAGTGCTTGTGGTTATCTTTTTCATGCATTTTGCATTCATGTCATGTTCATCTTGTGTGTGTCGTAACTTTTAGACCGTAGCTCCGTTTGAGATGTTCCATATATGTAAATCGACTAGAATGACATGTAGAATTGCATGGTTCACTTTATTTTGCTGTTGAACAAATATAAAACATGATTAGTTCAGATCTGGACCAATTTCTAAATTAACATATGGGGCCGTTTCGGAAATGCTATATGTTGTTTCCGGCCTCATTTAAACTTGCCTAGATGTGTAGTTTACTTATGCTTCACCTCTTGCCATGTTAACAACATTTAAACTTGTCATGTAAATAAACGAGAGGAACTAAATGATTCGAACGTGGAGTTTCGTCAATATGCAACTCGTTGCATATTGAGCTTCACTTAATGTGTAGGAGTTGATTGTTTTGCTTTGTCGTGTCATGCATAACATGCATCATATTCCATGTGCATCATGTCATGCATATGTTGTGGTGTTGATCGTGTGTTGATTGTTGTTTCCGGATTGCTTCTTCTCTATAGAGTTCCGAAAGCGTTCGGAGTGTGAGGATTCGTTCGACTACGTTGGCTCGTCTTCTTCATGGATTCGTTCTTCTTCCAAGCGGGATCTCAGGCAAGATGATCATTTCCCTGGATACCATTACTATCATTGCCATGCTAGATGTCTCGTTTCTATCACTATTTCGCTACCTACCACTGGTATGTCAAGCCTCCCAAATTGCCATGAAAAGCCTCTAACCCCTCCACATCCTAGCAAACCTTTGTTTGGCTATGTTACTACTTGCTCAGCCCTTCTTATAGTGTTGCTAGTTGCAGGTGCAATGTTCCCATGTGCCAACATGGATGTTTTTTGTTATATCACAATATTATTGCTATTTAATTTAATGCACTTATATACTTGGTAATGGGTGGAAGGCTTGGCCTTTTGCTCGGTGTTTTGTTCCACTCTTGCCGCCCTAGTTACTTGTCTACCGGTGTTATGTTCCATAATTGAGCGCTCCTAACATGCTCGGGGTTGTTATGGGGACCCCCTTGATTTTCGTTTTAGGATAAAACTTGTCTGGCAAGGCCCCACATTGGTACTACATTTGCCTAATAAATAATAAAATTGCATAGGGACTTTCCGGACCCCGTGGATAATTAATCAACAACCCGGGCCAGTGCTCCTCATGAGTGTTGGTCCAAAACAGAGCCACTTGCGAGGCCACCTCAGGGCAACTCGAGGGATTTCTATCAGGTCGCTGTACATAGTGTTCATCCGGTCGTGTCCTGAGAACGAGATATGCGGCTCCTATCGGGTTCGTCGACACGTGGGGCGGTCTTGCTGGACTTGTTTTACCTTTCTCGAACGTCTTGTGCGAGGAATTCTGAGAATACTTCGGGCTATCTCGAGGTTGCGGTTTTCCAGTGGAATTGCCTAGGAAGATCATGAGATTCGTGGTCGAGGTTATTCCCGCTGTGTGTGGTTAGTTTGTGATGGATGATTTGGAGCACCCCTGCAGGGTTAAATCTTTCGGAAAGCCGTGCCCGCGGTTACGTGGCAACTTGGAAACTTTGTTTAACACCCGGTCATAGCAAACTTGAAGTAAACTCAAATAAAATACACCAACCGTGTGTGTAACCGTGACTGTCTCTTCTCGTGAGTCCTTATCCGAGAGAGAACACGGTGGGGTTATGTTTGACGTATGTAAGTGTTCAGGATCTCTTAGAGATCATTACTAGTTCCCGACCGTTTATGCGACAATCATCCCCCTTTATTCTTGTACTCGTAAGTTAGCCATTCTAATAAATGCTTAGTGCTTGCTGCAGCCTCACCACTTAACCATACCTCACCCATTAAGCTTTAATAGTCTTGATACCCTTGGAAATGAGATTGCTGAGTCCCTGTGGCTCACAGATTACTACAACAATAGTTCCAGGTACAGGTAATGCGATGATATGACGTGAGCGTGATGCTTTGTTTGATTTGGAGTTCTTCTTCTTCTTCATCGATCTAGGATGGGTTCTAGGCGGCAGCCTGGGATAGCAAGGATGGATGTCATTTTATCGTTTGATTTTGTCCGTAGCCGGACCCTGCTCTTCTGTATGATGATTGTTATGTTATTGTATTGATGTGATATTGATGTAGCTTGTGGCGATTGTAAGCCAATTCCGTATACTCATCTCTTCTTTACATGTACTTGTAATGATATCCATTCTTGCAAAACGACGAGATGCGCTTCTATCCCTGTCGAGGCCCCTGCGCCAAATTAAGGATAGGATCGCATCTTGGGCGTGACAACCAACCCCACCGCTGCAGACCGAGACCCACGCCCCAGCGGCATGACGTTGGGCGGTCAGTATCAAGCCGCCAGTGTCGTCTCTACCGTCGTCGCCCCTCGCGCCACCCAAGCGCACGGCGGACGGGCGGCGCCCCCGGCACCGACATTGCGCTGCACCTACGTGGGAGACCTTGACACGCACGATGCGTTGCTGATGGTAAGCGAGATGCTTGGCCACCGCCCGACGCACGGGGGCTTCGACGCATGGGCCGACCACATCGCTGAGCTGGTCGCCGTCGCGTGGAGGGCCATGGCCACCAGCCCTCCTTCGCAGCCACAGGCGTCAGGCGTCGGGGGCTCGTTCGCCGCGCCTGTCGCCCAGCCCGCCAGCGGCGTGCCCCCTCAGGCCCCGGACGAGCCCGAACGGGGCCCGCCGCAGGCCGTGCTCCTTCTCCTCCAAATTCCGGTGACCGTTTTTGGGGCGCCGCTCGCGCGCACCGACTCGCACTCTCGTACCTCTACGGACCGTCAACAGCCTGGGTTGACCAGGCGGGAGAGCGCCATCCTGCGCAAGGAGCAGGCAGCGCAGGCGTCCGGACAAGCAAGCAACCACGGCGAAGGCGCATCGGATCGCCAAGGAAGCAATCCATGCCAGGAAACGCACGGCCAACCCAACGGCGGTGGCCGAGGTAAGCAACTTCGGGCTGAGGCTCGTCGCAGGTGGGTCTGCGGGCTGCGCGCATAGGGCGGCGCCCCGCCACCGCCCGGATGGGCCGTCCGCGGCGCCCGCCAGACGGCTCAGGAGGAGAACCTGGCCCTTATGTAGAGCCCTATGTTCCGAGCTACGTCGTACCTCCGGACGGTGGGATGGATCAGGTGCCTGTCGCAGGCGCCAACACCCCCCAAGAGTAGGGGTACCCTGGGCGTCCTCCCCGAGCCGGGCCTGGGGGCTCCTACCGACGGAGCACCTAGCCTGGACAACGCGAGCGGGAGAAAGAGGGAGGACGCCCCCGTGCCCGTGGGGCACGGCGCAAGCCATCGCCCTCACGATCAAGCAACACCGAGCCAAGCCCCGGGGCCTCAGGAGTAACGGCCTGGGGGGAGCGGCAAGACACAAGTAACGCGGGCCACCCGCGGCAACTGGAGCGCCGGCGCAGCCTCGGGAGGCTAGGCCTCACGAGGCCCTCAGGACACTGTCGGGCCAGCGCCCCGACGCTTCACGAGGCGGCTTCATCGACAAAACACCTCTATGGCTGCGCCGGATGCATTGTGCTCATATTTGGGCCGCGGGAGCGCAATCCTGTGGCTACGCGGGGAACAATGCATTCGGGTTTGGGTCATAGAGGCGCGCAACCGAGCAGAAATGCACGGGATGGCTCTTGACGGAGTTGGGAGCAACCAGGCCAAGCCTAGGGGCTTGCCCAGCTATCTACGGCCGTGACACTCTCATGTAATAATGAGTGGGCTGTATACGCCCGGAGCCCCCCAAGGACGCGGAGGGGTTCCATCCCACGTCCAAGTGGAAGCCCCATGCTCCGCGCTGGCGGACAACACTGTCCACCAATGGCTATGCCCACGCAACGTGGATGCCCTACGCTCCGCGCTGGGGGAAGATGAAGACGAAGACTAGCCTAGGTGCCAGACGCGGCAGTTGCTTGCTTCTTTTTGGTGTTCGAATTGCCACTTTTTGGAATGAAGTTTGAGAATTCCGGAACTCTATTTTTAAAAGAAAAAGGGGCAGGGACTTTTCTCTCATCGTTCTCTCGTTTTTCCGGTCTTGGAGTCTCTTTCTCTGAATTGGTGTTTCGCAAGGGCCCGTGTGCTCCGGCCCTCCCCGAGGCGCCTCGGAGCTGGATAGCAAGGCCCTGTCGCCTCAGGGACTTGCATCTTTTGGCGGTCGACCCCCACTCGGGGGCTGCGACCACAGCACGGCATCACAACATGGAGCCTCGGGAGGCCCCAGTGCCTCCTGAGGCAGTAGCCGGCAGGACGGAATGGGGGTCGCTCGAGCGTCAAGGGGGGCTCCTGAGCAGCGCGCCTCAGGATCCTTACCGGTCATATAGCCACTCGCCCCTTGATGTCATCCTGGCGATCCGGTCGGCGTCAAGGGTGTCGAGGCCTCACCCCATAGTCGCGTCCTGGTGATCCTGACGCCCCTACGGTGGTCGTGGAATGTGCGGGACTGGGACCTGCCGACGTAGAGCTACTTGAGCGTCAAAGGGGGCTCCTGAGCAGTGCGCCTCAGGAGCCTTACCATTCATATAGCCCCCCGTCCCTTGATGTCGTCCTGGTGATCCGGTCGGCATCAAGGGTGTTGAGGCCTCACCTCGTAGTTGCGTCCTGGTGATCCGGACGTACATTACGGTGGTTTAGAAATGCGCGGGACTGGGACCTGCAGACACAGAGCACCGAAAGGCGCCCCCAACCGTTCCACAAACAAGGAGGAAGCGCCCCAGGCGGAATCACGGACTATCTGGACAACCCGGCCGCACCTCGCGACACGCGAGATCGTCACCAGCCTACAAGCTAAGTACACTACCGAACCAAGCACGAGCCTCCTGATCTAATGGCGGCCCGAATATGGGATAGAGGTTGCGCGCACTAACGCAAGAATGCAGGTACTATTGTCTACTGTGTACTACCATAAAAGCCCGTGCGGCCCTAGGCGCCAGGAAGGACAGCACGAGGGGAGGAATTCGGCCTCAACGAGCAGCGACGCCGCGGACCCAGGGCTCGACGGCCGCAAGCTTACCCTCGGGAGGGAACGCCTCGGGAGGACCTTGCCGGCCACCATAACATCAATGGTGGCACCAAGCCCCACGCAAGAGACTGGGTCACGCCGCAGCAAGCAAGCGATCGGCGATTCTAGAGAAGGAAGAAAGGGGGCGAAGGTAATATGCAAAAGGCTAACGCCCTCCGGGGCTGAGTTCTTCTTGAATACTACAGGAACCATGAAGGGGAAACAGGGGATGCCTAGAGGGAGGAGTCGCTGTCGCCGCCCGCGCCGCCGGCCGCCTCGGCATCAGAATCGTCCTCCCCGTTGGGGCTCCACGCGCGGGGGCACCTCATCCCAGAGGGGCCGCTGGAGCTCGTCAGGCACCTGCTCCCCGACACGCCGGAGGTCAATCTCCGGGGCATGGTGGCGTAGGTTGGAGAAGACGCACGTCAAGGCGAGGTCCAGGAGGTCACGTGCGTCGGACTCGTTGTCCCCGTTCACGTGGGAGACGCTGGTCTCCAGCGCCTCCACCACCCTCCGAAAGAAGTCAAGATAGCCCCCGTCGCCGTGCGCGCATGGCAGCGCGGGGGCTTCCCTGACGAACCGGCTCACCGCGCCGGCCGCGCGGCGGGCGATGTCAAGATACTGCTTGGCGCGCTGGGACTCCAGCATCTTGGCATGCCCCGCCTCGTCCTGGGCGGCCCGCACGGCGTCGGCTGCCTCCTTAATCTGGGCCTGGAGGGACGCCAGCTCCGCCCAGGCCTCCGCTTCGCCCCTGACGGCAGCTTGGAAGGCGGCCTCGGCGGTCGCCAGCTGGGCCCGCAGCGCGTCCACCTCTTCCTGGAGTTCGCCGAGCCTGCGTTTCTTGGCCGCAGGCGCCCTGGAAGGAGAGGATCAGGTCCGGTGCACTGGATGAGACAACTAAGAAAGAAGGAGGCGGCGGAATACTCACTCATCGACCATGGCCCAGCGACGGCGAACTTGCACCGGCCCCGAAGGCCCCCTGCTGCTGCCACCGGAAGGGGACGAAGCAGCCGACGGTCCCGCGCGCTTCCCCACTCCCGCAGCACTTCCTCCAGACGCCATGGGAGAGGGGAAGCAAGGAGGAGGAGAGGGTTTTTCTGTGGGGCAATGGGAGCGAGAAGACACCTCGAGACTGCAATGCCCCCCCAGGGGCAGGGCAGATTTATAGGCGTAACTGCAGCCGCGAAGCGTCGTGGGACGGTAGGCGTCGTGCGCCTCTCGGGCGCCGCGGGGCGGTTCGATCGGCGCAGTCCCGTCCGCGTCGCCTCGCCTGCCGATTGACGGGTCACATCCGCGTGGCCCGAAGAGTGGAAACTCGAGGAAGCAGCAGCATTCAAGGAAGGGCAATGATGGCCGGCGTTGAACACAGGTGTCGCATCAGTTTGATTTGGGGCGGTTCCTGACACCCTCGGGGAGCGGGGGCGTCGCTGCCCAGGCGCTCGACGCGCGCAGAGCCTGGCCCGTAGACGTTTGGGGCCCGCGGCGCTTCGGACCGCCCTCAAAGGCTTCGCCCGGAAGCCAACTCGAGCGCGCCTTGGGCCGGGGGGCTACTGTCGGCGTTCTGGGAACGGGGCTACCCAGACCTGCCTGCTTGCGGCCCAGGGCATGGCCCACCTCACGAGCCAAGCACAAACTGGCGCAGCCCCACTCAAGACAAGGTCCTCGCGAGGACCCAAGCTCGTGAGGGAAGCAGCACCAAGATCAGCAAGGAGTGGGCCTCCTCAGGGCCCCCTCCGGAGCGGCGGAGATCTCTATGCAAAACCCGGCCTCAGGAGTCAAGGATGACGCAAGGAGAGACAGGCGGGCGCCAGCGTCCCAGGCGGAGCAGTTTCCCCTTTGGTGCAAAGGGAGCAAGGACGTGCGCGGGTTCCCAAAGCGCCACCCAAAGGTTTCCATTCCGGTGCAACAAGACCACGACCACGAGCCCCGTAGGGCGGATGTCATCGCCGAGCCCACCTCTGCATCATCGATAGCTACTTTGTAGCCGAAGACCACCTTTGGACACGGCGGGGATGTACTCCTGTCCCCCTTTAAATTTGGCCATTGTGGTATCCCTTCCTGCCGTTGCGATAAGGGAAGAGGACCCGGGCGGCTGCTATATATAGAGGCTAGGTAGCACCGTAGAAAGGGACACAACGAGAAGGAAAGGAGAGACAACAGACAAGGCAGAGAGCCAAGAACACCACTCGAGCGCCCTCACGAGGCTCCTCACCACTGTACTAGTTCATCCACCACACCTCCTCGTGAGGCAATCCACCAAAGCAGGAGTAGGGTATTACGCTTGGCAGCGGCCCGAACCTGGGTAAACCATCGTGTGCATCTTCTTCCTCGTCATCGTGCGAGTTCATCATCCTAACCATCGTGTAGTGAGCTAGGTAGGGCGAGGCTGCAGGGGATCTTCGCACACGCCCCTGTGTTCGAACCTTGAGGGTTTTGCGGAGCCCGAAATCCGACACGAGCCCCGCAGGACGGACGTCATCGCCGAGCCCACCTCTGCATCACCACCAGCTACTTTGCAGGCGAAGACCACCTTTCGTCAGGATAGGGTGTACCGCTTGTCCCCCTTCAAATTTGGCCGTTGTGGGATTCCTTCCCGCCATTGCGATAAGGGAAGAGGACCCGGGCCTCTATAAATAGGGACTAGGCTGCTCGTTAGAGGAGGACAGAGAGAAAACCACCCGCAAACACACTCGTGAGGCAACTCACCACTGTACCAGTTCATCCACAAACCTCTTCGTGAGGCAATCCACCAAAGGCAGGAGTAGGGTTTTACGCTTCGCAGCGGCCCGAACCTGGATAAACTCTCGCGTGTTATCTTCTCCCTTGCCATCGAGCGGGGTTATCGTGTTGTGAGCCTGGAGGGGGTGAAGCTGTTGGAGATCTTCGCACACGCCCCTAGGTTCGAACTTCCTAGGGTTTTGCGGAGCCCGAAATCCGACATTTGGCGCGCCAGGTAGGATAGGGTCTTGCGAGGGCGACCCCTGCTCCTCTTGGGAGGATGTTGGTCCAGCGCCCCCTGGCAGGCCTTTCCCTTCTCGGCGGCGGAGAATCTCCTGACAGGCGTCATGGTGGGGAGGATGAAGCACGAAGGCAAGGGAGCAGGAGTAGGAATGGGCTGGGGGCTCAGCTCCCCCCGCCCATTTATAGCTGGATGGAGAACAACCGGCGTCTTCCCGATCCCGGGTAATGATGACCCCGCAACGTGCGTTGGTTGAAGGTCGGACGGAGCGGTTTCCGAGACGTCGTGGGAAGTGGAGGCGCCGTGCACTTCTCAAGCGACGCATGCCAGACTCGGTCGGTGTGTCACACCGCTTCAAGCCGCACCACCTGCTTCCCTCGGGTCACATCTGCGTGGCCCGAAAAAGGGGGAGGGCACGAAGAGACAGCCGCATTCAAGGAAGAGCAATGATGGCCAAGGAGGCACGCAGGCTTCGCGTCAGCTCGACTCAGGGCGGTTCTCGACGTCTTCGGGGAGCCGAGACGCCCGCGTCTCATTGTGCGCCACGCGTCAAGTTGGGCCTGCAGGCGGTTGAGGCCCATGGCGCTTTGGGTTATCCTCCATGGCTTCGCCCAGAAGCCAACCCGAGCGCGCCTTGGGCCCGGGGGCTACTGTCGGTGTCCTAGGAATGGGGGTACCCAGACTTGCCTGCCTGCGGCCCAGGGCGTGGCCCACCTCGACGACCAAGTGCGGCCCAGCGCGGCCTCACTCAGCATAATGCCCTCGCAAGACCCCAAGCTCGCGAGGGAAACAGCGCCAAGACCCGCAGGGGAGTAGGCCTCCCCAGGCCTCCTCCCGAGCGGCGGAGATCTCTATGCAGTGCTCGGCCTCAGGAGGTCAAGGGTGACGCCAGCCAGGCTAGGCGGGCGCCAGCGCGCCAGAGGGGACAGTTTCCCCTTTGGTGCAAAGGGGGCAAGGACGAGCGCAGGTTCCCGAAGCGCCCCCCAAAGGTTTCCCTTCCGGTGTAACAAGACCAAGACCCCGAGCCCCGTAGGACGGACGTCATTGCCGAGCTCACCTCTGCATCACCACCGGCTACTTTGCAGGCGAAGACCACCCTTCATCAGGATAGGGTGTACCTCTTGTCCCCCTTCGAATTTGGCCGTTGTGGGATTCCTTCCCGCCATTGCGATAAGGGAAGAGGACCCGGGCCGCTATAAATAGGGACTAGGCTGCTCGTTAGAGGGAGAGAGGAACAACCACCCGCAAACACACTCGCGAGGCAACTCACCACTATACCAGTTCGTCCACAAACCTCCTTTGAGGCAATCCACCAAAGGCAGGAGTAGGGTTTTACGCTTCGCAGCGGCCTGAACCTGGGTAAACTCTCGTGTGTTACCTTCTCCCTTGCTATCGAGTGGGGTTATCGTGTTGTGAGCTTGGAGGGGGTGAAGCTGTTGGAGATCTTTGCACACGCCCCTGGATTCGAACTTCCTAGGGTTTTGCAGAGCCCAAAATCCGACATTTGGCGCGCCAGGTAGGGGTCAGTCCCTTGGGAGGATGTTGGTCCGGGTGCTCTTCCCTTATCGCAATGGCGGGAAGGAATCCCACAACGGCCAAATTCGAAGGGGGACAGGAGGTACACCCTATCCTGACGAAAGGTGGTCTTCGCCTGCAAAGTAGCCGGTTGTGATGCAGAGGTGGGCTCGGCGATGACGTCCGCCCTGCGGGGCTCGTGGTCTTGGTCTTGTTACACTGGAAGGGAAACCTTTGCGGGGCGCTCCGGGAACCTGCGCTCGTCCTTGCCCCCTTTGCACCAAAGGGGAAACTATCCCCTCTGGCGCGCTGGCGCCCGCCTGGCCTGGCTGGCATCACCCTTGACCTCCTGAGTCCAAGCAATGCATAGAGATCTCCGCCGCTCGGGAGGAGGCCTGGGGAGGCCTACTCCCCCGCGGGTCTTGGCGTTGTTTCCCTCACGAGCTTGGGGTCTCGCGAGGGCCTTGTTCCGAGTGAGGCCGCGCTGGGCCGTACTTGGTCGTCGAGGTGGGGCACGCCCTGGGCCGCAGGCAGGCAAGTGTGGGTATCCCCGTTCCCAGGACGCCGACAGTAGCCCCCGGGCCCAAGGCACGCTCGGGTTGGCTTCTGGGCGAAGCCATGGAAGATTAGCCAAAGCACCGCGGGTCCCAACCGCCTGCGGGCCCAACTTGACGCGTGGCGGACAAAGAGACGTGGGCGTCTCGGCTCCCCGAAGACGTCGGGAACCGCCCTGAGTCAAGCTGACGCGAGGCCTGCGCGCCTCCTCAGCCATCATTGCCCTTCCTTGAATGTGGTTGTCTCCTTGTGTCTTCCCGTTCTTGGGCCACGCAGATGTGACCCGACGGGAGCAGGTGAAGCGACGTGAGGCTGGGTCGCACGCCGATCGAGTCTTTCTCGCGTTGCTCGAGGGGTGCACGGCGTCTCCACTTCCCACGACGCCCCGGGGGTAGCGGTTGCGCCTATAAACCCACCCTGCCCGGGGGGTCTTGCCATCTTGATGCGCCCTCTTAGATTTCCTCCTTCCAAGTTATCTTCTTAGTTCTCCTCCTTCCTTTGCTCCTTCTTGGCGCCTGGTGGGAGTGCAGCGGGTGCAGGGAACCGCCCGGGGTCCCCGACTCCACCGTCGGTCCCCGGAGGCAGCGGCGGGGGACCCTCGAGGCCGGCTCAAGCTCATCGGCGCTGGGCCATCATCGATGAGTAAGTGTTCCGTCGCCCGCCACCTGACTGTTGCCTCCTCCCAGGGCGCCTGCGCCCAAGAGGCGCAGGCTCGACGAGCTGCAGGAGGAGACGAATGCGCTGAGGGTCCAGCTGGCGGACGCCGAGGCCGCCCTCCAGGCCGCGCTCAGGGGTGAGGCAGAGGCCCAGGCGGAGCTGGCGTCCCTCCAGACCCAGATCAAGGGGGCCGCCGACGCCGTGCAGGCCGCCCAGGACGAGGCGGCCCACGCGAAGATGCTGGAGGCGCAGCACGCCAAGCAGTATCTGGACATTGCCCACCGCGCGGTTGGCGCGGTGGGCCGGTTCGTCGTGGAAGCCCCCACGCTGCCGTGCGCGCACGGCGACGAGGGCTACCTCAACTTCTTCGGCAAGGTGGTGGAGGCACTGGAGACTGGCGTCTCCCGGGTGGACGAGGACAACACGTCTAGCGCATGTGACCTCCTGACTTTAAGCTGACGTGTGTCTTCTCCAACCTTCGCCGCCACGTCCCGAAGCTCGATCTTCCCCGCGTCATGGAGCCAGTGCCCGAGGAGCTCCAGAGGCCCCTCAGGGACGAGGTGCGCCCGCACGTGGAGTCCTCGGTGGAGCGGTTCGTCCAAGAGCCCCTCTCCGATGAGGGTGACGACTCCGGCGCCGCAGCGGGCGACGATCCGAACGGCGACAGCGGCTCCTCCGCCTAGGCTTCCCCTGTTTTCTCTCCCTGGTTCCTGTCATGTTAAGCAACACTCGGCCCCTGAGGGTGTTAACTTTTGTGCTTTTACCTTCGTTTTCCTCCTTCTTATTTTAAGCCGTCGATTGTTCGTTTTGTGTGGCGCGACTTCGCCTCCTCTGCTGGGCCCTGCGTTATTGCCGATGCGTCCCGGCGCCCCTCGAGAGGTGTGCGAAGGTATCACGCTATGAATGGCGGTGGCGTCAGGCCAGGCCCTTGCGGGGTGGGCCCTCCCGAGGAGGAACGTGCCGCCCCCAAGGCCAGAATCCTAGCGACGTCGCCCAGAGTGGCCGGATTCCTTCCTTCGCGCTGCCCTTCCTTGTTCCTGGGACCAAAAAAATCCTGGCGGGAATACGTAGCCGACTGTAGCGCCTGCATTTTTTCGTTAGCGCTCATACCTCTTGCCCAGCGTTCGGGCTCTCATCTGATTAGAAAGTTTTTGCTCTATTTAATGGGTGTACTTAGCTCATCGGGTCGTGGCGAGCTCGAGCGTCGTGAGGCATAGCTGGGGCGTCCAGGGAGGCCGAGGATCCTACCAGCGGGGGCTTCTTCCTTGTGTACGGGATGGTTCGGGATCCCTTTCGGCACTCTGCGTCGGCGGGGCCCAATCCCGAGCAGACCTCGACCGCCGTTGGGGCATCCGGATCACCAGGACGAGACCAATGGGGCGAGGCCTCGGCCACCATTGGCGCGTCCGGATCACCATGACGAGACCAAGGGGCACGGAGCTACGCGATCAGTGAGGTTCCTGAGCCGCATTGCTTGGGAACCCCCCCGCCCCTTGACGCTCAAGCGGCGCCCTGCGTCGGCGGAGCCCAATCCCACGAATACCTCGACCGCCGTTGGGGCGTCCAGATCACCAGGACGAGAACAAGGGGCGAGGGGCTACGTGACCAGTGTGACTCCTGAGGCGCGTTGCTCAGGAGTCCCCCTTGATGCTCGAGCGGCTCCCATACCTTTCCGCCGGTTGCTACTTCGGGGGGCGCCTGAGCCTCCAGAGGTTCCGTGATGTCACGCCGAGCCGCGGCCGGAGCTCCCGAGCGGGAGTCGACCGCTAAAAGATGTGCGCTTCCAAGGCAACGGGTCCTTGCCGGCTTGCTCTGAGGGACCACGAGGGGAGGACAGAGTGCGTGGGCCTCGGCAAGGTGCCAATCCAAAGAAAAGAGACTCCAAGGCCAGAAAAAAGGAACCGCGAAGAGAGAAAAATTCCCAGCCCTTTTCAAATAGAGTTACGAAATCTTCAAACTTCATTTCAAAAAGTGGCAATACGAACACAAAAAGAAGCAAGCAATAGCCGCGTCCGGCACCTAGGCTAGTCTTCGCCTTCGTCTTCCCCTAGCGCGGAGCGTAGGGCATCCACGTTACATGGGCATAGTCATTGGAGGACAGTGTTGTCCGCCAGCGCGGAGCATGGGGCTTCCACTTGGGCGTGGGAGGGAACCCCTCCGTGTTCTCGGAGTCTCCGGGCGTATACAGCCCACTCTTTATTACGTGAGAGTGTCACGGCTAAAGATAGCTGGGCAAGCCCCCAGGCACACGGCCCAGGTGCTCCCAACTCAGTTAAGAGCTATCCCACGCATTTCTGCACGGTTGCGCGCCTCTACAGCCCAAACCTGAGTGCATTGCTCCCCGCGTAGCCGCGGGATTGCGCTCCCGCGGCCCAAACATGAGCGCAACGCACCCAGCGCAGCCATAGAGGTGTTGTGTTGGTGAAGCCGCCTCGTGAAGCGTCGGGGCGCCGGTCGGGCCGCGGTTTGAGGACCTCGCGAGGCCCTGCCCCCTGAGGGCCGCGCCGGCGCTCCCGTTGCCGCGAGTGGCCCGCGTTGCTTGTATCCTGTCGATCCCCCCGGGCGGTCGCTCCTATGGTCCTGGGCTTGGCTGTGCGCTACTTGCTCGTGGGGCCGGCGGCTGCGTCGCGCCCCCGCACATCCCGGGGCGCCCCCCTGCTTGCATCAGCCTGGCCTGCTACTCCCTCTGTGGGAGCCCCCAGGCCCGGCTTGGGGAGAGTGTCCGGGACATCTCCCTACTCTGGGAGGGTGTTGGCACCAGCAGGGGGCGTCTGATCCTCCGCGCCCTCCGCAGGTATCACGTAGCTCGGAACATAGGCTTCTCTATAGGCCTTGGCCCCCTCCTGAGTCGTCCCTGCGCGCACCAAGGGCGGCCTCCCCGGGTGGCGAGATGACACCACCTGGGGCGCGCGACCCACAGACCCTCCTGCGGCGGGCCTCCGCCTGAAGTTGCTTACCTCTGCCGCCGCCGTGGGGTGGGTCGCTCGTGTCCTGACATGGGTTGCCTCCCTGGTTGTCCACTGCGCCTCCGTTATGGTTATCTGCCTGATCAGAAGCCTGAGCCGCCTGTTCCCTGTGCCGGTTGGCGCGCTCCCGCCGGGATGACCCGGGCCGTTGATGTTCCACCTAGGTATGGGCGCGTGCGTCGAGGTGCACGCGGAGCGCCCCATCATCTTTCTCAAAGGCACCACTGACGTGACCGGGCGACGCCCCGAAGCCGGTCACCGAGATCCGGAGGAGAAGAAGTACGGCATGCGGCGGGCCCTGCTCGGGCTCGCCCGTAAGTGAAGCTGGCACGTCGCCCACAGACGAGGCGGTGGGCACGGCGAATGAGCCCCCGGCGCCCAGTGTCGGTGGTCGCGAAGAGGGGTGGGGAAGCCAGGCCCTCCTTGCGACGGCGACCAACTCGGCGATGTGGTCAGCCTAGGCATCGAAGCCCCCGTGCGTCGGGCGGTGGCGAAGCATCTCACTCGCCATCAGAAGTGCATCATGTGCGTTGAGGTCTCCCACGTGGGTACAGTGCGACGCCGGTCCCGTGGGCGCCGCTCACCCGCCCCGCACCTGGTCGGCACAAGCGGTAACGCTGGTGGAAACGACGCTGGTGGCCTGGTAACGGCCGCCCTGCACCGCGCTGCTGTGGCGCGGGTCTTGGACGGCAGTGGTGAGGTTGGTGAAGGTAGATCCGCCGAGGCCGAAAGGAGCTTGTCGGGCGTCGGCCATCGACGCGACGGGGCGAAGAAGACGCGAAGCTTGCTAAAGACTCTGACATGCCCCCTACCTGGCGCGCCAAATGTTGGATTTCGGGCTCCGCAAAACCCTAGGAAGTTCGAACCCAGGGGCATGTGCGAAGATCTCCAACAGCTTCACCCCCTCCAAGCTCATAACATGATAACCCCGCTCGATGGCAAGGGAGAAGATAACACACGAGAGTTTACCCAGGTTCGGGCCGCTGCGAAGCGTAAAACCCTTCTCCTGCCTTTGGTGGATTGCCTCACGAGGAGGTTTGTGGATGAACTGGTACAGTGGTGAGTTGCCTCGCGAGTGTGTTTGCGGGTGGTTGTCTCTCTCCCTCCTACCGGCAACCTAGTCCCTATTTATAGCGGCCCGGGGTCCTCTTCCCTTATCGCAATGGCGGGAAGGAATCCCACAACGGCCAAATTCGAAGGGGGACAGGAGGTACACCCTATCCTGACGAAAGGTGTTCTTCACCTGCAAAGTAGCCGATGGTGATGCAGAGGTGGGCTCGGCGATGACGTCCGCCCTGCGGGGCTCGGGGTCTTGGTCTTGTTACACCGGAAGGGAAACCTTTGGGGGGCGCTCCGGGAACCTGCGCTCGTCCTTGCCCCCTTTGCACCAAAGGGGAAACTGTCCCCTCTGGCGCGCTGGCGCCCGCCTGGCCTGGCTGGCGTCACCATTGACCTCCTCAGGCCGAGCACTACATAGAGATCTCCGCCGCTCAGGAGGAGGCCTGGGGAGGCCTACTCCCCCGCGGGTCTTGGCGTTGTTTCCCTTGGCTTACTGTCGAGGATGTTGGTCCTGTTGGGAGGGCGACCCCTGGCGAACTTCCTAGGGTTTTGCGGAGCCCGAAATCCAACATTTGGCGCGCCAGGTAGAGGAGCAGGGGGCTGGACAAGGGCCAGTCCCTTGGCCCCGGCGACGAGGCGCCTAAGGGTTGGATCATGCACTTCGATGGGGCCTTCGCGCGTAGGGGATCAGGGGCCGGAGTTGTACTCGTCTCCCCAGCCGGGAACAAGCTCTACTACGCCGTGCAACTCTGTTTCCAGCGTGGTGAGAAGGTCTCCAACAACATCACGGAATATGAGGGCTTAATCGCCTTCCTCAAGGCCGCAGCCGCCTTGGGGGTTCAGCGTGTCACCATCAAGGGCGACTCCCAGCTCCTCGTCAACTTCTCCAACAAGGAATATACGCCTAACGACGAGCACATGGAGGCATACTTGGAAGAGGTACGTAAGATTGAAAAACGTTTCCAGGGCATGGAACTGCAGCACATCCCGCGCGGCGCGAACAAGGAGGCCGAGGACATCGCCAAGAGGGCATCGCGCCGCGAGCCTCAGGAGCTGGGCGTCTTCGAGGAGCGGCTCTTCAAGCCATCCGGGGCACCGTCAACCGGGGACCAAGCGCCGCGGAGTGGAGAGGTACCCCCAGCACCACCCTCGGGGGCTCTACCTTGCGGCCCGGCCTTAGGAGCCCGACTGCTCCTGGCGCTGGAGCCCCAGGTCAACGACTGGACATAGGAATTCAGGGCGTACCTGCTTCACGGCACGCTACCGGAAAAGGAGGAAGACGCGGAGCGTGTGGTATGACAGGCCACGGCTTATTGTCTGTGGGACGGCGAGCTGTACCGCAGGCGCCCGAACGACGTCGCGTTGTGGTGCGTATCCAGAGAACAGGGGTGCGAGCTGCTGGCCGACATCCATGGAGGAGACAGCGGACACCACTCCTCGTCACGCACCCTGATGTCTACTACGCAACCTTCTTCTTGTAGACTCGCGTTGGGCCTCCAAGCGCAGAGTTTTGTAGGACAGTAGCAAATTTCCCTCAAGTGGATGACCTAAGGTTTATCAATCCGTGGGAGGTGTAGGATGAAGATGGTCCCTCTCAAACAACCCTGCAATCAAATACAAGAAATCTCTTGTGTCCCCAACACACCCAATACAATTTCAAATTGTATAGGTGCACTAGTTCGACGAAGAGATGGTGATACAAGTGCAATATGGATGGTAGATATAGGTTTTTGTAATCTGAAAATATAAAAACAGCAAGGTAACTAATGATAAAAGTGAGCACAAACGGTATTGCAATGCTTAGAAACAAGGCCTAGGGTTCATACTTTCACTAGTGCAAGTTCTCTCAACAATACTAACATAGTTGAATCATATATAAATCCCTCACGTGCGACAAAGAGTTCACTCCAAAGTCACAAATAGCGGAGAACAAACGAAGAAATTATTGTAGGGTACGAAACCACCTCAAAGTTATCTTTTCCGATCAATCATATGAGCTATCCCTATAAGTGTCATGAACAGCCCTAGAGTTCGTACTAAAATAACACCTTAAGATACACATCAACCAAAACCCTAATGTCACCTAGATACTCCAATGTCACCACAAGTACCCATGGGCTTGATTATACGATATGCATCACACAATTTCAGATTCATCATGTTCAATCCAACACAAAGAACTTCAAAGAGTGCCCCAAAGTTTCTACCAGAGAGTCAAGACGAAAACATGTGCCAACCCCTATGCATAGATTCTCAAGGTCACGGAACCCGCAAGTTGATCACCAAAACATACATCAAGTGAATCAATAGAACATCCCATTGTCACCACAGATATCCTATCGCAAGACATACATCAAGTGTTCTCAAATCCTTAAAGACTCAATCCGATAAGAAAACTTCTAAGGGAAAACTCAATTCATCACAAGAATATAGAGAGAGGAAAACTCCATATGATTCATCTATATTAATAAAGCTCGCGGTACATCAAGATCGTGTCATCTCAAGAACACGAGAGAGAGAGAGAGAGAGAGATCAAACACATAGCTACTGGTACATACCCACAGCCCCGAGGGTGAACTACTCCCTCCTCGTCATGGAGACCGCCGGGATGATGAAGATGGCCTCCGGTGATGGTTTCCCCCTCCGGTAGGGTGCCGGAACGGGTTCCCGATTGGTTTTTCTTGGCTCTGGAGGCTTGCGGCAGCGGAACTCCCGATATAGGTTTCTTTCTGGGGGTTTCTCGATTTATAGGAGTTTTTGGCGTCGGTCTCACGTCAAGGCGGTGCCCGAGGGGCCCACAAGCTAGGGGGCATGCCCTAGGGGGGCGCGCCCCCCAGGCTTGTGGCCTCCTCGGTCACTTCCTGGTCCAACTTTTTGCTCCAGTATTTTTTATATTTTCCAAAAATATTCTCCGTAAATTTTTAGCCCATTCCGAGAACTTTTATTTCTGCACAAAAACAACACCATGGTAGCTCTGTTGAAAACAGCGTCAGTCCGGGTTAGTTCTAATAAAATCATACCAAAATCATATAAAATCATTGTAAACATGGCATGAATACTTCATAAATTATTGATACGTTGGAGACGTATCAGCATCCCCAAGCTTAATTCCTGCTCGTCCTCGAGTAGGTAAATGATAAAAGAAATAATTTATGAAGTGTGAATGCTAGCTACATTTTCATCATATTCTATTCTTCTTTGTATAGCATGGACATTTGGACTTGTAAATGATTCAAAGCAATAGTCTAGTTTTAACATAATGACTTCAATACTCAAGCATGTCAACAAGCAACCATGTCTTTCAAAATATCAACACTAAAGAAAGTTATCCCTAGCCCATCATGCTCAATCATTGATCCATTCATGAAACACACTCAAATATTAGCTATGCCCAATGCTCAAGTACGATCATAGTGCCCCCTGGTTGGTGCTTATAAGATAAGATGGAGACTCAAAATAAAAATTGCATAAAGTAAATAGATAGGCCCTTCGCAGAGGGAAGTAGGGATTTTTAGAGGTGCCAGAGTTCAAGGTTTAAATTGAGAGAGAGAAATATTTTGAGTGGCATGCTTTTCCTGTCAACGAAAACGACAAAGTAGCTCACCATACTTTCCATGCTAGATACATTACAGGCGGTTCCCAAACAGAATGGTAAAGTTTTTACTCCCCCTCCACCAATCAATCACACTCCACGGCGAGCCGAATCCACGGGTACCGTCCATACAAACAACAATCCTGGGGGAGTTTTGTTTCATTATATTTTGATTTGAATTTTGAGCATGGAACTGGGCATCCCGAATACCAGACACTTTCTCGTGAATGATAGTGAATCAACACATATCGTGAGAATAACACACCTAGCATGGAAAAATATTGGATACTCCCCACCATTTCATGAGCGGTACGGGCGCACAAAAGAGAAAATTTATTTTGAAAATTTAGAGATGGCACATACAAATTTTCTTGGAACGGTATGGTGGACTCATAAGGCGAAACTTGGTTTAAGGATTTTGGATGCACAAGTAGTATTTCTACTTAGTACAAATGGAGGCTAGCAACTAGATTGGGAAGCAACCAAACCAAGGAACGAAAAATCACATAAGTGAGCATTGAGTCATAACTGACACCGAATAATGCACCACAAGTAGGATATAACTTCATTGCATAACTATTGACTTTCGTGCATGCATAGGGAATCACAAACCTTAGCACCAATATTCCTACTAAGCATAATTAGTCACTAACATGACTCACATATTACTATCATCATGTTTCAAAACTATTACAAAGAATCAGGTTTAATTTGTCCCATGATCTTCATGAAAGTTTTTATGATATCCTCCTTGGATATCTATCACTTTGGGACTAGTTTCATATATTGCTATTGCTTTTTCAACAAGATCAAACAAATTTAAATGAAGCACATGAGCATAAAGATTTCATTCCTCAAAAAGGTATAAGTGAAGCATGAGAGGAAATGACAAGCTACTCTCAAAAGATATAAGTGAAGATCAATGAGTAGTCAAACAATTAAGTAGCTATGTGAGGACTCTCTCACTACAGGAATCAGGCACTTTGCCATCTACCATGGCAGATGGCAAAGGCATGGCCGGCGGATGGCAAAGGCTTTGCCATCAGTTGGCAGACGGCAAAGGGCCGGCTGAATAAGCTACGATAAAGGCTTCTTTGCCGTCTACTGGCAGACGGCAAAGAACTTTGCACCTTTGCCGTCTGCTGGCAGATGGCAAAGACTCTGTAAGGCAGAGGGACGGGGTTAGCCCCGTTAGGAGGCTAACGGCGTGCTTTGCCGTCTGCAAGCAGATGGCAAAGGCTGCAGGCTCTTTGCCGTCTGCAAGCAGATGGCAAAGGCTGCAGGCTCTTTGCCGTCTGCAAGCAGATGGCAAAGGCTGCAGGCTCTTTGCCGTCTGCCACCAGATGGCAAAGGCTGCAGGCTCTTTGCCGTCTGCCAGCAGATGGCAAAGGCTGCAGTCTCTTTGCCGTCTGCTAGCTGGTGGCAGACGGCAAAGAGCCTGCAGCTCTTTGCCATCAGTTGACAGACGGCAAAGGCTGCAGGCTCTTTGCCATCTGCTGGCGGACGGCAAAGAGACCAAATAGGCCAGCCGAGTGCTTCCCAGGTTGATTAGGTAGCTGCCACGTGTCCTCTTTGCCATCTGCCAGCAGATGGCAAAGTGCCTATATTGCCCCATTTAATTTTGTTTTTTCTTATATCAATTCATTTTCACAGAAAATCAAGCACAGATATATATATATGACCAATATAGCATATTCAACACATATTACCAATAGTCATGAACAAATATATATCCAACACATATCCATGAACACATCCAACACATGTTACCAATAGTAGCAAGTTTCATCCATACATATACATAGTTTCATCAATATTACACAGTTTCATCCATAGGTAGCAAGTTTCACAAAGTCAAAACAAAAACTAAAGACAAGCACTCCATCAACCCAAGCTTCCGTGATCTGAAGCAAATCTGCAAAATGGGAAAGAAGAAAGTTAGAAGAAGAAGACTAGAAGAAGAAGATTATTATGATGCAACTAAAATGTGAAGATTATTATGATGCAACTTATATCTGTAAAATAGGTCATCTTGGAGCTAAGTATGGTTATTATGTCATTTTTGAGCTAGCTAAGCATACTAAGTCATTTTGGTGTAAAAAATGCTAAGTAAGGTCATTCTGGAGCTAAGTAAGGTTATTATGTCATTTTGGAGCTAGCTAAGCATATGAAGTCATTTAGGAGCTAAAATATGTCATTTCTTAAGCATATTATGTCATTTTGGAGCTAGCTAAGCATATTAAGTCATTTTGGAGGAAAATATGCTAAGTATAGGTCATTTTAGAGCTATCCTAGGTTAAATAGGTCATTTTTGAGCTAGCTAAGTATATTAAGTCATTTTGGAGGAAAAAATGCTAAGTATAGGTCATTTTAGAGCTATCCTAGGTTAAATAGGTCATTTTTGAGCTAATTAAGGTTGTTAAGTCATTTTTGAGCTAGCTAAGCATATAAATTCATTTTGGAGGAATAAATGCTAAGTATAGGTCATTTTAGAGCTATCCTAGGTTACATAGGTCATTTTGGAGCTAATTAAGGTTATTATGTCATTTTTGAGCTAGCTAAGCATATTAAGTCATTTTGGAGGAATAAATGCTAAGTATAGGTCATTTGAGTGGTAAAATTGGTCATTTTGGAGCTAATTAAGGTTATTATGTCATTTTGGAGGAAATAATGCTAAGTACAGGTCATTTTAGAGCTAAAATAGGTCATTTCTTAAGCTAAGCTAAGTATAGGTCATTTGAGAGCTATCCGTGGTAAAATTGGTCATTTTGGAGCTAAGTAAGGTTAGAATGTCATTTTCGAGGAAACTAAGCTAAGTATACGGCATTTTGGAGATAAATAGGTCATTTCTTAAGCTAAGTATGCATTTGTTAAGCAAAACACTTGGGAAAACTTACCGTCATCACGCAGGTGTAGGTGTAGGACCGGTCGCGCCAGTGGCAGACGAAGAAGGATCGGTCGATGCATGTCGGGAGTTATGCTGCACCAAAGATCATTTGCAATGTATCGTTAGCATGATGCAACTCAAATGTGAAGACTAGTAACTAATGACCATTCAAATGAAACTCACCGTGCCCGCCGGAGCAATGACTGGCATCGGCGGAGGGGTCGTGCCACTGTTCTGGCACATGGTCTGCACATTTGGTTTTCTCGAGTCAAGTCATATTAGTTAGTAATGAAAGGAACATTACGTGCATGATTTGGCTAATATGCAGAAGAAACTTACCACGATGAGGTCGTATTTCCCTCATAATTGGCCTTCCATCTGCATCTGCATCTAGTTCGGTTCTTTTGCCCAATTTGTGCCATGTCATCTGTCTGGCCGTCTCTTCGACCATGAAAAGACGTTGAAGTCTTGGTATGATTGGCATATACCGAAGAACATTAACTGGGATTTTTGTCTGACTCTTCTCACCCATACCGTTGTCTACCACAACATACCTGGAAGACTAGCAAACGGGACAATACAGAGAGGATGTGTACCCGGAGAACAACAGGGAGGCACTGACAAAATTCTGCATCGGATCTGGAGCAGAGCATATGGGAAAACGAACCCAATCTACACATACTCGGGCTGTCCATGGATAACGTTGGACAATTCGAAAGAATCAAGGTTATAAATATGCAAATGCATGCATATTTATAGATGTAACCCTTTCGAACGGGAGACGCATAGTGGTCACGCATACTGATGATTCAATCTACCCTAGCATGTTTCATCGGCACGAAGACCGGAACAGAGCAAATGTAGGGGGAGGAGGAGATGTCATTTGTGCTCACCCACGAACACGGGGGTGGAGCTCGTCGAACGCACGGGGAGGTCGTCGAACAACAGACCCTCGCAGCGACGAAACAACTGCACATTTAAATCCACCTGATCAACACAAATATATATGATGTTTTTCATAACAAAATCGGAAAATATATGACCTAATTCATAATTCACAAATATATGATCCCGTCGGCCTCTGGAAGGCCGAAAAGCACCTTTTCGGTCAACAGGAGGCCGAAGAGGTGTCGGTGTTGGGGAACGTTGCATGGGAAACAAAAATTTTCCTACGCACACATAAGATCTATCCATGGTGATGAGCATCTACGAGAGGGAGAGTGAATCTACATACCCTTGTAGATCGCTAAGCGGAAGCGTTAATAAACGCGGTTGATGTAGTCGAACGTCTTCGCGATCCAAATCGCCGAGCGTCCCGCGATCCAATCACGATCCTTCCGATCTAGTGCCGAACGGACGGCACCTCCGCGTTCAACACACGTACGGCTTGATGACGCCTTCACCTCCTCGATCCAGCGAGCGATGATGAAGTAGTGGTTGAGTTCCAGCAGCACGACGGCGTGGTGATGGTGGTGAGGAACAATCTCTGCAGGGCTTCGCCAAGCACTACGGAGATTATGATGGAGGAACTAGAGGGTTAGGGTTGCCGGCACACGGCTTGGGAAATCCTGATGTGTCCCGTGTGCTAGCCCTGCCCCTCTATTTATATGTTGAGCCTTGGGGTCTAAACTTGGAGTAAAAGCCTCCTCCGGGTCGGTTTTGCCCGCACAAGGTCGGTTTGGCCCGCAGGGAAAGAGTCCAACTCGGATCCCTGCCGAACCATGCACAGCCGCGCACAAGCGGTAGTACCGCTTCACACAAGCGGTAGTACCGCTCGGGCGGTAGTACCGCTTCACCAAGCGGTAGTACCGCTTACGCGGCAGCAAAACTACTTTTGCACTTTCCAATACCTCGTGGGCTTTATCCCTTTGGCTCATATAAAGTGTTGCTGCACCCGAACACTTCGGTAAACATCCGGAACCCCTTCCGGTGAACTTCGGAACTCTTCCGGAGATCAAAACACTATTATCACATATATCAATCTTTACCTCCGGACTATTCCGGAGATCCTCGTCATGTCCGGGATCTTATCCGGGACTCCGAACAACTTTCGGTCACCAACATAATAACTCAATTATACTAATCGTCACCAAACGTTAAGTGTGTAGACCCTGCGGGTTCGAGAACTATGTAGACATGACCGAGACACCTCTACGGCCAATAACCAATAGCGGGACCTGGATGCCCATATTGGCTCCTACATATTCTACGAAGATCTTTATCGGTCGAACCTCTATGTCAAGGATTCAGTTAATCCCGTATGCTGTTCCCTTTGTTCTTCGGTATGTTACTTGCCCGAGATTCGATCGTCGGTATCACTATACCTAGTTCAATCTCGTTACCGGCAAGTCTCTTTACTCGTTCCGTAATACAAGATCTCGTGGCTAACACTTTAGTCACATTGCTTGCAAGGCTCATTGTGATGTTGTATTACCGAGTGGGCCCTGAGATACCTCTCCGTCATACGGAGTAACAAATCCCAGTCTTGATCCATGCCAACCCAATAGACACCCTCGGAGATACCTGTAGAGCACCTTTATAGTCACCCAGTTACGTTGCGACGTTTGATACACACAAGGTATTCCTCCGGTGTTAGTGAGTTGCATGATCTCATGGTCAAAGGAACAGATACTTGACATGCAGAAAACAATAGCAATAAACTGACACGATCAAATGCTATGTTTACAGTTTGGGTCTTGTCCATCACATCATTCTCCTAATGATGTGATCCCGTTTATCAAATGACATCTCATGTCAATGGCTAGGAAACCTTAACCATCTTTGATCAAAGAGCTAGTCAACTAGAGGCTTACTAGGGACACAGTGTTGTCTATGTACCCACACATGTATTTGAGTTTCCAATCAATACAATTATAGCATGGATAATAAACGATTATCATGAACAAGGAAATATAATAATAACCAATTTATTATTGCCTCTAGGGCATATTTCCAACAGTCTCCCACTTGCACTAGAGTCAATAATCTAGTTCACATCACTATGTGATTTACATTGTAATGAATCGAACACCCATGCAGTTCTGGTGTTGTTCATGTTTAGCCCTTGGAAGAGGTTTAGTCATCGGATCTGCAACATTTAGATCCGTGTGTACTTTGCAAATATTTATGTCGTCCTCCTTGATGTAATCGCGGATGGAATTGAAACGTCGCTTTATGTGTCTGGTCCTCTTGTGAAATCTTGGTTCCTTGGCTAGAGCAATGGCACCAGTATTATCACAAAATAGAGTCATTGGGTCAAGTGCACTAGGCACTACTCCAAGATCTGTCATGAACTCCTTCATCCAGACACCTTCCTTCGCCGCCTCCGAGGCAGCGATGTACTCCGCTTCGCATGTAGAATCTGCTACCACGCTTTGCTTGGAACTGCACCAGCTAACCGCACCCCCATTAAGAATAAATACGTATCCGGTTTGCGACTTAGAGTCATCCGGATCAGTGTCAAAGCTTGCATCGACGTAACCCTTTACGACGAGCTCTTGATCACCTCCATAAACGAGAAACATGTCCTTAGTCCTTTTCAGGTACTTCAGGATATTCTTGACCGCCGTCCAGTGTTCCATTCCTGGATCACCTTGAAACCTTCCGACCATACTTATGGCAAGGCTGACATCGGGTCTTGTGCACAGCATTGCATACATGATAGAGCCTATGGCTGAAGCATAGGGGATGACACTCATCTTTTCTCTATCTTCTGCAGTCACTGGGCATTGAGTCTTACTCAACTTCACACCTTGCAAAACAGGCAAGAACCCCTTCTTGGACTGATCCATTTTGAACTTCTTCAAAATCTTATCAAGGTATGTGCTTTGTGAAAGTCCTATTAAACGTCTTGATCTATCTCTATAGATCTTGATGCCTAATATGAAAGCAGCTTCTCCTAGGTCCTTCATTGAAAAACTCTTGTTCAAATATTCCTTTACGCTTTCCAGCATTTCTATATTGTTTCCAATCAGCAATATGTCATCCACATATAATATTAGAAACGCTATAGAGCTCCCACTCACTTTCTTGTAAATACAAGCTTCTCCGTAAACTTGTATAAACTCGAACGCTTTGATCACCTCATCAAAACGAAGATTCCAACTCCGAGATGCTTGCACCAGTCCATAAATGGATCGCTGGAGTTTGCAAACTTTGTCAGCATTCTCTGGATCGACAAAACCTTCTGGTTGTATCATATACAACTCTTCCTTAAGGTAACCGTTAAGGAACGCTGTTTTGACATCCATCTGCCAAATTTCATAATCGAAAAAGGCAGCTATTGCTAACATGATTCTGACGGACTTAAGCATCGCTACGGGTGAGAAGGTCTCATCGTAGTCAACTCCTTGAACTTGTGAAAAACCTTTTGCCACAAGTCGAGCTTTATAGACGGTGACATTACCGTCCGCGTCCGTCTTCCTCTTAAAGATCCATTTGTTCTGAATGGCCTTACGCCCTTCAGGTAATACTTCCAAAGTCCATACTTTGTTTTCATACATGGATCCCATCTCGGATTTCATGGCCTCTAACCACTTCTCGGAATCCGGGCCCATCATCGCTTCTCCATAGCTCGTAGGTTCATCGTTGTCTAACAACATGACCTCTAAGACAGGGTTGCCGTACCACTCGGGAGCAGTACGCGTCCTTGTCGACCTACGAGGTTCGATAGCAACTTGATCCAAAGCTTCATGATCATCATCATTAACTTCCTCTTCAGCTAATGTAGGCTCCACAGAAACAATTTTCTGCGCTGCGCTACTCTCAGGTTGAAGTAAAGGTTCAACAACCTCATCAAGTTCTATCTTCCTCCCACTCAATTCTTTCGAGAGAAACTCTTTCTCAAGAAATGTTCCGTTTTTAGCGACAAACACTTTGCCCTCGGATCTGAGGTAGAAGGTATACCCAACTGTCTCTTTTGGGTATCCTATGAAGACGCATTTCTCCGCTTTGGGTTCCAGCTTTTCAGGCTGAAGCTTTTTGACATAAGCATCACATCCCCAAACTTTAAGAAACGACAGCTTTGGCTTCTTGCCAAACCAAAGTTCATATGGCGTCGTCTCAACGGATTTCGATGGTGCCCTATTTAAAGTGAATGCAGCTGTCTCTAATGCATAACCCCAAAACGATAGTGGCAAATCGGCAAGAGACATCATAGATCGCACCATATCCAATAAGGTTCGATTACGACGTTCGGACACACCATTACGCTGTGGTGTTCCAGGCGGTGTTAATTGTGAAACAATTCCACACTGTCTTAAGTGACTGCCAAACTCATAACTCAGATATTCTCCTCCTCGATCAGATCGTAGGAATTTAATCTTCTTGTTACGATGATTCTCAACTTCACTCTGAAATTGTTTGAACTTTTCAAATGTTTCAGACTTGTGTTTCATTAAGTAAATATACCCATATCTACTTAAGTCATCAGTGAAGGTGAGAAAGTAACGATAACCACCGCGCGCCTCAATACTCATCGGACCGCACACATCAGTATGTATGATTTCCAATAAGTCACTTGCCCGTTCCATTATTCCAGAGAACGGCGTTTTAGTCATCTTGCCCATGAGGCATGGCTCACATGTGTCAAGTGATTCAAAATCAAGTGACTCCAAAAGTCCATCAGCATGGAGCTTCCTCATGCGTTTTACGCCAATATGACCTAAACGGCAGTGCCACAAGAAAGTGGTATTATCATTATCAATTCTACATCTTTTGGCATCAATGTTATGAACATGTGTATCATTACTATCGAGATTCAATAAGAATAAACCCCTCACATCGGGTGCATGACCATAAAAGATATTACTCATATAAATATAACAACCATTATTCTCTGATTTAAATGAGTAACCGTCTCGCAATAAACAAGATCCAGATATAATGTTCATGCTTAACGCAGGCACCAAATAACACTTATTTAGGTTCATCACTAATCCCGATGGTAATCGAAGAGCGAGCGTGCCGACGGCGATCACATCAACCTTGGAACCATTTCCCACGCGCATCGTCACTTCGTCCTTTGCCAGCCTCCGTCTATTCCGCAGTTCCTGTTTTGAGTTGCAAATATGAGCAACCGCACCGGTATCAAATACCCAGGCATTACAACGAGAGTTGGTAAGGTACACATCAATAACATGTATATCATATATACCTTGTTTGTTGTTGGCCGCCTTCTTGTCAGCCAAATACTTGGGGCAATTCCGCTTCCAGTGTCCAGTTCCCTTGCAATGAAAACACACAGTTTCTGGTTTGGGTCCAGCCTTGGGTTTCTTCACGAGAGGAGCAACTGCTTTGCCACTCTGCTTGGAGTTACCCTTCTTACCCTTGCCATTTTTCTTGAAACTAGTGGTTTTATTGACCATCAACACTTGATGCTCCTTCTGAATTTCAGACTCAGCGGCTTTCAGCATCGCAAACAGCTCGGCGACTGACTTGTTCATCCCGTGCATGTTATAGTTCAACACGAAGCTCTTGTAGCTAGGTGGCAATGATTGAAGAACTCTGTCAGTGATAGCCTCTGGCGGAAGGGGCATCCCTAACTCAGCCAGACGGGTGGAGTACCCAGACATTCTGAGCACGTGATCACTGATAGACCCGTTCTCCTCCATCTTGCAAGCATAGAATTTATCGGAGATCTCATATCTCTCGATCCGGGCATTCTTCTGAAAGATAAACTTCAACTCCTGGAACATCTCATATGCTCCATGACGTTCAAAACGTCTTTGAAGTCCCGGTTCTAAGCCATACAACATTGCACATTGAACTATTGAGTAATCATCAGAACGAGCCTGCCAGGCGTTCACAACGTCTAGAGACTCAACTGGAGCGGGTGGATCACCAAGCGGTGCATCAAGGACATAAGCCTTCTGGGAAGCCGTAAGGATAATCCTTAGATTACGGGCCCAGTCCACAAAGTTACTTCCATCATCTTTCAACTTAGCTTTCTCTAGGAACGCATTAAAATTCAGGGGTGCTACTGCGCGAGCCATGATCTACAACATAAATATTGCAAAGACAACTTAGACTATTGTTCTTAGATAATGAGTTTAGTTAATCATATTACTTAAAAACTCCCACTCAAATTGACATCCCTCCGATCATTCGAGTGTAACATGATCCAAATCCACCAACTCAAGTCCGATCATCACGTGAGTTGAGGTGGTTTCAATGGTGAACATCTTCATGTTGATCATATCTACTATATGACTCATGTTCGACCTTTCGGTCTCTTGTGTTCCGAGGCCATGTCTGTACATGCTAGGCTCGTCAAGTTTAACCCGAGTGTTCCGCACGTGTAACATGGCTTACACCCGTTGTATCCGAACGTAGAGTCTATCACACCCGATCATCACGGCGTGTCTCGAAACGACGAACTTTCGCAACGGTGCACACTTGGGGAGAACACAATTTATCTTGAAATTTAAGTGAGGGATCACCTTATAATGCTACCGTCGTCCTAAGCAAAATAAGATGCATAAAAGGATTAACATCACATGCAAATCATAAGTGACATGATATGGCCATGAACTTGTGCTTTTGATCTCCATCTCCAAAGCACCGGCATGATCTCCATCGTCACCGGCATGACACCATGATCTCCATCATCTTGATCTCCATCAACGTGTCGCCATAAGGTTGTCGCGCCGACTGTTGCTTCCACGACTATAGCTAACGTTTAGCGATAAAGTAAAGCATTACATAGCGCTTAATGATTGACACGCAGGTCATACAATAATTAAAGACAACTCTATGGCTCCTGCCAGTTGCCGTATTCATCGACATGCAAGTCGTGATATTCTATACAACACATGATCATCTCATACATCACATATATCTCATCATGTAATTGGCCATATCACATCACAACATACCCTGCAAAAACAAGTTAGACGTCCTCTAATTGTTGTTGCAAATTTTACGTGGCTGCTATGGGTTTGCAAGAACCGTTCTTACCTACGCAAAACCACAACGTGGTGTAGTGATTGCTTTTTGATCTTCTAAAAGAACCCTCTTCATTGAAATCGATTCAACTAAAGTGAGAGAGACAGACACCCGCTAGCCATCTTTATGCAACGAAGTTACATGTTAGTTGAAGGAACCTGTCTCGCGTAAGTGTACGCGTAATGTCGGTCCGGGCCGCTTCATCTCACAGTACCGCCGAATCAAATATCAACTAGTAACGGCAAGCAATATGTATACACCCACGCCCACAACTCGTTTGTGTTCTACTCGAGATCTCATCTACGCATAGACCTAGCTCATGATGCCACTGTTGGGGAACGTTGCATGGGAAACAAAAATTTTCCTACGCACACATAAGATCTATCCATGGTGATGAGCATCTACGAGAGGGAGAGTGAATCTACATACCCTTGTAGATCGCTAAGCGGAAGCGTTAATAAACGCGGTTGATGTAGTCGAACGTCTTCGCGATCCAAATCGCCGAGCGTCCCGCGATCCAATCACGATCCTTCCGATCTAGTGCCGAACGGACGGCACCTCCGCGTTCAACACACGTACGGCTTGATGACGCCTTCACCTCCTCGATCCAGCGAGCGATGATGAAGTAGTGGTTGAGTTCCAGCAGCACGACGGCGTGGTGATGGTGGTGAGGAACAATCTCTGCAGGGCTTCGCCAAGCACTACGGAGATTATGACGGAGGAACTAGAGGGTTAGGGTTGCCGGCACACGGCTTGGGAAATCCTGATGTGTCCCGTGTGCTAGCCCTGCCCCTCTATTTATATGTTGAGCCTTGGGGTCTAAACTTGGAGTAAAAGCCTCCTCCGGGTCGGTTTTGCCCGCACAAGGTCGGTTTGGCCCGCAGGGAAAGAGTCCAACTCGGATCCCTGCCGAACCGTGCACAGCCGCGCACAAGCGGTAGTACCGCTTCACACAAGCGGTAGTACCGCTTGGGCGGTAGTACCGCTTCACACAAGCGGTAGTACCGCTCGGGCGGTAGTACCGCTTCACCAAGCGGTAGTACCGCTTACGCGGCAGCAAAACTACTTTTGCACTTTCCAATACCTCGTGGGCTTTATCCCTTTGGCTCATATAAAGTGTTGCTGCACCCGAACACTTCGGTAAACATCCGGAACCCCTTCCGGTGAACTTCGGAACTCTTCCGGAGATCAAAACACTATTATCACATATATCAATCTTTACCTCCGGACTATTCCGGAGATCCTCATCATGTCCGGGATCTTATCCGGGACTCCGAACAACTTTCGGTCACCAACATAATAACTCAATTATACTAATCGTCACCAAACGTTAAGTGTGTAGACCCTGCGGGTTCGAGAACTATGTAGACATGACCGAGACACCTCTACGGCCAATAACCAATAGCGGGACCTGGATGCCCATATTGGCTCCTACATATTCTACGAAGATCTTTATCGGTCGAACCTCTATGTCAAGGATTCAGTTAATCCCGTATGCTGTTCCCTTTGTTCTTCGGTATGTTACTTGCCCGAGATTCGATCGTCGGTATCACTATACCTAGTTCAATCTCGTTACCGGCAAGTCTCTTTACTCGTTCCGTAATACAAGATCTCGTGGCTAACACTTTAGTCACATTGCTTGCAAGGCTCATTGTGATGTTGTATTACCGAGTGGGCCCTGAGATACCTCTCCGTCATACGGAGTAACAAATCCCAGTCTTGATCCATGCCAACCCAACAGACACCCTCGGAGATACCTGTAGAGCACCTTTATAGTCACCCAGTTACGTTGCGACGTTTGATACACACAAGGTATTCCTCCGGTGTTAGTGAGTTGCATGATCTCATGGTCAAAGGAACAGATACTTGACATGCAGAAAACAATAGCAATAAACTGACACGATCAAATGCTATGTTTACAGTTTGGGTCTTGTCCATCACATCATTCTCCTAATGATGTGATCCCGTTTATCAAATGACATCTCATGTCAATGGCTAGGAAACCTTAACCATCTTTGATCAAAGAGCTAGTCAACTAGAGGCTTACTAGGGACACAGTGTTGTCTATGTACCCACACATGTATTTGAGTTTCCAATCAATACAATTATAGCATGGATAATAAACGATTATCATGAACAAGGAAATATAATAATAACCAATTTATTATTGCCTCTAGGGCATATTTCCAACAGTCGGGGGTCGGGGGTGTCAGGGGTGTCGTGTCTGGGTGTCGTGGTGTCAAAAGGACAAAGATAAATTCTATCCGACAAAAGTGGACTGCAAAGAAAAGCCTGCTACATGATCCTCAAAACATCTATAAGCATATCCTAAATCTATAAGCAACAAAATATCAGAAACAGTACAAAGTATAATTCATGGCTCAAAATTCATGGCTCAAAGTATAATTCACAAACAACTCGACGATAATCCGAGTGTTCTCATCGGTCCATTCGGCAGCCATACTCAACACTTCTCTATAAATAGACTAGCAAATTCATGTGTCAACATACATAACCAACAAGCAGTAAGCAGGTCAGCGCACACACATGTTAAAATTGATGTTCACTTCACAGTAGCACCACAAAGATGTCCAAATCTATGTCATTTTTAGAGACCGGCAGTAGCACATAAATCCTGACCAACAATTCTTATGTTACTGTGAAAATTGATGTTCACTTCACTTGATGGCAAGAACCTTCCCCTCTCGCTTCTGAACCTTATAATGTGCCTTTGTGTGTATATTTAATCATTCACCAAAACCTGATTTCTATTTTTTTGGTCTGATTGGACTGGACTGGTAATTGCGAGCCAAATATCATGTGCATTGGTTGTGACTAAATACTACACAAATATATTTGTACCTTCAAAACAAAGTTGATCTCTTCTACCTATTAATGAAAGTACGTTCCAGTTTTGCCGCAAAAAAGAGAATGGAAGTATTCTGGTTGGTATTTATTCTGGTCATTTCTTGCATCAATTTGGCTAAACTCACTTTGATTTCTTCCATCATGATTGCAAATATGCTTTTGTCTAATTGATCAATAATGACTCTGTTATTAGAGAATTCCTTTTCGACGGAAAGAGAATGTTGTTTTGTTTTGTATATAGTTATTTTATGGGTGACCAGAGAATAGATGCGTTGCGCTATTCCTTTTTGCAGCGTTGAATTCCATCCAGCATGACAAAGTATGTTTGACAAATAAATGATTTGCCTCATGCAGCCATGTTCCTTTGTTTAACGCAGTTTGTTTATCGCCTATGGTTGAGTACTCCCTATGGTTAGGTGTCAATCTTCTAATTCATTCACCAGATAATTTTTGGCGCCTTCTGGCTGCATACCCACTTTAGCAGTAAACTTATTTGTTTGCTATCTACCTCGATGCCATACTAATTTCTATTATTTCAAAATTGCAAGCGCCATATTAGTTCACTTGTTATCTACCTTGATGCCATACTAATTTATGTGATTCCAAAATTGCTGGCACCAGTTCATGTTACCTGTTGGTTCCATTTGAGAAATGTAAAGGATGCATCAATTGGCATGGTCAGCTCATGTATAGTTCTTTGTCTCTTTCGAAGACGACATGCATCTCACAACACAATCCCAAGTTAATGGACCGCTAAAGCTACAATGTATATGCATTGTGCCTTTATTTTCTGGATACTAACTTCAGATGTCCAGTTTAGTGTTACCTGTACTAAGGTATCCTCAAGGTATTAACTTTAGATAAACAATCTGTTGTGTACTAATTTATATTTCTGTACAAGCTATCCTTGCAGCTTGTTTGGACAAGCTATCCTACATGACTGTTTTGCCTTGGGGTTCCCAACATCACATAGTAATCCTTCCAGCTTCTTTGGGAAGGTGGCACTAATATATACATTCAGCTTACTCAAGTTCTAAAACTGCTCCTCTTGACATGTTTCAGCTTTGTGGGCGAGTGCATGCATAATGATGGCAGCCTGGTGTTCGTCAACTACAAGGAAGGAGCTGCTGAGCCAACTTTCCTGTACTTCACGATAGCTAAAAGAGGCCAAGTGCTAATCGCAATGTATGATAAAATCTATGCATTTGTCAGTATTTTTGCTCTGGTCTATGTCACTCGACCCTCCCATGTTGGTGTCGTCACTACCAGATGTTGAGTGTCTTCAAACTTTATGAATTCTGGGATTTGCTTTGTAATGGTAATCGTGAAATTGGTGTGGCTTGGGGTTGCAGTGTTTTGTAATGTTTGCCTTTTTCTCACTGTTAGGTGAGCTAAGATATTCTGAAGAAGAGAGCTCATCGATATTTGATCTCTTTATTACTCTGAACTAAAGTCACGACGCTTTTTTTTCTGAGAGTAGTTGATTATGACCTAAGAAAAAAACAAATGCAAATATTTTCAAAGCACTTCTGTTTTTAAATATGTGTTCTCTTTTGAAGTGTAAGGATCTAAATTTTTAGAGTGCGTATTTGCTCAAACAGGAGATTATATTGAAAAAATACATGTATTTCTAACGCGACATGATTTTGAATGGGGCTCTGTGCTACCAAATTAATTTGTGTACATACATTTCATTGTAGACAATAGGCCACCGTTTTTCTTCTATTAAAGGAAATTAAATTTGTTGCCATATGTGCTTGCCCACAACTAATAAACCAACTATATCAGATTCTGTTTCGAATGCAACTCTGTGCTATCAAATTAAAATATGTATATACAAGCCATCATTTTTTCCTTAAACGAGATTAAATTTGTAGTCATATGTGTTGTTCAAAACTAAATCAACTAAACCTTGGTGGGCTGGACTTGGAGCAGCTATGCCGTGGCTCGGAGTCGGTGGCTGCAGCCGTGGAGTGCAGTAGCAGCAGTACTGGAGGCTGGAGCGGTCAGCGGTGGAGGTGGACTGGTGGTGGTCCGGCCGTCCGGTGGAGGGCGCCAGCCGCCAGGCCAGCGGCAGCAGGCAGCAGGGGGCCGGCCGGCCGGGGTTCCGGGGATGGGGATGAGGGGATCCCGAGCCGGTCCGGGGAGGCCGCCTCGCCGAGTCGCCGGGAGGCGGAGGCCGGACGCCGGAGGGGCGGGAAGGGCCGGGCGAGGGGCGGCCGCCCGGATTGGAGGAGAGGGAGAGGGAGAGGGCCGGCCGCCCGGCCGCCGGCGCCGGCGCCGCCGCCGCGGGTAGGTTAGGCGAGGGGAGCGGGAGGAGAGGAGCGGGAGGAGAGGGACCGAGGGGAGGGGAGCAGCCAAGCAGGGGAGGGATCGATGGGAGGGCCGGAGGGGAGCGGGAGGAGGGGAGCGGGAGGAGAGGGACCGAGGGGAGGGGAGCAGGGGAGCGGCGGCTGGGCGGAGAGCGACGACTGCGGCTGGGCGGAGAGCGACGACGGCGGATGGGAGACGGGGAGACGGGGCGGGCGGATGGGATACGGGATGGATGACGGCGGTTTTTTTTTCTTTGATTCACGGGGGAGTTGGGATATTTTCCACGGGCGGGCGGTAGACTAGCGAAAAAATTTCCCTCTTCGCCCCTAAATCACGCGCCAATTCTGCCCCACCTCTTTGCCATCAGCCAGCGGATGGCAAAGAATCTTTGCCGTCTGCTGGCACATGGCAAAGAGGTGGGGCTAGTGGGCCGTTACAGCGCCGTCGTCCACTGGACCCCACCCACCTCTTTGCCGTCTGCCAGCAGACGGAAAAGATTCTTTGCCATCTGCTGGCAGACAGCAAAGAGGTGGGGTTGATAGGCCGTTACAGCACTGGCGTCCACTGGACCCCACCCACCTCTTTGCCGTCTGCCAGCGGACAGCAAAGATTATTTGCCATCTGCTGGCGGATGGCAAAGAATTGGCTGATGGCAACCAGGTTCTTTGCCGTCCGTCAGTTCTTTGCCGTCTGTTTTTTGTAAGAAGATGGCAAAGACGTTCTTTGCCATCTGCTGGCAGACGGCAAAGAACTGACTGATGGCAAATATTTTCAGATCTGAGTATTTTATTTAAATAGCAAGCAAAATAAAAAAATAGCACTCCAAGAATAGCACGCATCATGTGAACGAATAACAACTTAGGCTCAACATATGCTAACCGATAATTGTTGATGAAGAGAGGTGGGATGTGTAGCATCCCCAAGCTTAGATGCTTGAGACTTCTTGAAATATTTACTTGGGGTGCCTTGGGCATCCCCAAGCTTGAGCTTTTGTATCTCGTTCAATCCTCTCATATCATGGTTTCACCTATTCTCAAAAACTTCATCCACACAAAACTCGAAAAGAACTCGTGAGATAGGTTAGTACTCATAATAATAAATCAACTCTTTATGTGCTGCCAAGACAAGTTGCATAATAATTTTCAAACATTAGGTACTGTATTCTATCATTTCCACAATTTATATCTAACAATATAGGCTATGGAAACTATAGGATAAGTAGATAACGAAACTATGACAGCAATCTGTCCAAACAGAACAGTCTGTAGCAATCTGTTAAACCAGTGTACTTCTGTAACTCAAAAAATTATGAAAATTTAGGAAATGCTATAAAATTTATATTACAATACTGTGTAAAAATTTCAGGAACTTCCCACGTTCCCGTAAAATATGAAAATTCAAACACTACAGCAAAAGTTTCTGTTTTTTTACACAGCACACATCAAACATGCAATGCAAGCATCCTAAGGCAATTCTTGGAACTTTTTATTGAAAAAAAAGATTATAAATAACACTTAACAGAAAACAACACAATAAAATGACGCTCCAAGCAAAACTCATATCATGTAACGAATAAAAATATAGCTCCAAGTAAGATGTACCAATAATGTTGGAGACGAAAGAGGGGATGCCTTCCGGGGCATCCCCAAGCTTAGGCACTTGATTCTTCCTTGGATATTACCTTGGGGGTGCCTTGTGCATCACCAAGCTTAGGTTCTTGTCACTCCTTATTCTCCACATATCGGTGTCTCACCCAAAACTTGAAAACTTCAATCACACAAAACTTACCGGAACTTCGTGAGATGGGTTAGTATAATAAAGATAGATCATTTACTTAGGTACTATCAAGACAAGATTCATAATTGTTTCCACATGATACCTACTGTATTGTATGATTCCCATAATTTATACCACTAAATATAAGCTATGAGAACACTAAAACAAGCAAACTATGCATGCAAAACAGAATCTGTCAAAAACAGAACAGTCTGTGAAGATCTGTAGTGTAACTATACTTCCCGGTCTCTAAAAATTCTGAAAAATTAGGAAAACCTGGTAAATTTGTATATCAAGACTGTGTAAAAATTTCAGATTAAAATCACGTTCCAATGAATTTACAAAATTCCTGGACTGAGAGCAAAAGTTTCTGTTTTTGCACAGAATCAAGTCAACTATCATCCACACTATCCCAAAGGCTTTACTTGGCACTTTATTGAAACAAAAGCTATAAAACATGATTATACAGTAGCTTAATCATGTGGACACACACAAACAGAAAGGAAAAGTATTGGGTTCTCTCCCAACAAGCGCTTTTCTTTAATGCCTTTTATCTAGGCATGATGATTGCAATGATGCTCACATAAAAGATAAGAATTGAAACATGCAAGAGAGCATCATGAAGCATATGACTAGTACATTTAAGCCTAACCCACTTCCAATGCATAGGGATTTTGTGAGAAAACAATTTATGGGAGCAAGAATCAACTAGCATAGGAAGGCAAAACAAGCATAACTTCAAAACTTTGAACACATAGAGAGGAAACTTGATACTATTGCAATTCCTACAAGCATATGTTCCTCCCTCATAATAATTTTCAGTAACATCATGAAGGAATTTCACAACATAAATATCACATAAAGCATTCTTTTCATGATCTACAAGCATAGAATTTTTATTACTACCCACACAAGCAAAATTCTTCTCATTCAAAGTAGTGGGAGCAAACTCAACAAAATAACCATCATGAGATACTTGATTGACATAACCACTTTGAATATTAAAATCATGATGAAACGTTTCATAGTTACTATCACTCTTTATAGCATACATGTCATCATCATAATCATCATAAATAGGAGGCATGTCATAATCATAATAAATTTGCTCATCAAAACTTGGGGGACTAAAAATATCATCTTCATCAAACATAGCATGCCCAAGCTTGTGGCTTTGTATATCATTAGCATCATGGATATTCAGAGAATTCGTACTAGCAACATTGCAATCATGCTCATCATACAAAGATTTAGTGCCAAACATTTTATTGACTTCTTCTTCTAACACTTTGGCACAATTTTCCTTTCCATCATTTTCACGAAAGACATTAAAAAGATGAAGCATATGAGGCAACCTCAATTCCATATTTTTTTGTAGTTTTCTTTTATAGACCAAACTAGTGATAAAACAAGAAACTAGAAGATTCAATTGCAAGATCTAAAGATATACCTTCAAGCACTCACCTCCCCGGCAACGGCGCCAGAAAAGAGCTTGATGTCTACTACGCAACCTTCTTCTTGTAGACTCGTGTTGGGCCTCCAAGCGCAGAGTTTTGTAGGACAGTAGCAAATTTCCCTCAAGTGGATGACCTAAGGTTTATCAATCCGTGGGAGGTGTAGGATGAAGATGGTCTCTCTCAAACAACCCTGCAATCAAATACAAGAAATCTCTTGTGTCCCCAACACACCCAATACAATGGCAAATTGTATAGGTGCACTAGTTCGGCGAAGAGATGGTGATACAAGTGCAATATGGATGGTAGATATAGGTTTTTGTAATCTGAAAATATAAAAACAGCAAGGTAACTAATGATAAAAGTGAGCACAAACGGTATTGCAATGCTTAGAAACAAGGCCTAGGGTTCATACTTTCACTAGTGCAAGTTCTCTCAACAATACTAACATAGTTGAATCATATATAAATCCCTCACGTGCGACAAAGAGTTCACTCCAAAGTCACAAATAGCGGAGAACAAACGAAGAAATTATTGTAGGGTACGAAACCACCTCAAAGTTATCTTTTCCGATCAATCGTATGAGCTATCCCTATAAGTGTCACGAACAGCCCTAGAGTTCGTACTAAAATAACACCTTAAGATACACATCAACCAAAACCCTAATGTCACCTAGATACTCCAATGTCACCACAAGTACCCATGGGCTTGATTATACGATATGCATCACACAATTTCAGATTCATCATGTTCAATCCAACACAAAGAACATCAAAGAGTGCCCCAAAGTTTCTACCGGAGAGTCAAGACGAAAACATGTGCCAACCCCTATGCACAGATTCCCAAGGTCACGGAACCCGCAAGTTGATCACCAAAACATACATCAAGTGAATCAATAGAAGATCCCATTGTCACCACAGATATCCCATCGCAAGACATACATCAAGTGTTCTCAAATCGTTAAAGACTCAATCCGATAAGAAAACTTCAAAAGGAAAACTCAATTCATCACAAGAAGACAGTGAGGGGAAAACTCCATATGATTCATCTATATTAATAAAGCTCGCGGTACATCAAGATCGTGTCATCTCAAGAACACGAGAGAGAGATATCAAACACATAGCTACTGGTACATACCCTCAGCCCCGAGGGTGAACTACTCCCTCCTCGTCATGGAGACCGCTGGGATGATGAAGATGGCCTCCGGTGATGGTTTCCCCCTCCGGCAGGGTGCCAGAACGGGCTCCCGATTGGTTTTTCGTGGCTCTGGAGGCTTGCGGCGGCGGAACTCCCGATCTAGGTTTCTTTCTGGGGGTTTCTCGATGTATAGGAGTTTTTGGCGTCGGTCTCACGTCAAGGCGGTGCCCGAGGGGCCCACAAGCTAGGGGGCGCGCCCTAGGGGGGCGCGCCCCCCAGGCTTGTGGCCTCCTCGGTCACTTCCTGGCCCAACTTTTTGCTCCAGTATTTTTTATATTTTCCAAAAATATTCTCCGTAAATTTTCAGCCCATTCCGAGAACTTTTATTTCTGCACAAAAACAACACCATGGTAGCTCTGCTGAAAACAGCGTCAGTCCGGGTTAGTTCTAATAAAATCATACCGAAATCATATAAAATCATTGTAAACATGGCATGAATACTTCATAAATTATAGATACGTTGGAGACGTATCACACCCTTGTAGGGAAGGCGTTCCGGACTGGCTTTTACTGGCCCACGGCACTCAATGACGCCACCGAGCTGGTCCGGTCCTGTGAGGCCTGCCAGTTCCATGTCAAGCAGATTCACCAGCCCGCGCAGGGCCTCCAGACCATCGCGCTCTCCTGGCCCTTCGCGGTCTGGGGGCTGGATATACTAGTGCCCTTTCCACGAGCAGTAGGCGGGTACCGCTACCTCTACGTCGCCATCGACAAGTTCACCAAGTGGGCGGAGGTGGAGCACATCCACACCATTCCCGCCGGATCGGCCGTCAAGTTCATCAAGGGCATCGTGAGCCGCTTCGGCGTCCCCAACCGCATCATCACCGATAACGGTTCGCAGATCACAAGTAACCTCTTCAGGACCTATTGCGCTAACCTTGGAACACAGATATTCTACGCCTCAGTGGCACACCCGCGAAGGAACGGTCAGGCAGAGCGCGCCAACGCAGAGGTCCTACGGGGCCTCAAGGCGAGGAGCTTCAAGAAGAAGCTTGAGGCCTGCGGCAGGGGTTGTGTCGATGAGCTTCAGTCCATGTTGTGGTCTATCCGCACCACCACGACTAAGCCCACCGGCGAGACCCCGTTCTTCCTCGTCTACGGAGCCGAAGCCGTCCTCCCACACGAAGTCAAGCACCGATCCCCGCGGGTTTTGGCATTTGACGAGGAGCGTCAGGATGCCTCGCGGGGGACGAACCTCGTGCTCGGGGAGGAGGCTCATCGCCCGGCCTCGCTCCGAGCTGCGAGGTACCAGCAGGCACTGCGGCATTACCATTGTCGTAACATCTACTCCAAGACCCTCGAAGTCGGAGACGTCGTCCTGAGGCGGGTCCTCTCTAGGGAAGGCTTGCACAAGCTCTTCCCCATGTGGGAAGGCCCGTTCAAGGTCGCCCGTGTCTCCAGACCTAGCGCCGTGCATCTGGAGACTCAGGACGGAGTCCCCATCCAGAATGCCTGGAACATCCAGCACCTTCGCAAGTTCTACCCGTGACACTCTCACATAATAATGAGTGGGTTGCATACGCCCGGAGCCCCCCGAGGACGCGGAGGGGTTCCCACCCACGCCCAAGTGGAAGCCCCATGCTCCGCGCTGGCGGACAACACTGTCCTCCAATGACTATGCCCACGCAACGTGGATGCCCTATGTTCCGCGCTGGGGGATGACGAAGACTAGCCTAGGTGCCGGACGCGGCTGTTCCTTGCTTTTCTTTTGTTCGAATTTGCCGTTTTCCTGGAACAAAATCCGAGGTTTTTATCGACTTTATTTAAAGGAAAAGGGACGGGAATTTTTTCTTCTTGCAGTCCTCTCTCTTGAAATTTCTTCCTCTGAGATAACGTCTGCCAGCCTCTCCCTCCCGCGCCCCGCGAGCGGGGGCTACTGGCACGGTGCACACACCTCGCCAAGGCCTTGGCGTCCTGGTCCCCGTGTGGCCTTAGCGTCCTGGTCCTCGCGTGGTCCTCTCGAGCGAGCTAGCAGGCGCGCGCCGCCTCACCCTCGCTCGGGGGCTCCGCCACGGCCCGGTGCCCTGTCTTCAAAACCCCTGGAGGCTCACGCCCCCTAGGACAAGGCAGAAAGGATTGGTTGCCGCTTGAACGTCAAGGGAGGCTCCGGAGCATCGCACCCCTGGAGCCTCACCGATCGCGTGGTTCCTCGCTCGCTCTTTGGTCTCGTCCTGGTGATCCGGACGCCCCAATGGTGGTCGAGGCCTCGCCCCTTTGGTCTCGTCCTGGTGATCCGGACGCCCCAACGGTGGATGAGGCATGCACGGGATCAGGCTCCGCCGACATAGAGCGCCCCTTGAGTGTCAAAGGGAGCTCCTGAGCATCGCGCCTCAGGAGCCACACTGGTCGCGTGGCTCCTCGTTCGCCCCTTGGTCTCGTCCTGGTGATCCGGACGCCCCAAGGGCGGTCGAGGCCCCGCCCCTTTGGTCTCGACCTGGTGATCCGGACGCCCCATCGGTGGCAGGGCATGCACGGGATTGGGCCCTGCAGACGCAGAGTGCCGAAAGGGGCCCTCCCAAACTGCAAAACCTCACGACGAAGGAGGAACCTCCCGAAGCTCTTCAAGTGCCACTAGCTCACCAGGCGCCACTGCCAGGCCTCACGACGCGGAAGCCCGCCGCGAACGCATCAAACTAACTATTCTAGCCACGGTCAAGGGGAAGTCTCGGTTAACAGTAATGCACGTAATGAGAGTGCTAATAAAAGGGCGCAAGCACCAAAGTTCGTTACATACCCGGAAGGGCCCCCAATGGTTTTTGGTTACAGGAAAAAGAAGAGAAGGTGAAGGAGCCCCCCCCTGGGGGGGGCTAACGCTCCTGAGGCCCCGGCCTCGGCGCACCGGCGCTCAATCGGAGTCCTCCTCCTCCTTGATGGCGCCGCGGTGGCACGATGGTGTGGCCGCTCCCAGGGCGGGGGAGCGGCGCTGTCACGGCTGGCTTCCTCCCAAAGTCCGGGCGTGCCGGCGTGGCGGGGCGTCATAGCTGTCGTTGCTCAGGCACTCCTCGGAGGAGGTATCGCTGCTACTGGTAGCATGGCGGCCGTCGCCAAGGGCAAGCTCACCTCCAAGATCGCCGCTGCCGCCGCCCTCCGGGCAGCACCCCAAGCGCCTGCCGTCCTCCCCAAAGATCTTGACAAAAAGCATCGCGGTGCCGCCGTACTTGTATTGGAGCGTGGGCCTCCCCTCCAGGCCGTGGGCGCGGGCGAAAGTCTGCCACCCGCGGCTCAAAAAGGCATGGCCAGCAGGGGTAACCTCAACCTCCACCCACAAGGCACCACTGCAACAACCGTCGGCCTGCAGCCACAAACCCGCAGACGCGTCGACCGGCAAAACCTCCGTTAAGGAACCAGCGGCTCCAGCCAAGTGCTCGTCACCCGCGGCTCCAGCCAAGTGCTCGTCGGCTTCTCCACCGGCACCAGGAACTCCAGGCCCGCGTCGGCCGTGCGGGCTTGCGGACGCGGTGGTCGAGCACCGATTGCAGGTCTTCCTCCCCGGCCACGGCCGCCGCGCCCGCCGCCTCCGGCTACGCCGGCGGAGGCGCCGAACCCCACAGAGGGGCGCCCACGCCCACGGGGCACCGCCGGGGGCATCCCAGTATACTTGCGAGGGCGACGCCTGCTCCTCTTGGGAGGATGTTGGTCCGGCGCCCCCTGGCAGGCCTTTCCCTTCTCGGCGGCGGAGAATCTCCTCACAGGCGTCATGGTGGGGAGGGTGAAGGACGAAGGCGAGGGAGCAGGAGTAGGAATGGGCTAGGGGCTCAGCTCCCCCTGCATATTTATAGCTGGAAGGAGACCAACCGGCGTCTTCCCAATCCCGGGTAATGATGACCCCACAACGTGCGCTGGTTGAAGTTCGGACGGAGCGGTTGCCGAGACGTCATGGGAAGTGGAGGCATCGTGCACTTCACAGGAGACGCACGCCGCACCACCTGCTTCCCTCGGGTCACATCCGCGTGGCCCGAAAAAGGGAGAGGGCACGAAGAGACGGCCGCATTCAAGGAATAGCAATTATGGCCAAGGAGGCACGCAGGCTTCGCGTCAGCTCGACTCAGGGCATTTCCCCGACGTCCTCGGGGAGCCGAGACGCCCGCGTCTCATTGTGCACCACGCGTCAAGTTGGGCCCGCAGGCGGTTGGGGCCCGCAGCGCTTTGGGTTATCCTCCATGGCTTCGCCCAGAAGCCAACCCGAGCGCGCCTTGGGCCCGGGTGTAGGACCGAAAGTATGTCTAGAGGGGGGTGATTAGACTACTTGACCAAATAAAAATTCTACCTTTTCCCAAATTTTAGAGTTGGTAGATTTTAACATTCATGGCAAGTCAAGTACACCCTACACATGCATGTCTAAGAGTATAGCAGCGGAAAGTAACAACAAGCATGAGTAGAAAGGATAGGGCAGGAGGATCAAACTCAATTGTAGACACGATGATTTTTTTCCGTGGTTCCGATAGGTGGTGCTATCGTACGTCCACGTTTATGGAGTCTTCAACCCACGGAGGGTAACGGTCACGAGAGTCCACGGAGGGCTCCACCCATAAGGGTCCACGAAGTAGCAACCTTGACTATTCCATAACGGCTTCTGTCCACGAAGGACTAGCCTCACTATGGGTAGATCTTCACGAAGTAGGCGGTCTCCTTGCCCTTACAAACTTCTTGGTTCAACTCCACAACACGAAGTAGGAGGCTCCCAAGCGACACCTAACCAATCTAGGAGGCACCACCCTCCAAAAGGTAATAGGCTCGGCAATGATGATGAACTCCTTGCTCTTGTAATTCAAGATGATAGACTCCTCAACACACAATCACTCTCTCACAGATTTGGCTTGGTGGAAGAGATGGGATTGGTGGAAAGCAACTTGGGGAGGCTAGAAATCAAGATCCATATGGTTGGAGTGGATGATCTTGACGTCAACACAAGGGTAGGTGGCTCTCTCTCAGAAAACTGGATGGGGCAAGTATGGAATAGTTCTGAGTGCTTCTCTTTCGAGTGGGTGGTGGTGAAGGGGTATATATAGGCATCCCCAAAAATCCAACCATTACACACAAAATGACCAACTCGGTGACACCGATGTGTTAATCTCGGTGGTACCGAAGTGACCAAAAGGTGCCAACTTTTGAATCTCGGTGAGACCGATATAGGAAACTCGGTTGCACCGATAAGGTGACCAACGGTCAGATTGCCCAATCTCGGTGACGCCGATCCAACAATCTCGGTGGGACCGATATTGTGAATTTGCGTAACAGAAAGTTGGCAACCTAAACTCGGTGGCACCGAAGTAGAATCGGTTGCATCGAAAGGCTAGGGTTTGGCTTAGGTCTGTCTGAGTATGGGAATCGGTGGCACCGAGTGGAAAGTGTTGGTTGCACCGATTTTGGATATTTGACTTTGGACAGACTTTTGTGGAAGAGCTTGTGGGTGTTTTTGGTGACTATCACTTGTGCACGTATTAGCATTTTGTTCACCAACAAGTACCTTACCCCCTTTTAATAGTATTGGCTTTCCTATGGACTCAAAGTGATTTCTCACAAAGTAAAATGTAGAGTCCTCTTGCTTGAAGCTTTGCCAATCCATTTCCTTGCATCTTGGGGTATTTCCACAATCCTTTTGCCATCCCTATCATTGAACTTTTCCTGAATTATACTTAGTGGAAACATTAGTTCAATGACTTATATGTTGTTATTAATTACCAAAACCACCAAGGGAGCAAATGTGCTTTCAATCTCCCCCTTTTTGGTAATTGATGACAACATATAGATCAAAGCTTCGACAATGATATAATCAATGAATATAATCGTCACTTTGAGAAGTATGTGATAAGCAAGAGCTCCCCCTAAATTTGTGCATTATTTTAAATTTGCGTTTGAATGCAAATGCACAATCGATTAGGTACATGGGGCACTTCTTCCATGTCACATACAACTTGGTGGTGTGCGAGAATAATTAGAATGAACATCAGAGCACAACACAATCAAGCAAAGGTGAATGATCATCTCATAAGTAGCATAATGATAGGAAATAGTAGCAGCACACAGTAAGCGGATGATCAAAACACCACATAGTTCAACACAAACACATCAAAAGACCAATTGTTTTTGAAAAAGCGATAAAAACCAAACGCTCTCTCACTCAAAGCCTAAAGATCTATATACACTTCTCCCCCTTTGGCAACAAGTTACCAAAAAGTTCAAAGGCATATATCTAACCGTTCTTGGGCTGATCTCCTCAGGTTGTTGATGAAGGAGTCGAGAGAACAGCATCGGCGAAGATCTCTGCAGATGTCCTGGATGGAGTTGGAGTAGCAACTGGAGGAACTGGAGCTGATGGAGCTGAGGTGACAGTAGCAGGAGCTGATGAAGAGGGCCTCAAGTCTGGAGCTGGCACTGTGGCTGATCTGGCCTGGGTAGTGAAGTGTGTGCCTGGCCTGAGAGGTGAGTCATCCTCATCATCATCATCATCATCATCTGAAGAATGAGGTAGAGGCACAGAGTCAACTTCCTTCTTGAGCTCATTGACTGTCTTGGTCAGCCCATCCACCTTATCATTAAGGGTCTTGATCCTGTTCTCGAAGATCCTGACAAGACTGTTTTGATTGTTCAAAATGTCCTTAACGTCCTTCTGCATGCCCTGAACTGATGATATCAACAGATCCATTTTCTCATTCCTGGATCTAGGGACCTGAGCACTAGTGGCTCTAGCTGCCTCTGCCTCTGCCTGTGCTTGAGCTGCAGCTGATGTGGGATGATCTGGGTCCATCACCACAACGTTGTCCTCTAAATCTGGCTGTAGGGGCAAGTGGGGTCTGTCCAGAGCAAAGATGTGCTTCTCCAGCTTGGAGTTGATAAGCATCTGGATATAGGGTGCATAGCAGCAAGAGCGCTTCTGATCAGCAGCAACCCTCTTCACTGTCTCTACAATCAAGTCCATGACTCTAATCCTGGTGTGTCTGTCAAGATGGATCAGCATGTTGATGGACTAGCCTCGGATCATCTTCTCATCTCCTGACTTGGGCATCAAAGTATGCCTCAAAATAGTGTTCATGGTACGGAGGCCAGCCTGGAGGAAATAGAGAGAACCTAGCCTGTGAGACTTCACATGAGCAGCAGGAATCTCATTGTACATCTTGGCCATAGCATTGTGGCTCTCCTTGGATTCAGAGTAGACATCCAAGTCACCATCCTGTACCTCTGGGACTACTAAGATGGCAGCCCAATCATCAACAGTGGACTCATATCTAGCTCCTTCAGTCATCCATACAATTCTACCATCTCCATAGAAATGAGCAGTGGAATAGCATTGCATGATCATCTCATCATTCCATGCTGTAAACTCTCTGCCAACAAACTCATCGAAACCAATGCAGTGAAAGTTGTCTTGGACACTTGGAAAGTAGTCTTCATTCTCCTTAATGAACTTCTAGTCAACGTATCTCATGTCACTCAGAGCTGGACTCTTGTCAAGCAGCACAGTCTCATAAAAATCCTGTTGCTCCTTGGTGTAGAATCTGTAGTCCACAGCTGTCTTCCTCCTTTGGGCATATGGGTCAACAGCTCTCCATGCCCTCAAACCAGAATCCTTCCTCTTCTTCATATCTTCAGCAAGCAGGTGGCTGGCATTATGCTCAGGAAGGTGTGGTCTAAGCTTCATCAAAGCAGACATAGCATCTTCATCCTCAACTCTGGAGGTGGTTCCCTTGTTCTTTTCAGAAGCTGGAATTTGTCTGGACAACCTCTTTGGCTTTTTAGCAGCAGCCTTCTTGGGAGCAGACTTGGTGCTCTTGGATGTGCCAGTCTTTGGCATAGCATCAGCCATAAGCTTCTTTTTCTTCTTGGGAGGGGCCTTCTCAACATGTTCTTCCTCCTCCTCAGCAGCAGCACCAGCAGCCTCCTCTGGATCTTCAAACATAGAAGTTTGCCTGCCAACAACATAAACAATCCTCTTCCTAGCTCTCTTCTTCTCCCCTGCCTTCTTAGGCAATGACTTCCTTGGGGGCTGAACAGTCATGGTTGCCCTAGCACTCTCAGGTGCTCTCATAGCCTCAGAGCTAGCATAGACCTTGCTGACAGTCCTCCTTGAAGAGGTGGTTTCATTGGCATATTTCTTAGCAGCCTTCTCTTGCTTCTTGGCAAGGATCTCGTCTGGCACAAAATCTGAATCCTCCTCATCTGAATTCAGCTTCTTCCTGGCCCTAGTAGCAGCCTTGGGCAACCCATGAGAACTGGGAGTGCCTGGATCTGAAGAGGAACTGGACTCGGGACTAGTGCCTGAACTCATGACAATGTTCTCCTCTTGGAAGTTGTTCTCACTGTCCTCAGCACTTGACATACTGACCCTGTGAATAGAGTATAGAGGAGCAGAAGAAGATAAGTCATCACAAAATGCAGCTGGTTTTTGAAAGTTTGAACTTAAGATTTCTCAAATTTTGCATTCTGCCAAATGTATATCGGTACAACCGAGACAAAATTTTCGGACCCACCGAGACAAACAACCTGCTTTCCAGGAACTTGGCACCATTCTCGGTTACACCGAAAATAGCACTCGGTTCCACCGAGGTGTTCTCAGTGTGCCAGAAAACAAAATCGGTGATACCGATTATTTTGCATCGGTTCTACCGAGATTCATGAGGCGGACGGCAAAACCTAAAAAATCTTGGTTCGCTAAACTAATGAGATTTCCAGTGGATGGAGAGGTTTGCAAATGATGGATTATAGATAAAATCAACTTCATTGTGCAAGAATCAGACGGGGAGCGCAAGAAAAAATTGAATCCGTACCCTAACTTGGCGACGGATCCGCTACGGCGGCGATGGTGGCGAAGATGCCCGTCGACGGCGAGGATCCCAGCGGCGGAGGAGCGTGGGGAGACAAGGGCGACGACCAGGGGGTCCTTTGCAGCAGCTTAGGGTTTTGGGGCGCGACGGTTTGAGGATGAAATTTCAAAGCGTCGGGTCCACAGCATATATACCCCTCACTGTCGGTGTCACCGATTCTAAATTTTCGGTGTCACCGAGTTCCTCAACTGTCAGTTGACAGGGAAACTCGGTGTAACCGATAATATGGAATCGGTAGTACCGAGATAGAAAACCAGATCAACCCTAGGCATTCGGTGAGACCGAGAATTGTGGGTTGGTTCCACCGAGATGCACTTGGGAGGTTTTAATGGTCAGTCCTTTGTCGATACGGAACTCCGAGTGCTCCACACACAGAGGGATCAAAAAGTACTTGTTCAAATTTTGTGATGCAGCATGAATGGAATGTGAGGTGAGAAAGCATAGATAGCTAGAGAGTGGTCCTAGGCATTCTTGTCCATCCAATTGGCAAAAGATAAATCAAAAGCCGAATAGCAACAATTGGATGTCCTCGAACGGGTAAATAAATGCAGACCAACATGCTCACACAATAGGATGTCAAATGAAATCATGACAAACATGCACATACATACTAGCATCTAACAAGCACTTGGGCGATGACGAAGTCATCTATATATGAGTATATTGACTTAGGAGCCAAGTAAGAATACTTGATCATAGGTCAAACTCATCGTTTAAGCACAAGTGGGGTTACCACTTTTACATAAAGCATTTAATGTTGTTACATTCTAAGAGATGCTTTGACTCAAGTCTTAGAGTAAAGCTCCCCCTTGATGTGACATCCCCCCATAAGAGGGATAAACTAACCTTGGGTTTTGTCGATGAAGACTTCATGTTGGTGAGGTAGTGGTGGATGCTCAAGGTTGATGAAGATCACCAAGAGTTGGGAGCATCCTTGTTGTTTCCTTACTCTTCTCACCTACATGGGTTAGTCCCAACACACAAGAGACAAATACAAGGATATCTATGGACATGGAGTGCAAAGCATGTGTAATGATGTCCATTGATTTGTTGATTACCTTGTCCCTTGCTTACCTTTGAGGGAATGTGTGACTCCTTGAACTATTGCATAAAGTTGATGTTGATTGCAAATAGTTCTTGCCAATAATGAATATGAGTGAATTTCATTGGCGGAGTCACCCCTCAAGAACTCTCTAGTTCTTCTTCTTGGGGACCCACATCAAGTTGATGGGGATCCTTGGTGTTGTAGTAGCCTTTGTAGAAGTTGAGCTTGACGTAGCCTTGGGAACCCACTCCACCAAAGCTAGGGATTCATCTTCATATGAGTCAATGTCCTCTTGAAGCTTGTTCTTGCCCTTGAGCTTGTGGTCTTGTGGTGGAAGGTCATCTTGAGTGTTTGTTCCCTTGGGAAGAGTATTTTCGTACTTCTCCTTTTGAGGAACAAACTTGGGCTTGGGGTATTGACCTTCTTCCCATTCAACTCCATTAGCGTTGAAGTAGCCAACACCATGGTTCTTTCGGTATCCTCCGTGCTTGCGTACAATTTCCTCAAATTGCTTACACCCGACAAGACTCTTGTAGATACCTTTCTCTATAATTCCTTTCAATAAAGCATTTTCTTGCTCAAGTGTAACTTGGCTAAGAGAATCATCATTAGTGGAATCAATAGAACTACTAGAAGCAACATCATTAGGTTTAGCATTTTTATTGTTGCTACTAGATGAAGAACCTTTCTTGCCTTTGTTACTAGTTTGTTTAGTTTTAACTTGTGGCATGAATGTAGACAAGAGTAGTCGTTTGGCTAGATAAGATGAAGTCTTCTTTCGGAGATCGTCATTGATAGCTTTAAGAAACTCATGCTCTTGCTCCAAGTTGAGCTTCTCTATGCGTAGCTTCTCATGAGTTCTTACAAGCTCTCTATGATCTTCAAGAGTAGATTCATGAGCTACCTTAAGAGTGTTTAGTTCTTTAGTTAGTTGTTCTATATTCATCTTGTGCTTCCAACTAGCAAAATTAGTGCCATCAAAGTATGGACCTCTACGGCGATAATTTCCCTCACTAGACTCCATACTCTCCTAGGTTGTGAGACCAATGCAATGGAGACCAAAGCTCTGATACCACTTGTAGGACCGAAAGTATGTCTAGAGGGGGGTGATTAGACTACTTGACCAAATAAAAATTCTACCTTTTCCCAAATTTTAGAGTTGGTAGATTTTAACATTCATGGCAAGTCAAGTACACCCTACACATGCATGTCTAAGAGTATAGCAGCGGAAAGTAACAACAAGCATGAGTAGAAAGGATAGGGCAGGAGGATCAAACTCAATTGTAGACACGATGATTTTTTTCCGTGGTTCCGATAGGTGGTGCTATCGTACGTCCACGTTTATGGAGTCTTCAACCCACGGAGGGTAACGGTCACGAGAGTCCACGGAGGGCTCCACCCATAAGGGTCCACGAAGTAGGAACCTTGACTATTCCATAACGGCTTCCGTCCATGAAGGACTAGCCTCACTATGGGTAGATCTTCACGAAGTAGGTGGTCTCGTTGCCCTTACAAACTTATTGGTTCAACTCCACAACACGAAGTAGGAGGCTCCCAAGCGACACCTAACCAATCTAGGAGGCACCACCCTCCAAAAGGTAATAGGCTCGGCAATGATGATGAATTCCTTGCTCTTGTGCTTCAAGATGATAGACTCCTCAACACACAATCACTCTCTCACAGATTTGGCTTGGTGGAAGAGATGGGATTGGTGGAAAGCAACTTGGGGAGGCTAGAAATCAAGATCCATATGATTGGAGTGGATGATCTTGACGTCAACACAAGGGTAGGTGGCTCTCTCTCAGAAAACTAGATGGGGCAAGTATGGAATAGTTCTGAGTGCTTCTCTTTCGAGTGGGTGGTGGTGAAGGGGTATATATAGGCATCCCCAAAAATCCAACCGTTACACACAAAATGACCAACTCGGTGACACCGATGTGTTAATCTCGGTGGTACCGAAGTGACCAAAAGGTGGCAACTTTTGAATCTCGGTGAGACCGATATAGGAAACTTGGTTGCACCGATAAGGTGACCAACGGTCAGATTGCCCAATCTCGGTGACGCCGATCCAAAAATCTCGGTGGGACCGATATTGTGAATTTGCGTATCAGAAAGTTGGCAACCTAAACTCGGTGGCACCGAAGCATAATCGGTTGCATCGAAAGGCTAGGGTTTGGCTTAGGTCTGTCTGAGTATGGGAATCGGTGGCACCGAGTGGAAAGTGTTGGTTGCACCGATTTTGGATATTTGACTTTGGACAGACTTTTGTGGAAGAGCTTGTGGGTGTTTTTGGTGACTATCACTTGTGCACGTATGAGCATTTTGTTCACCAACAAGTACCTTACCCCCTTTTAATAGTATTGGCTTTCCTATGGACTCAAAGTGATTTCTCACAAAGTAAAATGTAGAGTCCTCTTGCTTGAAGCTTTGCCAATCCATTTCCTTGCATCTTGGGGTATTTCCACAATCCTTTTGCCATCCCTATCATTGAACTTTTCCTGAATTATACTTAGTGGAAACATTAGTTCAATGTCTTATATGTTGTTATTAATTACCAAAACCACCAAGGGAGCAAATGTGCTTTCACCGGGGGATACGTACTGGCACGGTGCACACACCTCGCTAAGGCCTTGGCGTCCTGGTCCCCGCGTGGCCTTGGCGTCCTGGTCCTCGCGTGGTGCTCTCGAGCTAGCTAGCAGGCGCGTGCCGCCTCACCCTCGCTCGGGGGCTCCGCCACGGCCCGGTGTGCTGTCTTAAAAACCCCTGGAGGCTCACGCCCCCTGGGACAAGGCAGAATGGATTGGTTCCGCTTGAACGTCAAGGGAGGCTCCTAAGCATCGCACCCCAGGAACCTCACTGATCGCGTGGCTCCTCGCTCGCTCTTTGGTCTCGTCCTGGTGATCCAGACGCCCCAACGGTGGTCGAGGCCTCGCCCCTTTGCTCTCGTCCTAGTGATCCGGACACCCCAATGGTGGATGAGACATGCACGGGATCGGGCCCCACCGACGTAGAGCGCCACTTGAGCATCAAAGGGGGCTCCTGACCGTCACGCCTCAAGACCCACACTGGTCGCATGGCTCCTCGTTCGCCCCTTGATCTCGTCCTGGTGATCCGGACGCCCCAAGGGCGGTCGAGGCCCCGCCCCTTTGGTCTTGTCCTGGTGATCCGGATACCCCAATGGTGGCGGGGCATGCACGGGATCGGGCCCTGCAGACATAGAGTGCCGAAAGGGGCCCTCCCGAACCGCCAAACCTCATGACAAAGGAGGAACCTCCCCAAGCTCTCCAAGTGCCAGTAGCTCACCAGGTGCCACTGCCAGGCCTCACGACGCGGAAGCCTGCCGCGAACGCATCAAGCTAACTTTTCTAGCCACGGTCAAGGGGAAGTCTCGGTTAATAGTAACGCACGTAATGAGAGTGCTAATAAAAGGGCGCAAGCGCCAAAGTTCGTTACACACCCGGAAGGCCCCCCCATGGTTTTTGGTTAAAGGCAAAAGAAGAGAAGGTGAAGGAGCCCCCCCCGGGGGGCTACTGCTCCTGAGGCCTCGGCCTCGGCGCGCTGACGCTCAATCGGAGTCCTCCTCCTCCTTGGCGTTGGCACGATGGTGTGGCCGCTCCCCGGGCGGGGGAGCGGCGCTGTCACGGCTGGCTTCCTCCCAAAGTCCGGGCATGCCGGCGTGCCGGGGCGTCATAGCTGTCGTTGCTCAGGCTCTCCTCGGAGGAGGTATCGCTGCTACTGGTAGCATGGCGGCCGTCGCCAAGGGCAAGCTCACCTCCAAGATCGCCGCGCCGCCATCCTCCGGGCAGCACCCCAAGCGCCTGCTGTCCTCCCCGAAGATCTTGACGAAAAGCGTCGCGGCGCCGCCGTACTTGAATTGGAGCGTGGGCCTCCCCTCCAGGCCGTGGGCGTGGGCGAAAGTCTGCCACCCGCGGCTCAAAAAGGCGTTGCACGCGGGGGTAACCTCAACCTCCACCCACAACGCGCCGCTGCAACAACCGTCGGCCTGCAGCCACAGACCCGCAGGCGCGTCGACCGGCAAAAGCTCCGTTAAGGAGCGCGGGAGCTGCAGCCAAGTGCTCGCCGGCTTCTCCACTGGCACCAGGAACTCCAGGCCCGCGTCGGCCGTGCGGGCTTGCGGACGCGGTGGCCGAGCACCGATTGCAGGTCTCCCTCCCCGGCCACGGCCGTCGCGCCCGCCCCCTCCGGCTGCGCCAACGGAGACGCCGAACCCCGCAGAGGGGCGCCCACGCCCACGGGGTGCCGCCGGGGGCATCCCAGTATACTTGCGAGGGCGACCCCTGCTCCTCTTGGGAGGATGTTGCTCCGGCGCCCCCTGGCAGGCCTTTCCCTTCTCGGCGGCGGAGAATCTTCTCACAGGCGTCATGGTGGGGAGGATGAAGGACGAAGGCGAGGGAGCAGGAGTAGGAATGGGCTGGGGGCTCAGCTCCCCCCGCCCATTTATAGCTGGATGGAGACCAACCGGCGTCTTCCCGATCCAGGGTAATGATGACCCCGCAATGTGCGCTGGTTGAAGGTCGGATGGAGCGGTTGCCGAGACGTCGTGGGAAGTGGATGCGCCGTGTACTTCTCAATCGACGCATGCCAGACTCGGTCGGTGTGTCACACCGCTTCACGCCGCACCACCTGCTTCCCTTGGGTCACATCCGCGTGGCCCGAAAAAGGGGGAGGGCACAAAGAGACGGCCGCATTCAAGGAATAGCAATGATGGTGAAGGAGGCGCGCAGGCTTCGCGTCAGCTCGACTCAGGGCGGTTCCCGACGTCTTCGAGGAGCCGAGACGCCCGCGTCTCATTGTGCGCCATGCGTCAAGTTAGGCCCGTGGGCGGTTGGGGCCCGCGGCGCTTTGGGTTATCCTCCATGGCTTCGCCCAGAAGCCAACCCGAGCGCGCCTTGGGCCCCGGGGTTACGTACTGGCACGGTACACACACCTCGCCAAGGCCTTGGCGTCCTGGTCCCCACATGGCCTTGGCGTCCTGGTCCTTGCGTGGTGCTCTCGAGCGAGCTAGCAGGCGCGCGCCGCCTCACCCTCGCTTGGGGGCTCCGCCGCAGCCCGGTGCGCTGTTTTAAAAACCTCTGGAGGCTCACACCCCCTGGGACAAGGCAGAATGGATTTGGTTGCCGCTCGAACGTCAAGGAAGGCTCCTGAGCATCGCACCCCAGGAACCTCACCGATCGCGTGGCTCCTCGCTCGCTCTTTGGTCTCGTCCTGGTGATCCGGACGCCCCAATGGCGGTCGAGGCCTCGCCTCTTTGCTCTCGTCCTGGTGATCCGGACGCCCCAACGGTGGATGAGGCATGCACGGGATCGGGCCCCGCCAACGTAGAGCGCTGCTTGAGCGTCAAAGGGGGTTCCTGAACATCGCGCCTCAGGAGCCACACTGGTCGCGTGGCTCCTCGTTCACCCCTTGGTCTCGTCCTGGTGATCCAGACGCCCCAAGGGCGGTCGAGGCCCTGCCCCTTTGGTCTCGTCCTGGTGATCCGGACGCCCCAACGGTGGCGGGGCATGCACGGGATCGGGCCCTGCAGACGCAGAGTGCCGAAAGGGGCCCTCCCAAATTGCCAAACCTCATGACGAAGGAGGAACCTCCGCAAGCTATCCAAGTGCCACTAGCTCACCAGGCGCCACTGCCAGGCCTCACGACGCGGAAGCCCGCCGCGAACGCATCAAGCTAAGTACTCTAGCCACGGTCAAGGCGAAGTCTCGGTTAACAATAACGCACGTAATGAGAGTGCTAATAAAAGAGCACAAGCGCCAAAGTTCGTTACACACCCGGAAGGGCCCCCCATAGTTTTTGGTTACATGCAAAAGAAGAGAAGGTGAAGGAGCCTCCCCGGGAGCTACCGCTCCTGAGGCCCCGGCCTCGGCATGCCGGCGCTCAATCGGAGTCCTCCTCCTCCTTGATGGCGCCGCGGTGGCATGATGGTGTGGCAGCTCCCCGAGCGGGGGAGCGGCGCTGTCGAGGCTGGCTTCCTCCCGAAGTTTGGGCGCGCCGGCGTGGCGGGGCGTCATAGCTGTCGTCGCTCGGGCTCTCCTTGGAGGAGGTATCGCTGCTACTGGAAGCATGGCGGCCGTCGCCAAGGGCAAGCTCACTTCCAAGATCGCCGCTGCCGCCGCCCTCCGGGCAGCACCCCAAGCGCCTGCCGTCCTTCCGGAAGATCTTGACGAAAATCGTCGCGGCGTCGCTGTACTTGAAGTGGAGCATGGGCCTCCCCTCCAGGCCGTGGGCGCGGGCGAAAGTCTGCCACCCGCGGCTCAAAAAGGCGTTGCCGCGGGGGTAACCTCAACCTCCACCCACAACGCGCCGCTGCAACAACCGTCGGCCTGCAGCCACAGACCCGCAGGCACGTCGACTGGCAAAACCTCTGTTAAGGAGCGCGGGAGCTGCAGCCAAGTGCTCGCCGGCTTCTCCACCGGCACCAGAAACTCCAGGCCTGCGTCGGCCATGCAGGCTTCCAGACGCGGTGGCCAAGCACCGATTGCAGGTCTCCCTCCCCGGCCACGGCCGCCGCGCCCGCCGCCTCTGGCTGCGCCAGTGGGGGCGCCGGACCCCATAGAGGGGCGCCCATGCCCACGGGGCGCCGCCGGGGGCGTCCCAGTATACTTGCGAGGGCGACCCCTACTCCTCTTGGGAGGATGTTGGTCCGGCGCCCCCTGGCAGGCCTTTCCCTTCTTGGCGGCGGAGAATCTCCTCACAGGCGTCATGGTGGGGAGGATGAAGGATGAAGGCGAGGGAGCAGGAGTAGGAATGGGCTGGGGGCTCAGCTCCCCCCGCCCATTTATAGCTGGATGGAGACCAACCGGCGTCTTCCCGTTCCCGGGTAATGATGACCCCGCAACGTGCGCTGGTTGACGGTCGGACGGAGCGGTTGCCGAGACGTCGTGGGAAGTGGAGGCGTCGTGCACTTCTCAGGCGACGCATGCCAGACTCGGTCGGTGTGTCACACCGCTTCACGCCGCACCACCTGCTTCCCTCGGGTCACATCCGCGTGGCCCGAAAAAGGGGGAGGGCACGAAGAGACGGCCGCATTCAAGGAATAGCAATGATGCCCAAGGAGGCGCGCAGGCTTCGCGTCAGCTCGAATCAGGGCGGTTCCCGACGTCTTCGGGGAGCCGAGACGCCCGCGTCTCATTGTGCGCCACGTGTCAAGTTGGACCCGTAGGCGGTTGGGCCCACGACGCTTTGGGTTATCCTCCATGGCTTCGCCCAGAAGCCAACCCGAGCGCGCCTTGGTCACGGGGGCTACGTACTGGCACGGTGCACACACATCGCCAAGGCCTTGGCGTCCTGGTCCCTGCGTGGCCTTGGCGTCCTGGTACTCGCGTGGTGCTCTCGAGTGAGCTAGCAGGCACGCGCCGCCTCACCCTTGCTCGGGGGCTCCGCCGCGGCCCGGTGCGCTGTCTTAAAAACCCCTGGAGGTTCACGCCCCCTGGGACAAGGCAGAATGGATTGGTTGCCGCTTGAACTTCAAGGGAGGCTCCTGAGCATCGCACCCCAGGAACCTCAACGATCGCGTGGCTCCTCGCTCGCTCTTTGGTCTCGTCCTGGTGATCCGGACGCCCCAATGGCGGTCGAGGCCTCACCCCTTTGCTCTCGTCCTGGTGATCCGGACGCACCAACGGTCGATGAGGCATGCACGGGATCGGGCCTTGCCGACGTAGAGCGCCGCTTGAGCGTCAAAGGGGGCTCTTGAGCATCGCGTCTCAGGAGCCACACTGGTCGTGTGGCTCCTCGTTCGCCCCTTGGTCTCGTCCTGGTGATCAGGACGCCCCAAGGGCGGTCGAGGCCCCGCCCCTTTGGTCTCGTCCTGGTGATCCGGACGCCCCAACAGTGGCGGGGCATGCACGGGATCGGGCCCTGCAGACGCAGAGTGCCGAAAGGGGCCCTCCCAAACTGCCAAACCTCACGACGAAGGAGGAACCTCCCCAAGCTCTCCAAGTGCCACTACCTCACCAGGCGCCACTGCCAGGCCTCACGACGTGGAAGCCCGCCGCGAACGCATCAAGCTAAGTACTCTAGCCACGGTCAAGGGGAAATCTCGGTTAACAGTAACGCACGTAATGAGAGTGCTAATAAAAATAGCGCAAGCGCCAAAGTTCGTTACACACCCGGAAGGGCCCCCCATGGTTTTTGGTTACAGGCAAAAGAAGAGAAGGTGAAGGAGCCCCCCCGGGGGCTACCGCTCCTGAGGCCCCGGCCTCGGTGCGCCGGCGCTCAATCGGAGTCCTCCTCCTCCTTGATGGCGCCGCGGTGGCACGATGGTGTGGCCGCTCCCCGGGCGGGGGAGCGGCGCTGTCGCCGCTGGCTTCCTCCCGAAGTCCGGGCGCGCCGGTGTGACGGGGCATCATAGCTGTCGTCGCTCGGGCTCTCCTCGGAGGAGGTATCGCTGCTACTGGAAGCATGGCGGCCGTCGCCAAGGGCAAGCTCACTTCAAAGATCGCCGCTGCCGCCGCCCTCCGGGCAGCACCCCAAGTGCATGCCGTCCTCCCCGAAGATTTTGACAAAAAGCGTTGCGGCGCCGCTGCACTTGAAGTATAGCGTGGGCCACCCCTCCAGGCCGTGGGCACGGGCGAAAGTCTGCCACCCGCGGCTCAAAAAGGTGTTGCCCGCGGGGGTAACCTCAACCTCCACCCACAACGCGCCGCTGCAACAACCGTCGGCCTGCAGCCACAGACCTGCATGCGCGTCCACTGGCAAAACCTCCGTTAAAGAGCACGGGAGGTGCAGCCAAGTGCTTGCCGGCTTCTCCACCGGCACCAGGAACTCCAGGCCCGCGTCGGCCGTGCAGGCTTGCGGATGCGGTGGCCGAGAACCGATTGCGGGTCTCCCTCCACGGCCACGGCCGCCGCTCCCGCCGCTTCCGGCTGCGCCAGCGGAGGCGCCGAACCCCGCAGAGGGGTGCCCATGCCCACAGGGCACCGCCGGGGGCGTCCCAGTATACTTGCGAGGGCGACTCCTGCTCCTCTTGGGAGGATGTTGGTCTGGCGCCCCCTGGCAGGCCTTTCCCTTCTCGGCGGCGGAGAATCTCCTCACAGGCGAAAGGGTGGGGAGGATGAAGGACGAAGGCGAGGGAGCAGGAGTAGGAATGGGATGGGGGCTCAGCTCCCCCCACCCATTTATAGCTGGATGGAGACCAACCGGCGTCTTCCCGATCCCGGGTAATGATGACCCCGCAACGTGCGCTGGTTGAAGGTCGGACGGAGCGGTTGCCAAGATGTCGTGGGAAGTGGAGGCGCCGTGCACTTCTCAGGCGACGCATGCCAGACTCGGTTGGTGTGTCACACCGCTTCACGCCGCACCACCTGCTTCCCTCAGGTCACATCCGCGTGGCCCGAAAAAGGGGGAGGGCACGAAGAGACGGCCGCATTCAAGGAATAGCAATGATGGCCAAGGAGGCGCGCAGGCTTCACGTCAGCTCGACTCAGGGCGGTTCCCGACGTCTACGGGGAGCCGAGACGCCCGTGTCTCATTGTGCGCCACGCGTCAAGTTGGGCCCGCAGGCGGTTGGGGCCTGCGGCGCTTTGGGTTATCCTCCATGGCTTCGCCCAGAAGCCAACCCGAGTGCGCCTTGGGCCCGGGGGCTACGTACTAGCACGGTGCACACACCTCGCCAAGGCCTTGGCGTCCTGGTCCCCACGTGGTCTTGGCATCCTGGTCCTCGTGTGGTGCTCTCGAGCGAGCTAGCAGGCGCACGCCGCCTCACCCTCGCTCGGGGGCTCCGCCGCGGCCTGGTGCGCTGTCTTAAAAACCCCTCGAGGCTCACGCCCCCTGGGACAAGGCAGAATGGATTGGTTGCCGCTTGAATATCAAAGGAGGCTCCTGAGCATCGCACCCCAGGAACCTCACCGATCGCGTGGCTCCTCGCTCGCTCTTTGGTCTCGTCCTGGTGATCCAGACGCCCCAATGGCGGTCGAGGCCTCGCCCCTTTGCTCTCGTCCTGGTGATCCGCACGCCACAACGGTGGATGAGGCATGCACGGGATCGGGCCCCGCCGACGTAGAGCGCCGCTTGAGCATTAAAGGGGGCTCCTGAGCATCGCGCCTCAGGAACCACACTGGTCACGTGGCTCCTCGTTCGCCCCTTGGTCTCGTCCTGGTGATCCGGACGCCCCATGGGCGGTCAAGGCCCCTCCCCTTTCGTCTCGTCCTGGTGATCCGGACGCCCCAACGGTGGCGGGGCATGCACGGGATCGGGCCCTGTAGACGCAGAGTGCCAAAAGGGGCCCTCCCAAACCGCCAAACCTCATGACGAAGGAGAAAGCTCCCCAAGCTCTCCAAGTGCCACTAGCTCACCAAGCGCCACTACCAGGCCTCACGACGCGGAAGCCCACCGCGAACGCATCAAGCTAAGTACTCTAGCCACGGTCAAGGGGAAGTCTCGGTTAACAGTAACGCAGTGACCGTAATACGTAAGGAGAGTGCTAATAAAAGGGCGCAAGCGCCAAAGTTCGTTACACACCCGGAAGGGCCCCCCATGGTTTTAGGTTACATGCAAAAGAAGAGAAGGTGAAGGAGCCCCCCCGGGGGCTACCGCTCCTGAGGCCCCGGCCTCAGCGCGCCGGCGCTCAATCGGAGTCCTCCTCCTCCTTGATGGCGCTGTAGTGGCACGATGGCGTGGCCGCTCCTCGGGCGGGGGAGCGGCGCTGTCGTGGCTGGCTTCCTCCCGAAGTCCGGGCGCGCTGGCGTGGCGGGGCGTCATAGCTGTCGTCGCTCGGGCTCTCGGAGGAGGAGGTATCGCTGCTACTGGAAGCATGGCGGCCGTCGCCAAGGGCAAGCTCACCTCCAAGATCGCAGCTGCCACCGCCCTCCGGGCAGCACCCCAAGCGCCTGCCGTCCTCCCCGAAGATCTTGACGAAAAGCGTCGCGGCGCCGCCATACTTGAATTGGAGCGTGGGCCTCCCCTCCAGGTCGTGGTCGCGGGCCAAAGTCTGCCACCCGCGGCTCAAAAAGGCATTGCCCGCGGGGGTAACCTCAACCTTCACCCACAACGCGTCGCTGCAACAACCGTCGGCCAGCAGGCACAGACCCGCAGGCGTGTTGACCGGCAAAACCTCCGTTAAGGAGCGCGGGAGCTGCAGCCAAGTGCTCGCCGGCCTCTCCACCGGCACCAGGAACTCCAGGCCCGCGTCGGCTGTGTGGGCTTGCGGACGCGGTGCCCAAGCACCGATTGCAGGTCTCCCTCCCCGACCACGGCCGCCGCGCCCGCCGCCTCCGGCTACGCCAGCGGAGGCGCCGGACCCCGCAGAGGGGCGCCCACGCCCACGGGGCGCCGCCGGGGGCGTCCCAGTATACTTGCGAGGGCGACCCCTGCTCCTCTTGGGAGGATGTTGGTCCGGCGCCCCCTGGCAGGCCTTTCCCTTCTCGGCGGCGGAGAATCTCCTCACAGTCGTCATGGTGGGGAGGATGAAGGACGAAGGCGAGGGCGCAGGAGTAGGAATGGGCTGGGGGCTCAGCTCCCCCCGCCCATTTATAGCTGGATGGAGACCAACCGGCGTCTTCCCGATCCCGGGTAATGGTGACCCCGCAACGTGCGCTGGTTGAAGGTCGGATGGAGCGGTTGCCGAGACGTCGTGGGAAGTGGAGGCGCCGTGCACTTCTCAGGTGACGCATGCCAGACTCGGTCGGCGTGTCACACCGCTTCACGTCGCACCACCTGCTTCCCTCGGGTCACATCCGCGTGGCCCGAAAAAGGGGGAGGGCACGAAGAGATGGCCGCATTCAAGGAAGAGCAATGATGGCCAAGGAGGCGCGCAGGCTTCGCGTCAGCTCGACTCAGGGCCGTTCCCGACGTCTTCGGGGAGCCGAGACGGCCAGGTCTCATTATGCAACACGCGTCAAGTTGGGCCCACAGGCGGTTGGGGCCCGCGGCGCTTTGGGTTATCCTCCATGGCTTCGCCCAGAAGCCAACCCGAGCGCGCATTGGTCCCGGGGCTACTGTCGGCGTCCTGGGAACGGGGGTACCCAGACTTGCCTGCCTGCGGCCCAGGGCGTGGCCCACCTCGACGACCAAGTGCGGCCCAGCGCGGCCTCACTCAGCACAAGGCCCTCGCGAGACCCCAAGCTCGCGAGGGAAACAATGCTAAGACCCGCAGGGGAGTAGGCCTCCCCAGGCCTCCTCCCGAGCGGTGGAGATCTCTATGTAGTGCTTGGCCTCAGGAAGTCAAGGGTGACACCAGCCAGGCCAGGCGGGCGCCAGCGTGCCAGAGGGGATAGTTTCCCCTTTGGTGCAAAGGGGGCAAGGACGAGCGCAGGTTCCCGAAGCGCCCCCCAAAGGTTTCCCTTCCGATGTAACAAGACCAAGACCCCGAGCCCCACAGTACGGACGTCATCGCCGAGCCCACCTCTGCATTACCACTGGCAACTTTGCAGGCGAAGACCACCTTTCGTCACGATAGGGTGTGTCTCCTGTCCCCCTTTGAATTTGGCTATTGTGGGATTCCTTCCCGCCATTGCGATAATCGAAGAGGACCCGGGCCGCTATAAATAGGGACTAGGCTGCTCTTAGAGGGGGAGAGGAACAACCACCCGCAAACACACTTGCGAGGCAACTCACCACTATACCAGTTCATCCACAAACCTCCTCGTGAGGCAATCCACCAAAGGCAGGAGTAGGGTTTTACGCTTCGCAGCGGCCCGAACCTGGGTAAACTCTCGTGTGTTATCTTCTCACTTGCCATCGAGCGGGATTATCGTCTTGTGAGCTTGGAGGGGGTGAAGCTGTTGGAGATATTCGCACACGCCCCTGGGTTCGAACTTCCTAGGGTTTTGCAGAGCCCGAAATCCGACAATCTCCATACCTAGTTCAATCTCGTTACCGGAAAGTCTCTTTACTCGTTCCGTAATACAAGATCCCATGAATAACTTTACTTTGCTAGTTCTCGTTCCGTAATACAAGATGATCATTACCCTGGATACAGCTACTAACTTTACTTTGCTAGTTCTCGTTGCTATCACTATATCTCGTTACCAACCACTTGTTTGTCAAGCCCTCCAACATGCCATCATAAGGTTCTAACCTCCACATCCTAGCAAGCCGTTGTTTGCATAAGATAGCGCTTGCTCAACCCCTCTTATATTGTTGTTAGTTGTAGGTGCAGGTGGATCCATGTGATAACATGGATATTTTGGGATATCACATATTATTCTTGCTATTTAATCTAATTCATCTATACATTGGTAAAGGGTGGAAGGCTTGGCCTTTTGCTTGGTGTTTTGTTCCACTCTTGTCTCCTTTGTTTCTGTGTACTGGTGTTATGTTCCATATTGAGCGCTGCTAACATGCTTGGGGTTGTTATGGGGACCCCCTTGATTTTCATTTTGGGATAAAACTCTTCCGGCAAGGCCCAACATTGGTACTATTTGCTAATAACTAATTAAACCTTGCATAGGGAATGACCAACCTGTTGGCTAATTAATCAACAACACGGGCCAGTGCTCCACAAGAGTGTTGGTCCAAACTACACCCACTTGTGAGGCCACCCCGAGGCAACTTGGGTGTTTAATTTGGCCACCGTATGTACTGCTCATCTAGTAGTTTCCTGAGAATGAGATACGTGAGCTCCTATCGAGATCTGGCCTGCCGGGCGGTCTTGCTGGATTTGTTTTACCTTTGACGAACGTCTTGTGCATCGGGATTCCGAGGATACTACGGGCTATCCCGCAGTTGAGGTTTTCCACCGCAGCTTGTGGCTAGTTTATGATAGATGAGTTGGAGCACCCCTGTAGGTTTAAATCTTTCTGAAAGCGATGGTCACGGTTATGTGGCAACTTGGAAACTTTATAATACCCGGTAATAGAAAACTTGAAGTAAATTCAATTAAAATACACCAACTGTGAGTGTAACTGTGATCGTCTCTTTTCGACGGAGTTCGAGAAGAGAACACGGTGGCGTTATGCTTAATCGTAAGTAGGTGTTCAGGATCACTTCTTGATCATAATTAGATAATGACCATCATTCGTAGATCACTCTTCTTACTCTTGTACTCGTAAGTTAGCCAATTAAAATGCTTACTGCAGTTGCAACCTCACCACTTAACCATACACCCCTATGAGTTTGGATAGTTTCGGTACCTCGGGTAATATGATTGCTGAGTCCCCGTGGCTCACAAATTACTTCAACACCATAAGTATAGGTACGGAAGTTCTTGTCGATGATGATGACACAACACTCCAGTGGGAGTATGATGAAGAACGTTGGCGGATGTACGTGACTTACCCCAGCGAGTAGAGAGGGAGGCCTTGGTCGGCAGCCTGGGATTTGCTTGATGATATCATCTTTTTCGTTTAATTTCGTCCGTAGTCAGACCCTGTTCCTCTGGATGATGATTGTGTGGATGTTTTCTATTTGAATAATGAGTGATGTAGCATGTGTCGAGTGTAATCCAACTCCATATACTCATCTCTTCTTTACATGTACTCTGGTGATATTATTCTTGCCAAGCGACACGGAATGCGCTTCAATCCTTGTCGTGGCCCTCGTGCCTTTGTTAGGATTGTACTGCATTTTGGCCGTGACACTATAGCTGGTTAAATCATCGGCCGTTTTGGTTTAGAAAACTCTGTTGCGGGTCGCCACTTCCCTCTCATCTCAAACCCAAACCATCTACAAAGCCTACCCAGGCCACCTAGCACCCCCCTTCGACCGGAGCTGTCGGATCGCGATCGGAGGGCTCCGAAACAACCCCCAGACCCAAACCCTAGCCAAAACTGCTATAAATGGACACCCCCTCGTCCAATTGTGGCAACCTAGACACCTCTAACCAACAGCCGCCGCCACCCATGTTCACGCTAATAACATTTGGGTTTCCAAGTGTTCATCCCGTTTGGGTATATTGGTGTGAATCTTGTCCAATTAGTGTTATGTCTTGTGTTTCCATGTGGATTTGCTATGTGTTCCTCGTGAATCCTCCCCAACCCCGCCCCCCTCCTCCAATTGTGAAGATCGGACCACCTACATGGCTTGCCTCATATCAAGTTACAACACTTAGATGGAGATTTCATTAAAAGGGAGGTATAGGAGGCAATACGGGTGCAGGGTATGGACAAGGCACCCACGCCAGATGGATTCTTCGCATGATTCTACGCGGTGTGCTGACCAATAATAAAGGGGGTTTCATGGACGCCGTTAGGGCTTTCAGGAGAGTCGATTTCCATGGTATAACATCGATCAACTAGGTTCTCATCACGCTCTTGCCAAATATTGTGATGGTGATGGAAGTGTGGGAATTTAGGCCGATCAACTTGATCCATAGCTTCTCTAAGCTCATAGCTATGGTGCTTGTTGCTAGGATGGCTTCGGATATGCCCATCTAGGTTAGAGCACAGCAAAGAGCTTTTATTCGTGGAAGGTGCCTACACAATAATTTCATGCTTATGCAAGGCATGGCTAGGAGGCTACATAGCACGTCAAAGGATATGGTCGTTCTCAAACTAGTTATTCCCAAAGTATTTGGCAAAGTGGATTGGGCCTTCCCGATGCAAATCCTCTAGAAGCTAGGATTTGTGCACAAGTAGATTGCGTGGGTGGCTGTGTTGGAAATATGCCCTAGAGGCAATAATAAATTGTTTATTATCACATTTATTTGATCATGATAAATTTTTATTATCCATGCTAGAATTGTATTGACCGGAAACTTAAATACATGTGTGGATACATAAACAACATTGTGTCCCTAGTGAGCCTCTACTAGACTAGCTCATTGATCAAAGATGGTTAAGTTTCCTAGCCATTGACATGATTTGTCATTTGATAACGGGATCACATCATTAGGAGAGTAATGTGATGGAAAATACCCAACCATAAGCTTAGCAGATGATCGTGTCATTTAAGTTTAATTGCTATAGCTTTCTTCATGTCAAGTATTTGTTCCTTAGACCATGAGATCATGCAACTCCCTGACACCGGAGGAATACCTTGTGAGCTATCAAACATCACTTCGTAACATGGTGATCATAAAGGTGCTATTCAGGTATCTTTGAAGGTGTCTGTTGGGTTGCCATGGATCGATACTGGGATTTGTTACTCTGTATGATGGAGAGATATCTCTGGGCCCACTTGGTAATACAGTATCACAAGAAGTTGCAAGAAAGTGCCTAATGAGTTTAGTCACGGGATCTTGTATCACATGGATCCACCTGCACCTACAACTAACAACAATATAAGAGGGGTTGAGCAAGCGCTATCTTATGCAAACAACGGTTTGCTAGGATGTGGAGGTGAGAACCTTATGATGGCATGTTGGAGGGCTTGACAAACAAGTGGTTGGTAACGAGATATAGTGATAGCAACGAGAACTAGCAAAGTAAAGTTAGTAGCTGTATCCAGGGTAATGATCATCTTGCCTTGAGGTTGTTTAGTTGGATAACAAGCTTGCTCGTCGAAAAAGTTCTCGACAAGCTCCTCGAACTTAGACTCGTCACCCAGAACTACCCACAAGAAAGAACAACATACAATGAACACACAACCATGGCAAAATTCTCAAACAAGAATGATGCACGACCATTTAATAAATATAGGGTGTAGTTTGGACCAACACTTGTGGAGCACTGGCCCGTGTTGTTGATTAATTAGCCAACATGTTGATCATTACCTATGCAAGTTTTAATTAGTTATTAGCAAATAGTACCAACGTTGGGCCTTGCCGGAAGAGTTTTATCCCAAAATGAAAATCAAGGGGATCCCCATAACAACCCCAAGCATTTTAGCAGCGCTCAATATGGAACATAACACTAGTACTCAGAAACTAAGGAGACAAGAGTGGAACAAAACACCAAGTAAAAGGCCAAGCCTTCCACCCTTTACCAAAGTATAGATGCATTAGATTAAATAGCAAGAATAATATGTGATATCCCAAAATATCCATGTTATCACATGGATCCACCTGCACCTACAACTAACAACAATATAAGAGGGGTTGAGCAAGCGCTATCTTATGCAAACAACGATTTACTAGGATGTGGAGGTTAGAACCTTATGATGGCATGTTGGAGGGCTTGACAAACAAGTGGTAGGTAATGAGATATAGTGATAGCAACGAGATCTAGCAAAGTAAAGTTAGTAGCTGTATCCAGGGTAATGATAATATTGCCTTGAGGTTGTTTAGTTGGATAACAAGCTTGCTCCTCGAAAAAGTTCTCGACAAGCTCCTCGAACTTAGACTCGTCACCCGGAACTACTCACAAGAAACAACAACATACAATGAACACACAACCATGGCAAAATTCTCAAACAAGAATAATGCACGACCATTTAACATGGCAATCCTATTCTAGTCACATTAAATGTAGTCTTGATCCATGTGAAGCATGGATTAAGCAAAACTTCATATGCAATTTAGTTGCTTTAACATTCTGGAGAGAACAACAATATGTATTCTTATGACATTCATGAATATGGAAAAAATGGATTCTACTTATGAAAACAATGCAGAAGCATATAAAGAACATCACAATCGGAGTTACGAATCTCTCGGAACACTCACGACAAGATACCGAAGCAAACGAAGATAGATCTGGACAAAAAGAGGGATAGTGGAAAATCTTGGCATTCCAATCATGCCACCAGATAGATGTGGAATTCTATAAGAAAAGCATATAAATATCATAAAAATCCAGTGCATAGAACTCACACAATCAACAAAACAATATTGCAATGCAATCTGCCACAAACAGTAACAAGGCACTTTGCAACCATCAAAACAACAAGCTACAACACTATAAAATGCTCAACAAGGACATGAGGCTGTAGACTACATGATGCTCAATAATTCATCCAACAGGACAAAGTTGTTTAGTTGCATGGGTCAATTGGAAAAGAGCTCACAAAATGGTTATGTGAAAATAATAGGTTTTACATAGCAGTGTTAATATGAAGGCAAATTCACAACAAGTTTTATATATTCTATAGTACTTATCATGGCATGAAATTTAGCAGCATCGTAGTTGATATAATGGACTACAAATCATCCAACATGAGCATCAACATAAGACCCACAGACTCATGGCAATCATTCATACAAAATAGTATGATGAAACTTGCTGATTCTCAGACTTGGAGAAAAACAGGCTAGTCATGCAACAGTTTTTAACCAGTAGGCATGTTGGCATCAAGAAATGAATATGAAACAAAGTTCTAACATCGCATCAAATGGCACAACAAGATTGACCATAACATGTACTCAAAATCATCCCACATGAGCATTTGCAAAGGAGCTATGAATCCATGGCAATCAACAAGACAACAAGCTAAGGTTCAATCCAGTTTCCTGACTTAGTGAAATTTAACTATCTTCAAAACAACAGTTTTGTCTAGACATGTTTGCAAGGTGATAACAATATCTTAACATGGTTTTCATGGAAATAAAAAAAATACCAGGAGCAAGTTCATATGAAAATGGGCATATCTCATGTTCAAAGTTAATTCATATGGTGCATAGATTAAACCACACAAAAAATCACAAAATGCCTAATCCTACAAAAATGACATGCACCAGAACTTGCTCAAAACGCAAAACAAGTGCCACAGATAGATTTCTTGGATTTTCTACCCCCAAATAATATATAATATGAATATGCTCATGTTGAAAAAAATGCCATAATTGCAAAATGCAACTACCGCCAAAAATGGATAAATGCAATATTCCAGAAAGGAATATTCCGAAAATGGCATCGATGGAAAAGGAAAATGCCCCAAATGGACTTTCCTTAACTGGAATAAAACAAAACAACAGAGAAAAATTAAACACACACACGGGCTAGCTAGCCATAGTGGCTGACCAGTGGGACCAGGGGCCACTCACGGAGGGGTTTGCACCCGAAGGCACTTGTCGGGCCTCTGGGACTGGGGGTACCCAGGACCGTCTGCCCGCGGCTCGGGCGCGGCGCTGGCCCTAAGCACTGAGTGGCCCACTAACCATCTTCATGAGGAAGGCCCTCGCGAGAGCCCGTGCCTCGCGAGGCGTACGGCAACCGCGCTACCACGAGCCTCCCGAGGCCACCCTTGCGGAGCCACCTCCTGGGGCCCTCGCGGGATGGGTCCCTCGAGGTCGGCCTAGCGGGGTCAAGCGGCCCTGCTGCTTCACATGGCTGACGCGGCTCGCACAGAGTGGCCCTCGGGGTCGCACCAGCTGGCGCGGACAGAGAGAGTTTCCTCTTTGGTGATAGAGGAGCAACGCCAGCTCGCGGGTTCCCAAAGCAACGCCCAAATGTTTCCTTTCTCGTGCAAGAAGACCAAGACCGAGGGCTCGACAGGACGGATGTCACCCCCGAGCCCACGAGCACGTCACGACGGAGAGCTTTGGCAGGCGAAGACCCCTTTTGTCAGGATAGGCTGCAGTCCTGTCCTTTCAAACTGGCTGTTGTGTCAACCCTTCCCGCCTTGTATTTTCCGGGGAAGAGGACCAAGGCCAATATAAGAGTGTGAACCAGCCACCGTAAAAGGGAGAGAGCCCCGGGCAAGCAAGAACACACCCTTTGTACTCATCCTCATCCTTAAGAAATCCCCCAAGCAGGAGTAGGGTTTTACACCGCAAGATGGCCCGAACCTGGGTAAACCGTGTGTCTTTTGTAAATCTTCCTTAGGTCGAGCCGCCGGAGAGTCGCCATGAGGTTGCGAAGCAGAGTAGGGTAGGAGAGCGAGTGCACCCCAGTGTTCGGACCTTTTTGGGTCCCCGTAGCCCCGATTTCGACATTTGGCGTGCCGGGTAGGGGTGCGCCGACATTCTCCAGCTCCGTTTTGACTCCGGCTTCACCAATCCCATGGTCGACACTCGCTGTGTGCGCGCTGAGCGCAGGGCAGCCGGGGTCGTTCAGACTGCCCTAGTTGGTCGAGGTGGTCGTCGCCACTCCGCCGGCACTGAGGGCGCCTTGGCCACCGACCCCGCTGCCCGCGAGCAGCAGGACTCCTTCGTGCACCCCTCTGTGCAGCTGGAGGGCAGCACCGCCACGACTTCTTCCTCCCACACTCGCCTCGAGTGGGTGAACGTGCAGGCGGCGCTGCTCATGGCACGCGAGCTGCTCCGCTACCGCCCTACGAACGCTGGCTATGATGCGTGGCTGGGCCGCATCACGGAACTCATCACTGCCGCCGGGGAGGCCCCGGTGCCCTCTCATTCATTTCGCCCCCGCCGTCTTGCGCGAGCTACGTGGCTCATGGAGCACCTCCGCCCCCTCCCTTGCACGATGATTGGGTCGAACCCTGGCGTGAAGCGCGTCCCACGGACAGTGCCATGAAGCACCCCCGCGGGACCAGGACGAGGCCAGCTGCCAGATCGTCAACCGCGCGGCGCCTGACGCGCGCATGGTCCTCGAGCAGCAGCGCCAACATTAGGACCGGGTCGTGCAGGATGTGGCTGCGGACGGGCGACAGAACCAGGCCGCTCTCGAACATGGCGGTCCGTCGAGCACTATGGGCTATCGGGCCTTCACCCGCGAGCTTCGCAGGGTGGTCTGGCCTGCCAAGTTCAAGCCCGAGCTTCCCCCGCGCTACGACGGCACCCTCGACACCACAGAGTTCCTCCAGCTCTACGCGCTGAGCGTTGAGGCAGCGGGCGGCGACGACAAGGTCATGGCGAACTGGCTTCCGATGGCCCTCAAGGACGGCATGCAATCCTGGCTCGTGAATCTGACCGAGGATTTGGTCTCTTCATGGAGTGAACTCTGCGAGCTGTTAATCGCCAACTTGAAGGTCACGCACGACCGCCCCTCTCGTCAACGACCTGTGGTGCGTGAAACAGCGTTCTGGAGAAACCCTGCGCAAGTACATCCAGTGGTTCAGCCAGGTGCGCAACAAGATCTCGCGCACCACGGATGATGCCGTCATCATGACGTTCACCAACGGCGTCAAGGACCTCAAGATGTGCAAAAAGCTCGCCATCAACGACAACCTTAGCTCAGCCTTGGAGATGTTCAACATCGCCGACAAATGCGCCAAGGCTGAGGAGGGCCGCCTGTTCGCCCACAACGACCCAGATGCCGCACAAGATGATGGCAAGGCCAAGGGCAAGGAGGTCAATCGCAAGGGCCCCACCGTGGTCGCGGCGGAGCCCGAGCAGAAGCGCGGCCGTGACCATAGCGCGCCCGAAAAAGACCGCTGGCCGTTCTGCATCTACCACGACCTGCACACCCACAACACTAAAGACTGCCAAGAGCTCAGGATCCTCCGAGACGAGCGCGTTGGCCGACGCCCAGAGCGGAGCGACCGTGCGGCTGGCCGCGGAGGCGGTGGCGGCCGTGGTGGCGGCCGGTGGGACAGTCGCAGTGGCAACTCTCGCCAGGGCTGGCATGAGCAGCCTCATGACAACGGCAGGCGCGATCAGCCTTGTGAGGTGCGTCCTCGGGACAACGCCGCGCTTCCCCCACTTCCGCTGCCACTGAGGAGGAACTACGACAGCTAGCGTTATGAGGACGCTGGGGGCTATCACGAGCCTCACGCGGTGGCTTGCATCCTTGGCGGGGCCCACACCCTTTTGTCGAACCGCCGGTTCAAGCAATTCTCTCGTGAGGTGAACGCCGCCCATCCAAGGCTAGAAGCCGCGAAGCCCCTCAAGTGGTCCCAGTATGCCATCTCCTTCAACGTCGGGGACAGCCTCAAGTCCACGGCCGCCGCGGGTGCACTCCCCATAATGTGCACCCCCATCATCAGCAATGTCGCCGTCACCAAGACCCTCATCGATGGAGGCGCGGGCCTCAACGTGCTCTCTGTGGAGACCTTCGACACGCTCCAGGTGCCCTATGACCAGCTGATGCCGACCAGGCCATTCTCCGGAGTGACCAGCGGCTCCACCACTCCGCAAGGGCGGATCCGCCTCCCTGTCACATTCGGCACGCGCGACAACTACCACACCGAGCTCAACGATTTCTACGTGGCGCACATCGGCCTCCCGTACAACGCCATCCTGGGATACCCGGCACTAGGAAACTTTATGGGGGGAAACGCACCACGGCTACAACGTCCTCAAGATGCCGGGATGCAACGGCGTAATCACCATCGCTTGCGACAAAAAGAACACGGTCTGGTCCCTCGAGCGTGCCTACAAGCTTGCCGCAGCGGAGCATCCTGGTGACACGGGGGACGTCGAGCCTCGCGAGGCCGCGACCCCAAAGAAGAAGCAGCTGTTGCACGTCCCAAGCCTCGCCAAGACAAAAAATGCAGCCCCTGTCGACGCGGGTCCCGCGCTCATCGCCGGCACCGACCACCTCCCGGCATAGGAAGGCACGCCCGGTGCCTCCCTTAGGCTGGGCTCGGGGGCTTCCACTTGGGAAGTGTCCGACTTGGCTGGTATGACGAGGGAGGTGCTCGGGCACCACTTGGAGGCGTGCCTCGTCGCGCGTCCCCTCAGGGAAGGAATGTGGCGCCAGATGCCGGCGTCGCAGGAGTTCATCGACCAGGGAATTAGCAGGATGCAAGAGGAGCGTCGCCTGGAGCGCTCCAGCAGCCAGGCTGTCCCCACGAGGTGCGGAGCGCATGTGCATCGACAACGCGGGCCTTAACCGGGCCGGATCCCAAGGCCTCTTCCGACCGCATGTCGCCGCCCACCGCGTTCGCGTGCCCTTTGGCTTGGTGAACGCCGGCGTCGCCTACCAAAGGCTGGCGCAGTTCGCGATGGTGCCTCACGTGGTACCGAGGCCCCGCGAGCCTCCAGGATCTCCAGGACCTCAGGAGCCAACCGGCCCCTGAGAGGCTGACCTCCGCGACACGACCCGTGGGACGACCAGACGCTTCCGCAGCAGCACGATCGCCAGGATTCTTCTTCACGAGAGCGGCTTGCGCGTCAAGGGCGGGGGGGTCTTGAGCATCGCGTCTCAGGAACATTCACTAGCGCTCGTAGCCCCACACCTCTTGGTTCAGCTCAGGCATCATGACCCGACGTTCCGGCGACGGCTGAGGTATGCACGGGGCTGGGCCCTGCCGACGCAGAGCGTAAGGACTCTCGAGCGGGCCACTTGCGCGTCTACGAGGGGTTCTTGAGCATCGCGTCTCAGGAACCTTCACTAGCGCCCGTAACCCCTCACCTCCTGGTTCAACTCAGACATCGCGACCTGGCTTCCCGGCGACGACTGAGGTATGCGCGGGGTTGGGCCCTGCCGACGCAGAGCGCGAGGACTCTTGAGTTGGTCGCTTGCGCGTCAAAGGGGGGCTCTTGAGCATCGCGCCTCATGAGCCTTCACTAGCGCCCGTAGCCCCTCACCTCCTGGTTCAGCTCAGGCATCGCGACCTGGTGTTCCAGCGACGGCTGAGGTATGTGTGTGGATGGGCCCTACCAACGCAGAGCACAAAGACAAGGAAGAGAAAAACCCAGCCAAGGAAGGGAAGTCGCAGATCACAAACAGTTATTACAAACTCCGTAATATTCCCTACAACTTAAATTGTCATCTTATGCCTCCTCGAGGAAGACTCAACTTATTTCATGGTGGTAAAAGGAGGCTCCCCGCTAGGGTCTTCGCCGCCGTCAATGCATAAGAACTTCTCAAGCAATGCCCTCACGTGGCCCCACAGCCGCCGCCATGTTGTTGCGAGACTCTTCGGGAATGGGGCCCGTCACCTCATCGAACTTGAAGTTGGGATCGCAAAGGAGGAGATGGCTGAAGACGCGGGTTGCCGCCACGAAGAAGAGACCACGGCTTTCCTCTTCCAGGATGCCATCCACCTTCTGGGCCGCACCCTCGAGTGCCTTCACGAGCTTGGAGGAGAGCTCGGCGTAGCTGGAGCCCTCATGGACAAGAGGGGCATCGAAACTCAACCTGCAAATGGAGCCCTGGGCTTCACGGGCCCTGTGTTCAAGGGAGGAGAATGCGGTGTGGTCCGAGGCCGCCCTCGCATCGGCGGCGGCCTGAATCTCCTTCTCCTGGGTGTCCAGCTTGGCGAGAGTTTCTTGGGCCTCGGTCACCTCGCGCTGCAGCATCTCCAAGCGCCCGTGCTCTGTGGCTTGCTCGGCCGTCAGCTTCGCAAGCTCAGCGTCACGGTCCGCTCGCCTCGCCTCGCGGGCCTTGACATCTTCTTCCCGCAGCTGGAGTTGATGCGCTTGCGCGGCTTGCTCCTGAAGTGCCTTCAGGTTGGCTTTCGCTTCCTTGAAGCGCTTGGCGAGCGCTGTTTTCTCGGCAAGAGCCCTCTCACAAGTGGCCTTCGCCTCGGCGACCACCTTCTTGCCCTCAGCAAGGGTAGCCTCGGCCCTGCTGTGAGCCTCCCTAGTGGAGGCGTCAAGTTGACGCCACCCCATGGCGAGCCTCAAGCGCTCGGCAGAGAGATGCGCCTCGGCGTCTCGGAAGTCCGCCCCGAGCCGGTCAAGCGTGTCATGGGCGTCGGTAAGAGCCACGCGCCTAAGCAAGACGTTCTGGTCCATCAGGGCGAGAGTTTGCCCGGGAGCTGGTGCCCCGACGCTTGCTGCGGCAGCAACAACAAGGGCCCCGGCGCCCTGCCCTTGAGGCGCCGGGGGCTCCAAGTTCTCCCCCGCGCTTGGCCCCCGCGGTTCGCCTGGGGAGACCATCGCGCTGGCCTCAGGGGCCACTGGAATAACCGCCACCATAGGGCGGTCTGAGTTGCGCCCCGCGCTGTGGTTGGCTGTAGGGGCCGGAACGGCCGGCGAAGGTTGAGGCGCCCCTCCCTCTCCAGCTGGCTGAGAAGCCGCAACCTCGGCAGGTGGCGCCGGGGGCTGAGCAGCTGTGGCCTCGGCAGGTGGCTCCGCAGGCCGGATCCCCGCGGCCTTGGCAGGTGGTGCCAAGGGCTGAACTGTCGCGGCCCTGGGGCACGGGCCCCCTCGCTGCGCCAGGGAGACGCTAGGCGCCACTGCGGCACCCGCACGACCAAGCACAATGGCAGGCTGGCGTAAACTGCCCCCGGCCCCCCCAAGGCTTCGGCCAAGAGTTGAGGCCGCCTTCCGAACAGGCGTCACCTTCGCCCCGGCATTCGCCTTCTTCTTCTTCTCCTCGCCGCCGCCGGAACACCTACTTTGGGGGAGGGTTAGTTGGAACAACCAGTCGCAAGCACACGGTGCGGGAGCGGATTAAGGCACATACTCGTCCCTGGCAGCCCACTTCCTCTTCTTCACGACGGCAGACGGCGTGCCCGCGCCGCCCTCGCGTGCCATGTCAACGCTGCCTAGAGGGCGCTCGGCACGGCCCTTGGCAGGACCGGCCAAGTTCTCCCCTTCCTTAGGGGTCGGGTGTCGATGCACTAGGAATGGGGTACCCAGTGCCCCTGACTTATGCACAGGCAGTATTAGAAAAACCCATTCAAGGCACCAAACCAAGCCGAAGGAGCCACTCTACGTGAGATCAAGGGGCGCATCAAGAAGATGAAGCCAACATCCAAGACCAAGATCCCGGCAGAAGCAGCCTCCACTGGCTAGCAACGCCGGCAAAGTCGATGCAACGGCCCAGTACAGGCCCGAGCCGCACAAGCCACGTCCCCAGTGCCTGTTGGGGACCGAGGCGCACGCCCCTCCAAGAAGACCCGGCAAGCGGTCCCCCGGCAGGCGCGAGCTAATCAGCCACCGCTCCACCGCATCGCAACGCCAGTCAGTTGTCAATGCGGTGTCGAGCCCTCAGGTGGCTAAGTGGCTCTCGCTAAGCACGTGGCGACACGCCGGAAGACAGATTTTGCCCAGTTGACACCCGTCCAGAGGCGTGTCAAGATACTAAGCAGCAGACAGCCAAGCGGTGGTGAAAGTTTGCCGGGGATGCATCCCTGCATGCCACCTAGGCTAACATTTATGGCATTTTGTCCTAAGTGCCAGAGTTAGGTATGATAGCTCTGTTAGCTATCTAATCATTAGGTAATGACTGTTTTGCCACTGTGGTTGCCCCTTGGCCTATAAAAGGAGGCCCAAGGCAACCTAGCTCAGCATTCGGACCTTTGGACACTTGTACTTGCGTAGTAGCTCCCCCGAAGGCAACCTTATCGGGTTTGAGCGTTGTGCATGCTTCGTGTTCCTCTGATCAATCGACCAGAGCAGGGGTAGGGTTTTACGCTTCTCAGCGGCCCAAACATGGGTAAAACACCAGTGTCTCATTTTCGCGTCGTCTCATGGCCTCTGCTCTTTGTGCAACGTGACCTCGTCCCTGCCGAACTACAAAGGGACCCATGGTCCCATAGGTGATCGTGTGCATCCTGCCCCGACATCTTTGGCGTGCCAGGTAGGGGGCGTCATTTGCGCAAACCTGAGTTCGTGAGCGGCGTGTCGATCTTCATCGCCATCTTCTTCATCCATGGCTCCCAAGAAGAAGACCGGCGTGGCGGCATATCCCTCCACTTCGAAGGCCCACTCGCATGCAGCCGCGGATGCCATTCGCACCGTGGCAGCGACGGATGAGGCAGGCGTCGTGGGCGACGCGACTGGCGCAGGCGGCGCCGCCGTCTTGTCTCCTATGGCCGGAGCCGGAGCGAGGAATACCGAAGGGGAGCAGCAACAACATCTTGGCGAGCTCGGCCCTAGTGCCGCGGGAGGAGAAAACATTCAGTCTCCACCTCCCCACCGCACTGGTGGCCACAGCCGCAACAGCGGCGCCCAATCTGGGGGCAGTCGTGATCCTCCAGCAATGCCTGTCGCACGCGCGACTGTTGAGCACGCGGCTCGCCCAGAACAAGGCGGAGCGCCAAGTGGAGCCATAGGCCCACAAGCTCGACCTCCTCCACGTCAGACCGCCTCGGCGACCGGCGCACGACGGCAAGGACGTGGCGACGCTCCTCTTGGTTCCACCAGGAGTTGAGCGACATCGCGGTCCGCCTCCTTAGCCATGGCAGCAGAAGCAATGGCGCGGGCTAAACTACTGCTAAACTTCCCGCCGGTGGCTGATAGGATGGACCAGTGGAGAGCCACCATCCACAGTTTGATCGGTTTTGTCGAAGGCAGCAAATCGCAGCATGCAGAGCCGTCAAGATACCCGCGAATAGCGACGGCGACCCGGACTGACGGTCGCGTCGAGGGGGCCGCGCCAACGGTGCAATCCCCTCCGCAACAACAGGCCCAGAGGCAGCCACAACAAGTTCCACATGCCGATGAGCCCGACGAGGCATCCATGGTTTCGTCCGGCTCCCACGATCACCGAGACCAGCGGCGTGTCCTGAACGACCGGTGGAGGGAGGACGCGCGCATCACCATAGAGCGACACCGGGAAGCACACCGCCAATCCGACAGGCGCAACGGCCCGGATGCTGGCGACCATGCGCCCAGTGTTGGCGGGTACCTGCCTTATGAGGTTGGGTGCCCTGCCTTCACTCGCGAGCTGCGACAGGTGCGCTGGCCATCGGCCCAAGCCTTCATGCCTGAGTTGACGGAGAAATACGATGGGAAGCTGAACCCGGCGGAATTCCTGGGGATCTATACGATAGCCGTTCAAGCCGCCGGAGGAAGGGATGAGAAGGTTCTCGCCAACTATTTCCCTTTGGCCCTCAAGCCAAATGTGAGATCATGGCTGATGCACCTGCCAGAGACCTCTATTTCATCATGGGATGATTTGTGCAATGTGTTCGTTGGCGCCTTCACAGGTGGCCAGCAGGAGCCAGGACAGCCCAGCGACCTGCAAGTCCTTCCGCAGAAGGAAGGAGAGACCCTGCGGAAGTACATCCAGAGATTCAGTCGAGTGCACCGCAATATTCCAGAGATACACCCCGCAACCGTGGTTGCCGCGTTCCATTTGAACGTGCACAACCGAAGGATGCGGGCCAAGATGAATGTGAAGCTTCCCAAGACCGTCAATGAGCTGTACACATTGGCGGACAAGTGTGCTCGTGCTAAGGAAGGAAGGCGACTCCCCGGAGAGGAGGCTGGTGTCGAAGTCGACTCCGACGGCGGCGACAATGCCCCTGGCTCGAAAGGGAGAAGCCGAAGGCGCAACAAGAAGCGCAAAGGGAAAGCAGTGTTGGCCATTGAGAGCTCTGGTAATCTCGCTGCCGGCAAGAAGACCAAGGCCGAGACCCCCAGCAAGGGAGCTGCCACGTGCGCTAATTGCCGGGAGGCCGCAGCTGTAGAGAAAACCAGAAAGTCCAACGGGCCGTACTGCAAGATCCACCGCACCAAGGGCCATGATCTCCAAGAATGCCGCCAAGTTGAGCAGCTTGCTGAAAAGCAGAAGGCTGAGTACGAGAAGCGTGACAAGGAGAAAGGTCAAGAAGGAGCTGCCAGAAAGGGCCGTGGTGGTAGAGGAGGCCGCCGCGGCAAGGCCCCGTGGCAGAAGGAAAAACCTGCTAGAGGCCATGAGAAGAAAGAAGAAGATGATATGAGTGATGGTGAGGATGATGAAGAATCCAGTGATCGAGAGTTCTAGAAAGCAACTGAAGCCATGTGTATTGACGAGGGTGCATCCTTGCATTCCTCTCACCGCCAGGTCAAGCAGTGGGCGCGTGAGATCAACGCCGTGGAGCCAGCCGCAGAATCCAGAAGGCCACTCAAATGGTCCCGCACGCCTATCATCTTTGATGAAGAGGATCATCCTGACCGCACCACCGCGGTCGGATGTTTGCCGTTGTTGGTCTCCCCAACAATCCGCAACCTCAAAGTAACCAAGATGTAAGTTGATGGCAGGGCGGGGTTGAACTTAATCTCCCCTAAGGTGGTGGAAAGGCTACAGATCCCTAACAGAGAGCTCAAAGCTACGGGTAGTAGGAGCCGACCCAAGGGAAAGATCACTTTGCCTATGACATTTGGCGGGGAGTTGAACTACCGGACTGAGAAAGTGGTGTTTGACGTGGTCGAGCTCCCCCTGCCTTACAATGGAATTCTTGGTCGCCCAGCTCTGGCAAAATTCATGGCAGCATCCCACTATGCTTACAACACTTTGAAGATGCCAGGGCCCATGGGAATCATCTCCATTCCATCTGATAAGAAGGACGCAGTCATATGTGTGGACAAGATGTATCGAGACGCGGTAGCAGCTGAAGTCGCGGAAACACCGGCTCCCGCCAAGGAATCAAAGAAGGGAGAAAAGTCTAGCAAAGACGCCGGCAACGACTCCGGGACGCGCGCCTCTTCGGAGTGCGCTCCACCCGTCGATGACCTGCCGGAGAGTTCCACTAGCAAGAAATCCAAAGTCACTTATCCTGCAACGAAGAAGGTCCCGGCAGGGTAGGATGGCGCTGGTGGTACGTTTACCATCAGTGCCGCCCTTAATGACAAATAGGAAGGCGCGCTCATTGCCTTCCTATGGGCGAATGTCGATGTGTTTGCTTGGCAACCATCTGACATCCCCGGTGTTCCCAGGGAGGTAATCAAGCACCACCTTGCTGTCTGCCCTCATGCCAGGCCCGTCAAGCAGAAAGTTAGGAAGCAGGCCTTGGAGCGGCAGTAGTTCATCGCCGAAGAAATCAAGAAACTCGAAGCAGCTGGTTTGGTCAGAGGAGTGTTGCATCCAACATGGTTAGCTAACCCGGTGGTTGTGCGCAAGGCAAATGGGAAATGGAGGCTTTGCATTGATTTCACTGACTTGAACAAAGCATGCTCGAAGGATCCCTTTCCCTTGCCGCGCATCGATCAGATTGTTGATTCCACTTCCGGGTGTGACTTGCTTTCCTTCTTGGATGCGTACTCCGGATACCACCAGATATTCATGGCCAAGGAAGATGAGGAGAAGACCGCGTTCATAACTCCGTGTGGCATGTACTGCTTTGTACGTATGCCCTTCGGGTTAAAGAGCGTTGGTTCTACCTTTGCAAGAGCCGTGCAGATTGGATTTGAACCTCGGTTGCACAGGAACGTGGCAGCTTACATGGATGACATAGTAGTCAAGACCAAAAATGAAGCAACTCTCATATGAGACTTAGAAGAAACTTTTGTGAACTTGCGCAAGATCAATTTGAAGCTCAACCCTGAGAAGTGTGTGTTTGGTGTCCCATCCGGCGAGCTACTTGGTTTCTTTGTGTCTCAGCGAGGAATAGATGCCAATTCCGACAAGATCAAAGCAATTGAGCAGATACAAGCACCCAAGTACGTCAAGGACGTAAGGCGCTTGGACGGATGCATTGCCGCGTTGAGTAGGTTCATCTCCAAATCAGCTGAGCGCGCCTTGCCGTTTTTCAAGATTCTGAAGAAGGACGGCCCAATAAAGTGGACCCCGGAAGCAGAAGCAGCACTCCAAGACCTGAAAACTTACCTTTCCTCCGCTCCCACCTTGGTCGCGCATAAACCGCAAGAACCGTTACTGCTATACCTGGCAGCAATGAATCAAGTGGTTAGTGCAGCACTAGTGACGCAGCGAGAAGTGGATGAAGATGCAGCTGCTGCGATTGACGTCACCGGAGGTGAAACCGAAACATCCGCGGCAGGACCAGATACAAACCAAGGGGAACCTGAGCCAGCAAGCGAGGGCAGTTTCAAGGAGGTGGCGAAGAAGAAGGTGGTGCAGCGGCTAGTATACTTTGTCAGCTCCTTATTACAAGGGGCTAGGTCAAGGTACTCTGGAGTACAAAAGCTGATCTTCGGCCTTCTCATGGCCTCAAGGAAGCTACGCCACTACTTCCAAGCCCACGAGATCACTGTTGTTACCCGCTTTCCGCTGGAGCGCATATTGAGGAACCCCAAAGCCACTGGCAGGATAGTTGAGTGGGCGCTAGAGCTGTCATGTTTTGGCCTGAAGTATGAGAGCACTTCCACTATCCAGAGTAGGGCGTTGGCGGAATTCATTGCAAAATGGACACCCATGCCAGACGTAGAGGTCCCAGAGACAATTCTCCCCGGCAAAGAAGCACGTAAACAATGGATCATGTACTTTGACGGCGCTTTCTCACTCCAAGGCGCCGGAGCAGGCATGCTCCTCATCGCCCCTACCGGAGAGCATCTCAAATATGTGGTCCAAATGCACTTTCCCCGGGAGGAAGCCATCAACAACACCGCTGAGTATGAGGGGCTCCTTGCCGGACTCAGGATCGCGGTGGAGTTGGGAATCAGGAAGCTGATCATCCGAGGAGATTCTCGACTCGTGGTAAGGCAAGTCAATAAAGATTATCAGAGTCCGTTGATGGAAGCATACGTGGAAGAAGTGAGGAAGCTGGAAGAGCACTTTGATGGATTGCAAACAGAGCACATGCCCCGTGCGGAAAACAGCATCGCTAATCATCTATCAAAGTTCGCTGAGCAAAAGCTCCCTGTGGAACCAGGAACCTTTGTCCTCCACCTTACTCAGCCATCAGTATCCCCGTTAACGATGACCAGGAAAAGATGAAAGCTGAACTCCGGCAAGCATTTCCCAGCAGAGCTTCCCGAAGCCGTTGGTAGAGAAGCTGCCGGGGACAGTCTCGTTTCGCCTGGTGAGTAGCTCCCTCCTGCGGAACCCCAGGTTCTTGCGGTCGAGACAAGCGCTCCCACAAACGAGGAGATGCCTTTAGTCCTTGTTGCTGAGCCACAGGCTCCAGCTTGGGCACAACATATAGTCCATTTCCTTCAAACAGGAGAACTTCCCGAAGAACAAGAAGAAGCCGAAAAAGTAGACCGACAGTCAAATATGTACCAGTTTGTCGATGACACTCTGTACAGAAAAAGACCAAACGGTGTGAAATTAAGGTGCATTTGCCGGGAAGACGGACTGAAGCTGTTGGCAGAGATTCACGGAGGCGTGTGTGGGTCACACATTGGATCGAGAGCCCTTGCCGGGAAGGCCTTCCGACAGGGTTTTTATTGGCCCACTGCCCTCCAATATGCAACTGAGCTAGTCACCAAGTGTGAAGCCTGCCAGTTCCATTCAAAGAACATCCATCAACCAGCGCAAGCTCTCCAGACGATCCCTTTATCCTGGCCATTCTCGGTCTATGGGCTTGATGTTTTGGGCCCCTTTCCCCATGCTGTCGGGGGATTTGAATTCTTGTTCATAGCAATCGACAAGTTTACAAAGTGGCCTGAGGTGGAACCAGTGAGGAAGGTGGCCGCACAGTCAGCTGTCAAGTTCATGAAAGGATTGGTGTGCCGTTTTGGAGTGCCCAACAGGGTCATCACCGACAATGGCACCCAGTTCACGAGCCGCACCTTGATGCAGTACATCCAAAGCCTTGGAAGCAAGATCTCCTTCGCCTCTGTTGCCCATCCAAGGAGCAACGGGCAAGTCGAGAGGATGAATGCTGAAGTGTTGCATGGACTCAAGACAAGAACTTTCGATAGACTGCGGAGATGCGGCAAGCGTTGGATAGATGAGCTGCCGGTGGTTCTTTGGTCCCTCAGAACAACACCAAATCGAGCTACCGGCCAGACACCCTTCTCCCTAGTGTATGGGGCGGAAGCAGTTCTCCCCACGGAACTCATATACGGGTCACCTCGAGTACTTGCCTACGATGAAGTAGAGCAAAAGCAGCTACGGCATGACGATGCCATGCTCCTCGAGGAAGATCGTCTCCGGGCTGCTGTGCGTGCTGCACGCTACCAGCAAGCCCCGCGCCGCTATCATAGCCGCAGGGTCCACGCCCAGAGCCTTGAGGAAGGCGACCTTGTCCTTAGGCGCGTTCAGTCCGCCAAGGGTACCAACAAGTTGACGCCGAAGTGGGAGGCCCTTACCGGGTAGCACGAGTCACCAGACCTGGCGCAGTCCGTCTGGAGACCGAAGATGGCATCAAAGTGCTTAACTCATGGAGTATTGAGCATCTTCGTAAGTTCTACCCATAAGGCGCGGCTGCCGGTTTCAGTCCCCGGCAGCCACCTTTTGTACAAGCCTTGTCGCAGTGCATGTAACCCTCTGTACAAAGCCAGGCGCAGACCCTGTGCACACAATATTAAAGCTAGGCATTGCATCATATCATCAAACTGCATGTTTACTATGCATTTTTATGTTGCAATGATTATTTCTTTTAAATTCTAGAAATTTGCTAGAGTACTGGATGAGCCTGTAATCCTTGTTACTGCACTCTCTCTCCCCTCCCAAGAGGACAGAGGCCTCTTGCCTTACATGTTTTACCGCCAGGGAAGCAAAGAAGAAGGGCAAAGAGACAAGGATGGCGGCCCATCGTACTATAGAAAGGGATACTGCCCAAAAATATAAGTCTAAACACATATCCTTAGGTTAGTGCCATTTGCTCCCTTAAGGAAACTTTTGCTATCCCTTTTTTGGCTGTGATCAGTGGAGTCCTTACGTAATAGAAACCCTTGTCGGGACGAGCCGTCCCCCAGATCCTATTGCTTACCAGCTCCGAGGGGCCGCGCCGACACCGACAAGGGGCCCTGCCGGGCGGTGATACCAGCCTGCTGCCGGGGGCTCGCTCCTCCTTGGCACTCGCGGTTGATACTGACCCGGCAAATAATTTCATGCGGCAAGGACAAACATGTTGATACAATACAAACAAGGAGAAAAGAAAAAGGACAGTACTTGAGGAAGAGAAATAGCATTCTTTCATTCATTTTCAGTACAAAATGGATAAAGGATTACATTATAACTAGCTAAAACTTGGCAAGCGCCTACATCTTTTGATTTATAAAAAGATAAGTGCCCTGTAATGCCTTTCTTGGCCCTCTCCTCCTAGGGATTAGGTGGAGAAGAAAAAGAGGGCAAAAGGAGCACTTGGCTGGGATTCGGCGCCTCCCCGCCAAGATCAGAGGGACGCGTCCGAGGAGCAGAAGGCCCCTGCCCCCAGGCAGGGCGAACGAAGCCGGCTGGGCGGACAAGGCCGACAAGGAGGAAGAAGACGGAGGGCAGGTGTAGATGGTGGCGCTACCGGAGCCCAGCTGGTGATGATGGTGCTGCCGGCAATCGCGACACGTCAGATCCGTCATCCACACTCCTGAAGCGTCGTGGGTCGCCGATCACCATCGTCTTCCTCACCGCCACCGCTCGAGGAAACGCCTCCGCCATCGTCGAAACTCCCGACACGGCAGCCGAGGAGCCTCACAGAGAGCATGGTCGTCCCCGACGGCCCGGTGCAGAGAAGACTCCCTGCCCTTAAGGAGTGCACGCAGGTGAAAGGCTCCCACCCATGTGCAGGATACGCAGCGCCATGGGTGGAGAACTCTACCGCAACCCATGAAGAACCGCCGCCGCGATCGCTTACGCGCAGCCAATAGCCGTACGGACGATTTTTCGCCGTTGCCTTGAAGAAGGAGCACAGAACCCACAGTCAACCACGACACTGCGTTTTCGCCATGGAATACAGCACGGTGTTATCCGTGCGGCGTTCTGTCAAGGCTGAAACAGCGAGCGACACGCGGCAGGTACACCACCGCAGCTGCCCCTGGTACGGCTGCCATGCCGCCCGCTCTCCCGTCCAAGGCTCCCCCCGCCAGCTCTCGATCCAAGACCATGAACCCGAGCCGGGGCTGAGCACGGACACGAAAAGAAGACCCTACGGCGACAGGCGCGTTCGCCCGACTCCTCCCCCTGATCATCAGGAGGGAAGAGATGATCCGGCGACCAGAAGAGAAGGGCAAGCAATGTGGACTTAAGATTGAGGAGGAGAAGGGGATGGATGTCATACCCTGTGTTTGTATCACTTTGCTATGCTATGGATTTATAAAATTTGGAACCATTTGAAACTTTTTGAGTGCATGAGGTTGTTTGATTTGTTTGTTTCTTGCTTGCTTGGTTGATTGTGTTTGGCACTCATAGATTCTACTCCTCTCCATACTCATCTTCCTTGAGCCAAACTTCTTGCCCAATGATCATACCATGTGTATAGTACCCAAAACTATTTTTATCAAATATTATTTTGGCCAAAAAGGATTTATTCAAATTAGGTTTTCAAAAACCCCTGAATTGAGGTTTGCACTAAAAGTCCTCAAATTGGGTGGATCCATTTTCCCCAAAGTCTTTATTTGGAACCTACTATATATAAGACTTCCCAAAACCAGCAAATATTAATTTTAAAGGTTATTTACCATTTTATTTAAAGGATTTTTCTTAAGGACAGAAATGGTTTTCCATAGGGAACAATTATTTAAATGCTTTCAAAATATTTGAGAAAATTTAGGGAAACTCAGTGGACATATATTGTCCATATATATGTGTTTCAACACATGGTCATTTTCAAAATAATGGGCAAAACCCTCCAAAACCCTTTCTGCTTAAATCAAGGTTTTGAAATATTTCTATAGGAAATATTCTAAATAAAATCCAGGAAAATTCTAGCAACTCACACATGCTATATGTGATAATCTTGCAAAGTTTCATCTCAATCCCAATTGATTTGATCCACCAGAATATTCCAAAACCATTCCTATCCAGAGTCAAGTTTGAACAACTTTACATTGTGAAGTTTGTCCTATTGACCCCAAACTTTGTGGGCATGTTCTAACCCCCAAATAATGATACCACACCGATTGGTGGATTTGGGAGAATAGGATTGCATGCCTGGATCTACAGAAATCGGATTCTGTTGAATTCTAGGGTTTCTCAAGTTTGTAATATAAACTTTCTTCAAATCTCCTCAACCTTGATGGTCCTCCCTATTATTACCTACAGTTTCACCCTGTTAAATCTCATGGCAAGCAAACTCCATTTGCTTAGCCAAATCATCATCAAACACCTTCTGACAGTTTAGTAAAAACCTGTTTTGACCCCCTTCTACAATTCTCCTTCACTTCAACTTTTTACCACATCCCTTTATAGTGTTCCTTTACCCCCAGTAAAAGGCCCATGGCCTCAAGTCACTGATTGATGGGGTAAAACCCCAAATTCTACCCCTGGAAAACATCTTTTTCTCTCCCTCCTAGCCTTCTTCTATTCTAATGGCCCATCCACATAGCATCCAAGGCCTCCCCACATTGTTTACTAACCCCTTGTACCCCTAGACACTAGTGGCCGCGCGCAAGACGCCGTTGGCATGCCATGGCATGATTAACGGGCGCTCTGTAGCGCGCTACAGTGTGCTCCCGCGCTGTAGCCGCACCCATCCCGAGCCACCCGACCACGTTGGGATGCGAGGGCTTGTCCCCCTGGGCCCCCTCGATGTCCGCAACCGTCCAAGAGGTCGGCCCCTCCTTCTGCTCTCTCCGGTGACCTCCCGCACGCGTGCCTGACGCCGCCCAGCTCGGCCAACCGTGGGGCTCGCACGCGCGAGCAGTCCCCGCTCTCTCTCTCTTCTCTCCCGCGGCCTAAACCAACCCCACGAACACCCCCAGACACCCCCGCACTTCCTCCCATGGCCCCCAGCGATGACATCGACCTCGCCGGCGCATGGGCAATCGGTTGACCACGGGTCTCCTATAAAAGGGCCTCCCCCGAGCCTCCTCTCCCCTCTGATCTCTCTCTCCTCGTCCCAATCGAGCCCTCGTGTCACCCAAGCAAGCCCCGAGGGCCTCTGTGATCGTACTCGAGCCGAGCCCCGGCGCATGTGCTCGTCATCGATCTCCTGGTGCAGAATCCCTCCGGCCCCGTTCTCCTTCCCCTCGGTCCCCTCTCACCTCCATCACGCCGTCCAGCCCCCTTTCCCATGCAGATTGTGGCCGGAGACGACCGAACCGAGCTCGCCCGAGAGTCTCCCCGCCACGTTCGCTCGTCCCCGGCGACCCAGGCCTCCCCGTCGACCAACTCCGGCAGCTCCCGAACGGCGGCAGCCTCCTGATTCCATTTCCACCTTCACCTGCCACCGCCAACGCCAGTGAGCCTCGCCGCCCTCTGGCGAGAGGTTGACGAGGGTCCCGACAGGGGGACCCACCCGTCAGCCTCTGCCCCCTCTCCTCTCTCCCTCCCGCTGTTTCTGGCCTCTGGGCCCTGCACGTCAGGTTCAAACCTGGCGCGGGGGGGGGGGGGGGGGGGGCGCAGCGCGCCTGGCCTGGTTGGCCACTGGGCCGGCCCAGCAGCTGGCTGGCTCTAGCCTAGAGCAAAGGGCCCTTTTTCTTTTCTTTTTCTGTGGATTTTTCCAAAAATTACACAGAGATGAATATTTGTCCAATTCCAAATATTATTCCACCACACATCTTGTAATATTCTGTAGAATTTAATAGTGCCACTTGTGAAAAAATTTCAAAACATTTTATGTACTATTTTATTTAAGAACCCCATTTTAGTATTTTTAACCTCTGTTAAAAATAGTTTTGAAAATCTTTTTAACCCCAAAACCTTAGGCAAATATTTTTAGTATTGTTTGTAGTATTTTTTAGAGTAGGGTAACATTTTAGAAGTGGAGTTTGTGCTCTGTTTTTGGTTGTGATTCTTATTATTGTCGTTATTATCGCGACGATAGATTGCGCTGTTGACGAGGGAGTTGGACATGAAGACTTTGAAGATCCCGAAGACTTTGTTGAGACAGACAAGTGGCCCTTTGACCATGTTAAGAAACCATTTTCATTGCATGGCATATAGCACTTTATTTCGTGATGTTGATCATGTGATGTGGTGACCACTTCGGTGGGATGCCTCCGATACTTTTACCGTTGATACTTGCATCGTGCATGACCCTACCTCCTTATAAGGGTTGTGCGGGTGGGGGTAGATAGGATGCTTATTAGATGCTACGCAAATGGGATGAGGATATGCATGGTGTTGGAGACAAAATGATTTCAAAGACTTTTTCGAAAACCCCGTCGGGTGCCACTAATGCCCGAGGGAGATGATGGTGATGATCTAGGTAACCACTTGATAAATAAGTGGTGTACCGGAGCAAGTAGTGTGTGTGTGTGTCTGTTTTCGAAAACGGAGAGATTTAAGATTTGCTGACCGTCCCAACCTTACATGCACAACCACGATACCCCTTATGGGACGGGGCTTTTGTTAACTACCTTGGTGGGTACTAGCATAGAGCCCGCATTCCTAGTGGCGGGAGTGATGTGGTCACTCTCGATACGGGGTCGTGCCTGGTAGGGCAACCATGCGCTGTCTTCACAAGCACCGGGCACACCGTTGCGTGCCCTCATGGATGATATGTGTGATGTATATCATGAGGGATGGCACCAACGAGTGGACTCTTTGTTTAGTATCACTAGGGAAAAGGCAATGTTCGGGTACTTACCTCGGGTATTGTAACAGCCCAAGAGCATCCCTTGCCTTATTTGTAATATATTCTCATGTGGAACCTTCCAAATTTTGCCATCATGTGGTTTGGATGATGATGGGTTGCTTCATAAAATTTTGCACCATGGCATCATATATCATCACATCATCATACCATTAGTGCATCATGTTTGCTTGTCATGCTTGTGATGTGGTGTTGTTGTTGTGAGTGTGCATGTGTGGTTTAAGTGTGAAAGCCTCTTCACTATTTTCTCAAAAACTATGCCACATCTCTTGTTTTCCAATAAGGCTCCATGTGTTGTTTTAACTTGCTTAATCACTTGATATAAAATGTTGCATCTTTTCTATATTTTCTGTTATGCTCATAAAAATTTGCTCTCAACCATGTTGAAGTATTTTGCTTCTACATCTTTGCAAACAGATTGTATTATTAATATATGTGTGTTATTTTGTTTGCTTTAAAAAAGGCCAAAGTCATTTTTATTAAATAGGGCTTATTTTACTGAGTGCCAACCTATTTTATTTTCTCTCAAACTCCTTCTAAACCCCAGGTTTAATTTTGGTTTTTTGTTGCTTTCGATAAATAAAAATGAATTATATATGCTAATTGATTAGAAAAGATGTATAGAACAACATGGTGCACTTTATTTACCTGTTTAATAAATTCTAAAATATGTTCTAGGCAGATCTGAACCAATTTGAAATGTGCATGTGGGGTCGTTTCGGAATGCTATATGATGCTTCCGGCCTCATTTAAAAATGCCTAGATGATGTAGTTGTTTATGCTTCACCTCTTGTCATTATAAACAACATTTGAACTTGCCATGTAAATAAATAAGAGTGAACCAAATCTTTACCTACTATTAAAGGACGGATTGCTTCTGCCCGTACGTCATTAGCGTTTTTGCAAAAAAGCCCCTGCTGTCTTGGGTATTCATCCCGCACTCCTGATTTAAGTGAAGAAGAAAAACGTTTCAGTTTAATTAAAAATAACGCCCCCAGCTCACCTTATCCACCCCGTCCTCCACTGCGGGATCCCCTCTCCGGCGATCCGCCGCGCCGCCGCTTGCCGTCGGCGTCCACGCCGCAGGAACAAAGGAATGGAAGGCATCGATGCACCTCTTGCTGCCGGCGTCCCTCCGCAGCAGCCAAGCAAATAGCGAGGCGGCGCGGACGGCCTCCTCCATCCCAGGCGGCCGGCCGTCGAGGTTGGAGGGCGCCGGATCGAGAGTTCAGGGTGGTGAGAGATGGAGGAGAGAAATAATCTTGCCAGGATAAGAGGAGTCCGGTCGGCGGCAACGCGTGCAGAGCAGAGCATGAAGGCTGCTCCCTCAGAGGAGGCGACGACCGACGGCGGCGCTCGCGGCTGCGACCTTCTGGACGTGGCTCCTCGCGGTACGGTCGCCCAAGACGCTCCGCGGGGCGATGGCCCATGGCCGGCAACGCGGAGTTCTACAGCGCACCAGCCCGCAATGGAGGCGGCGCCAATGATGCAGTCGTGGCCTTCAATGCGCACCGCGGGGGCAGTGCTATCGGCCACCGGTGCGGCCCCGGCGCTGCTCCTCCCACATGATAGTGCCCATGGCCATGGCCCACTGCCCCCCGGCTGGGCTCCCTGCGGAGGCACGTGGGTGGCGACCTCTGAATTGAAGTCTTCTTGAGATTTGTCCGCCGATTGCTTGGCCGTCGCTTTGTGCTGTCAGTACGTGTACTGAAGATTAGTTATTTCGCTTTGACTTGGAGTGAGGTGCAGTAGGTTCAGGTTGCTACTGCTAATCAAGCGTGGTTGCGCTTCTGACAATGTATTGGCCTTCCTTTGCTGCACCGAAGTTAGTGATTGTTCACCATGCTTGGCTTTGTTCTTAGCAGAGAAATTTGTGGTGATTCGTAATCAAACTTGCAAAGAACATCCTTACTTCTGATTATGTTTGAAGAGGTACGATGGATGGTTGAGCTGAGACCTACTGTTTGATGTTTGTTTGCCTTTGCTTTGTCACCAGTGAGGGCTGAAGTGAATGAATCTGGAAGTGCTTTAGCGATTGATGCTCTGTCCCAAGCTAAGCATGTTCTACCTCCGGTCACTGACTGCAAACCTTACCTTTCAGTTCTAATTCCTTGAGGTACCTTTGTGATGCCTTTATTTGTCCATGTCATTATTGTGCCTGCCATATGGAATTTTGAGTCTGAATATTAATTTTATATTTGGTCAGCTTTCGTATTAAATGATAGCCCTTTGTGCTCCACTTGAGTTGATTAAATCTTCTTCAGATCACCACAGTTGATGAAGCAAAATAATTCTGCCCTCTATTTGGCCTTGGGGCAAATATTGCCCTTATCTTTTCTGGGTGTACTGTGAAGTATTTCTCAAATTTGCGAAAGACAATGGGTCCAGGAGTTGCTGGTTGGGAGGTATCTATGAAAGGAATGATGGGCATACTGGTACTTCTCGGGCTTATCATTATTTCCATCTATTGGGGAGTGGACAAGCTTGTGTTGGATCATCCTTCTCTTCCAAAATCTGACCACAAGAAGAAAAAGGTCAGTAGAATACTTGAATGTGCTTCCCTTTTTATTACCACTTACATATTCTGATAGCAATTGTTTCAACAAAACAAACCTAAGCTTAGCATGAAAGAGCATATGAAAGTTCTGATCTCTTCAAAATATGTGAGGGACCTTGCTACCTTAGTTGTTGCATATGACATTAGTATCAATCTTGTGGAAGTCATATTGAAATCAAAGCTCGAGGCACAGGTAATTTTTTCTGGCTTTTGTTTTTCTTCTTCCCTTGTACTCCTTTAACCTTTCATTGCAGTAATGGTTCCTTATTCATTTTGGCAGTTCCCCAGTCCAAACGAGTACTCATCTTTCATGGGTGATTTCTCCACTGCAATTGGAATTGCAACTTTCACGGTGATACTGTTAGGTCATATTATATTCCAAAGATTTGGCTGGGGGGTGGCTGCCATGTTCACCCCCACAGTTTCGTTGGTGACTGACGTTGGTTTCTTCTCTCTGGTTTTGTTTGGGCAACCACTGACTCCCCTGCTTGCCACATCGGGTATGACCCTCTTCTTGCGGCTGTTTATGTGGGTGCGCTGCAGAACATATTTAGAAAGAGTGCAAAGTACAGTTTATTTGACCCGAGCAAGGAAATGGCTTATATTCCTTTGGATAGCGATATGAAGGTTTGTTCATCCTTCCAGACTCCATTCTTATCTGTGTGATTTCTTGGTAAATTTTCTGTGAAAATATATATTCCTTTACTGATGTTCTTTTCTGCCTAATGGTATTTCATGTATGTTAATTGGTTGCTTTATATGTGTTTACTCTAGCGAGTTCTTGATTGACTATATGTAAATATTAGTAAATAATTTACGCAGAATTATCCGTTACTATCATGAGGAATTTAGTATGGAACATTGATAATATCTATTCAATTTTCTCAGGATGTAGCTAAGATATACCTCTATTAAACATATCAAATCTCATACAGAGCTCAACATGGTCCTGTAGTTGGAATACGACATTACTTTTTTTTCATGCTGCCGAATGTGTTGTCATGTGTTGTAGACTTATAAGTACTTTCAACAAGTGCAATTCCTTGCCGCAAGCAGTCTTAGAATATCAGTGCATATGTAGCCTTATTTCTGACGTCATACAAAAAGAAATATTCAGTGTAAACTTATTTTTAACGTTTGTAAAAATTAAATTAAAAAATGTTGCATAATGGCACGTGAAGCAGGTCATATTTCATTTTTTGCCCGGTGCAACGCACGGGCATTTGTACTAGTAATTCTAATGTGGAGATTCGTCAATGTGCAACCCGTTCATATCGAACTTCACTTAATGTGTAATATATGTTTGTTGTGCTTGCCATGTTGTGCATATTTAAACTTGGTCATGCATCATACTTGATTGTGCATCATACCTTGCTTGTGTGTTTATTGGGTGTTATTCTTTCTTGTGGGTAGCATCGGGTGACGAGAACGAGTATGAGGATCCCACAGAGAACGTCTACGAGGACCCAACTCTTTATCCCCCTGAAGAACCAACAGGCAAGATGATCATACCCGGATCCCGACACTATTTTTGCCTTGCTAGATGTCTCGCTTTTACCGTTATGATTCGTTACCTACCACTTAAACTGTCAGCCTCCTAAATTGCCATGAAAGCCTCTAACCCCTCCGCTACCTAGCAAAACATTGATTGGCTATGTTACCGCCGCTCAGCCTTATCTTATAGCGTTGCTAGTTGCAGGTGCAAGCTTTCCATGTGTCAACATGGATTTTGGTTATAACACTCTATTTACTGTCATTTAAATTAATGCACATATATATATGTGGCAACGGTGGAAGGCTTGGCCTTTTGCTCAGTGTTTTGTTCCGCTTTTGCCGCACTAGTTCCGAGTACCGGTGTTATATTCCATATTTTGCGCTCCTAACATGCTCGGGGTTGTTATGGGGACCCCCTTGACCATTCGTTTTAGATTAAAACTTGTCTGGCAAGACCCAACTTTGGTACTACATTTGCTAAACAACTTAAAAATTGCATAGGGCATAGCTACCCTGTGGATAATTAATCTACCCCGGGCCAGTGCTCCTCATGAGTGTTGGTCCAGAACAGAGCCACTTGCGGGGCCACCCGGGGCAACTCGGAGATTTCTATCAGGCCACCGTACGTACTGCTCATCCGGTCGTGTCCCGAGAACGAGATACGCGGCTCCTATCGGGTTCGTCGACACGTCGGGCGGTCTTGCTGGACTTGTTTTACCTTTCTCGAATGTCTTGCGCGAGGAATTCTGATTTTTCATCGGGCTATCTCGAGGTTGCGGTTTTCCAGTGGAATGGACTAGGAACATCACGAGATTCGTGGTCGAGGTTATTCTCGCGGCGTGTGGTTAGTTTGTGATGGATGAGTTGGAGCACCCCTGCAAGGTTAAATCTTTCGGAAAGCCGTGCCCGTGATTACGTGGCAACTTGGAAATTTGTTAAACACCCGGTAATAGTAAACTTGAAGTAAACTCAATAAAATACACCAACTGTGTGCGTAACCGTGACTGTCTCTGCTCGTGAACATGAACCGAGAGAGAACACGGTGGGGTTATGATTGACGTAAGTAGGTGTTCAGGATCACTTAGTGATCATGCTAGTTCATGTCCGTCTTACGTAGACCACCATATTTACATTCATGTTCTCGTAAGATTAGCCACCAAATACATGCTTAGCGCTTGCTTCAGCCTCACCACTTAACCAATTCCTCACCTATTGGCTTACATAGTTTCGGTACCCGGGTTATGAGATTGCTGAGTCCCTGTGGCTCACAGATTACAACAATACAGGTGCATGTGTTGATGAGAACGTGCCAGATGATGTGACTCAGCTCCAGTGGGAGTACGATGAAGAAAGTAGGCGTATGTACGTTACGTATCCAGACGAGTAGGGAGCTCCGTGGTGGTGATCCTGGGATAGCAAGACAGTTTTCATTGCTTCTTTTATCGTTTGATTTCGTCCGTAGCCGGACCCTGTCTTCTGGATGAATGTATGAATAATTGTGTGAACTTGTAAGATAGCTTGTCGCGAGTGTAAGCCGACTCATATACTCATCTCTTCCTACATGTATGCAATGATTACTTGTGCTTGCGAAACGACTAGAGGCGCTTCTATCCCCGTCGAGGCCCTGGTGCCTTAATAGGGATAGGACCGCATCTTGGGCGTTACAAGTTGGTAATCAGAGCCATACCGACCCTAGGAGCCCCTTGCTTGATCGAACTTGGCCGAGTCGAGTCTAGTGAAAAACTATTTTGAGTCTAGTTATATCGGAGAGTAGGATTCTTTTACTCCTCTTCTATACTCTGGTGAGGTATTCGACTTAGGAATTTTCATTCTACTCCTCTTCTCGCTCAAAAAATTTTAGGATCACGCGGGTATTTTGGAAACTATATGATGCCGATGTGAAGGAATTCTGTCTTGGTGCCTCCTGTTATCGAGGAGTAGAGCTTCGAGGGATTTTTGCACATCGTTATCATTCAGTTTCCTTAGTATCTCAGGACGGAGGATGTTCGAAATTGCTTCAATACTAGTAGTGGCGAGAGGAGTCCGGCATCCCCAGTACTGGTGGAGAGAGTTCGGATGTACTTCCATACTTAGTATCGTTGTGTTTTCGAGTGTCTGAGGTAGACGAGTTTGCAGAGTTTCTTGGTTTATGGTGTGGAAGGTTGCGGGTGCAGTTGTAGCTGATTACCTTGGGTACGTTCCTGGGTCCGCAACCCGAATCGCATAAACAAGAAAGACTTCGGAAATTCTTAGGTGGGAATTCCAGTAGTTCTTAGGATCATCTTCCGACAGATGTATAATGGTTGTACATTTGTTCCGAGCAACCTTAGCTCAATACTTTTTGTGTTATTTCAATTGGCTTCATGACCTAATGGTGTTATCAAGATCCTGCAGAAGGCGTTCTTACTAGTTGTAGTTTGAACGCAATTAATGACATTCCATTGCAATTTCTTTCAAGCGTTGATTCAGCTTATTTCAATCATCTTATCAATGGTATGCTGATAATTCTGTCCATCTTCAGGATGGCTTCGGCAACTCGTGGGAACCCAGGTCGTGAGGGGGAACAGTCTGATCCTCCACCATCCCCACCACCACCTCCACCTCCGGAGGCTTGGCAAGCAGTGATGGCCGCAACCAATGCGAATACCCAGATGTTGCTCATTAAGGGAATTTTCATAATCAGCCGCAGTTTGCCACTCTGAACTAGTTCCTCGCTAATCAACCCAAGTCCTTCACCTGTTGTGAGCAGCCTCTCGATGCAGACGATTGGCTTCGTGACATGAACAAGCATTTTGAGTGGAGCAATGTCAGGCCAGATGACTATGTCAGGTTCGCGACTTTCCAGCTCAAGGGTCAGATAGCAGATTGGTGGCAGCAGTACAAGGATTCCAGAGGTGATCGTGCAATTAGCTGGGATGATTTCTGCCGTGACTTCAGAGCTCATCATATCCCGACGAGCTTTGTCGAGGAGATGCATGAGAAGTTCAGGAATTTGAAGCAGGGGAGCAAGTCTGTCTATCAGTATAACATCGAGTTCCAGAATCTGGCCCGCTATGCTAAGCAAGATGTTCCTGATGAGAAGTCAAAGATTTATTAGTTCAGAGGTGGTCTCAAGGATGAACTTCAGTCGGGTCTGGTCCTACACGAGTCTCGTGAGTTTGATCAGTTCTACAACATGGCCCTAAAGTTCGAGGCAGTTCAACTCAAGCTTGAGAGTTCCAGGAAGCGATTCAGAGACTCCAACTCTTCTTCTTCCAGCTCTCAGATTGTTCCTAAGTAGCAGAAGTATTGGGTTCCTCCTCCTCCTCCGTTTCGTCCTCCTCAGCAGCAGAAGCAGCACGGTGGTCGTGGACCTTCCCACCCACCCAACCCAGGTTTTCAGCAGAGGTCTCAGGCACCCAAGTCAGCAAATGCTCCTCCTCCAGGCAACTTCCGTCCGCTCTTAGAGGTTACTTGTCACAAGTGTGGTCAGAAGGGCCATTACTCCAACAAGTGCATCAACCAGCGGCATCTTTTGCCTCCTCCTCCTATCAGGCCCCCAGGCAGTGCTATGGTGAAGCACAATCCCAAGTCAGCAAGAGTGAACATGGTGAATTCAGCGGAAGCAGAGGATTCTTCTCAAGTGATAATGGGTAATCTCTCGGTTAATTCTATTCCTGCAAAAGTTTTGTTTGACACTGGTGCATCGCATTCATTCATATCTAGGCCTTTCGTTGCTAAGCATGATATAGCGATAGAAGTGATTCCTAGACCTCTAAAGATTATTTCTCTGGGTTTGCAAATGACTTCTCGTGTGATGGTTCGGGATGCCTCTATCAAGATGGGCAATTATTCTTTTCTGGCCTCTCCAATTGTGCTCAGCAATTCGAATATTGATCTTATTCTTGGCATGGATTTTCTGGCGATGAACAAGGCTTATGTTGATTGCAAAGCTAAAGAAGTCCAATTGACTCATCCTTCTGAAGATGTGATCATTTTCGCTGCTCGCGATGACACGATTCGTCTATTTTCTCTCAATGAGAAGGGTGAGATTTATGCCATTTCTCAAATTCCCGTTGTCTCGGAGTATGAAGATGTCTTTCCAGAAGAGTTGCCAGGAATGCCTCCGCACCGGCCAATTGAGTTTGTGATTGAACTCGAGCCTAGAACTGAACCGGTGTGCAAGCGTCCTTATAAGCTTGGCCCCGAGGAGCTGAAAGAATTGAAGAAACAGCTAGATGAACAAGAGCGTCTGGGTCTGATCAGACCAAGGTCTTCACCTTGGGGTTGTGGTGTTCTTTTTGTCAAGAAGAAGGATGGCACGAACCGACTATGTGTCGATTACCGTCCATTGAATAAGAAGACAATCAGGAACAAGTATCCACTTCCCAACATCAATGAGTTGTTTGAGCAATTGAAAGGTGCCAAGGTTTCCTCGAAGTTAGATCTCCGTATGGGCTATCATCAAATCCATATTCGTGAAGAAGATATTCCAAAGACTGCTTTTAGGACGAGTTTTGGCTCTTATGAGTACATCGTCATGTCTTTTGGTCTAGCAAATGCACCTCCGACTTTCTCCAGAATGATGAACTTCATATTCTCTCCTTTCAAGAATGAATTCATCTTGGTGTATTTGGATGACATTCTCGTGTTCTCGGAGACCGAAGAAGAGAATGTATAGCATCTCCGGCTTGTGCTTGACAAGCTAAGAGAGCATCGGTTCTATGCTAAGTTCTCCAAGTGTGAGTTTTGGCTCAATGAAGTGGTGTACCTTGGGCATGTCATCTCTGCCGAGGGCATTAAAGTGCACCCTAAGAAAGTTGAGGCAATTGTGAAGTGGGAGCCTCCTCAGAATATCAAGTAGCTTCGTAGCTTCCTCGGGCTTGCAAGTTACTGCAGAAGATTCGTTGAGAACTTCTCTCAAATTGCTAAGCCTCTGTCTAACCTCCTTCAGAAGAATGTCAAGTATGTGTGGACTCCTGAGTGTGATGTGGCGTTCAATACACTCAAGGAGAAGCTGACTTCAGCTCCAGTTCTTGTTCCTCCCGAGCAATCCAAGCCTTTCCAAGTGTTTTGTGATGCTTCCCTTCAAGGTCTTGGTGGTGTTCTCATGCAAGCTAAGAATGTTGTGGCTTATACCTCGAGGCAGCTGAAGCCTAGCGAGAAGAACTACCCTACTCATGATCTTGAGTTGGCGGCAGTTGTTCATGCTCTGATGACGTGGAGACATCTTTTGTTGGGAAGACCAGTTGAGGTGTTCACCGACCACAAGGCTTGAAGTACATTTTCACTCAACCGAATCTCAATCTTCGGCAAACACGTTGGGTGGAAATGATCGAGGAGTACAATCCAAGCATTGAATATACTCCTGAAAAAGCAAATGTCATTGCAGACGTGCTGAGCGGGAAGGCGTACTGCAACAGTCTTATTCTCAAGCCTCTTCAACCCGAGCTTTGTGAAGCATTCCGCAAGCTCAATCTCCAAGTGGTTCCTCAAGGATTTCTTGCCAATCTTCAAGTCTCTCCGACTCTGGAAGATCAGATTCACCAAGCTCAGCTTCTTGATGCTATGGTGAAGAAAGTGAAGAAATGTGTGGCCAAGAGCATTCCAAAGTATAAGTGCTTCCGTGTTGATGACAAAGATACCTTGTTCTTCGAGGACCGTCTGGTGGTTCCAAAAGGTGATCTCAGGAAGGTTATCATGGATGAAGCACATAATTCTCTCCTCTCAATTCATCCAGGAAGTTCCAAAATGTATCAGGACCTCAAGCAAACCTTCTGGTGGACTCATATGAAATGTGAGATTGCTCAGTTTGTGAACGAGTGTGATGTTTGTCGCAGAGTGAAGGCGGAACATCAACGTCCAGCAGGCCTCCTTCAACCTTTGCCCAACCCAGAGTGGAAATTCGATCATGTTGAAATGGATTTCGTCTCTGGGTTTCCTAAGTCCAAGAGAGGGAGTGATGCCATCTTCGTGGTCATCGATAAGCTCACCAAAGTTGTCCACTTCCTTCCGGTCAAAGAATCTATCTCGGCAGCTCAGCTAGCAGAGCTGTACACGTCAAGGATAGTTTCTTTGCGCGGTGTTCCTAAGCTCATATCCTCAGATCGTGGAAGCATCTTCACTTCCAAGTTTTGGGATTCCTTCCAGACTGCAATGGGGACCAATCTTCGTTTCAGCACAGCTTTCCATCCTCAGACTAGTGGTCAAGTTGAGAGAGTCAATCAAATCCTCGAAGATATGCTCAGAGCTTGTGTGATTTCTTTTGGCATGAAGTGGGAAGATTATCTCACGTTTGCTGAGTTCTCATACAACAATAGCTTCCAAGCAAGTTCCGGCAAAGCTCTTTTCGAGATTCTCTATGGCAGAAAGTGCCGCACCCCGCTCAATTGGTCTGAAACCGGTGAGCGTCAAATCCTTGGTAATGACATGATCACTAAAGCAGAAGAAATGTGCCGTGTCATTCGTGAAAATCTCAAAGCAGCTCAATCCCGTTAGAAGAGTTATTATGATAGCAAGCATCGTGACATGACCTTTCAGATCGATGATTTTGTCTATCTCAGAGTGTCTCCCATGAAGGGCACTCAACGCTTTGGCATCAAAGGGAAGCTTGCTCCACGCTTTGTGGGTCCTTTCAAGATTGTGGGCAAGAGGGGTGACCTTTCCTACCAACTCGAGCTTCCTCCCAATTTCTCAAATGTACATGATGTGTTTCACGTCTCTCAGCTCCGGAAGTGTTTCAAGACTCCCGAGCGCACCGTTGATCTCCAAGACATTGATCTCCAAGCAGACCTATCCTATCATGAGCATCCAGTTGCTATCCTTGAAGAAACTGAGCGTAAGACTCGCAACAAGTTAATCAAGTTTCTAAAGGTGAAGTGGTCGCATCACTCCGACAAAGAAGCCACTTGGGAACGAGAGGACCATCTCCGTTCCGAATTTCCCGAATTCTTCCATTCCTAGATCTCGGGACGAGATCCTCATGTAGTGGGGGAGAGTTGTAACAGCCCAAGAGCATCCCTTGCCTTATTTGTAATAAATACTCATGTGGAACCTTCCAAATTTTGCCATCATGTGGTTTGGATGATGATGGGTTGCTTCATAAAATTTTGCACCATGGCATCATATATCATCACATCATCATACCATTAGTGCATCATGTTTGCTTGTCATGCTTGTGATGTGGTGTTGCTGTTCTGAGTGTGCATGTGTGGTTTAAGTGTGAAAGGCTCTCCACTATTTTCTCAAAAACTATGCCACATCTCTTGTTTTCCAATAATGCTCCATGTGTTGTTTTAACTTGCTTAATCTATCGGATTTCGGGCTCCGCAAAACCCTCAAGGTTCGAACACAGGGGCGTGTGCGAAGATCCCCTGCAGCTTCGCCCTACTTAGCTCGCTACGCGATGGTTACTACGGCGAACTCGCACGATGACGAGGAAGAAGATGAACATGGTGGTTTACCCAGGTTCGGGCCGCTGCGAAGCGCAATACCCTACTCCTGCTTTGGTGGATTGCCTCTCGGGGAGGTGTGGTGGATGAACTAGTACAGTGGTCTCGAGCCTCGCGAGGGCGCTCGAGTGGTGTTCGTGGCTCTCAGCCTTGTCTTGTGAAGGTGTCTCCCTTGCTCTACGGTGCAGCCTAGCCTCTATATATAGCAGTGGCCCGGGTCCTCTTCCCTTATCGCAATGGCGGGAAGGGATCCCACAACGACCAAATTTGAAGGGGAACAGGAGTACATCCCCGCCTGTCCAAAGGTGGTATTCGCCTACAAAGTAGCTATCGATGATGCAGAGGTGGGCTCGGCGATGGCATCCGCCCTGCGGGGCTCGTGGTCGTGGTCTCGTTGCACCGGAATGGAAACCTTTGGGAGGCGCTTTGGGAACCCGCGTACGTCCTTGCTCCCTTTGCACCAAAGGGGAAACTGCACCGCCTGGCGCGCTGGCGCCCGCCTGTCCTTCCTTGCGTCATCCTTGACTCCTGAGGCTGGGTTCCGCATAGAGATCTCCGCCGCTCCGGAGGGGTCCTGGGGAGGCCTACCCCCTGCTGACCCTGGTGTTGTTCTTCCCCGCGAGCTTGGGGTCCTCGCGAGGGCCTTGTCTTGAGTAGAGTCGCGCCAGGCCATGTTTGGCTGACGAGGTGGGCCATGCCCTGGGCCGCAGGCAGGCAGGTCTGGGTACCCCCGTTCCCAGAACGCCGACAGTAGCCCCCGGGCCCAAGGCGCGCTCGAGCTGGCTTCCGGGCGAAGCCTTGAGGACGGCCCGAAGCGCCGCGGGCCCCAAACGCCCGCGGGCCAGGCTTTACACGCGTCGAGCGCCTGGGCGGCGATGCCCCCGCTCCCCGAGGGCACCAAGAACCGCCCCAAGTCAAACTGATGCGACGCCCGTGTGCAGCGCCGGCCATCATTGCCCTTCCTTGAATGCTGATGCTGCCTCGGGCCTCTACTCCTCAGGCCCCGCGGAAGTGACCCGCCAATCGGTAGGAGAGGCGACGTGGACGGTACTGCGCTGATCGAACCGCTCCGCGGCGCCCGAGAGGCGCACGACGCCTCGCTGCTGTAGTTACGCCTATAAATCCGCCCCGCCCTTGGCAAGGGGGGGGGGCATTGTAGTCTCGAGGTGTCTTCTTGCTTCCATCGCTCCGCAGAGAAAGCCCTCTCCTCTTCCCAGCTTCTCCTCTCCCATGGCGTCTGGAGGAAGCGCTGCAGGCACAGGGAAGCGTGCGGCACTGCCGGCTCCCTCGCCCTCCTCCGGAGGCAGTGGTGGGGGGCCCTAGGGGTCGGCGCAAGTTCGCCGGCGCTGGGCCATGGTCGATGAGTGAGTACTCTGCCGCCTCCCTCCTTAGTCGTTTTGTCTAGCGCTCCGAGCATGATCCTCTCCTTCTCCCAGGGTGCCTGCGGCCAAGAAACGCAGGCTCAGCGAGCTCCAAGAGGAGGTGGACGCGCTGCGGGCCCAGCTGGCGACCGCCGAGGCCGCCTTCCAAGCCTCCCTCAGGGGCGAAGCGGAAGCCAGGGTGGAGCTGGCGTCCCTCCAGGCCCAGGTTAAGGAGGCGGCCGACGCCGTGCAGGCCGCCCAGGACGAGGCGGCGCACGCCATGATGCTGGAGTCCCAGCGCGCCAAGCAGTACCTTGGCATCGCCTGCCACGCGACCAGCGCGGTGAGCCGGTTCGTCGGGGAAGCCCCCGCGCTGCCGTGCGCGCACGGCGACGGGGGCTATCTCGACTTCTTCCGGATGGTGGTGGAGGTGCTGGAGGCCGGCGTCTCCCGCGTGAACGCGGACAACGAGTCTGACGCGCGCGACCTCCTGGACCTCGCCCTGACGTTCGTCTTCTCCAACCTGCGCTGCCACGCTCCGCAGCTCGACCTCCGGCGTGTCGTGGAGCGGGTGCCTGACGGGCTCCAGCGCCCCCTTCGGGACGAGGTGCGCCCACACGTGGAGTCCCTGGTGGAGCGATTCATCCAGGTGCCCGCCTCCAGCGGGGAGGACGATTCCGACGCCGAGGCGGCCGGCGGCGCTGGTGGCGACAGCGACTCCTCTCCCTAGGCAACCCCTGTTTCCCTTTCATGGTTCCTGTAATATTCTAAGAAGAACTCTTCCCCGGAGGGGGTTAGCCTTTTGACGTGATTTAGTTTCCTCGCGCGGGGCTCGTCACTGCTGCCGACGCGGCTTGGTGATGACAGCTGGCAGGGCCCTCGTGAGGCCTTCTCTCCTGAGGGGCGGCTCGCGGCCATCGAGCCCCGGGTCCTCGGCATCGCCGCCCGTCGAGGCCGAATTCCTCCCCTCGTGCCGTCCCTCCTGGCGCCTAGGGCCGTACGGGTTTTCACGGTGGCACACCGTAGACTGTAGTACCTGCATTCTGGCGTTAGTGCGCGCAACCTTTATCCCGCATTCGGGCCGCCATTGGATCAGGAGGCTCATGCTTGGTTCGGTAATGTACTTAGCTTGTAGGCCGGTGACGATCTCATGCACCGCGAGGCGCGGCCTGGTTGCCCAGGTAGTCCATGATTCTGCCTGGGGCGCTTCTTCCTTGCTTGCGGAGTAGTTCGGCTATGGCGCTTGGGAAGTCCGGGCGTCCTGGGGACTTCTTCATCACAAGTGGGGCAGGTCGGGAGCCCTTTCGGCACTCTGTGTCTGCAGGCTCCAGTCCCGCACATTTCCCTACCACTGTAGTGTACAACCGGATCACCAGGACGCAACTACGAGGTGAGGCCTCGACACCCTCGATGCCGACCGGATCACCAAGGACGACATCGAGGGGCGAGTGGCTATATGACCGGTAAGGCTCCTGAGGCGCGTTGCTCAGGAGCCCCCTTTGACGCTCAAGCGGCTCTACGTCGGCAGGTCCCAGTCCCGCACATTTCCCTACCACCCTAGTGTACGACCGGATCACCAGGACGCAACTACGAGGTGAGGCCTCGACACCCTCGATGCCGACCGGATCACCAAGTACGACATCGAGGGGCGAGTGGCTATATGACCGGTAAGGCTCCTGAGGCGCGCTGCTCAGGAGCCCCCTTTGACGCTCGAGCGACCCCCATTCCTCCCTGCCGGGTTCTGCCTCAGGAGGCACTGGGCCTCCTGAGACTCCATGCCGTGGTGACGCGCCGCGGTCGGAGCCCCCGAGCGGGGGTCGACTGCCAAAAGATGCAAGTCCCTGAGGCGACAGGGCCTTGCTATCCTGTTCCGAGGTGCCTCGATGGGGGGGGCGGAGCGCACGGCCCCTTGTAAAACACCTATCCAGAAAAAGCGAATTCAAGACCGGTAAAACGAGAGAGCAATGAGAGAAAAGTCCCCGCCCCTTTTTCTTTTAAATAAAGAGTTTCGAAGTCCTCAAACTCCATTCCAAAAAGTGGCAATTCGAACACAAAAAGAAGCAAGCAACCGCCGCGTCCGGCACCTAGGCTAGTCTTCGTCTTCGTCTTGCCCCAGCACTGAGCGTAGGGAATCCACGTTGCGTGGGCATAGCCATTGGTGGGCAGTGTTGTCCGCCAGCACGGAGCATGGGGCTTCCACATTGCGTGGGAAGGAACCCCTCCGCGTCCTCGGGGGGCTCCGGGCGTATACAGCCCGCTCATTATTACGTGAGAGTGTCACGGCCGTAGATAGCTGGGCAAGCCCCCAGGCGCTCGGCCTGGTTGTTCCAACCCCGTTAAGAGCCACCCCGTGCATTTCTGCTCGGTTGCGCGCCTCTATGACCCAAACCCGGATGCATCGTTCCCCGCGTAGCCACTGGATTGCGCTCCCACGGACCAAACATGAGCATAATGCATCCGGCGCAGTCATAGGGGTGTTTTGTCGATGAAGCCGCCTCGAGGGCCTCGTGAGGCCCAGCCTCCCGAGGCTGCGCTGGCGTTCCAGTTGCCGCGGGTGGCCCGCGCTACTTGCGTCTTGCTGCTCCCCCTAGGCCATCACTCATGAGGCCTCGGGGCTCGGCTCGGCGTTGCTTGCTCACGAGGGCGACGGCTTACGTCGTGCCCCGCGGGCCCGGGGGCGTCCTCCCTCTTTCTCCCGCTCGCGTCGTCCAGGCTCGGTGCTCCGTTGGGGGAAGCCCCCAGGCCCGGCTCGAGGAGGACGCCCGGGGCTCTCCCTATTCTTGGGGGGTGTTGGCGCCTGAAGCAGGCGCCTGATCCACCCCGCCGTCCGGAGGTACGATGTAGCATGGTACATAGGGCTCCACATAAGGACCTGGTTCTCCTCCTGAGCCGTCCGGCGGGGTGCTGCCCAGCGCGCGCAGGCCGCAGACCCTCCTGCGACGAGCCTCAGAGCGAAGTTGCTTACCTCTGCCACCGCCGTTGGGTGGGCCGCGCGTCTCCTGACGTGGATTGCTTCCTCGGCGATCCGACGCGCCTTCGCCGTTGTTGCTAGTTTGTCCGGACGCCTACGCCGCTTGCTCCCTACGCAGGATGGCGCGCTCCCGCCTGGTCAATCCAGGCTGTTGAAGGTCCAATGGGTCACGGAGGCGCGTGTTGGTGCGCGCGTGGGGCACCCCGTTGTTTCCTCCGCGCGCTCGGTCGTCATGGCCGGGCTGTGCCCCGAAACCGGTCACCGGAATTCGAAGGAGAAGGAGCACGGCGTGCGGCGGGCCCTGCTCGGGCTCGCCCAGGGCTAGAAAGGGCACACCATCGGCAGGCTGGGGGACAGGCGCGGCGAGCGAGCCCCCGACGCTTGGAGAAGAGTGAGGAGCCACGGCCCTCCGCGTGACGGTGACCAGCTCTGCGACGTGGTCGGCCCATGCGTCGAAGCCCCCGTGCGTCGGGCGGTGGCGGAGCATCTCGCTTGCCAGCAGCAGCGCATCGTGCGCGTCGAGGTCCCCCACGTAGGTGTGGCGCGACGCCGGTGTTGAGGGCGCCGCCCGCCCGCCGTGAGTTTGGGCGGTGCGAGGGGCGGCGACGGCAGAGGCGATACTGGCAGCTTGATACTGACCGCCCAGGACTATGCCGCTAGGGCGTGGGTCTCCGGCGACAGCAGTGTGATCGATGGAAGCTGATCCGCCGTGGCCAGGGGAAGCTTGTAGGGCGCCGACCATCAGAGCGGTGGAGCGGAGGAAGAGCGAGGCTCGAAGAAGACTCCGACACGCCCCCTACCTGGCGCGCCAAATGTCGGATTTCGGGCTCCGCAAAACCCTCAAGGTTCGAACACAGGGTACGAAGATCCCCTGCAGCTTCGCCCTACTTAGCTCGCTACACGATGGTTACTACGACGAACTCGCACGATGACGAGGAAGAAGATGAACACGATGGTTTACCCAGGTTCGGGCCGCTGCGAAGCGTAATACCCTACTCCTGCTTTGGTGGATTTTCTCTCGGGGAGGTGTGGTGGATGAACTAGTATAGTGGTCTCGAGCCTCGCGAGGGCGCTCGAGTGGTGTTCGTGGCTCTCAGCCTTATCTTGTGAAGGTGTCTCCCTTGCTCTACGGTGCAGCCTAGCCTCTATATATAGCAGTGGCCCAGGTTCTCTTCCCTTATCGCAATGGCAGGAAGGGATCCCACAACGGCCAAATTTGAAGGGGAACAGGAGTACATCCCCGCCTGTCCAAAGGTGGTCTTCGCCTGCAAAGTAGCTGTCGATGATGCAGAGGTGGGCTCGGTGATGACATCCGCCCTGCGGGGCTCGTGGTCGTGGTCTCGTTGCACTGGAATGGAAACCTTTGGGAGGCGCTTTGGGAACCCGCGTACGTCCTTGCTCCCTTTGCACCAAAGGGGAAACTGCACCGCCTGGCGCGCTGGCGCCCGCCTGTCCTTCCTTGCGTCATCCTTGACTCCTGAGGCTGGGTTCCGCATAGAGATATCCGCCGCTCCGGAGGGGGCCTGGGGAGGCCTACCCCCTGCTGACCCTGGTGCTGTTCTTCCCCGCGAGCCTGGGGTCCTCGCGAGGGCCTTATCTTGAGTAGAGTCGCACCAGGCCATGTTTGGCTGACGAGGTGGGCCATGCCCTGGGCCGCAGGCAGGCAGATCTGGGTACCCCCGTTCCCAGAACGCCGACATAATCATTTGATATAAAATGTTGCTTCTTTTCTATATTTTCTGTTATGCTCATAAAAATTTGCTCTCAACCATGTTGAAGTATTTTGCTTCTACATCTTTGCAAACAGATTGTATTATTAATATATGTGTGTTATTTTGTTTGCTTTAAAAAAAGCCAAAGTCATTTTTATTAAATAGGGCTTATTTTACTGAGTGCCAACCTATTTTATTTTCTCTCAAACTCCTTCTAAACCCCAGGTTTAATTTTGGTTTTCTGTTGCTTTCGATAAATAAAAACAGCCCCTTTTATTTTCAGAGAGAGGGCCGACCCTTCTGGCCCTCTTCTCATTCCCACGACCCAGCTAGAGCGATCCCGCAGCCCAGCTAGCGCACAGACGGCCGAATGCCCCACTGACGCCGTCTCCCTCCTGCGTACGGAGACACAGAGCCGCTCGCCTCGCCGTGAGCTTCACGGACGCCGAGGCCGGCGCCGTCTCTCCCCTCCTATAAAGCTAGCCCGCCTCCCTAGGGTTCCTCCTTGTTAGACGAATAAGCCGTGGCTCGGCCAGGGCGCGTCGGGCGCGCGTGCGTGCGTGTGCCAGACGAGCCGGGCATAGTCAGGGCCGTAACTGTGTGAGTGTGTGTGTAGCAGCACGTGTACGTGAGCGTGTGTGTGAGCTGGTTGGCGAGGAGCCAGGAGGTGTGACCGCGTCGCCCGCGATGGGAGTGGCCGCGTCGTGCGCGTAGGAGCGCGGCGGGTGCGCGAGCCAGGATCTGCGGGACGTGGTGAGTGGGTTGAGTGGGCACGGCCTGGCGTATGTGCGCAGGCGTATAAGACTCCCCCACCCCTGTGTATTGCCGAGGCAGCTGGACTAAGTTCGTGCTCAGGAAAAAAGAGAACGCCGTTCGTGCGGCGGGTGGCGTACGTGCGCCGGAAAACACTTGTGTCCCTGTGTCCTTGTTCTTCCTCCAGTCCTCTTCTTCCTCGAGTGCAGAGAGAGAGAGGGGTAGAGCTCCGGTGAGTGAGGGAGAAGGGCGTGGCAACGACAATTGGCATCAGAGCCTCGGTTCGGGAGCTCGCCGGCGGGAATGGCGATCGTGCCACACGGCGGCGGCGCGGGCGGATCAGTGTCGATGGCGATGCCGATGCTCACGCCGGACAACTACACCGTGTGGGCGATCAAGGCGCAGGCGATCCTCGACGTCCACACCGTATGGGAGGCGGTGGCGCCGGGCGACGCGGCGGTGAACGCCAAGAAGGACAAGGCGGCGTGCGCGATGCTCCTCGGAGCGCTGCCGGAGGATGTGTTGCTGCAGGTGGCGACGAAGCTCACCGCCAGGGATGTATGGGACTCCCTGAAGGTGAGGTTCGTCGGCGCCGATCGGGTCCGCGCGGCGAGGCTGGCGACGCTGCGCGGGGACTTTGACCACCTGAAGATGGCGGACGGCGAGGCGCTGGACGCGTACGCCGGGAGGCTGGCAGGGATGACGGCGCGGTTCGCGAGCCTAGGGGAGACGCTGGGCGACGCGGCGCTCGTGAAAAAGCTGCTGGATACCGTCCCGGATCGGCTGTTCCCCGTCGTCGCCGGCATCGAGCAGTTCTGCGACACGGCGACCATGGCGTTCGACGAGGCGCTCGGGCGGCTGCGAGTGTTTGACGAGCGGGTGCGGCGCCGTGGTCAAGATGGCAGCGAGCGCGGCGGTGAGCAGCTGCTCATGACGGCGGCGCAGTGGGCAGCGCGGGAGCGTCGACACGGCGGTGCTCGGGACGACGACGACGACGGCAAGAGCGTGGCGTCGAGCAGCGGCGGGAACCGGCGCGGCCGCTGCTACAAGTGCGGCGAGCGCGGCCACTTCAAGAGGGATTGCCCCCAGCTGCGGAGGGAGCCGGCGGCGGAGCGCGCGCTGATGGCGGACGCCGGCGTTGAAGACGGCGGACTCCTCTGAGCCACGGCTTAGGGGGTGAATGTTAGACGAATAAGCCGTGGCTCGGCCAGGGCGCGTCGGGCGCGCGTGCGTGCGTGTGCCAGACGAGCCGGGCATAGTCAGGGCCGTAGCTGCGTGAGTGTGTGTGTGTAGCAGCACGTGTACGTGCGCGTGTGTGTGAACTGGTTGGCGAGGAGCCAGGAGGTGTGACCGCGTCGCCCGCGATGGGAGTGGCCGCGTCGTGCGCGTAGGAGCGCGGCGGGTGAGCGAGCCAGGATCTGCGGGACGTGGCGAGTGGGTTGAGTGGGCACGGCCTGGCGTATGTGCGCAGGCGTATAAGACTCCCCCACCCTTGTGTATTGCCGAGGCAGCTGGACTGAGTTCGTGCTCAGGAAAAAAGAGAACGCCGCTCGTGCGGCGGGTGGCGTACGTGCGCCGGAAAACACTTGTGTCCCTGTGTCCTTGTTCTTCCTCCAGTCCTCTTCTTCCTCGAGTGCAGAGAGAGAGAGGGGTAGAGCTCTGGTGAGTGAGGGAGAAGGGCGTGGCAACGACACTCCTCTTCCCTCCTCGCGCCGCCGCCCCTTCCATCCAGCTTGCTCTGCTTGATTCAGAGAGAGTCAGGGAGAGTTTCAGAGGAATTCAGTTAACCAGAGGCTCGTCGTCCGTCTCCGTCGTCGTCGCCTCCGGCCGGCTTCGTCCGACCCTGCGTCATGTCTTCCTAGACCCCGGCGCCGCCCTCGACCGATTCCCGGGTCTAGAGGACGGGGATCGCCTCTCCATCGTCGTCTTCGTCCTCGTCTTCCACTCGGGCCGAGAGCACCCTTGCAGCAGCAGCGACCTCCTCCGGCCACGCTCGCGCCTCCCCGACCTCATCTCCGTGCCCTAAGGAACCCTCGGTGAGCAACCGATCCTCCCAGCCCCTCTCTTCTGTCGCGTAGCCATCGAATCCCGCCGCGTCCGAACCTGTCCGCCATGAACGAGTTCGTGCAGGAGGTCCTGTTGCTTTTATCCCGAGCCCGTGGAGTGCTCCAGCGCGAGCACACCCACACTTCACACGCACCTTCAGCCCTTGCATGAACACATCCAGCCCCCAGCCACTCCTGCACGCAAGCACCAGGCCGGCACCTGCTGCTTGCTGTTGTTTCTGCCGCTTTAGTTTCAGTCAGGTTCAGTTGGTGCCGTTCTCAGTTCAGGTCAGCGTCAGCTTATGGTTCATGTAGTGCACAAACCCGTTATCTATCAGATTCCCTTTGTAGCCCAGCTGGTAGCCTCCCTCGCTCACACCCATGAGTTTCTGGGTTCGATCCCCAGCTCTCCCAGTTTTACTTTTCTGTTCTTCGTTTTAGATTTATTCAGTTGTGCGCTAGTACATGTTCATATTCAGAGAAGTCCCTTTGGAATCGTCTAGAGTCGTACAGCGCAGTGGCTGGCACCTGATCCTTCTGTGAAGGCGACCTGGGATCAAATCCCCACGGGTGCACTTCTTTTCTTCTGTTTTTAGCACCTCCAGAGAACCATCTTCTGTCATTATTTCAAAACCTATCTGGCCCTGTTTATCACAACATCATTCATAGCCTAGCTGGCTACTGCAGCCACCATCCATCCTGGAGATCAGGGTTCAAGTCATTGGCTCAACATATTTTTTTGTGTTGTTTTCTCTTTTTCATACCCATATAGAAGTTGCCATATTTTCGTTGCATTTTGCGATTCCTATAAATTCAACCGTGCATTATATGCGGTCAAGTTATATATGTAACATGTTCAAATTTTGATCTACTTTCTGTTGATATAAATTTCACACCGCTTTAAATTGTTTTAGATATTATTTTGCCTAGTTGAAGTGCTTCATGATATAAATGGCAGATTTTGTTAAAAATGTTGCAACCTTGAACATGCATAGCTTTTGATCCATGACTCCGTCGTAAACGAGCTAAGTATGAAAAATGCCTAGAATCTTATGTAGTTTCACATTATGCACCTTTCATGCGTGTTAAAAAAATGTCGAAGTGTTCTTTGTATTCTTTTTGCATCAATGCCATGTTAAAATGGTTTAGTTCATAGCTTTTCAACCGTAACTCCGTTGCAAATGAATTATATATGCTAATTCATTAGAAAAGATGTATAGAACAACATGGTGCACTTTATTTACCTGTTTAATAAATTCTAAAATATGTTCTAGGCAGATCTGAACCAATTTGAAATGTGCATGTGGGGTCGTTTCGGAATGCTATATGATGCTTCCGGCCTCATTTAAAAATGCCTAGGTGATGTAGTTGTTTATGCTTCACCTCTTGTCATGATAAACAACATTTAAACTTGCCATGTAAATAAATAAGAGTGAACCAAATAATTCTAATGTGGAGATTCATCAATGTGCAACCCGTTCATATCGAACTTCACTTAATGTGTAGTATATGTTTGTTGTGCTTGCCATGTTGTGCATATTTAAACTTGGTCATGCATCATACTTGATTGTGCATCATACCTTGCTTGTGTGTTTATTGGGTGTTATTCTTTCTTGTGGGTAGCATTGGGTGACGAGAACGAGTGCGAGGATCGCAGAGAGAACGTCTACGAGGACCCAGCTCTTTATCCCCCTGAAGAACCAACAGGCAAGATGATCATACCCGGATCCCGACACTATTTTTGTCTTGCTAGATATCTCGCTTTTACCGTTATGATTCGTTACCTACCACTTAAACTGTCAGCCTCCTAAATTGCCATGAAAGCCTCTAACCCCTCCACTACCTAGCAAAACATTGATTGGCTACGTTACCGCCGCTCAGCCTTATCTTATAGCGTTGCTAGTTGCAGGTGCAAGCTTTCCATGTGTCAATATGGATTTTGGTTATAACACTCTATTTACTGTCATTTAAATTAATGCACATATATATATATATCTAGCAACGGTGGAAGGCTTGGCCTTTTTCTTAGTGTTTTGTTCCGCTTTTGCCGCACTAGTTCCGAGTACCAGTGTTATATTCCATATTTTGCACTCCTAACATGCTCGGGGTTGTTATGGGGACCCCCTTGACCATTCGTTTTAGATTAAAACTTGTCTGGCAAGACCCAACTTTGGTACTACATTTGCTAAACAACTTAAAAAATTGCATAGGGCATAGCTACCCCGTGGATAATTAATCAACCCTGGGCCATTGCTCCTCATGAGTGTTGGTCCAAAACAGAGCCACTTGCGGGGCCACTCGGGGCAACTCGGGGATTTCTATCAGGCCACCGTACGTACTGCTCATCCGGTCGTGTCCCGAGAACGAGATACGCGGCTCCTATCGGGTTCGTCGACACGTCGGACGGTCTTGCTGGACTTGTTTTACCTTTCTCGAATGTCTTGCGCGAGGAATTCCGATTTTTCTTCGGGCTATCTCGAGGTTGCGGTTTTCCAGTGGAATGGCCTAGGAACATCACGAGATTCGTGGTCGAGGTTATTCTCGCGGCGTGTGGTTAGTTTGTGATGGATGAGTTGGAGCATCCCTGCAGGGTTAAATCTTTCGGAAAGCCGTGCCCGTTGTTACGTGGTAACTTGGAAATTTGTTAAACACCCGGTAATAGTAAACTTGAAGTAAACTCAATAAAATACACAAACTGTGTGCGTAACCGTGACTGTCTCTGCTCGTGAACATGAACCGAGAGAGAACACGGTGGGGTTATGATTGACGTAAGTAGGTGTTCAGGATCACTTAGTGATCATGCTAGTTCACGTCCGTCTTACGTAGACCACCATATTTACATTCATGTTCTCGTAAGATTAGCCACCAAATACATGCTTAGCGCTTGCTTCAGCCTCACCACTTAACCAATTCCTCACCTATTGGCTTACATAGTTTCGGTACCCGAGTTATGAGATTGCTGAGTCCCCGTGGCTCACAGATTATAACAATACAGGTGCATGTGTTGATGAGAACGTGCCAGATGATGTGACTCAGCTCCAGTGGGAGTACGATGAAGAAAGTAGGCGTATGTACGTTACGTATCCAGACGAGTAGGGAGCTCCGTGGTGGTGATACTGGGATAGCAAGACAGTTTTCATAGCTTCTTTTATCGTTTGATTTCGTCCGTAGCCGGACCCTGTCTTCTGGATGAATGTATGAATAATTGTGTGAACTTGTAAGATAGCTTGTGGCGAGTGTAAGCCGACTCATATACTCATCTCTTCCTACATGTATGCAATGATTATTTGTGCTTGCGAAACGACTAGATGCGCTTCTATCCCCGTCGAGGCCCTCGTGCCTTAATAGGGATAGGATCGCATCTTGGGCGTTACACGTATGAACAATACCGCGAGTCGTGGCTTGACACGGAAGTTTCCCGAGTCTTGCGGGTACAGTGTGCAACCTCTGCAGAGTGTAAAACTATTCGAATAGCCGTGTCTACGGTCATGGACAATTGGAGGTCCTGCTTAAACTACGTCCGATGTTTTCACAAACCTGGTGTGCGTGTGTTGGTGACAAAGATGATACTTGAGTTAAGTCGGGTGACTTGACATGATGACTGAACATGAGATGTTCAATCCCCTTGATTATATTGATATCTGTAACCTGTTCGTACGGATACTTGTATCCTCATGATGCATGCTACAAAAAGTTATTTTGATTATGTCTTTGCACACAAAATTAGCTTTCTACAAAACTTACCTACTTAGTGCTATATCATGCATTGTTATTGCCTTGTTCCAAACATGGGTTGCTTGCGAGTACATTCAAAGTACTCATTGGCTTGCCACTGGTTATTTAATTGTCCAAGCATGGAAGAGCAGGAATACGGTGAAGAGTTCGGTGGTGACGAACATGCGAACTAGGACGCTTCCCAGTCAGAATGCCTGTAGGTTAAGGCAGATGGCATGGGTTCACGCTTTCGACCAAGATTTCCGCTGCTAGTTATGTTTGTTATTTGGCCTTCATGGCCCTATCTATGTAAGACTTGACCTTCGTGGTCTTTATTTGTGTAAGACGCTAAGTATGGATGTAAGACTCTTGTTATTCAGCTTCTGTGTGTTCAGTGAGCATTGATCTCTGGGATCACTGTACACGTGCATTCGATGATCACGACTTATGAGTCGGGGTCCCCACAGAGCTGGTATCAGAGCCATCCTGACTGTAGGAAGCCCTTAGTTAGCATGGACATTAGTTAAGATAAAACCCTTTTCAAAAACTGTGCCTAGTTGCTAGGTGCAACAATTTCTATACTTCTCTTCTCTTCTAAGTCTATTTCAAACCCTTATTGACTCTCCTCTCTTCAACCCTGTAGATGGCCGTCGTACCCGAAGCCCTCCTAGCATCTTGCTTTCCCCTACTCCTTGAGGATAGCCTAGAGAAGTGCCAGTATCGCCGATCACCCATTTTCCTCTACCACGAGCACTGGGTCGATGCCGTCATGAGGGAGTACCACGTTGATGTGGTCGTGAAGGCAAACGACTCCCCGACCAGTTGGTTCTTTGAGGGACCACAGATGAAGACCTTGGCACTCGCAGTCGAGACAGCTGCATGCAAGGCACTCATCCACCTTTGAGGCATCATCCCAGAGATGGCTGACGAGCCAGCTACTCGCTACCTACCTTTCAGGAAGGATGATTTTGGTGAGAGTTGGACGTTGATCCCATCTAAGGAGGATGGCACCCCACTCAGGTTCCAGACCTACTTCAGCCTCTTCGCCGACAGTCTGGTTCACAACTTGATTAAGGAGTCCGTGAAGCTCCGCGAGGAACTTCACCACACCCGAGAGCTACTTCGTCAAGCCAAGACGAAGCCAGAAAGGATCAAGAAGGATGGAGCCCCCGCGGGACAACCAGCTATCGCTTACAGAGGAGGAATACCCCCAGCTAGAGATGCACCCACACGTCGTCGATGCATCAGTGCGAAGGAGTACCGTGAGCTCTTCACTGACCCACTGACGAAGCGTCATCGGGATGGGCCTCCTCGTTCTCCGACCCCTTCGACCGGAGACGATGCCCGTACGGATGATGATCAGGAGGAAGACCCAGAGGAGCGTGACTATGAGACCGAGCACTCCACCACCTGAGTCCGAGAACCCCTAGGGTAGGATCAGTCATGTACCCCGCATGCGAAGTCGAGTCCGTGTAACGGTTCATATGAAACCATGTGTGCTTGTTGTTTGCTTTTGTTGTTTGTGTTCCAATGCAAGTCAGGCTTTTACCTTAGGCAACATGTAAGCGACTTCATCGTCTATCTTATCTTAATATATGTGTTGGTCTTTCGACCTTTGTTTTACCACACTTGTACTATACCAACCCCCTTAGGCGCGCTTTTCCATATTGCTTTTTCTCTTGTTTATCCCAGTTGTTTGAGTTGGCTGCTCCAAACAGGATGGTGATTGCAACCCGCAACAACTCCTTCACCAACCCTGAAGCCGGCAACTCCAGCCAGCAGCATAGAGATGGTGGGGCTACTCACGCTGGAAATCACCCGAAGCAGCCACAAGGCGACATTCCCCCGCCACCACCTCCACCGAAGAACATGACCATAGCTCAGTTTCTCCAAGTTCTCCGAGAGGAACGCCAGGACAACACTACTGCTATCCAGCAGATGGATCAAGTCCTTGTGAACAACCAGTAGCAAGGCAGGAACAGCAATGGCACTTTGTTTGAGTTCATGAGGAATTCGCCCCCAACCTTCACCGAGACTGCTGAACCCCTAGATGCTGATGACTGGATCCGCACCATCGAGGACCACCTTGCATTGGTCAATTTCAATGACGATCGTGAGAAGGTGCTTTATGCCTCTCACTGCCTCGGAGGTACCGCCAGAGCTTGGTGGGATGGATTCAAGGTCATGCAAGGCGATCGTGTGATCACCTGGGATAACTTCAAGGAAGGATTCTGCATTGCCCACATTCCTTATGGGATTATGGCTATCAAGAAGAGAGAATTCCGATCGCTGAAGCAAGGAAGTGGCTCTGTCAAGGAGTACATGTAGAAGTTCAACCTGCTGTCAAGGTATGCACCTGAAGATATCAACACGGAGGCTGCTAAGTTGGAACGCCTCATGGAAGGACTTCAGCAGACCCTGCAGTATCAGCTCATAGTCTGCGACTGTCAAACCTTCTTCGACCTGGTAAACAAGGCCCTCATGCTTGAAGACAAGCGTCGTGCCATGGACGACACTCGCAAGCGCAAGATGATCAGCAAGGGTAGTTTCAGCAACCAGAAGCCTCGTCCCTGGCAGCCAACCCCAGCCAAGCCAACCTATCAGCCACAGCAGGCTAGACCTCCTACACCTCGTCCGAGCTACCAGCCTCAACAGTATGCCAATCCCAGGCCAGCCTACAACAACCCCAATAACAACAACGGCGGCAGGAACAACAACAACTATGGTCAGGTCACTTGCTTTGGGTGTGGTAATCCTGGACACATCTCTAAGAAGTGCCCCAACAAGAAGCCAGATGCACCGCGCCCCAATGCGCCCAACCAAGGTCAAGGCCGTGGAGCGCCACCAAGGAACCCAGCTCCCCGCAACCAGCCCAACAATGGCAAGGGTCGTGTGAATCACGTCACCGCCGAGCAAGCCCAGGAAGACCCGGACGTCATACTGGGTACGTTCCTTGTCAACTCAACCCCACTAACCGTACTGTTTGATTGTGGAGCTTCGCGTTCTTTTGTTACTCAAAAGTTTGCACTAGAGAGTCGGATGAAGACTACACCCCTGGGTAGTCATATGTTGATACAAACCCCGGGATCAGTTATGAAGTCCGGGATAGGTTGTAAAGGAGTTGAGATTAACATTAATGGGGTAGACTTCCTAGCAGACCTTATCATCCTGAAGTCGGAAGGCTTGGATGTGATCCTAGGCATGGACTGGCTAACCAAGCACCAAGGCTTGTTAGACTGTGCCAAGAGGATTGTTACCATTACCAATAGCCAAGGAGTGGAAGTCAAGTATGTTCCCAACCCTGTCTCCCCTCAAGCCCCTCAGGCTAACTGTCTGTCGGGAATTGAGTTGGATCAAGTGCCAGTGGTATGTGAATACCCTGATGTATTTCCTGATGAGCTGCCCGGAATGCCTCCTGGCCGTGACATTGAGTTCATCATTGAGCTAATGCCCAGAGCAGGACCCATCTATAAGAAGCCCTATAGAATGGGATCTGAAGAGTTGGCGGAGTTGAAGAAGCAACTGGCAGAGCAGCTCCGAAAAGGATTCATTCGCCCTAGTGCCTCTCCTTGGGGATCACCTGTTCTATTTGTGTCAAAGAGGGACGGAACTATTAGACTTTGTGTCGATTACCATTCTCTCAATGAGGTCACGATAAAGAACAAGTACCCACTCCCCAAGATTGAAGACCTGTTCGATCAGCTGAATGGAGCTAAGGTGTTTTCCAAGATCGACCTCAGGTCGGGGTACTACCAATTGAAGATTAGGCCCCAAGACATTCCGAAGACGGCGTTTGTAACCCGGTATGGCCTGTATGAATATACAGTCATGTCATTTGGGTTTACCAATGCCCCTGCCTACTTCATGTACCTCATGAACAAAGTCTTCATGGAGTACTTGGACAAGTTTGTTGTCGTCTTCATTGATAACATACTCGTCTTCTCCAAGTCTGAAGAAGAGCATGAGCAACACTTGAGATTGGTCCTAGACAAGCTTCGAGAGCACCAGCTTTATGCCAAGTTCAGCAAGTGTGAATTTTGGCTGCATGAAGTTGGATTCTTGGGTCATGTGCTGACTATAGAAGGATTGTCAGTGGATCCTGCCAAGATTGAAGCCATGACTGAATGGCAATCCCCAAGCAATGTGAAGGAAGTCAGAAGCTTGCTCAGACTCGCGGGATATTACCGCAAGTTCGTCGAAGGATTCTCGAGCATTGCCCGACCCATGACTCGGCTTTTGAAGAAGGACAAGAAGTTCAAATGGACAACGAAGTGCGAAGAAAGCTTCCAAGAGCTCAAGAAGAGATTGACCACAGTCCCAGTTTTGGCCACCCTCGATATTCACAAGGAGTTTGTGATATATTGTGATGCATCGAGAACCGGGATTGGAGGTGTTCTGATGCAAGAAGGCGGAGTCGTATCATATCTATCTAGACAGCTACGTCCTCACGAAGAGAACTACGCTACCCACAATCTTGAGTTGGCAGCTGTAGTTCATGCCTTGAAAACATGACGACATTACCTTCTGGGAAAGCGATGTGAGATATACACGGACCACAAGAGTTTGAAATATATTTTCACTCGAAAGGAAATGAACATGAGGCAGCGAAGATGGTTGGAGTTGATCAAGGATTATGACTTTAGTGTTCAATACCACCCTGGAAAGGCTAATCTAGTAGCAGATGCCTTAAGTAGAAAGGCTTGTTCCTTGAATGCCATGATTAAGGAACGGCTACCTGCCGTGTATGAAGAGCTTGAAAGTTTCGGCTTGGAACTAGTTGCACCTGGATTTCTAGCCAACTTCAAAGAAAATCCTGCCTTGATGGATGATATTAAAGAAGCTCAGAAGGGACACGAGAGCATTGAAGGCATCAAGAGGAAGATCAAGGCAGGCAAGGCCCCAAGATTCTCAGTGGATGAACAAGGAGTCGTGTGGTTTGGGGATCGCATCTGCGTACCCAACAAAGAAGAGCTCAAGAACTTGATCTTGCAAGAAGCTCATGACACTTTGTATTCCATCCACCCTGGAGGAATCAAGATGTACCAGGACCTCAGAGCAAGATTCTGGTGGCATGGCATGAAACGGGAGATAGGCACCTTTGTTGTTAAGTGTGACATATGCCAGAGAGCCAAAGCTGAGCATCAGCGACCCGCTGGGCTATTGCAACCTCTCAAACTGCCTGAATGGAAGTGGGACAAAGTCGGGATGGACTTCATCACCGGCTTGCCTAGGTCAAGCAAAGGACATGATTCCATTTGGGTCATTGTCAACCACCTGACCAAGGTAGCCCATTTTATTCCCGTCAAGACCACCTATGATGGTAACAAGCTAGCCAGTCTTTACATCGAGCGTATTGTGAGCCTTCATGGAGTTCCAAAGGAAATTGTGTCAGACTGAGGAACACAGTTCACCTCAAGGTTCTGGAAGCAGTTTCAAGAGGCAATGGGAACCAAGCTCTCCTTCAGCACCGCTTTTCACCCCCAAACCGATGGACAGACGGAACGAGTAAATCAGATACTCGAAGATATGCTTCGTGCTTGTGTTTTGGCATATGCAGCCAAGTGGGAAGATTGCCTACTGTTCGCCGAGTTCTCCTACAACAACAGCTATCAATCGAGTCTTCAGATGGCACCATTTGAGGTGTTATACGGACGCAAGTGCCGTACTCCCCTCAATTGGTCGGAAACCGGAGAAGGACTTGTCTTTAGACCAGATATCCTTCGCGAAGCAGAAGAGCAAGTGCAACTCGTCCGAGAACATCTGGAGACCGCCAAGTCAAGACAAAAGAGTTGCGCCGACTCTCACTGCCGGGAAATAAACTTCTGTGTCGGTGACCATGTCTACCTCCGAGTCACGCCTCTCAAAGGGACCAAGCATTTCCACGTCAAAGGAAAGCTTGCACCAAGATACATCGGCCCCTTTAAGATCACCGCAAGATGAGGAGAAGTTGCCTATCAGCTAGAGCTGCCTTCCGAGCTATCTGATGTGCACAACATCTTTCATGTGTCACAACTCCGGAAGTGTCTTCAAGATCCCGACTGCCCCGACCTCTACAAGGACATCGACCGTCAAGCCATCGACCTTCAGCTAGACCTCACTTATCGTGTGAGGCCAGTCCGTATTTTGGAGCAACCACACTGAGGCCAGCCAGTGGAGCGTTGCACCTGAAGCCACACCATCAAGTACTTCAAGGTCCAATGGAGCAACTACACTGAAGCAGAAGCAACATGGGAGCGTGAAGACTACCTCAGATCCGAGTTCCCTTATCTTTTTAGCGCTTAGCCTAGGAATCTCGGGGACGAGATTCTTGTATGGGGGTAGGTATGTCACTGTGTTTGTATCTCTTTGCTATGCTATGGATTTATAAAATTAGGAACCATTTAAAACTTTTTGAGTGCATGAGCTTGTTTGATTTGTTTGTTGCTTGCTTGCTTGGTTGATTGTGTTTGGCACTCATAGATTCTACTCCTCTCCATACTCATCTTCCTTGATCCAAACTTCTTGCCCAATGATCATACCATGTGTATAGTACCCAAAACTATATTTATCAAATATTATTTTGGCCAAAAAGGATTTATTCAAATTAGGTTTTCAAAACCCCCTGAATTTAGGTTTGTACTACAAGTCCTCAAATTGGGTGGATCCTTTTTCCCCAAAGACTTTATTTAAAACCTACTATATATAAGACTTCCCAAAACCAGCAAATATTAATTTTAAAGGTTATTTTACCATTTTATTTAAAGGCGTTTTCTTAAGGCCAGAAATGGTTTTCCATAGGGAAAAATTATTTAAATGCTTTAGAAATATTTGAGAGATTTTAGGGAAACTCAGTGGACATATATTTTCCATATATATGAGTTTGAACACATGGTCATGTTCAAAATAATGGGCAAAACCCTCCAAAACCCTTTCTGCTTAAATCAAGATTTTGAAATATTTCCATAGGAAATGTTCTCACTAAAATCCAGGAAAATTCTAGCAACTCACACATGCTATATGTGATGATCTTGCAAAGTTTCATCTCAATCCCAATTGATTTGATCCACCAGAATATTCCAAAACCATTCCTGTCCAGAGTCAAGTTTGAACAACTTTACATTGTGAAGTTTGTCCTATTGACCCCAAACTTTGTGGGCATGATCTAGCCCCAAATAATGATACCACACCAAGTGGTGTATTTGGGAGAATAGTATTGCATGCCTGGATCTACAAAAATCTAATTCTGTTGAATTCTAGGGTTTCTCAAGTTTGTACTATAAACTTTCTTCATATCTCCTCAAACTTGGTGGTCCTCCCTATTATTACCTACACTTTCACCCTGTTAAATCTCATGGCAAGCAAACTCCATTTGCTTAGCCAAATCATCATCAAACACCTTCTGACAGTTTAGTAAAAACCTGTTTTGACCCCCTTCTGCTATTCTCCTTCACTTCAACTTTTTACCACATCCCTTTATAGTGTTCCTTTACCCCCAGTAAAAGGCCCATGGCCTCAAGTCACTGATTGATGGGGGTAAAACCCCAAATTCTACCCCTGGACAACATCTTTTTCCCTCCCTTCTAGCCTTCTTCTATTCTAATGGCCCACCCAGAGAGCATTCAAGGCCTCCCCACATTGTTTACTACCCCCTTGTACCCCTAGACACTAGTGGCCGCGCGCAAGACGCCGTTGGCTTGCCGTGGCATGCCAAACAGGCGCTCTGGAGCGCGGTACAGTGCGCTCCCGCACTATAGCCGCACACATCCCGAGCCACCCGACCGCCTTGGGATGCGGGGGCTTGTCCCCCTGGCCCCCCCTCGACGTCCGCAACCGTCCAAGAGGTCGGCCCCCTCCTTCTTCTCTCTCCGGCGACCTCCCGCACGCGTGCCCGACGCCGCCCAGCTCGGCCAACCTTGGGGCTCGCACGCGCGAGCCGTCCCTGCTCTCTCTCTTCTCTCCCGCAGCCTAAACCAACCCCAGGAACACCCCCAGACACCCCCGCATTTCCTCCCGTGGCCCCCAATGACGGCATCGACCTCGCCGGCGCATGGGCAATCGGTGGACCACGGGTCTCCTATAAAAGGGCTTCCCTCGAGCCTCCTCTCCCCTCTGGTCTCTCTCTCCTCGTCCCAATCGAGCCCCCGTGCCACCCAAGCAAGCCCCGAGAGCCTCTGTGCTCGGAATCGAGCCAAGCCCCGCCGCATCTGCTCGTCGTCGACCTCCAGGTGCAGAGCCCCTCCGTCCCCGTTCTCCTTCCCCTCGGTCCCCTCTCACCTCCCTGACGCCGTCCACCCCCCTTTCCCATGCAGATTGTGGCCAGAGACGACCGGACCAAGCTCGCCCGAGAGTCTCCCCGCCGCGTCCGCTCGTCGCCGGCGACCCAGGCCTCCTCGTCGACCAACTCCGGCACCTCCCGAACGGCAGCAGCCTCTTGAGTCCATTTGCACCTTCACCTGCCACCGTTGTGCCGTCTGCTGACGTCGGTGAGCCTCGCCGCCCTCTGGCGAGAGGTTGACGAGGGTCCCGGTAGGGGGACCCACCCGTCAGCCTCTACCCCCTCTCCTCTCTCCCTCCCGCTGTCGTTGGCCTCTGGACCCCGCACGTCAGGTTCAAACCTGGAGCGCACGGGGGCGCCAACGCGCCTGGCCTGGCTGGCCACTGGGCCGGCCCAGCGGCTGGCTGGCTCTGGCCCCAGGCACAGGGCCCTTTTTCTTTTCTTTTTCTGTGGATTTTTTCAAAAATTATGAATATTTGTCCAATTCCAAATATTCTTCCACCACAAATCTTGTAATATTCTGTAGAATTTAATAGTGCCACTTGTGAAAAAATTTGAAAACATTTTATGTACTGTTTTATTTTAAAACCCCTTTTTAGTATTTTTAACCTCTGTTAAAAATAGTTTTGAAAATCTTTTTCACCCCAAAACCTTAGGCAAATATTTTTAGTATTGTTTGTAATATTTTTCAGAGTAGGGTAACATTTTAGAAGTGGAGTTTGTGCTCTGTTTTTGGTTGTGATTCTTATTTTTGCCGTTATTATCGCGACGATAGATTGCGCTGTTGACGAGGGAGTTGGACCCAAAGACTTTGAACATCCCGAAGACTTTGTTGAGCCAGGCAAGCAACCCTTTGACCATGTTAAGAAACCATTTTCATTGCATGGCATATAGCACTTTATTTCGTGATGTTGATCATGTGATGTGGTGACCACTTCGGTGGGATGCCTCTGATACTTTTACCGTTGATACTTGCAACGTGCATGACCCTACCTCCTTATAAGGGTTGTGCGGGTGGGAGTATATAGGATGCTTAGTAGATGCTACGCAAATGGGATGGGGATATGCATGGTGTTGGAGACAAAACGATTTCAAAGACTTTTTCGAAAACCCCGTCGGGTGCCACTAATGCCCGAGGGAGATGATGGTGATGAGCTAGGTAACCACTTGATAAAGAAGTGGTGTACCGGAGCAAGTGGGGTGTGTGTGTGTGTGTGTTTTCGAAAACGAAGAGATTTAAGATTTGCTGACCATCCCAACCTTACATGCACAACCACGATACCACTTATGGGACGGGGCTTTCTTGACTACCTTCGTGGGTACTAGCATAGAACCCGCATTACTAGTGGCGGGAGTGACGTGGTCACTCTCGATACGGGGTCGTGCCTGGTAGGGCGACCATGCGCTGTCTTCACAGGCACCGGGCACACCGTTGCGTGCCCTCATGGATGATACGTGTGATGTATATCATGAGGGATGGCACCAACGAGTGGACTCTTTGTTTAGTATCGGTAGGGAAAAGGCAATGTTCGGGTACTTACCTCGGGTATGAACAATATCGCGAGTCGTGGCTTGACACGGAAGTTTCCCGAGTCTTGCGGGTAAAGTGTGCAACCTCTGCAGAGTGTAAAACTATTCGAATAGCCGTGTGCACGGTCATGGACAATTGGAGGTCCTCCTTAAACTACGTCCGATGTTTTCACAAACCTGGTGTGCGTGTGTTGGTGACAAAGATGATACTTGAGTTAAGTCAGGTGACTTGACATGATGACTGAACATGAGATGTTCAATCCCCTTGATTATATTGATATCTGTAACCTGTTCGTATGGATACTTGTATCCTCATGATGCATGCTACAACAAGTTATTGTGATCATGTCATTGCACTCAAAATTAGCTTTCTGCAAAACTTACCTACTTAGTGCTATATCATGCATTTTTATTGCCTTGTTCCAAACATGGGTTGCTTGCGAGTACATTCAAAGTACTCATTGGCTTGCCACTGGTTATTTAATTGGCTAGGCATTGAAGAGCATGAATACGTTGAAGAGTTCGGTGGTGACAAACATGCGAACTAGGATGCTTCGCAGTCAAAATGCCTGTAGGTTAATGCAGATGGCATGGGTTCACGCTTTCGACCAAGATTTCCGCAGCTAGTTATGTTTGTTATTTGGCCTTCGTGGCCCTATATATGTAATACTTGACCTTCGTGGTCTTTATTTGTGTAAGACGTTAAGTATGGATGTAATACTCTTGTTATTCAGCTTCTGTGTGTTCAGTGAGCATTGATCTCTGGGATCACTGTACATGTGCATTCGGTGATCACAACTTATGAGTCGGGGTCCCCACAATGGATGAGCATCTCCCGCTGTGACCCCCTGATTTATAGGGAAGGACACGGGGGCTGGCTGTCCTCCGCTCCAAAGCGGCCGCCCATCTCCACCAATCCCACTACCCACGATCACGGGCAAACAGGTAACCGCCTCCTTGCTCCAGTCCCTGGCGCTGTGGTTTCTACCACTCCCACACCTGTGGGCCATGCGCATCCACCGCAAACTCCCCACAATGCATGCGGTGCGCGTGGCGGAAACGGCCTGAGGTAGCAAGTAAGTGTTGGCTTAAAAGTCGGCAGTTACTCCCTCAAATTGCGCGCATGTGCATAAATTTTGGGCCTGACCCAACGACACTGTGCGAGCGCGTTTGGGCCAGACCCGGGGCTCCTGTCGGTGCACTAGGAGTGGGTTACCCAGTGCCCCTGACTTATGCACAGGCAGTAGTAGCAAAACCCATTCAAGGCACCAAACCAAGCCGAAGGAGCCGCTCTACGTGAGATGAAGGAGCGAATCAAGAAGATGAAGCCAACATCCAAGACCAAGATCCCGGTAGAAGCAGCCTCCGCTGGCTAGCAACACTGGCAAAGTCGATGCAACGGCCCAGTACAGGCCCGAGCCATGCCAGCCACGTCCCCGGTGCCTGCCGGGGACCGAGGCGCACGTCCCTCCAAGAGGACCCGACAAGACGTCCCCCGGCAGGCGCGAGCTAATCAGCCACCGCTCCACCGCATCGCAACGCCAGTCAGTTGTCGATGCGGTGTCGAGCCCTCAGGTGGCTAAGTCGCTCTCGCTAAGCACATGGCGACACGGCAGAAAACATATTTTGCCCAGTTGACACCCGTCCAGAGGCATGTCAACATACTAAGCAGCAGACAACCAAGCGATGGTGAAAGTTTGCCGGGGATGCATCCCTGCACGCCACCTAGGCTAACATTTATGGCATTTTGTCCTAAGTGCCAGAGTTAGGTATGATAGCTCTATTAGCTATCTAATCATTAGGTAATGACTGATTTGCCACTGTGGTTGCCCCTTGACCTATAAAAGGAGGCCCAAGGCAACCTAGCTCAGCATTCGGACCTTTGGACACTTGTACTTGCGTAGCAGCTCCCCCGAAGGCAACCTTGCCGTGTTTGAGCGCTGCGTGTGCTTCGTGTTCCTCTGATCAATCCACCAAAGTAGGAGTAGGGTTTTACGGTTCTCACTGGCCCGAACCTGGGTAAAACACCAGTGTCCCATCGCCGCGCCGTCTCATGGCCTCTGCTCTTTGTGCAACATTACCTTGCCCCTGCTGAACCACAAAGGGACCCATGGTCCCATAGGTGATCATGTGCATCCTGCCCCGACACCTGGGAGGCCTCCTGAGGAGGCGCTGCTGCCGCCGGCGGGGGCGCAACGTCTTCGATACCGTCCCCCGTCGCCGGCGTAGGAGGGGTCGCGGGGCCCGGCCCCGCTCCGTCTTCTGAGCCTGCGGGCCTGGGGGGAATAACCTGGCGCTACTCAACCGAGGCAGCGTCGTCGTCCCCGAGACCGCACAGGGATGTGTGGAGGCTGGGCGATGGCATTCGGCTGGCGCTCCCCTCTCCTTCGGTCGCCTCCGAGTCCTCGCCGCCATCGCCTTCGCCCGAGGACGTTACCACAATGTAGGGGATCCTGCACGACCCGACGAGCCCCCACTTGTCGAAGGCGGGCATCTCCCCAACCAGCTCCTCTAGGTCTTCGCAGCCATACAGCGGCGGCGCTGCCTCTGGGAGACCCACGGGGTTGAAGCCAAGTAGGGCCTCTAGGTCAGGCCGCTGAACCCTTGAGCCGACGAACTCCCACAGGGGCCGCGAGCGCGCCTAGAGCGGCGCGGTATGCTGCCCCAGGAATTCCTTGATGATCGTCGCCTCCGTCAGAGAGGCATGCCCGTGTGCGGCAATGCGCTCCAGGACGAGCTCCGCCCTCGGGTCGGTGAGATTCTTGTGCCCCCACCCAGGGATCTGCGCGGGTTGGCGCGTGGGGGCCGCCAGGAGCGAGCTAGCCCGGCGCGCGTTCATGAAGACCCAACGCTGCCGGTAGCCTTCCACCTTCTTCCCGGCCTTCAGGCGGATGCTCGCACCCGTGACGTCAACAAAGGAAACGCACGCGGAGCGTTGGTCCAGGGCGGTGAACCGCAAACTCAAGAAGTGGCGAAAGAGCGCCACCGAGGGCCTCACGCCCACGAATGCCTCGCAATAGTAGGCGAAGATGGCCAAGAGGAGGATGGAGTTGGGCTAAAGATGCAAGGCGTGGATCTGGTAATGGGAGAGGATGGCGTAGAAGAACCTGTAAAACGGCGGGACCAGCCTGGCGTAGACGGTATGATAGAAGAAGGGGTAGACGGTCTCCGGCACGCTGCCCGGCGTTGCCGAGCCCGGCCAGATCTCAGTCGCTCGCCCCTCGTTCAGCCTGCCGGCCACCAACGGGAGCACCGGGCCTAAGTCCTCCTTGTCAGAAATGGTGGAGGGCAAGAGTGCCAGCCCGATGCCGGCAGGGCATGCGGCGGAGGCCGTGGCCTTCCCCTTCTTGTCGACGGGCGCCATCCGGACATTGAAACCACAGGAAGAGCGAGTGTCGGTGTCAAAACCGGCGGATCTCAGGTAGAGGGTCCCGAGCTGTGAGACTAGGATCGATGGTAACAAAGGGACGAAGGAGACGATGTTTACCCAGGTTCGGGCCCTCCTATGGAGGTAAAACCCTACGTCCTACTTGATTATATTGATGATATGAAGGTTACAGAGTTGATCAACCTCGAGATCGACTAGCTAAACCCTAGATGAGTTTTCTCTGTCCTATGATCTAAAACCCTCCCGGCTTATATAGACACCGGGGGGTACTAGGGTTTACACATGGTGGGCCTCCCGCCGAGGATGGAGGTGGCGATTTCCTCATCTTGACTTGGAGTGCACGACGCGCCTTCGGGGCTTCCTTCTGGAAAGTGGAGTCTTGATGTGTCCGTCCCTTCTATAGAGAATGGCCCATCGAGCCGGCCTATTGAGAGATGAGCCGGCAGCCCGAGGACCCCTTAGTCTGGGACTCCCTCAGTAGCCCCCAAACTAGCCCCCAACGCCAAGGGTCTCAGCTCCAGCTGCTTTGCATGATCAGAGTCTTTGGCTTGTGGGGTGAGTTCTTCTTCCCTTTCCATGATCGGTTGAGACTAGTTCGGCTTCCGATGACACGTATTCCTCCCGATCACATGATTGACTGAACACCATGAATTGCTTAGCCCTGAAGGCCAATTGCCAAAGTGTAACAGTGTTTTTTGACACCCCCTTCTGACGAAGGGCCGTGGCCTACCACGACCACCGAACCAGTTACGAAAACTCGATTCGCGGTTCGAGGCCGTTTTTACAGCGACACGACTTATCAATGCGCAGATCGTGCTCCGTTTCACACGGGATACGATTAATCTCCATACGCGCACAACGGCACGCATGTCTTGGGAAGCGAAGGGATTTGCGGCGCAGTAAGCGAGGCTAATCGGCGACACATCCCATAAAAAGGGAAAAAAAACCAAGGCCTATTCACGCTTCCCATTCGCATCCTCCGCCCCCTCAATCTCTCCAAGCTCCGAGAGCCCAGATCCAGTTCCCCCTCGCCTTCTCCTCCGAGCTCAGCTATGGCGGGTTTGGGCTCCATGGGCAAGTGGGAGGCCTCCACAGTCACCGACCAGGATATCCGGGAGCTGAAGCTCGCCGGCTACCTCCCTGCCAACGTCTACCACCGCGCCCCGGAGAAGAACCAGGTGATCCCCACCCCCAAGGCAGGCGAGAGGGTGGTGTTCGTCCCCCACTTTATCCGGGGACTGAGCTTTCCGCTCCACCCCTTCGTCAGGGGCCTCATATTTTTCTACGGGCTAGACTTCCACAACCTCCCGCCGAACTCCTTCATGCATATATCGGCCTTCATCATCGTCTGCGAAGCCTTTCTACGGGTCGAACCGCACTTTGGCTTATGGCTCAAGGTCTTCAATGTCAAGCCGAAGACCGTGGCCAGCGAGCACGCAGATTGCGGAGGGGCGGTAATCAGCAAGCTCCCCCGCGTCGAGTGGCCATCCGGCACCTTCATCGACACCATCAAGACCTGGCAGAAGGAGTGGTTTTACATCACCGAGCCAAGGGACGAGAGCTGGGCGGCGCCTGCCGAATTCAGATCCGGACCCCCAATGAGACTGACCTCGTGGCTCAGGAAGGGCCTTGACTGGGGGTCGGATGCCGAGGTGAAGCTGCTGTAGAAGCGCATTCCCTCGGTGATCGAGGCCAAGGTGGAGCTGGTCAACGTGGTCCAGGTCATGCTCCACCGCCGTATACTTCCCTGCCAGCGCCGAGCTTCCCCAATGTGGGCATATCAGTCCGATGATGAGCCCACCGTGCGCCAATTCTTCCGCACTACCCCCGAGAAGCTATGGAAGGCTCTATTCAAGCCTCAGAAGAGCTGGCCGGCCACAAAAGAGGATTCGGGTCTGAGCACCGATAACCCTCCCACCAAGGTACGGCATAATTTTAATGTGTCGACTCAGTTTCTTCGAAAAAAGGTCTGAACACCTTCTCCCCCACCTTCGCAGAAGTGGCTGAGCAAAGCCGCGAAGGTTAACTGCCTGGCCCCACAGCCCGAAGACCCCAGGTCAGAGCTGTTGGCGGCGATGCTCGTCGTGGCGCCGTACTCGGCGTCCGAGAAGAAGGAGAAGAAGAAGAAGGCCAGAGAGGGCCTCTGCATTAGGGACCAGCCGGACGCCGCGTTCGAGAAACCCACGCCTCCTGCAGTCATGAGAAAGAGTAGGAAGATGGGGGGGAGGGAATTTCTCCCCTCACAAGGAAGAGGGCGGCGTCATCGGACGCCGCGGAGGATGAAGCTCCTCCTGCCCTGAAGAGGGCGTGTCGGGCAAGGTTGATCCTGCCCGATGACAGCTCGGATTCCGACGCAGGATCCGAGGACTTTGAGAGGGTTCCCCGAAGGAACATAAGGGTCAAGCCCCCCGCTCAAAGGTATGAATCCGAAGACTCCCAAGTCATTTGTGCGAAGTTTTTCTCGATGTTTTAAATACAATTTCATCTTTTAATCCGCAGCCCACCACACGTCCTCCCCACCGTCCAAATATCGGATGGGGAGTCACCACCCGCAGAGCTAGTGGAAAGTGGGACCGTGTCACACCCCATGCCTCCAGGGGGCGCGAAGGACGCCGCAGAGGTGTCATCCAGCCAGGCTCCGTTGGAGCCGAACATGGGCGGAGGGGGTGACCATGCCATGGCCGAGGATGACGCCACGGCCACTGAAGGCCGGGGAGAGGAAACTCCCCAGGCTGCTGAGGACCAGGGGGAGAACACTCCCCTGGTCGCCGAAGAGGAAGGGCAGAGAAACGCCCAGTCCCCTCCGAAGACGTCTCCGGAGTACGCTGTGCCTCCAGAGTTACCGGTTCAGTCCCCGATCATAGATCGGACTGCCCGATCACCACCGATGCCACCAACGGCCGAGTGGCCGGTTATGGAGGAGGAGCTCGCAAGCGCCATCATCTCCGAGGATCACCGCACTCTTATGGGTGCGGTTCTTCAAGGAATTCAGTCCGTCGATAGCGGACTGAAGGAGGCCTTCAATGGTCTCTTAGCAGGCTTCAAGGTGAGTAATGTAATGCCTTTTTCCCGCACAACTATAATTTTAAGTTTGTGCCGTCTTTATATAAGCAGTAGCCCCCGAGCCCCGGATGGGTTTGCAGAAACGCATCCGGGGGTCAAATAGCAAGGAGTGAAAAATGATGTATAAAGCACCGTTTAATCCTACAATGTTCTAAAAGTCCTTGAGTGGACCGAACATATAGTCATATCCCTGACAGTTCGGAGGTTGGAACGCACATAACTGGATGCAATGTTTTTTTTGTAGGCCTCGTCATCGGCGGCGGTCGGTAATGCCGCTGAGCTGACCGAGCTAAATCGGAAGCTCAAAATCTCCGAAGAGGAGCTTGACAGCCTGAACAAGCGGTTCGACGAGGCGCAAGGTAAGCCGAATTCTAATATCCGAGCTATATATTGATAATGATCCGTATTGGTGACCCAGTGTGATTTGCTTGTTATTGCTTCCACAGCTTCAGCTGCGGAGGTTGAAAGACTCAAGGCCGAGCTCCAAAAAATGAAGCAAGAGTCCGAGGAGAAGAAGGCGGCTGCCGAACAAGCGGCATCCGCGCTTTCCACTTTGGAAGCTGCAAGCGCCAAGCATGAGGCCCGGGTGGAGGAGGTGCAGCAAGAGCTCAAGGACGCCGGCACGAAGTGCGAGGCCCTTGAGCAGAAAGGCAAAGAACAGGCCGCTGAGCTAGCCGCACTGAAATCCGAGCTCCAGAAGGAGCGGGTGGACAGGCGGTCCTTCGAAGAGGAGGTTCGCCAAGTCAAGGCTGTCATCGATGGTAAGCCATATTCGTTGCGATGCACCTTCGACGGTAGCAAATTTTCGTTGCTCACCCAGGTGTGGCGTTCCTTAGGCATACGGGCGGATCTCCAGAAGAGTGCGGCGGATGCGAACAAGCTTTATGCTTCGCGGGCGAAGGACGATGAGGCCCGGCTATTCTGGGCGCAGTTTGAATCCCCCGAGCGTTCTCCTCTCCTCGTTGATCACCTGAAGCAGCTGATGGAGATGCACGGAATGGCGGAGCCGGCCATGAAGGATCTCTGCATCCGTCTGTGGCCCGATGAGCCGTTGCCGAGCAGCTACTTCGGCCTGGTGCGGAAGCTATGTGACGCCGCGCCTCGGATTGACGTGCTGTAGCGCTCTACATGCATCGAGGGCGCGCGGATGGCCTTTCCGAGGACCATGGTGCATTGGCCAAAGCTCCAGCCTCTCAAGATGGCCACCGCACCTCCGCCGCCTGACAAGAGTCATATGTGCCCCGAGCTTTACTTCCCCCAAGTTATGGAGGGTGCTCGGGCAATAGAGGCCCAATGCTCCAAAGATACTGTGTATGAATGAACGCGTTGTAATATGCCCGAAGACTTTAACGCTTTATAATTAGTGTTGCATGTTTGATCATGTTTTATAAGTAATTTTTGTTTATTTAGACTCCTATGTGGCCGGTTTATCTAAAAGCAGCGAGTCGTCGGCTTCAGCCCCCACGTAGATACTACGCGGGGTGTCCCTGTAACCGCACTTCTACCCTTAGCCGAAGTATCGGCGCCCGAAGGCGGTCGTGCGAGCGGGACAAGGCAATCGGACTATGGTGCTCTATCGCTTTCACTTAGCCGTGGGAGAGTAGAAAAATGCGGGGGCTGATAACTAGCCCCCAGTGTGATGTTCGGACCCGAAGCCAGCATCACATGGTTTGTACAAGAACAAAACCCATCATATAACACGGAAGAACCTCTATCGATCTTTTAGTATGACACTTATGCTCGGATTCGCAGACCGGTTCTCGCTTACTATGACGGTCAGTATTCGGCTTTCTCCCCTGAGGTACTTGACCAGACGAACCGGAAGCACAATCGTAGTGGTTCTCCCTTTGCCCTTTTAGCCGAACGAGCGGAACGTAAGAGGGCAAACACAGGAGCCGGGCAACCCATTATTGACCCAAGACATAGTTCGGATCCGATGCATATAAAGCAAAACCCAAGATGCCGAACACACAACCAGTTGCGCCGAGGTGATGTTCAAGGCGATTTTAAATTCGAGCCCCCGGTCTATTACCCGGTTGCATCATGATATATACCGAACAGTTTTCGCAAGAAGCGCGACCAAGAGAAGAACAGAGGATGTGCAAAAGACAACAAAGTGGCCATATGTAATGGTTTTGTACTTGCTCAATAATTCTAATAACTTGGGTTGCCGAAGCAACTGTTTACAGGTAAATGAAATATAAAATTTACAGAGGGGAGGCTGTACCAGGAGTCTTCGATTGATGACATGACGTCTTCGATGTGCCTTGTCGCCTGTCCGTTCATGTTCCTCTGTGGGGGTTGCATCCCATTAAGAATGATGTTGTCGCCGAGCGGACCTTGGGAAGAAGGTCTTGAGAAGTCGCCGAAATATCGATGAGCTGTACGCTTTTTTAGCAGGTCCTTGATGGTACCTGTGTTTTGTCCGAAGACGTGTATTGGTGCTAGTCGGTCCAGCCGAACACCTACCATTTACTGGTTGCTCCCCATTGCTGCCCATGGAATCTTGAGCGCGAAGTTGTGCCTTCTTGGCACGTGTTTGGCAGTCGTTAGGCCTGTGCAATGGGGGGCGTATCCCTATTTCTGGGGAGCAGAAGAGTCTGGGAGTTCGGATTGAAACTGAACTCGTTTGTCGACCTTACGGGCCTTTATGGCCGATTTGGGTGTTTGCCGACCGTCCTCATAATGGAATTCGGCCGCCAGGGCCAATGCATGCTCCTCAGTTCGGAGGGAACGCTCTGTGTTGCCGTTCACGGTGATGACCCCCTTGGGACCAGGCATCTTGAGCTTGAGGTATGCGTAATGTGGGACGGCATTAAAGCGAGCGAACGCTGTTCGGCCGAGCAGGGCGTGATAGCCGCTGCGGAAGGGGATGATGTCGAAGATCAATTCCTCACTGCGGAAGTTGTCGGGCGAACCGAACACTACTTCCAGGCTAACAAAGCCTGTGCACCGGGCTTCGACACCTGGGATCACTCCTTTAAAGGTAGTGTTGCTAGGCTTTATCCTTGACGGGTCTATGCCCATCTTTTTCACCGTATCTGAATAGATCAGATTGAGGCTACTTCCTCCGTCCATTAGGACTTTAGTGAGGTGATACCCATCGATAATGGGGTCTAAGACGACGGCCGCCGAACCTCCGTGACGGATACTGGTCGGGTGATCTCGTCGATCAAAAGTGATCGGGTAGGCCGACCACGGGTTAAACTTCGGGGCTACAGGCTCTACGGCGTAGACCTCTCGAAGGGCACGCTTCCTCTCCTTTTTAGGTATGTGAGTGGCGTATATCATGTTCACGGTTTTTACTTCTGGAGGGAATTTCTTCTGACTTCCATTGCCCGGACCGCGGGGCTCCTTGTCGTCCTCGCTGCGTGGGCCTTTGCTCTGGTCCTCAGCTGCGAGTTTGCCGGCCTGTTTAAACACCCAACAGTTACGGTTGGTGTGGTTGGCGGGCTTGTCTGGAGTGCCATGGATCTGACAAGGCCTCTCCAGGATCTTGTCCAGTGGGGTGGGTCCGTCGCGGTTGCCTTTAGGAGGCTTCTTCCTCTCCCCGGATCTTGGGTTGCGGAAACCGGCATTAACGGCCGTGTCATCGGCGTCGCTAGTGTTGTGCCGGCATTTGTTTTTATTAGGTCGCGGTTTCCCGTTTCCATCCCGGATTTCGGAAGTACCGGAGTCTTCGGGGTTGTGACTTCGCCTTGCTAGCCAGTTATCCTCGCCCGCGCAAAAGCGGGTCATGAGCGATGTGAGGGCGGACATGGTCCTAGGTTTATCCTGACCGAGCTGGCGAGCCAGCCACTCGTCCCGAATGTTGTGCCTGAAAGAGGCTATAGCTTCGGCATCTGGGCAATCGACGATCTGGTTTTTCTTGGTCAAGAACCGGTTCCAGAATTGTCGGGCGGACTCTCATGTCTTTTGCACGACATTGCTTAGGTCGGAAGAGTCCGGGGGCCGTACATAGGTGCCCTGGAAGTTAGATCGGAATGCATCCTCAAGGTCCTCCCAGCTCCCGATAGAGTTTTCGGGGAGACTGTTTAACCAGTGCCGAGCTGGCCCTTTAAGCTCAAGGGGTAGGTACTTGATGGCGTGGAGGTCGTATCCTCGTGCCATGTGAATGTGGAGTAGGAAATCCTTGATCCACACTGCTGGGTCAGTTGTTCCGTCATATTGTTCGATGTTCACGGGTTTAAACCCTTCCAGGAACTGATGCTGCATCACCTCGTCAGTGAAGCACAGTGGGTGGGCAGCGCGTCTGACCCTGGCTATATCACGCCGGTAGTCGGCGTCTGTTCTGGCCCGGTTTTGGTCCCGAACTCTATTGGTTCGGTCATGCCAGGGACGGTACTCGTCCCGTCTAACCGGGGAGTACCCTCTAGATCCGTAGATGGATCTGGTACGGCCTGTTCTATCATCCATGTCATGTCGCAGGTCATACCTGTCGTCAGGCTCCATTGGCTCTTTTCCCCTTCTGCGGGGTATCGCCGGCCTATAACCGGCCTTGCCAGCCGTCTGTAACAGCCTGAGACCGACGCTCCAGAAGATTCCCCTTTATTTCCATTCCCGTCGTGTGATTCGTTTGGTTGTCGCATTCATCATCACATCATTCGCATCATCGACATCGCATCGTCACTCGTTTTGAAAACTTGCATCCGTTCGTAGTCGCCGATTCTTTCTGTTCTTGTCGTTGACCGTTTTGAGTCCAACCACACACGCACGCGCCCGCGGCATCTTTAAAATATTATTTTAAAAGTGCGTATCAAACTGTCTTGGAATGGGTCGAAAGTTGGCGTGCGGTCTTAATTTATTGTAGGTAGACCGTCTGCCAAATTTCGTCGCATTCAGAGGTCGTTCGATGCCCCAACCGTTAAACATATAGTGGCACTATAGCCGGTCAAATCGTCGGATGTTTTTTCGATTTTCAAAACCTGTTGCCGGGCTGCCCATCTTCCCTCTCATCTCCGCCTAGCCTCTCTGCACTATACACCGACCTCGTGCAACATAGTCCAAAAACCTTTCCCGAACCTGAAACGTCCGTTCATACCTGCAGGTCTGGATCAACCCTGTTTTACCCTAAACATCTCCTGTTTTTTGCATTAGACCACCCATTTAACCCAGGGTCGCACGATCGTGATTGCAGGGCTCTAAGGCCAACTCCAGCGTACGACCCCAAACGGACGTCCGTTTTGCCCGGATTTTGTCCGTTTGGGGTAGAAAAACGGACACCGGACGCCAGACAGAGGCCGGACAAAGTCACTTGGCCCAACGCGCGACGCGACCCAAACTGTCCTACCCCTTGTCATGCCCGCCGCAGCGCCCAGCCGACGCGCCCCACCGCGCCCAGCCGCGCCTGCCGCGACCTGCCGCCGCGGCCGCCACTCGCCCAGGCCACGCCGCCCCGTCCTCGCCGCTCACCCAGGCCGCGCTCGCCCTGCCCGCGGCTCTCGCAGACCACGACCTTGCCCGGCAGAGTTGTTGTGGGAGCTGGCGCCGGGGAACACGACACGACGCGGCCGCTTCTGCTCCCGTCGCGCTCGCCGTGCCGATTGCTTTTCATCATGTTACCGATTGCTGCTGGATTCTTCGAGTGAGTGCTCGGTAGATACTCTGATGATTGTAGCCGCCGGCCCAAGATGCACGGCATGATGCATCTGCCTTCGGTGACGGCAAAGTTTGCCCACGAATCTTTGCGTTCGGTAGTAAATTCGTGTCCGAGCGCGCGTGCTAAATCCTGTCGCACGTTGGTTTGACTCGATCCGTTGGCAGAAGTCTCTGTTCTTCCCCCTCAGTCGCCGCCTCCCGCACGCACCCGCCGTGCCGCTCGCCACCTCCCGCACGCGCCCGCCGCTCTCGCCGTGCGTCAAGCCGCGCGCGTCCGACGCGGTCGCTCCTGCTCTCGTCGCGCTCGCCGCTCCAGGAACGCGTGCTGCTCCGTCCCAGGCTGCCAGTCGTGCTTCCCCGGCTAGCCGCACAGCAGAGGAGTGGCGGCGCTCCTGCTACTGCGGCATGCTGTGATGCGTCGCCGGGCGCGCGAGAGAGAGAGGGAGGAGAGAGAGAAGCAGGGTGGGTGGGAGCGCAGAGGTTGACATATGGGCCCGGCCGGACACGAGCGGACGAGCACGACCCGAACTCTGTCCGCTTTCTGTCCGCTTTGCCTCAAATCCAGAGCAACTTTGGTCTGGGAATGGGGCAAAATCGGACACGGACCAGACGAAAAGTGGGTATGCTCCCATGCGTTGGGTCGTTCGGTTTGTCTGTTTTACCCCAAACGGACAGACCCGGACGATTTGGCGTCGTGCGGTGGAGTTGGCCTAAAACATCCCTACCTGCTATAAATAAGGGACAACCCTAGTTTCCAGGCTCCTGTCCCATCCACCCTCGGCCGCCGCCATCCGACCACCTCCCTCGTTTTCTCCACCGGACCAACCGCACCCAGCCTCATCCTCCATCGGGATCCTCCCGATCCAATTCATCCGTCCACAGCCAACCACAAATCGCCCATGGACGTGTCCACCAACCCGTAGCGTCATCCAGGAGCTCCTCCCATGGACCAGCCGCCCCAACCCCGCCGCTTTGGCGCCGACCGATGACCCGCAGGTCCTCCTTAGCGCGTATCGTCTTTGTTTCCGTTGTCTTTTCTCATGCTGTTTCCCCTAACCGCGTCGTCGTCGTGTTTCTTCTGCAAGGACTGCACCACCGAGCCCAAGAACGTCGCCGGCCACCTCAACTCTCCATGTTACCTCCGTTTTGTGCTACCGGACCTCCCTGCTTCTCATCCCCATGCCAGATCGACGCACCGCAATCTCCCTCTATTCATGGACGTGTCCGGGGAACCAAAGGAGGACAGCCCCGAGCAGCCAACTCCCGTGGCCCCCTGCTCATGTGCTCGCTGGGGCACCAACAGTCCCGCGAGCACCGCGCCTCCAACCTCCGCTGCCTCCTCCTCCGCGCGACCAAGAGCCGCCGGAGCACACGAGGTCCACCAGGTCGTGCCCCTGCCCTTCCCCTACTCTTTTTCTTCCTCCTTTGGCTTCTCTCCCTCACAGACCTCTCTCTCTTCTCTGTTTCACAGCAGGATGCCATGACCATCTGAAGCTTGAGCGTCGCCTCCAGCCGCCTGCTCGATCCCCTGACTCGACCACGCCCGCGTGTGTGTGCAAGGGCACCAAGGCCCAGCTCTCCCGCTGCTCATGCCGGTCCCAACCTCCCTCGTCCGTTCCCAGCATCGCCATGCCCGCCGGTCTCTGTATCCCCGAAGTGAGCTCCTTGTTTCGTATCTGAATTTTTCGTTTTGTCCTAGATCCATTCAGGCATGTGTGGTTATTTAGTGTTGCCACTGTACTTCTCCACGAGCACGCGGCCAGCCCGACTAGTCAACCCCGCGCACCAACCTCCTGGAGGTCTCGGGTTCGAATCCAGACTCGCCCCTTTTGTTCCTCTCTGTTTAATTTCTTTTCTGCACACACACACTTAGGCCTAAACCTCCTGGGCCGCTGCTGTGTGCTGCAATTCGGCCCAGATATGTTTTTTTTTTCTTTCTCATTCTGAGAATTAGCCAATTACTTTCAGGAAAACTGTTTTACAAAATGCCATGTTTTTAATATGTTAATAAATAAATAACCGTGCATCGCATGTAAAAACTTTATATATGAAAAATGTGTAGAATTTCGTGTAGATTCACATTTTCCAACATTCAACCATGTTAAAAATGTCTAAACTTGCTGTTTGCATAAATTTGCGTAAATGCCATGTGAAAATGATTTATTTCATAACTAAATAACCGTAGCTCCAAATTAAATGATCCACATATGTAATTTGACTAGAAAATCGTATAGAATCTCATGGCACACTTTATATTGCTGTTTAACAACTATAAAATGGCGTTAGGACAGATCTGGACCAAATTAATAATTTGCATGTGGGGTCATTTTGGAAATACTATGAGTCGTTTCCGACCTCACTTAAAATGCCTAGATGTGTAGTTTACTTATGCTTCACCTCTTGCCATGTTTAACAACATTTAATATTGTCGTGTACCTAAACGAGAGTGAACTAAATATTCGAATGTGGACTTTCGTCAATATGCAACTCGTTGCATATTGAGCTTCACTTAATGTGTAGAAGTTGATTGTTGTGCTTGCCATGTCCTGCATAACATGCATCATATTTGAAGAGCATCATGTCATGCATATGTGTGGTGTTCTCGTGTGTTGATTGTTGTTTTCGGATTGCATCTTCTCGATAGAGTTCCGAAAGCGTTCGGAGAGTGAGGATTCGTTCGACTATGTTGGTTCGTCTTCTTCACGGATTCGTTCTTTTTCCAAGCGGGATCTCAGGCAATATGATCATTTCCCTGGATACCATTACTATCATTGCCATGCTAGACGTCTCGTTTCTATCGCTGTCTCGCTACCTACCACTTGTATGTCAAGCCTCCCAAATTGCCATGAAAAGCCTCTAACCCCTCCACATCCCAGCAACCATTGTTTGGCTATGTTACTGCTTGCTCAGCCCTTCTTATAGCGTTGCTAGTTGCAGGTGCAAGCTCTTTCCATGTGCAACATGGATATTTTGATATATCACAATATTATTGCTATTTAATTTAATGCACATATAGACTTGGTAAAGGGTGGAAGGCTTGGCCTTTTGCTCGGTGTTTTGTTCCACTCGAGCCGCCCTAGTTACTTGTGTACCGGTGTTATGTTCCATAATTGAGCGCTCCTAACATGCTCGGGGTTGTTATGGGGACCCCCTTGATTTTCGTTTTAGGATAAAACTTGTCTGGCAAGGCCCAACATTGGTACTACATTTGCCTAATAACAACTAAAATTGCATAGGGACCAGCCGGCACCCGCGGATAATTAATTAACAACCTGGGCCAGTGCTCCTCATCAGTGTTGGTCCAAAACGGGCAGACTGCGGGGCCACCACGGGGAAACTCGAGGTTTGGTTTGACTCGTAGTGTGACCTATCCGTCGTGTCCTGAGAACGAGATACGTGGCTCCTATCGGGTACGTCGACACGTCGGGCGGTCTTGCTGGATTTGTTTTACCTTTCTCGAACGTCTTGTGCGAGGAATTCCAATAATACTTCGGGCTATTTCGAGGTTGCGGTTTTCCAGTGGAATTGCCTAGGAAGATCACGAGATTCGCGGTAGAGGTTATTCCCGCGGCGTGTGGTTAGTTTGTGATGGATGAGTTGGAGCACCCCTGCAGGGTTAAATCTTTCGGAAAGCCGTGCCCGCGGTTACGTGGCAACTTGGAAACTTTGTTTAACACCCAGTCATAGCAAACTTGAAGTAAACTCCAATAAAATACACCAACCGTGTGCGTAACCGTTACTGTCTCTTCTTGTGAGTCCTTATCCGAGATAGAACACGGTGGGGTTATGTTTGACGTAAGTAGGTGTTCAGGATCTCTTAGAGATCATTACTAGTTCACGTCCGTTTGTTCGACAATCATCCCCCTTTATTCTTGTACTCGTAAGTTAGCCACTCAAATAAATGCTTAGTGCTTGCTGCAGCCTCACCACTTAACCATACCTCACCCATTAAGCTTTAATAGTCTTGATACCCTTGGAAATGAGATTGCTGAGTCCCTATGGCTCACAGATTACTACAACAACAGTTGCAGGTACAGGTAATGCGATGGTTTGACGTGAGCGCGATGCTTGTTTTGATTTGGAGTTCTTCTTCTTTTTCATCGATCTAGGATGGGTTCCAGGCGGCAGCCTGGGATAGCAAGGATGGATGTCATTTTATCGTTCGTTTTCGTCCGTAGTCCGACCCTGCGCTTCTGTATGATGTTTGGATATGTTGTTGTATTGATGTGATATTGATGTAGCTTGTGGCGAGTGTAAGCCAATTCCATATACTCATCTCTTCTTTACATGTACTTGTAATGATATCCATTCTTGCAAACGACGACATGCGCTTCTATCCCTGTCGAGGCCCTCGAGCCAAAATAAGGATAGGATCACATCTTGGGCGTGACAAGTTGGTATCAGAGCCTGTACCTACCTAGGAGCCCCCTTGATTGATCGAACTTGGCCGAGTCGAGTCTAGTGAAAAACTGTTTTGAGTATAGTTATATCGGAGAGTAGCATTCTTTTTACTCCTCTTCTATGCTCTGGTGAGGAATTACGACTTAGGAATTTTAATTCTACTCATCTTCTCGGTCAAATGTTTTTTAGGATCACGCGGGTATTTTGGAAACTATATGATGCCGATGTGAAGGAATTCTGTCTTGGTGCCTCCTGTTATTGAGGAGTAGAGCTCCGAGGGATTTTTGCACATCGTTATCATTCAGTTTTCTTAGTATCTCAGGACGGAGGATGTTCGAAATTGCTTCAATACTTTTCGTGGCGAGATAATATTGGAGTCACCCAGTACTGGGGAGAGCGTCCAGGGTACTGCCATGTTTAGTATCGTTGTGTTTTTTGAGTGTCTGAGGTAGACGAGTTTGCGGAGTTTCTTGGATTATGGTGTGGAAGGTTGCGGGTGCAGTTGTAGCTGATTACCTTGGGTACGTTCCTGGGTCCGCAACCCGAATCGCATAAACAAGAAAGACTTCGGAAATTCTTAGGTGGGAATTCAAGTAGTTACCTAGGATTATCCTCCCAACAAATGCATGGTGGGTTATGTATTTGTTTCCGGCTTAATCCTCAAGCCCCATCTTTTGTTTTGTTGGAGTATGGTAATTCAAGTTGCTTCGATGTCAAGTGGTGATTTCATATCTTTCCTAACCGGTGTGTTTCTCATCAAGATAATTCAATCCTTTCCAATATTTACTAGATCAATCCTCATATTCCTTTCCGGAGTTCGTCTCATCTGTCTAATGTTGTCTTTGTTTTTCCCACCCTCCCGCCCTTTTTCTTCAATGATTAAATTTTCATCCAAGTGCCTTCTTTTCATGGATGCTTCCGCTATCTTTTCTTCCATATTGTATCCGGTGATTCATTGTGAAGATGCTCAAGTGCTAAGTTCATCATTCTCCGTTCTTGTTATCTTCTCCTGTGGATTCAATTCAAGCTTTCAGTGTTCATCATATTCTTTTCATTCGTTAAATGCTATCCATGCGGAAGTTCTGTCCAAGTCTCTCTCTCTCTTTATTCTATCCGGAGTGCTGAAGATATCTGAGAAGATTCGTGTTATCGTTCAAATCCTCTTAAGTGTTTCGAGGTTCTCATCCTCATCAAGTTTCTAATTTGTACCGGGGCAATCTCTCTTCCTAAGAAATCGCTTCAAGAGTGATATCTTTGAGTGGGCTCATAACCCACAGGTTTTCCCCCATGATCTTACCTGGCTCTTCTAATCTTCTGGAGATCTCAAGTTCTTTTCAAATATGACGTAAGAATGATTTTCATCAGTCATATTCCTTCTCGAAGATCGCTGCTAAATCATATTCATCATTGGCTCAACCTTTCCTTATTTGTTGTTCCGGAGTGTCTCAATAATTCTTGTTGTTGTTTCTCGTCATCATTCTCCGCGTTGAAGACTGAAGGAGTGTTTCTATTAAATCCTTGCTCATTCTGTTGAAGATTCGTGATTCAGCTTCATGCTATTCTTTCAAATTGTTTCCATTCGTGAGAAATTCTTTCCATATCTATCCGGAGCATTCCGAGTTGCTTTCATTCTCGATCCTCCAAAGGCCATCAATTCAGAAGATTTCTTCGTTCTCAGCTTTCAACTTTCATTTTCAAATTCTTCTCAATTGTTGGCTCTTAGTTCGTATCTCTGTTATTTTGGTGCTTCGTTCAATTTTTCTGCTAGGCGGATTATGATCTCTTCGTTCTGGTGCATCTTCATTCATTCATTGTATCCTCATTCATTTGCAAATTCTTGCTGGTGGTTCGTTCAAGAATTCTTCAACTTGTTTCATCTCCATTCAATCATCTCAAGAAGAATGAGTGGTATGCCAAATCCGTTGCTTGTCATCAATTTAACTTGATGAAGGAGAGGCATAACTTAAATCTTATTCTTGTTCACCAAGGTGATTTCAATCCTTCTTCCGGAGTTGTTCATGATATCGAATTCTCTATTCTAGTTGCTTATCTTTTCTTTTCCGGAGTTCCAAGTTTCTCAAGACTCTCTTCGCGAAGCTTCATCTAAATCTTTGCAAGACCTCAATCTTGTTCATTTTACAACCTTCAATTCTTTTCTATCATCGTTCATTTCCGGAGGCTCTTCATGGTGGTTCATCAAGATTTCTCTCATTCTCAAGTGTTCATCAAGATTTTGCTGGAGGTCCTCAAGTACTCTTATCTTGCATTTCAAAATGCAATTCTTTCTCCCTTATCTTTGAGATGGTGGTATAACATTCTTGAGTCATGAGGAGTCTTGAAGGGAATTGTCAAGAATGAAATATTTAAACCCATCTTTCTTTCTCGGAGTTATCTTGGATTGGATTTCACCTAAAGCTTTTCCTATGGATTGTTGCTATCATGGTGCTTATCAATGATCCAAGTTCTCAATGTATCCTCTTGGTGAAAAAAGTTTTGCATCTCTTGTTGCTCGCAATCAATCAATTGCTCCGTTTGTGGCCGGTTGTCACCTCATAATTTTGAGATGTTTTCCATAAGCCCACAACTAGCCTATTCTTTTCGTTGTTGATGTTCCAACAACTCCGTTCAATCCTTCTTTGTAAGGGTGCTTTCCAAATTCAATGGTGGTAGGAGTTGTCATTTCTTCTCCGTTCTTTCTTTCCAATGATCTAGTTTCTATTCTTTTGTTCCAGAGGCTTTGTGATGTTGCTCTCTTTCATCCATCATCTCGTTCTGTCAAGATCATGTTCTCTTTGCTTATCCATCTAACCAGAGTGTTGTGCCATGTTCTCAAGTTCTTTCTTCTTATCAAGTTTTGCCTCTCTTGTCTACCGAAGTGCTACCCAAATTTCATGTGAATTCTTGCTTGTTCCTCATATCATCCTTCATCTCTTGGTTTCACTCGTTTGTCAAAGAAGCAATTAAGAGTTACCTCTTCCTTCTTCTTCCTCTTCCCCTTCTCAGTCTTAGATCTCGGGGCGAGATCTCTTGTAAGTGGAGGAGAGTTGTAACAGCCCGAGACCGACGCTCCAGAAGATTCCCCTTTATTTCCATTCCCATCATGTGATTCGTTTGGTTGTCGCATTCATCATCACATCATTCGCATCATCAGCATAGCATCGTCACTCGTTTTGAAAACTTGCATCCGTTCGTAGTCGCCGATTGTTTCTATTCTTGTCGTTGAACGTTTTGAGTCCAACCACACACGCACGCGCCCGCGGCATCTTTAAAATATTGTTTTAAAAGTGCGTATCAAACTGTCTTGGAATGGGTCGAAAGTTGGCGTGCGGTCTTAATTTATTGTAGGTAGACCGTCTGGCAAATTTCGTCGCATTCAGAGGTGGTTCGATGCCCCAACCGTTAAACATATAGCGGCACTATAGCCGGTCAAATCGTCGGACGTTTTTTCGATTTTCAAAACCTGTTGCCGGGCTGCCCATGTTCCCTCTCATCTCCGCCTAGCCTCTCTGCACTATACACCGACCTCGCGCAACATAGTCGAAAAACCTTTCCCGAACCTGAAACGTCCGTTCATACCTGCAGGTCCGGATCAACCCTGTTTTACCCTAAACATCTCCTGTTTTTTGCATTAGACCACCCATTTAACCCAGGGTCGCACGATCGCGATCGAAGGGCTCTAAAACATCCCTACCTGCTATAAATAAGGAACAACACTAGTTTCCAGGCTCCTGTCCCATCCACCCTCGGCCGCCGCCATCTGACCACCTCCCTCGTTTTCTCCACTGGACCAACCGCACCCAGCCTCATCCTCCATCGGGATCCTCCCGATCCAATTCATCCGTCCATAGCCAACCACAAATCGCCCATGGACGTGTCCACCAACCCGTAGCGTTATCCAGGAGCTCCTCCCATGGACCAGCCGCCCCAACCCCGCCGCTGTTGCGCCGGCCGATGACCCGCAGGTCCTCCTTAGCGCATATCGTCTTTGTTTCCGTTGTCTTTTCTCATGCTGTTTCCCCTAACCACGTAGTCGTCGTGTTTCTTCTGCAAGGACTGCACCACCGAGCCCAAGAACATCGCCGGCCACCTCAACTCTCCGTGCTACCTCCGTTTTGTGCTACCGGACCCCCCTGCTTCTCGTCCCCATGCCGGATCCACGCACCGCAATCTCCCTCTATTCATGGACGTGTCCGGGGAACCAAAGGAGGACAGCCCCGAGCAGCCAACTCCCGTGGCCCCCTGGTCATGTGCTCGTTGGGGCACCAACAGTCCCGCGAGCAACGCGCCTCCAACCTCCGCTGCCTCCTCCTCCGCGCGACCAAGAGCCGCCGGAGCACACGAGGTCCACCAGGTCGTGCCCCTGCCCTTTCCCTACTCTTTTTCTTCCTCCTTTTGCTTCTCTCCCTCACAGACCTCTCTCTCTTCTCTGTTTCACAGCAGGATGCCATGGCCATCTGAAGCTTGAGCGTCGCCTCCAGCCGCCTGCTCGATCCCCTGACTCGACCACGCCCGCGTGTGTGTGCAAGGGCACCAAGGCCCAGCTCTCCCGCTGCTCATGCCGGTCCCAACCTCCCTCGTCCGTTCCCAGCAGCGCCATGCCCGCCGGTCTCTGTATCCCCGAAGTGAGCTCCTTGCTTCGTATCTGAATTTTTCGTTTGGTCCTAGATCCATTCGGGCATGTGTGGTTATTTAGTGTTGCCACTGTATTTCTACACGAGCACGCGGCCAGCCCGACTGGTCAACCCCGCGCACCAACCTCCTGGAGGTCTGGGGTTCGAATCCAGACTCGCCCCTTTTGTTCCTCTCTGTTTAATTTCTTTTCTGCACACACACACACTTAGGACAAAACCTCCTGGTCACTGCTGTGTGCTGCAATTCGGCCCAGATATGTATTTTTTTTCTTTCTCATTCTGAGAATTAGCCAATTACTTTCAGGAAAACTATTTTACAAAATGCCATGTTTTTAATATGTTAATAAATAAATAACCGTGCATCGCATGTAAAAACTTTATATATGAAAAATGTGTAGAATTTCGTGTAGATTCACATTTTCCAACATTCAACCATCTTAAAAATGTCTAAACTTGCTGTTTGCTTAAATTCGCGTAAATGCCATGTGAAAATGATTTATTTCATAACTAAATAACCGTAGCTCCAAATTAAATGATCCACATATGTAACTTGACTAGAAAATTGTGTAGAATCTCATGGCACACTTTATATTGCTGTTTAACAACTATAAAATGGCGTTAGGACAGATCTGGACCAAATTAATAATTTGCATGTGGGGTCATTTTGGAAATACTATAAGTCGTTTCCGACCTCACTTAAAATGCCTAGATGTGTAGTTTATTTATGCTTCACCTCTTGCCATGTTTAACAACATTTAATATTGTCGTGTACCTAAACGAGAGTGAACTAAATATTTGAATGTGGAGTTTCGTCAATATGCAACTCGTTGCATATTGAGCTTCACTTAATGTGTAGAAGTTGATTGTTGTGCTTGCCATGTCCTGCATAACATGCATCATATTTGAAGAGCATCATGTCATGCATATGTGTGGTGTTCTCGTGTGTTGATTGTTGTTTCCGGATTGCTTCTTCTCGATAGAGTTCCGAAAGCGTTCGGAGTGTGAGGATTCGTTCGACTACGTTGGTTCGTCTTCTTCACGGATTCGTTCTTCTTCCAAGCGGGATCTCAGGCAAGATGAACATTTCCCTGGATATCATTACTATCATTGCCATGCTAGATGTCTCGTTTGTATCGCTGTCTCGCTACCTACCACTTGTATGTCAAGCCTCCCAAATTGCCATGAAAAGCCTCTAACCCCTCCACATCCCAGCAGCCATTGTTTGTCTATGTTACTGCTTGCTCAGCCCTTCTTATAGCGTTGCTAGTTGCAGGTGCAAGCTCTTTCCATGTGCAACATGGATATTTTGATATATCACAATATTATTGCTATTTAATTTAATGCACATATATACTTGGTAAAGGGTGGAAGGCTTGGCCTTTTGCTCGGTGTTTTGTTCCACTTGTGCCGCCCTAGTTACTTGTGTACCGGTGTTATGTTCCATAATTGAGCGCTCCTAACATGCCCGGGGTTGTTATGGGGACCCCCTTGATTTTCGTTTTAGGATAAAACTTGTCTGGCAAGGCCCAACATTGGTACTACATTTGCCTAATAACAACTAAAATTGCATAGGGACCCGCCGGCACTCGCGGATAATTAATTAACAACCCGGGCCAGTGCTCCTCATGAGTGTTGGTCCAAAACGGGCAGACCGCGGGGCCACCATGGGGAAACTCGAGGTTTGGTTTGACTCTTAGTGTGACCTATCCGTCGTGTCCTGAGAATGAGATACGCGGCTCCTATCGGGTACGTCGACACGTCGGGCGGTCTTGCTGGATTTGTTTTACCTTTCTCGAACGTCTTGTGCGAGGAATTCCGATAATACTTCGGGCTATCTCGAGGTTGCGGTTTTCCAGTGGAATTGCCTAGGAAGATCACGAGATTCGTGGTCGAGGTTATTCCCGCGGCGTGTGGTTAGTTTGTGATGGATGAGTTGGAGCACCCCTGCAGGGTTAAATCTTTCGGAAAGCCGTGCCTGCGGTTACGTGGCAACTTGGAAACTTTGTTTAACACCCGGTCATAGCAAACTTGAAGTAAACTCCAATAAAATACACCAACCGTGTGTGTAACCGTGACTGTCTCTTCTCGTGAGTCCTTATCCGAGATAGAACACGGTGGGGTTATGTTTGACGTAAGTAGGTGTTCAGGATCTCTTAGAGATCATTACTAGTTCACGTCCGTTTATTCGACAATCATCCCCCTTTATTCTTGTACTCGTAAGTTAGCCACTCAAATAAATGCTTAGTGCTTGCTGCAGCCTTCCCCCTTAACCATACCTCACCCATTAAGCTTTAATAGTCTTGATACCCTTGGAAATGAGATTGCTGACTCCCTGTGGCTCGCAGATTACTACAACAACAGTTGCAGGTACAGGTAATGCGATGGTTTGACGTGAGCGCGATGCTTGTTTTGATTTGGAGTTCTTCTTCTTCTTCTTCATCGATCTAGGATGGGTTCCAGGCGGCAACCTGGGATAGCAAGGATGGATGTCATTTTATCGTTTGTTTTCGTCCGTAGTCGGACCCTGCTCTTCTGTATGATGTTTGGATATGTTGTTGTATTGATGTGATATTGATGTAGCTTGTGGCGAGTGTAAGCTAATTCCATATACTCATCTCTTCTTTACATGTACTTGTAATGATATCCATTCTTGCAAACGACGACATGCGCTTCTATCCCTGTCGAGGCCCTCGAGCCAAAATAAGGATAGGATCACATCTTGGGCGTGACAAGTTGGTATCAGAGCCTGTACCTACCTAGGAGCCCCCTTGATTGATCGAACTTGGCCGAGTCGAGTCTAGTGAAAAACTCTTTTGAGTCTAGTTATATCGGAGAGTAGGATTCTTTTTACTCCTCTTCTATGCTCTGGTGAGGAATTACGACTTAGGAATTTTAATTCTACTCATCTTCTCGGTCAAATGTTTTTTAGGATCACGCGGGTATTTTGGAAACTATATGATGCCGATGTGAAGGAATTCTGTCTTGGTGCCTCCTGTTATCGAGGAGTAGAGCTCCGAGGGATTTTTGCACATCGTTATCATTCAGATTTTTGCACATGTGCTTCTATCCCTGTCGAGGCCCTCGAGCCAAAATAAGGATAGGATCACATCTTGGGCGTGACACCGTCTTATCTCGTCCTCTGGGAGGGCGGTCCGGCTGGTCATATGGAGTGTGCTTGGGGGACGACGTATTGGGGAGCTCGTCGTCGAATTGCGGCAGCAGCCGTCGGTGGGGGTAGCTCTTGGGTTGTTCCCATAGACTGGCGCCGTGTTCTTACTCGGTTGATAGAACCCTTGTCCATCTATCGTTGAGGGTGTCTTGTTCGGCCTTGAGTTGCCGCGCTTTTGCCTTTAGGCTTCGGGCAGTCGCTAAGAGCTGTTGCCTGAACCGTTCATGATCCTCAATGGTCTCGGGGACGATGATGTCCTCGTCGTCCGGGCTATCCTCCTCCTCTACAGGGGGGAGGTAGTTGTCATCCTCGGAGTTGTTCGGATCCTCGGGGTCGCGCTGGTCTTCCGGCCTTTCCTGGTCCTCTAACGGATATTCGGGGATATCGGGATCGCCGAGGTCTTCCGGGGTATCGTTTTCCCCGGTGCCAGCAATAACATCCCTTCCCATTTTGGTCTTTGACCGCTTACGCGGTTTCCGACGTCTTGACGGCGCCTCACCCGAGTCATCACCATTGTTCGCTGGTGTGCGCTCGCCGTTACCGGATGGCGTGTCCACCATGTAGACGTCGTAGGTGGAGGTGGCGGTCCATTGCCCGGTGTAAATGGGGGCGGGAGCGCAATCCTCTTCTTCCATGTCGTCTGCCTCCTCGGAGGCGTAGTCCAACATATCGGTTAAGTCTTCGATAGTGGCTACTAAGTGGGTGGTGGGCGGGACGAAAACTCCCTCTTGACCCGCCTCGAGACCGATCTGCCTGTGGATCGGGATTGGGTCATCGGTAGTTTTAATCAAGGAGATCCGATCAAGAGCTTCGCAAAGTGTCGAGAGCTCGATCGGGTCAATCTGCCCGGCGCGTCTGGAGTTAACCTCTGACGAGTCCGCACGAGAAGTGTATTTGACATGGGTTGATGCCCGGCCATCCGGCGCTATAGCCGGATCCGGACCTAAGTTCAGATCGTCATCGGGATTAGCCCCGTGACTGGGGTTGAAACGACATCTGAGGTTAAGGCCTCGGAGTCTTCGGGCGTGTCAGGCGAGCCTGCGAGCCCGGTGAGCAAGAGATCGCCCCGAGGGTCGACGGAGAATTCTAAGTTCCCGAATCTGACTTCTAGATCAGGGGCGAAACTCCCGACCTGGCCAAGGCGGCCGGTCAGGTCAGCGTGCAGCACGATGTTGCCAAAAGCGAAGATCTGTCCAGGGACAAATGAGTCCATGCTGCAGACTTCTTCGTTGATGAAGACGGGAGCCATCGATTCCTTGGGCGATCACAGCGGAACTCTCAATGAAAGCACCAATGTCGGTGTCAAAACCGGCGGATCTCGGGTAGGGGGTCCCGAGCTGTGAGACTAGGATCGATGGTAACAAAGGGACGAAGGAGACGATGTTTACCCAGGTTCGGGCCCTCCTATGGAGGTAAAACCCTACATCCTGCTTGATTATATTGATGATATGAAGGTTACAGAGTTGATCTACCTCGAGATCGACTAGCTAAACCCTAGATGAGTTTTCTCTGTCCTATGATCTAAAACCCTCCCGGCTTATATAGACACCGGGGGGTACTAGGGTTTACACATGGTGCGCCCGGGGACAAGGGATAGGATCCGCGCCCCGGAGGCATGGAGCGCCCTACGTCTCCCCAGGCTCTACCCGTGACACTCTGACGTAATAATGAGTGGGATGTATACGCCCGGGGTCCCCCAAGGACGCGGAGGGGCCCCCACCCACGCCCAAGTGGAAGCCCCATGCTCCGCGCTGGCGGACGACATGGTTCTCCAATGACTATGCCCATGCCTAGTGGAAGCCCCATGCTCCGCACTGGTGGGAAGACTAGCTTAGGTGCCGGACGCGGCCGTTCTTTGCTCTCTTTTGAAACCGAATTTGCCGTTTTTTGGAATAAAGTTTGAAGTTTTCGCATCTTTATTCGAAAAGAGCGGTGGGAATTTTTCTCCTTGCAACTTTTCCCGTCTTGCGTATCGTTTCTCCTTGCCGTCTCTCTCTCTCTCTCGCTCGCACCCCGCAAGCGGGGGCTGTACACGGTGTGCACGTTGAGCCAGCCCCAGCGGCATTGAGGGCCTCTCCCGAGGGCTCAGGCCACAACATCCGCAGGCCTGCCCGCGCGACGCTCTCAAGCGAGCCAGCAGGCACGCATGGCCCGAGGCCCCCGTCGAAACATTCGCCTCCCGACCTTGGCCGAGCACCGCGACTTGGTCTAATGGTAATGACACACCCCTCCTCAAGGGTCGCGACCCACGACGAGCAAAGGAAAGGCGACGCAAGGGAGTACAACATTACTTGATACATCATAAAGGAGTTTCTTCCAAAATACTTTCACTTCCCCGCGGGGTCGTATTCAAAATCTTGACAGGGAAAATAGGAAAAAGATAACCTAGGGAGATAAGCTATCACCATCGCCGCTGTCGCTACCGCCACCGTCAGACCCGCGACCCTTGGCCAAAGGCTGGTCCTCGCCCCCAGCCGGGCAAAACTCCGTGATCAGGTCGTCCACATGATCCTCCACCCAGTCCCCGAGGGCACCTTGAATCACCTCGGGCACGGGGGCTATCACGGAGTCAAAGTCAGACTTGGGGTCAAAGCGAAGGAGGTGGCTGAAGATGCGCGAGGATACCGGCGCGAGGAGGTCATGTCTCTTCTCCTCCACGAGTTGGCAGACCTTCTCTGCCCCCCCTTCAAGGCACTCCACAATCCTGGGGAAGAAGCCAAGGTAGCCGGCGTCATCAGGAATGAGCGGACTAGAGACGCTCTCGTTGCAAATACTGCTCAGGGCTTGGTGGGCCCTCCTCTCGAGGGTCTGGAACATCTGGGAGCGCGTGTGCTGCAGCCCCCGGGCGCGGTTCGCCTCGTCTGAGGCCTTCTCCGCGAGGGAAGTGACATCCTCCAGTTGCGTGTAGAGGAAAGACAACTCAACTTCGGTGGCTGCCTGGGCGTCCACCGCAACTTTCTCATGTTGCTCCGCCATGGCTAACTTCTTCCTGAGGCCGTCAGCCTCACCTTTCAGGTCGTCGCGCCACTTGCAGAACCGGGAGTCCTGAAGCTTCATCTTCCCGCGGTAGTCCTTGGCGAGGGCCCGACGAACCTCCGCCACCTTCTCGTCGACCTCTTCCTGGATCTTCGCCTCCCGAGAGGCGAGGGAGTCCTCGGTGAGGGAGTCCTGGACTAAGGGGTCCTCGGGCCGCTGGCCTGTCTCTCAATGGACCGGCTTGATGGCCCACACTCTAACTGTCGCAGGAAGGGCCGGATACATCGAGACCCTGTGTTCTAGAAGGAAGTCGCGAAGGCGCGTCGTGCACTCCAAGTCAAGATGAGGGAATCAACGTCTCCATTCTCGGCAGGAGACCTGTCATGTCTAAACCCTAGGTATCCTCTGGTGTTTATATAAACCGGGAGGGTTTTAGATTGTAAGGCCAAGAAACTCATCTAGGGTTTTAGCTAGTCGATCTCAAGGTAGATCAACTCTGTAACCTTCATACCATCAATATGATCGAGCAGGACGTAGGGTTTTACCTCCATAGGAGGGCCCGAACCTGGGTAAACATCGTCTCCTTCGTCCCCTTGTTACCATCGATCCTAGACTCACAGCTCGGGACCCCCTACCCGAGATCCGCCGGTTTGACACCGACATTGGTGCTTTCATTGAGAGTTCCGCTGTGATCGCCAAAGGAATCGATGGCTCGCGTTGTCATTAACGAAGAAGTCCGGAACATGGATTCCTTCGTCCCTAGACAGATCTTCGCTTTCGGCAGCATTGTGCTGCACACTGACCCGACCGTCCGTCTTGGCCGGGTCGGGAGTTTCGCCCCTTATCAAGCGGTCAGATTCGGTAACCTAGAGTTCTCCGTAGACTCTCGGGGCGATCTTTCGCTCACCGGGCTCGCAGTCTCATCCGACGCACCCGAGGACTCCGAGGCCTTAACCTCGGATGTCGCTTTCGACCCCTCCCGCGGTACTAACCCCGGCAATGATCTGGCTTTTAGTATGGATCCGGCCATAGCGCCAGATGGCCAGGTACCAGCTCCTGCCGAACACACTTCTTGTGCCGACGCATGGGAGGTTAACTCCGAAAGCGCTGAGCAAATTGACCCGATCGAGCTCTCGACACTCAATGAAGCTCTAGATCGGATCTTATCAATGAAAATTACTGACGATCCAACCCCGATCCACGTTCAGATTGGTCTTAAGGCGGGTCAAGAGGAATTTTCCATCCCACCCACCACCCACTTCGTAGCCACTATCGAAGACTTAACCGATATGTTGGACTACGCCTCCGAGGAGGCAGAAGACATGGATGAAGAGGATCGCGCTCCCACCCCCGTCAACACCGGGCGATGGACTGCCACCTCCACCTACGACGTCTACATGGTGATAACGGCGAGTGCACACCCGCAAACAATGGTGATAAATCGGGTGAAGCGGCGTCAAGGCGCCGGAAACCGCGCAAGCAATCAAAGACAAAAAAGGGAAGGGAAGCTCTTGCTGGCACCGGGGAAATGATACCCCAGAAGACCTCGGCGATCCCGATATCCCCGAGCATCCGTTAGAGGACCAGGAAAGGCCGGAGGACTAGTGCGACCCCGAAGATCCAAACAATTCCGAGGATGACAACTACCTCCCCCTATAGAGGAGGAGGATAGCCCGGAAGCCGAAGACTTCACCGTCCCCGAAAACATTGAGGATCAGGAGCGGTTTAGGCAACAGCTTATAGCCACTGCCCGAAGCCTAAAGGCAAAAGAACGGCAGCTCAAGGTCGAACAAGACACCCTCAATGATAGATGGACGAGGGTCCTGTCAGCCGAGGAAGGATACGGTACCGGTCTATTGGACCAACCCAAGAGCTATCCACGCCGACGGCTGCTGCCACAATTCGATGACGAACTCCCTAATACGTCGTCCCCCAAGCACACTCTATACGACCAGCCGGAGCGCCCTCCCCGAGGACGAGATAGGACGGTTGGCGATGCCGGTTATAGGCCGGCGATACCCCACAGAAGGGGAAAAGAGCCAATGGAGCCTGAGGACAGGTACGACCTGCGACACGACCTGGATTATAGAACAGGCCGCACGAGATCCATCTACGGATCTAGAGGGTACTCCCCGATAGACGGGACGGGTACCGGCCTTGGCTCGATTGAAACAATAGAGGTCGGGAACAAAACCGGGCCAGAACAGACGCCGACTACCGGCGTGACATAGCCCGGGTCAGAGGCGCTGCCCACCCACTGTGCTTCACCGACGAGGTGATGCAGCATCAGTTCCTGGAAGGGTTTAAACCCGTGAACATACAGAAATACGACGGAACAACTGACCCAGCAGTGTGGATTGAGGATTTCCTCCTCCACATTCACATGGCACGAGGAGACGATCTCCATGCCATCAAGTATCTACCCCTTAAACTTAAGGGGCCAGCTCGGCACTGGTTAAATAGTCTCCCCGAAAATTCTATCAAGAGCTGGGAGGATCTCGAGGATGCATTCCGATCTAACTTCCAGGGCACCTACATACGGCCTCCGAACTCCTCCGACCTAAGCAACATCGTCCAAAAGGCAGGAGAGTCCGCTCGACAATTCTGGAATCGGTTCTTGACCAAGAAAAACCAGATCATCGATTGCCCAGATGCCGAGGCCATAGCCTCTTTCAGGCACAATATTCGGGACGAATGGCAGGCTCGCCAGCTCGGTCAGGATAAACCTAGGACCATGTCCACCCTTACATCACTCATGACCCGCTTTTGCGCGGGCGAGGATAACTGGCTAGCGAGATGAAGCCACAACCCCGAAGACCCCGGCACCTCCGAAGCTCGGGATGGAAACGGGAAACCACGACGCAACAAAAATAAGCGCCGGCACAGAACTAGTGACGCCGACGACACGGCCGTTAACGCCGGCTTCCGCAACCCTCGATCCGGGCAGCGGAAGAAGCCTCCCAAAGGCAATCGCGACGGACCCACCCCGCTGGACAAAATCATGGGGAGGCCTTGCCAGATCCATGGCACTCAAGACAAGCCCTCCAACCACACCAACCGTAACTGTTGGGTGTTCAAGCAAGCCGGCAAACTCGCATCCGAGGAGCAAGGCAAGGGCCCACGCAGCGAGGACGATGATGAGCCCCGCGGTCCGATCAATGGTGGACAGAAGCAGTTCCCTCGAGAGGTAAAAATTGTGAACATGATATACGCCACTCACATACCCAAAAAGGAGAGGAAGCGCGCCCTTCGAGAGGTCTACGCCGTAGAGCCCGTAGCCCCGAAGTATAACCCATGGTCGGCGTACCCGATCACTTTCGATCGACGAGACCATCCGACCAGTATCCATCTTGGGGGATCAGCTGCCCTCGTCCTAGATCCCATTATCGATGGGTATCACCTCACTAAAGTCCTAATGGACGGAGGAAGTAGCCTCAATTTGATTTACTCAGATATGGTGAAAAAGATGGGTATAGATCCATCAAGGATCAAACCCAGCAACACTACCTTTAAAGGAGTGATCCCAGGCGTTGAAGCCCGGTGCACGGGCTTTGTGAGCCTGGAAGGGGTGTTCGGTTCGCCCGATAACTTCTGTAGTGAGGACTTGATCTTCGACATCGTACCTTTCCACAGCGGTTATCACGCCCTGCTGGGCCGTACAGTGTTCGGTCACTTTAACGCCGTCCCACACTACACATACCTCAAGCTCAAAATGCCCGGGCCCAAGGGGGTCATCACTGTCAATGGCAACATAGAGCGTTCCCTCTGAACTGAGGAACATGCATTGGCCCTGGCGGCCGAATTCCATTACAAGGACGGCTGGCAAACGCCGAAATTTGCCATAAAGGCACGTAAGGTTGACAAACGAGCTCGGTTTCAATCCGAACTCCCAGAATCTTCTTCTCCCCAGAAATAGGGACACGCTCCCCATTGCACAGCCCTAATGACCGTCAAACACATGCCAAGAAGGCACAACTTCGCACTCAAGATTCCATGGGCAGCAGTGGGGAAAAACCATTAAAGGGTAAGTGTTCAGCTGGACCGAACCATTACCACTACACGTCCTCGGACATAACACATGTACCAACAAGGACCTGCTAAAGCGTAAAGCTCATCCATACTCCGGCGACTTCTCAAGACCTTCTTCCCAAGGTCCGCTCGACGACAACATCACCCTTAAAGGAATGCAACTCCCTAGGAGGCACAGGAGCAGACTGACGACAGGGCACATCGAGGACGTCAAGCCACCAATCGAAGACCCCTGATACAACCTCTCCTCTGTAAATTCTATGTTTTATCTTCAAAATACCTGTAAACAGTTGCTTCGGCAATTTGAATTATAAGAGTTATTGAGCAAATAAAAGACCATTATACATGGCCCCTCCGCTGTACTTTCTGGTACATACTCTGTTCTTGTCAACGCCTCTTGCGCAACTATTCGGTATACATTATGATGCAACTGGCTAATAGACCGGGGGCTTGAATTAGAAATATCGCCCTGAGCATCACCCCGACACAACTGGTCGTGTGTTCGATGTCTTGGATTTTGCTTTATATGTATCGGATCCGAACTATGTCTTGGGTCAATAGTTGGGTTGCTCGGCTCCTGTGTTTGCCCCCTTATGTTCCGCTCGTTCGGCTAAAGGGGCAAAGGGAGAACCACTGCGATTGTGTTTCCAGTTCGCCTGGTCAAGCACCTCAGGGAAGAAAGCCGAAAACTGACCGTCATAGTAAGCGAGAACCAGTCTGCAAATCCGAGCATAAGTGTCATACTAAAAAATCGATAGAGGTTATTCCGTGTTATACGATGGGTTTTGTACTTGTACAAACCATGTGATGCCGGCTTCGGCCCCGGTACATCCGCACATCACAAAACACTGGGGGCTGGTCATCAGCCCCCGCATTTTTTTACGCTCCTATGGCTAAGTGAAAGCGATAAAGCATCATAGTCCGATTGCCTTGTCCCCCTCGCACTAGTGCCTTCGGGCACCGATTCCTCGGCTAAGGGTCACAGTGCGGAGGCAGTGACACCTCGCGTAGTATCTACGTGGGGGCTGCAGCCGACGACTCGCAACTTTCAGATAAAATGGCCACATGGGAGTCAAAATAAATACTAAAGACACATAAGACATGATAAACCATGCAACACTGATTATAAAGCGTTAAAAGTCTTCGGACATATTACAACGCGCTCATTCATAAAGAACATCCTTTGAGCATTGGGCCTCTATCGCCCGAGCACCCTCCATCACAGCGGAGAAGTATAGCTCGGGGCGCCTATGCCCCTTTCCAGGGGGCGGAGGTGCGGTGGCCATCTCGGTCGGCTTGAGCTTCGGCCAGTGCACCATGGTCTTTGCAAAGGCCATCCGAGCTCCCTTGATGCATGTAGAACGCTTTAGCGCGTCAATCCGAGGCGCAGCATCACACAGTTTCTGCACCAAGCCGAAGTAGCTGCTCAGCAATGGCTCTTCAGGCCACAGCCGGATGCAGAGATCCTTCATGGCCGGCTCCGCCATCCTGTGCAGCTCCATCAGTTGCTTCATCTGCTCGATCAGAAGAGGAGAGCGCTCGGGGGACTCAAACTATGCCCAGAATAGCCGAGCCTCATCATCCTCCTCCCGCGAAGCATAGAACTTGTTCGCATCTGCTGCACTCTTCTGGAGATCTGCACAGACGCCTGAGGAACGCCACACCTGGGTGAGCAAAGCAAACCTGCTATCACCAAAGGCGCATTGTAGTCAATACGGCTTACAATCTGTGATAGCCTTGACTTGGCGAACCTCCTCTTCAAAGGACCGCCTGTCCACCCGCTTCTTTTGAAGCTCGGATTTTAGCACGGATAGCTCGGTGGCTTGCTCTTTGCCTTTCTACTCAAGGGCCTCGCACTTCATGCTGGCATCCTTGAGCTCCTGCTGTACCTCCTCCACCCGGGCCTCCTCCTTAGCACTCGCAACTTTCAAAGTGGAGAGTGCGGCTGCTGCCTGTTCGGCGGCCGCCTTCTCATCCGCGGCCTCTCGCTTCATCTTTTTGAGCTCGGCCTTGAGTTTTTCCACCTCCGCAGCTGAAGCTATGGAAGCAATAAATAAATAATTACACTGGGTTACCAGTGCGGATCACTCACAATATACAACCCGGACGTTACAATTCGGCTTACCTTGTGCCTCGTCGAACCTCTTGTTCAGGCTATCAAGCTCCTCTTCGGAGATCTTGAGCTTCCGATTTAGCTCGGTAAGCTCAGCGGCATTAACAGCCGCCGCCGAGAACGAGGCCTACAAAAAATAAAAAACATTCATCCGGTTAAGTGCTTTCCAACCCCCGAACCGTCAAGGATATGATCCTATGTTCGGTCCTCTTAATGGCTTTTAGAACATTGTGGGATTAATGGTGCCTTGCGCATCGTTGGTCACTCCTGAGTATTTGACCCCCGGGTGCGTTTTTGCAAAACCACCCGGGGCTCGGGGGCTACTACATATATAAAGATAACATAAACTTAATAAAATTAAAATTGTTCGGGAAAAGGGTATTACGTGACTCACCTTGAAGCCCGTCAAGAGACCATTGAAGGCCTCTTTTAGTCCGCTATCGACGGACTGAATTCCTTGCAAAACCGCACCCATAAGAGTGCGATGATCCTCGGAGATGGGGGCGCTTGATAGAGCCTCCTCCATGACCGGCCACCCGGTCGTCGGTGGCACCGGTGGTGACCGGCCAGCCCGATCTCTGATCGGAGACTGAGTCGGTAGCTCTGGAGGCACAGCATGCTCTGGAGATGTCCTCGGAGGGGACTGGACATCCCTCCGCCCTTCCTCCTCAGCGGCAAGGGAGTTTTCTTCCCCTGGTCTTCAGCGGCCGAGGCATCGACCTCGGCCATGGCATGGTCACCCCCACAGCCTGTGTTCGGCTCCAAAGGAGCCTGGCGGGATGACACCTCCGCGGCATCCTTCGCGGCCCCTGGAGGTGTGGGGTGGGACGCAGTCCCACTCTCCGCCAGCTCGGCGGGTGGAGACTCCCCATCCGATATTTGGTCAGTGGGGAGAACGCGCGGTGGGCTGCAGATTAAAAGATGTTCTTGCATTTAAAACATTAAAAACTTTGCATAAATGACCCAAGGAGTCTTCGGATTCATACCTTTGAGCTGGGGGCTTGACCCTTAGGTTCCTTTGGGGAACCTTCTCAAAGTCCTCGGACTCTGCATCAGAGTCCGAGCTGTCGTCGGCCAGGATCAACCTCGGCCGACACGCCCTCTTCAGGACAGGAGGAGGTACATCCTCCGCGGTGTCCGGCGACGCCGCCCTCTTTCTTGTGAGGGGGGAAACACCTTCCCCCCGTCCTCATGCTCTTCCTCATGGCTAGAGGAGGCACGGGTTTCCTCGGACATGGCGTCCGGCTGGTCCCTTATGCGGTGGCCTTCTCTGGCCTTCTTTTTCTTCTCCTTCTTCTCGGGCGCCGAGTATGGCGCCACAATGAGCATCGCCGTCAACAACTCCGACCTGGGGTCTTCGGGTTGTTGTGCCGGGCAGTTAACTCTCGCAGTTTTGCTCAACCATTTCTGTGAAAATGAGGGATAAGGCGTTCAGTCCTTTTGTCAAAGAAACAGAGTCAGTGGATTAAAATTATACCGTACCTTGGTAGGTGGGTTATCGGCGCTTAGGCCCGACTCCTCTTCCTTGGCCGGCCAGCTTTTCCGAGGCTTGAATAATGCCTTCCACAACTTCTCAGAGGTAGAGCAGAAGAGTTGGCGCACGGTAGGCTCGTCCTCAAGCTGATAAGCCCACATTAGGGAGGCCCGGCACTGGCAGGGAAGAATACGACGGTGGAGCATGACCTAGACCACATTGACCAGCTCACCCTTGGCCTTGATCACCGAGGTAATGCGCTTCTGCAGCAATTTCACCTCTGCATCCGACCCCCAGTCGAGGCCCTTCTTCAGCCACGAGGTCAATCTCGTAGGGGGTCCGGATCTGAACTCGGCAGGCGCTGCCTAGCTCTCATCCCCTGGTTCGGTGATGTAGAACCATTCCTTCTGCCAGATCTTGATTGTGTCGATGAAGGTGCCGGTTGGCCACTCGACGCGGGGGAGCTTGCTGATTACCGCCCCTCCGCAATCTGCGTGCTCGCCCGCGACGGTCTTCGCTTGACGTTGAAGACCTTGAGCCACAGGCCGAAGTGCGGTTCGACCCGTAGGAAGGCTTCGCAGATAATAATGAATGCCAAAATATGCATGAAGGAGTTTGGGGGGAGATCATGGAAGTCCAACCCGTAGAAGAACATGAGGCCACTGACGAAGGGGTGGAGCGGGAAGCTCAATCCCCGGATGAAATGGGGGACGAACACCACCCTCTCGCCTGGCTTGGGGGTGGGAACCACCTAGTTCGCCTCTGGAGCACGGTGGAAGACGTTGGCGGGGAGGTAGCCGGCGAGCTTTAAGTCCTTGATGTCCTTGTCGGTGACCATGTAGGCCTCCCACTTGCCCATGGAGCCCAAACCCGGCATGGCTAAGCTCGGAGGGGAAGTTGAGGAAAAACTAGATCTGGGCTCTCGGAGCTTGGGAAGATTGGGAAAGCAGAGGATGCGAATGGGAAGCGTGAATAGGCCTTGGGGTTTTTACCCTCTTATGAGGCTTCACGCCGATTAGCCTCCCTTTACTGCGCCGCAGGTCTCTCCGCTTCCCAAGGTGTGCGTGCCGTTATGCACGCACAAAAGAAACTTGAGATGCAAATCATATCCCGTGTGAAGCGGAGCACAATCTATACATTAATGAGTCGTGCCAATGTAAAAACGGCCTCGAACCGTGAATCGAGTTTTCATAACTGGTTCAGCGGTCGTGGTAGGCCACGACCCTTCGTCAGAAAGGTTGTGAGAAAAACACTGTTTACACTTTGACGTTTGGCCTTCGGGACTGAACGACTCATGGTGTCCGGACTATCGTATGATCGGAAACGGGACATGTATCAGCCGATCTTTAATGGGAAGAACTCACCCCGCATGCCGAAGACTCTGATCATGCGGAGCAGCTAGAGCTGAGGCCCTTGGCGTTGGGGGCTAGTTCGGGGGCTACTGAGGGAGTCCTGGACTAAGGGGTCCTCGGGCCGCTGGCCTGTCTCTCAATGGGCCGGCTTGATGGGCCATACTCTGACTGTTGCAGGAAGGGCCGGATACATCGAGACCCTGTGTTCTAGAAGGAAGTCCCGAAGGCGCGTCGTGCACTCCAAGTCAAGATGACGGAATCGACGTCTCCATTCTCGGCAGGAGACCTGTCATGTGTAAACCCTAGGTATCCCCCGGTGTCTATATAAACCGGGAGGGTTTTAGATTGTAAGGAGTGAAACTCATCTAGGGTTTTAGCTAGTCGATCTCGAGGTAGATCAACTCTGTAACCTTCATACCATCAATATAATCGAGCAGGACGTAGGGTTTTACCTCCATAGGAGGGCCCGAACCTGGGTAAACATCGTCTCCTTCGTCCCCTTGTTACCATCGATCCTAGACTCACAGCTCGGGACCCCCTACCCGAGATCCGCCGGTTTGACACCGACATTGGTGGTTTCATTGAGAGTTCCGCTGTGATCGCCAAAGGAATCGATGGCTCGCGTTGTCATTAACGAAGAAGTCCGGAACATGGATTCCTTCGTCCCAGGACAGATCTTCGCTTTCGGCGACAGCCACTTGGTGCTCCATCACCTCCAGCCGCTCACGCTCCAGGCTTTGTTCCAGTGCTTCCAACGTCAGCGTATACTCAAGTGTGCGGAGCCTCGCTTCGCCCGTGGATGGCCTGCCCACCGAGGCGGCGAGCACGGCCTTATGCTCCTGGACATGCTACTCGAGGGCGGCATTGGAAGCTTGAAGCTCTTCCCCGTGCTTCTCTGCAGTCTCACACTGGCAGTCCGCGGCCCGGGCTTCCTCAAGGGCATGATCGTAGGCCTCCCTCGTCGCGACGAGGGATTCTTCGGCTTCCGTGCGAGCATGCTCGCGTTGCAGACGACCGAGGTTGATGGCGATCTCGAGCTGGCGCCATTCGCGTGCCAGGCACAAGCGTTCCGCCTCGAGGCATGCGTCGACGTCGTTAAGCTCGGCCCCAAGACGGCATAGCGCCCTCACCGCGCCTTGAAGGAGGCCGTGCCGGTCGGCAGGGAAGGCACGTGAAGGGCCACCCGTCTACAGCGGGGATCCGGGGGCCGAGGGCCCACTGTCTGGCCCCCCGTCCCGGGGCTGGGCCTCATAGGGACTCGCCCCTCCGCTTGAAGAAGGCGCTGACGCCCCAGGCGTCCAGCTACCAGGAAGAATCATCAGGGGTGGCCTCGGCCACGCCCGCGCAAGTCGGAGGCCACGCCTGAAGAGGAACGCCGGAAACTCGGGCCCGAGGCCCCCTATGGACGGCTTGGGCCCCGCGGGCACCTCCTCGCGCACGGTCACGTTGTTCACGAGGCACAGAGCCGCCACAGGCCCAGCATCTATGGGAGGTGGTGGCGGAGGTGCGCTCCTCCCTTCGTGAGGAGGGGACCTGAGGAGCAAAGACTCAGAAGTGCACGTTATGCGGAAATCAAGGGAGGTCGGGCACTTACTCATTCAGGGCGATCCAGTTCCTCTTCCTCTCGCTCCCCGGGGCCGGGCCGTTGCGGCCCCCGGGCTTCCTCCTCCCCCGGCGCGCGCATGAACCAGGGGACGGCTCGCTGACGTCCGGCGCATGGCACCCTGCGGCAGGAGCGGTGGTCGTGCCTCTGGGCGTGGCATCACCTGCGCCGCTTGGAGGGACGGAGGCGGACGCTTGAGGGGCCAGCGGCTCAGGACGCTTCTCCGAAGTCGCGCGAGGGGCGCTAACCTCAGGGCCCCCGGAGGCTGGGGCTGACACGAGGAGGGCGTCGTGAGCGTCCACATGGACTTTGGGAAGCAGCCCCCACTCGTCGAAGCATGGCATCTTCTGGGCGAAGGCTCCCTTGTTCGGGTAATTGTACAAGGGGAGCCCTTCCGGAGGAAGTGTGGCGGGTTCCCCGCTAGTCAGGAGGTGGAGCACCTCACGCAGCAAGCTAGAAGGAAGGGAAGGCACCTGAAGCTTCATGGCGTCGTCGGGGCCGGCAAAGGCCCACATGGGGCGAGAGTGGCGCTGGAGGGGAGCGATTAGCCGACGGATGAACTCCCTCACCACCATCGCCATCGTCACACCTGCCTTCTTCGGGATGGCTAACCTAGCCGTAACCAACGCAAGCCGCGGGTCAACAAGCTTGGCGTGTCCCCAACCGGGGCTCGGCACCACGGGGGCTTCCGGAGCTTGGAGCGGGGAGCTGTACGTAGCGGCGTCGACATACACCCACTGCCTCCGGAAGCCCTCCGCGTCCGGATGAAGCTCGTCGTTGAGGGCCGCGCCCGCCGTCGCGTCCGCCGCTCGGAACGACGTGCACCCCGAGCACTGCCCGCTGGCGACCATATGGAGGGAGAAGAATTGGCGAAACAGAGCCACGGATGGGGAGATGCCCACGAAGGCCTCACACAAGAACGCGAAGGCAGAGAGGAGACGATGGATCCATGGTCGAGGTGTAATGCGTGGACCTAGTAGTGCATGAGCACGGCATTGAAGAAGTCCGAAAACGGTGGCAGCAAGCCAGAGAAGATGGCATGTAGATGAAGGGGGATGTTGGTGGCCTAAAAAACACCTTCTCTACCTATGTGAGTTTAATGATAATGAAATCTTATCTTCTTATGCCAAGGGTGTTTATAGTTACTATGATATCGAACAAATTGAAGAATTTTGTTTCTTTTAAGGGCACCTATGAAGTTGCTTCTTTGATTGAAAAGTATGATGCTACTCTCTACAAATCTGAATTTTTTGCCATACTTAAATATTGCTATGAAAGTTGTGCTCATAATACCTATGTTGGTGAATTTATTGGGAGAATGTCTGCTACTTTGGAAGAGAATGATAATATGCAGGAATCTATAGATTATGATCCTATTGATTTGCTTGAAATATCCCTTTTTGATGAATGTGATGCCTATTATGCTTATGGCCATGATGCCAATATTAATGATGCTTATGAGGATGAGCTTTCTATAGTTCCTTATGTTAAAAATGAAATTATTTCCGTTGCACCCACATTTTATAGTGATATTATATTTTTTGAATTCTCCCAACAACACTATATCGAAGAAGGTTGCACTTATTATGGATTATACTAATGGGTTGCGTTTTACCATTTTACATGATGATTTTTTCATGCCTGTTCTTTATTATAATGATCATGATTGTGGTCATTATAATGCCATGAATATTAGAAGTGGATTTGGAAGAGTGTCGACTTTAGAGAATTCCACTACCTTGGAGAATAATCAATCTTACGAAGTTTTTGATAAAGGTGGGTTTGGAGAGGTCATGACTTTAGTTAATGTTAATCCCACTATCTTGGAAGCTTATAAATTTTTTATTCATTTGAATCATGAAGATAATATTTTATATGATAGCTATATTGTTGAATTTGATTGCGATCATACATGTAATTATTATGAGAGAGGAAAATATGGTTGTAGAACCTTTCATGTTATTCAATTACCTCTCTTGATGTTGAAATTTTTAATGCTTCATTCTTCCTATTTGCATATGCTTGATATTATTTCTCTCAATAATTTTTTTCTATAAAATGCGTATGCATAGGACGAGGGTTAGACTTAAATGTTTTAACTAAATGCTATATGATGCTCTCTTTGTGCTTCAATTCTTGTCTTTTATGGGAGAATCATTATTATCACAAGCCTATCTTAATGGCTATAAAGAAAGAGCTTGTTGGGAGACAACCCGATATTTTAAATTATATTGAGTTAACATGATTATTTCTAATGTAATGATTGTGTTTTTATGTTTAAATTAGTGTCTGTGCCAAGTAAAGCCTTTGGGATGAGTTGAATGACAAGTAGAATTGATGCGGTGCAAGAACAAAAACTTTTGCGTCAAGTGCAGATTTTCTCTGATTTTAGTGGAATGTATTTTTTATCTAATTTTTTAAACAGTATTTGTATACAAATTCCCCAGGTTTTCCTAATTTTTCAGAATTATTGGAGTTACGGAAGTATAGTGTTTGCGCAGATCATTACAGATTGTTCTGTTTTAGACAACTTCTGTTTTTGCTTGCATAGTTTACTTGTTTTGATGATGCTATGGATTGTATCAGGGCGGAATAAGCCATGGAGAAGTTAGAATACATTACCTTAAGAGATAATAAAATATGAATCAATTTATAATAGTACCTAAAGTTTTTGATTTACCTATCATACTAATGGAGGTCACGAGTTTTCTGTTGAGTTTTGTGTGCTGAAGTTTTCAAGTTTTGGGTGCGATCACGATGGATGAAGGAATAAGGAGCGGCAAAGAGCCTAAGCTTGGGGATGCCCAAGGCACCCCAAGGTAAATTCTAGGAAGACTCAAGCGTCTAAGCTTGGGGATGCCCCGGAAAGCATCCCCTCTTTCGTCTCAATCCATCGGTATGTCACTTGGAGCTACATTTTTCTTCATCACATGATATGTGTCTTGCTTGGAGCACTAGTGGACAAATGGCTAGCCATAACTCTTGTTGGTGGAGCGCCAACTTTCTCCAATGCCAGCACTAATATTTTCAAATAGTGCTGGTGTTGGCTAAATTTGTACGTTATTATTAATCACATAGTGGTGGCGTTCAACTTCGGCCGAACGTCACTTGTATGAGGACTTCGTCGCTCTCCCCTTGTGCAAATTATTGTTGGCGTGACTAATGTTCCTACGCCAGTACTATGGATTGTACTTGTGTCGTTCAGCTTGTGTCGCACGCCATAGGTATATTTTGTGGATCCAAAGATTTTCTGGTGGCGTCCTAAAGGTAGAACGCCACAAATATTTGCATCTCTCTATATATAGCTATTGTCGGATTTCGGGCTCCGCAAAACCCTCAAGGTTCGAACACAGGGGCGTGTGCGAAGCTTCCCTGTGGCCTCGCCCTACTTAGCTCGCTACACGATGGTGACTACGGCAAACTCGCACGACGACGAGGAAGAAAATGAACACGGTGGTTTACCCAGGTTCGGGCCGCTGCGAAGCGTAATACCCTACTCCTGCTTTGGTGGATTGCCTCTCGGGGAGGTGTGGTGGATGAACTAGTACAGTGGTTTCGAGCCTCGTGAGGGTGCTCGAGCGGTGTTCTTGGCTCTCTGCCTTGTCTTGTGTTGGTGTGTTCGTCCCGTCCCCCTCTACGGTGCGGCCTAGCCTCTATATATAGCAGTGGCCCGGGTCCTCTTCCTTATCGCAATGGCGGGAAGGGATCCCACAACGGCTAAATTTGAAGGGGGACAGGAGTACATCCCCGCCCTGTCCAAAGGTGGTATTCGCCTGCAAAGTAGCCGTCGGTGATGCAGAGGTGGGCTCGGCGATGACATCTGTCCTGCGGGGCTCGTGGTCGTGGTCTTGTTGCACCAGAATGGAAACCTTTGGGGGATGCTTTGGGAACCCGCGTACGTCCTTGCTCCCTTTGCACCAAAGGGGAAACTGATCCGCCTGGCGCGCTGGCGCCCGCCTGTCCTTCCTTGCGTCATATTTGACTCCTGAGGCCGGGTTCTGCATAGAGATCTCCGCCGCTCCGGAGGGGGCCTGGGGAGGCCTACCCCCTGCTGGTCTTCGCGCTGTTCTCCCTCGCGAGCCTGGGGTCCTCACGAGGGCCTTGCCTTGTGTGGGATCGCGCCAGGCCGCGTTTGGCTGACGAGGTGGGCCATGCCCTGGGCCACAGGCAGGCAGGTCTGGGTACCCCCGTTCCCAGAATGCCGACAGTAGCCCCCGGGCCCAAGGCGCGCTCGAGCTGGCTTCTTGGCGAAGCCTTGAGGACGGCCCGAAGCGCCGCGGGCCCCAGATGCCTGTGGGCCAGGCTTTACATGCGTCGAACGCATGGGCGGCGACACCCCTGCTCCCCGAGGGCATCAAGGACCGCCGCAAGTCGAACTGATGCGATGCCCGTGTGTAGCGCTAACCATCATTGCCCTTCCTTGAATGCTGCTGCCGCCTTGGGCCTCTACTCCTCGGGCCACGCGGAAGCAGCCCATCAATCGGTAGGAGAGGCGACGTGGACGGTACTGCGCTGATCGAACCGCTCCGCGGCGCCCAAGAGGCGCACGACGCCCGCTCTCCCATGATGCCCCGCGGCTGTAGTTACGTCGATAAATCCGCCCGACCCCTGGCAAGGGGGGGAATTGCAGTCTCGAGGTGTCTTCTTGCTTCCTTTGCTCTGCAGAGAAAGCCCTCTCCTCTTCCCAGCTTCTCTTCTCCTATGGCGTCTGGAGGAAACGATGCAGGCGCTGGGAAGCGCGCGGCACCGCCGGCTCCCTCGCCCTCCTCCGGAGGCAGCGGCGGGGGGCCCTCGGGGTCGGCGCAAGTTCGCCGGCGCTGGGCCATGATCGATGAGTGAGTATTCTGCCGTCGTCCTCCTTAGTCGTTTTGTCCAGCGCTCCTAGCATGATCCCCTCTTTCTCCCAGGGTGCCCGCGGCCAAGAAGGGCATGCTCGGCGGGCTCCAAGAGGAGACGGACGCGCTGCGGGCCAAGCTGGCGACCGCCGAGGCCGCCTTCCAAGCCGCCCTCAGGGGTGAAGCGGAGGCCAGGGCGGAGCTGGCGTCCCTCCAGGCCCAGGTTCAGGAGGCTGCCGACGCCGTGCAGGCCGCCCAGGACGAGGCGGCGCACGCCAAGATGGAGTCCCAACGCGCTAAGCAGTATCTTGACATCGCCCGCCGCGCAACCAGCGCGGTGAGCCGGTTCGTAGGGGATGCCCCCGCGCTGCCGTGCGCGCACGGCGATGGGGGCTATCTCGACTTCTTCTGGAGGGTGGTGGAGGCGTTGGAGGCCGGCGTCTCCCGCGTGAATACGGACAACGAGTCCGACGCGCGCGGCCTTCTGGACCTCGCCCTGACCTTCGTCTTCTCCAACTTGCGCGGCCACGCCCCGCAGCTCGACCTCCGGCGTGTCGTGGAGCGGGTGCCTGACGAGCTCCAGCGCTCCCTTCAGGACGAGGTGCGCCCGCACGTGGAGTCCCTGGTGGAGCGGTTCATCCAGGTGCCCGCCTCCAGCGGGGAGGACGACTCCGACTCCGAGGCGGCCGGCGACGCGGGTGGCGACGGGGACTCCTCCCCCTAGGCATCTCCTGTTTCCCTTTCATGGTCCTTGTAATATTTTAAGAAGAACTCGTCCCCGGGGGGTGTTAATCTTTTTCATGTTACCTTTGCCCTCTTATTTTTCTTCTCTTGAACTTGCCGATTGCTTGCTTGCTGCGACGTGACTCGGTTTCTTTGCGCGGGGCTCGGCGCTGCTGCCGACTCGGCTTGGTGGTGACGGCTGGCAGGGCCCTCGTGAGGTCTTCTCTCCTGAGGGGCGGCTCTCGGCCGTCGAGCCCCGGGTCCTTGGCGTCGTTGCTCGTCGAGGCAGAATTCCTTCCTTTGCGCCGTCACTCCAGGCATCCGGGGCCGCACGGGCTTCCAGGGTGGCACACTGTAGACTGTAGTATCTGCATTATGGAGTCAGTGCGCGCAACCTCTATCCCGCATTCGGGCCGCCATTGGGTCAGGAGGCCCGCGCTTGGTTTGGTAGTGTACTTAGCTTGTCGGCCGGTGACGATTTCATGCGCCGCGTGGCGCGGCTGGGTTGCCCAGATAATCCGTGACTCCGCCCCGGGCGCTTCTTCTTTGCATGTGGGGCAGGTGGGGAGCCCTTTCAGCACTCTGTGTCTACAGGCCCCGGTCCCGCACATTTCCCTACCACCGTAGTGTACGACCGGATCACCAGGACGGAACTACGGGGTGAGGCCTCGACACCCTCGATGCCGACCGGATCACCAAGGATGACATCGAGGGGCGAGTGGCTATATGACCGGTAAGGCTCCTGAGGCGCGTTGCTCAGGAGCCCCCTTTGACGCTCAAGCAGCTCTACCTCAGCAGGTCCCAGTCCCGCTCATTTCCCTACCACCGTAGTGTACGACCGGATCACCAGGACGCAACTACTAGGCGAGGCCTCGACACCCTCGATGCCGACCGGATCACCAAGGACGACATCGAGGGGCGAGTGGCTATATGACCGGTAAGGCTCCTGAGGCACGTTGCTCAGGAGCCCCCTTTGACGCTCGAGCGACCCCCATTCCGCCCTGTCGTGTTCTGCCTCAGGAGGCACTGGGGCCTCCTGAGACTCCATGCCGTGGTGCCGTGCCGCGGTCGGAGCCCCCGAGTGGGGGTCGACTACCCAAAGATGCAAGTCCCTGAGGCGACAGGGCCATGCTATCCAGCTCTGAGGTGCCTCGGGGTGGGCCGGAGCGCACGGCCCCTTGTGAAACACAAATCCAGAAAAAGAGAATTCAAGACCGGTAAAACGAGAGAACAACGAGAGAAAAGTCCCCGCCCATTTTTCTTTTAAACATAAAGTTCTAAAGTCCTCGGACTTCATTGCAAAAAGTGGCGACTCGAACACAAAATGAAGCAAGCAAACGCCGCGTCCGGCACCTAGGCTAGTCTTCGTCTTTGTCTTCCCCCAGCGCTGAGCGTAGGGCATCCACGTTGCATGGGCATAGACATTGGAGGGCAGTGATGAATTGTCCGCTAGCGCGGAGCATGGGGCTTCCACATTGCGTGGGAGGGAACCCCTCCGCGTCCTCGGGGGGCTCCGGGCGTATACAGCCCACTCATTATTACGTGAGAGTTTCACGGCCGTAGATAGCTGGGCAAGCCCCCGGGCGCACGGCCCGGTTGCTCCCAACTCCGTCAAGAGCCATCCCGTGCATTTCTGCTCGGTTGCACGCCTCTATGACCCAAACCCGAACGCATTGCTCCCCGCGTAGCCGCAGGATTGCGCTTCCGCGGCCCAAACATGAGCATAATGCATCCGGCACAGTCATAGAGGTGTTTTGTCGATGAAGCTGGCTCGAGGGCCTCGTGAGGCCCAGCCTCCCGAGGCTGCGCTGGTGTTCCAGCTGCCGCGGGTGGGCCGCGCTTCTTGCGTCTTGCTGCCTCGCCCCCACAGGCCATCACTCCTGAGGCCCGGGGGCTCTGCTCGGTGTTGCTTGCTCGCGTGGGCGACGGCTTACGCCGTGCCCCGCGGGCCCGGGGGCGCCCTCCCTCTTTCTCCCGCTCGCGTCGTCCAGGCTCGGTTCTCCATCGGGGGGGAGCCCCCAGGCCGGCTCAGGGAGGACGCCCGGGGCTCTCCCTACTCTTGGGGGGTGTTGGCGCCTGAAGCAGGCGCCTGATGCACCCCGCCGCCCAGAGGTACGACGTAGCATGGTACATAGGGCTCCACATAAGGGGGGCACCGGGAATGGCCCCTCCGGGCGGCGGGGGGGGGGGGGGGGCGCCCTGTGCGTGCAGGCCGCAGACCCTCTTGCGACGAGCCTTAGAGCGAAGTTGCTTACCTCTGCCACCGCCGTTGGGTGGGCCGCGCGTCTCCTGACGTGGGTTGCTCCCTCAGCGATCCGACGCGCCTTCGCCGTTGTTGCTTGTCTGCCCGGACGCCTGCGCCGCTTGCTCCCTGCGCAGGATGGCGCGCTCCCGCCTGGTCAATCCAGGTTGTTGAAGGTCCACTGGGTCACGGAGGCGCGTCTTAGTGCATGCGTGGGGCGCCCCGTTGTTTCCTCCGCGCTTTTGGTCGTCATGGCCGGGCTGCGCCCCGAAACTGGTCACCGGAATTCGAAGGAGAAGGAGCACGGCGTGCGGCGGGTCCCGCTCGGGCTCGCCCAGGGCTGGAGGGGGCACGCCGACGGTGGGCTGGGGACAGGCGCTGCGAGCGAGCCCCCAGCGCTTGAAGAAGAGTGAGGAGCCACGGCCCTCCGCGCGACGGTGACCAGCTCTGCGACGTGGTCGGCCCATGCGTCGAAGCCCCCGTGCGTCGGGCGGTGGCGGAGCATCTCGCTTGCCAGCAGCAGCACATCGTGCGCGTCGAGGTCCCCCACGTAGGTGTGGCGCGATGCCGGTGCTGAGGGCGCCGCCCGTCCATCGTGAGTTTGGGCGATGCAAGGGGCGGTGACGGTGGAGGCGATACTGGCGGCTTGATACTGACCGCCCAACACTATGCCGCTGGGACATGGGTCTCCTGCGGCAGCGGTGGGATCGGTGGAAGCTGATCCGCCGCGGCCGGTGGAAGCTTGCTGGGTGCTGGCCATCGGAGCGGTGGAGCGGAGGAGGAGCGAGGCTCGAAGAAGACTCCGACACGCCCCCTACCTGGCGCGCCAAATGTCGGATTTCGGGCTCCGCAAAACCCTCAAGGTTCGAACACAGGGGCGTGTGCGAAGCTTCCCTGCGGCCTCGCCCTACTTAGCTCGCTACACGATGGTGACTACGGCAAACTCGCACCATGACGAGGAAGAAGATGAACACGGTGGTTTACCTAGGTTCGGGCCGATGCGAAGCGTAATACCCTACTCCTGCTTTGGTGGATTGCCTCTCGGGGAGGTGTGGTGGATGAACTAGTATAGTGGTTTCGAGCCTCGTGAGGGTGCTCGAGCGGTGTTCTTGGCTCTCTTCCTTGTCTTGTGTTGGTGTGTTCGTCCCGTCCCCCTCTACGGTGCGGCCTAGCCTCTATATATAGCAGTGGCCCGGGTCCTCTTCCCTTATCGCAATGGCGGGAAGGGATCCCACAATGGCCAAATTTGAAGGGGGACAGGAGTACATCCCCGCCCTGTCCAAAGGTGGTCTTCACCTGCAAAGTAGCCATCGGTGATGCAGAGGTTGGCTCGGCGATGACATCCGTCCTGCGGGGCTCGTGGTCGTGGTCTTGTTGCACCAGAATGGAAACCTTTGGGGGATGCGTTGGGAACCCGCGTACGTTCTTGCTCCCTTTGCACCAAAGGGGAAACAGCTCCGCCTGGCGCGCTGGCGCCCGCCTGTCCTTCCTTGCATCATCTTTGACTCCTGAGGCCGAGTTCAGCATAGAGATCTCCGCCCGCTCCGGAGGGGGCCTGGGGAAGCCTACCCCCTGCTGGTCTTGGCGCTGTTCTCCCTCGCGAGCCTGGGCTCCTCGCGAGGGCCTTGCATTGTGTGGGATCGTGCCAGGCCGCGTTTGGCTGACGAGGTGGGCCATGCCCTGGGCCGCAGGCAGGCAGATCTGGGTACCTCCGTTCCCAGAACACCGATAGCTATCCCGATCCTTGTTAATTATAGGTGATCTCTTGACGGTAATGTCATATATGTGTGTATACATGACAGACCGGCGACCTCTTCCTTCGTTCTATTGAGTGCTAGGCTCTGTATCGATGACTGTACTTGCTTTTGTGTATAATCCTCTAGTTATGTAATGCCCAATATATTTTCGATTTCAATTTTTTACAAATGTATTTGTGTAGTAATATGCTGAAATGTTTTTGACCATTTTTTGTAGGCACTGTGGAAGTGCACGATTCATATATATATGGATCGAACTATAAATGGGTTCTTCAAAGTCGCGTTGGAAGATATGAATCGGAAAGGAGATACAAAAATATTATGTCCATGTAAGAAGTGCGAAAGTTTTGATTGACCCTTCTATTGGTCGTGTGAAGATGCACTTGTTGAAATATGATTTCATGCCTGGTTACACACGGTGGACAAGTCATGGTGAGGAAGAGGAGGATGCCGAAGTCGAACGGGCGGTACATGATGATGGGCTAGAAGGAGGTGTGAAGAATGTTTCAGAACATGAAAATCACCTCGATGGGTAGGAAGAACGTAATGGTAAAGAACTGTCAAAGAAGGAAGATCTAGACGACTATGACCAATCTGCCATCTATGAAGAACAAGATGACGTTATTTGGAAAGAGAAGTGTAAGAAAAGACGCAGAAGCACGTCGGATGCAGAAACTTCCGTTGAGAGCCCCCACACAAACAAGAGAAAAACTTCCATTGAGAGCCCCCGCACAAACAAGACAAAAAATTCCGTTGAGAGCCCCCACACAAACAAGAGAAATCGGGAAAGGACGTCGTAGTTGATTTTTATCTATTTTTTATTTATTATTAATTCGGCAGCATTCGACCGTATTTTAATATTAGTGTAATAATCTTCTTGTGTATGTGACCTTATCCATCCCCTTTTAACATTTTAGTTTTGACCGAATTTTATTATTCTACATTTGCATTAACCTTCGTGTCGGATTTTGGGCTCCGCAAAACCCCAAGAAGTTCGAACCCAGGGGCGTGTGCGAAGATCCCCAACTGCTTCACCCCCACAACGCCCACGACACGATAACCCCGCTCAATGGCGAGGAAGAAGATAGCACACGAGAGTTTACCCAGGTTCGGGCCGCTGCGAAGCGTAAAACCCTACTCCTGCCTTTGGTGGATTGCCTCACGAGGAGGTTTGTGGATGAACTAGTACAGTGGCGTCTTGCCTCGCGGTGTGTTTGCGGGTGGTTGTTCGATCCCTCCCACAACAGAGCAGCCTAGCCTCTATTTATAGTGGCCCGGGTCCTCTTCCCTTGTCGCCATGGAGGGAAGGAATCCCACAACGGCCAATTTTGAAGGGGGACAGGAGGTACACCCTATCCTGACGAAAGGTGGTCTTCGCCTGCAAAGTAGGTGGTGGTGACGCGGTGGTGGGCTCGCTGGTGACATTCGTCCTGCCGCGCCCGCTGGCCTGGTCTCGTTGCACCAGAATAGAAACCTTTGGCGGGGCGTCTCGGGAACCCGCGCTCGTCCTTGTCTCCTTTGCACCAAAGAGGAAACTACCCCCCTGGCGCGCTGGCGCCCGCCTGGCCCGGCTGGTGTCACCCTTGGCCTCCTAAGGCCGAGCGTTGCATAGGGATCTCCGCCGCTCGGGAGGAAGCCTGGGGAGGCCTCCCTTCCCTGGGGGCCTTGGCGTTATCCTCCTCGCGAGGATGAGGCACTCACGAGGGTCTTGTCTTGAGTGGAGCCGCGCAGGGCTGTACGGACCATCGAGCGGGCCAAGTCCTTGGCCGCAGGCAGGCAAGTCTGGGTACCCTGGTATCCAGAACGTCGACAGTAGCCCCCGGGCCCAAGGTGCGCTCGAGCCGGCTTCGAGGGGGAGCTGTCGAAGACGGCCCGGAGCGCCGCGGGCCCCTATTGCCTGCGGGCTAGGTCTGGCGCGTGGTGCGTGGTTGGGTGCGGGCGTCCCCGCTCCCACGTCTCCTCGGCAACTGTCCGACCCGACAAAAGACCGACGTCCAGCGTTGAATCATTATTTCTTTCCCCTTCCGCACTCGTGCTCTTCCTTCCAGATCTCCACCCTTTGTGAGAACCTCTCCAGATCTCAGCGCCGCTCCGTCCTCCCTCTTGCTTCCTCGGCCCCAAAGGCTTTTCGATGGCTCCCTCCGGCAAGTCGAGACCCGAAGCCCAGAGCTCGGCTTCCGCTCCCATCTCGCCGGCGCTCTCAGAGTCCACCATAGCCAAGGATGGGGACCTCGCCCCGATGCTTCCGTAGACGGCGGACGACACCAATGAGCGGGGGCGGACCTTCATATGGTGCGGCTCCGCGGAGAGGCATCACCTGGCCAAGTCGGCCTACCCCTTCTTCCTCCACAGCGTCTTCTCCGGGCTCGTCCCGCCCTTCTCCGCGTTCTTCGCCGCCGTCCTTGGGCATTACGGGATCCAGGCCCTCCATCTTCAACCCAACTCCATTATGCTTCTGTCACGCCCAAGATGCGATCCTATCCTTATTTTGGCACGAGGGCCTCTACAGGGATAGAAGCGCATCTCGTCGTTTCGCAAGAATGGATATCGTTAAAAGTACATGTAAAGAAGAGATGAGTATATGGAATTGGCTTACACTCGCCACAAGCTACATCAATATCACATCAATACAGCAACATATCCAAGCATCATACAGAAGAGCAGGGTCCGACTACAGACAAAAACAAACGATAAAATGACATCCATCCTTGCTATCCCAGGCTGCCGCTTGGAACCCATCCTAGATCGATGATGAAGAAGAAGAAGAACTCCAAATCAAACAAGCATCGCTCTCACGTCAATTCATCGCATTACCTGTACCTGCAACTGTTGTTGTAGTAATCTGTGAGCCAGAGGGACTCAGCAATCTCATTTCCAAGGGTATCAAGACTATTAAAGCTTAATGGGTGAGGTATGGTTAAGTGGTGAGGCTGCAGCAAGCACTATGCATTTATTTGAGTGGCTAACTTACAAGTACAAGAATAATGGGGGATGATTGTCGAATAAACGGTCGTGAAATAGTAATGATCTCTAAGAGATCCTGAACACCTACTTACGTCAAACATAACCCCACCATGTTCTCTCTCGGATAAGGACTCACGAGAAGAGACAGTCACAGTTACGCACACGGTTGGTGTATTTTATTTGAGTTTACTTCAAGTTTGCTATGACCGGGTGTTAAACAAAGTTTCCAAGTTGCCACGTAACTGCGGGCACGGCTTTCCGAAAGATTTAACCCTGCAGGGGTGCTCCAACTCATCCATCACAAATTAACCACACGCCGCGGGAATAACCTCGACCACGAATCTCGTGATCTTCCTAGGCAATTCCATTGGAAAACCTCAACCTCGAGATATCCCGAAGTATTATCGGAATTCCTCGCGCAAGACGTTCGAGAAAGGTAAAACAAATCCAGCAAAGCCGCCCGACGTGTCGACGAACCCGATAGGAGCCGCGTATCTCGTTCTCAGGACACGACCGGATGGGACTAGCTACGGGGAAAACCAATCCCCGAGTTTCCTCGAGGCGGCCCCGTAGGCAGCCCGTTTGGGACGAACACCATCAGCACTGGCCCCCCTGTATTATGTTAAATTAATCCACGGGTTCATGACGCCCTATGCATTACTAACGGTGTAAAATATTATTATGTTGAGCAAATGTAGTACCAAAGTTGGGCCTTGCCAGACAAGTTTTATCCTAAAACGAAAGTCAAGGGGGTCCCCATAACAACCCCGAGCATGTTAGGAGCGCTCAATTATGGAACATAACACCGGTACACAAGCAACTAGGGCGGCAAGAGTGGAACAAAACACCGAGCAAAAGGCCAAGCCTTCCACCCTTTACCAAGTATATATGTGCATTAAATTAAATAGCAATAATATTTTGATAGCTGGAAACAAATGCACCTGCAACTAGCAACGCTATAAGAAGGGCTGAGCAAGCGGTAACATAGCCAACACAATGTTTGCTGGGATGTGGAGGGGTTAGAGGTTTTCATGGCAATTTGGGAGGCTTGACATACAAGTGGTAGGTAGCGACACAGCGATAGAAACGAGACATCTAGCATGGCAATGATAGTATTGGTATCCAGGGAAATGATCATCTTGCCTGAGATCCCGCTTGGAAGAAGAACGAATCCATGAAGAAGATGATCCAACGTAGTCGAACGAATCCTCACACTCCGAACGCTTTCGGAACTCTATCGAGGAGAAGCAATCCGTAACAAACAATCAACACATGATAACACCGCAACATATGCATGACATGATGCACTTCAAATATGAAGCATGTTATGCATGACATGGCAAGCACATCAAACAACTACTACACATTAAGTGAAGTTCAATATGCAACGAGTTGCATATTGACGAAACTCCACGTTCAAATATTTAGTTCACTCTCGTTAGGTACTCTTCAATATCGAATGTTGTTAACATGGGTGGTCATGGCATAAGGTGAAGATGGAATTACGCAATTTTAAATGGAGAAGGAGAACACACCTACAAAAAAATAATAAATCTCCATGTTACGAGAAATGCGGTTAATGTTGTTTAACTAACCAATCATTTTAAATGTTGTTTATCATGGCAAGAGGTGAAGCTTGAACAACCACATCGTCTAGGCATTTTAAATGAGGCCGGAAACAACATATAGCATTTTCGAAACGACCCCATATGCATATATTGAATTTGGTCCAGATCTGTCTAAACACAATTTTATAGTTGTTAAACAGCAAAATTAATGTCACCATGTGATTCTACACGTTTTTCTAGTCAAGTTACATATATAGATCATGAAAATCGGAGCTACAGTTATTTAGTTATGAGACAAACCGTATTAGCATGGCATTTGCGCAAATTAATGCAAACAAAAAGTTTAAACATTTCGAACATGGATGAAAGTTGGAAAAATGTGAAACTACAGGAAATTCCACCAATTTTGCATATATGACATGTTTTAATTTTGAGGCATGGACATTTAGTTATTAACAATTCCAATCAATGGCAAATCTGCAATTATGTAAGCACTAGAAAATAGCTACATCACAATGGACAGATTGAAAAAAAAAATGGGCCAGAAGCTGCACAGTGCAACGTCCCAGGAGTAGAATCGGCCCAAGCAGCCATGCGTGTGTGTGCACGAATAATAAATAGAAACAGGGCAAAATGGGATGGCTGGGGATCGAACCCAGGATCCCTTGGTTGCAGACCAACGCAATGACCGGCTGGACTACTAACGAATTGTGATTAAACAATGGGTCTTCTGCTAGATGGACCATACCTTGACGCTAACTGAACCAAACTAAAAGCGGGCAAAGCAGGGGATGGGGAGGTCGATCTGGTGCTCAGGCACCACGGCCATGGCGGACAGAGGGTTGCAGGGGAGGTCACAGGCGAGGGCGCGGGGTCGCGGGGGCTGGTTCCGGCGAGGGGAGGCGGAGACCCGGCGGCTTGATTCCATGGGGTCGTCGGCGACCTGTAGAGAGGCGGCCATGGTGGGGGAAAAAATTCAGAGAAAGAGAGAATCAAGGGAAGGAAGAAGGAGCGGCTCGGGTCTTGACCTGCGGTGGCCTCGGGGACGACGGCAGGACAGCGCTGGTGCAGCCCGGCGGCTCTGCTCGCCGGTGAGAGGAGGAGGTCGAGGCGCTCGGCGCGGGGAGCTCCAGGATCGGGCATGGAGGCAGGCACGGGAATCCATGGCATCGCTTGGCGTCCATGGCGTGGCTCGGCTGCGATATTCCATGGCCGGACTTGGTGAGGGCAAGGGACGCCAGAGGCTCGCGAGATCCCGCCGACGAGGAGGTCCATGGCGATGCTCGGGACGACAGCTATCCATGTCGTCGGGCACAACTCCTGTTGGTCCCAAAGAAAGAGGGAGAGCCTGCGAGGTGAGGGAGAGAGACAGGAAGACGGGGAAACGGAGGAAGCAGGGAGAGGGGCGCGGTGCTCATCTGCGGGTCCGACGAGGCTGGAGGAGCTGACCGGAGCGTCGAAGAGGCGGCGAGGCTTGCGGGAACGCGGGCAGCAGCTCGCTGGTCTATGGGCGCTGGACGTGTCCAGGGAACAGAGGGAGGAATGGAGCGGCTGTGGTTGGTTGGATGGATCTGGAGCTGATCCCGAGCTGGGGGAAGACAGAGGCGGCGACACGAGTGGGAGGATGGGACAAGCGTCCTCGATTCTAGGGTTAGGCTAAAAATGGACATATATATAGCAGGTGGATTTTTGGTAGGGGCTATCTGGACCCTCCGATCGTAATCGTACGGTCGAGAAATATAGGCTAGGGAGTCCAATTCAAAAACGGATGATGGTTTGGGGTATTACGGGGTTGATCCGGACCCACTGGTCACGGACAGGAGTTTTGGGTTCGGGGAAGCTATCGGACGCGTGCGGGGTCTGTGTACTGTGCAGAGGGGCTAGACATAGCAGAGAGGAAAAACGGGCAGCCCGACATGAAGTTTTGAAAATCGAAACACATCTGCGATTTGACCGGCTATAGTGCCGCTATAGGTTTAACGGTTCGGGTAAGAAACGGACTCCGGTTGCGACGAAATTTGATAGGCGGTCTAGCTACACTATATTGAGACCGCTCGCCAAGATTCGACCCAATCCAAGAAAGTTTGAAACACACTTTGAAAATAACATTTTAACGATGCCGCGGGCGCGTGCGTGTGTGGTTGGTCTCGAAACGGCCGTCGATGAGAACGGAGAGAACCGGCGACTACAAACGGATGCCACTTTTCGAAAACGAGTGACGATGCCATGCAAATGATGCGAATGATGCGATGATGAATGCGACAAACAAACGAATCACACGACGACAATGGAATAAAACGGGAATCTTCTGGAGCGTCGGTCTCGGGCTGTTAGAACTCTCCTCCACTTACAAGAGATCTGGCCCCGAGATCTAAGACTGAGAAGGGGAAGAGGAAGAAGAAGGAAGAGGTAAAACTTAGTTGCTCCTTTGACAAACGAGTGAAACCCATGAAACTTGAAGGTTGCAAAGAGATGAAGAAATGGCATGAGGAACAAGCAAGAATTCGAAAGAAATTTCGGCAACATTTCGGTAGGATAGAGGGACAGAATTTGATAAGATGGAGAGAACTTGAAAAGAGAAAACAACACTCCGGTTAAAAGATAAGCAAGGAATAAACAAGAACTTGACAGCACAAGATGATAGATTGAAGAGAGCAACATCACTACGGCTCCGTAGCAAGAGAATAGAAGCTAGATCATTGGGAGGAAAGAACGAAGAAGAAAATGACAACTTCTACCACAATTGAATTAGAAAAACATCCTTAGAAAGAAGGATTGAACAGAGTTGTTGGCAAATCAACAACGAAAGAAAAGCTTGATGTGGGCTTATGGAACTCATCTCGAATTATGAGGTTGCAACCGGCCACTAACGGAAACAAAGCTTGCTTGGGAGCCACAAGAGATGGAAAACTTCTTTCACCAAGAGGATACATTGAGAGCTTGAATCATTGATAAGCAACTTAAATAGCAACAAACCTTAGGAAAGGCTTTAGGTGAAATATAATCTAAGATAACTCCAAGGAAGAACATGATGGGTTTAAATAACTCATTCTTGACCAATTCTCTTCGAGACTCCTCATGAATCAAGAATGCTATAACACCATCTCAAAAGATAAGGGAGAATGAATTGCACTAGAAATGCCGATAAAGAATACTTGAAAACTACCACAAGAATATTGAAGAACACTTTGAGAAGGAATTAAATATTTGAAAACACCATGAGGATCTCCGTATACGAAAGAATGATCAAAAGAAATGAAGGTTGAAAAGAGTAAGACTGAGGCCTTGTAAAGATCTAGATGAATCTTCGCGATGAGATACTTGAGAAAACATGGAACTCCGGAAAAGAAAAGATAGGCAACTATAATTGAGAATTTGATATCATGAACAACTCCGAAAGAAGGATTGAAATCACTTGATGAAACAAGAATAAGAATTATGTCATGCTTATCCTTCATCAAGTTAAATTGATGAAAATCACGGATTTAGCAAACCACTTATTCTTCTTGTAAAGAATGATGAGAGATCCGAACACAACTTGAAGAAGTCCTCAACGAAACACCGGTAAGAATTCACAAATGAATGAGGATACCATGAACGAATGACGATACATGAGAACGAAGAGACCATGATCTGCCTAAGAGAACAAACTTGAACGAAGCACCGGAATAATTAAGATACGAACGAAGAGACAATAATTGAGAAGAATTTGAGAACGAAAGTTGAAAGCTGAGAACAAAGAAATCTTCTGAAATGATGGCCTTCGGAGGATCGAGAAATGAAAACAACTCTAAAATGCTCCAGATAGATATGGAATGAATACTCATGATCGAAACACTTTTGGAAGAATGGCATGAAGCTTGAAACATGAATCTTCAAGAGAATGGATCGAGATTTAAGAGAAACTCTCCTTCGGTCTTCATGCTGAGAATAATGATAACGAGGAACACCACCAAGAATAATGAGACACTCTGGAATGATGAATAAGGAAAGGTTGAGCCAACGAAGAATTTTTTTTGGAGCGATCTTGGAGAAGGAATATGACTGATGGAATACATTCTTACGTCATATTGAAAGAGCTTGAGATCTCCGGGAAAGATTAGCAGAGCCAGGTAAGATCCTGGGGAAGAACCTGTGGGTTATGGGCCCACTCAAAAGAAACCAGCATTGAAACAATTGCTTGGGAAGAGAAATTGCACCGGTACAAATGAAAACTGATCAGGTGAGAACCCCGAAACAATTGAAAGGATTTGAACGAAAACACGAATCTTCTGAGATATCTTCAACACTCCGGATAGAATAGGGAGAGGAATTAATAACAAGAGAGGCCTAGCAAAGAATATCAACACGGGAAAGCATTGGATGAATGAAAATGATATTATGAGCACCGAAAGCTGAAATGAATCCACCGGAGAAGAAAAACAAGAACAAGAATGATGACATTGAAACTCCTGAGCATCATCACAAGGAATCACCGGATACATCACGGAAGAGAAGATAGCGGAAGCATCACATGAATAGAAAAGGCATTTGGATGAGAATTTAATCATTGAAGAAAAGGGAGGGAGGGCAGGAAAAAAAAAGACAACTTGGAACGGCTGAAACGAACTCCGGAAGAATAAGAGGATAGATCTTGCAAAAATTGGAAGGGATTGAATCATCTTGAAGAGAAGCACACCGGTTGGAAAGAAATTGACATGACAACTTCGGTTGAACAAAGGATTAGCATTCCCATAAAAATATGAGAATACCATTTAGAAAAGATATGAATTCACCACTAGACATCGAAGCAACTCAAATTACCATATTCCAACAAAACAAAGGACGGGGCTTGAGAATTAAGCCGGAAACAAATATATGATAGAGATTTCGCTCGATATTTTCATGGTAAGGCTCACACGGGCTCGATCTTACAGTAGCCATCATGTACAAGGCAGTGCACATGACATACGAAGCGTCCCCGAGTCGTAGCAAGCTACAAGGACTCTTTAAGACACAACGAGAACCGCTGTAAGAAAGACCGTCAACAAGCGAACCACTCGATGTCGAACCCCAACCTCACATCATCATCTGTGGAAGATAATCCTAGGTAACTACTTGAATTCCCACCTAAGAACTCCCGAAATCTCGGTTATGCAATTGGGTACACGGATACACGGAGTTTTACATGATCACTCAACTCCTAGCAGTAATACTACTCTCCAGTGTATCACATCCCTCAACACACAACCAAAGGTCTCAGAAACTCATCTACCTCAAACACTCGTAATCACAACGATACTAAACATGGCAGTACCCCGGATGCCTCCCCAGTACTGGGTGACTCCAGCCTTATCTCGCCACGAAAAGTATTGAAGCAATTTCGAACATCCTCCGTCCCGAGATACTAAGGAAACTGAATGATAACGATGTGTCAAGAATCCCCTGGAGCTCAACTCCCCGGAAGAAATCAAGTCAGACAGGAGGCACCAAGACAAAACTCCGTCACATCGGCATCATATAGTTCCCAAAATACCCGCGTGATCCTAAAATTTTTTTAGCGAGAAGAGGAGTAGAATCAAAATTCCGAAGTCGAATACCTCACCAGAGCATAGAAGAGGAGTAAAAGAAACCTACTCTCCGATATATAACTAGACTCAAAATAGTTTTTCACTAGACTCGACTCGGCCAAGTTCAATCAATCAAGGGGGCTCCTAGGTCGGAACCTGGCTCTGATACCAACTAGTCACGCCCAAGATGCAATCCTATCCTTATTTTGGCACGAGGGCCTCTACAGGGATAGAAGCGCATCTCGTCATTTCGCAAGAATGGATATCGTTACAAGTACATGTAAAGAAGAGATGAGTATATGGAATTGGCTTACACTCGCCACAAGCTACATCAATATCACATCAATACATCAACATATCCAAACATCATACAGAAGAGCAGGGTCGGACTACGGACGAAAACAAACGATAAAATGACATCCATCCTTGCTATCCTAGGCTGCCGCCTGGAACCCATCCTAGATCGATGATGAAGAAGAAGAAGAACTCCAAATCAAACAAGCATCGCTCTCACGTCAATTCATCGCATTACCTGAACCTGCAACTGTTGTTGTAGTAATCTGTGAGCCAGAGGGACTCAGCAATCTCATTTCCAAGGGTATCAAGACTATTAAAGCTTAATGGGTGAGGTATGGTTAAGTGGTGAGGCTGCAGCAAGCACTATGCATTTATTTGAGTGGCTAACTTACGAGTACAAGAATAAAGGGGGATGATTGTCGAATAAACGGTCGTGAACTAGTAATGATCTCTAAGAGATCCTGAACACCTACTTACGTCAAACAAAACCCCACCGTGTTCTCTCTCGGATAAGGACTCACGAGAAGAGACAGTCACGGTTACGCACACGGTTGGTGTATTTTATTTGAGTTTACTTCAAGTTTGCTATGACCGGGTGTTAAACAAAGTTTCCAAGTTGCCACGTAACTGCGGGCACGGCTTTCCGAAAGATTTAACCCTGCAGGGGTGCTCCAACTCATCCATCACAAATTAACCACACGCCGCGGGAATAACCTCGACCACGAATCTCATGATCTTCCTAGGCAATTCCATTGGAAAACCTCAACCTCGAGATAGCCTGAAGTATTATCGGAATTCCTCGCGCAAGACGTTCGAGAAAGGTAAAACAAATCCAGCAAGGCCGCCCGACGTGTCGACGAACCCGATAGGAGCCGCGTATCTCGTTCTCAGGACACGACCGGATGGGACTAGCTACGGGGAAAACCAATCCCCGAGTTTCCTCGAGGCGGCCCCGCCGGCAGCCCGTTTGGGACCAACAACATCAGCACTGGCCCCCCCTGTATTATGATAAATTAATCCACGGGTTCATGACGCCCTATGCATTACTAACGGTGTACAATATTATTATGTTGAGCAAATGTAGTACCAAAGTTGGGCCTTGCCAGACAAGTTTTATCCTAAAACGAAAGTCAAGGGGGTCCCCATAACAACCCCGAGCATGTTAGGAGCGCTCAATTATGGAACATAACACCGGTACACAAGTAACTAGGGCGGCAAGAGTGGAACAAAACACCGAGCAAAAGGCCAAGCCTTCCACCCTTTACCAAGTATATATGTGCATTAAATTAAATAGCAATAATATTGTGATAGCTGGAAACAAATGCACCTGCAACTAGCAACGCTATAAAAAGGCTGAGCAAGCGGTAACATAGCCAACACAATGTTTGCTGGGATGTGGAGGGGTTAGAGGTTTTCATGGCAATTTGGGAGGCTTGACATACAAGTGGTAGGTAGCGAGACAGCGATAGAAATGAGACATCTAGCATGGCAATGATAGTAATTGTATCCAGGGAAATGATCATCTTGCCTGAGATCCCGCTTGGAAGAAGAACGAATCCATGAAGAAGACGATCCAACGTAGTCGAACGAATCCTCACACTCCGAACGCTTTCGGAACTCTATCGAGGAGAAGCAATCCGTAACAAACAAGCAACACATGATAACACCGCAACATATGCATGACATGATGCACTTCAAATATGAAGCATGTTATGCATGACATGGCAAGCACATCAAACAACTACTACACATTAAGTGAAGTTCAATATGCAACGAGTTGCATATTGACGAAACTCCACGTTCAAATATTTAGTTCACTCTCGTTAGGTACTCATCAATATCAAATGTTGTTAACATGGGTGGTCATGGCATAAGGTGAAGATGGAATTACGCAATTTTAAATGGAGAAGGAGAACACACCTACAAAAAAATAATAAATCTCCATGTTACGAGAAATGCGGTTAATGTTGTTTAACTAACCAATCATTTTAAATGTTGTTTATCATGGCAAGAGGTGAAGCTTGAACAACCACATCGTCTAGGCATTTTAAATGAGGCCGGAAACAACATATAGCATTTTCGAAACGACCCCATATGCATATATTGAATTTGGTCCAGATCTGTCTAAACACAATTTTATAGTTGTTAAACAGCAAAATTAATGTCACCATGTGATTCTACACGTTTTTCTAGTCAAGTTACATATATAGATCATGAAAATCGGAGCTACAGTTATTTAGTTATGAGACAAACCGTATTAGCATGGCATTTGCGCAAATTAATGCAAAGAGCAAGTTTAAACATTTCGAACATGGATGAAAGTTGGAAAAATGTGAAACTACATGATATTCCACCAATTTTGCATATATGACATGTTTTAATTTTGAGGCATGGACATTTAGTTATTAACAATTCCAATCAATGGCAAATCTGTAATTATGTAAGCACTAGAAAATAGCTACATCACAATGGACAGATTGAAAAATAATGGGCCAGAAGCAGCACAGTGCAACGTCCCAGGAGTAGAATCGGCCCAAGCAGCCATGCGTGTGTGTGCACGAATAATAAATAGAAACAAGGCAAAATGGGATGGCTGGGGATCGAACCCAGGATCCCTTGGTTGCAGACCAACGCAATGACCGGCTGGACTACTAACGAATTGTGATTAAACAATGGGTCTTCTGCTAGATGGACCATACCTTGACGCTAACTGAACCAAACTGAAAGCGGGCAAAGCAGGGGATGGGGAGGTCAATCTGGTGCTCAGGCACAACGGCCATGGCGGACATAGGGTTGCAGGGGAGGTCACAGGCGAGGGCGCGGGGTCGCGGGGGCTGGTTCCGGCGAGGGGAGGCGGAGACCCGGCGGCTTGATTCCATGGGGTCGTCGGCGACCTGTAGTGAGGCGGCCACGGCGGGGGAAAAAAATTCAGAGAAAGAGAGAATCAAGGGAAGGAAGAAGGAGCGGCTCGGGTCTTGACCTGCGGTGGCCTCGGGGACGACGGCAGGACAGCGCCGGTGCAGCCCGGCGGCTCTGCTCGCCGGTGAGAGGAGGAGGTCGAGGCGGTCGGCGCGGGGAGCTCCTGGATCGGGCATGGAGGCAGGCACGGGCATCCATGGCATCGCTTGGCGTCCATGGCGTGGCTCGGCTGCGATGTTCCATGGCCGGACTTGGTGAGGGCATGGGACGCCAGAGGCTCGCGAGATCCCGCCGACGAGGAGGTCCATGGCGATGGTCGGGACGACAGCTATCCATGGCGTCGGGCACAACTCCTGTTGGTCCCGAAGAAAGAGGGAGAGCCTGCGAGGTGAGGGAGAGAGACAGGAAGACGGGGAAACGGAGGAAGCAGGGAGAGGGGCGCGGTGCTCATCTACGGGTCCGACGAGGCTGGAGGAGCTGACCGGAGCGTCGAAGAGGCGGCGAGGCTTGCGGGAACGCGGGCAGCGGCTCGCTGGGCTATGGGTGCTGGACGCGTCCAGGGAACAGAGGGAGGAATGGAGCGGCTGTGGTTGGTTGGATGGATCTGGAGCTGATCCCGAGGTGGGGGAAGACAGAGGCGGCGGCGCGAGTGGGAGGATGGGACAAGCGTCCTCGATTCTAGGGTTAGGCTAGAAATGGACATATATATAGCAGGTGGATTTTTGGTAGGGGCTATCTGGACCCTCCGATCGCAATCGTACGGTCGAGAAATATAGGCTAGGGAGTCCAATTCAAAAACGGATGATGGTTTGGGGTATTACGGGGTTGTTCCGGACCCACTGGTCACGGACAGGAGTTTTGGGTTCGGGGAAGCTATCGGACGCGCGCGGGGTCTGTGTACTATGCAGAGGGGCTAGACATAGCAGAGAGGAAAAACGGGCAGCCCGGCATAAGGTTTTGAAACTCGAAACACGTCTGCGATTTGACCGGCTATAGTGCCGCTATAGGTTTAACGGTTCGGGTAAGAAACGGACTCCGGTTGCGACGAAATTTGACAGGCGGTCTAGCTACACTATATTGAGACCGCTCGCCAAGTTTCGACCCAATCCGAGAAAGTTTGAAACACACTTTGAAAACAACATTTTAACGATGCCGCGGGCGCGTGCGTGTGTGGTTGGTCTCGAAACAGCCGTCGACGAGAACGGAAAGAACCGGCGACTACAAACGGATGCCAGTTTTCGAAAACGAGTGATGATGCCATGCAAATGATGCGAATGATGCGATGATGAATGCGACAAACAAAGAATCACACGACGACAATGGAATAAAATGGGAATCTTCTGGAGCGTCGGTCTCGGGCTGTTACAGCTTCTGTCCATGTTCGCCTTTTACTGCGAGGCCTTCGTGGGCGTGAAGCCTTCAGTGGCCCTGTTCCGCCATTTCTTTAGCTTGTGGCTTCATGACAGCGGTCAGCGGTCGGCGTGCGTCTCCTTCGTCGCGGTCCAAAGCGGGAACATGCTCTTCAAGGCCGGGAAGAAGGTGGAGAACTTCAGGAACCGTTGGGTCTTCTTGGATCCCATGAGCAGCAACTCTCGCCTGGAGCTCCCGAAGGGGCTGCCGGACAAGATTCCAGCATGGAGCTCTGCGAACCTCTCTGACCCCCGGGCCAAACCCGTCTTGGCGCGGGTCCTTCGAGACATCAGCGCCAGGAAGCTGACTGGGGGAATTATAGTGAAGGAGTTCCTGGTGCAGCGCCTGGCACCCCTCCAGTCTCACTCGAGGCCCATGTGGGACTACCAAGGTGGTGGCGACGACATGAGGCTCCTTTCTGCGCACCTGACCCCCGAGGAGTTGAACAGGGTTATGGCGACTCTCCTCAACGGCGACCCCGGGGACCTTCCTGAGGCCTATGCCCTGCTGTACTGCCGCGACGACAAGGCCGATCTGGTCACCGCGATGCCCACCTTCGAAGAGCTGGGGCTCTCCCTGGCCGAGAGCCCCGGCGCCCCTGTGGCGGTGTCCTCCGACGACACCGCAGACGAAGAAGACTCGGAGGAGACGACGGATGACGATCTGGAAGAAGTGTCCCCTCCGTCGCGGAGTGCGCTCCTCCGCGGCTTCGATGATGACGACGCCAGCGAGCCCACTGCTGCGAGTCCTCTGCGACTCGCCAAGGTCCTCACAGGGTCGGGACCCACGCCTCAGGCCGCACGATCTGCCTGCCGGGCGACCCCGAGGAAGCGCGAGGCCGGGCCTCCTTCGGAGCGCCCAACTCTTCCTAGCAAGGTGGCCGGAGCGCCCGTCTCGCCCCTGTCCGAGCCGCAACCTGTGGGCGAGGCGGCCGCGTCCAAGGCTGGCGTGGCTTTGCCGGCCGTGGCCCTTACGAGTGGTCTCACTGCTCCCTCTCGTAGCGGCAGCTCCCTGGAGAAGGACGGAGGCCTCCGTGCCTTTGCCGAGGTGGAGAGAAAGAGGAAGTGGGTCGACGTCGAGGAGTAAGTGATCTTGCTCCGTTTCAGGCCGCCTTCCGATGGTTTATGTACTGATGGTCCTCTCCTTGCTTGACAATCAGGGGCACCGCCGTGCCGAAGTCGAGGAAGAAGAAAGCTGGCGTCAAGCCGAGGGAGCCTTCCGACATGACGCCCGTTCCTGGTGCCTTGCCGACGCCTGATGAGACGCAGGATATTGCTGGCGAGGAGGCCCCGCGGGGCGACTCTCCTTGTCGCAGCCGCGGAGCCCCCGATGCCCGCTTGAGAGGCCGTCGGTGCCCTTGGGGGCGCGTCCACGCTGCAGCCCGAGGGGCGAGCCCCCGAGGGCCAGCTGGGTGTGAGTCCATCCGCCCCTGCCTTGTCTGTGGTAGCGGCGCAGCCACCGGTGGCTTCTGCCCTTCATGCTTCCGCCCACCTGGAGGTGGCACCTGCCGCCGCACAGACGCCACCTCCGGGCCGTGCACTGGTGCCGCGGCGGGGCCTACTCTATCTTGGACCAGGTCCGAGACGCCCTCGGCGGCGCCGACGATCGCCTCGCAAGGGAGCGCCTGGGTCTTCTTTCTGGGTGGTTGCAATCTGACGCCTCAGCCGTGGCGGTCTGGAGCCAAGCCAAGTCCGCCGCGGCTGAGGGCAGGAAGGAGGCCGCGTCGGCCAAGGCGGCCCGCGACGCGGCGCTGGCCGATGCAGCATCCGCCGCGAAGCGCTGCGACGAGGCGGAGGCCCGCTTGAAGGCTCTTCAAGAGGAGAAGACCGCCCTCGCGGAGGGGCTTCGTCAGCGGGAGGAAGACCTCAAGACCCGCGAGGCCAAGCTTGCCGATCACGACTCCACGCTGTCCCAGGCGGTGACTGACCAAGCCGCGGAGCGCAAGCAGCTGGATAGTTTGAAGGAGGAGGTGGCCGCAGAGAAGGCTCGGCTTGACTCTAGGGAGAAGACCCTCACCGCAGCTAAGGAGAAGAAGGCTGCAGAGCTCGATGCCCTCCCCTCCGTCGAGCTAAGGCTTCGCCAAGCGCTGTAGTCCATCTGCCGAGGGGAATTCGCAGAGCCCCTGGCAGCTCCCGAGAGTGGCTTCGCTGGGCTCTCTTCAAAGCTCGCCGAAGTGCTTGAGGGTGCCGTCACTAGGGTGGAGAACGTCTTGGAGAGCGAATGCCGCGACCTCTTCTCGGTAGCTGCGACGCGCGTCTTCAGCCACCTTTACCTTCGCGAGCCAAGCTTCGACTTTGGCTCCGTGATCCGCCCGGTTGATCCTGGGGTTCGCGCCGCCGCGGCGACAACCGTGGAGGGCGCCGTGGAGGCGCTGATGATGAAGTTCGCCTGTGTCGCCGTTCCCCCGCCTCCTCCTGTGGCCGCGGGGGTTGGCGACGATGATGACAGCGGCAGCAATGTCGACGACGAGCTCCCCGCGGTCGGGGCGAGTGGCGGTGCTAGCTCCTCCTAGTTCCTCTTCCTGGGTCTTTTCCTGTAATCTTTCATCATGCCTCGCGGAGGCGTTAGACTTATTTGCATTTTCGGAGACATTTTAATGCTTGTAATAACTGCTAAGCTGTGCGATTTCATTTCTTCGCTTCGTTTCCTTCCTTCTTGCTGTAGCGCTCTGCGTCGGCAGGGCCCGGTCCCGCGCATACCTCGACCGCCGTTGGGGCGTCCGGATCACCAGGATGGTACCAAGGGGCGAGGGGCTACATGACCAGTGAGGCTCCTGAGTCGCGATGCTCAGGAGTCCCCCTTGACGTACGAGCAGCCCTCACGAAGGGAACGCGGCGAAAGTGCGGTCGACTTGGAGATTGGAGCGCCTTGAGCTCTGCGTCGGCAGGGCCCGGTCCCGCGCATACTTCGACCGCCGTTGGGGCGTCCGGATCACCAGGATGGTGCCAAGGGGCGAGGGGCTACGAGACCAGTGAGGCCCCTGAGTCGCGATGCTCAGGGGTCCCCCTTGACGTACGAGCGGCTCCCACGCGGCGAAAATAGGGTCGATTTGGAGATTGGAGCGCCTTGAGCTCTGCGTCGGCAGGGCCCGGTCCCACGCATACCTCAACCGCCGTTGGGGCATCCGGATCACCAGGACGGTGCCAAGGGGTGAGTGGCTACGTGACCAGTGAGGCTCCTGAGTCGCGATGCTCAGGAGTCCCCCTTGACGTACGAGCGGCTCCCATACCTTTCCTCTCCACCTTTCGCCTGAGAGGGACGCATGAAGACCAGGTACCATGGACCTGGGGAGGTGGCGTCCGCCAGGCCCGTCCTGAGCGCAGCCCCCTTGCAGCCCCCTCACACATGCATCCCAAGGGAATGCTGTGAGATGGAGCCGCGAGGGGCCATCCTGAGGTTGAATGCACCCCCTAAGGCGCCCTCAGTTGTTTATCCCCAGCGCGGAGAATAGGGCTTCCACGTTGCGTGGGCATGGCCATTGGTGGGCCGTGTCGTCCGCTAGCGCGGAGCATGGGGCTTCCACTTGGGCGTGGGAATGGAATCCCTCCGCGTCCTCAGGGGGCTCCGGGCGTGTACAGCCCATTAAGTTCGTACGCGTGGCCTGCACGGTAGAACTGGGAGGTGTATATGGGCGACGTGAGACAGCTCAGGTCTCACGTGGCCCTACCTCAAAGGCGGGTTGCACCTGAATCTTCTTGGTGGAGAACGCCACTTGAAGTCCAGTACAGTTTTGAGGAACCTGCACCGAACGGATTTCCAAGGACCATCGCATGAGAAGGCCAAACACCAATGACCCCAGGAGGTCACGTGAACGGGGATGGCCCGCCAGTTAGAGCTCAGCCATTGAATTTATCGACGCTGCAGGGACAGACCCAAGCACAGACGCCATGCCCAGTCTTCTCATGCGGCAACTCCAAGGAGAAAACAGCCGGCGCGCGGCTCCCATGGCGGTGGTTGTAGGAACCGTGCCACGCGCCCTGAATCACCCACCCCCGATTAGCTCACGCGAGAGCAAAGCACCGAGGGCCCTGTGAGGTGATGTACACGGGGTTGGCCGGCGAGACAGAGCTCGTCCACTCGGATTTGTCAACGCTGCAGGGACGGACCCGAGCACAGACGCCATGCCAGCCCTTCATCATGAGGCGATCGAGGACAGGATCTTTAGGGCGCGGCGACATTCATGGTGGCGAAGCACAGAGCATGCAGGTTAGAATACTTAGGAAAAAGATTGAATGCATGAAAGGATCAGATACATGCGAGAATGACGTGGCTGGGGTGAGTTCTAGCTGCCTGAGGGTATTACAGCCCGATGGGCGCCCTCAAACTGAGCAGACCAAAAAGTTACCTGGTACGGACCAAAAAGGATCACCTGGCGGCAATGTCGCTGAAGCGCGGATGTAGTCGTAGGAACTTGTCCTTGCGACTCCGCAAGCTTGACCTTCATGAGCCCGTCACCCCAGGAGGCTCGGAGCTCCCGCTCGGGCCCGGGACCTCCTCCAACTCCTCACGGTGCCCGGCCCGGTAAGGCATGAACATGCCTGGGCAAGGCGCTAGAACGTGGCGCCCGCGTTCGCCAGACCAAAGGGCACGCGGGTGTAGTCGCGCGGGTTGGCCCTGCCGCGACCGGCTCGCGTGGGCCAGAAGAACTCCTATGATGCAGCCCTGTTGATTCTGGTTACGTTGATGCAGATGCGCGGCGCACCACCCGGGTTGATGATGGCGACCGCGTTGGGTGGTGCAGGGCCGCGCCCACCACACACAGCTTGTGCTTCCTGAAGCTTCTCGATGGCTCTGGTGACGAACTCCCGCGAACTTGGTGCCTCGCGTCGTGCTCCCTGCCTGGATGGGTGTGCGCCTACGCACCCCCCCGAGTTGTGCCCGAGCACCTCCCTTGTCTCACTGGTCAAGCCGGTGGCCTTCCGGGTGGAAGCCCCCAAGCCCGACCCAAGGGAGGCGCCGGGGGCGCCTTCCTATGCGAGGGGGGAAGGGGCCTTGGCCCCAGGCGTGGAGCCCGAGGCGCTGTCCCTTGAAGCCTCAGCCCCCTGGCGTGCTTTGGAAAGGAGCTGCTTCTTCCTCTTGGGGATGTCCTCGCGTGGCAGGACGCCTCCTTCATCGTCAGAGTGCTCGGCCGCCGCAGCACGGTAAGCGCGTTCGAGGGAGCAAACGGCGTCCTTCTCATCGCACGCGACGGTGATGACGCCGCCACTTCCGGGCATCTTGAGGACGTTGTAGCCATGGTGGGTCACCACCATGAACTTGGCGAGGGCTGGGTACCCAAGGATCACGTTGGACGGGAGGTGGATGTGGGCGACATCAAAGACGATGAGCTCGGTGTGGTAGTTGTTGCAACCGCCGATGGTGACGGGTAGGCGCACTTGCCCAATGGGGCCCGTGGAGCTGTTAGTGACTCCGGAGAAGGGCTTGGTTGGCATGAGCTGGTCGTATGGCACTTGGAGGGTCTCAAACGTTTCAATGGAGAGGACATTGAGCCCGGCGCCGCCGTCGATGAGAGTCTTGGTGACGAGGACATTGCTGATGGTGGGCGTGCATAGCATGGGGAGTGCGCCCGCCATGGCCGAGCACCTGAGTTGATCCTTGGAGTCAAAGGTGATGGTGCACTGGGACCACTTGAGCGGGCGCGCAGCCTCGAGCTTCGGGAGAGCTGCGTTCACCTCCCGCGAAAACTGCTTGAAGATGCGGTTCGATGCCGGGGCTTGGGCGCCGCCGAGGATGCAAGCTATTGCCCTGACATCCTGGAAGCCCCCAGCCCCGTCGTTCTGCCTGTCTTCTTCCTTCCTCCTGGGTGGCGGCGGAAGCAGGGGAAGACCGGCCTCACGAGGACGGGGCTCGCGAGGCTGGCCACGCCGTGACCCCTCCGGAGGTTCGTCACGCCAGCGGTCCTCCCGAGATTGATCGCGCCAGCGGTCCTCCCGAGGCCGGTCTCGCCACTCCTGGCGTGAGTCTCGATTGTCCCAGCGGCCTCCGCTACGGCTCCCACCGCGTCCGTAGCCCCGGTCGCCTCGCCTAGGGCGCCGACCGAAGTGTTCGTCACGGACCACCCTGAGCTCCTGACAGTGGACGGTGTTATGGCTGTTGGTGCCAGCACTCCTGGGGCCTTTCGCTTCGGCTCCTTGGTCTTGGTCTTCTTGTCCTGAGGTTCCGCCTCCGGAAGCTCGCGGAGGGAGAGGCGTCTCTCTTCGGCCTTTGCGCATTTGTTCGCCAAGTTGAAAGTCTCCAAGGCCGAGCTAAGGTCGTCATGGATGGCGAGCTCCTCCCTCATCCTGAGGTCCCTGACGCCATCGGTGAACGCCGAGATGATGGCCTCGTCTGATGCCCTCGGGATCTTGAGGCGGGTAGTCATGAAGCGCTGTATGAACTTGTGCAGGGTCTCGTCGGGCTGCTGCTTCATGCGACGGAGGTCACCCACTCCAAGCGCGCGGTCGCGGGTGCCTTGGAAGTTGGCGACGAAGCGCTCACGCAGGTCTTCCCAGGAGGTGATTGACCCCTCCGGGAGGTTGAGGAGCCAGGAGAGCGCACCACCCTTGAGCGCCATGGGGAACCAGGTCGCCATGACCTTGTTGTCCCCGCCGGCCGCCTGGATGCTCAGCGAGTAGAGCTGTAAGAACTCGGCGAGATCTGGGGTGCCGTCGTAGCGAGGAGGTAGGTCAGGCTTGAACTTGCAGGGCCACACGGTCGGATGGAGCCCCGGGGCGATGGCACGGCAACCCACTGGGCCCACAGGCGCCGTGCTCTTGGGAGGGGCCCGGTCTTGATGCTCCTGCGCGGGTGCCTCGAGGGGCGCCCGGTCGCGTCTCTGAGGCAGCAGCGCGGGGAGCGCGCGCGCGTCAGCACGCGGCCGCGGCACCACCTGGCAGCTTACTTCATCCCTCGCCCTCACCGGGGGGCCACGCGGCCGATCACGAGGGCGCGCTTCACGTCTGGGCTCGGGGTCGACGTCGCGCTGGGGAGGAGGAGGCGGCACATCATGGGCCTCGTCACCCGCAAGGGAGGGCTGAGGTCGGAACGAGTAGGAGAGCATCGAGGCGTCGCCGGCGGCGCTGACGAGCTCCGCAACGCGCCCGAGCCAGTCGTCGATGCGGTTGGGGGCAGGGCGGTAGTGCAGCAGCTCGCGCGCCATCTGGAGTGCGCCCGACCCACGCGCCGGCCCCGGGCGAGCGTGGGATGACGACCCGGTAGCTGGAACGATGGACGGAGTAGCGGTGCGGCTGTCGTGCCGCGCGGTGACCGGCTGCGATGAGTCCTGCTGCTCGTGGGCCTCCGGGCCCGTGGCAGCATTGGCCACAGGAGAGGCGGACCGGCGCGCGGCGGTGTGGCCCACCGGTGCCGTCTGGGCGACGCGAGGAGCACGGCGCTCGGCGCGAGCTCGGCGAGCGTCAGCCATGGGGACGGTGCGGCGGAGGAAGAGCGAAGCTTGAGGAAGACTTCAACACGCCCCTACCTGGCGCGCCAAATGTCGGATTTCGGGCTCCACAAACCCCCAAGAAGTTCGAACCCAGGGGTGTGTGCGAAGATCCCCAACCGCTTCACCCCCATAACGCCCACAACACGATAACCCCACTCGATGGCGAGGAAGAAGATAGCACACGAGAGTTTACCCAGGTTCGGGCCGCTGTGAAGCGTAAATCCCTACTCCTGCCTTTGGTGGATTGCCTCACGCGGAGGTTTGTGGATGAACTAGTACAGTGGCGTCTTGTCTCGCGGTGTGTTTGCGGGTGGTTGTTCGATCCCTCCCACAACAGAGCAGCCTAGCCTCTATTTATAGCGGCCCGGGTCCTCTTCCCTTGTCGCCATGGCGGGAAGGAATCCCACAACGGCCAATTTTGAAGGGGTACAGGAGGTACACCCTATCCCGACGAAAGGTGGTCTTCGCCTGCAAAGTAGGTGGTGGTGACGCGGTGGTGGGCTCGCTGGTGACATCCGTCCTACCGCGCCCGCTGGCCCGGTCTCGTTGCACTGGAATAGAAACCTTTGGCGGGGCGTCTTGGGAACCGCGCTCATCCTTGTCTCCTTTGCACCAAAGAGGAAACTGTCCCCCTGGCGCGTTGGCGCCCGCCTGGCCCGGCTGGCGTCACCCTTGGCCTCCTGAGGCCGAGCGTTGCAGAGGGATCTATGCCACTCGGGAGGAAGCCTGGGGAGGCCTCCCCTCCCTGGGGGCCTTGGCGTTGTCCTCCTCGCGAGGATGAGGCCCTCACGAGGGTCTTGTCTTGAGTGGAGCCGCGGAGGGCTGTATGGACCATCGAGCGGGCCATGTCCTGGGCCGCAGGCAGGCAAATCTGGGTACCCTGGTATCCAGAGCGCCGACACTTCGGAAGTTGAATTAGGCGTAATTTTGGAAGGAAAATAGCTATGACGTTGGTGACGTCACCAGTGCCATAGCTAACATAGCTATATCGTTGGTGACGTCGCCAATGCCATAGCTATTTTCCCCTTTGTCTTTGTCAATTTGGGGGGGGGGGAATGTTCACAGCAAAACTTTCATTTCGCGCGCTCACCCCTTCCGCTCCTTGAGCCGCCCCCGCCACCTTCATCGTCGCCCTCCCATGCCATCGTGCCGTTGGCCCAACCACCTCGACCTATCCATGGATTCTTTACGCCAACTCCTCACCGTCGCCCACTAGCCCCTCCGGTCTCCATGCTGCTCGAGCCGCCGTCGCCCCCAATAGCCTCGACCTCACCGCGGCACCTTTACTCCCTCCCCCGCCATCGTGCCTCGGTCCCAACCACCCTGACCTCGCCGTAGCTTCTTTACCCCCCCTCCGCCGTCGTCCACCTGCCCTGTCGGTGCCAACACCTCGATTCCGTCGGTAAGTGATCAAGATTCCTTTTTTCTTAGTTCATACACAAATGGGTTAGAATTGCTACACATCATTTTAGAGTAAATTAGTTGTACTGTAACATTGTGAGTTGTTTTGATGGAAATTTTGTTTCGATGGAAATGTGGTTGCTTGTGTATTGTTTGCATGGAATGCATAGGGTTGCCAATGTTTTGGTGAAACATTGATTAATTTCCGTTTCGTCAAATTTCTAGCAACCAATATGTCCTTTTTTAGCAAAGGTCATGCCAAAATTTTGTATTTTGTATATGAATTAATAAGTATATGTCATGTTTGTTTTTGTAGATGTCCAATCGAATGGACAATATGGCCGGCTCTTTCTTGACATATTCGGCAAACGACGATGATGCATTTACGGACGCACGGAGCCAGGAAGATTATGGGGAGGTTAATCTAGATGACTTCTATGTGAGAGGCAGTGGCTACGCAAGTGTTCCTGGCGCGGAGGGTAATCCTGATAAGGGCACTGATGAAGAGGATAGTGACGAGTATTCTCCAGAGGAAGAGGTGGAGGTGAACGAGCATGTTTCAAAATCCAAGAACAGCGGAAACTTAGGAGCTGAAATGCTATTGACACCGACAGGCTTGTCGCCACATGAGTCAACCAGACTGGTGAGCCTATTAGTCCATGGAAAGCCTCCGCTCACTATGGCAATGCCCTAGGTGTCATCCTTCGACAAGTTTGCTCCATCAACGAGACAAATTTGAGGGATATGGACAAAGCTAATCTGTGAAAACTCCTCATAAGAAGATTGCATGTAAGATTCAAGTTTCTTGACGAGTTTGACAACCTATCATACCCAAAGAATCGGGTAAACAACCATGTAGTCCATAAGTTCTCGAAGAATTTGAGTTCTTGGAAATTTGCAGCAAGGAAAGAGATTGCAACGAAACCCGACATAGATATGTCCAAGATCTAGTAGAAGTGGCCTACCATTAGTGTAGATGATTGGAACATTTTCAAGATGCAAATTCAGGAGAACTCAGTGATGACCCAGTCTTCATGGGGGAAGGAAATGCGATCAAGGATATTAAGTAACCACACCCTCGGGAGTCATGGTTTTGTTGGGAAGAATCCCGTATGAGACACGCAGGATGCTGCACTTCCAGCAAAGGGCATCCCAAACCACTTCGGGCAATTCAAGGACCCCCTCGAATATAAGTATGTCAGGGAGGTACCATTATGATCATGTGACAGGGGAATTTACAACGGATCACCAAACAAAGAAACTAGAACAAGAACTGGCAAGGCAACATGCAGAACGTCAGAGCTCGCAAGGGTCGTCGACTAGGTGGAACACTCCTCTTAACCGGTCGATCAACATTACCCTTGGCAAGGAGCTGTTAGCACCACCAGCGGGTGGGCGAGTGAACGGCGCTGGATGCAATGCCAAATGGGACTATCATTATCCCAAAGACCACGATCTGCAATGGCAGAGAAGTAGAGCCAACAAGCGGAGCATTGAACGACAAATACTGGAAGCCACAGCCACGGCCACAACCGCAACCACAACCAACATCAAAGACTGCATCAACATTTAAGGCCAAGACCATTGATAACCCACAAGTATAGGGGATTGCAACAGTTTTCGAGGGTTAAGTATTCAACCCAAATTTATAGATTCGACACAAGGGGAGCCAAAGAATACTTGAGAGTATTAGTAGTTGAGTTGTCAATTCAACCACACCTGGAGATAAATATCTGCAGCAAAGTTATTAGTAGCACATTAATATGATAGGTTTGATAGCAGTAGCAATTGTAACAGTAGCGGTAACAGTAGTAGCAATAGTTTTGTAGCAGTTGGAACAGCAGCAACAGCAGTAGTAACTTAGCAAGAACAATAAGTGGAAAGGTCGTAGGCACTGGATCGGTAACTCGTTGGATGATATTCATCATGTAATAGTCATAACCTAGGGCGATACAGAACTAGCTCCAGTTAATCAATGTAATGTAGGCATGTATTCCATAAATAGTCATACATGCTTATGGAAAAGAACTTGCATGACATCTTTTGTCCCACCCTCCCGTGGCAGCGGGGTCCATAAGGAAACTAAGGGATATTAAGGCCTCCTTTCAACATAGAACCGGAACAAAGCATTAACACATGGTGAATACATGAACTCCTCACACTACGGTCATCACCGCGAAGTATCCCAAATATTGTCACTATGGGGTTGACGGATCATAACAAGTAATAGGTGCCTATGACAAGGCAAGATCGGATCAAGAAAATGGATATAGAGATGGTAACATAAACGGTTCAGATCTGAAATCATGGCACTCGGGCACTAGTGACAAGCATTAGGCATAGCAAAGTCATAGCAACATCAATCTCAGAACATAATGGATACTAGGGATCAAGCCCTAACAAAACTAACTCGATTACATGATGAATCTCATCCAACTCCTCACCGACCAGCAAGCCTACGAAGGAATTACTCACTCCCGGTGGGGAGCATCATGGAATTGGCGATGGAGAAAGGTTGGTGATGACAAAGACCGAAGATTCCCCTCTCCGAAGCCCCAAACGGGCTCCAGATCTGGCCTCCCGATGAAGAACAGGAGGTGGCGGTGGCTCCGTCTTGTGAAACGCGATAATTCTTTCTCTCTGTTTTTTTCTCCAAATTTAGGAATTTATAGTGGCGGAGATAGGGCAAGTGGGGCCCCGAGGTGGGCACAACCCACCAGGGCACGCCGGGAGGGGGCTGGCGCGCCCTGGTGGGTGATGCTCACCCTGGGCCCCCTCTCCGTTGGTTTTTGGCTCCGGTATTTTTTATATTTTCCAAAATAAATCTCCAAAAAGTTTTGTTCCATCCCGAGAACTTTTATTTCTGCACAAAAACAACACCATGGTAATTCTGCTGAAAACAACGTCAGTCCGGGTTAGTTCCATTCAAATCATGCAAATTAGAGTCCAAAACAAGGGCAAAAGAGTGACGAAAAGTAGATACGTTGGAGACATATCAACTCCCCCAAGCTTAAACCTTTGCTTGTCCTCAAGCAATTCCGTTGATAAACTGAAAGTGATAAAGAAAAACTTTTATGAACTCTTTTGTTCTTGTTTACATATATATGCTTTAAGTAGCACCCAGGTTTTCAGCAAAGATTATGACTAACCATGTCAACAATAACTCTTAGGAATTATATTTACTCATATCAATAACATAAGCAACTAGCGAGCAATAATAAGATATCTCAAACGCCAACACTTTTTCAAAACAATCGTAATACAATATGACAATAGTGGTATCTCGCTAGCCCTTTCTGAGACCGCAAAACATAAATGCAGAGCACCTCCAAAGTTCAAGCAGCGACTAAACATTGTAATTCATGGTAGAAAAGATCCAGTCATGCTGCACCCAACATCAACTATACACAATGCATGAGGATGGCAATAGCGCTCTCAGGTCTGGCGCTTATTTGAGAAGGTGATGACTCAACATAAAAGTAAATAGATAGTCCCTTCGCAAAGGGAAGCATGGATTTGCAGCGGTGCCAGAGCTCAAAGTTTAAAACAGAGATAGATATAATTTTGGGAGGTACACCCTTCCTGTCAACGTCATGACCAAGAGTTATCAATATCTTCCATGCTAAACAAATTAGCGGCAGTTCCCAAGCAGTAAAATTAAAGGTTTACTCCCCCTCCACCAACAATCACACTCCACGGCGAGCCGTATCCACGGGTACCGTCCAAACCAACAAAATTCCTGGGGGAGTTTTGCTTAATTATTTTTGATTTTTGATTTCGGGACTGGGAATCCCTATTACTGCCCCTCTCGTGTAAGGACAAGTGAATAAAAACTCATCATGAGAATAACCCGCTTAGCATGGAAGATACTAACCGCCCCCCTGTCGCTTCATGAGCGGTCCAGACACACAAAACAGATGTTCATTTGAATTTTTAGAGGTGGCACATGCAAATTTATTTTGGAACGGCAGGGTAATACCGCATATAGGTAGGTATGGTGGACTCATCTGGCATAACTTGGTTTAAGGGTTTTGATGCACAAGCAGTATTCCCGCTTAGTACAGGCGAAGGCTAGCAATTAGATTGAGAAGCGGCCAGCTAGAGAGCGAAAATGGTCATGAACATGCATTACATATAATCAATATTGAATACTAGCATGAGTAGGATATGGACACCATGAACATAAATATCATGAAGGCTATGTTGGTTTTGATTCAACTACATGCGTGAACATGTGCCAAGTCAAGCCACTTGAAACATTCAGAGGAGGATACCATATCATCATACCGCATCACAACCATTTTAATGCATATTGACACCCAAGATAAATCATTATCCACTCCTAGCTACGTAAGCATGACATGAACAACTATAATCTCTAATGGTCATTGCAAACATGTTTGATCACTACTAGGTTAAACATACTTACAAAAACAAAAACAAGTTGAGTTCATACCCGCTTTTCTCTGCCACAACCAATTCATCAAATGTCGTCATTATTGCCTTTCACTTGCACGACTGAATGATAAGAAGATAATAATAGTGCAAGAGTGTCGTGGACTAAGCTGGAATCTGCAAACATTTTATTCAAGAGGAGAAGACAAAGTAACATGGGCTCTTTGTTAGATAAACGATAATGCAGATGAGAACCACTCAACAATTTCATTGTGGTCTTCTCCTAGGTACGACTCAAGTAAAAGAAAAGAATTTCAGAGAAACACACTCAAATATTTTTGGAGTTTTTGGTTTTTCTTGCAGAAAGCAAATTAAAGAGCAAAAACAAAACGATAAAAACTATTTACACGGGAAAGCTCCCAACAAGTAAAAGAAGAAGTGAGAAATCTTTTTGGGTTTTCATTTGATGCAACAATTAAACTAAGCAAGAAAGAAAAACTAAAAAGAAGTAGGAAATATTTTTCGGTTTTCTCAAAGTTTTTCAAACACACAAGAAGAAAGCGAGAAAACAAATCAAGCATGGATACTACAATGAAAAAGTGTGAACACCGACTACTGGAATGAAATGTGTGAACATGAATGTAATGTCGGTGGAAATACGTACTCCCCCAAGCTTAGGCTTTTGGCCTAGCTTGGTAATCACCATATGTATGAATAATAATCTGGGCGATGGCTCATTGAGAACCTCAGAGCAGACTCTGCGGCCCTCCTGGCAGCTTCAACCTCCGTGTTGTACGCATGGGCTTCGCTCTCAAGAACATAATATCTTCCCCTAGTGTGAAAATCAAAGAGAGCAGGAGAAGGCAAAGCAACATGCACAACGTTTTTTTATTAAATCTCAAGTTATAGGTATAGTTGGTGGTCATGCCCGTAAGGAACTTATGATGCTTCATGGCATCAAAGTCTAAATACTAAGTGGGTAGGATGGGGTCATTAGGCCAAGGTGAAACATTTAATCTCTCAGCTACACGGGAGGCATAGATTCCTCCATAAAAATTACCACTAGCAGCATTAAGCTGCAACCTCCATGCGACAATTGCACCAAGATTATAATCCTTATTCCCAGTTATGGCAGTGTGTAGGAGACTCAAATCATGAGCACATAGTGTGCTACAATCTTGTTTGCCTACAACACATTTACCGTTAAAGAGCGCAAAATATTGTAGTGATGGAAAATGGATGCTGTTAATTCTCCCTTGTGTAACCGCCCTATCTTCGCCAAAGCAAAGATTAACTAAAAATGATTCATACTCAGATTTTGTTGGTTCATCGAGGGAACCCTCATATGGAAGTTTGCATGCATCACTAAACATTTCTAACGGCATGGTAAAGGAATGATCGTACAGGTTGAACGAAACTCTAGACTCATTAGGAAAATATTTAAATTTCTTTGTGAAGGTTTTTGTGAGCTCGTGGTGTTGGGGGCACTTATTTGTGATGAAGGGAGCAAGCTCTGTATTGTGAATAAATTGATCAAATTCCTCCTTAATACCTGCACCTTCCATGAACTCGTTGCAAGGCCACAAGCATGATTTGGTGGCGGCATCTCTCATCGAGATTTCGCTTGGTTCTACATAAGACTGTCGAACTGAGCTTCCACTTGACGAGGCTCCCGAGGATCTCCTCCTCAAATAACTCCTAAAGAATTGCATTTTTATTCCTATAAAATTTCTGAAAAATTTTAGTCCACAAAATTTTTGTCAACAAAACTTTGTAAGATTGTTAGCAACTACTCCCAAGCATGCATAGAGGCCATATTGAGCATTCAAACTACTTAGAACTCTAAGAATTCAACATGCAAGCTCATCTACAGCAACACCAAGAGTAGCTAAATACTCTAAAAATAACCCACTAAAACAAAAACTAATTGGAGCAATCGAGGAGTCACATACCAAGTAGAAATCCGTCCAAACACTTTTGGAAACGAAGCTTCGAGCAAAGAGATCGAAATCCGCGGGTTTGAGAGCAAGAACATGAAAATGGTGGTTGTGGTGATTTTTTGCTGGAGGTAGGTGACAATGTGGGCTAAAGAGATAAGTGAGGGGGTCCACGTGGGGGCCACACCCCACCAGGGCGCGCCCTGGGGGTGCTGGCGCGCCCTGGTGTCTTGTGGGCACCAGGGGCACCCCCCTCAGGTGTTTATTTACACCATAAATTCTTAAATATTCGGAAAAAACTCATCTTAAATTTTCGGGGCATTCCGAGAACTTTTATTTTTGGGTCATTTTTTATTGCACGGAGAAAACATAAAACAGGATAAACATGACATTTTATTTTATTCAACTAACTAAAACAGAAAATAAAAGGTGGGAACAGAGAATGGTGCTTACTAGATTCCTCAACTTCATACCTCTCAAAAATGATCCATTAATAAGGTTGATCAAGTCTTATTAACAACCACTTTCGATTGGCATGAAACCGAAAAACTTTCGTAAAACACTAAGTTACCTCAATGGGGATGTGCATATCCCCAACAATAAGTATATCATATTTCTTTTTGGCAGTAGGTAGAGGTAATTGAAAACTTCCAATAGTGATGGTAGGAGATTCTTCAATAACATTTACACCATTCACTTGGAATTGCTTCTTCGGAAAGTGCATTGTGTGCTCATTACCATTGATATGAAAAGTGACTTTGCTTTTATTGCAATCAATAACAGCCCCTGCAGTATTCAAAAAGGGTCTACCAAGGATAATCGACATGTTGTCGTCCTCGGGCATCTCAAGAATAACCAAATCCGTTAAGATAGTAACATTTGCAACAACAACGGGCACATCCTCACAAATACCAATAGGTATGGCTGTTGATTTGTCAGCCATTTGCAATGATATCTCAGTAGGTGTGAGTTTATTCAAATCAAGTCTTTTATATAAGGAGATAGGCATAACACTAACACCGGCTCCCAAATCACACAAAGCAGTTTTGACATAGTTTCTCTTAATGGAGCAAGGTATAGTTGGTATTCCCGGATCTCCAAGTTTTTTAGGTACTCCATCCTTAAAAGAATAATTAGCAAGCATGGTGGAGATTTCAGCTTCAGGTATTTTTCTTTTATTAGTGATGATGTCTTTCATATACTTAGCATAAGGGGCCATCTTCAAAATATCAGTTAAGTGGGTACGCAAAAAGATTGGCCTAATCATTTCAGCAAAGCGCTCAAATTCTTCATCGTCCTTTTTCTTAGATGGCTTTGGTGGAAATGGCATGGGTTTCTGAACCCATGGCTCTCTTTCTTTACCATGTTTCCTAGCCACAAAGTCTCTTTTATCATACCGTTTATTTTTAGGTTGTGGGTTATCAAGATCAGGAGCAGGCTCTATTTCAACATCATTATCTGGTTCTTTATCATTACTAGGTTGAGCATCATCATGAACATCATCATTATCATTTTCATTATCACTAGGTTGATGTTCACTACCAGATTGAGTTTCGGCATCAGAAATAGAGACATCCTTACTATCAGGAGGTTTTTGTGTTTCAGGTTCACTAGAGGTATGCAAAGTCCTATGATTTGTCTTTTTCTTTTACTTCTTAGAAAGACTAGGTGCATCATCATTAATTCTCTGAGAATCTTGTTCAATTCTCTTAGGGTGACCCTCAGGATAAAGTGGTTCTTGGGTCATTCTACCTCCTGTAGTTACTACTCTAGCAGCAAAATCATGCATATTATTATTCATTTCATCAATCAATTCCTTTTGAGACTTAGCAACTTGTTCTAACTGAGTTTGAACCATAGAGGCATGTTTTTCCTACACCTCTAACATCATTACTGATTCTAAATAGCAAGTCACTCAAGCGAGCAATCATATCACAGTTGTATTTCAATTGTTTCAGAACATGAGCATTGAAATGATCTTGCTTCATAATATAGTTATCAAACTGATATAAGCATTGACTAGGAGGTTTATTGTGAGGAATGTCACTTTCATTGAACCTTAATAAAGAATTTACCTCTACCACCTGTGGAGGTGGTGGTGTGTCAAGGCCATGTATTTCTTCAATAGGTGGCAAATTCTTAGCATCCTCAGCTTTAATACCTTTTTCCTTCATGGATTTCTTTCCCTCTTGCATATCTTCAGGACTGAGAAATAAGATACCTCTCTTCTTCGGAGTGGGTTTAGGCGGTGGTTCGGGAAGAGTCCAATCATCATAATTCTTCAATATGTTATTCAATAATTCCTCAGCTTGTTTAACAGTTTGTTCCCTGAAAACACAACCAACACAACTATCTAGGAAGTCCCTAGAAGCATCGGTTAGACCATTATAAAAGATATCAAGTATTTCATTTTTCTTGAGAGGATGATCAGGCAAAGCATTAAGCAATTGGAGAAGCCTCCCCCCATCTTGTGGGAGACTCTCTTCTTCAATTTGCACAAATTTAAATATTTCCTGTAAGGCCGCTTGTTTCTTATGAGCAGGAAAATATTTTTCAGAGAAGTAATAGATCATATCCTGGGGACTACGCACACAACCAGGAGCAAGAGTATTGTACCATGTCTTAGCATCACCCTTTAATGAGAACGGAAATAACTTAAGGATATAATAGTAATGAATCTTTTCATCATGAGCAAAGAGGGTGGCTATATCATTCAACTAAGTAAGGTGTGCCACTACAGTTTCAGTTTCATAACCATGGAAAGGATCAGATTCAACCAAAGTAATTAACTCTGGGTCGACAGAGAATGCATAATCCTTATCGGTAACAAGGATATGTGAAGTAGCAAACTTAGGATCACATTTCATTCTAGCATTCAAGGTCTTTTCCTTATACTTGCATAGTAATTTCGTAAGATAATCTCTATCCTTGCAAGAAAGAATTTCTCTACTTATCTCTTCGTCCATAACATAACCTTCAGGTATCTTAGGCATTTCAAACTTAGGAGAGCCAGGACTAATAGGTGTTTCATAGTCATCATCAGTATCATAAGCTTCATCAGTTTCAGCAATTTCATTCTCCTTAGCTCTAGCAATTTGTTCATCAAGAAATTCTCCTAGCGGCACATTATCATCAAGCATGGTACTAGCATCATCATAAGCACCATTCATAGCAGAGGTAGCATCATCAATAACTTGCGACATATCAGGATTACTAGCATGTGGTGGTGTTGCAAACTTACTCATAACAAAAGGTGAATCAAGTGTAGAGCTAGATGGCAGTTCCTTACCTCCCCTCGTAGTAGAGGGAAAAATCTTGGTCCTTGGATCCTTCAAATTCTTCATAGTGATAAATTGATATAAATCCCATGTGACTAAACAAATATTGCTATGCTCCCCGGCAACGGTGCCAGAAAAAGGTCTTGATAACCCACAAGTATAGGGGATCGCAACAGTTTTCGAGGGTAGAGTATTCAACCCAAATTTATAGATTCGACACAAGGGGAGCCAAAGAATACTTGAGAGTATTAGCAGTTGAGTTGTCAATTCAACCACACCTGGAGATAAATATCTGCAGCAAAGTGATCAGGAGCACAAGAATATGATAGGTTTGATAGCAGTAGCAATAGTAACAGTAGCGGTAACAGTAGTAGCAATAGTTTTGTAGCAGTTGGAACAACAGCAACAACAGTAGTAACTTAGCAAGAACAATAAGTGGAAAGGTCGTAGGTACCGGATCGGTAACTCGTTGGATGATATTCATCATGTAACAGTCATAACCTAGGGCGATACAAAACTAGCTCCAGTTCATCAATGTAATGTAGGCATGTATTCCGTAAATAGTCATACGTGCTTATGGAAAAGAACTTGCATGACATCTTTTGTCCTACCCTCCCGTGGCAGTGGGGTCCATAAGGAAACTAAGGGATATTAAGGCCTCCTTTTAATAGAGAACCGGAACAAAGCATTAACACATGGTGAATACATGAACTCCTCAAACTACGGTCATCACCGCGAAGTATCCCAAATATTGTCACTATGGGGTTGACGGATCATAACACGTAATAGGTGCATATGACAAGGTAAGATCGGATCAAGAACATGGATATAGATATGATAACATAAACGGTTCAGATATGAAATTATGGCACTCGGGCCCTAGTGACTAGCATTAGGCATAGCAAAGTTATAAGCAACATCAATCACAGAACATAATGGATACTAGGGATCAAGCCCTAACAAAACTAACTCGATTACATGATGAATCTCATCCAACTCCTCACTGACCAGCAAGCCTACGAAGGAATTACTCACTCCCGGTGGGGAGCATCATGGAATTGGCGATGGAGAAAGGTTGGTGATGACGAAGACCGAAGATTCCCCTCTTGGGAGCCCCAAACGGGCTCCAGATATGGCCTCTTGATGAAGAACAGGAGGTGGCGGTGGCTCCGTCTCGTGAAACCTGATAATTCTTTCTCTCCGGTTTTTTTCTCCAAATTTAGGAATTTATAGTGGCGGAGATAGGGCAAGTGGGGCGCCGAGGTGGGCACAACCCACCAGGGCGCGCCGGGAGGGGGCTGGCGCGCCCTGGTGGGTGATGCTCACCCTGGGCCCCCTCTCCGTTGGTTTTTGGCTCCAGTATTTTTTATATTTTCCAAAATAAATCTCCAAAAAGTTTCATTTCATTCTGAGAACTTTTATTTCTCCACAAAAACAACACCATGGTAATTCTGCTGAAAACAGCGTCAGTCCGGGTTAGTTCCATTCAAATCATGCAAATTAGAGTCCAAAACAAGGGCAAACGAGTGACGAAAAGTAGATACGTTTGAGACGTATCACCCATGCTCAAGCCATGTTGCCTTCAATAATCAAGAGTGCGAAGAATTGGATCAAGAACGGTGAACTAGGAAACGTTGTCATCCGAACTTCGCCCAAGGATAGCAGGTCATCTGTCTCTTTCATCGGTAACCCGTCGCCAATGGCTGCTCTCAACGCTCTTACGGAAGACACTCCATGCAGTCTCTTAGCTTATGTGCGTGGTGAACTAGTTAAAGTTGCAATTGGGTCGACCATTTGCCCTAAAGATACCATGATGCACGGAGTGCCGATGCCTGTGGGGGTCTTCAAAGTTGAGTTGTCTGTTCTCACATGGGTTTTTGAAGATATTTCTCCTCGATACAACCTCTGGGTGCGGACAGCCAGTAGACCCTTGCAGGATGTTTAGGTTGGCCAATGCAGTGGCCGAAGAATCAAATTCGGCTAGGAAACGTCCAAATCTCCCCAACCTCGCAGTAGATGAACACTCACAACACATTGATACGTCTTCAACGTATCTATAATTTTTGATTGTTCCATGCTGATATATTATCATTCTAGGATACTTTTTGAGTATTTATTTACCAATTTATATTATTTTTTAGCACTAACCTATTGATCCAGTGCCCAGTGCCAGTTGTTGTTTTCTACATGTTTTTAGTTTTTCAGGTTTATAGTACCAAACAAAGTCCAATTGCCCCAAAACGTTTTTATGATTTTTTCTGGACCAAAAGAAGACCTGGAAGCTTCGTGAGGAGACCGGAGGCTGCACGAGGGAGGCACAAGCCAACAGGGCACACCCAGGGGGGTCAACGCCCCCTGATGGCTTGTCCCTCCCTGGTGGACCTCCCACTACTGCAGGATGGTCCAAATACGACACATCAATAAGAGACCCTTCGACGAAACTGTGTGTGATGCACGAATTGAAAATGGTATAGTTCAAGCTCCGTCGCCAATAACGCGAACTGTGTGCGATGGCGGACCCATCAAATACGATTCATAGAATAGCTGCGTGTGCGATCTACGGTAGACCGTTTGTTCTTATGAATTGTTTGTGATTAACGAAGATTACAGAAACGGTTACACAGATCCAGATGTGTGCGATAGTGGGCACACAGTTCACTACCATAAACTGTGTGCGATAATACAGTAAAACACAAATGATTCGGCATAACAACATGTGTGTGATACAGGGCACACAGTTCACTACATAAATTGTGTGCGATGACATAGCAGAACACAAATGATTCAGCATAACAAGATGTGTGTGATAGAGGGAAAACAAGTGAGTAATCAGAATCGTGTGTGAACACAAGAAATAACACAAACGATTGGTGTTAATAACATGTGTGTGTTGTGGGGAAACGGTTGCTGGTATACAATCTGTCAGCGATTGATGAAATCATCACCGACGGGTTTCGTAGTTTTGTCCGTGTGTAATGTGATTTGCTCTGTCTGCACAACATCTATGCTGCCTACAGGTCACTCGGGTGAACTATTTGCGATGAGCCAAAATAACACAAATGGTTGCACAAATATAGATGTGTGTGACAGACGGCATACGGTGCGCTTGGATGAAATGTGCGAGCCAAAATAACACAAACAATTGGGCGTAACAAGATGTATGTGATGCTGATGCCCAGCAAACAAGTCAGTAATGTAAATTGTGTGGAAAGATAGAAAATAACATAGACAGATAATAACACAAACAATTCCTGGTAATAAGCACCTGATTCAGAAAGTGATAGCACAAATTATTGTTTGCACTACTACATAATCGACTAAACAACATAATGTGGACATTACATATCAACAAGGTTTATAAAACAACAAAATGGAAACAGCTACTCGTCGGTGTTGTTGCGGGGCTGGCCTGTTGGTTCGCCAATGTCGAAATATCATCTACACTCATGCAACATCCTCTCTATCGAAGAAGGATCCACTTTCGGGTCGGCGATGACCATGTTCTTGAACGCTTCATAGGCCCGGCCTTTCCTCTGCTCCTGCTCCATCACAGTAGCTCCGGTCTCATGGAAAATCCCGTCCACGGCCAAAGGCGTGCGTACGGCCCTCCGACGACGAAGATATTCAAAGTGATCGTAAACATGAAAGCCAAGAGTTGCACGCTGTGCTAGAGCGGTAGCATACTCTAAGGAGGCTGCTGCCCTTACCGAGGCCAAATCCACGCGAGCCGCCAAGGCAACAACGAACTGATTGGTGCATGATGCCCTTTCGATGGCCACAGGCGCGCGTTCCGCGTACAGAACCGCGCTTGCCGCCAAGGCCTCCAGACCCTCAGCAGCGCGTACTACCCAGGTCTCCGGAGCCTCAACAGCACGTACCGCCGCCAAGGCTTCGGGCCCTTAGAAGCGCGTACTGCCGCCACCGCTGCGGGCTCCTCCGCGCATAAGATCTGCCTCAACCGCACGCTCCTCCGCCATGGGCTCCTCCACGCGGATGACATGTGTAATGTTGAGGATTTTGTGGAGGTGAGGACAGTGGGGGAGAAGAAGGCCAGATTTGGTGGTGCGAGAGGGGAAAGATACGGTGGAGTGCAAAGAGTGGTGATATTTATTTATGACCCTATACACGATTGCAGACAATTGCTATATGTGTTCCGTGTGCGATTATGTGTGCACCAAAAATAACTCAAAAACTGTGAAAATGCTTCCCGCGCAATAGCAAGCGCCAGCCACAGCGGTAAATTATAAAATCCCCAACCCCTTGGCATCAGCTAGCTATAAATAACCACAACGATGGCCGGTGGCGGCGAGTCAATGATCCCGTAGCTAGTTGCCACACACACCATCAAACCCCAATGGCCGACGATAGGATGGAGTTGGGCGACGGCGGAATCGAGGCTGCCGGCGCAATGGTCGGCTTGAGGATCGACGGCCATGCTGCTACCTCGCCCGACTGTGGTAAGAGGAGGCAGGAATCACGACATGAGCAAGACAAGAGATTTGCCAGGGTCGTCTTGAAAGGAGCTAGGGATCGCCAGCGGGCGATACTGCATGCTCGACACAGAGTGCGTCGGATGGTGTGGGCGGAGGAGCAGGAACCGTCACGCCGCAAGGACAACTGCATCAGTGGCCACCGAACGAGACGCAGGCTTATGTCCCACATGGAGGAGGACGCAGTTTTGGACGCCGGGGGAGGACTTGCGGCCGTTGCTACAGCATTGGCGATGGCCAGGGTCTCGTCGGCCGCCGGGACGATGTAGCTACCGGCGGACGCCGCAGTCCTGGTGAGAGCCGCGTCCGAGGCAGTAGCGGCGATCACCAATGTCGAGGCTGACCCTTCCTCGGTCGATCAAGGTGTAGGTCATCGACTTGGCGACCTCCTATCCTCCTGAGCCAAGGAACGACACGATATCGATGGAAGCGTGCTAGGTCGGCGTTTGGGGTAGTAGCACTTTTGTGCACACGCAGTTCATATGTATTATATTGATGTAAAATAGCGAGCTAATGTTTTGTAAATTACTCCGCCAACTATGCACTGTAACAATTTGAGCATGTAAATGCTCGATTGAATTCCTCATGCCTGATTATTGCTTGCACTGTGGACACTACGGTGGCGTTCGTCGGCGGCAGCCGGCCACGACACGCGCCGTCGAGCTCGAAAATTTGGGCGGGCCGAGGTCGAGAACGAGCAACTCTACAACAATGCCAATGAGGACGAAGGGGGGGTAGAGGGTCCACATAGGAAACGGTTCGTAAACATGAACCTTGTGTGATTAATGCCTTTAAAGTTTGTGTTGGTAGCTTAATTTAGTGCATGTACGAACCAAAATCCCAACTACAGTATACGGGTGTGACGGGAGAAGTGTGGATTGTCGTGCGTTCGCGGTGCATCCTACGGTGCGCATGCGCGATCCGTGTGGTTGGGGTTCTAACCAATCAGAACACAGTACAGAATGGGGTGAACGCACACGGCATTCGCAAAGTAACTATTTACCTAAAAAAATCACAAAGTTTCAAGGGAAACCCATATTTCCTTGGTCGTTTCTCCATTATTATTTTTCTACTATCAACATACCCACTACAATGCACCGTTTCCAAATTTCACATTCTTTCAGGCTCGTTTACCATATTTAGTATTTTTTGTGTATTTTTCTAGGTATTTACTGCTTATAATTCAAGTTCGTATGTTTTGTACATGAAAAGGTGTTCAAAACATGTTACCTTGTGTGGTTCCCAGGCATGACCTCAATATGATGCGGTAAATATTTGAGGAGGTATGGATAATGTCGTGATACACACTCTTCATATACCAGAGCATCACCTATGGAGTTTCATGGTTCGGGGAGCGAAATCGCCATGTTTTCAAGGAGAACCCATATTCCCTTGGTCCTTTCAACTTGAATTATTTTCTATGATTGTCACACCCACTAGAATGCACCCTGTCCAAAATTTCACATTTTTTCAGGCTGGTTTACCGTATTTAGTCCTTTTTGTGTACTTTCTAGGCCTTTTGTGCTTATAATTCAAAGTTCGAATGTTCTGTACATAAAAAGTTGTTCAAAAAGGACTCGAAAATTCATAACTGTGTCGTTGAATAACTTTGCATCTATTTTATAGGAATTTAATACATTTTTAAAGGATATGTGTGGGTAGAGGCAACCACAGATGTGTCGTTTATTTGTTTTGTAACTTAGAAAAATGGAAAACATGACTGAAAAACCAGTTACCTCGTGTGGTGCTTAGGCATGACCTCAATATGATGCCGTAAATATTTTAGGAGGTATGGATAATGTCCTGATACACACTCTTCTTATACCGGACCATCACCTATGGAGTTTTATGGTTCGGTAAGCGAAATGGCCATGTTTTGAAGGGGAACCCATATTCCCTTGGTCCTTTCAACTTGAATTATTTTCTACGATCATCATACTCACTAGAATGCACCGTATCCAAAATTTGACAATTTTTCATGCTGGTTTACCGTATTTTCTCCTTTTTGTGTACTTTCTAGGCCTATTGTGCTTATAATTCAAAGTTCGAACGTTCTGTACATGAAAAGGTGTTCAAAAAGGAGTCGGAAATTTGTAACTATGTTGTTGAATAATTTTCATGTATTTTACAGGAAATTAATAGAATTTTAAAGGATATGTGTGGGAAGAGGCAACCACAGATGTGTCGTTTATTTGTTTTGTAACTCTAGAAAAATGGAAAACATGCCTGAAAAACATGTTACCTCGTGTGGTGCCTAGGCATGACCTCAATATGATGCCGTAAATATTTGAGGAGGTATGGATAATGTCATGATACACACTCTTCATATACCGGAGCATCACCTATGGAGTTTCATGGTTCGGGGAGCAAAATCGCCATGTTTTGAAGGGGAACCCATATTCCCTTCGTACTTTCAACTTGAATTATTTTCTACGATCGTCGCACCCACTAGAATACACCCTGTCCAAAATTTGACATTTTTTCAGGCTGGTTTACTGTATTTAGTCCTATTGTGTACTTTCTAGGCCTTTTGTGCTTATAATTCAAAGTTTGAATGTTCTATACATGAAAAGTTGTTAAAAAGGACTCAAAAATGCATAATTGGGACGTTGAATAACTTTTCATGTATTTTACAGGCAATTAATAGAATTTTAAAGGATATGTGTGGGAAGAGGCTACCACATATGTGTCGTTTTTTTGTTTTATAAGTCTAGAAAAATGGAAAACATGCCTGAAAAACATGTTACCTCGTGTGGTGCCTAGGCATGACCTCAATATGATGCGGTAAGTATTTGAGGAGGTATGGATAATGTCGTGCTACACACTCTTCATATACCGGACCATCACCTATGGAGTTTCACGGTTCGGGGAGCGAAATCGGCATGTTTTGAAGGGGAACCCATATTCCCTTGGTCCTTCCAACTTGATTTATTTTCTACGATCATCACACCCACTAGAATGCACCCTGTCCAAAATTTGACATTTTTTAGTCTGGTTTACCGTATTTAGTCCTTTTTGTGTATTTTTCGGACCTTTTGTGCTTATAATACAGCTTTAAAGGCAAACGGTTTCTTACAACAAACCGTTTGCAAAACGTCCGATGGCACAAGAGAGAGAGAATACTTGAATTTTTTCTGACGCGGGATCACAATTTTTCACTTTTCTCACACACAGGTATTTGATGCGCTTAGTTTGTGTTGCGTGTCCCCCCCGTAAGGTTCGAGTTTCGCCGCCAAAATTTCAATAGGCGCGCGATTTCAGAAGTTATTCCTCCCACCCCATACCCACCCATCCCATTTCCCCCTATCCCCGCCGCCTCCCCTCTAACTGCAGCCCAAACCGCCGCCGCCGCAACCAAATCTACGTTCTGCCCCAATCTCGCTTGTCGATCTAGTGAGGCAACCTGTGATCTCCATCATTGCCCCGGCCCGATTGCTCATGCCTCCACATCCCCACCCCTATCGCCGAGCATCCCCACGTAAGCTCAACCACATATCATGCGGAGATCGAGGAGATGATCATGGCGGTCGATGGCGTGGTGAACGCTATGCGTGCCGACCCAGAGGAACACCTTGCCGCCGACGCCACCAACTTGGTGCGGGATCTGGCCGAGATAAAATGCCCAAGCAACTACCCCTCGGGACTTACCAAATATGAACTGCCCAGTTCATTTTTACGAATACCAGTATAGCAATGTTTAACCGTGTCAATTTCAGTTTCAACGATACACGTTTAAATTGCCATGTTAGGTTGTCTGTACTCTGTAGTTAACACGTCCGTTGTTCATTTCAATTATGCGCACTATGTTGTTCAAGTATAAACTATCCAGTTCAATTTCACCAATACTAGTTACAAACTTACAATGCCTATGCTAGGTTGCTGTTAAGCCTGCTGTAATTGACATGCCTTTCCATGTACTTACGCAGTGTCAAAATGCATGATGATGTTGTTTACCGTCGAGGTTAGTCACATCCCAATATCTTATAGTATTTTACATCATTTGTTCAGTTGCATTTTAGCTTCTAACATTTACTTGTTGCTTGTAGCTACATATGTTAGCGGTACTGATCCACGTTGCGACCAGCAGGAGCCACCTACTTTGTGCGGGCTCTGGCCTAGTTGAAGTACCCCAACAACTACCCCTCGCGATTTACCAAGTATGAACTGGCTCTTGATGTTTAACCGTGTCAATTTCTGTTTCACTGGTACATGTTTTAATGACTATGTTAGGTTGTCTGTACTCTGAAGTTATCACATCCAGTTTAATTTCACCAATACCTGTCCATTTGTTACCGTGCTACTCCTCGCAATGAAAATATCACCGGAGATACTGTCGTTTAATTAACATTTGCTATTTTTGGTGGATGTTCACCCTGTTGTATTTAACACGCCTTTCTATGTGCTTATGTAGGGCTACGATGCGCGATGCTGTTGTTTACCATCGAGGTTAGTCACATGCCATTTTCTTATAATATTTTACATCATTTGTGCAATTGCAGCTTAGGTTCTAACATTTATTTGTTGCTTGTAGGTACATATGTCAGCGGTACTGATTCACTCTTCGACCCCCTTTGCATATGGGGCAATGAGATAAACATGAACAAGCATCAATTGTGGAAACTAAGAAAAATTGTTAGGCAGAAGAAACATCTGATTGGAATTAAACTCTTTATTTATACTTTATCGAAGACATCAGTGAACTTTAGGATGGTAAGTAATCTGTTGCCTTCTTTTCCAGCCCAGAACATGCTACTCTATTAAACATGAATACCAGAGAGTTGCCTCTTTTCAGTGGTTTCCGAAGGAATTTACTCAAGATTACATAGCAAACTACCTGACCGATGTGGAGGCAACAAAGGTTATATTATATAATTCATGCTACCATGATAATGGTCTAGAAGTCTTCCTGAAGGCGGTGAAGGATGGATGGGCAATCATCACAAGGGGTTGGACAAAAGTTGTGCGCACCTTTGGCATGGAGGAGGGCACATTATGGGTATTCTGGTTCTTCAACACCATCGACAGCCAAAAGCATTTACAATTCTCTCTTCACCTTTACAGCCTCTAGTACTATATATTGTGGTTCATCATATTTAATCTTCTACCGAACTATGTAACCATGGAACATGTACTGAGCTTTTGATTTATGCATTGGTTATTGAACCATTGTAATTAGGGTATGTATTGATGGATATGAAATCCACATTTCATAATTAAAATTTTGAAATTTCCAATTCTAATAATAAATTACCGAAAATAAGCTATTAGGTAATAAATTACAGCGCACACAGTTAGAACAATTAAGCCATGTGCGATGGTATCATATGTCACACACGATTGTTTGAAGAATAGAGTGTGTGATTATCAGCTTTACAACACACGTTCGCATATTTTGCGCGTGTGGGATGCGCGCACTGTCACACACGCGTTTGCACGTCATAACCATGTGTGCTTGCCGTCAATAGCACAAATGGTTCCAAACCTGCGTGCGTGTGTAATGTAGGACGATAAGAAGACGGTTGATATACGTTTCGCGTGTGCGATCGGAATAACTATCGCACATGAATATATCTGTGCCATCGCCTCGGATGTGTGCTTGATCAGAAACGTAACGTCAAAGTGTGGCGTGTGGGATAGGCTACGAGTTCACAATTTTTTTTGTTAGGCGAATCCTCAGCAGGCGCTCGCACCATCGCAGACGATGTTTCGGTGTCGTGTGGGATGACCCCCCACCTATCGCCCACACATGCAAGGCGACGGTTCGGAACTACGTCGCAGAAAGGGGTTAAAAACCATTTGTGTAGCACGTAACGGTACCAGTGTCCTACCCCCATTATCTGGCCTATAAATTCACATATATTCCGAAAACCCTAGGGGGACATCCCGAAATACTTTTTTCGCCGCCGCAAGTCTCTGTTCCGCCGTGATCCCATCTGCAGCTCCGTGCCGGTGCCCTGTTGGAGGGGGGATCGATCACGGATGGCTTCCTCATCAACCTTGCTGCCCTCATGATGATGTGTGAGTAGTTCAGCATAGACCTACGGGTCGTAGTTAGTACCTAGATGGCTCTCTCTCTTTTGATCTTCAATATGATGATCATCGCATCTTCGCTTTGATCTATCCGATGAAACTCTTTTGTATGGTGCGTTTGTTGGGATCCCAAGAATTGTGGGTTTATGTTCAGATTATTCATGAAAAGTGACAGGCCCCTGGGACCGGGGGTACCCAGGCCCGTCTGCCTGCAGCCCAAGACGTGACGCATGCCGTGGGTCCGGTGCAGCCCATCGCTAAACTACACAAGCAAGATCTTCGTGAGGGCCTCCGCCTCGCGAGGGAAGCGCTAGCCAGCACGGTCGAGATCCCCACGAAGCGCCCTCGCGAGGTCGCTCCTGTCGGCGTTCTGGGATCGGGGGTACCCAGGGCTGCCTGCCTGCGGCCCAGCGCGTGGCCCACCTCGACGGCCCGGTACGGCCTGACAACGAACCCCACAAGGCAAGACCCTCGTGGGGGCCCCGGCCTCACGAGGAGAACGATGCCAAGACCTTCAGAGGAGCGGTCTCCCCAGGCTGCCTCCCGAGGAGCAGAGATTCCTATGCAGTGCCCGGCCTCAGGAGGCTGCGATGACATGAGCCATGAGGACCAAGGCAGGCGGGCGCCAGCGGGCGCAGCAGAGACAGTTTCCTCTTTCGTGCTAAGGGGGCAAGGACGAATGCGGGTTCCCAAGGAACCCCCCAAAGGTTACCATTCCGGTGCAACAAGACAAAGACCACGGGCTCGGCAGGGCGGATGTCATTGACGAGCCCACCTCTGCATCACCCCAGGAGCTTTGCAGGCAAAGACCACCTTTAGTTAGGATAAGCTATACCTCTTGTCCCCTTTCAAATTGGGCCATTGTGGGATCCCTTCCCGCCTGTGCGATATGGGAAGAGGACCGGATCCATCCTCACCCGAGTGCCCTCGCGAGGTCGCTCACCACTGTACCTGTTCGTCACCGAACCTTCTCGTGAGGCCAATCCACCCAAAGCAGGAGTAGGGTTTTACACCGCAAGGTGGCTCAAACCTGGGTAAATCTCTGTGTTCATCTTCTTGCGCTCTCATGCATCTCCGGCAAGGTCTAGCTGTGGAGCGGCAGGCTTGAGGCTTGAGCTGGTTGGGATCTTCGCACACGCCCTAGAGTTCGAACCTTCTAGGGTCTGCGGAGCCCCGATCGCGACATTTTGCGCGCTAGGTAGGGGCGTGTCGAGGTCTTCCTTCCGGTTCCACTTCTTCTCTGCTTCGTCGCTCCCATGGCCGATGCCCGCCGAGTCCGCGCCGAGTGTCGAGCTGCTCGCGTCGCCCAGATGGCGCCAGTGGGCCGCGCCGCCCCGTGCCGCTCCGCCTCTCCCGCAGCTAACGCTGACACTGGTCCAGCTGTTCAAGAGCAGCAGGACTCGTTGCAGCCACCCTCCACGCGGCGTGACGACCGCAATGCTACTCCGTCCCTCGTCCCCGCCTCGGCATCGTCCTCTCACACTTGCTACGGGCCGGCGAACGCACAGGCTGCGTTGTTCATGGCGCGCGAGCTGATGCGCTATGGCCCCGCCCATGATCGCTATGACGACTAGCTTGGCCGCATCGCCGAGCTAGTTAGCGTCGCCGGTGAGGGCCCGGTGCCCACCCACTCGCTCTGTCCTCCGCCCTCCTAGGCGAGCGACATGGCCCACGGTGCACCTCCCCCTCCTTCTCTGCACGGCGCCGACCCCGAGCCCAGGCGCGAAGCGCGTCCGCGCAACCAGCCGCGCGGGGCGCCAGTGCAGGCAAGGGATGAAGCAAGCTGCCAGGTTGTGCCACGGCCACGAGGTGACGCGCGTGTGCTCCCCGCACCGCCACATCGTCATCAGGACCGTGCGACACCGGAGGCCGCAGCGCATGGACGTCAGGACCCAGCTCCCCTCGTACGCGTCGCGCCTGTGAGTGGAGGAGCTTGCCGCGCCTTCACCCCGGAGCTGCGTCGTGTCAACTGGCCCAGCAAGTTCAAGCCGGACCTGCCTCCATGCTACGATGGCACCCCCGACCCCGCGGAGTTCCTTCAACTCTACGCGCTGAGCATCGAGGCGGCAAGCGGCAACGACAAGGTCATGGCGAATTGGTTCCCCATGGCCCTCAAGGGTGGCGCTCTCTCCTGGCTCCTCAACCTCCCGGAGGGATCGATATCCTCCTGGGATTTGCTCCACGAGCGCTTCATCGCCAACTTCCAGGGCACCCGCGACCGCGCCCTGGGAGTGAACGATCTGCGGCGCGTGAAGCAGCAACCGCGCGAGACCTTGCACAAGTACATACAACGCTTCACTAGCGTGCGCCTCAAGATCCCGAAGGCGTCGGATGAGGCCATCATCTCGGCATTTACCGATGGCGTCAGGGAAGTCAAGATGAAAGAGGAGCTCGCCATCCATGACGAACTATGCATGGCCTTGGAAATATTCAACCTGGCGAACAAGTGTGCAAGGGCCGAAGAGGGTCGCCTCTCCCTCCTCGACCTTCCGGAGGCAGACCCTGAAGACAAGAAGGCCAAGGCTAAGGAGGCGAAGCGCAAGGGGCCCGCCGTGCTGGCGGCAGAACCCGAGATGAAGCGTGGTCGAGACCAAGATGAGCCCCCCAAGGGCGGCCGCCCGTTCTGCATCTACCACTACACCCACAGGCACAACATCGAGGACTACCAGGAGCTCAGGACGCTCCGCGACGAGCGCTTCGGCCGCCGCCCAGAGCGCGGCAACTGTGGATACGGCCGCGGTGGAGGTCACGGCGGAGGGCGCTGGGACAGCCGCGACCCCCGTCAGGATTAGCGTGATCAGCCTCGTGAGGACCGCTGGCGCGACGAGCCTCGTGACGGGCCCCGGCGCGATCAGCCTCGCAAGGCACGCCCTAGGGCAACGTTGGCCTCCCTCCGCTGCCACCGCCGCCAAGGAGGAACGACGACAACCGGCGAGATGATGAGGTTGGGGGCTTCCAGGAGCCCCGTGCGATCGTCTGCATCCTGGGCGGTGCTCAGGCACCCGCCTCGAACCGCATCTTCAAGAAGTTCTCTCGTGAGGGGAATGCGGCTCTCCCGAAGCTCGAGGCCATGCGCCCCCTCAGGTGGTCGAAGTACGGCATCACCTTCGACTCCAAGGATCACCTCAAGTGCTCGGACACCGCAGGCGCACTCCCCATGTTCTGCACGCCCACCATCAGCAACGTCCTCCTCACGAAGACCCTCATCGACGGTGGGGCCTGGCTCAACATCCTCTCTGTCGAGACGTTTGAGATGCTTCAGGTGCCCTATGGTCAGCTCATGCCAACCAAGCCCTTCTCAGGAGTGACCGATGGCTCCACCACTCCCCTGGGGAAGGTGCGCCTCCCAGTCACCTTTGGCAAGCGCGATAACTACCACACTGAGCTCATCGACTTCGACGTCGCCCACATCCACCTCCTGTACAACACCATCCTCGGGTACCCTGCACTCGCCAAGTTCATGGCGGCAACCCATCATGGCTATAACATCCTCAAGATGCCGGGGAGCGGTGTTGTCATCACGGTCGCCTGCGATGAAAAGGATGCAGTCTGCTCCCTCGAGCGTGCTTACAAGGCTGCGGCGGCTGAAAACTCCGACGACGAGGGTGGCATCCTTCCTCCTGAGGACACACGCAAGAAGAAGAAGCATCTTCTCCCCAAGAGCCGTCAGGGGTCAGAGACTCCCAAGAATGGCACCTCAGGCCCCGTGCCCATCGTGGGGGCACCTCTTCCTCCCCGATAGGAAGGCGCGCCCGGCACTTCCCTCAGGGCGGGCTTGGGGGCTCCCACCTGGAGGGCTCCCAACCTGATCGGTGCGACGGGGGGAGGTGCTCGGGCACCATTTGGAGGCACGTTTCGACGCACGCCCCCAAAAGCAAGGAGTAGGGCGCGAGGCGCCAGGTTTAAGAGAGTTCATCACCAACGTGATCGAGGAGCTTCAGGAGGCGTTGGCCATGCGCGGCAAGCGTCGTCCCACAACACCCAATGCAGCTGCCCCCCAGACGTGGGCGGCAGGCTGCGCGTCTGCGTCAACATCCCGGGCCTCAACAGGGCCGCATCCCAGGACCTCTTCTGGCCATCGCGCGTCGGCCGTAGTGGGGTTTACCCCTGCAACTACATCCGTATGCCCTTTGGCCTCGTGAACATGGGCGCCACCTAACATCGCCTCGCGCAAGCCGCGTTTGCGTCTCACGAGGCCTGACGCCGCGCGGTCCATCAAGAGGTCTTGGACCGTCGCGAGCCCCCAGGGACTCGCAGGAACCTCGAGCCTCCGGGGCCCTCAGGCTCATGAGGATCAAGTTTCGACGACTACCCCAGCGCTCTAGCGACATCGTGCCAGGTGACCTTTTGGTTTGTTCATTTGAGCGCTCCCCTCGAGCTGCATCATCCTCAAGCTGTTAGGGCCTGCCCCTGCAGCTATATCGTTTTGCGCATGTATCAGAACTGGTTCTGCAGTTGATGAATTTCCTAAGTATTCCAACCTACATGTCTGGTGCTTCGTCACCATGAATGTCGTGCACCCTAACAACCCCGCCTTCGACCGCCTCACGATTAAGGGCTGGCAAGGCGTCTGTGCTCGGGTCACAGCGCCGATAAATCCAAGCGACCGAGCTCTGTCTCATGGGCCAATCCTGTGCACGTCACCTCCCGGGGTTCCTGTTGCCTTGTCCTCGCGTGAGCTAATCGGGAGTAGGTGAGTCAGGGAGCCCGGCCCGGTTCATATAACCGCAGTTCGGCGTTTCATCATCGCGGGAGCCGCGCGCCGTGTGTTTTTCCTTGGGTTTGTGACATGAGAAGACTGGGCACGGCGTCTGTGCTCGGGTCCGTCCCTGCAGCGTTGATAAACCCAACGGCTGAGCTCTGTCTGACGGGCCGGCCCCGTTCACGTCACCTCCTGGGGTCGTTGGTGTTTGGCCTTCTCATGTGGTGGCCTCCGGAGATTCATTCGGCGCAGGTTGTCCCCATCACACAGGTTTTGTAAGCGCGCCCCTCGCCAGCAGACCCAGGCGCAACCCGCCTTGAGTTAGGGCCTCGTGAGACCCGTGCTGGCTCATGGGTGCCTAGATACACCTCCTCCAGTTCTGCCATGCCAGTCACGCGTACGAACGAAGTTGGGCTGTACATGCCCGGAGACTCTAACACATAGCTCCTTTCCCACGCCCAAGTGGAAGCCCCATGCTCCGCGCTGGCAGACGACACGGTCCTCTAATGACTATGCCCACGCCCAAGTGGTAGCCCCATGCTCCGCGCTGGCGGACGACACGGTCCTCCAATGACAATGCCCATGCCGAGTGGAAGCCCCATGCTCCACGCTGGTGGATAAACAACTGAGGGCGCCCTAGCGGCTGCACCAACCTCAGGATGGCCTCTCGGCCCCGTCACACAGCATTTCCCTGGGATGCGCATGCGAGGGGGCTGGGCGGGGCCTACGCTCTGGCCATGCCTGGCGCGTGCCGCCTCACCAGGTCCCTAGTACCTGGTCTTCTCGCGCTATTCCCAGGCAAAAGATGGCGAGGAAAAGTATGGGAGCCGCTCGTATGTCAAGGGGGACCCCTGGGCATCGCGACCCAGGGGTCTCACTAGTCATGTAGCCCCTCACCCCCTTGGTCTCGTCCTGGTGATCCGGACGCCCCAACGGCGGTCGAGGTATGTGCAGGATTGGGCCCTACCGACGCAGAGCACTAAGGCGCTCCAAATCGACTCCGTTGTCGCCATGTCTCCTTCGTGAGGGCTCGTCGTACATCAAGGGGGACCCCTGGGCATCGCGACCTAGGGGCCTCACTAGTCACGTAGACCCTCGCCCCTTGGTCTTGTCCTAGTGAACCGGACGCCCCAACGACGGTCGAGGCATGCGCGGGATTGGGCCCTGCCGACGCAACGCACAAAAGCAAGCAGGAAGGAAACAAGGCGCAAAGGAAATCATATAATTCAAACAAGTTATTACAAGCACAGAATGTTTTTGCAATTCAAACAAGTCTTACGCCTCCACGAGGCACGATAAATGTCGTAGGTCGGAATCTAGGGGGAGGAGCCGTCATCGCCAAGGCCGCCAGTGCTGATTGCCCCGGTCACGTCGAGCTCGTCATCAACGTCGCCGTCGACGCCTTCGTCGCCACTACTCGTCTCCACCACAGGGGGCTCGGTGTCGGGAACATAGCCGAACTTCTTCATCAGCGCATCCATGGAGTCCTTCACGGCCGCCGCCGTGATGGCGCAGGACTCATGGGCAACCGAGGTCATCACCGCGTTGAAATAAAAGCCGGGCTCGCAGAGGTAGAGGTGGCTGAAGACGCGCGTCGCGGCCGTGGAGAAGAGGCCACGACAGTCGGCTTCCAGGATGGCGTCCACCCTGGCGACCGTACCTTCGAGCACCTCAATGAGCTTGGAGGAGAGCCCGGTGTAGCCGCCCTCAGGAGTCACCAGCGGCTCCCCAAATCCTCCCCTACAGATGAAGCGCAGTGCCCGGTGAAGCCCGAGCTCGATGGAGGGGAAGGCGTCGCGCTCCGCGGCCGCCTTTTCCTCAGCAGCGGCAAGGGTCTTCTCCCTAGCATCCAGCTGGGCCGTCGTGTCGGAGACATGCCGGGCATGGGACGTCTGGGCCTCCGCTACCTCATCCTTCAGCTTGGCCAGGCGCTCACCCTCTGCGGCTTGGTTAGCAGCCGACTGGGATAGCAAGGAGTCACGTTCGGCAAGCTTCGCCTCGCGAGCCTTGAGGTCCTCCTCCCGCTGGTGGAGCCGTTGCGCGTGCGTGGCTCGCTCCTCCTGAAGGGCCTTCAGTTTGGCCTCTGCTGTTGGAAATATACCCTAGAGGCAATAATAAAATGGTTATTATTATATTTCCTTGTTCATGATAATTGTCTATTGTTCATGCTATAATTGTATTAACCGGAAACCGTAATACATGTGTGAATACATAGACCACACCATGTCCCTAGTGAGCCTCTAGTTGACTAGCTCGTTGATCAATAGATGATCATGGTTTCCTGACCATGGACATTGGATGTCGTTGATAACGGGATCACATCATTAGGAGAATGATGTGATGGACAAGATCCAATCCTAAGCATAGCACAAGATCGTGTAGTTCGTCTGCTAGAGCTTTTCTAATGTCAAGTATCATTTCCTTAGACCATGAGATTGTGCAACTCCCGGATACCATAGGAATGCTTTGGGTGTATCAAACGTCACAACATAACTGGGTGACTATAAAGGTGCACTACAGGTATCTCCAAAAGTGTCTGTTGGGTTGGCACAAATCGAGACTGGGATTTGTCACTCCGTGTGACGGAGAGGTATCTCTGGGCCCACTCGGTAATACATCATCATAATGAGCTCAATGTGACTAATGAGTTAGTCATGGGATCATGTGTTACGGAACGAGTAAAGAGACTTGCCGGTAACGAGATTGAACAAGGTATAGGGATACCGACGATCGAATCTCGGGCAAGTAACATACCGATGGACAAAGGGAATTGTATACGGGATTTATTGAATCCCCGACATCGTGGTTCATCCGATGAGATCATCGTGGAACATGTGGGAGCCAATATGGGTATCCAGATCCCGCTATTGGTTATTGGTCGGAGAGGTGTCTCGGTCATGTCTGCATGGTTCCGGAACCAGTAGGGTCTACACACTTAAGGTTCGGTGACGCTAGAGTTGTAATGGGAATTGTATGTGGTTACCGAAAGTTGTTCGGTGTACCGGATGAGATCCCGGACGTCACGAGGAGTTCCGGAATGGTCCGGAGGTAAATATTTATATATGGGAAGTCCTATTTTGGCCACCGGAAAATGTTCGGGATTTTTCGGTATTGTACCGGGAAGGTTCTTGAAGGTTCCGGAGTGGGGCCCACCTGCATGGGGGACCCACATGAACGTGGGTAGTGGGGTAAAAGCCCCACACCCCTGGTCAAGGCAAAACAAGATCCCCCCTTAGAAGGAATAAGATCATATCCCGAAGGGATAAGATTAAGATCCCTAAAAAGGGGGGATAACAATCGGTGGGGAAAGGAAAGGATGGGATTTCTTTCCTCCCACCTTTGCCAACGCCCCAATGGACTTGGAGGGCAAGAAACTAGCCCCCTCCACCCCTATATAGTGGGGAGGTGCATGGGAGCTGCACCCCTTGCCCCTGGCGCAGCCCTCCCCCTCCTACACCTCCTCCTCCTCCGTAGTGCTTAGCGAAGCTCTGCCGGAGAACCACGAGGTCCACCGCCACACCGCCGTCGTGCTACCGGAGCTGTCCCTCAACTTCTCCTCCCCCCTTTCTAGATCAAGAAGGAGGAGACGTCCCCGGGCTGTACGTGTGTTGAACGCGGAGGCACCGTCCGTTCGGCGCTTGGATCGGATCTTCCGCGATTTGAATCGCCACGAGTACGACTCCGTCAACCGCGTTCTTTGCAATGCTTCCGCTTAGCGATCTTCAAGGGTATGAAGATGCACTCCCTCTCTCTCGTTGCTAGCATCTCCTAGATTGATCTTGGTGACACGTAGGAATTTTTTTGAATTATTACTACGTTCCCCAACAGTGGTATCAGAGCTAGGTCTATGCGTAGATTCTATGCACAAGTAGAACACAAGTAGTTGTGGGCGATGATTTGGTCAATTTGCTTGCTGTTACTAGTCCTATCTTGATTCGGCGGCATTGTGGGATGAAGCGGCCCAGACCGATTTTACACGTACGCTTACATGAGACTGGTTCCACCGCCAGACATGCACTTGTTGCATAAGGTGGATAGCGGGTGTCTGTCTCTCCCACTTTAGTCGGATCGGATTCGATGAAGAGGGTCCTTATGAAGGGTAAATAGCAATTGGCATATCACCGTTGTGGCTTTTGTGTAGGTAAGAAACTTTCTTGCTAGAAACCCATAGCAGCCACCTAAAACTTGCAACAACAATTAGAGGACGTCTAACTTGTTTTTGCAGGGTATGCTATGTGATGTGATATGGCCAAAAGGATGTGATGAAATATATGTGATGTATGAGATTGATCATGTTCTTGTAATAGGAATCACGACATGCATGTCAATGGGTATGACAACCAGCAGGAGCCATAGGAGTTGTCTTAATTTATTGTATGACCTGCGTGTCAATAAAAAACGCCATGTAATTACTTTACTTTATTGCTAACCGTTAGCCATAGTAGCGAGACAACTTCATGAAGACACGATGATGGAGATCATGATGATGGAGATCATGGTGTCGTGCCGGTGACGATGGTGATCATGCCGCGCCCCGAAGATGGAGATCAAAGGCGCAAGATGATATTGGCCATATCATGTCACTTTATGATTTGCATGTGATGCTTATCATGTTTTTACATCTTATTTGCTTAGAACGACGGTAGCATAAATAAGATGATCCCTCACTAAAATTTCAAGAAATGTGTTCCCCCTAAGTGTGCACCGTTGCGAAGGATCGTTGTTTCGAAGCACCACGTGATGATCGGGTGTGATAGATTCTAACGTTCGCATACAACGGGTGTAAGCCAGATTTACACACGCGAAACACTTAGGTTGACTTGGCGAGCCTAGCATGTACAGACATGGCCTCGGAACACGAGAGACCGAAAGGTCGAACATGAGTCATATAGTAGATGCGATCAACATGGAGATGTTCACCATTGATGACTAGTCCTTCTCACGTGATGATCGGACACGGCCTAGTCGATATGGATCATGTATCACTTAGATGACTAGAGGGATGTCTATCTGAGTGGGAGTTCATTAAATAATTTGATTAGATGAACTTAATTATCATGAACTTAGTCTAAAATTGTCTTTACAATCTATCTTGTAGATCCAATGGCCCATGCTAATGTTGCCCTCAACTTCAACGCGTTCCTAGAGAAAACCAAGCTGAAAGACGATGGAAGCAACTATACGGACTGGGTCCGTAACTTGAGGATCATCCTCATAGCTTCCAAGAAACCACATGTCCTTGATGCACCGCTAGGTGACGCACCCATTTTCCCAGCAACTCAAGACGTTATGAACGCCTGGCAGTCGCGTAGTGATGATTACTCCCTGGTTCAGTGCGGCATGCTTTACAGCTTAGAACCGGGGCTCCAAAAGCGTTTTGAGCAACACGGAGCATATGAGATGTTCCAAGAGCTGAGAATGGTTTTCCAAGCTCATGCCCGGGTCGAGAGATATGAAGTCTCCGACAAGTTCTTCAGTTGTAAGATGGAGGAAAATAGTTCTGTCAGCGAGCACATACTCAAAATGTCTGGGCTGCACAACCGCTTGTCTCAGCTGGGAGTTAATCTTTCGGATGACTCGGTTATTGACAGAATCCTCTAGTCGCTTCCACCTAGCTACAAGAGCTTTGTGATGAACTTCAATATGCAAGGGATGGAGAAGTCCATTCCTGAGTTATATTCGATGCTGAAATCAGCAGAGGTGGAGATCAAAAAGGAACATCAAGTGTTGATGGTGAATAAGACCACCAGTTTCAAGAAAGGCAAGGGTAAGAAGAACTTCAAGAAGGACGGCAAAGCAGTTGCCGCGCTCGGTAAATCAGTTGCCGGGAAGAAGCCCAAGAATGGACCCAAGCCTGAGACTAAGTGCTTTTATTGCAAGGGAACCGGTCACTTGAAGTGGAACTGCCCCAAGTACTTAGCGGATAAGAAGGCCGGCAACGTCAAAGGTATATATGATATACATGTTGTTGATGTGTACCTTACCAGCGCTCGTAGTAGCTCCTGGGTATTTGATACCGGTGCGGTTGCTCACATTTGTAACTCAAAACAGGAGCTGCGGAATAAGCGGAGACTGGCGAAGGACGAGGTGACGATGCACGTCGGGAATGGTTCCAAGGTCGATGTGATCGCCGTCGGCACGCTACCTCTACATCTACCTTCGGGATTAGTTTTAAACCTCAATAATTGTTATTTAGTGCCAGCTTTGAGCATGAACATTGTATCTGGATCTCGTTTGATGCGAGATGGCTACTCATTTAAATCCGAGAATAATGGTTGTTCTATTTATATGAGAGATATGTTTTATGGTCATGCCCCGCTGGTCAATGGTTTATTTTTATTGAATCTCGAACGTGATGTTACACATATTCATAGTGTGAATACCAAACGATGTAAGGTTGATAATGATAGTCCCACATACTTGTGGCACTGCCGCCTTGGTCATATTGGTGTCAAACGCATGAAGAAACTCCATGCAGATGGACTTTTGGAGTCTCTTGATTATGAATCATTTGACACGTGCGAACCATGCCTCATGGGCAAGATGACTAAGACTCCATTCTCCGGAACAATGGAGCGAGCAACCAACTTGTTGGAAATAATACATACCGATGTAAGCGGTCCAATGAGCGTTGAGGCTCGCGGTGGCTATCGTTATGTTCTCACCCTCACTGATGACTTAAGCAGATATGGGTATGTCTACTTAATGAAACACAAGTCTGAGACCTTTGAAAAGTTCTAGGAATTTCAAAGTGAGGTAGAGAATCAACGTAAAAAGAAAATAAAGTTCTTACGATCTGATCGTGGAGGAGAATATTTGAGTCACGAGTTTGGCAGGCACTTAAGGAAATGTGGAATTGTTTCACAACTCACGCCGTCTGGCACACCTCAGCGTAATGGTATGTCCGAACGTCGTAATCGCACTCTATTGGATATGGTGCGATATATGATGTCTCTTACTGATTTACCGCTATCATTTTGGGGATATGCATTAGAGACTGCCGCATTCACTTTAAATAGGGCACCGTCTAAATCCGTTGAGACGACACCGTATAAATTATGGTTTGGGATGAAACCTAAGCTGTCGTTTCTGAAAGTTTGGGGATGCGATGCTTATGTCAAGAAACTTCAACCTGAAAAGCTCGAACCCAAATCGGAAAAGTGCGTCTTCATAGGATACCCTAAGGAAACTATTGGGTATACCTTCTACCTCAGATCCGAAGGCAAGATCTTTGTTTCCAAGAATGGATCCTTTCTAGAGAAAGAGTTTCTCTCGAAAGAAGTAAGTGGGAGGAAAGTAGAACTTGATGTGGTAATTGTACCCCCTCTCGAACCGGAGAGTAGCGCAGCGCAGGAAAAGCTTTCTGTGGTGCCTGCACCGACTAGAGAGGAACTTAATGATGATGATCATGAAACTTTGGATCAAGTTACTACTGAACTTCGTAGGTCCACGAGGACACGTTCCGCACTAGAGTGGTACGGCAACCCTGTCCTGGAAATCATGTTGTTAGACAACGGTGAACCTTCGAACTATGAAGAAGCCATGGCGGGCCCGGATTCCAACAAATGGCTTGAAGCCATGAAATCCGAGATAGGATCCATGTATGAGAACAAAGTATGGACTTTGGTGGACTTGCCCGATGATCGGCAAGCCATAGAAAATAAATGGATCTTTAAGAAGAAGACTGACGCGGATGGTAATGTGACCGTCTATAAGGCTCGGCTTGTCGCTAAGGGTTATCGACAAGTTCAAGGAGTTGACTACGATGAGACTTTCTCACCCGTAGAGATGCTGAAGTCCGTCCGAATCATGTTAGCAGTTGCCGCATTTTATGATTATGAGATCTGGCAAATGGACGTCAAAACGGCATTCCTTAACGGTTTCCTTAAGGAAGAATTGTATAGGATGCAGCCGGAAGGTTTTGTCGATCCTAAGAATGCTGACAAGGTATGCAAGCTCCAGCGCTCCATCTATGGGCTGGTGCAAGCATCTCGGAGTTGGAACATTCGCTTTGATGAGGTGATCAAAGCGTTTGGGTTTATACAGACTTATGGAGAAGCCTGTATTTACAAGAAAGTGAGTGGGAGCTCTGTAGCATTTCTCATTTTATATGTGGATGACATATTGTTGATGGGAAATGATATAGAACTTTTGGAAAGCATAAAGACCTACTTGAATAAGTGTTTTTCAATGAAGGACCTTGGAGAAGCTGCTTACATACTAGGCATCAAGATCTATAGAGATAGATCGAGACGCCTCATTGGTCTTTCACAAAGCACATACCTTGACAAGATATTGAAGAAGTTCAATATGGATCAGTCCAAGAAGGGGTTCTTGCCTGTATTGCAAGGTGTGAGATTGAGCATAGCTCAATGCCCGACCTCGGCAGAAGATAGAGAAAAGATGAGTGTCATCCCCTATGCCTCAGCCATAGGCTCTATTATGTATGCCATGCTGTGTACCAGACCTGATGTGAACCTTGCGATAAGTTTGGTAGGGAGGTACCAAAGTGATCCCGGAATGGAACACTGGACAGCGGCCAAGAATATCCTTAAGTACTTGAAAAGGACTAAGGATATGTTTCTCGTTTATGGAGGTGCCGAAGAGCTCGTCGTAAAGGGTTACGTCGATGCTAGCTTCGACATAGATCCGGATGACTCCAAGTCACAAACCGGATACGTGTATATTTTGAATGGTTGGGCAGTCAGCTGGTGCAGTTGCAAGCAAAGAGTCGTGGCAGCATCTACATGTGAAGCGGAGTACATAGCTGCATCGGAAGCAGCGCAGGAAGGAGTCTGGATGAAGGAGTTCATCACTGACCTAGGAGTGATTCCCAATGCGTCAGGCCCGTGACTCTCTTCTGTGACAATACTGGAGCTATTGCCATTGCCAAGGAGCCCAGGTTTCACAAGAAGACCAAGCACATCAAGCGCCGCTTCAACTCCATTCGTGGTTACATTCAGGATGGAAATATGCCCTAGAGGCAATAATAAAATGGTTATTATTATATTTCCTTGTTCATGATAATTGTCTATTGTTCATGCTATAATTGTATTAACCGGAAACCTTAATACATGTGTGAATACATAGACCACACCATGTCCCTAGTGAGCCTCTAGTTGACTAGCTCGTTGATCAATAGATGGTCATGGTTTCCTGACCATGGACAATGGATGTCGTTGATAATGGGATCACATCATTAGGAGAATGATGTGATGGACAAGACCCAATCCTAAGCATAGCACAAGATTGTGTAGTTCGTCTGCTAGAGCTTTTCTAATGTCAAGTATCATTTCCTTAGACCATGAGATTGTGCAACTCCCGGATACCGCAGTAATGCTTTGGGTGTATCAAACGTCACAACGTAACTGGGTGACTATAAAGGTGCACTACAGGTATCTCCAAAAGTGTCTGTTGGGTTGGCACAAATCGAGACTGGGATTTGTCACTCCGTGTGACGGAGAGGTATCTCTGGGCCCACTCGGTAATACATCATCATAATGAGATCAATGTGACTAAGGAGTTAGTCATGGGATCATGTGTTACGGAACGAGTAAAGAGACTTGCCGGTAACGAGATTGAACAAGGTATAGGGACACCGACGATCGAATCTCGGGCAAGTAACATACCGATGGACAAAGGGAATTGTATACGGGATTGATTGAATCCCCGACATCGTGGTTCATCCAATGATATCATCGTGGAACATGTGGGAGCCAATATGGGTATACAGATCCCGCTATTGGTTATTGGTCGGAGAGGTGTCTCGGTCATGTCTGCATGGTTCCCGAACCAGTAGGGTCTACACACTTAAGGTTCGGTGACGCTAGAGTTGTAATGGGAATTGTATGTGGTTACCGAAAGTTGTTCGGAGTCCAGGATGAGATCCCGGACGTCACGAGGAGTTCCGGAATGGTCCGGAGGTAAAGATTTATATATGGGAAGTCCTATTTTGGCCACCGGAAAATGTTCGGGATTTTTCGGTATTGTACCGTGAAGGTTCTAGAAGGTTCCGGAGTGGGGCCCACCTGCATGGGGGACCCACATGAATGTGGGTAGTGGGGGCAAGGCATCACACCCCTGGTCAAGGCGCACCAAGATCCCCCCTTAGAAGGAATAAGATCATATCCCGAAGGGTTAAGATCAAGATCCGTAAAAAGGGGGGATAATAATCGGTGGGGAAAGGAAAGGATGGGATTTCTTTCCTCCCACCTTTGCCAATGCCCCAATGGACTTGGAGGGCAAGAAACCAGCCCCCTCCACCCCTATATATAGTGGGGAGGTGCATGGGAGCTGCACCCCTTGCCCCTGGCGCAGCCCTTCCCCTCCTACACCTCCTCCTCCTCCGTAGTGCTTAGCGAAGCTCTGCCGGAGAACCACGAGCTCCACCGCCACCACGCCGTCGTTCTGCCGGAGCTCTCCCTAAACTTCTCCTCCCCCCTTGCTGGATCAAGAAGGAGGAGACGTCCCCGGGCTGTACGTGTGTTGAACGTGGAGGCGCCGTCCGTTCGGCGCTTGGATCGGATCTTCCGCGATTTGAATCGCCGCGAGTATGACTCCATCAACCGCGTTCTTTGCAACGCTTCCGCTTAGCGATCTTCAAGGGTATGAAGATGCACTCCCTCTCTCTCGTTGCTAGCATCTCCTAGATTGATCTTGGTGACACGTAGGAATTTTTTTGAATTATTACTACATTCCCCAACATCTGCCTCACCATAGCACTTCGCGGCAGCCGCTGCCTTGGCCAGCGCCGCGTCGCACACTGCCTTGGCTTCGGCGACCTCCTTCCTGCTCTCCGCAGCGGCAGCCTCAGCCCGACCCCAGGCCGTCTTCATGGCTACGTCAGCCTAAAGCCGCCCGAAGATAAGCTCCAGGCGTTCCCCCTCGTAGGAGCATCAGTCGGCTCCTCGGAGGTCGGCTCGGAGCCGGTCAAGCACGGTGTAAGCCTCATCCAAGGCGTCGGGCCCGACCGAAGGGCCGCTGCCCGCGAGCGCAAGAGCCTGACCAGGAGGCGGCGACAGCACTTCGACATGCGCCGTGTCCAAGGGGGCGGTGGTGTGGCTGGCTCGGGGCGCTGGAGGCTCCAGTCTCTTCTCGAGCATGACAAGGTCGGACGACATCTCAGCCTGATGGACCACGGGGGCTGACTCCTCCTGAGGCTGCGTTGCTACGTCCTCAAGGGTGGACTTCGTCAGAAGGGGGGAGGAGATCGCCACCTCCACCGGCACTGGGGTCGCCACGGCCGCAGCAAGGGGTGCCGCCTCGTGAGCCTCCGCACTCTCGGTGACTGGCCTCCCGAGCGGCATCGACACGGCGTCAGGAGATGGCGCCCTCCGGATAGGGGCCCTTTCGGCTCGGGGCTCGCTTTCCTCCTCTTCGGCTTAACAATGACCCTGGCCATCAAGGAGAGAAGGGGCCATGAGTATGCGTGCAATTTATAATCGACCAGAGGCAAGGCAAGTTACTTACTCGTCGTCCGTGATCCATCTCCTCTTCCTCTCCACGTCATCGAGGGCCGGGATGCTCCTGCCTTTCTTCGGCGTGGCGCTGTCGCCCCGAGGGGCCGCGGCCCGAGGGGCCGCGTCTGCCCCAACGGCAGCCACTCCGTCTTTCGGCTGCGACCCGGATGGAGACGAGGCCGGCGTCTCAGGCGCCCTGTTGGAGCGCGGGGAGCCTGCCAGAGGAGGCGCTGCCGCGCGTTTCTTTGGGGTCGCCCGGCCAGAAGCCGGCGCGGTCTGGGAGGCAGGCCTTGGCTTCCTGAGGGCCCTGACGAAGCGCAGGGAGTCCGTGGCCGAGGGCTCGTCGGCTTCGTCATCTTCAAGATCGCGGAGGAGCACGCTCTGCGACGGGGGAAGCACCTCTTCCAGGCCATCATCCTCAGTCTTCTCCGAGTCTCCCTCGTCACTGGCGTCGCCGGAGGACACCGGCACCGGGGAGTTGGGGCGCTCGGACTGTGTGAGCCCCCGCTCGTCAAATACGGGCATGGCGGCGACCAACTCCCCCCTGTCGTCACGATGGTACAGCGGGATGTAGGCCTCGGGGAGGTCCCCGGGATCATCGTGGAGCAGGGTAACCACGACCCTGCCCAGATCCTCGCCAGTCAGGCTGGTGGACCGAAGCCTGATGGTGTCCCTCGCACCATCAAACTCCCACATGGGCTTCGAGTGCGCCAGGAGCGGCGCCATGCGCTGCGTCAGGAACTCCTTCACTATCATCGCCCTGGTTCGTTGCTTGGCCTCCATGTCCTGGGAGATCCGCTTCATGACGGGCTTCGCCCGGGGATCGGTGAGCTTTACGGAGCCCCACGCGAGGGTCTTCTCGGGTAGCCCTGTCGGGAGCTCCAAGCGCGGATCGACGCCTCGGGCATCCAAGAAGACCCAGCGGTGCCTGAAGCCTTCCACCTTCTTCCTGGCCTTCAGGAGCACATTCCCGCTGTGGACCATGACGAAGGAGGCGCACGCTGTCCGCTGCGCACAGTCGTGAAGCCACAGGCAAAAGTAGTGGCGGAAGAGGGCTACTAAGGGCCTCATGCCTACAAAGGCCTAGCAGTAGAAGGCGAAGATAGACAGGAGCAGGATGGAGTTGGGCTGAAGATGAAGGGCCTGGACCTCGTAGTGCTCGAGGATTGCGGAGAGGAACCCCGAGAAAGGCGAGACGAGCCCGGAGAATACGTTGTGAAGGAAGAAGGGATAGACTGTCTTTGCCAAGGTGCGCTGCTCCGCAGAGCCGCACTAGATCAACGTCTGCCCCCACTCATTGGTGTGGCCCGCCGTCAATAGGGGCACGGGGGTGAGGTCCCCCTCCTTGGCGATGGTGGATTCCATAAGCGCCGGCGTGGGAGAAGAGGAGGTCGAGGCCTGGGCCTCAGGCTTTGGCTTCCCGGTGGGTGCCATCTGAAGGATTCTAGAGGTTGGAGGAGCAAGAGGAAGGATGACACTGCGCCAAGATCTGGGAGAAGCTCTCGCAAGGGAAATGGGATCTGAGCAAGGAAGCGAGGGCGCAAGGAAGGAGAGCAATGATGGCTCGGCAGCGGACGCCAGGCTTATGTCGGCCTGGGCAGTTGCCGAGGCGACGTGGGAGTGAAGGCGCCTGTGTCCTGCCACACGCCACGCAGCGAGATTGGCCCGCAGACGGTTGGGGCCCTTGGCGTTTCGGCCTCCCTTCCTTGGCTTTGCCCCGAAGCTGGCCCGAGCGCGCCTTCGGCCCGGGGGCTATTGTCCGCGTTCTGGAATCGGGGGTACCCAGACCTGCCTGCCTGCGGCCCAGCACGTGGCCCACCTCGACGGCCCGGTACGGCCTGACGACGAACCCCACAAGGCAACACCCTCGTGAGGGCCCCGGCCTCATGAGGAGAACAACGCCAAGACCTCCAGAGGAGCGGTCTCCCCAGGTTGCCTCCCGAGGAGCGGAGATTCCTATGAAGTGCCCGGCCTCAGGAGGCTGCGATGACGTGAGCCATGACGACCAAGGCAGGCGGGCGCCAGCGGGTGCAGTAGAGAAAGTTTCCTCTTTCGTGCTAAGGGGGAAAGGACGAACGTGGGTTCCCAAGGAACCCCCAAAGGTTTCCATTCCGGTGCAACAAGACCAAGACCACGGGCTCAGCAGGGCGGATGTCATCGACGAGCCCACCTCTGCGTCACGCCAGGAGCTTTGCAGGCGAAGAACACCTTTAGTCAGGATAAGCTGTACCTCCTGTCCCCTTTCAAATTTGGCCGTTGTGGGATCCCTTCCCGCCTGTGCGACAAGGGAAGAGGACCAAGGCCACTATAAATAGGGGCTAGCCTCCACCATAGAGAGGGACCGGATCCATCCTCACCCGAGTGCCCTCGCGAGGTCGCTCAACACTGTACCTGTTCATCACCGAACCTCCTCGTGAGGCTAATCCACCCAAAGCAGGAGTAGGGTTTTACACCGCAAGGTGGCCTGAACCTGGGTAAATCTCTGTGTTCATCTTCTTGCGCTCTCGTGCATCTCCGGCAGGGTCTAGCTGTGGAGAGGCAGGCTTGAGGCTTGAGCAGGTTGGGATCTTCACACACGCCCCAGAGTTCGAACCTTCTTGGGTCTACGGAGCCCCGATTCCGACAGCTCCCGAGGCAGCCTACGGGGCCTTCGTTGGATGGACAGACCTAGGATGGCTTGGCAGGGACGTGCGGTCTGTGTATGCACGTGGGCGACACGTGCCGTGCCAAGCGGCGCCAAGAGCCTTGACATAAGGTACGTATAGGGGAGCTTTCCTCTTTCGTGTCAAGGGAGCATGGCCAGCTCGAAGGTTCCCAAAGAGACCCCTAAAGGTTTCATGTTTGGTGTATGAAGACCAAGGATGGGGGCTCGCCAGGACGGAGGTCATCAACGAGCCCACCAGCACGTCACGGTGGGAGCTTTTTCAGGCGAAGACTGATTTTGTCAGGATAAGCTGCAACCCTGTCTCCCTTCAAACTGGCAATTGTGGCAACCCTTCCCGCCGGGTATTTTTGGGGGAAGAGGACCGGGGCCAGTATAAGAGAGGGCGGGGCGGCAATAGTAGAGAGGAGGACCCGAGTTAGCCACAACACACCCCTTGTACTCATTCTCATCCCCAAGAAATCTAGCAAAGTAGGATTAGGATTTTACACCGCAAGGTGGCCTGAACTTGAGAAACGAGTGTCGAAATCGGTGCTCCGGGGACCCAAGAGAGGTTCGAACTCTAGGGTGCGTCGACTCTTCAACCTCGCTCTCTTTCGCTAACCTACGACGGTGCTCTGGTGTGCTTGAACTTGGGGGCAGAACAATGAACACGGCGATCTACCCAGGTTCGAGCCACCTTGCGGTGTAAAACCCTACTCCTGCCTATCTGAATTACTTAGCTGGTGAAAGTGAATACAGCCCGGGGTCCCTCCTCTACGGTTGCAGCCTGCCCCTTCTTATGCCGGCCTCGGTCCTCTCTCCCCGAAAACACAAGGCGGGAAGGGTTGCCACAATGACCAGTTTGAAGGGGGACAAGACTGCAGCTTATCCTGACGAAAGTAGCCTTCGCCTGCAAAAGCTTCCTGTCGTGATGCGTCGGTGGGCTCGGGCATGACCTCCGTCCAGACGAGCCCCCAGCCTTGGTCTTCTTCCCCCAAAATTGGAAACCATTGGGGAGTTGCTTTTGGGGCAGGAGAGCTGGCCCCACTTCCTTAGCTCGGATGAGGAAAACCTCGTCATCCGTGCATGCTGGCACGGCTCTAGGTGGCAAAGCGCGCGTCGCCCCCGCAAAGTTGCAGGGTAGCGGAGCCTCGTGGGGCCACCTTTGACCAGTCCACCCTGCGAGGTCCCCGAGGGGCAGCCCCGGGAGGCGACCTCGCGAGGGCATCGTCGTGAAGCTCTTGGAGCCGCCTCCGGCCAAATGCCTCGCGAGGCGGGGGGGCCGCTCATCGTCTCTCGGGCCACAGGTAAACGGGCCTGGGTATCCCCAGTCCCATGTGCCCAACAGTAGCCCCTGGGCCAGCGGCGTGCATGATTCTGCAAAGTGGGGGTGAAACGGTGCGGGTCCTAACCGCCTGCAGGCCGGGCGTGACGCGTGGTGCATGATAGGACGCGGGACGCCTCCACTTTTCCACGACGCCTGGGCAACCGCCCGGACTGACATTTGGCCTGCGCGCCGCACGGGGTCATTATGGCTCCCCCTCGCACCGTACTCATGCCTCGGAGGCGAGGGCGCGGAGGCCGGCTGTTTGCCGGATGCTATATAAAGGCGGAGGGAGGTCCCCTGCCTCATCTCTCCACTCTCGCTCTATGCCTCTGCTTGCCGTTGTAGCAGCGATGGCACCCATGAGGAGGTTGTCCACTGCTAAAAAAGGGAAGGTCACGGTGGAGGAGACGGAGGCATCGACACCGGCGTGGGGGACGAGGCCGCCCCTGAAAGTTTGCCGCCGCGCCTGGGGCACTGTCCATGGGGCGCGGGCGCCCCCCGCTGGCGACTCAAGCTAGTTCGACCCGCTGTGAAGGGGGCTTGGCCCGCGGGCGCGGGCGTGGGGGGCGAGGTGGTCGCGGTCATGGCAGGAGGAACGACCCTTCCGCCCGGCCGCCCCATCCGTGGAGCCACTCTGCCGACACGGCCCGCGAGTTCATCATGGGGTTGGGCAACCAGCCCCGCACCTGGCTCCGGCTCCCGGACTCCTTTGCGACGGAGATGGCGGAGCGTGCGCCCCTGGGCTTGTGGCTGCAGCCAGACGGTTGCTGCAACGGGTCTTCTTGGCTGGCAACGGAATTCAGCCCCCTCGGCTTCATGTTCTTGAAGCGGGGGTGGACGTCGTTCGCCCTGGCACGTGGCTTGAAGGAAGGGCATGTGCTCCATTTCAAGTTCGATGGGGACGCCACGCTCTTAGTGAAGATCTTCGGGGAGGCCGGCGACCGCCTATATTGCTGCATGGAGAGCGACAGCGGCTCCTCGAGCGACGACGGTAGCAGCAGCTCCTCCCTCGGGGGAGTCGGGGGTGACGACGGCTCCGACAACGACTCCAGAGACTCCCTGGGCATCCACGTCAAGGAGGAAGATTCTGACTAAGCTCGGGCAGCGCCGGGGCTGGAGTCTTGGGGGCAGTGCTACTTGGGCACGACCCTTTTTATTTTGTGTCATCTTCCGTGGTGAATCATGCTCGCACCGCTGGGGCATGTAAGAAAATTGCGGCCTTCGCGCCATAAATTCCATGTTGTTTCTGATTGAGGATGCATTCGCCCTCGGTGATTCTCTTTCGGTTGTTCCCATTTCTGTGCTTGCCTTAACGCTCCTGCGTCGATGGGACCCAGCACCCGAGCCTGACTCAGTTGTGGCTGGCACATCCGGCCTCGACACCCGGGACAAACCTCGGGGCAAGAGGCCTGGGGCCCCGTAATAGCCCCCGGGGCACAATGCTCTGGGGTTTCCATCCCTTGAGGGGCCCTTCAGGCAGTGCTCCCAGAGGGGTGGCCCTTCGCCGAGCACTCTTCTATCGAGGGGGGTTAGTGCTTGTGATGCCGCGTCAGCGACCCCTCGGGAGGATCCCTCGGGGGTTTCAGAACGGGTCCTACCCTGGAGGTTCCGCCTTCGGAACGGCGCCCTCTTGTTGGCTCGTTCGTGTGCATCGCGCGAGGAGACCAGACACCGGGGTCCTGGTGAGATGGTACGCATGAGGGCTAGCCCACGGTTTGGAGCCCGCCACTCAGGCTTCCGATGTTGCTGGGGCCGACCCAAGCGCAGGCACCATGTCCAGACCCCGCTCGTGCGAAGCACATGAGGGAGAGAACAAACACGCAGTTTTGCCAAAGGACTTCAACAAAACACCGCGATACTCAGGAAAATCGAAGCCTTGCTTAAGAGGGGCAACACAGTTTTTTATAATTGTGTAGGACTACGGTTTTCATGCCCAGCGTGGGGCATGGGGCGTCCACTTGGGCGTGGGCATAGTCGTGGCTCGACAGTAATTCCGCCTGCGCGAAGCATGGGGCTTCCACTTGGGCGTGAGCATAGTCGCGGGTCGACAGTAATTCCACCAGCGTGGAGCATGGGGCTTCCACTTGGGCCTAGGCATAGTCGCGGTTCGACAGTAATTCCACCAGCGCGGAGCATGGGGCTTCCACTTGGGCGTGGGCATAGTCGCGGTTCGACAGTAATTCCGCCAGCGCTGAGCATGGGGCTTCCACTTGGGCGTGGGCATGAGTCTTGCTGATGCCAGGGCATGGTGCATCAGGAGGCTCTGGGGCATATACAGCCCCACTCATTCTTACGTGAGAGTGTCACGTGTAGAATTTACGGAGGTGTTGGATGTTCCACGCATTTTGCATGGGGACTCCGCCCCCGTCTCCAAGCGGGCTGCGCCCGGCATGGGGACATGGGTGACCATGAAGGGGCCTTCCCACATGGGCGAGGGCTTGTGGAGGCCCTCTCTGGAGAGGATGCGATGCAGGACGAGGTCCCCAACCTCGAGGGTACGAGGCCAAATGCCACGACTGTGGTAACGCTGCAGGGCCTGCTGGTACCTTGCAGCGCGAAGGGCGGCCTGGCGGCGGGGCTCCTCGAGGAACAAAAGTTCAGCCTCCCGCGGGTCATCCTGACGCGCCTCGTCAAATGCCAAAACCCGCGGGGAACCGTGCTTAAGCTCCGAGGGAAGGACCGCCTCAGCCCCATAGACGAGGAAGAAGGGGGTTTCACCAGTGGGATTAGTCATGGTGGTGCGGATGGACCACAACACGGACTGCAGCTCATCCAACCACCCCCTCCCGCAGGCCTCAAGCTTGTTCTTGAAGCTCCTTGTCTTGAGGCCCTTGAGTACCTCAGCGTTGGCCCGCTCAGCCTAGCTGTTGCTTCAAGGGTGGGCCATGGAAGCATAGCATATCTGCGTACCAAGGTTAGCGCAATACAACTTGAAGAGGCCAATTGTAAACCGAGAGCCGTTGTCGATGATGATGTTGTTGGGGACGCCGAACCGGCACACGAGGTGCTTGATGAACTTGACGGCCGACACAGTTGGGATGGCTCGGACAAGCTTGACCTCCGCCCACTTGGTGAATTTGTCGATGGCGACGTAGAGGTACCGGTATCCACCAGCCGCGTGGGGGAAAGGACCAAGGATGTCAAGCCCCCATATCGCGATGGGCCAAGAGAGCGGGATTGTCTGGAGCCCTTGCGCGGGCTGGTGGATCTGCTTGGCGTGGAACCGGCAGGCTTCGCACGACTGGACCAACTCGACGGCGTCGCGGAGCGCAGTGGGCCAATAAAAACCACAGCGGAATGCTTTACCGGCGAGGGTGCGTAACGAGGAGTCCCGCTGCTCACGCGCAACAGGGTTGGTGGCGGCGGCGGCTTTGGCGCCGGCGGGGTGGTGACGACCGTCGCGGCCCGTAGGCGCGGCCTGGATGACACGGGCCGCCTGGCGCTTGGCGCGCAAATGGCGGCCGTCCGCCATAGGGTCGACGAAGCTGGGGCAAGAGGCTCGAACGGAGCTGAAGAACATTGGCGCACCCCTACCTGGCGCGCCAAATGTCGGAATTGGGGCTCCGGGGACCCAAGAGAGGTTCGAACTCCAGGGTGCGCCGGCTCTTCAACCTCGCTCTCTTTCGCTAACCTACGGAGGTGCTCCTGCGTGCTTGAGCTTGGGGTGGGGAGAATAATGAACATCGCGATCTACCCAGGTTCGGGCCACCTTGCGGTGTAAAACCCTACTCCTGCTTGTATGAATTGCTTAGCCGGTGAAAGTGAATACAGATCGGGGTCCCTCCTCTACGGTTGCAGCCTACCCCTTCTTATGCTGGCCTCGGTCCTCTCCCCCCAAAAACACAAGGCGGGAAGGTTTACCACAACGGCCAGTTTGAAGGGGGGCAAGACTGCAGCTTATCCTGACGAATGTAGTCTTCGCCTGTAAAAGCTTCCTGCCGTGACGCATCGGTGGGCTCGGGGATGACCTCCATCCTGACGAGCCCCCAGCCTTGGTCTTCTTTCACCGAAAAGGAAATCTTTGGGGAGTTGCTTTTGGGGCAACGGAGCTGGCCCCACATCCTTAGCATGGATGAGGAAAACCTCCTCATCCGCGCCTGCTCGTGCGGCTCTAGGCGCCGTTTGGTGCTGCGCGCGTTGCCCCCCAAAGGTGAAGGGTAGCGGGGCCCCGCCGGGCCACCTTCGACCAGTCTTCCCCTCGACGTCCCCGGGGGCAGCCCCGGGAGGCGACCCCGCGAGGGTGGCGACCTCGCGAGGGCTTCCTCGTGAAGCTCTCGGAGCCGCCTCCGGCCAAATTCCTGGCGGGGCGGGGGGGCCTCATGAGGGTCTCCATCATGAAGCCCCACGACGGGCCAGACCTACACCGTGCGTTGTGTCTCGGGCCACACGCAGGCGGGCCTGGGTACCCCCAGTTCCAGGAGCCCGACAACGACTGTGTCCACCGTTCTTCTTCCTTAGCTCGAGCACGCCGGAGAGTCGCCATGAGGTTGCAAGGTAGAGCAGGGCTAGAGAACTCGCGCAGCCCAGATTTCGAACCTCTTTGGGTCCCCGGAGCCCTCATTCCGACATTTGGCGCGCCAGGTAGGGGTGCCACTATTGTTCTCCCGCTCCGCTTCGACTCAAGCTCTGCCAAACCCATGGTTGACGCTCGTCATGGCTATGCCCAGCGTCGGGTGGCCCTCACCATCCAAGACGCGCCCGCGGGCCGTGATGGTTGCCACCGCCCCGTCGACGCTGAGGCTGTCGCCGCCGTCAACCCGGCTGTCCGCGAAAAGCATGGCTCCCGCTTGCACCCGTCCATGCAGCGGGAGGGGCGCACCGCCGCGGCTTCCTGTTGAGTTCTACCGTAGGTACATCGGAGAACATGCTACGGATATGGATCACAGCTCGTTACCACTAGACGCGTAGTGTCGTGCAGCGGAAGTAGAGTTGGGGCAGCGCGTTCGCGTGGTCCGTCTCCTCCTCGTCTGATCTCCCTCGAACACCCGGTCCGATCTCCCTCGAACAGCCGGTCGCTGGATCCCACGTACAGGTTCGCTGGAGCGGCGCAAGTGCACCGCCTCTAATGGTATCCGAGCGTGCAGGAGGAACACCGTGTGGCGGACTGCTAGGTCCGATCACACAGTCGGCGGCGGCAAGTGGAGGTGGCTAGTTGCAACACATGCAAAGCCCTAATGACGACGCCGAAGCGATCAACCTGAATGGTGTGCCGCACCTCCACTATATATAGGCATCCGGCACGGTCTCAACTCTTGGGCCTCGCACGGATCCTACAGCCCACGTGTTCCTTCACTTAAGCGCGTGACCCCTTAGGTTCTCGTTCACTTGGTCGCGAGTCAGAAAACATCCGACTCGACTAGTCAGTAGCGGCCTCTAGCAAAGCGTGCCGACTCCAAGTGTCCGATGAAGCTGGTTAGGCGAACCTGTACTTCACACTTCCGTTCCCTTTGCCACACGATATATGTTGTCGTGCTCAAGGCGACATGGTCATCCTTGTTGCCGCACGACCTCTTTCTCGTTCCGGTGAATCCGACCAACACTTCGGATTATCTCATAATCCTCATCGCATGGCCATGCTTATCCAAGTCGGATCACCCGATGGGCCCAAAGTATATCTCTCCTCATCGGAGGGGCAAATCCCATCTTGCTCAACCACCTCTCGCAGCATGGGTCTGGACAAGCCCGAAACCTACCTTTATAAGTACCCTATCACGGAGTAGCATTTGGTCGGCCCAAAGAAAGTCTGTCACCATGCCGAGTACATGCGCCAGCTCAGGTCTTAGGACATAGAACGTATGTTGTACTAGAGACTCACAGATGACCTATCGCCGCGTCTCATAGTTGGGTCTGTCTTACTCAGACCTTATCTCGACTCGGATCCGACTACGTCAAATCCGACCAGATATTTCTGAGTCCATATTATCCGGCTAGCATCCAATGCTACATGGTTAGTGAGACCGAACCATCCACCGTGTCATATGCTAGTCTAACTGGCTATGCGTCCACACAGCCCTTTCGACTAGGGACCATTTAGGACAGCCATCATACAATGTATAGTCTCACAAACAAGTCACGCACTTGTTAATACACATCATTGATAATGTCCAAGGACTATCTTTTTTTATAAACACATAGGAAATATCATCATACATGATTTCCTCTAGGGCATATCTCCAAAAGTCTCCCACTTGCACTAGAGTCAATCAAATAGACATCGAATGCCCATAGCTTTAACGTGCCCCTCATGCTTGGGTTGTGGAAGCGGCTTAGTCAACGGATCTGCAACATTTTCATCCATATGAATCTTGCATAAATTAGTATCACAATTCTTTACGAGCTTTCGTATTAGGTGATACTTTCGGTCTATGTGCCTGGTCTTGTGGTGTTGTCTTGGCTCCTTCGCCTGTGCGATGGCACCTGAATTGTCGCAATACAGGTCCAACGGTTTTGCCCAGCCTGGGAATACACCAACATCCTCTAGGAACTTCCGAATCCAAACACCTTCCTTTGCGGCTTCACAAGCCGCAATGTATTCGGCCTCTGTTGTGGAGTCGGCCACCGTATCTTGCTTGGAACTCGTCCAGCTCACTGCTCCTCCATTCATGACATACACGAATCCAGTTTGCGATCGACAGTCATCCCTGTCGGTTTGGAAACTAGCATCAGCGTAACCCTTTACGCAGAGCTCCTCCTCACCTCCATAAACTAGGAACATCTCTTTAGTCCTTTTCAGGTACTTCGGGGTAGTTTTCACCGCTGCCCAGTGACTCTCACCTGGGTCAGCCTGGTATCTGCTTGTTAAGCTTATTGCATAGGCAACATCAGGCCGAGTACATAGCATGGCATACATGATGGATCCTATTGCCGAAGCATACGGAATCCTACTCATCCGGTTACGCTCATCGGAAGTCGTAGGACTCTGAGTCTTGCTTAGCTTTATAGCATGTGAGATGGGCAAGAACACTTTCTTAGCCTCACTCATGTTGAACTGCTTCAACACTTTGTCTATGTACGTGCTCTGGCTTAAGCCGAGCAGCCTTCTTGATCTATCTCTATAGATCTTGACGCCTAAAATGTATACTGCTTCTCCAAGGTCTTTCATCGAAAACTTGCCATTCAATGATTTCTTGACTGAGTTTAGCATCGAAACATCATTTGCGATCAGCAGTATGTCATCCGCATACAGGATCAAAAATACTATCGAGCTCCCACTAGACTTCTTGTATAAACAATAGTCCTCTTCGTTCTTGATGAAACCAAGGTCAACGATGACTTCATCAAAACGAATGTTCCAACTCCGAGCTACTTGCTTCAATCCATAAATGGATCTCTTGAGCTTGAATATTTTACTAGCATTATTTGGATCGACAAAACCTTCAGGCTGCATCATGTATACATCCTCCTTTAAATTTCATGAAGGAAAGCCGTTTTGACATCCATCTACCATATCTCATAATCAAAATATGCATCTATAGCTAGTATGATCCTCACCGACTTTAGCATCGCTACCAGCGAGTAGGTCTCGTCGTAGTTAATTCCTTGAACTTGTCCATAACCTTTAGCGACAAGACGAGCTTTGTGGATCTGAACATTTCCATCCACATCGGTTTTCTTCTTAAAGACCCATTTACAACCAATGGCTATTACGCCAGGTGGCGGATCAACCAAGTCCCAGACTTGATTATCATCCATGGACTTTAACTCGGATCTCATGGCCTCCAGCCATGCCTCGGAATCTGGGCTCACTATCGCTTCCGCATACGTGGCCGGCTCGTTGCTTTCTAGCAACAACACATCGCACACTCTATGCAATCTTTCTGACCTCCGTGGCTCCGATGTCGATTCCACTACGGGTTCCCTGACCAACTCCGGTATGATCTCATCACCAGCCGAGTCGTCCCCGAGTGGCTCTCGAATTTCTTCGAGTTGCACCGTTCTCCCATTGGCTTCCCGACTGAGAAACTCTTTTTCTAGGAAAACCCCATTCCGAGCAAAAAACACTTTGTTCTCTTCTCAGTTGTAGAAGTTGTATCCCAAGGTTTCCCTTGGATATCCCACTGTTGGAGATATGCCCTAGAGGCAATCATGTATGATGATATTTCCTATGTGTTTATGAATAAAGATAGTCCTTGGACATTATCATTGATGTGTATTAACAAGTACGTGACTTGTTTGTGAGACTATACATTGTATGATGACTGTCCTAAATGGTCCCTAGTCGAAAGAGTTGTGTGGATGCTCAGCCAGTTACACTAGCATATGACACGGTGGATGGTTCGGTCTCACTAACCATCTAGCATTGGATGCTAGCCGGATAATACGGACTCAGAAAGATCTGATTGGATTCGACGTAGTCGGATCCGAGTCGAGATAAGGTCTGAGTTGGACAGACCCAACTATGAGACGCAACGATAGGTCATCTGTGAGTCTCTAGTACAACATACGTTCTATGTCCTAAGACCTGAGCTGGCACATTTACTCGGGATGGTGACAGACTTGCTTTGGGCCGACCAAACGCTACTCCGTGACTGGGTAGTTACAAAGGTAGGTTTCGGGCTTGTCGAGACCCATGCTGCGAGATATGGTCGAGCAAGATGGGATTTGCCCCTCCGGTTAGGAGAGATATGCTCTGGGCCCCTCGTGTGATACGACCAAGATAAGCATGGCCATGCGACAAGGATTATGAGATAATCCGGTTTGTGGTCGGTATCACTGGAACGAGAAAGAGGTCGGGCTAGCACAAGGATGACAGACTCGCCTTGAGCCCGACAACATATATCGTGTGGCAAAGGGAACATAAGTGTGATGTACAGGTTCGCCTAACCAGCTTCATCGGACACTTGGAGTCGGCATGCTTGGCTAGGGGCCGATACCGACTAGCCGAGTCTGATGTGATCACACTCGCGACCAAGTGAACGAGAACCTAAGGGGTCGCGCGCTGAAGGGAAGGAACATGTGGGCTTTAGGATCCGGGCGAGGCCCAAGAGTTGAGCCCGCGCCGGATGCCTATATATAGTGGAGGGGCGGCACACCCATCTGGTTGATCGCTTCGGCACCGTCATTAGGGCTTTGCATGTGTTGCAACTATCCACCTCCACCTGCCGCCGCCGACTGTGTGATCGGACCTAGCAGTCCGCCGCACGGTGTTCCTCCTGCACGCGCGGATACCATTAGAGGCAGTGCACTTGCGCCGCTCCGGTGAACCTGTATGTGGATCCGGCGACCGCCAGTTCGAGGGAGATAGGGCCGGCTGTTCGAGGGAGATCGGACAAGGAGGTGACGGACCACGCGAACGCGCTGCCCCAACTCTACTTCCGTTGCATGGCACTGCTCGTCTAGTGGTAACAATCTGTGATCCATCTCCGTAGCAAGTTCTTGGATGTTCTGCGCATAGGAAATTTTTAATTCGCATGCGATGCACCTATGGTAGAACCCAACACCCACGAATATGCATTTATCCGACTTGGGTGTAAGCTTGTCTGATATGAGTCGCTTGACAAATGCTTCACAACCCCAAATCTTTAGAAAAGACAAACTAGGACTCTTCCCAGTCCACATCTCATGTGGTGTCTTATCTACGGACTTTGATGGTACCCTATTAAGTGTGAAAGCTGCAGTTTCTAGAGTGAATCCCCAGAATGACAAGGGTAAATCCGATTTGCTCATCATTGATCTGACCATGTCCAACAAGGTTCGATTTCTCCGTTCTGACACGCCGTTTCTCTACGGCGTACCCGGAGGTGTGAGCTGAGGTACTATACCTCGGCTTTTCAGATGATCATCAAACTCCTGGCTCATGTACTCACCCCCACGATCTGATCGTAGAAGCTTTATTGTCTTGCCGAGCTGATTTTCAACCTTGTTCTGAAACTCTTTGAACTTTTCAAAAGTTTCTGACTTGTGCCTCATCAAATAGATATATCCATATCTACTCAAGTCGTCGGTAAAAGTCACGAAGTACTGATAGCCACCTCTGGCCATTGTGCTCATTGGACAACACACATCACTGTGTATAAGCTCCAACAGCTCGGACGCCCTTTCGCAACTCTTTGCAAAAGGTTACTTAGTCATCTTGCCCATCAAGCATGATTCGCATGTCTCGAACGACCCAAAGTCGAACGAAGTTAGGAGTCCATCATCATGGAGCTTCTTCATGCATTTCAGATTAATGTGTCCAAGCCGGCAATGCCAGAAGTATGTCGGATTTATCTCATTAGGCTTATGCCTCTTGACATTCATGTTATAGACTGGTTCCGTTTCCAGATTCAAAATAAATAGCCCATCTACAACGGGTGCATAGCCGTGGAACATTCCATTCAAATAAAATGAACAACCATTGTCCTTTAAACTGAATTCATAACCCTGACTCATCAAGCATGAGGCAGAAATAATGTTCCGACTAAGTGCGGGAATGTAATAACAATTATTCAATTCCAAAATAAATCTGGAAGGAAGCTTGAGCTGCATCATGCCGACCTCCAACGCAGCAGCTCTTGCTTTGTTGCTGACCCTGATGTCAATCTCCCCTTGTGCCACACGCCTAGTTCTTATCAGCCCCTGCATCGACTTGCAAATATGAACACCGATCCGATATCAAATACCCAAGAGCTACTAGGTATGTAAGCAAGGTAAATGTCTATAACATATGTAACAAGTGTACCTTTGCCTGAAGAAGCATTTCCGGCCTTCTTGCCATGCTCAGCAAGCCACTTGCTACAGTTCCTCTTCCAGTGACCAGATTCCTTGCAATGAAAGCACACGGTCTTTGAGTCCGGTCCCGGCTTCGGCACAGCGGCGGAGACAACCTTCCCCGTGCCCTTTGCCTTACCCTTTTTCTTGGACCAACTCTTCTTGAACTTAGTCGAGTTCTGCACCATCAACACTTGATGTGTGCCTTTCTTCATATCTTGCTCTGCCACCTTAAGCATCCCATGCAATTCAGTGAGATTCTTATCCATGCAGTGCATATGATAGTTCGAGACGAACGTCCCATAGCTAGGTTGAAGAGAACCCAGAATTGCATCCGTGGATAGCTCGTCCCCAAGTGGGAAGCCTAACCGATCCAAAGCTTGCACGTACCCGATCATCTTGATCACATGCGGGCTCAGTGGATCACCCTCTTTCAGCTTACAATCCGTCAAGGACTGCCAGGCGTTGAACCTTTTGGTCCTAGCCTGCACCTGAAACATGCTCTTGAGACTCTCGATCATATCGAAAGCGTCAACATTTTCGAAATGTTGTTGCAAACCGGGCTCCATACAAGCCAGCATGAGGCAACTGATCTCGTTTGACTCATCAACGAGTTTCTGATGGGCATTCCTGGTTGTGGCACTAGCATTCTCGGCAGGTTCCTCTGGAAGTTGATCCTCTAGAACATGTTCCTTTTTATCGTGCTTGAGAACAATTCTCAAATTTCTATACCAGGTGGTAAAGTTTGTTCCATTCAGTTTATCCTTTTCCAGAATTGATTTCAACGCAAAGTTGGGTTGAGCAGGTGGTGCCATTGATCTACAATAGAAAATATGCAATCACTAAGCAATGTGTTTATGTAGAGTAATTCAAGCCTTAAACAGAACTACTCCCACTGAAGTCGGCATCCCTCCGCAAACTCTCAGTGATTCAGGATCCGTCTAGCGCGAGCGACTAGTGAGCTTTAGCATCACTGCTAGCAACCTTGCCTATTCGGTAAGCAACTCTTTGCTAATCGTATCTCTATACGACTCCTGTCGGTCGGGTAGGTATCTCATACCCCGGCTCCCGAACTTCTTTGCCACAAGGCCCAAAACCGTTTTGATAGCCTTGTCAAGTTAACCCGATGCCGTGCATGTCCGTGTCTGACACGAACCCTCCAGTTCAAGGACACCTAGTAGCACCTCAATTTTATGAGCCCACCACTAGACGTACTTGACGTGCGAAGGTGCAACATCTGGAATGGCAATGTGCTTGATATTAACGAGTGATATTTCTACCATTTTAACATGCATAGAAACAAGAAGCAACATCAATCACATATAAACATAAATATGTGAAACAGTATGGCTCCTTCATGGACATCCTTCTAGATTGGCTCCAACTCCGAGGACCAAGGCGGAACTCCATCTTGTTCGTAACACCAGGACGCCAAAGCCTCGAACTTGATCTCTGTTCTCCAACTACTACAACTAGTAATGAATTTACAGAGAATCACAACTGGACATGCAGGTTGTTATACAATATAATGATAGCACTTTGGCTCCTGCCGGCTGACAATCATGACACGCAGGTCATGTTAAATTACACACATGCATCACATACATATGAGCCATGCTATTCACATCAAACCTATAAAACAAAGTTATGCATAGGATCGCATTCTACTGGTTTGTGTATCTTCTATGAAATACAAGACGCTATGCACATGGCGGTCCCGCTAAACCCTAGTTTTCGGAAATCACAGATCGAATATGTATTCCGATCATGCCGGATTTTCTGATCTGACCGATCTCATCGATCATCGCAAACCTGATTCGAATTTACGTTTCACTGTTAACCCCGATGACGGATACCGACCGGTAGGGGTAGGTTGTGTCACGACCTCATCGATTCCGATGGACAGAAAATATAGCCTTAACGACCCCGATGTGCAGTTGATCTCATCAACTGTGCACATAGCCGATCTCATGACCGACGACAGATTCATCCGCCGCCTCCACATATCAAATATGCATCCGATCTGAATCCAAATCCTATAGCAGGGGCTCTGATACCACTGTTGAGTTCTACCGTAGGTGCATCGCATGCGAATTAAAAATTTCCTACGCGCAGAACATCCAAGAACATGCTACGGAGATGGATCACAACTCGTTACCACTAGACGTGCAGTGCCGTGCAGCGGAAGTAGAGTTGGGGCAGCGCGTTCGCGTGGTCCGTCTCCTCCTCGTCCGATCTCCCTCGAATAGCCGGTCCAATCTCCCTCGAACAGCCGGTCGCCGGATCCCACGTACAGGTTCGCTGGAGCGGCGCAAGTGCACCGCCTCTAACGGTATCCGCGCGTGCAGGAGGAACACCATGCGGCGGACTGCTAGGTCCGATCACACAGTCGGCGGCGGCAAGTGGAGGTGGCTAGTTGCAACACATGCAAAGCCCTAGTGATGATGCCGAAGCGATCAACCAGACGGGTGTGCCGCACCTCCACTATATATAGGCATCCGGCGCGGTCTCAACTCTTGGGCCTCGCACGGATCCTAAAGCCCACGTGTTCCTTCCCTTAAGCGCGCGACCCCTTAGGTTCTCATTCACTTGGTCGCGAGTCAGAAAACATCCGACTCGACTAGTCGGTAGCGGCCTCTAGCAAAGCGTGCTGACTCCAAGTGTCCGATGAAGCTGGTTAGGAGAACATGTACTTCACACTTCCATTCCCTTTGCCACCCGATATATGTTGGCGTGCTCAAGGCGACATGGTCATCCTTGTTACCGCACGACCTCTTTCTCGTTCCGGTGAATCCGACCAACACTTCGGATTAGCTCATAATCCTCATCGCATGGCCATGCTTATCCAGGTCGGATCACCCGAGGGGACCCAAAGTATATGTCTCCTCATCGGAGGGGCAAATCCCATCTTGCTCGACCACATCTCGCAGCATGGGTCTGGACAAGCCCGAAACCTACCTTTATAACTACCCTATCACGGAGTAGCATTTGGTCGGCCCAAAGCAAGTCTGTCACCATCCCGAGTACATGCGCCAGCTCAGGTCTTAGGACACAGAACGTATGTTGTACTAGAGATTCACAGATTACCTATCGCCCGCCCTGGATACATAAACATGCAAGACGCACTGTTCATGGCGAGTGAGTTGCTACATCATTGCCCGACGGACGATGGCTACGATGCCTAGCTGGGACACATAGCCGAGCTCGTTACCATTGCCAGGAGAGCCCTCGCACCCTACCGCCCGCTTCACCCCCCGTCGCCTCACGCTGGGAGCATGGCGCACGGAGCGCCCCCACTGCCATGTGGCAACCCTGTCGAGCCTCGGCGTGATGCGCCCCCGCGTGACCAGCCTCGCGTCCTCCTCCTCCTCCTCCGAGTCCCGGTGGCGGAGCTTGAGCCGAGACTTGGCCCTAACCGCGATGTGCCTGAGGGGGGCAGCCGCCTGTTCTGTGCCTTCCACAACGTGCGCACCCACAACACCGAAGACCGTCGGGCGCACAAGCCCCCACGTGACGAGCGCGTCTGCCGGCGCCAAGACCGCAAACAACCGAGTTACGGGCCGTGGAGGCGCCCGCGACGGCGGTAGGCGGGACAACTGTAATGGCGACCCCTGCCAAGGTGGGCATGAACAGCCTCGCGAGACTTGCCATCAAGACAACACCGCTCTTCCGCCACCATCCCCGCCGCCCGGAAGGGGCGGCAATGACCGGCTCGACGAGGGGGCTAGGGGCTATCAGGGGCCTCGCGCGATGGCCTGTATCCTCGGTGGAGCATATGCCCCTGCGTCGGACCACCCGTTCAAGTAGCTCTCCCTCGAGGAGAACACAGCCCTCCCGAGGATGGAGGCCACGCGATCCTTCAAGGGGCCACATTGCGCCATCTTCTTCGACTCCATGGACTGCCCCAAGTCCGCAGCGGCTGCGGGAGCGCTCCCCATGTTGTGCACTCCCATCATCAGCAACGTCTCGGTGACTGATACTTGTGATCTACGTTGGGTTTTCCGTAAAGAGGAACGGGTAATTGCAGCACAAAGCAGATAAGTATTTCCCTCAATTATGAAACCAAGGTTTACTGAACCAATAGTAATATCAATCCTCAACCGTCTTTGGTGGCTGCTCACAAATGAACAAACGACTTGCACCCAACGCGGGCAAGAGGGTTGTCAATCCCCTTGATCTCGTTATTTGCAAGCAAATGCGTTGTGTAGATAATATTTGATAAATGCAAAATAAATAAAAAGTAAATAAAGGCAGCGAGGTAATAATAGCGTTTGCAAATATATAAGTGAATAGACCCGGGGGCCATAGTGTTCCCTAGCTGCATCTCTCATGTAGGCAGTATACGGTGGGTAAACAAATTACTGTTGGGCAATTGATAGAAAAGTGGATAGTTATGCGATTTTCACGGCAATGATCATGTGTATATATGCATCACGTCCATAAGAAAATAGGCCGACTCCAGCCTGCACCTATTACGGTTACTCCAATCATCGACCGCTATCCAACATGCATCTAGAGTATTAAGTAAAACAGAGTAATGCTTGGAGAACGATGACATGATGTAGACAAAGTAAACTCAAACAATATGAATGAGACCCATCGTTTTATCCTTAGTAACAACAACACAAAGACGCATCTTGTCCCCTACTTTGTCACTGGGATATAGGATCTCGCCAGGTTGAACCTACCACAACGCACCACTCCCACCGATGAAATAGCAATCTACTTGGCCAAAGCACATCAATAGATCGGAGAGAATTACAAAGCTATAATGATCATGCAAATAAGAGATAATATAATTCAGAGGCATCTCAAATACTTTTCATGAATAATCTCAACATAAACCCACAATTCATCGGATCCCTACAAACACATCGCACAATAGGATTACATCGGATAGATCAAAGCGAAGATGCGATGACCATTGTATTGAAGATCATAAAAGAGAGAGAGAGATTGCAATCTAGGTACGAGCTATGGACTCGTAGGTCTGTGGTGAACTACTCACACATCATCATGAGGGCAGCAAGGTTGATGAAGAGGCCCTCCATGATCGATCTCCCCTCCGACAGGGTGCCAGAACGGAGCTCCAGATGGCCTCGCGACGGAACACAGACTTGCGGTGGCGGAAAAAGGGTTTCGGGACTGTTTTCAGGGTTTTTAGGATATTAGAGAATTTATAGGCCGAAGAGGGACATTGGGAGGTGGTTGAGGGGTCCACCACATATTAGGGTACGACCCCCCAGGGCATGCCCTGATGTGCGGTGGGGCCCTCGTGCACCTCCTGGCTTCCTTCCGAAGCTTCTAGGTCTTCATATAGTCTAGAAAAAATCATCAAAAAGTTTCGTGGCAATTGGACTTCGTTTGGTACTATAAACCTGAAAAGCAAAAAACCTTGCAAAACACAACAACTGCCACTGGGCACTCGATTAATAGGTTAGTGCTCAAAAATATTAAATTTGTAAATAATGACCCAAAAAGTATCCTAGAATGATAATATATCAGCATGGAACAATAAAAAATTATAGATACGTTGGAGAAGTATCAAGCATCCCCAAGCTTAATTCCTGCTCGTCCTCAAGTACGTAAATGATAAAAACAGAATTGTTGATGTGACATGCTATCCAATATGTAATCTTATTCAGGTATGCTCATTGAGAAAAGATGAATCAACAAATATTAACATAGCAATATTCAAAGTGTAAGAAACAAAATTGTTAATTCCTAAAAGTATATGATTCTTAAGAAACGTTTACCCCCCCCCCCCATTCATCTTATTGTATTAGCAAGGCATGGCTCCATCTTCACCACATTAATACAAATGTTAAGCACCACGGTGTCCAAGTGAGGCAAATGGTTCATACTTTTTCAATATGCATCAACTTCTTATTCTTCGCGCAATACATGAGCGTGAGCCATTGGACAAAGCATTTAAGTGTAATAGAATATGGTGGTAGATATCTAAGAGGTAGGAAGTGGAGAAGATAGTCTCACATCAACTAGGTTTATTAACGGGCTATGGAGATGCCCATCGATAGATGTCAATGCGAGGAGTAGGGATTGCCATGCAAATGATGCACTAGAGCTATAAGTGTATGAAAGCTCAAAAGAAGCTAAGTTGGGTGTGCATCCAACTTGCTTGCCCACAAAGACCTCGGGCACTTGAGGAAGCCCGTCATAGGAATATACAAGCCAAGTTTGAAATAATGAATAGGTAATTCCCACTAGCATATGAAAGTGATATATCATGAGACTCTCTACATGAAGAGCATAGTGCCACTTTGAGGCACAAGTGTGGTAAAAGATAGTAGTAAAGTCCCTTCTCTCATTTTTACCCATTTTTTTGAATGTATGGTGGGCTCATTTGGTCTCCTCCATCTTTATTTTCGTCCGGAGTCTCATCTCTACTTATGGGAGAATCATCTTCTCCATCATTCTTTTTTCACTGGGACAATGCTCTAATAATGATGATCATCACACTTTTATTTACTTCCAACACAATATGGACAACTGATATGAAGATATGACTCTGTATGAATGCCTCTGGTGGTGTACCAGCATGTGCAATGATCTAGCGTGACCTGTATCAAAAACATTATGAAGGTGGCTTTGCCACAAATACTATGCCAGCTCTATATGATCATGCAAAGCAATATGACGATGACCAAACTAGTCATGTCAAGTGACGATGGAATTTGCATGGCAATATATCTCGGAAAGGCTATGGAAATGCCATGATAGGTAGGTATGGTGGATTTTTTGAGCAAGATATAATAAGGCTTATGTGCAATAGAGTGTATCATGTCACGGGGTTTGGATGCACCGGCGAAAGTTGCACCGATCCTCGAGGTGAGAACGGGCTATGCACGGTACCGAAGAGGCTAGCAAATTATGAAAAGGTGAGGTTGCGTATGTCCATGGTTTCACATTAGTCACAAAGAACTCATATACTTATTGCAAAGTTTTATTAGTTTATCATAGATCAAAGTACTACTCGCATGCCCCGAGGGAAGAGGTTGGTCGGAGTTAACCATCGCGCGCTTCCGACACGAAACAACACTAGGATTTCAACGAGGAATAGAAATGCTCACACATCATCACCATGCCTCTTTAATTTTTAGATGAACAAAAGGTCAACCCCTCTTAATATTGACACTTCTATGGTTTAACAATCATGAACTCACACCTATTTCATATTACTACATCAATATCATTAACCCACAATTTCTTTATATGTGCTACATGATGGTTTTGATTATCACTCATTGAATACCTAATATTTTTGGACTAGTCTTATGACCCATGCAAATTACCGTCACTATTTATTAACTCTCAAACAAATATAAGTGAAGAATGAGAGTGAAATCATTTTTTTAAAATCTACACACCACCGTGCTCAAAAAGATATAAGTGAAGTACTAGATCAACTGCTATGCTCAAAAGTTATAAGTGAAGCACATAGAGTATTCTAACAAATTATGATGAAGGTGCGTCTCTCTTAAATAGGTGTGTCCAGCAAACAATGATTGTGGCATACTGAAACTAAAAGTAAACTAAGGCAAACGATCCTCCAAGCAAAACTCATATCATGTGACAAATAAAAATATAGCTTGAAGTGACATACCGATGGATTTGAGACGAAAGAGGGGATGCCTTCTGGGGCATCCCCAAGCTTAGGCGCTCGAGTCTCCTTTAAAATATTACCTTGGCGTGGCTTGGGCATCCCCAAGCTTAGGAACTTTGTACTCCTTATTCCTTTGTCCATCAAGATAACACCCAAAACTTGAAAACTTCAATCACACAAAACTCAACAAAACCTCGTGAGATCCGTTAGTATAAGAAACATATTGCATACTTTAAGTATTGTTATAAATTTATTCAAATTTCATAAATGCATAATAGGTACTGTATTATAACTTCTCCATGGCTTATAAACCCCGATACAATCCATAGTTTAATCAAAATAAGCAACTATGCAAGCAAAAACAGAATCTGTCCAAAACAGAACAGTCTGTAGCAATCTATAGAGACCCTATACTTCTGTAACTCTTAAAATTCTGAAATATTAGGAAAACCTCGAAAATTTGTATAGAAACACTTTTAAAAAATTTCATATCCTGATCATGCTCCAGCAAAAAATTAAAATTACTTTACTGGAACCAAAAGTTTCTGTTTTGGTTCAGCATCGATTCTACTCATCTTGTGAGTCATCCCAAAGGCTTTACTTGGCACAAACACTAATTTAAACACAAAAACATAATCATTAAAGAGGCAATAATCATTCTATTAAAAATAAACATAAAGTTTTAAAGCAAAATTTTTAAGATAACTATTGGGTTGCCTCCCAATAAGCGCTATTGTTTTTATGCCCCTAGCTAGGCATAATGCATAGTTTCAAGTATTGTCATCTTTGACACTCCACCCATAAGTGGCTCTGATAATTGATTCACAAGGTGGTATAATTCTATTTCTCGGGAAGTGTTCCGTCCCTTTCTTCAATGGGAATTGGAACCTTATGTTTCCTTCTTTAATGTCAATAATTGCACTTATAGTCCGTAAGAAAGGTCTTCCAAGTATTATGGTACAAGACGGATTGTAATCAATATCAAGCACAATAAAATATACAGGCACATAATTTTTATTTGCAATAATAAGCATATCATTAATTCTACCTAAAGGTTTCTTAATGGTAGAATCTGCAAGATGCAAGTTGAGAGAACAATCTTCAATATTAGTGAGACCAAGCACATCACAAAGAGTTTTAGGAATAGTCGAAACACTAGCACCAAGGTCACACAAAGCATTGCATTCATATTTATTGATATTTATTTTGATAGTAGGTTCCCACTCATTATGAAATTTTCTAGGAATAGAAACTTCAAGCTCAAGTTTTTCATCATAAGCTTTTATCATAGTTTCTACTATATGTTCGGTAAAAGCTTTGTTTTGTTCATAAGCATTGGGTGAGCTAATAACGGATTGCAACAAGGAAATACATTCTACTAAAGAGCAATTATCATAATTAAAGTCCTTGTAATCAAAAATAGTGGGCACATCAGTAGTTAAAGTTTTGACCTCTCCAAACCCACGTTTTTCAGTTTTAGCATCAAAATCGTCACCCTCCAAGCAAACGGGACGCTTCTCTACTAAAATTGACTCATATCCAGTACCTTTATCATTTATATTGATATAGAAAAATAAATACTCAATAGGAGAAACACCATTCATTTTAAGATCTTCGTCATGATTCCGGTAAAAACCGGGTGGAAGAGCTTTTTCTAAGAATTCCCGCTTCGCTCTAAATTTAGCGGTCCTCTCCTTACTTTCAATAATAGATATTTGGAAAGATTTAATAGCATCATTAAAATCATGATTGGGTGGAAAAGCTTTATTTTTAAAAGTTTCCACATCAAGAGCAATTATATCCATGTTTTTAGCCAAAGTTTCAACTACATGAAATTTTTCTTCTACCATAGTGTTGAAAACCTTTTGAGAATTAATAAATTCTTTAATTGTGTTCTCAATATAAGAGGGTATCCTATTAGCATTTTTAGAAGAATCTCCATAAGAGTTTCCATAGTTGCTAGAGGAATTACCGGGATACGGTCTAGAATTGAAATTTCCTCTATAAGCACTGTTATTGAAATTATTTCGCGAGACAAAGTTCACATCAATAGCATCATTATTTTGCTCAATCAAAGTAGATAAGGGAACATCACTGGGATCAATATGAGCATTTTTAATAGCAACCATATTCATAAGAGCATCCACTTTTTCACTCAAAGTTGCGATTTCTTCAACAGAATTTACCTTCTTACCGGTTGGAGCCCTTTCGGTATGCCATTGAGAATAATTTGTCATGATGTTGTCCAGAAGTTGTGTGCCCTCTCCTAAGGTCACATCCATAAAGGTACCACTGCAGCAGAATCTAGAAGATTTCTAGACACAATGTTTAGTCCAGCATAGATGTTTTGGAAAATCATCCACATATTTAAACCGTGAGTTGGAAAATTTATTATCGTTAATTTCATTCTATCCCAAGCTTGTGCAACATGCTCTTGATCTTGCTGTTTAAAATTCATTACTTGATTTCTAAGGGAGATGATCTTAGCAGGAGGAAAATACTTGGCAATAAAAGCATATTTACACTTATCCCATGTTCCAATACTATTACACGGGTGGTATAGGAGTACTGATAAAATCATTAGGACTTCCCCAAAATTGTTCTTTCATCACAAGATTCAGCAATGCAGCATTAATATCAAAAGCCTCCGCACTAGTGGCGGGTGGTATAGGAGTACTAATAAAATCATTATTATTAGTATTTGAGAATTCACACAACTTAGTAGTATCTTGAGACATGGTGACCGAACAAGGAAAGTAACAAGCAAGACAAGTAAACTAGCAAGCGAAGAAGTAAACTAGTAGCAAGCAAAGGTAAATATTTTTGTATTTTTGATTTTTATGTGACAAGCTAAATGTAATAGAAAATAAAAAGAATAATAAGTGAATGAAAATTTGTGTGAAGTTACTTGATAGTTGATGATGATATTCCCCAGCAACGGCGCCAAAAATCGTTCCTCATACTTGTGATCTGCGTTGGGTTTTCCGTGAAGAGGAACGGGTAATTACACAAAGCGAATAATTATTTCCCTCAGTTATGAAACCAAGGTTTATCGAACCAATAGGAATATCAATCCTCAACCGTCTTTAGCGGCTGCACAAAAATGAACAAACGACTTGCACCCAACGCGGGTAAGAGGGTTGTCAATCCCCTTGATCTCGTTATTTGCAAGCAAATGAGTTGTGTAGATAATTGTTGATAAATGCAAAATAAATAAAAAGTAAATAAAGGCAGCGATATAATAATAGCGTTTGCAAATATATAAGTAAATAGACCCGGGGGCCATACTGTTCCCTAGTGGCATCTCTCATGTAGGCAACATACGGTGGGTAAACAAATTACTGTTAGGCAATTGATAGAAACCCGGATAGTTATGCGATTTTCACGGCAATGATCATGTGTATATAGGCATCACGTCCATAAGCAAATAGGCCGACTCCTTCCTGCACCTATTACTATTACTCCACTCATCGACCGCTATCCAGCATGCACCTAGAGTATTAAGTAAAACAGAGTAATGCTTGGAGAACGATGACATGATGTAGACAAAGTAAACTCAAACAATATGAATGAACCCCATCGTTTTATCCTTAGTAGCAACAACACAAAGACGCATATTGTCCCCTACTATTTCACTAGGATATAGAAACTCGCCAGGTTGAACCTACCACAACACACCACTCCCACCGATGAAATATCAATCTACTTGGCCAAAGCACATCAATTGATCGGAGAGCATTATGAAGCTATAATGATCATGCACTTAAGAGATAATATAATTCAGAGGCATCTCAAATACTTTTCATGAATAATCTGAACGTAAACCCACAATTCATCGGATCCCAACAAACACACTGCACAATAGGATTACATCGGATAGATCAAAGCGAAGATGCGATGACCATTGTATTTAAGATCATAAGAGAGAGAGATTGCCAACTGGGAACTAGCTATGGACCTATAGGTCTGTGGTGAACTACTCACACATCATCATGAAGGCAACAAGGTTGATGAAGAGGCCCTCCATGATCGATCCCCCCTCCGGCAGGGTGCCCGAACGGAGTTCCAGATGGCCACGCGATGGAACAGAGACTTGTGGCAGCGGAAAAAGGGTTTCGGCACTGCTTTCAGGGTTTTTAGGATATTAGAGCTTTTATAGGCCGAAGAGGGACATCGGGAGGCAGCTGAGGGGGCCACCACATATCAGGGCGCGCCCTGGTGGGGCCCTCGTGCACCTCGTGGCTTCCTTCCGGAGCTTCTAGGTCTTCATATAGTCCAGAAAAAATCATCAAAAAGTTTCATGGCAATTGGACTTCGTTTGGTACTGTAAACCTGAAAAGCAAAAAAACATGCAGAAAACAACAACTGGCACTGGGCACTAGGTCAATAGGTTAGTGCTCAACAATATTATAAATTGGTAATTAATGACCCAGAAAGTATCCTAGAATGATAATATATCAGCATGGAACAATCAAAAATTATAGATACGTTGGAGATGTATCAATGACCAAGACCCTCATCGACGGAGGTGCTGGCCTGAACGTGCTCTCTGTCGATACCTTCTTCAAGCTCTGGATGCTCCACGACCGGTTGACGCCTACCAGGCCATTCTTTGGGGTGACCGCTGGCTCCACCATTCCCCTGGGGCAGCTCCGCCTCCATGTCACCTTTGGCACGTGCGACAACTACCACACCGAGCTTATCGACTTCGACGTGGTGCACATTGGCCTCCCGTACAATGCGATCCTGGGATATCCGGCACTGGCCAAGTTCGCGGCGGTAGTCCACTACGGCCACAACGTCCTCAAGATGCCTGGCTCCAGCGGCGTCATCACCATCACTTATGACGAGAAGAACGTGGTTTGTTCCCTTGAGCGTGCCAACAAAGCTATTGCAGTTGCATGCAGGAACGACGAAGGAGGCGCTGGGCCTCGTGAGGCTGTCACACCCCCAAGGAAAAAGCAGTTGATGTGTGTCCAAGGCCCCACCAAGCAAAGAACGCAGCACCTGCGCCAGGACCAGCTCGCCCAGGATGCCGTAACCGCCGGGCGGCAGGACCAGGTCGCCCCCGCGCATGGCATCCTTTCATGTAGCAAGCGCTACCAGGCCCTCACTCGCGAGTTGCGTCACGTGGTGTGGCCCGCCAAGTTCGAGCTCGAACTGCCCCCGCGCTGCAATGGCTTCCCCAACCCCATTGAGTTCCTCTGGCTCTACGAGCTAAGCATCAAGGTGGTTGGCGGTGACGACAAGGTCATGGCGAACTAGTTTCCCATGGTCCTTCAGGATGGCACGCGCCTTTGGCCCTCAAATCTGCCCGAGGAGTCGATCTCTTCATGGAGAGAGCTCCGTGAGCAGTTAGTCGCCAGCTTCAAGGAGACGCGCGACCACCCCCTCTCCGGCAAAGGCCTGTGGCGCGCGAAGCAGCGTCTCGGAGAGACACTACGTGGATACACCCAATGCCTCATCCAGGAGCTTTCCTAGGTCCTGTGAGGCATTTGACGAACCGTCGCAACATGTTTCGCCAAGCAGCCCCGCGCTCCCGTAAACAAAGTGATTGCCAGGTGAATTTTTCGATTATGTTCGAATTAAGTGCACCCTTCGGCTGCGACCCCCTCGCTTTTCGGTTATGTAGCGAATCTGGTTATCTTTTATGGAACTTATGACGTTTGCTTAAGCCTGTATTCGGCGCCTTGTTACCATCGGCAATCGCCGCGCCCTCACAGCCACCCCCTCGGCCGTCCGATGACCGGGGGCTGGACACGGCGCCTGTGCTCGGGTCCGTCCCTACAGCACTGGTAAACCCAAGAGACCGAGCTCTGGCTCGCGGGCCTGTTCTCGCGCACGTCACCTCACAGAGGTCCTTGGTGTCTTGCCCTCTCATAGGACTATTGCGAGAGAGCTGGCAAGGGTGCGACCCAAGCCGTATGGCTGCTAGCTTGGTGCTCCGCCACCTCGGGCTTCGCGCGTTGGCGGCCATCCGGCGTGCGTCGCCCCACGCTGAGGGTGCGTGAGCGAGAGGCCGTGACAAGAGTCGGGTGCGGACCGCCTGGTGACTGGGGAGCGAGCCCTTGAGCCCTGCGTCCAGGGCATCCGATACCTCCGAAAGCGCCACCCGTGACCCTCTCACGTAAGAATGAGGTAGGGCTGTACATGCCCGAAATCCTCCCGCTGCACCACCCCTTGACCTCGGGAGGACTCCCGCCCACGCCCAAGTGGAAGCCCCATGCTCCGCGCTGGCGGAACGGTCGAAGCGCGACCATGTGCACACCCATGTGGAAGCCCCATGCTTTGTGCTGGCGGAACGGTTGAATCACGACCATGCCCACGCCCAAGTGGAAGCTCCATGCTCCGTGCTGGCAGAACGGTCAAATCGCGACCATGCCCATGCCCAAGTGGAAGCACCATGCTCCGCGCTGGCGGAATGGTCGAATCGCGACCATGCCCACGTCCAAGTGGAAGCCCCATGCTCCGCGCTGGCGGAATGGTCGAATCGCGACCATGCCCATGCCCAAGTGGAAGCCCCATGCTCCGCGCTAGTGGAACTGTCGAATCGCGGACATGCCCATGCCCAAGTGGGAGCCCCATGCCCCGCGCTGGCGGAACGATCAAACTACGATCATGCCCACGCCCAAGTGGAAGGCCCACGCTCCGCGCTGGTGGAGAAGCCAACTGAGAAGTGTCCGCGCTGGCCGCACAGGTGACACGTCTCCAATGGATCTATAATTTTTGCTTGTTCCATGCTGTTATATTATCATTCTTGGATGTTTTACAATCACTTTATAGTAACTTTATATCATTTTTTGGGACTAACCTATTGACATAGTGCCAAAGTGCCAGTTTATGTTTTTGCTTGTTTTTTACTTTGCAGAATATCAATACCAAACGGAGTCCAATCGCGACGAAACTTTCTGAAGATTTTTTTGGACCAGAATACACCCAGTGGGCCAAAGAAGTGCCAGGAAGGTAAGCTGTGGAGAGCACAACCCACCAGGGCGCGCCAGAGGCCCCCGACGCACCCAGATGGGTTGTGCCCTCCACGGGGCCCATCTCCACCGCCTCTAATGCCTATAAATTTCCAAATATTCCATAAACCCTAAAGGAGTCGACGAAAAACACATCCAGCCACCGCAAGTTCTAGAGCCTCAAGATCCAATCTAACACCCTCACGGAGGGGTTCATCATCCTCATTAGTGCCTCTTCGATGATGCGTGAGTAGTCCACCATAGACCTACGGGTCCGTAGGCAGTAGCTAGATGGCTTCCTCTCTCTCTCTCTCTTTTGATTCTCAATACAATGGTCTCTTGGAGATCTATTTGATGTAAACTTTCATGGTGTGTTTGTTGAGATCTGATGAATTTTGAGTTCATGATCAGTGTCTATCCATGAATATTATTTGAGTCTTCTTTGATCTCTTATATGCATGATTACTTATAGCCTCATATTTCTTCTTCGAATCTTTGGTTTAGTTAGGCCAACTAGATCGATTTTTCTTGCCATGGCAAGAGGTGCTTTGTGATGGGTTCGATCTTGCGGTGTCCTTTCCCAATGACAAAAGGGGCAGCAAGGCACGCATGTATCATTGCCATTAAGGATAACAAGATGGTGTCTATTCCTACATGAATAGATCTTGTCTACATCATGTCATCGTTCTTATTGCATTACTCTGTTTTCCACGAACTTAATACACTAGATGCATGCTGGATAGCGGTCGATGTGTGGAGTAATAGTGGTAGATGCAGGCAGGCGTCGGTCTACTTATCTTGGATGTGATGCCTATATAATGATCATCGCCTTGGATATCGTCATGATTATTTGATATTCTATCAATTTCCCAACAGTAATTTGTTCACCCACAGTGTACTATACTCATGAGAGAAGCCACCAGTGAAACCTACGGCCCCCGTGTCTACTTTTCCAACATATTGCTTTCCGGTCTATCTTTTTTGCCTCTTTGTTTTTAGATCTACTATTCCAAAAACCAAAAATATATTGCTGCACTTTTTATTTGCCCTTTTTGTTTTGTGTTCTTGAGAGATGTATCTCTCCAATCAATCAGTACCTAATCTATCTTTTTACCGTAGAGAGATTGACAACCTCTCTTTCGCGTCGGGTTGCAAGTATTTGTTCTTTGTGTGCAGGTGTGGCTTATTAGGTGGTGGTGATCCTCCTACTGGTTCGATACCTTGGTTTCTTAACTGAGGGAAATACTTACCGTCGCTGTGCTACATCATCCCTTCCTCTTTGGGGAAATACCGACGCAGTTTCAAGCCACGTCAAAGGAATTTCTGGCGCCGTTGCCAGGGAATAAGCGGTCTCTTCTACATGCCAATCTCAGGCGCCGAGGACACACCATGATCATCTACCAGGTTTCGAATCACAAATCTCGTCTCCTTGCAATTACATTATTTGCTGTTTGCCTCTCGTTTTCCTCTCCCCCACTTCACCAATTTGCCATTTTATTCGCCCTCTTTTTCGTTTGCCTTTTTCTTGTCAGATCTCTTGCTTTCTTGAATCTTGTTTGCGTAGTCACAATGACTCGAGAAAACACCAAGTTGTGTGATTTTTCCAATACTAATAACAATGATATTATTAGTACCCCGATTGCTCCTCCCGCCACTAGTGTGGAGTCTTGTGATATTAATGACGCTTTGTTGAATCTTGTCATGAAATATCAATTTGCCGGTACTCCTAATGAGGATGCCGCGTCCCATCTAAACACATTCGTAGAATTGTGTGATATGCAAAAGAAAAAAGATGTGGACTATGATATAGTGAAGTTGAAATTATTTCCTTTTTCCTTGCAGGATCGTGCAAAAATTGGTTTTCGTATTTGCCTCGCAATAGTATCGATTCTTGGAATAAGTGCAAGGATGACAATACTTGAATCTATGTGTTATGCCTAGCTAGGGGCGTAAAACGATAGCGCTTGTTGGAGGCAACCCAATAAATAAATTTATTTTTGCTTTTTTTCTTTCTGTTTTTGAGTGTTGCCACAATTATGCCTCTGTTATGATTGTGTTTTTAAGTGTTATTTAGTGTTTGTGCCAAGTAGAGCCTTTAGGATGATTCATAAGATGAGTAGAAACAATGCTGAATCTGAAACAGAAATTTGTGTCCAGTGTTCGAATTTTCATGTTTTAGTGGAACATGATATTGAGCTGACTTTTTGACATAGTGTTGGTACACAAATTCTTTACGTTGTCCTAATTTTTTCAGAATTTTTAGAGTTACATAAGTATGGTTAGAGTACAGATTACTACAGACTGTTCTATTTATGAAAGATTCTGTTTTCGTTGCATTGTGCGATTGTTTTGATGAATCCATGGGTTATATTGAAGGGTATGAGACATGGTAAAGTCAAAATACAGTAGGTATAATGCAATAATAAAATATGAATGGGTTTGCAACAGCACCTAAAGTAGTGATTTGCTTTATTATACTAACGGATCTCATGAAGATTTTGTTGAGTTTTGTGTGATTGAAGTTTTCAAGTTTTGGGTGAGATCACGACGGATGAAGGAATAAGGAGTGAAAAGAGCCTAAGCTTGGGGATGCTACAGAACCCCCAAGATATATCCAAATATAAACAAGCAACTAAGCTTGGGGATGACCCCGAGTGGCATTCCCTCTTTCTTCTCACGACCATCGGTATTTTACTTGGAGCTATATTTTTATTCGTCACATATCATGATTTTTGCTTGGAGCGTCTTGTACCATTTGAGTCTTCGCTTGCTTTGCTTGTTAGTTTGTCACTTGTATCCTTGATGGACACACCTATTTGAGAGAGCCAAAATTATGCTATGATTTGTTAGAATTGCTCTATATGCTTCACTTAAACTGTTTGAGCTATAGAATTGCTCTAGTGCTTCACTTATATCTTTTTGAGCACGGTGTGCTTGGAATTTTTTGTAGAAATACTCTCATGCTTCACTTAGATTAATTTGGGAGTTAGTAAATTTTGAAGAAATCCTCTCATACTTCACTTATACTATTTTGAGAGATGAAATCTTTGTGCTCATGTGCTTTACTTAAATTTATTTGAGCTTGTCAAAAGCAATGGCAATATATGAAACTAGTCCCAAAGTGATAGATATCCAAGGAGGATATAATAAAAACTTTCATAAAGATTATTGGACAAGTTAAGCTTGATTTCTTGTAATAGTTTTGAGACATGATGATAGTAATATGTGAGTCATGTTAGTGAGTAATTATGCTTTAGTAGGAATATTGGTGTTAAGGTTCGTGATTCCCTATGCATGCACAAAAGTCAATAGTTATGCAATGAAAATTACATCCTACTTATGGTGCATTATTCGGTGTTAGTTATGCTTAATGCTCGCTTATGTGAATTTTCGTTTCTTGGTTGGTTGCTTCTCAATCTATTTGCTAGCCTCCATTTGTACTAAGTAGAAATACTACTTGTGCATCCAAAATCCTTAAACCCAGTTTTGCCTTATGAGTCCACCATACCTACCTATATGCGGTATTTCCATGCCGTTCTAAGCAAATTTGTATGTGCCATCTCTAAATTTTCAAAATAATTTTCCTTTTTTGTGTGCTCGTACCGTTCATGAAACGGTAGGGGGTGTCCAATATTTTTCCATGCTAGATGTATTATTCTCAAGATGAGTGTTTATTCACTTGTCATTGCACGAGAGTGCGGCGGTAATAGGGATGCCCATTCTCGAAATGAAAAAGAATTTTTTTTACTTTATGTTGTCAAATAATAAATTCCTTGGACCGTGTTGGTATGGAATGCAACCGTGGATACGGCCAGCCATAGAATGTGAAAGAATGGTGGAAAAAGGAATAAACTTTATTTTCTGTTTGGGAACAACCTATGATATATCTAGCATGGAAAGTATTGTGAACTACCTTGTGGTTTTCCTTGACAGGAAAGGCATGCCACTCAAAATATTTCTCTCTTTCAATTTAAAACTTTGAGCTCTCGCACCTCTACAAATCCCTACTTCCCTCTGCGAAGGGCCTATCTATTTACTTTATGCAATTTTATTTTTTACTTTGAGTCTCCATCTTCTCTTATAAAGCACCAACTAGGGGGCACTATGATCATACTTGAGCATTGGGTATAGCTAATATTTAAGTGTGTTTCATGAATGGATCAATGATTGATCATGATGTGCTAGGGATAAGTTTCTTTAGTGTTGATATTTTGAAAGACATGGTTGCTTGTTGGCATGCTTGAGTATTGAAGTCATTATGTTAAAACTAGACTATTGCTTTGAATCATCTAAAGTCCAAATGTCCATGCTACAAAGAAAAGAATATGAGATGAACATGTTAGGCATCATTCCACATCAAAAATTCTGTTTTTATCATTTACCTACTCGAGGACGAGTAGGACCGTGTCTCCAACGTATCTATAATTTTTGCTTATTCCATGTTGTTATATTATCATTCTTGGATGTTTTACAATCACTTTATAGCAACTTTATATCATTTTTTGGGACTAACCTATTGACATAGTGCCAAAGTGCCAGTTGTTATTTTTGCTTGTTTTTTACTTCGCAGAATATAATTACCAAACGGAGTCCAATCGCAACGAAAGTTTTTGGAGTTTTTTTTGGACCAGAAGACACCCAGTTGGGCAAAAAAGTGCCAGAAAGGTGGGCTGTGGACAGCACAACCCACCAGGGTGTGCCAGAGGCCCCCGACGCGCCCTGATGGGTTGTGCCCTCCACGGGGCCCATCTCCACCACCTCTGATGCCCATAAATTCCCAAATATTACAGAAACCCTAAGCGAGTCGACGAAAAACACATCCAGCCGCCGCAAGTTCCAGAGCCTCGAGATCCAATCTAACACCATCACGGAGGGGTTCATCATCCTCATTGGTGCCTCTCCGATGATGCGTGAGTAGTCCACCATAGACCTACGGGTCCGTAGGCAGTAGCTAGATGGCTTCCTCTCTCTCTCTTTTGATTCTCAATACAATGGTCTCTTGGAGATCTATTTGATGTAATCTTTTGCGGTGTGTTTGTTGGGATCCGATGAATTTTGAGTTCATGATCAGTTTCTATCCATGAATATTATTTGAGTCTTCTTTGATCTCTTATATGCATGATTAGTTATAGCCTCGTATTTCTACTTCAAATCTTTGCTTTAGTTAGCCCAACTAGATTGATTTTTCTTGCCATGGGAAGAGGTGCTTTGTGATGGGTTCGATCTTGCGGTGTCCTTTCCCAGTGACAGAAGGTGCAGCAAGGCACGCATGTATCCTTGCCATTAAGGATAACAAGATGGGGTATATTCATACATGAATAGATATTTTCTACATCATGTCATCATTCTTATTGCATTACTCTGTTTTTCCACGAACTTAATACACTAGATGCATGCTGGAGTCGGTCTACTTATCTTGGACGTGATGCCTATATAATGATCATCGCCTTGGATATCGTCATGATTATTTGATCTTCTATCAATTGCCCAACAGTAATTTGTTCATCCACCGTGTGTTATACTCATGAGAGATGCCACTAGTGAAAACTACGGCCCCCGGGTCTACTTTTCCAACATATTGCTTTCCGATCTATCTTTTTTGCCTCTTTGTTTTCAGATCTACTATTCCAAAAACCCGAAAATATATTGCTGCACTTTTTATTTGCCCTTTTTGTTTTGTGTTCTTGAGAGATCTATCTCTCCAATCTATCACTACCTAATCTATCTTTTTACTATAGAGAGATTGACAACCTGTCTTTCGTGTCGTGTTGCAAGTATTAGTTCTTTGTGTGCAGGTGCTGCTTATTAGGTGGTGGTGATTCTTGGTAACCCACAAGTATAGGGGATCACAACAGTTTTCAAGGGTAGAGTATTCAACCCAAATTTATAGATTCGACACAAGGGGAGCCAAAGAATATTTGTGAGTATTAGCAGCTGAGTTGTCAATAAAACCACACCTGGAGATTAAATATCTGCAGCAGAGTGATCAGTAGCACAGAAGTACGATAGTTTTGATAGCAGTAGCAACAGTAATAGTAACGGTAACAGTGATATCAATAGTTTTGTAGCAGTTGGAACAGTAGCAACAACAGTAGTAACTTAGCAAGAACAATATGTGGAAAACTTGTAGGCACGGGATCGGTGAACTCGTTGGATGATATTCATCATATAACAGTCATAACCTAGGGCGATGCAGAACTAGCTCCAGTTCGTCAATGAAATGTAGGCCTGTATTCCATAAATAGTCATACGTGCTTATGGAAAAGAACTTGCATGACATCTTTTATCCTACCCTCCCATGGCAGCGGGGTCCATAATGAAACTAAGGGATATTAAGGCCTCCTTTTAATAGAGAACCGGAACAAAGCATTAACACGTAGTGAATACATGAACTCCTCAAACTACGGTCATCACCGTGAAGTATCCCACATATTGTCACTATGGGGTTGACGGATCATAACAGGTAATAGGTGCATATGACTAGGCAAGATCGGATCAAGAACATAGATATAATGGTGATAACATAAACGGTTCAGATCTGAAATCATGGCACTCGGTGAGGGAGTCCTGGTTTAAGGGGTCCTCGGGAGGCCGACCTATTTCTTATGGGCCGGACTGTATGGGCCACTTGCCAAGCATTGGATGGATCGCAGACCCTGTCTCCAGGAAGGAAGCTTCGAGAATCGTGGCGTATCCTCCACGTTTGAAGTAGTGAATAGGCATGTTTATCCCTTCGACGTGTAACCGACCATGTGTAAACCCTAGGTACCCTCGGCGTCTATATAAGCCGGAGGGTTTTAGGTTGTAGACCAAGAGAACTCATCTAGGGTTTTAGCTATTCGATCTCGAGGTAGATCAACTCTGTAACCCATATACCATCAATATAATCAAGCAGGACGTAGGGTGTTACCTCCATAGGAGGGCCCGAACCTGGGTAAACATCGTCTCCTGTTACTATCGATTCTAGTCTCACAGCTCGGGACCCCCTACCCGAGATCCGCCGGTTTTGACACCGACATTGGTGCTTTCATTGAGAGTTCCGCTGTGATCGCCAAAGGAATCGATGGCTCGCCTCGTCATCAACGAAGAGGTCCGCCATGCGGACACTTTCGTCCCCAGACAGATCTTAGCTTTCGGCAGCATTGTGCTGCACGCCGACCCGACCGGACATCTAGGCCGTGTCGGAAGCTTCGCCCCTGTTCAAGAGGTCAGATTTGGGAACCTAGAGTTCTCCGTAGACTCTCGGGGCGACCTGTCACTAACCGGGCTCGCGGTCTCGCCTGCGACATCCGAAGACTCTGAGGCTTTAACCTCAGATCCATCTTTCGGTCCCGCCCATGGGATCTACCCCGGCGAGGACCCGACTTTCTGTCTGGATCCGGTCATATTGCCAGACGTCCGGACACCTGTTCTTGCCAAACAATCCCCCCGCGCGGACGCATCGGAGGTTAACTCCGGAAGCTCTGAGCAGGCCGACCCGATCGAGCTCTTGATACCCAACGAGGCTCTAGATCGGATCTCGTCGATGAAGATTACTGACGACCCAACCCCAATATGTGCTCAGATCGGGCTCAAGGCGGGTCAGGACGAATTTTTTGTCCCACCCACCACCCACTTGGTAGCCACTGTCGAGGATTTAACCAACATGTTGGACTATGCCTCTGAGGAGGCAAAATACATGGATGAGGAGGATCGCGCCCTCACTCCCGTTAACACCGGGCGGTGGACTGCCACCTCCACATACGACATCTACATGGTGGACACTCCGAAAAACGATGGCGACAAATCGGATGAAGCGCCGTCAAGACGCCGAAAGCCGCATAAACGGTCAAAAGGAAAAAAGTGAAGAAAAGCTACCGACGGCACTGGGGATGGAGACACCCCGGAAGACCTCGGCGATCCCGAAATCCCCGACCACCCGTTAGAGGGTCAGGAGAGGCCTGAAGACAGGCGCAACCCCGACGATCTAAATGATTCCGAGGACAACAATTACCTCCCCCCTGTCGAGGAGGAGGACATCCCGGAAGCCGATGACTTCGCCATCCCCGATAATCCTAAGGATCAGGAACTGTTCAGGCAACAGCTTATAGCCACGGCCCGCAGCCTGAAAGCAAAAGAACGGCAGCTTAAAGCCGAACAAGACAACCTCAACGATCGATGGACGAGAGTCCTCTCAGCTGAGGAAGGATACGGTACCGGTCTATCGGACCAACCTAAGAGGTACCCACACAGAAGACTGCTGCCACAATTCGATGACGAGCTCACTGATACGCCGTCTCCCAAACATACCCCATACGACAAGCCAGACTGCCCTCCTTGAGGACGAGACAGGACGGCTGACGACACCAGCTATAGGCCGACGATACCCCGTAGATGGGGAAAAGAGCCACTAGAGCCCGATGACAGGTTCCACCTACGACACGACCTGGACAGCAGAGCAGGTCGTACGCGATCCATCTACGGATCCAGAGGATACTCACCCGATAGACGGGAAGGGTACCGGCCTTGGCTTGACCGCAACAATAAATGTCGGGAACTAAACCGGGCTAGGACAGACGCCGATCACCGGTGCGACATAGCTCGGGTCAGAGGCGCTGCCCACCCACTGTGCTTCACGGACGAGGTGATGCAGCATCAGTTCCCGGAAGGGTTTAAACCCGTAAACATAGAACAATATGATGGGACAACTGACCCAACCGTATGGGTCGAGGATTTCCTCTTCCACATCCACATGGCGCGAGGAGATGACCTCCACGGCATCAAAGTACCTACCCCTGAAGCTTAAGGGGCCAGCTCGGCACTGGTTAAATAGCCTCCCCGAAAACTCCATTGGGTGCTGGGAGGATCTAAAAGATGCATTCCGATCTAACTTCCAGGGCACTTATGTTCGGCCGCCGGACTCCTCCGACCTAAGCAACATCGTCCGGAAGCCAGGAGAATCCGCGCGGCTATTCTGGAATCGGTTCTTGACCAAGAAAAACCAGATCGTTGACTGCCCGGACACCGAAGCAATAGCCTCTTTCAAGCACAATATTCGGGATGAGTGGCTGGCTCGTCAGCTCGGCTAGGATAAACCACGGACAATGTCCGCCCTTACATCACTCATGACTCACTTTTGCGCGGGCGAGGATAACTGGCTAGCAAGACGTAGCCACAACCCCGAAGACCCCGGAACCTCCAAAGTTCGGGATGGAAACGGGAAACCAAAGCGCAACAAGAATAAGCGTCGGCACAACAATAGTGATGCCGATAATACGGCCATTAACGCCGGCTTCCGCAACTCTCGGCCTGGGCAGCGGAAGAAGCCTCCTAAAGGCAATCGCGACGGACCCACCCCGCTGGACAAGATCATGGAGAGGCCTTGCCAGATCCACGGCACTCAAGAGAAGCCCGCCAACCACACCAACCGTAACTGTTGGGTATTCAAACAGGCCGGCAAGCTCGCATCCGAGGACCAAGGCAAGAGCCCACGCAGCGAGGACGAGGATGAGCCCCGCGGTCCGATCGGTGGAGGACAAAAGAAATTCCCTCCAGAGGTAAAAATAGTAAATATGATATACGCCACTCATATACCCAAAAAGGAGAGGAAGCGCGCCCTTCGAGAGGTCTACGCCGTAGAGCCTGTAGCACCGAAGTATAACCCATGGTCGGCATACCCGATCACTTTCGATCGACGTGACCACCCGACCAGTATCCGTCATGGGGGTTCGGCCGCCCTCGTCCTAGACCCCATCATAGACGGGTATCACCTCACTAAAGTCCTAATGGACGGAGGAAGTAGCCTCAATCTGATTTACTCAGACACGGTGAAAAAGATGGGCATAGATCCGTCAAGGATCAAACCCAGCAACACCACCTTTAAAGGAGTGATCCCAGGCGTCGAAGCCCGGTGCACGGGCTCTGTATGCCTGGAAGTAGTGTTCGGCTCACCCGATAACTTTCGAAGCGAAGACTTGATCTTTGACATCGTACCTTTCCGCAGCGGCTATCACGCCCTGCTCGGCCGTACAGCGTTCACTCGCTTTAATGCCGTCCCACACTACGCATACCTCAAGCTCAAAATGCCCGGCCCCAAGGGGGTCATTACCATCAATGGCAACACAGAGCGCTCCCTCCAAACTGAGGAACATGCGTTGGCCCTGGCGGCCGAATTCCATTACACTGATGATCGGCGACATCTGCTGTAAAAGCACGTAAGGCTGGGAAGCGAGCTCGGTCTCAACCTGAAGTACCAGAACCTTCTTCTCCCCATAAATAGAGACTTGCCCCCCATTGCACAGCCCTAGAACCGGCAAAGTACGCGCCGAGGAGGCACAACTTCGCGCTCAAAATTCCATGGGCAGCGGTGGGGAAAAAATATCAAAGGGTAAGTGTTCGGCTGGACCGAACTATCACCATCAAAACGTCTTTGGACACACTACAGGTACCATAAAGTACCAGCTAAGGCATAAAGCTCATTCACACTTCGGCGGCTTCTCAAGATTTTTCTCCAAAGTCCGCTCGCCAAACAGCAAAACCCATAGCGGTATACAACTCCTTAGGAGACGCAGGAGCAGACAAACGACAGGGCACATCGAGGACGTCAGGTCACCCATCGAAGACCCCTGGTACAACCCCTCCTGTAAGGTTTATATTTCATTTTTAAATACCTGTAAACAGTTGCATCGGCAATTTGAATAATAAGAGTTGCTAAGTGAAATACAGATATATCATACATGATCGCTTCGCTGTCTTTTTTGGCACACTCTCTATTTTCCCCCTCTTCTTGCGAACCTGTTTGGTATACTTTACGATGCAACCGGCTAATAGACCGGGGGATCGAACTTAAAAAATCGCCCTCAGTACAAGTCATTTTGCGTTCGGCATCTTGGTATTCCGCTTTATATGCATTGGTTCCGAACTATGTCTTGGGTCAATAGTTGGGTTGCCCGGCTCCTGTGCTTGCCCCTTTACGTTCCGCTCGTTCGGCTAAAAGGGCAAAGGGAGAACCACTGCGATTGTGCTTCCGGCTAGTCTGGTCAAGCACCTCAGCGGAGAAAGCCGAAAACTGACTGTCATAGTATGCGAGAACCGGTCTGCGAATCCGAGCTTAAAATAAACCTCGTTAGAGGTTATTCCGTGTCATGCGATGGGTTTGGTATTAGTACAAACCATGTGATATCGGCTTTGGCCGCGGTTCATCCGAACATCACAAACCCCTGGGGGCTAGTCATCTGCCCCCCGCACTCCTTTCTCGCGCCCCTACGGCTAAGTGAAAGCAATAAAGCATTATGATCCGATTGCCTTGTCCGCCCCACACTACCGCCTTTGGGTACCGATAGCTCGGCTAAGGGTCATAGTGCGTTGGCAGAGACACCCCGCGTAGTATCTACATGGGGGCTGAAGCCGATGAGTCGCATCTTTCAGATTCAACGGCCACACAGGAGTTATAAAGGATGCAAAACACAAAAGACATGATAAACTATGCATCTTAAATATAAACGTGTTAAAAGGTCTTCGGACATATTACAACGTATTTACTCATAAATGTTTTCTCTCGAACATTGAGCCTCTATTGCCCGAGCACCCTCCATAACTACGGAGAAGTATCGCTTAGGGCACCTATGCTCCTTTCCAGGGGGCGGCGGAGCAGTGGCTATCTTCGTCGGATCAAGACCCGGCCAGTGCACCTTGGCCCTCGCGAAGGCCATCCGAGCTCCCTCGATACAGGAGGACCGCCTTAGTGCGTCGATCCGAGGCGAGGCGTTGCTCAGCTTCTACACCAGGCCGAAGTAGCTACTCGGCAACGGCTCATCTGGCCATAGCCGGATGCAGAGATCCTTCATGGCCGGCTCCGCCGTCCGGTGTACCTCCATCAGCTACTTCAGCTGCTCAACGAGGAGAGGAGAGCGCTCGGCGGCTTCAAATTGCGCCCAAAACAGCCGAGCTTCATCTCCTTCTCCCCGCAACGCATAGAACTGGTTTGCGTCCGCTGTGCTCTTCTGGAGGTCCGAGCAGGCGCCTGAGGAACGCCACACTTGGGTAAGCAATGCAAACTTGCTATCCCCGAAGACACACTGCAGTAAATACGGCTTACCATCCGTGATAGCCTTGACCTGGCTGACTTGCTCTTCAAAGGACCGCCTATCCACCCGCTCCTTCTGGAGATCGGATTTCAGAGTGGATAGCTCGGCGGCCTGCTCCTTGCTTTTTTGCTCGAGGTCCTCGCATTTTTGACCGGCGTCTTTGAGCTCCTGCTGGATTTCCTCCACCCGAGCCTCATGTTTGGCACCGGTGGCTTTTAAATCGGAGAGCACGGCAGCCGCTCGTTCGGCCGCCGCCTTCTCGCTCGCGGCCTCCTATTTCGCCTCCTGAAGCTCGGCCTTGAGCGTCTCAATTTCCTTCGCCGAGGCTGCGTAAGCATCAAACATATAAAAATACTGCGTCGACAGTACGGTGATGACGAATTCGGATATTATAATCCGGCTTACCTTGCGCCTCGTCGAATCTCTTATTCAGAGCGTCGAGCTCATCTTCGGAGCTCTTGAGCTTCCAATTTAGCTCGTCTAGCTCGGCGGCATTAACAGCCGCCGCCGAGGACGAAGCCTACACATAACAAACCACTATCAGGTTACATTGATTCAAACCTCCGAACTATCATAAACATGATCACATGTTCGGTCCACTTAAGGGCTATTGGAACATTCTGAACAAATATCGTTTCATGCATTGTCCGGTTAATAGTCTATGATTGATCCCCAGGTGAGTTTTTCCAAACTCACCTAGGGCTCGGGGGCTGCTATATATATAACGATAGCACAAAAAATAGTAAATTAACGAAACATTACGTGGCTTACCTGGAAGCCCGCCAGCAGACCCTTGAAGGCCTCCTTCAGTCCGCTATCAACGGACTGAATGCTTGGGTGCGGTGCTCCTCGGAGATGGAGGCGCTTGACAGAGCCTCCCCCATAGCCGGCCATCCATTGGTCGATGGCGCCGGTAAGGTCGGTTAACCCGATCCCCAACCGGGGATTGAACCGGTGCCTCCGGAGGCGTGGTGCGCTCCGGAGACGACCTCGGAAGGGACTGGACATGCCCTCGTCCGGTCTCCTCAGTGTCCGGGAGAGGCTTTCCCCCCCTGTCTTCGGCGGCCGAGGCGTTAGCCTCGACCATGACGTCGTCGCCCCCACCGCTGGTGTCCGGCTCCAAAGGAGCCTGTTGGGATGACACCTCCGCGGCATCCTTCGTGGCGCCCGGAGGAGAGGGATGCGACGCGGTCCCGCTCTCCGCTAGCTCGGCGGGCGGGGTCTCCCCGTCCGAGACTTGATCGGTGGGGAGAACATGCGGTGGGATGCAAGTCAATAGGCGCTCACATGTTAATAACATTCAAAACTTAGCACTAATAGCTCAGGAAGTCTTCGGATCTTTACCTTCGAGTTGGGGGCTTGACCCTGAGGTTCCTTCGTGGGACCTTCTCGAAGTCCTCGGACTCGGTATCCGAGTCCGAACTGTCGTCGGACAGAACTAACTGTGTCCGACGCGCTTTCTTCAGGGCGGGAGGAGGTACATCCTCTGTGGCGTCCGATGACGCCGCCCTCTTTCTTGCGAGGGGGGATTCGCCTTCCCCCTCGCCCTCGTGCTCCTCCTCTTGATTCGAGGAGGCATGGGTTTCCTCGGACACAGCCTCCGGCTGGTCCCTGATGCGCAGGCCTTCTCGGCCTGGTTTCTTCTTCTTCTCCTTGTTCGTTGGTGCCTTGTAAGGCGCCACGACAAGCATCCCCAACAGCAGCTGGGACCTAGGGTCTTCGGGTTGTGGAGCTGGGCATTTGATGCCCGTAGCCTTGCTCAACCATTGTTGCGGAACTGATCGGAAAGTGCTTAGATTTTCTTCAGGAAAATGAAGCCGATCAAGCAAAACTATGTTATACCTCGGAAGGGGGTTTATCGGCGCGCAGGCCCTGGTCCTCCTTCTTGGCTGGCCAGTTCTCCTGCGCCTTGAACAACGCCTTCCACAGCTTCTCCCGAGTGGTGCGGAAGAGCTGACGAATCGTAGGCTCATCGTCAAGCCGATAAGTCCACATCGGAGAGCGCCGGCGCTGGCAGGGGAGGATGCGCCGCCGGAGCATCATCTGGACCACGTTGGTCAGCTCGATTTTGTCCTTGATCATGGAGGCGATGCGGCTCTGCAGGTCATCCACCTCTGTATCCGACCCCCAGTCGAGGCCCTTTCGGACCCATGAGGTCAATCTGGTCGGGGGACCGGATCTCAATTCGGCAGGAACAGTTCCGCCCTCCTCCCTTGGCTCGGTGATGGAAAACCACTCTTTTTGCCAAGTCTTGATGGTGTCGATGAAGGTGCCGGATGGCCATCCTGCGCGGGGAAGCTTGCTGATGACCGCCCCGCTGCAGTCTGCGTGTTTGCCTGCGACACACTTTGGCTTGACATTGAATATCTTGAGCCATAGTCCGAAGTGTGGTTCGACCTGCAAGAAGGCCTAGCAGACGATGATGAAGGCCGATATGTGCATGAAGGAGTTTGGCGGGAGGTCGTGGAAGTCGAGTCCGTAGAAGAACATGAGGCCCCTAACGAAGGGGTGGAGCGGGAAGCTCAGTCCTCGGATGAAGTGAGGAATGAAAACCACCCTCTCGCCTGGTTTGGGGGTGGGGATCACCTGGCCCTCCTCCGGGGCACGGTGGAAGATGTTGGCGGGGAGGTAGCCGGCGTCCTTGAGGTCCCGGATGTCCTGGTCTGTGACCGTGGAAGCCTCCCACTTGCCGTTGGAGCCTGAGCCGGCCATGGCTGAGCTCGGAGGAGGAAGGGTGGAAAACCTAGATCTGGGCTCTAGAGGCTCGGGAGATTGGGGAAGCGGGGATGCGAATGGGAAGCGCGGTTAAGCCTTGGGGTTTTCTTTCCCATTTATTGGGCTTGTCGCCGGTTAGCCTCCCTTCACTGCGCCGTGAATCCCTCCGCTTCCCAAGACGTGCGTGCCGTTATACGCGCATGATTAAACATATCCCGTGTGAAACGGAGCACGATCTGTGCATTGATGGATCGTGCTGATGAAAACGGCCTCGAACCGCGAATCGAGTTTTTGCGACTGGTTCGGCGATCGTGGTCGGCCATGACCTTTCATCTAAAAGGTTGTCAGGGAGCAATATTTACTCCTTGACGTTTGGCCTTCAGGGCCGAGTTATTCATGGTGTTCGGATAATCCATGATCGGGAAAATTACACGTCATCGGAGGCCGAACTAAACTCGGCCGATCACTATTCGGAGAAAGGAACTTGCCTCGCAAGCCGAAGACTCTGATCATATGAAGCAGCTGGAGCTAGGACCCTTGGCGTTGGAGGCTAGTTCGGGGGCTACGGAGGGAGTCCTGGTTTAAGGGGTCCTCGGGAGGCCGACCTATTTCTTATGGGCTGGACTGTATGGGCCACTTGTCGAGCATTGGATGGATCGCAGACCCTGTCTCCAGGAAGGAAGCTTCAAGAATCGTAGCGTATCCTCCACGTTTGAAGTAGTGAATAGGCATGTTTATCCCTTCGACGTGTAACCGACCATGTGTAAACCCTAGGTACCCTCGGCGTCTATATAAGCCGGAGGGTTTTAGGTTGTAGGCCAAGAGAACTCATCTAGGGTTTTAGCTATTTGATCTCGAGGTAGATCAACTCTGTAACCCATATACCATCAATATAATCAAGCAGGACATAGGGTATTACCTCCATAGGAGGGCCCGAAGCTGGGTAAACATCGTCTCCCTTGTCTCCTGTTACCATCGATTCTAGTCTCACAGCTCGGGACCCCCTACCCGAGATCCGCCGGTTTTGACACCGACACTCGGGCCTTAGTGACAAGCATTAGGCATAGCAAAGTCATAGCAACATCAATCTCAGAACATAATGGATAATAGGGATCAAGCCCTAACACAACTAACTCGATTACATGATGAATCTCATCCAACTCCTCACCGACCAGCAAGCCTACGAAAGGAATACTCACTCCCGGCGGGGAGTATCATGGAATTGGCGATGGAGAAGGGTTGATGATGACGAAGACCGAAGATTCCCCTCTTCGGAGTGATACGTCTCCAACGTATCTATAATTTATGAAGTATTCATGTCATGTTTACAATAATTCTATATAATTTTGGTATGATTTTATTAGAACTAACCCGGACTAACGCTGTTTTCAGCAAAACTACCATGGTGTTGTTTTTGTGCAGAAATAAAAGTTCTCAGAATCGGCTGAAAATTTACGGAGAATATTTTTGGAAAATATAAAAAATACTGGAGCAAAAAGATACCGGAGAGGAGTCCCGAGGAGGCCACAAGCCTAGGGGCGCCCCCCCTAGGGCGCGCTCCCCTGGCTTGTGGGTCCCTCGAGCACCCCACTGACGTGATTCCAACGCCAAGTGCTCCTATAAATCCCAAAACCGCCAGAAAGAAACCTAGATCGGGAGTTCTGCCGCCGCAAGCCTCTATAGCCACGAAAAACCAATCGGGAGCCCGTTCCGGCACCCTGCCGGAGGGGGAAGCCATCACCGGAGGCCATCTTCATCATCCCGGCGGTCTCCATGATGAGGAGGGAGTAGTTCACCCTCGGGGCTGAGGGTATGTACCAGTTGCTATGTGTTTGATCTCTCTCTCTCGTGTTCTTGAGATGGCACGATCTTGATGTACCGCGAGCTTTATTAATATAGATGAATCATATGGAGTTTTCCCCTCTCTATATTCTTGTGATGAATTGAGTTTTCCCTTTGAAGTTTTCTTATCGGATTGAGTCTTTAAGGATTTGAGTACACTTGATGTATGTGTTGCGATGGGATATCCGTGGTGACAATGGGATGTTCTATTGATCCACTTGATGTATGTTTTGGTGATCAACTTGCGGGTTCCGTGACCTTGGGAATCTATGCATAGGGGTTGGCACACGTTTTCATCTTGACTCTCCGGTAGAAACTTTGGGGCACTCTTTGAATTTCTTTGTGTTGGATTGAACATGATGAATCTGAAATTGTGTGATGCATATCGTATAATCAAGCCCATGGGTACTCGTGGTGACATTGGAGTATCTAGGTGACATTAGGGTTTTGGTTGATGTGTATCTTAAGGTGTTATTTTAGTACGAACTCTAGGGCTGTTCATGACACTTATAGGGATAGCTCATAAGATTGATCGGAAAAGATAACTTTGAGGTGGTTTCGTACCCTACAATAATTTCTTCGTTTGCTCTCCGCTATTTGTGACTTTGGAGTGAACTCTTTTCCGCACGTGAGGTATTTACATATGATTCAACTATGTCAGTATTGTTGAGAGAACTTGCACTAGTGAAAGTATGAACCCTAGGCCTTGTTTTCAAGCATTGCAATACCGTTTTTGCTCACTTTTGTTACTTGCTACCTTGCTGTTTTTATATTTTCAGATTACAAAAACCAATATCTACCATCCATATTACACTTGTATCACCATCTCTTCGCCGAACTAGTGCACCTATACAATTTACCATTGTATTGGCTGTGTTGGGGACACAAGAGACTCTTTGTTATTTGGTTGCAGGGTTGTTTGAGAGAGACCATCTTCATCCTACACCTCCCACGGATTGATAAACCTTAGGTCATCCACTTGAGGGAAATTTGCTACTGTCCTACAAAACTCTGCGCTTGGAGGCCCAACACGAGTCTACAAGAAGAAGGTTGCGTAGTAGACATCAAGATCTTTTCTGGCGCCGTTGCCGGGGAGGTTAGTGCTTGAAGGTATATCTTTAGATCGTGCAATTAAATCTTTTAGTTTCTTGTTTTTCACTAGTTTGGTCTTTAAAATAAAACTACAAAAAAAATATGGAATTGAGGTTGCCTCATATGCTTCATCTTTTTAGTGTCTTTCGTGAAAATGATGGAAAGGAAAATTGTGCTCAAGTGTTAGAAGAAGAAGTTATTAAAATGTTTGGCACTAAATCTTTGAATGATGAGCATGATAGAAATATTGTTAGTATGAATTCTCTGAATATTCATGATGCTAATGATATACAAAGCCACAAGCTTGGGGATGCTATGTTTGATGAATATGATATTTTTAGTCCCCCAAGTTTTGATGAGCAAAACTATTATGATGATGGCATGCCTCCTATCTATGATGATTATTGTGACGACACGTATGCTATAAAGAGTGATAGTAATCATGAAACTTGTCTTCATGATTTTAATATTCAATGTGGTTATGTCAATCAAGTGTCTCATGACAGTTATTTTGTTGAGTTTACTCCCACTATTAGTCATGAGAAGAAATTTTCTTGTGTGGAGAGTAGTAAAATTTCTATGCTTATAGATCATGAAAAGAATGCTTTATGTGCTGGTTATATTGTGAAATTCCTTCATGATGCTACTGAAAATTATTATGAGGGAGGATCATATGCTTGTAGGAATTGCAATAATATCAAGTTTCCTCTCCATGTGTTCAAAGTTTTGAAGTTATGCTTGTTTTGCCTTCCTTTGCTAGTTGACTCTTGCTCCTATAAATTGTTTGCTCACAAAATCCCTATGCATAGGAAGTGGGTTAGACTTAAATGTGCTTTCCATGAGATTCATGATGCTCTTTTGCATGTTTCAACTACTATTCTTATATGAGCATCATTGAAATAATCATGCCTAGCTAAAAGGCATTAAAGAAAAGCGCTTGTTGGGAGACAACCCATCATTTTTCCTTTCTGTTTTTGAGGGTTCACATGATTAAGCTACTGTATTAATCATGTTTTGTGTCCTTTATTTCAATAAAGTGCCAAGTAAAGCCTTTGGGATGACTCACAAGATGAGTAGAAATGATGCTGAACCAAAACAGAAGCTTTTGACTCCAGTACAGGAATTTGAATTTTTTACTGGAGCGTGATAATGATCTGAAATTTTTACACAGTTTTCATATACAAATTCTTCAGGTTGTCCTAAGTTTTCAGAATTTTTCGAGACAGGGAAGTATGGTTGCACTACAGATATTCACAGACTGTTCTGTTTTTGACAGATTCTGTTTTGCATGCATAGTTTGCTTGTTTTAGTGTTTCCATAGCTTATATTTTGTAGTATAAATTATGGGAATGATAGAATACAGTAGGTATGACATGGGAACAATTATGAATCTTGTCCTGACAGTACCTAAGTGAATGATTTATCTTTACTACACTAACCCTTCTCACGAAGTTCCGTTAAGTTTTGTGTGATTGAAGTTTTCAAGTTTTGGGTGAGACACCTATATGAGGAGAATAAGGAGTAAAAAGAACCTAAGCTTGGGGATGCCCAAGGCACCCCCAAGGTAATATCCATGGAATACTCAAGCGCCTAAGCTTGGGGATGCCCCGGAAGGCATCCCCTCTTTCGTCTTCAACACTATCGGTATATCTTACTTGTAGCTATATTTTTATTCGTCACATAATATGAGTTTTGCTTGGAGCATCATTTTATTTTCTTGTTCTCTGATAGGTGTTATTTATAATCTTGTTTTTCAATAAAAAGTTCCAAGAATTGCCTTAGGATGCTTGCACTGCATGTTTTGATGAGTGTTGTGTAAAAACAGAAACTTTGGCTGTAGTGTTTGAATTTTCATATTTTACTGGAACGTGGAAAGTTTCTGAAATTTTTACACAGTATTTTCATATAAATTTTATAGCATGTACTAAATTTTCATAATGTTTTGAGTTACATAATTATACTGTTTTAATAGATTTCTACAGACTGTTCTGTTTGGACAGATTGCTGTCATAGTTTTGTTATCTACTTATCCTATGGTTTTCATAGCCTATATTGGTAGATATAAATTGTGGAAACGATAGTAAACAGTAAATGATGTTTGAAAATTATTGTGCAACATGTCTTGGCAGTACATGAAGTGTTGATTTGTTCTTATGTGTACTAACCTCTCTCACGAGTTCTTTTCAAGTTTTGTGTGGTAGATGTTTTTGAGAATAGGTGAAACCATGATATGAGAGGATTGAACGAGATACAAAAGCTCAAGCTTGGGGATGCCCAAGGCACCCCAAGTAAATATTTCAACAAGTCTCAAGAATCTAAGCTTGGGGATGCTACACATCCCACCTCTCTTCATCAACAATTATCGGTTAGCCTATGTTGAGCCTAAATTTTTATTCGTTCACATGATGCGTGCTATTCTTGGAGTGCTATTTTTCTTTTGCTTGCTGTTTAATAAAATGCTTAAGATCTGAAATTATTAGATGAGAGAGTCTTCACATAGTTATTTAAATTTTTGACTACTCATTGATCTTCACTTATATCTTTTTGGAGTAGTTTGTCATTCACTCTCGTGCTTCACTTATATCCTATGAGTAAATGGTTGAATGAATTGAATATCATAAATCTGAAATTAAATATGCTTCATATAATTATCCCATGGGGAGTAATGACTTCACACATAATAATTATAGGTGGTAAAATTTATTGAAAGTTAGCAAACACCGCTTTGGTCATCCGAACAATTCATGAAAGAATATTTAAGGAAGAGAGATTCCACATGTAAATATACTATCTTGGACATCTTCTATGATTGTGAGCTCATTAATTATTTTTAAACTCGAGCAAATTAGTTGAAATTGGACAAGGAAGACAACTTAATGAGTTATGTTTGGGTATATTTGTATAGAAGTTATATTGTTATGGATCCTCCAACATGTGGTGCTTGCTTCCACCTCATACTAGCCAAAACTTCCGCACCAAGTAGAAATACTACTTGTGCATCCAAACACCCTTAAACCAGTTTTGCCATGAGAGTCCACCATACCTACCTATATGCGGTATTTACCTGCGTTCCAAGTAAATTTGCATGTGCCAAACTCTAAACCTTCAAATAATATTCTATTTTGTATGCCCGAATCGCTCATATAGTGACTAGGGGCTGTCAGTATCTTCCATGCTAAGTGGGTTATTCTCATGATATGTGTTCATTCACTATCATTCACGAGAGAGTGGCTGGTATTCGGGATGCCCAGTTCCATGCTCAAAAATCAAAACAAAACATAATGAAACAAAACTCCCCCAGGATTGTTGTTTGTATGGACGGTACCCGTGGATTCGGCTCGCCGTGGAGTGTGATTGATTGGTGGAGGGGGAGTAAAAACTTTACCATTCTGTTTAGGAACTGCCTATAATGTATCTAGCATGGAAGATACCGAGATCTCTCGGTTGTTATGTTGACAATGAAAGCATACCGCTCAAAATTATTATTCATCTCTGTTTTGAAAAAGCTCGAGCTCTGGCACCTCTGTAAATCAATGCTTCCCTCTGCGAATGGACTATCTTTTACTTTCTAGTACTTACCTTTATGCAAGAGTCATGGTGATCTTCACCACTTCCTATATTTTGCCTTTTTCTCTTGGCAAGCGTCATGTGTTGGGGAATGATCTAGACATATATATCCACACAAATATATTTGATCATGAATTATTATTGTTGACAATTATCTATATGATAAATAAGTTGGGAGGCGAAACATTAAGCCCCTATCTTTCTCTGTGTTCGATGGATGCTATTTGTTCTAAAAATATGCTTTGAGTGTCAATAATCAGGGAAGACTATATGATAGTTGAGTATGTGGAATTTGCTAAATCAAAGGTCTTACATACACCCTTCCTGAAAATAAGATGAATTGCAATTGTTCGATGACTAGGAATATGGTTTGTTAGTTTTCAAGAAACTTTCTGGTTTATACTTTAACATGTGAATAGCTTGTTACTTGATCATGAGAAGTTTTATGAGATGAGCTACTGTTTATGGTTTATATTGATGCTAGAAAAAGTGATTGGAATTATCATTGATCAAACTTGTGCACTTGCTAGCATTCACACTTCATAAATTATTTCTTTTATCATTTACCTACTCGAGGATGAGCAGGAATTAAGCTTGGGGATGCTGATACGTCTCCAACGTATCTATAATTTATGAAGTATTCATGCCATGTTTACAATAATTCTATATGATTTTGGTATGATTTTATTAGAACTAACCCGGACTGACGCTGTTTTCAGCAGAACTACCGTGGTGTTGTTTTTGTGCAGAAATAAAAGTTCTCGGAATGGGCTGAAAATTTACGGAGAATATTTTTGGAAAATATAAAAAATACTGGAGCAAAAAGATACCGGAGAGGAATCCCGAGGAGGCCACAAGCCTAGGGGGCGCGCCCCCCCTAGGGCGCGCCCCCTGGCTTGTGGGTCCCTCCAGCACCCCCCTAACGTGATTCCAATGCCAAGTGCTCCTATAAATCCCAAAACCCCCAGAAAGAAACCTAGATCGGGAGTTCCGCCGCCGCAAGACTCTGTAGTCACGAAAAACCAATCGGGAGCCCGTTCCGGCACCCTGCCGAAGGGGGAAACCATCACCGGAGGCCATCTTCATCATCCCGGCGGCGTCCATGACGAGGAGGGAGTAGTTCACCCTCGGGGTTGAGGGTATGTACCAGTAGCTATGTGTTTGATCTCTCTCTCTCGTGTTGTTGAGATGGCACGATCTTGATGTACCACGAGCTTTATTAATATAGATGAATCATATGGAGTTTTCCCCTCTCTATCTTCTTGTGATGAATTGAGTTTTCCCTTTGATGTTTTCTTATCGGATTGAGTCTTTAAGGATTTGAGAACTCTTGATGTATGTCTTGCGATGGGATATCCATGGTGACAATGGGATGTTCTATTGATCCACTTGATGTATGTTTTGGTGATCAGCTTGCGGGTTCCGTGACCTTGGGAATCTATGCATAGGGGTTGGCACACGTTTTCGTCTTGACTCTCCGGTAGAAACTTTGGGCCACTCTTTGACGTTCTTTGTGTTGGATTGAACATGATGAATCTGAAATTGTGTGATGCATATCGTATAATCAAGCCCATGGGTACTCGTGGTGACATTGGAGTATCTAGGTGACATTAGGGTTTTGGTTGATGTGTATCTTAAGGTGTTATTTTAGTACGAACTCTAGGGCTGTTCGTGACACTTATAGGGATAGCTCATAAGATTGATCGGAAAAGATAACTTTGAGGTGGTTTCGTACCCTACAATAATTTCTTCGTTTGTTCTCCGCTATTTGTGACTTTGGAGTGAACTCTTTGTCGCACGTGAGGGATTTACATATGATTCAACTATGTCAGTATTGTTGAGAGAACTTGCACTAGTGAAAGTATGAACCCTAGGCCTTGTTTTCAAGCATTGCAATACCGTTTTTGCTCACTTTTGTTACTTGCTACCTTGCTGTTTTTATATTTTCAGATTACAAAAACCTATATCTACCATCCATATTACACTTGTATCACCATCTCTTCGCCGAACTAGTGCACCTATACAATTTACCATTGTATTGGGTGTGTTGGGGACACAAGAGACTCTTTGTTATTTGGTTGCAGGGTTGTTTGAGAGAGACCATCTTCATCCTACGCCTCCCACGGATTGATAAACCTTAGGTCATCCACTTGAGGGAAATTTGCTACTGTCCTACAAAACTCTGCGCTTGGAGGCCCAACACGAGTCTACAAGAAGAAGGTTGCGTAGTAGACATCACGGAGCCCCAAACGGGCTCCACATCTGACTTCCCGATAAAGAACAGGAGGTGGCGGCGGCTCTGTATCGTAAAACGCGATGAAACTTTCTCCCTTATTTTTTTCTCCGAAAATAGGAGTTTATAGTGCCGGAATTAGGGTCAGTGGGGCTACGAGGTGGGCACAACCCACCAGGGCGCGCTTGGGGGGGCTGGCGCGCCCTGGTAAATCGTGCCCAGCCAGGGGCCCCCTCCGGTGGTTCTTGGCTCCAGTATTTTTTATTTATTCTAAAATAAATCTCCAAAAAGTTTCGTCCAGTTCCGAGAACTTTTTTTTCTGCACAAAAAACAACACCATGGTAGTTCTGCTGAAAACATCGTCAGTCCGGGTTAGTTTCATTCAAATCATACAAATTAGAGTCCAAAACAAGGGCAAAAGTGTGAGGAAAAGTAGATACGATGGAGAGGTATCAACTCCCCCAAGCTTCACCCATTGCTTGTCCTCAAGCAATTCAGTTGACAAACTGAAAGTGATAAAGAAAAACTTTTACAAACTCTTTTGTTCTTGTTTACATATATATGCTTAAGTAGCACCTAGGTTTTCAACAAAGATTATGACTAACCATGCCAACAATAACTCTTAGAAATTATATTAACTCATATCAATAACATAAGCAACTAGCGAGCAATAATAAGATATCTCAAATGCCAACACTTTATCAAAACAATGATGATACAATATGACAATAGTGGTATCTCGCTAGCCCTTTGTGAGACCGCAAAACATAAATGCAGAGCACTTCCAAAGGTCAAGCAACGACTAAACATTTTAATTCATGGTAGAAAAGATCCAGTCATGTTGCACCCAACATCAACTATACACAATGCATGAGGATGACAATAGTGCTCTCAGGTCTGGCGCTTATTTGAGAAGGTGATGACTCAACATAAAAGTACATAGATAATCCCTTCGCAGAGGGAATCATGGATTTGTAGAGGTGCCAGAGCTCATGTTTTAAAACAGAGATAGATATAATTTTGGGAGGTACACCCTTCCTGTCAACGTCATGACCAGGAGTTATCAATATCTTCCATGTGTTGGTGTCAAAACCGGCGGATCTCGGGTAGGGGGTCCCGAGCTGTGGATCTAGAATCGATGGGTAATAGGGGACGAAGGAGACGATGTTTACCCAGGTTCAGGCCCTCCTATAGAGGTAAAACCCTACGTCCTGCTTGGTTGTATTGATGTGTATGAAGATTACAGAGTCGATCTACCTCGAGATCAAGTAGCTAAACCCTAGATGAGTTCACCTGCCTCTACAAACTAAACCCTCTGGATTATATAGATACCAGGGGTCCCTAGGGTTACACATAGTCGGTTTCTCATTGAAGAAATAAACATGCCTATTCTATCATCTTAAGCTTGAAGGACACGCCACGGCACCTGACGTTTCCCCCTGGTCACGGGCTATTTGGTCAGTCCGATCCTCCAACGAGTGGCCCACGCGTCCGGCCCATAAGGAATAGGTCGGTGGTCCGAGGACCCCTTAATCCCGGACTCCCTCGGTAGCCTCCGAACTAGCCTCCAATGCCGAGGTATGTAGTCGGACGGTCCTGCGCTCCCAAAGTCTTCGGCTTGTGAGGCGAGTTCTTCTCCTCCTCTCTGTTCGGTAAACAATAATCCGGTCATTAGTGAGCTCTCGATCGTCGAGACGTCATGGGGCCCACAACATTAACTTTGCCGTCCAGAATTAATGACGCCCCTCGATCCCTGTGCGCCAATGTGAGATGGGCGGCCCAGCAGCCTTTTACAGGACTGCCCTTCTTGCAAGCGAAGGGGAGGAACCGCCCGTTTAAGCAGGCTGAATCGTGGCTTCGGCAACCCCTTCCTCTTCCTCACCATCGAAAAGCCCCAAGCGAGAGAACTTGAGAATATGGCGAGCATCCCCGGCTCCTCCTCGCGTCCTCACGGCCCCCTTCCCGGAGATTGGGCAAGTTGTTCAGTATCTCTCCTCCGGCCGTGCAACCTTGAGACCCAGGGTTATCTTCCCGCCTCGGATCTGGCGTTTACCCGCGCCGTATTAACTTCTTCGAACGGCGAGGCCTTCGAAGAGAATTTCCCTGTTCCACGCAAGGGAGAGCAGGTATGTTTCGTGTCCTTCCTCTTACGGGGCCTAGGATTCCCCATTCATCCCTTCTTGAGGGGACTATTGGAATTTTATGGGATCCAACTCCATCATCTCACCCCTGGATCCATCCTGCACATTTCAGGCTTTGTTGCCCTCTGCTCGATGTTCTTGGGCTGCGAGGCCCATTTTGGTTTATGAAGGAAGTACTTCTGCCTTGTCCCCCGTACTAGGGGTGGGACAATTCGGGAAGTGGGTGGAGCCGAAGTATGGCATATAGCCGGGACGGGGTATCCCGTGGGGACTCCAAAGAAAGAGTCCAAAGAATGGACCTCGGAATGGTTCTATATTGAGGACGTTCCCCTGTTCAACCCAGCTCGGAGGGGTCTGCCCGAATACTCCAACGCTCCTTTGAAGAAAAGGTTCAACTGGCGACCGAAGAGTCCATCCCAAGAGGAAAGTGCCGAAGTAAAACGCCTATCCACCCAAGTGAGGCTACTAGTTCACAGTAAGTTAACCATCATCGACGTGATGGCAGCCGTCATTGCTCGATGCGTTCAACCCCTTCAGCAAAGGACACACCCTCTGTGGCGTGACAACGGAACAAATGACACCACCCGTTCCCAACGGCAGGGTCCTACCAATCAGGCGGCAATGGCGGCCATTCTGGCCGATCTTTTCAAAGGAGAAAAATAAGATTTTGCTCGACTGTCAGCCAAGGATAGCTATTTGAGTCATAACCCCATCGAGTGGGTAAGCCTTTGCCTTTGTTTTCTGAGTTCGGATATTTATGTGTAATCCTTCTGATCGAAACTTTCAATCTCTCCGAATAGAGTTGGAGGCGCTGGGTCGAGACAGTCAGCAGTACGGCGCCTCAACCAGAGAGTTATTCTCACGACGACGATGCCGGATTCCATGATGATCCGGAGCTATCAATTGAATACGAGTACGGTGTCTTTTACCAGGAGAGCCTTGATGGCTCCAAGGTGGCCCTTCTAGCCGATCGCCCCGGACCACTTCCTTCTTCCACCACTGGTAAAAGGAAGGTCACTTCCCGTAAAGGGAGAGCGACCCCTGCCAACCCGAGTGTGTCGATCTCTACCCCCAAGGGTCGTCGGTCCACGCGTCGAACGTCGTCTACGGCAGCAAGGCCCGTACCGAGCAACAGCAGGAATCCTCCACGTGAGCTAATCGCGGGGACCACCTCGACCATGCACTCAACCAAGAGGTACTTTATTTAACCGTTTAGTTCGGCAATTGTCATGATCGCAATAAGTACTCACATAATCTCGTGTCGAAATACACAAGAGACGAGTACAGCCACCTTCTTCTAGGAACGTCGCCGAGGCCTCAGGCAACCATCATGAATCAAGGTCTTCTGCTCAGGCTGAACTTGACGCGGAGGCCCCTATGACGGATCAGCCCCCTGAAGATTCCGGGGATGTCTCGGTCACTAACTCCGAGGTAGAGAGTGCGATGAATCACCGGCGGCGAAAGGAAGCCCTGTGCCACCAAGCGTTTTCCAGACAAGAGTTTAATGCCCTAAGTTCGGTGGACGCATACATCGGAGCTGCCCGAGCTGGGCTTGAGGGAGCCGCCAAACTGATATCGTCCAGCCTGGAGGTGAGTAATAGGTTTTAACAACCGAACATAAATATTAATCCAGTAGCCCTCGAGCCTTGATTTGGTCGGAACGGCCGAGTTAAGGATCTAAATATTGATTTATTTATAATGTAGGTTTCAACGCAGCAAAATGAGAAGTTGGGCGAGGAACTTGAGGTAAGCCAAACACAGGTACAAACCGTGAAGGCCAAGCTTGAGCAAGTGAAGAAGTTCACCCGAGAGGCGCACGGTGAGTATGTCAATTTGCCGAATTATTCGACATTCCCGTACTGATGAAAGAGTACCTTATAGCAGCTGAGTCCATAGGGCAGTTGCAGAAAGATTTGGATACAGCCCGAGAATCTCAGAGGTATGCCGAATCTCAGCATGAGGCTGGCCGCCGTGTGTTGAACCGAAGTCTTGAGGAAAAGAACCAGCTTAAGGCGGAAAACCAGCGGCAAGCCGAAGAACTTTGGAGTTTGAAAACTCAATTGGCTCAAGCCCAAGAAGAGAACCAGAGATTACAGAGGGGCATGTTCTGTAAGTGCACTTATATCTTCGTAATTCCGAAAAGTACCGTTATTATATCAAGTGTAAGGGACATGCTTCGTCTCATGTCTAGGACTCCTAACTGGGCGGCCCGAGGAAGAAATCGGATCATTCCGATGGAACATACTGAAGGAACTGTCCGTCCTACATGAGCGGGCTTGGAGAGCCATGAGGAGCATGACCAAAGCGCTCTGGCCTGCCGATACGCCTAAAGAAGGGATGTCCGAACTGGCTGATCGGTTTAAAGGAGCCCGATGTCGTTTTGAGTTATGGAAGACATCGGCTTGTCGAGAGGGAGCACAGGAAGCGTGGGCAATGGTCAAGACCCGCTTTACCAAACTTAACCTAGAGCATATGGCTCGGGTTGGGCCGGTAGAGCCAGATGGGCAAGAAGTGCCATTTCATTTGGTTTACGACCAAGTGATGCCCGCCGCTCGTCTTTCGCAAGGAGATTGCACCCTGGATACCTTAATAGATAATCTTGACCAGCAGCCAGGTGTTTGATTCTATGTAACTATGTACTTTAAATCAAAAATTGCTCCGTCTATGCTATAAACGTTGTCTTAACCGGCCATCGGCTTCGACCTCCCTCGCTAAGAGCTTGGGAGTGTTCCGTATTGAATGTCCTCCGGTAAAAGGAACTTATTTCGGGGAACCAGGCAATCCGGCCATCCGGTGCGAACAGACAGAACGTGCATAGGGAGATATGTTATATTACTGCTTAACGTAAGAAACATCTTCCGAAGAAAATAGTTCCTCTATCGGTACCTTCCTTCAGGTTGCTACGTAGATCGTAGATATCATGGCCGTATACTACTAGTATGCGGATAATGGCTTCTTTGGGAAAATAATCCCAGGTAATGGTGATAACCACCACAAATTTTTTACTTCCGTCGTAGCCGACCAATTTTCTTCTATAGATAGCTAGCTTTCGGCTTCACCCGTCTAAGGTACGTATCCGGATGATCCGGTCGTAACAATCGCAGAGGTGCTCCCTTTACCCTCTAGCCGAACAATCGGGAACGTAGAGGGTAAGCACATGAGGGAGGCAACCCAGCTTGGCCAAAATCTTAGGTCCAATTGATGCATATACTGGCTTAAAAATGATAAGGGAAGTGTGCATGCACAATACATGTGAATCGGTGCACAGAATATATAATAATTGGCTTCGAGAAGTAGCCCCCATGTGTTTTTTCGGATAGGACATTTGAAGATGTATGCCGAAAAACTTAACACAAGCTCGGTTTAGCCGAACACATACTGGGAAATGATATCCAATCCTGTAAAGCTAAAATGGAAGGGAAAGAATATGAAAGAAAAAAAGAAGAAGAAAAAGAAAGGTAAGAAATATGACGACATTGGTCTAGCCGTAAAAGCGCCGAAGACGAGCTACATTCCATGGGTTTGGTTTGAGGCGGTTGTCCGGTGGGTTGAGGAGGCGATAAGCCCCTCCTGTAAGTACTTCGTCAATTATGAAAGGGCCCTCCCACTTGGGATTGAGTTTATGCCTCTGCTTCTCTGGGAGTCGTAAGACGAGTTCGCCCACATTATATGCCTTCGCTCTAACCTCCCTGCTTTGGTAGCGCCGAGCCTGCTGTTGATAGAAAGTAGAGTGGGCCCCAGCTATATCGCGCTCTCCTTCCAAGGCATCTAAGTCGTCCTGCCTATCTAACTCGGCCTCCTTTTCTTCGTACATGCACACCCTAGGTGCGTCGTGAATGATATCGCAGGGAAGGACTGCTTCTGCCCCGTAGACCATAAAAAACGGTGTGTATCCCGTTGATCGATTCGGGGTGGTACGCAGACCCCACAGAACGGAGTCAAGCTCCTCTACCCAATTGCAGTCAGATTCATGAAGAGATCGGACCAGACGTGGTTTGATGCCACTCATGATTAGGTCATTGGCCCATTCGTCTTGTCCATTGGTCTGCGGGTGATACACCGAGGCGTAATCGAGCTTGATGCCCATGTTTGCACACTAGTCCTTCACCTCCTGGGCGGTGAAATTAGATCCATTGTCCGTTATTATGCTGTGCGGGACACCATAACGGTGTACCACGCAGGATATAAAGTCGACTACCAGTCCGGACTTAGCTGATCTTACTGGTTTTGCTTCGATCCATTTGGTGAACTTGTCGACCATGACCAGTAGATATTTATTTTTCTTGGTCCCCCCTTTAAGTGGGCCGACCATATCCAGCCTCCAGACCGCGAAAGGCCAGGTGATCGGAATAGTCCGAAGAGCTGTCGGGGGCATGTGGCTTTGATTTACGAATAGTTGACATCCAACACAATGTTGGACAAGTGCTTGGGCATCCGCTCGAGCGGTGGGCCAAAAGAATCCGGCTCGAAAGGCTTTGCTTACTAAGGCCCGTGCTGTGGCGTGGTGGCCGCCCATGCCAGCGTGGACTTCGGCCAAGAGCTGCCTTCCTTCTTCCTCAGATATGCACCGTTGGAGTATCCCGATAGTGCTTTTCTTATATAACTCACCCTCGTGGACCGTATAGGCCTTGGATCACAGAATTTTGCGTCTCGCCTCCGTCTGGTCGTCGGGGAGTTCTTGGCGGAGAAGGTAGGCAAGGAAGAGCTCGGTCCATGGTGCGATTACTGCCATGACCTCATGAGCCCAAGGCGTTTCTTCAATTATGGAACCGCTGATGATTTGCTCATCTGGTTCATTTATAGGAGGGACAATCTCTTCCATACTGATGGCTCCAGCGCCCTTATTCTCGTCCTGCCATACCACCGATGGCTTGAAAAGCTGTTCAAGGAAGGTGTTTTTTGGGACGGGGTCGTGCTTGGCCCCCATACGGACGAGTATGTCAGTAGCTTGATTGCTGTCTCTAGCGACATGGTGGAATTCTAGCCCCTCGAACCGTGCGGATATTTTAAGAACGGTGTTTCTGTATGCTGCCATCTTTGGGTTTTTAGCATCGAATTCGCCGTTGATTTTAGAGATGGCGAGATTAGAATCTCCCCGTACTTCAAGCCGTTGTATGCCCATCGATGCTGCCATCTGAAGCCCGTGCAATAGTGCTTCATATTGGGCCGCATTGTTGGAATCGGCGTACATGATCTGCAACACGTACCGGACGTTGTCTCTCGTTGGGGATGTGAGGATAACTCCAGCCCCCCAGTCCGGCCAGTGTCTTGGATCCGTCGAAGTACATCGTCCAATGGGAGTATGTACTATATTCTCTGGGGAGCTCGTCCTCTGTCCATTCGACAAGAAAATCGGCCAACACCTGAGATTTAATAGCTCGTCGTGGCTTATAGGCAATTTCGAAATGAAGGAGTTCGATGGCCCATTTGGCTATGCGGCCGGTGGCGTCCCTGTTATTGATTATATCGTTCAGGGTTACTTCGGATGCCACCGTGACCGAACATTCTTGAAAGTAGTGTCTGAGCTTTCGTGATGCCATAAACATTGTATACGCTATCTTCTAGTAGTGCGGATATCTGGACTTGTATGGCGTTAGCACTTCTGACACATAGTAGACTGGCTTTTGCACCCGGAATTTGTGACCCTCGTCCTCTCGTTCGATGACGAGCACCGCACTAACCACTTGATTGGTGGCCGAGATGTACAGTAACATTGGTTCATCGGCGCCTGGCGCCGTGAGTATGGGGTTGCTGGCCAGTAGTGTTTTAATTTCCTCTAGTGCAGCCGTTGCTTCATCGGTCCAGTCGAAATTTTTGGTCCGTTTCAGCAGCCTGTAGAGCGGTAAAGCCTTTTCACCAAGGCGGGAGATAAAGCAGCTCAAAGCCGCCACGCATCCCGCCAGACTTTGGACGTGCTTTAGCTCTGTAGGAATCGCAAGTTGAGATAGGGCGCGGATCTTAGCAGGATTCTCTTCTATTCCTCTGTGGGAAACAATGAACCCGAGTAGTTTACCAGCAGGAACTCCGAAGACACATTTGTCCGGATTGAGCCGTATATCATATTCTCGTAGACTAGCAAAAGTTTGCCTGAGGTCGTCTATCAGCTGGCTGACGTGTTTGGTCTTAATGACCACGTCGTCCACGTATGCCTCGACCATTTTACCGACTTGTTTTTCGAGACATGTCTGAATCATACGCTGGTATGTAGCACCTGCGTTTTTTAGCCCGAAAGGCATTGTGTTAAAGCAGAATGGCCCGTATGGGGTGATGAAAGCAGTTGCAGCTTGATCAGATTCCTTCATTTTGATCTGATGGTATCCGGAATAAGCGTCGAGGAAGCCCAATGAGTCATGTCCGGCTGTGGCATCAATAATCTGGTCTATGCATGGTAAGGGGAAGGGGTCCTTGGGGCAAGCTTTATTAAGGTCTTTGAAATCGACACACAGCCGCCAGGATTTATCTTTCTTCGGTACCATCGACAGGTTTGCCAACCACTCGGGGTTTTTGATTTCTCTTATGAATCCGGCCTCCAGCAATTTTGCTAGTTCTTCGCCCATAGCTTGTCGCTTGGGTTTGGAAAATCGGCGTAGAGCCTGTTTGACAGGCTTGAAGCCTGTGATTATGTTCAGGCTGTGTTCTGCTAGCCATCGCGGGATTCCTGGCATATCTGAAGGATGCCAGGCAAAGATATCCCTATTTTCTCGTAAAAATGTTCGAAGTGCTTCGTCCACCATGGGGTCCAGCTGAGCTCCGATGGACGCTGTTTTATTGGGGTCCGTTGGATGTACCTGAAATTTGACGATTTCGTCTGCAGGTTTAAAGGACGTGGGTTTGGGCCTCTTGCTAAGGACCACATCATCCTTGTCCACTGTTGACCGGAGTACGGTCAATTCCTCTGCTGCAAAGGTCTCAGCTAGTGCCTCGAGGGCGAGCGCTGCTGTTCTATTTTCGGCTCGAAGGGCTCTATTCGGGTCACTTGTGATTGTGATCACCCCGTTTGGGCCCGGCATTTTGAGATTCATATACCTGTAATGTGGTATAGCCTGAAATCTTGTGAAAGCGTCACGCCCCAACAGAGCGTGGTAACCACTATGAAAGGGCACGATATGAAAGAGATGTTCTTCGGATCTGTAATTCTCGGGCGTGCCGAATACCACATCGAGGGTAACATGTCCGGAACAACGTGCCTCTTTCCCAGGGATGATCCCACGAAAGGTTGTGTTGCTATGTTCAATGCGGGATCGGTCGAAATGCATTTTTTCCAAGGTATCCTCGTAAATGAGGTTTAAACCACTGCCGCCGTCAATTAGCACCTTTGGCAACCTGAAACCATCAACGATGGGGTTGAGAACCAGTGCGGCAGGTGTTCGGCCGGGGCGAGTGGTTGGTTGATAAGCTTCTCCGAAGGTGATCGGTGTGTCTGTCCATGAATTCGTTGCTGCCACCTGATAGATTTGTTCGAGTTCTCGAAGAGCTCTCTTCCTCTTATTCCTGTAGGAAAACGTTTCGTAGATCGTCAGGATCTCGGCGTTGCATTCTGGTGGCGCTGTTGAACGTCTGCCTGGAGGTAGGGCCTCGAGGATGGCCTCTTCGCTTTTTGCGACCTGCCTGACGACCCATCAAGCTCTAAGGCTGTGAGTCAGGCTTGTGTTCAGTAATACAGAGTATATAGGGCACAATCTTTTTTTAGTTTCTCGCCAGGATGTGAGTCCGGGATCACGGCGTTTGCCTCCCGTGTCATCGCGGGATCCGGCGTGGCGGGTTCGGAGTCCATATTATCAGCAGGACCCCTCTGCGCGGGTTCTAGGTCGCGCGCTAGATCGGCGGACGATCTTGAACTATTTCTGGTGTGAGTTCCGGATTCCGGATTGTAGGAGAGATACTGACGGTCGGAACCCGGGATGTAAACTGTTTTTAATTCCGGTAGTTGAGGGGACGAGCCTCCGGCCGAACACTGGACGGTGGCGACTAAGTGAGTGATCAGTGGGATATGAATCTACCCATCATCGGGTTTAAACCCGATCCGGTCGTAGACCGAGGTTTGGCCGTTGGTCACGACCATGGTTTGAATCTGACCAAGTAACTCATTTAATGACGAGATGTCGGCGAGGTCCATGTCGCTGGAGCGGATGGGGTCGATCCGCAGCGCCGTTGTCCCAGGGTCGCTCGACGACGTGCCCGGGTTGTATTCGGCCGCGGCAGATCCGGGCATATCAGCTGGGCTGGGTGTCATGGCCGACCCAAGGATAGAGGCCACCTCAGCGGTGGGACCTGCTGCCTCTGGCGTTAAGGCGTCGGGGTCTTCGGGCTCCTCCATGAGAGCTGAGAGCTTCGTTAAAACAATATCTCCCCGGGAGTCGGCGACGAACTCAAGGTTCCCGAATCTGACTTCCTGATCGGGGATGAAACTTCCGACCTGGCCAAGATGCTCGGCCGGATCGGCATGCGATACGATGCTGCCGAACGCGAAAATCTGACCAGGAACGAAAACGTTCTTGTTGCAGACTTCATCGCTGATGATAAGGCGAGCCATCGATTCCTCTGGCGATCACGTAACGGAACTCTCAATGAAAGCACCAATGTCTGTGTCAAAACCAGCGGATCTCGGGTAGGGGGTCCCGAGCTGTGGATCTAGAATCGATGGGTAACAGGGGACGAAGGAGACGATGTTTACCCCGGTTCAAGCCCTCCTATGGAGGTAAAACCCTACGTCCTGCTTGGTTGTATTGATGTGTATGAAGATTACAGAGTCGATCTACCTCGAGATCAAGTAGCTAAACCCTAGATGAGTTCACCTGCCTCTACAAACTAAACCCTCTGGCTTATATAGATACCAGGGGTCCCTAGGGTTACACATAGTCGGTTGCTCATCGAAGGAATAAACATGCCTATTCTATCATCCTAAGCTTGAAGGACACGCCACGGCACCTAAAGTTTCCCCCTGGTCACGGGGTATTCGGTCGGTCCGATCCTCCAACGAGTGGCCCACGAGTCCGGCCCATAAGGAATAGGTCGGTTGTCCAAGGACCCCTTAATCCCGGACTCCCTCACCATGCTAAACAAATTAGCGACGGTTCCCAAGCGGTAAAAGTAAAGGTTTACTTTCCCTCCACCAACAATCACACTCCACGGCTAGCCTCATCCACGGGTACTGTCCAAACCAACAAGATTCCTGGGGGAGTTTTGTTTAACTATTTTTGATTTTTGATTTCGGGACTGGGAAACCCTATTACCGCCCTTCTCGTGTAAGGACGAGTGAATAAACACTCATCATTAGAATAACCTGCTTAGCATGGAAGATACTGACCGCCCCCTGTTGCTCCATGAGCGGTCCAGGCACACAAAACAGATGTTTATTTGAATTTTTAGAGATGGCACATACAAATTTACTTTGGAACGGCAGGGTAATACCGCATATAGGTAGATATAGTGGACTCATCTGGAATAACTTTGGTTTAAGGATTTTGATGCACAAGCAGTATTCCCGCTTAGTACAAGCGAACGCTAGCAAATAGATTGAGAACCGGCTAGCTAGAGAGCGAAAAAGGTCATGAACATGCATTACATATAATAAACATTATCTACTAGCATGAGTAGGATATGGACATCATGAATGTTGGGGATATAACCCCGTGGTGAGACCCGCCCAGGTGGGGCCGGGTCATACGGTTGGCGGCTTAACGACAAGGCTTAGCATAAGCTTATTCAGTGGGCCTGGAGGCCCAGAGCCAGAAGACAAGATGTGACCCGGTGGTGTAAGCCGCCGGTGGCGGCTTGTTAGATAAGGCATGTATAGTTAGAGGTGAGGTCGGTTTTCAAGCATAACCCAGCCCGGACTCCTATAAGCCCAGGGCCTTGACCTAAGTATATAAAGGCGGGTTACCTGGGCGGCTTAGGCCACGAAACAACTCATCGATAGCTAGGTTAAGCGAACTCGCTCCCTTGTAATCAATACCCAATCAATACAACACAAAGCAGGACGTAGGCTTTTACCTCTTTCCGAGGGGCCGAACCTGGGTAACCCTTGTCTCCCGATTCCGACTAACCCCTTCGAGCTCCCCTCCTTAGCGATGGCCTCGAACCTAAGTCCTTTCACGGGGACATCTGCCGTGACAAAACCACGACAGTTGGCGCCCACCATGGGGCTGACGCTTGCTGGTGTGGAGTTCTCGAAGGGCTCTCTCCCAGGGATCGAGGGATACACTGTTGGCAGGATGACCAAGAGTCGCCACGGCAAGCTCTACATCGACGATGCCGGCTAGGGCCCCGAGGCTGACTCAATCGAGTACGGGCACCAGGTCCCCTTTGGCGGAATTCACGTCTTCATCGGTAAGATCGGTGGATCTAAACCCGGGCCGGACATCTGCACCAACCTCGTCGAGCCGGCCCGGCATGCGCAACCCGCCCGTGTTAACCCGGGTCGGAAGCGCGTCTTCGTCGGCTTCACCCAAGGCACGGAGCTTGAAGGTTCCATGTCGTGGGAAGAAACCCTCATCTGCTCAGAGGATGGATCCTCGAGCGGAGAGGCGGAATCAATCTACCAGCTTCACAACGGCGGGCTTGGGGGCTGCTTCGAGGGCTACCCTGAGCCGGAGTACCATGAGCCGGTATACTACGAGCCGCTGAGCCGTGCCGCTGTCTTCATGGCAGGATCGGCACCGGTAAGCACGGCTGCTGGTGCGACCGGGTCTGGATCTGGCTGGCCGCCGGCTCAAGTTCTGCTGGATCTGATGAACGAGCTTACAACTCTGATGGAAACCAAGGTCACGGTCGAAAACCAAGAAGCCCGTAACATGGAGATCACGAGGTTGAAGGACCAGATGGCCGGAGTCCAAGAGGAAATCAATGCAATGAAGGCTTAGATGGATACTGAGTCAGAGCGCCTTAGGGCGGAAGCTTTTCGCCTTGAGCTAGAGCAGCAGACCACAGCGGCGGTTCACCGAATGAGGCATCAATCCCGTTTGCCGGATCAATATGAGGCCAGAAATCTTTTCAACACGCCAGGGACGGGACGGAATGCACCTCTGATCGTAACCCGGACGACGGAAGTACCTAGGAGCAGGGCGGCGGTTCAGCATCGGCAGCCAGACCCACCCCGCAAGAACCAGACCCCGCCACAGTCTTTTTCGACACCACACGGTCATTATTCTAACCCGGCGGAGAACATGGTGGCAGCGGCGGTCAGACTCGGCACGATCCCCATCCCTGATGGGATGCCTTTTGCGGAGGAAGTGCGGAACGCCATTGGACACTTGCAGACAGCGGTGGCGCAGCAGGAGAAGTATACTTACAGCCACAGTCGCATGCACTCAACCCCCATCCCGAGCCGCAGCTACAACCGGCGTTTAGAGTCACCTGCGATCTCTAGCAGTGAGCGACGTCGAAACCCGGTGCGAGACGATCAGCCGGCTCTTGATGCTCAGGCGCTGGTGGATCGGGCGAGAGCGTAGCAAGAGGCGGCAACATTGGCAGCTGCGGTGGCTTATCAAGAACCCACAGTTGCGCCTTCCATTTCGGTAGGAGCCGGGGTAACCTCCAGGGCTGTGGGAGTGCCGTTCTTAGTGCCGGCTTTACGAAATGAACGCCTGCCGAAGGACTTCAAGGGTCCTCGCAAGATGCCCAATTATACTGCCGTTCTGCCTCCAGAAGCTTGGATCGAGAGTTATGAGTTAGCCATGGAGATGTTAGATGTCAGTGATGCAGTCTGCGCCAAGTATTTCATCATGATGCTGGAAGGGCCAGCTCATACGTGGTTGAAGGGTTTGCCACCCAACACCATTAATTCCTGGGCCGAATTGAAGGCGAAGTTCATCAAGAATTTTCAAGGAACGTGCAAGCAGCCCATGACAATTGTGGATTTGGATCATTGCATGCAGCGTGAGGATGAGTCGGCTCATCATTGGGTCCGGCGGGTCTCAACTATCATCCACTCTTCTGATAACATTACGGCGGCTCAAGCGGTCCTGATTCTGGAGAAGAATTGCCACTTTGTGCCCCTGAAGCAGAAGCTTGGCCGGCTCAAACGTACATGCCAGGAGATGGGAGAACTCATGGCGGCTCTCACTAAGTATGCGGACTCGGACAGCACGAAGGACCCTGGTTCTGATGATGAGAAATCGGCCAAGGATAAGAAGAATAACAATGGCAAGAGTCAACCGTAGAACCGGGGAGGAAATAGCAATAATGGCAACGGCGGAAAGCGAAAGCACTAGGACGGCGGGTCAGATTTGGTGGCCAACACTAGTGCTGGGAATAACCGTGGCAAGCGCAACGGCAAGCCGCCTTTCGGTAAAAACAAGCCTGTCAATATGGAGGCGATGTTGAATGTCCCTTGCCCGAAACATAGTCTTCCCGATAAGCCATCCACTCATGCCTGGAGGGATTGTTGGATCATGCGGGAGTTCTGAAATTACAGCGTTAACCAGCATCAAGGTGGCGGCGGTGGACCGTCTGGCGGATCAGGATCCGGCTCTCTTGGGTTCGGCTTTGGCGCAGGCGGCTCAGGTTCTGGCTATCAAGGCCAAGGAAATCATGCTAGTAATAACCAACAGTCTGGCAATGGAGGTCAGCAACAAAACAACTAGTCCGGGTACCAGAATAATCCAAAGCGGCTTAATGGAGGCCAATATCATGTTTTTACAACTAGCCTTGACAAGCGGGATCAGAAGGTGTGCAAGCGGGCGGTTAATGCGGTCATGCCGGCTCTCCCTCAGTACTTGAAATGGTCAGAGTATGACATAACTTGGAGCAGGGAGGATCACCCGCCGCGCGTGGATAACCCGGGGCAGTTAGCTTTGGTGGTTGCCCCCCAGGTAGGAGGATATGTGTTCACCAAGATACTTATGGATGGTGGCAGCAGCATCAACATCCTGTACTATGACACGTTCCGCCAGATGAATTTGCTTGACAAGGACCTTAAGCCATCTTCAACAGTCTTCCACGGTGTGGTGCCCGGAAAGTCGGCTTACCCAGTTGGAAAAATTTCTCTGGAGGTAGCTTTTGGCGATGAATTCAACTACAGGGTGGAGTCTTTGTGGTTTGAGGTGGTCAAGATCAAGAGCCCGTACCACGCTTTCTTCGGACGGCCGGCTTACGCCAAGTTCATGGCTAGTCCTTGCTATGTCTACTTACAGCTTAAGATGCCTGGGTTAAAAGGAACGATTACAGTGCATGGTGATCGCAAGATTGCTCTTGAGTGTGAAGAAGGTAATGCAGCGTATGCAGAGTCAAGTTGCGCTGAGGCAGAACTCAAGTTTTGTAAGGAGAATGTTGACCCGGCAGATATGACCCCGCTAAAGAAGCCTAGCACGGAATCTGAGCCACCCCTCAAGTTTGTGGCAGAAGATACCAAGCTAGTGGATTTCACTCCTGGCGACTCATCACAGCAGTTCACTATTGGGGCTAATATGGATCCCAAATAGGAAAGCGCACTCATCGAATTCATCCGTGAGAATCGGGACATCTTTGGATGGAAGCCTTCAGACATGCCGGGTGTACCGAGAGAATTCGCTGAGCACCACCTTAATGTGGATCCTAAGTTTAAGCCGGTCAAACAGTTCCTCCGTCGCTTTAATGAGGAGAGGCGTAAGGCTATTGGGGAAGAGGTGGCCCGGGTCTTGGCAGCAGGGTTCATCGTGGAAGTTTTTCACCCGGAATGGTTAGCTAACCTAGTGTTGGTACTCAAGAAGAACGGCATGTGGCGCATGTGTGTGGATTACACAGATCTTAACAAGGCGTGTCCGGTTGACCCGTTTGCTCTCCCCCGTATCGATCAAATTATTGATGCAACGGCGGGTTGAGAGAGTCTGTGTTTCCTGGATGCTTATTCAGGTTATCATCAGATCAAGATGGCAGTCAAAGACCAGGAGAAGACGTCTTTCATTACGCCTTTTGGAGCCTTCTGCTATGTATCTATGCCTTTTGGGCTCAAGAGTGCCTAGGCGACTTACCAGCGCTGTGTGCAGAACTGTCTTCATGGTCAAATTGGGCGCAATGTCCATGCTTATGTGGATGATATTGTGGTCAAGTCAAGGAAGAAGGAAACTCTGCTGGCTGATTTGAAGGAAACCTTTGATAATCTGCGGGTTTACAAGATGATGCTTAACACGGCAAAGTGTGTATTCGGTGTACCTGCGGGCAAGCTCTTGGGTTTTTTGGTCTCTGAGTGTGGCATTGAGGCTCCCCCGGACAAGATAAAGGCTATCACCTCCTTGTCTAAGCCGGCGTGCATTAATGATGTTCAACGCCTGGCGGGTCGTATTGCTGCCTTGAGCCGGTTCATAAGCCGCCTGGGTGAGAAAGCTATTCCTCTATATTAGATGATGAAGAAGACAGACGATTTCGTCTGGAGTGATGCGGCTAATGAGGCGTTTGAGGCGCTCAAAAAGCAGTTGGCTGAGCCACCCGTTTTGGCTGCTCCCATGGAAAAGAAGCCTCTGCTCTTATATGTGGTGGCTAATAACAGGGCTGTCAGTGCTGCAGTTGTGGTCGAGCGCAAGGAGGCGGGTAAAGAGTACTCAGTTCAGCGGCCGGTTTACTATGTCAGTGAGGTCTTAACGGAGTCTAAGCAAAGATATCCACATTGGCAAAAACTGGTGCTTGGGGTGTTCATGGCCAATCGCAAGCGGAAGCATTATTTTCTTGGGCACCCAATCACAGTGGTCAGCTCTGCCCCTTTGGGAGATATCATTCAAAACAGAGAAGCTACTGGTAGGATTGCCAAGTGGGCAATTGAGCTTGGGCCTCTTAATCTAAAATATGTGCCCCGGACGGCTGTAAAATCTCAAGCCCTGGTGGATTTTATCAATGACTGGACAGAGTGTCAAACACCTGAGGAGAAGCCGGACAATACTTATTGGACGATTCACTTTGATGGTTCCAGGCAATTGGAAGGCTCGGGGGCCAGAGTTGTTCTTACTTTCCCACGAGGTGACAAATTCTATTATGTTTTGAGGCTAATGTTTCCTTGTACTAATAATGCGGCGGAATATGAGGCTTTGCTTCATGGGCTTCATATGGCCAAGGAGATGAACTTGAGCCGGGTCAGGTGTCTTGGCGACTCAGACCTGGTGGCTCAGCAAGTCTCCGGCACGTGGGACTCTAAAGACCCTCGCATGGCGGCTTATCGCCAGGCGGTTGACATTATTGCGGGCCACTTCAAAGGCTATCAGGTGGATCATATTGATCGGCGGAACAATGAGGCGGCTGACGCATTATCAAGGCTGGGGTCTCAGCATAAGCCGGTACCGCCTAATGTATTCTTGGACGTCCTGCATCACCCATCGGTCAAGTTACCATCGGAGGAGGATTTGGCTATACCTGACCTGGAAGGGCAGTTGGTGGCGGCTCTCCGCGCAATTCCTGATTGGACGTTGCCTTATTTAGCATATCTGACTCGCGGCGAGTTACCTCAAGATGAAAATCTGGCACGACAGATCATAAGGCGGTCTAAGTCTATGATTATTGTCAATGGCGAGTTACATCGGTGCAGTGTGACTGGTGTCTTTCAGCGCTGTGTTTCTCCGGATGAGGGCCGTGAGATCTTGCAAGAAATCCATGCCGGCGATTGTGGTCATCACGCCGGATCAAAATCTTTAGTGGCTATGGCTTTTCGACACGGGTTTTACTGGTTGACGGCTCATAAAGATGGAGAGTACTTGGTCAGTAAGATTGACGGGTGCCAGAAATTTGGAAGACGTGCCCATGTGCCGGCGCAAGAGTTACGGATGATCCCAATTACTTGGCCGTTTGCCGTCTGGGGGCTTGATATGGTGGGACCTTTTAAGAGGTCCAAAGACAAGAAGACCCATCTCTTGGTGGCGGTTGATAAGTTTACTAAGTGGGTTGAAGCTGAGCCAGTCAGCAAGTGTGATGCCGCAACAGCAGTTCAGTTCCTCAAAAAGCTGATTTTTCATGTTGGTTATCCTCATAGCATCATCACTGATAATGGCACAAATTTGTCTAAGGGGGCTATGAAGGAGTTTTGTGATGATGAGCATATCCGCCTCGATATATCTTCTGTGGCTCACCCATAGTCTAATGGTCAAGCTGAGCATGCTAAACAGGAAATTTTGAGAGGTATAAAACCCCGGCTCATGGTTCCTTTGGAGCGCATGCTGGGTTGTTGGGTGGAGGAGTTCCATCTGTTCTTTGGAGCATAAGAACCACCCCCAACAGATCTACAGGTTATACGCCTTTCTTCATGGTTTATGGCGCAGAAGCTGTTCTCCCCAGTGATATCCGTCATGACTCGCCCAGAGTGGTGGCTTACATGGAAACAGATAACGAGGTGGCGCGTCAGGATGCTTTGGATGCCTTGGATGAAGAACGGGATCTTGCAGCAGCTCGGTCGGCGATTTACCAATAGGACCTGCGTCGTTATCATAGCCACAGGGTCAAGACCCGAAAGTTCCAAGAAGGCGACTTAGTACTCCGGCTGATTCAAGACCAGTCAGATATGCATAAGTTATCACCTCCTTGGGAAGGGCCGTTTGTGATCAGTAGAAATCTTAACAATGGTTCCTATTATCTCATTGATATACGGGAGAGTGACAAGTCTCGTACTTCTGGTGAAGAGACCAAGAGGCCGTGGAATATTGCTCACCTTCGGCCATACTATACTTGAGCCGCCGGTCCGGCTCTCATCAGTGTACATATTCCTGTCATTGTATATACCATCTTTTATGATATAATAAAGTTGGCATCCCCATGATTAGGGGCTTCTGCCGTTTTTCTGCACTAAAATTCGTGCAAAGGAGTTGATCCTTCATCAGGTCACTTGGGGGCTTCCAACCCACTGGGTTTAGCTTTCATACCCTCTTGGCCAGGCTTTATATGCCATGTTCGAGTTAAACCTCCCTGTTTGCGACTTGCTACTCCGCCATGTGACCCGCCGAACTCTTGACAGTTAATCTTGATAAGAGACCCTGAACTTTTATAAGTTATTCTCGCACAAAGACCCTGAACTTTTCAAGGTTTAAACGGCAGCTTTTGTCACGAGAGAGCCGGCTTACAGTGAGCTAGGATAAACTCGCCTTGTCTGCCGTAATCCCTCCGCTATGTGGCCCATTCGTACTGTTAGCAATGTCAATCTTTTAAAGACCCTGAACTTGCTAAGGTTTAAACGGCGGATTTATGCCACGTGAGAGCCGGCTTACGAGGTTTTCAGGCTTTATGCCTAGTTTCTTCGGAAACAATACAAAAAATTTCATAAAAAACAAGAGTTATCTTGTCCTGCTGCACCTTTAAAGCCGGTTTATAGGACAAGAGATATACAAGTTACTTGTTTTTTGCAGGTACTCTCATGATAAGATCCTAAGCTTTGGGTAATTCCGGCTTGGCATTGCTCATGGAGTATAACCCGCCCAGCGAGTCAAGGCAGTCAGACGATTTTATATCAAGACAAATTTGCTAAGTCGCCGGAATATGGGCTGAAAGAAGTTTAAACAATGCATCAAAAGCACAAGAGCAGGCGGTTAAATGTTTCCTACTGCAATTACAAGGCTATCACAAAGCACAAAAGCTGCGGATTTCAAGTTTTCTCAGCAAATTATAACCCGGCGTATTAAACAAGGCCGGGTTACCTTCGCATGAAGTCAATTCTTCACCTAACTCGTCGCCGGGTCATCCTGCGCCGGGTCTTCGGTCTCCCGGATCTGGAGGTTGTCCACATCCCAGTTGCAGTTTGTTAAAGCCTCGAATTTGGCTTCATCGTGCATGATTGGAGATGGGTCAACATCCGGAGCAAAGAGGTGCTTACGACATTGAGGAATTAGGCTTCTTTCTTCAAAGGTGGGCCCTCGAACTCGCTTGTTCTCCTCAATGTAAGCCGCCTGATAGGACGACAGATCAGCTTCTGAGGCCAGCCGGCTAGCTAAGACTCGGTACGCCCTCATACAGCGGGCATAGTCATCTTGGGTGAACTGCGATCCATCGTCCTTTAGTTGCGGGAATCCATCCATCATTTCAGCCGGGTTGAGCTCGGGCGCGTAAGCCAGTGATCGGCTCAATGCAGCCATTGCGCCCTTACGGGCGGCTGATCTCTTCAGCTCCTCTATTTGCTTCGGGATAGTGGAGAGGACTTCAAGCACGCCTTTCATAAATTTTGGGACACCCTTCTCGGTCATCACTGCTTTTATGGTGAAGAGTAATCCGGCATAGAGGTGTTTAGTAAGAGAGTATAAAGCCTTGAGCTTCAACAGGCTGTCATCCGAAAGTTGGCGGCTCCGTTCACCTACAGGCAAATCAAATATTATAAGCCACCAGAAAGGATTTTTCTGAAGATTTCTTTTCGCAATGAGTATTGAAGGTTAAAAGAGAACTTACCAAAGACAGCTCCAATCATGCAAGATATCTGATTTTTTAGATGACTCAGCTCATCGGTCAGTGTCTTAAGACGGCCCTCAGCGTCTTCTGCGCACTTGATCAGGGCGGCTTGGCTTGTTTCAGTGGATTTCTTGAAAGTTTTGAGCTCGGCCTTGATCACATCCAGCTCAGTCAAGGCGATCTGATATTTGGCGTCGGCCTCTGCCCGGCTCTCTTGTTGCAGTGCCAGGCTCTTCTTCAGGTCTGCCAGGTTGGACTCGGCGGCGTTTAAAGATTCCTGCGTAAGATCAGTCAGGCAACGTTGTCAGTTTTAAGCCGCCTGTCTGGCTCATATTGGTTTTACAGGAATATAGCAGAGTTATTGCAAGTCCCAAGCAGATTGCAAGCAATATACTTGGCCCTTGGGGGCTAATGTGTCTCAGTTTCTTCTTCTAGACCCGGGTCATTTCCATGAACATAACCCGGCTCTTGGGGGCTACACATTGCTCTACAAGTTGAAGGATCAAGTATATAAAAAGTCCCGGCTCATTATACATAATGACCCGGCCCTTGGGGGATACACTTGGCTCTTAGTCTATGATTGAGTGCCGGCTCATTATACATAATGACCCGGCCCTTGGGGGCTACAATTGGTTCTTAATCTATGGCTGAGCGCCGGCTTATTACTAAGATAAAGACTCGGCTGACCTTTTGAAAGGTAAACCGGCTCTTGGGGGCTGCATAAGAATATATATGTAAAGGCAAGAGAAGTGGAATACCTCATATTTTTTCCTCATCGTGCCAACCAAGTTGGCCTCCATGTCACGACTGGCGGACAGACGGCTCAGATAGCCAAAGTGTAACTCGTCGGCGGTAAGCTTTTCGAGGTTAGGGAGATCAAAGTGAATATCTCCTTCCTTGAGATGAGCCGCCTCGTCCTTGCTGGTATGCTTTGATAATATCTTGGAAGGAGCCAGAGATTTGTAACCCGCCCCAGTAACAGTAACTTCTTCATGAGAAGCCCCTTTTTCAGTTGTTGGCTGGGGGATGGGTGGCTTAGGATCAGTTTCCGGGTGAGCCTCGGGAACCTCAACGTCCATATCAGCTGCCTCATTATGCTGAGGAATTTCTTCATGAGCATCTTTGGCTGTTTCAGACGGCTCAATGTGGGCTTCAGGGGTGTTAGGCTTGGGGTTCGCCGGCTCTGGAACTTCAGGAGTGGTGGTTGACCCGCCTACCTTCCTTCGTTTTGCTTGAGCCCTGCGAGCAAAAGTGAAATTAAACATCAATGAGCAAGGATAGACTATTAACGCATGAAGTGGGATGTACAAGTGCTTACCCTGGGTTGATAATAAGAGGAGGCAACTTTGAGGCGGTTGAGTCGCCGGAAGAGGGAGGCGAGTCCTGAAAAGGTTAGCATTGTTAAATACTGATAAGCTGCAAGGGTAGCATACAGAAGAAATAAATTCAAGACAAAGAAAGTACTTCGGTGCGCTGTTTTTGAGGAACCGGCTCATTGGGTAAGCCGGCTAAAAGATCTCCAGAGCCGGTTCTCCGGGTCTGACGTCTGTTGTCGTCTTGCTGTTTCTTCAAAAGAAAGTTAGGACCCAAGTGAGCAAATGGACGAGAACATTTTACCTTCCGTACAGCCCGCCGTACTCTCTTTACTGGTGAAAGATCTGAGTTAGAGGAGACAATGGTTACCTCTGCAACATCAGCATGACTTGTTTCTGCTTCCTCCTGTGAGTAATCGTCGTCAATGAGTTGCATAAAGAGAAGGCCAAGGGGGTCAAGTTCTACCTCTGATTCATTAAAATCGAATAAATCTTCGGATGATTGCCTCTTCCGACGAGTCGGCACCTTAGGTTTAGTCGCCTTGGGGACTTTGCTTTTCTTCTTGAGAGAAGGGGGCAATAGATTTTTCCATAAGGAAGAGACGGCCTACGCATGGCAAATCATATTGGCAGAAAAGGTTTAATAAAGTATGTAAAGTACAACATTAAAAAAATGGATGAAGGTTAGGATGGAAAGACTTACATCCGGAGCCGGGTTACGTGCAGAGAAGGGGTTTAAACTAGTCTTGCTACAGCGACTAATGATTCCACCAGCAAAGACTTGATGATAGTATTGAGATCCTGGTCTTTCAGAGGGGTCTGGTTGAAGCGTTGAGGGTCGTTCACTTCACCAGTATATTGGCACATTAAGGCGCTGCGGCGGCTTAACGGAAGAATCCTCCAAGAGACCCAGCAGCGGGTCAGATCAACACCCGTTAATCCGTTGGCTAACAGGGCCCTGACTTTTGAGAAAGTGGAGGCATATTGAGGACGTCCGGCGGCTGACATCCGGTCTGGAAGCTCCGTATCGGTGCTAAGCCGGTAAGGACGGTAACCTGGCAGTGGGTTCTCCCCCTCTGGTGAAGTGTCTTGACAGTAGAACCAAGTCTTGTTCCATTCTTTGGGGTGACTCGGCAGAGTTGCTACTGGGAAGAGTACATCCCTCCGTCTCTGAAGAGTGACGCCCCTGAGCTCGAGGCTCAACCCATCCGCCATTTCTATTTGGCAGTTGATATAAAAGTACTCCTTGAAGAGGTCAACAGACGGTTCTTCTTGCAGGTAGGCTTCACAGAAGGTTTGAAATTGGCACATATTGGTGACAGAATTGGGGCCAATGTCTTGGGGGTGCAGTTTGAATGCGTGTAAGACATCCCGAAAAAACTTGGACCCGGGCGGGGAGAAGCCACGAAGAAGATGGTCTGTGAATACAATGACTTCCCTGTCTTTGGGTTTAGGGGTGGTTTCATTGCCTGGAACCCGCCAGTGGATAACATCCTGAGCCGGCAGAACTCCCATAGTGACGAAGTCTTTGAGTGATTCTTCGGTCACCCCAGACCTTACCCAGTTGCAAGTGGATGGGGTTTTAGTCATGGCGGCGGCTTAAAAAGACTGCGGAAAAGTATGAATATATGGCGGATTAAAATCTTGTTATGACCAAGACCGTTGTGACTTTAAAAATGGTGACGGTGCTTGGCGGGTCAAGTGAGATTATGAGCCGCCGAAGCAAGCCACAATATGACAGTGTGAGCCGGCAGTACGATGGCGGGTCAAGTGTAACAGTGAATGCAGAAAAATTACTAAGTATGGATAAACAGGTTTCCACTATTACAGCTATTGCTTGAAGATCTACAGGCGAGGTAAAAAGAAATATATTCTTTACCCTAAAATGCCAGCGGAAGAACAAGCAGCTTCGGTATAGATTAAGGTGAGACAGTGGTCTACAATGGGCATGGCATGCTATTTAAGCGGATCACCGCATGATTTGGAAAGCATTCTGACGCCTAACGGAGTATTTTTCTCTGATCTACAAAGAACGATCCGATGACCATGAAGAAACTCGATGAACTCGGGGAAAATTGGAAGGGAACTAATGCAGATCTAACAAGGGGCAGTAATGGAACCTTGAGGATGAGGACGAACGCGGGGCTACTCTGGACAAGATCAGGTTGATGCAGCGGCCAAGTTGGAGAAGACGGCGAGGTCCAGTTGGCGCGGCGAGCTTCGGCGGCGCGAGAGTCTGGAGGAGGAAGAAGAAGGCAGCGGCGGGGGAAGTGAGAGTAATGCCCCCCCCCCCCCCCCCCCGTGCCTATTTATGAGGATGTGATGAACAACAACGGCCCGGTGCGGGGATCGAGGAGGCACGATGATGTTGACTAAGAAAGCGCCTCGATTCTCGGGCTGGTCATATTATCCGTTCTGACGTCAGGAGAATCTTTTTTGATTTTTCTGATGACGTCACGGCGGGTTATGAAAGTTTATCAGAAACGACGCCGCCCATTTTCGGCGGGTCATGAAGATTGTTAGAGAATGCAAGACTCGCCAACCAAAAGATTTGGAGATTGACATGAACAAGTTGAAATCAATCTGGGGCCTAATGTTGGGGGTATAACCCCATGGTGAGACCCGCCCAGGTGGGGCCGGGTCATACAGTTGGCGGCTTAACGACAAGGCTTAGCATAAGCTTATTCAGTGGGCCTGGAGGCCCAGAGCCAGAAGACAAGATGTGACCCGGTGGTGTAAGCCGCCGGTGGCGGTTTGTTAGATAAGGCATGTATAGTTAGAGGTGAGGTCGGTTATCAAGCATAACCCGTCCCGGACTCTTGTAAGCCCAGGGCCTTGACCTGAGTATATAAAGGCGGGTTACTTAGGCGGCTTAGGCCACGAAACAACTCATCGATAGCTAGGTTAAGCGAACTCGCTCCCTTGTAATCGATACCCAATCAATACAACACAAAGCAGGACGTAGGCTTTTACCTCTTTCCGAGGGGCCGAACCTGGGTAACCCTTGTCTCCCGATTCCGACTAACCCCTTCGAGCTCACCGCCTTAGCGATGGCCTCGAACCTAAGTCCTTTCACGGGGACATCTGTCGTGACAAAACCACGACAATGAACATAAATATCATGAAGGCTATGTTGGTTTTGATTCAACTACATGCATGAACATGTGCCAGTCAAGCCACTTGAACATTTAGAGGAGGATACCATATCATCATACCGCATCACAACCATTTTAATGCATGTTGACGTCCAAGATAAATTATTATCCACTCCTAGATACTTAAGCATGGCATGAACAACTATAATATCTAAGGGTCATTGCAAAATGTTTGATCATAATATGTTGAATCAAGGATACTAGGTTAAACATATTTACAAAAACAAAAACAAGTTGAGTTCATACCCGCTTTGCTCTACCACAGTCACTTCATCAAATATCATCATTACTGCCTTTCACTTGCATGACCGAATGATAAGAAAATAGTAATAGTGCAAGAGTGTCGTGGACTGAGCTGGAATCTGCAACATTTTATTCAAGAGGAGAAGACAAGGTAAAACGGGCTCTTTGTTAGATTAACAATGATGCATGTGAGAGCCACTCAACATTTTCATCGTGGTCTTCGCCTTGGTACGACTGAAACAAAAAGGAAAAAATTTCAGAAAAACACACTGAAATGTTTTTGGAGTTTTTGTTTTTTCTTGAAGAAAGCAAATTAAGGAGGAAAAACAAAAACGAGAAAACTATTTACACGGGAAAGCTCTCAACTAGTAAAAAGAAGAAACGAGAAATCTTTTTGGGTTTTCTTTTGATACTACGATTAAACTAAGTTAGAAGGAAAAACTGAAAAGAAGTAGGAAATATTTTTGGATTTTCTTAAAGTTTCTCAAACACACAAGAAGAAAGCAAGAAAACAAATTTAGCATGGATATTACAGTGAAAAAGTATGAACACCGACAACTGGAATGAAATGTGTGAACATGAATATAATGTTGGTGGAAATACGTACTCCCCCAAGCTTAGGCTTTTGGCCTATCTTGGTAATCACCAACCGTAGAAACCATCCAGTCCCAAGTCAAAGTGAGGTGGATGCGGCACCTGAGCATCCCACCCCTAGGGCTCCTCCTCAGCAGCTGCTAGGTTGTTCCGGTAGGCTGTAATGTCATCTGGCATAATCCTGTATCCGTTCCTGGCAATAGGATCAAACAGAGCAGGTGCAGGCAACGGAATAATATCACGGGTTTCTATGTTGAATACTAGGTTGTAATGAATGTCACGGGGGGGATCAGTTACATCAATAAATTGGTGATCTTGCAACGCCCTGTGGGCAAGATATACTCGGGACAAGAGATAATCATGTGAACGAATTTGAACATTAAAGTGTCTTCCTAAGCGAGTAGCATAGATACCACCATGTATATTTCCCTTAGTCTTGTTAAGGTGTAAGCGACGTGCAATAATAGCCCACATATTAAAGGCGTGATCATCATACAGTGCACGGCGTAAAATAATGAGGTTGGGGGCACTGAGTGCGCCGACCTTCTCCCTAGCGGTTAAACACTTAGCAATGACCAAAGCAAAGTAATGCACTGATGGAAACTGCAGACTGGTAGCAGTAGCGTTCGACACGCCTCTATCCTCACCCACTGTTAGAGTGAGGAGAAAGTCCTCAAACTCCGCTGGTCTAGGTTCTCTCAATTCCCCATCATAGGGGATCAAGCATATGTCGCAAAAGTCAGTTAGCGGCATTTTATGAGTTTCAGCATAAAGGTTAAACTGCACCTCTGGAGGATTATTCTTTGTCAGAAAATGAAAACTTTACAGAAAGGAATTTGTAAGGATGTGATATTGGTCACACTTAGCTGCGAGGAACTCGGTCAGCCCAGCGTTTGCAACGAATTGAGCGAACTCTTGGTGAAACCCGGCCTCCTCCATTATGGCATCATGCGGCCATTTACACGGCCGCACCTCCACCTTTCGTGGAGTGTGAATGTCATTATCCGATGATTTCTCAATGACTCCTTTGGCACTTTTCTTGGAGGAAAACTTCCTAAAGAAATCCATCTTATTCCAAGTAGCAATCCCTCCAAACAGTTTCAGAAACGGAGCTTCGAGCTAAGAGATCGAAATCCGCGGGTTTGAGAGCAAGAACATGGGTATTGTGGCTATGGTGATTTTTTCTGGAGGTAGGGGATGGTGTGGGCTTAGGGAATAAGTGAGGGGGCCCACGTGGGGGCCACAACCCACCAGGGAGCGCCTGGGGGTGCTGGCGCGCCCTGGTGTATTGTGGGCACCAAGTGCGCCCCCTCTGGTATTATTTGCACCAGAAATTCAGAAATATTCGGAAAAAAAATTGTGTTAAATTTTCAGGACATTTTGAGAACTTTTATTTTTGGGTCATTTTTTATTGCACGGTGAAAACAGAAAACAGGATAACCATGGCATTTTATTTTATTCGGCTAACTAAAACAGAAAATAAAAGGTGGGAGCAGAGAGTTGTGCTTACTTGATTCGTCAACTTCATACCTCTCAAAAATGATTCATTAATAAGGTTGATCAAGTCTTATTAACAACCACTTCCAATTAGCATGAAACCAAAGAACTTTCATAAAACACTAAGTTACCTCAATGGGGATGTGCATGTCCCCAAAAATAAGTATATCACATTTCTTTTTGGTAGTAGGTAGAGGTAATTGAAAACTTCCAATAGTGATGGTCAGAGATTCTTCAATAGCATTTATACCATTCACTTGGAATTGTTTCTTCGGAAAGTGCACCGTATGCTCATTACCATTGATATGAAAAGTGACTTTGCTTTTATTGCAATCAATAATAGCCCATGCAGTATTCAAAAAGGGTCTACCAAGGATAATCGACATGTTGTCGTCCTCGGGCATCTGAAGAATAACAAAGTCCATTAAGATAGTAACATTTGCAACAACAACGGGCACATCTTCACAAATACCGATAGGTATGGCAGTTGATTTGTCAGCCATTTGCAATGATATTTCAGTAGGTGTGAGTTTATTCAAATCAAGTGTCTTATATAAGGAGAAAGGCATAACACTAATACCGGCTCCTAAGTCACACAAAGCAGTTTTGACATAGTTTCTTTTAATGGAGCAAGGTATAGATGGTATTCCAGGGTCTCCAAGTTTTTTAGGTACTCCATCCATAAAAGAATAATTAGCAAGCATGGTGGAGATTTCAGCTTCAGGTATCTTTCTTTTATTAGTGATGATGTCTTTCATATACTTTGCATAAGGGGCTATCTTCAGGATATCGGTTAAGCGGGTACGCAAAAAGACTGGCCTAATCATTTCAGTGAAGCGCTCAAATTGTTCATCATCCTTTTTCTTAGATGGCTTAGGTGGAAATGGCATGGGTTTCTGAACCCAGGGCTCTCTTTCTTTACCACATTTCATAGCCACAAAGTCTCTTTTATCATAACATTTATTTTTAGATTGTGGGTTATCAAGATCAGGAGCAGGCTCTATTTCAACATCATTATCTGGTTCTTTATAATTGCTAGGTTGAGCATCTTCATGAACATTATCATTGTCATTTTCATTATCACTAGGTGAATGTTCATTACTAGACCGAGTTTCAACATCGGAAATAGAGACATCATTATTATCAAGAAGTTTTTGTATCTCAGGTTCACTAGAGGTATGCAAAGTCCTATCATTTTTCTTTTTCTTTTTCTTCTTAGAAGGACTAGGTGCATCAGTATTAATTCTCTGAGAGTCTTGTTCAAATCTTTTAGGATGACCCTCAGGATAAAGTGGTTCTTGGGTCATTTTACCTCCTCTAGTTACTACTCTAGCAGCAAAATCATTCATATTATTATTCATTTCATCAAGCAATTCTTTTTTAGACTTAGCAACTTGTTCTAACTGAGTTTGAACCATAGAGGCATGCTTTCCTACACCTCTAACATCATTACTGATTCTAAATAGCAAGTCACTCAAGCGAGCAATCATACCAGAATTATATTTCAATTGTTTCAGGACATGTGCATTGAAATGATCTTGCTTCGTAATATAGTTGTCAAACTCATATAAGCACTGACTAGGATGTGTATTGTAAGGGATATCACCTTCATCAAACTTTAATAAAGAATTTACCTCTACCACCTGTGGAGGTAGTGGTGTGTCATGGCCATGTATTTCTTCAATAGGTGGTAAATTCTTAACATCCTCAGCTTTAATACCCTTTTCCTTCATAGATTTATTTGCCTCTTGCATATCTTCAGGACTAAGAAATAAGATACCCCTCTTCTTCGGAGTGGGTTTAGGTGGTGGTTTAGGAAGAGTCCAATCGTCATAATTCTTCAATGTGTTATTCCATAATTCCTCAGCTTGTTCAATAGTTCGTTCCCTAAAAACACAACCAGCACAACTATCTAGGAAGTCCCTAGAAGCATCGGTTAGTCCATTATAAAAGACATCAAGTATTTCATTTTTCTTGAGAGGGTGATTAGGCAAAGCATTAAGCAATTGGAGAAGCCTCCCCCAAGCTTGTGGGAGACTCTCTTCTTCAATTTGCACAAAGTTAAATACTTCTTGTAAGGCAGCTTATTTCTTATGAGCAGGAAAATATTTTTCGGAGAAATAGTAGATCATATCCTGGGGACTACGCACACAACCAAGAGTAAGAGTATTGTACCATGTCTTAGCATCACCCTTTAATGAGAACGGAAATAACTTAAGAATGTAATAGTAGCGAATCTTCTCATCATGAGCAAAAAGGGTGTCTATATCATTCAGCTTAGTAAGGTGTGCCACTACAGTTTCAGTTTCATAGCCATGGAAAGGATCAGATTCAACCAAAGTAATTAACTCTGGGTTGACAGAGAATTCATAATCCTTATCGGTAACAAATATAGGTGAAGTAGCAAACTTAGGATCACATTTCATTCTAGCATTCAAAGTCTTTTCCTTATACTTGCATAGCAATTTCTTAAGATCGTTTCTATCCTTGCAAGAAAGAATTTCTCTAATTACCTCCTCGTCCATAACATAACCTTCAGGTATCTTAGGCATTTCAAATCTAGCAGAGCTAGGACTAATAGGTGTTTCATAGTCATCATCCGTTTCATAAGCTTCATCAGTTTCAGCAATCTCATCAGTTTCAGTATATTCATTCTCTTTAGCTCTAGCAATTTGTTCATCAAGAAATTCTCCTAGTGGCACATTATCATCAAGCATCGTACTAGCATCATCATAAGCATCATTCATAGCATAGGTAGAATCATCAATCACTTGCGACATATCAAGATTACTAGCATGTGGTGGTGTTGCAAGCTTACTCATAACAGAAGGTGAATCAAGTGCAGAGCTAGATGATAGTTCCTTACCTCCCCTCGTCTTGGTGGGAAAAATCTTGGTCTTTGGATCCTTCAGATTCTTCATAGTGATCAAGTGATATAAATCCCAAGTGACTCAACAAAGATAGCTATGCTCCCCGGCAACGGTGCCAGAAAAAATTCTTGATAACCCACAAGTATAGGGGATCGCAATAGTTTTCGAGGGTAGAGTATTCAACCCAAATTTATAGATTCGACACAAGGGGAGCCAAAGAATATTTGCAAGTATTTGCAGCTGAGTTGTCAATTCAACCACACCTGGAGATTTAATATCTACAGCATAGTGATCAGTAGCACAGTAGTATGATAGTTTTGATAGCAGTAGCAACAGTAACAGTAACGGTAACAGTGATAGCAATAGTTTTGTAGCAGTTGGAATAGTAGCAACAACAGTAGTAACTTAGCAAGAACAATATGTGGAAAACTCGTAGGCAATGGATCGGTGAACTCGTTGGATGATATTCATCATATAACAGTCATAACCTAGGGCGATGCAGAACTAGCTCTAGTTCGTCAATGTAATGTAGGCATGTATTCCGTAAATAGTCATACGTGCTTATGGAAAAGAACTTGCATGACATCTTTTGTCCTACCCTCCCGTGGCAGCAGGGTCCATAAGGAAACTAAGGGATATTAAGGCCTCCTTTTAATAGAGAACCGGAACAAATCATTAACACATAGTGAATACATGAACTCCTCAAACTACGGTCATCACCGTGAAGTATCCTAAATATTGTCACTATGGGGTTCACGCATCATAACATGTAATAGGTGCATATGACTAGGCAAGATCGGAGCAAGAACATAGATATAATGGTGATAACATAAACGGTTCAGATCTGAAATCATGGCACTCGAGCCCTAGTGACAAGCATTAGGCATAGCAAAGTCATAGCAACATCAATCTCAGAACATAATGGATACTAGGGATCAAACCCTAACAAAACTAACTCGATTACATGATGAATCTCATCCAACTCCTCATGGACCAGCAAGCCTATGAAGGGATTACTCACTCCCGGTGGGGAGCATCATGGAATTGGCGATGGAGAAGGGTTGATGATGACGAAGACCAAAGATTCCCCTCTCCGGAGCCCCAAACGGGCTCCAGATCTGGCCTCCCAATGAAGAACAGGAGGTGGCGGCGGCTCCGTATCGTAAAACGCGATGACACTTTCTCCCTGATTTTATCTTTGAAAATAGGAATTTATAGTGCCGGACTTAGGGTCATTGGGGCCACGAGGTGGGCACAACCCACCAGGGCGTGCCTGGGGGGCTGGCGCGCCCTCGTGTATCGTTCCCAGCAAGGGGCCCCCCTCCGGTGGTTTTTGGTTCTAGTATTTTTTATTTATTCTAAAATAAATCTCCAAAAAGTTTCGTCCAGTTCCGAGAACTTTTATTTCTGCACAAAAAACAACACCATGGTAGTTCTGCTAAAAACAGCATCATTCCGGGTTAGTTCCATTCAAATCATACAAATTAGAGTCCAAAATAATGGCAAAAGTGTGAGGAAAAGTAGATACGACTGAGACATATCAGTGATCCTCCTACTGGTTCGATACCTTGGTTTCATAACTGAGGGAAATACTTACCGTTGCTGTGCTGCGTCATCCCTTCCTCTTTGGGGAAATACCGACGCAGTCTCAAGCCACGTCAGCAGACCTTAGGGCGAACCGGCCCTGCATTATATTCACTAGCCTGTCTCCGTGGCAAGCGCTCGCCAGCTCCCCCTTGGGCCTCACGTGAGCGGGGTGTCGGGGTACAGATGCACACGATCATCTACGGGACCAGAGGCCCCTTTGTGGTTCGGCAGGGGGAGGTCACGTTGCACAAAGAGCGGAGACCATGAGGCAGCACGATGATCGGGACGCTGGTGCTTTCAACCAGGTTCGGGCCGCTGTGAAGCGTAAAACCCTACTCCTGCTTTTGGTGGATTGATTAGAGGAACACAAAGAACGCGCAACGCTCAATCCCGGCAAGGGTTGCCATCGGGGAGAGCTACTACGTGAATACAATTGTCCAAAGGTCCGAATCTTGAGCTAGGTTGCCTTGGGCCTCCTTTTATAGGCTAAGGGGCAACCACAATGGCAAAACAGTCATTATCTAACGATTAGATAGCTAACAGAGCTATCATACCTAACTCTTGCATTTAGGACAAAATACCATGATTGCTAGTCTAGGTGGCGTGCGGGGATGCATCCCCGGCAGGTTCTTACCACCGCTTAGCTGGCTGTTGCTTAGCGTCTTGGCACGCCTATGGATGGGTGTCAACTGGGCATAATCCATTTTCCGGTGCGTCGCCACGTGCTTAGCAAGAGCCACTTAGCCACCTGAGGGCTCGACACCGCATCGACAAGTGACTGGCGTCCCAATGCGGTGGAGCGGTGGCCGATCGGCTCGTGCCTGCCGGGGGATGGCTTGAAGGGTCATCTTGAAGAAGCGCGCACCTTGGTCCCCGGCAGGCACCAGGGACGTGGCTGGCGTGCTCTGGGACCCTCCTGGGCTGTTGCGTTGGTCCTGCCGGCATTGCTTGGCCTTTTGCAGGTTGCTGCTGCCGGAGCCTGGGTCTTGAATGCTTGCTTGGTTTGCACCTGCGTTGGTGGGTTGTGCTACTACTGCCTGTGCATAAGTTAGGGGCGCTGGATACCCCTGTCCTAGTGCACCGACAGGAGCCCCCGGGTCTGGCCCACACGTGCTCACCTGGTGCCGTTGGGTCAGGCCCAAAATTTATGCACAGGCACGCAATGTGGGGGAGCAACCGCCAATTTACTAGTCAGCACTAACCCACTACGTCAGGCCGTTTCCGCCACGCGCGCCACATGCATAGCGGGGAGCTTGCGGTGGGAGCGCATGACTTAAAGGCCTGGGCGTGGTAGGAACTGCAGCGCCATGGATTGGAGCAATGGGGCGGTTACCTGTTCGCCCGTGAGTCGTGGGTAGTGGGATTGGTGGAGATGGGCGGCCGCTCTGGAGCGGGGGAGAGCCATCCCCCGTGCCCTCCCCTATAAATTAGGGGGTCACGGCGGCGATGCTCATCCATCTCCATCTCCTGCTTATTCCCAAGTCCACGTTGCTTGACTTTCTCTTCTGGTTTGTCTTTGGGTGCGCTAGTTCTCACCATGACGAGGGGGCGAGGGCGGCTCTCATTTTCCGCCGGGGCTACGAGAGCTTCCCTTCGAGATCATGCTGCTGCTTCAGCCGCGGCGACGGGAGGCGGTCCCAGCGTGCGCGGCGGGAGAGTCGGAAGAGGCCGGGGACAGCGTGGGGCTCATGGCCGGGGGAGGCGGAGCGCCGCCTCCGACCCTCCTCCGGTGGCGGTGCCTTCTTCAACAGCGGAACATACTGAAAGCATGGCGCTAGAGTTCGTCATCGGGCTGCGTGGCCCTCCTCGTAGCCGCTTGCGACTCCCTGGTCCTTTCGCCATGGTGATGGAGGTCGACAAGCCACACGCGTTGTGGTTATGTGTGCACGGCTGCTGTAATGGCATCGTGCGGGCCTACGTCGAGTACCCGGCGCCCCGCGTCATGTTCCTTAGGCGTGGATGGAAGACCTTCGCCCACGCTCATAACTTCACGGGCGGGTACGTCCTCCGCTTCAAGTTGGTGGAGGCCGACACGCTCTCCATCAAGTTTTATGGGCGTTCGGGCACTCGTCTTGGCTGCTATGAAGAGAGCTCCAGTCATGACGAAAGCTCCTCCTCGAGTGATAGCGACGAGGAGGACAGTGTCAGTGAAGACGGTGACAGCGAGCTCCAGACCGTCAAGTCGGAGTACAATGACCTGGGTTCAAGCTGACCGCCGGCCGCACCATCACCGTCAGCGAGCTCCCCTTCGTCTGGCAGAACGATTTGCCAGGGGTTCTAGACTTGGGCACCACCTCTCCTTCTCAGCTGGACCTTGGTAGGCTCGTGGACTTCGGCTTCGTCTTCCTTGTCTGGTGGTCCCGCCGAGCCGTTCCCCGACAACCTTGACGGGGTCAGGCTGGGCTTCTGCTTAGGTCTCCCTTTCGCCCTTTTTCTTTTTGTAGCTTGCTCCTAGGGGAGAAAGTCAAATAAATATTTATTAGGAAGGAGCTTCTCCAATGTATCTTGATCCATTTCGTATCAACAAATGAATGAATGAATGTTATTTCTCTTCCCTGAGTACTAACCTTTTCTCCCTTTGTTTCTACTGTGTCAGTATGTTTGTCCTTGCTGCACGGAACTGCTTGTCGGGTCACTACTAACCACGAATGCCAAAAAGGGAGCGAGCCCCCGGCAGCAGGCTGGCGTTATTTCTGGCAAGGCTCCCTGACGGTATCGGCGCGGCCCCCCAGAGTTGATAACTATCAGGAACTGGGGAATGACTCGTCCCGACAAGGGTTTTCACCACGTGGGGGACTCCACCGAACACATCCGAAAAGAGAGCGAGGGTTTCCTTTAAGGGAGCAAACAATCATAAAACTTGGGATATGCGATCAAACTTATCTTTTTAGGAAGTATCCCTGTCTGGAGTACGCTGGGCCACTGTCCTTGTTCCTTTGCCCTCCTTCTATGTTTTCCTGGTAGTCAAAACACGTATGGCAAGAGGCCTCTATCCCTCGAAGAGAGAATGTGGCAACAAGGATTGTAGGATTAACAAGTACTCTAGCAAATCTCTAGAACTTTAAAAGGAGATGATATTGCAATCATAAAAAATACATAATGAACATGCAATGCAATGATATGATGCAATGCCTAGCTTTATTATTATTGCACAGGGTCTGCACCTGGCTTTGTACAAAGGGTTACATGCAACTTCGGCAAGGCTTGTACAAAAGGTGTCTGCCGGGGACTGAGCCCGGAAGCCGCGCCTCACGGGTAGAACTTACGAAGATGCTCAATATTCCATGATTTAAGCACCTTGGTGCCATCTTCGGTCTCCAGACGGACTGCGCCAGGTCTGGTGACTCGTGCTACCCAATAAGGGCCTTCCCACTTCGGCGTCAACCATTTGGTATCCTTGGCGGACTGAACGCGCCTAAGGACAAGGTCGCCTTCCTCAAGGCTCCAGGCATGGACCCTGCGGCGTAGGGCTTGCTGGTAGCATGCAGCACGCACAGCAGCCCGGTGACGATCTTCCTCGAGGAGCATGGCATCGTCATGCCGTAGCTGCTCTTGCTCTACTTCGTCGTAGGCAAGTACTCGAGGTGACCCGTATATGAGTTCCGTGGGGAGCACTGCTTCCGCCCCATACACTAGGGAGAAGGGCATCTGGCTGGTAGCTCGATTCGGTGTCGTTCTGAGGGACCAAAGAACCACCGGCAGCTCATCTATCCAGCGCTTGCCGCTTCTCCGCAGTCTATCAAAAGTCCTTGTCTTGAGCCCTCGCAGCACTTCAGCATTCATCCTCTCGACTTGCCCGTTTCTTCTTGGATGTGCAATAGAGGCTAACGAGACCTTGCTTCCAAGGCTTTGGATGTATTGCATGAAGGCGCGGCTCGTGAACTGGGTGCCATTGTCGGTGATCACCCTGTTGGGCACTCCAAAACGACACACTAGTCCTTTCATGAACTTGATAGCTAAATGCGCGGTCACCTTCCTCACTGGCTCTACCTCAGGCCACTTTGTGAACTTGTCGATCGCTATGAACAAGAACTCAAAGCCCCCGATAGCACGGGGAAAGGGGCCCAAAATATCGAGCCCCAAGACCGAGAATGGCCAGGATAAAGGGATCGTCTGGAGAGCTTGTGCTGGCTCATGGATGTTCTTGGAATGGAACTGGCAGGCTTCACACTTGGTGACCAACTCAGTTGCATCTTGGAGGGAAGTGGGCCAATAGAAACCCTGCCAGAAGGCTTTTCTGGCAAGAGCCCTAGATCCAATGTGAGAGCCACATGCGCCTCCGTGAATCTCCGCCAACAGCTTCAGTCCATCCTCCAGGCAGATTGATGACCCACAAGTACAGGGGATCTATCATAGTCCTTTCGATAAGTAAGAGTGTCGAACCCAACGAGGAGCAGAAGGAAATGATGAGCGGTTTTCAGTAAGGTATTTTCTGCAAGCACTGAAATTATCGCTAACAAATAGTTTTGTGATAAGATAATTCGTAATGGATAGCAAGTATCAAATGTAGCAAAGGTGCAACAAGGTGTCCCAATCCTTTTTGTAGCAAAGGACAAGCCTGGACAAACTCTTATATAAAGCAAGGCGCTCCCGAGGACACATGGGAATTTCTGTCAAGCTAGTTTTCATCATGCTCATATGATTCACGTTCCTTACTTTGATAATTTGATATGTGGGTGGACCGCTGCTTGGGTGCTGCCCTTACTTGGACAAGCCTCCCACTTATGATTAACCTCTCTCGCAAGCATCCGCAACTAAGAAAGAAGAATTAAGATAAATCTAACCATAGCATGAAACATATGGATCCAAATCAGCCCCTTACGAAGCAACGCATAAACTAGGGTTTAAGCTTATGTCACTCTAGCAACCCATCATCTACTTATTACTTCCCAATGCCTTCCCCTAGGACCAAATAATGGTGAAGTGTCATGTAGTCGACGTTCACATAACACCACTAGAGGAGAGACAACATACATCTCATCAAAATATCGAACGACTACCAAATTCACATTATTACTTATAACAAGACTTATCCCATGTCCTCAGGAACAAACGTAACTACTCGCAAAGCATATTAATGTTCACAATCAGAGGAGTATTAATTATCATTAAGGATCTGAACATATGATCTTCCACCAAGTAAACCAACTAGCATCAACTACAAGGTGTAATCAACACTACTAGCAACCCACAGGTACCAGTCTGAGGTTTTGAGACAAAGATCGGATACAAGAGATGAACTAGGGTTTGGAGAGGAGATGGTGCTGGTGAAGATGTTGATGGATATTGACCCCCTCTCAATGAGAGGATCGTTGGTGATGACGATGGCTTCGATTTCCCCCTCCGGGAGGGAAGTTTCCCCGGCAGAACAGCTCCGCCGGAGCCCTAGATTGGTTCTGCCCAAGTTTCGCCTCGAGACGGCGGCGCTTCGTCCCGAAAGCTCTCTTATGACTTTTTCCAGGTGAAAACCCTCCATATAGCAGAAGATGGGCACCGGAGGGCTACCAAGGGGCCGACAAGCCACAGGGGCGCGCCTTGGGGGGTAGGGCGCCTCCCCAGGCTTGTTGCCTCCTGGTGGGTCCCCTCTGGTATTTCTTTCGCCCAATATTTTTTATATATTACAAAATAATTCTCCGTAACTTTTCAGGACTTTTGGAGTTGTGCAGAATAGGTCTCTCATATTTGCTCCTTTTCCAGTCCAGAATTCCAGCTGCCGGCATTCTCCCTCTTCATGTAAACTTTGTAAAATAAGAGAGAAAAGGCATAAGTATTGTACCATAATGTGTAATAACAGCCAATAATGCAATAAATATCAATATAAAAGCATGATGCAAAATGGACGTATCAACTCCCCCAAGCTTAGACCTCGCTTGTCCTCAAGCGAAAGCCAAAATCGATAAATATGTCCACATGTTTAGAGATAGAGGTGTCGATAAAATAAAATACGGACATGAGAGCATCATGATCTTCTTTAGAACAGCAATACTTATTGATATATAATTTCTTATACTAGAGTAACAATTCATTCACAAGGTAAAGTATGAATCAAGAACTCTATTGAGAACCAACAAACTATGATCTCAGTCATTGAAGCAATTGCAATTTATCATAACATTGGAAAGAGTTAATATAAGAGCTTATAAAGCAAATCCACATACTCAATCATCTTTTAGTCTTTCATAATTGCTAACACTCACGCGGTACTTATGAGGTCAAAGCTTCAATTGGACACAGAGAAAGATAGGGGCTTATAGTTTTGCCTCCCAACTATTTACCTCAAGGGTAGTGTCAACAGAAATAGCTCATGACCACCCACATCCGAGTGGATATATGTGTCTAGATCATTCCCCAACACATGACGCTTGCCAAGAGGGAAAGGCGAAATATAGGAAGTGGTGAAGATCACCATGACTCTTGCATAAAGGTAAGTACTAGAAAGTAAAAGTAACAGATAGGCCCTTCGCAGAGGGAAGCAGAGGTTGTCATGCGCTTTTATAGTTGGATGCACAATCTCTTAATGCAAAAGAACGTCACTTTATATTGCCACTTGTGATAAAGAACTTTATTATGCAGCCTGTCGCTTTTATTTCTTCCATATCACAAGTTCGTATAAAGTTTATTTTCCTCACACTAATAGATCATACATATTTAGAGAGCAATTTTTGTTGCTTGCACCGATGACAACTTACTTGAAGGATCTTACTCAATCCATAGGTAGGTATGGTGGACTCTCATGGCAAAACTGGTTTGAGGGTGTTTGGATGCACAAGTAGTATCTCTACTTGGTGCGGAAGTTTTGGCTGATATGGGGTGGAAGCAAACGTCACATGTTAAAGGATCTATAACCATATAACTTCTATTCGGAAATAAGCAAACAGAACCCATTATGTTGTCTTCCTTGTCCAACATCAACTTCTTAGCATATAATATTTTAATGAGTGCTCACAATCTTAAAAGATGTCCAAGATAATATATTTATATGTGAACCTCTCTTTCTTTATTACTTCCTTTTAATTGCAACAATGACCAATCACTATGTTTGTCAACTCACAACAAATTTCAATCGACATACTTCTTATATGTGAAGTCATCACTCCCCATAAGATCATCATATATACTCTTCACTTTTATTCTATACTTCTTTCTATTTGTTTTTCTCAAGATCATAGCAAGCAAGCAAAGCCCTCAACTCAAAACTACTTTTTATTATATAACTCTCGGACTCGCTTACATAGGGGGAACATAAAGCAAAACTCAAAACTAGATCACACTAAAAAACTTTATTCTACTAGATCAAGATATAACCAAAAGGATCGAACTGAGAAAAACGATAAAAGTAAAAGATGTGATGGTGATACGATACCGGGGCACCTCCCCCATACCCATGTGTTTAGTTGTCTTTCTTCGGAGGTGGTGATGTTGGAGTTGTTGATGAGGTTGGAAGCTTGTCCTCCGTCTTCCAAGGCATAGGCTCACCATCGTAAAAAGATGAACGAGTCTCCGGGATCCTCAAATATGCAGCCAAACTCATTCTCTTAAATCTCTATTCATACTCACACTTTTGGTTTTGCAGGTCATACATCTGGTCTTGGAGATGCTCGATTTTGTCGTAAAGCTTCAAGATGTGCTCCCCGATGTCCTTGGCATCCAGCTTGTGCTTATAGGTAAACTCCGTGATCATCATGTGATTGGCATTGAGTCCGCGTTCCACCATCCCTTGGCACTTGAAGACTTGCTGCTCCATTGCTTCGAGCCTTGTCTCCACACTTCTGGTCTTCTTTGGCCCCTCAACATCACGGATGTGCAGCACCCCCTCACTCATCTCAATGGTTTGAGGGTGTCGCAGCACCTCCGCAAGGTAGGGGTTGATGACCTTCTCGAAGAACATGTCCTTCGAAGTACTTGGGGACGTCATGGCGATCTAAATCTGTCCGAAAAACAACTCGAAACAAAAACAGGAGATATTGTTGTGATACGAAGGTCAAAACCTTCGGGAGATTATATAATGAATTTTTACCAACCTAAAGGAGTATACCACAAGAAAACGGAGTACGGAGGGTACACGGGGTGGCCACAAGCCACAGGGGCGCGCCCAGGGGGGTAGGGCGCGCCCCCCTGGCTTGTCACCTCCTCGTGCACTTTTCAGACTACTTTAAATTTTCCTAATTTATTAAATATTCCAAAACAGAGAAAAATTGCTATTGAAAAAGTTTTGGAGTCGGTTTGCTTATCGTACCACATACCTATTCCTTTTCGGAGTCTGAAACGTTCTGGTAGGTCTCCCTAATGTACTCCTCCAGAGTTATGGTATTGATAATATTGGTTTCAACATTTATGGGAGTACCTGAGATATAATGTTTGATTCTTTGCCCGTTTACCACCTTCGGATTTGTGCCATCGGTGTTGTTGATCTTGATGGCACCGGAACGATACACTTCCTCGATAATGTAAGTCCCTTCCCATTTAGAGAGAAGTTTTCCTGCAAAAAACCTTAAACGAGAATTGTATAGCAAGACATGGTCACCTACATTGAATTCACGCTTTTGTATCCTTTTGTCATGCCATCTCTTAACCTTTTCTTTAAAGAACTTGGCATTCTCATAGGCCTGGGTTCTCCATTCATCAAGTGAGCTAATGTCAAATAACCTCTTCTCACCAGCAAGTTTGAAATCATAGTTGAGCTCTTTGATTGCCCAATAAGCTTTATGTTATAGTTCTAGAGGTAAGTGACATGCTTTACCATAAACCATTTTATACGGAGACATACCCATAGGGTTTTTGTAAGCAGTTCTATAAGCCCATAATGCATCATCAAGTTTCTTAAACCAATTCTTTCTAGATCTATTAATAGTCTTTTGCAAGATCAATTTAATTTCTCTATTGCTTAATTCTACTTGACCACTAGACTGAGGATGATATGGAGATGCAATTCTATGATTAACATCATACTTAGCAAGTAATTTACGGAAAGCACCATGAATAAAGTGTGAACCACCATCAGTCATTAAATATCTGGGGACTCCAAATCTAGGGAAAATAACTTCTTTTAGCATTTTAATAGAAATGTTATGATCATCACTACTAGTTGGAATAGCTTCTACCCACTTAGTAACATAATCAACAGCAACTAGAAAATGGGTATACCCGTTGGACTTTGGAAAAGGTCCCATATAATCAAAACCCCAAACATCAAATGGTTCAATAACATGTGAGTAATTCATAGGCATTTCCTGACGTCTACTAATATTACCAATTCTTTGACATTCATCACAAGACAAGACAAACTTACGAGCATCCTTGAATAGAGTAGGCCAATAAAAACCAGATTGTAATACCTTGTGTGCAGTTCTATCTCCAGCGTGGTGTCCTCCGTAGGCCTCGGAGTGAAACTTGTGTAGGATCTGTTCCTGTTCATTCTCAGGTACACAACGTCTAATAACACCATCTACTCCTTCTTTATAAAGGTGTGGATCATCCCAAAAGTAATGTCTTAAATCATAGAAGAACTTTTTCTTTTGTTGGTAAGTGAAACTAGGTGGTATAAATTTAGCAACAATGTAATTAGCATAATCAGCATACCATGCAGCATTACGCGAAGCATTTATGACAGCTAATTGTTCATCAGGAAAGCTATCATCAATAGGTAGTGGGTCATCAAGAACATTCTCTAACCTAGACAAGTTATCTGCTACAGGGTTCTCAGCACCCTTTCTATCAATAATATGCAAATCATATTCTTGTAGCAGAAGAACCCATCTAATAAGTCTTGGTTTAGCATCTTTCTTTTCCATAAGATATTTAATAGCAGCATGATCAGTGTGAACAGTTACTTTGGAATCAACAATATAAGGTCTGAACTTATCACAAGCAAACACAACTGCTAAAAATTCCTTTTCAGTGGTAGCATAGTTTCTTTGAGCACTGTCTAGAGTTTTACTAGCATAATGGATAACATTTAATTTCTTATCAACTCTTTGTCCTAGAACAGCACCAACGGCATAATCACTAGCATCACACATAATTTCAAAGGGTAGGTTCCAATCAGGTGGTTGAACAACAGGTGCAGTGATCAAGGCTTTCTTAAGAATTTCAAATGCTTCTACACAATCATCATCAAAAACGAATGGAACATCTTTTTGCAAAAGATTAGTGAGAGGCCTAGAAATCTTAGAGAAGTCTTTAATAAATCTCCTATAGAAACCAGCATGACTAAGGAAACTTCTTATACCTCTGATATCCGTAGGACACGGCATTTTTTCAATAGCATCAACTTTAGCTTTATCAACTTCAATACCTCTTTCGGAGATTTTGTGCCCCAAGACAATACCTTCATTAACCATAAATTGGCACTTTTCCCAATTCAAGACAAGATTAGTTTCTTCGCATATCTGCAAAACTCGATCAAGGTTGCTCAAGCAATCATCAAAAGAAGTTACGTAAATGGAGAAATCATATATGAAAACCTCAATAATCTTTTCACAAAAGTCAGAGAATATAGCAGCCATACATCTTTGAAAGGTGGCAGGTGCATTGCATAAACCAAAGGCATACGTCTATAAGCAAAGGTACTGAAAGGACAAGTAAAAGGGATCTTCTCTTGGTCCTCTTTTGACACAGGTATTTGAGAGAAACCAGAATAACCATCTAGAAAGCAAAAGTGTGTGTGTTTGGATAGTCTTTCTAGCATTTGATCAATAAAAGCTAGAGGGTAATGATCTTCCCTAGTAGCTTTATTTAATTTCCTAAAATCAATTACCATTCTATATCTTGTATCAATTCTTTGCGGGATCAATTCATTTTTATCATTAGGAACAACGGTAATACCTCCCTTCTTAGGGACACAATGAACGGGACTAACCCATCTACTATTAGCAATAGGATAAATTATACCTGCCTCCAGAAGCTTTAATATTTCATTTCTTACCACTTCTTTCATTTTAGGATTTAACCGTCGTTGGTGATCAACAACTGGTTTAGCATCAGGCTCCATATTAATTTTATGCTGACATAGAGTGGGACTAATGCCCTTAAGATCATCAAGAGTATATCCAATAGCAGCACGGTGCTTCCGCAGAGTTTTCAATAATCTCTTTTCTTCATGCTCTAAAAGGTTAGCACTAATAATAACAGGATATATCTTCTTTTCATCAAGATAAGCATATTTCAGAGTATCCGGTAATTGTTTAAGCTCAAACACGGGATCGCCCTTGGGTGGAGGAGGATCCCCAAGTATTTCAATAGGCAAGTTGTGTTTCAAAATAGGATGCTGATCAAAGAAAATCTTATCTATTTCATTCCTTTCATTCATATGCATATCGTTTTCATGGTCTAGCAAATATTGTTCTAAGGGATCAGTAGGAGGCACAGCAATAGAGGCAAGATCGATAATTTCATCCTTACTAGGCAATTCTTTATCATGGGGTTGTCTACCGAATTTAGAGAAATTAAACTCATGGGACACATCCCCAAAGCTTACAGTAACAGTTTCTTTCTCACAATCTATCTTAGCATTAACAGTATTCAAGAAAGGTCTACCAAATATAATGGGACAAAAATCATCTTGTGGGGAACCAAGAACAAGAAAATCAGTAGGATATTTTATTTTCCCACACAAGACTTCAACATCTCTAACAATCCCGACTGGTGCTATAGTATCTCTATTAGCAAGTTTAATGGTAACATCAATTTCTTCTAACTCAGCTGGTGCAATATCATTCATAATTTCTTGATATAAGGTAAAGGGAATTGCACTCACACTAGCACCCACATCACATAAGCCATGATAACAACAATCTCCTATTTTAACAGAAACAACAGGCATGCCAACAATAGGTCTATGTTTATCTTTAGTATCAGGTCTAGCAATTCTAGCAGCTTCATCACAGAAATGAATAACATGCCCATCAATATTATCAACCAAGAGATCTTTAACCATAGCAATACTAGGTTCAACTTTGATTTGTTCAGGGGGTGTAGGTGTTCTAGTATAACTCTTACGAACCACAGTTGAAGCTTTGGCATGTTCCTTTATTCTAACAGGGAAAGGTGGTTTCTCAATATAAGCAGTAGGAATAACAGGATCAACATTATAAGTAATAGTTTCTTCTTCAACTTTAATAGGTTCAACTACTTTCACTTCAATGGGAGGATGATATTTAAACCACTTCTCCTTAGGGAGATCAACATGAGTAGCAAACGATTCACAGAAAGAAGCTACTATCTTAGAGTCAAGTCCATATTTAGTGCTAAATTCACGAAAAGCATCAGTGTCTATAAAGGATTTAACACAATCAAACTTAAGGTTTATACCTGACTCCTTACCTTCGTTGAGTTCCCAATCTTCAGAGTTGCATTTAATTCTTTCCAATAAATCCCATTTGAATTCAATATCTTTCCTCATAAAGGAACCATTACAAGAAGTATCGAGCATGGATTGATCATTACGAGAAAGCCGAGCATAAAAAATCTGAATAATAATATCTCTTGAGAACTCATGATTGGGGCATGAATATAACATTGACTTAAGGCTCCCCCAAGCTTGAGCGATACTTTCTCCTTCACGAGGCCAAAAATTATAAATGTAATTCCGATCACGATGAACCAGATGCATAGGATAAAACTTATGATGAAATTCCAATTTCAATTGGTTGTAGTTCCATGATACAATATCATCAAAGATAAAGGAGAGACCTTCTTCTTGACATCATCCTCGGGCAAACCTGCAAGCTTAAATAATCCACAAACTTCATCCACATAGATTAGATGCAAATCAGGATGTAGTGTTCCATCTCCTGCATAAGGATTAGCTAGCAGTTTCTCTATCATACCCGAAGGAATTTCATAATAAATATTTTCAGTAGGTTCAGTATATTGAGGAGCAACTCTTTGTGCTTCCGGTCGAGGTGAAGATACCCCGAACAAGCCCCTCAAAGGATTATTTTCCATAGTAACAAGTGACAGTAAATTTCAGCACACTATATAAATTTTTCCTTACCAAATTCCACTCACAAAAGGCGCTTCACTCCCCGGCAATGGCGCCAGAAAAGATTCTTGATGACCCACAAGTATAGGGGATCTATCATAGTCCTTTCGATAAGTAAGAGTGTCGAACCCAACGAGGAGCAGAAGGAAATGACAAGCGGTTTTCAGTAAGGTATTCTCTGCAAGCACTGAAATTATCGGTAACAAATAGTTTTGTGATAAGATAATTCGTAATGGATAGCAAGTAACAAATGTAGCAAAGGTGCAGCTAGGTGGCCCAATCCTTTTGTTTAGCAAAGGACAAGCCTGGACAAACTCTTATATAAAGCAAAGCGCTCCCGAGGACACTTGGGAATTTTTGTCAAGCTAGTTTTCATCATGCTCATATGATTCGCGTTCGTTACTTTGATAATTTGATATGTGGGTGGACCGGTGCTTGGGTGCTGCCCTTACTTGGACAAGCCTCCCACTTATGATTAACCTCTCTCGCAAGCATCCGCAATTACGAAAGAAGAATTAAGATAAATCTAACCATAGCATGAAACATATGGATCCAAATCAGCCCCTTACGAAGCAACGCATAAACTAGAGTTTAAGCTTCTGTCACTCTAGCAACCCATCATCTACTTATTACTTCCCAATGCCTTCCCCTAGGCCCAAATAATGGTGAAGTGTCATCTAGTCGACGTTCACATAACACCACTAGAGGAGAGACAACATACATCTCATCAAAATATCGAACGAATACCAAATTCACATGATTACTTATAACAAGACTTATCCCATGTCCTCAGGAATAAACGTAACTACTCACAAAGCATATTAATGTTCACAATCAGAGGAGTATTAATTATCATTAAGGATCTGAACATATGATCTTCCACCAAGTAAACCAACTAGCATCAACTACAAGGTGTAATCAACACTACTAGCAACCCACAGGTACCAGTCTGAGGTTTTGAGACAAAGATCGGATACAAGAGATGAACTAGGGTTTGGAGAGGAGATGGTGCTGGTGAAGATGTTGACGGAGATTAACCCCCTCTCGATGAGAGGATCGTTGGTGATGACGATGGCTTCGATTTCCCCCTCCGGGAGGGAAGTTTCCCCGGCAGAACAGCTCCGCCGGAGCCCTAGAATGGTTCTGCCCAAGTTCCGCCTCGAGACGGCGGCGCTTCATCCCGAAAGCTCTCTTATGGTTTTTTCCAGGTCAAAACCCTCCATATAGCAGAAGATGGGCACCGGAGGGCTGCCAGGGGGCCCACAAGCCACAGGGGCGCGCCTTGGGGGGTAGGGCGCGCCCCCAGGCTTGTGGCCTCCTGGTGGGTCCCCTCTGGTATTTATTTCACCCAATATTTTTTATATATTACAAAATAATTCTCCGTAACTTTTTAGGACTTTTGGAGTTGTGCAGAATAGGTCTCTCATATTTGCTCCTTTTCCAGTCCAGAATTCCAGCTGCCGGCATTCTCCCTCTTCATGTAAACTTTGTAAAATAAGAGAGAAAAGGCATAAGTATTGTACCATAATGTGTAATAATAGCCCATAATGCAATAAATATCAATATAAAAGCATGATGCAAAATGGACGTATCACAGATGCACCGCAATTTCACACCGTTCGGTCGCCTTCTGTACAAGGTGTCATCGACAAACTGGTACATACTTGACCGACGGGCTACCTTTTCGGCCTCGTCTTGCTCTTTGGGGAGTTTTCCTGCTTGGAGGAAGTGGACTATATGCTGTGCCCAGGTTGGAGCCTACGGCTCGACAACGAGGACTAAAGGCATCTCCTCGTTCGTGGGAGCGCTTACCTCGACCGCAAGAGCCTGAGGCTCTGCGGGAGGGTGCTGCTCACCAACCGAAACGGGATTTTCCCTGGCAGCCCCTCTACCAGCGGCTTCGGGAAGCTCTGTCGGGATATGCTTGCCGTAGTTCAGCTTTATTCTTTTCCTGGCCATTGCTGACGGGGATACTGATGGTTGAGTGAGGCGGAGGACGAAAGTCCCTGGTTCCACATGAAGCTTTTGCGCGGCGCACTTTGATAGGTGGTCAGCGACGATGTTTTCGGCACGGGGCACATGCTCTGCTTGCAACCCATCAAAGCGCTCCTCCAATTTCCACACTTCTTCCATGTATGATTCCATCAATGGGCTCTGATAATCTTTGTTGACCTGTTTCACCACGAGCTGTGAATCCCCTCAGATGATCAGTCTATTGATTCCCAACTCCACCACGATTCTGAGTCCGGCAAGGAATCCCTCATATTCAGCGATGTTGTTGGTGGCTTCCTCCCGGGGAAAATGCATCTGAACCACATACTTGACGTGCTCTCCGGTGGGGGCGACGAGGAGCACGCCTGCTCCGGCACCCTAGGCGAGAAAGCACCTTCAAAGTACATGATCCAATCCTTGGGCGCTTCCTTGCCGGGGAGGATTGTCTCTGGAACCTCTTCATCTGGCGTGGGTGTCCATTCTGCAATGAACTCCACCAATGCCCTGCTCTGAACTGTGGAAGTGCTCTCATACTTCAATCCAAAACATGATAGCTCAAGTGCCCACTAAACTATCCTGCTAGTGGCTTCGGGGTTCCTCAATATGCGCTGTAGCGAAAAGCGAGTGACAACTGTGATCTCATGGGCTTGGAAGTAGTGGCGTAGCTTCCTCGAGGCCATGACGAGGCCGAAGATCAACTTTTGCACTCCAAAGTACCTTGACCTAGCCCCCTGCAACAAGGAGCTGACAAAGTACACTGGCCGCTGCACCACTTTCTTCCTTGTCACTTCTTTGGAACTGCCTTCGCTAGCTTGCTGAGGTTCCCCTGGGTCTGCATTGGATCCTGCCGCGGATGCTTCGGTTTTGTCCCCGGCAGCATCAGCCGCAGTGGCTACACCTTCATCCACTTTTCGATGCGCCACCAGAGCTGCACTAACCACTTGATTCATTGCTGCCAAGTACAGCAGCAACGGATCTTGCGGTTTAGGAGCGACCAAGGTGGGAGCGGAAGAAAGGTAAGTTTTCAGATCCTGCAGTGCTGCCTCTGCTTCCGGGGTCCACTTCATCGGGCCAGCCGTCTTCAGAATCTTGAAGAACGGTAGGGCGCGTTCAGCGGATTTGGAGATGAACCTACTCAACGCAGCAATGCATCCGGTCAAACGTCTGATGTTCTTGATGGTCTTGGGTGCTTGTATCTGCTCAATTGCTTTGATCTTGTCGTGATTGGCTTCTATTCCACGCTGAGATACAAACAACCCAAGTAGCTTGCCGGATGGGATGCCAAACATACACTTCTCAGGGTTGAGTTTCAAATTGATCTTGCGCAAGTTTGCAAAAGTTTCTTCCAAGTCTTGTATGAGAGTCGCTTCATCCTTCGTCTTGACGACTATCTCATCCATGTAAGCTTCCACATTTCTGTGCAACTGAGGTCCAAATCCAATCTGCACGGCTCTGGCAAAGGTAGAACCAGCACTCTTTAACCCAAAGGGCATCCGTACAAAGCAGTACGAGTCGCACGGAGTTATGAACGCGGTCTTTTCCTCATCTTCCTTAGTCATGAAAATCTGGTGGTATCCGAAGTATGCATCGAAGAAGGAAAGGAAATCGCACTCAGAAGTGGAATCAACAATCTGGTCGATGCGCGGCAAGGGGAAAATGTCTTTTGGGCATGCTTTGTTCAAGTCAGTGAAATCTATGCAGAGCCTCCATTTCCCATTCGCCTTGCGCACCACCACCGGGTTGGCTAGCCAAGTTGGGTGCAACACTCCTCTGACCAAACCAGCTGCTTCGAGCTTCTATATTTCTTTGACAATGAATTGCTGCCGCTCCAAGGCTTGCTTCCTAAGCTTTTGCTTGATGGGCCTGGCATGAGGGCAGACAGCAAGGTGGTGCTCAATCACCTCCCTAGGAACACCGGGGATGTCAGACGGTTGCCAAGCAAACACATCGACATTCGCCCGCAGGAAGGTAACGAGCGTGCTTTCCTATTTGTCAGTAAGGGTGGCGCAGATGGTGAACATGCCACTAGTGCTATCCAGCCCTTCCGGGATCTTCTTCGTCTCCGGATAGGTGACCTTGGCTCTCTTGCTAGTGGAACTCTCCGGTAGGTCCTCGACGGGCGCAGCGCACTCCGAAGAGGCGCACTTCCCGGAGTCCTTGCCAACGTCTCTGCTAGACTTCTTCTCTTTCCTTGATTCCTTGGCGGGAGCTGGCGCTTCCGGGACTTCAGCTGCTACCGCGTCTCCATACATCTTGTCCACGCATATGACTGCATCCTTCTTGTCGGATGGGATGGAGATGATTCCAATGGGGCCCGGCATTTTCAAGGTGTTGTAAGCATAGTGGGATACCGCCATGAACTTTGCCAGAGCTGGGCAATCAAGAATTCTGTTGTAAAGCAGGGGGAGCTCAACCACATCAAACACCACTTTCTCGGTCCGGTAGTTAAACTCCCCGCCAAACGTCACAGGCAAAGTGACCTTTCCCTTAGGTCGACTTCTGCTGGGGTTGACTCCTTGGAATGTACCCGTAGCCTTGAGCTCTCCGTCAGGGATCTGCAGTCTTTCAACCACTTTTGGGGAGATTAAGTTCAATCCCTCCCCGCCGTCAACTAACATCTTGGTGACTTTGAGGTTGCGGGTTGTTGGGGAGACCAACAATGTAAAACATCCGACCGCAGTGGTACGGTTTGGATGATCCTCTTCATCAAAGATGATAAGCGTGCGGGACCATTTGAGTGGCCTTTTGGACTTTGCAGCTGGTTCCACAACGTTGACCTTGCGCGCCCATTGCTTGAGTTGTCGGTGAGAGGAATGCAAAGATGCACCCTCGTCAACACACATGGCTTCGGTTGCCTTCTGGAATTCTCGATCACTGGAATCCTCCTCGTCATCCTCATCCTCGCTCATATCCTCTGCTTCTTTCTTCTCACGGCCTCTGACTGGCCTTTCCTTCTGCTGCGGAGCCTTGCCGCGACGGCCTCCTCTTCCACCACGGCCCTTCCCGGCAGCACCGTCTTGTCCCTTCTCCTTGTCGCACTTCTCGTATTCAGCCTTCTGCTTCTCGGCAAGCTGCTCAACTTGGCGGCATTCTTGGAGATCATGGCCCTTGGTGCGGTGGATTTTGCAGTACGGCCCGTCGGACTTCCCAGTTTTCTCTGCTGTTGTGTCCTCCCGACAATCAGCGCACACGGCAGCTCCCTTGCAAGGGGTCTCGGCTTTAGCCTTCTTGCCGGCAGCGAGATTACCAGAGCTCTCAACAACCAACACTGCTTTCCTTTGCGCTTCTTGTTACGTCTTCGGCTTCTCCCTTTTGAGCCAGGGCATCGTCGTTGTCATATGAGTCGATTTCAACGCCAGCCTCCTCTCCGGGGAGTCACCTTCCTTCTTCAGCACGAGCACACTTGTCCGCCATCGAGTACAGCTCGTTGACGTTGGGGAGATTCACATTCATCTTCGCCCGCATCCTCCTGTTGCGCACATTCGAATGGAACGCGGCGATCACGGCTCCGTGGTGTATCTCCGGGATGTTGCGGTGCACTCGGTTGAACCTCTGTATGTATTTCCGCAGGGTCTCTCCTTCCTTCTGTGGAATGACGTGCAGGTCGTTGGGCTGTCCTGGCTCTTGGTGGGCACCTGTGAAGGCGCCGACGAACTCATTGCACAAATCAACCCATGACGAGATAGAGTTTTCCGGCAGGTGCATCAGCCATGATCTCATATTTGGCTTGAGTGCCAAAGGGACATAATCGGCGAGCACCTTCTCATTCCTTCCTCCGGTGGCTTGAACGGCAATCGTGTAGATGCCCAGGAACTCTGCTGGGTTTAGCTTCCCATCGTATTTCTCCGTCAGCTCAGGCTTGAAGGCTCGGGCCAACGGCCAGCGGACCTATCGCAGCTCGCGAGTGAAGGCAGGGCACCCAACCTCATAAGGCAGGTACCCGCCAACACTGGGCGTGGGGTCGCCAGCGTCTGGGCCGTTGCGCTTGTCGGACTGGTGATGTGCTTCCCGGTGCCACACGATGGTGATGCGCGCGTCTTCCCTCCGCCGGTCGTTCCGGACATGCCGCTGGTCCTGGTGGTCGTGTGAGCCAGACGAGACCATAGATGCTTCGTCAAGCTCGTTTGCATGCGGAGCTTGTCGTGGTTGCCTCTGGGCCTGTTGTTGCGGAGGGGATTGCACCATCGGCGCGGCCCCCTCAACGCGACCGTCCGTTCGGGCCACCGTCGCAGTCCGCTAGTATCTTGACGGCTCTGCATGCTGCGACTTGCTGGCTTCGACGAAACTGATCAAACTCTGGATGGTGGCTCTCCATTCGTCCATCTTGTCAGCCGCCCGTGGGAAGTTCAACAACAGTTGAGCACGCACCATTGCCTCCGCCGCTGTGGCCGGCATGGCTAAGGAAGCGGACCGCGACGTCGCTCGACTCCTGGTGGAACCAAGAGGAGCGTCGCCGCGCTCTTGTCTCCGTGCACCAGTCGTCGAGGCGGTCTGACGTGGAGGATGTCGAGCCTGCGGGTCTATGGTCCCGCTCGGCGCTCTGTCTTGCTCCGGGCGAGGGATGTGCCCAACAGCCGTGCCCGCAACAGGCGCTGCTGGAGGGCCACAGCCGCCCCCAGAGTGGGCACCGCTGCTACGGCTGCGGCCCCTAGTGCGGCACGGAGGCGGAGAGGGATTATTCTCCCCTCCTGTGGCGCTAGGGGCGGGCTCGCCGCGATGTTGTTGCCATTTCTCCTCTCCGGCATTCCTTGGTCCATCTTTAGCCGCAGAAGACGCGATGGTGGCGCCGCCCGTGCCAGCCACATCGCCCACGACACCCGCCTCATTCGTCGTCGTCACGGCACCAATGGCGGCCGCGGTCGCCTGCGAGGGAGCCTTCGAAGTGGAGGGATGTGCGGTCGTGCCGGTCTTCTTCTTGGGAGCCATGGATGAAGAAGATGGTGATGAAGATCAACTCGCTGCTCACAAACTCGGGTTGATCTTCATCACCATCTTCTTCAGTGGGAGCCATGGATGAAGAAGATGGTGATGAAGATTAACGACGCGCCCACTACCTAGCGCGCCAAATACGTTGGGGCACGGATGCACACGATCACCTATGGGACCAGAGGCCCCTTTGTGGTTCGGCAGTAGGAGGTCACGTTGCACAAAGAGTGGAGACCATGAGGCAACACGATGATCGGGACGCTGGTTCTTTTACCCAGGTTCGGGCTGCTATGAAGCGTAAAACCCTACTCCTGCTTTTGGTGGATTGACCAGAGGAACACGAAGAACGCGCAACGCTCAATCCCGAGAAGGGTTGCCGTCGGGGAGAGCTACTATGTGAATACAAGTGTCCAAAGGTCTGAATCTTGAGCTAGGTTGCCTTGGGCCTCCTTTTATAGGGTAAGGGCAACCACAATGGCAAAACAGTCATTATCTAACGATTAGATAGCTAACAGAGCTATCATACCTAACTCTGGCATTTAGGACAAAATACCATGATTGCTAGTCTAGGTGGCATGCGGGGATGCATCCCCGCTTAGTTGGCTGTTGCTTAGTGTCTTGACACGCCTCTAGACTGGTGTCAACTAGGCATAATCTATCTTCCGGTGCGTCGCCACGTGCTTAGCGAGAGCCACTTAGCCACCTGAGGGCTCGACACCGCATCGACAAGTGACTGGCGTCGCGATGCGGTGGAGCGGTGGCCGATCGGCTCGTGCCTGCCGGGGGACAGCTTGTCGGGTCTTCTTGAAGATGCGCGCGCCTCGGTCCCCGGCAGGCACCGGGGACGTGGCTGGCGTGCTCTGGGCCCCGCCTGGGCTGTTGCATTGGTCTTGCCGGCGTTGCTTGGCCTGTTGCGGTTGCTGTTGCCGAAGCCTGGGTCTTGAATGCTTGCTTGGTTTGCACTTGCGTTGGTGGGTTGTGCTACTACTGCCTGTGCATAAGTCAGGGGCACTGGATACCCCTGTCCTAGTACACCAACACGGGGGCTGGACGCAGTGCCTTTGCTCGGGTCTGCCTCGGCAGCGCCGGGAAGCCCCAAGGGGTTGGCCCTAGGGGCTGACCCCGCACACGTAACCAAGGCCCTTGGCGTCTGGTCTCCTCACGTGACACCCAAGCGCAAACCAGCGAGCGCACATCATTCGAAAGAAAGCGTCTTGCGCGCAAAATTTTCTCCTCAGGGTGGACTGCTCGAGGTTTTCTCCTCAGGGTGAACTGCTCGAGGGGTTTTGCAAGGCACGTCCAACGAGTTACCTCACCATGGTCGGTGCATTCCTTTGCACATATCGCTCGCGCGTTGAAGGGGGACTTAGAGCATCATGCCTCAGGAGCAGTCGCTAATCCCCGAAACTCCTCAACTCCCGGCTTTGTTCAGGCATTGCGGCTTGATATACCGGAGGCAGCTGAGGCTCACTCGGGGACTTGGTCTGAGTGACGCGGGTAATGCAAAGGAAAAGCAGAGGGCCCCGCACAAGGAGCAAGAGCGCATCAAACATAACAAGAAAGTACTACTTAAAACGAAAGTATCCCACAAATGTCTTCATACCCCTGCGGGGCCAGGTGGTTCATGATGCAACAGGAAAGGAAGCATAAAAACTTAGGCGGACGAGGCGCCGTCTTCGTCATGGCTGCTGGAGAGGTCTGCGGCGAGGCTGCCGCTCTCCTCGGAGGATGCAACCTGGACGAACCGGTAAACCAAGGACTCCACGTGCCTGAGCACCTCGTCCTTGAGTGGGCTCCGAAGCTCCGCAGGCACCGGCTCCACCACACGGGAGAAGTCGAAGGCAGAGGCGAGGAGGTAGAGGTTGGAGAAGACATGCATCAGTGTGCAGTCCTGGAGATCGCGGGCACCCGACTCGATGTCCTCGTCCACCTTGGAGACGCACGACTCCAGTGCCTCCACTACCTTGAGGAAGAAGTCGCGGTAGCCCCCGTCGCCATTCGCGTGTGCCAGCTCCAGGACGTCCCCGACAAAGCGGCGGAGTGCGCTGCTAGCGCGCCGGGCAAGGTCTAGGAACTGCCTGGCGCACTGCGCCTCCATCATCCGCGCCTGCGCCTAATCGTCCTTGGCCCTCCGCACAACGTTGGCGGCTTCGCCGACTTGGGCCTGCAGCGACACCAACTCCGCGTCGACGTCCCCCTTGCCCCCGAGGGCAGCCTGGAGATCGACCTTGGCATCCTGTAGATGGGTCTTGCGTTCGTTCACCTCCTCCAGGAGCGCGTCGCATCGGAGCTGAAAGCGGGCTTCCTGCTGCGCCAGCTGGCTGCGGTACACCTCCAAAGCGGCTTCCCGCCCCCAAGCAACCCTTGCATCAGTGCCAGCGCTACCTGCGGCCTCCCTCTTCTTGAGCTGGGCAAGGACCTCGTTGCGTGTCGCATCGAAGGCGGCCTTGTCAGCGAGGACTTGACCCTCCAAGGCCTCAAGGCGTTCGTGCTCCGCCTCCTGGTTGAAGGCGGTCCGGTCGGCCTCCCGTTCGTGAAGGGACACGTTGGCCTCCCTCTCGACGACGGCCTCCTCCCTACAGGCTAGCTCTGCTCCGCGCGCGGCATCATGGGGAGTGCGTGTGCTGGCGGTAACCGCGCGCCCTCGGGGCTCCGCCGCGGCGTCGGGATGGCTAACGGTCCCCACAAGCCCTATCAAGCCAGGCGCGAGGGCTGAGGCCTCACTGGCAAGCAGCGCACGAGAAGGTGCCTCAGGCGAGGCACCCCTCTGGCTCTTGGGTGCAGGCGCCCTGAGGGAATCAATGATCAGGTTGACTGGCCCGAGCTGGGCATGCAAGGGAAATCTGGGAGGCCGATGCACTTACTCATCGCCGGCGGCCCAGCGCTGCTGCGTCGGGGTTGGCTATCGGTATCGGGGCTCCGGGGACCCAAAGAGGTCCGAACTCTGGGGTGCGCTGGTTCTCAAATCCTGCTCTCTCTTGCTAACCTACGGCGATGCTCCGGCGTGCTTGAGCTTGGGGGAAGAACAAGGAACGCGGTGGTTTACCCAGGTTCGGGCCACCTCGCGGTGTAAAACCCTACTCCTGCCTTTCTGGATTTCTTGGGGGTGTGAGTGAATACAGCAGGGGTCAGTCCTCTGCTACGATGGCTGCCCAGTTCCTCTTATACTGGCTTTGGTCCTCTTCCCCAAAAAATATCAGGCGGGAAGGGTTGCCACAAGCGCCAGTTTGAAGGCGGACAAGACTACAACTTATCCTAACAAAAGTAGTCTTCGCCTACAAAAGACTCCCTTTGTGACGTGCGGGTGGGCGTTGGGATGACCTCCATCCCGGCGAGCCCCCAGCTTTGGCCTTCTTACACCAAACTGGAAACCTTTGGAGGTTGCTTTGGGAACCGGCGAGCTAGCCCCACTCCCTTAGCACCAAAGGGGAAAGACTTCTCAGCGAAGCCTCCTGCCACGGCACCGGACGTCACTTGGCAGGGCGCACGTTGCCGTCATGACAGGCGGGCTGCGCGATCCTATCGAACCAACTTTGACCTATGCGCCCCGTGAAACCCCGGGTGGCGACCTCGCGAGGGTGTCGTCATGAGGCTGGTGGGGGTGCCTCCGGCCAAATGCCTCATGAGGTAGGGGCCCCCATGAAGGCCTTTCTCGCGAAGCCTAACGGCGGGTCGTACTCAGCCCAGGCCGCGCGTCGCATCGTGGGCCTCAGGTAGACGGGCCTCGGTACCCCCTGTCCCAGGGGCCCGACGGTAGCCCCCGAGCCTGTAGCAAGCACGACTCCACCAGCTGGAGGACGAAGCGGTGCGGGCTCCAACCGCCTGCGGGCCAGTCGCGATGTGTGGCGCACGACGGGGCGCGGTGTCACACCCTGTGTTTTGCCTCATGACTAAGTTAACATGACTCAAAAATCAGGGCCAACAAAAAGTTTTTGTGTGCTTGTGATGATTGCCTGGATTGCTGATTGCTTATTTGCTTGCTTGTGTTTTACTTCATAGGATTCTCCTACTCTCAAAACTCACCTCCTTGATCCAAATCTTTGCCCAATGACCAAGCCATGTGTATAGGACTTAAAACTATTTGTATAAAATACTATTTTGGCCAAAAATCATTTATTTAATTTCGGTTTTCAAAACCCCTTGAGTTAAGGCTTGAACTACAGGTCCTCAAATTAGGGTGAATGATTTGCACCAAAGACTTTATTTGGAACCTACCATATATAATACATCCCAAAACCACCAAATATTATTTTTAAAGATTATTGTCCTATTTTATTTAAAGGCTTTTTCTTATGGCCAGTAATTGTCTTTTACAAGGAAAATTTTATTTTATGCTTTAAAAATATTTGAGAAAATTTAGGGAAACTCAGTGGACATATATTTTCCATATATATGAGTTTGAACACATGGTCATGTTCAAAATATTGGACAAAGCACTCCAAAACCCTTTCTACTATTTCAAGTATTTGAGATATTTCTATAAGAAATATTATCAAATAAATCCAAGAAAATTCTAGCATGTCACATATGCCATATGTGATCATCTTGACAAGTCTCATCTCAATCCCAATAATTTTGGTTCACCAAACTACCCCAAAACCCTCTCTGTCCAGATCCAAACTTGAGCAACTTTACATTGCCAAGTGCCTCCAATGTGCTCAAACTTTGTGGACATGTTCTAATCCTCGAATAATGCGTCTACACCAAGTGGTGCATAAAGGAGAACAGATCCACCTGCCCAAATCCCCCCAAACCCATTTCTGCTTATTTCTAGAATTGGAAATTATTGCATTGTCAAGTTTCCCCATTTGGTCCCAAACTTTTTGGGCATGCTCTAATTCCCAAATGATGCCACCACACCAAGTGGTGCATCAAGGACAATGGATTTGCATAACTAGATATAAGCAAGTCCATTTCTGCCCAATTCTAGGGATTGCCAAAGTTGCATTAGCCACTTTCTACATTTGAGCTAAAAATTTGTGGTCAAGTCTCATTTGTGATTCCACTCACTCATGTTAAGTTTCATGCCCATTGGAGAAACTTAGCTAGATCAAATCATCATCAAACACCTTCTGCCTTTTTCTAAGAATCAATGATTGAGAGGGGAAAAGTTTTCTCCTTGAGCTAGGATTTTTACCACACCTCTACCTGACCCCCAGCTACTCCTAGTAAAAACCCCATGAACTCAGCTCATGTATTGGGTGGTTAAAAACCCAAGATTCCTCTTTGGACAAGCAATGGCAGCACCATTTTCACTTCTCCCTCTCTCCATTTCTTTTCCTGCTCACTTCCTTACCTCCTAACCATCAAGGTGCATCGCAGAAGGGACCTAGACACTAGAGGACACGCCAGAGCACCTGGGAGCAAGCCATGCCGGCCATATGCATGCTCCGGAGCGTGCTATAGTACGCCCCAACACTGTAGCCGCGTCCTGCCCGAGGCTCCCGACCACCTCGTGTCCCCCCCCATGCCTACCGACGCGCCTCGGCGTCCGCAACACGGCACCAGGTCGTCCCCCTCCTCTGTCTTCTTCCTGTTGCCCCCTCGCACGCGCACTGGACCACCCGAGAGCACCAGTCCGTGAGCTCGGATGCGCGAGCCCTGCCGGCCTCTGGCTCCTCTCTCTCAATTCCCCTCGTCATGGACCGCTCCCACGAATACCCCCGAGCCACCCATCCCTCCTCCCGTGGCCACCAGAACCAGTTTCACGGGCGCCGGCGAACTCTGCCCACGGTGCACCGCACCCCCACCTATTTAAGCCACCACTGGCCTCCCTCTTCCCGCTGATCACCCTCTGCTACTCCTAATCGAGCCCCGGCGCCATCCGTTTCACCCCCCAGCTCTCTGTGCTCTGGATCGACTAGGACTGTGCCGCCTTGAGTCACCGGAGTACACATGGTACAACCCTCCTTCGCACATGTTCTATTCTGGTTTGGAATCCCAATGTGTCACTGACCCCATTCTTTCCATCGATAGCAGCCCAGGGCGAGCATCTTGACCTCGAGCCGGAGCTCCGCCGCTCGGGTCCAATGCCGCCATTGCTTCCTTCATCGCCAGCGGCAAGCCCCACCTCCCCTGGAAACGCTCGAGCTACCTGTCCTCGCCCGTGCCCTTTTTTCGTTAATCCATCGCCGGAATCGCCATCGATGAGGCCTCTTTCATCCATGTCCCGAGGTAGAAGCCGACCACAGGGTCCACCTGCCAGTCTCTTCGCTCGCCACCTCTCACTGATGGGTGGGACCCACCCGTCAGATTCAAATCAGACGACCGCGCACGTACCGGTTCACTGGGTAAGTGGAGGCGCATTCGTGGAACACGCCTTCGAAGGCTGCCTGTTCGGGCTGATTCCCTCTCTGGGCCGGCTCAGCTGGCGCCCTTCTGGCCTAGTTGAGCAGGGACATTTTTCTTTTTCTTTTTCCAGCAATTTCCAAATATTCCACAGAATTGAATAAAAATCCAAATGCCATGATTCAAGTTTCTACATTCTCCTAAAAATACTGCCTATTATTTGGTGTAACTTTCGTATTTTTCCACCACAAGTTTTTGTACTGTTCCAATTTGAATTAAAATTTAAATTATTCAAAACCCAGTTTGTAAAATCCCTAGAACATACAAATCAACTCCAAATGGAATGATTGCAATTTCTAGGTGCTCTAAAAATTAACCCCTATTTATCCGGCCATGGTTAACATTTTTACCATGCATTGATTCTGCTGGATCAAATAAATAGCCCCATTTTTCATTTATTTCATCTTAAGAAATTCAAAGGAAAATCATCTCAACTCCAAATCCAATGAAACCACTTCCTACATGTTTCTAAAACCATGCCCTATTTAATAGGTGCATTCACTTGTTTTTATAAAAAAGTTTTCTGTAGACTCCTTATCGGATCAATAATTCCCTCCATTTCCATCATTCAAAAATCTCTGGTAATCCAAATCCATTAGAGCAACTTTAGTTATTTTTCTTATGACCATAGACATTCTAGAAAAATAAAGTTTCTATTTTTTAACACTTCTGTTTGCTACCTTGTTGTGTTGCTCGTTGTGGTTGTTTCCGACGATAGTTGACAAAGTAGATGAAGTGCTCGGAGTTGGACCAGAAGCGTGTGAAGACCTGGAAGACTTTGCTGAGCCAGGCAAGCAGCCCGTTGACCATGTCTAAGAAACCTTTCTATGCATGTCATATAGCACTTGATATTTAAGCATCGGAATCATGATGATCATGGTGACCACCTTTATGGGTTGCCTCCGTTACTTTCCTCGTTGATACTTGCATGACATGACTCTATTTCCTGCTTAGAGTTGTGTGGGTGGGAAGTAGGTAGGATGCTCAAGTAGTTGCTATGCGAATGGGATGGGTATATGCATGGTGTTGGATACAAAGTGATTTCAAAGACTTTTCAAAAACCCTGTCGGGTGCCACTAATGCTTGAGGGAGAAGATGAGCTACGTAACCACTTGTGAAAGAAGTGGTGTACCGGAGCAAGTCGTGTGTGTGTTTTCGAAAAAGAATTAGATTTAAGATTTGTCGACCGTCCCACCCTTACATGTACAACCACTCTACCCCTATATGGGAAGAGGCTTTATTGATTACTTTGGTCGATGCTAGCAAAGAGCCCGCATTACTAGTGGCGAGAGAGCCAGAGTTACTCTCTCGATACGGGCTCGTGCCAGGTAGAGCGACCATAGGCTGTTTTCACAGACACCGGGCACACCGTTGCGTCCCTTGATGGATGGTACTATGTTGAGGAATTCTCATGTTTCTACATCATGAAGATGTGTGCCAACGAGTGGACTCTTTGTTTAGTGTCGTCAAGGTAAAGGCATTGTTCGGGTGCTTACCGTGGGCATGTAAAATACCACGAGTCTTGGATGACACAGAAGTTCCCCGAGTCTTGTGGGTAAAGTGTGCAACCTCTGTAGAGTGTAAAACTATTCGAATAGCCATGTCCACGATCAAGGACAGTTGGGTGGTGCTGCTTAAACTACATCCATTGTTTTCACAAAAACTTGGTGTGTGTGTGGGAAGAGAATACTGAGATGAGTCGAATGACTTGACATGATGATTGAACATGAGATGTTCAACCTTTATTCATCTTGATATTTGTAACTTGTTCATATGGTTACTCGGGACCTCATGATGCATGCTTCTACATGTTGATAGGACATACCATTGCATTAAAATTTGCTTTTCGCAAAGATACCTATTTATTGCTATATCATGCTTGTTATACCTTGTTCCAAGAACTTGGGTTGCTTGCGAGTACATTCAAAGTACTCATTGGCTTGCCACTGGTTATTTTATTGGCCAGGCATGAAAGAACAAGATGTAATGAAGGGTACCTTGGTGAGAACTTGCGAGCTAGGATGATGATGTCTACTGCGCAACTTTATTCTTGTAGACTTTGTTGGGCCTCCAAGCGCAGAGTTTTGTAGGATAGTAGCAATTTTCCCTCAAGTGGATGACCTAAGGTTTATCAATCCGTGGGAGGTGTAGGATGAAGATGGTCTCTCTCAAATAACCCTGCAATCAAATACGAGAAATCTCTTGTGTCCCCAACACACCCAATACAATGGAAAATTGTATAGGTGCACTAGTTCGGCGAACAGATGGTGATACAAGTGCAATATGGATGGTAAATATAGGTTTTTGTACTCTGAAAATATAAAAACAGCAAGGTAGCAATTAACAAAAGTGAGCACAAATGGTATTGCAATGCTTGAAAACAAGGCCTAGGGTCCGTACTTTCGCTAGTGCAATCTCTCAACAATGCTATTATAATTGGATCACATAACCATCCCTCAATGTGCAACGAAGAATCACTCCAAAGTTCTTATCTAGCGGAGAACATAAGAAAAAATTGTTTGTAGGGTTCGAAACCACCTTAAAGTTATCCTTTCCGATCGATCTATCCAAGAGTTCGTACTAAAATAACACCAAGTTATCCTTTCCGATCGATCTATTTCAGAGTTTGTACTAGAATAACACCATATGATACGCATCAACCAACTCTAATGTCACCTAGATACTCCAATGTCACCACAAGTATCCATGAGTTAATTCTACGATATGCATCAAACAATTTTAGATTCATAATACTCAATCCAACACAAAGAACCTCAAAGAGTGCCCCAAGATTTCTATCGGAGAACAAGGCATGAAAATGTGCAATCAACCCCTATGCGTAGATCCCCAAGGTCACCGGAATCCGCAAGTTGACGCCATAACATATATGAAGTGAATCACTTGAATACCCCAATGTCACTACGGGTATTCGCACGATAGACATACATCAAGTGCTCTCAAATCCATAAAAGTGTTCAATCCGATAATAACAAAATCTCAATGGGAAAACTCAATTCATCACAACAAGATAGAGAGGGGAAACACCATATGAACCAACTATATTAACAAAGCCCGTGATACATCAAGATCGTGCCATCTCAAGAACACGAGAGAGAGATTAAACACATAGCTACTGGTACAAACCCTCAGCCCCAAGGTGGATTATTCACACATTATCATGGTGAGAAAGAGAGAGTTGTTGATGGAGAGGTGCAGCCCCAAAGAGATGGAGGCGATGGCGGCCACGGCGCCGGCGACGGGCGGCGGCCCCTTGCCCCCCTTCTTCCTTGGTCTTGGTGCTGCAATGGAGGAGACTCTACCCTTCTTGACGGGTGCCAAGGGAGAGGCAAATTTGTGGTTTTTGGTGGTTTTCCCGAAATTAGGGTTTTTCTATCCTTACATGTGCCTCTATGGTGCTCTATGGCCCTCCGATGGATGGACCCTTGATCCAATGGCTCTTGGGCACCTCTAGAACCTTCCTAGTGACTCCTCACAGCCCTCATGAGTCCTCAAAGTCGTGGCTTGGCCGAATACATCAGATATGGTAAGAGTTGGACTCAATCACGTCATCAATTCTCGTAATCCCGTAATCAGATATTTGCCTCCAGTAAAACGGGTCCACAGATCTCATCCGAACTCCGTTTTGGACTAATTAGGAGTCCAGAATCAATGCCATAAAATTCCCCACACTTTCCTAGTTTTAGATTTTTCCATTTGACGCCGTCTTCGGGGGTCAAACTGACGATTTCTAAAAACTGTTCCTAGACAGATTTCAGGAAAGTCAGAGTCCTCCTCCAACAAGACTCCTTTTGTGTTTTTTCGACAATTTCCAATTAATTCCTGCACATCAAAGTGTGAAACAAGAACTTGTGCACTTTTGCAACCATTAATAGGTTAGTCCTAATAAATGATAAAACCATAGTAAAAACATAGGCAAATATGACATGAATACTTCATAAATTATCGATACGTTGGAGATGTATCAGATGCTTCCCAGTTAGAATGCCTGTAGGGTTAAGGCAGATGGCATGGGTCCACGCTATCGTTGAAGATTTCTGCAGTGAGTTTATGAAGACTTGGTCATAAAGTCCATATTTGAATAAAACCGTACATAATGGATGTAAGACTCTTGTTATTCAGGTTTTGCGTGTTTAGTGACCATTGATATCTGGGATCACTGTGCACGTACATTCGCTGATCACAACTTATGAGTCGGGGTCCCCATAGAGCTGGTATCAGAGCCATCCTGACTGTAGGAAGCCCTTAGTTAGCATGGACGTTAGTTAGGATAGGAACTAGCCCCGAGACCCCAAAACCTATTGCACTTCTCTCCTCTTCTGATCTAGCCCTCTATAGAACCTTTTATACTCACCTCATCCTCTCCTGTCATATTAACCCTCCTCTGACCATCTTGTAGATGGCCGTTGCTCCCATGGGACTCCTAATGACCAGATTTCCGCCTCTCCTAAGGGACTGCCTCCAGCAATGCCACTATCATTCGGAGCTGATGTACACCCTTCACGAACTGGACAATGGCGAGTTTGGAATGGAGTTCTACGCCAAGGTGGTTTTACCTGCCAAGATGTCACCCCAGAATTGGCTCTTTGTTGGACCGCCTATGCCAACAAGAGAGATGGCCATTCATCAGGCGGCCTATTAAGCCCTCCTCCCGGAAATGAAGGAAGGGAAAGCTACCCGCTACCTGCCCAGCAAGAGTGGATTAGGAGCCTCTCCTCAAGCAATGATTTCCACAAGAGATGAAGACCCAACCCTCAAGCTCCAGATCCGCTTCGCCAACGCGGTAGATTACCTTCTGCGTTACCTTACCGAAGAATTCCTCAAGTCCCGCCAAGATTTCCCTTCGCTCCTACATCTCCACTGCCTCGAGAAGAAGGTGGTCGAGCAAGAGCAACAGATAGCTTCCCTACAAGTCTACATCACCAACCAAAGACAGCAAATTGAGGAACTTCAGAAAGCCTACAACTCATCCCCACACAGAAGGCATAGGAACGGATTTCTGTATCCACCGCGTAGAGGACCATCGTCAGGCCAACGACGTCATAACCCAAGGAGGGTTAACGACCTCTTTGCTCCCGTCACATGCCATGGATGTGGCAAATATGGGCATATTGTTAGGAGGTGTCCCAACAAGCAGCCGACTGTCGCATACCCACTGGTACCACAGGAGGGCTTAGGAGCTGAAGACTGAGCGTCCTTCCCTCTGAGACATGAAGCAAGCACGACTACCGAGTCCGAGCACCCCTAGGGTAGGATGAGTCATGTAACCCCTATGCGAAGTCGATTCCGTGTGATGGTTCAAATGAAACCATGTTGTGTGTTGTTTGCTTTTATCTGTTTGTGTTTTGGTATAAGTCGCACCTTTGCCCTCGGCAACGTGTACGTGACTATGTCGTTTATCTTATCTTAATGAATGTGTTTGGACCTTTCGGCACTTATTTGATTGCACTTGCACTATACCAACCCCTTACGCGCTCCCCTCTATGCTACTTTTCCCTCTCACCCTTCTCATCAACTGAAGACCGAAAAGGCAAGATGCACCAAGGATCCCACCTCGGCAGACAACTGGTATTGAAGACTTTTGACGATAACCTATTCAACTAGGTGCAACCCCGTAGAGATGTGCCTTTTCATCAAGATTGGAAACCCTTGCCTAGACTAACCTAGACCTCTCAAGTTACCCGACCCAACCTTTAACCATGTGCTTAACATACGGGTTTGCAAGAGAACATCGGATAAGCTTTGATAACCTTGGTTTAGCACTGGGTTTCATCATAGGACTAGTGATCCTAGTGAACAGACACATTGCATCCCTAAGCCAACACTTGAACTACCGATGCCATAAGGAAGATCGTTTTGAGGATACATGATTAATAGACTAATGATTTGATGTTACTATAATAGATGTCTTGAGGATATAGCTAAGCCCCTTTGGTGGATTGCGAGACTTTCATGATGATAGGTGAACTTGGTGGATCAAGTTAGTATAGTGGCACAACTTATCTCTCCCTTGAGTAAATTGGATTTAGTAGGGCGATTGTGACCACAAGCACCGACATTCTTGGTGGTGTAACAATTTGATTTTGTCAAGTAGTAGTCATGGATTGACGATGTTATGATAATGACTCGGAAGAACAAGTAGGGATTCTCGTCGGACATAAGGTTTGGATTTAAATAGGTCATCCTAGTGGAGTATAGATGCTGAGTAAGTCGGCATGGTTCAGAGTGATTTGGATTTAGTCCGATGATCTCGATCTCGATACCATGTTTCTTGATGGCAGATAAACTAGAAATACTGGATTGTTGTCCGATTTGATTCGAGAACCTATATGCACTTAACATTGGGGTTTACTAGATCATCATGATGGGAATTGGTGGATAAACTACGATGAGATAGTCCTTTTCAATGATTTGGGGAGTATAGGAACTCTAGAAGATATATGGAATATCACCGGTATTGGATTTGTAGCAATAATGGATCATGTGATATTGGATGGTATTCTTGGATCGGTTAATTGGGTTCGTAGGAAGGGAACAAGATCTTGGATTGGTATAATGCGTGTTCCTTAGCATAGAGGCGCAATACCTTAGACCTTGGGTAAATTGGCTGAGCACCTCGATCTGTAGTGTATTATTCAAGCTTAGCATCTTATATGCTTCACCAGAGGATTTTTACATAGGGATATACATGAGTTAGCCATAGTATACATATGTGATATTGGTTTAGTCCTTCTCTCAAACCATGAGGATATGAATAACCTAAGTGACGTTTGGAGTTGACTTACGCATAGTGTTTCGGTGGGATAAAATGACTTTTGGTTGGAGTAATAGGTAGGATTACTAGCATCTAAGGACCGTGCTCAAGGATAAGATGGTAGACAGTCACTCACATCCTAAGATCCTTGAAAACCTGAAGTTTTACCAAACCATAACCTGGTTGGAATATGACCATAGGGTTTGGCTCTAAGTCATTAGAATATGGCCAATACTCCACCTCGACCACCACCAATCTTGTCCATGAGGGAGTTGGACACAAAGAACAAGATTACATTGGACCACCAACCCCCCTGGACAAGTGACCATACGGAACAAATGCCCGCTCCTCTCACGTATCCCATGAGCAATGTGTTATACTTGGAGGAATACGTTGTTGTCCTCATGGATGACATACTTATTTATCCAACGAGAGAAAGGAACACCTTAGTCCTACTTGGATACACCCCAGAAGCACAAATTACCATGCCTCTCAAGTATAAGGTTTCACCTTGAAGGAGTTGGGCTCCCCGAAGCACCCTCCCTAAAGCAGAAGACATTCTTGCGCAAGCAAGATGAAGAACAACTATGGTTGGGAAGCCACGACGACGAAGAAGAAGAAGCAAGATAAGTCAACCACCACTCCTCTGCCGGCTACATTAGCTAGACTATATCAAGAAGCACCGACGTTCAAGCACGATGAAGCCCTTGGACATCAAGAGGATTAAAGAGCCCCTTGTTTTAAATGGTCAGCTATCACTTCCTGACTAGGGAGGAACCAAGAAGTTGATAGCACCCCTCACTCCACCACCTCGACGGTGTACGATGAACATGATGTCACTACTCTCTTCAAATGCCTAGGACGGACTGGAACGACTGTCATGACTTTTTTACCATCCCCTTTTTGGTCCAATCAAGGATGTGACCCTGACTGAGTCATAGTGAAACACCTGTCAAAGGTGGTTCACCCCGCTAGCCAAGCCTCAGACCTTGGGGATTGGATGGCGGATCTATACTTTTGGATGGTCAGCTTATTTAGAACCCCCTAGAGACCCTCTCTCATGGAACAAACCATTTTGACACCAAGTCTCTAAGCTTAGTCTTAGGGACGAGATGATGTGGCTTGAGACTGCGTCGGTATTTCCCCAAAGAGGAAGGGATGATGCAGCATAGCGACGGTAAGTAATTCCCTCAGTTACGAAACCAAGGTTATCGAACTAGTAGGAGGATCACCACCACCCAATAAGCAACACCTGCACACAAATAACAAATACTTGCAACCCGACGTGAAAAAGAGGTTGTCAATCTCTCTACGGTAAAAAGATAGATTAGGTAGTGATAGATAGGAGAGATAGATCTTTCAAGAACACAAAATAAGAAGAGCGAATAAATAGTGCATCAATATGTTTTTGGATTTTTGGTATAGTAGATATGAAAACAAAGAGGCAAAAAGATAGATCGGAAAGCAATATGTTGGAAAAGTAGATCCGGGGGCCGTAGGTTTCACTAGTGGCTTCTCTCATGAGTATAGCACACGGTGGGTGAACAAATTACTGTTCGGCAATTGATAGAAGATCAACTAATCATGACGATATCCAAGGCGATGATCATTATATAGGCATCATGTCCAAGATAAGTAGACCGACTCCTGCCTGCATCTACCACTATTACTCCACACATCGACCGCTATCCAACATGCATCTAGTGTATTAAGTTCATGGAAAAATGGAGTAATGCAATAAGAACGATGACATGATGTAGACAAGATCTATTCATGTAGGAATAGACCCCATCTTGTTATCCTTAATGGCAACAATACCTGCGTGCCTTGCTATCCCTTCTGTCACTGGGAAAGGACACCGCAAGATCGAGCCCATCACAAAGCACCTCTTCCCATGGCAAGAAAAATCAATCTAGTTGGCCTACCTAAACCAAAGATTCGAAGAAGAAATACGAGGCTATAATTAATCATACATATAAGAGATCAAAGAAGACTCAAATAATATTCATGGAAAGAAACTCATCATGAACTCAAAATTCATCGGATCCCAACAAACACACCGCAAAAATTTACATCAAATAGATCTCCAAGAGACCATTGTATTGAGAATCAAAAAAGAGAGAGAGGAAGCAATCTAGCTACTGCCTACGGACCCGTAGGTCTATGGTGGAGTACTCACGCATCATCGGAGAGGCACCTATGAAGAAGATAAACCCCTCTGTGATGGTGTTAGATTGGATCTTGAGTCTCTGGAACTTGCGGCGGCTGGAATTGTGTTTCGTCGACTCCCCTAGGGTTTTCCGAATATTTCAGAATTTATAGGCATCACAGGCGGTGGAGGGGGGCCCGTGGAGGGAACAACCCATCAGGGCACGCCGTGGGCCCCCTGGCGCGCCCTGGTGGGTTGTTCTCTCCACAGCCCACCTTCCTAGCTCTTCTTTGGCTCTCTGGGTGTCTTTTGGTCTAGAAAAAATCTCCAAAAAGTTTCGTCGCGATTGGACTCCGTTTGGTACTGATATTCTGCGAAGTAAAAAACAAGCAAAAACAGCAACTGGCACTTTGGCACTATGTCAATAGGTTAGTGCCAAAAAATGATATAAAGTTGTTATAAATTGATTGTAAAACATCCAAGAATGATAATATAACAGCATGGAACAAGCAAAAATTATAAATACGTTGGAGACGTATCAGCATCCCCAAGCTTAATTCCTTCTCGTCCTCGAGTAGGTAAATGATAAAAACAGAATTTTTGATGTGGAATGCTGCCTAACATGTTCATCTCATATTCTTTTCTTTTGTATAGCATGGACATTTGGACTTGTAGATGATTCAAAGTAATAGTCTAGTTTTAACATAATGACTTCAATACTCAAGCATGCCAACAAGCAACCATGTCTTCCAAAATATCAACACTAAAGAAAGTTATCCCTAGCCCATCATGCTCAATCATTCATCCATTCATGAAACACTCAAATATTAGCTATAACCAATGCTCTAGTACGATCATAGTGCCCCCTAGTTGGTGCTTTATAAGAGAAGATGGAGAATCAAAGTAAAAATAAAAATTACATAAAGTAAAAAAGATAGGCCCTTCGTAGAGGGAAGTAGGGATTTGTAGAGGTGCCAGAGCTCAAAGTTTTAAATTGAGAGAGAAAATTATTTTGGGTGGCATGCTTTTCCTATCAACGAAAACGACAAAGTAGCTCACAATACTTTTCGTGCTAGATATATCATAGGCGGTTCCCAAACAAAAAATAAAGTTTATTCCTTTTTCCACCAAACTTTCACATTCCATGGCGGGCCGTATCCACGGTTGCCTTCCATAACAACACTTTTCAAGGAATTTATTATTTGACAACATAAAGTAAATATTTTTTCTTTTTCATTTCGGGAATGGGCATCCCAATTACCGCCGCACTCTCGTGCAATGACAAGTGAATAAACACTCATCTTGAGAATAAAACATCTAGAATGGAAAAATATTGGACACTCCCCACCATTTCATGAGCGGTACGAGCACACAAAAGAGAAAATTTATTTTGAAAATTTAGATATGGCACATACAAATTTGCTTGGAACGGCATGGAAATACCGCATATAGGTAGGTATGGTTGATTCATAAGGCAAAACTTGGTTTAAGGATTTTGGATGCACAAGTAGTATTTCTACTTAGTACAAATGGAGGCTAGCAAATAGATTGAGAAGTAACCAAACCAAGAAACAAAAATTCACATAAGTGAGCATTGAGCATAACTAACATGGAATAATACACCACAAGTAGGATGTAATTTCGTTGCATAACTATTGACTTTTGTACTCGCATAGGGAATCCCAAACCTTAACATCAATATTCCTACTAAAGCATAATTACTTACTACCATGACTCACATATTACTATCATCATGTTTCAAAACTATTACAAGAAATTAAGTTTACTTTGTCCAATGATCTTCATGAAAGTTTTTATTATATCCTCCTTGGATAACTATCACTTTGGGACTAGTTTCATATATTGTCATTGCTTTTTTGACAAGCTCAAACAAATCTAAGTGAAGCACATGAGCATAAAGATTTCATCTCTCCAAAAGATATAAGTGAAGCATGAGAGGATTTATTCAAAATTAACTAACTCTCAAATTAATCTAAGTGAAGCATGAGAGTATTTCTACAAAAATTTCCAAGCACACCGTGCTCAAAAAGATATAAGTGAAGCACTAGAGCAATTCTATAGCTCAAAAAGTTTAAGTGAAGCATAGAGAGCAATTCTAACAAATCATAGCATAATTTTGGCTCTCCCAAATAGGTGTGTACAGCAAGGATACAAATGAAAAACTAACAAGCAAAGCAAGCAAATATACAAGACACTCCAAGCAAAACTCATGATATGTGACGAATAAAAATATAGCTCCAAGTAAAATACCGATGGTCGTTAGAAGAAAGAGGGGATGCCACCCGGGGGCATCCCCAAGCTTAGTTGCTTGTTACTCTTTGGATATATCTTGGGGGTGCGGTATCATCCCCAAGCTTAGGCTCTTATCACTCCTTATTCCTTCATCCATCGTGATCTCACCCAAAACATGAAAACTTCAATCACACAAAACTCAACAAAATCTTCGCGAGATCCGTTAGTATAATAAAGAAACTCACTAATTTAGGTGTTGTTGCAAACCCATTCATATTTTGCTATTGCATTATACCTACTGTATTTTAACTTTACCATGGCTCATATCCTTCAATATAACCCATAGATTCATCAAAACAAGTACACAATGCAACGAAAACAGAATCTGTCTTAAACAGAACAGTCTGTAGCAATCTGTAGTCGAACTATACTTTTGTAACTCTAAAAATTCTGAAAAATTACGAAAACGTAAAGAATTTGTATATAAACACTGTGTTAAAATTTCAGCTTAAGATCACGTTCCAGCAAAAAATAAAAATTCAAATACTGGACGCAAAGTTACTGTTTCAGATTCAGCATCGCTTCTACTCATCTTATGAATCATCCTAAAGGCTCTACTTGGCACAAAGACTAAATAAACCATAAAAACACAATTATAACAGAGGCATAATTGTTTCAACACTCAAAAACAGAAAGGAAAAAAGCAAAAATAAATTTATTCATTGGGTTGCTTCCCAACAAGCGTTATCGTTTTACGCCCCTAGCTAGGCATAACGCATAGATTCAAGTATTGTCATCTTTGGTTTAGGATCCATAGGATGCCCTCATGATTGATTCATAAGGTGACTTAATTCTTGTTGTAGCGAAGTGCTCCATACCATTTCTTAGTGGAAATTGAAAACGAATATTGCCTTCTTTCATATCAATCACGGCACCTATAGTGCGTAAAAACGGTCTACCAAGTATAATGGGACAAGACGGATTGCAATCGGTATCAAGCACAATGAACTCTATGGGCACATAGTTCCTATTTGCAAGAATAAGAACATCATTAATTCTTCCCAAAGGTTTTTTTAATATTAGAATCCGCCAAGTGCAAATTAAGAGAGCATTCTTCAATATTGGTGAGACCAAGCACATCACATAAAGATTTTGGAATCGTGGAAACACTAGCACCCAAATCACACAAAGAAAAGCACTCATAATTTTTAATCTTGACCTTAATGGTAGGTTCCCATTCATCATGCAATTTTCTAGGAATACAAATCTCCAACTCCAACTTTTCTTCAAAGGATTTCATCATGGCATCAACGATGCGTTTAGTAAAAGCTTTATTTTGCTCATAAGCCTGGGGTGAATTCAACATGGATTGCAGCAAAGAAATACATTCAATCAAGGAGCAACTATCATAATTAAAGTCTTTGCAATCCAAAATAGTGGGCACATCACTAGTTAAAGTTTTGACCTCTTCAAACCCACTTTTATGAAGGTTTTCATCAAGAATTTCACCCCCAAATTACTGGGACGCCTTCTAGCTAAAGTTGACTCTACTTCAGTCCCTTTAGCATCAATTTTAATATTACTAAACAAGGAATCAATAGTAGAAACACCAATCACATTAAGGCAATAACTAGAAAATGATTTTTCTGAGATTTCTCTTTTTGCTCTAAGCATAGCGGTTCTTTTCTTACTATCATCCATAGAGACATATAAAGCTTTAATTGATTCATCAATCTTAGGCACAAAAGCTTTCAACTTGAGATTTTCAGCATCATGAGAAATTCTATCAATGCTTCTAGACATATCATCAATCTTATTCAACTCTTCTATCGTAGTATTGAAAGCCTTTTGCGCATTGATAAATTATTTAATATTACTCTCAAGATCAGAGGTGTTCCTATTATTATTGTAAGAGGAATTAGCATTGGAATTACCATAATTATTAGAGGAATTTCCAGGAAAAGGCCTAGGGTTAAAATTACCTCTATAAGCATTGTTATTGAAATTGTTTCGCGAGACAAATTCACATCTAGGGAATCACTATTTTGCTCAATCAAGGTAGACAAAGGCACATCATTAAGATCAATAGGAGCATTTTTACTAGCAACCAATTTCATCAGAGCATCAACCTTATCACTCAAAGTGCTAATTTCTTCAATCGAATTAAATTTTTTACTAGTAGGTGCTCTTTTGGTATGCCATTGTGAATAATTAGCCATAATATTGTCTAGCAATTTAGTAGCTTCACCCAAAGTAATTTCCATAAAAGTACCACCCGTGGCGGAATCTAAAAGATTTCTAGAGACAAAATTCAATCCCGCATAAAATTTTTGTATGATCATCCAAAGATTTAAACCATGAGTAGGACAATTTCTTAGCATCAACTTCATTCTTTCCCAAGATTGTGCAAGATGTTCATGCTCAAGTTGCTTAAAATTCATGATTTGTGTCCTAAGGGAAATAATTTTCACGGGCGGAAAATACTTAGTGATAAAAGCATCCTTGCACTTATTCCAAGAATCGATAATATTGCGAGGCAAAGAGGAAAACCTAATTTTTGCACGATCCCACAAGGAAAAAGGAAATAATTTCAACTTCACTATATCATTGTCCATATCTTTTTTATTTTGCATATCACACAATTCTACGAATGTGTTTAGATGGGACGCGGCATCCTCATTAGGATTACCGGCAAATTGATCTTTCATGACAATGTTCAACAAAGCGGCATTAATATCACAAGACTCCGCACTAGTGGCAGGAGGAGCAATAGGAGTACTAATAAAATCATTGTTATTAGTATTGGAAAAGTCACACAACTTGGTGTTTTCTTGAGTCATCGTGACTACGCAAACAAGATTGCAAGCAAGGAAGAAATCCGGCGAGAAAAAGGCTAATGAAAAAAAAAAGACGAATAAAACGGCAAATTGGTGAAGTGGGGGAGAGGAAAACGAGAGGCAAATGGCAAATAATTTAAATGCAAGGAGATGAGATTTGTGATTAGGAACCTGGTAGATGGTGATGGAGTCTCCTCGGCGCCTGAGGTTGGCATGTAGAAGAGACCGCTTCCTCCCCGGCAACGGCGCCAGAAATTCCTTTTACGTGGCTTGAGACTGCGTCGGTATTTCCCCAAAGAGGAAGGGATGATGCAGCACGGTGACGGTAAGTATTTCCCTCAGTTATGAAACCAACGTTATCGAAACAGTAGGAGGATCACCACCACCCAATAAGCAGCACCTGCACAGAAATAACAAATACTTGCAACCAGACGCGAAAGAGAGGTTGTCAATCTCTCTACGGTAAAAAGATAGATTAGGTAGTGATATATAGGAGAGATAGATCTCTCAAGAACACAAAATAAGAGGAGCGAATAAATAGTGCAGAAATATGTTTTTTGATTTTTGGTATAGTAGATCTGAAAACAAAGAGGCAAAAAGATAGATCGGAAAGCAATATGTTGGAAAAGTAGACCCGGGGGCCGTAGGTTTCACTAGTGGCTTGTCTCATGAGTATAGCACACAGTGGGTGAACAAATTACGGTTGGGCAATTGATAGAAGATCAAATAATCATGAAGATATACAAGGCGATGATCATTATATACGTATCACGTCCAAGATAAGTAGACCGACTCCTGCCTGCTTCTACCACTATTACTCCACACATCGACCACTATCCAGCATGCATCTAGTGTATTAAGTTCATGGAAAAACGGAGTAATGCAATAAGAATGATGGCATGATGTAGACAAGATCTATTCATGTAGGAATAGACCCCATCTTGTTATCCTTAATGGCAACGATACATGCGTGCCTTGCTGCCCCTTCTGTCACTAGAAAAGGACACCGCAAGATCGAACCCATCACAAAAGCACCTCTTCTCATGGCAAGAAAAATTGATCTAGTTGGCCTAACTAAACCAAATATTCGAAGAAGAAATACGAGGCTATAAGTAATCATGCATATAAGAGATCAAAGAAGACTCAAATAATATTCATGGATAGAAACTGATCATGAACTCAAAATTCATCGGATCCCAACAAACACACCGCAAAAGTTTACATCAAATAGATCTCCAAGAGACCATTGTATTGAGAATCAAAAAAGAGAGAGAGGAAGCCATCTAGCTACTGCCTACGGACCCGTAGGTCTATGGTGGACTACTCACGCATCATCGGAGAGGCACCTATGAAGAAGATGAACCCCTCCGTGATGGTGTTAGATTGGATATTGAGGCTCTTGAACATGCGGCGGCTGGAATTGTGTTTCGGCGACTCCCCTAGGGTTTTCCGAATATTTGAGAATTTATAGGCATCAGAGGCAGTGGAGGGGGGCCCTGTGGTGGGCACAACCCACCAGGGCGCGCCGGGGGGCCCCCTGGCGTGCCCTGGTGGGTTGTGCTCTCCACAGCCCACCTACCTGGCTCTTCTTTGGCCCACTGGGTGTCTTCTGGTCCAGAAAAAATCTCCAAAAAGTTTCGTCACGATTGGACTCCGTTTAGTACTGATATTCTGCGAAGTAAAAAAACAAGCAAAAACAACAACTGGCACTTTGGCACTATGTCAATAGGTTAGTCCCAAAAATGATATAAAGTTGTTAAAAATGATTGTAAAACATCCAAGAATGATAATATAACAGCATGGAACAAGCAAAAATTATATATATGTTGGAGACGTATCACGAGACTCAACCCAAACCGACCCACAAATGGCAAAGAGAAGACATGTAGACGAAACACTCGAAGACCCGCCAGAAACGCGCGTCCGTGACGACGAAGACAAATTGCCGAAGATGAATGAAGAACATACCTGACCAACTTACTCAAGCTGAAGATCTCGACAAGAAGCCTACGAGGACGCGCTTCAACACTCTCAAGGATGAAGACCACCTACGACTGAAGATCTCCTGCTTTAAGGAAGATAAGGACTTCCCCGTCGACGGGAAGCTACACCAAAACCTTGACCCTTCTTGTCTAGCACGAGACGTCTAGGTGTCAAAAACCAACGTGGGTCACCCCAGGACCAGCATGCAAACACACTACTTTACCCCGTATTCCGACTTCGGAATGCACACGCAAGCCAGATCTTTGCTCGAACCCGTTCATCAGGCCCTTAACTCTTAGTCAGACCTGGCTTACCACAAGGACCCCATTCACCTCTCAGACAAAGCCAAACAACACACTTGAAGCTGTGTCATCAAGCACTTCAAGATCTAGTGGAGCAACCACACCGAAGCAGAAGCCACATGGGAACATGAAGACTACCTAAGACCCGAATTTCCGTATCTCTTCAACGCCTAGCGTAGGAATCTCGGGGACCAGATTATTGTAAGGGGGGTAGGTTTGTCACACCCTGTGTTTTGCCTCATGAATAAGTTAACATGACTCAAAAAATAAGGGCAAACAAAAAACTTTTTGTGTGCTTGTGATGCTTGACTGGATTGCTGATTGCTTATTTGCTTGCTTGTGTTTTACTTCATAGGATTCCTCCTACTCTCAAAACTCACCTCCTTTATCCAAATCTTTGCCCAATTATCATGCCATGTGTATAGGACTTAAAACTATTTTTATAAAATATTATGTTGGCCAAAAAGCATTTAATTAATTTATGTTTTCAAAACCCCCTGAGTTGAGGCCTGAACTACAGGTCCTCAAATTAGGGTGAATGATTTGCCCCAAAGACTTATTTGGAACCTACCATATATAAGACTTCCCAAAACCACCAAATATTATTTTTGAAGATTATTGTCCTATTTAATTTAGAGGCTTTTTCTTCAGGCTAGAAATGGTCTTTTACCAGGAAAAATTATTTTATGCTTTAAAAATATTTGAGAAAATTTCGGGAAACTCAGTGGACATATATTTTCCATATATGAGTTTCAACACATGGTCATGTTCAAAATATTGGACAAAGCACTCCAAAACCCTTTCTGCTCATTTCAAGTATTTGAGATATTTCTATAAGAAATATTATCAAATAAATCCAAGAAAATTCTAGCATGTTACATATGCCATATGTGATCATCTTGACAAGTCTCATCTCAATCCCAATAATTTGGTTTCACCAAACTACCCCAAAACCCTCTCTGTCCAGATCCAAACTTGAGCTACTTTACAATGCCAAGTGCCTCCAATTGTTCTCAAACTTTGTGGACATATTCTAATCCTCTAATAAGCATCCACACCAAGTGGTGCATCAAGGAGAACAGATCCACCTGCCAACCCACCCCCCCCACCCCCAAACCCATTTTTGCTGATTTCGAGAATTGGAAATTATTGCATTGTCAAGTTTCCCCATTTGGTCCCAAACTTTTTGGGCATGCTCTAATTCCCAAATGATGCCACCACACCAAGTGGTGCATCAAGGAGAATGGATTTGCATAACTAGATCTAAGCAAGTCCATTTCTGCCCATTTCTAGGGTTTGCCAAAGTTGCATTAGCCACTTTCTACATTTGAGATAAAAATTTGTGGTCAAGGCTCATTTGTGAATCCACTCACTCCTGTTAAGTTTCATCTCCATTGGAGAAACTTAGCTGTCTCAAATCATCATCAAACACCTTCCGCCCTATTCGAAGAATCAATGATTGAGAGGGAAAAAGTGTTCTCCTTGAGCTAGGATTTTTACCACACCTCTACGTGACCCCCAGCTACTCCCACTAAAACCCCCATGACCTCAAATCAATTATTGGGTGGATAAAAACCCAAGATTTCTCTCTAGACAGGCAATGGCAGCACCATTTTCACTTCTCCCTCTCTCCATTTCTTTTCCTGCTCACTTCCTTACCTCCTAAGCATCAAGGTGCGTCGGAGAAGGGCCCTAGACACTAGAAGACATGCCAGAGCACGCGAGAGCAGGCCATGCCGGCCATATGCATGCTCTGGAGCGCTCTATAGTGCCCCTCGACACTGTAGCCGTGTCGTACCCGAGGCTCCCGACCACCTCGTGCCCCCATGCATGCCTGCCGGCGCGCCTCAGCGTCCGCAGCACGGCACCAGGTCGTCCCCCTCCTCTGTCTTCTTCCTATTGCCCCCTCGCACGCCCACTGGACCACCCGAGAGTACCAGTATGTGAGCTTACACACGCGAGCCCTCTCAGCCTATGGCTCCTTTCTCTCTCTTCCCTTGGTCCTGGACCGCTGCCACGAACACCCCTGAGCCACCCACCCCTCCTCCTATGGCCACCAGAAACAGTTTCACGGGCGCCGGCAAACTCTACCCATGGTGCACCGTGCCCCCGCCTATTTAAGCCACCACTGGCCTCCCCCTTCCCGCTAATCACCCTCTACTACTCCTAAGCGAGCCCCCGCGCCATCTGTTTCACCTCCCTAGCTCTCTGTGCTCGGGATCGACCGGGACTGCACCGCCTCGGGTCGACGGAGTACACGCGGTACAGCCCTCCTTTGCCCATGTTCTCTTGTGATTTGGAGTCATGGCGTGTCACTGACCCCGTTCCCCCTCATCTTTCCACCGATTACAGCCCAGGGCGAGCAGCTTGACCTCGAGCCGGAGCTCCGCCGCTCGGGTGCAACGCCGCTGTCGCTTCCATCATCGCGAGCGGCAAGGCCCACCTCCCATGGAAGCGCTCGAGCTCCCTGACCTCGCCCGTGCCCTTTTCGCCTCAATCCATCGCCGTAATCGCCGCCGGTGAGGCCTCTCTCCTCCCTGTCCTGAGGTCGAAGATGACCGCGAGGTCCACCTGTCAGTCTCTTCGCTCGCCACCTCTCACTGACGGGTGGGACCCACCCGTCAGATTCAAATCAGACGACCGAGCGCATACCGGTTCGCTCCGTAAGTGGAGGCGTATTCGTGGAATACGCCTGTAACATCCCAAGACCGAGACCTCACTTAATTTGTGTATGATCATGCTTGCATGCTTGTGATGTGTTTTATTTTTATGTTGCATCATGTCATCATCTTGTATATATTGTGGTGATTGTTTTTCCTTATTTGTGTTTGCAACTCCTTCTACTTCAGACCCCTTTGATCTTTCAACACCCTTAAGCCCTTGCACCACTTTCATTTATTTCCCAAAAGCCAACTTTCATTTCTTCTTCTTTTATTCATGTTTTACAAGTGGCATTTTTCCTGTACCAGAAATTGTTCACTCTATTCCTAAAACCCCAAAATCATGTCAAGACCCACTCCTCCAATTTTCGGTCTTGTTGGAATTGTTCTGGTTGGACTTTGGATTTAATCAAGTTGAAATTAATTCAAAGTTGTTTAAATTTATAGTCTGTAAAATTTAACAAACCACTTTTATAAATTTGGGCTTATTTCCAGGTCTTCAAAGATATTTTTATCTGGCCTCAATTCCCTTCCAAACTCTCTGCTCTTTTCCCTAGAGTTCTGGTTCTATTTAAAAATCCGAAAGGGAAATAAATAAGGACAGAGAGGAGGCCCATTTGTTGCTTCCATCCCAACTCCTCACTCCCCTGGTAATTTCCCACATGCACCCAGCCTCCCCCACCTGTCATTCTCTCTTCTCCCTCTTTTCCTTCCACCTCACGAACCCCCTCCCTCCCACAGTAACTCCACCTCCCCCCAGCGCACATGGCCACCGTGGCGAGGCCAGCACCATCCACACCTCCTATCCTCCTATAAACCCCTCTCACGGATCCCCCTAGGGTTTCCCTCTCCCATTCTCCCCTTCCTCCATGCCGCCGCCGCTCTAGGTAAGGCACCCACGCGGCCCTGCCGTCGTTTCCGCCATGGCCGATGGAGCCAAGCAGAGCTCGAGCCTGGCGTAGTCCACATCGCCGCCGACCGTCTTCTTCCTCGGGTCGACCCCGCAAAAGACCTCTCAAGTCTGGATCACCTCGCACACGACTTGCTCCCCTACTTCCTCTTCATCACGGAGCCGAGCACCTCCACCGTTCATCGCCTCCTCGCTGCCCCCCGCGCCTCCCCGACCTCGAAATCGGAACCTTGGTGAGAATCCACATCACCTGCGTCTCCCTCTCATGCATTTCTTGCGATGTAGTCACCTACCCGTGTAGGAGGAAGAGACAGCGCCATGGATGCAGGCGCACGAGCTCTTGTGAGTTAGCTCCTCCGTTCGGCCCCATGCATACATCACAACCGCAGCTCTCTGCATGCCCATCGCGCACACACATGCGCATTACCACGCACGCCTTCCAAAGCTAGCTAGCCCAGCACCATCGCTGCCCGCCTCGCCGTGCTTCGTAGTCATGGACGGCCTCAAGCTCGTGCTCGTGTTCTTGTCGTTGCTCTGCTCATGGATCCATATCCATCAGCGCGCGAAACACACTCACCATAGCCCTTTGCCGGTTCGCCACAGCAACAGCTGCCGCTGCGTTTGCTCACGGGCATCGCTGCAGCCACACCCAAACCAAGCCATGCTCGCGTTCGAGAACAGCCACTGCACCACCTCGCCTTGTGCATCGCCCTAGCTGTGACCTCACGCGCATGAAACTAGGGAGAGTAGTCGCTCAAGCATGCACGCACACGCAGCGAAGCCTCCCACACATGCTCTGTCCCACGCGCGCACGCATCGCCGCAGCCGCCAAGCTTGCTGTGGCAAGGACGAGCATGATCTCGAGCGCCCCGGCATTCCCTTGCCTCCCGCCTTCCGCTGCTCGCGCACGCGCGCTGCTTCCAATCCCGCATGCCTGCAACTGCTCTGCCTCGTAAGCCGCCGCTACATCCGGCCGTTAGAGCTCGCCGAAGACCAGCTGACTCCATGCGTTCATGGCAGAACAAGGCTTCGCCTTTGCTTCTGATTAATAGCAGATGCACTCCAACTTTAACATAGTGCGTATGCAGCCCATTGGTCAGCCACGCTAGCGCACACCCAGGAGGTCCCTGGATCAAACCCAGCGGCGCCCGTTATCTTTTTGTGCGTCTCTATTTCTGTTTTTGTTTCATTCAGATCAGATCGAATGTCTGAGTCATTTAGGGCCGAACCCATCTCTGATCAAGCATCCACCGTAGCCCAGCTGGTCAACCCCTAATGTTTAAACCCAATTTAAACCCAGGAGACCAGGGTTCGAATCCCTGGCTCCACAAATTTTGTTGTTTTATTTTCCCTTGTGACGCTGACAGACCAGCTGACCGGTTGGCCACTTCCCTGGCCCGCTGGTCATAGACATGGCCAGCCTAGCATTATACCTCTAGCTATTTGTTTTCTGTACTTATATTCGCTCAGATTTCAGCATAAGTATCATTTTTCTAAATTCCATATCAATTCAACCGTGCATCGGATTAAAATACTTTATATATGAAATTTGACTAAAATTTTGTGTACATTTAGAATATGCATCTTTGAACCATGATAAAAATGTTTAAAACTGTTGGTTGCATTATTTTGCAAAAATGCCATGCTAAAACGGTTTATTTCATAACTAAATAACTGTAGCTCCGATTAAAATGTTTTACATATGTAACTTGACTAGAATTATGTGTACAATAACATAGTGGCATTTATTTTGCTATTTAGTAAACATAAAGTATGCTTAGGACAGATCTGGTGTAACAGCCCGAGACCGACGCTCCAGAAGATTCCCCTTTTATTTCCATTCTCGTCGTGTGATTCGATTGATTGTTGCATTCATCATCGCATCATTCGCATAATCTGCAAAGCATCGTCCCTCGTTTTTGAAAACTTGCATCCGTTCATAGTTGCCGGTTCTCTCCATTCGTGTCGTCGACCGTTTCGAGACCACCCACACACGCACGCGCCCACGGCATCGATAAATTATTGTTTTTGAAGTGCGTATAAAATATTCTCGGATTGCGTCGAAACTTGGCGTGCGGTCTTATTATATTGTAGGTAGACCGCCTGCCAAATTTTGTCACAATCGGAGGTCGCTTGACAACAGAACGGACGACCATAGCGGCACCGTAGTCGGTTTACCTCGTAGACGTTTTCGGTTTCTAAAACACATGTCACGGGCCGCAAACCTCCCCCTCATCCCCACCTAACCCACTCTACATAGCCCACTAGGCCTTCCCTAGCCCCCCACCGATCGAGACCTTCGGATCGCGATCGAAGGGCTCTGAAACCCCCAAACTCTCAAACCCTAGCCATTCCTGCCTATTTAAGGCGTGCTCCCCATCCATTTTTGGGCTAATCCCACCCTCATGCCTCGTGTTCCACGCCGGGCAGACCCGCCGCCGCCATTTGGCGTCGTCAGGGTGGTCGTGCCGCCGCCACCGTCGCCCGCCGGCCAATAGGAGCCTGCCACATCGCCCGCAGCCCCTCTCTCGTCCCCTCCTTGCCGCTAGGGCCCGCCAGGCCCGAAGCCAGCCCACCCGAGCCCATCCAGGGCCCGGGTCAGCCCGCGCTACCGCCCGCGCCCCCGCTCGCCTCCCTGCTCCCGAGTGGCGCCCGCCCCTGCAGCTCCCCACCGCCCGCCGGCCGGAGCTTCCCCAGCGATGGCCGCTCCGGGACCCTGTGCCGCCGATCTGCCCCGCCGCGAACAGTCGTCGCCGCCTCGCCTGTTCGCCATGGCACCGCCTCGTCGCACCCCGCCGCCGTCCCTGGCCAGCCGGATCCCCTGATCCAAATGCCTTCCTGCACCGCCCCATCCCAGATCCTCGATGTCCCGTTTTGGAGAGGGTAAGGATTTTTCTAAGTCTTTTCTGCCTGCAAAAAAACATTATGATAGCATTTTGTGGGGCTTGTATCTTTCCACATGTTCATCGGTTGGAGAAGTATTATATATGAATCTTGTTCTACTCATTGCACTCTACATCATGGTTGCATTGTCATGCATGATATGATTCATCTACTTGCTGTAAATTGGGTTGCAAAAGTGCATATCGTCATAATCTGAAATCTGTTATTTTGTTCTAAGTTTCGCGGATGATTGCATCTCATCGGTAGGCCTTTTGCATGTGGTGTCTTCATGAGTATTGCTCTATGTGATGTCTACTTTCATGCCATGCCATTGGTTGCCATGTAGAAAATCATTACCATGTTCATTACTTGCTCTACAGTTGCCATCATGTTAAAACTGAAATCCGTTAACGTAGAGTTCCGTTTTGTGGGCATCATATTAAGCAAACCATGCATCCTATGTAATTATGCCAATGGAATTATTTGATGTGTGTCATGTATACTTGCTTTAGAGTCCTTGCCATGCCTATAAATGATTGCTATGCTACTGTCATTGCCATGTCAACATGCCTAGTCAAAACTGGGTGCTAGGTAGGACTTCATTAACATGTTTGTTTGTTGCTCTAAAGTACCTATCGCGTTAAAAACTGAAATCTGTTAACGTTAAGTTCCATTTTGCGGTGCTCGTATTAAGCAATCCATGCCTCCTTTTAGTTGAGTCTTTGGAGTGTGTTGTAGCATGCCATCTATAATTGCTGTTGGTAGGGTTGCTATGCCATGAATATTGTGATTAGTTGTAGATTTCATCATGAGAACATGCTTATCCAAAGTTGCTGATTTGATATGCGGAAATAATTCTAAGTCTGAAACTGTTATTTTGTTGCCATGTTGCCATGTGATTTGCTATTGATCTAGGAGTCTTTTGTGGTTGCCACCAAGGAGTCTTTTGTTAAGCATGTTGTTGCCTATCATGTTCTGCCAATAGTTTGCATGAATAGGGTTAGCATCATAATTAATTATGTTGTCCAATATGTCAATCTATTAAAAACTGCTGCACATGTCTACTCTAATTTTCACTAAGACTGAGAATCTGTTTTCTTCATAATGCCATGTTGTGATGATGCTAGCCATGATTCTATGCATAATTAGACCTTGCCACCATGGAATGAATTGTAGTGCATCATGCCCTCTACTATGCTGTAACGTTTCATGCCATAATATGCCCTGTAGCATATAGTTTTGCTGCTGCCAATATGCCTCCGTGATAAAACTGCTCTGTCAAAACTGTTATTTTCACTAAGTCCTAATCTGCTATATTTTATTGCCATGTGGTGAGCTTCCTACCATGTGATCCATGACTCTTTTGAGTATGATATGTGAATATGAAATGAAGTGTGTGTTATATGCCACTGCCCCATGCTTAGTTTGTACATTTAAGAATCTTGTAGCTTGTTGTTTTCATGCGTGCAATATGCCATGTTGCTGTTTTGGACAGATTTGAACTAAAACTTGTGTTGGTTGTTGTGGTTGACCCGTAGCTCCATTTTGGTCATGCCATATATGAAACTTGCTTAGATTTTCATGTAGTATCATAATATATTGATGCATTCATGATTTGAAATGTTTGTGGTTGTCATTTCCATGCATTTTGCATTCATGTCATGTTCATCTTGTGAAGGTCATATCTTTTAGACTGTAGCTCCGTTTGAGATGTTCCATATATGTAAATCGACTAGAATGACCTGTAGAATTGCATGGTATACTTTATTTTCCTGTTTAATAAATGTAAAACATGATTAGTTCAGATCTGGACCAATTTCGAAATTAACATGTGGGGTCGTTTCAGAAATGTTATATGATGATTCCGGCCTCATTTAAACTTGCCTAGATGTGTAGTTTACTTATGCTTCACCTCTTGCCATGTTTAACAACATTTAATATTGTTGTGTACCTAAACGAGAGTGAACTAAATAATTCGAATCTGGAGTTTCGTCAATATGCAACTCGTTGCATATTGAGCTTCACTTAATGTGTAGGAGTTGATTGTTGTGCTTGCCCTGTCATGCATAACATGCATCATATTTGAAGTGCATCATGTCATGCATATGTTGTGGTGTTGATCATGTTTTGATTGTTTTTTCGGATTGCTTCTTCTCGATAGAGTTCCGAAAGCGTTTGGAGTGTGAGGATTCGTTCGACTACGTTGGCTCGTCTTCTACATGGACTCGTTCTTCTTCCAAGCGGGATCTCAGGCAAGATGATCATTTCCCTGGATACCATTACTATCATTGCCATGCTAGTTGTCTTGTTTCTATTGCTGTCTCACTACCCACCACTTGTTTGTCAAGCCTCCCAAATGCCATGATAAGCCTCTAACCCTCCACATCCCAGCAAACATTGTTTGGCTATGTTACTGCTTGCTCAGCCCTTCTTATAGCGTTGCTAGTTGCAGGTGCAATGTTTGCACGTGCAACATGGATATTTTTGATATATCACAATATTATTGCTATTTAATTTAATGCACATATATACATGGTAAAGGGTGGAAGGATTGGCCTTTTGCTCGGTGTTTTGTTCCACTCTTGCCGCCCTAGTTACTTGTGTACCGGTGTTATGTTCCACATTTTGCGCTCCTAACATGCTCGGGGTTGTTATGGGGACCCCCTTGATTTTCATTTTAGTATAAAACTCGTCTGGCAAGGCCCAACATTGGTACTACATTTGCCTAATAACTAATAAACCTGCATAGGGAGTAATTAACCCGAGGATCTTTAATCAACAACCCGGGCCAGTGCTCCTCATGAGTGTTGGTCCAACCTGTCAACCGCCGGTGGCCGCCAGGGGCAACTCTGTGATTGGCCTACCGGAAGTTTGGACAACCCGTCGTGTCCTGAGAACGAGATACGCGGCTCCTATCGGGATCGTCGACACGCCGGGCGGCCTTGCTGGATTTGTTTTACCTTTCTCGAACGTCTTGTGCGAGGAATTCCGGGAATACTTCGGGCTATCTCGAGGTTGCGGTTTTCCAATGGAATTGCCTAGGAAATCACGGGATTCTTGGTCGAGGTTATTCCCGCGGCATCTGGTTAGTTTGTGATGGATGAGTTGGAGCACCCCTCCAGGGTTAAATCTTTCGGAAAGCCGTGCCCGCGGTTATGTGGCAACTTGGAAACTTTATTTAACACCCGGTCATAGCAAACTTGAAGTAAACTCAAATAAAATACATCAACTGTGTGCGTAACCGTGACTGTCTCTTCTCGTGAATTTCTGATCCGAGAGAGAACACGGTGGGGTTATGTTTGGCCGTAAGTAGGTGTTCAGGATCACTTAGTGATCATTCCTAGTTCACGACCATTTTTGCGACAATCTTCCCCGTTATTCTTGTACTCGTAAGTTATCCACTCAAATAAATGCTTAGTGCTTGCTGCAGCCTCACCACTTAACCATACCTCACCCATTAAGCTTTAATAGTCTTGATACCCTTGGAAATGAGATTGCTGAGTCCCTGTGGCTCACAAATTACTACAACAACAGTTGTAGGTACAGGTAATGCGATGATTTGACGTGAGCGCGATGCTTGTTTGATTTGGAGTTCATCTTCTTCTTCTTCATCGATCATAGGATGGGTTACACGCGGCAGCCTGGGATAGGAAGGATGGGTGTCATTTTATCGTTTGTTTTTCGTCCGTATTCAGACCCAGCTCTTCTGTATGATGTTTGGATATGTTGTTGTATAGATGTGATATTGATGTAGCTTGTGGCAAGTGTAAGCCAATTCCATATACTCATCTCTTCTTTACATGTACATGTAATGATATCCATTCTTGCAAACGACGAGATGCGCTTTTATCCCTGTTGAGGCCCTCGTGCCAAAATAAGGATAGCATCGCATCTTGGGCGTGACATCTGGACCGAATTCAAAAATTGCATATGAGGTTGTTTTGGAAGTGCTATAGGTTTCTTCCGACCTCATTTAAGATGCCTAGATAGATAGTTTATTTATGATTCGCCTCTTGCCATGTTTAACAAACATTTAGTATTGTCGTGTACCTAAACGGGAGTGAACTATGTAATTCAAATGTGGAGTTTCGCCAATATTCAACTCGTTGCAGATTGAACATCACTTAATTTGTAGTGTTTGATTGTTGCATCTTGCCATGTCTTGCATATTTAATCTTGACATGCATCATATTTGTTTGCGCATCATGCATGCATATGTTGTGGTGTTTATCATGTGTTGATTGTTGTTTCCGGATTGCTTCTTCTCGATAGAGTTCCAAAAGCGTTCGGAGTGTGAGCATTCGTTCGACTACGTTGGTTCGTCTACTTCACGTATTCGTTCTTCTTCCAAGCGGGATCTGAGGCAAGTTGAACATTTCCATGGATACCATTACTATCATTGCCATGCAAGATGTCTCGTTTCTATCGCTTGTCTCGCTACCTACCACTTGTATGTCAAGCCTCCCAAATGCCATGATAAGCCTTTAACCCTCCACATCCCAGCAAACCATTGTTTGGCTATGTTACCGCTTGCTCAGCCCTTCTTATAGCGTTGCTAGTTGCCGGTGCAAGTTATTCCCATGTGCCAACATGGAAATTTTTGAGATATCACAATATTATTGCTATTTAATTTAATGCACATATATACTTGGTAAAAGGTGGAAGGCTTGGCCTTTTGCTCGGTGTTTTGTTCCACTTTTGCTGCCCTAGTTACCTATGTACCGGTGTTATGTTCCATATTGAGCGCTCCTAACATGCTCGGGGTTGTTACAGGTACCCCCTTGATTTTCGTTTTGGGATAAAACTTGTCTGGCAAGGCCCACCATTGGTACTATTTGGCTAATAACAACTAAAATTTGCATAGGGCATGATCACCCCGTGGATAATTAAACAACAACCCCGGCCAATGCTCCTCTTGAGTGTTGGTTCAAAACGGCTGCCTGCGGGGCTGTCTCGAGGAAACTCGGGGATTGGTTTTCCTCGTAGCTAGTCCCATCCGGTCGTGTCCAGAGAACGATATAGGCGGCTCCTATCGGGTTCGTCAACACGTCGGGCAGTCTTGCTGGATTTGTTTTACCTTTCTCAAATGTCATGTGCGCGTGATCTCGAGGACACTTCGGGCTATCTCGAGGTTGAGAGTTTCCATCGGGATTCCGCGAATACTACGGGTTATCACGCGGTTGAGGAATTCCAACGCAGCTTGTGGTTAGTTTGTGATGGATGAGTTGGAGCACCCCTGCAGGATTAAATCTTTCATGAGAGCGTGCCCGCGGTTATGTGGCAACTTGGGAATTTGTTTAACATCCGGTCATAGAAAACTTAAAGTAAACTCAAATAAAATACACCAACCGTGTGCGTAACCGTGACTGTCTCTTTTCGTGAATTTCTTAACCGAGAGAGAACATGGTGGGGTTATGTTTGACTCGTAAGTAGGTGTTTAGGATCACTTAGTGATCATTACTAGTTCACGCCCGTTTATGCGAAGATCACCCCCCCCCCCCCCGTATTCTTGTACTCATAAGTTAGCCACTCAAATAAATGGTTAGTGCTTGCTGCTGCCTCACCCTTACCCATTAAGCTTTGCTAGTCTTGATACCCTTGGAAATGAGATTGCTGAGTCCCTGTGGCTCACAGTTTACTACAACAACAGTTGCATGTACAGGTAATGCGATGCTTTGACGTGAGAGCGATGCTTGTTTGATTTGGAGTTCTTCTTCTTCTTCATCTTCATCGATCTAGGATGGGTTCCAGGCCGGCAGCCTGGGATAGCAAGAGTGGATGTCATTTATCTTTTGATTTCGTTCGTAGTCGGACCCTACTCTTATGTATGATGATTGTATATGCTGTTGTATTGAATTAGCTTGTGGCGAGTGTAAGCCAATTCCATATACTCATCTCTTCTTTACATGTACTTGTAATGATATCCATTCTTGGGAAACGACGAGATGCGCTCCTATCCCTATTGCGGCCCTTGAGCGAAAATAAGGATAGGATCGTGTCTTGGGCGTTACAAGTTGGTATCACAGTAGTACCGACCTAGGAGCCCCCTTGGTTGATCGAACTTGGCCGACTCGAGTGTAGTTAAAAAAAACTATTTTGTGTCTAGTTATATATCGAAGAGTAGGATTCTTTTTACAGCTCTTCTATGCTCTGGTGAGGAATCGTGACGTAGGAATTTTAATTCTACCCCTCTTCTCACTCAAATTTTTTAGGATCACGCGGGTATTATGGAACCTCTATGATGTCGATGTGACCGGAATTCTATTCTTGGTGCCTCCCGACTGTATGGATTGGACCCGGGGAGTTGAGCTCCAGGGGATTCTTGACACATCGCTATCGTTCAGTTTCCTTGGTATCTCAAGACGCGGATGTTCGAAATTGCTTCAATACTATTTGTGGTGCGAAGAGTGTGGCGGCACCTAGTACTGGGGAGCGGGATCACATGTACTGCCATGTTTAGTATCATTGTGATTACGAGGGTCTAAGGTAGATGAGTTTCTGACGTTTCACTGGTTATGTGTTGACGAATGTGATACACTGGTGGGTAGTATTATTGCTAGGAGTTGAGTGTTTTATTCAGTAATTGATCCGAGTATCCGTTGGACCGGATTGCATAACCAGAAAGATCTCGGGAGTTCTTAGGTGGGAATTGAAGTAGTTACCTCGGATTATCCTTCCAACAAATGCAAATGAGTTATGTATTTGTTTCTGGCTAAATTCAACAGCCTCATCCTTTGTTTTGTGTTGGAGTACTGTAATTGGAGTTGCTTCGATGTCAAGTGGTGATTTCATATCTTTCCTAAGCAGTTTTCTCATATTTATATGGGAGTGCTAATCCTTTAGCTCAATCAAATTGTCATGTCAATTCTTTCCAACCGGCATGCTTCTCGTCAAGCTCATTCAATCTTATTTCAATTTTCACAAGATCTATCCTTATCTTTACTTCTCACGGAGGTCGTTTCATTCTTCTGTCACACCCTGTGTTTGTATCACTTTGCTATGCTTGGATTTACAAAATTTGGAACCATTTAAAACTTTTTCAGTGCTTGTGCTTGTTTGAACTGTTGCTTGATTGCTTGTTAAGTTATTTGTGCTTGGCACTCTTAGGTTCTACTCCTCTCTATACTCATCTTCCTTGACCAAGAATCTTGCCCAATGATCATACCATGTGTATAGTACCTAAAAATATTTTTATCAAAATTTATTTTTACCAAAAAGGATTTATTCAAATTAGGTTTTCAAAAGCCCCTGAGTTGAGGTTTGTACTACAAGTCCTCAAATTGGGTGGATCCTTTTTCCCCAATGACTTTATTTAGAACCTACTATATATATGACTTCCCAAAACCACCAAATATTAATTTTAAAGATTATTTTGCTATTTTATTTAAAGGATTTTTCTTAAGGCCAGAAATGGTTTTTCATAGGGAAAAATTATTTAAATGCTTTAAAAATATTTGAGAAAATTTAGGGAAACTCAGTGGACATATATTTTCGATATATATGAGTTTCAACACATGGTCATGTTCAAAATCATGGGCAAAACCCCTCAAAACCCTTTCTGCTTAAATCAAGCTTTTGAAATATTTCTATAAGAAATTTTCTCAATAGATTCCAAGAAAATTCCAGCAAGGCATACATGCCATATGTGATGATCTTGCAAAGTTTCATCTCAATCCCAATTGATTTGCTTCATCAAAATATTCCAAAACCATTCCTATCCAGAGCCAAATTTGAGCAACTTTACATTGTGAAGTTTCTTCACTTGACCCCAAATTTTGTGGGCATGTGTTAAACCCCAAATAATGACACCACACCAAGTGGTGGATTTGTGGGAACTGAAATGCATGCCTAGATCTACAGAAATCTGATTCGGTTGATTTCTAGGGTTTTAGAAAGTTACATTGTGAACTTTCTTCAAATCTCCACAAACTTGGTGACCCTCTCTATTTCTACCTATATTTTCATCCTGTTGAATCTCATGGCAAGCAAACTCCATTTGCCTGCTGAAAACAGCATCAAACACCTTCTGGTAAATTGCTAAAAACCATGTTTCCCCCTCTTAACTTGTTCTCCTTCATTTCAAATTTCTACCACAGCTCCACCTTGTGGTAATTTACGTCCAGCAACTCTAGCATGGACTCAGCTCAATTATTTGGCAGGTGAAAACCCATTGTTACCTCCCTGGACAGCCCCTTTCTCTCTCTCCCTTTGCCTCTCTCCTTCTCCCCTGACTCTCCAGGGCATCCAATGCCTCAATCCTGCTTGTTTACTCCCGCTAGATCCCCTAGACATGGGAGGCCACGCAGAAGCTGCCAAGGACATGCCATGGCATGCCAAAACGGCGCTACAGAGCGCGCTACAGTGCCTGACCACACTGTAGCCGCCGCCCACTTCATGGCCCCGACAGCCTCGGGCCTCCCCCTCTCGCCACTTGGCCGCCCTCGATGTCCGTGTCACGCCACCCTGTTGGCCCCCTCCTCTCTCATCCTCCAACGGCCTCCCACACACGCGCCATGGACGACCCTCTCGGCCAATCCTCTCCCTCACATGCGCGCACTCCTCTTCCTCTCTCCTCTCTCCCCTTGACCTAGACCAGCCCCAGGAATGCCGCAGACTCGCTCTCTCCTACCCCCGTGCCCTCTAGCGAGCACTGCGACCTCGCCGGTGCACCACCGTGCGGTGGACCGCTGCACCCCTATAAATATCCCCTCCCGGGCCTCTCTCTCCCCTCCTCTGGATCCTTCTCATCCCCAATCGACCCCCCGTGCCACCCAGTCCACCCCAGAATCACCCGAGCGTGAGATCGAGCCCGACCTCCGTCGCTTCGGCTCGTCGGCGATCTCTGGGTACAGGGCCTCTCTGCCCCTTCTTTCTCCTCCAATGGATTTCCCTCGGTGCCCTGATCCCTTTCCCCATCTTCCCCGTTCTATTTGCAGGCCAGGGCGGGCGTTTGAGGTCGAGCCCGAAGCTCCTCCGCCGCGGCCTCCTCATCGCCGGCGACCCAGGGCGTTCCGACTACTCCTTGGACCCCCACCAGATTGGCGGCTCGACGCTGACCCCATTCCTGCTTTCTGCTCGCCTCGCCGTGGTCTCTCTCGCCGGCGGTGAGCTCCCTTGCCCTCTGGCGGGAGGTTGACGATGACCCCGACTGGTGGGGGCCGCACGTCAGTCTCTCGCCCCTCCCGCGTCTCTCTCCCTCTCGCTGGCGAACGGGCCCCGCCCATCAGGTTTGAAACCTGACGCGCGCGGGGGCACCAAGCCGCCTGGGTCGCCTGCTGGCTGGGCCGGCTCGGCTAGCTGGCCTTGGCCCAAGGGGCACAGTGCCCATTTTTTTCTTTTTTGATCCCCTTTTTCCAAAATTCCAAAGACCAAAATGAAATTCCAATGCCAATAATTTTTCCACCACAAATCTTAGAATAATTAGTAGAATTTAACAATGCCATTTGTGAATTTTTTTGAAAACCTTTTATCTACTGTTTTATTTCAAAACCTCTTTTAGGCATTTTTAGCCTCTGTTATAAATAGTTTTGAAAACCTTTTTAACTTCAAAATCCTAGAAAAATATTCTTAGAATAGTTTGTAGTATTTATCAGAGTAGGGTAGCATTTTAGAAGTAGAGTTTGTGCTCTGTTTTTGTGAGATGCTTATTATTGTCGTTATTTATCGTGACGATAGATTGCGCTGTTGATGAGGAAGTTGGACCCGAAGATTTCAAAGACCCCGAAGACTTTGTTGAGCCAGGCAAGCAGCCCTTTGACCATTCTATGAAGCTTTTCATGCATGTCATGTAGCACTTTTATGTTCTGATGATGATCATGATGATGTGGTATCCCCTTTGGTGGGATGCCTCTGATACTTTCTTGGTGATACTTGCATCATGCATGACCCTGCCTCCTTATCAGGGTTATGCGGGTGGGAGTAGATAGGATGCTTAGTAGATGCTACGCAAGTGGGATCGGGAATAATACATGGTGTTGGGAACAAAAGTGTTTTCAAATACTTTCGAAAACCCCGTCGGGTGCCACTAATGCCCGTGGGAGATGATGTTGAGCTAGGTAACCACTTGATAAAGAAGTGGTGTACCAGAGCAAGTGAACGTGTGTGTTTTCAAAAACGGATTAGATTTAAGATTTGTCGACCGTCCCAACCTTACATGCACAACCACGATACCCCTTATGGGACGGGGCTTTGTTGATTACCTTGGTGGGTACTAGCATAGAGCCCGCATTACTAGTGGCGGGAGTGAAGTGGTCACTCTCGATATGGGGTCGTACCGGAATGGACGATCATGCGCTATCTTCACAGGCACCGGGCACACCGTTGCGTGCCCTCATGGATGATACGTGTGATGTATATCATGAGGGATGGCACCAACGAGTGGACTCTTTGTTTAGTATCGCTAGGGGAAAGGCAATGTTCGGGTACTTACCTCGGGTATGAACAATATCGCTAGTCGTGGCTTGACACGGAAGTTTCCCAAGTCTTGTGGGTAAAGTATGCAACCTCTGCAGAGTGTAAAACTATTCGAATAGCCGTGTCCATGGTAAAGGACAGTTGGGTGGTGCTGCTTAAAATATGTCCTGGGTTTTCATAAACTCGGTGTGAGTGTGTGGTTAACAAAGGTGGAATACTCAAGACAAGTCGGATGACTTGACATGATGATTGAACATGAGATGTTCAGACCTTGATTAAATTGATATCGGTAACCTGTTTGTGCGGATACTTGTATCCTCATGATGCATGCTATTACTAGCTATCTTGATCATGTCATTGCACTCAAAATTAGCTTTCCCCAAAATCTTACCTACTTAGTGCTATATCATGCATTGTTATACCTGGTTCCAAAACTTGGGTTGATTGCGAGTACATTCAAAGTACTCATTGGCTTGCCACTGGTTATTTAATTGGCCAGGCATGGAAGAGCAGGAATATGGCGAAGAGTTCATTGGTGATGAACATGCGAACTAGGACGCTTCCCAGTCAGAATGCCTGTAGGTTTAAGGCAGATGGCATGGGTTCACGATTCCGATCAAGACTTTCCGCTACTTGTTATGTTTAAGTGTTTGGCCCTTGCGGCCCTATCTATGTAAGACTTGACCTTCATGGTCTTTATTTGTGTAAGACGCTAAATGTGGATGTAAGACTCTTGTTATTCAGCTTCTGTGTGTTCAGAGAGCATTGATCTCTGGGATCACTGTACACTTGCATTCGGTGATCACGACTGATGTGTCGGGGTCCCCACACCGTCCAAGGTTGTCTTTGTTTTTCCCATCCTCCCGCCCTTTTCTTCAAAGATTATATTATCATCCAAGTATCTTCTTTTCATGTGATTATTCCTCTATCTTTCTTCTGTATTTGTATCCGGTGATTCATTGTGAAGGTGCTTAGGTGTTAAGTTCGTCATTCTTTGTTCTTGTTTTCTTCCCCGGTGGAGTCAATTCAAGTCTCGGTGTTCATGATGTCCTTTTCATTCGCTAAATGCATTCCCATTTTGGAAGTTGTTATCCAAACCAATCTTCTTTATTCACCTTGCTATTCTATCCGGAGTGCTGAAGATATCTTAGAAGATTCGTGTTTTCATTCAAAATCCGCTTAAATTATTTCGAGGTTCTCACCTCATCAAGTTTTCAATTTGTAACTATGCAATCTTTCTTTCTAAGCAATCTTTTCACCGGTGTTCTCTTTGAGTGGGCCCATAACCCACAGGTTTTCCCAGGATCTTACCTGGCTCTTCTAATCTTTTCGGACGATCTCGTCAAGCTCTTTCAAATGTTACGTAAGAATGAATTCCATCGGTCATATGCCTTCTCCAAGACCGCTTTGAATTATTTATCATCATTGGCTCAACCTTTCCTCATTCGTTATTCTGGAGTATCTTAGTAATTCTTGGTGGCGTTTCTCACCATCATTCTCAGCATTGAAGACCAAAGAAGAGTTTCTCTTAAATCTTTGGTCATTATATTGAAGACTCATGGTTCAAGTTTCATGCTATCCTCATAAATTGTTTTCGATCATTAGTAATCCCTTCCATATCTATCCACATCATTTCAGTGTTGTGTTCATTTCTCGATCCTCCAAAGGCCTTCATTTGAGAAGATTTCTTCGTTCTCAGCTTTCAGTTTTCATTCTCTAATTCTTCTCAATTGTTGTCTCTTCGTTTGTATCTCAATTATTTCGGTGCTTCGTTCAAGTTTCCTGCTAGGCGGATCATGATCTCTTCGTTTTCATTTATTCCCATTCATTTCGTTTAATCATCATTTGTTTGAAATTCCTATCGGTGGTTCGTGGAAGAGTTCTTCAAGTTGTGTTCTTTTCTCTCTTCAATCTTATCAAGAAGAATAAGTCGTATGCCAAATCCATTGCTTGTGATCAATTTAACTTGATGAAGGATAAGCATAACATAATTCCTATTCTTGTTTCATCAGTTAATTCTAATCCTTCTTATGGAGTTGTTCATGATATAAAATTCTCGATTATAAGTTGTTTATCTTTTCTTTTCCGGAGTTCCAAGTTTCCTCAAGTATCTCGTCGCGAAGATTCATCTAAATCATGGCAAGGACTCAATCTTGTTCTTTCTGCAAGCTTCAATTCGTTTGTATCATTCTTTCATTCCAGAGTTCTTCACGATGATTCTTCATGGTGGTTCGTCAAGGATTTCTTTCATTCGCAAAGTGTTCTTCAAGATTTTGTTGGAGGACCTCAAGTATTCTTTATCTTGCATTTCAAAGTGCAATTCTTTCTGCCTTATCTTTTGAGGTGGTGTTATAACATTCTTGGTTCATGAGGAGTCTCGAAGAGAATTTGTCAAGAATGAGATATTTAAACCCATCTTTTCTTTCTCGGAGTTATCTTGGATTAGATTTCACCTAAAGCCTTTCCTAAGGATTGTTCCTAATTGAGGTGCTCATAAACGATCCAAGTTTTCTCCTTCTCCTCTTAGGGAAAGAATTTTTCATCCCTTTGTTTATCTCAATCAAATCAATTGTTTAAGTTAATGGCCGACTGTCACCTCATAATTTTGAGATGTTTTCAATAAGCCCATAACAAGCTTGTTCTTTTGTTGTTGATGTGTAAACAACTTAGTTCAATCCTTCCTGTAAGGATGCTTTTCAAATTTAATTGAGGTGAAGTTGTCATTTCCTTCTCCATTCTTTTCTTTCCAAAGAGCTAGCTGCTATTCTTTTGTTCCGGAAGTAGTGTGATGTTCCTCTCTTCGATTCATCATCTCATTTGGTCAAGATCATGTTCATTTCCTCGCTTATCTATTCTACCGGAGTGTTGTGAAATCTTTTCAAGTTCTTTCCATTATATCAAGTTTTGCCTCTCTTTTCTACCGAAGTGCTGCCCAAATTTCTTTCGAATTCTTGCTTGTTCCTCATGTCATTCTTCATCTCCTTGAAACCTTCAAAGATTTATGGTTTCACTCGTTAGTCAGAGAAGCAACTAAGTTTTACCTCTTCCTTTCCTCTTCCTCTTCTCATTCTAAAATCTCGGGTCGAGATCTCTTGTTAGTGGAGGAGAGTTGTAACAGCCCAAGACCGAGACCTCACTTAATTTGCGTATGATCATGCTTGCATGCTTGTGATGTGTGTTTTATTTTTATTTTGCATCATGTCATCATCTTGCATATATTGTGGTGATTGTTTTTCCTTATTTGTGTTTACAACTCCTTCTACTTCAGACCCCTTTGATCTTTCAACTCCCTTAAGCCCTTGCACCACTTTTATTTATTTCCCAAAAGCCAACTCTCATTTCTTCTTATTTTATTCATGTTTTACAAGTGGCATTTCTCTTGTACCAGAAATTGTTCACTCTATTCTTAAAACCCCTAAATCATGTCAAGACCCACTCCTCCAATTTTCGGCCTTGTTGGAATTGTTCTGGTTGGACTTTGGATTTAATCAAGTTGAAATAAATTCAAACTTGATTAAATTTATAGTCTGTAAAATTCACCAAACCACTATTACAAATTTGGGCTTATTTCCAGGTCTTCAAAGATATTTTTATCTGGCCTCAATTCCCTTCCAAACACTTTGTTCTTTACCCTAGAATTCTGGTTCTATTTAAAAATCCGAAAGGGAAATAAATAAGGACAGAGAGGAGGCCCATTTGTTCCTTCGAGCCCAACTCCTCACTCCCCTGGTAATTTCCCACATGCACCCAGCCTCCCCCACCTGTCATTCTCTCTTCTCCCTCTTTTCCATCCACCTCACGAACCCCCTCCATCTCACAGTAACTCCACCTCACCCCGGCGCACATGGCCGCCGTGGCGAGGCCAGCACGATCAACACCTCCTATCCTCCTATAAACCCCTCTCACGGACCCTCCTAGGGTTTCCCTCTCCCATTCTCCCCTTCCTCCACGCCGCCGCCGCTCTAGGTAAGGCACCTGTGCACCCCCGCTGTCGCTTCCGCAATGGCCGATGGAGCCAAGAAGAGCTCGAGCCTGGCGTAGTCCACATCGCCGCCGGCCGTCTTCCTCCTCGGGTCGACCCCGCAAAAGACCTCTCAAGCATGGATCACCTCGCACATGACTTGCTCCCCTGCTTCCTCTTCATCACGGAGCTGAGCACCTCCACCGTTCATCGCCTCCTCGCTGTTTCCCGTGCCTCCCCGACCTCGAAATCGGAACCTTGGTAAGAATCCACATCACCTTCGTCTCCCTATCATGCATTTCTTGCGATGTAGTCACTTACCCGTGTAGGAAGAAGAGACAGCGCCATCGATGCAGGCGTACGAGCTCTTGTGAGTTAGCTCCTCCGTTCGGCCCCATGCACACATTACACCCGCAGCTCTCTGCACGCCCATCGCGCACACAAATGCGCATTAACACGCATGCCTTCCGCAGCTAGCTAGCTCAGCACCACCGCTACCCGCCTCGCCGTGCTTCGTAGCCATGGACGGCCTTGAGCTCGTGCTCGTGTTCTTGTCGTTGCTCTACTCGTGGATCCATATCCATCAGCGCACGGAACACACTCACCGCAGCCCTCCACTGGTTCGCCACAGCAACAGCTGCCGCTGCGTTTGCTCACGGGCATCGCTGTGGCCACACCCGAACCGAGCCATGCTCGCGTTCGAGAACAGCGACTGCACCGCCTCGCCTTGCGCATCATTGTAGCTGCGACCTCATGCACACGAAACCAGGGAGAGTAGCCGCTCAAGCATGCACGCACACGCAGCGAAGCCTCCCACACATGCTCTGTCCTACGCGCGCACGCACCGCCGCAGCCTCTCAGCTTGCCGTGGCTGGGCCGAGCAAGAGCTCGAGTGCCCCGGCATCCCCTTGCCTCCTGCCTTCCACTGCTCGCGCACGCGCACTACTTCCAATCCCGCATGCCCGCAACTGCTCTACCTCGTAAGCCGCCGCTGCATCCGGCCGTTAGAGCTTGCCACAGACCTGCTGACTCCATGCGTCATGGCAGAACAAGGCTTCGCCTTTGCTTCTGATTAATAGCAGATGCACTCCAAGTTTAACATAGTGCGTGTGCAGTCCAGTGGTCTGCCACGCTAGCGCACACCAAGGAGGTCCCTGGATCGAACCCAGCGGGCGCCCCTTATCTTTTTGTGCGTCTCTGTTTCTGTTTTTGTTTCATTCAGATCAGATCGAATGTCTTAGTCATTTAGGGCCGAACCCATCTCTGATCAAGCACCCACTGTAGCCCAGTTGGTCAACCCCTAATGTTTGAACCCAGGAGACCAGGGTTCGAATCCCTGGCTCCACAAATTTTGTTGTTTTATTTTCCCTTGTGACGCTGACACATGGGTCCCAGCGCCCTGTTGCCTGGTCTATAGCTGACAGGTTGACCACTTCCCTGGCCCGCTGGTCATAGACATGGCTAGGCTAGCACTATACCTCCGGCTATTTGTTTTCTCTACTTATATTCGCTCAGATTTCAGCATAAGTATCATTTTTCTAAATTCCATATCAATTCAACCGTGCATCGGATTAAAATACTTTATATATGAAATTTGACTAAAATTTTGTGTAGATTTAGAATATGCAACTTTGAACCATCATAAAAAATGTTTAAAACTGTTGTTTGCATTATTTTGCAAAAATGCCATGCAAAAACGGTTTATTTCATAACTAAATAAACGTAGCTCCGATTAAAATGTTTTACAAATGAAACTTCACTATAATTATGTGTAGAATAACATGGTGGCACTTATTTTGCATTTTAGTAAACATAAAGTATGCTTAGGACAGATCTGGACCAAATTCAAAAATTGCATATGAGGTTGTTTCAGAAGTGCTATAGGTTGCTTCCGACCTCCTTTAAGATGCCTAGATAGATAATTTATTTATGCTTCACCTCTTGCCATGTTTAACAAACATTTAATATTGTCGTGTACCTAAACGGGAGTTAAGTATGTAATTCAAATGTGGAGTTTCGTCAATATACAACTCGTTGCATATTGAACTTCACTTAATTTGTAGTGTTTGATTGTTGCATCTTGCCATGTCTTGCATATTTAAACTTGACATGCATCATATTTGTTTGTGCATCATGCATGCATATGTTGTGGTGTTTATAATGTGTTGATTGTTGTTTCCGGATTGCTTCTTCTCGATAGAGTTCCAAAAGCGTTCGGAGTGTGAGGATTCGTTCGACTATGTTGCTTCGTCTACTTCACGGATTCGTTCTTCTTCCAAGCATGATCTCAGGAAAGATGAACATTTCCCTGGATACTATTACTATCATTGCCATGCAAGATGTCTCGTTTCTATCGCTTGTCTCTCTACCTACCACTTGTATATCAAGCCTCCCAAATGCCATGATAAACCTCTAACCCTCCACATCCCAGCAAACCATTGTTTGGCTATGTTACCGCTTGCTCAGCCCTTCTTATAGCGTTGCTAGTTGCAGGTGCAAGTTATTCCCATGTGCCAACATGGATATTTTTGAGATATCACAATATTATTGCTAATTCATTTAATACACATATATACTTGGTAAAAGGTGGAAGGCTTGGCCTTTTGCTTGGTGTTTTGTTCCACTCTAGCTGCCCTAGTTACCTGTGTACCGGTGTTATGTTCCATATTGAGCGCTCCTAACATGCTCGGGGTTGTTATGGGGACCCCCTTGATTTTCGTTTTGGGATCAAACTCGTCTGGCAAGGCCCCACATTGGTACTATTTGCTTAATAACAACTAAAATTTGCTTAGGGCATGATCACCCCATCGATAATTAATCAACAACCCGGGCCACTGCTCGTCATGAGTGTTGGTCCAATACGGGCTGCCTGCGGGGCCACCTCGAGGAAACTCGGGGATTGGTTTTCCTCGTAGCTAGTCCCATCCGGTCGTGTCCTGAGAACGAAATACGTGGCTCCTATCGGGTTCGTCGACACGTCGAGCGCTCTTGCTGTATTTGTTTTACCTTTCTCGAATGTCTTGTGCGCGTGATTTCGAGGACACTTCGGGCTATCGCGAGGTTGAGATTTTCCATCGGGATTCCACGAATACTATGGGTTATCCCGCGGTTGAGGAATTCCAACGCAGCTTGTGGTTAGTTTCTGATGGATGAGTTGGAGCACCCCTGTAGGGTTAAATCTTTCATGAGAGCCGTGCCCATGGTTATGTGGTATCTTGGAAATTTGTTTAACATCCGGTCATAGAAAACTTAAAGTAAACTCAAATAAAATACATCAACCGTGTGCGTAACCGTGACTGTCTCTTTTCGTGAATTTCTTAACCGAGAGAGAACACGGTGGGGTTATGTTTGACTCGTAAGTAGGTGTTTAGGATCACTTAGTGATCATTACTAGTTCACATCCGTTTATGCGACGCTCAACCCCCCCCCTTATTCTTGTACTCGTAAGTTAACCACTCAAATAAATGCTTAGTGCTTGCTGCAGCCTCACCACTTAACCTTATCTTACCCATTAAGCTTTGCTAGTCTTGATACCCTTGAAAATGAGACTGCTGAGTCCTCGTGGCTCACAGTTTACTACAACAACAGTTGCAGGTACCGGTAATGCGATGCTTTGACGTGAGAGCGATGCTTGTTTGATTTGGAGTTCTTCTTCTTCTTCATTTTCATCGATCTAGGATGGGTTCCAGGCCGGCAGCCTGGGATAGCAAGGGTGGATGTCATTTTATCGTTTGATTTCGTCCATAGTCGGACCCTGCTCTTATGTATGATGATTGTATATGTTGTTGTATTGATGTGATCTTGAATTAGCTTGTGGCGAGTGTAAGCCAATTCCATATACTCATCTCTTCTTTACATGTACTTGTAATGATATCGATTCTTGCGAAACGACGAGATGCGCTCCTATCCCTGTCGAGGCCCTCGAGCCAAAATAAGGATAGGATCGCGTCTTGGGCGTTACAAGTTGGTATCAGAGCAGTACCGACCTAGGAGCCACCTTGATTGATCAAACTGGGCCGAGACGAGTCTAGTTTTAAAAAACTATTTTGAGTCTAGTTATATATCGGAGAGTAGGATTCTTTTTACTCCTCTTCTATGCTCTGGTGAGGAATCATGATGTAGGAATTTTAATTCTAGCCCTCTTCTCACTCAAAAATTTTAGGATCACGTGGGTATTATGGAACCTCTATGATGTCGATGTGACCGGAATTCTGTTCTTGGTGCCTCCCGACTGTATGGATTGGACCCGGGGAGTTGAGCTCCAGGGGATTCTTGACACATCGCTATCATTCAGTTTCCTTAGTATCTCAAGACGCGGATGTTTGAAATTGCTTCAATACTATTCGTGGTGCAAAGAGTGTGGTGGAACCCAGTATTGGGGAGAGGGATCACATGTACTGCCATGTTTAGTATCATTGTGATTACGAGGGTCTAAGGTAGATGAGTTTCCGAGGTTTCACTGGTTATGTGTTGACGGATGTGATACACTGGTGGGTAGTATTATTGCTAGTAGTTGAGTGTTTTATTCAGTAATTGATCCATGTATCCGTTGGACCAGATTGCATAACCATAAAGATCTCGGGAGTTCTTAGGTGGGAATTCAAGTAGTTACCTAGGATTATCCTTCCAACAAATGCAAATGAGTTATGTATTTGTTTCTGGCTAAATTCAAAAGCATCATCCTTTGTTTTGTGTGGGAGTATGGTAATTCGAGTTGCTTCGATGTCAAGTGGTGATTTCATATCTTTCCTAAGCAGTGTTCTCATATTTATATGGGAGTGCTAATCCTTTTGCTCAATCAAATTGTCATGTCAATTCTTTCCAACCGGTGTGCTTCTCGTCAAGCTCATTCAATCTTATTTCAATTTTCGCAAGATCTATCCTTATCTTTCCTTCTCCCGGAGGTCGTTTCATCCGTCCAAGGTTGTCTTTGTTTTTCCCACCCTCCCACCCTTTTCTTCAAAGATTATATTATCATCCAAGTATCTTCTTTTCATGTGATTCTTCCTCTATCTTTCTTCCGTATTTGTATCCGGTGATTCATTGTGAAGGTGCTCAGGTGTTAAGTTCGTCATTCTTTGTTCTTGTTTTCTTCCCCGGTGGAGTCAATTCAAGTCTTGGTGTTCACCATATCCTTTTCATTCAAAATCCGCTTAAATTATTTCGAGGTTCTCACATCATCAACTTTTGAATTTGTAACTGTGCAATCTTTCTTTCTAAGCAATCTTTTCAACGGTGTTCTCTTTGAGTGGGCCCATAACCCATAGGTTTTCCCAGGATCTTACCTGGCTCTTCTAATCTTTTCAGAAGACCTCTGCAAGCTCTTTCAAATGTGACGTAAGAATGACTTCCATCAGTCATATTCCTTCTCCAAGACCGCTTTGAATTATTTTTCATCGTTGCCTCAACCTTTCCTCATTCATTATTTTGGAGTATCTCGGTAATTCTTGGTGGTGTTTCTCACCATCATTCTCAGCATTGAAGACCAAAGAAGAGATTCTCTTAAAACTTTGCTCATTCTCTTGAAGATTCATGGTTCAAGATTCATGCTATCCTCGTAAATTGTTTTCGATAATTAGTAATCCCTTCCATATCTATCCACATCATTTCAGTGTTGTGTTCATTTCTTGATCCTCCGAAGGCCTTCATTTCAGAAGATTTCTTCGTCCTCAGCTTTCAGTTTTCATTCTCAAATTTTTCTCAATTGCTATCTCTTCGTTCGTATCTCAATTATTCCGATGCTTCGTTCAAGTTTCCTGCTAGGCGGATCATGATCTCTTCATTCTCATGTATTCCCATTCATTTCATTTTATCATCATTTGTTTGAAATTCTTATCGGTGGTTCGTGGAAGAGTTCTTCAAGTTGTGTTCTTATCTCTCTTCAATCTTATCAAGAAGAATAAGTCGTATGCCAAATCCGTTGCTTGTCATCAATTTAACTTGATGAAGGATAAGCGTAACACAGTTCTTATTCTTGGTTCATCAGTTAATTCCAATCCTTCTTCCGGAGTTGTTCATGATATAAAATTCTCAATTATAAGTTGTTTATCTTTTCTTTTTCGGAGTTCCAAGTTTCTCAAGTATCTCGTCGCGAAGATTCATCTAAATCATGGCAAGGCCTCAATCTTGTTCTTTTTGCAAGCTTCAATTCTTTTGTATCATTCTTTCATTCCGGAGTTCTTCACGACCATTGAAAGCACATTTGCTCCCTTGGTGGTTTTGGTAATTAATAACAACATATATCTCATTGGACTAATGTTTCCACTAAGTATATTTCAGGAAAAGTTCAATGATGGGATGGAAAAAGGATTGTGGAGAGAACCCTAGATGCAAGGAATAGGATTGGCAAAGCTTCAAGCAAGAAGGCTCTACATTTTAGTTTGTGAGAAATCACTTTGAGTCTATAGGAAAGCCAATACTATTAAAAGGGGGTGAGGTATTGTTGGTGAACAAAATGCTCCACGTGCACAAGTGATAGTCAAGTGAGAACACCCACAAGCTCTTCCACAAAAGTCTGTCAAAAGCCTATCATGCAAAATCGGTGCCACCAATATTTCCCACTCGGCCCTACCGATTTCTCCTCAGACAGATCCCAGCCAAACCCTAAGTTTTCGGTACAACCGATTCTGCATCGGTGCGACCGTGTTTCAGTTGCCAACTTTCCGTTGCTCCTTTGCTTAAAATTGGAATTTCCGAGTTTTTGGATCGGTGCCACCGAGTTTGCTTTCTGACCGTTGGTCACCTTTGTCGGTACTACTGAGAACTATATATCAGTCTCACCGAGATTCAAAAGTTACTACCTTTTGAGCAACTCGGTACCATCGAGTTTTATACTTCGGTGTCACCGAGTGGGTCAGTAAAGGTGTAACGGTTGGATTTTGGAGATGCCTATATATACCCCTTCAACACCACTCACTCGTAAGAGAAGCACTCAGAACTATTCCACACTTTCCACATCCAATTTTCTCAGAGAGAGCCACCTACTCATGTGGTGAGATCAAGCCATTCCACTCCAACCATATGAATCTTGATTTCTAGCCTCCCCAAGTTGCTTTCCATCCAATCAATCTCTTCTACCAAGCCAAATCTGTGAGAGAGTGATTGAGTGTTGAGGAGTCTATCATCTTGAAGCACAAGAGCAAGGAGTTCATCATCAGTATCGAGCCTATTACCTTTTGGAGGGTGGTGCCTCCTAGATTGGTTAGGTGACGCTTGGGAGCCTCCTACTTCGTGTTGTGGAGTTGAACCAAGAAGTTTGTAAGGGCAAGGAGATCGCCTACTTCGTGAAGATCTACCCATAGTGAGGCTAGTCCTTCGTGGACGGAAGCCGTTATGGAATAGTGAAGGCTGCTACTTCGTGGACCCTTATGGGTGGAGCCCTCTGTGGAATCTCGCGACCGTTACCCTCCGTGGGTTGAATACTCCATAAACGTGGACGTACGATAGCACCACCTATCGGAACCACGGGAAAAATCTTCGTGTCTCCAAATTGCGTTTGATCTTCCTCCCTATCCTCTATTACATATGCTTGTCTTTACTTTCCGCTGCTATACTCTTAGACATGCATGTGTAGGGTGTTCTTGACTTGCTATCATTGCTAAAATCTGCCAACACTTAAAATTTGGGAAAAGGTAGAAATTTTATTTTGTCAAGTAGTCTAATCACCCCCCCCTCTAGACATACTTTCGATCCTACAAGTGGTATCAGAGCTTTGGTCTCCATTGCATTGGTTTCACAACCTAGGAGAGTATGGCGTCTAGCGAGGGAAATTATCACTGTAGAGGTCCATACTTTGATGGTACAAATTTTGCTAGTTGGAAGCACAAAATGAAAAATGCATATTCTTGGTCATAACCCCGCCGTTTGGTCTGTTGCTCGTGTTGGCTTGCAAGGTGAATTCTTTGGTGATGGAAAGGAACCGGATCGTGAAGCGACCGCGGAAGAATTAAAGATGTTGCAATACAACACTCAAGCATGTGACATTCTTTTCAACTTCCTATGCCCTAAAGAATTCAACAAAATCAGTCATCTTGAGAATGCCAAGGAAATTTGGGACACTTTGGTTGATATGCATGAAGGTACCAAATCCGTGAGAGAATCCAAGTTAGATGTTCTTCAAAGTCAGCTTGACAAGTTCGAGATGAAGGATGGTGTAGGAGTCGCAGAAATGTACTCTAGGCTAGCTCTCATCACCAATGAGATTGCCAGCTTAGGAAGTGTTGAGATGACTGACAAATTCATCATCAAGAAGATACTTAGAGCTTTGGATGAGAGATACGACACCGTGTGCACATTGATCCAAATGATGCCTAACTACAAAGATCTCAAGCCTACGAAAGTCATTGGAAGGATTGTTGCTCATGAGATGACACTCAAAGACAAAGAAGAGCTTCACAACAAGTCTAGCGGTGCTTACAAAGTCACAAGTGATTCTCCCGCAACTTCAAGCGACAACCTTGTCACCAATGAAGAGATAAGCCTCATGGTTAAGAAATTCAACAAGTTCTACAAGAATAGAGGCAAATAACGAAGCTCCAACTCAAGATATGAAGAGAAGCGTTCGTCAAGTCGTGACCGAAACTGCTACAATTGTGGGAAGCCCGGACTCTACTCCAATGAGTGCACGGCTCCCTACAAACGAAGAGAAGAGTCACCTAGAATACGAAGCTCAAGAGATGAATCACCTCGAAGAGAGAGAGAGGGAGTAGAGATGACCGTTATGAACAAAGACCCTCAAGGAGAATTAGGAACTCGGAGAAGAAGGACAAGTACACCAAGAGCTACTCAAGAAGAAGACATCAAGCTCACGTTGGTGAATGGGTTTCCGGCTCCGAATCCGACAACCACTTCGAGAGAACCTATCACTCCAACTCCGACTATAGTCAAGATGAAGGTATTGCCGGACTTGCACTAGTGACTACCAACTCCTATGACATATTTGATTCACCAAATGAAGGGAGTGGAAGTTGCTTCATGGCTAAAGGCCCCAAGGTATCACACCCCGAGTATCTTGATTTCAATAGTGATGAAGATGATTTACTTTGTGATGATGACTTGCTCTTTGATAAAACTAGTGATGTTAGTCAAAATGAACTTGATAATTTTCATGCTAGTGAAGATAAGTCGGTTGATGATGATAAGATGAAAATAGAACAACTAACTAAAGAATTAAACACTCTTAAGTTAGCCCATGAATCTACTCTCGCAGCTCATAGAGAGCTTGTAAGGACTCATGAGAAGCTACGCTTGGAGAAGCTCACCTTGGAGCAAGAACATGAGTTTCTTAAAGCTATCAATGACGATCTTCGAAAGAAGACCTCATCTTATCTAGCCAAATGATTACTCTTGTCTACATTCATGCCACAAGTTAAACCTATACAAACTAGTAACAAAGGCAAGAAAGGTTCTTCATCTAGTAGCAACAATAAAAATGCTAAATCTAATGATGTTGCTTCTAGTAGTTCTATTGATTCCATTAATGATGATTCTCTTAGCCAAGTTACACTTGAGCAAGAAAACGATTTATTGAAAGGAATTATAGAAAAAGGTATCTACAAAAGTCTTGCCGGATGTAAGCAATTTGAGGAGATTGTACGCGAGCATGGAGGATACCGGAAGAACCATGGCATTGGCTACTTCAACGCAAATGGAGTTGAATGGGAAGAAGGTCAATACCCCAAGCCCAAGTTTGTTCCTCAAAGGGAGAATTATGAACATGCTCTTCCCAAGGAACAAACGCTCAAGATGACCTTACATCACAAGACCACAAGCTCAAGGGCAAGGACAAGCTTCAAGAGGAGACTGACTCATATGAAGATGAATCCCAAGCTTTGGTCAAGTGGGTTCCCAAGGCTTCTACAAGCTCAACTTCTACAAGTGCCACTTCAACACCAAGGATTCCCATCAAGTTGATGTGGGTCCCCAAGAAGAAGAACTAGAGAAGTTCTTGAGAGGTGACTCCGCCAATCAAATTCACTCATATTCATTATTGGCAAGAACTAGTTGCAATCAACATCAACACTATGCAATAGTTCAAGGAGTCACATATTCCCTAAAATGTAAGCAAGGGACAAGGTAATTAATGAATCCATGGACATCATCTTATATTCTTTGTACTCCATGTCCATAGATATCCTTGTATTTGTCTCTTGTGCTTGGGACTAACCCATGTAGGTGAGAAGAGTAAGGAAACAACAAGGATGCTCCCAACTCAAGATGATCTTCATCAACCTTGAGCATCCACCACTACATCACCCACATGAAGTCTTCTACGACAAACCCAAGGTTAGTTTATCCCTCTTATGGGGGGATGTCACATCAAGGGGGAGCTTTACTCCAAGACTTGAGTTAAAGCATCTCTTAGAATGTGACAACATTAAATGCTTTTTGTAAAAGTGGTAACCCCACTTGTGCTTAAACGATGACTATAACCTATGATCAAGTATTTTTACTTGGCTCCTAAGTCAATATACTCATATATAGATGACTCCGTCATCGCCAAAGTGCTTGGTAGATACTAGAGTGGTTTTGCATGTTTGCCATGATTTCATTGGACATCTTATTGTGTGAGCATGCAGGTTTGCATATCTTTTATCATTCGAGCACATCCAATTGTTGCTATTTGGACTTTGTTTCCTATTTTTCCAATTGGATGGACAAGAATGCATAGGACTCCTCTCTATCTATCGATGCTTTCTTGTCTCATATTCTATTCATGCTACATCACAAAATCTTGAACAAGAACTTCTCGATCCCTCTGTGTGAGGAGCACTCGGAGTACCGTGTCGACAAGAGCTGCATTCCAAAACCTCTCATGTGCATCTCGGTGAAACCAATTCATAAATCTCGGTTCCACCGAAGCACTGAATTGATCTGGTTTTCGCATCTCGGTAACACCGATTTTCCTAGCCACCTGATGGTAGTGAAACTCGGTGACACCGATAAATAAGAATCGGTTTCACCGACAGTGAAGGGTACTTAATCCAGGCAGACCCAACGTTTGAAATTTCATCTTCAAACGCCTGTGTCCCGAACCCTAAGCTGCCGCTCCTGACCCCTTCGGTCGTCGCCTTTGCTTCCCCGAGCGCCTCCGCCGCTGGGATCCTCGCCGTCGACGGAAATCTTCACCGCCGTCTTCGCCGTAGCAGATCTTCATCGAGTTAGGGTGAGAATCCGACCCCCTCGTGTGCTCCTAAATCTAATTCTTGTGCATTAGGGTAGATTTATCGATAATCCTCAGTTTGCAATCTTCCTATCCCACCAGAAATTCCTTTAGAATAGCGAATGAGAAAAATTTAGGTTCAGCCATCCGCAAAACGCATCTCGGTGACACCGGGTCACAAAAATCGGTTCTACCGATTTTGGTTCTATGGTTCCTGAGAATGGTCTTGGTGAAACCGAGCGGTCATTTTCGGTGACACCAAAGTGACTGCCAAGTTTCTGTAAAGCAGACCATATGTCTCGGTGGATCCGAAAATTTTGACTCGGTGGTACCGAAATCTATTTTGCAGAAAGCTAAAGCTAACTTTTTCATTGTTCAACTTTTAAAAATATCTCTGCATTTTGTGATGCTCAACCCTTCTACACTTCTATGCTCTATTCACAGGGTCAGCATGTCAGGCTCAGATGACAATCAGAACAATTTCAGAGAGCAGCATGTGGAAATGAGCTCAGGCACTAGTCCTGAGGGCAGCTATGATGATGTGCCCAGCTCACCTGATTTGCCCAATGCAGCTACCAGGACAAGGAGGAAGTTAAACTTAGATGAGGAGGATGAAGACTTTGTGCCTGAGGAGCCACCCAAGAAGGACAATACTGCCAAGAGCACTGCTGCTGCTGTTACTTCAACCAAGAAGAAGGCAGTAAAGAAAGTATATGCCAAAGCTGATTCTATCAAAGCACCTGAGAGTGCCAGGGCAAGCATTACCATTGATGCCCCCATGAGATCCAATCCCAAGAAGGCAGGTGACAAGAAAAGGACCTGGAAGAGGATTGTCCATGTTGTTGGCAGACCTACCTCTATGTTTGAGGATCCAGACGCTGCTGCTGAAGAAGAGGAAGAGGAACCAACTGCCAAAGCCCCTCCATCTAAGAGGAAGAAACTGTTGGTTGATGCTATGCCCAAGGATACATCATCCAAAGGCACCAAGACTGCCCCCAAGAAGGCTGGTGCTGCTTCCAAGCCCAAGAGGACTACCAGAGACATCCCAGTTGCTGCCAAGAACAAAGGTACTACCTTCAGAGAAGCTGAGGATGAAGCACTGTCTGTTTTGATGAAGCTGAGGCCACACCTTCCTGAGCACAATGCCAGCCAGCCGATTGCTGAGGACATGAAGAAGAGGAAGGATTCTGGACTGAGAGAGTGGAGAGCCATAGATCCTTATTCTCAGAGGAGAAGGACAGCTGTAAACTACATATTCTACACCAAGGAACAACAAGACTTCTATGAGACTATTTTGCATGACAAGAGCCCTACAATTAGTGATATGAGGTATGTTGACTAGGAGTACATCAATAAGAACCAAGATTTCTTTCCATGTGTGAAGGATAACTTCCACTGCATTGGCATTGATGAGTTTGTTGGAAAAGAGTTCACTGCCTGGAATGACGAGATGATCATGCAATTCTACTCCACTACACATTTCTATGGAGATGGTAGGATTGTATGGATGACTGAAGGCACCAGATATGAATCCACTGTTGATGAGTGGGCTACCATCTTAGGAGCCCCACAGGTGCAAGAAGGAGACTTGGATGTGTACTCTAAGTCCAAGGCAAACCACAACTCCATGGCCAATATGTACAATGAGATCCCTGCTACAAATGTGCATTCACACAAGCTTGGATCCATCTATTTTCTTCAGGCTGGCCTAGGCACCACCAACACCATCTTGAGGTATACATTGATGCCTAAGTTTGGAGATGAGAAGATGATCAGAGGTTATTCTATCAACATGCTGCTCCATATTGATCAACACACCAGATTTAGGGTGATTGACTTGATAGTTGAGACCGTGAAGAGGACTGCTGCAGACTTGAAGAGATCATGTGGTTATGCACCATACATTTAGATGCTAACACTAGTAGAGAAATGGCTACCCACAACTCTTGTTGGTGGCGCGCCATTTTCCGCCGACACCAGCACTAATATTTTCAAATATCTCTGGCATCGCCCATTTTGGTACGCCATCGCTAGTTACATAGTGCTGGTGCTGGACATATGCGGAACGCCACTTGTATGTGGCCTCCAAGATTGTGTGGAGGTGTAACTTACTGTTGGCGTACTAGGTTGGTAGTACGCCGGCAGTATTTCATATATCTATGGCGTTGACATAGTACGGACGCCAGCAGTTTATTTTGTGGGTCCAGTTTTTTAGTCAACATTGGGTCCCACGTAACACCGGCATAGCATACGGCACGCCAGGAATATACATATTAGTTCTGGCGTTACGTTCTCTTCAAACGCCAGTAATAAAGTCGCATCACTACTACCCGTGCTAACCCCCTTGTGTATACACTAGATTCCCCTTTCTTCTTCCTCTTGTTCTTCCTCTTCCTCCTCTCTCTTCCCTCTCGTCATCTTGAGAAACTCAATTATTTTATCATGATTCTTAATTAAGTAGTTAGATCTAGCTAGGTGATGCGTAGTTACGTTTGCTAGCCTCCTCCACCCACTCTCTAATTAAGCTAGCTATCTAGCTCTCTCCTGCACCCACTTGTATTAAATTTTCCTTCAACCTCCATTAATGGCGCCCACCAACCTACGTACGGTCGACCGGCTTCTCGTGGGATCGATCGAGGACTAGCTCGACTCGTGTTTCTTCTGCTTGAGGTAATTCAAACAAAAAACACTTCCTCGTCATTTAATTATGCATGTTACGTACGTGTGTGATTGCTAAATGGCGAAACGTGCATGGATGGCGAATTTGTAGATAGAGTTGCCAATGTTTTGGCGAAACGTTGATTCATTTCCGTTTCGTCAAATTTCTGGTACTCAATATGTACCACTTTTAGCAAAGGTCATGCCGAAATTTTGTATGCCCCCGCTTGATATATATGTAATTATTTTTGTATTTCTCTTTACAGGCTACTTTGATCTATCTAAAGATTCAATATGGATCGAAGTGTGAAGGCCTTTCTCAATTTCGTGGTGACGAATATGATACAAAAGTGTGAAACACAGATATTATGTCCATGTAAGGCCTGCAAAAATGGAATTTTCCATAACCCGTTCGATGGTAGCATCCTCGCGCACTTGCTTCGTCGTGGTTTCGTTGAAGGTTATACACGATGGACAAAGCATGCTGAGGAGAATGACGACGACGACGGAGCGGCGGATATGGAAGTAGAGAACCCTTTCAATGATGAATTAGCAGGGCCGCCAGAAGGAGGAAACAATAATGAACATGCGCCTGGAGGAGGAAATGATGAAACGCCACCCGAACATGAAGAGGACCATGTCACCCAGGATATGTTGTTGGCTGAAATGCTGCAGGATCACCATGTTAAAGAACTGCTTCACAAGAAGACGACAAATGAGAGAGCTGCTATTAAGGAGGCTCTCAAGTTGGGGCAATTGGAGTTAGATGCGAGTGCTCCACTTTATGAAGGTTGTGATCCTGAGCACACCCGCTTGCACGTCACGCTCAAACTTCTAGACATCAAGGCAAGATTCATGAGCACAGACTCAAGTCTGGACGCTACATTGGAATATTTGCATACAGTGTTGCCCAAAGGGAATTTGTTGCCTAAGAGTGTTGATGAGGCGAAAAAGATTGTGTGCCCTCTTGATTTGCCGCATGTAAGATATCATGCATGTATAAATGACTGCATCTTATATCGTAACGAGCATGAGCACAAAACAGAGTGTCCAACTTGCAAGGAGCCCCGATACAAGCCTGGAAAGAAGGAACCTCGAAAGGTTGTATGGTACCTTCCGTTGATTCCACGCCTGCAACGTTATTTCGCTAGCGCGAAGGAAGCAAAGAACATGACTTGGCACAAGACCAGGAAATCCAAAAATGATGGCATTCTGAGACATATTGCAGATTGTTGTCAGTGGAAAGCACTCGACTGCATTGAACCAGAATTTATAGCAGAACCAAGAAACCCCAGGTTGCGTGTCAGTAGCGATGGACTAAATCCATTTGGCAAGCAGAGTAGCACACATAGTACATGGCCTATGTTTGTTTGGATGTACAACCTCCCGCCTTGGCTCTGCATGAAACAAAAGTACATACACATGGTAATGCTCATTCAAGGACCGCTCCAACCAGGCAACGATATCAACACATATCTTGAGCTATTGAAGGAGGAGTTAGACATATTATGGAAGGATGAAGGCGTCAAGACGTGGGACGCCAGCACTGGAAACTATTTTCCAATGAGAGCAGCATTGCTCACGACCGTTCATGACTATCTAGGTTACGGATATATTTCCGGACAAGCGTGTCATGGACATTGCGGATGTGTTAAATGTATGGATGACACATCTTTTCTCCAGCTATCAAAAAAGGGCTTTTCTGCACTAGTGTTATCAACTCCCAGCTAGAGAAGCACGTGTATGCACTTGATCGACCACACTTGCCACTCCTGCCAGAGCTCGAAGACAATGGCGTGGTGATGGATCCAGATCATCCCACCTCAGATACAGAACAGGCAGAGACAGAGGCAGCCAGAGACACTAGTGCTCATGTGCCAAAGACCCGGAGTGAGCAGATGGACCTTCTTCTCAGTTCCGTGCTCAGCATGCTGAAGGACATTGGGAATATCTTGAAGAACCAGGAGAGTCTGGGAAGGATTGTTGAGAACAAGTTTAACATTCTCAACAATAAGGTGGATGAGCTCACAGTGACTGTAAATGAGCTCAAAAGAGAAGTTGATGGCGTGCCCAGTCCCCACAGCACAGATGATTATGAGGACAGTCCACCTCTCAGAGCCAACACTCAGTTCAGGACTAAAGCCAGGACTCCTAAAGTGACTGCTCCAGAGTTGAGGCCTTCATCATGAGCACCTGCTGCAGCTCCATCAGCTCCATCAGCTCCGTCAGCTACTCCAGGACCTCCAGTTGCTACTCCAACTCCATCCATGACGTCTGCTGAAGTCTTCGCTGATGCCGTTCTCTCGACTCCTTCATCAGCTACCGCAGGAGATCAGCCCCAGAGAGCCGCTTAGTTCTATACCTTTGAACTTTTTGGTAACTTGTTGCCAAAGGGGGAGAAGTGTTGCTTTTTATCGCTCTTCAAAAACATTGATATCTTTTGGTTTGTGTTAAACCTTGTTTGTGTTTGATCATATATACTTGATGTGTGCTGCTACTATTTCCAATCCTTGAGATGCCTATGAGATGATCATTCACTTTTGCTTGTTGTGTTGTGCTATGATGTTCATTCCTATTACTCCCGCACACGACCAAGTTGTATGTGACATGGAAGAGTGCCCCATATACCTAATCGATTGTGCATTTGCATTCAAACGCAAAATCAAAATAGTGCACAAATTTAGGGGGAGCTCTTGCTTATCACATACTTCTCAAAACTGACGATTATATTCATTGATTATATCATATGTCAAAGCTTTGACCTATATGTTGTCATCAATTACCAAAAAGGGGGAGGTTGAAAGCACATTTGCTCCCTTGGTGGTTTGGGTAATTAATAACAACATATATCTCATTGGACTAATGTTTCCACTAAGTATATTTCAGGAAAAGTTCAATGATGGGACGGCAAAATAATTGTGGAGAGAACCCTAGATGCGAGGAATAGGATTGGTAAAGCTTCAAGCAAGAAGGCTCTACATTTTACTTCGTGAGAAATCACTTTGAGTCTATAGGAAAGCCAATACTATTAAAAGGGGGTGAGGTATTGATGGTGAACAAAATGCTCCACGTGCACAAGTGATAGTCACCAAAAACACCCACAAGCTATTCCACAAAAGTCTGTCAAAAGCCTATCATGCAAAATCGGTGCCACCAATATTTCCCACTCGGCCCTATCGATTTTCTCCTCAGACAGATCCCAGCCAAACCCTAAGTTTTTGGTACAACCGATTCTGCATCGGTGCCACCGAGTTTCAGTTGCCAATTTTCTGTTGCCCCTTTTCTTAAAATCAGAATTTCCGAGTTTTTGGATCGGTGCCACCGAGTTTGCTTTCTGACCGTTGGTCACCTTTGTCAGTACTACCAAGAAATATATTTTGGTCTCACCGAGATTCAAAAGTTGCTACCTTTTGAGCAACTCGGTACCACCAAGTTTTATACTTTGGTGTCACCGAGTTGGTCAGTAAAGGTGTAACGGTTGGATTTTTGGAGATTCCTATATATACCCCTTCACCACCACTCACTCGTAAGAGAAGCACTCAGAACTATTCCACACTTGCCCCATCCAATTTTCTAAGAGAGAGCCACCTACTCATGTGTTGAGATCAAGCCAGTCCACTCCAACCATATGAATCTTGATTTCTGGCCTCCCAAGTTGCTTTCCACCCAATTAATCTATTCTACCAAGCCAAATCTATGAGAGAGTGATTGAGTGTTGAGGAGTCTATCATCTTGAAGCACAAGAGCAAGGAGTTCATCATCATTATCGAGCCTATTAACTTTTGGAGGGTGGTGCCTCCTAGATTGGTTAGGTGTCGCTTGGGAGCCTCCTACTTCGTGTTGTGGAGTTGAACCAAGAAGTTTGTAAGGTCAAGGATATCGCCTACTTCGTGAAGATCTACGCATAGTGAGCCTAGTCCTTCGTGGACGGAAGCTGTTATGGAATAGTGAAGGTTGCTACTTCATGGACCCTTATGGGTGGAGCCCTCCGTGGACTCTCGCGACCGTTACCCTCCGTGGGTTGAAGACTCCATAAACATGGACGTACGATAGCACCACCTATCGGAACCACAGGAAAAATCTTCGTGTCTCCAAATTACGTTTGATCTTCCTCCCTATCCTCTATTACATATGCTTTTCTTTACTTTCCGCTGCTATACTATTAGACATGCATGCGTAGGGTTTGCTTGACTTGCTATCATTTCTAAAATCTGCCAACACTTAAAATTTGGGAAAAGGTAGAAATTTTATTTTGTCAAGTAGTCTAATAACCCCCCCTCTAGACATACTTTCGATCCTACAATGGTTCTTCATGGTGGTTCGTCAAGGATTTCTTTCATTCGCAAAGTGTTCTTCAAGATTTTGTTGGAGGACCTCAAGTATTCTTTATCTTGCATTTCAAAGTGCAATTCTTTCTCCCTTATCTTTTGAGGTGGTGTTAAAACATTCTTGGTTCATGAGGAGTATCGAAGAGAATTTGTCAAGAATGAGATAATTAAACCCATGTTTTCTTTCTCGGAGTTATCTTGGATTAGATTTCACCTAAAGCCTTTCCTAAGGATTGCTGCTAATTGAGATGCTCATAAACGATCCAAGTTTTCTCCTCCTCCTCTTGGGGAAAGAAGTTTTCATCCCTTTGTTGATCTCAATCAAATCAATTGTTTCCGTTAATGGCCGGCTGTCACCTCATAATTTTGAGATGTTTTCCATAAGCCCATAACAAGCTTGTTCTTTTGTTGTTGATGTGTCAACAACTTAGTTCAATCCTTCTGTATGGATGCTTTTCAAATTCAATTGGGGGGAAGTTGTCATTTCCTTCTCCGTTCTTTTCTTTCCAAAGAGCTAGCTTCTATTCTTTTGTTCCGGAGGCAGTGTGATGTTCCTCTCTTCGATTCATCATCTCATTTGGTCAAGATCAAGTTCATTTGCTCGCTTATCTATTCTACCGGAGTGTTGTGAAATCTTTTCAAGTTCTTTCCATTATATCAAATTTTGCCTCTCTTTTCTACCGAAGTGCTGCCCTTATTTCTTTTGAATTCTTGCTTGTTCCTCATGTCATTCTTCATCTCCTTGAAACCTTCAAAGTTTTATGGTTTCACTCGTTTGTCAGAGAAGCAACTAAGTTTTACCTCTTTCCTTTCCTCTTCCTCTTCTCATTCTAAGATCTCGGGTCGAGATCTCTTGTTAGTGGAGGAGAGTTGTAATAGCCCAAGACCGAGACCTCACTTAATTTGTGTAGTATCATGCTTGCATGCTTGTGATGTGTGTTTTATTTTTATTTTGCATCATGTCATCATCTTGCATATATTGTGGTGATTGTTTTTCCTTATTTGTGTTAGCACCTCCTTCTACTTTATACCCCTTTGATCTTTCAACTCCCTTAAGCCCTTGCACCACTTTCATTTATTTCCCAAAAGCCAACTTTCATTTCTTCTTCTTTTATTCATGTTTTACAAGTGGCATTTTTCTTCTACCACAAATTGTTCACTCTATTCCTAAAACCCCTAAATCATGTCAAGACCCACTCCTCCAATTTTCGGCCTTGTTGGAATTGTTCTGGTTGGACTTTGGATTTAATCAAGTTGAAATAAATTCAAACTTGATTAAATTTATAGTCTGTAAAATTCACCAAACCAGTTTTATAAATTTGGGCTTATTTCCATGTCACGCCCAAGATGCGGTTCTATCCCTATTAAGGCACGGGGGCGTCGACGGGGATAGAAGCGCATCTAGTCGTTTCGCAAGTACAAGTAATCATTGCATACATGTAGGAAGAGATGAGTATATGAGTTGGCTTACACTCGCCACAAGCTATCTTACAAGTTCACACAATTATTCATACATTCATCCACAAAACAGGGTCCGGCTACGGACGGAATCAAACGATAAAAGAAGCAATGAAAACTGTCTTGATATCCCAGGATCACCACCACGAAGCTCCCCTACTCATCAGGATACGTAACGTACATACGACTACTTTCTTCATCGTACTCCCACTCGAGCTGAGACACATCATCTGGCACGTACTCGTCAACACCTGTACCTGTATTGTTGTAATCTGTGAGCCACATGGACTCAACAATCTCATTACCAGGGTACCGAAACTATGTAAGCCAATAGGTGAGGAATGGTTAAGTGGTGAGGCTACAGCAAGCACTAAGCATGTATTTGGTGGCTAACTTATGATAACAAGTATGTAATATGGTGGCCTACGCATGATGGTCGTAATCTTGCATAATCACTAAGTGATACTAAACACGTACTTACGTCAATCATAACCCCACTGTGTTCTCTCTCGGTTCATGTTCACGAGCAGAGACAGTCACGGTTACGCACATAGTTGGTGTATTTTATTTGAGTTTACTTCAAGTTAACTATAACCGGGTATTAAACTAATTTCCAAGTTGCCACGTAACCGCGGGCACGGCTTTCCGAAAGATTTAACCCTGTAGGGTGCTCCAGCTCATCCATCACAAACTAACCACACGCCACGGGAATAACCTCGACCACGAATCCCGTGATTTCCTAGGCAGTTCCGTTGGAAAACCTCAACCTTGAGATAGCCCAAAGTATCCTCGGAATTCCTCGCGCAAGACATTCGAGAAAGGTAAAACAAGTCCAGCAAGACCGCCTGACGTGTCGACGAACCCAATAGGAGTCGCATCTCTCGTTCCCAGGACACGACAGATTGTCCAAACTTCCGGTAGGCCAATCACAGAGTTGCCCCTGGCGGCCACCGGCGGTTGACAGGTTGGACCACCGGCGGTTGACAGGCGCGGACGGCATCGACGACGGCGAGCAGCTCCTGCTTCTCTCTGAACCTCTAAATCTCTCTCTGCTCTCTGAACTTACCAGGAGGAAGAAGGGGTAGGGAAGGAGGTGGCGGCGGCACGGAGAGAAGGGGGAAACCCTAGGGAGGGCGCGGACGTCGAGGACTTAAAAAGGGGGGAGCGGGGACGCGCTGGCCTCTGCGTCCGTGAGACTTCACGACACCGGAGCTGACGCTCTCTCCCTCGCTGTCTCTGAAGGAGACGACGGCGTCAGCGAGGGGGCAGGTGGCCGTCTGCGCGCTGGGCTAGGCTCTAGTTGGGCGGTGGGAGAAGGAGAAAGCCCGGCTCAGTCGCTCTCTCTCTCTCAAAATAAAACAAAGCCCTATGCGATTTTAATAAAAACAGACAAAAGAAACAAAGAACCAGAGAGAAGGAAAACAGTTTTTTTTTGGAAAACAAAAATATATTTGCACTCACAAAAATGAGTCCTATTTAGTAAAAATGGTCTTGGCATTTTTTATAGCAATTAAAATAATTCACAAAATACAAATTGGATTCTGTTTTTGCAAGATTCAGAAGACAAGAATGTTTCAACCATGAATGAGAGCTACTCAACAATTCTAAAGAGAATATTTGGAAGAGGTGCAACATTTTATTTCAGGTGAATAAGGAAGTCAAAACATCACATATTGCATTTATTGGAAATAAGAGAGGTGGTATAGTTTTTAAGAAAAATAGTAGAGAGGCTTCACAACTAGATTGCACCCCAACACCACAACACACACAGTCACACCAACATAGCACATCAACCAAGCATGACAAGCAAACATGTTGCACTATGATATGATGAACATGATGCGTTAGGAATGTCATGAAGCAAAATATATTACTCATTTCACAAGGGCTCGACATGGAGGTTCCACATGAAATACAATACAAGATGGCAAGGATGCACTTGGGCTGTTACAACTCTCCCCCACTACATGAGGATCTCGTCCCGAGATCTAGGAATGGAAGAATTCGGGAAATTCAGAACGGAGATGGTCCTCTCGTTCCCAAGTGGCTTCTTTGTCAGAGTGATGTGACCACTTCACCTTTAGAAACTTGATTGATTTGTTGCGAGTCTTACGCTCAGTCTCTTCAAGGATAGCAACTGGATTTCTCATGATAGGATAGGTCTGCTTGGAGATCAATGTCTTGGAGATCAACGGTGCGCTCGGGAGTCTTGAAACACTTCCGAAGCTGAGAGACGTGAGACACATCATGCACATTTGAGAAATTGGGAGGAAGCTCGAGTTGGTAGGCAAGGTCACCCCTCTTGCCCACAATCTTGAAAGGACCCACAAAGCATGGAGCAAGCTTCCCTTTGATGCCAAAGCGTTGACTGCCCTTCATGGGAGACACTCTGAGATAAACAAAATCATCGATCTGGAAGGTCATGTCATCATGCTTGCTATCATAATAGCTTTTCTGACGGGATTGAGCTGCTTTGAGATTTTCACGAATTACACGACACATTTCTTCTGCTTCAGTGATCATGTTATTACCAAGGATTTGACGCTCACCGGTTTCAGACCAATTGAGCGGGGTACGTCACTTTCTGCCATACAGGATCTCGAAAGGAGACTTGCCGGAACTTGCTTGGAAGCTATTGTTGTATGAGAACTCAGCAAACGGGAGGCAATCTTCCCACTTCATGCCAAAAGAAATCACACAAGCTCTGAGCATATCTTCAAGGATTTGATTGACTCTCTCAACTTGACCACTAGTGTGAGGATGGAAAGTTGTACTGAAACGGAGATTGGTCCCCATTGCAGTCTGGAAGGAATCCCAAAACTTGGAAGTGAAGACGCTTCCACGATCTGAGGATATGAGCTGAGGAATATTGTGCAAAGAAACTATCCTTGACGTGTACAACTCTGCTAGCTGAGCTTTCGAGATAGATTCTTTGACCGGAAAAAAGTGGGCAACTTTGGTGACCTTGTCGATGATCACGAAGATAGCGTCGTTCCCTCTCTTGGACTTTGGAAACCCAGTGATGAAATCCATTTCAACATGATCGAATTTCCACTCTGGGATGGGCAAAGGCTGAAGGAGGCGTGCTGGACAATGATGTTCCTCCTTCAGTCCGCGACAAACATCACACTCGTTCACAAACAGAGCAATATCACGTTTCATACGAGTCCACCAGAAGGTTTGCTTGAGGTCTTGATACATTGTGGAACTTCCTGGATGAATTGAGAGGAGGGAATTATGTGCTTCATCCATGATAACTTTTCTGAGATCACCTTTTGGAACCACCAGACGGTCCTCGAAGAACAAGGTATCTTTGTCATCAACACGGAAGCACTTATACTTTGGAATGCTCTTGGCCACACCTTTCTTCACTTTCTTCACCATAGCATCAAGAAGCTGAGCTTGGTGAATCTGATCTTCTAGAGTCAGAGAGACTTGAAGGTTGGCAAGAAATCCTTGAAGAACAACTTGGAGATTGAGCTTGCGGAAGGCTTCGCAAAGCTCGGGTTGGAGAGGCTTGAGAATGAGACTGTTGCAGTAGGCCTTTCTTCTCAGCGCGTCTGCAATGACATTTGCTTTACCAGGAGTACACTCAATGCTTGGATTGTACTCCTCGATCATTTCCACCCAACGTGTTTGCCGAAGATTGAGATTGGGTTGAGTGAAAATGTACTTCATGCTCTTGTGGTCAGTGAACACCTCAACTGGTCTTCCCAACAATAGATGTCTCCAGGTCATCAGAGCATGAACAACTGCCGCCAACTCAAGATCATGAGTGGGGTAGTTCTTCTCGCTAGGCTTCAGCTGACGCGAAGTATAAGCCACAACCTTCTTATCTTGCATGAGAACACCACCAAGACCTTGAAGGGAAGCATCACAGAACACTTGGAAAGGCTTGGATTCATCTGGAGGAGTGAGAACTGGAGCTGAAGTCAGCTTTCCCTTGAGTGTACTGAACGCCACATCACACTCAGGAGTCCACACATACTTGACACTCTTCTGAAGGAGGTTAGACAGAGGCTTAGCAATTTGAGAGAAGTTCTCGATGAATCTTCTGCAGTAACTTGCAAGCCCGAGGAAACTTCGAAGCTGCTTGACATTCTGAGGAGGCTCCCACTTCACAATTGCCTCAACTTTCTCAGGGTGCACTTTAATGCCCTCGACAGAGATGACATGCCCAAGGTACACCACTTCATTGAGCCAAAACTCACACTTGGAGAACTTAGCATAGAACCGATGCTCTCTTAACTTGTCCAGCACAAGTCGGAGATGCTCTGCATGCTCTTCTTCGGTCTCCGAGAAAACAAGGATGTCATCCAAATACACCAAGACAAACTCATTCTTGAAAGGAGAGAATATGAAGTTCATCATTCCGGAGAAAGTCGGAGGCGCATTTTCTAGACCAAAGGACATGACGGTATACTCATAAGAGACAAAACTCGTCCTGAAAGCAGTCTTTGGAATATCTTCTTCACAAATACGGATTTGATGATAGCCCATACGGAGATCTAACTTCGAGAAAACCTTGGCACCTTTCAATTGCTCAAACAACTCATTGATGTTGTGAAGTGGATACTTGTTTCTCATTGTCTTCTTATTCAATGGACGGTAATCGACACATAGTCGGTCCGTGCCATCCTTCTTCTTAACAAACAGAACACCACAACCCCAAGGTGAAGAACTTGGTCTGATCAAACCCAGATGCTCTTGTTCATCTAGCTGCTTCTTCAATTCTTTCAGCTCTTCGGGGCCAAGCTTATAAGGACGCTTGCACACTAGTTTAGTTCCAGGCTCGAGTTCAATCACAAACTCCACCGGCCGGTGAGGAGGCATTCCTGGCAACTCTTGTGGAAAGACATCTTCATACTCAGAAACGACGGGGATTTGAGAAGTGGTAGAAATCTCACCCTTCTCATTGAGAGAAAAGAGACGAATCGTGTCATCGTGAGCAGTGAAAATGATCACATCTTCAGAAGGATGAGTCAATTGGACTTCTTTAGCTTTGCAATCAACATAAGCCTTGTTCATCGCTAGAAAATCCTTGCCAAGGATAAGATCAATATCGGAATTGCCAAGCACAATTGGAGAGGCCAGAAAGGAATAGCTGCCCATTTTGATAGAAACATCCAGAACCACTTAGCGAGAATTCATTTGCATGCCCGGTGAAACCACCGTTAACGACCTAGGCAACTCTTCATAGAAGAACTCATGCTTGGATACGAAAGTTCTTGATATGAATGAATGCGATGCACCAGTATCAAACAAAAGTTTTGCAGGAATAGAATTAACCGAGAGATTACCCATTATCACTTGAGAAGAATCCTCTGCTTCAGCTGCATTCACACTGTTCACTCTTGCATACTTGGGATAGTGCTTCACCATAGCACTGCTTGGGGCCTCATAGGAGGAGGAGGCGAAAGACGCCGCTGGTTGGTGCACTTGTTGGAGTAATGGCCCTTCTGACCACACTTGTGACACGTAACCTCTGAGAGCGGATGGAAGTTTCCTGCAGGAGGAGCATTTGCTGACTTGGGAGCCTGAGGTCTCTGCTGAAAACCTGGGTTGGATGGGTGGGAAGGTCCACGACCACCGTGCTGCTTCTGCTGCTGAGGAGGACGAAACGGAGGAGGAGGAACACAACACTTCTGCTGCTTAGGAACAATCTGAGAGCTGGACGAAGAAGGGTTGGAGTCTCCGAACCGCTTCTTGGAATTCTCAAGCTTGAGCTGAACTGCCTCGAACTTTAGAGCCTAGTTGTAGAAATAATCAAACACAGGAGGCTCGTGAAGGACAAGAGCAAGCTGAAGATCTTCTCTGAGGCCACCTCTGAACTGATAAATCTTGGACTAATCATCAGGAATATCTTGCTTAGCACAGCGGGCTAGATTCTGAAACTCGGAGTTGTACTGATAGACAGACATGCTCCCCTGCTTTAGGTTCCTGAACTTCTCACGCATACCCTCGACAAAGCTCGTCGGGATATGATGGGCTCTGAAGTCATGGCAAAAATCATCCCAAGAGACTGCATGGCCACCTCTCTAATCCTTGTACTGCTGCCACCAATCTGCTGCCTGACCCTTAAGTTGTAAAGTCGCAAACTTGACATAGTCATCAGGTCTGACATTGCTGCACTCAAAATGCTTGTTCATGTCACGGAGCCAATCGTCTACATCGAGAGGCTGATCACAACAAGTGAAGGACTTGGGTTGATTTGCGAGGAACTAGTTCAGAGTTGCAAACTGCGGATGATTATGGAAATTCCCTTGATGACCTTGTTGTCCCTGCTCCCTTTCCTGCAGCAACCTGAGCAACATCTGGGTGTTGGCATTGGTTGTGGCCATCATAGCTTGCCAAGCTTCTGGAGGTGGAGGTGGGGGTGGTGGAGGATCATACTGCTCTCCATCACGACCCTGATTCCCACGAGTTGTTGGAGCCATCCTGAAGATGGACAAGAATATCAGCACACCATTGACAAAGGTGATTGAAATAAGCTGAATCAAATGGCTTGAAAGAAATTTGCAACGAATATCATCCATTGCATTCAAACTGCAAATACTAAGAAAGCTTTCTGCAGGATCGTGATAACACCATTAGATCATGAATCCACTTGAAATAACACAACAAGTATTGAGCTAAGGTTGCTCGGAACAAATTTATAAACCATCATACATCTGACGAAAGATGATCCTAGGTAACTACTAGAATTCCCACCTAGGAACTTCTGAAATCTTGGTTATGCAATCGGGTACACGGATACACAGAGTTTTTATCGATCACTCAACTCCTGGCAGTAATACTACTCTCCAGTGTATCACATCCCTCAACACACACCCAAAGACCTCGGAAACTCATCTACCTCAGATCCTCGTAATCACAATGATACTAAAGATGGCAGTACATGTGATCCCGCTCCCCAGTACTGGGTGCCGCCACACTCTTCGCACCATGAATAGTATTGAAGCAATTTCGAACATCCGCGTTCTTAAGTACTAAGGAAACCGAACGATAATGATGTGTCAAGAATCCCCTGGAGCTCTACTCTCCGGGTCCAATCCATACGTACGGGAGGCACCAAGAACAGAATTCTCGTCACATCGGTATCATAGAGGTTCCAAAATACTCGCGTGATCCTAAAAATATTTGAGCGAGAAGAGGAGTAGAATTAAAATTCCTAAGTCGTGATTCCTCAACAGAGTATAGAAGAGGAGTAAAACAATCCTACTCTCCGATATAACTGGACTCAAAATAGTTTTTTACTAGACTCGACTCGGCCAAGTTTGATCAAGCAAGGGGCTCCCATGGTTGATATGGCTCTGATTACCAACTTGTCATGCCCAAGATGCGGTCCTATCCCTATTAAGGCACGGGGGCCTCGACGTGGATAAAAGCGCATCTAGTCGTTTCGCAAGTACAAGTAATCATTTCATACATGTAGGAAGAGAAGAGTATATGAGTTGGCGTACACTCACCACAAGCTATCTTACAAGTTCACACAATTATTCATACATTCATCTAGAAGACAGGGTTCGGCTACGGACGAAATCAAACGATAAAAGAAGCAATGAAAACTGTCTTGCTATCCCAGGATCACCACCACGAAGCTCCCCTACTCATCAGGATACCTAACGTACATACGCCTACTTTTTTCATCGTACTCCCACTGGAGCTGAGACACATCATCTGGCACGTACTTGTCAACACATGTACCTGTATTGTTGTAATCTATGAGCCACAAGGATTCAGCAGTCTCATAACTCGGGTACCGAAACTATGTAAGCCAATAGGTGAGGAATGGTGAAGTGGTGAGGCTGCAGCAAGCACTAAGCATGTATTTGGTGGCTAACTTACGATAACAAGTATGTAATATGGTGGCCTACGCATGACGGTCGTAATCTTGCATAATCACTAAGTGATCCTAAACACGTACTTACGTCGATCATAACCCCACCGTGTTCTCTCTCGGTTCATGTTCACGAGCAGAGACAGTCTCGGTTACGCACATAGTTGGTGTACTTTATTTGAGTTTACTTCAAGTTAACTATAACCGGGTCTTAAACTAATTTCGAAGTTGCCACGTAACCGCGGGCACGGCTTTCCGAAAGACTTAACCCTCCAGGGGTGCTCCAACTCATCCATCAAGAACTAACCACACGCCGTGGGAATAACCTCGACCACGAATCCCATGATTTCCTAGGCAGTTCCATTGGAAAACCTCAACCTTGAGATAGCCCAAAGTATCCTCGGAATTCCTCATGCAAGACATTCGAGAAAGGTAAAACAAGTCCAGCAAGACCACCCGACGTGTCGACGAACCCAATAGGAGCCGCGTATCTCGTTCTCAGGACACGACCGGATGAGCACAGCGTACAGTGGCCTGATAGAAATCTCCCGAGTTGCCCCAGGTTGGCCCCGCACACGGCTCCAGTTTGGACCAACTCTCATGAGGAGCACTGGCCCGGGGGTTGTTTAATTATCCACGGGTTCATGACGCCCTATGCTAGTTTATTAGTTATTAGGCAAATGTAGTACCAATGTTGGGCTTTGCCAAAAGAGTTTCATCCCAAAAAAAAATCAAGGGGGCCCCCATAACAACCCCAAGCATGTTAGGAGCGCTCAATATGGAACATAACACCGCTACACGTGTAACTAGGGTGGCAAAAGTGGAACAAAACACCGAGCAAAAGGCGAAGCCTTCCACCTGTACCAGGTATATATGTGCATTAAATTAAATGGCAATAATATTGTGATATCTCAAAATATCCATATTGTCACGTGGGAAAAACTTGCACCTACAACTAGCAATGCTATAAGAAGGGCTGAGCGAGCAGTAACATAGCCAAACAATGGTTTGCTGGGATGTGGTGGGTTAGAGGCTTATCATGGCATTTTGGGAGGCTTGAAAAACTAGTGGTAGGTAAAGGGACATAGCGATAGAACTGAGACAACTAGCATGGCAATGATAGTAGTGTTATCTAGGGAAATGTTCATCTTGCCTGAGATCCCGCTAGGAAGAAGAACCAATCCGTGAAGAAGACAATCCAACATAGTCGAACGAATCCTCACACACCGAATGCTTTTGATACTCTACCGAGACGAAGCAATCCGGAAACAACAATCAACACATGATAAACACCACAACATATGCATGACATGATGCGCAAGCAATATTATGCAAGTCCGATTTAAATATGCAAGACATGACAAGCACAACAATCAACTACTACACATTAAGTGAAGCTCAATATGCAATGAGTTGCATATTGATGAAACTCCACGTTCGAATCATTTAGTTCACTCTTGTTTATGTACATGGAAAGTTTAAATGTTGTTAATCATCGCAAGAGGTGAAGCATAATGAAACTACACTATCTAGGCATCTTAAATTAGGTCGGAAACAACTTATAGTATTTCCGAAACGACCCCATATGTTAAAATAGAATTTGGTCCAGATCTGAACTAAGCATATTTTATATTTGTTAAATAGGCAATTTAAATATATAGATCATTTAATACGGAGCTACAGTCTAAAAGATATGACACACGCAAGGTAAACATGTCATGAATGCAATATGCATGCAAACAAAAGCCACCACCATTTCAAAACAATGATGCAACCAGATATTATGAAATTACATGCAATTCTAAGCAAGTTTCATATATGACTTGTTCAAAATGGAGCAACGGTTCAATAATAACAACCAACACAAGTTTTAGTTATAATCTGCCAAAAACAGTGACATGGCATTTTGCACACATCAAAACAACAACCTACATGAACCTAAAATGCACAAACAAGACACAGGGCACTAGCTTACATGATGCACAACAAATAGAAGCATGTATCAATAGCAAATGAGCTCAAATGATGGCATTTTGAAACAACAGTTAAGGACTTGGTGAAAAATACCAGTTTCTCACAATCAGAGTTATCAGGTTGGCATATTGACAGCAATAAATCTACATGCTACGAAGACCTTCATGGCATGAAATTAAACAGCATGATGAAGGACAATATGCACTTCAAATAACTCCATTAGAGCAACATCAAAATATGTATAGATTCCTAGCTAGCATCCTCCCAACATGGCATATTGAACTAAGCAGTTCTCCACACTTCGAAAAATTATCAAGGGGCAAAGCAGAGCAGTTTTGTCAAATTGACATGTTCGACAGCAATCCTAACCAGGATGCAACACCTCTGCTTGACAACTATGGGCACATTCTAACAGAGGATAACATGCTCAACAATTACTTCCATTGGGCCAACCACAAAGGACCTACCAATTCATGGCAATCATCATGGAAACATAGCAATAAAAAAACCAGATTCCAGACTTAGAGAAAATTGACTATCTCCCAAAACAACAGTTTGACTAGCCATGTTTACATAGCAATAACAGTAGCATAACAACCCTCTATGTGCATGGCAAGGACACTAACAGCAATAAGACATGTTACACTACAAAATACTCCACTGGCACAACTTCAAAATAGTCATGGATTGCTTAATATGATGCTCGCGAAATGGAACTTAACGTTAACTGATAACAGTTTGACAATTACAATGAGATGCACTTTTGTTACAGATATTAGACCGAGCAAATGAATCCTAAAATGCTTGCAAATGGAACCCCCATGCAGAGCACGTTGAGTACATCAAATTTCATATATGTCACATTTCAAACTGATGAGCAGGTTAAAAGTTATCACCGGTTTAACAGGCATATATGATGATTTTTTTACAGATGCAAAAGACTTGGAGAAAAAATATATACCCTGGGCGAAGTGGGATAGGGCCGTGTGGGATGGAGGCAGCCGGCCGTTTGGATCAGGGGATCCACCGATCCAGGGATGAGGAGGTCCCGCCCAGCAGTTGGCGGCGGTGGCCGGAGGCGGGGTCGGAGACGGGCACTGGGGCGAGATCCGTCCTTGGGGCCCCAGATCTGGTCATGGCGGCGGCCGGCGAGCAGGCGAGCAGCTGGGTGGAGCGAGGTGGCGGTGCCGACGCGGCCGAAGGCAGCCGATGCGGGGCGGCGGCGGCCAGGCGAGCGAGCGGCGGCGGCGGAAGGTCGCCCGCGAGGCGGAGCACGACGGCGGGGTGGCGCGAGGGAAGAGGGCTCCCGGGCGGCGCGGGGCTCGGCGAGCTCGGGCCCTGGCGGCAGCGGCGAATGGGCCGGGCGGTCCTGATCTGGGCCCCGGCTGGCCTACGGCAAAGGGAGGCTGGGGAGGCGACGTGGCGCCCTCCGGTTCACGACGAGGGCTGTCGTAGTTTTGTCACGGCAGGTGTCCTCGTGAAAGGAGTTAGGTGTGAGGCCATCCCCGCTAGGTGGCGACTCAAAGGGGTTAAACGGGAACATGAGGCAAGTTTAGCCAGGTTCGGCCTCTCTGATGGAGGTAATAGCCTACGTCCTGCTTTGTGTGTATTGATGATGACGATCTCAATACAAGGGTGCGGAATCTCTAACCTAGCTCTCGAGGGTTTGTAACTTAAGTCTTTCGGTCCTAGGAGCTTGCCTTTATATACAGGTCAAGACCCTAGGTTTTACAAGAGGCCGAGTCATGTTACAACTCGTGACCTATCATGTTTCTAACTCTCCTTGCCTCTCAAGCAAGGAAACTTCCGGTGTCTTCTGTCTCTTAGGCCTTGAGTCGCCATCTTCATGTGCTGGGCTGCCATGCGGCTTACCTGGTAAGCCGCCTTGCTTGTCCTCTCTTCAACCGTGCGTCCCATCTCGTGTATAATACACAAGCCGCCAATTAGGTTGACCCGGCCCAATGGGGAGGGTTAAACCGCGGGGTTATATCCCCGACATTAGGCCCCAGATTGATTTGAATTTATTCATGTCAATCTTCCTACCTTTCACTTGGCGGTTTATCATCTTCTTATGATTGTATCTTCCTTGACTCACGAAACACTGGCTTAGGACACTCCCAAACTTGTAATTTTTCTCGTGCCATCCTCACATGACGTCACCCGCCGGAAATCTAGGAGACCAATGATGACATCACAACGGATCTTTTTTGTATCTGCTAATCCCGAAAACCGAGGCGTCTTCTGCTCCAAAATTCACTGTGCCTCCTCGATTCCCGCGCTTGCTAGTTACCTTTTTGGGTTTATTCCTTATAAATACTCGCCATGGGACCCCTTAGTCACTTTTACATCGCCCCCTCACTTCGTCTTCCTCCTCGAGCCCGAAACTTCCTCACACCACCGCTGCTGCTTGTCCATCGCCGGCATAGTTCCTGGGCCATAACAGTACTCCGTCTTCATCAAGATCCAGCCAAATGTCGCTGCCTCCCTCAGCATTCGTTATGGTAAGCCATTCTTCTTTTCCTAGATCTATCTTAGTTCATAGGAGTTCATCAGAGGTACCGAAGCATTTATCCGTTCAGCGCCATTGCTAGTTCCCGTGGCTTCCATGGCTTTCATCATAGAAATAATGCGATAGAAACAATGACTCCATTTCGCACATAGCATACTCAGATCTCCCTCAAGAATCTGTGAACTGGATTAGCACTGCTTCCTTGTTTCAGTGCTAGATTTAGCAAATATTTTATTTTCTGAACCATTTGTAGATCCGTAATCGTAGCCACCTCGGTAGAAACTTGTTTGTCCCACACTTGGTAAAAATTATGAATCTCCTTTTGCATAAGACGCCCACCTGTTTGCCGGCTCACTCTTATGTCTGTAACCCGCCATATGTAGATGATGTTCCTTTTAGGCTCCGGCTCATGATCATGTCTTACAACCCACCATGTTTGGAAGCTGTCTCATCTAAATGCCGGTTATCATAAGGCGACTCATCTGTTGTATTTTGCTTTATGATGTCTTTGTCTTGATCATTATCTTTCATACTTATGCAACTTCTTTACTTTAGGCGTCTCACCATGTCAAAAACCAACACCTGTAACTGGGTGCCTTGACAAGTTACCGAGTCTGTGCTTAAAGATTATGAAGCTCAAGGCCTCTTGCAGCCTAAAGCCGCAATTGGATGGCGAGCTCCTGAAGGAGAAGAACGCCCGGAACCACACGAAGGGGAAGTATTGGTGTTCATTGATCACTTTCTTCAAGGTTTTTCTCCCCTCGGGTCAAAATTCTTCCGGGATGTTCTAAACTTTTTCCACCTTCATCCACAAGACTTGGCCCCCAACTCTATATCCAACCTTTGTCAGTTCCAAGTGCTTTGTGAGGTGTATCTGCAAATGGAACCAACTGTCCCCCTCTTCATGGAGTTCTTCTATATCAACCATCAGACTGAATGTGCAGATGGCCTCAGCCTGGAATTAGGCGAGGTTTCTATTCAAAGGCGCAGGGATGGTGCCTTTCATGCTGCTATTCTGCCAAGCCACCCCAAAGGATGGGCAAAAACTTGGTTCTACTGGCGGAACACGGCCCCTGCTAATGAAAACCCCTTGCCGGGTTACAGGCCAGACCGTCTTCCCATGAATTTTGAGCTTCCTGGCCGTGCTTCACAAGAAGAACGTGATAAACTTGCCCCCATATATCCAAAACTGGCAGCTTTGCAGGGTCATGGCTTGACTAGGGTTGATCTAACCCGGTGTTGGGTATCCTGGAAAATCCTGCCGCTGAGTCACCACAACAATTTGATGTATAACTTTTCTGGCAGTTTAGACGACGCGCAAAGATACAACAACCAGGGCTTGACAGCCGATGGTATCAACAAGATTGTGAAGAAACTGTTGGGAGAAACTCTAGAAGATTGCAGTAAAGTTGGGTTGAATCCCTTTTGTACTCTCAACCCGGCGCCGCCAGTAAGAATTGTTGATAACTCGTTCAAATGGCTCATAATACTCTGTTAACCCCAAACTTACTTGTCATTTTCATCACTTACCTTATAGGCAGATTCTCGAGTCTGGAAGAAAAAGAGAGGGAAGGTTGCAGCACAAAATACGAAACCCGCTCAAGAATAAGGCGGTTGCAGCCGAGCCGTCAAAAAAGGGCAAGTCAACAATGTTTGACAGTCAATCGGAGGTAAACAACTTCTCTCATGGCTGTGCTTTTGTTAAACTTGCTAACACTCCTTACTCTCAGGGAGACGCTGCAAAAAGCAGGGCTGATGATGTTGAGGTAATCTCTCTCTCTCTCTCTCTTCTGGCTCAGAATCCTCATCTCCGAGGAAAACAAGGCGGGTCATCCGAAAAGTACGTTTTCCTCATCCAGATGCTCATTTGGATCCTAACTTTATTTTGAGGAAAACTCAGCATGAAGTAAGGCGTCACACTCGGAGTAATTCTGGAGGCCTATTGGGCGGCTTACCTGATAAATCAGTCACCCGTAAACGACAACATGAGGTGCCTCACAGCCCAACTCTCTCTCTTCCGAAAGCTGGCCTCTTCCGGCAACCTCTTAATCCCTCTGATTCCAATTATCAGGAGTCATCTCCTTCATCGGGCGACTCAACCGCCTCTAAGCTAACACCCCTTGTCATTAACACAAAGTAACTTTTTCCTTTACACCATGCACTGCTTATTCGTGCTTAACTTACATATGTTTGACTTTGATGCCTTGTTTGCAGAGCCCAAGCCAAGGCCAAGAAGAGAAAAGGTGACGAGTCGTCCACCGGTACTGAAATTCTTGAACCGGCAGATCCAAAGCCGACGACTCCTGGAGTTCTTGAGCCGGGAAATCCAAAGCCGGCGGCTCCTGAAGCTTAGACCGAAAATCCTCAAAGTCAACAAGAGTTCCAAAACATGCCGCCCCAGCCTTCTGAACCAGTAAATATGGAAACTGAAGATGTTGCAACCCCTTTGATAGGTGATGTTAACCCGCCTGATTTTCAAAAGGGAACTGAAGACGCTCCTACTGAGAAGGGTAAGGACGTAGTTATCACCGGGACGAGTTTCACTGCTCCAGGATCCCCCAATGTTTTAGCCAAGTTTATCACCAAGGATAAGGCGGCTCCACTTGATAAAGGGGAAACCAAACTCGAGCTTCCTAGCTATCAGGGCCTTAGTGTTGAGGAGCTACATGCCAGATATTTATACCATCTTTCCACAAGTCAGGATATGGAGATCAGCCTTCTTGGAATGATGAAAAGGAAATATGAGGTATGCTCCATTCTCTTGTATCTTTATATATATATACAAATATCCTTGTATATCCCCCAAGGGCCGGCTCATCTATATGAGATGAGTCGGGTCTTGTTATAATATGATGAAGTCAACGTGTAGCCCCCAAGGGCCGGCTCATCTGTATGAGATGAGTCGGGTCTTCTTAATAATTTGAAGAAAATCGACCTGTATCCCCCAAGGGCCGGCTCATTTATATGAGATGAGTCGGGTCTTCTTAGTAATTTGAAGAAAATCAACTTGTAGCCCCCAAGGGCCTGCTCATATTTATGAGATGAGTCGGGTCTTCTTCATATCTTTGCTTTGGAAGAACTGGCATGCATTAGCCCCCAAGTGTCAAGTATATTGCTTGCAATCTGCTTGAGACTTGTTATAATTTTTCTTTGTCATATGATACTGCATCTTGCTACTGGCTTATGACCCTTGAATATGATGACTCCTATTGTGCAGGAAGCTTTACAAGCAGCCGAGTTAAACGTGACCGGCTTGAAGAAAGATCTAGAAGTAGGGCAAAACGCCCGAGCAGTGGTTGAGGAGAAGCTTCGCCTTGCCTTGGAGAAATTGGAGAAAGCCAAGGCACACTTTGAAAAAAAGAATAAATCCTTTGAAGCTGAGAAAGCCGCCTTGTTGGAGCGCGCAGAAAATGCTGAGGGCCAATTGAAGCCCATCACAGAAGAGCTATTCGGGTTAAAGCGGCACATTGCCCATATGGCCCAGGCTATCTTTGGTAAGTATCTTATAGGAATTCTTGCTAACCTGCGAAAATATTTATGTATGCAGATAAATCGCCTCGCAACTTATGTGCTTAAATTGCTTTGTAGGCCCACGAACATGTAGCCTCCAAGATAACAGCTTGCTTATTGTGAAGGCTGTATATACACTGACTAGGCAACTCTATGCTGGAAGCCATCTCGCAATCAAGGCGGTTATGGGGAACAAAGAGCTGGTGAAGCTCATCAAGCATGTGCTAAGGTTTCTCTCAACGATCCGAACACAAGTTGAAGAGTTGAAAAGAGCAGCCGCCCGAGCCGGTGCAACATCGTCTTTGAGCTGGGCCCTAGCTTACTCAGAGGAGCTTGATCCGGCAAAAATGGCAAAAGGATTTCCTGAGTTCAAGGATGACGGCTCAGCATTTAGTGATGCTGACTATGTTAAGTATGTCAAAACATCTCGAGTGTTGGCCACACAACTTGTCGCTGAAATGGAGCTGAAGAGTTACTAGGCGGCTTATGATGCTAACAATTCACGAGTTCGGTCGCCCTCCTTTGTGCCAATGAACCCGTCTCCTCAACGTCGTAAGCACTTTTTTGCCCCTGACGTTCACCCGTCCTCCATCCTGAATGGTGAAGCTGTATTCCACGCTTTAACCCATTGCAACTGGGATGTGGACAACCTTCAGATTGTAGAACCAGTAGATCCAGTGGAGGATGACCCGGAGGCGGCTTAGGCTAGAGATCAGCCTGAGGATAACCCGGACGGCACAGAAGGCGGATCACAGAAGTGATTGACGTGACTTGATATTGCGTCAGTATTTCCCCAAAGAGGAAGGGATGATGCAGCACAGCGACGGTAAGTATTTCCCTCAGTTATGAAACCAAGGTTATCGAACCAGTTGGAGGATAACCACCACCCAATAAGCAACACCTGCACACAAATAACAAATACTTGCAACCCGACGCGAAAGAGAGGTTGTCAATCTCTCTACGGTAAAAAGATAGGTTAGGTAGTGATAGATAGGAGAGATAGATCTCTCAAGAACACAAAATAAGAAGAGCAAATAAAAAGTGCAGCAATATGTTTTTTGATTTTTGGTTTAGTAGATCTGAAAACAAAGAGGCAAAAAGATAGATCAGAAAGCAATATGTTGGAAAAGTAGACCCGGGGGCCGTAGGATTCACTAGTGGCTTCTCTCATGAGTATAGCACACGGTGGGTGAACAAATTAGAATTGGGCAATTGATAGAAAATCAAATAATCATGACGATATCCAAGGCGATGATCATTATATAGGCATCACGTCCAAGATAAGTAGACCGACTCCTGCCTCCATCTACCACTATTACTCGACACATCGACCGCTATCCACCATGCACCTAGTGTATTAAGTTCATGGAAAAACGAAGTATTGCAATAAGCACAATGACATGATGTAGGATCAAAAGAATGTCTAGAGGGGGGGTGATTAGACTACTTGACCAAATAAAAATTCTACCTTTTCCCAATTTTAAGTGTTGGCAGATTTTAGCAATGATAGCAAGTCAACTACACCCTACACATGCATGTCTAAGAGTATAGCAGCGGAAAGTAACAACAATCATATGTAGTAGAGGGTAGGAAGGAAGATCAAACGCAAATTGAAGACACGAATATTTTTCCCGTGGTTCCGATAGGTGGTGCTATCATACGTCCACGTTTATGGAGTCTTCAACCCACGGAGGGTAACGGTCGCGAGAGTCCACGGAGGGCTCCACCCATAACGGTCCACGAAGTAGCAACCTTGACTATTCCATAACGGCTTCCGTCCATGAAGGACTAGCCTCACTATGGGTAGATCTTCACGAAGTAGGCGATCTCCTTACCCATACAAACTTCTTGGTTCAACTCCACAACACGAAGTAGGAGGCTCCCAAGCGACACCTAACCGATCTAGGAGGCACCACCCTCCAAAAGGTAATAGGATCGGTAATGTCGATGAACTCCTTGCTCTTGTGCTTCAAGATGACAGACTCCTCAACACACAATCACTCTCTCACAGATTTGGCTATGGTGGAAGAGATTGATTTGGTGGAAAGCAACTTGGGGAGGCTAGAGATCAAGATTTATATGGATAGAGTGGAATGGCTTGATCTCAACACATGAGTTGGTGGCTCTCTCTCAGAAAATATGATGGGGCAAGTATGGAATAGTTCTGAGTGCTTCTCTTTCGAGTGGGTGGTGGTGAAGGGATATATATAGACATCCCCAAAAATCCAACCGTTACACCTAAAGTGACCAACTCGGTGACACCGAAGTATAAAACTCGGTGGTACCGAAGTGATCAAAAGGCAGTAACTTTTGAATCTTGGTGAGACCGATACATAACTCTCGGTGGTACCGATTAGGTCACCAACGGTCAGATTGCACAACTCGGTGACGCCGATTCTCAAATCTCGGTGGTACCAATTCTTGACCATGGCTAACCAGAGAGTTGGTCCAAAAACTCGGTGAGACCGATTCACAATTCTCGGTGGTACCGATTCTTGTGAATGTCTAACTAGGAAGTTGGTCCAAGTCTCGGTGAGACCGACTGGCAAAACTCGGTGGTACCGAAGCTTGAAAATAGCTAAATAGAAAGTTGGCAACTGAACTCGATGGCACCGATGCAGAATCGGTTGCACCGAATGGCTAGGGTTTGGCATGGGTCTGTCTGAGTTTGGGAATCGGTGGGACCGAGTGGGAATTGTTGGTTGCACTGATTTTGGATATTTGGCTTTGACAGACTTTTGTGGAAGAGTTTGTGGGTGTTTTTGTGAGTATCACTTGTGCACGTGGAGCATCTTGTTCACCAACAGTACCTTACCCCCTTTTAATAGTATTGGCTTTCCTATGGACTCAAAGTGATTTCTCACAAAGTAAAATGTAGTGTCCTCTTGCTTGAAGCTTTGCCAATCAATTTCCTTGCATCTTGGGGTATCTCCACAATCCTTTTGCCATCCCTATCATTGAACTTTTCCTGAAATATGCTTAGTGGAAACATTAGTTCAATGACATATGTGTTGTTATTAATTACCAAAACCACCAAGGGAGCAAATGTGCTTTCAATCTCCCCCTTTTTGGTAATTGATGACAACATATAGATCAAAGCTTCAACATATGATATAATCAATGAATATAATCGTCGCTTTGAGAAGTATGTGATAAGCAAGAGCTCCCCCTAAATTTGTGCATTATTTTGAATTTGCCTTTGAATGCAAATGCACAATCGATTAGGTACATGGTGCACTCTTTCATGTCACATACAACTTGGTGGTGTGCGAGAATAATAAGAATGAATATCATAGCACAACACAATCAAGCATCGGTGAATGATCATCTCGTAAGCATCATAATGATAGGAAGTAGTAGCAATACACATCAAGTGTATGATCAAACACCAACAAAGTTTAACACAATCAAACCAAAAGATATCAAATGTTTTTGAAAAGCGATAAAAACCAACGCTCTCTCTCTCGATGCCTAAAGATCTATATACATCTTCTCCCCCTTTGGCAACAAGTTACCAAAAATTTCAAAGGTATATAGCTAATCGTTCTTCTGGTGCTGATCTCCTCCGGTGGTCGATGAAGGAGTCGAGAGAACGACATCAGTGAAGATGTCGGCAAACGTCATGGATGGAGTCGGTGTAGCAACTGGAGGAACTGGAGGAGCTGAAGAGGCTGTAGCAGGTGCTGATGAAGAAGGCCGCAACTCTGGAGCTGGCACTATAGCTGATCTCGCCTGAATGGTGAACTGAGTGCTGGGCCTGAGAGGTGCACGATCTTCCTCATCATCATCAGTGGAATGAGGGCTAGGCACTGCTTCAACTTCCTTCTTGAGTTCATCAACTGTCTTAGTCAGCCCATCCACCTTGTTGTTGAGAGTGTGAAACTTATTGTCAACAATCCTCGCAAGACTTGCCTGGTTCTTCAAAACCTCGCTGATGTCCTTCTGCATGCGGAGCATAGTGCTAAGTAGGAGATCTATCTGTTCACTCCTAGACCTGGGCATCTGAGAACTAGAGTATCTGGCTGCCTCTGCATGTGCCTGAGTTGTAGCTGATGTGGGATGATCTGGGTTCATCACCAGAACATTATCTTCTAGATCTAGTAGTAGTGGCAAATGTGGTCTATCAAGAGCAAAAATGTGCTTCTCCAGCTTGGAGTTGATGAGTATCTGAATGTAGGGTGCATAGCAGCAAGAGCGCTTCTGATCAGCAGCAACCCTCTTCACAGTCTCCACTATCAGATCCATTACTCTAAATCTTGTATGTTGATCTAGGTGGAGCAGCATGTTGATGGAATATCCTCTGATCATCTTCTCATCTCCAGACTTTGGCATCAATGTATGCCTCAAGGTGGTGTTGATAGTATGCAGACCAGCCTGGGGGAAGTAAATGGATCCAAGCTTGTGAGACTTCACATGTGCAGCAGGAATCTCATTGTACATGTTCTTCATGGCATCATGGCTTGCCTTGGACTCATTGTAGACATTGATATCACCATCTTCCACTTGTTGGACTCCTAAGATGGTAGCCCACTCCTCAACAGTTGATTCATATCTAGCTCCTTCAGTCATCCATACAATTCTACCATCTCCATAGAAGTGAGCAGTGGAGTAGAATTGCATGATCATCTCATCGTTCCATGCAGTGAATTCCTTGCCAACAAATTCATCCAGACCAATGCATTGAAAGTTGTCTTGCACACTTGGGAAGTAGTCCTCATTTTCCTTGATGTACTTCCAATCCACATACCTCATGTCACTTACAGCAGGGCTCTTATCAAGCAAGATTGTCTCATAGAAATCTTGTTACTCCTTGGTATAGAATCTGTAGTCCACAGCTGTTTTCCTCCTCTGAGAATATGTATCAATAGCTCTCCATTCTCTCAATCCAGAGTCCTTCCTCTTCTTCATGTCCTCAGCAACCAAGTGGCTGGCATTGTGCTCTGGAAGGTGTGGTCTTAGCTTCATCAAAGTTGTCATATCATCATCCTCAGCTTCCCTAAAGGTGGAGGTCTTGTTCTTGCTGGAAGCTGGTATCTCTCTGGAGAACCTCTTGGGTTTTTCTGCAGCAGCCTTCTTGGGGGCTTTCTTGGTGCCCTTGGATGAGGTGGCCTTAGGCATAGTATCTGCCATGAGCTTCTTCTTCTTCTTAGGAGCAGCATTGGCAACTAGCTCTTCCTCCTCTTCTTCCTCATCTAGATACTCTGGAGTAGATGGAAGAACTTTAGCTTTGACAAATCTTGTCCTTTCTCTCTTCTTCTCTCCTGCCTTCTTAGGCATGGACTTCTTGGAGGGCTCAACAGTCATTGTTGCCCTAGAGCTCTCTGGTGCTCTCATTGTCTCTGAGCTAGCATACTCTTTCCTGATGGCCTTCTTCTTCTTGGATGAAGAGGCAGCAACAATGCTTTTGGCAGCAGCATCCTTCTTGGACAGCTCCTCAGGTATGAAATCTTCATCCTCCACATCTGAGTTGAGCTTCCTTCTTGCCCTGGTTGCAGGCTTGGGCAGATCAGGAGAGCTAGGAACATCATCATAGCTCCCCTCAGGACTAGTGCTTGAGCTCATGTCAACACTTTGCTCTCTGAGATCATTCTGGCTGTCTTCAGCATCTGACATCTCTGACCCTGTGAATTAGAGTATAGAAGAGTGGAAGAGATGAGTCATCACAAAATGCAGATGTTTTTCTAAGGTTTGAACATAGAAATCCTTAGATATAGTTGTCAGCAAAAAGGGATTTCGGTATCACCGAGTCAAAATTTTCGGTACCACCGAGACACACAGAGCTCTTTACGGAAACTTGGCAGCAATTTCGGTCGCACCGAGAATTGCCACTCGGTTTCACCGAGTCTGTCCTCAGTAGCACAAAAACGAAATCGGTAGAACCGATTTTTCTGACTCGGTGTCACCGAGATTCCCTTTTGCAGACGACTAAACCTAAAAATCCTTCGTTCGCTAATCTAATGATATTTCTAGATGATAGGGAGGTTTGCAATCGGTGGATTATCGATAAAAGTAACTCCAATGCGCGTGAATCGGACGGGGAGCGCAAGGAGGGCCGGATCCATACCCTAATTCGGTGAAGGACCCGCTAAGGCGACGACGGTGGCGAAGATTCCGTCGGCGGCGGCGATTCCCAATGGCGGAGACGCACAGGGAGGCAAGGGCGACGACCAAGGGGTTCGGAGCGGCAACTTAGGGTTCGAGGAAACGGACTCTTGAGATTGAATTTCAAAAGTTGGGTCCGCCAGATTATATAACCTTTGCTGTCGGTGACACCGGTTCGAAATTATCGGTGCCACCGAGTTTCTCAACTGTCAGCTGACAAGGAAACTCGGTGTAACCGAGAATAAGGAATCGGTGTTACCGAGATGGAAATCCAGATCAACCATAGGCATTCGGTGAGACCGAGATTTTGGTCTTGGTTCCACCGAGATGCACTTGGGAGGTTTTAATGGCCAGTCCTTTGTCGATACGGAACTCCGAGTGCTCCTCACACAGAGGGATCAAAAAGTACTTGTTCAAATTTTGTGATGCAACAAGAATAGAATATGAGACAAGAAAGCATAGATAGCTAGAGAGTGGTCCTAGGCATTCTTGTCCATCCAATTGGCAAAAGAAAAATCAAAAGCCAAATAGCAACAATTGGATGTCCTCGAATGGATAAATAAATGCAGACCAACATGCTCACACAATAAGATGTCAAATGAAATAATGGCAAACATGCACATACATACTAGCATCTATCAAGCATTTTGGCGATGACGGAGTTATCTATATATGAGTATATTGACTTAGGAGCCAAGTAAGAATACTTGATCATAGGTCATACTCATCGTTTAAGCACAAGTGGGGTTACCACTTTTACATAAAGCATTTAATGTTATCACATACTATGAGATGCTTTGACTCAAGTCTTAGAGTAAAGCTCCCCCTTGATGTGACATCCCCCCATAGGAGGGATAAACTAACCTTGGGTTTTGTCGATGAAGACTTCATGTTGGTGAGGTAGTGGTGGATGCTCAAGGTTCATGAAGATCACCAAGAGTTGGGAGCATCCTTGTTGTTTCCTTACTCTTCTCACCTACATGGGTTAGTCCCAACACACAAGAGACAAATACAAGGATATCTATGGACATGGAGTGCAAAACATACATGATGATGTCCATGGATTTGTTGATTACGTTGTCCCTTGCATACCTTTGAGGGAATGTGTGACTCCTTGAACTATTGCATGATGTTGATGTTGATTGCAACTAGTTCTTGCCAATAATGAATATGAGTGAATTTCATTGGCGGAGTCACCCCTCAAGAACTTCTCTAGTTCTTCTTCTTGGGAACCCACATCAAATTGATGGGGATCCTTGGTGTTGAAGTGGCACTTGTAGAAGTTGAGCGTGAAGTAGCCTTGGGAACCCACACCACCAAAGCTTGGGATTCATCTTCATATGAGTCAATGTCCTCTTGAAGCTTGTCTTTTCCCTTGATCTTGTGGTCTTGTGGTGGAAGGTCATCTTGAGTGTTTGTTCCCTTGGGAAGAGTATGTTCATACTTCTCCCTTTGAGGAACAAACTTGGGCTTGGGGTATTGACCTTCTTCCGATTCAACTCCATTAGCGTTGAAGTAGCCATTGCCATGGTTCTTCCGGTATCCTCCGTGCTTGCGTACAATTTCCTCAAATTGCTTACACCCGGCAAGACTCTTGTAGATACCTTTCTCTATAATTCCTTTCAATAAATCGTTTTCTTGCTCAAGTGTAACTTGGCTAAGAGAATCATCATTAGTGGAATCAATAGAACTACTAGAGGCAACATCATTTGATTTAGCATTTTTATTGTTGCTACTAGATGAAGAACCTTTCTTGCCTTTGTTACTAGTTTGTATAGGTTTAACTTGTGGCATGAATGTAGACAACAGTAATCGTTTGTCTAGATAAGATGAGGTCTTCTTTCGAAGATCGTCATTGATAGCTTTAAGAAACTCATGTTCTTGCTCCAAGGTGAGCTTCTCGAAGCGTAGCTTCTCATGAGTCCTTACAAGCTCTCTATGAGCTTCGAGAGTAGATTCATGGGCTAACTTAAGAGTGTTTAATTCTTTAGTTAGTTGTTTTCTTTTCATCTTATCATCATCAACCGACTTATCTTGACTAGCATGAAAATTATCAAGTTCATTTTGACTAACATCACTAGTTTTATCAAAGAGCAAGTCATCATCACAAAGTAAATCATCTTCATCACTATTGAAATCAAGATACTCAGGGTGTGATACCTTGGGGCCTTTAGCCATGAAGCAACTTCCACTCCCTTCATTTGGTGAATCAAATAGATCATAGGAGTTGGTAGTCACTAGTGCAAGTCCGGCAACACCTTCATCTTGACTATAGTCGGAGTTGGAGTGATAGGTTCTCTCGGAGTTGTTGTCGAATTCGGAGCCGAAAACCCATTCACCAACATGAGCTTGATGTCTTCTTCTTGTGTAGCTCTTGGTGTACCTGTCCTTCTTCTCCGAGTCCCTACTTCTCCTTGAGGGTCTTCGTTCATAACGATCATCTCTACTCCTTGTCTCTCTTTGTGGTGATTCATTCCTTGAGCTTCGTCTTCTAGGTGACTCTTCTCTTCATTTGTAGGGAGCCGTGCACTCATTGGAGTAGTGTCCGGGCTTCCCACAATTGTAGCAGTTTCGGTCACGACTTGACGAACGCTTCTCTTCATATCTTGAGTTGGAGCTTCGTTCTTTGCCTCTATTCTTGTAGAACTTGTTGAATTTCTTGACCATGAGGCTTATCTCTTCATTGGTGACAAGGTTGTCACTTGAAGTTGCGGGACCATCACTTGTGGCTTTGTAAGCACCGCTAGACTTGTTGTGAAGATCTTCTTTGTCCTTGAGTGTCATCTCATGAGCAACAATCCTTCCAATGACTTCTGTAGGCTTGAGATCTTTGTAGTTGGGCATCATTTGGATCAATGTCCACACGGTGTCGTATCTCTCATCCAAAGCTCGAAGTATCTTCTTGATGATGAATTTGTCGGTCATTTCTTCGCTTCCTAAGCCGGCAATCTCATTTGTGATGAGAGCTAGCCTAGAGTACATCTCTGCGACTCCTTCACCATCCTTCATCTTGAACTTGTCAAGCTGACTTCGAAGAACGTCCAACTTGGATTCTCTCACGGATTCGGTACCTTCTTGCATATCAACCAAAGTGTCCCAAATCTCTTTTGCATTCTCAAGACGGCTGATTTTGTTGAATTCTTCGGGGCATGGGCTGTAGAAGAGAATGTCACATGCTTGAGCGTTGTATTGCAACATCTTTAATTCATCCGCGGTCGCTTCACGATCCGGTTCCTTTCCATCACCAAAGAATTCACCTTGCAAGCCAACACGAACAACAGCCCAAACGGCGGGGTTATGACCAAGAATATGCATTTTCATTTTGTGCTTCCAACTAGCAAAATTTGTGCCATCAAAGTACGGACCTCTATGGTGATAATTTCCCTCACTAGACGCCATACTCTCCTAGGTTGTGAGACCAATGCAATGGAGACCAAAGCTCTTATACCACTTGTAGGATCGAAAGTATGTCTAGAGGGGGGGTGATTAGATTACTTGGCCAAATAAAAATTCTACCTTTTCCCAATTTTAAGTGTTGGCAGATTTTAGCAAGGATAGCAAGTAAAGTACACCCTACACATGCATGTCTAAGAGTATAGCAGTGGAAAGTAACAACAAGCATATGTAGTAGAGGGTAGGAAGGAAGATCAAATGCAATTTGAAGACACGAAGATTTTTCCCATGGTTCCGATAGGTGGTGCTATCGTACGTCCACGTTTATGGGGTCTTCAACCCACGGAGGGTAACGGTCGCGAGAGTCCACGGAGGGCTCCACCCATAAGGGTCCACGAAGTAGCAACCTTGACTATTCCATAACGGCATCCGTCCATGAAGGACTAGCCTCACTATGGGTAGATCTTCACGAAGTAGGTGATCTCCTTGCCCGTACAAACTTCTTGGTTCAATTCCACAACACGAAGTAGGAGGCTCCCAAGCGACACCTAACCAATCTAGGAGGCACCACCCTCCAAAAGGTAATAGGCTCGGTAATGTCGATGAATTCCTTGCTCTTGTGCGTCAAGATGATAGATTCCTCAACACACAATCACTCTCTCACAGATTTGGCTATGGTGGAAGAGATTGATTTGCTGGAAAGCAACTTGGGGAGGCTAGAGATCAAGATTTCTATGGATAGAGTGGAATGGCTTGATCTCAACACATGAGTAGGTGGATATCTCTCACAAAATAGGATGGGGCAAGTATGGAATAGTTCTGAGTGCTTCTCTTTCTAGTGGGTGGTGGTGAATTGGTATATATAGGCATCCCCAAAAATCCAACCGTTACACCTAAAGTGACCAACTCGGTGACACCGAAGTGTAAAACTCGGTGGTACCGAAGTGATCAAAAGGCAGTAACTTTTGAATCTCGGTGAGACTGATACATAACTCTCGGCGGTACTGATTAGGTGACCAACGGTCAGATTGCACAACTCGGTGACGCCGATTCTCAAATCTCGGTGGTACCAATTCTTGACCATGGCTAACCAGAGAGTTGGTCCAAAAACTCGGTGAGACCGATTCACAATTTTCGGTGGTACCGATTCTTGTGAATGGCTAACCAGGAAGTTGGTCCAAGTCTCGGTGAGACCGACTGGCAAAACTCTGTGGTACTGAAGCTTGAAAATAGCTAAACAGAAAGTTGGCAACTGAACTCGGTGGCACCGATGCAGAATCGGTTGCACCGAATGGCTAGGGTTTGGCATGGGTCTGTCGGAGTTTGGGAATCGGTGGGACCAAGTGGGAATTGTTGCTTGCACCGATTTTGGATATTTGGCTTTGACAGGCTTTTGTGGAAGAGTTTGTGGGTGTTTTTGGTGAGTATCACTTGTGCACGTGGAGCATCTTGTTCACCAACCGTACCTTACCCCCTTTTAATAGTATTGGCTTTCCTATGGACTCAAAGTGATTTCTCACAAAGTAAAATGTAGAGTCCTGTTGCTTGAAGCTTTGCCAATCCATTTCCTTTCATCTTGGGGTATCTCCACAATCCTTTTGCCATCCCTATCATTGAACTTTTCCTGAAATATGCTTAGTGGAAACATTAGTTCAATGACATATATGTTGTTATTAATTACCAAAACCACCAAGGGAGCAAATGTGCTTTCACATGATGTAGACAAGATCTATTCATGTAGGAATAGATCCCATCTTGTTATCCTTAATGGCAACGATACATGCGTGCCTTGCTGCCCCTTCTGTCACTGGGAAAGGACACCGCAAGATCGAACCCATCACAAAGCACCTCTTCCCATGGCAAGAAAAGTCGATATAGTTGGCTTAACTAGACCAAAGATTTGAAGAAGAAATACGAGGCTATAAGTAATCATGCATATAAGAGATCAAAGAAGACTCAAATAATATTCATGGATAGAAACTGATCGTGAACTCAAAATTCATCGGATCCCAACAAACACACAGCAAAAGTTTACATCAAATAGATCTCCAAGAGACCATTGTATTGCGTAGCTAGAGAGAGAGGAAGCCATCTAGCTACTGCCTACGGACCCGTAGGTCTATGGTGCACTACCCACGCATCATCGGAGAGGCACCTATGAAGAAGATGAACCCCTCCGTGATGGTGTTTAGATTGGATCTCGTGGTTCTATAACTTACGGCGGCTGGAATTGTGTTTCGTCGACTCCCCTAGGGTTTTCTGAATATTTGGGAGTTTATAGGCATCAGAGGCGGTGGAGGGGGCTCCCGTGGAGGGCACAACCCATCAGGGCGTCCGGGGCCCCCTGGCGCACCCTGGTGGGTTGTGGCCTCCACAGCCCACCTCTCTGGCACTTCTTTGGCCCACTGGGTGTCTTCTGGTCCAGAAAAAATCTCCAAAAAAATTTGTCGCGATTGGACTCCTTTTGGTACTGATATTCTACGAAGTAAAAAACAAGCAAAAACAGCAACTGGCACTTTGGCACTATGTCAATAGGTTAGTCCCAAAAAATTATATAAAGTTGTTATAAAATGATTGTAAAAGATCCAAGAATGATAATATAACAGCATGGAACAAGCAAAAATTATAGATACGTTGGAGACGTATCAGCATCCCCAAGCTTAATTCCTACTCGTCCTCGAGTAGGTAAATGATAAAAACAGAATTTTTGATGTGGAATGTTGCCTAACATGTTCATCTCATATTCTTTTCCATTTTATAGAATGGACATTTGGACTTCTAGATGATTCAAAGCAATAGTCTAGTTTTAACATAATGACTTCAATACACAAGCATGCCAACAAGCAACCATGTCTTTCAAAATATCAACACTAAAGAAAGTTATCCCTAGCCCATCATGCTAAATCATTGATCCATTCATGAAACACACTCAAATATTAGCTATACCCAATGCTCAAGCACGATCATAGTGCCCCCTAGTTGGTGCTTTATAAGAGAAGATGGAGACTCAAAGTAAAAATAAAAATGCATAAAGTAAATAGATAGGCCCTGCGCAGAGGGAAATAGGGATTTGTAGAGGTGCCAGAGATCAAAGTTTTAAATTGAGAGAGAAAAAATTTGGGTGGCATGTTTTTCCTGTCAACGAAAACGACAAAGTAGCTCACAATACTTTCCATGCTAGATACATCATAGGCGGTTCCCAAACAGAAAATAAAGTTTATTCCTTTTTGCACCAAACTTTCACATTCCATGGCCGGCCGTATCCATGGTTGCCTTCCATACCAACACTTTCCAAGGAATTTATTATTTGACAACATAAAGTAAATATTTTTTCTTTTTCATTTTGGGAATGGGCATCCCTATTACTGCCGCACTCACGTGCAATGACAAGTGAATAAACACTCATCTTCAGACCCCACAAGTATAGGGGATCAATCGTAGTCCTTTCAATATGTAAGAGTGTCGAACCCAATGAGGAGCAGAAGGAGATGACAAGCGGTTTTCACCAAGGTAATCTCTGCAAGCACTGAAATTGTAGGTAACAGATAGATTGATAGCAAGATAATTGGTAGCAAGCAAGTAACGGTAACGGTAAAAAAGGTGCAGCAAGGTAGCCCAATCCTTTTGAGGCAAAGGACAGGCCAGAACAATCACAAGTAATAGGCAAAGTGTTCTTGAGGGTACACGGGAATTTCGTCTAGTCACTTTTATCATGTTGGTTTGATTCGTGTTCGCTACTTTGATAATTCGATATGTGGGTGGACCGGTGCTTGGATGCTGTTCTTACTTGAACAACCTCCCACTTATGATTAACCCCCTCACAAGCATCCGTAACTACGAGAAAAGTATTAAGATAAAATCTAATCATAGCATTAAACGTTTGGATCCAAATCAGCCCCATACGAAGTAGCGCATAAACTAGGGTTTAAGCTTCTGTCACTCTAGCAACCCATCATCTAATAACTACTCCACAATGCATCCCCTTAGGCCCATGAATGGTGAAGTGTCATGTAGTCGACGTTCACATGACACCACTTAGGGAATCACAACATACATATCATCAAAATATCGAACACATATCAAATTCACATGATTACTTGCAACATGACTTCTCCCGTGACCTCAAGAACTAAGGTAACTACTCACAAATACTAATCATGCTCAAGATCAGAGGGGTATTGAATAGCATAATGGATCTGAACATATAATCTTCCACCAAATAAACCATATAGTAAACAACTACGCAAGGTAATCAATGCTACTAGTCACCCACAGGTACCAATTTGAGGTTCCGGTACAAAGATTGAACACAAGAGATGAACTAGGGTTTGAGAGGAGATGGTGCTGCTGACGATGTTGATGAAGATTGGCCTCCCAAAGATGATAGGGGTGTTGGTGATAAAGATACCTTCGATTTCCCCCTCCGGGAAGGAAGTTCCCCCGGCGGAATCGCTCCGCCGGAGGGCAAAAGTGCTCCTGCCCAAGTTCCGCCTTGACGCGGCGGCTCTTCGTCCCGAAAGTCCTCCTCTGATTTTTTCTAGGTCAAGAGTGACCATATACCAGAAGATGGGCATAGGAGGTGGGCCGAGGTGGCCACAACCCATCAGGGCGCGCCCAGGGGGGACTGGCGTGCCCTGGTGGGGTGTGCCCACCTGGCAGGCCCCCTCCGGTAGTTTTCTGCTCCAGTATTTTTTATTAAATGCAAAAATAATCTCCGTAAAATTTTAGCTTCATTGGAGTTGTGCAGAATAGGTATTTCTGACGTGCTTTTCTTGGGTCCAGAATTCCAGCTGCCGATATTCTCCCTCCGTGTGTAAACCTTGCATATTATGAGAGAAAAGGTATTAGAATCACTCCCTGAAGCATTATTATTCAACAAAACAAAGTAAATAACAATAGGTAATCATGATGCAAAATGGACATATCAACTCCCCACAGTTTCATGAGCAGTACGAGCACACAAAAGAGAAAATTTATTTTGAAAATTTAGAGATGGCACATACAAATTTGCTTAGAACGGCATGGAAATACCGCATATAGGTAGGTATGGTGGACTCTTAAGGCCAAAGTTGGTTTAAAGATTTTGGATGCACAAGTAGTATTTCTACTTAGTACAAATGGAGGCTAGCAAATAGATTGAGAAACAACCAAACCAAGAAACGAAAATTCACATAAGTGAGCATTGAGCATAAGTAACACCGAATAATGCCCCACAAGTAGGATGTAATTTCATTGCATAACTATTGACTTTCGTGCTAGCATAGGGAATCACATACCTTAACACCAATATTCCTACTAAAGCATAATTACTCGCTAACATGACTCACATATTACTATCATCATGTTTCAAAATTATTACAAGGAATCAAGTTTAATTTGTCCAATGATCTTCATGAAAGTTTTTATTATATCTTCCTTGGATATCTATCACTTTGGGACTAGTTTCATATATTGCCATTGCTTTTTGACAAGCTCAAACAAATCTAAGTGAAGCACATGAGCATAAAGATTTCATCTCTCAAAAAGATATAAGTGAAGCATGAGAGGATTTCTTCAAAACATCTTTATCATATAACTTCTCATGAGCAAGTAACAATTCATCACAACATAGAAGTATAAAGCATAAACCTTATTGGGAACCAACAAACTATGTTCTCAGTCAACTTTGCAACTACAATTCATCATATTTTCATGAAGGGTCTCATGTCGTAGCCTTTTGGCAAGTCCACATACTCAACCATCATTTAGTATTCTATGATTGCTAACACTCACGGCATACCCATGAACAAAAAGTTTCAACCGGACACATACAAAGATAGGGGCTTATAGTTTTGCCTCCCAACTTACTCACCTCAAGGGTGATGTCAACAATAATAACTCATGCCACCCGTATCCAACTGGATATATGTGCCTAGATCTTTCCTCACCACATGATGCTTGCAAAAGAGAAAAACTAAAAAGGAGTGGGGGAGAATACTTTGACTCTTTGCATAAAAGTAAATACCTGAAAGTAAAAGATAGGCCCTTTGCAGAGGGAAGCAGAGGTTGTCATGCGCTTATTGGTTTGTATGCCCAATCCCTTAATGTAAAAGAACGTCACGCTATATGTCCCCCTATGATAGCAACCTTTATTATGCAGTCTGTTGCTTTTATTACTTTGCCATCATAAGTTCGTATAGCGCTCAATTTTCTCTTACACTAATAGATCAAAACACTTTTAGAAGCAATTTTTAATGCCTTATTGCACCGATGACAACTTACTTGAAGGATCTTTCTCGATCCATAGGTAGGTATGGTGGACACTCAAAGAAAGAATTTGGTTTTGGGTTTTTGGATGCACAAGTAGTATCTCTACTTAGTGCGGAATTTTGCCTAGCAAAGATATTGAGCAAGCACCACATGTTAAAGGATCTATGACAATATAACTTCTATGTGGATATGAACAAACATAAATCATTACATTGTCTTCCTTGTCCAATGTCAACAATTTTGACATATAATATTTGATTGGGGCTCACAATCATAAAAGATGTCCAAGATAGTGTATTTGCATGTGAATCTTCTCTTCCCTTATTAATTCTTTCATGAATTGCATCATTGACCAATGCTATGTTTGTCAATCTCCAATAATTTTTACTACTTATACTTTTCCTTATGTGATGTCATTACTCACCATAAGATTAGCATATGATTATTTTCATTTATTTCTCGTTATTTTTATTTTTATTGCAACAAGAAAGTAGAGAGACAAAAACTCAAACTAAACTTTATTATATAGCTCTCACACGATTACATAGATAGATAGGCCACGAAACTAACACACGAAAATAGAACATGCTAAACTTTTATTCAACTAAAGCAAAGGGAAACTAAAGATCGAACTAAAATAGGCAAAGGTGAATAAAAGTGGTGGTGATATGATACCGGGGCACCCCCCCAAGCTTGGCTCAAGCCAAGGGGAGTACCCATACCCGTGTGCTCAAGTCTCCTTTGGTGGTGATGATGAATAAGGTGGTGGAGATGAAGTAGGTGGTGGTGATGCTGTAGTATGCTTGTCCTCCAGCTTCCAGGGTAAGGGCTCCCCATCATAAGTTGACGCAAGAGTCCCCTGACTCCTGCAACTGGCAGCTAAACTCATACCTTCAAATCTTGCTTCATATTCAAAGACCTGGTTTTGAAGATCATAAACTTGGCTCTACAGAAAATTAAGTTGATCGTTGAGGGTGGAGATGGTTTCCTTCATAGACCGGCCATCCACCACCTGATCACGGGTGAATTCCGTGATCATGGAGTGATTGGCACTATGTCCGCGCTCCACCATCTTCTGGCACTTGAAAACTTCATGTTCCACCTCCTCGAGCCTAGCCTCCACGCTTCCGGTATTCTTGGGTCCCTAAACATCGCGGATGTGTGGCACCCCCTCACGTATCTCAATGGTTTGAGGGTGCTTCATCACCTCCGGCAAGTACGGGTTGATGACCTTCTCGAAGAACTTGTCCTCGGAAGAGCTTGATGGAGACATGGAGATATAGATCTGACGAGAAAACAGCAAGAAACAAGAACAGAGGATATTTTTATGATGCGGTCATCAAAACAGTCGGGGGTATATATAGAGAATTTTTATTCTTGGGAAACAAGTATATGGAAGGAAATCGGAGTCGAGAAGGCATCCGAGGTGGGCACAACCCACCGGGGCGCGCCCAGGGGTGCCTGGCGCGCCCTGGTGTATCATGCACACCTCGATCGCCTTCCGGTTTATTTCTTTATTACCAAAATTTCAAATTATTCCAAAACTGACAGAAAATATTTTTGCGGATTTTTCGGAGTCCGTTTACTTACTGTATCACGTACCTCCTATTTTTAAGAATTCTGGAGTGTTCCAGAAGGTTTCTTTTATGTGTTCCTCCAGTGTCATGGTTTGGATAACATTGCTTTCAACGTTAATAGGCATACCTCAGATATAGTGCTTAATTCTTTGGCCATTGACCACCTTCAGGTTAGTACCTTCGGTGTTATTAATCTTGAGAGCTCCAGAATGCTAAACTTCTTCGATAATATATGGTCCTTCCCATTTGGAGAGAAGCTTTCCTGCAAAAAATCTTAAACGAGAGTTGAACAAAAGAACATAGTCTCCTATTTTGAATTCCCGCTTTTGGATTCTTTTGCCATGCCATCTCTTTACTTTTTCTTTAAATAGCCTAGCATTTTCATACGCTTGGGTTCTCCATTCATCAAGTGAGCTAATATCAAATAGCCTCTTCTCACCGGCAAGTTTAAAATCATAGTTAAGTTCCTTAATTGCCCAAAATGTTTTGTGTTCTAATTCTAGAGGCAAATGACAAGCTTTCCCATATACCATTTTATACGGAGACATACCCATAGGATTTTTATAAGCTGTTCTATAGGCCCAAAGTGCATCATCTAATTTCTTAGACCAATTCTTACGAGACCTATTGACATTTTTTTGTAGTATTAATTTTATTTCTCTATTGCCAAGTTCAACTTGACCACTAGATTGAGGATGATAGGGTGATGCAATTCTATGGTTAACATCATATTTAGCAAGCATCTTACGAAAAGCACCATGAATAAAGTGTGAACCACCATCAGTTATTAAATATGTAGGGACTCCGAACCTCGGGAAGATAACCTCTTTAAGCATTTTAATGGAGGTGTGGTGATCAGCACTACTAGTTGGAATAGCTTCTACCCACTTAGTGACATAATCAACAGCAACCAAAATATGAGTGTACCTATTGGAGGAAGGAAAAGGTCCCATATAATCAAAACCCCATACGTCAAATGGTTCAACAACAAGTGAATAATTCATAGGCATTTCCTGATGCTTACCGATATTACCAATTCATTGACATTCATCACAAGACAAGACAAACTTACGAGCATCTTTGAAGAGAGTAGGCCAATAAAAACCAGATTGTAATACCTTGTGAGCAGTTCTATCTCCCGCATGATGTCCTCCGTAAGCCTCGGAATGACATTTCCGTAGGATTTGTTCCTGTTCATGCTCAGGTACACAACGTCTAATAATACCATCTACTCCTTCTTTATAAACGTGTGGGTCATCCCAAAAATAATGTCTTGAGTCATAGAAGAATTTTTTCTTTTGTTGGTATGTGAAACTAGGTGGTACATATTTAGCGACAATGTTGTTAGCATAATCAGTATACCAGGGTGTGTTTTGTGAAACACTTATTGCAGCTAACTGTTCGTCAGGGAAACTATCATCAATTGGTAGTGGGTTATCAAGAATATTTTCTAACCTAGAAAGTTATCATCTACGGGGTTCTCAGCTCCCTTCCTATCAACGATATGCAAGTCAAATTCTTGAAGCAAGAGAACCCACCTAACGAGTCTAGGTTTAGCATCTTTCTTTTGCATAAGGTATTTTATAGCAGCATGATCAGTGTGAACAATTACTTTGGAGTCAATAATATAGGATCTAAATTTATCACAGGCAAACACAACTGCTAAAAATTCTTTTTCAGTAGTGGCATAATTTCGTTGAGCATTGTCTAGAGTTTTACTAGCATAATGGATAACATTCAATTTCTGATCTACTCTTTGTCCAAGAACAACACCAACAGCATAATCACTAGCATCACACATAATTTTAAAAGTCAAGTTCCAATCAGGTGGTTGAACAATAGGTGCAGTGGTTAAGGCTTTCTTGAGTGTTTCAAAGGCTTCCACACAATCATCATCAAAAACAAAAGGAATGTCCTTTTGCAAAAGATTAGTAAGAGGCCTAGAAATTTTAGAGAAGTCTTTAATGAACCTCCTATAAAAACCAGCATGACCAAGGAAACTGCGAATACCTTTAATATCTTTAGGACATGGCATTTTCTCAATTGCATCAACCTTAGCTTTATCCACCTCAATACCTCGTTCGGATATTTTGTGCCCCAAGACAATGCCTTCATTATCCATAAAGTGGCACTTATCCCAATTCAAGACAAGATTAGTTTGTTCACATCTCTACAAAACTCGATCTAGGTTGCTTAAGCAATCATCAAAAGAAGTTCCGTAAACGGAAAAATCATCCATGAAAACCTCCACAATCTTTTCACAAAAATCAGAGAATATAGCAGTCATACATCTTTGAAAGGTAGCAGGTGCATTGCATAAACCAAAAGGCATACGTCTATAAGCATAGGTTCCAAAAGGGCAAGTAAAGGTGGTTTTCTCTTGATCGGATTGTGACACAGGTATTTGAGAGAAACCAGAATATCCATCTAAGAAACAAAAGTGTGTGTACTTAGATAATCTTTCTAGCATTTGATCAATGAAAGGCAAGGGGTAATGATCCTTCCTAGTAGCTTTGTTTAAAAATCAATTACCATTCTATAGCCAGTGACAATTCTCTGTGAATAAGTTCATTCTTATCATTGGGAACAACGGTAATGCCTCCTTTCTTAGGAACACAATGAACGGGACTTACCCTTCTACTATCAGCTATGGGATACATTATACCTGCTTCCAGAAGCTTTAATATTTCAGTTCTTACCACTTCTTTCATCTTAGAATTCAATCGCCGTTGGTGATCAACAACGGGTTTAGCATCAGGTTCCATATTAACCTTGTGCTGACATAGAGTGGGACTAATGCCCTTAATATCATCAAGAGTATATCCAATAGCAGCCCGGTGCTTCCTTAGAACTTTCAATAATGTCTCTTCTTCATGTTCTGAAAGGTTAGCACTAATAATAACAGGATATATCTTTTTCTCATCAAGATAAGCATACTTCAAAGTGTTAGGCAATTATTTCAATTCAAACACAGGATCACCTTTAGGTGGAGGAGGTCCTCCAAGAGTTTCAATAGGCAAATTATGTTTCAGGAGAGGTTTTTGTTCAAAGAAGATTTTATCTATCTCATTTCTTTCACGAGAGTGCATATCATTTTCATGGTCAGGCAAATATTGATCTAATGGATCAGTGGGAGGCACGGCAATAGAAGCAAGACCAATTATTTCATCTTTACTAGGTAACGCTTTGTCACAGGGTTATCTACTAAACTTGGAAAAATTAAACTCATGAGACACATTACCAAAACTGACACCGACAGTTTGTTTTTCACAATCTATCTTAGCATTGACGGTGCTCAAGAAAGGTCTACCAAAGATAATGGGACAAAAGTCATCTTGTGGGGAACCGAGGACTAGAAAATCAGTAGGGTATTTCACCTTCCCACACAAGACTTCAACATCTCTAACAATCCCAAGTGGTGTGATAGTGTCTCTTTTAGCAAGTTTAATAGTAACATCAATGTCTTCCATTTCAGTAGGTGCTATTTCATCCATAATTTCTTGGTATAGAGAAAAAGGGATAGCACACACACTAGCACCCAAATCACATAAACCATGATAGCAATGTTCTTCTATTTTGACTGAGACAACAGGCATGCCTTCTATGGGTCTATGTTTATCTTTTTCATCGGGTTTAGCAATTCTAGCAGCTTCATCACAGAAGTAGATAACATGCCCATCAATATTTTATACCAAGAGATCTTTAACCATATCAACACTAGGTTCTACTTTGATTTGCTCAGGGGGCTTAGGTGCTCTTATATTACTCTTACGAACCACAATTGATACCTTAGCATGTTCTTTTATCCTAACAGGGAAAGGTGGTTTTTCAATATAAGTGGTAGGCACAACTGGATCAACATTGTAAAAGATAGTTTCTTCTTTAGTTATGACCGGTTCTTTAATTTCTTCTTTAATAGGGGGATGATATTTAAACCACTTCTCTTTAGGGAGATCAACATGAGTAGCAAATGCTTCGCAAAAAGAGGCTACTATCTCAGAGTCAAGTCCATATTTAGTGCTAAACTTGTGAAAAGTATCGGTATTAATAAAAGATTTAGAACAATCAAATTCAAGCTTCATACCTGACTCATTACCTTCGTCGAGTTCCCAATCTTCAGAGTTGCGTTTAATTCTTTCTAAGAGATCCCACTTGAATTCAATAGTCTTCTTCATATAAGAACTAGCACAAGAAGTATCGAGCATGTATTGATCATTATGAGAAAGCCGAGCATAATTTTTTTGAATGATAGCTTCTCTCGGAATGTCATGATTGGGGCATGAATATAACATCGACTTATGCCTCCCCCAAGCTAGAGCGATACTTTCTCCTTCACGAGGCCAAAAATTATATATATAATTCCGATCACGATGAACTAGATGCATGGGATAAAACTTTTGGTGGAATTCCAATTGCAAACGATTCCAGTTCCACGATCCAAGATCATCGCATAGCCTATACCATGTCAATGCTTTTCCCTCCAAAGATAAAGGGAAAACCTTCTTCTTAACTTCATCTCCGGGTAAACCTGCAAGCTTAAATAATCCACATATTTCGTTCACATATAAGAGTTGCATATCAGGATGTTCAGTTCCATCTCCTACATAAGGTTTAGCAAGCAGTTGTTCTACCATACCCGAAAGAATTTCATAAGTAACATTTTAAGTAGGTGCTATAGGTTGAGGAGCAACTAATTGTGGTTCCGGTCGAGGTGAAGATACCCCAAACAAACCCCTCAAAGGATTGTTCTCCATAGTAGCAAGTATCAATAAATTTTAGCACGTAGTATAAGTTTTTCCTTACCGATTTCCACTTACCAAGAGCGCTTCACTCCCCGGCAACGGCGCCAGAAAAGAGTCTTGATGACCCACAAGTATAGGGGATAAATCGTAGTCCTTTCGATAAGTAAGAGTGTCAAACCCAACAAGGAGCAGAAGGAGATGACAAGCGGTTTTCAGCAAGGTAATCTCTGCATGCACTGAAATTGTAGGTAACAGATAGATTGATAGCAAGATAATTGGTAGCAAGCAAGTAACGGTAACGGTAACGGTAAACAAGGTGCAGCAAGGTAGCCCAATCCTTTTGAGGCAAAGGACAGGCCAGAACAATCACTAGTAATAGGAAAAGTGTTCTTGAGGGTACACGGGAATTTCGTCTAGTCACTTTTATCATGTTGGTTTGATTCGTGTTCGCTACTTTGATAATTTGATATGTGGGTGGACCGGTGCTTGGGTGCTGTTCTTACTTGAACAACCTCCCACTTATGATTAACCCCCTCGCAAGCATCCGCAACTATGAGAAAAGTATTAAGATAAAATCAAACCATAACATTAAACGTTTGGATCCAAATCAGCCCCTTACGAAGTAGCGCTTAAACTAGGGTTTAAGCTTCTATCACTCCAGCAACCCATCATCTAATAACTACTCCACAATGCATCCCCTTAGGCCCATGAATGGTGAAGTGTCATGTAGTCAACGTTCACATGACACCACTAAGGGAATCACAACAACATATCATAAAATATCGAACACATATCAAATTCACATGATTACTTGCAACATGACTTCTCCCGTGACCTCAAGAACTAAGGTAACTACTCACAAATACTAATCATGCTCAAGATCAGAGGGGTATTGAATAGCATAATGGATCTGAACATATAATCTTCCACCAAATAAACCATATAGTAATCAACTACGCAAGGTAATCAACACTACTAGTCACCCACAGGTACCAATCTGAGGTTCCGGTACAAAGATTGAACACAAGAGATGAACTAGGGTTTGAGAGGAGATGGTGCTGTTGAAGATGTTGATGAAGATTGGCCTCCCAAAGATGAGAGGGCTGTTGGTGATGACGATAGCTTCGATTTCCCCCTCCGGGAGGGAAGTTCCCCCGGCGGAATCGCTCCGCCGGAGGGCAAAAGTGCTCCTGCCCAAGTTCCGCCTCGAGGCGGCGGCGCTTCATCCCGAAAGTCCTCCTCTGGATTTTTCTAGGTCAAGAGTGACCATATACCAGAAGATGGGCACCAAAGGTGGGCCGAGGTGGCCACAACACATCAGGGCGTGCCCAGGGGGCCTGGCGCACCCTGGTGGGTTATGTCCACCTGGCAGGCCCCCTCTGGTAGTTTTCTTCTCCAGTATTTTTTATTAAATTCAAAAATAATCTCCGTAAAATTTCAGCTTCATTGAAGTTGTGCAGAATAGGTATCTTTGACGTGCTTTTCTTGGGTCCAGAATTCCAGCTGCCGGTATTCTCCCTCTTTGTGTAAACCTTGCATATTATGAGAGAAAAGGCATTAGAATCACTCCCCAAAGCATTATTATTCAACAAAACAAAGTAAATAACAGTAGGAAATCATGATGCAAAGTGGACGTATCAACTCCCCACCGTTTCATGAGCGGTACGAGCACACAAAAGAGAAAATTTATTTTGAAAATTTAGAGATGGCACATACAAATTTGCTTCGAACGGCATGGAAATACCGCATATAGGTAGGTATGGTGGACTCAGAAGGCAAAACTTGGTTAAAGGATTTTGGATGCACAAGTAGTATTTCTACTTAGTACAAATGGAGGCCAGCAAAGAGATTGAGAAACAACCAAACCAAGAAACGAAAATTCACATAAGTGAGCATTGATAATAACTAACACCGAATAATGCCCCACAAGTAGGATGTAATTCCATTGCATAACTATTGACTTTCGTACTTGCATAGGGAATCACAAACCTTAACACCAATATTCCTACTAAAGCATAATTACTCGCTAACTTGACTCACATATTACTATCATCATGTTTCAAAACAATTACAAGGAATCAAGTTTAATTTGTCCAATGATCTTCATAAAAGTTTTTATTATATCCTCGTTGGATATATATCACTTGGGGACTAGTTTCATATATTGCCATTGCTTTTTGACAAGCTCAAACAAATCTAAGAGAACCACATGAGCATAAAGATTTCATCTCTCAAAAAGATATAAGTGAAGCATGAGAGGATTTCTTCAAAATTTACTAACTCTCAATTAATCTAAGTGAAGCATGAGAGTATTTGTATAAAAATTTCCAAGCACACCGTGCTCAAAAAGATAGAAGTGAAGCACTAGAGCAATTTTATAGCTCAAAAAGTTTAAGTGAAGCATAGAGAGCAATTCTAACAAATCATAGAATAATTTTGGCTCTCCCAAATAGGTGTGTACAGAAAGGATACAAATGAAAAACTAACAAGCAAAGCAAGCAAAGATACAAGACGCTCCAAGCAAAACTCATGATATGTGACGAATAAAAATATAGCTCCAAGTAAAATACCGATGGTTGTTAGAAGAAAGAGGGGATGCCACTCGGGGGCATCCCCAAGCTTAGTTGCTTGTTCCTCTTTGGATATATCTTGGGGGTGCGGTAGCATCCCCAAGCTTAGGCTCTTATCACTCCTTATTCCTTCATCCATCGTGATCTCACCCAAAACTTGAAAACTTCAATCACACAAAACTCAACAAAATCTTCGTGAGATCCGTTAGTATAATAAAGCAAATCACTACTTTAGGTGCTGTGCAAACCCATTCATATTTTGTTATTGCATTATACCTACTGTATTTTAACTTTACCATGGCTCATATCCTTCAATATAACCCAGAGATTCATCAAAACAAGCACACAATGCAAGGAAAACAAAATCTGTCTTAAACAGAACAGTCTGTAGTAATCTGTACTCTAACCATACTTCTGTAACTCTAAAAATTCCAAAAAAATAAAAAACGTAAAGAATTTGTATAGCAACACTGTGTTAAAATTTCAGCTCAATATCATGTTGCAGCAAAAAATGAAAATTCAAATACTGGACGCAAAGTTTTTGTTTCAGATTCAGCATCGCTTCTACTCATCTTATAAATCATCCTAAAGGTTCTACTTGGCACAAACACTAAATAAACCATAAAGACACAATCATAACAGAGGCATAATTGTGTCAACACTCAAAAACAGAAAGGAAAAATAAAAAATAAATTTATTCATTCGGTTGCCTCCCAACAAGCGCTATCGTTTTACGCCCCTAGCTAGGCATAACGCATAGATTCAAGTATTGTCATCTTTGGTTTTGGATCCATAGGATGCCCTCCTGATTTATGCATATGGTGGCTTAATTCCTGTTCTAGGGAAGTGTTCCATACCCTTTCTTAGTGGAAATTGAAAATGAATATTGCCTTCTTTCATATCAATCACGGCACCTATAGTGCGTAAAAACGGTCTACCAAGTATAATGGGACAAGACGGATTGCAATCAATATCAAGCACAATAAAATCTATGGGCACTATTTGCAAGAATAAGAACATCATTAATTCTTCCCAAAGGTTTTTTAATAGTAGAATCTGCCAAGTGCAAATTAAGAGAACATTCTTCAATATTGGTGAGACCAAGCACATCACATAAAGATTTCGGAATCGTGCAAACACTAGCACCCAAATCACATAAAGCAAAGCACTCATAATTTTTGATCTTGACTTTAATAGTAGGTTCGCACTCATTATATAATTTTCTAGGAATAGAAATCCCCAACTCCAACTTTTCTTCAAAAGATTTCATCATGGCATCAACGATATGTTTAGTGAAAGCTTTATTTTGTTCATAAGCATGGGGTGAATTCAACATGGATTGCAGCAAAGAAATACATTCAATCAAAGAGCAACTATCAGAATTAAAGTCTTTGCAATCCAAAATAGTGGGCACATCACTAGTTAAAGTTTTGACCTCTTCAAACCCACTTTTATCAAATTTTTCATCAAGATTTTCACCCTCCAAATTATTGGGATGCCTGCTAGCTAAAGTTGACTCTACTTCAGTCCCCTTATCATCAATCTTAATATTAATAAACAAGGAATAAATAGTAGAAACACCAATCACTTTAAGATCTTCATCTTTTTTTATGAAGGCAATCACTAGAAAACGATTTTTCTAAGATTTCTCTTTTAGCTCTAAGCATAGCGGTTCTTTTCTTACTTTCATCCATAGAGACATATAAAGCTTTAATTGATTCATCAATCTTAGGTACAAAAGCTTTCAACTTGAGATTTTCAACATCATGAGAAATTCTATCAATGCTTCTAGACATATCATCAATCTTATTCAACTTTTCTTCTATCGTAGGATTGAAAGCCTTTTGCGGATTGATAAATTCTTTAATATTACTCTCAAGATCAGTGGTGTTCCTATTATTATTGTAAGACGAATTACCATAGGAATTACCATATTTATTAGAGGAATTTCCAGGAAAAGGCCTAGGATTAAAATTACCTCTATAAGCATTGTTATTGAAATTGTTTCGCGAGACAAAGTTCACATCTACGGAATCACTATTTTGCTTAATCAAGGTAGACAAAGGCACATCATTAAGCGCAATAGGAGCATTTTTACTAGCAACCAATTTCATCAAAGCATCAACCTTATCACTCAAAGTACTAATTTCTTCAACCGAAATAACTTTTTTACTAGTAGGTGCTCTTTCGGTATGCCATTGTGAATAATTTGCCATGGTATTATCTAGCAATTTAGTAGCTTCACCCAAAGTAATTTCCATCAAAGTACCACCCGCGGCGGAATCTAAAAGATTTCTAGAGACAAAATTCAATCCCACATAAAAAATTTGTATGATCATCCAAAGATTTAAACCCTGAGTAGGACAATTTCTTAGCATCAATTTCATTCTTTCCCAAGATTGTGCAACATGTTCGTGCTCAAGTTGCTAAAAATTCATGATTTGTGTCCTAAGGGGAATAATTTTCGCGGGCGGAAAATACTTAGTGATAAAAGCATCCTTGCACTTATTCCAAGAATCGATACTATTGCGAGGCAAAGAACAAAACCAAATTTTTGCACGATCCCGCAAGGAAAAAGGAAATAATTTCAACTTCACTATATCATTGTCTACATCTTTTTTCTTTTGCGTATCACACAATTCTAAGAACGTCTTTAGATGGGATGCGGCATCCTCATTAGGAGTACCGGCAAATTGATCTTTCATGACAAGATTCAACAAAGCGGCATTAATATCACAAGACTCCGCACTAGTGGCGGGAGGAGCAATAGGAGTACTAATAAAATCATTATTATTAGTATTTGAAAAATCACACAACTTGGTGTTTTCTTGAGTCATCGTGACTATGCAAACCAGATCGCAAGCAAGGAAGAGATCCGGCGAGAAAAAGGGCAAACGAAAAAGAGGGCGAATAAAGCGACAAATTGGTGAAGTGGGGGAGAGGAAAATGGGAGGCAAATGGCAAATAATGTAATTGCAAGGAGATGAGATTTGTGATTAGGAACCTGGTAGATGATGATGGAATCTCCTCGGCGCCTAAGATTGGCACGTCGAAAAGACCGCTTCCTCCCCGGTAACGGCGCCAGAAATTCCTTTGACATGTCTTAAGACTGCGTCGGTATTTCCCCAAAGAGGAAGGGATGATTGCACACAGCGACGGTAAGTATTTCCCTCAGTTATGAAACAAAGGTTATCGAACCAGTAGGAGGATCACCACCACCCAATAAGCAGCACCTGCACACAAATAACAAATACTTGCAACCCGACGCGAAAGAGAGGTTGTCAATCTCTCTACGATAAAAAGATAGATTAGGTAGTGATAGATAGGAGGATAGATCTCTCAAGAACACAAAATAAGAAGAGCAAATAAAAAGTGCAGCAATATGTTTTTGGATTTTTGGTTTAGTAGATCTGAAAACAAAGAGGCAAAAAGATAGATCAGAAAGCAATATGTTGGAAAAGTAGACCCGGGGGCCGTAAGATTCACTAGTGGCTTCTCTCACGAGTATAGACACGGTGGGTGAACAAATTACTATTGGGAAATTGATAGAAAATCGAATAGTCATGATGATATCCAAGGCGATGATAATTATATAGGCATCACATCCAAGATAAGTAGATTGACTCCTGGCAGCATCTACCACTATTACTCCACACATCGACCGCTATCCAGCATGCATCTAGTGTATTATGTTCATGGAAAAACGGAGTAATGCAATAAGAACGATGACATGATGTAGACAAGATCTATTCATGTAAGAATAGACCCCATCTTGTTATCCTTAATGGCAACGATACATGCGTGCCTTGCTGCCCCTTCTGTCACTGGGAAAGGACGCCTCAAGATCGAACCCATCACAAAGCAGCTCTTCCCATGGCAAGAAAAATCGATCTAGTTGGCCTTACTAAACCAAAGATTCGAAGAAGAAATATGAGGCTATAAGTAATCATGCAGATAAGAGATCAAAGAAGACTCAAATAATATTCATGGATATAAACTGATCATGAACTTAAAATTCATCGGATCCCAACAAACACACCGCAAAAGTTTACATCAAATAGATCTCCAAGAGATCATTGTATTGAGAATCAAAAGAGAGAGAGGAAGCCATCTAGCTACTGCCTATGGACCCGTAGGTCTATGGTGGACTACTCACGCATCATCGGAGAGGCACCTATGAAGAAGATGAACCCCTCCGTGATGGTGTTTAGATTGGATCTCGCGGTTCTTGAACTTGCGGCAGCTGGAATTGTGTTTCGTCGACTCCCCTAGGGTTTTCTTAATATTTGGGAATTTATAGGCATCAGAGGCGGTGGAGGGGGCTCCCGTGGAGGGCACAACCCATCAGGGCGCGCCGGGGCCACCCTGACGCGCCCTGGTGGGTTTGTGGCTTCCACAGCCCACCTCTCCGGCACTTCTTTGGCCCATTGGGTGTCTTCTAGTCCAGAAAAAATCTCCAAAAATTTTCGTCGCGATTGGACTCCGTTTGGTACTGATATTCTGCGAAGTAAAAAACAAGCAAAAACAGCAACTGACACTTTGGCACTATGTCAATAGGTTAGTCCCAAAAAATGATATAAAGTTGTTATAAAATGATTGTAAACCATCCAAGAATGATAATATAACAGAATGGAACAAGCAAAAATTATAGATACGTTGGAGACGTATCAGTGATATGTAAACAATTTAAGTCGCCTGGTGGTAGTAGCCCCCAATGTGTTGGGCAGAACATGAATATTTTGTGGCTCCTGAGATGAATCTATAATAGGATTAGTTTGAAAACTTCTTGAAGAGCTCTGTCATGCCTTTGTGCATGTTTCATTTGTGAAGGTACTTAAGAAACTTTGATCCTTTTGATCTGTTTTGATAATTGCTGATTGTGCCGCTCTTTTGCTTGTCTTTGAATATCTATGCTGTGCTCAGTGAGTCCTTTGATAGAAACAGAGAGGACATGTCAAAGAATGAGCCGGTAAAGAAACTTGGATTTCCAAGCTCAAGTCTTGTTTGAATAACATTGAAGAAGATAATGATTGAACCGGTCATAATATGACGACGGTTGATAACCCGGATGCTCATTTATGTGCCGGTAATAAAACAATGTTGTACCTACAAAATTTATGAGGTAGTAATAATAGTTTTAGAACAATATAAAGTACTTTTAATAAGCCGGCCTAGTGAGACTCGGCAAGAAGAGACTGGCTTTCGAGGCTCAGCAAGATAGACCAGCTCTTCTGAGCTGGTTTGCTAACTCCAATCATTTAATCCTGGTTATAATAAACCATGATGATGACCATGCCAAAAGATTTATTTCTGTGCAGAAGTTTACGATGTAACCCGATTTTGAAGACCGGCTTTCTGCAACATAAACAAATATAGATATGTATGTATGATGCATGATGCAATGATGCCATGTAAGATAATGTATGCATGTGATAATGGAGTATAAAAATGCCGGCTTTCGAGGGTCGACATAAAGACCGGCTTTCGAAGCTCGAGTCTTCCTTCCATGAAGCTGGTATGATAACCCATGGTTTATCCTAGCTCTCTGTATACCAGCTCTCACGTGACTCAAGCCGATGTATTAACCTTGGTAAGTTCAGGGTGAGAAAGCTGAACTCGGTGAGTTGGAAGCCCCCAAATGACCAATGTATTGTGGCATTTTGGCCGGGTCACAAGGGTGAGAAAGCTGAACTCGGTGAGTTGGAAGCCCCCAAGTGCCCATTGTTTCAGAGAATAAATACCCATGCTCAATTTGTAGGCTAAAACGACAGAAACCCCGAGTTTCGGGGTATGCCGGCTTTATTATATTTGAAACATAAAGAAGTATGTATAGAATTTGCAGGGGGGAATTACAAATAGCAAAAGGAGCCGATGGCTCTAAGTATAATATGGGCATAGGTGAGCAATGCTCCAAGGCCAGGTTGTTTCCTCCTTGGAGGTATATGATCCTTCTCGTAAATTCTCCGGACAATATGAATTATTATTTGAGAATTCAGGTACTAGTGGTACTGACCGGAATTCAATTGCTTGGGATTACTCTGGAAACCACCTTGGTTGTTATGTTGATTACCCTGGCGAGAATGCTATCCATTGCCATTATTTGCCTGATGCTGGAAACCAGCTCCTGAGCCGCCCTGTGACCCGCCAGGGCCGCGCTGACCCGGGTGTCCTCCACCGTTGCCTCCTTGATGACTCTGGAAGGTTTGGTTACGGAATTCCTGCATGATGTAACAGTTTTCCCATGAGTGGGTAGCCGACTTATCCTGGGTACTATGTTTTGGACACGGTGCCTTTTGCGCCTCCTCGTAATTACGAGGCTTATTCCCTTTGTAAGTCCCTCCAGGGTGACCATTACGGTGTTTGTTTTTGAAACAAATATTGGTGTTGGCAACGAAGTCCGTCCCGCCATCTGGCTGCTTCCGTTTGCCATTGTTATTCTGGGCCCCCTGGTTACCATCGCGATTATGCTGGCCTTTACCACCTTCGTCGTTATTGCCTTTGCTAGTCTTGTCCTCATCTGAGCCGGGATCCTTCGTGCTGTCTGACTCGGCGCATCCGGTAAGGACATCCATTAAGTCACCCATATCCTGCACCTTTCGCTTAAGCCGGCCGAGCTTCTAAACCAGCGGCTGAAAGTGGTAGTTCTTTTCTAGGACCAGGACGGCTTGAACCGTCATGATGTTGTGTGATGAGTGTATGATTTCTGCGACCCACCGAGTCCAATGATGGGCCGACTTGTCCATGCGCTGCACGCAATGCTGAAGATCCATTATCGTCATTGGCTTCTTGCACGTTCCCTGAAAATTCTTGATGAAGCGCTCTTTAAGCTCTGACCAGGTGTTGATGGAATTGGGTGGCATATTCTTCAGCCATGTTCGAGCCGGTCCCTCCAGCATCATGGTCAAGTACTTGGCGCATACAGCATCACTGACATCCAACATATCCATATCCAACTCGTAGCTTTCGATCCAAGCTACCGGCTCAAGATCCGTCGTGTAATTTGGCACCTTGCGAGGCCCCTTGAAGTCTTTGGACAGACGCTCGGCATGGAGGGCCGGGGATAAGCAAGGTATCCCAATCGTCCTACTATTTGTCCCAGCTCCCACAGCCGCCGGTTGAGGATGAAGCTATTGAATCGCCTGTGCTGCTACTTCCGCCTCTGCCTATCGCGTGCCCCTGGCTGCATCGACAATCGCCTGGGCACCTGATAGCATAGGCCGGGTCGGGGAAACCTGGGGCTGTTGCCTGCATCCACTGCTAGAAACAGCCGGAGACACCACATGGCGACTTTTGCTGCGGCTGGCATATGGGGTGGAGTGCATCCGATCGTGGCTATAAGAGTATTGTGCCTGCTGCACTACCGCTGTTTGTAGCATCTCTATGGCGTTCCTGGCCTCAACCTCAACATGGGTATTTCCATGAATAGGTAATGCTTCCAGGTTTCGGGTCGCTGCTAGCACATTGTCAATAGGGTTGGCAAAGTGGCCTCAAGGCATCTGGAAACGTCGGGGCGGCGAGTGAGTTGGTGGTGGCCGAGCCGGCTTGATCTCCTGATTTCCGAGCGGCTGCTCAGCACCCGGAGTCTGCTGAGGGGTATTAAAAAGTTGTTGTGGCTTGACGTTTGTTGGCAGCCGGCTCCGATTTCTCCTCCGGTAAACCGCCTCAGATGCATCTCTCTGAACCCCTAACTGCCAAGCTTCGGCCTTAAGGCACTCTGACTCATTATGTATAGAAGCCTGTAACTCCGCCATCCGGGCGTTCTCAGCATCAATTTCCTTCTGTACCTTGGTCATCTGGTCACGTAGCTTAGTTAACTCCGTGTTGCGCTCTTCCTGATTTTCTGTGGTAACAGCAGTGTCCACGAGTTTTGCCATCTCAGCCATTAAATCCATCATGGCCTGAGCCGGCGTCTTGCCATACCCGCTAGAGCCACCCGCCGCTCCAGCTGCGGACGGATTTTGAGCTGCCGCGGTTCCTGCAATGTAGACAACAACTTGGCGAGGCGACTCATGGAATTCCTCAGGGGCTTCAATCTCCAATGAACCCCCGAGTCTGCCATCATAGAGAGGGCAGATCAACTCAGTTTCTCCCATGGAAGACTCGCCATCTGAGTTGACGAGGGTGTCCCTGCTGCCCGCCCACTCATCCGGGAGGCAAACTCCCTGGGTGAAGCCGACGAAAATGTGACGCCGGCCGGCTTGATCCTGGCCGGGTGGGGCGCGCCGAGCCGGCTCATCGATGTTGATGCAGATGTCTGACTCGGGAACCGTAGCGCCGATCTTTCCAAAGGGGATCTAGTACCGGTGCTCAATTGAGTCGGCGTCGCCACCCCAGACTAGATCGTCGATGTAGATCCTGTCACGACGGCTCTTGGTCATCTGACCAACCGCGAATTTCCCAAACCCTGGACAGGTTCCCTTCGAGAACTCAACTCCACCGGGCGAGAGCCCCACGGTTGGCGCCAACTGTCGTGGTTTTGTCACGGCAGATGTCCTCGTGAAAGGACTTAGGTGTGAGGCCATCGCCGCTAGGTGGCGACTCAAAGGGGTTAAACGGTAACAGGAGGAAAGTTTACCAAGGTTCGGCCCCTCCGATGGTGGCAATAGCCTACGTCCTGCTTTGTGTGTATTGATGATGATGATCTCGATACAAGGGTGCGGAATCGCTAACCTAGCTCTCGAGGGTTTGTAACTTAAGTCTTTCAGTCCTAGGGGCTTGCCTTTATATACAGGTCAAGACCCTCGGTTTTACAGGAGGCCGATTCGTGTTACAACTCGTGACCTATCATGTTTCTAACTCTCCTTGCCTCTCAAGCAAGGAAACTTCCGGTGTCTTCGGTCTCTTGGGCCTTGAGTTGCCATCTTCACGTGCTGGGCCGCCATGCTGCTTACCTGGTAAGCCGCCTTGCTTGTCCTGTCTTCAACGGCGTGGCCCATCTTGAGTATAATACACAAGCCGCCAATTAGGTTGACCCGGCCCAATAGGGCGGGTTAAACAGCGGGGTTATATCCCTGACGGGGGCAGCTGCGGCGACTGTGTGGTAGTGGCGCGCGATCTAAAGCCGCCAAGTGGCGGTGGGGAGGTGGCTGGGCATGGAAATCCGTGCGGGAGAGCCTTGGGAGGCCATTTTTGGGCAAGGGAGCCTTCCTTTTATAGCTAGGGGCTAGGATTAGGGATTTTAGGGCGATTTCGAGCCGTTCGATCGCAATCGGACTGCTCCGGTCATGGGAGAGGTTGAGGTGGGCTGCGGTGGGCTGTGTAGATTGGCTATGTGGGGATGAGAGAGAGATTTGTGGCCCATGACAGAGTTTTTTTATAAACGAAACGTCCGCGATTTAACATGCTATAGTGTCATTATATGTTTAACGTTAGGGGCATCAGACGGCCTCCGAATGCGACGAAATTTGGCAGGCGGTCTACCTACACTATATTAAGACCGCTCACCAAGTTTCAACCCATTCCGAGAATGTTTTATGCGTACTTTAAAATATATATTCTAATGATGTCGCGGGCGCGTGCATGTGTGGTTGGTCACGAAACGGTCAACGACGAGAACTCAAAGAACTGGCGATTACGAACGGATGCAAGTTTTGTAAAATGATGGCCGCGGAGTGTTGATGCTATGCAGATGATGTGAATGATGCGATGATGAATGCGACAACCAAATGGAACACACGACGAAACTCGAAATAAAAGGGAAATCTTTTGGAGCGTCGGTCTCGGGCTGTTACAACTCTCCTCCACTAACAAGAGATCTCGACCCGAGATCTTAGAATGAGAAGGGGAAGAGGAAGAGGAAAGGAAGAGGTAAAACTTAGTTGCTTCTTTGACAAACGAATGAAACTAACAAAACTTCGAGGTTGAAAAGAGATGAAGAATGGCACGAGGAACAACAAGAATTCCAAAAGAAATTTGGGCAGCACTTCGGTAGAAAAGAGAAGCAGAACTTGATATGATGGATGAACTTGAGTAGGGGCACAACACTCCGGTTGATGGACAAGCAAGGGAAGAACATGATCTTGACAAATGAGATGATGGGTCGAAGAGAGCAACATCATAATGCCTTCAGAACAAAAGAATAGATGCTAGATCTTTGGAAAGAAAAGAACGGAGAAGAAAATTACAACTTCTATCACAAATGTTGGAACATCAACAAGGAAAAGAAAAGCTTGTAGTGGGCTTATGGAAGACGTCTCAAAATTATGATGTGACAACCAGCCACTAACAGAAACAATTGATTGGTTGGGAGCAACAATATATACAAAACTTCTTTCACCAAGAGAATACATCGAGAACTTCGATCCTTGATAAGCACCATGACAGCAACAATCCTTAGGAAACGCTTTTGGTGAAATCCAATCCAAGATAACTCCTAGAAAGAAATGATGGGTTTAAATATCTCATCCTTGACAAATTCTCTTTGAGACTCCTCATGAACCAAGAATGCTATAACACCATTGATGTGGCTTGAGACTGCGTCGGTATTTCCCCAAAGAGTAAGGGGTGATGCAGCACAGCGACGGTAAGTATTTCCCTCGGTTATGAAACCAAGGTTATCAAACCAGTAGGAGGATCACCACCACCCAATAAGCAGCACCTGCACACAAACAACAAATACTTGCAATCCGACGCGAAAGAGAGGTTGTCAACCTCTCTACGGTAAAAAGATAGATTAGGTAGTCATAGATAGGAGAGATAGATCTCTCAAGAACGCAAAATAGAAACGACAAATAAAATATGCAGCAATATATTTTTGGGTTGTAGGTTTTGTAGATCTGAAAACAAAGATGCAAAAAGATAGATCTGAAAGCAATATGTTGGAAAAGTAGACCCGGGGGCCGTAGGGTTCACTAGTGGCTTCTCTCATGAGTATAGCGCACGGTGGGTGAACAAATTACTATTGGGCAATTGATAGAAAATCGAATAGTCATGACGATATCCAAGGCGATGATCATTATATAAGCATCATGTCCAAGATATGTAGACCGACTCCTGCCTGCATCTACCACTATTACTCCACACATCGACCGCTATCTAGCATGCATCTAGTGTATTAAGTTCATGGAAAAACGGAGTAATGCAATAAAAACGATGACATGATGTTGACAAGATCTATTCATGTAGGAATAGACCCCATCTTGTTATCCTTAATAGCAACGATACATGCGTGTCTTGCTGCCCCTTCTGTCACTGGGAAAGAAAACCGAAAGATCGAACCCATCACAAAGCACCTCTTCCCATGTCAAGAAAAATTGATCTAGTCGGCCTAACTAAACCAAAGATTCGAAGAAGAAATACGAGGCTATAAGTAATCATGCGTATAAGAGTTCAAAGAAGACTCAAATAATATTCATGGATAGAAACTGATCATGAACTCAAAATTCATCGGATCCCAACAAACACACCGCAAAAGTTTACATCAAATAGATCTCCAAGAGACCATTGTATTGAGAATCATAAGAGAGAGAGAGAGAGAGAGAGAGGAAGCCATCTAGCTACTGCCTACGGACCCATAGGTCTATAGTGGACTACTCACGCATCATCGGAGAGGCACCTATGAGGAAGATGAACCCCTCCGTGATGGTGTTTAGATTGGATCTCGTGGTTCTAGAACTTGTGGCGGCTGGAATTGTGTTTTGTCGACTCCCCTAGGGTTTTTGGAATATTTGGGAATTTATAGGCATCAGAGGCGGTGGAGAGGGGCCCTGAGGAAGGCACAACCCATCAGGGCACACCGGGGCCCCCCTGGCGCGCCCTGGTGGGTTGTGGTCTCCACGGCCCACCTCTCCGGCACTTCTTTGGACCACTGGGTGTCTTTTGGTCCAGAAAAAATCTCCAAAAATATTCTTCGCGATTGGACTCCGTTTGGTATTGATTTTCTGCAATGTAAAAAACAAGCAAAAACAGCAACTGGCACTATGGCACTATGTCAATAGGTTAGTCCCAAAAATGATACAAAGTTGTTATAAAATGATTGTAAAACATCCAAGAATGATAATATAATAGCATGGAACAAGCAAAAATTATAGATACGTTGGAGACGTATCAACCATCACAAAAGATAAGGGAGAAAGAATTGCACTTTGAAACACAAGACAAACAATACTGGAGATCCACCAACAAGAATCTTGAAGAACACTTCAAGAATGAATTCAATCCTTGAAGAACCGCCATGAGGAACCTCTAGAAGAACTCCGGAAATGGAAGGATGATAGAAAAGAATGAAGGTTGAAAAGAACAAGATTGAAGCCTTGCCAAGATTTAGATGGAACTTCCCGAAGAGATACTTGAGAAAACTTGGAACTCCGAAAAAGAAAATATGAACAACTTAGAATCAAGATTTTGATATCATGAACAACTCCGATAGAAGGATTGAAAACACCTTGACCAATTATGTTATGCTTATCCTTCATCAAGTTAAATTGATGACAAGCAATGGATTTAGCATACCACTTATTCTTCTTGAAAAGATTGGAGAGAGAAAGCATAGACTAGAAGTATTCTTTAATAAACCACCGGTAAGAATTGCAAACGAATGGGGATACTATGAATGAATGGAGATACATGAGAACAAAGAGGTCACGGTCTTCCTAGGAGAAACTTGAACGAAGCACCAGAATAATTGAGATACGAATAAAGAGACAACAATTGAGAAGAATTTGAGAACGAAAGCTGAAAGCTGAGAACGAAGAAATCTTCTGAAATGATGGCCTTCAAGGGATCGAGAATGAAAACAACTCTGAAATGCTCCGGATAGATATGGGAGGATGATCAAACAATTTACGAGGACAACATGAAGCTTGAACCACGAATCTTCGATAGAACGGATAAGATTTAAGAGAAACTCTTCTTCGGTCCTGCAGATTGAGAAAGATGAGAGGAACACCGCCAAAATTGTTGAGACACTCCGGAAGAAGAAAGAAAAATGTTGAGCCAACTATGATGATTCGAAAATGATTTTTGAGAGGGAATATGACTAATGGAATTCATTCTAACGTCACATTTGAAAAGAACTTGAGGACATCTCCGACAAAGATTAGAAGAGCCAGGTAAGATCCTGGGAAAACCTATGGGTTATGGGCCCACTCAAAAGAAACATCGTTGAAACAAATGCTTAGAAGGATAAATGGCACTGGTACCAATGAAAACTTGACGAGGTGAGACCCTCAAAATAATTGAAAGGATTATTCAGGAATACACGAAACTTATGAGATATCTTCAACACTCCGGATAGAATAGATAGAAGCAAATACACAAGAGAGGTTTGGATAAGAATTTCCACATGAAAAACATTTAACGAATGAAAAGAATATGATGAACACCGAAATCTTGAATTGAATCCACCGGAGAGGAAAACAAGAACGAAGAATGATGAACTTAGCACCTGAGCATCTTCATAATGAATTACCAGATATCATATGGAAGAAAAGATAGCGGAAGTATCAATGAAAAGAACGACAGTTGGATGATAATTTAATCGTTGAAGAAAAGGGCGGGAGGGTGGGGGAAAATAAAGACAACTTGGGACGGATGAAGCAAACTCCGGAAAGAAATAAGAGGATTGATCTTGCAGATATTGGAAAAGATTGAATTATCTTGCCGAGAAGAACACCGGTTGAAAAGAATCTCATGACAACTCTGGTTGATCAAAAGGATTAACATTCACATAGAAATATGAGACCACCACTTAACAAAGATATGAAATCAACACTTGACATCGAAGCATCTCGAATTACCATACTCCATCAAAACAAAGGATGAGGCTTTCGAATTAAGCTAGAAACAAATACATTACCCGGCCTGCATTTGTTGGAAGGATACTCCTAGGTAACTAACTGAATTCCCACCTAAGAACTTCCGAAATCTTTGGTTATGTAATCGGGACCACGGATACACGGAGTAAAATCCATCACTCAACTCCTAGCAGTAATACTACGCTCCAATGTATCACATCCGTCAACACATAACCAGAGGCCTTGGAAATTAATCTATCTTAGATCCTCGTAATCACAATGAGACTAAACATGGCAGCACATCTGGACGCTCTCCCTAGTACTGGGTGACGCCAAAGTCCTCTCGCCACAAATATTATTGAAGCGATTTCAAACATCCGCGTCCTGAGATACCAAGGAAAATGAACGATAGCGTGTGACAAGAATCCCCTGGAGCTCTACTCCCCGGAAATAGGAGGCACCAAGAATAGAATTCCTGTCACATCGACATCATAGAGGTTCTTAAATACCCGCGTGATCCTAAATAGTTTGAGTGAGAAGAGGGGTAGAATTAAAATTCCTACGTCAGGATTCCTCACCAGAGCATAGAAGAGGAGTAAAAAGAATCCTACTCTTCGATATATAACTAGACTCAAAACGTTTTTTTAATAGACTCGACTCGGCCAAGTTTGATCAATCAAGGGGGCTCCTAGGTCGGTACTGCTCTGATACCAAGTTGTAACACCCAAGATGCGGTCCTATCCGTATTTTGGCTCGAGGACCTCGATAGGAATAGAAGCGCATCTCGTCGTTTTGCAAGAATGGATATTGTTACAAGTACATGTAAAGAGGAGATGAGTATATGGAATTGTCTTACACTCGCCACAAGCTAAATCATGTTCACATCAAATACAACAATACATTCAATCACCATACAGAAGAGCAGGGTCCGACTATGGACGAAATCAAACGATAAAAGCGGCATCCATCCTTGCTATCCCAGGCTGCCGGTCTGGAACCCATCCTATGATCGAAGAAGAACTCCAAATCAAACAAGCATTGCTCTCTCGTGAAAGCATCGCATTACAAGTACCTGCAACTATTGTTGTAGTAATCTGTAAGCCACAGGGACTCATCAATCTCATTTCCAAGGGTATCAAGACTAGCAAAGCTTAATGGGTGAGGTATGGTTAAGTGGTGAGGCTGCAGCAAGCACTAAGCATTTATTTGAGTGGCTAACTTATGAGTACAAGAATAAGAGGGGTGATATACGCATAAACGGACGTGAACTAGTAATGATCACTAAGAGATCCTGAACACCTACTTACGGTCAAACATAATCCCACCGTGTTCTCTCTCGGTTCAGAAATCACGAGTAGAGACAGTCACGGTTACACACACGTTTGGTGTATTTTATTTGAGTTTACTTTAAATTATCTATGACCAGATGTTAAACAAATTTCCAAATTGCCACATAACTGTGGGCACGGTTTCTTGAAAAGATTTAACCCTGCAGGGTTGCTCCAACTCATCCATCACAAACTTGCCACAAGCTGCGTGGAAAACCTCAACCATGGGATAGCCCGTAGTATCCTCAGAATTCCGGTGGAAAACCTCAACCTCGAAATAACCCAAAGTATCCTCGGAATCCCGTGCACAAGACATTCGAGAAAGGTAAAACAAATCCAGCAAGACGGCCCAACATGTCGACGAACCCGATAGGAGCCGCGTATCTTGTTCTCAGGACACGACCGGATGAGCACAACATATAGTGGCCTGATAGAAATCTCCTTAGTTGCCCCCGGTTGGCCCCACACACGGCTCTAGTTTGGACCATTAATCATGAGGAGCACTGGCCCGGGGGTTGATTAATTATCCACGGGTTCATGACGCCCTATGCTAGTTTATTAGTTATTAGGCAAATGTAGTACCAATGTTGGGCCTTGCCAGAAGAGTTTTATCCCAAAACAAAAATCAAGGGGGTCGCCATAACAACCCCAAGTATGTTAGGATCGCTCAATATGGAACATAACACCGGTACACAAGTAACTAGGGCGGCAAAAGTGGAACAAAACACCGAGCAAAAGGACAAGCCTTCCACCTTTACCAGGTATATATGTGCATTAAATTAAATAGCAATAATATTGTGATCTCTCAAAATATCCATGTTGTCACATGGGAAAAACTTGCATCTACAACTAGCAACGCTATAAGAAGGCATGAGCGAGCGGTAACATAGCCATACAATGGTTTGATGGGATGTGGAGGGTTTGAGGCTTATCATGGCATTTTTGGAGGCTTGACAAACAAGTGGTAGGTAACGGGACATAGCGATAGAAACGAGACAACTAGCATGGCAATGATAGTAGTGGTATCCAGGGAAAAGTTCATCTTGCCTGAGATCCCGCTTGGAAGAAGAACCAATGCGTGAAGAAGATGATCCAACGTAGTCGAACGAATCGTCACACATCGAACGCTTTCGGTACTCTATCGAGAAGAAGCAATCCGGAAACAACAATCAACACATGATAAACACCACAACATATGCATGACTTGATGCGCAAACAATATGATGCAAGTCCGATTTAAACATGCAAGGCATGACAAGCACAACAATCAACTACTACACATTAAGTGAAGCTCAATATGCAACGAGTTGCGTATTGACGAAACTCCATGTTCGAATCATGTAGTTCGCTCTTTTTTATGTACATGGCAAGTTTAAATGTTGTTAAACATGGCAAGAGGTGAGGCATAATGAAACTACACTATCTAGGCATTTTAAATGAGGTTGGAAACAAATTATAGTATTTCCAAAATGACCCCATATGTTAATATAGAATTTGGTCCAGATCTGAACTAAGCATATTTTATATTTGTTAAATGGGAAAACAAAATGCACCATGTCATTCTAGATGTTATTCTAGGCGATTTACATATATAGATCATTTAATACGAAGCTACGGTCTAAAAGATATGACACACACAAGGTAAACATGTCATGAATGCAATATGCATGCAAACAACAACCACCACCATTTCAAAACAAGGATGCAACCATATATTATGAATCTACATGCAATTATAAGCAAGTTTCATATATGACTTGTTCAAAACGGAGCAACGGTTCAATAATAACAACCAACACAAGTTTTAGTTATAATCTGCCCAAAATAGCAACATGGCATTTTGCACACATCAAAACAACAACCTACATGAACCTAAAATGCACAAACAGGACACATGGCACTAGCTTACATGATGCACAACAATTCGTCTCTTAACAGCAAATTGAATAGAAACATGTCTCACACGTCTTCCCCAATATGTCTGTTTGTTATGGCCCTTCGAATCGCAAACGATATATTTTTGCCCATCGTGTCTGACCGGGTGCAGGCATCGCGATGGGTTTTGTCTGTCATCTGGGATAGCCCCCCCATTGCCCACACATGCAAGGCGACGGTTTCAGACTACGTCACGAAAAGGGTTTAAAAACCGTTTGTATAGCGCGTGGCTGCACTAGTGTGTGCACCAGACGCCGCAGCCTCCAGACCAGCAAGACCTTGCCGGGCAGGATCATTCCTCCAATAACAACAAACGAAGGCTGAGTAACCTCGGCAAGACGGCTTGCCGGGGGGACTCAGGGACACACGCACCAGCCAAGGACTCCCCCGCCAAGGCTTAGCTCCGAGCCACCAGGCTGGTTGTCTACATCGACCAGGTGGCGAGCGGGCAGGCGGATAGGTGGAACTGGCGGGGACGTGTGGCAGCCTGGAGGGACTTATAGCAGCTTTAACGACACCCGTCCCATGGCGTGGCGAAAGAATAGAAGGTAGCAGGGCGGACGACACACAAGGAGATGCACTCCTTGTCGGGAGACGTCGCCAGCTTGACACCTCACGGCGCATTCAATGCGTCAGTCCTAGTCCGTTAAAGTTAGGTATTTCCCACTACCACCTCTGCTGACACTCTGGCAAGAAACAGTATCCACTGTTCGCCAGGTGTAAAGACTATTTTGCCACTGTGGTAACCCCTTGTCTATAAAAGGAGGCCCGTGGCTACCTTTAGAAAGGTCGAAACCCTGTTCACTCGACACGCGTAGCTGCACTCCCGAGGCACCTCTTGTCGGGGCTGTTGCGCCTTGTGGTGAGAACACCCATAATCCACAAGAACACAGGATGTAGGGTTTTATGCTCCAGAAGCATAAACCTGTCTAAACCCTCCTCGCGTACGCAGAGATCTGTGATGCTCTTTGTGCCGGAAACCTACCTACCTGATTACAAAGGGTCCTTGCCGGATCCATAGATCGTCGCTTCCCCGACACTACGAGCTCAGGAAGCTTCGCGAGGGCCGCACCGACCGCGTGATAGCTGCAAGGAGCGTGGTGGCCAGGGTCGCGGCGGCGGTAGCGGAGGCGGTCACTGGGACAACAGCAACAACAACAGCGTAGGCGGCAGCAACCACAAGGGCTGGAAGAAATAGCCGCAGCGTGCCGACCCCCAAGCCAACACTACGCCGCCGCGCGCCAGCGACCTCCCTTCCAACGAGAACGCCGGGGGCTACCAGGAGCCCCGCAGCGTGGCCTGCATCCTTCGCGAGGCCCAGGCCCCACCGTCCAATCGCCACTTCAAGATGTTCACCCGTGAGGTGAACGTGGCCCTCTCGGCGTTCTGTCACACCGTGTATTTTACCTCATGACTAAGTTGACATGACTCAAAAATTAGGGGCAACAAAAACTTTTTGCGTGCTTGTGATACTTGACTTGATTGATTATTGCATGATTGCTTGCTTGTGCCTTGAGTCATAAACTTGATCCTACTCTCAAAACTCATCAACTTGATCCAAACTCTCTGTCCAATGATCATGCCATGTGTATAGGACTAAAAACTATTTTTATAAATATTATTTTGGCCAAAAAGCATTTATTTAGTTTTGGTTTTCCAAAAACCCCTGAATTGAGGTTTGTACCACAAGTCATCAAATTGGGTGGATTGTTTTTCCACAAAGGTTCTATTTGAAATCTATTATATATAAGACTTCCCAAAACCACTAAATATTATTTTTAAAGATTATTTTCCTATTTTATTTAAAGGATTTTTCTTCAGGCCAGAAATGGTCTTTTATAGGGAAAACTTATTTTTATAATTTCAAAATATTTGAGAACATTTAGGGAAACTCAGTGGACATATATTTTTCATATATAAGAGTTTCAACACATGGTCATGTTCAAAATATTGGACAAAACCCTCCAAAACCCTTTCTGGAGATTTCAAGTATTTGAAATATTTCTAAAAGAAATATTCTCAAATAAATCCAAGAAAATTCTAGCATGTCACATATGCCATATTTGATCATCTTGCCAAGTTTCATCTCAATCCTAGTAATTTTGGTTCACCAAAATGCCCCAAAACCCTCCCTGTCCAGATCCAAACTAGAGCAACTTTACATTGCCAAGTGTCTCCAATTGTTCTCAAACTTTGTGGACATGTTCTAATACTCTAAAAATGCATCCACGCCAAGTGGTGCATCAAGGAGAACAGATCCACTTGTCTAAATCCTTCCAAACCCATTTCTACTGATTTCTAGAATTGGGAATTTTTGCATTGTCAAGTTTCCCCTTATGGTCCCAAACTTTTTGGGCATGCTCTAATCCCCAAATATTGCCACCACACAAAGTGGTGCATTAAGGAGAATGGAATTGCCTGGATAGATCTAAGAAAATCAGTTTTTGCTCAATTCTAGGGTTTACAATGTTAGCATTGTTAACTTTGCTCAAATGAACTCAAACCTTGTGTCACTCTCATTTTTACCCACCATTCAGTCCTGTTAAATATCACAGTAAGTGGGTAAAGCTATCTTGCCCAAACACTAATCAAACACATTCTGGTAACTTCCCAAAGTTACATTTTCAACCACCTACCTTACTCTCCTTGGCCTCATCTTTCTACCACAGTCCTTCATAGTTACCTTCTACCTCCAGTAAAAGGCCCATGGCCTTAGGTCACTGATTGGGGGTGGTAAAAACCCCCATTTCTACCCCTGGACAACAAGATTCTACCTCTCTCCCGACCTTCCTTCTATTATAAGGGACCCCCTAGATCATCCTATGCAATATTACCTTTGTTTTACCTCCCTGAAGTTTCTGGACATGCATGGCCGCGTCCAAGAGGCAAATGGCATGCCATGGCATGCCATATGGCCGCTCTGGAGCGCGCTACAATTCGCTCCCGCACTGTAGCCACCCCCCAATCGCCAGCCCCCCACAGCCTTGGGCTTCCCCATCGTGTCCCTCGAGGCGCCCTCGGCGTCCGTGACACGGCACGCGGTCGGCCCCCTCCTCTCTCCTCCTCCTTCTCTCCCCTCTCGCATGTACCGAGCACCGCCGGGTCGGCCAACCCTTGACCTGACATGCGCGCGCTCTCCCGCTCCTTCTCTCCCCTCCTCTAGACCAAGACCGCATCTAGGAGCACACAAGACACGATCCTGCGAGCACCTGTGAGCTCTAGCAATGGCCTCGACCTCGCCGAACTCCCTGTCCACAGTGTGCCGCCCCTCGCGTATAAAAGGGCTGCCTGGACCTCCCTATCCTCCTCTATCACCCTCCCTCGCACCCAAATCGAACACCCGCACCACCCATGCGAGCCCTGGGATCCCCTGTGCCCGGATCGGACCCGAGCTCTGCCGCCATGGGCCGCCGTCGATCTCGCGGTATGAATCTTCTCCGGTGCTCCTTCTTGTTCCTCTAGGCCTCCCTCACCACCCTGAGTCCTCCCGTACCTGCAGCGCAATGAACTGCCGCCGGAATCGCCGCCGGTGAGCCCCCTGAGCCCCTGGCCGTGAGGTAGGAGATGGCAGGCAGGCCTCGCCTGTCATACTCACCTATTCCCTATGCCACCGACAGGTAGGGCCCGCCTGTCGGGTTCAACCCCGTCGGCTACGCACGCACCACTACGGTGGACGCGTATTACCCAAATGCGCCTTCGACATGGCCTTGCCGCGCCGCGCCGTGTGTCTGGGTCGTCCTGGCTGGACTATTTCGGCCTAGAATGCACAGTAGCATTTTTTCCTTTTCCAATTTCCAAAATCTAGCAAAAATTCCACACATTTAAATATCCATCCAAATGACATGATTGCAACTCCTAAATTTTTTCTAGAAATCCAAGCTATTTAATGGTGCAAATTTCACATTTTTCTATCACTAGTTTCTGTGCTATTGAAATTTAAATTCAAATTTGAACTATGAAAACCCCTCCTTTTGAAATCTCTAGAGGATCCATTGTAGCTCCAAATGAAGTGATTCAAATTTCCAAAGACTCCAAAGATCATGCCATATTTATCTAGGCATGGTTAACATTTTTCCCATGTATTATTTCTATTAGGCCTAGTAAATAGGACCGTTTTTCCATTATTTCCTTCGTAGAAAACTCATAGGAAATTCATCCCAACTCCAAATCTAGCGAAACCAGTTTCTAAATCCGTCTAAAATCATGCAATATTTACTGAGTACATCCACTCCTTTTTATCAAGATATTTCTTGTAGACTTCTTATAGGATAATAAATCCCTCCATCTCCGCCTTTCAGGAATCCTCATTGATCCAACTCTAGTAGAGTCACTTTGGTTATTTTTCTTATGACCGGAGATGACCTATAAAAATAAAATTCCTATTTATAGAGCACTTCTATTTTCTTCGCTTGTTGTGTTTCTTATTATGGTTGTTTCTGGCGATAGTTGACGAAGTAGACGGAGTGCTCGGAGTTGGACGAGAAGCGTGTGAAGACCTCAAAGACTTTGCAAGCAGCCCTTTGACCATGTCTATGTAACCCTTTTTGCATGGCATATATCACTTACTTTGTTGCATCAATTCATGATGATTGTGGTGACCGCCTTTATGGGTTACTTTCATTACTTTCCTTGTTGATACTTGCACTGAGCATGACCCTACCTTCCTATGAGGGTTGTGTGGGTGGGAAGTAGATAGCATGCTAGGTAGTTGCTATGCAAGTGGGATGGGAAAAGTCATGGTGTCAGAAACAAAAGTGTTTTCAAAGACTTTTCAAATAACCCGTCGGGTGCCACTAATGCCCGAGGAAAATGATGTTGAGCTAGGTAACCACTTGATAAAGAAGTGGTGTACCGAGGCAAGTTGTGTGTCTGTGTTTTCAAAAACGGGTAGATTTAAGATCTGCTGACCATCCCAACCTTACATGTACAACCACGATACACCTTATGGGACGGGGTTTTGTTGATTACTTTGGTCGGTGCTAGCAAAGAGCCCGCATTAATAGTGGTGGGAGAGTCTGAGTTACTTTCTCGATACAGGGTCGTGCCAGGTAGGGCGACCATGTACTGTTTTCAGACACCGGGCACACCGCTGTGTCCCTTCATAGATGGTACAATGATTGAGGGAGTCTCATGTGATGTACATCATGAAGACGTGGGCCAACAAGTGGACTCTTTGTTTAGTGTTGTCAAGGTAAAGGCATTGTTTGGCTGCTTACCTCGGGTATGTAATATACAGCGAGTCGTGGATGACACGGAAGTACCCCGAGTCTTGTGGGTAAAGTGTGCAACCTCTGCAGAGTGTAAAATTATTGAAATAGCCCTCTCCACAGTCATGGACAGTTGGTGGTCCTACTTAAACTACGTCCGATGCTTTCACAAACTTGGTGTGTGTGTGGGGGGGAGAAAGATGGAATACTTGAGTTAAGTCGGATGACTTGGCATGATGATCGAACATGAGATGTTCAATCTCTATTCATATTGATATCTGTAACTTGTTCGAATGGTTACTCGGAACCTCATGATGCATGCTTTTACATGTTGATAGGACATACCAATGCACTCAAATTAGCTTTCCGCAAAATCACCTATTTAGTGCTATATCATGCTTTGTTATACCTTGTTCCAAAACATTGGTTGCTTGCGAGTACATTCAAAGTACTCATTGGCTCGCCACTGGTTATTTAATTGGCCAGGCATGGAAGAGCAGGAATGTGGTGAAGAATTCGTTGGTGACGAACATGCGAACTAGGACGCTTCCCAGTCCGAATGCCTGTAGGGTTAAAGCAGATGGCATGGGTCTACGGTATCGTTGAAGATTTCCGTTGCGAGTTTATGAAGAAGGCCTTACTTGAGTACAAAAAGTTCATAATGGATGTAAGACTCTTGTTATTCAGTTTATGTGTGTTCAGTGAGCATTGATCTCTGGGACCACTCTGCACGTACATTCGGTGATCACGACTTATGAGTGGGGGTCCTCATAGAGCTGGTATCAGAGCCATCCTGACTGTAGGAAGCCCTTAGTTAGCATGGACGTTAGTTAGGACACGAACTAGCCCCCAGACCCCAAAATCACTTGCAAAGCCTATTGGACTTCTCTCCTCCTCTGATCTAGCCAACTATAAATCCTTTTATACTCACCACATCATCTCCTGTCATATGAACCCTCCTCTGACCATCTTGTAGATGGTCGTTGCTCCCATGAGACTCCTCATGACCGGATTCCCATCTCTCCTAAGAGACTGCCTCCAGTAATGCCACTATCCTTCGGAGCCGATGTACACCCTACATGAGCTGGATAATGGCGAATTTGGAATGGAGTTCTACGCCAAGGTGGTTGTACCTGCCAAGACCTCACCCCAGAGTTGGTTCTTTGTTGGACCGCCTATGCCAACAAGAGACATGGCCTTTCAGCTGGCGGCCTATGAAGCCCTCCTCCATCTTCGGGACCTCCTCCCGGAGATGAAGGAAGGGCAAGCTACCCACTACCTACCCAGCAAGAGTGGATTAGGAGCCTCTACTTAAGCAATGATTTCCACAAGAGACAAAGACCCAACCCTCAAGCTCCAGGTCCACTTCGCCAACGCGATAGATTACCTTCTGCGTTACCTTATCGAAGAATTCCTCAAGTCCCGCCAGGATTTCCCTTTGCTCCTACATCTCCACTGCCTCGATAAGAAGAAGGTGGTCGAGAAAGAGCAACAGATTGTTGCCCTGCAAGTCTACACCACCAACCAAAGGCAACAAATTGAGGAACTACAGGAAGCCTGCAACCGAGCCCCATGCAGAAGGTGTAGGAACGGATTTCCATATCCACCACGTGAAGGACCCTCGTCATCTCACCAACGTCATAATCAAAGGAGGGTTAACGACCTCTTTGCTCCCGTCACATGCCACGAATGTGGAGAATATGGGCATATTGTTCCTACACGAAGAGGTGTCCCAACAAGCATCCGACTGTCGCATACCCACTGGTACCACAGGAAGGCCTAGAAACTGAAGACTGAGCGTCCTTTCCCCCGAGACATGAAGCAAGGCACGACTACTGAGTCCGAGAACTCCCTAGGGTAGGATGAGTCGTGTAACCCCTATGCGAAGTCGCGTCCGTGTGATGGTTCAAATGAAACCATGATTGTGTGTTGTTTGCTTTTATCTGTTTGTGTTTGCATATAAGTCGCACTTTTTCCCTAGGCAACGTGTACGCGACTATACCACCTATCTTATCTTAATGAATGTGTTAGCCCTTTCAGCACTTGTTTCATTACATTTGCACTATAGCACCCCCTTTAGGCACTCCACTCTATGCTACTTTTCTCTCTCACCTTTCTCGTCAACTGGAGACCAACAAGGCAAGATGCACCAAGGATCCCACCTCGACAAACAACTGGCGCTACAGAGTTTTGACGATAACCTATTCAACTAGGTGCAACCCTATAGAGATGTGCTTTTTCCTCAAGATTGGAAGTACCTCCCTAGACTAGCCTAGACCTCACAAGTTACCCCAGCTCAAACCCTTAACCATGTGCCCAATATACGGTTTTCCGAGAGAACACTGGTCAAGCTTCGATAAACTTGGCTTAGCACTAGGTTTCATCATGGGCCTACTGATCATAGTGAATAGACACATTACATCCTTAAGCTAGCACTTGATCTAATGATGCCATAGGGTAGATCATTTTGGGGATAAATAAACTTGGTGGATCAAGTTGATAGAGTAGCATAACTTACTTCTCCCTTGGGTAAATAGGGTTTAGTAGGACAGTTATGACCACGAGTTGAAAATCTTGGTGGTATGATAACTTGATTTTGACAAGTAGTAGTCATGGATTGATGATGTTACAATAATAACTTGGAGTAGCAAGTAGGAGTTCTCGTTGGACATGAGATTTGGATTTAAATAGGTGATCCTAGTGGAGTATAAATGTTGAGTGATTCTACATGGTTCGGAGTAATTTGGATTTAGTACGATGATCCCGATCTCGATACCATGTTTCTTGATGGAAGATAAACTAGGGACACTGGATTCTTGTTCGAGTTAATTCGAGGACCTATAAACACCTGACATTGGAGTTCACTTGATCATGATAATGGAAATTGGCGGATATACTATGATAGTAGTCCCCTCAATGACTTGTGGACTATAGGAACTCTAGGAGATACGTGGGACAATCACTAGTATTGGATCTGTAGCAGTAATGGATCATGTGATATCGGATGGTATTCGTGGATCGATTAAATTGGAATCGTAGGAAGGAAACAAGGTCTTGGATTGGTATGTTACGCGTTTCCTTGGCATAGAAATGCAGTATCATAGACCTTGGATAGGTTAGTAGATCACTTGGATTTGTAGTGTCACAATCAAGCTTAGCAGCTTGTATGCTTTCCTGAGGATTTTTACATAGGGATATATATGAGTTAGCTATAATATACATATGAGATTTTGGTTTAGTCCTTCTCTCAAAACCTTGGAGTTGAATGGCATGAGTGATGTTGGAGTTGACTTACATAAGGTAATGTTTCGGTGGAATAAGATGACTTTTGTTTGGAGTAATAGGTAGGACTATTGGCATCCAAGGACTGTGCTCAAGGATAAGATGATAAATGTTCACTCACATCCTAAGATCCTTAAAATCCCTAAGCTTTACCGAGCCATAACATGTTCAGATCATAACCATAGTCCTTGGCACTAAGTCGAAAGACTATGACCAGTACTCCATGTTGACCACCACCCACCGTTTCCATAAGGAAGGTGGACGGGAAGAGCTAGAGTATGAGGGACCACAAACCCCTGGACAAGTGACCACCCAAAACAAATGCAGCTCCCAAAGGATTAAGACTAGCTGACCAAAGAATGATTTCTGAGTTTTCTCTCGAGAACAAGCTGAATCAAAATGCAATCAGTCTAAAGCCATTCCCGAGTCCTATCCCAAGACCACACCGTCAACACCTCACGGTTAATGGATATACCGTCAAGCCCCTCTTAGGTTGACCTATGCCTGCTTCTCTCACATAGCCCAAGAGCAATGTGTTTATGTGACACTTGGAGAAATATGTTGTTGTCCACATGGATGACATAATCACTTACCCAATGAGAGAAAAGAACGCCTTAGTCCTAGCAGGATAAGCCCCAGGGATGTTGAATACCATGCTTCTCAAGTATAAAGCTTTACCTGGAAGAAGCCCGACCCCTCGTAGCAGAAGACATTCTTGCCAAAGCAAGATGAAGAACCACTATGGTTGGGAAGCCACGACGAAGAAGAAGAAGAAGCAAGAGAAGTCAACCACCACTCCGCTGCCGGCTACATCAGCTAGACTATATCTAGGAGCACCGACGTTCAAGCACGATGAAGCCCTTGGACATCCAGAAGGTTAGAGAGCCCCTTGTTTTAAATGGTCACCTATTTTTACACCCTGTGTTTTTCCTCATGACCAAGTTAACATGACTCAAAAATTAGGGCCAATTAAAACTTTTGTGTGCATATGAATGCTTGACTTGTGTGCTAATTGCTTGTTTGTTTGATTGTGCCATGAACCATCACATATCTCCTACACTCCAAACTCATCTCCCTGATCCAAGAACCTTCCCAATGATCATGCCATGTGTTTAGGACGAAAAACTATTTTTATAAAATATTATTTCGGCCAAAAAGCATTTATTTAATTTAGGTGTTCAAAAACCCCTGAATTGAGGTTTGCACTACAAGTCCTCAATATAAGGTGGATGATTTCCCCCAAAGACTTTATTTGCAACCTACTATATATAAAACTTCCCAAAACCACAAAATATTATTTTTCAAGATTATTTTCATATTTTATTTAAAGGCATTTTCTTAAGGCCAGAAATGGTCTTTTACTGGGAAAAATTATTTGTGTGCTTTAAAAATAGTTGAGAAAATTTAGGGAAACTAAGTGGACATATATTTTATATATATATGAGTTTCAACACATGATCATGTTCAAAATATTGGACAAAACCTCCAAAACCCTTTCTGCCTATTTCAAGCATTTGAAATATTTCTATAGGAAATATTTCAAATAATTCCAAGAAAATTCTAGCAAGTCACACATGATATATGTGATGCTCGTGCCAAGTTCCATATCAATCCTAATTGTTTTGATCCACCAAAATATTCGAAAACCATTCCTATCCAGAACCAAATTTGATCAACTCTACATTGGCAACTGTCTCCTCTTGATCTCAAATTTTGTGGGCATGCTCTAATCACCAAATGATGACACTACACCAAGTGGTGCATCAGGGAGAATAGTTTTGCATGACTAGATCTACAGAAACCTGATTCTGTTGGTTTCTAGGGTTTACCCAGTTTGCATTATCAACTTCCTTCAAATGAGCTGAAAACTTGTGATCAGGACCATCTGGACTTGCCATTTACTCCTGGTAAATATCAAGGCCATAGGATTCCTCTGCCTAGCCCAAGCACAACACAAACACCTTCTGCCATAAACTAGTGGACAAGCTAAGTTGACCCAAAAAGATTCTCCTTGCCTCTAACTTTTTACCAAAGCATGTGCTAGACCCATTCTACCTCCACTAACTTTTCCATGGCCTCTGCTCAATTATTTGGGGGGTAACTCCCTCATTTCCCCTCTCCTTTTACCATGACAGCACCTCTCCTTCCTCTCTCCCATTATTCTGTACACACAAATGCCCCCAAACTCTACCACAACTTCCTTTGCATGCTAATGCATCAAACTAAACCCAGAGATGGCATGCTCATGTGTAAAATATGAGCAAATCATCTGAAATCAAATTAAGGCAGCAAATGTAGCTTTGTACTACAAGTACCTTGCCCTCTTATCTCCTTGATCTAAAACTTGGTGGACATATAGTCCTTCCATACCTAGGCCTACTAGACAAGGTTTTATCCATAGTTCCCTACAGTAACCTCCCATTAGATCAACCCCAAGTTTGTTGCTACAAACTTACCCTTAGTAGAGACCACTTTAACCCAGCTCCAAATGAGTCCAAACTCCACCAGTGCTCTCCTGCATGCGTGCCTCACACCCAGATAGCTTTGGCCGACCAAAAAGGTGCCCTAGACATGCCTTAGCATGGTGACCACGCAACAGACATGCAGAAATGGTGCTCTCCCGACAAAGGTTGTCCTGTAGCTCGTGTCCGGCAATGACAGAGTGCCCCAGCACGCTGGGTATCTCCCCTTGACCTCGCACGCCCCTCCCCGACGCTCACGAACCTCCAAGGCCCCTCTGTCATGCGTGCTCGCCGTGCCCGAAGCGCATCCGAGGCCAGCAGAGCTTCCCTTTCGTCGCCCTCCTGCATAGACCCCCCCCCCCCCCCCGAACCCCTGCTGGAAACATGGCACTCTCTCTCCCTCTCCCCAACCTCTCGGGCCTCCCCACTTGCCCTCCCAAGGCCTTCTTCTCCTCCCATGGCCGCCATGGCATCGCCTCGGCCTCCACTTGAATACGGCCCCTTCGGCCTCTCCCTTCCACTAGGAGCCCCACTGGAGAACCCCTGCGTTCCCACGGTCCGCTCCCGCACTTCATGCCCTCCTCCCCGTGGCCGAGTCGCCGCGTCCATCACTGCCGTCCGCGCCCTCCGCCACGGCCGACGTCGCGCCTGCCCTCGACCTCCCTGGGGCCTAAGAACCACCCAGGCAGGTGCGTCCCACCTCCCTGAGCTCCCGATGGCCGAAGCCTCGCCGGAGGCGTCCTGAGCCGCCGGAGCGGCGCCGGCACCCGCTTGGTCTCGCCTCACCTGCTCTCCCCTGTTCGGGCGGGAGGAGGGGGACGTCCCTAGCAGGTGGGCCTCGCCTGGAAGCGACCCACTGGCCTGGCCCGGCGTTTAAGTGGAGACACCTCCCCCCCTGACTCCGCGTTCCTGCGGAGAAGGCGCACTCCGCAGGGTGTGCTTTCGACGTCACCCAAATCCTCCCGCGCGGCTGAATGGCTGGGCCGGCCCAATACCGGCTCCGCGCCAGTACAGCGTGCGGCCCACTTGATCTGGCCCATTAGGTATAATCTTTTTATTTTTTATTTTTCAGAGATCTTCCGAAAATTCCTCAGGACAAAATACAATTCCAAATGGCATGATTCCAACTAACATATTTTCCTAAAATCCCAATCTATTTAATGGTACAACTTCCATATTTTTATACCACAAGTCTCTGTGTTGTTCAAATTTGAATTCAATTTGAACTATTAAAGACCCCTTTATAAAATCACTATGGCTTTCATCATAGCTTCAAATTTGGTGATTAAAATTTCCAGAGACTCCATAAATTTTGCTAGCAATGGATATCATTTTTGCTATGCTAGATTCTGCTAGACCAAATAAGTAGCCCCTTTTTCCCATTATTCCATCTTAGGAAAATTCATCCCTATTTGTTGAGTGCCTCCACTCATTTCTTTAAAAATATTTTATGTGAACTTCTTATAGGGTCACCACTTCCTTCACTCCCATCCTATTGGCCTTTCCAAAATTCCTATTGATGCAACTCAAGTAGATCCTCTTTAGGTATTATTCTTGAGACCAAGGGTGTCCAAGAAAAATAAACTTCCTATTCTAGAACACTTTTAGTTTCCTTCTTGTTGTGTTGCTTATTATGGTTGTTTTCGGTGATAGTTGATGAAGTAGACGGAGTGCTCGAAAATGGACGAGAAGCGTGTGAAGACCTAGAAGACTTTGCTGAGCCAGGCAAGCAGCCCTTTGACCATGTCTAAGAAACCATTTTTTATTGCATGGCATATAGCACTTTATTTTTTATATGTTGATCATGATGCTATGGTGACCACCTTCATGGGTTGCCTTTGAAACTTTTACCCGTTGATACTTGCACTGGGCATGACCCTACCTTCCTATGAGGGTTGTGTGGGTGGGAAGTAGTTAGGATGCAAGTAGTTGCTACGCAAGTGGGATGGGAATATGCATGGTGTCGGAAAGGAAATGATTTCAAAGACTTTTGTAAAACCCCGTCGGGTGCCACTAATGCCCGAGAGAGATGGTGTTGAGCTATGTAACCACTTGATAAAGAAGTGGTGTACCGAGGCAAGTTGAGTGTGTGTGTTTTCGAAAACGGATTAGATTTAAGATTTCTCGACCGTCCCAACCTTACATGTACAACCACGATACCACGTTATGGGAAGGGGCCTTGTTGATTACCTTGGTCGAAGCTAGCAGAGAGCCCGCATTACTAGTCGCGGGAGTGATGTGGTCACTCTCGATACGGGGTCATGCCAGACCATGGGCTGTTTTTACAGTCACCGGGCACACCGTTGCGTCCCTTCATGGATGGTACTATGTTGAGCAAGGCTCGTGTTTGTACATCATGAAGACGTGGGCCAACGAGTGGACTCTTTGTTTAGTATCATCAAGGGAAAGGCATTGTTCGGGTGCTTACCTCGGGTATGTAATATACCATGAGTTGTGGATGACACGGAAGTTCCCCGAGTTTTGTGGGTAAAGTGTGCAACCTTTGTAGAGTGTAAAAATATTCGAAGAGCCGTGTCACGGTCAATGATAGTTGGGTGGTGCTGCTTAAACTATGTCCATTGTTTACAAAAACTTGGTGTGTGTGTGTGAAACAAAGGAGATACTTGAGCTAAGTCGGATGACTTGATGAGATGGATGAACATGAGATGTTCATACTCTGTTGATATTGATATCTGTAACCTGATCATATGGATATCTCCAACCTGTTGATGCATGCTTTTACAAGTTGATTGAACATGTCATTGCACTCAAACTAGCTTTCCGCAAAATTACCTATTTGTGTTATATCATGCTCTGTTGAACCTTGTTCCAAACATGGGTTGCTTACGAGTACATTCAAAGTACTCATTGGCTTGCCACTAGTTATTTTATTGGTTAGGCATGAAAGAACATGATACGATAAAGATTACCTTGGTGACGAACATGTGAGCTAGGACGCTTCCCAGTCAGAATGCCTATAGGGTTAAGGCAGATGGCATGGGTCTACGCTATCGTTGAAGATTTCTGCTGCCAGTTTATGAAGACTTGGCCATAAAGGCCATATTTGTGTACAAACGGTACGTAATGGATTTAAGACTCTTGTTATTCAGTTTCTGTGTGTTTAGTGAGCTATGATATTTGGGATCACTGTGCACGTACATTCGGTGATCACGACTTATGAGTCGGGGTCCCCACTTGTTCGGGTCCACCAACCGCCTCAAGTGGTGTGAGCTCCCCATCGCCTTTGACGCCAGTGACCATCCCAAGTTCACGAAGGCCGTGGGCGCCGTCCCACTGTTGTGCAACCTCACCATTAGCAACGTGGCTGTCACCAAGAGGCTTATCGAATGCGGCGCAGGGCTCAACGGTAACAGCCTGAGACAGACCCCCAGAAGATTCCCCTTTTATTTCATTATCGTTGTGTGATTTATGTGGTTGTCGCATTCATCATCGCATCATCCGCATCATCCGCATTGCATCGGCACTCCGTCGCCATCATTTTTTTCAAAACTTGCATCCGTTTGTAGTTGTCGGTTCTCTCCGTTCTCGTCGATGACCATTTCACGACCAACCAAACACACACACGCCTGCGGCATCATAAAAATATTGTTTTAAAGGTGCGTATAAAACATTCTTGGAATGGGTTAAAAGTTGGTGTGCGGTCTTAATTTATTGTAGGTAGACCGCCTGCCAAATTTCGTCGCATTCGGAGGGCGTTTGATACCCCAGCGAAATTATCTTATAGCCGGATTATTCATAGACGTTTTTGATTTTCAAAACTCTGTTGCCAGGCTGCCTATTTTCCCTCTCATCTCTGCCTAGCCTCTCTGCACAGTACACCAGTGCGGTCGCAACCTTGTCCGAAAGCTCCCCATACCCGAACCCCGCGGTCGTGACCGCTGGGTCCGGATCAACCCCGAAATACCTCAAACCGTAATCGGTTTTTCAATTGGACTCCCTAACCTTTTTTTTTTCTGGACCGTCCGATCTGAATCGGAGGGTCCTAATCTAGCCCAACCCTGCTATTTATATACGAAATCTGGAAAACTACCCTAAGAGCATCTCTAGCAGACCCCGTAAAACGCCGACCCGCATAAGGCTTTTGCAGTTCGCGAAAAAGGGTATATGCTGGCCGGCGCGGGCGAGGTCAGACTCAGACCCCGCAAAACGGACCGTTGTGACGCCCCGCCTGATTACCACTGTAGCCAGACGGTCGCCACGCATACCAGCCCAGGAAATCACTCTGGCATGCACGTTTACAACAAGTATCATGAACACAGGCATTTCTATTAATGGATATATGAGTCTTACATGGGGTATATTACAAAAGTGATGACAGCGGAAAGGCTCTATCTAAGGCAGCATGGTCTGGGTGTGGCTCCAATCCACAGGGATCTGACTAGGTTACGCTTCTAGCCCACGAACGATCCGGCTCCTCGTCGACGGATGACGGATCCTTATGTGAACCTGGCCATGTTAAAGGCCGCTAAGTACTTTTGAATGTACTCGCAAGCAAACCAAACTAACATATACACCAAGCAAAGCAATCCATGGCATTCAAGCATGTATTTATTATTAGAGCAATATTAATTATCATGGCATAACAGGATTATCTAGCAAGATAACTACTGAAGTAAATATAGTAAAGTAAAGCATACTAAGTAAATATTCCATACTCCGAACATTCTCATGATCCAATCTGAATCTGATCCAAATCCAATCCAAATCATGTGGTCATTCAACCACTCATCTCATAGTCGTCCCATGGCTAACATATCATATTCCTGACATCATCTGATGTCTGCGCAAGACGAGTTCTTCCATCATTATTATCCTTGTTACGGTTGACCACCTAGTGAGGTCTGGACGGGCTGTCCAATACCGTGGATGCGGCTATTCGAATAGATTTTTCACTCTGCAGAGGTTGCGCACTTTACACACACCATGAAGCATCCGGCCTCGTGATCCCCTTCGGGTGGACCAGCGTTGCTTCAACGAAACCTGCCTGACCCGTGACTCTTTCATCGTACCACCGGCACTCATCCTCACCCGGTAGTCTGCCTTGGGTGGCCCCTGTGTCCTCATGACACCTGCTACCGTCGTGGCCAAACTAAATAGTCCCAAATGGGGGCTATCAGTCCCAAACGGGGACGCCGACACAAACAAATAACAACTGGGCTCACAAGGTTATCGCCGCCTACCGGGCGAGGGTAGCGCGCGCGCATAACCTTCCCTATCTGGAGGTACGGTGAAAGAGCACGCGATCAGACCAAGTCAAGGCCGTCCCATACCGGCAAATGTGGCTGCACGGATAAGCCCGGACAGGTGACTCTAGATCAACCGACTAGGTTTAGCTTTAGCCATCACTTAGCAAGCATGGTTATGTATCACAACAAGTTGAAGTGGCAACAATTATGCACTTAAGTAAACTACATAGCAAACTGTGCAAGTAATGTAAACGGAAAGTGCAATCTAACAGCGGGTTAATGATTTCTATCACAGGCATAATTACTAATTAAACACGCAAGAATAACACAGAGCAATGCTTTAGGGCATATATCAGATGGTCGGCTTGCCTGGGGGGTCAAAGAATACTCCGGGAAGAAGTGCGCAGAGTCCGCGGAAGAGATCGCCGGGAAGGATTTTCTCTTGGAGGACTGATAGAAGGGCAAGGGCAACATGGTCATTTCCACTGTGTAACCACCTTGTGAAAATGATACCAAAAGAACGGGCTCGACGAGACGAAGATGTGAGCGTTGGAATCACCGGAATCGGAGTTACGGTTAAAAAGTTATGGCCGTTCACTTTTTAGGCAGAAAAATGGCTTAACCAGTGAACATTCATAACTTAACTGTTCCAGCGTGGGCGGCTGGAAACAGAAAGCGTATTTTACTAGAATACGCTTTCGGCCCAGGGACACGGCTTCGCGGGAGTGCGCCGCCACTTATCCGACGTGGCCAGCTGGGCCACGCCTTTCTGTCGCCGACAGGCGGGTCCCGCGCCTCCTCTCTCTCTCTCCTCCTCCTTCTTCTCCCTGCTCCTCGTTTCCCCGACGCGGCGACGAGGGCCTCGGCTCCGGTGGCCGACAATGCTCCGGTGAGCTCTAGGAGCAGGTGATGCGTCAGGCGCGGTCGCAGGCGACTACCGCATCCAGGGATGGGTAGCACGGGGCTTGGAGAAGGCCGGTGGTGCGGCGGCCTGCCGTGGCTGAGGGCAGAGGGTCCGGTTGATTTGAGAACTCTGGTGGCCGGGGAGGCTGGGCGAGGGCAGGGATGGATTCGTGGGAGGGTGGAGAGGCGCGTGGGTGGTTCGGTTGGTAGTGGGGCTGAGCGGGGAAGTGGCCACGGTGGTGGACAGAGCACCGCTGCTCCGGCCAGATTGCGGTGCTCCGGCATGGGATTCGGCCGAGCGCGAGCACTGGGGTGAGCTAGAGGGAGTGGAGAGAAGGCTGAGGGGGTTTGGGGATGCCCAGGGAGCTCCGGGTCGCGGCTATTTATAGCCGGACGGCGGGGATGGATAGGCATGGCCGCCGTGGCATACCTATCGGTGTCCTGGCGCTTCCGATGATGTGGCTAGCTCCGGTTGGTGCCGACCTGACTCGCTCAGAGGGAGGGGACGTCTCGGGGAGGAAGGAGCCAAGGGGAAAGAGGGACCAGGAGGATGGCGACGACGGTCACGGGTGAGCAGTGCCGCAGCGGCGACCGCCGTGCCGTGGAGAGGAAGGATTCGGAGGGCGAAGAGGCTAGAGGAGGGGTACGAGGACGTCTCGAACCCACCAGACATGGCCGGACAAGCCATGGCTGGCCAGAGGCGAGCTGGTTGAGGCGACCCGACGCGATCCGCGCACAGAGCACGCGTTTGGCCCTGTCCGTGGAGTGGTCACCACACCAACACGCGCTCTGGCGCTTTCCTGGATGATACATCATGTCCAACGCGGTAGTCATTGGTCATATAGATGGGATGAGACAAAGGATGGACCAGGATGGCTCTAGAGTGGTCGAGGTGATCCAGAACAGTTTCTGGTCAGAAAGTGTTTGTAGTGTCCTCTGGAGAATTCACTGGGTGGAAAGATCTGGTTTTTGGTGTGTGACAATGGTTTACTAAGATGAGTCCCTTGGTAAATTTTTAGGCCAAATGAACCAATCTAGATGGTACCTCCTTTGCAAACTTGCAAACTGGCCAGAAATGCAAAAGAGGGTTCTGGGGCAAATTGGCTAGATGAAAATATCTGAAATTTGGTGAAGACCAATTATTTGATGATATTAAGACTCTGTAAAAGTTTCATGCCATTTGGAAATACCAAAATGGTACTTGCTTCACAGAGCTTTCAAATGGACAGGAACTTGGGAAAATTGCTGTGGATGAATGGATAGAGAGATTGAGCTGATTTTTGGTATCCATGAGTGATTTGGCAATGTTAACCACCATGAAAAGTTTCAGCTCAATTAGATCAAGCATTCAAGTACTTCCTTTGCAATTTGCCCAACTGGACAGAATTTTGCAAATGGATGTTGTGCTCAAACTTTGAACTATGGAACTTGGGATCTTGATGGAAATGGGGAAGATATGGACATGAGAAGCTCCACAAATTATTTGGGATTTTTCCTGGCTACCAAAATGGTAGTTCCTTTAGAAAGTGCCCAAAATGCAATATTGGCATTAAATAGGAAAAGACAATTTTCCTTATTTAATTATGGCCAATATTTTTGTGGGAGCTCAATATGATCACAAAGAATATCTCCACAGGTTTTCATGATCTCTGGAGATGGATAGATATTTTCCTGGATTTAATTCCTTTAACTGGCAGGAAAAGGAATTAATTATAAATGAAAAATATTGCAAATGACTTGGCAATAGTTTTGCATATCCAGGGTTTATGGATGAAGGATGATCACTGGGAAAGGTTTGGGAGGCAACAGATCAGAGGAAATTGAGGTTTCTTTGTAACTGGAAGGATCAGGGTTTCCGTTCCGGCAACTCGGAAGGTAGGGTTCCGACGGCAAAACCCTGAGAAGGATCTTGGGTGGCAAGGTTGGACTGGGGGAAAAATCTCTGGTTGGATAGGGAAGGCAAGGCTAGATGACCATCTTCACATACCCAAGAGCTGGAGAAATTCGATAGCACCGAGAGAAAAGACAGGAGTCAAATCCCGCAAAGAAAAAAAACAGGGAGTGAAAACCAGGGTGTTACAAACCTACCCCCCTTAAGAAAATCTCGTCCTCGAGATTTCCAGGCTTACCTCTCGGGGAAGGGGGACTTACCTGTGTGCGACTTGGATCCATCAGCGGTCTTGTCTTCGTTGATTTACTGACCCTTTAACTGCCTCTTCTGAGGGATCATGTGTTGTCTCTGCACACAGCTTCCTTGAATCCTTCTCTTTCCTGTTAGGTGTACCTTTTGTCCTGGTAGTGGTATTGCTGGGTGGGGTAGCAGGTAATACCAACAAACAGGTCGATTTCCTTGGGCTGGAAGTAACGGCTTCGAGTTTTATTCCTGACTGTAATGGGCAAGACATCCTTTCCTGGTACCAGGCTTACGTGCTCGTATGATTTTGAGTGAGTGGGAGCGGCTTTCCTTTTGCTGTGTCAGAATGCTCAGATTGGTTGTAAGTTCCTTTTGTCTTCTGCATCCTGGCCTTGTCCTTAGGTGACCCGTAGTTCAAGGAATCAACATGACTGAACTATGGCTACTATATCTTCAACTGAAATGTCAGGCATGATCACAAAATAATCATAGACAGTAATCTCTTATTCCCATGATGTCATGATGTCTCTGAGCTGCTGGTGCTGATGTGCTTTGTGCCATTCTATCTGAGTGTCCTGTTTCAACTCTGCCGCTTGTGGAGAGGGCTCTTCCCTATATAGCCTCGGTAGTCCTTGTTATGACCTCTGAGCTGAGCATAATATCGCTATCATCCGGTGTATCTTTTGGAGCATATCTTCTTATCTTGGTTGATGGCCCATATTTAGGATGAGTGTGGCAATCTCTCTTGTAAATGCAGGTAGGGCATTGTTGTGGCCGCATATGCAAGAGTCTGACAAGGGTCATTAATGTCACTCCGTCCGTGAAACTGTATCTGGTTGTCCGTCACGGAGGTTGTTTGTCCACAACTTCTTTGTTCTTGAGGATTCCTTTGATGGACCTGTAATGACCTGCCAATACGGCTCCTTGATTGTTTTCCCGGCTTGTCGGGCTTGTTTCTACAACTTACTCTTGCATATCTCGTTGGGGCTGCTGTGCTCATATCCTTCCTTGAAGTATGGGACCACTGTTTTCTCTGAACACAGTCATTCCCGTGTACAAGTGGCTCGCATGAACTGATCCACTGGACTGCATGCTCACAACATATGCAGATGTAGGATAAACCGTTTCATAACCACTGGGTTCTGAGGCGAATATGTGTACAGACTAGTTCTTGCTTCTCACACGCTTGTTGGGGCACGATGGTGTGTTGAAGAAGACTGAATTCCTCATGCTCGAAGCTTCTGTCGGGGTAGTGTGCTGAAGAAGGCTGGGTATCGTGCCTCGAAAGTTTTCCTTCATGTAGCTTACTGCGGAAGGGCGGGTGCCTTATGCCGGAAGTTTTCCACGGTAGCACGCTGTGGAGGATGGGAGTACCGTATTCCAGAAGGATCTCTTACCAAGTGACGTACGGAGGAAGATTGGCAGTCTGGTATCATAAGCTCTTCTCGGTAGCTTGCGGGGGAAGGTTGGGTTCCTTATACCAGAAGCCTTGTCTATACAGTCGGACCTATGGCCGATTCTGGCTTCCTTTCGGAGTATCCGGAATTTTACCCGTAGCGGACCCAAAACTTGATATAGGCCGTACCTTGACTGAAGATATTCCATTGGTCATGCATATCGCTTGTCCTTCTACTGGTCTGATTATTGTTGCTGTAAAGGTTGCATGAGTGATGCAGACCTCATGTCGTTAATTAATTCAGAATACCCTTTGCATTCAATCCAGGTGTTGTCGATATTAGGCAGTTGACGGATAATTCCATTCGGTTTAGCTGAGCTTCCAAACATGTGAAGTTCTCATTGATTCTGGGCAACCGTGAGCTTATCCATATTCCTTGCAGACCTTGTTCACCGTGCCCAGAAAACTCTGTATTTGCCTCGGTGAACTCCAAGATATGGTTTGAAATTTTTACCAACGTACCGAAGTGTTGTTGTGCTCTCGGCACATTCACATCCGTGAAATATGTCTTCAGTGGGTAATAATTCTTGAGTCCATTGAGGAAAGACTCAGTTCACCTCGCTGACTGAAATAGTCCTTGTATTGCGGACGGAATCATTTGTCCTTACTGGTGTTCATTCCTCATAACTCAGCTGACTGTTCCTCAAGTGTGTTCTGTTATGAGGCCAACTTCCTCATGTATATTCTGGCCTTGTTTGTTGCACACATATTCTGCTTTTGACTCATTCTTCATTCCTGACAGGTCCGGTGTTGCTATTCTAAATACCAGATACTTGGCTTGGCTTGACTCTTGCTGAATTTGGATTATTGGGTATTATCCAAGTTGTATGCTAATCTTCTTAGGCAACTCTTGCGGATGGATCCAGTAGGAGCGGAGAAACAAAACGACAAAAGAAACAGAAACCGCGAAAACCAAAAAGCAAATAAAGCTCAAATATTTTGCGGACCTTATACCCATGGCCAAGGATCCACTAGTATACTATTATAGCGCAATCGATGCACCTCTAAGGATTTAGAAGCGAAACCACCCAATGCTCCTGGTAGCACTGGTGTCAAGCTCCTACTACTTCCTTAGGGAGCATCACACTCGACGCAGGACCATAGCCAATGTGGCTTGGTCAACGATCCTAGGGTTGTCGGGGAGAGATAGAATTTATAAGCGTTTCCCAATGGAAGCTAGAGTAAGAAGCGAAATGCCATGGTTAGCAAGCAGGGTAAGGGTATCTGGTTTACCTAGGGGTTTCGGGGCTCACAGGTCGTTGCCGGGTCCGAGCATTTCACACCGGCGGCAAAGGCCACGAGAGTTGGGGTCTGGTGGAGCCGAAAACCTATGGGGTTGCCTTATGATCAATAGTAGCCGTGCCTGCCTGGCAAAGATGGCTGAAATCCATCTGGGCTTTCTACTGAGCACAAGACAATGAAGTCTGGCTAGGGTAACCTATAGTCATCCTGGCTGCTCTGATACCATTGTTTATGATGCCCCGCCTGATTACCACTGTAGCCAGACGGTCGCCACGCATACCAGCCCAGGAAATCACTCTGGCATGCGCGTTTACAACAAGTATCATGAACACAGGCATTTCTATTAATGGATATATGAGTCTTACATGGGGTATATTACAAAAGTGATGGCAGCGGAAAGGCTCTATCTAAGGCAGCATGGTCTGGGTGCGGCTCCAATCCACAGGGATCTGACTAGGTTACGCTTCTAGCCCGCGAACGCTCCGGCTCCTCGTCGACGGACGACGGATCCTTATGTGAACCTGGCCATGTTAAAGGCCGCTGGGTACTTTTGAATGTAGTCGCAAGCAAACCAAACTAACATATACACCAAGCAAAGCAATCCATGGCATTCAAGCATGTATTTATTATTAGAGCAATATTAATTATCATGGCATAACACGATTATCTAGCAAGATAACTACTGAAGTAAATATAGTAAAGTAAAGCATACTAAGTAAATATTCCATACTCCGAACATTCTCATGATCCAATCTAAATCTGATCCAAATCCAATCCAAATCATGTGGTCATTCGACCACTCATCTCATAGCCATCCCATGGCTAACATATCATATTCCTGACATCATCTGATGTCTGCGCAAGACGAGTTCTTCCATCATTATTACCCTTGTTACGGTTGACCACCTACTGAGGTCTGGACGGGCTGTCCAATACCGTGGACGCGGCTATTCGAATAGATTTTTCACTTTGTAGAGGTTGCGCACTTTACCCACACCATGTAGCATCCGGCCTCGTGATCCCCTTCGGGTGGACCAGCGTTGCTTCAACGAAACCTCCCTGACCCGTGACTCTTTCATCGTACCACCGGCACTCATCCTCCCCCGAAGGTCTGCCTTGGGTGGCCCCTGTGTCCTCATGACACCTGCCACCGTCGTGGCCAAACTAAATAGTCCCAAACGGGGGCTATTTGTCCCAAACGGGGACGCCGGCACAAACAAACAACAATTGGGCTCACAAGGTTATCGCCGCCTACCGGGCCAGGGTAGCGCGCACGTATAACCTTCCCTGTCTGGAGGTACCGGTGAAAGAGCACGCGATCAGACCAAGTCAAGGCCGTCCCATACCGGCAAATGTGGCTGCACGGATAAGCCCGGACAGGTGACTCTAGATCAACCGACTAGGTTTAGCTTTAGCCATAACTTAGCAAGCATGGTTATGTATCACAACAAGTTGAAGTGGCAACAATTATGCACTTAAGTAAACTACATAGCAAACTATGCAAGTAATGTAAACGGTAAGTGCAATCTTACAGCGGGTTAATGATTTCTATCACAGGCATAATTACTAATTAAACACGCAAGAATAACACAGAGCAATGCTTTAGGGCATATATCAGATGGTCGTCTTGCCTGGGGGGTTGAAGAATACTCCGGCAAGAAGTGCGTAGAGTCCGCGGAAGAGATCGCCGGGAAGGATTTTCTCTTGGAGGACTGATAGAAGGGCAAGGGCAACATGGTCATTTCCACTGTGTAACCACCTTGTGAAAATGATACCAAAAGAACTTGCTCGACGTGACGAAGATGTGAGCGTTGGAATCACTGGAATCGGAGTTACGGTTAAAAAGTTATGGCCGTTCACTTTTTAGGCAGAAAAATGGCTTAACGAGTGAACATTCATAACTTAACCATTCCAGCGCGGGCGGCTGGAAACAGAAAGCGTATTTTACTAGAATACGCTTTCGGCGCATGGACACGGCTTCGCGGGACTGCGCCGCCACTTATCCGACGTGGCCAGCCGGGCCACGCCTTTCTGTCGCCGACAGGCGGGTCCCGCGCCTCCTCTCTCTCTCCTCCTCCTTCTTCTCCCTGCTCCTCATTTCCCCGACGCGGCGACGAGGGCCTCAGCTCCGGTGGCCGGCGATGCTCCGGTGAGCTCTAGGAGCAGGTGATGCGTCAGGCGCGGTCGCAGGCAACTACCGCATCCAGGGATGGGTAGCACGGGGCTCGGAGAAGGCCGGTGGTGCGGCGGCATGCCGCGGCTGAGGGCAGAGGGTCCGGTTGATTTGGGCACTCTGGTGGCCGGGGAGGCTGGGCGAGGGCAGGGATGGATTCGTGGGAGGGTGGAGAGGCGCGTGGGTGGTTCGGTTGGTACTGGGGCTGAGCGGGGAAGTGGCCACAGTGGTGGACAGAGCACCGCTGCTCCGGCCAGATTGCGGCGCACCGGCGAGGGATTCGGCCGAGCGCGAGCACTGGGGTGAGCTAGAGGGAGTGGAGAGAAGGCTGAGGGGGTTTGGGGATGCCCAGGGAGCTCCGGGTCGCGGCTATTTATAGCCAGACGGCGGGGATGGATAGGCATGGCCGTCGTGGCATGCCTATCGGCGTCCTGGCGCTTCCGGCGATGTGGCTAGCTCCGGTTGGTGCCGACCTGACTCGCTCAGAGGGAGGGGACGTCTCGGGGAGGAAGGAGCCAAGCGGAAAGAGGGACCAGGAGGAAGGCGACGACGATCACGGGTGAGCAGTGCCGCGGCGGCGACCGCCGTGCCGTGGAGAGGAAGGATTCGGAGGGGGAAGAGGCTAGAGGAGGGGTACGAGGACGTCTCGAACCCACCAGACATGGCCGGACAAGCCAGGGCTGGCCAGAGGCTAGCTGGTTGAGGCGACCCGACCCGGTCCGCGCACAGAGCACGCGTTTGGCCCTGTCCGTGGAGTGGTCACCACGCCAACACGCGCTCTGGCGCTTTCCTGGATGATACATCATGTCCAACACAGTAGTCATTGGTCATATAGATGGGATGAGACAAAGGATGGACCAGGACGGCTCTGGAGTGGTCGAGGTGATCCAGAACAGTTTCTGGTCAGAAAGTGTTTGTAGTGGCCTCTGGAGAATTCACTGGGTGGAAAGATCTGGTTTTTGGTGTGTGACAATGGTTTACTAAGATGAGTCCCTTGGTAAATTTTTAGGCCAAATGAACCACTCAAGATGGTACCTCCTTTGCAAACTTGCAAACTGGCGAGAAATGCAAAAGTGGGTTCTGGGGCAAATTGGCTAGATGAAAATATCTGAAATTTGGTGAAGACCAATTATTTGATGATATTAAGACTCTGTAAAAGTTTCATGCCATTTGGAAATACCAAAATGGTACTTGCTTCACAGAGCTTTCAAATGGACAGGAACTTGGGAAAATTGTTGTGGATGAATGGATAGAGAGATTGAGCTGATTTTTGGTATACATGAGTGATTTGGCAATGTTAACCACCATGAAAAGTTTCAGCTCAATTAGATCAAGGATTCAAGCACTTCCTTTGCAATTTGCCCAACTGGACAGAATTTTGCAAATGGATGTGGTGCTCAAAATTTGAACTATGGAACATGGGATTTTGATGGAAATGGGGAAGATATGGACATGAGAAGCTCCACAAATTATTTGGGATTTTTCCTGGCTACCAAAATGGTAGTTCCTTGAGAAAGTGCCCAAAATGCAATATTGGCATTAAATAGGAAAAGACAATTTTCCTTATTTAATTATGGCCAATATTTTTGTGGGAGCTCAATATGATCACAAAGAATATCTCCACAGGTTTTCATGATCTCTGGAGATGGATAGATATTTTCCTGGATTTAATTCCTTTAACTGGCAGGAAAAGGAATTAATTATAAATGAAAAATATTGCAAATGACTTGGCAATATTTTTGCATATCCAGGGTTTATGGATGAAGGATGATCACTGGGAAAGGTTTGGGAGGCAACAGATCAGAGGAAATTGAGGTTTATTTGTAACTGGAAGGATCAGGGTTTCCCTTCCGGCAACTCGGAAGCTAGGGTTCCGACGGCAAAACCCTGAGAAGGATCTTGGGTGGCAAGGTTGGACTGGGGGGAAAATCTCTGGTTGGATAGGGAAGGCAAGGCTAGATGACCATCTTCACATACCCAAGAGCTGGAGAAATTCGATAACACCGAGAGAAAAGACGGGAGTCAAATCCCGCAAAGAAAAAAAACAGGGAGTGAAAACCAGGGTGTTACAAACCTACCCCCCTTAAGAAAATCTCGTCCTCGAGATTTCCAGGCTTACCTCTCGGGGAAGGGGGACTTACCTGTGTGCGACTTGGATCCATCAGCGGTCTTGTCTTTGTTGATTTACTGACCCTTTAACTGCCTCTTCTGAGGGATCATGTGTTGTCTCTGCACACAGCTTCCTTGAATCCTTCTCTTTCCTGTTAGGTGTACCTTTTGTCCTGGTAGTGGTATTGCTGGGTGGGGTAGCGGGTAATACCAACAAACAGCTCGGTTTCCTTGGGCTGGAAGTAACGGCTTCGAGTTTTATTCCTGACTGTAATGGGCAAGACATCCTTTCCTGGTACCAGGCTTACGTGCTCGTATGATTTTGAGTGAGTGGGAGCGGCTTTCCTTTTGCTGTGTCAGAATGCTCAGATTGGTTGTAAGTTTCTTTTGTCTTCTGCATCCTGGCCTTGTCCTTAGGTGACCCGTAGTTCAAGGAATCAACATGACTGAACTATGGCTACTATATCTTCAACTGAAATGTCAGGCATGATCACAAAATAATCATAGACAGTAATATCTTATTCCCATGATGTCATGATGTCTCTGAGCTACTGGTGCTGATGTGCTTTGTGCCATTCTATCTGAGTGTCCTGTTTCAACTCTGCCGTTTGTGGAGAGGGCTCTTCCCTATATAGCCTCGGTACTCCTTGTTATGACCTCTGAGCTGAGCATAATATCGCTATCATCCGGTGTATCTTTTGGAGCATATCTTCTTATCTTGGTTGATGCCCATATTTAGGATGAGTGCGGCAATCTCTCTTGTAACCGCAGGTAGTGCATTGTTGTGGCCGCATATGCAAGAGTCTGACAAGGGTCATTAATGTCACTCCGTCCGTGAAACTGTATCTGGTTGTCCGTCACGGAGGTTGTTTGTCCACAACTTCTTTGTTCTTGAGGATTCCTTTGATGGACCTATAATGACCTGCCAATACGGCTCCTTGATTGTTTTCCCGGCTTGTCGGGTTTGTTTCTACAACTTACTCTTGCATATCTCGTAGGGGCTGCTGTGCTCATATCCTTCCTTGAAGTATGGGACCACTGTTTCTCTAAACACAGTCATTCCCGTGTACGAGTGGCTCGCATGAACTGATCGACTGGACTGCATGCTCACAACATATGCAGATGTAGGATAAACCCTTTCATAACCACTGGGTTCTGAGGCGAATATGTTTACAGACTAGTTCTTGCTTCTCACACGCTTGTTGGGGCACGATGGTGTGTTGAAGAAGACTGAATTTCTCATGCTCGAAGCTTCTGTCGGGGTAGTGTGCTGAAGAAGGCTGGGTATCGTGCCTCGAAAGTTTTCCTTCATGTAGCTTACTGCGGAAGGGCGGGTGCCTTATGCCGGAAGTTTTCCGCGGTAGCACGCTGTGGAGGATGGGAGTACCGTATTCCAGAAGGATCTCTTACCAAGTGACGTACGGAGGAAGATTGGCAGTCTGGTATCATAAGCTCTTCTCGATAGCTTGCGAGGGAAGGCTGGGTTCCTTATACCAGAAGCCTTGTGTATACAGTCGGACCTATGGCCGATTCTGGCTTCCTTCCGGAGTATCCAGAATTTTACCCATAGCGGAGCCAAAACTTGATATAGGCCGTACCTTGACTGAAGATATTCCATTGGTCATGCATATCGCTTGTCCTTCTGCTGGTCTGATTATTGTTGCTGTAAAGGTTGCATGACTGATGCAGACCTCATGTCGTTAATTAATTCAGAATACCCTTTGCATTCAATCCAGGTGTTGTCGATATTAGGCAGTTGACGGATAATTCCATTCGGTTCAGCTGAGCTTCCAAACATGTGAAGTTCTCATTGATTCTGGGCAACCGTGAGCTTATCCATATTCCTTGCAGACCTTGTTCACCGTGCCCAGAAAACTCTGTATTTGCCTCGGTGAACTCCAAGATATGCTTTGAAATTTTTACCAACGTACCGAAGTGTTGTTGTGCTCTCGGCACATTCACATCCGTGAAATATGTCTTCAGTGGGTAATAATTCTTGAGTCCATTGAGGAAAGACTCAGTTCACCTCGCTGACTGAAATACTCCTTGTATTGCGGACGGAATCATTTGTCCTTACTGGTGTTCATTCCTCATAACTCAGCTGACTGTTCTCAAGTGTGTTCTGTTATGAGGCCAACTTCCTCATGTATATTCTGGCCTTGTTTGTTGCACACATATTCTGATTTTGACTCATTCTTCATTCCTGACAGGTCCGGTGTTGCTATTCTGAATACTAGATAGTTGGCTTGGCTTGACTCTTGCTGAATTTGGATTATTGGGTATTATCCAAGTTGTATGCAAATCTTCTTAGGCAACTCTTGCGGATGGATCCAGTCGGAGCGGAGAAACAAAACGACAAAAGAAACAGAAACCGCGAAAACCAAAAAGCAAATAAAGCTCAAATATTTTGCGGACCTTATACCCATGGCCAAGGATCCACTAGTATACTATTATAGCGCACTCGATGCACCTCTAAGGATTTAGAAGCGAAACCACCCAACGCTCCAGGTAGCACTGGTGTCAAGCTCCTATTACTTCCTTAGGGAGCATCACACTCGACGCAGGACCATAGCCAAAGTGGCTTGGTCAACGATCCTAGGGTTGTCGGGGAGAGATAGAATTTTTAAACGTTTCCCAAAGGAAACTAGAGTAAGAAGAGAAATGCCATGGTTAGCAAGCAGGGTAAGGGTATCTGGTTTAGCTAGGGGTTTCAGGGCTCACGGGTCGTTGTCGGGTGTGAGCATTTCACACCGGCGGCAAAGGCCACGAGAGTTGGGGTCTGGTGGAGCCGAAAACCTATGGGGTTGCCTTATGATCAATAGTAGCCGTGCCTGCCTGGCAAAGATGGCTGAAATCCATCTGGGCTTTCTACTGAGCACAAGACAATGAAGTCTGGCTAGGGTAACCTATAGTCAGCCTGGCTGTTCTGATACCATTGTTTGTGACGCCCCGCCTGATTACCACTATAGCAAGACGGTCGCCGGCGATGCTCCGGTGAGCTCTACGAGCAGGTGATGCGTCAGGCGCGGTCACAGGCGACTACCGCATCCAGGGATGGGTAGCACGGGGCTCGGAGAAGGCCGATGGTGCGGCGGCATGCCGCGGCTGAGGGCAGAGGGTCCGGTTGATTTGGGCACTCTGGTGGCCGGGGAGGCTGAGCGAGGGCAGGGATGGATTCATGGGAGGGTGGAGAGGCGCGTGGGTGGTTCGGTTGGTACTGGGGCTGAGCGGGGAAGTGGCCACGGTGGTGGACAGAGCACCGCTGCTCCGGCCAGATTGCGCCGCTCCAGCGAGGGATTCGGCCGAGCGCGAGCAATGGGGTGAGCTAGAGGGAGTGGAGAGAAGGCTGAGGGGGTTTGGGGATGCCCAGGGAGCTCCGGGTCGCGGCTATTTATGGCCGGACGGCGGGGATGGATAGGCAACGACGGTCACGGGTGAGCAGTGCCGCGACGGAGACCGCCGTGCCGTGGAGAGGAAGGATTCGGAGGGGAAAGAGGCTAGAGGAGGGGTACGAGGACGTCTCGAACCCACCAGACATGGCCGGACAAGCCAGGGCTGGCCAGAGGCTAGCTGGTTGAGGCGACCCGACGCGGTCCGCGCACAGAGCACGCGTTTGGCCCTGTCCGTGGAGTGGTCACCATGCCAACACGCGCTCTGGCGCTTTGCTGGATGATACATCATGTCCAACGCGGTAGTCATTGGTCATATAGATGGGATGAGACAAAGGATGGACCAGGACGGCTCTAGAGTGGTCGAGGTGATCCAGAACAGTTTCTGGTCAGAAAGTGTTTGTAGTGGCCTCTGGAGAATTCACTGGGTGGAAAGATCTGGTTTTTGGTGTGTGACAATGGTTTACTAAATGAGTCCCTTGGTAAATTTTTAGGCCAAATGAACCAATCTAGATGGTACCTCCTTTGCAAACTTGCAAACTGGCCAGAAATGCAAAAGTGGGTTCTGGGGCAAATTGGCTAGATGAAAATATCTGAAATTTGGTGAAGACCAATTATTTGATGATATTAAGACTCTGTAAAAGTTTCATGCCATTTGGAAATACCAAAATGATACTTGCTTCACAGAGCATTCAAATGGACAAGAACATGCGAAAATCGTTGTGGATGAATGGATAGAGAGATTGAGCTGATTTTTGGTATCAATGAGTGATTTGGCAATGTTAACCACCATGAAAAGTTTCAGCTCAATTAGATCAAGGATTCAAGCACTTCCATGGCAATTTGCCCAACTGGACAGAATTTTGCAAATGGATGTGGTGCTCAAAATTTGAACTATGGAACTTGGGATCTTGATGGAAATGGGGAAGATATGGACATGAGAAGCTTCACAAATTATTTGGGATTTTTCCTGGCTACCAAAATGGTAGTTCCTTTAGAAAGTGCCCAAAATGCAATATTGGCATTAAATAGGAAAAGACAATTTTCCTTATTTAATTATGGCCAATATTTTTGTGGGAGCTCAATATGATCACAGAGAATATCTCCACAGGTTTTCATGATCTCTGGAGATGGATAGATATTTTCCTGGATTTAATTCCTTTCACTGGCAGGAAAAGGAATTAATTATAAATGAAAAATATTGCAAATGACTTGGCAATATTTTTGCATATCCAAGGTTTATGGATGAAGGATGATCACTGGGAAAGGTTTGGGAGGCAACAGATCAGAGGAAATTGAGGTTTCTTTGTAACTGGAAGGATCAGGGTTTCCCTTCCGGCAACTCGGAAGGTAGGGTTCCGACGGCAAAACCCTGAGAAGGATCTTGGGTGGCAAGGTTGGACTGGGGGGAAAATCTCTGGTTGGATAGGGAAGGCAAGGCTAGATGACCATCTTCACATACCCAAGATCTTGAGAAATTCGATAACACCGAGAGAAAAGACGGGAGTCAAATCCCGCAAAGAAAAAAAAACAGGGAGGGAAAACCAGGGTGTTACAACCGTAAAAAAGGATATTCGGTGAATATGCTCTTTTACGGGTCGGCTACGCGGGGTCTGCTCGGGCGCCGCCGCGTCGACCCGCAAACCGAAGACGCCCAATTATCGAATTTGACATAGATTACGACAAATGAGTTCAAATTCAAACAATAGAACACAGTTCACACGCAAATAAAAGCTTAGTTTTGTAGGACAAACGCAAAAGGGGGTCTTGCAAAAGTGACGACCACGTCCGGCATCATCTTGGTCGATCTTCACTCCGCGCCACCGAGTCCATCGAGGTCAACGCAACCACCGAGTCCACCTCCGGCACTTGTTCCAACTCCGGCACAGAAATCATCGGCTGGTGCACTGAACGAATCGGCGACATTGGTTCCAAACCCCGTTGAGTAAACATCTCCGGCACTGTAACACGCACTGGCCGACGCAAGCATTCTCCTCTTCAATATATCTCTTCTTGCCATATCATGCCATTCTTTGGTGAGGTCGTCCATGTCATTGCGGTTCAAGGTCATGATCTTGTTCTCTTCGGCAAGCAACTTGGACATGGCTTTGTTTTCAGCGGCACGTGTTCTTCTCTCCTCAATGGCCGCTTTGCGCAGCCCCTCGTCCTTGAGCAATTGCCATTTTTCTTGCTTCTCCCGTGCCTTCTTCTTGGCCAACTATTTCTTTGTCTCCAACGTCTTCGCTAACATCAACTCATTTGATTGCACCATGGAATCAATCTTGTCCCGCAAGCTCGATGCTTCGTGCTCTCTCTTCATCTTCTCCTTAGTCTTCTTGTCACCATCGGGTTTGTTCAAGTTTCTTGGGCCATCATCATCTTCATCTTCATCCATGTTCGTAAGTGAACCTCTCTTCGGTGGGGATTCTTTGTCAATCAACTTCCACTTCTCGCTCTTTTTGAGCAAGTCCCAACAATGCTCTAGTTTGAAGAATTTGCCTTCCGAAGCTTCCATGTCTTTGTATCTATGTTGGGCAATTTTGTCCTACACAATTTAAACAAAGTCAAATGATGCAATCATTTCATATGATGCAATATAATGTGCACAACTTGGGACGTGAAAACGAACTCACATAGTTGGATTCCACGGTTCCACTTGGAGGTGCATTGCGTACTTGTTCCAAGCAAGCTGCCCAACGACTGCAAATCGGCTTGATCACGTCCCAACGCCCCTAGAGTGACCGAAAGGTGCGTGGAGTCCTATTGGGATACTTTGCCATCATGCGGAAGTATTGATCTTCGATCCTTTGCCAATACCTCTTGGCGGTTTGAGACGTACCCATGCAAGCATTAAAAGAAACCGCACTCCAAGCATTGATCAAGATTTGATCTTCCAAGATCGTGTAGTTCTTCGATCTCTGGCTTTTTTTGCTTGTGCTTGTGCATACTCCTCCTCATTTATCTCCTCCAATTCTTCTTCACCACCGTGATCATCCACGCCGCCGTCCGTTTCATTGTAATCGAATGCAGCGAACGGGACGTGATCGATGTCAACGACGTTGGTGTCCAACAAGCTCACGAATTCGGCAGTGGCATTGTTCGAACCACCGCTATAGTGAGAGACAACAAGTCACGAGCTACCGCAATGGCGAAAAGCAAAGAAAATTGAAGGGACCGAAGAGGCATACCTTCCGGCCATTTCGTCAAACACCTCGCTAGCGGTGGAAGCAGCGCCGTTGAACGGCATCGCCGGGGAACCACTTGCCGGGGCAGAGGGAGTGGATGAAGGAGCCGACCTCTTTGTAGCCGGAATCCTCTTCCGCTTTACGCCCGAGACCTTGCCGGCCTTCTCCGCCGCCGGCCGGGATCGCGCGGCGGCGTTGGCGCCCGGAGCGCGGGCCTTCCCGGCGGGGCCAGCCGGATTCCCACCCTGCACGACCACGTTGCCCTGCCGCTTGCGGGCAGGCGCAGTGGTGCCTTGGGCGACGGCGGGGCCAACATGGCCGGCGACGAGATCCGCCGGAGGGGATTCAGCGTGCGCGACCTCGACGGTGACGGGGGACGGCAGGGAGTCATCAATGGCGGCGAAGAACTGCCGGGGAAGATGCACCGGAGCGGGAGGTGGCGGGGGCAATGGTGGCGGAGGGGTGGGGGAGCGGGAACGGCCGCGCGAAAATGTCTCTCGCGCCAAATCTCGTTGCGGATAGGGACCGAGCTCGGGTCGGCCTCCCACCCCGTGAATCTAAAGGTTGGGGGAGATCTTTTGCCGCGCCCCGCAAAAAAATTTACGGGTCAGACGCGTTTGCGGTGTCTGGTCGGGCAGGATTTTCCGCGCCGACCCGTATTTTGACGGTTATTTTACGGGTCGCGACGTTTTACGGGGTCTGCTAGAGATGCTCTGACCCTAGACCATTCTCCTCAATTTCTGCAGCCTCCCTCCGCCGCCGCCGCAATCATCTCCCACCTTGGGATTCTCCCAGATCCACCTGCCCAAACCATCGTCGCCCAGCCTGCCTCGCAATCCGTGCCCGACCAACCGTGAGCCACCTAGCGCCCGCAGCCAGCCCGAGTGCTCGATCTCGAATGGATCGAGGCGCTGCCTCCTTTGCCCGCAGCCGCGAGAGAGCCTCGCATCCGCCAGCATCGATCCCCGCCCCAAGGCCTTCGCTGATCGATCTGCCCCGCCGCCCATGCGCCGGATCTCGTCGAGCTGGCCACCCCTCGCCTTCCTGCATGTTGTTCCCTTCCGTGCCAAACCTGGAGCGCCAAGTCCACGAGCCGGCCGAGCCTGTGCTCTCTGCCGCCGAACCATCAAGCGCCAACCCCGCCTGACCTCGCTGCCTCGCCTCCCCATGACCTGTGCCCCGACCTCGTCTCTGCCGCTGCTCATCGCCAGAACCGCCATGGCGCGCCTCCATGAGCTCCTGCCCAAGGTCCCATCCTCCCTCCCTCTATCTTCTACCTCTTCCATGGCTTCCCTCCCTCTATCTTCTACCTCTTCCATGGCTTCCCTCCTCTCTAAGCTCCTCTCTCGTCCACCATGGAGCCATGGACATCAGCTCGACCTGCAAGCCCCATCGACGCCATCCAAATGGAGCTCCGCGCCCGGATCTGACCCCTGCCTCGTCGGGGTTCTCCTCCGCCGATAGGATATGTCCAGTCCGTCCATCTCCGTCATTCCTTGTCGGATCTGCGTCACGCGCAAGCCTTGCCGCCATGGTCGCCCTGGAGGTCCTCCCGAGCCGTCGTCTTTTCCGCATCGAGCAACAGCTCGAGAGAAGAGCGCATGGCCGCAACGCATCGAGCACAACGGGTCGTTCCTGCGTTGACTGCCAGGGACCAGGGTTGCCCGCGTGAGCCCCATTTCCCGCGCCAAGGCCAGCTCCGCGACCTCCTCACCCAACCAGCTGCGATCCAGGCCCAGCCAGATCGCCCAGCGCCCCTTCGCACAAATGGGCTGAAGCCCATGGTGAGCCCCTGCTACCCAACACTCTGGGCGTAGCATAGTAATGTTGCGCCACCGTTTCATCCCATAATGTTTTATTGTCTCTGTGATTTTCCTCAATATCCAGCGAATTACATATTTGCAGAAAACACCCCTAAACACCATGCATATCATAACTTCAAAACCGTGCATCGGATTAAAACACTTTATATATGAAACTTGACTAAAATTTTGTGTAGATTTAGAGTATGCAACTTTCAACCATGTTAAAAATGTTTAACTTGCTGTTATCATGTATTTTGCGTAAATGCCATGCTAAAATGGTTTTATCATAACGAAATAACCGTAGCTCCAGATTAAATGATCTTCATATGTAACTTGCTTAGAAAAGCGTGTAGAATCACATGGTGCACTTTATTTTTCTCTGTAACAAATATAAAAATATGCTTATGATAGATCTGGACCAAATTCATAATTTGCATATGGGGTTGTTTCGGAAATGCTATATGTTGTTTACGGCCTCATTTAAAATGCCTAGATGATGTAGTTGTGTATACTTCACCTCTTGCCATGTTTAACAACATTTAAAATTATTGTTTAGTTAAACAACATTAACCACATTTCTCATAATATGGAGAGCTATTATTTTGTTTTATGTATTTTTCCCTTCTCCATTTAAAATTGCTTAAGTCCTTCTTCACCTTATTCCATGACCACCCATGTTAAAGAACATTTATTGATGAGTACCTAAATGAGAGTGAACTAAATAATTCAAAAGTGGAGTTTCGTCAATATGCAACTCGTTGCATATTGAACTTCACTTAATTTGTAGTTTTTGATTGTGGTGCTTTGTCATGCCTTACATAATTAAATCGAACATGCATCATACTTGATTACGCATAATTAAACCGGACATGCATCATACTTGATTGCGCATAATTAAACCGAAAATGCATCATACTTGTTTACCGTGTCATTTGTTTGTTTCCGGTTTGCTTCTTCTCGATAGAGTACCGAAAGTGTTCGGTGTGTGAGGATTCGTTCGACTACATTGGATCGTCTTCTTCACGGATTCGTTCTTCTTCCAAGCGGGATCTCAGTCAAGATGAACACTTCCCTGGATACCACTACTATCATTGCCATGCTAGTTGTCTCGTTTATATCGCTATGTCTCGCTACCTACCACTTGTTTGTCAAGCCTCCTAAAATGTCATGATAAGCCTCTAACCCTCCACATCCCAGCAAACAATTGTTTGGCTATGTTACCGCTTGCTCAGCCCTTCTTATAGCGTTGCTAGATGTAGGTGCAAGTTGTTTCATGTGACAACATGGATATTTTGAGATATCACAATATTATTGCTATTTAATTTAATGCACATATATACTTGGTAAAAGGTGGAAGGCTTGGCCTTTTGCTCGGTGTTTTGTTCCACTTTTGCCGCCCTAGTTACTTGTGTACTGGTGTTATGTTCCATATTGAGCGCTCCTAACATGCTTGGGTTGTTATGGGAACCCCCTTTATTTTCGTTTTGGGATAAAACTCGTCTGGCAAGGCCCAACCTTGGTACTCCCTCCGTTCCTGAATATAGGGTGTTTAGTTTTTGGCACGGAAATTAAAGAACGCACATGAAGGGAAAATTTCACAAGTTTTGGGCGAGATTGCACCTGACTAATTGACATCAGAAAATAGAGGAGCTTGCCTGATATAAGGAAATGTAATCAAATCCCTAAAACAAATATCCAAACGAGTGGTGCAACGCAATACACCTTATATTTCGGTTTTTTTCTCAAAAATCTATAGACCTTATATCGAGGAACGGAGGGAGTACTATATTTGCTTAAAACCTAATAAATTTACATAGGGCATGATCACCCCGTGGATAATTAATCAACAACTAGGGCTAGTGCTCCTCGTGAGTGTTGGTCCAAAATGGCAGTAGTAGGGGCGACCAACGGGTGTGCCAGCCGGAAAGTTAGCCAATCCGATCGTGTCCTGAGAATGAGATACGCGGCTCCTATCGGGTTCGTCGACACGTCGGGCGCCCTTGCTGGATTTGTTTTATCTTTCTCGTGTCTTGTGCACGGGATTCCGAGGATACTTTGGGCTATCTCGAGGTTGAGGTTTTCCACCGGAATCTTGAGGTTACCACGGGGTTATCCTGTGGTTGAGGTTTTCCACGCAACGTGTGGTTAGTTTGTGATGGATGAGTTGGAGCACCCCTGCAGGGTTAAATCTTTTCGAGAAGCCGTGCAGCGGTTATGTGGCAACTTGGCAATTTGTTTAACATCCGGTCATACAAAACTTAAAGTAAACTCAAATAAAATACACCAACTGTGTGCGTAACCGTGACTGTCTCCAATTCTGAACCGAGAGAGAACACGGTGGGGTTATGTTTCATCGTAAGTAGGTTTTCAGGATCACTTAGTGATCATTACTAGTTCACGACCGTTTATGCGTAGATCACCCCCCTCTTATTCTTGTACTCATAAGTTAGCCACTCAAATAAAATGCTAGTGCTTGCTGCAGCCTCACCACTTAACCATAACTCACCCATTAAGCTTTTCTATTCTTGATACCCTTGGAAATGAGATTGTTGAGTCCCCGTGGCTCACAGATTACTACAACAACAGTTGCAGGTACATGTAACGCAATGATTTGACATGAGAGCGATGCTTGTTTGATTTGGAGTTCTTCTTCTTCATCATCGATCATAGGATGGGTTCCAGGCCGGCAACCTGGGATAGCAAGGATGGATGTCGTTTTTATCGTTTGATTTCGTCCGTAGTCGGACTCTGCTCTTCTGTATGGTGACTAAATGTATTGTTGTATTTGATGTGAACATGATTTAGCTTGTGGCGAGTGTAAGCCAATTCCGTATACTCATCTCCTCTTTACATGTACTTGTCATGATATCCATTTTTGCAAAACTATCAGATGCGCTTCTATCCCTCTCAAGGCCCTCGAGACAAAATAAGGATAGGACCGCATCTTGGGATTTACATCAACGTACTCTCCGTGGAGACCTTCAAGATGCTGCAAGTTCCTTACGAGCTCCTGATGCCCAACAGTCCGTCCTCGGGCGTCACCGACGGCTCCACCATTCCCCTGAGGTAAGTGTGTCTTCCAGTCACCTTCGGCACCTGCAAGAACTACCACACGGAGTTCATCGACTTCGACGTAGCGCACATCAGCCTGCCCTAAAACGCCATCTTGGGCTACCCGGCGCTCTCCAAGTTCATGGTTGTGACCCACCACAACTACGGCCTCGTCAAGATGCCCAGCTGCGGCGTCACCATCACCATCCGCTGCGATGAAAAGGACGCGGTGCACACCCTTGAGCACGCCTACAAGGCCGTCGCCTCCGCATATCTCACCGACAAGGACATCCCCGGGCCTGCCGAGGAAGCACCCGCGAAGAAGAAGCCCTCGCTCCCCCATGAGTAGACCGGGTCGAAGAGGGCGTCATGAGATGGGGGCAACGCAGTGTAACGCCCAAGATGCGATCCTATCCTTATTTTTGGCACGAGGGCCTCGACAAGGATAGAAGCGCATCTCGTCGTTTCACAAGAATGGGTATCATTACAAGTACATGTAAAGAAGAGATGAGTATATGGAATTGGCTTACACTCGCCACAAGCTACATCAATATCACATCAATACAACAACATATCCAAACATCATACAGAAGAGCAGGGTCCGACTACGGATGAAATCAAACGATAAAATGACATCCATCCTTGCTATCCCAGGCTGCCGCCTGGAACCCATCCTATGATCGATGAAGAAGAAGAAGAAGAACTCCAAATCAAACAAAACATCGCGCTCACGTCATATCATCACATTACCTGTACCTGCAACTGTTGTTGTAGTAAACTGTGAGCCACAGGGACTCAGCAATCTCATTTCCAAGGGTATCAAGACTATTAAAGCTTAATGGGTGAGGTAAGGTTAAGTGGTGAGGCTGCAACAAGCACTAAGCATTTATTTGAGTGGCTAACTTACGAGTACAAGAATAAAGGGGGGGGGGGTGAGTGTCGTATCAGCGGACATGAACTAGTAATGATCTCTAGGAGATCCTGAACACCTACTTACGTCAAACATAACCCCACCATGTTCTCTCTCGGATAAGGACTCACGAGAAGAGACAATCACGGTTAAGCACACGGTTGGTGTATTTTATTTGAATTTACTTCAAGTTTTCTATGACCGGGTGTTAAACAAAGTTTCCAAGTTGCCACTTAACCGCGGGCACGGCTTTCCAAAAGATTTAACCCTGCAGGGGTGCTCCAACTCATCCATCACAAACTAACCACACGCCGCGGGAATAACCTCGACCATGAATCTCGTGATCTTCCTAGGCAATTCCACTGGAGAACCGCAACCTCGAGATAGCCCGAAGTATTCTCAGAATTCCTCGCACAAGACGTTCGAGAAAGGTAAAACAAGTCCAGCAAGGCCTCCCGACGTGTCGACGATCCCGATAGGAGCCGCGTATCTCGTTCTTAGGACACGGCGGATAAGCGAAGCGTACGGTGGCCTGATACAGATCACCCGAGTTGCCCCGGGTTGGCCCCGCACGGTGCTCTAGTTTTGGACCAACACCAGCAGCACTGGCCCCCCTGTATTATGTTGAATTAACTCCTCGGGTTCATGACGCCCTATGCTTTAGTAACGGTGTTCAGTATTATTATGTTGGGCAAATGTAGTACCAAAGTTGGGCCTTGCTAGACAAGTTTTATCCTAAAACGAAAGTCAAGGGGGTCCCCATAACAACCCCGAGCATGTTAGGAGCGCTCAATTATGGAACATAACACCGGTACACAAGTAACTAGGGCGGCAAGAGTGGAACAAAACACCGAGCAAAAGGCCAAGCCTTCCACCCTTTACCAAATATATATGTGCATTAAATTAAATAGCAATAATATTGTGATAGCTGGAAACAATTGCACCTGCAACTAGCAACGCTATAGGAAGGGCTGAGCAAGCGGTAACATAGCCAAACAATGTTTTGCTGGGATGTGGAGGGGTTAGAGGCTTTTCAAGGCAATTTGGGAGGCTTGTCAAACAAGTGGTAGGTAGCGAGACAGCGATAGAAGTGAGACATCTAGCATGGCAATGATAGTAATGGTATCCAGGGAAATAATCATCGTGCCTGAGATCCCGCTTGGAAGAAGAACAAATCCATGAAGAAGACGAGCCAACGTAGTCTTACGAATCCTCACACTCCGAAGCGGTTTCGGAACTCTATCGAGAAGAAGCAATCCGGAAACAACAATCAACACATGAACAACACCACAACATATGCATGACATGATGCACAAACAAACATGATGTATGTCCGGTTTAATTATGCAAGGCATGGCAATCACAACAAACAATACTACACATTAAGTGAAGCTCAATATGCAACGAGTTGCATATTGACGAAACTCCACATTCGAATATTTAGTTCACTCTCGTTTAGGTACACGACAATATTAAATGTTGTTAAACATGGCAAGAGGTGAAGCATAAGTAAACTACACATCTAGGCAAGTTTAAATGAGGTCGGAAACAACATATAGCATTTCCGAAACGACCCCATATGTTAATTTCGAAATTGGTCCAGATCTGAACTACTCATGTTTTATATTTATTAAACAGGAAAATAAAGTATACCATTCAATTCTACATGTCATTCTAGTCGTTTTACATATATGGAACATCTCAAACGGAGCTACGGTTTAAAAGATATGACCTTCACAAGATGAACATGACATGAATGCAAAATGCATGAAAATGACAACCACAAACATTTCAAATCATTAATGCAGCAAGATATTATGATACTACATGAAAATCTAATCAAGTTTCATATATGGCATGTCCAAAACGGAGCTACGGTTCAACCACAACAACCAACACAAGTTTTATTTGAAATCTGCCCAAAACAGCAACATAACATATTACACACAGAAAAACAACAAGCTACAAGATTCTAAAATGCACAAACTAAGCATGGGGCAGTAGCATATAACACACACTTCATTTCATCTTCACATTTCATAGTCAAAAGAGTCATGGATCACATGGTAGGAAGCTCACAACATGGCAACAAAATATAGCAGATTAGGACTTAGTGAAAATAACAGGTTTTTGCATAGCTGTTTTTCACGAAGGCATATTGGCAGCAGCAAAACTATATGCTACATGGCATATTATGGCATGAAAATTAACAGCATGGTAGTAGACATGATGCACTACAAATCATTCCAAGGTGGCAAGGTCGAATTATGCATAGAATCATGGCTAGCATTATCACAACATGGCATTATGAAGAAAACAGATTCTCAGACTTGGTGAAAATTAGAGCAGACATGTGCAGCAGTTTTTAACAGATTGACATATTGGACAACAGAATTAATTATGATGCTAAACCTATTCATGCAAACTATTGGCACAACATTATAGCAACAACATGCTTAACAAAAGACTCCTTGGTGGCAACCACAAAAGACTCCTAGATCAATAGCAAATCACATGGCAACATGGCAACAAAAAAACAGTTTTCAGACTTAGAAATATTTTGGACCCTCAAAACAGCAGTATTTTATAGCGTGTTGACAACAAGAAAATAACACCTAAACATGCATTTCTTTAGCAACCAAAAATACCAAGGCCTAGCACACATGTCCAAGGGTATATCTCATGTTTGCAACTATTCCAAAATATGCATGGATTAATTCACACAAAATAAACAAAAGGGCATCATGGAAAAAATGACATGCACACAAAATGCTCAAATGACAAAACTAATTGCACAGATAAATTCCATGAATTTTCCTACCCAAAAATCATATATAATATGTGAGTTTTTATTAAAGAAAAAAAATGTCACACCAATTATGCGAGAATAGGACATAACCCATTTTAGCAAGTTATGTATGCAAAACAAATGCAACCAACACATCAAATATTTTTAGCATGCATGAAAAAGGCATATAAAAATGCTACACATTTCACATGCAAGGTTTGAGTAATTCGGATGCACGGTTCAATAATTATGCGCAATGCAACAAACATGATATATATGCAAAATAAAGAAAGCACATGTTAAACATTTTAAAACATGGATGAATGTGGCATATTATGAATCTACACAAAATTCAACACGTTTTACGTATATAAAGCATTTCATCCAATGCACGCTTATGGAGTTATTAAATGCATGAAATTCGGGGTCTAATCAGCAAATCTGTAATCTCTGGATAAATAGATAAATTTGCAGGCGTGAAAAAAAAACAACCACGGGCTATATCTGCTAGAACTGGGCCGAACCACTGGGCGCTGGATAACAAAACAGTGCTCGGGCGAGGGTTTGACGGCTGCTCACCATGGGCCAACAGGCCGGTGGGGATGCAGGCTGGGCCTTGGTGCTCCTGCTGGGCCTTGGCGACGCGGTCAACGCTAGGAGAAGGCAAGCCGACGGCTGGGCTGACGCTGGGAGGCCAGCCCACGCAGGCGTCGTGCCCACGCACGCACGCTGCGAGTGGGGAGGCTCCTGCCGATCCCTCCTGGATCGAGGGAGCCGGCGGTGGCAGGTCAACGGCGGCGGGGGAGGTCGTTGATGGGGCCTCTGGTCCGGGTCCAGAGGCAGACCGGCGACGGGAGGGTCGCGGCGTGCCGGAGCTTCGAGCCCGGCCATGGCGGCCTGGCGACGATGGGGACACGCTCCCGAGAGCACGATCGAGGTCGACAAGGATTGACGGCGCGTGGGGCAGCTCCGGTGAGCTCGCCGGCCGACGGCGCGGCGCTCCGGTGGCCTTCATGGGCAGCGGGCGAGGAGGCTAGCACGGGGGCGCGGGGAAGATCTGGAGCCTCGGCTCCATGGCACGGGAGGAGGAGCTCGGGCTCCCTAGCGGCGCGCCGGCGTGACTCCGGGCCCGGGCGGGCCGGATCTGGGCCTGGAGCTGGCGGCGGGGAGGCGACACTTGGCGGTGGCGGCGCACGGATTTCGAGGAAGAGACAGAGGGCCAGATTTGGAAGGAGTGGACCTTCCTTATATAGCGGGGAGGGTTAGGTTTAGGGGCCTTTGTCCTTTTTTGGACCGTTCGATCTCGATCGGACGGTCCGGAAGCGGAGGGGGGGCTAGGCTGGGTAGTGGGCTGTGAAGAGGTGGTGTGGGCTGAGAAGAGAGGGAGGTTGGTGGCCCGTGACATGATTTTTAAAACACCGAAACGTCCGACGAATAAACCGATGACGGTGCCGCTACGGTCGACCGTTCGGGTATCAAACGACCTCTGATTGCGACGAAACTTTGCAGGCGGTCTACCTACAATATAACAAGACCGCATGCTAACTTTCGACCCAATCCGAGAATATTTTTCGCGCGCCTTTAGAACACAATTTTTTAAACGAATGTCGCCGGCGCGTGCGAGTGTAGTTGGTCTCGAAACGGTCGTCGACACGAACGGAGAGAACCGGTAACTACGAACGGATGCAAGTTTTTAGAAAACGAGTGACGATGCCATGCAGATGATGCAAATGATGCGATGATGAATGCGACAACCGAACGGACCACACGACGAGAATGGGAATAAAAGGGGAATCTTCTGGAGCGTCGGTCTTGGGCTGTTACAACTCTCCTCCACTTACAAGAGATCTCGACCCGGGATCTTAGAATGAGAAGGGGAAGAGAAGAGAATAGGAAGAGGTAAAACTTAGTTGCTTCTGAGTGAAACCAATGAATCTTGAAGGTTACAAAGATATGAAGAATGACATGAGAAACCACAAGAATTCACAAGAAATTTCGGCAGCACTTCGGTAGGATAGAGGGGCTAAACTTGACAAGATGGAGAGAACTTGAAGAGATAACACAACACTCCGGTAAAAGGATAAGCAAAGAAATAACATGAGCTTGATACCGAGATGATGGGATGAATAGAGCAACATCACAATGCCTCCGGAACAAAAGAATAGAAGCTAGATCATTGGAAAGAAAGAACGGAGAAGAAAATGACAACTTCTACCACAATGAATTTGGAAAGCACCCTTACAAAGAAGGATTGAACGGAGTTGTTGAGAAAAATCAACAATCAAAAGAGAAAACTTGTTGTGGGCTTATGGTAAACATCTCAAAATTATGAGGTGACAACCGACCACTAACGGGAACAAGGATTGCTTGGGAATAACATGATATGCAAACTTCTTACACCAAGAGGAGGAGAAAACTTGGATCATGATAAGCACCACGATAGCAAGAATCCTTAGGAAACGTTTTAGGTGAAATCCAATCCAAGATAACTCCAAAGAAGTGAAATGAGGTTTAGATATCTCATTCTTGACAATTCCCTTCAAAACTCCTCATGACTCAAGAATGATATAGCACCATCTCAAAGGATAAGAGAGAATGAATTGTACTTTGAAAAACAAGATGCAGAATACTTGAGCTCCTCCAACAAGAATATTGACGAAAACTTCAAGAAAGAATTGAATCCTTAACGAACCACCATGAAGAACCTCCGGGAAGAACTCCAGAATGAAAGGATGATAGAAAAGAATTGAAGGTTGCACAGTGAACAAGGTTGAGGTCTTGCAAAGATTTAGATGAAGCTTCGCGAAGAGAGTCTTGAGAAACTTGGAACTCCGGAAAGGAAAAGATAAGCAACTAGAATAGAGAATTTGATATCTTGAACAACTCCGGAAGAAGGATTGAAATCACCTTGGTGAACAAGAATAAGATTTAAATTATGCCTCTCCTTCATCAAGTTAAACTGATGACAAGCAACATATTTAGCATACCACTTATTCTTCTTGAGAATGATTGATGAGAGATAAGAGCACAAGCTTGAAGAAGTCTTGAATGAGAAGACCGGTAAGAATTGAAAAGAATGAGGATACTACGAATGCATGGAGATACATGACATGAGAACGAAGAGACCATGATCCGCCTAATGGAAAACTTGAACGAAGCACCGGAATAATTGAGAGACGAACGAAGAGACAACAATTGAGAAGAATTTGAGAATGAAAGCTGAACGCTGAGAACGAAGAAATCTTCTTAAATGATGGCCTTCGGAGGATCGAGAAATGAAAACAAGTCTGAATTCTCCGGATAGATAAGGAATGATTACTCATGATCGAAACAGTTTTGGAAGAATGGCATGAAGCTTGAAACACGAATCTTCAAGAGAATGGATCAAGATTTAAGAGAAACACTCCTTCGGACTTCAACTCTGAGAATGATGACAAGAAACACCACCAAGAATTACTGAGATACTCTGGGACAACTAATAAGGAAAGTTTGAGCCAATGATGAAATCATTTGAAGCGATCTTGGAAAAGAAATATGACTGGTGAAATTCATTCTTACGTCATATTGAAAAGAACTTGAGGACATCACCGGGAAGAATAGAAGAGCCAAGTAAGATCCTGGGGAAAAACCTGTGGGATATGAGCCCACTCAAAGAGAACACCATTGAAACGATTGATTAGGAATAGAGATTACACCAATACAATGAAAACTTGATGAGGTGAGAACCTCGAGATAATTTGAAAGGATTTGGATGAAGACAGAAGACTTCTGAGATATCTTCAGCACTCCGGATAGATATGCGAGTGACGAATAAACAATAGAGGCTTGGATAAGAACTTCCAACATGGGAGAGCAATTTGAGAATGAAAAGGATATGATGAGCACCGAGAACTTGAATTGAATTCACCGGGGAAGAAAACAAGGACGAAGAATGATGAAATTTGAAACTCCTGAGAATCTTCACCTGAAACACACCGGATTGGAACATGGAAGAAATGGATGAAGAGACTTCACCACAACAGAAGGATACTTGATTCGAGATGGCTGGCTCCGGAAGAAAAGGGCGGGAGGGTGGGAAAAAACAAAGAGAACTTGAGACAGATGAGACGAACTCCGGAAAGAAATAAGAGGATTGATCTTGCAAATATTGGAGAGGGTTGAATTAACTTGATGAGAAACACACCGGTTAGAAAAGATATGAATTCACCACTTGACATAGAAGCAACTCGAATTACCATAATCCAAAACAACACAAAGGGTGAGGCTTGAGAACTAAGCCGGAAACAAATACAAACCCATTTGCATTTGTTGATAGGATAATCCTAGGTTAACTACTTGAATTCCCACCTAAGAATTTCCGAAGTTTTTCTTGTTTATGCGATTCGGGTTGCGGACCCAAAAACGTACCCAAGGTAATCAGCTACAACTGCACCCGCAACCTTCCACACCATAAACCAAGAAACTCCGCAAACTCGTCTACCTCAGACACTCGAAAACACAACGATACTAAACATGGCAGTACCCTAGACGCTCTCCCTAGTACTGGGTGACTCCAAACTTATATCGCCACGAAAAGTATTGAAGCAATTTCAAACATCCTCCGTCCTGAGATACTAAGGAAACTGAACGATAACGATGTGCAAAAATCCCTCGGAACTCTACTCCTCGATAACAGGAGGCACCAAGATAGAATCCCTTCACATCGGCATCATATAGTTTCCAAAATACCCGCGTGATCCTAACAAAAATTTGAGCGAGAAGAGGAGTAGAATCAAAATTCCTAAGTCGAATACCTCACCAGAGCATAGTAGAGGAGTAAAAAGAATCCCACTCTCCGATATATAACTAGACTCAAAATAGTTTTCACTAGACTCGACTCGGACAAAGTTCGATCAATCAAGGGGGCTCCTAGGTCGGTATAGGCTCTGATACCAACTTGTAACGCCCAAGATGCGATCCTATCCTTATTTTTGGCACGAGGGCCTCGACAAGGATAGAAGCGCATCTCGTCGTTTCGCAAGAATGGATATCATTACAAGTACATGTAAAGAAGAGATGAGTATATGGAATTGGCTTACACTTGCCACAAGCTACATCAATATCACATCAATACAACAACATATCCAAACATCATACAAAAGAGCAGGGTCCGACTACGGACGAAATCAAACGATAAAATGACATCCATCTTTGCTATCCCAGGCTGCCGCCTGGAACCCATCCTATGATCGATGAAGAAGAAGAAGAACAACTCCAAATCAAACAAAACATCGCGCTCACGTCATATCATCGCATTACCTGTACCTGCAACTGTTGTTGTAGTAAACTGTGAGCCACAGGGACTCAGCAATCTCATTTCCAAGGGTATCAAGACTATTAAAGCTTAATGGGTGAGGTAAGGTTAAATGGTGTGGCTGCAGCAAGCACTAAGCATTTATTTGAGTGGCTAACTTACGAGTACAAGAATAAAGGGGGGCTGAGTGTCGTATCAGCGGACGTGAACTAGTAATAATCTCTAGGAGATCCTGAACACCTACTTACGTCAAACATAACCCCACCATGGTCTCTCTCGGATAAGGACTCACGAGAAGAGACAGTCACGGTTACGCACACTGTTGGTGTATTTTATTTGAGTTTTCTTCAAGTTTGCTATGACCGGGTGTTAAACAAAGTTTCCAAGTTGCCACTTAACCGCGGGCACGGCTTTCCGAAAGATTTAACCCGGCAGGGGTGCTCCAACTCATCCAGCACAAACTAACCACACGCCGCGGGAATAACCTCGACCACGAATCTCGTGATCTTCCTAGGCAATTCCACTGGAAAACCGCTGTGACACCCTGGATTTTGGCTACAGTGATCATTGTAATTAAGCTACAGTGATGGCCAAGATTATGTTAATGCTTTTGTCAATCCATGTGTGATCACTGTTGGAATCAAAGCTCAATTCAAATTCCTTTGCTAATTCCAATTCATTTGAAAGGTGAATTTAAAAGTTTTGCAAACTTCAATTTAAAAATCATGCTTAGGTTGCAATTATTCCCTAAGCTATTCTAAAAATGGAACCAACATTTTTTCATGTGGTTTTGTGCCTCAAAACTATTTTAGCAGAGCCCAAAACAATTAATTAAATTCCTTTTTGCTTTTTGAAAATACAAAATTAATCCAAAGGCCCCCCAAACTTTTTGTGTCAGTACCTAATATTGCAATGCAAATATCAGGCCTAGTGCCATATTCTACTAAAGTCATCTAGCCCTAAAATTAAATAATTAACAGAAAGATTTAAAATAAAAAAGGAAAAAGAAAGAAAGAGAGAAAAAGCCCCCCCTGCCCTGGGCCTTAGGCCACAGTGGCAGGCCCAGGCCGGCCCAGCGCCCCCCTCGGTCGTCTCCCATCTCGCTACAGTGGGGTGACTGAGGCGCGCGCGCGCGACCGAGATCGTCCCTGCCGGACCAGCTCGCCGGCGATGGACCAGCGGGTATAAGGCCGCCCCCGTGCCCCTGCCTGCCGCCTGTAGCCCTAGATCTCACCTGCCCCCTCCCTCTCGCGCTCTCTGCTTCTTCCCCCACTCGAGCCCGCGCCGCCGTTGCCATGACCGCCATCGCCCACGCGCTCTGCGGCCTCCCCGCCACCTGAGACCGCGCCAGGAGCACCGCCAGCGTCGACTACGTCGACTACGAGGACGCGCTCGAGCTCGGCGCCCCGCAACGACCGAATCGCGCCCGGCTTCTTCCTAGGATCCGCCGGCAATCTCCCTCGACTCCGGCGACGTCGAGCCTCTCCCGCGCACGCTTTGCACCTCTGGAGGACCGCCGTGAGCCCCCTTCCTTCTCCTCCTCATTGCGCTCCGTTTCCGCCGCCGTAGCTCCTTCTCCCCGGCGTGCCCGAATGCCGCTCCGCCCGAGCTCGTCGCCGGCGATGCTCCGGCAAGCAAATGGCCCCGGGCCCGCGCGCAACTCGACCCCCACCTCACGTAGAGCCCAACGCGCACACGCACACGACTCGCCGTGCCCCGCAGCCCCCTGTTCGCCGCTCGTCCGAATGCACCGCCGCCAAACCTCGTCGCCGGTGCCGTTCCCGGCCGTCACCGGCCACGCCACCACCACCATTCGACGCGGCGTGGACTGGCCGTTTGAACGGACCAAGCCACGGCCCCGGAGACCCCCGATAGCAAAATCCCGACCGGTTCCGGCGCCCCTCCACCGTATTTATGGTCGCCGGCGCGATTCCGACGGCCGGAGCTGACCTGGCCTGGCCGGGGCCACTGTCAGTGACCCTGCCAGATGGCCAGGGCGTCCCAGTTGACCAGTTGACTTGGTCAACTGGCTGACTGGGCACAGCCCAGTCAATGACAGGTGGGGCCCAACCCCCCCTGTGTATGACATGTGGGCCCTGCCCCTACTGAGTTAATTAAGTTAGTTAATTAATCCTGGTAATTAAATTAATTTAATTAGGCACTGACATGTGGGTCCCCTAGCTAATTAATCAGTAATTAAGTTTAATTAACTCTGTTTAGACCGAGTGTCTATGACAGGTGGGGCCCACTAGTCAGGTTTGACCAGTCAGCCCCACTGTTGTCTGCTGACGTCATCCTGATGTCATGCTAACGTCATAAATGCTTTTTCGAATTTATTTAAATCTGTTAATTCCAGAAATGATTAAAACTTTAAAAATTTAATAAAAAATAATCCGTAGCTCAGATGAAAAAGTTTTATACATGAAAGTTGATCAGAAAAATCCCACGAATCCGAATACGCCGTCCGTTCATCTGTCACATGCTCCTAGCATGATGAACATGGAACTTTCCCCTCCGGATCGTCTGTCCGATAAATCCAAAGACCCGGGAAATATCGCTAGATATTCTCCCGCTCCGTACAAACACGTATAGTACTGCGTTAGTGCATGCCTAGTCCTGCATATTGCCATGTCATGCATCATGTTGCATCTGTGCTTTATATTTATTGTTTCTTCCCCCCTCTTCTCTCCGGTAGACCCCGAGACTGACGGTGCTGCCGGGTACGACTACACCGTTGACGATCAGCCTTTTGCCGCAGAGCAGCAAGGCAAGCAACCCCCCTTGAACATTTCGATATCGCCCATTTCTTTCCCTCTCAGTCTTGCATTAGATTTTGCTACTGTATTAGCTAGCTCCTATTTCTGATGCATAGCTTGTTTTTGATGAACTGCTACAATACCTGCAATCATATCAACATGCTCCTGTTTTTGATGACTCGACGACCTGAAGACTCGAAGACTCGGTTAACCGACCGACAAGCCAGGCCCCTCACATCACTGAACACCCCTTAGTTGTGGGACTCTGCAGAGTTACTATCGAGTACCGAGGGTGACACCTCATGAAGTACTCATGATGCTAACTCTGTAGTGTAGCTAGTCGATCGTGGTTATCGAGGGTGATTCCTCCTTCACCACTCCCGACGATGACTCTGTCGTGCAACCCCTCAAGTGTGGGACCCTCGAGGGTGATTCCTCTAATTCCACCTTGACGGTTTCATCGAGCAGGACCCTTTGAGGGTGATTCCTCAGGTTCCGTCTTGATGTCTTATACACACAGTTACTATGACCTGGTTACAGAAACATGTTGGTGATGGGTCGGCCCTGAGGGGTACCCACGGTTTGATGATGATGAGGCATGGATGGGCAGGAGAGGCCGTTGCCACATATCCTCAAGACGGGGCGACGGGACCGCAAATTATGGGTCGCACTTGCCCCGCAATAATAAAATGCTAATGGGTTGGGTATTTGATCTAAGTTGGTCGTTGGCCTTATTGCGCACCAAACCATCACGTGGGAAAGTTATGGGCACTCAGCGTCGTTGTATCAGCCGAAGCTCTTCGGACGTCAGCAATCGAGCGGCACACGCCGGATTGGACTGGACGGTACAACTCTTGGACTGGAGTGTGCTAGGTCTGCTTTCGGTCGCGTTCGCATCGTGCAGGAGCGCGTAGGGCAAGTGGGCCCATGACCCCTCTGTGCTTAGGATTTAGACCGGCGGGCTGGCCTCTTCGTTGAGCCTAGGTGGGGCGACGACGTGCTGCTATCCCGAGGCCTGGCATGACCCAGGAAAGTGTGTCCGGCCGGAGGTGATCAGGCGTGTTGGAGATGCGGTGCACCCCTGCAGGGATGATTAATCTATTCGAATAGCCGTGTCCACGGTAACAGGACGACTTGGAGTCGTACCTTGACCTTCTACAACTATAATTGTGACTTTAAATTGAAATGAATGTTGGCTCCGAGATTGCTTCCTCGCAGGGAGTTGAGGAGGAATCTCTGGGTGTGATTACTTAATAAAATTGCTACAATAATATGATTCTATGTGAGATATCAATCTGCACTCTTCTAATGCTGTAAGATGTTGAAGATGCTAGTCTTCGATAGGACTAGGCCTTCTCCCTATTCTAGCTTTATGCGGTCAGTCCAGATATAACCCCTCCCCTTGATAATGATGCATATTTAGCATAGTTCTGATGTCAGTCTTGTGAGTACTTTGGATGAGTACTCACCACTGCTTTGCTTTCTCTTCCTCCCCTCGATACGATGCTGCGTTCAGACGATGGAGCCCAGGAGATGGAGTACGCCGGAGACGACTACTACACCGCCGCTAGAGCCTACTACTACGTGGAGAGTGCCGACGCTCAGGAGTAGTTAGGAGGTTCCCAGGCAGGAGGCCTCGCCTCTTTCGATCCGCTGCTTATGTTTGTGCTAGCCTTCTTAAGGCAAAACTTGTCTAACTTATGTCTGTACTCAGATATTATTTACTTCCGCTGACTCGTGCTTGTCGAGCTTTGTATTCGATCCCTCGAGGCCCCTGGCTTGTAATATGAAGCTGTATGACTTTAATTTGTGTCTAGTGTTGTTTTGTGATATCAATCAGTGAGTCCCTAATCTTGGTCGTACGCATTGTGTGTATGATTAGCGTACGGTCGAAATCGGGGGCGTCACAAGTTGGTATCAGAGCCGACTGCCTGTAGGTAGCCCACTTTCCAACTCCTTGGCCGAAGTTGAGTCTAGTACTTGAAAAACTTTACTAACATAGTTGTGTGGCTTATTGGCCCACATCTCAATCGGGTGGTATTAGGATCTTTTATTCCTCGTCTATACTCTGGGTTCTGATCTCTCTTCCCTTTCGGGTCAAAGATTTTACTAATTTAACATTAGGTTCTCGTGATCACATCCACTGGAGATTTGTTTCGTCGACAATTGTTTTTCCTTTGAAGTTATGATGCACACACTGTCATTTGACATCTTTATATCTTCTTGTTATAGATGCGTCCCGCTAGGCAGGTCGTTCGTATGACTTTGGCTCACGACACGACTGGGTTCCCGGCCATTCTGATCAACCTCTTGATCAGGCTGGGATATCGCTGGTACCCCAAGTACACTGTTTACGAGGACTACCGCGAGTTCAACCAGGAACAGTATGAGGCTGAGATGGTTATCTGGGATCGACAGGACCTCTCCATCACTGAGCTGCACACCTTCCGTGGCATTGGAGTGACCGTCGAGATGGCAGCACAGGATGCTTCTTATGCTGCTATTGTTCGTCTCCGTGCAGCGAACCCCTGTTTGGAGGAGACGGCATACAGATACATCTCGTATGTTCCTGCTGGAGTTGATACTGCAGCCGACGCTGAGGTCTTGACCCCTTTCGCGCGACAGCGCAACGACCGGTCCTACACTGCTGTCTGCACCCCCTACGTGAGTCGTCGTTACGACCCACAGGTTCTGGTCCAGTACACCGAGGCACTAGATCGCACTGTCAGGGCTCTTAACGTCGAGCTGTACGCCACCCGAGCTCGTCTTCATCATGCTATGGAGCAGTTATTGCCAGCAGTCATTGCGGGGATGCATCCGCAGTACATTCTTCACCCGCGTCTATCGGCGTTCTGGGAACGGGGGTACCCAGACCTGCCTGCCTGCGGCCCAGGGCATGGCCCACTTCATCAACCAAACACAGCCAGGCGTGGCCCCACTCAAGGCAAGGCCCTCGCGAGGGCCCTAGGTTCGCGAGGAGGAGTAGCATCAAGACCGGTGAGGGATGGGCCTCCTCAGGCCCCCTTCGGAGCAGCAGAGATCTCTATGCAAGGCCCGGCCTCACGAGTCAAGGGTGACGCAAGGAAGGACAGGCGGGCGCCAACGTGCCAGGCAGCACAGTTTCGCCTTTAGTGCAAAGGGAGCAAGGACGTGCGCGGGTTCCCAAAGCACGCCCCAAAGGTTTCCATTCCGGTGCAACAAGACCGCAACCACCAGCCCCGCAGGACGGACATCATCGCTGAGCCCGTCCCTGCGCCGTCGACAGCTACTTTGCAGGCGAAGACCGCCTTTGGACAGGGCGAGCACTTACCCTTGTCCCCCTTCAAAATTGGCCGTTGTGGGATCCCTTCCCGCCATCGCGATAAGGGAAGAGGACCCGAGCCACCGCTATATATAGAGGGTAGGCTGCACCGTAGAGAGGATCCGGCATCCATTCCACCACCCATCCATCGTCAAGCCACAGAGGGCCCCGAACACCTCTGGGGAGCCCTCATGAGGCCCTGAAACACGGTACTTGTTCATCCACCTCACCTCCTCGAGAGGCAATCCACCAAAGCAGGAGTAGGGTATTACGCTTCGCAGCGGCCCGAACCTGGGTAAACTGTCGTGTTCATCTTCTTCCTCGTCATCGTGCGAGTTTGTTGCTGTGTTCATCGAGTAGCGAGCTAGGTTGGGCGAAGCCTTTGGGGATCTCCGCACACGCCTCTGTGTTCGAACCTTAAGGGTTTTGCGGAGCCCGAAATCTGACATTTGGCGCGCCAGGTAGGGGCGTGTCGGAGTCTTCCTCAAGCTGAGATCCTCTCCCACCTCGCCGTTCCGATGTCAGACGCTCGCCGAGCCCGTGCTGAGCACCGAGCCACCCGTGTCGCCCAGACGGCGCCCGTGGGCCGCGCCGGCGCACGCATGTCACCTTTGCCTATGGCGAACGCCGCCACGGGCCCTGACGCCCACGAGCAACAAGACTCCTCCCAGCCGGTTACCGCGCAGCGCGACGGCCACACCGCCACTTCGTGGATCGTCCCAGCTTCTGGGTCATCCTCCCATGTTCGGCCCGGGCCGGTGTTCGGCCAGGGCGCGCTCGCCATGGCAAACGAGCTGCTTCGCTACCACCCCGCCCCCGACCGCTACGACGACTGGCTTCGGCACATCGCGGAGCTCGTCAGCGCGGCCGGCGACGCTTCGACACTCTCCTACTCGCTTCGACCCCAACCGTCCCTGGCGAACGACGTGGCGCAAGATGCGCGGCCCCCACCTCTGCAACGCGAAGTCGACCCCGAGCCCAGGTGGGAAGCGCGCCCCCGTGACCGGCCTCGCAAACCGCGGGCGAGGCCGGGAGATGAAGTAAGCTGCCAGGTGGTTCCCCGACCGCGCGTCGACGCGCGCGCATTCCTTGCGCTGCCGACTCAACGTCGCGACCGGGCGCCACTCGAGGTGGCCCCGCAGGGACGTCAAAACTAGGTCCCTCCCACGCACGCAGCACCCATCGAGCCGATGGGGTGCCTCGCCATCGCCCTGGAGCTCTACCCAATCGTGTGGCCCTGCAAGTTCAAGCCTGACCTGCCCCCGCGTTACGATGGCACCCCAGACCCAGCCGAGTTCCTACAGCTCTACTCCCTGAGCATCCGGGCGGCAGGAGGAGACGACAAGGTCATGGCGTGCTGGTTCCCCATGGCGCTCAAGGGCGGCGCGCTCTCCTGGCTCTTCAACCTCCCGGAGGCATGCATCACCTCCTGGGATGGCCTGCGCAAACGCTTCATCGCCAACTTCCAAGGCACCCGCGGCCACGCACCCACCGTGAACGACCTGCGGCGTATCAAGCAACAGGATGGGAAGACCATGCACAAGTTCATACAGCGCTTCACGACCACGCGCCTCAAGATACCTAGGGCTTCAGACGAGGCCATCATCTCTGCATTCACCGACGGAGTCACTGACCTCAAGATGAAGGAGGAGCTCGCCATGAATGACGAACTGTGCTCTGCCCTGGAGATGTTCAATCTGGCGAACAAGTGCGCCAAGGCCGAGGAGGGCCGCCTGTTGCTCTGCGGCCTCCGGCGGCGGAGCCAGAAGAGAAGAAGACCAAGGCCAAGGAGGCGAAGCGCAAGGCCCCAGCAGTGCTTGCGGCCGAACCTGAGGCGAAGCGCAGCCGGGGTGAAGAACACCCCCCGAGGGGGAGACCGACCTGCATCTTCCACGCACCAACAACCACGACACCGCCGACTGCAGGAACTCAGGCTGATCCGCGCTGAGCACTTCGGCAGGCGCCCCGGGCGAGCTGACCGAGGCTTCGGATGCAGCGGAGGCCGCGGTGGAGGCCGCTGGGACAGCTGGGACCCGCATCAAGGATGGCGTGATCAGCCTCAGGAGGACCGCTGGCGCGATCAGACTCGAGACGACCGCTGGCGCGACCCGCCTCGTGAGGACCGCTCGCGCGATGACCCTCCGGAGGGGTCACGACGCGGTCAGCCTCGAGAGGCTCGTCCTCGTGAGGCTGGTCTACCTCCACTGCCTCCGCCACCTAGAAGGAAGGAGGAAGACAGGCAGGACGGTGGGGCTGGGGGCTTCTAGGAGGTCAGGGCGGTGGCCTGTATCCTGGGCGGCGCCCAAGCCCCAACATCAAACCGTGCCTTCAAGCAATTCACACGGGAGGTGAACGCGGCTCTCCCGAAGCCCGAAGCAATGCGTCCCCTCAAGTGGTCCCAGACTGCCATCACCTTCGACTCGAGGGATCAGCTCAGGTGCTCAGCCATGGCCGGCAAGCTCCCCATGCTGTGCACTCCGACGATCAGCAACATCCTCGTCACCAAGACCCTCATTGACAGTGGAGCGGGGCTCAATGTCCTCTCCATTGAGACCTTCGAGACGCTCCAGGTACCGTACGAGCAGCTCATGCTGACCAAACCCTTCTCGGGAGTCACCGACGGGTCTACCGTCCCCATTGGGCAAGTACGCCTGCCTGTCACCTTCGGCGGGCGCGAGAACTACCACACCGACATCATCGTCTTCGACGTCGTGCACATCCACCTCTCGTACAACGCCATCCTTGGATACCCGGTCCTCGCCAAGTTCATGGCGGCGACTCACCACGGCTCCAACGTCCTCAAGGTGCTAGGGAGTGGCGGCGTCATCACCGTAGCTTGCGATGAGAAAGACGCTGTCTGCTCCCTCGAGCGTGCTTACCGCGCCGCGGCGGCCGAGCGCTCGGACGACGAGGAGGACGCCCTGCCTCGCTAGGATCCACGCAAGAAGAAGAAGCAGCTCCTTCCCGCGGGACGTCCCGGAGCCTCGCGCTCTGCGCCCGGGGACGGGGCCCCACCTCCTATTGTATAGGAAAGCGCGCTCGACGCCCCTCTTGGGTCGGGCTCGGGGGCTCCCATCCGGAGAGTCCCCGGCTTGGCCAGTGAGACGAGAGCGGCGCTCGAGCACAACCTCAAGGCTCGTCCTGACGCGCGTCAGATCGAGCCGGGAGCTCGGCGCGCAGCGCCAAGCTCGCAAGAGTCCGTCATCAGAGCGATCGAGGAGCTTCGAGAAGCACAGGCCGTGCAAGGCGGGGGCTGCCCAGCGCCACCAGTCGCAGCCGCCGTCATCGGCACGGTCGACCAGCCGCGCATCTGCGTCAATGCGCTCGCGATCAACAGTGCTGCGGCCCAGGGCCCCTTCTGGCCATCGCGTGCAGATCATGGGTGGGTCTGCCCGAACGCCTACGTCCGCATGCCCTTTGGGCTGGCGAACGCAGGCGTCATATTCCAGCGCCTTTACCGAGCCATGCTCTTGCCTTGCCTGGAGAGGCGCGGCGAGGAGTTGGAGGAGATGCTCGGACCAAGCGAAGGTTCCGATCCTCGGGAGACGACGGACCCGTGAAGGTCGCGCTCGTGGAGGCGGGAGATCAGGCTATGACGGTAGCCTCGGCTCTTCAGCGGCATGGCCGCCAGGTGACTTTTTGTTAGCTGTTGCCAGGTAATTTTTTGGTTACTCTGTTCGAGGGCGCCCACCGGGCCGCATGATCCTCAGGTGATTAGGGCACTCCCCTGCTGTCGCCTCGTTTATGCATATTTTAATATTTTCCCATGCATCTAGTCTGTCTCCTAACGTTCTGCCTTGCTTGCATGGCTCCTTGCCGGCGTGAATGCCGCCTCACTGCCCTCTCTGAGTTGGTGTTTCGCAAGGGGCTGTGCGCCGTGACCCTTCTCGGGGCACCACAGAACTGGGATGCGAGGCCCTGTCGCCACAGGGACTTGCATCTTTGAGCGGTCGACCCCCCCGCTCGGGGGCTCCGGCCACAGCGCGTCGCCTCAGCATGGAGTCTCGGGAGGCCCCATGGCCTCCTGAGGCAGCATCCGATAGGGTGGAACGGGGGTCGCACGAGCGTCAAAGGGGGCTCCTGAGCATTGAGCCTTAGGAGCCTTACTGGTCATAAGGCCACTCGCCCCCCTGGTGTCGTCCTTGGTTTCCGGTCGGCATCAGGAGTGGCGGGGCCTCGCCCCGTGACGTGCGTCCTTGGTTTCCGGTCGTACCTAACGGTGGTGGGGAAATGTGCGGGACCGGGACCTGCCGACGTAGAGCCACTTGAGCGTCAAAGGGGGCTCCTCAGGAGCCTTACTGGTCATAAAGCCACTCGCCCCTTGATGTCGTCCTTGGTGATCCAGTCGGCGTCAGGGGTGTCGGGGCCTAACCCCATAGTTGCGTCCTTGGTGATCCGGTCGTACACTACGGTGGTCGGGAAATGTGCGGGACCGGGACCTGTAGACGTAGAGTGCCAAAAGGACCCCCGACCTGGCTCACTCATGAAGAAGAAGAAGTCAGTAGGGCTTCAGACGGCCCCATCTACAAGAAGACTCAGGCGCAAACCGCCTTTGAGGTAGGGACATCGTGAGGCCAAAGCGCCCTCGCGACCTCCTAGATACACCTCCCAGTTCTACCGTGCCAGCCACGCGTACGAACTCAATGGGCTGTACACGCCCGGGCCCCCCCCCGAGGACACGGAGGGGTCCCTTCCCACGCAATGTGGCAGCCACAGCCCAGCGCTGGCGGAGAAGTCAACACGGTCCACCAATGACTATGCCCACGCAAGGTGGAAGCCACAGCTCCGTGCGGGCGGTCAACACGGTCCACCAATGACTATGCCCACGCAAGGTCAAAGCCACAGCTCCGTGCTGGCGGTCAACACGGTCCACCAATGACTATGCCCACGCAAGGTGGAAGCCCCACGCCCGGAGCGGGGGGAAAAACAACTGAGGGCGCCCCAGCGGCTGCATCCAACCTCAGGAGGGTCCCTAGTGGCCCCTTTCTCGCTGCGTTCCCCAGGGATGCACGCGTGAGGGGGCTGCACGGGGCTACTACCCGGCCAAGCCTGGTACACGCCACCTTCCCAGGTCTGCCAAACCTGGTCTTCACGCGCCCATCTCCGGAAAAGCTGGCGAGGAAAGGTACGGGAGCCGCTCATACGTCAAGGGGGACTCCTGAGCATCGCGACTCGGGAGCCTGACTGGACCCGTAGCCCCTCACCCCTTGGACCGTCCTTGGTGATCCGGTCGGCCCAACGGCGGTTGAGGTATGCGCGGGCCGGGCCCTGCCGACGCAGAGCTCGAAGCGCTCAAAAACTGCTCATAAACCATTAAGGAGGACGCTGGGGCTCGCACGTCAAGGGGGACTCCTGAGCATCGCAACTCAGGAGCCTAACTGGACCCGTAGCCCCTCACCCCTTGGACCGTCCTTGGTGATCCGGTCGGCCCAACGGCGGTTGAGGTATGCGCGGGCCGGGCCCTGCCGACGCAGAGTGCTAAAGGTGTTTGAAAATTTCAAGTTAAACCAATCTCCACCGTGTTCCCTTCATGAGGGCTGCTCGCACGTCAAGGGGGACTCCTGAGCATCGCGACTCAGGAGCCTAACTGGACCCATAGCCCCTCACCCCTTGGACCGTCCTTGGTGATCCAGTCGGCCCAACGGCGGCTGAGGTATGCGCGGGCCGGGCCCTGCCGACGTAGAGCATCACAGCAAGCAAGAAGGAAACAAGGTGAAGAAAGCAAGCACGCAGGCCAATAGTTATTACAGGCGTTAAAAGTTTTCCCAAACACAAACAAGTTTAACGCCTCCATGAGGCACGATGTGCATTGCAAGAAAGGAGCCGGAGGAAGGAATCAGGAGGAACTGGTGCCACCATTCGTCCCGCCCGCAGGGGACTCGTCGTCGACATCGCTGGCGTCGTCTTCTTCACCAACAGCATTCGGAGGCAGAGGAACCATGACGCGGGTGAACCTCTTCACCAGCGCCTCCACGGTGCCCTTCACCGCCGCCGCAGCGCTGACGCGGACCTCAGGGGCGACCGGGCGGATCACGGAATCGAAGTCGAACCCCGGCTCACGAAGATGAAGATGGCTGAAGACGCGCGTCGCGGCTTCAGAAAAGAGGTCGTGGCACTCACTATCCAAGACCCTCTCCACCTTGACGATGGCGCGCTCCAGCGCCTCGGCGAGCTTCGAAGCGAGCACCGCGAAGCCACTCTCCAGAGCAGCCAGGGGCTCCGCGAACCCATCTCGGCAAAGGGCATGGAGCGCCTGGCGAAGCTTGAACTCGATGGCAGGGAAGGCGCTCAGCTCCGCGGCTTTTTTCTCCTCGGCCGCGGCAAGAGTTCCCTCCCTGGTGTCAAGAAGGGCCTGCTTCGAAGCAATTTCCTTCTCCAGCGTGCCCAGGCGCACCCACTCCGCGTCCTGGCGGGTCGCCACCTGGGACAGCTCAAAGCCCCGAGCGGTAAGCTTGGCCTCGCGGGCCTCGAGGCTTTCCTCCCGCTGACGAAGCTACCCCGCAAGCTTGGCCTGCTCCTCATGGAAGGCCTTCAGACGGGCTTCCGCCTCTTCGCAACGCTTGACAGCAGACGCGGCCTCAATCAGCGCCTCTTCGCGCGCTGCCCGGGCGGCCGTGGCTTCCTTCTCGCTCTTCGCCGCGGCAGCCTCGGCCTGACCCCAAATCGCCACGGCGGAGGCGTCGGCCTGGAGCCACCCCGAGAGGAGCTCTAGGCGCCCACTCGCGAGGCGATCATCGGCACCCCCGAGGCCGCCACGAACCTGACCCAAAGCAACGAAGGCCCCGTCCAAAACATCGTGGCCACGCACTGGAGGCATCAAGGTTTCCTCCTGAGGAGTCCCCTGCGCTGTCGCAGGAGGCGTCCTCGGGGAGGCAGTAGCACGGAGAATAGGAAGCTCCAGAGGCCGCTCGGCGACCACGGACACGGATGAATCGGTGGGCGGCTGGCCCTCAGGGGTTGGCCCTCCTGACATCGGCGTCACCACGCCCACGAGGGCAGGAGTGATCGCGTCAACAAGCATTGGTGGCTCGGGGGGCTCGGCGATGATGGCCTGAGGGGTCGCCTCGCGAGCCCTCTCTTCTTCAGCAGCAGGCGGCGGAGTGTCGGCAAGGATAGGCGGCGCATCGGAAGTCGCCTTCGGCTTAACGCCCGCTTTCTTCTTCCTCATCTTCACCATAGCGGCATCTCTGGTCACCAAGCAAAGGAAGGTCATCAATGCACAAGCCATAGGCATGCGAGCCAAGCCAAGTCGGGTCGCTTACTCCTCAATGTCGACCCATTTGCTCTTCCTTTCCGTTCCGGCAATGACGGGGGCGCCCAAGCTTCCCATGGAGAGGGGACCATCGCGCGGGGGAGCAGAGGCGCTGACCGCAGGGGCGGCAGTAGAAGGAATCACCACGGCCCCGCCCTCGCACACCTTGCCTGCGAGTGGCGATTCAGACGGGGGCGAGGCCAGCGCTTCAACCGCCTTGCCGGCAGAGGCAGGGCACACCGGAGGAGACTCAGCTCCGCGCTTCCTGGGAGACGACACGCACGCGGACCGCGTGGCCCGGGGGGCTGGCTCTAGCCCCCTAGAGGCCTTGGCGGCGCGCGAGGAGCCCGCGGCAGAAACTTCACCAGCATCGTCGTCATCGTCGAGCTCGCGCAGAAGGGTGCCCTGCGACGGCGGGGACGCCCCCGCTGGGCCGTCGGCGGCGGTTTTCTCCGAGTCCTCCCCACATGTGGTGTCGCCGGAGGACACCATCACCGGACCAGGGCCCTCGGCTGGGAAAAGCCCCAGTTCGTTGAAGACAGGCATCGCGGCCACCAGATCGGCCCCGTCGTCGCGGTAGTACAGCGGATCATGAGCCTCGGGGAGGTCACCAGGGTCGCCGTTGAGCAGGGTCGCCACGGCCCTACTCAGTTCCCCGGGGGTTATGCACGCGGACCGAAGCCTGAGGTTGTCACCTTTGCCCTGATAATCCCACAGGGGCCTAGAGTGGGCCTGCAGGGGCGCCAGGCGCTGCGCCAGGAACTCCTTCAGTATCATCCCCCTAGTCAGCTTCCTGGCGCTGATATCGCGAGCGAAGCGTTCCAGGGCGGGCCCGGCCCGGGGGTCGGAAAGTTTCGTGGAGCTCCAAGCAGAGGTCTTCTCCGGCAGCCCTTTCGACAGATCCAACCGAGGGTTGGTGTCCTTGAGATCCATGAGGACCCAGCGGTGCCTGAAGTTCTCCACCTTCTTCCCGGCCTTCAGGAGCATGTTGGCGCTCTGGACCACGACGAAGGAGACGCACGCCGACCGTTGAGTGCCGTCGTGCAAGCGCAAGCTGAAGAAGTGGTGGAAGAGGGCCACCGAAGGCCGCACGCCCACGATGGCCTCGCAATAGAAGGCGAGGACGGACAAGAGCAAGATGGAGTTGGGTTGGAGGTGAAGGGCCTGGATCCCGTAGTGGTTGAGGATGGCGGTGAAGAACACAGAGAAGGGCGGGACGAGCCCGGCGAAGACGCTATGGAGGAAGAAGGGGTAAACCGCCTTGGACGAGGGCCGCTTCGCCGAGGAGCCGCCCCATATCAAGGTCCGCCCCCGCTCGCTGGACCCATCCGCCGTCCATGGGAGCACCGGGAGAAGGTCCTCGTCCTTGGCGATGGTAGACCCCAAGAGCGCCGGCGAGATGGGAGCGAAGGCAGAGCTCTGTGCCTCTGGCTTCTGCTTGCCAGCGGGAGCCATCACGGAGCTCGCGGGGCCGAAGCAGCAAGGAGGAGGACGGAGCGGCGCCGGACTTGGAGAGGTGCCTGCTAGGGTGAGAGACCTGGAAAGGAAGAGCGGGTGCGCTAGAAGGGAAAGCAATAATGGCCCAATGCTAGAAGTCAGGCTCTTGGCAATTCGAGCGGTGGCTGGAAGGACGAAGGGCGCCCGACATCAGCCACACAACGCGCGCCAGTCCTGGCCCGCAGGCACATGGGGCCCGCGGCGCTCCGGGCCGCCCTCAGGGCTCCACCCAGAGGCCGGCTTGAGCGCTCCTAGGGCCCGGGGGCTACTGTCGGTGTTCTGGGAATGGGGGTACCAAGACCTGCCTGCCTGCGGCCCAGGGCATGGCCCACTTCATCAACCAAACACAGCCAGGCGTGGCCCCACTCAACGCAAGGCCCTCGCGAGGGCCCTAGGCTCGCGAGGAGGAGCAGCATCAAGACCGGTGAGGGATGGGCCTCCTCAGGCCCCCTCCGGAGCGGCGGAGATCTCTATGCAAGGCCCGGCCTCAGGAGTCAAGGGTGACGCAAGAAAGGACAGGCGGGCGCCAACGCGCCAGGCGGCACAGTTTCCCCTTTAGTGCAAAGGGAGCAAGGACGTGCGCGGGTTCCCAAAGCACACCCCCAAAGGTTTCCATTCCGGTGCAACAAGACCGCAACCACCAGCCCCGCAGGACGGACGTCCTCGCTGAGCCCGTCCCTGCGCCGTCGACAGCTACTTTGCAGGCGAAGACCACCTTTGGACAGGGCGAGCACGTACCCTTGTCCCCCTTCAAAATTGGCCGTTGTGGGATCCCTTCCCGCCAACGCGATAAGGGAAGAGGACCTGAGCCACCGCTATATATAGAGGGTAGGCTGCACCGTAGAGAGGATCCGACATCCATTCCACCACCCATCCATCGTCAAGCCATAGAGGGCCCCGAACACCTCTGGGGAGCCCTCATGAGGCCCTGAAACACGGTACTTGTTCATCCACCTCACCTCCTCGAGAGGCAATCCACCAAAGTAGGAGTAGGGTATTACGCTTCGCAACGGCCCGAACGTGGGTAAACTGTCGTGTTCATCTTCTTCCTCGTCATCGTGCGATTTTGTTGCTGTGTTCATCGAGTAGCGAGCTAGGTTGGGCGAAGCTTTAGGGGATCTCCGCACACGCCCCTGTGTTCGAACCTTAAGGGTTTTGCGGAGCCCGAAATCTGACAGCGTCGGACTGAGTTTCCTCCAGATCTTGAGTGGCCTGCGGTTGGAGGTCATACTCCGGCACGTTGACCTACGCTCTCGCTTGATCACCAGATTATGCATCAGGGTGTGCACGGGATGCAGAACCCTGCCCCCAGGTTTCACATTCAGGGTCACGTGCAGTTCCGTGGTTACTTTCGTTGTCCCCGATGTTGATGTAGCATATCGCTATGCCTCGTTGTTCTATCCCTCCACCACGTGCCTGCGTGCCGCCTAGTTGTCTAGGTTAATTTCATGCCTGACCTATCGTCTATTTTGTAACGAACTTATGGTTTGTAATAGACCTATGTATGGATCTGTATGCTAAATTTGAACTACTATGTCGTATCTATTGCACTTCCTTAATTGTGCAATTTACTTCATGAATGATTCTTTGTCTTTGCAATTGCCAAATGCTAAACTACCACTGTTAAAATTTGACAGAATGGTTAGGCCAGCTGGTCGTGGTCGTGGTGCACCTGAACCACCACCACCACCGGAATACATGGCTGGTATGATGCAGCAATTTGAACTGAATCGCCAGTTTATGCAAGGGCTTATGGACCAGTTCCCAAGGCCGAATATGAATCAGCAGCCAGCCCCAATGACTCTGCAAGACTTGATGCGTCTCAACCCTGCGATCTACCGCAGCTCAACTCAGCCGCTTGACGCAGATGACTGGCTCCGTGACATCACTTATGAGCTGGAGTCTTCAGGCGCCCCAGTGGCTAGCTATGTCACCTTTGCCTCGTACTTTCTGAAGGGTCCCGCTGCTCAATGGTGGGACAGTCACAGGCGCTCACAGCCTGTTGGAACAATCATCTCCTGGCCGGAATTCCAAGCTGCGTTCCGTGCTCGCCACATTCCTCAGGGACTGATGGGTAAGAAGAAGCGTGAATTCCGCAATCTCGTCCATGGCAACAAGACTGTGGATGCTTATCAGCGGCAATTTCTGGACTTATCTCGCTATGCTGAAGAAGACGTTGCAACTGATGCTCGTAGGCAGGAGAAGTTCCGTGAAGGCCTCCACCCGGATATCAAGCTGGCACTCCTTGTTCAAGACTTCTATAACTTTGCCACCTTGGTGAACAAGTCTATTATAGTGGAAACGGGTCTGCAGGACTACAAGGACAGCAACAAGCGCAATCGTGACATGGGCTCATCTTCAGGCTCATCTGCTCAGAAGCACAAGATCTGGATCCCCCACAACATGTACCATGCACCGCCTCCTGCTCCGAGGCCGTCCTATGCTGCACCTCGTCTGCCTCCACCCCCACCTAGGCAGCCGAGGCTCCCAGCTCCGCCACCACGATCTCCTGTTCCCCCTTCTCGTCCTGAGGATGGGCTGTGCTTCAAGTGTGGTCGTCTAGGACACCATGCTAGAGAATGCAGGCAGAATCAGAATCAACTTGCACTGCCTTCCAACCAGCCCCGCAACAACAATGCCAGGCCTGCTCAGGGTCGTGCTCAGGCTAATAATGTTGATATGAATGAAGTTCAAGACCAGCCTACTACTGTGATGGGTACTCTTCTCGTCAACTCAGTACCAGCTTCTGTATTGTTTGATACAAGAGCATCGCATTCTTTCATGTCTGAAGATTTTGCATACATGCAAGGCATTAAGTACGAAGAGATGAGCATTCCAATAGTTGTAAACACCCCCGCTGGCCAATGTCAAACCTCCATGGTTTGTCCAGATGTCCCCATTGAAATAGAAGGACTGGAATTCCATCCTTCCCCCATTATATTGAAGTCTTCCAAGATCGACCTTATTCTGGGAATGGATTGGTTGAAGGCACATACTGCTTCCGTCGTTTGTGCCACCAAAACTATCCACCTTCTGCATCCTTCGGATGAGATAGTCAACTACCATGCTCATCTTGTTCGAGATGCTGAAGCCCGACTATATGCCTTGAATGCATTAAATGAGTCACCTCTTGCAGGGATTGAAAACATTCCAGTTGTTTGGGATTTCCAAGATGTTTTTCCGGAAGAACTTCCAGGGATTCCCCCTGCCAGAGCTGTCGAGTTTGTCATCGACTTGGTACCTGGTACCACTCCTATAGCCAAGCGTCCGTATATGATGCCACCACATGAACTCCTTGAACTTAAGCAAGAAATTGACAATTTGCTTCGTCTGGGTTTCATTCGTCCAAGTTCCTCTGCTTGGGGAGCACCTTCTCTCTTTGTCAAGAAGAAAGATGGTACGAATCGATTGGTCCAAGATTATCGTCCTATCAACCAAGCAACGATTCAGAACAAGTATCCGCTTCCTCGAATCAACGATCTGTATGATCAACTTGCTGGTTCATCAGTGTTTTCAAAACTCGACTTGAGGTTGGGTTACCATCAGATCCGGGTTCGTGAAGAGGATATTCCCAAGACTGCATTCGTTACTCGCTATGGTTCATACGAGTACACCGTCATGTCCTTTGGCTTAACCAATGCCCCAGCAACCTTCTATCGCCTGATGCACTATATATTCATGGATTATCTCGATAAATTCGTCATGGTTTATCTGGATGATATCCTAGTTTTCTCCAAAAATAAAGAAGAGCATGCCGAGCATCTTCGTCTTATACTGGAGAGGCTTCGAGAACATCAACTTTATGCAAAGTATTCAATGTGTGAGTTCTGGATGGACGAAGTAACCTACCTTGGTCATGTGATCTCCAAGGATGGTATTGCGGTCAACCCTGAATGAGTTCAGGCTATTCTTGACTGGACCCCCCCGAAGAATGTCAAGCAAGTCAGAAGTTTTCTCGGACTCGCCAGCTATTGCCGTCGATTCGTCGAGAACTTCTCCAAGATTGCAAAGCCCTTAACCAATTTGCTTCACAAAGGTGTTAAATATGAGTGGACAGAAAAATGTCAGGAGAGCTTTCAGGCACTTAAGGACAAACTGACGTCTGCTCCAGTGCTTGCTCCTCCGGATACTCGTAAGGACTTCGTCATCTATTGTGATGCTTCACGTCAAGGCATGGGCTGTGTCCTAATGCAAGTACGCAGAGTGGTTTCTTATGCATCTCGTTAATTGCGTCCTCATGAAGAGAACTACCCAGTTCATGACCTTGAACTTGCTGCAGTAATTCATGGACTGAAAGGGTGGCGGCAATACCTTGTTGGTAATCGTTGCGAGATCTACATCGATCACCAAAGTCTGAAGTACCTGTTTACTCAGCCAGATTTGAATCTCCGTCAACAGAGATGGATGGAGCGCATAGCAGACTACAATGTGGGTATTTCTTATACCCCAGGCAAGGCCAATGTAATGGCTGATGCCTTGAGCCACAAGTCTTATTGCAATCACCTCCAGGTTCATAAGGTTCACCCCCTTCTTCAAGAAGCATTTCGCAAGCTGAACCTCCATATTGTTCCTCAGGGTTATCTCGCTCCCCCTCCTGAAGGGTCCTACAAAATGAACCTCCACGTTGTTTCCCAGGGTTCTCTTAATACCCTGGTTGCTAAACCAGATCTTGTGGACGTCATCAAGTGGATCCAGAAGTGTGACAATGAAGTCAAGAGGATTAAACTCGATCTTGCAGAAGGAAAGCCCTCACCCTTTACTATTGCTGAGGATGGCGCTTTGTACTTCAAAGACCGCCTAGTGGTACCGAGTAGGGAGAAAAACCATGATATGACTCAGGAGGTCATGAAGGAAGCACATGACACTCCGCTGTCTATTCATCCTGGTAGTACCAAGATGTACCAAGACATTCGTCGAAGATTCTGGTGGTCTAACATGAAGCAAGACATTGCACGCTATGTTTCAGAATGTGACATTTGCCGTCGGATCAAAGCAGAACATCAGAGGCCTGCTAGAACTCTGCAACCTATTACTATTCCTGAATGGAAATGGGATCATGTTGAAATGGACTTCATTACTGGTTTTCCTAGGTCGCAGAAAGGTAATGATGCTATTCTTGTCGTCATTGACCGACTGTCCAAAGTTGCACATTTTTTGGCTGTCAAGGAAACTATTACTGCTAGTCAGCTAGCAGATCTTTACATGTCCAGAGTTGTTTCACTCCACGGTATCCCACTAGTGATTAGTTCGGACCGTGGCAGCTTATTCACTTCAAGATTCTGGGCAAGTTTCCAGGAAGCTATGGGAACTCATTTGTCATTCAGTACCGCTTTTCACCCTCAATCCCAGGGACAAGTTGAAAGAGTCAATCAGATTCTCGAAGACATGCTTCGAGCTTGTGTCATTTCTTTCGGCAAGAAATGGGAGGAATCTCTCCCGTATGCTGAGTTCTCCTACAACAATAGCTATCAAGCTAGTCTGAAGATGGCTCCCTTTGAAGTGTTGTATGGACATAAGTGTCGAACTCCTCTGAATTGGTTAGAAACTGGGGAACGTACACTTATTGGTCTGGATATTATCCAACATGCCGAAGATCAAGTCCGAATTATTCATGCAAATTTGAAGGCTGCTCAGTCTCGTCAGAAGAGTCAGTATGATCGTCATCACAAAGATATGGTCTATAAACCTGGCAAAAAGGCTTATCTTCGAGTCACGCCAATGAGAGGTACACACCGTTTCGGGATCAAGGGCAAGCTGGCTCCTCGATATATTGGTCCTTTCACTGTTCTCGAAAGGCGTGGTAAGGTGGCATATCAACTGGAACTGCCGCCAAACATTTCTCAGGTTCACGATGTGTTCCATGTGTCACAGCTTCGTCGCTGCTTCAAGGATCCTATCCGAGCAGTGGATCATGATATGCTGGAACTGCAACAAGACCTTTCTTACAAAGAGCAACCAGTCCGCATTCTCGATGAAACTGAACGTCGGACTCGTCAGAAGGTTACCAAGTTCTTCAAAGTGCAGTGGGCAAATCATTCTGAAGATGAGGCCACTTGGGAACGCGAAGATCATCTTCGTGCCGAATACCCCGGGCTCTTTCCTTCTACTTCTTGATTCTCGGGACAAGAATTCTTTTTAGTAGGGGAGAATTGTGACACCCTGGATTAGGCTACAGTGATCATTGTAATTAAGCTACAGTGATGGCCAAGATTATGTTAATGCTTTTGTCAATCCATGTGTGATCACTATTGGAGTCAAAACTCAATTCAAATTCCTTTGCTAATTCCAATTCATTTGAAAGGTGAATCTAAAAGTTTTGCAAACTTTAATTTAAAAATCATGCTTAGGTTGCAATTATTCCCTAAGCTATTCTAAAAATGGAACCAACATTTTTTCATGTGGTTTTGTGCCTCAAAACTATTTTAGCAGAGCCCAAAACAATTAATTAAATGCCTTTTTGCTTTTTGAAAATACAAAATTAATCCAAAGGCCCCCCAAACTTTTTGTGTCAGTACCTAATATTGCAATGCAAATATTAGGCCAAGTGCCATATTCTACTAAAGTCATCTAGCCCTAAAATTAAATAATTAACAGAAAGATTTAAAACAAAAAAGGAAAAAAAAGAAAGAAAAGAAAAAGCCCCCCCTGCCCTGGGCCTTAGGCCACAGTGGTAGGCCCAGGCCGGCCCAGCGGCCCCCTCGGTCATCTCCCACCTCGCTACAGTGGGGCGACCGAGGCGCGCGCGCGTGACCGAGCTCGTCCCCGCCGGACCAGCTCGCCGGCGATGGACCGGCGGGTATAAGGCCGCCCCCGTGCCCCTGCCTGCCGCCTGTAGCCCTAGATCTCACCCGCCCCCTCCCTCTCGCGCTCTCTGCTTCTTCCCCCGCTCGAGCCCGCGCCGCCATCGCCCACGCGCTCTGCGGCCTCCCTGCCACCTGAGACCGCGCCAGGAGCACCGCCTGCGTCGACTACGTCGACTACGAGGACGCGCTCGAGCTCGACGCCCCGCAACGACCGAATCGCACCCTGCTTCTTCCTCGGACCCGCCGGCAATCTCCCTCGACTCCGGTGATGTCGAGCCTCCCCCGCGCACGCTTTGCACCTCTGCAGGACCGCCGTGAGCCCCCTTCCTTGTCCTCCTCATTGCGCTCCGTTTCCGCCGTCGTAGCTCCTTCTCCCCGGCATGCCCGAACGCGGCTCCGCCCGAGCTTGTCGCCGGTGATGCTCCGACGACCAAATTGCCCCGGGCCCGCGCGCAACTCGACCCCCACCTCGCGTAGAGCCCAACGCGCACACGCACGCGACTCGTCGTGCCCCGCAGCCCCCTGTTCGCCGCTCGCCCGAATGCACCGCCACCAAACCTCGTCGCCGGTGCCGTTCCCGGCCGTCTCCGGCCACGCCACCACCACCATTCGACGCGGCGTGGACTGGCCGTTCGAACGGACCAAGCCACGGCCCTGGAGACCCCCAATAGCGAAATCCCGATCGGTTCCGGCGCCCCTCCGCCGTATTTATGGTCGCCGGCGCGATTCCGGCGGCCGGAGCTGACCTGGCCTGGCCGGGGCCACCGTCAGTGACCCTGCGAGTGGGCCAGGGCGGCCCAGTTGACCAGTTGACTTGGTCAACTAGCTGACTGGGCACAGCCCAGTCAATGACAGGTGGGGCCCAACCCCCCCCCCCTGTGTATGACATGTGGGCCCTGCCCCTGTTGAGTTAATTAAGTTAGTTAATTAATCCTGGTAATTAAATTAATTTAATTATGCACTGACATGTGGGTCCCCTAGCTAATTAATCAGTAATTAAGTTTAATTAACTCTGTTTAGACCCAGTGTCTATGACAGGTGGGGCCCACTGGTCAGGTTTGACCAGTCAGCCCCACTGTTGACTGCTGACATCATCCTGATGTCATGCTGACATCATAAATGCTTTTTCGAATTTATTTAAATCTGTTATTTCTAGAAATGATTAAAACTTTAAAAAATTAATAAAAATAATTCGTAGCTCAGATGAAAAAGTTTTATACATGAAAGTTGATCAGAAAAATCCCACGAATCCGAATACGTCGTCCGTTCATCTGTCACATGCTCCTAGCATGATGAACATGGAACTTTCCCCTCCGGATCGTCTGTCCGATAAATCCAAAGACCCGGGAAATATCGTCAGATATTCTCCTGCTCCGTCTAAACACGTATAGTACTGCGTTAGTGCATGCCTAGCCCTGCATATTGCCATGTCATGCATCGTGTTGCATCTGTGCTTTATATTTATTGTTTCTTCCCCCTCTTCTCTCTGGTAGACCCCGAGACTGACGGTGCTGCCGGGTACGACTACACCGTTGACGATCAGCCTTTTGCCGCAGAGCAGCAAGGCAAGCAAACCCCCTTGAGCATTCTGATATTGCCCATTTCTTTCCCTCTCAGTCTTGCATTAGATTTTGCTACTGTATTAGCTAGCTCCTATTTCTGATGCATAGCCTGTTTTTGACGAACTGCTACAATACGTGCAATCATATCAACTGCTTAGTATAGGTTGATCAATGAATCCCCTGTGACCCCCTTAGTCCTAGTTGCCCCTGCTTCTTCATCGACGACTCGACGACCCGAAGACTCGAAGACTCGGTTAACCGACCGACAAGCCAGGCCCCTCACATCACCGCACACCCCTTAGTTGTACGACTCAGCAGAGTTACTATCGAGTACCGAGGGTGACACCTCGTGATGTACTCATGATGCTAACTCTGTAGTGTAGCTAGTGGGTCGTGGTTATCGAGGGTGATTCCAACTTCACCACTCCCGAGGATGACTCTGTCGTGCAACCCCTCAAGTGTGGGACCCTCGAGGGTGATTCCTCTAATTCCACCTTGACGGTTTCATCGAGCGGGACCCTTTGAGGGTGATTCCTCAGGTTCCGTCTTGATGTCTTATACACACAGTTACTATGACCTGGTTACAGAAACATGTTGGTGATGGGTCGGCCCTGAGGGGTACCCACGGTTTGATGATGATGAGGCGTGGACAGGTAGGAGAGGCCATTGCCACACATCCTCGAGACGGGGCGACGGGACCGCAAATTATGGGTCGCGCTTGCCCCGCAATAATAAAATGCTAATGGGTTGGGTATTTGATCTGAGTTGGTCATTGGCCTTATTGCGCACCAAACCATCACGTGGGAAAGTTATGGGCACTCAGCGTCGTTGTATCAGTCGAAGCTCTTCGGACGTCAGCAATGGAGCGGCGCGCGCCGGATTGGACTGGATGGTACAGCTCTTGTACTGGAGTGTGCTAGGTCTGCTTCCGACCGCGTTCGCATCGTGCAGGAGCGCGTAGGACAAGTGGGCCCACGACCCCTGTGTGCTTAGGATTTAGACCGGCGGGCTGGCCTCTTCGTTGAGCCTAGCTGGGGCGACGACGTGCTGCTATCCCGAGGCCGGGCATGACCCAGGAAAGTGTGTCTGGCCGGAGGTGATCAGGCGTGTTGGAGATGCGGTGCAACCCTGCAGGGATGATTAATATATTCGAATAGCCGTGTCCACGGTAACAGGACGACTTGGAGTTGTACCTTGACCTTCTACATCTATAATTGTGACTTTAAATTGAAATGAATGTTGGCTCCGAGATTGCTTCCTCGCAGGGAGTCGAGGAAAAATCTCTGGGCGTGATTACTTAATAAAATTGCTACAATAATATGATTATATGTGAGATACCAATCTGCACTCTTCTAATGCTGCAAGATGTTGAAGATGCTAGTCTTCGATAGGACTAGGCCTTCTCCCTATTCTTGCTTTCTGCAGTCAGTCTAGATATAACCCCTCCCCTTGATAATGATGCATATTTAGCATAGTTCTGATGTCAGTCTTGCGAGTACTTTTGATGAGTACTCAACGCTGCTTTGCTTTCTCTTCCCCCCCTCGATACGATGCTGCGTTCAGACGATGGAGCCCAGGAGATGGAGTACGCCAGAGATGACTACTACACCGCCGCTGGAGCCTACTACTACGTGGAGAGTGCCGACACTCAGGAGTAGTTAGGAGGTTCCCAGGCAGGAGGCCTTGCCTCTTTTGATCTGCTGCTTATGTTTGTGCTAGCCTTCTTAAGGCAAAACTTGTCTAACTTATGTCTGTACTCAGATATTATTTGCTTCCGCTGACTCGTGCTTCTCGAGCTTTGTATTCGAGCCCTCGAGGCCCCTTGCTTGTAATATGAAGCTGTATGACTTTAATTTGTGTCTAGTGTTGTGTTGTGATATCAATCAGTGAGTCCCTAATCTTGGTCGTACGCATTGTGAGTATGATTAGCGTACGGTCGAAATCGGGGGCGTCACAACCGCAACATCGAGATAGCCCGAAATATTCTCGGAATTCCTCGCACAAGACGTTCGAGAAAGGTAAAACAAGTCTAGCAAGGCCTCCCGACGTGTCGACGATCCCGATAGGAGCCGCGTATCTCGTTCTCAGGACACGGCGGATAAGCGAAGCGTACGGTGGCCTGATAGAGATCACCCAAGTTGCCCCGGGTTGGCCCCGCACGGTGCTCTAGTTTTGGACCAGCACCAGCAGCACTGGCCCCCCTGTATTATGTTGAATAAACTCCTCGGGTTCATGACGCCCTATGCTTTAGTAACGGTGTTCAGTATTATTATGTTGGGCAAATGTAGTACCAAAGTTGGGCCTTGCCAGACAAGTTTTATCCTCAAACGAAAGTCAAGGGGGTCCCCATAACAACCGCGAGCATGTTAGGAGCGCTCAATTATGGAACATATCACCGATACACAAGTAACTAGGGCGGCAAGAGTGGAACAAAACACCGAATAAAAGGCCATGCCTTCCACCCTTTACCAAATATATATGTGCATTAAATTAAATAGCAATAATATTGTGATAGCTGGAAACAATTGCACCTGCAACTAGCAATGCTATAAGAAGGGCTGAGCAAGTGGTAACATAGCCAAACAATGTTTTGCTGGGATGTGGAGGGGTTAGAGGCTTTTCATGGCAATTTGGGAGGCTTGTCAAACAAGTGGTAGGTAGCGAGACAGCGATAGAAGCGAGACATCTAGCATGGCAATGGTAGTAATGGTATCTAGGGAAATTATCATCTTGCCTGAGATCCCGCTTGGAAGAAGAACGAATCCATGAAGAAGACGAGCCAACGTAGTCGAACGAATCCTCACACTCCGAAGTGGTTTCGGAACTCTATCGAGAAGAAGCAATCCGGAAACAACAATCAACACATGAACAACACCTAAACATATGCATGACATGATGTGCAAACAAACATGATGCATGTCCGGTTTAATTATGCGAGGCATGGCAATCACAACAAACAATACTACACATTAAGTGAAGCTCAATATGGAACGAGTTGCATATTGACAAAACTCCACATTTGAATATTTAGTTCACTCTCGTTTAGGTACACGACAATATTAAATGTTATTAAACATGGCAAGAGGTGAAGCATAAGTAAACTACACATCTAGGCAAGTTTAAATGAGGCCGGAAACAACATATAGCATTTCCGAAACGACCCCATATGTTAATTTTGAAATTGGTCCAGATCTGAACTAATCATGTTTTATATTTATTAAACAGGAAAATAAAGTATACCATTCAATTCTACACGTCATTCTAGTCATTTTACATATATGGAACATCTCAAACGGAGCTACAGTCTAAAAGATATGACCTTCACAAGATGAACATGGCATGAATGCAAAATGCATGAAAATGACAACCACAAACATTTCAAATCATGAATGCAGCAAGATATTATGATACTACATGAAAATCTAAGCAAGTTTCATATATGGCATGTCCAAAACGGAGCTACGGTTCAACCACAACAACCAACACAAGTTTTATTTGAAATCTGCCCAAAACAGCAACATAGCATATTGCATACATGAAAACAACAATCTACAAGATTCTAAAATGCACAAACTAAGCATGGGGCAGTAGCATATAACACACACTTCATTTCATCTTCAAATTTCATAGTCAAAAGAGTCATGGATCACATGGTAGGAAGCTCACAACATGGCAACAAAATATAGCAGATTAGCACTTAGTGAAAATAACAGGTTTTTGCATAGCAGTTTTTCACGAAGGCATATTGGCAGCAGCAAAACTATATGCTAAAGGGCATATTATGGCATGAAAATTAATAGCATGGTAGTAGACATGATGCACTACAAATCATACCATGGTGGCAAGGTCTAATTATGCATAGAATCATGGCTAGCATTATCACAACATGGCATTATGAAGAAAACAGATTCTCAGACTTAGTGAAAATTAGAGTAGACATATGCAGCAGTTTTTAACAGATTGACATATTGGACAACAGAATTAATTATGATGCTAAAACTATTCATGCAAACTATTGGCACAACATTATAGGCAACACCATGCTTAACAAAAGACTACTTGGTGGCAACCAAAAAAGACCCCTAGATCAATAGCAAATCACATGGCAACATGGCAACAAAATAACAGTTTTCACACTTAGAAATATTTTGGACCTTCAAAACAACAGTATTTTATAGCATGTTGACAACAAGAAAATAACACCTAAACATGCATTTATATAGCAACCAAAAATACCAGGGCCTAGCACACATGTCCAAGGGCATATCTCATGTTTGCAACTATTCCAAAATATGCATGGATTAATTCACACGAAATAAACAAAAGGGAATCATGGAAAAAATGACATGCACACAAATTGCTCAAATGACAAAACTAATTGCACAGATAAATTCCATGGATTTTCCTACCGCAAAATCATATATAATATGTGAGTTTTTATTAAAGAAAAAAAACGTCACACCAATTATGCGAGAATAGGACATAACCCATTTTAGCAAGTTATGTATGCAAAACAAATGCAACGAACACATCAAATATTTTTAGCATGCATAAAAAAGGCATATAAAAATGCTACACATTTTACATGCAAGGTTTGAGTAATTCAGATGCACGGTTCAATAATTATGTGCAATGCAACAAACATGATATTTATGCAAAGTAAAGAAAACACATGTTAAACATTTTAAAACATGGATGAATGTGGCATATTATGAATCTACACAAAATTCTACACGTTTTATGTATATAAAGCATTTTCATCCAATGCATGGTTATGGAGTTAGTAAATGCATGAAATTCGGGGTCTAATCTGCAAATCTGTAATCTCTGGATAAATAGATAAATTCGCAGGCAAGAAAAAAAAACAACCACGGGCTATATCTGCTAGAACTGGGCCGAACCACTGGGCGCTGGATAACAAAACAGTGCTCGGGCGAGGGTTTGACGGCTGCTCACCATGGGCCAACAGGCTGGTGGGGATGCAGGCTGGGTCTTGGTGCTCCTGCTGGGCCTTTGCCACGCGGTCAACGCTAGGAGGAGGCAGGCCGACGGCTGGGCTGACGCTGGGAGGCCGGCCCACACAGGCGTCGTGCCCACGCACGCGCGCTGCGAGTGGGGAGGCTCCTCCCGATCCCGCCTGGATCGAGGGAGCCGGCGGTGGCAGGTCAACGGCGGCGGGGGAGGTCGTGGATGGGGCCTCTGGTCCGGATCCGGAGGCAGACCGGCGACGGGAGGGCCGCGGCGTGCCGGAGCTTCGAGCCCGGCCATGGCGGCCTGGCGACGATGGGAACATGCTCCCGAGAGCACGAGCGAGGTCGTCAAGGATTGGCGGCGCGCGGGGCAGCTCCGGTGAGCTCGCTGGCCGACGGCGCGACGCTCCGGTGGCCTTCATGGGCAGCGGGCGAGGAGGCTAGCACGGGGGCACGGGGAAGATCTGGAGCCTCGGCTCCATGGCACGGGAGGAGGAGCTTGGGCTCCCTAGCGGCGTGCCGGCGTGACTCCGGGCCCGGGCGGGCCGGATCTAGGCTTGGCGGGCCCGCACGGTGGAGGGGGGGCTGGAGCTGGCGGCGGGGAGGCGACACTTGGCGGCGGCGGCGCACGGACCTTCCTTATATAGCAGGGAGGGCTAGGTTTAGGGGCCTTTGTCCGTTTTTGGACCGTTCGATCTCGATCGGACGGTCCGGAAGCGGAGGGGGGGGGGGGCTAGGCTGGGTATTGGGCTGTGGAGAGGGGGTGTGGGCTGAGAAGAGAGGGAGGTTGGTGGCCCGTGACATGATTTTTAAAACACCGAAACGTCCGACGAATAAACCGATGACGGTGCCGCTACGGTCGACCGTTCGGGTATCAAACGACCTCTGATTGCGACGAAACTTGGCAGGCGGTCTACCTACAATATAACAAGACCGCATGCCGCCAATATTTTTTGCGCGCCTTTTAGAACACATTTTTTTAAACGAATGTCGCGGGCGCGTGCGAGTGTGGTTGGTCTCGAAACGGTCGTCGACACGAACGGAGAGAACCGGTAACTACGAACGGATGCAAGTTTTTAGAAAAACGAGTGACGATGCCATGCAGATGATGCGAATGATGCGATGATGAATGCGACAACCGAACGGACCACACGACGAGAATGGGAATAAAAGGGGAATCTTCTGGAGCGTCGGTCTCGGGCTGTTACAGGCAAGCCCCTCCGGCACCATCAATGGCGCCCCTCCCTCAAATAGGAAGGCACGCTCGCCACCTTCCTCTGGGAAAACCCTGATGCATCGTCGTGGATAGCATCGGGCATGCCCGGCCTGCCAATGGAGGTGGTCGAGCACCACTTGGCGACGCATCGGAGCGTGCGGCCCGTCAAGCAGTAGGGACTCAGCGGGCTCCAGGATGGAGGAATCACCCGTAAGGCCTCCCACCTGTAAGTGCATCTTGTGCCACCCTTGTTTGGTTTTGGAGTATTGAAGACAAACGTGGTTGAGGGACTAATGTGTTTGTGAGAGTTCACAGGATAACACAGATAGAAGTCCCTGGAGATTCGGTTTAAACGTCGAAGACGACGCCTAAAAATGTCCGAAGACATTGATGATGGCCGAAGCCATTGGTGGTATGCGAAGATAATCGCCTGAAGATAATGACACGCGAAATGAAGTCTTTTGGTAGTTTGGTTTCTTCTTTCCTGAGTCATAGGAACCACCGTACTGTTAAGTGGGGTCGATGTGATCGAAGTCAGACGCTGACGTGATGCTCAACCCAAACCTATGTCTTCGAGTGAAGACAATGAGAGCAAATCTCTTCCAGAGTTGGTTGAGTCAACTTTACTTGTAGCCCAAGTAAAGCTGTCGCGTGTGTTTGAAATCCGACCGTTGTGACACGTGTCGGTTGGCCATTGACCCAGGGTCATATTGGTCATATCAGGTCGGGTTGCCCGCTGGCTATAAATAGCCCACCCCCTCCACCATGAGAAGGTGGCTGCTCAGAGAGAGATACGACTGTTGTCATTTTGGAGCAACCCACCTCGAAGACATTGAGAGAGAGAAACATCCTGCGAGGATAAACCTAAACACCCAGAGCTAGAGTGTTTGAGCATCACTGAAATTGTTCTGTTCTGAGAGAAATGAAGACTTATTACACTTGAAGACTGTGATCTTCCAGACGGTTAGGCTTCTGGGTCTAGAGCAATCCAAGGGTCATTGTGGATTGCCGGGTGACCAAGTTTGTACGGGGTTCGGAAGTCTCCCCTGAAGATTTACCTGAGTGATTGGCCGTTGTCTAAGTGACTTTGGCTCAAGGGGAATAAGGTGAAGACAAGGTCTTCTGAGTTCAATCTTAGCCTCCCTAACCAGACGTACAGTTGTCACAGCAACTGGAACTGGTCCAACAAATCCTATGTCTTCATCAAGCTGCCGGTTCTATCCTTCACTCTTTACATTCTGTACTGAACTGTGAAGCCATTGCATGAATACTTCTGACTGAAGACATTCCTCGAAGACATTCATATCTGATGTTTATCTTCATACTATCTAAGTTTGTCTTCGACTCATCTTAGTGTGTACGATAATAATGCTCAACTTGCTTGTATGTCTTCATTGTATTGCATGCCCTGCTTAGATCCTTGATATAAATCCCTACCTGATCCTGTTTCGCTTCCGCATACTTCGAATACATTCACTGTTTCGAAGCCTTTCATAAAAATCGCCTATTCACCCCCCTCTAGTCGATAACTAGCAATTTCAATTGGTATCAGAGCAAGGTACTCCCTTGTTCTGTGTTTCGGTTTAACCACCTGGAGTGTTAGCTGTGTCCACTGCAGGGATTATCAAGGTCTCCGCTGCGTGCCCTGTCTTTGATGGCACCGACTACCCCTACTAGAAGAACAAGATGTGCATGCATCTCGAAGCCATTGACAACGACCTATGGTATGTCGTCATGGCAGGCATTCCTAAGGTTGGCGAAGGTGTTACTGCTGCTGATGTGAAGAGATTCGCACAACTGTACTCCACCGCCAAGAACATTATTTGTGGACACCTGACCAAAGGAGTATGGCCGTGTGAGTGCACTTAACACTGCAAAGCAAATCTAGGAATGGCTGTCCAAAGTGAATGAAGGTGTCTGATCTCAAAGAGACTCTTCGCAACCTGTTCAACCGCTTCAAGAGACTCGACAACGAAAATGTTCAGCTCACGTTTGATCTACTCACCGACATCTCAAATGAGCTAAATGCACTTGGCGCCACTGATATCACCAAACATGAAGTCGTGAAGAAGCTACTCAGATCACTTGACAGTTCCTTTGATACACTCGCACTCATGATCCAAGAGCGCCCTGACTTCGAGAGGTTGAACACACATGAATTCCAACAAGCTAAGAAGAGGGATATCTACGGTCCCAGTTACAGTCATTCTTGTTCCCTAAAGGCCAAGGCTGTGTCCTCATCTGAAGACAACTCTAAATGCAGTTTTGATGGTGCTGGATACTTTGGAAAAGAACTCGCACTGCTTGTCAGGAAGTTTAGGAAGTTTGCCAAGTCAAAACGCTATGCGAAATCTTCAAAGCGTGATTCCAAGAGGTCTGGTGAAATGTCTTCAAGAGACAGCAAGAAGTAAACCTGTCACAAGTGCAAGAAAGTTGGCCATTTCTTTGCTGATTATCCTCGATGGGTAAAGGAATCCAAGAAGAAGAGCAAGAACTATGACTCAGATGACAACAAGAAGAAGAAGTATGGAAAGTCTTCATCACACAAGAAGAGTTCATCTGGCAAGGCACATGCTTTCATCGGAGAGGAGATGGATTCACAGTCTGAATCTGGTTCTGAAGTTGAGGAAGTATCAGAGGAGGCATCTGACACTGAAGTAGCTGGACTAGCAATGGCTTCGGCATATCTCTCCACCTCTGTCATCGAACCCGAAGACAATGGCTCCTTCTTCAACACCGAAGCCAGTGATGATGATGCTGCTCCTGCCTACTGCTTCATGGCGAAAGCCTCCAAGGTATCCTCAAAACCCTCACGTCATGACTCTGAATCCGAAACCGAATTTGATGATAACATGAAGCCTAGCTATGCTAAACTTGTAAAAATTGCCACCAAGCAACAAAGCGCCATGGAGAAAATGCAAACTACGCTAGAGAAAAGCGATGACTGTTACGCGAAGAAATGAGTCTGAACCAAACTATGGTTGAAGACATGCGTAGTCTTCGTTCAAGGTTTGAGGATCTCCAAAGTCGTCATGACACCCTCTCAACTGATCATGAGAAGCTTTCTCTCGAATATCTTTAGAAAAAGATTGATCTTGAGAAGTTGAGAGAATCTCATGATGACCAATGGAAGGAAAATGACTCACTCCTAGCAGAACAGATCAGTACCGCTCAGGATGAATTTGATGCTCCATGCTTAAAATGTATTGCTCGTGAAGCTAATGATTCAACTGCTGAATGTTCAAATGCTTCTGAGAATGCATTATCTTCAACTGTATCTGACCACTGCCATCACTGATGACAATGATAGGTTGAAGACATTGCTTGAAACTGGCATGTACAAGAGTCTTAAAGGACATCAGATTCTTTATGATGTCCTAAAGAAGACAATCTTGAACAAAAACCCTAGGAAAGAGGGTTTGGGTTTCGAAAGAAAGTTCAATGCTGATGGTTCCTACTGCAAAAGGACCTTCACTGGATCCATCCACATTATCTGGTTTTAACTGTGCTAACCATGTCATCATTGACGAGTCATTTGACTCCAATTATAAGTTGTTCAAATCTATGAATGGTGAAGTGTTTGCCAGGTATATTGGAACTAACTGCAGGAATGGTTCTCCTATGAAGAAGATCTGGGTTCCCACATGTCTTCTTGAGAAGCTTCCAGTCAATGTCATGACAACACCACGGAAGAAGACAAACTCCAGACCAAAATCTTCATATGGACCAAAATCTTCATATGGATCAAAGTCCTCATATGGTCACACTAACACCTATGTTTCGCAGGGAAGAACTGAAAGGGCTCACGAATATGTGCACTATGGCATGAATCGCTATGTTCATCCCATTAAGAATTACTCTGCATATTCATTTGAGTACTCTAACCCCCCTGTGAAATGAACTATTAGGGCATCTTTGCCCAAATTCTCTGATGCTGCCCTACGTCTCATTGCTTCTAAGCCACCCCTTCGCATGTGGGTGGTTAAGAAGAACTAATATCTTCATGCAACATCGGGTCTCCAGATGGGATGAAGCCTATCTTGAAGATAATCTCTGGAGACCCGGAAATGATCTTGTTTGAACGCAAGAGAACTAATGCGAATGGTGTTACCATTCATATCGTCCAATATCTTCATCCAATTGTGCACTGCAATATCTTCATCAATGCATGTTACAATTGCATGCTTTGGTGAACTACACTAATTCTCAATGCAGGAAAGCAAATCCAATGCCACTGAATGGAGTATGGATAGTGGATGCACCAGTCATATGACTGGTGATCGAAGCCTATTGATGGAGCAAACTCTTCGACCTCCAACAAAAGACCACATCGTCTTTGCTGACAAGAGCAGCAACAAAGTATTGGGGCTAGGTAGAGTTGCTATCTCAAGAGACCGACACATGGAAAATGTCATGCTTGTCGAATCCCTTGGTTACAACTTGATGTCTCTCTCAATGCTCTGTGACTTACATATGCTTGTTATCTTCGGCAAATTTCAATGTGTTGTACTAATGGCCTCTGACAAAACCAAAGTCTTCGAAGGTTTTCGAAGAGGTGATTTGTACATGGTAGACTTCTCTACAGGTCCACAGGTTGCCTCATGTCTTCTAGCAAAGGCCTCGGAATGCTAGTTATGGCACAGAAGGCTAGGACATGCTGGGATGAGGAACTTACACACACTCGCCAAGAAGAAGCTTATCATTGGCGTCGAAGGTGTCAAGTTCAAGAAGGACCACCTCTGTGGCGCATGTGAAGTCGGGAAGATGACTAGGGCCAAACATCCCTCGAAGACAATCATGACGACCACTCGTCCCTTCGAGCTGCTACACATGGACTTATTCGGCCCTACTCACTACTCCACCTTCTCTACCACTGCAAATCTATATGGCTTCGTAACTGTTGATGACTATTCTCGATTCACTTGGGTGCATATCATACTCTATAAAATAGAAGTGCAAGATGTCTTCAGGCGCTTCGCAAATAGGTGTATGAACAACTACAACATCAAGATCAAGCACATCAGGAGTGACAATGGCACTGAATTCAAGAACACAGGCTTGGATACCTATCTTGATACTCTTGGCATCACTCATGAGTTCTCTGCTCCATATACTCCTCCGCAAAATGGCGTCATGGAGCGCAAGAACATGACTATTATTGAGATGGCTCGCACCATGCTTGACGAATACAAAACACCATGGAAGCTATGGCCTGAAGCCATTGATATTGCATGTCACATCATCAACAGAGTATATCTTCACAAGTTCTTCAAGAAAACATCATATGAGCTTCTCACTCGTAAGAAACCCAATGTAAGTTATTTCAAAGTCTTTGGTGCAAGATGCTGGATAAGGGATCCACACCACACTTCAAAATTTGCACCGAAAGCACACGAGGGTTTCATGCTTGGTTATGGAAAGGATTCGCACACCTACATAGTTTTCAACACTTTCCACAACAAAGTTGTTGAAACTGTAGATGTGCGATTCGATGAAACTAATGGCTCGCAAAGAGAGCACCTACCTCCTGTGCTAGATGAACCACCTCTTGACGAAGCTAATAGATTGATGGGAACTGGGGAAATCATGCCTGAAGAGCCAGAAGTTGAAGAAGTCATCATTCCTCCATCCACCCAGCGCGAAGACAATGCGGAAACTGAAGATATTGCTAACGACAAAGACAATGCTCAGCAGCAAGAACAAAGTCTTCGCCCTGCTCATCCGCGCGTGGCTAATGAAGTCCAAATTGAGAGAATGGTAGACAACATAAATGCACCAGGTCCACTCACTCGCTCAAGAGCAACTCAACTGGCTAACTTTTGTGGGCATTTTGCTTTTGTATCTATCACGGAGCCCACCAAAGTAGATGAAACTTTCAAGGAATCAGAATGGATTCAAGCCATGCAAGAAGAGCTTCACTAGTTCGGGCTCAACAATGTGTGGGAGCTTGTGAAGCACCCTGATCCAAGGAAGCACAACATCTTTGGCACGAAGTGGATCTTCCGCAACAAGCAAGATGAGTCTGGCCAAGTCATCCGAAACAAGGCTCGACTTGTGGCCCAAGGTTATACACAAGTCGAGGGTATTGATTTTGGTGAAACATTTGCTCCTGTTGCTAGACTCGAAGCTATTCGCATATTGCTTGCTTATGCTAACCATCATGCCATATGCTTATATCAAATGGATGTCAAAAGTGCATTCCTCAATGGTAAGATTGAGGAAGAAGTATATGTTGCTCAACCACCAGGGTTTGAAGACCCAAAGCACCCTGACAAAGTGTACAAGCTCAACAAGGCGCTGTATGGCCTCAAGCAAGTACCAAGAGCTTGGTATGACACACTCAAGGAGTTCCTCAAGAAGAAAGGCTTCAAACCCGGTTCACTCGATCCCACTCTCTTTACTAAATCCTATGATGGTGAACTATTTGTGTATCAAATCTATGTGGATGACATTATCTTCGGTTGTACTAACAATCGATACAGCGACGAGTTTGCTTTTATGATGCAAGAGAAATACCAAATATCGATGATGGGAGAACTGAAATTCTTCCTAGGGCTTCAGATTCGACAACAACCCAATGGCATCTTTATATCTCAGGAGAAGTACCTTAAGGACTGTCTCAAGAAATTTGGCATGAATGAAGCCAAAGGTTACAAGACGCCAATACCAACCAATGGTCACCTCTGCACTAAACAAAATGGTAAAGATTTCGATCAGAAGGTATATAGCTCCATGTTGGCTCTTTATTGTACCTATGTGCATCTAGGCCAGATATAATGCTTAGCGTTTGCATGTGCGCACGATTTCAAGGGCACCAAAGGAGTCTCATCACCTAGCGGTGAAGCGAATACTTAGATATCTGTCTCACACCCCAACACTAGGATTATGGTATCCAAAGGGTTTGAAGTTTGAGCTCATTGGCTATTCAGATTCTGATTTCGCTGGCGACAGAACAAGTCTACATCAGGCACTTGTCACTTTCTGGGACGATCTCTTGTATGTTGGTCTTTGAAGAAGCAAAACTGTGTATCACTCTCCACTACCGAAGTCGAATACATTGCTGCTGGCGCTTGCTGCACCCAGCTTCTCTGGATGAAGCAGACTCTCAAAGACTACGGCATCAACCTGAAGCATGTACCTCTCTACTACGACAATGAGAGTGCTATCAAGATATCCTACAACCCAGTACAACATTCGAAGACGAAGCATATAGAGATTCGACATCATTTTCATCGGGATCACGTGATGAAGGGCGACATCAACATCAAGCATGCTGACACTGAAGATCAGTTGGCGGATATCTTCACGAAGCCTTTGGATGAGAAGAGATTTTGCAAGTTGAGGTGTGAGCTAAAAATCTTAGAATCCTCAAATGTCCTTTGAGTGGGAATACATCCTAACGCTTATGCACGATTGATGACTTTTGATGCACAACTGTCGGCGTTCTGGGATCGGGGGTACCCAGACCTGCCTGCCTGCGGCCCAGGGCATGGCCCACCAGGACGGCCCGGTACGGACTGGCAACAAACCCCACAAGACAAGACCCTCGAGAGGGGCCTGGCCTCGAGAGGAGAACGACGCCATGGCCTCTGGAGGAGCGGTCTCCCTAGGCTGCCTCCCGAGGAGCGGAGATTCCAATGCAGTGCCCAGGCTCAGGAGGTTGTGATGACGCGAGACATGACGATCAGGCCAGGCGGGCGCCAGCGGGCACAGCAGAGACAGTTTCCTCTTTTGTGCTAAGGGGGCAAGGACGAACGCGGGTCCCCAAGGAATCCCCCAAAGGTTCCGACTTCGGTCCAACAAGTCCAAGACCACGAGCTCGGCAGGACGGATGTCACCGCCTTTAGTCAGGATAAGTTGTACCTCTGCGTCACGACCAACTGCTTTACAGGCGAAGACCACCTTTAGTCAGGATAAGTTGTACCTCTTGTCCCCTTTCAAATTTGGCCGTTGTGGGATTCCTTCCCGCCAGTGCGATGAGGGAAGAGGACCCGGGCCACTATAAATAGGGACTAGCCTCCACCATAGAGAGGGACCGGTCCATCCTCACCCGAGTGCCCTGGCGAGGTTGCTCTCCACTGTACCTGTTCATCACCGAACCTCCTCATGAGGCCAATCAACCCCAAAGCAGGAGTAAGGTTTTACACCGCAAGGTGGCCCGAACCTGGGTAAATCGCCGTGTTCACCTTCTTGCGCCCTCGAGCGTCTTCGGCAAGGTCAGGCTGTGGAGCGGCATGCTTGAGGCTTGAGCTGGTTGGGATCTTTGCACACGCCCCATTGTTCGAACCTTTCTTGGGTCTGTGGAACCCTGAATCCGACATTTGGGGCGCCAGGTAGGGGCGTGTCGAGGTTCCCACTTCACCAGCCGCTTCATCCTCCCCATGGCGGACACACTAGGCAGACCGCATCCTATGGGGACGCCGCGGGCTGTCTGGCCGTGCCTGCGGTCGCTTGCATCATCGGCGGGTCGCATGCGCCCACATCCGGCCGCCACGTCAAGCAGTTTCTCCGCCAGGTGGGCACGGCTCGGCCGCGGCTCGAAGCCCCGCGGAGCATGGCGAGGCCAGAGACCGACATCACATTCGACTCCAGGAACCATCCCAGGACGTCGGTTGCTTCTGGCGCACTTCCCATGCTGTGCACGCCCACCATCAGCAACGTTACGGTCACCAAGACCCTCATCGACGGGGGCGCCAGCCTCAACGTCCTCTCCGTGGAGGTCTTCGACATGCTCCAGGTGCCCTACAACCAGCTAGCACCTTCCAGGCCCATCTCAGGGGTGGTCGGGAGCTCCGCCACCCCCTGGGCCAAGTACGCCTCCCCGTCACCTTTGGCACCCGCGACAATTACCGCACCAAGCTGATCGACTTCGACGTGGCCCGCATCGGCCTCCCGTACAATGCCATCCTGGGATATCCGGCCCTCGCCAAGTTCATGGCGGCGACGCACCCAAGCTACAACGTCATCAAGATGCCTGGCAGCTGCGGTATCATCACCGTGGCCGGAGACACCAAGGACGCGGTTCGAGCCCTCCAGCCCGTCTACAAGGCCGTGGCGGCCACACGCCCCGACGCTGAGAGCGTCACGCACGAAGAAGGAGGCGTCCCGTTCCCGGAGGGTATCACGCAAGCTTTGGAGGCCGCACCCGTGAAGAAAAAGCAGCTGTTCTCTCAGGACCGAGCCGAGACGAAGCATGTACGCGCTGACGATGGGAGCCTGGGCCATACCTTCACTATTGGCACCGGCCTTCCCCCGGAGCAGGAGAAGGCACTGGTGGACTTCCTCCGCGTGAACAAAGACGTGTTTGCGTGGGATGCATGCGACCTGATGGGCGTCCCGAGAGAGGTGATCGAGCACCACCTGAGGGTGCGCACTGATGCGCGCCCAGTGAAGCAAAAGGCAAGGCGACAAGCACAGGAGAAGCAAGCATTCATCGTCCAAGAGGTCGGCAAGCTGAAGGAGGTTGGTGTTGTTTGGGAGGTACGATACCCGAGTTGGCTGGCCAAGCTGATGGTCGTCCCCAAGAAGGGAGGGAAGGAACGCATGTGCGTCGACTTCACGGGCCTCAACAAGGCTTGTCCTCAGGACCCCTTAACGCTCCCGCGCATCGATCAGATCATAGACTCCACCGCCGAGTGTGACCTGTTGTGCTTTCCGGACGCCTTCTCAGGCTACCACCAAATCAAGATGGCGATGGAGGACATCGAGAAGATGGCCTTCCTCTCCCCGTGCGGCGTGTACTGCTACGTTTGCATGCCCTTCGGGCCGCGGAACGCTGGCGCGACCTTCCAGCGGCTGATGCGCATCGCCCTGGGGCAGCAGCTCGGAAGGAATGTGGAGGCATACATCAACGACGTCATGGTCTAGTCACGAGAGGCAAAGACCCTGATCAAAGACCTGGAGGAGACTTTCGCCAGCCTGCGCCAAGTAAACTTGAAGCTCAACCCGGAAAAGTGTGTCTTTGGGGTCCCATCCGGCAAAGTACTCGGTTTGTTGGTGTCGCACCGAGGAATAGAAGCCAACCCGGAGAAGGTCAAAGCCATCGGGAAAATGAGCCCGCCTCAGACGCTCAAGGAAATGCAGAAGCTGGCGGGTTGCGTGACCTCTTTGGGGCGTTTCATCTCCAAGCTGGGCGAGCGCGCCCTCCGCTTCTTCAAGCTCATGAAAAGGAAGGGCCCTTTCGAATGGACTCCGGAGGCGGATGCGGGCTTCGAGGACCTCAAGCGGTATCTCACGAGCCCGCCCATTATGGTGGCGCCTCGTCCATGTGAGCCCCTGGTGCTCTACTTGGCAGCCACCCCCACTTGGCCAGCACAACGCTCGTAGAAGTATGAGAGGGGTGCGCTGGCGCAGGCTCGAAGCAGGGCGGCTCGCGCGGGGCCGAGCAATGCTCGCCGCCTCAGGACGGCGCTCCTGAGGCCCACTCCGCTTCATCAACCTCCGGGGCACTTGGGTCCCTTGAGCCTTGTGAAGAGCGGGGCGACGCCAATACCTCGTCTCTGATCGAGCACCCGGTGTACTACGTCAGCACCGTGCTGCGGGATGCGTGCGCACGATACCCTATGCAGGAAAAGCTTCTGCTCGCGCTCCTTGTCGTCTCAAGGAAGCTACACCGTTATTTCCAGTGCCACCCCATCAAGGTCGTCTCCGCGTACCCCCTGGAGAAAGTGCTGCCCAACCCCAACGCAGCTGGAAGAGTTGCAGTGTGGAACATTGAGCTGCAGGTCTTCCACCTGGAGTTTAGCACCACTAGAGTCATCAAGGGCGCGGCCCTAGCCGACTTTGTGGCAGAGTGGACAGACGCTCCCAACCGGGGGCTGGATGAGGGCCAGTCCCTCGCGCCTGGTGATGAGGCGCCCGACGGCTGGGTCATGCACTTCGACGGAGCCTTCGCACGTCAGGGCGCGGGGGCTGGAGTAGTCCTCATCTCCCGAACCCAAGACAAGCTTTACTACGCTGTCCAGCTTTGCTTCCGACACGGCGAGAAGGTCTCCAACAACATAGAGGAGTACCAATGCTTGATCGCTGGCCTCAGGGCCGCTGTCGCCCTGGGGGTCAAGCGCCTCACCATCAAGGGTGACTCCCAGATCCTCGTCAACTTCTCCAACAAAGAGTACACGCCGAAGGACGAGCACATGGAGGCATACTTGGGAGAGGTACGTAAGACGGAAAACCACTTTCAGAGATTGGAACTGCAGCATGTACCGTGTGGCGCGAACAAGGAAGCAGATGACATCGCCAAGAGGGCATCGCGTCGCGAGCCTCAGGAGTGTGGAGTCTTCGAGGAGAGGCTCTTCAAGCCGTCCGCGACACCCCCGGCCGCAGGCCTGGCATCGCTTCAGGAGGACCTACCACCGGCCCCGCCCTCAGGCGCCCCGGCTTGTGGCCTGGACTCAGGCGCTCGCTTACTCCTTGATCTGGAACCTCAGGCCGGTGATTGGACCATAGAGCTCAAGGCATACCTGCTCAGCAGTACCTTGCCGGAGAAGGAGGAGGATGCAGAGCGCGTGGTCCGTCAGGCCACTGCTTATTGTTTGCAGGACGGCGAGTTATACCGCAGGCGCCCCAACGACGTCTCGCTGCGGTGCATATCCGAAGAGCAGGGGCGCGAGCTGCTGCCGACATCCACGGAGGCGATTACGGGCACCATTCCTCATCACCTACCCTCGTGGGGAAGGTTTTCCGCAGTAGATTCTACTGGCCCACGGCACTCCAGGATGCCACTGAGCTGGTCCGATCCTGCGAGGCCTGCAAAATTTCACGCCAAGCAGATTCATCAGCTCGCGCAGGGTCTCCAGACTATCCTGCTCTCCTGGCCCTTCGCGGTCTGGGGGCTGGACATACTGGGGCCCTTCCCTCGGGTGGCCGGCGGTTACCGCTACCTCTATGTTGCCATCGACAAATTCACCAAGTGGGCAGAGATGGAGCCCGTGCGCACCATCCATGTCGGCTTGGCTGTCAAGTTCATCAAGGGCCTCATGAGCCACTTTGGCATCCTCAACCGTATTATTACTGACAATGGCTCACAATTCACGAGCAACCTCTTTAGAACATATTGTGCTAACCTTGGAACGCAGATATGCTACGCCTCAGTGGCGCACCCACGGAGCAATGGCCAGGCCCAACGCGCCAACGCGGAGGTCCTGAGGGGCCTCAAGGCAAGGAGCTTCAAGAAGAAGCTTGAAGCCTGCGGAAGGGGTTGGCTCGGTGAGCTGCAGTACGTGTTGTGGTCCATCCGCACCACCGCGACTAAGCCCACGGCGAGACACCATTCTTCCTCGTCTATGGGGTAGAAGCGGTCCTCCCGCACGAGGTCCAGCATCGCTCCGCACAGGTCTTGGCATTCGACGAGGAGCGTCAGGATGCCTCGCGGGTGGCAGACCTCGGGCTCGGGGAGGAAGCCTGCCGCCAAGCCTTGCTCCGTGCAACGAGGTATTAGCAGGCGTTGCAGCACTACCATTGCCGCAGCATCCGCTCCAGGACGCTCGAGGCGGGCGACCTCGTCCTGAGGCGGTTCCTCTCCAGGGAGGGCTTGCACAAGCTCTCGCCCATGTGGTAGGGCCCGTTCAGGGTGGCCCGTGTCTCCAGGCCTGGCGCCGTACGGCTGGAGACACAGGACGGTGTCCCCATCCAGAATGCCTGGAACATCCAGCACCTCCAAAAGTTCTACCCGTGACACTCTCACGTAATAATGAGTGGGTTGTATACGCCCAGAGCCCCCCGAGGACGCGGAGGGGTTCCCACCCACGCCCAAGTGGAAGCCCCATGCTCCGCGTTGGCGGATGACACGGTCCCCCAATGACTATGCCCACGCCTAGTGGAAGCCCTATGCTCCGCGCTGGGGGAAGACGAAGACTAGCTGATTAGGTGCCGGACGCGGCTGTTCTTTGCTCTCTTATTGTAAACCGAATTTGCCGTCTTTTGGAATGAAACTTGAAGCTTTCGCATCTTTGTTTGAAAAGGGGAGGGGATTTTTCTCCTTTGCAGAATTTCTCGCTTCGCAGTCTTGGATTTAAAAATTTGGCACTTACCAGTTTTCTCTCTCTTTCTCGCCTCGCGAGCGGGGGTTGGGCACGGTGTGCACCTCGCCAAGGCTTTGGCGCTCTAGTCCTCGGGCAGCGCTCTCGAGCGAGCCGACAGGTGCAAGTTGCCTCAGGCCCCTGGGCATCGCGACCCAGGGGCCTCACTAGCCGCGTAGCCCAGCACCCCTTGGTCTCGTCCTGGTGATGTGGACGCGACCCAGGGGGCTCACTAGCCGCATAGCCCCGCGCCCCTTGGTTTCGTCCTGGTGCTGCGGACGCGACCCAGGGGGCTCACTAGCCTTGTAGCCCCGCGCCCCTTGGTCTCGTCCTGGTGATCCGGACGCGACCCAGGGGCCTCACTAGCCGCGTAGCCCCTCGCCCCTTGGTCCCGTCCTGGTGATCTGGACGCCCCAACGACGGTCGAGGTCTACGCGGGATTGGGCCCTGCTGAAATAGGCTCTGAAGAAGCGCCTCCGGAGGCCCTGACTCCTCACCACCCCAGGAGCCCCGCGAGCGGCTGGCGTCTGTCGAAGCTGCGAAGCTGCCCAGTCCGCAAGAAGGAGGCCCCCTTGGAAGGACCTCCAAGCTAAGTTATCCTAATCCCGACAAGAAGAAGCTTTCCATTGCGAGAGGCATAAACACCAAGGTACGGGATAAAAACAAAACGCTAACATGAAGGCGCAAGCGCCGCAGTTCATTGCACACCCACTCGGGGCCCTTCGTGATTCTTGATGCAGGAAGTAAAAAAAACAAAAAAAACAGCAAAAGATAGCCTCCCGAGGGCCGCTACTCCTGAGGCCTAGCTCCGGCGCCACCCGCGCTTAGTCAGAGTCCTCCTCCTCCTTGACGGTGGCACGGCGGCATGGCAGCTCGATGTCCTCCGGGGCAGGGGCACGGCGTCACGGTGGCTCGACGCCATCCTTGGTCCGGGCCCGCCGGCGCGGCGGCTCATCGTAGTCGTCGTCGCTCGAGCTTCCCCCGGAGGAGGCGTCGCTGGCGCTGGAGACGCTACATCCGTCGCCAAGGGCAAGCTCACCGCCGAGGGTGTCGCCGCCGTGATGGTCATCGTCGGCGAAGAAATGGTCGCTGCCGCCGCCGTCGCCTTCCGGGCAGCACCCCAAGCACCTACCGTCTTCCCCGAAGATCTTGACGAAGAGCGTCGCCGCCCCGTCATACTTGAAGTGGAGGGTACACCTCCCCTGTAGGCCGCGGGTGCGGGCGAACGTCTGCCACCCGCGGTTCAGGAACACGTAGCCCGCTGGGGTGACTTCGACCTCCACCCCCGAGGCCGCGCTGCAGCAACCGTCGGCCTACAACCATAGGCCGGCAGGCCCTCTGGCTGGCAGCGCACCTAAGAAGAAGCGCGTGAGCTGGAGCTAGGTGGTGGCCGGCCGATCCTCCCACACTACAAACTCCTGACCGCGTCAGCTGAGTGAGATTGCGAGCGGGGAGGCCGTGTGCCAGCCGCGAGCCTCCCCCCTCGGCCGCGAGCACCGCGGCTACCGCTGCCACCCACGCGGGAGGGAGCCTTTCCGCTGCTCCTGGAGGTAGCGCCGGCCCGCACCTGTGTGCGCCCGTGTCCTTGAGGGGCCACCGCATGCGTCTCGGTGTACTTGCGAGGACGACCACGACCCCTCTTGGTTGGTGGCGAGCCCGGTCCCTCCAGGCGGCCCGTTCCCTTCTCAGCAGCGGAGAACCTCCTCACTGGTGTCATGGTCGTGGGAGCAGCGGATCGGAACAGAGAAGCGAGAAGATGAAGACGGGCTAGGGGGACTCTCTCCCCCTCGCCTACTTATAGCTTATCGGAGGCCAACCGGCGTCCCTCCGCATCCCGGGCAATGATGGCCCTGCGGCGCACGCCGGCCCTTGTCAGTCCGGGTGGTTACCGAGGCGACGTGGGAAAGTGGAGGCGTCCGCGCCTCATCGTGCGCCACGCGTCAAGCCAGACCCGCAGGTGATTGGGGCCCACGGCGCTTCAGCCTTCTTCCTTAGCTTCGCTTCGAAGCCAGCCCGAGTGCGCCTTGGGCCCAGGGGCTACTGTCGGCGTTCTGGGATCGGGGGTACCCAGACCTGCCTGCCTGCGGCCCAGGGCATGGCCCACCATGACGGCCCGGTACGGACTGGCAACAAACCCCACAAGACAAGACCCTCGAGAGGGGCCGACCTCGAGAGGAGAACGACGCCAAGGCCTTCAGAGGAGCGGTCTCCCCAGGCTGCCTCCCGAGGAGCGGAGATTCCAATGTAGTGCCCAGCCTCAGGAGGTTGCGATGACGCGAGCCATGACGCTCAAGGCAGGCGGGCGCCAGCGGGCGTAGCAGAGACAGTTTCCTCTTTTGTGCTAAAGGGGCAAGGACGAATGCGGGTCCCCAAGGAATCCCCCAAAGGTTCCCACTTCGGTGCAACAAGACCAAGACCACGAGCTCGGTAGGACGGATGTCACCGCCAAGCCCACCTCTGCGTCACGACCAACTGCTTTGCAGGCGAAGACCACCTGTAGTCAGGATAAGTTGTACCTCTTGTCCCCTTTTAAATTTGGCCGTTGTGGGATTCCTTCCCGCAAGTGTGATGAGGGAAGAGGACCCGGGCCACTATAAATAGTGACTAGCCTCCACCGTAGAGAGGGACCGATCCATCCTCACCCGAGTGCCCTGGCGAGGTTGCTCTCCACTGTACCTGTTCATCACCGAACCTCCTCGTGAGGCCAATCCACCCCAAAGCAGGAGTAGGGTTTTACACTGCAAGGTGGCCCGAACCTGGGTAAATCGCTGTGTTCACCTTCTTGCGCCCTCGAGCGTCTTCGTCAAGGTCAGGCTATGGAGCGGCATGCTTGAGGCTTGAGCTGGTTGGGATCTTCGCACACGCCCCAGAGTTCGAACCTTTCTTGGGTCTGCAGAACCCCGAATCTGACAACAACGCACGAAGTAATGTATGTCTTCAATCTCATGAAGACCTATGCTGTAAGTGTGAATACATTAACGAAGAATGACTTCAGAGCACCACGATAATTGTGCGCTGTATTTGAGTCAAACATTCTTATACGGTGGATAATGCCACCACCAAATTCGAGGACATTGATTTTATCTTCGTAATTCTCCACGTCTTCGAACATTGTGATTGTCTTCGAACTGATTTGAATTTGCATATCTCTTACCGTTGAATATATTTAATATATTACTTGGAGTTTGTCCTCTACAACATTGTGCCTATAGCTATATCTTCGAACTTTCCTAGGCCAATGTGATCGGACCCACTACTCCTGTCTGTTCTAATCTCGTCTTACTCTATTCAACTCCAGTCATATGCATTCTACTAGACACGTGTTGATTGTCTTCTCTGTGTTCTTGTCAGTGAAGATTAATCCAACCAACCGTTTAAAATTCCAATTTTTTGTCGTTACCGCTCTTATAGCAACAAACTTCCCGCGCCGTCGCTTTCGGTCGTGTAGTGGGCTGTCAGTCATGTTGCATGCACGCCATGTGTCCCACTAGAGCCGAAGAGTCCGGGGCGTAATCGCCCAATCTGTTTGGATGTTCCCACCCTTATAAATACATGTGCCCCTGCTCAATTATTACTTTCCAATTCCTCCGCCACCTCCAAGCTCCAAACCCTAGCGCTGTCACTGGATCTCATCGTCGTCGGAGAAGGAGAGCTTAGCTGCCGTGACTCCTCCGTACACATACTCACGCCGGCCGCGACCATCTTCGTCTGCCGCCGCCGTAGATGTCTGCCACCACCAAGCTATGGTGTGGCAAGTTGAACTCTCGGCCTCTCCGCCTTCGTCGACTAGTTCATCATGTTCTTCACCGTGGTAAATAAAAACTAATTTTTACCACGCTTTTGATCTTTGCAAATTGCCAAATATCTTCGAGATATGTTTTTCCACCTTCATTTCAATAGATCTCACACTTGTACCTCTATTGCTCAATTCTTTTGCTTATGTTGCAAATCTGGGATGATTTCTCACTTGTGCAAATTCTCGAACTTGCACAAATCTGAAACCACCCTATATGTGTGCAAAAGTGAAAGTCTTCAATGAAAGATGTCAATGTCTTCATACCACGATATCTAAATCGTAAAAATCTTCTAAGAATGCATATGACCTCTTCTACTCCCTCGCATCTCTAACTCTTTCACACGTACATGTCCGCAGCAGAATCGCTTGGATCTCATAGTCTCAATTCGTTTGCAGACTACTTGCAGATTCAGTTGCACACACCAGGGGCAAGTTTTCACTTGAATCTGTCTTCGATGCCTTTGCCCAACTCAAAGCCTTTGAAGACTATGGCCAGAGATGATGCTCCAAAGAAAGGTGGTAGATAGAGGCGTCTGAACACTGCCAAAGATCTCCCCCCAGAGCTGTATGAGCGCTACAAGTCTGATGAAGATGAAACCTACGCACAACGCAAGACTCGAATCCTATGGATTCAAAGATATTGGGTAGAGAAGTGGTTCAATTATCAGTTTATTATAGATGAGTATGCTGAGAAAAATGCTGAGAAGGCACCTTGGACCGATATTATCTATAAGAATCTTCATCCGAAGACTGAGGCTGAAGCTAGAAGGATTGGCTTCTTTCTGTGCATGGTCAGGCCTCCAATGCCTGGAAACCCACATCCCTCCAGCATCCGTGGCCGCCCTGAACCTACTGAGTCTGAGGATGGACATGAAGAGAATCCTCCAGCTCCTGATCCGAAGCCTAAGAAGAAGTCAAAGGCTACGAAGCCCAAAGCTTCAAAGGTCACCAAGGCCGTCGAGACACCATCAGAGGCTTCAAGGTCCCCATCTGTTGACTCTGAACATACAGAAGATGAGTCTCTCCTTGTTAGGCAGATGAAACGGAAGGCTACTGCTTCCAGAGGACCGAAGCCATCTGTCTCACTGATGGATGCTGCAAATATGATCGAGATCTTCGATGATGAGTTTGATGATGAAGCGCTGGCTAGACTGATCCAGCAAAAGGAAGAGGAAGCTAAACGTCTTGAAGACTTACCTCTCTTCGACCAAGCGATACTCGAGCACTTCGTCGATGAGTGGTTTGCTGATCCATCTCTCACCATCGACGCCCTACAGCTGCCCATTGGACTCAGCGTCACTTTCCAAGGGCTCGTAAATGAGGAGCTAACTGTGGCTCAAAAGCCTGTTCAACTCAAGGCGAAGATCAGCCATGAAAAGGCACTCTTCAAGGCCAACGTCCACAAGCTCCAAGCTGAACAGATTCAAGGCTATCAACTGATGATGAAAGACCTCGAGGCAGTATTTGAGAAGAGGTGTGAAGCTGTCAAAGGCGCCCTTGTGCTTCTCAAGAAAAAGGCCAACACCATGATTCAAGCTCACAGTGAGATGCTGAAGCGCAAGGCTCTTGGCCAACTTGCTCTTGACCCACGGATCATTGAAAGACCCCGACAGGCTTCAATGTCTTCGGACCAAACTGCCCCATCAAGGTCTGAACCACGAGGCATTGAGTTTCCAGCTGGCTTCTCTGGCTCTCGCGCACCTCCGCCTTCCTCTGCTGTCTCTAGCAAGAAGACAACGAATGTCGAAGCTCTAGCCAAGAAGCGCAATGCCTCTGCTTCTGATGCCCATGATCCGAAGAGGCAGAAGACAAAGAAGCTACTACCCCCTGTGTCCGCTCAAGTACCTCCACCTCCACCTGTTACATCATCCACCCATGCTACTCACCAGGAGCCACTGCAAGTGACGCATATCTCCATGGCTCCTCCTGCCGCTAAGAATCAAGAGAGGCAAGTGATACTACACGAGTCTGCTACTACAGAGACTCCTGTTGCTGATGACATTCCAGCTGCCGAAGACATCCCAGCTGAAGACATTGCTCTCGAAGCTCATGCTGAGAAGCCAATGTAGATGGAGAAAACCCCATGTTGAACACTGATGCCCCTACTGATAGTGAGTATGTTGACACCGGCACACCTCTGAGGCCCTCTGTGCCAGAGAACATCCCAAGTACTCCACCATCTGCATTCTCAACTCCTGTGCCCAGAACACCTGAGTCTCCATTTGTGGCCAGAGAAGTTGAACCCACGGAGCATGCGTCGCCTCTCAAAAGGCTTCACCGTGGACCCAGATTGGATACATCTTCGATGCAGAGCATCCCTGAAGACGAGGTCCACGTGTCTCCCACTGCACCTGTTGATGAAGTCCTTAGAATCAGAGACATTGCTCATAACATGCCAGAGCACGACGCCCCCGCCACTGAAGACAATGCTGCAGAAAACATTGTGCGCGAAGTCAATGACCCATCCTCTGATGGTCCTCCAGTTCCTGCGACGCCTTCCTCCGACGACAATGCTAACAACATTGTGCTGGCCCGTAACATAGAAGGGCAAATGGTTCCTACCAAATGGCCTAGACTGGTTGCTCCACCAAGGATGGGACCACAATATGAATATCATCTTCAAAGACGCCCCACTGTTCTGAACCCTATGCCAAGGCTTCCTATGCTTCACCAACAAGGGTGTGCTCGTCCTCATATCTTCAGCGTCAAGTATTTCTGGCTCAACAACACCTTCTTCGACTCCGGTCGCAATCCGTATGCCTGTTCGAAGATTCAGTCTGATAGGTTCTGGAGCGTCCCTCAAAGGGAATACTACACATCTGTGCTCTATGGCCAGAACCGAATCTTTCCACACAAAAGGCTCAGTCTTGAAGCCATGAAGAGATTGCCATGTTTTGACCAAGCCATTGATTGTCTTCGGGATGTTGGACTCTTGGCCTTTGTTACTAATCATGAAGATTGGAATGAGGAGCTCATTCTTCAGTTTTACGCCACCCTCCACATCTCTGGCTTCGGGCGAGACCTGAAGACATGGAAGCTGCACTTCATGATTCGAGATGAATATGTCACAACTGATGCTGCAGAATTCTTCCCAGCAACACCTCTTGCATCCTGTGATGAAGTTATGCCCAGTGTCTTCCAACTGCCCCAGCCAAATATGACTGATATGCTCACAATGATGGAACCATTGGCACTTGAAGCAGATCTGCCACACTCATTCTTCGTCGATGATCTTCAGTATCTGCCAAAGACTATTTATCACATTCTTCGAGACACCATTTGGCCGATCAAAGGGCATTCATCTTCGAGCAAGATTGAAGGAGCTCTGAAGACATTGATCTACAACATCGTCTATGGCGTCAGGTTTGATCTTCAAGATCCCTTTCTGCGAAATCTGGCTGCCAATGGCATCCCCTTGTTTGAACCCAAGATCTATGCACCATGGATAATGCGTTTCATCAAGTACAGATCCAACACAAGGTTCTTGCCATCAGCTCGCAATCATGGGATATATGTTCCTGATGTCGAAGTCATTCACACTGATATCTACCCTCCAAAGAGCAAAAATTCCCTGATGCAAGGCACCAGTGGCACAGCTGATCAGGAAGGACTTCACATCCCATCTGATGCATCCCGTGCAAGGCACATTGGCTCTATTCGACAACCTCAACCAAGTGCAACAGCCACTGAAGCCACATCCAGCACTTTGCCTCGCCAAGCACGAAACATGACTGAACGTGCCATGACAGATAGAGAGCTTCTTGTCTCTCTCATTCAGAAACAAGATCGTCATCATGAGTGGACTCGAAGACAAATGGCTTCTATGGTTCACGACATCAATAGGATCCGCAATCTCACAACCAAGAATGCTTTTGTTGCTCATGAGACAAGCCGCCGTGCCTGGAGGACATTGACCATGCTAGCTCCTGAGGATGAACTTCGTGAAGATGGCTACAGGCAACACTTTCACTTCAGTGCTCCGCCACCTCGCACCGAGAAATGGCATTGGACGCCTTCTCTCGAAGACAGTGACTTCTCCTCTGATGCCCCATCCATCAATGCGTGTCTTGCCAATGATGAATCTGATGACGTCTCTTCTCCGTCAACTGCACATCGCGACACTGCACCAAGCTCTCCTGCACCAACAAACATCGACCCTACTGCACCATCATCTTCAACTCCTGCTGGGGACGCGTAGTGCCCAATGTCTTCGTCCTTTTTGGTCATTTGATGACAAAGGGGGAGAAGCATTGGTTTGATAGTCATCAAAAGGGTCTACCTATAAGGGCTGGGTGTTGTCTTTTGTTAAGTTTACAACTCTCGTCTTTGAACATTTGCTATTTGGGTTGTAAAACTTAAGTCCTGATGGACATCTGCACACTTTATGTTTACCGTACCTTTGGCGCTACTTTAAGTTTTATCATATGTGCTCGAAGCCATACTGCAGACGCCCATTTTTCATTATGCATTTCATTATCTTCGAAACATTCTTTAAGTGCATAGTGATTGGATTACAAGATATAGGGGGAGATCTCCACAAACTATAACCTACCATGTGCTTTTGCATTTCAAGCAAAATCTTCATAAGCACATCTTTAGGGGGAGCTCTCTAGATCTTGCAATCATAATCTCCAAGTCCTTATCTTCACATATATTATTCCCGTTGAAAACTTCAACCAGTTTGTCATCAATCACCAAAACGGGGAGATTGTAAGTGCATCTAGTGGCACCCTTGTTTGGTTTTGGAGTATTGAAGACAAACGTGGTTGAGGGACTAATGTGTTTGTGAGAGTTCACAGGATAACACAGATAGAAGTCTCTGGAGATTCAGTTTAACCATCGAAGACGACCCCTAAAAATGTCCGAAGACATTGATGATGGCCGAAGCCATTGGTGGTATGCGAAGATAATCGCCTGGAGATAATGAAACGCGAAACGAAGTCTTTTGGTAGTTTTGTTTCTTCTTTCCTGAGTCATAGGAGCCACCATACTGTTAAGTGGGGTCGATGTGATCAAAGTCAGATGCTGACGTGATGCTCAACCCAAACCTATGTCTTCGAGTGAAGACAATGAGAGCAAATCTCTTCCAGAGTTGGTTGAGTCAGCTTTACTTGTAGCCCAAGTAAAGCTGCCGTGTGTGTTTGAAATCCGACCGTTGTGACACGTGTTGGTTGGCCATTCACCCAGGGTCATATTGGTCATATCAGGTCGGGTTGCTCGCTGGCTATAAATAGAACACCCCCTCCACCATGAGAAGGTGGCTGCTCAGAGAGAGATACGGCTGGTGTCGTTTTGGAGCAACCCACCTCGAAGACATTGAGAGAGAGAAACATCCTGCGAGGATAAACCTAAACACCCAGAGCTAGAGTGTTTGAGCATCACCGAAGTCGTTCTGTTCTGAGAGAACTGAAGACTTATTACACTTGAAGACTGTCATCTTCCAGACGGTTAGGAGTCTGGGTCTAGAGCAATCCAAGAGTCATTGTGGATCGCCGGGTGACCATGTTTGTACGGGTTTCGGAAGTCTCCCCTGAAGACTTACCTGATTGATTGGGCGTTGTCTAAGTGCCTTTGGCTCAAGGGGTAGATGGTGAAGACAAGGTCTTCTGAGTTCAATCTCAGCCTCCCTAACCAGACTTACAGTTGTCACAGCAACTGGAACTGGTCCAACAAATCCTATGTCTTCATCAAGGTGCCGGTTCTATCCTTCACTCTTTACATTCTGTACTGAACTGTGAAGCCATTGCATGAATACTTCTGACTGAACACATTCCTTGAAGACATTCATATCTGCTGTTTATCTTCATACTATCTTAGTTTGTCTTCGACTCATCTTAGCGTGTATGATAATAATGCTCAACTTGCTTGTATGTCTTCATTGTATTGCATGCCCTGCTTAGATCCTTGATATAAATCCCTACCTAATCCTGTCTCGCTTCCGCATACTTCGAATACATTCACTGTTTCGAAGCCTTTCATAAAAATTGCCAATTCACCCCCTTCTAGTCGATAACTAGCACTTTCACCACCCTAGGTGGGCTGGCATCACCACCCTCGTCTCCAAGTCGCACGGCGGCAGGCGCATGTACGTCGACTTTGTCTCTCTCAACCAGGCTTGCCTCGCGAGGCCCTTCTCTCCACCATCTCCGCTCATGCGCATGCCCTTCAGCTTGGAAAACGCTACAGCCACCTTCGCGAGGCTGGCGTGCATGAGTCTGGAGTCCCACATCACGGATTTGGACAAAAATCGCCAACCGGCCCCCGCGGCCCCACGAATGACGGCGGAGGGTGTTTCTGTACAAAACATTTGGAATGCCCTCCATCACCGTAAGCTCTATCCGTGCTCCACGGATACGAGCAAGACGGAGTTGTACACGCTCCGGGGCTCTCTCTCTACCCTCGCTACCCTCGACACATGAGAGTCCCTTCCCACTCTCGTGGAAGCCCCATGCTCAGCATTGGCGGATACCCCATGCTCAAACATGGCGGACCTTTTTGACAATGAGGGTGCTTTTCAGCTGCATCAACCTTAGGCTAATCCGTGTCCGTCACGGAAGCATTTCTGTCATCCTTCGAGGGCGCTTTTCAGCTGCACAAACATCGCGCCGACCCGTCTCGACCACGGCGGCATGTACCTTCCAGTTATGTAATGAACCTGCTTCATGCATCAGTAAAGCTCATCTCTTTCGGGATTCCGTGCACTTGCAGCTAAGTATGCCTTAGGAAGGGGCACGCTCTCGTGATCTCCCTTTCGTCTGTCACACAAGCGGGGGCTAGGCACTGTGTCTGTGCTCGGGTCAATCCCTGCAGCACTGCAAAACCCAAGCGACTGAGCTCTGGCTCGCGGGCTCGCTCCCATGCACGTCACCTCACCAGGTCTTTGGTGCCTTGGTATCCTCGTGTGACACCCATAGGCGACCTCGTGAGCGTGCCCCACTGATCCCCTTGCAAAACTTGGTGGTTTCCCTGTTGCAGGACATCGAAGGCCTCAAGAGCCTCACCTTGAAGGCCTTGCGAGCAGCGTCGTGCGGACAAAGGGCTCGCTCCGACGCCGTGCACCTAAAGGAGCTAAGTATAAACCCCCTCGGGTTCCCTCACTCTCATCTTCCTTTTGAGGCGCCCTAATCTCCTTGGCACGAGCCGCCTGCGCGTCAAGGGGGTTAGTCTGAGCATCGCGCCTCAGCATCTCCTACCGGCCCTAAGAGCCCTGCACCCTCTGGCCTTGCTAAGCCCTTGATCCAAGCATACCGGTGATGGTGCAACCTACCTATGGGGTTGGGACCCAGCAACACAGGGCACAAAGGCGGCGTAAAAAGGAGAGAAAGGGAGCCTGAGGAGGGAGGCGGTGACGGATAAAATACCGGGGGCATAAAACGAAGGTATCATAGGAATGTCTTCATGCCGCCACGGGGCCGCATCTACTCCGTTACAGGAAGGAGCGCCAGGGGCCTCAGGCAGCAGAGTCGCCATCGGCGCCGACAGCAGGGGCGTCTCCGTCTTCACCGGACCCCTCCACGTCGGTGGAGAACCGCTCCACCAGGCTCACCACATGATCCTCTACCGACCTCGCGAGTGTGTCCTGGAGCTCCTCAGGGACCGGGAGTAGCACCTTGTTGAAGTCGAAGTCGCCGTCGACGAGCAGTAGGTTGCTAAAGACGCGGGTCGACACCTGGCTCAGAAGGTCTTGGCTCTCGACATCGCGGATCTCGTTCCAATGAGTGGAACCCGCCTCCAGCTGTTCAACGAGCCTTGTAAAGAAGGCCAGGTAGCTGGCGTCGTCGTTTTCCCGAGAATCCTCCACCCTCTCTAGGGAAAAGGCGGCCACGACACGGCGAGCGCGTGCCGTGAGCTCTTGGAACATCTTGGAGCGCATTTGATGCTCCGCGCGCCTCTACGGAGCCTCGTCATGGGTTCGCTGCGCCTCGGTGCTAACGACCCCCACCTGCGCCAGGAGCTCCTCTACCTCGCGGCGATTCATGGCCTCGCGCCCCTTCATGCTCTGGGTTTTGGCCTCTGATGCCACAAGCAGCTTCTTGAGCCTGGCGATTTCGGCGTCAAGCTCACCGTGCCTCTTTGTGAAGCAGTTCTCCTGCGTCTGCAAGCTCTTGGAGTGTTGGTTAGTGAGGACCTCGGTCCTCCGTGCGATCTGACCTTGGGCCTACTCGTCGATCTCCGCCTTGCACTTCGTGGGCCTCTCCTTGAGTGTGGCGATGGCCATCGCCAAGCGCTCCTCGTAGGAGGGCTCGCCGGCCGCCACGACGCAATCCAAGTTCTCCAGGCGCTCCTGCTCCATCTCTTGCTCGATGGCGGTCCACTGGAGTTTGCACTCCCGGGAACCATGTCCAGCTCCAGAGCAGTCGCGCTGCTCTCATGTCGGGCCACCACCTTCTCGCAGGAAGCAAGCTGGGCCTTGCGGTCCGCGATGCGCTTTTGGAAGGCCTCCCTCTCTGCCACCGCCTCTTGAAGACGGTGGGCTGCCACTTTGGCGTCCCGAATCGCCCCGTCGAGGAGTTCCTGGGTCTTCCGGACGGCCTCCTTGGTTTCCATCCGCGCGACATCGGCCTGACGACGGCCTAGCTTGATAGCCACCTTCAGCTACCGTGAGCCTCCCGCACGACGCTCCCGCTCCTAGCGGAGACCCTCTTCCTCTGGCGCGAGGTCGGCCTCCAGGGAGACGAGGGCTGATCGGACATGGTGCAGGGTCTCGTTCCACAGCAGGCCACTGTGCCTCACAATGGTCAGCGCCCCATGCGTGCTTGGCCCCTCCTTCTCTGGCCCCACCGGCTCTGAAGGAATGGGGGATGTCGTGTCATCGAGCCGGACGAGCTCTGCCTTGGTCTCCCACACTGCCCTCGCTCCCGCTAGCGGCTGGGCTTTCCGGGTGGAGCTGGGCGCGGCTGCCTCTGGCCCCTAGGGACCAGGCGATCGCGCGGCACTTGTGCTGGTCAGCACGGCGGCGTCAGCCTCACTCCTGGGGCCGGTCTCCCGGAGACCCCCCTCCTCCTCCTCCTCCAGCGAGAGGGGAAACCTTCTCAGCAAGCTTGGCAAAAGCCACTGCCCCTTCTTCTGTAGTCCCGCCGCGCTGCTTGGGGTTTAGTGGGGGCGCCGGCGTGGTGTCCGTTCCTAGCTCCCGTTGGGTCCTGGCCACGTCCCGGGCTGGGGGCCTTTCTTCCCATTCTTCGTCTTTGGTGAGGGGCCGTTTCTGCGTGGGAGAGGGTCAGTTAGGATTGCGTGAGGGGAGCAAGGGAGCACTGGAGTTGCACAAGGCGGGCAGGCTTACTCGTCTTGCAGGACCCGACGCCTCCTCTTTAGCCTCCCGGCCATGCAGCTGCTGCTGCCCCTCCCTTGGAGCTCCCCCGAGGCCCTCTAAGCTGCGGAGGGGATATTGAAGGGGAGGAGGACGAGTAGAGGAGCTATTTGGGGGTGAGATGGTGGGCGGGGCAATGATGTGACCGTGCCCCAGTGTACAAGCTTTATCTTCGGGATGACGGTTCCAAGGTGTCGTGGTGAGTTGGGGCATTCTGCTCCGTCGGATCTGCGACGCGTCGCCCCCGGGCCCGATAGTTCGATGGCCTCCGCACCTTTTCGTCGCTAACGGGCAGGACATGCGCGCTGCGGGCCCGGGGGCTACTGTCGGCCTAGTGAGAACCATGGTACCACTGCCCGCCCGCCAATTGGCCTGAGGGCGACGCTGAGCTGACTGGAGCCAGACAGTCCTGTCTTTTCCTCCCGGAGGTGGTTGCCTATTGTGGGGACCCCGACTCATAAGTTGTGATCAGTGAATGCACGTGTACAGTGATCCCAGAGATCAATGCTCACTGAACACACAAAAGCTGAATAACAAGAGTCTTACATCCATAAATACCGTCATACACAAATAAAGATCATCAAGGTCAAGTCTTACATAGATATGGCCATGAAGGACAGAAAACAAACATAAACTCGCAGCGGAAATCTTGAAAGTTAGCTTAGACCCATGCCATCTTCCTTAACCCTACAAGCATTCTGACTCGGAAGCTTCCTAATTCGCATGTTCGTCTCAAACGAAATCTTCACCATATTCCTGCTCTTCCATGCCTGGCTAATTAAATAACCAATGGCAAGCCAATGAGTAGTTTGAATGTACTCGCAAGCAACCCATGTTTGGAAAAGGTAAAACAATGCATGGTATAGCACTAAGTAGGTAGTTTTGCGGAAAGCTAGTTTTTAGTGCAATATCATGTCCTACCATCTATAGCACTAAGTAGGTAGTTTTGCGGAAAGCTAGTTTTGAGTGCAATATCATGTCCTACAATTATGCATCAACAGGTTGCAGATATCCATATGAACAGGTTATAGATATCAATGTAAGCAAGGCTTCGCCGGTGGGTCGGTGAAGAGCGCAAGGTACTCCTTCGCACTCATGCGACGACGACGTGTGGGTGCATCTCTAGCTGGGGGTACTCCTCCTCTGTAAGCGATAGCTGGTTGTCCCTCGGGGGCTCCATCCTTCTTGCTCTTGTCGCGCTTTACCTTGGCTTGATGAAGTAGCTGTCGGGTGTGGTGAAGTTCCTTGCGAAGCTTCACGGACTCCTTTATTAGGTTGTGAGCCAGACTGTCGGCGGAGAGGCTGAAGTAGGTCTGGAACCTGAGTGGTGTGCCATCCTCCTTGGATGGGACCAACGTCCAACTCTCGCCAATATCATCCTTCCTAAAAGGTAGGTACGTAGCGAGTAGCTGGTTCATTCGCCATCTCTGGAATGATGTCGCGAAGGTGGATAATTGCCTTGCGTGCAACTGTCTCGACTGCGAACGCCAGAGTCTCCATCTGTGGTACTCCATCGTGACGGCATCGACCCAGTGCTCGTGGTAGAGGAAAACGGGTGGTCAGCGATACTGGCACTTCTCCAGGCTATCCTCAAGGAGTAGAGGAAAGCCGGATGCTAGGACGTCCTAGGGTACGACGGCCATCTACAAAGTTTTGAAGGGAGGAGAGTTAGTAAGGGTTTGAAATAGACTAGAAGAGAAGAGAAGTATAGAAACTGTTGCACTTAGCAACTAGGCATAGTTTTTGAAAAGGGTTTTATCCTAACTAACGTCCATGCTAAAGTAGGCTTCCTAGAGTCAGGATGGCTCTGATACCAGCTTTGTGGGGACCCCGACTCATAAGTTGTGATCACCGAATGCACGTGTATAGTGATCCCAGAGATCAATGCTCATTGAACACACATAAGCTGAATAACAAGAGTCTTACATCCGTACATACCGTCTTACACAAATAAAGACCATCAAGGTCAAGTTTTACATAGATAGGGCCATGAAGGCCAAACAACGATCGTATACTCGCAGCTGAAATCTTGAAAGATAGAGTAGACCCATGCCATCTGCTTTAACCCTACAGTCATTCTGACTGGGAAGCGTCCTAATTCGCATGTTTGTCTCCAACGAAATCTCCACCATATTCCTGCTCTTCCATGCCTGGCCAATTAAATAACCAATGGCAAGCCAACGAGTAATTTGAATGTACTCACAAGCAACCCATGTCTGGAACAAGCACTATTGCAGGCGCCTAATATACAAACGGTTTTTAACCCCTTTCCGTGGCGTAGTCTCAAACCGTCGCCTTGCATGTGTGGGCGATAGGGGGGCTATCCCACACGACACAGAAAACCAATCGGCGATGTGTCAGTGCACTAGAAGAGGGGTATCCAGTGCCCCTGACCTATGCATAGTCGGTAGTAGCAAAATCAATTGGGAAGGCTACCACATCACCAGGCAAGCATTCAAGAACCAGCATCCGGCAGTAACAACCTACAGAAGGCCAAGCAAGCGCCGACAACACCAGCACAACAGCCCATGAGGGGCCCAAAGCACGCCAGCCATGCCCCCGGAGCCTGCCGGGGACCGAGGCGCGCACATCTCCGGAAGACCCGGCAAGCCGTCCCCCGGCAAGCACGAGCTAACCAGCCACCGCTCCACCGCATCGCTACGCCAGTCTTTTATCGATGCGGTGTCGAAGCCTCAAGCGGCTGAATAGCTCTCGCTAAGCACGTGGCGGCGCGCCGGAAGGCAAGTTATACCCAGTTGACACCCGTCCAGCAGCATGTGAAGACCCTAAGCAATGGCAAGCCAAGCGGTGGCAAGAGCTTGCCGGGGATGCATCCCCGAGCGCCTCGTAGTCTAGTAATCATGGTATTCTGTCCTAAATGCCAGAGTTAGGTATGATAGCTCTGCTAAGCTATCTAATCGATAGATAATGACTGTTTTGCCACTGTGGTAACCCATTGCACTATAAAAGGAGTCCCAAGGCAACCTAGCTCAAGATTCGGACCTTTGGACACTTGTACTCGCGTGGTAGCTCACCCCGATAGCAACTCTTGCCGGGGTTAGGCGCTGCATGTTCTTCGTGTTCTTTTGATCAATCCACCAAAAGCAGGAGTAGGGTTTTATGCTTAGAAGTGGCCCGAACCTAGGTAAAATGCTAGCTTCCTGATCGTCGCGCCGTCTCATGCTCTCCGCTCTTTGTGCAATGTGACCCCCCTTGCCAAACCACAAAGGGTCCCTTGGTCCCATAGGGGATCGCGAGCATCCGTGCCCCGACATCTTTGGCGCGCCAGGTAGGGGGTGTGCATCATTTGCGCGAACCCGAGTTCGTGAACGGCGAATCGATCATCATCGTCATCTTCTTCATCCATGGCTCCCAAGAAGAAGTCCGGTGCGGCCACGCATCGCTCCACTTCAAAGGCTCCGTCGCATGCAGCCATAGATGCGGCGGGCGCTGTGGCGGCCGCAAATCAGACGGGCGTCGTGGGCGACGCGGCTGGCGCAGGCGCCGCCACCGTCATGTCCCCCGCGACCGAGGCTGGAGGAGGGAACGCCGGACAGGAGCAACAGCAACAACATCCTAGCGAGCACGCCCCTGGTGCCACGGATGGAGGAAACGACTTATCACCGCCTCCCCACCGCGCGGATGGCTGTGGTCGTCATGGCGGCACAGAATCCGGAGCAAGCCGCGACCCCCCATCTGCACCTATCACCAGCGCGGCCACTGGATGCACACCCCGTCCAGAAGAAGACGGAGCGCTGAGCGGAGCCGCGAATCTGCGGGCTCCGCGTCCCGCACGTCAGACCGCCCCGGCGAATGGTGCACAACGTCAAGAACGTGGTGACGCCCTTCTTGGTTCCACCAGGAGCCGGGCGACGTCGCGGTCTGCCTCTTTCGCCATGCCGGACACGGCATCGGAAGCAATGGCACAAGCCCATCTTATGCTTAACTTCCCGCTGGCGGCTGTCAAGATGGATGAGTGGACAGCTACCATCCAGAGTCTGATTTCTTTCGTCGAGCAAACCCAGGAGCAGCCGCGGCGAGCTTCATGTGCTGACGAGTTCAACGAAGCCTCTATGGCCTCGCCAGGCCCACGCGATCGCCGGGACCAGCGGCGTGTCCTGGAGGATCGGCGGAAGGAAGACGCGCGCATCACCATCGAGTGGCGTCGGGAAGCACACCGTCAGTCCGACAGGCGCAATGGCCCAGACGCTGGCGACCCCGCGCCCAGTGCTGGCGGGTACCTGCCTTACGAGGTGAGGTGCCCTGCCTTCACCCGCGAGCTGCGGCAGGTCCGCTGGCCATCGGCCCGAGTTTTCAAACCAGAGTTGACGGAGAAATACGATGGAAAGCTGAACCCGGCGGAGTCCCTGGGCATCTATACGATAGCCGTTTAGGCTGCCGGAGGAAGAGATGAAGAAGTGCTCGCCACCTACTTCCCTTTGGCACTTAAGCCAAATGTGAGGTCGTGGCTGATGCACCTACTGGAAAACTCCATCTCCTCCTGGGCTGATCTGTGCAACGAGTTCGTCGGTGCCTTCATAGGTGGCCATCAGGAGCCAGGACAGCCCTGCGATTTGCAAGTCCTGCCGCAAAAGGAAGGAGAAACTTTGCGGAAGTACATTCAAAGATTCAGTCGAGTGCACCGCAAGATTCCAGAAATACACCCCGCAGCCATGATTGTCGTGTTCCATTCGAACGTGCGCAACAGGAGGATGCGGGACAAGATGAATGTGAAACTCCCCAAGACTGTCAATGAGCTGTACACAATGGCGGATAAATGTGCCCGTGCTGAGGAGGGAAGGCGACTCCCAGGAGAGGAGGCTGGCGTCGAAGTTGACTCAGATGACGACGATGACACCCCCGGCTCAAAAGGGAGGAACCGAAAGCGCAACAATAAGTGCAAGGGAAAGGCAGTATTGGCTGTGGATGGCTTTGGTAATCTCGCTGCCGGCAAGAAGGCCAAGGCCGAGACCCCCGACAAGGAAGCTACCACGTGCACTGATTGCCGGGAGGCCGCAGCAGCAGAAACAACTGGGAAGTCCGATGGGCCGTACTGCAAGATCCACCGTACCAAGGGCCATGATCTCCAAGAGTGCCGCCAGGTTGAGCAACTTGTTGAGAAGCAGAAGGCGGAGTACGAGAAGCATGACAAAGAGACGGGCCAAGACGCTGCTGCAGGGAAGGGCCGTGGCGGTAGAGGAGGCCGCCGCGGCAAGACCTCACAGCAGAAGGAAAGGCCGGCCAGAGGCCATGAGAAGAAAGAAACAGAGGATATGAGTGAGGATGAGGATGACGCGGAGGATTCCAGTGATCGAGAATTCCAGAGAGCGACCGAGGCCATGTGTGTTGACGGGGGTGCGTCTTTGCACTCCTCTCACCGACAACTCAAGCAATGGGCGCGTGAGGTCAACGCTGTGGAACCTGCTGCAGAATCCAAAAGGCCGCTCAAATGGTCCCGCACGCCTATCATCTTTGATGAAGAGGATCATCATGATCGCACTACCATAGTCAGATGTTTGCCATTGTTGGTTTCTCCAACAATCCGCAACCTCAAGGTCACCAAGATGTTAGTTGACGGTGTGGCAGGGTTGAACTTAATCTCCCCAAAGGTGGTCGAGAGGCTGCAATTCCCTGATGGAGAGCTCAAGGCTTTGGGTACTTTCCAAGGAGTCAACCCTGGCAGGAGCCGACCCAAGGGGAAGATCACCTTGCCTGTGACGTTTGGCGGGGAGTTAAACTGCCGAACCGAAAAGGTAGTGTTCGATGTGGTTGAGCTTCCCCTGCCTTACAATGGAATTCTTGGCCGCCCAGCCCTGGCAAAATTCATGGCAGCATCCCACTATGCTTACAACACTTTGAAGATGCCAGGACCCATTGGAATCATTTCTGTCCCTACCGACAAAAAGTATGCAGTCATATGCGTGGATAAGATATATCGAGACGCGGTAGCAGCTGAAGTCGCGGAAGCGCCGGCTCCCGCCATGGAATCAAGGAAAGAAAGGAAGTCTAGCAGAGACACCGTCAAGGACTCTGGGAAGCGCGCCTCTTCAGAGTGCGCTGCACCCGTCGAGGATCTGTCGGAGAGCTCCACTAGCATGAAAGCCAAGGTCACCTATCCTGAGACGAAGAAGATCCCGGCAGGGCAAGATGGTGCCGGTGGCACGTTCACCATCAGCGCCACCCTTACTGACAAATAGGAAAGTGCGCTTGTTGCCTTCCTGCGGGCGAATGTCGATGTGTTTGCCTGGCAACCATCTGACATCCCCGGTGTTCCCTGGGAGGTAATCGAGCACCACCTTGCTGTCTGCCCCCACGCCAGGCCCGTCAAATAAAAGGTTAGGAAGAAGGCCGTGGAGCGGCAACAGTTCATCACCGAAGATATCAGGAAACTTGAAGCAGCTGGTTTGGTCAGAGGAGTGTTGCACCCAACTTGGTTAGCCAACCCGGTGGTGGTGCGCAAGGCAAATGGGAAATGGAGGCTTTGCATAGACTTCACTTACCTGAACAAAGCTTGCCCGAAGGACACTTTCCCCTTGCCGCGCATCGACCAGATTGTTGATATCACCTCCGGGTGTGACCTGCTTTCCTTCTTGGATGCTTACTCCGGATACCACCAGATCTTCATGGCTAAGGAAGATGAGGAGAAGACCGTGTTCATAACTCCGTGCGGCACGCACTGCTTTGTACGGAAGCCCTTCGGGTTAAAAAGCGCTGGTTCTACCTTTGCCAGAGCCGTGCAGACCGGATTTGGACCACAATTGCACAGGAATGTAGAAGCCTACATGGATGACATAGTTGTCAAGACCAAGGATGAAGCAAGTCTGATACAAGACTTGGAAGAGACTTTTGCAAACCTATGCAAGATCAACCTGAAGCTCAACCCTGAAAAATGTGTATTTGGCGTCCCGTCCGACAAGCTACTTGGGTTCTTTGTATCTCAGCGGGGGATAAAAGCAAATCCCGACAAGATCAAGGCAATTGAACAGATACAGGTACCCAAGACCATCAAGGATATCACACGTTCGAATGGGTGCATTACCGCACTAAGTAGGTTCATCTCCAAATCCGCCAAAGGCGCACTGCCGTTCTTCAAGATCCTGAAGAAGGCAGGCCCGATAAAGTGGACCCCGGAAGCAGAAGTAGCGCTGCAAGATCTGAAAACTTACCTTTCTTCCACTCCCACCTTAGTCGCTCCTAAACCACAAGAACCGTTGCTGCTATACCTAGCGGCAACGAAGCAAGTGGTTAATGGAGCGCTGGTGGCGCAGCGAGAAGTAGATGGGGAAGCAGCCGCTGCGGCCGATGCTGCCGGGGACAAAACCGAAGCTCCTGCGGCAGGACCCAATGCGCAACCAGAGGGATCTCAACAAGCTGACGAAGGCAGTTCCAAAGAAATGGCAAAAAGGAAAGTGGTACAACAGCCGATGTACTTTGTCAGCTCCTTGTTGCAGGGGGCTAGGTCAAGGTACTCTGGAGTGCAGAAGCTGATCTTTGGCCTCATCATGGCCTCGAGGAAACTGCGCTACTACTTCCAAGCCCATGAGATCACCGTCATCACTCGCTTCCCGCTGCAGCGCATATTGAGGAACCCCGAAGCCACTGGCAGGATAGTTGAGTGGGCCCTTGAGCTGTCCAGCTTTGGTTTAAAGTATGAGAGCACTTCCACAATTTAGAGCTGGGCGTTGGAAGAATTCATTGCAGAATGGACACCCATGTCTGATGAAGAGATCCCAGACACAGTCCTCCCCGACAAAGAAACGCCCAAGGACTGGATCATGTACTTCGACGGTGCTTTCTCGCTTCAGGGTGCCGGAGCAGGTGTGCTCCTCGTCGTTCCCACCAGAGAACACCTCAAGTACGTGGTTTAGATACACTTTCCCTGGGAGGAAGCTACCAACAACACCGCTGAATATGAGGGGCTCCTTGCCGGACTCAGAATCGCAGTGGAATTGGGAATCAAGAGACTGATCATCCGACAGGATTCGCAACTCGTGGTGAAACAAGTCAACAAAGACTATCAGAGCCCGTTGATGGAGGCATACGTGGATGAAGTGAGGAAACTGGAGGAGCGCTCTGATGGATTGCAAGCAGAGCATGTGCCACGTGCAGAAAATACCATCGCTGATCATCTATCAAAATGCGTTGCACAAAAGCTCCCTGTGGAACCAGGAACCTTTATCCTTCACCTCACGCAACCTTCGGTATCCCCCTCAACGATGGCCAGGAAAAGAAGAAATCTGAACTCCAGCAAGCATTTCCCGCCAGAGCTTCCCAAAGCCGCTTGTAGAGAAGCTGCCGGAGGCGGTCTCGCTTCGCATGGTGAGCAGTTGTTTCCTACAGAACCCCAGGTTCTCGTGGTCGAGACAAGTGCTCCCACGGACGAGGAGATGCCTTTAGTCCTAGTTGTCGAGCCCCAGGCTCCAATTTGGGCACATCACATAGTCCGTTTCCTTCAAATAGGATAACTCCCCGAAGAGCAAGAAGAGGCCAAAAAAGTAGCCCGTCGATCAAGTATGTACCAGTTTGTCGATGACACTCTGTACAGAAAAAGACCCAATGGCGTGAAATTGAAGGGCATTTGCTGGGAGGATGGACTAGGGCTGTTGGCGGAGATTCACGGAGGTGTATGCGGCTCGCTCATTGGATCTAGATCTCTTGCCTAGAAAGCCTTTCGGCAGGGTTTCTATTAGCACACTGCCCTCCAAGATGCAACTGAGTTGGTCACCAAGTGCGAAGCCTGTCAGTTTGACTCCAAGAACACCCAGCAACCAGCGCAAGCTCTCCAAACGATCCCTTTATCCTGGCCCTTCTCGATCAGGGGGCTTGATATTTTGGGCCCCTTCCCCCGTGCTGTCGGGGGCTTTGAGTTCTTGTTCGTGGCAATCGACAAGTTCACAAAGTGGCCTGAGGTGGAGCCAGTGAGGAAGGTGACCGCGCAGTCAGCTATCAAGTTCATGAAAGGGCTGATGTGTCATTTTGGAATACCCAACAGAGTGATCACCGACAACGGCACCTAGTTCATGAGCCGCGCCTTCATGCAATACATCTAAAGCCTTGGGAGCAAGGTCTCCTTCGCCTCTATTGCCCATCCAAGGAGCAACGGGCAAGTCGAGAGGATTAATGCGGAAGTGCTGTGAGGACTCAAGACAAGAACTTTCGATAGATTGCGGAGGAGCAGCAAGCGCTGGATAGATGAGCTGCCGATGGTTCTTTGGTCCCTCAGAACGACACCGAATCAAGCTACCGGCCAAATTCCCTTCTCCCTGGTATACGGGGCGGAAACAGTGCTCCCCACGAAACTCATATACGGGTCACATGGAGTACTTCCCTACGACGAAGTAGAGCAAGAGCAGCTGCGGCATGACGATGCCACGCTCCTCGAGGAAGATCTTCTCCGGGTTGTTGTGCGTGTTGCATGCTACCAGCAAGCCCTGTGCCGCTATCATAGCCGCAGGGTACATGCCCGGAGCCTTGAGGAAGGCGACCTTGTCCTTAGGCGCGTTCAGTCCGCCAACGGTACCAGCAAGTTGACGCCAAAGTGGGAAGGCCCTTACCAGGTAGCACGAGTCACCAGACCTGGCCAGTCCGTCTTGAGACCGAAGATGGCACCAAGGTGCTTAACTCATGGAATATTGAGCATCTTCGAAAGTTCTACCCGTAAGGCGCGGCCGCCGGGCGCAGTCCCCGGCAGCCACCTTTTGTACAAGCCTTGCCGAAGTTGCATGTAACCCTTTGTACAAAGCCAGGCACAAACCCTGAGCAACAATAATAAAGCTAGGCATTGCATCATATCATGGCATCGCACAAACATTCTGCATCCTTTATGATTGCAATATCATTGCCTATTTACTAGAGGTTTGCTAGAGTACTTGTTGAGTCTATAATCCTTGTTACCGCACTTTCTCCTCAAAGGATAGAGACCTCTTGCGCCCGTGTGTTTTGGCACCAGATAAAAATGGAAGGAGGATGAAGGCAACAAGGATGGCGGCCTAGCGTACTTCGGAAGGGGATACTGCCTAAAACAAGATAAGTCTAATCACGTATCCCAAGTTTTATGCTCCCCAAAAGAAATCCTTACCCTCTTTTCGAACGTGTTCGGTGGAGTTCCCTCACGTGGTGGAAACCCTTGTTGGGATGAGCTGCTCCTCAGCTTCTGCTCTTATCAGCTGTGGGGGACCGCGCCAATACCGACAAGGACCCCTACCGAAGAACAACACCAGCCTGCTGTCGGGGGCTCGTTTCCCTTTCTGGCGCTCGCGGTTAAAAGTGACCCGGCATGCAGTCCCGTGTGGCGAGAGCAAACACATTGACACGATACTAACAGAAGAAAAGGGGGAAGGGGAGGGGATAGTACTCAAGGAAGTAAACTAACATTCATTCATTTGTTTGTTGATACAAATCGGATAGGAATTACATTACGATTAACTAAAACTTGGCGAACCCCAACATCTTTTGACTTATAAAAAGATAAGTGCCCCGTAATGCCTTTCTTGTCCCTCTCCTTCTAGGAGTTATGTGAAGAAGAAGTAGAGGGCAAAAGGAGCGACTGGCTGGGATTCGGCGCTTCCCCGCCAGGACCGGAGGGACGCGTCTGAAGAGCAGAAGGGCCCCATCCCTAGGCAGGGCGGACGAAGCTGACGGAGTGGACAAGACCGACAAGGGGGAAGAAGGCGGAGGGCAGGTGCAGATGGTGGCGCTGCCGGAGCCCAGATGCTAATGATGGTGCTGCCGAGGAGCGCGACGCCTTGGAGACCTCATCCGCGCTCCTGATGCGTCGTGGGTCCCCGACCGCCATCGTCTTCCTCATCGCCACCGCTCGAGGGAACGCCTCCACCATCGCCCAAGATCCCGATGCGGCGGCCTGGGGAGCCCACAGAGAGCATGGTCGTCCTCGGTGGCCAAAGGCGAGGAATTTCCCCCGCCTTTAAGAAGCACACGCGGGTGAAGAACTCCCACCCGTACGCGCCATCCAGAACGCTGCGGGTGGAGAGCTTCACCGCGATAAACGGCAAACCACGGTTGCGACCATACACACGCCAGCGGCGGCCGTGCGGACGGTTTTTCTCCATCACCTTGAAGAAGGGATGTGGGGACCACGGTCCACCGCAACGCTGCATCTCCGTTATAGACTCCGGCGCGATGTCAACCGCGCGGCGCTCCATCAAGACTAAAGAAGCGGGCCACGCAACGGCTAGCATGCCACTGCAGCTGTCCCCGACGCGGCCACCACGCCGCCCACTCCCCCATCCGAGACTCCTCCGGCCGACCTTCAGCTCAGAGTCGTCGATCCAGAGCGGGGACTGGGCGTGGACGCAAGGGGAAGGCCCTGCGGACACACTCGCCAGGCCCTTCCCCCTAAGCATCAGGGAAGAAAGGGTGACTCAAAGACGAACCGGAAGTGAAGGACCAACAGTGAGGACTTGGGTGTAAGAAGGAGATGGAGCTGGATGAGCATCGCCGCCGTGACCCCCTAATTTATAGGGGAGAACACGGGGGCTAGCTCTCCCCCGATCTAGAGCGGCTGCCCGTCTCCACCAATCCCACTACCCACGACTCACGGGTGAACAGATAACCGCCCCATTGCTCCAATCCATGGTGCTGCGGTTTCCGCCACGATCAGGTCTTTAAGTCACGAGCGCCCACCACAAGCTCCTCGCTATGCATGCGGCACGCGTGGCGGAAACGGCCTGAGGTGGTGGGGCAGTGCTGACTAGTAAATTGGCAGTTACCCCTCACCTTGCGCGCCTGTGCATAAATTTTGGGCCTGACCCAATGACACTAAGCAGACGCGTGTGGACCAGACCCGGGGGCTCCTGTCGGTGCACTAGAACAGGGGTATCCAGTGCCCCTGACCTATGCACGGGCGGTAGTAGCAAAACCCGTTGGGAAGGCTACCACATCACCAAGCAAGCATTCAAGAACCAGCATCCGGCAGTAACAACCCGCAGAAGGCCAAGCAAGCGCCGCCAACACCAGCACAACGGCCCAGGAGGGGCCCAAAGCTCGCCAGCCACGCCCCCGGAGCCTGTCGGGTACCGACGCACGCACATCTCCGGAAGACCTGACAAGCCATCCCCCGGCAAGCACGAGCTAACCAGCCACCGCTCCACCGCATTGCTACGCCAGTCACTTATCGATGCGGTGTCGAAGCCTCAAGCGGCTGAACAACTCTTGCTAAGTACATGGCGGTGCGCCGGAAGGCAAGTTATACCAAGTTGACACCCGTCCAGCAGCGTGTCAAGACCCTAAGCAATGGCTAGCCAAGAGGTGGCAAGAGCTTGCCGGGGATGCATCCCCGAGCGCCACCTAGTCTAGTAATCATGGTATTTTGTCCTAAATGCCAGATTTCGGTATGATAGCTCAGCTAATCTATCTAATCGATAGATAATGACTATTTTGGCACTGTGATAACCCCTTGTACAATAAAAGGAGGCCCAAGGCAACCTAGCTCAAGATTCGGACCTTTGGACACTTGTACTCGCGTGGTAGCTCACCTCGACAGCAACTCTTGCCGGGGTTAGGCGCTGCGTGTTCTTCGTGTTCTTTTGATCAATCCACCAAAAGCAGGAGTAAGGTTTTACGCTTAGCAGCGGCCCGAACCTGGGTAAAATGCTAGCGTCCTGATCGTCGCGCCGTCTCATGCTCTTCGCTCTTTGTGCAACGTGACCCCCCTTGCCGAACCACAAAGTGGCCCTTGGTCCCATAGGTGATCGCGAGCATTCGTTCCCCAACACGATGGCTGCGCTTGGTTATACACGATTAGTAAAAAATATGTCGTGTGCGATTGGAAGGGCCATCACAAACAAATATATTGGGGAAGTCATGTGAGATGTGCTTAGCATCCCACACAGTGAATCCCAAAGTACATTTCCGTTCGTATTCTACATCACACACAATTTTCTGCATAACATCGTCTGTGTTAGGGGTGGCCATCACACCCGGTACCTAGAAGAAACTGTTTGGCATATTGCTGTCATCACACACACGTTTTATGTGAAAACATTTGCGAATGTGTGTTCTAATGTACAAAGTTTTCGGCCGGAAGTCGTGTGTGATTTTTCACTAATCCAACACGCCAAATTTCCAGAAACCGTGTGGGTTTGGTGAGGTAATCGCTCAAGGTGTTCTATGACAAATCATCTGCAATATGCACTACACGCTTCAAAGGACTGCCGCACCAAGGCAGTGAAGCCTCCCAGCTGGAGCTGTCCTCTGGCGGAGTGGCTGGGCGACGATGAACGGCCGGTGCCATTGGCGATTGGGGGAGAAGCAAACTAGACAAGCTACGGGGAGGGAGGGGATGAAGGCAATGTGGAGTCACCGGCCGTGAGGGTTTATATAGCAGGCCAGCAAGCATTGGGGATTTGGGGATTTCACCGAGCTGGGCGAGAAGCTAGAGCCGTAGGACGGTTTTGTGTGCGGGAACCTGCTCGGTTGTGCGCAGGAACGGGCTCATCGAGCGGACGCATGGCCAAAAGCGGTGCCGAAGCGTGCAATGGAATCCTCAGGCGGCAACGCGGTGACAAGACGCGAGAGAGGAGGACGGGGTGATGCGCAGGCACATGGGTCATAATAATAAAACGTCTGCAATATTAATACAGGCACACAACACTTCCCAATGTTGCGTGGTAATGATTTCATCCATCGCTGAAAATTGTTTGGCAGCAACCGTCTGCAACAACCCACACAACTTGTTAGTATGAATCGTTTGGCTTATTATTGGTCTTCCCACACAATTCTGATGAATGAATTGTTTGCCTGGTATCACACACACCTTGCTATGGTAACTCGCTTGTGATCTAGATCGATCGACGCAAACAGTTTTTCCGAATGAACTGCATGTCGTACTTCACACAGATATGTATTTTGAGAACCATTTGTGTTATCTTGTCTAATCGCAAACAGTTCATAAACGCCAACTCTATGCCCTGCATCACACACACAACTATTTTCTGAATCGTATTTGATGGATCCACCACCGCACACAGTTCGTGGCATTAGTAACAGAGATTGAACTATACTGTTTGCGATTCATGCATCGCACATAGTTTCGTCGAAGGGTCTCTGATTGATGTGTCATCTTTGGACCATCCTGCAGTAGTGAAGGTATAACAAAGCTTGATATAGCACTAAATCGGTGATTTTGCGGAAAGCTAATTTGAGTGCAAAGGTATGTCCTATGAACATGTAAAGGCATGCATCATGAGGTTCCGAGTAACCACTCGAACATGTCACAGATATCAATATGAATAGAGGTTGAACATCTCATGTTCGATCATCACGTCAAGTCATCATGACTCAACTCAAGTATTCTCTTCCCACACGCACACAACAAGTTTGTGAAAACATCTGGACATATTTTATGCAGCACCACCCAACTGTCCTTGACCATGGACGCGGTTAGTCAAATAGTTTTACACTCTGCAGAGGTTGCACACTTTACCCACAAGACTCGGGGAACTTCCGTGTCATCCATGACTCGCGGTATTTTACATACCCGAGGTAAGCACCCGAACAATGCCTTTCCCTTGACTACACTAAACAAAGAGTCCACTCGTTGGCCCACATGTTCATGATGTACATCACATGAGACTCACTCAGTCATTGTACCATCCATGAAGGGACACAACGGTGTGCCCGGTGTCTGTAAAAACAGTACATGTTCACCCTACCTAGCATGACCCTGTATCGAGAGTGACCACATCACTCCTGCCACTAGTAATGCAGGCTCTCTGCTAGCATCGACCAAAGTAATCAACAAAGCCCCGTCCCATAAGGGGTATCGTGGTTGTACATGTAAGGTTGGGACGGTCGACAAATCTTAAATCCAATCCGTTTTTGAAAACACACACACACAACTTGCTCTGGTACACCAGTTCTTTCTCAAGTGGTCACCTAGGTCATCTTCTCCCTCGGACATTAGTGGCACCCGACGGGGTTTTCAAAAAAGTCTTTGAAAACACTTTGATTCGAACACCATGCATTTTCCCGTGCCATACGCATAGCATCTACTTTAGCATCGTACCTACTTCCCACCCACACAACTCTAAGCATAAGGTAGAGTCGTGTCATGCAAGTATCAACGAGGAAGTAACAGAGGCTACCCATAAAGGTGGTGACCATAATCATCATGATTCGATGCAACAAAGTAAGTGCTATATGCCATGGTAAAAGGGTTTCATAGACACGGTTAAAGGGCAGCTTGCCTAGCTCAACAAAGTCTCCGGGTCTTCAAAATCTTCTGGTCCAACTCCTTCATCGACAATGCAATCTATCGTTGCAAATTTAACGGGCAAAAATAAGAGCATGACAAAAACAGGGGAAATAAGCTACTCCTAAAAATGTCAACCCAGTTTTGTAAAATACTAGGTTAAAAACTATAAATACTAAAAATATTAGTCTCTGGTTTTGAAAAGTAAAAAGTGGTGGAAAGTATTTTAATAGTGAATATTTAAAACAAGGTTTTAAATAAAACCAGTACATAAACTATTTTCAAAAAGTTGCACAAGTGGCATCATTAAATAGCTGGGATTTTAAGATGAATTTAGAGATTTGAATCACTGGATTTGGATAGATATTTAAATATGTGGTAATTTTGGACAATGCCAGAAAATAGAAAAATGAAAGGGCAAATGTGCGTATTGGGCCAAAACGACCAGCCGAGCCGGCCCAACCAGCTAAATTGGCCCAAGCAAGCCAGGCACGCGCGCCCGCTAGGGTTCAAACCCGACAGGCGCGGCCTAGCCGGCGATGTTTCCGGCCACGACAAGGCGATCTGGTGAAGGAAACGGAACTAAGGGAGTGTCGCGGCTCTTGTGGGGATGGAGTTGGTCACCGGAGCTCAGGGATTCGCCGGCGACGAGGTGGCTGCGGCGAAAAAGTTCGGGAGGAGGTCGCCATCGATGTTCCTTAGCTGCAAACACATGGGAGAGAGAGGGGACCGCGTCAGGGCGAGGAGAGAAGGCCACGGGGAAGAAAAACGGGGCCGGAGAAGCTCCCTACCCGGAGATCGACGGCGGGCCGACCCGGCAGAGCTTTAGGTCGGTCTACGTGCAGGGCCCTCCGGTGATGGAATGGGGAGTACGGGGGGGGGGGGCGATTAGGTGCCAGAGGGGGTTATCAGAGGGGGAAAGAGGGCTCGGGGAGGCCATTATATAGGGGCGCGATGGGTGTACCGTGGGCAGCATCCATGGCGTCCGTGGGAGAGGTGCTGGAGAGGGAGGGAGGGCCTGCATGCGTGTCCAGAGGCGTGCGGGAGGGAGTCTGATTCACGGGGAAGTATTGGAGGGAGAGAGAGAGAGAGAGGCCCGGGCGTCCGCGCATGTGAGCTTGCTCACTGTCCGAGCCGGGAGGCGCTCGGCCACGCACTCTGGAGGTTGCCAGGGGGAGAATTAGGAAGGGGCCGTCTGTTTGGACGTTCGCGGACGTCGAGGAGGGGCCAGGGGACAAGCTCCCTCATCCCAACGCGGTCGAGAGCCTCGGGATGCTCCTGCTACAGTGCGAGAGCGCACTGTAGTGCGTTCCAGAGCATGCGCATTGCATGCCATGGCATGCTGCACGTGTTCTGGGCGCGCCCCACTTTGTCTACTAGGGTTTAGGGTTTTTGGAGATGCCCCTTGGATGATCTGGGAGAGAGGGGATGGGGTAGAAGTAAGAGGAGAGGTAGGAATGTGGCTGTCTCAGCTCGCCAGAGAGGTATAAATGAGCATTTCACCCGCCAATCGTTGAGTTGTGGCCATGCAAGCTTTACTGGAGGTAGAAGGGGACTAGGAGGTGTTGTGGTTAAAAGCTTAGGTCAAGGAGAATAGAGAAAGGGGTGAAACCAGCATTTTTACCAAATCATCTGAAGGTGTTTGATGCTGTTTTCAGCTAGAAAATTGCACCAACTTACTGTGAGATTTAACAAGATTAAATGATTGGTAAAAATGAGATGTTCACAAGGTTTGATCTAATTTTAGCAAAGTTGACAATGCAAACTTGGTAAACCCTAGAAGTGAGCAGAAACTGATTTCTATAGATCTAGGCATGCAAATATATTCTCCTTGATGCACCACTTAGTGTAGTGTCATCATTTGGGTAGTAGAGCATGCCCACAAAGGTTGATATCATTTAGAGAAACTTGACAATGCAAAGTTGTTCAAGTTTGGATCTGGACAGAAGGGGTTTTGGGATAATTTGGTGACTCAAAACAGTTGGGATTGAGGTGAAATCTTGCAAGATCATCCCATATAGAATGTGTGACTTGCTAGAATTTTCCTGGATTTATTTGAGAATATTTCTTATAGAAATATTTCAAATGCTTGAAATAGGTAGAAAGGGTTTGAGGGGTTTTGTCCAATATTTTGAATATGACCATGTGTTGAAACTCATACATATGGAAAATATATGTCCGCTGGGTTTCCCTAAATTTTCTCAAATATTTTTAAAGCCTCAATTCAGGGGTTTTTGAAAACCTACATTGAATAAATGCTTTTTGGCCAAAATAATATTTTATAAAAAATAGTTTTAGGTTCTATACATATGGCATGATCATTGGGCAGAGAGTTTGGATCAAGTAGATGAGTTTTGAGAGTAGGAGAGTTTTTTCGAGTCAAAACACAAGCAAGCAATCAAGCAAATAGCAATCAAGTCAATCATCGCAAGCACTCAAAAAGTTTTAATTGGGACCAATTTTTATAAAATCATAGCATAGCAAAGTGGTACAAACACAAGGTGTGACAGACCTACCCACTTACAAGAATCTTGTCCCCAAGATTCCTAGGCTAAGCGCTAAAAAGATAAGGGAACTCTGATCTATGGTAGTCTTCATGCTCCTAGGTTGCTTCTACTTCAGTGTGGTTGCTCCATTAGACCTTGAAGTAGTTGATGGTGTGGCTTCGAGTGCAGCGCTTGGCTTCATCCAAAATGCGAATTGGCCTCTCATGATAAGTGAGGTCTGGCTAAAGGTCGATGGCTTGATGATTAATGTCCTTGTAGAGGTCGGGCCGTTTGGGAACCTGGAGACGCTTCCGAAGTTGTGATACAATGGCTTGATTGAATAAATGCTTTTTGGCCAAAATAATATTTTATAAAAAATAGTTTTAGGTCCTATACACATGGCATGATCATTTGGTAGAGAGTTTGGATCAAGTATATGAGTTTTGAGAGTAGGAGAGTTTTTGTGAGACAAAACATAAGCAAGCAATCAAGCAAATAGCAATCAAGTCAATCATCACAAGCACTCATTTTTTTAATTGGGACCAATTTTTATAAAATCATAGCATAGCAAAGTGGTACAAACACAGGGTGTGACACCTATGGAGGGATGGGTCCTAATGGGCCACCAGGCGACCGACCGCCTCATGAGGGCCCCCCCGCGAGGCCGCCTAACGACGGTAGGCGAGCGATGTTCGCTAGGGACCATCGCTTCATCGCGTGGGTGACGCCCTGCTGTTAGGCTAAGGACGGCGGGGTAGGACGAAGGCCAGGTTCCTTCTTTGGTGATAAGGACGCAGTGGGTGGCGCCTCTAAAAAGCAAGTTCGCAAAGGTTTCCATTTCGGTAAAAGAAGATCAGAACGGATCGGCACTGTAGGATGGAGGTCATCACCGAGCACACGACCACGTCACGAAGACTGCTTTATCAGGCGGAGACCGCCTTTAGTCAGGATAGGCATGGCTCCTGTCCCCCTTTGAATAACCACTTTGTGGCCACCCTTTCCCGCCAATATTTGTCGAGGAAGAGGACCAAGGCAATACAGAGGGGGAAGGGCCACGTCGACGTAAGGGGATCGAACTATTTCTCTCCCCCAAACATCGTGTACTGGAGCCTCAAGCTCCTTCCTTTCTCAAGGCAATAAAACCACATGCAGGAGTAGGGTTTTACACCGCACGGTGGCCTGAACCTGGGTAGCTCATGTGTCCCCGTTGTTTTCGGTGAAGTTGTCGGCATTCTGGGATCGAGGGTACCCAGACCTGCCTGCCTGCGGCCCAGCGCGTGGCCCACCACGGTGACCCGATGCGGCCCAGCATCAAGCCCCCCAAGTCAAGGCCCTCGCGAGAGCCCCCGCCTCGTGAGGAGAGCAACACCAAGACCTCCGAAGAAGTGGCATCCCCCCGGACTGCCTCCTGAGGAGCGGAGATTCCTATGCAAGTACCCGACCTCGTGAGGCCGGGGTGACATGGGTTCTGACGGCAGAGCCAGGCGGGCGCCAGCGGGTGCAAAAGGAGGACAGTTTCCTCTTTCGTGATAAGGAGGCAAGGACGTATGCGGGTTCCCAAGGAACCCCCCAAAGGTTTCCTTCCTAGTGCAAGAGGACCAAGACCACGAGCTCGGCAAGGCGGATGTCATCGTCGAGCCCACCGCTGCGACACACCCAGAAGCTTTGCACGCGAAGACCACCTTTAGTCAGGATAGGATGTACTTCTTGCCCCATTTCAAATTTGGCCGTTGTGGGATCCCTTCCCGCCTGTGCGATAAGGGAAGAGGACCGTGCCCCTATAAAGAGGGACTTGCTCCTATCGTAGAGAGGGGATCAGATTGAGTTCATCACTACCAAGAGCCCTCGTGAGGCCACCCAACCACTATACTAGTTCATCCTCATCCTCCTCGTGAGGCCAATCCACCACAAAGCAGGAGTAGGGTTTTACACCGCAAGGTGACCCGAACCTGGGTAAATCTCTGAGTCCATCTCCTTCCCCGCTCACACTTGCTTGACGCAGCTAGGCCGTAGGGTGACTGGCTTGGCACTTTGAGTTGGTTGACATCTTCGCACACGCCCCAGTGTTCGAACCTCATTGGGTTTGCGGAGCCCCGATTCCGACATTTGGCTCGCCAGGTAGGGGCGTGTAGAAATCTTTCTCTGGTTCCAGCCCGTCTCAGCTCCGTCGCTCCCATGGCCGACGCCCGCCGAGTTCGTGCCGAGCGCCGGGCCGCTTGCGTCGCCCAGACGGCGCCTGTGGGCCGCGGCGTCCCGCGCCGCTCCATCTCTCCGATAGCCAATGCTGCCACCGGCCCGGCTGCTCAAGAGCAGCAGGACTCGTCGCTGCCACCCTCCGTGCAGCCCGACGGGTACACCACCACTCCGTCCCCTGTTCCTGCCACGGCGTTGTCCTCCCACTCGCGCCGCGGACTGGCAAACGCACCGACTGCGCTGCTCATGGAGCACGAGCTGCTGCATTACCGCCCCACCAACGACCGCTAAAAAGACTGGCTTGGCCGCATCGCCGAGCTCGTCGACGCTGCCGGCGAAGCCCCGGCGCCCTCCCAGTCGCTTCATCCCTAGCCCTTCCAGGCGGGCGACATGACCCACGGCGCGGCTCCTGCTCCGTCCCTGGAAAGCGCCGACCTCGAGCCCAGGCACGAAGCGCACACCCGCGACCAGCCACGCGTGGCACCAGCGAGCACACGAGACGAGGTGATCTGCCAGGTGGTGCCGCGGCCGCAAGGTGACGCGCGTGCGCTGCGCCCGCCGCAGCGCCAGCATCAAGACCGTGCGCCGCTGGAGGTTGCGGCGGACGGACATCAAGACCAGGCTCCTCCTGTCCATGCTATGCCTGAGAGCGAAGCGGCCTGCCGCGCCTTCACCTCGGAGCTACGTCGCGTCGTCTGGCCCAGCAAGTTCAAGCCGGACCTCCCTCCGCACTACGACGGCACCGCCGACCCAGCGGAGTTCCTCCAGCTCGACTCGCTGAGCATCGAGGCAGCAGGCGGCAGTGACAAGTTCATGGCGAACTGGTTCCTCATGGCTCTGAAGGATGGCGCACGCTCCTGGCTCCTCAACCTCCCGAAGGAATCGATCTCCTCCTGGGACGAACTTCGTGAGCGGATCACCGCCAACTTCCAAGGCACCCGGGACCGCCCCCCAGCGGTGAGCGACCTGCGGCGCGTGAAGCAGCAGGAGGGAGAGACCCTGCACAAGTACATACAACGCTTCACGAGCGTCCGCCTCAAGATCCCGAAGGCATCGGATGGAAAATGCAGAACGGGAGCTCGCTATCCACGACGACCTGTGCTCTGCCCTGGAAATTTTCAACTTGGCGAACAGGTGCGCGAAGGCCGAGGCGGGCCGCCTTTCTGTCCCTGAGCTTCCGGAGGCAAACCTTGAAGACAAGAAGGCCAAGTCAAAGGAGGTGAAACGCAAGAACCCCACCGTTCTGGCAGCCGAGCCCGAGGCAAAGCGTGGTCGAGACCAGGAAGAACCCCTCAAGAGCAACCGCCCGTTCTGCATTTTCCACTACACCAACACCCACAGCACCAGCGACTGCCAAGAGCTCACGGAGCTCCGCGACGAGCACCTCGGTCGCCGCCTCGAGCGCGGTGGCCGTGGTTACGGCCATGGAGGAGGCCGCATCAGAGGCCGTCGGGGCAACCGTGACTCACGGCAGGACTGGCACGACCAGCCTCACGATGACCGTTGGTGTGGCGAGCCTCGTGACGGACCCTGGCGCGATGAGCCCCGGGAGGCCCACCCTCGGGACAGGGCCGACCTCCCTCCGCTACCGCCGCCACCAAGGAGGAACGAAGACGACCGGTGGGACGATGGGGCTGGGGGCTTTCAGGAGCCCCGGGCGGTTGCCTGCATCCTGGGAGGGGCTTAAGCCCCAGCCTCACACCGCATCTTCAAGCAGTTATCTCGCGAGGTGAACGCCGCCCTCCCGAAGCTCGAGACCACGCATCCCCTCAAGTGATCGAAGTGGGCCATCACCTTCAACTCCAAGGACTAACTCAAGTGCTCAGCCGCCATAGGCGCGCTCCCTTTGCTCTTCACACCCACCATCAGCAATGTCCTCATCACCAAGACCCTCATCGACGGCGGCGCTTGGCTCAATGTTCTCTCTGTCGAGACTTTCGAGACGCTCCAGGTGCCCTATGACTAGCTCCTGCCGACAAAGCCCTTCTTAGGAGTGACTGACGGCTCCACCACACCACTGGGGCAGGTGCGCCTCCCAGTCACCTTCGGCAGGCGCGACAATTACCGCACCAAGCTCATTGACTTCGACGTCGCTCACATCGGCCTCCCGTACAACGCCATCCTTGGGTACCCTGCCCTCGCCAAGTTCATGGCGGCAGTCCACCATGGCTACAACGTCCTCAAGATGCCATGGTGCAGCGGCATCATCAACGTTGCCTGCGATGAAAAGGATGCAATCTTCTCCCTCGAACACGCCTACCAGGCCGCGGCGGCCGAAAACTCTGACGACGAGGGCAACGACTTGCCTCCCGAGGACACCCGCAAGAAGCAGAAGCAGCTCCTCCCCAAGAGCCGCCAGGGGGCTGGAATCTCCACCGCTGGTGTCTTAGGCCCTGCGTCCGCCGCTGGGGCACCTCTTCCTCTCGCATAGGAAAGAGCGCCCGGCGCCTCCCTCAGGTCAGGCTCAGGGGCTTCCACCTGGAGAGATACCGATCTGACCAGTGCGACGGTGGAGGTGCTCGGTCACCACTCGAAGGCGTGCTTCGACGCGCGCCCCCACAAGCAAGAACCAAGGTGCGAGGCGCCAGGAACAAGGGAGTTCATCACCAACGCAATCAGAGAACTTCAGGAGGCGCAGGCCCTCCGCGGCGAGCATCGCCCTGTGCCGCCCGGTGCGGCAGCCGTCCGCGACGGCAGGCTGCGCATCTGCGTCAACATCCCGGGCCTCAACAGTGCCTCATCGCAGGGCCTCTTCTGGCCATCGTGTGTCGGATGCAGTGGGTGCTTCCCCAGCAGCTACGTTCGCATGCCCTTTGGCCTCGTGAACGCAGGAGCTACGTACCAGCGCCTCACGCAGACCGCCCACGCGTCTCATGAGGCCCAACGCCGTGAGGATCTTCCAGAGATCCCAGACCCTAGCGAGCCCCCCCGAGCCTCCGGAGCACTCAAGCTCGTGATGATCCAGCTTCGACAACTACCCCAACGCTTCAGCAACGCCGATGCCAGGCGACTTTTGGTTTGTTCAATTGAGGGCGCTGATAACCCACAAGTATAGGGGATCGCAACTGTTTTCGAGGGTAGACTATTCAACCCAAATTTATAGATTCGACACAAGGGGAACCAAATAATACTTGAGAGTATTAGCAGTTGAGTTGTCAATTCAACCACACCTGGAGATTTAAATATCTGTAGCAGAGTGATCAATAGCATAGTAATATGATAGTTTTGATAGCAGTAGCAATAGTAACAGTAGCGGTGACAGTAATAGCAATAGTTTTGTAGCAGTTGGAACAACAGCAAGAACAATAAGTGAAAAGGTCGTAGGCACTGGATCGGTAACTCGTTGGATGATATATATCATATAACAGTCATAACCTAGGGCGATACAGAACTAGCTCCAGTTCATCAATGTAATGTAGGCATGTATTCCGTAAGTAGTCATACGTGCTTATGGAAAAGAACTTGCATGCGATCTTTTGTCCTACCCTGACGTGGCAGCGGGGTCCATAAGGAAACTAAGGGATATTAAGGCCTCCTTTTAATAGAGAACCGGAACAAAGCATTAACACATGGTGAATACATGAACTCCTCAAACTACGGTCATCACTGCGAAGTATCCCAAATATTGTCACTATGGGGTTGACGGATCATAACACGTAATAGGTGCAGATGACTAGGCAAGATCGGATCAAGAACATGGATATAGAGATGATAACATAAACGGTTCAGATCTGAAATCATGGCACTCGGGCCCTAGTGACAAGCATTAGGCATAGCAAAGTCATAGCAACATCAATCTCAGAACATAATGGGCACTAGTGATCAAGCCCTAACAAAACTAACTCGATTACATGATGAATCTCATCCAACTCCTCACTGACCAGCAAGCCTATGAAGAAATTACTCACTCCCGATGGGGAGCATCATGGAATTGGCGATGGAGAAAGGTTGATGATGACGAAGACCGAAGATTCCCCTCTTTGGAGCCCCAAACGGGCTCCAGATCTGGCCTCCCGATGAAGAACAAGAGGTGGCGGCGGCTCCATCTCGTGAAACACGATAATTCTTTCTCTCTGATTTTTTTCTCCAAATTGAGGAATTTAAAGTGGCGGAAATAGGTCAAGTGGGGCCACGAGGTGGGCACAACCCACCAGGGCGCGCCGGGAGGGGGCTGGCGCGCCCTGGTGTATGGTGCCCAGCCAGGCCTCCCTCTCCGGTGGTTTTTGGCTCCAGTATTTTTTATATTTTCCAAAATAAATCTCCAAAAAGTTTCGTTCCATTCTGAGAACTTTTATTTCTGCACAAAAACAACACCATGGTAGTTCTGCTAAAAACAGCGTCAGTCCGGGTTAGTTCCATCCAAATCATGCAAATTAGAGTCCAAAACAAGGGCAAAAGAGTGAGGAAAAGTAGATACGTTGGAGACATATCAACTCCCCCAAGCTTAAATCTTTTCTTGTCCTCAAGCAATTCAGTTGACAAACTGAAAGTGATAAAGAAAAACTTTTATGAACTCTTTTGTTCTTGTTTACATATATATGCTTAAGTAGCACCCAGGTTTTCAGCAAAAATGATGACTAACCTTGTCAACAATAATTGTTAGGAATTATATTTACTCATATCAATAACATAAGCAACTAGCGAGCAATAATAAGATATCTCAAGCACCAACATTTTGTCAAAACAATCGTGATACAATATGACAATAGTGGTATCTCGCTAGCCCTTTCTGAGACCGCAAAACATAAATGCAGAGCACCTCCAAAGTTCAAGCAGCGTCCAAACATTGTAATTCATGGTAGAAAAGATATAGTCATGCTGCACCCAACATCAACTATACACAATGCATGAGGATGACAATAGTACTCTCAGGTCTGGTGCTTATTTGAGAAGGTGATGACTCAACATAAAAATAAATAGATAGTCCCTTCGCAGAGGGAAGCATGGATTTGTAGCGGTGCCAGAGCTCAAAGTTTAAAACAGAGATAGATATGATTTTGAGAGGTACACCCTTCGTGTCAACGTTAGGACCAAGAGTTATCAATATCTTCTATGCTAAACAAATTAGCGGCGGTTCCCAAGAAATAAAAGTAAAGGTTTACTCCCCCTCCACCAACAATCACACTCCACGGCGAGCCGCATTCACGGGTACCGTCCAAACCAACAACATTCCTGAGGGTGTTTTGTTTAATTATTTTTGATTTTTGATTTCGGGACTGGAATCCGTATTACCGCCCCTCTCATGTAAGGACAAGTGAATAAACACTCATCATGAGAATAACCTGCTTACCATGGAAGATACTGACTGCCCGCTGTCGCTCCATGAGCGGTCCAGGCACACAAAACAGATGTTCATTTGAATTTTTAGAGGTGGCACATGCAAATTTACTTTGGAACGGTAGGGTAATACCGCATATAGGTAGGTATGGTGGACTCATCTGGCATAACTTGGTTTAAGGGTTTTGATGCACAAGCAGTATTTCCGCTTAGTACAGGCGAAGGCTAGCAAAGAGATTGAGAAGCGGCCAGCTAGAGAGCAAAGACGGTCATGAACATGCATTACATATAATCAACATTGAATACTAGCATGAGTAGGATATGGACACCATGAACATAAATATCATGAAGGCTATGTTGGTTTTGATTCAACTACATGCGTGAACATGTGCCAAGTCAAGCCAGTTGAAACATTCAGAGGAGGATACTATATCATCATACTGCATCACAACCATTTTAATGCATGTTGACACCCAAGATAAACCATTATCCACTCCGAGCTACTTAAGCATGGCATGAACAACTATAATCTCTAATGGTCATTGCAAACATGTTTGATCATAATGAGCTGAATCAAGGGATACTAGGTTAAACATATTTACAAAAACAAAAAAAAGTTGAGTTCATACCCACTTTTCTCTGCCACAGTCAATTCATCAAATGTCATCATTATTGCCTTTCACTTTGCACGACCGAATGATAAGAAAATAATAATAGTGCAAGAATGCCGTGGACTAAGCTGGAATCTGCAAACATTTTATTCAAGAGGAGAAGACAAAGTAACATGGGCTCTTTATTAGATAAACAGTAATGCAGATGAGAACCACTCAATAATTTCATCGTGATCTTCTCCTTGGTACGACTCAAGTAAAAAGAAAAGAATTTCAGAGAAACACTGAAATATTTTTGTAGTTTTTAGTTTTTCATGAAGCAAACAAATTAAAGAAAACAAAAATGAGAAAATCTATTTACACGGGAAAACTCCCAACTAGTAAAAGAAAAGCGAGAAATCGTTTTGGGTTTTCTTTTAATGCAATACTAAACTAAGCTAGAAAGAAAAACTAAAAAGAAGTAGGAAATATTTTTGGATTTTCTCAAAGTTTTTCAAAAACACACGAAGAAAGCGAGAAAACAATTCTAGCATGGATAATACAATGAAAGAGTATGAATACCGACAACTGGAATGAAATGTGTGGACATGAATGTAATGTCGGTGGAAATACGTACTCCCCCAATTCTAGCTTGGTAATCACCATCCGTATGAATAATAATCTAGGCGATGGCTCATCGAGAACCTTGGAGCAGACTCCACGGCCCTCCTGGCAGCTTCAACCTCCACGTTGTACTCATAAGCTTCACTGTCAAGAACATACTATCTTCCCCTAGTGTGAAAATCAAAGAGAGCAGGAGCAGGTAAAACAACAGGCACAACAGGTTTCTTAGAAAATCTCAAGTTATAGGTATAATGGGTGGCCGTGCCCGTAAGGAACTTATGACGCTTCATAGCATCAAAGTCTAAATACTGAGTGGGTAGGATGGGGTCATTAGGCCATGCTGACACATTTAATCTCTCAGCTACACGGGAGATATAGATTCCTCCATAAAAATTACCACTAGCAGCATTGACCTGCAACCTCCGTGTAACAATTGCACCAAGATTATAATCCTTATTCCCAGTTATAGCAGTGTGTAGGAGACTCAAATCATGAGCACACAGTGTACTACAATCTTGTTTGCCTACAACACATTTACCGTTAAAGAGCGCAAAATATTGTAGTGATGGAAAGTGGATACTGTTAATTCTCCCTTGTGTAACCCCCTATCTTCCCCAAAGCAAAGATTAACTAAAAATGACTCATACTCAGATTTTGTTGGTTCATCTAGGGAACCCTCATATGGAAGTTTGCATGCATTGCTAAACATTTCTAACAGCATGGTAAAGGAATGATCGTACAGGTTGAACGAAACTCTAGACTCACGAGGAAAATATTTGAATTTCTTTGTGAAGGTTTTCGTGAGCTCGAGGTGTTGGGGGCACTTATCTGCGATGAAGGAGACAAGATCTGTGTTGCGAATAAATTGATCAAATTCCTCCTTAATACCTGCACCTTCCATGAACTCGTCGCAAGGCCACAAGCATGATTTGGTGGCAGCATCTCGCATCGAGCTTTCGCTTGGTTCAACATAAGACTGTCGAACTGAGCTTCCACTTGATGAGGCTCCCGAGGATCTCCTCCTCGAAGAACTCCTAAAGAATTGCATTTTTATTCCTATAAAAAAAATTAAAATTTTTAGTCTACAAAATTTTTTCAACAAAACTTTGTAAGATTGTTAGCAACTACTCCCAAGCATGCATAGAGGCCATATTGAGCATCCAAACTACTTAGAACTCTAAGAATTCAACCTGCAAGCTCATCTATAGCAGCATCAAGAGTAGCTAATTACTCTAAAAATGACCCACTAAAACAAAAACCAATTGGAGCAATGGAGGAGTCACATACCAAGAAGCAATCCCTCCAAACAGTTTCAGAAACGGAGCTTCGAGCAAAGAGATCGAAATCCGCGAGTTTGAGAGCAATAACACGAAAATGGTGGTTGTGGTGAATTTTTGCTGCAGGTAGGTGACAATGTGGGCTAAAGAGATAAGTGAGGGGGCCCACGTGGGGGCCACAACCCACCAGGGCGCGCCTGGGGGTGCTGGCGCGCCCTAGAGTCTTGTGGGCACCAGGTGCACCCCCCTCAGGTGTTATTTGCATCAGAAATTCATAAATATTCGGCAAAAAATCGTGTTAAATTTTCAGGACATTCTGAGAATTTTTATTTTTGGGTCATTTTTTATTGCACGAAGAAAACAGAAAATAGGATAAACACGGCATTTATTTTATTTGACGAACTAGAACAGAAAATAAAAGGTGGGAACAGAGAGTTGTGCTTACTAGATTCATCGACTTCATACCTCTCAAAAATGATCCATTAATAAGGTTGATCAAGTCTTATTAACAACCACTTCCGATTAGCATAAAACCGAAGAACTTTCGTAAAACACTAAGTTACCTCAATGGGGATGTGCATATCCCCAACAATAAGAATATCATATTTCTTTTTGGCAGTAGGTAGAGGTAATTGAAAACTTCCAATAGTGATGGTCGGAGATACTTCAATAACATATATACCGTTCACTTGGAATTGTTTCTTCGGGAAGTGCACCGTATGCTCATTACCATTGATATGAAAAGTGACTTTGCTTTTATTGCAATCAATAACAGCCCCTGCAGTATTCAAAAAGGGTCTACCAAGGATAATCGACATGTTGTCATCCTCGGGCATCTCAAGAATAACAAAGTCCATTAAGATAGTAACATTGGCAAAAACAACGGGCACATCCTCTCAAATACCAAGAGGTATGGCTGTTGATTTGTCAGCCATTTGTAATGATATCTCAGTAGGTGTGAGTTTATTCAAATCAAGTCTTTTATATAAGGAGAAAGGCATAACACTAACACCGGCTCCCAAATCACACAAAGCAGTTTTAACATAGTTTCTTTTGATGGAGCAAGGTATAGTTGGTATTCCCGGATCTCCAAGTTTTTTAGGTACTTCATCTTTAAAAGAATAATTAGCAAGCATGGTGGGGATTCAGCTTCATGTATTTTTCTTTTATTGGTGATGATGTCTTTCATATACTTTGCACCAGGAGCCATCTTCAAAATATCAGTTAAACGGGTACGCAAAAAGACTGGCCTAATCATCTCAGCAAAGCGCTCAAATTCTTCATCATCCTTTTTCTTAGTTGGGTTAGGTGGAAATGGCATGGGTTTCTTAACACATGGCTCTCTTTCTTTACCATGTTTTCTAGCCACAAAGTCTTTTTTATCATAACGTTTATTTTAAGGTTGTGGGTTATCAAGATTAGGAGTAGGCTCTATTTCAACATCATTATCTGGTTCTTTATCATTATTAGGTTGAGCATCATCGTGAACATCATCATTATCATTTTCATTATCACTAGGTGCATCTTCACTACCAGATTGAGTTTCAACATCAGAAATAGAGACATCATTATTATCAGGAGGTTTTTTTGTCTCAGGTTCACTAGAGGTATGCAAAGTCCTATCATTTTTCTTTTTCTTTTTTCCTCTTAGAAGGACTAGGTGCGTCAATATTAATTCTCTGAGACTCTTGTTCAATTCTCTTAGGGTGACTCTCAGGATAAAGTGGTTCTTGGGTCATTCTACCTCCTCTAGTTACTACTCTAGCAGCAAAATCATGCATATTACTATTCATTTCATCAAGCAATTCCTTTTGAGACTTAGCAACTTGTTCTAACTGAGTTTGAACCATAGAGGCATGCTTTCCTACACCTCTAACATCATTACTGATTCAAAATAGCAAGTGACTCAAGCGAGCAATCATATCACAATTGTATTTCAATTGTTCCAGAACATGGGCATCGAAATGATCTTGCTTCATAATATAGTTATCAAACTCATATAAGCATTGACTAGGATTTTTATTGCGAGGAATGTCACTTTCATTGAACTTTAATAAAGAATTTACCTCTACCACCTATGGAGGTGGTGGTGTTTCAAGACCATGGATTTCTTCAATAGGTGGCAAATTCTTGACATCCTCAGCTTTAATACCTTTTTCCTTCATAGATTTCTTTGCCTCTTGCATATCTTCAGGATTGAGAAATAAAATACCTCTCTTCTTCAGAGTGGGTTTAGGCGGTGGTTCAGGAAGAGTCCAATCATCACAATTCTTCAATATGTTATTCAATAATTCCTCAGCTTGTTCAACAATTCGTTCCCTGAAAACACAACCAACACAACTATCTAGGAAGTCCCTAGAAGTATCGGTTAGTCCATTATAAAGCATATCAAGTATTTCATTTTTCTTGAGAGGATGATCAGGCAAAGCATTAAGCAATTGGAGAAGCCTCCCACAAGCTTGTGGGAGACTCTCTTCTTCAATTTGCACAAAGTTAAATATTTCCTGTAAGGCAGCTTGTTTCTTATGAGCAGGAAAATATTTTTTAGAGAAGTAGTAAATCATATCCTGGGGACTGCGCACACAACCAAGAGTAAGAGTATTGTACCATGTCTTAGCATCACCCTTTAATGAGAACGGAAATAACTTCAGGATATAATAGTAGCGAATCTTCTCATCATGAGTAAAGAGGGTGGCTATATCATTCAGCTTAGGAAGGTGTGCCACTACAGTTTTAGTTTCATAGCCATGGAAAGGATCAGATTCAACCAAAGTGATTAACTCTGGGTCGACAAAGAACTCATAATCCTGATTGGTAACACAGATAGGTGAAGTAGCAAACTTAGGATCACATTTCATTCTAGCATTCAAAGTCTTTTCCTTATACTTGCATAGCAATTTCTTAAGTCGTCTCTATCCTTGCAAGAAAGAATTTCTCTAGTTATCTCCTCGTCCATAACATAACCATCAGGTATCTTAGGCATTTCAAACTTAGGAGAGCTAGGACTAATAGGAGTAACATAATCATAATCAGTTTCATAAGCTTCATCAGTTTCAACAATCTCATCAGTTTCAGTAGTTTCATTTTCTTTAGCTCTAGCAATTTGTTCATCAAGAAATTCTCCTAGTGGCACATCATCATAAAGCATGGTACTAGCATCATCATAAGCATCATTCATAGCAGAGGTAGCATCATCAATATCTTGCGACATATCAGGATTACTAGCATGTGGTGGTGTTGCAAGCTTACTCATAACAGAAGGTGAATCAAGTGCAGAGTTAGATGGCAGTTCCTTACCTCCCCTCGTAGTAGAGGGAAAAATCTTGGTCCTTGGATCCTTCAGATTCTTCATAGTGATAAATTGATATAAATCCCAAGTGACTCAACAAATATTGTTATGCTCCCTGGCAACGGCACCAGAAAAAGGTCTTGATAACCCACAAGTATAGGGGATCGCAACAGTTTTCGAGGGTAGAGTATTCAACCCAAATTTGTAGATTCGACACAAGGGGAGCCAAAGAATACTTGAGAATATTAGCAGTTGAGTTGTCAATTCAACCACACCTGGAGATTTAAATGTCTGCAGCGAAGTGATCAGTAGCACAGTAATATGATCGTTTTGATAGCAGTAGCAATAGTAACAGTAGCGGTGACAGTAGTAGCAATAGTTTTGTAGAAGTTGGAACAGCAGCAACAGCAGTAGTAACTTAGCAAGAACAATAAGTGAAAAGGTCGTAGGCACTGGATCGGTAAATCGTTGGATGATATTCATCATATAACAGTCATAACCTAGGGTGATACAGAAATAGCTCCAGTTCATCAATGTAATGTAGGCATGTATTCCGTAAATAATCATACGTGCTTATGGAAAAGAACTTACATGACATCTTTTGTCCTACCGTCCCGTGGCAGCGGGGTCCATAAGGATACTAAGGGATATTAAGGCCTCCTTTTAATAGAGAACCGGAACAACGCATTAACACATGGTGAATACATGAACTCCTCAAACTACGGTCATCACCATGAATTATCCCAAATATTGTCACTATGGGGTTGACGGATCATAACACGTAATAGGTGCATATGACTAGGCAAGATCGGATCAAGAACATGGATATAGAGATGATACCATTAACAGTTCATATCTGAAATCATGGCACTCGGGCCCTAGTGACAAGCATTGGGCATAGCAAAGTCATAGCAACATCAATCTCAGAACATAATGGGTACTAGTGATCAAGCCCTAACAAAACTAACTCGATTACATGATGAATCTCATCCAACTCCTCACCGACCAGCAAGCCTACGAAGAAATTACTCACACTCGGTGGGGAGCATCATGGAATTGGTGATGGAGAAAGGTTGATGATGACGAAGACCGAAGATTACCCTCTCCGGAGCCCCAAACGGGCTCCAGATCTGGCCTCCCGATGAAGAATAGGAGGTGGCGGCGGCTCCGTCTCGTTAAACGCGATAATTCTTTCTCTCTGGTTTTTTTCTCCAAATTTAGGAATTTATAGTGGCGGAAATAGGTCAAGTGGGGCCACGAGGTGGGCACAACCCACCAGGGCGCGCCGGGAGGGGGCTGGCATGCCCTGGTGTATTGTGCCCAGCCAGTCTTCACTCTCCAGTGGTTTTTGGCTCCAGTATTTTTTATATTTTCCAAAATAAATCTCCAAAAAGTTTCATTCCATTCCAAGAATTTTATTTCTTCATAAAAACCACACCATGGTAGTTCTGTTGAAAACAGCGTCAGTCCGGGTTAGTTCCATTCATATCATGCAAATTAGAGTCCAAAACAAGGGCAAAAGAGTGAGGAAAAGTAGATACGTTGGAGACGTATCAGGCGCCCCTCGGGCTGCACTATCCTCAATCTGCTAGGGCCCGCCCCCGCAGCTGTATCGTTTTGCGCATGCACCAGACTGATTCTCCATTTAATGAATTTCCTAAGTATTCCAACTGATTGACCGGTGTTTTGTCACCATGAATGTCGCCGCGCCCTTACAACCCCGCCGTTGACCGCCTCGTGATTAAGGGCTCGCACGGTGTCTGTGCTCGGGTCCGTCCCTGCAGCGTTGATAAATCCAAGCGGCTGAGCTCTGTCTTGCGGGCTAGCCCCGTGTACGTCACCTCGCCGAGGCCCTTGGTGCTTGTCCTCGCGTGAGCTAATCGAGTGTGGGTGAGTTAGGGCGCGCGGCCCGTTTCCAATAACCGCTATTCGGTGCTTCGCCATCACGGGAGCCACGCGTCGGGTGTCTTTCCTCGGGTTTGTCGCATGAGAAGACTGGGCACGATGTCTGTGCTCGGGTCCGTCCCTGCAGCATCGATAAACCCAATGACTGAGCTCTGTCTGGCGGCCTGGCTCCGCACACGTCACCTCCTGGGGTCGTTGGTGTTTGGCCTTCTCATGCGATGGTCTCCGGAGATTCATTCGGCGCAGGTTACCCACACCCCACAGGTCTTACAAGCGCGCCTTGCGCTATAAAAATTCAGGCGCAACCCACCTTTGAGGTAGGGCCCTGTGAGTCCCGCGCTGGCTCACGGGTGCCCAGATACACCTCCCCAGTTCAGCCGTGCAAGCCACGAGTGCGAACTTATTGGGCTGTACATGCCCGGAGACTCTAACACAGAGCTCCATTCCCACACCCAAGTGGAAGCCCCATGCTCCGCGCTGGCGGATGACACCGTCGCTCAGCGTCTATGCCCACGCCTAGTGGAAGCCCCATGTCCGCGCTGGGGGATAAACAACTAAGGGCGCCCTAGCACCAACCTCAGGATGGCCTCCCGGCTCTTCACATAGCCCCGTCATGCAGCGTTCCCCTGGGATGCACGCGCGAGGGGGCTGGCCGGGGGCTACGCTCAGGACAGGCCTGGTGTGAGCCACCTCACCAGGTTCTGGTACCTGGTCTTCTCGCGTCCCTCCCAGGTAAAAGGTGGCGTGAAAAGGTACAAACTTACCTCACGGGCGCCGCTCGCACATCAAGGGGGACCCCTGATCATCGCGACTCAAGGGCCTCACTGGTCACGTAGCCCCTCGCCCCTTGATATCGTCCTGGCGATCCGAACGCTCCAACAGCGGTCGAGGTATGCGCGGGATTGGGCCCTGCCGACGCAGAGCACTAAGGCACCCCAAATCTATCCCTGACGTCGCCATGTTTCCTTCGTGAGTGCTGCTCGCACGTCAATGGGGACCCCTGAGCATCGCGACTCAGGGGCCTCAATGGTCACGTAGCCCCTCGCCCCTTGGTCTCGTCCTGGCGATCCGGACGCCCCAAAGGCGGTCGAGGTATGCACGGGATTGGGCCCTGCCAACATAGAACATGAAAGCAAGCGAGAAGGAAACAAGGCACCGGAGGAAATCACGAAATTCACGGAAATTCAAGCAATTATTATAAGCACTAAATGTCTTGCGAATTCAAAGTCTCACGCCTCCACGAAATCAGAAGTGAGACTGAAGTCTCATCTGCAAAAACATAAATAAGCAACCGTGAGTACAAAGGTACTCAACAAGAATTACATCAAAGCTATCTACATATGCATCATTGTCAACAAAGGGGGTTGTGGATTTTATCATAGAAAGCAAACTTTGACTCTTGGCTAACCGATAATACGACCACAAGTAGTATCTTTGAGGTAGGATAGCGCACACGAGTCCACATATTCACCACATCAATACACCATTATGGATCATCTCCCGTCTCCCTATGAGAAAACCATCCATAGCACTCACACTTATCTTGCGCATTTTAAACTATCCATTTCACTTGTGTATGAACCATATAAGTTTCCAAGTAGTCCATATCCGAGGACGTGGCTATTCGAACAGATGATTTACCCTGCAAGGGTACAGTTCTTCACACACGCTCCCGCCACTTATCGCCATGTGCACGTCATGCACCACGGCAATCTTCAAGCGGAAGCCCAGCGAGGGAGTCGGCCACAGACGTTAACTTACAATGACTCACGCCCAAGGTAGTCGCCTATCTGAGTTGGAACCCACAGTGGAAGTCCGGCCGAGGTTTCCAACATGGCCTCAAACGTTGTGTGCAGGGCTCCAAGCCAGTCCCAACTGGGCCGTTCATCCACTTCGCAGGCCCGGCCACACCTATCAATGTTTCGAACTACTGTAACTCCTGGACTGAGAATAGGGAAGTTAATAGGCCGAGAGAGCTTGAGTTACCGGAGCCCAATGTGCGGTAGTATCTTGTCTTGGAACACAAACACAAGATCTCAGGTCCTATGAGCGGTTTCAATGAGACAACCCACCATGTACTCCTACATGGCCTCTCATCGCTACCTTTACAAAAACAGATTCACACACTTAACTCTCACATAGTAGGACATCAACACCTCCATTCCAATACATCGCCAAGATGGATCAGACCCAACACGACTCTAAGCATAGCAAGCACAGTAAGCAAGCATGGATGAGTAAGCACAACAAGGCTCAAGAAGTTGCTACTCATGCTAAGTGGTTTCACGTATTTACTGTGACAAAGAAAGGTCATGCGAAGGAATGGGTTTAACTACCGAAACATGCAATAGTTGAATCATTGTTGTCCTAATACAGTAAAAGAGAGCAAGAGCGAGAGAGTGGGATTATATCGGAATACTCAAAGGGGGGTTGATTGCCTGATAGTTCTCAAGGTTGTACTTCTCTTCATAAGTGTCGACGATCATAACGTTGAAACCATGGTCTACCGAGAAGGAATTACACCGACAAACAAGAAGAAGGAACACATTCAATGCGATGCAACAAACATGATGTATGAGATGGAATGTTAAGGTACTGAATATACCTAGTACAATATCTAGCCATATTAATTGAAGTGGAATTCAAATAGACATCAAATTCCAACTCCCAACTATTTATCAAATTTGCCCTAATCATCATTTGTCCTAGTTGGTGATGTTAGCTGTCGGTGCACTAGAATAGGGGTATCCAGTGCCCCTGACCTATGCACATGCGGTAGTAGCAAAAACCCGTTGGGAAGGCTGCCACACCACCAAGCAAGCATTCAAGAACCAGCATCCGGCAGTAACAACCTGCAGAAGGCCAAGCAAGCTCCGGCAACACTGGCACAACGACCCAGGAGGGGCCCAAAGCGCGCCAGCCACATCCCCGGGGCCTGCCAGGGACCGAGGCGCGCACATCTCCAGAAGGCCCGGCAAGCCGTCCGCCGGCAAGCACGAGCTAACCAGCCACCGCTTCACCTCATTGCTACACCAGTCACTTATCGATGCGGTGTCGAGCCCTCAAGCGGCTAAACAGCTCTCGCTAAGCACGTGAAGGTGCGTCGGAAGGCATGTTATACCCAGTTGGCACCCGTTCAACAGCGTGTTAAGACCCTAAGCAATGGCTAGCCAAGCCGTGGCAAGAGCTTGCCGAGGATGCATCCCCGAGCGCCACCTAGTCTAGTAATCATGGTATTTTGTCCTAAATGCCAGAGTTAGGTATGATAGCTCTGCTAAGCTATCTAATCAATAGATAATGACTGTTTTGCCACTGTGGTAACCCCTTGCACTATAAAAGGAGGCCCAAGGCAACCTAGCTCGAGATTCGGACCTTTGGACACTTGTACTCGCGTAGTAGCTCACCCCGACAGCAACTTTTGCCGCGGCTAAGCGCTGCGTGTTCTTCATGTTCCTTTGATCAATCCACGAAAAGCAGGAGTAGGGTTTTACGCTTAGCAGCAGCCCAAACCTGGGTAAAATGCTAGCGTCCTGATCGTCGTGCCGTCTCATGCTCTCCGCTCTTTGTGCAACGTGACCCCCCTTGCCGAACCACAAAGGGGCCTCTGGTCCCATAGGTGATCGCGAGCATCCATGACCCGACATCGTCGGCGCGTCAAGTACGGGCGTGCATCATTTGCGCGAACCCGAGTTCGTGAATGGAAAATCGATCTTCATCGTCATCTTCTTCATCCATGGCTCCCAAGAAGAAGTCCAGCGCGACCATGCATCCCTCCACTTCGAAGGCTCCCTCGCATGCAGCCGCAGGCACAGCGGGCGTCACGGCGACTACAGGTGGGGAAGGCGTCGTGGGCGACACGGCTGGCGCAGGCGGCGCTACCGTCTTGTCTCCCACGGCCAAGGTTGGAGCCGAGAACGCGGGAGAAGAGCAACAACAACAACACCCTAGCGAACGCGCCCCTAGTGCAACGAATGGAGGGGACGACCGATCACCCCCTCCCCGCCGTACGGATGGCCGTGGTCATCACGGCGAAGCGCAATCCGGAGCGAGATGCGACCCCCCGTCCGCGCCCGTTACCAGCTTGGCTTCTGGGTGCACGCCTCGTCCAAAAGAAGACGGAGCGCCGAGCGGAGCCGCGAACCCGCGGACTCGGCCTCCCCCATGTCGGACCACCCCGGCGAGCGGCGCACGGCGTCAAGAACATGGTCACACCCTTCTTGGTTCCACCAGGAGCCAGGCAACGTCGCGGTCCACCTCTTTCGCCAAGCCGGACACATCGTCGGAAGCAATGGAACGAGCCCAGCTTCTGCTTAACATCCCGCCGGGGGCTGACAAGTTGGATGAGTGGAGAGCTACCATCCAGAATCTGATATCTTTCGTTGAAGCCAATTAATCTCAGCGTGCGAAGCCATCGCAGCACGCGCGTACGGCCACGGCGGCCTGGGCCGGCGATCGTGTCGAGGGGGGCACACCAACATTGCAGTCGCCTCCGCGATAGCAAAACCAAGAGCAGCCGCGACGAGCTCCACGTGCTGCCGAGTTTGACGAAGCATCTATGGCCTTGTCCGGCCCACGCTATCGCCGGGACCAGCGGCATGTCCTGGAGGATCGGCGGAAAGAAGACGCGCGCATCACCATCGAGCGCCACCAAGAAGCACACTGTCTGTCTGACAAGCGCAATGGCCCAGACGCTGGTGACCCCACGCCCAATGCTGGCGGGTACCTGCCTTACGAGGTGGGATGACCTGCCTTCACTCGCGAGCTGCGGCAGGTCCGCTGTCCGTCGGCCCGAGCTTTCAAACCAGAGCTGACGGAGAAATATGATGGCAAGCTGAACCCGGCGGAGTTCCTGGGCATCTATACGATAGCTGTTCAGGCTACCGGAGGAAGAGATGAGAAAGTGCTCGCCAACTACTTCCCTTTGGCACTTAAGCCAAATGTGAGGTCGTGGCTGATGCACCTACCAGAAAACTCCATCTCATCCTTGGCTGATCTGTGCAACGAGATCGTCGGTGGCTTCATAGGTGGCCATCAGGAGCTAGGGCAGCCCAGCGATTTGCAAGTCCTGCCGCAAAAGGAAGGAGAAACTTTGCGGAAGTACATTTAGAGATTCAGTCGAGTGCACTGCAAAATTCCAAAAATACACCCCGCAGTCGTGATTGCCGCGTTCCATTCGAACGTGCGCAACAGGAGGATGTGGGCCAAGATGAATGTGAAACTCCTTAAGACTGTCAATGAGCTGTACACAATGGTGTACAAATGTGCCCGTGCTGAGGAGGGAAGGTGACTCCCTGGAGAGGAGGCTGGCGTCGAAGTCGATTCAGACGACGATGACGACGACACCCCCCGCTCGAAGGGGAGGAACCGAAAGCGCAACAATAAGCACAAGGGAAAGGCAGTATTGGCTGTGGAGGGCTCTGGTAATCTCTCTGTTGGCAAGAAGGCCAAGGCCGAGACCCCCGGCAAGGAAGCTCCCACGTGCGCTGACTGCCGGGAGGCCGCAGCAGCAGAGAAAACTGGGAAGTCCGACGGACCGTACTGCAAGATCCACCGCACCAAGGGTCGTGACCTCCAAGAGTGCCGCCAGGTTGAGCAGCTTGTTGAGGAACAGAAGGCGGAGTACGAGAAGCGTGACAAGGATAAAGGCCAAGATGCTGCTGCCGGGAAAGTCCATGGTGGCAGAGGGGGCCGCCGCGACAAGACCCCACATCAGAAGGAAAGGCCGGCCAGAGGCCGAGAGAAGAAAGAAACAAAGGATATGAGTAAGGATGAGGATGACGAGGAGGATTCCAGTGACCGAGAATTCCAGAGGGCAACCGAAGCCATGTGTGTTGATGGGGGTGCATCTTTGCACTCCTCTCATCGGCAGCTCAAGTAGTGGCCGCGTGAGGTCAATGCTGTGGTACCTGCCACAGAGTCCAAAAAGCCACTCAGATGGCCCCGCACGCCTATCATCTTTGATGAAGAGGATCACCCTGATCGCACCACCGCGGTCGGGTTTCTCCAACGATCCGCAACCTCAAGGTCACCAAGATGTTACTTGACGGCGGGGCAGGATTGAATTTGATCTCCCCAAAGGTGATCGAGAGGCTGCAAATCCCTGACGAGGAGCTCGAGGCTATGGGTACTTTCCAAGGAGCCAACTCCGGCAGGAGCCGACCCAAGGGGAAAATCACTTTGCCTTTGACGTTTGGCGGGGAATTAAACTACCGGACCGAAAAGGTGGTGTTCGATGTGGTTGAGCTTCCCCTGCCTTACAATGGAATTCTTGGTCGTCGAGCCCTGGCAAAATTCATGGCAGCATCCCTCTATGCTTATAACACTCTGGAGATGCCAGGACCCATTGGAATCATCTCTGTCCCTTCCGACAAGAAGGATGCAGTCATATGCGTGGATAAGATATATCGAGATGCGGTAGCAGCTGAAGTCGCGGAAGCGCCGGCTCCCGCCAAGGAATCAAGGAAAGAAAGGAAGTCTAGCAGAGACACCGGTAAGGACTCCGGGAAGCGCGCCTCTTCGGAGTGCGCTACACCCGTCGAGGATCTGCCGGAGAGTTCCACTAGCCAGAAAGCCAAGGTCACGTATCCTGAGACGAAGAAGATCTCGGCAGGGCAGGATGGTGCCGGTGGCACGTTCACCATCAGCGCCACCCTTACTGACAATTAGGAAAGCCCGCTCATTGCCTTCCTGCGGGCGATTGTCGATGTGTTTCCCTGGCAACCATTTGACATCCCCGGTGTTCCCAGGGAGGTAATCGAACACCACCTTGCTGTTTGCCCCGACGCGAGGCCTGTCAAGCAAAAGGTTAGGAAGCATGCCTTGGAGCGGCAGCAGTTCATCCCCGAAGAGATCAGGAAACTTGAAGCAGCTGGATTGGTCAGAGGAGTGTTGCACCCAACTTGGTTAGCCAACCCGGTGTTGGTGCGTAAGGCAAATGGGAAATGGAGGCTTTGCATAGACTTCACTGACCTGACCAAGCATGCCCGAAGGACCCTTTCCCCTTGCTGCGCATCGACCAAATTGTTGATTCCACCTCCGGGTGTGACCTGCTTTCCTTCTTGTATGCTTACTCCGGATACCACCAGATCTTCATGGCTGAGGAAGATGAGGAAAAGACCACGTTCATAACTCCACGCGGCACGTACTGCTTTGTACGGATGCCCTTCGGGTTAAAAAGCGCTGGTTCTACCTTTGCTTGAGCTGTGCAGACCGGATTTGGACCAGAATTGCACATGAATGTAGAAGCCTACATTGACGATATAGTTGTTAAGACCAAGGATGAAGCAACTCTCATACAAGACTTGGAAGAGACTTTTGCAAACCTGCGCAAGATCAACTTGAAGCTCAACCCTGAAAAATATGTATTTGGCGTCCCGTCTGGCAAGCTAGTTGGGTTCTTTGTTTCTCAACGGCGGATAGAAGCAAATCCCGACAAAGATCAAGGCAATTAAATAGATACAGGCACCCAAGACCATCAAGGATATCAGACCTTTGATTGGGTGCGTTGCCGCACTAAGTAGGTTCATCTCCAAGTCCGCCGAACGCGCACTGCCATTCTTCAAGATCCTAGAGAAGGCAGGCCCGGTAAGGTAGACCCCGGAAGCAGAAGCAGCGCTGCAAGACCTCAAAACTTACCTTTTTTCCGCTCCCACCTTAGTCGCTCCTAAACCGCAAGAACCGTTGCTGCTATACCTAGCGGCAACGAACCAAGTGGTTAGTGCAGCGCGGGTGGCGCAGCGAGAAGTAGATGGGAAAGCAGCCGCTGCGGCCGATGCTGCCGGGGACAAAATCGAAGCTCCTGCGGCAGGACCCAATGCGCAACCAGAGGGATGCTGACGAAGGCTGTTCCGAAGAAGTGGCATAAAGGAAAGTGGTACAACGGTCAGTGTACTTTGTCAGCTCCTCGTTGCAGGGGCTAGGTCAAGGTACTCTAGAGTGCAGAAGTTGATCTTCGGCCTCATCATGGCCTCAAGGAAACTGCGCGACTACTTCCAAGCCCATGAGATCACCGTCGTCACTCGCTTCCCGCTGCAGCGCATATTGAGGAACCCCGAAGCCACTGGCAGGATAGTTGAGTGGGCCATTGAGCTGTCAAGCTTTGGTTTAAAGTATGAGAGCACTTCCACAGTTCAGAGCAGGGCGTTGGCAGAATTCATTGCAGAATGGAGACCCATGCCTAATGAAGAGATCCCAGAGACAGTCCTCCCCAGCAAAGAAATGCCCAAGGGCTGGATCATGTACTTTGACGGTGCTTTCTCACTTCAGGGTGCCAGAGCAGGTGTGCTCCTCGTCGCTCCCACTGGAGAACACCTCAAGTACGTGGTTCAGATGCACTTTCCCCGGGAGGAGGCTACCAACAACACCGCTGAATATGAGGGGCTCATTGCCGGACTCAGAATCGCGGTAGGGTTGGGAATCAAGAGACAGATCATCCGAGGGGATTCACAGCTCGTGGTGAAACAAGTCAGCAAAGATTATTAGAGCCCGTTGATGCAGGCATACGTGGATGAAGTGAGGAAACTGCAGGAGCGCTTTGATGGATTGCAAGCAGAGCATGTGCCCCGTGCGAAAAATGCCATCGCTGATCATCTACCAAAGTGCACTACGCAAAAGCTCCCTGTTGAACCAGGAACCTTTATCCTTCGCCTCACTCAACCTTCGGTATCCCCCTCAATGATGGCCAGGAAATGAAGAAAACTGAACTCCGGCAAGCATTTCCCGGCAGAGCTTCCCGAAGCCGCTGGTAGAGAAGCTGCCGGAGGCGGCCTCGCTTCGCATGGTGAGCAGCTATTTCCTACAGAACCCCAGGTTCGCGTGGTCGAGACAAGCGCTCCCACGGACGAGGAGATGCCTTTAGTCCTAGTTGTCGAGCCCCAGGCTCCAACTTGGGCACATCATATAGTCCGTTTCCTTCAAAAAGAAGAACTCCCCGAAGAGCAAGAAGAGGCCGAAAAAGTAGCCCGTTGGTCAAGTATGTACCAGTTTGTCGATTACACTCTGTACATAAAAAGAACCAATGGCATGAAATTGAAGTGCATTTGCTGGGAGGACGGACTAGGGCTGTTGGCGAAGATTCACGGAGGTGTATGCGGCTCGCTCATTGGACCTAGATCTCTTGCCGGGAAAACCTTTCGGCAGGGTTTCTATTGGCCCACTGCCCTCCAAGATGCAACTGAATTGGTTACCAAGTGTGAAGCCTGTCAGTTCCACTCCAAGAACATCCATCAACCAGCGCAAGCTCTCCAGACGATCCCTTTATCCTGGCCCTTCTCGGTCTGGGGGCTCGATATTTTGGGCCCCTTCCCCCACGCTGTCGGGGGTTTTGAGTTCTTGTTCGTTGCAACCGACAAGTTCGTGGCCTGAGGTGGAGCGAGTGAGGAAGATGACCGCGAGGCAACTATCAAGTTCATGAAAGGGCTGGTGTGTCGTTTTGGAATACCAAACAGAGTGATCACCGACAACGGCACCCAGTTCACGAGCCGCGCCTTCATGCAGTACATCCAAAGCCTTGGGACCAAGGTCTCCTTCGCCTCTATTGCCCATCCAAGGAGCAACGAGCAAGTCGAGAGGATGCATGCTGAAGTGCTGTGAGGACTCAAGACAAGAACATTCAATAGATTGCGGAGGAGCGGCAAGCGCTAGATAGATGAGTTGCCGGTGGTTCTTTGGTCCCTCAGAACGACACCAAATCGAGGTACCGGCCAGACTCCCTTCTCCCTGGTATACAGGGCGGAAGCAGTGCTCCCCACAGAACTCATAGACGGGTCACCTCGAGTACTTGCCTACGACGAAGTAGAGAAAGAGCAGCTGCGGCATGACGTTGCCATGCTCCTCGAGGAAGATCATCTCCGTGCTGCTGTGCGTGCTGCACGCTACCAGCAAGCCCTGCGCCGCCATCACAGCCATGGGGTACATGCCCGGAGCCTTGAGGAAGGTGACCTTGTCGTTAGGCGCATTCAGTCCGCCAAGGGTACCAACAAGTTGACGCCGAAGTGGCAAGGCCCTTACCGGGTAGCATGAGTCACCAGACCTGGCGCAGTCTGTCTGGAGACCGAAGATGGCACCAGGGTGCTTAACTCAAGGAATATTGAGCATCTTCGTAAGTTCTACCCGTAAGGCCCGGCTGCCGGGCGCAGTCCCCAGCAACCACCTTTTGTACAAGCCTTGCCGAAGTTGCATGTTACCCTTTTTACCAAGCCAGGTGCAGACCCTTAGCAACAGTAATAAAGCTAGGCATTGCATCATATCATGGCATCGCACAAACATTCTGCATCCTTTATGATTGTAATATCATTGCCTATTTACTAGAGATTTGCTAGAGTACTTGTTGAGTCTATAATCCTTGTTGCTGCACTCTCTCCTCAAAGGATAGAGACCTCTTGCCCTGTGTGTTTTGGCACCAGATAAATATGGAAGGAGGACAAAGGCAACGAGGATGGCGGCCCAGCGTACTCCGGAAGCAGATACTGCCGAAAACAAGATAAGTCTAATCACGTATCCCAAGTTTTATGCTCCCTAAAAGAAATCCTTACCCTCTTTTCGAAAGTGTTTGGTGGAGTTCCCCTCACGTGGTAGAAACCCTTGTCGGGACGAGCTGCTCCTTAGCTTCTGGTACTTATCAACTCTGAGGGGCCACGCCGATACTGACAAGGACCCCTGCCGGAGAAGAATACCAACCTGCTGCCGGGGGCTCGCTCCCCTTTTTGGCGCTCGTGGTTAAAAATGACCCAACAGGCGGTCCCGTGTGGAGAGGACAAACCCATTGACACCATAGAACCTAAGAGAAAAAAGGATAGTACTCAGGGAAGTAAAATAACATTCATTCATTCGTTTATTGATACAAAACGGATCAAGATACATTGGAGAACTCCTTCCTAATAAAATCTTTATTTGACTTTCTCCCCTAGGAGTGGGTTACAAAGAGAAAAAGAGCGGAGGGAGGACCTGAGCAGAAGCCTAGCATGACCCCGTCGAGGCTGTCGGGGAACGGCTCGGCGGGACCACCAGCAAGGAAGAGGATTCCAAAGTCCAGGAGCCTGCCGGGGTCCTGCTGAGAAGGAGAGGTGGCGCCCGAGTCGAGAACCCCCTGCAAATCCCTCTGCCGAGAGGGGGAGGAGGATCTCGATGACGGTGATGGTGCGGCCGACGATCAGCTGGAGCCCAGGTCGTCGTACTCCGACTTGACGGTCTGGATCTTGCTGTCGCCGTCTTCACCGACACTATCCTCCTCGTCGCTATCGCTCGAGGAGGAGCTGCGTCACCACTCGAGCTCTCTTCGCAGCAGCCAAGACGAGCACTCGAGCGCCCGTAGATCTTGACGGAGAGCATGTTGGCCTCCACCAGCTTGAAGAGGAGGACGTACCCACCGGTAAAGTTGTGGGCACGAGCGAAGGTCTTCCACCCACGCCTGAAGAACATAACGCGGGGCGCCAGAAACTCGACGTCGACCTGCGCAGCGCTGTTACAACAGCCATGCACACGCAATCATAATGCATGTGGTTTATCAACCTCCATCACCCTGGCAAAAGGATGAGGGAGCCGTAGGTGGCTACGAGGAGGACCGCGTAGCCCGACGACGAACTCCAACCCGTACTTTCGGTGTGCTCCACCACCAAGGAGGAAGTCGCCGCCAACGTGGGATCAGGGACGGCGCTCCGCCTCCCTGACCACGACCCCGGCACTGGCCTCGGCCTCTTCCAGCCATCCCGCCACGTGCGCTGGAACCTCCTCCCGTCGCTGCGGCTGAAGCGGCGGCATGATCCCGAAGGGAAGATCTCGTTGCTTCGGTGGAAGCCGAGAGTCGTCCTCTCCCTCGCGTCATGGCGAGGGTGACTCGAGGACGAACCAGAAGTGAACGACGAGCCGTCTAGACTTGGGTGTAAGGAGGAGATGGAGCTGGATGAGCATCGCTGCCGTGACCCCCTAATTTATAGGGGAGAGCATGGGGGATGGCTCTCCCCCGCTCCAAAGTGGCCGCCCATCTCCACCAATCCCACTACCCACGACTCACGGGCGAACAGGTAACCGCCCCATTGCTCCAATCCATGGCGCTGCAGTTTCTGCCACGATCAGGTCTTTAAGTCACAAGCGCCCACTGCAAGTTCCTCGCTACGCATGCGGCGCGCATGGCGGAAACGACCCGAGGTGGTGGGGCAGTCCTGACAAGTAAATTGGCAGTTACCCCCTCACATTGCGCGCCTTTGCATAAATTTTGTGCCTGACCCAACGACACTAAGAAAGCGCGTGTGGGCTAGACCCGGGGGCTCCTGTCGATGCACTAGAACAGGGGTATCCAGTGCCCCTGACCTATGCACAGGTGGTAGTAGCAAAAACCCGTTGGGAAGGCTGCCACACCACCAAGCAAGCATTCAAGAACCAGCATCCGGCAGCAACAACCTGTAGAAGGCCAAGCAAGCGTCGGCAACACCGGCACAACAGCCCAGGAGGGGCCCAAAGCGCGCCAGCCATGTCCCCAGAGCCTGCCGGGGACCGAGGCGAGCACATCTTCGGAAGGCCCGGCAAGCCATCCCCCGGCAAGCATGAGCTAACCAGCCACCGCTTCACCGCATCGCTACGCCAGTCACTTATCGATGCGGTGTCGGGCCCTCAAACGGCTAAACAGCTCTCACTAAGCACGTGGCGGTGCGTCGGAAGGCAAGTTATACCCAATTGACACCCGTCCAGCAGCGTGTCAAGACCCTAAGCAATGGCTAGCCAAGCGGTGGCAAGAGCTTGCCGGGGATGCATCCCCGAGTGCCACCTAGTCTAGTAATCATGGTATTTTGTCCTAAATGCCAGAGTTAGGTATGATAGCTCTGCTAAGCTATCTAATCAATAGATAATGACTGTTTTGCCACTTTGGTAACCCCTTGCACTATAAAAGGAGGCCCAAGGCAACCTAGCTCAAGATTTGGAGCTTTGGACACTTGTACTCATGTAGTAGCTCACCCCGACAGCAACTTTTGCCGGGGCTAAGCGCTGCGTGTTCTTTGTGTTCCTTTGATCAATCCACCAAAAGCATGAGTAGGGTTTTACGCTTAGCAGCGGCCCAAACCTGGGTAAAATGCTAGCGTCCTGATCGTCATGTCGTCTCATGTTCTCCGCTCTTTGTACAACGTGACCCCCCTTGCCGAACCACAAAGGGGCCTCTGGTCCCATAGGTGATTGCGAGCATCCGTGCCCCGACATTAGCTTTCTCAAACATGCATGATCATGGCATAAACAGATTCCTTATATTTTTTGATCATTTTTCATATATATATTTTTTCATCTGCCTTATAGATTATTTTCTATGAATTTTAGAAGTTTACACTATTTTCTGGAATTTCCTGGTTTATTATTATTCCAGAAAATCACTAATTTCTGGAATTGACCCTAAACCAGCCACGTCAGGGCAGCCGGCGACCAAACTAACGGCGGAGGCTTGCTGAAAACACGCTGCGGCGGCGGTTGGCTTGCACGAAGGGCACCAATGAGGAGCTCTCACTCATCCGCATCCAACGGAACCATTGAGGGGCCGCGGGATGGCCGAAGACGACGACCACGGCGACCTTGGAGGCGACCGGTGCTCGGCCACTTGCGGGCGCGGGGCTGCGGTGCACCAGAGGGGGAGGTTAGGGGCGCTACGTGTCGGTGTACTAAGAACTGGGGGTCCCTAGTACCCAAACTTATGCATGGGCAGCCGCCTCAGACCGACAACTCCTTGCCGGGCTCGCACCAGCCCCCGAGGCAAACCGAAGCCAAGACCGAAGCAAGGCGACCAAGCCCTTCACCAGGCGGAGTAGCCCACCCACGGACGTCCCCTACAAGACTCCAGCCCACCAAGCCACTGCTCCACCTCACCAGGGGCTGATTGTCTACATCAGCCGAGGTGTCGAGCGGGCAGGCGGGCAGGCAAAGCTGGCCGGGGCACGTGGCTACAATGATGGGCTTGTTGCAGCTTTAATGCCACTCGTCCCGCGGCGTGGTAGAAGAATAAGAGGTAGTTGGGCGGACGGCACAGAAGGAGAGGAAATCCTTGTCGGGAGAGGACGCCAGCGTGCCACCTCACGGCGCCTTCAATGCGCCTGTCCAAGTCCGTCAGAGTTAGGTATTTCCCACTACCACTCTAACGATAGCCCCTCTAGCTGTAAGAGCGCACTGTACACCTAGAAAATGACCATTGTAGCCTTTGTGGAAACCCCTTGAGCTATAAAAGGCGGCCCATGGCTACCTTGACAAAGGTCGACAACCTGTCCATTTGCACGCGTAGCTGCACTTCTCGAGCATCCTTGCCGGGTGTCTGCGCTCCTGTATTTGGACCCAGATATACAAACACACAGACATGACGTAGGGTTTTACGCTCCCGAGCGGCCCGAACCTATATTAAACTCGCACGTAGTCATGGCCGACTGATGCTCTTCATGTACTCAACGTCCCCCGCCGAACCATAAAGCGACCCCGCTAGTCCCATAGATCGTCATGAATCACACCCCCGACATCTTTAGCGCCAGGTAGGGGGACCTCTTGTGCGCAAATCTTCACCGGCGTTTCTGCGTGCCTTCGCCGATGCCCATGGTGACCAATAAGGCCAGGCGCGCGGCAACGCCCGGCGTGACTACGTCCAAGTTGCCATCCCAGGCAACCGATGGCGGCGACCACCGTGATCACTCCATTGGTGAGCGCAGCCATAACACTGCGTGGAGTTCCGCGAACCATGACCCGGATCCCGCCGCCGTTATAGCGCGAAACACGTCGGCGGTGACCGGGGGCGATGCCGCTGCAGCGGCCGTGGCAGCAGCGGCGGCCGCAGCGGCTGCGGGGGCTGCGACCGGACTTCCACCGCGCCCCTTGGAAGACGACCGTGACCCGTGTCCGCGATATGGCGAACCGTAGCCACACGCGGAAGGGGCCTTTGTGCACCACTCCTCAGGAGCTCAAGGCCGAGTTCCACGACACCCTCCCGGTGAGGGCAGACAGTGGGCGGCGGCGCGGGAAAGCGCTCCTTCTGGCATTGCCAGGAGTAAGAGTGCTACCCACGCCTCACCCCGTCCGGTCCCAAAAACCACAGGGGAAGCTCTGGCGCAGGCCCAACTGCTGCTGAACTTTCCGCCCACACTAGAGATGATGGAGGAGTAGAGAGCGGCCATACAAAGCCTACTGAGCTTCACCAACAATGACAAACCAGATGCGGCGGGTTCCTCTCGTGCGCGGCGCGCGGCTCCCACGGAACCCACCGTCGGGCGCGACGCCGGTGGGGCACACACAGTGCAGTCGCCCCCGTGACATAAGCGGACTTCCCGCTGGACCGACGTACAAGATGAGGTTTCTCAAGCGTCGACGTACCCACGGCTAAAGCAAGACCAACGCCAAGTCTTCAAGGGACAAGCGCAAGGAAGACGCACACACCGCCATCGAAAGACGGCGGGAAGCGCGTCGCCAATCCAATGTTCACGCAGATCTAGCCGTCGACGAGCCCGCGCCCGGTGCGCCCGACAGCCTACCTTACGAGGTCGGATGCCCGGCGTTCACTCGCGAGCTACGGCAAGTCCGCTGGCCCTCTAGATGAGCCTTCAAGCCAGAGTTGCCTGAGAAATATGATGGCGCGGTCTGTCCATCGGAGTTCCTAGGCATCTACACTATCACGGTGTAGGCTGCCGGGGGACCAGACGAGATGGTGCTAGCCAACTACTTCCCGCTAGCGCTGAAGCCCAACGTGAGGAGTTGGCTAATGAACTTGCCGGAGGGATCCATTTCTTCCTGGCCGGACCTGTGCAATCAGTTCATCAGGGCTTACCACGGGGGCCACAAGCTCCCAGGGCAATCCAGCGATCTACATGTACTCCCGCAGCAAGAGGACGAGACCCTCTCCAAGTACATCCAGAGATTCAGCCGCGTGCAACACAATATACCGGAGATTCAACATGCCGCGGTGAACGTTGTGTTCCACACGAATGTACGCAATCGCCGCATGCGTGAGGAGATGAGCATCAACTAGGTGCGGGACGTCGCCGAGCTAAGGAAGGAAGAAGGCTCCCGGGGGAGGATGCTGACACGGAGGTCGACTCCGACGACGATGAGAACGTGCTCGCCTCCTCGAAGAAGAGGCGCAAGCACAGCAGGAAGCGCAAAGGCAAGGCAGTGATGGCTGTCGAGAGCTCCTGCAAGCCTAACGCCGGCAAGAAGACCAAATTCGAGGAGCCCGGCAAGGACGTTGTCGTTTGCTCCGGAGACGGCGAGGCTGGAGCAAGCGAGAAGACCGGCAAGCCCTACTGCATGATCCACCTCACCAAAGACCACGACATCAACGAATGTTGCCAAGTAGAACATCTTGCTGAGAAGCAGAAGCAAGAGTATGAAAGGAGCGACAAGGAGAAGGGCCGAGATGGTGCTGCTGGATCCGACAAGAAGAACCGCAACGGTTGAGGCGACCGCCGCGGCAAGGCCAAACAGCAGAACGAAAAGCCTGCTAGAGGCCGAAGCGACAAATCCGACGATGATGATGAAAATGATAAAGATAAAGAGGGATCCGACAAGCAGGAGTTCCAGAAGGCCATGGATGCTATGTGTGTTGATGGAGGTGCATCTTTGCACTCCTCCCATAGGAAGCTCAAGCAATGGGTCCGCGAAGTCAACACGGCGGAGCCAGCGACAGAGGCAAGGAAGCCCCTCAAGAGGTCCAACAGTCCCATCATCTTCGATGCTGAGAACCACCCTGATCGCATCACCGCGGTCTGGTGCGTGCCATTGTTGGTCTCACCAACGATTCGCAACCTCAGGTTCACAAAGATGTTGGACGACGGTGGGGCCGGCCTAAACCTGATTTCGCTCGATGTCATCAAGCGGCTGGATATCCCCGATTCGGACCTCAAACCGATGGGCTCCATCCAAGCAGTGGACAGGGGGAGATCTTAGCCAAAGGGAAAGATAACCCTCCAGGTCACATTCGGCAGCGAACTCAATTTCAGGACAGAGAGGGTCGTCTTCGACGTCGCCAAGATGTCGCTGCCGTACAATGGGATCCTGGGCCGCTGATACTTGTGATCTGCGTTGGGTTTTCCGTGAAGAGGAACGGGTAGTTGTAGCACTAAGCGGATAAGTATTTCCCTCAGTTATGAAACCAAGGTTTATCGAACGAATAGGAATATCAATCCTCAACAGTCTTCAGCGGCTGCACACAAATGAATAAACAACTTGCACCCAACGCGGGCAAGAGGGTTGTCAATCCCTTTGATCTCTTTATTTGCAAGCAAATGAGTTGTGTAGATAATTTTTTATAAATATAAATTGCAAAATAAATAAAAAGTAAATAAAGGAAGCATGGTAAATATAGCGTTTGTGAATATATAAGTGAATAGACCCGGGGGCCATAGTGTTCCCTAGCGACATCTCTCATGTAGGCAGCGTACGGTGGGTAAACAAATTACTGTTAGGCAATTGATAGAAAAGCGGATAGTTATGCGATGTTCACGACAATGATCATGTATATATAGGCATCACGTCCATAAGGAAAGAGGCCGACTCCTGCCTGCACCTATTACTATTACTCCACTCATCGACCGCTATCTAGCATGCATCAAGAGTATTAAGTAAAAGAGAGTAATGGTTGGAGAACGATGACATGATGTAGACAAAGTAAACTCAAACAATATGATTGAACCCCATTGTTTTATCCTTAGCAACAACACAAAGACGCATCTTGTCCCCTACTTTGTCACTGGGATATAGAAACTCGCTAGGTTGAACCTACCACAACGCACCACTCCCACCGATGACTTATCAATCTACTTGGCCAAAGCACATCAATAGATCATAGAGCATTACGAAGCTATAATGATCATGTACATAAGAGATAATATAATTCAGAGGCATCTCAAATACTTTTCATGAATAATCTGAACATAAACCCTCAATTCGTCGAATCCCAACAAACACACCGCACAATAGGATTACATTGGATAGATCAAAGCGAAGATGTGATGACCATTGTATTGAAGATCATAAGAGAGAGAGAGAGATTGCCATCTAGGGACTAGCTATGGACCCGTAGGTCTGTGCTGAACTACTCACACATCATCATGAGGATAGCAAGGTTGATGAAGAGGCCCTCCATGCTCGATCCCCCCTCCGGCAGGGTACCAGAACAGAGCTCCAGATGGCCTCGCAACGGAAGAGAGACTTGCGGCGGCGGAAAAAGGGTTTTGGGACTGTCTCCGTTATTTTTAGGGTGAAAGAGAATTTAGAGGCCAGAGAGGGGCGTCAGGAGGCAACCGAGGGAGGCACAAGCCATCAGGGCGCGCCCCCCTGGGGCATGCCCTGTTGGCTTGTGCGGCCCGTGGCCTCCTTCTGAAGCTTCCAGGTCTTCTTTTGGTCTAGAAAAAATCATCAAAAAGTTTCATGGCAATTGGACTTCGTTTGGTACTGTAAACCTGAAAAACAAAAAAAACATGCAGAAAATAGCAACTGGCACTGCGCACTGGGTCAATAGGTTAGTTCTCAAAAATATTATAAATTGGTAAATAAAGACCCAAAATGTATCCTAGAATGATCATATATCAGCATGGAACAATCAAAAATTATAGATACGTTGGAGACGTATCAAGCATCCCCAAGCTTGATTCCTATTCATCCTCTTGTAGCTAAATAATAAAAACATTTTTTTTGATGTGACATGCTATCCACTATGTAATCTTATTCAGGTATGCTCATTGAGAAAAGATGAATCAACAAATATTGACATAGCAATATTCAAAGTTTAAGAAACAGAATTGTTAATTCCAAAAAGTATACGATTCTTAAGAAATGTTTATCCCCCCATTCATCTTATTGTATTAGCAAGGCATGGCTCCATCTTCACCACATTAATACAAATTTTAAGAACCACGGTGTCCAAGTCACGCAATTGGTTCATACTTTTTCAATATGCATCAACTTTTTATTCTTCACGCAATACATGAGCGTGAGCCATTGGACATAGTATTTAAATGGAATAGAGTATGGTGGTAGATATCAAAGTGGTTGGAAGTGGAGAAGATAGTCTCACATCAACTAGGCATACAAACGGGCTATGGAGGTGCCCATTGATAGATGTCAATGCAAGGAGTAGGGATTGCCATGCAAATGATGCACTACAGCTATAAGTTTATGAAATCTCAAATGAAGCTAAGTGGGGTGTGATGACCCACAAGTATACGGGATCAATCGTAGTCCTTTCGATAAGTAAGAGTGTCGAACCCAACGAGGAGCAGAAGGAAATGACAAGCGGTTTTCATCAAGGTAATTTCTGCAAGCACTGAAATTGTAGGTAACAGATAGTTTGATAGCAAGATAGTTGGTAACGAGCAAGTAACGGTAACGGTAAATAAAGTGCAGCAAGGTATCCCAATCCTTTTTTGGCAAAGAACAAGCCAAAACAGTCTCTAGTAATAGGCAAAGTATTCTTGAGGGTACACGGGAATTTTGTCTAGTCACTTTTATCATGTTGGTTGTATTCGTGTTCGCTACTTTGATAATTTGATATGTAGGTGGACCGGTGCTTGGGTGCTATTCTTACTTGAACAGCCTCCCACTTATGATTAACCCCCTCGCAAGCATCCGCAACTACGAGAAAAGTATTAAGATAAAATCTAACCATAGCAATAAACGTTTGGATCCAAATCAGCCCCTTACGAAGTGGCGCATAAACTAGGGTTTAAGCTTATGTCACTCTAGCAACCCATCATCTAATAACTACTCCACAATGCATTCCCTTAGGCCCAAGGATGGTGAAGTGTCATGTAGTCGACGTTCACATGACACCACTAAGGGAATCATAACATACATATCATCAAAATATCGAACACATATCAAATTCACATGATTACTTGCAACATGACTTCTCCCGTGACCTCAAGAACAAAGGTAAATACTCACAAATAATAATCATGCTCAAGATCAGAGGGGTATTAAATAGCATAATGGATCTAAACATATAATCTTCCACCAAATAAACCATATAGTAATCAACTACGCAAGGTAATCAACACTACTAGTCACCCACAGGTACCAGTCTGAGGTTCCGGTACAAAGATTGAACACAAGAGATGAACTAGGGTTTGAGAGGAGATGGTGTTGTTGAATATGTTGATGAAGATTGGCCTCCCAAAGATGAGAGGGGTGTTGGTGATGACGGTGGCTTCGATTTCCCCCTCCGGGAGGGAAGTTCCCTCGGCGGAATCGCTCCGCCGGAGGGCAAAAGTGCTCCTGCCCAAGTTCCTCCTCGAGACGGCGGCGTTCCGTCCCGAAAGTCCTCTCTTTATTTTATTCTAGGTCAAAAGACCTTATATACCAGAAGATGGGCACCAGAGTTGGCCCGAGGAGGGCACAACCCACCAGGGCGCGCCTGGGGGGCCTGGCGCACCCTGGTGTCTTGTGCCCACGAGGGTGGCCCCCTCCGGTAGTTATTTGCTCCAGTATTTTAAATATAATCCAATAATATTCTCCGTAAAGTTTTAGCTTATTTGGATATGTGCAGAATAGGTATCTCTGATGTGCTTTTTCAGGTCCAAAATTCCAGCTGCCGGTATTCTCCCTCTTTGTGTAAACCTTGCATATTATGAGAGAAAAGGCATTAGAATCACTCCCTAAAGCATTATTATTTACCAAAACATTATAAATAACAGTAGGAAATCATGATGCAAAATGGACGTATCAACTCCCCCAAGCTTAGACCTCGCTTGTCCTCAAGCGAAAGCCGATATTGAAAAGCATGTCCACATGGTTTGAGAGAGAGAGAGGTGTCAATAAAAACAAAATACGGACATAGTAGCATCATGCTTATCATCATAACAGCAACAAACTCTATCATAAAACTCATTCATATACTTTCATCATATAACTTCTCATGAACAAGTAACAATTCATCACAACCAAGAACTATAAAGCATAAACTTTATTGAAAACCAACAAACTATGTTCTCAGTCAACTTTGCAACTACAATTCATCATATTTTCAGGAAGGGTCTCATGTCGGAGCCTTTTGGCAAGTCCACATACTCAACCATCATTTAGTCTTCTATGATTGCTAACACTCACAGCATACCCATGAGCAAAAAGTTTCAACCGGACACATATATAGAAAGATAGGGGCTTATAGTTTTGCCTCCCAACGTACGCACCTCAAGGGTGATGTCAACAATAATAACTCATGCTCACTCACATCCAACCGGATATATGTGCCTAGATCTTTCCTCACCACATGATGCTTGCAAAAGAAAGAGTAAAAAGGAGTAGGGAAGAATACTTTGACTCTTGCGTAAAAGTAAATACATAAAAGTAAAGGATTGGCTCTTCGCAGAGGGAAGCCGAGGTTTTCATGCGCTTTTTGGTTTGTATGCCCAATCCCTTAATGTAAAAGAACATCACGCTATATTGCCCCCTATGATAGCAACCTTTATTATGCAGTCAGTCGCTTTTATTACTTTGCCATCATAAGTTCGTATAGCGCTCAATTTTCTCTTACGCTAATAGATCAAAACACATTTAGAAGCAATTTTTATTGCCTTATTGCAGCGATGACAACTTACTTGAAGGATCTTAATCGATCCGTAGGTAGGTATGGTGGACTCTCAAAGCATGAATTTGGGTTTTGGGTTTTTGGATGCACAAGTAGTATCTCTATTTAGTGCGGAGTTTTTTGGCTAGCAAAGATATTGAGCAAGCACCACATGTTGAACAATCTATTACAATATAACTTCTATGTGGATATGAACAAGCATAAATCATTATGTTTTCTTCCTTGTCCAACGTCAACAATTTTGGCATATAATATTTAATGGGGGCTCACAATCATAAAAGATGTCCAAGATAGCGTATTTGCATGTGAATCTACTCTTCCCTTATTAATTCTTTCATGAATTTCATCATTGACCAATGCTATGTTTGTCAATCTTCAATAAATTTAACCACTTATACGTTTCCTTATGTGATGTCATTACTTACCATAAGATTAGCATTTGATTCTGTTCATTTATTTCTCTTTCCTTTTATTTTGATTGCAACAAGAATGTAGAGAAGCAAAATCTCAAACCAAACTTTATTATATAACTCTCACTCGATTACATAGAAAGATAGACCACGAAACTAAAACACGAAAATAGATCATGCTAAACTTTTATTCAACTAAATCAAAAGGAAACTAAATATCCAACTAAAATAGGTAAAGGCGAATAAAAGTGATGCTGATACGATACTGGGGCACCTCCCCCAAGCTTGGATCAATCCAAGGGGAGTGCCCATACCCGTGTGCTTAAGTCTCCTTTGTCGGTGGTGATAAAGAAGGTGGTGGTGAAGAAGTATCACACTTCAGACTCAATAGGTACTCCAATTTGCGGATGACTCTCCGAAGGGTAATGATGTTCTCCTCTAGCAAAATGTTTTCACGAGTGAGAAATTTATTCTAAACACGAACCGCTTCGAAAGCCCTAAAAGCTTCAGTTTCAATGGGGGTGAGATGGTTGTAATAAGGTTGAAGGATATCTTCTTCTTCCCCCTCCTCTGTTAGCATGGATTGTCCTTCTTCTGGAGCTTGATCCTTCATAGCCTCCTGGCCCTTGTCTTCATTATTGGCTTCTTTTGGCTCCTCTCTCTTCAGCTCCATCTTCTACGTTATTGGAGGAGGGAGAAGACATAATGCCTGGCTTGGTAGATCTGATAGGAAAACAACACAAAACAAGAATAGAGGATTTTTCTGCGATGCGGTTGTCAAAATAGTCGGGGGTATATATAGAGAATTTTTATTCTTGGGAAGCAAGCATATGGAAGGAAAACGGAGTCGGGATGGTGTCTGAGGTGGGCACAATCCACCAGGGCGCGCCTGGTAGGGATGGCACGCCCTGGTTTATCGTGCTCACCTTGGTTGCCTTCTGGTTCATTTCCTATTTTCCTAATTTTTCTAATAATCCAAAACTGACAGAAAATATTTTTGCGGATTTTTCGGAGTCCGTTTACTTACCGTATCACGTACCTCCTATTTTTCAGAATTCTGGAGTGTTCCGGAAGGCTTCTTTTATGTGTTCCTCTGGTGTCATGGTTTGGATAACATTGCTTTCAACATTAATAGGCATACCTGAGATATAATGTTTAATTCTTTGTCCATTGACCACCTTTGGGTTATTACCTTCGGCATTATTAATCTTGATAGCTCCAGAAGCTTACTTGCAAAAAATCTTAAACGAGATTTGAACAAAAGAACATAGTCTCCTATTTTGAATTACCGCTTTTGGATTCTTTTGTCATGCCATCTTTTTACTTTTTCTTTGAATAGTTTGGCATTTTCATAGGCTTGGGTTCTCCATTCATCTAGTGAGCTAATATCAAATAGCCTCTTGTCACCGGCAAGTTTGAAATCATAGTTCAGTTCTTTAATTGCCCAAAATGCTTTATGTTCTAACTCTAGAGGCAAATGACAAGCTTTTCCACATACCATTTTATACGGAGACATACCCATAGGATTTTTATAAGCTGTTCTGTAGGCCCAAAGTGCATAATCTAGTTTCATAGAACAATTCATTCGAGACCTATTGCCAGTTTTTTGTAATATTAATTTATTTCTCTATTGCTAAGTTCAACTTGACCACTACATTGAGGATGATAGGGTGATGCAATTCTATGGTTAACATCATATTTAGCAAGCATCTTACGGAAAGCACCATGGATAAAGTGTGAACCACCATCAGTCAATAAATATCTAGGGACTCCAAACCTCGGGAAGATAACTTCTTTAAGCATTTTAATGGAGGTGTTGTGATCAGCACTACTAGATGGAATAGCTTCTACCCACTTAGTGTTATAATCAACAACAACCAAAATATGAGTGTACCCGTTAGAGGAAGGAAAAGGTCCCATATAGTCAAAACCCCAAACATCAAATAGTTCAACAACAAGTGAATAATTCATAGGCATTTCCTGATGCTTAGCGATATTACCAATTCTTTGACATTCATCACAAGACAAGACAAACTTACGGGCATCCTTGAAGAGAGTAGGCCAATAAAAACCAGATTGTAATACCTTATGAGAAGTTCTATCTCCCGCATGATGTCCTCCATAAGCTTCGGAATGACATTTCCGTAGGATTTGTTCATGCTCATGCTCAGGTACACAACGTCTAATAATACCATCTACCCCTTATTTATAAAGATGTGGGTCATCCCAAAAGTAATGTCTTAAATCATAGAAGAATTTTTTCTTTTGTTGGTATGTGAAGCTGGGTGGTATATATTTAGCGACAATGTAATTAGCATAATCAGCATACCAAGGAGTGTTTTGAGAAACATTTATTGCAGCTAACTGTTCATCAGGAAAGCTATCATCAACAGGTAGTGGGTCATCAAGAATATTTTCTAACCTAGACAAGTTATCAACTACGGGGTTCTCAGCTCCCTTCCTATCAACGATATGTAAGTCAAATTCTTGACGCAAGAGAACCCACCTAATGAATCTAGGTTTAGCATCTTTCTTTTCCATAAGATATTTTATAGCAGCATTATCGGTGTGAACAATAACTTTGGAATCAACAATGTAGGATCTAAATTTATCACAAGCAAACACAACTGTTAAAAATTCTTTTTCAGTAGTAGCATAATTTCGTTGGGCACTGTCTAGAGTTTTGCTAGCATAATGGATAACATTCAACTTCTTATCAACTCGTTATCCTAGAACAGCGCCAACATCATAATCACTAGCATCACACATAATTTCAAAAGGCAAGTTCCAATCAGGTGGTTGAACGATAGATGCAGAGGTTAAGGCTTTCTTGAGTGTTTCAAAGGCTTCTACACAATCATCATCAAAAACAAAAGGGATATCCTTTTGCAAAAGATTAGTAAGAAGCCTATAAATTTTAGAGAAGTCTTTAATGAACCTCCTATAGAAAGCAACATGACCAAGGAAACTTCGAATACCTTTAATATCTTTAGGACATGTCATTTTCTCAATTGCATCAACTTTAGCTTTATCCACCTCAATACCTCGTTCAGATATTTTATGCCCCAAGACAATACCTTCATTAACCATAAAGTGGCACTTCTCCCAATTCAAGACAAGATTATTTTTTTCATATTGTCGGTGCACTAGTAAAGGGGTACCCAGTGCCCCTGAGTTATGGACATGCGGTAGAAGCAAAAACCCGGCGAATGATCAAGACCAGACTCCAGCAAGCTCAAAACGGCAGCCCAAGCCTGGACTGCAATGAGCCAAGCACGTTCCCGACGCTTGCCCGGGACCAAGACATACACACCTTCCAGAAAACCCGGCAAGCCGCTCCCCGGCAGGCGTGAGCCAGCCAGCCACCGCTCCACCGCATCGCTACGCATGTCACTTATCGATGCGGTGTCGAGCCCTCAGGCGGCTAATCAGCTGTCATTAAGCACGTGGCGACACATCGGAATGCAAGTTATGCTCGGTTGACACCCGCCCTGTAGCGTGTCAAGGCCATAAGCAACGATCGGCCAAGCGGTGGCGAGAGCTTGCCGGGGATGCACCCCAAGCGCCAGCTAGGAAGGTAATCATGGCATTTTGTCCTAAATGCCAGAGTTAGGTATGATAGCTCTTCTTAGCTATCTAATTAATAGATAATGACTGTTTTGCCATTGTGGTGACCCCTTGCACTATAAAAGGAGGCCCAAGGCAACCTAGCTCAAGGTTGGCAATTCGGACCCCCGAACACTTGTACTCGCGTAGCAGCTCTTCCCCTGGCAGCAGGCCTTGCTGGGGTTAGGTGCTGAGCGTTCCTCGTGTTCCTCCAATCAATCCACCAAAAAGCAGGAGTAGGGTTTTACGCTTAGCAGTGGCCTGAACCTGGGTAAAATGCATGTGTCCTGATCGTCGCGCCGGCTCATGCTCTCCGCTCTTCGTGCAACGTGACCCCCTGCCGAACCACAAGGGACCTCTGGTCCCATAGGTGATCGTGAGCATCCATGCCCCGACATCTTTGGCGCGCCAGGTAGGGGGCGTGCATCATTTGCGCGAACCTGAGTTTGTAAACGGTGAATCGATCTCCATCGTCATCTCCTTCAACAATGGCTCCCAAGAAGAAATCCGGTGCGGCCACACATCCCTCCACTTTGAAGGCTCCCTCACACGCGGCCGTCGGCTCTGTAAGCGCCGCGGCGGCTACGGGCGAGGCGGGCATCGTGGACGACGCGGTCGGCGCAGGCGGCGCCCCCGTCCAGTCCTTCAGGGCCGGAAATGGAGTAGGAGGCGCCGGAGAAGAGCAACTACAATAACATGGCGAGCTCGGCCCCGACACCGCGGGCGAGGGAAACAACCGCTCATCACCTCCCCGCGGCGCGGATGGCCGAGGCCACCCCAGCGGCATCCGGTCCGGTGCGAGCCGTGACCCTCCGGCCGCACCAATCGCCAGCGAGATTGTTGGGCATGTACCTCGTGTGGTGTGAGACGGGGCGCCCAGCAGAGCCGCAACCCCGCAGGATCGGCCTCCTGCCCACCAGAAAGCTCCGACGAGTGGCGCACGACATCAAGGACGCGGCGACGCTTCTCTTGGCCCTACCAAGAGTCGAGCGACGTCGCGGTCCGCCTCTTTCACCATGCTGAGCACCACAGAGGAGGCCATGGCACGAGTCCAGATGCTGCTCAACTTCATGCCAGTGGCTGATAAGATGGATGAATGGAGAGCCACCATTCAGTGTTTGATTTCTTTCGTTGAAGCCAACAAAACCCAGCATGCAGAGCCGTCACGACGCACGCGAACAGCAGCGGCGGCCCGGGGCGGCGAGCGCGTCGAAGGGGCCACCCCAATGGTGCAGTCCCCTCCGCAACAACAGGCCCAGAGGAAGCCACAGCAAGCTTCACATGCTGATGAGCATGACGAGGCGTCCATAGTCTCGTCTGGCCCGCGCGACCGCCAGGATCAACGGCGTGTCCTTGAAGACAGGCGGAAAGAAGACGAACGCATCACCATCGAGCGACGCCGGGAAGTGCACCGTCAATCCGACAAGCGCAACGGTCCAGACATCGGCAACCCCACGCCCAGTGCTGGCGGGTATCTTCCTTACGAGGTTGGTTTCCCTGCCTTCACTAGCGAGCTGCGATGGGTCCACTGGCCGTCGACCCGAGCTTTCAAGCCTGAGCTACCTAAGAAATACGATGGGAATCTGAACCCTGCAGAGTTCTTGGGCATATACACGATAGCTGTTCAAGCTGTGGGAGGAAGAGATGAAACGTTGCTCGCCAACTATTTCCCTTTGGCACTCAAGCCAAACGTGAGATCATAGCTGATGCACCTGCCAGAGAATTCCATTTCGTCTTGGGTTGATCTATGCAACGAGTTCGTTGGCCCCTTCACTGGTGGTCATCAAGAACCGGGCTAGCCTAGCGATCTCCAAGTCCTCCCGCAAAAGGAGGGAGAAACCTTGAGAAAGTATATCCAGAGATTCAGCCATGTGCACCGCAACATCCCAGAGATCCATCCCCCAGCGGTGATTGCCGCGTTCCACTCGAACGTGCGCAACAGGAGGATGCGAGCCAAGATGAATGTCAAGCTCCCCAAGACTGTTAATGAGCTTTACACCTTGTCGGATAAGTGCGCTCGAGCTGAAGAAGGAAAGCGACTTCACGGGGAGGAGGCGAGCGTCGAAGTGGACTCTGATGATGATGATGACGCCCCCGACCCCAAGGGAAGGAGAAGGAAGCGCAACAAGAAGCGTAAGGGAAAAGCAGTATTGGCTGTCGAGAGCTCCGGAGACCTCAGTGCAGGCAAGAAGGCGAAAGCCGAAACCCCCAGCAAGGGAGCTGCCGCATGCGTTGATTGCCGGGAGGCTGCTGCCGCAAAGAAAACCGGGAAGTCCGATGGGCCGTACTGTAAAATTCACCGCACCAAGGGCCATGATCTCCAAGAATGCCGCTAGGTCGAGCAACTTGTTGAGAAACATACGACCGAGTACGAGAAGCGCGACAAAGAAAAAGTCTGGACGGCGCTGCCGGGAAGGGCCGTGGCGGCAGAGGAGTTCGCCGTGGCAAAACCCCGCAGCAAAAGGAAAAACCCGCCAGAGGCCAAGAGAAGAAGGAAACAGACGATATGAGTGAAGATGAGGATGATGATGAGGATTCCAGCGACAGGGAGTTCTAGAAAGCAACCGAAGCCATGTGCATTGACTGGGGTGCATCCTTGCATTACTCTTGCCGCCAGCTCAAGCAGTGGGCACGCGAGGTCAATGCTATGGAACCTATTGCAGAATCTAGGAAGCCACTCAGATGGCCCCGCATGCCTATGATCTTTGACTAAGAGGATCATCCTGACCGTACGACTACGGTCGGATGTTTGCCATTGTTGATTTTTCTCCAACAATCTGCAACCTCAAGGTGTCTAAGATGTTAGTTGACAGCAGGGCCGGATTGAACTTGAACTCCCCTAGAGTGGCTGAGAAACTCCAGAATATTGATGAAGAGCTCGAAGCTACGGGTACATTCCAAGGAATCAACCCCGGCAGGAGCCGACCCAAGGGAAAGATCACCCTGCCAGTGACATTTGGCGGAGAGTTGAACTTCCGGACGGAGAGGATAGTTTTCGACGTCGCCGAAATCCCGCTGCCTTACAACGGAATCCTCGGTCGCCCAGCTCTGGCAAAGTTCATGGCAACGTCCCACTATGCCTACAATACCTTAAAGATGCCAGTGCCCATTGGGGTCATTTCCATCCCATCCGACAAGAAGAACGCAGTTATCTGCGTGGACCTGATGTATCATGACGCGGTAGCAGCTGAAGCCACAGAAATCCCAGCTCCCACCAAGGACACAGAGAAAAACAAGAAGGCTAGTAGGAACACCGGCAAGGACTCCTGGAAGAACGCCTCTTCGGAGTGCGCCGCACCCGACGATGACCTACCGGAGAGTTTCGCTAGCAAGAAGACCAAGGTCGCCTATCCTGAGACGAAGAAAGTCCCGGCAAGGGAGGATGGCACTGGTGGTACCTTCACCATCAGTGCTACCCTTACTGACAAATAGGAAAGCGTGCTCGTTACCTTCCCGCGGGAGAATGTTGACGTGTTTGCCTGGCAACCATCTGACATCACCGGTGTTCCCTAGGAGGTAATTGAGCACCACCTTTCTTGTCTGTCCCCATGCCCAACCCGTCAAGCAAAAGGTTAGGAAACAGGCCTTGGAGTGGCAGCAGTTCATTGCCGAAGAAATCAAGAAGCTTGAAGCAGCTGGTTTGGTCAGAGGGGTGCTGCATCCAACTTGGCTGGCAAACCCGGTGGTGGTACGAAAGGCAAATGGGAAATGGAGGCTTTGCATAGACTTCACTGACTTGAACAAGGCTTGCTCGAAGGACCCTTTCCTCTTGCCGTGCACAGATCAAATTGTTGATTCCACCTCCGGATGTGACTTGCTCTCCTTTTTGGATGCCTACTTCGGTTACCACTATATATTTATGTCTAAGGAAGATGAGGAGAAGACCGCATTCATAACTCCCTGTGGCACGTACTGCTTTGTGCGTATGCCCTTCGGGTTAAAGAGTGCTGGATCGACCTTCGCCAGGGCTGTTCAAATTGGTTTTGGACCTCAGCTACACAGAAATGTGGAAGCCTACATGGATGACATCATGGTCAAGACCAAGGATGAAGCCACTCTCATACAATATCTGGAGGAAACTTTTGCAACCTCGCGCAAGATCAACCTGAAGCTCAATCCCTGAAAAGTGTGTGTTCGGTGTCCCATCCGGCAAGCTGCTTGGGTTATTCGTATCTCAGTGAGGAATAGAAGCCAATCCCGACAAGATCAAGGCAATTGAACAGATACAGGCACCCAAGACCATCAAAGAAATCAGACGCCTGACCGGATGTGTTGCCGCTTTGAGTAGGTTCATCTCCAAGTCCGCTGAGCTCGCCTTGCCGTTCTTCAAAATCTTGAAGAAGGCTGGCCCGATGAAGTGGACCCCAGAGGCAGATGCAGCGCTGCAAGACCTGAAGAAATACCTATCCTCTACTCCCACTTTGGTCGCTCCTAAACTGCAAGAGCCGTTGCTGCTATATTTGGCATCAATGAATCAAGTGGTTAGTGCAGCGCTGGTGGCGCAGCGGGGAGTGGATGGAGATTCAGCAGCCGCTGCTGATGCTGCCGGGAGCGGGAAAAAAACATCTGTGGCAGGACTCGACACAGATCAATGGGGATCTTAGCAAATGATTGACAGCGGATCCAAAGAGGTGGGAAAGAAGAAAATGGTGCAGCGGCCCGTGTACTTTGCCAGTTCCCTGCTACAGGGGGCTAGATCAAGGTACTCTGGAGTACAAAAGTTGATCTTCGGCCTCATCATGGCCTCGAGGAAGCTGCGCCACTACTTCCAAGCCCATGAGATAACAGTTGTCACCCGTTTCCCGTTGCAACACATACTGAGAAAAACCCGAAGCCACTGGCAGGATAGTTGAGTGGGCATTGGAATTGTCAAGTTTTGGATTAAAGTATGAGAGCACGTCCACCATTCAAAGCAGGGCATTGGCGGAGTTTATTGCAGAATGGACACCCACGCCATATGATGAAGCTCCAGAGACAATCCTCCCCGGCAAAGAAGCACCCAAGGATTGGATCATGTACTTTGACGGTGCTTTCTCGCTCCAGGGCACTGGAGCAGGCGTGCTCCTCATCGCCCCTACCGGAGAGCACCTCAAGTACATCGCCCAGATGCACTTTCCCTGGGAGGAAGCCACCAACAATACCGCTGAGTATGAGGGGCTCCTTGCCAGACTCAGAATCGCGGTGGAGTTGGGAATAAAGAGGCTGATCGTCCGAGGAGATTCTCAGCTTGGGATAAAGCAAGTCAACAAGGATTACCAGAGCCCGCTGATGGAGGCATACGTGGAAGAAGTGAGGAAATTGGAGGAGCATTTTGATGGACTGCAAACAGAGCATGTGCCACGGGCAGAAAACTGCATTGCTGACCATCTATCAAAGTGCGCTGCGCAGAAACTTCCTGTGGAACCAGGAACCTTTGTTCTCCGCCTCACTCAACCATCAGTATCCCCATCAACGATGTCCAAGAAGAGAAGAAAGCTGAATTCCGGCAAGCATTTCCCGATAGAGCTTCCCAAAGCCGCTGGTAGAGAAGCGGCCGGGGGATATCCTGTTCCTGTTGACGAGCAGCTCCCTCCCACGGGACCTCAGGGTCTAGTGGTTGAGACAAGCGCTCCCGGAGACGAAGAGAAGCCTTTAGTCCTTGTTGTCGAGCCACGGGCTCCAACCTGGGCGTAGCATATAGTCCATTTCCTTCAAATAGGAGAACTCCTCGAATAGCAAGAGGAAGCCGAAAGAGTAGCCCGTCGGTCAAGTATGTACCAGTTTGTCGATGACACCCTATACAGAAGACGACCAAACGGTGTGAAATTAAGGTGTATCTGCCGGGAGGATGGACTGAGGCTGTTGGCGGAGATTCACGGAGGAGTATATGGTTCCCACATTTGATCAAGGGCCCTTGCCGGGAAAGCTTTTCGACAGGGTTTCTATTGGCCCACTGCCCTCCAGGACGCTACTGAGCTGGTCACCAAGTATGAAGCCTGTCAGTTCCATTGCAAGAACATCCATCAACCAGCACAAGCCCCGCAAACAATCCCTCTCTCCTGGCCATTCTTGGTCTGGGGGCTCGATATCTTGGGCCCCTTCCCCCGTGCTGTCGGGGGGCTTTGAGTTCTTGTTCATGGAAACCGACAAGTTCACAAAGTGGCCTGAGGTGGAACCAGTGAGAAAGGTGACCGGACAGGCAGCTATCAAGTTCATGAAAGGACTGGTGTGCCGTTTTGGAGTGCCTAATAGAGTGATCACCGACAACGGCACCCAGTTCATGAGCCGCGCCTTCGTGCAATATATCCAAAGCCTTGGAAGCACGGTCTCCTTCACCTCTGTTGCTCACCCAAGGAGCAACATGCAAGTTGAGAGGATGAATGTTGAAGTGCTGAGAGGACTCAAGACAAGGACTTTTGATATGCTGCGGAAGAGCGGCAGGCGCTGGATAGATGAGCTGCCAGTGGTTCTTTGGTCCCTCAGGACGACACCAAATCGAGCTACCGGCCAGACGCCCTTCTCCCTAGTGTATGGGGCGGAAGCAGTACTCCCCACAGAACTCATATACAGGTCACCTCGAGTGTTTGCCAACGATGAAGTAGAGCAACAGCAGCTGCGGCATGACGATGCCACGCTCCTCGAGGAAGACCTTCTCCAGACTGCTGTGCGTGCAGCACGCTACCAGCAAGCTCTGTGCCGCTACCATCACCACAGGGTTCATGCCCGGAGCCTTGAGGAAGGCGACCTTGTCCTTCGGCGTGTTCAGTCCGCCAAGGGTACAAACAAGTTGACGCCGAAGTCGGAAGGCCCTTACTGGGTAGTACGAGTCACCATACCTGGCGCAGTCCATCTGGAGACCAAAGATGGCACCAAGGTGCAAAACTCATGGAACATTGAGCATATTCGTAAGTTCTACCCGTAAGGAACGGCTGCCGGGTTCAGTCCCCGGCAGCCACCTTTTGTACAAGCCTTGTTGATGTTGCATGTAACCCTTTGTATAAAGCCAGGCGGAGACCCTGTGCAACAATAATAAAGCTAGGCATTGCATCATATCATCATCCTTACATGCTCATTACGCATTCTTTATGACTGCAATGTTAGCGCTTTTAAGTTATAAAGATTTGCTAGAATACTTGATGAAACCATAGTCTTTGTTACTGTTCTCACCCTACATGTTTTACCATCGAGAAAACAGGGAAGGGGAATAAAGAAACAAGGATGGCGGCCCATCACGCTCGAAAAGAAGATACTTCTTGGAAAAGATAAGTATATCGCATATTTCCACTTCAGTACTTCTCGATTTCTCAAGGAAACCGTTAGTATCTTCCTTACTGCGGGTTGTGGAGTCATCCATGTGGTGAAAACCCTTGTCGGGACGAGCCGTCCCCCTGTCTTTGTTTATATGGGTGGCAGCACGGACACCGACAAGGAGCTCTGCCAGGGAACAACGCCAACCTGTTGCCGGGGGCTCGTTCCCCCACTTTGGCACTCGTGGTTTGAATGATGACCCTACAAGTAGCTCCGTCTAGCAAAAACAAAGCATACTATGCAATATAAATAAGGAAAGGAAAGGGATAGTACTTGCGAAAGAAAGACAGCACTTATTCTCATTCATTTTCGATACAAAATGGGTAGAGATTACATTATGATCAATTAAAACTTGGCAAGCGCCTACATCTTTGACATAAAAAAAGATAAGTGCCCCGTAATCCCTTTCTTGTCCCTCTCCTCTTAGGGATTAGGTAGAGAAGGAACAGTGGGAAAAGGAGCGCCTGGTCGGGATTCGATGCTTCCCATCCAGGACCAGACCCAGGCAGGGCGGACGAAGCCGACGGAGCGGACAAGACCGACAAGGGGAAAGAAGGCGGAGGGCAGGTGCTGATGGTGGCGCTGTCGGAGCCCAGCTGGTGATGATGGTGCTTCCGGGGAACGCGACGCGTCGGAGACCTCATCCATGCTCCTGACGCGTCGTAGGTCCCCGACCACCATCGTCTTCCTCATCGCCACCGCCTGAGGAGATGCCCCCGCCATCGCCCAAGCTCGAGGCATGGCGACCCGGGGACCCCACAGAGAGCATTGTCGTCCCCGGTGGCCAAAGGCGGGGAATTCCATCCCTCGCCTTAGAAGAGCACGCGAAGATGAAGAGCTCCCTCCCGTACGCTCCATCCGAAGTGTTGCGGGAGGAGAGCTTCACCGCGATAAATGACGACGCGCGGCTGCAACTATATGCACGCCCATGGTGGCTGTGTGGGCGTTTTTTCTCCATCGCCTTGAAGAAGGAATGCGGGAACCGCGGACGGCCGCGACGATGCACCTCCAACATAGATCCCGGTGCGATGTCAACCGCATGGAGCTCCATCAAGATTAAAGAAGCGGGTAGCGTGGCGGCAGGCGTACCACTGCAGCCGTCCTCGATACGGCCACCACGCTGCCCACTCCCCCATCTGAGGCTTCCCCGACCAACCTTCAGTTCAGAACCGTCTGTCCATGACGGGAACTGAGCAGGGGTCCGGAAAGAAGGCTCCACAAACACGCTCGCTCGGCCCCTCCCCCTGAGCATCGGGAGAGCGAGCGCAGCTCAAGACAAGGGAGCAGAAGGGCGAGCTCTGTGGGTCTGCACTCAAGGAGGAAGAAATGATGGATGAGCATCGCCCCTCGCGACCCCCAATTTATAGCGGAGGGCGCGGGGGTTGGCTCTCCTCCACTCCAAGGGTCGCCGCCCATCTCCGCCAATTCCATCGCCCACGATCACTGGCGAACAGGTAACCGCCCCGCCGCTCCAATCCATGGCGCTGTGGTTTCTACCACGATCAGGACTTTAAGTCACGCGCACCCGTCGTTAACTCCCCGCTATGCATGCGGCGGGCGTGGCGGAAACGGCCTGAGGTGGTGGGTCAGTGCTGACCAATAAATTGGCAGTTTCTACCTAACATTGCGTGTCTGTGCATGAAACTTGGGCCTGACCCAACGGCACTTGGCGAGCACGTGTGGGCCAGTCCCGGGGGCTCCTGTTGGAGCACTAGTACAACGGTACCCAGTGCCCCTGACTTATGCACAGGTGGTAGAAGCAAAAACCCGGCGAATGATCAAGACCAGACTCCAGCAAGCTCAACGCGGCAACCCAAACCTGGACTGCAACGAGCCAAGCACATCCCCGACGCTTGCTGGGGACCAAGAAATACACACCTTCCAGAAGACCCGGCAAGCCGCTCCCCGGCAGGCGTGAGCCAGCCAGCCACCGCTGCACCGCATCGCTACACCTGTCACTTATCGACGTGGTGTCGAGCCCTCAGGCGGCTAATCAGCTCTTGCTAAGCACGTGGCGACACATCGGAATGCAAGTTACGCTCGGTTGACACTCGCCCTGCAGCGTGTCAAGGCCATAAGCAACGACCGGCCAAGCGGTGGCGAGAGCTTGCCGGGGATGCACCCCCAAGCGCCACCTAGGCAGGTAATAATGGCATTTTGTCCTAAATGCCAGAGTTAGGTATGATAGCTCTGCTTAGCTATCTAATCAATAGATAATGACTGTTTTGCGATCATGGTGACCCCTTGCACTATAAAAGGAGGCCCAAGGCAAACTAGCTCAAGGTTGGCAATTCGGACCCCCGAATAGTTGTACTCGCGTAGCAGCTCTTCCCCCGGCAGCAGCCCTTGCCGGGGTTAGGTGCTGAGCGTTCTTCGTGTTCCTCCAATCAATCCACCAAAAGGCAGGAATAGGGTTTTACGCTTAGCAGCGGCCCGAACCTAGGTAAAATGCCCGTGTCCTGATCATCGCGCCGTCTCATGCTCTCCGCTCTTCGTGCAACGTGACCCCCCTGCCGAACCACAAGGGACCTCTGGTCCCATAGGTGATCGTGAGCATCCGTGCCCCAACAAATATCTCTGTAAAACTCGATCAAGGTTGCTTAAGCAATCATCAAAAGAAGTCCCGTAAACGCAAAAATCATCCATGAAAGCCTCCACAATATTTTCACAAAAATCAGAGAATATAGCAGTCATACATCTTTGAAAGGTAGCAGGTGCGTTGCATAAACAAAAAGGCATACGTCTATAAGCATAAGTTCTAAAAGGACAAGTAAAGGTGGTTTTCTCTTGATCCGATTGTGATACAGGTATTTGAGAGAAACATGAATATCTGTCCAGAAAACAAAAGTGTGTGTGCTTAGATAATCTTTCTAACATCTGATCAATAAAAGGCAGAGGGTAATGATCTTTTCTAGTAGCTTTATTTAATTTCCTAAAATCAATTACCATTCTATAGCCAGTAACAATTCTTTGTGGAATGAGTTCATTCTTATCATTAGGAACAACTGTAATACCTCCCATCTTAGGGACACAATGAACGGGACTTACCCATCTACTATCAGCTATGGGATAGATTAACCTGCTTCCAGAAGCTTTAATATTTCAGTTCTTACCACTTCTTTCATCTTAGGATTCAATCGCCGTTGGTGATCAACAACGGGTTTAGCATCAGGTTCCATATTAATCTTGTGCTGACATAGAGTGGGACTAATGCCCTTAAGATCATCAAGAGTATATCCAACAGCAGCCCGGTGCTTCTTCAGAATTTTTAATAATCTTTCTTCTTCATGTTCTGAAAGGTTAGCACTAATAATAATAGGATATATCTTTTTCTCATCAAGATAAGCATACTTCAAAGTATCAGACAATTGCTTTAATTCAAACACAGGATCACCTTTAGGTGGAGGAGGACCTCCAAGAGTTTCAATAGGCAAATGGTGTTTCAGGAGAGGTTGTTGTTCAAAGAAAATTGTATCTATTTCATTTCTTTCACGCAAGTGCATATCATTTGCATGGTCAAGCAAATATTGTTCTAGTGGATCGGTAGGAGGTACGGCAATAGAAGCAAGACCAATTATTTCATCCTTACTAGATAGTCCTCTATCACGAGGTTGTCTACTAAACTTGGAAAAATTAAACTCATGAGACACATCACCAAAACTGACTCCGACAGTTTGTTTTTAACAATCTATCTTAGCATTGACGTTGTTCAAGAATGGTCTACCAAAGATAACGAAAAAAAAGTCATCTTGTGAGGAACCAAGAACTAGATATCAGTAGGGTATTTTACTTTCCCACACAAGACTTCAACATCTCTAACAATCCCAAGTGGTGTGGTGGTGTCTCTATTAGCAAGTTTAATAGTAATATCAATATCTTCTTTTTGAGCAGGTGCTATTTCATTCATAATTTCTAGGTATAAGGTAAAAGGAATAGCACTCACACTAGCACCCAAATCACATAAACCATGATAACAATGATCTCCTATTTTGACTAAGACAACGGGCATGCCCACTACGGGTCTATGTTTATCTTTTTCATCAGGTTTGGCAATTCTAGCAGCTTCATCACAGAAGTAGATAACATGCCCATCAATATTTTCTACCAAGAGATCTTTAACCATAGAACACTAGGTCCTACTTTAATTTGCTCAGGGGTCTTAGGTGCTCTAATATTGCTCTTGCGAACCACAGTTGATACCTTAGCATGTTCCTTTATCCTAACAGGGAAAGGTTGGTTTTCAATATAAGCGGTAGGCACAACTGGATCAACATTGTAAATGATGGTTTCATCTTTAGCTATGACCGGTTCTTTAATTTCTTATTTAATAGGGGGGTAATATTTAAACCATTTATCTTTAGGGAGATCAACATGAGTAGCAAATGATTCAGACAAAGAGGCTACTATCTCAGAGTCAAGTCCATATTTAGTGCTAAACTTGTGAAAAGCATCGGTATTCATAAAAGATTTAACACAATCAAACTTAAGCTTTATACCTGACTCATTACCTTCATCGAGTTCCCAATCTTCGGAGTTGCATTTAATTCTTTCTAAGAGATCCCACTTGAATTCAATAGTCTTCTTCATAAAAGAACTAGTACAAGAAGTATCGAGCATGGATTGATCATTATGAGAAAGCCGAGCATAGAAATTCTGAATAATATCTTCTCTCGGGATATCATGATTGGGGCATGAATATAACATTGACTTAAGCCTCCCCCAAGCTAGAGCGATGCTTTCTCCTTCACGAGGCCAAAAATTATATATATAAATCCGATCACGAAGAACTAGATGCATGGGATAAAACTTTTGATGGAATTCCAATTGCAATTGATTCCAGTTCCATGATCCAAGATCATCACCTAGCCTATACCATGTCAATGCTTTTTCCTTAAAATATAAAGGGAAAACCTTCTTCTTAGATTCATCTCCGGGTAGACCTGCAAGCTTAAATAATCCACAAATTTCGTTCACATATAATAGGTACACATCAGGGTGTTTAGTTCCATCTCCTGCATAAGGTTTAGCAATCAGTTGTTCTACCATACCCGAAGGAATTTCATAACCAATATTTTCAGTAGGTGCAGTACGTTGAGGCAACTAATTGTAGTTCCGGTCAAGGTGAAGGTACCCCGAACAAACCCCTCAAAGGATTGTTTTCCATAGTAGCAAGTAACAATAAATTTCAGCACGTAGTATAAGTTTTTCCTTACCTATTTCCACTTACCAAGAGCGCTTCACTCCTTGGCAACGGCGCCAGAAAAGATTCATGATGACCACAAGTATAGGGGGTCAATCATACTCCTTTCGATAAGTAAGAGTGTCGAACCCAACGAGGAGTAGAAAGAAATGACAAGCGGTTTTCAGCAAGGTAATTTCTGCAAGCACTGAAATCGTAGGTAACAGATAGTTTGATAGCAAGATAACTGGTAACGAGCAAGTAACGGTAACGGTAAATAAAGTGCAGAAAGGTAGCCCAATCCTTTTGTGGCAAAGGACAGGCCAGAACAGTCTCTAGTAATAGGCAAAGTGTTCTTGAGGGTACACGGGAATTTCGTCTAGTCAGTTTTATCATGTTGGTTTGATTCGTGTTCGGTACTTTGATAATTTGATATGTGGGTGGACCGGTGCTTGGGTGTTGTGCTTACTTGAACAACCTCCCACTGATGATTAACCCCCTCGCAAGCATCCGCAACTACGAGAAAAGTATTAAGATAAAATCTAATCATAGCATTAAACGTTTGGATCCAAATCAGCCCCTTACGAAGTAGCGCATAAACAAGGGTTTAAGCTTCTGTCACTCTAGCAACCCATCATCTAATAACTACTACACAATGCATTCCCTTCGGCCCAAGGATGGTGAAGTGTCATGTAGTCGACGTTCACAAGACACCACTAAGGGAATCACAACAAACATATCATCAAAATATCGAACACATATCAAATTCACATGATTACTTGCAACATGACTTCTCCCGTGACCTCAAGAACAAAGGTAACTACTCACAAATAATATTCATGCTCAAGATCAGAGGGGTATTGAGTAGCATAATGGATCTGAACATATAATCTTCCACCAAATAAACCATATAGTAATCAACTACAAGATGTAATCAACGCTACTAGTCACCCACAGGTACCAATCTGAAGTTCCGGTACAAGGATTGAACACAAGAGATGAACATGGGTTTGAGAGGAGATGGTGCTGCTGAAGATGTTGATGAAGATTGGCCTCCCAAAGATGAGAGGGGTGTTGGTGATGACGATGGCTTCGATTTCCCCCTCCGGGAGGGAAGTTCCCCCGCCGGAATCGCTCCACCGGAGGGTAAAAGTGCTCCTACCCAAGTTCCACCTCGAGATGGAGGCATTCCGTCCCAAAAGACCTCTCTATATTTTTTGTAGGTCAAATGACCTTATATACCAGAAGATGGGCATCGGAGGTGGGCCGAGGAGGGCACAACCCACCAGGGCGCCCCTGGGGGGCCTGACGCGCCCTGGTGTCTTGTGCCCACGAGGGTGGCCCCCTCCGGTAGTTATTTTCTCCAGTATTTTTAATATAATCCAAAAATATTCTCTGTACGGTTTCAGCTTATTTCGAGATGTGCAGAATAGGTATCTCTAATGTTCTTTTTCAGGTCCAAAATTCCAGCTGCCGGTATTCTCCCTCTTTGTGTAAACCTTGCATATTATGAGAGAAAAGGCATTAGAATCACTCCCTAAAGAATTATTATTTACCAAAACATTATAAATAACAGTAGGCATCCAACTTGCTTGCTCATGAAGACCTTGGGCATTTGAGGAAGCCCGTCGTAGGAATTTACAAGCCAAGTTTGAAATAACGATTAGGTAATTCCCACTAGCATATGAAAGTGATATATCGTGAGACTCTCTACATGAGGAACATGGTGCCACTTTGAGGCACAAGTGTGGTAAAGGATAGTAGCAAACTCCCTTCTCTCATTTCTCTTATTTTTTTGATGGATGGTGGGCTCATTTGGCCTCCCCCATCTTTATTTTTTTCAGGAGTCTCATCTCGACTTATGGGAGAATCATCATCTCCATCATTCTTTCCTCACTGGGACAATGCTCTAACAATGATGATCATCACACTTTTTTTACTTACAACTCAACATGGAGAACTGATGTGAAGATATGAATCTGTATGCATGCCTCTGGCAGTGTACCAGGATGTGCAATGATCTAGCATGACATGTATCAAAAAAATTATGAAGGTGGCTTTGCCACAAATATTATGTCAGCTCTATATGATCATGCAAAGCAATATGACGATGAACGAACTAGTCATGTGAAGTGACGATGGAATTTGCATGGCAATATATCTCAGAATGGCTATGGAAATGCCATGATAGGTAGGTATGGTGGCTGTTTTGAGGAAGATATAATAAGGCTTATGTGCAACAGAGCGTATCATGTCGCGGGGTTTGGCTGCACCGGCGAAAGTTGCAGCGATCCTCGAGGTGAGAACGGGCTATGCACGTTATGCGAAGAGGCTAGCAAATTATGAAAAGGTGAGCTTCCGTATATCAATGGTTTCACATTGGTCATAAAGAACTCATATACTTATTGCAAAGTTTTATTAGTTTACAATAAATCAAAGTACTAATCGCATGCCCCGAGGGAAGAGGTTGGTAGGAGTTAACCACCGCGCTCTTTCGACCCGAAACAACACTAGGATTTCAACGAGGAATAGAAATGCTCACACATCATCACCATGCATCTTTAATTTTTAGATGAACAAAAAGTTCGACCCCTCTTAATATCGACACTTCTACGGTTTAACAATTATGAACTCATAGCTATTTCACATTACTACATCAATATCATTAACCCACCATTTCTTTAGATGTGCTACATGATGGTTTTGATTATCACTCTTTGAATACCTAATATTTTTTGACTAGTCTGTATGACCCATGCAAATTACCGTCACAAATTATTAACTCTCAAACAAATATAGGTGAGAACGAGAGTGAAATCATTTCTTTAAAATCTACATGCCACCGTGGTCAAAAAGATATAAGTGAAGTACTAGAGCAACTTCTAAGCTCAAAAGATATAAGTGAAGCACATAGAGTATTCTAACAAATTATGATGAATGTGTCTCTCTTAAATAGGCGTGTCCAGCAAACAATGATTGTGTTAAATTGAAAGTAAAGCAAACAATAGAATACAACGCTCCAAGCAAAACTCATATCATGTGACGAATAAAAATACAGCTTCAAGTGACATACCGAATGGCTTCCGGGGCATCCACTATCTCAGAAGCTTCAGTATCCTTTAAAATACTACCTTGGGGTGCCTTGAGCACACCCAATCTTAGGCTCTTGCTACTCCTTATTCCTTTATCCATCAAGATAACACCCAAAACTTGAAAACTTCAATCACACAAAACTCATCAAAACCTCGTGAGATCTGTTAGTATAAGAAACATATTGCATACTTTAAGTACTGTTGTAAATTGATTCAAATTATATAAATGCATAATAGGTACTGTATTATAACTTCTCCATGGCTTATACTCCCCGATACAATACATAGTTTAATCAAAATAAGCAACTATGCAAGCAAAAACAGAATCTGTCTAAAACAGAACAGACTGTAGAAATCTGTAGAGAACCTATACTTCTGTAATTCTAAAAATTCTTAAACCTTAGTAAAACCTCTGAAATTTGTATAGAAACAATGTGTCAAAATTTCAGATCATTATCACACTCCAGAAAAAAACTAAAATTCCTGTACTGGAGTCAAAAGATTCTGTTTTGTTTCAGCATCGATTCTACTCATCTTGTGAGTCATCCCAAAGGCTTTACTTGGCAAAAACACTAATTTAAACACAAAAACATAAAAATTACAGAGGAAATAATCATTTTATTAAAAATAAACAGAAAGTTCAAAGCAAAAATTTAAAGATAACTATTGGGTTGCCTCCCAACAAGCGCTATTGTTTTATGCCCCTAGCTAGGCATAATGCATAGTTTCAAGTTTTGTCATCTTTGACACTCCACCCATAAGTAGATCTCATAATTGATTCATAAGGTGGTTTAATTCTCTTCCTAGGTAAGTGTTCCATCCCTTTCTTTAATGGGAATTGGAATCTTATGTTTCCCTCTTTCATGTCAATATTTGCAGCTATAGTTCGTAAGAAGGGTCTTCCAAGTATTATGGGACAAGAAGCATTGCAATCAATATCAAGCACAATGAAATATACAGGCACATAATATTTATTTGCAATAATAAGAACATCATTAATTCTACCTAAAGGTTTCTTGATGGTAGAATCCGCAAGATGCAAGTTGAGGGAACAATCTTCAATATTAGTGAGACCGAGTACATCACAAAGAGTTTTAGGAATAATTGAAACACTAGCACCAAGGTCACACAAAGCATGGAATTCATATTTATTGATATTTATTTTCATAGTAGGTTCCCACTCATCTTGCAATGTTCTAGGAATAGAAACTTCAAGCTCAAGTTTCTCATCATAAGCTCTTATCATAGCTTCTACTATGTGTTCGGTAAAAGCTTTGTTTTGTTCATAAGCATTGGGTGAGCTAATAACGGATTGCAACAAGGAAATACATTCTACTAAAGAGCAATTATCATAATTAAAGTCCTTCTAATCCAAGATAGTGGATGCATCACTAGTTAAAGTTTTGACCTCTCCAAACCCACATTTTTCAGTTTTAGCATTAAAATCATCACCCTCCAAGCAAACGGGGCGCTCCTCTATTAAAGTTGACTAATCTCCAGTACCTTTATCATTCATATTCAGAGAAGTAAGCAAAGATTCAATAAGAGAAACACCAATCATTTTAAAATCTTCATCATGATTCTAGTAAAAACCGGGTGGAAGAGCCTTTTCTATGAATTCCCGCTTAGCTCTCAACTTAGCGGTCCTCGCCTTACTTTAATTTATAGATATTTGGATAGATTTAATAGCATCGTTGAAATCACTCTTGGGTGGAAAAAGCTTTATTTTTAAGAGTTTCCACATCAAGAGCAATTCTATCCATTTTTTAGCCAAAGTGTCAACTACATGCAATTTTTATTCTACCATAGTGTTGAAAACCTTTTGAGAATTAATAAATTATTTAATTGTGTTCTCAAGATCAGAGTGTATCTTATTAGCATTTGTAGAAGAATTTCCGTAACAATTACCATAAGAGTTTCCATAGTTGTTAGAGGAATTACCGGAATACGGTCTAGAGTTGAAATTTCGTCTGTAAGCATTGTTATTGAAATTATTTCGCGAGACAAAGTTCACATCAATAGAATCATTATTTTGCTCAATCAAAGTAGACAAGGGAACATCATTGAGATAACATGAGCATTTTTACTATCAACCATATTCATAACAACATCCACTTTTTCACTCAAAGTAGCGATTTCTTCAACAGAATTTACCTTCTTACCAGTTGGAGCCCTTTCGGTATGCCATTGAGAATAATTTTTCATGATGTTGTCCAGAAGTTTTGTGGCCTCTCTTAAGGTCACATCCATAAAGGTACCACCTGCAGCAGAATCTAGAAGATTTCTAGACACAAAGTTTAGTCCAGCATAAAAGTTTTGGATAATTATCCATATATTTAAACCGTGAGTTGGACAATTCCTTATAATTAATTTCATTCTCTCCCAACATTGTGCAACATGCTCTTGATCTTGCTATTTAAAATTCATTATTTGATTTCTAAGGGAGATGATCTTAGCAGGAGGAAAATACTTGGCAATAAAAGCATCTTTACACTTATCCCATGTTCCAATACTAGGCGGTAAAGATGAAAACCAAGCTTTTGCTTTATCCATATACTTTTTATTTTGCATGTCACATAATTCAACAAAGGTATTAAGATGTGATGGTGGATCCTCATTAGGACTTCCCGAAAATTGATCTTTCATGACAAGATTTAGCAATGCAGCATTAATATCAAAAGCCTCCACACTAGTGGCGGGTGGTATAGGTGTACTAATAAAATCATTATTATTAGTATTTGTAAGTCACACAACTTAGTAGTATCTTGAGACATGGTGACCGAGCAAGCAAAGTAACAAGCAAAACAAGTAAAGTAGCAACGAAGAAAGAAACTAGTAACAAGCAAAAGGTAAATATTTTTGTATTTTTGATTTTTATGTGACAAGCTAAATATAACAGCAAATAAAAAGAAGAACAAGTGAATGAAAATTTGTGTGAAGTTACTTGGTAGTTGATGATGATATTCCCCGGCAACGGCGCCAGAAATCCTTCCTGATACTTGTGATCTGCGTTGGGTTTTCCGTGAAGAGGAACGGGTAATTATAGCACAAAGCGGATAAGTATTTCCCTCAGTTATTAAACCAAGGTTTATCAAACCAATAGGAATATCAATCCTCAACCGTCTTCAGCGGCTGCACACAAATGAACAAACAACTTGCACCAAACATGGGCAAGAGGGTTGTCAATCCCCTTGATCTCGTTATTTGCATGCAAATGAGTTGTGTAGATAATTGTTGATAAATATAAATTGCAAAATAAATAATAAGTAAATAAAGGCAGCAAGGTAAATATAGTGTTTGCGAATATATAAGTGAATAGACCCGGGGGCCATAGTGTTCCCTAGAGACATCTCTCATGTAGGCAGCATATGGTGGGTAAACAAATCACTGTTGGGAAATTGATAGAAAATCAGATAGTTATACGATGTTCATGGCAATGATCATGTATATATAGGAATCACATCCATAAGAAAATGGACCGACTCCTGCCTGCACCTATTACTATTACTCCACTCATCGACCGCTATCCAGCATGCATCTAGAGTATTAAGTAAAACACAGTAATGGTTGGAGAACGATGACATGATGTAGACAAAGTAAACTCAAACAATATCAATGAACCCCATCGTTTTATCCTTAGTAGCAACAACACAAAGATGCATCTTGTCCCCTACTTTGTCACTGGGATATAGAAACTCGCCAGGTTGAACCTACCACAACGCACCACTCCCACCGATGAAATATCAATCTACTTGGCCAAAGCACATCAATAGATCAGAGAGCATTACGAAGCTATAATGATCATGCACATAAATGATAATACAATTCAGAGGCATCTCAAATATTTTGCATGAATAATCTGAACATAAACCCAGAATTCATCGGATCCCAACAAACACACTACACAATAGGATCATTGGATAGATCAAAGCGAAGGTGTGATGATCATTGTATTGAAGATCATAAGAGAGAGAGAGAGATTGCCATCTAGGTACTAGCTATGGACCCGTAGGTCTGTGGTGAACTACTCACACATCATCATCAGGGCAGCAAGGTTGATGAAGAGGCCCTCCGTGATCGATCCCCCCTCCGGCTGGGTGCCGGAACGGAGCTCCAGATGGCCTCGCGACGGAACAGAGACCTGCGGCGGCAGAAAAAGGGTTTTGGGACTACCTCCGTTATTTTTAGGATGAAAGAGAATTTATAGGCCAGAGAGGGGCGTCGGGAGGCAACCGAGGGAGGCACAAGAAATCAGGGCGCGCCCCCCTGGGGCGCGCCCTGTTGGCTTGTGTGGCCCTCGGCCTCCTTCCGAAGCTTCCAGGTCTTCTTTTGGTCTAGAAAAAATCATCAAAAAATTTCGTGGAAATTGGACTTCGTTTGGTACTGTATACCTGAAAAGGAAAAAAACACGCTGAAAACAGTAGCTGGCACTGGGCACTGGGTCAATAGGTTAGTGCTCAATAATATTATAAATTGGTAAATAAAGACCCAAAAAGTATGCTAGAATGATAATATAACAGCATGGCATAATCAAAAATTATTGATACGTGGAGACGTATCAGCCGCCTGGCACTGGCGAAGTTCATGGCGGCGTCTCACCACGCCTACAACACACTCAAAATGTCGGGGCCGATGAGCATCAACACCGTCCATGCCCACAAAAAAGATGCGGTCCTCTGCATCGACAAGCTCTACCGGGAGGTAGTGGTAGCATCTGGTGACGAGGCACTCGCTCCTGCCGGCAAAGCTCTCGGGGAGAAGTACGAGGACAAGATCTCCACCAAGACTCGTGATAAATCTGGGAAGCGCGCCGCAGGGTGCAGCACGCCCGTCGATGACTCACCAGAGACTCGAGCCGCCGGAAGTAAGAAGAACAGAGCCGCCAAGCCCTTGGGGGCGGTGCAAGTAGCTAGGACCAGCACGAGCCGCCTGGCGACCGGGTACGGCACTGAGGTGCTAAAGTCGTGTAGCAACAAGCGCCCTCGTAAGGCACCACCCGCAAGGCACGGTTGCCGGGCCACCCGACGACCCCTTTTGTACAAAGTCTCCCTCCAAAGCGTGTAATCCTTAGTACAAAGGCAGGCGATGGGCACGCGCTCTGTCTGTAAAGTTAAGTACTCCATAATCTTTTGTCAAATTTGCACGTTTGATCTTACATACGCTGCATGAAACGTTGTGGTCATTTTTCGCTTACGAAAAGCGATCGTGGAAATGCTGGAGTTCCTATCAACCTCCGTATCTCCCTTCTTCCTTTTTTCTCAAAAAGGAGACAGGGGCCCCCGTGTGCAAGTCTTCCCGGGGGAAGAGTGGTGGTACGAACACCTGCGAGAATGAGCGCCTTGCAAAGCTAAGTTCTGAAAACTGTTTAAAATTTCCAAAATCCTTCCTTGAGACAAGATCGACGTTTGTATCAGAAAACCTGCACACTAGGGACCCTTGTCGGAACTGCCTGCGCACTTGGATGTTTCGTGTCCGCTGAACGTCCCAAGCAGCCGCAACAGGGACGGCAAGAGGGGCTCGCCAGCGGTGGCATCCCCGGAAGGCAGCTAAGGGATCCGTTCCGAAAAAGCACCACGGAGAGGATGCGCGCACTGGCAGGCATCCCCGATGAAGCGTAGGAATTAAAGGCATACAAATCTGAGATTGCGTTAAGAGGAAGGAAGTGCCCACGCTGGTGAACGAAGTACATTGCGAATAAAACCAAGTTCACGATATTAATCCTAGGCAAACATGGCACGAATGTCACAGGAGCAGAAACTCAATAGTTGAGGATCACAGAGCCAACCTTGTCGAAGATCGGAGCGATGAGCGCGTCAAACTCGCTGGTGTTGAAGCCTCTCGGCAGACTAGACAGATGCTTGGTTAGATCGAGGCCAGGGTTGTGGTAGGCGACCTTCAACCTTGTGGAGAACTCCGCAGCACAGCTCGCGGCAGCCTTGAAGGAAGTCGTATGCCCGCCCCGCCTCGTACTTCGTCTGGGCACCAACGAGCCTCCCGAAGAAGACAGACAACCTCGCACTCACCGCTTCCGGGCCGTCGTTGGACAAGGCGCACTCCTCCAAGCCTATCTTCGCCAGCTGGGCGGAGAGCTTCCCGCCAATGTCGGCAAGCTGCGCCATCCATAGATGGACGGTCTCCTGGAATTCATTGGAGGACCGCACGGCGGAAGCAAGCAGGGGCCTCTCTTTTTCGAGCTCCTCAAGCAGGCTGCGCTGTTTGGCCTGAGTGGTCCCGAGGCTGTCCTCGTGGGCGCTTACCCTTGCGCGCAGGTCGGAGTTGGCGGCCACAACGACCTAGAGGTCCCTGACATTGCCACCAAGCGCAACCTGCAATTCCACCAAGGCCTGGGTGTCCTTCTGGGCACCCTCCTTCAACCTCAAGATCTCATGTCGGGAAGCGGTGAGGTCCAGCTCCAGGTGATGTACCTTGCTCTCCAGCTCGACCTTGGCGAGCTAGGCGGCCTCGGCAGTGGTCACCGCCACCTGTAGCTTACTGGCGTACTTAGTAGCCTGTAGCTCGAGTGCAGCTTTGTGCCCTAGCTCCAGGACCTGCTTTCCCAGCTCAACCCCAAGCTTATCAGCAAGGTCTTTCTCACGGGCCGCGAGCTCTTCTTCATGGCAGTCGAGGGAGATCTTGTGCGCTTTCAGCTTTGCTTCCTGCTTAGCGATGTCTTCACCAGCCTCCAGCCATATCTTCTCAGCCTCGGCCTGTCGATTGATGAAATTGGCCTCGGCCTTGTTGAGCTCAACCAGCTGCTCGCCGATCTCCTTACGGGTCGTGGCAAACCATATTTCCGTGTCAGCGTGGAGCGCCCGAAACCTCTCCTCAGCGGTGGCGAGAAGGACTTCCCGGCTGTCCAGCCTCTCCGAAGGGCTCGCATAGTGCGCCCGTAGCTATCACGGGCCGCGAGCTCTTCTTCATGGCAGTCGAGGGAGATCTTGTGCGCTTTCAGCTTTGCTTCCTGCTTAGCGATGTCTTCACCAGCCTCCAGCCATATCTTCTCAGCCTCGGCCTGTCGATTGATGAAATTGGCCTCGGCCTTGTTGAGCTCAACCAGCTGCTCGCCGATCTCCTTACGGGTCGTGGCAAACCATATTTCCGTGTCAGCGTGGAGCGCCCGAAACCTCTCCTCAGCGGTGGCGAGAAGGACTTCCCGGCTGTCCAGCCTCTCCGAACGGCTCGCATAGTGCGCCCGTAGCTATCGGAAGCTCTTGCTCAAGGACGCCAGGATGGCGTGCTCTTTGGCCTCGCCACTCCTGCTGAACGTATCGACCGCCACCTCTCCTCCGGGGGTGGCAATCGCCTCATCCACGACCGCCTCCTCGGAGAAAGCCCCGAGGATGGCGTCGCCAGGGATACAAATGAACTGCAGGTCGCTCACCCGCAGGTATCAGCTCGGAGAAGGCTCCGCCGACGATGATGGACCAGCGGCACTCCCATGGGCGGCGTCCAGCATGGAAGATATGCCCGCCCCTAACAATCCTACGGCAGGGGCGGCGTCGGCCGCCGTCTCTGTGTCTGGCCCTTCAAGGACTTGTTTTTCGTTGTCCCTGGGACCACGTCGAGCGTTGTCCTCCTTCGTTGCGATGCGGCTGGCCTCGTCGGCCGCCTCCTTGGCGGTCCCCTCGACATCGACATCAACACAGGGATCCTCCGATGGCGGCAGATCTTCAAACTAAAAGAATGGAACTCAGAGGAAGTTCAAGAAGACAAAAAGAAGAAAAAACCGGCGCTCTGGTAAGAAAGGGGGCTTACCCACGGGTTCCTGTTGAGGGGGCACCTCGCCCTCTCCGATCGCGTCCCCTGGCGTTGCCTGGCTGCCGGTGGCCCCACCCATTTGCATGTCCACGGCGCGGACGGACTCAGCCATGAGGTCCTTCACCGCCGGGCTCCCCTCAGGGGTAGAGCCGTCCCGCGTCGCCCCCGGGCAATCCACCCTCGTTGGTAGGGGGATGGAAGTGCTGGCTTCGGCGACATCGCCCATGCTCGCCAGCGGGTACTTAGGAGGAGCCTCTTGCCGGGGGCTGGGAAGAGAGTCGAGATCAACGACCTCCCGCTCGGGCGAGGTAGCCCGCCTGGGTGACGCGCTTGTCGTACCCCCGGCGTCGGCTACAGGACTAGTCGTCTTGGCCATATGCTGCGCCAGGGTCTCCCTATGCCTGCAAAACGGACGAACAGCGAGACTCGGCAGGGACACAAAAAAATGAAAGAAAGAACAAGAGAAACAAAAATCCAAGCAAAACTAGAGTTGTGGCACTTACTCCTCGTCCTCCTCCCTCGAGCTGAAGGTGGAAAGATCCCACCTCCCTTGCCGACATGCGGCGGAGACCTGTGCGGGCTTAGCCACCTCAGCAGGGACGTCTTCCGCATGCGCCGCCGCAACCCGGCTCCTCCCTCGCGGCCTGGAGACGTTGGCAGCGGGGTCTTCCTCCTCCTTTTTTCCATCGTCCTCGACGACCGGAGAGTCCCTGCCGTGGCAGACCGGCTCTCCACTGCCGGTCCTGCGGAGCACTCGCGCCCTCCTTGGAGCGTTGCAAACCGGGGGCTCCTGGAGCTCCGGCTACCCGAGAACATCGGCACCGGCGTGCTCCTCCGGCAAGACCTGCGCTGGCGGTTCCTAGCCACGCTCCTCCTCGTGACCGGCCTCCTCTTCCTCGTCGTTAGGCGTGGCCGCGCCCAAGCCGCTGCCACCCGCAACAAGGCCTGCCTCCACGGCACGACGCCCGACGAACGCAACCTCCGCCTCGGTGGTAGCGCAGATCATCGACACTTCGTCTCGGATGCGCGCCTCCGACAAGGTGTCAAACCACACCTGCACCACCTCTTTTGCCGGCGCCACCCACGTGGGGTCCACCCCGTGCGCGTTGCATGCCGGCATCATCGCAACGATCGCATCCCTGCGAGAGTTATTGCAAAGCGGGGCGATGGACGCCGGCAGTATGAACTTGCCCTCCGGGCGGAAGAGCTGGTGACGTAAGTGGACGAGCTGCAGATACGTTAGGTCACCGTCGAGACCCGGGCGAATCCACATGATGTCGGTGAGACTAGTGTACAACCAGGCGAAGCGCTGCCAATCTTGGAGAGGGGCGATGCGACTCGCCAAGAAATCCGAGGCCACCATCGCTATGGTGAGCCCGGCAGGCCTGAGCCGAAGCAGGCGGGCGAGTGCTACCTCCAGGTTCTCCTCATCCAGAGCAACGACACTCCATTCGTCCTTACGGACGGGCTTGGACGTCCGGACCTTGCAGAAGGGCGGCACCTCCTTGGTAGAGATGTAGCACCAATCCCCCGCCACTCCTCCCACTTGTGCAAAAGCCCAGGGGGATACAGTTCCTTGTAGGAGGCGCGAGGAATCCACGTGATGCTGCTGGAAATGGCATCCTCCCCCTTTATGCGGGGATAGAAGAAATGGCGGAAAAGGGAGATGTTGGGGATATAACCCCAGGGTATGACCCACCCAGGAGGGGCCAGGTTAGGAAGTTGGCGGCTTAGCAGTGAGGCCTTAAGCAGGCCGGAAGACTAAGACAAGCCTGGAGGTAACTTACTAGAGGGCCGGGCGGAGGCCCAGAGCCGGAACACAGTGTGTGACCTGGAGGTATAAGCCGCTGAGAGATGACTTGCAATATAAGGCAAGGCGATTTAGTGTCACACCCTGTGTTGTATCCCTTTGCTATGATTGGATTTAGAAAATTTGGAACCAATTAAAACTTTTTCAGTACATGAGCTTGTTTGAATTGTTACTTGTTTGCTTGTTTGGTTGTTTGTGTATGGCACTCTTAGGTTCTACTCCTCTCCATATTCATCTTCCTTGATCCAAACTTTTTGCCCAATGATCATGCCATGTGAATAGTACCCAAAACTATTTTTATCAAATATTATTTTGGCCAAAAAGGATTTACTCAAATTAGGTTTTCAAAAGCCCCTGAATTGAGGTTTGTACTACAAGTCCTCAAATTGGGTGAATCCTTTTTCTCCAAAGACTTTGTTTGGAACCTACTATATATATGACTTCCCAAAACCACAAAATATTAATTTTAAAGATTATTTTTCTATTTTATTTAAAGGCTTTTTCTTAAGGCCAGAAATGGTTTTTCATAGGGAAAAATTATTTAAATGCTTTACAAATATTTTAGAAGATTTTGGGAAACTCAGTGGACATATCTTTTCCATATATATGAATTTCAACACATGGCCACGTTCAAAATCATGGGCAAAACCCCTTAAATCCCTTTCTGCCCAAATCAAGCTTTTGAAATATTTCTATAAGAAATATTCTCAATAAATTCAAGGAAACTTCAGCAAGACACACATGCAATATGTGATGATCTTGCAAAGTTTCATCTCAATCCCCATTTATTTGCTTCACCAAAATATTCCAAAACCATTCCTGTCCAGAGCCAAATTTGAGCAACTTTACATTGTGAAGTTTCTTTCCTTGACCCCAAACTTTGTGGGCATGTGCTAAACCCCAAATAATGATACTACACCGAGTGGTGGATTTGTGGGAAGTGAAATGCATGCCTAGATCTATAGAAATCTGATTCTGTTGATTTCTAGGGTTTTACAAATTTACATTGAGAACTTTCTTCAATCAAGCTCAAACTTGGTGATCAACCCTAATTCTAACCACCATTTGACCCTGTCAAATCTTGTGGCAAGGAAAGCCCATTTGCTTTCCCTAATCCACATCAAACATCTTCTGCCAGAATGGTAAAACCTTTGTTTGACCCCCTTATATTGTTCTCCTTGAGTTCAAATTTTTACCACAGCTTGCTAGCTTGGCCACAGCTCCATGATTGGGGGGTGAAAACCTCCATTTTCACTTCTGGACAGCATGGACAGCATTCATTTTTACCTCCCCCCTCCTTTAACCTCTACTCCCTATGGCCCCTCTAGCCCCTAGAGCATCTCCAGGTACCCCAAATGCTAGTGGACAAGCTCGGGCACGCCCAGAGCACGTGGACACGCCACTGGCATGCAATACGCGCGCTCTGGAGCGCGCTACAGTGCGCCACCGCACTGTAGCAGGAGCATCCCGAGGCTCCCGACCGCATTGGGATGGGGGGAGCTGTCCCCGTGTCCCCCTCGACGTCCGCGTCCATCCAAACGGTCGGCCCCCTCCTCCCTCTCTCTCTAGCAGCCCCCCCGCACGCGCGAGCCCGGCGCCGCCCAACTCGGCCAACCATGGGACTCACACACGCGGGCACTCCGGCTCTCCTTCTTCCCTCCCCTGGCCCTGGACCGCGTCCATAAGGACCCCAGGCGCACCCCCGCTCGCTCACGTGCCTTCTTGCCTTGGCCAGAACCTCGCCGACGCACCACCTTGCTACGGACCGCCGTGCCCCTATAAATGGCCCCTCCCGGGCCTCTCTCTCCCCTCTGCTGACTTCCCTCACTCCTCAATCACCCCCCTACTCCACCCACTCCTCCCCAAAGCCGCCCGAGCTCGAGATCAAGCTCGAGTTCCGCCGCCTCGGGTTACCGGACTTCGCGCGGTAGGAAGCCCCTCCTCCTCCCTTCTCGCTCGATCTGGAAGCACAGTGCTCTCCTGATGCATTTCCCCCTTCCTCCCGTGACTTTTGCTGCAGGGAACATCGACGGCGACCCCCCTCCCGAAGCGTCTCCGCCGCGGGACCTCACTGCCGGCGATTCCGGCCACCCCCGCCGCTCCTTCGACCTCCAGAAGAATGGCGGCTCGACCCCGAGCTCATTCCCGCACTCGCCTCTGCTCGCCGTCGTCGGTTGCCTCGCCGGTGAGCTCCTCCCCCCTCGGTCCCAAGGTGGGAGAAGGTCCCGACAGGGGGACCCCACATGTCGGCCTCCTCCTCACCTCTCCCTCTCTCCCTGTGCGGCTGACGCCATGGGCCCGCCTATCGGGTTTGAACCCAGACGGCGCGTGCGCCCCGGCTCGCCCAGGCCTGGCTTGGCCTCAGGCCGGCCCAACTGGTTCTGTTCTAGCCCAGTTGGCTCTGAAGCCTTTTTCTTTTTCTTTTTACTCCATTTTTTCAAAAATTCCCGTGAATTAAATAAAACTCCAATGCCAAATATTTTTCCGCCATAATTCCTGTAATATTCTGTAGAATTTAACAGTGCCACTTGTGTAATTTGTGAAAATGTTTTATATATTGATTTTATTTAAATGCTAGTTTTGAATATTTTAGCCTCTGTTAGAAATTGTTTTGAAAAACCTTTTCACCCCAAAATCTTAAGCAAATATTTTTAGAAAAGTTTGTAGTATTTATCAGAGTTGGGTAACATTTTATAAGTAAAGATTGTGCTCTGTTTTTGTGTGATGCTTATTTTTACCATTATTTATCGCGACGATAGATTGCATTGTTGACGAAGGAGTTGGACCCGAAGACTTTGAAGACCCCGAAGTCTGTGTTGAGCCAGGCAAGCAGCCCTTTGACCATGACTATGAACCCTTTTATTTGCATGGCATATAGCACTTATTTCCGTGATGTTGATCATGTGGATGTGGTGTTTCCTCCCTTCGGTGGGATGCCTCCGATACTTCACCGTTGATTCTTGCATCGTTCATGACCCTACCATCCTTATGAGGGTTGTGCGGGTGGGAGTAGATAGGATGCTTTGTAGATGCTACGCTAGTGGGATCGGGATATGCATGGTGTTGGAAACAAGAGTGTTTTCAATGACTTTTTCAAAACCCCGTCGGGTGCCACTAATGCCCGAGGGATGTGATGTTGAGATAGGTAACCACTTGATAAAGAGGTGGTGTACCGGAGCAAGTGAGTGTGTGTGGTTTTCAAAAATGGATTTATTGTAAGTTGCGACCGTTATTCCAACCTTACATGTACAACCACGATACCCCTTATGGGATGAGGCTTTGTTGAATACCTTGGTGGGTACTAGCATAGAGCCCGCATTACTAGTGGCGGGAGTGACGTGGTCACTCTCGATACGGGGTCGTGCCAGTTAGGGCGACCATGCGTTGTCTTTACAGGCACCGGGCACACCGTTGCGTGCCCTCATGGATGATACGTGTGATGTATCTCATGAGGGATGGCACCAACGAGTGGACTCTTCGTTTAGTATCGCTAGGAGGAAAGCAATGTTCGGGTACTTACCTCGGGTATGAAAAATACCGCGAGTCGTGGCTTGACACGGAAGTTTCCCAAGTCTTGTGGGTAAAGTGTGCAACCTCTGTAGATTGTAAAACTATTCGAATAGCCATGTCCACGGTCAAGGACAGTTGGATGACCGCTCTTGTGCTACGTCCAATGTTTATTAAATTTGGTGTGTGTGTGTGTGTGTGTGTGTTGGAGACGAGGGTGATACTTGAGCTAAGTCCGATGACTTGGCATGATGATGAACATGAGAAGTTCAACCCTTGCTTATGATGATAAATGAGACTTGTTCACATGAATACCTGTCAACAGCTGATGCATGCTTATTCAAGTTACTTGATCATGTCATTGCATTCAAAATTAGTTTTCTGCAAAACTTACCTACTTAGTGCTATATCATGCATTGTTGTACCTTGTTCCAAAACTTGGGTTGCTTGCGAGTACATTCAAAGTACTCATTGGCTTGCCACTGGTTATTTAATTGGCCAGGCATGGAAGAGCAGGAATATGGCAAAGAGTTCGTTGGTGACGAACATGCGAACTAGGACGCTTCCCAGTCAGAATGCCTGTAGGTTTAAGGCAGATGGCATTGGTTCACACTTCCGATCAAGATTTCCGCTGCTAGTTGTGTTTGTTATTTGGCCTTCATGGCCCTATCTATGTAAGACTTGACCTTCATGGTCTTTATTTGTGTAAGACGCTAAATGTGGATGTAATACTCTTGTTATTCAGCTTCTGTGTGTTCAGTGAGCATTGATCTCTGGGATCACTGTACACGTGCATTCGGTGATCACGACTTATAAGTCGGGGTCCCCACATTTAGAGATAAGGTCGGTTACTAGATGTAACCCGGCCCGGACTCTTGTAAGTCCAGGGCCTCGACCTATGTATATAAAGGTGGGTTCCCCGGGCGGCTTAGGGTACGAAACCTTTAATCGACGGCTAGGATAAGCGAATCCGCTCCCTTGTAATCGATACCCAATCAATACAACTCACAGCAGGACGTAGGCTTTTACCTCCTTCGAGAGGGGCCGAACCTGGGTAATCCCGTGTCTTTCGTCCCGACCAACCCCTTCGAGTTAACCACTGTAGCGATGGCTTCACCCCTAAGTCCTTTCACTAGGAGATCTGCCGTGATAAAACCATGGCAGTTGGCGCCCACCGTGGGGTAGATGCGTGGTGGTTTGGAGTACTCCAAGGGCTCTCTCCCAGGGATCGAGGGATACACCGTTGGCAGGATGACTAAGAGTCGCCGTGGCAAGCTCTACATCGACGACGTTGGCTAGGGCCCCGAGGCTGACTCAATCGAGTACTGGTACCGGGTCCCCTTCAGCGGAATTCACGTTTTTCATCGGGAAGATCGGCAGATCTAAGCCCGGGCCAAACATCTGCACCAACCTCGTCGAGTCGGCCCGGCGCGCACAACCCGCCAGGATCCAATCCGGCCGGAAGCATGTTTTCGTCGGCTTCACGCAAGGTGCGGAACTCGCAGAAGATTCCGTGTCAGGAGGAGAAACTCTCGTATGCTCGTAGGATGGATCCTCGAGCGGAGAGACGGAGTCAATTACCAGCTTCACAATAGTGGGCTTGGGGGCTACTTCGATGGTGACAGTATTCCGGAGCCCTATGAGCCGCCGAGCCAAGCCGCCATCTTCATGGCGGGCACGGTGCCGGGCTCCAGCAGCACGGCGGCTAGGGCAGCGGCTGCAGGCGCAGCAGGGTCCGGGTCAGCTAGGCCGCCGGCTCAAGTTTTGCTCAATCTGATGAACGAGATGACAACTCTGATGGGAACCGAGGTCACAACAGAAAATCAAGCAAGCCGTAATGCGGAGATCGCGAGATGAAGGACCAGATGACCAGGGCCCAGGAGGATATCAATGCATTGCAGGCTCGGATGGACGCTGAGTCGGAGCGTCTCAGGGCTGAAGCTTTTCGCCTTAATCTGGATCAACAAGCCTCACAAGCAGTTTTTTGGATGAGGCATCAGACCCGCCTGCCTGAGCAGTATGAGCCCAGAAATCTTTTTAACATGCCGGGGGCAGGACCGAACGCACCTCTGACCATGACCCGAACGGCAGCCAGACCCGCCCCGCAGGAATCAGACCCCGCCGCAGCGTTTTCTGACACCACCTGGTCATTACTCTAACCCGGTGGAGAACATGATAGCAACGGCTGCCATGCTCAATGCGCTCCCCCTCGCTGATGGGACGCCCTTCGCCAAAGAGGCACGGAATGCCATTGGGTATTTGCAGACAGCAGTGGCTCAACAGGAGAAGTATACGTACAACCGGAGTCGTGTGCACTCAACCCCCATCGCAAGCCGCAGTTATAGCTGGCGCTTGGAATCGCCAGTGGTCTCTAGCAGCGAGCGATGTCAGAACCCGCCCCATGATGGCCCACCCGTTGTCAATGCCCAGGCAATTGTGGATAATGCTAGAGCACATCGTGAGGCGGCGGCCGTGGCGGCTTACAAAGAGCCGCCCCTGGTAACCCCTTCAACTTCGGTGGGAGCCGGAGTCACCTCCAGGGCTGTTGGAGTGCCGTGTTTAGCGCCGGCTCTACGAAACGAGCGCCTGCCGAAGGATTTTAAGGGTCCGCACAAAGTGCCTAACTATACAGCTGATCTACCTCCAGAAGCCTAGATCGAGAGTTATGAGCTAGCCATGGAGATGTTGGACGTCAGTGATGCAGTTTGTGTTAAGTACTTCATCCTGATGTTGGAAGGACCGGCCCGTACATGGTTAAAGGATCTGCCCCCTAATACCATTAATTCCTGGGCCGAGTTGAAGGCACGATTTATATAGAATTTTCAAGGGACGTGCAAGCAGCCTATGACGATCGTTGATTTGGATGATTGCGTGCAGCATGAGGATGAGTCAGCCCAGCATTGGGTCTGCCGGGTCTCAACCATTATCCACTAGTCTGATAATATCATGGCAGCTCATGCGGTTCTGATTCTGGAGAAGAATTGTCACTTTTTGCCCCTTAAGCAGAAGCTTGGATGGCTCAGGCATTCTTGCCAGGACATGGGTGAGCTCATGGTGGCTCTCACTAAATATGCAGATTCCGATAGCACGAAGGATCCTGGTTCTGATGATGAGAATCTGCTAAGGGTAAGAAAAATGGCAACGGCAAGGGTCAGCAAAAGAACGGGACAGGAAATAACAACCCGGGCACTGGTGGTAAACAGAAGCATCCAGACGGTGGGTCAGACCTGGTGGCCAACACCAACACTGGAAACAACTGCACCAAGGGTAACGGTAAACCATCTTTTGGCAAAGGCAAGCCTTTCAACATGGAAGCAATGCTCAACGACCCCTGCCCGAAGCACAGTCTTCCCAACAAGCCATCCACCCACGCTTGGAAGGATTGTTTTATCATGCGGGAGTTCTGGAATTACAGCCTTAACCAGCATCATGGTAACGGCAATGGACCGCCTGGCGGGTCAGGATCCGGCTCTCACGGGTCAGGCTTCGGGGCGGGCGGCACAAGATCGGGTTATCAGGGTTAAGGCAATCATGGTGGCCACAATCAGCAGTCCGGCAATGGCAGTCAACAGCAAAACAATCAATCAGGGTATCAGAGTAACCCGAAGCAACTCAATGGAGGACAGTATCATGTGTTCACTACGAGTCTTGATAAACATGACCAGAAGGTGCGCAAGAGGGCGGTTCTTGCAGCAATGCCGGCTCTTCCACGGTATTTAAAGTGGTCCGAGCACACAATATCATGCAGCAGGGAGGATCACCCGCCACGAGTTGATAACCCGGGGCATTAGGCCCTTTTGGTGGCCCCTCAGGTAGGAGGCCACAAGTTCACCAAAGTGCTGATGGATGGTGGCAGCAGCATCAACATCCTGTATTACGACACTTTCCGCCAGATGAACCTGACTGACAAAGCTCTTAAGCCGTCATCTACAATCTTTCATGGTGTAGTGCCCGACAAGTCGGCTTATCCAGTTGGAAAAATCACTCTTGAGGTGGCCTTTGGTGATGAGTTCAACTACAGGGTAGAGACCTTGTGGTTTGAAGTGGTGAAAATCAAGAGTCCATATCATCCTCTGTTTGGACGGCCGGCTTATGCCAAGTTCATGGCTCGGCCTTGTTATATTTACATGCAGCTCAAGATGCCAGGTCTGAAGGGGACGATTACGGTGCATGGTGATCGGAAGATTGCTCTTGAGTGCGAGGAAGGCGATGTTGCGTATGCAGAGTCAAGTTGTGCTGAGGCGGAGCTCAAATTTTATAAAGATAATGTTGACTCGGCGGATATGACCCCATTGAAGAAGCCCACCATAGAGTCTGACCCGCCCTTGAAGTTTGTGGCAGAGGATACCAAACTGGTGGATTTCGTTCCTGGCGACTCATCACAGCAGTTCACTATAGGGCCTAATAGGGACCCCAAATTGGAAAGCGCGCTCATCGAATTCATCCGTGAGAATCGGGACATCTTTGCATGGAAGCCTTCTGACATGCCTGGTGTACCGAGAGAATTCGCTGAGCACCACCTTAATGTGGATCCTAAGTTTAAGCCAGTCAAACAATTCCTCCATTGTTTCAATGAAGAGCGGCGTAAAGCTATTGGTGAAGAGGTAGCCCGACTCTTGGCAGCAGGGTTTATCGTGGAGGTTTTTCACCCGGAGTGGTTGGCTAACCCCGTGCCCGTGCTTAAGATCAACGGCCCATGGCGCATGTATGTAGGTTACACAGATCTCAACAAGGCGTGTCTGGTTGATCCATTTGCTCTCCCCCGTATCGACCAGATCATTGATGCAACGACGGGTTGCGAGAGTTTATTTTTCCTAGACGCTTATTCGGGTTATCATTAGATCAAGATGGCAGTTAAAGACCAAGAGAAGACATCTTTCATCACACCTTTTGGAGCTTTCTGCTACGTGTCCATGCCTTTTGGACTCAAAAGTGCTCAGGCGACTTATCAATGCTGCGTACAGAACTGTCTTCATAGTCAGATCGGACGCAATGTTCATGCCTATGTGGACGATATCGTGGTCAAATCAAGGAAGAAGGAGACTTTGCTTGACGATTTGAAGGAAACTTTAGTTAACCTGCGGGTTTACAAGATGATGCTTAATCCAGCTAAGTGTGTTTTTGGTGTACCTGCAGGCAAGCTCCTGGGATTTTTGGTTTCCGAGCAGGGCATTGAGGCTAACCCGGACAAAATAAAGGCCATCACCTCATTATCTAAGCCGGCGTGCATTAATGACGTTCAGCGCTTGGCGGGTCGTATTGCCTCTTTAAGCCGGTTCATAAGCCGCCTGGGTGAGAAAGCTATCCCTTTGTATCAGATGATGAAGAAGATAGACGATTTCGTCTGGAGTGATGCTGCCAATGATGTGTTTGAGGTGCTAAAAAAACTGTTGGTTGAGCCGCCTGTCTTGGCCGCTCCTATGGAAAAAGAGCCTTTGCTCCTATATGTGGCGGCTAATAATAAGGCCGTCAGCGCTGCAGTTGTTCTGGAGCATAAGGAGGCAGGCAAAGAGTACCCAGTCCAGAGGCCGGTTTAATATGTCAGCGAGGTCTTGACAGAGTCCAAGCAAATATACCCGCATTGGCAAAAGCTGGTGTTTGGAGTGTTCATGGCGAAGCGCAAGCTGAAGCATTGTTTTGTTGGGCATCCAATCACGATGGTCAGCTCTGCTCCTTTGGGAGATATTATTCAAAATAGAGAGGCCACCGACAGGATTGCTAAGTTGGCAATTGAGCTTGGGCCTCTTAATTTGAAGTATGTGCCTCGAACAGCTGTCAAGTCTCAAGCCCTGGTGGATTTTATCAATGATTGGACGGAGTGTCAAGCACCTGAGGAGAAGTCGGATAATACATATTGGACAATTCACTCTGATGGATCCAGACAGTTGGAAGGCTCAGGGGCTGGAGTTGTTTTGACTTCCCCTAGAGGTGACAATTTCTGTTATGTATTAAGGCTAATGTTTCCTTGTACTAACAATGTAGCTGAGTACGAAGCCTTGCTTCATGGGCTCCGTGTAGCCAAAGAGATAAATTGGAGCCGGGTCAGATGTCTCGGCGACTCAGACCTTGTGGCTCAACAAGTCTCGGGCACGTGGGATTCCAAAGACCGTCGTATGGCGGCTTATCGCCAGGCGGTTGATATCATTGCTGGTCACTTTAAGGGTTATCAGGAGGATCATATTGATCGTTGAAAGAATGAGGCGGCTAATGCATTATCACGATTGGGGTCTGAGCGTAAGCCAGTGCCGCCTAATGTGTTTCTAGATGTGTTGCATCACCCGTCAGTCAAATTACCTTCTGAGGAGGATCTTGCTATACCTGACCTGGAAGGACAGTTGGTGGCGGCTCTTTGCATTATTCTTGATTGGACGCTGCCCTATTTGGCATATCTGGATCGTGGTGAGTTACCCAAGGATGAGACCTTGGCGCGGAAAATCATGAGGCGGTCTAAGTCCATGACTATCATCAATGGCGAGTTGCACAGGTGCAGCGTGACTGGTGTTTTTCAACGTTGTGTTTGTCCTAAGGAGGGCCGTGAAATCTTGCAAAAGATACATGCCGGCGATTGCGGTCATCACGCCGGGTCAAAATCCCTGGTGGCCAAAGCTTTTCGGCACGGTTTTTACTAGTTAACAGCTCATGCAGACGCGGAGGACTTGGTTAGCAAATGTGATGGGTGTCAGAAATTTGGACGACGAGCCCATGTTCTGGCTCAAGAGTTGCGGATGATTCCGTTCACTTGGCCGTTTGTGGTCTGGGGGCTTGATATGGTTGGACCGTTTAAGAGTTCTAAAGATAAGAAGACCCACCTCTTGGTGGCGGTTGATAAATTTACAAAGTGGATTGAGGCGGAGCCGGCCAGCATGTGCGATGCAGCAACGGCAGTTTAGTTTGTCAAGAAGCTGATCTTTCGTTTTGGTTACCCTCACAGTATCATTACTGACAATGGTACAAATCTGTCCAAGCGGGCCATGAAAGAGTTTTGCGAAAGCGAACACATCCGCCTCGATGTCTCCTCTATGGCTCATCCGCAATCTAATGGTCAAGCAGAACGTGCTAACCAGGAAATTTTGAGAGGGATAAAACCCCGGCTTATGGTTCCTTTGGAACGAACGCCGGGTTGTTGGGTGGAGGAGTTACCTTCAGTTCTTTGGACCATCAGAGCCACCCCCAACAGATCAACACGCTACATGCCTTTCTTCATGGTTTATGGTGCAGAAGCTGTTCTCCCCAGTGATATCCGTCATGACTCGCCAAGGGACGCACTGGATGCTTTGGATGAAGAGCGGGATCTTGCAGCCGCACGGTCAGCAATTTATCAACAAGATCTGCGTCGCTATCATAGCCACGGAGTTAAAACCGGACGTTCCAAGAAGGCGACTTAGTGCTCCGTTTGATTCAAGATCAGACAGATATGCATAAGTTATCACCCCCTTGGGAGGGACCTTTTGTGGTCAGCAAGAATCTCAACAATGGGTCATATTACCTCATTGATATACGGGAGAGCAACAAGTCATGCACTTCCGGAGAGGAGACCATCAGGTCGTGGAATATTGCTCATCTTCGGCCTTACTATACTTGAGTCCTTGACTCTCATCAATGTACATACCTCTGTCATTGTATATACCTTTTTCAATATAATATAGTCGGCATCCCCATAATTCGGGGCCTCTGCCGTTTTCATGCAGCAATTGTTTGTGCAAAGAGTTCATAAGGTCACTTGGGGGCTTCCAACCCACTGGGTTTAGCTTTCATACCCTCTTGACCGGCTTAAAATCCATATTTGAGTTAAACCTGCCTGTTTGCAACTTGCTACTCCGCCAGGTGACCCGCCGAACGTTTGACATTCAATCTTTTTCAAGACCCTAAACTAGTCAAAGTTAAAGTGGCGGCTTATGTCACGTGAGAGCCGGCTTACAGAGAGCTAGGACAAACTCACCTGTTCGTTGTAGTCTATCCGCCATGTGGCCCGTTCATACTCTTAACAGTCAATCTTTTTTAAGACCCTGAACTTGTTAAGGTTAAAATGACAGATTTATGTCACGTGAGAGCCGGCCTACGGGATTACAGGCGTTAATGTCTAGCTTCTTTGAAGCAAAAATCTTGAGTTTTCTCACAAATATATATATAGGGGGTTGATCTCTTTTCGGCCGTGCCTTTAAAGCCGCCTTATAACAACTAAAAGTACACACATCTATATTTTCTATTTGTTGTTTTTGCAGGACTTTTACGTGAGGAGATTATTAATCTTTGGATGATTACTCATTAGTCGAAGCTTATTGCTGTCATGACCCGCCAGCGGGTCTTGTTTCTATATATTCACGATTATGGGGCAGTGAGTTGTTAACTGGCCCAGGAGTGTGGCCATAAGTCACCAACTCAGGAGTTGTTTGCCGTGGCAAACACATGATATAAGTTGATAAAGTTCAGAACGTGCACGAAGGCACGGCACAAGCAAGCAGTTTTTAACTAAGTCTATTACAAGGCTGCGCGGAGCCCAAATTTTCGGACCAAAGTTTTCCATAAGATCACAACACGGTCGTTAGTTCATCCAGGGCCAACTCCTTCACCTAAGTTGCTGTCGGGTCATCCTGCGTCGGGTCTTCTGTCTCCTGGATCTGAAGGTTATCCACATCCCAGCTGCAGTTGATCAAGGCCTGGAATTCAGCTTCAGCACGCAAGATGGGAGACGGGTCAACATCAGGGGCAAAGATGTGCTTACGATGCTGAGGAGTCAGATCCACCGGCTCAAACGTAGGCGCTCATACTCGTGCATTGTTGTCGTCATAAGCCGCCTGATAAACCTTTAGATCAGCCTCTACGGCTAGTTGGCTGGCCAATACTCGAGACGCATTGAAGCAACGAGCGTAGTCACCTTACGTGAATTCTGACCCATCGTCCTTTAGCTGTGGGAACCCTCCAACCATCTCTTCCGGGTTAAGTTTTGGTGCATAGGCTAAAGCGCGGCTCAAAGCTGCTATTGCGCATTTACGGGCGGCTGATTTCTTCAACTCTTCAAATTGCTTGGGGATTGTTGAGAGGCATTTCAGCACGTCTTTGATGAGCTTTGGCGTGCCCTTTTCACCCATAACAGCCCTGATGGTGAAAAGACATCCAGCGTACAGCTGCTCAGTGAAGGAATATAGAGCTTTCAGCTTCAGTAAGCTGTCGTTTGGAAGATTGCGAGTCCGACGGCCCGCAAATAGTTCAGGTGCATAAGTCGCCGGGCGAGTCTTTTATAAGAGTGTTTTGAACAAGAATGATCATAAGATAGTTAACAACACTTACCAAAGACAGCTTCAGTCATCCGGGCAACGTGGCGTTTGAGACTCTTTAGTTCTTCAGTAACGGGTTTAAGTTGGCCCTCGGCGTCTTCTGCACGTTTGATCAGGGCGGCTTGTTCAGCCTCAACAGATTGTTTGTAGGCTTCAAAATCTACTTTAGCCTTTTCCAGCTCTATTGAGGAGAGCCGCCATTTTGGGTCAGCTTCAGCTCGGGCATCTTGTTGCAAAGCCAGGTTTTTCCTAAGGTCGGTCAAATTTGACTCGGCCATATTTAAAGCTTCCTGCACAATAAAATTGTCTAGTGCAAGTTCATCAACTTTAAGCCGCCAGCACGATATATAATGACACTTGGGGGCATTGAAAACATTTATTACAAGTTTGGAGCAGATTGCAAGCAATATACTTGACACTTGGGTGCTAATGTGTATTAGTTCTTTCAAATCTATAATAGAAGTAAGACCCGGATCATCTTCAAGAAGATAAGCCGGCCATTGGAGGTTACAGTTGGCATTTTCTTTATCATACACAATAAGTGTCGGCTCATTATTGACATAATGACCCGACCCTTGGGGGCTACATGCTGGTTTATTGAAATCTACATATTGCTGAAGACCCTACTTATCTTCAAGAAAATAAGCCGGCCCTTGGGGGCTACGTAAGGATATATGGAAGACGGGAGAGGTTGAGTATACCTCATATTTTTTCTTCATCATACCAACCAAGTTGGCTTCCATATCCCGGCTTGCGGAGAGTCGGCTTAAATACCCAGAGTGTAGCTCGTCAGTAGTAAGTTTCTCAAGATTGGGGAGATCAAGTTTAACCTTCTCCTTCTCAGGAAAAGGCGCCTCATCCTTGCTAATATGCTTTGTCAGCACATTGGAAGGGGCTGGAGTTGAATAAGCCGTCCCAGTAATGATAACCCTTTCTTCATGGGAAGCCACATCTTCAGCTATTGGGAGAGGGCTGGGCGGCTTAGGATCAGCTTCCGGATTAGTCTCAGGAATCACAATATCAACATCCGCCGGCTCAGTAGGCTGGGGAGTTTCATCATGGGCACCTTGTTGAGCTTCAGAGGGCTCAACACGAGTGTCAGGAGTGTCAAGCTTCGGGTTCTCCGGCTCGGGGGCGTCAGGGTTGGCGGATGGCCCGCTTATTTTCCTCTTCTTGGCTTGGGCCCTGTGAACAAAAGATTTCAGGTAAGTTGTATGAAAGGATGAAAAAGTTAGTAAATAACAATAGATGCAATGAAGAAAATTACCCTGGGTTGATGACAAGAGGGGGCAATTTTGAGGCGGTTGAGTCGCCAGAGGAAGGAGGTGTTTCTTGAAAAAGTTAAAGTTGGGCAATGTGAGCAGTTTACTGCATGAGGCTAGCATGAGGAGCCGGAGCGTCGGTTAAGCCGGCCACTAGATCGTCAGAGCCGCCGCTCCGGGTCTGACGCCTGGAGTCATGTTGTTGCTTCTTCAAAAGAAAGTTGACATCCAAGTGAGCAAGGGGGTTTGAAAACTTTACTTTCCGGATGACCCGCTGTGTTTTCTCTCTTGGCAAAGGTCCTGAGTCGGAGGAGATGGTAGTTACCTCTGCTGCGCCGGCTTGGCTTGTCTCCGCGTCACCCTGAGAGGAGTCAGCGTCAATAAGTTGCATGAAAAGAAGGCCAAGAGAGTCAAGTTCTACTTCCGAGTCATCCAGTTCAAGCAGCTCCTGAGCTGTCGGTTTCTTCTTACGAGCCGGAGCCCAGGTCTTAGTTGCCTTGCTCTTTTTCTTTGAGGTGGAGGCTGTGGTTATTCTCCTTTTCGAGAAGGGAGAGTCGGCCTACATACATAAGTGCATTTGCAGAAAGGTTAAATGAGGTGTGTAAAGTGCGAAATCTAAGGGAAAAAGGGTAAAGTTTAAAGGAAAAAAGCCTTACTGCGGGAGCCGGGCTAAGAGCATAGAAGTGGCTTAACCCCGTCTTATTGCAGACCTCCGGAGGTTCTCCCAGCAATGATTTGACAATCAAGTCGAGGTCCTTGTCCGTTAGAGGCGTCTTATTGAAGCGTTGAGGGTCATCCACAGTGCCTGTGTATTCACACAATAAGCCGCCGCGCAGGCTCAGCGGCAAGATTCTCCAGGAGACCTAGGAGCGGGTCAAATCAAAGCCCGTTAATCCATTAGCTAGTAAAGATCTGATCTTTGAAAATGTATGAGCATATTGGGCGCGCTCTATGGCGGACAACCGGTCTGGAAGCTCGGTGTTGGTGCAGAGCCGGTAGGGGCGGTAGCCCGGTAATGGATGTTCTCCGGCCGGAGCAGTGTCTCTGCAGTAGAACCAGGTGTGATTCCAGTCCTTGGGATGGCTAGGTAGAGTCGCCGAGGGAAAGGACACATCTCTCCGCCTCTGGATTGAAACCCCACCAAGGCTTGGTCCATCTGCAATTTCAGTCTGGTGGTTGATGTAGAAGGAATCTCTGAAGAGATCAACGGAGGGCTCTTCTTGTAGATATGCTTTACAGAATATTTGGAATTGGCACAGGTTGGTGACAGAGTTGGGGCCAATGTCTTGAGGATGAAGTTTGTAAAAATGCACGACGTCCCGGAAAAACTTTGATCCGGGCGGTGAGAAGCCACGGAGAAGATGATCTGTGAAGATGATAACTTCCCCTTCCTTCGGTTCGGGAGTGATCTCCGCACCAGGAACCCGCCAATGGATGACGTCTTGAGCCGGCAAAACTCCCATGACTACGAAATCATTGAGTATCTCCTCGGTAACCCCGGAGCCTACCCAATCGCAAGAAGCGGGGGCTTTAGCCATGACGGCAGGTTAAACACTGTGGAAAGACATGGAGATACGTCGGGTTAAGAACGCTACATGACCAAAACAGCTATGACTGTAAGACGGCAACACTTCTTGGCAGGTCATTATTAAGTTATGAGCCGCCATCAACTATAGGTATGAAGCGAATTATATTTTGCCAGGGAGAGCCGGCAGCGTGATGGCGGGTTAAATGGACAAGTGAATATTGAAAATGTTGCTAAGTGTGCACAAACAAGTTCCACCAACTACAGCTTTAGTTACAACATCTACGGACGAAGATAAAAGGGAAACATTTTCTAAACCAAAAAACGTCACTGGAAGAACAGGCAGTTGATACATGGATTCCAGTGAAGGAACGATCTACACTGAATATGGAATACATATTAAGCAGAGCACCGCGCGATTTGGCTAGCGTTTCGGAGCCTAAAGGCGTTTTCCTTTCCAATCTACGGTAAATACTCCGACGAGCGGCGGCGGACTCGAAAGAACTCCGATGAACTAATGCGGATCTAAGAGAGAAGGAGAATGGAACCTGGAAGATGCAGGGAGTGCGGGCGTGCGCCGGCGAGCTCTGGATGCAAACAGGGTGATGCAGCAGCCTTTGTTGAGGAGGGCGGCAAGGTCCGGACGGCGCGGCGGAGCTTCGGTTGTGCGGGCGTCTGAAGGAAGAAGAAGAGAGAAGCGGCAGCAGGGTAAAGTGAAAAGGATGTGACCCCCCACACCTATTTATAAGGGGGAGATGGAACAGCAACAGTCCACGCGGGAATCGAGAAGACATGATGATGATTGACCAAGAAAACGCCTCGATTTTCGGGTTGACTAGTTAATGTGAAGATCCGTTGTGACGTTATTAAGATCTTTTGGATTTACCAGAGATGACGTCGTCGATTTTACATGGCGGGTTATGAAGGTTTATTTCAGGTTAGATGATTATGAAGAACACAAGACCCGCCAACCAGAAGACTTGAAGATTGACATGAATAGGTTCAAATCAATCTGGGGCCTAATGTTGGGGATATAACCCCAGGGTATGACCCGCCCAGGAGGGGCTGGGTTTGGAAGTTATCGGCTTAGCAGTGAGGCCTTAAGCAGGCCGGAAGACTTAGACAAGCCTGTAGGTAACTTAACAGACGGGCCGGGCGGAGGCCCAGAGCCGGAAGGCAGTGTGTGACCCAGAGGTGTAAGCCGCCGGGAGATGACTTTCAAGATAAGGCAAGGCGATTTAGAGATAAGGTCGGTTACTAGATGTAACCAGGCCCAGACTCTTGTAAGCCCAGGGCCTCGACCTATGTATATAAAGGCGGGTTCCCTGGGCGGCTTAGGGAACGAAACCTTTGATCGACAGCTAGGATAAGCGAATCCGCTCCCTTGTAATCGATACCCATTCAATACAACTCAAAATAGGGCGTAGGCTTTTACCTCCTTCGAGAAGGGCCGAACCTTGGTAATCCCGTGTCTTTCGTCCCGACCAACCCCTTCGAGTTAACCGCCGTAGCGATGGCTTCACCCCTAAGTCCTTTCACTAGGACATCTGCCGTGATAAAATGTGCGAAAACCGACAGGGTGGTCTCCGCGTTCGGTGTGAAATCGAGCAGGCGGAAGCCATAAGTCAACATCAGATCTACAAACAAAGCAGAGAAGGGGGAACCAATCCGTAGTAGAAGTATGCCGCGAAGAACGGGTACTTCTCAGGACTGGGCTAGGCATCCCCTGGGAGCACTACCGGAGCTGGGTGCGCCTTCGTTTCCCTCCCCCACATTGGAGCGTACCTCGCGACGAGCTCGTGCGCCGGCAGTGAGCAGGGGGAGAAGACGACATATTTCCTCCTCGTCGCCGCCAGGGCATCCTTCGCCTCCGCGTCGGCCGCCTTCTTGGCCTTCTTCGCCGTGCTAGCCGCGGCGGATGTGGCTGAGCGCTTCGGCGCCATGGCGGACCCATAAACATACGGCGGCGGGAGAGAGGAAGGGAGGACTCGGGACTCTGCTGCGAGGGCTTGAAGAAAGGGAAGAAGCAACAGAGCAGGAGAAACACGACTGGTGGAACGGTGCCCTCGCGAAAGCCACTATTTATACACAGGGGGAAAACGCAAGGGTCGCCTCCCCCGGCCTCACGCGGCGCGGCTTCCAAAACGCGACCCCTCGAAGCAACCGCCCCGCTCCACCACTCACACGACCCGCGGTAAATACGCATCATGGGAAATGTCAGTAAAGGTCATCATAACCGCAGGAAAATGCAACCTTACATGCCCGTGCATTGTTTTGGGCCTAGCCCAACAACGACGTGCCCGCGTGTATGGCCCAGGCCCAGGGGCTACTTTAGGTGTACAAAGAAGTGGGGGTCCTTAGTACCCAGAATTATGCATGGGCAGCCGCCTCAGACCGGCAACTCTTTGCCGGGCTTGCACCAGCTCCCGAGGCAAACTGAAGGCAAGACCGAAGCAAGGCGACCAGGCCCTTCACCAGGCGGAGTAGCCCGCCCGCGGACGTCCCCGGCAAGACCCCAGCCCGCCAAACCACCGCTCCACCTCACCAGGGGGGCTGATTGTCTACATCAGCCAAGGTGTTGAGAGGGAAGGTGGGTAGGCGAAGCTGGCCGGGGCACGTGGCTACAGCAGCGGGCCTGTTGCAACTTTAATGCCACCCGTCCCGCGGCGTGGCAGAAATATAAGAGGTAGTTGGCAATCCTTGCCGGGAGACGTTGCCAGCGCGCCACCTCACGGCGCATTCAACGCGCCTATCCTAGTTCGTCAGAGTTAGGTATTTCGCACTACCACTCTGACGATAGCCCCTGTAGCTGTAAGAGCACACTGTACACCTAGTGAGTGACCATTGTAGCCTTTGTGGAAACCCCTTGAGCTATAAAAGGAGGCCCATGGCTACCTTGACAAAGGTTGACACCCTGTCCATTTGGAAGCATAGCTGCACTTCTCGAGCATCCTTGCCGGGTGGCTGCGCTCCTATATTTGGACCCAGATATACAAACACATAGACATGACGTGGGGTGTTACACTCCCGAGCGGCCCGAACTTGTATAAACCTCGCACGTAGTCATGTCCGACTGATGCTCTTCGTGTACTCGACGTCCCCCGCCGAACCATAAAGGGACCCCGTTGGTCCAATAGATCGTCGTGAATCACACCCCGACACTATGGCCTCCTTGGAGCTCACTGAGTTCGGCGGTGTGCTCGATTGCGGTGGTTATGCCCTACAACGATGGCGGCGGCAAGGCCAGCGATGGTGAGCTTGCGGTCAAGGCGGCGCAACGGCTATGGGACGGGTGGCGCAACATGGGAAAGGGGAGATGGCCAGTGGCTCACCGCGGTTATGGTGGAGGTGACGGCGAAGTCGGGGAGGCTGTCAGCCTTCTGGGAACCGGGGTATCCAGACCTGCCTGCCTGCGGCCCAGGGCATAGCCCACCTCGTCAGCCAAACGCGGCCTGGTGCGACCCCACACAAGGCAAGGCCCTCGCGAGGACCCTAGCCTCGCGAGGGAGGCAACACCAAGACCAACAAGGAATGGGCCTCCTCAGGCCCCCTCCCGAGCGGCGGAGATCTCTATGAAGGACCCGGCCTCAGGAGTCAAAGATGACGCAAGGAAGGACACGCGGGCGCCAGCGCGCCAGGTGGAGCAGTTTCCCCTTGGGTGCAAAGGGAGCAAGGACGTACGCGGGTTCCCAAAGCATCCCCCAAAGGTTTCCATTCTGGTGCAACGAGACCATGACCACGAGCCCCGCAGGACGGATGTCAATGCCGAGCCCACCTCTGCATCATCGACAGCTACTTTGCAGGCGAAGACCACCTTTGGACAGGGTGGGGATGTACTCCTATCCCCCTTCAAATTTGGCCGTTGTGGGATCCCTTCCCGCCATTGTAATAAGGGAAGAGGACCCAGGCCACTCCTATACATAGAGGCTAGGCCACACCGTAGAGGAGGACGAACACACCAGCACAAGATAAGGCAGAGAGCCAAGAACACCGCTCGAGCACCCTCGCGAGGCTTGAAACCAATGTACTAGTTCATCCACCACTCCACCCCGAGAGGCAATCCACCAAAGCAGGAGTAGGGTATTACGCTTCGCAATGGCCCGAACCTGGGTAAAACCAGCATGTTCATCTTCTTCCTCGTCATCGTGCGAGTTTGCCGTAGTCACCATCGTGTAGCGAGCTAAGTAGGGCGAGGCCGCAGGGAAGATTCGCGCACTCCCCTGTGTTTGAACCTTGAGAGTTTTGCGGAGCCCGAAATCCGACATTTGGCGCGCCAGGTAGGGGGCGTGTCGGAGTCTTCCTCGGGCCAAGCTCTTCGCCCACCTTGCCGCTCCGATGTCTGATGCCCGCCAAGCCCGCGCCGAGCGCCGAGCTGCCCGCGTTGCCCAGACGGCACCCGGGGCCGCGCCGATCCCCTCGCCTGTGGCTAACGCCGCCACAGGCCCGGATGCCCAAGAACAACAAGACTCTTCCCAGCAGGTCACCGCGTGGCGCGACCACCACACCACCACTCCGTCAATCGTTCCGGCTACCGGGTCGTCCTCCCACGTTCGGCCCGGGCCGGCGCACGGTTCGGGCGCACTCACCATGGCGAACGAGCTGCTCCGTTACCGCCCTACCCCCGACCGCTACGACGAATGGCTTCGGCGCATCGTGGAGCTCGTCAGTGCCGCCGGCAACGCTTCAGCACTCTCCTACTCGTTTCGACCCCGGCCTTCCTTGGCGAGCCAACTTCCTTGGCGATGCGCCGCCACCTCCTCCGCAACGCGATGTCGACCCCGAGCCCAGGCGTGAAGCGCGCCTGCGCGACCAGCCCCTCGAACCGCGAGGAAGGGCAAGAGATGAAGTAAGCTGCCAGGTGGTACCCGGGCCGCGCGTCGATGCGCGTACGCTCCCCGCGCTGCTGAACCAGCGTCGCGACCGGGCACCACTCGAGGTGGCCCCTCAGGAGCATCAAGACCGGGCCCCTCCTGCACACGCGGCGCCCGTCGAACCGGTGGGGTGCCTCGCCATCGCCCCGGAGCTGCACCCAACCGCGTGGCCCTACAAGTTCAAGCCCGACCTACCCCCTCGCAATGACGGCACCCCGGATCCCGCCGAGTTCCTACAGCTCTACTCGCTGAGCATCCGGGCGGCCGGTGGGGACGACAAGGTCATGGCGTGCTAGTTCCCCATGGAGCTCAAGGGCAGCGCGCTCTCCTGGCTCCTCAACCTCCTGGAGGGGTCCATCACCTCCTGGAGGGGTCCATCACCTCCTGGGACGACCTGCGCAAGCGCTTCGTCGCCAACTTCCAAGGCACCCGCGACCGCGCGCTCATCGTGAACGACCTGCGGCGTGTAAAGCAGCAGGAGGGAGAGACCCTGCACAAGTTCATACAACGCTTCACAACTACGCGCCTCAAGGTCCCGAAGAAGTCGGATGAGGCTATCATCTCCGCATTCACCGAGGGCGTCGCGGACCTCAAGATGAAGGAGGAGCTCGCCATGAACGACGAACTGTGCTCAGCCCTGGAGACGTTCAACCTGGCGAACAGGTGTGCCAAGGCCGAAGAAGGTCGCCTGTCACTCCGAGAACCTCCGGCGACAGAGCTAGAGGAAAAGAAGGCCAAGGCCAAGGAGGCGAAGCGCAAGGCCCCAGCGGTGCTTGCTGCCGAGCCTGAGGCAAAGCGAAGCTGAGGCGAGGAACACCCTGACGGAGGGAGACCGACCTGCATCTTCCATGGCACCAACAACCACGACACCGCCGACTGCCAGGAACTCAGGCTGGTCCGCGCCGAACACTTTGGCCGGCGGCCCGGACGCGCTGACCATGGCTTCGGACGCGGCAGAGGCCGCGATGGAGGCCGTTGGGACAACCGGGAACCGCGTCAGGGGTGGCGTGACCAAGCCTCAGGAGGACCGCTGGCGCGATCAGGCTCGGGAGGACCGCTGGCGCGATCAGCCTCGGGAGGACCGCTGGCGCGATGACCCTCCGGAGGGGTCACGCCATGGCCATTCTCGTGAGGTTCTCCCTCGTGAGGCCGGCCTACCACCACTACCACCACCACCCAGAAGGAAGGAGGAGGACAGGCAGGACGATGGGGCTGGGGGCTTCCAGGAGGTCAGGGCGGTAGCCTGTATCCTGGGCGGCGCCCAAGCCCCAGCATCAAACCGCGTCTTCAAGCAGTTCGCGCGGGAGGTGAACGCGGCTCTCCCAAAGCCCGAGGCCATGCATCCCCTCATGTGGTCCCAGACCGCAATCACCTTTGACTCGAGGGACCAGCTCAGATGCTCGGCCATGGCCGGCAAGCTCCCCATGCTATGCACTCCTACCATCAGTAACGTCCTCGTCACCAAGACCCTCATCGACAGCGGAGCGGGGCTCAATGTCCTCTCCATCGAGACCTTCGAGACACTCCAAGTACTGTACGACCAGCTCATGCCAACCAAGCCCTTCTCGGGAGTCACTGATGGATCCACCGTCCCCATTGGGCAAGTACGCCTGCCCGTCACCGTCGGCGGACGCAAGAACTACCGCACCGAGACCATCGTCTTCGACGTCGCACACATCCACCTCCCGTACAATGCAATCCTTGGGTACCCCGCCCTCACCAAGTTTATGGCGGCGACTCATCATGGCTACAACGTCCTCAAGATGCCAGGGAGTGGTGGCGTCATCACCATCGCCTGCGATGAAAAGGACGCCGTCTGCTCCCTCGAGCGTGCTTACCGCGCTGCTGCGGCCGAGCGTTCGGACGACGAGGAGGAAGCCCTGCCTCGTGAGGACGCACGCAAGAAGAAGAAGCAGCTCATCCCCGCAGAGCGCCAGGGGGCTGGGACCTCCAAGGGCGGAGCCTCAGGCTCTGCACCCAGGGACGGGGCACCACCTTCTATCGCATAGGAAAGCGCGCTTGGCGCCCCCCTTGGGTCGGGCTCGGGGGCTTCCATCCAGGAGGCCCCCGGTTTGACCGGTGAGACAAGGGAGGCGTTCAGGCACAACCTGAAGGCGCGTCCTGAAGCGCAACTACCAGAGCCAGGGGCTTCACGAGGCACAGGCCGAGCGAGGCGGGGACTTCCCTACACCGCCAATCGTAGCCGCCATCGTCGGCCCAGTTGACCAGCCGCGCGTAATCAACAGGGCCGCATCCCAGGGCCGCTTTTGGCCATCACAAGCCGACCACGGGTGGGTCTACCCACACAACTACGTCTGCATGCCGTTTGGCCTGGCAAATGCCGGCGTCACGTTCCAGCACCTTGCCCAGGCCATGCTCGCGCCTTGCCTGGCGAGGCATGGCGAGGAGTTGGAGGAGATGCCCGGACCGAGCACGGGTCCCAAGCCCCGGGAAACGATGGGCCCGTGAGGGCCGCGCTCGTGGAGGTACAAGATCAGGCTACGACGGCAGCTTCGACTCTTCAGCGGCATGGCCGCCAGGTGACTTTTTGTTGGTCTGTGCCAGGTAACTTTTTGGTTCATTCCGTTTGAGGGCGCCCACTGGGCCGCATTATCCTCAAGCGATCAGGGTGTACCCCCGTAGCCGCCACACTTACGCATATTTCAGCAGTTTCTTATGCATGTGATCTGTTTCCTAACGTTTCCCCTTTGCCTACACGGCACTTTGCCGACGTGAATGTCTCCACACCCGAATGATCCTACCTTCGACTGCCTCGTGAGAGGACTGGGCACGGCGTCTGTGCTCGGGTCCGTCCCTGCAGTGTTGATAAATCCAGTGGTTGAGCTCTGTCTGGCTGGCCAGCCCCGTTCACGTCACCTCCTGGGGTCACTGGTGCTTGGCCCTCTCGTACGATGGCCCTATGGAGGACGTTCGGCGCAGGCTTCTCCAAAATTTGCAAGACCTCGGATGGCGCTATCTACAAGAAGACCCAGGCACAAACCGCCTTTGAGGTAGGGACCTCGCGAGGCCAAAGCGCCCTCGTGAGCTCCCAGATACACCTCCCAGTTCTACCGTGCCAGCCACGCATACGAACTCAATGGGTTGTACACGCCCAGAGCCCCCCGAGGACGCGTATGGGTTCCTTCCCACGCAATGTGGAAGCCACAGCTCCGTGCTGGCGGTCAACACGGCCCTCCAATGGCTATGCCCACGCAATGTGGAAGCCACAGCTCCGTGCTGGCGGTCAACACGGCCCTCCAATGGCTATGCCCATGCAAGGTGGAAGCCACAGCTCCGTGCTGGCGGTCAACACGGTCCACCAATGCCTATGCCCACGCAAGTTGGAAGCCACGGCCCCTTGCTGGCGGTCAACACGGTCCACCAATGACTATGCCCACGCAATGTGGAAGCCCTTCGCTCCGTGCTGGGGATAAACAACTGAGGGCGCCCCAGCGGCTGCATCCAACCTCAGGAAGGCCCCTCGCGGCCCCGTCTCGCTGCGTTCCCCTGGGATGTACGCATGAGGGGGCTGCATGGGGGCTACTACCGGGCCACCCCTGGTAGACGCCACCTCCCCAGGTCTTCCAAACCTGGTCTTCATGCACCGCTCTCATGAGAAGCTAGCAAGGAAAGGGATGGGAGCCGCTCGTACGTCAAGGGGGACTCCTGAGCATCGCGACTCAGGAGCCTCACTGGACATGTAGCCCCTCACCCCTTGGAACCGTCCTCGGTGATCCGGACGGCCCAACAACTGTTGAGGTATGCGCGGGGCCGGGCCCTGCCGACGTAGAGCTCAGAAGCGCTCAAACCCCTAAGGAGAACGTCGGAGCTCGTACGTCAAGGGGGACTCCTGAGCATCGCGACTCAGGAGCCTCCCTGGCCACGTAGCCCCACACCCCTTGGAACCGTGCTTGGTGATCCGGACGGCCCAACGGTGGCTGAGGTATGCGCGGGGCCGGGCCCTGCCGACGCAGAGTGGAAGGTGTTCAAAATTTCCAAGTCAAGAAGGACGCTGGAGCTCGTACGTCAAGGGGGACTCCTGAGCATCGCGACTGAGGAGCCTCACTGGCCACGTAGCCCCTCACCCCTTGGAACTGTCCTTGGTGATCCGGATGGCCCAACGGCGGCTGAGGTATGCGCGGGGCCGGGCCTTGCCGACGCAGAGCGCAAGGTGTTCGAAATTTCAAATTAACCCTATCTTCACCATGTTCCCTTCATGAGGGCTGCTTGTACATCAAGGGGGACTCCTGAGCATCGCGACTCAGGAGCCTCACTGGCCCCTCACCCCTCACCCCTTGGAACCGTCCTTGGTGATCCGGACGGCCCAACGGCGGCTGAGGTATGCGCGGGGCCGGGCCCTGCCGACGCAGAGCATCACAACAAGCAAGAAGGAAACAAGGCGAAGAGAGCAATCATGCAGTTCAACAGTTATTACAAGCATTAAAAGTTTTCGCAAACACAAACAAGTTTAACACCTCCGCGAGGCACGATGAACGTTGCATGGAGGAAACAAGGAAGAGGAATCAGGAGGAGCCTCCGCCGCCACTTGTCCCGCCCGCGGGGAACTCGTCGTCGACATCGCTGGAGTCGTCTTCTTCACCACTAACCCCTGCAGCTTCAGGAGGCGGAGGAACGGTGATGCGGGTGAACTTCTTCAGCAACGCCTCCACGGCGCCCTTCACTGCCGCCGCAGCACTGCTGCGGACCCCGGGTGCGACCGGGCGGATCACGGAGTCGAAGTCGAACCCTGGCTCGCGAAGGTGAAGGTGGCTGAAGACGCGCGTCGCGGCCTTAGAAAAGAGGTCGTGGCACTCGCTCTCCAAGAATCCCTCCACCTTGGCAACGGCGCCCTCCAGCGCTTCGACGAACTTCGAAGCAATCTCCGCGAAGCCGCTCTCCGGAGCCACCAGGGGTTCCGTAAACCCTTCCCGGTAGAGGGAGTGGAGCGCTTTGCAAAGCCTGAGCTCGACCGGGGGAAGGGCGCTGAGCTCCGCGGCCTTCTTCTCCTCGGCCTCGGCCAGAGCCTTTTCCATGGCTTCGAGCAGGGCCTTTTCCAGGGCAACCTCCCTTTCCCGCGCGTCCAGGCACTCTCGCGCCGCGGCACGGTCGGCCGTCGCCTGGGACAGCTTGGAGTCCCGATCGGCAAGCTGGGCCTTGCAGGTCTTGAAGGCTTCCCTCTGCTGACACAGTTGCTCCTCAAGGGCGGACTTCTCTCCCTGAAGAATCTTCAAGCGGGACTCCGCCTCGTCACGACGCCCTACAGGAGACCCTGCGTCGGTCAGCGCCGCCTTGAGGGCTGCCTTGGCTGACGCGGCCTCCTTCTCGCTCTTCGACACGACGGCCTCGGCCCGGCCCTAGACCGCCACGACAGAGGCGTCGGCCCAGAGCCACCCGGAAAGGAGCCCCAGGCGCCCACTCGCGAGGTGATCGTCGGTACCCGCGAGGGCGTCCCGGACTTGACCCAGTGCGGTGAAGGCCCTGTCCAAAACGTCGAGGCCGCGCGACGAAGGCATCAAGGCCTCCTCCGGAGGAATCGTCTGCGCGGTCACAGGCGACGTCCCCCGGGAAATAGCAGCACGAGGAGCAGGAGGCTCCGGAGGCTTGCGCGGCGACCACGGACAAGACAGACGCAGACGGATCGACGGGCGGCCGGCCTTCTGGGGCAGGCCCTCCGGACGACGACACCGACGCGCCCTCAAGGGCAGGAGCGACCACGCCAACGGGCAATGGGGGCTCGGGGGGCTCTGCCGCGGTGACCAGGAGGGTTGCCTCGCGAGCCTCCGCCCCCTCGCCCGCAGGTGCCACGACAGGCGACGGCGGCACGACAGGAGCGAGCGGTGCGTCGGAAGATGCCTTCGGCTTAATGCCCGCCTTCTTCTTCCTCATCTTCAGCGCGGCGGCGTTCCTGGTCACCAGGCAAAGGAAGAATTGTCAGCACACAGGCTACCGGCAGGAGACCAAGGCCGAGCCGGGTTACTTACTCTTCGACGTTGACCCACTTCCTCTTTTCCTCCATGCCGGCGACAACGGGGGCACCCTCGCCTTTCTCGGTAAGGGCACCACCACGCCGGGGAACAAGGGCACTGTCTGCAAGGGCAGCCGCTGGAGGGACCGCCGTGGCCCCAGCCTCACGCACCTGGCCCGCAGGCCGTGATTCGGGCGGGGGCGAGGCCGGCACCTCAACCGCCTTGCCGGCAGAGACAGGGCACATCGGAGGAGACTCTGCCCCGCGCTTCCTGGGGGTCGCCAGGTAGGAGGACCGTGTGGCACGGGGAGCCGGTCCTAGCCCCCTGAGGACCTTGGCGAGACGCGCAGAGCCAGCAGCAGAAGCTTCACCAGCATCGTCGTCATCCTCAAGGTCACGCAAGAGCATGCTCTATGATGGGGGAGACGCCCCCGCCAGATCATCATCCGCCGTCTTCTCCGAATCCTCCCCGCCCGTGGTGTCGCCGGAGGACACCATCACCGGGGAGCCAAGACCCCTAGCTGGGGAAAGCCCCAGCTTGTCGAAGACAGGCATCTTGGCGACCAAATCGGCTCCGTCATCGTGGCGGTAAAGCGGGGCGTAGGCTTCGGGGAGATCACCGGGGTCGCCGTTGAGCAGGATTGTCACAGCCCTGTTCAATTCCTCGGGGGTTATGCGAGTGGACCGAAGCCTGAGGTTGTCGCCGCTGCCCTGATAATCCCACAGGGGTCTAGAATGAGACTGGAGGGGCGCCAGGCGCTCCGTCAAGAACTCCTTCACTATCATCCCCCCAGTCAGCTTCCTGGCACTGATATCGCGAGAAATCCGCTCCAGGACGGGGTTAGCCCAGGGGTCGGAAAGCTTCGCGGAGCTCCACACAGGGGTCTTCTCCGCCAACCCCTTCAGCAGATCCAAGCGGGGGTTGGAATTCTTAAGATCCATGAAGACCCAGCGGTGCGTGAAGTTCTCCACCTTTTTCCCAGCCTTTAAGAGCATGTTACCGCTCTGGACCGCGACGAAGCAGATGCACGCTGACAGTTGAGCGTCGTCGTGCACACGCAAGCTGAAGAAATGTCGGAAGAGGGCCACCGAAGGCTTCACGCCCACGAAAGCCTCACAGTAGAAGGCAAAGACGGACAAGAGCAGGATGGAGTTGGGCTGGAGATGAAGGTCTTGAATCCCGTAGTGGTCGAGGATGGCGGTGAAGAACGCGGAGAAAGGCGTTGGGCTGGACGAGGGCCGCTTCTCTGAGGAGCCGCCCCATATCAAGGTCCGCCCACACTCGTTGGTCTCGTCCGCCGTCGACGGGAGCACCGGAACGAGGTCTCCATCCTTGGCAATGGAGGACTCCGAAAGCGCCGGTGAGATGGAGGCGGAGGCTGAGCTCGGGGCCTCTGGCTTCGGCTTGCCGGCGGGAGCCATTAGGAAGATTGCGGGGCCAACGCGGCAAGGAGGAGGACGGAGCGGCGCCGGATCTGGGGAGGCCTTTGCTAAGGCTGGGAATTTGGGAGTAAGAGTAGGAGCGCAGAAGAGGACAGCAGTAACGGCTCAACGCTGGAAGTCAGGCTTTTGTCGACTCGGACGGTGGCCCAAGAAACGTTGGACGCCCGACATCAACCGGACGATGCGCGCCACCCTGGCCCGCAGGCATTTGGGGCCCGCGGCGCTTCGGGCCGGCCTCAAGGCTTCGCCCGGAAGCCAGCTCGAGCGCACCTTGGGCCCGGGGGCTACTGTCGGCGTTCTGGGAACGGGGGTACCCAGACCTGCCTGCCTGCGGCCCAGGGCATGGCCCACCTCGTCAGCCAAACGCGGCCTGGCGCGACCCCACACAAGGCAAGGCCCTCGCGAGGACCCTATCCTCACGAGGGAGGCGACACCAAGACTAGCAAGGAATGGGCCTCCTCAGGCCCCCTCCGGAGCGGCAGAGATCTCTATGCAGGACCCGGCCTCAGGAGTCAAAGATGACGCAAGGAAGGACAGGCGGGCGCCAGCGCGCCAGGCGCAGCAGTTTTGCCTTTGGTGCAAAGGGAGCAAGGATGTACGCGGGTTCCCAAAGCATCCCCCAAAGGTTTCCATTCTGGTGCAACGAAACCACGACCACGAGTCCCGCAGGACGGATGTCATCGCCGAGCCCACCTCTGCATCATCGACAGCTACTTTGCAGGCAAAGACCACCTTTGGACAGGGCGGGGTTGTACTCCTGTCCCCCTTCAAATTTGGCCATTGTGGGATCCCTTCCCGCCATTGTAATAAGGGAAGAGGACCCGGGCCACTGCTATATATAGAGGCTAGGCTACACCGTAGAGGAGGACGAACACACCAACACAAGACAAGGCAGAGAGCCAAGAATACCGCTCGAGCACCCTCGCGAGGCTCGAAACCACTGTACTAGTTCATCCACCACTCCTCCCCGAGAGGCAATCCACCAAAGCAGGAGTAGGGTATTACGCTTCGCAGCGGCCCGAACCTGGGTAAAACCACCGTGTTCATCTTCTTCCTCGTCATCGTGCGAGTTTGCCGTAGTCACCATCGTGTAGCAAGCTAAGTAGGGTGAGGCCGCAGGGAAGCTTCGCGCACGCCCCTGTGTTCGAACCTTGATGGTTTTGCGAAGCCCGAAATCTGGCAGAGGCGCCCGTGGCGGCAAATCGAAGCTGGCGATCTTCGGTGTCCGACGATGAGGGCAGCGACAGTGACGGACATGAGGGTCTTTTGGGCTTGATCCCTTGTTCTGGACGAAAGCGAGGCTCAGCAAGGTCAGAGGCAGCGGCCATGGCGAACGGCGGCGACGGTGGCTTTCGGGCGGCCGAGAGAGAGAGGTCCAGGGGAGAGGGAAGAGAGCGAGGGGATAGAGGAGAGGTAGAGGGGGCCATGCACGTCTCTGTGGCGGAGAGATGAAGACGAGGGGGCTACAGGATGTGGCCAGGGACGTGGCCACAGTGGCTGCGGTGCGGGCACGCACGTGCTTCCTCCTGACAGGAGGAAGAAAACGCTGCCGCCCTTGTGGGCTGGGCCTCCAACTTGGGCTACAGGTAAGCCTTCTGCTTCCCCTGTTTTTATTTGTTTCTATTTTATTATTTCTGCCATTTATTTTGATTTAGATAAAGCTCTAAACCATTTTTTGTAAATTCTAAAATTTTCATATGTGGAGTAAATGGATTTAACCAGTGCCACATTAAAAGATTCAGAATTATTGGACTTATATTTGATATATAATAAATATAAATACAATGCAAATAATTATTAGATTAACTCAAATGCCCGAAATAATATCTCTGTGATTCCAAAAATATTTGTTTCCATTTTACCACTTGCCAATATTTTCTTAGAATACTAGGAACATTTTCTTGGACTTATTTGAAGCAATTTTTATATTGCTCATTTTTGACAAAAATGTTTTATGAGGCTTGATAATTCCCCATTTCTAATTCATTTGAATTTAAAATGCATTCATGAATATGCAATGAAAAGCAAAGCGAAAACTAGGCCTATGACAACTCACACCCACTAAACAAGAATCTCGTCCCGAGATTCAGTCATAGGGAAAGAGGAAGAGGCGACACTAACTTAACACAACCCTCATGATACAATTGCCATTCTCAAAGATGTTGATTCGTTGCATCATGATGATCTTGACATCTTTTCTTTCAGGACCTTCATCCAACACGACAACCAAATATTGAAAATCTCTACTAGAATCGATCTTCTCGGAGATCGAGTAGTTCACGATCAACTCATAGAGTGAGACGTAAGAACGTCTCTTGAGCTGAGACACAAAACACACATGGAGAATGATGGAATGAGGCAGACGATGGAGGCTCAATTAGTAGGCAACAATCGCACACTAGAATAAGATGGTGATGAGGTTTAATAGTAGTGAGGAGCTAATTGCCATGATTCCACAACGGGACACCTTAGGAAGGTCGCTCATAGAGTTATTCTTGTAAGTGGCAAAAATAATTACTTTTGATCCAGAGATCATTGAAACTCTTCATACCAGCCTAAGGCAATTCACAAGCGATGTTTGAAGGGGCTCAAAAGGATGACATACTCAGCTTCGAAAAGAAACTCGAGTTATAAGACAACTCGGTAAACGGAAGGCACATTCCAATTGATACCGAGGATATAACCCAGTGTTTGAGCGTGCTCTCAAGAACTTGAGCATTTCCATATTCATCAGGGTTTTACCAACATCCAAGCCAAGGATCCTAGAAAGACATCATAGTACCATGATGGATAACAATGGGGGATGCAGATGCAAAGGAAGACAATACTTTCTCCGATTTCACCTTGGCTATGCCAAGGGAACGAAATCTAGATGATTGACCAAGAGACATTTAGTGCTCCACTTCTAATGTTGTCCTTGATCAGATAGCGTAACCAAATTATAAGTAATGCTTGGTATCTAGAACATCAAGAAAAGGTCGGACTTCGGGAGATCAGAGGGTCCATGAGGGACAACTTCTAGAATAAGTCATACGAAATCCTCATGTAGAAGTGGTCAAATTCGCTGAATCAAGATACTATAATGATAGATCTTCCGACTAGGTGTGTCGATCAAAACATAAACCTTGTGGAAGCCTACATCAAAGATGTTGGGAAACAAATTAACCATCATATCTGCCTGAGATTCAGATCTGGTTGGTGGTAGGCTATTTCAGGCTCAACTTGCCTGAATGAGAAGGTTTGCAACACAAATCGAAGAGACGACGTTGCAGGATTCTCGAGGAATGAACTACGAAAGTTAGCTCCGAAACATGAGCTGGATTGTGAGACTCACATGAACACACTATCGAACACGATCTTGTCCACATAGGAGTCTTACAACAAGCACTACCGGGTTCAGGTGGGGAACCATCATTGTAGGTAGCGAAGCCCTATGTATGGACTAATAGTAGCACTTACTGGACATCTTTTCCTTGAACGAATCAACCAGTGGCTTGGTGTGCTAGGGACACGTATGGACTGGAGATGACTAGTCTATCAACAAATAGAATACTTCGAACAGGCATGATTAACTTGGGATGACTCCGGAGGGAACAAAATAACTTATCCTGAATTCACGGCAGCAACTTTCGTAAAGTACACGTGAATTAGAGGAAGTCACTTCTTACACCATACATATACTTCGGATACGAGACTTGAAGATAATGCCTACAAAAGTTTCCAATACTAGCTTGATGTACAACATGAATCATGGAACAGATGAAGATGTTGCAGATGGGCTAAACAACAATTCATTAAGATATCCATATAGATGGAGTTTCACAACTCTGTGAGCAAGATAATAGCATTGGTCAGACCAAAAGATATAATGCTGCATGCTCGAGGAAACATCCATCAGTAAGAAAACATTACGATAATTGTTGGTTCTGATTTGATTTGACGATAGCCCATGCTCAAATCAGATACTGGACAAGACAATACATGCAACAATTGATCACGAAGATCAATCGGTGATGATATCATCCTTCTTTAACACACTCACACCACATTATATCCCTTTTGGGTGAACTAAGTCAGTCAAAGCTTTTATCTTTCAACTCTCCAAGTTGTTGTTTAGCTTAACTGTCGGTGCACTAGAACAGGGGTACCCAGTGCCCCTAACTTATGCACACGCAGTAGTGGCAAAACCCTTTGGGAAGGCCACAACACCACCAAGCAAGTATTCAAAAACCAGCATCCGGCAGCAATAACCTACAGAAGGCCAAGCAAACGCCGGCAACACCAGCACGACAGCCCGAGAGGGCCCCAAGACGCGCCAGCTACGCCCACGGAGGCTGCCGGGGACCGAGGCACTCATGTCTCTAGAAGACCCGTCAAGACGTCCCCCGGCAGGCACGAGCTAACCAGCCACCGCTCCACAGCATCGCTACACCAGTCACTTATCAATGCGGTTTCGAGCCCTCAAGCGGCTAATCAGCTCTCGCAAAGCACGTGGCGGCGCGTCGGAAGGCAAGTTACGCTCAGTTGACACCCGCCCTGCAGTGTGTCAAGACCGTAAGCAACGACCAGCCAAGCGGTGGTAAAAGCTTGTCGGGGATGCACCCCCGAGCGCCACCTAGACTAGTAATCATGGTATTTTGTCCTAAATGCCAGAGTTAGGTATGATAGCTCTGCTAAGCTATCTAATCGTTAGATAATGACTGTTTTGCCAATGTGGTAACCCCTTGCACTATAAAAGGAGGCCCAAGGCTACCTAGCTCAGGATTCGGACCCCCGAATATTTGTACTCACCTAGCAGCTCTTTCCCCGAAGGCAACCCGTGCCGGGGTAGAGCACGAGGCACCACTCGTGTTCCTCCAATCAATCCACCAAAAAGCAGGAGTAGGGTTTTACGCTTAGCAGCGGGCCAAACCTGGGTAAAATACCAGTGTCCTGATTGCCGCGCCGTCTCATGCTCTCTGCTCTTTGTGCAACGTGACCCCCCTTGCCGAACCACAAAGGGGCCTCTGGTCCCATAGGTGATCGTGAGCATCCGTGCCCCGAGATCTGTGGCGCGCCAGGTAGGGGTGCGTGCATCATTTGTGCGAACCCGAGTTTGTGAACGGCGAATCGATCTTCATCATCATCTTCTTCAGCAATGGTTCCCAAGAAGAAATCCGGCGGCCACGCATCCCTCCACTTCGAAGGCTCCCTCACACGCAGTCGTCGGCGCCGTCGACGCTGCGGCGGCTGCGGGTGAGGCGGGCATCGTGGACGACGTGATCGGTGCAGGTGGCGCCCCCGTCCAGTCCTTCACGGCCGGAGATGGAGCAGGAGGTGCCGGAGGGGAGCGACTACAACAACAACTTGGCGAGCTTGGCCCCCGCCGCGGGCGAGGGAAACAATCATCCGTCACCTCCCCACCACGCGGAAGGCCGCGGCCGCCTCGACGGTTCTGGATACCAGGGTACCCAGACTTGTCTGCCTGCGGCTCTAGCTGTGGCCCGCCACGACGACCAAGCACGGCCCAACATGGCCGCGTCCAACACAAGGCCCTCGCGAGGCCCCCGAGCTTGCGAGGGAAGAAGCGCCAAGACCCGCGGAGATAGGCCTCCCCAGGCCCCCTCCTAAGCGGCGGAGACTCCTAGGCAACACACGACCTCAGGACGCCAAGGTTGACGCCAGCCGAGCCAGGCAGGCACCATTATGCCAGAGAGGACAGTTTCCCCTTTGGTGCAAGGAGGGCAGGGACGCACGCAGGTCCCCAAAGCACCCCCAAAGATTTCCACTTCGGTGCAACAAGACCAAGTCCGCGAGCCCCGCAGGACAGAGGTCATCACCGAGCCCACCGCTGCATCACCGTCGACTGCTTTGCAGGCGAAGACCACCTTTCGTCAGGATAAGATGTACCTTCTGTCCCCTTTCGAATTCGGCCGTTGTGGGATCCCTTCCCGCTGTTGCGATAAGGGAAGAGGACCCGAGCCGCTATAAATAGAGACCAAGTAGCTCGGTAGAGGAGAGAAGCAACCATTTTTGCAAACACACCACTGTACTAGTTCATCCGCAAACCTCCTCTCGAGGCAATCCACCAAAAGCAGGAGTAGGGTTTTACGCTTCGCAGCGGCCCGAACCTGGGTAAACTCTTGTGTGCCATCGTCTTCCTCGCCATCGAGCGGGGTATTGTGTTGTGAGCTTGGAGGGGCGAAGCTGTTGGGGAATCTTCGCACACGCCCCTGGGTTCGAATTCCTTAGGGTTTTGTGGAGCCCGAAATCCGACATTTGGCGCGCTAGGTAGGGGGCGTGTCGGGGTCCTCACTGAAGCTTCGCCCCGCTTCTGCTCGGTGCTTCCATGGCCAAGGGACGCCGAGCCCGCGCCGAACGACGGGCTGCCCGAGTTGCTCGGGCGACGCCACCAGACCTTGGTATCCAGCGCTGCCCCGCTTCCCCGTCGGAAGGTGCCATCTTCGGCCCGGTCTTGGACGGGCACCGGGGGCTGTCGCCTCCCACAACCACGCGACGAGACCTCACCGCCCTGAGCTTCCCCAGCGTCCACGACACGGCAACACCTCCCAGGGCTCCCCGCGACCCGGCTCGTGGGCGAATCGCGCCCCTCGTAGCCCGTGAGCTGCGGCCCTTCCCCGTCGCCCACGGACGCTACGACAGTTGGATATGTCGCGCGACCATAGGCGCTGCCTCGACGGGCGCGGCCCAGGCGCTCACCCTTGGAACGGCCTAGGAGCAGGCTCGCCCCCACGAGGGCGCTCAACCAGCCGCCGGGGAGCCGAGGGCGTGTGGGCGTGACGGGGATGAGTGATGCGACCCACACCGGCCGGAGATGCGGCCTGGCTCGTCAGGCACGCAAGAGTTGGCCCTTGGTGCCGGCGGGGGACAACGAGAACTGTCGGCCGCGGCGGGAAGGCGCCATAACGCACCCTCCGTGACTCTCGGCAGATCGGGGCAGGGCGTCCGGCGACCCATCTGCACCTACGCCTGGGGGATCGTGCGACTCTACCACGACCATGTCGGCGAGTGCTTAGGCCACAACGGGAGCGGCGCCAGTTACCGCGACAACAGGAGGAGCGTGCGTGGTCCCGCGAGTGACTCTCGTCGAGGCTGGTGCGAACAGCCTCGTGAGGGCGTCTGGCGGGGCCAGCCTCAGGAGGATGCCAGGCGCTGGCAGCCTCGTGAGGCGGACACGCTGATCGAGGGCCACCTTTGGCAAGCGCTTGGGTCCGCAGACCGGGTGTCGGCTGCCTGGAGACGGAGGGTGGAACATACGCCCATGTCCTCAGGCAGGGCGACACCAGCCACGAGACGGAGGGTGGAACATACGCCAATGTCCATCGGCCAGGCGTTTCCAGCCTGGAGCCGGAGGGTGGAACACACGCCCATGTCCCCAGGCCAGGCACCCCTTGCCAGGAGACGGAGGGTGGAAGGCACGCCCATGTCCCCTGGCAGGGCGACTCCTACCCGGAGACGGAGGGTGGAACATACGCCCATGTCTCCGGGCCGGGTTTCGCTCGACCAGCGGCGAGAGCCCACGAACTCACCCATGTCTCCGGGCATGGTTCGCCCTGCCCGGGGACTAGCGGTGGGGTACCTACGGGGGCTCCCGGGCACTCCTGCGAGGTGCGCTGGGGCGCCGCCCTGGGTGAACGCCCCGCACTCGACGGATGGCCCCCGCGCCAAGCCACGCACCCGGCGCGGGGGGCTGCGGCGCCGCTGCAATGATGATATTCGTCCTTGGGCTTTCGAGAGCCCTAGGCCCTGCTCCGGAATGGGCTCCCCCTGTGAAGGGCATGGGGGGCTCGCCCCACGCTCGAGGGCCCGATCGGGACCCACCCAACATCGTCGTACCATGCTTGGGGGATGGGAGCGGGTTTCATGCCAGCAAGACATGGGGCCCTCAACGCACCCCCAGGCTCAACCCGTGACACTCTCACGTAATAATGAGTGGGCTGTATACGCTCGGAGCCCCCCGAGGACGTGCACGGGTTCCATCCCACGCCCAAGTGGAAGCCCCATGCTCCGCGCTGGCAGACAACACTTCCCCCCCAATGGCTATGCCCACGCAACGTGGAAGCCCTACGCTACGCGCTGGGGAGAAGACGAAGAGGAAGATTAGTTATACGCCGGATGCGGCTGTTCTTTGCCCATTTTTTATTCGAATTTGCCATTTTCTGGAATAAACTTCGGAGTTCTTGCGATTTTCTTCTAAAAATAAAAAAGGGGGGGTGCGGAATTATTCCTTTTGGTAAAGATTTCCGTTTGGCATCTCGCTTTCTCTGGGGAGGTCGGTAGCTGCCGAACCCCTCCACCCTCGCGATCGACCAAGAACGGAGGGTGGGCGAATGCGCCCATCCTACCGAAGCGCAAACTCTTGAGCGCTCACGAGGGGCGACCATCCGGGCCGACCGGAGCTTCTTGGCAAAAACATGCAACGTTACACTTCACACCTCGCGAGGGAATCCCCAGGGGTCCCTCCAAAAAACGCGATCAAGCCGCCACAGGGCTGCGTGCATGGCCCCGACGGGCGAGCACGAAGACTACTCATGGATGCCCACCATCGTCATCACCTACGTCGACGCCGTCGCGGCCGTGCCCGCGGCCCCCGGCTCCGCCATGGTCCTCCGGTTCCTTAGAGGAGAACTCCACGATCAAATCCTCCACGTGGTCCTGCACCCACCCGGCCAGGGCGCCTCGGATCATTTCAGGCACTGGAGCAAGCACCGCCCCGAAGTAGAAGTGCGGATCGAGGCGAAGGAGGTGGCTGAAGATGTGCGAAGCTGCCCGCGCGAGGAGGTCGCGACGTTTCTCCTCCACGAGCGCGCGGACCTTCTCCGCGCCCCCCTCAAGGCAATCCACAACCCTAGAAAAGAAACCCAGGTACCCTGCGTCGTCTGGAACCAAGGGGCTCGAGACACTCGCGCCGCAGATGTCGCTCAAGGCCCGGTGGGCCCTCTTCTCGAGGGACTAGAACATCTGGGAGCGCGTGTGCTGAAGGCCGCGAGCGCGGTCCGCCTCGTCCGAAGCCTTCTCCGCCAGGGAAGCAACGCCCTTTACCTGCGCATAGAGAAAAGCTAGCTCGGCTTCGGCAGCAGCCTGGGCATCCATCGCGGCTCGCTGACGTCGCTCCTCTTGGTCTAACCTTTTCTTGAGGACATCAACCTCGCCTTTCAGATGGTCATGACGCTCGCGGTAATGGGACTTCTGGAGCTTTAGCTTCGCGCGATAGTCCTGGAGAAGGGAACGCCGAGCCTCCACCACCTTGTTGTAGACCTCCTCTTGGAACTTCGCCTCATGGGAGGCAAGGGATTCCTCGGCAAGGGACACCTGATGTTCCCTCACCTCCAGCCTCTCGTGCTCCAAACTCTGCTCCAGCGCTTCCATCGTCAGCGCGTCCTCAGGAATGCATGGCCCCGCGCCGCCGGCGCGCGGCTCGCTCATCATCACGTCAAGAGCAGCCCTGTGAACCTAGATTCGCCTTTCTAGGGCGGCGTTGGAGGCTTCAAGTTCCTCCAGGCGTTCCTCTGAGGCCTTGCATAGGCAGTCGGCGGCGTGGGACTCTGTGAGGGCGCGGTCGCGGGCCTCCCTCGCCGCGGCAAGGGACCCCTCAGCGGCGGCATGGGTGCGCTCGCGCTGCTGGCGGCCAAGGTTGACGGCGACCTCAAGGCGATGCCACTCGCGTGCAAGGCGCTGGCGCTCTGCTTCGAGACGGGTGTCGACGGTGATGAGCTCGGTCCCCAGGCGCCCCAGCGTGTGCGCCGCGGTCTGGAGTAAACCATGCCGCACGGCGCTCCGGTCGCACGCGAGCTCAAGGGCCCAGCCGGGGTCCCCGTCCTCCCTCGGGGCGGCAGCAGGGGCATGCGAGGGGTCTCCCGACCCAGACGCGCGCGCGGGGCTGGGGGTCCTCTGCCCCTCCCTGAAACGGAGTCCGCCCCCAGCAGGGGTCCGTGCCGACGTTCAAGGAAGGCCCAGGAGCACGGTGCTGCTGGTTCTCGGTGACGAAGCCTTGACCCAGCAAGGAGGGAGCCAGGCATGAAGAAGACCGCGGGGAACTCGCGCACAAAACCCCGCGGGTGCCACGCAAGCTCGGGCGCGGGCGCCTCATTGTGAGGGGCTGCGAGGACCGCCGGTGCCGACGCCACGACGGGACCAGGAGCCTCAGGAGGCGACGGGGTTGCCCCATTTTCTCCTTCCTCGGAGGGGGACCTGCGCAACGGAGATTTAGGACACATACGCTATGAAAGACTGAGGGGGCGGGGCACATACTCGTCCAGGGCAACCCACTTCCTCTTCATCGGAACCCACGGCGATGGGCAATGGCTGCCCCCGAGCCTCTTCCTCTTCCGGCGAGCGCGGGGGCCCAGGGACGGCAACCTGGTGTCTGACCCTGCGTTTCCAGCGACGAAGATAGTGGCCGCCTCTGCCGTCGGTGCATCACCTTCACCCTCAGTCGCGGCCTCAGCACCACCAGGGCCCCTCGGCCTTGAAGCCATCTCGGAGGAATCATACCGGGACCCGCCTTCACCAGAGGGAGGGGCCCCCACTTGGCGAAACGCAGCATCTTCCCGGTGATAGCCCCCCCTTCAGGGCGGCCGAACAAGGGCATGCTGGCCCGGGGAAGCTTACCCGGGTCCCCACCGGTCAGGCGGCAGAGCAGCTCGCGCAACAGCCGGGAAGAAGAGAAGGGACCTGGAGCCTCATGGGGTCACAAGGGCCCGCGAAGGTCCACATCGGGCGCGAATGGCGTTGGATAGGAGCGATGCGCTGGCGGGAAAACTCCCGCACCACCATCGCCATTGTCACGCCGGACTCCCTCAGTTCTGCCAGCCTGGCCAGGACGGGCGCGAGCCGAGGGTCGACAAGCTCCTCGCTTCCCCACCCGGTATTTGGCTCCGCGGGAGCCGACGGGCGTTGGAGCAAGGAACCGGCCCCGACAGCGTCTACGTACACCCACTGCCTCCAGAACCCTTCCGCGTTTGGTTAGAGCCGGGCGTCGGGGGCCCCGCTGGCCGTCGCATCAGCGGCTCGCAGAGACACGCACCCAGAGCGGTGCCCCCCGGGGTTCAACCGGAGAAAGAAGAAGTGGAAAAGCAGAGCCACAGAAGGGGCAATGCCGACGAAGGCCTCGCACAAGAAAGCAAAAGCAGAAAGAAGGACGATGGAGCCGGGATCGAGGTGAAGCGCATGGACCTGATAGTGCGTCAACAGAGCAGAAAAGAAGTCCGAGAACGGCTGCAGCAAGCCTGAAAGAAGGGCGTGGAGATGAAGGGGAATGCAGGAGGGCTCTAGCTCAGCTAGCGGTCTCGAGCCCAGCCAGATCTTGGTCGCCCCCCACTCGTTGGAACCCGCGGCGACCATCAGGCGGACCTTCTCCAACCCCTCAAGATTGACCACCGAAGATCGTCCCAACGCGGGCTCCGGCACCGGCGCGGGCCCCGGTGCCTTCAAAGCCTTGCCCACATCCTTGCTGGAGGCCATGGCGGGCAACAGGGCCGGACAGACGGAGAGTTCGGCGGAGAAGGATTGAGTTGCGGAAGGGGAGAGACGGGCGACCAGATTGATGGGGAATGGTGATGGCTTTGAGAGGAGATGCCAGGCGGTTTGTCAGCCAAAGCAATTGCCGGGGCATCGTAAAAAGGAGGCCGGCGTCCGCGTCTCTGAGTGCACCGCGTGACAGGCCGGGCCCGCAGGCGATTAGGGCCCACTGCGCTCCGGCCCATCCACCGTGGCTTCGCCCCGGAGCTAGCTTGAGCGTGCCTCAGGCCCGGGGCTACTGTCGGCGTTCTGGATACCAGGGTACCCAGACTTGTCTGCCTGCGGCCCCAGGCATGGCCCACCTCGACGACCAAGCACGGCCCAACATGGCCGCGTCCAACACAAGGCCCTCGCGAGGCCCCCGAGCTCGCGAGGGAAGAAGCGCCAAGACCCGCGGAGATAGGCCTCCCCAGGCCCCCTCCTGAGCGGCAGAGACTCCTATGCTACACATGACCTCAGGAGGCCAAGGGTGACGCCAGCCAAGCCAGGCAGGCACCAGTATGCCACAGGGGACAGTTTCCCCATTGGCGCAAGGAGGGCAGGGACGCACGTAGGTCCCCAAAGCGCCCCCAAAGGTTTCCACTTCGGTGCAACAAGACAAAGACCGTGAGCCCCGCAGGACGGACGTCATCACCGAGCCCACCGCCGCATCACCGTCGACTGCTTTGTAGGCGAAGACTGCCTTTCGTTAGGATAAGATGTACCTCCTGTCCCCTTTCGAATTCGGCCGTTGTGGGATCCCTTCCCGCCGTTGCGATAAGGCAAGAGGACCCGAGCCGCTATAACTAGAGACCAAGTAGCTCGGTAGAGGAGAGAAGCAACCATTTCCGCAAACACACCACTGTACTATTTCATCCGCAAACCTCCTCTCGAGGCAATCCACCAAAAGTAGGAGTAGGGTTTTATGCTTTGCAGTGGCCCGAACCTGGGTAAACTCTTGTGTGTCATCGTCTTCCTCGCCATCGAGCGGGGCATTGTGTTGTGTGCTTGGAGGGGCGAAGCTGTTGGGGAATCTTCGCACACGCCCCTGGGTTCGAATTCCTTAGGGTTTTGCGGAGCCCGAAATCCGACACGATCCGTGACCCTTCGGCCGCGCCCGTCGCCGGCGAAACTACTAGGCGTGCACCTTGTGTGGAACGAGACGGAGCACCAAGCGGGACCACAGCCCCGTAGGTTCGCCCCCTGCACGCCAGATAGCCCCGGCGATTGGCACACGGCATCAGGAACACGGCGACGCTTCTCTTGGTCCTACCAGGAGTCGAGCGACGTCACGGTCCGCATCTTTCGCCATGCCGAGTACCGCAGAGGAAGCCATGGCGCGAGTCCAGATGTTGCTCAACTTTATGCCAACAAATGATAAGATGGATGAATGGAGCGCCACCATTAAGAGTTTGGTTTCTTTCGTTGAAGCCAACAAGCCCCAGCATGCAGAGCCGTCGCGACGTACGCGAACAGCAGCAGCAGCCCGGGCCGGCGAGCGCGTCGAAGGGACCACCCCAACGGTGCAATCCCCTCCGCGACAACATTCCCAGAGGCATCCGCAGCAAGCTTCGCATGCTGATGAGCATGACGTGGAGTCCATAGTCTCATCTCGCCCACGCAACCGCCGAGATCAACGGCGTGTCCTTGAAGACCGGCGGAAAGAAGACGCGCGCATCACCATCGAGCGACGCCGAGAAGTGCACCGTCAATCCAACAAGCGCAATGGTCCAGACGTCGGCGACCCCGCGCCCAGTGCTGGCGGGTACCTTCCCTACGAGGTTGGTTGCCCTGCCTTCACTAGCGAGCTGTGACGGTTCCGCTTGCCGTGGACCCGAGCTTTCAAACCTGAGCTGCCTGAGAAATACGACGGGAGGCTGAACCCGGCAGATTTCTTGGGCATATACACGATAGTTGTTCAAGCTGCTGGAGGAAGAGATGAAAAGGTGCTCGCCAAATATTTCCCTTTAGCACTTAAGCCGAACGTGAGATCGTGACTGATGCACCTGCCGGAGAATTCAATTTTGTCATGGGCTGATCTATGCAACGAGTACGTTGGCGGCTTCATCGGTGGTCATCAAGAACCAGGCCAACCCGGCGATATCCAAGTCCACCCACAAAAGGAGGGAGGAACCTTGAGGAAGTATATCCAGAGATTCAGCCGAGTGCACCGCAACATTACAGATATACACCCCGCAGCGGTGATTGCCGCGTTCGATTCGAACGTGCGCAACAGAAGGATGCGATCCAAGATGAATGGAAAGCTCCCCAAGACTGTTAATGAGCTTTACACCTTGGCGGATAAATGCGCTTGAGCTGAAGAAGGAAGGCGACTTCCCGGGGAGGAGGCGAGCATCGGAGTGGACTCCGATGACGACGACGACGCCCCCGACCCGAAGGGAAGAAGTAGAAAGCACAACAAGAAGCGTAAGGGAAAAGCAGTATTGGCTGTCGAGAGCTCCGGGGACCTCAGTGCAGGCAAGAAGGCGAAAGCCGAAACCCCCGGCAAGTTTGCTGTTGTGTGCGCTGATTGCCGGGAGGCTGCTGCCGCTGAGAAGGCCGGGAAGTCCGACGGGCCATACTGCAAAATTCACCGCATAAAGGGCCATGATCTCCAAGAATGCCGACAGGTCGAGCAACTTGTTGAGAAGCAGAGGGCCGAGTACGAGAAGCGCGACAAAGAAAAAGGCCAAGACGGTGCTGCTGGGAAGGGTCGTGGAGGCAGAGGAGATCGCCGTGGCAAAACCCCGCAACAAAAGGAAAAACCCGCCAGATGCCAAGAGAAGAAGGAAACAGACGATATGAGTGAGGATGAGGATGATGATGAGGATTCCAGCGACAGGGAGTTTCAGAAAGCAACCGAAGGCATGTGCGTTGACGGGGGTGCATCCTTGCATTCGTCTCTCCGCCAGCTCAAGCAGTGGGCAGGCGAAGTCAATGTTGTGGAACCAATTGTAGAATCTAGGAAGCCACTCAAATGGTCCTGCACGCCTATCATCTTTGACGAAGAGGATCATCCCGACCGTACCACAACGGTCGGGTTGCCATTGCTGGTTTCTCCGACGATCCGCAACCTCAAGGTGTCCAAGATGTTAGTTGTTGGTGGGGCGGGATTGAACTTAATCTCCCCTAAAGTGGCTGAGAAACTGCAGATCCTTGATGAAGTGCTCGAAGCTATGGGTACATTCCAAGGATTCAACCCCGGCAGGAGCCGACCCTAGGGAAAGATCACTCCGCCTGTGACATTTGGCGGGGTGCTGAACTTCCGGACATAGAGGATAGTGTTCGACGTTGCTGAGATCCCGCTGCCTTACAACGGAATCCTCGGTCGCCTAGCTCTGGCAAAGTTCAGGGCGGCATCCCACTATGCCTACAATACCTTGAAGATGCCAGGGCCCATTGGGGTCATTTCCATCCCTTCCGACAAGAAGAACGTAGTTATTTGCGTGGACCGGATGTACCGTGATGCGGTAGCAGCTCAAGCCATAGAAATCCCAGCTCCCGCCAAGGACACAGAGAAATTGAAGAAGGCTAGCAGGAACACCGGCAAGGTGTCCGGGAAGAGCGCCTCTTCGGAGTGCGCCGCACCCGACGATGACCTGCCGGGTAGTTCCACCAGCAAGAAGACCAAGGCCACCTATCCTGGGACGAAGAAAATCCTGGCAAGACTGGACGGCACTGGTGGCACGTTCACCATCAGTGCTACCCTTACTGACAAATAGGAAAGCGCGCTCGTTACCTTCCTGCGTGAGAATGTCGATGTGTTTGCCTGGCAACAATCTGACATCCCCGGTGTTCCTAGGGAGGTAATTGAGCACCACCTTGCCGTCTGTCCTCATGCCCAGCCCGTCAAGCAAAAGGTTAGGAAGCAAGCCCTGGAGCGGCATCAGTTCATTGCCGAGGAAATCAAGAAGCTTGAAGCAGCTGGTTTGGTCAGAGGGGTGCTGCATCCAACTTGGCTGGCAAACCCGGTGGTGGTACGTAAGGCAAATGGGAAATGGAGGCTTTGCATAGACTTCACTGACTTGAACAAAGCTTGCCCGAAGGACCCATTTCCCTTGCCGCGCATAGATCAGATTGTTGATTCCATCTCCGGATGTGACTTGCTCTCCTTTTTGGATGCCTACTCCGGATACCACCAGATATTTATGACAAAGGAAGACGAGGAGAAGACCGCATTCATAACTCCCTGTGGCACGTACTGTTTTGTGCGTATGCCCTTCGGGTTAAAGAGTGCTGGTTCAACCTTCGCCAGGGCTGTTTATACTGGTTTTGGACCTCAACTGCATAGAAATGTGGAAGCCTACATGGATGTCATCGTGGTCAACACAAGGGATGAAGCCACTCTCATACAAGATCTGGAAGAAACTTTTGCGAATTTGCGCAAGATCAATCTGAAGCTCAACCCAGAAAAGTGCGTGTTCGGTGTCCCCTCCGGCAAGCTGCTTGGGTTCTTTGTATCTCAACAAGGGATAGAGGCCAATCCCGACAAGATCAAGGCGATTGAACAGATACAGGCACCCAAGACTATCAAGGATATCAGACGCTTGACCGCATGTGTTGCCGCACTGAGTAGGTCCATCTCCAAGTCTTCTGAACGCGCCTTGCCGTTCTTCAAGATCTTGAAGAAGGACAGCCCGATGAAGTGGACCCCGGAGGCAGATGCGGCACTGCAAGACCTGAAGAATTACCTATCCTCTGCTCCCACCTTGGTCGCTCCTAAACCACAAGAGCCGTTATTGCTATATTTGGCAGCGACGAATCAAGTGGTTAGTGCAGCGCTGGTGGCACAGCGGGAAGTGGATGGAGATTCAGCGGCTGTTGCTGATGCTACCAGGGACGAGAAAGAAGCATCCGCGGCAGGACTCGGTACAGATCAAGGGGGACCTCAGCAAATGATCGACAGTGGATCCAAAGAGGTGGTAAAGGAGAAAATGGTGCAGCGGCCCGTGTACTTTGTCAGTTCCCTGCTACAGGGGGCTAGATCAAGGTACTCTGGAGTACAAAAGCTGATCTTCGGCCTTATCATGATCTCGAGGAAGCTGCGTCGCTACTTCCAAGCCCATGAGATAACAGTTGTCACCCGTTCCCGTTGCAACGCATATTGAGGAACCCCGAAGCCACTCGCAGGATAGTTGAGTGGGCATTAGAATTGTCAAGTTTCGGATTGAAGTATGAAAGCACTTCCACCATTCAAAGCAGGGCGTTGGCGGAGTTTATTGCAGAATGGACACCCAAGCCAGATGATGAAGCTTCGGAGACAATCCTCCCCGGCAAAGAAGCACCCAAGTTTCTCACTCCAGGGCGCGGGAGCAGGCATGCTCCTCATTGCCCCTACCGGAGAGCACCTCAAGTACGTCGTCCAAATGCACTTTCCCCGCGAGGAAGCCACCAGCAATACCGCTGAGTATGAATGGCTTCTTGCCGGACTTAGAATCGCGATGGAGTTAGGAATAAAGAGGCCGATTGTTCGAGGAGATTCTCGGCTTGTGGTGAAGCAGGTCAACAAGGATTACCAGAGCCCGCTGATGGAGGCATACGTGGAAGAAGTGAGGAAATTGGAGGAGCATTTTGATGGACTGCAAACAGAGCCCGTGCAAACAGAAAACTGCATTGCTGACCATCTATCGAAGTGCGCTACGCAGAAGCTTCCTGTGGAACCAGGGACTTCCGTTCTCCGCCTCGCTCGACCATCAATATCCCCATCAGCGATGACCAAGAAGAGAAGGAAGCTAAACTCCGACAAGCATTTCCCGGCGGAGCTTCCCGAAGCTGCCGGTAGAGAGGCTGCCAGGGAAAATCCTGTTCTGGTTGACAAGCAGCTCCCTCCGCCAGAACCGCAGGTTCTCGCGGTTGGGACAAGCTCTCCCGGGGACGAGGAGATGGCTTTAGTCCTTGTTGTCGAGCCGCAGGCTCCAACCTGGGCGCATCATATAGTCCATTTCCTTCAAACAGGAGAGCTCCCCGAAGAGTAAGAGGAAGCCAAAAGAGTAGCCCATCGGTCAAGTATGTACCAGTTTGTCGATGACACTCTGTACAGAAGAGAACCAAACGGTGTGAATTAAGGTGTATCTGCCGGGAGGATGGACTGAAGCTGTTGGCAGAGATTCACGGAGGAATATGTGGTTCCCACATTGGATCAAGGGCCCTCGCCGGGAAAGCTTTCCGACAGGGTTTCTATTGGCCCACTGCCCTCCAGGACGCTACTGAGCTGGTCACCAAGTGTGAAGCCTGCCAGTTCCATTCCAAGAACATCCATCAACCAGCACAAGCCCTGCAAACAATCCCTCTATCCTGGCCATTCTCGGTCTGGGGGCTCGATATTTTGGGCCCCTTCCCCCGTGCTGTCAGGGGCTTTGAGTTCTTGTTCGTGGCAACCGACAAGTTCAAAAAGTGGCCAGAGGTGGAACCAGTGAGAAAGGTGACGCGCAGTTAGCTATCAAGTTCATGAAAGGACTGGTGTGCCGCTTTGGAGTGCCTAACAGAGTGATCACCGACAACGGCACCCAGTTCACGAGCCGCGCCTTCATGCAATATATCCAAAGCCTTGGAAGCAAGGTCTCCTTCGCCTCTGTTACCCACCCAAGAAGCAACGGGCAAGTCGAGAGGATGAATGCTGAAGTGTTGCGAGGGCTCAAGACTAGGACTTTTGATAAGCTGCGGAAGATCGGTAGGCGCTGGATAGATGAGCTGCCGGTGGTTCTTTGGTCCCTCAGAACGACACCGAATCGAGCTAATGGACAGACGCCCTTCTCCCTAGTATACGGGGCGGAAGCAGTACTCCCCACGGAACTCATATACGGGTCACCTCTAGTGCTTGCCTACGATGAAGTAGAGCAACAACAGCTACGGCATGACGATGCCATGCTCCTCGAGGAAGACCATCTCCGGGCTGCGGTGCGTGCTGCACGTTACCAGCAAGCCCTGTGCCGCTACCATAGCCGCAGGGTCCACGCCTGGAGTCTTGAGGAAGGCGACCTTGTCCTTAGGCATGTTCAGTCTGCCAAGGGTGCCAACAAGTTGACGCCGAACTGGGAAGGCCCTTACCGGGTAGCACGATTCACCAGACCTGGCACAGTCCGTCTGGAGACTGAAGATGGCACCAAGGTCCTTAACTCATGGAACATTGAGCATCTTCGTATGTTCTACCTGTAAGACGCTGCTGCCGGGTTCAGTACACGGCAGCCACCTTTTGTATAACCCTTGCCGATGTTGCATGTAACCCTTTGTACAAAGCCAGGCGCAGACCCTGTGCAACAATAATAAAACTAGGCATTGCATCATATCATCATCTTTACATGCTCATTACGCATTTTTATGACTGCAATGTTATCGCTTTTGAGTTATATAGATTTGCTAGAATACTTGATGAACCCGTAATCTTTGTTACTGTTTTCACCATACATGTTTGACCGTCGGAAAAACAGGGAAGGGAAACAAAGAAACAAGGATGGCGGCCCATCGCATTCTAAAATGGATACTGCTTGGAAAAGATAAGTATATCACATATCCCAGGTTCAGTACCTTTCGATTCCTCAAGGAAATCCCTAGTATCTTCCTTACTGCGGGTGGTGGAGTCATCCACGTGGTGAAAACCCTTGTTGGGACGAGCCGTCCCCCTTTCCTTGTTTAACGACTGTGGGGGGGTGGCGGCGCCAACACCGACAAGGAGCTCTGCCGGGAAACAACGCCAACCTGCTGCCGGGGGCTCGTTTTCCCTTTTTGGCACTCGTGGTTTGGATGATGACCCGGCAAGTAGCTCCGTGTAGCAAGGACAAAACATACCGATACGCTACAAATAAGGAAGGGAAAGGGATAGTACTTGCAAAAGAAAGACAACACCTTTTCTCATTCATTTTCGATGCAAAGTGGATAAGAAATTACATTTTGATCAGCTAAAATTTGGCAAACGCCTACAATTTTGGCTTACAAAAAGATCAATGCCCCGTAATGCCTTTCTTGTCCCTCTCCTCTCAGGGATTAGGTGAAGAAGGAATAGAGGGCAAAAGGAGCACCTGGCCGGGATTCGACGCTTCCTAGCCAGGACCAGAGGGACGCGTCCGGCGAGAAGAAGGGCCCAGTCCCCAGGCAGGGAAGACGAAGCCAACGGAGCGGACAAGACCGACAAGGGGAAAGAAGGCGGAGGGCAGGTGCTCATGGTGGTGCTGCCGGAGCCCAGCTGTTGATGATGGTGTTGCCGGGGAACGCGACGCGTCAGAGACCTCATCCATGCTCCTGACGCGTCGTAGGTCCCCGACCGCCATCGTCTTCCTCATCGCCACCGCCCGAGGAGACGCCCCCGCCATCGCCCAAGCTCCAGGCGTGGCAACCCGGGGACCCCACAGAGAGCATGGTCATCCCCGGTGGCCAAAGGCGGGGAATTCCATCCCCCGCCTTAAAAGAGCACGCCAAGATGAAGGGCTCCCTCCCGTACGCTCCATCCAAAATGCTGCGGGAGGAGAGATTCACCGCGACAAACGACGGCTCACGGCTGCAACCGTATGCACGCCCGTGGCGGCCGTGCGGTTGGTTTTTCTCCATCACCTTGAAGAAGGAATGCGGGAACCGCAGACCGCCGCGACGCCGCACCTCCAATATAGACCCCGGCGCGATGTCAACCGCATGGCACTCCGTTAAGGCTAAAGAAGCGGGCAGCGTGGCGGCGGGCGTGCCGCCGCAGCTGTTCCCAACACGGCCACCACGCTGCCTGCTCCCCCATCCAAGACTTCCCCGACCAGCCTTCAGCTCATAGTCGTCTATCCATGATGGGGACTGGGCATGGGTCCAAGGGGAAGGCCCTGCAAAAACGCTCGCTACACCCCTCCCCCTGAGCATCGGGAGGGGGAACGCGGCTCAAGACAAGGAAGCAGATGGGCGAGCTTTGTGGATTCGAACTCGAGGAGGAAACAAGAATGGATGAGCATCGCCCCTCGCGACCCCCAATTTATAGGGGAGAGCCCGGGGGCTGGCTCTCCTCCGCTCCAAAGGTCGCCATCCATCTCCACCAATTCCACCACCCACGATCACGGGCGAACAGGTAACTGCCCCATTCCTCCAATCCATGCGCTGCGGTTTTTGCCATGACCAGGGCTTTAAGTCACGATTGCCCACCACAAACTCCTCGCCCTGAATGCGGCGCGCATGGCAGAAACGGCCTGAGGTGGAGGGGCAGTGCTGACTAGTAAATTGGCAGTTACCTCCTCACATTGCGCGCCTGTGCATAAATTTTGGGCCTGACCCAACGACACTAAGCTAGCGCGTGTGGGCCAGGCCCGGGGGCTCCTGTCGGTGTACTAGAATAGGGGTACCCAGTGCACCTAACTTATGCACAGGCAGTAGTGGCAAAACCCTTTGGGAAGGCCACAACACCACCAAGCAAATATTCGAAAACCAACATCCGGCAGCAACAACCTACAGAAGGCCAAGCAAACGTGGCAACACCAGCACGACGGCCCGGGAGGGGCCCAAGATGCGCCAACAACGCCCCCGGAGGCTGCCGAGGACTGAGGCACTCACGTCTCTAGAAGACCCGGCAAGACGTCCCCCGGCAGGCACGAGCTAACCAGCCACCGCTCCACCGCGTCGCTACACCAGTCACTTATCAATACGGTATCAAGCCCTCAAGTGGCTAACCAGCTCTCGCTAAGCACGTGGCGGCGTGCCGGAAGGCAAGTTACGCTCAGTTGACACCCGCCCTGCAGCGTGTCAAGACCATAAGCAACGACCGGCCAAGCGGTGGTAAAAGCTTGCCGGGGATGCACCCCCGAGCGCCACCTAGACTAGTAATCATGATATTTTGTCCTAAATGCCAGAGTTAGGTATGATAGCTCTGCTAAGCTATTTATGAATAGATAATGACTGTTTTGCCATTGTGGTAACCCCTTGCACTATAAAAGGAGGCCCATGGCTTCCTAGCTCAGGATTCGGACCCCCGAACATTTGTACTCACCTAGCAGCTCTTTACTCGAAGGCAACCCCTGCCGGGGTAGAGCGCGAGGCACCACTCGTGTTCCTCCAATCAATCCACCAAAAAGGAGGAGTAGGGTTTTACGCTTAGCAGCGGCCCGAACCTGGGTAAAATACCAGTGTCCTAATCGTCGCGCCATCTCATGCTCTCCGCTCTTTGTGCAATGTGACTCCCCTTGTCAAACAACAAAGGGGCCTCTGGTACCATAGGTGATCATGAGCAACCGTGCCCCGACATTAACCAACTAGCTCAGGGTTCTCCAATACAGATTCTTGGAGAAGGCGTCGTTTATAGAGAAAACCAACTTGATGACGAACTCAACATACCGGTCTGGGAACAACGTGATAATACTCCTAAGAAGATATTCGGAAAATCATCAACCACCGATATTTTATTGAGCTTGAGAATGACCTTGCTATTTAGGGCAAGACGATATGATCAAAAGAGCGGGAGATGGACACGATCCTAACTCATTGATCCAAAAGTGCACCAGGAAAAGATGGACAGGGTAGCACTATCAATCTTTATAATGATGATTCAATAACCAACACACTAAGAATTATATTATTGTACAGTAACTTCCAAGCAATAGGATTGATAGAAGTATTGATTTCACACATCAAAATTCACTTGTCGGTATTCCGGTTACAACCAACACGGAAACCGAGGAACGAATCATGATGGCGAGAAGTACCAAGTATCAAGGATTCATAAGAGGTTAGGCACCCATATGAGTAGTTGCTATCAATCTTGCAAAGTTTTATTGACATAATTTTCTGGCCCAAAAATTTCAGAAATTTGTTCACTTGGAAAATGAGTTTCCTTAGGAGAGGTTCTACAAGCCGAAGCCCCAAAAGAGTTGTAGTGAGGAATCAGGACCAGGACGTCAATATCCCTCGCAGAGTGGAAGTCAGGCCTTGCGAATGGCCACATGTTCCTTTTATGAGTGAAGCATGTTTTCACCAGGAGTTCATGCGATTTGTGGCAAATGCCAGGTTGACCAACTTCCTCGCAGATGAGTGTGATCAATACCATCTCCTTACAAATTCTTTTGTGCAAACCTTCCATTTTATAAATATGCCTGATGCTCCTATGGTACACTTCACTTTATATTCAACACCCTTTGAACTACCAGTTGCTGAGTTTTGTGAGATATGTCTGCTTCCCTCTGACGGGGGAATGCGTGAACCAAAGACTGAGGAGTTTGAGGATTTTATTCACACCTTGATGTGGGAAAAACTAGGGGCGTAGCAGGCGCTAGGGCCACCAGTCTACATTTTTCATCAGTGCACTACTTTGCCTTATTTATAACTAAATGTATAACTGCTATGGAGAAGGGTGGTTGTCTCAAAGCTCCTACCATTGCCATTGTGCGTTGCGCACTTTACAGTGATAACACCTATAACTTGGGAGCTATTGTTGCGCACCGATTGCATCATACTCGAACCAAGGGCAAGATCCATGGTGGTATTTATGCCACACGCTTAGCAAAACGTTGTGAAGTGGCCATACACCCCACTGATGACTTGTTGCCCAAGGTTTATCTCGATCATCAGTCCATGCTAGATCACCACTTTATGGATGAACCTAAGCCTTTGCAAAACATTTCTTATAACTTAGTATATAGCGAGATCACTCGCGATATTATTGTGTTGCCTGCACCCTCTCTGTTTGATTATCATGCCAAGAACAGGTACATCATTATGCCAGATGATATAATTGCCTACCAGAATGAGTTAGCTGCAGCAGAAGCTGAGGCCCAAGCGTGGGATGCCCAGGTACCTCAGCAACAATATTATCCTAGACATTGTCGGATTTCGGGCTCCGCAAAACCCTAAGGAGTTCGAACCCAGGGGCGTGTGCAAAGATCTCCAATAGCTTCGCCCCCACAAAGCCCACAGCACGATACCCCCGCTCGATGGTGAGGAGGAAGATGGCACACGAGAGTTTACCCAGGTTCGGGCCGCTGCGAAGCGTAAAACCCTACTCCTGCCTTTGGTGGATTGCCTCACGAGGAGGTTTGTGGATGAACTAGTACAATGGCGTCTTGCCTCGCGGTGTGTTTGCGGGAGGTTGTGTTGTTCTTCTACAGAGCAGCCCAGCCTCTATTTATAGCGGCCCGGGTCCTCTTCCCTTGTTGCAAAGGCAGGAAGGAATCCCACAACGGCCAAATTCAAAGGGGGACAGGAGGTACACCCTATCCTGACGAAAGGTGGTCTTCGCCTGCAAAGTAGTCGATGGTGACGTAGAGGTGGGCTCGGCGATGACGTCCGTCCTGTGGGGCTTGGGGTCTTGGTCTTGTTGCACCAAAGTGGAAACCTGTGGGGACCCCGACTCATAAGTCGTGATCACCGAATGCACGTGCACAGTGATCCCAGAGATCAATGCTCACTGAACACACCGAAACTAAATAACAAGAGTCTTACATCCATTACATACCGGTTTACTCAAATATGGCCTTTATGGCCAAGTCTTCATATGGTTGCAGCGGAAATCTTCAACGATAGCGTGAACCCATGCCATCTGCCTTAACCCTATAGGCATTCTGACTCGGAAGCATCCTAGCTCGCATGTCCGTCACCAAGGTAATCTTCTTCATAACCTGATCTTTCATGCCTGGCCAATAAAATAACCAGTGGCAAGCCAATGAGTACTTTGAATGTACTCGCAAGCAACCCATGTTTGGAACAAGGTTCAACAGAGCATGATATAGCACTAAGTAGGTAAGTTTTGCAGAAAGCTATTTTTTTTAGTGCAATGACATGATCAAGTAACTTGTGTAAGCATGCATCAACAGTGGGCATATACCCATATGGACAAGTTACAGATATCATCATAAGCAGGGGTTAAACATCTCATGTTCAGTCATCATGTCAAGTCATCCGACTTAACTCAAGTATCATCTTTGTGTCATCCACACACCCACACACACACCAAGTTTAGAGAACACTGGACGTAGCACAAGAGTGGTCATCCAACTGTCCTTGACCATGGACACGGCTATTCGAATAGTTTTACACTCTGCAGAGGTTGCACGCTTTGCCCACAAGACTCGGGGAACTTCCGTGTCATCCACAACTCGCGGCATATTACATACCCGAGGTAAGCACCCGAACAATGCCTTTCCCCTGGCGACACTAAACAAAGAGTCCACTCGATTGGTACACAGCCCTCATGATGTACATCATACGAGCATCGCTCCAGATCGTACCATCCATGAAGGGACCAACGGTTTGCCCGGTGCCTGTAAAGACAGCGCATGGTCGCCCTTATCGGCACGACCCCGTATCGGGAGTGACCACGTCACTCCCGCCACTAGTAATGCTAGCTCTATGCTAGTACCCACCAAAGTAATCAACAAAGCCCCGTCCCATAAGGGGTATCGTGGTCGTACATGTAAGGTTGGAATAACGGTCGCAACTTACACCAATCCGTTTTCGAAAACCACACACACTCACTTGCTCCGGTACACCACTTCTTTATCAAGTGGCTACCTAGCTCATCATCATCTCCCTCGGGCATTAGTGGCACCCGACGGGGTTTTCGAAAAGTCTTTGAAAACTCTTTGTTTCCGTCACCATGCATATTCCCATCCCACTTGCATAGCAACTAGTAGCAACCTAACTACTCCCACCCGCACAACCCTCATAAGGATGGTAGGTTCATGCACGATGCAAGTATCAACGGTAAAGTATTGGAGGCATCCCACCGGAGGGGGGGCAGTACCTCATCAACATGATCAATTCATCGGAACAACAAGTGCTATATGACATGCATGAAAAGTTTCTTAACATGGTCAAAGGGTTGCTTGCCTGACTTTTCCAAGTCTTCAAGGTCTTCACACGCTTCTCGTCCACTCCGAGCACTACGTCTACTTCGTCAACTATCGCCGGAAACAACCGCAATAAGAAACACAACAAGCAGAGAAAAATTGCTCTATAAATAGGAGTTTTATTTTTCTTTGACATCTCTGGTCATAAGAAAAATATCTAAAATGGCTCTACTGGATTTTGAATCACTAGAGATTCTTGAATGATGAAAATGGAGGCATCATTGATCCTATAAGAAGACTACAGGAAATATTTTTGTAAAAATGAGTGGATGCACACGGCAATTAGGGCATTATTTTAGAAGAATTTAGAAAGTGGATTCACTAGATTTGGAGTTGGTATGATTTACCTATGATTTTCCTAAGATGGAATAATGGAAAAAGGGAGCTATTTATTTGGTCAAGCATAATAGGTGCATGGTAAAATGTTAAACTTGGCTAGACAAATAGGGCATGACATTTAGAGCCTCTAGGAATTTGAATCACTCCATTTGGAGTTGATATGAGAGCTCTAGCTATTTTACAAGTGGGGCATTTCATAGTTCAAATTCAAATTTGAATTTGAACTCCACAGAAAATTTTGTGAGAAAATGTGTGAACCACATTTTTGGATAGATCATGATTTTAGGAATCTGTAGAAACTTGAATCATCAAATTTGGAGTCGATTTGAATATTCTATGAATTTCTATTGTTTTACTGGAAAAGAAAAAGGATAAAAAGGAAATTACCCAAATGGGCCTAAGCTACGCACTGGGCGTAACTTAGCACCGAGGTGCACTGGGCCGGCCCTACTGCCCGGCCACGCGAGCGAAGCAGGCCATGTCGAAGGCGTACTCCGCTGAGTACGCCTCCTCTCCATGGAGGCGGAAAGCGGTGGGGGCGCCTCCACTTAAACAGGGGGGGCCAGGGTCACAGGCACTTACCGGCGGGCCCCGCCTGGCAGGTCTCCTCCTACCTCCCGCTCGAGCCAGGCCGAGACAGGGGAGGCGGGGTAGAGCGCTTGCCGGCGTCGTCCCAGCCGCACAGGCCACCACCGGCGATGCTCCGGCCACCGGGGTGATCAGGATGGAGCCCCGCATCCACCTGGGAGGTCTCAAGCCCTGGGGGAGGCCGAGGTTGATGGCGATATCGGTCATGGCGGAAGCGGCCGTCGGCGTCGGTGGGCACGGCTCCACGAGCTCGGGAAGAGAAAAATGGAGCGCAGGGGAGTCCTATGGGGCAGTGGGGATCCTTTGGTGAGGCTTAGAGAGGGAGGCAGTGACCGGGGAGCTCGAATTTGAGCGGGATCCGCGGCGGCAATGTCGGCAACAGGAGGAGGAGGATGGCACGGGAGGTGCCATGGGATGCCCCGGGAGGTCTATAGGAGGTAGGGGAAGCGATCACGGGCAAGGGAGAGGTCCGGGGTGACCTTAAATAGCCCAGGCGCTGGTGCATCGTGGATAGGAGGTTCGGCGAGGTCGGAGCCATCGCTAGAGCTCACGGGGGCAGGCTCGGGTGTGTCTATGGTCTTCGCGGACTTGGTCCCGGACTAGGGAAGGAAAGAGAGGGAGCGGGGTAGCGTAGACGCGTCGCGCGTGTGAGCGCGCTCACTGGTGCGCTCGGGCGGCCATGGCGCGCGTGTGAGGAGGCCTCTAGAGGGGTAGAGAGGAGGGGGACCGGGGTGTTGCATGTCCCAGACGTCGAGGCAAGGCTGCCGGCGAGAGGGGGGAGCACGAGGCCATCGGGAGCTTCGGGATGGGGGTGGCTACAGTGCGAGAGCGCACTGTAGCGCACTGTAGCGCGCTCCAAAGCACCCATATGGCCGACATGGCCTGCTCCCGCGTGCTCTGGTGTGTCCCCTAGCGTCTGGAAGGCATCTGGGGGGTCCTGGAGTCCTTAGGTGCTAAGAGAGAAGGAGGGGAGGAAATATGGAGAGGGGGAGAAGTGGAAATGGTGCTGCCATGGCTTGTTCATGGAGGAATCTTGGACTTTTACCCCCCTGAATGACTGATCCATGGCTTTACATCTTTAGTGGAGGTAGAAGGGATCAAGTAGGGACTGTGGTAAAATTTTGGGATCAAGGAGAAACATGGAAGTGGCCAAAACAGTAACTTTGGTAATTGAGCAGAAGGTGTTTGATGCAAGTTTGAGCTAGCAAAGAGACTCTAATTACCATGAGACTTAACAGGATATAATGGGAGGTAAGAAAAAGGTGGACCACAAGATTTGAGCATGATTGAAGAAAGTTGACAATGTAAACTTGATAAACCCTAGAAATGGACATGAATGGATTTTCTTAGATATACCTATGCAAACCAATTCTCCTTGATGCACCACTTGGTGTGGTGACATTATATTGGGGTTAGATCATGCCCAAAAAGTTTGGGACAAAATGGGGAAACTTGACAATGCAAACATTGCCAATTCTTGAAATCAACAGAAATGGGTTTGTGGGGATTTGGACAAGTGGATCTGCTCTCCTTGATGCACCACTTTGTGTAGATGCATTTTTGGAGGAGTAGAACATGTCCACAAAGTTTGAGCACAATAGGAGACAGTTGGCAATGTAGAGTTGCTCAAATTTGGATCAGGACAGGAATGATTTTGGAATATTTTGGTGAACCAAAACAATTGGGATTGATATGAAACTTGGCAAGATGATCACATATGTCATATGTGACATGCTAGAATTTTCCTGGATTTATTGGAGAATATTTCTTATAGAAATATTTGAAATGCTTGAAATAGGCAGAAATGGTTTTGAAGGGTTTTGTCCATTATTTTGAACATGACCATGTGTTCAAACTCTTATATATGGAAAATATATGTCCACTGAGTTTTCCTAAATTTTCTCAAATATTTTGAAAGCATAAAAATATTTTTTCATAATAAAAGACCATTTCTGGCCTTAAGAAAAAGCCTTTAAATAAAATAGTAAAATAATCTTTAAAAATAATATTTTGTGGTATTGGGGAGTTATATATATAGTAGGTTTCAAATAAAGCCTTTGGTGTAAAATACCCACCCAATTTGAGGACTTGTAGTACAAAACTCAACTCCGGGCTTTTTGAAAACCTAATTTGAATAAATTCTTTTTGGTCAAAATAAATTTTGATAAAAATAGTTTTGGGTACTATTCACATGGCATGATCATTGGGCAAGTAGTTTGGGTCAAGGAAGATGAATATGGAGAGGAGTAGAACCTAAGTGTGCCAAACATAATCAACCAAACAATCATACAAGCAACAATTCAAACAAGCATGCAGTCAAAAAGTTTTAATTGGTTCCAAATTTTGTAAATCCATCATAGCAAAGTGATACAAACACAGGGTGTGACAGACCTACACCCTTACAAGAATCTCGTCCCCGAGATTCCGAGGCTAGGTGTTGAAAAGATACGGAAATTTGGATCTGAGGTAGTCTTCACGTTCCCATGTTGCTCCTGCTCCGGCGTGGTGTTCCTCCTGGATCTTGAAGTACCTGATGATATGTCTTCGAGTGCATCGTTGACTTCGTCTAAGGGTGAACGGGTTCTTGCAATATGCTAGGCTTGCCTAAAGGTCAAGGGTTTGGTAAACGAGGTTCTGGCAAGGGCCTGGCTTGCGTGTGTATTCCAAAGTCGGAATATGTGGCCAAGTAGTGTGTTTGTGTGCTGGTCCTGGGGTCGCTCACGTTGGTTAGTGACATCTAGATATCTCACATAAGAATAGAAGGGTCGTTCCTTGGCGTAGCTTCTCGTTGATGGGGAAGTCCTTATCTTCCCTAAAGAGGAGGTCTTCAGTCGCAGGTGGTCTTCATCCTTGAGAGTGTTGAAGCGCGTCCTCGTAAGCTTCTCATTGAGATCTTCTGCTTGAGTAAGCTGTCCAGGTATGTTCTTCATTCAGCTTTGGCCATTTGTCTTCGTCGTTACATACGCGCATTTCTGGCGGGTCTTCGAGTGTCTGGTCTACTGGTCTCTCTGTAGCCATTGTGGCAAAGGTTTGGGCCGAGCCTCATCCCTAAGACTAAGCGTAGAGACTTGGTGTCAAAACGGGTTCTACCATGTGGGACGGTTTCAGTGGGGTTCTAAATAAGCTGACTATCGAGAGTATAGAACAGCCATCTAGTTGCCAAGGTTGAGGTTTGGACAAGCGGGGTGAACTACCTTTGACAAGTGGTTTATCATGATCTAGTCAGGGTCGCATCCTGGATTGGACCAGAAGGGGCTAGGAACGAGGTCATGGCAGTCGTTCCATTCCGTTCCAGGCATCTGAAGGGAGTAGGGACGTCATGTTCATCGTACACCGTCAAGGTGGTGGAGTGAGGGGGGGTGCCATCAACTCCTTGGTTCCTTCCTAGTCAAGAACTGATAAATGACTAGTTAAAACAAGGGGCTCTATAATCCTCTTGATGTGCAAGGGCTTCACCGTGCTTGGACGTTGGTGCTTCTTGGTATAGTCTGGTTGACGTAGCCGGCAGAGGAGTGGTGGTTGACTTATTTTGCTTCTTCTTCATCGTTGTCGTGGCTTCGCAATCGTAGTGGTTCTTCTTCTTGCTTGGACAAGAATGTCTTCTTCTGTAGGGAGGGTACTCCAAGGAGTCCACCCTTTTCAATGTGAAACCCCTTTTTTTTAGAGGCATGGTAATTGGTGTCCATGGGGCTTATCCAATTAGAACTAAGGGGTTTTTCCTCTCATTGGGTAAATAAGTATGTCATCCTAGAGGACAACAACCTATCTCTCCAAGTGTCACATAAACACATTGTTCATGGGATATGTGAGATAAGCGGCATTTGTTCCGGATGGTCACTAGTTCAGGGGTTCGTGATCCAACGTAATCTAGTTCTTCGTGTCCACCTTCCTTTTGAACAGGATTGGTGGTGGTCGAGGTGGAGTATTGGCCATAGTCTAATGACTTAGAGCCAAGACCTCTGGTCATAATCCGACCATATTATGGCTCGGTAAAGCTTAGGGGGTTTCAAGGATCTTAGGATGCGAGTGAACATCTATCATCTTATCCTCGAGCACAGTTCTTTAGATGCCAATAGTACTACCAATTACACCAAAAAAATTGTATGTCATTAAAGGTATCATCTCATATAAGTTATCTCCGAGAACACTCATGCTAAACATATTCCCCATAGATTTAAGAGAAGGACGACCCATATTTTCTTGCATACTCTATAGCCATTCATCTATATCCCTATGTAAAAATCCTCAGGAAAACACACAAGCCGCTAAGCTTGATTGTGACACTACAAATCCAAGTGTCCTACTGACCTATCCAAGGTCTAAGGCACTGCATTACTATGCTAAGGAAACTCGTGATGTACCAATCCAAGATCTTGTTTCCTTCCTACAAATCCGACTTAATCGATCCACAAATATCATCCACTGTTACATGATCCATTATTGTTACAAATACAATACCGGTGTTGTTCCATATATCTCTAGATTTCCTAAATCCCCAAATTCCAGAAATAACTATCTCATCACAGTATAACCATCAATTCCCATCATGATGATCTAGTGAACTCCGATGTTAGGTGCATATGGATCCTTGAATCAATTCTAACAACAATCCAATATTCCTGCTTTGTCTCCCACCGAGAAACATGGTATCAAGATCAAGATCATAGGACTAAATCCAAATTACTCTGAACCATGTGGTTTGATTGATCTCGAGCACCTATTAGAAACACCAATTTAAATCCAAGGTTTACATCTAGTAAGAATTTCCTACTAGTTACTCCAGTTACTATTGTAACATCATCAATCCACTATCAATATTACTTGCCAAAGTCAAGTCATTTATCCACCAATAATTTCAGCTTGTGATCACAATTGTCCTACTAAATCTAATTTGCTCAAGGGGGAAGTAAGTTATGCTACTCTATCAATCTTGATCCACCTAGTTCATTCACCAACATAAAAGTCTCATAATCCACCAAAGGGTCTCAACTACTTCCTCAAGATATCTATTACAACCTCGTCAAATTATTAGCCTACTAGTTATACATCCTCAGAACAATCTTCCCTATGGCATCATCAGTTCAAGTGCTGGCTTAGGGATGTAATGTGTCTGTTCACTATGATCACTAGTCCCGTAATGAACCCAGCGGTAAGCAGGGGTTATTGATGCTCATCAGGTGATCTGGCAAATCCGTGTATTAAACACGTGATCAGAGGTTTGAGCTGTGGTAGCTTGTGAGGTCTAGGTTTGACTAGGGAGGGTTTTCCAATCTTGAAAGAAAAGCATAACTTTACGGGGTTGTGTTTGGTTGAGTACGTTGTAGTCAAAGTCTTCGGTGTCAGTTGTTTGCCGAGGTGGATCCTTGGTGCATCTGGACTTGCTGGTCTTCAGTTGACGGGAGGGGGAAGAGGGAAAGTAGCATAGAGGAGCGTGCCTAAGGGGGTGGTATAGTGCAAGTGCAATCAAACAAGTGCCGAAAAGGCAAAACACAAACATCAAGGTAAGGTAGGTGATATAGTCGTGCACTTGTTGCCTAGGACAAAAGTGTGACTTACACCAAAGCACAAACAGGCAAAACAAGCAACACACATCATGGTTCCATTTGAACCATCATACGGACTCGACCTCGCGTAGGGGACAGACGACCTATCCTACCCTAGGGGTTCTCGGACTCATTAGTCGTGCTTGCTTCGTGTCTTGGAGAGGAGTCCACTCGATCTTCTAGGTCTTCTTCATGTGTTGCTATGTCTCTTGTTGTTGTTTATCAAAACGATCCTGGTTGCGCCCGAAGAGTCCTTGATGACTTCGGGTCTGTTGAGTTGACGATAAAGCTGATTCTTCACGGCTGTTGTTGACAGGGTCTTCTGGTGTCTTCGTAATCGTGACAATGCCTCCTTGTCTTCTGAGACGTCGAGGGTTCCAGGTAGGCAATCTTTTATGCAATGACATTAGCAAGGCATGGTAGAGTTGTATCCTGCCGGTCACATTGACGATATCATCGGCACCAAGAGCGGGGGATGATGAGAACCGTTTTCCTGCTCACTATAGTGAGGCGGACCAAATGGCGAGGTTCTCATCCACTAGTGGTTACGGACACAACAACGGTAATGACAGGATTGCTCTATTAGCGATGCATATAATGATATTGCATATCTTACGTCCTGTTCATCGCAAGCCAAGGTTGCATCAACCTGGGGAAGTGTCAAGGGTGTCACCATCTCCCGAGTCTTGATATCCTCATTCCCCGGGAAGGTATCTTCTGTTGGTATCGTCTTGTCGTGTTGTTGCCAACTTTTGTTCAAGATATGCGGGCAGAAGTCTGGCAAGGTGGCTTCCTTCCGGTTTACCCATGAGGATTACAAGGAATCCAGTGGTCACAGGTATAAGGGTAGTAGTGACTATTTGCAAAGTTTTGGAAAAGTAGACGAAGAGAGTTAAGAGAAAGATGGTGGAAATGCTAAGGCAAAAACCTTTGCATCCTTTGAAAATTTAGGAGAGGTGAGAAATATAGAGGTTTTGTAAGTGATTTTGAAGGGTCTGGAAAAATAGTTTTGTCCTAACTAACGTCCATGCTAACTAAGGGCTTCCTACAGTCAGGATGGCTCTGATACCAGCTCTGTGGGGACCCCGACTCATAAGTTGTGATCACCGAATGCACCTGCACAGTGATCCCAGAGATCAATGCTCACTGAACACACAGAAACTGAATAACAAGAGTCTTACATCCATTACGTACCGGTTTACTCAAATATGGCCTTTATGGCCAAGTCTTCATATGGTTGCAGCGGAAATCTTCAACGATAGCGTGAACCCATGCCATCTGCCTTAACCCTACAGGCATTCTGACTGGGAAGTGTCCTAGCTCGCATGTCCGTCACCAAGGTAATCTTCTTCATAACCTGATCTTTCATGCCTGGCTAATAAAATAACAAGTGGCAAGCCAATGAGTACTTCGAATGTACTCGCAAGCAACCCATGTTTGGAACAAGGTTCAACAGAGCATGATATAGCACTAAGTAGGTAAGTTTTGCAGAAAGCTAATTTTTTTAGTGCGATGACATGATCAAGTAACTTGTGTAAGCATGCATCAACAGTGGGCATATACCCATATGGACAAGTTTCAGATATCATCATAAGCAGGGGTTGAACATCTCATGTTCAGTCTTCATGTCAAGTCATCCGACTTAACTCAAGTATCATCTTTGTGTCATCCACACACCCACACACACACCAAGTTTAGAGAACACTGGACGTAGCACAAGAGCGGTCATCCAACTGTCCTTGACCGTGGACACGGCTATTCGAATAGTTTTACACTCTGCAGAGGTTGCACGCTTTACCCACAAGACTCGGGGAACTTCCGTGTCATCCGCGACTAGCGGCATATTACATACCCGAGGTAAGCACCCAAACAATGCCTTTCCCTTGGCGACACTAAACAAAGAGTCCACTCGATTGGTACACAGCCCTCATGATGTACATCATACGAGCCTCGCTCCAGATCGTACCATCCATGAAGGGACCAACGGTGTGCCCGGTGCTTGTAAAGACAGCGCATGGTCGCCCTTATCGGCACGACCCTGTATCGAGAGTGACCACGTCACTCCCGCCACTAGTAATGCGGGCTCTATGCTAGTACCCACCAAAGTAATCAACAAAGCCCCGTCCCATAAGGGGTATCGTGGTTGTACATGTAAGGTTGGAATAACGGTCGCAATTTACACCAATCCATTTTCGAAAACCACACACACTCACTTGCTCCGGTACACCACTTCTTTATCAAGTGGCTACCTAGATCATCATCATCTCCCTCGGGCATTAGTGGCACCCGATGGGGTTTTTGAAAAGTCTTTGAAAACTCTTTGTTTCTGTCACCATGCATACTACCGTCCCACTTGTGTAGCAACTAGTAGCAACCTAACTACTCCCACCCGCACAACCCTCATAAGGATGGTAGGGTCATGCACGATGCAAGTATCAATGGTAAAGTATTGGAGGGATCCCACCGGAGGGGGGGGAGTACCTCATCAACATGATCAATTCATCGGAACAACAAGTGCTATATGACATGCATGAAAAGTTTCTTAACATGGTCAAAGGGTTGCTTGCCTGGCTTATCCAAGTCTTCAAGCTCTTCACACGCTTCTCGTCCACTCTAAGCACTTCGTCTACTTCGTCAACTATCGCCGGAAACAACCGCAATTAGCAACACAACAAGCAGAGAAAAAGTGCTCTATAAATAGGAGTTTTATTTTTGGTCATAAGAAAAATATCTAAAATGGCTCTACTGGATCTTGAATCACCAGAGATTCTTGAATGATGAAAATGGAGGCATCATTGATCCTATAAGAAGACTACAGGAAATATTCTTGTAAAAATGAGTGGATGCACCCAGCAATTAGGGCATTATTTTAGAAGAATTTAGAAAGTAGATTCACTAGATTTGGAGTTGGTATGATTTACCTATGATTTTCCTAAGATGGAATAATGGAAAAAGGGAGCTATTTATTTGGTCAAGCATAATAGGTGCATGGTAAAATGTTAAACTTGGCTAGACAAATAGGGCATGACATTTAGAGCCTCTAGGAATTTGAATCACTCCATTTGGAGTTGATATGAGAGCTCTAGCTATTTTACAAGTGGGGCATTTCATAGTTCAAATTCAAATTTGAATTTGAACTCTACAGAAAATTTTGTGGGAAAATGTGTGAACCACCTTTTTGGATAGATCATGATTTTAGGAATCTGTAGAAACTTGAATCATCAAATTTGGAGTCGATTTGAATATTCTATGAATTTCTATTGTTTTACTGGAAAAGAAAAAGGATAAAAAGGAAATTACCCAAATGGGCCTAAGCTACGCACTGGGCGTAACTTAGCACCGAGGCGCACTGGGCCGGCCCAACTGCTCGGCCACGCGCACGAAGCAGGCCACATCGAAGGTGTACTCCGCTGAGTACGCCTCCTCTGCATGGAAGCGGAAAGCGGTGGGGGCGCCTCCACTTAAACAGGGGGGCCCAGGGTCGCAGGCACTGACCGGCGGGCCCCGCCTGGCAGGTCTCCTCCTACCTCCTGCTCGAGCCAGGGCGAGACAAGGGAGGCGGGGCAGAGCGCTCGCCGGCGTCGTCCCAACGGCACAGGCCACCACCGGCGACGCTCCGGCCACCGGGGTGACCAGGATGGAGCCCCGCATCAACATGGGAGGTCTCAAGCCCCGGGCGAGGCCGAGGTTGATGGCGATATCGGTCATGGCGGAAGCGGCCGTCGGCGTCGGTGGGCACGGCTCCACGAGCTCGGGAAGAGAAAAATGGAGCGCTGGGTAGTCCTATGGGGCAGTGGGGATCCTTTGTTGAGGCTTAGAGAGGGAGGCAGTGACCGGGAAGTTCTAATTTGTGCGGGATCCGCGGCGGCAATGCCGGCAGCAGGAGGAGGAGGATGGCACGGGAGGTGCCTTGTGATGCCCCAGGAGGTCTATAGGAGGTAGGGGAAGCGATCACAGGCACGGGAGAGGTCCGGGGTGACCTTAAATAGCCCAGGCGCTGGTGCACCATGGACAGGAGGTTCGGCGAGGTCGGATCCATCGCTAGAGCTCACGGGTCAGGCTCGGGTGTGTCTATGGTCTTCTTGGACTTGGTCCCGGACCATGGAAGGAAAGAGAGGGAGCGGGGTAGCGCAGACGCGTCGCGCGTGCGAGCGCGCTCACTGGTGCGCTCCGGCGGCCATGGCGCGCGCGTGAGGAGGCCTCCAGAGGGGTAGAGAGGAGGGGGACCGGGGTGTTGCGTGTCCCAGACATCGAGGCAAGGCTGCCGGCGAGAGGGGGGGGGCACGAGGCAATCAGGAGCTTCGGGATGGGGGCGGCTATAGTGGGAGAGCGCACTGTAGCGCGCTCGAGAGCACCCATATGGCCGACATGGCCTGCTCCCGCATGCTCTGGCGTGTCCCCTAGCGTCTGGAAGGCATCTGGGGGGTCCTGGAGTCCTTAGGTGCTAAGAGAGAAGTAGGGGAGGAAATATGGAGAGGGGGAGAAGTGGAAATGTTGTAGCCATGGCTTGTTTAGGGAGGAATCTTGGACTTTTACCCCCCTGAATGATTGATCCATGGCTTTAGATCTTTACTGGAGGTAGAAGGGATCAAGTAGGGACTGTGGTAAAATTTTGGGATCAAGGAGAAACATGGAAGTGGCCAAAACAGTACCTTTGGTAATTGTCGTCGTTTTCTCACGGGGGGTGCCGCAAGGACGGCAGATGCCATGGGATGGCTTGATAGGTGAGAGCAAGGCTGCTGTGGAGATCCGGGACGGGAAAGGGCAACAGCACGCGGTGGTTTACCCAGGTTCGGGGCTCTCCGGAGAGATAATACCCCTACTCCTGCATATCTGTATATGAGGTGTATATGTAGTACAGGGTTGCTCCTGGAGCTGAGTTTGAGGAGGCAAAGAGAGCTGTGAGCTCCTTACCTTGGCCTCAAATCTATGCCTGTGTGAGCATGAGTGAGAGGGAGAGGATGAGAGGAGGCCTCCCGTGAGTGTGTGTGTGTGGCTCCCTTTTGGAGGCTCCCCTGGTGCCTCTTATAAAGGGAGGCCCAGGGGACAAGGGGTGGCCCACATGGCCTAATTACACTATTGGGGGTGACATGTGATACGACTCATCATGCAGGCTACAGTGCGTCACTATTGGAGCGCAGTGAAGTGACGCGTGACGGGTGCACAGTGGGGCACTATTCGCCAATAGTGCGGCAGGCTCTGCAGTCCGTCAGCTACAGTGTCGTCAGCTCGTGTCCGATGGGACGCCTGGAGCTGACTTCATCGGGCCGCAGCCGGCAGCCGGCCAGGAGGAGCCAGATAGGAGGAGCCGGACAGGAGGAGCCGGCCAGGGGGAGCCAGCCGGAGGAGCCAGCCGGGGGCAGCCAGCAGGAGGAGCCAGCCAGGGGCAGCCAGCAGGAGGAGCCAGCCAAGGGAGCCAGCCGGAGGAGCCAGCCGGGGGAGCCAGCCGGAGGAGCCAGCCGAGGGAGCCAGCCGGGGGCAGCCAGCAGGGGGAGCCAGCCCGGGGAGCCCGCCGGGGGCAGCCAGCAGGAAGAGCCAGCCAGGGGCAGCCAGCAGGAGGAGCCAGCCAGGGGAGCCAACCGGAGGAGCCAGCCGGGGGAGCCAGCCGGAGGAGCCGGCCGGGGGAGCCAGCCGGGGGCAGCCAGCAGGTGAGCCAGCTAGGGGAGCCAGCCGGAGGAGCCAGCCGGGGGAGCCAGCCGGAGGAGCCAGCCGGGGGCAGCCAGCAGGAGGAGCCAGCCAGGGGAGCCAGCCGGAGGAGCCAGCCGGGGGCACCAGCCGGAGGAGACAGCCGGGGGAGCCAGTCGGGGGCAGCCATCAGGAGGAGCCAGCCCGGGGCAGCCAGCAGGAGGAGCCAGTCCGGGGAGCCAGCCGGAGGAGCCAGCCGGGTGAGCCAGCCGGGGGCAGCCAGCAGGAGGAGCCAACCAGGGGAGCCAGCCGGAGGAGCCAGCCGGGGGAGCTAGCCGGGGGCAGCCAGCAGCAGGAGCCAGCCAAGGGAGCCAGCCAAGGGAGCCAGCTGGGGGAGCCAGCCGGAGGAGCCAGCCGGGGGAGCCAGCCGGGGGCAGCCAGCAGGGGGAGCCAGCCCGGGGAGCCCGCCGGGGGCAGCCAGCAGGAAGAGTCAGCCAGGGGCAGCTAGCAGGAGGAGCCAGCCAGGGGAGCCAACCGGAGGAGCCAGCCGGGGGAGCCAGCCGGAGGAGCCGGCCGGGGGCGCCAGCCGGGGGCAGCCAGCAGGGGGAGCCAGCCAGGGGAGCCAGCCGGAGGAGCCAGCTGGGGGAGCCAGCCGGGGGCAGCCAGCAGGAGGAGCCAGCCAGGGGAGCCAGCCGGAGGAGCCAGCCGGGGGCGCCAGCCGGAGGAGACAGCCGGGGGAGCCAGTCGGGGGCAGCCATCAGGAGGAGCCAGCCCGGGGCAGCCAGCAGGAGGAGCCAGTCCGGGGAGCCAGCCGGAGGAGCCAGCCGGGTGAGCCAGCCGGGGGCAGCCAGCAGGAGGAGCCAACCAGGGGAGCCAGCCGGAGGAGCCAGCCGGGGGAGCTAGCCGGGGGCAGCCAGCAGAAGGAGCCAGCTAGAGGAGCCAGCCGGAGGAGCCAGCCGGGGGAGCCAGCCGGGGGCAGCCAGCAGGGGGAGCCAGCCAGGGGAGCCAGCCGGGGGCATCCTGCAGGAGGAGCCAGCCAGGGGCAGCCAGCAGGAGGAGCCAGCCAGGGGAGCCAGCCGGGGGAGCCAGCCGGGAGTAGCCAGCAGGGGGAGCCAGCCGGGGGAGCCAGCCAGAGGAGCCATCCGGGGGAGCCAGCCGGGGGCAGCCAGCAGGAGGAGCCAGCCAGGGGAGCCAGCCGGATGAGCCAGCCAGGGGAGCCAGCCAGGGGCAGCCACCAGGAGGAGCCTGCCAGGGGAGCCAGCCGGAGGAGCCAGCCGGGGGAGCCAGTCGGAGGAGCTAGCCGGGGGAGCCAGCCGGGGGTAGCCAGCAGGGGGAGCCAGCTGGGGGTAGCCAGCAGGGGGAGCCAGCCAGGGCAGCCATCAGGAGGAGCCAGCCGGGGGAGCCAGCCGGAGGAGCCAGCCGGGGGAGCCAGCCGGGGGCAGCCATCAGGAGGAGCCAGCTAGGGGCAGCCAGCAGGGGGAGCCAGCCGGGGGTAGCCAGCAGGGGGAGCCAGCCGGGGGAGCCAGCCGGAGGAGCCAGCCGGGGGAGCCAGCCGGTGGCAGCCATCAGGAGGAGCCAGCCAGGGCTGCCATCAGGAGGAGCCAGCCGGGGGAGCCAGCCGGGGGAACCAGCCGGGGGCAGCCATCAGGAGGAGCCAACCAGGGGCAGCCAGCAGGAGGAGCCAGCCAGTGGAGCCAGCCGGAGGAGCCAGCCAGGGGAGCCAGCCGGTGGCAGCCAGCAGGAGGAGCCAGCCAGGGGAGCCAGCCGGAGCAGCCAGTCGGGGGAGCCAGCCGGGGGCAGCTAGCAGGAGGAGCCAGCCAGGGGAGCCAGTCGGAGGAGCCAGCCGGGGGCAGCCAGCAGGAGAAGCCACCCAGGGGAGCCAGCCGGAGGAGCCAGCCGGGGGAGCCAGCCAGGGGCAGCCAGCAGTTTTTTCTTCTGTCTTCACTTCTTCGTTTGTCTCGTTGATTCATGGGGCTCGGCATACCGGGGGTCGCTCCCCCGATGTTTTTAAAATGTTGAGTCGTCTCCTTGAGCCTACCCGGGGGTAATCCCCCCGACAGTAGCCTCCGAGCCTCCGGGCGACTTGGATAGTCGGGCGGAGGGTTTTTGCCGTTGGATTTGTTGTTGCAGAAGTTGTTGATGACGGTCGATTGCGGGTCGGAGACAACGCGACTTGCTTCCAGCGGGGGCGCGCCAGCGCACCCGCTGGGTGTAGCCTCCGAGCCTCCGGGCGACTCGAAGAGTCGGGCGGAGGGTTTTTGCTGTTGCTAAAGCAGACGGTGGCGTCGAAGATGTCGGGTGCGGACGCGGGGTCCGCCGACTGAAGGGCGCGAGGTGCTGCCGGGGACGGACGCGTGGTCCGCCGGCTGATGGGCGTGGAGCCCTGCCGAAGGCGGACGCGGGGTCCGCCGGATGATGGGCGTGGAGCCCTGCCGAAGGCCGACGCGGGGTCAGCCGGCTGTCGAGCGCGGGGCGCTACCGGGCGCGGACGCGGGGTCCACCAGCTGATGGGCGTGGAGCCCTGCCGAGGGCGGACGCGGGGTCCGTCGGCTGTGGAGCGCGAGGCGCCGCCGGGCGCGGACGCGGGGTCCGCTGGCTGATGGGCGTGGGGCCCTGCCGGGAGTAGACTTCGAGCCTCCGGGCGAGGAGGTTCCTCATGGGAATGATCATGCAGAAGACAAGTTTTAGTCGGCGCAGATATATCAAACATTTGATCTTGGTAGTGCAAGTTTACGCAGAGGGCGTCGGCTCGGTTTCGTCCGAGCCCCCCTCAATCTTTTTCATGTGCCCTCCACTCTTTGGCTTTTGCTCTTGCCAGCCAGACAGCCGGGAGCCGGTCTATGGTTGAGGCGAAGAGTGGGCCGCGGAATGAAGCGTACAATACTCGGATTCTGGGGGCAGACTCGATCGAGCGGATACTCTCAAAGGAAATGGCCTGGTTGCCCAAGCCGTTGTTCTCCCGGGACGCTTTTCGGGTGAGGTGACCACCAGCCTCTTGCTCTCGCTAGCCGGAGAGCCACGGCGCGGTCTGTAGCTGAGACAAAGAGTGGGCCTTTGGTACCGTACACGCTACTAAGTCGTCTCGTGGGAACGAACGTATCGGGCCAAGCGGCCGGCCTCGGGCAAGACAAGCTGGCACCGGGGCGAACAGTAAAGCAGCTGAAACAAATGCGGGGATGACCCCCGAGGATCGCTCGGTGTATCCGTTTGTGTGTACGCTGCAAGGATATGCGGGTGGAGATCTCACATTGCTTTTTGGTGCCGGCGAGGCGGTTTTTGTCGATGTCGGACAGCGTGGCTTGCAGCCGACGTGGTCCGACTGATGCGCGCGAGGCGCCGCCGGACGCGGACTTGGAGTCCGCCGGCTCATGGGCGCGAGGCGCTGCCGGTCGAGGACGCGGAGTCCGTCGGTGGATGGTCGCGAGCCACCGTCGGATGCGGACGCGCAGTCCTTGCTGAAGCAGACGGTGGCGTCGGGGATGTCCGACGCGGGTGCGGAATCAGCCGACTGATGGGCGCGGGGCCCTGCCAGGTGTGGACGCGGAGTCCACCGGCTGGCTGTTTCCAGCGGGGGCGCGCCAGCGCACCCGCTGGGTGTAGCCTCCGAGCCTCCGGGCGACTCGAAGAGTCGGGCGGAGGGTCTTTACTGTTACTGAAGCAGACAATGGTGTTGGGGACGCCGGATGCGGACGCGGGATCCGACAACCGATGGGCGCGGGGCCCTGCTAGGTGCGGACGCGGGGTCCGCTGGCTAGTGGGCGCGGGGCCCTGCTGGGGGTGGACACGGGGTTCGCCGGCTGCTGAGCGCGAGGCGCTGCCGAGGGCGGACGCGGGGTCCGCCGGCTGTTGAGCGCGAGGCGCTGCCGAGGGCGGACGCGGGGTCCGCCGGCTGTTGAGCGCGAGGCGTTGCCGAGGGCGGACGCGAGGTCAGACGGTTGTTGTGCGCGAGGCGCTGCCGAGGACGGACGCGGGGTCCGCCGGCTGTTAAGCGCGAGGCGCTGCCGAGGGCGGATGAGAGGTCCGCCGGTTGTTGTTGATGACAGCCGACGCGGCTTTTAGCCAGCGGAGCGCGCCGGCCGCGCCCGCTGGGTGTCACCCGCTGGGTGTAGCCTCCGGGCCGGTCGATGAGGGTGCCGGCCGGCCGGGCGCGACCAGCCATCGTCGAAGCAGATGGGTAGTCGGGCCGGCTCTCCAGCCGGCCTGATGTCGAAGTAGGCGGGCATCGCTGCCCGCCAGACGGCGACGCAGACGAGCGGGGCCCGGCGGGTCTTTTGTCTTTTTTTTTCAGCCGGCTCCATGTCTCCTTTTTTTTCTCCAGCCGGCCCCCACGTCCTCTTTTTCTAGCCGGCCAGGCTCCACTACCTTCCTTCACCGCGGGGGCAGCCAGCCACACGGGAGCCGCAGGGAACGACCAGGGCGCGTAGGGGGGAGCCGGCTGGTGGCCGGGCCGGAGGCGGGATCGAGCCGGCGCGCGCAGGAACTGGCAGGCGAGGCGAGCGCGGGCCGGCGCTCGCGCGGAAATCTGCCAGCGCGGGAGCCGGCGAGCATGCGGGAGGTGGCCAGGCACGAGCCGGCGGTCGCGCGGGAGCCGGCCAGACGCGGCGAGCGCGAGATGGCGGGCGCACGGGAGCCGGCGAGCGCGCGGGAGGTGGCCTGGCGCGAGCCGGCCGGTGCGCGGGAGCTGGCCAGATGCGGCGAGCACGAGATGGCGGGCGCGCGGAAGCCGGCGAGCACGCGGGAGGCGGCCGGGCGCGAGGGAGGCGGCCTGGCGCCATGGAGGGGAGCCCGCGGGCCGGAGAAGCGTCGGGGAAGCGCCGGAGCGCGGCCGAGCGGCCGTGGAGGCGAGGCCGTGGGCCAGAACGGCGATGGGGCGGCCGGCGTGCGGGTGCGCGGACGGGGCCGTTGGCGAGCAGCGGCAGCCTGGGGTCCGCCCGGAGACGGGGCAGCCGGGTCAGCCGGGAAGACGAAGCCGGCTGGGATAGCTGCGGCTAGGGCCGCCGGAGAAGGCGGAGGACGCCCGCCCGCAGCACCGGTGGAGGGGTGCGAGGCGTCGGAGGTCGGCCGACGCAGTGTTGTCGACGTGCGGCCCTCGCCGGGAGCGAGGCGAGGCGAGGAGCGGGATGGCGCGGGTGTCCCAAGCGTGTGACCACGAGGGGAGGTGCGCCACCGCCGTGTCCTTCGTCCCCGAGCGCCCCCTCGCTCCCGGCCGAGCGGGACGAAGAAAAGTGGCGTTCACGGCGTCGCGGTTGGGATAGGAAGGAGGATGGAGCCGGCCGTGGAGCGACGGGGCGGAGCCGGACGACGACGCGGGTGCGGACTGGGGAAGCGCGGGGCTGGCGGAGCCGGCGCAGGACTTCGGCCGGCCCGGGTCGAGCTGGCACGCGGGATCCCCCCGTCCCCGTTAGCGCCGTGGAGGAGCCAGCCGGGGCGGCGGCGCAGGTACGGGTGAGGCACGGGCGAGGAGATGCAGGGGCGGGGCCGAGTGCTCGTGGAGGCGGCGCGCTTGCCGGTGACGGGCGGAGCAGCGAGGTGGAGCGCACGGGCGCCGGGAGCGAAGACGCGGGAGCGGTGACGCGGGCCTCCGGGCGCGGTCGGGCGGCCGTGGATGTGCCTGCCGGCGGCCGGGCCGCCGTTGTGCACCCACGGGTGTCTCACCGTCGTGGTCGCCGCCAGTGTGGCTGGCCGCACGGTCGGAGAGGGCCAACAAACCCGCACGCGGAGGTGTGGCCGAGACGAGGCCGTAGCCGACGGTCAGGGAGACGGCCGAGGGTGGAGCAGCACGTGCGAGGGCGACGAGGACGGGCACGGGCGGAGCAACGCAGGAGCCGCGACGAGTGAGACGGCGCGGACGTGCCGTCCCGTGCGGTCGGTGGAGCGTTGGAGCGAACTGGAGGTGGGCGAGGCCGACGGCGGGGCCGCGCTGTCCCGTGCGGCCGCCACGGGGGCGTGTTGGCGTCGAGCCCCCGAGCGCCGCTGGGGAGACGGCAACAGCATCGCAGTGGTGATGACGAGACGGGCAACAAGGACGCGGCGCCGCGCGCACTCGCCCCGGAGGCTTGTTGATGTCGGGCCCCCGAGCGCCATCGGAGGAGAGACGGCGGCGACGTCGCGGGGGCGATGACGAAGAGGGTCCCGCCCGGACCGCGGTTCTAGCAGCAGCAGGCCCCACGGTGGGCGCCAACTGTCGTCGTTTTCTCACGGGGGGTGCCGCATGGACGGCAGATGCCATGGGATGGCTTGATAGGTGACAGCAAGGCTCTAGTGGAGATCCGGGACGGGATAGGGCAACAGCACGCGGTGGTTTACCCAGGTTCGGGGCTCTCCGGAGAGATAATACCCCTACTCCTGCATATCTGTATATGAGGTGTATATGTAGTACAGGGTTGCTCCTGGAGCTGTGTCTGAGGAGGCAGAGGGAGCTGTGAGCTCCTTACCTTGGCCTCATATCTATGCATGTCTGAGCATGAGTGAGAGGGAGAGGATGAGAGGAGCTAGGCCTCCCGTGAGTGTGTGTGTGTGGCTGCCTTTTGGAGGCTCCCCTGGTGCCTCTTATAAAGGGAGGCCCAGGGGACAAGGGGTGGCCCACATGGCCTAATTACACTATTGGGGGTGACATGTGATATGACTTATGATGCAGGCTACAGTGCGTCACTATTGGAGCGCAGTGAAGTGACGCGTGACGGGTGCACAGCGGGGCACTATTCGCCAATAGTGCGGCAGGCTCTGCAGTCCGTCAGCTACAGTGTCGTCAGCTCGTGTCCGACGGGACGCCTGGAGCTGACTTCGTCGGGCCGCAGCCGGCAGCCGGCCAGGAGGAGCCGGCCAGGAGGAGCCGGACAGGGGGAGCCAGCCGGAGGAGCCCGCCGGGGGAGCCAGCCGGGGGCAGCCAACAGGAGGAGCCAGCCAGGGGCAGCCAGCAGGAGGAGCCAGCCAGGGGAGCCAGCCGGAGGAGCCAGCCGGAGGAGCCAGCCGGGGGCATCCAGCAAGGGGAGCCAGCCCGGGGAGCCAGCCGGGGGCAGCCAACAGGAGGAGCCAGCCAGGGGCAGCCAGCAGGAGGAGCCAACCAGGGGAGCCAGCCGGAGGAGCCAGCCGGGGGAGCCAGCCGGAAGAGCCAGCCGGGGGAGCCAGCCGGGGGCAGCCAGCAGGGGGAGCCAGCCGGGGGAGCCAGCCGGAGGAGCCAGCCGGGGGAGCCAGCCGGGGGAGCCAGCCGGAGGAGCCAGCCGGGGGAGCCAGCCGGAGGAGCCAGCCGGGGGAGCCAGCCGGAGGAGCCAGCCAGGGGAGCCAGCCGAAGGAGCCAGCCGGGGGAGCCAGCCGGGGGCAGCCATCAGGAAGAGCTAGCCAGGGGCAGCCAGCAGGAGGAGCCAGCCAGGGGAGCCTGCCGGAGGAGCCAGCCGGGGGAGCCAGCCGGGGCAGCCAGCAGGAGGAGCCAGCCAGGGGAGCCAGCCGGAGGAGCCAGCCAGGGGAGCCAGCCGGTGGCAGCCAGCAGGAGGAGCCAGCCAGGGGAGCCAGCCGGAGGAGCCAGCTGGGGGAGCCAGCCGGGGGCAGCCAGCAGGAGGAGCCAGCTGAAGGAGCCAGCCGGGGGCAGCCAGCAGTTTTGTCTTCTGTCTTCACTTCTTCGTTTGTCTCGTTGATTCGTGGGGCTCGGCATACCGGGGGTGGCTCCCCCGATGTTTTTAAAATGTTGAGTCATCTCCTTGGTCCTACCCGGGGGTAATCCCCCCGACAGTAATTGAGCAGAAGGTGTTCGATGCAAATTTGAGCTAGCAAAGAGACTCTATTTACCATGAGACTTAACAGGATATAATGGGAGGTAAGAAAAAGGTGGACCACAAGATTTGAGCATGACTGAAGAAAGATGACAATGTAAACTTGATAAACCCTAGAAATGGACAGGAATGGATTTTCTTAGATATAGCTATGCAAACCCATTCTCCTTGATGCACCACTTGGTGTGGTGACATTATATTGGGGTTAGATCAAGCCCAAAAAGTTTGGGACAAAATGGGGAAACTTGACAATGCAAACATTGCCAATTCTTGAAATCAACTGAAATGGGTTTGTGGGGATTTGGACTAGTGGATCTGCTCTCCTTGATGCACCACTTTGTCTAGATGCATTATTGCAGGAGTAGAACATGTCCACAAAGTTTGAGCACAATAGGAGACAGTTGGCAATGTAGAGTTGCTCAAATTTGGATTAAAACAGGAATGATTTTGGAATATTTTGGTGAATCAAAACAATTGGGATTGATATGAAACTTGGCAAGATGATCACATATGTCGTATGTGACATGCTAGAATTTTCCTGGATTTATTGGAGAATATTTCTTATAGAAATATTTCAAATGCTTGAAATAGGCAGAAATGGTTTTGAAGGGTTTTGTCCATTATTTTGAACATGACCATGTGTTTAAACTCTTATATATGGAAAATATATGTCCACTGAGTTTTCCTAAATTTTGTCAAATATTTTGAAAGCATAAAAATAGTTGTTCATAATAAAAGACCATTTCTTGCCTTAAGAAAAAGCCTTTAAATAAAATAGTAAAATAATCTTTAAAAATAATATTTTGTGGTATTGGGGAGTTATATATATAGTAGGTTTCAAATAAAGCCTTTGGTATAAAATATCCCACCCAAATTGAGGACTTGTAGTACAAACCTCAACTCAGGGCCTTTTGAAAACCTAATTTGAATAAATTCTTTTTGGTCAAAATAAATTTTGATAAAAATAGTTTTGGGTACTATTCACATGGCAAGATCATTGGGCAAGAAGTTTGGGTCAAGCAAGATGAATATGGAGAGGAGTAGAACTTAAGTGTGCCAAACATAATCAACCAAACAATCATACAAGCAACAATTCAAACAAGCATGCACTCAAAAAGTTTTAATTGGTTCCAAATTTTGTAAATCCATCATAGCTAAGTGATACAAACACAGGGTGTGACAAAACCTTTGAAGGGCGCTTTGGGAACTCGCGTGCGCCCCTGCCTCCTTTGCACCAAAGGGGAAACTTCCCCCTCTGGTGCACTGGCGCCGGCCTGGCCTGGCTGGCGTCACCCTTGGCCTCCTGAGGTCGGGCGTTGCATAGGAATCTCCGCCGCTTGGGAGGAGGCCTGGGGAGGCCTACCTCACGCGGGTCTTGGCGTTGTTTCCCCCGCGAGCTCGGGGCCTCGCGAGGGCCTTGTGTTGAGTGAGGCCACGCCGGGCCGTACTTGGTCGTCGAGGTGGGCCACGCCCTCGGCCGTAGGCAGGCAAGTCTGGGTATCCTAGTATCCAGAATGCTGACAGTAGCCCCCGGGCCCGAGGCGCACTCGGGTTGGCTTCTGGGCGAAGCCACGGAGGATGGCCCGAAGTGCCGTGGGCCCTAACGCCTGCGGGCCCATCTTGACGTGTGGCGCACGATGAAAACATGGGCGTCTCGGTTCCCCGAAGGCGTCGGGAACCGCCTTGAGTCAAGCTGGCGCGAGGCCTGCATGCCTCTCCGGCCATCATTGCTCTTCTTTGAATGCGGCTAACCCCTTGCGCCCTCCCCCCTGCCTCGAGCCACGCAGATGTGACCCAACAGGAGCAGAGGAAGCGACGTGAGGCAAGATAGCATGCCGATCGAGTCTGGCGCGCGTCGCTTAAGGTGCATGGCCACTCCACTTCCCACAACGCCTCGACAACCTCTCTCTCTGACCTTCAACCGGCGCACGTTGCGGGGCCATTATCACCCGGGGTTGGGGAAAACATTGGTTGGCCTCCATCCATCTATAAATGGGCGGGGGAAACTGAGGCCCCAGCACATTCCTTCTCCTTGCTCTCCCGCCTCCACTCTTCGTCTATCTCTCCATGACGCGTGTGAGGAGGTTCTCTACCGCCGTGAAGGGAAAGGCCTGTCAGGGGGTGCCGGACCCTCTCCCTCCTAAGAGGAGCACGGGTCGCCCTCGCAAGTATGCTGGGACTCCTTCGGCGGCTCCCCGTAGGCGCGGGCGCTCCTCCACAGGGCCCGGCGTTTCCGCTGTCGCTGCCGGAGGCCGCGGGCGCGGTGGTCCTCGTGGCAGGGTAGTAAGACCTGCAGTCGGTGCCCGGCCACCGCGTCCGCAAGCTCGCATGGCTGACGCGGGCCTGGAGTTCCTGGCGCCGTTGGAGAGGGCGGCGAGCTCCTGGTTGCAGCTCCCGCGCTCCTTTGCAGAGACGTTTCCGGCTGACGCGCCCGCAGGCCTGTGGTTGTAGGCCGACGGGTGTTGCAGTGGTGCCTTGTCGGTGGAGGTTGAGGTCACCCCCACAGGCAATGCCTTCTTGGGCTGCGGGTGGCAGACCTTCGCCCGTGCCCGCGGCCTGGAGGGGAAGCCTACGCTCCACTTCAAGCACGGCGGTGCCGCGACGCTTTTCGTCAAGATCTTCGGTAAGAACGGCAGGCGTTTGGAGTGCTGCCGGAGGGCGGTGGCAGCGGCGATCTTGGAGGTGAGCTTGCCATTGGCGATGGCCGCCATGCTTCCAGCAGCAGCGATACATCCTCCGAGGGGAGCCCGAGCAACGACAGCTATGACGCCCCGCCATGCCGGCGGACTCGGACTTCGGGGGGAAACCAGCCGCGGCGGCGCCACTCCCCTGCCCGGGAAGAGGCCACGCCGACGCGCCACCCTGGCACCATCAAGGAGGAGGAGGAATCCGACTGAGGAGCGGCGGTCCCCGGGGGGAGGGGGGGCTCCTTCGCCTTTTTTCTTTTCTTCTGCCTGTAATCAAAATCATGGGGGGCCCTTCCGGGTGTGTGATGAACTTTGGCGCTTGCGCCCTTTTGTTAGCGTTTTCATTACGTATTGCAGTCACTGTGTTACCGTTAACTGAGGCTTCCCTTTGACCGTGGTTAGAGAACTTAGCTCGATGCGTCCGCGGCAGGTTTCTATGTCGTGAGGTTTGGCGGTGGCGCCTAGTGAGCTAGTGGTGCTTGGAGAGCTTGGGGAGGTTCCTTCTTCCTGCAAATGAGGCGGCTTAGGGGGCCCCTGTCGGCACGCTACGTCTGCAGGGCCCGATCACGTGCATGCCTCGACACAGTTGGGGCGTCCAGAAAACCAGGACGAGACCAAAAGTGGCGAGGCCTCGACTGCCATTGGGGCGTCCGGATCACCAGGACGAGACCAAAAAACGAGCGAGTAGCCACGCGATCGGTGAGGCTCCTGAGGCACGAGTCTCAGGAGCCCCCTTTGACGCTTAAATGGCGCTTTACGTCGGTGGGGCCCGACCCCGTGCATGCCTCGACCACCGTTGGGGCATCCGGATCAACAGGACGAGACCAAAAGTGGCGAGGCCTCGACCGCCATTGGGGCGTCCGGATCACCAGGACGAGACCAAAAAGCGGGCGAGTAGTCACGCGATCGGTGAGGCTCCTGAGGCGCGAACCTCAGGAATCTCCCTTGACGTTCAAGCGGTGACCAATCCCTTCTGCCGGTTCTTGTCCCCAGGGGGCGTGAGCCATCAGGGGTTTTTAAGACAGCGCACCGAGCCGCGGCGGAGCCCCCGAGCGAGGGTAAGGCAGCGCGCGCCTGCTAGCTTGCTCGAGAGTGCCACGCGAGGACCAGGACGCCAAGGCCACGCGGCGACCAGGACGCCGAGGCCTTGGCGAGGTGTGCGCACCGTGCCAGTAGCCTCCGATCGCGGGGCTTTCGAGGGAGAGGCTGGCAGGCGGTATCTCGAAGAGAGAAATTCCAAGAGAGAGGACTGCAAGAAGAAAAAAATGCACGCCCCTTTTCCTTTAAAAAGAGTCAACAAAAAGCCTCGGACTTCGTTCCAGGAAAAAGGCAAATTCGAACACAAGAAAGGCAGAGAACAGCCACGTCCGACACCTAGGCTAGTCTTCGTCTTCCCCCAGCGCGGAACATAGGGCATCCACGTTACGTAGGCATAGCCATTGGGGGGCAGTGTTGTCCGCCAGCGCGGAGCATGGGGCTTCCACTTGGGCGTGGGAGGGAACCCCTCCGCGTCCTCGAGGGGCTCCGGGCATATACAGCCCACTCATTATTACTTGAGAGTGTCACATGTAGAACTTGCGGAGGAGCTCTGAGAGCTCCATGCCTCCCCGGCACGGAGCCCGCTCCCAGCCCCCAAGCATGATGTGGCGACGCGGTGTGGGTCCCGGACGGGCCCTCGAGCGTGGGGCGACCCCCCACGCCCTTCGCAGGGAGTGCCCATCCCGGAGCAGGGCCTCGGGCTCTCCGAAGTCCCATGTGCCGCGGGCGGGGCTCGGCGCGGGGACCCTTCGTCGAGTGCAAGGCGGACGCCCAAGGCGGTACCCCATCGCGCCTCGCTGGGGTGCGCGGGAGCTCCGCGTAGGTACCTCACCCCCGTCCCCGGGCGGGCCGGACTGGGCCCGGAGACATGGGTGAGTACGTGAGCTCTTGCCACTAGTTGAGCGAAAACTGGCCCGGAGACATGGGCGTGTGTTCCACCCTCCGTCTCTGGGTAGGAGTCGCCCTGCCAGGGGACATGGGTGTATGTTCCACCCTCCATCCCCCAGCTAGGGTCACCCGGCCTGAGGACATGGGCGTGTGTTCCACCCTCTGTCTCCAGGTTGGGAGCACCCGGCCAGTGGACATGGGCGTGTGTTCCACCCTCCGTCTCCAGGCTGGGGTCGCCCTGCCAGGGGACATGGGCGCATGTTCCACCCTCCGTCTCCAGGCAGGCGACCCCCGGTCTGCGGACCCAGGCGCTCGCCAAGAGTAGTCCCCCACCAGCGGGCACACCTCACAGGGCTGCCAGTGCCTGGCATCCTCATGAGGCCGGCCCCGCCAACCGCCCTCGCGAGGCTGTTCGCACCAGCCCTGACGAAAGCTGCTCGCGGGGTCGTATACGCTCCTCCTGTTGCCATAGTGGTTGGCGTTGTTCCCATCGTGTCCTGGGCGCTCGCCAACATTGTCGTGGTGGAGTTGCGCAAGCCCCCGGGTGTTTGTGTAGACGAGTCGCCAGGCGCCCTCCCCTAATGTGCCGGGTGTGCCGGGAGTCGCATTGCGACGCCTACCCCGCACGGCTAGCAGCTGTCGTCGGCCCCCGTCTGCGCCAGGGGCTAACTCCTGCGTGCCCAACGAGCCAGGCCGTACTCCCGGCAGGTGCGGGTCGCGACGCACTTCTCTCGCACGTCCGCACGTCCTCAGCGTCCCGGCGGTTTGTTGAGTCACTTCATGGACGCGAGCTTCCTGGGCCGTCCCATAGGGGAGCACCTGGGCCTCTCCGGTTGTGGTGGTGCGCATGGCCGCGCGGCACATCCAGCTGTCGTAGCGTCCGCCAGCAATGCGGAAAGGCTGCAACTGACGGGCCACGAGGAGCGCAATTCACCCACGTGCCGGGTCGCGGCGAGCCCGGGGGGATGATGCCGCGACTTGGATGCTTGGGAGGGTCGGGGCGGCGAGGGTACGTGGCGCGGTTGGCGAGGGCGACAGCCCCCGGTGCCTTTCCAAGGCCGGGCTGGAGACGACACCTTCTGACGGAAGAGCAGGGCAGCGCGGGATGCTGAGGTCTGGTGGCGTCTCCCGAGCAACGCGGGCAGCCCATCGTTCGGCGCGGGCTCGGCGTCCTTTGGCCATGGAAGCACCGAGCGGAGGCGAGGCGAAGCTTGAGTGTGGATCCCGACACGCCCCCTACCTGGCACGCCAAATGTCGGATTTTGGGCTCCGCAAAACCCTAAGGAGTTCAAACCCAGGGGCGTGTGCGAAGATCTCCAACAGCTTTGCCCCCACAAAGCCCACAGCATGATACCCCCGCTCGATGGCGAGGAGGAAGATGGCACACGAGAGTTTACCCAGGTTCGGGCCGCTGCGAAGCATAAAACCCTACTCCTGCCTTTGGTGGATTGCCTCACGAGGAGGTTTGTGGATGAACTAGTACAATGGCGTCTTGCCTAGCGGTGTGTTTGCGGGTGGTTGTGTTGTTCTTCTTCCAAGCAGCCTAGCCTCTATTTATAGCGGCCCGAGTACTCTTCCTTTGTTGCAAAGGTGGGAAGGAATCCCACAACGGCCAAATTCAAAGGGGGACAGGAGGTACACCCTATCCTTACGAAAGGTGGTCTTCGCCTGCAAAGTAGTCGATGGTGACGCAGAGGTGGGCTCGGCGAGGGGCTTGGGGTCTTGGTCCTGTTGCACCAAAGTGGAAACCTTTGGGGGCGCTTTGGGAACTCGCGTGCGCCCCTGCCTCCTTTGCACCAAAGGGGAAACTACCCCCTCTGGCGCACTGGCGCCGCCTGGCCTAGCTGGCGTCACCCTTGGCCTCCTAAGGTCAGGCGTTGCATAGGAATGTCTGCTGCTCGGGAGGAGGCCTGGGGAGGCCTGCATCACGCGGGTCTTGGCGTTGTTTCCCCCGCGAGCTCGGGGCCTCGTGAGGGCCTTGTGTTGAGTGAGGTCACGCCAGGCCGTACTTGGTCGTCGACAGACATGATGGCTATTATCAGTGGTGATCACCAAGTTAGGAAAAGGCCTAAGCTTGGGGGAGTACGTGTTTCTCACCGACATTGCATTCATGTTCACACACTTCATATAAATTGTCGGTGTTTATCCTCTTTCATTGTATAATCCGTGTTAGTTTTATTTTTCTTGCTTTCTTCTTGTGAGTTTGAAAAACTTTGAAAAATCCAAAAACATTTTTCTTTTCTTTTCGGTTTTCCTTTCCCGTTTAATTAGATAGTAATATTATAAGAAAAGCCAAAAATATTTCATTGCTTGTTGGGAGTTTTCCCGTGTAAATAGTTTTTCTTTTTTTTTATTTTATTATTTTCCTTTCTTCAAGAAAACCGAAAACTCCAAAAATATTTTTCAGTTTGTTTCTCTGAATTTATTTTCTTTTATTTGAGTAGTCAAAAGGAGAAGACCACGATGAAAATATTGAGTGGCTCTCATATGCATTGGTGTTGATCTAAACCGTGAGCCCATATTACCTTGTCTTCTCCTTTGTATAAATGTTCAAAGATTCCATCTTAGCCCATGGCACACTTGCACTATTATTATTTTCACATCATTTGGTCGTGCAAGTGAAAGGCAATAATGACAATATTTGATGAAATGATCGTGGTAAAAGAAGCTGGTATGAACTCTTCTTGTTTTTTGTTTTTCTAAATATGTTTAGCTTGTTCGATCCTCATTCAGTATATCATGAGTGAACATGTTTATGATGACAATTAGAGATTATTGTTTCTCATACCATACCTAATTAGCTAGGAGTGGATAATGATTTATCTTGTGTGTCCACATGCATTAAAATGGTTATGATGTAGTATGATTGATATGGTACATTCCCTCTGAGTGATTTGAGCGGCTTGACTTGGCCCATGTGCAAGCATGTAGTTGATTCAAAACCAATGCAGCCTTCATGGTGTTTAAATTCAGAGTGTTCATATCCTACTCATGCTAATGCTCATTGTTAATTATTCGTAATGCATGAGCATGACCGTTTTTCGCTCTCTAGCTGGTCGCTTCCCTACCTATTGCTAGCCTTCACCTGTACTAAGCAGGAATGCTGCTTGTGCATCCAAACACCTATACCCAAGTTGTTCCACATGAGTCCACCATACATACCTATATGTAGTATTACCGTTCTGTTCCAAGTAAATTTTCATGTGCCAGATCTAAATATTCAAACAAACATCCTTTTTGTGTACTCATACCGCTCACGGAGCCATGGAGAGTTCGATATCTTCCATGTTAAGAGGGTTATTATTATGATGGGAGTTTATTCACCTGTCATTGCACGAGAGAGGCTTGTAAAACAAGGATGCCCAGTCCTGCATAATCAAAACTAAATTAAACAAACTCCTGGGACAGTTGACATGTTGGCAGGCACCCGTGGATTCACTTAGCCATGGTTTGTGTATGGATGATGGAAAGGAGTAAACTTTATATTTCTGTTTAGGAACCGCCAATAATTTGTTTAGCATGGAAGATATCAAAAACTTTATCGTGACGTTGACAGTAGAAGCACACCACTGAAAATAATATTCTTGACTCTGTTTTAAAAACTCCGAGCTCTGGCACCTCTGCAAATCAATGCTTCCCTCTGTCAGGGGCCTTTCATGTGGTTTATTTTTGAGACATCATCCTGTTACTAAAAGCACTAGACTGGAGAGCACTATTGTCATTCTTATGCATTGAGTCTAGTTAATGTTGGATGTGAGCATGACTGGATCTTTTCTACCCTGCATTATAATTTTTAGTCGCTACTTGAAAATCATAGGTGCTCTGCATTTATGTTTTGAGGTCTCAGAAAGGGCTAGCGAAATACCATGTCATCATATTATATTATGATTGTTTTGACAAATTGTTGACATGTGAGATACTTTATTATTGCTTGCTAGCTGGTTACGTATTGCCATGAGTTACTATGATTGCTAAATTATTATCATGGTTGTGTTTAATTATGATCTATGCTGAAAACTTGAACAGTAGCTGAGCATGTATACAACAACAAGAACAAAGAGTTTGTAAAAGATTCTTTATCACTTTCAGTTATCAACTGAATTGCTTGAGGACAAGCAATGAGTTAAGCTTGGGCGAGTTGATACGTCACAAACATATCTACTTTACCAAACACTTTTGCTCTTGTTTTGGACTCTAATTTGCATGATTTGAATGAAACTAATCTGGACTAATGTTGTTTTTAGTAGAACTACTTTGGTGTTATTTTTTGTGCAGAAATAAAAGTTCCCAGAATTGGATGAAACTTTGTGAATTATTTCTGGGATTTATGATGAATTATGGAGAAAAGATCTACCGGAGGGGGTGTGCCTGTGGGCCAGGAGGCATCAGGGTGTGGCCACACCCCCAGATGCACCCTAATAGTTCCTCGGGCCCACGAGGCTCCACCGACCCTAATTCCACTCCTATAAATTCCTATTCCCGGAGAAAAAATGGAGAGAAGTTTTCATCGCAATCTACGAGATGGAGCCACCGCCACCTTCCGTTCTTCCTCGGGATGGCTGATCGGGAGTTCGTTTGGGGCTCCGAAGAGTGGAGATCGTTACCGTCATCATCACCAACCCTTCTCCATCAACTATTCAGTGATGCTCACCACCGGGCGTGAGTAATTCCTCTATAGGCTTGCTGGTCAGTGATGGGTGCGGGTGGAATTGATCATGTAATCAAGTTAAGTTGATAGGGCTTCATCCCTAGTATCCACTATGTCCTGAGGTTGTTGTTGCTATGACTATGCTATGCTTAATGGTTGTTTACTAGGGCCCGAGTGCCATGATTTCTGATCTGCACATATTATATTATCTCTAAATATAAGATTGATTTGGATACTATCTTGCAAGTTGTATGCACCTATTACGTGTCTGGATCCGCATACCCCAAGGTGACAATAATTGGGATTCTTTTCGATGATTGCCGTAGGTTGAGGAGTTCATGTATTCACTACGTGTTAATGCTTTTTAACGGTTCCCAATTAAAAGGAGGCCTTAATATCCCTTAGTTTCCAATAGGACCCCGTGGCCAAGGGAGGGTAGGACAAAAGATGTCATGCAAGTTCTTACCGCAAGCATGTATGACTATATACGAAATACATGCCTACATTATATTGTGTAACTATTACATGATTGATGTCATCCATATATTTCCATCATTGCACCATGTCCTACGCTTTACATATGCTGAATCTTGCTAAGTTACTACTTTTGCTGTTATTGTCACACCTGCTACTCAATTGCTACTATCATTACTGTTACCAAAATTGTTGCTATCACTGTTATCGCTACTACTATTATTTGCCGTGCTACTAAACTTTTGCTGGAAAGAGATATCCCAGGTGCGGTTGAATTGACAACTCAAGTGTCAAGGCCAATAAATATTCTTTGGCTCCCCTTGTGTTGAATCAATAAGTTAGGGTCAAATACTACCCGTGAAGACTGTCGCGATCGCCTATACTTGTGGGTTATTAGCTCCCGCCACTTATCGCAATGTGCACGTCATGCACCTCAGCAACCTTGAAGCGGAAGCCCAACGAGGGAGTCGGCCACGGATGTTAACTTACAACGACTCACGCCCAAGGTAGTCGCCTATATGAGTTGGAACCCTTAGTGGAAGTCCGGACAAGGTTTCCAACATGGCCTCAAATGTCGTGTGTTGGGCCCCAAGCCGGTCCCGACTTGGTCGTTCATCCACTTCGTAGGCCTGGCCACACCTATCGATGTTTCGAACTACTGCGACTCCTGGAGTGAGAACAAAGAAGTTAATAGGCCGAGAGAGCTCGAGTTACTGAATCCCAATGTGCGGTAGTATCTTGTCTTGGAACACAAACACTAGATCTCATGTCCTATTGTAGGACCGAAAGTATGTCTAGAGGGGGTGATTAGACTACTTGACCAAATAAAAATCCTACCTTTCCCAATTATAAGTGTTGGCAGATTTTAGCATTGATAGCAAGTCAAGTACACCCTACACATGCATGTCTAAGAGTATAGCAGCGGAAATTAACAACAAGCATGTATAGTAGAGGGTAGGAAGGAAGATCAAACACAATTTGTAGACACGAAGATTTTTCCCGTGGTTCCGATAGGTGGTGCTATCGTACGTCCACGTTTAAGGAGTCTTCAACCCACGGAGGGTAACGGTCGCGAGAGTCCACGGAGGGCTCCACCCATAAGGGTCCACGAATTAGCAACCTTGACTATTCCATAATGGCTTCCGTCCACGAAGGACTAGCCTCACTATGGGTAGATCTTCACGAAGTAGGCGATCTCCTTGCCCGTACAAACTTCTTGGTTCAACTCCACAACACGAAGTAGGAGGCTCCCAAGCGACACCTAACCAATCTAGGAGGCACCACCCTCCAAAAGGTAATAGGCTCGGCAATGTCGATGAACTCCTTGCTCTTGTACTTCAAAATGATGGACTCCTCAACACACAATCACTCTCTCACAGATTTGGCTATGGTGGAAGAGATTGATTTGGTGGAAAGCAACTTGGGGAGGCTAGAGATGAAGATTCATATGGATGGAGTGGAATAGCTTGATCTCAGCACATGAGTAGGTGGCTCTCTCTCAGAAAATTGGATGGGGCAAGTATGGAATGGTTCTGACTGCTTCACTCTCGAGTGGGTGGTGGTGAAGGGGTATATATAGGCATCCCCAAAAATCCAGCCGTTACACCTAAAGAGACCAACTCGGTGACACCGATGTGTGAATCTCGATGGTACCGAAGTGACCAAAAGGCAGTAACTTTTGAATCTCGGTGAGACCGATATATAAATCTCGGTGGTACCGATTAGGTGACGAACGGTCAGATTGCGCAACTCGGTGATGCCGATCCAGAAAACTCGGTGGTACCGATTTTGTGAATCAAGGTAACAGAAAGTTGGCAACCCAAACTCGGTGGCACCGAAGTGGAATCGGTTGCACCGATGGGCTAGGGTTTGGCATGGGTCTGTCTCAGTTTGGGAATTGGTGGCACCGAGTGGAAAGTGTTGGTTGCACCGATTTTGGATATTTGACTTTGGACAGACTTTTGTGGAAGAGCTTGTGGGTGTTTTTGGTGACTATCACTTGTGCACGTGGAGCATCTTGTTCACCAACAGTACCTTACCCACTTTTAATAGTATTGGCTTTCCTATGGACTAAAAGTGATTTCTCACAAAGTAAAACGTAGAGTCCTCTTGTTTGAAGCTTTGCCAATCCATTTCCTTGCATCTTGGGGCATCTCCACAATCCTTTTGCCATCCCTATCATTGAACTTTTCCTGAAATATGCTTAGTGGAAACATTAGTTCAATGACATATATGTTGTTATTAATTACCAAAACCACCAAGGGAGCAAATGAGCTTTCAATCTCATCCTTTTTGGTAATTGATGACAACATATAGATCAGAGCTTCGACATATGATATAATCAATGAATATAATCGTCGCTTTGAGAAGTATGTGATAAGCAAGACCTCCCCCTAAATTTGTGCATTATTTTAGATTTGTGTTTGAATGCAAATGCACAATCGATTAGGTACATAGGGCACTCTTTCATGTCACATACAACTTGGTGGTGTGCGAGAATAATAAGAATGAACATCCTAGCACAACACAATCAAGCAAAGGTGAATGATCATCTCATAAGCATCATAATGATAGGAAGTAGTAGTAACACACATCAAGTGTATGATCAAAACACCATAAAAGTTTAACACATCCAAACCAAAAGATCAAATGTTTTGTAAAGCGATAAAAACCAAATGCTCTCTCACTCGAAGCCTAAAGATCTATATACACTTCTCCCCCTTTGGCAACAAGTTATGAAAAAGTTCAAAGGTATATATCTAAGTGCTCAACGGTAGTCGATGAAGGAGTCGAGAGAACTGCGTCGGCGAAGATGTCGGCAGACGTCATGGATGGAGTTGGTGTAGCAACGGGAGGTACTGGACCTGATGGAGCTGAGGAGGCTGTAGCAGGTGCTGATGAAGAAGCCCTCAAATCTGGAGCTGGCAATGTGGCTGATCTGGCCTGGGTAGTGAAGTGAGTGCCTGGCCTGAGAGGAGAGTCATCCTCATCATCTGAAGTGTCGGGACTGGGCACGCTGTCAAGTTCCTTCTTGAGCTCGTTCATTGTCTTTGTCAGCCCATCCACCTTGTCATTTAGAGTCTTGATCTTGTTTTCCATGATCCTCTCAAGACTATTTTGATTTGTTAAAATGTCCTTGATGTCCTTCTGCATGCCCTGAACGTTAGTGATCAAGAGTTCCATTTGCTCGTTCCTGGATCTAGGGACTTGAGCACTAGTGGCTCTAGCTGCCTCTGCCTCTGCCTGTGCTGCAGCTGAGGTGGGATGATCTGGGTTCATCTTCATGACATTGTCCTCAAGATCTGGCTGTAGGGGCAAGTGGGGCCTGTCAAGAGCAAAAATGTGCTTCTCCAGCATGGAGTTGATGAGCATCTGAATGTAGGGTGCATAGCAGCATGAGCGCTTCTGATCAGCAGCAACCCTCTTCACAGTCTCTACTATCAAGTCCATCACCCTTATCCTGGTGTGTCTATCAAGATGGATCAGCATGTTGATGGAATAGCCTTGAATCATCTTCTCATCTCCAGACTTAGGCATCAAGGTGTGTCTCAAGATAGTGTTCATGGTGCGGAGGCCAGCCTGAAGGAAGTAAATGGATCCTAACTTGTGAGATTTCAAGTTGGGAGCAGGGATCTCATTGTACATGTTCTTCATAGAATCATGGCTCTCCTTGGATTCAGAATAGACATCCAAGTCACCATCTTGCACCTTTAGGACTCCTAAGATGGCAGCCCATTCCTCAACAGAAGACTCATATCTTGCTCCTTCAGTCATCCACACAATCCTACCATCTCCATAGAAGTGAGCAGTGGAGTAGAATTGCATGATCATCTCGTCGTTCCATGCAGTGAATTCTTTGCCAATGCAATGAAAGTTGTCTTTAACATTTGGAAAGTACTATTCATTTGCCATGATATACTTCCAGTCAACGTATCTCATATCACTCACAGCTGGGCTCTTATCAAGCAAGACAGTCTCATAGAAATCTTGTTGCTCCTTGGTATAGAACCTGAAGTCCACAACTATTTTTCTCCTCTGGGCATATGGATCAATTGCTCTCCATGCCCTCAAACCAGAATCCTTCCTCTTCTTCATGTATTCAGCAAGCAAATGGCTGGCATTGTGCTCTGGAAGGTGTGGTCTGAGTTTTATCAAGGCACTCATGTCATCATCATCCTCAGCTTCCCTGAAAGTGGAGGTCTTGTTCTTGCTTGAAGCCGGTATCTCTCTGGAGAACCTCTTAGGCTTATCAGCAGCAGCAGCCTTCTTGGGAGCAGATTTGGTGCTCTTGGAAGTGGTAGTCTTAGGCATAGCATCTGCCATAAGCTTATTCTTCTTCTTGGGAGGGGCCTTTGCAGCTGGCTCTACCTCCTCCTCTGCAGCAGCCTCCTCTGGATCCTCAAACATAGAGGTAGGCCTGCCAATAACATGGATAATCCTCTTCCTGGCTCTCTTCTTCTCCCCTGCCTTCTTTGGCAAAGATTTCTTGGGAGGCACAACGGTCATGGTTGCTCTGGAGCTCTCAGGTGCTCTCACTGTCTCAGAGCTAGCATACTCCTTCCTGATAGCTTTCTTCTTCTTGGAAGAAGTGGCAGCATCATCTTTCTTAGGCAGCTCATCAGGGATGAAGTCCTCATCCTCCTCATCAGAATTGAGCTTCCTCCTAGTCCTTGTAGCAGCCTTGGGCAAGTCAGGAGAACTAGGCACATCATCAAAACTCTCTTCAGGGCTAGTGCCTGAGTCCATGTCCACACTCTGCTCTCGGAGATCATTCTGGCTATCTTCAGGATCTGACATATCTGACCCTGTGAATAGAGTGTAGAAGAGTGGAGAAGATGAGTCATCACAAAATGCAGACATTTCAAAAGTTTGAACTAAGATTTCTCAAATTTTGCATTCTGCCAAATGTATGTCGGTACAACCGAGGTAAAATTTTTGGACCCACCGAGACAAACAACCGGCTTTCCAGAAACTTGGCACCATTTTCGGTCACACCGAAAATTAGTACTCGGTTCCACCGAGGTGTTCTCAGCTGGCCAGAAAAACCGAATCGGTGCTACCGATTCTTTTGCATCGGTTCTACCGAGATTCATGTGGCGGACGGCAAAATCTAAAAAATCGATCGTTTGCTATTCTACTGGAATTTCTAGAGGAAAGGGAGGTTTGCAATCTGTGGATTACGATAAAGTTAACTCCAATGCGCAAGAATTGGACGAGGAGCGCAAGGAAGGCCGGATCCATACCCTAGCTTGGTGAAGGATCCGCTACGGCGACGACGGCGGTGAAGATTCCGTCGGCGGCGGCGATTCCCAGCGGCGGAGACGCATGGGGAGGCAAGGGCGACGACCAGGGGTCTAGAGCGGCAGCTTAGGGTTGGAGAAAAACGGGCTCTTGAGATTGAATTTCCAAAGTTGTTTCCGCCAGGATATATACCCTTCGCTGTCGGTGACACCGGTTCGAAATTTTTGGTGTCACTGAGTTTCTCAACCGTCGGCTGACAGGGAAACTCGGTGTAACCTAGAATAAGGAATCGGTGTTACCGAGATTGAAAATCCAGATCAACCCTAGGCCTTCGGTGAGACTGAGAATTTTGGGTTGGTTCCACCGAGATGCACTTGGGTGGTTTTAGTGGTCAGTCCTTTGTCGATACGGAACTCTGAGTGCTCCTCACACAGAGGGATCGAAAAGTACTTGTTCAAATTTTGTGATGCATCAAGAAAAGAATATGAGGTGAGAAAGCATAGATAGCTAGAGAGTGGTCCTAGGCATTCTTCTCCGTCCAATTGGCAAAAGAGAAAACAAAAGCTAAATAGCAACAATTGGATGTCCTCGAATGGATAAATAAATGGAGACCAACATGCTCACACAATAAGATCTCAAATGAAATCATGGCAAACATGCACAAACATACTAGCATCTATCAAGCATTTTGGCAATGACGGAGTCATCTATATATGAGTATATTGACTTAGGAGCCAAGTAAGAATACTTGATCATAGGTCATACTCATCGTTTATGCACAAGTGGGGTTACCACTTTTACATAAAGCGTTTAATGTTGTCACATACTAAGAGATGCTTTAACTCAAGTCTTAGAGTAAAGCTCCCCCTTGATGTGACATCCCCCCATAGGAGGGATAAACTAACCTTGGGTTTTGTTGATGAAGACTTCATGTGGGTGATGTAGTGGTGGATGCTCAAGGTTGATGAAGATCACCATGAGTTGGGAGCATCCCTTTTGTTTCCTTACTCTTCTCACCTACATGGGTTAGTCCCAACATACAAGAGACAAATACAAGGATATCTATGGACATGGAGTGCAAAGCATGTGTGATGATGTCCATGGATTTGTTGATTACTTTGTCCCTTGCTTACCTTTGAGGGAATGTGTGACTCCTTGAACTATTGCATAGAGTTGATGTTGATTGCAACTAGTTCTTGCCAATAATGAATGTGAGTGAATTTCATTGGCGGAGTCACCCCTCAAGAACTTCTCTAGTTCTTCTTCTTGGGGACCCACATCAACTTGATGGGGATCCTTTGTGTTGAAGTTGCCCTGGTAGAAGTTGAGCTTGAAGTAGCCTTGGGAACCCACTCCACCAAAGCTTGGGATTCATCTTCATATGAGTCAATGTCCTCTAGAAGCTTCTTCTTGCCCTTGAGCTTGTGGTCTTGTGGTGGAAGGTCATCTTGAGTGTTTGTTCCCTTGGGAGGAGTATTTTCATACTTCTCCTTTTGAGGAACAAACTTGGGATTGGGGTATTGACCTTCTTCCCATTCAACTCCATTAGCATTGAAGTAGCCAATGCCATGGTTCTTCCGGTATCCTCCGTGCTTGCGTACAATCTCCTCAAATTTCTTACACCCGGCAAGACTCTTGTAGATACCTTTCTCTATAATTCCTTTCAATAAAGCATTTTCTTGCTCAAGTGTAACTTGGCTAAGAGAATCATCATTAGTGGAATCAATAGAACTACTAGAAGCAACATCATTAGATTTAGCATTTTTATTTGCTACTAGATGAAGAACCTTTCTTTCCTTTGTTACTAGTTTGTCTAGATTTAACTTGTGGCAATGATGTAGACAAGAGTAGTCGTTTGGCTAGATAAGATGAAGTCTTCTTTCGGAGATCGTCATTGATAGCTTTAAGAAACTCATGCTCTTGCTCCAAGGTGAGCTTCTCGAAGCATAGCTTCTCATGAGTCCTTACAAGCTCTTTATGATCTTCGAGAGTAGATTCATGGGCTAACTTAAGAGTGTTTAATTCTTTAGTTAGTTGTTCTATTTTCATCTTATCATCATCAAATGACTTATCTTGCCTAGCATGAGAATTATCAAGTTCATTTTGACTAACATCACTAGTTTCATCAAAGTGCAAGTCATCATCACAAAGCAAATCATCTTCATCACTATTGAAATTAAGATACTCGGGATGCGATACCTTGGGGCCTTTAGCCATGAAGCAACTTCCACTCCCTTCATTTGGTGAATCAAATAGATCGTAGGAGTTGGTAGTCACTAGTGCAAGTCCGGCAACACCTTCATCTTGACTATAGTCGGAGTTGGAGTGATAGCTTCTCTCGGAGTTTTTGTCGGAGTCGGAGCCGGAAACCCATTCACCAACATGAGCTTGATGTCTTCTTCTTGTGTAGCTCTTGGTGTACTTGTCCTTCTTCTCTGAATCCCTACTTCTCCTTGAGGGTCTTCGTTCATAACGATCATCTCTACTCCTTCTCTCTCTTTGAGGTGATTCATTCCTTGAGATTCATCTTCTAGGTGACCCTTCTCTTCATTTGTAGGGAGCCGTGCACTCATTGGAGTAGTGTCCGGGCTTCCCACAATTGTAGCAGTTGCGGTCACGACTTGACGAATGCTTCTCTTCATATCTTGAGTTGGAGCTTCGTTCTTTGCCTCTATTCTTGTAGAACTTGTTGAATTTCTTGACCATGAGGCTTATCTCTTCATTGGTGACAAGGTTGTCGCTTGAAGTTGCGGGAACATCACTTGTGGCTTTGTAAGCACCGCTAGACTTGTTGTGAAGCTCTTCTTTGTCTTTGAGTGTCATCTCATGAGCAACAATCCTTCCAATGACTTTCGTAGGCTTGAGATTTTTCTAGTTGGGCATCATTTGGATCAATGTGCAAACGGTGTCGTATCTCTCATCCAAAGCTCGAAGTATCTTCTTGATGATGAATTTGTCGGTCATTTCTTCGCTTCCTAAGCCGGCAATCTCATTGGTGATGAGAGCTAGCCTAGAGTACATCTCCGCGACTCCTTCACCATCCTTCATCTTGAACTTGTCAAGCTGACTTTGAAGAACTTCCAACTTGGATTCTCTCACGGACTCGGTACCTTCGTGCATATCAACCAAAGTATCCCAAATCTCTTTTGCATTCTGGAGACGGCTGATTTTGTTGAATTCTTCGGGGCATAGGCAGTTGAAGAGAATGTCACATGCTTGAGCGTTGTATTGCAACATCTTCAATTCATCCGGTTCCTTTCCATCACCAAAGAATTCACCTTGCAAGGCAACACGAACAACAGCCCATACGGCGGGGTTATGACCAAGAATATGCATTTTCATTTTGTGCTTCCAACTAGCAAAATTAGTGCCATCAAAGTACGGACCTCTACGGTGATAATTTCCCTCACTAGACGCCATACTCTCCTAGGTTGTGAAACCAATGCAATGGAGACCAAAGCTCTGATACCACTTGTAGGACCGAAAGTATGTCTAGAGAGGGGGTGATTAGACTACTTGACCAAAAAAAATCCTACCTTTTCCCGATTTTAAGTGTTGGCAGATTTTAGCATTGATAGCAAGTCAAGTACACCCTACACATGCATGTCTAAGAGTATAGCAGCGGAAAGTAACAACAAGCATGTATTGTAGAGGGTAGGAAGGAAGATCAAACGCAATTTGTAGACACGAAGATTTTTCCCGTGGTTCCGATAGGTGGTGCTATCGTACGTCCACGTTTATGGAGTCTTCAACCCACGGAGGGTAACGGTCACGAGAGTCCACGGAGGGCTCTACCCATAAGGGTCCACGAATTAGCAACCTTGACTATTCCATAACGGCTTCCGTCCACGAAGGACTAGCCTCACTATGGGTAGATCTTCACGAAGTAGGCAATCTCCTTGCCCGTACAAACTTCTTGGTTCAACTCCACAACACGAAGTAGGAGGCTCCCAAGCGACACCTAACCAATCTAGGAGGCACCACCCTCCAAAAGGTAATAGGCTCGGCAATGTCGATGAACTCCTTGCTCTTGTGCTTCAAAATGACAGACTCCTCGACACACAATCACTCTCTCACAGATTTGGCTATGGTGGAAGAGATTGATTTGGTGGAAAGCAACTTGGGGAGGCTAGAGATGAAGATTCATATGGATGGAGTGGAATAGCTTGATATCGACACATGAGTAGGTGGCTCTCTCTCAGAAAATTGGATGGGGCAAGTATGGAATGGTTCTGAGTGCTTCACTCTCGAGTGGGTGGTGGTGAAGGGGTATATATAGGCATCCCCAAAAATCCAACTGTTACACCTAAAGTGACCAACTCGGTGACACCGATGTGTGAATCTCGGTGGTACCGAAGTGACCAAAAGGCAGTAACTTTTGAATCTCGGTGAGACCGACATATAAATCTCGGTGGTACCGATTAGGTGACCAACGGTCAGATTGCGCAACACGGTGACGCCGATCCAGAAAACTCGGTGGTACCGATTTTGTGAATCGAGGTAACAGAAAGTTGGCAACCCAAACTCGGTGGCACCGAAGTGGAATCGGTTGCACCGATGTGCTAGGGTTTGGCATGGGTCTGTCTGAGTTTGGGAATCGGTGGCACTGAGTGGAAAGTGTTGGTTGCACCAATTTTGGATATTTGACTTTGGACAGACTTTTGTGGAAGAGCTTGTGGGTGTTTTTGGTGACTATCACTTGTGCACGTGGAGCATCTTGTTCACCAACAGTACCTTACCCCCTTTTAATTGTATTGGCTTTCCTATGGACTCAAAGTGATTTCTCACAAAGTAAAATGTAGAGTCCTCTTGCTTGAAGCTTTGCCAATCCATTTCCTTGCATCTTGGGGTATCTCCACAATCCTTTTGCCATCCCTATCATTGAACTTTTCCTGAAATATGCTTAGTGGAAACATTAGTTCAATTACATATATGTTGTTATTAATTACCAAAACTACCAAGGGAGCAAATGTGCTTTCACCTATGAGCGGTTTCAATGAGACAACCCACCATGTACTCCTACATGGACTCTCATAGCTACCTTTACCAAAACGGATTCACACACTTAACTCTCACACAGTAGGACATGAACACCTCCATTCCAATTCATCGCCAGGATGGATAAAACCCAACACGACTCTAAGCATAGCAAGCATAGTAAGCAAGCATGGATGAGGAAGCACAACAAGGCTTAAGCAGTTGCTACTCATGCTAAGTGGTTTCAACTATTTACTGTGACAAAGACAGGTCATGCAAAGGAATGGGTTTAACTAACGAAACATGTAACAATTGAATCATTGTTGTCCTAATGCAGTAAAAGAGAGCGAGAGTGAGAGAGTGGGATTGTATCGGAATGCTCAAAGGTGGGTTCCTTGCCTCATAGTTCTGAAGGTAGTACTTCTCTTCATTGGTGTCAACGATCATAACGTTGAAACCATCGCCTTCAGAGAAGGAATTACACCAACAAACAAGAAGAAGGAACACATTCAATGTGATGCAACAAATATGATGTATGCTATGGCATGTGAAGGTACTGAATTCACCTAGTACAATATCTAGCCATATTAATTGAAGTGGAATTCAAATAGACATCAAATTCCAACTCCAAACTATGTATCAAATTTTCCCTCATCATCATTTGTCCTAGTTGGTGATGTTAGCTTGCTTAAACATGCATGATCTTGGCATAAACAGATTCATTATATTTTTTTGATCATTTTTCATATATAAATTATTTTCATCTGACTTATAGATTATTTTCTATGAATTTTAGAAGTTTAAACTATTTTCTTGAATTTCCTGGTTTATTATTATTCCAAAAAAATCACTAATTGCGTTAGCACCGCATCATGCTGGTGTCAGCAAGTCAACAGACCCTGGTCCATGTCAAACCTGACACTGGGACCCGCCTGTCATAGGCACTACTACTAAACCAAATTAATTCAACTAGACTAATTTTGTTTAACAGGACATGGCCCACTGTTAGTGACTCTAGGTGGTGGTTAGCGGCTAATTAAGCCAGCCACGTCAGGGCGGCCGTAGAGAGGCCATCGGCGACCAAACTAACGGCGGAGGCTCGCCGGAAACACGCTGCCGTAGCGGTTGGCTTGCGCGAGTGGCACCCGCGAGGAGCTCTTGCTCGTTCGCATCCAACGGACCCAATGAGGGGCCGCATGGTGGCCGGAGACGATGGCGATGGCGACCTTGGCGGCTACCGGGGCTGCGGTGCACCAGAGGGGGAGGTGTGCTCGGTTGCGGTGGTTATGTCCTACAACGATGGTGGCGGCAAGGCCACGACGACAAGCTTGCAGTCACGGCAACACAATGGCTAGGGGACACGCGGGGCAACAGTGGCAAGGGGAGATAGCAAGTGGGTCACTATGGTTATAGTGGAGGTGACAGCAAGGCCGAGGAGGTTTCAGTGGCGGAGAATCGAAGCCGGCGATCTTCGGTGTCCGACGATGAGGGCGGCGATGGTTACAGCGATGAGGGGCTTCCAGGCTTTATCCCTTCTTCTGGACGGATGAAATGAACGACGGCGGAGCAGCTGGATACGGTTGCGGGGCTTAGCGAGGTCAGAGGTCGCGGCTATGGTGAACGGCGGCGACGGTGGCTTTCGGCCGAGCAAGAGAGAGAGGTCGAGGGGAGAGGGAGGAGAGCGAGGGGATAGACGTGAGGTAGAGGGGGCCGTGCACGTCTCTCCAAGGGAGAGATGAGGATGAGGGGGATGCAGGAGGTGGCCAGGGACGTGGCCACGACGGCTGCAGTGCAGGCACACAAGTGCTTCTCCTCCTGGCAGGAGGAAAAAGACGATGATGCCCTTGTCGGCTGGGCCTCCCACTTGGGCTACAGGTAAGCCTTCTGCTTTCCCATTTTTTATTTGTTTTTGTTTTATCATTTCTGCCTTTTTTTGATTTAGATAAAGCTCTAAACCATTTTTTGTAAATTCTGAAAATTTCATATGTGGACTAAATGGATTTAACCGGTGCCACATAAAAAGTTTCAGAAATATTGGACTTATATTTGATATATAACAAATATAAATACAATGCAAATATTTATTGGATTAACTCAAATGCCCAAAATAATATCTGTGTGATTCTAAAAATATTGGTTTGCATTTTACCTCTTGCCAATATTTTCTTAGAATACCAGGACCATTTTCTTGGACTTATTTGAAGCAATTTTTATATTGCTCATTTTTGACAAAAATGTTCTAAGGCTTGCTAATTCCCCATTTCAAATTCATTTGAATTTAAAATGCATGCATGAATATGCAGTGACAAGCAAAGGTAAAACTAGGGTTGTGACAATATCCCAGGAGAAGTACCTCAAGGACTACCTCAGGAAGTTTGGCATGCATGAATGCAAGGGATACAAGACGCCAATACCTACAAACGGTCACCTCTGCACGGACGAAAATGGTAAAGATTTCGATCAGAAGGTATATCGCTCCATGATTGGCTCTTTATTGTACCTATGTGCATCTAGGCCAGATATAATGCTTAGCGTTTGCAAGTGTGCCCGATTTCAAGCGGCACCAAAGTAATCACATCACCTTGTTGTTAAGCGAATAGTTCGATATTTATCTCACACCCCAATGCTAGGATTATGGTATCCAAAGGGCTCAAAGTTTGATCTCATTTGCTATTTAGATTCAGATTTCGCTCGCGACAGAGTTGATCGCAAGTCTACATCAGGCACTTGTCACTTTCTGGGTCGATCTCTTGTATGTTGGTCTTCGAAGAATAAGAACTGTGTATCACTCTCCACTGCTGAAGCCAAATACATTGCTGCTGGCGCCTGCTGCACTCAGCTTCTCGGGACGAAGCAAACCCTCAAGGACTACGACATCACCAAGAAGAAAGGACCACTCTACTACGACAATGAGAGTGCTATCAAGATCGCCCACAACCCAGTACAACATTCAAAGACAACGCTCGTTCAGATATGACATCATTTCCTTCGTGATCATGTGTTGAAGGGAGACATCCTCATCAAGCATGTGAAGATAGAAGAGCAACTGGCTGATATCTTCACAAAGCCTTTTGATAAGAAGAGGTTTTGCAAGCTGCGATGTGAGCTAGATATCTTAGAATCCTCAAATGTCCTTTGAATGGACACACATCTAACGCTTATGCATATTGATAACTTTAATGCACAACACACGATGTAATGTATGTCTTCAACTCACAAGATTTACAATCTAAATGTGAAAATATTAACGAAGAATATGACTTCGGAGTGCTACGATAATTGTGTGCCATGTCTGGGTCTAACATTCTTATACGGTGGGTAACACCACCACCCCTTCTGAAGACCTTGCCTTTATCTTCGCACTTCTTTTTCTGTCTTCATGAAACTGAGTTTATCTTCAAGTTGAATGATAGTCTTTAAATTTTCACCCTTATCAATTGAATAGATCATGCTAATATTCTTGAGATTTGTCCTCTACATCATTTCAACTATAGCTATATCTTCGAATTTTATCTAGGCAAATGTGATCGGACCAACACATCTCGTCTATGCTTATCTCTCCTAACACTGTTCAACTCCAGTCATATGCATTCTACTTGACACGTGTTGATTGTCTTCACTGCATCCTTGGCGGTCGAAGATATCGGAATCCGGGCTCCGGGGACCCAAGGAGGTTCGAACTCTGGGGTGCGCAAGTTCTCTCACCCTACTCTACCTCGCAACCTCACGGTGGCTCTCCGGCATGTTCGAGCTAAGGAGAAGAGCAGTAGACACGGCAGTTTACCCAGGTTCAGGCCACCTTGCGGTGTAAAAACCTACTCCTGCTTGTCTGGATTGCTTGAGGTTGGGAGTGAGTACAAGGGTTGGTTCTGGCTAAATGGGGTCGATCTCCCTCTATGGTGGCAGCCTATCCCTTCTTATACTGGCCTTGGTCCTCTTCCTATGAAAACGCAAGGCGGGAAGGGTCGCCATGACGTACAGCTAGTTTAAAGGTGGACAAAACTGCATCTTATCCTGACAAAAGTGGTCTTCGCCTGCAAAAGCCTCCCGTCGTGACGCACTGGTGGGCTCGGGGATGACCTCCGTCCTGACGAGCCCTCGGCCTTGGTCTTCTTTCAACAAACAGGAAACCTTTGGGGGTTGCTTTGGGAGCGTGCAAGACGGCCCTGCTCCCCTATCACAATAGAGGAAACCCTCCTCATTCGTGTCTGCTGGCACGGATCCTGGCGCCGCTTGGCATGACACGCGTCGCCCACGTGAAGGTGCAGGACCGCTCGGCCCCGCCGAGCCATCCTAGATCACTCCCCTCGCAGAGGATCCGGGGGCAGCATTGAGAAAGGCCTAGCGAGGGGGCTTCATGAGGCACTTGATGATGTTTGCTCACGTACGCCTCGTGAGGCGGGGCCCTCACGAGGGTCTTGCTCCCGTAGTCTAGTGGTGGGCTGCCCTGGGCCCTTGGCGTGCGCCGTGTCCTGGGCCGTAGGCAGACGGGCCTAGGTACCCCCGGTCCCACGGGCCCGACAAAAGACAAATGCAACCAAATGGTTAAAATATGAATCTTAGCTTTTACCGCTCTTATCGCAACTGTTCTCACGCTCGTCGCTACAGATTGGAGTTAGTGGGCTGTGAGACGTGTGCATGCATGCCACACGTCTCACTAAGCCAAAGGGTCAGGGGCATATCCGTCCAAAAATTTCTGGCTGTTTCAGTTCCACCCTCCTTCTAAATACTAGACCCCTGACTCATTTATTACTCTTACCTCTCCTGCCTTCTCTCTCGAGCTCCAAACCCTAGCGCCGCTGGTGGAATTCATCTTCGCCTGAGAAGAAACGCTTAGCTGGCGTGCCTTCTTCGTTGTCGTACTCATGCCGGCGGGATCATCTTTGCCTCGCTGCCGCCGTAGCCGTCTGCCACCACCAAGCTAGGGTGTAGCAGATCGAACCGCTCGGCTTCTCTGCCTCGTTCGATAGTTCTTCATGTTCTTCACCGTGGTATATAAAAATCTTATTTGTACCGCTCGTTTGATCCGAAAAATTACCAAATTTTTTTGAATGATGTTTTTCCACTTTCCCTTTGACAGCACTCAAATATCAATCTGAATTTACTAAATGCCTTCACTTATGTCGAAATTTTGGTTTGATTTCTCACTTGTGCAACTTCTTGGACTTGCACAAATCTGAAACCACCTTATCTTGTGCAAAAGTGAATGTCTTCGGTGAATGAGGTCATTATCTTTGGATCATATTTTATCTTCAAAATCTTCTGAGAATGCATATGACCTATTATATTACCCTCGCATCTCTAATTCTTTCACAGGTACATGTCCACAGTAGAATCACTAGGATCTCATAACCTGAATTCATTTGCAGACTACTTGCAGATTCATTTGGACTTACCTGAAGCCATTTCACGTTTGGATTCTTGTGTGAAGACAATACCTCAGTTGCAGACAATGGCTACAGAGTCTACACCCAAGAAGGGTGGAAGCAAAAGCGTACGAACATTGCAAAAGATCTTCCACCTGCACTATCTTAACAATATAAGTCTTATCCTGAGGAAAATTACACTCAGCGCAAAAACCGGATTCAACGGATCAGAAGATATTGGGAAGTGGAATGGTTAATTATCACTTTCTCACCGGAGAGTATGTTGAAAAGAACGCTTATCAGGCCCCCTAGACTGACATTATATACAATAATCTTCTTCCCAAGACTATGGTTGATGCCATCAAGATTGGATTCTATCCTTGTATGGTCAGGCTGCTAATGCCACATAATCCAGATCCGTCAAGCATCATTGGGTGTCCTGACGGTGAAGCTCCTACCTCTGATCCGAAGCCTTTGAAGAAAAAGAAGGCTTCCAAGCCTAAGGACTCAAGGGCCTCGAAGTCAATCACACCAAAAGCTTCGCAATCAAGGCCCGATGAACCATATGAAATGAGCCAACAAACTGAACATGAATCTCGCACATCTCCAAGGCTAAAGAGAAAGCAAACTGCAGGTCATGTACCGAAGCCATCCGTCACCTTGATGGATGGTGATAATATTATTGAGCTTTGTGATGATGAGTTCTATGATGAAGCCCTTGCAAGGATTATCCAGCAAAAGGAAGAGGAAGCCAAACGCCAGGAAGATATGCATCTCTTTGATGCAGACATACTGGACCACTTCATTGATGAATGGTTTCGTGATCCCTACATCACCATTCATGCGCTTCAGCTTCCCCTTGGCTTACGCGCAACCTTCCACGGGCTTGTGAAGGAAGAGCTCGTTGTTGCAAAACGCCTTGTGGAGCAACGCGAGAAGATTAGCCATGAAAAGGCTCTCTTCAATAAACATAAGGACAAACTTGGAGCCGAAAAAATCCAAGGCTATCAGCAGATGATGTCTGATCTCAATGCTGTATTTGTCAAGCGTCAAGACGCTGTTTGTGGTGCTCTTATGTGCCTAAAGAGAAAGGCCAAATTGATGGTAGATGCCCAAAATCACATGCTCAGGCAAAAAGCACTTGGCCGACCTGCTCTTGGCCCTCGAGTTATTCAGAAGACAAAGCAGGCTTCAAAGGCGTCAAGCCATCTTGAACAGGAGAGAAATGATATGCCAAGTATCATCTTTCCTGCTAGCTTCTCTGGAACCAGAACACCCCCTCCTTCCTCTGCTGCATCCAGCAAGAAGACCAAGACTACCGAGGCTGAAGCCAAAAAGCGCAAGCATATTCAGACTGCTGAAGCTCAACCCTCCAAGAAGACAAAGATAAATAGAGCAAACTCTTCGCACTCAACCCAAGCGCCCCCCAGAAGCTCCATCTGTGACTCCACCTGCTCAAGAGGAGCCCCTGCTGGTGAACCCTATCTCTACGGCTGCACCAGCATCTGAAACTGTTGATAGACATGTTGTTTTGGATGAGTCTACTACCATAGAGGTGAAACAACTAAAGAAATTCCATATGCTAAACCCACCGTAGTTGAAGACATTGATACAGATGCAGCTGAAGACATTGATGTAGATGTAGCTGAAGACATTGCTCCTGATACTACTGTACACAAGGACAATGTTGATGTTGAACCTGAACCGGTGCTTCAACTGGATGCACCCGTTGTATCATCGCCACTGCCAAAAGTCAGTGAACATGTGGACATTGGCTCCCCTGTAACACCAATCGTTCCTAATGAGTTTTGGGAACAAAATCACCCCAACACCCCCATGTACGAGTCATTCCTCGAACTCCACCTACTCCTCTTTCAACTCCAGTGTTGCAATCACCTCAGTCTCCATTTGAGGATATGGAGGGCGAAACATCTGAACATGCGTCGCCCCTCAAAAGGCTTCGTAGAGGACCAAGGCCAATAATATCGTATATGACTAGCATACCAAAAGAGGAAGTGCATGCTGACCCGACTGCATCAGTCGAGGAGGTTCCCATGGCTGAAGACACATTTCATGCACAACCAGAACTTGAAGAGAAAGCTGCTCAAGATATTGCGCCTAATCCTACTGTTGTCCCACCCGAACCCCAACCAACATCAACTCCTGAGGGCGAAGTTAATGCCCCATCTCATGATGGTCCTCCTATCCCTGCTACGCCATTAACTGACGACAATTCTGAAAATATTGTCATGGCTCTCAATCGGGAAGGAGAAATGGTGCCCACTAGACGGCCTAGGATGGTTCGTCCACCACGGATGGGTCCTTAGTATGAATTCAACATTCATTGCCACCCACGAGTCATGAACTCGATGCCAAGGCTTCCGTGTCTTTGTCAACAAGGTCCAGCACGTCCTCTTGTCTTTAGTGTCCAGGACTTCAGACTCAACAACACGTTCTTTGACTCTGACCGAAATCCCTATGAGCGTCAAAAAGTTCGGTCTGATCGGTTTTGGAGTGCTCAACAACGCCACTACTATTCATGTGTGCTCTTTGGCCAAAACATGATATTCCCCCACAAGCATCTTAGCTTTGAAGCCATGAGTTGCCTTTCGTGTTTTGATCATGCCCTAGAATATCTTCAGGATGTTGGACTAGTGCCCTTCGTCGTTGATCACGAAGACTGGAATGAAGAAATCATTCTTCAATTTTATGCAAAACTCCACATCTCAGGCTTTAGCAGAGATCTAAAGACATGGGCCATGGACTTCATGATTCGAGATGAGAACATCAAGGCTCCTGCTATGGAATTCTTTGCCACCACTCCACTTGCTGCATCTAGCGAAGACTTTCATCCGCAATCTGATGCCTATCTGGAAGCTACTATGAGCATATTCCAAGCGCGAGAGCCCAACATGACAGAGATGTTGACAATGATGAAGCCAATGGCACATGATGCACCCTTGCCCACAGCATTCTTTGTTGATGATCTTCAGTACCTGTCAAAGGTATCTACCATGTTCTTTGTCATACTATATGGCCAATCAAGGGGCATTCATCTTCGACCAAGCTGGAAGGTGCCATGAAGACATTGATCTACAATAGAGTCTATGGCATCAGGTTCAATCTTCAAGATCTATTCATTCGCAACCCTGCTCCTTCTGGTATGGATCTATTTGAACCGAAGATTTATGCACCATGGATCATGCGCTTCATCAAGCGCTGAACAAACACAAAGTATCTACCCTCTGTTCACAACCATGTTGTGTTCCTTCCGGAAGTGGAAGTCATTCATGAACACATTTACCCTTCCAAAGGAAAGAACCCCATTGTGGAAGGCACAAGTGGCACAACCAATATTGAAGGGCTTCACATTCCCATTGATCCTGCCAGGGCCACACTGATTGGCACCATTCGCCGTCCTTAGCCAAGTGCCACTGCAATTGAAGCCACTGCAAGCACTGTGCCTACACAGACCCAACCCAGAAGGGAACCTGTTATGGCAGACGAAGAGCTTCTGGTCTCTCTTCATCAAAAGCACGATAGGCATCATGAATGGACCAGGCGGCAAATCCAATCTGTTATGACTGATATCAATCACATTTGCAACATCATCACCAAGAACACTTTTGTGGCCCATGAATCATGGAGGCGTTCCTGGAAGACATTGACTATGCTGGCTCTGGTGGATGATCTTCGTGAACAAGGCTTCGAGAAGAAGTTCAGATTCTATGCCGCTCCTCCTAGGACGGAGATGTGGCATAGGGTGACATCTCTCGAAGACAGTCACTATTCTTCTTCAGCACCATATGTCAATGCTGATCACGCCGATGATGAAGCTGAAGATGTCACTTCTTGTAACAGCCCAAGTGCATTCCCTTGCCATCTTTGTAATATTTCATGTGTGAACCTTCTATGTATGCCATCATGTGGTTTGAGTAAAAATATTTTGCTTCATATCATTTCGCATCATGGCAACATATCATCATCTCATTCTTGTGCATCATGCTTTGCTGGATGTGATGTTGTGGGAGTGTATGTGTTGAAATGTGAGTGCTTGATGTGGTGTGTGGGATTGATGCCTACAACTATTTTCCTCTAAGCTTCTCCTCCATCTCTCTCTTCTATTCAAATTCTATGGATGTGGTGATTTTACTTGCCCTTATCAATTTAATAAAATGTTGCAAAGCTCTCAAATATTCTGTTTGGATTTTGAAAATTAATACATAGCCCTGTGTTGCTCTCCACCTTTTATAATCTTTGCAAAATAGACTATTATAATAATTATAGTTGCTTTATTTTTTTGTCTCTCCAGAGTACGAATTCTTGTGTCTATTTCACCTAGAGCCTATCTTGTATGTATCAAGTAGGTGGTCTAGCCTGTTAGCTAGAGGCACAACTATATCCCTGGTAGACCATGGTTCAAATCCCCAGGGCCTCAATTGTTTTTCTTCCCTCGTTTTTTTTGCATTGCAGGGTCCAGCTCCACACATAGAATTCTGCTGAGTCCTCTCTGGTTGTCTGTTTTATCAGTGTTTAGCATATTTTTACATTGCATAACTTTTATTCTAGGCATCATATGGGATTGTGGTTTATATGAAAGCTGAACTACGTCTTGTGAGCTATCTGTTAGTGCCATTTTGAGCCATGTTATAATCTGTCAGCGTGTTGTTATAATTGTTTGAAAAGTGCATCAGGATGTAAACGACCAAACCTATTAAATGTTGCAACTTTGATCATGCATAGTTTTTGATACATGCCTCCATTGCAAATACTTTATATATGAAACTTGGCTAAAATGTTGTGTAGATTCATAATATGGTAGTCTCACACATGCTAAGAATGTTTAAATTGTTGTTGGTTAAATTTGCCTTAATGCCATGCTTCAAAAGTTTATTCCATAACTAAATAACCCTAGTTCCAAATTTAATGATCTATATATGCAAATTGATTGGAAAAATGTGTAGAGTGACATGGTGAACTTTATTTTCCTATTTAACATACATAAAATTGTGTTTGAGGCAGAACAGTACCTAATACTAAACTTGCTCATGGAATTGTTTTGGAAATGAGTTATGTTGTTTCCGGACTCATTGACAATGCCTAGTTAATGTAGTTTTCTTATGCTCCACCTATTGCCATGCTAAAAAACATTTAAACCTGTTGGTTAAATAAACAAGAATGAACTAAATAATTATAATGTGGAGTTTCGTCAATATGTAACCCCTTCATATTGATCTTCACTTAACGTGTAGTATTTGTTTGTTGTGCTTGCCGTGCCGTGAATATTTAAACTTGGTCATGCATCATACTTGATTGTGCATCATACCTTGCTTGTATGTTTATTGGGTGTTATTCTTTCTTGTGGGTAGCATCGGGTGACGAGAACGAGTATGAGGAACCCGACGAGAACGAGTACGAGGAACCCGTCGAGAACATTTCTGAGGAGCAAGTGTACTACCCTACTGAAGACCCACCAAGAAAGATGATCGTACCCGGATCCCGACACTATTTTAGCTATGCTAGATGTCTCACTTCTACCGTTATGTTTCATTACCTACCACTTAAATTGTCAACCTCCCAAATTGCCATGAAAGCCTCTAACCCCTCCACTTCCTAGCAAAACATTGATTGGCTATGTTACCGCCGCTCAACCCTTATCTTATAGCGTTTCTAGTTGCAGGTGCAAGCTGTTTCCATGTGCCAACATGGATTTCTGTATATCACAATATAATTGCTATTTAATTTAATGCACATATATATCTGGTGACTGTGGAAGGCTTGGCCTCTTGCCCGGTGTTTTGTTCCACTTTTGCCACCCTAGTTCCGAGTACCGGTGTTATGTTCCATATTTTGCGCTCCTAACATGCTCGGGGTTGTTATGGGGACCCCCTTGACTATTCGTTTTAGATTAAAACTTGTTTGGCAAGACCCAACATTGGTACTACATTTGCTAAGCAACCTAATAAAAATGCATAGGGCTTTGCAAACCCGTGGATAATTAATCAACCCCCGGGCGAGTGCTCCTCATGAGCGTTGGTCCAACCTGTCAACCGCCGGTGGCCGCCAGGGGCAACTCTGTGATTGGCCTACCAGAAGTTTGGACAATCCATCATGTCCTGAGAATGAGATACGTGACTCCTATCTTTTTATGTCTTGCGCGAGGGATTCCGAGGATACTTTGGGCTATCTCGACGTTGAGGTTTTCCTATGGAATTTTCAAGGAGATCACGGGTTTCGTGGTCGAGGTTATTCTCGCGGCGTGTGGTTAGTTTGTGATGGATGAGTTGGAGCACCCCTGCAGGGTTAAATCTTTTTGAGAAGTCGTGCCCATGGTTATGTGGCAACTTGGAAATTTTTTTAACACCCGGTTATTGTAAACTTGAAGTAAACTCAAATAAAATACACCAACTATGTGCATAACCGTGAATGTCTCTGCTCGTGAACATGAACCGAGAGAGAACACGGTGGGGTTATGATTGACGTAAGTAGGTGTTCAGGTCCAATTAGTGATCATTCAAGTTCACGACCGTTATGCGTAATCCACCATATTTATTCTTGCTCTCGTAAGCTAGCCACCAAATACATGCTTAGTGCTTGCTGCAGCCTCACCACTTAACCATTCCTCACCTATTGGCTTACATAGTCTCGGTACCTGGATTATGAGATTGTTGAGTCCCTTTAGCTCACAGATTACTACAATACAGGTACAGGTACTGACGAGTTCGTGCCAGATGATGTGTCTCAGCTCCAGTGGGAGTACGATGAAGAATGTAGGCGTATGTACGTAACGTATCCGGATGAGTAGGGGAGCTTCGTGGTGGTGTTCCTAGGCTAGCAAGAAAGTTTCATTGCTTTCTTTTATCGTTTGATTTCATCCGTAGCCGGACCCTATCTTCTGGATGAATGTATGAATAATTGTGTGGATTTTAAGCTAGCTTGTGGCGAGTGTATGCCAAATCTACTCATCTCTTGATTACATGTATGCAATGATTTCTGTACTTGCGAAATGACTAGATGCGCTTCTATCCCCGTCGAGGCCCTCGTGCCTTAATAGGGATAGGACCGCATCTTGGGCGTTACACTTCTCCACCAGCTCCAACTGAATGCCAGGACGCTACATCAGGCCTCTCTGCAGCGCCCAACTTCGATTCGGTTGCACTATCTTCTTCATCTCCGGCTAGGGATGTGTAGTGCCCAATGTCTTCACCCTTTTTTGTCATTCGATGACAAAGGGGAGAAGCATTGAGTCGATAGTCTTCAAACGACTCTTCATGGATGGATGGTTGCTATTTTGTTAAGTTTACAACTCTCATTGTGAACATTTGCTATTTTGGGTTGTAAAACTGAAGTCCCGATGGACGTCTGCACATTCGTGAACTTACCCTACTTTTGGCGCTTATCTTAATCGTATTTTATGCACCCGAAGTCATTCGGCAGAAGCCCATTTTTCACTATGCATGTCATTATCTTCGTAAACCTCTTAAAAGCATTGTGATTGGATTAGAAGATATAGGGGGAGGTCGCCACAAACTAAAACCTGCCATGTGCTTTTGCACTCAAAGAAAAATCTTCATAAACACATCTTCAGGAGGAGCTCTCTATATCTTGCAATCATAATCTCCAAGTCTTTATCTTCAAATATTTTATCCACATTAAAAACTTAAACTAGGTTGTTGTCAATCACCAAAAAGGGGGAGATTGTAAGTGCTTTGTTGGAGTATTGAAGACAAACGTGGTTGAGGGACTAATGTGTTTGTGAGAGTTCACAGGATAACAAAGATAGAAGTCCCTAGAGATTCGGTTTAACCATCCAAGACAATCCCTAAAAATGTCCGAAGACATTGATGATGGCCGAAGCCATTGGTGGTGCGCGAAGATAATCGCTTGAAGACAATGAAACACGAAGACGAAGTCTTTCGGTTGCTTTGTTTCTTCTTTCCTACGTCATAGGAACCATCGTACTGTTAAGTGGGGTCGAGGTGATTGAAGTCAGAAGCTGACGTGATGGTCAACCCATAAACCAATGTCTTCAAGTGAAGACAATGAGGGGAAATCTCTTCCAGAGTTGGTTGAGTCAGTATTGCTTGTATCCCAAGTAATGTTGCCGCGTGAGTCTTTGAAATCCGATTGTTGTGACACGTGTCGGTTGGCCATTGACCTAGGGTCATTTCGGCCATATCATGTTGGGTTGCATGTTGGCTATAAATAGCCCACCAACTCCACCATAAGAATGTGGCTGCTCAGAGTGAGATAAGACTGTTGTCGTTTTGGAGCATCCCACCTTGAAGAAATTCAAAGAGAGCTATCCTGCGAGGATAAACCCAAAAACCTAGAGCTAGTGTGTTTGAGCATCACCGAAGTCTTTCTGTTTTAAGAGAACCGAAGACTTATTAGACTTGAAGACTGTGATCTTCCAGACAGTTAGGCATTTGGGTCAAGAGCATCCAAGAGTCATTGTGGATTGCCGGGTGACCAAATTTGTATGGGTTTCGGAAGTCTCCCCTAAAGTCTTACCAGAGTCATTGGGCGTGGTCTAAGTGACCTCGGCTCAAGGGGAACAAGGTGAAGACGAGGTCTTGAGAGTTCAATCTCAGCCTCCCCAACCAGACGTACAGTTGTCACAGCAACTGGAACGGGTCCAACAAATATCGTGTCTCCGTCGAGCAAATTGTTCTATTATTCACACTCTTACTATCTGTATTGTACTATGAAGCCATTACTTGATCCTCTCTATTCGAAGATATACTCTGAAGACATTCCTTAACTGCCATTTATCTTCACACTACCTTAGTTTATCTTCGATACATCTTAGTGTGCATGATGACTATGATATACCTGCCTGAATGTCTTCATAGTATTCCATGATTTGCTTAGATCCTTGACTTTTATCCCTACTCTATCCTGTTTTGCTTCCGCATACTTTGAATATATTTACTATTTCGAAGCTTTTCATAAAAATCGCCTATTCACCCCTCTAGTCAATAACTAGCACTTTCGGGGTCTCCATGCGTGGTCCCTCAAAGAACCAACTCGTCGGGGAGTCGTTTGCCTTCACGACCAAATCAACGTGGTACTCCTTCATGGTGGCATCGACCCAGTTCTCGTAGTAGAGGAAAACGGGAGGTCGACAAAACTAGCACTTCTCCAGTCTATCCTCAAGGAGTAGGGTAAAGCAGGAGGCTAGGAGGTCCTCGGGTACAACTGCCATCTACAAGGTTTGAAGGGAAGAGAGTCAGTAAGGTTTTTGAAAAGGCTATAAGAGATAATAAGTGTAAAACCTTTCAAGTATTGATGCTAGGTTTAGTTTTTCAAAATAGTTTTATCATATCTAACGTCCATGCTAACTACGGCTTCCTACAGGCAGGATGGCTCTGATACCAACTCTGTGGGGCCCGCGACGCATAAGTCATAGTCACTGAATGCACGCGTACAGTGATCCTAGGATCAATGCTCATTGAACACATAGAAGCTGAATAACAAGAGTCTTACATATATTACATACCGTCTTACACAAATTATTATCATTATGGTCAAGTCTTATATAGATAGGACCATGAAGGCCAAACATCAAACACAAACTCGCAGCGGAAGTCTTCAACGATATTGTGGACCCATGCCATCTGCCTTAACCCTACATGCGTTCTGACTGGGAAGCGGCCTAATTCGCATGTTCTTCACCAAGGTACTCTTCACCATATTCCCGCTCTTCCATGCCCGGCCAATTAAATAACCAGTGGCAAGACAATGAATACTTTTGAATGTACTCGCAAGCAACCCATGTTTGGAAAAAGATAATCATGCATGCTATAACACTAACAGGTAATTTTGCGGAAAGCTAGTTTTGAGTGCAATATCATGTCCTAACATTTGTAAAATCATACATCATGAGGTCGCATATATCAATATAAACAGAGTTGGAACAACTCTAGTTTAATCATATCATCAAGTCATCTGACTTAGCTCAAGTATTTCTTCCCCCCCCCACACACACACCAAGTTTTGTAAAAAGACAGGCGTAGTTTAAGCAGCACCACCCAACTGTCCTTGATCGTGGACACGGCTATTCGAATAGTATTACACTCTGTAGAGGTTGGACACTTTACCCACAAGACTCGAGAACCTTCGTGTCAATCCACGGCTCGCGGCATAATAAGTACCCAAGGTAGGCACCCGAACAATATCTTTCACTTGACAATACTAAACAAAGAGTCCACTTGTAGGTACACAACCCTCATGATGTACATCACCAAGTACCATCCAGGAGGGGCACAACGGTGTGCCCGGTGTCTGTGAAAACAGCCATAGTTGTCCTTCCAGGCATGACCCCGTATCGAGAGAGTAACTCAGGCTCTCCCCCACTAGTAATGCGGGCTCTCTGCTAGCATCGACCAAAGTAATCAACAAAGTCCCGTCGCATAAGGGGTATTGTGGTAGTACATGTAAGGTTGGGAATGGTCGACAAATCTTAAGTCTAATCCATTTTCAAACACACGCACACACACACACACACAACTTTCCTCGGTACACCACTTCTTTCTCAAGCGGTTATCTAGCTCATCTCTAACTCGGGCATTAGTGGCACCCGGTGGGGTTTTCGAAAAGTCTTTGAAAACAATTTTGTTTCCAACTTGCGTAGCATATACTAGTGTCGGTTCCCCAATCCTTAGCCATACAAATCCAGCATGTAACACATCATATCACTTTGCGGCCTCACGCATGGTAAGCTCCACCGCTACCACCTTACCTAGGCTGGGACCATTTGCGCCTTTTGGCTCACGAATATGAATATGTCGCTAGCAATTATATGTCAGAGAACCCGGGTCGAATTGACTAGTTATAGACCCAAGTGGCTCAACCGTATAGGAACAGGCATACATAACCCAGCAATGCAGGTGTCCGTCATCAATATGTGTAGACGAGTTATAGCAAGCTACATGGACTCCATTACACCGCATGACATTTCCCCATAGGGATAGACACAACAACAAAGAAGGATACACTCCGGTAAATAAATGTGTCCAGAGTAGTAGCAGGCTACCAGGGCTCAATGGAAGCACAAAGAGGCATTTCCTTGTAAACAAGGCTAGCATAGGCTTACGACTAGGTGTCGAATCCCACACATACCAATGCATTTCAAACATACAGAAATATGCACGATATATGTAGATACAACATGGCATCAAAACATAACTCTACGACTCAAGAATTTATTAAAGACTCATAAGAGCCAACATAGTGTGATATTACAATCGGGGTCACATGAGCCAACACCCAAAGTCATACAAGCAACAAGCGAAGCATAATATGCCTGGTTACAGACATCTACTAAAAGTGGCTGGAGGAGGCTGAAATCTACAACGTCCCTCCCAAAGGAACCAAACCTCTATCCGGGATTCCCAAGCTAATCCGGTCAACATCAAACACATCGTCAAAACCAGAAGTGAGACCGAAGTCTCGGCTGCAAAACATAAATTAAGAAACCATGATTACAAAGGTACTCAACAAGACTTACATCAGAACTATGTACATATGCATCATTGTCAACAAAGGGGCTTGTTGAGTTTATTGCAGCAAGCCACCTTTGCCTCTTGGCTAACCTATACTACGACTCCGAGTACTTTCTTTGAGGTGAAAGAGCGCACACGAGTCACATATTCACCACATCAATACACCACATTGGATCCTCTCCCGTCGCCCTACGAGAAGGCCATCCATAACACTCACACTTATCTTGCACATTTTAAAGTATCCATTTCACTTGTCTATGAACCTTATAAGTTTCCCAGTAGTCCATATCCGAGGATGCGGATATTCGAACAGATCATTTACCCTGTAGGTGTATACTTCTTCACACACACACTCACCACTTACCACCATATACACGTCATGTATCGCGGCAACCTTCAAGCGGAAGCCTGGCGAGGGTGTCGGCCACGGACGTTAACTTACAATGACTCACGCCCAAGGTAGTCGCCTATCTGAGTTGGAACCCACAATGGAAGTCCGACCGAGGTTTCCAACATGGCCTCAAACGTTGTGAGCAGGGCCCCAAGCCGGCCCCAAATGGGCCGTTCATCCAATTCGCAAGCCCGGCCACACCTATCAATGTTTCGAACTACAGCGACTCCTGGGCTGAGAATAGGGAAGTCAATAGGCCGAGAGAGCTCGAATTACTAGAGCCCAATGTGCGGTAGTATCTTGCCTTGGAACACAAACACAAGATCTCAGGTCCTAAGAGCGGTTTCAATGAGACAACCCAACATGTACTCCTACATGGCCTCTCATCGCTACCTTTACCAAATCGTATTCACACACTTAGCTCTCACATAGTAGGACATGAACAGATCCATTCCGATTCATTGCCCAGATGGATCAGACCCGACACGACCTTAAGCATAGCAGGCACAGTAAGCAAGCATGGATGAGTAGGCACAATAAGGCTCAAGCAGTTGCTACACATGCTAAGTGTTTCAACTATTTACTTTGACAAGGACAGGTCATGCAGAGGAATGGGTTCAACTACCGAAACATGTAACAGTTGAATTGTTGTTGTCCTAATGCATTAAAAGAGAGCAGGAGCGAGAGAGTGGGATTGTATCAAAATGCTCAAAGGGGGTTTGGTTGCCTAGCACTTTGGAAGATTGCATTCTGTATTCATTAGTGACATCTACCTAGGGGGAACTAACACCGGCAAACAACAAAGGGAACAATATTGAATGCAGTGCTCAACCGATATATGCTACGTCATATTAAGGTACTCAATTTACCTAATGCAAAATTTAGTCAAGTTAAGTGAAGTGGAATTCAAATATAAATAAAAATCCAACTCCAACACTATCTATCAAATTGTCCTAATCATGATTTGTCCTAGTTGGTGATGTTAACTTGTTCAAACATGCATGAACATGGCATAAACAAATTCTTCATATTTTTATGATCATTTTTCTTATAGAAATTAATTTCATCCGAGTTATAGATTATTTTATATGATTTTTAGAAGTTTTAAACAATTCCTGAAATTCATTAATCATTTTCTAATTTATTAAAAATCCAGAAAAGCTTTACTGCGTCAGCATTGCGTCAAGATGATGTCAGCAGGTCAACAGACCCAGTCCAAGTCAAATCTTACGTGTGGGGCCCACATGTGAATGGCGCAGCCAGCTAACCAGGTTATTTTAGTCAAACAAATTAGTTAACAGGTGATAGGGCCCATCTGTCATTGTGAGGGGTGGGTTAGTTAACTCCTAATTAGACTTAGCCTAATTACCTAACAGGTTGGACCCATCGGTCAGTTGCCCAGGCCGGCGAGGTCGTCGTCGGCGACCACTGGACGCGGCGGAGTCCACTCTAGAGCTCGCGGGGACGGCGGGTGATGGCACCAGGAGAGAGCCCTAGTTCGCCGATAACCTTGGGTGGTGGTGCTGGTCACAGGGGTCACCGGAGGTGAGCCGGCGATGTGGTTGGCGGCGGCAATGGCTCGGGCTCGCTCGGGAGGACGTTGTGGTGCCTGGGGGAGGTTGATGGGCACGCGGTTGGGCTTATGGGAGCTGTAGGAGCTCAATATGGTGCTCGTACGTGGCGGCTACGCCCTACAACGACGGTAGCGACAGGTGCGGCAGCGAGGAACTACGGCCAAAGCGGCAGCTAGCTAGAGAACGTGATGGCGACACAGACAGGGGGAAACGATGCAGCGGCTCACCGCGGTTCCGATGGCTTCGTCTTCATGGTCGGGGAGGCGTTGTGGACGACGAATTTAACGGTGAAGTCCAGCGGCTGAGGCGAGGAAGACGATGTTGATGGGGAGGTTGCAGGGCATCCACGCTTTTATGCTTCGTCGGAGAGGAGCCAAGCGGGACGGAGGAGCTCGGGGACACAACGGTGTGGCGAGGGGCGGCCGATGGCCATGCGGGCAGCGAGCGGCGTCAACGGCGGCGCTCGGTATCGAGGAGGAGCGAGTGAGGGAGCGAGGGGGAGGAGGAATGGGGGAGACGGCTCGATCCGGACGTCTCTCGGGGCTTATCCCCTCCCCTACACGGCAAGCAGGCTAGCAGGAGGTGGCCATGGCGCGTGCCGGCGCGGCGCAGCCACGTGCTCGTCCTCCTGTCCAGAGGAAGAACATGACTGACAGCGCCAGGTGAGCTGGGCCGGCTGCTACAGTAATGGGTTATACAGGTAGTCTTTCTTCTGTTCTTTTCTATTTCTATTTTTTCTATTTTGGATTAAATCTTGCCACTGTTATAAAATTCCAAGCAATTTCAAACCAGTGACAAAACTACTATGAAATATTTCTGTTGCGAAAATGCACTTTTCCAAAAGCACACAACATACTTCGGAGTCATTTGAATTTATATTCTAATTATATGAATATAAATCCAAACTCAAATATAATATTGATTTAAATTCAAAGCCCAAATAATTCCTTAGAAATGTTCCTAAATTTTGGTTGGGCCTAAAACCTTTACCAAAATTGTTTGAACTTTAAAAAGAACATTTTAGAAATTTTGAATGCATTTTCACGGGTTCTTTGCCCTGATATTTAATTTTGATGCTTTGGTAATTCCCTCAATTCAACTTCCATAAATTTAATATGATGTGTGATGCTCTAAAATGCAACTAATATAGTTATTTACAAACAAATATTCTAGGGACGTGTCGGGGCACGAATGCGCATGATCACCTATGGGACCAGAGGCCCCTTTGTGGTTCGGCAGTGGGAGGTCACGTTGCACAAAGAGCAGAGACCGTGGGGCAGCATGACGATGGTATGCTTGTGTTTTTACCCAGGTTCGGGCCGCTGAGAAATGTAAAACCCTACTCCTGCTTTGGGAACACGAAGCACACGCAGTGCTCTAACCCGGCAAGGGTTGCCATCGGGTTAGCTACTACGCTGGTACAAGTGTCCAAGAGTCTGAATCCTGAGCTAGGTTGCCTTCGGCCTCCTTTTATAGGACAAGGGGCAACCACAGTGGCAAAACAGTCATTATCGATCGATTAGATAGCTAACAGAGCTATAATACCTAACTCTGGCATTTAGGAGAAAATACCATGATTGCTAGTCTAGGTGGCGCGCGAGGATGCATACCTGGCAAGCTCTTACCACCGAATAGCTAGCTGTTGCTTAGTTTCTTGACACGCTCCTGGACGGGTGTCAACTGGGCATAATCTCTCTTCCGGTGCGTCGCCACATGCTTACCGGGAGCAACTTAGCCACCTGAGGGCTCGACACCGCATCGACAAGTGACCGGCGTCGCGATGCGGTGGAGCGGTGGCCGATCGGCTCGCGCCTGCCGGGGGATGGCTTGCCGTGTCTTCCTGCAGATGCGCGCGCCTCGGCCCCTGGCAGGCACCGGGGACGTGGCTGGCACGCTTTGGGCCCCTCCTGGGCCATTACATTGAGCTTGCCGGCGTTGGTAGCCAGTGTAGACTGCCTCTGCCCGGGGCTTGGCAATCGAATTTATCTTCTTGATGCGCTTCTTGATCTCATGTAGAGTGGCTTCTTTGTCTTGTGTTGGTGTTGGCGGGGTTGTGCTACTACTGCCTGTGCATAAGTCAGGGGCACTGGGTACCCCATTCCTAGTGTCGGGTCTGGGACAAACGCGCTTGCACAGCGCCGTTGGGCCAGGCCCAAAATTTATGCACAGGCACGCAATGTGAGGTAGTAATTGCCGACCTTGAAGTCAGCACTTAGTGGCTACCTCAGGCCGTTTCCGGCACGCGCGCCGTATGCATTGCGAGGAATTTGCGGTGGATGCGCATGGCCCACAGGTGTGGGGGTGGCAGAAACCGCAGCACCAGGGATTGGAGTACCGAGGCGGTTACATGTTCGCCCCTGATCGTGGGTAGTGGGATTGGTGGAGTTGGGTGGCCGCTCTGGAGCGGAGGAGAGCCAGCCCCCGTGCCCTTCCCTATAAATTAGGGGGTCACGGCGGCGATGCTCATGAATCTCCTTCTCCTCCTTAATCCCAAGCCCACATTTCTTGTCCTTCTCTTCTGGTTCATCTGACCGTCCCTTCCCTCCTGATGGCCAGGGGGAAGGGTCGGGCGGACGCTCTCGCCACCACAGGGTCTTCTTCTCGTATCCGAGCTCAGCCCCTGGCCTTAGTAGATGGTTCCAGATAGAGAGCTGGTGGGAGGAGCCTTGGATGGGAGAGCGGGCATCATGGCAGCCGTACGCGGTGCAGCTACAGTGGTACACCTGCCGCTGCGTCGCCCGCTGTTTCAGCCTCGGTAGAACCCCGCGTGTTCAGCACTGCGTTATATTCCATGACGAAAGCGCAGCGCCGTGGCCGACTGCAAGTTCTGTGCTTCTTCTTCAAGGCGACGGCGCAAGATCGTCCGTATTGCCATTGGCTGCGCGTAAGTGATCGCGACAGCAGTTCTTCACGGGTCGCGGCAGGGTTCCCCACCCATGGTACTGTGTATCCTGCACATGGGTGGGAGCTTTTCTCCTGTGTGCACACCTTAATGGCAATGAGACTTCTCTGCACCGGGCCGTCAAGGACGACCATGCTCTCTGTGGGGTTCCTCACCTGCCGCGTCGGGAGTTTGGACGATGGCGGAGCCGTTCCCTTGAGCGGTGGCGATGAGGAAGACGATGGCGGTTGGCGACCTACGACGCTTCAGGAGCGTGGATGACGGCTCCGACACGTCGCGCTCGCGGGTAACACCATCATCACCAGTTGGGTTCCGGCAGCACCACCATCTGCACCTCCCTCCGCCTTCTTCCCCCTTGTCGGCTTTGTCCGCCCCGTCGGCTTCATCCGCCCTGCCTAGGGACAGGGGCCTTCCGCTCTTCGGACGCGTCCCTCTGGTCTTGGCGAGGAAGCGCCGAATCCCAGGCAGGCACTCCTTTTGCCCTGCATCTCTTCTCCATCTAATTCCTAGGAGGAGAGGGACAGGAAAGGCATCTCGGGGCACTTATCTTTTTATAAGTCAAAAAGTGTAGGCGCTTGCCAAGTTTTAGCTAATCATAATGTAATCCTTATCCAATTTGTATCAGAAATGAATGAATGAATGCTATTTTTCTTTCCTTAAGTACTATCCTTTCCTTCCCTTTTGTTTGTACTGCGCCAACATGTTTGTTCTTGCCGCATGGAACTACTTTGCCGGGTTAGTACCAACCGCGAGCGCCAAAGGGGTAGCGAGCCCCCGGCAGCAGGTTGCCATCGTCCCCCGGCAAAGCTCCTTGTCGGTATCGTCAAGGCCCCTCAGAGCTGGTGATCAACATGAGCCGAGGTGCGGCTCGTCCTGACAAGGGTTTCTGTTACAGGATGAACTTCGTGGCATGCAGTTAAAAAAAGAAAAAGGAGGCGTTTCCTCAAAGGAAGTAAGATAGCACCGAACTAGGGATATGTCATTAGTCTTATCTTTTCAGGCAATATCCCTTTATGGAGCATGACGAGCCTCCGTCCTTGTTCCCTTGCCCTTCTTCTTTGTTTTCCTGGCGGTAGAACCTGTAAGGCAATAGGTCTCTGTCCTCGGGGAGAGAATAAAGCGACAAGGATTACAGGCTCATCAAGCACTCTAGTAGATTTCTAAAACTTTAAAAGCGTTAACATCGCAACATAAAAGAAAATGCATAGTAAACATGCAATCTGATGATATGATGCAATGCCTAGCTTTATTTTCTGTGTGCACAGGGTCTGCGCCTGGCTTTGAGGGTTACATGCAACTGCGGCAAGGCTTGTACAAAATGTGGCTACCGGGGACTGGGCCCGGCAACCGCGCCTTACGGGTAGAACTTACGAAGATGCTCAATTTTCCATGAGTTAAGCACTTTGATGCCATCTTCGATCTCCAGATGGACTGCGCCAGGTCAGGTGACTCGTGCTACCCGGTAAGGGCCTTCCCTCTTCGGTGTGAACTTGTTGGTACCCTTGGCGGACTGAACGCGCCTAAGGACAAGGTCGCCTTCCTCAAAGCTCCGGGCGTGGACCATGCGGCTATGGTAACGGGGCAGGGCTTGCTAGTAGCGTCCCGCACGCATAGTGGCCCAGATACGATCTTCCTCGAGGAGCAAGGCATCGTCATGCCATAGCTGCTTTTGCTCTACTTCATAGTAGTCAAGACCAAGGATGAAGCAACTCTCATACAAGACTTGGAAGAAACCTTTGCCAACTTGCGCAAGATCAACTTGAAGCTCAACCCTGGGAAGTGTGTGTTTGGTGTCTCATCCGGCAAGCTTCTTGGGTTCTTTGTGTCTTAGCGAGGAATAGAAGCCAATCCCGACAAGATCAAAGCAATCGAACAGATACAGGCACCTAAGTCAGTCAAGGATGTAAGGTGCCTGGCCGGATGCATTGCCGCGTTGAGCAGGTTCATCTCCAAATTCGCTGAGCACGCCCTGCCATTTTTCAAGGTTCTGAAAAAGGCTGGCCCGATGGAGTGGACCCCGGAAGCAGAAGCAGCGCTGCAGGACCTAAAAGCTTACCTTTCCTCCTCTCCCACCTTGGTCGCGCCTAAACCGCAAGAACCGTTGCTACTATACTTGGCGGTAACAAATCGAGTGGTTAGTGCGGCACTGGTGGCGCAGCGAGGAGTGGATGATGGATCAGCTGCTGCGACTGATGTCACTGGAGGCAGAACCGAAACATCCGCTGCAGGACCAGATACGAGCCAAGAGGGACTTGAGTCGGCAGGCGAAGGCAGTTCCAGGGAAGTGGAGAAGAAGAAGGTGGTGCAGCGGGCAGTGTACTTTGTCAGCTCCTTCTTACAAGGGGCTAGGTCAAGGTACTCTGGAGTACAAAAGCTAATCTTCGGCCTTCTCATGGCCTCGAGAAAGCTGTGTCACTACTTCCAAGCCCACGAGATCACCGTTGCCACCCGCTTCCCATTGCAGCGCATATTAAGGAACCCCGAAGCCACTGGCAGGATCGTTGAATGGGCGCTAGAGCTATCAAGTTTCGATTTGAAGTATGACAGCATTTCCACGATCCAGAGCAGGGCGTTGGCGGAATTCATTGCGGAATGGACACCCACGCCAGATGAAGAGGTTCCAGAGACAGTCCTCCCCGACAAGGAAGCACCAAGGGAATAGATCATGTACTTTGATGGTGCTTTCTCACTCCAGGGCACCGGAGCAAGCGTGCTCCTCATCGCCCCCACCGGAGAGCACCTCAAGTACGTAGTCCAAATGCACTTTCCTCGGGAGGAGGCCACCAACAACACTGCTGAATATGAGGAGCTCCTTGCTGGGCTTAGGATCGCGGTGGAGTTGGGAATTAAAAAGCTGATCATCTGAGGAGATTATCAACTCGTGGTGAGACAAGTCAATAAAGACTATCAGAGTCCATTGATGGAAGCATACGTGGAGGAAGTGAGGAAACTGGAGGAGCACTTTGATGGGGTACAAACAGAGTACGTACCGCGTGCGGAAAACAACATCGTTGATCATCTGTCAAAGTGCGCTGCGCAAAAGCTCCCTGTGGAACCAGGAACCTTTATCCTCCACCTCACTCAACCATCAGTATCACCGTCAGCGATGACCAGGAAAAGAAGAAAGCTGAACTCCGGTAAGCACTTCCCGGCAGAGCTTCCCGAAGCCGCTGTTAGAGAAGCTGCCAGAGACAGTCTCGTTTTGCCTGGTGAGCAGCTCTCTCCTGCGGAACCCCTGGTTCTTGCAGTCGAGACAAGCACTCCCACGGCTGAGGAGATGCCTTTAGTCCTAGTTGTCGAGCCCCAGGCTCTAGCTTGGGCACACCACATAGTCCATTTCCTCCAAATAGGGGAGCTTCCGGAAGAACAAGAAGATGCCGAAAAAGTAGCCCGACAGTCAAGTATGTACCAGTTTGTCGATGACACTCTGTACAGAAAAAGACCCAACGGTGTGAAATTGATGTGCATTTGCTGGGAAGATGGACCACAGGTGTTGGCAGAGATTCACGGAGGTGTGTGTGGGTCTCATATTGGGTCTAGAGCGCTTGCCGGGAAAGGCTTCCGACAGGGTTTCTATTGGCCCAACGCCCTCCAAGATGCAACTGAGCTAGTCACCAAGTGTGAAGCCTGCCAGTTCCACTCAAAGAACATCCATCAACCAGCGCAAGCTCTCCAGACGATCCCTTTATCCTGGCCAATCTCGGTCTGGGGGCTCGATATTTTGGGCCCCTTTCCCTACGCTCTCGGGGGCTCTGAATTCTTATTCGTAGAAATCTACAAGTTTACAAAGCGGCCTGAGGTGGAACCAATAAGGAAGGTGACTGCGCAGTCAGCTGTCAAGTTCATGAAAGGACTGGTGTGCCATTTTGGAGTGCCCAACAGGGTAATCACCGACAATGGCACCCAGTTCACGAGCCGCACCTTTATGCAGTACATCCAAAGCCTTGGAAGCAAGGTCTCCTTTGCCTTTGTTGCCCACCCATGGAGCAACGGGCAAGTGGAGAGGATGGAACGCTGAAGTGTTGCGTGGACCCACGACAAGAACTTTCATTAGACTGCGGAGATGCGGCAAGCGTTGGATAGATGAGCTGCCGGTGATTCTTTGGTCCCTCAGAACGACAACAAATCAAGCTACCGGCCAGACACCCTTGTCCCTGGTGTACGGGTGTTGGGGCACGGATGCACATGATCACCTATGGGACCAGAGGCCCCTTTGTGGTTCGGTAGGGGGAGGTCACGTTGCACAAAGAGCAGAGACCGTGGGGCAGCACGACGATGGTACGCTAGTGTTTTTACCCAGGTTTGGACCGCTGAGAAGCGTAAAACCCTACTCCCGCGCAGTGCTCTAACCTGGCAAGGGTTGCCTTTGGGTGAGCTACTACGCTGGTATAAGTGTCCAAGGGTCCGAATCCTGAGCTAGGTTGCCTTGGGCCTCCTTTTATTGGACAAGGTGCAACCACAATGGCAAAACAGTCATTATCTAGCGATTAGATAGCTAATAGAGCTATCATACCTAACTCTGGCATTTAGGACAAAATACCATGATTGCTAGTCTAGGTGGCGCGCGAGGATGCATCCCCGGCAAGCTCTTACCACCGCTTAGCTGGTTGTTGCTTAGTTTCTTGACACGCTTCTGGATGGGTGTTGACTGGGCATAATCTTTCTTCTGGTGCGTCGCCACGTGCTTAGCGGGAGCCACTTAGCCACCTCAGGGCTCGACACCGCATCGACAAGTGACTGGCGTCGCGATACAGTGGAGCGGTGGCCGATCGGCTCGCGCCTGCTGGGGGATGGCTTGCCGGGTCTTCCTGAAGATGCGCGCGCCTCGGCCCCCGGCAGGCACCGGGGACATGGCTGGCGTGCTTTGGGCCCCTCCTGAGGCGTTGCATTAAGCTTGCCGGCGTTGGTAGCCAGTGTAGACTGCCTCTGCCGGGGGCTTGGCAGTCGACGTTATCTTCTTGATGCACTTCTTGATCTCATGTAGAGTGTCTTCTTTGTCTTGTCTTGGTGTTGGCGGGGTTGTGCTACTACTACCTGTGCATAAGTCAGGGGCACTGGGTACCCCATTCCTAGTGCACTGACAGGCTGTGACAACTCACCCCCACTTGACAAGAATCCCGTCCCGAGATTCGGGCGTAGGGTAAGAGGAAGAGGGGCACACAAAAACTTTCACAATCTTCATGAGCCATTTGCCCTTCTTGAAGATGTTGATTCGTTGCATCATATTGATCTTGACGTCTTTGCTTTCGAGATCTTCATCCAAACATGATGACAAAAGGAACAGGAAAACTCTACAAGAATTGATCTTCTCAAAGATCGAGCAACTCATGATCAACTCATAGAATGAGATGTAGGAACATCTCTTGAGCTGAGACACAAAACACACATCGATAGCGACGGAGAGAAGCAGATGGTGAAGGTTCAATTGGTAGGCAACAATTCCACGCTAAAAACAGATGGTGAAGAGGTTTCAAAGTAGCGGGGAGTTAATTGCCCTTCGTACCATAACGGGGCCCCTTAGGAAGGTGACTCCTAGAGTTATTCCCTTAAGTGGCAAAAAGAATTACTTTTGATCTAGAGACCATTGAAACTCTCCATACCATGCTAAGGCAATTTGCAAACGATCATTTGAAGGTATTCGAAAGAATGGCATACTCAGTTTGGAAAGGAAACGAGCGTTATAGGACAAGTCGGCAAATGGAAGGCACATTCCAATTGATACCGAGGAAATAACCTAGTGTTTGAGCATGCTCTCAAGAAATTGAGCATTTCCATATTCATCAGGGTTTTACCAACATCCAGGCCAAGGATCCTGGTAACACATCTGATACGGGGCACGCCTGTGTGTGTCAATCTTTCATGAATTGATAGGGGATTCCACAAAGAACATGGGAAAGAATGAGGAGAAATCACAAGAGAAACACTCAAGAACAAGTCCAATCACACATCCACTAGTCTCACATCATCACAAGATCCACAAAGGTACAAGAATAACAAAGGGAAACAGGATACATGGTAGAGTTCATCCCAAATCCCATGGGGAGATGGGGCCTTGAATCCACTAGGTATCTTCCCTCGTACGGGACCTGTACATCCACTAGGGGATCTTCTCACATGGAGGCATCATCTCCATGGGAGAGGTAGTGGAGGAGCTATGCTCAACAAATGCTAAACATAAGCTAACCCTAGAAATGAGGAGGGGAAGGATTATATATAGGCCCAAGGCATGGTAATTAGGGGCGAGATGGGGATACATGGGCCAAGCCCAACAGATACACGCAGGCAAGCCCTTGTGTACGGGGTGAGTGGAGCCCGTGCGCAAGGGGTCTCCATGGAGCCGTTGACTTAGCCCGTGCACATGGGCATGTACCGTGGGCATGGGGGGTCCCGTGTGCATGGGGTCTTCTGGGCCCGTGCGCACGGGGTGTCCAGAGTTTCGGGTACCCTCATGCGCACGGGGTCCTGGATGGCCATGCCCACGGGGTCGCCTGAGACTTGGTTGTCTGGCCTTCCTCGAGCTTCTGGACTCCGTCTTCTTCCATCTCCGCTACCAAGCTTCCCTAGTGGATGGTGTAGTTGTATGTGGGTGCTGGCACTCCTCCTCGTCATCCGTGAAGCTCTGACAATACCTATGCATGCACACGAGAGGAGTGTCAAGTTGTATACCATCCTCGAAGGGGTCAAGTGAACAAGTGTAAAGGAGAGGATTCACCTTTATGTATGTGGGGTAGATGTGGCACGTGTCACTTGCCGAACGGACTCTTGTCAGGGTGATCTCCGTAGGATGCTCCGCATCATCCCCTCTCACTTGGGAAAGATCCGTCCTTGGATTAAAATAGAAATCACCATGGGAAGGAGATGTCGTCGCCGTGTTGAAGTGGACGATCACCACGCACTCATCATCATCAAGCTCTAAAGGGGCACTCTCCAATGTCCCAACGTCTAGTAATTCCTTCAAAAGGAGGAAATATGACAAAGACTTGGAAAAACAAATGTGGTTAGCATTAGTGCAAAACCAAGCATTCCAGTGGTGATTCACCGCACAAGTGTTGTCATCATGCATAACGTATGGTGTGACAAGGGATTGTGGCATGGCATATAAGTATGCAAATTGAGCACAATCTACGGCATCATGGGGACAAGCATGAAAATGTGAGCTAAGGATGCAATTATGTGTGTCGGATTTCGGGCTCCGCAAAACCCTTAAGATTCGAACACAGGGGCGTGTGCGAAGATCCCCTGCAGCTTCGCCCTACCTAGCTCGCTACACGATGGACACAACGATGAACTGGCACGATGACGAGGAAGAAGATGAACACGGTAGTTTACCCAGGTTCGGGCCACTGCGAAGCGTAATACCCTACTCCTGCTTTGGTGGATTACCTCTCGAGGAGGTGTGGTGGATGAACTAGTACAGTGTTTCGGAGCCTCGTGAGGGCGCTCCTGAGGTGTTCTTGGCCCTCCGTCGACTTGGTGGTGGATGAGTGAATCGACTGGTTTCGGATCCCCTTCTACGGTGCAGCCTACCCTCTATATATAGCGGTGGCCCGGGTCCTCTTCCCATATCGCAAGGGCGGGAAGGGATCCCACAACGGCCAATTTTGAAGGGGGGCAGGAGTACATGCCCGCCCTGCCCAAAGGTGGTCTTCGCCTGCAAAGTAGCTGTCAATGATGCAGAGGTGGGCTCGGCGATGACATCCATCCTGCAGGGCTCGTGGTCGTGGTCTTGTTGCACCGGAATGGAAACCTTTGGGGGTGCTTTGGGAACCCGTGTACGTCCTTGCTCCCTTTGCACTAAAGGGGAAACTGTGCCGCCTGGCGCGCTGGCGCCCGCCTGTCCTTCCTTGCGTCATCTTTGACTCCTGAGGCCGGGCCTCGCATAGAGATCTCCGCCACTCTGGAGGGGGCCTGGGGAGGCCCATCCGATGCCGGTCTTGACGCCGCTTCTCCTCGTGAGCCTAGGGCCCTTGCGAGGGCCTTGTCTTGAGTGGGGCCGCGCTTGGCTATGGTTGGCTAATGAAGTGGGCCATGCCATTGGCCGAAGGCAGGCAGATCTGGGTACCCCCGTTCCCAGAACGCCGACAGTAGCCCCCAGGCCCAAGGCGCGCTCGAGCTGGCTTTCGGGCGAAGCCTTGAGGACGGCCCGAAGCGCCGCGGGCCCCAAATGCCTGCGGGCCAGGACTGGCGCGCGTTGAGCAGTTGACGTCGGGCGTCCTTCCTCCCTTTGGCCACTGCCCGAATCGACAAGAGCCTGACTTCTAGCGCTGGGCCATTATTGCTTTCCCCTCTCGCGCACCTTCTCTTGCTTTCCAGGTCTCCGGCTCTAGCAGACGCCTCTCAGTATCCGTCGCCGCTCCGTCCTCCTCCTTGCTGCTTCGGCCCCGCGAGCTTCCCGATGGCTCCCACCGGCAAGCAGAAGCCAGAGGCCCAGAGCTCTGCCTCCGCTCCCATCGCGCCGGCGCTCTCAGGGTCCACCATTGCCAAGGACGAGGACCTCATCCCGGTGCTCCCGTCGACGGCGGATGAGACCAACGAGTTTGGGCGGACCTTGATATGGTGCGGCTCCTCGGAGAAGCGGCCCTCGTCCAAGGCGGTCTACCCCTTCTTTCTCCATAGCGTCTTTGCCGGGCTCGTCCCGCCCTTCTCCGCGTTCTTCACCGCCATCCTCGACCACTACAGGATCCAGGCCCTTCATCTCCAGCCCAACTCCATCCTGCTCTTATCCGTCTTTGCCTTCTACTGCGAGGCTTTCGTGGGTGTGAGGCCTTCGGTGGCCCTCTTCCGCCATTTCTTCAGCTTGTGCCTGCACGATGGCGCTCAACGGTCGGCGTGTGTTTCCTTCGTCGCAGTCCTGCCTCTGCCGGCAAGGCGGTTGAAGCGCCGGCCTCGCCTCCGCCCGAATCGCAACTCGCAGGCAAGGCGGGCGAGGCCGGGGCCATGGCGATCCCTTCGGCGGCCGCCCTTGCGGACAGCGCCTCTGCTCCCCGCGTGGTGGTGCCCCCACCATGGAAGGCTTGGGCGCCCCCGTCGTTGCCGGAGCGGAGAGGAAAAGGAAGTGGGTCGACGTTGAGGAGTAAGTGACCCAACTCGGCTTTGCTTGCCCGCCTATGGCTTGTGTATTGATGACCTTCCTTTGCTTGGTGACCAGGGACGCCGCCGTGCTGAAGATGAGGAAGAAGAAGGCGGGCGTCAAGCCGAAGGTGCCTTCTGATGTGCCGCCCGCTCCTGCCGTCACGCAGTCGCCTGCTGCTGAGTGGGAGGGGGCTCGCGAGGCAACCTCCCTGGTCATCGCCGCGGAGCCCCCTGAGCCCCCAATGTCTGTTGGCGTGGTCGCTCGTGCCCCCGAGGGCGCGGCGGTGCCGTTGTCTGGGGGACCAGCCCCTGAGGGCCAGCCGCCCGTCGATCCGTCCGTGTCCGTGGTCGTCGCGTGGCCTCCGGAGCCTCCTGCTCCTCGTGTGGCTGCCTCCCCGGGGATATCTCCTGCGATCGCACAGGGGACTCCTCCGGAGGGGACCTTGATGCCTTCGTCGCGCGGCCTCGACGTCCTGGACGGGGCCTTCGCTATTCTGGGTCAAGTTCGTGGCGCCCTCGGGAGCACCGACGATCGCCTCGCGAGTGGGCTCCTAGAGCTCCTCTCAGGATGGCTTCAGGCCGACGCCTCTACCGTGGCGATTTGGGGTCAAGCCGAGGCCGCCGCGGCGAAGAGTGAGAAGGAAGCCGCGTCTGCCAGGGCAGCCCATGAGGGGGCACTGGTTGAAGCGGCATCCGCTGCCAGGCGTTGCGAAGAGGTGGAGGCCCGTCTGAAGGCCCTCCATGAGGAGAAGGCTGAGCTTGCGGAACGGCTGTGTCAGCGGGAGGAAGACCTCAAGACCCGCGAGGCCAAGCTTGCCGCTCGGGACTCCGAGCTGTCCCAGGTGGCGACCCGCTAGGACGCGCAGCGGGTGCGCCTGGACGCGCAGGAGAAGGAAGTCGCTTCGAAGAAGGCCCTGCTCGACACCAGGGAGAAAACTCTTGCCACGGATGAGGAGAAAAAGGCTGCGGAGCTAAGCGTCGTTCCCACCGTCGAGCTCAAGCTTCGCCAAGCACTCCATTCCCTCTGCCGGGATGGGTTCGCGGAGCCCCTGTCGGCTCCAGAGAGCGGCTTCGCGGTGCTCGTTTCAAATCTCGTCGAGGCGCTGGAGGGCGCCATTGTCAAGGTGGAGGGGGTCTTGGAGAGCGAGTGCCGCGACCTCTTTTCTGAGGCAGCGACGCGCGTCTTCAGCCATCTTCATCTTCGCGAGCCGGGGTTCGACTTCGACTCCGTGATCCGCCCGGTCGCCCCCGAGGTCCGCGCCAGCGCTGCGGCGGCGGTGAAGGGCGCCGTGGAGACGCTGGTGAAGAGGTTCACCCGCGTCACGGTTTCTCCGCCCCCTGATGCTGCTGGGGTTGGCGGCGAAGAAGATGACGCCAGTGATGTCGATGACGAGTTCCCCGAGGGCGGGACGAGTGGTGGCGGCGGTTCCTCCTGATTCCTCTCCCCTGCTCCTTTCCTGCAATGTCCATCGTGCCTCATGGAGGCATTAGACTTGTTTGTGTTCGCGAAAACTTTTAATGCTTGCAATAACTATTAAACTGTGTGATTCCTCTCTTCGCCTTGTTTCCTTCTTGCTTGCTGTGATGCTCTGCATCGGTAGGGCCCGGCCCGCGCATACCTCAACCGCCGTTGGGCCGACCGGATCACCAAGGACGGTCCAAGGGGTGAGGGGCTACGGGTCCAGTTAAGCTCCTGAGTCGCGATGCTCAGGAGTCCCCCTTGACGTGCGAGTAGCCCTCATGAAGGGAACATGGTGAAGATTGGGCTAACTTGAAAATTTGAAACACCTTTAGCGCTCTGCATCGGCAGGGCCCGACCCGCGCCTACCTCAACCGCCATTGGGCCGACCGGATCACCAAGGTCGGTCCAAGGGGTGAGGGGATACGGGTCCAGTGAGGCTCCTGAGTCGCGATGCTCAGGAGTCCCCCTTGACGTACGAGCTCTAGCGTCCTCCTTAAGGGTTTTTTGAGCGGTTTTTTGAGCGCTTCGAGCTCTGCATTGGCAGGGCCCGGCCCGCGCATACCTCAACCGCCGTTGGGCCGACCGGATCACCAAGGACGGTCCAAGGGGTGAGGGGCTACGGGTCCACTGAGGCTCCTGAGTCGCGATGCTTAGGAGTCCCCCTTGACGTACGAGCGGCTCCCATACCTTTCCTCGCCAGCTTTTCTGGAGATGGGCGCATGAAGACCAGGTTTGGCAGACCTGGGAAGGTGGCGTGTACCAGGCTTGGCCGGGTAGTAGCCCCCGTGCAGCCCCCTCACGCGTACATCCCTAGGGAACGCAGCGAGAAGGGGGCCCTCAGTTGTTTATCCCCCCGCACGGGGCATGGGGCTTCCACATTGCAAGGGCATAGTCATTGGTGGACCGTGTTGACCGCCAGCACGGAGCTGTGGCTTCCACATTGCGTGGGCATAGTCATTGGTGGACCGTGTTGACCGCCAGCGCGGAGCTTTGGCTTCCACATTGCGTGGGCATAGTCATTGGTGGACCGTGTTGACTTCTCCGCCAGCACGGAGCTGTGGCTGCCACATTGCATGGGAAGGAACCCCTCCGCGTCCTCGGGGGGCTCCGGGCATGTACAGCCCATAGAGTTCGTACGCGTGGCTGGCACGGCAGAACTGGGAGGTGTATCTGGGAGCTCGCGAGGGCGCTTTGGCCTCGCGAGGTCCCTACCTCAAAGGCGGTTTGCGCCTGAGTCTTCTCGTAGATGGGGCCATCTGTGGCCCAGCAGACTTCTTCTTCTTCACGAGTGAGGCAGGTTGGGAGTCCTTTTGGCACTCTACGTCTGCAGGTCCCGGTCCCGCACATTTCCCGACCACCGTAGTGTACGACCGGATCACCAAGGAAGCAACTACGAGGTCAGGCCCCGGCACCCTTGACGCCGACCGGATCACCAAGGACGACATCAAGGGGCGAGTGGCTTTATGACCGGTAAGGCTCCTGAGGCACATTGCTCAGGAGCCCCCTTTGACGCTCAAGCGGCTCTACATCGGCAGGTCCGAGTCTCGCACATTTCCCTACCGCCGTAGTGTACGACCGGATCACCAAGGACGCAACTACGGGGCGAGGCCCCGACACCCTTGATGCCGACCAGATCACCAAGGACGACATCAAGGGGCGAGTGGCGATATGACCGGTAAGGCTCCTGAGGCGCGGTGCTCAGGAGCCCCCCTTGACGCTCGAGCGACCCCCATTCCATCCTGCCGGCTGCTGTCTCAGGAGGCCGTGGGGTCTCCCGAGACTCCATGCTGAGGCGCCGTTCTGCGGCCGGAGCCCCCGAGCAAGGGTCGACTGCCCAAAGATGCAAGTCCCTGAGGCGACAGGGCCTTGCATCCCAGTTTCGAGGTGCCCCAGGAAGGGCCGTAGCGCACGGCCCCTTGCAAAACACCAACTCAGAAAGGGTGGTGCAGCGGCATTCACGCCGGCAAGGAGCCATGCAGGCAAGGTAGAACGTTAGGAAACAGACCAGATGCATGAGAAACTATTGAAATATGCATAAACGGGGCGACTGCAAGGGTGTGCCCTGATCGCCTGAGGATAATGCGGCCCGGTGGGCGCCCTCAAACGGAGGGAACAGAAAAATTACCTGGCAACAGCCAACAAAAAGTCACCTGGCGGCCATGCCGCTGAAGAGCCGAAGCTGCCGTCATAGCCTGATCTTACACCTACACGAGCGCGACCCTCATGGCTCAGTCGTCTCCCGGGGCTCGGGACCTTCGCTTGGTCCAAGCATCTCCTCCAACTCCTCGCCGCGCCTCGCCAGGCAAGGTACGAGCATGGCTCGGTAAAGGCGCTGGAACATGACGCCCGCGTTCGCCAATCCGAAGGGCATGCAGACGTAGGTGTTCGGGTAGACCCATCCATGATCAGCACGCGCTGGCCAGAAGGGGCCCTGGGATGCGGCCCTGTTGATTGCGAGCGCGTTGACGCAGATGCGTGGCTGGACGACCGTACCAATGACAGCGGCTGCGATTGGTGGTGCTGGGCAGTCCCCGCCTTGCATGGCCTGCGCCTCCTGAAGCTCCTCGATCGCTCTGATGACGGACTCTTGCGAGCTCGGCGCCACACGCCGTGCTCCCAGCTCGAGCTGACACGTGTCAGGACGCGCCTTCGGGTTGTGCTCGAGCGCCTCTCTTGTCTCACTGGCCAAGCCGGAAACTCCCCGGATGGGAGCCCTCGGGCCCGACCCAAGAGGGGCGCCGAGCACGCTTTCCTATGCGATAGGAGGTGGGCCCCGTCCCTGGGCGCTGAGCTCGAGGTTCCAGGACGCCCCGCGGGAAGGAGCTGCTTCTTCTTCTTGCGCGGGTCCTCACGAGGCATGGCGTCCTCCTCGTCGTCCGAGCGCTCGGCCGTCGCGGCGCGGTAAGCACGCTCGAGGGAGGAGACAACATCCTTCTCATCGCAAGCGACGGTGAAGACGCCGCCACTCCCTGGCATCTTGAGGACATTGTAGCCGTGGTGAGTCACCGCCATGAACTTGGCAAGGGCCGGGTACCCAAGGATCGCGTTGTACGGGAGGTGGATGTGGGCGACGTCGAAGACGATGATCTCGATGTGGTAGTTCTCGCATCCGCCGAAGGTGACAGGCAGGCGCACTTGCCCGATGGGGACGGTGGACCCGTCAGTGACTCCCGAGAAGGGCTTGGTCGGCATGAGCTATTCGTACGGCATCTGGAGCATCTCGAAGGTCTCGATGGAGAGGACATTGAGCCCCGCTCCACTGTTGATGAGGGTCTTGGTGACGAGGACGTTGCTGATGGTTGGAGTGCACAGCATGGGGAGCGTGCCGGCCATGGCCGAGGACCTGAGCTGATCCCTCGAGTCGAAGGTGATGGCAGTCTGGGACCACTTGAGGGGATGCATTGCTTCGGGCTTTGGGAGAGCCGCGATCACCTCCCGCGTGAACTGCTTGAAGGCACGGTTCGATGCTGGGGCCTGGGCGCCGCCTAGGATGCAGGCTACCGCCCTGACCTCCTGGAAGCCCCCAGCCCCATCGTCCTTCCTGTCCTCTTCCTTCCTTCTGGGTGGCGGAGGTAGTGGGGGTAGACCGGCCTCACGAGGGCGTGCCTCACGAGGCTGGCCGCGGCATGACCCCTCCGGAGGGTCGTCGCGCCAGCGATCCTCACGAGGCTGATTGCGCCAGCGGTCGTCCCGAGCCTGATCGCGCCAGCGGTCCTCCTGGGGCTGATCGCGCAACCCTTGACGTGGTTCCCGGTTGTCCCAGCGGCCTCCACTACGGACTCCGCCGTGTCCAAAGCCTCGGTCGGCGCGTCCAGGGCGCCTGGCGAAGTGCTCGGCGCGGACCAGCCTGAGTTCCTGGCAGTCGGCGGTGTCGTGATTGTTGGTGCCATGAAAGATGCAGGTCGGTCTTCCCCCTGGGGTTGCTCCTCACCCCAGCTACGCTTTGCCTCAGGCTCGGCCGCGAGCACCGCTGGGGCCTTGCGCTTCGCCTCCTTGGCCTTCGTCTTCTTTTCTTCTTCCTCTGCCGCCGGAGGCCCGCGGAGCGACAGGCGGCCCTCCTCAGCCTTAGCGCACCTATTTGCCAGATTGAACATCTCCAAGGCAGAGCATAGCTCGTCATTCATGGCGAGCTCCTCCTTCATCTTGAGGTCCATGACGCCGTCGGTGAACGCTGAGATGATAGCCTCGTCTGACGCCTTCAGGATCTTGAGGCGCGTAGTCGTGAAGCGTTGTATGAACTTGTGCAGGGTCTCTCCATCCTGCTGCTTGATACGCCGCATGTCGTTCACGGTGAGTGCGCGGTCACAGGTACCTTGGAAGTTGGCAATGAAGCATTTGCGCAGGCCGTCCCAGGAGGTGATGGACGCCTCCGGGAGGTTGAGGAGCCAGGAGAGCGCGCCGCCTTTGAGCGCCATGAGGAACCAGCACGCCATGACCTTGTCGTCTCATCCGGCCGCCCGGATGCTCAGTGAGTAGAGCTGTAGGAACTCGGCTAGATCCGGGGTGCTGTCGTAGCGTGGGGGCAGGTCAGGCTTGAACTTGCAGGGCCACGCGGTTGGGTGGAGCTCCGGGGCGATGGCGAGGCACCCCACCAGTTCGACGGGTGCTGCGTGCGCGGGAGGGACCTGGTCTTGACGCTCTTGCGGGGCCACCTCGAGTGGTGCCCGGTCGCGGCGTTGGGTCGGCAACGCGGGGAGCGCACGCACATCGACGAGCGGCCGGGGAACCAACTGGCAGCTTACTTCGTCTCCTGCCTTCGCCCGCGGTTCGCGAGGCCGGTCGCGGGGGCGCGCTTCTCGACTGGGCTCGGGGTCGACGTCGCTTTGCGGAGGCGGTGGCGGCGCATCCTCGGCCACGTCATCTGCCAGGGACGGTTGGGGTCGAAGTGAGTAGGAGAGTGCTTTGTTTTAGATTTGCCCCTAAATTTGGCCACGTCATCTGCCAAGAGCTGCCCCTAAATTTGTGCATTATTTTAGATTTGCGTTTGAATGCAAATGCACAATCGATTAGGATCATAGGTCACTCTTCCATGTCACATACAACTTGGTGGTGCGCAAAAATTAATATGAATGAATTGCATAAGCACAACACAACAAACATTAACTGAATGATCATCTCATAGATATCTCAAGGATAGCCAAGTAGTAGCATCACACAAAAGTATATGATCAAACACCAACAAAGTTTTCAACCAAATGAGAAACCAAATGTTTTTAAATGACAGAGAGGAATCAAAATGCAACACTCTTCCTCGAAGCCCTATGATCTGTACCCCCCCCCCCGTTTGGCAACAAGTTACCAAAAAGTTCAAAGCTATAGAGCTAATCGTCGCTCTGGGCATGATCTCCTCCATGAGACAATGAAGTTGCTCCTGTGGCTATCGAAGGAGTCGAGAGAAGAGCATCCGCAAACGCTTCGACTGATGTCCTCTGAGGATTGTGGAGTAGACACTCGAGGTGCAGGAGGAGCTGATGGAGGTATGGCAGGTGCTGATGAGGTAGGCTTCATTTTTTGAATTGGCACGGTAGGAGTCCTGGACTGGGTCTTGAACTCAGTGTTGGTCCTGAGAGGTGGACTATCATCATCATCAGAGGAATGAGGGCTAGGCACTACATCCACTTCCTTCTTGGGCTCATCCACAGTCGTTGTCAGCTCATCCACCTTGTTGTTCAATGTAGTGAACCTATCTTCCACAATCCTCTCAAGGCTTTCTTGGTTCAGCAAGATGTTCTTGATATCCTTCTGCATAACCTGAATGGTGCTAATGAGAACATCCATTTGCTCGCTCTTAGTCGTGGTTACTTGAGCACTAGTGGTTCTAGCTGCCTCTGCCTCTGCCTGTGCAGTAGATGAAGTGGGATGACTAGGATCCATCACCACAACAGTATCCTCAAAGTCTGGCTGAAGTGGCATATGAGGACGATCTAGTGCATATACTTTCTTCTCCAGCTTGGAGTTGTTGAGCATCTGAATGTAAGGTGCATATCCTGATCGACAACTGTCCTCTTGACTGTCTCAACTATCAATCCCATCACTCTGAATCTGGTGTTGGTGTCTATGTGGTGCAGCATATTGATGGAATACCCCCTGATCATCTTGTCATCTCCAGACTAGGTCATCAATGTATACCTCACGATGGTGTTAGTGGTGAGTATTCCTGCTTGCAAATGATAGACAGAGCCAAATTTATGTGAATGCAAATGAGTGGCTAGAATCTCCTTGTACATATTTGCCATTGAGTTGTGACTCATCTTGACTTTAGTATAGACATCCAAGTCTCCTTCTTCTACCTGTGGGGCTCCTAAGATGGTAGCCCACTCATCAATAGTGGATTGGTACCTGACTCGCTCAGTCATCCATATGATACGACCATTTGGGTAGAAGTGAGCAGTAGAGTAGAACTGCATGATCATCTCATCGTTCGAGGCTGTGAACTCTCTCCACACAAAGTTTTCAATATCAATGCACTTGAAGTTGTCTTGCACACTGGGAAAGTAGTCCCCATTCTCCTTGATATAGGCCCAGTCTGCATACCTCATATCACTGACAGCTGGGCTCTTGTCCAAAAGGACAGTCTCATAGATGTCCTGCTGTTCCTTGGTGCAGAATCTGTCATCTACAGCAGTCTTTCTCCTGGAGGCCTAGGGATCATTAGCTCTCCACATCCTCAGTCCTGCATCCTTTCTCTTCTTCATATCTTCATCTATTTTGTGTGCATCATTGTGGACTGGCAAATGTGGTCTAAGCTTCCTCTACACTGAAATGTCATCCTCTTCTTCCCTGGTGGAAGATCTCTTGTTCTTAGCTGCAAGAGGAATATCCCTGGTAGTCGTCTTAGACTTAGATGATGCTAGCTTCTTGGGGGTATACTGCTTGGTCTTTGATGCAGCTTGCTTGGGCATAACATCTACAAGTACTTGCTTCCTCTTGGAAGGAGGAGCTTTGGCAGCTGGCTCTTCCTCCTCTTCCTCTTCATCAGCCTCAGCTGGGTCTTCATACATGGAAGTGGCCATGGCAATGACATGAACAATCCTCTTCCAAGCTCTCTTCTTCTCTCCTGCCTTCTTAGGCATAGAACTCTTTGGACGCTCAACAGATAATGAAGTGTTTGCTCAGGCACTCTCAGGTGCTCTCATAGTCTCAGAGGTAGCATACTCTTTCCTGACAGTCCTCTTAGCTGAGGTGGCCTCTGAAGCAAACTTGTTTGCAGCTTTTTCTTTCTTGTCTTGCTGCTTTTTGGCAAGAACTTCCTCTGGCACAAAGTTTGAATACTCCTCATCATAATTCAACTTCTTTCTTGCCCTGGTGGCAGCCTTGGGTAGCCCATGGGAACCAGGGGTGCTTGGATCTTCTGAAGAAGAAGAACTGGCATCTGGGTTTGTGCCTAAACTCATGTCCACTTCCCTCTCCCTCAAGTCATTCCGACTATCATCAAAATCTGACATGCTGACCCTATGAATAGAGTATAGAAGGACAGAGGGGTTGAGCATCACAAAACACAGAAAGTTTTCTCAAATTTGAACTCAGAATCTTAAGTTTAAACTTCTGCAAAAAGGATTTCGGTTCCACAAAGTCCAAAATTTCCGAGTCACCAAGACACACAACTTCCTTAATAGAGACTTGGCAGCTTCTTCGGTTTCACCAAAAATAGCCACTCGGTCTCCCCGAAGCTATTCTCAGTAACCCTAAAACCAAAATCGTAGAACCGATTTTATGACTCGGTGACACCAAGATTCAATTTAGGAACGGTTAAACCTAAAAATTCGTCGTTCTCTAATCTAATGGAATTTCTTGTGGATGGAATTTGTTCATACAATGGGAAGAAGATAGACCTTAGACTTTTGCACAAGAATCGGACGGTGTCGGATTTTAGGGTCCGCAAAACCCTAAGGATGTCGAACCCAGGGGCGTGTGCGAAGTTCCCCAACTGCTTCACCCCCACAATGCCCACAACACGATAACCCCCCTCGATGGCGAGGAAGAAGATAGCACACGAGAGTTTACACAGGTTCGGGCCGCTGCGAAGTGCAAAACCCTACTCCTGCCTTTGGTGGATTGCCTCACGAGGAGGTTTGTGGATGAACTAGTATAGTGGCGTTTTGCCTCGCGGTGTGTTTGCAGGTGGTTGTGTTCGATCGTCCTCCTCTACAGAGCAGCCTATCCTCTATTTATGGTGGCTCGGGTCCTCTTCCCTTGTCGCAATGGCGGGTAGGAATCCCACAACGACCAATTTTGAAAGGGGACAGGAGGTACATCTTATCCTGACGAAAGGTGGTCTTCGCCTGCAAAGTAGGTGGTGGTGACACGATGGTGGGCTCGCTGGTGACATCCGTCCTGCCGCGCCCGCTGGCCCGGTCTCGTTGCACCGGAATGGAAACCTTTGGCTGGGCACCTCGGGAACCCGCGCTTGCCCTTGTCTCCTTTGCACTAAAGAAGAAATTGTCCCCTCTGGCACGCTGGCGCCCGCCTGACCCGGCTGGCGTCACCCTTGACCTCCCGAGGCCGAATACTGCATTGAGATCTCCGCCGCTCAGGAGGAGGCCTGGGGGCCTCCCCCGTCCGGGAGCCTTGCTGTTGCCCTCCTCACGAGGGTGAGGCTCTCGCAAGGGTCTTGTCTTGAGTGAAGCCGCGCAAGGCTGTACGGACCGTCGAGTGGGCCATGTCTTGGGCCGCAGACAGGCAAGTCTGGGTACCCTGGTATCCAGAACACCGATAGTAGCCCCCGGGCCCAAGGTGCGCTCGAGCTGGCTTCGAGGGGGAGCCGTAGAAGATGGCCCGAAGCGCTGCGGGCCCCTATTGCTTGCGGGCCAGGTCTGGCGCGCGGTGCATGGTTGGGTGCTGGCGTCTCCTCGGCAACTGTCCGAACCGACAAAAGCCTGACGTCCAGCATTGAGTCATTATTGCTTTCCTCTTCTGCGCTCCTGCTCTCCCTTCCAGATCTCTATCCTTTGTAAGAACCTCCCCAGATCTCAGCACCGCTCCGTCCTCCTTCTTGCTTCCTCGGCCCCAAAGGCTTCTCGATGGCTCCCGCCAGCAAGTCGAAGCCTGAAGCCCAGAGCTCGGCCTCCGCTTCCATCTCGCCGGCGCTCTCATAGTCCACCATAGCCAAGGACGGGGACCTCGCCCCTGTGCTTCCTTCAACGGTGGATGACACCAATGACCGGGGGCGGACCTTGATATGGTGCGGCTCCGCGGAGAGGCATCGCCTAGCCAAGTCGGCCTACCCCTTCTTCCTCCACAGCGTCTTCTCCAGGCTCGTTCCGCCCTTCTCCGCGTTCTTCACCGCCGTCCTCGAGCACTACGGGATCCGGGCTCTCCATCTTCAACCCAACTCCATCCTGCTTATGTCCGTGTTTGCCTTCTACTGTGAGGCTTTCGTGGGCGTGAAGCCTTCGGTGGCCCTGTTCTGCCATTTCTTCATCTTGCGGCTTCATGATGGCGCTCAGCGGTTGGCATGCGTCTCCTTTGTTGCGGTCCAGAGCGAGAACATGCTCTTTGAGGCCAGGAAGAAGGTGGAGAACTTCAGGAACCGCTGGGTCTTCTTGGATCTCAAGAGTAGCAACCCTCGCCTGGAGCTCCCGAAGGGGCTTCCAGAGAAGATTCCGATGTGGAGCTCTGGGAAGCTCTCTGACCCCTGGGCCAAACCCGTCTTGGAGCGGGTCCTTTGAGACATCAGCGCCAGGAAGCTGACTGGGGGGATGATGGTGAAGGAGTTCCTGGTGCAGCGCCTGGCGACCCTCCAATCTCACTCGAGGACCATGTGGGACTATCAAGGTAGTGGCGATGACATGAGGCTCCGCTCGGCGCACCTGACCCCCAAGGAGTTGAACAGGGTCATGGCGACCCAGCTCAACGGTGACCCTGGGGACCTTCCTGAGGCCTACGCCCCGCTGTACTGCCGCGACAACAAGGCCGATTTGGTCGCTGTGATGCCCGTCTTCAACGAGCTGGGGCTCTCTCCGGCTGAGAGCCCCGGCGCCCCTGTGGCGGTGTCCTCCGATGACACCGCAGACGAAGAAGACTCGGAGGAGACGGCGGATGACGATCTGGAGCAAGTGTCCCCTCCGTCGCGGAGTGCGCTTCTCCGCGGCTTCGATGACGACGACGCCAGCGAACCCCCTGCTGCAAGTCCTCCGTGACTCGCCAGAGCCCTCAAGGGGCCGGGACCCACACCTCGGGCCACACGATCTGCCTGTCGGGTGACCCCGAGGAAGTGCGAGGCTGGGCCTCCTCCGGAGCACCCAGCTCTTGCCAACAAGGTGACCGATGCGCCTGCCTCACCCTTGCCCGAGCCGCGTCCTGCGGGCGAGGCGGCCGCGTCTAGGGCTGGCGCGGCCTTGCCGGCCGTGGCCCCTTCGAGTTGTTCCACTACTCACGCAGCGGCAGCTCCTCGGAGAAGGACGGAGGCTTCCCCGCCTTTGCCGAGGTGGAGAGAAAGAGGAAGTGGGTTGACATCGAGGAGTAAGTGGTCTTGCTTGGTTTTAGGCCGCTTTCGGTGGTTTACGTACGGATGGTCCTCTCTTCATTTGTCAACCAGGGGCGCCGCCGTGCTGAAGTCCAGGAAGAAGAAGGCCGGCGTCAAGCCGAGGGCGCCCTTCGACATGACGCCCGTTCCTGGTGCCTTGCCGACGCTAGATGAGATGCCGGATATCGCTGGCGGGGAGGCCCGCGGGACGACTCATCTTGTCGCGGCCGCGGAGCCCCCGATGTCCACTCGAGAGGCCGTCCCTGCCCTTGGGGGCTCGTCCACGCTGCAGCCCGAGGGGCCAGCCCCCGCGGGCCAGCTGGGTGTGGGGCCGTCCGCCCCTGCCTTGCCTGCGGTAGTGGCGCAGCCACCGGTGGCTTCCGACCTCCATGCTTCCGCCCTTCTGGAGGCGGCTCCAGCCGCCGCACAGGCGCCGCCGCTGGGCCGTGCCTTTGTGCCACCGACTCGTGGCCCTCCAGTCGAGTCAGGCACCCTGGACGGGGCCTACTCTATCTTGGACCAGGTCCGAGACGCCCTCGGTGGCGCCGACGATCGCCTCGCAAGGGAGCGCCTGGGTCTTCTTTCTGGGTGGCTGCAATCCGACGCCTCAGCTGTGCCGGTTTGGAGCCAAGCCGTGTCCGCTGCTGCTGAGGGCAGGAAGGAGGCCGTGTCGGCCAAGGCGGCCCGCGACGTGGCGCTGGCCGATGCAGCATCTGCCGCGAAGCGCTGCGACGAGGCGGAGGCCCGCCTGAAGGCTGTTCAAGAGGAGAGGACCGCCCTCGCGGAGTGGCTTCGTCAGCAGGAGGAAGACCTCAAGGCCCGCGAGGCCAAGCTTGCCGACCGCGACTCTGCGCTGTCCCAGGCGGCGACTGACCAAGCCGCAGAGCGCAAGCAGCTGGATAGGTTGAAGGAGGAGGTGGCCGCAGAGAAGGCTCGGCTTGACTCCAGGGAGAAGACCCTCGCCGCACCCGAGGAGTAGAAGGTTGCAGAGCTCGATGCCCTCCCCTCCGTCGAGCTCAGGCTTAACCAAGCGCTGCAGTCCATCTGTCGAGGGGAATTCGCAGAGCCCCTGGCAGCTCTTGAGAGTGGCTTCGCTGGGCTCTCTTCAAAGATCGACGAAGTGCTTGAGGGTGCCGTCGCTAGGGTGTAGAACGTCTTGGAGAGCGAATGCCGCAACCTCTTCTCCACGGCTGCGACGCGCGTCTTCAGCCACCTTTACCTTCGCGAGCCAAGCTTTGACTTCGGCTCCGTTCTCCGCCTGGTTGATCCTGGGGTTCACGCCGCCACGGCGACAGCCGTGGGGGGCGCCGTGGAGGCGCTGATGAAGAAGTTCGCCTGTGTCGCCGTTCCCCCGCCTCATCCTGCGGCCGCAGGGGTTGGCGACGATGATGACAGTGGCAGCGATGTCGAAGACGAGCTCCCCGCGGCTGGGGCGAGCGGTGGTGCTAGCTCCTCCTAGTTCGTCTTCCTGGGTCTTTTCCTGTAATCGTTCATCATGCCTCGCGGAGGCGTTAGACTTATTTGCATTTTCGGAGACATTTTAATGCTTGTAATAACTGCTAAGCTGTGTGATTTCATTTCTTCGCTTCGTTTCCTTCCTTCCTGCTGTAGCGTTCTGCGTCGGCAGCGCCCGGTCCCGCGCATACCTCGACTGCCGTTGGGGCGTCCGGATCACCAGGACGGTGCCAAGGGGCGAGGGGCAACGTGACCAGTGAGGCTCCTGAGTCGCGATGATCAGGGGTCCCCCTTGATATACGAGCAGCCCTCGCGAAGGGAACGCAGCGAAAATGGGGTCGACTTGGAGATTGGAGCACCTTGAGCTCTGCGTCGGCAGGGCCTGGTCCCGCGCATACCTCAAACGCCGGTGGGGCGTCCGGATCACCAGGACGATACCAAGGGGTGAGGGGCTATGAGACCAGTGAGGCTCCTGAGTTGCGATGCTCAGGAGTCCCCCTTGACATACGAGCGGCTTGAGCTCCCTGACTTGGAGATTTGAGCGCCTTGAGCTCTGCGTCGGCAGGGCCCGGTCCAGCGCATACCTCAACCGCCGTTGGGGAATCCGGATCACCAGCACGGTGCGAAGGGGTGAGGGGCTACGAGACCAGTGAGGCTCCTGAGTCGCGATGCTCAGGAGTCCCCCTTGACGTACGAGCGGCTCCCCTACCTTTCCTCGCCAACCTTTGCCTGGGAGGCACACGTGAAGACCAGGTACCATGGACCTGGGGAGGTGGCGTAGCCCCCTTGCAGCCCCCTCACGCGTGCATCCCAAGGGAATGCTGCGAGATGGAGCCGCGAGGGGTCATCCTGAGGTTGAATGCACCCGTTAGGGAGCCCTCAGTTGTTTATCTCCAACGCGGAGCATAGGGCTTCCACTTTGCGTGGGCATAGCCATTGGTGGGCCGTGTCGTCCGCCAGCACGGAGCATGCGGCTTCCACTTGGGAGTGGGAATGGGGGGCCCTGGCTCCTGAGCCCCCCGGGCGTGTACAGCCCATTAAGTTCGTACGCGTGGCCTACACAGTAGAACTGGGAGGTGTGTATGGACGACGTGAGACAGCTCAGGTCTCACGTGGCCCTACCTCAAAGGCGGGTTGCGCCTGAATCTTCTTGGTGGAGAACGCCGCTTGAAGTCCTGTACATTTTTGAGGAACCTGTGCCGAATGGATTTCCAAGGGCCATCGCATGAGAAGGCTAAACACCAACGACCCCAGGAGGTGACATGAACGGGGCCAGCCTGCCAGACAGAGCTCAGCCATTGGATTTATCTACGCTGTAGGGACGGACCCGAGCACAGACGCCATGCCCAGTCTTCTCATGCGACAACTCCAAGGAGAAAACACCCGGCGCGCGGCTCCCACGGGGGTGAAAGGCCGATTGTGGCTGTAGGAACCATGCCGCGCGCCCTAACTCACCCACCCCCGATTAGCTCACGCGAGAGCGAAGCACCGAGGGCCATGGTAGGTGACGTACACGGGGCTGGCCAGCGAGACAGAGCTCGACCACTCGGATTTGTCAACGCTGCAGGGACGGACCCGTGCACAGACGTCGTGCCAGCCCTTAATCATGAGGCGGTCGAGGACATGATCATTAGGGCGCGGCGACATTCATGGTGGCGAAGCACCGAGCATGCAGGTTAGATTACTTAGGAAAAAGATCAAACACATGAAAGGATCAGAACATGAGAGAAAGACACGGCTGGGATGAGTTCTAGCCGCCTGAGGGTAGTGCGGCCCGATGGGCGCCCTCAAACTGAGCAAACCAAAAAGTAACCTAGTACGGGCCAAAATGGATCACCTGGCGGCAACGCCACTGAAGCGTGGACGTCATCGTAGGAACTCGGCCTTGCGCCTCCGCAAGCTTGACCTTCACGAGCCCGTCGCCCCAGGAGGCTCGGGGCTCCCGCTCGGGCCCGACACCTCCTCCAACTCCTCATGGTGCCCGGCCCGGTAAGGCGCGAACATGGCCCGGGCAAGGCGCTGGAACGTGGCGCCCGCATTCTCCAGACCAAAGAGCATGCGGGTGTAGTCGCACGGGTAGGCCCTTCCGTGACCGGCTCACGTGGGCCAGAAGACGTCATGTGATGCAGCCCTGTTGATGCTGGTTGTTGACGCAGATACGCGGCGCACCGCCCGGGTCGATGACGGCGACCGCGCTTGGCGGCGCTGGGTCGTGCTTGCCTCGCATGGCCTGTGCTTCCCGAAGCTCCTCAATTGCTCTGGTGACGAACTCCCGCGAACTTGGTTTCTTGCGTCGTGCTCCCTGCTCAGATGGGTGCGCGCCTACGCATGCCCCAAAGTTGTGCCCGAGCACCTCCCTCGTCTCACTGGTCAGGCCGGTGGCCTTCCGGGTGGAAACCCCCAAGCCCGACACAAGGGAGGCGCCGGGCGCGCCTTCCTATGCGAGGGGGGAAGGGGCCTTGGCCCCAGCCGCGGAGCCCGAGGCGCCATCCCTTGAAGTCTCAGTACCCTGGCATGCCTTGGAAAGGAGCTGCTTCTTCCTCTTGGGGATGTCCACGCGTGGCAGGACGCCTCCTTTGTCGTCAGAGTGTTCGGCCGCCGCAGCACGGTAGGCGCGTTCGAGGGAGGAAACGGCGTCCATCTCATCGCACGCGACTGTGATGACGCCGCCACTCCCGGGCATCTTGAGGACGTTGTAGCCATGGTGGGTCACCGCCATGAACTTGGCGAGGGCCGGGTACCCAAGGATCGCGTTGTACGGGAGGTGGATGTGGGCGACGTCAAAGACGATTAGCTCGGTGTGGTAGTTGTTGCGCCCGCCGAAGGTGACGGGTAGGCACACCTACCCGATGGGGACCGTGGAGCCATCAGTGACTCCGGAGAAGGGCTTGGTTGGCATGAGCTGGTCGTATGGCACTTGGAGCGTCTCAAACGTCTCTATGGAGAGGACGTTGAGCCCGGCGCCGCCATCGATGAGTGTCTTGGTGATGAGGACATTGCTGATGGTGGGCGTGCACAGCATGGGGAGTGCGCCCGCCATGGCTAAGCATCTGAGCTGATCCTTGGAGTCAAAGGTGATGGCGCACTGGGACCACTTGAGCGGGCGCGTAGCCTCGATGTTTGGGAGAGCCGCGTTCACCTCCCACGAAAACTGCTTGAAGATGCGGTTTGATGCCAGGCTTGGGCGCCGCCCAGGATGCAAGCTATTGCCCTGACCTCCTGGAAGCCCCCAGCCCCGTCGTTCTGCCTGTCTTCTTCCTTCCTCCTAGGTGGCGGCGGAAGCGGGGAAGACCGGCCTCACGAGGATGGGCCTCGCGAGGCTGGCCATGTCGTGACCCCTCTGGAGGTTCTGCATGCCAGTGGTCCTCCCAAGCTTGATCGCGCCAGCGGTCCTCCCGAGGCCGGTCTCGCCACTCCTGGCGCGAGTCTCGATTGTCCTAGCGGCCTCTTCCGTGGCTTCTACCGCGTCCGTAGCCCCGGTCGCTTCACCCAGGGCGCCGACAGAAGTGTTCGACACGGACCACCCTGAGCTCCTGACAGTCGACGGTGTTGTGTCTGTTGGTGCCGTGGAAGATGCAGAATGGTCGCCCTCCCGCGGGGGGTTCGTCGTCTCGGCTGTGATTTGCCTCGGGTTCAGCCGCCAGCACCGCGGGGGCCTTTTGCTTCGGCTCCTTGGTCTTGGTCTTCTTGTCCTCGGGTTCCGCCTCTGGAAGCTCGTGGAGGGAGAGGCGGCCCTCTTCGGCCTTTGCGCATTTGTTCGCCAAGTTGAACATCTCGAGGGCCGAGCTCAGGTCGTCGTGGATGGCGAGCTCCTCCCTCATCCTGAGGTCCCTGACACCGTCGGTGAACACCGAGATGATGGCCTTGTCTGACGCCCTCGGGATCTTGAGGCGGGTAGTCGTGAAGCGATGTATGAACTTGTGCAGGGTCTCGTCGGGTTGTTGCTTCACGCGACGGAGGTCACCCACTCCAAGCGCGCGGTCGCGGGTGCCTTGGAAGTTGGCGATGAAGCGCTCACATAGGTCTTCCCAGGAGGTGATTAACCCCTCCTGGAGGTTGAGGAGCCACGAGAGCGCACAACCCTTGAGCGCCATGGGGAACAAGGTCGCCATGACCTTGTCGTCCCCGCCGGCCGCCTGGATGCTCAGCGAGTAGAGCTGTAAGAACTCGGCGGGATCTGGGGTGCCGTCGTAGCGAGGAGGTAGGTCAGGCTTGAACTTGCAGGGCCACACGGTCGGATGGAGCCCCGGGGCGATGGCGCGGCAACCCACTGGGCCTACAGGCGCCGCTCGCTCGGGAGGGGCCCGGTCTTGATGCTCCTGCGCGGGTGCTTCGAGGGGCGCCTGGTCGCGTCGCTGATGGCGCGGCGCGGGGAGTGCGCACGCTTCAGCACGCGGCCGCGGCACCACGTGGCAGCTTACTTCATCTCTCGCCCTCGCGTGGCTGGTCGCGCGGGCGTACCTCACGCCTGGGCTCGGGGTCGACGTCGCGCTGGGGAGGAGGAGGTGGCCCATCATGGGCCTCGTCGCCCGCAAGGGAGGGCTGAGGCCAGAACGAGTAGGAGAGCGCCGAGGTGTCACCGGCGGCGCTGACGAGCTCCGCGACGCGCCCGAGCCGGTCATCGATGCGGTTGGAGGCAGGGCGGTAGCGCAACAGCTCGTGCACCATGTGGAGTGCGCCCGACCCACGCGCTGGCCCGGGGCGAGCGTGGGATGACGACCCGGTAGCTGGAACGATGGACGGAGTAGCGGTGCGGCCATCGCGCCGTGCGGTGACCAGCTGCGATGAGTCCTGCTGCTCGTGGGCTTCCAGGCCCGTGGCAGCGTCGGCCATAGGAGAGCCGGACCGGGGCGCGGCGGTGCGGACCACCGGCACCGTCTGGGCGACGTGAGCAGCACGGTGCTCGGCGAGAGCTCGGGCAGCGTCAGCCATGGGGGCGGTGAGGTGGAGGAAGAGCGAGGTTTGAGGAAGACTTTGACACGCCCCCTACCTGGCATGCCAAATGTCGGATTTCGGGCTCCGCAAAACCCTAAGAAGTTCGAACCCAGAGGCGTGTGCGAAGATCCCCAACTGCTTCAACCCCATAACGCCTACAACACGATAACCCCGCTCGATGGCGAGGAAGAAGATAGCACACGAGAGTTTACCCAGGTTCGGGCCGCTGCGAAGCGCAAAACCCTACTCCTGCCTTTGGTGGATTGCCTCACGAGGAGGTTTGTGGATGAACTAGTACAGTGGCGTTTTGCCTCGCGGTGTGTTTGCGGGTGGTTGTGTTCGATCATCCTCCTCTACAGACCAGCCTATCCTCTATTTATAGCGGCCCGGGTCCGCTTCCCTTGTCGCCATGGCGGGAAGGAATCCCACAACGGCCAATTTTGAAAGGGGATAGGAGGTACATCTTATCCTGACAAAAGGTGGTCTTCGCCTACAAAGTAGATGGTGATGACGCGGTGGTGGGCTCGCTGGTGACATCCGTCCTGCCGCGCCCGCTGGCCCGGTCTCGTTGCACCAGAATGGAAAGCTTTGGTTGGGCGCCTAGGGAACCCGCGCTCGTCCTTGTCTCCTTTTCAGCCAAAGAGGAAACTGTCCCCTCTGGCGCGCTGGCACCCGCCTGGCCCGGCTGGCATCACCCTTGACCTCCTGAGGCCGAATACTGCATCGAGATCTCTGCAGCTCAGGAGGAGGCCTGGGGGCCTCCCCCGTCCGGGAGCCTTGGTGTTGCCCTCCTCGCGAGGGTTAGGCTCTCGCGAGGGTCTTGTCTTGAGTTGTTAGTGCATCTAGTCCCCCTTAGTGATTTTGGTGTATTGAAGACTTATAGGTTAAGAGACTAATGCGTTTGTAAGTGTACACAGGCTCTATAAGTCGCTAAGGAGGTTGATACATTCAGAGATTATTGACCCCTAAAAATGTATGTCTTCAACTGAAGACTTTGGTGAAGACTTTGCTGAAGACTTTGGTATTCCCAGAAGACTTTAAAAAAGAAGAAGTTGGTGTGACCTTGAAGATATGAACGAGGACTATGAAGCGTGAAGACTTTTGTTTTCGTAGTTTCATTTCCTTTCTTTGAGTCATAGGAAACACCGTACTGTTAAAGGGGGCCGAGGTAATACTAAGGAAAATTTCCAACTGATACTCAACTCAAAAGCCTCAACCTATCCAATCCTTCGAGTGAAGCCTTTGGAAATCTCTTGCAGTTCAGTCAAGTTCTTCAGTGACAGAGACGATGATCTTCTGGTCTCTGAGGAAATTGGTCTGACTGAGGAGTTAGGATTTCGCCAGTGCGAATTGCCTACAAGTGAGGAATATGATAAGCCTGAGGACTTTCATAGTTCGAAATTCCGACCGTTGCTGTGCTAAGTGCCAGCTGTCCCCAATCATCCTATCCACATAACGGTCATATCATTGGGGGCATTTATGTCTTATCATGTCGGGTTGCACCCTGGCTATAAATAGCCACCCCCCACAACCACTAGTTGGTTGGCTTCTCCGAGAGAGAACTAACACTTGTCATTTGAGAGCATCCCATTCCTCGAGGACTTTGAGAGAAAATCATCAGTGAGGAAAAACCCCAAACCAAACCACCAAACCCAAAGTGATTGAGCATCACTGAAGAAATTGTTCCTATGTGGAACCGACGCTTGTTACCTTTGAAGACTGTGTATCTTCCAGACGGTTAGGCGTCATGGTCTAGTGCATCCTATAATCAATTGGGGATCACGACGTGACCTTGGTCTAGAGCATCCAGCAGTCAATTGTGGATCGCCGGGTGACCAGTTTGTGAGGGTTTTGGAAGTCTACCCTGAAGACTTACCACGAGTGTTGGGCGAGGTCTGTGTGACCTTAGCTCAAGGAGAATACGGTAAGGACTGTGTGTCCTGGGTCTGTGTGTCCTCTGGTTTAAATACCAGGCCGCTCCAAACCAGACGTACGACTATCACAGCAGTTGGAACTAGGTCATCAAATCATTGTCTTCATCGAGCTACCTGGTTCTATTTCCTCAACCCTTCCATTTCCTCGTATACTTGTTGATGAAATTGATCGTTACTGTTTGAAGAATTTGACTGAAGACTTTCTCAATTTCCTCACCTCAAATTCCTCAAGCTACCTTGTTCCTCACCTGCTTATCCTGTATCACGCTACCTGTAATTTGTGCATGCGTTATTTCATCATGATGACTATGCGATCACTATGCTTCGTATGCACTTGAGTACTTATTCCGCTGCTAGTTATTCATCACATTTCAAATTCCTCAAGGTGAAATTCCTCAGGGATGAATTTGTAAAAGTTGCCTATTCACCCCCCCTCTAGTCGATATAACGCACTTTCATGAGTGAAGCCGCGCAGGGCTGTACGGACCATCGAGTGGGCCATGTCTTGGGCCGCAGGCAGGCAAGTCTGGGTACCCTGGTATCCAGAACGCCGATAGACTGGGAGTGCAAAGAATTGAGGCGTTACCCTAACTCAAGGACGACCTCCTACGGCGGCGATGGTGGGGGCGATTTCCGTCGACGGCGAGGACCTCCTGTGGTACAGATGCATGGGAGCAAGGGAGAAGTCCGAAGACGATGGAGCGGCAGCTAGGGTTTTGCGGGGACCACGGGTTTTGAAGAGGTGATTTCAAAAACCGGTTCCGTTGAGTATATGTATCCCATAGCTGTTAGTGACACCGGTTCTAAAATATCGGAGCCACCGAGTTCCTCTACTGTCAGTTCACAAGGAAACTCGGTGAAGCCGAGATTATGGAATCGGTGCTACCGAGATTCACAAAAACAGATCAACCCTAGGCTTTGGTGGAACCGAGATTTTGAGGTTGGTTACACCGACATTGCACTGGGAGGTTTTGGAAGTCAGCTCTTAACGAAATGGAACTCCGAGTGCTCCTCACACAGAGGGTTCGAGAAGTGCTTGCTCAAATTTTGTGATGAAGCATGAATAGAATTTGATACGAGAAAGCATAGGTAGCTAGAGGGAGGTACTTAGGCATTCTTGCATATCCAATTGGCCAAATAAAAATGAAAGCCAAATAACAACAATTGGATATCCTCGAACAAGAAAAGATATGCATACCAACATGCTCACACAAGAAATTGTCAAATGAAATATGGAAAACATGCAAAAGCACTCTAGTATCTATCAAGCACTTTGGCGATGACGGAGTCATCTATATATGAGTATATTGACTTAGGATCCATGTAAGAATACTTGATCATAGGTCATACTCATCGTTTAAGCACAAGGGGTTGCCACTTTTACATAAACCATTTAATGTGTTCACATCTTTATGAGATGCTTTAACTCAAGTCTTAGAGTAAAGCTCCCCCTTGATGTGACATCCGCCCTGAGAGGGATAAACTGACCTTGGGTTTGTCATAGAAGACTTCATGTGGGTGAGCTAGTTGTGGATGCTCAATGTTGATGAAGATCATCTTGAGTTGGGAGCAATCCTCATTGTTTTCTTAGTATTCTCACCTACATGGGTTAGTCCCACACAAGAGACAAATACAAGGATATCTATGGACATGGAGTGCAATGTATACATGATGATGTCCATGGATTCATTAATTACGTTGTCCCTTGCTTACCATTGAGGGTATGTGTGACTCCTTTAACTATTTCATAAAGTTGGAGTTGATTGCAAATAGTCCTTGCCAATAATGAATGTGAGAGAATTTCATTGGCGGAGTCACCCCTCAAGATCTTCTGTAGTTCTTCCTCTTGGGGACCTACATCTAATTGATGGGAATCCTTGTAGTTGAAGTAGCACTAGTTGAAGTAGAACTTGGAGTAGCCTTGGGAACCCACTTGACCAAAGCTTGGGACTCATATTCAAATGAGTCAATCTCCTCTTGAAGCTTGTCTTTGCCCTTGAGCTTGTGGTCTTGTGGTGGAAGGTCATCTTGAGCTTTTATTCCCTTGGGGAGAGTATGGTCATACTTCTCCTTTTGGGGAACAAACTTCGGCTTGGGGTATTGACCTTCTTCCCATTCAACTCCATTAGCGTTGAAGTAGCCAATCCCTTGTTTATTCCGGTATCCTCCATGCTTGCGTACAATCTCCTTGAATTGCTTACATCCAACAAGACTTTTGTAGATACCCTTTTCTATAATCCCTTTCAATAGATCATTTTCTTTATCAAATGTAACTTGGCTAAGAGAACCATTAGTGGAATCAATAGAACTACTAGAAGCAATATCATTGGATTTATCATTTTTATTGCTACTAGTTGAAGAACATTTATTTCCTTTGTTACTAGTTTGCTTAGTCTTAACTTGTGGAATAAAAGTAGACAAGATTAGTGGTTTGGCTAGATAAGATGAAGTCTTCTTTCGGAGATCGTCATCGATAGCTTTAAAAAACTCATGTTCTTGCTCCAAATTGAGCTTCTCGAAGCGTAGATTCTCATGAGTTCTTACAATCTCTCTATGATCTTCCAGAGTAGATTCATGGGCTAACTTAAGAGTGTTTAATTCTTCAGTTAGTCGCTCTATTTCCTTCTTATCATCATCACACGACTTATCTTGACTAGCATGATTATCATCTAGCTCATTTTGACTAATATCACTAGTTTTGTCAAATAGCAAGTCATCATCTCCATGTAAGTCATCCTCATCACTATTGAAGTCAATGTATTCGGGGTGTGATACCTTGGGGCCTTTAGCCATGAAGCAACTTCCACTCCCTTAATTTGGTGAATCGAATATGTCGTAGGAGTTGGAGGAAACGAGTGCAAGTCTGGCAACACCTTCATCTTGACTATAGTCGAAGTTGGCATGATAACTTCTCTCGGAGTGATTATCGGATTCAGAGCCGGAAACCCATTCACCAACATGAACTTGATGTCTTCTTCTTGTGTAGCTCTTTGTGTACTTGTCCTTCTTCTCCGAGTCCCTACTTCTCCTTTAGGGTCTTCGTTCATTACGATTATCTCTACTCCTTCTCTCTCTTCGAGGTAAATCATCTCTTGAGCTCTTTCTTCTAGGTGACTCTTCTCTTCTTTTGTGGGGAGGGGGGGGAGTGCACTCATTGGAGTAGTGTCTGGGCCTTCCACAATTGTAGCAATTCCAGTCACGACTAGATGAACGCTTCTATCCGTATCTTGAATTAGAGCTTCTTTCTTTGCCTCTACTCTTGTAGAACTTGTTGAATTTCTTGACCATGAGGCTTAACTCTTCATTGGTTACAAGGTTGTAGCTTTGTATGCACTGCTTGACTTGGTGTGAAGTTCTTTCTCCTTGAGTGACATCCCATGAGCAACAATCCTTTCAATGACTTCTATAGGCTTGAGATCTTTGTAGTTTGGCATTATTTGGATCAATGTGCACACGGTGTCATACTTTCCATCCAAGGCTCTAAGGATCTTCTTGATGATGAATTTTTCGGTCATTTCTTCGCTTCCTAAGCCGGCAATCTCATTGGTGATGAGAGCAAGCCTAGAGTACATCTCCGCGACTCCATCACCATCCTTTATCTTGAACTTGTCAAGTTGACTTTGTAGCACATCCAACTTCGATTCCCTGACGGATTCGGTACCTTCGTTCATATCAACCAAAGTATACCAAATTTCCTTTGCATTCTCAAGACGGCTAATCTTGTTGAATTATTCGGGGCATTGGTAGTTGCAAATAATGTCACATGCATGAGCATTGTATTGTAACATCTACAATTCTTCCACGGTCGCTTCACGATCCGGTTCCTTTCCATCACCAAAGAATTCACCTTGCAAGCCAACACGAACAATTGCCCATACGGCAGGGTTATGACCAAGAATATGCATTTTCATCTTATGCTTCCAACTAGCAAAGTTTGTACCATCAAAGTATGGACCTCTACGGTGATAATTTCCCTCACTAGACGCCATACTCTCCTAGGTTGTGAGACCAATGCAATGGAGACCAATGTTGTGATACCACTTGTAGGATCGAAAGTATGTCTAGAAGGGGGTGATTAGACTACTTCACCAAATAAAAATCTAACCTTTTCCCAATTTTAGTTGTTGGCAGATTTTAGCAATTGTAGCAAGTCAAGTTCACCCTACACATGCAAGAATAAGAGTATAGAAGCGGAAAGTAAAGACATGCACATAAAAGTAAAGGAAGGGATAAGAAGATCAAACGCAATTTTTCCCGTGGTTCCGGTAGGTGGTGCTGTCATACGTCCATGTTTATGGAGACTTCAACCCACGGAGGGTAACGGTCGCGAGAGTCCATGGAGGGCTCCACCCACGAAGGGTCCACGAAGTAGCAACCTCGTCTATTCCATGATGGCCTACGTCCACGGAGGACTAGCCTTTCTCGGGGTAGATCTTCACGAAGTAGGCGATCTCCTTGCCCTTACAAACTCTATTGGTTCAACTCCACAATCACGAAGAAGGAGGCTCCCAAGCGACACCTAACCAATCTAGGAGGCAACACCCTCCAAAAGGTAATTGATGTGGTAGTATGATGAACTCCTTGCTCTTGTGCTTCAAAAGATAGTCTCCTCAACACTCAATCACTCTCTCACAAATTTGGGATGGGTAGAAGACATTGATTGTATGGAAAGAAACTTAGGGAGGCTACAAATCAAGATCCATATGGTTGGAGTGGATGATCTTGACTTCAACACAAGGGTGGGTGGTTCTTTCTCAGAAAATTGGATATGTGAAGTGGGTGTATGTTCTAAGTGCTTCTCTTGCGAGTGAATGGTGGTGGAGGGGTATATATAGGCATCTCCAAAAATCCAACTGTTACAACATTATTGCCCAACACGGTGAAACCGAAGTGAAAACTCGGTTGCACCGACTAGTGCAAAATGTGGCAACTTTGGCGTTTTCGGTGAGACCGACATATGAATCTCGGTGGTACCGATATGGGTGACCTCAGTAGTTACCAAAACTCGGTGAGACCGATTCCTCAAACTCGATTGGACCGATTTTAAGAAACTGGTTAACAGAGAGTTGGTCCAACACTTGGTGAGACCGATTCTCAAGACTCGGTGGGACCGATTTTTGAAAAATGGCGATTCTTTAAAAATGGCTAACAAAGAGTTGGTCGCTGATTTCGGTTGCACCGAATGGAATGTTGGTAGTACCGAGACAAGGGTTTGGCTAGGGTTCTGTCTAGGTTTAAAACTCAGTGGATCCGGATGGGAAAGTTGGTGTCACCGAATTTTGACTTTTGCCTTTGGATAGAAGATTTGTGTGGGAAAGTGGGTGAGCATTTTTGGTGGCTACCTCTAAGCACATGAGCAACCAGATCATCATATTTACCTCATCCCCTTTTAATAGTATTGACTTTTCTTTGGACTCAAAAGTTATTTCTCACAAAATGTAAAATGTAGAGTCCTTATCCTTGAAGCATGGCCAATCCTATTCCTTCCTTTCCTTGGGGAGATTCTCCACACAATCTTTTAGCCATCCCATCACTGAACTTTTTCCTGAGATACACTTGGTGGAAACATTAGTCCAATGAAATATATGTTGCTATTAATTACCAAAACCACCTAGGGAGAAGTTGTGCTTTCACAATTATGTCATGTGAGCAAATAGTAGGCATACATAATGCACATGACATATCACGAGCATGAAAAGAAGATATGAGCAAAGTATCATCATTGCATTGGCAAGAAGTCCTATGTGAATACTAATGGAATATCATGACTCTCCCAACACAAGAAGAAATAATAGTATGGATCGCAAGGTGAACATAGCAATAGCAACTAGGATCTCAACCAAGCATGCAAACACACATAGTATTAGTACAATGGTGAATCATGGGTAAATGCAAGCAAGGGTCACAATCGCAAAAGCAAAAAATGATGCATAACATGTAAAGTGAACACGAGAAAGTGAGCATAAGAAGACAAGTGGTAAATAGCCCATAGTCATGTGAGAACCAAGTAAAAGAGTTGCACGTAGTTTTGCGCAAGGAATGGTTGGATACACATTCCAATGAATCCCAAATCGTCGTTGCTCTCAAGAGCTTTTTTTGTCAACTCATGGGATTGTGAGGTTGACAAGTAATCACGAGTACCTACACACAACAAAGGCAAAGGAAAAATTGTGTGTGCATGGTATATGTACACATCATCCGTTAGGATGTGCATGTGCATGTGTTCGTTAGCACGAAATATCCAATGCTCCAATAAGTGAGCAACATGATATAAGAACATGTCATCCATCATGAAAGGTTTGTTATTATGTGTGGCATCAAGGGAGACTAGAAATATGTAGTGCATCATTTGAATTATCGGAAGTATTGTTATTCATGATATGTGGATGGTGCACACAATGGATGCAATCATGCAAGCTATAATCATTTTCATTTCAAGGCATATGGGATGCATCATCATAATTATGTTTAGCAATTTGAAGCATGGGGTTATGCACACAAGGTATGGAATCATGCAATGGATGGGATGGAACAAAATCTCCTAACATGTATGAGGAAAGTATTGGGGTATCCTCATGTGCAATAGCGGAAGAATAATTCGGAGAATATGGACAACATATAAAATAATGCATTTCCAAATCATGGAGTTCATGGCATGGCATATGAGAATTATTGCGCAAATGATGCAAAGGAAGCATGGCAATATCATCACGAGAAAAGCAAATGCCAATAACCATGGGCTTGTCGTCTATGCCATATGAGCAAATGGGATTAATTTTTATAGGATATGCATAGTCGCTATGGTGAGATTGCAAAGACGCAATATGGGAATTTTCACGCATAGCATATGACAAGTTTAGCGGATTGTTGAAAATGATGTGACCAATAGAATTTGAACATGGTATCCTCTGGAGTATATCATCACAACTAGGTAAGTTAACATGCTCATCATCATATTCATCAAAACTTTGTGGCATATCTAAGCATGAAGAAGACATAGCATGTGGTGTGTCCATAAGGTGATCAACATCATGTAAGCAATCAATGGCAAGATACTCCACTAGTGGGACAAGAGCATCACCCTCACGTATGTTACCTTTGTCATTCCACACATGTGGTGTAGGTGAGGTGGCATAGACCAACTTGTGGCCCTCATCATCATGATGGAACCATGTGGAGGGTGCATCATATTCCACCATGCCCATCGTCTTGTCCGAAGGGAGGACGAAGTCGTCAAGGATCAGCGCGTCATCGTATATGGGACCTATCACCAAAGAAGAAGACACAATAGAGATAGAGGTTAAGTTGTTAGAAATCGAAATGGCCTCACATGTCCTATCAACTATGTCACTCGCTCTATGTGGTGGTGGCTCACTCACTCCCTCTAGGTAGTTGCACTCATACTCACATATGGTGGAGTCACTCATTTCACTAAAGTGGTGGGGGTTGTGGCTGTCCTCACAAGGGAATTGTGGCAACTCATCATATATGGGGTTAGTGGTGAAGACACTCTCACTCTCAATATGGTGGTATAAGTCGCTCCTCTCGTCTCCAAACGCCGTCGTGGTCGGAATGAAAATCCCATGCTTGACCATCTTGTCGCTGTCGCCGTGGATGATGGCTGAAGATGGCACATCATCACTCTCCTCCATGACCGAAGGGAAATTCCCATGCTCGGCCATCTTCCTTGGGATCCTTCCGAAGATGGAAGGGTCATTCATGCGTGTAGGTGGTCGCCTTGATGTTGGCGTCAAAACTTGTGGTTGATGGCATTCTTCGTCTTGGCGCACTTGTTGCTTGCCGTCGTCTTGGTGGTCGTCTCGAAGATGAGTACGTTGCCGCATGATGCTTGCTCCGGTTGGGCGCTTCGAAGATGTGCGACTTGAGTGTCTACTCCTTCAAGATGACAAAGGGGATGTAGTCGTCAAAGTTGGCGTCGTGCTCGAAGTTGGACAACACATGTCGAAGTTGCTCCATGTGAGCGTCCAACTTGTTGTCGATGTAGTCTATTTTCCGATCTTCTGAGTGTCGTATGTCAGTGGTGAGTCACTCTAGTTTTTGGTTGATGTAGTTGTTCATGCCGATGTAGTCGTCGAAGATCGAAGATGATGTGCTTTGCCTAGCCATCACAAGACTCGAGCAAAGGTGAGTGGAAAATGAGATAAACAATACCAAGATACTGTTCCCAAAGGTGAGGATGTATCCCGTTTCACTCAATGTGAGTTGAGAGAATAGTGGAATTGGTACCGGACTTGTTCACTCACACTTACAATGTAAAGTTTATCGATTGAATTGGTTAGGACAAGTGGCACACAATTCAAGAAAATGTTAATCCAAGATATCAAAAATGTCGAGGAAGATTCACAAAATTGCAATGCAAAGCAAATAGATTAATAGCTATGGTGACACTAGCGACACAGACGGATAGATAAGTGGGATTCGCGCAACCAAGAAATGAGCACAAAATGTATGATACCACAGAAAAAGGCTCGTGTTGCACGGATACTAGAGAGACAATAGCTCAATTGCTCCAATGGGCTAGATACGCGCTTGTGCACCAACCTATGAAAATATATGTGCCATCTTCAATCCCAAGTATACTATGTATGTATGATCCAAGAGTATCTACTATGCAAGATGTCTCAATGCTATTGCTATTGCTTATAAGATCTTTTGTGTCTCGTCTTTTGCTTAAAAGCTTTTTGCTCTCTTTTTTCACTATGCTTGGTGCTCGAACCAAGATATGAGACAAGTATGATGGATATGCATGGGAGAGACTTATGGCACAATATAGATAGCAAGATGTTTGCACGCTAAATGTAGCTATGCGGCATAAGAGTAACACTATAGTGCACAAGTAACGTGGCCCGGCAATTCTCAACACGCAATTCTCAATGGGTAAGGTATGCAATAGGCTCGAAGCTATCAATGCAATGGCAAGGAAATGGACAATGATGTCGTCGAGATTACCGTCTTTTCTTACGGTTGAGGTGGCAAAAGGCAAAGTCGCCGATGTCGATGTCAAGGTTGAGGCGATGATGAGTAGTGGTGTTGTCGATGTAGAATCGTCCCTAATTAGCCGAAACACCTTAGGAAATAGAAGCCGCAACTCAAAATCTCACACAAAATTTGGTTAGGGTGGCGGAAGTGTATGGTTGTGGGGTTATGCGGAAGTTATGGTGGAGGCCTAGGCAAACTTGCCAAAATGGGAAACTTTTGATTGAGTCGTATGGTGGCAAAACCAAGATGAGAAGATAGGGCACGTCGATAGCTTCCGAACGATCCAAAGAACACTCAAATCGGAGTTCGGGAGTGGAAGTTGTGGGCAAAACGGTGAAGCGATGGTGGCTGGTCTGGGAGGGTCGTGCGCATGGGGTCTTAGGCCCGTGGGCACGGGGTCCCGTACGCACGGTACATGGCCGTGGGCACGGGGTGGTCAGGCACTTCGCGGGGGCCGTGTGCACGGGGTGGGGACTCCGTGGGCACGGGGTAGGCGGAAATTTCGCGATTTCGGGGGCCAAAGTTGATGGAGAATAGAAAAATTAGGGGTGGATTTCGTGGTGGGAAGGTAGAGAATGCCAAGATCCACTTGCCAAACAACAAAATCATGGATTAAATGCAATAAAATCTCACAAGAACCAACAAATTGCTAAAATTTTGGTGAGGCTATTTTTGGCGGGGATTTTCGAATTGGGAGAAAACACACAAAATTAGGCTAGAAAACGAAGGGGAGGAACTCCAAATTTGTGATAAACATGGCTCATGATACCAAAATGATATGGGGAATGCCCGTGTGCGTCGATCTTTCATGAATTGGAGGGGGATTCCACGAAGAACACGAAGAACACGGGAAAGAATGAGGAGAAATCAAAAGAGAAACACTCAAGAACAAGTCCAATCACACATCCACTAGTCTCACATCCACACAAGATACACAAAGGTACAAGAACAACAAAGGGAAAGAGGATACATGGTAGAGTTCATCCCAAATCCCATGAGGAGATGGGGCCTTGAATCCACTAGGGATCTTCCCTCGTAAGGGGCCTTGACATCCACAAGGGGATCTTCTCACATGGAGGCATCATCTCCATTGGAGAGGTAGTGGAGGAGCTATGCTCAACAAATGCTAAACATAAGCTAACCCTAGAAATGAGGAGGGGAAGGAGTATATATAGGCCCAAGGCATGGTAAGTAGGGGTGAGATGGGGATACATGGGCCAAGCCCAACAGATACATGCAGGCAACCCCGTGTGCACGGGGTGAGTGGAGCCCGTGCGCACGGGGTCTCCAGGGAGCCGTTGACTTAGCCCGTGCGCACGGGCATGTACCCTGGGCATGGGGGTCCCTTGTGGACGGGGTCTTCTGGGCCCGTGCACATGGGGTGTCCAGAGTTTCAGGTACCCTCGTGCGCACGGGGTCCTGGATGGCCGTGCGCACGGGGTCGCGTGGGACTTGGCTGTCTGGCCTTCCTCCAGCTTATAGACTCCGTCTTCTTCCGTCTCCGCTTCCTAGCTTCCCTCGCGGATGGTGTAGTTGTATGTAGGTGCTGGCACTCCTCCTCGTCATCTGTGAAGCTCCAACAATACCTATGCATGCACACGAGAGGACTGTCAAGTAGTATACCATCCTCGAAGGGGTCAAGTGAACACGTGTAAAGGAGAGGATTCACCTTTATGTATGTGGGGTAGATGTGGCACGTCTCACCTGTCGAACAGACTCTCGTCATGGTGATGTCTGTAGGATGCTCCGCATCAAGATCACACTACCATGATGAACAATGATGGACGATGCAGATGCAAAGGAAGACAAGACTTTCTCAGATTTTGCCTTAGCAATACCAAGGGAACGAAACTGGATGATCGACCAAGAGAAATTTAGCACTCCGCTTCTAATGTTCTACTTGATGAAATAGTGCAACCCAATTATGGATAATGTTTGGTATCTAGAACATCAAATAAAGGTCCAACTTTGGGAGCACAAAGGATCCATAAGGAACAACTTTTTAGAATAATTCATCCAAGGTCCTCATGGGAATGTGGCTAATGTCGCTGATACAAGATACTATACCAATACGTCTTCCGGCTAAGTGTGTTAGCCACGACATCACTTTACCGGTTACAGAGCGACCATTGTTATAATTCTTGAGAGATGTTCCAACCAACATATCTACCTGAGATTCAAATCTGGTTGTTGACAGGATACTTCAGACTGAGCCTCTATGAGAAGGAAGGTATCCAACACAAGTCGAAGAGATGGCGTTGCAAGATTCTCGGGAAATGAACTATGACAGCAACTCCAAAACATGAGCTGGATTGCAAGGCACATGTGAACACTCTGTCCAAGACAAGCATGATCACATAGAAGTCTTACAAAAAAACACTACCGAATTTTTGGTGGGAACCATCATAGGAGTTAACGAAGTATTGTGCACGACCGTCAGGGCCCTTCAGGAGTAACATTTAACTTCTTTTCCTTCAACAAGTCAATCAGTGGCTTGGTGTGCTAGGAATACGTATGGAATGGAGGTAGCGAGCCTATCAAAGCATAGTATACTTCGCACGTGCATGACTGAGTTGGGATGATTCCAAAGGGAGCAAAATAACTTTTCTCGAATTCACAGCGGCAACTTGCATCAAGTACACGTGAATTAGAGGAAGTCACTTCTTATACCAAATATATACTTCATGTATGGGACATGAAGATATTGCCTACAAATTTCCAACACTAACTTAATGTCCAGCATGAATCATGGAACGGATGAAAATGTTGCCGATAGGCTCAACAACAATTCGTTGAAATATCCACATAGATGGAATTCCACAACTATGTGAGCAAGATAATATCATTGGTCAGACCAAAAGATATAATGGTGTAGGCTCGAGGAAACATCCACGAGTAAGACGACATTACGATAATCGTTGGTTTTGATTTTGATTTGACAATAGCCCACACTCAAATCAAAGACTGGACAAGACAATAGATGCAAAAATTGATCGCAAGGATCAACTAATGAAATATCATCTTTCTTCACCACAGACGCACACACACACATACACAAGATATCGGTTTGGGACGAACCAAGCCAGGATTCCAACTCTCCAAGTTGTTGTTTAGCTTAACCAACTAGTTCAAGGGTATCCAACACAGATTCTTGGAGAAGGAGCGGTTTACAGGAAACCAACTTGATCACAAACTCAACATAACCGCCAGGGGAAATCCTGGTGATACTTCCAAGAAGATATTCGGAATCACGAACCATCTATATGTTATTAAGCTTGAGAACAATCTTTATTTTCAGGGCAAGACAATATGATCAAAAGAGCAAGGGATTGACACAATCCCAACTCATTGATCAAAGAGTGCACCAGGAAAGATGGACTAGGTATCACGATCAATCTTTGGAATGATAATTTAATAACCAACACACTAAGAATGATATTATTGTCCATTAACTTCCAAGCAATAGGATTGCTAGAAGTATTGATTTCACGCATCATGGTTCACCTGTTGGTATTCCGGTTACAACCAAGACGGAGACCGACGAATGAATGATGACGGTGAGAGGTATCACTATATCAAGAATTCCTAAGAGGTTGTCTAATTCCCATGACATTCTCAACATTAAGAGGGTAATACTTCAAAGTAGAACAGATCGAAAGCTGGATTGGCATTTTGACCTGCAGATTACAACTAGTTTGACGCAATCAAAGAAATGGACGAGATACCGGAGTTTGTTTCTCCGAGGCATTCTGAAATAGAATTACTTGACAACCGCAAGAACAATAGGCATCGATGAACACGAATGCACAACTACTCTTGACTATCCACTGATAGACGAAGGTCAGAATACAACTGAGGGGCATCTCTAGGATCACATAATTTTCCTGAGTTGTAGATGCGTAGGTTAGCACGTCGAACAAGTTCAACATGATTCTTCCTGATAACCCATGCAAAAAGGAAGGATTGGCAGAGTCACAATATAGAATGGAGAACTCATCACGAGCACTCTTGTTGTGATCTTTAGTTCATGAAGAATTCCGCCATGGTGGTACATGGTATTGGAAGAATGATATACCACAGACCTCAAAGACTAGAACAAGGTTAATAATATCCTAAAGGAACGAGCAAACACTATCAACAGGAGTGACCAGAATGATCCTTGGGTTCAAGAACCTAGAAATGGAATACCTACAGCCTAAATAACATCATGGGATGCTTTGGATAATGAGTGCCGGAATCATCACACTGGGATCACAAAACATCGCTGAATCTCTGGTGGTTCACTTAAGATAACCTAGTTTTCTAAAACTCAAACATATAGGTCAAGGTAATAGATTACCTCAACACAACAATTAGTGTGTCTAGTCTGGCCAAAAGACATAGAATTAGGCGAAAGGATTTGTAAATGCATCAGATTTTTATAACCTTGGAAAATTCGGACAGCATAACGGCTCTACGGGCTTGAAATATGAGGCAACCTGCAAGACAACTGATAACATAACACTGAATTCTTATGGAGACAACCTATCTGGGAATACAACAACTTTCCTATAATTCTCTAGCATAGTAACTCGTCATCCGGATAGATAGATGAGAAGCCTAATTCTTAAACCCTGTAGAATAAGGAAAGGGTGACTTAGAATTAGAATGATACAAGGAAAACAGTAAAAAGAATCTTGTGTTCCCTTCCACAATCAATTCCCTTATATAACTAAATATTTTCTAGACTCAACATCGACCAATTTGGCATGGTAATACTGCTGTCAGTCAGGCTCTGATACCAATGTTGTCGGGACCACGATCCTAAGCCATACGAATCCAGCATGTAACACATCATATCACATTGTAGCCTCACACACGTTACACTCCATGGCTGCCGCCTTACCTTGGCCGAGACCGTTTCCGCCTTTTAGCTCACGAATATGAATATGCCGCTAGAAATCATATGTCAGAGAACCCGTGTAGACATGACTAGATATAGACCCAAGTGGCACAACCGTATATGAACAGGCATACGTAACCCAGCAATGCAAGTGTCGGTCATCAACGTGTGTAGACGAGTCGTAGCAAGCTACACAGACTCCATTACACCGCGTGACATTTCCCCATAGGGGTAGACACAACCGTAAAGAAGGATACATGTAGTCCATCAATGTGTCCAGAGCAGTAGCAAGCTACGAGGGCTCAATGGAAGCACAAAGAGGCATTTCCCTGTAAGGAAGGCTACCATAGGCTTATGACTTGGTGTCGAATCCCACACATACCAATGCATTTCAAACATACACGCAATATGCACAATATGTGTAGATACAACATGGCATCACAATATAACTCTATTACTCAAGTATTTATTAAAGACTCATAAGAGCCAACATAATGTGATATTACAATCGGGGTCACATGACTCATACAACTAGCAAGCCGAAGCATAATATGTCTGTGTAGAAACATCTACTAAAAGTGGCTGGAGGAGCCTGAAAATCTACAACGACCCTCCCAATGGAACCAGGCCTTTTCCTGGGATTCCCAAGCTAATTTGATCAACATCGAACACATCGTCGAAACCAGAAGTGAGACTGAAGTCTCGTCCGCAAAACATAAATTAAGCAACCGTGAGTAAAAATGTACTCAACAAGACTTACATCAGAACTATCTACATATGCATCATTGTCAACAAAGGGGGTTGTGGAGTTTATTGCAGCAAGCCATCTTTGACTCTTGCCTCACCTGTACTATGACTCTGAGTACTATCTTTGAGGTGAGAGAGCGCACACGAGTCCACATATTCACCACATCAATACACCACTATGGATACTCTCCCGTGTCCCTACGAGAAGGCCATCCATAGCACTCACACTTATCTTGCCCATTTTAAAGTATCCATGTCACATCCCTAGTTTTCCCCTTGTGCTTGTGCTAGCTAGAGTGTGCATCATGTTTGAATTTTTCATTAAACTTGAAATGCAGGAGAAAAATCCCTAGCACTTCATTGGATAAACCAATTCCAATAAATAAAATTTTCAATGAATCCAAAATGCCCTTAAAAATGTTCACCATTTCAGACAAATGTTGGAAACAACATACCAGAGGTCATGCACTTTTTAACAATCTTTGGTATTTTAAACAAACCAGAAATGATGCTGAAAATGACAACTAAAAGACTATAAATATTTTAGTTGCTCCAAAAATGTTGAAACTTATTGTGGGACTTTGAAATATTATACTTATACCCCAGAATAAATTTCAGGGATTTTTCCTTTAGGGTTTTTGCCCAAACAAATAAAACAGAAAGTAGAAATTAGAAAATAGACAGGAAATAAAAGAAAAAGGAAAATATGCTTACTTGAGGCCCACTGGCCGTCCCAACACTGATGGCCCGTGCGAGTAGTCTTCAACCTCTGTGAGCAGGCAGAGGCGAGACAGGGCACGGCACTCGCCACCAGTGCGCCACGCAGCCTACCTGCTTCACTGAGCCAGCGTGACGAGCGGGATGACCTCCACGCTGCTGTCCCGATCGAGCTTGACCGCTCTGCTTCTCCCTCGCCTCTGCTCGCCATGGCCGAACCCCGCTAGCTTGCCGTCGCCATAGCCACAGCAACCGTGCTCTCCTCGCCCCTCCGATGTTTCCACGAGCTCCGCCTCGAGCTGTTAGTCCTCTCCGCCTAGCCGTTCGACGCCAGGAGCACCGCAAGGCCCGCAAGTTCCGTCTTCTTCCTCGGGTCGCCGGAGATCGCCGCCGTCCATCTGACCGCACTAACCCGTCCCCGAGCCCGCTGAGCTGCTCGTCGTGACCGTTGTGACCTCCTCCTCCAATCCCCACTCTTTCGGCGCTCGATTGACGTGTAGCCGTCGATTTCCTTGGACCCAAAAGCTCCTCACCGCCATCCATGTCGCCGCCATGGTTAGACCAAGCACAACTCGCAGCTGAGCCTGCCACTGCACTCAGTGCACCTCCACCCGTTGTCTGCAATCAGCCACAACCTTTGTAGCGCTATGCAGCGTTGACCTGTTCGATGCCCGAACTCCGGCGTCCGCCAGGCTCGTTGTCGGCGATGATTCCGTCCACCCCAGCCCCTATGGTTCGTCCCAATGGAAGTGCATGAGTGAACCGCACACCTGGATGCCCTCCACCGTTGATTTGGTTGCCGGAGGAGGAAACCCGAGCCCCTCCGCCGTCTCTGGCCTCGCCGGCGGCTTAACGCCGGTAGGGTTGACCCCTTTGACATGGGTTTAACCTCCCTGGGTCAATGACATCTGGGGCCCGACCCCTGACTAATTGCCGTTAGCACAAATAAAATTAATTAGTTTAATTAACCTAATGAGTCACTAACATGTGGGCCCAGTCCCCTTACATATTCCTAATTATGGTTAATTAGTTAAATTGACACTAATTAGCTGACTGAGACCAGCGGGACGCACTGCTCAGGTTTGACTTGCACTGGCCCTGTTGATTGCTGACGCCAGGCTGATGCAATAAACCATTTTCTGTTATTTAAAATAATCAGAAAATTCCAGAAAATGATTAAAACATCTAAAATTCATATAACTTAACCTGTAAGTTAGATGAAAATAATTTATATATGAAAAATGATCATAAAAATCCAAAGAATCCATCTGTGATATTCTTATGCATGATAGAGTAACCTAAATTCGAGAACTTGGACATTTTTCTCAAATGCAATATGTAACCTCACATGTGGAGTTTGAATTTAAACCTCGGGTTCAAACCAACTTCATCTAACACTACTGATACATGCATTATCTCAAAGACATCATATTGCCATGTCATAATCACGCATCATATTGTCGCACTTGATGTGTATTGATCGTTCCTTTGTATATGTTGCGGTAGGCTCTGCTCCACAGGATACCCGCGAGTATCCAACTGAAGGAGATTATCCCACTGTTGATCTGCAAGGCAAGTAACCATTTTGAACATTCCGATACAATGCCGTGCTCTCGCTCCTGCTCTCATTTATGGCATTAGGACAACAATGCTTCAACTGTTACCTGTTTTGTTAGTTGGACCCATTCCTCTGCATTACCTGTCATTGTCATAGTAAATAGCTAAACCAAGCAACCTAGCATACCTAGTAGATGCTTGAGCCATGATGTGCTTTTACCCTACTATGCTTGCTATGCTTAGAGTTGTGTCAGGTCTGATTCATTTGGGTGATGAACCGGAGTGAACTGAACGTGTTCTGATGATGAGATTTAAATGTTGCACCCAATTTGCTAAAGGTAGCGATGAGAGGCTATGTAGGAGTACATAGTGGGTAGTCTCATTAGAACCGCTCTTAGGAACTGATTTCCGTGTATGTGATCCAAGTCTAGCTACTACCACATGCCGGGCCCTGAAGTATGAGCCCACTAGAATTATTAATCGTTTCCTCCTTTGTCCAGGAGTTGCACGTAGCTTATGGTGTTTGTAGATTATGCTGGAGGACGTGCGTAGCGCTGGCCTTAGGGGTGGGCTATGATGCGGCAGGCAAGTGGCACGGTGTACCATGTGGTACCTGAACAGTGGGCTTGGGAACCATGTGCACATCGTTTGAGGCCATAGCGGAAATTCTGGCCAGACTTCCGTGCGGGTTCAGTCTCAAATAGGCGATAAACCTGGACTAGGGTCTTGTGTGGTTAACGGTCATGTCCGATTCCCTCGCTGGGCTTCCGATTGAAGGTTGTTGTGGTGCATAACGTCCTCATGGTGATAAGTGGCGAGAGCGTGTGTGAAGAAGTACACCCCTGCAGGGTTATGATCTGTTCGAATAGTCGCGTCCTCGGATATGGACTACTTGGAAACATATGTTGTTCATAGATAACTTAAATGGATACTCATGAAAGTCTCAAGAAAAGTATGCGTATCGTGGATGGCACTCTTGTAGGGATCCGGGAGAGGATCCAAGGTAGTCTATTGTTGTGGTGATTATTGGACTCATGTGCGTTATCTCATCTTACTCAAACTACTTGTAGTCGTAGTAAAGGATAGCCAAGAGTCGAAGCATGAGTAGTTAGATCTGTTGTAAGACTTGCTGCGTACTTTTGTACTCACGTTTGCTTAATAACTATTGTAGAGGAGACACATGATCCATTTGGTGGGTTTTATCTAGACGTCGATGATGATTAGTAGCTGGTATCCCAGCTACGACCTGGCCTCGTGGAAGGGGATTGTAGATAGTCAGGCCACGTGCCTTTTTATCCTTTCATCTGTCTGTACTCAGACAGCTTTATGCTTCCCGATGGCTTGTATGAGTTTGTGTGTATAACTTGAGTGTCGGGTCATGTGACCCCTACCTGTATAAACCTATTATGCAAGGCTCTCTGAGACCTTTAAATAAATGATGTGTTGGAAAGTTTTGTTGTGATGCCATGTTGTATCTACGCATATCTTGCATGTCGTGCGTACGTGTGACCTGCATTGGTATGTGTGGGATTCCACACCTAGTTGTGTGCCTTTAGTAGCCCTCTTTACGGGGAAATGCCTCTTTGTGCTTCCACTAAGCCATGGTAGCTTGCTACTGCTACGGACACATTGATTGACCAGCGTGTATCTATCTTTCCTGCTGTGTCTGTCCCTACGGGGAAATGTCTCGTAGTGTAATGGAGTCCATGTAGCCTTCTATGGCTCGTCTACCCGCAATTGAGGACAAAAATGTCTCACGACGTAATGGAGTCCGTGTAGCTTCCTATGACTCATCTACACATGTGATGACCGACAACTGCATTGTTGGGTTACATATGCATGTCCCTGTACAGATGTGCCACTTGGGTTCTATGACTAGTCATGTTGACCTGGGTTCTCTAACGTATGATTGCTAGCGACATATTCATATACGTGAGCCAAAAGAAGCAAACGGTCCCGGCCAAGGTAAGGTGGCATCCATGGGGATTACCATGTGTGAGGCCGCAAAGTGATGTGATATGTTACAGGATGGATTCATATGACTTTGGATCGGTGTCCCGACAGCGTTGGTATCAGAGCCTGACTGACTTTAGGATTACCAAGCCAAATTGGTCGAAGTTGAGTCTAGAAATGATTTAGTTATGTAAGTGAATTGATTGTGGAAGGGAACGTAAGGCTCTTTTGACTTCTCTTCTTGAGTCATTCTATTCCGAGTCACCTTCATCTTTTCTACGGGGATTAAGAACTAGGCTTCTCACCTATTTCTTAGGACCACAGGTTACTAATATGTAGACTTGTAGGAACGATTGATCGAGTCTCAAATCTAGTTTTCAAGTATTTCCGGTGTGATAAAACCCTCGGTTACGGAACCTTGAAACTATGATGTTGAGTGGTTATGCTACCCCATCTTTTGCCGGATGTCTCCAATTTTTTTTGAGCATTTTCAGTCGTTATGTTGCCCAATTTCTGCTAGCAACTTTAATGCATTTGCATTATTCTCTATTTCAGATGCCTTCTCGTCCTGCGCATCAGGTTGTCCGTCTGACCAGGTGCATTGATGTACCGGGTCACACGGACATGCTAGTTCGAGTTATGATAGAGACCGGTTACCGCTGGTACCCTGAGTGCACAGTGGAGGAGCAGTACCGAGACTTCAAACAGAGTCTATATCTCCGCACCGTTAGCATATAACCATCATACCCTAGAGCCGTATAGGTGCTTCATTGGTCGTATGGGGTAGGTGTTACGATTGATATGGCAGTTCATGATGCCACCTGCTCGATGCTGACTATCATGACAGATAACCATGGACTTCTTCAGAACACCAAGTTCTGCTATGTCCCAGCATCACTGCCATGAGAGGAGGGTTATCTTATTGGAGCCTACTATACTTCCTCTCAGGAGGATACGAGACTTCAGGTTATGTCGGGGCACGGATGCACGCGCTCACCTATGGGACCATAGGCCCCTTTGTAGTTCGGCAAGGGGGGTCACGTTGCACAAAGAGCGGAGAGCGTGAGGCAATACGATGATCGGGATGCTGTCATTTTTACCCAGGTTCGGGCCGCTGTGAAGCGTAAAACCCTACTCCTACTTTTGGTGGATTGATCGTAGGAACCCGAAGAACACGCAACGCTCAATCCCTGCAAGGGTCACCGTTGGGGAGAGCTACTATGTGAGTACGAGTATCCAAAGGTCCGAATCTTCAGCTAGGTTGCCTTGGGCCGCCTTTTATAGTGTAAGGGGCAACCACAATGGCAAAACAGTCATTATATATCGATTAGATAGCTAACGGAGCTATCATACCTAACTCTGGCATTTAGGACAAAATACCATGATTGCTAGACTAGGTGGCGCTCGGGGATGCATCCCCGGCAAGCTCTTGCCACCGCCTAGCTAGCCGTTGTTTAGGGTCTTGACACGCTGCTGGACGGGTGTCAACTGGGTATAATCTTCCTTCCGGTGCGTCGCCACATGCTTAGCGAGACCAACTTAGCCGCTTGAGGGCTCGACACCGCATCGATAAGTGACTGACGTTGTGATGCGGTGGAGCGGTGGCTGGTCAGCTCGTGCCTTCGGGGGATGGCTTGCCGGGTCTTCCTAAGATGTGCGCGCCTCGGTCCCCGGCAGGCTCTAGGGACGTGGCTGGCACGCTTTGGGCCCCTCCTGGGCCGTTGTGTTGGTCTTGCCGGTGTTTGCTTGGCCTTCTGCAGGTCGTTGCTGCCGGGGTCTGGTTCTTGAATGCTTGCTTGGTGGTGTGGTAGCTTTTCCCAACGGGTTTTGCTACTACTGCCTGTGCATAAGTCAGGGGCACTGGATACCCCTGTCCTAGTGCACCGGCAAGAGCCCCCGGGTGTCACATCCCTAGTTAGCCTTGCTTTGTGCTAGCATGTATGTGCATCATGTTTTAATTTTGCATCAACATGAAATGGGGATTGTCAGAAACCCTAGTACCTCACTCTAAACAACAAATTCAATTTCATGTGATTTTCAATGAATCCAAAATGCCCTTCAAAAATGTTCAATATTTCTGATAAATGTTGGCAACAACATATCAGAGGACATTTTATTTTTCACAACAAATATAGCATTTAAAAATAATCTTCTAATGCAACTGAAATCAATAAATAAAGGACTATAAATAATATAGCCTTGCAAAAATGTTGAAATCTTTTGTGGAGGTTTGAAATATTCAAACTATGCCCTGTAAAATATTTCAATATTTTTGTGCTAGGTACTTTGTGCCCAAACAAAATAAAACAAATGCCAGAAATAGCAAACAGAAACAAATGAAACAAAATAGAAAAGGGGGTCTCACCTGGGCCACTTACCTGGTCCAGTGGTGGCCCAGTCCACCACCAGCTCGCGTGTCGTCTTCTTCCTCTGCCAGTAGGCAGAGGAGAAGGAGGCCACGGTGCGCGGCCGAGCGCCACGCCGGTAGCTACCTGCCTGGCTCACCAGGGCCAGCGTGACGCGCGGGATGACCGCCCCCGCTGCCGTATGGTCCGCCCCCTCTCCCCATTCGTTCCCTCTACCTCTCCCCCACGCTCTGCTCCGCCATGGCCGCCGAAGCCCCGCCGCCGTCGAATTGCCTCCCCAGCGCCTCCCTCTCGCCGCTGAGCAGCTCAGAAGCTCCGCCCCGACGCCCTCGTCTTCTCCAGCGAGCCACGCGATGCCAGAAGCTCCCCAATCGCCGCTTCGAGCTCTTCTTCCTCCTCGGCTCCGACAACCGCCGCCGTCGATTCGTCGTCTCCAAGTCGCCCCCGAGCACGCTATCGACGTCTTCGCATCCGCCGTGAGCTTGTAGACCCGTTCCCCCTCTCTCCCCTTTCGATTGAGTGCCGTGGACTTCGATTTCATTTGAGACCCGAGGAGCTCCGCCGCGGACCTCGATGCCGGCGACCTTCCGGTGTCTAGGTGGTCCATCTGAGGCCACCACTGGGTTCGTGGGGTTCCATAGATGCGGTAGGAGCCAGGCCCCGGCCTCTTTGTGCAATAGACCGTCGACCAAAGGTCGTCGCCGGTGATGATTCCAGTGTCCCCGCGGCCAGCTGACCCCGTGTATGGATGCGGCCCAATGCGGGCATCATCCCAGTAGTCTCCGCGTGCCCAGAGTCGCTCTGCAGCGTGATTCCGGCGACGCGCCAGCGTCACTTTGGTCGCTGCCGGCAAGTCTCCAGTGGGGGCCGACGTGGACCATCATTAGGAGTTAACCCATCTGATTAGCAGTCCTAACAGCCGCTGACAGTGGGCCCTGGCTGGGATCAAAGCTAGGGTCAACTCGGGTTTAACCCCTGGGTCAATGACATGTGGTCCCCACATGTCAGTGACTCTAAATGGCCCTGGGTCACTGACCAATGGACCCGACTGGTCAGGTTTGACATGGCAACGGCCAGCTGACTTGCTGACACCATGCTGATGCAATAAAGCTTTTCTAATTTAATTTAATTCCAGGAAATGCTAAAATCTTAGGAAAATCATAGAAATTAATTTGTAGCTCAGATTGGAATAATTTATATATGAAAAATTATCAGAAAAATCCAAAGAATCCATTGGTGATATTATCATGCATGTTAGAGCAACCTAAATAGGAGAACATTGACATTTTGCAATAATGCAATATGTGGAATATCACATGGAGAACAATTTTGAACCTATATTCAATCCTACTCCATTAAACTCTAATGATAGATGCATTAGCTCATCTATAACATGTTGCCATGTCATGATCATGCATCATATTGTTGCACTTGCCGTGTATTGATTGTTACTCTGTCTATGTCGCGGTAGGTTCTGCTCCATCGGATACCCCAGGATGGTTTCCACCAGGAACAACCCCGCTCCTGCTTATGAGCAGGGCGAGGGCAGTGGAGCAAGGCAATAGAACCTGCCTCACCTGCCATCTTTGGCGGAGGTGATGCTTGAGGCGGAACGCAACAAGAGAGAGACCAATAGGCTGCTAGAGCGTATTGAGCAGAATACAGCATGCCCTCCCCGCAATGAGCGTAATGATGGAATGTCCCTCAATGACTTCGTGAAGCTGTATCCACCAAAGTTCCATCATTCCGTCAACCCCCTCGATGCGGATGATTGGCTTTCCAGCATGACTTGCAAGATTCGTTTTGCAAATGTGGCTGAAGCGGACAAGGTTAACTTTGCCACGTACTTCCTTGAAGGACCCGCCAGTCAGTGGTGGGAAAATTATGAGGCTATGCGCCCGGAGGGCCCCGCTACTACATGGACAGACTTTTGCAGTGCCTTCCGCACCCACCATATTCCCGAAGGTCTGATGGACCGTAAAAGAGAGGAGTTCTGTGCCCTCACCCAGGGTAAGCTGACAGTGGATGCTTATAGCCGTGAGTTCGGCAACCTAGCCTACTATGCACCGGAGGAGGTGTTAACTAATGCCAAGAAGGAAGCTAGGTTCCGCAAGGGACTTAGCCCCGAGCTCCGTCGTGATCTGCGCCTGCATGAGTGCGCTACCTTCCAAGCTCTTGTCAACAAGGCTATCAATGCCGAGACTGGACAGACCGACTACGAGGCAACCAAGAAGCACTCTCGTGACTTCAGCTCCTCATCCGGCTCAGGTTCCTATAAGTGCCGGGTGTGGCTGCCCAACACTGCCCTGCCATCAAGGTACACTGCGAGGCCATCCTATGAGGAGCCTCGCCCAAATCAGAACAACCCTCCAGCCAAGCCCTATGGTGGAAATGCTTTTAATGCTGCTCCAAGGTGTTCAACTATGATCTGCTACAAATGCGGAGAGCCTGGACACTATTCTCATGAGTGTCCCCAGAACAACACCAAGCCAGCTGGACGTGGTAAGCCGGGCAAGGCTTATTACGTGAAGAGAACTCCTGCTCGTGGCCGTGTGAACAATGTCACCCTTGAAGAAGCCCATGATGACCCTGACGTTATGCTTGGTACGCTCCTTGTCAATAGTCATCCAGCATCTGTTCTATTTGACACTGGTGCATCTCAGTCATTCATCTCAGAAAGTTATGCACAGTTGCATAACATGACCTTTTGTGATATGCCCACTCCATTAGTAGTTCAGACTCCTGGATCAAAATGGCAAACTTCTAGAGTGAGCCATGACAATGAGATTCTTGTGGATAGGCTAGTCTTCTTAGCTTCCTTGATAGCTCTGAAGTCTTTGGACATCAATATCATATTGGGTATGGACTGGATGTCAGCTCATTATGCCAAGATTGATACTCATACTAGGAATGTTCAACTTACACATCCTTCAGGTGAGAAACTCACCTTTTCAACTCGAGTGGGTAAATGCCAACTCTATTCTCTCAATGCTAGCCCTCTTCTAGAGCTTGAGGATATTCCGGTGGTCCGTGACTTCTCGGATGTCTTTCCAGAGGAACTGCCAGGTATTCCACCTGTCAGAGATGTAGAGTTTGTGATAGACCTCATTCCAGGGACTGTCCCAATAGCCAGAAGACCCTATAAGATGGCACCCTTAGAACTAGCCGAGCTAAAGAAACAACTCGATGAGGCCTTGAAAAAGGGATTCATCCGCCATAGTTCTTCTCCTTGGGCTTGCCCCGTCCTCTTCGTCAAGAAGAAGGATGGAACGGACCGGATGGTTGTAGATTACCGACCAGTGAACCTGGTCACAATCAAGAATAAGTATCCGCTCCCCAGGATCAATGATTTGTATGATCAACTTGCTGGATCCTCAGTCTTCTCCAAAATGGATTTGAGGTTGGGATACCATCAAATCAGAATCAGGAACGGGGACATTCCAAAAACGGCTTTTGTTACTCGTTATGGCCAATACGAGTACACGGTCATGTCCTTCGGATTAACCAATGCCCCAGCCACCTTCACCCATTTAATGAATTCAATCTTCATGGAGTATTTGGATAAATTCGTTGTGGTTTACCTCGACAATATACTCATCTACTCGAAGAACGAACGAGATCATGCCGAGCATCTCAGGCTGGTATTGACGAAACTTCGAGAGCATCTCCTGTATGCCAAATTCTCCAAGTGTGAATTCTGGCTACCAGAAGTGACCTATCTAGGCCACGTAATCTCTGGCAAGGGCATTGATGTCAATCCCGAGCGAGTTCAGGCCATCCTTGATTGGACTCAACCTGAATCGGTTAAGCAAGTTCGGAGTGTCCTTTGCTTGGCGAGCTATTGTTGCCGCTTTGTTGAGAATTTCTCCAAGGTTGCGAAGCCTCTTACTGAACTCCTCAAGAAAGATAAAAAGTTCGAGTGAACCCCACAATGCGAGCACAGTTTTCAGGAACTGAAAAGACGCCTGACTTCTGCTCCCGTATTGGTGCCACCAGATTTGTTATCTATTGCGACGCCTCGCGACAAGGATTAGGTTGCATTCTCATGCAAGATCGTCACGTGATTGCATACGCATCTCGACAGTTGTGTCCACATGAGGACAATTATCCAACACATGATCTTGAGCTTGCAGTTGAAGTCCATGCACTTAAAACATGGCGACATTACCTTCTGGGTAATCGTTGCGAGATTTACACTGATCACCAAAGTCTGAAATATATTTTCACCCAACCGGATTTGAATCTCAGGCAAAGACGGTGGGTTGAGTTGATTACAGATTACGACTTAGGGATAACTTACAGCCCGGGAAACCAATGTCATGGCTGATGCACTAAGTCGTAAGTCTTATTGGAACAATCTGATGTTACAACAAGGTCAACCGCTTCTCTATGAGGACTTTCGGAAGTTAAACCTTCACATTGTTCCTTAAGGATTCCTTTCCACCTTGGTGGCGAAACCTACTCTTATGGATCAAATCATAGAAGCCCATAAGCATGACACCGAGATTTCCCGGATCAAGAAGAGCATTAAAGGAGGTAATGCTAAATGCTTCTCGGTAGATGATCGGGGTGTTGTCTTCTTTGAGAATCGCTTGGTGGTTCCCAAGAAACAACATCTACGACAACTGATCCTTAAGGAGGCTCATGATTCTCCTCTCACGATTCATCCTGGTAGTACCAAGATGTATCAGGACCTACACCAGAGGTTCTGGTGGACTAGAATGACGAGAGAAATTGCTCAGTTCATTGTTAACTGCGATGTCTGTCATCCCGTTAAAGCAGAACATCAAAGGCCTGCTGGCACCCTTCAACCCTTAGCTATTCCTGAATGGAAATGGGACAAGGTCGGTATGGATTTCATCACCGGTTTTCCCAGGACCAAGAGAGGGAATAATGCTATCTTTGTGATCATCGGCCGTCGTCGCGTTAAAGCATAACATCAAAGGTCTGCTGGCACCCTTCAACCTTTAGCTTTTATGATTTAATTTAATTCTAGAAAATGCTAAACTCTTAGAAAAATCATAGAAATTAATCTGTAGCTCAGATTGAAATAATTTATATATGAAAAATTATCAGAAAAATCCAAAGAATCCATTGGTGCTATTATCATGGATGCTAGAGCAACCTAAATAGGAGAACATTGAAATTTTGCAATAATGCAATATGTCGAATATCACATGGAGAACAATTTTGATCCTATATTCAATCCTACTCCATTTAACTCTAATGATAGATGCATTAGCTCATCTATAACATGTTGCCATGTCATGATCACGCATCATATTGTTGCACTTGCCGTGTATTGATTGTTACTCCGTCTATGTCGCGGTAGGTTCTGCTCCATCGGATACCCTCGAGTATCCCCCTGAAGGAGAGTACCTCCCGGCCAACCTGCAAGGCAAGCAACCCCATTGATCATTCCGATAACATCCCACTCTCTCGCTCCTGCTCTCGTTTATTGCATTAGGACAAATGTTTCTACTGTCTATCTGTTGCGGTAGTTGAACCCATTCCTCTGCATGGCCTGTCATTGTCACAGTAAATAGCTAAACCATGCAACCTAGCATACCTGGTAGATGCTTGAGCCTTGATGTGCTTTACCTACTTTGCTTGCTATGCTTTGAGTTGTGTCAGGTCTGATTCATCTGGGTGATGAACCGGAGTGAAACGGTGTTGTTCTGATGTGATGAGCTAAATGATGAACCTGATTTGGTAAAAGTAGCGATGAGAGGCTATGTAGGAGTACATAACGGATTGTCTCATTGGGACCGTTCTTAGGAACTGAGTTCCGTGTTTGTGATCAAAGACTAGTAACTACCACACATTGGGTTCCAGTTACTCGACCCCTCTCGACTTATCAACCGCCTAGTCCTTTGTCCAGGAGTTGCAAGTAGTTTCTGGTGTTTGTAGCCATGCTGGAGGCCGTGCGTAGCGCTGATCTTAGGGGTGGGCTACGACGCGGTAGTCCATGGCACGGTGTACCAAGTGGCACCCGAACGGTGGGCTTGGGAACCCGGTGCACATCGTTTGAGGCCGTAGCGGAAACTTCGGCCGGACTTGTGTGTTTTATGGTCGTGGCCGACTCCCTCGCTGGGCTTCCGCTTGAAGGTTGCCGAGGTGCCTGTTTTATGAGCACACAATGATAAGTGGCGAGAGCATGTGTTAAGAAGTGCACCCCTCCAGGGTAATGAATCTGTTCGAATAGCCGCGTCCTCGGATATGGACTACTTGGAGAACTTATGCTGTTCATAGATAACTTGATGGTTACTCTTCAAAGTCTCAAGACAAGTGTGAGTACCGTGGATGGCACTCTCGTGGGTGACGGGAGCGGATCCATGGTGGTGTATCGATGTGGTGTTAGTGGACTCGTGTGCGCTATCTCAAAACACGTTAAAAGAACTGGTAGTCGTAGTATAGGCTAGCCAAGAGTCAAAGCTGGCATTGCTGCATGATCCCCACTACTCCCCTTGTTGAAACTTGAGCATGAATAGCTTAAGTCTGCTTTAAAGACTTGCTGAGTACGATTGTACTCATGTTTGCTTAATAACCGTTGCAGATGAGAATATGGACCCATCTGGTGGGTTCTATCTAGACGTCGACGACGCCGAGTAGCTGGTATCCCAGCTACGATCTGATACCCTGGGATGGGCTGTAGATAGTCAGGCTTTATGCCTTTTCATCTTTCATCTGTCTGTACTCAGACAGCTTTAAGCTTCCGCTTGGTTTGTATGAACATGTTTGTATGACTTGAGTGTCGGGTCATGTGACCCCTACCTGTATGAACATATTATGTAAGGCTCTTCTGAGCCTTCTAAATAAATGTTGTGTTGTTGTATGGTTATGTTGTGATGCCATAGTTGTATCTATGCATATCGGACATGTCGTGCGTACGTGTGATGTGTAACGATATGTATGGGATTCGACACCTAGTTGTGTGCCTCTAGTAGTACTCTTTACGGGGAAATGCCTCTTTGTACTTCCACTGAGCCTTGGTAGCTTGCTATTACTCCGGACACATTGATTGACCGGCATGTATCCTGCTTTGCTGCTGTGTCTGTCCCTTCGGGGAAATGTCTCGCAATGTAATTGAGTCCATGTAGCCTGCTATGACTCGTCTAGACGCAGTTGATGACATTTATGTCCCACGGCGTAATGGAGTCCCTGTAGCTTGCTATGACTCGTCTACACACACTGAGGCCGACACCTGCATTGTTGGGTTTCGTATGCCTGTCCCTATACGGATGTGCTACTTGGGTTCTACGACTAGTCATGTCGACCCGGGTTCTTTGACATTTGAATGCTAGCGACATATTCACATTCGTGAGCCAAAAGGCGCAAACGGTCCCGGCCCAGGTAAGGTGGCAGCCGTGGAGATAACCGTGCGTGAGGCCGCAAAGTAATGTGAAGTGTTACATGCTAGATTCTTATGGTTTAGGATCGGGGTCCCGACACCGGGTCTGGCCCACACGCGCTTGCCAAGTGCCGTTGGGTCAGGCCCAAAATTTATGCACAGGCGTGCAATGTGAGGGGGTAACTTGCTCCTAGGGGAGAAAGTCAAATAAACATTTATTAGGAAGGAGTTCTTCAATGTATCTTGATCCATTTTGTATCAACAAATGAATGAACGAATGTTATTTTACTTCCCTGAGTACTATCCTTTTCTCTCTTTGTTTCTACTGTGTCAATGTGTTTGTCCTCACCACACGGGACCACCTGCCGGGTCACTATTAACCGCGAGCGCCAAAAGGGGAGCGAGACCCCCGGAAGCAGGCTGGCGTTGTTCTCCGGCAAGGGTCCTTGTCGGTATCGGCACGGTCCCTCAGAGTTGATAAGTATCAGGAGCTGGGGAACGGCTCATCCCGACAAAGGTTTTTAACACGTGGGGGAACTTCACCGAGCACTTTCGAAAAGAGAGAGGATTTCCTTTAAGGGAGCTAACAAACATAGAACTTGGCATATGCGATTAGACTTATCTCTTTTTAGGATTTCCTTTCTGGAGTACGTTGGGTCGTCGTCCTTGTTCCTTCGTCCTCCTTCCATATTTTCCTGGTGGCCAAACACACAGGGAAAGAGGCCTCTATCCTTTGAGAAGAGAGTGCAGCAACAAGGATTACAGGCTCAACAAGTATTCTAGCAAATCTCTAGAATTTAAATAGGTGATGATATTGCAATCATAAAAGATGCATAACGAACGTGCAATGCAATGTTCTGATGCAACGCCTAGCTTTATTATTGTTGCACAGGGTCTGCGCCTGGCTTTGTACAAAGGGTTACATGCAACTTCGGCAAGGCTTGTACAAAAGGTGGCTGCCGGGGACTGCGCCCGGCAGCCCCGCCTTACGGGTACAACTTACGAAGATGCTCAATATTCCACGAGTTAAGCACCTTGGTGCCATCTTCGGTCTCCAGACGGACAGCGGCAGGTTTGGTGACTCGTGCTACCCGGTAAGGGCGTTCCCACTTCGGCGTCAACTTGTTGGTACCCTTGGTGGACTGAACGCACCTAAGCACAAGGTCGCCTTCCTCAAGGCTCCGGGCATGTACCCTGCGGCTATGATAGCACCGTAGGGTTTGCTAGTAGCGTGCAGCACGCACAGCTGCCAGGAGAGGATCTTCCTCGAGGAGCATGGCATCGTCATGCCGTAGCTGCCCTTGCTCTACTTCATCGTAGGCAAGTACTCGAGGTGACCCGTATATGATTTCCGTGGGGAGCATTGCTTCCGCCCCGTATACGAGGGAGAAGGGCGTCTGGACGGTAGCTCGATTCGGTGTCGTTCTGAGGGACTAAAGAACCACCGGCATCTCATCTATCTAGCGCTTGCCTCTCCTCCGCAACCTATCGAAAGTCCTTGTCTTGAGACCTCGCAGCACTTCAGTATTCAACCTCTCGACTTGCTCATTGCTTCTTGGATGGGCAACAGAGGCGAAGGAGACCTTGCTTCCAAGGGTTTGGATGTATTGAATGAAGGCGCGGCATGTGAACTGGGTGCCGTTGTCGGTGATCACTCTGTTAGGTAATCCAAAACGGCACACCAGTCCTTTGATGAACTTGATAGCTGACTGCGCGGTCACCTTCCTTACTGGCTCTACCTCAGGCCACTTTGTGAACTTGTCGATTGCTATGAACAAGAACTCAATGCCCCTGACAGCGTTGGGGAAGGGGGCCAAAATATCGAGCCCCCAGACCGAGAAGGGCCAGGACAAAGGGATCGTTTGGAGAGCTTGCGTTGGCTGATGGATGTTCTTGGAATGGAACTAGCAGGCCTCACACTTGGTGACCAATTCAGTTGCATCTTGGAGGGCAGTAGGCTAGTAGAAATCCTGCCGGAAGGCTTTCCCAACAAGAGCTCTAGATCCAATGTGCGAGCCACATATGCCCCCGTGAATCTCCACCAAAACCTTTAGTCCATCCTCCCGGCAGATGCACCGCAGTTTCACACTGTTTGGTCGTCTTCTGTACAAGGTGTCATCGACAAACTGGTACATACTTGACCGCCGGGCTACCTTTTCGGCCTCTTCTTTCTCTTCAGTAAGTTCTCCGGTTTGAAGGAAATGGACTATGTGTTATGTTCTTCCAGATCCGTTTGGTGGTTCCAAAGAGTCGACATCTATGGCAGTTGATCCTTAAGGAGGCTAATGAATCTCCTGTCACGATTCATCCTGGTAGTACCAAGATGTATCAGGACCTATGCCAGAGGTTCTGGTGGAATAGAATGAAGAGATAAGTTGCTCAGTTCATTGCTAACTGTGATGTTTGTCGTCGCGTTAAAGCATAACATCAAAGGTCTGCTGGCACCCTTCAACCTTTAGCTATTCCTGAATGGAAATGGGACAAAGTCGGTATGGATTTCATCACCGGTTTTCCCAGGACCAAGAGAGGGAATAATGCTATCTTTGTGGTCATCGACCGTCTTTCCAAAGTGGCTCATTTCCTTCCTGTTCGGGAAAGTATAACTGCTAGCCAACTAGTGGAGCTATATATTTCTCGAATAGTGTCTCTTCATGGTGTTCCTTTGGAGATTAACTTAGACAGTGGAAGTATCTTCACTTCCCGATTCTGGGAAAGCTTCCAAAATGCTATGGGGACTCATCTCTCCTTTAGCACTACTTTCCATCCGCAGTCACGTGGTCAAGTAGAACAAGTCAATCAGTTACCGGAAGACATGCTTAAGTCTTGTGTTATCTCTTTCGGCATGAATTGGCAGAAATGTCTTCCATTCGCCGAATTTGCTTATAACAATAGCTATCAGTCTACCTTGGACATGGCTCCTTTTGAAGTTCTCTATGGACGAAGGTGTTGAACACCTCTTAACTGGTCAGAAATCGGGAAGAGGCAACTCTTTGGCCCGGATATTGTCGGCATTCTGGGATAGGGGGTACCCAGTCCTGCCTGCCTGCGGCCTAGCGCGTGGCCCACTACGGCGGCCCGGTATGGCCCAGCAACAAGCCCCTCAAGCTAAGGCCTTCGCGAGAGCCCCCGCCTCGCGAGGAGAGCAACACCAAGACCTCCAGAGAAGTGGCATCCCCCCAGGGTGCCTCCCGAGGAGCGGAGATTCCTATGCAAGTACCCGGCCTCCTGAGGCCGGGGTGACATGGGTTCTGACGGACCAGCCAGGCAGGCGCCAGCAGGCGCAGAAGGGGGACAGTTTCCTCTTTCGTGATAAGGAGGCAAGGACGTACGCGGGCTCCCAAGGAACCCCCCAAAGGTTTCCTTCCTAGTTCAAGAGGACCAAGACCACAAGCTCGGCGAGACGGATGTCACCGCCGAGCCCACCATTGCGTCACACCGGGAAGCTCTACAGGCGAAGACCACCTTTAGTCAGGATAGCATGTACCTCTTGTCCCCATTCAAATTTGGCCGTTGTGGGATCACTTCCCGCCTGTGCGATAAGGGAAGAGGTCCGTGGCCCCTATAAAGAGGGACGAACTCCCGCCTTAGTAGGGGGACGAGTTCAACATTAGCCAGGGCCTTCGAGAGGCCATCCAACCACTGTACTAGTTCATCCTCAGCCACCTCAGGAGGCCATTCCACCACAAAGCAGGAGTAGGGTTCTACACCGCAAGGTGGCCCGAACTTGGGTAAATCTTTGAGTCCATCCTCTTCCTCGCTCATACTTACTCGGCGCAGCTAGGCCGTAGGGTGACATGCTTGGGACTCTGACCCGGTTGAGATCTTCTCACACGCCCCAATGTTCAAACCTTGTTGGGTTTTGCGGAGCCCCGATTCCGACATTTGGCGCGCCAGGTAGGGGTGTGTCGAAATATTTTTCCGGTTCCACCCTGTCTCAGCTCCGTCGCTCCCATGGCCAACGCCCGCCTAGTTCGTGCCGAGCGCCAGGCCACTCGCGTCGCACAGATGGCGCCCGTGGGCCGCGGCGCCCCGCGCCGCTCCATCTCCCCGGCAGCAAACGCTGCCACCGGCCCGGGTGCTCAAGAGTAGTAGGACTCGTCGCTGCCACCCTCCGTGCAGCACGACAGCTACACCGCCACTCCATCCCCTGTTCTCGCCACGGCGTCGTCCTCCCACTCCCGCCATGGAACGGCGAACGCACCGACTGCGCTGCTCATGGCACAAGAGCTGCTGCGCTACCGCCCCACCAACGACCGCTACGAAGACTGGCTTGGCCGCATCGCCGAGCTCGTCCATGCCGCCGGCGAAGCTCCGGCGCCCTCCCACTCGCTTCTTCCCCAGCCCTTCCAGGCGGGCGACATGGCCCACGGCACGCCTCCTCCTCTGTCCCTAGAAAGCTACCGACATGACCGACACGACGGGGGAGGTGCTCGGGCACCACACGGAGGCGTGTTTCGACGCACGCCCCCACAGGGAAGGAGCAAGGCATGAGGCGCCAGGAACAAGAGAGTTCATCACCAACGCGATCGAGGAACATCAGGAGGCACTGGCCATGCGCGGCGAGCGTCGCCCCACACCACCCAGTGCAGCTACCCCCCAGAAGCAGGCGGCAGGCTGCGCATCTGCGTCGATATCCCGGGCTCAACAGGGCCGCAACCCAGGACCTCTTCTGGATGTCGCACATCGGCCGCAGTGGGGTCTACCCCCGCAACTACGTTCGGATGCCTTTGGCCTCGTGAACGTGGGCGCTACGTACCAGTGCCTCATGCAAGCCGCCCACGCATCTCATGAAGCCCGGCGCCGCGAGGATCTCCCAGAGATCCCAGACCCTCACGAACCCCTCGAGCCTCCGGACCACCCAAGCTCGCGATGATCTAGCTTCAACAACCACCCCAACACTTCAGGAGCGTCGATGCCAGGTGACTTTTGGTTTATTCAATTGAGGGCGCCCCTCGGGCTGCACTATCCTCAAGCTGCTAGGGCCCGCCCCCGCAGCTGTATCGTTTTCCGCATGCACCAGACAGATTCTTCATTTAATGAATTTCGTAAGTGCTCCAACTGCATGCCCGGTGCTTCGTCACCATTAATGCCGCCGCGCCCTTGCAACCCCGCCTTCAACCGCCTCATGATTAAGGGCACGCACGGCGTCTGTGCTCGGGTCCGTCCCTGCAGCGTTGATAAATCCAAGCGGCTAAGCTCTGTCTCGCGGGCCAGCCCTGTGTACGTCACCTCGCCGAGGCCCTTGGTGCTCGTCGTCGCATGATCTAATCGAGTGTGGGTGAGTCAGGGCGCGCAGCCCGGTTCCAATAATGGTTGTTCGGTGCTTCGCCATAACGGGAGCCGTGCACCGGGTGTTTTTTCCTCGGGTTTGTCGCATGAGAAGACTGGGCACGACGTCTGTGCTCGGGTCCGTCCCAGCACCGTCGATAAACCCAACGACTGAGCTCTGCCTGGCGGCCTGGCTCCGCACACGTCATCTCCTGGGGTCGTTGGTGTTTGGCCTTCTCATGCGATGGCCTCCGAAGATTCATTCAACGCAGGTTACCCGCACCCCACAGGTCTTAAGAGCGCGCCTCGCGCTATAAAAGTTCAGGGGCAACCCGCCGTTTAGGTAGGGCCTCGTGAGTCCCGCACTGGCTCACGAGTGCCCAGATACACCTCCCATTTCAGCTGTGCAAGCCACGAGTGCGAACTTATTGGGCTGTACACGCCCGGAGACTCTAACACAGAGCTCCATTCCCATGCCCAAGTGGAAGCCCCATGCTCCGCGCTGGCGGATGACACTGTCGCTCAGCGGCTATGCCCACACCCAGTGGACGCCCCATGCTCCGCGCTGAGGGATATACAACTGAGGGCGCCCTAGCGGTTGCACCAACCTCAGGATGGACTCCCGGCTCTTTGCACAGCCCCGTCACGCAGCGTTCCCCTGGGATGCACACGCGAGGGGGCTGGCCGGTGGCTACGCTCAGGACAGGCCTGGCGTGAGCCACCTCACCAGGTTCTGGCACCTGGTCTTATCGCGTCCCTCCCAGGTAAAAGCTGGCGAGAAAAGGTACGAACTCACCTCACGGGCGCCGCTCAGACGTCAAGGGGGACCCCTGAGCATCGTGACTCAGGGGCCTCACTGGTCACGTAGCCCCTCGTCCCTTGGTCTCGTCCTGGCGATCCGGACGCCCCAACGGCGGTCGAGGTATGCGCAGGATTGGGCCCTATCGACGCAGAAAGGCGCCCCAAATCTACCCAGGCGTCGTCGTGTTTCCTTCGCGAGTGCGGCTCGCACGTTAAGGGGGACCCCTGAGCATCGCTGTCGGCGTCCTGGGAACGGGGGTACCCAGAACTGTCTGCCTGCGACCCAGGGCGTGGCCCACTGCGATGGCCTTGTACGGCCCGATGCAGGATCAATCAAGAACAAGGCCCTCGTGGGAGCCCCGCCCCCGCGGGGAAGGCAACGCCAAGACCCTCGGAAGGAGGAGGCCTCCCCAGGTTGCATCCCGAGGGGCGGAGATCCCTATGCAGCACTCAGCCTCAGGAGGTTGGGGGTGACGCAAGCCAGGCCAGGTGGGCACCAGCACGCGTAGAGGGGACAGTTTCCTCTTTGGTGCAAAGGAGGCAAAGAAATATGCAGGCTCCCAAGGCACCCCACCAAAGGTTTCCATTCCGGCGCAATGAGACCAAGACCACGAGCCCCGCAGGACGGACGTCATCGCCGAGCCCACCTCTGCATCACCACCGGCTACTTTGCAGGCGAAGACCACCTTTCGTCAGGATAAGGTGTACTCCTTGTCCCCCTTCGAATTTGGACATTGTAGGATCCCATCCCGCCATTGCGATAAGGGAAGAGGACCCGGGCCACTATAAATAGAGGCTAGGCTGCTCCGTAGAGGAGGACGGACGGAACACCACCCGAGCACCCTCGCGAGGTTACTCACCACTGTACTAGTCCATCCATCAACCTCCTCGTGAGGCAATCCACCAAAAGGCAGGAGTAGGGTTTTACGCTTCGCAGCGGACCGAACCTGGGTAAATCATCGTGTGCTAATCTTCTTCCCGGGGATTGTGTGAGTTCGTTGGGCTAGGCTGTCGAGCTTTGAGCTTGAAGTCGAAGCTGGTGGGGATCTTCGCACACGCCCCTGAGTTCAAACCTCTTTGGGTTTTACGGAGCCCGAAATCCGACATTCAGCGCGCCAGGTAGGGGGCGTGTCGGAGTCTTCCACAAGCTTCGCTTTTTCTCCGCTCCGTCATATCGATGGCCGACGCCCGTCAAGCTTCCTTCGGCCCCGGCGGATCCACCTTCACCAACATCGCCGCTACTACCCATGATGCACGCCCTGGCAGCTCGGTGCTGGGCGGTCGTTATCAGGCCAGCAGCGTTGTCTCCACCGCCGTCGCTGCTCGTGCCGGCCAGGCGCGCGACGGACGTGCGGCGCCCACGGGACCGACATTACCCTGTACACACGTGTGAGACCTCAATGCGCATGACGCGCTGCTGATGGCGAGTGAGGTGCTTCGCCGTCACCCGACGCACGGGGGCTTCGACGCCTGGGCCGACCACATCGCCGAGTTGGTCACCGTTGTGAGGAGGGCCTAGGTTCCGCACCACTCCTCTCGACCCCCGACGCTGGGCGATGGGGGCTCGCTCGCCGTACCGCTCACCTCATCGGCAGACGGTGTGCCCGCCCCATGCCCGGGCGAGCCCGGGAAAGGCCCGCCGCATGCCGTGCTCCTTCTCCTCCAGATCCCAGTGACCGGCTTCGGGGCGCCGTCGAACCCCACCGGTGGTGCCGTCGAAGAAGGTGACGGGACGCTCCATGCATGCCTCAACGCCCGCACTCATATCCCGATGGATCATCAACAGCCTGGGTCGTCCCGGCGCGAGCGCGCCAACCGGCGTAGGGATCAGGCCGGTCATGCTTTCGAGCGGGCAGGTAACCATAACGGAGGCACGGTGGATAACCAGGGAGGCAACCCACATCAATACGCGCGTGACCAACCTCGCGGCAACGGCAGACGTAAGCAGCTTCGGGCGGAGGCTCGGCGCAGGAGGGTCTGTGGGCCGTGCGTCCAGGGCGGCGTCGCCTTGCCGCCCAGGGAGGCTGCCCATGGGGCGCGCGGAGACGGTTCAGGAGGAAGCCAAGGCCTTTACACGGAGGCCTATGTTCCGAGCAGTATCGTACCTGCGGACGGCGTCGTGGATCGTGCACCCCCCGCGGGTGCCAGCATCCTCCCAGAATAGAGAGATGTCCCGGATGCCCTCTCCAAGCCGGGCCTGGGGGCTTCCACTGAGGGGGCACCGAGCCAGGTTCGTGCAAACGAGGGGGCGTCCCGGGATGCGCAGGGGCACGGCACAGCCGCCGCCCTCGCGAGCAAGTAGCACGCAGCCGAGCCCTCTGGGCCGCAGGAGCAACCGCCTAGGGGGATCAGCAGGATACAAGCAGCGTGGGCCACGCACAGCAACGGGGGCGCCGACACGGCCCTAAGGAGGCAGGGCCTTGCGAGGTCCTCGAGTCGTGGTCTGGCCGGTGCCCCGACTCCTCATGAGGCGGCTTCACCGACACAACACCCCTATGGCTGCGCTGGGTGCATTGTGCTCATGTTTGGGCCGCGGGAGCGCAATCCCGCGGCTACGCGGGGAACAATGCACTCGGGTTTGGGCTGTAGGGGCGCGCAACCACGCAGAAATGCGCGGGATGGCTCGTGACTGAGTTTTGAGCACCTAGGCCGTGCGCCTGGGGGCTTGCCCAGCTATCTTCGACCGTGAAACTCTCACATAATAATGAGTGGGCTGTATACGCCCGGAGCCCCCCGAGGACGCGGAGGGGTTCCATCCCATGCCCAAGTGGAAGCCCCATGCTCCGCGCTGGCGGACAACACTGTCCTCCAATGACTATGCCCACGCCTAGTGGAAGCCCTATGCTCCGCGCTGGGGGGAAGACGAAGACGAAGACTAGCCTAGGTGCCGGACGCGGCTGTTGCTTGCCCATTTTTGTATTCGATTTGCCATTTTTCTGGAATAAAACTCGAGGCCTTTCAACCGTATTTGAAAAAAAGGGGGTGGGAATTTTTCTCCTTGCAGTTTTCTATCTTGAAGTTTCTTTCCTCGGGTTAAGACGTACCAGCCTCTCCCTCTCATGCCCCGCGAGCGGGGGCTACGGGCACGGTGCGCACACCTCGCCAAGGCCTTGGCGTCCTGGTCCTCGCGTGGTGCTCTCGAGTGAGCTAGCAGGCGCGTGTTGCCTCACCCTCGCTCGGGGGCTCCGCCGCGGCCCGGTGCGGCATCTTGGAGCCTCTAGAGGCTCACACCTCTCGAGGCAGGAACCGGCAAAAAAGGTATGGGAGCCGCTCGAGCGTCAAGGGGGACTCCTGAGCAACGCGACTCATGAGCCTCACTAGTCAGGTAGCCCCTTGCCCCTTGGTCTCGTCCTGGTGATCCGGACGCCCCAACAGCGGTCGAGGTATGCGCGGGATTGGGCCCCGCCGACGTAGAGCGCCGCTTGAGCGTCAAGGGGGGCTCCTGAGCAACGCGCCTCGGGAGCCTCACCGATCGCGTAGCTCCTCGCCCCTTGGTCTCGTCCTGGTGATCCGGACGCCCCAACGGCAGTCGAGGTATGCACGGGATTGGGCCCCGCCGACGTAGGGTGCCGAAAGGGCTCCCAAACCGCCTCACTCGCCGGAAAGAGGAACCCCCCAAGACCCCCAAGCTCCCCAAGTGCCACTGCAAGACCTCATGACGCAGAGGCCCGCCACAGACGCATCAAGCTAGGTACCCTAATCGCGACCAACAGAAAGTCTCAATTAAGAGTAACATAGGGATCGTGATACATGATGAGATTGCTAAAGCAAGGGCGCAAGCGTCGGAATTCATTACACGCCTAGAGGGGCCCTCCATGATTTTTTGATTACATGGGAAGGAAAGGAAGAAGAAGGCGAAGGAGCCCCCCGCGGGGGCTGCCACTCCTGAGGCCCTGGCTCCAACGCACCAGCGCTCAGTCGGAGTCTTGCTCCTCCTTGACGGGCCCATGGTGGCACGCCGGCGTAGCCGCTTCCCGGGCGGGTGAACGGCGCCGCCGCGGCTGGCTACCCCTCGAAGTCCGAGCGCGCCGATGTGGTGGTGCGTCGTAGCTATCGTCGCTCGGACTCTCCTCGGAGGAGGTGTCGCTGCCGCTAGAAGCATGACGACCATCGCCATGTACAAGCTCACCTCCAAGGTCGCCGCCGCCATCGCCATCCGAGCCGCACCCCAAGCGCCTACCGTCCTCCCCAAAGATCTTGACGAAAAGCGTCACGGCGTCGTCGTGCTTGAAGTGGAGCGTGAGCCTCCACTCCAGGCCGTGGGCGCGGGCGAAGGTCTGCCACCCGCGGCTCAAGAAGGCGTAGCCTGCGGGGGTAACCTCGACCTCCACCCACAACGCGCCGCTACAACAACCATCGGCTTGCAGCCATAGACCTGCGGGCTCGTTGGCCCGCAGCGTCTCCGCGAAATAAGCGCGGGAGCTGCAACCAGGTGATCGCCGGTCTCTCCACCAGCAGCAGGAACTCCTGGCCCGTATCGGCCGCCGCGCCCGCCGCCTTTACCTATGCTAGCGGAGGCACCAGCCCTCGCGGGGGTACAGCCGCGCCCCCGGGGCGCCGCCGTCGACGCCACGGTATACTTGCAAGGACGGCCCTGGCTCCTCTTGGGAGGCTGTTGGCCCGGCCCGTCCTGGCAGGCTTTCCCCTTCTCGGCAGCAGAAAACCTCCTCACCAGCGTCATGATCGAGGAGGCGGAGGACGAAGGAGGGGGAGCGAGAACTAGGAATGGGCTGGGGGCTCCGTCTCTTCCGCCCATTTATAGCTGGGTGGAGGCCAACCGGCACCCGTCCTCATCCTGGGCAATGATGGCCCTACGACGTGCGCCAGTTGCTGGTCAGTCGGAGCGGTTGTCGAGGCGCCATGGGGAAGTGGAGGCGTCCACGCCTCGTTATTTGCCATGCGACAGGTTGGGCTCGCAGGCGAGTGGGGCCCGCGGCGCTTCAGGCCATCTTCTTCGGCTTTGCCCCGAAGCCAGCTCGAGCGCGCCTTGGGCCCGGGGGCTACTGTCGGCGTCCTGGGAATGGGGGTACCCAGAACTGCCTGCCTGCGACCTAGGGCGTGGCCCACTTCGACGGCTTGGTACGGCCCGGTGCAGGATCGCTCAAGAACAAGGCCCTCGTGGGTGCCCCGCCCCCGCGAGGAAGGCAACGACAAGACCCTTGGAAGGAGGAGGCCTCCCCAGGTTGCCTCCCGAGGGGCGGAGATCCCTATGCAGCACTCAGCCTCGGGAGGTCGGGGGTGACGCAAGCCAGGCTAGGCGGGCACCAGCACGCGTAGATGGGACAATTTCCTCTTTGGTGCAAAGGAGGCAAAGACGTACGTAGGCTCCAAAGGCACCCCCACCAAAGGTTTCCATTGCAGCACAACGAGGCCAAGACCACGAGCCCCACAGGACGGACGTCATCGCCGAGCCCACCTCGGCATCACCAACGGCTACTTTGCGGGCGAAGACCACCTTGGCCGTTGTAGGATCCCTTCCCGCCATTGCGATAAGGGAAGAGGACCTGGGCCACAATAAATAGAGGCTAGGCTGCTCCGTAGAGGAGGACGGATGGAACACCACCCGAGCACCCTTGCGAGGTTACTCTCCGCTGTACTAGTTCATCCACCAACCTCCTCGTGAGGCAATCCACCAAAAGGCAGGAGTACGATTTTACGCTTCGCAGTGGCCAGAACATGGGTAAGTCATCGTGTGCTAATCTTCTTCCCGGCGATTGTGTGAGTTCGTTGGGCTAGGTTGTGGAGCTGTGAGCTTGAGGTCGAAGCTGGTGGGGATCTTCACACACGCCCCTGAGTTCGAACCTCTTTGGGTTTTGCGGAGCCTGAAATCCGATAATAGCGACTCAGGGGCCTCACTGATCACGTAGCCCATCGCCCCTTGGTCTCGTCCTGGCGATCCGGACGCCCCAACGGCGGTCGAGGTATGCGCGGGATTAGGCCCTGCCGACGCAGAGCACAAAATCAAGCGGGAAGGAAACATGGCACCAGTGGAAATCACGAAATTCAAGGAAAATTCAATCAATTACTACAGGTACTGAATGTCCTGTGAATTCAAAGTCTCATGCCTCTGCGAGGCACCGCGAATGGTGCAAGGTAAGATCTAGGAGGAAGGGCCGCCATCGGCATGGCGGACGTCGCCAACTATCCCTGCCACGGCAACGTCATCACCACCGCTTGCTTCCGCCGCCGGGGGCTTGGCGGTGGCGATGCAGGTGAACTTCTCCACTAACGCGTCCACCGGGCCCTTCACGGCCACTTCTGCGGTGGCGCGGGACGCATGAGCAACCGGGACGAGCACCGCATCAAAGCTAAAGTCGGGCTCGCGGAGGTAGAGCTGGCTGAAGACCCGCGTTGCGCCCGTGGCAAGAAGATTGTGGCACTCGTCCTCCAAAATGGTGTCCACCCTGGTGGAAGCGCCTTCGAGCACCTCAGCAAGATTGAAGGAGAGCCCTGCGTAGCCGGCCTCGGGGGTCGCCAAAGGCTCTCAGAATCCTCCCCTGCAGATGGAGCGCATCGACTTGCGAAGTTCGAGTTCGAGGGAAGGGAAGGCGTCGCTCTCCGCGACCGCCTTCTCCTCGGCAACGGCGAGGGTCTTCTCCCTGGACTCCAGCTGGGTCGTCGTCTCGGAGACGCGCCGGGCGTGGGTCGCATGGGCTTCTTCCACCTCCTCCTTCAGCTTGGCCAGGCGCTCGCTTTCCTTGGCCTGGCAGTCAGCCACACGGGACAACATGGAGTTGCGATCTGCGAGCTCCGCCTCGCGGGTCTTGAGGACTTCCTCCTGCTCATGGAGTCATTGCGCGAGCGCGGCTTGCTCCTCTTGAAAGGCCTTCAGGTTTGCCTCCGCCTCACCGCTTCCTGGCAGAGTCCTCCTAGGCCAGTGTCGTGTCTCGGGCCGCCTTGGCCTCGACGGCCTCCTGCTCACTCTTCGCGATGGCAGCCTCGGCTCGGCTCCAGGCCGTCTGGGTGGCCGCCTCTGCCTGGGACCACCCACAAACGAGCCACAAGCGCTCCTTCGAGAGGCGCCTCTCTGCATCTTGGAGGTCAGCCCGAAGCCTGCCAAGCATGGTGTAAGCCTCATCCAAGGCACCGGACCTAATCAGAGGACCGCAGCGCACGAGCTCGAGAATCGGACCAGGAGGCGGCACCGGCACATCAGCGGGTGCCGAGACCACGGGTCCAGCAGCATGGCTAACTTGGGGAGCCGAGGGCTCTAGCTTCTCCGCCGTCACGGCAAGCGCGGACGGCTCCACAACCAGTTGGCCCACGGGGGCTGGCTCCTCCCGAGGTTGCATCGCTGCACCCTCGGGAGCGGATTCCACCAGAAGGGTGCAAGGAGCCACCCCCTCCATCAGCGTCGGGGCCGCCGCGGCCGCGGTAGGAAGTGCCGCCTCAAGAGCCCCCCCGTACCCGGCGACCGGTCCTCCAGGCGGCACGAGGGCTGGCGCGGCCCGCTTCCATAACGACCCAAGGCCGATGGCGCCCCCGGGGCAGGGGGCTCGTTCGGCTCAACGCTCGCTTTCTTCCTCTTCGGCACGACCTCGACCCTGGCCAGCGGAAGGGAGAGAGCTGTGAGCACACGCACAATTCATGGTCAAACAAGGGACAAGGAAGGTGACTTACTCCTCATGCGTGACCCACTTCCTCATCTTCTCCACCTCGGCGCCGGTCGGGACGCCCCCGCTTCCTTTCGGCGCGGCCCTGGCCGCGCCCAGGGGGCAAGCAGGATGCTCCTCGCCGATCCCCGGTGTGGCGCTGCTGCCCGGAGAAGTGTGGAGGATGCCCTGAGGAGCCGTGACCGGCGAAGCTACGTCCGCCCCAGCGGCGGCCGACCAGCCTCTCGGCCACGACACGGGCTGAGACGAGGCCAACGCATCGGCCACCTTGCTGGGGCGCGGGTCCTTCGAAGCGGGCGCGGTCTCGCCCTTCTTCGGGGTCGTCCGGCCAGAAGTCCGAGCGGTTTGAGGAGAAGGCCCTGGCCCCCTGGGCACCCTGGCGAAGCGCTGGGAGCCAGCAGCAGGGGGCTCATCGGTATCGTCATCGTCATCATCGAGGCTACGGAGGAGCACGCTCTGCGATGGAGGGGACGCCTCCTCCTTGTCAGCCACAGTCTCCTCTGAATCCTCCGTGCCGCTGGTGTCGCCGGAGGACACTAGCACCAGGGGATTAGGGTGCTCAGTTGGCGTGAGCCCCAGGTCATCAAAATCGGCCATGGCGGTGGCCAGCGCCCTGCCGTCGTCACGGCGGTACAGTGGGGCGTAGGACATGGGAAGATCCCCGGTGTGATATCCTGGCATATTAGGGATGATAGGCTACTCATATCAATAAGGAATTCCTTCTTTTCCAGGAGCCCAATTAAACAGAACTCCCAAGTTAACCTGCTTGGCTTGGAGTAGTTCTAGGATGGGTGACCGACCGGGAAGTTGGTCCCGGGTGCTCACAAGTGAGGACAAAATGCGCAGAAAAGACTAGTATTGATCTGTGGGGCTAGTCTAGATCCCGCCAGGAGTAACGACCACCGGCGGGTGTGTCCGGGGCGTTACACCCGGGATCACTGAAGAGCAGGGTGTTCAGGGCCTTGTCCCACTCCTCGCCTGTCAGGCTGGCGAATCTGAGCCTGATGGCATCTTCGATACCTTCGTACTCCCACATGGGCTTCGAGTGCTGCTGGAGTGGCGCCAGGCGCTGCGTCACGAACTCCTTCACCATCATCTCCCCGGTCAGTTCCTGGCATCCATATCCGAGGAAATCCGCTTCAGGATGGGCGTCGCCCGGGGGTCGGTGAGCTTCGCGGAGGCCCACCCGAGAGTCTTCTGGGGCAGCCTCGTCGGGAGCTCCAGATGCGCATCGACCCCCTGGACATCCAAGAAGACCCAGCGGTGCCTGTAGCCTTTCACCCTCTTCCCGGCCTTTAGGAGCACATTGCCGCTCTGGACCGCGATGAAGGAGGCGCACCCCGACCGTTGCGTGCTGTCATGGAGCCTCATACTGAAGTAGTGGCGAAAGAGGGCCACTGAAGGCTTCACGCCTACGAAGGCCTCACAGTAGAAAGCGAAGATCGACAGGAGCAGGATTCAGTTGGGATGAAGGTGGAGAGCTTGGATCTAGAATATCGAGAAGGGCGGGACGAGCCCGCAGAAGACGCTGTGGAGGAAGAAGGGGTAGACCGCCTTCGCCAGGGTGCGCCCCTCAGCTGAGCCGCACCAGATCAAGGTCCTCCCCCATTCATTGGAGTATCCCGCAGTCAATGGAAGCGCGGAGGCAAGATTCCCCTCCTTGGCGATGGTGGATGTCGTGAGCGCCGGAGAGGGAGAAGAGGGGCCCGAGGCTGGATCCTTGGGCTTCGTCTCCCCGGCAAGCGCCATCCGAAGGATCCTGGAGGCAGGAGAGCAAGAGGAGGGACGATGCTGCGCCAAGACCTAGAGGAGTTCCTCATGGAGGAAAGGGGATCTAAGTAGGAGAGCAAGGCGCAGGGGAAAAGAGCAATGATGGCTTTGCAAAGGTCGCCCGGCTTTTGTCAGCCTGAACAGTTGGCGAGGCGATTGAGGGCAGAGGTGTCTGTTCCCCGTCGCGCGCCATGCGTCGAGCCTGGCCCACAGGCGATTTGGGGCCCGCTGCGCTTCACCCTGTGCCACTTGCCTTCATCTCGAAGCCAGGGTTGGCACGCCTTAGGCCCGGGGGCTACTGTCGGCGTTCTGGGATCGGGGGTAGCAAGAGCTGCCTTCCTGCGGCCCAGTGCGTAGCCCCCTACGGCGACCCGATATGGCCCAGCAACAAGCCCCTCAAGCTAAGGCCTTCACGAGAGCCACCTCCTCGCGAGGATATCAACACCAAGACCTCCGGAGAAGTGGCATCCCCCCAGGGTGCCTCCCGAGGAGCGGAGATTCCTATGCAAGTACCCGGCCTCGTGAGGCCGGGGTGACGTGGGTTCTGATCGGCAGAGCCAGGCGGGCGCCAGCAGGTGCAGAAGGGGCACAGTTTCCTCTTTCGTGATAAGGAGGCAAGGACGTACACGGGCTCCCAAGGAACCCCGCTAGGTTTCCTTCCTAGTGCAAGAGGACCAAGACCACGAGCTCGGCGAGACGGATGTCATCACCGAGCCCACCGCTGTGTCACACCTGGAAGCTTTGCAGGCGAAGAACACTTTTAGTCAGGACAGGATGTACCTCTTGTCCCCTTTCAAATTTGGCCGTTGTGGGATCCCTTCCCACCTGTGCGATAAGGGAAGAGGACCGTGGCCCCTATAAAGAGGGACGAACTCCCACCTTAGTAGGGGGACGAGTTCATCATTAGCCAGGGCCTTCGATAGGCCATCCAACCACTGTACTAGTTCATCCTCAGCCTCCTTAGGAGGCCAATCCACCACAAAGCAGGAGTATAGTTTTAAACCACAAGTTGGCCCGAACCTGGGTAAATCTCTGAGTCCATCCTCTTCCTCGCTCATACTTACTCGGCGCAGCTAGGCCGTAGGCTGATAGGCTTGGGACTCTGACCCGGTTGAGATCTTCGCACACGCCCCAGTGTTCGAACCTTGTAGGATTTTGCGGAGCCCCGATTCCGACAGATATGATTCCGGAAGCAGAAGAGCAAGTTCGCATTATTTGTGAAAAATTGAAAACAGCCAAATCTCGTCGAAAGAGCCATAATAAGGTTGTGACCTATGAAGTTGACGAGAAGGCTTACCATCAGGTTACACCTCTGAAGGGTAACCAACGATTTGCTATCAAGGGCAAGTTGGCTCCTCGTTACATTGGTCCCTTCGCATTCTTGCCAAACGAGGAGACGTTGCCTACCAATTGGAACTACCGCCACATATTTCCAAGGTCCATGATATCTTCCACGTTTTGCAACTCAGGCGTTGCTTCCCAGATCCTGTCCGTGAAGTGGACCACGAAATGCTTGATCTCCAAGATAATCCTACATATCGAGAGTACCCTGTTCGTATTCTCGATCAAGCTGAGCGTACCACTCGACGTCGAAACATCAAGTTTATCAAGGTTCAGTGGTCACACCATTCTGAAAAGGAGGCTACATGGGAAAACGAGGACCGCCTTCGACTAGAGTACCCCACACTCTTCCCGACGACTCCTAAATCTCATGACGAGATTCTTTTGAGTGGGGGTGAGTTGTCACATCCCTAGTTTTCGCCTTGTTCTTCTGCTAGCTAGAGTGTGCATCATGTATAAATTTTTCATTAAACTTGAAATGGGGGAGAACAAAACCTAGCACTTCATTGGATAAACCAATTCCAATAATTAAAATTTTCAATGAATCCAAAATGCCCTTAAAAAATGTTCACCATTTTAGATAAATTTTGGAAACAACATACCAGAGGTGATGCACTTTTTAACAATCTTTAGGGTATTTTAAACAAACCAGAAATGATGCTAAAATGACAACTAAAGGACTATAAATATTTTAGTTGCTCCAAAAATGCTGAAACTTATTGTGGGACTTTAAAATATTATACTTATACCCCATAATCAATTCTAGGGGTTTTGCCTTTAGGGTTTTTTCCCAAAAAAATAAAATAGAAAGTAGAAATTAGAAAACGACAGGAAATAAAAGAAAGGGGGAAAGTGTTTTACCTGAGGCCCAATGGTCGGCCCAGCACTGCTGGCCCGTGCCAGTGGTCTTAAACCTCTGCCAGTAGGCAGAGGCGAGATAGGGCACGGCGCTCGCCACGTGTGCGCCATGCAGCCAACAGCTTACCTGCTTCATCGAGCCAGCGCGGCGGGCTGGATGACCTCCTCACCACTACTAGGGAAAAACCTAGTAGTAGCGCGGGTTTAACGCCTACTAGTAGCGTGGGTGCCTGCGCAACTTGTAAGGCGCTACAGCTATAGCTTAGCAGTAGCGCTGGTTACACGCGCTGCTGCTAAGACGTATAGCAGTAGCGTGTATAATTATCAGCGCTGCTGCTAAGCTAACTATTAGTAGCGTCCTTCCAAAACCGCGCTACTAGTATTCTGTTTTTCATTTTTTTAAATTTTATTGTATTTATACGCCGTTATACAAATTTTGATACAGTACCAATTCAACTTATGGTCACTTTTGATCCATCCACATGGATTAGATTCATTTGGATGAATCAAAAGTGATCAAAAGTTGAATTAGGACGACGATCCTACTAATACAACTTTAACTAGCTAATAATAATCATTATAGTCATCACCCCCAAAAGTGATCAAAAGTGATCAAAAGTGTAGCTATCTCATCACCACCAACACTAGCTAATAATAATCATTATAGTCATTACCACCAACACTAGCTATTTAATCATCATAGTCATCACCACCAACACTAGCTATTTAATCATCATAGTCATTACCACCAACACTAGCTAGCTAATCACTTTTACTGCTCTCTCAGGTAAAATAGCATAAAACATGTGTAGCACTCCTGCTTCATCATATTGGAGCATGCAGATGAACCTGTCTTCTAAATGTGGGTTGCGCTTCTGCTTGCTGCCCCCTAGTACTTCTCTGCGATCCTTCACAATTTTGCTCCAGTCTTTGACTATTAAGACTTGCTCGCTTTCAGAAATGCAGAATGCACTCATGTGCATTGTAGGATGTCTTGGCCGTAAGCTAATCATTCTCATGTGACCTTTATGCTCGATCCAACGAGGCACAACACTCATTGGGAGTCCCTGTTGAAGAACATCGTAGTAACATACTTAGCAATGAAGTTTAGCTTAAAAAATAATGTATGCAAAAGATGCACTGAGGACAAATAGTAAAAATCTTACCATCTTTCCTAGATAGATGTGACCGTAGTTCAATACGCACACTAGTGGTCGCACATATTGAGTACTAATATCTCGAAGTCCAGGAAAATAATTTGTCTTGACAAGATCAAGATCCTCATGCCATGAAACATAATGACTTATCTCCTCGCAGTTTAGTTCAACCCCGGGACAGTAGTAGGTGTTGTCTACCAAGAGCCGGACATGTTTACTTGAATGGAAATAAGCTATCAATAGAAATTAGTTGTCAACTATTTTCAAATAAACAATATAATTTACTTAATAAATATGGTTGAGAAACTCACATAGAGGTAGAACTGGAGGCGTCTGCACATCGACCCAGATGTCGATATTACCTTCATATTCATCTTCAGGACGAATATCAAAGGTGATAAGCATAGTGCTCTCCAATTTGAGCATTCAAATAGGAGTAGTTCTCTGCATTGTATAATTTTACGGAAAAAGCATAGCCATGATCGGTCCTCAACTGAACTCTCTTTACATCCATACTGCACATATCTGAGAAACCAATCTTATCCAAGACATAATGTCTTGCATAGCAGGGGATACGCTAGTAGAATTGTAAAAAATTAAAATTATAAGTTGAAGCAAAAGAAGCAGAAGTCATGCTTAATTACAAAAAAAGACTTGTCGTTGTGACTTACTGTATCCACTTTGAAGTTCTCATCCAGCATGATGCTGAATCGCCTACCATCTTCTAGGTGAGGCCTGTCGCACAGACCGCGCTCGTCTTCGCAGTATTGGCACATACCAAATTTCCTTTCGCTATCGTCGTCAGACATTTCCTATGTTCATAGTTGAAACAGATGTGCACTCAATAAGCAAAACTAAATCATAAAACAAATTAGTATTCAAATTAGCATGCATTCAATAAGCAAAACTAAATCATCTCTTGCGTCCGTACATCGTCGAATATTATCACTAATACATCTCGAATAGTATCATACATATAACATCACTAATACAGTTAGAACCGTAGCGAACGACGGGTATCGGCGCGGGCGGTCGACACCCAAAGAGAAGGAACCATCACAGTATCATAGCTCCAGTGAGATCTCTGAAGAACCTGCCAGGTATTGTCGAACCTGCCCTCCAACGAAACCATGTAGCGACGGACGTGCTCGTCCTCCTCGCTGACACGGTGACGTACCACCTCCGCGGGGGACGAAAGTCTCCACACCGTCACTGGCCATGCGACCGCCACCAAAGAAGGTCCGGGTCGACGACGGGCTGCCTCCTCACCAAGCTGTGCGCCCCGGAAGGTAGCACCTCCCAGTACCAGCCCGGCGGAGCCCAGTCCCGGACATGGCCCCTATAATCAAGCAGGCCTCCTCCGCCGAGTCGACGACGAGGATGCGGGCCAGGCATCGTCGACGTCGAGAACAAATGCTTAATTATGAAAACAAAATTAATAAACACTTAGCAGACCTAAAGTCAACCCGTTCCATATATCGAGCAATGACATAGAAAAAATGCCTTTGCTTAAATTAATAAACATCTAATATTATTATAAAATTCATGAAAAAAATTCGGCATGGCCTTTGCTTAAAACAGGACATATCGAGCGCCTGAAATTTGCCGGAACGGAAACGAATCAACATTCCGGCAAAACATAGGCCACTCGGAGGTACATTGCAAACAAGAACAGCAAGACATCCTCTATATTCAGAATGCATCATCATCGACATCAAAGACATCAACGACGGTGGTCGGGGAACGGCGGCGGCGGCGGACGACGGGGGGTGCGGGGGAGAGTGAGATGAGTGGCGCGGTTTTCCTGTTTGTTTCTTCTATTGTCTTTTCCTTTATTTTCTCTTCCTTTTCTTTTCTTTTTTTTCTTTTCTTTTCTTTTTCTTTTCTTTTCTTTTCCTTTTTTCCGCGACGATTTTTTGACCGTCGATGATGGTCGCTACTCCTCCTTCCCCTAGTGCATAACAAATATCTAGCACAAGGAGAAGAAGGAGAAGCGACCCCCACGACAACAGTCGGCATTCTTCTTCTCTCATATATGGTGGACACTCCCTCACCGATTTTTCAACCGTCGATGATGGTCGCTACTCCTTCTTCCCCTAGTGCATAACAAAGGTCTATTAAGCACTTACTATAAATAAACTATTTCTATTAAACACTTATAAAAAACAGTAAAAAAAACTACATTATACAAGAACAGTAAAAACAGTTTAGGGTTTAGGAGAGATGGAGGGAGGAGGCGGTGGGAGGAGGGAGGAGAGAGGAGGGCGGTGGGAGGAGGGAGGAGAGAGGAGGAGGGGGAGGAGGGCTGGAGGCGGTGGGCTTGGCCGGAGGAGGAGGGAGGAGGGGGCGGCCGGAGGAGGAGGGAGGGGCGCGGAGGGGGAGGAGGGCGGTGGGAGGAGAGAGGAGGAGGAGGGAGGAGGGAGGTGGAGGGATGGAGGGAGTACCTCAGTGGAGGAGGACCAGGAGCGTCGGCGGCGGCGGGCGACGACGGTGGTCGGGGAACGGCGGCGGCGGCGGACGACGGGGGGTGCGTGGGAGAGTGAGGGTGGAGTGGAGAGGGGAGAGTGAGGGGCGGCCGGTTGGAGGAGTTGGAGAAGATAGGCTTTAGCAGTAGCGCTCTTTGGAATAAAGCGCTGCTGCTAAACGACATAGCAGTAGCGCGTTTATAAAACAGGCGCTACTGCTATACCTAGTCTAGCGTCAAGGTCGTGGCAATTGTGGTAGTAGCGCTGTTTCCTCCTGACGCGCTACTACAATGCGGGTATCAGTACCGCGTTCTTGTGTAGCGCGCTACTGATAAGTAGCAGTAGCGCCTTATTTTACCACGCGCTACTGGTAAGATTCTGTCGATAAGGTTTTCCCTAGTAGTGCACTGCCGTCCCAATCGATCTTGCGGCTCATTCTCCCCCTCTGCCTCTCCCTCGCCTCTACTTGTCATGGCCGAAACCCCCTATCTCTTCGTCACCATAGCCGCAGCTACCATGCTCTCCACGCCCCTCCGACGTGTCCACGAGCTCCGCCTCGAACTGCTGGTCCTCTCCGCCGAGCCGTTTGATGCCAGGAGCACCGCAATGCCTGCAAGCCTCTGTCTTCCTTCTCGGGTCGCAGAGATCGCCGTCGTCCGTCTGACCGCACCAAGCCGTCCCTGAGCCCGCTGAGCTGCTTGCCGTCACCGATGTGAGCTCCTGCTTCGATCCCCTCTCTTTCCGCGCTCGATTCTAACGTGTAGCCGTCGATTTACTCAAACCCGGAAACTCCTCGCCACTGTCGATGTCGCTGATGTGGTTAGAGCAAGCACAGCTCGCAGCTGAGCCAACCACTACAGTCAGTGCACCTCCACGCGTCGTCTATGACCAGCCGCAGCCTCCATAGCGCTCTACGGAGTCGACCCGTTCGATGCTCGAAATCCGGCGTCCGCCAAGGTCGCCATCGGCGATGATTCCGTCCACCCCAACCCCTGTGGTTCGTCCCAATGGAAGCGCACGAGTGAGCCACACACGTAGATGCCCTCCACCGTCGACTTGGTCACCGTAGGAGGAAACCCAGGCCCCTTCGCCGTCTCTGGCCTCGCCAGCGTCCTCACTCCGGTTGGTTTGACCCATTTGACCGGGGTTTGACCTCCCTGGGTCAATGATATGTAGGGCCCGCCCCCTGAATAATTACAGTTAGCACAAATTCAATTAATTATTTTAATTAACCTAGTGACTCACTGACATATGGGCCCAGTCCCCTAACATATTCCTAATTATGGTTAATTAGTTAGATTGACTCTAATTAGCTGACTGAGACACTGACCCGTGGGACCCACTGGTGAGGTTGGACTTGGACCTGGCCCTGTTGACCTGCTGACACTAGGCTGATGCAGTGCTGATGTAGTAAACCATTTTCTGGTATTTAAAATGATGAGAAAATTCTAAAAAATGATTAAAACATTTTAAATTTATATAAATTAATCTATAAGTCAGATGAAAATAATTTATATATGAAAAGTGATCAGAAAAATCCAAAGAATCCAGATGTTCTATTCTCATTCATGATAGAGCAACCTTAATAGCAGAACTTGGACATTTTTCTCAAATGCAATATGTAACCTCACATGTGGAGTTTGAATTTGAACCCAGGGTTCAAACCAACTTCATCTAACACTAATGATAGATGCCATAACTCAAAGACATCATATTGCCATGTCATAATCATGCATCATATTGTCGCACTTCATGTGTATTGGTTGTTCCTTTGTATATGTTGCGGTAGGCTCTGCTTCGCAGGATTCCCGTGAGTATCCAACCGAAGGAGAGTATCCCACCGCTGATCTGAAAGGCAAGCAATCCTTTTGAACATTCAGATGCAATCTGTGCGGGCACGGATGCTCACGATCACCTATGGGACCGGAGGCCCCTTTGTGGTTCGGCAAGGGGGATCACGTTGCATAAAGAGCAGAGAGCATGAGACGGCACGACGATCAGGACGCTGGCATTTTACCCAGGTTCGGGTCGCTGCTAAGCGTAAAACCCTACTCCTTCTTTTGGTGGAATGATCAAAGGAACACGAAGAACACGCAGCGCTTCCCCCCGGCAAGATTTGTTGTCGGGGTCAGCTACTACGCGAGTACAAGTGTCCAAAGGTCCGAATCCTAAGCTAGGTTGCCACGAGCCTCCTTTTATAGTGCAAGGGGCAACTACAATGGCAAAACAATCATTATATATCGATTAGATAGCTTAGCAGAGCTATCATACCTAACTCTAGCATTTAGGACAAAATACCATGATTACTAGTCTAGGTGGCTCTCGGTGGTGCATCCCCGGCAAGCTCTCGCCACCGCTTAGCTAGCCGTAGCTTAGGATCTTGACACACTGGGTATAATTTACCTTCCGGTGCGTCGCCACGTGCTTAGTGAGAGCCACTTAGCCGCTTGAGGGCTCGAAACTGCATCGATGGGGCGGTTATTGAGAGCCACTTAGCCACTTAGCCACGTGCTTAGTAAGATCCACTTAGCCACTTAGCCACGTGCTTGCCGGGGGACAGCTTGACGGGTCTTCCTGAGATGTGCACGCCACGGTCCCCGGCAGGCTCCGGGGACGTGGCTGGCGCGCTTTGGACCCCTCCTGGGCCATTGTGCTGGTGTTGCCGGCGCTTGCTTGGCCTTCTGCGGGTTGTTGCTGCCGGATGCTGGTTCTTGAATGCTTGCTCGGTGGGGTGGTAGATTTCCCAACGGGTTTTGCTACTACCGCCTGTGCATAAGTTAGGGGCACTCGATACCCCTGTTCTATTGCACCGACAGGAGCCCCCGGGTCTGGCCCACATGCGCTTGCTTAGTGTCATTGGGTCAGGCCCAAAATTTATGCACAGGCGCACAATGTGAGGGGGTAACTCCAATTTACTAGTCAGCACTGGCCCACCACCTCAGTCCGTTACTGCCATGCGCGCCGCATGCATAGCGAGGAGCTTACGGTGGGCACTCGTGACTTATAGACCTGATCGTGGCAGAAACCACAGCGCCATGGATTGGAGCAATGGGGCGGTTACCTGTTCGCCCGTGAGTTGTGGGAAGTGGGATTGGTGGAGATGGGCGGTCGCTCTGGAGCGAGGGAGATCCAGCCCCCGTGCTCTCCCCTATAAATTAGGGGAGTCACGATAGCGATGCTCATCCTGCTCCATCTCCTCCTTTCTCCCAAGTCCAAACTGTTCGTCCTTCACTTCTAGTTCGTCTTTGGATGTGTTAGCTCCCTACCATGACGCGGGGGAGAGGACGACTCTCAGCCTCCGCTGGGGCGATGAGATCTTCCGTTCGTGATCGTGCCACCACTCCAGCCGTGGCGACGGGAGGCGGTTCCAGTTCGCGCAGCGGGAGGGCTAGAAGAGGCTGAGGCCAGTGCGGGGGTCGTGGTCGGGGGAGGCGGAGTGCCATCCCTGACCCCCCGCCGGTGGTGACTTCCACCTTGGCGGCGGAGCACACTAAAAGTACGGCGTTGGAGTTCGTAATTGGGCTGTGTGGACCTCCTCGTAGCCGCCTGCGGCTTCCTCGTCCCTTTGCGAGGGTGATGGAGATTGACAAACCGCATGCACTATGGTTGCGCGTACATGGCTGCTGTAACGGTGCCGCGCGGGTTGATGTCAAGTTCCTGGCGCCTCGCGTCAGGTTCTTCAGGCGTGGGTGGAAGACTTTTGCACATGCCCACAACTTCACGGGCAGGTACGTCCTCCGCTTCAAGCTGGTGGAGGCCGACATGCTCTCTGTCAAGATCTACGGGCGTTCGGGAGCTCGTCTCGGCTGCTGCGAAGGGAGCTCGAGTGGTGATGAAAGTTCCTCCTCGAGCGATAGCGACGAGGAGGACAGTGTCGGTGAAGACAGCGACAGCGAGCTCCAGGCCGTCAAGTCGTAGTACGATGACCTGGGCTCCAGCTGATCGTCGGCCGCACCATCACCATCATCGATCTCCCCCCTTCCCCCCGGCAGAGCAATTTTCCAGCGGTTCTTGACCTGGGCGCCGCCTCTCCTTCTCAGCTGGACCTCGGTAGGCTCGTGGACTTTGGCTTCTCCTTCCCTGCCGGTGGTCCCACCGAGCCATTCCCTGTCAGCCTCGACGGGGTCAGGTTGGGCTTCTGCCTAGGTCCTCCCTTCGTTCTTTTTTTTGTAACTTGCTCCTAGGGGAGAAAGTCAAATAAAGATTTATTAGGAAGGAGTTCTTCAATGCATCATGATTCGTTTTGTATCAATAAATGAATGAATGAATGTTACTTTATTTCTCTGAGTACTATCCTCCCCCCCTCCCTCTTTCCTTTGATATTATCGTGTCAATGTGTTTTCTTTCGCCACGCGGGATCACCTGCCTGGTTACTTCTAACTGCGAGCGCCAGAAAGGGGAACGAGCTCCCGGCAGCAGGCTGGTGTTGTTCTCCGGCAGGGGTCCTTGTCGGTATCGGCGTGGTCCCTTAGAGCTGATAAGTACCAGAAGCTAAGAAGTAGCTCGTCCCGACAAAGGTTTCTACCACGTGAGGGAACTCCACCGAACACGTTCAAAAAGAGGGTAAGGATTTCTCTTAGGGAGCATCAAGCTTGGGATATATGATTAGACTTATCTCATTTTAGGCAGTATCCCCTTCCGGAGTACGCTGGGCCGCCATCCTTGTTCTTTCGTCCTCCTTCCCTATTTATCTGGTGCCAAAATACACAGGGTGAGAGGTCTCTATCCCTTGCGGAGAGAGTGAAGCAACAAGGATTATAGACTCAACAGGTACACTAGTAAATCTCTAGTAAATAAGCAATGGTATTGCAATCATAAAGGATGGAGAATGATTATTATTGTTGCTCAGGGTCTGCGCCTAACTTTGTACAAAGGGTTACATGCAACTTCGGCAAGGCTTGTACAAAAGGTCACTGCCGGGGACTGCGCCCGGCAGCCGCGCCTTACGGGTAGAACTTACGAAGGTGCTCAATATTCCATGAGTTAAGGACTTGGGTGCCATCTTCGGTCAACAAACGGACTGCGCCAGGTCTGGTGACTCATGCTACCCGGTAAGGGCCTTCCCACTTCGGCGTCAACTTGTTGGTACCCTTGGCGGACTGAACGCGCCTAAGGACAAGGTCGCCTTCCTCAAGGCTCCGGGCATGTACCCTGCAGCTATGATAGCGGCGCAGGGCTTGCTGGTAGCGTGCAGCACGCACAGCAGCCCGGAGACGATCTTCCTCGAGGAACGTGGCATCGTCATGCCGCAGCTGATCTTTCTCTACTTCGTTGTAGGCAAGTACTCGAGGTGACCCATTCGATGCTCGAAATCCGGCGTCCGCCAAGGTCGTCATCGGCGATGATTCCGTCCACCCCAGCCCCTGTGGTTCGTCCCAATGGAAGTGCACGAGTGAGCCACACACGTAGATGCCCTTCACCGTCGATTTGGTCACCGTAGGAGGAAACCCGGGCCCCTCTGCCGTCTCTGGCCTCGCCAGCGGCCTCACTCCGGTGGGTTTGACCCATTTGACCGGGGTTTGACCTCCCTGGGTCAATGATATGTAGGGCCCGCCCCCTGACTAATTGTAGTTAGCAAAATTCAATTAATTAGTTTAATTAACCTAGTGACTCACAGACATGTGGGCCCAGTCCCCTATAATATTCCTAATTATGGTTAATTAGTTAAATTGACTCTAATTAGCTGACTGAGACACTGACCCGTGGGACCCACTGGTTAGGTTTGACTTGGACCTGGCCCTGTTGACCTGCTGACACTAGGCTGATGCAGTGCTGATGTAGTAAACCATTTTCTGGTATTTAAAATGATGAGAAAATTCTAAAAAATGATTAAAACATTTTAAATTTATATATATTAATCAATAAGTCAGATGAAAATAATTTATATATGAAAAGTGATCAGAAAAATCCAACGAATCGAGATGTTCTATTCTCATTCATGATAGAGCAACCTTAATAGGAGAACTTGGACATTTTTCTCAAATGCAATATGTAACCTCACATGTGGAGTTTGAATTTGAACCCAGGGTTCAAACCAACTTCATCTAACACTAATGATAGATACCTTAGCTCAAAGACATCATATTGCCATGTCATAATCATGCATCATATTGTCGCACTTGATGTGTATTGGTTGTTCCTTTGTATATGTTGCGGTAGGCTCTGCTTCGCAGGATTCCCGTGAGTATCCAACCGAAGGAGAGTATCCCACTGCTGATCTGCAAGGCAAGCAATCCTTTTGAACATTCAGATGCAATCTATGCGGGCACGGATGCTCACGATCACCTATGGGACCGGAGGCCCCTTTGTGGTTCGGCAAGGGGGATCACGTTGCATAAAGAGCAGAGAGCATGAGACGGCACGACGATCAGGACGCTGGCATTTTACCCAGGTTTGGGTCGCTGCTAAGCGTAAAACCCTACTCCTTCTTTTGGTGGATTGATCAAAGGAACACGAAGAACACGCAGCGCTTCCCCCCGGCAAGATTTGTTGTCGGGGTCAGCTACTACGCGAGTACAAGTGTCCAAAGGTCCGAACCCTGAGCTAGGTTGCCACGAGCCTCCTTTTATAGTGCAAGGGGCAACTACAATGGCAAAACAATCATTATATATCGATTAGATAGCTTAGCAGAGCTATCATACCTAACTCTAGCATTTAGGACAAAATACCATGATTACTAGTCTAGGTGGCTCTCGGGGGTGCATCCCCGGCAAGCTCTCGCCACCGCTTAGCTAGCCGTAGCTTAGGATCTTGACACACTGCTGGACGGGTGTCAACTGGGTATAATTTACCTTCCGGTGCGTCGCCACGTGCTTAGTGAGAGCCACTTAGCCGCTTGAGGGCTCGAAACTGCATCGATGGGGCGGTTATTGAGAGCCACTTAGCCACGTGCTTAGTAAGAGCCACTTAGCCACTTAGCCACGTGCTTGCCGGGGGACAGCATGACGGGTCTTCCTGAGATGTGCACGCCACGGTCCCCGGCAGGCTCCGGGGACGTGGCTGGCGCGCTTTGGACCCCTCCTGGGCCATTGTGCTGGTGTTGCCGGCGCTTGCTTGGCCTTCTGCGGGTTGTTGCTACCGGATGCTGGTTCTTGAATGCTTGCTCGGTGGGGTGGTAGCTTCCCAATGGGTTTTGCTTCTACCGCCTGTGCATAAGTCAGGGGCACTGGATACCCCTGTTCTAGTGCACCGGCAGGAGCCCCCGGATCTGGCCCACATGCACTTGCTTAGTGTCGTTGGGTCAGGCCCAAAATTTACGCACAGGCGCACAATGTGAGGGGGTAACTCGAATTTACTAGTCAGTACTGGCCCAACACCTCAGGCCGTTACCGCCATGCGCGTCGCATGCATAGCGAGGAGCTTATGGTGGGCACTCGTGACTTAAAGACCTGATCGTGGCAGAAACCACAGCGCCATGGATTGGAGCAATGGGGCGGTTACCTGTTCGCCCGTGAGTCGTGGGTAGTGGGATTGGTGGAGATGGGCGGTCGCTCTGGAGCGAGGGAGATCCAGCCCTCGTGCTCTCCCCTATAAATTAGGGGAGTCACGATAGCGATGCTCATCCTGCTCCATCTCCTCCTTTCTCCCAAGTCCAAATTGTTAGTCCTTCACTTCTGGTTCGTCTTTGGATATGTTAGCTCCCTACCATGACGCGGGGGAGAGGACGACTCTCAGCCTCCGCTGGGGCGATGAGATCTTCCCTTCGTGATCGTGCCACCACTCCAGCCGCGGCGACGGGAGGCGGTTCCAGTTCGCGCGGGGGGAGGGCTGGAAGAGGCTGAGGCCAGCGCGGGGGTCGTGGTCGGGGGAGGCGGAGTGCCGTCCCTGACCCCCCGCCGGTGGTGACTTCCTCCTTGTCGGCGGAACACACTAAAAGTATCGCGTTGGAGTTCGTAATTGGGCTATGCGGACCTTCTCGTAGCCGCCTGCGGTTTCCTCGTCCCTTTGCGAGGGTGATGGAGATTGACAAGCCGTATGCACTATGGTTGCGCGTACATGGCTGCTATAACGGTGCCGCGCGGGTTGATGTCAAGTTCCTGGCGCCTCGCCTCATGTTCTTCAGGCGTGGGTGGAAGACTTTCGCACATGCCCACAACTTCACGGGCAGGTACGTCCTCCGCTTCAAGCTGGTGGAAGCCGACACGCTCTCTGTCAAGATCTACGGGCGTTCGGGTGCTCGTCTCGGCTGCTGCGAAGGGAGCTCGAGTGGTGATGAAAGTTCCTCCTCGAGCGATAGCGACGAGGAGGACAGTGTCGGTGAAGACAGCGACAGCGAGTTCCAGGCCGTCAAGTCGGAGTACGATGACCTGGGCTCCAGCTGATCGTCGGCCGCACCATCACCGTCATCGATCTCCCCCCTTCCCCCCGGCAGAGCAATTTGCCAGGGGCTCTTGACCTGGGCGCCGCCTCTCCTTCTCACCTGGACCTCGATAGGCTGGTGGACTTTGGCTTCTCCTTCCATGCTGGTGGTCCCGCCGAGCCGTTCCCTGTCAGCCTCGACGGGGTCAGGCTGGGCTTCTGCCTAGGTCCTCCCTTCGTTCTTTTTTTTTGTAACTTGCTCCTAGGGGAGAAAGTCAAATAAAGATTTATTAGGAAGGAGTTCTTCAATGCATCATGATTCGTTTTGTATCAATAAATGAATGAATGAATGTTACTTTATTTCTCTGAGTACTATCCTCCCCCTCCCTCTTTCCTTTGATATTATCGTGTCAATGTGTTTGCTTTTGCCACGCGGGATCACCTGTCGGGTTACTTCTAACTGCGAGCGCCAGAATGGGGAACGAGCCCTCGGCAGCAGGCTGGTGTTATTCTCCGGCAGGGGTCCTTGTCGGCATCGGCGCGGTCCCTTAGAGCTGATAAGTACCAGAAGCTGAGAAGTAGCTGGTCCCGACAAAGGTTTCTACCACGTGAGGGAACTCCACCGAACACGTTCAAAAAGAGGGTAAGGATTTCTCTTAGGGAGCATAAAGCTTGGGATACATGATTAGACTTATCTCATTTTAGGAAGTATCCCCTTCCGGAGTACGCTGGGCCGCCATCCTTGTTCCTTCGTCCTCCTTCCATATTTATCTGGTGCCAAAATACACAGGGCGAGAGGTCTCTATCCCTTGTGGAGAGAGTGAAGCAACAAGGATTATAGACTCAACAGGTACACTAGCAAATCTCTAGTAAATAAGCAATGGTATTGCAATCATAAAGGATGGAGAATGATTATTATTGTTGCTCAGGGTCTGCGCCTGACTTTGTACAAAGGGTTACATGCAACTTCGGCACGGCTTGTACAAAAGATCGCTGCCGGGGACTGCGCCCGGCAGCCGCGCCTTACGGGTAGAACTTACGAAGATGCTCAATATTCCATGAGTTAAGCACCTTGGTGCCATCTTCGGTCAACAAACGGACTGCACCAGGTCTGGTGACTCGTGCTACCCGGTTAGGGCCTTCCCACTTCGGCGTCAACTTGTTGGTACCCTTGGCGGACTGAACGCGCCTAAGGTCAAGGCCGCCTTCCTCAAGGCTCCGGGCATGTACCCTGCAGCTATGATAGCGGCGCAGGGCTTGCTGGTAGCGTGCAGCACGCACAGCAGCCCGGAGACGATCTTCCTCGAGGAACGTGGCATCGTCATGCCGCAGCTGATCTTTCTCTACTTCGTCGTAGGCAAGTACTCGAGGTGACCCGTATATGAGTTCTGTGGGGAGCACTTCTTTTGCCCCGTATACCAGGGAGAAGGGAGTCTGGCCGGCAGCTCAATTCGGTGTCATTCTAAGGGACCAAAGAACCACCGGCAGCTCATCTATCTAGCGCTTGCTGCTCCTCCACAACCTATCGAAAGTTGTTGTCTTGAGACCTCGCAGCACTTCAGCATTCATCCTCTCGACTTGCCCGTTGCTCCTCGGATGGGCAACAGAGGCGAAGGAGACCTTGCTCCCAAGGCTTTGGATGTATTGCATGAAGGCGCGGCTCGTGAACTGGGTGTCGTTGTTGGTGATCACTCTGTTGGGTATTCCAAAACGACACACCAGTCCTTTCATGAACTTGATAGCTGACTACGCGGTCACCTTCCTCACTGTCTCAATCTCATGCCACTTTGTGAACTTGTCGATTGCCACGAATAAGAACTCAAAGCCCCCGACAGCGCGGGGAAGGTGCCCGAAATATCGAGCCCCTAGACCGAGAAGGGCCAGGATAAAGGGATCGTCTAGAGAGCTTGCGCTGGTTGATGGATGTTCTTGGAGTGGAACTGACAGGCTTCACACTTGGTGACCAATTCAGTTGCATCTTGGAGGGCGATGGGCCAATAGAAATCCTGTTGGGCCAATAGAAACCCTGCCGGAAGGCTTTCCCGGCAAGAGCTCTAGATCCAATGTGCGAGCCACATACACCTCCGTGAATCTCCGCCAATAGCTTTAGTCTGTCCTGCCGGCAAATGCACTTCAATTTCACGTCGTTGGGTCTTTTTCTGTACAGAGTGTCATCGACAAACTGGTACATACTTGACCGACGGGCTACTTTTTTGGCCTCTTCTTGCTCTTCGGGGAGTTCTCCTGTTTGAAGGAAATGGACTATGTGTTGTGCCCAAGTTGGAGCCTGGGGCTCGACAACTAGGACTAAAGGCATCTCCTTGTCCGTGGGAGCGCTTGTCTCAACCATGAGAACCTGGGGTTCTGTAGGAGAAAGCTGCTCACCATGCGAATCAAGACCGTTTCCGGAAGCTTCTCTACCAGCGGCTTCAGGTAGCTCTGCCGGGAAATGCTTGCCAGAGTTCAGTTTTCTTCTTTTCCTGGCCATCATTGAGGGGTATACTGAATGTTGAGTGAGGTGAAGGATAAAGGCTCCTGGTTCCACAGGGAGCTTTTGTGCAGCGCACTTTGATAGATGATCAGCGATGGTATTTTCCGCACGGGGCACATGCTCTGCTTGCAATCCATCAAAGCGCTCCTCCAGTTTCCTCACTTCTTCCACGTATGCCTCCATCAATGGGCTCTGATAATCTTTGTTGACTTGTTTCACCACGAGCTGCGAATCCCCTCGGATGATCAGTCTCTTGATTCCCAACTCCACCGCGATTCTGAGTCTGGCAAGGAGCCCCTCAGATTCAGTAGTGTTATTGGTAGCTTCCTCCCGGGGAAAGTGCATCTGAATGACGTACTTGAGGTGTTCTCTGGTGGGGGCGACGAGGAGCACACCTGCTCCGGCACCCTGAAGCAAGAAAGCACCGTCAAAGTACAAGATCCAATCCTTGGGTGCTTCTTTGCCGGGGAGGACTGCCTCTGGGATCTCTTCATCAGGCGTGGTTGTCCATTCTACAATTAATTCTACCAACGCCCTGCTCTGAACTATGGAAGTGCTCTCATACTTTAAACCAAAGCTTGACAGCTCAAGGGCCCAGTCAACTATCCTGCCAGTGGCTTCGGGTTTCCTCAATATGCGCTGCAGCGGGAAGCGAGTGACGACGGTGATATCATGGGCTTGGAAGTAGTGGCACAGCTTCCTTGAGGCCATGATGAGGCCGAAGATCAGCTTTTGCACTCTAGAGTACCTTGACCTAGCCCTTGCAACAAGGAGCTGACAAAGTACACCGGCCACTGCACCACTTTCCTCTTTGCCACTTCTTTCGAACTGCCTTCGTCAGCTTGTTGAGATCCCTTTGGTTGTGCATTGGGTCCTGCAGCAGGAGCTTCGGTTTTGTCCCCGGCAGCATCGGCCGCAGCGGCTGCATCCCCATCTACTTCTCGATGCGCCACCAGCGCTGCACTAACCACATGATTCGTTGCCGCCAGGTATAGCAGCAACGGTTCTTGTGGTTTAGGAGCGACCAAGGTGGGAGCAGAAGAAAGGTAAGTTTTCAAATCTTGCAGCGCTGCTTTTGCTTCCGGGGTCCACTTGACCGGGCCTGCCTTCTTCAGGATCTTGAAGAACGGCAGGGCGCGTTCGGCGGATTTAGAGATGAACCTACTTAGAGCGGCAATGCACCCGGTCAAACGTCTGATATCCTTGATGGTCTTGGGCGCCTATATCTGTTCAATTGCCTTGATCTTGTCATGATTTTCTTCTATGCCCCGCTGAGATACAAAGAACCCAAGTAGCTTGCCGAACGGGATGCCAAATACACATTTTCAGGGTTGAGCTTCAGGTTGATCTTGCGCAGGTTTGCAAAAGTCTCTTACAAGTCTTGTATGAGAGTTGCTTCATCCTTGGTCTTGACAACTATATCATCCATGTAGGCTTCCACATTCTTGTGCAACTATGGTCCAAATCCAGTCTACATGGCTCTAGCAAAGGTAGAACCAGCACTCTTTAACCGGAAGGGAATCCGTACAAAGCAGTACGTGCCCCACGGAGTTATGAACGCGGTCTTTTCCTCATCTTCCTTAGCCATGAAGATCTGGTGGTACTCGGAGTAAGCAAACAAAAAGGAAAGCAGGTCACAGCTGGAGGTGGAATCAACAATCTGGTCGATGCGCGGCAAGGGAAAAGTGTCCTTCGGGCATGCTTTGTTCAGGTCAGTGAAATCTATGCAAAGCCTCCATTTCCCATTCGCCTTGCGCACTACCACCGAGTTAGCTAACCAAGTTGGGTGCAACACTCCTCTGACAAAACCAGCTGCCTCAAGTTTCTTGATCTCTTCGGCAATGAACTGCTACTGCTCCAAGGCTTGGTTCCTAACCTTTTGTTTGACAGGCCTGGCATGGGGGCAGACAGCAAGGTGGTGCTTGATTACCTCCCTGGGAACACCGGGGATGTTAGATGGTTGCCAGGCAAACACATTGACATTCGCCTGCAGGAAGGCAACGAGCACGCTTTCCTATTTGTCAGTAAGGGTGGCGCTGATGGTGAACGTGCCACCAACGCCATCCTGCCCTGTCGGGACCTTCTTCGTCTTAGGATAGGTGACCTTGGCTTTCTTGCTAGTGGAACTCTCCGGCAGATCCTCGACGGGGTGCAGCGCACTCCGAAGAGGCGCGCTTCCCGGAGTCCTTGCCGGTCTGTCTGCTAGACTTTCTTTCTTTCCTTCATTCCTTGGCCGGAGCCGGCGCTTCCGTGACTTCAGCTGCAACCGCATCTCGATATATCTTATCCACGTGTATGACTACATCCTTCTTGTCGGAAGGGACAGAGATGATTCCAATGGGTCCTGGCATCTTCAAAGTGTTGTAAGCATAGTGGGACACCGCCATGAATTTTGCCAGAGCTAGGCGACCAAGAATTCTGTTGTAAGGCAGGGGAAGCTCAACCACATCGAACACTACCTTTTCGGTTCGGTAGTTTAATTCCCCGCCAAATGTCACAGGCAAAGTGATCTTTCCCTTAGGTCGGCTCCTGCCGGGGTTGACTCCTTGGAAAGTACCCGTAGCCTTGAGCTCCCCATCAGGGATTTGCAGGCTCTCGACCTCCTTTGCGGAGATTAAGTTCATCCTTGCTCCGCCGTCAACTAACATCTTGGTGACCTTGAGGTTGTGGATTGTTGGAGAAACCAACAATGGCAAACATCCGACCACGGTAGTGCGATCAGGATGATCCTCTTTATCAAAGATGATAGGCATGCAGGACCATCCGAGTGGCCTTTTGGATTCTGCAGCAGGTTCCACGGCGTTGACCTCACGCGCCCATTGCTTGAGCTGTCGGTGAGAAGAGTGCAAAGATGCACCCCCGTCAACACACATGGCCTCGGTCCCTCTCTGGAATTCTCGATCACTGGAATCCTCCGCGTCATCCTGATGCTCACTCATATCCTCCGTTTCCTTCTTCTGACGGCCTCTGGCCGACCTTTCCTTCTGTTGTGGGGCTTGCCACGACGGCCTCCTCTGCCGCCACGGCCTTTCCCAGCAGCAGTGTCTTGGCCCTTCTCTTTGTCACGCTTCTCATACTCCGCCTTCTACTTCTCAACAAGCTGCTCAACCTGGCGGCACTCTTGGAGATCATGGCCCTTGGTGCGGTGGATCTTGCAATACGGCCCATCAGACTTCCTAGTTTTCTCTGCTGCTACGGCCTCCCAGCAATCAGCACACGCGACAGCTTCCTTGCCGGGGGTCTCGGCCTTGGCCTTCTTGCCGGCAGCGAGTTACAGAGGCCTCCACAGCCAACACTGCCTTTCCCTGGCGCTTATTGTTGCGCTTTCGGTTCCTCCCCTTCGAGCCGGGGGTGTCGTTGTCATCGTTTGAGTCGACTTCGATGCCAGCCTCCTCTCCAGGGAGTCGCCTTCCTTCCTCAGCACGGGCACATTTGTCCGCCATTGTCTACAGCTCATTGACAGTCACGGGGAGTTTCACATTCATCTTGTCCCGCATCCTCCAGTTGCGCACGTTCGAATGGAACGTGGCAATCACGGCTGCGGGCTGTATTTCTGGAATGTTGCGGTGCACTCAACTAAATCTCTGAATGTAGTTCCGCACAGTTTCCCCTTCTTTTTGCGGCAGGACTTGCAAATCACTAGGCTATCCTGGTTCCTGATGACCGCCTGTGAAGGCAACGACGAACTCGTTGCACAGATCAGCCCAGCATGAGATGGAGTTTGCCGGCAGGTGCTTCAGCCACGACCTCACATTTGGCTTAAGTGCGAAAGGGAAGTAGTTGGCGAGCACTTTCTCATCTCTTCCTCCGGCAGCTTGGATAGCTATCGTATAGACGCCCAGGAACTCTACCGGGTTCAGCTTTCCATCATACTTCTCCGTCAGCTCTGGTTTGAAAGCTCGGTCCGATGGCCAGCGGACCTGCCACAGCTCGCGAGTGAAGGCAGGGCACCCCACCTAGTAAGGCAGGTACCCGCCAGCACTGGGCGCGGGGTCGCCAGCGTCTGGGCCATTGCGCCTGTCAGACTAACAATGTGCTTCTTGACGCCGCTCGATGGTGATGCGTGCGTCTTCTTTTTGTCGATCCTCCAGGACACGCCGCTGGTCCCGGCGATCGCGTGGGCCGGACGAGGCCATAGATGCTTCGTCGAACTCGTCAGCACATGAAGCTCGTCACAGCTGCTCCTGGGTTTGCTGTCGCGGAGGGGACTGCACTGTTGGTGTGCCCCCCGCGACATGATCGTTGGCCCAGGCCGCCGTAGCCATACGCGCGTGCTGCGATGGCTCCGCGTGCTGAGATTTATTGGCTTCGACAAAAGATATCAGACTCTGGATGGTAGATCTCCACTCATCCATCTTGTCAACCGCCGTCGGGAAGTTAAGTAGAAGCTGGGCTCGTGCCATTGCTTCCGACGCCGTGTCCGGCATGGCAAAAGAGGCGGACCGCGACATCGCCCGGCTCCTGTGGAACCAAGAGGGGCGTCGCCGTGTTCTTGATGCCGTGTGCCGCTCGCCAGGGTGGTCCTACGTCAGGGAGGCCGGGTCCGCGGGTTTGTGGCTCCGCTCGGTGCTCCATCTTGTTTTGGACGAGGCGTGCACCCAGTAGCCGCGATCGTAACGGGCGCGGACAGGGGGTGGCGGCTCGCTCCGGATTGCGTGCCGCCGTGATGACCGCGGCCATCCGCACGGCGGGGAGGCGGCGAACGGTCGTCCCCTCCAACCTTGGTCGTTATTGTTGTTGCTCTTCTCCCGCGTTCCCGGCTCCAACCTCGGCCGCGGGGGACATGATAGTGCACTAGTGCAGAAAAGCCTAGCTATGGCGTGGCAAAAAGGGCCTTGGACTCGACCCCAGCACAATTCCATGCACTTATGGCGTGCCTCTTCTCCAACGCCAGCAGTAATGTACGTCAGCACTGGCATTGGATGTTAGTGCTACGCCAGCAATGTAATTTTCAGATTTAAACCAAATCTGTACAGCAACGCGATACAACAAAAATGACAGCATAATCAAAGGTTTTGACAGTAATTAAACAGTACATTGCAAATACCAAAATCTAAGTTCAAGGGTCATTATTTATTGACATTATTCAGAAAAGTATCAAAAGGAGGCATATAACACAAGTACACACAAGTTCGGATAAATTAACAGGAGGTGATATGGCATGCATGCCCTACTAGCTAGCTAACTCAGACAATACGCCGGGTGGAGTCAGGATCATAGTCTGGAGTAAGTGGACCATCATCATCACTGCCAGCAGGCCTGTAGTAGACCATGATCTCTTCACGATCGTAGTCAAGGTAGAACGTGGCTCTCTCCCCAGCTTCCATCTGGTAAGCAGTTGCAAGAGCTGTCCAACCAGGGCAACCGAAATAGGTGCGGTCTGACTCGTTGGTGACAAGGCAATTGAAGTGTTCGGCCATCGGCATCTTCATGAGGGTGCATTGGAACGTGATGGTTGCATCAAGCGGAACTCCAAACTTCTATAAGAATTCATGCCTTGCCCCGCAATGGATGATCTGAGCGAAATTTGTAAAAATAACTAGTTAGACAATTTCGGCCACTAACGTACCATATGAAACTCAATCAAAACATGTTAAACTAAATCATATATATATATATATATACGGTCTTAGCAATGAAGTCCTTCGGAAGATCGATGAAGAACTTCCTATCCTTCTGGCATCTCAAAGCACCACAAGTCTTAAACGGGGCATCCATTTTTTGCTGTCAATATCGTTGATCAAAGTAAGCATACATAATTAAACTAAATAACTAACACATCAAAATAGAACATATATGCACTAGTAATTAAGCATAGATGAAATAGCTAATGCTACGTCCATCTCTATCATAATTAAGCACGGTTCAAACATATAATAACATGCATAAAGTTAAATAGTCATTCATATACGAAATAGCTAATGCTACGTCCATTTCTAGCAAGCTAACAACCAGAGAGGCCGGCCTTGTGGTCATCCATGGTGGACCTACGACGATGCAGTAGCGACTGAACCTCCTCCTCCTCCTCATGCTCCTCCTCCTCCTCGAGCTTATCCCAGTCTATGGGATCCTCCTCTACGCTCTTCTTCGCTGCATACTGAAGGAGCATCATCTTGTTGGTCTCTAATAGTTTGTCATCTCTCGCAAGCTCCGTCAATAATGGGTCAAACAATTGTTGCTCGGCCTGGAGGTTCTCCTTCTCCTCAGCCCTAGTGCATATCCTTATGTTCTCCGGCGCGAGGAACTACGCATACTCACGGCAATCAGGGAAGTTTAGAATCGCTTTTTCCTTGTGATACTCAACCACCTTTGCATCGTAGGCGCGCGCCGCTAACTCTGGGGTGTCCCAGTGGCCAAGCTGGTGGACAACATTGTCCTTCGTGATGGTCCTTCTGTCGCACACCACTAAACTTCGGAGCCATATGACAAAACCTGCAACACCTATATATATACAATCAATAGACAATGTAATTAAACTACAAAACTAGACTAAAATCTGAAACTAAACAAGCACACTAAAAATCTGAAACTACACATACTATACTAAAAATATGAAACTACACATACTATAATAAAAATCTGAAACTACACATACTATACTAAAAAACTGAAACTACACAAACTACACTAAAAATCTGAAACTAAACAAGTACACTAAAAATCTGAAACTACACAAAGTACAATAAAAATCTGAAACTACACAAAGTACACTAAAAACCTGAAAGTACACAACTACACTAAATATTTGAAACTACACAAACTACACTAAAAACCTGAAACTACACAAGTACACTAAAAATCTGAAACTACACAAAGTACACTAAAAACCTGAAAGTACACAACTACACTAAATATTTGAAACAACACAAACTACACTAAAAACCTGAAACTATACAAGTACACTAAAAATCTGAAACTACAATTACTCACCCGCGATGGAGGCGACGGGACGGCGGTGGAGGCGCGGAGACGACAACGGCGGTGGTGGCGATGAGACGACGACGGCGGAGGAGGCGCAGAGATGGCGACGGCGATGGAGGCGCGGAGACAGCGACGGCAGTGGAGGCACGGAGACGGCGACGGCAGTGGAGGCGCGGAGACGGCGACAGCGGTGGAGGCACGAAGACGGTGATGAAGACAGCGGTGGTAGCACGGAGACGGCGACGGTGGTGGTGGAGATGGCGACGGCGGTGGAGGCGCAGAGATGGCGACAGCGGCGGTGGCGTGGAGACGGCGACGTCGGTGGTGGAGATGGCGACGGCGGCCGTGGGATTGGTCGTTGGCAGCAGCGGCGGCGTCGCGTTGGGATTGATTTGGGGGAGTTTGTGTGGGGATTAGATCCGGGTGCGTATATAGGAGTGGTTGGGTTTGACGGGCTGTGTGATGTGTTTGATAGCGTTGGCCCATGTATCCAACGCCATTTCAGTTAATTATTATTTTATTTTCATCTTTGGTGAATAGATATATATATACAGAATTAATAATTAGTTCAAAATATAATTCGCACAGATGAACAACATAGATTTCATTAATTAATCTGGCCTGCTTACATACAGTACGGAAGGATAATAAAAAGTAACATTTATAGTTTACTACTAGTAGATCTAGACTAAGAACAACATCAGCGTGATGATGACCACCAGAAAAAATGGTGTCATCGATCCAGCTGGGAGAAATAGGCCAAGTAGGCAACCGGCTAAAAGAGCATATCGAAGCATCTTGAATTTTTTTATGTGGCCTCGCATCACATCGTTCTGGAGTTGCATCTCGTCTATCTGTAGTCTCAAAGGTCCAATGGAGTAGTCGCGAACCTCGCTTACGTACTTCTGGACGAGATCAACCCATATCCATGCGAAGCAATATTTTCCCTCTATTTTCTGTGGATCACAATATACACACACACACATGCATATTGACGTGAGCAACGCTAGAGGAGTTGAATTGTGCAAATTAGCTGAAAGCCAATCAATATGTACATACGTACCGTTCCACGGTTGGCGTACATGTAGAACTCTCGCTCTGGATTCCATTCTGTGTGCGACATATGCTTATCAAGAGGGCGACGACAGCAGCAAAGCAGCACAGGGCCGGTATCTTCGACGCTGGTGGCGTAGCTGCCGGATTGAACAGAAGTGACGCTGCTGCGGTTGGATGATTTGCCAGACTGCATTGGTTGTGGCGAGCTCATGGGGTAGCCAACAGGACCAGACGGGAGCTCGGCCAGGGCTGCGGAGTCCCAAACTTTCGACACGCTCCGTCGACGTGGGTCCATAATTAAGAGGAGCTAACTAGTTATTAGGGACAAGAATTGGAAGTGAATGTATTTTGAGAAGCAAGAGGGGCTTCCAACACTGGTTATATAGGCAAAACATAATCCTTGCGTTCACGAGCAAGGAACGCCAGAACTACATAATATATATACGGCGTGTCAGAATGATCTACGCCAGCAACGCATCCCAACTGGTCAGCTCAGCAGGGCCCAGTTTCTGGTGGCGTTCTACTTTATGTTGGCGCCAACACTAATTGCACAACGCTGTCGTACCATTTCGTCAAACGCCATCGCTATTTGGAAATATTAGTGCTGGCATTAGTGGAAAATGGCGTGCCACCAACAACACTTGTCGCTAGCTCAACCACATCGAACACTACCTTTTCGGTTCGGTAGGTCAATTCCCCGCCAAACGTCATAGGCAAAGTGATCTTTCCCTTAGGTCGGCTCCTGCCGGGGTTGACTCCTTGGAAAGTACTCGTAGCCTTCAGCTCCCCATTAGGGATTTGCAGCCTCTCGGCCACCTTTGAGGAGATTAAGTTCATCCTTGCTCCGCCGTCAACTAACATCTTGGTGACCTTGAGGTTGCGGATTGTTGGAGAAACCAAAAATGGCAAACATCCGACCGCGATAGTGCGATCAGGATGATCCTCTTCATCAAATATGATAGGCGTGCGGGACCTTCTGAGTGACGTTTTGGACTCTGCAGCAGGTTCCACGGTGTTGACCTCACGCGCCCATTGCTTGAGCTGTCGGTGAGAGGAGTGCAAAGATGCACCCCCGTGAACGCACATGGCCTCGGTCGCTCTCTGGAATTCTCGTTTTCTGGAATCCTCCACGTCATCCTCATCCTCACTCATATCCTCTATTTCTTTCTTCTCACAGCCTCTGGTCGGCCTTTCCTTCTGTTGTGGGGTCTTGCCCCGGTGGCCTCCTCTGCCGCCACGGCCTTTCCGGCAGCAGCGTCTTGGCCCTTCTCTTTGTCATGCTTCTCGTACTCCGCCTTCTGCTTCTCAACAAGCTGCTCAACCTGGCGGCACTCTTGGAGATCATGGCCCTTGGTGCGGTGGATCTTGCAATACGGCCCGTCAGACTTACCAGTTTTCTCTATTGCTACGGCCTCCCGGCACTCAGCGCACGCGACAGCTTCCTTGCCGGGGGTCTCGGCCTTGGCCTTTTTGCCGGCAGCGAGATTACCAGAGCCCTCCACAGCCAACACTACCTTTCCCTTGCGCTTATTGGTGCGCTTTCGGTTCCTCCCCTTCGAGCCGGGGGTGTCGTCGTCGTTGTCTGAGTCGACTTCGGCGCCAGCCTCCTCTCCAGGGAGTCGCCTTCCTTCCTCAGCACGGGCACATTTGTCCGCCATTGTGTACAGCTCCTTGACAGTCTTGGGTAGTTTCACATTCATCTTGGCCCGCATCCGCCTGTTGCGCACATTCGAATGGAACAGGGCAATCACGGCTGCGGGGTGTATTTCTGGGATGTTGCGGTGCACTCGACTGAATCTCTGAATTTACTTCCGCAAAGTTTCCCCTTCTTTTTGCGGCAGGACTTCCAAATCGCTGGGCTGTCCGTGTTCCTGATGACCGCCTGTGAAGGGACCGACGAACTTGTTGCACAGATCAGCCCAGGATGAGATGGAGTTTTCCGGTAGATGCATCCGTCACGACCTCACATTTGGCTTAAGTGCCAAAGGGAAGTAGTTGGCGAGCACTTTCTCATCTCTTCCTCCGGCAGCCTGGACAGCTATCGTATAGACGCCCAGGAACTCCGCCGGGTTCAGCTTTCCATCATACTTCTCCGTCAGCTCTGGTTTGAAAGCTCGGGCCGATGGCCGGTGGACCTGCCGCATCTCGCAAGTGAAGGCAGGGCACACCACATCATAAGGCAGGTACCCGCCAGCACTGGGCGCGGGGTCGCCAGCGTCTAGGCCATTGCGCCTGTCAGACTGACAGCGTGCTTCTCGACGCCACTTGATGGTGATGCGTGCGTCTTCTTTCTGCTGATCCTCCAGGACACGCCGCTAGTCCTGGCAATCGCATGGGCCAGATGAGGCCATAGATGCTTCGTCCAACTCGTCAGCACGTGAAGCTCGTCGCGGCTGCTCCTGGGTTTGTTGTCGGGGAGGGGACTACACCATTGGTGTGCCCACAACGACACGATCGCCTGCCCGGGCCGCCGTAGCCGTACGCGCTTGCTACGATGGCTCCGCACGCTGAGATTTATTGGCTTCGACAAAAGATATCAGACTTTGGATGGTAGCTCTCACTCATCCACCTGTTCAGCCGCCGACGGGAAGTTAAGCAGAAGCTGGGCTCGTGCCATTGCTTCCGACGCCGTGTCCGGCATGGCAAAAGAGGCGGACCGTGACATCGCATGGCTCCTGGTGGAACCAAGAGGGGTGTCGCCGTGTTCTCGATGCCATGTGCCGCTCACCGAGGCGGTCCTACATGGTGGCGGCCGGGTCTGCGGGTTCGCCGTGTTCTTGGTTTGGACGAGGCGTGCGCCCAGTAGCCGCGCTGGTAACGGGCGCAGACCGGGGGTCGCCTGTCGCTCCGGATTGCATGCCGCCATGACGACCTCGTCCATCCGCATGGTGGGGAGGTGGCGATCGGTCGTCCCCTCCGTCCGTGGCACTAGGAGCGCATTCGCCAGGGCGTTGTTGCGGTTGCTCTTCTCCCGCGTTCCCGGCTCCAACCTCGGCCGCGGGGGACACGACGGTGGCGCCGCCTGCGCCAGCCGCGTCACCCATGACGCCTTCCCCACTCGCAGCCGCCGTGACGCCCGCTGTGCTTGCGGCTGCATGCGAGGGAGCCTTCGAAGTGGAGTGATGCATGGTCGCGCTGAGCTTCTTCTTGGGAGCCATGGATGAAGAAGATGATGCTGACGATCGGCTCGCCGTTCACGAACTCGGGTTTGCGCAAATGATGCACGCACCCCCTACCTAGCATGCCAAAGATGTCGGGGCACGCATGCTCACGATCACCTATGGGACCAGAGGCCCCTTTGTGGTTCGGCAAGGGGGGTCACATTGCACAAAGAGTGGAGAGCATGAGACGGTGCGACGATCAGTACGCTGGCATTTGACCCAGGTTCGGGCCGCTGCTAAGCGTAAAACCCTACTCCTGCTTTTGGTGGATTGATCAAAGGAACATGAAGAACACGCAGTGCTCCCCCCCCCCCCCCCCCGCAAGAGTTGCTGTCGGGGTGAGCTACTACGCGAGTACAAGTTCCCAAAGGTCCGAATCCTAAGCTAGGTTGCCACGGGCCTCCTTTTGTAGTGCAAGGGGCAACCACAATGGCAAAACAGTCATTCACTATCGATTAGATAGCTTAGCAGAGCTATCATACCTAACTCAGGCATTTAGGACAAAATACCATGACTACTAGTCTAGGTGGCGCTCGGGGATGCATCCCCGGCAAGCTCTCGCCACCGCTTAACTAGCCGTTGCTTAGGGTCTTGACACGCTGCTGGACGGGTGTCAACTGGGTATAATTTGCCTTCCGGTGCGTCGCCACATGAAAAGCGAGAGCCACTTAGCCGCTTGAGGGCTCGACACCGCATCAATAAGTGGCTGGCGTAGCGATGCGGTGGAGCGGTGGGTGGTTAGCTCGTGCTTGTCGGGGGACTGCTTGCCGGGTCTTCCTGAGATGTGCGCGCCTCGGTCCCCGGCAGGCTCCGAGGACGTGGCTGGCGCGCTTTGGGCCCCTCCTGGGCCATTGTGATGGTGTTGTCGGCGCTTGCTTGGCCTTCTATAGGTTGTTGCTGCCGGATGCTGGTTCTTGAATGCTTGCTTGGTGGGGTGGTACCTTTCCCAACGGGTTTTGCTACTACCGCCTGTGCATAAGTCAGGGGCACTAGATACCCCTGTTCTAGTGCACCGACACAATCCCATGCTCTCGCTCCTGCTCTCATTTATTGCATTAGGACAACAACGCTTAAAATGTTACCTATGTCGTTAGTTGAACCCATTCCTCTGCATGACCTATCATTGTCACAGTAAATAGCTAAATCAAGCAACCTAGCATACCTAGTAGATGCTTGAGCCATGATGTGCTTTTAGCCTGCTATGCTTTCTATGCTTAGAGTTTTGTTGGGTCTGATTCATCTGGGTGATTAACCGGAGTGAAATGAACGTGTTCTGATGATGAGAGTTAAATGTTGCACCCGATTTGGTAAAGGTAGCGATGAGAGGCTATTTAGGAGTATATACCGGGCTGTCTCATTGGAACCGCTCTTAGGAACTGAGTTTCGTGTATTTGATCCAACATTAGCTACTACCGCATGTTGCGCCCTGAAATATGACCCCGCTCGACTTATTAAGCACCTCGTCCTTTGTCTAGGAGTTGCAAGTAGTTTTTGGTGTTTGTAGCTTATGCTGGAGGCCGTGCATAGTGCTGACCTTAGGGATAGGCTATGATGCGGCAGGCAAGTGGCACGGTGTACCAAGTGGCACCCGAACGATGGGCTTGGGAACCCTGCGCACATCGTTTGAGGCCGTAGTGGAAACTTTGGTCGGACTTCCGTGTGGGTTCAGTCTCAAATAGGCGATAAACCTGGCCCAGGGTCTTGTGTGGTTAACGGTCGTGGCCGACTCCCTCGTTGGGCTTCCGCTTGAAGGTTGCCAAGGTGCATGGTGTGCACATGGTGATAAGTGGCGAGAGCGTCTGTGAAGAAGTACACCCCTGTAGGGTTGTGATATGTTTGAATAGCCCCGTCCTCGGATATGGACTACTTGGAAACATATGTTGTTCAAAGATAACTTAAATGGATACTCATGAAAGTTTCAAGATAAATGTGAGTACCGTGGATGGCCCTCTCGTAGGAAGACGTGAGAGGATCCATGGTAGTGTATTGTTGTGGTGATTATTGGACTCGTGTGCACTATATCATCTTACTCAAACTACTCGTAGTCGTAGTACAGAATAGCCAAGAGTCAAAGCTGGCTTGCTGCAAGAAACCCCACAACCCCCTTGTTGATACATAAGCATGAGTAGTTAGATCTGTTGTAAGAATTGCTGAGTACTTTTGTACTCATGTTTTCTTAATAACTGTTGCAGAGGAGACCCACAATCTATCCGGTGGGTTCTATCTAGACGTCGACGATGATGAGTAGCTGGTATCCCAGCTACGACCTGCCCCCTTGGAAGGGGATTGTAGATAGTTAGGCCACGTGCCTTTTTATCCTTTCATCTGCCTGTACTCAGACAGCTTTATGCTTCCACATGGCTTATATGACTTTGTGTGTATGACTTGAGTGTCGGGTCATGTAACCCTTACCTGCATGAACCTATTATGCAAGGCTCTCTGAGCCTTTTAAATAAATGGAGTGTTGTAAAGTTTTGTTGTGATGCCATGTTGTATCTACACATATCTTGCATGTCGTGCGTACGTCTGACGTCCATTGGTATGTGCGGAATTTGACACCTAGTTGTGTTCCTTTAGTATCCATGGTAGCTTGCTACTACTCCAGACATAGTGATTGACCGGCGTGTATCCTTCTTTGCCGCTGTGTCTGTCCATACAGGGAAATGTCTCGCAGTGTAATGGAGTCCATGTAGCCTACTATGACTCGTCTACACGTAGTTGAGGACGGAAATTTCTCATGGTGTAATGCATTCCTTGCAGCTTGCTATGATTCCTCTACACACGCTGTTGAGTGACAACTGCATTGTTGGGTTACGTATGCCTGTCCCTGTACTGATGTGCCACTTGGGTTCTATGACTAGTCATGTCGACCCTGGTTCTCTGACATATGATTGCTAGCGACATATTCATATACGTCAGCCAAAAGATGCAAACGGCCCTGGCCAAGGTAAGGTGGCAGCCGTGGGGATTACCGTGCGTGAGGCCACAAAGTGATGTGATATGTTACCGGCTGGATTCATATGACTTAGTATCGGGGTCCCGACAATCCATTTCACTTGTCTATGAACCATATAAGTTTCCAAGTAGTCCATATCGGAGGACGCTGCCATTCGAACAGATCATTTACCCTTTAGGGGTATGCTTCTTCACACACTCTCTCACCACTTACCACCATATACACGTCATTATCGAGATAACATTCAAGCGGAAGCCTAGCGAGGCTGTTGGCCACGGATGTTGACTTACAATGACTCACGCCCAAGGTAGTCGCCTATCTAAGTTAGAACCCATAATGGAAGTCCGGCTGAGGTTTCCAACATGGCCTCAAACGTCTTGAGCAGGGACCCAAGCTGGTCCCGACTGGGACGTTCATCCACTTTGCAGGCCCGGCCACACCTATCAACGTTTCGAACTACGGTGACTCCTGGGCTAAGAACAGGGAAGTCAATCGGCCGAGAGTGCTCGAGTTACCAGAGCCCAATGTGCGGTAGTATCTTGTCTTGGAACACAAACAAAAGATCTCAGGTCATAAGAGCGGTTTCAATAAGGCAACCCACCAAGTACTCCTACATGGCCTCTCATCGCTACCTTTACAAAATCGTATTCACACACTTAGCACTCACACGGCAGGACATGAACACATCCATTCCGATTCATCGCCTAGATGTATCAGACCTGTTGGGGATATTCCCCACGACCAAGACCCGGTTCCTAAGGATAAGCCGCCCTAAGGCTTAAGTCATTTCTGGGTTTAAGTTGCCCTGACATTAAGTCATCTTTGGACTTAAGTGTCCCTGGTGAGACCCGGTAGACAGTTATGACACGACTAGACAGTTATGACCCGACAGATAGTTATGACCCGGCAGACAGTTATAACCCGGCCAGAAACTTATGACCCGGCAGACAGTTATGACCCGGCAGACAGTTATGACCCGGCAAACAATTATGACCCGGCAGACAGTTATGACCCGAAAGACAATTAGGACCCGGCAGACAGTTATGACCCGGCAGACAGTTATGACCCGGTAGACACACAACGCTTGAAGATAAGTCCCGGAGATGAGTCCATGAAGATGAGTCTTAAAAATAAACCCGGTAGTAAGCCACCCTGTGTAAGCCGCCCGATGTGAGCCGCCTAGTTGTAAGCCGCCCGGTGTAAGCCGCTCGGGATTCAGAAGCCCATGGAGAGAGTCCCATGATGAGAAACCCGCGATGGGAAGTCAGAATAGGTTAAGTCCAAATCCTACTAGGACTCTACATGTAACCCGCCCCTTCAACTTATATAAGGAGGGGCGGGGCACCCCAAGAGGGTCAAGTTTTTAGACGTCTCAATAGACAGGTCTTAGACAGAAAACTTCAAGTCATTAGAGATAGACAGATTAGAGGCTCTCGAGATGAGAGGTAGCGATCCCGCACCCTTGTAATCGAGATCATCCTCATCATCAATATAGACACAAAGCAGGATGTAGGCTTTTACCTCCATCGGAGTGCCGAACCTGGGTAAACTCGCGTCTCTCGATTCCGACCAACCCCTCTCAAACCGCCACCTAGTTGCGATGACCTCACACCTAAGTTCTTTCACGAGGACATCTTGACGTGACAAAACCACGATAGTTGGCGCCCACCGTGAGGCCATGCATGGTGATATTATGATCTTGGAGGGATTTTCCAGGGATCGAGAAGTTCATTGCGGAAGGATCTACACCGGCTTCAAATTCATCGGCGACGGCGGTCACAAGCGTCGATCCGACGAAATCCGCCGAACCCTAGAAGATGCCTACCGCATACTGGAGAAAAGCTCATCGCTACGGGCAATTTATCAGGAGAGAATTCCCATGTTATAGCATACATCCAGCCGGTGAACCCGGAGGTCTGCTTGCAAGGAAGAAGAAAAATTTACGTCGGCGGTTGCGGTCGTTTTTACATCAGCCGACTTACAGGAAAAACTGCCAGATCGGATCTGCCAAGGCAAATTCATACCGAGAAAATACCAGTTACGACCCGGATTTGTCTAAACTAGCTACGACTCGGAGGCGGACTGGCGAGACAAACTCACATGCTGCGATGTCATCTAGCCTCTATGATCGGGCTATTGGCCTACTCCTCTGTTTGTGCCACGGGCCAACACAAGTTGCCCTGGCCGAGTCACCACCACGGCCTCCGCCTTTGCCACGGGCGGGCACATCCAAGCCGCCCTGGCCGAGCCGCCACCGTCCCGCCTCTGCGTCCTGCACCTCATCGCCAAAGACGCCCCGGTGGTGTGCCTCCACCTCATCCGCTAACCGCACTAGGCCAGTTTCGAGCCGCAGTCTTCGAGTCACCGCGGCGGCCTTCGTCAACTGCCGAGCCGCCTCCGTCTTGCTGGTTGCCTCCAAGCCGGCCGTACCCATCCCGCGCCGTCGCTCGCCCCTGCCGCCTCGAGCCGCTGTCTCCCACATCGCGCCGCTCTAAGCTGCCGGCGACTCGCCTGAGCCGACCCTCATCCGTGCCTTGCTTCGCCTCACCCCGGCCGCCGCACATGTTCGCCCGCGCAAGTCGCATCCTCGCCTGCCTCTGCTGCGCGTGCGACACGGCCTCCCGCCGTTCCCCGCGCTTCCGAGCCGCCCTGCTCGTTCCCCCACCGCCACGCCTTGAGCCGCCATGGTGCCGGCCCTGCCGCTTCGCGTCTGAAGCTGCCGTGGCCTCACTGCACTTTGAGCCGCCGCGGCGCCGGCCTCTGTCACCTCGAGTCTGAGCCGTCGAGGCTCCACTTTGCCCCGCTTTCACGCGCCACCCGCGAGTCGGCCTCGCCTCACCATCGCCGCCTATGCCCCGCTTTGCCTCGCCCTCGGGTGCCCACGCGTTGAGCCGCTATGGCTCGCCTCCGAGCGTGCCTCCGCCGTGGAGGCCTGCCCCGCTGTGCTCCGCCTCCACAGCCGCAGTCCGGATTCAATCTCCGTGACTGTGGCCTTGCCTGCTCGCATCCTCCATGGCCTCGACGCCATACCTGCCTTTCTCACCATCACCGCATGGCTGAGCCGCCGCCCTGGCTCTGCCTCCGCCGCATCGACGCACGACTGAGTCCCCACCGGCTCCGCCTTCGCCGCGTCGAGCCGCCGCCCTAGCTCCGCCTCCGCCGCATCGCCGCACGGCTGAGTCGCCACCGGCTCCGCCTTCGCAGCGTCAAGCCGCCGCCATGATCCGCCGCCGTCGTGGCCTCGCTCTGCTGTCGTGGCCTCGCTCCGCCGTCGTGGATAAGACGCCTCCCGTGGGCTCCGACCCGCCGTGGCCGCTGCGCCGGCTCCGCCTCAGACCTCCAATGAGCCCCCACCAGCTCCTGCCTCCAGCAGCATCGCCTGCTAGTGCCGCTCCTCTTGTGCTCGCCGGCTCCTGCCTCCGGCAGCATCGCCTGCTAGTGCCGCTCCTCTTGTGCTCGCCGGCTCCTGCCTCCGGCAGCATCGCCTGCTAGTGCCGCTCCTCTTGTGCTCGCCGGCTCCTGCCTCCGGCAGCATCGCCTGCTAGTGCCGCTCCTCTTGTGCTCGCCGGCTCGTGGCTCCTCGCACGCCTGCTGTTGAGGCCGCTCCCTGCCGTCGCCGCAGTACCTCACCGCGCCTTTACTCCGCCCGCCGGGTCGCCGCCCTACTACGTAGGCTCTCCAGCGCGCCCTCCTGGCCTTCTGCTCGCCCGTGTCCGAGCACCAGCATGCCGGTTTGCATTTCGGCCGACCCAGCGGGCGCCCGTCAGCCGGCCAGGCGCTGTGGCCCTGCCCCTGCCCCTACCACTCGCCGCTATGGCCCTGCTCCCGTTGTCGCTTTACCGACGCCAGGCCTCGCCTCACCCCCGGCGCCGCAAGCTCCGCCCCTTCCCACTCCGCCTGTGCACACCTGCTGGTCATTCGAGGGAGAAGAGAAGAGGCCCAGCTGGATAGAGAAAGAAAGGGACAGTTGAGTCTCATCAATCGGCAGATGACACTTGGGTATCTATATTGTGACATCTACAACCAAGGATACGAGGTGCTATTTACTCAATATTTTATGTTTACTTTGCAAATTAATTCCATCAAAGAATTTTTCTACTCTTTCGGGTTATTTTGTCCTCGCAGATCTATTCTGGCAATGGGTTATTTTCTGGCGTTCGTTGAGCCGTAAACAACATTGATAATATATTCTGATTGGGTGTTCTGGTTTACCTCACCTCCGGTCTCGTTATGGAGGTCAGAGTCATACGCTTCATTAGGTGGCTCATGAAAATTTAAACAAAGACATCCACTGCAAGTTGCATCAACAAGGGCGACCTAAATTACTCTACCAACCTTGCATCTGCACAAAGTATCGAGACTCGCACAAGAGTCGAATTCAGTTGAACCAAAGATGTTACAACGCCACGTTCGACTCGCCGTCCGCGTCGGCTTACAAATGCCACTATCGACTCGCCATTCGCACAGTATGAGATGCCCAACGGATGCTCGTGAGCCGCCGTCCTGCGATCCGGTCTACATCGACATGCTGGTGCCACGCCTGCTCACTTGAGCTGCCCGACGGACGCTCGTGAGTGGTCGCTCCTGCAGCCCGGTTTATTCCAACAACTCTGAAGCAAGTCATGATATATTATCAGCCTCTGCCTCCACCGGATGGCTCAATGGATCAGTGTACAAGTCGCCGCCATTACGGTTTGTTTTAACTTCAACAACCAGCAGGGATGAACCACTGGCCGGATTGCTAACACAAATCATACGTGGTCATTTATAACCTGCCACGGTCGACCTCAACCTTTCGTGGATTCATCTTGCGTTATCAAACGCCAAAGATATACAATGTGTTTTGCGAAAAGTAGTAACTCGCCACTTTGTCTTCAGCTTCAACACTTTCCAAGCGTTCTGCTGTTCAGCTATATGCCGGTTTATATCACGGTCAAGTATGAAGAATGTCAAGCCAACTCCTCGTGTTGTCTTAAGATTCGGGGGCTACACAGACATGACTCGGCATAATTGTCCTTTGTCATAAATTTAAGAACGCCGGTCCTGGAGACTGCTGCCGCATTGATGAAAGTTTAAAGATGTCAGAAAATTTCCGGCTCACAAAGTGCCGGGCAGTTAGAAAGGTCCGGTTAAAAAAATCGGCTCAAGGGAAATCTGTTTCTCGCAAAGTTTTGACCTCTCAATATCCGGCTCAGCATCCGGTTCGAGAAGAATCCATATCTCGCAAGTTCAAGTTCTCGAGAAGATTTAAAGTCGCCCAAGGGGACGAGCTGTCATGATGCGACCGTTCAAACATGGGTGTCCTACCTTATTGGCAGAAGATTTAAAGTCACCCAAGAGGACGAGCCGCCATGCTGGACCGTTCAAACATGGGTGCCCGGATTTATTGGATCATCATAAGGTCACTTGGGGGCTTCCAACCCACTGGGTTTGGCTTTCATACCCTCTTGGCCAGGCTTTATATGCCATGTTCGAGTTAAACCTGCCTGTTTGCAACTTGCTACTCCACCATGTGACCCGCCGAACTCTTAACAGTCAATCTTGCTCAGAGACCCTAAACTTTCATAGTCAATCTCGCACAAAGACCCTGAACTTCTGAAGGTTTAAACGGCGGCTTTTGTCACGAGAGAGCCGGCTTACAGTGAGCTAGGATAAACTCGCCTCGTCTGTCGTAGTCTCTCCACTATGTGTCCCATTTGTACTCTAAACAAGTCAATCTTTTTAAGACCCTGAACTTGCTAAGGTTTAAACAACGGATTTATGTCACGTGAGAGCCGGCTTACAAGATTTCAGGCTTTCATGCCAAGCTTCTTTGAAGCAAAACTTGAGTTGTTCAAAAAACGAAACAGAGCTAGTCTCTTTTTGTCGAGCCTTGAAAGCCGACATTTTTATACTCTGTTATCATACACATACATCATCATACATTGCATCATACATTGCATCGTCATACCATGCATCATATATGCATGAATATCCTGGTTTATGTTGCAGGAGCCGGTTTTCAAACCGGGTTATACTATTCAAATCTTAAATAGCCAATGTGGCTGGATTTTATTATGGTTATCATAACCTATATTGGATGATTAAGGTTTTCAAAGCCCCTTCAGAGTAATGGTAGTTATTCCTTCATCCAAAAATACCAGCTCACAGCAGGGAGCATGGTTCAACATTGATATACCAGGCATTCAGCAATATCGTCCATATAATGGATAAGATTTTATTCTGCAATGGAAGGAATAGTCCTGAATTGTTGCAGGCATACGACCGGCACTTGGGGACTACATCATATGATGTTTTTCTTTTCAAAGGAGAAGTGCATTTGAGTCCCGAGTCGCTGCGGGCAAACGACCCGGCACTTGGGGGCTACACTACTCGGATCAAAATTGCTAAAGTCCCAAGTCGCTGCAGGCATGCGACAGGGCACTTGGGGGCTACACTACTCGGATCAAAATTGCTAAAGTCCCAAGTCGCTACAGGCATGCGACAGGGCACTTGGGGGCTAATGCAAGCTATTTTTTAAATCATTACATTGTCAACATACCCAGTTATCTCAAGGAGAGGAGCTGACCTTTTTTATCTTTTTCTAAGTCCCAGCCCAGTATTGTCTTACTGAGCCGGCCCTTTGGGGTTACACTGGGCTCCTCAAGTCTATATGATCAGATCTACAAAAAGTTCCTGCTCATTATTGCATAATGACCCGGCCCTTGGGGGCTACACTGGCTGAAGTTTTATGAGCATAAGATATTTACAAGTCCCAGATTGCTACAGGCAAGACAACCCGGTACTTAGGGGCTACATATGACTGGTGACTAAGATGAACAATCCGGATTTCTCTAGGGTTGCAATATGTATATCGAAGCAAGTCTTAAAGCTATCACTATGTTCTCCTCTTAAGACTTGGGGGCTATAGGTAATATGGATATGAGGAAGGTATGCCTTCAAATTCTCAGTTATGAGGGAACCAGACGAATTTATCAAACTAAGGCAGTTAATAATAAGGGTTATTTTTTCTAAGGAGCCAACGTAAGTTTATTGATATGACAGAAATTCAGAATTTTTAGGAGCTGGTTAAACTGGTATTTTTTAGTGAACCAGTCTCTTTACATATTCTTATTTTAAGAGTTTAGCATGAATGAATTCAAAGCTAAACTGGGGGCTAATGTTGGGGATATTCCCCATGACCAAGAGCCGGTTCATAAGGATAAGCCGACCTAAGGCTTAAGTCATTTTTGGGTTCAAGTTGCCCTGACGTTAAGTCATCTTTGGACTTAAGTGTCCCTAGTGAGACCCGGTAGATAGTTATGACCCAGCCAGACAGTTATGACCCGGCACACAGTTATGACCCGGCAGACAGTTATGACTCGGCCAGACAGTTATGACCCGGCAGACAGTTATGACCCGACAGACAGTTATGAGCTGGTAGACAGTTATGACCCGGTAGACAGTTATGACCCGACAGACAATTATGACCCGACAGACAGTTATGACCCTGCAGACACACAGCGCCTGAAGATAAGTCCCGGAGATGAGTCCTGGAGATGAGTCCATGAAGATGAGTCTTAAAGATAAACCCGGTTGTAACCCGCCCGGCTCTAAGCCGCCCGGTGTGAGCCGCCCGGTTGTAAGCCGCCCGATGTCAGCCTCCCGGGATTCAGAAGCCCATGGAGAGAAGCCCGTGATGAGAAACCCGCGATGGGAAGTCAGAATAGGTTAAGTCCTAATCCTACTAGGACTCTACATGTAACCCGCCCCTTCAACTTATATAAGGAGGGGCGGGGCACCCCAAGAGGGTCAAGTTTTTAGATGTCTCAATAGACAGGTCTTAGACAGACAACTTCAAGTCATTAGAGATAGACAGATTAGAGGCTCTCGAGATGAGAGGTAGCGATCCCGCACCCTTGTAATCGAGATCATCCTCATCATCAATATAGACACAAAGCAGGACGTAGGCTTTTACCTCCATCGGAGGGGCCGAACCTGGGTAAACTCGCGTCTCTCCATTCCGAAGAACCCCTGTCAAGCCGCCACCTAGTTGCGATGAGCTCACACCTAAGTTCTTTCACGAGGACATCTTGACGTGACAAAACCACGACAAGACCCGACAGGACCCTAAGCATAGCAAGCACAGTAAGCAAGCATGGATGAGTAGGCACAATAAGGCTCAAGCAGTTGCTACACATGCTGAGTGGTTTCAAATATTTACTGTGACAAGGACATGTCATGAAGAGGAATGGGTTCAACTACCGAAACATGTAATAGTTGAATCGTTGTTCTCCTAATGTAGCAAAAGAGAGCGGGAGCGAGAGAGTGGGATTGTATCGGAATGCTCAAAGAGGGTTCGTTTGCCTGGCATTTCTGAAGATAGCATTCTGTATTCATTAGTGACATCGATCTAAACATCAGAATAACATCTATCGAGAGGGAACTAGCACCGACAAACAGCAAAGGGAATAACGATCAATGCAGTGCTCAACCAATGTATGATATGTCATATTAAGGTACTGAATTTACCTAATGCAACATTTAGTCAAGTTAAGTGAAGTGGAATTCAAATATACATCAAATTCCAACTCCAACACTATTTATCAAATTGGCCTAATCTTGATTTGTCATAGTTCGTCATGTTAACTTGTTCAAACATGAATGAACATGGCATAAACAGATTCTTCGTATTTTTCTGGTCATTTTTCATATATAAATTAATTTCATCCGAGTTATAGATTATTTTATATGATTTTTAGAAGTTTTAAACATTTCCTGAAATTCATAAATCATTTTCTGATTTATTAAAAATCTAGAAAATCTTTACTGCGTTAGCATTGCGTCAAGATGACTCAGCAGGTCAACAAACCCGGTCCAAGTCAAACCTAACATGTGGGTCCCACATGTCAATGACCCAACCAGCTAACCGGGTTGGTTTAGGCAAACAAATTAGTTAACATGCGATATGGCCCATATGTCCGTGTCAGAGGTGGGTTAGTTAACTGCTAATTAGACTTAACCTAATTACCTACAGGCCGGACCCACCGGTCAGTGGCCCAGGCCGGCGAGGTCGTCGCCGGTGATCACTATATGCGGCGGAGTCCGCTCAAAAGGCCGCGGGGACGACGAGTGAGGGCACCAGGAGAGAGCCCTAGTTCGCCCGCATCCGTGGGTGGTGGCACTGGTCACATCGGTCACCGGAGGTGAGCCGGCAATGTGGTTGCAGCGACAGCGGCTCGGGCTCGCTCGGGATGATTGCGGTGCACGGGGAGGTTGATGGGCATGCGACTGGGCTGCTCGGAGCTCAATACGGTGCTCGGACGCGCGACTATGCCCTACAACGACGGCAGCGACAGGTGCGGCGGCGAGGAACTCTGGCCGAAGGGGCAGCTAGCTAGGGAACACGATGGCGACAGGGTCAGGTGGGAAAGGATGCAGCGGCTCACCGCCGTTCCGATAGCTTCGTCTTCATGGTCGGGGAGGCGCAGTGGACGATGAATTTAATGGTGATGTCCGGCGGTCGAGGCGAGGAAGACGACGTTGATGGCGAGGTTGCAGGGAGTCCGCGCTTCCGTGCTTCGTCGGAGAGGAGCCAAGCGGGATGGAGGTGCTCGAGGATAGAACGCTGTGGTGAGGTGCAGCCAGTGGCCACGCACACAGCGAGTGGCGATAACGGCGTTGCTCCGTATCATGGAGGAGCGAGCGAGGGAGCATGGGAGAGGAGGAATGGGGGAGGCGGCTCGATCCAGACGTCTCTCGGGGCTTATCTCCTCGTCTACACGGCAAGTAGGTGTGACGCCCTTGTTTTGTGCTACAGTAATCTCTGTAATTAAGCTACAGTAATCCCACGCTAATGTTGCCACATCACCATGATTACTGTTGTTAAACTCGCGTTGGTTCAAACCCCGTTCAAATTCCGTCGCAATTTAAATTCGTCTGAAAGGTGGATTTAAGAGTTGCGCAAAACTGAAAATAAAAATGTTGGATGGGTTGCAAATATTCCCTAAGGATTTATAAAATTGAAAGCGGAATTTTTTGAAGTATTTTAGAGCCTCTAAATAATTAAAACAGACGCTGTTTAATAATAATAATAATAAAATTCCCTACCGGTCCGAAAGGGCCGGCCCAGCCAGCTCCTATAAGTAGCCAGCTGGGGCGAACCCTAGCGAGCCCCTGAGCTCCTCCCGATTCCCCCCCCCCGCCGCCGCTCGCTCGCCCCTGGGCGCCCGCGCCCGTTCCCCCCCCCGCCGACGGGTTCGGCCCCGAGCCCCCCCCGCGCGCCCGTTGCCCCCCCCCCCGACGGAGGCGGCCGCCGGCCCGACCGCCCGCGGCTCCCGATGCCCGCCGGCCCCGACCCGCCGACCGCCGCCGCCCGCCTCGTCGCCGCCGCCGTTCGGCCTCCCCCCCCGTGAGCATTCCCCCCCCCCCCCCCGACGGCCGCCGGCGCGCGCGCGCGTGCATGTGTGCGTGTGTGCCGCGTGTGCGTGTGTGTGTGTCTGTGCAGTGTATGTGTACGAATATGTGTGTATGTACGCATTTAAAACGAAATTTAAATAATAAAAACGATTTTTTAAATAAATAAATAAATTAGTTAAATTAGTTAATTAATTGATTAGTGAATAAATTAATTAGGTAATTAATTAATTAATTAGATGTTTAATATTAAATAGATTAATTAATTAAACAGTTAATTAATCTGTTAATTGATTAAATTAAACAATAATTACTGTTTATGATAACTCGAATTTATTAATTAAAATAAATTCAGAATATTAATAAAACTTTAAAAATTAATATAAACTAAACCGTAGTCCAGATGAAAAAGTTTTGAACATGAAAGTTGCTCAGAATAATCCTATGGTTCCAAATACATAGTCCGTTAGTCTGTCACATGCCTCTAGCATAGCAAACATGGAACTTTTCCATCGATTTCGTCTATCCGGTAGTAGCCCGAGACCCGGGAAATATCGTCAGATATTCTTCCGATCCGTCTGCGACGTGTAATACTGCGTTAGTGCATGACTGGCCCTGCGTATTGCCATAGCATGCATCGTGATGCATATGTTTGCTTATATTTATTGTTTCTTCCCCCTCTTCTCTCCGGTAGACCCCGAGACTGACGGTGCTGTCGGGTATGACTACGCCGTTGACGATCAGGCCTTTGCAGCAGAGCAGCAAGGCAAGCAAACCCCCCCTTGAGCATTCCGATATTGCCCATTCTTTCCCTCTCATTCTTGCATTAGATTTTGCTACTGTATTAGGTAGCTCCTATTCTGATGCATAGCCTGCTTTTGATAAACTGCTACAATACCTGCAATCATATCAACTGCTTAGTATAGGTTGATCAATGAATCCCAGAGACCCCTTAGTCCCAGTTGCCCCTGCTTCTTCATCGACGACTCGACGACTCGAAGACTCGGTCAACCGACCGACAAGCCAGGCCGCTCACATCACCGCACCCCCCTTAGTTGTACGACTCTGCAACACTACTATCGAGTACCAGGGGTGACACCTCGTGAAGTACTCATGATGCTAGCTCTGTAGTGCAGCTAGTCGGTCGTGGTTATCAAGGGTGATTCCTCCTTCACCACTCCCGACGATGACTCTGTCATGCAACCCCTCAAGTGTGGGACCCTCGAGGGTGATTTCTCTAAGTCCACCTTGATGGTTTCATCGAGCGGGACCCCTTGAGGGTGATTCCTCAGGTTTCGTCGTGTTGTTTTATACACACAGTTACTATGACCTGGTTACAGAAACATGTTGGTGATGGGTCGGCCCTGAGGGGTACCCACGGTTTGATGATGATGAGGCGTGGACGGGCAGGAGAGGCCCTTGCCACACATCCTCGAGACGGGGCGACGGGACCGCAATTTATGGGTCGCGCTTTCCCCGTATTAATAAAATGCTAATGGGTTGGGTATTTGATCTGAGTTGGGTCGTTGGCCTTTTTACGCACCAAACCATCGCGTGGGAGAAGTTATGGGTACTCAGCGTCGTTGTATCAGCCGAAGCTCTTCGGACGTCAGCAATGGAGCGGCGCACGCCGGATTAGACTAGACGGTGCAGCTCTTGGACTGGAGTGTACTAGGTCTGCTTCCGGCCGCCCACGCATCGTGCAGGAGCGCAGAGGGCAAGTGGGCCCATGACCCCTTTGCGCTTAGGATTTAGACCGCCGGGCTGGCCTCGTCGTTGAGCCTAGGTGGGGCGACGACGTGCTACTATCCCGAGGCCGGGCATGACCCAGGAAAGTGTGTCCGGCCGGAGGTGATCAGGCGTGTTGGAAATGTGGTGCACGCCTGCAGGGATGAATAAACTATTCGAATAGCCGTGTCCACGGTAACAGGACGACTTGGAGTTGTACCTTGACCTTATACAACTATAACTGTGATTTAAATTTGAAATGAATTGTGGCTCCGAGATTGCTTCCTCGCAGGGAGTCGAGGAAGAATCTCTGGGCGTGGTTACTTAATAAAATTGCTACAATAATATGACTATATATGAGATACCAGTCTACTCTCTTCTAAATGCTGCAAGATGCTGAAGATGCTAGCCTTGGATAGGACTAGGCCTTCCCCTCATTCTTGCTTTCTGCAGTCAGCCCAGATATAACCCCTTTCCTTGATACTGATGCATACTTAGCATAGTATTGATGTCAATCTTGCGAGTACTTTGGATGAGTACTCACCGCTGCTTTGTTTTCTCTTTCCCCCTCGATACGATTCCGTGTTCGGATGATGGAGCCCAGGAGATGGAGTACGCCGGAGACGACTACTACACCACTGCTAGAGCCTACTACTACGTGGAGAATGCCGACGCTCAGGAGTAGCTAGGAGGTTCCCAGGCAGGAGGCCTCGCCTCTTTCGATCCGCTGCTTATGTTTGTGCTAGCCTTCTGAAGGCAAAACTTGTCTAACTTATGTCTATACTAAGATATTATTTGCTTCCGTTGACTCGCGCTTGTCAAGCTTTGTATTCGAGCCCTCGAGGCCCCTGGCTTGTAATATGAAGCTGTATGACTTTAATTTGTGTCTAGAGTTGTGTTGTCATATCGATCAGTGAGTCCCTAATCTTGGTCGTACGCATTGCGTATTTGATTAGCGTACGGTCAAAATTGGGAATGTCACAGTAGGCTAGAAGGAGGTGCCATGACTGGCAGCGCCAGGTGGGCTGGGCCGGCTGCTACAGTAACGGGCTGCACAGGTAGTCTTTCTTCTGTTCTCTTTTTTTCTATTTTTCTGTTTTGAATTAAATCTTGTCACTATTTTAAAATTCCAAACAATTTCAAACCAGTTAATGTCGGTGTTCTAGGAATGGGGGTACCTAGACCTGCTTGCCTGCGGCCCAGTGTGTGGCCCACTTCATCAGCCAACCATAGCCAAGCGCGGCCCCACTCAAGACAAGGACCTCATGAGGGCCCTGGCCTCGCGAGGAGGAGCGGCACCAAGACCGGCAAGGGATGGGCCTCCCCAGGCCCCCTCTGGAGCGGCGGAGATCTCTATGCAAGGCCCGGCCTCAGGAGTCAAAGATGACGCAAGGATGGACAGGCGGGCGCCAGCGCGCCAGGCGGTGCAGTTTCCCCTTTGGTGCAAAGGGGGCAAGGACGTAAGCGGGTTCCCAAAGCACCCCCCAAAGGTTTCAATTCTGGTGCAACGAGACCATGACCACGAGCCCCGCAGGACGGATGTCATCGCCAAGCCCACCTCTGCATCATCGACAGTTACTTTGCAGGCGAAGACCGCCTTTGGGCAGGGAAGACATGTACTCCTGTCCCCCTTCAAAATTGGCCGTTGTGGGATTCCTTCCCGCCAATGCGATAAGGGAAGAGGACCCGAGCCACCGCTATATATAGAGGGTAGGCCGCACCGTAGAGGGGGATCCGAAACCAGTGAATTCACTCATCCACCACCCAGCCGACAGAAGGCCAAGAACACCTCCGGAGCGCCCTCGCGAGGCTCCGATACACTGTACTTGTTCATCCACCACACCTCCCCGAGAGGTAATCCACCAATGCAGGAATAGGGTATTACACTTCGCAGCAGCCCGAACCTGGGTAAACTATCGTGTTCATCTTCTTCCTCGTCATCGTGCGAGTTGATCGTTTCGTCCACAGAGTAGCGAGCTAGGTAGGGCGAAGCTGTTGGGGATCTTCGCACACACCCATGTGTTCGAATCTTAAGGGTTTTGTGGAGCCCGAAATCCGACATTTGTCGCACCAGGTAGGGGGCGTGTCGAAATCTTCCTCAGGTCTCGCCTCGCCTCCGCTCATTGCACTCATGGCAAAAGGACGTCGAGCCCGCGCGGAGCGGCGGGCTGCCCGTGTGGCGCGGCCGGCGCCGGCGGGCCGTGGCGCCTCGCGTCGTTCTGCCACCCCGTCAGCGGGCGCCGTCACCAGCCAGGATCTCAACGGGCGCTGGGGGCTGTCGCCTTCACCAACCGAACGGCATGCCCCCATCTCCCCGGCCTTTCCCCGCGTCCGGGCCGCGCCGCCACTCTTCCGGGTCTGCCAAGACCCGACGCACAGACATGTCGCGCTCCTCATGGCGCACGAGCTACAGCGCCAACAAGCTGCCCGCGACCGCCGCATCGACGAGGCCAGGCGCACCCCTGGGCGCGACACCGCTACCGACGAGACCCAGGTGTACCTCAGCGGGGCTCGCGCCCGTGAACTCGCACGGCCAGTGGGCATAGCGTCTGGGCCACGCGGGCGCGCTCGGGACGCCCACGGCGGTCCGCGCTCACCGGGGACCTGGCTCGAGCCGCCGGGGGCACAGGAGCCGGCCGCAGACGCCGGCGGAGACCGGAGGGAGGTGCCGGCCACACGAGAGGGGCGTCGCCTCGCGCCTCTCGGCACGCTCACCGGGACCAGCGAGGACGAACGGAGGCTCAACTACGCCGGCGCCCGGGGGCTCGTGCAACTCTACAACGACCATGTTGACGCGCGCCCGGGCTATGAAGGGAGCAGCACCGGCTACGACGGCGACAGGAGGCGCACACGCGACTTCGCGAGCAGCCCCTGCGCTAGCTGGAATGTGCAACCTCGTGGGGGCGGCTTGCGGGGCTGGCCTCGCGAGGGTGCTCAGCGCGGGGACCTTCGCGAGGCACGTCTGCTGGTAGGGAGCTGCCTTGAGCAGGCGTCTGGGTCTGGGGACTGGGGGCAACTTGCCTGGGAATGGAGGGTAGAACATGCGCCCTCGTCCCCAGGCCAGGAGGCCCCAGCTTGGAGATAGAGGGTGGAACACACGCCCATGTCTCCAGGCCAGACGATCCCAACCTAGAGACGAAGGGTGGAACATGCGCCCGAGTCTCCGGGGCGCGCGACGCTCGCTTGGAGACAGAGGGTGGAACATACGCCCATGTCTCCAGGACGGGTTTCGTTCGGTCACCAGTAGGCGATCATGTACTCGCCCAAGTCCCCAGGCCCGGCTCGCCCGACCTGGGGGCAGGGCACTGAGCACCAGCATGGGAACCCCGGGTACCCCAGCGAGGCGCGCTGGGGCACCGCCCGGGGAGCCCAAGGCCTTCTTCTGGGGCGGGCCTTCCCGCCGGAGAGCGCAAGTGGCTCCCCCTATGCTCGAGGGCCCGCCCAGAGCAGACCCTACTTCTCCGCGACGAACCCGGGGGCTGGGAGTGGGCTTCGTGCCCGCGAGGCATGGAGCTCCCTATACACCCCCGGGACCAACACCAACCCGTGACACTCTCACGTAATAATGAGTGGGATGTATACGCTCGGAGCCCCCCGAGGACGCGGAGGGGTTCCTCCCACGCAATGTGGCAGCCACAGCTCCGCGCTGGCGGAGAAGACAACACTGCCCTCCAATGGCTATGCCCATGCAACGTGGATGGCCTATGCTCAGCGCTGGGGGAAGACGAAGACTAGCCTAGGGGCCGGACGCGGCATTTGCTTGCTTATTGTTGGTGTTCGAGTTGCTGTTTTTTGGAAGGAAGTCTGAGGATTTCGAAACTCTATGTTTAAAAGAAAAAGGGGCGGGAACTTTTCTCTCTGTGTTCTCTCGTTTTACCAGACTTGAATTCTCTCTTTCTGGATGGTGTTTCACAAGGAGCCAAACGCCCCGCACCACCCCGAGGCACCTCGGGGCTGGATAGCGAGGCCTTGTCGCCTCAGGGGCATGCATCTTTTAGCTGTCGACCCCCGCTCGGGGGCTCCGACCTCAGCATGGAGTCTAGGGAGGCCCCAGGGCTTCCTGAGGCAGCAGCCGGCAGGACGGAATGGGGGATCGCCCGAGCGTCAAAGGGGGCTCCTGAGCATCACGCCTCAGGAGCCTTACCGGTCATATAGCCACTCGTCCCCCTTGACGTCGTCCTTGGTGATCCGGTCGGTGTCAAGGGTGTCGGGGCCTGACCCCGTGGTTGCGTCCGGGTTATCCGGTCGTACACTACGGTGGTCGGGAAATGTGCGGGACTGGGACCTGACGATGTAGGGCGGCTTGAGCGTCAAAAGGGGGCTCTTGAGCATCACGCCTCGGGAGCCTTACCGGTCGTATAGCCACTCGTCCCCCTTGACGTCGACCTTGGTGATCCGGTCGGCGTCGAGGGTGTCGGGGCCTGACCCCGTGGTTGCGTGCTGGTGAAACAGTCGTACATTGCGGCGGACAGGAAATGTGCGGGACTGGGTCCTATAGACACAGTGTGCCGAAAGGGCTCCCAAACCGTCCAACAAACAAGGAGGGAGCATCCCAGAAGGAGTCGCGAACCAGACCGTCGCCACCCCACGAGCTAAGTACACTGCCGAACCAAGCAAGAGCCTCCTGGCCTCATAACGACCCGAGGACGGGATGAAGATTATGCGCACTAACGTAAGGATGCAGGTATTACGGGCCACCAACCGCGGCCATCGAGACCCCTGAGGACCAAGGCGACAGGAAAAACGGCACGAGGGAAGGGACCCCACCACGACGGACTGCATATCCGTGGACCCGGGGAAGGTGACGGCCACAAGCCATCCCTCGAAAGAGAGAGCCTCGCGAGGGCCTTACCGGTGGCTGTTGCCAGGCCGCATTGGTGGCAGCGCCGGGCCCCACGCGGAGAAGCTGCGTCGCGTCATGGTAAGCGAACAACCAGCGATTCAAGGAAGAAAAACAAGAAGGCGAAGGTAATGTGCAAAAGATTAACGCCCACCGGGGCAGAGTTCTTCTTGAAGCATTGCAGGAACCAAGAAGGGGAAATAGAGAACGCCTAGGAGGAGAAGCCGCCGTCGCCGCCCGCGCCAACGGCCGCTTCGGCGTCGGAGTCGTCCTCCTCGCTGGAGGCGGGCACCTGGACAAACCGCTCCACCATGGACTCCACATGCAGGCGCACCTCGTCCCGAAGGGGGCGCTGGAGTCCGTCAGGCACCCGCTTCCCGACGCACCGGAGGTCGAGCTACGGGGCGAGGCGGCGCAGGTTGGAGAAGACGAGCGTCAAGGCGGGAAGTAAGCCCCACAACCCAAAGCGGCGAAGAACAAATAGAATTTGCTACAAAAGCCGGCTAACGGGGGTATTCCTGCGAGGTCCAGAAGGTCGCGCGCGTCGGACTCGCTATCCGCGTTCACGCGGGAGACGCCGGTCTCCAGCGCCTCAACCACCTTATGGAAGAATTCAAGGTAGCCCCCGTCGCCGCGCACGTTCGGCAGTGCGGGGGCATCCCCGACAAACCGGTTCACCGTGCCGGCCGCGTGGCTGGCGATGTCCAGGAACTGCTTGGCGCGTTGGGACTCCAGCAGCCTGGCATGCGCCGCCTCATCCTGGGCGGCCTGCACGGCGTCGGCCGCCTCCTGGACCTAGGTCTGGAGGGACGCCAGCTCCGCCCTGGCTTCCGCTTCACCCCGGAGGGCGGCTTGGAAGGCGGCCTCGGCGGTCGCCAGCCGGGCCCACAGCGCCTCTGCTTCCTCCTGAAGCTCGCCAAGCTTGCGCTTCTTGGCCGCAGGCGCCTTGGAAGAAGGAGAGGATCATGCTCGGAACGCTGGGCAAAACAACTAAAGAAGAAGGAGGCGGCAGGATACTCACTCGTCGACCATGGCCCAGCGCCGCCGAACCTGCGCCGGCCCTGAGGGCCCTCCACCGCTGCCTCTGGAGGAGGACGAGGGAGCCGGCAGTGCCGCGCGCTTCCCCGCGCCCGCGCCACTTCCTCCAGACACCATGGAGGACGAGAAGATGGGAAGAGGAGAGGGTTTTCTCGACGGAGAAAAGGAAGCAGGAAGATGCCTCAAGACTGCAATGCCCCTCCCTTGCCAGGGGCGGGGCAGATTTATAGGTGTAACTACAGCCGCGAGGCCTCGTGGGAGAGCAGGCGTCGTGCGCCTCTCGGGCGCCGCGAGGCGGCTCGATCGACGCAGTACCGTCCGCGTCGCCTCTCCTGCCAACTGAACGGTCACATCCGCGTGGCCTGAGGAGTACAGGCCCGGAGCAGCAGCATCATTCAAGGAAGGGCAATGATGGCCGGCGCTGCACATGGGCGTCGTGTCAATTTGACTTGGAGCGGTTCCTGACGCCCTCGGGGAGCGGGGGCGTCGCCGCCCGGGCGTTCGACGCGTGTAAAGCCTGGCCAGCAGGCAATTGGGGCCCGCGGCGCTTCGGGCCGTTCTCAAGGCTTCGCCCGGAAGCCAGCTTGAGCGCACCTTGGGCCCGGGGGCTACTATCGGCGTTCTGGGAATGGGGGTACCCAGACCTGCCTGCCTGCGGCCCAGGGTGTGGCCCACTTCATCAGCCAACCACAGCCAAGCGCGGCCCCACTCAAGACAAGGCCCTCACGAGGGCCCTGTCCTCGCGAGGACGAGCGACACCAAGACCGGCAAGGCATGGGCTTCCCCAGGCCCCCTCCAGAGCGGCGGAGATCTCTATGCTAGGCCTGGCTTCAGGAGTCAAAGATGAGGCAAGGATGGACAGGCGGGCGCCAGTGCGCCAGGTGGTGCAGTTTCCCCTTTGGTGCAAAGGGGGCAAGGACGTACGTGGGTTCCCAAAGCAGCCCCAAAGGTTTCCATTCCGGTGCAACAAGACAACAACCACGAGCCCCGCAGGACGGATGTCATCGCCGAGCCCACCTCTGCATCATCGACAGTTACTTTGCAGGCGAAGACCGCCTTTGGGCAGGGAAGACATGTACTCCTGTCCCCCTTCAAAATTGGCCGTTGTGGGATTCCTTCCCGCCAATGCGATAAGGGAAGAGGACCCGAGACACCGCTATATATAGAGGGTAGGCCGCACCGTAGAGGGGGATCCGAAACCAGTGAATTCACTCATCCACCACCCTGCCGGCAGAGGGCCAAGAACACCTAAGGATCGCCCTCGCGAGGCTCCGAAACATTGTACTTGTTCATCCACCACACCTCCCCGAAAGGCAATCCACCAAAGCAGGAGTAGGGTATTACGCTTCGCAGCAGCCCGAACCTGGGTAAACTGTCGTGTTCATCTTCTTCCTCGTCATCGTGCGAGTTGATCGTTTCGTCCACCGAGTAGCGAGCTACGTAGGACGAAGCTGCTGGGGATCTTTGCACACGCCCCTGTGTTTGAATCTTAAGGGTTTTGCGGAGCCCGAAATCCGACAGTTACAAAACTACTATGAAATATTGATGGTGCGAAAATGGACTTTTCCAAAAGCACACAACATATTTCAGAGTCGTTTGAATTTATACTCTAGTTACATGAATATAAATCCAATCTCAAATAGAATATTGATTTAAATTCAAAGCCCAAATAATTCCTTAGAAATTTTCCTAAATTTTGGTTGGGCATAAACCTTTACCAAAAATGTCTGAATTTTAAAAGGAACATTGTGGAAAATTTGAATGCATTTTCAGGTGTTCTTTTGCCTTATATTTAATTTTGAGGCTTTGGTAATTCCCTCAATTCAACTTCCATAAATTTAATATGATGCATGATGCTCTAAAATGCAACTAATATAATTATTTACAAACAAATATTCTAGGGTTGTGAAAACTAGCTTCCTATCTACTTCCCGCCCACATAACTCTAAATGGAAGATTGAGTCATGACATGCAAGTTTCAACGAGGAAATCCAATGGAGACAACCCAGCAAGGTCATCACCACATCATCATTGCTTTGATGCAAAAATTAACAGTGTTATAATGCCATGCAAGAAATAGTTTCATCGACATGGTCAAAGGGTTGCTTGTCTAGTTCAACAAGGTCTTCGGGGTCTTCAAATGCTTCTTGTCCAACTTCCTCGTCAACAACGCAATTTACCGTCTCAAAGAAACGGCACAAATAAGGCCATAGAAAACAACATGAAAAAATAAATCACTCCTAAAATTGTCAACCAATTTTTATTAAATACTAGATTTAAAACTAAAAATATTACTGGTTTTGTTTTTTTGCTTGGAGTGATAAAAACAGAGATATAGATTTTTTAACGGTTGATTAAAAAACTTAAATGAAGATTTAAATAGAAACATTACAGAGAAGTTTTTCCCAATGGGGTGCAAGTTGTGTCATTAAATAGGTGGGATTAATACAAGATTTTAGGAGTTGGAATCATTGCATTAGGATCAATATTTAATCTCGTAGCATTTTTGGATAATATTGATAAATGTAAAAGAAAAAGGTCCTCAGAGCAACTGGGCAAAAACATACCCATTGGGCCAGCCTAGGCGCACTCACAACGTAGCGCGGCCACGTCGAAGGCGTAAACGCGAAGTACACCATCAGCCGACGCGGCAGTCGCACGGCTGGCACGTTTGAACCTGACGGTCGGCCACCACCCATCAGTGAGAGTTGGGAGGGAGAGAGAATGAAAAGTGGGGCCTTCTTGTCATCTCCCTCCATGCGAAGGTGGCGGCAGAGGAGCTCACCGCGGCGTTTTCGACGGCGGCGAGATGAAGGGAGGCAATGCTATGTTTAGAGGGCTGCCGCAGATCAGGTTGTGTCGGAGAGGGGTGCCGGAGGGTCCTGGTTCACCGGCGATGAGGACTCGAGGTGGAGGGGCTTTGGTCGCGGTTGATCCGGTCACCCTGAGGTGCTCGGGAGGGAAGAGATAGTCGAGAGAGGGTCAGGGGTGCTCGAGCATCCCAGATCGAAGGATAACAAGGGCAGGGGGCATACCTACCGCGAAGGCTAGGGCGACCCGAGCCAGCGGAGCTCGGCTCGATCCCGGGCACAGGGAGCTCTAGGGGTTGTGTGGGTGTGCGGACGCTCGATTGAGTGAGGGAGGGTGCGAGAGAGGAAATGAGAGGGACTCGGGAAGGGCTTAAATAGGCGGGCGCCGGAGCACCATGGTTGGCGTCCACGGTCGTGACATAGGCGCTTCTAGGGATCACGGGAGTGCTCCGGGGCTTGTCTACGGCCTATGTGGGTGCGGTCCGAGGTCAGGGAGAGGAAGAGGGGAAGCGGGGGCAAGCTATTTGCGGGCCCCAAGCGCGAGCGCACACTGGCCGAACGGGGCGGCCTCGAGCATGCGCCAGCAGGGGCGAAGGAGCAGGGGAAAGGAGGGGGAAGGCACGGTGCCATGCTGCGAACGCTGAGGCACGTTGGCAGGCATGTTGTAGTGGCCCGAGGTGGTCGAGAGCTTCAGGATGGGGGCAGCTACAGTGCGGGAGCGCACTGTAGCGCGCTTCAGAGCACGGTTATGGCCAACATTGGCATAAACAATGGGCACACCCGTGTCCTGTTGTGTCTTGGAGGTTCTGGAGATGCCCATGAGTTCTTAGGAGCTAAGGGAGAGGCAGGGGTGAAGAAATGGAGAGAGGGAGAGGTAAAATTTGCAATGCCATTGCTGCCCAAAGGGGTAAATGGGGGTTTGACCCCACTCCATGAGTGATCTGAGGGTAGGCAATACTTACTGGGGGTAAAATTGATCTAGGACAAACTGTGGTAGCAAGTTGAGGTCAGGGAGATCAAGGTAATAGTAACTTTGGAAAATCACCAGATGGTGTTTGATATGGTTTTGGGTCAGCTAAGTTGCTCTGATTGACATGAGACTTAACAGGAATAAATGGTAGGTACAAATGAGGTTGATCACAATGTTTGAGCTCATTTAAAGAAAGTGGTCAATGCAACTTTGGCAAACCCTAGAAATGGGCAGAATCGGATTTCCTCAGATCTAGCTAAGCTAATCTATTCTCCTTGATGCACCACTTGGTGTAGTGGTATCATTTGGGGATTAGATCATGCCAACAAAGTTTGAGATCAAATGGTGATAGTTCGGACTGCAAAGTTGACCAAATTTGAATCTGTACAGAGAGGGTTTTGGGACACTTTTGTGAACGAAAATAATTTGCATTGAGATGAAACTTGGCAAGATCATAACATTGGGCATATGTGACTTGCTGTAATTTTCAGGGATTTATTTGACAATATTCCTTATAGAAATATTTCAAATACTTGAAATATCTAGAAAGGGTTTTGGAGGGTTTTGTCCAATATTTTGAGCATGACCATGTGCTGAAACTCATATATATGAAAAATATATGTCCACTGAGTTACCCTAAATTTTCTGAAATATTTTGTAAATATAAAAATAATTTTTCCCTTTAAAGGACCATTTCTTGCCTAAAAAAGACATTTAAATAAAATACAAAAATAACTTTTAAAATAATCTTTTGGTGGTTTTCGGAAGTCTTATAGGTAGTAGGATTCAAATAAAATCTTTGAGGCAAAACACTTACCCTAATTTGAGGACTTGTAGTACAAACCTCAATTGAGGGGTTTTTGAAAACCTAAATCCAAAAAATGCTTTTTGGCCAAAATAATATTTTAGAAAAATAGTTTTATGTCCTATACACATGGCATGATCATTGGGCAAAGATTTAGATCAAGGAGATGAGTTTTGAGAGTAGGGGGATTTTATGAATTAAAGCACAACCAAGCACAAAAGAAAATTGCAAATCACTCAATCATTACAAGCACACACAAAATTTTAATGGGTCCAAATTTTTAAGCTTCATTAACATAGTGAAGTGATACAAAACACAGGGTGTGACAGACCTACCCCCTTACAAGAATCTCGTCCCCGAGATTCCTAAGCTAGGCGCTAAAGAGATAAGGGAATTCATATCTAAGGTAGTCTTCATGCTCCCAGGATGCTTCTGCTTTGTTGTGGTTGCTCCACTCGACCTGGAAGTACTTGATGGTGTGGCTTTGAGTTCAACGCTTGGCTTCATCTGAGATGCAAACTGGACTCTCACGATAAGTGAGGTCTAGTTGAAGATCGATGGCTTGGTGATCGATGTCCTTGTAGAGGTAGGGGTGGTTGGGAACTTGGAGACACTTCAGGAGTTGTGACACACGAAAAACATTGTGCACATCAGACAACTCAGAGGGTAGCTCTAGATGATAAGCAACTTCTCCTCGTCTTGCGGTGATCTTAAAAGGGCCGATATATCTTGGTGCAAGCTTTCCTTTGACGTGGAAACGCTTGGTTCCTTTAAGAGGGGTGACTCAGAGATAGACATGATCCCCGTTGTTGAATCTCACTTCTCGACAGTGGGACTCGACGTAGCTCTTCTGTCTTGACTTGGCGGTCTTCAGACGTTCTCTGACGAGTTGAACCTCCTCTTCTGCTTCGCGGAGGATATCTGGTCCAAAGACTAGTCCTTCTCTGGTTTCTAACCAGTTGAGGGGAGTGCGACATTTATGTCCATACATCACCTCAAACGGTGCCATCTGAAGACTGGACTGATAATTGTTGTTGTAGGAGAACTTGATGAATGGTAGGCAATCTTCGCACTTGGCTCCATACGCCAAAACACAAGCACGAAGCATGTCTTCGAGTATCTGGTTTACTTGTTCAGTCTGTTCTCCGGTCTGAGGATGGAAGGCGGTACTAAAGGATAACTTGGTTCCCAAGGATTCTTGAAACTTCTTCCAGAATCTCGAGGTGAATTGGGTTCCTCGGTCTAACACAATCTCCTTAGGAACTCCATGGTGGCTCGCGATACGATTGATGTAGAGGTTGGCTAGGTGGCTTCCATCGTACGTTGTCTTGACATGAATGAGTGGGCCACCTTGGTCAAATGGTCAACAATGACCCAAATGGAGTCATGTCCTCTGATTGACCTAGGAAATCCGGTGATGAAGTCCATCGCAATCTTCTCCTACTTCCGTTCAGGTACCTTGAGAGGTTAAAGCAATCCAGCTGGTCGCTAATGCTTAGCTTTGACTCTTTGGCATACATCACACTTAGCGACAAAAGTGGCAATTTCTCTCTTCATACCATGCCACCAGAATTCTTCCTTAAGATCTTGATACATCTTAGTCCCTCCAGGATGGATGGAATATGGAGTGTCATGGTCTCCTTGCAAGATCGAGTTCTTGACCTCATCTTTGTTGGGTACGGAAATGCGATCCCCAAACCATACGACCCCTTGTTCGTCCATCGAGAATCCTGGGGCTTTGCCTACCTTGATATTCCTCTTGATACTTTCAATGCTTTCGTGTCCCTTCCGAGATTATTTTATATCATCTATCAAGGTAGGCTAGGAATCTAGGTGTCACCAGTTCCAAGCCAAAGCTCTCGAGCTCTTCATACAAGGCAGGTAGCCTTTCCTTTATCATAGCATTCAAGGAACAAGCCTTTCTGCTTAAGGCATCCTGTAACACGTTGGCCTTTCCATGGTGGTATTGAATTCTTGCACGAAAATAAACTTTTTGTAAAAGATAGACCCTTCGCAGAGGGAAGCGGAGGTTGTCATGTGCTTTTATTTGTTTAGGATGTGCAATCTCTTAACGCAAAGGAACCTCACTTTATATTGCCCCTTGTGATAGTGAACTTTATTATGCACTCTGTCACCTTCATTTCTTCGCTATCACAAGATCGTACAAAGATTATTTTCCCTTCCAATAAAGGATCATACATATTTATAGGCAATTTTTATTGCTTTATGCACCGATGACAACTTACTTGAAGGATCTTGTTCAATCCTTAGGTATGTATGGTGGACTCTCATGCGGAGAAACTGGGTTTAAAGGGTTATGGATGCACAAGTAGTATTTCTACTTAGTGCGGAAAAGTTTTTGGCTAGCAAAACATCTAAGGCAAGCATAACATGTTGACGGATCCAAAACAATATAACTTCTATGCAAATGTAAACAATCATGATCATTATGTTGTCTTCCATGTGCAACATCGACACTCGGTCATTATATAATATTTGATGGGGGCTCACAATCATAAAAGGTGTCCAAGATAGTATATTTATATGTAAATTTCCTCTTCTCTATCATATTTTTGCATAGATTATATCAATTACTAATGCTATGTTTGTTGGTTTTCAACACCTTTTATTACTTATACCTATTTTCTATGTGAAGTCATTACCCCTCATAAGATAAGCATATGATCCTTCCTATTCTTTTTATTGCCATGCTATGATGATTGTGCAAGAGAGTAAAGCACACGGACTCAACTAATCTTTATTATATAACTCTCATACTCGGTTACAAGGGTAGGTAGATCGCAAAGCAAAATCCTAAGCAAAGAAAATATTGAAACTTTATTTCTCTAAATCACGAAAAACTAAATATCGAACTAAAATAGGTAACTGTGGTAAAAGTGATGGTGATACGATACGGGGGCACCTCCCCCATGATTGAGACAAGCCAAAGGGTGATGCCCATACCCATGTGCTCAAGCGTCCTCCTTGGGTGATGGTGGTGGTGATGAAGTACTGATGCCATCCGTCGTGCAAGGCATAGACTCCCCATCATGGAAAGGAGATCTTGTATCGGGAATCCTGAAATCGGCAGCGAGGCTCATCCTTTTAAACCTAGATTCATACTCTCAGTTTTGGCTTTAAAGTTCATAGATTTGATCTTGGAGGTGCTCGATCTGTTCTTGAAGCTTGAAAAGAACTTCTCCCACTTTCCTTGTGTCCATCTTGTTATCTCGGATGAAATATGTGATCATAGAGTGATTAGCACTCAAACCATGCTCAACCATCCCTTGGCACTTGAAAATCTCCTGCGCCACAGCTGCAAGCCTGGCCTTCTCACTTCCCTCCCTCTTAGGACCTTGAACATCCCAGATATGGATCACCCCCTGACACATCTCAATGGCTTGAGGGTGCTTCATCACATCCGACAGGAAGGGGTTGATGACCTTCTTGAAGAACTTGTCCTTGAGAGAGCTTGGTGAAGTCATGACGATCTAGATCTGTCAGAAAAACAGCTCGAAACAAGAACAAAGGAGAACTCGCGATGCGGTGGTCAAAACATACGGGAGTATATATAATGATTTTTTCTAGGTCAAAATACGTGCTCGGGAAGAAATCGGAGTCTGGGAGGCACACGAGGGCTCCACAAGCCATCAGGGCGCGCCCTAGGGGAGGCGCACCCTATTGGCTTGTGCCTCCCTCGTGGGTCCCCCTGACTCCTTTTTAGTTTTGTATTTTTTCTAAAATACCAAAACCAACAGAAATTATTATTTTCGAATTTTTGGAGTCGGTTTACTTACCATACCACATACCTACCCCTTTTTTAGGTTACCGGAGTGTTCCGGAAGGCCTCCCTTATGTGTTCTTCCGGTGTTATAACTTGGATGACATTAGTCTCCTCATTAATGGGTGTACCTAAAATATAATGCTTGATTCTTTGCCCATTCACCACTCTCGGTTTTTTTGCCTTCGAAGTTATTAATTTTTATAGCACCAGAGTGATAGACCTCCTCGACAATGTATGGGCCTTCCCATTTGGATTAGAGTTTTCCTGCAAAAAATCTGACACGACAGTTGTACAAAAGCACTAGGTCTCCTACTTTGAATTTCCGTTTTTGAATCCTTTTGTCATGCCATCTTTTAACCTTTTCTTTAAACAATTTAGCATTTTCATAGGCTTGTGTCCTCCATTCATCTAGTGTGCTAATATCGAATAACTTGTTTTCTCCAGCAAGTTTCAAATCGTAATTAAGTTCTTTAATTGCCCAATAAGCCTTATGTTCTAACTCAAGAGGTAAATGACAAGATGTTCCATACACCATTTTATTTGGGACATCCCCATGGGGTTCTTGTAAGCAGTTCTATAAACCCATAGAGCATCATCTAGTTTCTTAGACCAATTCTTCCTGGATGTATTGACATTCTTTTGCAAAATTAATTTTATTTCTCGATTACTCAATTCAGCTTGGCCACTAGACTAAGGATGATAAGGTGATTCAATTTTATGGTTAACATCATATTTAGCTAGAAGTTTACGGAAAGCACCATGAATAAAATGTGAACCACCATCAGTCATTAAATATCTAGGGACTCCACACCTTGGAAAAATAATGTCCTTAAGCATTTTCAAAGAAGTGTTATGATCAACACTACTAGTTGGAATAGCCTCTACCCACTTAGTAACGTAATGAACAATGACTAAAATATGAGTATACCCATTTGAGGAAGGAAAAGGTCCCATGAAGTCAAATCCCCAAACATCAAATGGTACAATGGCAAGTGAATAGTTCATAGGCATTTCATTTCGTTTACCAATGTTACCAACTCTTTGGCATTCATTACATGAAAGGACATACTTACGAGCATCTTTAGAAAGGGTAGGCCAATAGAAACCGGATCGCAATACCTTGTGTGCAGTTCTGTCACTGGCGTGGTGTCCTCCATAGGCCTCAGAATGACATTTCCTTAAAATATGTTCCTGTTCATGCTCAGGTATACAACGTTTAATAACACCATCCACTCCCTCTTTATAAAGATGTGGGTCATCCCAAAAGTAATGTCGTAAATCATAAAATATGTTTTCTTTTGTTGATAGGTGAAGCTAGGTGGAATATATTTGGCAAAAATATAGGTAGCATAATCTGCATACCAACGAGTGCTACGTGAAGTATTTATAGCAGCAAGTTGCTCATTAGGAAAATTATCGTCAATAGGCAGTGGGTCATCAAGAACATTTTCCATCCTAGACAAGTTATCTGCTACAGGGTTCTCAACCCCCTCTCTATCAACAATATGTAAATCAAACTCTTGAAGTAAAAGTACCCACCTAATAAGTCTGGGTTTAGCATCTTTCTTTTCCTTAAGGTATTTAATAGCAGCATGATCAGTGTGAATAGTTACATTGGAATCAACAATATAGGGTCTAAACTTAGCACATGCAAAGACAACGGCTAAAAATTCCTTCTCAGTAGTGGCATAATTTCTTTGAGCAGCGTCTAGAGTTTTACTAGCATACTGAATAACATTCGATTTCTTGTCTACTCTTTGCCCTAGACCAGCACCAACAACATAATCACTAGCATCACACATAATTTCAAATGGGTGCAGAAATCAAAGCTTTCTTAATTATTTTAAAAGCTTCTACACAATTATCATAAAAAACAAATGGAATATCATTTTTAAGAAGATTAGTTAACGGCCTAGAAGTCTTTGAAAAATCTTTGATGAAACGTCTATAGAAACCATCATGACCGAGGAAACTTCTTATACCTTTGATACCTTTTGGGCATGGCATTTTCTCAAGTGCATCAACTTTAGCATTGTCCACTTCAATACCTCACTCAGAAATTTTATGCCCAAGCACTATGCCTTCATTCACCATAAAATGGCACTATTCCCAATTCAAGACAAGATTAGTTTCTTCACATCTCTGCAAAACTCGATCAAGGTTGCTCCAGCAATCAGCAAAAGAAGTCCCCTAAACAGAAAAATCATCCATGAATACCTCAACAATCTTTTCAGAAAAGTCAGAGACTATAGCAGTCATACATGTTTGAAAGGTAGCAGGTGCATTGCATAAACCAAAAGGCATACACTTATAAGCATATGTTCCAAAAGGGCAAGTAAAGGTAGTTTTCTCCTGATCTTCTTTTGAAACATGTATTTGAGAAAAACCAGAATATCTATCAAGAAAACAAAAGTGTGTGTGCTTAGATAATCTTTCTAGCATTTGATCGATAAAAGGCAAAGGGTAGTGTCTTTCCTAGTAGCTTTATTTAATTTCCTGAAATCAATCACCATCCTATAGCTAGTTACTATTCTTTGTGGAATAAGCTCATTTTTATAATTAGGTACAACAGTTATACCGCCATTCTTAGGGACACAATGAACTAGACTTACCCATCTACTATCAGCAATAGGATAAATTATACCTGCTTCCAGAAGTTTTAATATTTCGGTTCTTACCACCTCCTTCATCTTAGGATTGATACAACGTTGGTGGTCAACGATTGGTTTAGCGCCTGGTTCCATATTAATCTTGTGTTGACATAGCATAGGGCTTATGCCCTTAAGATCATCGAGAGTATATCCGATAGCAGCCCTGTGGTTCTTTAGAGTTTTAAGTAACCTTCTTTCTTCATGCTCTAAAAGGTTAGCACTGATAATAACAGGATATATCTTCTTTTCATCAAGGTAAGCATATTTCGAAGTGTCAGGTAAATTCTTTAGTTCAAACACGGGATCTCCTTTGGGTGGAGAAGGATCCCCTAAAATGTCAACTGGTAAGTTGTGTTTAATAATGGGTGTTTTTTAAGTAATATGTCATCTATTTCAGTTCTTTCATTCATATGCATATCAATTTCATGGTCGAGTAAATATTGTTCCAACGGATCGATAGGAGGTACGACAATAGAAGCAAGACCAATTATTTCATCCTTACTTGGTAATTCTTTATCATGTGGTTGTCCACTAAACTTGGAGAAATTAAATTCATGAGACACATTGCCAAAGCTTAATTTGACCTTCTCAGTAACACAATTAATTTCAGCATTAATAGTATTCAAGAAAGGTCTACCAAATATAATGGGACAAAAGTTATCTTTCTTTGAACCAAGTACTAGGAAATCAGTGGGGTACTTGACTTCTCCACACAAGACTTCAACATCTCTAACAATCCCAAGTGGTTTAATAGTGTCTCTGTTTGCAAGTTTAATAGTAACATCTATGTCTTCAAGATCAGATGGTGCTATGTCATTCATAATTTCTTGATATAAAGTAAAAGGAATAGCACTAACACTAGCACAAATGTCACACAAGCCATGATAACAATGGTCTCCAATTTTAACTGAAACCACAGGCATGCTGACTACTGGTTTATTTTTGTCCAGCTCATCCTGCGCGTTTCTAGCAGGTTTGCAATTCTAGCAGCTTCACCACATAAGTAAATAACTTGACTATCGATGTTATCAACTAGAAGATATTTAACCATAGCAACTTTAGGCTCAACATTTATTTGTTCAGAAGGCGTAGATGTCCTAACGTGACTTTTATTAACCACAGTTGTAGCCTTAGCATGTTCCTTAATTCTAACAGGAAAACGAGGTTCCTCAATGTAAGTAGTGGGAACAATAGGATCAACATGGTTAATAATCATTTCTTCCTTCTTAATTTTAACGGGTTCCTTTAATAGTTTTTCAATGGGTGGATGATATTTAAACCACTTCTCCTTAGGGAGATCAACATGAGTAGAAAATGATTCATAGAAAGAAGCTACTATCTGAGGGTCAAGGCCATATTTATTGCTAAACTTATAGAAAGCATTGGTTTCCATAAAAGATTTAACACAATCAAACTTAATATTTATACCTGACTCTTTACCGTTGTCGAGTTCCCAATCTTGAGAGTTGTGTTTAATTCTTTCCAGAAGATCCCATTTGAATTCAATAGTCTTATTCATAAAGGAACCAGTAGAAGAAGAATCGAGTAGTACTTGATCATCATGAGAAAGCCGAGCATAAAATTTTTGTATAATATTTTTTCTTGAGAATTGATGGTTGGGGCAGGTGTGCATCATAGATTTAAGCCTCCCCAAGCTTGAGCGATACTTTCTCCTTCACGAGGCCAACAATTATAAATAAAGTTCCAATCACGATGGACTAGATGCATAGGATAAAACTTCTAATGAAATTCCAGCTTCAAGCGATTCCAGTCCCATGATCCAATATCGTCCAATAGCATGTACCACATTAATGCCTTTCCCTCAAAAGATAAAGGGAAAAAATTCTTCTTAACTTTGTCTCCAGACAACCCTGCAAGCTGAAATAATCCACAAACTTCATCGACAAATATCAAATGGTAATCAGGACGAGTCGTTCCATCATATGGATTAGATAATAGTTTTTCAAGCATACCCGAAGGAATATCATAATAAATATTTTCAGTAGGTTCAGTTGGTTGAGGAACAATTTCCTCTTCTTTAGTTCGAGGCGAAGATGCCCCGAACAAGCCACTCAAAGGGTGACCGTTCATAGCGACAAGCAACAGTAAATTTTAGCACGTATAGAAAATGTTTCCTCACCAATTCCACTTACCAAAGGCGCTTCACTCCCCGGCAACAGTGCCCAACAAGAGTCTTGATGACCCACAAGTATAGGGGATCAATCATAGTCCTTTCGATAATTAAGAGTGTCAAACCCAACCAGGAGCAGAAGGAAATGACAAGCGGTTTTTCCGCAAGGTATTCTCTGCAAGTGTTGTAAGTAACAATATTAGATAATTTTGTATCAAGATAATTCATAACAAGTAACGAGTGAAAATAGTAACAAAGGTGCTATAAGATAGCCCAATCCTTTTTATAGCAAAGGACAGGCATGAAAGTACTCTTATATCAAGCAAGCGCTCCCGAGGACACATGGGAATTTCTGTCTAGTGATGTTCATCGTATTGAGTTGATTCGCGTTCGCTACTTGAATAATTTTATATGTGGGTGGACCGGTGCTAAGGTGCTGTTCTTACCTGAGAAAATAACCTAGTTATGATTACCCCCTCTCGCAAGCATCCTCAACTACGAAAGAAGAATTAAGATAAATCTAACCATAGCATGAAACATGTGGATCCAAATCAGCCCCTTATGAAGCAACGCATAAACTGGGTTTAAGCTTTTGTCACTCTAGCAACCCATCATCTAATTGTTACTCCACAATGACTTCCCTTAGGCCCATAACATGGTGAAGTGTCATGTAGTCGACGTTCACATGACACTACTAAGAGAAGTAATAACATACATGTCATCGAAATATCGAACGAATACCAACTTCACATGATTACTTATTACAAGACTTCTCCCATGTCCTCAGGAACAATAGTAACTACTCACACCTCATCAACATGTTCAAGATCAGAGGTATAATAATACTGATTAAGGATCTGAACATAATATCTTCCAACAAGTAATCCAACAAGTATCAACTACAAGATGTAATCAACACACCTAGTAACCCACAGGTACCAATCTGAGGTTTTGAGACAAAGATTGAATACAAGAGATGAACTAGTGTTGGAGATGAGATGGTGCTGGTGAAGATGTTGATGAGGATTGGTCCCCCCACGAAGGAGGAAGCATTGGCGATGACGATGGCTTCGATCTCAACCTCTCGGAGAGGAATTTCCCCGGCAGAATCTGACTGCCGGAGTGCAAGAGGGCCTCTGCACAGGTTTCCGCCTCGAGACGGTGGTGCCTCATCCCGAAAGGTTGCTTATGATTTTTTCTAGTGTAAAAGACACCATATGGGAGAAGAGGGACGTCGGGAGGCTATCAGGAGCCCCACAAGCAATCAAGGTGCGGCCTAGGGGGCGTCGCCCCCTGTTGGCTTGTGGCCAGTAGGTGGCCCCCCTCTTTTATATTTTTGGCCCATAAATTCTTAAATATGCCATAAAAATTCTCTATGAAGTTTCAGGCCATTTGGAGTCTGGTGATTTTTCTGCCTTTTCCTCGTATTTCAGTCCAGAATTCCAGTTTCCAGATATTTCCCTCTTCATGATGTACCTTGCATATTCATAGAGAAAGAGCATAAGAATTGTATGATAATTGAGAATAATGGACAATAATAACATAAATATCAATAAGAAATCATGATGCAGAATGGACGTATCAGGCCGCCGGAGCGTAAAACCCTACGTCCTGTGTTCTTGTGGTTTATGTGTGTTCACAGTACATGGCGCAACAACCCCGGCAAGAGGTGCCTCGGGAGTGCAGATACGCATGTAGAATGAACAGAGTGTCAACCTTTGTAAAGTTAAACATGAGCCTCCTTTTATAGACAAGGGGTTAGCACAGTGGCAAAATGGTCTTTACATCTGGTAAACAGTGGATATTGTCCTCTGCGCAAATGTCAACAGAGGTGGTAGTGGGAAATACCTAATCCTGACTGACTAGGACATGCGCATTGAATGCGCCGTGAGGTGTCAAGATGGCGACGTATCCCGGCAAGGATTGCATCTCCTTCTGTTCCGTCCGCCCAACTACCTTCTATTCTTTTGCCACGCCATGAGATGGGTGTCGTTAAAGCTTCTGTAAATCACCCCATGCTGCCACGCGCCCCGACTGGTTGCATCTATCCTCCTGCCAGCTTGCCACCTGGTCGATGTAGACAACCAGCCTGGCGACGTGGAGCTGGGCCTTGGCGGGTGGAGTCCTTGGCGGGCGCATGTGTCCTTGAGCCCCTAGCAAGGCGTCTTGCCGGTCTTAATTGGTGTTTGCTCGTCGTAGTTGCAGGAATGTTTATGCTTGACAAAATGTTGCCGGGCTGGAGGCAGTGGCGTCTGGTGCACAAGTCAGGGTGCTAAGGACCCCGTTTCTTAGTACACCGACAGGAGCCCCCGGGCTTGGGCCACACTTCCATCTACGACGTTTGTTGGGCTAGGCCCAAAAGCAGTGCACAAGCGTATGCGGCAGCAATCTTCTGCGGTTATGATGACTTTTACTTACCTTTCCTAAGACGCGCATTGACTACGGGTCGTGGGAGTGGTGGAGCGGGGCGGTCGCCCGAGGAGGCATGCCCAAAAGACGCACCGTGCTAGAAAAGGAGCATCGTTTCCCTAGTGCCACGTGTTCGCACGTGGGGTCGCGTATGGGAAGGGAAATGATCGCCCAGTAGCGTTCTTGGTAGTGAACAGTCGATGCCCAAGCCCTCCAGTGTTGCTCAAACGTCTCTGCCTCAAATATCGCGTCCCGCGCCACGCATGTCATGCACGGGGCTTGGTATTAGCTGAGAGGGGCGGTCGCGGGTACTGACTAAGGGCCAGTGCGCATCCAACCCAGGTCGTGAAGAGTCGGCCCCTTCCCCTTCCCCTACTCTAGAAAAAGGGAGGGTACTGCAGGGAGGCACTACTCATTTGCGCCCTGCTACCCTCAGTCTTCCACCACCTTCTCCAGCACGTTCCCCTCGAGACGGCAAGGAGCCGCGGTTGATACGTCTCCAACGTATTGATAATTTATGAAGTATTCATGCCATGGTTGCCTATGTTTACAATACTTTTATATGGTTTTGATGCACTTTACATGATTTATTTAGAACTAACCTGGACTGACGCTGTTTTCAGCAGAACTACCGTGGTGTTGTTTTTGTGCAGAAATCAAAGTTCTCCAAATGCAACGAAACGTTTTGACGATTTTTTTTGGGACAAAAGAGGCACTAGAAGCTTCGTTGGACGGCCAGGAGAGACACGAGGTGGGCACAACCCTCCAGGCCCTGGTGGGTTGTGGTCCACTCGTGGCCCATCTCCGCGTGAAACCGACGCTCAAAAATCCTATATATTCACAATCCCCCAGAAATAACCCTAGACATAAAGTTCTGCCACCACAACTCTCTGTATCGACGAAAAACCAATCTGGAGGTGTTCCAGTACCCTGCCGGAGGGGGTAGAACATCTCCGGTGGCCATCTTCATCATCCCGGCGGAGGCCATGACGAGGAGGGAGTAGTCCACCCTCGGGGCTGAGGGTATGTACCAGTAGCTATGTGTTCAATCTCTCTCTCTCTCGTGTTCTTGAGATGTCAAAATCTTGATGTATCACGGGCTTTGTTAATATAGTCGGATCATATGATGTTATTCCCTTGCTATCATGTTGTGATGAATTGAATCTTTCCCTTTGAGATATCGTTATCTTGGATTGAACATTGGATTTGAGAACACTTGATATATGTCTTGCATGTGGACAACCGTGGTGACAATGGGGTGTTTTATTGATTCACTTGATATATGTTTTGATGCTCAACTTGCGGATTCCCGCGGTGACATTGGGGTAATCTATGCATAGGGGTTGATACACGTTCTTGTCCTACTTTCTCTGATGGAAATCTTGGGGTACTCTTTGAGGTTCTTTGTGTTGGATTGAGTATTATGAATCTGAAATTGTTTGATGTATATCGTATAATTAACTCATGGATACTTGTGGTGACATTGGAGTATCTAGGTGACATTAGAGTTGGTTGCTGCGTATCATATGGTGTTATTCTAGTACGAACTCTTAGATAGATCGATCAGAAAGGATAACTTGGTGTTATCTTAGTACGAACTGTTGGATAGATCGATCAGGAAGAATAACTTTAAGGTGGTTTCGTACCCTACAAACAATTTCTTCTTATGTTCTCCGCTAGATAAGAAATTTGGAGTGATTCTTCGTTGCACGTTGAGGGATGGTTATGTGATCCAATTATATTAGCATTGTGGAGAGATTGCACTAGCGAAAGTACGGACCCTAGGCCTTGTTTTCAAGCATTGCAATACCGTTTGTGCTCACTTTTGTTGCTTGCTACCTTGCTGTTTTTATATTTTCAGATTACAAAAACCTATATCTACCATCCATATTGCACTTGTATCACCTTCTCTTCGCCGAACTAGTGCACCTATACAATTTTCCATTGTATTGGGTGTATTGGGGACACAAGAGATTTCTTGTATTTGATTGCAGGGTTGTTTGAGAGAGACCATCTTCATCCTACACCACCCACGGATTGATAAACCTTAGCTCATCCACTTGAGGGAAAATTGCTACTGTCCTACAAAACTCTGCGCTTGGAGGCCCAACAAAGTCTACAAGAATAAAGTTGCGTAGTAGACATCAAGCTCTTTTTTGGCTCCGTTGCCGGGGAGGTGAGTGCTTGAAGGTATATCTTTAGATCCTGCAATTAAATCTTTTAGTTTCTTGTTTTATCACTAGTTTGGTTTTTATAAAAGAAAACTACAAAAAATGGAGTTTAGGTTGCATCATTTGTATCGTCTTTATAATGTCTTTCGTGAAAATAAGGATTCAGAAAATTGTGCTCAATTGGTAGAGGATGAAATTATGAAAGTACTTAATGATAATCCAACACATTAACATACGCGGCATGGGCACTCGCTCCCTGCATCCACGTCGGACTAGCTAGGCGACAAAAATAACAAAGAGAGGAAGGGTTCACTCAGCCTCAGCCCCCGTCGCTCATGCCCCGATTCCTCTTCTTCTCCCTCATCTGCAGCCGGCGCCGCCACTCGCGTCCTCCCCCGCAGCTAGCGTCGCCCACCCTTTCTCTCCTTCGCTCACCATCTCCCCACCACCGACGAGCTCCTCCCCTCTTCCTCGCCCCAGATCCAGCAGCAGGGCCGGATCCTGCCGCCATTCGTGCATCTCGCCGTCTTCCCCGGCCTCCACTGCCGTGCACCACCCCCCACCCCTCGCGTCGTTGTCCTATTCTTCACGGGGCGCCGAGGTGCTGATGGGGGCTCTGGGCCAGGCCGGCGAGATGCAGAGGAGCCCTAGGTACAGGTGACAGGATGGCGATGGGTGGGACGGCTTTGTGAAGAAGAGAGAGGTTGGGAAAGGAAGTGCTGGACTAGCTAGCTGATGTTATGTGGATGAATTAGAGAGATTAGAGGAGAGAAGTTGAGAGAGATTTAGGAGATATATTAGGCTATGTGAGCCCAAGATGTATGATTCTCAAGAAGGTATGTGATGCTAACGCATATACAAAGAAAGAGGTGTGTTGTTGCTATTTTGATCGATGTGCTGTTCGTACCGTTATTTTTGCTAGATATGTGAGCCCAAGATGTGTGCTGCTGCAGCTACTATTTTTAGTTGCTCTTCTATTGTTCCTCATATATATGTATGTCTATTATTGCGGTTTGTTTTGATGGAAAATCAGCAATATTTTGTCATTAGCAAAGTGGTGCTGGATTGTATAATTTGAATTGGAGATTTGGAGTGAAGCACAACAAGACAATCTTGATGGACCTGAACTTTCAACCCCTTCTCTGAAAGCAGGCCTTGAAAAATTGCGACTTTTGTGTTAATTGATTACTCTTTGATACTGATGAATAAATGGCTTAGATGTGCTTGTCCGGTAAACCAAATTATTATAAATTGAAAATTGCTATATCAGTTATTGTAGACTATGTAAGCTCGACACCATCTTTTGTGAAGGAATTAGGCAACATTTACCTATTTACTCCGCAAAATTGAAGGATCAGGATGGTTTCTCATGCTTTGCTAGTCGCCATGCCACTATATTCTCTCTTGCAGGTGAAGACAGATGTCCCATGGGTGTTGACGGCAACTGTCCTTTACCTTGTCCAACATGTCCTTCATCGGCCTCAAGCAGGTGAGCCACCAACACCTCATGTTCCTACTTTGTAATCCTTTTTGTAGATTTTAATTTGTTACTTGATAACACCTTTGTGCACTTTTCGTGCTATCACTGAATTATTCAATCACTTTGATTTGTGGAAGCAACTAAGTTGCTGCTGTAGGGACGGATAGTTGGATGAAGGGCAAGGAGGACGAGCTCAGGAAGATTAATAGGTTTGTATCATATACGAGTTTGTGTCATGTTACTTTCAGTTAATACAGATGGTTCATCTTCAATGAAATTTTTTGTTTACGTTGATAATATGTGCTTTACTTTCATAATATGTTTGCCTAATGCATTAACTTGAGTGTTTTATTATAGTTTGTGGGAACTTGAATTAGAAATGGACCAGTTGTCGTATTGGAGTTCCTTGCATTGAAATGCAGTGAGATTGTTTTTGTTCCATACTATCCCACATGGACCAGGTTCCACTATCATGAAGATTACTGAATAAACGCAATGAGAATTTCTGCCTTAAAAATGTTTCATGCTGGTATTTAAATTAATGTTTTGTCTACTGGTGCTAGATATATAGAAGTCTGTGCATCCTATATTTTCTTATCCGAGCTAAATCACTTTGAGCTACTGTCGCCTAATTGGTATTTATACCGAGCATGCAGATGCCCATATTCCTCCTTGCAGGGATTCATTTTCGGGGAATGATTTTTGGGAACCTAAATAATTCAATATTGAAGTGAGGTTTTTTTTACTAGCTGAAAAGGTCACATATACCTATGTAATCTGGTTCTATAGTAAGGTGTGGAGAGTAAAACAATGGTCAAGTTTAGAATAGGCCATTTTAGCTACTGAAGTATTCTTTTACAGTTTACATTATGTAGTACATTTGGTCTAAATAAATGAAGAGAACCCCTGTACAAGCAACTTTTGATAAACACTAATCGAGTCATTCTTGTGAAATTTGTAGAGTATGTCTACTGTTTTTTGCTGTAGATATTTTTTGTACAGTGTATGTCCAATCTTATATTTCAAGTGGAGGCATACAGTCGAAATTCATAATGTATTGCAATATGGGTGTTGTCGGGATAGTATGTGGATGTGATTCAGTTGCTTAGTGTCATTCTAGATTTGCGATTTAATCTCCCAAAGATGTTGTACAATTTCATGCAGATGGTGCCAATCGACGCTGCTACCTTTGGAAAATCGCCATGGTATGGATTGACGACCACGGGGCGTGTTTCTTCCCTGTGCTAGAGAGCGGGAGGACGCAGAGCAGGGTCACCAAGCTGGATGACGGGGCATCATTGGAGGCGGACGAGAGGTCCAACGAGAGCAGTTACATGGTGTGGTTTGGCAGAGTCAATAAGGTGACCCACAGGGCTTGGCAATACGGTGAGACATGGCTGCAGGAGCGGAGCACAACTTCAGAAGGACAAACAGGCACAGCGACGGCTTGCACCTTGTTGCCGCCTCAATGTCCTTACAACAGGCCAGTTCATGCTTCCGGATTTGTGGTTTTGATCAATGGCAAGCATGTACATAGTCGTACCAGAATTCATTAGACACGGTTACTAGTTGTGGATTCGTTGCAATATATTTGATCTTATCAATATATTTGATGTTTGTTCGTGTAGCCTTTGGTTTCTATATATTGATTCAATGTTGTACCTATGCTGACAATTCATACAGGTGATAGATACGTAGTACTTCTCGCTGAAAAAGAAGGGAAACAAGATTTCCATTAATGTATTAATTTCACTAGGCAATTGTTCGTGGAAAGGACTAAGATGAGCAGACAACATGGCAACTCAGAGTAACTGTCCAGGGCGGTTGACAACCAGGCAACATAGAGGAACTGTCTCAGGACATCATTATTGAGTAAGTTTTTTCATACTTTTCTCAAACATTTGCCTGCCATTATTTTAGAAGTAAGAGTGTTAATTATGTTACCTCCTATTCTTATCAGAGAATTGTAAAATCCTGAGAATTATCGCTGGTCTTAATACATCATTCCATTTACTGGTTTTGGGTCTGCTATGGGTATTGGAGGAGATAGATCGGGCAGAACTACAACCTGAGGTTGGGCAGGTTTAGGGATACCTCTTGTCAAGGTTATATAATTTAGAGTTTGGCGAAAGATAAAAATAAAAAATAGGTAAATAAAGCTGAGTTCATCACTGAAATAATTATGAATATCAATGCAGTCTATGATGTATGCTGTCAATAACATTTTATAATTCTTTGGTAACATCACTGAAAACTATTGATTTGTCTTCTCTAATTTATTGCAGCTAGCTTTGTTTTAGATAGGGTGTTAATAGAAAACATGGATTATTTGGCTCAGCTATAAGTTTACATTATGCAAAAGATAGTAACAAAAATAGTATGACGCAAATTTAGGTGATGTCCAAACCAAGAGGCTGTTGATGAGATCAATGACACCAGATGGATGGACAGGCAGCTGCGAAGCATCTGATGGAGCACCAACGAATAGGAGGAGCAAAGACAACACCTCTTGCATCGCTGTAAACATCCGCTGCTAGCAGAGTTTTAGCCGGTGAACAGGAGCAACGACAACAACTGTTGTGTCGTCGTAAACTTCCACTACTGGCCGAGCTTCATCCTGCTAGCCCCTCGTGTCTACAATTGGTTCCATGCCAGAATGGTTTTACAACTTTCTGTTGTTATTCGTATGATATAGTGTTTAATCTGGTTGGAAATAATCCACCACCCAAGGGGATCAAGGTCTCTAAAATATTGTTGTTTGTTCAAAGGTCGTTTGTTTTGATATTAGTTCTAAATTCTATTGCAAGTTCCTTGCTTATATGTGCATGATTGTCAGCAATTAGATAAAAGGAGGTGGAAGGGTCGCTTGTCAATCTGACACCGCACAAACTTCCTCTCAGGAGGCGCCACTGGGTGGCGCCCCAACCCCTAGTTCCTTAAATGAAGAGCATGATTGCAGTGCTGCTAGTATGAATTCTCTGAATATTCATGTCGTTGCATGGATGCTTACGATCACCTATGGGACCAGAGGTCCCTTGTGGTTTGGCAAGGGGGGTCACGTTGCACGAAGGGCGAAGATCACGGGACGACGCAACGATCAACGGTCCGACATTTTACCCAGGTTCGGGCCGCTACTAAGCGTAAAACCCTACTCCTGCTTTTTGGTGGATTGATTGGGGGAACACGAGGAACGCAAGGCGCCTAACCCCGGCAAGGACAGCTGCCGGGGGAAGAGCGGCTGTGCGAGTACAAGCGTTCGGGGGTTCGAGTTGCCAACCTTGAGCTAGGTTGGCTTGGGCCTCCTTTTATAGTGCAAGGGGTTACCATAGTGGCAAAACAGACATTATCTATCGATTATATAGCTAAGCAGAGCTATCATACCTAACTCTGGCATTTAGGACAAAATGCCATGATTACCTGCCTAGGTGGCGCTTGCGGGTGCATCCCCGGCAAGCCCTTGTCACCGCTTGGCTGGTTGCAACTTGAGATCTTGACTTGCCGCAGGGCGGGTGTCAACCGGGCGTAACTTGCCGTCCGGAGTGTCGCCACGTGCTTAGCGAGAGCTGATTAACCGCCTGAAGGCTCGACACCGCATCGATAAGTGACAACCATAGCGATGCGGTGGAGTGGTGACTGGTTGGCTCGCGCCTACCGGGGAGTGGCTTGCCGGGTCTTCTAGAAGGTGCATTCGTCTTGGTCCCCGGCAGCGTCGGGGACGTACTTGGCGTGCCACAGTCCAGGCTTGGGTTGCCGCGCTGTGTCCGCTGGAGTCTTGGTCTTGATTGCTGTCGGGGTTCTCTGCTCTACCGCTTGTGCATAAGTTAGGGGCACTAGGTACCCCTGTACTAGTGCACCGACAGGAGCCCCCCGGACTGGCCCACACGTGCTCGCCAAGTGCCGTTGGGTCAGGCCCAAGTTTCATGCACAGGCGCGCGAGGGAGTAACTGCCGATTTATTGGCCAGCACTGACCCACCACCTCAGGCCATTTCCGCCACGTGCGCCGCATGCATAGCCGGAAGTTAGCGACGGGCGCTCGTGACTTAAAGTCCTGATCGTGGCAGAAACCGCAGCGCCATGGATTGGAGCAATGCGGCGGTTACCTGTTCGCCCGTGATCGTGGGCGATGGAATTGGTGGAGATGGGCAGCGACCCTTGGAGTGGAGGAGAGCCAGCCCCCGCATTCCTCCCTATAAATTGGGGGTTCGCGAGGGGCGATGCTCATCCACCCTTTTCTTCCTCCTTGAGTGCAATCTCACAGAGCTCGCCCTTCTGCTCCTTCGTCTTGAGCTGCGCTCGCCCTCCCCATGCTCAGGGGGAGGAGGCGAGTGAGCATGCTTGTGGAACCTTCCCTCCGAAACTCTGTTTGGTTCTTGCCATGGGTGCATAGCTCTGAACAGAAGGTTGGTCGGGGAAGTCTTGGATGGGGGAGCGGGCAGCGTGGTGGCTGCATCGGGGACGGCTGCGGTGGTGAGCCTGTCGCCGCGCTGCCCGCTTCTTTGGTCTTAGCGGAGCTCCACGCAGTTGACGTTGCGTCGGGACCTATGCCGGAGGCGCAGCGTCGTAGCGGTTGATGGTTTCCGCAATCCTTCTTCAAGGTGATGGAGAGAAAATGCCTACGCGATCTCCATGAGCATGCGCGCGGTTGCCGCCGAGCGTCGTCATTTACCGCGGTGAAGCTCTGCTTCCGTGGCATTCTGGATGGAGCATACGGAAGAGAGCTCTTCATCTTCGTGTGTTCTTCTAAGGCGGGGGACGGAATTCCCTGCCTTTGGCCACCGGGGATGAGCATGCTCTCTGTGGGTTCCCCGTGTCGCCATGCTTGAAGCTTGGGCGATGGCACGGGTGCCTCCTCAGGCGGTGGCGATGAGGAAGACGATGCCAGTTGGGGACCTACGACGCATCGGGAGCACGGATGAGGTCTATGATGCGTCGCGTTCCCCGGCAACACCATCATCACCAGCTGGGCTCTGGCAGCGCCACCATCTGCACCTGCCCTCCGCCTTCTTTCCCCTTGTTGGTCTTGTCCACTCCGTCGGCTTCGTCCGCCCTGCCTGGGGGGAGGGGCCTTCCGCTGGTCGCATCCCTCTGGTCCTGGCTGGGAAGCGTTGAATCCCAGCCAGGCGCTCCTTTTCCCTCTGCTCCTTTCTTACTCAGTTCCTTAGAGGAGAGGGACAAGAAAGGGATTACGGGACACTTATCTTTTTTTATGTCAAAAATGTGTAGGCGCTTGCCAAGTTTTAATGAATCATAGATGTAATCTCTACCCATTTGTATCGAAAATGAATGAGAATAGAATGCTATTTTATTTCCGCAAGTACTATCCTTTTCCTTTCCTTATTTGTACTGAATCAGTATGTTTTGTCTCTACCGTGTGGAGCTACTTGTCGGGTCATCATTCGAACCACAAGTGCCAGAGTGGGGGGGCGAGCCCCCGGCAACAGGTTAGCGTTGTTCCCCGGCAGAGCTCCTTATCGGTATCGGCGCTGTCATCCCCATGAACAAGGACAGGGGGACGGCTCGTCCCGACAAGGATTTTCTCCACGTGGGTGACTCCACATCCCACAGTAAGGAAGATACTAAGGGGGTCCTTGAGAAAAACGAGAAGTACTGAACTGGAAATATGTGATACACTTATCTTTTCCAGGCAGTATCAACTTTTCAAGCTTGATGGGCCACCTCCCTTGTTTTCTTTTTCCCTTCCCCTATTTTATTTATGGTAAAACATGTAGGGTGAGGACAGTAACAAAGATTATGATCCCATCAAGCATTCTAGCAAATCTTAATAACTTAAAGGTGCTAACACTACAGTCATAAAAATGCGTAATGAGCATGTAAGGATGACGATACGATGCAATGCCTAGCTTTATTACTGTTGCACAGGGTCTTCGCCTGGCTTTGTACAAAGGGTTGCATGCAACATCAGCAAGGCTTGTACAAAAGGTGGCTGTCGGGACTGAGCCCGGCAGCCGTGCCTTACGGCATCATGCTCAATGTACCATGAGTTCTGCACCTTGGTGCTATCTTCGGTCTCCAGACGGACTGCGCCAGGTTTGGTGAGTCGTACTACCCGGTAAGGGCCTTCCCACTTCGGCGTCAACTTGTTTGTACCCTTGGCGGACTGAACACGCCAAAGGACAAGGTCGCCATCCTCAAGGCTCCGGGCCTGAACTCTGCGGCTATGATAGGGGCGCCGAACTTGCCGGTAAGGTGCAGCACGCACATCAGTTCGGAGACGGTCTTCCTCAAGGAGCGTGGCATCGTCATGCCTCAGCTGCTGTTGCTCTACTTCATCGTAGGCAAGCACTCGAGGCGACCCGTATATGAGTTCCGTGGGGAGCACTGCTTCCGCCCCGTAAACTAGGGAGAAGGGCGTCTGGCCGGTTGCTCGATTTGGTGTCGTTCTGAGGGATCAAAGAACCACCGACAGCTCATTGATCCAGCGCCTCCCGCTCTTCCGCAGCTTATCGAAAGTTCTTGTCTTGAGTCCTCGCAGCACTTCAGTGTTCATCCTCTCGACTTGCTCGTTGCTCCTAGGGTGAGCAATGGAGGCGAAGGAGACCTTGCTTCCAAGATTTTGGATATATTGCATGAAGGCGCAGCATGTGAACTGGGTGCCGTTGTCGGTGATCACTCTGTTAGGTACTCCAAAACGGCACACCAGTCCTTTCATGAACTTGATAGCTGCTTGTGCGGTCACCTTTCTCACCGGTTACACCTCAGGCCACTTTGTGAACTTGTCGGTTGCCACGAACAACAACTCAAAGCCCCCGACAGCACGGGGGAAGGGGCCCAGGATGTCGAGCCCCCAGACCGAGAATGGCCAGGATAGAGGGATTGTTTGTAGGGCTTGCGCTGGTTGATGGATGTTCTTGGAGTGGAACTCGCAAGCTTCACACTTGGTGACCAGTTCAGTAGCGTCTTGGAGGGCGGTGGGCCAATAGAAACCCTGCCGGAAAGCTTTTCCGACAAGGGCCCTTGATCCAATATGGGAACCACACACTCCTCCGTGAATCTCCGCCAACAACTTCAGTCCATCCTCCCGGCAAATACACCCTAATTTCATACCGTTCGGCCGTCTTCTGTGCAGGGTGTCATCGACAAACTGGTACATACTTGACCGACGGGCTACTCTTTTGGCTTCCTCTTGCTCTTCGGGGAGTTCTCCAGTTTGTAGGAAATGGACTATATGCTGCGCCCAACTTGGAGCCTGTGGCTCGACAACAAGGACCAAAGGCATCTCCACGTCTCCGGGAGCGCTTGCCTCAACCGCAAGACCCAGAGGTCCTGCGGGAGGGAGCTGCTCATCAACCGGAATGGGATTTTCTCTGGCAGCCTCTCTACCAGCGGCTTCGGGAAGCTCTGCCAGGAAATGCTTACCGGAGTTCAGCTTCCTTCTCTTTTTGGACATCGCTGACGGGGACACTGATGGTTGGGTGTGGCAGAGAACAAAGGTTCCTGGTTCCACAGGAAGCTTCTGCGCAGCGCACTTCGATAGGTGATCAGCAATGCTGTTTTCTGCTCGTGGCACATGCTCTGTTTGTAGCCCATCAAAGTGCTCCTCCAACTTCCTCACTTCTTCCACGTAGGCCTCCATCAGCGGGCTCTGATAATCCTTGTTGACTTGCTTTATCACTAGTTGAGAGTCTCCTCGAACGACCAGCCTCTTTATTCCCAACTCTACTGAGATTCTGAGCCGGCAAGGAGCCCTTTGTACTCAGCGGAAAGTGCATCTGGACGACGTACTTGAGGTGCTCTCCGGTCAGGGTGACGAGGAGCACGCCTGCTCCAGCGCCCTGGAGTGAGAAAGCACCGTCAAAGTACATGATCCAATCCTTTGGCGCTTCTTTGCCGGGGAGGATTGTCTCTGTAGCTTCATCATCTGGCGTGGGTGTCCATTCTACAATAAACTCCGCCAAGGCTCTGCATTGAATGGTAGAAGTGCTCTCATACTTCAATCCGAAGCTTGACAACTCCAGTGCCCACTCAACTATCCTACCAGTGGCTTCGGGGTTTCTCAGTATGCGTTACAACGGGAAACGGGTGACAACTGTTATCTCATGGGCTTGGAAGTAATGGCGCAGCTTCCTCGAGGCCATGACGAGGCCGAAGATCAGCTTTTGTACTCCGGAGTACCTTGATTGAGCCCCCTGTAGAAGGGAACTGACAAAGTACATGGGCCGCGGCAACATTTTCTTCTTTGCCATTTCCTTAGATTCGCTGTCAACTACTTGTTGAGATCCCCCTTGACCTATGTCGAGCTCTGCCGCGAAAGTTTCTTTCTCGCTCCCGGCAGCATCAAAAGTGGCTGCTGAGTCTTCATCCATCCCACGCTGCGCCACCAGCGCTGCTCTAACCACTTGATTCGTTGCCGCTAGATATAGCAGCAACAGCTCTTCCGGTTTAGGAGCGACTAAGGTGGGAGCAGAGGATAGATATTTCTTTAGGTCTTGCAGTGTTGCGTCTGCTTCCGGGGTCCACTTCATTGGGCCAGCCTTCTTCAGGATTCTGAAGAATGGCAAGGCGTGCTCAGCGGACTTGGAGATGAACCTGCTCAACGCGGCAACACATCCAGTCAGGCATCTGATATCCTAGATGGTTTTGGGTGCCTGTATCTGCTCGATCACCTTGATCTTGTCGAGATCGGCTTCTATTCCTTGCTGAGACATGAAGAACACAAGCAGCTTGCCGGATGGGACACCGTACACACATTTTTCAGGATAGAGTTTTAGATTGATCTTGCGCAAGTTTGCGAAAGTTTCTTCCAGATCTTCTATGAGAGTGGCTTCATCCTTGGTCTTGACCACGATGTCATCCATGTATGCTTCCACATTTCTGTGCAGCTGAGGTCCAAAACCAATTTGAACATCCCTGGCGAAGGTTGAACCAGCATTCTTTAACCCGAAGGGCATTCGTACAAAGTAGTACGTGCCACAGGGAGTTATGAATGCGGTCTTCTCCTCATCTTCCTTGTTCATAAATATCTGGTGGAAGCCAGAGTAGGCATCCAAAAAGGAAAGCAAGTCACATCCGGAGGTGGAGTCGACAATTTGATCTATGCGCGGCAAGGGGAAAGATTCCTTCGGGCAGGCCTTGTTCAAGTCAGTGAAGTCGATGCAAAGCCACCATTTCCCATTTGCCCTTCGTACCACCACCGGGTTTGCCAACCAGGTTGGATACAACACTCCTCTGACCAGACCAGCTGCTTCAAGCTTCTTGATTTCCTCGGCAATGAACTGCTGTCGCTCCAAGGCCTGTTTCCTAACCTTTTGCTTGACGGGTCGGGCATGGGGGCAGACAACAAGGTGGTGCTCAATTACCTCACTGGGAACACCGGGGATGTCAGATGGTTGCTAGGAAAACACATCGACATTCTCCCGCAGGAAGGCAACAAGCGCGCTTTCCTATTTGTCAGTAAGAGTAGCACTGATGGTGAAGGTACCACCAGTGCCATCCTCCCTTGCCGGGACCTTCTTCGTCTCAGGGTAGGTGACCTTGGTCTTATTGCCGGCAGAACTTTTCGGCAGGTCATCATTAGGTGCCGCGCACTCCGAAGAGGCGCGCTTCCCGGAGTCCCTGCCGGTGTTCCTGCTAGGCTTCTTCATTTTCCTTGTATCCTTGGCGGGAGCTGGGATTTCTGTGGCTTCAGCTGCTACCGTGTCGCGATACATCTGGCCCACGCAGATAACCGCGTTCTTCTTGTCGGATGGGATGGAAATGACCCCAATGGGCCCTGGCATCTTCAGAGTGTTGTAGGCATAGTGGGATGCCACCATGAACTTTGCGAGAGCTGGGCGACCAAGGATTCCGTTGTAGGGCAGCGGGATTTCGGCGACGTCGAATACTATCCTCTCTATTCGGAAGTTCAACTCTCCGCCGAATGTCACAGGCAGAGTGATCTTTCCCTTGGGTCGGCTCCTGCCGGGGTTGATTCCTTGGAACGTACACGTGGCTTCGAGCTCTTCATCAAGGATCTGCAGTTGCTCAGCCACTCTAGCAAAGATCCGGTTCAGCCCGGCCCCACCGTTAACTAACATCTTAGACACCTTGAGGTTGCAGATTGTTGGGGAAACCAACAACGGCAAATATCCAACCGTAGTGGTACGGTCAGGATGATCCTCTTCGTCAAGGATGATAGGCGTGCGGGACCATTTGAGTGGTTTCCTTGATTCTGCAGTTGGTTCCACATCATTGACCTCGCGTGCCCACTATTTAAGCTGGTGTAAGTGCATCTAGTGCCCCTTAGTGATTTTTGTGTATTGAAGACTTATAGGTTAAGAGACTGATGCGTTTGTACATGTACACAGGCTCTATAAGTCGCTGAGGAGTTTGATACATTCGGAGATTATCGACCCCTAAAAATGTATGTCTTCAACTGAAGACTTTGCTGAAGACTTTGGTATTCCCTGAAGACTTTGAAAAAGAAGAAGTTGGTGTGACCTTGAAGATATGAACGAGGACTATGAAGCGTGAAGACTTTTGTTTTCATAGTTTCATTCCTTTCTTTGAGTCATAGGAAACACCGTACTGTTAAAGGGGGGCGAGGTAATACTAAGGAAAATTTCCAACTGATGCTCAACTCAAAAGCCTCAACCTATCCAATCCTTCGAGTGAAGCCTTTGGAAATCTCTTACAGTTCAGTCAAGTTCTTCAGTGACAGAGACAATGATCTTCTGGTCTCTGAGGAAATTGGTCTGACTGAGGAGTTAGGATTTCGCCAGTGCGAATTGCTTACAAATGAGGAATATGATAAGCTTGAGGACTTTCATAGTTCGAAATTCCGACCGTTGCTGTGCTAAGCGCCAGCTGTCCCCAATCATCCTATCCACATAACGGTCATATCATTGGGGGCATTTATGTCTTATCATGTCAGGTTGCACACTGGCTACAAATAGCCACCCCCCACAACCACTAGTTGGTTGGCTACTCCGAGAGAGAACTGACACTAGTCATTTGAGAGCATCCCATTCCTCGAGGACTTTGAGAGAAAATCATCAGTGAGGAAAAACCCCAAAACAAAACCACCATACCCAAAGTGATTGAGCATCACTGAAGAGATTGTTCCTATGTGGAACCGACGCTTGTTACCTTTGAAGACTGTGTATCTTCCAGACGGTTAGGCGTCATGGTCTAGTGCATCCTGCAGTCAATTGGGGATCATGAAGTGACCTTGGTCTAGAGCATCCAGCAGTCAATTGTGGATCGCCGGGTGACCAGTTTGTGAGGGTTTTGGAAGTCTACCCCGAAGAATTACCATGAGTGTTGGGCGAGGACTGTGTGACCTTAGCTCAAGGAGAATACGGTAAGGACTGTGTGTCCTCTGGTTTAAATACCAGGCCGCTCCAAACCAGACGTACGACTGTCACATCAGTTGGAACTGGGTCATCAAACCATTGTCTTCATCGAGCTACCTGGTTCCATTTCCTCAACCCTTCCATTTCCTTGTATACTTGTTGATGAAATTGATCGTTATTGTTTGAAGAATTTGACTGAAGACTTTCTCAATTTCCTCACCTCAAATTCTTCAAGCTACCTTGTTCCTCACCTGCTTATCCTGTATCACGCTACCTGTAATCTGTGCATGCTTTATTTCATCATGATGACTATGCTACTGCTATGTTTCTCATGCACTTGAGTATTTATTCCACTGCTAGTTATTCATCACATTTCAAATTCGTCAAGTTGAAATTCCTCAGTGATGAATTTGTAAAAATCGCCTATTCACCCCCCCCTCTAGTCAATATAACGCACTTTCAATTGGTATCAGAGCAAGGTACTCCCTTGTTCTGTGTGATTTTGGTTTAACCACCTGGAGTTCTAGTTATGTCGACTGCAGGTATGATCAAGGTTTCCGCAGGATGTCCTACCTTCGATGGGTCAGACTATCCCTACTGGAAGAACAAGATGCGCATGCATCTTGAGGCTATTGACAACGATCTCTGGTACGTTGTGGAAAATGGCGTTCCCTCCGTCACTCCCACGATCAACGCTGCTGATGTGAAGAGATTCAAGCAACTTGATTCACAAGCGAAGAATATCATCTGTGGCCATCTGAGCAAAGGTCAGTATGGCAGAGTGAGTGCTTTGGAGTCTGCTAAGCTTATTTGGGATAGGCTGTCCAAAGTCAACGAAGGTGTTTCCACTCAACGTGACTCCCGTGTTGATGTCCTTTGCAATCTCTTCAACTGCTTCAAAAGACTCGACAATGAAAATGTTCAGCAAACTTTTGATCGCCTCACTGATATCTCCAACGAGCTTTAAGCACTGGGTGCCACGGATATCACTGACCACGAAGTGGTGAAGAAACTGCTAAGATCTCTTGATTCCTCATTCGATACACTGGCTTTGATGATTCAAGAACGTGGAGACTACAAGTCACTTGATCCTGCTGATATACTTGAGAGACTCAATACTCATGAATTCCAACAAGCTAACAAGAGAGACATCTACGGACCAAGCTATGGAAGATCTCGTGCTCTGAAGGCAAAAGCAATTTCCTCATCCGAAGACGTAGATTCTGATAGTAGCCTTGGTGATCCTGAAGAACTGAGTCAGGAGCTGGCAATGCTTGTGAGGAAATTCCAGAAGTTCTCAAGGAGAGGCCGATTTGGAAAGTCGTCAAAAAGTGGTCTGAGGAAATCAGATTCCTCAAGCGCCTACAAGAAGAGAACTTGTCACAAATGCAAGAAATCTGGTCACTTTATCTCTGACTGTTCTCTCTGGGAAAAAGAATCAAAGAAGAAGAAATACAAGGACTACAGTTCAGATGACTCGAAGAAAAAGAAGAAATCTTCAAAGTCCTCAACTTCAAAGTCCTCATCTTCAAAGTCCTCATCGCACAAGAAGAATGGTTCCAGAAAGGCTCGGGCTTTCATTGGCAAGGAAATGGATTCTTAAGAAGAATCCGAAAAATATGAAGATGAGGAAGAATCTGAGGAGGAGTCAGAATCAGGTGTTGCTAGCCTTGCTCTCGCTACTGCTTTCGTCAGCAAGTCCATCTTCAAGGATGAAGTAAATGACTACTCCAACGACTCTGACGTCAGCAATGATGATTACGCTCCCACCTATTGCTTCATGGAAAAAGGTTCCAAGGTACACAAGCATCACTCTTCTTCTGAATCAAGTGAAGATGAATCTGATGAATATGTGAAACCTAGCTATGCCAAACTTGCTAATATTGCCACTAAGCAACAAAGTGCACTTGAAAAGCTTCAGAAACTGCTAGACAAAAGCGATGATCTGTTGAATGAGGAAGTGGATCGGACTCAAACTCTGTCTGGTGATCTCAAAAGTCTTCAGACAAAGTATGATAACCTTCAGAGTCATCATAATGCTCTCTTAGTTGACCATGAGAAGCTTTCTTATGAATTTCTTCAAAGAAAGCAAGATCTTGAGAAACTAAGAGTGTCTCATGAGGATCTCCAAAGGGAAAACGATTCCTTACTGGCTCAACAGATCAGTACCGCTCAGGAAGAATTTGTTCCACCATGTTTGAAATGCATTGAACGTGAAACTGCTAATTCTTCACCCGAATGTTCAAATGCTTCTATTGCTGCAAATTCTTCAACTATCCCCGTGGTCACAAATTCCTCATCTGAGGATACCACAAGTATCACTGACGAAAATGCAGGGTTGAAGGAATTGTATGTGACAGGCATGTAGAAAAATCTCAAAGGGCATCAAACCCTTTGCAATGTGCTCAAAAAGCAGATTCTGAACAGGAACCCTAGGAAAGAGGGTATTGCATTTGAGAGGAAACTCAATGCTGATGGATCCTACTGGACACCTGAGCAGTACCCCAAAACCTCATGGGTTGCTGCAAAAGGACCTCCTGTGGATCCATCCACTTTATCTGGCTTTACTTGTGAAACATCATATTCCTCTGATGAGTCACTTGACTCCAATTACAAATTCTTCAAAAATCAGAAAGGTGAAGTATTTGCCAGATTTGTTGGAACTAACTGCAGGAACGGTTCACCTATGAGGAAAATCTGGGTTCCTAAGAGCTGCTTGGAAAATCTTCAAGTGAATGTTCTCACGACACCACCCATGAAGAAAAGGAACCCCAGATCAAATTCCTCATATGGACGAAAGTCTTCACTAGGACCAAATTCCTCAAATGGTCAAAAGTATCATTCTTGTGCTAATGCATCTGTTTCGCAGGGAAAATCTAAGAGTTCTGAATATGTGCATTATTCTTCAAATCATTATGTTCATAAGTCCTCGAAGAATTTCTCTGCTTATTCATATGAGTACTCTAACCCTAGTCCTGTGAAACGAAGTGCACTAGCTTCAATGCCTCCTTTCTCATATGGAGCTCGCAGAATGAAGAACTCTTTGCCACCCCTCCAGATGTGGGTGGTGAAGAAATTGAACTAACTTCTTATGCAGGGTCAGGTCTCCAGACGAACTTGAACGTCTGATGAATTTGCTGGAGACCTGAGGAAATGCTTGAAAGGACACAAGGTAATCATGCAGAAATAAATTCCTCATTTCTCACGTCCTCACACTGCTTTACTTACTATGTTGTGTGATGAAATTCTGCCGGATGAATTTGATGTCATATTCTTCACTCTGAAGCATATGAGTTCGTAAGTTGTACTAATTCATCTGCAGGATGAAACTCGAAAAGCTACTGAGTGGGTCCTCGACAGTGGATGCACCAACCACATGACTAGTGACAAGAGTCTACTGATGAATATGCCACTTGCCCCATCTCATCTGAAGCATATCACCTACGCTGACAAAGGAAAAAACAAGGTATTGGGTCTAGGTAAGGTTGCAATCTCCAAGGACCGACACATGGACAAGGTGATGCTTGTCGAATCCCTCGGGTTCAACCTCATGCCTGTCTCAATGCTTTGTGATCTTGATATGGTTGTCATCTTTGAAAAATATCGTTGTGTTGTCATCATGGAATCCGACCATTCCAAAGTCTTCGAAGGCTTTAGGAGAGGAGACTTGTATATTGTTGATTTCTCTATAGGTCCTCAGCCTACCATGTGCCTACTTGCAAAATACTCAGAAGGCTGGCTGTGGCATCGACGACTTGGACATGCTGGTATGAGGAACTTGCACACGCTCGTGAAGAAAAAACACGTCATAGGCATTGAAGGTGTCAAATTCCTCAAGGATCACCTCTGTGGTGCTTGTGAGTCTGGGAAGATGACCAGATCCAAGTATCCCTTGAAGACAATCATGACCACGACTTGACCTTTTGAATTGCTTCACATGGACCTCTTTGGCCCCACTCATTATTCCACACTGACAAATTCTTCATGTTTGTATGGCTTTGTCATTGTTGATGATTATTCTCGTTACACTTGGGTGCATATTATTCTGTACAAGTCTGAAGTGCAGGATGTCTTCAGACGATTTGCTTCAAGGGCCTCAACAAACTTCGGCGTCAAGATCAAGCATATCAGGAGTGATAATGGGACTGAGTTCAAGAACACCAATCTTGATGAATATCTTGATGACCATGGTATTACTCATGAGCTATCTGCCCCATATACTCCTCAGCAGAACGGCTTCGTGGAGCGCAAGAATAGGACTCTTGTTGAGATGGCTCGCACCATGCTTGATGAATACAAGACTCCTCGTCGCTTCTGGCCTGAGGCAATTGATACAGCATGCCACATCATCAACAGGGTATATCTTCACAAATTCTTCAAGAAGACATCATATGAACTCATGACTGGCAAGAAACCCAATGTAAGTTATCTCAAAGTCTTCGGTGCAAAATGCTGGATAAGAGATCCTCACCATAGTTCTAAATTTGCACCTAAAGCACATGAAGGTTTTATGCTTGGTTACGGAAAGGACTCGCACACCTACAGAGTCTTCAACACCTACCATCAAAAGGTTGTTGAAACTGTAGATGTGCGGTTCGATGAAACTAACGGCTCGCAAAGAGAGCACCTGCCTTTTGTGCTAGATGAAAAGTCTCCCAAGGAATCCATTAAGTTGAAAGCTACTGAGGATGTCGTACCCACTGAAGAAAATCCTCAATCTACTGAGGAAGTCATTCCAACCAATGAAGACATTCATGCTGATACACCTGAAGAAAATGGTGCTGAAGAAAATCCTCAACCACGTCAACCTGCTCATCCGAGAATTGCAAATGAAGTGCAGATTGACAAAATCATCGACAACATCAATGCACCAGGTCCTCTCACTCGCTCAAGAGCTTCACATTTGACTAACTTTTGTGGGCATTTTGCATTTGTCTCTATCATAGAGCCCACCAAAGTTGATGAAGCTTTTGAAGAACCTGAGTGGATTCAAGCTATGCAAGAGGAATTGCATCAATACAAGCTCAACAACGTGTGGGAACTTGCCAAGCGGCCAGATCCTCGCAAGCATAACATCATAGGTACCAAGTGGATCTACCACAACAAGCAAGATGAAAATGGCCTTGTGGTAAGGAATAAGGCTCGTCTTGTAGCTCAAGGCTACACACAGGTTGAAGGAATTGACTTTGATGAAACTTTTGCACCTGTTGCTAGACTTGAAGCTATTCGCATATTGCTTGGTTATGCTAACCATCATGATATCATTTTATATCAAATGGATGTGAAAAGTGCATTTCTCAATGGTAAGCTTGAGGAAGAAGTATATGTTGCTCAACCCCCAGGTTTTGAAGACCCTAAGCATCCTGACAAAGTCTTCAGACTCAACAAGGCCCTCTATGGCCTCAAGCAGGTCCCTCGGGCGTGGTATGACACCCTGAAGGAATTCCTCATGAAGAAAGGCTTCAAACCCGGTTCACTCGACCCAATACTTTTCACTAAATCCTATGACAATGAACTGTTCATATGCCAAATATATTTAGACGATATTATCTTTGGCTGTACTAACAAACGTTACAGTGATGAATTTGCCTATATGATGAGTGCAGAATATCAAATGTCTATGATGGGAGAGTTGAAATTCTTCTTAGGTCTTCAAATTCGTCAGCAAGACAATGGCATCTTCATCTCACAAGAGAAATACCTCAAGGATGTTCTGAGGAAATTCAACATGCAAGACTGCAAAGGCGTCAAAACTCCAATGCCTTCAAAAGGCCACCTCTGCACTGACGAAAATGGTAAATATTTCGATCAGAAGGTATACCGCTCCAGGATTGGCTCTTTATTGTATATATGTGCATCTAGGCCTGATATTATGCTAAGTGTTTGCATGTGTGCCCGATTGCAAGCAACACCAAAGGAATCACACCATAAGGCTGTGAAACATATTCTTCGATACTTAGGTCACATACCAACGCTTGGATTATGGTATCCCAAGGGCTCAAATCTTCACCTCGTCGGATACTCAGATGCTGACTATGCTGGAGATCGTGTGGATCGCAAGTCAACCTCAGGCACATGTCATTTCCTCGGACGATCCTTAGTCTGTTGGTCCTCGAAGAAGCAGAACTGCGTGTCACTTTCCACTGCTGAAGCTGAGTACATTGCTGCTGGTTCATGCTGCGCTCAGTTGCTGTGGATGAAGCAAACCCTCAAGGACTATGGCATCAAGGTGAAGAATGTGCCTCTCTACTGCGACAATGAGAGCGCTATCAAGATTGCTTACAACCCACTTCAGCACTATAAGACCAAGCACATCCAAATTCGTCATCATTTTCTTCGAGATCATGTACTCAAGGGCGACATCTCCATCGACCACATCCCCACTGAAGAACAACTGGCCGATATCTTCACTAAGCCCTTGGATGAAAATAGATTTTTCAAGTTGCGGTGTGAGCTAAATATCTTAGAATCTTCGAATGTTCTTTGAAAAGACACACATCCTAACACTTATGCAAAATTGATGACTTTGATGTGCAACACACGAAGTAACGTTTTCTTCAATCAATGAAGAATAACTCTCTAAGTGTGAAGAAATTAACGAAGAATTTGATTCTCAGAACCCTACGACAATTGTACGCGGTGTCTGAAATCATCATTCTTATACGGTCGGTCACGCCACCAACAATAGTTGAAATTCTTCAGAGTTGAGTTTTTAATCATTTTGCAAATTCTTCAAATTTTCAAATTCCTCAAGTTTGCAAATTCCTCAACTTTTCAAATTATTCAAACTATGAAACTGTTGTTCTTCATTGACTATATATATATATATTTGAGTTTTCAATGTCCTCAACAGCATTCACTTATTGCTAATTCTTCAAGTTGATTTTCGTCTAAGTGAATGTGATCGGACCCGTTCCCCCTCTATGCTAAAGTCAACCTAGTCTGTTCACAAATTCTTCATATGCGTTCTACTTTGAAACTCGTTCAAAGTCTTCACTGTATCCTTGACAGCTGAAGAATTTGCGAACGGAAACTTTAAAATTTTCACTATCAAATTTTTCCGGCGCTTCCCGCTCAAACCGCTCCGATTCCCACGAATGGATAAGCCACGATCCCCCACTATCTCCACTTCTCAGAACGTGGGTGACACATGTCGCATGGAGAGCAAGGGTCAGGGGCAATCTGGTCCAAAATCTTCGGGCCGATTCGTTTTTACTGCCACTATATATACCCCCATCCCTTCACTGTGCTTGAGTTACTCCTCACTCCATCTCTCACGAGCTCAAACCTAGCGCCGCCGCTAAAATCATCGCCGCCGGAGAGGAAGAGCTTCACTGCCTCGACCTCGCCGTCGCCGTACTCACATCGGCCGCGAAAGTCTTCACCCCGCCGCCGCTGTAGCTGTCTCCCTCTGCCAAGCTAGGGCGTGGGAGATCTGGACAGACGAACTCCCCTGATTTCATCTCTCTGTTCGTCGTGTTCTTCATTAGGGTAAATAAAATTTAATTTTACTGCCCTTGTTTGATCTTCATGTCTTCCACAAAATTCTCAAAAGTGTTTATTCTTCAAGAATCATCTCCTTAAGCACCTTACATGTTTCAATCCCTTGATGTTTTTCTCTAAGTTATGATTTTCTTCAAGATTCCTCAATTGTGTGGATCAACATATTCGCACAACTCTGGAACCTAGGACAAAGAACACTTAGTGAAATTCCTCAAGACATCTATGGTCAAAATCCTCAACTTGATGTATTTTGAAAATTTTCTGAGGACGCATATGACCTCTTCAAATTCCTCGCACCTATACTCTGTTCACAGGTACAAAATGTCTGCTGATGAATCACTAGGTTCTCATCAACTTAACTCATTTGCAGCGTTTCTTGAGGAAAAACTGTATACATCTTCAGAATCATCAAGAGTTCAAAGTCATCAAGTGAAGAAAATGGCAGATGGTAAAAGACCTCAGAAGGGTGGAAAGAAGGCTGAACAGAACACTGCCTTTGAGATACCTGAGCCTCTGTATGCCGGTTAATGTACTCCTGATGAGGCCATTCATGGCAAAGAGACAAAAGAGCAGAGGAAAATCAGAATTCAGAGGATTGAACGGAGGTGGGCGAAGGAGCGGAGAGACTATCGCTATGTCACTCCCAAGTACATGAAGAAATTCGCCCTCAAACCTCCTTGCAAAAGGGCTCCTCCTGCTGATGATCAAGAAGTCGATCCCACTAGCATTGCTCGTGGTGAAGACTTTCCAGCTAAATGGGCAAAGCATCAACAAAAACTTCAGAGAACTGCCAAAGCCGCAGTGAAGTAATTCAATGAAGATTCTGCTGCTGCTGCTGCTGCTGCCTCTGCCGGAGCCTCTGATAGTGCTCCGAAGAAATCGATGGTGAAGAAGTCTGCAGTGAACTCAAAAAATTCAACTTCAAAGTCCTCACTGCAAAATCCTCATGCAAATTCTTCTAAGGCCTCTGCAATGCCTTCAGTAGCTGCACAATCATCAGCTGCTGCCACAAAGTCCTCAACACATGTAAATCTTGCAACATGTTAGAGGACTACTGGCTTCTCAATTGCTTCAGGGGTCTCTGCAAGTTCATCAGCCCAAGCACAGTCTTCAACAAGCCCTACTTTGATGAAGATAAAGAGAACTGCTGGATGAGGTCAGAGACCAAGTCCGCACAATAGCCAAGCTACTGTGAATGTACCCTTAGGATCTGAGGATGATGATGAGGCTACTAATGAAGAATTGGAAGAAATCATCAGAAACAGTCAGCAGAGAGCTGCAATAGCCAAGGGTAGCTCTGTTCCTCTCATGCTGGATCCTAAGATGATCCTCAACTTCATCGACATATGGCATGAGGATCCCAGCACTCCACTTTCCTCACTGAACCTACCTCTTGGTGTGGACCATGTCCTCACACACTTCATAGCTGAGGAAAAATGGAAGAGAGAACAAGCTCAGAGAGCTAAGAGAAGCAGGGCCAGAAAAGAAAAGTTCCTGAAGAACAATGTGAAGAATTTGACTCCCAATCAACTCATCACAGTTCAGTCTGAGATTCGCTGCCTTACTGAAGAACAAGCAAAGTATGATGCTGAATGGAAGGGCACCAAAGTAGGATTTGTCAGGGCAGCCCAAGCTGTAGTTAAAGATCACAACTCAAGGGTTGCAGCTCAATTGCAACAGCAAATTCCTCAGGCTGAAGAATCTGCTCAGCCTGCTGAAGAAACTGCACGCGCAGCTGAAGAAATTCAGGCTGCTGAAGAACCTGTCAGGGCAACCTCCACTGTTGCGCCTGAAGAAACTGCTCCCTCTTCACCCTCTGCTGAAATTGCAAAATCCTCAAGGGTGAAGAACATCAACCTTCCTTCTGCATCAGAAGTGAAGAAAACTAAGGCTGCGGAGAAGAGAGCTGCTAAGAAAAGAAAAGCATCAACTTCAGATTCCTCAGCTGTGAAGAAGTTGAAGATTATGCCAAATTCTTCAACTGAGCCCATTGATGCAACTCCAATCTCTTCCGTACTTGCCTATGAGATAATTCCATTTGGTGTTGACTATGTCACTCCAAATGATGAAGATGAAGAAGATCATTCTGCTGCTTCCTCAGAGCAGATTGATGAACAAATTGAGGTGGAAGCAAATGCCTCAACCCCACTGGTATCATCGCTCCAGCCTCAGTTGACTGCTGAAGAGGCCGGCGTTGAAGAAATGGAAGAGGATGTGGACATTGGAAACACAAATCCTCTTATCAATGATGAATATTGGGAAGCTGCACACCCAAATTCACTAATGTCCACTCCCCTCACTCAAATTCCACAGTCTCCAGCCCAGACTGAAGAAATTCATACAGGATCTGATGACTTGGCTGCACTTGTCCCTGAAGATATTCCATCTGCATCAGCTGAAGAAATTGCTGCTCAAACTGCAACTGAGGAAACTGCTATTCAAATTCCTCAATCTGAAGAAGTTCCTCCTATGCCTAAGGAAATTGTGGGCCGCTTCAAGCCAAACCTTTAGCCGAAGCCCAAGATGCCCTTCAAAAGCTCAAAGCGCCCCAAATTCATCAAGACCAGTTTCTTCAACGAGCACATCTTCTTCAATGGGCCAAATCCTTATGACACTACAAGGGCCGGTCGCACCAGATTCTGGACACCCACACAGATGAACTATTATGCATCAGTGCTATTTGACAAGGAGAAAGTCTTCGAGCATCGGGAAATTCCTCATGCGGACAAGGAAACTATCCCATGCTTCACACCGGTGCTCGCAGTCCTTCACGATGCAGGAATTCTTCCATTCTGTGCGGACATATGCGATTGGAATGAAGAGCTGATTCTTCAATTCTATGCCACCATGCACGTCACAGGTGATGCCTCTGATGTCAATTCTTGGGTCTTGGACTGGATGACTGGATCCACTCACTACACTACTCCAGCCTTTGAACTACTACGGTCAGTCCCAATACCAATTCCCTCAGAAGGAGCAAGATGCCTGTTTGATGAACCTGCTCTGCCCAATCACATGATGCAAGTGCTGATGAAGCCATTGGCTCCTGGACAACCTCAAAGTACTTCCTTCCTTGTGAAGGATTTGCTCTATGTGCCCAGGACAGTCTATCGCATTCTGACTAAAACCCTCAGTCCTGAGAAGGGCCACAACTCTGAAGAAGAAGAAGTGGAGGGAATCATGAAGAACATGCTATTCAACATCATTCATGGGATTCCCATCAATTACCATGATTTCTTCATGAGGACTTTGGCCAATGCTGCTTCATCCCCATTTGAATTGAAGCCTTACGCTCCCTAGATCATGAAATTCATCAGATCAAGTTCTTCACTTCCATTCAAGGCTGACTTTCAGAATCACTTTGGCTTTCTGCCTCCAATCGAAGTCCTCAAGAGCTCATTTTCTTCAGTTAAGGGAAAAGGCAAAGCTGTCATTGATGAAGGTACTCGTCCATTGGATGGACAGTTTCGCAAAGCTGCATCTTATTCTACCAATGATGACACTGCTACCTAAGATTCTGCTGCAAAAGCCTCAGCGCAAAATCCTCAAGAAACTGCCCCTCGTGTGATGACTGATCGAGAGCTTCTTCTAAGTCTTCATCAGAAGATTGATCGCAATCACAAGTGGGTAAAGCGTCAGTTTGGTTCACTTCTTCAAGACATGACTCTCACGCACAACTCTGTGAGGAAGAACCACTATTATCTTCATGAAGTCATCGACCGCACATGGGCCATCCTGAAGAACTCAAGACTCCTGAAGAACTCAAGGAGATGGAATTTCAGCAGGACTTTGATTGGTCCATCCCTCCAAGGAAGAAATGGAAGAAAGTTCAAGTTCCTTAGCTGGTTACAAGCTCATTTTCTTCATCACGCCAGGCGGATGAAGCTGAGGATATTGACGACACTGCTGCGGGCCCTGCATCAACGAATGACCCTGACAACGCTGGCGCTCCTCCACCACCTTCAAGATGAAATTTCTTCAGGGGCGTTAGTCCTCACTTTTTGTCCCTTTTAGTCTTTGATGACAAAGGGGGAGAAAATTTGAGTTAGTCCTCAAGCGGGTCTATATATATGGGCTGTTTTTTGTTTAAGTTACAACTCTCGCTCTTCTGAAGCTTTTGTTGGTTTAGTTGTAAACTTAAGTCCGATGGTGGTCTGACCTTTTTGAACTGATTTCCGCATGCTTATTTCATCAAGTACCTTAATGCATGCATGCTGAATTTCGTCAGACACCATTTTCATCATGCATTTCAAATTCCTCATATCATATGTTAAATGCGTGTATGAATTACAAGATATAGGGGGAGTTCTCCATGTTTTTAACCTGCTATGTGCATTACACTTCATATCAGTCCAAAGCAAATTCCTCAAATATGCACATCTTCAGGGGGAGTTCTTCTATATCTTGCAATCAAATTCCTCAAACTCAGTACTTACACTTCATATTATTATTGCCGTTGAAAACTTAACCTATTTGTCATCAATCACCAAAAAGGGGGAGATTGTAAGTGCATCTAGTGCCCCTTAGTGATTTTGGTGTATTGAAGACTTATAGGTTAAGAGACTGATGCGTTTGTAAGTGTACACAGGCTCTATAAGTCGCTGAGGAGTTTGATACATTCGGAGATTATCGACCCCTAAAAATGCATGTCTTCAACTGAAGACTTTGGTGAAGACTTTGGTATTCCCTGAAGACTTTGAAAAAGAAGAAGTTGGTGTGACCTTGAAGATATGAACGAGGACTATGAAGCGTGAAGACTTTTGTTTTCGTAGTTTCATTTCCTTTCTTTGAGTCATAGGAAACACCGTACTGTTAAAGGGGGCCGAGGTAATACTAAGGAAAATTTCCAACTGATGCTCAACTCAAAAGCCTCAACCTATCCAATCCTTCGAGTGAAGCCTTTGGAAATCTCTTACAGTTCAGTCAAGTTCTTCAGTGACAGAGACGATGATCTTCTGGTCTCTGAGGAAATTGGTCTGACTAAGGAGTTAGGATTTCGCCAGTGCGAATTGCCTAGAAATGAGGAATATGATAAGCCTGAGGACTTTCATAGTTCGAAATTCCGACCGTTGTTGTGCTAAGCGCCAGCTGTCCCCAATCATCCTATCCACATAACGGTCATATCATTGGGGGCATTTATGTCTTGTCATGTCAGGTTGCACCCTGGCCATAAATAGCCACCCCCCACAACCACTAGTTGGTTGGCTGCTCCGAGAGAGAACTGACACTTGTCATTTGACAGAATCCCATTCCTCGAGGACTTTGAGAGAAAATCATCAGTGAGGAAAAACCCCAAAACCAAACCACCAAACCCAAAGTGATTGAGCATCACTGAAGAGATTGTTCCTGTGTGGAACCGACGCATGTTACCTTTGAAGACTATGTATCTTCCAGACGGTTAGGCGTCATGGTCTAGTGCATCCTGCAGTCAATTGGGGATCACGAAGTGACCTTGTTCTAGAGCATCCAGCAGTCAATTGTGGATCGCCGGGTGACCAGTTTGTGAGGGTTTTGGATGTCTACCCTGAAGACTTACCACGAGTGTTGGGCGAGGACTGTGTGACCTTAGCTCAAGGAGAATACGGTAAGGACTGTGTGTCCTGGGACTGTGTGTCCTCTGGTTTAAATACCAGGCCGCTCCAAACCAGACGTACGACTGTCACAACAGTTGGAACTGGGTCATCAAACCATTGTCTTCATCGAGCTACCTGGTTCCATTTCCTCAACCCTTCCATTTCCTCGTATACTTGTTGATGAAATTGATCGTTACTGTTTGAAGAATTTGACTGAAGACTTTCTCAATTTCCTCACCTCAAATTCTTCAAGCTACCTTGTTCCTGACCTGCTTATCCTGTATCACGCTACCTGTAATCTGTGCATGCTTTATTTCATCATGATGAATATGCTACTGCTATGTTTCTGATGCACTTGAGTATTTATTCCGCTACTAGTTATTCATCACATTTCAAATTCCTCAAGTTGAAATTCCTCAGTGATGAATTTGTAAAAATTGCCTATTCATCCCCCCTCTAGTCGATATAATGCACTTTCAGCTGGCGGCGAGAGGAGTGCAAGGACGCTCCCCCGTCAACGCACATCTCTTCAGTTGCTTTCTGGAACTCCCTGTCGCTGGAATCCTCATCATCATCCTCATCATCGCTCATATCATCAGTTTCCTTCTTCTCTCGGCCTCTGGCGGGTTTTTCCTTGTCGCGTTTCTCATACTCGGCCCTCTATTTCTCAACAAGCTGCTCGACCAGTCGGCATTCTTGGAGATCATGGCCCTTGGTGCGGTTAATCTTCTAGTACGGCCCGTCGGATTTCAAGGCCTCCTCAACGGAAGCAGCCTCCCGGCTTGAACAACTATCGTGTAGATGCCCAAGAACTCCTTGGGATTTAGCTTCCGGACATATTTCTCTGGTAGCTCAGGCTTGAAGGCTCGAGTCGACGGCCAGCGGACCCATCGCAGCTCGCTAGTGAAGGCAAGGCAACCAACCTCGTAAGGAAGGTACCCGCCGACACTGGGCGCGGGGTCGCCAACGTCTGGACCATTGCGCCTGTTGGATTGACGGTGTGCTTCACGACGTCGCTCGATGGTGATGCGCGTGTCTTCCTTCCGCCGTTCTTCGAGGACACGCCGCAGGTCCCGGCGGTCGTGCAGACCAGACGAGACTATGGTCGCCTCGTCGCGGTCGTCAGCATGTGAAGCTAGCTGCGGCTGCCTGTGGGCTTGTTCTCGCAGAGGGGACTGCACTATTGGGGTGCCCCTTCTACGCGATCACCGTCCTGGGCCGCCACTGCTGTCCTCGTACGTCGCGATGGATCTGCATGCTAGGTCTTGTTGGCTTCAACGAAGGAAATCAGGCTCTGAATGGTGGCTCTCCATTCATCCATCTTATCAGCTGCTGGTATGAAGTTGACCAGCATCTGGACTCTCGCCATGGCCTCCTCTATGGTGCCAGGCATGGTGAAAGAGGCGGACCTTGACATGGCTCGACTCTTGGTAGGATGAAGAGAAGCTTCGCCGCGTCCTTGATGCCGCGCGCCAGTCGCTGGAGCTTTCTGGTGAGTTGTGGGCTGGTCCTGAGGAGCTGCGGCTCCGCTGGGCGCCCCGTCTCGCTGGCGACGGGTGCGGCCGGAGGGTCACGGCTCGCACCGGACTGAGCGCCGCTGAGGCGGCCTCGGCCATCCACATGGAGGGGAAGTAATGAACGGGCGTTCCCTCCGCCCATGGTGCCGAGGCCGAGCTCGCCATGTTGCTGCTGTAGTTGCTCCCCTCCTGCGCCTCCCGCTCCATCCCTGGTTGTGAGGGGCTGGACAGGGGCGCCACCCGCGCCGACCGCGTCGTCCACGACGCCCACCTCGCATGCAGCCGCTGCGGCGCCTATGGCGCCGGCGGCCGCGTGTCAGTGAGCCTTCGAGGACGAGGGATGCGCAGCCACGCTGGATTTCTTCTTTGGAGCCATTGTTGAAGAAGATGACGATGAAGACCGATCCATCGTTCACGAACTTGGGTTCGCCCAAATGATGCACGCCCCCTACCTGGCACGCCAAAGTTGTCGGTGCATGGATGCTCACGATCAGCTATGGGACCAAAGGTCCCTTGTGGTTCGGCAGGGGGGGGGGGGTCACGTTGCACGAAGAGCAAAGATCATGGGATGGCGCAACGATCAAGGGTCCGGCATTTTACCCAGGTTCGGGCCGCTGCTAAGCGTAAAACCCTACTCCTGCTTTTTGGTGGATTGATTGGGGGAAGAGTAGCTGTGCCAGTACAAGTGTTCGGGGTTCGAGTTGCCAACCTTGAGCTAGGTTGCCTTAGGACTCCTTTTATAGTGCAAGGGGTTACCACAGTGGCAAAATAGACATTATCTATCGATTAGATAGCTAAGCAGAGCTATCATACCTAACTCTGGCATTTAGGACAACATGCCATGATTACCTGCCTAGGTGGCGCTTGGGGTGCATCCTCGGCAAGCCCTTGCCACCGCTTGGCTTGTTGCTGCTTGAGATCTTGACACGCCGCAGGGCTGGTGTCAACCGGGCGTTACTTGCCTTCCGGAGTGTCGCCACATGCTTAGCGAGAGCTGATTAACCGCCTGAAGGCTCGACACCGCATCGATAAGTGACAGCCGTAGCGATGCGGTGGATCGGTGGCTGGTTGGCTCGCACCTATCGGGGAGTGGCTTGCCGGGTCTTCTGGAAGGTGCATTCATCTTAGTCCCCGGCAGCGTCGGGGACGTACTTGGCGCGTCACAGCCTAGGCTTGGGTGGCCGCGCTATGCCCGCTGGAGTCTTGGTCTTGATTGCTGTCGGGGTTCTCTGCTCTACCGCCTGTGCATAAGTTAGGGGCACTGGGTACCCCTGTACTAGTGCACCGACAATTCATGATGCTTATGATATGCCAAGCCACAAGCTTGGGGATGCTATGTTTGATGAGAATGACATGTTTGAGAATTTATTTGCTGCAATTAATGTTTGTCCCAAGCTTGGGGATGCTATGCTTAATGAAGATGATCTTTTTAGTTCCCCTACATTAAATGATCAAAAAATTTATGATGATTGCATACCTCCTATTTATGATGATTGCGATATTTATGAAAGTGGGTTTGGAAGGGTGTCAACTTTAGATAATTATTATCCCACTATTTTGGAGGGTGTCGAATTTTCTTATAATGATAAAATTGGATTTGGAGAGGTCATGACTTTATTTAGTAATGATTCCACTATTTCGGAAGAGGTTTCACTTGACTATGATGAGAACAAAGTTGCTACTTATGATGATTATTGTGATGAGACTTATGTTATAAAAAGTAGTGATAATTATTGTCATGATTTTGGATATCCTTTTACTGAACATTACTCTTTTAATGTGGAAACAGTTTATAGTATTCGAGTTTCATTTGATGCACCCACTATTATGAATGAAAAGAAAATTGCTTATGTGGAGAGTAATAAATTGTCTATGCTTGTAGATCATGAAAAGAATGCTTTTATGTGATAGTTATATTGTGGAATTCCTTCATGATGCTACTGAAAATTATTATGAGGGAGGAACATATGCTTGTAGGAATGGCAATAATATCAAGTTTCCTCTCTATGTGTTCAAAGTTTTGAAGTTATGCTTGTTTTGCCTTCCTATGCTAGTTGATTCTTGCTCCCATAAATTGTTTGCTCACAAAATCCCTATGCATAAGAAGTGGGTTAGACTTAAATGTGCTTGTCATGATATTCATGATGCTCTCTTTATGTTTCAATTCTTTACTTTTATGCGAGCAGCATTGCAATCATCATACCTAGCTAAAAAGGCATTAAAGAAAAGCGCTTGTTGGGAGACAACCCATAATTTTTCCTTTTTGTTTTTGAGGGTTCGCATGATTAAGCTACTGGATTAATAAAGTTTTGTGCCTTTTAATTCAATAAAGTGCCAAGTAAATCCTTTGGGATGACTCACAAGATGAGTAGAATTGATGCTGAACCAAAACAAATTTTTTTGACTCCAGCACAGGAATTTTAGTTTTTTACAGGAGCGTGATAATGATCTGAAATTTTTACGAAGTCTTGATATACAAATTATTCAGGTTTTTCTAATTTTTCAGAATTTTTAGAGACAGTGAAGTATGGTTATACTACAGATCTTTACAGACTGTTCTGTTTTTGACAGATTTTGTTTTGGATGCATTGTTTGCTTGTTTTAGTGTTCCCATAGCTTATATTCAGTGATATAAATTTTGTGAATGTTAGAATACAGTAGGTATTATGTGGGAACAATTATGAATCTTGTCTTTACAGTACCTAAGTGAATGGTCTTTATTTATTATACTAACACATCTCACGAAGTTCCGTTAAGTTTTTTGTGATTGAAGTTTTCAAGTTTTGGGTGAGACAGCGATATGAGGAGAATAAGGAGTGAAAAGAACCTAAGATTGGGGATTCCCAAGGCACTCCCAAGGTAATATCCAAGGAAGACTTAAGCGCCTAAGCTTGGGGATACCATGGAAGGCATCCCCTCTTTCGTCTTCAACATTATCGGTATATCTTACTTAGAGCTATATTTTTTTCGTCACATAATATGTGATTTTCTTGGATCGTCATTATATTTCATTATTTTCTTTTAGGTGTTATTTATAATCTTGTTTTTCAATAAAAATTTCAAAGAATTGCCTTAGGATGCTTGCATTGCATGTTTGATGTGTGCTGTGTAAAAACAGAAACTTTCTCTGCAGTGTTTGAAATTTCATATTTTACTGGAACGTGGAAAGTTTCTGAAATGTTTACACGGTGTTTTCATATAAATTCTTTATCACGTCCTAAATTTTAATAATTGTTTGAGTTACATAAGTACACAGTTTTCATAAATTGCTACAGACTGTTCTGTTTGGACAGATTGCTGTCATAGTTTTGTTATCTACTTATCCTATAGTTTCCATAGCCTATATTGGTAGATATAAATTGTGAAATGTTAGTATACAGTAGATAATGTTTGGAAATTATTATGAAACTTGTCTTGGCAGTACATGGAGTGTTGATTTATTCTTATGTGTACTAACCTATCTCACGAGTTCTTTTTGAGTTTTCTGTTAATGAAGTTTTTGAGACTTAGGTGAAACCGGGATATGAGAGGATTGAACGAGATACAAAAGCTCACGCTTGGGGATCCCAAGGCACCCCAAGTAAATATTTCAAGATGTCTCAAGCGTCTAACCTTGGGGATGCTACGCATCCCACCTCTCTTCGTCAACTATCGGTAGCCTATGTTGAGCCTAAATTTTTATTCGTTCACATGACATGTGCTATTCTTGGAGTGCTATTTTTGTTTAGTTTGTTGTTTGAATAAAATACTCAGATCTGAAAATCTTTATTGAGAGAGAGAGAGAGAGAGTCCTCACATAGCTACTTAATTGTTTGACTACTCATTGATCTTCACTTATATCTTTTGAGAGTAGATTGTCATTTACTCTTGTGCTTCACTTATATCCTATGAGTAAATTGTTGAATGAATTGAATACCATGAAGTTGAAATTATATGTTCATATCATGCCTAGTAGTAGCCACATTGGGTTTAGAAAGTGAAATCTTTTGAAGCTTTACAATCACAATATTGGTCATATAAGCAATTTGTGAATGATTAGTATAAGGAAGAGAACTTTCACATACAAATATATTATCTTGGACATCTTCTATGATTGTAAATATCCATTAATTATTTTCAAACTTGAGAAAATTAGTTGAAGTTGGACAAGGCAGACAAAGTACTGAGTTATGGTTGTGTATATTTGCATAGAAGTTATATTGTTATGGATCCTCCAACAAGTGGTGCTTGTTTAGAACCTTTTGCTAGCCAACACTTTGTACTAAGTAGATATACTACTTGTGCATCCAAATCCTTGAGCAAAGTTTCTTCCATAAGAGTCCACCATACCTACCTATATATGGTATTTCACTGTCATTCCAAGTAAATTTGCATGTGCCACCTCTAAACATTCAAATAAACATCTGTTTTGTGTGCCTGGACCGCTCATGGAGCCATGGAGGGCCGTCAGTATCTTCCATGTTAAGCGGGTTATTCTCATGATGAGTGTTTATTCACTCGTCCTTGCACGAGAGGGGCGGTAATAGGGATTCCCAGTCCCGAAATAAAAAAATGCAAATAATTAAACAAAACTCCCCCAGGAATGTTGTTGGTATGGACGGTACCCGTGGATTCGGCTAGCTGTGGAGTGTGTTTGTTGGTGGCGGGGGAGTAAACCTTTACTTTTACCGCTTGGGAACCGCCGCTAATGTGTTTCACATGGAAGATATTGATAACTCTTGGTCGTAACGTTGACAGGAAGGGTGCACCTCCCAAAATTATATTTATCTCTGATTTAAGCTTTGAGCTCTGGCACCTCTGCAAATCCCTGCTTCGCTCTGCGAAGGGCCTATCTTTTACATTTCAGTATTTACTTTTATGCAAGAGTCAATAGTATGCATTCTCATTTCAACCTCATATTTTCTCTTGTTGGCAAGCATCATGTGGTGGGGAAAGATCTAGGCACATATGGCCAGTCAAATATATTTGATCATAACTTATTATTGTTGACAATTATCTCTATGATAAATGAGTTGGGAGGCGAAACATTAAGCCCCTATCTTTCTCTGTGTTTGATGGATGCCATTTGTTCTAAAAATATGATTTCAGTACTAGCAATCATAGAAGACTATATGATGATTGAGTATGTGGAGCTCTTACTTAGACTTTGTTGAGAATAAGTTGAATTGCAATTATTTGGTGACTAAGAACATAGGTTGTTAAGTTTCAAGAAAATTCATTATTTGAACCATGACATGTGAATTGATTGCTCTATCATGATGATTTTTATGAGAAAAAGTTGCTGGTTATCATGCTAGAAAATTGACTGAAATTATCAATGATCAAACTTATATATTATGCTAGAATTTACACTTCACAAATTAGTTCTTTTATAATTTACCTACTCGTGGACGAGCAGGAATTAAGCTTGGGGATGATGATACGTCTCCAATGTATCGATAATTTATGAAGTATTCATGCCATGATTGCCTATGTTTACAATACTTTTATATGGTTTTGATGCACTTTACATGATTTATTTAGAACTAACCCGGACTGACACTGTTTTCAGCAGAACTACCATGGTGTTGCTTTTTGTGCAGAAATCAAAGTTCTCCAAATGCAACGAAATTTTTTGACGATTTTTTGGGACAAAAGAGGCACTAGAAGCTTCGTTGGAGGGCCAGGAGAGCCCCAAGGTGGGCACAACCCACCAGGGTGTGCCAGGCCCCCCCGGCGCGGCCTGGTGGGTTTTGGTCCACTCGTGGCCCATCTCCGCGTGAAACAAACGCTCAAAATCCTATATATTCACAAACCCCCAGAAATAACCCTAGACGAGAAGTTCCGCCACCGCAACTCTCTATATCAACGAAAAACCAATCTGGAGGCGTTCCAGTACCCTGTCGGATGGGGTAGATCATCTCCGGTGGCCATCTTCATCATCCCGACAGAGGCCATGACGAGGAGGGAGTAGTCCACCTTCGGGGCTGAGGGTATGTACCAGTAGCTATCTGTTCAATCTCTCTCTCTCGTGTTGTTGAGATGTCACGATCTTGATGTATCACGGGCTTTGTTAATATAGTCGAATCATATGATGTTATTCCCTTGCTATCATGTTGTGATGAATTGATCTTTCCCTTTGAGATATCGTTATGTTGGATTGAATATTGGATTTGAGAACACTTGATATATGTCTTGCATGTGGATACCCATGGTGACAATGGGATGTTCTATTGAATCACTTGATATATGTTTTGGTGCTCAACTTGCGGATTCCCGCGGTGATATTGGGGTAATATATGCATAGGGGTTGATACACGTTCTTATCCTACTTTCTCCGATAGAAATCTTGGGGTACTCTTTGAGGTTCTTTGTGTTGGATTGAGTATTATGAATCTGAAATTGTTTGATGCGTATCATATAATTAACTCATGGATACTTGTGGTGACATTGGAGTATCTAGGTGACATTAGAGTTGGTTGATGCGTATCATATGGTGTTATTCTAGTACAAACTCTTAGATAGATCGATCGGAAAGGATAACTTGGTGTTATCTTAGTACGAACTCTTGGATAGATCGATCGGAAAGAATAACTTTAAGGTGGTTTCATACCCTACAAACAATTTCTTCTTATGTCCTCCGCTAGATAAGAACTTTGGAGTGATTCTTCATTGCACATTGAGGGACGGTTAAGTGATCCAATTATATTAGCATTGTTGAGAGATTGCACTAGCGAAAGTACGGACCCTAGGCCTTGTTTTCAAGCATTGCAATACCGTTTGTGCTCACTTTTGTTACTTGCTACCTTGCTGTTTTTATATTTTCAGATTACAAAAACCTATATCTACAATCCACATTGCACTTGTATCACCATCTCTTCGCCGAACTAGTGCACCTATACAATTTGCCATTGTATTGGGTGTGTTGGGGACACAAGGGATTTCTTGTATTTGATTGCAGGGTTGTTTGAGAGAGACCATATTCATACTACACCTCCCACGGATTGATAAACCTTAGGTCATCCACTTGAGGGAAAATTTCTACTGTCCTACAAAACTCTGCCCTTGGAGGCCCAACAAAGTCTACAAGAATAAAGTTGCATAGTAGACATCAGCGGTCGTGCTCGCGGGTCGGGTGGCACTGCGAGGGGCGCTCTGCAAAGCCCGATCCGGATCATGGTGACGACGTCGGGGTCGGGCCCAGCTCTCATGGACGGTCGTCGTCCACGGGTCGTTGGCAGGCGGCTCCGTCGGCCCGTGGGGGTTGCAGTGGTCAGACGGCTCCACCGAACCGTACCAACCATGGCGGCGGCCGTGGTGGAGCACCTCTCCCTCAACCCCATGCAGGTTTCCATGCGGGGGAGGAGGTGCTGGAGTTTTTTGTGGCGGTACCTCGCCGTCCCCGGAGCTGGCTGCGCCTCCCTGACCTGTTTTCTCGGGCCATGGAAGGTAGCCCGCCCTAGGGATTATGGCTGCGGGCGGACGGCGGTTGCAACGGCCCCGCCTGGGTGGCCGACTACCTCTCTGCCGGAAGTGTCATGTTCCTGACACGGCGGTGGAAGTCATTCGCCTGCTCCCATGGCCTGGGCCCACTTGGGTGGATGGCTGCTGCAACAGGCCCACTTGGGTGGGCATCATTCTCTCCGCCGGGAGTGCCATGTTCCTTACGTGGGGGTGGAAGTTGTTCACCCGCTCCCGTGGTCTGGGACCCGGGCAACTTATCCACTTCAAGTTGGACGGCTCCGCCACCCTCTTAGTGAAGATATTCGGGGTGTCCGGCGTCTGCCTGGAGTGTTGTGCGGAGAGCTCGAGCGGTAGCGAGTATGACTCCTCCAGAGACAACGACGACGATGGCAGCACCTTCGGCATCAAGCAAGAGGAGTCCGACTAGGCATGCACGATGTTGTAGCTAGGGTTTAAAGATCCGGGAATGAGGCTCCATCCATGAGACCTTGTTTCCGGGTCAATTGCCACATCGTAGTGGCAGATCTCCTCCCGGAGGCCGACGGGGGTTGTTAAAGGAGATTGTACTCCAACCTGATCCCGTTGCCGTTGCCGCCGAGCTTGGCGTTCTCCTTTTGTGTTTAGACCGTACCCAATGTAACCCTCCGAGGAAATGAAGAGAAAATATTGGGTATATTTCAAATGTTAAAGCTTCATTGTGTGTCTTCGAAAGTCCATTCCTCTTTACATGATGAAACCGCGCTTGTATGTTTTCCTGACTCTTGCCGCTTGCCCGCGTGTACACTCCTACCTCGGGCGCTTCTAAGTACGAATCCCGAGCACCCTCCGGTAGCGTAACCCTTGGCAAGGCTACCCCATCGTCCTTGTCGCGGCTACCTAAGATGTTGCGCATGCTTCCATTACTTAAGTGCGCAACAATTTCGACAAGGGCCTTTAGCGCGCAGGTTTTCTTACAAAAGCGCTAGCTTATAGGAGAGGAATGTTTGAGGATTCAAAAAAGTTTACGCAACTTAGCATTTTTGTTGTGTTTCTTGCCGTAAGGCAACCACTCTCGAACGTGGTGCCTATGCCGCCTCTCTCCCCCGGAAATACTTGCGAGCGGGGGCCCCTCTTCTCCTTTTTGAGAAAAGGAAAGAAGAGAAAATAAAAGAGGCTAGGAACCTAGGTGGTTCACTACTCACCTTATGCAACTGACAAGTGATCACAACATCTCGCATAAGATACATGATAAATATGTACTTTGACAAAGAGTTGCGAAATACTTAGCTTTATTAACTACGCATAGGGTCATCACCTGGCTTTGTACAAAGGATTACATGCCTTGCTGGCATAACTTGAATAAAACGGGTAGAACTTGCGAAGATGCTCGATATTCCACGAGTTTTGCACCGGGGTGCCATCTTCGGTCTCGAGGTGGACTGCGTCGGGCCTTCCCACTTTGGCGTCAACTTGTTTGATCCCTTCGCGGACTGAACCCATCGAAGAACAAGGTCGCCTTCCTCAACAATCCTGGCACGCACTTTGCGGCTATGGTAGCAGCGCAAGGCCTGCTGGTACCGAGTGACACATAGTGCCGCCTGGAGAAGATCTTCCTCGAGGAGCGTGGCATCGTCATGCCATAACCGCTCTTCCTGGTCCTCGTCAAAGACCTGCACTCTTGGCAACCCATACGTGAGTTCCGTGGGGAGAACTGCTTCTGCACCATAAACTAGGGAGAAGGGCGTCTTGCCGGTTGCTCGATTTGGCGTCGTCCTGATCGACCAAAGAACCACCGGCAACTCATCAATCCAGTGCCTCTTGTGCTTGCGCAGCTTGTCAAAAGTTCTCGTCTTGAGGCCCCACAGCACTTCAGCATTTGCACTCTCTGCTTGCCCATTGCCCCTGGGGTGAGCAACCGAGGCGAAATAGATCTTGGCGCCAATATCTTGACAGTATTGCATGAAGATGCTGCTGGTGAATTGCGTGCCGTTATCGGTGATGATCCTGTTTGGGACACCGAAGCGGCAAACAACCCCTCTGAGAAACTTGACTCTTCTTGCGTCATTACCTTCCTCATTGGCTCCACCTCGGTCCACTTCATGAACTTGTCGATGGCGACGAACAAGAACTCGAAGCCCTCTGTAGCACAGGGGAGAGGGTTGATAACCCACAAGTATAGGGGATCACAACAGTTTTCAAGGGTAGAGTATTCAACCCAAATTTATAGATTCGACACAAGGGGAGCCAAAGAATATTTTCAAGTATTAGCAATTGAGTTGTCAATTCAACCACACCTGGAGATTAAATATCTGTAGCAAAGTGATTAGTAGCACAGTAGTATGATAGTTTTGAAAGCAGTAGTATCAGTAGTATTAACGGTAGCAGTGATAGCAATGATTTTGTAGCAAGTGTAACAGTAGCAATAGCAATAGTAACTTATCAAGAAAAATATGTGGAAAATTCGTAGGCACTGGATCGGTGAACTCGTTGGATAATATTCATCATATAACAGTCCTAACCTAGGGCGACACAGAACTAGCTCCAGTTCATAAATGTAATGTAGGCATGTATTCCGTAAATAGTCATACGTGCTTATGGTAAAGAACTTGCATGAAATCTTTTGTCCTACCCTCCCGTGGCAGCGGGGTCCATAAGGAAACTAAGGGATATTAAGGCCTCCTTTTAATAGAGAACCGGAACAAAGTATTAACACATAGTGAATACATGAACTCCTCAAACTATGGTCATCACCGGAAAGTATCCCAAATATTGTCACTATGGGGTTTTCGGATCATAGCACGCAATAGGTGCAGATGAATAGCAGATCAGATCAAGAACATAGATATAATGGTGATAACATAAACGGTTCAGATCTGAAATCATGGCAATCAGGCCCTAGTGACAAGCATTAAGCATGGCAAAGTCATAGCAACATCAATCTCAGAACATAGTGGATACTAGGGATCAAGCCCTAACAAAACTAACTCGATTACATGATGAATCTATTCCAACTCCTAACCGACCAGCGAGCCTATGAAGGAATTACTCACTCCCTATGGGGAGCATCATGGAATTGGCGATGGACAAGGGTTGATGATGACAAAGACCGAAGATTCCCCTCTCCGGGGCCCCAAACCGACTCTAGATCTGGCCACCCGATGAAGAATAGGAGGTGGCGGCAGCTCCGTATCGTAAAACGAGATGAAACTTCCTCTCTATTTTTTCTCTGAAAATTGGAATTTATAGTGCTGGAATTAGGGTCAGTGGGGCCACGAGGTGGGCATAACCCACTAGGGCGCGCCTGGAGGGGGTGGCGCACCCTAGTGTATCGTGCCCAGCCAGGGCACCCCCTTTGGTGGTTCTTGGCTCCAGTATTTTTTATTTATTGTAAAATAATTCTATGAAAAGTTTCGTCCAGTTCCGAGAAATTTTATTTCTGCACAAAAACAACACCATGGTAGTTCTGCTGAAAACAACGTCAGTCCGGGTTAGTTTCATTCAAATCATGCAAAGTAGTGTCCAAAACAAGAGCAAAAGCGTTAGGCAAAGTAGATACGACGGAGACGTATCAACTCCCCAAAGCTTAACCCATTGCTTGTCCTCATGAAATTCAGTTGACAAACTGAAAGTGATAAAGAAAAACTTTTACGAACTGTTTTGTTCTTGTTTACATATATATGCTTAAGCAGCATCCAGGTTTTCAGCAAATATTATGACTAACCATGTCAGAAATAACTCTTAAAAATTATATTAGATCATATCAATGAAGCAACTTGCGAGCAATAATAAAATATCTCAAACCCCAACACTTTGTGAAAACGATCATGATATAATATGACAACAGTGGTATCTCGCTAGCCCTTTCTGAGACCGCAAAACGTAAATGCAGAGCACCTCCAAAGTTCAAGCAGCGACTAAACATTGTAATTCATGGTAGAAAAGATCCAGTCATGTTGCATCTAACATTAACTATACACAATGCATGAGGATGACAATAGTGCTCTCAGATCTGGCGCTTATTTGAGAAGGTGATGACTCAACATAAAAGTAAATAGATAATCCCTTCGCAGAGGGAAGCAGGGATTTGCAGAGGTGCTAGAGATCAAAGCTTAAATCAGAGATAACTATAATTTTGGGAGGTACACCCTTCCTGTCAACATTACGACCAAGTTTTATCAATATCTTTGTAACAACCCGGGACCGACGCTCCAGAAGATTCCCCTTTTTTTCCTTTCTTGTCGTGTGACTCGTTTGGTTGTCGCATTCATCATTGCATCATTCGCATCATCTGCATAGCATCATCACTTGTTTTAGAAAACTTGCATCCGTTCGTAGCTGCCGGTTCTCTCCGTTCGTGTCGTCGACCGTTGCGAGACCAACCACACACACACGCGCCCGCGGCATCGATAAAAATATTGTTTTTAAAAGTGCGTGAAAAATATTCACGGATTGGGTCGAAACTTGACGTGCGGTCTTATTATTTTGTAGGTAGACCGCCTGCCAAATTTTGTCGCAATCGGAGGTCGTTTGATACCCGCACGGTCGACCGTAGCGGCACCGTCATCGGTTTATATCACGAGCGTTTTTGTGTTCTAAAAACCTCATGTCACAGGCCGCAACCTCCCTCTCTTCTTGGCCTAACCCCTCTAGCATAGCCCTTAGCCCACCTTAACCCAGCTAAGCCACCTCCGCTTCCGGACCGTCGGATCGGGATCCGAAGGTCCGAAAACGGAGCCAAAATTCCCTAACCCTAGCCCTCTCCCTATTTAAACACCCCTGCCAAATCTGGCAACCCTAACCTCTTCTCCCCTCAAAATCCGCAACCAGCCCCTCCACCGCCGACACTTGGCGAGCCACGACCGGCCGCGCCGCCCAGCGCCGCCACCTGGTCGCCTCGGCCCGCGCACCAGCCGCCCTCACAGCCAACCGGGGCAGGCCACGTCGCCCCTCAGCCTATCCAACACGGCAGGCCCGCCGCGGCCCGCAGCCGGCTCACCCGGGCCCGGTGCGCCCGCCCATGCGCCTGCGAGCCCGAGGCCAGCGCCGCCAGGAAGCTCGGCCCCGGCCTCCTCCCGATCCCGCCGTCGTTGCCTCACAGCGCCTTCACCCGCCGCCGCCAGCCGCCGCCGTGAGCGTCGCCCGTGCCTCCGCCCGCAACGCCGTGCGCCCCCGCCGCCCCGCGCCTCAACCCCCGTCGCCGGCGTCGCCCCGCAGCCGCGCTTTCTGAGGCCGAGCTCACCCCGCCGCTAGAGCCGCCGGCCGCCCCGCCTCTAGCCCGCCTCCGGCTGGATCCGGCCATGCGCCGCCGGATCCCAAGCCCCCGCGGCCGGATCCGCCGACCCCTGCTGCGGCTGCTCCTCTCCCTCGCCATAGATCGTGCCGAAACCATCACCGGCCATGGCCGCCTCCCCGCCGGGATGGCCCCGTCCAACCTCGACCCGGATGGCCGGGTCCAGCCATCCAAACACCCGGCCATGCCCGTCTCGCTTTGTCCCGGAACCGCCCCATCCAACTTCTGCGAGGTATAAAATGACAAAGTCCCGAAGTGTCTGCGAAATTCATCATATTGGCATTTTGTAGTGCTTGTATCTCGGTAACCGTGCACCGGTTTGTGATGAGTGATATATGAAAATTGTTCTACTCTTCGTGCTCTAAATGTTAGTGCCATTTGCATGTGCATTAGAGTTCATGTAGGTGTTGTAACATAACCCCATCATCGTAATCTGAAATCTGTTATTTTATTCAACTTCGCGCAGATGATTGCCACGAAACCGTATGCCTTTTGCATGTGGTGTCTTCATGAGAATTGCCCTATGTGATGTCTATTTTCATGCCATGCCTCTGGTTGCTAGGTAGGACTTCATTAACATGTTAATTTCTTGCCCTCAAGTAGCCATCACGTTAAAACTGTAATGTGTTAACGAAGAGTTCCGTTTTGTGAGCATCATATTAAGCAAACTATGCCCCGTATGAAGTTGTGCCAAAGGAGTGATTTGTAGTGTTCCATGTATAGTTGCTGTTATCGTCCTTGCCATACACATATAGGGTTGTTATGCTACTGTTATTGCCATGACAACATGCCTAGTCAAACTGCAGTTTTGGGAGATAGTATATTTTCACCAAGTCTGAAACTTTTATTTTGTTGTCATGTTGCCATGTGATTTGTTATTGATATAGGAGTCTTTTGTGGTTCCTCCCAAGGAGTCTTTCGTTAAGCATGTTGTTGTCTACCAGGTTGTGTCTTTTGATTCCATGTATAGGATTTGCATCATAGTTATATTCATTGTCCAATATGTCAATCTGTTAAAAAACTGATGCACATGTCTACCCTAATTTTCACTAAGTCTGAGAATCTGTTTTTTCATAATGCCATGTTGTGATGATGCTAGCCATGATTCTATGCATAATTAGACCTTGCCACCATGGTATGGTTTGTAGTGCATCATGTCCTCTACCATGCTGAAAATTTTCATGCTATGATATGCCCTATAACATATAGTTTTATTGCTGCCAATATACCTTCGTGAAAATCTGATATGCTAAAACCTGTTATTTTCACTAAGTCCTAATCTGCTATATTTTGTTGCCATGTTGTGAGCTTCCTACTATGTGATCCATGACTCTTTTGAGTATGATATGTGAAGATGAAATGAAGTGTGTGTTATATGCTACTGCCCCATTCTTAGTTTGTGCATTTTAGAATCTTGTAGCTTGTTGTTTTTATGTGTGCAATATGCTATGTTGCTGTTTTGGGCAGATTTCAAATAAAACTTGTGTTGGTTGTTGTGGTTGAACCATAGCTCCGTTTTGGGCATGCCATATAAGAATCTTGCTTAGAATCTCATGTACTATCATAATATCTTGCTGCATTCATGTTTTGAAGTGCTTGTGGTTGTCATTTTCATGCATTTCGCATTCATGGCATATTATCTTGTGATGGTCATATCTTTTAGACCATAGCTCCGTTTGAGATGTTCTATATATGTAAAATGACTAGAATGACAAGTAGAATCGCATTGTGTATTTTATTTCCCTGTTTAATAAATATAATACATGGTTAGTTCAGATCTGGACCAATTTCGAAATTAACATATGAGGTCGTTTCGGAAATGCTATATGTCGTTTTCGACCTCATTTAAGATGCCTAGATGTCTAGTTTACTTATGCTTCACCTCTTGCCATGTTAAACAACACTTAAACTTGCCATGTAAATAAACAAGAGTGAACTAAATGATTCGAACGTGGAGTTTCGTCAATATGCAACTCGTTGCATATTGAGCTTCACTTAATGTGTAGGAGTTGATTGTTGTGCTTTGTCATGTCATGCATAACATGCATCATCCTTGTTGGCATCATATCATGAATAAGTGTGGTGTTATCATGTGTTGATTGTTTTTTTTGGATTGCTTCTTCTCGATAGAGTTACGAAAACGTTCGGGTGTGAGGATTCGTTCGACTACGTTGGCTTGTCGTCTTCATGGACTCGATCTTCTTCCAAGCGGGATCTCAGGCAAGATGACCATTTCCTTGGATACCATTACTATCATTGCCATGCTAGTTGTCTCGTTTCTATCGCAATGTCACGCTACCTACCACATGTTCGTCAAGCCTCCCAAATTGCCAATAAAAGCCTCTAACGCCTCCACATTACAGCAAAACATTGTTTGGCTATATTACCGCTTGCTCAGCCCTTCTTATAGCGTTGCTAGTTGGAGGTGCAATTGGTTCCATGTGCCAACATGGATATTTTGTTATATCACAATATTATTGCTATTTAATTTAATGCACATATATACTTGGTAAAGGGTGGAAGGCTTGGCCTTTTGCTCGGTGTTTTGTTCCACTCTTGCCGCCCTAGTTACTTGTGTACCGGTGTTATGTTCCATATTTTACGCTCCTAACATGCTCGGGGTTGTTAAGGGGACCCCCTTGATTTTCATTTTAAGATAAAGCTTGTCTGGCAAGGCCCAACATTGGTACCACATTTGCCTAATAACTAATAAAATTGCATAGGGACTTTCCGGACCCCATGGATAATTAATCAACCCCCGGGGCAGTGCTCCTCATGAGTGTTGGTCCAAACCTGTCAATCGCCGGTGGCCGCCAGTGGCAACTCTGTGATTGGCCTACCGGAAGTTTCGACAATCCGGTCGTGTCCTGAGAACAAGATACGTGGCTCCTATCGGGTTCGTTGACACGTCGGGCGGCCTTGCTGGATTTGTTTTACCTTTCTCGAACGTCTTATGCGAGGAATTCCGAGAATACTTCGGACTATCTCTAGGTTGCGGTTTTCCAATGGAATTTCCTAGGAAATCACGGGATTCGTGGTCGAGGTTATTCCCGCGGCGTGTGGTTAGTTTGTGATGGATGAGTTGGAGCACCCTTGCAGGGTTAAATCATTCGGAAAGCCGTGCCCACTGTTACGGGGCAACTTGGAAACTTTGTTTAAGACCCGGTCATAGAGAACTTAAAGTAAACTCCAATAAAATACACCAACTGTGTACATAACCGTGACTGTCTCTTCTCGTGTATTTCTGAACCGAGAGAGAACACGGTGGGGTTATGTTTGTTCGTAAGTAGGTGTTCAGGATCTCTTAGAGATCATTACTAGTTCATGTCCGTTTATGTGACGATCATCCCCCTTTATTCTTGTACTCGTAAGTTAGCCACTCAAATAAATGCTTAGTGCTTGCTGCAGCCTCACCACTTAACCATACCTCACCCATTAAGCTTTGCTAGTCTTGATACCCTTGGAAATGAGATTGCTGAGTCTCTGTGGCTCACAGATTACTACAACAACAGTTGCAGGTGCAAGTAATGAGATGATTTGACGTGAGAGCGATGCTTGTTTGATTTGGAGTTCTTCTTCTTCATCATCGATCATAGGATGGGTTCCAGGCGGCAGCCTGGGATAGCAAGGATGGATGTCTTTTTATCGTTTGTTTTCGTCCGTAGTCGGACCCTACTCTTCTGTATGATGTTTGGATATGTTGTTGTATTGATGTGATATTGATGTAGCTTGTGGCGAGTGTAAGCCAATTCCATATACTCATCTCTTCTTTACATGTACTTGTAATGATATCCATTCTTGCGAAACGACGAGATGCGCTTCTATCCCTATTTAGGACCTCGTGCCAAAATAAGGATATGATCGCATCTTGGGCGTTACAAGTTGGTATCAGAGCCGGTACCGACCTATGAGCCCCCTTGATTCATCGAACTTTGGCCGAGTCGAGTCTAGTGAAAAACTATTTTGAGTCTAGTTATATCGGAGAGTAGGATTCTTTTTACTCCTCTTCTATGCTTTGGTGAGGAATTACGACTTAGGAATTTTGATTCTACCCTCTTCTCACTCAAATTTTTTTTAGGATCACGCGGATATTTTGGAATCTATATGATACCGATGTGACGGAGTTCTGTCTTGGTGCCTCCTGTCTGACTAGATTTCTTCCGGGGAGTTGAGCTCCAGGGGATTGTTGACACATCGCTATCGTTCAATTTCCTTAGTATCTCAGCACAGAGGATGTTCAAAATTGCTTCAATACTATTTGTGGCGAGAGGACTTTGGCGTCACCCAGTACTGGGGAGAGCGTCCAGATGTACTGCCATGTTTAGTATCGTTGTAATTACGAGTGTCTGAGGTGGACGAGTTTGCGGAATTTCTTGGATTATGTTGTGGAAGGTTGTGGGTGTAGTTGTAGCTGATTACCTTGGGTACGTTCCTGGGTCCGCAACCCGAATAGCATAACCAAGAAAGTTCGAAAGTTCTTAGGTGGGTATTCAAGTAGTTACCTTGGATTATCCTTCCAACAAATACAAATGGGTTATGTATTTGCTTCCGGCTTAATTCTCAAGCCTCTTCCTTTGTTTTGTTGGAATATGGTATTCGTGGTGCTTGGATGTCAAGTGGTGATTCCATATCTTTCCTAACAAGTGTCCTCATATTTCTATGGGAATGCTAATTCTTTTGCTCAATCAAGTTGTCATATCAATTCTTTTCATCTGGTGTGCTTATTTTTAAGATGATTCAATCCTTCCAATATTTGCAAGATCGATCCTCATATTTCTTCCGGAGTTCCTTTCATCCGCCCCAAGTTTTCTTTGTTTTCCCCACCCTCCCGCCCTTTTTGTTCAAGGATTAAATTCTCATTCAAGTGCCTTTTCTATTCATGTGATGCTTCCGCTATCTTCTCTTCCATGATGTATCCGGTGATTCATTGTGGAGATGCTCAAGTGATTCAAAGTTCATCATTCTTCGTTATTGTTTTTCTTTCCCGGTGGATTCAATTCAAGCTCTCAGTGTTCATCATATCCTTGTAATTCTCTTAATGCTTTCTCTTGTTGGAATTCTTTATCAAGCCTTTCTTGGTTTTCATATTTCTCTTTTCTATCCGGAGTGCTGAAGATATCTCAGAAGATTCATGTTTTCATTCAATCCTTTCAAATTCGAGGCTCTGAACCTCGTCAAGTTTTCATTTCTACCGGTGCAATCTCTCTTTTCTAAGCAATTGTTTCAACGGTGGTTTCTTTGAGTGGGCCCATAACGTCCCCAGGATCTTACCTGGCTCTTCTAATCTTTCTAGAGATGTCCTCAAGTTCTTTCCAATATGACGTAAGAATGAATCTCATCAGTCAAATTCCATCTCCAAGATCGCTTCGAATTAATTTTCATCATTGGCTCAACCTTGCCTTATTCTTTGTTCCGGAGTGTCTCAGTAATTCATGATGTTGTTTCTCGTCATCATTCTCAGCATTGAAGACCGAAGGAGAGTTTCTCTTAAATCTTTGCTCATTCTCTTGAAGATTCGAGTTTCTAGCTTGATGTTATTCTTTCATATTGTTTCCATTCATTAAAAATTCCTTCCTTGTTATCCGGAGCATTTCAGAGTTGTTCTCATTTCTCGATTCTCCGAAGGCCATCATTTCAGCAGATTTCTTCGTTCTCAGCTTTCAACTTTCATTCTCAAATTCTTCCCAATTTTTGTCTCGTCATTCGTAGCTCGTTTATTCCGGTGCCTTGTTGAAGTTTTCTATTAGGAGGATCATGATCTCTTCGTCTGATGTGTCTCCACTCATTGGTAGTATCCTCATCCATTTCAAATTCTTACCGGTGGTTTGCTCAAGAGTTATTCATGTTCATGATATCCTCTCTTCAATCTTCTTCCAGAGGAATAAGTGGTATGCCAAATCCGTTGCTTGTCATCAATTTAACTTGATGAAGGATAAGCATTACATAATTCTTATTCTTGTTTCATCTAGTGATTTCAATCCTTCTTCCAGAGTTGTGCATGTTATCAATTCTCGTTTCTAAGCTGGTCATCTTTCTTTTCTGGAGTTTCAAGTTTTATCAAGTGTCTCATCGCGAAGCTTCATCCAAATCTTGCACGGTCATAATCTTATCCTTTTCAACCTTCATTTCTTTTGATCATTTTTTTGTATACGTAGGTTCTTCATGGTGGTTTGTCAAGGAGTTAATTCATTCTCGAAGTGTTATTCAAGATTCTTGTGGTAGTTTCCCAAGTATTCTTTATCTTGCATTTCAAAGTGTGATTCTTTCTCCCTTATCTTTTGAGATGGTGTTATAACATTTTTGAGTCATGAGGAGTCTTGAAAGGAATTGTCAAGAATGAAATAGGTAAACCCATCATGTTCTTCCTTGGAGTTATCTTGGATTATATTTCACCTAAAGTGTTTCCTAAGGATTGTTGCTATCATGGTGCTTATCAATGATCCAAGTATTCTCTTATCCTCTCGGTGAAAGAAGTTTTCATCTCTTTGTTGATCTCAATCAAATCAATTGTTGCCGTTAGTGGCTGGTTGTCACCTCATAATTTTGATATGTTTTCCATAAGCCCACAACAAGCTAATTCTTTTCGTTGTTGATTTTCCAACAACTCCGTTACGTCCTTCCTTGTAAAGATGCTTTTCAAATTCAATGGTGGTAGAAATTATCATCTCTTCTCCATTCTCTTCTCTCCAATGACCTAGCTTCTTTCCTGGTTCCGGAGGCATTGTGATGTTGCTCCATTCATTCCATCATTTCGGTTTGTCAAGATCATGTTCCTTCCCTGTTTATCCAATTAACCGGAGTGTTGTGCCCTCTTGTCAATTTCTTTCCATCTTATCAAGTTTTGCCTCTCTTTTCTACCGAAGTGCTGCCCAAATTTCTCTTGAATTCGTACTTGTTTCTCGTGCCATTCTATATCTCTTTGCAACATTCAGGATCTTTGGTTTCACTCGTTTGTCAAAGAAGCAACAAGGTTTTACATCTTCCTTTCTTCTTCCCCTTCCCCTTCTCATTCTAAGATCTCGGGTCGAGATCTCTTGTAAGTGGAGGAGAGTTGTAACAACCCGGGACCGACGCTCCAGAAGATTCCCCTTTTTTCCTTTCTCGTCGTGTGATTCATTTGGTTGTCGCAATCATCATTGCATCATTCGCATCATCTGCATAGCATCGTCACTCGTTTTAGAATACTTGCATCCGTTCATTGCTGCCGGTTCTCTCCGTTCGTGTCGTCGACCTTTGGGAGACCAACCACACACGCACGCGCCCGCGGCATCGATAAAAATATTGTTTTTAAAAGTGCGTGAAAAATATTCTCGGATTGGTTCGAAACTTGGTGTGCGGTCTTATTATATTGTTGGTAGACCGCCTGCCAAATTTCGTCGCAATCGGAGGTCGTTTGATACCTGAACGGTTGACCGTAGCGGCACCGTCATCGGTTTATATCGCGAGCGTTTTTGTGTTCTAAAAACCTTGTGTCATGGGCCGCAAACCTCCCTCTCTTCTTGGCCAAACCCCTCTAGCACAGCCCTTAGCCCACCTTAACCCAGCTAAGCCCACTCCGCTTCCGGACCGTCGGATCGGGATCCGAAGGTCCGAAAATGGAGCCAAAATTCCCTAACCCTAGCCCTCTCCCTATTTAAACCCCCCTGCCAAATCTGGCAACCCTAACCTCTCCTCCCATCAAAATCTGCAACCAGCCCCTCCACCGCCGACACTTGGCGAGCCACGACCGGCCGCGCCGCCACCTGGTCGCCTCGGCCCGCGCGCTAGCCGCCCCAGCAGCCAACCGGGGCAGGCCACGTCGCCCCTCAGCCTCCCCAGCACCGCAGGCCCGCCGCGGCCCGGTGCGCCCGCCCCCGCGCCCGCGAGCCCGAGGCCAGCGCCGCCAGGGAGCTCGGCCCCGGCCTCCTCCCGATCCCGCCGTCGTTGCCTCGTGGCGCCTCCACCCGCAGCCGCCAGCCACCGCCGTGAGCGTCGCCCGCGCCTCCGCCTGCAATGCCGTGCGCCGCCGCCGACCCGCGCCTCAACCCCCGTCACCGGCGTTGCCCCACAGCCGCGCTGCCTGAGGCCGAGCTCGCCCCGCCGCGAGAGCTGCCGGCTGCCTCGCCTCTAGCCCGCCTCCGGCTGGATCCAGCCATGCGCCGCCGGATCCCGAGCCCCCGCGGCCGGATCCGCCGACCCCCGCTGCGGCTGCTCCTCTCCCTCACCGGAGATCACGCCGAAACTGTCGACGGCCATGGCCGCCTCCCCGCCGGGACGGCCCTGTCCAACCTCGACCCGGATGGCCGGGTCCAGCCATCCAAACACCAGGCCACGCCCGTCCCGCTTCGTCCCGGAACCGCCCCATCCAACTTCTGCGAGTTATAAAACGACCAAGTCCCTAAGTGTCTGCGAAATTCATCATATTGGCATTTTGTAGTGCTTGTATCTCGGTAACCGTGCATCGGTTTGTGATGAGTGATATATGAAAATTGTTCTACTCTTCGTCCTCTACATGTTAGTGCCATTTGCATGTGCATTAGAGTTCATCTAGGTGCTGTAAAATGTGTTGCCAAAGTGCATGTCGTCGTAATCTGAAATCTGTTATTTTATGCAACTTCACGCGGATGATTGCCACCAAACCGTAGGCCTTTTGCATGTGGTGTCTTCATGAGAATTGCCCTATGTGATGTCTATTTTCATGCCATGCCTCTGGGTGCTAGGTAGGACTTCATTAACATGTTAATTTCTTGCTCTCAAGTAGCCATCGCGTTAAAACTGTAATCTGTTAATGAAGAGTTCCGTTTTGTGAGCATCATATTAAGCAAACCATGCCCCGTATGAAGTTGTGCCAAAGGAGTGATTTGTAGTGTGTCATGTATAGTTGCTGTCAGTGTCCTTGCCATGCACATATACGGTTGTTATGCTACTGTTATTGCCATGACAACATGCCTAGTCAAACTGCAGTTTTGGGAGATAGTATATTTTCACCAAGTCTGAAATTGTTATTTTGTTGTCATGTTGCCATGTGATTTGCTATTGATCTAGGAGTCTTTTGTGGTTCCTCCCAAGGAGTCTTTTGTTAAGCATGTTGTTGTCTACCAGGTTGTGTCTTTTGATGCCATGTATAGGATTTGCATCATAGTTATATTCATTGTCCAATATGTCAATCTGTTAAAAAACTGATGCACATGTCTACCCTAATTTTCACTAAGTCTGAGAATCTGTTTTCTTCATAATGTCATGTTGTGATGATGCTAGCCATGATTCTATGCATAATTAGACCTTGCCACCATGGTATGGTTTGTAGTGCATCATGTCCTCTACCATGCTGTAAATTTTCATGCCATGATATGCCCTATAGCATAAAGTTTTATTGCTGCCAATATGCCTTCGTGAAAATCTGCTATGCTAAAACCTGTTATTTTCACTAAGTCCTAATCTGCTATATTTTGTTGCCGTGTTGTGAGCTTCCTACCATGTGATCCATGACTCTTTTGAGTATGATATGTGAAGATGAAATGAAGTGTGTATTATATGCTACGGCCCCATGCTTAGTTTGTACATTTTAGAATCTTGTAGCTTGTCGTTTTCGTGTGTGCAATATGCTATGTTGCTGTTTTGGGCAGATTTCAAATAAAACTTGTGTTGGTTGTTGTGGTTGAACCGTAGCTCCGTTTTGGGCATGCCATATATGAATCTTGCTTAGAATCTCATGTAATATCATAATATCTTGCTGCATTCATGTTTTGAAGTGCTTGTGGTTGTCATTTTCATGCATTTCGCATTCATGGCATATTATCTTGTGATGGTCATATCTTTTAGATCGTAGCTCCGTTTGAGATGTTCTATATATGTAAAACGACTAGAATGACGAGTAGAATTGCACTGTGCATTTTATTTCCCTGTTTAATAAATATAATACATGGTTAGTTCAGATCTGGACCAATTTCGAAATTAACGCATGAGGTCGTTTCGGAAATGCTATATGTCATTTCTGACCTCATTTAAGATGCCTAGATGTCTAGTTTACTTATGCTTCACCTCTTGCCATGTTAAACAACACTTAAACTCGCCATGTAAATAAACAAGAGTGAACTAAATGATTCGAACGTGGAGTTTCGTCAATATGCAACTCGTTGCATATTGAGCTTCACTTAATGTGTAGTAGTTGATTGTTGTGCTTTGTCATGTCATGCATAACATGCATCATCCTTGTTGGCATCATATCATGAATAACTGTGGTGTTATCATGTCTTGATTGTTGTTTTCAGATTGCTTCTTTTCGATAGAGTTCCGAAAGCGTTCGGGTGTGAGGATTCGTTCGACTATGTTGGCTCGTCTTCTTCAGGGACTCGATCTTCTTCCAAGCGGGATCTCAGGCAAGATGACCATTTCCCTGGATACCATTACTATCATTGCCATGCTAGTTGTCTTGTTTCTATCGCAATGTCTCGCTACCTACCACATGTTTGTAGAGCCTCCCAAATTGCCAAGAAAAGCCTCTAACCCCTCCACATCCCAGCAAAACATTGTTTGCCTATGTTACCGCTTGCTCAGCCCTTCTTATAGCATTACTAGTTGCAGGTGCAATTGGTTCCATGTGCCAACAGGGATATTTTGTTATATCACAATATTATTGCTATTTAATTTAATGCACATATATACTTGGTAAAGGGTGGAAGGCTTGGCCTTTTGCTCACTGTTTTGTTCCACTCTTGCCGCCCTAGTTACTTGTGTACCGGTGTTATGTTCCATATTTTGCGCTCATAACATGCTCGCGGTTGTTATGGGGACCCCCTTGATTTTCGTTTTAGGATAAAGCTTGCCTGGCAAGGCCCAACATTGGTACTACATTTGCCTAATAACTAATAAAATTCCATAGGGACTTTCCGGACCCCGTGGATAATTAATCAACGCCCGGGCCAGTGCTCCTCATGAGTGTTGGTCCAAACCTGTCAACCGCCGATGGCTGCCAGGGGCAACTCTGTGATTGGCCTACCAGAAGTTTGGACAATCCGGTCGTGTCCTGAGAACGAGGTACGCGGCTCCTATCGGGTTCGTCGACACGTCGGGAGACCTTGCTGGATTTGTTTTACCTTTCTTGAACGTCTTGTGCGAGGAATTTCGAGAATACTTCGGGCTATCTCGAGGTTGTGGTTTTCCGATCGAATTGCCTAGGACATCACGGGATTCGTGGTCGAGGTTATTCCCGCGACGTGTGGTTAGTTTGTGATGGATGAGTTGGAGCACCCCTGCAGGGTTAAATCTTTCGGAAAGTCGTGCCCGCTGTTACGGGGCAACTTGGAAACTTTATTTAACACCCGGTCATAGAGAACTTAAAGTAAACTCCAATAAAATACACCAACTGTGTGCATAACCATGACTGTCTCTTCTCGTGTAGTTCTGAACAGAGAGAGAACACGGTGGGGTTATGTTTGTTCGTAAGTAGGTGTTCAGGATCTCTTAGAGATCATTACTAGTTCACGTACGTTTATGTGACGATCATCCCCCTTTATTCTTGTACTCGTAAGTTAGCCACTCAAATAAATGCTTAGTGCTTGCTGCAGCCTCACCACTTAACCATACCTCACCCATTAAGCTTTGCTAGTCTTGATACCCTTGGAATTGAGATTGCTGAGTCCCTGTGGCTCACAGATTACTACAACAACAGTTGCAGGTGCAGGTAATGCAATGATTTGACGTGAGCGCGATGCTTGTTTGATTTGGAGTTCTTCTTCTTCTTCATCGATCATAGGATGGGTTCCAGGCGGCAGCCTAGAATAGTAAGAATGGATGTCTTTTTATCGTTTGTTATCGTCCGTAGTCGGACCCTACTCTTCTGTATGTTGTTTAGATATGTTGTTGTATTGATGTGATATTGATGTAGCTTGTGGCGAGTGTAAGCTAATTCCATATACTCATCTCTTCTATACATGTACTTGTAATGATATCCATTCTTGCAAAACGACGAGATGCGCTTCTATCCCTGTCGAGGCCCTCGTGCCAAAATAAGGATAGGATCGCATCTTTGGCGTTACAATCTTCCATGCTAAACACATTAGCGGCGGTTCCCAAGCGGTAAAAGTAAAGGTTTAGCTCCCCTCCACCAACAAACACACTCCATGGCTAGCCAAATCAATGGGTACCATCCATACCAACAACATTCCTGGGGAGTTTTGTTTAATTATTTGCAATTTTTTGATTTCGGGACTAGGAATCCCTATTACCGCCCCTCTCATGCGACGACGAGTGAATAAACACTCATCATGAGAATAACCCGCTTAACATGGAAGATACTGACCGCCCCCTGTCGCTCCATGAGCAATCCAGGCACACAAAACAGATGTTCATTTGAAATTTTAGAAGTGGCACATGCAAATTTACTCGGAACGGCAGGGTAATACCGCATATTGGTAGGTATAGTGGACTCGTCTGGAATAACTTTGGTTTAAGGATTTTGACGCACAAGAAGTATTCCCGCTTAGTACAGGCGAAGGCTAGCAAATAGGTTGAGAAGCGGCCAACTAGAGAGCGAAAACGGTCTTGAACATGCATTATGAATAATCAACATTGAATACTAGCATGAGTAGGATATGAACACCATGAACATAAATATCGTAGAGGCTATTGTTGGTTTTGATTCAACTACATGCGTGAACATGTACCAAGTCAAGCCACTTGAAACATTCATAGGAGGGTACCTTATCATCATACTACATCACAACCATTTTAATGCATGTTGACATCCAAGATAAATCACTATCCACTCCTAGCTACTTAAGCATGGCATGAGCAACTATAATCTCTAATTGTCATTGTAAACATGTTTGATCATAATATGCTAAATCATGGATACTAGGTTAAACATATTTACCAAAACAAAAACAAGTTGAGTTCATACCAACTTCTCTCTGCCACAGTCACTTCATCAAATATCGTCATTATTGCCTTTCACTTGCACGATCGAATGATATGAAAATAATAATAGTGCAAGAGTGCCATGGACTAAGCTGGAATCTGCAAACATTTTATTCAATTGGAGAAGACAAAGTAAAATGGGCTCTTTGTTAGATTAACAATGATGTATATGAGAGCCACTCAACATTTTTATTGTGGTCTTCTCCTTGGTACGACTCAAATAAATCAGAGAAACACACTGAAATATTTTTTGAGTTTTTCGTTTTTTCTTAAAGAATGCAAATTAAAGAGGGAAAAACAAAAACGAGAAAAACTATTTACACGGGAGAGCTCCCAACAAGTAAAAGAAGAAATGAGAAATCCTTTTGGGTTTTCCTTTGCTAATACAATTAATTTAAACTGAAAAGAAAAACCGAAAAGAAGTAGGAAATCTTTTTGGATTTTCTCAAAGTTTTTCAAACACGCAAGAAGAAAGCGAGAAAATAAATCTAGCAAGGATAATACAATGAAAAAGCGTAGACACCGACAAGTGGAATGAAATGTGTAAACATGAATATAATGTCGGTGGAAATACGTACCCCCCCAAGATTAGGCTTTTGTCCTAGCTTGTTAATCACCATCCGTGGCCTGGATAATAGTCTGAGTGATAGCCCACCGAGGCTCTTGGTGTAGCCTCCTTAGCCCATCTGGCAGCTTCAACCTCCGCATTGTACGCGCGGGCCTCGCTCTCAAGAACGTAGTATCTTCCCTTACTGTGATAATCAAAGAGAGCAGGAGCAGGCAAGGTAATAGGTACAATGGGATCTTTATTGAACCTCAAGTTGTAAGTATAATTAGTGACTATGCCCTTAAGGAACTTATGACGTTTCATGGCCTCAAAGTCTAAGTACTGAGTAGGTAAAATGGGATCGTTAGGACATGGCGATACATTTAGATTCTTAGCTACACGGGAGGCATAGATCCCTCCATAAAAGTGACCACTAGCAGCGGTGTGCTGCAATCTCCGTGCAATGATTGCTCCAAGATTATAATGTTTATCTCCTGTTATAGCAGTGTGTATAAGACTCAAATCAGGGGCACACAGTGTGCTGCAATCTTGCTTGCCTACAATGCATTTGCCATTAAAGAGTGAAAAGTAGTGTATTGATGGAAAATGGATGCTTTTTATTCTACCTTGTGTCACTCCTCTATCCTCACCGTAGCAAAGATTAATCAAAAATGACTCATACTCAGATGTTGGTGGTTCGTCTAGCGAACCCCAATATGGAATTTTGCATGCTTCACAGAACACATCTAAAGGTATGGTAAAGGGATGGTCATACAGGTTAAATGAAACTCTAGACTCACAAGGAAAATATTTAAATTTCTTTGTGAATGTTTTTGTGAGGTCGAGATGTTGAGTGCACTCATCTGCGATGAAGGGGGCAAGTTCTGCGTTGTGGATAAATTGCTCGAATTCCTCCTTGATACCCGCACCTTCCATGAGTTTGTTACATGGCCATAAGCATGATTTGGTAGCGGCATCTCACATCGAGCTTGCACTTGAGTCAACATAAGAACGTCGTATTGAGCCACTACTTGATGATGCCTCCGAGGACCTTCTCCTTGAAGAACTCCTTTCACAGAAGTTCATTTTATTCGCGTACAAATTTCTGAAGAAATTTGGTTTCCAAATTTTTTGTCAACAAAACTTTGTAAAATTGATAGCAACTACTCCTAAAGATGCCTAGAGGCCATATTAAGCATTCAAACTACTTAGAACTCTAATAATTCAACATGCAAGCCCATCTACAGCAGCACCAAGAGTAGCTAATTATTCTAAAAATAAACCACTAAATCAAAAACTAATTGGAGCAATGGATGAGTCACATACCAAGTAGCAATCCCCCAAAACAGTTTCAGAAACGGAGCTTCCAGCAAAGAGATCGAAATCCGCGGGTTTGAGAGTAAGAACATGAGAGAGAGAGAGCTATGGTGGTTTTTTCTGGAGGTAAGAGATGGAATGGGCTAAAGGGATAAGTGAGGGGACCCACGTGGGGACCACAACCCACCAGGGCGCGCCTGGGGATGCTAGCGCGCCTAGACACCAGGTGCACCCCCCTCTGATATTATTTGCATTAGAAATTCAGAAATAATCAGAAAATAGGACATTCTGGGACCTTTTATTTTTGGGACATTTTTATTGCATGGAGAAATCAGAAAACAGGATAAACATGGCATTTTGTTTTATTTGACTAAGAAAAATAGAAAACAAAAGGTGGGAGCGGAAGGTTGTTGTCGTGGGAAACGAACACCTATGGGATCAAGGAGATCCCTTACGGTTCGGCAAGGGGAGAGGGTTGCACAAAGAGTAGAACTAACGAACTGCACGCGGGGGATTTACCCAGGTTCGGGCCGCACGGATGCGTAAAACCCTACTCCTGCTTTGTGAATCTATTATTGTGGATGTTCTTGGCCAAGTTCTGGGAGCTACAGTAGTAGCTACGCATGCAGAATGGGCTTCCGAAGTGCCCTCCTCCCCTCTTGTATGCCTCGGGCCTCCTTTTATATTAGTCAAAGGGGCTACCACAGTGGCGTACAAGATAAGGCATGAGGTGGAAAGTAACTACAGTGTTACCACAGTATTATCATACCTAACCCTGATGGCTTAGGACAAACTCATTGAATGCACCGTGAGGTGTCCGTCGAGGTGTCCCTTAGCGTCTCGGGCTTGGAAAAGCTTTACAGGGGATGGGCAAAAGCAGCCATCCCATCAGCATCGCTTAAGCATCTCGTGGCCAGCATCGCACCACGTCACCATGAGGATAAGCCCTGAACGACAAGGCTGGCCGCTGCACTGGAGCGATAGCGCTGCACTGTGCAGAGCCTTGCCGGGGCTGAATCCTTGCCGGGCCCGGGGCTTGCCGGGACCGAATCCTTGCCGGGCCCGGGGCTTGCCGGGACCGGGTCCTTGCCGGGCCCGGCGCTTGCCGGGACCGGGTCTTGTCTGGCGGGAGGCCTTGCCGGCAAGGGTCTTGCCGGGCCTCCGCAACCCTTTGGTCTTCTGTTTTCTGGTCTGATCGTCGACATGAATGTCTCCTTGTCGTCTTAGTCTCGTGATTACTCCTAGCTATTCCCCGGCAAGGCTGGCCGCGGTACGGCTACAACTATCCGTGCACAAGTAAGGGGTACTAAAAAGACCCATACTTTAGTACACCGACAGGAGCCCCCGGGCCTAGGCCATACACGGGTGCCAGGCCTGTTGGGCTAGGCCCAAAACAGTGCACGGGCACGCGTGGCAGGGAATAACTGCTCGTAATCATTATCTCTTTTACCACGCCCCCCCACCACGCGCATTAATCGCGCGACGTGAGAGACGTTGGCGGAAACTCCGCTGTAAAAGCGGGCGGTAAAGAGCCTGCCTCGCGCCTTCCCCATAAAAAGGGAATCGCAGAGGGCACTGCTCATTTACCCCCTCCGCCTTTCTAATCTCAATCTCAGAGCCGTCGCCACCGTCTTCTTTCTCGCGCCCAAAGCAGAGCCTTTCTCCCTCCACCCGCCTCCACCGCGCTCTCGACGTCTTCAGCGCCCACTTCCATAGCCACCATGCCGCCCAAGCTGAGCAAGGGCAAGGCGGCGGAAGCAGCCGCCGCGGCGGAGAGCAAGCTGGTGAAGATGCGGAAGGAACGCGCCGTTTTCCCCTCGACGCTTGATGCGGAGACCTTGAAGAAGAGGTACCAGTTCGCATGGGCGACTGAGACCACGGCGCATCCAGCCACCAAAGTGAGTGTAGCTTCTCGCAAGGCAAAGCCATGAGACTATCCCTTCTTTGCCGATTACTTCTGGTGCGGCCTCTGTCCCCCGTACTCGGATTTCTTCGTAGATATCATGCTCACCTACGGCTTCCAGCTGTTAGATTTCACGCCGAATGCCGTGACTTGTATGTCCGTCTTCGCGCACCTTTGCGAGAATTTTGTTGGGGTCATCCCGAGCACTGCACTTTTCCGGCACTACTTCTACCCCCGCATCCAAAGGGGCGACACCCTCTCCAACAGCATCGCTTGGATCCCGAGGACGGCAACCAAGGAGGCATACCCAGAGGGGCTCTACCGCGATAGATGGGATGAGTGGCGCGGCAAGTGGTGCTGGGTCCGGGAAAAGGAGCCCCAACCGTTCTGCGAGGTGCGGAAGCAGAAGGTGGTCCGCGGCAAGGATTGGGGCGCCGCAGACCCTGACGACAGCAAACTCACCATCGCCATCACCAGGATACTGCGCCTCAGGGCTGCCGGGCTGAAGGTGGAGATGATTGCTTTAGATTTCCTTCGCCGGCGCATCACTCCACTGCAGAACAAGGGGCGCCCTGCCTGGGAGTACATGAACGCTGCCGACGTCATGAGGGTGCGGCTTGGGCTGGATAATGATCTGACAGCCATGGGGCACGCAGCCCTCTGCCAATAGCTCTTCAATTCTGGATCAGTGGGAGACTTGCCGGCGGGCGTCGTCCCACTATGCAACAACTCATCACTGACCTCCATCATCTCCATGATGCCGGCGTTTAATGCCCATAGCATCGACGAGAGGTGGATCGAGCCGTCCGCGGAGCAGGCGCTGGCGTTCTTCGACAACTTGACGGAGAAGGCCATCCACGCGGAGAACCATGTCCACGCTACCACGGAGGAGGAGCTCGCCTACATCGCCAACAGGGCGGAAGAGGGGAACCTTGCCGAAGAAGCCGGCAGCGCTGAGTCCAGCGAAGGCGAGGACATGCTGCTGGAAGATCTTGCCGGGCGAGACGAGGCTGCCGGGGAGCCAAGCGGAGCCGCTGCCGGGAGCTCTTCTGCCGGAGGCGCCGCCGAAGAGGAAGAAGAGGAGGAGGAAGAGCCCCCAGATCTTCAACACAGGAAGAGGCGCGTCCTCCGGAAGAACGCCACTGGCGCTCCAGCCCGCCAACCTTCCTCAAGCAGCGGGGCCTCCGGCAAGGGGGCGGCTGGCGAGGCCGCACCGCAACCTGCCGCTGCCAAGTGGCCCAGGGCCACTCCTCCTCCTCCTCCGTCAGGAACTGCGGCGGGGGTCGGCTTCGACCTCTCCGCCATCAGCTCCGAGGAAGAAGAAGAGTAAGAGTCCCGCCGCAGCTTTGATTCTTGTCCTTCTAGTTTTGCTTGATTAATCTTGCTCTGTTTTTATCTCCACAGGGAAATAGAGACCTTGGCACGGAGGATGGCGAAGAGGGCCAAGACCTCGACGAGCGTCGAGCCGCCAGCAAGCACCTCGGGCGCGCCGGAAATGGTTCTCGTCAGCTCAGAGTCAAGCCCAGAACGCAATCCTCGATGCAGCCCTCGACGCAGCCCCCGGCGCAGCCCCCAACGTGATTCTTCTACTCACTACCCACTGGCGCGTGCCGGGGTGTGCATCTTCTCTGCTGACATCTCCGGGCGTGCAGGAGCGGAGCGACAGCGAGAAGCAACAGCGGGAGCTGCCTCTGCCATGCCACCTCCGTCGACTACACCGCCCAGGGGCGAGTCTTCGGGCAATCTCTACCGCGATGAAGGGGAGGGGCCGGCAAGTGCAGGCTCCGGCAACCCCTTCCTTGACGCAGGTAAGGTTACTTGCCCCAAAGAATTCTTGTCGCTTTGATTTTTCTTCTTTTTGTCTTCTTGAACTTCCTTCCCGGCTTCATCTTAATCAAGTTCTTGGCTTTCAATCTTCTTCTGACGGAGCTCATGGATACTGACGCTGTCATTGAAGAGACCGCCAAGGATGCCGCCACTGAAGCCGGCAGGGTTGCTGCCGAAGAGGCCGCCAAGCATGCCGCCTCCGAGGCCGCCAAGGCTGCTGCCGCCGAGGCCACTGCCGCTCAGGCCGCCAAGGCCGCTGCCGTCGAGGCCGCCAAGGCCGCTGCCGCCGAGGCCACCAAGGCCTCTGAGGGGGCCGGTGAGGAGACCCGCGGTAATACTAACGGCGCTTCCGCCGCAGGAGCGCCAGGCGCTTCTACTGCCGCGGGGCCCTCGACTGCCGAAGACCAGCCCTCGTCGTCCCGGGCCCCTCCCTCAAGCCAATATATCAGGGCCGGCAAGAACGTTGTCAGCATGCCGGGGTCGGCAAACATCGAAGAGCTGGTTGAAGGAGAACATCTTGACGGGGAGATCACCGTTGCTGCCGTCAGTGAGCCCAAGGAGGAGCAACTACTTCAAGCCATGAATGACAATTATCAGAAGCTCCAGACGCTCTATCACGCCCAGAAGGAGAAACTGGACTCCCGGGCAGCGCTCGTCGAGGCCGCGGAAGGAGACTTCCAACAACGCGTCACGGAGACACAGGCTTGGTATGGCGAGGCCCTCCAAGAGCTGAATATTTATCGGGAGCAGCTGGCGGAAGAGCGGAACGTCCTCCTGCTGAAGCAATCAGACATCGAGAAAGCGCAGGAGGAGGCCGCCCAGCAAGCCGCTGCGGCAGAAGCCCTCTTGACGCAGCGCCGCATCAGCCTTGACGCCCAAGAAGAGGACCTTGCCGCCCGCGAGGCGGCGCTTGCCGCCAAGCTTCACAACAAGGATGAAGAGCTCGAAGGTCTTGTCGCGCGGCGGGTCCAGGAGCTTGAGCAGAAACACTTGAAGACGCTCAGAGCTCTAACTGAAGACCACGCCGGCAAGCTCAAAGAGGCCCTCGACGCTGCCGGAGCTGCGGAGACCGCCAAGAACTTGCTGGAGGAGAAGACGAAGCAGCTGGAGGCCGCTCTCGAGGACCACGGCAAGAAGGTCTCAACTCTCGAGGCCGAGAGAGACAAGGCTCTCCATAGCCTAATGGAGACGCAGGCCGCCGCATCCGAGAAGATCCAGCAGCTCTCCTCCGCCAAGGACTCCATTGAAGATCTGAAGCTGAAGCTATCCACACTGGAGGAGTCTCTTGAGGCTGCCCGAGTTCGCGAGAAGACTCTTATCAAAGACCTCCACGACGAACAGGAGCTGCTCCAGAACGCCGCCACCACCCACAACGAGTACACTTCAAGCGTGAAGCTCTGGACTGCCAGGCTGGCGGACGTCGCCGAGAAGCTTGGCGCGGAGCTGGAGACCATGGACTTGCCGGGCTTCGGATACTCAGTCGACGACAACATATCCTCAAGCGCCAGGCAAACCATGTTCTTCGACAAGCTCGTCGACGCCCTCAAGCTACTCCAGGCGAATCAGACAAGCAAGCTGGCCGACGAATTCCGGAAGCTCTGCCAGCTCGTCCTCCGCAAGGTGTTGATGAAGGTGGCGTACAGGAACCCTGGCGTCGACCTCTCCAAAGCCTTGAAGAGCTTGCCGAAGGACGCGGACGTCAAGGCTCTCGAGGAGCTTGTCGCGCCCATCGTCGATCGGGTGAGCCAGGTGAAGAGGGTCGAGGGCGATCGCCGGGATTAACTGTAGCCTCCTATCTCTTCCTCATCTTGCCGCCAGCATTCCATGTAAAAGAAAATTTGTCTTATGTCAGAAACGCGGCAAGCACTGGTTGTAATATAACTTGCTCTCTTTGAATCATGGCATGCTATTCCCCTTGTTCAATTCCTTTCTGTATGGCGTATGCCCTACGCTCTGCTGGGAACTTGCCGGAGCATAACCCCGTCGCATGCGCTGGATTCGGGTCATCAGCTGCTTGAGGGTAGTGCTGCTCACGGCAAGAAATCTTGACGCTTTCAGCGCGGCCACCTAGACTGTTGAGCGGACTCGAAACAGAGTAAGGGCGCAGCCGATCACGACAAGATTCCATCGCGTGCAGGTTTTCCATACAAAGCCAAAATCGTTCAAGGGAATACAGCCTTACAAAAATTAAAATCTACTTAAGGGGTTTAGCAACTTAGCTCTGCTTTTTGTCGCTATTCCTTTTCTTCCGGCAAGGCGCCAACCTTGAACGTCGTCTGGCATCCATACCATCGTTCTCCTACTCCCCCCGGCAAACTTGCGCGCGAGGGAATCTTCTATCTCTTGAGAAAAAGAAAGAAGAGAAAATAAAGGTATGGAACCTTGACGGTTCGTTAGCTCTTACTGGGATCGAGTGGAATACATATCTCAGATAATACATGCATATAGAATGACATGAAATCAACAAGAAATGTAAAGCACACAGATCTCATTAAAATATGCACAGGGATGTGCCTGCTCTGTACAAAGGATTATATGCCAGCGGCAACACTTGTACAGAATGGCGTTGCCGGGATCTTGCCGGAGCGTTACGCTGCCGCGAGTACTGGATTCGGGTCGTCAGCAGCCTGCTGGCCGTATCGCTATCACAGCAAGAAACCCGAACAACCGCGCCTTACGGGTAAAACTTGCGAAGGTGCTCGATATTCCAGGAGTTGCTCACTGGCAAGCCCTCTTCGGTCTCCAGGCAGACAGCGTCAGGCCTGGTGACTCGCACTACCCGGTAAGGGCCTTCCCACTTCGGCGTCAACTTGTTGGAATTCTTGGCCGACTGAACGCGCCGAAGAACAAGGTGGCCTTCCTCAAGACTCCGGGCGTGAACCTTGTGGCTATGGTAGCGGCGCAAAGCTTGCTGGTAGCGAGCGGCTCGCACAGCAGCCCGAAGACGGTCCTCCTCATGGAGCAGCGCGTCATCTTGCCGCAGCTGCTCTTGCTCAAGCTCATCATAAGCGAGCACTCGAGGTGACCCGTATATGAGTTCCGCGGGGAGAACCGCCTCCGCTCCGTAAACCAGAGCGAAGGGCGTCTGGCCGGTGGCTCGATTTGGCGTCATCCTGATCGACCAAAGAACCGCTGGCAGCTCATCAATTCAGCGTCTTCCATGCTTGTGCAGCTTGTCGAAAGTTCTGGTTCGGAGACCGCGCAACACTTCAGCGTTCGCCCTTTCCGCTTGGCCGTTGCTCCTCGGGTGAGCAACAGAGGCAAAACAAATCTTGCCGCCAAGGTCTTGGACATACTGCATGAAGGTGCGACTTGTGAACTGCGTACCGTTGTCGGTGATGATCCTGTTCGGCACACCAAAATGGCACACAATCCCCTTGAAGAACTTGACTGCTGACTGTGCTGTCACCCTCCTCACTGCTTCCACTTCTGGCCACTTTGTGAACTTGTCGATAACGACGTACAAGTACTCGAAGCCCCCGGCAGCGCGGGGGAAGGGACCCAGTATGTCGAGCCCCCAGACCGAGAAGGGCCAGGAGAGAGGGATCGTCTGGAGAGCTTGAGCCGGCTGATGAAGTTGCTTCGAATGAAACTGGCACGCTTCACAGTTGGTTACTAGTGCAGTTGCATCCTGGAGAGCAGTAGGCCAGAAGAGTCCTTGCCGGAATGCCTTGCCGACAAGGGCTCTTGAGCCTATGTGGGATCCACATATGCCCCCGTGAATCTCTGCCAACAGCTCTAGTCCATCCTCCCGAGGAATGCACTTCAATTTCACACCGTTGGGCCTCTTTCTGTACAGGACGTCGTCGACGAACTGATACATACTTGACTGATGGGCTACTTTCTCAGCTTCTTCCTGCTCCTCAGGGAGTTCTCCTGTCTGAAGGAAATGGACTATTTGTTGTGCCCATGCCGGAGCCTGTGGCTCGACGACAAGGACTAAAGGCGAGTCTTCAGCTGCGGGAGCATTTGCTTCTATGGCAAGAACCTGAGGTTCTTGGCGGAGCAGCTGCTCACCGGCAACTAGTATTTCCTCGGCAGCAGGGGCGCTTGCTTCGGCGGCAAGAACCAGAGGTTCTGCGCGAAGCCGCTGCTCACCGGCAACCGGTATTTCTTCGGCAGCAGGGGCGCTTGCTTCTGCGGCAAGAACCAGAGGTCCTGCGCGAAGCCGCTGCTCACCGGCAACCGGTATTTCTTCGGCAGCAAGGGCGCTGGCTTCTGCGGCAAGAACCAGAGGTCCTGCGCGAAGCCGCTGCTCACCGGCAACCGGGTCGTTCCCGGCAAGATCCTTGCCGGGGGCTTCGGAAAGCCCTGCCGGGAAGTACTCGCCGGTACTTAACTTTCTTCTCTTATCAGGCCGTGTCGATGGCGATACGGATGGTTGAGTCAAGCGGAGCACAAAAGTCCCTGGTTCCAGAGGTAGCTTGAGTGCGGCACGCTTCGACAGGTCGTCGGCAATGCTGTTCTCTGATCGAGGAACATGCTCTGCCTGAAGACCGTCAAAGCGCTCCTCCAGCTTCCTCACTTCATCAACGTACGCTTCCATCAGCAGGCTCTGATAATCTTTGTTGACCTGCCTCACGACGAGCTGGGAGTCACCCCTGACGATGAGCTTCCTGATCCCAAGGTTTGCCGCGATCCTGAGACCGGCAAGCAGTCCTTCATACTCTGTCGTGTTGTTGGTCGATCTCTCCCGGGGAAAATGCATCTGGATGACGTACTTGAGGTGCTCTCCGGTGGGTGCGACAAGCAGCATGCCTGCACTGGCGCCTTGCAGCGAAAAGGCTCCATCAAAGTACATGATCCAGTCGCGATCTGTTTCCTTGCCGGGAATCGCTGATTCTTGAACTTCGTTGTCTGGTGTTGGGGTCCATTCTGCAATGAACTCTGCCAAGGCGCTGCTCTGGATAGTTGAAGAACTTTCAAACTTGAGACCAAAGGGTGACAGCTCCAACGCCCACTCCACGATCCTGCCGCTTGCTTCTGGGTTCCGGAGAATCCGTTGCAGCGGAAAGCGAGTGGCGACGGTGATCTCATGTGCTTGGAAGTAATGGCGCAGCTTCCTCGAGGCCATGAGAAGGCCGAAGAGCAACTTCTGCACACCAGAATATCTCGACCTAGCCCCCTGCAATAGGGAGCTGACGAAATAGACTGGGCGCTGCACCATCTTCTTCTTCTGCACTGCTTGGCTTGACTGCGCGGATCTTTCCTTTTTGGCACCAGACTCTGCCGGGGCTGGCCCCGGCAAGTCGCTTGGCTGGTCTGCCGTTGCCGCTCCATCCTCCTCTGCTTCTCTCTCCGCCACCAGCGCAGCACTAACCACTTGATTCGTTGCCGCCAGATATAGCAGTAACGGCTCTTGTGGCCTAGGAGCGACTAGTATTGGCGGAGAGGAGAGGTACCTCTTCAAATCCTGCAGCGCTGCCTCCGCTTCTGGAGTCCATTTCATTGGACCTGCCTTCTTCAAAATTTTGAAAAATGGCAGGGCGCGCTCAGCAGACTTTGAGATGAACCTACTCAAAGCAGCGACGCAGCCGGCAAGGCGACGCACATCCTTGACTCGTCTTGGCGCTTCAATCTGCTCAATTGCCTTGATCTTGTCGGGATTGGCTTCAATTCCACGCTGAGATATAAAGAACCCGAGAAGCTTGCCGGATGGGACACCGAACACGCACTTCTCTGGATTGAGCTTCAGGTTGATCCTGCGCAGATTTGCAAATGTCTCCTCCAGATCTTGAATAAGCGTTGCCTTGTCCTTGGTTTTGACCACTATGTCATCCATGTAAGCTTCCATATTTCTATGAAGCTGGGTCTTGAAACCAATCTGGACGGCTCTTGCGAAGGTCGACCCAGCACTTTTCAACCCGAAAGGCATACGCAAGAAGCAGTATGTGCCACATGGGGTGATAAATGCGGTCTTCTCTTCGTCTTCTTTTGCCATGAAGATCTGGTGATTGCCTGAGTATGCGTCAAGGAATGATAGCAGATCGCAACCGGCAGTGGAATCCACAATCTGGTCGATGCGCGGCAAGGGAAAGGGATCTTTTGGACAGGCTTTATTGATATCTGTAAAGTCAATACATAGCCTCCATTTACCATTCGCCTTGCGCACAACAACTGGATTGGCCAACCATGTAGGATGGAGGACTCCTCTAACCAGGCCTGCCGCCTCAAGCTTCTTTATCTCTTCCGCAATAAACTCTTGCCGCTCCAAGGCTTGCTTCCGCACCTTCTGCTTGACGGGCCGCGCGTGGGGACAGACAGCTAGGTGGTGCTCAATTACCTCCCTGGGAACACCGGGGATGTCAGGTGGTTGCCATGCAAACACATCGACATTCGCCCGCAGGAAGGCAACGAGCGTGCTTTCCTATTTGTCATCAAGGGTGGAGCTTATGGTGAAAGTTCCTCCCGTCCCGTCCTCCTTGGCGGGCACCTTCTTGGTCTCGGGCGGAGCAGCCTTGGATTTCTTGGTCTGGCTGGCAGAGCTCTCTGGGGCACCCTCGACGGCAGCGCAGCACTCTGGAGAGGCGCGCTTGCCGGAGTTTGTACCAGAGGTCTTGCCGGGCTTCTTCTTCTTGCCGGGATCTTGAGCGGCAGGAGCATGCGCCTTGGCGGCGGACGCTGCAACTGCTTCCCGGTAGAGCTTGTCGGTGCAAATGAGCGCGTCTTTCTTGTCGGAGTGGACAGTGATGACGTTCATTGGACCAGGCATCTTCAAGACGTTGTAGGCATAGTGCGACGCCGCCATGAACTTAGCCAGCGCTGGGCGGCCAAGGATTCCATTGTACGGCAACGGTATCTTGGCGACGTCGAAGACGACCTTCTCCGTCCTGAAGTTCAGCTCGCTGCCGAATGTTACCGGCAGCGTGATCTTGCCTTTCGGCTGGTTCCTTCCCGGATTGACCCCTTGGAAAGAACCTGTCTCCTCAAGGTCTTCGTCGGGAATTTGCAGCCTCTTGATCACATCGGGCGAGATCAAGTTCAGGCCGGCCCCACCGTCCACTAACATTTTCGTCACCTGGAGGTTGCGGATCATTGGTGAAACCAACAACGGCAAACACTCGACCGCAGTTGTGCGATCAGGGTGATCCTCGGCGTCAAAAATGATAGGCGTGTGGGACCACTTCAGTGGCTTCCGGGCATCGAGGGATCGCTCTGCTGCATTAATCTCGCGTGCCCACTGCTTGAGCTGGCGGTGAGAGGAATGCAACGAAGCACCCCCGTCGACGCACATGGCCTCTATAGCCTTCTGGAACTCGTGTTCACTGGACTCGTCGCCCTCTGCATCATCGTCCTCATCTATTTGCTCTTTGGCGCGGCCCCGGGCAGGCTTCTCTTGCCGCTGCCTGGGCTTGCCGCGACGACCTCCTCGACCGCGCTTCCTGCCAGACCCTCCGGCACCATCTTGGGCTCTGTCCTTGTCGTGCCTTTCGTACTCGGCGCGCTGTTTCTCGGCAAGCTCCTCAACTCGCCGGCAGTCTTGGAGATCATGGCCCTTGGTACGGTGGATCTTGCAGTACTGCTTGCCGGATCCTTCTGGCTTGTCGGCAGCCGCCAAGGCCTGACACGCCGCACACCCGGCAACCTCCTTGCCGGGGTCGTCGGTCTTGGACTTCTTGGCGGTTCCGGTGTTGCCCGAACCTTCAACGGCAAGCACAGCCTTGCCCTTGCACTTCTTGTTTTTCCGCCGCCCCTTTCTTGCCGGGGCAGGAGCGTCTTCGCTATCGGAGTCGACTCCAGCGCCAGCGTTCTCGCCGGGGAGTCTCCTTCCTTCCTCTGCCCGAGCACACTTGTCAGCCAAAGCGTAAAGCTCGGCGACATCTCTGACTTTGTTCATTGCCAGCTCCTCCCGCATCTTACGGTTGCCCACATTCTGATGAAAGGCGCTGATGACGGCGGCGGGATGAACGTCAGGAATGTTGTGTTGGATGCGGCTGAACCTCTGGATATACTTGCGCAAAGTTTCGCCTTCTTTCTGGGGAATGATGTGCAGATCACTCTCCTGGCCAGGAGCTTGGTGGCCGCCGGTGAAGGCGCCAACAAACTGATGGCACAGGTCGGCCTAAGAAGAGATGGAATTCTCGGGCAGGTGCATCAACCACGATCTCACGTGGGGCTTCAGTACCAACGGAAAGTAGTTGGCCAGCACCTTATCGTCACGAGCCCCGGCAGCCTGCACCGCGATGGTGTAGATGCTCAAGAACTCGGACGGGTGGGTCTTGCCATCGTACTTCTCCGGTACTTCCGGCTTGAAGGAGCGGGAGCTGGGCCACTGGACTTGCCGCAGCTCACGAGTAAACGCTGGGCAACCCACCTCGTAAGGTAGGGAGCCAGGGTACCCTAGCGCGGGCTCGTCAACAGCGGTCCCAGCGCGCTTGTCGGACTGGCGACGCGCTTCCCTTCTTCGCTCGATGGTGGTTCGAGCATCCTCCTTCTTCCGTTCCCGGAGAACATGACGTTGATCGCGGCGAACCCGCGGATCAGACGATGCCGTGGAAACATCCTCACGGGCGCCGGTCCGTCGAGTTAACGACCGCTCTTGATGCAGCGGAGGGGAACGCAACGTAGTCGTTCCAGCTCCGGTCTTTTCTCCATCGCCACGCACCAGCCTAGACGACTGCAGTCGCGAGGGTTCACCCTGCTGCGGCGCGTCGTTGTTGGCTAGGCCGATGAGGCTCTGGATAGCGGCTCGCCACTCGTCTAGCTTCTCCGCGGCGGGAGGGAAGTCTATGAGCAGCTGAGCTTGCGCCAACGCCTCTGCCGGCGTAGGCGGCGGCGACAGGTGCGAAGAACGTGAGGTGCTCAAACTCCTAACAGGGTTAGAAGGAGCGCCATCATGACTCTGCACCCGTGCGCGGCTTCCACCAGCTTGCTGGCGCGGATCTTGGCCCTGCGCACCCTGGGAGTGATGCGCAGGGGTCTTCCTATGCGGACGCCCAGAACCACCAACGTCTTGAGGCCACACGTCACGCGCGTCCTGAGAAGGTCGCGGTGCATGCACCGGCGTATTCGTCCTGGAAGGCGCCGCTCCATCCTTGGAAGTCGCTGCACCACCCGCAGGTTGCGCAACTCCATCCTTGGACCTGTTGCTCGTCCGGCTCGGATCGCCGGAACGCCGTGCAAGCTCGGAGCCTCCACCTCCTCCACCCGCGTCTACCCCGATGTCATGGGAAACGAACACCTATGGGATCAAGGAGATCCCTTACGGTTCGGCAAGGGGAGAGGGTTGCACAAAGAGCAGAACTAACGAACAACACATGGGGGATTTACCCAGGTTCGGGCCGCACGGATGCGTAAAACCCTACTCCTGCTTTGTGAATGTATTATTGTGGATGTTCTTGGCCAAGTTCTGGGAGCTACAGTAGCAGCTACGCATGCAGAATGGGCTTCCGAAGTGCCCTCCTCCCCTCCTGTACGCCTCGGGCCTCCTTTTATATTAGTCAAAGGGGCTACCACCGTGGCGTACAAGATAAGGCATGAGGTGGAAAGTAACTACAGTGTTACCACAGTATTATCATACCTAACCCTGACGGCTTAGGACAAACTCATTGAATGCACCGTGAGGTGTTCGTCGAGGTGTCCCTTAGCGTCTCGGGCTTGGAAAAGCTTTACAGGGGATGGGCAAAAGCAGCCATCCCATCAGCATCGCTTAAGCATCTCGTGGCCAGCATCGCACCACGTCACCATGAGGACAAGCCCTAAATGACAAGGCTGGCCGCTGCACTGGAGCGATAGCGCTGCACTGTGCAGAGCCTTGCCGGGGCTGAATCCTTGCCGGGCCCGGGGCTTGCCGGGACCGGGTCTTGTCTGGCGCGAGGCCTTGCCGGCAAGGGTCTTGCCGGGCCTCCGCAACCCTTTGGTCTTCTGTTTTCTGGTCTGATCGTTGACTTGAATGTCTCCTTGTCGTCTTAGTCTCGTGATTACTCCTAGCTATTCCCCAGCAAGGCTGGCCCATGGTCGACGAGTGAGTATTCTGCCGCCTCCCTCTTCTTTAGTTGTTTTGCCCAGCGTTCCAAGCATGATCCGTCGACGGAAGCCCCCAGGCCCGGCTCGGGGAGGATGCCCAGGGTGCTCCTTACTCTTTGGGGGTGCTGGCGCCTGCGGCGAGCGCCTGACCCATCCCACCGTCACGCGGTACGACGTAGCACGGTACATAGGGCTCCACATAAGGGCTCGGTCCTCCTCCTGAGCCGTCCAGCAGAGCGCCGAGGGCGGCCCCTCCTGGCGGCGGCGGGAAGCCGCCCCGCACGCGTCGCTCGCAGACCCTCCTGCGACGGGCCTCAGAGCGGAGTTGCTTACCTCTACCACCACCGTTGGGTGGGACACACGTCTCTTGGCGTGGATTGTTTCCTTGGCGACCTGATGCGCCTTCGCCGTTGTTGCTTGTTTGTCCGGACGCCAGCGCCGCTTGCTCACTGCGCCGGAGGCTGCGCTCCCGTCTGGTCAACCCAAGCTGTTGAAGGTCCACCGGGTCATGGAGGCGCGTGTTGGTGTGCGCGCGAGGCGCCCCATCGTTTCCTCCGTGCGATTGGTCGTCGTGGCCGGGCTGCGCCCCGAAACCGGTCACTGGGATTCGGAGGAGAAGGAGCACAGCGTGTGGCGTGCCCCGCTCGGGCCCGTCCGGTGCTGGAAGGGTCACACCGCCGGCGGGCTAGGGAGCGGGCACGGCAGACGAGCCCCGGGCGCCTAGCGCCTGCGGCCTTGAAGAAGAGTGAGGGGCCACGGCCCTTTGCGCGACAGTGACCAGCTCCGCGATGTGGTCGGCCCATGCATCGAAGCCCCCGTGCGTTGGGCGGTGGCGGAGCATCTCGCTTGCCAGCAGTAGCGCATCATGAGCGTCGAGGTCCCCCACGTAGGAGCGGCGCGTCGTCGGTGCCGAGGGCGCCGCCCGCCCGCCATGTGCTTGGGCGGTACGAGAGGCGGTGATGGTGGAGGCGATGCTGGTGGCCTGATACTGACCGCCCAGTACCATGCTGCCGGGGCGTGGGCCTCCGACGGCAGCGGGGGGGTCGACAGAAGCTGAGCCGCTGCGGCCGGGGGAAGCTTGTTGAGCGCCGGCCATAGGAGCAGTGAAGCGTGGGAAGAACGAAGCTTGGAGAAGACCCCGAAACGCCCCCTACCTGGCACGCCAAATGTCGGATTTCGGGCTCCACAAAACCCTGAAGATTCGAACACAGGGGTGTGTGCGAAGATCCTCTGCAGCTTCGCCCAACCTAGCTCGCTACACGATGGACAAGACGATGAACTCGCACGATGACGAGGAAGAAGATGAACACGGTAGTTTACCCAGGTTCGGGCCGCTGCGAAGCGTAATACCCTACTCCTGCTTTGGTGGATTGCCTCTCGCGGAGGTGTGGTGGATGAACTAGTACATTGTTTTGGAGCCTCGTGAGGGCATTCCTGAGATGTTCTTGGCCCTCTGTCGGCTTGGTGATGGATGAGTGGATTGACTGATCTTGGATCCCTCTCTACGGTGCAGCCTAGCCTCTATATATAGCGGTGGCCCGGGTCCTCTTCCCTTATCGCAATGGCGGGAAGGGATCCCACAACGGCCAATTTCGAAGGGGGACAGGAGTACATGCCCGCCCTGCCCAAAGGCGGTCTTCGCCTGCAAAGTAGCTGTTGATGATGCGGAGGTGGGCTCGGCAATGACATCCGTCCTGCGGGGCTCGTGGTCGTGGTCTTGTTGCACTGGAATGGAAACCTTTGGGGGGGTGCTTTGGGAACCCGCGCACGTCCTTGCTCCCTTTGCACCAAAGGGGAAACTGCGGCGCCTGGCACGCTGGCGCCCGCCTGTCCTTCCTTGCGTCATCTTTGACTCCTGAGGCCGGGATCTGCATAGAGATCTCCGCCGCTCCGGAGGGGGCCTAGGGAGGCCCATCCCTTGCTGGTCTTGATGCCGCTCCTCCTCGCGAGCCTAGGGCCCTCACGAGGGCCTTGTCTTGAGTGGGGCCGTGCATGGCTGACGAAGTGGACCATGCCCTGGGCCGCAGGCAGGCAGGTCTGGGTACCCCCGTTCCCAGAACGACGACATGACTGACCCTTGATCGTTGTGCCGTCTCATGCTCTCCGCTCTTCGTGCAACGTGACCCCCTTGCCGAACCACAAGGGACCTCTGGTCCAATAGGTGATCATGAGCATCCGTGCCCCGACAACGATGTAGACAACTAGCCCAGCTACGTGGAGTGATGGCTTGGCGGGCGATGGCCTTGGCGCTTGCGCTATCGCCCGAGCCCCCTGGCTAGGAAGGCTTGCCGGTTCGCTCGAGTCTTTGCACGAAGGGCTTGGCATCCAGATTTAGGCCGGCAAAGGTCATGCCGGTCCGGAGGCCACGGTCGTCTGGTGCACATGTCAGGGTACTAAGGGCCTCGTTCTTTAGTACACCAACATACCGTGGCCCTCACACGTAAGCGCGCCCGCCCCTCGCCGACGACGGCCACCGGAGCCGCCAACCGTCGTCATGAACATGCAGGGGGCGGTGTTGACCCTTAGTGTGGGTACCATGGCCCACTTGTCAGGGAGAGAGGAGCTCTGTGAGTGAGAGTCTTTTCTATTTTTTGTTTTGTTTTTAGTTAGGCCCACATGTAAGCGTGTGTGAGAGAGAGGGTGAGAGAAAGAGTTTTTCCTATTTATTTCTTTATAGTGGGTCTCACGTGTAAGTGACACATGGAGTCAGGGGCAAAATGTCCATCATACTTTTAGATAGCGGTCAAAGCCCTTTGACAGGACGGTAACAGCACAGAAGGGTATTTCTGTAGGTGCATCTAACGACACAAGGGCAAATTTGAGCATGCTGCGAAATTAGGGGAAAATCTGAGTATCGGGTTCGATTTAGGGACACAAATGTAAAACACCCTTTTTCTAATATTCCAAATCTGAATGAAAATATATTTATGAATTTTTTGAGTCGGTTTACTTACCGTATCACATACCTACCCCTTTTCAGGACTCTAGAGTGTTCCAGAAGGTCTCTCTTATGTGTTATTCCCGTGTCATTGCTTGAATAACATTAGTTTCAATATTAATGGGCATACCTGGGATATAATGTTTAATTCTTTGCCCTCGGCATTATCGATCTTAATGGCTCTGGAGCGATAAACTTCTTCGACGATATACGGCCCTTCCCATTTGGAGAGAAGTTATGCTACAAAAAATCTGAAACAAGAATTTTACAAAAGAACTAGATCACCAATTTGAAATTCTCGCTTTTGGATTCTTTTTTCATGCCATCTTTTAATTTATTCTTTAAATAGCTTGGCATTTTCATAAGCTTGTGTCCTCCATTCATTTGGAGAGCTAATGTCGAATAACATCTTCTCATCGGCAAGTTTGAAATCATAATTAAGTTCTTCAATTGCCCAATAAGCTTTATGTTCTAACTCAAGAGGTAAATGACATGCTTTCCATAGACCATTTTATATGGGGACATTCACATAGGATTTTTATAAGTTCTATAAGCCCATAATGCATAGTCAAGTTTCTTAGACCAATTCTGTCTAGACCTATTAACAGTCTTTTGCAAGATCAATTTTATTTATCGGTTACTCAACTCAACTTGACTGCTAGACTGAGGGTGATAACGTGATGCAATTCTATGGTTAACATCATACTTAGCTAGAAGTTTATGGAAATCACCATGAATAAAGTCTGAACCACCATCAGTCATTAAATATCTAGGGACTCCAAACCTTGGGAAAATAACTTTTTAAAGCATTTTAATAGATGTGTTATGATCATCACTACTAGTTGGAATAGCTTCTACCCACTTAGTAATGTATTCAACAGCAACTAAGATATGAGTGTATCCATTAGAGGAAGGAAAAGGTCCCATATAATCAAAACCCTAAACATCAAATGGTTCAATTGCAAGTGAATAATTCATAGGCATTTCCTCACGTCTACCAATGTTACTAACTCTTTGACATTCATCACAAGAAAGGACATACTTCCGACCATCCTTAAAAAGAGTAGGCCAATAAAAACCATATTGTAGTACCTTGTGTGTAGTTCTGTCACTTGTGTGGTGCCCTCCGTAGGCCTTAGAATGACACTTTTGTAGGATCTGTTCCTGTTCATGCTCAGGTACACAACGTCTAATAATACCATCTACTCCTTATTTATACAGATGTGGGTCATCCCAAAAGTAATGTCTTAAATCAAAGAAGAACTTTTTCTTTTGTTAGTTGGTAAAATTAGGTGTTATATATTTAGCAATGCTGTAATTAGCATAATATGCATACGAAGGAGTGCTACAGGAAGCATTTATAATAGCTAATTGCTCATCAGGAAAATTATCATCAATAGGCAGTGGGTCATCAAGAACATTTTCCTTTCTAGACAAGTTATCTGCTAGAGGATTTTCAGCTCCTTTTCTATCAACGATATGCGAAGCAAACTCTTGAAGTAAAAGAACCTACCTAATTAGTCTAGGCTTAGCATCTTTCTTTTCCATCAGATATTTAATAGCAGCATGATTAGTGTGAATAGTAAATTTGGAATCAACAATATAAGGTCTAAACTTATCACATGCAAACACAACTGCTAAAAATTCTTTCTTAGTAGTAGCATAATTTCGTTGAGCATTGTCTAGAGTCTTACTAGCATAATGAATGACATTCAAGTTTTTGTCTACTCTTTGCCCTAGAACAGCACCAACGACATAATCACTAGCATCACCCATAATTTCAAATTGTAGATTCCAATCAGGTGGTTGAACAATAGGTGCAGAAATTAAGGCTTTCTTAAGTATTTCAAAGGCTTCTACACAATCATCATCAAAAACAAATGGAATAACTTTTTGAAGAAGATTAGTTAATGGCCTAGAAATCTTCGAGAACTGTTTAATAAAACGCCTATAGAAACCAACATGACCGAGGAAACTCCTTATACCTATAATATCTTTAGGACATGGCATCTTCTCTATTGCATCAACTTTAGCTTTGTCTACCTCAATACCTCATTCGTAAATTATATGCTCGAGTACAATACCTTCATTAACCATAAAGTTGCACTTCTCCCAATTCAAGATGAGATTAGTTTCTTCACATCTCTACAAATTTCGATCATGGTTCCTCAAGCAATCATCAAAGAAGTCCCATAAACGAAAAAAACATCCATGAATACCTCAACAATCTTTTCACAAAACTCAGAGAATATAGCAGTCATACATATTTGAAAGGTAGCAGGTGCATTGAATAAACAAAAAGGCATATGTCTATAAGCATAAGTTCCAAATGGACAAGTAAAATTAGTTTTCTCTTGATCTTCTTTTGACACAGGTATTTGAGAAAAACCAGATATTCATCCAGCAAACAAAAATGTGTATGCTTAGATAGTCTTTCTTACATTTGATCATTAAAAGGCAAAGGGGTAATGATCTTTTCTAGTATCTTTGTTTAATTTCCTAAAATCAATTATCATCCTATAAGCAGTTACTATCCTTTGTGGAACGAGTTCATTTTTATCATTACAAACAATTGTTATTCCTCCTTTCTTAGGAACACAATGAACGTGGCCTACCCATCTACGATCAGCTATGGGATAGATTATACTTTCCTCCAGAAGCTTTAATATTTCAGTTCTTACCACTTCCTTCATTTTAGGATTCAGGTGACGTTAATGATCAACAACAGATTTAGCATCCGGTTCCATATTAATCTTGTGCTGACATAGAGTAGGATTAATTCCATTAAGATCATCTAGAGTATATCCAATAGAAACTCAGTGCTTCTTCAGATTTTGGAGTAATCTCTTTTCTTCATGATTTGAAAGGTTAGGAATAATAATAACATGATATATCTTCTTTTCATCAAGATAAGCATATTTTAGGGTATCAGGTAATTTCTTTAGCTCAAACACGGGATCTCCCTTTGGTGGGGGAGGATGCCCTAAAAATGTCAACATGCAAGTTGTGTTTAAGAATAGGTGTTTGTCTAAAGAATATCTCATCTATTTCATTTCTCCCATTCATATGCTTATCATTTTCATGGTCTAGCAAATACTATTATAATGGATCAGTAGGAGGCACAACAATAGAGGCTAGACCAATAATTTCATCTTTACTAGATAGATCTTTCTCATGTGGTTGTCTACCAAATTTAGAGAAGTTAAATTCATGAGACTCATCACCAAAGCTTACCTTAACCTTCTCTGTGACACAATCAACTTCAGCATTAACAGTATTGAAGAAAGGTGTACAAAATATAATGGTGCAAAAATTATCTTGTTGTGGACCAAGTACTAATAAATTAGTGGGGTACTTAATCTTTCCACACAAGACTTCGACATCTCTAACAATCCCACGTGTTGAAAAAGAGTCTCTGTTTGCAAGTTTAATAGTGACATCAATACCTTCAAGCTCGGTGGGTGCTATGTCATTCATAATTTCTCGATATAAGGTGAAAGGTATAACACTAACACTAGCACCCATGTCACACAAACTATGATAACAATGATCTCCAATTTTAACAAAAACAACAGGCATGCCAACAACTTGTTTGTTTTTATCTAACTCATCCTCCTTGTTTCTAACAGGTTTTGCAATTCTAGCGGCCTCATCAGAAACGTAAATTACCTGACCATCAATGTTATCAACCAAGAGATCTTTAACCATAGCAATATTAGGTTCTAGATGTATTTGTTCAGAAGGTTTGGGTGTTCTAAAATGGCTTTTATTAACCACCGTTGTAGCCTTAGCATGTTCCCTAATCCTCATAGGAAAGGGTGGTTTTTCAAAATAAGTAGTGGGTACAACTGGATCAATATTATAAATAATTGTTTCTTCTTTAGCAATAGTAGGTTGCTCTAACAATTCTTCAATGAGTGGATGATATTTAAACCATTTCTCCTTAGGGAGATCAACATGAGCAGCAAAAGTTTCACAAAAGGAAGCTACTATCTCAGAGTCAAGTCCATATTTAGCACTAAACTTATGAAAAGTATCAGTTCCCATAAAACAGTTAAGACAATCAATCTCAAGCTTTATACCTGACTCTATACCTTTATCGAATTCCCAATCTTCATAGTTGCGCTTAATTCTTTCCAGAAGATCCCATTTGAATTCAATAGTTCTCTTCATGTAGGAACCGGTGGAAGAATAATCGAGTATTAATTGATCATCATGAGAAAGCCGAGCATAAACGTTTTGTATAATCATTTCTCTTGAGACCTCATGTTTGGGGCAAGTGTGCATCATATATTTAAGCCTTCCCTAAGCTAGAGCAATGCTTTATCCTTCGCGAGGCCAAAAATTATATATATAATTTCCTACCACAATGAACTAGATGCATAGGATAAAACTTCTTATGAAATTCCAGTTTCAATCGATTCCAGTCCCAATATCCAACATCATCCAATAGTCTATACCATATCAATGCTTTTACCTCCAAACATAAAGGGAATACCTTATTATTAACCTTGTCCTCGGATAAACCTACAAGCTTAAATAATCCGCAAATCACATTGATATATATCAAGTGTAAATCAGGATGAGTTGTTCCATCTCCTACATAAGGATTAGCTAACAGTTTCTCTAACATACCCGAAGGAATCTCATAATAAATATTTTCAGTTGGTTCAGTAGGTTGGGGAGTGGCTTTTGCCACTTCTTCTCGAGGCGAAGATACCCCGAACAAACCTCACAAAGGATTACTATCCATAGTGACAAGCAACAGTAAATTTTAGCACGTACCGAAAATGTTTGCTTACCAAATTCCAGTCACCAGAGGCCCTTCACTACCCGGCAACGATGCCAAAAAAGAGTCTGGATGACCCACATGTATAGGGGATCAATCATAGTCCTTTCTATAAGTAAGAGTGTCGAACCCAACGAGGAGCAGAAGAAAATGATAAGGAGTTTTCAGCAAGGTATTCTCTGCAAGTGCTATGAGTAGTAATAATAGATAGTTTGGTAGCAGAATAATCTATAACAAGTGACAAGTAAAAAAGGTAACAAGAGTGCAACAAGATAGCCCAATCCTTTTTATAGCAAAGGACAAGTCTGAGAGTACTCTTATATAAGGAAAACACTCTCGAGGACACATGAGAATTTCCATCTAGTCATGTTCATCATGTTGAGTTGATACACATTCGTTACTTTGATAATTTGATATGTGGGTGGACCGGTGCTAAGGTGATGTTCTTACTTGAACAAGCAATCCACTTATGATTACTCCCTATCGCAAGCATCCGCAACTACGAAAGAAGAATTAAGACAAATCTAACCATAGCATGAAACGTGTGGATCCAAATCAGCCCCTTACGAAGTAACGCATAATCTAGGGTTTAAGCTTCTGTCACTCTAGCAACCCATCACCTACTTATTACTGCACAATGCCTTCCCTTAGGACCATTAGATGGTGAAGTGTCATGTAGTCGACATTCACACGACACCACTAAAGGAAGCAACGACATACATATTATCAAAATATCGAACGAATACCAACTTCACATTATTACTTATGACAAGACTTCTCCCATGTCCTCGGGAACAATAGTAACTAGTCACAAATCATCACCATGTTCAATATCAGAGGTATAATAAATATGATTAAGGATCTGAACATATTATCTTCCACAAAGTAAACCAACAAGCATCAACTACAAGATGTAATCAACACTACTAGTAGCCCTCACGTACCAATCTGAGGTTTTGAGAAAAAGATTGAATACAAGAGATAAACTAGGGTTTGAGATGAGATGGTGTTGGTGAATATGTTTGTGAATATTGGTCCTACCACGAAGGAGGAAGGATTGGTGATGATGATGGTTTCGATTTCCCCCTCCCGGAGGGAAGTTTCCCCGGCAGAATCTCTCTGTTGGAGATCAAAAGGGCCTCTGCCCATGTTTCCACCTCGAGATGGCAGCGCTTCATCCCGAAAGTATCCTTTTGATTTTTTTTCTAGGTCAAAACCCATCATATAGAAGAAGAGGGGGGCCGGAGGCCTCTTGTTGGGCCCCCAAGCCATCACGGCGCACCCAGGGGGGTGGGTGCGCCTTGTTGGCTTGGCACCAACAGGTGCCCCCCCCTCTGGTATATTTTTTCTCCATAAATTCAGATATATTCCACAAAAATTCCTCGTGAAGTTTCAGGTCATTTCGTGTCCAGTGATATTTCAACCTTTTTCTTGTTTTCAAGTCCGGAATTCCAGTTTTCGGCAATTTCCCTCTTTGTGATGTACCTTGTAAATTCAGATAGAAAAGGCATAAGAATTGTATCATAAAGTGGAATAATGACCAAGAAAAGTATAAATATCAATAAGAAATCATGATGCAAAATGGACGTATCATTCTCTTCCCGAACTCTCTCGAAAAGAGAGGATCACGGTTAAGCACACGGTTGGTGTACTTTAGTTGAGTTTACTTCAAGTTTTCTATTACAGGGTATTATAAAATTTCCATTTTTCCACATAACCGCGTGCATGGCTCTCAGAAAGATGTAACCGTGCACGGGTACTCCAACTACTCCATCACAAACTAGCCACAAACTGCGATGGAAAACCTCAACCACAGGATAGTGATACGTCTCCGTCGTATCTATAATTTTTGATTGTCTCAAGCCAATATTCTACAACTTTCATATACTTTTGGCAACATTCTATATTATTTTTGGGACTAACTTACTGATCCAGTGCCCAGTGCCAGTTCCTATTTTTTGTCTGTGTTTTGTTCCACAGAAAATCTATATCAAATGAAGTATAAACATGATAAAAATTTACACAGATATTTTTTGGAATATATTTGAATTTCGGGAAAAAGAATCAATGGAACAAGGTGCCCGAGGTGCCCACAAGCCAAAAGGGCGCGGCTAGGGGGTGGGCGTGCCTCGATCGCTTGTGGCCACCTCGTAAGTAAATTGGGGCCCTTCTTTTGCCGCAAGAAAAATAAGTTCCTGATAAAAATCCCCTCAAAATTTCAGCCCAATCGGAGTTACGGATCTCCGTATATTTAAGAAACAGTGAAGGAGTCAGAAAATAGTTGCGAAAACAGGAGAGAAACAGAGAGAGAGAGAGAGAGAGATCCAATCTCGGAGGGGCTCCTACCCTCCGGGAGCCATGGTGGCCATGGACCAGAGGGTAAACTCTCCTCCCATCTAGGGGGAGACCAAGGAAGAAGAAGAAGTGGGGTGGCTATCTCCTGCTCTCCCGGTGGTGCCGGAATGTCGTCGGGGCAACTATCGTGACGATAATCTACACCAACAACTTCGCCTCCGTCACCACCAACTCTCTCCTCCTCTATGCAGCGGTGTAAAACCTCTATTCCCCATTGTAATCACTACTTAAACATGGTGCTTAATGCTACTTAAACCTCTATTATCCAATGATGTGTTGCTATCCTATGATGTTTGAGTAAATTTCTTTTGTCGTATGGGTTAATTGATTATCGTGATATGTTTGAGTTGTATGTTTTATATTGGTGTTGTCCTATGGTGCCTTCCATGCCACGCACACGTGGGGGATCCCCGATGTAGGGTGTTGCAATATGTTTATGATTTGCTTATCGTGGCGGCTAGAGTGACAGAAGCTTACACCCGAGTAAGGGGTTGTTTACATATGGGAGTAAAGAGGACTTGATGTGTTAATGCTATGGTTCGGTTTTACCTTAATGATCTTTACACTGGTGCAGCGACGTGCTATACAAACGGTTTTTAACCCCTTTCTGCGACGTAGTTGTAAACCGTCGCCTTGCATGTGTGGGCGATAGGGGGTCCATCCCAAATGACACGGATAACCCGTCGGCAATGGTGACCAACGAACGCAAACGATCTACCAAACGTAATCGTGTGCGGTGCAGGAATATATCGCACACACTATATTTTGGGCGTACGTGTGGGATTTGGGATCAATCACACACATCTATCACGAGTCAAACGCGTCTAATTGCTCATGGAAAACAAACAATGTTTGACCTTTTGCCATTTGTGAAACATTACCTAATCCACACGGGCCATGGTATAAACTGTGTGTGATATCTTCATCATCGCACACGAGATTTCCCTGGAAACCGTCTACCATGCATGATATCATTGCACAAGTTTCCCAAAATTTTTACGCTTGGGATCTTCTTTGCATCGGGCACGGTTTCCTGTTGGCTCACGTCTGAGATAAGGTGCTATCGCAAACGATTGAGGAGCTCCTAAGCACACGTACAAGTGGTACGAATCGTTTGCAATTTCTTATGTATCACCAACATTTCAGTTTACATCTCGTGTGCCTTTCCTGTAGATCACATGCGGTTGTGCTATGAGTTGTGTGTGCTTTTACTGTTGATCACAGGCGGTTCCGCTATGAGTTACATGTGCTTTTCCTGTATTTTGTAGGCGGCTGCTCTATGAGTTGCGTGTGCTTTCCGTTTTGAATCGCACACGCTTAGTTGCTTGAGCCGTGTGCGCTGAAAAAGTCAGCTTATTGTAAAATATCGCATTTGAATCACCCTGCAAATAGCAAATTCGCCACAATATGCAATCGACAAATAGTGTCCACATGAAGAACATTCATCATAATTTGGCACCATATGCAATTGAACGAATAGTGTCCACAGGAGGAACATTCATCATAATTCCTGACAATATGCAATTGAGCAAATGCTAGCTAAATTCCACATATGTAAGACCGACATATGCAGTACATAATCATACTGTACGAAATACGAAGACATAATCACATGGAAAACAATGCATCCATGCGTTTATGTTTAGCTGATAACACTATATGAATGTGTACTTATTATTGGGGGATATGAATCCTGGAATCTTCGACGTCTTTAGAGGGCTTGATATAGTGTTTCACAAAGAAGGTGCTGATAAATTTCCTAACATACATCAATTCATTGGCGGCGAGCGGTTCAGAAGTCATCGGTCCGAAGATCAACTGCAGGATTTTTAGATCAGAATGTGACATACATGTGGAGTAGAAGATAGTAATTAAGAATCAGACTTACTGGTTCTATTTTGTCAGCATCGACACCACATTCAGCATATCTTCATAGGCTAATCATGTGTGGGCAAACGTAGTATCCACATAGGCTGGTCCCTTGTTGTTGCTGAGGACACTGTAATTTTTTGTACAGTATTAGTCATGTATTTGGCCTGTTAGGAACAACCTAACCGGTGTAAGTTATTTCTTTTTTTTATTTGGAGAGAAATATAAAGAGGTTTACTTAGAAACTTGAACTATGACTAGCATTTTCTCAAAATAACGGATTTCGTTGTCTTACCGGACTAACCATCACGTGGTGCAGAGGTAGTTGGGCGTCGAACCGTCACCCTCCTAAAGTTATGGTCTTACACAATACACTGTGAATGAAGATGAATTTTCACATACTCAATTCTCGAACCAGATATGAACACAACATATTAAAATAAAAGAATTCAATACCTATCCATGAAATCCTGAAGATGACTCAGATCCTGAGGCGCATTTGACTCTCTCAGAGAATCTAGGTAGTAAATTGTGTTGCGTTTTGGAACAATGACCACCAAGATCCAGTGATCTCTACAGTTTAAGAAAACCTTGAACTTATGAACTATATTAAAAACTGAAAGACAATCAATGTATGCATGGTTGTACATTTAACTTACCCTTCATGATATGGCCACATGAAGAATTTTCCTATCTGTAACTCCCACAAGATCGTGGCGACATGCCCAATGGAAGCCTCGTGTGTGTCATTTTTACTTAACAAAATGTCGTTTGCTAAATCAGGATCTAGGAAATGCGCATGCACCCTTTTTGATCTCTGCACCATCAATCCCCTCAAAGGAATACAATACAGTTAGCTTTTTTGTTTCATGTACATCCTTGTATGGAGAAGTTGATCAGAGTTTGTAAAGTGCTTACAACATCAAGCATTTGACAAGAGTGGCAGCAAACTTATCGAAGTTGAAGAAGAGATGAAAGTCCTCAAATTCCACACTGATGGTACCTCCATCGTGAGAGAAATGATGACGGTCGTAGTGCAATTCCACAATATTATGATCTACTCCTTTTGACATTATGTCCATGCAATATTTATGTAACTTGCGACAACTAGAATTGCACTCCTCAAAGTATTCGCCCACAAAAAATGGTTGTCCATGCGTATACTTGCGTGCTTCAAATGGGTCTACTTTCTGACTAGAAAGTAGCTTTTCAACTTCTGCTTCAGACATTTTGTCAGAACCGGGATTACCCATCCCTTCAAAAAACTTGTTGTTAATTTAGTTATGGGCGATGACTCTTTCTAGTAGGAGGCTCTTGGTCCCGTCCCTCCTCGGTTTTGGGGGCCCCATCTTCCTTTGTGCAACCGTGCCCGCTTTCCTCTTGTTAGCTGAAGAATTTCTTGTTTGACATCCGAGGCGACGGACAGCTTACCAACCGTTGAAGCTATGACGGACTGCTGAGCTGTAGTACAGGAGGCGACGGACAGCTTACCAGCCGTTGAAGCTATGTCGGGATTCTGAGCAGCTGGTGCCAACGTGTCAGTGTGTTGATGTGGCTGTAACAACACATTGGTTTGCTGAGCAGGCAGTGCCGACACATCGGTATGCTTATCTGGTGGCTGTGAACTGCTAGACTGTTGAGCAGATGGTTCCTGACTTTCGGACTGCTTAGCAGGCAGTTCCGGACTTTCGAACTGCTTAGCACGCGGTTCCGGACTTTTGGACTGCTTAGCAGGTGGTTCCGGACTTTCAGACTGCTAAGCAGGTGGTTCGATCGGGTTTGTCTGCTAAGCATGCAGTATCGATGTGTCTGCACTATCTACTTTTGTGGCCGGCATCTGAACCAATGATCCGTCTTTAGCAGTTGTAGCCCTTGCCACATGCTGCTCAGGAGCAGACGATGACCTGGCATGTACGGCAGGAAGTCGGGTGTGTTGGTCATAGGTTGATGCCTCGGGCATCGGATTCCCAGGAGTATGTTCATTGGGGGAGTCACACAAGATCTGTTGTGGCGAGAAGAGAGTCACCGGTTCGTGGGCAACATTGGTTGCTTTTGGGGGGGCTGGAGGGATCTCATCCAGGAAGTCTATTTCTATCCGTGGCCAGTGGATATGATTTAGCCATGTTTCTTCCAAGGTCCTCAGCTCATCAGGGTCCCCAAGGACAATCTTCAAGGGAAAATTACTGAATCCAGGCTTTATTTCTGTCACGTAGCACTTCACACAACCTGGCTTCAATGGCACATTGTCCAACAAGAGTCTCCCATCAAAGTCAGGGTTGTAAACCCATGCTGTTGCACATTTTAAAGTACCTTCATAATGTGTAAGCACGGCCTTCACTCCCCCCTGTCCATATAGATCAGATATAGCACCATCATGTCCAGCTGCAGCATCATTGTCGCTGGGGTTTGCTGATACACAGCTACTCTTGTGTGGTGTTGCCATACAATATGTGGCATCATCCATGCCGACATCCCCTTGCGTCTCCTGGCTATCTCTCAGCATTAGTGTCTTCTCCTGCATTTATGACTCCTCAACTTCCTTTTGAACTCCAGGATACATGTCCCTCTTAATCGTTTCGTACATTGCTCTTCGCTTACCATCACTCCTAGCTTTTTTCATGCTGAGCCTCACTTCTTTGCTAAGTGAGAAAGCCCTCTTGTGTGGGACATTGACCCCAATACCCCTTGCACGGCCAGGGGGCTCTTTGGTAGTCACAGCCTCGGACAGAATGTCACATGGCCCTGAGTTCTATAGAACCTTCCAGTGTTTTTGGCAGCCTTTGCAATCGCATTATATAGTTCTTGGTCTGCTGAGTTTTCAAAGTAATAAGAACTGTGTCCATGCCTGTTTTCACGTGCCCGCAAGTAGTCCCTAGCGTGAGTGCCCCTAATTTAACTAAAGGTCGGGTTGCCACCCGCAGCTACTGCTTCTTTGTCCTCCTGCTCCCATATCGGGTTCATGCTGTAGTATCCTGCCACACCCATACGGTGGGGGTGTGTGTTCTTCTTCTGAAGTTCCGATTGCATGTCACTCTGCTTAATAAACTCTTCACTGGCCCTGACCCTTTTGGATTCTGTCCAGTCTTCCTTTGTAATTTGGGGGTATGAGGGGATTGGGTCCTTGCCTTGACTCAAGAACTTCTTGTACAACACATGCTTCTAGTTTCTCCAAGCATCACTGGCCTTCTTTAGTGTAGCGTGTTGCACCTGCTCTCTCCACTCCTCAGGAACATTGTAGTGCGCCATGATCTCTCGTACTGTCCTCTGTCATGTTTCTGTACCAGCCTTTTGATACCCCGGCAAATTAATGTTGAGCCTTGCCCTGCCAACAAATCCACACACACTCCTGAACCTCATGCGTGCTTTATCTGGTTTAGTTGGAGCCCAAGACTTCAAATTGATGTCAGTTACTTCGTATACATTTTAGGCTGGTGTGTGGGCTTTCTTGGAGCGCTCTTCCGGCTCTTGACTGGAAGTGTGCTTGTGGCAGCTCTATCCCGTTCATCATTTCTTGATAGATGATCATCTGTTGCAGACACGTTGGCTTCGGACTCAGATGAAGATATATCGGCAAATATATGACTGTCGTCGCTGCTAATAGACATCTATAGAGGACACATGCAAAATTCAGAAAAGGGGGTAATCATAAAAAAAATTACAGCTTGGCAGCTAGCTGTCTAAACATGGCATGTGATCATTTGGAAATGTACGGCTAATCTGTTCATTTTGTGTGACTCGTGCACACATGATATGTAACTCGACAATAAGTAATTGGAACAAATACAATTTATATGTTAGAAGGTAGATGATTAACATAAATACGCTCTCCATTATTTTATAATCATTTTTGGGACAAACCGAACCAAATAGGAAAAGGGATCGCGAGATACTAGACCTCACCGTGATGGAGGGCAGCAACTGACTGGTTTTTTTTGTGCAAATTCGGCAGGAGAGGCGAGGTATAGGATCGATGTGCTTGAGGGCGGATGGCGAGCCAATGAAGACGATGAGGCGTGGGCAGCCGCGTGTTCGCTGCGGCAGTGAACGGTAGGGTTGATGCTGGGAAGCTGGTACATGGCCGGGTTAAGCACGACAGCGTCGGAAAGGGTTCTGGTGTGGATCTGGGGGGCGGGAGGGGGAGGGAGCTAGCTGTCGATGGAGTTTGGGTAGAATACGCGGACAGTTGAGAGAAACGGGGGAGGGCGCGGGTTTGGGGGGAGGGGAGGGGGATATGTTGGCGGCTTCGGTGAAATGGGTGAAAAAAGATCGTCGTGTGCCCCGCGGAAAGGCCTATGCAAACGGTTTCATACAGTTACCCGTGTGCACAAGGAGCATAAATTTGTTCAAAATGAAAACCTGACAACTTTGAAATGTAGACGTGACCTCATCGTTTTGTCTCAGAATTGTTCCCATAGTACGCAGCTATCGTTGTACCCTAGTATTGATTTTGTGCCGCATTTCTGGGCTCGCTAGATATTTTTCAGCATTTTTTATCATTTACGGGGCATTTAGTGCATGTAAATCAAATCCCAACTTCAACAACGTGTGTTGACGAGAGGTATAAGGACTATCGTTCGATCTAGGTGAATCCTACGGTATAGACGTACGATCCGTGCGGTTTGTGTTTTGGCTAATCAGAACGCATGACTCACTTTGCGCGCATTAGGTGTCATCGGCCACGGTTTAGAAAGCACACGGTTTTAGTGAATGAATCATGTGCTATTTGTTTATGCACGACAATCATATTTTCATTTCAAATGAATTTGTGACTTCATCATTTTGCCTCGAATTATTTTCATCGGCACACAATCACCTATTAACACCTGTATTGATTTTCGGCTGCATTCCAATACTTGTTTGCTAATTTTAATACATTTTTTCCACAAACATTGGGCTTGTTAGTAATTGAATTGGAGGAAATGCATATGTATTCCGAAAATCACAAAAATGGGTGTGTCACCATGGCATGATGTGAATACCCCGTGGAAAAAAAATGATAATGTCTGGCGGAAGTTGTGATGTACAGCCCTTTGAAAACCAAGGCATCTCACACGAAGGATCATAGTTTCCAAATGTAGAGTTGACATTTCAGACTCTCCAGTTGGTGTCAACCTCATCCTTTCGCCTTGATTTTTCCCATGGTACGCAAACATCATTGTACTCCTATTATTGATCTTCTGGTGGATTACATGGCTTGTTTGCTATATCTAAGGCATTTTTTGCATTTACCATGCAATAGTGCACAAATAAAATCCCAACATGAATTACGTGTGGATGCTGGCAAAGAATCTCTTACAAATCAGTTGTGTGTCACTTTTGCGTGATTTTGGTCACTGTGCAAGGAATGAGAAGAATTTTTAAACATTTCGGATGGGAGATGCGTAAATGTCAGTAATTTAATTACAAGAAATGCAAATGGAGTCAGAAAATCATGAAAATCGGTGCGTCATTGTGTTGTGATCTCGAGACACCATGGAAAAAATTGGTAAATTTTGGCACAAGTTACGATGATCGCTCCTTGGAAACCGTAGCATCTCACTAGAAGGATCATAGTTCCAAAGTGAGAAGTGGCAAATCGAACTCCAATAGACGGTGTCTTCATCGCCTCTCCTCCAATTTTTATACCACGGTAGCAATCATTATTATACGCCAGGTTTGATTTTCTGGCGCATTTATGGGCTCGTTTGACATTTTTCAGCATTTTTTATCATTTACGAGGCATTTAGTGCATATAAATCAAATCCCAACTTCAACAACGTGTGTTGACGAGAGGTATAAGGACTGTCATTCGATCTGGGTGAATCCTATGGTGCAGATGTACAATCCATGTGGTTTGGGTTTTGGCCAATCAGAACGCACGACTCACTTTTCGCGCATTAGGTGTCATCGGCAACGGTTTAGAAAGCACGTGGTTTTAGTGAATGAACCGTGTGCTATTTGTTTATGCACAGCATTCATATTTTCATTTCAAATGAATTTGTGACTTCATCATTTCGCCTAGAATTATTTTCATCGGCAAACAATCACCTATTAGCCCCTGTATTGATTTCCGGCCGCATTTCATGACTTGTTTGCTAATTTTAATACATTTTTTCCACCAACATGGGGCTTGTTAGTAATTCTATTGGAGGAAATGCAGATGTATTACGAAAATCACAAAAATGGGTGTTTAACCGTGGCATGATGTGTAGACCCCGTGGAAAAAATTAGTAATGTCTGGCGGAAGTTGTGATGGCCTGCCCTTTGAAAACCAATGCATCTCACACAAAGGATCATAGTTTACGAAAGTAGAGTTGGCATTTCGGGCTCCAATCGGTGTCAACCTCATCCTTTCGCCTTGGATTTTCCCATGGTATGCAAACATCATTGTACTCCTATTATTGATCTTCTGGTGGATTGCATGTCTCGTTTGCTATCTAAGTCATTTTTTGCAGTTACCATGTTAATTAGTTCTTATAAATAAAATATCCCAAGATGAATTACGTGTGGATGCTGGCAAATAATCTCTTGCAAATCATTTGTGTGTCACTTCGCGTGATTTTCGTCATTGAGCAAGGAATGAGAAGAATTTTCAAGCATTTTGGATGGGAGATGTGTCCACCTAAATAAATGTCAGTAATTTAATTACAGGAAATGCAGATGGACTCAGAAAATCACGAAAATCGATGTGTCATCGTGGCGTGATCTCGAGACACCGTGGAAAAGTTTTGGTAAAATTTGACAGAAGCTACGGTGATCATTAATTGGAAACCATAGCATCTCAGTACAAGGATCATAGTTCCAAAGGGAGAAGTGGCAAATCGAACTCCAATCGACGGTGTCATCATCGCCTCTCCTCCCAATTTTTCCCACGGTAGTCAATAATCATTATACCCCAGGTTTGATTGTCTCGCGCATTTTTGGGCTTGCTTTCTATATTTAAGCCATTTTTTGCATTTACTGGTCATTTAGTGGATATAAATTGAATCCCAACTTCAACAACGTGTGTTGGCGAGAGGGATAAGGACTACCGTTTGATCTGGGTGCATCCTATGGTACAGACGTACGATCCATGTGGTTTGGGTTTTGGCCAATCAAAATGCACGACTCATGTTGCGCACATTAGGTGTCATCGGCCACGATTTACGAAGCAAATGGCTTTAGTGAATGAACCGTGTGCGATTGGTAAACCAAACTAAACATGTTTAGTTCATACATACCAGAGTGAGATCAATTGAGCGATCTAGCTATAGGGTAAATTATCATTGATATTTAAAATTCATTGCTACGGTTGACAACATATTAATCTAGATCAACATAAGGTTGGGCATACCTCGCAATACAGTACATGCGAAACTTCTAACAGAACGGACTCAGTACACATTGCTCACGATTCAGTACATGCAACAATTTTGTACATTAGACATAATGATTAGGTTTTTAAATCAATTCCCATGTACATGGGGTGATCGCGATCATTAGGTTGACCCCTAATGAACTTAGGATTTCTGATGATTTTACGCTTCTCCTCTTTTATGTTGCGTGGCCCCTCAGGTGGCAACTCATCATATTGATTGTACTCCTCCTCATCACCAACATTCTCGACACCTAGTACCCTCCTCTTCCCATACATCACTACATGGCAGTGCGTATGCAAGAGGGCTGGCACAAAGAAAATCTGGGTTGCATCACTGGCAAGAATAAACGGGTCCTTGTGATATGCCATAACTCTGCACTTGAATAATGCCACCTTCATTGGCACATAGTTAAGATCCCAAATCTTTTTGATGGTTCCATAGTACGACTTTTAATCATCTTCCTCTACAGTTAGGCATTCTATTCGAACACAGCTATTTTGGTACGAGGTCTTAGCATCACGTTCCTTGATGTCTACTACGCAACTTTATTCTTGTAGACTCTGTTGGGCCTCCAAGCGCAGAGTTTTGTAGGACAGTAGCAATTTTCCCTCAAGTGGATAACCTAAGGTTTATCAATCCGTGGGAGGTGTAGGATGAAGATGGTCTCTCTCAAATAATAAAAAGTCTCTTGTGTCCCCAACACAGCCAATACAATTGCAAATTGTATAGGTGCACTAGTTCAGCGAAGAGATGGTGATACAAGTGCAATATGGATGGTAGATATAGGTTTTTGTAATCTGAAAATATAAAACAGCAAGGTAAAAAATAGTAAACAGCGAGCAAAACGGTATTGCGATGCTTGAAAACAAGGCCTAAGGTCCGTACTTTTGCTAATACAATCTCTCAACAATGCTAATATAATTGGATCACATAACCATCCCTCAACGTGCAAGGAAGAATCACTCGAAAGTTCTTATCTAGCGGAGAACATAAGAAGAAATCATATGTAGGGTACGAAACCACCTTAAAGTTATACTTTCCGATCGATCTATCCAAGATTTCGTAATAAAATAACACCGAGTTATCCTTTCCGATCAATCTTTCTAGAGTTCGTACTAAAATAACACCACATGATACGCATCAACCAACTCTAATGTCACCTAGACACTCCAATGTCACGACAAGTATCCGTGAGTTAATTATAAGATACGCATCAAACAATTTCAGATTCATAATACTCAATCCAACACAAAGAACCTCAAAGTGTGCCCCAAGATTTATACCGAAGAAAGTAGGACAAGAACGTGTATCAACCCCTTTGAATATATTGACCCAATGTCACCTCGGGAATCCGCAACTTGAGTACCAAAATATATATCATGTGAATCAATAGAACACCCCATTGTCACCACGAGTATCCACATGCAATACATATCTCAAGTGTTCTCGAATCCAATATTCAATCCAACATAATGAAATCTCAAAGGAAAAGATTCAATTCATCACAATATGATAGCAAGTGAATAACATCATATGATCCGACTATATTAACAAAGCCCGTGATACATCAAGATCGTGACATCTCAAGAACACGAGAGAGAGATTGAACACATAGCTACAGGTACATACCCTCAGCCCCACGGTGGATTATTCACACATTATCATAGTGAGAAAGAGAGAGTTGGTTATAGAGAGGTGGAGCCCCAAAGAGATGGAGGCGATGGCGGCCACGGCGCCAGTAACGACGGGCGGCGGCCCCTTGCCACCCCCCCCCTTCTTCCTTGGTCTTGGTGCTGCAATGGAGGAGCCTCTCCCCTTCTTGGCGGCAGCCAAGGGAGAGGCAAATTCGTGGCTTTTGGTGGCTCCCCCGAAATTAGGGTTTTTCTCTCCTTATATGTGTCTCTTGGTCCTCTATGGCCCTACGATGGATGGACCCTTGATCCAATGGCTCTTGGGCACCTCTAGAACCTTCCTAGGGACTCCTCACAGCCCTCATGAGTCCTCAAAGTCTTGGCTTGGCCGAATACATCAGATATGGTAAGAGTTGGACTCAATCACGTCATCATTTCTCGTAATCCCGTAATCAGATATTTTCTTCCAATAAAATTCCCCACACTTTCCTAGTTTTAGCTTTTTCCATTTGAGGCCGTCTTCGGGGGTTAAACGGACGATCTCTAAGAACTGTTTGTGGACAGATTTCAGGAAAGTCAAAGTCCTCCTCCAAGAAGGCTTCTTTTGCGTTTTTTCGCCAATTTTCAATTAATTCCTACACATCAAAGTGTGAAACAAGAACTTTTGCAATTTTGCAACTATTAATAGGTTAGTCCCAATAACTCATAAAACCATAGTAAAATATAAGAAAATATGACATACTTCATAAATTATCGATACGTTGGAGACGTATCAGGATCCCCAAGCTTAATTCCTACTCTTCCTCGAGTAGGTAAATGATAAAAGAGATAATTTATGAAGTGTGAATGCTAGCATAATATATAAGTTTGATCATTGATAATTTCAGTCAATTTTCTAGCATCATAAGCAGCAACTTCTTCTCATAAAAATCATCATGATAGAGTAGCAACCAATTCACATGTTATGTTTCAAACAATGAATTCTCTTGAAAATTAGCAACCTATGTTCTTTGTCACCAAACAATTCCAATTCAACTTATTCTCAACAAAGTCTAAGTAAGAGCCCCACATACTCAATCATCATATAGTCTTCTATGTTTACTAGTACTCAAAGCATATTTTTAAAACAAATGGCATCCATCGAACACAGAGAAATAGGGGCTTAATGTTTCGCCTCCCAACTCATTTATCATAGAGATAATTGTCAACAATAATAAGTCATGATCAAATATATTCGACTGGATATATATGTTTGGATCTGTCCCCACCACATGATGCTTGCCAACTAATAGACTGAGTATGGAATAAGAAGTTGACTCAACATGAATAGTAAATAACATGAAAGTAAATAGATTGTCCCTTCGCAGAGGGAAGCAGGGATTTGCAAAGGTGCCAGAGCTCAAAGCTTAAATCAGAGATAAATATAATTTTGGGAGGTGCACCCTTCCTATCAATGTTACGACCAAGCGTTATCAATATCTTCCATGTTAAACACATTAGCGGCGGTTCCCAAGCAGTAAAAGTAAAGGTTTACTCCCCTACACCAACAAACACACTCCACGGCTAGCGGAATCCACGGGTACCGTCCATACCAACAACATTCCCGGCGGAGTTTTGTTTAATTATTTGCATTTTTTTTATTTCGGGACTGGGAATCCCTATTACCGCCCCTCTCGTGCAAGGACGAGTGAATAAACACTCATCATGAGAATAACCCGCTTAATTTGGAAGATACTGACCGCCCCCCGTCGCTCCATGAGCGGTCCAGGCACACAAAACAGATGCTTATTTGAGATTTTAGACGTGGCACATGCAAATTTACTTGGAACGGCAGGGTAATAACGCATATAGGTAGATATAGTGGACTCTCATGGCAAGAAACTCGGTTTTAGGGTTTTTGGATGCACAAGTAGTATCTCTACTTAGTACGAATTTTTGGCTAGCAAAAGATCCTAAGCAAACACCACATGAGGATCCATAACAATATAACTTCTGTGCAAATATACACAACCATAACTCATTACGTTGTCTTCCTTGTCCAACTTCAACTAACTTGCTCAAGTTTGAAAATAATTAATGGGTATTCACAATCATAGAAGATGTCCAAGGTAATATATTTGTATGTGAAAGTTCTCTTTCTTATACTAATCATTCATGAATTGCTTGTATGACCAATTTGATGATTGTCAAACTTCAATAGATTTTAGTTTATAAACCAGATGTGAAACTACTACCAAGCATAAAGCACATTAATAATTTCAGATTTATGATATCCAATTCATTCACAATTTACTCATAGGATATAAGTGAAGCACAAGAGTAAACATCAAACTACTCTCAAAAGATATAAGTGAAGATCAATGAGTAGTCAAACAATAAAGTAGTTATGTGAGGACTCTCTCTCTCAATAAATATTTTCAGATCTGAGTATTTTATTCAAACAGCAAACTAAATAAAAATAGAACTCCAAGAATAGCACGCATCATGTGAACGAATAAAAGTTTAGGCTCAACATAGGCTAACCGATAGTTGACGAAGAGAGGAGGGATGCGTAGCATCCCCAAGCTTACATGCTTGAAACTTCTTGAAATATTTACTTGGGGTGCCTTGGGCATCCCCAAGCTTGAGCTTTTGTATCTCGTTCAATCCTCTCATATCCCGGTTTCACCTATTCTCAAAAACTTCATCCACACAAAACTTGAAAAGAACTCGTGAGATAGGTTAGTGCACATAATAATAAATCAACTCTCTATGTACTGCCAAGACAAGTTGCATAATAATTTCCAAACATTATCTACTGTATACTATCATTTCCACAATTTATATCTACCAATATAGGCTATGGAAACTATAGGATAAGTAGATAACAAAACTATGACAACAATCTGTCAAAACAGAATAGTCCGTAGCAATTTATGAAAACAGTGTACTTCTTTAACTCAAAAAATTATGAAAATTTAGGACGTGATAAAGAATTTATATTATAACACTGTGTAAAAAGTTCAGAAACTTTCCACGTTCCAGTAAAATATGAAAATTCAGACACTACAACAAAAGTTTCTGTTTTTACACAGCACCAATAACACATGCAATGCAAGCATCCTAAGGAAACTCTTGGAACTTTTTATTGAAAAATAAGATTATAAATAACATATAACAGGGAAAAATAAAATAAAATGACGCTCTAAGTAAAACACATATTGTGTGACGAATAAGAATATAGCTATAAGTAAGATATACCGATAATGTTGGAGACGAAAGAGGGGATGCCTTCCGGGGCATCACCAAGCTTAGGCGCTTGAGTATTCCTTGGATATTACCTTGGGGGTGCCTTGGGCATCCCCAAGCTTAGGTTCTTGTCACTCCTTATTCTCCTCATATCTGTCTCTCACCCAAAACTTGAAAACTTCAATCACACAAAACTTAACGGAACTTCGTGAGATGGGTTAGTATAATAAATAAAGATCATTCACTTATTCACTTAGGTACTGTCAAGACAAGATTCATAATTGTTCTCACATAATACCTACTGTATTCTATCATTCCAATAATTTATATCACTGAATATAAGCTATGGGAACACAAAAACAAGCAAACTATGCATGCAAAACAGAATCTATCAAAAACACAACAGTCTGTGAAGATCTATAGTGTAACCATACTTCCCTTTCTATAAAAATTCAAAAAATTAGGAAAACCTGAAGAATTTGTTTATAAATACTGCGTAAAAATTTCAGATCATTATCACGATTCAGTAAAAAATAAAAATTTCTGTACTGGAGTCAAAAGTTTCTATTTTGGTTCAGCATCAATTGTACTCATCTTGTGAGTCATCCTAAAGGCTTTACTTGGCCCTTTATTGAAATAAAAGACACAAAACATGATTACTACAGTAACTTAATGATGTGGACACACAAAAACAGAAAGGAGAAGTGTTGGGTTGTCTCCCAACAAGCGCTTTTCTTTAAAGCCTTTTAGCTAGGTATGATGATTTCAATGATGCTCACATAAGAATAGTATTCGAAACATGCAAGGGAGCATCATGAATCTCATGACAAGAACATTTAAATCTAACCCACTTCCTATGCATAGGGATTTTGTGAGCAAACAATTTATGGGAGCAAGAATCAACTAGCATAGGAAGGCAAAACAAGCATAACTTCAAAACTTTGAACACATAGGGAGGAAACTTGATATTATTGCAATTCCTACAAGCATATGTTCCTCCCTCATATGGTAGCATCATGAAGGAATTTCACAATATAACTATCACATAAAGCATCCTTTTCATGATCCACAAGCATAGAATTTTTATTACTCTTCACATAAGCAATTTTCTTCTCATTCATTGTAGTGGGAGCAAACTCAACAAAATAACTATCATGAGACACTTGATTGACATAACCACATTCAATATTAAAATCATAATGAAAAGTTTCATGGTTACTATCACTCTTTATAGCATACATGTCATCATCATAATCATCATAGATAGGAGGCATGCCATCATTATAATAAATTTGCTCATCAAAACATGGGGGACTAAAAATATCATCTTCATCAAACATAGCATCCCCAAGCATGTGACTTTGCATATCATTAGCATCATGGATATTCAGAGAATTCATACTAGAAACATTCCAATCGTGCTCATCATTCAAGGAATTCTCATTAAGTATTTTCATAGTTTCTTCCTCTACCAATTGAGCACAATTTTCTGAATCCTTATTTTCACGAATGACATTATGAAGACGATACAAATGATGCAACCTAAACTCCATTTTTTTTGAAGTTTTCTTTTATAAAACAAAACTGGTGATAAACAAGAAACTAAAAGATTTAATTGCAAGATCTAAAGATATACCTTCAAGCACTCACCTCCCTGGTAACGGCGCTAGAAAAGAGCTTGATGTCTACTACGCAACTTTATTCTTGTAGACTTTGTTGGGCCTCCAAGCGCGGAGTTTTGTAGGACAGTAGCAATTTTCCCTCAAGTGGATGACCTGAGTTTATAAATCCATGGGAGGTGTCGGATGAAGATGGTCTCTCTCAAACAATCCTGCAATCAAATAATAAAAAGTCTCTTGTGTCCCCAACACACCCAATACAATTGCAAATTGTATAGGTGCACTAGTTCGGCGAAGAGATGGTGATACAAGTGCAATATGGATGGTTGATATAGGTTTTTGTAATCTGAAAATATAAAAACAGCAAGGTAAAAAATAGTAAGCAGCGAGCAAAACGGTATTGCAATGCTTGAAAACAAGGCCCAAGGTCTGTACATTCGCTAGTACAATCTCTCAACAATGCTAATATAATTGGATCACATAACCATCCCTCAACGTGCAACGAAGAATCACTCCAAAGTTCTTATCTAGCGGAGAACATAAGAAGAAATTGTTTGTAGGGTACGAAACCACCTTCAAGTTATCGTTTCTGATCGATTTATCCAAGAGTTCGTACTAAAATAACACCGAGTTATCCTTTCCGATCAATCTATCTTGAGTTCGTACTAAAATAACATCATATGATACGCATCAACCAACTCCAATGTCACCTAGATACTCCAATGTCACCACAAGTATCCATGATTTAATTATACGATACGCATCAAACAATTTCAAATTCATAATACTCAATCCAACACAAAGAACCTCAAAGAGTGCCCCAAGATTTGTACCGGAGAAAGTAGGACAAGAACGTGTATCAACCCCTATGCATAGATTACCCCAATGTCACCTCGGGAATCCGCAAGTTGAGTACCAAAACATATATCAAGTGAATCAATAGAACACCCCATTGTCACCACGGGTATCCAAATGCAAGACATATCTCAATTGATCTGAAATCCAATATTCAATCCAACATAACGAAATCTCAAAGGGAATGATTCAATTCATCACAACATGATAGCAAGGGAATAACATCATATGATCTGACTATATTAACAAAGCCCGTGATACATCAAGATCGTGACATCTCAAGAACATGAGAGAGAGATTCAACACATAGCTATAGGTATATACCCTCAGCCCCAAGGTGGATTACTCACCCATTATCATGGTGAGAAAGAGAGAGTTGTTGATGGAGAGGTGCAGCCCCAAAGAGATGGAGGCGATGGCGGCCACGGCGCCGGCGACGGGCTGCGGCGGTGGCGACGGGCGGCAGCCCCTTGCCCCCCCTTCTTCCTTGGTCTTGGTGCTACAATGGAGGAGCCTCTCCCCTTCTTGGCGGCAGCCAAGGGAGTGGCAAATTCGTGGCTTTTGGTGACTCCCCCGAAATTAGGGTTTTCTCTCTCCTTATATGTGCCTCTGTGGTGCTCTATGGCCCTCCGATGGATGGACCCTTGATCCAATGGCTCTTGGGCACCTCTAGAACCTTCCTAGGGACTCCTCACAGCCCTAATGAGTCCTCAAAGTCGTGGCTTGGCCGAATACATCAGATATGGTAAGAGTTGGACTCAATCACATCATCAATTCTCGTAATCCCGTAATCATATATTTTCCTACAGTAAAACGGGTCTACGGACCGCATCCGAACTCCGTTTTTGACGAATTTGGAGTCCATAATCAATGCCATAAAATTCCCCGCACTTTCCTAGTTTTAGACTTTTCTATTTGACGCCGTATTCAGGGGTCAAACTGACGATCTCTAAAAACTGTTTGTGGACAGATTTGAGGAAAGTCAGAGTCCTCCTCCAACAAGGCTCCTTTTGCGTTTTTTCGCCAATTTTCAATTAATTCCTACACATCAAAGTGTGAAACAAGAACTTTTGCAATTTTGTAACTATTAATAGGTTAGTCCCAATAAATCATAAAACCATAGTAAAAACATAGGCAAATATGACATGAATACTTCATAAATTATCGATACGTTGAAGACGTATCATTCCTGAGTGTAGAACATGTTGCCATTTATGTCGTACGCTTGGTACTTCATAATCATCGTTGATGGATTTTGTGCCAACCACGTTGCAAGGTCTTGATCGGATCCGCTTGCCAAACGATCCTTCAACCATCTTACATAGTCCTCATTGTGTGCATTTTTCTCGGCAGCTGGTGACAGCACATTGGGTAAGATGCTTCGTCGTATCTCCTCCATGTATTCTGCACCATAAGCGTCGAGTATCATGCTGTTAAGCAGTACCGTCAAATGGGCTTGATCGGCCATTTCTATAGGTGCACAAATCTGCGTGCCAGCAAGGACCGGCTTACCAGCCAGCCTTCCCTCATGACGAGAGAGGGGCACACCTTTGTCAAATGGGCTTGAAGTTTCTTGTATTCGGTGCAAAACTCCACCACCTCCTCCGCGGTATAACCTTGTAGGATGCTTGCCTATGGATGACATCGGTTCCGACAATAACGCTTCAATATTCCCATGTACCGCTCGAAGGGATACATGTTGAAGAAACACATGACCACAATACTTTATCTCATCCACAAGGTGCACGGTGAGATGGACCATGACATCAAAGAATGATGGTGGGAAGAACATCTCTAAGTTTGACAATATTCTTGCAATATCAGCTAGCATATTATCCATCTCTTCAATATCTACCACCTTTTGCCATATTTTGTTGAAGAAATCACAGAGATAAATCAATGTGTTTCTTATGCCGGTGTCCATCATATTCCTTATGGCCACCGAGAGGATTTGTGTCAACATTACGTGGCAATCATGTGACTTCATGTGAGGCAACTTCTCTTTAGCCAAGCTGTCATCCACGAGAATTCTGATGTTTGCGGTGTAGGAATAGGGTGTCTTAATTGACAACAAAAATTCAAAGAACTCTTTTACTTCTGCTGTAGTGAAGTTGTAACTCTAGTGTTGGTGGAGCAATTTGTCATCATATTCTGCTTCATTCATGCGTTCTGATTGATCACCAAGCATATTGAGTCGTGCACCATCATCATCCTTTCTTTTGCCTTTAATCTTGAGCAGAGTACCAAGGATGCTTTCATAGACATTCTTCTCTACTTGCCTGACATCAATGTAGTGACGCACACTTAGGAACTCCCATTAAGGTAATTACCAGAACACTGATTTCTTCTTAAACACTTCGTCCTTGGGTGTTATTTTTGCCGTCGAACCGGACACCCTTGCGAAGCACAACTTCAATTTTTTTAACCATGTTGTGGACTACTTTCCCATCATAGGGTCTTGGGCCCGTTCATTTCTCTACCGTACCATCAAATTCAGCTGTCATTTTTCGGCAAGGGTGACTTTTCCTTAAGAACCTACGATGACGCAAATACACAGTTTTGTGCGAGTTGGAAAGAAATCTACTCGCTGTCCTATCCATGCATGTGACACATCCTACTAGTTCCTTTCTTTTCTGCCCCGAATTGTTGCCTAATGCCGGCATATCTTGAATGGTGTGCAGCAGCAACACATGTAGCCGAAAAAACTCCTTTCCTTAGGCATCATAACAGTTCACACCAGGCTCTTACAATGTCTGCAGTTCTTCTACCAGTAGATGAAAGTAAATGTCGATATCATTTCCAAGTTGCTTCGGGCCTTTGATAATCATCAACATCATGATGTATTTTTTCTTCATACACAACCAAGGGGGAAGGTTATATATGCACAGAAGCACTGGCCAAGTGTTGTGTTTAGTGTTCATATCGCCAAATGGATTAAATCCATCAGTACACTCCCCTAGCCATATATTTCTAGGATCCTTTGAAAAATCTTTAAACCCGTCCGTTATTTTTTCCCACTGAGCCCCATCTTTCGGGTGCCTCATATATTTATCTGCATTTCGCTCATCATGATGCCAACGCAACCTCTTGGCCTCTCTAGGGTTTGCAAACAAACACTTCAACCTTGGAATTATAGGCAAGTACGAAAGAACCTTGAACGGGATTCCTATTTCGACCTCTTCGTCCATTTTGTACTTGTCCTTTGCTCTCCTGCGCTTGTATCATGCGTGCTTGCATAGGGGACATGAACGCAAATCTTTATAGTCACCGTGGTACAACTAAAATCATTCATCCAAGCGTGTATCTTCTGGACTTCAATTTCGAATGGACAAACAACTTTCTTCGCTTCGTTCATGCTTTTGGGGAGCACATTATCTTTTGGAAGAATGTCTTTGAAAAGATTCAACAACTGTGTGAAGGCCTTGTTTGAAAGACCGCTTTCTGCTTTAAATCTAAGAAGTGTCAGTGTGATGCTCAACTTGGAATATTTCTTTTTGCAACTTGGATACAAATCATTCTTGGAGGCCGCATTAATGCTTGGCACATCCTTGTACGCGACTATATCTTTTTCTGGGCCGTGGAAATCTGCAATCATAGTAGCAAAATCTGGCATATCATGAAGGTCGGTGTTGTCTGCTTCACACTCTTGGTTTTTCTTTTGGTTTTTTGGCATGCCAGTCTTCTGTGTATAGCTTGACATCTGAGCCGTGAGGTTAAATTCAACACCCATGCGACTCTGATCGGGGTTTGGCACCTCGCCGACATGCAGGTTATTACCTTCATCGATAACCGGCTCTTCACCGTGTTTAGTCCATCTTGTGTATCTACCCATGAATCCCCTTTTGTATAAGTGTAACTCGACCTCATCAATTGGAAATGACACTGCAGGATGTAATATTCTTTGCAAATTCTCTTCTTTGTTTGTTCAGCCAAAGCCATGAACTCCTTCACGCCATCCCTATACCTTGAGCTTGTCTGATCCCCCATCCATTCAGATCGTTCCATCTACACACGTTGCATTCTTAATGGATGCACAGAGATGGGTTAATAAATCATAAGATTTTAGTTTCAAAATTTATGGAGGGCGCTGCATAATGTTATCCAGCCATGCAATGATACTAATCAACCAGTCAATTTACACGCATCATCAGTAGTGCCCTTATATGAATTTAATACCTTAATTAGGCCACTCAAGGAAAAGAATACCTTAATTATTTAGCAACAGCACGGTGAGACAGCAGGGTCGAGGAGCAGAGCTTAGCGGGGCACCTCCCTAAAGTCCGGGCTCCACTATCCCGCCTACGACCGCGAGGGACGTGCTCCAGTCATGCTAGCGCCGACCACGTGGATTGAGCTCCTCCTATATCTCCCATTGCTGATTGAGGATTGAACTCCTATCATGCCTCCACCACCGATCGACCGAGGATGGACTTCCTATAACGCCGACACCGTCGACCGACCGGGGATTGTCCTCCTATCCGGCAGCCGCTGCCTCGGTCGCCGCCGACATCTCTATCAGCATAATGTTTTTTTGGGTTTCCGGAGAGCGGCTGTTTACCGCACCCATATGTACGGGGAAGCACATCACAAACGATCACCTTACGGAAACCATGTATCACGCACCATCTCACACAATTCGGTTTGGAAAACCGTGTGACATATACAACAAAATATGACAAATAGTTCCCCGACCACTATCATCAGATCCCCATAGTATCCCCGACTTCCCCAAATCCCTAAATAGCTTTCAAATCCCTAGCGCCTAAACTCCCTAGCGTGGCGCTGACATTGGGGGAATGCAGACGAGTGGTGTTGATGATTTTAGTGTGGCTGCACCGGATCGTACAGTCGCTCTTGGCAGCGCCACCACGACGGCGTTCACCGCCGAGCACTTGCCTAAGGTCACCAGGAGGCCGGTGTACTACAGATCTAAATCGTCTTATTAGATCCCAATCATTCCTTATCTTTTTAGCATGTCCAAAGCAAGCAGCTCACTCAGTCCGTCCTGAATTGTACCCCCCCCCGCACACACACACAGGAAAGTGATCAAATGCCGGATCCAGAGTATGACTGCAGTACACTCTGGCAACATGAGTTCGATTCCGAGTTTTTCGCCACCGAGAAGTATCAAAGGCTGAGTTGTGTGCACGGATACACTCTCGCTCGACATGTATGCATGGAGGGATTCAACATTGGCAGACGGTTTCTCGGTTGCCCCTTAGAGGTTAGTGATAAGTTCATCACTTAAGTTCAGTTAATGCCCCCACTCATCCTAATTATTTAACATTCGCAGGGATATGCGGCTTGTGCATTTGTTAACTGGTTGGATGATGAATGGCATGGCAGGGCTCGGTGTGTTATCACCAAGCTTGCAGAAGATAACGTAAAGCTGAAAAAGAAACTAACTAATCTGGAGTGTACAATCACTACGATGAAGCAAGAAAGAATCAATCACATGCAATAGATGAAAGCAAGAGACAAGAAGGAACTAGCATGCGTAGTTGTAGTTGCCGCATTATCCATCTTCTATGCGCTATTTGCAATGATCATTAGGGGTTTCATTTGATTATTAATGTCTACATCAATAAGCAGAGCTTGTCTATTGCTTACTAAAAATGCTTGTTTGACACCCGTTGTGTTTCATATAAGTGTGTGGGTAATTAAACAATGCATCTAGCGAACCATGTGAACTGCTAAAATGTACACATGTGAAACAGTTGGCATATTGCACACATTTGGATTCTCCAATCTGTGCGCATAATTATCACACTGAGAACTGCACAATAGTGGGAATTTAGAGCGACGGGCCGGGTACACACAATTGCGGTTGATTATATCGGAATTCTAACCGCCTGCCAAGGCGTCAATAGAATCCGTCAATCCCCAGCTTCAATTGCCATTCCTCTTTTCTTCACACCATGCTTCAGTTGCCACCATCTTCATCGCCACGCTACACTTTCACACACTCTGCAATCTCGCTTTCTCGCCGGTTATTTAGGTAGCGCAGCAATGTCGAACGAAATCGAGGACGACAGTTCCACCAGTCTAGCCCCCGATCTTGGGGTCAACCTCAGAATCATCATGCTCGTCTTCCAGCATGAGTCCGGTGTCGAGCCCTAACCTCCATTTTATCCGACTCATGGAAGTGACGCCACCGCTGAAGTCATCGGACGACGACCAGACGGACAAGGAGCCCCCAAAGGATGAAGAAGATGACAATGATAATGAGGAGGAGGAATGGTCGAACAAGTAGGATGGCGACAAGGAGCCGCCAAAGGACGAAGAAGACGAGATGATGAGGAGGAGGAGGAATGGTCGAACAAGGAGGACGGTGACGAGGAGCCACCGAAGGACGAAGAAGACGACGACGATGAGAAGGAGGAGGAATGGTCGAACAAGGAAGACGACAACGAGAATGCCGACGAGAACATCAAAGACTATGGTGATGACGACGGCAATGAAAAGCCAGCGGTCAGCAGCAAGAAGCGTCCACGTCAAGACGATGGCGCTGGGCCATCCAACAACAACAAGAAGAAGTAAAACAGACTTTACTCCTTAACTCTTTTGTTGTTTGCTCATATTTATTCCTTAACTCTGTCTACACTATCGATATCCTTGCAAACAGTTAAGAATATAGATTCGATACTGATCATTCCCAAAATCGCACACAGTTAGTTTCTTGAATTGTGTGCCCTATCGAGCACACAATTCAGAACAACAAATCGTATGTGCTATCCAGAATTATAGCACACAATTCTGATTGTCGAACTGTTTGCAGCGTATCACACACACCTTGTTACACCAAACCATTTATGTTCTTCCATACCATCGCAAACATTTCATCTGAGGGACATGTATGTCATACAACGCACAGATCCAGATCTGCGTAACCGTTTGCATTATATTATGTCTTCGCAAACAGTTCTACACTCTGAACTGTATGCCGTACATCACACACATCTCTGTTTGATTAACCGTTTGTGCCGTTTAGCCTCATCACAAACAGTTCATAACAGTCAACTGTCTGCCGTAGATCGCACATGTAACTATTTTTTGAATCGTATTTGATGGATCCACCATCGCACATAGTTCGTGTCATTGGCGACGGAGCTTGAACTATACCGTTTGCGATTCATGCATCGCACACAGTTTCGTCGAAGGGTCTCTGATTGTTGTGTCGTCTTTGGACCTTCCTGCAATAGTGTTAGTAGTTTCGGACGGTTGCTAGACTTCCAATCTTAAGTGCATATGATCCAAGTACGGAAAGTATGTTAGCGTATGCCCCTCCCTCATATAAAACTGCAACAGTGATTACAGGTCTAGTTATCGATTGCCTACGGACAAATCTTTCTCTTGTGCTACAAAAAGCTTTCTACTAAAAAATTAAATTAATTAATATTTATCTAAACAGCCCCTAACTTTTATTTACATGTTCTTTTTTTTATCTTGCAAACTTATCTTTTTACACCTAGTAAGTACTTGTAGTATTCTTCCTACAAAGTAGTTTTATTCTCCTTCTAGGTAAAGCGAACGTTAAGTGTGCGTAGAGTTGTATCGGTGGTTGATAGAACCTGAAGGGAATATTAATTCTACCTTTAGCTCCTTGTTGGGTGTCAGGACCGGTTTTCCAGGATATTAATTTCCCAGTAAATGGTCCTTGTGCTCACCAGCCCCAGGATTACTGTTAGCTGATGAGACACAATCTTGATACAGAAATTCCAAGCAAAATAAAAAATATGTAGTACAAGACCATTCTGGTCTATGAGTACAACAAAAGGTTTCTAGTGGTTGCTGGCGGGAGCGGTTCGGGGTCGTCAGCGTCTATGGGACTCCATTTCCCACAGGAACAGCTGACCTGGATAACTCCTATCTTCGCGCGGCTGCTATCTTCAGTGCCTAGGTTCCGGGGCTGTCGTCATTGCGCTCCTCTCCAAGCAAGAAATCTGGCCAAGACAATAGCCAGGGACAAGCCAGTGAGTACTTTGAATGTACTCGCAAACATCATGAAAACAGGTACAATATAGCAGGTGATAAACATGTACTGAAACAATCCACGATCGCTTAGTCAGTCTCAAAATAAAATTCATGATGCACGCAACCAGGTCATTCATATTAAACAGAAATAAGCAATCAGAGAATAAAAATAAAATAAACCAATCGGGTGTCTGAAGCGACGCCTCGAAAGGATAATAATATAAAGCATGCCTCAGTCGGGCGTCTGAGCGACACCACATAAAGGGCTTATAAGGAAAATAAATAACAAGCATGCCACAGTCGGGCGTCTGAGCGACACCACATAAAGGGCTTATAAGGGGAATGAATAACAAGCATGCCACAGTCGGGCGCCTGAGCGACACCACATAAAGGGCTTATAAGGAAAATAAATTACAAGCATGCCACAGTCGGGCGTCTGAGCGACACCACATAAAGGGCTTATAAGGAAAATAAATAACAAGCATGCCACAGTCGGGCGTCTGAGCGACACCACATAAATGGCTTATAAGGGAAATGAATAACAAGCATGCCACAGTCGGGCGTCTGAGCGACACCACATAAAGGGCTTATAAGGAAAATAAATAACAAGCATGCCACAGTCGGGCGTCTGAGCGACACCACATAAAGGGCTTATAAGGGAAATGAATAACAAGCATGCCACAGTCGGGCGTCTGAGCGACACCACATAAAGGGCTTATATGAGAATAATCACAATGAATATCCAGGAGGTAGAACCATCCCAGGGATACTCAATAATTCAAATAATATAAATGGTTAGTCCACAATAATAATAATCATAATTATCATTTGTCACATGTCATGATCAATGTTCCGGTTTAGAAGTTTTCCTCCTAAGACCGACACTAAGACCGACACTTGACCCATCCCAGACTGTAGTCCTTAACCGCGGACACGGCTATTCGAATAGATATAAACTCTGCAGAGGGTGTACTCTTTACCCACAAGTAACGGATTCCTTTAGTCCACCGGGACTAATTCCGCTTACGGTCTTTTAATTGAAAACACACCTGACCCGCACACACCAGCTTAACTTACCGATGTCTGGAATCACCCATGACACTCGTTAAGCAAAACTCTAAGTGGGGAGGCTCCAACCTCGATTAGCATGGGATCGAATTTATATTCGCGCGCTCTAAGGGGTGCCCCCCTCTCGGTCCCGGACCGGAAACACCCATGCCCCCGGACCAGGTGGCCTGCCTACCGGATGCACCCGGTATCTTCCACCATGGCCTCTCTGTACGGTGTGTGCCAAAAAAGGGGTTGACAACTTACTGAACCATACCCTACCTGCGGCAGGGACGAGTGGTAGTACGAAACAAGTATGGGGGTTACTGGAACAAGACTCGATCTATGGTCGACTCAGGAGGCTTATGTGTTCCCTGCATGGTTAGCACAACAAATATTTTTCACGGCATCAGACAGAAATCTCCGTTCTTCATACCCCCTCATGCCTTTCTGACCATTCTCGCTCCAACGAGATGTCAGCACCAAGCTCATGTCTACCCGAGACAGAGACTTCTCCGGATTCCTTCCGGTAGGCATGTGAGGTATAAGAGGGCGAATACTGTCACCAGTATTTTAGTATCAACAGCAAAGAATGCACTCCAAGGCATGATCACAACATCACATGAAATAACGAATGTTTCCAAAACACCTCGGTGTTGTAGTCACGTCAAACAACACACAATAAACATTTGACCGGGTTTCAGGATGCTTGCCTTCAAGGTGTAGAAGTGCAGGGTGCACCACAAAATTTTTGAAAGCTTTCTTCCCTCTCCGATTCCTATTTCGAAAAGTATTTGAATTAACACGTAATTCAAAAACAGTACAAAAAGTTGTCTTGGAAAATTTTCAAATAAACTAGATGAGATTACAGAGAAGTAGGAAAAAGAATCAATTCATTTGGAGTTTTATTTAAAAAGATATGTCCAGTCAAAGGTTCAGTCAAACTCTGTTTTTAAATAAAACAGAAAATAGAAAACGGTTCGCAGTGAAAACGCTTTCGGAAGAAGAAAACGTACTTCTGGGGTTTTTCGCTTTCTGAAAACTGTCGCGCACTTCCTGGAATACGTTTCCTCTTGAAGAAAACGCATTCTGGGTTAAGACGCCAATAGGCCAGGGCTTGTCTCGCCGACAGGCAGGGCCCGCCTGTCGGGTTCCTCTTCTTTCTGCCGCGCACAGCAGGCAGAACCGGAGGCGAGCTTCCGGCGGCGATTGCCGACGCCAGGAGGCACCTCTCCCGGAGCTGTGCACACCGGCGTGCTCAGAAGGGAGGGCCCCATCCTCTGGAGGGCAAAGGAATCACCGGGGAGCTCGGGGGTGAGCACCCTTTCCTCTGAGGCGGACCGAGAGCTCCGGCGAGCACGGTGTCGGTCTACTGCTGCTACGGCTCAAATTAACAGGGGGAATGGGCTTGCGGGGTCGAGAGGAAGCTACGGGTGAGGAAAGAATGGGACGGGAGGCTCTGGCTGCGGAGAAATTAACAGGAGGGTGGCGGCGGCTGGCTCGGCCGGAGATGGGGAGAAAGGTTCATCCGGTCGAATTGGAGCTAGGGGGGTTCACAGGGGGCTGCAGGTTTGCGGTGAGGGCGACAGAGAGCTTGAGGGTTCCTATTTATAGCGCGACGAGGTCGGTACCGAGGCAGCCGTGGATAAGATCGCCGGAGAACCGACGTTCTGTTGCTGCAGGGTGACGTGGCGGCGACTAGCGGTGTTGGCAGGGCGAGAGGATGAGGACGGCCTGTTCCAGGGGCAGCTGGCGGGCTGAGAGAGCTTGGGCAGTGCCGTGCGCGGCAAGCTCTGGCGGCGGCAGTGGCTGGTTGCGGGGGCGGCGCTGCGGCGAGTCAGGGAGCGGCTTGGCTGGTCTTGGCGCGTCGCGGCATTGTCAGGAGACAAGGGAGATGAACTGGAGCTAGCGGGGTAGGCGCTACTGGTCGCGGCGGCTCGGGCGCGGCACGAGCAAAACGTGCACTCTGGGCGCGCCCAGAGCACGCACGGCGCCTGCTCGATGGAATGCTAGGGGGGGCTAATCATGCTTGGATGCAAATGAAAATTAACAGGTTTCGGTTAAATACAATGGAAGGTTTAGGGGACATGGTGGTTTGGCAATTAGAACAAGCTCACAGTGCAATTTTAAAACCATGCCAAAATCTGGACATGCACTACAGATGCTCGACAAAATTCCAGGGGCATCTAGGGATCTGCTATGGCCACCAAAATTTCCACATGAGAGTCTCTTTAGATGTAGATGATAATGGTAAAGTTAGTTTGGGAGAAACAGAAACTTGTTAAGGCAATTTTTGGTGAAAAGCAATTCTGGACAGAAACGGTAGACTATAATTTCAAGTGTCCAAGTTATTCCAATGGGTCCGAAATTCTGGACTTAAGGGTTTTATAGGATGTACTATGAGTAGGAAAAATCTTAAGAGCAATGGGGCAAGATAAAATAAGGTTGTAGTACAACTACCAATCTGAACCAGAATAATGATGAGGATGGTTTGCTCAAATATTCCAAAGAACCCAAGTGGATTTTTACATAAACAAGAGTTATATACTCCTACTAACATCCCAGAATTTTTATAGAATTTTTAAAGGAATATTTAAATAGGTTGAAGTGCAGACTGCAAATTGAACCAGATTTAAAAACTTGAAGTGGTGCTGAAATTTTACAATTGACAAAGCTGGGTTTTTGCATAAAAGTGATCCAGGGACATCACATGACTCCTTCAAATTTTTGTGGAATTTATAAATGAAGTTATAAAATAGTTGTAGTGCAAATGAGGCTCTTAAAAAGGGAAAAATGCTATTAAATGAATTTAAATCTTGACAAATTTTATTTTAAAAATTATTACACTGGTTTTACTAAATGAAATAAAATGATTCAATAAAACATTCAAGCCACACAACACTATTCAAAAGTTTTCAGATAGAACAGAAGAATTTTTGAAATTCAGACAAAAGGAGTGGTTCTGAGATCACAAGAAAATCCAGAAAGAAAAGTTTTAATTTCCTGGCAAAATTTTAATTAACAAAACATGGTTAAATTTTTGGGGTGTTACAACACTACCCCCCTTAAGAAAAATCTCGTCCTCGAGATTTGCCAAAGGACGTATTTTGCAACAAGAAACATCATTCATACCACACGGCAATCGTAACAACAACAAAAAAAAAATATTCCACACACACATGATAGGACGGGGTCACAGTAAAATCGCTGACTAATGTGTAGTTGTGGTGTTCTAGCGAGGTAATTGATTAGGTGATAAAAGAACACGCGGTCTTGCATTTAGCATACGTGGCATGTGAGTCGTATAATGCGAGGACTTGCAATTTAAATTTTTGTTGGGAAAAACATTTTTCATCGCAGTGGTCTTTTAAGAAAAAATCTTATCATGTAATTTGCTATAATGAAAACAATCGATTTTTAAATCACAGCAGATAACTGCGACCAAAACTCACACAGAAAATTTTAAAACACAGCACTAATATCACGACAAGAGGTCAAAAAGCCACACAAACTAATACAATTAAAGCGCTGACGGTCCAGGTAATAAACTATAGTTCACGAGTAATTATTCCCCGCTGTGGGATATATCCTTCGTCTACTGGGGAGCGGATGGAAGACTCACAAAGTGCGTCTCTCTTGGTCTGGCCTCAGGGGTCTGCTAATGGCGGCTTGGGTTTATCACAGCAAGGGTGTGGAAAAATCCCACAATTATTGTAATAAAATCCCTCGGGGTTGCATCTGGGGTCATTATATGAATCCCAAGGTGCAATCTGAAAAAAAAAATGGCTGTGAAGGCATCGCACAAGGTGAGAGATGCTTGGTAAGGTCACGGAGTGGCCTCAAGTATAGCATCTAGGCTGGGTGACATATTGCGGTGCGTGGGCAATATTAACTGTCGGTTCTGCTATATGGTGGTCGAGGTCAATGCCACAGCTATATATATCGCAAAATGTGACGTATTACTGTGGTTGTCAGTTGGGGCAAACGTTCCCTTTATATAAAGAAAACGGAGTCTTCCTTCGCACGCTTGCGAATGGGACAACACAGGTGTCGACCACGGGCGTGTGATCGATGGGCTGGGCTGATAGGTTGGGCACCGACTGCCAAAAGCTGTCGGGTCACTATGTGGGCTATCGGTTAGGGTAGGCTTGGCTGTGGTGGGGATAAGATCTGGTGGGTGGTTTAACCTAGGTTTTCTTGACCCGGCTAAGATAGGGTTAGCCAATGGTCAGCCTGGCTCTGATACCAAGGTTGTCAGGACCGGTTTTCCAGGACATTAATTTCCCAGTAAATGGTCCTTGTGCTCACCAGCCCCAGGATTACTGTTAGCTGATGAGACACAATCTTGATACAGAAATTCCAAGCAAAATACAAAATATGTAGTACAAGACCATTCTGGTCTATGAGTACAACAAAAGGTTTCTAGTGGTTGCTGGCGGGAGCGGTTCGGGGTCGTCAGCGTCTATGGGACTCCATTTCCCACAGGAACAACTGACCTGGATAACTCCTATCTTCGCGCGGCTGCTATCTTCAGTGCCTAGGTTCCGGGGCTGTCGTCATTGTGCTCCTCTCCAAGCAAGAAATCTGGCCAAGACAATAGCCATGGACAAGCCAGTGAGTACTTTGATGTACTCGCAAACATCATGAAAACAGGTACAATATAGCAGGTGATAAACATGTACTGAAACAATCCACGATCGCTTAGTCAGTCTCAAAATAAAATTCATGATGCACGCAACCAGGTCATTCATATTAAACAAAAATAAGCAATCAGAGAATAAAAATAAAATAAACCAATCGGGTGTCTGAAGCGACGCCTCGAAAGGATAATAATATAAAGCATGCCTCAGTCGGGTGTCTGAGCGACACCACATAAAGGGCTTATAAGGAAAATAAATAACAAGCATGCCACAGTCGGGCGTCTGAGCGACACCACATAAAGGGCTTATAAGGGAAATGAATAACAAGCAGGCCACAGACGGCGTCTGAGCGACACCACATAAAGGGCTTATAAGGAAAATAAATAACAAGCATGCCACAGTCGGGCGTCTGAGCGACACCACATAAAGGGCTTATAAGGAAAATAAATAACAAGCATGCCACAGTCGGGCGTCTGAGCGACACCACATAAAGGGCTTATAAGGAAAATAAATAACAAGCATGCCACAGTCGGGCGTCTGAGCGACACCACATAAAGGGCTTATAAGGGAAATGAATAACAAGCATGCCACAGTCGGGCGTCTGAGCGACACCACATAAAGGGCTTATATGAGAATAATCACAATGAATATCCAGGAGGTAGAACCATCCCAGGGATACTCAATAATTCAAATAATATAAATGGTTAGTCCACAATAATAATAATCATAATTATCATTTGTCACATGTCATGATCAATGTTCCGGTTTAGAAGTTTTCCTCCGAAGACCGACACTAAGACCGACACTTGACCCATCCCAGACTGTAGTCCTTAACCGCGGACACGGCTATTCGAATAGATATAAACTCTGCAGAGGGTGTACTCTTTACCCACAAGTAACGGATTCCTTTAGTCCACCGGGACTAATTCCACTTACGGTCTTTTAATTGAAAACACACCTGACCCGCACACACCAGCTTAACTTACCGATGTCTGGAATCACCCATGACACTCGTTAAGCAAAACTCTAAGTGGGGAGGCTCCAACCTCGATTAGCATGGGATCGAATTTATATTCGCGCGCTCTAAGGGGTGCCCCCCTCTCGGTCCCGGACCGGAAGCACCCATGCCCCCGGACCAGGTGGCCTGCCTACCGGATGCACCCGGTATCTTCCACCATGGCCTCTCTGTACAGTGTGTGCCAAAAAAGGGGTTGACAACTTACTGAACCGTACCCTACCTGCGGCAGGGACGAGTGGTAGTACGAAACAAGTATGGGGGTTACTGGAACAAGACTCGATCTATGGTCGACTCAGGAGGCTTATGTGTTCCCTGCATGGTTAGCACAACAAATATTTTTCACGGCATCAGACAGAAATCTCCGTTCTTCATACCCCCTCATGCCTTTCTGACCATTCTCGCTCCAACGAGATGTCAGCACCAAGCTCATGTCTACCCGAGACAGAGACTTCTCCGGATTCCTTCCGGTAGGCATGTGAGGTATAAGAGGGCGAATACTGTCACCAGTATTTTAGTATCAACAGCAAAGAATGCACTCCAAGGCATGATCACAACATCACATGAAATAACGAATGTTTCCAAAACACCTCGGTGTTGTAGTCACGTCAAACAACACACAATAAACATTTTACCGGGTTTCAGGATGCTTGCTTCAAGGTGCAGAAGTGCAGGGTGCACCACAAAATTTTTGAAATCTTTCTTCCCTCTCCGATTCCTATTTCGAAAAGTATTTGAATTAACACATAATTCAAAAACAGTACAAAAAGTTGTCTTGGAAAATTTTCAAATAAATATGAAAATAAACTAGATGAGATTACAGAGAAGTAGGAAAAAGAATCAATTCATTTGGAGTTTTATTTAAAAAGATATGTCCAGTCAAAGGTTTAGTCAAACTCTGTTTTTAAATAAAACAGAAAATAGAAAACGGTTCGCAGTGAAAACGCTTTCGGAAGAAGAAAACGTACTTCGGGGGTTTTACGCTTTCTGAAAACTGTCGCGCACTTCCTGGAATACGTTTCCTCTTGAAGAAAACGCATTCTGGGTTAAGACGCCAACAGGCCAGGGCTTGTCTCGCAGACAGGCGGGGCCCGCCTGTCGGGTTCCTCTTCTTTCTCCCGCGCACAGGAGGCAGAACCAGAGGCGAGCTTCCGGCGGCGATTGCCGGCGCCAGGAGGCACCTCTCCCGGAGCTGTGCACACCGGCGTGCTCAGAAGGGAGGGCCCCATCCTCTGGAGGGCAAAGGAATCACCGGGGAGCTCGGGGGTGAGCACCCTTTCCTCCGAGGCGGACCGAGAGCTCCGGCGAGCACGGTGTCGGTCTACTGCTGCTACGGCTCAAATTAACAGGGGGAATGGGCTTGCGGGGTCGAGAGGAAGCTACGGGTGAGGAAAGAATGGGATGGGAGGCTCTGGCTGCGGAGAAATTTACAGGAGGGTGGCGGCGGCTGGCTCGGCCGGAGATGGGGAGAAAGGTTCCTCCGGTCGAATTGGAGCTAGGGGGGGTTCACAGGGGGCTGCAGGTTTGCGGTGAGGGCGACAGAGAGCTTGAGGGTTCCTATTTATAGCGCGACGAGGTCGGTACCGAGGCGGTCGTGGATAAGATCGCCGGAGAACCGACGTTCTGTTCCTGCAGGGCGACGTGGCGGCGACTAGCGGTGTTGGCAGGGCGAAAGGATGAGGACGGCCTGTTCCAGGGGCAGCTGGCGGGCTGAGAGAGCTTGGGCGGTGCCGTGCGCGGCAAGCTCTGGCGGCGGCAGTGGCTGGTTGAGGGGGCGGCGCTGCGGCGAGTCAGGGAGCGGCTTGGCTGGTCTTGGCGCGTCGCGGCATAGTCAGGAGACAGGGGAGATGAACTGGAGCTAGTGGGGGAGGCTGTACTGGTCGTGGCGGCTCGGGCGCGGCACGAGCAAAACGTGCGCTCTGGGCGCGCCCAGAGCACGCACGGCGCCTGCTCGACGGAATGCTAGGGGGGGCTAATCATGCTTGGATGCAAATGAAAATTAACAGGTTTCGGTTAAATACAATGGAAGGTTTAGGGGACATGGTGGTTTGGCAATTAGAACAAGCTCACAGTGCAATTTTAAAACCATGCCAAAATCTGGACATGCACTACAGATGCTCGACAAAATGCCAGGGGCATCTAGGGATCTACTATGGCCACCAAAATTTCCAGATGAGAGTCTCTTTAGATGTAGGTGATAATGGTAAAGTTAGTTTGGGACAAACAGAAACTTGTTAATGCAATTTTTGGTGAAAAGCAATTCTGGACAGAAACGGTAGACTATAATTTCATGTGTCCAAGTTATTCCAATGGGTCCGAAATTCTGGACGTAAGGGTTTTATAGGATGTACTATGAGTAGGAAAAATCTTAAGAGCAATGGGGCAAGATAAAATAAGGTTGTAGTACAACTACCAATCTGGACCAGAATAAAGATGAGGATGGTTTGCTCAAATATTCCAAAGAACCCAAGTGGATTTTTACATAAACAAGAGTTATATACTCCTACTGACATCCCAGAATTTTTATAGAATTTTTAAAGGAATATTTAAATAGGTTCAAGTGCAGACTGCAAATTGAGCCAGATTTAAAAACTTGAAGTGGTGCTGAAATTTTACAATTGACAAAGCTGGGTTTTTGCATAAAAGTGATCCAGGGACATCACATGACTCCTACAAATTTTTGTGGAATTTATAAATGAAGTTATAAAATAGTTGTAGTGCAAATGAGGCTCTTAAAAAGGGGAAAATGCTATTAAATGAATTTAAATCTTGACAAATTTTATTTTAAAAATTATTCCACTGGTTTTACTAAATGAAATAAAATGATTCAATAAAACATTCAAGCCACACAACACTATTCAAAAGTTTTCAGATAGAACAGAAGAATTTTTGAAATTCAGACAAAAGGAGTGGTTCTGAGATCACAAGAAAATCCAGAAAGAAAAGTTTTAATTTCCTGGCAAAATTTTAATTCACAAAACATGGTTAAATTTTTGGGGTGTTACATTGGGTTCGACACTCTAACTTATCGAAAAAGGCTACAAACGATCCCCTACACTTGTGGGTTATCAAGACCTTTTTCTGGCGCCGTTGCCAGGGAGGAATAACGTAGCGGTTGATATTCTTGTGTGTGCTTGTTTGTTTTGTCACTAAGTAATTTTTATTTTCTATTATAAGTTGTTTTATATCTTTAGTTATGGATATGGAACACGAAACACCGAAAAAATTAGTTGTACTTGCTGCTCGTGGAGATGGGGAACCTCCTAAAACCCTCCATGCTGGTTATGTGGAAAACCTTAAATACTACTTTGACAATGCTTAGAAATCCCCATTCTACATGATAATGGGAGACACGTTGGATCAACATGAGTACTTTAGGGATTATCGCTTGACTCAAAAAGGGAAACACTTACGGGATCAAATTAAAATGTTGCATTGGTATGCTTGGAATTTATGCTTGAGATGTGATTATACTTGTGGCTCTAAGATGGAGACTCCACACCTTCCCTTTCAATGTGAATTTAATGATAATAAAAACTTGGCTTCTTATTCTAATGGTATATATGATTACTATGATGTGGAACAAATAGAAGAATGTTTTGCTTTTGAGGGTGCTTACGAAATTGCTCCTTTGGTTGAAAAGTATGATACTATTTTTTACAAATCGAATTTTTTTTGCCATACTTAAATATTGTTATGAGAACTATGAATACAATGCCTATATTGCTGAATTTATTGAGAAAATGTCCTCTGCCTTGGAAGAGACCAATATTTTGCAGGAATTTATGGAAGAAGAAATTGCTGAAACTGTGAGCTCATTAGATGAAAAAGATGAGGAGGGGAGTGACGAACAAAAGGAGGAAGAGTGGATTTATCACCTGTGCCCACATTCTAATGAGAGTAACTCTTCAATTCATACATTGTTTAATTTCCCTTCGTGCTTGCCGATGGATGAATGCTACGATCCCTTGGATTCGTTTGAAATGTCCCTTTTTGATGAACTTGATACTTGCTATACTTGTGGCCATGATGCCAATATGAATTATGCTTATGGAGATGAACTTGCTATAGTTCCTTATGTTAAGAATTAAATTGTTTCTATAGCACCCACACATGATAGTCCTATTATCTTTTTGAATTCTCCCAACTACACCATATCGGAGAAGTATTCACTTATTAAGGATTATATTGATGGGCTGCATTTTACCATTACACATGAGGATTTTGATGAAGATAATATGCATGTGCTTGCTGCACCTACTTGCAATTATTATGAGAGAGGAACCAACTCTTCACCTCTCTATGTTTCCAATATGATAAAATTGCAAGAACCTACTTATGCTATGTATTGGCCTTTACTTTGTGTGAATGAATTGTTCTTTTATGACATGCCAGTTCATAGGAAGAGAGCTAGACTTCGTTGTCAAATGATATATATCACTTTGTGCTCACTAATCAGTTACAAATCATTGTTAATTAAAATTGGCTTTGATATACCTTGGGATCCGGGAGGATCGATTACTTGAGCACTATACGCCTAGCTTAATGGCTTTAAAGAAAGTGCTGCCGGGGAGACAACCCAGAAGATTCTGTTGTGTTATTTTAAAATAATTAAAATCAAAAAAAATAAAGTGGGGAATCTAAAACCTTTTCATATAGAAAAGTGAAAGTGAGAAATATGAGCACCGTTGAAGTGGGGGACGTCCTTGAACTTTTGTTCATGCCCATGGAAACTTTGTGAATCTTGATTACAACAAATTTTCAACAAAAATAATTACCCCCTTGTACAAATCCATTGTATTATAAAAATAATGTGCCAAGATTTACCTCTAGGATGTTTTAATTGCTTGTTTGATATGTGCCGTGCAAAAACAAAAACTTTTGCTGTAGTGTTTAAATTTTCATATTTTACTGGAGAGTTAACAAATTCTGAAAATTTTACACAATACTTCTATGATGTTTTTTAGAAGTGTTTGAGTTACAAAAGTATAGGTTTCATCTGCATCTTTACAGAGTGTCCTGTTTTTCACAGATTGTTGTCATAGTTGCTTTGTTTGCTTATGTTTGAATTCTTGTTGCGCCCCATTGACTTGGGTGCCATAGAATTATGATAGCATACAGTAGGTAATATTGGATTATAATTATACAAAAAATTTATGGCAGTACAAGTTTTGTGTGGACGAAGTGTTCGAAGATCGAGAGGTATCGATATGAGAAGAATAAGCAGAGACAAGAGTTCAAGCTTGGGGATGCCCAAGGCACCACAAATAAATATTCAAGGAGACTCAAGCGTCTAAGCTTGGGGATGACCCGGAAGGCATTCCATCTTTCTTCTTCGACAATTATCGGTATGTCTCGGTTTTTGTTTTGTTCACATGATATGCGTAAATTCTTGTAACTTCATGTGCATTTTATTTTAATTTTAGAAATGCACCATGCTGGTATGGTAAAGTCCATGGTTGATTTATAGAATGCTCTTTGCACTTCACTTATATCTTTTGAGTATGGCTTTATAGAATGCTTCATGTGCTTCACTTATATCATTTAAAGTTGGATGCCTATTTCTCTACACATAGAAAAGTGTTATTTGTAGAATGCTCTTTTGCTTCACTTATATTTATTAGAGCATGTTCTTTTCTAGAAAGAATTAAACTCTAATGCTTCACTTATAATTATTTAGAGAGTCAACAGGAATTGGTCATTAACATGGTTAGTCATAAAATCCTACATAAATCTTGTAGATTACTGAATATGATATGTTTGATTTCCTGCAATAGTTTTGCGACATTAAGATAGTAATATCTGAGTGCATGGGTGGATGATTATGGATTATGAAGAATATTAGTGTTAAGGTTTGTGATTCCCGAAGCATGGATGTATAGTCTCTAGTTATGCAATGAAGTTGGAGCATAATTTATCCTTGATTCAAATCGTTTCTGCTGTTGAATCGGGGGCACACGATGGTTAACTCCTACCAACCTCCTCCCTAGGGGCATGCGAGTACTACTTTGCTTCGAGAGAGCTAATAAAGCTTTGCAATAAATATGTGAGTTCTTTATGACTAATGTGAATCCATGGATGTACGCACACTCAACTTTCCACATATTTGCAAGCCTCTTCGGTACCCTGCATTGCCCATTCTCACCTCGAGGATTGGTGCAGCCTTCGCTGGTGCATCTAAACCCCGTGATATGATACGCTCTATCAGACATAAGCCACCTTATATCTTCTTCAAAACAGCCAGCATACCTACCTATCATGGCATTTCCATAGCCATTCTGACAAATATTGCCATGCAACTTCCATCATCATCATATACATGACTTGAGCATTCATTGTCATATTGCTTTGCCTGATCGTAAGATGGCAAGCATGATATTTCCATGGCTTATCCATTTTTTCATATCTTTTCTATGCTAGATCATTGCACATCCTGGTACACTGCCATAGGCATTCATATAGAGTCATCTTGTATAGCTTTATCATTATATTGAATTGTTAGTAAATAAAACTATGATGATCATCAATATTAGAGCATTGTCCCAGTGAGGAAAGGATGATGGAGACTATGACTCCCCCACAAGTCGGGATGAGACTCAGGAAAAAAATTAAAAAATGGGGGAGGCCAAATGAGCCTACCAAGAAAAAAAGAGAAAGAAAATATAAAAGAAGAAAAAAGGGGAAAAAATGAATGAGAGAAAAAGAGAGAAGGGACTTGCTACTATCCTTTACCACACTTGTGCTTGAAAGTAGCACCATGTTCTTCATACATAGAGTCTCTTGATTTGTCATTTTCATATACTAGTGGGAATTTTTCATTATAGAACTTGGCATGTATATTTCGATGATGGGCTTCCTCAAAAGCCCGAGGCCTTCATGAGCAAGCAAGTTGGATGCACACCCACTTAATTTCATTTGAGCTTTCATACACTTTTAGCTCTTAGTGCATCTGTTGCATGACAATCCCTACTCCTCGCATTGATATTGATTGATGGGCATCTCCATAGCTCGTTGATCCGCCTAGTTGATGCGAGACTTTCTTTCCACTTTGAATCCTTTGATATATACCACCATACTCTATTCCTCCTATATGCTATGTCCATGGTTCACGCTCATGTATTGAGTGAGGTATAAAAAGTTGAAGCGCGTTAAAAAGTACAATAAAATTTCTTGGTTTGACACTAGGGTGCTCATGATTTATACTTTATGCTAGGAAGACTAAGCATGACAGGCTATATGATATTGTAGGGATAACGTTCTTTAGCATTGCTATTTTGAAAGGACATGATCATTTGTGAGTAAACCTTAGTATTGGTGTCTTTATGTCAAATGATAAACTATTGCCTTGAATCACTTGTATCTTGATATTCATGCCATGATTAGACATTTGTTCAAGATTATGTTAGCTCTTCCACATCAAAAATTATCTTTTTTATCATTTACCTACACGAGGACGAGCAGGAATTAAGCTTGGGGATTCTGATATGTCTCTGTCATATCTATAATTTTTGATGTTTTCATACCAATATTCTACAATTTTCATATACTTTTGGCAACATTTATATTATTTTTGGGACTAACTTACTGATCCAGTGCCCAGTGTTAGTTCTATGTTTTTGTGTGTGTTTTTGTTTCGCAGAAAACCCATATCAGACAAAGTACAAACACGATAAAAAATTATTGAGATTTTCTTTGGAATACATGTGAATTTTGGGAAGAAGAATAAACGCAACATGGTGCCCGAGGTGCCCACAAGCCAACAGGGGCGGCCAGGGGGGTGGCTCCGTCCTGATGGCTTGTAGCCATCCGGTAAGTCGGTTGGGGACCTTCTCTCGCCGCAAGAAAGATAATTTCCTGATAAAAATCCCCTCAAAAGATTAGCCCAATCGGAGTTATGAATCTTCGGATATTTTGGAAACGGTGAAGGGGTCAGAAAACAGTCGCGAAAACAGGAGAGAAACAGAGAGAAAGATCCAATCTCGGAGTGGCTGCTGCCCTCCGGGAGCCATGGCGGCCATGGACTAGAGGGTAAACTCTCCTCCCATCTAGGGGGTATACCAAGGAAGGAGAAGGAGGAGGGGGCTCTCCCCCCTCTCTCCCAGAACGCCGCCGGGGCAACCATCGTGACGACGATCTACACCAACAACTTCGCCACCGTCACCTCCAACTCTCCCCCCTCTATGCAGCAGTGTAAAACCTCTATTCTCCGCTGTAATATCTACTTAAACATGGGCCATAATGCTATATATTATTATCCAATGATGTGCGGCTATCCTATGATGTTTGAGTAAATTTCGTTTGTCCTATGGGTTGATTAATGATCATGATTGGTTTGAGTTTTATGTTTTATATTCGTGCTGTCCTACAGTGCCTTCCGTGTCACGCACACGTGGGGGATCCCGCTGTAGGGTGGTGCAATATGTTTATGATTTGCTTACAGTGGGCGGCTAGAGTGACAGAAGCTTACACCCGAGTAAGGGTGTTGTTTATATATGGGAGTAAAGATGACTTGATGTGTTAATGATATGGTTGCGTTTTACCTAAATGATCTTTAGTAGTTGCGGACACTTTCTAGAGTCCAGTCATAAGTGCAGATGATCCAAGTACGAAAAGTATGTTAGCGTATGCCTCTCCCTCATATAAAACTACAATAATGATTACCGGTCTAGTTATCGATTGCCTAGGGACAAATCTTTCTCTTGTTCTACACAAAGCTTTCTAGTAAACAATTAAATTAATTAATATTTATCTAAACATCCCCTAACATTTATTTACTTGTTCTTTTTTTATCTTGCAAACCTATCGTTTTACACCTACTAAGTACTTCTAGTATTCTTCCTACAAAGTAGTTTTATTCTCGTTTTAGGCAAAGCGAATGCTAAGTGTGCGTAGAGTTGTATCGGTGGTCGATAGAACTTGAAGGGAATATTAGTTCTACCTTTAGATCCTTGTTGCGTTCGACACTCATACTTGTGGGTTACAGATATCCCATAGTATCCTCGGAATCCTGGTGCACAAGACTTTCATTAAAGGTAAAACAAATCTAGCAAGACCTCACGGTGTTCCAACAAATCCTGATAGGAGCCGCACGTATCTCATTCTCAGGGCACGCGGATGAGCAGTACATACGATGGCCTAATAGAAATCCTCCGAGTTGCCTCGGGGTGGCCCCGCAAGTGGCTATAGTTTGGACCAACACTCATGAGGATAACTGGTCCGGGGGTTGATTAATTTTCCACGCGTTAATTACTCCCTATGCAAGTTTCTATTAGTTAGCCAAATGTAGTACCAATGTTGGGCCTTGCCGAAAGAGTTGTATCTCGAAACGAAAATCAAGGGGGTCCCCATAACAACCCCGAGCATGTTAGGAGCGCTCAATATGGAACATAACACCGATACTCGGAAACTAATGCGAGAAGAGTGGAACAAAACACCAAGCAAACGGCCAAGCCTTCCACCCTTTACCAAGTGTATATATGCATTAATTAAATAGCAAGAATATTGTGGTATCCCACGATATCCATGTTATCACATGGAACCACCTGCACCTGCAACTAGCAATGCTATAAGAGGGACCGAGCAAGCGGTAACTTAGCCAAACAACGGTTTGCAAGGATGTGGAGGGTTAGAGGCTTATCATGGCATTTTTAGAGGCTTGACAAACAAGTGGTAGGTAGGGAGACATAGCGATAGAAACGAGACAACTAGCATAGCAATGGTAGTGGTGGTATCCAGGGAGATGATCATCTTGCCTGAAATCCCGCTTGGAAGAAGAACGAATCAATGAAGAAGACGAACCAATAGTCGAACGGATCCTCAAACTCCAAAACACTTTCGGAACTCTATCGAGAAGAAGAAATCCGGAAACAAACAAATGACAATGTAAACACCACAATATATTCATGACATGATGCACAAAAAAGGATCATGCATGTCCATTCAAATATGCATGACATGGCAAAGCACAATAATCACCTACCACATTCTAATATTTAGTTCACTCTCATTGAGGTACCCAACAATTTGACATGTTATTTATCATGGCAAGAGGTGAAGCATAAGTAAACTATCTATCTAGGCATTTTAAATGAGGCCGAAAACAACTCACAGTATATCTGAAACGACCCATATGCAAATTATGAATTTGGACCAGAACCATGTTAAACATATTATATATATTTTAAACAGGAAAACAAAATGCACCATGTGATTCTACACATCATTCTACATATATAGATCATTTAAAACATAGCTACGGCCTAAAAGATATGACCAACACAAGATTACCATGTCATGAATAGAGAATGTAGGCAAACAACAACCACAAACATTTAAATCATGGATGCAACATGATATTATGAAACTACATGAAATACTAGGCAAGTTTCATGTACAACATGTTCAAAATGGAGCCATGGTTCAATAATAACAACCAACACAAGTTTTAGTTATAACCGGTCCAAAACAACAACATATCATTTTGCACACACCAAGCTACAGGAACTTAAAATGCACAAACAAAGCTACGGAACTACTGGAATCAGGCACTTTGCCGTCTGCCATAGCAGACGGTAAAGGATAGGCCAGCGGACGGTAAACTCCTTTGTCGTCCGCCAGTAGATGGCCAAAGTTTCGGCACTGTAAACTCCGGTAAAGGGGTTCTTTGTCGTCTGCCTATGCTCAGCGGACGGTAAAGTCTTTTTGCCGTCAGCCGGCAGACGGCAAAGAGGGTGGACGGTGCAATACAGACGTTAGCCCCGTTAGGTGGTAACGACATTCTTTGTCATCTGCCCCTGGACGGCCACGTCACAAAGTCTTTGCCGTCTGCCCCGGACGGCCAAGGCACAAGACCCTTTGCCGTCTGCCCCCGAACGGCCACGTCACAAGGTCTTTGTCGTCTGCCCCCGGACGGCAAAGAGGCCAAATGGTCCCAGGCCTGGAGTTCCCAGGTTGTACAGGCCGATGCCACGTGCCACCTTTGCCGTCGGTGGCGAACGGCAAAGAGGATTTTGCCTACGGTGGCAGACGACATCGGCGGAGGGGTCTCGCCGTTCTTCTCGCACATAGACTGCACATTTGGTTTTAACAAGTCAATCATATTGGTTATTAATGAAACGAACCTGTAGTGAATGATTTTGCTAATATGAAGAAGAAACTTATCACAATGAGCTCGTACATGGCCTGGTTAGACGCATCGTTCCGTGCCCTCTCCTCCTCCAACAACCTAGCTATCCTCTCCTCCCAATCCCTCTCCTTCTCCGCCGCCTGCCGGGCCCGTTCCTCCAGAAGCCCCTGGGTTGCCTCTCTCTCTTTCTGAAGAGCAGCCTGCAACACAACTCCTCATTAGCAATATAATCATCTTTGTTCGCACACACAATGTAATGGAGGAAAGCTATCTGAGTCCGTATGACTAACCTCGATGGCGAGCTTGACTCGCCATGGACGAGGCCTTATCTCAGGACAGGAGCTCGTTTGGCGCGCCTTGATCTCCCGGAGAGTGCGAGAAGACCGTATAAGTCCATCTCCAATGGCTATCGAGCCATGGGGCCTCTCGCCGCCAGCTATCATCACCAGCTCTGGATCAATAGGATGCTGGCTCGGGTTGAAGTCCTCCCCATTTACCGCCTTCCCCACATCTCTGTACCTCACGAGCTTGTGGTGGGAGGAGATGTTGGTGAAGTTCTCGGGATGATCGAGGTCAGACTCAGAGAATGCCTTCGCCTTCTTGTACGAGGCAGTATGGGCCATGGCATAGAGGTCGTAGATCTCTGGCACCTCCGTGTTATTGTGATGCGCCTAAAAGAGAGAGAGAGGAACAAAGTATTAGTAAAGGGCTCAAGCAAGCATCAAGAATGAATTGCATGAATGATGAAGCAAACCACATACCCAATTCTCCCCGAACGGATATAGGTTGGCGCTGCCTTGATGGTGTGGCACACCAGCCATTTTGGCACGCCGGTCCTTGGCGTTGTTGTAGACAGCTAGCCATTGCTCTGAGCACCACTCATCCACCAACGCGTCCCAACAATCCATATTATCCGCACACCATCTCGGGGGCACCTAAGTGAGTAAAGAATAATTTGAGTGCTACGCCTACGAATCAAATCAAGGAAACTAAGTACAAGGCCTTAAGAAAAGGTAATTACCTTCATGTACTGCTCCTTCTGCAGAAACTTTCCGCAGCACATCGTCTTTTCCTTCTTAACTTTCCACGAGGCGTAGTAGTCTCGAACAGCCTGCGGTCGAGCCTCGTGACGTAAGTTCTATAGTAGGCGCCTGCACTCGACATCGATAACCTTTGCCGTGACATCCTCGTACCCCTCCTCACACCTGTAGAAGGTCTGCAATCAAACGAGACAACACTGATTAGTATAATAAATAGCTATTGTTGATTTTTAATTGTGTAAAGGAAAAATTACCCAAAACTGTCTAATCACCATGTCGGCCCTCGTGTGGCACAAGACACCATCGATCCTCGTCTCCGGCGGGACCGGGGCAGACAAGTAGTGCTCCCAGGTCAATCCTATCTCTCGAACCCGGCCCTCACCGGGCAACGTGACAAACCCCGGAAAGTTGTGCCGGCATATCACACCAAGGACGGAGTTGGGCCTGCGGGCACCCTTGGCATGAGTCCAACACCTGCAGTATGATAAAGCCAACGCATTAGATATTTGAAGAAACGTGAAGGCAAAAGGTTAAAAAAGAGTAAATGCACTTAATTCTCCCCATTAGGCCTAATCGACCACCTCTGCTCACGGGTCGCCGGCACGGGCGGGAGCCATGTACCACCACGTTGGTAGACGGTGGCCCCTTAAACCACCTCGTCCTCGCTATCAGAAAACCCATCCCCGCCACAATCAGCATGGCCACTCGGCTCCAGCCAGCTATCACATTGGGTCTGCTGGGACGTACCCTGATCCCTGCTCTACCACGGAGTCTCATGGGACGAAGCCTGTGGGACAGGAGTCTCGTGGGACAAAGGCTAGTCGACCCTAGGTTCGTGGACCGGAGTCCGCGTAGCCTCCTCCTCAGACGGGTCCACCCTAGCAGTCCTATGCTCAGTTGAATCAGCTGGGGGTGGCGGCGAGGAAGGCGTAGCAGCCTGCCTACTTCTCCCACAACGGGCACGTGTACCTCAAGTACCTCTCTTCTTCCGCCGACCTCCTCTCCCGGTGGGCAACGACGCCGACGAAGAAGCTCCCGCCTGTGTCTGCATACAGTTGAGCAACGCTCTCCGGAGATGCTGGGGTGGAATGGAAGTACCCCTGCCACCATGCGCCGACGAAGACTGAGCCACGGAACACTCTGGACCCGCGCCCACCATCTTTCAACACCTGCCATGACAAAGAGTAAATGAAATTAGTACAACATAAAAAAATTGAATACCGACATGAATAATAAAAATTGAATACCGACATGTATATAATTTAAGTGTATCATCATCATGTATATAATAAAAATTGTATACCTGACATGAACTAATAATAATCTTGACCGTCTATATATGATCCGGGATCATCATCATCACTATCATCAATAAATGCATCATCATCATCACTATCGGGAACAACATGTGGAAGGCCTCCTTTATGTAATCGGTCAAGCATTGACAGGTCATCCGCAGCAGTAACCTCTTCTTGTTCCAGCTCTTCTTGTTCCGGCTCAGGGGTGAAGTCGAATTCACAGTCGCTGTCTACTTCAATGTTCTGGGGTGAAGTAGAGCGGTTCTTGAAACTTTTTTTGGAAAGACGTGTCTCTTGGTAGAATTCTCCTTCATATGTGACTTTGTTAATGTGAGGTTCATAATCCTCTTCATTGAGGGGAGGTGGTCTAAAATATTGCGGCACTTCATAAACGACATCCCAACCATTCAGATTTGGATCAGTTTGGCAGGCCCATGGTAGATATAAAACTTGGGTCGCCTGTTGAGCCGTAATATAGACATCGGGAACATCTAAATGTGTGCTTTGTTTGATTTCGACTAGCCCTATATGTTCATGAGTCCTTCTAGTCTCCTTCGGCTGGAACCAATAGCATTTGAAGACTACGACGTTCGGTGGGTTTTCACCATAGAATAGAAGTTCATAAATTGCTTCAACTCTTCCATAATACTCGGTACCTCCTTCGCCGATAGCAGAGACACAACAATTTGTAGACTTTCGGTCGGCCATAGCTAGCTCTTTGCCAAAGGTACGAAAGCGATACCCGTTGATGTCGTATTTCTCAAATGAACGGACCTTATAGTCAAAACCATTAGCGACTTGTCTCAATTCGGTGTCCATAGACTCTGAATTAGCCTGCAAGTTTAATACGAAGGGATTGTTGCATTAGCCACAAATTAGATGAAGAAATGAAATGGTCTAATGGAAATTACCGTTTGTTTGAACCAAGAGATGAAACCGGGATAGCCGCCTCCATGCTTTGCCAGAAGCTCATACTCTTCGATGGAATCCTTTTGGATCACCGCTCCATCCGAGAATTTGGCGACGTATCGACTGTATCAAATATCCGCGAATAAGAGCAGTTCAAAGGAATTAGAAGTTGCGAAACAATGTACCGAGAACTTACTCGATGTGTGGCCGCACCTTCGTTAGGTTGTTGAGGATATACAACGAAATGGTCCACCATTCTTCGACATCCAACACTATTCCTTTCGAAGCACCGGCTGGTGCGAGCTTCCCTTTGAATAGGCTGAGGTTGGATCGACCTTTTTTAGGGTCGACATCATTGTACCAAGGCCTCGGATTATGCAAATGACAATTTTTTGTTTCGTAGTGTGCTGTCACGAAGTTTGCCGCCTCCCCAATAATGAATGCCTCGGCCATCGATGCTTCAATTCGACGTTTATTTTTACATTTTGCTCGAAGCGTCTGCTGCATCCACTCAGTTGCGTAGCACCAACGATTTTGCACGGGCCCCCCCAGTCTTGCCTCGGTCTGGAGATGCAAAATCAAATGTTGCATTGGATTAAAGAAGCCCGGTGGAAAGATCTTCTCTAACTTGCATATCAACTCCGGTGCCAACTCTTCTATTTCATCTAGCACACCAGGCGATAGTTCTTTTGCACAAAGAGAACGGAAGAAATAGCTCAGCTCTGCCAGTACTAGCCATTCATCCTCAAGGATAAAGCCACACAACATCACCGGCATTACCTGCTCAAGCCATATGTGCCAATCATGACTCTTGAGACCAAATATTTTTAGTTTGTCAAGACTCGCTCCCCTCTTTAGATTCGCTGCTTACCCATCGGGGAACATCAACTGCATTTTCATGCACAAGATCATTTCCCTCATAGTTGGCCTTCCAAGATTGAACCATGCCTTTGGCTTTGTCCAGTTCTGCTTTCCTTTAGGTTGTCGCATGTTTTGTAACGGTCTATCACATAGCGCCTCCTGATCGACTCTAACCTGAGGATTATCCTTTGACTTCCCCTCTCTGTCGAACAATGTACCAAAAAGGGCCTCGGTGATATTCTTTTAAGTGTGCATGACGTAGATGTTGTGTGGGCAAAGGAGGTCTTCGAAGTAAGGCAGATCTCATAAGCATGTCTTGTGAGTCCAGGCGTGTTGCGAATTATACCCTTTGAAATACCTTGGATGCTCTGGATCAGGCTCGAGAGCATTTAACTGATCCAGGGTCTGCTGGCCTGTCAACGCAGGTGGTGCAGAGTTTTTGACAACTCTACCTTTGATGAAATTCTTCTTGTCTTTTCTGAACTTATGGCGAGGATCTAGGAACTGTCTATGCAAGTCAAAGCAAGAAAACTTGCGACCAGCCTGCAGCCAACGAAACTGAAGAGTTGCCTTGCATGTGGGGCACGGGAACCTTCCATGCACACTCTAGCCAACGAATAGCGCATACGCCGGCAAGTCATGCATCGAGTACATGTACCACACATGCATCATGAAGTTTTGTTTTGTAGCTGCGTCGTATGTCTTGATCCCATTATCCCAAGCTTCTTGCAATTCATCCTTAAGCGGCTACATGTACACATTCATATTCTTCCCCGGATAGTTGGGCCCTGGAATTATCAATGTCAGGAAAATGTTCTTTCTTTTCATAATCTCTCCGGGGGGGAGATTGAGTGGAATGACAAATACAGGCCAACAACTGTATTGGGTTGCCATCATACCAAACACATTGAACCCATCAGTGCTGATGGCGACTGGAGGATGCCTTGGATCTGCCGCTTTATCCTTATGTAATGCATCGAAGTGCTTCCAGGCAAAAGCGTCTGAAGTGTGTACCAACATCTGATTTCCATCTGCATCTAGTTCGGTTCTTTTGCCCAATTTGTGCCATGTCATCTGTCTGGCCGTCTCTTCGACGATGAAAAGACGTTGAAGTCTTGGTACGATTGGCATATAGCGAAGAACATTAATAGGGATTTTGGTCTGAATCTTCTCACCCATACCATTGTCTACCACAACATACCTAGAAGACTTGCAAATGGGACAATAGTTCAAGTCCGCATACTCAAGCCTAAATAAGCACATCCATTCTCACATGCATCTATCTTCTCATAGGGCATCTTAAGTACACGGAGGATTTTGTCCGACTGGTACAGGTTTGCGGACATTACATGGCCTTTGGGTAGAAAGCGTCCAAATATTGTCATCATCGCATCGTAGCATTCTCTTCCCAGGTTGAATTGAGCCTTCAGAGCCATTACTTGCGCGATGGCCCAGCTGACAAAGCTCAGTGTGCTCGTGGAGAGGACGTTTTGAAGACTCCAACATTTCATAGAATGCCTTTGCAGATTCCTCCACCTCATCGTCCAAATCCCGAGCATCATCAAAGTCTTGCACCATGTCTTCGATCCTGGTACCATGCTCGTCGGTGCGACGACGAACCACCTCAGCTCTGGCACATTGGGCAGACTCACCATGAAAAGTCCACACCGTATAATTAGGCGTAAAACCCCACTTCTGCAGGTGTTTACCCATTTCACCCTCTGTCTACTTTTAAAGTTCTCGCACCGGGGACAGGGGCACCATGTTTTTTCCTGGCCATTTGCAAATGCGGCTCTCACAAACCCCTTGGTATTTGTTAACCATTCTTTGGTCATGTCTTCCTGACTATTGTGATTGATGTACATCCACGCACGATCACTCATCTTGCCTAGGTACTAGACACACAAGAAATATATATATATAATTCAGCATATATATTCATCAGTTAATCAAGTTTGTCAGTTTTATTACATCCATGCAACCTACACGCTAATAGGTAAAGATAGGTCCTAATCCCACCTGAGTATGTGTAGATTGGGTTCGTTTTCACATGCTCTGTTCCGGATCCGACGCAGAATTTCGGCAGCACCTCCCCGCTGTTCTCCTGATACACGTCTCGGCAATAAGCAGAGAGGATGTGTACCCAGAGAACAACAGGGAGGCCCTGACGAAATTCTGCATCGGATCCGGAGCAGAGCATATGGGAAAACGAACCCAATCTACACATACTCGGGCTGTCCATGGATAACGTTGGACAATTTGAAAGGATGGCGGTTATAAATATGCAAAGACATGCATATTCATAGATGCCTCCCTTTCGAATGGGAGACGCATACTGGTCACGCATACTCATGATTGAAGACACCTATAGCTAGCAAGTTTCATCGGCACAAAGACCGGAACAGAGCAAATTAAGGGGCGGAGGAGATGTCATTTGTGCTCACCCACAAATGCAGGGGAGCTCGTCAAACGCACAGGGAGGTCGTCGAACAGCAGACCCTCGCAGCGACGAAACAACTGCACATTGAAATCCACCCAATCAACACAAATATGATATTTTTCATAACAAAATCGGAAAATATATGACCTAACTCATAATTTACAAAACTAAGACCCCGTCGGCCTCTGGAAGGCCGAAGAGCACCTTTTTGGTCAACAGGAGGCCGAAGAGGTGTCGGGGGTCGGGGTCGGGGGTTAGTGGCGTCGGGTGTCAGTGGCGTCGGGGGTCAGGGGTCAGTGGCGTCGGGGGTCAGTGGCGTCAGGGCTCGGGGGTCAGTGGCGTCGGGGGTCAAGGGTTAGTGGTGTCGGGGGTCAGTGGCGTCGATGGTCGGGGGTGCGTGGCGTCAGGGGTCGTGGGTCAGTGGCGTCGGGGGTCGTGGGTGAGTGGCGTCGAGGCTCGGGGGTTAGTGGCGTCGGGGGTCGGGGGTCAGTGGCGTCGGGGGTCGAGGGTCAGTGGGGGTTAGTGGCGTCGGGCGTCGGGGGTCCGGGCTTTTCTTCTTCTTCTTCTTCTTCTTCTTCTTCTTCTTCTTCTTCTTCTTCTTCTTTTCCTTCTTCTTCTTCTTCTTCTTCTTCTTCTTCTCCTCCTCTCCTCTTTTTCTTCTTCTTCTTCTTTTTTCTTCTCCTCCTCCTCCTCCTCCTCTTCTTCTTCTTCTTCTTCTTCTTCTTCTTTTCCTTCTTCTGTTCCTTCTTCTTCTTTTCCTTCTTCTTCTTATTATTCTTTTCTTCTTTTCCTTTTTCCTTTTTCCTTTTTTCCTTCTTTTTTTTCTTCTACATTTATTCTTTTCTTCTAATTTTCTTACTTTCTTTTCTTTTTTCTAACCAAATAAACTAACCTAACTAACCTAATAAACTAACAAACTAATCTAAGTAATTTAAAAAAAAACAGAAAAAACAAAAAAATGAAGGGGGCCGGTGGCTGAGTACTCACCAGAGGGGCGGCAGGGCGGCGGGGCGGCTGGTGGCGGGGACGACGGGGCCGCAAGGCGGCGGGAGCGGCGAAGCGGCGGGGCGCCGGGGCGGGGACGACGGGCATGACGCGGGCGTTGGGGTGGCGGGGGCGGCGGGGCGCGACGGCGGCGGTTGGCGCGGGGGGCGGCGGTGGGCGCTACGGTGGCGGCGTTGGGCGTCGGGGGCGGCGGTGGGCGTCGGGGAGTGAGAGAGAGAGAGAGGGAGGGGTGGGCGCAAGAGATCGAGAGGGAGAGGGGATGGCGGGGTCGGGCAACGGCCGTTATAGCCGTCGGCTTTGCCGTCCGCCGTCGGCCGACAAAGAGCCCCTAGGCAGACGGCAAAGCGGAGGCGGACAGCACAGTTAACCTAACCAGCCCCACGGGGCCAGTGGGTCCCAGGTGGGCTCTTTGCCGTCTGCCTTTGGGATCTTTGCCGTCCGCTGGGAGCCGGCAAAGAATTGACTGATGGCAAACAGAATCTTTGCCATCATTCAGTTCTTTGCCATCCGTTTTTAGGAAGCTGACGGCAAAGAACTACTTTGCCGTCTGCCAGCGGACGGCAAAGACCCGGCAGACGGCAAATGCTCTGATTCCAGTAGTGTAGATCTATTAACAGTCTTTCGCAAGATCAATCTTATTTCACGGTTACTCAATTCAACTTGACCACTGGACTAAGGATGATAAGGGGATGCAATCCTATCGTTAACATCATATTTAGCTAGAAGTTTACGGAAAGCTACATGAATAAAGTGTGAACTACCATCAGTCATTAAATATCTAGGGACTCCAAACCATGGGAAGATAATCTCTTTAAGCATTTTAATAGAAGTGTTGTGATCAGCACTACTAGTTGGAATAGTTTCTACCCACTTAGTAACGTAATCAACATCAACAAAAATATGAGTGTACCCATTAGAGGCAGGAAAAGGTCCCATATAATAAAAACCCCAAACATCAAATGGTTCATTGGCAAGTGAATAATTCATAGGCATTTCCTAACATCTACCAATGTTACCAATCCTTTGACATTCAATACAAGAAAGGAAAAACGTACGTGCATCTTTGAAAAGAGTAGGCCAATAAAAACCAGACTGTAGTACCTTGTGTGCAGTTCTGTCACCAGCGTGGTTCCCTCCGTAGGCCTCGGAATGACACTTCCGTAGGATCTGTTCTTGTTCATGCTCAGGTACACAATGTCTAATAACACCATCTACTCGCTCTTCATATAGATGTGGGTAATCCCAAAAGTAATGCCTTAAATCAAAGAAGAAGTTTTTCTTTTGTTGGTAGGTGAAACTAGGTGGTATATATTTTGCAACAATGTAATTAGCATAATCTGCATACCAAGTCTAAGTGCATCTAGTGCCACCCTTGTTTGGTTTTGGAGTATTGAAGACAAACGTGGTTGAGGGACTAATGTGTTTGCTAGAGTTCACAGGATAACACAGATAGAAGTCCCTGGAGATTCGGTTTAACCGTCGAAGACGACCCCTAAAAATGTCCGAAGACGTTGATGATGGCCGAAGACATTGGTGGTATGCGAAGATAATCACCTGAAGATAATGAAACGCAAAGACGAATTCTTTTGGTAGTTTTGTTTCTTCTTTCCTGAGTCATATGAACCACCGTACTGTTAAGTGGGGTCGATGTGATCGAAGTCAGACGCTGACGTGATGCTCAACCCAAACCTATGTCTTCGAGTGAAGATAATGAGAGGAAATCTCTTCTAGAGTTGCTTGAGTCAGCTTTACTTGTAGCCCAAGTAAAGCTGCCGCGTGTGTTTGAAAGCCGACTGTTACGACACGTGTTTGTCGGATTTCGGGCTCCGCAAAACCCAAAGTGGTTCGAACTCAAGGGCGTGTGCGAAGATCCCCACCAGCTTTGACCTCAAGCTCACAACTTCGCAGCCTAGCCAGACGAACTCACTCAATCCCGGGGAAGAAGATTAGCACATGAGGATTTACCCAGGTTCGGGCCGCTGCGAAGCGTAAAACCCTACTCCTGCCTTTTCGTGGATTGCCTCACGAGGAGGTTTGTGGATGAACTGGTACAGTGGTGAGTAACCTCGCGAGGGCGCTCGGGTGGTGTTCGATCCGTCCACCTCTACGCAGCAGCCTAGCCTCTATTTATAGTGGCCCGGGTCCTCTTCCCTTCTCGCAATGGCGGGAAGGGATCCCACAACGGCCAAATTCGAAAGGGGACAGGAGGTACATCTTATCCTGACGAAAGGTGGTCTTCGCCTACAAAGTAGCTGGTAGTGACGCGGTGGTTGGCTCACTGGTGACATCCGTCCTGCTGAGCCCCCTGGTTCGGTCTTGTTGCACCGGAATGGAAACCTTTGGTGGGACGCCTCGGGAACCTGCGTACTTCTTTGCCTCCATTGCACCAAAGAGGAAACTGTCTCCTGTACACGCGCTGGTGCCCGCCTGGCCTAGCTTGCGTCATCCTTGTCCTCCCGAGGCCGGGTGTTGCATTGAGAGCTTCGCCACTCAGGAGGGGGCCTGGGGAGGCCTCCTCCTTCCAGGAGCCTTGGCGTTGTCCTCCTCGCGAGGGTGGGACTCTCGCGAAGGCCTTGTCTTGAGTGAAGCCACGCCGGGCCGCACGGACCGTCGAAGCGGGCCACGCCCTGGGCCGCAGGCAAGCAAGACTGGGTACCCCCGTTCCCAGGACGCCGACAGTAGCCCCTGAGCCCAAAGCGCGCTCAAGTTGGCTTCGCGGCGAAGCCGAAGAAGACGGCCCGAAGTGCCGCAGGACCCTATCGCATGCGGGCTAGGCCTGGCGCGCGGTGCGCGGTTAGATGCAGACGTCTCCGATCCCGTGTCTCCTCGGCAACTGCCCGGACCGACAATAGCCAGACATTCGGTGGCGAGCCATTATTGATTTCCTTCCCTGTACTCTTGCTCCTTCACCCAGATCCCCATCCTTTGTGAGGACCTCTCCAGATCTCAGCACCGCACCGTCCTCCTTCTTGCTTGCTCAGCCTCAAGGATTTCTCGATGGCTCCCTCCGGTAAGTCGAAACCCGAGGCTTAGGGCTCAGCCTCTGCTTCCATCTCACCGGCGCTCTTGGAGTCCACCATAGCCAAGGACGGGGACCTCGCCCCGGTGCTTCCGTCGACGGCGAATGGTACCAATGAGTGGGGGCGGACCTTGATATGGTGCGGCTCCACGGAGAAGCACCGTCTGGCCAAGTCGGTCTACCCTTTCTTCCTCCATAGCATCTTCTCTGGGCTTGTTCCGCCCTTCTCTGAGTTCTTCACCGCCATCCTCGAGCACTACGGGATTCAGGCCCTCCATCTTCAACCCAACTCCATCCTGCTCTTGTCCGTCTTCACCTTTTACTGCGAGGCCTTTGTGGGCGTGAAGCCTTCGGTGGCCCTCTTCCGCCATTTCTTCAGCTTGCGGCTTCATGACGGCGCTCAGCGGTCAGCATGCGTCTCCTTCGTCGCGGTCCAGAGCAGGAACATGCTCTTAAAGGCCAGGAAGGTTAGGCGTCTCGGTCTAGAGCAATCCAAGAGTCATTGTGGATCGCCGGGTGACCAAGTTTGTACGGGTTTCGGAAGTCTCCCCTGAAGACTTACCTGAGTGATTGGGCGTTGTCTAAGTGACTTCGGCTCAAGGGGAATAAGGTGAAGATGAGGTCTTCTAAGTTCAGTCGCAGCCTCCCTAACCATACGTACAGTTGTCACAGCAACTGGAACTGGTCCAACAAATCATGTGTCTTCATCAAACTACTGGTTCTATCCTTCACTCTTTTACATTCTGTACTGAACTGTGAAGCCATTGCCTGAATACTTCTGACTGAAGACATTCCCCAAAGACATTCATATCTACTATTTATCTTCATACTGTCAAGTTTGTCTTTGACTCATCTTAGCGTGTACGATGATAATGGTTAACTTGCTTGTATGTCTTCATTATATTGCATGTCTTGCTTAGATCGTTGATATCTATCCCTACCTGATCCTGTTCCGCTTCCGCAAATTTCAAATACATTCATTGTTTCGAAGCCTTTCATAAAAATCGCCTATTCACCCCCCTCTTGTCGATAACTAGCACTTTCAATTGGTATCAGAGCAAGGTACTCCCTTGTTCCGTGTTTCGGTTTAACCACTTGGAGTTTTAGCTATGTCGACTGCAGGGATTATCAAGGTCTCCACTGTGTGCCCTGTCTTCGATGGAACCGACTATCCCTACTGGAAGAACAAGACGCGCATGCATCTCGAAGCCATTGACAACGACCTATGGTATGTCGTCATGGCAGGCATTCCTGAGGTTGGCAAAGGTGTTACTGTTGCTGATGTAAAGAGGTTCGCACAACTGGATTCCACCGCCAAGAACATCATCTGTGGTCACCTGACCAAAGGACAGTATGGCCGTGTGAGTGCACTAAACACTTCAAAGCAAATCTGGGAATGGCTGTCCAAAGTGAATGAAGGTGTCTCATCTCAAAGAGACTCTCGTGTTGATGTGCGTCGCAACTTGTTCAACCGCTTCAAGAGACTCGACAACGAAAATGTCCAGTTGTAGGATCGAAAGTATGTCTAGAGGGGGGGCGATTAGACTACTTGACCAAAGAAAAAGTCTACCTTGTCCCAAATTTAAGTGTCTGCAGATTTTAGCAACGATAGCAAGTCAAGTACACCCTACACATGCATGTCTAAGAGTATAGCAGCGGAAAGTAACAACAAGCATGTATTGTAGAGGGTAGGAAGGAAGATCAAATGCAATTTGTAGACACGAAGATTTTTCCCATGGTTCCGATAGGTGGTGCTATCGTACGTCCACGTTTATGGAGTCTTCAACCCACGAAGGGTAACGGTCGCGAGAGTCCACGGAGGGTCCACCCATAAGGGTCCACGAAGTAGCAACCTTGACTATTCCATAATGGCTTCCATCCACGAAGGACTAGCCTCACTATGGGTAGATCTTCACGAAGTAGGCGATCTCCTTGCCCGTACAAACTTCTTGGTTCCACTCCACAACACGAAGTAGGAGGCTCCCAAGCGACACCTAACCAATCTAGGAGGCACCACCCTCCGAAAGGTAATAGGATCGGCAATGTCGATGAACTCCTTGCTCTTGTGCTTCAAGATGATAGACTCCTCAACACACAATCACTCTCTCACAGATTTGGCATGGTGGAAGAGATTGATTTGGTGGAAAGCAACTTGGGGAGGCTAGAGATCAAGATTCATATGGTAGGAATGGAATGGCTTGTTCTCAACACATGACTAGGTGGCTCTCTCTCAGAAAATTGGATGGGGCAAGTATGGAATAGTTCTGAGTGCTTCTTTTTCGAGTGGGTGGTGGTGAAGGGGTATATATAGGCATCCCCAAAAATCCAACCGTTACACCTAAAGCGACTAACTCGGTGACACCAAAGTGTAAAACTCGGTGGTACCGAAGTGACCAAAAGGTGGCAACTTTTGAATCTCGGTGAGACCGATATATAATTCTCGGTGCTACCGATTAGGTGATCAACGATCAGATTGCACAATTCGGTGACGCTGATTCTCAAGTCTCAGTGGTACCAATTCTTGTCAGTGGCTAACTAGAGAGTTGGTCCAAAAACTCGGTGAGACCCATTCACAATTCTCGGTGGTACCAATTCTTGTGAATGGCTAACCAGGAAGTTGGTCCAAATCTAGGTGAGGCCCACTACCAAAACTCGGTGGTACCAAAGCTTGATAATAGCTAAACAGAAAGTTGGCAACCGAACTCGGTGGCACCATTGCAGAATCGGTTGCACATGGGTCTGTCTGAGTTTGGGAATCGGTGGGACCGAGTGGGAATTGTTGGTTGCACCGATTTTGGATATTTGGCTTTGGACAGACTTTTGTGGAAGAGTTTGTGGGTGTTTTTGGTGACTATCACTTTTGCACATGGAGCATCTTGTTCACCAATAGTACCTTACCCCCTTTTAATAGTATTGGCTTTCCTATGGACTCAAAGTGATTTCTCACAAAGTAAAATGTAGAGTCCTCTTGCTTGAAGCTTTGCCAATCCATTTCCTTGCATCTTGGGATTTCTCCACAATCCCTTTGCCATCCCTATCATTGAACTTTTCCTGAAATATGCTTAGTGGAAACATTAGTTCAATGACATATATGTTGTTATTAATTACCAAAACCACCAAGGGAGCAAATGTGCTTTGAATCTCCCCCTTTTTGGTAATTGATGACAACATATAGATCAAAGCTTCGACATATGATATAATCAATGAATATAATCGTCGCTTTGAGAAGTATGTGATAAGCAAGAGCTCCCCTTAAATTTGTGCATTATTTTGAATTTGCGTCTGAATGCAAATTCACAATCGATTAGGTACATGGGGCACTCTTCCATGTCACATACAACTTGGTGGTGTGCGAGAATAATGAGAATGAATATCATAGCACAACACAATCACGCAAAGGTGAATTATCATCTCATAAGCATCACAATGATAGGAAATAGTAGCGAATACACATCAAGTGTATGATCAAACACCAACAAAGTTTAACACAACCAAACCAAAAGATATCAAATGTTTTGAAAAGCGATAAAAACCAATGCTCTCTCTCTCTCTCGAAGCCTAAAGATCTATATACATCTTCTCCCCCTTTGGCAACAAGTTGCCAAAAAGTTCAAAGGTATATAGCTAATAGTTCTTCTGGGGATGATCTCCTCCGGTGGCTGATGAAGGAGTCGAGAGAACGACATCAGCGAAGATGTCGGCAGACGTCATGGACGGAGTTGGTGTAGCAACTGGAGGAGCTGAAGAGGATATAGCAGGTGCTGATGAAGAAGGTCGCAACTCTGGAGCTGGCACTGTAGCTGATCTAGCCTGAGTGGTGAACTGAGTGCTAGGCCTGAGAGGTGCACGATCCTCATCATCATCATTGGAATGAGGGCTATGCACTGCATCAACTTCCTTCTTGAGCTCTGTCACAGTCACTGTGAGTGCATCCACCTTGTTATTGAGAGTGTGAAACTTGTTGTCAACAATCCTCGCAAGACTTGCCTGGCTCTTCAATACCTCGCTGATGCCCTTCTACATGCGTAGCATAGTGCTGAGTAGGAGATCCATCTGCTCACTCCTGGACCTGGGCATCTGAGAACTAGATTCTCTGACAGCCTCTGCATGTGCCTGTGCTGTAGCAGATGTGGGATGATGTGGGTTCATCACCACAACGTTGTCTTCTAGATCGGGCAGTAGTGGCAAATGTCGTCTATCAAGAGCAAAGATGTGCTTCTCCAGCTTGGAGTTGATAAGCATCTGAATGGAGGGTGCATAGCAGCAAGAGCACTTCTGATCAGCAGCAACCCTCTTCACAGTCTCCACTATCAGATCCATCACTCTAAATCTTGTATGTTGATCTAGGTGGAGCAGCATGTTGCTGAAATATCCTCTTATCATCTTGTCATCTCCAGACTTAGGCATCAATGTATGCCTCAAGATGGTGTTGATGGTACGCAGACCAGCCTGGAGGAAGTAAATGGATCCTAACTTGTGAGATTTCAAGTTTGCAGCAGGGATCTCATTGTACATGTTCTTCATAGCATCATGGCTAGCCTTGGGCTCATTGTAGACATTGATGTCTCCATCTTCCACCTGTGGGACTCCTAAGATGGCAGCCCACTCCTCAATAGTGGATTCATATCAAGCTCCTTCATTCATCCATACAATTCTACCATCTCCATAGAAGTGAGCAGTGGAGTAGAATTGCATGATCATCTCATCATTCCATGCAGTAAATTCCTTGCCAACAAATTCATTCAGAACAATGTAGTGAAAGTTGTCATGCACACTTGGGAAGTAATCTGCATTCTCCTTGATATGCTTCGAATCCACATACCTCATGTCACTTAAAGCAGGGCTCTTATAAAGAAAGATTGTCTCATAGAAATCTTGTTGCTCCTTGGTATAAAATTTGTAGTCCACAGCTGTTTTCCTTCTCTGAGAATATGGATCAATGGCTCTCCATTCTCTCAAACCAGAGTCATTCCTCTTCTTCATGTCCTCAGCAAGCAAGTGGCTAGCATTGTGCTCTGGAAGGTGTGGTCTTAGCTTCATCATAGCTGTCATATCATCATCCTTAGCTTCCCTAAAGGTAGAAGTCTTGTTCTTGCTGGAAGCTGGTATCTCTCTGGAGAACCTCTTGGATTTTTCTGCAACAGCTTTCTTGGGGGCAGTCTTGGTGCCCTTGGATGAGGTGGCCTTAGGCATTGCATCTTCCATGAGCTTCTTCTTCTTCTTTGGAGGAGCCTTTGCAGCTGGCTCTTCCTCCTCCTCTTCCTCATCTAGATACTCTGGAGTAGATGGAAGAACTTTAGCTTTGACAAATCTTGTCCTTTCTCTCTTCTTCTTCTCCCCTGCCTTCTTAGGCATAGATTTCTTGGAGGGCTCAATAGTCATTGTTGCCCTAGACCTATCTGGTGCTCTCACAGTATCTGAGCTAGCATACTCTTTCCTTATGGCGTTATTCTTCTTGGATGAAGAAGCACCAGTAGTGGTGTTCTTTGCAACATCATCCTTCTTGGACAGCTCCTCAGGAATGAAATCTTCATCTTCCTCATCTGAGTTGAGCTTCCTTCTTGTCCTTGTTGCAGCTTTGGGCAGATTAGGAGAGCTAGGAACATCATCATAGCTCCCCTCAGGACTAGTGCTTGAGCTCATGTCAACACTCTCCTCTCTGAGATCATTCTGGTTGTCATCTGAACCTGACATCTCTGACCCTGTGAATTAGAGTATAGAAGAGTGGAAGGGATGAGTCATCACAAAATGCAGATGTTTTCAAAGATTTGAACTAAGATTTCTCAAGATTTGCATTCTGCCAGATGAATATCGATACAACCGAGGCAAAATTTTTGGACCCACCAAGACAGACAACCTGCATTCTAGGAACTTGGCACCACTTTCGGTCACACCAAAAATGGGCACTCGGTTCCACCGAGGTGTTCTCAGTTGACCAGAAAAGAGAATCGGTGCTACCGATTCTTATGCATCGGTTCCACCGAGATTCAAGTTGTGGACGGCAAACCCTAAAAAATCTTTCGTTTGCTATTCTACTAGAATTCCTTGTGGATGGATCAATCTCAAATAGTGGCTTATCGATGGAAAAGTCCTAATGCGCAGGATTTGGAGGTAGGGGCGCATGAGGGGTTGAAATCGTACCCTAATCCCGTGACGACTTCGCTAAGGCGGCGACGGTGGTGTAGATTCCGTCGACGGCGGGGACTTCCAACGGCGGAGGCGCTCGGGAAGACGAAGGCGATGACCAGGGGTCTCTGTTCGGCAGCTAGGGTTTTGTAGGGGATGATGTTTGAGGAACTAATTTCAAAAGTCGTGTCCGCCTCTATATTAACCCGTGGCTGTTGGTGACACCGGTATGAAATTATCGGTGCCACCGAGTTGAGAAACTCGGTGTAACCGAGAATAAGGAATCGGTGTTACCGAGATGAAAATCCAGATCAACCCTAGGCATTTGGTGATACCGAGAATTTGGTATTGGTTCCACCGATATGCACTTGGGAGGTTTTAATGGTTAGTCCTTTGTCGATACGGAACTCCGAGTGCTCCTCACACAGAGAGATCAAAAAGTCCTTGTTCAAATTTTGTGATGCAGCAAGAATGGAATATGAGACGAGAAAGCATATATAGCTAGAGAGTGGTCCTAGGCATTCTTGTCCATCCAATTGGCAAACGAAAAATCAAAAACCAAATAGCAACAATTGGATGTCCTCGAATGGTTAAAGAAATGCAGACCAACATGCTCACACAATAAGATGTCAAATGAAATCATGGCAAACATGCACATACATACTAGCATCTATCAAGCACTTTGGCGATGACGGAGTCATCTAGATATGAGTATATTGACTTAGGAGCCAAGTAAGAATACTTGATCATAGGTCATACTCATCGTATAAGCACAAGTGGGGTTACCACTTTTACATAAAGCATGTAATGTTGTCACATACTATGAGATGCTTTAACTCAAGTCTTAGAGTAAAGCTCCCCCTTGATGTGACATCCCCCCATAGGAGGGATAAACTAACCTTGGGATTTGTCATGGAAGATTTCATGTGGGTGATGTAGTGGTGGATGCTCAAGGTTGATGAAGATCACCAAGAGTTGGGAGCATCCTTGTTGTTACCTTACTCTTCTCACCTACATGGGTTCGTCCCAACACACAAGAGACAAATACAAGGATATCTATGGACATGGAGTGCAAAGCATACAGGATGATGTCCATGGATTTGTTGATTACCTTGTCCCTTGCTTACCTTTGAGGGAATGTGTGACTCCTTGAACTATTGCAAGATGTTGACGTTGATTGCAACTAGTTCTTGCCAATAATGAATAGGAGTGAATTTCATTGGCAGAGTCACCCCTCAAGAACTTCTCTAGTTCTTATTCTTGGGGACCCACATCAACTTGATGGGGATCCTTGGTGTTGAAGTGGCACTTGTAGAAGTTGATCTCGAAGTAGCCATGGGAACCCACTCCACCAAAGCTTGGGATTCATCTTCATATGACTCAATGTCCTCTTGAAGCTTGTCCTTGCCCTTGAGCTTGTGGTCTTGTGGTGGAAGGTCATCTTGAGTGTTTGTTCCCTTGGGAAGGCTATGTTCATACTTCTCCCTTTGAGGAACAAACTTGGGCTTGGGGTATTGACCTTCTTCCCATTCAACTCCATTTGCGTTGAAGTAGCCAATGCCATGGTTCTTCCGGTATCCTCCGTGCTTGCGTACAATTTCCTTAAATTGCTTACACCTGGCAAGACTCTTGTAGATACCTTTCTCTATAATCCCTTTCAATAAATCGTTTTCTTGCTCAAGTGTAACTTGGCTAAGAGAATCATCATTAGTGGAATCAATAGAAATACTAGAAGCAACATCATTAGATTTAGCATTTTTATTGTTGCTACTAGATGAAGAACCTTTCTTGCCTTTGTTACTAATTTGTCTAGGTTTAACTTGTGGCATGAATGTAGACAAGAGTAATCATTTGGCTAGATAAGATGAAGTCTTGTTTCGGAGATCGTCATTGATTGCTTTAAGAAACTCATGTTCTTGCTCCAAGGTGAGCTTCTCGAAGCGTAGCTTCTCATGAGTCCTTACAAGCTCTCTATGATCTTCAAGAGTAGATTCATTATCTAACTTAAGAGTGTTTAATTATTTAGTTAGTTGTTCTATTTTCACCTTATCATCATCAACCTACTTATCTTGACTAGCATGAAAATGATCAAGTTCATTTTGACTAACATCACTAGTTTTATCAAAGAGCAAGTCATCATCACAAAGTAAGTCATCTTCATCACTATTGAAATCAAGATACTCGGGGTGTGATACCTTGGGGCCTTTAGCCATGAAGCAACTTCCACTCCCTTCATTTAGTGAATCAAATAGATCATAGGAGTTGGTAGTCACTAGTGCAAGTCCGGCAACACCTTCATCTTGACTATAGTCGGAGTTGGAGTGATAGCTTCTCTTGGAGTTGTTGTCGGATTCGGAGCCGGAAACCCATTCACCAACATGAGCTTGATGTCTTCTTCTTGTGTAGCTTTTGGTGTACTTGTCCTTTTTCTCAGAGTCCCTACTTCACCTTGAGGGTCTTTGTTCATAACGATCATCTCTACTCCTTCTCTCTCTTTGAGGTGATTCATTCCTTGAGCTTCGTCTTCTAGGTGACTCTTCTCTTCATTTGTAGGGAGCCGTGCACTCATTGGAGTAGTGTCCGGGCTTCCCACAATTGTAGCAGTTTCGGTCACGACTTGACGAACGCTTCTCTTCATATCTTGAGTTGGAGCTTCGTTCTTTCCCTCTATTCTTGTAGAACTTGTTGAATTTCTTGACCATGAGGCTTATCTCTTCATTGGTGACAAGGTTGTCACTTGAATTTGCGGGAGCATCACTTGTGGCTTTGTAAGCACCGCTAGACTTGTTGTGAAGCTCTTCTTTGTCCTTGAGTGTCATGTCATGAGCAACAATCCTTCCAATGACTTCCGTAGGCTTGAGATCTTTGTAGTTGGGCATCATTTGGATCAATGTGCACACGGTTTTGTATCTCTCATCCAAAGCTCTAAGTATCTTATTGATGATGAATTTGTCGGTCATTTCTTTGCTTCCTAAGCCGGCAATCTCATTTGTGATGAAAGCTAGCCTAGAGTACATCTCTGCGACTCCTTCACCATCCTTCATCTTGAACTTGTCAAGCTGACTTTGAAGAACGACCAACTTGGATTCTCTCACGGATTCTGTACCTTCGTGCATATCAACCAAAGTATTCCAAATCTATTTTGCATAGTCAAGACGGCTGATTTTGTTGAATTATTCAGGGCATAGGCAGTTGAAGAGAATGTCACATGCTTGAGCATTGTATTGCAACATCTTCAATTCATCCGCGGTCGCTTCACGATCCGGTTCCTTTCCATCACCAAAGAATTCACCTTGCAAGCCAACACGAACAACAGCCCAAACAGCGGGGTTATGACCAAGAATATGCATTTTCATTTTGTGCTTCCAACTGTTAAAATTTGTGCCATCAAAGTACGTACCTCTACGGTGATAATTTCCCTCACTAGACGCCATACTCTCCTAGGTTGTGAAACCTATGCAATGGAGACCAAAGCTCTGATACCACTTGTAGGATCGAAAGTATGTCTAGAGGGGGGTGATTAGACTACTTGACCAAAGAAATTTTTTACATTTTCCCAATTTTAAGTGTTGGCAGATTTTAGCAATGATAGCAAGTTAAGTACACCCTACACATGCATGTCTAAGAGTATAGCAGCGGAAAGTAACAACAAGCATGTATAGTAGAGGGTAGGAAGGAAGATCAAACGCAATTTGTAGACACGAAGATTTTTCCCGTGGTTCCGATAGGTGGTGCTATCGTACGTCCACGTTTATGGAGTCTTCAACCCATGGAGGGTAACGGTCGCCAGAGTCCATGGAGGGCTCCACCCATAAGGGTCCATGAAGTAGCAACCTTGACTATTCCATAACGGCTTCCATCCACGAAGGACTAGCCTCACTATGGGTAGATCTTAACGAAGTAGGCGATCTCCTTGCCCGTACAAACTTCTTGGTTCAACTCCACAACATGAAGTAGGAGGCTCCCAAGCGACACCTAACCAATATAGGAGGCACCACCCTCCAAAAGGTAATAGGCTCGGCAATGTCGATGAACTCCTTGCTCTTGTGCTTCAAAATGATATACTCCTCAACACACAATCACTCTCTCATAGATTTGGCATGGTGGAAGAGATTGATTTGGTGGAAAGCAACTTGGGGAGTCTAGAGATCAAGATTCATATGGTAGGAATGGAATGGCTTGATCTCAACACATGAGTAGGTGGCTCTCTCTCAGAAAATTTGATGGGGCAAGTATGGAATAGTTCTGAGTGCTTCTTTTTCGAGTGGGTGGTGGTGAAGGGGTATATATAGGCATCCCCAAAAATCCAACCATTACACCTAAAGTGACCAACTCGGTGACACCAAAGTGTAAAACTCGATGGTACCGAAGTGACCAAAAGGTGGCAACTTTTGAATCTCGGTGAGACCGATATATAATTCTTTGTGGTACCGATTAGGTGACCAACGGTCAGATTGCACAACTCGGTGACGCCGATTCTCATGTCTCGGTGGTACCAATTCTTGTCAGTGGCTAACTAGAGAGTTGGTCCGAAAACTCAGTGACACCGATTCACAATTCTCGGTGGTACCGATTCTTGTGAATGGCTAACCAGGAAGTTGGTCCAAATCTCGGTGAGACAAACTGGCAAAACTCAGTGGTACCGAAGCTTGAAAATAGCTAAACAGAAAGTTGGCAACTGAACTCGGTGGCACTGATGCAGAATCGGTTGCACCGAATGGCTAGGGTTTGGCATGGGTCTGTCTGAGTTTGGGAATCGGTGGGACCGAGTGGGAATTGTTGGTTGCACCGATTTTGGATATTTGGCTTTGGACAGACTTTTGTGGAAGAGTTTGTGGGTGTTTTTGGTGACTATCACTTGTGCACGTGGAGCATCTTGTTCACCAATAGTACCTTACCCCTTTTTAATAGTATTGGCTTTCCTATGGACTCAGAGTGATTTCTCACAAAGTAAAATGTAGATTCCTCTTGCTTGAAGCTTTGCCAATCCATTTCCTTGCATCTTGGGGTTTCTCCACAATCCTTTTGCCATCCCTATCATTGAACTTTTCCTGAAATATGCTTAGTGGAAACATTATTTCAATGATATATATGTTGTTATTAATTACCAAAACCACCTAGGGAGCAAATGTGCTTTCACCAGCTCACATTTAATCGACTCACCAACATCGCAAATGTGCTGAATGCACTTGGCGCCACTGAAGTCACCAAACATGAAGGTGTGAAGAAGCTACTCAGATCACTTGGTAGTTCCTTTGACACTCTCGCACTCTTGATCCAAGAGCGCCCTGACTTCAAGAGTTTGGATCCTTTCGATATCATCGAGAGGTTGAACACACATGAATTCCAACAAGACGAGAAGAGGGATATCTACGGTCCCAGCTACAGTCGCTCTCGTGCCCTGAAGGCCAAGGCTGTGTCCTCATCTGAAGACAGCTCTGAATGCAGTTCTCATGGTGCCGAAGACTTTGGAAAAGAACTTGCTCTGCTTGTCAGGAAGTTTAGGAAGTTTGCCAAGTCAAAACGCTATGCAAAGTCTTCAAAGCGTGATTCCAAGAGGTCTGGTGAAATGTCTTCAAGAGACAGCAAGAAGCAAAGTTGTCACAAGTGCAAGAAAGTTGGGCACTTCATTGCTGATTGTTCTTGATGGGAAAAGGAATCCAAGAAGAAGAGCAAGGACTATGACTTAGATGACAAGAAGAAGAAGAAGTATGCAAAGTCTTCATCACACAAGAAGAGTTCATCTGGCAACGCACATGCTTTCATCGGAAAGGAGATGGATTCACAGTCTGAATCTGGTTCTGAGGCTGAGGAAGCATCTGAGGAGGAATCTGACGCTGAAGTAGCTGGACTAGCAATGGCTTCGGCATATCTCTCCACTTATGTTTTCAAACCCGAAGACAATGGCTCCTTCCTTAACACCGAAGCCAGTGATGATGATGCTACTCCTGCCTACTGCTTCATGGCGATAGCCTCCAAGGTATCTTCAAAACCCTCACGTCATGAATCTGAATCCGAAGCTGAATCTGATGATGACATGAAACCTAGCTATGCTAAACTTGTAAAAATTATCACCAAGCAACAAAGTGCCTTGGAGAAAATGCAAACCACTCTTGAGAAAAGCGATGACCTGTTAGTCTGAACGAAACTATGACTGAAGACATGCGTGGTCTTCGTTCAAGGTTTGAGGATCTCCAAGGTCGTCATGATGCCCTCTCAACTGAACATGAGAAGCTTTCTCTCAAATATCTCCAGAAAAAGATTGATCTTGAGAAGTTGAGAGAAGCTCATGATGACCTATGGAAGGAAAACGACTCACTCTTAGCAGAACAGATCAGTACCGCTCACGACGAATTTGATGCTCCATGCTTAAAATGCCTTGCTCGTGAAGCTAATGATTCAATTGCTGAATGTTCAAATGCTTCTGAAAATGCATTATCTTCAACTGTATCTGTGGTGACTAACCCCTCATCTAAGGAAACCACTGCCATCACTGACGACAATGACAGGTTGAAGACATTGCTTGAAACTGGCATGTACAAGAGTCTTAAGGGACATCAGATTCTTTGTGATGTCCTAAAGAAGACAATCTTGAACAAAAACCCCAGGAAAGAGGGTTTTGGTTTCGAAAGAAACATCAATGTTGATGGTTCTTACTGGACGCCTGAGCAGTATCCCAAAACCACCTGGGTTGGTGCAAATGGACCTTCAGTGGATCCATCCACATTATCTGGCTTTAACTGTGCTAACCCTGTCATCATTGACGACTCATTTGACTCCAATTATAAGTTGTTCAAATCTATGAATGGTGAAGTGTTTGCTAGGTATATTGGAACTAACTGCAGGAATGGTTCACCTATGAAGAAGATCTGGGTTCCCAAATGTCTTCTTGAGAAGCTTCCTGTCAATGTCATGACAGCATCGAGGAAGAAGACAAACCCCAGACCAAAGTCTTCATATGGTCCAAAGTCTTCATATGATCACTCTAACACCTATGTTTCGCAAGGAAGAACTGAAAGGGCTCACGAATATGTGCACTATGGCACGAATTGTTATGTTCATCCCACTAAAAATTACTCTGCATATTCATTTGAGTACTCTAACCCCCCTATGAAACGAACCATTAGGGCATCTTTGCCTAAATTCTCTGATGCTGCCCTATGTCTCATTGCTTCTAAGCCACCCCTCCGCATGTGGGTGGTTAAGAAGAACTAATATCTTCATGCAGCATCGGGTCTCCAGATGGGATGAAGCCTATCTTGAAGATAATCTCTGGATACCCGGAAATGATCTTGTTTGGACGCAAGAAAACTAGTGCGAATGGTGTTACCATCCATATCGTCCAATATCTTCATACAATTGTGTACTGCAATATCTTCATCAATGCATGTTACCGTTGCATGCCTTGGTGAACTAGACTAATTCTTAATGCAGGAAAACAAATCCAATGCCACTGAATGGATTATGGATAGTGGATGCACCAGTCATATGACTGGTGATCGAAGCATATTGATGGAGCAAACTCTTCGACCTCCAACAAAAGACCACATCGTCTTTGCAGACAAGAGCAGCAACAAAGTATTGGGACTAGGTCAAGTTGCTATCTCAAGGGACCGACACATGGAAAATGTCATGCTTGTCGAATCCCTTTGTTACAACTTGATGTCTGTCTCAATGCTCTGTGACTTAGATGTGCTTGTCATATTTGGCAAATTTCGATGTGTTGTGCTAATGGCCTCTTACAAATCCAAAGTATTCGAAGGCTTTCGAAGAGGTGATTTGTATATGGTAGACTTCTCTGCATAACAACGGCTTCGGAATGCTAGTTATGGCACAGAAGGCTAGGACATGCTGGGATGAGGAACTTACACACACTCGCCAAGAAGAAGCTTATCATTGGCGTCGAAGGTGTCAAGTTCAAGAAGGACCACCTCTGTGGTGCATGTGAAGCCGGGAAGATGACTAGGGCCAAACATCCCTCGAAGACAATCATGACGACCACTCATCCCTTCGAGATGCTACATATGGACTTATTCGGCCCTACTCACTACTACACCTTCTCTACCACTTCAAATCTATATGGCTTCGTAATTGTTGATCACTATTCCCGATTCACTTGGGTGCATATCATACTCTATAAAACAGAAGTGCAGGATGTCTTCAGGCGCTTCGCAAATAGGTGTATGAACAACTACAACATCAAGATCAACCACATCAGGAGTGAGAATGGCACTGAATTCAAGAACACGGGCTTGGATACCTATCTTGATACTCTTGGCATCACTCATGAGTTATTTGCTCCACACACTCCCTAGAAGAATGGCGTCGTGGAGCGCAAGAACATGACACTTATTGAGATGGCTCGCACCATGCTTGACGAATACAAGACACCATGGAAGCTATGGCCTGAAGCCATTGATACTGCATGCCATATCATCAACATAGTATATCTTCACAAGTTCTTCAAGAAAACATCATATGAGCTTCTCACCGGTAAGAAACCCAATGTATGTTATTTCAAAGTCTTCAGTGCAAGATGTTGGATAAGGGATTGTTGGGGCACGGATGCACACGATCACCTATGGGACAAGAGGCCCCTTTTAGTTGTCCGACAGGGGGGAGGTCACGTTGCACAAAGAGCAGAGGCCATGGAGGCAGCACGACGATGGTACACTAGTGTTTTCACCTAGGTTCGGGCTGCTGAGAAGCGTAAAACCCTACTCCTGCTTTGGTGGATTGATCTCAGGGAACACGAAGCACACGCAGCGCTCTAACCCGGCAAGGGTTGCCTTCAGGCGAGCTACTACACTAGTACAAGTGTCCAAAGTTCCGAATCTTGAGCTAGGTTGCCTTAGGCCTCCTTTTATAGGGCAAGGGGCAACCACAGTGGAAAAATAGTCATTATCCATCGATTAGATAGCTAAAAGAGCTATCATACCTAACTCTGGCATTTAGGACAAAATACCATGATTGCTAGTCTAGGTGGCGCGCGGGGATGCATACCCGGCAAGCTCTTACCACCGCTTAGCTGGCTGTTGCTTAGTGTCTTGACATGCCTCTGGACAAGTGCCAACTGGGCATAATCTGTCTTCCAGTGCGTCGCCACGTGCTTAGCGAGAGCCACTTAGCCACCTGGGGGCTCGACACCGCATCGACAAGTGACTAGCGTCCCAATGCGGTGGAGCGGTGGCCGGTCGGCTCACGCCTACCGAGAGATGGCTTGCCGGGTCTTCCAGAAGATGCGCGCGCCTCGGCCCCTGGCAGGCACCGGGGACGTGGTTGGCTCGCTTTGGGCCCCTTTTGGGCTGTTCCATTGAGCTTGCCAGCATTGGTTGCCAGTGTAGACTGTCTCTGCCGGGGACTTGGATGTTGACGTTATCTTCTTGATGCGCTTCTTGATCTCACGTAGAGAGGCTTCTTTAACTTGTGTTGGTGTTGGCGAGGTAATAGCTATTCCCGGTAGGCTCAGGCCATCCGGTCGGAGGCCCATTGTCCGTGCACAAGTAAGGGGGAAAATGAACACCCCTGTTTGTGTACCTCGACAGAAGCCCCCGGGCCTGAGCCATACGTGTCGCTTGGCATGTTGGGTTAGGCCCCAAATAGTTCACGGACACGCGTCGTGGAAGTGCTGCCCTCGAGTGCTCAGTTATGATGACACGTCAAACCCACGTCCACTCCGCGTAATTACCACAGGTCGTGGGGGCGAGGAACAGTAGCCATTGCCAGTAAAAGAAATGGCATTTCCCTGAAAAGATAGCGAAGAGCCAGCCCCCGCGCGGTTTCCTAATAAAAAGGGAACGTGTAGGAGCGCTTCTCATTCGCGTCCGTTTCTCCTTCCTTCATCTTCCTTCTCAAGCCAAGAAACCGCTTCCGCCGCCTCCGCTCGCCCTCCAAACGCTGCTAGTCCCTCCGCCGCCCTTGAAATCCCAAGAGATGGGGAAAAAGACGAGCGCTGTGAAGCGGAAGCAGTCGGCCACGTCGGCGGTCCTAGCGGCTGACGAGAGGAAAAGAAAAGCAGAAGAGCAGGAGAGGCTGCGACTGAGAGATGTGGTTTTCTCCCTGTTGAACTTGGACGGCAATGCCTTGATCGCAAGGTATGCATATATGTGGGGGAGGGTGACGAACGGGCACGGAGCACCCGTAGTCCTGCCGGACAGCCCCAAGGAGAAGACGCCATCAGCCCCAAGGTGGCCACTTTGGTGGACGCCTCATTACTTTGTCGTTGATACTTGCATCGTGCATGACCCTACCTTCTTATGAGGGTTATGCGGGTGGGAAGTAGATAGGATGCTAAAGTAGATGCTACGCAAATGGGACGGGATTAAGCATGGTGAAGGAAACGGAAATGTTTTCAAAGACTTTTCAAAAAACCCGTCGGGTGCCACTAATGCCCGAGGGTGATGATGATGAGCTAGGTAACCACTTGATAAAGAAGTGGTGTACTGGAGAAAGTGAGTGTGTTGGTTTTTCGATAACTGATTGGTGTAAGTTGCGACCGTTATTCCAACCTCACATGTACAACCACGATACCCCTTATGGGATGGGGCTTTGTTTATTATCTTGGTCGGTACTAGCAGAGAGCCCGCATTACTAGTGGCGGGAGTGACGTGGTCACTCTCGATACGGGGTCATGCCGGAAAGGACGATCATGGGCTGTTTTTACAGACACCAGGCACACCATTGGCCCCTTCATGGATGATACTTGTGATGTACATCATGCGGGCTGTGTGCCAATGAGTGGACTCTTTGTTTAGTGTTGACAAGGAAAAGGCAATGTTCGGGTGCTTACCTCTGGTATGTGACATACCGCGAGTCGTGTCTTGACACATAAGTTTCCCGAGTCTTGTGGGTAAAGTGTGCAACCTCTGCAGAGTGTAAAACTATTCGAATAGCCATGTCCACGGTCAAGGACAGTTGGATGACCGCTCTTGGGCTACGTCCATTCTTTCACAAACTTGGTATGTGTGGGTGTGTGTGGGAGAAAGATGGATTACTCGAGTCAAGTCGGATGACTTGATGTGATGAATGAACATTAGATGTTCAAACCTTGTTTATATTGATACTTGTAACCTGTTCATACGGTTTCTTGTAACCATTTGATGCATGCTTACAAGTTGATAGGGCATGTCATTGCACTTAAAATTAGCTTTCTGCAAAACTCACCTACTTAGTGCTATATCATGCATTGTTATACCTTGTTCCAAACATGGGTTGCTTGCGAGTACATTCAAAGTACTCATTGGCTTGCCACTTGTTATTTAATTGGCCAGGCATGGAAGAGCAGGCATACGGCAAAGAATTCGTTGGTGACGAAGATGCGAATTAGGACGCTTCCTAGTCAGAATGCTTGTAGGGTTAAGGCAGATGGCATGGGTCTATGCTATCTTTCAAGATTCCCCACCGAGTCTTGGTAACTGCCTAGGTCACCCATATTGGTACCACCGAGATTCATATATGGGTCTCACCGACAAGGCCAAAGTTGCCACATTTTGCACTAGTAGGTGCAAGCGAGTTTTCACTTCGGTTTCACCGAGTTAGGCAAGAATGTTCTAACGGTTGGATTTTTGGAGATGCCTATATATACCCCTCCACCACCTCTCATTCGTAGAGGAAGCACTCGAAACAGATCTACACTTGCCCCATCCATTTTTCTGAGAGAGAGCCACCTACTCAAGTGTTGAGATCAAGACAACCCATTCCAACCATATGAATCTTGATTTCTAGCCACCCTAAGTTCGTTTCCATTGAATCAATCTCTTCTACCCATGACAAATATGTGAGAGAGTGATTGATTGTTGAGGAGACTATCTTTTGAAGCACAAGAGCAAGGAGTTCATCATTCTACCACATCTATTACCTTTTGGAGGGTGGTGCCTCCTAGATTGGTTAGGTGTCGCTTGGGAGCCTCCTTCGTGATTGTGGAGTTGAACCAAGAAGTTTGTACGGGAAAAGAAAATGCCTACTTTGTGAAGATCTACCCATAGTGAGGCTAGTCCTTCGTGGACGGAAGCCGTGATGGAATAGACGAGGTTGCTACTTCGTGGACCCTAACGAGTGGAGCCCTCCATGGACTCTCGCGATCGCTACCCTCCATGGGTTGAAGTCTCCATTAGTGTGGACGTACGATAGCACCACCTATCGGAACCATGGGATAAATCTTTGTGTCATCCATTGTGTTTGATCTTCCTATCTCTACTCTCTTACATATGCTTGTCTTTACTTTCCGTTGCCATACTTGTTGACTAGCATGTGTCGGGTGCACTAGACTTGTAAGAATTGCTAAACTCTGCCAACCAATTAACCTGGGAAAATGTTAGTTTTTTAATTTGTCAAGTAGTCTATTCACCCCCCTCTAGACGCCTCTTCTAGTGATCCCTCAATTGGTATCAGAGCTTTGGTCTCCATATATTTGGGTTCATCACCGTTGGAGGAAGATGGACATGTCTAGTTTGGGGAGTCTTAGTTGTAGAGTGCCCGTTCTCGACGGGGAGTACTGTAGTCAATGGAAATATGATATGCTTGAGTTATTCAATGAATTCCATTTGAGAAAGTATGTTAAGAAACCCTATGTACCTCCCATTGATCCTTTACATCCCACACACAATGAGGAAATAGATATGGTTCGTAATATTAGAACTATTAATCTTATCATTAGAATATTTCCTAGAATTATGTTTGATTAAATGAAGAATTTTGAATGTGCTTATACTTTGTGGAATGATTTGGAGAAACGACATCCAAATAATTCATTGAGTAATCTTGATGAAATTCTTCATAAATCTATTGCTTTTCACAAAATGATGCCTAGTGATCTTAAGTTTTATTATTATCTATTTGAGATTAGAGACCTCATGCGTGCTAAAGGAGATGTCATAACTATCAACAACATCATTGTTGAAGCCATTCACATTCATAACCTTGAACATTGTCATGACCACAACTCTAATGAATCTCTTGTTTCTTATGACGAGGGTTTCCCACTTTATGATGATAATGTGGAACATAGCTACTATGATGAAGATGAGTTGTTCAACATCGAGTATGAGAAGACTATGAAGAGTATAAGTCTCATGGCAAACTTCAAGGATTACATGTCCCGAGGAAAAGAGTGGATTCTCAACAGTGGATGCATAAATCATATGACCAGAGATAGAGACATGTTTCAAGAGACCACACCAAACCATGGACCGCGAAGATATGTGACTTTTGGAGACAACTCCAAGGATAAGGTACTCGGTCTTTGTAAGGTGGTCATATCTCATGATAGCTCCATTAAATATATCATGCTTGTTGAATCGCTCGGCTACAATCTTCTTTCCGTATCTAGACTTGCCATGTGTTTCGTCAAGACAATCATAGCATGGTCTTTACCGGTTTCCGTAGAGGTGATCTATACATTGTTGATTTCACTAAGAGATCCAAACCTCGCACTTGTCTTATTGCAAAATCTTCTAAAGGTTGCCTTTGGCATAGAAGACTAGGACATGTTGGTATGCATAATCTAGACAAGCTCATCAAAGGTGATGATATACTTGGTCTTAATGATGTTATCTTTGACAAAGATAGACTTTGTAGTGCTTGTCAAGCTAGAAATCAAGTAAGGGGAATTCATCCCGTAAAGAATATCATGAGTACTAGGAGACCACTCGAGTTGCTTCATATGGATCTTTTTGGACCCAATGCTTACAAGAGCCTTAGTGGAAATTCCTTTGGTCTAGTTATAGTTGATGATTTTTCTAGATTTACGTGGGTATTCTTTCTTGATGATAAGTCACAGGTACAAACGATCTTCAAAAACTTCGCTCGCAAAGCGCAAAATCAGTTTGAAGTGAAGATCAGGAAAGTTTGGAGCGACAACAGATCGGTGTTCAAGAACACGACTGTGGATTCCTTTCTTGATGAAGGAGAGATTTCACATGACTTATCGGCTATGTACACGCCTGAAAAAAATGGAGTTTTTTAGAGGAACAACCGTACTCTTATAGAGATGGCTAGAACGATGCTCGACGAATACAAGACGCCAAGACAATTTTGGGCAAAAGCCATGGAAACAACTTGTCATGCTACGAACCGACTCTACCTTCACAAGCTTCTCGGTAAAACGGCATACGAGCTACTCATCGGTAACAAGCCCCAAGTTGGATACTTTCAGGTATTCGGCTCCAAGTGTTAAATTCTTGATAAGCATCGCCGTTCTAAATTTGCTCCTAAATCTCATGAAGGCTTCCTACTCGGTTATGGATCAAACTCTCACACTTATCGTGTCTACAAAAACTTCACTCGAAAAGTTGAACAGATGGTATATGTGAAGTTTGACGAATCTCATGGTTTGCAAGTCGAAAAATTGCCAAATGATGTAGGAGATAAGGAACCTTCAGAAGCTATCCAAGACTTGTCCATCGGCAAGATTCGTCCCATGGAGGTGAAGGAAAGTACTTCATCGACCCAATTGGAAGCCCCTACTTCGCGTCAAGGCGAACCTCAATGATGTCTACTACACAACTTGTTCTTGTAGACTCGTGTTGGGCCTCCAAGCGTAGAGTTTTGTAGGACAGTAGCCAATTTCCCTCAAGTGTATGACCTAAGGTTTATCAATTCATGGGAGGCATAGGATGAAGTTGGTCTCTCAAACAACCCTGTAACCAACTAATAAAAAGTCTCTTGTGTCCCCAACACACCAAATACAATGGTAAATTGTATAGGTGCACTAGTTCGGCAAAGAGATGGTGATACAAGTGTAGTAATGATAGTAGGTATTGATTTTTGTAGTAGAAACAATAACAAAACAGCAAGGTAGCAAGTAAAAAAGTGAGCACAAATGGTATTGCAATGCTTGAAAACAAGGCCTTGGGTCCATACTTTCGCTAGTGCAATCTCTCAACAATGCTAATATAATTGGATCACATAACCATCCCTCAACGTGCAATGAAGAATCACTCCAAAGTTCTTATCTAGGGGAGAACATAAGAAGAAATTGTTTGTAGGGTACGAAACCACCTTGAAGTTATCCTTTCCGATCGATCTATCCAAGAGTTCGTACTAAAATAACACCAAGTTATCCTTTCCGATCGATCTATCTAAGAGTTCATACTAAAATAACACCATATGATACGCATCAACTAACTCTAATATCACCTAGATACTCCAATGTCACCACAAGTGTCGGGGCACGGATGCTCACGATCACCTATGGGACCAGAGGCCCCTTTGTGGTTCGGCAAGGGGGGTCACGTTGCACAAAGAGCGGAGAGCGTGAGACGGAGCGACGATCAGGACACTAGCATTTTACCCAATTTCGGACATCTGCTAAGCGTAGAACCCTACTCCTGCTTTTGGTGGATTGATCAAAGGAACACGAAGAACACGCAGCGCTTACCCCCGGCAAGAGTTGCTATCGGGGTGAGCTACTACGCTTGTACAAGTGTCCAAAGGTCCAAATCTTGAGCTAGGTGGCCTTGGGCCTCCTTTTATAGTGCAAGGGGTTACCACAATGGCAAAACAGTCATTATCTATCGATTAGATAGCTTAGCAGAGCTATCATACCTAACTCTGGCATTTCGGACAAAATACCATGATTACTAGTCTAGGTGGCGCTCGGGGGTGCATTCCCGGCAAGCTCTTGCCACCGCTTGGCTAGCCGTTGCTTATGGTCTTGACACGCTGCAGGGCGGGTGTCAACTAGGTATAACTTGCCTTCCGGTGCGCCGCCACGTGCTTAGCGAGAGCTGTTTAGCCGCTTGAGGGCTCGACACCGCATTGATAAGTGATTGGCATAGTGATGCGGTCGAGCGGTGGCTGGTTAGCTCATGCTTGCCGGGGGACGGCTTGTCGGGTCTTCTGGAGATGTGCACGCCTCGGTCCCCGGCAGGCTCCGGGGGTGTGGTTGGCGCGTTTGGGCCCCTCCTGGGCCATTGTGCTGGTGTTGTCGGCGCTTGCTCAGCTTTCTGTAGGTTGTTGATGCCGGATGCTGGTTCTTGAATGCTTGCTTGGTGACGTCGTAGTTTTCCCAACAGGTTTTTGCTCGTGTAGGTCGGAGGCTATCTGTCCATGCACAAGTCAGGGGGAATGAACACCCCTATTTGTATACCCCGACAGAAGCCCCCGGGCCTAAGCCATACGTGTCACTTGGCACGTTGGGTTAGGCCCCAAACAGTGCACGGACACGCATCGAAGGGATTTTGTCTTCCCACCCCACGTCCACTCCGCGCAATTATCGCAGGTCGTCGGGTAGTGGAATAGTAGCTGTTTGAGAGTAAAAAAGTACTGCCAGTAATAAAACGGCAGTTTTCCGAAAAGATTGCGAAGAGCCAGCCCCAGTGCGGGTCCCCCTAAATAAAAAGGGCAACGCACAGGGGTGCTGGTCATTCGCATACTTTTCTCCGTCCTTCATCTTCCTCCTCAAGACAAAGAACTGCTCCCGCCGCCACTTTCGGCCAACCAAGCACCACTAGGTCATCCGCTTCCCTTGAAAGCTTCAAGGATGAGGCGGAAAATGGTTGCTAACAAGGGGAAGCAGACGGCCGCATCCATGGACCTTGTGGCAGAGGAGAGGAAGAAGAAAGCGGAAGAGCTTGAGAGGAGGCGACAGGGAGATGTGGTTATCTCTTCGTCGAGCCTGGATGGCAACACCCTGATCAAGAGGTATGCCTATATGTGGGGGAGGGTGACGAAGGGGCATGGAGCACCCGAGGTTTTGCTGGACAGCCCGAAGGAGAAGAAGCCCTCAGATTCGTACCACTTCTTTTGTGCGTACTTTTACTGCGGCCTTGTTCCTCCCTTCTCTGATTTCTTCTGCGCCATGATGGTGGCATATGGGTTCCACCTTCTGGATTTTACGCCCTATGCAATGTCGTGCATGGCGATCTTTGCCCATTTGTGCGAGAACTTTTTTGGAGTTGCCCCCAATGTGGACTTGTTGTGGGGACCCCGACTCATAAGTCGTGATCACCAAATGTACGTGCACAGTGATCCCAAAGATCAATGCTCACTGAACACACAGAAACTGAATAACAAGAGTCTTACATCCATTACATACCGATTTACTTGAATATGGCCCTTAAGGCCTAGTCTTCATAAACTTGCAGCGGAAATCTTCAACGATAGCATGAACCCAAGCCATCTGCCTTAACCCTACAGGCATTCTGACTGGGAAGCATCCTAGCTCGCATGATTGTCACCAAGGTACTCTTCATCATATCATGTTCTTTCATGCCTGGCCAATAAATAACCAGTGGCAAGCCAATGAGTACTTTGAATCTACTCGCAAGCAACCCATGTTTGGAACAAGGTTCAATAGAGAATGATATAGCACTAAGTAGGTAATTTTGCAGAAAGCTAATTTTGAGTGCAATGACATGATCAAATAACTTATGAAAGCATGCATCAACAGTTGGCAGATATCCATATGAACAAGTTATAGATATCATCATAAGCAGGGGGTTGAACATCTCATGTTCAGACATCATGTCAAGTCATCTGACTTATCTCAAGGACCATCTTTGTCACACACACACACCAAGTTTTGGGAAAACATCCGGACATAGTTTAAGAAGGACCTCCAACTGTCCATGACCATGGACACGGCTATTCGAATAGTTTTACACTCTGCAGAGGTTGCACGCTTTACCCACAAGACTCGGGGAACTTCCGTGTCATCCACGACTCGCGGTATATTACATACCCGAGGTAAGAACCCGAACAATGCCTTTCCCCTGACGATGCTAAACAAAGAGTCCACTCGATTGGTACACAGCCCTCATGATGTACATCATACGAGCCTCGCTCCAGATCGTACCATCCATGAAGGGACCAACGGTGTGCCCGGTGCCTGTGAAGACAGCGCATGATCGTCCTTTCCAGCATGACCCCGTATCGAGAGTGACCACGTCACTCCCGCCACTAGTAATGTGGGCTCTATGCTAGTACCCATCAAAGTAATCAACAAAGCCCCTTCCCATATAAGGGTAGAGTGGTCGCACATGTAAGGTTGGGACGGTCAGCAGACCTTAAATCTAATCCGTTTTCGAAAACACACATACTCACACAACTTGCTTCGGTACACCACTTCTTTCTCAAGTGGTTACCCACGCAACATCATCTCCCTCGGGCATTAGTGGCACCCGACGGGGTTTTCAAAAAGTCTTTGAAATCATTTTGTTTCCATCACCATGCATATTCCCATCCCAATTGCGTAGCAACTAGTAGCAACCTAACTACTCCCACCCGCACAACCCTCATAAGGAGGTAGGGTCATGCACGATGCAAGTATCAACAAGAAAGTAACGGAGGCATCCCACCGAAGGGGATACCACATCAACATGATCATCATCCAGAAATAATGTGTTATATGCCATGCAAAAGAGGTTTCATAGTCATGGTCAAAAGGCTGCTTGCCTGGCTCAGCAAAGTCTTCGAGGTCTTCACACGCTTCTCGTCCACTCCGAGCACTTCATCTACTTCGTCAACTATCGCCGGAAACAACCGCAATAAGCAACACAACAAGCAGAGAAATAAAAGTGCTCTATAAATAGGAGTTTTATTTTTCTAGGACACCTCTGGTCATGAGAAAAATAACCAAGGAGGTTTTGGTGGATGTGGGTCAAGGGGGAGTTTTGAATGGTGGAAATGATGATCCTATAAGATGTCCACAGAAAAATATTTTTGTAAAAATGACTGGATGCACCCAACAAATAGGGCACAAATTTAGAAACATTTGGCAAGTGGTTTCACTGGATTTGGAGTTGGCATGATTTTCCTAGGGATTTTCAAAGTGAGCCATATATGAAGAAATGGTCCAATATTTGATATAGGAGAATAAGTGTAAGGAAAAATGTTCACCACTTAGTGCATGAATTTAGGCCCACCTAGGATTTAGAATCATGGCATTTGGAGTTAGTATGAATGTCCTATGATTTTCCTAAGATGGATTAGTGGGAAAAAAGGGGCAATTTATTTGTTCAAGCACAATAGGTGCATGGTAAAATGTTCAACATGGCTTAAATAAATAGGTAATGATATTTAGGACATCTGGGATTTTGAATCACTCCATTTGGAGTTCATTTGGATTCTCTATAAATTTTGAAATGGGGGTTTTTCATATTTCAATTTCAATTTTGAATTTGAACTCTACAGGAAGATTTGCAGGAAAAATGTGCATTGCACATATTTGGATAGATCTTGATTTTAGGGACACCCAGGAATTTTAATTACCAGATTTGGAGTTCAAATGAATTTATTAAACATTTTTTGAACTACTCTGATAAAAGAAAAAGAAAAACCCCTCACCTAAATGGGCCACGAGGCGCACTAGGCGAGGAATGGCTACTGGGCCGGCCCAGTAGCACAGCTGTGCCTGCGCGGCTGCCACGCCGATGGCGTATTCCACGGAATACGCCTTTGGTCAAGGGAGGCGTACTCGGGCGGGGGGGGGGGGGGGGGAGTCTCCACTTAACGGGGGGGCCCGGGGCCGCAGCCACTTACAGGCGGACCCCACCGGCAGGTCCTCCGCTACCTCCCGCCCGAAACAGAGGAGCGGCAAGGGAGACCGACCGAGCTCGCGCCGGCGCCCCGTCCCGGTGGCACAGGCCACCTCCGGCGGTGCTCCGGCCACCGGTGAGCTCGGGGCGATGAGCAGCCCCTTCCTGAGCTGTTCCTGGTCCCTGGGGAGGTCGGGGCTGCGTGCAGCCCCCACGGCGGTGGAGTAGGGCGTCGGCCATGGTGGGCATGACGCCACTGTCGCGGAGAGAAGGGGAAGGGAAGCAGGGGGCTTCCGGAGGCTAATGGAGGTGCTACGGTGGAGCTTGGAGGGGAGAACAGAGGCGAGGGAGCTCGAATTCGAGCAAAGCCGAGGCAGAGCCAAGGCGGCCATGGAGGAAGGGGCCGAGCTCGGGAGAGATGGGGGAGGTAAGGAAGGTGTCTGAGAGGGGGAGAGAGCCAAGGGAGCGCCGAGGGGAACTCAGGGCTGCATTATATGGGCGTGGCAACGGTGCACCGCAAGCCCATGCGCCGGCTCGGACCCTGCCGCTGCTGGAGTGCTCGGGGGGCCGCGGGAGCTTGTTCGGGGTGTTCATGGAACTCGTCCACGACACAGGTGAGTGAGAGAGAGAGCGGGGCGTCCGCCAGGGCCTCGCGCTTGTGACGCCGGGCACTGGCCGAGCGGAGCGGCGCCGGGCACGCGTGACAGAGGAGAGAGGAGGGCAACGGAGGAGGGGCCCGACACGCTGCCGTGTCGTGGACGTCGAGGCGGTCTCGGGGGACAGCACCACGAGGCCCAAGGCTGTCGGGAGCCTCTGATTGGGCAAGGACAAGTGGCAGAGCGACGTTTCTGCATGTCAACGATGTAGTCACCACGCCAAGGAACGCCCAGGGCATCATTTTGGGCGCCCAAGGTTGTCTGTTGTGTGGGGCACGCATGCAGGAGAGCACTGGTGGAGTCTCAAGGAAAATTAAGCTGGTTAGGTTAGGCTATTACCCAGGTTAAGTTTGATACAACAAACTTGGGTGCTAGTTGAGGGGATTTTACTGAAAGGATCAAGAAGTTAAATGTTGTCTGGGTGGCTTAGGTATGCAAGGACTACAAGTACACCAAGTTTGAGCTCAGGTAAAGAAGTCTACAGGGCACTTGCAGTTCAAAGCTGTTTTTACTGTCAAAATCTAGGTTCAGATGATTTACTCATATTTTCCACATGAGCATGCTATCTTTGGGTTTGGATTAATGCATCAGTATGCAATTGAAGTTGTGGTAGAGTTTGGGGGCATAAGTGTTCACAGAATAATGGGAGAGAGGTAGAAAGGGCATGCCAAGGCTGTCCAAATAGTAAAAATGAGGGGTTTTACCCACCAATAATTGAGCTGAGGACCAGGATTTATTACTGGAGGTAAAATAGGTATGGGAGTGAGTGTGGTAAAATTTTGGAGTGAAGGAGAATAGCAGAAGGGGGTCAAACAAGGCTTTTTACAGCATAAGCAAAAGTGTTTGATGATGGTTTGGCTAAGCAAATGGGGTTTTCTTGCCATGAGATTTAATAGGATGAAAATATAGGTAGAAATAGAGAGGATCACCAAGTTTGAGGAGTTTTGAAGGGAGTTCACAATGTAACTTTGTGTAACCCTATAAATCAACAGAATCAGATTTCTATAGATCTAGGCATGCATCACACTTCCCACAAATCCACCACTTGGTGTGGTGTCATTATTTGGGGTTTAGCACATGCCCACAAAGTTTGGGGTCAAGGGAAGAAACTTCACAATGTAAAGTTGTTCAAATTTGGCTCTGGACAGGAATGGTTTTGGAATATTTTGATGAAGCAAATCAATTGGGATTGAGATGAAACTTTGCAAGATCATCACATATGACAATTTTACCTTGCTGAAATTTTCTTGGAATTTATTGAGAATATCTCTTATAGAAATATTTCAAAAGCTTGATTTAAGCAGAAAGGGTTTTGAGGGGTTTTGCCCATGATTTTGAACATGACCATTTGTTGAAACTCATATATATTGGAAAATATATGTCCACTGAGTTTCCTTAAATTTTCTCAAATATTTTTAAAGCATTTAAATAATTTTTCCCTATAAAAGACCATTTCTGGCCTTAAGAAAGAGCCTTTAAATAAAATAGTAAAATAATCTTTAAAATTTATATTTGGTGGTTTTGGGAAGTCATATATATAGTAGGTTCCAAATAAAGTCTTTGGGGAAAAAGGAACCACCCAATTTGAGGACTTGTAGTACAAACCTCAATTCAGGGGCTTTTGGAAACCTAATTTGAATAAATCCTTTTTGGCCAAAATAATATTTGATAAAAAATAGTTTTGGGTACTATTCACATGGCATCATAATTGGGCAAGAAGTTTGGATCAAGGAAAAGAGCCTTGAGAGTAGGAGGGAGTTTTATGAATATAGAGCACTAGCTAGCAATCAAACAAGCAATCAAATAGCACACAAGTCAAGCATTCATATGCACTCAAAAAGTTTTAATTGGCCCTAATTTTTGAGTCCTGTGAACTTAGTCATGAGGCAAATCACAGGGTGTGACAGACCTACCCCCCTTACAAGAATCTCGTCCCCAAGATTCCTAGGCTAGGCGTAGAAAAGGGTGCCGGAATTCACAGGTGAGGTAGTCTTCACGTTCCATGTTGCTTCTGCTACGGCATGGTTGTCCTTCTGGATCTTGAACCGCCTGATGATATGTCTTCAAGTGCATCGTTGACTTCGTCTAAGTGTGAACGGGGTTCTTGCAATATGCTAGGCTTGCCTAGAGGTCAAGGGTTTGGCGGACGATGTCCTGGCAAGGGCCTGGCTTGCGTGTGCATTCCAAAGTCGGAATACGTGGCAAAGTAGTGTGTCTGTGTGCTGGTCCTGGGGTTTCTCACGTTGGCTAGTGACATCTAGATGTCTCACGTTAGAATAGAAGGGTCAAGCCTTGGTGTAGCTTCTCGTTGACGGGGAAGTCCTTATCTTCCTTAAAGCAAGAGATCTTCAGTCGCAGGTGGTCTTCATCCTTGAGAATGTTGAAGCGCGTCATCATGGGCTTCTCGTCGAGACCTTCTGCTTGAGTAAGTTGTCCAGGTAGATTCTTCATTCTTCTTTGGTCGTTTGTCCTCGCCGTCATGGACGCACGTTTCTAGAGGGTCTTTGAGTGTTTGGTCTACTCGTCTCTCCATGGCAAGGTTTGCGCTGAGTCTCGTCCCTAAGACTGAGCTTAGAGACTTGGTGTCAAAACGGGTTCTACCATCTGGGAAGGTTTCAGTGGGGTTCTAGATAAGCTGACTACTCAGAGTATAGATCAGCCATCTAATCCCCAAGGTCTGACGCTTGGCAAGTGGGGTGAACTACCTTTGACAGGTGGCTTACCATGATCGAGTCACGGTTTACGCCCTAGATTGTCTAAAAAGGGGCTGATAACGATGTCATGACAGTCGTCCACTCCATTCCAGGCATCTGAAGGGAGTAGGGACGTCATGCTCATCATACACCATCAAAGCGATGAGGGGTGCTATCAACTTATCGGTTCCATCCTAGTCAGGAACTCATAGATGACCATTTAAAGCAAGGGGCTCTATAATCCTCTTGATGTCCAAGGGCTTCATCGTGCCTGAGCGTCGGTGTTTCTTGATATAGCCTAGTTGACGTAGCCGGTAGAGGAGCGGTGGTTGACTTCTCTCGCTCCTTCTTCTTTGTCGTGGTTTCTCAACTGTAGTAGCTCTTCAACTTGCTTGGGCAGGAATTTCTTCGGCTATAGGGTGGGTACATAAGGTAGTCCAACCCTTCTCAAGGTGGGGCCTTATACTTGAGAGGCATGGCAATTGGTGTTCCTGGGGCTGGTCCAAACAGGACTAAGCTGTTCCTTTCTCTCATTGGTTAAATAAGTATGACATCTATACAACAACATATTTCCCCAAGTCCTCACACAAACACATTGCTCATGGGATGCCTGAGAGGAGTGGGCATTTGCTCCAGATGGTTACTAGTCCAGGGGTTTGTGGTCCATCGCAGTCTAGTTCTTCGTGTCCACCTTCCTTATGAGCAGGAGTGATGGTGGTCAAGGTGAGGTACCGACCATAGTCTAAGGACTTATAGTCCAAGGCCTATGGTCATAATCCGACCGTGTTATGTCCTTGTAAAGTTTCGGGGCTTCAAGGAGCTTAGAATGTGAGTGAACGTCTAACATCTTATCCTCGAGCACAGTTCTTTAGATGCCAATAGTCCTACTATTTACTCCGAACAAAATCACCCTATACCATCGAAGATATCATCTCATATGAGTCAACTCCAACATTACACGTGCTACCCATAACTCCAAGGTTTTGAGAGAAGGACTATACCCAAAATCTCATAGCTAACTCATATATATCCCTATGTAAAAATCCTCGGGAAAGCATACAGGCTGCTAAGCTTGAACATGACACTATAATCCAAGTGTTCAGCTAATGTATCCAAAGTCTAAGGTGTTGCATCTCTATGCTATGGAAACAAGTAATATACAAATCCAAGACCTTGTTTCCTTCCTAATGAATCTGGTTTAATTGATCCACGAATACCATCCACTATTACATGTCCTATTATTGCTACAAATCCAATACCGGTGTCGTTCCGTATATCTGCAGATTTCCTAAATCTCTAAATTCCAGAAAGAACTATCTCACCATAGTATAACCATCAATTCCCATCATGAGGATCTAGTGAACTCCGATGTTAGGTGCATAAGGATCCTTGAATCGATTCTAACAACAATCCAATATTCCTGGTTTGTCTTCCACCGAGAAACATGGTATCAAGATCAGGATCATCGGACTAAATCCAAATTACTCCGAACCATGTGGTTTGATTGATCGTGAGCACCTATTAGAATCACCTATTTAAATCCAAGGTTTACATCTAGTAAGAATTCCCTACTAGTTACTCTAGCCACTATCATACCATTATCAATATTACTGGCCAAAGTCAAGTCATTAATCCACCAAGAATTTCAGCTTGTAATCATATTTGTCCTGCTAAATCCAAGTTACTCAAGGGGGAAGTAAGTTATGCTACTCTATCAATCTTGATCCACCAAGTTCGTCTATCAACATTAAGCCTCATAATCCACCAAAGGGTCTCAACCGCTTCCTCAAGATATCTACTCTAGCCTCATCAAATGATTAGTCAACTAATCATTTATCCTCAAGATGATCTATCCCATGGCATCATTAGATCAAGTGCTAGCTTAAGGATGAAAGGTGTTTGTTCACTATGATCACTAGTCCCGTAATGAACCCAGTGCTAAGCAGGGGCCATTGAAGCTCAACAGTGATCTGGCAAATCCGTGTATTAAACACGTGATCAGATGTTTGAGCTGGGGGAGCTTGTAAGGTCTAGGCTAGGCTAGGGAGGGGTTTCCAATCTTGAGGGAAAAGCATAACTCTACGGGGCTGCGTCTGGTTGAGTACGTTGTAGTCGAAGTCTTCGGTGTCAGTTGTTTGTCGAGGTGGATCCTTGGTGTATCTGGCCTTGCTGGTCTTCACTTGACGAGAGGGGGAAGAGGGAAAGTAGCATAGAGGAGCGTGCCTAAGGGGGTGGTATAGTGCAAGTGCAATCAAACAAGTGCCAAAAAGGCAAAACACACTTATTAAGATAAGGGGGGTGCTTAGTCCCGTACTTGGCAAAAGTGCGACTTTCACCAAAGCACAACAAGCAAAAACAAGCAACATACAATTATGGTTCTATCTGAACCATCATACGGACTTGACTTCGCATAGGGAACACACGACCTATCCTACCCTAGGGGTTCTCGGACTCAGTAGTCGTGCTTGCTTCGTGTCTTGGAGAGGAGTCCGCTCGGTCTTCTGGGTCTTCTTCAGGTGTCGCCATGTCTCTTGTTGCTATTCATCGAAACGATTCGGGTTGTTCCTGAAGAGTCCTGGACAACTTTGCGTCTGGTGAGTTGATGACGAAGGTAGTTCCTCATGGCTGTCGTTGACGGGTCTTCTGTTGTCTTTGTAATCGTGCCAATGCCTTCTTGTTCTTCAAGGCGTTGAGAGTTCCAAGTGGGCAATCCTTTATGCAATGACACCCACAAGGCATGATAGAGTTCCAACTTGTCGGTCATGTTGGTAATATCGACACCGAGAGCGGGGGATGAAGAGAACCGTTTTCCTGCTCACTGTGGTGAGGCGGACCAAATGGCAAGGTTCTCATCCACCGGTGGTTGCCGACACAACAACGAAAAGGACAGGGTTGCTCTATTAGCGATGCATATCATGACATTGCATGTCTTGTGCCCAAGTCATCGCAGGCTAAGGTGGCATCATCCTGGGGCAGTGTCGAGGGTATCACCATCTTCCTAGTCTTGATGCCTTCATCCTTCGAGAAAGTATCTTCTGCTGGTAGCTCCTTGTCTAGTGTTGCCAACTTGTGTCCAAGATATGTGGGGAAATGTCTGGCAAGGTGGCTCCCTTCCAGGTTACCCACAATGATTTCGAGGAATCCCGTGGTCAGGGGCACAAGGGTAGTAGCGACCATTTGCAAAGTTTTGAAAAGCAGACGAGGAGAGCTAAGAGAAAAGTGGTGGAAGTGCTAAGGCAAAAACCTTTGCTTCCTTTGAGATTTTAGGAGAGGTGAGAATTATAGTGGTCTTGTAAGTAATTTTTTAAGGGTCTGGAAAATTCGTTTTGTCCTAACTAACGTCCATGCTAACTAAGGGCTTCCTACAGTCAGGATGGCTCTGATACCAGCTCTGTGGGGACCCCGACTCATAAGTCGTGATCACCGAATGTACGTGCACAGTGATCCCAGAGATCAATGCTCACTGAACACACAAAAACTGAATAACAAGAGTCTTACATCCATTACATACCGTTTTACTCGAATATCGCCCTTAAGGCCTAGTCTTCATAAACTTGCAGCAGAAATCTTCAATGATAGCGTGAACCCAAGCCATCAGCCTTAACCCTATAGGCATTCTGACTGGGATGCATCCTAGCTCGCATGATCGTCACCAAGGTACTCTTCATCATATCATGTTCTTTCATGCCTGGCCAATAAAATAACCAGTGGCAAGCCAATGAGTACTTTGAATGTACTCGCAAGCAACCCATGTTTGGAACAAGGTTCAACAGAGCATGATATAGCACTAAGTAGGTAATTTTGCAGAAAGCTAATTTTGAGGGCAATTACATGATCAAATAACTTATGAAAGCATGCATCAACAGTTGGCAGATATCCATATGAACAAGTTATAGATATCATCATAAGCAGGGGGTTGAACATCTCATGTTCAGACATCATGTCAAGTCATCTGACTTATCTCAAGGACCATCTTTGTCACACACACACACCAAGTTTTGGGAAAACATCTGGACATAGTTTAAGAAGGACCTCCAACTGTCCATGACCGTGGACACGGCTATTCGAATAGTTTTACACTCTGCAGAGGTTGCACGCTTTACCCACAAGACTCGGGGAACTTCCGTGTCATCCACGACTCGCGGTATATTACATACCCGAGGTAAGCACCCGAACAATGCCTTTCCCCTGACGATGCTAAACAAAGAGTCCACTCGATTGGTACACAGCCCTCATGATGTACATCATACGAGCCTCGCTCCAGATCGTACCATCCATGAAGGGACCAACGGTGTGCCCGGTGCCTGTGAAGACAACGCATGATCGTCCTTTCCGGCACGACCCCATATCGAGAGTGACCACGTCACTCCCGCCACTAGTAATGTGGGCTCTATGCTAGTACCCATCAAAGTAATCAACAAAGCCCCTTCCCATATAAGGGTAGAGTGGTCGCACATGTAAGGTTGGGACGGTTAGCAGACCTTAAATCTAATCCGTTTTCGAAAACACACATACTCACACAACTTGCTCCGGTACACCACTTCTTTCTCAAGTGGTTACCCACTCAACATCATCTCCCTCGGGCATTAGTGGCACCCGACGTGGTTTTTGAAAAGTCTTTGAAATCATTTTGTTTCCATCACCATGCATATTCCCATCCCAATTGCGTAGCAACTAGTAGCAACCTAACTACTCCCACCCGCACAACCCTCATAAGGAGGTAGGGTCATGCACGATGCAAGTATCAACAAAAAAGTAATGGAGGCATCCCACCGAAGGGGATACCACATCAACATGATCATCATCCAGAAATAATGTGCTATATGCCATGCAAAAAGAGGTTTCATAGTCATGGTCAAAAGGCTACTTGCCTGGCTCAGCAAAGTCTTCGAGGTCTTCACACGCTTCTCGTCCACTCCGAGCACTTCATCTACTTCGTCAACTATCGCCGGAAACAACCGCAATAAGCAACACAACAAGCAGAGAAATAAAAGTGCTCTATAAATAGGAGTTTTATTTTTCTAGGACACCTCTGGTCATGAGAAAAATAACCAAGGAGGTTTTGGTGGATGTGGGTCAAGGGGGAGTTTTGAATGGTGGAAATGATGATCCTATAAGATGTCCACAGAAAAATATTTTTGTAAAAATGATTGGATGCACCCAACAAATAGGGCACAAATTTAGAAACATTTGGGGAGTGGTTTCACTGGATTTGGAGTTGGCACGATTTTCCTAGGGATTTTCAAAGTGAGCCATATATGAAGAAATGGTCCAATATTTGATATAGGAGAATAAGTGTAAGAAAAAATGTTCACCACTTAGTGCATGAATTTAGGCCCACCTAGGAATTAGAATCATGGCATTTGGAGTTAGTATGAATATCCTATGATTTTCCTAAGATGGATTAGTGGAAAAAAAGGGGGCTATTTATTTGGTCAAGCACAATAGGTGCATGGTAAAATGTTCAACGTGGCTTAAATAAATAGGTAATGATATTTAGGACATCTGGGATTTTGAATCACTCCATTTGGTGTTGATTTGGATTCTCTATGAATTTTGAAATGGGGGTTTTTCATAGTTCAATTTCAATTTTGAATTTGAACTCTACAGGAAGATTTGCAGGAAAAATGTGCATTGCACATATTTGGATAGATCTTGATTTTAGGGACACCCAGGAATTTTAATTACCAGATTTGGAGTTCAAATGAATTTATTAAACATTTTTTGAACTACTCTGATAAAAGAAAAAGAAAAACCCCTCACCTAAATGGGCCACGAGGCGCACTAGGCGAGGAATGGCTACTGGGCCGGCCCAGTAGCACAGCTGTGCCCGCGCGGCTGCCACGCCGATGGCGTATTCCACGGAATACACCTTTGGTCAAGGGAGGCATACTCGGGCTGGGGGGCGTCTCCACTTTACGGGGGTGCCCGGGGCCGCAGCCACTTACAGGCGGACCCCACCGGCAGGTCCTCCCCTACCTCCCGCCCGAAACAGAGGAGCGGCAGGGGAGAGCGACTGAGCTCGCGCCGGCGCCCCGTCCCGGTGGCACAGGCCACCTCCGGCTGTGCTCCGGCCACCGGCAAGCTCGGGGCGATGAACAGCTCCTTCCTGAGCTGTTCCTGGGCCCGGGGGAGGTCGGGGCTGCGTGCAGCCCCCACCACGGCGGAGTAGGCCGTCGGCCACGGTGGGCACGACGCCACTATCGCGGAGAGAAGGGGAAGGGAAGCAGGGGGCTTCCGCAGGCTAATGGAGGTGCTACGGTGGAGCTTGGAGGGGAGAACAGAGGCGGGGGAGCTCGAATTCGAGCAAAGCCGAGGCGGAGCCAAGGCGGCCATGGAGGAAGGGGCCGAGCTCGGGAGAGATGGGGGAGGTAAGGGAGGTGTCTGAGAGGGGGAGAGAGCCAAGGGAGCGCCGAGGGGAGCTCGGGGCTGCATTATATGGGCGGGGCAACGGTGCACCGCAAGCCCGTGCACCGGCTCGGACCCTGCCGCTGCTGGAGTGCTCGGGGGAACGCGGGAGCGTGTCCGGGGTGTTCCTGGAACTCGTCCACGACACAGGGGTGTGAGAGAGAGAGCGGGGCGTCCGCCAGGGCCTCGCGCGTGTGAGGCCGGGCACTAGCCGAGCGGAGCGGCGCCGGGCACACGCGACAGAGGAGAGAGGAGGGCAAGGGAGGAGGGGCCCGACACGCTGCCGTGTCGTGGACGTCGAGGCGGTCTCGGGGGACAGCACCACGAGGGCCAAGGCTGTCGGGAGCCTCTGATTGGGCATGGACAAGTGGAAGAGCGCCGTTTCAGCATGTCAACGACGTAGTCACCACGCTAAGGAACGTCCAGGACATCATTTTGGGCGCCCAAGGTTGTCTGGTGTGTGGGGCACGCATGCAGGAGAGCACTGGTGGAGTCTCAAGGAAAATTAAGCTGGTTAGGTTAGGCTATTCCTCAGGCTAAGTTTGATACAACAAACTTGGGTGCTAGTTGAGGGGATTTTACTGAAAGGATCAAGAAGTTAAATGTTGTCTGGGTGGCTTAGGTATGCAAGGATTACAAGTACACCAAGTTTGAGCTCAGGTAAAGAAGTCTACAGGGCACTTGCAGTTCAAAGCTATTTTTGCTGTCAAAATCTAGGTTCTGATGATTTGCTCATATTTTCCACATGAGCATGCTATCTTTGGGTTTGGATTAATGCATCAGTATGCAATTGAAGTTGTGGTAGAGTTTGGGGGCATAAGTGTGCACAGAATAATGGGAGAGAGGTAGAAAGGGCATGCCAAGGCTGTCCAAACAGTAAAAATGAGGGGTTTTACCCACCAATAATTGAGCTGAGGCCCAGGATTTCTTACTGGAGGTAAAATAGGTATGGGAGTGACTGTGGTAAAATTTTGGAGTGAAGGAGAATAGCAGAAAGGGGTCAAAGAAGGCTTTTTACAGCATAAGCAAAAGTGTTTGATGATGGTTTGGCTAAGCAAATGGGGTTTTCTTGCCATGAGATTTAACAAGATGAAAATATAGGTAGAAATAGAGAGGATCACCAAGTTTGAGGAGTTCTGAAGGGAGTTCACAATGTCCCTTTGTGAAACCCTATAAATCAACAAAATCAGATTTCTGTAGATCTAGGCATGCATCACACTTCCCACAAATCCACCACTTGGTGTGGTGTCATTATTTGGGGTTTAGCACATGCCCACAAAGTTTGGGGTCAAGGGAAGAAACTTCACAATGTAAAGTTGTTCAAATTTGGCTCTGGACAGGAATGGTTTTGGAATATTTTGATGAAGCAAATCAATTGGGATTGAAATGAAACTTTGCAAGATCATCACATATGACAATTTTGACTTGCTGAAATTTTCTTGGAATTTATTGAGAATATTTCTTATAAAAATATTTCAAAAGCTTGATTTAAGCAGAAAGGGTTTTGAGGGGTTTTGCCCATGATTTTGAACAAGACCATGTGTTGAAACTCATATATATTGGAAAATATATGTCCACTGAGTTTCCCTAAATTTTCTCAAATATTTTTAAAGCATTTAAATAATTTTTCCCTATAAAAGACCATTTCTGGCCTTAAGAAAAAGCCTTTAAATAAAATAGTAAAATAATCTTTAAAATTAATATTTGGTGGTTTTGGGAAGTCATATATATAGTAGGTTCCAAATAAAGTCTTTGGGGAAAAAGGAACCACCCAATTTGAGGACTTGTAGTACAAACCTCAATTCAGGGGCTTTTGGAAACCTAATTTGAATAAATCCTTTTTGGCCAAAATAATATTTGACAAAAAATAGTTTTGGGTACTATTCACATGGCATGATCATTGGGCAAGAAATTTGGATCAAGGAAAAGAGCCTTGAGAGTAGGAGGGAGTTTTATGAATATAGAGCACTAGCTAGCAATCAAACAAGCAAGCAAATAGCACACAAGTCAAGCATTCATATGCACTCAAAAAGTTTTAATTGGCCCTAATTTTTGAGTCCTGTTAACTTAGTCATGAGGCAAGTCACAGGGTGTGACACTTGTTCAGGCACTTCTTCCGTCCTTGGATTGAGGACAAATCCCACCGCTCGGGGAACATAAGCTGGATCCCCCCGGGCAGAAAGCATGACTCGGATTAACTTTCCCGACAGCTGCGTGGGAAGTGGGAAGAATGGAGGGGCGACTAGTGCCGGATTAAGGACGACAAGGCCCTCGCATTCTGCCGGGCGCAGATTGGATGCGCTATGCGCGGAAGCGACTGGGGAAAGCTAGGCCCTACCGACACCAAGCTCCGCCTGGTGTTGAACAGGATCGTTCGCTTGAAGGCTGTCGGGCTGAACATCGAGCACGTGGGAGCAGACTTCCTGCATCGCCGCATCGCACCTTTGCAGAAGAGAGAGACATGTTTGCTTGGGAGTTCAATGGTCCCGCCGACTGGATGCGTCTGTACCCAGGTCCTGCCAACAACTTGACAGCTTATGGTCATGGTTGGCTGTGTGATCAGTTGTTCGGCCACCTCGGGACATACCATTTGCCGGCGGTAGTCGTCCCCTTGCACCGCAATTCTGCCCGGAACCAAATCCTCCAATGGATGCCAGATTTCGATGCTTCTGGTGTTAGGCCTTATTGGGAGCTGCCCATCCTGGAGAGCGAGATGGAGTGGGTCTCCAGCTTGGATGAGAGAGCTTCCAAACCGGAGGACAACTTGACCGCGCCAACCAGGGAGGCGGAGAGAGCCTTCATCGCCGGCCGGATCGCGGAAGACAAGACTGTCAAGACCGCCAGGGGATCAGCCTTCGGAGAAGAGGAGGAGGAGGAGTCCGAGGACGACGGTTCTTCCGGTGAGGAGAGTGAAAATCTTGCTCCGGAGGAGGCTGCCGGGCTGGAGGCTGCCGGGGCTAGTGGCTCTCAAGCCGCGGCAACAGGAACCCAGGGAGAGGTTAAGGCGGTGGAGGCGAAAGATCCGGAGATGGAAGAGGAGGGGCTCGAAGAGGGCCCCCAGGCTCAGGAGGCGGGTCGCCGCCTCCATCTACGCGCCAACCGAGAACCAACGGCCCCCGCGTCTTCGCGAGGTCCCCGAAGGTGAAGAAGATGCCTTCTAAGGGGGGCGGGCACGAGGCAGCACACCGCCTGTCCTCTCACATTACCCCAGCCCCCCGTCAAGCTCAACTTCTCCGCCAGGCTCGCCCTTGCTGGCAGTCCTGGCCTCTCCGCCAAGCCCTGTCCCCCCAACTCTGAAGAGGGGCCGGGCGATTCCACTCCCGCGTCGTATGAACTGGGCTCAATGCTCCTTGCCTCGGAGTGAGTTTAGTTGATCTTAGCTTCCGTCAGAAAGACTTTAATCTTAATTTTCCTGATTGATCTTACACGGTTGATCTTGACAGGGACGAGGACGAGGAGACTCTTGCGCACAAGGTCAAGAGGGCCAAATCCGTAGCAGGACCGGATTTTGCGGCAGGTATGGGCTTTGCGGGAGACGCGGAAGAGAATCCAGTATCTAGCTCCCAGCTCAGTCCTCTCCGTGAAATCCAAGAGCAGGCCTCGTCCACTGGCAGAGATGAGGAAGGATGCCTCCCTTAACCCGATAGGGAAACAAGAGAGGAAGATCGGGGGGAGGCCCGCCAAGAGGAACCTCTCCTCTAAGATCCCCCGTCAACCATTGCCTGTGAGAAGGCTTCGCCGGAAAGGGCCTCCGCCGAGGAGCTTGCCCGTGCAAAGGTCACTGCCGAAGGGACGGTGACAGACCGCACGCCGGCAACTGACGTTGCTGGGGAAGGAGCGGTCCTTCCGCAGCAACCTCCATTGGGTATCCCTCTTGCCGGTGTTTTTGGTTTTTCCTGTATCCTTTCTTTACGTGCCTTATTGATTTTCGATTTCCAAACTTTTGTTTTATTGCTCTAATCCGCAGCTCCTCTTCTCGAAGAGCCTGAACTGCAGGAAGAGGTAGCTGGTATTGGGAAGGATGCTGCCGCGGAGGCGATGAAGATTGCTGCCATGTAAGAACATGGCTCGGCTGCCGGTGATATTCAGGGGTCCTCAGAAGGAATGGAACAAAATCCAGGCAGCACGCCCGGCCTGGGCCCAGTGGTCGAAGAGAAGACTCCCCTTCAAACCATGAGGCCTCCCTTGTCCAGTTATCCCATGGCATCGACTCTATAGTCCCCGCAGAGTCACCTGGCATTGGTCACTGCTCCGCTAAGTCACACATCTCTCGGCTCGCCCTTCTCAGTGGGTGCAGACCTTGATGAAGAAATCAACAAGATCCGGTCGCCGCTGTCCCAGAAGATCGAAGGAACTGATAGCACTGCTGATGCTACCAAGGATTTGGCTCTCCTAGAATCTATAGTAGCAGGGCTTAAGGATGTGCAGAGCAGGTACAGCCTCAAGTGGCAGGCGGTCAAGGAGCAACGTGACTCGGCCGAGCTCGTGGATCAACAGCTGAGGAGCAAAGGGAGCGAGCTACGAGACTGGTACAATCGGCAGATCCGTTCTCTTAAGAGGCTGCATGAGACGCTATCCATGGCCAACAAGGACGTTGCCGCCTGCAAGGCTCGACTGGCGGAGCGCGGGGCGCTTCTGGACGCTCCGTGCTAAGGATGAGCAGCTGGAGGACCGTGTCCAGCAGCGTACCAGGGAGCTGGAGGACGGTCACAAGACTGCTCTTGACACACTTTCCTCGGAGTCCGCTGCTCAACTAAAGATGGTAGCTGACGAGCTGGCTGCTGCATCCGCCGCCAACGCCAAACTTGAAGCTCAACTGACAAAGCTAACAGAGGATCATGCCAGGAGCACCAAGGAGATCGAGGCCCTCAAGGAAGAAGCGCGAAGGGTAGCAACGACTCTGGGAGAGGTGCAATAACAGCTTTCCTCCAAGAGCCAAGGTCTTGATGCCGCCAACGGCACCATTTCTCACATGAAATCCAGGCTTCCTTCCTTGGAGAGCGACCTTGAATCTGCAGGGGCCCGCGAGAAATTGCTGCTGACAGATGTGAACCGCGCGGTGACCCTCCAGAAGGATGCTGAAGAAAAGCTGGAATCTTGGTTGAACAGCGTGACCTCTGGATCAAGAGCATGGTTGATATCGCCGAGCGCCTCATTGCCCAGATTGCTAAGATGAACATGAAGAGCTGGGCCTCCTCCGTCGGCAAACACGAAGCCCCAAGCGTTAAGCTGACACTCTTCTTCGATGGCTTGATCGAGGGGTTGAAGACGTATGAGGAAGACAGGGCTGCCTGCTTTGCCAACGAATCCCGAAAGCTGGCACGCGACGCCCTCTTCCTGGTCTTGAGCAACCTCGCCTTCTTCCACCCGGAGCTCGATCTCTCCGATGGCTTTAAGAAGCTGCCGTTAGGCGCCGACACCTTAGTTGCCGCGGAGAAGGCCGGTCCCCTCGCTGACAGGATCCTCAAAGTTCCAAGGACCCAGGGAAGCCACCGGAGTTAACTTTAAGCCTTCTTTATCGTCAAGTCACCCTGTACTTAAGACACAGTGAGTATCTCGTATTAGGGCCTGCACTTTCGTTATTTTAATGTTTGCTGAACTGACGCTTTTATGTAAACGTATGCTATCCCCTTCGTCCGCCTTCCGGTGTTCGTATGATACTCATCTTTGCGCGTTCTAGTTACTCACCAACGGCGTGTTGCCTGATAACCCGCAAGTATAGGGGATCGCAACAGTTTTCGAGGGTAGAGTATTCAACCCAAATTTATTGATTCGACACAAGGGGAGCCAAAGAATATTCTCGAGTATTAGCAGCTGAGTGGTCAATTCAACCACACCTGAAAGACTTAATATCTGCAGCAAAGTATTTAGTAGCAAAGTAGTATGGAAGTAACGGTAACGATGGCACAGTGACAGTAGCAGTGTTGTAGTGATTGTAACAGTAGCAACGGAAAAGTAACTTAGCAAAGATCAATATATGAAAAGCTCGTAGGCATGGGATCAGTGATGGATAATTATGTCGGATGGCATTCATCATGCAACGGTTATAACATAGGGTGACACAGAACTAGCTCAAATTCATCAATGTAATGTAGGCATGTATTCCATATATAGTCATACGTGCTTATGGAAAAGAACTTGCATAACATCTTTTGTCCTACCCTCCCGTGGCAGCGGGGTACTAATAGAAACTAAGGGATATTAAGGCCTCTTTTTAATAGAGAACCAGACCAAAGCATTAGCACTTAGTGAATACATGAACTCCTCAATCTACGGTAATCACCGGAAAGAATCCCAGTTATTGTCACCCTGGGGGATGCGGATCATAACTCGTAATAGGTGTCTACAACTTGCAAGATAGGATCAAGAACATATATATATTCATGAAAACATAATAGGTTCAGATCTGAAATCATGGCACTCGGGCCCTAGTGACAAGCATTAAGCATAGCAAAGTCATAGCAACATCAATCTCAGAACATAGTGGATACTAGGGATCAAACCCTAACCAAACTAACTCGATTACATGGTAAATCTCATCCAACCCATCACCGTCCAGCAAGCCTATGATGGAATTACACACGAACGGTGGAGATCATCATGAAATTGGTGATGAAGGATGGTTGGTGATGACGACGGCGTCGATTTCCCCTCTCCGGAGCCCAAATCAGACTCCAGATCTGCCCTCCCGAGGAAGAACAGGAGGTGGCGGCGGCTCCGTATCGTAAAACGCGATGAACTCTTCTATCTGATTTTTTTTCTCCGCAAATAGGGTTATATGGAGTTGGATTGGAGGTCGGAGGAGCCATAGGGGCCCCACAAGACAGGGGGGCGCGCCCTAGGGGGGGCGCCCCCTGGCTTGTGGCCATGTGGTGGCCCCTCTCCGGTTGATTCTTTTGCCAGTATTTTTTATTAATTCCAAAAATATTCTCCGTAAGTTTTCAGGTCAATTGGAGAACTTTTATTTCTGCACAAAAATAACACCAAGGCAATTCTGCTTAAAACAGCGTCAGTCTGGGTTAGTTCCATTCAAATCATGCAAATTAGAGTCCAAAACAAGGGCAAAAGAGTTTGGAAAAGTAGATACGTTGGAGACGTATCAACTCCCCCAAGCTTAAACCTTTGCTTGTCCTCAAGCAATTCAGTTGATAAACTGAAAGTGATAAAGAAAAACTTTTACAAACTCTGTTTGATCTTGCTGTTGTAAATATGTCTAACTGATGTTCAGGTTTTCAGCAAAGATTATAGACTAACCACATTCACAATAACATTTAGGTCTCACATTTACTCATATCAATGGCATAATCAACTAGCGAGCAATAATAAGTCTCGGATGACAAAATTTTTATCAAAACAATCATGATACAATATGACATAATGGTATCTCGCTAGCCCTTTCTGAGACCGCAAAACATAAATGCAGAGCACCTCTGAAGAACGAGGACAGACTAGACATTGTAATTCATGGTAAAAGAGATCCAGTCACACTCATACTCAATATCAATTAATAACAAAGCATACAAATGACGGAGGTGCTCTCTAACTGGTGCTCTTTATAAGAGGAGGACGACTCAACAAGAAATAAAATAGATAGGCCCTTCACAGAGGGAAGCATTGATTTATAGAGGTGCCAGAGCTCGAACTTTTAAAACAGGGATAATAATAATTTTGGGAGGTATACTTTCATTGTCAACATAACAACCAAGAGATGTCGATATCTTCCATGCTAGATACATTATAGGCGGTTCCCAAACAGAATAGTAAAGTTTTTAATCCCCCTCCACCAATTGATCACACTCCACGGCGGGCCGAATCCACGGGTACCGTCCATACAAACAACAATCCTGGGGGAGTTTTGTTTCATTATACTTTGATTTGAATTTTGAGCATGGAACTGTGCATCCCGAATACCAGCCACTTTCTCGTTAATGATAGTGAATCAACACATATCGTGAGAATAACCCACCTAGCAGGGAAGATACTGACAGCCCCCAGTCGCTACATGAGCGATTCGGGCATACAAAACGGAATATTTATTTGAAGGTTTAGAGTATGGCACATGCAAATTTACTTGGAACGTCAGGTAAATACCGTATATAGGTAGGTATGGTGGCCTCATATGGAACAACTTTGGGTTTATGGAACTGGATGCACAACCAGTATTCCCGCTTAGTACAAGTGAAGGCTAGCAAAAGACTGGGAAGCGACCAACTAGAGGGCGACAACAGTCATAAACATGCTTTGAGATTAACCAACATTGAATGCAAGCATGAGTAGGATATAAATCACCATGAACATAAACATCGTGGAGGCTATGTTGGTTTTGTTTCAACTACATGCGTGAACATGTGCCAAGTCAAGCCAATCGAATCATTCAGAGGAGGATACCATTCTATCATACTACATCACAACCATTTTAATATGCATGTTGGCACTAAAGACAAACCATTATACACTCTTAGCTAGTTAAGCATGGCATGAATAACTATAATCTCTAATTGTCATTGCAAACATGTTCAACCCATAACGAGCTGAATACTGAACGATGAGCTAATCATATTTACAAAAACAAAATAGGTCGAGTTCATACCAGCTTTTCTCCATCTCAGTCACTTCATCATATATCGTCATTATTGCCTTTCACTTGCACGACCGAACGGCGTGAATAATAATAAGAGTGCATGTGCATTGGACTAAGCTGAAATCTGCAAGCAATAACTCAAAGGAGAAGGCACGGTAATATGGGCTCTCTGTAAGATAGACAATAATGCATATGGGAGCCACTCAACATGTCATCGTGGTCTTCCCCTTACGACCCAAAGAAGAAAGAAAAACTATTTACACGGGAAAGGTCCCAACAAGCAAAAGAAGAACGAGAAATATTTTTGGGTTTTCTTTTAATACTACACTAAACAAACTAGAAAGTAAAGCTAGAACTATTTTTTTTGGATTTTCTCAAGGTTAATTAAACACACAAGATGAAAGCAAAAAGAAGAAATAAACTACCATGGATGGTACAATGAAAAAGTATGAACACCGACAACTGGAATGAGTGTGTGAACACGAATGTAATGTCGGTGAGAAATACGTACTCCGCCAAGCTTAGGCTTTTGTCCTAAGTTGGTCTAGGGCCATGGCTGGAAATAACCCTCTCCTGAATACTCCGGAGGATACTGAGGGTTCCACTGGTTGGCGAGCTCCTGTGGCTCCCACTGAAAAACTGGGGCCTGATACAGATCAAGGTCTGGTGCAGGCTCAGGTGCTGGGGGTTGCGACAGGCCCCAATATCTGTAAATATCCTCGGGCATAATAGTGTACCTGCCTGAATGAATATCGAACAAAGAAGAATGAGGCAAAGTAATAATATCACAAGTACCCTGACTAAATACTAAGTTGTAAAGCAGCCTCTTATCATTATCTTTCTTAATAAAATCATGTGCTACCATACTATCATAATCTAAATATCTTGTAGGAAGCAGCATTTCCTCTTCCTCGTCGAGCCTAATAGGTATCTCAAAGTGTTTAGCTAAACAAGATGCATAGATACCTCCGAATATGGGGCCCTTCGAACGGTTTAAGTTCAACCGTTGGGCCACTATAGCGCCCAGACTAAAAGTTCTATCAGTAAGTAAAGTGTGGCGCAGAATAGCGAGGTCGGGAGCACTAAGGTTTCCACTCTCCCCTCGACCGACGAGACATCTCCCCGCAAATAATGAATAATAGCGTAGAACAGGAAAATGTACACTAGCTGCTCTGGCCTTTGACACCCCTCTCTCTTCCCCTACAGTGATTGCGGCAATAAAATCCTCCATGTCTCTAGGACGTGGTTCACTGATGCTGCCCTCATAAGGTATTTTGCAAACATTGCAAAAATCATAAAGTGACATTTCTTTAGGCACATCATATAAATGAAATTCTACCATGGGAGGATTTTTCCTAGGATAAAAGTGAAAATTTTGCACGAAAGTATTAGTAAGTAGGAGATACTGGTCACACTTATCGTTGAGGAAGTCGGTGATGCCTGCATTTTCTGCCAGATAACAGAAATCTTCGTAAATTCCGGCTGACCTCAAGAATGCTTCACTTGGCTATTCACATGGTCGAACCTCCGCAGTTCGAGGAATATTGTATCTGGGCTTCTCATTTTCATTTTCTCTAGAACCCCGGCTTGAAGAGCCTCTTAACAATCTCCTCATCATTTCTTTCTCTAAACAATAATTCTGAAATTTTTAGTAACTCCAAATAAAAGTGAACAAAACTCAACAAAACTTATAGCAACTACTCCCACAAGTGCCTAGAGGCTATATCATGCATCAAAACTACTTGGACCATACAAATTTGACATGCAAGCTCAAGAACAGGGTCACCACAGCAGCAAAAATTTGCAATATATAAAGCACTAGAGAAAAAACTAGTTGGACCATTGGAGGAGTCACATACCGATGAACAATCCCCTAAAACAGTTTTGCAAATGGAGCTTTGAGCAAGGTGATCGAAAATGGCAGCAAGATGAGCTAGAACACGGGTTTGAGCAATGGTGGGATTTTTTCTGGAGGAAGACGAAGTGGATGGGTGCTGGAATAAGTAAGGGGGCCCCACGTGGGACCCACAAGCCAGGGGGGCGCGCCCAGGGGGGTGGGCGCGCCCTGTAGGCTTGTGGCCCACTGGTGCAGCCCCCTGATGTGTACTCTGTGCCAAAAATTCTTAAATATTCCAGAAAAAATCATACTAAATTTTCAGGGCATTCTGAGGACTTTTATTTTCAGGTCATTTTTCTATTGCACGGATAAAACGGAAAACAGAGAAATAATAGCATTTTCACTTAATTGAAACTAAAGAACAGAAAATAAAAGTTGGGTACAGAAGGTTGTGCTTTCTAAATTCATCCATCTCATGCTAGTCAAAAAGAATCCATCAATAAGGTTGATCAAGTCTTATTGAAAAACTTTTTTCGAATAACACGGAACCGGAGAATTTTCGAATAACACTAGGTTACCTCAATGGGGATATGCATGTCCCCAACAATAAGTATGTCATATTTCTTCTTGACAGTAGGGAGAGGGAATTCAAAGTCTCCAAAAATAATCGTTGAAATTTTTTCAATGGAGTTGATACTATGAACATGAGGTTGTTTCTTCGGAAAGTGTACCGTATGCTCATTACCATTAACATGAAAAGTGACATTGCCCTTGTTGCAGTCAATAACAGCCCCTGCAGTATTCAAAAAGGGTCTACCAAGGATGATCGATATACTGTCATCCTCGGGAATATCAATAATAACAAAGTCCATTAAGATAGTCACGTTTGCAACCACAACAGGCACATCCTCGCAAATACCGATGGGTAAAGCAGTTGATTTATCAGCCATTTGCAAGGAGATTTCAGTAGGTGTCAACTTATTCAAATCAAGTCTACGATATAAAGAGAAAGGCATAACACTAACACAAGCTCCAAGGTCACATAAAGCAGTTTTAACATAATTTCCTTTAATAGAGCATGGTATAGTAGGTACTCCGGGATCTCCTAATTTCTTCGGTATTCCACCCTTAAAAAGTATAATTAGCAAGCATGGTGGAAATCTCAGCTTCCGGTATCTTTCTTTTATTTGTCACAATATCCTTCATATACTTAGCATAAGGAGACATTTTCAGAATATCAGTCAAGCGCATACGCAAAAAGACAGGTCTAAGCATTTCAACAAAGCGCTCAAAGTCCTCATCATCCTTTTTCTTGGATGGTTTAGGAGGAAAGGGCATGGGTTTCTTAACCCAAGGTTCTCTTTCTCTACCATGCTTCCTAGCAACAAAGTCTCTTTTATCATATCTTTTATTCTTAGCTTGTGGGTTAATTATCAAGATCAACAGCAGGTTCAATCTCCACATCATTATCATTACTAGGTTGAGCATCAACATGAACATCATCATTAATATTATCACTAGGCTCATGTTCATTACCAGATTGTGTCTCAGCATCATAAATAGAAATATCATTTGGGTTTTCACGAGTATCAATAACAGGTTCACTAGCATCATGCGAAGTCCTATCATCATTCTTTTTCCTCTTATTAGAATGACCAGGTGCATCAATATTAACTCTCTGAGTGAGGGGACCCTGACTCATAAGTCGTGATCACCGAATGTACGTGCACAGTGATCCCAGAGATCAATGCTCACGGAACACACAGAAACTGAATAACAAGAGTCTTATATCCATTACATACCGTTTGTGCTCAAATAAGGCCTTTATGGCCAAATCTTCATAAACTTGCAGCGGAAATCTTCAGCGATAGCGTGAACCCGTGCCATCTACCTTAACCCTACAGGCATTCTGACTGGGAAGCGTCCTAGCTCGCATGTTTGTCACCAAGGTACTCTTCATCATAACCTGGTCTTTCATGCCTAGCCAATAAAATAACCAGCGGCAAGACAATGAGTACTTTGAATGTACTCGCAAGCAACCCATGTTTGAAACAAGGTTCAACAGAGCATGATATAGCACTAAGTAGGTAATTTTGCAGAAAGCTAATTTTGAGTGCAATGACATGATCAAATAACTTATGAAAGCATGCTTCAACAGTTGGCAGATATCCATATGAACAGTTATAGATATCATCATAAGCAGGGGTTGAACATCTCATGTTCAGTCATCATGTCAAGTCATCCGACTTAACTCAAGTATCATCTTTGTCACCAACACTCACTCACACCAAGTTTTAGAGAACACTGGACGTAGCACAAGAGCGGTCATCCAACTGTCCTTGACCGTGGACATGGCTATTTGAATTGTTTTACACTCTGCAGAGGTTGCACACTTTACCCACAAGACTCGGGGAACTTCCGTGTCATCCACGACTCGCGGTATAATACATACCTGAGGTAAGCACCCGAACAATGAGTCAACTACCGTCGGTAAACAACCATAATAAGCAACACAACAAGCAGAAAATAAAAGTGCTCTATAAATAGGAGTTTTATTTTTCTTGGACACCTCTGGTCATGACAAAAATAACCAAGGAGGTTTCATTGGATGTGGATCAAGGGGGATTTTTGAACGGTGGAAATGAAAGAATTGATGATCCTATAAGAAGCCTACAGAAAATATTTTTATAAAAATGAGTGGATGTACTCATCAAATAGGGCATGGTTTTAGAAACATTTGGCAAGTGGTTTCAATGGATTTGGAGTTGGCATACTTTTCCTAGGGATTTTCAAAGTGAGCCATATATGAAGAAATGATCCAATATATGACATAGCAGAATAAGTGTAAGAAAAAATGTTCACATCCTAGAACAGGATTTTAGATGCACCTAGAAATTTGAGTCACTACATTTGGAGTTGCTATGAATCCTCTAGGGATTTTACAAGTGGGGCACTTCATAGTTCAAATATAAATTTGAGCTTGAACTATACTAGAAAATTTGCAAGAAAAATGTGCAATGCATATATTTGGATAGGAAATGATTTTAGGAATACCTAGGATTTCGAATCACCAAATTTGGAGCTATAATGATTTTTCTATGAATTTTGAAGTACTTTGGAAAAGAGAAAAGGAAAAATTTATACCTAAGGGCTATATTGCGCACAGAGCGCATATCTGCGAATGGGCCGGCCCAGCAGCCCAACCGTGCCCGTAGAGGAGCCACGCCGAAGGCGTGTTTTAGGAAACACATTTCCCTTTCGGGAAAACGGTTTCCGGCGGATGCCTTCTCCACTTGAGGGACCAGGCCCACCAGTCAGCCTCGCTGAATGGCCGACAGGCGAGGCCCTCTGGTCAGGGTCGTCGGCCTCCTCCTGCTCAATCAGAGGAGGAGCAGGGGGGCATCGGCGACGACTGCCGGCGCCACCGGCCACCTCTTCGGGCGACCAGGTTGCCGGCGTGCTCGGGACGATGTGCCGCACCCATATGGGTGCTCCATGCGCACGGGGAAGGGGTGAAGCGGCGAGGCCGCGGGCGACCGCGGAGGAGGCTGCCGGCCATGGAGGGCGCGGCGCCACGGCCACTGGAACGGGGAAGAACGGATCTCGGGGGCCTTGCGGCGCTGAGGTAGGGGTACCATGGTGGCTAGGGAGGAGGAAAAGCCCCGGGAAGGTTCGAATTTTGGCTGCGGCCGACGGAGGGGCTTCGGCCATGGGCGTCGATGGAGGGCAGGGGAGGTTGAGTGGCTGGTCTGGCGGGTGTTTGCGGGAGGTGCAGGAGCTAAAGGAGTGCAGAGGAGAGCTTGGGGAGGCTTCTTATAGCCGCGGCGCCTGAGCACCGTAGGCCATGCCCACGGCCACGGCTCGGATGCCGCCAGAGGCCACGGCGGTGTGCTGGGGTGTGTCTACGGGCTCCGTGGGTGTGGTCTACGTCCTGGGAACGGATAGGGAGGAGCGGGGAGCCGACAGGGATCGCGCGTGTGAGCTCTCGGGTTGGAGGTCCTGGGCGGCCATGGCGCACGTGCGAGGAGGCCAAGGGAGGAGGATAGAGGAGGGGGCCGACCAGCTGCCGTGGTGTGGACGTCGAGGTGGGCCAGGGGGACACGGCTGGAGGTCCCGAGGCTGTCGGGGACTGTGGTTGGGCGGCAGCTACAGTGCGGGTGCGCACTGTAGCGCGCTCTGGAGCGCGACTTTGGCATGCCACGGCATGCTTTTGGCGCCTAGGGCGTGGCCGCTCATGTCTATGGCATCTAGGGGAGGGTAAACAACTTCGGTAGGGCATTGGATGCCCTGGATAGCCAAGGGAGAAGGAGAGAGGCCAAGGAAGAGAGAGAAAGGGGCTGTCCAGAGGAGAAAAATGGGTTTTTACCCCACTTAAGCATTGATCTGAGCCCTGGGCCTCCTGCTGGGGGTGAAATACCTCAGTAAGAAGTTGTGGTAAAAGTTTGAAGGGAAGGAGAATAGGGGAGGAGGGTCAAACGGCACTTTGTAGAAGTGATCAGAAGGTGTTTGATGGGTGATTGGGCAAGCAAATGGATTTTTCTTGACCTGAGATTTAACAGGATGAAATAGAAGGTAGAAAAAAGGTTGATCACCAAGTTTGTGTTTGATTGAAGAAAGTTCACAATGTAAACTTTGTAAACCCTAGAAACTAACAAAATCAGATTTCTGTAGATCTAGGCATGCTAAACTATTCTCCTAAATGCACCACTTGGGGTGGTGGCATTATTTTGGCATTAGAGCATGCACAAAAAGTTTGGGACCAAATGGGGAAACTTGACAATGCAAAACTTTCCAATTCTTGAAATCAGCAGAAAGGGGTTTGGGGAGATTTGGACAAGTTAATCTGTTCTCCATGATGCACCACTTTGTGTGGATGCATTATTGGAGTATTAGAACATTTCCACAAAGTTTGAGATTAATAGGAGATAGTTGGCAATGTAAAGTTGCTCATGTTTGGATCTGGACAGAGAGAGTTTTGGAATATTTTGGTGAAACAAAACAATTGGGATTGAGATGAAACTTGGCAAGATGATCACATATGTCATAAGTGACATGCTAGAATTTTCTTGGATTTATTTGAGAATATTTCTTTTAGAAATATTTCAAATCCTTGAAATAGGCAGAAATGGTTTTGAAGGGTTTTGTCCATTATTTTGAACATGACCATGTGTTTAAACTCTTATATATGGACAATATATGTCCACTGAGTTTTCCTAAATTTTCTGAAATATTTTTAAAGCATTTAAATAATTTTTCCCTATGAAAAACCATTTCTGGCCTTAAGAAAAAGCCTATAAATAAAATAGGAAAATAATCTTTAAAAATAATATTTGGTGGTTTTGGGAAGTAATATATATAGTGGGTTTCAAATAAATCCTTTGGTGTAAAATATTCCACCTAATTTGAGGACTTGTAGTACAAACCTCAATTCAGGGGTTTTGGAATACCTAATTTGAATAAATCCATTTTGGCCAAAATAAAATTTTATAAAAATAGTTTTATGTCCTATACACATGGCATGATCATTGGGCAAATATTTGGAGCAAGGATATGATATTTGAGAGTAGGAGGGATTTTATGAATATAGAGCACCAACAAGCAAACAATCAATCATCAATCAAGTCAAGCATCACAAGCACAGAAAAAGTTTTAATTGGCCCTAATTTTTTAGTCAGGTTAACTTAGTAATGAGGCAAAAGACAGGGTGTGACAGACCTACCCCCCTTACAAGAATCTCGTCCCCGAGATTCCTAGGCTAGGCGTGGGAAAGATGCGGAAATTCAAAGGTGAGGTAGTCTTCACGTTCCATGTTGCTTCTGCTCCGGCGTGTTTGTCCTTCTGGGTCTTGAAGTGCTTGATGATATGTCTTCGAGTGCATCGTTGACTTCGTCTAAGGGTGAACGGGGTTCTTTCAATATGCTAGGCTTGCCTAATGGTTAAGGGTTTGGTGGCCGAGGTTCTGGCAAGGGCCTGGCTTGCGTGTGTATTCCAAAGTTGGAATACGTAGTAAAGTAGTGTGTCTGTGGGCTAGTAACGGGTTTACGCATGCTGGTTAGTGACATCTAGATGTCTCACGTTAGAATAGAAGGGTCGAGTCTTGGTGTAGCTCCTCGTCGATGGGGAAGTCTTTATCTTCCTCAAAGCAGGAGATCTTCAGTCGCAGGTGGTCGTCATCCTTGAGAGTGTTGAAGCGTGTCATCGTGGGCTTCTCGTCGAGACCTTCTGCTTGAGTAAGTTGCCCAGGTAGACTCTCCATTCTTCTTTGGTCGTTTGTCTTCATCGTCATGGACGCACGTTTCGAGAGGGTCTTTGAGTGTTTGGTCTACTCGTCTCTCCTTGGCAAGTTCTGTGATGAGTCTCGTCCCTAAGACTGAGCTTAGAGACTTGGTGTCAAAACGGGTTCCACCATCTGGAAAGTTTCTGAGGGGTTCTAAATAAGCTGACTATCCAGAGTATAGAGCAGCCATCTAATCCCCAAGGTCTGAGGCTTGGCAAGCGGGGTGAACTACCTTTGACAGGTGGTTCACCATGATCCAGTCAGGGTTTACGCCCTAGATTGGGCCAAAAGGGGCTAATAATGAAGTCATGACAGTCGTCCTGCTCCGTTCCAGGCATCTGAAGGGAGTAGGGACATCATGTCCATCATATATCGTCAAAGTGGTTGAGTGAGTGGTGTTATCAGCTCCTCGGTTCCTTCCTAGTCAGGAACTAATAGGTGATTGTTAAGACAAGGGGGCTCTATAATCCTCTTGACGTGCAAGGGCTTCATCGTGGTTGAACATCGGTGCTTCTTGATATAGTCTAGTTGATGTAGCTCCTGAGGAGCGGTGGTTGACTTCTCTTGCTTCTACTTCTCGTTCGTCATAGCTTTGCAGCCGTAGTGGTTCTTCATCTTGCTTGGGTAAGAATGTCTTCTGATGAAGGGAGGGTGCTTCGAGGAGTCCAACTCCTTCAAGGTGAAACCTTATACTCGAGAGGCGTGGTGATTGGTGTTCCTGGGGCTATTCCAAACAGGACTAAGGTGTTCCTTTCTCTCATTGGGTGAATAAGTATGTCATCCTTGAGGACAACAACATATTTTCCCCGAGTATCATACAAGCACATTGCTTGTGGGACATGCGAGATGAGCGGGCATTTGCTCCGGAGGGTCACTAGTTCAGGGGTTCATGATCTAACGTAATCTAGTTCTTCGTGTCCACCTTCCTTATGAACAGGATTGGTGGGGGTCGAGGTGAGGTATCGACCATAGTCTTTTGACTTAGACCCAGAACCTATGGTCATATTCTGACCGTGTCATGGCTCGGTAAAGCTTCGGGGTTTCAAGGAGTTTAGGATGTGAGTGAACATCTACCATCTAATCCTCGAGCACAGTTCTTTAGATGCCACTAGTCTTTCCTATTTCTCCAAACAAAACCATCATATATCATCAAAGGTATCATCTCACATAAGTCAACTCCAACATTACACATGCTACACATATCTCCAAGGTTTTGAGAGAAGGACTATACCGAAAATCTCATATGTAAACTATAGCTAACTCACATATATCCCTATATAAAAATCTTCGGGATAATTTACAAGCCGCTAAGCTTGATTGTGACACTACAAATCCAAGTGTCCTACTGACCTATCCAAGGTCTAAGGCACTGCATTACTATGCTAAGGAAACTCGTGATGTACCAATCCAAGATCTTGTTTCCTTCCTACGAATCCGACTTAATCGATCCACGAATATCACCCACTGTTACATGATCCATTATTGCTACAAATCCAATACTGGTGACGTTCCATATATCTCCAGATTTCCTAAATCCCCAAATTCCAGAAAGAACTATCTCATCACAGTATAACCATCAATTCCCATCATGAGGATCTAGTGAACTCCAATGTTAGGTGCATATGGATCCTCGAATCGATTCTAACAACAATCCAATATTCCTGGTTTGTCTTCCACCGAGAAACATGGTATCAAGATCAAGATCATCGGACTAAATCCAAATTACTCTGAACCATGTGGTTTGATTGATCTTGAGCACCTATTAGAATCACCTATTTAAATCCAAGGTTTACATCTAGTAAGAATTCCCTACTAGTTACTCCAGTCACTAACATATCACCACCAATCCACTGTCAACATTACTTGCCAAAGTCAAGTCATTAATCCACCAATAATTTCAGCTTGTGATCACAATTGTCCTACTAAATCCAATTTTCTCAAGGGGGGAGTAAGTTATGCTACTCTATCAATCTTGATCCACCAAGTTCATTCACCAACATAAAAGTCTCGTAATCCACCAAAGGGTCTCACTAATTCTTCAAGATATCTATCACAACCTCGTCAAATCATTAGCCTACTAATTAGGTATCCTCTAAACAATATTCCCTGTGGCATCATCAGCTCAAGTGCTGGCTTAGGGATGTAATGCGTCTGTTCAGTATGATCACTAGTCCCGTAATGAACCCAGTGCTAAGCAGGGTTATTGATGCTCATCAAGTGGTCTAGCAAATCCATGTATTGAACACGTGATCAGAGGTTTGAGCTGTGGGAGCTTGCGAGGTCTAGGTTGGGCTAGGGAGGGTTTTCCAATCTTGAGGGAAAATCATAACTCTACGGGGTCGCGTCTGGTTGAGTACGTTGTAGTTGAAGTCTTCAGCGCTAGTTGTCCGTCAAGGTGGATCCTTGGTGTATCTGGTCTTCCTGGTCTTTAGTTGATGAGATGGGGAGAGAAGGTAGCATAGAGAGGAGTGCCTAAAGGGGTGGTATAGTGCAAGTGCAATCAAACAAGTGCCGAAAAGGCAAAACACACTTATTAAGATAAGGTGGGTGCTTAGTCGCGTACTTGTTGCCTGGGGCAAAAGTGCGACTTACACCTAGCACAAACAAGCAAAAACAAGCAAAAATAAGCAACACACAATCATGGTTCTATCTGAACCATCATACGGACTCAACTTCGCATAGGGGACACACGAGCTATCCTACCCTAGGGGTTCTCGGACTCGGTAGTCATGCTTGCTTCGTGTCTTGGAGAGGAGTCCGCTCGATCTTCTGAGTCTTCTTCAGGTGTTGCTAAGTCTCTTGTTGTTGTTTGTTGAAATGAACCGGGTTGTTCCCGAAGAGTCCTTGACAACTTCGGGTTTGGTGAGTTGATGACGAAGGTGGTTCCCCATGACGGTCGTTGACGGGTCTTCTGTTGTCTTCGTAATCATGACAATGCCTTCTTCCCTTCTGAAACGTCGAGGATTCCAGGTAGGAACTCCTTTATGCAATAACATTAACAAGGCATGATAGAGTTGTGTCATGCCGGTCACGTTGATGATATCATCGGCACCAAGAGCGGGGGATGATGAGAACCGTTTTCCTGCTCACTATAGTGCGGCGGACTAAATGGCGAGGTTCTCATCCACCGGTGGTTACCGACATAACAAAGGTAATGACAGGGTTGCTCTATTAGCGATGCATATAATGATCTTGCATATCTTCTGCCCTGGTCACCGTAGGCCAAGGTTGCATCATCCTGGGGCAATGTCAAGGGTGTCACCATCTCCTGAGTCTTGATATCCTCATTCCCCGGGAAGGTATCTTCTGTTGGTTTCTTTGTCGTGTTGTCGCCAACTTGTGTTCAAGATATGCGGGCAGAAGTCTGGCAAGGTGGCTTCCTTCCGGTTACCCATTGGATTTCAAGGAATCCAGTGGTCAGGGGCACAAGGGTAGTAGCGACCGTTTGCAAAGTTTTGAAAAGCAATTGAGGAGAGCTTAAGAGAAAAATGGTGGAAGTGCTAAGGCAAAAACGCTTGCTTCCTTTGAAACTTTAGGAGAGGTGAAAATTATGGTGGTTTGTAAGTAATTTTGAAGGGTCTGGAAAAATGGTTTTGTCCTAACTAACGTCCATGCTAACTCAGGGCTTCCTACAGTCAGGATGGCTTTGATACCAGCTCTTTGGGGACCCCGACTCATAAGTCGTGATCACCGAATGTACGTGCACAGTGATCCCAGTGATCAATGCTCATTGAACACACAGAAACTGAATAACAAGAGTCTTATATCCATTACATACCGTTTGTGCTCAAATAAGGCCTTTATGGCCAAGTCTTCATAAACTTGCAGCGGAAATCTACAGCGATAGCGTGAACCCATGCCATCTGCCTTAACCCTACATGCATTCTGACTGGGAAGCGTCCTAGCTCGCATGTTCGTCAGCAAGGTACTCTTCATCATAACCTGGTCTTTCATGCCTGGCCAATAAAATAACCAGTGGCAAGCCAATGAGTACTTTGAATGTACTCGCAAGCAACCCATGTTTGAAACAAGGTTCAACAGAGCATGATATAGCACTAAGTAGGTAATTTTGCAGAAAGCTAATTTTTAGTGCAATGACATGATCAAATAACTTATGAAAGCATGCTTCAACAGTTGGCAGATATCCATATGAACAGTTATAGATATCATCATAAGCAGGGGTTGAACATCTCATGTTCAGTCATCATGTCAAGTCATCCGACTTAACTCAAGTATCATCTTTTTCACCAACACTCACTCACACCAAGTTTTAGAGAACACTGGACGTAGCACAAGAGCTGTCATCCAACTGTCCTTGACCGTGGACACGGCTATTCGAATAGTTTTACACTCTACAGAGGTTGCACACTTTACCCACAAGACTCGGGGAACTTCTGTGTCATCCACGACTCGCGGTATAATACATACCCGAGGTAAGCACCCGAACAATGCCTTTCCCCTAGCGATACTAAACAAAGAGTCCACTCGTTGGTCCGTGTCTTCATGATGTACAAACACGAGCCTTGCTCTACACAGTACCATCCATGAAGGAACACAATGGTGTGCCCGGTGCCTGTAAAGACAGCGCATGGTCGCCCTTCCAGGCACGACCCCGTATCGAGAGTGACCACGCCACTCCCACCACTAGTAATGCGGGCTCTATGCTAGTACCCACCAAGGTAATCAACAAAGCCCCTTCCCATATAGGGGTAGAGTGGTTGTACATGTAAGGTTGGAATAACGGTCGCAACTTACACCAATCCGTTTTTGAAAAACCACACACTCTCACTTGCTCCGGTACACCACTTCTTTATCAAGTGGTAACCTAGCTCATCATCATCTCCCTCGGGCATTAGTGGCACCCGACGGGGTTTTCGAAAAGCCTTTGAAATCATTTTCTTTACATCACCATGCATATTCCCGATCCCACTTGCATAGCAACTACTAGCAACCTAACTACTCCCACCCGCACAACCCTCATAAGGATGGTAGGGTCATGCACGATGCAAGTATCAACGGTAAAGTGTCGGAGGCATCCCATCGAAGGGGGAACACCATATCCACATGATCAATTCATTGAAACGGATAGTGCTATATGACATGCATGAAAAAGCTTCTTAACATGGTCAAAGGGCTACTTGCCTGGCTCAACAAACTCTTCGAGGTCTTCACACGCTTCTCGTCCAATTCCGAGCACTCTGTTTATCTCGTCAACTACCGTCGGTAAACAACCATAATAAGAAACACAACAAGCAGAAAATAAAAGTGCTCTATAAATAGGAGTTTCATTTTTCTTGGACACCTCTGGTCATGAGAAAAATAACCAAGGAGGTTTCATTGGATGTGGATCAAGGGGGATTTTTGAACGGTGGAAATGAAATAATTGATGATCCTATAAGAAGCCTACAGAAAATATTTTTATAAAAATGAGTGGATGCACTCATCAAATAGGGCATGGTTTTAGAAACATTTGGGAAGTGGTTTCAATGGATTTGGAATTGGCATACTTCTCCTAGGGATTTTCAAAGTGAGCCATATATGAAGAAATGGTCCAATATATGACATAGCAGAATAAGTGTAAGAAAAAATGTTCACATCCTAGAACAGGATTTTAGATGCACCTAGAAATTTGAGTCACTACATTTGGAGTTGCTATGAATCCTCTAGGTATTTTACAAGTGGGACACTTCATAGTTCAAATATAAATTTGAGCTTGAACTATATTAGAAAGTTTGTAGGAAAAATGTGCAATGCACATATTTGGATAGGAAATGATTTTAGGAATACCTAGGATTTCGAATCACCAAATTTGGAGCTATAATGATTTTTCTATGAATTTTGAAGTACTCTGGAAAAGAGAAAATGAAAAATTTATACCTAAGGGCTATATTGCGCACAGGGCGAAGATCTGCGAATGGGCCGGCCCAGCAGCCCAACCATGCCCGTAGAGGAGCCACGCCGAAGGCGTGTTTTAGGAAACACGTTTCCCTTTCAGGAAAACGGTTTCCGGCGGATGCCGTCTCCACTTGAGGGACCAGGCCCACCAGTCAGCCTCGCTGAATGGCCGATAGGTGGGGCCCTCTGGTCAGGGTCGTCTGCCTCCTCCCGCTGAAGCAGAGGAGGAGCAGGGGGGCATCGGCGATGACTGCCGGCGCCACCGGCCACCTCTTCGGGCGACCAGGCTGCCGGCGTGCTCACGACGATGTGCCGCACCCATCTGGGTGCTCCATGCGCACGGGGAAGGGGTGAAGCAGCGAGGCCGCGGACGACCGCGGAGGAGGCTGCCGGCCATGGAGGGCGCGTCGCCATGGCCACTGGAACGGGGAAGAACGGATCTCGGGGGCCTTGCGGCGCTGAGGTAGGGGTACTGGGGTGGCTAGGGAGGAGGAAGAGACCCGGGGAGGTTCAAATTTTGGCTGCGGCCGACGGAGGGGCTTTGGCCATGGGCGTCGATGGAGGCTAGGGGAGGATGAGTGGCTGGTCTGGCGGGTGTTTGCGGGAGGCGCAGGAGCTAAAGGAGTGCAGAGGAGAGCTTGGGGAGGCTTCTTATAGCCGCGGCGCGGGAGCACCGTAGGCCATGCCCACGGCCACGGCTCGGATGCCGCCAGAGGCCACGGGGGTGCGCTGGGGTGTGTCTACGGGCTCCGTGGGTGTGGTCTACGTCCAGGGAACGGATAGGGAGGAGCGGGGAGCCGACAGGGATCGCGCGTGTGAGCTCTAGCGTTGGAGCTCCTGGGCGGCCATGGCGCGCGTGCGAGGAGGCCACGGGAGGAGGACAAAGGAGGGGGCCGACCAGCTGCCGTGGTGTGGACGTCGAGGTGGGCCAGGGGGACACGGCTGGATGTCCCGAGGCTGTCGGGGGCTGTGGTTGGGCGGCAGCTACAGTGCGGGTGCGCACTGTAGCGCGCTCTGGAGCGCGACTTTGGCATGCCACGGCATGCTTTTGGCGCCTAGGGCGTGGCCGCTCATGTCTAGGGCATCTAGGGGAGGGTAAACAACTTCGGTAGGGCATTGGATGCCCTGGATAGCCAAGGGAGAAGGAGAGAGGCCAAGGAAGAGAGAGAAAGGGGTTGTCCAGAGGAGAAAAATGGGTTTTTACCCCACTGAAGCATTGATCTGAGCCCTGGGCTTCTTGCTGGGGGTGAAATACCTCAGTAAGAAGTTGTGGTAAAAGTTTGAAGGGAAGGAGAATAGGGGAGGAGGGTCAAACAACAGTTTCTAGAAGTGATCAGAAGGTGTTTGATGGGTGATTGGGCAAGCAAATGGATTTGTCATGACCTGAGATTTAACAGGATGAAATAGAAGGTATAAAAAAGGTTGATCACCAAGTTTGGGATTGATTGAAGAAAGTTCACAATGTAAACTTTGTAAACCCTAGAAACTAACAGAATCAGGTTTTTGTAGATCTAGGCATGCTAAACTATTCTCCTAAATGCACCACTTGGGGTGGTGGCATTATTTTGGCATTAGAGCATGCACAAAAAGTTTGGGACCAAATGGGGAAACTTGACAATGCAAAACTTTCCAATTCTTGAAATCAACAGAAAGGGGTTTGGGGAGATTTGGACAAGTTAATCTGTTCTCCTTGATGCACCACTTTGTGTGGATGCATTATTGGAGTATTAGAACATTTCCACAAAGTTTGAGATTAATAGGAGATAGTTGGCAATGTAAAGTTGCTCATGTTTGGATCTGGACAGAGAAAGTTTTGGAATATTTTGGTGAAACAAAACAATTGGGATTGAGATGAAACTTGGCAAGATGATCACATATGTCATAAGTGACATGCTAGAATTTTCTTGGATTTATTTGAGAATATTTCTTTTAGAAATATTTCAAATCCTTGAAATAGGAAGAAATGGTTTTGAAGGGTTTTGTCCATTATTTTGAACATGACCATGTGTTTAAACTCTTATATATGGACAATATATGTCCACTGAGTTTTCCTAAATTTTCTCATATATTTTTAAAGCATTTAAATAATTTTTCCCTATAAAAAACCATTTCTGGCCTTAAGAAAAAGCCTATAAATAAAATAGGAAAATAATCTTTAAAAATAATATTTGGTGGTTTTGGGAAGTAATATATATAGTGGGTTTCAAATAAATCATTTGGTGTAAAATATTCCACCTAATTTAGGGACTTGTAGTACAAACCTCAATTCAGGGGTTTTGGAAAACCTAATTTGAATAAATCCATTTTGGCCAAAATAAAATTTCATAAAAATAGTTTTATGTCCTATACACATGGCATGATCATTGGGAAAATATTTGGAGCAAGGATATGAGTTTTGAGAGTAGGAGGGATTTTATGAATATAGAGCACCAACAAGCAAACAAGCAATCATCAATCAAGTGAAGCATCACAAGCACATAAAAAGTTTTAATTGGCCCTAATTTTTGAGTCAGGTTAACTTAGTCATGAGGCAAAACACAGGGTGTTACAATGAGAATCTTGCTCAATTCTCTTAGGATGGCCCTCAGGATACAAAGGTTCCTGAGTCATTCTACCACCTCTAGTTACAACTCTAACAGAATGATCATTGTTCTTACCAATCATCTCATTAAGCAAATCATTCTGTGCCTTAAGCACTTGTTCTACTTGAGTAGTTACCATAGAGGCATGTTTACTAATAAGCTTAAGATCATTAACAGTTCTACTCATATAATCACCCAAGCGATCAAGCATGTAAGCATTATGTTTCAATTGTCTACTAACATAAGCATTGAAATTTTCTTGCTTAACAATAAAGTTATCAAACTCATCCAAGCATTGGCTAGCAGACTTATTATAAGGAATATCACCTTCATCAAATCTACGGAGGGAATTTACCTCTACTACCTGTGTCGGGTTATCAAGACCATGTATTTCTTCAATAGGTGGTAGATCCTTAACATCTTCATCTTTAATACCTTTTTCTTTCATAGATTTCTTTGCCTCTTGCATATCTTCAGGTCTGAGAAATAGAATACCTCTTTTCTTTGGAGTCGGCTTTGGAGGTGGTTCGGGAATAGTCCAATCATTATCACTGCTCAATATGTTATTCAGTAGTAGTTCAGCTTGTTCAATAGTTCGTTCCCTGAAAACACAACCAGCACAACTATCTAGGTGGTCCCTAGAAGCATCGGTTAGTCCATTATAAAAGATATCAAGTATTTCATTTTTCTTTAGAGGGTGATCAGGCAAAGCATTAAGTAGTTGGAGAAGCCGCCCCCAAGCTTGTGGGAGACTCTCTTCTTCAATTTGCACAAAGTTAAATATTTCCTGCAAGGCAGCTTGTTTATTATGGGCAGGAAAATATTTTTCAGAGAAGTAATAAATCATATCCTGGGGACTACGCACACAACCAGGAGCAAGAGAACTAAACCATATCTTAGCATCACCCTTTAATGAGAAAGGAAACAACTTAAGAATATAGTAGTAACGAATTTTTTCCTCATGAGTGAATAGGGTGGCTATATCATTCAATTTAGTAAGATGTGCCACAACAGTTTCAGATTCATAGCCATGGAAAGGATCAGATTCAACCAAAGTAATTAACTCAGGATCGACAAAGAATTCATAATCCTTATCAGTAACAAAGATAGGTGAAGTAGCAAACTTAGGATCATATTGCATTCTAGCATTCAAAGATTTTTCTTTCCACTTGCGTAGCAATTTCTTAAGATCATCTCTATCCTTACAAGCAAGAAAGTCCCTAGCTACCTCTCCTTCCATAACATAACCCTGAGGTATACCAGGCAATTCATATCTAGGAGAGCTAGGCCTAGCAGGTGTATCATAGTGTTTAGTTTCAATAATTTCATCAGATTCAGAAATATCATCAATTTCAGCATTCACTCTAGCAATTTGTTCATCAAGAAATTCACCCAGTGGCACAGTAGTATCAAGCAAAGTATCATCATAAGCATCATGCATAGCAGAAGTAGCATCATCAATTACATGCGACATATCAGAATTACTAGCAGGTGGTGGTGTCTCAAGTTTACTCATAACAGAAGGTGAATCAAGTGTAGAGCTAGATGGCAGTTCCTTACCTGTCCTCGTAGTTGAGGGGTAGATCTTAGTTTTAGCGTCTTTCAGATTCTTCATAGTGATCAACAGATATAATTCCCAAGTGACTCAGAGAATAGAGCTATGCTCCCCGGCAACGGCGCTAGAAAAAGGTCTTGATAACCCACAAGTATAGGGGATCGCAACAGTTTTCGAGGGTAGAGTATTCAACCCAAATTTATTGATTCGACACAAGGGGAGCCAAAGAATATTCTCGAGTATTAGCAGCTGAGTGGTCAATTCAACCACACCTAAAAGACTTAATATCTGCAGCAAAGTATTCAGTAGCAAAGTAGTATGGAAGTAACGGTAACGATGGCACAGTGACAGTAGCAGTGTTGTAGTGATTGTAACAGTAGCAACGGAAAAGTAACTTAGCAAAGATCAATATATGAAAAGCTCGTAGGCAATGGATTAGTGATGGATAATTATGTCGGATGGCATTCATCATGCAACGGTTATAACATAGGGTGACACAGAACTAGCTCAAATTCATCAATGTAATGTAGGCATGTATTCCATATATAGTCATACGTGCTTCTGGAAAAGAACTTGCATGACATCTTTTGTCCTACCCTCCCGTGGCAGCGGGGTCCTAATGGAAACTAAGGGATATTAAGGCCTCCTTTTAATAGAGAACCGGACCAAAGCATTAGCACTTAGTGAATACATGAACTCCTCAAACTACGGTAATCACCGGAAAGAATCCCAGTTATTGTCACCCTGGGGGATGCGGATCATAACTCGTAATAGGTGTCTACAACTTGCAAGATAGGATCAAGAACACATATATATTCATGAAAACATAATAGGTTCAGATCTGAAATCATGGCACTCGGGCCCTAGTGACAAGCATTAAGCATAGCAAAGTCATAGCAACATCAATCTCAGAACATAGTGGATACTAGGGATCAAACCCTAACCAAACTAACTCAATTACATGGTAAATCTCATCCAACCCATCACCGTCCAGCAAGCCTACGATGGAATTACTCACGAACGGCGGAGAGCATCATGAAATTGGTGATGAAGGATGGTTGGTGATGATGACGGCGTCGATTTCCCCTCTCCGGAGCCCAAATCAGACTCCAGATCTGCCCTCCCGAGGAAGAATAGGAGGTGGCGGCGGCTCCGTATCGTAAAACGTGATGAACTCTTCTCTCTGATTTTTTCTCCGCAAATAGGGTTATATGGAGTTGGATTGGAGGTCAGAGGAGCCACAGGGGCCCCACAAGACAGGGGGCGCGCCCTAGGGGGGGCGCCCCCTGGCTTGTGGCCAGGTGGTGGCCCCTCTCCGGTTGATTCTTTCGCCAGTATTTTTTATTAATTCCAAAAATATTCTCCGTAAATTTTCAGGTCAATCCGAGAACTTTTATTTCTGCACAAAAATAAAACCAAGGCAATTCTGCTGAAAACAGTGTCAGTCCGGGTTAGTTCCATTCAAATCATGCAAATTAGAGTCCAAAACAAGGGCACAAGAGTTTGGAAAAGTAGATACGTTGGAGACGTATCATTGCCGTGATTGCTTTGAGGAACGGGTCCTTAGCATTCTGCTGGCAAGGGCACGCTATCGGCGAGATTAGCTTTGGCAGTGTTGACGCTGTTGCGCATTTTGTTGAGCATGCTCGAAACAAAACACTGGTGCGAACCAACATAGTAAGGTTCTATCACACGCAAGATTTATGATACGAAACCGTTGGTTCGACGAAGGGTCATACAAATGTAAAGTTTAATTGGGAGTTGATAATCGTGTCAACTTAGCTTTCGTCATGGCTTTTCATTTTGCACCGGCACGTGCTTATTTATGTTCATGGCCTTTCCCTTTATCCACTGGCACCATTCCTCTTCTCGTTCCTTGCAGTTTGCGCACAAGAACGCGTCCACCGTTGCCCTGAAAGAAAGGAGACGTGGAGAGGAGCGAAGTGGAGGTACTCAAAGACACGTTAGACATGAATATAGCCCGCGGCAGGGATCTTCCGGGTTAATATAATATTCGTAATCAGTCGGGGATGGAAGAGAAAACATGCATGGCCGAATCTTCCCTCCTTTGCTTCACACCCAACGGTCCCGTGGTGACCTACGCACAGGCGAACGGGGACCTTGCGTGGTTCGCCTGCCAGGAGCGTCAACCAGCGGATGCGCTCTAGCATTCGGTTCGGGATTCATCCCTGGCAGGACAAATGCAAGAACGAACTTCATGCGAGCTCATCGACACTGACGATACCGCCACCGCGCAGAGCTGACTGCAGGCGGGGAAGGAGGAGGTAGAGGGGCATAGCTAGGTATCGCTTTCTTTCCTTGACCCACTGAATTACGCCACACCTCCCTAGGGTCGGACGGCCCCGTTTCCTTCCAGCGTTCCCCGCTCCGGCCATGGCAGTGGGGAACGCAACGGTGGCGCCGCATGAGCCATCCACGTCGCCCAGGACGCCTTCCTCACTCGCGGCCGCCGCAATGCCCGCTGCGCCTACGGCTGCATGCGAAGGAGCCCTTGGAGTGGAGGGATGCGCGGCCACGCTGGGCTTCTTCTTGGGAGCCATGGATGAAGAAGATGATTATGAAGATCGATTCGCTGTTCACGAACTCGAGTTTGCGCAAATGATGCACGCCCCCTACCTGGCACGCCAAAGATGTCGGGGCACAGATGCTCACGATCACCTATGGGACCAGAGGCCCCTTTGTGGTTCGGCAAGGGGGGTCACGTTGCACAAAGAGCGGAGAGCATGAGACGGCACGACGATCACGACACTAGCATTTTACCCAGGTTCGAGCCGCTGCTAAGCGTAAAACCCTACTCCTGCTTTTGGTGGATTGATAAAAGGAAAACGAAGAACACGCAACGCTTACCCCCGGCAAGAGTTGCTGTCGGGGTGAGCTACTACGCGAGTACAAGTGTCCAAAGTTCCGAATCTTGAGCTAGGTTGCCTTGGGCCTCCTTTTATAGTGCAAGGGGTTACCACAATGGAAAAACAGTCATTATCTATCAATTAGATAGCTTAGCAGAGCTATCATACCTAACTCTGGCATTTAGGACAAAATACCATGATTACTAGTCTAGGTGGCGCTCGGGGGTGCATCCCCGGCAAGCTCTTGCCACCGGTTGGCTAGTCGTTGCTTATGGCCTTGACACGCTACACGGCGGGTGTCAACTGGGTATAACTTGCCTTTCGGTGCCCTGCCACGTGCTTAGCGAGAGCTATTTAGCCGCTTGAGGGCTCGACACCTCATCGATAAGTGACTGGCATAGCGATGCGGTGGAGCGGTGGCTGGTTAGCTCGTGCTTGCCGGGGGACGGCTTGCCGGGTCTTCCGGAGATGTGCGCGCCTCGGTTCCCGGCAGGCTCCGGGGGCGTGGCTGGCGTGTTTGGGCCCCTCCTAGGTCATTGTGCTAGTGTTGCCAGTGCTTGCTTGGCCTTCTGTCGGTTGTTGCTGCCGGATGCTGGTTCTTGAATGCTTGCTTGGTGACATGGTAGTTTTCCCAACGGGTTTTTTGCTCGTGAAGGTCAGAGGGTATCTGTCTGTGCACAACTCAGGGGGAATGAACACCCCTGTTTGTATACCCCGACAACAAGTATCAATGAGTTAATTATACGATACAGATCAAACAATTTCAGATTCATAATACTCAATCCAACACAAAGAACCTCAAAGAGTGCCCCAAGATTTCTACCGGAGAAAGTAGGACGAAAACGTGCATCAACCCTATGCATAGATTACCCCAATGTCACCACGGGAATCTGCGAGTTGAGTGCCAAGACATAGATCAAGCGCTCCCAAATCCCTAAAAGTATTCAATCTGGTAATAACGAAATCTCAAATGGAAAACTCAATTCATCACAACAAGATAGAGAGGGGAAAACACCATATGATCCAACTATATTAACAAAGCCCGCGATACATCAAGATCGTGCCAAATCAAGAACCCGAGAGAGAGGGATTAAACACATAGCTACTGGTACAAACCCTCAGCCCCGAGGGTGGACTACTCCCTCCTCATCATGCAGACCATATGGATGATGAAGATGGCCTCCGGTGATGATTTCCCCCTCCGACAGGGTGCCAGAACGGAGTCTAGATTGGTTTTTCGTGGCTACAGAGGCTTGCGGTTGCGGAACTTCTGATCTAGGGTTATTTCTGGGGGTTTCTGAATATGTAGTATTTTTGGGCGTCGGTTTCATGCGAAGATGGGCCACGAGGGGCCCACAAGACACCAGGGCGTGCCAGAGGGGGCTGGGGTGCCATAGTGGGTTGTGGCCACCTCGTGGCTCTTCTGGCCCTACCAGGAAGCTTCTAGTGCCTCTTTTGTACCAAAAAAATCGTCAAAAAGTTTCGTTCCATTTGGAGACTTTTATTTCTGCACAAAAAACAACACCACGGTAGTTCTGCTGAAAACAGCGCCAGTCTGGGTACTTCATAAATTATGGCATGAATACTTCATAAATTATGGATACATTGGATACGTATCAGCATCCCCAAACTTAATTCCTACTTGTCCTAGATTAGGTAAATGAAAATAATTTATGAAGTGTGAATGCTAGCATAGTGCATAAGTTTGATCAATGATAGTTTCAACCACTTTTCCTAGCATCATAACAACAACTCTTTCTCATAAAACTCATCGTGATAAGGTAGCAACCAATTCACATGTTATGGTTCAAACAATGAATTCTCTTGAAACTTAACAATCTATGTTCTTAGTCACCTAACAATTGCAATTCAACTTATTCTCAACAAAGTCTAAGTAAGAGCTCCACATACTCAATCATCATATAGTCTTCTATGATTGCTAGTACTCAAAGCATATTTTTAGAACAAATGCCATCCATCGAACACAGAGAAAGATAGGGTCTTAATGTTTCGCCTCCCAGCTCATTTATCATAGAGATAATTGTCAACAATAATAAGTCATGATCAAATATATTTGACTGGCCATATGTGACTAGATCTTTCCCCACCACATGATGCTTGCCAACTAGAGAATAATTGAGGTTGAAACTAGAATGCATACTATTGAATCTTGCATAAAAGTAAATTATCAAAGGTAAAAGATAGGAACGTCACAGAGGGAAGCAGAGGTTGTCATGCGCTTTTTGGTTTTGTATGCACAATCCCTTAATGCAAAAGAATGTCACGTTATATTGCCCCTTATGATAGCAACCTTTATTATGCAGTCCGTCGCTTGTATTACTTTGCCATCACAAGTTCGTACAACGCTCCATTTTCTCTTACACTAAATGATCAAACTCATTTAGCAGCAATTTCTATTGCCTTTTTGGACCGATGAGAACTTACTTCAAGGATCTTATTCAATCCATAGGTAGGTATGGTGGACACTCATGGCAAGAAACTGGGTTTAATGGTTTTTGGATGCACAAGTAGTATCTCTACTTAGTACAAATTTTTGGCTAGCAAAATATCCTAAGAAAACACCACATGTTGGAGGATCCATAACAATATAACTTCTATGCAAATATACACAACCATAACTCATTACATTGTCTTCCTTGTCGAACTTCAACTAATTTGCTCAAGTTTGAAAATAACTAATGGGTATTCACAATCATAGAAGATATCCAAGATAATATATCTGTATGTGAAAGTTCTCTTCCTTATACTAATCAATCACGAATTGCTTGTATGACCAATATTGTGATTGTCAAGCTTCAAAAGATTTCACTTTCTAAACCCAATGTGAAGTTACTACTAGGCATGATATGAACATGTAATTTCAACTTCATGGTATTCAATTCATTCAACAATTTACTCATAGGATATAAGTGAAGCACAAGAGTAAATGACAAGCTACTCCAAAAAGATATAAGTGAAGATCAAGCGAGTAGTTAATTAAATGGGTAGCCATTTGAGAACTCTCTCTCATCTAAAAACTTTAAGAATTAAGTATTTTATTAAAAAAGCAAGAAAAACAAAATAAAATGACATTTCAATAATAACACACATCATGTGAAGAAGCAAAAACTTCGGCTCAACCGCTACTAACCGATAATTGTTGTTGAAGAAAGGTGGGATGCCAACCAGGGCATCCCCAAGCTTAGATGCTTGAGACTTCTTGAAATATTATATTGGGATGCCTTTGTCATACCCATGCTTGAGCTTTTGTGTCTCCTTAATTTCTTTTATATCACGGTTACCCTTAATCTTAAAAACTTCATCCACAAAAACTCGAAAAGAACTCGTGAGATAGGTTATTACACATAAGAATAAGTACCCACTTCTTGTACTTCCAAGACAAGTTGCACAATAATATCCAAAAATCATGTATTGTTTACTATCGTTTCCACAATTTATATCTACCAATATAGGCTATGGAAACTATAGGATAAGTAGATAACAGAACTATGACAGCAATCTGTCCAAACAGAACAGTCTGTAGCAATTTATGAAAACAATGTACTTCTGTAAATCAATAAATTATGAAAATTTAGGACGTGATAAAGAACTTATATGGAAACACTTTATAAAAATTTCAGAAACTTTCCACCTTCCAGTAAAATATGAAAATTCAGACACTACAAAGAAAGTTTCTGTTTTTACACAGCACACATCAAACATGCAATGCAAGCATCCTAAGGAAATTCTTGGAACTTTTTATTGAAAAACAAGATTATAAATAACACCTAACAGAAAATAAAAAAATATAATGACGATCCAAGAAAAGCACATATTATGTGACGAATAAAAATATAGCTCTAAGTAAGATTTGCCGATAATGTTGAAGACGAAAGAGGGGATGCCTTCCGGGGTATCCCCAAGCTTAGGCACTTGAGTCTTCCTTGGATATTACCTTGGGTGTGCCTTGGGCATCCCAAAGCTTAGGTTCTTGTCACTCCTTATTCTCCTCATATCGGTGTCTCACCCAAAACTTGAAAACTTCAATCACACAAAACTTAACGAAACTTTGTGAGATGGGTTAGCATAATAAATAAAGATCATTCACTTAGGTACTGTCAAGCCAAGATTCATAATTGTTATCACATAATACCTACTGTATTCTACCATTCCCATAATTTATACCACTGCATATAATCTATGGGAACACTAAAACAAGCAACCTACGCATGCAAAACAGAATCTGTCAGAAACAAAACAGTCTCTGAAGATCTGTAGAATAACCATACTTCCCGGTCTCTAAACATTCTGAAATATTAGGATAACTTAAAGAATGTGTATTTAATTACTGTGTAAAAATTTCAGAATTTTTTGACACTCCAGTAAAATCAGAGAAATTCTTTACTCAAGGCAAAAGTTTCTGTTTTTGCACAGAATCAAATTAACAAGGATCCATGCTATCCCAAAGGCTTTACTTGGCACATTATTGAAATAATGTAACACCCCAAAAATTTAATCATGTTTATTAATTAAAAATTTGCCATGTATTTAATTTTTTGTCTTTCTGGATCATCTATTGATTTCAGAATCACTTTTCCTCTCTGATTTATGAAATTTTCCCTCGAAGTAGAAGCTTTTCAAAACTATTGAGAGACTCAAAAGTTTGCTTAAAACCATTTATGTTTTATTTGATATTATCAGTGGAAGCATTTTATAATATTTTTGCCAAACCCTATTTCTTTAAAATTGGTTTTTATTATTTTAAAGGGCCTTATTTGCACTACAACCATTTGATAAATTCATTAAATAATTCCACAAAATTTTGTAGGTGTCATGTGATGTCCCTAGATCACTTTTATGCAAAAACATAGCTTAGTGTTTTGAAAAATTTGAGCAAAGCATCCACTTTTCTATTCTGGACCAATTTGAGGTTTTGAACTGCAACCCCATTTTATCTTGCCCTAATGCCCTTGGGATTTTTCCTACTTATAAAAGGCCCTACTAAACCCTTAAGTCCAAGAATTTAGACATAGTTGAATACCTTAAGGGCATGCAGCAATACCCTATAGATTCTGTCCAGAAACTAATTTTTATAAAACTTGCACTAGGAAATTCTTATCTTGCCCAAACCAACCATGCCATCATTCTTAGCATCCAAAGAGACCACAACTTGGGAATTTTGATGACCATCAAGGTTGCCTTGATGCCCCTGGCATTTTGTCAAGCAGGTTGTGTGCATAGCCAGATTGGGCATGGTTTTTAGTTCGCACTGTGCATTTGCCTTACTTGCCATACCAGCATGTCCACTGAGCCTCTAGCAACCTCACTCATGACCCTATTAAATTTTAGCGTAATCAAGGGCCCCTAGCCTGCCCTGGCAAACCGTCAAACACCATGGGTGCGTGCCCAGAGCGCGCCCAGAGCGCGCTTATTGCAGCCGCACGCCCGAGCCGCCGCACCCAAGCTAACCCCACATCCCGGCCCTCAGTCGCTCGAAGGGACACGCCCCCACCCTCTCCAGCTCGCTAGGGCCACTCAGCCGTCCCGTGGAGCCCCTTAGCGCCGCCGCCAGAGCTGCCTTGGCGGCTAGCCGATGACCGCAGCAGGCCCCCTGGCACGGCAGCGCCGCCCAAGCCACAGCCGCGCGCCAGCTGTCCCATGGAATAGCTCGAGCTCATCCGCGAGCTCGTCTGATAGCACCGACCAGCGCCGCATCACCTGCAGTCACAGTGGCGGCTCACCGTCGCCCTTATCCATGGCCGCCCGCCAAACCGACCTCGCCGCCTATTTAAGGGAACCCCGAGCTCAACCAGACCCTCAGAAGACCCCCTGCCATCCCTCTCGAGCTCCCATAGCAGCAATCGACCGAGGGAAGTCATCTTCCCCACCTCCGGTAGCTTTGGCCACCGCCACACTCCGATCAAATCCGGCCAAGCCAGGGCCTCGCTAGCTCCGCTCGCGCCACCATTCACCCTCCCTCGACCCCACGGAGCCATCCCTGTCTGGGAACGTTGCATGGGAAACAAAAAATTTCCTATGCACACGCAAGATCTATCCATCTACATACCCTTGTAGATCGCTAAGCGGGAAGCGTTAAAAAATGTGGTTGATGTAGTCGAACGTCTTCGCGATCCAAATCGCAAGCCGTCCCGTGATCCAATCATGATCTAGCGCCGAACGGACGGCACCTCCGCGTTCAGCACACGTACAGCTCGATGACGATCTTCGCCTTCTTGATCCAGCAATTGAGAGCAGAGAGGTAGATGAGTTCTCCGGCAACACGACGACGTGGTGGCGGTGGTGGTGGTGCTATCCCGGCAGGGCTATGCCTAGCGCTACCGAAACCGCGAACGGAGGAGAAAACGATCTAGGGAGAGAGAGGGGCGCCAAGGGCTTCGTGTGTGCTCTTGGGGTGCCCCCTCCCCTCTATATATAGGTGGAGGGGCGTGGAGATCAGCCCCTCCAAGCCCTAGGGCGCAGCCAAGGGGGAGGAGTTGGACTCCTAGTCGAATTCCCTCCCTTTCTATAAACAGGTGGACTTTCCACCTCTCCCAAGCCACATGGGCCTTGAGGGACTTGTGCGCCTGGCCCATTATGGCCAGGGCGCCTCCCCTCGGCCCATGCAAACCCTTGGGACGTGGTGGAACCCTTGGTGGACTTCCGGACTCCTCCGGAAGTTTCCGGAACCTTCTAGAAGCTTCCCGGTACAATACCGGAAAAACCCGAAACTTTTCCGGTCGCCAAAATATGACTTCCCATATATAAATCTTTACCTCCGGACCATTCCGGAACTACTCGTGACATCCGGGATCTCATACGGGACTCCGAACAACCTTCGGTCACCAACACATATATCTCAATACTACCGAAACATCACCGAACGTTAAGTGTGCAGACCCTGCGGGTTCAAGAACTATGTAGACATGACCGAGACACCTCTACGGTCAATAACCAATAGCGGGACCTGGATGCCCATAATGGTTCCTACATATTCTACGAAGATCTTTATCGGTTGAACCTCTATGTCAAGGATTCAGTTAATCCCGTATGTTGTTCCCTTTGTTCTTCGGTATGTTACTTGCCCGAGATTTGATCGTCGGTATCTCTATACCTAGTTCAATCTCGTTACCGGCAAGTCTCTTTACTCTTTTCGTAATACAAGATCCCGTGGCTAACTCTTTAGTCACTTTGCTTGCAAGGCTTATTGTGATGTTGTTACCGAGTGGGCCCTGAGAGACCTCTCCGTCACACGGAGTAACAAATCCCAGTCTCGATCCATGCAAGCTCGACAGACACCTTCGGAGATACCTGTAGAGCATCTTTATAGTCACCGAGTTACGTTGTGACGTTTGATACACACAAGGTATTCCTCCGGTGTCAGTGAGTTGCATGATCTCATGGTCATAGGAACAGATACTTGACATGCAGAAAACAATAGCAATAAACTGACACGATCACATGCTACGTTCATAGTTTGGGTCTTGTACATCACATCATTCTCCTGATGATGTGATCCCGTTATCAAATAACATCTCATGTCTATGGCTAGGAAACCTTAACCATCTTTGATCAACGAGCTAGTCTACTAGAGGCATACTAGGGACACAGTGTTGTCTATGTATCCACACATGCATTTGAGTTTCCAATCAATACAGTTATAGCATGGATAATAAATGATTATCATGAACAAGGAAATATAATAATAACCATTTTACTATTGCCTCTAGGGCATATTTCCAACAGTCTCCGACTTGCACTAGAGTCAATAATCTAGCTCACATCGCTATGTGATTTACATTGTTATGAATCTAACACCCAATGAGTTCTGGGGTTCGATCATGTTTTCCATGTGAGAGAGGTTTTAGTCAACGGTCTGCAACATTTTGATCCATGTGTTCTTTGTCATACTGCAAATACTACCACTCTCCACTTGGAGCTATTCCAAATGGTTGCTCCACTATACGTATCCGGATTGCTACGCAGAGTCATCCGGATAGGTGTCAAAGCTTGCATCGATGTAACCCTTTACGATGAACTCTTTATCACTTCCATAACTGAGAAACATTTCCTTAGTCCTCTAGTTACAAAGGATAATTTTGACCGCTATCTAGTGATCCACTCCTGGACCACTCTTGTACCCCTTGACAGACTCATGGCAAGGCACACACTAGGTGCGGTACACAGCATGGCATACTATATAGAGCCTATGCATAAGGCATAGGGGACGACTTTCGTTCTTTCTCTTTCTTCTGCCGTGGTCGAGCTTTGAGTCTCACTCAACTCCACACCTTACAAATCAGGCAAGAACTCTTTCTTTGACAGATCCATTTTGAACTCTTTAAAAATCTTGTCAAGGTATGTACTCATTGAAAGTCTTATCAAGCGTCTTCATCTATCTCTATAGATCTCGATGCCCAACAATTAAGTAGCTTTATCCAGGTCTTCCTTTGAAAAACTCCTTTCAAACAACCATTTATGCTTTCCAGAAATTCTACATCATTTCCGATCAACAATATGTCAACCACATATACTTATCAGAAATTTTATAGTGCTCCCACTCACTTTCTTGTAAATGCAAGTTTCTCACAAACTTTGTATAAACCCAAAAACTTTGATCACCTCATCAAAGCGTATATTCCAACTCCGAGATGTTTGCTCCATCCCATAGAAGGATTGCTGGAGCTTGCACACCTTTTAGCATCCTTAGGACTGACAAAACCTTCTGGTTGTATCACATACAACCTTTCCTCAAGGAAACCGTTAAGGAAACGATGTTTTGACATCCATCTGCCAGATTTCATAATTGAAAAATGCAGCAGCTGCTAACATAATTCCAACAGTCTTTAGCATCGCTACGGGTGAGAAAGTCTCATAGTAGTCAACTCCTTGAACTTGTGAAAAACCCTTTGCCACAAGTCAAGCTTTATAGACGGTGACATTACCGTCCGCGTTTGTCTTCCTTTTAAAGATCCATTTGTTCTGAATGGCCTTTCGCCCTTCAGGTAATACTTCCAAAGCCCATACTTTGTTTTCATGCATGGATCCCATCTCGGATTTCATGGCCTCTAACCATTTCTCGGAATCCAGGCCCATCATCGCTTCTCCATAGCTCGTAGGTTCATTGTTGTCCAACAACATGACCTCTAAGACAGGGTTGTCATACCACTCAGGAGCAGTACGCGTCCTTGTTGACCTACGAGGTTCGATAGTAACTTGATCTGAAGCTTCATGATCATCATCATTAACTTCCTCTTCAACTAACGTAGGCTCCACAGAAACAACTTTCTGCGCTGCGCTACTCTCTGGTTGAAACAAAGGTTCAACAACCTCATCAAGTTCTATCTTCCTCCCACTCAATTCTTTCGAGAGAAACTCTTTCTCAAGAAAGGACCCGTTTTAGCAACAAACACTTTTCCCTTGGATCTGAGATAGAAGGTATACCCAACTATTTCCTTAGGGTATCCTATGAAGATGCACCTTTCCGCTTTGGGTTCGAGCTTATCAGACACAAGTGTCGCATTCCCAAACTCTGAGAAATGACAGCTTAGGTTTCTGCCAAACCAAAATTCATACGGTGTCATCTCAACGGACTTAGATGGTGCCCTAATTTAAAGTGAACGTAGTTGTCTCTAATGCATAACCCCAAAACGATAGTGGCAAAACGATAAGAGACATCATAGTACGCACCATATCCAATAGAGCACGACTACGACGTTCGGACACACCATCACACTATGGTGTTCCAGGTGGCGTAAGTTGTGAAACAATTTCCACATTGTCTTAAGTTGCATACCAAACTCATAACTCGGATATTTACCTCCACGATCATATCGTAGACATTTTATCTTCTTGTCATGATGATCTCAAACTTCACTCTGAATTTGTTTGAACTTTTCAAACGTTTCAGACTTGTGTTTCATTAAGTAAATATCCCCATATCTAGTCAAATCATCAGTGAAGGTAAGAAAATAGCCATATCCACCGCACGCTTCAACATTAATTGGACCACATACATCAACATGTATCATTTCCAATAAGTCACTTGCCCGCTCCATTAAGTCGGAAAACGGGGTTTTAGTCATCTTGCCCAAGAGGCATGGTCCGCATTTCTCAACCGATTCGAAATCGAGTGAGTCCAAAGATCCATCAGCATGGAGTTTCCGCATGCGTTTTACACCAATATGACCTTTAGCGGCAATGCCACAAGTATGTGGTACTATCATTATTAACTTTTCATCTTTTGGCATCAATATTATGAACATGTGTAACACTACGACCGAGATTCAATGAACCATTCACATTAGGTGCATGACCATTGAAGGTATTATTCATGTAAACATAATAACCATTATTCTATAACTTAAATGAATAACCGTATTGCAATAAACAAGATCTAATCACGTTTATGCTCAACGCAAACACCAAATAACATTTATTTAGGTTCATTACAAATCCCGAAGGTAGAGAGAGCGTGCGATGGTGATCGCATCAACCATGGAAACACTTCCAACACACATCGTCACCTCGCCCTTAGCTAGTCTCCGTTTATTCCGTAGCTTTTATTTTGAGTTACCAACATTTAGCAACTAAACCGGTATCTAATACCCAGGTTCTACTAGGAGTACTAGTAAGGTACACATCAATAATACGTATATCAAATATACTTCCGTTGACGTTGCCAACCTTATTATCTACCAAGTATCTAGGGTTGTTCCGCTTCAGTGACCGCTCTCCTCATAATAGAAGCCCTCAGTCTCGGGTTTGGGTTCAACCTTGGGTTTCTTTACCAGAGCAGCAACTGGCTTGCCATCCATGAAGTTTCCTCCTTGCCCTTGCCCTTCTCGAAACTAGTGGTTTTACTAACCATCAACACTTGATGCTCCTTCTTGATTTCTACCTTCGCGGTGTCAAACATCGCGAATAGCTCAGGGATCATCTCCATCCCTGGCATTTTATAGTTCATCACGAAGCTCTAGTAGCTTAGTGGCAGTGACTTGGAGAACTATATCAATCACTATCTTATCTGGAAGATCAACTCCCACTCGATTCAAGCGATTGTAGCACCCAGACAATCTGAGCACATGCTCACCGATTGAGCTATTCTCCTTCATCTTGCAGGCAAAGAATCTTGTTGGAGGTCTCATACCTCTCAACACGGGCACGAGCCTGAAATCCCAATTTCAGCTCTTAGAACATCTCATATGTTCCATGACGTTCAAAATGTTTTGGAGCCTCAATTCTAAGCCGTAATGCATGACGCGCTGAACTATCAAGTAGTCATCAAAACGTGCCTGTCAGATGTTCACAACATCTACAGATGACGCTTGAGGGGGTGGCGCACCGAGCGGTGCATTAAGGACATAAGCCTTCTGTGCAGCAAATGAGGACAATCCTCAGATAGCGGACCCAGTCCGCATTATTGCTACCATCATCTTTCAACTCTATTTTCTCTAGGAACGTATAAAAAAACACAGGGGAGCTACAGCGCGAGCTAGTGATCTACAACATAATTTGCAAAGACATTTTGACTATGTTCATGATAATGAGTTCAATTAATCATATTACCAAAGAACTCCCACTCAAATCGACATCCCTCTGGTCATTCGAGTGTCACATGATCCAAATTCACCAACCCAAGTCCGATCATCACGTGAGATGAGGTGGTTTCAATGGTGAACATCTTCATGTTGATCATATCTACTATATGACTCATGTTCGACCTTTCGGTCTCTTGTGTTCCGAGGCCATGTCTATACATGCTAGGCTCGTCAAGTTTAACCCGAGTGTTCCGCACGTGCAACACTGGCTTGCACCCGTTGTATGTGAACGTAGAGTCTATCACACCCGATCATCACGTGGTGTCTCGAAACGACGAACTTTCGCAACGGTGCACACTCAGGGAGAACACAATTTTATCTTGAAATTTTAGTGAGGGATCACCTTATAATGCTACCGTCGTCCTAAGCAAAACAAGATGCATAAAAGGATTAACATCACATGCAAATCATAAGTGACATGATATGGCCATGAACTTGTGCTTTTGATCTCCATCTCAAAAGCACCGGCATGATCTCCATCGTCACCGGCAAAACACCATGATCTCCATCATCTTGATCTCCATCAACGGGGAAAAAGAAGACTTTGTTTGGCTACCGGTTAAGGAGGGCTACTCGAGTTACAACCCCATCGAATGGGTAAGCCCTTTGACTTTGCGACCTGAGTTCGGGTTTTTTATTTGCCCTTTTTGACCAAAGCTTTTAATCTACGCAAACAGGAATGGAGGAGCTTTGTCGAGACAGTCAACTGTCCGCCCCCCCACCCAGAGAACTACTCTCGCGATGACGATCCAGGATTCCATGACGATCCGGAGCTCTCAATCGAGTACGAAGACGGGGTCTTTTACCAAGAGAGCCTTGATCGATCCAAGGTGCCTATCATAGCCGATCACCCCGGATCACTCCCTTCCTCCACTACAGGCAAGAAGAAAAATTCTTCCCGTAAAAGGAAAACGTCCTCCATCGACCCAAATATGCCGGTTTCTGCTCCCAAGCATCGTCGGTCCTTGCGACGAACGTCGGCTATAGCAGCAATGCCCGGACCGGGCACCAACAGGAGTCCTTCATGTGAGCCGACCATGGAGACGACGACGACCACTCGTTCAACCAAAAGGTACTTCGTTCGTCCGCTTAATCTATTGTTATTATGATCGATAGGATCTCCCAGAAGATCTCATGTCGAAATACTCAGGAAACGAGTACAACCATCTTCTGCCGAGGACGTTGCCGGGATGCCTGGCAATACTCATGAATCAAGATCTTCTGCTTACACTGAACGTGCCGCAGAGGCCCCTGTGGTCAATCCGTCCCCTGGAGATTCCGGAGACGCGGTACCAGTCACTAAATCTGAAGTAGAGAGTGCGATGAGCCACCGGCGGCGACGAGAAGTCCTGCGCCACCCGACGTTTGCCGAACAAGAGTTCAATGCTCTATGTTCGGCAGACGCGCACATCGGAGCTGCCCGAGCTGGGCTTGGGGAAGCCGTGAAACTGATATCATCCAGCTTGAAGGTGAGTGATTGATTTTAAGAATCCATACACATATGTAAACCCAGTAGCCCCTGAGCCTTGAATTGGTCGGGACGACCGAGTTAAGGATCCGCATATTGTTTTATGGATGATGCAGGCCTCAAGGCAGCAGAATGAGCAATTGGCCAATGAATTGGAGGTGAGCCGAACACAAGTTGAAGCCGTGAAGGCCGAACTTGAACAAGTGAAGAATTTTATACGGGAGGCGCATGGTTAATACATCTATTCTGCTGATCTTAGTATATAATCCCATGCTGACACGAGGGTACTTTTAGCAGCTGAATCTATAGGGCAATTGCAAAAAGATTTAGATGCAGCCCGAGAATCTCAGAGGTATGCCGAGTCCCAGTATGAGGCCGGCTGCCTTTCGTTGCAACGAAACCTGGAGGAGAAGAAATGCCTCCAGGCGGAAAACAAGTAGCAGGCCGAAGAAATTGAGAGTTTAAAGACTCAATTGGCCCAGACCCAAGAAGAGAACCAGAAATTATAGAATGGCATGTTCGGTAAGTGTGATTATACCGTCGAAGGGTATCTCTCTTACATGGAGTGTGATGGACATGCCTTGTCTCATGTATAGGTCTCCTAACCGGGCGGCCTGAAGAAGAGATCGGATCCTACCGGAGGAGCCTTCTGAAGGAACTTTCCGCCGTGCCGAGGAGCTTGATAAAAGCGCTATGGCCTGCCGAGAAGCCTTCGGAAGGGATGACCGAACTAGCTGATCGGTTCAAGGAAGCCCGGAGTTGGTTCGAGCTATGGAAGACATCGGCCTACCGGGAGGGAGCACGAGAGGCATGGGCGATGATCAAGACCCGTTATACCGGTCTTAACCCCGAGCATATGGCTCGGGTTGGACAAGCAGGGCCTAATGGGCAGGAAGTGCCACTTCACTTGGTGTACGACCAAGTGATGCCTGCAGCTCGTCTCTCGCAGGAAGATTGCGCCCTGGATGCCTTAATAGACAATCTTGACCGGCAGCCAGATGTGTGATTTTATGTAACTATGTACTTTAAATCAAAAAATTGCTCTGTCTGTGTTGTAAACTTTGTCTTAACCGGCCATCGGCTTCGACCTCCCACGCTAAGAGATTGGGAGTGTTCCTTATAAAATATCCCTTGATAAGAGGGAATTCTTTCGAGGAACCAGGGAATCCGGCCATTTGGTGCGAACAGACATAAGATGCACAGGGAGATATGTTATATTACTGCTTAGCATAAGAAACATCTTCCAAAGAAAATAGTACCTCTATCGGTGCCTTCCTTTAGGTTGCTACGTAAATCGTGGATAGTAAGGCCGTATACTGCTAGTATGCGACTAATGGCCTTTTTGAGAAAAGAAGCCCGAGTAATGGTAATAACAACCATAATTTTATTTGTTGCTTCCGTCGTAGCCGACCAATTTTCTCCTAAAGATAGCTAGCTTTTGGCTTCACCCGTCTGAGGTACGTATCTGGATAACCCAGTCATAGCAATCGCAGAGGTGCACTACTAGGAGAAAGCCTAGTAGTAGCGCTTGTTTTCCCCTTAGTAGTAGCGCTGGTGGCAGCGCTACTGTTAAGGCGCTAAAGCTAAGTGTTTAGCAGTAGCGCGGAAAAACCAGCGCTACTGGTATGACTATTAGCAGTTGCGCTGGTTTACAACAAGCGTTGCTGCTAAACAAGCGCTACTGCCACATCTTACCAGCGTTACTGCTAAACCAGCACTGCTAAGATTTAATTCCCCTCTACGTATTTGTGCATGCTCTATACGGTAGTTTCATCATATCATAATAAACATACATTATTCTCATCATATCATACACATACAGGAGACTCGTCATACCACCACCTCCAACACAAATATCATCACCTCTCGAAAATAGCGATACACAAGTCATGTCATGTCTCGAATAAATGCAACTACATAGTCATGGCACACACAAGTTTCATCATCTCTATCTCTAAACCATGATGTAGAAGAGAAGAACGATCAGTATGAGCAAGAGCGTGACTAAGTAGTACTTCTTGAGGCACCGGTTTCGCTCCCTCTCTTGCCGGAACGTCCACCTCAAGTAACTATTTTCCGCATCGGCTCTGCTGTCGAACCCTCTGTGGCTAGCGCCCGGGTACCTGTCCACCTGGGCCTGAGCGTCTGGCCAGTGGACGTACACTCGTGGAACCCTCCCAATAAATACGGCGTAGCAGTCCTTCGCCATCTCCGATCTATGTACCTGCATCATAAGTTGATGAATTCAATAATAATATGCAACATAATGTACTTGAGAAACACAAAGAGGCATAGTTAGCAAAATACAAGCAACCTATAGTAAACATAAATAAGGAAGTTCCTCATACCCAAACTAATTAACTACAGGGATCTACACTAGTTCAGAGAAAGACAGTAGTACTAATTAAACATACACATTGTCATCCTCAATCACTCCTCCATGTCGGCGCTCCAATCTTCATAGTCTGGGAGGAAGCACCCGAGCTTCGTGAAAGGCTTCAGGTCCAGACGCTGATCGCTGAGCAGTGTTCGGACATCCTCCCGACTCATTGGCCCATGGTAGAACATCCCTGATTTTTCGAGGACCTCCTTCATGATCACTTGGGCAAGTTCACACTGTACGTGATAAAACTCAGCTCGGATTCGATGATCCGGTGTCCTTCCTATGCTTGTGGCCCAGTTGACAATCTCGGCATCGCTGGAAGTAGCTGACATGCGAAGGCGTTGATTATCCCTTCTGTACTCGATCATGTGATGCATGAGGTAGAATCCATCAGCCTTACTATCTTTCAGTTGCTGGATGCAGCAGAAGTCGGTCTTATGGCCGAAACCGGCCCTCTATTCCTGTACTTTTTCACCTGGATATATCCACCACTAAGGCTGATGGTTAAAATGGCACTATCGAGAACACTCTTTATGTGCGTGTAATCCCTCTTCTTGATGTTCTTCGCTGAGTCCAAGTACAGAGCATGGGAGTATTGTGGGTACAGACAGATGAGGACGGCGCACCCCCCCCCCCCCCGCCGCTGTGCAAAATAAGTACACCTCAAATTAGCCTCCATGCTTGCAAAGGAATGATTAAAACTTACGAAAGGATATCCGCGGATGACTTACGTGGGATGAGAAAGCAGGAGAATCGTTTCCTTGTCCTTATTAGCGACCATGAACTCGCCGATGTACTTGCTCGCATAGTCACGGTGCTCTTTGCAGAGTGCCAAGAAGCTCTCGTGCATATAGTACGGGTCCGCGATGCAGATATATTTTATGTTCTCGCGCATGATGATGTAGTTGAGATACAGCGCATACATGCGGATGAACTGAAAATCCAGCTTGGTCATGTGGAACATGTCGTAGATGTAGTCAAATCGCAGGATGAACATATCTGCGGGACATCTATCGACGTATAACCTCCCACCCGGAACCTGAGCCGCGTAAAGCGGGTATCCTGGTTTTTCCGAGATGAGAAGGCTTTTCTCTCTAGCCAGCACATCATCATGAAGTCTCCTTAGATCATTGTTCAGTGTGTCCTCCAGTGCTTTCTGAGGTAGGATCGGGTGGCCGGCGACCTGGAAAAGCTCCGCCCCTACGACAGGTATTCTATCTACCTCCCGGGGCTTCAGAGGCGACTGGCTTCTTGAAGCAGCTCTGGCGCCTTTAGAGCCTTTCCTCTCCGGTCTCCTCCTTTGGTTCTTGATGGGTGGCGGTAGTGAGCCCACCATACCTTCCCTAACCACCACCCCTAGTGTCGTTGGGCTAAACAATGGACGGCCCTCGCGTTGTTCTTGCTGTGTAGAGGCAGCATCTGGAGGCGTCTCCTGCGAGGATCGCATGAAGAGAGACTTTTTGCAATCAGCCTTAGGACGTTCCGGCTCTGGCAAATCAGGCAGCATCAAATCATCATCTCCACGCTGATAGCCTCAGTCATAGTCCCGAGCATCGCCATAGGCGGTATTGATATACTGGTTAGGGTCATCATCCTCCTCCTCCATGACATCATCAGCATTTGCTTCTTCGACGGGGGCGACGTCATCTGGCACTAATGGAGGCTTTCCCTCGTGTCGTCCCCTATCACCCGCCACGACAGGTGCAGGTAATTGGGTAGGTGGGGTGGTGTTCATACCTTGTTGAGGAGTAGTCGTTGGTGTGCTACCGGGCGCCTCAACACGAAGAAGAGTCTTCGGCCAAGGCAAGAACCAGCTCTTGCATGCGCCAATCCGTTTAGGGGTCTCGTCGTCATCAACTTGTACTAGAGGAGGCAAATCCTTGAAGCACACTTTGACACTGGCCACACAAACTTTGAAGACGCTATGGGGCATCTGTCGATTGTGTAACATGCGTTCCTTCGGCTTCACGATCGTTGCCTTTCCCACGTCCACCTTCTGGCCTTTGATGTCATACAGTAGGGTGCACGGGGTTACGTCGGCCTGCGAAGACATGTCTGCGACGTCAAACATCCGAAAGGCAACTGAAATGGAAGACTATAGATATGCTGGTCAAGAGGGTATGACGCGTAATTACCATGAGGGCGTCGAGCTCAGCCAAAGACGAAGCCCCGCCGAGCAGGCCAGAGACGGAGGACGGGCTGCTATGAACAGGAGCGGGACCAGGTACGGGAGCTTGTGCGGTGGCATGAGCAGGTGCTGGTGGTGCGATGTTCACCGAATTGCTCCCGACGGAGCTGGGAAGGGGAAAGTCCGCTGGCCCTTTATCTGGATTTTTCTTCGTCCATTCGAAAAATGCCGGAATAACGCTGGTAATGGAAGATGTGAAGTCAGCCGTGACGTGTGCTACCGCTGCACTGACCCTTTCATCGACTATCTATTCCAACTCTACTTTGGTCTCAGCTTTGGCATTATTGACCGCAAGCGCGACCTTCTCATCGATTTGCTATTGACTAAGCAACCGTCTCTGCCTTCTTTCCTCCGGCTTCTCGTGGTAGCACGTCTTCCACGAGGCGCCATCTTCGACGCCGTGCACACGTCCATACGACGGCGGTTTATCCTCCGACACCTTTTTCAGTATGTTGAGGGCCCGGTTGAAAGGGGCGTCCCACTTGGGCCTCGCCGACGGCAGAGAAGAATTGTCGCTTTCGGCTGCCTTTTGGTGCTGCTCTTTCTGCAAAAGGAACATGGATTGTTTACAAATGTGACATAACTTGTTGTCGAATTGATTGGAAGCTAATATAAGGTGGTAATATAACAATTACCTGTAATCTCATGAACTTCCTCGTGTTCGGGTCTGTGTAAAAGATTTTCTTGACGGGGTTCCACTTGTACCGGCCCCTGATCCAGTCACCCTCCTGCGGATCGGTGAACTCCGCCAAGGGGTCTGGGATTCCGTGACTTTCACGTTCGGCGTCCTCCGTGGCCCATACGTGCCTCTTCCCCTTGTAACCACGGCTTCCGAGGAGGTGGGGAGGCGTGTTCCTGGCCTGGAGTGCCTTCAGTTTCTCCAACTTTATCTTGACTTCTTCTTTAGCGCAAGTCTACTTGAATTTTTCGAAGTCCTCTTCCGTTAGTGTCGGATTGTCAGCATGAATCTTGGACCACGGTTCATTCTTCGCAATCGCTTTTTTCACCCGTACTTTCCAGGCGGACAAGTCGTTGGTGAACATCATCATCGCCTTGCTGTTTATCTTTGTCATGGGTTCGTCCTTCCACGGAAGTTGGCTTTCAGTCCGCTCGGGGAACAAGAACCTATTGTGCAACTTCGTTAGGAGCATGTGCTCCATATGTGGTATCTTCTTCAACTTTTCGTCGTTGATGTTGGTGGTTTCCCTGAGGATGCATCCTAGTTGATTGCCGTAGCACGCGCGTGCTTCCTCCGGCGCCAGTGGCTCTAATTTCTTGGGGTGCATCGCCGTGACCACAATTTTTCCGATGCCGAGCTCGTTTGGTTTTCGTGCCCTCTTCGGCTTCGGTCCTTCACCGGTCTCGGGGGCGGTGTCGGTGCCGGCGGTGCCAGTGTCGGTGCCGGTGTTGGTGTCGGTGTCGGGGTTGTTGTTGCCACTATCACCCTGCACCCGCAACTGGTGTTCCTCTAGGTAACTGAAATAATTGTTCGCTGCCTCGACGGGGTCTTCTTCGAGGCGAGCAGAACCCCCGGCTTCCGCGTGGTCACACATGTTTCCTTCGATTATTTAAGTATGCTTGTTCAATTATTTGGTCGGAATGAAATAACAATGAAAAGAAAAAAGGGGCCTATATTTGGTCGGAATGTTGATTCATTCCCCTTCCGGCAAATCCCGGGCACTCCATATGTCCTAGCTAGTTTCTAGCACAAGTCATGCCGAAAATCACGGAAATTTTCGGCATGACCTTTGCTAAAAAGTGGACATATGGAGCGCCTGAAATTTGCCGGAACGGAAATGAATCAACATTCCGGCAAAACATAGGCCACTCGGAGCATATGACATCAATGACATAGGGTTCATATTGCAAAATAACCTCACTAAACATTTGCAAAATATAAAACAAGTACACATAGGGTTCATATTGCAAAATGACCTCAATAAACATTTGCAAAATATAAAGCAAGTACACATAGGGTTCATATTGCCGGAACGGAAGGGAGCTACTATTTTTTATTTATAGCTATTTTATATACCTACAAAAATTGACCTAGCTAATTTCTGAAAAAAAATTGCTCCTCTTTTCTTCTTCTTCTCTTCTTTTTCTTCTTCTTATCGTTTTTCCTCTTCTCCTTCTCCTCCCCTCTTTTCCTTCCTCTCCTCTTTCTTCTTCTTCTTCTTCTCTTCTTCTTCTCTTCTTTTTCTTCTTCTTCTCCTTTTTCTTCTTCACATTCTCCTCCTCTCCTCTTTCTTCTTCTTCTTCTCCTCTTCTTCTTCTTCTTCTTCTTCTTCTTCTTCTTCTTCTTCTTCTTCTTCTTCTTTTTCTTCTTCTTTTCCTTTTTCCTCTTCTCCTTCTCCTCCCCTCTTTTCCTTCCTCTCCTGTTTCTTCTTCTTCTTCTTCTCTTATTTTTCTTCTTATTTTACTTTTTCCTCTTCTCCTTCTCCTCCTCTCCTCTTTCTTCTTCTTCTTCTCCTATTCTTCTTCTTCATCTTCTTCTTCTTATTCTTCTTCTTCTTCTTTTTGCTAAATCCTATATGCTAAAAAATCCTATATGCTAAATCCTAAATGCTAAAAATCCTAAATCCTAAATTGCCCTAGCAGGGCAGAAGAGAGGGAGAGGGAGAGGAGGTCAGGGCAGGGGAGAGGAGACGGCGGCTGCGGCGGCTCGGGCGGCGACGGCGGCTCGGCGAGCGGCGGCGAGGTCGAGGGCGGGCAGGGGAGAGGGCGGCGGCGGCGACGGCTGGCAGGGCGACGGTGGAGACAGGGGAGTGGGGGAGACAGGGGAGAAGCTTACAGCGCGGTGGTGAGGGCGAGCTCGGGCTCGGGCGGCGGCGGTCGTGGGCGGGCTTGGGCAGCGGTGGCGAGGTCGAGGGCGGGCAGGGGAGAGGGCGGCGGCGGCGATGGCCGGCAGGGCAACGGCGGCGACAGGGGGGAGTGGGGGAGAGGGGGGAGAGGGGGAGTTAGAAAAAATTGAGCCCGGCCGCGTGGGGGTTAGCTCAAAATAGCAGTAGCGCTGGTTAGGAGCTAGCGCTATAGCTAAGTTAGCTATAGCGCTGGTTTCTAACTCAGCGCTACTGCTATGTGTAGTTAGCAGTAGCGCTGGTTAGGAACCAGTGCTATAGCTAACTTAGCTATAGCGCTGGCTCCTAACCAGTGCTACTGCTAGCTCTTTTCTTTTTATTATTTTCCTTTTCTAGATTTTAGTTTTCTTTTCTTTTTATTATTTTCCTTTCCTTTACTTTTCTTTTTCTTTTGTATTGCTTTCCCCCTTTTGTTTTTGTTTTTGTTTTTTGTTCATCTCCCGATGACCTGACATGCAGTCGACGAGAACGTCGATCTCCCCCCCCACAGTGCGTGAATATCACCGGAACCATGTATACATCATTTGACCGATAACGGTTACTTAAGTGCGTACACAAAATAGATACATATATATAGATAATGGTTTCTCAGCTGCGTCGACGACGTTTCACATTGAGCTTCTTCCCTTTCTTGTTCGTTGACGTATAATTGAGCCCCTCTTTATGAATTTTCCGGCACCATGGAGTACAATCTTTCTTACATAATGTACTCTTGATTCTTCTTTTCACGTATGCTTCATCTTCATCGTCATCTTCCCTCATAGGGTTGCCGTATTGGTCGTTGTCTTCCTCGTTGGCGACTCCATCCATTCCGACGATGCTCATTTTGCCTCTCCTCACGACAACACGGCCGGGATTGGTCTGGTCGGTTATGAAGAAGCATTGTGTCACGTGCTTAGCGTGTACCCATGGCTCAGTTTTGGCGATGACGTTAACGTTCACGGTAGCGCTATTCGCGTCGGGTATACACATGGTAGTGAAATACTTGTTTTCTCTTACGACGGCCTTAGCCCATCTGACATGGAACATCGTCGCAGCGTGCTATTCAGCGTAGTCAAGCTCCCAGATCTCTTCGACCCTTCCGTAGAATCTTTCAGTTGTGCCGTTGGCGTCGGTCACGCATTCAATCGTTACCCCTAAGATCTGGTACTCACTGTCCATGTCTTTGGCCTCCGTGTAGAACGTGTACCCGTTGATATCGTATGCCTGATAGGATGCGAGTTTGGGCACGGGGCCATGTGCTAAGGCGTGTATGAGCAATCCGTCCGAACTACCCTCTTCAGGGGGATTAGCAAGAATTTGCTCTTTGAACCAACGCAAGAAAGTGGCATTGTGCTCTACAGTAACTTCGTCGTCCGTCTTGCGCATCCCCTGATCACGGTACTTCTTTGCGATGGTTTCTTTGTGCAGTGTCACATAATCATCTACCACATTTAGGTGTTGTAGCACTACTAAGTTAGCCCTGTCAAAGTCGCCCCGTCGATCCGAGTAGTCCACGTGCAATTCCCTCTGGCCGTTGTTCTGACCTTCTCCTCCGAGCCTCCCATGGTGCTTATTGACGGGCAAACCAACAACAGGTTCTCTGCTGCCTATATAATTCTCGCAAAAGGAGATGCACTCTTGGGTCAGATAACCCTGGACGATGCTCCCATTGGGACGGGACAAGTTACGAACGAATCCTTTGATGACCCCATTCATCCTCTCGAACGGCATCATGCTGTGAAGGAATGTCGGCCCGAGGTGGATGATGTCGGCCACGATGTGGACACACAGATCCACCATGACGTCAAAGAACACGGGCGGGAAGTACATGTCAAGCTCACATAGTATGACAACGATCTCTTCTTGTAGCCTTCGGAGCTGCTTCACACTGATGGACTTTCGAGAGATAACGTCGAAGAAGTTGCAGAGACCAGTAAGCGTGTCACGGACGTGCTTCTCCATTATCCCTCTAATGGCAACCGGGAGTATTTGCGTGATCATCACGTGACAGTCATGAGACTTCATCCCGCTGAACCTTTTCTTCTTGGTGTCTAGAAATCTGCTTATCTTCCCACAGTAACCGGAATTGACTTTGATTCCCGTAAGGCACTTCATGAATTGATCGATCTCCTTCGTTCTTAAGGTGAAGCAAGAACGGGGGCAATAATTCTCCTCCTTCTTCTTGACTTTTCTGCCCCTTGGCCCCACCTCCGCCTCCATCTTCGTCTCCTCCGTCGACTTTTTACGGGGCATGTGGAGATCTCTCCTGATCTCCAAATCTTCCAAGTCTTTCCTTGCCTTCGGCCCATCCTTGGTCTTCATGCACAACCATGGGGGGAGGTTGTACATCCATACAAAGACGGGCCATGTGCTGTGGTTGGTGCTTTGGTTTCCAAACGGATTCATGCCATCGGTACTCTCACCAAGCACGATGTTCCTTGCATCTTCTCCGAAAAATCGATATTCGTCATTGAATGCTCTCCACTGGCTAGCATTTGCGAGGTGTCTCAGCTTCGGATCATCTCCATCGTCGGGTTTCTTCCTCTCCACGTGCCAGCGCATGAGCTTTGCTTCCTTAGGATCTACAAAATACCGCTGCAGACGGGGAGTGATCGGAAAGTACCATACAACTTTCTGAGGAGCTTTCTTTCCTACCTTCTTGTATCGAGAAGCATTGCACATTCTACAGCTGGTTTTTTCCACGTGCTCCCCCCGATAAATGATGCAATCGTTGATGCATGCGTGGTATCTAATGTGCGGCAGATCAAGAGGGCAAACGATTTTCTTGGCCTCCTCGACACTAGTAGGACACAGGTTTCCCGTGGGAAGACCTTTATTATGTAGATACTTCAAATGCTCATCGAGGCTTTTGTTTGTCCATTTGTTTTTGTCCTTCGTCTTTAGAAGTACGAGCGTGAAACTCAAGCGGGTCACCTTGGGATCGCAACCGTCATACAATGGAGTCTTCGAGTCTACTTCAAGTTGCGCCAGCTTGGCCTCCTCTCTAGAAGCAGCTCTGTCGCTAGTCGTACTCTTGCGAAGGAGGTCTCGAACATGAGGGTCATGCACGACTGAACTTAGTAGCGTCGAAGATTGCGGCGTGTCCATCGCCTCTTCTCCGCCATGTCTGGACTCTTCTTCGCCGTGTCCGGAATCTTCTCCGCCGCCATGTCCGGACTCTTCTTCGCCATGTCTGGAATCTTCTCCGCTGCCATGTCCGGGCTCTTGCCCGCTGCCATGTCCGGCGCCATCGTCTTCGTGTCGATCGTTCATCTCTTCGTCTAGCCCCATGTCGTTATTCCCTGCCATGTGGAAGTCCTCATCATCATCTTCACTTATCCACTGAGTATAGACATCCATGAAACCATACATCAGCAGGTGCGCCTTCAAAGTGCCACGCTCAAAAGGGTCCAAAATGAGTCCTTCTTTGCATCTTGTACACGGACATCCAATCCCAGTCCTATTATTTGCATACATGTCCATCACCACGGATTGCAAGTATCGCTCCACCTTCCTTCCACTCACCTTCATGACTACACGGTATAACAAGCAAAAGGGTTATAAACAAAATGCATGCATGCATCAAAGTCATATAAAAATTTGGCATGACCTTGCCTAAAAATAGGACATATAGAGTTTGCTCGAAATTCGTCGAAACGGAAATAAATCGACATTTCGGCAAAACGTAAGCAACTCACGGGGCATGTCACTCACACAAATCCCTTCATAACGCAAACACACATATTCCCATTCTTGAAATGCACAACTTTTTACTCACCTATACCCCGAGAGAGATTGTTCATGGTTAATTAGATCATTAGGCCTTCGCTACCTATATAGGGATCGAAAGTGGATGGCTAAATAGCTAGCTAGATCTAGTTGTTGGGAGGAGAGATGAGACTCTAGCTATGGAGAGGAAGAGAGATGATGTAGCTAGATCTATATGTATGGAAGGAGGGAGAGGAAAATAAATGTGGAAGATAGAGCTAGAAGAGGCCATTTATGGAGGAGAATTATGGTGGAGGGGGCAGTAATGGGGAGAGAAGAGAGGTAGAAGGAAGAGAGAAGAAGGGCAATAATGGTGGAGAAGAAACTTAGAGAGGGGAGAGGGGAAAGGAGGGGAGAGGGCAAATGGGGGAGGAAGAAGGGGGAGAGAGGGGGGTGAGTGAAAAGGCAGCTCTGCCACGATTAGTAGTAGCGCTGTTTTCAACAGGGCGCTACTGCTATAGGGCTTAGTAGTAGCGCTTTCTAGGAGCAGCGCTACTACTAAGTGGGGCCCCATAGCAGTAGCGGTTTCCTCATAGCAACCGCTACTGCTATGAGGCTTAGTAGTAGCGCTTTATTGTGGGCAGCGCTGCTACTACCAATAGTGTCGGTGGGCTCGTCAGGTCCCGCTTAGCAGTAGCGCTCCATACGTTTCCAGCGCTACTGCTAAGTCTTTACTTGTAGCGCTGCTGAAATCCAGCACTACTGGTAATTATCAGCAGCGCCTGTTACTTTACAGCGCTACTACTAGTGTCCTGCCTATAAGGTTTCTCCTAGTAGTGGTGCTCCCTTTACCCTCTAGCCGAACAATCGGAAACGTAGAGGGTAAACACAGGAGCGAGGCAACCCAGCTTGGCAAAAATCTTAGTTCGAATTGATGCATATAATGGCTTAAAAATTGACAAGGGAAACATGCATACACAGGAAATGTGAATAGATGCTTAAAATATATAATCATCGGCCTCGGGATGAAGCCCCCAGGTGTTTTATTCGGGTCTAACATTTGAGGATGTATGCCGAAAGACTTAACACGAGCTCGGTTTGGCCGAACTTAGACTTTGGGGGGAGAAAAAAATCTGAACTTGCTAAACATCAAGGTGGAAGGGAAGGAAAATGAAAAGAAGAAGAAAAAAAGAAAAAGGAGGGTAAAAAGTATGACGACACCGGTCTAGCCGTAAAAACGCCGAAGACGAGCTGTGTTCCATGGGTGTGGTTCGAGGCGGTTATCTGGCGGGCTTCGAAGACGATAAGCCCCTCCTGCGAGTACTTTGTTGATTATGAAGGGGCCCTCCCATTTGGGATTGAGTTTATGCTTCTGCTTCTCGGGGAGCCGTAAGACGAGTTCACCCACATTATACGCTTTTGCCCTGACCTCCCTGCTCTGGTAATGCCGGGCCTGGTGTTGATAAAAAGTAGAGCGAGCCCGAGCTATGTCGCGCTCTCCTTCTAAGGCATCCAAGTTGTCCTGCCGATCTAGCTCGGCCTCCTTTTCTTCGTACATGCGCACCCTTGGTGCATCGTGAATAATATCACAAGGAAGGACTGCTTCTGCCCCGTAGACCATGAAGAACGGTGTGTATCCCGTTGATCGATTTGGGGTGGTACGCAGGCCCCACAGAATGGAGTCAAGATCCTCCACCCAATGGCAGTCGGACTCATGAAGAGATCGGACTAGACGTGGTTTAATACCACTCAGGATGAGGCCGTTGGCCCGTTCGACGTGTCCATTAGTCTGCTGGTTATACACCGATGCGTAATCGAGCTTGATGCCCATCTTTGTACACTAGTCTTTTACCTCTTGGGCGGTGAAGTTGGATCCATTGTCCGTTATTATACTGTGGGGGACGCCGTAACGGTGTACCACGCTGGATATAAAGTCGACCACTGGTCCGGACTTGGCTGATTTGACAGGTTTTGCTTCGATCCATTTGGTGAACTTGTCAACCATGACCAGCAGATATTTATTCTTTTGGGTCCCCCCTTTAAGTGGTCCGACCATATCCAGCCCCCAGACCGCGAAAGGCCAGGTAATCGGAATAGTCCAGAGAGCTGTTGGGGGCATGTGGCTTTGATTTGCAAAAAGTTGACAGCCCACGCAATGCTGGAGAAGTGACTGGGCGTCTGTTCGAGCGGTGGGCAAGAATAAACCAGCCTGAAAGGCCTTGCTTACTAGGGCCCCTTGCCGCGGCGTGATGGCCGCCCATTCCTGCATGGACTTCGGCCAAGAGTTGCTTTCCTTCTTCCTCAGATATGCACCGCTGGAGTACTCCAGTGGTGCTTTTCTTGTATAACTCACCCTCGTGGACTTTATATGCCTTGGATCACCGAATTATGTGCCTCGCCTCTGTCTGATCGTCGGGGAGTTCTTGGCGCAGAAGGTAAGCGAGGAAGGGCTCGGTCCATGGTGCAATTACTGCCATGACCTCATGAGCCGAAGGCGTTTCGTCCATTACGGAGCCGCCGATAATTTGGTCATCTGGTTCATTTATAGGGGGAACAACCTCTTCCGCGCTGATGAATCCTGCGCCCTTATTGTCGTCCTGCCAAACCACTGATGGCTTGAAGAGCCGTTCAAGGAAAGTGTTTTTTGGGACAGGGGCACGTTTGGCCCCTATGCCGGCCAATATGTCAGCGGCCTGGTTGTTGTCTCTAGCGACATGATGGAATTCCAGCCCCTCGAACCGTGCAGATATTTTAAGGACGGCGTCTCTATATGCCGCCATCTTCGGGTTTTTGGCAGCGAATTCGCCGTTGATTTGAGAGATGGCCAAGTTGGAGTCTCCCCACACCTCTAGCCGTTGTATACCCATTGAAGCTGCCATCCGAATACCGTGCAAAAGTGCTTCGTACTCGGCTGCATTGTTGGAATCGGCATACATGATTTGCAACACGTATCGGACGTTGTCGCCTGTGGGAGATGTGAGTATAACTCCAGCCCCCAGTCCGGCCAGTGTTTTGGATCCGTCGAAGTACATCATCCAGTGGGATTATGTCCTATATTCCCTGGGGAGCTCGGCCTCCGTCCATTCAGCTAGGAAATCTGCCAACACCTGAGATTTAATAGCTCATCGTGGCTTATAGGCGATTTCGAAAGGGTGGAGTTCAATGGCCCATTTGGCTATGCGGCCAGTGGCGTCCCTGTTATTGATTATGTCGTTCAGGGGTACTTCGGATGCCACCGTGACCGAACACTCTTGAAAGTAGTGTCTTAGTTTCCGTGATGCCATGAATACTGTATAGGCTATCTTCTGGTAATGCGGGTATCTGGACTTGCATTGCGTTAGTACTTCTGACACATAGTAGACCGGCTTCTGTATCCGGAATTTGTGACCCTCTTCCTCTTGTTCGACGATGGGCACTGCGCTAACCACTTGGTTGGTGGCCGATATGTACAATAACATTGGTTCACCGGCGCCTGGTGCTGTGAGTATGGGGTTGCTTGCCAGCAGTGTTTTAATTTCCTCTAACGCAACAGCTGCTTCATCGGTCCATTCAAAATTGTTGGTCTGTTTCAGCAACCTGTAGAGCGGTAAAGCCTTTTCACCGAGACGGGAAATAAAGCGGCTTAACGCCGCCATGCAACCCGCCAACTTTTGGACATGCTTTAGCTCTGTGGGAATTGCAAGTTCCGATAGGGCGCGGATCTTAGCCGGATTCGCTTCTATTCCTCTATGGGAAACAATGAATCCGAGCAGTTTACCAGCGGGAACTCTGAAGACACATTTCTCCGGATTGACTCATATATCGTACTCGCATAAGCTAGCAAAGGTTTGCCTTAGGTCGTCGATCAACTGGCTGACGTGTTTGGTTTCAATGACCACGTCGTCCACGTATGCCTCGACTGTTTTACCAACCTGTTTTTCGAGACAAGTCTGGATCATGCGCTGGTATGTAGTCCCAGCGTTTTTTAGCCCGAAAGGCATTGTGTTGAAGCAGAATGGCCGGTAGGGGGTGATGAATGCGGTTGCAGCTTGATCGGATTCCTTCATTTTGATCTGATGGTATCTGGAGTAAGCGTCAAGGAAACATAGTGAATCGTGTCCGGCTGTGGCATCAATAATCTGGTCTATGCGTGGTAGGGGGAAAGGGTCCTTAGGGCAGGCCTTGTTAAGGTCTTTGAAGTCGACGCACAGCCGCCAGGATTTGTCTTTCTTCAGAACCATCACCAGGTTTGCCAGCCATTCGGGGTGTTTGATCTCCCGTATGAATCCGGCCTCTAGCAATTTAGCTAGTTCTTCACCCATAGCTTGTCGTTTAGGCTCGAAAAAGCGGCGCAGAGTCTGTTTGACGGGCTTGGAGCCTGGGATTATATTCAGACTATGTTCTGCCAGCCGCCGTGGGATTCCTGGCATATCGGAAGGATGCCAGGCGAATATGTCCCAGTTTTCTCGTAAGAATGCTCGCAGCGCCTTGTCCACCATGGGGTCCAGCTGAGCTCCGATGGACGCTGTCTTATTAGGGTCCGTTGGGTGTACCTGAAATTTAACAATTTCTTTTGCAGGTTTAAAGGATGTGGGTTTGGGACTTTTGCTAAGGATCACATCGTCCTTGTCCGCTGTTGACCGGAGTGCGGTCAATTCCTCTGCAGCAAAGGTCTCAGCTAGTGCCTCGAGGGTGAGCGCTGCTGTTATCTTCTCAGCTCGAAGGGCTATATTTGGATCACTGGCGATTGTGATTACCCCGTTTGGGCCTGGCATCTTGAGCTTCATATACCCGTAATGGGGTATAGCCTGGAATTTTGTGAAGGCGTCACGCCCCAACAGGGCGTGGTAGCAACTGGGGAAGGGTACGATATGGAAGATAAGCTCTTCAGATCGGTAGTTTTCGGGCATGCCGAACGCTACATCCAGGGCGATACGTCCTGTACAACGCGCCTCTTTCCCAGGGATGATCCCCTGGAAGGTTGTGTTGCTATGCTCGATACGAGATCGGTCAAACTGCATTTTTTCCAGGGTGTCTTCATAGATGAGGTTTAAACCACTGCCACCATCCATTAGCACCTTCTATAGCCTGAAACCATCGACGATGGGGTTTAGGACCAGTGCGGCCGGTGTTTGACTGGGACGGATGGTTGGTTGGTCAGTGTCTCCGAAGGTGATTGGCAAGTCTGCCCATGAACTTGTTGCCGCCACATGGTAGACCTGTTCGAGTTCTCTAAAAGATCTTTTCCTCCTGTTCCTAGAGGGGAACGTTTCGTAGATCGTCAGGACTTCAGCATTGTATTCTGGTGGCGTTGTGGAGCGCCTGTTCAGCGGTAGTGCCTCGAGGATGGCCTCTCCACTTTTTGCGACCTGCCTGACGACCCAGCAAGCTCTAAGGCTGTAAGTCGGGCATGTGTTCAGCAATACAGAATGTATAGGGCATGGCTTGTCCAATAGCCCGTCAAGGACAGTTCTGGCCCCCGTAGGGGGTTCATTTCTCTTTTCTGCGGGCTCATGTTCGGCTAGCCACTTCGGAGGTATCCGCTTTTTCCGATCTCCTCTAGGGTGTTCGGTAAAGTCTGGTTCCGAAAGTAGTCGTTCGGCTTGCCAGGTGCTCTCCATGGCACTGTATTTTTGTACCAGGTCCGATAGTTCGGTGAAGTCGCGGATGTGTCGACGGGCTATGGCGTTGAGGATCCTTTCATCATGACAATTGCGACTGAAGGTTGCCATTATCTCCTGGTCACTAGAACCTCGTACTCTGTTTCTGACGAGGAGGAGTCTAGCCCAAAAATGATGAACCGACTCCCCTGGCAATTGTTTAACATCCCGTAAGTCCGAAGACTTGGACTCTCCTGCGATGCTTGAGTGCTCAACTTGGGTGGTGGGTGGGAAATTTTTTGGTTCCGTGCCACGATGTGAGTCCGGAATCACGGGGTTCGAGTTGCGCGCTAGATCGGGGATCGATCCCGAACTATTTCCGGAGCGAACTCTAGAATCTGGGTTACAGACGAGGTCCTGATAATCGGAAATTGGGATATGAACCGTGTAACACCCCAAAAATTTAACCACATTTTTATTAAGTAAAATTTGGCCAGAAATAAAATTTTGAATTATAATAGGTTCTTTCATAATTTTAGAGCCTTTTTCTGCTTCTGTCTTTCAAAATTCTTCCCTCCATATAAAAAATTATTTGGAAATAATATTGTGGCTTTGGTAGTTTTCCTAAACCATTCCATTATTACTTTAACTAGCAAAGTTTCCCTCGCAGATGCGAGGGCATCATCTTTAGGGCGTTGAACATCAAAGGCATCATTTTTGGCCTAGTGTAATTGTCTTACCATTTTTTTGATATCATTGCCAATAATGACGGTTCTATATTCATTTTTCTGTTATAATATATTTGCATACAATCAAAGTTCAGATCCCGAGCTAGGTGATAGGTTAGAAAAACTAAATATTGATACGCTAAAATTTCTATCTTTCAAAAAATTGCATTGGAGTCCTGTAGGATATGACACATTATTCAGGATTGTATATTGACCATCATTTTCTCTGCCAACATATTGTCGCACATAATATAGTTATACTAAGTTGTATTTATGTTGAAATACCAATTTGATTTTTAATATGCCATTATTTATGTCGTTCTATGTGATAAACTGAGCAAAATCTTTGTCAGTAAAATCCTAAAAGGACTTGCAACTTGGATCGGAGATGGTACACAATATATTTCATATCCACCTATTTAGAGAAAAAGAGTGCTGATATAGACACTCAAAACAAATGGGAAATAATGGAAAATAGATAATATCTAACATTTATGGATGGGTCTCCCTAATCCTAAAATCTTACAACCCAAGTACATAGATTCTGCATGTCACCAGTCTCCTGGAAATATCAGAACATGTTTTTTTATATTGATTTCTCCACTTCCCAAAATAATAGAAAAGTAAGTTGGATTACAATCTTTAAAAAAAATCAGAATTTCTTCAAAAGGACTTAGCAGAAGATCAAATGTCCCACTTTTATTAAGTAGGGGGAAGCATAATTGGTTGCTAGATTAGGAAAGAGTAAGTGAATTTAATTGTGGCACATTATCTTGAGGAAGCATCAAAGAAAAGGAGAAAATATAACTCTATTCATACACTGTTGTAGGGATATGATTTGTATGCAGAGTCATAATTATAATATTTGAATATGATATTTTATAATTTTGTATCCATGTATAGTTTGTTGCTACATCATGCATTCTCCAACTATTAAAATATACTTAATTGCTAAGTGAATAATACAAACATTTATAGGTGAAGTGTTGAGTAATGATCACAATAAAAGGCCAAGGACATCACACATACTTGGATATATATTAAAGAATATTACAATGCACATAATTGTAATGCTAGAACATTGAGTTGTTGCCTCAGGAAAACATGATGATAATGCAAACTCTCTTTGCATAAAGTTGAGAAGGAAAAACTATCATGAATCATTTATACATTTGAAAAAATAACATGTTTTTAAACATAGGCTAATACATTACTTGTACATGAGCAAGATGCCATATTGGATTATGATATTTGCAAAGGAGGGCGTGAAACGTTTACACAATTCTGTTGGCAATGTTTACATGAGACTATTTTCAAGAACATTTGTCATAAAATATTAATTATTGGTTAGCCAAATTTTAAAGAGTTTCCATAGGTAATAAGGAATGAAATTGCAGTCAATAAATATTTATCATTTGTATATGTCATAATCACAAACATATACATAGTAATTTTTTTATATCACAAATAACTCTAGCATTCAAAACTTCCTAAAAAAATTGAAATTTAACATAGGCTAAAACAAATATTGACGATGTGTATAACTTCTCAAATGATTCACACGGTACTTGATAACCCATGGAAATGGTATGTGTTTCTATGGGATAGAGATCGATTAATTGTGTCTAGCAACAAAAGTACATTTCCCAATCATTATCGGGTATGTATTTGTTTCTTGGGGATATAAAGTATACATGTTTCTTATTTTCTAAATTTCAAGCATACACGATGTATCCTCCTTTCATTTCTTCTATGTGGTTCAAATGCATTTGGCTAGAAATATTTTGTTGAATGCGTGAAAACATAGTCCAAGTCGAATGTTTATGCTACAACAATGAAAATTAGAACATATTGAGTTATCTACTTTTACAGTATCTAAAGATGATGGCCACCAATATTTAATAATTAAGAAAATAGGCTCATGAACTTCTAGATTAGTAGATATAGGAGCAAGTCAAAATTTCATGATATATGTTGGCTTATTCGAGAGGCATACAAATCTTCCTACACCATTGAATGGATTTTTATGCTATATAATTAGACCTTGTATTTACGGTTTAGTATTAGCTCATACATTCTTCAACAACTATAAACTAAACATGTGAATGGCACAACATTTATGGTGAAATGTGTAAACCTTTTGTGCTAGGAAGGCTTCAAGATCTGAACTTGTACATTGTACACACTTTGATCTATCTTCACGAAGATTAATTACACATAAATACTATACCATGACACTGAGTGTTTTTGTAAGAAATACGATTATCCATAGCGTTCGGATGGGGGGAAAACATTATATCTATCAATATTTAATTTGAACATAAAGTTAACACATATATAAATAAATAATATGCTTTTAGCCTATGGTGGGACTAACATCATTTAATCATTAGACCTGTGAAGAATGGCGTGAAATATGAAAATAGTGGATTGCAAAGATTATATGGAACTACGGTGAAATATTATTATGTGAAAATTAAATTCGATAAACGTAATTAATATTCTAGAATTGACACAATTATTAACTGCAAAATATCAAGCTATGAAGATAATAATATGTATATCATTAAGTAATTGTATATTTCAGGATCAAGTCATTCGTCTTGTATCTGTGTTATCAGAAGAAAAAAACCCACCGAGAAGACGTGTGCATAACCTACACAAATAAAGATAGATATTTCAAGTAGTTGATACCTTTGCTTCAACGATGAAACACATATTCTCTAGCAAATGCCAAATAGTACAACAATGTTTGTAGGAGAAATCAAGAAATTTTCTCGAAGAAATATCCCTTCCTGTGAATTTTGAGGTTCTGAATTCCGAGTATGAGAGTGGTGTTTCTACACCCCAGATCGGCGCACCCACGCTACACCCAGGCAAAAAAAACATAGCAAAACATTTAAAAAAAAATCTGAAACTTCATGAAAATAATTATGATCAAAAATTACAGGTGCTTGCAAAGTTTATTCGTCAAATGATATTCGAGGAGCTTTGAACAAAAAAACAAAATTACTTGAAATGTATGTGCACTGTTTGAGCAGAATTTGTAATTTTGTATTTTTGGTACATAACTTCTCGGATATCATTTGGTCACCAAACTTTGCAAGCATATAATCATTCTCATAAAGTTTTAGTTTTTTTCGAAATGAGTTACTATGTTTTCTTGCATGGGTGTAGCGTGTGTACACTGAGCTGAGGTTCAGCCACTACTTTTCCTTCCGATTATATCAATTGTTTTCTCATTTGCGTAGCACATTTGAACAAATTTGCTCAGATGACTATTTAGTCGAGGATAAAAAAGAAGTACTGTGCATAACTGAATCTTTGTAATATGGGGCACATGTTTCTTGGATAACAGTATATATACATATTCATGGCATATACACATACACCTCGATCTTGTTTTGTCTCGGAGATGCCGACGTTGAAAAGGGTTACTATGATTAGTTATGCTGAAATAGATGGAGGAATACAGATGTTATGCTTGGCATGTAGTAGTACCTAACTTTGAGTGTGCATGAGGCATATCCAACAGTCGATCTGTAGCTGTGTGCATGAGGCACATACATATCTCCTTGTTGTATCTTGTATGGATGCATGAATCCCACAAATTTGAAATCAGAGGTCCTTCATGACACACACACACACACACACACACATATATGAAGATCTAGATCGACTCACCATAGCAATGGAGCGAACGCTGCGTCGGCAAATACGTTCACAAAGACGGCCAGGATGTATGCCATCATGTACTCCTCGCCGTATGAGGACGTCCTCTGTATTATGCATCAGGGCCTGATGCATGTGTGACATCTGAAGTCGCTCATGTGCATGCAGTGTACACCCAATCCATGGCAGCTACGGTGGCGGTGGCGTTCACACGATCGTCAAGGCAAGTCTTGATGCCATAATGTACGTATCTAGTTGTTGTAAGATGGATGCATCATGCATGAGGCAAAGCTTAAAATCTGAATCTCTTCTCCACGCGGTGCAAGCAAAATCGGCCAGCCGTAGCGAAGACGTAGCTAGCGGCGGCGGGCGGCTGCCACCTATGGAGTAGCTAGGTTAATCCATAAAGTTTTGCTAGCTAGACATGTTAACGAAAAGGTATGGCCAGTGATATACTATTTTACTTAATTGATGGCATTGGTGGGTAATTTGTTTGACATTAAAGTAGATCTAACGGTTTTGTTTTTCTAATATAGAAAATTAAAGGACAGATGTTTCTAATTATTGTGGGATTTTCTAGACTAATTCTTTATTTTTCATCCGTATTTTCCTTTTAGTAGATAATAGATAACTGTAAGAATTATTTTCATAATAAAATTTGCCCCAAAATAATTCTTTTAATAGCATTTTCAATACTTTAAATGCCTCTGTTGCACTACAACTACTTTAAATAATTCTTTAAAAATTCCACAAAAATTATGGGAGGTCATGTCCTGCCTATATATCACTTTTATGCAAAAACCTAACTTGGTCTTTTGGAAATTTTGAGCACAACATCTTCTTTTCAATTCTGTCCAGTTTCTAGGTTATAACTACAACCCAAATTTTCCATGCCCAAACAATTCCCAAATTTTTCCCACTTATAGTCCTTCCAACCAAAATCTTAAGTCCAGAAGATCAGATTCATTTGCATCTTGGAAGTCCACCAAATACCCCTCTGCAGTTTCTGTCCAGTACTGAAGTTTTGTAAAACTTGCATTAGAAAGTTTTCTCTTTTCACAAACCAACTCCACTACCATCTCTATCATCCAATGAGACACCATTCTGCCAAGTACCACCTTCATAAGTGTTTTCTAAATGGCCCTAGCATTCTGTCGAGCACCTTATGTGCATGACAGAAATTGGGCATCTCTTTAAGTTACATGTGAAACTTGATCACCTGTCCAAACCAGTATGTCCACTATAACCTCCGTCTAGGCTTTCGTAACCCTGATAATTTGCAGCTCAATTGGGTCACTCTAGATGCCATTAGTATTTCATCGAGCAACTTCTGTGCGTGTCTAGCACGCGAGCAGAGCAACCGGACTGCAGCCGCTGGCACCAGCGCCCCTGCCGCACCCAGCTCCTCACTCCGCCCGTCCTGATCCTCTACTGGATCAGCTCGACCACCCAGGAGCCCGCCGACATCTCTCCTTGGCCGCTAGTGCCGTCCACCACAGCCCACCATTGGCCTGCATCTCCCGTCGCCGCAAGTCAATTCGAGGACGGCGCCGACCAGGGCACCTGGCGCCCTTTCCAGCCCTCGAGCTCACCCGGAGCATAACTGCGGACTAACCACCTTTCCACTGACCCCAGCTACCTTGCCACCGGCCACGGTTCTTCATCAATGGCGCCGCCGCAATCGGTTGAAATAGTTCACCATCGAACCGACCTCCAGGAGCTATTTAAGCACCACCCCGAGCTTCCTCTTGGATCACCGGAGTCCACACACCGACCCCCAGCACCAGCTCCACCCCTCGTGCTCATCTTCCCCACCTATGTCCGATTTTGCCGCCGCCAACCCTCGGGTGAGACCGAGCTCTCCAGCGCCTCCCCACCGCCAGAGGCCACCCAGAAGATCTCCACCACCACCACATATCCTTTCCGCGCTCCAATTCCTCATCTCCGAGGCCGAGTTGAGCTCGGCAAACCCAACCGTAGCTCTCCTCCGCCATGGTTGACGCCTTGCTTGAATCCGAGCTCCCCGGCGCCCATCTCTACCTCCCACGGGTGCGGCTCGTCCTCAGGAACACGCCAGTACCACCAACTTCACAAATGGTGGCCCCTGCCACCGGGAAGCATCGCCGGAGTTCTCACCTCTTCCTGTCCAGGCGCGCGCGAGGTGGGAGACAAACCCGACAGGTGGGGCCCACCTGTCGGTGAGTCACCCCTTTCCCCTCCAGTAGCGCATCTCCGGGGGTGCGCCTCCCCTGCGAGGAAACGTACTCCTAGGAGTACGCCTTCGACATCGATGGTTTCCCCGCGCGGCCGGGCGGCTGGGCCAAGCCCAATGGCGACTGGAGGCTAAGAAGCGCTCAGGGCGCACTTCTTCTCTTTTCTATTTTCCATTTCCAGTAGATTCCAAGTACTTACATAGCTTTCATTTCAAAGCCAAATCTGATGATTCAAATTTCAAAATACTCCTAAATTCATACTCTATTAATACAGCTAGGGTGAACATTTTTCCTTCGCTTAGTTTTTGTTGGGTCTATTAAATAGTCCTTTTAATCATCTATTTCAACTTAGAAACTCCATAAGTAAATCATATGAACTCCAAATAAATTAATTCTTTTTCTGTTATTCCTAATTTCTCATGTAGTTTATTTTAGTATTTATTTTAAAAATATTTGAGACACTTTTTCGCACTATTATGGCTTTATGTGGTAATTTAAATATTTTTGAAAATACGAAATGGAGGGGAGATAAATATTTCAAACTTTTGGAGTGCACCCAATATTTCTGCATGCTCAAGGCAAGCATTTTTGAACACTTGATATGGTGGATGTTTGATAATAGCTAGTTGGTATATTTGAAGCATGGTTATGATAATTTAATAGAAAATTGCATATGGGTAGTAATATTGCATGAATGCATGGTCATGTATATATTTTCTCTTGCATGCATTCCACTCAAGTTCTGACATGTATAAGTTGTGAGAATCCTAGAGTGTGCTCCTGCCTTGGACGTGTCGGTGGGCACGAGACATATTTGACACGGTGGTGTCACGAGATATATGGGGAACATACCGGTGATAATAAGTAACACCTCCTGAGTCGACCGTAGATCGGGTCTTGTCACCGGTAACCCCCATACTTGATTCGTGCTGCCACTTGTCCCTGCCTCAGGTGGGGTATGGTTCAGTAAGTTGTTAACCCCTTTCCTTGCACACACCGCATAGAGGGCCACGATGAGGGTTTCCGCGGTCGTGGACTAAATCCTGTCATCGGGTCAGGGGGCATGGGTGTTTCCGGCTGGTAGGCGAGAACGGGCCCCCCTTGTAATCCGCGCGTATGAATAGTGATCCCATGCAGGACGTTGGTCTCCCCGTCTTAGAGTTTTACCGAACAGATGCCCTGGGTGATTCCTGGCTTCCGGACGGTTGTGTTTCAACCCAAAGACCGTAATGGGAATTATCCAACGTTTCGGTGCTGGCTAAAGAAATCCTTTACTTGTGGGTAAAGAGCACACCCTCTGCAGAGTTATACCTATTCGAATAGCCGTGTCTGCGGTTATGGACTACAGTCTGGGTTGGTCAAGTGTCGGTCTTAGAGTCGGTCTCCGGAGGAAATAATTAAAATTGTGCATGGATTATTTTGCAGAATGATTACTACTAATACTGATGTTATCATGAATATTATTGATGCTATGATTATTATTGTGGACTAACCCGTTTCTCTTAATTTTTTTTCTGAGTGTCTCAGGGGCTGGCTAGACTACCCCGGGCATTCAGTTTTATTTTCAAGACCTTACGAGGTGTCTCTCGAGTTCTCGGGCGGTTCTGTCTCGCCCGACACTCTTGTAGATACCCGTCTGGCATTTCTTTTCAAGGCCTCTCGTGGCATCGCTTGAGTTCTCGGATGGTTCTGTCTCGTCCGATTACTCTTTTAGACACCCGTTTGGCATTTCTCTTCAAGTCCTACCGTGGTGTCACTTGACATCCAACCGACATTTCTTTTATATTTTCTTTGGATTCTCGGATGGTTCTGTCTCATCCGATTTTCCATCTACCTTCTTTTTTTGTCGCTAACTCGTTACTTCTGCACATGCTAAAATGTAATCATGCCATGATTCAATTCCTGTCAGCATGCATATAATATAATCCGGCATGAGCATAAGCAAATAGTTTAGTTCATCATGATCATACATTATCTGCTGCATTCGGTATATCATTTGTTCATAATGTTTGCGAGTACATTCAAACGTACTCACTGGCTTGTCCCTGGTTATTTCATTGGCCAGGTCAGAAGAGTATTATGACGACGTCCAAACGGAGCCTAGGATAGCAGCCACGCGGGATAGGAGTTATCCAGGTCAGCCGTTCCTGTGGGAATGGAGCCCCATCGACGTTGGAGAATTCTCGAATCGCTTCCGTCATCCACCACCAGAAATCATTATTGTATCATGAGACCTTTACGGTATTGTATCCACTTCATGTAATTGCTTGGAATTCTGTATCGAGGTAGTGTCCACCAGCTAACAGAAAACCTGGGGCTGGTGATGACACGAGGGGTTAATTTCTGGGATATTGTGCCCCAGAAATCCGGCCCCAACAAACCGTCTTTAATTCCGGTTGTTAGGTGGACAAACCTCCAGCCGGACACTCGACGGTGGCGACTAGGTGAGTGATCGAGAGGGTGCGGATCGGGTTTAAGCCCGATCCGGTCATAGACCGGAGTCAGGTTGTCGGTCATGCCCATGGTTTGAATCCGATCGAATAGCTCATTTAAGGACGAGGCATCGGTGGGGCGCGTGGCGCCGAAACGTGCGAGGTAAATCCGCAGCGTCGTGGTACCGGAGTCGCTTGACAGCGAATCCGGGTTATGTTCGGCCACGGCGGGTCCGGGCAGAACGACTGGTTTGGGCGTTCTAGACAGCCCGGGGGTAAAGGCCACCTCAGAGGTGGGGCCTGACGCTCCCGGCGTCGAGGCGTCGAGATCCGCGGGCTCCTCATGAGGGTCAAGGGCTCCGTCCAGACAAGCTCTCCCCGTGAATCAGCGACAAACTCTACAGTTCCGAATCTGATTTCTTGATCGGGGAGGAAACTTCCGATCTGGCCAAGATGGTGAGTCGGGTCGGCACGCGACAAGATGTTGCCACCTGCGAAGATCTGACCAGGTATGAGGACATCTTGGATACAGATCTCATTGCTTCTGACAACGCGAGCCATCGATTCCTTTGGCGATCACAGCGGAACTCTCAATGAAAGCACCAATGTCGGTGTCAAAACAGGCGGATCTCGGGTAGGGGGTCCCGAGCTATGAGTCTAGGATCGATGGTAACAAGGGGACGAAGGAGACGATGTTTACCCAGGTTCGGGCCCTCCTATGGAGGTAAAACCCGACGTCCTGCTCGATTATATTGATGGTATGAAGGTTACAGAGTTGATCTACCTCGAGATCGACTAGCTAAAACACTAGATGAGTTCTCTGCCCTGCAATCTAAAACCCTCTGGCTTATATAGACACAAGGGGTCATTAGGGTTACCACATAGTCTGTTGCCCACCGGAGGAAAAAAAATGCCTAATCTACTATCAAACTTGTCAGACACGCCACGGCTCCTGAGGTCTCCTCTATAGGGACGAGGCCTTCGATCAATTCCATCCTCAGCGAGCGGCCCATGAGTCTGTCCCATGAGAAATAGGCTGGCAGTCCGAGGACCCCTTAATCCCGGACTCCCTCAGTGAGCACAAGGACCATTAGCTGGGAAATTAATATCCTGGAAAACCGGTCCTGACAACCTTGGTATCAGAGCCAGGCTGACCAATTGTTAATCCTATCTTAGCCAGGTCGATAAACCTCGGTAAACCACCCACCAGGCCTTAACCTAACCACAGCCAAGCCTATCCGCCAAGCCTATCCTATACGATAAGCCCACACAGTGGCCATGACACCTTTCGGCAGTCGGTGCCCAACCTATCAGCCTAGCCCACCGATCACGCGCCCGTGATCGACAACAAAATTGTCCCATTCGCAAGCGTGCAAAGGAAGACTCCGTTTTCCTCTATAAAACAAAACGTTTGCCCAAACCCAGCACACCACAGCCACCCATCCAAAACCAAGCCAAGATGCCTGGCGCCATTGTTCACAATGAGACCACAACAACCAACCATGGAGGTTTTGTAACCATCCTAGCCAACCTCACCAGTCGTGCCTTTGCATTAGAATAGCCCCCAGAATATGTTGTGTACCAGGAGCGCACGAGTGATGAGAATCGTCACTTCTGGGCCACGGTGCACATCTATGGCAGGGGTATCTCGCCAGAGCGCCCCTACAGGTTCACCGGAAGGTCAACTTCCTTTGAGCCACAAGCCATCCAGCTAGCAGCTCGAGAGGCTATAGTTCAACTCCGGCACTTATCGCCAAGAGTTAACTGCCACTCATTCTATTATTTGTAACGCCCAAGATGCGATCCTATCCTTATTTTTGCTCGAGGGCCTCGACGGGTATAGAAGCGCATCTCATCGTTTCGCAAGAATGGATATCATTACAAGTACATGTAAAGAAGAGATGAGTATATGGAATTGTCTTACACTCGCCACAAGCTAAATCAATATCACATCAATACAACAACATATCCAAACATCATACAGAAGAGCAGGGTCCGACTACGGACGAAAACAAACGATAAAATGTCATCCATCCTTGCTATCCCAGGCTGCCGCCTGGAACCCATCCTATAATCGATGAAGAAGAAGAAGAAGAACTCCAAATCAAACAAGCATCGCGCTCACGTCAAATCATCACATTACCTGCACCTGCAGCTGTTGTTGTAGTAATCTGTGAGCCACAGGGACACAGCAATCTCATTTCCATGGGTATCAAGACTATTAAAGCTTAATGGGTGATATATGGTTAAGTGGTGAGGCTGGAGCAAGCACTAAGCATTTATTTGAGTGGCTAACTTACGAGTACAAGAATAAGGGGGGATGATTGGCGCATAAATGGACGTGAGCTAGCAATGATCACTAAGTGATCCTGAACACGTACTTACGAGTCAAACATAACCCCACAGTGTTCTCTCTCAGATCAGAAATTTACGAGAACAGACAGTCACGGTTACACACACACTTGGTGTATTTTATTTGAGTTTACTTCAAGTTTGCTAAGACCGGGTGTTAAACAAAGTTTCCAAGTTGCCATGTAACCGGGGGCACGGCTTTCCGAAAGATTTAACCCTGTAGGGGTGCTCCATCTCATCCATCACAAACTAACCACACGCCGCGTTGGAATTCCTCTACCGCGGAATCACCCGTAGTATTTGCGGAATCCCGATGGAAAATCTCAACCTCGAGATAGCCCGATGTGTCCTTGAAATCCCGCGCACAAGACGTTTGAGAAAGGTAAAACAAATCCAGCAAGGCCGCCCGGCATGTCGACAAACCCGATAGGAGCCGCGTATCTCATTCTCAGGACATGACCAGATGAGCTAGTGTACAGTGGCCTGATAGACATCACCCGAGTTGCCCCGGGGTGGCCCTGCATAGTGCTCTATTTTGGACCAGCACCAGCAGCACTGGCCCCCTGTATTATGTTGAAAACGAACCTCGGGTAGCGCTAACTCCCTATGCGTCAAATTAATTATCAGTATTATTATGTTGGGCAAATGTAGTACCAATGTTGGGCCTTGCCAGATGAGTTTTATCCCAAAACGAAAATCAAGGGGGTCCCCATAACAACCCCGAGCATGTTAGGAGCGCTCAATATGGAACATAACACCGGTTCACAAGTAACTAGGGCGGCAAGAGTGGAACAAAACACCGAGCGAAAGGCCAAGCCTTCCACCCTTTACCAAGTATATATGTGCATTAAATTAAATAGCAATAATATTGTGATATAACAAAATATCCATGTTGGCACATGAAAACGATTGGCACCTGCAACTAGCAATGCTATAAGAAGGACTGAGCAAGCGGTAACATTGCCAAACAATTGTTTGCTGGGATGTGGAGGGTTAGAGGCTTTTCATGGCAATTTGGGAGGCTAGACAACAAGTGGTAGGTAGCGAGACAGCGATAGAAACGAGACAACTAGCATGACAGTGATAGTAATGGTATCCAGGGAAATGATCATCTTGCCTAAGATCCCGCTTGGAAGAAGAACGAATCCATGAAGAAGACGAGCCAACGTAGTCGAACGAATCCTCACACTCCGAACGCTTTCGGAACTCTACCTAGAAGAAGCAGTCCAGAAACAACGATGAACACATGATAAACATCACAACAAATGCATGACAGGATGCACAACAAGGATGACGCATGTTATGCATCACATGGGGAAACACAACAATCAACTCCAACACATTAAGTGAAGTTCAATATGCAACGAGTTGCATATTGACGAAACTCCACTTTGAATCATTTAGTTCACTCCCGTTTATTTACATTGTAATTTTAAATGTTGTTTAACATGGCAGAAGGTGAAGCATAAATAAACTACACTATCGATGCATCTTAAATGAGGCCGGAAACAACATATAGTATTTCCGAAATGACCTCATGAGTTAATTTAGAAATTGAGCCAGATCTGAACTAACAATGTTTTATATTTATTAAACAGAAAAATAAAGTGTACCACGTAATTCTGCACGTCATTCAAGTCGAATTACATATATGGTTCATACGAAACGGAGCTACGGTCTAAAAGATACGACACACACAAGATGAACATGACATGAATGCAAAATGCATGAAAATGACAACCACAAGCATTTCAAAACATGGATGCAACATGATAATATGATACTACATGCAATTCTAGGCAAGATTCATATATGGCATGTCCAAAACGGAGCTACGATTCAACAAATACAACCAACACAAGTTATACGCATAATCTGCCCAAAACAGTGACATGGCATATTGCACACATGAAAACAACAAGCTCCAAGATCCTAATATGCACAAACTAAGCATGGGGAAGTAGCATATAACACACACTTCATTTCATCTTCACATTTCACACTCAAAAGATTCATGGATCACATGGTAGAAATCTCACAACATGGCAATAAAATATAGAAGATTAGGACTTGGTGAAAATAACAGTTTTTAGCATAGCAGACTTTCACGAAGGCATATTGACAGCAATAAAACTATATGCTACAGGGCATATCATGGCATGAAAATTTACAACATAGCAGAGGACATGATGCACAACAAATCATATCATGGTGGCAAGGCCTAATTATGCATGGAATCATGGCTAGCATCAACACAACATGGCATTATGAAGAAAACAGATTCTCAGACTTGGTGAAAATTATAGTAGACATGAGCAGCAGTTTTTTAACAGATTGACATGTTGGACAATGAATATAACTATGATGCAAATCCTATACATGGCATCAAAAGAAACAACCTGGTTGACAACAACATGCTTAACAAAAGACTCCTTTGGAGCAACCACAAAAGACTCCTAGATCAATAGCAAATCACATGGCAACATGGCAACAAAATAACAGTTTCAGACTTCGAATTATTTTGGACCCTCAAAACAGCAATATTTTTATGGCATGTTGACAACAAGAAAATAACACCTAATCATGCATTTCTATAGCAACCAAAATTACCCGGGCCCAAGCACACATGTCCAAGGGCATATATCATGTTTGCAACTATGCCAAAATATGCATGGATTAATTCACACGAAATAAACAAAAGGGCATCATAGAAAAATAACATGCACACAAATATACCCAAAAGACAACACTAAATGCACAGATAAATTCCATGGATTTTTCTACCCCGAAATCATATATAATATGTGGGTTTTTATAAAAAAACAAATGACACAATAATTATGCGAGATTAGGACATAAACCATTTTAGCAAGTTATTTATGCCAATTAAATGAAAAAATCACATCACATCTATTATCATGCATGAAAATGCGATATAATTAATCTACACATTTTACATATATGGTTTTCTTAATTCGGATGCCCAGTCAAATAATTATGCGCAATGCGAAATCATGACATTTATGTGAATTGTTAGCAAAGGTCACAATAAACATTTTCACGCATGAAAAAGGGATATTAATAATCTATAAATAATTCCACACATTTTACATATATAAAGCATATTGATATGATACACGATTAATTAGGTATTAGCAATTTAAAAATGTGGTTTTTTCCTGAAATTATTAAAGCACTAGTTCAAGATAATACGCGGAGCGTAGAAAAATGCTATTGGTTCGAAACTGAATCTACACAGGCCAACAGGTGTGGGCGTAACATAGATAAATAGCTCCTAAGGTGATGGATAGGCTGGAAGGGTGCTCACCTCGTGGGCCAAGGCCCATGTCGGTGAGGAGGCGGCTTGCAGCAGGTGCGCAGCTGGGCCTGGAGGCGGCCCATGTGAGGCTGGAGCCCACGCGAGCGGTGCTGGACCGGGGCGTCGTGCTCCTCAGCATCCCTGCTCGAGCATGGAGGCTAGCGGCGGCGGTTCCAGGGACCAGGGCGACCGGAGGGGCCTTGCAGGGGGTGCGGGACGTCCGGATCTGGCTGGGCGAGGCCGGATCTGGGCGGTGCCGGTCCTGACCTGGAGGATGGCGTGGCGGCAGGCGAAGCTCCAAGCTTAGACGGCCATGGCACGAACGTGGGGCGCCGATGGGGACGAGGTAGCGACAGGGCGGCAGCAAGGGCAACGGGCGGAGCTTCGGGGACGGCGAGGCTGGCCTTCTCCAGCGTGGTGGTCGCCGGCGGACGGCGGCATTTGGAAGGTTGACGACGTGTCGACGTGGTTGGGGCGGCTAGGAGGCGAGGGGCAGCCGCGGGAGCGGGGCTCTGCATAGGGGAGCTCGGGCGACGGCGATTCGGGCCCGGGCAGGCCTTTTGCGGGCTCGGGTGGAGGCTGGGGGCGACGTGGCACTGCGGGGTTGGCTGAGGGCGGCGGCTGGCGGCGGCGGAGCCCGATCTGGAACCGCCAAGTGGCGGCGGGGAGGTGGCTGGGCACGGAAATCCATGCGGGTAGGCTAGGGTGGCCTTTTTTGGAAGGGGAGTGCGCCTATTTATAGACAGGGATTAGGGTTAGGGGGTTTTAGCCCGATTCGGACCGTATGATCGTGATAGGATGGACGGATAGGAGGGGCAAGGTTTGGTGGGCTAATTGGGCTGTGTATAGCAGGTTGGACTGAGATGCGAGGGAAGTGGCAGCCCGTGACAGAGGGTTTTTAAACACCGCAAAACGCTCGATATTAAACCGATGATGGTGCCGCTACGGTCGACCGTTCGGGTATCAAACGACCTCCGATTGTGACGAAATTTGGCAGGTGGTCTACCTACAAGATAACAAGACCGCACGCCAACTTTCGACCCAATCCGAGAATATTTTACTCCCAATTTTAAAAACAAGATTTGACGATGTCGCGGGCACGTGCGTGTGTGGTTGGTCTCGACATGGTCGACGACACGAACGGAGAGAACCGGCAACTACGAACGGATGCAAGTTTTTAGAAAAAATGATGACAACAAAGTGTCGATGCAATGCGGATGATGCGAATGATGTGATGATGAATGCAACAACCAAACGAATCGCCCGATAACAACAGAATAAAACGGGAATCTTTCTGAGCGTCGGTCTCGGGCTGTTACATTATTACCCCAGCCGCGACGGATATAGTAGGCCACCCCAGATCGCCAACGGAGACCACGAGACGGACCTTGCATTATTGCATATTGTCCGCTACCTAAGTGCACTGGAGGCACTATTCTATCAGGTCACCCTTGATCTGATCGCAGCTCGTGGAGAACTTGCTCGCCGAGCCCCGGTAAGAATAGAGGTGGTGCCCGACGCCGACAATCCCGTCGTGCTGTTCGGACAACCGATCGAGTCTTTGAGACCTGCCCCTGCAACCAACCGGAATGCATTTGTATCCTCGGACGAGCTTGGTCGCCTTTTGGGGACACACTCCAACGGAATTGTGACCACCAATCCCCGCGATGGTCATCATTGCTACCCCGACCCTACAACTCACCACCCTAACCTAGTCAACCCCGGCAGTGAAGCCTAGAGAGAAGCCTCAACGTCCGCAAGGCATGCTCGACTAGATATTAACGAGGTAGACTAAGCCACTCGAGTAGTACAGAGTCTTAGTATTCCTACGCCATGTAATAGTGTGACCTTGTATCGCCATGTAATAGTACTACAATTATCCCATGCGTAAATAAAATTTTGGCGTTCGGTTGCATATTAAATTTTGGGCGTAGCTACCAAAAACCACCCCAGCGGACAACCACAGTCATACGTCACTTTTTGTGAGATATGTATATCTGTGGCATTGACCCCGACCTTCATAGAGCAGAACCGACAACCTAGAATGCCCCCACACCGTAATATGTAACCCAGCCCAGATGCTATGTAAGAGGCCCGTGACCTTACCCAGCATCCCCCACTTTGTGCACCACCCTCACAACCATATTAGCCATGTCGAACCCAAGGATCCATCTGAGAACCCCAGATGGGACCCCAGGTAGTTTTGTTAAAATATTGGGGGAGTTTACCCACAGAACCATGGGATCTCTCCCGCCACCACAATACGAGCTGTTCAAATCAAGGATCACCTCATTCGCCTCGAAATATTGGGCAGTAGTGCACCTCCCTTCCGTGAACCCAAACCAAGACCCAACGGAAGTCTCCTTCGTGGGGAAATCTATGCCGACTCCACAAATGGCCATAGAAGTTGGTTCCTACGAGGCGATTACCCGCCTTCAATTCGCAGTACTCTATGCCAGCGAAAGGGGGTATTATTACTTCCTGAGCCGTGCAGCACCCGGAGAAGAAGCATCTTTTCCCGGGGGACGAATATAGAGAGACCCAGTACTGGCCAATCTTGTTCAGTACGTCATCGCTCAAGAGCGTTTGACCCAGCGAGTAATGGATTACCTCCAGAATCTCGCTGTTATGAATCCTCAGATCGCCATTGGTAGATCACTGAGGCCAGACCAGGAGCAGCGCATTCTTCGGCTAGTTCATCTGCTTCCCCCGAAAGAGGAAGAATGTGTCCCAGTGCCGGAGACATTTCCTCAGGACCCCACATATTTTTCTTTTGCACCGTAGACACCCAATGTTGTGTTTGTCGGCCTAGCAATTTAATCATAGGTTGCAAAATGTGTATTATGCGTGAAGTTTGTGCTATGAATAAATTGTTTGATTTCAATTGCATGTGAGTGATTTTTACTGCTGTGATTTTTGATCAACTGCTTTCACTCTCAGTAAATCACGAAGTGGGGTTTTCTTTGAGCTATTGCAACAAATATTTATCCATGACATAGATTTAAATTCACGCAGCACCACGACAACGGATCACATCCACAACCACTCGACCACATGCACGAAGTGCAAAACCACGTACACATTTTTGCACCAGACTGATCACCTCTCTAACACACCACAGTTTTTCTGAAAGAGAAATTTATGGGTGATTATTCCTGTGCAAAATGCCGCTAGCACACTAACAACAGTTAGCACCCGACATCCACACCTAATCCTCGTGATCACCTCCGCCGCGGAGAGCCAACACTTGGACAGTAGCATCACGGCGATCATCGAGGATCATCGCGCATAAAAGCACCGAGAACCCAAGCAATGCCGCCAAACCCCCACACAGCAGGAGCGTGAACCAGTCCGGACTCACTTCCGCCATTGGAGCATCGCATCGAGCTCCTGCAAGCGCAAATGAAGGAGAAGGAAGAGGGAGAAGGAATGAGGCCAGGTGTGAGGAAGAAGAGAGAAGCACCGCGGTCATTTTTATAGGTCGAGATCGGTGTACGGTAGGTGAAGTCCACCAGCGCCGGTCGTCGCTCGATCGCCGGTGTTCGGAGGCGAATCCGCGAGCAGTGCCGACAGCGCATTGGCCCGCGAGGCGAGTGCACGCTGCGCCGGCAGCTAGCGCGCCACGCACTACCGCATTATGGCCTAGATGCCCTACGCGCTAGACGCCGCTGGTGGAGAAAGCGAGGGAAAGCGCCCGCGAGAGACAAGAGGAGAGCCAGAGGTAGAAGAAGAGAATGACAGTGGGCCCTGGGTCCACCTGTCAGCTAGAGAGAGCTCTGTGCACTCGGGTACGACCAGAGAATTTTGGAATTTAGAATTTTATTAATTCTAAATTTACCATAGCCCTAAGTAGAAATTTCTCGGTTTCCCAACCGAAGACTTTCCCACAGCACCAGTACTCCACTGTAATTGCACCGATTATCGGCATTCTCACTGTAACCACGTCGTATCGTGTGTGTAAGATATTGGTTTTTCGTGTTATCACCACAAGTAGAAGGAGTGATGTTTTTGAAACCGTCCTTAGGAAATCTCGATGACAAGATTTTTCTTAAGGGGGGCAGTGTTGTAACACCCCAAAAATTTAATCATGTTTATTAATTAAAATTTAATCATCTTCACTAATGACCCTGTTAAATTTTAGCGTAATCAAGGGCCCCTAGCCTGCCCTGGCAAACCGTCGAACACCTTGGGTGCGTGCCCAGAGCGCGCCCAGAGTGCGCTTATTGCAGCCGCACGCCCGAGCCGCCGCACCCCACCTAACCCCACACCGTGGCCCTCAGTCGCTCGAAGGGACACGCCCCCACCCTCTCCAGCTCGCTAGGGCCACTCAGCTATCCCATGGAGCCCCGTAGTGCCACCGCCAGAGCTGCCTTGGCGGCTAGCCGACGGCTGCAGTAGGCCCCGTGCCATGGCAGCGCCTCCCAAGCCACAGCCACGCGCCAGCTGTCCCCTGGAACAGCTCGAGCTCATCCGCGAGCTCGTCTAATAGCGCCGACCAGCGCCACGTCATCTGCAGTCAGTGGCGGCTCACCGTCGCCCTTATCCACGGCCCCCGCCGAACCAACCTCGCCGCCTGTTTAAGGGAACCCCGAGCTCAACCAGGCCCTCAGAAGACCCCTTGCCATCCCTCTCGAGCTCCCATAGCAAGCAATCGATCAAGGGAAGTTATCTTCCCCACCTCCGGTAGCTTCGGCCGCCGTCGCACTCCGGTCAAATCCGGCCAAGCCAGGGCATCGCTATATCCGCTCGCGCTCCCTCGACCCCACGGAGCCATCCCACCTTCCAATGTTGATCCAGAGCCACCGTAGGCCGAATCCCAAATAGACCCGAAGCCACCGCCCGGCTCGGAGCTCGCCGCCGGCGATTCCGTCCACCCCTCTGGTCGTGGCGACCACCTGGAGGACCGCCTCGAAGTGATAGACCCATTCCCGCCATCGGAAGAACCCTAGGAGCCGCCGTCCGCCGGCAAGGACTGCCGGAGCCCCGCCTCCGCTCGGCTAGAGGAGGAATGAGGCGCGGGAGAATGGTCAAACCTGACCAGTGGGCTCAATGGACCCACTGTCAGTGACCACGGGTCACGCGTGCGCTGGATAAGTGGAGGCGCCTTCTCTGGAGTATGTCTTCGCCTCGCGCAAGCGTATTTCCTTTCTGAACCGTTTTCTTTTCTGCTTTATTTTAAAAATCAGATTTGACCAATCTTTGACTGCTTATAACTTTTAAAATAAAACTCCAATTGAGTTGATTCTTTTTCCTACCTCTCTCAAATTTCACCTAGTTTATTTTAAGATTTATTTGAAAATTTTATATGGCAACTTTTTGTACTATTTTTGAATTATGTGTTAATTAGAATATTTTCAAAACTAGGATATTGGAGGGAAGATAAAAACTTTCAAAAGTTTCTGGAGTGCACATCACCTACCTACACATTGAAGGCAAGCATTATGAACCTTGGTATAATATATGTTGTGTGTGGTTTGATGTGATAAATGGAACCTCGCCAATATGTTAAAAATGAAGTGAGCATTATTTCATGTGAAGGTATGAACATGCTCATAAGTGCATGATAAAAATTTCTTATTGTTGAAATTGAGATGCATGTGACAGTAGTCACCACCTTGTGCCACTCATGCCTACCGGAAGGAATCCGGGAAGATTCGTTGTCTCGGGTAGACATGAGCTTGGTGCTGACATCTCATTGTGGCGAGAATGAGCAGTGAGGCATGATGGGGCATGATGAGGTGTGATTCTGTCCGGAAGTGTGGAAAATATTTGTTGTGCTAATCCTACAGGGAACACATAAACCTCCTGAGTCGACCATAGATCGAGTCTTGTTCCAGCAACCCCCATACTTGTTTTGTACTACCACTTGTCCCTGCCGTAGGTAGGGTACGGTTTAGTAAGTTGTCAACCCCTTTCTTAGCACACACCGTACAGAGAGGCCATAGTGAAAGATACGAGTGGCCCCTGGTAGGCATGTCACTTGGTCCGGGGGCATGGGTGTTCCGGTTGGACCGAGGGGGTAGCTACCCTGTTTTGCGCGCGGTATAAATTTTGTGATCCCATGCTAATCGAGATTGTGGTCTCCCCACTTAGAGTTTTGCTTAACGGTGTCGTCGGTGATTCCAGGCACCGGTAAGTTAAGCTGGTTTGTGCGGATCAGGTGTGTTTTCAACTAAAATCTGGTAAGCGGAATTAGTCTCGGGATGACTAAGGAAATCTATTACTCGTGGGTAAATAGTACAACCTGTGCAGAGTAAACATCTATTCGAATAGCCATGTCCGCGGTTAAGGACTACAGTCTGGGATAGGTCAAGTGTCGGTCTTAGTGTCGGTCTTCGGAGGAATTCTTCTAAATCAAAATATTGATTAAGGAGCGTGACGAATGATATTTATGATTATTATTGTTATGGACTAACCATTGCTATTATGTGAATTGTTGAATATCCCTGGGATGGTTCTTCCTCCTAGATACTCATTAAGATTGTTTATTTTTCTTTATAAGCCCTTTATGTGGTGTCACTCAGACGCCCGACTGTGGTACGTGTGTTATTTACCTCCTTTATAAGCCCTTTACGTGGTGTCCCACAGACGCCCGACTGCGGCACGCATGCTATTTATTTTCTTATATGCCCGTTATGTGGCGTCGCTCAGACGCCCGACTAAGGCATGTTTTATATTTTACCCTTTCGAGGCGTCTCTTCATACACCCGATCGGATCATTTTATCTTCATTCTCTGATTGCTTACACATGCTTAACATGAATTATCTGCTTACCTGCATTTGGAATTTTATCTTGTGACTATCTGAATGATCATAAACTATTTCAGTGCATGAATGCCACCTACTTTATTATATCTGATTTCTTGATGTTTGCGAGTACATTCAAACGTACTCACTGGCTTGTTCCTGGCTATTGTCTGGCCAAATTGCGTATTTGGAAAGGAGCATTATGGCGATAACCCCGGAACCTAGGCATCGAAGATAGCAGCCACGCGAAGATAGGAGTTATCCAGGTCAGCTGTTCCTGTGGAAAAATGGAGTCCCATAAACGTTGATGATCCGCAAACTGCTTCCGCCATCAACCACTAGAAATTTTGTTGTACTCATAGGCCACCATGGTCGTGTACTTCAAATATTGTATTTTTTCTTGGAATTTTTGTATCAAGAATGTGTCTCATCAGCTAACAGTAATCCTGGGGCTGGTGAGCACAAGGACCATTTGCTGAGAAACTAATATCCTGGAAAACCAGTCCTGACAAATAAAGAGCACAAAACATGATTACTACAGTAGATTAATCATGTGAACACTCAAAAACATAAAGTAAAAGTGTTGGGTTGTCTCCCAACAAGTGCTTTTCTTTAAAGCCTTTTAGCTAGGCATGATGATTTCAATGATGCTCCCATAGGAATAGAAATTGAAACATGCAAGAGAGCATCATGAATCTCGTGACAAGCACATTTTAGTCTAACCCACTTCCTATGCATAGGTATTTTGTGAGCAAACAATTTATTGGAGAAAGAATCAACTAGCATAGGAAGGCAAAACAAGCATAACTTCAAAACTTTGAATACATAGGGAGGAAACTTGATATTATTGCAATTCCTACAAGCATATGTTCCTCCCTCATAATAATTTTCAGTAGCATCATGAAGGAATTTCACAATATAACTATCACAAAAATCATTCTTTTCATGATCTATAAGCATAGAAAATTTGTTACTCTCCATATAAGGAATTTTCTTCTCATTCATTGTAGTGGGAGCAAACTCAACCAAATAACTATCATGAGACACTTGATTGACATAACCACATTCAATATTAAAATCATGATGACATGTTTCATGGTTACTATAACTCTTTATAGCATACATGTCATCATCATAATCAACATAGATAGGAGGCATGCCATCATCATAATAAATTTTCTCATCAAAACTTGGGGGACTAAAAATATCATCTTCCTTAAACATAGCATCCCCAAGCTTGTGGCTTTGCATATCATTAGCATCATGGATATTCGGAGAATTCGTACTAGCAACATTACAATCATGCTCATCATTCAAGGAATTCTTATTAAGTATTTTCATAATTTCTTCCTCTACCAATTGAGAACAATTTTCCGAATCCTTATTTTCACGAAAGACATTATAAAGACGATACAAATGATGCAACCTAAACTCCATTTTTTGTAGTTTTCTTTTACAAAACCAAACTAGTGATAAACAAGAAACAAAAAGATTTAATTACAAGATCTAAACATATACCTTCAAGCACTCACCTCCCCGGCAACGGCGCCAGAAAAGAGCTTGATGTCTACTACACAACTTGTTCTTGTAGACTCTTGTTGGGCCTCCAAGCACAGAGTTTTATAGGACAGTAGCAAATTTCCCTCAAGTGGATGACCTAAGGTTTATCAATCTGTGGGAGGCTTAGGATGAAGATGTTCTCTATCAAATAACCCTGCAACCAAATAATAAAAGTCTCTTGTGTCCCCAACACACCAAATACAATGGTAAATTGTATAGGTGCACTAGTTCGGCAAAGAGATGGTGATACAAGTGTAGTAATGATAGTAGGTATTGATTTTTGTAATAGTAACAATAAAAAAACAGGAAGGTAGCAAGTAACAAAAGTGAGCACAAACGGTATTGCAATGCCTGAAAACAAGGCCTAGGGTCCGTACTTTCGCTAGTGCAATCTCTCAACAATGCTAATATAATTTGATCACATAACCATCCCTCAACATGCAACGAAGAATCACTCCAAAGTTCTTATCTAGGTGAGAACATAAGAAGAAATTGTTTGTAGGGTACGAAACCACCTTAAAGTTATCCTTTCCGATCGATCCATCCAGGAGTTCATACTAAAATAATATCAAGTTATCCTTTCCGATCGATATATCTAAAAGTTCGTACTAAAATAACACCATATGATAAAAATCAACAAACTCTAATGTCACCTAGATACTCCAATGTCATCACAAGTATCCATGAGTTAATTATACGATACACATCAAACAATTTCAGATTCATAATACTCAATCCAACACAAAGAACCTCAAAGAGTGCCCCAAGATTTCTACCGGAGAAAGTAGAGCGAAAACGTGCATCAACCCCTATGCATAGATTACCCCAATGTCACCTCGGGAATCCGCGAGTTGAGTGCCAAGACATAGATCAAGTTCTCTCAAATCCATAAAAGTATTCAATCCGGTAATAACGAAATCTCAAACGGAAAACTCAATTCATCACAACAAGATAGAGAGGGGGAAACACCATATGATCCAACTATATTAACAAAGCCCGTGATACATCAAGATCGTGCCAAATGAAGAACACGAGAGAGAGAGAGAGAGAGAGAGAATAAACACATAGGGATGATGAAGATGGCCTCCGGTGATGATTTGCCCCTCCGGCAGGGTGCCAGAACGGGGTCTAGATTGGTTTTTCGTGGCTACAGAGGCTTGCGGCGGCTGAAATTCTGATCTAGGGTTATTTCTGGGTGTTTCTGAATATGTAGGATTTTTGTGCGTCGGCTTCACGCGAAGATGGGCCACGAGGGGCCCACAAGACACCAGGGCGCGCCAGAGGGGGCTGGCGTGCCCTGGTGGGTTGTGGCCACCTCGTGGCTCTTTTGGCCCTCCCACGAAGCTTCTAATGCCTCTTTTGTTCCAAAAAAATTGTCAAAAAGTTTCGTTGCATTTGGAGAACTTTTATTTCTACACAAAAAACAACACCACGGTAGTTCTGCTGAAAATAACGTCAGTCCGGGTTAGTTCCATGCAAATCGTACAAAAACCATATAAAATTGTTGTAAATATGGCATGAATACTTCATAAATTATGGATACGTTGGAAACGTAGCAGCATCCCCAAACATAATTCCTACTCATCCTCGAGTAGGTAAATGATAAAAGAAATAATTTATGAAGTGTGAATGCTAGCATAGTGCATAAGTTCGATCAATGATAATTTCAACCACTTTTCCTAGCATCATAACAGCAACTCTTTCTCATAAAACTCATCATGATAAAGTAGCAACCAATTCACATGTTATGGGTCAAACAATGAATTCTCTTGAAACTTAACAATCTATGTTCTTAGTCACCAAACAATTGCAATTCAACTTATTCTCAACAATGTCTAAGTAAGAGCTCCACATACTCAATCATCATATAGTCCTCTATGATTGCTAGTACTCAAAGCATATTTTTAGAACAACATAGAGAAAGATAGGGTCTTAATGTTTCGCCTCCCAACTCATTTATCATAGAGATAATTGTCAACAATAATAAGTCATGATCAAATATATTTGACTGGCCATATGTGCCTAGATCTTTCCCCACCACATGATGCTTGCCAACTAGAGAATAATTGAGGTTGAAATGAGAATGCATACTATTGACTCTTGCATAAAAGTCAATTATCAAAGGTAAAAGATTGGAACTTCACAGAGGGAAGCAGACGTTGTCATGCGCTTTTTGGGTTTGTATGCACAATCCCTTAATGCAAAAGAACGTCACGTTATATTTCCCCTTATGATAGCAACCTTTATTATGCATTCCGTCGCTTGTATTACTTTGCCATCACAAGTTCGTACAACGCTCAATTTTCTCTTACACTAAATGATCAAACACATTTAGCAGCAATTTTTATTGCCTTTTTGCAGCGATGACAACTTACTTGAAGGATCTTATTCAATCCATAGGTATGTATGGTGGACACTCATGGCAAGAAACTGGGTTTAATAGTTTTTGGATGCACAAGTAGTATCTCTACTTAGTACGAATTTTTGGCAAGCAAAAGATCCTAAGCAAACCCCACATGTTGGAGGATCCATGACAATATAACTTCTATGCAAATATACACAACCATAACTCATTACGTTGTCTTCCTTGTCCAACTTCAACTAATTTTCTCAAGTTTGAAAATAATTAATGGGTATTCACAATCATAGAAGATGTCCAATATTGTGATTGTCAAGCTTAAAAAGATTTCACTTTCTAAACCCAATGAGAAGCTACTACTAGGCATGCTATGAAGATATAATTTCAAATTCATGGTATTCAATTCATTCAACAATTTACTCATAGGATATAAGTGAAGCACAAGAGTAAATGACAAGCTACTCCAAAAAGATATAAGTTAAGATCAAGCGAGTAGTTAAGTAAATGGGTAGCCATTTGAGAACTCTCTCTCATCTAAAAACTTTCATATCTAAGTCTTTTATTAAAACAACAAGCAAAACAAAATAAAATGACATTTCAAGAATAGCACCCATCATGTGAAGAAGCAAAAACTTTGGCTCAACCGCTACTAACCGATAATTGTTGATGAAGAAAGGTGGGATGCCTACCAGGGCATCCCCATGCTTAGATGCTTGACACTTCTTGAAATATTATCTTGGGAAGCCTTGGTCATCCCCAAGTTTGAGCTTCTGTGTCTCCTTAATTCCTTTTATATCATGGTTTCCCTAAATGTTAAAAACTTCATCCACAAAATCTCGAAAAGAACTCGTGAGATAGGTTCGTACACATAAGAATAAGTCCACACTTCTTGTACTGCCAAGACAAGTTGCACAACAATTTCCAAACATCATCTACTGTTTACTATAGTTTCCACAATTTATATCTACCAATATAGGCTATGGAAATTATAGGATAAGTAGATAACAAAACTATGACAGCAATCTGTCCAAAGAGAGCAGTCTGTAGCAATTTATGACAACAATGTACTTATGTAACTCAAAAAATTATGAAAATTTAGGAAATGATAAAGAATTTATATTAAAACACTGTGTAAAAATTTCAGAAACTTTCCACCTTCCAGTAAAATATGAAAATTCAAACACTACAGAGAAAGTTTCTGTTTTTACACAGCACACATCAAACATGCAATGCAAGCATCCTAAGGCAATTATTGGAACTTTTTATTGAAAAACAAGATTATAAATAACACCTAACAGAACATAAAAAATACAATGACGATCCAAGAAAAGAACATATTATGTGACAAATAAAAATATAGCTCCAAGTAAGATATACCGATAATGTTGAAGACGAAAGAGGGGATGCCTTCCGGGGCATCCCCAAGCTTAGGCGCTTGAGTATTCCTTGGATATTACCTTGGGGGTGCCTTGGGCATCCCCAAGCTTAGGTTCTTGTCACTCCTTATTGTCCTCATATCAGTGTCTCAATCAAAACTTGAAAACTTCAATCACACAAAACTTAACGGAACTTCGTGAGATGGGTTAGCATAATAAATAAAGATCATTCACTTAGGTACTGTCAAGACAAGATTCATAATAGTTATCACATAATACCTACTATATTCTACCATTCCCATAATTTATACCACTGAATATAATCTATGGGAACACTAAAACAAGCAACCTACGCATGCAAAACAGAATCTGTCAGAAACAGAACAGTTTGTGAAGATCTGTAGTATAACCATACTTCCCTGTCTCTAAACATTCTGAAATATTAGGATAACTTAAAGAATGTGTATATAAATACTGTGTAAAAATTTCAGAATTTTTTGACGCTCCAGTAAAATCAGAAAATTTATTACTCTCCACATAAGGAAGTTTCTTCTCATTCATTGTAGTGGGAGCAAACTCAATAAAATAACTATCACGAGACACTTGATTGACATAACCACATTCAATATTAAAATCATGATGACAATTTTCATGGTTACTATCACTCTTTATAGCATACATGTCATCATACAATCATGCTCATCATTCAAGGAATTCTTATTAAGTATTTTCATAATGTCTTGCTCTACCAATTGAGCACAATTTTCTGAATCCTTATTTTCACGAAAGACATTATAAAGAAGATACAAATGATGCAACCTAAACTCCATTTTTTGTAGTTTTCTTTTACAAAACCAAACTAATGATAAACAAGAAAGGAAAAGATTTAATTACAAGATCTAAAGATATACCTTCAAGCACTCACCTTCCCGGCAATGGCGCCAGAAAAGAGCCATATGTCTACTACACAACTTTTTCTTGTAGACTCTTGTTGGGCCTCCAAGCGCAGAGTTTTGTAGGACAGTAGCAAATTTCCCTCAAGTGGATGACCTAAGGTTTATCAATCCGTGGGAGGCGTAGGATGAAGATGGTCTCTCTCAAACAATCCTACAACCAAATAATAAAAGGTCTCTTGTGTCCCCAACACACCAAATACAATGGTAAATTGTATAGGTGCACTAGTTCGGCGAAGAGATGGTGATACAAGTGTAGTAATAATAGTAGGTAGTAATAGTAACTTAAAAGAAACAACAAGGTAGCAAGTAACAAAAGTGAGCACAAACGGTATTGCAATGGTTGAAAACAAGGCCTAGGGTCCATACTTTCGCTAGTGCAATCTCTCAACAATGCTAATATAATTGGATCACATAACCATCCCTCAACATGCAACGAAGAATCACTCCAAAGTTCTTATCTAGGAGAGAACATAAGAAGAAATTGTTTGTAGGGTACGAAACCACCTTAAAGTTATCCTTTCCGATCGATCTATCCAAGAGTTCATACTAAAATAACATCAAGTTATCCTTTCCGGTCGATCTATCTAAGAGTTTGTACTAAAATAACACCATATGATACGCATCAACCAACTCTAATGTCACCTAGATACTCCAATGTAATCACAAGTATCCATGAGTTAATTATACGATACGCATCAAACAATTTCAGATTCATAATACTCAATCCAACACAAAGAACCTCAAAGAGTGCCCCAAGATTTCTACCGGAGAAAGTAGGACGAAAACGTGCATCAACCCCTATGTATAGATCACCGCTATGTCACCTTGGGAATCCGCGAGTTGAGTGCCAAGACATAGATCAAGTGCTCTCAAATCCATAAAAGTATTCAATCCGGTAATAACGAAATCTCAAAGGGAAAACTCATTTCATGACAACAAGATAGAGAGGGGAAAACACCATATGATCCAACTATATTAAGAAAGCCCGCGATACATCAAGATCGTGCCAAATCAAGAACACGAGAGAGAGAGAGAGAGATTAAACACATTACTACTGGTAGAAACCCTCAGCCCCGAGGGTCGACTACTCCCTCCTCATCATGGAGACCATAGCGATGATGAAGATGGCCTCCGGTGATGATGTCCCCCTCTGGCAAGGTGCCGGAACGGGGTATAGATTGGTTTTTCGTGGCTACAGAGGCCTGCGGCGGCGGAACTTCTGATATAGGGTTATTTCTAGGTGTTTCTGAATATATAGGGTTTTTGGGCGTTGGTTTCACGTGAAGATGGGCCACGAGGGGCCCACAAAACACCAGGGCCCTAGTGGGTTCTGGCCACCTCGTGGCTCTTCTGGCCCTCCCACGATGCTTCTAGTGCCTCTTTTGTTCCAAAAAAATGTAGTCAAAAAGTTTCGTTGCATTTGGAGAACTTTTCTTTCTGCACAAAAAACAACACCATGGTAGTTCTGCTGAAAATAGCGTCAGTCCGGGTTAGTTCCATGCAAATCATACCAAAACCATGTAAAATTGTTATAAATATGGCATGAATACTTCATAAAGTATAGATACGCTAGAGACGTATCACTCAACATGACATGGAGGCATCCACAAGCGGTACACGACAAGATGAAGAGGAGGAAGAAGTTCATCATGATTATCCACCACAACCATATTCACCACCACCTCATGGCTATGACACCTTCAACAACAATGAAGAAGAAGATGATGATGAAGAAGCTCCGTCGTGCAACAAGCAAAATCTACCTCGAGTTCGAGCAAGAGTGAACAAAAATCATCCCTTAGAGCAAATCTTCGGTGACATACAAACTGGAAGAATAACTCGCTCTAAAACTCGATTGGCTTACTTTTGTGAGCATTATTCATTCATCTCTTGCATTGGGCCATTGAAGGTGGAAGAAGGTCTTCAGGACCCGGATTGGGTGAATGCTATGCACGAGGAGCTACACAACTTCAAGAGGAACGAAGTGTGGACACTAGTGGAGAAACCCAAAGACGAGCAAAATATCGTCGGAACCAAGTGGGTGTTTCATAACAAACAAGATGAATACGGTCAAGTCATACTCAACAAGGCGCGTCTCGTGGCCCAAGGCTACACCCAAGTCAAAGGTATAGACTACGGTGAGACCTATGCCCCCGTTGCTAGACTTGAAGATATACGTATACTTCTTGCCTATGCTAATCACCATGATATCACTCTTTATCAAATGGATATTAAAAGTGCATTTTAAATGGTGAGATTAAGGAAGAGGTCTATGTTAAACAACCTCCTGGTTTTTTGAACCCTAAGAAACCTAACCATTTTTACAAGCTTCATAAAGCTCTCTATGATCTTAAGCAAGCTCCACGAGCTTGGTACAAATGCTTAACGAAGTTTCTCATCGAAAAGGTTTTTGAAATTGGTAAAATTGATGCAACCTTATTCACTAAAAGAGTTAATGGTGAATTATTTGTGTGCCAAATTTATGTGGATGATATTATCTTTGGATCTACTAACACACAATTTAGTGAGATATTTGGAAGGTTGATGTCCGAGAAGTATGAGATGTCCATGATGTGTGAGTTGAATTTTTTCCTTGGTTTGCGAATCAAGCAAACAAGAGAAGGAACTTCCGCTCTCAAACCAAGTATACCAAGGACTTGATCAAGAAGTTCAACATGCAAGAGTGTAAAGGTATGAAAACTGCTATGCCTACTAGTGGACATGTTGACCTCACCAAGGAGTACAAACCGGTTGATCAAAAGGTCTATCGATCAATGATCGGTTCATTGCTATATCTATGTGCCTCCCATCCCGATATTATGATTAGTGTGTGCATGTGTGCTAGATATCAAGCCGCTCCTAAAGGGTGTCATCTTAAGGCCGTGAAAAGAATTGTGAGATACTTGATATATACACCAAACTTTGGCATTTGGTATCCCAAGGTATCTTCTTTTAACCTTTCTGTCTATTCCGACTCGGACTATGCCGGGGATAAGGTTGATAGAAAATCCACCTCGGGTACATGTCAATTTCTTGGTAGATCTCTTGTGTCTTGGTCATCCAAGACACAAAACTCGGTATCTTTATATACCGCCGAACCGGAATACATTGCCGCCGGATCATGTTGTGCGCAATTGCTATGGATGACTCAAACTCTTAAGGATTATGGAATCCACGTGAGACATGTTGCATTGTTGTGTGACAATGAGAGTGCTATTAAGACTGCTCAAAATGCCATGCAACATTCTTGAACTAAACATATTCAAGTTCGTCATCATTTCATTCGTGATCCTGTTGCCAAAGGGGACATTAATCTCAAACATGTTCGTACCAACAAGCAATTGGTCGATATCTTTACCAAGTCGCTTGATGGGAAAGTGTTTTTTCACTTGAGGAGTGAGTTGAACATCATTGATGCTTCAAACTTGAGCTAGACTCATTCGGATGCATGCAAGGGCATGAGCTTTCATGACTATTCCTTGATACCTTTGACATAATATCTTATATCTTGGAAATCTATGCTCCCTTGTATGTCATCTAGCCTTTTGTAGGTACTTGGAAGAACTAGACTCCACAAGATTGCCATCAACTCACATCACAAGCAATCTTGTCATGGCCAAGTATCCACAACTCTTCTTTGATGATGGAAGTAAGAAGACAATCCAAACCATATCCTTGACAACCACTTGATAAACAAATTTCATTCTTGTCATTTGGATATATCTTGTCCTTCCTTGCATGACTAACCCATGTAGGTGAAAAGAGAACCAAAACGATCAAGGATAGCTCCCAACGCAAGATGATCTTCATCAACTTCGAGCATCCACAAGAAGTTCTCCTACATGCCACGTCATCAACATCACTCAAAGGTATGTGATCGTATCCTTGAAATAGCTTTACTCCAAGTCATGAGATAAAGGAACTCAAGTGATATGAAAATATTAAAATGCTTAATCAAAAATGGTAAACCCATTTTGGGCTTAATTTAGAGTATGAGCTGTGATCAAGTATCCTTGCTTGGCTACTAAAGTCAATATACTCTAATATAGGTGACCTAGTCACCGCCCATCATCTAGGTGAAGTATCTTGTTTGGTTCATCTTATAGTTGCATGCTTTCTTGGAACCACTCAATTTCCATCTAGTTGAAAATTCATTGCAAATATTTTTGAAAATTCATTGCAAATCTAGTTGAATATTTCTTGAAAACTTTCTGAATATTCCTTGCAAATCACTTTGAAAATTCACTACAAATCATTTTATTCTATTGAGACCTTCTAAAAATTTCTTTTGACAAACTTTGCCAAGTTTCTGTTTTCCATTTTGGACCCTCTGATCCAGATAACTCGCTGTCACCCATCATGCAGATAGGCTGCACAACCATACTTCGGTTACGCCGACTCATTTGCCTCAGAGCCGCCGATTTTGCTATCTTCTGTGTTCTTTGTCAAAATTAGTAAAATCTCCATTTCTTCAAGGTTCCCTATGTTAAAGGGGTAGAAATCTTAAAAAGCCTTTTTAGATAACAAGAGTGCAGAAAAAGTACTCAAGGATCCCTTAGTCTCAAATTTCTCTCAATGACCCTTACTCTCAAGGATCCCTACTTTCTATGACCCTTATTCTCAATGATCCTTTACCTCTAACCCTTTGTGTCACGCTTTTTGGAAATTAATGCCAAAGGGGGAGAAATATCAAAGCTTATATTAGCTTATACTTGCTGACAAAGGGGGAGAAATCCCAAAAGGGGGATAACATCAAAGCTTATGCTTGTATGTAGGAGGATAATATCAAGGGGGAGAATATCATTTAAGGGAAAGAAACATTAAAAGCTTGTACTTACCCAAAGGGGGAGAAATATCTATTGAAGGGAGAGAGAGAGAAGACCAAATTAATGCTACTTACTTTAAGGAGAAAGTGCATATGATTTTATGTTAGACTTCTCTCACCCTACCTACTCCCAATATCTACATGCTAAGATTCAGGGGGAGAGGAAGATTTACAAATCCACACGTAGGCGAGAAAGTTCTAAATGTGTTCTTGAGACATATCAATCTTAAGAAACTCTATTCTTCATATGTCTTCCATATCTTGGTACTCTTGAATCATTTTTCATTTGGATTAGTAGAATACTCTTGTGTTTCCTAACATTGTTTTCTCAAGTGTGTTTCTACTACTAGAATGCTCAAGAACTTCAAGGTAAGTATATGCATCATATCCTCGGTCAACATGATCTCTTGCTTCTTGCACATATTGTTTGCAAGAGTGAAGTCTTGAATAGGAGACACCTCATTCACATATATTTGATGCATATAGCCAAGACACACATGACTTCGCATGTACTTTATACTATGTGTGTGTTCATGCATTCCAAAGCAACTATCCTTTAAAATAGATTGCATACATTTAGGGGGAGCTGGTATTAGTCATGTATCCGTCAAAGCTATCAAATATTTCTGCATATCTAAAATTGAAGCTTTGATTGTATGTTGTCATCAATTACCAAAAAGGGGGAGATTGAAAGCACGTATGCTCCCGTGGTGGTTTTGATAATTCATGACAACATACATTGTCTCTTGGACTAATAGTTTTATCTAGCTTATTTCAGATGAAGTCCACAGAGAGGATTGGCTAAGGATTGTGAGGAGACTTCCCAAGAAGAAGAAGGAAAGGAAGGAATAGGATTGGCCATGCTTCAAGCTCCAAGACTCTACATTTTACTTTATGTGAGAAATCACAATTGAGTCCATAGAAAAGCCAATACTATTAAAAGGGGATGAGGAGTTATGATGATCTAGGCAGCCACCAAAAATACTCACCCATTCCCCCACAAAAATTCTCTGTCCAAAGCCAAAAGACAAAATTCGGTGACACCAACTTTCCCATCCTGATCCACCGAATTTTAACCTAGACAGAACCCTAGCCAACCCCTAGCATCTCGGTACTACAAACATTCCATTCGGTGCAACCAAAACCAGTGACCAACATTCTGTTAACCAGTTTCTTAAAATCGGAATTTCTGAGTTTTAAGAATCGATTACACCGAGTCTTGGTAACTGCCTAGGTCACCCATATCGGTCGCACCGAGATTCATATATCAGTCTCATCAAAAAGGCCAACGTTGCCACATTTTCATTAGTCGGCTGATACGTCCATTTTGCATCATGCTTTTATATTGATATTTATTGCATTATGGGCTGTTATTACACATTATGGTACAATACTTATGCCTTTTCTCTCTTATTTTACAAGGTTTACATGAAGAGGGAGAATGCCGGCAGCTGGAATTCTGGACTAGAAAAGGAGCAAATATGAGAGACCTATTCTGCATAACTCCAAAAGTCCTAAAAAGTTACGGAGAATTATTTTGGAATATATAAAAAATATTGGGCGAAAGAAATACCAGAGGGGACCCACCAGGAGGCCACAAGCCTGGGGGCGCGCCCTACCCCCCAGGGCGCGCCCCTGTGGCTTGTGGGCCCCCTGGCAGCCCTCCGGCGCCCATCTTCTGCTATATGTAGGGTTTTGACCTGGAAAAAATCATAAGAGAGCTTTCCGGACAAAGCACCGCCATCTCGAGGCGGAACTTGGGCAGAACCAATCTAGGGCTCCAGCGGAGCTGTTCTGCCGGGGAAACTTCCCTCCCGGAGGGGGAAATCGAAGCCATCGTCATCACCAACGATCCTCTCATCGAGAGGGGGTCAATCTCCATCAACATCTTCACCAGCACCATCTCCTCTCCAAACCCTAGTTCATCTCTTGTATCCGATCTTTGTCTCAAAACCTCAGATTGGTACCTGTGGGTTGCTAGTAGTGTTGATTACTCCTTGTAGTTGATGCTAGTTGGTTTACTTGGTGGAAGATCATATGTTCAGATCCTTAATGATAATTAATACTCCTATGATTATGAACATTATTATGCTTTGTGAGTAGTTACATTTGTTCCTGAGGACATGGGATAAGTCTTGTTATAAGTAATCATGTGAATTTGGTATTCGTTCGATATTTTGATGAGATGTATGTTGTCTTTCCTCTAGTGGTGTTATGTGAACGTCGACTACATGACACTTCACCATTATTTGGGCCTAGGGGAAGGCATTGGGAAGTAATAAGTAGATGATGGGTTGCTAGAGTAAAAAAATCTTAAACCCTAGTTTATGCGTTGCTTCGTAAGGGGCTGATTTGGATCCATATGTTTCATGCTATGGTTAGATTTATCTTAATTCTTCTTTCGTAGTTGCGGATGCTTGCGAGATAGGTTAATCATAAGTGGGAGGCTTGCCCAAGTAAGGGCAGCACCCAAGCCCCGGTCCACCTACATATCAAATTATCAAAGTAACGAACGTGAATCATATGAGCATGATGAAAACTAGCTTGACAGAAATTCCCATGTGTCCTCGGGAGTGCTTTTCTTTATATAAGATTTTGTCTAGGCTTGTCCTTTGCTACAAAAAGGATTGGGCCACCTTTCTGCACCTTTGCTACATTTGTTACTTGCTACCCGTTACGAATTATCTTATCACAAAACTATCTGTTACCGATAATTTCAGTGCTTGCAGAGAATACCTTACTGAAAACCGCTTGTCATTTCCTTCTGCTCCTTGTTGGGTTCGACACTCTTACTTATCGAAAGGACTACGATAGATCCCATATACTTGTGGGTCATCAAGACTCTTTTCTGGCGCCGTTGCCGGGGAGTGAAGCGCCTTTGGTGAGTGGAATTTGGTAAGGAAAAATTTATATAGTGTGCTGAAATTTACTGTCACTTGTTACTATGGAAAATAATCCTTTGAGGGGCTTGTTCGGGGTATCTTCACCTCGACCGGAAGCACAAAGAGTTGCTCCTCGACCTGCTGAACCTACTGAAAATATTTATTATGAAATTCCTTCGGGTATGATAGAGAAACTGCTAGCTAATCCTTATGCAGGAGATGGAACACTGCATCCTGATTTGCACCTGATCTATGTGGATGAAGTTTGTTGATTATTTAAGCTTGCAGGTTTGCCCGAGGTTGATGTCAAGAAGAAGGTCTTTCCTTTATCTTTGAAGGAGAAGGCATTGACATGGTATAGGCTATGTGATGATATTGGATCATGGAACTACAACCGATTGAAATTGGAATTTCATCAGAAGTTTTATCCTATGCATCTGGTTCATCGTGATCGGAATTATAATTATAATTTGTTGCCTCATGAAGGAGAAAGTATTGCTCAAGCTTGGGGTAGGCTTAAGTCAATGTTATATTCATGCCCCAATCATGAGCTCTCAAGAGAAATTATTATTCAGAATTTTTATGCTCGGCTTTCTCGTAATGATCAATCCATGCTCGATACTTCTTGTACTGGTTCCTTTATGAAGAAAGATATTGAATTCGAATGGGATTTATTGGAAAGAATTAAATGCAACTCTGAAGATTGGGAACTCGACGAAGGTAAGGAGTCAGGTATAAACGTTAAGTTTGATTGTGTTAAATCCTTTATAGACACCGATGCTTTTCGTGAATTTAGCACTAAATATGGACTTGACTCTGCGATAGTAGCTTCTTTCTGTGAATCTTTTGCTGCTCATGTTGGTCTCCCTAAGGAGAAGTGGTTTAAATATCATCCTCCCATTGAAGTGAAAATAGTTGAACCTATTAAAATTGAAGAAGAAACTATTACTTATAATGTTGATCCTGTTATTCCTGCTGCTTATATTGAGAAACCACCTTTCCCTGTTAGAATAAAGGAACATGCTAAAGCTTCAACTATGGTTCATAAGAGTTATGTTAGAACATCTACACCCCCTGAACAAATTAAAGTTGAACCTAGTATTTCCATGGTCAAAGATCTCTTGGTCGATAATATTGATGGGCATGTTATTCATTTCTGTGATGAAGCTGCTAGAATTGCTAGACCTGATACTAAAGATAAACATAGACCTATTGTTGGCATGCCTGTTGTTTCTATTAAAATAGGAGATCATTGTTATCATGTCTTATGTGATGTGGGTGCTAGTGTGAGTGCAATTCCCTTTACCTTATATCAAGAAATTATGAATGATATTGCACCAGCTGAATTAGAAGAAATTGATGTTACCATTAAGCTTGCTAAAGAGATACTATAGCACCAGTTGGGATTGTTAGAGATGTTGAAGTCTTGTGTGGGAAAATTAAGTACCCTACTGATTTTCTTGTTCTTGGTTCCCCACAGGATGATTTTTGTCCCATTATATTTGGTAGGCCTTTCTTGAATACTGTTAATGCTAAGATAGATTGTGAGAAAGAAACTGTTACTGTAAGCTTTGGGGGTGTGTCCCATGAGTTTAATTTCTCTAAATTTCGTAGACAACCCCATGATAAAGAATTGCCTAGTAAGGATGAAATTATTGGTCTTGCATCTATTGCTGTGCCTCCTACTGATCCCTTAGAACAATATTTGCTAGACCATGAAAACGATATGCATATGAATGAAAGGAATGAAATAGATAAGATTTTCTTTGATCAGCATCCTATTTTGAAACACAACTTGCCTGTTGAAATACTTGGGGATCCTCCTCCACCCAAGGGTGATCCCGTGTTTGAGCTTAAACAATTACCGGATACTCTGAAATATGCTTATCTTGATGAAAAGAAGATATATCCTGTTATTATTAGTGCTAACCTTTCAGAGCATGAAGAAAAGAGATTATTGAAAACTCTGGGGAAGCACCGTGCTGCTATTGGATATACTCTTGATGATCTTAAGGGCATTAGTCCCACTCTATGTCAGCATAAAATTAATATGGAGCCTGATGCTAAACCAGTTGTTGATCACCAACGACGGTTAAATCCTAAAAAGAAAGAAGTGGTAAGAAATGAAATATTAAAGCTTCTGGAGGCAGGTATAATTTATCCTATTGCTGATAGTAGATGGGTTAGTCCCGTTCATTGTGTCCCTAAGAAAGGAGGTATTACCGTTGTTCCTAATGATAAAAATGAATTGATCCCGCAAAGAATTGTTACGTGATATAGAATGGTAATTGATTTTAGGAAATTAAATAAAGCTACTAGGAAAGATCATTACCCTCTACCTTTTATTGATCAAATGCTAGAAAGACTATCCAAACACACACACTTTTGCTTTCTAGATGGTTATTCTGGTTTCTCTCAAATACCTGTGTCAAAAGAGGACCAAGAGAAGACCACTTTTACTTGTCCTTTCGGCACCTTTGCTTATAGACGTATGCCTTTTGGTTTATGCAATGCACCTGCCACCTTTCAAAGATGTATGACCGCTATATTCTCTGACTTTTGTGAAAAGATTGTTGAGGTCTTCATGGATGATTTCTCCGTTTATGGGACTTCTTTTGATGATTGCTTGAGCAACCTTGATCGAGTTTTGCAGAGAAGTGAAGAAACTAATCTTGTCTTGAATTGGGAGAAGTGCCACTTTATGGTTAATGAGGGTATTGTCTTGGGACACAAAATCTCCGAAAGAGGTATTGAAGTTGATAAAGCTAAAGTTGATGCTATTGAAAAAATGCCGTGTCCTATGGATATCAAAGGTATAAGAAGTTTCCTTGGTCATGCTGGTTTCTATAGGAGATTTATTAAAGACTTCTCTAAAATTTCTCGGCCTCTCACTAATCTCTTGCAAAAAGATGTTCCATTCGTTTTTGATGATGATTGTGTAGAAGCATTTGAAATCCTTAAGAAAGCCTTGATTTCTGCACCTATTGTTCAACCACCTGATTGGAACCTACCCTTTGAAATTATGTGTGATGCTAGTGATTATGCCGTTGGTGCTGTTCTAGGACAAAGAGTTGATAAGAAATTAAATGTTATCCATTATGCTAGTAAAACTCTAAACAGTGCTCAAAGAAACTATGCTACCACTGAAAAGGAATTTTTAGCAGCTGTGTTTGCTTGTGATAAGTTCAGACCTTATATTGTTGATTCCAAAGTAACTGTTCACACTGATCATGCTGCTATTAAATATCTTATGGAAAAGAAAGATGCTAAACCTAGACTTATTAGATGGGTTCTCTTACTACAAGAAATTGATTTGCATATTATTGATAGAAAGGGTGCTGAGAATCCCGTAGCAGATAACTTGTCTGGGTTAGAGAATGTTCTTGATGACCCACTCCCTATTGATGATAGCTTTCCTGATGAACAATTAGCTGTCATAAATGCTTCATGTAATGCTCTATGGTATGCTGATTATGCTAATTACATTGTTGCTTAATTTATACCACCTAGTTTCACATACCAACAAAAGAAAAAGTTCTTCTATGATTTAATACATTACTTTTGGGATGATCCACACCTTTATAAAGAAGGAGTAGATGGTGTTATTAGACGTTGTGTACCTGAGCATGAACAGGAACAGATTCTACACAAGTGTCACTTTGAGGCCTACGGAGGACACCACGCTGGAGATAGAACTACACACAAGGTATTACAATCTGGTTTTTATTGGCCTACTCTCTTCAAGGATGCTCGTAAGTTTGTCTTGTCTTGTAATGAATGTCAAAGAATTGGTAATATTAGTAGACGTCAGGAAATGCCTATGAATTACTCACTTGTTATTGAACCATTTGATGTTTGGGGTTTTGATTATATGGGACCTTTTCCAAAGTCCAATGGGTATACTCATATTCTAGTTGCTGTTGATTATGTTACTAAGTGGGTAGAAGCTATTCCAACTAGTAGTGCTGATCATAACACTTCTATTAAAATGCTTAAAGAAGTTATTTTCCCTAGATTTGGAGTCCCTAGATATTTAATGACTGATGGTGGTTCACACTTTATTCATGGTGCTTTCCGTAAATTGCTTGTTAAGTATGATGTTAATCATAGAATTGCATCTCCATATCATCATCAGTCTAGTGGTCAAGTAGAATTAAGCAATAGAGAAATTAAATTGATCTTGGAAAAGACTGTTAATAGATCTAGAAAGAATTGGTCTAAGAAACTTGATGATGCATTAGGGGCTTATAGAACTGCTTACAAAAACCCTATGGGTATGTCTCAGTATAAAATGGTTTATGGTAAAGCATGTCACTTACCTCAAGAACTAGAACATAAAGCTTATTGAGCAATCAAAGAGCTCAACTATGATTTCAAACTTGCTGGTGAGAAGAGGTTATTTGACATTAGCTCACTTGATGAATGGAGAACCCAGGCCTATGAGAATGCCAAGTTGTTTAAAGAAAAGGTTAAGAGATGGCATGATAAAAGGATACAAAAGTGTGAATTCAATGTAGGTGACCATGTCTTGCTATACAATTCTCGTTTAAGATATTTTGCAGGAAAACTTCTCTCTAAATGGGAAGGGCCTTACATTGTCGAGGAAGTATATCGTTCCGGTGCCATCAAGATCAACAACGCTGAAGGCACTAACCCAAAGGTGGGAAACGGGCAAAGAATCAAACATTATATCTCAGGTACTCCCATAAATTTTGAAACCAATATTATCAATACCATAACTCCGGAGGAGTACATTAGGGAGACCTACCAGAATGTTTCCGACTCCGAAAAGGAATAGGTATGTGGTACGGTAAGCAAACCGACTCCAAAACTTTTCCAATAGAAATTTTTCTCCGTTTTGGAATATTTAATAAATTAGGAAAATTTAAAGTAGTCCGAAAAGTGCACGAGGAGGCGACAAGCCAGGGGGCGCGCCCTACCCCCTGGGCGCGCCCCTGTGGCTTGTGGCCACCCCGTGCACCATCCGGACTCCGTTTTCTTGTGGTATACTCCTTTAGGTCGGTAAAAATTCATTATATAATCTCCCGAAGGTTTTGACCTTCGTATCACAACAATACCTCCTGTTTTTGTTTTGAGTTGTTTCTGCAGCAGATTTAGAGCAAGATGTCTTCGCAAGAGTCGGTCAGGGAGAGCCGTGCCTCTCACCTGACACCGGGGCCCGGAGCATACAGCGAAGCCAACCACTTTGGGCAGGCCACGGAGGAAGAGATGGAGGCCGACTTGAAAAGGGTGGATGCCATGGAGGAAGACCAAGAAGTTACCTCTCGTCTACAACCTGGAGCCATGTTGGAGGAACTTCAGAGCTCAGCAATTCCGAATTCGGTCATCCCTCCCAATGCTAAATTTCTTACTTATGAAAATATGAAAAAGAGTGTTCTTCTTCCCCCGCAGCAATGAAACATCCATGGGTGATGGGAGCTCTAACCGTCACTAGAAAACTTCGCAAGGAAATAATGGATCTTAGACAGCAAAATAACAAGCTTGAGGAGGAGAATCGCATTCTGAGGGGCATCATCGCCAATAATATAACATCACCACCTCCTTAGAAAGACAACTAAACACATGGGTATGGGCACTCCCCTTGGCTTGTGCCAAGCTTGGGGGAGGTGCCCCGGTATCGTATCACCATCACATCTTTTACTTTTATCGTTTTTCTTAGTTCGATCATTTTGGTTAAATCTTGATCTAGTAGAATAAAGTTTTTAGTGTGATCTAGTTTTGAGTTTTTCTTTATGTTCCCCCTATGTAAGCGAGTCCGAGAGTTATATAATAAAAAGTAGTTCTGAGTTGAGGGCTTTGCTTGCTTGCTATGATCTTGAGAAAAAGAAATAGAAAGAAGTATAGATTAAAAGCAAAGAGTATATATGATGATCTTATGGGGAGTGATGACTTCACATATAAGAAGTATGTCGATTGAAATTTGTTGTGAGTTGACAAACATAGCAATTGGTCAGTGCTGCAATTAAAAGGAAGTAATAAAGAAAGAGAGGTTCACATATAAATATATTATCTTGGACATCTTTTATGATTGTGAGCACTCATTAAAATATTATATGCTAAGAAGTTGATGTTGGACAAGGAAGACAACATAATGGGTTATGTTTGCTTATTTTCGAATAGAAGTTATATGGTTATAGATCCTTTAACATGTGACGCTTGCTTCCACCCCATATCAGCCAAAACTGCCGCACCAAGTAGAGATACTACTTGTGCATCCAAACACCCTCAACCCAGTTTTGCCATGAGAGTCCACCATACCTACCTATGGATTGAGTAAGATCCTTCAAGTAAGTTGTCATCGGTGCAAGCAATAAAAATTGCTCTATAAATATGTATGATATATTAGTGTGAGGAAAATAAACTTTATACGAACCTGTGATATGGAAGAAATAAAATGACAGACTGCATAATAAAGTTCTTTATCACAAGCGGCAATATAAAGTGACGTTCTTTTGCATTAAGAGATTGCGCATCCAACTAAAAAAGCGCATGACAAGCTCTGCTTCCCTCTGCGAAGGGCATGTCTGTTACTTTTACTTTCTAGTACTTACCTTTATGCAAGAGTCATGGTGATCTTCACCACTTCCTATATTTCGCCTTTCTCTCTTGGCAAGCGTCATGTGTTGGGGAATGATCTAGACACATATATCCACTCGGATGTGGGTGATCATGAGTTATTTCTGTTGACATTACCCTTGAGGTAAATAGTTGGGAGGCAAAACTATAAGCCCCTATCTTTCTCTGTGTCCAATTGAAGCTTTGACCTCATCAATTACCAAAAAGGGGGAGATTGAAAGCACGTATGCTCCCGTGGTGGTTTCGATAATTCATGACAACATACATTGTCTCTTGGACTAATAGTTTTATCTAGCTTATTTCAGATGAAGTCCATAGAGAGGATTGGCTAAGGATTGTGAGGAGACTTCCCAAGAAGAAGAAGGAAAGGAAGGAATAGGATTGGCCATGCTTCAAGCTCCAAGACTCTACATTTTACTTTATGTGAGAAATCACAATTGAGTCCATAGAAAAGCCAACACTATTAAAAGGGGATGAAGAGTTATGATGATCTAGTTGCTCAAGTGCTTAGAGATTAGCCACCAAAAATACTCACCCATTCTCCCACAAAAATTCTCTGTCCAAAGCCAAAAGACAAATTTCGGTGACACCAACTTTCCCATCCCGATCCACCGAGTTTTAGCCTAGACAGAACCCTAGCCAACCCCTAACATCTCGGTACTACCAACATTCCATTTGGTGCAACCGGAACCAGTGACCAACATTATGTTAACCAGTTTCTTAAAATCGGAATTTCCAAGTTTTAAGAATCGATTACACCGAGTCTTGGTAACTGCCTAGGTCACCCATATCGGTAGCACCGAGATTCATATATCGGTCTCACCGAAAAGGCCAACGTTGCCACATTTTCATTAGTCGGCTGATATGTCCATTTTGCATCATGCTTTTATATTGATATTTATTGCATTATGGGCTGTTATTACACATTATGGTACAATACTTATACCTTTTCTCTCTTATTTTACAAGGTTTACATGAAGAGGGAGAATGCCGGCAGCTGGAATTCTGGGCTCAAAAAGGGGCAAATATGAGAGACCTATTCTGCACAACTCTAAAAGCCTTGAAAAGTTACCGAGAATTATTTTGGAATATATAAAAAATATTGGGCGAAAGAAATACCAGAGGGGACCCACCAGGAGGCCACAAGCCTGGGGGCGCACCCTTGTGGCTTGTGGGCCCCCTGGCAGCCCTCCGGTGCCCATCTTCTGCTATATGGAGGGTTTGGACCTGGAAAAAATCATCAGAGAGCTTTCGGGATGAAGCGCCGCCGTCTCGAGGCGGAACTTGGGCAGAACCAATCTAGGGCTCCGGCGGAGCTGTTCTGCCGGGGAAACTTCCCTCCCGGAGGGGGAAATCGAAGCCATCGTCATCACCAACGATCCTCTCATCGAGAGGGGGTCAATCTCCATCAACATCTTCACCAGCACCATCTCCTCTCCAAACCCTAGTTCATCTTTTGTATCCGATCTTTGTCTCAAAAACTCAGATTGGTACTTGTGGGTTGCTAGTAGTGTTGATTACTCCTTGTAGTTGATGCTAGTTGGTTTACTTGGTGGAAGATCATATGTTCAGATCCTTAATGATAATTAATACTCCTATGATTATGAACATTAATATGCTTTGTGAGTAGTTACGTTTGTTCCTGAGGACATGGGATAAGTCTTGTTATAATTAATCATGTGAATTTGGTATTCGTTCGATATTTTGATGAGATGTATGTTGTCTTTCCTCTAGTGGTGTTATGTGAACGTCGACTACATGACACTTCACCATTATTTGGGCCTAGGGAAAGGCATTGGGAAGTAATAAGTAGATAATGGGTTGCTAGAGTGACAGAAGCTTAAACCCTAGTTTATGCGTTGCTTCGTAAGGGGCTGATTGGGATCCATATGTTTCATGCTATGGTTAGATTTATCTTAATTCTTCATTCGTAGTTGCGGATGCTTGCGAGAGAGGTTAATCATAATTGGGAGGCTTGTCCAAGTAAGGGTAGCACCCAAGCACCGGTCCACCCACATATCAAATTATCAAACTAACGAACGCGAATCATATGAGCATGATGAAAACTAGCTTGACAGAAATTCCCATGTGTCCTCAGGAGCGCTTTGCTTTATAAAAGAGTTTGTCCAGGCTTGTCCTTTGCTACAAAAAGGATTGGGCCACCTTGCTGCACCTTTGCTACATTTGTTACTTGCTACCCGTTACGAATTATCTTATCACAAAACTATCTGTTACCGATAATTTCAGTGCTTGCAGAGAATACCTTACTGAAAACCGCTTGTCATTTCCTTCTGCTCCTCGTTGGGTTCGGCACTCTTACTTATTGAAAGGACTACGATAGATCCCCTATACTTGTGGGTCATCATCGGTGCAGCCGAGTTTTCACTTCGGTTTCACCGAGTTGGGCAATAATGTTGTAACAGTTGGATTTTTGGAGATGCCTATATATACCCCTCCACCACCTCTCATTCGTAGAGGAAGCACTCAGAACAGATCTATACTTGCCCCATCCATTTTTCCGAGAGATAGCCACCTACTCATGTGTTGAGATCAAGACATCCCATTCCAACCATATGAATCTTGATTTCTAGCCTTCTCAAGGTGCTTTACATCCAATGAATCTCTTCTACCCATGCCAAATCTGTGAGAGAGTGGTTGAGTGCTGAGGAGACTATCTTTTGAAGCACAAGATCAAAGGGTCCATCATACTACCACATCTATTACCTTTTGGAGGGTGGTGCCTCCTAGATTGGTTAGGTGTCGCTTGGGAGCCTCCTTCTTCATGATTGTGGAGTTAAACCAAGAAGTTTGTACGGGCAAGGAGATCGCGTACTTCGTGAAGATCTACCCATAGTGAGAGTAGTCCTTCGTGGACGAAGGCCGTGATGGAATAGACGAGGTTGCTACTTCATGGACCCTAACGGGTGGAGCCCTCTGTGGACTCTTGCGACTTCTACCTTCTGTGGGTTGAAGTCTCCATTAGCGTGGACGTAGGATAGCACCACCTATCGGCACCACGGGAAAAATATCCGTGTCATCTATTGTGTTTGATCTTCCTATCTCTAGTCTCTTACATATGCTTGTCTTTACTTTTCGCTGCCATACTTGTTGACTAGCATGTGTAGGGTGCACTAGACTTGTCAGAATTGCTAAAATCTGCCAACCAATTAACTTGGGAAAAGGTTAGGTTTTTAATTTGTCAAGTAGTCTATTCACCCCCCTCTAGACTCCTCTTCTAGTGATCCCTCAGTAGCTCCGAATTAAATGATCTTTATATGTAACTTGACTAGAAAAGCATGTAGAATAACATGGTGCACTTACTTTTGCTATTTCATAACATTAAAATGGTGTTTAGGATAGAACAATACCAAATTCTAAAATTACATATGGGGATTTTCCGGAATTCTTATTTATTGTTTCCGGCCTCATTTAAAATGCCTAGATAATATAGTTTCTTTATGCTTCATCTCTTGCCATGTTTAACAACAATTAATATTTATGAGTACCTAGAGAGTGAACTAAATAATTCAAATGCGGAGTTTTGGCAATATGCAACTCATTGCATATTGAACTTTACTTAATGTGTATTAGTTGTTTGTTGTGCTTTGCCATGCCTTGCATATTTAAATGGACATGCATCATACTTGTTTGTGCATCATGCCATGCTTATGCTTGTGTGTTTACCGCATGTTGTTGCTTGTTTCTGGATTGCTTCTTCTCGCTAGAGTCCGATAACACTTCGGAGTGTGAGGATTCATTCGACTACGCGCATTCGTCTACTTTGCGGACTCGTTCTTCTTCCAAGCGGGATCTTAGGCAAGATGATCATTACCCTTGAAACCATTACTATCATTGCTATGCTAGTTGTGTCGATTCTATCGCTATGTCTTGCTACCTACCACTTAGTTGTCAAGCCTGCCAACATGCCATGATAAGCCTCTAACCCTCCACATTCTAGCAAACCGTTGTTTGGCTAAGTTACTACTTGCTCAGCCCCTTTTATGGCGTTGCTAATTGCAGGTGCAGGTGGATCCATGTGATAACATGAATATCTTGGGATAGCACATTATTCTTGCTATTTAATTTAATGGATTTGTAAACTTGGTAATGGGTGGAAGGCTTGGCCTTTTGCTTGGTGTTTTGTTCCATTCTTGCCGCATTAGTTTCCGAGTATCGGTGTTATGTTCCGTATTGAGCGCTTCTAACATGCTTGGGGTTGTTATGTGGACCCCCTTGATTTTCTTTTTGGGATAAAACTCTTCCGGCAAGGCCCAACATTGGTACGACATTTGCCTAACTAATAAAACTTGCGTACGAAGTAATTAACCCTTGTATAATTAATCAACAAACCGGGCCAGTGCTCGTCATGAGTGCTTGTCGGTGCACTAGGACTGCGGTACCCAGTGCCCCTGACTTATGCACATGCAATAGTAGCAGAACCCCGTCAAAACCCAGTCCAGGCCAGAGAAGCCGCTCTACGTAAGATCAAGGAGCGCATCAAGAAGACAAAGCCAACATCCAAGACCAAGACCCCGGCAGAAGCAGCCTATGCTGGCTAGCAACGCCGACAAGGGCGATGCAACAGCCCAGTACGGGCTCAAACCACGCTAGTCACGTCCCCGGTGCCTACCGGGGGCTGAGGCACACACATCTTCAGGAAGACCGGGCAATCCATCCCCCGGCAGGCGTGAGCCGATCGGCCACCGCTCCACCGCATCGCAACCAGTCAGTTGTCGATGCGGTGTCGAACCCTGAGGTGGCTAAGTGGCTCTCGCTAAGCACGTGGCGATGCGCCTGAAGGCAGATTATGCCCATTTGACACCCGTCCAGAGGCGTGTCAAGATACTAAGCAATAGTAAGCCAAGCGGTGGTAAGAGCCTGCCGGGGATGCACACCCGCATGCCACCTAGGCTAGCATTTATGGCATTTTTGAAAGCACAATATGCTCCCTTGGTGGGTTTGATAATTCATGACAACATACATTGTCTCTTGGACTAACATTTTTACCTAGTGTATTTCAGATATAGTCCATAGAGAAGGGCTGGCAAAAGGATTGTAGAGATTGTGGAAATACCCCAAGATGCAAGGAAATGGATTGGCAAAGCTTCAAGGAAGAGGACTCTACATTTTACATTTGTGAGAAATCACTTTGAGTCCATAGGAAAGCCAATACTATTAAAAGGGGGTAAGGTTTTGATTGGTGAACAAAATGCTCATATGTGCACAAGTGATAGTCACCAAAAACACCCACAAGCTCTTCCACAAAGTCTGTCCATAGCCAGATATTCAAAATCGGTGCAACCAACATTTCCATCCCGGTGCCACCGATTCTCAACTCAGACAGACTCAGCCAAACCCTAGCCACTTCGGTGCAACCGATTCCATACCGGTGCCACCGAGTTAAGGTTGCCAACTTTCTGTTACGCAAATTCACAATTTCGGTACCACCGAGATTGTTGGATCGGCGTCACCGAGAATGTCAATCTGACCGTTGGTCACCTTATCGGTGCAACCTAGTTTCCTATATCGGTCTCACCGAGATTCAAAAGTTGCCACCTTTTGGTCACTTCGGTACCACCGAGATTAACACATCGGTGTCACCGAGTTGGTCATTTTGTGTGTAACGCTTGGATTTTTGGGAATGCCTGTATATACCCCTTCACCACCACCTACTCGAAAGAGAAGCACTCAAAACTATTCCATACTTGCCCCATCCAGTTTTCTAAGAGAGAACCACCTACCCTTGTGTTGAGGTCAAGATCTTCCACTCCAACCATATGGATCTTGATTTCTAGCCTCTCCAAGTTGCTTTCCACCAATCCCATCTCTTCCACCAAGCCAAATCTGTGAGAGAGTGATTGTGTGTTGAGGAGTCTATCATCTTGAAGCTCAAGAGCAAGGAGTTCATCGTCATTACCGAGCCTATTACCTTTTGGAGGGTGGTGTCTCCTAGATTGGTTAGGTGTCGCTTGGGAGCCTCCTACTTCATGTTGTGGAGTGAACCAAGAAGTTTGTACGGGTAAGATCGCCTACTTCATGAAGATCTACCCATAGTGAGGCTAGTCCTTCGTGGACGGAAGTTGTTATGGAATAGTCAAGGTTGCTACTTCGTGGACCCTTATGGGTGGAGCCCTCCGTGGACTTTCGCGACTGTTACCCTCCGTGGGTTGAAGACTCCATAAACGTGGACGTACGATAGCACCACCTATCGGAACCACGGGAAAAATCTTTGCGTCTCCAATTTCGTTTGATCTCCATATCTCTACCCTTTACTTCATGTGCAATGTCTTTTCCTTCCGCTTCCATATTTGTTGACATGCATGTGTAGGACTGTTAGACTTGCTAGACTTGCTATAACTGTTAAAATCTACCAACCAATTAAATTGGGAACAGGTTAGGTTTTAAATTACTGCTAGTAGTCTATTCACCCCCCCCCCCCTCTAGACACTCTTCTAGTGATCCCTCAATTGGTATTAGAGCTTTGGTCTCCATTGCTTCGGTTTAATCACCGAGGAGGAAGATGGATGTGTCTAGTATAGGGAGTTTGAGTTGTAGAGTGCCTATTCTTGATGGAGAGTACTATAGTCAATGGAAAACCTTGATGCTTGAGCTGTTTAATGAATTTCAATTGAGCAAATATGTCAAGTGCCCCTATGTTCCCCCAATTGATCCTTTGCATCCCACACACGAAGAGGAAATTAATATGCTATGCAATCTTAGAACTGTCAATCTTATTGTTAGAGCTTTACCTAGAAATGTGCTTAATCAAATGAAGAATTTTGTATGCGCTTACACTTTGTGGAATGATTTGGAGAAACGATATCCAAATTATTCACTATGTAATCTTGATGAAATTCTTCATAAAACTATTGTCTTCCACAAAATGGCGTCTAGTGATCCCAAGTTTGATGATTGTCTATTTGAGCTTAGAGACCTCATGCGTGCTAAAGGAGATGTCACAACTATCAACAATATCATTATAGAGGCCCTTCGCATTCATAAACTTGAACATTGTCATGATCACCATCCTAACGAATCTCTTGTTCTTTATGACGAGGATTTCCCACTTGATGATGACAATGTGGAACATGGCTACTATGATGAAGATGAGCTGTTCGACATCGAGTATGAGAAGATCATGAAGAATCTAAGTCTCATGGAAAACTTCAAGGATTACATGTCCGGAGGAAAAGAGTGGATTCTCGATAGCGGATGTACCGATCATATGACCGGAGATAGAGAAATGTTTGAAGAGATCACACCAAACCATGGACCGCGAAGGTACGTAACGTTTGGAGACAACTCCAAGGGTAAGGTACTTGGTCTTGGTAAGGTGGTTATATCCCATGATAGCTCTATCCAAAATGGTATGCTTGTTGAATCTCTTGGCTACAATCTTCTCCCCGTATCTAGACTTGCCGACTTTGGTTTTAATGTGCTATTCACGATAGTAGATTGCCAAGTGTTTCGTCAAGACAATCATAAAATGGTCTTTACCGGTTTCCATAGAGGTGATCTATACATTGTAGATTTCACTAAGAGATCCAAACCTCGTACTTGTCTTATTGCAAAATCTTCTAAAGGTTGGCTTTGGCATAGAAGACTAGGACATGTTGGCATGCGCAATCTAGACAAACTTATCAAAGGTGATCATATTCTTGGTGTTAAAGATGTTATCTTTGACAAAGATAGACTTTGTAGTGCTTGTCAAGCTGGAAAGCAAGTAGGTGGAAGTCATCCCGTTAAGAATATCATGAGTACTAGGAGACCACTCGAGTTACTTCACATGGATCTTTTTGGTCCCAATGCTTACAAGAGTCTCGGTGGAAATTCCTATGGTCTAGTTATAGTTGATGATTTTTTCAGATTTACGTGGGTATTCTTTCTTGATGATAAGTCGTAGGTTCAAAAGATCTTCAAGAACTTCACTCGCAAAGCGCAAAATCAGTTTGAAGTGAAGATCAAGAAGGTTCGGAGCAATAACGGATCGGAGTTCAAGAACACCCATGTGGATACCTTTCTTGATGAAGAAGGTGTCTCACATGAGTTCTCGGCTACTTACACGCCTCAACAAAATGGAGTTGTTGAGAGGAAGAACCGAACGCTTATTGAGATGGCAAGAACGATGCTCGACGAACACAAGACGCCAAGACACTTTTGGGCAGAAGCCGTGGAAACAGCATGTCATGCCACAAACCGACTTTACTTGCACAAGCTTCTCGGTAAAACGGCATACGAGCTACTCACCGGTAACAAACCCCACGTTGGATATTTCCGGGTATTCGGTTCAAAGTGCTACATTCTTAATAAGCATCGTCGTACTAAATTTGCTCCTAAATCTCATGAAGGTTTCCTGCTTGGTTACGGATCGAACTCTCACACTTACCGTGTCTACAACAACTTCACTCGAAAGGTTGAAGAGACGGTAGATGTGAAGTTTGATGAATCTAATGGTTCGCAAGTCGAACAACTGCCTAATGATGTAGTAGACAAGGACCCTCGAGAAGCTATCCTAGATTTTCCCATCGGCAAGATTCGTCCCATGGAGGTGAAGGAAAGTACTTCATCAACTCAAGTGGAAGCCCCTACTTCACGTCAAGGTGAACCACAACATGACATGGAGGCATCCACAAGCGGAACACGACACGATGATGAAGAGGAGGAAGTACATCATGAAGATCCACCACAACCTCCTACACCACCACCTCAAGGGAACGACACCTTCAACAACAACGAAGAAGAAGCTCCACCATCCAACAATCGGAAGCTGACCCGAGTTCGAGCACAAGTGACCAAGAACCATCCCCTAAACCAAATCTTTGGTGATATACAAACAGGGAGAATCACTCGCTCTAAAACTCGCCTAGCTAACTTTTGTGAGCATTATTCTTTCATCTCTAGCATTGAGCCCTTGAAGGTAGAACAAGCTCTAGAAGATGCTGATTGGGTGAACGCGATGCATGAAGAGCTTCAGAACTTCGAGAGGAACGAAGTGTGGACACTCGTGGAGAAGCCCAAGGATGAGCAAAACATCATTGGAACCAAATGGGTGTTTCGGAACAAGCAAGATGAAGACGGTCAAGTCGTACGGAACAAGGCTCGTCTCGTAGCCCAAGGATATACGCAAGTCGAAGGTATGGACTACGGTGAGACCTACGCCCCCGTCGCTAGACTTGAAGCTATTCGCATTCTTCTTGCTTATGCTAATCACCATGATATCACGCTTTATCAAATGGAGATTAAAAGTGCCTTCTTACATGGTGAGATTGAAGAAGAAGTCAATGTTAAGCAACCACCTGGTTTTGTGAATCCCAAGAAACCTAATCATGTGTACAAGCTTTGTAAAGCTCTTTATGGTCTTAAGCAAGCCCCTCGTGCTTGGTACAAATGCTTAACGAAGTTTCTCATTGAAAAGGGTTTTGAAATTGGTAAAATTGATGCCACCTTGTTCACTAAGAGAGTTAATGGTGAATTATTTGTGTGCCAAATCTATGTGGATGATATTAGCTTTGGATCTACTAACCCACAATTCAGTGAAAGATTTGGAAGGTTGATGTCCGAGAAGTATGAGATGTCTATGATGTGTGAGCTGAAATTCTTTCTTGGTTTGCAAATCAAGCAAACGAAAGAAGGAACTTTCATCTCTCAAACTAAGTATACCAAGGACTTGATCAAGAAGTTCAACATGCAAGAGTGCAAAGGTATGAAAACCCCCATGCCTACTAGTGGACATGTTGATCTTACCAAGGAGGATGAACCGGTTGATCAAAAAGTTTATCGATCTATGATTGGTTCATTGCTATATCTATGTGCCTCTCGTCCTGATATTATTCTTAGTGTTTGCATGTGTGCTAGATATCAAGCTGCACCTAAAGAGTGTCATCTCTTGGCCGTGAAACGTATTGTGAGATATTTGATACAAACACCAAACTTTGGCATTTGGTATCCCAAGGGATCTTCCTTTAACCTTGTTGGCTATTCCGATTCAGACTATGCCGGTGACAAGGTTGATAGAAAATCCACCTCGGGTACTTGTCAATTTTTGAGCAGATCTCTTGTATCTTGGTCCTCCAAGAAACAAAACTCAGTATCTCTATCTACTGCCGAAGCTAAGTATATTGCTGTTGGATCTTGTTGTGCGCAATTGTTATGGATGACACAAACGCTTAAGGATTACGGAATCCATGTTAGAAAAGTTCCATTACTTTGTGACAATGAAAGTGCTATTAAAATTGGTCATAATCCTGTGCAACATTCTCGAACTAAACATATTCAAGTTAGACATCATTTCATTCGTGATCATGTTGCCAAAGGAGATATCAATCTTAAGCATGTTCGCACTAACAAGCAATTGGCCGATATCTTTACTAAACCACTTGATGAGAAAACATTTTGTTACTTGAGGAGTGAGTTGAACATCATTGATGCTTCAAACATGAGCTAGACTCACTCGGTTGCATGCAAGGGCATGAGCTTTCTTGATATTTCCATGTAGCCCTAATATGTTATCTTATGCCATGGAATTCTATGCTCCCTTGTATTGCATCTAATCTTTTGTAGGTACTTGGAAGAACTTCATTCCACAAGATTGCCCTCAACTCAAATCATAAGCAATCTTGTCATGACCAAGTATCCACAATCCCTCTTGGTGATGGAAAGAAGACAACAAAAACATATCCTTGACATATACTTGATCATAATTGCAAAATCTCAATTGGTATCATGTCAAATGGATATATCTATTGTTCTTCCTTGCATGACTAACCTTTGTAGGTGACAAGTGTACTAGAACGAGAAGGATTGCTCCCAACTCAAGATGATCTTCATCAACCTCGAGCATCCTCAACAAGTTCACCTACAAGCAACGTCATCAACATCACTCAAAGGTATGTACTCATATCCTTGAAAAGGCTTTACTCCAAGTCATGAGCTAAAGCAACTCAAGTGATATGAAGACATTAAAAGGTTTAATCGAAAAATGGTAACCCCATTTTGAGCTTAACGTTGAGTATGACCTATGATCAAGTATTCTTGCTTGGCTCCTAAGTCAACATACTCCAATATAGGTGACCTAGTCGCCGCCCATCATCTAGTTAAGTATTTTGGATGGTTCACTTTCTATTTTGCGAAGACGTCTTGGAACCACTCAAATCTTCTCTAGGTGATATCCCTTTGTAAAAACTTTCACATTCCCTTTGAAACTTTTTTCTTGAAAACAGTAACTTGGTCTCTTATTTCTTTTCTGTTTTAGTCGCTTTTGCCTCGGAGCCGCCGATACATATATCTCGGTTCTACCGACATTGCAGATAAGCTGCACCACAAAATCCCGGTACCACCGATTTATCTGTCTCGGAGTCACCGATTTGTTTTCTTTTCTTATTTATGTTCGCAGTTGTGAATTTATGTTTCTTTTGCAATGTTTTAAGCAATAATTCTGTTACTTCGATGATCCCGTTTAAAAAAAATCGGGGGAGAATAACAAAAGAAAATCTTAGGGAGAGAAATTCCTTTCAATGATTCCCTCAGTCTTCATTTCCATGAACCCTACATTCAATGACCCTTGTTCTCAAGAATCCCTTCCTATCAATGATCCCTGTATCTATTCCTGTGTTTGACCTTTTTGGAAATTAATACCAAAGGGGGAGAATACCAAAGCTTCATGCTAAAGAGGAAGATACATGCTTATGCAAAGGGGGAGATATGATCAAGGGGGGGAGCCAATATCAATATTCATATAAGGTGAGAATATCAAATTAGGGGGACAAAAACATATTTGGAGGATCATCTAAGATGAGTTGGAAGTTTACTTTTCTCACCCTATCCAATCCCAACATCTACGTGCTGAGATTCAGGGGGAGAGGATGCTTTAATATTGTCATATCTAAGGGGAGAAAGAAATAATTTTGGAGACATATCAATCTTAAGAAATACTATCTTCTATATGTTCTCCATATCTTGGTACTTTTGAGTTCTATTGCCTTGTTGATTGGTAGAATACTCTTGTGTTTCCTAACATTGTTTTCTCAAGTGTATTTCTACTACAAGAGTGCTCAAGAACTCAAGGTAAGTATTTGCATCACATCTTTGGTCAAGATGATCCCTTGCTTCTTGAACATATTGTTTGCAAGAGTGAAGTCTTGAACAAGGATACATCTCATTCATATATATTTTGATGCATATATCCAAGATACACATGACTTCCTTTATCCTTTCTACTATTTGTGTGCCCATGCATTCCAAAGCAACTATCCTTTAAAGGGATTGCTCACATTTAGGGGGAGCAAATCTAAGTCATGTGTCTCTCAAAGTCTTCATTATATCCATGTATATATTTATTTGAAGCTTTGATTGTATGTTGTCATCAATTACCAAAAAGGGGGAGATTGAAAGCACAATATGCTCCCTTGGTGGTTTTGATAATTCATGACAACATACATTGTCTCTTGGACTAACACTTTTACCTAGTGTATTTCAGATATAGTCCATAGAGAAGGGCTGGCAAAAGGATTCTGGAGATTGTGGAAATACCCCAGGATGCAAGGAAATGGATTGGCAAAGATTCAAGGAAGAGGACTCTACATTTTACAGTTGTGAGAAATCACTTTGAGTCCATAGGAAAGCCAATACTATTAAAAGGGGGTAAGGTTTTGATTGGTGAACAAAATGCTCATACGTGCACAGGTGATAGTCACCAAAAACACCCACAAGCTCTTCCACAGAGTCTGTCCATAGCCAGATATTCAAAATCGGTGCAACCAACATTTCCATCCCGGTGCCACCGATTCTCAACTCAGACAGACTCAGCCAAACCCTAGCCACTTCGGTGCAACCGATTCCATACCGGTGCAACCGAATTTAGGTTGCCAACTTTCTGTTACGCAAATTCACAATTTCGGTACCACCGAGATTGTTGGATCGGCGTCACCAAGAATGTCAATCTGACCGTTGGTCACCTTATCAGTGCAACCGAGTTTCCTATATCGGTCTCACCGAGATTCAAAAGTTGCCACCTTTTGGTCACTTCGGTACCACCGAGATTAACACATCGGTGTCACCGAGTTGGTCATTTTGTGTGTAACGGTTGGATTTTTGGGGATGCCTATATATACCCATTCACCACCACCTACTCGAAAGAGAAGCACTCAGAACTATTCCAGACATGCCCCATCCAGTTTTCTGAGAGAGAACCACCTACCCTGGTGTTGAGGTCAAGATCTTCCACTCCAACCATATGGATCTTGATTTCTAGCCTCCCCAAGTTGCTTTCCACAAATCCCATCTCTTCCACCAAGCCAAATCTGTGAGAGAGTGATTGTGTGTTGAGGAGTCTATGATCTTGAAGCACAAGAGCAAGGAGTTCATCGTCATTACCGAGCCTATTACCTTTTGGAGGGTGGTGCCTCCTAGATTGGTTAGGTGTCGGTTGGGAGCCTCCTACTTCGTGTTGTGGAGTGAACCAAGAAGTTTGTACGGGCAAGGAGATCGCCTACTTCGTGAAGATCTACCCATAGTGTGGCTAGTCCTTCGTGGACGGAAGCCGTTATGGAATAGTCAAGGTTGCTACTTCGTGGACCCTTATGGGTGGAGCCCTCCATGGACTCTCGTGACCGTTACCCTCCGTGGGTTGAAGACTCCATGAACGTGGACGTACGATAGCACCACCTATCGGAACCACGGGAAAAATCTTTGCGTCTCCAATTGGGTTTGATCTCCATATCTCTACCCTTTACTTCATGTGCAATGTCTTTTCTTTCCGCTGCGATATTTGTTGACATGCATGTGTAGGCCTATTAGACTTGCTAGACTTGCGATAACTATTAAAATCTACAAACCAATTAACTTGGGAAAAGGTTAGGTTTTAAATTACTGCTAGTAGTCTATTGACCCCCCCCCCCCCTCTAGACACTCTTCTAGTGATCCCTCAATTTTGTCCCAAGTGCCAGAGTTAGGTATGATAGCACTATTAGCTATCTAATCACTAGGTAATGTCTGTTTTGCCACTGTGGTTGCCCCTTGAGCTATAAAAGGAGTCCCAAGGCAACCTAGCTAAAGATTCGGACCTTTGGACACTTGTACTAGCGTAGCAGCTCTCCCGAACGCGACCTTGCCGGGTTTGAACGCTGCGTGAGCTTCGTGTTCCCCCGATCAATCCACCAAAGCAGGAGTAGGGTTTTACGCTTCTCAGCGGCCTGAACCTGGGTTAAACACCAGCGTCTCATTGTCCTGCTGCCTCATTATCTCTGCTCTTTGTGCAACGTGACCTCACCCCCGCCAAACCACAAAGGGGCCCGTGGCCCTATAGGTGATCGTGTGCATCGTGACCCGACATCTTTGGCACGCCAGGTAGGGGGTGCGTCATTTGCACGAACATGAGATCATGAGTGGTGCATCGATCTTCATCGCTATCTTCTTCATCTATGGCTCCCAAGAAGAAGACCGGCGCAACTACGCATCCCTCCACTTCGAAGGCCCCCTCGCACGCAGCTGCGGACGCCATTGACACCGCGGCGGTGACGAGTGAGGTTGGTGTCGTGGGCGACGCGACTAGCGCAGGCGGGGCCACCGTCATGTCCCCCGTGGCCAAAGCTGGAGCGAGGAATGCCGAAGAGGAGCAACAGGAGCAACATTTTGGCAAGCTCGGCCCTAGTGCCGCGGGAGGAGGAAATGTTCGGTCTCTACCTCCCCGCCGCACTGGTGGCTGCGGCCGCAATAGCGTCGCCCAATCTAGGGCAAGCCGTGATCTCCCAGCTGCGCCCGTCACAGGCGCAGCTGCTGGGCGCTCACCTCGCCCAGAGCAAGACAGGGCGCCAAGCGGGGCCGTAGACCCACAAGTTCGACCTCCTCCACGTCAGACCGCCTCGGCGACCGATGCACGAAGACAAGAATGCGGCGACGCTCCTCTTGGTTCCACCAGGAGTCTAGCAATGACGCGATCCGCCTCTCTAGCCATGCCAGCCACGGCAACAGAAGCGATGGCGCGGGCCCAACTGCTGTTAAATATCCCGCCGGCGGCTGACAAGATGGACGAATGGAGAGCCATCATCCAGAGTTTGATCGGCTTCGTTGAAGTGAGCTAATCGCAAAATGCAGAGCCATCGCGATACCCGCGGACAGCGACGACGGCCCGGTCTGACAGTCGTGTCGAGGGGGCTGCGCCAACGGTGCAATCCCCTCCGCAACAACAGACCCAGAGGCAGCCACAACGAGCTCCACGTGTCGACGAGCCCGACGAAGCATCTATGGTCTCCTCCGGCCCGCACGATCACCAGGACCAGCGGCGTGTCCTGGACGACCGGTGGAGGGAAGACGCGCGCGTCACCATAGAGAGATGCCGGGAAGCACACCGCCAATCCGACAGGCGCAACGGCCTAGATGCTGGCGACCCCGCTCCCAGTCCTGGCAGTTACCTACCTTATGAGGTTGGGTGCCCTGCCTTCACTCGCGAGCTGCGACAGGTCCGTTGGCGGGAAGCAAAACCCCACGTAATTCCTGGGCATCTATACGATAGCTGTTCAAGCCACCGGGAGAAGAGATGAGAAGGTGCTCGCCAACTATTTCCCTTTGGCACTCAAGCCAAATGTGAGATAGTGGCTGATGCAATTGCCGGAGAACTCTATTTCATCATGGGCTGACTTGTGCAACGAGTTTGTCGGCGCCTTCACAGGTGGCCACCAGGAGCCAGGGCAGCCCAGGGACCTGCAAGTCCTTCCGCAGAAGGAGGGAGAAACCTTGCGGAAGTACATCCTGAGATTCAGTCGAGTGCACCGCAATATTCCAGAGATACACCCCGCAGCCGTGATTGTTGCGTTCCATTCGAACGTGCGCAATAGGAGGATGCGAGCCTAGATGAATGTTAAACTCCCCAAGACCGTCAATGAGTTGTACACATTGGCAGACAAGTGTGCTCGTGCTGAGGAAGGAAGGTGACTGCCCGGAGAGGAGGCTGGCGTCGAAGTAGACTCAAATGACGATGATGATGCCCCTAGCCCGAAGGGAAAAAGCCGAAGGCGCAACAAGAAGTGTAAGGGAAAAATAGTGTTGGCCGTTGATTGCTCTGGAAATCTTAATGCCGCAAGAAGGCCAAGGCCGAGGCCCCCGGCAAGGTAGCTGTTGCATGCGCTGATTGCCGGGAGGCCGCAGTGGCAGAGAAAACCGGAAAGTCTGACGGGCCGTACTGCAAAATCCACAGCACCAAAGGTCATGATCTCCAAGAATGCCGCCAAGTTGAGCAGCTTGCTGAGAAGCAGAAGGCTGAATACGAGAAGAATGACAAGGAGAGAGGCTAAGATGGTACTGCCGGGAAGGGCCGTGGTGGTAGAGAAGGCCGCCGCGGCAAGGCCCCGCAACAGAAGGAAACACCGGCTAGAGGCCGCGAGAAGAAAGAAGGAGATGATATGAGTGATGACGGGGATGATGAAGAGTCCAGTGATCGAGAATTCCAGAAGGCAACTTAAGCTATGTGTGTTAACGGGGGTGCGCCCTTGCATTCCTCTCATTGCCAGCTCAAGCAGTGGGCGTGTGAGATCAACGCCGTAGAACCAGCTACAGAGTCCAGAAGGCCACTCAAATGGTCCCGCACACCTATCATCTTTGACGAACAAGATCATCCTGACCGCATCACTCTAGTCGGATGTGTGCCTGTGTTGGTCTCCCCAACAATCCACAACCTCGAAGTAACCAAGATGTTAGTTGATGGCGAGGCGGGGTTGAACTTAATCTCCCCTAAGGTGGTTGAAAGGTTGCAGATCCCTGACGGAGAACTCAAAGCTACGGGTACGTTCCAAGGAATCAACCCCGGCAGGAGCCGACCCAAAGGAAAGATCACTTTGCCCGTGACGTTTGGCGGGGAGTTGAACTACCGGACTAAGAAGGTGGTGTTTGATGTTGTCAAACTCCCTCTGCCTTACGTTTGGCGGGCAGCATCCCACTATGCTTACAACACTTTGAAGATGCCAGGGCCCGTGGGAATCATCTCCATCCCATCTGATAAGAAGGATGCAGTTATATGTGTGGACAAAATGTATCGAGACGCGGTAGAAGCTGAGGTCGTGGAGACCCCAGCTCCCGCCAAGGAATCAAAGAAGGGGAAGAAGTCTAACAGAGACACCGGCAAGGACTCTGGGAAGCGCGCATCTTCGGAGTGCGCTGCACCCGTCGAGGACCTGCCGGAGAGTTCCACTAGCAAGAGATCCAAGGCCACTTATCCTGCAACGAAGAATGTCCCGGCAGGACGGGATGGCGCTGATGGTACGTTTATCATCAATGCCACCCTTAATGACAAATAGGAAAGCGCGCTCGTTGCCGTCCTGCGGGCGAATGTCGATGTGTTTGCTTGGCAACCATCCGATAGCCCCGGTGTTCCCAGGGAGGTAATTGAGCACCACCATGCTGTCTGCCCTCATGCCAGGCCCGTCAAGCAGAAAGTTAGAAAACAATCCTTGGAGCAGCAGCAGTTCATCACCGAAGAGATCAAGAAACTCGAAGCAGCTGGTTTGGTCAGAGGAGTGTTGCATCCAACATGGTTAGCCAAGCCGGTAGTGGTGCGCAAGGCGAATGGGAAATGGAGGCTTTGCATTGATTTCACTGATTTAAACAAAGTATGCCCGAAGGACCCTTTTCCCTTGTCGCGCATCGATCAGATTGTTGATTCCACTTCTGGGTGTGACTTGCTTTCCTTCTTGGACGCGTACTCCGGATACAACCAGATATTCATGGACAAGGAAGATGAGGAAAACACCGCGTTCATAACTCCGTGTGACACGTACTGCTTTGTACGTGTGCCCTTCGGGTTAAAGAGCACTGGTTCTACCTTTGCAAGGGCCGTGCAGATTAGATTTGAACCTCAGTTGCACAGAAACGTGGAAGCTTACATGGATGACATAGTAGTCAAAACCAGAGATGAAGCAACCCTCATACAAGACTTGGAAGAAACTTTTATGAACTAGCGTAAGATCAATTTGAAGCTCAACCCTGAGAAGTGTGTGTTTGGTGTCCCATCCGGCAAGCTGCTTGGGTTCTTCATATCTCAGCGGGGAATAGAAGCCAATCCAGACAAGATCAAAGCCATCGAGTAGATACAAGCACCCAAGTCCGTCAAGGACGTAAGATGCTTGGCCGGATGCATTGCCGCGTTGAGTAGGTTCATCTCCAAATCCGCTAAACGCGCCCTACCGTTTTTCAAGATTCTGAAAAAGGCCGGCCCGATGAAGTGGACCCCGGAAGCAGAAGCAGCGCTGCAAGATCTGAAAGCTTACCTTTCCTCCGCTCCCACCTTGGTCGCGCCTAAACCGCAAGAACCATTGCTGCTATACTTGGCGGCAACGAATCAAGTGGTTAGTGCAGCACTGGTGGCACAGCGAGAAGTGGATGAAGATGCAGCCGCTGCAACTGATTTCACCGGGGGTGGAACCGAAGCACTCGCGGCAGGACCAGATACGAACCAAGGGGAACCTAAGCAAGCAAACGAAGGCAGTTTCAAGGAAGTGGCGAAGAAGAAAGTGGTGCAGCGACCAGTGTACTTTGTCAGCTCCTTGTTACAAGGGGCTAGGTCAAGGTACTCTGGAGTGCAAAAGTTGATCTTCGGCCTTCTCATGGCCTCGAGGAAGCTGCGCCACTACTTCCAAGGCCACGAGATCATTGTTGTCACCCGCTTTCCGTTGCAGCGTATATTGACGAACCCCGAAGCCACTGGCAGGATAGTTGAGTGGGCGCTAGAGCTGTCAAGTTTTGGCTTAAAGTATGAGAGCACTTCCACATTTTAGAGCAGGGCGTTGGCGGAATTCATTGTGCAATGGACGCCCACGCCAGACGAAGAAGTTCCAGAGACAATTCTCCCAGGCAGAGAAGCGCCTAAGGAATGGATCATGTATTTTGACGGTGCTTTCTCGCTTCAGGGCACCGGAGCGGGCGTGCTCTTGACCGCCCCTACCGGAGAGCATCTCAAATATGTGGTCCAAATGCACTTTCCCCGGGAGGAAGCCACCAACAACACCGCTGAATACGAGGGGCTCCTTGCCAGGACTTAGAATCGCGATGGATTTGGGAATCAAGAAACTGTTCATCCGAGGAGATTCTCAACTCGTGGTGAGACAAGTCAACAAAGATTATCAGAGTCCGTTGATGGAAGCATACGTGGAAGAGGTGAGGAAGTTGGAGGAGCAGTTTGATGGATTGCAAGCAAAACATGTACCACATGCAGAAAATAGCGTCGCTGATCATCTGTCAAAGTCAGCCACGCAAAAGCTTCCTGTGGAACCGGGGACCTTTGTCCTCCACCTCACTCAGCCATCAGTATCCCCATCAATGATGACCAGGAAAAGAAGAAAGCTGAACTCCGGCAAGCATTTCCCGGAAGAGCTTCTTGAAGCTCCTAGTAGAGAGGCTACCGGAGACAGTCTCATTCCAGTTGGTGAGCAGCTCCCTCCTGCAGGACCCCAGGTCCTCGCGGTCGAGGTAAGCGTTCCCACGAACGAGGAGATGCCTTTAGTCCTCGTTGTCGAGTCATAGGCTCCAGCTTGGGCACAACACATAGTCCACTTCCTTCAAACAGGAGAACTTCCCGAAGAACAAGAAGACGCCGAAAAAGTAGCCTGTCAGTCAAGTATGTACCAGTTTGTCGATGACACTATGTACAAAAAAAGACCAAATGGTGTGAAATTAAGGTGCATTCGCTGGGAAGATGGACTGAAGCTGTCGGCAGAGATTCACGGAGGCATGTGTGGGTCTCACATTGGATCAAGGGCCCTTGCCGGAAAAGCCTTCCGGCAGGGTTTCTATTGGCCCACGGCCCTCCGAGATGCAACTGAGCTGGTCACCAAGTGTGAAGCCTGCCAGTTCCATTCCAAGAACATCCATCAGCCAGCGCAAGCTCTCAAGACGATCCCTTTATCCTGGCCATTCACGGTCTGGGGGCTCAATATTTTGGGCCCCTTTCCCCGCGCCGTCTGGGAATTTGAATTCTTGTTCGTAGCAATCGACAAGTTTACAAAGTGGCCAGAGGTGGAACCAGTGAGGAAGGTGACCGCGCAGTCAGCTGTCAAGTTCTTGAAAGGACTGGTGTGTCGTTTTGGAGTGCCCAACAGGGTGATCACCGATAATGGCACCCAGTTCACGAGTCGTACCTTTATGCAATACATCCAAAGCCTTGGAAGCAAGGTCTCCCTCGCCTCTGTTGCCCACCCGAGAAGCAACGGGCAAAGTCGAGAGGATGAATACTGAAGTGTTGCACGGGCTCAAGACAACAACTTTCGATAGACTATGAAGAAGCGGCAAGCATCTTTGGAAGTTCTACCCGTAAGGCGCGGTTGCCGGGCTCAGTCCCCGGCAACCACCTTTTGTACAAGCCTTGCCGCAGTGCATGTAACCCTCTATACAAAGCTAGGCACAGACCCTGTGGATGCAATAATAAAGCTAGGCATTGCATCATACCATTGAACTGCATGTTTACTATGCTTTTTATATGTTGCAATGTTATCACTTTTAAGTTTTAGAAATTTGCTAGAGTACTTGATGAGCCTGTGATCCTTGTTACTGCACTCTCTCTCTCTCTAGAGGGAAGAGGCCTCTTGCCATACATGTTTTGTCACCAGGAAAACAAGGAAGAAGGGCAAAGAAACAACGATGGCGGGCCGTCGTGCTCCAGAAAGAGATACTGCGTGAAAAGATAAGTCTAATCGCATATCCCAAGCTCGATGCCATTTACTCCCTTAAGGAAACCCCTCTTGTTTCTTTTGATTGTGTACCATGGAGTTCATCACGCAACGGAAACCCTTGTCGGGACGAGCCACCCCCCAGCTCCTGTCGCTTATCATTTCTGGGGGGCCGCGCCGATACCGACAAGGAGCCTTGCCGGGAAATGATAACAGCCTGCTGCCGGTGGGTCGCTCCCCCTTGGCGCTCTCGGATAGTACCAACCCGACAAATAGTTCCATGCGGCAAGGAGAAACATGTTGACACAGTACAAACAAGGAGAAAGAAAAGGGATATTACTTAAGGAAGAGAAATAGCATTCTTTCATTCATTTTCGGTACAAAATGGATAAAGACACATTAGAGGACGCCCCTTTAATTACTCTTTATTTGGCTTTCTCCCCTAGGAACAAGCTACAAAAGGAGAAAGGACTAAAGGAGGGCCTAAGAAGAAGCCCAGCCTGACCCCGTCAGGATTGGCAGGGTGCGGCTCGGCAGGACTACCGGTAGGGAAGACGAAGCCCAAGTCCACGAGCCTACCAAGGTCCAGCTGAGGGGAGGAGGAGGCGCCCAAGTTGAGAACCCCCGGCAAATCGCTCTGCCGGGGGGGAGAGCTAGCTGACGGTGATGGTGCGACCGACTGTCAGCTAGAGCCCAAGTCGTCGTACTCCAACCTGACGACCTGGTCCTCGCTGTCGCTGTCTTCACCGACACTGTCCTCCTCGTCGCTATCGCTCAAGGAGGAGCTTTCATCGTCGCTCGAGCTCCCTTCGCAGCAGCCAAGACGAGTGCCCGAATGCCCATAGATCTTGATGGAGAGCGTGTCGGCCTCCACAAGCTTGAAGCAGAGGACGTACCCATCCATGAAGTTATGGGCGCATGCGAAGGTTTTCCACCCGCGCCTGAGGAGCATGACGCGAGGCGCCGGAAACTAAACGTCAGCCTGCATGGCACCATTACAGCAGCCGTGCATGCGCAACCACATCATGTGCGGCCTGTCGACCTCCATCACCCTGGCGAAAGGGCGAGGGAGTCGCAAACGGCTACGGAGAGGGCCCCGCAGCCGAACGACAAACTCCAGCGCCGTACCTTCATTATGTCCCACCGCTGGAGAAGGAACCGCCGACGGAGCAGGATCAGGTGTGGCGCTGCGCCTCCCCCGGCCGCGAGCCCCGCGCCGTCCCCGGCCTCTTCCAGCGCTCCCACCATGCGCGCTGGAACCGCCTCCCGTCGCCGTGGCTGAAGCAGCGGCATGATCCCGAAGGGAAGCTCTCGTCTCCACGACGGAAGCTGGGAGTCATCCTCGCCCCCTCGTCATGGTGGTGACTAGTGCATCCAAAGATGGAGATGGAGAAGAAGGGCAAGCTATGTGAACTTGAGATCGAGGAGGAGAAAGATGGAGATGGATGAGCATCGCCCGCTGTGACCCCCTAATTTATAGGGAAGGGCACGGGGGCTGGCTCTCCTCCGCTCCAAGGCGGCCGCCCATCTCCACCAATCCCACTATCCACGATCACGGGCGAACAGGTAACCGCTCCATTGCACCAATCCCTGGCGCTGCAGGTACTGCCACTCCCACACCGATGAGCCATGCGCATCCACCGCAAACTCCCCGCAATGCATGCGACGCGCGTGGCGGAAACGGCCTGAGGTAGCAAGTAAGTGCTGGCTGAAAAGTCGGCAGTTACTCCCTCATATTACGCGCCTGTGCATAAATTTTGGGCCTGCCCCAACGGTTATGGGCGAGCGCGTTTGGGCCAGACCCGGGGGCTCCTATCGGTGCACTAGGACTGGGGTACCTAGTGCCCCTGACTTATGCACAGGCAGTAGTAGCAGAACCCCGTCAAAACCCAGTCTAAGCCAGAGAAGCCGCTCTACGTAAGATCAAGGAGCGCATCAAGAAGACAAAGCCAACATCCAAGACCAAGACCCCGGCAGAAGCAGCCTATGCTGGCTAGCAATGCCGGCAAGGATGATGCAACGGCCCAGTACGGGACCAAAACACGCCAGTCACGTCTCCGGTGCCTGCCGGGGGCCAACGCGCACACATCTTCAGGAAGACCCGTCAAGCCATCCCCTGGCAGGCGCGAGCCCATCGGCCACCGCTCCACCGCATCGCAACGCCAGTCATTTGTCGATGCGGTGTCGATCCCTCAGGTGGCTAAGTGGATCTCGCTAAGCACGTGGCGACGCGCCGGAAGGCAGATTATGCCCATTTGACACCCGTCCAGAGGCGTGTCAAGATACTAAGCAACAGTCAGCCAAGCGGTGGTAAGAGCCTGCCGGGGATGCACCCCTGCACGCCACCTAGGCTAGCAGTTATGGCATTTTGTCCTAAGTGCCAGAGTTAGGTATGATAGCACTATTAGCTATCTAATCACTAGGTAATGTCTGTTTTGGAACTGTGGTTTCCCCTTGAGCTATAAAAGGAGGCCCAAGGCAACCTAGCTAAATATTCGGACCTTTGGACACTTGTACTAGCGTAGCAGCTCTCCCGGAGGTGACCTTGCTGGGTTTGAGCGTTGCGTGAGCTTCGTGTTCCCCCGATCAATCCACCAAAGCAGGAGTGGGGTTTTATGCTTCTCAGCGGCCGGAACCTGGGTAAAACACCAGCGTCTCATCGTCGTGCTGCCTCATTATCTCTGCTCTTTGTGCAGCGTGACCTCACCCCTGCCGAACCACAAAGGGGCCCGTGGCCCCATAGGTGATCATGTGCATCCTGCCCCGACAGTGTTGGTCCACCTACCTAGCAGTCGGCAGTGCCATCTCGGGGCAACTTGAGGTATTTTGGCTATCGTCCACTGAGCATAGACGGATGATGCCCCTATATAGAGAGCGCACGACTCTAGATACGGATCTAGCTCACCGGGAGGCCTTGCTGGATTTGTTCTACCTTTGAAGAATGCCTTGTGCATCGGGATTCCAAGGATACTATGGGCTATCACATGGTTGAAGTTTTCCACCGCAGCTTGTGGCTAGTTTGTGATGGATGAGTTGGAGCACCGCTGCAGGGTTAAATCTTTCTGAAAGCCATGTCCGCGATTATGTGGTAACTTGGAAAATTTTCAATACCCACTAATTGAAAACTTGAAATAATATCAACTAAAATACACCAATCGTGTGCGTAACTGTGACTGTCTCTTTTCGAGGGAGTTCAGAAAGAGAACACAGTGGAGTTATGTTTGACTCGTTAGTAGGTGTTCAGGATCACTTCTTGATCATTACTAGCTCACGCCCGTTATGTGTAGATCACTCTTCTTATCCTTGTACTCCTAAGTTAGCCAGATAAACATGCTTAGTGCTACTGCAACCTCACCAATTAACCATTCCTCACACATTAAGCTTTGCTAGTCTTGATACCCTTGGTAATGAGATTGCTGAGTCCCCATGGCCCATAGATTCCTACAACAACAGATGCAGGTACACGTAATGCAATGGTTTGACATGAGAGCGATGATTGTTCTATTTGGAGTTCTTCTTCTTCTTCATCAATCGTAGGATGGGTTCCAGGTCGGCAACCTGGGATTAGCATGGTGGATGTCATCTTCTTTTTGTTTGATTTCATCCGTAGTCTGTTAAGGTACGACAATTTATGGGACCAGCGAGATCCCTTTGTGGTCTGGGAGAGGGGGTCGACGTCCACAAAGAGCAGATCCAACAATGAGAGTGCAGCGACGCAAAGATTTACCCAGGTTTGGGCCACAAAGATGCGTAAAACCCTACTCCTACTTTGGTGGATTATGTTGGGATTTGCCCAAGTTACAAGGACCGCAACATCCCGGCAAGGTGCTAGAGAGTGCAGCTACCCATGCAGAATGGGCAAGGTTTCGACCATTGTAAAGGTAGCCATGGACATCCTTTTATAGGCAAAGGGGTTACCACAGTGGCTAAAATGGTCATTACAAAGGGTAAATGCTGATGAGGACACGTACAGGGACGGGTGTCGATAAAGTTGGTTTTGGAGCGGTATCCGCCACATAGCCGACAGGCTCTACCTAACCGCTTGCGCGCCCGCCACTTGTCGGTAGAGTTTTACGAGTGCGCCACCCGTTAGGGACCGGTGGGAGAGCGGGGGCAGCAGGGAGCTTGCCGGCCATGAGCTTGCCAGTGCTTAGCTTGCCGGCCTTGAGCTTGCAGGAAGATATTGGTTTGCCGGCTCCGCCTCACCAGGTCTTGTCTTGCCGGCTCTACCTTGCCGCAAAACTGTGCCGGCGGGGGAAAGTTCATTCCCGACGAGTTCTTGGTCTTGCTTGCTGATGTATTGCTTGCCGGATGCATTGCTTGCCGGCAATATTGTCTCCTTGTCGGGTCTGCTTTGCTATAGCTCTAGACTGGCAAGATGCCGTGCATGGAAGATTTGTGAGGCCCTAGTTCTCACTACACCAATAGGAGCCCCCAGGATCGCCTCCAGCAAAGAACTTCGAAAGATCTTGATGCTGGAGGTGGGACCAAACTTGGCATGGGTCTTGATCGTCACATCTTTCTTACTAGAAAACCATTAGCAGAGAACTCTGAAGATCTTGATGCTAAAGGTAATCCACTCCCGACGGAGAACGCGAAAGATCTCAACGCCGGGAAAGCTTCTGTTTTCGGCAGAGAACTCTGGATTCTCGATGCCGGTCTTCGGGAAGATTATTCTCCGAACTTGTTGGCACCTTCCTGCCGAAAGCATCGGAGATCATCCAAGCAGCCACCACTCCCCATCACCGCTGCAAAGACACCCATAAAGAAAATAGTTTTTCTTTAGTCAATCAGGCCATATTATGTGAATAACGCATATTCGTATATCCTATGCTTCTCCCTTGATTAATTTCGCCCATGTATAAATTATACCACACGCTTTCCGAATTGCTTCCCGGTGCGCATGCTCCAGTCGGCGGCGCTTGAGGAAACGGGTCCTTAGCAGCCAGCCGGGAACACCGCCTTCTAGAAAGGTTAACCTTCTCGATCATAGTGCAATTGTCCTCGTTATTGAGCATGCTCGAAACAACAAGGAGTGCAACCAATCCTGACAAAGGCTCCTTCGCATGTAGGTTTATATACACTGACGATATTGTTCAAGGACGATAATAAGAACAGCAAGAAATCATGAAAAGGACTCACCTCGGGCAGATGCCCCCGACTCACCTCGGGCAGAGAACTCGACGATCTCAATGCCTGATGGCTTCGGCAGTGGCATATTCTTGTTTTTCTTCCGATAGAGAACTTTGAGGCTCTCAATGCTGGCTTGCCGGCAGAGAACTTCGGGGTTCTTGATACTGGCTCGCCGGCAGAGAACCTTGAACTTCTCGATGCCGGCAAGGCTTTAGGGTTCAGCAGAGAACTCTGGGGTTCTCGATGTTGGCTCGCCAGCAGAGAAACTTGAAGTTCTCGATGCCGGCTAGACTTTAGGGTTTAGCAGAGAACTCTGGGGTTCTCGATGCTAGCTCGACGGCTGAGAACCTTGAAGATCTCAACGCCGGCAAGAATTTAAAGTTCATCAAAGAACTCTGGGGTTCTCGGTGCTGGCTCGCCGATAGAGAACCTTGAAGTTCTTGAGGTCTGCAAGGCTTCAGGGTTCAACAGAGAATTCTGGGGTTCTCAATGCTGGCTCGCCGGTAGAGAACCTTGAAGTTCTCGACGACAGCATGGCTTCAGAGTTCAGCAGAGAACTCTAGGGTTCTCGATGCTGGCTCGTCGGCAGAGAACCTTGAAGTTCTCGACGCCGGCAAGGATTTAGGGTTCAGCAGAGAACTCTAGGGTTCTCGATGCTATCTCGTCGGAAGAGAACCTTGAAGTTGTCGACGTCAGCAAGGCTTTAGGGTTCAGCAGAGAACTCTGGGGTTCTCGGTGCTGTCTCTCTGACTGAGGACCTTGAAGTTCTCGATGCCAGCAAGACTTTACGGTTCAGCAGAGAACTCCGGGGTTCTCGATGCTGGCTCGCCGGCAGAGAACCTTGAAGTTCTCTACACCGACAAGACTTTTCGGGTCAAGTTGCCCCCCTGGGAGTGCTAACTCAAGCATCAACAAACTTGTACTGGTACACCTGCAACATTTATCCGGCCATGAAATGCCGCAGTAGTGTTTCAACGCAACAAATAAGTCAGCATCTAATGTGGACTTACTTGTGTGCAAGTTTGTCACTTTTACTGAAGCATCCCCATCCTGGAATAACTACGTTTTGCACAATTGTTCCCTACGCTTGTCGGAATACTCTCCAGTTGCGCAAAATCTAGTCAGTGGCGCTTAGGACTAGGTCCTAATTAGCAGCGTATCGAGAACATCGCCTTCCTGGGAGTTTAACGGTCCAAAAACAAATGCAGATGCATAGGCATTGCCGAGCAGACTCGGAACAACCAAGAGCGCAAAATGTGTCGGGAGCGCTCCTTCGCGCACAGGTTATACACAAAAATGCTATTCAAGATGGAGGTTAATCACTAGAAAGTAGTGAAAGTATCAAAACTTAGCTCTTTCTGCAATACAACAAAGACACGACGATGCATCAGGGCGCTGCGCAAAGTGCAAGGAACGCCAAAAATGTCATGTTCCTTCCGCTGCTCTTCGTTGGCTTGATGAAGGTTGTGCTCACACCATTGGAGCGAGTTCGCACACGCGAGCCCCCTACCCGGCGCACCAAAGATGTCAAGGTACGACAATCTATGGGACAGGCGAGGTCCCTTGGCGGTTCGACAGAGGGGGTCGACGTGCACAAAGAGCAGATCCAATGATGAGAGCACATCGACGCCAAGATTTACCCAGGTTCGGGCCGCAAAGATGTGTAAAACCCTGGTCCTGCTTTGGTGGATTATGTTGGGATTTGCCCAAGTTACAAGGACCGCAACAGCCCGGCAAGGTGCTCGAGAGTGCAGCTACCCATGTAGAATGGGCAGGGTTTCGACCTTTGTAAAGGTAGCCATGGACCTCCTTTTATAGGCAAATGGGTTACTACAGTGGCTAAAATGGTCATCACAGAGGGTAAATGCTCATGACGACGTGTACAGGGAAGGGTGTCGATAAAGTTGGTTTTGGAGTGGTGATCCCCCACATAGCCGACATGCTCTACATAACCGCCTGCGCACCCGCCACTTGTCGGCAGAGTTCTGCGCGCGCGCCACTCGTCAGGGACAGGTGGGAGAGTGGGGGCAACAGGGAGCTTGCCGACCATGAGCTTGCCAGTGCTGAGCTTGCCGGCGTTGAGCTTGCCAGAAGATATTGGTTTGCCGGCTCCGCCTACCGGGTCTTGTCTTGCCAGCTCTGCATTGCCAGAAAACTGTGCCGCCGAGGGAAAGTTCCTTCCCGACGAGTTCTTGGTCTTGCGTGCGGATGTAGTGCTTGCCGGATGCATTTCTTGCCGGCATTATTGTCTCCTTGTCTGGTCTGCTTCACGACAGCTCTAGACTGGCAAGACCCCGCACCTAGAAGGTTTGTGAGGCCCTGGTTCTCACTACACCGATAGGGTCGGATCCTGCTCTTCTGTATGATGACTGTATGTATTGATGTATTGAGATATTTATGTTGTAGCATGTGGCGAGTGTAAGCCAACTCCATATACTCATCTCTTATTTACATGTATTGTGACGATTTCCATTCTTGCAAAGCAACCCAAAATACGCTTCTATCCTTCTCAAGGCCCTCGAGCCGTCGCGAGGATAGTACCCCATTTTAGGTGTGACAAAGATAGTCTGCTGGTAGCTTGGTCTTGAGTTGGCTGTTCCTTGAGGGTTGTTGTCCTCCGACAAGGCTTGCCGGTCGAGAGGCTACTCTCTTCTGTGCACAAGTTAGGGTACTAAAGGACCCATTCCTTAGTACACCGACAACAATATTGCCTAATATTGCTAAGTAACAATTAAAATTTCTAATTGTACCTATTACCCTCCTGTAGGTCCACCTCGATCCTTTCAATTGGTATGAGAGCCTTGTTATCTAATCGTGTGGCTTAATCGCCCTAGAGAATGGATACAGATGGGAACCCTCTTGTTGCAATTCCTAAGGATAAGGGTGCCTCTTCCTCAGAAATGTGCATGGCCTTCACCTTCGAGGATTTGGTACGGTCCCTTGCTAATCAAAAGGACGAGGATGATTCTTCTATTGAGGCCTTGGCCCAAATGAGGTTGGCCGCATTGGTTAAAAATCCCACACCACCTGTGAACCCAAGGGGTGTGGCAAAGAAACCAAATGCGACTCTTCCCTCTTTGGTCCAATAACCTCAAGTGAGTGATAACTCCGGTGTTGCATGGTCATATGCTGAACCTAAAGTGGAGAAATCAAAGTATAACCCTGGGTGCAACCCTCCTTTACCTGATGACATTGTCGATTTTGCTTTGTGTAGAGTTGGTATGCAGGATCATCTTAGGTTCGTCAATGATGAGATAATGGGGATTTTGGAGAATGGATACGATCATCAACCCCAAGAATTTCACACCATGTGAAACATATGAGAAGCACCTCAATGACACTGCAATTAATCTCATAAGGAAGGGCATGTCAGACAAACAAAAAAGGCTCTAAATACACATCTGAAATATCAAAGAGCTATGGAATAGCATTGTGATGACCAAGACGATAACTTCTTCCCTTCGACCTGCACAATATGAGATCAGAAAAGGGCCATTACAATACTTTTGCATGAGAAGGGTGAGAATCCCAAGAATCTTCTTGAGTATATGATGGCTCTTGCCGCTGACATTAGGTCTTATGATTATGAAAAGAGCCATGATGGATTCAATTTGACCAAGTGATTTCTTATGGATAAATTGCTAAACTCACTTGCTCCATATCATCACCAAATGGTGTGGGACATAAGAAGAGAGCTTGGTTTCAAGGACATGTCTGCCGATGTTACCATTTCAACTTTCTAATTATTTAAAGAATCGAAGACCAATGCCGCAAGGCACCTTGCCATGCATGGTCCCTCATCACCCAAGACCAACCTTGCCTTGAAGGCCAAGCATGTGTGTGATGAAGTGGTTAGTGAAGAAGTAGATGATGAAGAAGGTGATTAGATTGACTCGGATGAGAGCCCCTCATATGAAGAGATGGCTCTCTTTCCCAAGAAATTTAGTGCAGGAAAATTCAAGGAAAGATTCCCAAAGAAGAAAGTGAGGAGTTGCTACAATGGTCAAGAAACCAGGCATTTCTCAAACGAGTGTCCCTATGAGAAGAGAGAGGACAAACCAAGGTTTCTCAAGACGTTTGTGAAGAATAAGTTGCCCCACCCATTGAACTTCAATAAAAGAGATGGGAAGGCAATGGTAGCACAAGAGGAATCCGACCCCAATGATGTTGTAGGTGTTGACGGAGTAGCTCAAGACACCCAAAACACATTGAGACCTATCAACAAGAGTGGTGATGTTGTCACATACAACTACATGAAAGACTACAAGGGCAATACACAAGTGTCTCATGTCAAAGGTCATGGTAGATGACGATGAGCGTCAAGCTTCCTCGGACAAGGTGAATGTAACTCCACGTCCTAACCCGCCTGTCTTTACTCCTCCTTCCTCTAGTGATTAGTATCTTGATGTGGAGGATCACAATGATGAATGTGACACGAATGATGTTATGTTTTCTAAAATGGAGAAAGGCATGTGATCCCTCCAAGAAAGAAGCTCATTATGTTTCGTACGCTTATGGAGATGGTGAGTAAGCACACCATTACCATTAAGGAACTTGAAACCCTCGTCACCGAGGCAAATGAAAAATATGGAATTCTTGAGTGAAAATTCCAATATGAGGAAGCATGAAATGATGAATTGTGCTTAGAAATTGGTGCAAACATTGATATTCATGCTAAGAAACTTGCCTCCCTAAAAAAGGCTAAAAGCGCTTACAAGGAGTTAATGAATGATAAAAGTAAGCAGAAAGAGTCTCACGCTACTCTTTCTAAGGATTGTGAGCTTCTAAACTTGTCTCTCAAGATGAAGGAAGAGGAGTTCAACATCCTTACAAAGAGTTTTGACAAACACAAACTTACTAATCTTGAAACCCTCTGCGAAGCTTACTCCTCTCGTATTCTCAATGTTTATGCTTGTACAACTAACTCTAGTTGTGACCTAGCTATTTTTCTTGATTAGAACCGCTTGCTAAAACCCCAATTTGAGAAAGGGCTCATTGCTTATTGTGAGTTGCGTTGGCTATTTCCTCGAAGAGGAAGGGTGAAGCAATATAGTAGCAATAAGTATTTCCCTCGGTGAGAACCATGGTTATCGATCCATTAGGATAATCACGACAAATTCACGTTGATAGTACCTACACACATAAAACCAAACACTTGCACCCAACACGGGCAAGAGGGTTGTCAAGCCCCTTGAGCTCGTTACTTGCAAGAATTAATTCTGATAGAGATAGATATATAAAAAGTAAAAATAAATAAACGGTAAATAATTGCAGCAAGGTTTTTAGGGTTTTAGCAATATAATTTGAATAGACCCTGGGGCCATAGTTTTCACTAGAGGCTTCTCTGTCGAACGCATAGCGTACACTGGGTAGACGGATTTTTGTTGGGCAATTGATAGAAAAACACATATATAGTTATGTGATATTAATGGCAATGATCATGTATATAGGCATCACGTCCGTGACAAGTGGACCGAAACGATTCTTCATCTACAACTATTACTCCACCAATCGACCGAAACGATTCTGCATCTATGGTATTAAGTTCATGATAAAGAGAGATGACATGTGTAGACAAAGTAAGACAAGGAATGTGTTTGGACCCCGTCGTTTTATCCTTAATGGCAACAATACAATACGTGTCTTGTCCCCTTCTGTCACTGGGATATAGAGCACCACAAGATTGAACCCACTACAATGCACTCCTCCTGCTGAAGATAAATGAATCCAGTTGGCCAAACCAAATGGATAGATCGCAGAGAATTACAAAGCTATAATAATCATGCATAATAAAGTTCAGAAAAGACTCAATTACTTCGAATGAATAATCTGATCATAAACTCACAATTCATCGGATCCCAACAAAGACACTGCAAAAGAAGATTACATCGGATAGATCTTCACGAGAATCGCGAAGAACATGGTATTGAAGATCAAAGAGAGAGAAGACGTCATCTAGAAACTAGCTATGGACATGTAGGTCTATGGTGAACTACTCACACATCATCATGGAGGAAGTAAGGTTGATGTAGACGGCCTTCGTGATCTATTCCCCCTCCGGCTGAGTATCAAAAAAGGGATCCAGATGGGATCGTAGAAGAACATAGGCTTGTGGCGGCGGAAAAAGTATTTCGGGTGTGTCATTGTTGGTTTTGGGGTAATTCGAAATATATAGAAGTGAAATTTGGTCAGGAAGTGCATGAGGGGTCCACGAGCTCAGGGGGTGCGCCCTACCCCTAGGGCGCGCCCTCCAGGCTCATGGCCACCTCGTGGGTCTTCTAGCCTCCCCCCGAAGCTTTTAGGATGTCTTTATGTCCAAAAATAACTCCCGTAAAGTTTCATCCAATTTGGAGTCCGTTTAGTACTGATTTTCGAAAAAGTCCAAAAACAGGCAAAAGGCAGGAACTGTCTCTCGGCATCAGGGTTAGTCCCAAAAAGTTATATAAAACATATAATTGCACATAAAGTATCCAAGAATAATAATATAATAGCATGAAACAATCAAAAATTATAGATACGTAGGAGACATATCACCATCCCCAAGATTAATTGCTGCTCGTCCTCGAGTAGGTAAATGACAAAACAGAATTTTTGATGCGGCATGCTGCTCAACATGTAATCTGTTTGCAGTATAGATATTGAGAAACGACGAATCAATTAATATCAACATAATAATATCCATGAACATAAGAAGCATAACCGTAAATGTTTAAAAATATACGATCAGTAAAGAATGTTATCCCTACTCATTTTATCATATTAAGAATGGCATGACTCTGTCTTCACCACATAATAAATCATGAGCGCCCGATGTCAAACTAGGCAATTGGATCATACTTCTAACGCGCTTCAGCATTTTCAACTTCACGCAATACATGAGCGTTAGCCATGGATATAGCATATGGGTGGAATAGAGTATGGTGGTAGAGATCAAATGAGACAAAAAGGAAGAAAGTCCCGCGTCAACTAGGTGGAACAACAGGCTATGTAGATGCCCATCAATCGATATCTATGTGAGGAGTAGGGATTGTCATGCAACAGATGCACTAGATCTATAAGTGTATTAAAGCTTGAATGAAACTAAGTGGGTTAGCATCCAACTTGCTTGCTCATGAAAACCTTGGGCATTTGAGGAAGCCCGTCATCGGAATATACAAGCTAAGTTCTATAATATACAAGCACACTAGTATATGAAAGTGACATATCTGGATGCTCTCTATATAAGGAACATGGTTCCACTTTGAGGCACAAGTGTGGTAAAGGATAGTAACATTGTCCCTTCTCTCTTTTTCTCTATTTTTTTCATGGTGGGCTCATTTGGCCTCCCCCATTTTTTCCCTTTTTTATTTTTCGTCTGAAGTCTCATCTCGACTTGTGGGGGAATCATAATCTCCATAATCCTATCCTCACTGGGACAATGCTCTAATAATGATGATCACCACACTTTTATTTACTTACAACTCGATATTACAACTCGATCTAGCATAACATGTAATCAATGATGAATGGTGGCTTTGCCTCAAATACGATGTCATCTCTATATGATCAGGCAAAGCAATATGATGACGAACACACAAATCATGTGATAGAACGGTGGAAGTTGCATGGCAATATATCTCGAAATTGCTATGGAAATGCCATAATAGGTAGGTATGGTGGATGTTTTGAGGAAGATATAAGGAGGCTTATGTGTGATAGAGCATATCATATCACTAGGTTTGGTTGCACCGGTGAAGTTTGCACCGACTCTCGACGTGAGAAAGGGCAATGCACGATACCGAAGAGGCTAGAAAATTGTGGAGAGGTGAGAGTGCGTATATCCATGGACTCACATTAGTCATAAAGAACCCATATAGTTATTGTAAAGCCTTATTAGCTCTCTCTAAGCAAAGTACTACCGCATGACCCTAGGGAGGAGGTTGGTAGGAGTTAACCATCACGCCCCCCCCCCCCCCGATTCGAACAACACGATAGGATTTTATTTCATACATAAAAATGCTCACACCACATCACCATGCCATGACCAATATTTAGATGAGAACTAAATAGAAAACTTTAGTACCAATATTTCTACTAACCAATTATCATCAACCTATATACTATCATATACTACATCAATATAATTAACCCTCACGTCTCTTATTTAGTGAAGCACTACAACAACTTCCTGCTAGGTCAAATGTGATGAAAATGTGTCTCTAGAGTATTCTAACAAATTATGATGAAAATGTGTCTCTCTCAAAAGGTGTGTCCAGAAAACCATAATTGTGGCAAACTAAATGGAAAATAAACTATAATGCACGATGCACCAAGCAAAACACATATCATGTGATGAATAAAAATATAGCTCCAACTGACATACCGATAGATTGGATACGAAAGAGGGGATGCATTCGGGGGCATCCCTAAGCTTAGACGCTTGGATCTTCCTTGGATATTATCTTGCGGTGCCTTGGGCATCCCTAAGATTAGGGTATTTCCGCTCCTTATTCCTTTATCCATCGTTGTCTCACCCAAAACTTGAAAATTTCAGCACACAAAACTCAACAAAACCTCGTGAGATCTGTTAGTATAATATACATATCACATACTTTAGGTTCTATATTAAATTGATTTATATCTCATTATTGCATAATAGGTATTGCATTCTAACTTCTCCATGACTTATACTCCTGATATAATCCATATCATCATCAAAACAAACAAACTATTCAAGCAAAAACATAATCGGTCGGAAACAGAATAGTCGGTAATCATTTGTACTAAAACTATAGTTCAGTGACTTCAAAAATTCTGAAAAGTTAGGACAACCTGAATAATTTGTATAGCAATACTGTGTAAAATTTTCAGCAATTTATCATGTTCCAGCAGAGGGAATACATTCATATACTGTATGCAAAAGTTTTTGTTTTTTTGCATAGGATCAGTTCTACTATCAACCAAATCATCCCAAACGCTTTACTTGGCACAAACACTAATTAAAGACATAAAAACACAATCATTAAAGTAGCAATAATCATGTCATCACACCAAAACAGAAAGTAAAAGCAAAAATTTAAGATAACTATTGGGTTGCCTCCCAACAAGGGCTACTGTTTTATGCCCCTAGCTAGGCATAATGCATTGTTTCAAGTATTCACATCCTTCAAATTGATTCCATAGGTGGCTCTCATAATCGATTCATATGGTGGCTTAATTCTCTTCCTAGGAAATTTTTCCATCCCTTTCTTTAATGGAAATTGGAATCTTATATTACCTTCTTTGATATCGATAAAAACACATATGGTTCGTAGGAAGGGCCTACCAAGTATTATAGGACAAGTCGGATTGCATTAGAATAAGTACACCATTTATTACACCGAATGGTTTCTTAATAGTAGAATCTACTAGATGGAAGTTGAGGGAACATTCATTTCTATCGGTGAGTCCTAACACATCACATAGAGATTTAGGTATAGTGGAAACGCTAGCACCAAAATCACACAAAGCATTACATTCATAATCTTGAATCTTTATTTTAATTGTAGGTACCCATTCATCATGCAACTTTCTAGGTATTGACACCTCCAATTCAAGATTCTCTTCATGGTCTTTTATCATAGCGTCCACAATATGTTTAGTAAAAGCTTTGTTTTGATCGTAAGCATTAGTTGAACTTATCATGGTGTGTAACAAGTAAATACATTCAACCAAAGAACAAATATCATAATTGAATTCCTTGTAATCCAAGGTAGTGGGTGCATCACTATGTGAAGTTTTGACCTCTCCAAACCCACCTTTTCATTTTTATGATTAAGATCATCACCCTCCGAACAATTGGGGCGCCTTGTATTGAAGATCAAAAGAGACAGAGAGAGCCATCTAGGTACTAACTACGGACCCATAGGTCTGTGGTGAACTACTCACACATCATCATCAGGGCAGCAAGGTTGATGAAGAGGCCCTCCATGATCGATCCCCCCTTCGGCGTGGTGCCAGAATGGAGCTCCAGACGGGATCCCGTCGGAACAGAGACTTGCGGCGGCGGAAAATATAACGCCCAAGATGCGATCCTATCCTTATTTTTGGCACGAGGGCCTCGACAGGGATAGAAGCGCATCTCGTCGTTTCGAAAGAATGGATATCATTACAAGTACATGTAAAGAAGAGATGAGTATATGGAATTGGCTTACACTCGCCACAAGCTACATCAATATCACATCAACACAACAACATATCCAAACATCATACAGAAGAGCAGGGTCTGACTACGGATGAAAACAAACGATAAAATGACATCCATCCTTGCTATCCCAGGCTGCCGGCCTGGAACCCATCATAGATCGATGAAGAAAAAGAAGGACTTCAAATCAAACAAGCAACGCGCTCACGTCAAATCATCGCATTACCTTCACCTGCAACTGTTGTTGTAGTAATCTGTGAGTCACAGGCACTCAGCAATCTCATTTCCAAGGGTATCAAGACTATTAAAGCTTAATGGGTGAGGTATGGTTAAGTGGTGAGGCTGCAGCAAGCACTAAGCATTTATTTGAGTGGCTAACTTACGAGTACAAGAATAAAGGGGGACGATCGTCGCATAAACGGACGTGAACTAGTAATGATCTCTAAGAGATCCTGAACACCTACTTACGAACAAACAAAAACCCACCATGTTCTCTCTCAGTTCAAAAATCACGAGAAGAGACAGTCACGGTTACACACACGGTTGGTGTATTTGAAAGCACATTTGCTCCCTTGGTGGTTTTGGTAATTAATAACAACATATAAGTCATTGAACTAATGTTTCCACTAAGTATATTTCAGGAAAAGTTCAATGATAGGGATGGCAAAAGGATTGTGGAAATTACCCCAAGATGCAAGGAAATGAATTGGCAAAGCTTCAAGCAAGAGGACTCTACATTTTACTTTGTGAGAAATCACTTTGAGTCCATAGGAAAGCCAATACTATTAAAAGGGGGTAAGGTTTTGTTGGTGAACAAATGCTCATACGTGCACAAGTGATAGTCACCAAAAACACCCACAAGCTCTTCCACAAAAGTTTGTCCATAGCCAAATATTCAAAATCGGTGCAACCAACACTTTCCACTCGGTGCCACCGATTCCCAAACTCAGACAGACCTAAGCCAAACCCTAGCCTTTCGGTGCAACCGATTCTGCTTCGGTGCCACCGAGTTTAGGTTGCCAACTTTCTGTTATGCAAATTCACAATATCGGTACCACCGAGATTGTTGGATCGGCGTCACCGAGAATGGGCAATCTGACCGTTGGTCACCTTATCGGTGCAACCGAGTTTCCTATATCGGTGTCACCAAGATTCAAAAGTTGCCACCTTTTAGTCTCTTCGGTACCACCGAGATTAACACATCGGTGTCACCGAGTTGGTCATTTTGTGTGTAACGGTTGGATTTTTGGGGATGCCTATATATACCCCTTCACCACCACCCACTCGAAAGAGAAGCACTCAGAACTATTCCATACTTGCCCCATCCAGTTTTCTGAGAGAGAGCCACCTACCCTTGTGTTGAGGTCAAGATCATCCACTCCAACCATATGGATCTTGATTTCTAGCCTCCCCAAGTTGCTTTCCACCAATCCCGTCTATTCCACCAAGCCAAATCTGTGAGAGAGTGATTGTGTGTTGAGGAGTCTATCATCTTGAAGCACAAGAGCAAGGAGTTCATCGACATCGCCAAGCCTATTACCTTTTGGAGGGTGGTGCCTCCTAGATTGGTTAGGTGTCGCTTGGGAGCCTCCTACTTCGTGTTGTGGAGTTGAACCAAGAAGTTTGTAAGGGCAAGGAGATCGCCTACTTCGTGAAGATCTACCCATAGTGAGGCTAGTCCTTCGTGGACGGAAGCTTTTATGGAATAGTCAAGGTTGCTACTTCGTGGACCCTTATGGGTGGAGCCCTCCATGGACTCTCGCGACCGTTACCCTCCGTGGGTTGAAGACTCCATAAACGTGGATGTCCGATAGCACCACCTATCGGAACCACGGGAAAAATCATCGTGTCTACAATTGCGTTTGATCTTCCTACCCTATCCTTTCTACTCATGCTTGTTCTTACTTTCCGCTGCTATAATCTTAGACATGCATGTGTAGGGTGTACTTGACTTGCCATGAAATGCTAAAATCTGCCAACTCTAAAATTTGGGAAAAGGTAGAATTTTTATTTGGTCAAGTAGTCTAATCACCCCACCCCCCCCTCTAGACATACTTTCGGTCCTACTGTATTTTATTTGAGTTTACTTAAAGTTTGCTATGACCGGGTGTTAAACAAAGTTTCCAAGTTGCCACGTAACCGCAGGGACGGCTTTCCGAAAGATTTAACCCTGCAGGGGTGCTCCAACTCATCCATCACAAACTAACCACATGCCGCGGGAATAACCTCGACCACGAATCCCGTGATTTCCTAGGAAATTCCATTCGAAAACCGCAACCTCGACATAGCCCGAAGTATTCTCGGAATTCCTCGCACAAGACGTTCGAGAAAGGTAAAACAAATCCAGCAAGGCCGCCCGGCATGTCGACGAACCTGATAGGAACCGCGTATCTCATTCTCAGGACACGACCAGATGAGCTAGTGTACAATGGCCTGATAGAGATCACCCGAGTTGCCTCGGGGTGGCCCCACACAGTGCTCTAGTTTGGACCAACAATATTGTGATAGCTCAAAAACATCCATGTTGGCACATGGAAACAATTGCACCTGCAACTAGCAACGCTATAAGAAGGGCTGAGCAAGCGGTAACATAGCCAAACAATGTTTTGCTGGGATGTGGAGGGGTTAGAGGCTTTTCGTGGCATTTTGGGAGGCTTGACAAACAAGTGGTAGGTAGCGAGACAAGCGATAGAAATGAGACATCTAGCATGGCAATGATAGTAATGGTATCCAGGGAAATGATCATCATGCCTGAGATCCCGCTTGGAAGAAGATCGAGTCCATGAAGAAGACAAACCAACGTAGTCGAACGAATCCTCACACTCCAAACGCTTTCGGAACTCTATCGAGAAGAAACAATCCAGAAACAACAATCAAGACATGATAAACACCACAACATATGCATGACATGATGCGCAAACAACATGATGCAAGTTATGCATGACATGACAAGCACAACAATCAATTCCTACACATTAAGTGAAGCTCAATAAGCAACGAGTTGCATATTGACGAAACTCCACATTCGAATTATTTAGTTCACTCTCATTAGGTACACGGCAATATTAAATGTTATTAAACATGGCAAGAAGTGAAGCATAATGAAACTACACTATCTAGGCATCTTAAATGAGGTCGGAAACAACTTATAGTATTTCTGAAGCGACCTCATATGCAAATTTAGAAATTGGTCCAGATCTGAACTAACGCAATTTTACATTTATTAAACAGGGGAATAAAGTGCACAATGTGATTCTACTCGTAATTCTAGTCCATTTACATATATAGATCTTATAAAACGGAGCTACGGCCTAAAAGATATGACCATCACAAGATAATATGCCATGAATGCAAAATGCATGCAAACATCAACCATAAACATGTTAAATCATGGATGCAGCAAGATATTATGAAACTACATGGAATTCTAGTCAAGTTTCATATATGGCATGTCCAAAACGGAGCTACGGTTCAACCACAACAACCAACACAAGTTTTATTTGAAATCTGCCCAAAACAGCAACATAGCATATTGCACACATGAAAACAACAAGCAATAAGATTCTAAAATACACAAACTAAGCATGGGGTAGTAGCATATAACACACACTTCATTTCATCTTCACATATCATACTCAAAATAGTCATGGATCACATGGTAGGAAGCTCACAACATGGCAACAAAATATAGCAGATTAGGACTTAGTGAAAATAACAGGTTTTAGCATAGCAGATTTTCAAGAAGGCATATTGGCAGCAGTGAAACTATATGCCACAGGTCATATATTGGCATGAAACTTAACCGCATGGTAGTGGATATGATGCACTACAATTCATTCCATGGTGGCAATGTCTAATTATGCATAGAATCATGGCTAGCATCATCACAACATGTCATTATGAAGAAAACAGATTCTCAGACTTAGTGAAAATTAGAGTAGACAAGAGCAGCAGTTTACATCAGATTGACATGTTGGACAATGAATATAACTATGATGCAAATCCTATAATTGGCATCAAAAGGCACACCCTGGTAGTCAACAACATGCTTAACAAAAGACTCCTTGGGAGCAACCACAAAAGACTCCTAGATCAATAGCAAATCACATGGCAACATGGTAACAAAATAACAGTTTCAGACTTGGTGAAATTTAACTATCTCCCAAAAACTGCAGATTGACTAGGCATGTTGACATGGCAATAACAGTAGCATAACAACCCTATATGTGCATGGCAAGGACACTAACAGCAACTAGACATGTCACACTACAAAACATACCAATGGCACCTGTTCGTACGGGTCATGGATTGCTTAATATGATGCTCGCAAAACTGAACTCATCGTTAACAGCAAACAGTTTTGACGATTACGATGAGATGCAGCTTTGCAACAAAGATTAGCGCATCTAGATGATTCCTAAAATGCATGCAAATTAAGCTATCGTGTAGAGCACGAAAAGTAGATGCATTTTCATATTAAGTTTGTTTCCATTGGATGAACAGGTTAAAAGTTGTACCTATTTTAAAATGCATATACGATATTAAACATGCAGTTTTTTTCTCAGACTTATCGTTTTGCACTGCTCGTCAGATTAGCTAAATAGTGAACGTTCACAAGATAGACAAAAAGGAACGATCGCAGGATAGGTTAAGTGGCGAACGGGCGCCGGATAGGCAGGGGACTCACGTTGGGCTTGGGCCCGATCTCGCGGGATATTGGGCCGGGGCGGCTGGGCCGGAGCAGGGGCGGCCCACGTGGGCGAGCAGGTCAACGCGGCGTCGCCCGCCTCCCGATCCCGCCTAGATCGAGGAGAGCAGGACCGGCCGGATCGCCGGCGCGGCTTGGAGGCGGCGGGGCTCCGGGGAGGGCCGGACCCGACGGATCCGGGGGCGGGGATCCCGTTCCCGACAGTGGCGAGGTCCGGCGGGGCTCGGACGACCGGCGACAAGCTCCTTCGGCCAGCAATCCATGGCGAGGGCCTGCGGGAGAGAGACACCGAGAGGTGAGAGAGATAGAGAAATGGAGGGAGGAGGAAGAGAGAGGCGCGGACGGCGCTCCGGCCTGGTGGTCGGCGACGGCGGCAGCTCGCCGGAGTGGCGCGGCGGTGGGGCGAGCCGCTCGGGAGGAGGGAGCTCAGGTCCTCGTGGCTGCGGGCGGTGCCGTGGCTACAGGCCCAGGCGGGCTGGTTTCGGGCCTCACGGGCCGCGGTGGCTGGGGGCGGCCAGGGGGCGCGTGGCAAGCCGCGGTTGGCTGCGGAGGCGGGTCGGGGCGACATGGCAAGTTGCGGTTGGCTGCGGGTGGCGGCTACGGTGGCGACAAGTGGCGGGGCGGTGGTGGCCGGCGCTGAAAACGAGGCAAGGCTGGCGGCGGTAGCGAGGTGGGAGTGGATTAGGGGTGATTTTGACTAGGGTTGTCCAAAAATGGACTAGAGGGGGTCTATTTATAGTAGGGATGGCTAGGTTAGGTTTTTTTTGCCATTTTCGGACCCTCCGATCGCGATCGGACGGCTCCGGTCACGGGGTAGGCTAGGTGGGCTGGTTGTGGATGTGTAGTTGGGCTAGGCCTAGTGAAGAGAGGGAAGTGGCAGCCCGTGACAGAGTTTTTAAACCACAGAAAACGTCGGATTTTTAACCGACTGCGGTGCCGCTACGGTTGACCGTTCGGGCATCAAACGAACTTGGAAAGCGACGAAATTTGGCAGGCGGTCTACCTACAATAAAACAAGACCGCACGCCAAATTTCGATCCAATCCGAAAATATTTTATACGCACTTTTGAAAACAATATTTTAAAGATGCCGCGGGCGCGTGCGTGTGTGTTTGGTCTTGAAACGGTCGACGGGGAGAACCGGCAACTACTAACGGATGCATGTTTTCGAAAACGAGTGACGATGATATGCAGATGATGCGATGATGAATGCGACAACCAGACGAAACACACGATGACAGCGGAATAAAAGGGGAATCTTCTGAAGCGTCCGTCTCGGGCTGTTACAGAAAAAGAGTTTCGGGATGTCCTCTAGGGTTTTTGGAATATATGTGAATTTATAGGCCAGAGAACGGGGCCAGGAGGGCCACCAAGGAGGGACAAGCCATCAGGGCGCGGCCACCCCCCTCGGTGCGCCCTGATGGCTTGTGCCTCCCCCGTGCGGCCTTCGATCTTCTCCCTAAGCTTCCAGGTCTTCTTTTGGTCCAGAAAAATTCATAGAAAAGTTTTGGGGCAATTGGACTTCATTTGGTATCGTAAACCTAAAAAATAAAAAACACGCAGAAAACAGGAACTCACACTGGGCACTGGGTCAATAGGTTAGTGATCACAAATAATATAAATTGGTAATTATTACTCAAAAAGTATCCTAGAATGATAATATGTCAGCGTGGAATAATTAGAAATTACAAATACGTTGGAGACGTATCAGCATCCCCAAGCTTAATTCCTGCTCCTACTCGAGTAGGTAAATGATAAGAAAATGATGTGACATGCTACCCAGTATGCAATCTTTTGCATGTATGCTCATTGAGAAAAGATGAATTAACAAACATCAACATAGTAATATTTATAGGCACAAGCAACAAAATCGTCAATCTTTCAAAGTATACAATCCTAAAAGAATGTTTACCCCCATTCATCTTATAGTATTAGCAAGGCATGACTCCGTCTTCACCACATTAATACAAATGTCAAGCACGACGGTGTCCAAGTCAGGCAATTAGATCGTACTTTTTCAAAGTGCGTCAACTTTTTATTCTTCACGCAATACATGAGCGTGAACCATTGGACATAACATAAGGGTGGAATAGAGTAGGGTGGTAGATATCAAATGGGTAAAAGTGGAGAAGATAATCTCACATCAACTAGGCGTATCAACGGGCTATGGAGATGCCCATTGATAGATGTCAATGCAAGGAGTAGGGATTGCCATGCAAATGATGCACTAGAGCTATAAGTGTATGAAAGCTCAAATGAAGCTAAGTGGAGTGTTTATCCAACTTGCTTGCTCATGAAGACCTCGGTCATTTGAGGAATCCCTTCACCAGAATATGCAAGCCAAGTTTATAATAAAGAAAAGTGATTCCCACTAGCATATGAAAATGACATAACATGAGATTCTCTATATGAAGAACAAGATGCCACTTTGAGGCACAAGTGTGGTAAAAGATAGTAGCAAAGTCCCTTCTCTCCTTTTTCTCTCATTTTTTTCATTTTTTATGGTTGGCTCATTTGGCCTCCCCCATTTTTATTTCCTCACTGGGACAATGCTCTAATAATGATGATCATCACACTTTTATTTACTTACAACTCAATATGAAAACTTGATATGAAGAACTATGAAACAATATGACTCGATATGAATGCCTCTGGCAGTGTACCAAGATGTGCAATGATCTAGCATGACATGTATGAAAAATAAGCTGAACGGTGGCTCTGCCACAAATACTATGTCAGATCTATATGATCGTGCAAAGCAATATGGTGATGAACGAACTAGTCATATGATGTGACGGTGGAATTTGCATGGCAATATACCTCGGAATGGCTATGAAAATGCCAGAATAGGTAGGTATGGTGGCTGTTTTGAGGAAGATATAATTAGGCTTATGTGTGATAGAGTGTATCATATCATGGGGTTTGGATGCACCAGCGAAGTTTGCACCGATCCTCGAAGTGAGAACGGGCAATGCACGGTACCGAAGAGGCTAGCAAAATATGAGGTGGTGAGATTGAGTATGTCGCTGGTTTCACATTAGTCATGAAAAACTCATATACTTGTTGCAAAGTTTTATTAGTTTATCACAAATCAAACTACTACTCGCATGCCCCGAGGGAGGAGGTTGGGAGGAGTTAACCATCGCGTGCTTCCGACCCAAAACAACACTAGGATTGCAACGAGGAATAGAAATGCTCACACATCCCCACCATGCCTTTTTAATACTTAGACAAATGTGAAATTAACAACTCTTAATATCGATACTTCTATGAATCAACAATGATGAACTCACACCTTTTTCATATTACCACATCAATATCATTAACCCACAATTTCTCTTTTATGTGCTACATGGTAGTTTGATTATCACTCATTGAATACCCGTTATTTTTGGACTAGTCTTATGACCCATGCAAATTGCCATCACTACCTATTAAGTCTCAAACAAATATAAGTGAAGAACGAGAGTGCAATTATCTGTATAAAATCTATACGCCACCGTGCTCAAAAAGATATAAGTGAAGTACTAGAGCAACTGCTAAGCTCAAAAGATATAAGTGAAGCACATAGAGTATTCTCATAAATTATTATGATGGTGTGTCTCTCTCTAATAGGTGTGTCCAGAAAATGATGATTGTGGCAAACTAAAATATAAAAGCAAACAAAAGCAAACGACGCACCAAGCAAAACTAATATCATGTGACGAAAAAATATAGCTGCAAGTGACATACCGATGGATCGAGACAAAAGAGGGGATGCCTTCTGAGGCATCCCCAAGCTTAGACGCTTGAGTGTTCCTAGAATATTACCTTGGGGTGCCTTGGGCATCCCCAATCGGAGGCTCTTTTCGCTCCTTATTCCTTTGTCCATCGTGATAACGCCCAAAACTTGAAAACTTCAATCACACAAAACTCAGCAAAACTTATTCGTTAGTATAAGCAACATATTTAGGTTGTAACGCCCAAGATGCGGTCCTATCCCTATTAAGGCGCGAGGGCCTCGACGGGGATAGAAGCGCATCTAGTCGTTTCGCAAGTACAGAAATCATTGCATACATGTAATGAAGAGATGAGTATATGAGTTGGCTTACACTCGCCACAAGCTAGCTTACAAATCCACAGAATTATTCATACATTCATCCAGAAGACAGGGTCCGACTACGGACGAAATCAAACGATAAAAGAAAGCAATGAAACTGTCTTGCTAGTCCAGGAACACCACCACGAAGAGCCCCTACTCATCTGGATACGTAACGTACATACGCCTACGCTCTTCATCGTACTCCCACTAGAGGTGAGACACATCATCTAGCACAAATTCGTCAACACCTGTACCTGTATTGTTGTAATCTGTGAGCCACAGGGACTCAGCAATCTCATAACCCGGGTACCGAGACTATGTAAGCCAATAGGTGAGGAATGTTTAAGTGGTGAGGCTGCAGCAAGCACTAAACATGTATTTGGTGGCTAACTTACGAGATCAAGAATTAATTATGGTGGCCTACGCATGACGAACGTGAACTAGAAAGATCACTAAGTGATCCCCAACACCTACTTATGTCAAACATAACCCCACCGTGTTCTCTCTCGGTTCGTGTTCACGAGCAGAGACGGTCACGGTTACGCACACAGTTGGTGTATTTTATTTGAGTTTACTTCAGGTTAAGTATAACCAGGTGTTAAACAAATTTCCAAGTTGCCACATAACCGCGGGCATATCTTCTCGAAAAGATTTTACCCTGTAGGGGTGCTCCAACCACTAGTAGAGAAATGGCTAGCCACAACTTTAATTGGTGGCGCCTCATTTTCAACTCACGCCACCACTATTTTTTTCAAATAGTGATGGCGTTGGCATATTTCGTACGTCATCGCTATGTCATTACTGATGGTGTGCCACCTAAAGTCCATGCCACTACTATTTGGGATCCAACCACCTACTCAGTCACAGGTTAGTGGTGGCATGCAAGTTTTTTCAACGCCACCAGTAATCGACATAGTGGTGTTGTGTGACTTATTTTTACGCCACCAATAACATACGACCAAACTGCTCGAAATAAAAAATGGCAAATTATTGATGGCGTTTGCATATATAGGCACGTCATAGATAATATATCATGTCAACGCCACCACTAAGTGTACTCTGGTAGTCTTTCATTTTTTAGCACAACCTTATCCAGCTAAAGGGATCTCAGTTTTCCAACCAAAAAAATTACTATCTTATCTTCACATCCCTCTACCTTTTCCTCTTACTCGCCCATCCCCATCCCCATCCCCATGATCATCCAGGCGCCGCTCCCTTCGCTTCATGACCCCTGCTGATCCACTGCTCACTCCCCACCTCACCCCATGCCCTTCCCTCCCAACGCGGCACCAGGAGCAAGAAGACATAGCGGGGCTCATATCGGGCAGAGGTCGTCCACCACGGTCAGCACTGGTCGGCGCTGGTAGGGACTCGTTGCCGGCTGGCAGAGCATAGCCGGGCTGGGATCTAACTGGCCACCAGAGCCGGCGGCATGCGGGTGATGCTGCAGCGGCGCGGTCTTATTCCTGCTGGCCACGGTCGTGGCCTCCGCGACGCCATGCTCGCCTGCAAGTACGCCACCGAGGCCGCAACCCCTGTCTTCTTCCTCGCAATGGCAACTCCCTGGTTAGTTGATAGTTAGGAACGTACTAGTATCGGGTGGGATTTGCACTGCTATGCAAATTTAGTGCTAGTTCATGACTGTGAGTTCAGTACATTGCTATGCAAATTTAGTGCTATCAGGTAGACTTAGTTCGTGAATGCTAGTTAATTACGCTGATATGCATGTGTAGTATTGTATTTTCTATCCTGGGAATCGAAATTGATGGGATTTCTTGTGTTTCTTAGACAAGCGGGGCGACTCTAGAGAGTAATCATATCTAGGTCTGATCTATAGAAGGAGAAGATTGAAGAAGATGCAGCGACGGACCTTGCACTCAACATAGGATCAGAGTCTGATGAATTCTTGTTGCCACTAAGGAGGATGATGACTAGTTACCTCTCGATGACATTTATGTATAAATATTTTGATGCATGGATGAATTGCATATTTAATTTTTTAAATCCATAAATACTTAGTGGTGGCGTTGGTGGGTATGCTCACGTCACTACTACTAGTGAATAGTACTGACGTGGGTAAATGACCACGCAATTGCTATTTGACATAGTGATGACGTGAGTGAATAGCGCCACGCCAGTAGTAACAAAAATACCAATGACATAGGGCCCGACGCCATGGGTATTTTTTAACTGTGGCGCCATATTGGTGGCATCGACCCATAACGCCAGCAATGTGGTTTTTAGAACGTCGGCACTAGTGTTTTCCGCACTAGTGAACTCATCCATCACAAACTAACCACACGCCGCGCGGATAACCTTGACCACGAATCCCGTGATCTCCTAGGAAATTCCGTTGGAAAACCTCAACCTCGAGAGAGCCCAAAGTATCCTCGGAATTCCTCGCACAAGACATTCGAGAAAGGTAAAACAAGTCCAGCAAGACCACCCGACGTGTTGACGAACCCAATAGGAGCCGTGTATCTCATTCTCAGGACACGACCGGATGAGCGCAGCGTACGGTGGCCTGATAGACATCTCCCGAGTTGCCCCGGGTTGGCCCCGCACACGACTCTAGTTTGGACCAACACTCATGAGGAGCACTGGCCCGGGGGGTTGATTAATTATCCACGGGGTAGCTAAGCCCTATGCATTTTAATTAAGTTGTTTAGCAAATGTAGTACCAAAGTTGGGTGTTGTCAGACAAGTTTTAATCTAAAAAGAATGGTCAAGGGGATCCCCATAACAACCCCGAGCATGTTAGGAGCGCAAAATATGGAACATAACACCGGTACTCGGAACTTGTCGTGGTTTTGTCACGGCATGATGTCCTCGGCAGAGAACTTAGGTGTGAGGCCATCGCAACTAGGTGGTGGCTTGAGAGGGGTTAGTTGGAATCGAGAGACGCGAGTTTACCCAGGTTCGGCCCCTCCGATGGAGGTAAAAGCCTACGTCCTGCTTTGTGTGTATTGATGATGAGGATGATCTCGATTACAAGGGTGTCGTACTGCTACCTCTAATCTCGAGAGCCTCTAATTTGTCTATCTCTAATGACTTGAACTTGTCCCTCTTGGGGCGCCTTACCCCTCCATATATAGGTTGAAGGGGTAGGTTTACATGTAGAGTCCTACTGGGAGTAGGATTAGGACTAATCTCTCTTGAATCCTAATCCGGGTCTTGTTTCCTTTATGAGGGAATCCTTTCTCATCTTGGGCCTTCTCTGTGAGCTGGCCCACCATAACATGAGTCGGCCCTCCCATGAGCCGCCTTCTGGGCCGTCGGGTCTTGTCGTTCGTCTGACCCGCCTGCCGGGTCACCAGTGAGTCGCCAAGTCCCAGTTGGGTCATACTTCAGGTCGGGTTATACCGCGGGGTAATATCCCCGACATTAGCCACCAGGTTAGCTTGAATTTATTCATGGTAAGCTCCTGAAATAAGAATAACAAATTTGTTAAGGGACCGGCTTGCTCCACTGGCCGGCTTAATGAAGTAGCTCCTTGAAACCCCGGGTTTCTTCTTCATATTAACGAGCCGTCTTCACAAACATCTTGCAGGTCCGTGTCCTTTGCAAAATATTGGGAATAAAACACCCATATGTCATTGAGTCGACCTCCAATGCTTTGGCCTAAAGATACTTTTGGGAATGAGAAATCCACATGATGTTGAGTCGGGTTTCCATTGCTTTGATTGGGAATAGAAAATCGTCCATTGTTAAACCACTTTCAACTTGTGAAGCCGGGTTGCTTATATAGAATCTGTCGGGTCATGATTTTTAACAATGCTGAGGCGGTCTCGCTCACAATTGACATCTTTAAAGTGCTCTTGTATTTTTTATATATCCATATTACCTGTAGCCCCAAGCTCCAAGTTTATCAGCTTATGATGACTTCGTGATTTGCAACAATATCTTTGACTGTGTAGCCCCCAAGTACCGGGTTGTCTTGCCTGCAACAACTTCGGACATTGATCTTGGTGTTGAATGTTGAGAAATCTGGATTATCATCTGAGTCGCCCGATATAGACTGAGTGTCTTGTATTTCACATGTGTAGCCCCCAAGGGCTGGCTCATTAGTATGTGATGGGCCGGGTCTTCTATTTGGACCTTTATAATCTATTTCAGCAGCTAAGTACTGTAGTACCCAAGTGTCGGGTCGCATGCCTGCAGCGACTTGGGACTTTTGAAAATTTTGATCTGAGCAGTGTAGCCCCCAAGTGCCGGGTCGTTCGCCTGCAGCGACTCGGGACTTACATGTACTTCGCCTTTTGGAAGGAAATAACATCATATGATGTAGCCCCCAAGTGTCGGGTTGTATGCCTGCAGCGACTTGGGACTGTATAAGAATAATATAACCCATCATAATGCACTTCAGAAGTTCTTCTTGAACTGATATTCGATCTGACTTGACTGAATCCTTAACCGTGGTTGTAATGTAACCCGATATGAATATCCTGGAATAATGCCGTTGTGCTTGGAATGAAATCCCTGCTCATGGTTGCGGTGCAACCTGGCAAATATATGTTTGAGAAATCCATAAATGTTGTAGTTTACCATAGATCACAGGTTGAAAAAATCCAAGAGCCGGTCAATTAGATGATACGGCATTATATGTGATAGGGCGGCTCTTTGAGAATATTAATTTCTTCCGAGCTGCTTGAAAAACCCCAATCATTTAATACTGGTTATGATAAACCATGATGAAGATCCAGCCATTTTGGCTATCAAAGATCAATTTGTTCCTGCAGAGGTTACGATGTAACCCGGTTTGATGACCGGGTTGATATGCATGTATGATGCATGATGCAATGCGGGATGATGTATGTATATGATAAAAACAACTAATAGAGAATATATACATGTATATCTCAAATATTTGTATGTCGGCCTTGAAGGCACAACCAAAAGAGATCAACTCTTGTTCTTATTTTTTGGAAAAACCCAAGGTTTTTGCTTCCAAGAAGCTTGGCATGAACGCCTTTAATCCCGTAAGCCGGCAATCACGTGACATAAATTCGTCGTTTTAACCTTAGCTAGTTCAGGGTCTAAAAAAGATTCACTGTTAAGAGTACGAGCGGGCCACATAGCGGAGAGACTACAGCAGACAGGTGAGTTTATCCTAGCTCTCTATAAGCCGGCTCTCTCGTGACATAAGACGCCAATTTAGCTTTGACCAGTTCAGGGTCTTATTGAAAGATTGGCTGTCAAGAGTACGGCGGGTCACCTGGCGGAGTAGCAAGTTGCAAACCGGCAGGTTTAACCCATATATGGCATGGAAGCCGGTCAAGAGGGTATGAAAGCTAAACTCATTGAGTTGGAAGCCCCCAAGTGACCTATGATCATGGAAAAGCTCGACCATTGATCATAATATGATCATCCAATAAATCAGGCCACCCATGTTTGAACAGCGCATCATGGCGGCTCGTCCTCTTGGGCAACTTTTAATTTTTTGCCAATAAAGCAGGGCACCCATGTTTGAACGGTCGCATCATGGCGGCTCGTCCTCTTGGGCGACTTCAAATCTTCCGACAATAAGGTAGGGCACCCATGTTTGAACGGTCGCATCATGGCGGCTCGTCCTCTTGGGCGACTTTAAATATTCCGCCAATAAGGCAGCAGCCCCCGGGACCGGGTTATCTTCCCTGCAATGACCCGGGGTTCCACAATATTTGAGCCCGGTTGAATCTGCCGAGTCATATCAGTGTAGCCCCCGAGTGTTAAGTTGACTCGAGGAGGCGGCTTAAGAGTCTTCAAACCTTGGTTGTGGCTTAAGCTGGCATAAAGTTGATGGCTGGACGATGGATTTTATCGAAACTGAAAACGATGTAGTGAGCTTATGATCTTCGTGACACTCATCATATGTCTTTGGCAAATATCATGGCCAAATTGAGTGCATATGCCTCTTGACCCATACTTTGTTTTATTCCCATGTAATCCGGCTCTCTTGGCTCCTCCAGGGCCTTTTTCTTTGTTGTTGTCCTTTGAATTGCCGGCTCAATAATGGACGGCTCAAATTGTAGCTTCTCCAGGGATGGTTCCTCTGTGTTCAACTCTTATTTCTTCAATCTGTTGAAGTAAACCGGTCCGAGGGATGGCAAGCCAGAGCGCCTATCCAGTGGGGTTTGATAATAGATATATATTTCCCTTTTTTGCTCCATCGTTGGTTGAGTACACCGGATCGTGGGGGCGGCGGCTCGAGCAAGCGGTCACGGCCCCAATGTGTTGATGTAGATGGTAGAGTTTGCCGGAAAGTTGGCGTGCACACAAGAGTCGGCCGTGGCGTTGTTAAGCCGGTGCGGTCGTGCGAGTCAGTCGCGGTATAGACCGGGCCGCGAGGGCGTCTTGCATGTGTCCGTTTGGCGACCCGTACGGGCGGGTGCAGGCCCGGGATGTTGATGTAAACCGGACCGTGAGGACGGCGGCACGCGCGCCTGTTCGTCGCGCAGCACGACACGGACATCGTCGCTAGACGACATTGTTGTCAGGTTTATATCCATGGTACGCCGGTAATCGTTCGTAGTGGACAATTGTCCTGTATAAAAAATATTGCCAACAGAGTAATTGTTCTCGGAAAAATAAAAATGTACCAATAAACATACACCAGATGAACTTCACCGGATATGTTTTGTTGAAAATTATCATTCGCGGGGTTGATGATGACTGCGGTGGAGTTGAAATCAACCGCGGGCGAGTAGGGGATAGTCGCAATATATGGTGTGTGTGCTTTGATGAATTTTGAGCTAGCCACACACTTTTTAAAAAACGGTGCCCACGTCTTTTTCTAGACAGCTCCCCACCTCCTTTCTTTCTTTCTTTTGCAGTCAACATGCAGTGGACAGCGGCGATAGCCGGCTGGTGCAGTGGCAGCGGCTGGACCCAGGACGTTAGGAGGCGGAGCCGGACGGGCCGGAGGCGAGACCGCGGCGTGCGGGCGAACAAAGCGACGAGCCGGCTTTGCAGACCAATGCAGTGAGGTGGAGTCGTTGTGTGGTCTGGCCGACGCAGCACTGCTGAGCGGAAGAGCGGAGCAAACAGGGCCAGTGCGGGCGCATCCGAGCGAGGCGGGCTTGGAGCGGCGGGGTGGTGCAGAGGGCAACCGGAGTCGGGCGAGCAGGCCGTGGTTGTCCCCGGCGAGCCGGAGCGGCGGGGTGGCGCAGAGGGCAACCGGCGTGCGGCACAACCAGAGTCGGGCGAGTGGGCCACGATTGGCCCCTGCGAGCCGGAGCGGCCGAGCGAGGCGGAAGGAGGCGCGCGAGGGGCGACACGGCCAGCGCAGAGCGGCGCTGCGGTGGGGCCACGGCAGCAGAGGCGGATTGGCTTGACTCGAGGCCGGTTGAGGTCAGGCCGCAGCGGCGAGGCGAGCCGCGACGATTGGAGGCTGGCACGGCCAGGCGTAGCGGAGACCGCGACAGTGGCTAAGAGGCGCGACAGGGCGTGGCAGCGGACGGCGGGCGGCTCAGCGCAGGCGGCCGCTCGCGTGATGGTGGGGCGAGATAGCGGATGGCGGGCGCACGGAGGCAGAGCAGAGCCGGCGACGGTGCGGACCGGGGTGGAGCTGGCGGACGCGGCACGAGGGGCGGCTCGAAGGCGAGCAGCCATGGCGGCGGAGGCACGCCGGCGGAAGCAGGCAAGACGGGCGTAGGCCTGCGCAACGGGCCGGGGCCACGGTCACAGAGGCGAGACAGTAAGACCCGGAAGCGTTGCCTTGACTTGTACATATTATGCTTTCCTCGAATTTCCATGTGATAACGTTCTTGCTCTGAGCAAGAGTCATCAGGCTTCCATCTTGGTGAATCATTTTCTTGAGAAATTCTGCCTTCTTATTCTGGTAGCTTCGATTGTGGACGTAGTAGTCGGAGAGGAAAAAGAAATCTGGGTTGATGGCTTCACGTGGTGGCACTAGTTGGATCAAATCACTTTACCGGGAATTGAGCCTTGTGATCTGACGTGAGTAGCAGTAGCACCTTCGGCAGGCTTGACGAGAAGCAGAACGATCGATCTCCTCGGGACTTGAAGCGCCTCGTTTTGTCACGCGTGTAGCACCCGTGCAGCAAAGTTCGTCTCGGGGCCAGAAGCTTGCGCCGATCGATCTCGGACATGCTTCGAACAGATTGCGGCGGGTGTGATGACTGCAGCAGAACTTCCTGTCGGTTTCGGCGACGGCGCGGGAGTAGCAGCGGAATCGATCCCTGGTTAGATTCGACGGAACGTCCAGACGCACGTGGTGCCGGACGTAAACCTAGCTCTCTCGTCACAAATTTTATTTTTCTTGGCGGGGCTTCTTCATGGAACTCTACGCATCAAGTGTGATCATTAGATGCTCAAGCCCCTAGGTGCAGCCACTGCAAATTGTTGACGTGAATAGGAGCATCTGGCCTCAGATGAAGCTGAAGTTTTGTTAATTTTTGCGTCGATGTGGATCAAATCTTCTTGTGCTGCGTACAGCAAATGATGGATCAAAGTCGGACATCAACAGTGATCGGACGCCGTGCATCGACGCCGTAGAAGCTTTGATAAAGAATAAAACGTCTATCTATATGCACGCCGACTCTGCTTGGCCGCTGTTTGCCCAGTTACTTTTTTTTACTCCGATCAGACTTACACTGCCGTTGAAACTTTTTACATCTTGACTGATGAACCCGGAGTCGACCAAAATTCTTTTGCGCCGACTCTTCTTTCTCCGACTAATTCGTGAGCTTCTCGATCCCTGAAGAACTCCCTGCAAGAAAATAACACCATTGATGCTCAAGCCCCACGGTGGGCGCCAACTGTCGTGGTTTTGTCACGGCATGATGTCCTCGGCAGAGAACTTAGGTGTGAGGCCATCGCAACTAGGTGGTGGCTTGAGAGGGGTTGGTTGGAATCGAGAGACACGAGTTCACCCAGGTTCGGCACCTCCGATGGAGGTAAAAGCCTACGTCCTGCTTTGTGTGTATTGATGATGAGGCTGATCTCGATTACAAGGGTGCCTCATTGCTACCTCTAATCTCGAGAGCTTCTAATCTGTCTATCTTCAATGACTTGAACTTGTCCCGCTTGGGGCGCCTTACCCCTCCTTATATAGGTTGAAGGGGTAGGTTTACATGTAGAGTCCTATTGGGAGTAGGATTAGAACTAGTCTCTCTTGAATCCTAATCCGGGTCTTGTTTCCTTTATGAGGGAATCCTTTCTCATCTTGGGCCTTCTCTATGAGCTGGCCCACCATAACATGAGCCGGCCCTCCCATGAGCCACCTTCTCGGCCGTCGGGTCTTGTCATTCGTCTGACCCGCCTGCTGGGTCACCAGTCCGTCGCCAAGTCCCGGCCGGGTCATACTTCAGGCCGGGTTATACCGCGGGGTAATATCCCCGACAGAACTAGTGCAGCAAAAGTGGAACAAAGCACCAGGCAAAAGGCCAAGCCTTCCACCGTTGCCAGATATGTATGTGCATTAATTTAATTAACAGTAAATAAGGTGATATCTCTAGATATCCATGTTGGCACATGGAAACAATTTGCACCTGCAACTAGCAACGCTATAAGATAAGGGCTGGGCAGCGGTAACGTAGCCAAACAATGTTTTGCTAGGAAGTGGAGGGGTTAGAGGCTTTCATGGCAACTTGGGAGGCAGACAATATAAGTGGTAGGCAACGAGACATAACGGTAAAAGCGAGACATCTAGCATAGCAAAAATAGTGTCGGGATGCGGGTACGATCATCTTGCCTATTGGGTCTTTAGAGGGATAGAGAGCTGGGTCCTCGTAGTTGTTCTCGTCAGGATCCTCGTAATCAGGCTCGACACTCGCGTCTACACAAAGAGAAACAACACCAAATAAACAAACAAACAAAGTGCAATGCGCAACCAAAGATGATGCATGAACCTTGCAAATGGAGTAACGAAGCTCATGGTACACTCACGGCAAGGTACGAACGTTAAAGGAGACAAAAACATAGAAGAGGGAGGCCATGGGCCATTACTTGGTGTTCCAAGGATGCCACTGGATTTGAAATGAAAATCTAGTAAGAATAGAGCTAAAGATCATGCAAAACAATGGAGTATAGCTCCCACAAGTCACAAAACATTCAGACACACAATCTGTCCACAAACAGCAACATGTCATCTTGCAACACACATTACCAGAGCTACAGCAAGTATCAAATTGCAACCAATGCATGGACATGAAGAATACAGCATGCTCAACAATTAATCTATCTACAAAAACATGGGCTCACAAGATGGCATGTTGAATCAGTTTTTAGGGACTTAGTGAAAATTCCAGTTTAACAGATTCTGAGTTAACCTGATGGCATCTTGACAGCAACAAAGACATATGCTACAAGGACTTTCATGGCATGAAAATTAACAGGTTGATAGAGAGAAACATGTACTTCAATTAACTACATTATGGCAACATCAAAACATGCTTATATCAATGGCTATCATCCTCACAACATGGCATATTGGGAAGAACTGTCTCCCAGACTTAGTGAAATTCACAAGAGGCAAGCAGGGCATAATATTAACAGAATGGCATGTTGACAGCTAGTTTTAAATAAGATGCAATAACTCTACCTACAAGTACTTGGCACAAAATAACATAGGATGGCAAGCACAACAATGCATTTCCTTATGCCAACTCCAAAGGAGCTACATATACATGGGAATCATCAAGACAAATGGCAACAAAATAACAGATTTCAATACTTAGAATTATTTGAGCATGCGAAAATAGAATTTTTGGTGGCATGTTGACATCAAGAATGCCACTCATGTCATGACCTAACATGGCAAGCAAAATACCAGGGGCCAGTACACACGTCAATGAACATATTTCATGTTGACAAGATTACCATATGATGCAAGAATTAATTCATGTGAAAAAGACAAAATGGCATATTATCACAAAATAACATTTTCACAAACATGCTCCAATGGTAAATCCAATGCCACAATTGGATTCACTAGATTTTTCTACCCCAATTCCATATATCACAAGCATATATTTGTGTAGACAAAACTCTCACAATGCATTCGAAAGAAATTGACATGCAGTTATAACATATCATATTCCAAATTTGGCCTAAAACACTGACAGATAAGGAAACACCCAAAAAGGAATATTTCCTAAAAAGGAAATAACACAGAAACATCACAAAAACAAAACAAAATAAATAAAATAGAAAATAGAGGCCCACCTGGCATAGACACCAGGGCCTACAGGGGCTGACAAGTGGGCCCAGGGCCCACTGTCATACACACACAGGAAATACACAGGGCAAATAAAAGGGGGCTCGGAGGGAATCGAACCCGAGACCTCCCAGCCGAGTGGGTTCGGGCGAACCACTAGGCTAGGACGCGGTTTCTGACCAAGGGTGGGGGGCTTGGCCTCTCTTGACCTTACCTCGAGGGAAGGCAGGGCCCACGCGTGAGTCACACACACACAACACACGCAGTGGGCCCACGAGGGAAGGCCGAGGACGGCGAGGTCGCGTCGGAGGAGCTCCGGTGACCTAGCAACGCGGCGGAGGGCACCAATCGACGCGCAAGGTGATTCCGCACACGCGCATGCTACGAACGTAACCGGATTGCCCGGAATTGCTGCCGGCAGTGAAGAACAGAGGCGGCGGCGACGGACCACTACGGCGGGCTCTGGCGGCGCAAACGTCCACTTTTCTATGGGAACGGGACATACGCACGATGGCGAGCTCGAGCGCCTACTCACGCATGCGCGAAAGGGTCAGAGCACTCGCCGGCAACGAGGTCAGACGGTGGCGAGCTCGGGCTCCGAAGAAAACAAGGTTACAACATGCAATCAGGCGCGAGAAGACAGCGGGGACATGGGGATGCTCACGTTGGGGCGCTTGGCATCGACAAACGGGCCCGCGGGCGATGGACGGCGACGAATTTAGCCGGCGATGAGCGTCGGCCGAGGAGGAAGAACCGGAAGAAGCGTTCTGGCCTTGGCATCCCTTGACGATGCATCGGACGTCGTGGAAGAAGACGGCTAAGGCGAAGCTCCTGGACACCTTGCGCTCGCCTGCGATCGCCGGAGAGCACGCCGGCGACGAGATGGACTCTCTCTCACCGCTCGGGAAGTGTTGGGGATATAACCCCGTGGCGAGACCCACCCAGGAGGGGCCGGGTCATGAGGTTGGCGGCTTAGCAGTGAGGCCTGAGCAGGCTGGAAGATCAAGACAAGGCCTGATAGTGATTTGCCAGACGGGCCTGGAGGAGGCCCAGAGCCGAAAGATAGCGTGTGACCCGGAGGCGTAAGCCGCCAGGAGATGGCTTGCTAGACAAGGCAATGATAGTTAGAGATAAGGTCGGTTACTAGATGTAACCCGGCCCGGACTCTTGTAAGCCTATGGCCTCTACCTGTGTATATAAGGGCGGGTTCCCTGGGCGGCTTAGGACACCAAACCTTCAATTGAGTACTAGGTCAAGCGAATCCGCTCCCTTGTAATCGAGATCCAATCAATACAACTCAAAGCAGGACGTAGGCTATTACTTCCTTCAAGAGGGGCCGAACCTGGGTAAACCTGTGTCTTTCGTCCCGATCAACCCCTTCTAGTTAACCGCCGTACCGATGGCTTCACCCCTAAGTCCTTGCACTAGGACATCTACCAAGATAAAACCACAACAGTTGGCGCCCACCGTGGGGCCGGTGCACGGTGGTTTGGAGTACTCGAAGGGCTCTCTCCCAGGGATCGAGGGGTACGCCGTTGGCAGGATGACCAAGAGTCGCCGCGGCAAGCTCTACATCGACGACATTGGTTGGGGGCCCGAGGCCGACTCAATTGAGTACGGGTACCAGGTCCCCTTCGGCGGAATTCACGTCTTCATCGGCAAGATCGGCGGATCTAAGCCCGGGCCAGACATGTGCACCGACCTCGTCGAGTCGGCCCGGCACGCGCAACCTGCCCGGAAGTTCTCGACGCCGGCAAGGATTTAGGGTTCAGCAGAGAACTTTGGGGTTCTCGATGCTGGCTAGCCGGCAAAGAACGTTGAAGTTCTCAATGTCGGCATAGCTTTAGGGTTCAGCAGAGAACTCTAGGGTTGTCGATGCTATCTCGTCGGAGGAGAACCTTGAAGTTGTCGACGTCAGCAAGGCTTTAGGGTTCAGCAGAGAAATCTGGGGTTCTCAGTGTTGTCTCTCCGACAGAGGACCTTGAAGTTCTCGATGCCAGCAAGACTTTACGGTTCATCAGAGAACTCTGGGGTTCTCGATGCTAGCTTGCCGGCAGAGATCCTTGAAGTTCTCGACAACGACAAGACTTTTCGGGTCAAGTTGCCCCCCTGGGAGTGCTAACTCAAGCATCAACAAACTTCTACTGGTACACTTGCAACATTTATCTGGTCATGAAATGCCGCAGTAGTGTTTCAACGCAACAAATAAGTCAGCATCTAATGTGGACTTACTTGTGTGCAAGTTTGTCACTTTTACTGTAGCATCCCCATCCTGGAATAACTACGTTTTGCACAATTGTTCCCTACGCTTGTCGGAATACTCTCCAGTCGCGCAAAATCTAGTCAGTGGCGCTTAGGACCAGGTCCTAATTAGCAGCGTATCGAGAACATCGCCTTCCTGGGAGTTTAACGGTCCAAAAACAAATGTAGATGCATAGGCATTGCCGAGCAGACTTGGAACAACCAAGAGCGCAAAATGTCTCGGGAGCGCTCCTTCGCGCACAGGTTATGCACAAAAACGCTATTCAAGATGGAGGTTAATCACTAGAAAGTAGTGAAAGTATCAAAACTTAGCTCTTTCTGCAATACAACAAAGACTCGACGATGCATCAGGGCGCTGCGCAAAGTGCACGGAATGCCAAAAATGTCATGTTCCTTCCGCTGCTCTTCGTTGGCTTGATGAAGGTTGTGCTCACACCGTTGGAGCGGGTTCGCACACGCGAGCCCCCTACCCGGCGCACCAAAGATGTCAAGGTACGACAATCTATGGGACAGGCGAGGTCCCTTGGCGGTTCGACAGAGGGGGTCGACGTGCACAAAGAGCAGATCCAATGATGAGAGCACATCGACGCCAAGATTTACCCAGGTTCGGGCCGCAAAGATGCGTAAAACCCTAGTCCTGCTTTGGTGGATTATGTTGGGATTTGCCCAAGTTACAAGGACCGCAACAGCCCGGCAAGGTGCTCGAGAGTGCAGCTACCCATGTAGAATGGGCAGGGTTTCGACCTTTGTAAAGGTAGCCATGGACCTCATTTTATAGGCAAATGGGTTACTACAGTGGCTAAAATGGTCATCACAGAGGGTAAATGCTCATGACGACGTGTACAGGGAAGGGTGTCGATAAAGTTGGTTTTGGAGTGGTGATCCCCCACATAGCCGACATGCTCTACATAACCGCCTGCGCACCCGCCACTTGTCGGCAGAGTTCTGCGCGCGCGCCACTCGTCGGGGATAGGTGGGAGAGTGGGGGCAGCAGGGTGCTTGCCAACCATGAGCTTGCCAGTGCTGAGCTTGCCGGCGTTGAGCTTGCCAGAAGATATTGGTTTGCCGGCTCCGCCTACAGGGTCTTGTCTTGCCGGCTCTGCATTGCCAGAAAACTGTGCCGCCGAGGGAAAGTTCCTTCCCGACGAGTTCTTGGTCTTGTTGCTGATGTAGTGCTTGCCGGATGCATTTCTTGCCGGCATTATTGTCTCCTTGTCTGGTCTGCTTCACGACAGCTCTAGACTGGCAAGACCCCGCACCTAGAAGGTTTGTGAGGCCCTTGTTCTCACTACACCGATAGGGTCAGATCCTGCTCTTCTGTATGATGACTGTATGTATTGATGTATTGAGATATTTATGTTGTAGCATGTGGCGAGTGTAAGCCAACTCCATATACTCATCTCTTATTTACATGTATTGTGACGATTTCCATTCTTGCAAAGCAACCCAAAATACGCTTCTATCCTTGTCAAGGCCCTCGAGCCGTCGCGAGGATAGTACCCCATTTTAGGTGTGACAAAGATAGTCTGCCGGGAGCTTGGTCTTGAGTTGGTTGTGCCTTGAGGGTTGTTGTCCTCCGACAAGGCTTGCCGGTCGAGAGGCTACTCTCTTCTGTGCACAAGTTAGGGTACTAAAGGACCCATTCCTTAGTACACCGACAACAATATTGCCAAATATTGCTAAGTAACAATTAAAATTTCTAATTGTACCTATTACCCTCCTGTAGGTCCAACTCGATCCTTTCAATTGGTACGAGAGCCTTGTTATCTAATCATGTGGCTTAATCACCCTAGAGAATGGATACAGATGGGAACCCTCTTGTTGCAATTCCTAAGGAGAAGGGTGCCTCTTCCTCAGAAATGTGCATGGCCTTCACCTTCGAGGATTTGGTACGGTCCCTTGCTAAGCAAAAGGACGAGGATGATTCTTCTATTGAGGCTTTGGCCCAAATGAGGTTGGCCGCATTGGTTAAAAATCCAACACCACCTGTGAACCCAAGGGGTGTGGCAAAGAAACCAAATGCGACTCTTCCCTCTTTGGTCCAATAACCTCAAGTGAGTGATAACTCCGGTGTTCCATGGTCATATGCTGAACCTAAAGTGGAGAAATCAAAGTATAACCCTGGGTGCAACCCTCCTTTACCTGATGACATTGTCGATTTTGCTTTGTGTAGAGTTGGTATGCAGGATCATCTTAGGTTCGTCAATGATGAGATAATGGAGATTTTGGAGAATGGATACGATCATCAACCCCAAGAATTTCACACCATGTGAAACATATGAGAAGCACCTCAATGACACTGCAATTAATCTCATAAGGAAGGGCATGTCAGACAAACAAAAAAGGCTCTAAATACACATCTCAAATATCAAAGAGCTATGGAATAGCATTGTGATGACCAAGACGATAACTTCTTCCCTTCGACCTGCACAATATGAGATCACAAAAGGGCCATTAAAATACTTTTGCATGAGAAGGGTGAGAATCCCAAGAATCTTCTTGAGTATATGATGGCTCTTGCCGCTGACATTAGGTCTTATGATTAAGAAAAGAGACATGATGGATTCAATTTGACCAAGTGATTTCTTATGGATAAATTGCTAAACTCACTTGCTCCATATCATCATCAAATGGTGTGGGACATAAGAAGAGAGCTTGGTTTCAAGGACATGTCTCCCGATGTTACCATTTCAACTTTCTAATTATTTGAAGAATCAAAGACCAATGCCGCAAGGCACCTTGCCATGCATGGTACCTCATCACCCAAGACCAACCTTGCCTTGAAGGCCAAGCATGTGTGTGATGAAGTGGTTAGTGAAGAAGTAGATGATGAAGAAGGTGATTAGATTGACTCGGATGAGAGCCCCTCATATGAAGAGATGGCTCTCTTTCCCAAGAAGTTTAGTGCAGGAAAATTCAAGGAAAGATTCCCAAAGAAGAAAGTGAGGAGTTGCTACAATGGTCAAGAAACCAGGCATTTCTCAAACGAGTGTCCCTATGAGAAGAGAGAGGACAAACCAAGGTTTCCCAAGACGTTTGTGAAGAATAAGTTGCCCCACCGATTGAACTTCAATAAAAGAGATGGGAAGGCAATGGTAGCACAAGAGGAATCCGACCCCAATGATGTTGCAGGTGTTGACGGAGTAGCTCAAGACACCCAAAACACATTGAGACCTATCAACAAGAGTGGTGATGTTGTCACATACAACTACATGAAAGACTACAAGGGCAATACACAAGTGTCTCATGTCAAAGGTCGTTGTCGGGGAAACGACACCTATGGGACCGAAGGATCCCTTTACGGTTCGGCAAGGGAGAAAGGACAGCACAAAGAGCGGAACTAACGATCAACACGAGGGGATTTACCTAGGTTCGGGCCGCTCGGAAGCGTAAAACCCTACTCCTGCTTGGTGGTATTACTGTGGATGTTCTTGGCCCAGTTCTGGGAGCTACAATAGCAGCTACGCATACAGAATGGGTCGAGTCTGGATCGGGCTCTGGTTCCCCCCCCTGTAGCTACGCCTTGGGCCTCCTTTTATATGTCCAAGGGGTCTCCAACAGTGGCGAAGTACAAGAGGTGTAAAGTATCTACAGTATCTCATGATTACCAGTATCTCATGATTACTACTGACGCCTTAGGACAAACGTCTTAGGACAGGACGCATTCAATGCTCTGAATAGGTGTCCCTGCCTTTCTTGGGGATGGGAAAAGGACTCGTCCCATCAGCACCGCTTAACCCCTTCTGCGGCCAGCGCCGTGACACGCAACCAGGAGGACAAGCCCTAAACGACAGGCTGGTCGCTGCGCTGGAGCGGCGGCACTGTGCTGAAGCGGTGGGATCTTGCCGGGTGCTGATCTTGCCGGGGGCTGATCTTGCCGGGGGATGATTTTGCCGGGGCTCGACGGGCCAACCCGGCAAGGTCTTGCCGGACGCCCAGCCGTCGGTCTTCTGATCCTCAGCTTAAACGCCTTCTTGATATCTTGCATCTGTCTCCAGCCGTCCTCCGGCAGGCCTTGCCGCGGGTATGGCTACAACTGTCCGTGCACAAGTACGGGGTACTAAAGGACCCGATCTTTAGTACACCGACAGGAGCCCCCGGGCCTAGGCCATACACGGGTGCGAGGCGTTGTTGGGCTAGGCCCAAAACAGTGCACGGGCACGCGTGGCAGGAGTTGCTGTCATAATCTTCTCTTTTACTGCGCCCTCCCACGACGCGCGTTGAATGCGGGACGTGGGGGACGTGCGCGGAACGACCGCAGCCTCCGCTCCTTCCCCATAAAAAGGAATCCGCAGGGGCACTGCTCATTTACCTCTCATCTTTTCCAATCTGGACGCTGCCATCGTCCTCCTCCTCGAGCCTGAAACGCGCCTCCTCCATTCTTCCGCCACCCGCACACCCTCGCCACCTTCGGACTCCGCTTCCACTGCCGCCATGCCGCCCAAAGCAGGCAAGGGCAAAGCGGTGAAAGCCGCCGGCTCGGCCGCAGGAGCAGATGAAGGGGATCTGGAGCGGATGCGGAGAGAGCGCGCCGTCTTCGACCCGACGCTTGACGGGCACACCTTAATTACTCAGTACAGGTGCGTAAGGGGGAAGGAGACAAATGGCCATCCCAAAACTCGCGCGCTTTCGGCTTCCGCCGGGGGCGGCGCGGATAGATACCCTTTCTTCGCTGCTTATTTTTACTGCGGGCTCTATCCTCCTTTCTCCGACTTCTTCGTCGACATCATGTACACGTACGGGTTCCGCCTTTTGGCTTTCACGCCGAACGCCGTAACGTGCATGTCTGTCTTTGCGCATCTTTGCGAAAACTTTGCCGGAGTGGTCCCCAACACGGCCCTCTTCCGCCACTACTTCATCCCCCGCATCGAGGCAGGAGACGTCCTCTCTGGATCTATCACTTGGATTCCAAGGACATGGAACAAGGATATATACCCAGGGGGTCTCTACCGCAAGAAGTGGGATGAGTGGCGATCCGAGTGGTGCTGGATCCAGGAGAAAGACCCTCAGCCATTCTGCGTGCCCCGGCAAAAGAAGGTGGCCCGTGGTGAGAATTGGAGCGACCTCGACCCTGAAGACAAGAAGCTCACAATTGCAATCACCAGGATCCACCGCCTGAAGGCTGCCAGGCTCACGATTGAAATGGTTGGCGCAGATTTCCTTCGCCGGCGCATCGCCCCTCTGCACAATAAGGGGAGGCCAGCCTGGGACTTCAAGAACGCAGCAGATATTATGAGGCTACGCCCTGGCTTGAATCACAACTTCACGGTCTTGCAGCACATGTATCTCTGCCACAAGCTGTTCAGGCCTGACGGGAGGTTCATGTTGCCACCTGGAGTCGTGCCTCTGTGCAACAACTCTGCCCTGGGCTCAATCATTGCTATGATGCCAGTGTGCAATGCCCATGGCCTTGATGGGACTTGGGTAGAGCCGCCTCCAGAGCAAGTGCAGGAGTTCTTCGACAACTTGTCGGAGAGGGCCATCCGGGAAGATCCCAAACTTATCCGTCCCACCACTAATGAAGAAATAGCTTACATTGCTAGCAGGGCGGAAGAGGCAAACCTTGCCGTAGAGGCCGGCGACTTTGGCTTCACGGGAGGAGACACCAGTGAAGAAGAGACGGTGCCAGAGGAGACATCTTCCGAGGAAGAGGAAGTTGCTGGGGAGCAGAGCGGCATGGTTGCCGGGGGCTCTACCATCGAGGGCGCAACCGAGGAGCAGCCACAGGAGGAGCCCCCAGCTCCAGGGAAGAAAAAGCGCATTCTTCGGAAAGCCAGCTCTGACGCCCCGGCAAGTCAGCCTCCCTCAAGAGATGAGGTTCCTAGCAAGAAGGCTGCCGGCAAGGCTGCGCAGTGGCAAGAGGCCCAACAACCGCCCGTGCGACGTACGACACGCTCGACCGCGGAACAAACTGGTGCGGCGGGAGCGTCCCATACGATGGCACCAGCGGCTGGAGCAGCAGGGTCTCAACAACCTACTGCTTCCGCTGCAGCCAAGCGCGCCAGTTCTCCTTCTCCACCTCCTCGCTCAGGTGCCGAAGCGGAAGTCGTCTTCGACCTCTCTGCCTTGGAATCCGAAGAAGAAGAGTAAGGGCCTTGCCGCACCTTATAATTCCTACTTTTCTGGCTTCACTTGACTAATTCACTTTCGCTTGTCTCCACAGAGATGCAGAAACCTTGGCGCAAAGGATGGCGAAGAGGGCGAAGACCTCAACGGGCGACGAACCGCCGGCAAGCACCTCAGGTGCGCCAGAAACGATCAACATCAGCCCGGAGTCGAGCCCACAACGCAGTCCTCAACGCAGCCCCCGGCGCAGCCCCCAGCGTGAGTCCGTTATGCACTTTCCGCTGGCAAGTGCCGGGGTGCGTATCTTCACTGCTGACATCTCCGGGCGTGCAGGAGCGGAGCGGCAACAAGGAGTACCAATGGGAAACGTCCCTGACGTGCCGCCGCCATCGACTACACCGCCCAGAGATGAGCCTTCGGCAAGCGAGCTTTACCGCGATGAAGAAGAGCCGGCGAGCACTGGCTCCAGCAACCCTCCTCAGCAGCTCGACGCAGGTAAACCGCTCGCCTCAGAGTACTTGCTACTCCTGTTTCTCTCTCTTTTTCTTCTTCTTTCTTTTTTTTGTCTTCTTGAACTTCAATCTTGGTCTCATCGTGCTTCCCTTCCTGGGCTTCCAGATTTCCTCTTGGCGGAACCCATGGATGTCGAAACCATCATTGAGTAGACCGCCAGGGATGCTACCGCCGAGGCCGACAGGGTCGCAGCGGACGAGGCCGCCAAGGCCGCGCAGGAAGAGACCGCCAAGAAGTCTGCTGAGGGGACCGGCAAGGAGACCGATGACCGCACTGACGACATTCCTGCCGCAGGAGCGCCTGGCGCTACACCGGTCGCGGAGCCCCCAGCTGCCGGTGAAGATCAACCGTCAACATCTGACGTGCCCCCGTCAAGCAGTTACCTCAAGGTCGGCGACAACCTGTTCGTCAGCATGCCAGGGACGGCAAGCACTGGGGTGCCAGTGGAAGGAGAAACTCTGGATGGAGACGTCATCGCCGCCGCCAGTAGCAGTGAAACCAAGGAAGAGTAGCTACTCCAAGCCGTGCACGACAACTATCAGAAGCTCCAGGCACTCTACCGCGCCCGGAAGGATAAGCGGGATTCCAGGGCAGCGGTTGTTGATGCAGCAGAAGCGGACTTCCAAAAGCGCGTCGAGGAGATGCAGGCTTGGTATGCTGAGGCCTTCCAAGAGCTGAAGACTGCTCGGGAACAGCTGAGCGAGAACTGGAACGACCTCCTCATGAAGCAATCTGATGTCGAGAAGGCACAGGAGGAGGCTGCACAGCAGGCCGCCGCAGCAGAAGCTCGCCTGATGGAGGGCTGCATCGGGCTCGATGCTCATGAAGAGGACCTTACTGCTCGCCAAGAGGCACTTGCCGCCACGCTCCGCAGCAAGGACGAGGAGATCGAGAAACTTGTCGCGCAGCGGACCCAGGAGCTAGAGCGGAAACACATGGAGACGCTCAGAGCTCTGACTGAAGATCACGCCGGCAAACTGAAGGAAGCCGTCGATGCTGCCGGAGCTGCAGAGGCCGCCAAGAGCTTGCTGGAGGGTAAGGTGAAGAAGCTAGAGGCTGATCTCGAGGATCACGGCAAGAAGGTCTCAACACTCGAAGCCGAAAGAGACAAAGCTCTTCACAGCTTGATGGAGGCCCAGGTTGCCACATCCGAGAAGACTCAGCAGCTCACCTCCGCCAAAGAATCCATCGTTGATCTAGAGCAGAAGCTGACCACGCTGAAGGAGACCCTTGAGACCGCCAGGGGTCGGGAGAAGACTTTGATCAAAGACCTCCACAATGAAAAGGAGCTGCTTAAGAGTGCTGCCGCCACACACAATGACTATGTGGCAGGCGTGCAGATCTGGACTGAGAAGCTCATCGACGTTGCAGAGAAGCTTGCCGCGCAACTGTCCATCATGGGTCTGCAAGGCTTCAGGTATTCTTCTGACGACAGGGTGTCCACAAGCGCCAGGCTGACCATGTTCTTTGACCGCATGCTCGAAGCCTTGGAGCAGCTTCACTCTGACCGAACATCCCAGCTGGCGAACGAATCCCGCAAGCTCTGCCAGGCCGTCCTCCGCGAGGTGCTGGTCAAAGTTGTGCACAAGAACCCCGGCATCAACCTCTCCAACGTCTTCAAACGCTTGCCGAAAGATGTGGACGTCATGGTACTCGAAGATCTTGTCGCGCCCATCATTGACAGGGTGAGCCAAGTCAAGAGGGTTGAAGGCGATCGCCAGGATTAGCTGTTTCTCTTTATCTTGTCGCCATCGCTCCATGCCAAATACAATTTATCTTTAGTTAGAAACGCGGCAACTATCATGTAATATAACTTGCTGTCTCTGGATTAATGTATGCTATTCCCCTCGTTTGATTTCTTTCTGTATGGTGTATGCCCTACGCTTATGCTGGGAACTTGCCGGTGTGCACCCCCGCGAGCATTGGGTTCGGGACTTCAGTAGCCTGCTGGAGGCGCAGCTACCGGCAAGAAACCTTGACGTTTTCAGTGCAGCCGCCTAAACTGTTGAGCGGACTCGAAACAGAGTAAGGGCGCGACCGATCATGACAAGGTTCCATCGCGTGCAGGTTTTCCATACAAAAGTCAAAATCGTTCAAGGAGGATAGCCTTACAACAAAAATCTGTTTTAAAGGGTTTCTGCAACTTAGCTTTTCGTTGCTGTTCTTCTTCCGGCAAGATGTCAACCTTGAACGTCGCCTGTCGGTATCCATACCATCTTCCCCCCCCCCCCCGGCAAACTTGCATGCGAGGGAACCTTCTATCCTTTTGAGAAAAAGAAAGAAGAGAAAATATGGAACCTTGGCGGTTCATTAGCTCTTACCGGAAGCAAGCGTAATACAACATCTCAGATAGGCATGCATATAAAATGACATGAAATCGACAAGAATTGTAAAACACTTAGCTTAATTAAACTATGCACAGGGTCTTCGCCTGGCTTTGTACAAAGGATTACATGCTGCATCGGCAAGACTTGTACAAAGGGTGGTTGCCGGGAGCGTTTCTACGGCAAGAACCAAAGGTTCTGCGCGAAACTGCTGCTAACCGGCAACCGCACCTCACGGGTAGAACTTACGAGGATGTTCGATATTCCAGGAGTTGCTCACTGGCACGCCATCTTCGGTCTCCAGGCGGACAGCGCCAGGCCTGGTGACTCGTACTACCCGATAAGGGCCTTCCCACTTCGGTGTCAACTTGTTGGAATTCTTGGCCGACTGAACGCGCCGAAGAACAAGGTCGCCTTCCTCAAGACTCAGGGCATGAACCTTGCGGCTATGATAGCGGCGCAAAGCTTGCTGGTAGCGTGCAGCACGCACAGCAGCCCGAAGACGATCTTCCTCAAGGATCACAGCGTCATCTTGCCGCAGCTGCTCTTGCTCGAGCTCATCATAAGCGAGCACTCGAGGTGACCCGTATATGAGTTCCGTGGGGAGAACTGCTTCAGCCCCGTAGACCAGGGAAAAGGGAGTCTGGCCGGTAGCTCAATTTGGTGTCGTTCTGATTGACCAAAGAACCGCCGGCACCTCATCAATCCAGCGTCTTCCGCACTTGTGCAGCTTGTCGAAAGTTCTGGTCCTGAGACCGTGCAGCACTTCAGCATTTGCCCTCTCTGCTTGGCTGTTGCTGCTCGGGTGAGCAACGGAGGCAAAACAGATCTTGCCGCCAAGGTCTTGGACGTACTGCATGAAGGTGCGACTCGTGAACTGCGTACCGTTGTCGGTGATGATCCTGTTCGGCACACCAAACCGGCACACTATTCCCTTGAAGAACTTGACCGCTGACTGTGCTATCACCTTTCTCACTGCTTCCACTTCCGGCCACTTCGTGAACTTGTCGATAGCAACATACAAGTACTCGAAGCCCCCGGCAGCGCGGGGGAAAGGACCCAGTATGTCGAGTCCCCAGACCGAGAAGGGCCAGGAAAGAGGGATTGTCTGAAGAGCTTGAGCTGGCTGATGAAGTTGCTTTGAATGGAACTGGCACACTTCACACTTGGTTACTAGTGCAGTTGCATCCTGGAGAGCAGTGGGCCAGAAGAAACCTTGCCGGAAGGCCTTGCCGACAAGAGCTCTCGAGCCTATGTGGGAGCCACATATGCCTCCATGAATCTCTGCCAACAGCTCTAGTCCATCCTCCCGAGGAATGCACTTCAATTTCACACCGTTGGGTCTCTTTCTGTACAGGACGTCGTCGACGAACTGGTACATACTAGACTGACGGGCTACTTTCTCCGCTTCTTCCTGTTCCTCAGGGAGTTCTCCTATCTGAAGGAAATGAACAATGTGCTGTGCCCATGCCGGAGCCTGTGGCTCGACGACAAGGACTAAAGGAATCTCTTCGGCCGCGGGAGCGCTTGCTGCTCACCGGCAACCGGCATATCCTCAGCTGCGGGGGTGCGTACTTCTGCGGCAAGAACCTGAGGCTCTGCGTGAAGCCGCTGCTCACCGGCAACCGTGTCGTTCCCGGCAACTTCCTTGCCGGCGGCTTCTGGAAGCTCTGCCGGGAAGTACTTGCCGGTACTTAACTTCCTTCTCTTGTCCGGCCTCTTCGGTGGTGTTATGGATGGCTGAGTCAGTCGGAGCACAAAAGTTCCTGGTTCCACAGGTAACTTAAGGGCAGCACGCTTCGACAGGTCATCAGCAATGCAGTTCTCTGCTCGAGGAACATGCTCTGTTTGCAAACCGTCAAAACGCTCCTCCAGCCTTCTCACTTCATTGACATAAGCTTCCATCAACGGGCTCTGGTAATCCTTGTTGACTTGCCTAACGACAAGCTGGGAGTCACCTCTGACGATGAGCTTCTTGATCCCAAGGTCTGCCGCGATCCTGAGACCGGCAAGCAGTCCTTCATACTATGCAGTGTTGTTCGTTGATCTCTCCCGGGGAAAGTGCATCTGAATCACATACATGAGGTGCTCTCCGGTGGGTGCGACAAGCAGCACGCCAGCACCGGCGCCTTGCAGAGAAAAAGCCCCATCAAAGTACATAATCCATTCGCGATCTGTTTCCTTGCCGGGGACAACCGACTCTTGAACTTCTTCGTCTGGCGTTGGTGTCCACTCTACAATGAACTTTGCCAAGGCTCTGCTCTGAATAGTTGATGTGCTTTCAAACTTGAGGCCAAAGCATGACAGCTCCAACGCCCACTCCACAATCCTGCCGGTTGCTTCTGGATTCCGCAAGATCCGTTGCAGCGGAAAGCGAGTGACGATGGTAATCTCATGTGCTTGGAAGTAATGGCGCAGCTTCCTCGAGGCCATAAGGAGGCCGAAGAGCAGCTTTTGCACACTAGAATATCTTGACCTAGCCCCCTGCAAAAGGGAGCTGACAAAATAGACTGGGCGCTGCACCATCTTCTTCTTCTGCACTGCTTCACTTGGCTGCGCGGGCTCTACCTTGTCGGCACCAGACTCTGCCGGGGACGGCCCTGGCTTGTCGCTTGACGGGCTTGCCGCTGCCGCTGCCTCTCCGTCTGCTTCTCTCTGCGCCACTAGCGCAGCACTAACCACTTGATTCGTTGCCGCTAGATACAGCAGCAACGGCTCTTGTGGCCTCGGTGCGACCAGTGTCGGCGGAGAGGAGAGGTACCTCTTCAAGTCCTGTAGCGCTGCCTCCGCTTCCGGAGTCCATTTCATTGGTCCTGCCTTCTTCAAGATTTTGAAAAAGGGCAGGGCGCGCTCAGCGGACTTGGAGATGAACCTGCTCAGAGCAGCCACGCAGCCGGCAAGTCGGCGCACATCTTTGACACGTCTTGGTGCTTCAATCTGCTCAATTGCCTTGATCTTGTCGGGATTGGCTTCAATTCCACGTTGAGACACAAAGAACCCGAGAAGCTTGCCGGATGGAACGCCAAACACGCACTTCTCGGGATTGAGCTTTAGATTGATCCTGCGCAGATTTGCAAACGTCTCTTCTAGATCTTGTATAAGAGTTGCCTTGTCCTTGGTCTTGACCACTATGTCATCCATATAGGCTTCCATATTTCTATGCAGCTGGGTCTCAGAACCAATCTGGACAGCTCTTGCAAAGGTCGAACTAGCACTTTTCAACCCGAAAGGCATACGTATGAAGCAATACGTGCCACATGGGGTGATAAATGTGGTTTTCTCTTCGTCTTCTTTGGACATGAAAATCTGATGGTAGCCTGAATATGCGTCAAGGAATGATAGCAAATCGCAGCCAGCAGTGGAGTCCACAATCTGGTCGATGCGCGGCAAGGGAAAAGGGTCTTTTGGACAGGCTCTATTGATATCAGTATAGTCGATACATAGCCTCCATTTTCCATTCGCCTTGCGCACCACAACTGGATTGGCCAACCATGTCGGATGGAGGACTCCTCTAACCAGACCTGCTGCTTCAAGCTTTCTGATTTCTTTGGCGATAAACTCTTGCCGCTCCAAGGCTTGCTTCCTGATCTTCTGCTTGACGGGCCGCGCATGAGGGCAGATAGCAAGGTGGTGCTCAATTACCTCCCTGGGAACACCGGGGATATCAGATGGTTGCCATGCAAACACATCGATATTCGCCCGCAGGAAGGCAACGAGCGCGCTTTCCTATTTGTCATCAAGGGTGGAACTTATGGTGAAAGTTCCTCCCGTACCATCCTCCTTGGCGGGCACCTTCTTGGTCTCTGGTGGAGCAGCCTTGGATTTCTTGCTCTTGCCGGCAGAGCTCTCCGGCACGTCCTCAACGGGAGCGCAGCACTCCGAGGAGGTGCGCTTGCCGGAGTGGGTGCTAGAGGTCTTGTCGGGCTTCTTCTTCTTCCCGGGAGCTTCAGCGACAGGAGCAGGTGCCTTGGCGGCAGATGTTGCAACCGGCTCCCGGTAGAGCATGTCGGTGCAGATAAGCGCATCCTTCTTGTCGGAGTGGATGGTGAGGACGCTCATCGGCCCGGGCATCTTCAGCACGTTATAGGCGTAGTGCGATGCCGCCATGAATTTGGCCAGCGCCGGGCGACCAAGAATCCCATTATAGGGTAATGGAATCTTGGCGACGTCGAAGACGATCTTCTCCGTCCTGAAGTTCAACTCGCTGCCAAACGTCACTCGCAGGGTGATCTTGCCCTTCGGCTGGTTCCTTCCCGGATTGACCCCTTGGAATGAGCCTGTTTCCTCGAGATCTTCGTCGGGAATTTGCAATCTCTTGATCACATCGGGCGAGATCAGGTTTAGGCCGGCCCCACCGTCAACCAACATTTTTGTCACCTGGAGGTTGCGGATCGTTGGTGAAACCAACAACAGCAAGCACCCGACCGCAGTTGTGCGATCAGGGTGGTCCTCGGCGTCAAAAATGATAGGCGTGTGGGACCACCTCAGTGGCTTCCGGGCATCGAGCGAGGGCTCAGCTGCATTAATCTCGCACGCCCACGGCTTGAGCTGGCGGTGAGAGGAATGCAGCGAGGCGCCTCTGTCAACGCACATGGCCTCTGTCGCCTTCTGGAACTCGTGTTCGCTGGACTCGTCGCCCTCTGCATCATCATCATCATCCCCATGCTTCTTGTCGCGGCCTCGGGCGGGCCAGTCCTTCTGTTGCTTGACCTTGCCGTGGCGACCTCCTCGACCGCACTTCTTGCTGGACCCTCTCCTTGTCTCGCCTTTCATACTCGGCTCTCTGCTTCTCGACAAGCTCCTCAACTTGCCGGCAGTTTTGGAGATCGTGGCCCTTGGTGCGGTGGATCTTGCAATACTGCTTGGCGGAGCCTTCCGGCTTGTCGGCAGCCGCCAAGGCCTGACATGCGGCACACCCGGCAACCTCCTTGCCGGGGTTGTCAGTCTTGGCCTTCTTGGCGGTGCCGGGGTTGCCGGATCCCTCGACGGCAAGCACGGCCTTGCCCTTGCGCTTCCTGGCCTTCCGTCGGCCCTTCTTTGCCGGGGCAGCAGCGTCTTCGCTTTCGGAGTCGACTCCCGCGCCAGCGTTCTCGCCGGGGAGTCTCCTTCCTTCTTCTGCCCGAGCACATTTGTCAGCCAGAGCGTAAAGCTCGGTGACATCCCTGACCTTGTTCATCGCAAGCTCTTCCCGCATCTTGCGGTTGCGCACATTCTGATGGAAGGTGCTGATGACAGCGGCAGGATGAACGTTTGGAATGTTGTGCTGGATACGGCTGAACCTCTGGATGTACTTGCGCAAGGTTTCGCCATCCTTCTGGGGAATGATATGCAAGTCGCTTTCCTGGCCAGGAGCTTGGTGGCCGCCAGTAAAGGCGCCAACAAACTCATGACACAGATCTGCCCAGGAGGAAATGGAATTCTCCGGCAGATGCATCAACCACGACCTGACGTTGGGCTTCAGCACCAACGGGAAGTAGTTGGCAAGGATCTTGTCGTCTCGAGCCCCGGCAGCCTACACCGCAATGGTGTAGATGCTCAGGAACTCTGACGGGTGAGTCTTGCCGTCGTACTTCTCCGGCACCTCCGGCTTGAAAGAGCGGGAGTTGGGCCACTGGACTCGCCGCAGCTCGCGACTAAAGGCTGGACAGCCCACCTCGTAAGGTAGGCTACTAGGATACCCTGGCGCAGGCTCGTCGACAGTGGGTCCCGCGCGCCGGTCGGACTGACGGCGCGCTTCCCGTCGCCGATCGATGGTAGTTCGAGCGTCCTCCTTCTGCCGTTCCCGAAGAATCAGACGTTGATCGCGGTGAACCCGCGGATCGGACGACGCCGTGGAATCGTCATCACGGGCGTCGACCCGCCGAGTTAGCGACCGCTCTTGACGTGGTGGAGGGGAGCGTATCGTAGATGCACCGCCTCCGGTCTTCTCGCCATCGGCCCGCACCGGTCCAGTAGACTGCCGCCGCGAAGGCTCTGCTTGCCGCGGCCTGTCGTTGTTGGCTAGACCGATGAGGCTCTAAATGGCAGCTCTCCACTCATCTAGCTTCTCTGCAGCGGGAGGGAAGTCTAGGAGCAGCTGAGCTCGCGCCAACGCTTCCGCTGGTGTAGGCGGCGGCGAAAGATGAGAAGAAGGTGAGGTGCTCAAACTCCTAACTGGGTTAGAAGGAGCACCGTCACGGTCCTGCAACCGCGCGCGGCTTCCACCGGCGTGTTGACATGGATCTTGGCCCCGCGCATCTTGAGAGTGATGCGCAGGGGTTTTCCCATGGGGATGCTTGGAACCACCGATGTCACGGTGCTGCACGTCGCGCGCGTCTTGAGAAGGCCGCGGTGCATGCGCCGGCGTGGGTGTCTTGGAAGGCGCCGTCCCGTCCTTGGAGATAGCTGCACCACCCGTAGGTAGCGCGGCCTTATCCTTGGACCTGGCGCTCGCCTGGCTCGGATCGCCAGAACGTCGCGGAGGCTCAAGACCTCCACCTCCTCCACCAGCGCCCGCGCCATCACCCATCTGCGCAGGTACGGGGAGGCTAGACGCGGATGGATCAACCACCGTAGCGCCCTTCTTCTTGGAGGCCATGGCGATGAATATGATCAAGAACCGGCGCGCCGACCACTAGATCGGGTTTGCGCAACCTTTTCTCCCCTACCTGGCACGCCAAAGATGTCGGGGAAACGACACCTATGGGACCGAAGGATCCCTTTACGGTTCGGCAAGGGAGAAAGGACAGCACAAAGAGCGGAACTAACGATCAACGCGAGGGGATTTACACAGGTTTGGGCCGCTCGGAAGAGTAAAACCCTACTCCTGCTTGGTGGTATTACTGTGGATGTTCTTGGCCCAGTTCTGGGAGCTACAGTAGAAGCTACGCATACAGAATGGGTCGAGTCTGGATCGGGATCTGGTTCCCCCCCCTGTAGCTACGCCTTGGGCCTCCTTTTATATGTCCAAGGGGTCTCCAACAGTGGCGAAGTACAAGAGGTGTAAAGTATCTACAGCATCTCATGATTACCAGTATCTCATGATTACTACTGACGCCTTAGGACAAGACGTATTCAATGCTCTGAACAGGTGTCCCTGCCTTTCTTGGGGATGGGAAAAGGACTCGTCCCATCAGCACCGCTTAACCCCTTCTGCGGCCAGCGCCGTGACACGCAACCAGGAAGACAAGCCCTAAACGACAGGCTGGTCGCTGCGCTGGAGCGGCGGCACTGTGCTGAAGCGGTGGGATCTTGCCGGGTGCTGATCTTGCCGGGGGCTGATCTTGCCGGGGCTCGACGGGCCAGCCCGGCAAGATCTTGCCGGACGCCCAGCCTTCGGTCTTCTGATCCTCAGCTTAAACGCCTTCTTGATATCTTGCATCTGTCTCCAGTCGTCCTCCGGCAGGCCTTGCCGCAGGTATGGCTACAACTGTCCGTGCACAAGTACGGGGTACTAAAGGATCCGATCTTTAGTACACCGACAGTCGTGGTAGATGACGATGAGCATCAAGCTTCCTCGGACAAGGTGAATGTAACTCCACGTCCTAACCCGCCTGTCTTTACTCCTCCTTCCTCTAGTGATTAGTATCTTGATGTGGAGGATCACAATGATGAATGTGACACGAATGATGTTATGTTTTCTAAAATGGAGAAAGGCATGTGATCCCTCCAAGAAAGAAGCTCATTATGTTTCGTACGCTTATGGAGATGGTGAGTAAGCACACCATTACCATTAAGGAACTTGAAACCCTCGTCACCGAGGCAAATGAAAAATATGGAATTCTTGAGTGAAAATTCCAATATGAGGAAGCATGAAATGATGAATTGTGCTTAGAAATTGGTGCAAACATTGATATTCATGTTAAGAAACTTGCCTCCCTAAAAAAAGGCTAAAAGCGCTTACAAGGAGTTAATGAATGATAAAAGTAAGCAGAAAGAGTCTCACGCTACTCTTTCTAAGGATTGTGAGCTTCTAAACTTGTCTCTCAAGATGAAGGAAGAGGAGTTCAACATCCTTACAAAGAGTTTTGACAAACACAAACTTACTAATCTTGAAACCCTCTGCGAAGCTTACTCCTCTCCTATTCTCAATGTTGATTCTTGTACAACTAACTCTAGTTGTGACCTAGCTATTTTTCTTGATTAGAACCGCTTGCTAAAACCCCAATTTGAGAAAGGGCTCATTGCTGCTTGTGAGTTGCGTTGGCTATTTCCTCGAAGAGGAAGGGTGAAGCAATATAGTAGCAATAAGTATTTCCCTCGGTGAGAACCATGGTTATCGATCCATTAGGATAATCACGACAAATTCACGTTGATAGTACCTACACACATAAAACCAAACACTTGCACCTAACACGGGCAAGAGGGTTGTCAAGCCCCTTGAGCTCGTTACTTGCAAGAATTAATTCTGATAGAGATAGATATATAAAAAGTAAAAATAAATAAATGGTAAATAATTGCAGCAAGGTTTTTAGGGTTTTAGCAATATAATTTGAATAGACCCTGGGGCCATAGTTTTCACTAGAGGCTTCTCTGTCGAACGCATAGCGTACACTGGGTAGACGGATTTTTGTTGGGCAATTGATAGAAAAACACATATATAGTTATGTGATATTAGTGGCAATGATCATGTATATAGGCATCACGTCCGTGAAAATTGGACCGAAACGATTCTTCATCTACAACTATTACTCCACCAATCGACCGAAACGATTCTGCATCTATGGTATTAAGTTCATGATAAAGAGAGAAACATATTAAGCAAGATGACATGTGTAGACAAAGTAAGACAAGGAATATGTTTGGACCCCGTCGTTTTATCCTTAATGGCAACAATACAATACGTGTCTTGTCCCCTTCTGTCACTGGTATATAGAGCACCACAAGATTGAACCCACTACAATGCACTCCTCCTGCTGAAGATAAATCAATCCAGTTGACCAAACCAAATGGATAGATCGCAGAGAATTACAAAGCTATAATAATCATGCATAATAAAGTTCAGAAAAGACTCAATTACTTCGAATGAATAATCTGATCATAAACTCACAATTCATCGGATCCCAACAAAGACACTGCAAAAGAAGATTACATCGGATAGATCTTCACGAGAATCGCGAAGAACATGGTATTGAAGATCAAAGAGAGAGAAGACGTCATCTAGAAACTAGCTATGGACCTGTAGGTCTATGGTGAACTACTCACACATCATCATGGAGGAAGCAAGGTTGATGTAGACGGCCTTCGTGATCTATTCCCCCTCCGGCTGAGTATCAAAAAACGGATCCAGATGGGATCGTAGAAGAACATAGGCTTGTGGCAGCGGAAAAAGTATTTCGGGCGTGTCATTGTTGGTTTTGGGGTAATTCGAAATATATAGAAGTGGAATTTGGTCAGGAAGTGCCGCGAGGGGTCCACGAGCTCGGGGGGTGCGTCCTACCCCTAGGGTGCACCCTCCAGGCTCGTGGCCACCTCGTGGGTCTTCTAGCCTCCCCCCGAAGCTTTTAGGATGTCTTTATGTCCAAAAATAACTCCCGTAAAGTTTCATCCAATTTGGAGTCCGTTTAGTATTGATTTTCGAAAAAGTCCAAAAACAGGCAAAAGGCAGGAACTGTCTCTCAGCATCAGGGTTAGTCCCAAAAAGTTATATAAAACATATAATTGCACATAAAGTATCCAAGAATGATAATATAATAGCATGAAACAATCAAAAATTATAGATACGTAGGAGACGTATCACCATCCCCAAGATTAATTGCTGCTCGTCCTCGAGTAGGTAAATGACAAACCAGAATTTTTGATGCGGCATGCTTCTCCACATGTAATCTGTTTGCAGTATAGATATTGAGAAACGACGAATCAATTAATATCAACATAATAATATCCATGAACATAAGAAGCATAACCGTAAATGTTTAAAAATATACGATCAGTAAAGAATGTTATCCCTACTCATTTTATCATATTAAGCATGGCATGGCTCTGTCTTCACCACATAATAAATCATGAGCAGCCCGATGTCAAACTAGGCAATTGGATCATACTTCTAACGCGCTTCAGCATTTTCAACTTCACGCAATACATGAGCGTTAGCCATGGATATAGCATATGGGTGGAATAGAGTATGGTGGTAGAGATCAAATGAGACAAAAAGGAAGAAAGTCCCGTGTCAACTAGGTGGAACAACAGGCTATGTAGATGCCCATCAATCGATATCTATGTGAGGAGTAGGGATTGCCATGAAATAGATGCACTAGATCTATAAGTGTATTAAAGCTTGTTTGAAACTAAGTGGGTGTGCATCCAACTTGCTTGCTCATGAAAACCTTGGGCATTTGAGGAAGCCCGTCATCGGAATATACAAGCTAAGTTCTATAATATACAAGCACACTAGTATATGAAAGTGACATATCTGGATGCTCTCTATATAAGGAACATGGTTCCACTTTGAGGCACAAGTGTGGTAAAGGATAGTAACATTGTCCCTTCTCTCTTTTTCTCTATTTTTTTCATGGTGGGCTCATTTGGCCTCCCCCATTTTTTCGTCTGAAGTCTCATCTCGACTTGTGGGGGAATCATAATCTCCATAATCCTATCCTCACTGGGACAATGCTCTAATAATGATGATCACCACACTTTTATTTACTTACAACTCGATATTACAACTCGATCTAGCATAACATGTAATCAATGATGAATGGTGGCTTTGCCTCAAATACGATGTCATCTCTATATGATCAGGCAAAGCAATATGATGACGAACACACAAATCATGTGATAGAACGGTGGAAGTTGCATGGCAATATATCTCGGAATTGCTATGGAAATGCCATAATAGGTAGGTATGGTGGATGTTTTGAGGAAGATATAAGGAGGCTTATGTGTGATAGAGCATATCATATCACTAGGTTTGGTTGCACCGGTGAAGTTTGCACCGACTCTCGACGTGAGAAAGGGCAATGCACGATACCGAAGAGGCTAGAAAATTGCGGAGAGGTGAGAGTGCGTATATCCATGGACTCACATTAGTCATAAAGAACCCATATACTTATTGTAAAGCCTTATTATCTCTCTCTAAGCAAAGTACTACCGCATGCCCCTAGGGAGGAGGTTGGTAGGAGTTAACCATCACGCCCCCCCGATTCGAACAACACGATAGGATTTTATTTCATACATAAAAATGCTCACACCTCATCACCATGCCATGACCAATATTTAGATGAGAACTAAATAGAAAACTTTAGTACCAATATTTCTACTAACCAATTATCATCAACCTATATACTTTCATATACTACATCAACATAATTAACCCTCACGTCTCTTATTTAGTGAAGCACTACAACAACTGCCTACTAGCTCAAATGTGATGAAAATGTGTCTCTAGAGTATTCTAACAAATTATGATGAAAATGTGTCTCTCTCAAAAGGTGTGTCCAGCAAACCATAATTGTGGCAAACTAAATGGAAAATAAACAATAATGCATGACGCACCAAGCAAAACACATATCATGTGATGAATAAAAATATAGCTCCAACTGACATACCGATAGATTGGATACGAAAGAGGGGATGCATTCCGGGGCATCCCTAAGCTTAGACGCTTGGATCTTCCTTGGATATTATCTTGCGGTGCCTTGGGCATCCCTAAGATTAGGGTATTTCCGCTCCTTATTCCTTTATCCATCGTTGTCTCACCCAAAACTTGAAAATTTCAGCACACAAAACTCAACAAAACCTCGTGAGATCTGTTAGTATAATATACATATCACATACTTTAGGTTCTATATTAAATTGATTTATATTTCATTATTGCATAATAGGTATTGCATTCTAACTTCTCCATGACTTATACTCCTGATATAATCCATATCATCATCAAAACAAACAAACTATGCAAGCAAAAACATAATCTGTCGGAAACAGAATAGTCGGTAATCATTTGTACTAAAACTATAGTTCAGTGACTTCGAAAATTCTGAAAAGTTAGGACAACCTGAATAATTTGTATAGCAATACTGTGTAAAATTTTCAGCAATTTATTATGTTCCAGCAGAGGGAATACATTCATATATTGTATGCAAAAGTTTTTGTTTTTTTGCAGAGGATCAGTTCTACTATCAACCAAATCATCCCAAACGCTTTACTTGGCACAAACACTAATTAAATACATAAAAACACAATCATTAAAGTAGCAATAATCATGTCATCACACAAAAACAGAAAGTAAAAGCAAAAATTTAAGATAACTATTGGGTTGCCTCCCAACAAGCGCTACTGTTTTATGCCCCTAGCTAGGCATAATGCATTGTTTCAAGTATTCACATCCTTCAAATTGATTCCATAGGTGGCTCTCATAATCGATTCATATGGTGGCTTAATTCTCTTCCTAGGAAATTGTTCCATCCCTTTCTTTAATGGAAATTGGAATCTTATATTACCTTCTTTGATATCGATAATAACACATATGGTTCGTAGGAAGGGCCTACCAAGTATTATAGGACAAGTCGGATTGCATTAGAATAAGTACACCATTTATTATACCGAATGGTTTCTTAATAGTAGAATCTACTAGATGCAAGTTGAGGGAACATTCATTTCTATCGGTGAGTCCTAACACATCACATAGAGATTTAGGTATAGTGGAAACGCTAGCACCAAAATCACACAAAGCATTACATTCATAATCTTGAATCTTTATTTTAATTGTAGGTACCCATTCATCATGCAACTTTCTAGGTATTGACACCTCCAATTCAAGATTCTCTTCATGGGCTTTTATCATAGCGTCCACAATATGTTTAGTAAAAGCTTTGTTTTGATCCTAAGCATTAGTTGAACTTATCATGGTGTGTAACAAGTAAATACATTCAACCAAAGAACAAATATCATAATTGAATTCCTTGTAATCCAAGGTAGTGGGTGCATCACTATGTGAAGTTTTGACCTCTCCAAACCCACCTTTTCATTTTTATGATTAAGATCATCACCCTCCGAACAATTGGGGCGCCTTGTATTGAAGATCAAAAGAGACAGAGAGAGCCATCTAGGTACTAACTACGGACCCATAGGTCTGTGGTGAACTACTCACACATCATCATCAGGGCAGCAAGGTTGATGAAGAGGCCCTCCATGATCGATCCCCCCTTTGGTGTGGTGCCGGAATGGAGCTCCAGACGGGATCCCGTCGGAACAGAGACTTGCGGCGGCGGAAAATATAACGCCCAAGATGCGATCCTATCCTTATTTTTGGCACGAGGGCCTCGACAGGGATAGAAGCGCATCTCGTCGTTTCGCAAGAATGGATATCATTACAAGTACATGTAAAGAAGAGATGAGTATATGGAATTGGCTTACACTCGCCACAAGCTACATCAATATCACATTAACACAACAACATATCCAAACATCATACAGAAGAGCAGGGTCCGACTACGGACGAAAACAAACGATAAAATGACATCCATCCTTGCTATCCCAGGCTGCCGGTCTGGAACCCATCATAGATCGATGAAGAAAAAGGACTTCAAATCAAACAAGCAACGCGCTCACGTCAAATCATCGCATTACCTTCACCTGCAACTGTTGTTGTAGTAATCTGTGAGTCACAGGCACTCAGCAATCTCATTTCCAAGGGTATCAAGACTATTAAAGCTTAATGGGGGAGGTATGGTTAAGTGGTGAGGCTGCAGCAAGCACTAAGCATTTATTTGAGTGGCTAACTTACGAGTACAAGAATAAAGGGGGACGATCATCGCATAAATGGACGTGAACTAGTAATGATCTCTAAGAGATCCTGAACACCTACTTACGAACAAACAAAACCCCACCATGTTCTCTCTCGGTTCAAAAATCACGAGAAGAGACAGTCACGGTTACACACACGGTTGGTGTATTTGAAAGCACATTTGCTCCCTTGGTGGTCTTGGTAATTAATAACAACATATAAGTCATTGAACTAATGTTTCCACTAAGTATATTTCAGGAAAAGTTCAATGATAGGGATGGCAAAAGGATTGTGGAAATTACCCCAAGATGCAAGGAAATGGATTGGCAAAGCTTCAAGCAAGAGGACTCTACATTTTACTTTGTGAGAAATCACTTTGAGTCCATAGGAAAGCCAATACTATTAAAAGGGGGTAAGGTTTTCTTGGTGAACAAATGCTCATACGTGCACAAGTGATAGTCACCACAAACACCCACAAGCTCTTCCACAAAAGTCTGTCCATAGCCAAATATTCAAAATCGGTGCAACCAACACTTTCCACTCGGTGCCACCGATTCCCAAACTCAGACAGACCTAAGCCAAACCCTAGCCTTTCGGTGCAACCGATTCTGCTTCGGTGCCACCGAGTTTAGGTTGCCAACTTTCTGTTATGCAAATTCACAATATCGGTACCACCGAGATTGTTGGATCGGCGTCACCGAGAATGGGCAATCTGACCGTTGGTCACCTTATCGGTGCAACCGAGTTTCCTATATCGGTCTCACCAAGATTCAAAAGTTGCCACCTTTTGGTCTCTTTGGTACCACCGAGATTAACACATCGGTGTCACCGAGTTGGTCATTTTGTGTGTAACGGTTGGATTTTTGGGGATGCCTATATATACCCCTTCACCACCACCCACTCGAAAGAGAAGGACTCAGAACTATTCCATACTTGCCCCATCCAATTTTCTGAGAGAGAGCCACCTACCCTTGTGTTGAGGTCAAGATCATCCACTCCAACCATATGGATCTTGATTTCTAGCCTCCCCAAGTTGCTTTCCACCAATCCCATCTCTTCCACCAAGCCAAATCTGTGAGAGAGTGATTGTGTGTTGAGGAGTCTATCATCTTGAAGCACAAGAGGAAGGAGTTCATCGACATCGCCGAGCCTATTACCTTTTGGAGGGTGGTGCCTCCTAGATTGGTTAGGTGTCGCTTGGGAGCCTCCTACTTCGTGTTGTGGAGTTGAACCAAGAAGTTTGTAAGGGAAAGGAGATCGCCTACTTCGTGAAGATCTACCCATAGTGAGGCTAGTCCTTCGTGGACGGAAGCCGTTATGGAATAGTCAAGGTTGCTACTTCGTGGACCCTTATGGGTGGAGCCCTCCGTGGACTCTCGCGACCGTTACCCTCCGTGGGTTGAAGACTCCATAAACGTGGATGTACGATAGCACCACCTATCGGAACCACGGGAAAAATCATCGTGTCTACAATTGCATTTGATCTTCCTACCCTCTCCTTTCTACTCATGCTTGTTGTTACTTTCCGCTGATATACTCTTAGACATGCATGTGTAGGGTGTACTTGACTTGCCATGAAATGCTAAAATCTGCCAACTCTAAAATTTGGGAAAAGGTGGAATTTTTATTAGGTCAAGTAGTCTAATCACCCCCCCCCCCCTCTAGACATACTTTCGGTCCTACAAGTGGCATCAGAGCTTTGGTCTCCGTTGTGTTGGTCTCACAACCTAGGAGAGTATGGCGTCTAGTGAGGGAAGTTATCACCGTAGAGGTTCGTACTTTGATGGCACTAATTTTGCTAGTTGGAAGCACAAAATGAAAATGCATATTCTTGGTCATAAGCCCGCCGTTTGGGCTGTTGTTTGTGTTGGCTTGCAAGGTGAATTCTTTGGTGATGGAAAGGAACCTGGTCGTGAAGCGACCACGGAGGAATTGAAGATGTTGCAATACAACGCTCAAGCATGCGACATTCTCTTCAACTGCCTATGCCCCGAAGAGTTCAACAAAATCAGCCGTCTTGAGAATGCAAAAGAGATTTGGGATACTTTGGTTGATATGCACGAAGGAACCGAGTCTGTGAGAGAGTCCAAGTTAGATGTTCTTCAAAGTCAGCTTGACAAGTTCAAGATGAAGGATGGTGAAGGAGTCACAGAGATGTACTCTAGGCTAGCTCTCATCACCAATGAGATTGCCGGCTTAGGAAGCGAAGAAATGACCGACAAATTCATCATCAAGAAGATACTTAGAGCCTTGGATGAGAGATACGACAGCGTGTGCACATTGATCCAAATGATGCCCAACTACAAAGATCTCAAGCCTACGGAAGTAATTGGAAGGATTGTTGCTCATGAGATGACACTCAAAGACAAAGAAGAGCTTCACCACAAGTCTAGCGATGCTTACAAAGCCACAAGTGATGCTCCCGCAATGTCAAGAGACAACCTTGTCACCAATGAAGAGATAAGCCTCATGGTCAAGAAATTCAACAAGTTCTACAAGAATAGAGGCAAAGAACGAAGCTCCAACTCAAGATATGATGAGAAGCGTTCGTCAAGTCGTGACCGCAATTGCTACAATTGTGGGAAGCCCGGACACTACTCCAATGAGTGCACGGCTCCCTACAAATGAAGAGAAGAGTCACCTCGAAGACGAAGCTCAAGGAATGAATCACCTCAAAGAGAGAGAAGGAGTAGAGATGATCGTTATGAACGAAGACCCTCAAGGAGAAGTAGAGATTCGGAGAAGAAGGAAAAGTACACCAAGAGCTACACACGAAGAAAACATCAAGCTCATGTTTGTGAATGGGTTTCCGGCTCTGACTCCGACAACAACTCCGAGAGAAGCTATCACTCCGACTCCGACTATAGTCAAGATGATGGTGTTGCCGGAATTGCTCTAGTGACTACCAACTCCTATGATCTATTTGATTCACCAAACGAAGGGAGTGGAAGTTGCTTAATGGCTAAAGGCCCCAAGGTATCACACCTCGAGTATCTTGATTTTAATAGTGATGAAGATGACTTGCTTTGTGATCATGACTTGCTCTTTGATAAAACTAGTGATGTTAGTCAAAATGAACTTGATAATTTTCATGCTAGTCAAGATAAGTCAATTGATGATGATAAGATGAAAATAGAACAACTAGCTAAAGAACTAAACACTCTTAAGTTAGCTCATGAATCTACTCTTGAAGATCATAGAGAGCTTGTAAGAACTCATGAGAAGCTACGCTTCGAGAAGCTCAACTTGGAGCAAGAGCATGAGTTTCTTAAAGCTATCAATGACGATCTCCGAAAGAAGACTTCATCTTATCTAGCCAAACGACTACTCTTGTCTACATTTATGCCTCAAGTTAAAACTAAGCAAACTAGTAACAAAGGCAAGAAAGGTTCTTCATCTAGTAGCAACAATAAAAATGCTAAACCAAATAATGTTGCTTCTAGTAGTTCTATTGATTCCACTAATGATGATTCTCTTAGCCAAGTTACACTTGAGCAAGAAAATGCTTTATTGAAAGGAATTATAGAGAAAGGTATCTACAAGAGTCTTGCCGGGTGTAAGCAATTTGAGGAAATTGTACGCAAGCACGGAGGATACCGAAAGAACCATGGTGTTGGCTACTTCAACGCAAATGGAGTTGAATGGGAAGAAGGTCAATACCCCAAGCCCAAGTTTGTTCCTCAAAAGGAGAAGTATGAAAGTACTCTTCCCAAAGGGACAAACACTCAAGATGATCTTCCACCACAAGACCACAAGCTCAAGGGCAAGAACAAGCTTCAAGAGGACATTGACTCATATGAAGATGAATCCCTAGCTTTGGTGGAGTGGGTTCCCAAGGCTACTTCAAGCTCAACTTCTACAAAGGCTACTACAACACCAAGGATCCCCATCAACTTGATGTAGGTCCCCAAGAAGAAGAACTAGAGAGTTCTTGAGGGGTGACTCCGCCAATGATATCCACTCACATTCATTATTGGCAAGAATTATTTGCAATCAACATCAACTCTATGCAATAGTTCAAGGAGTCACACATTCCCTCAAAGGTAAGCAAGGGACAAGGTAATCAACAAATCAATGGACATCATTACACATGCTTTGCACTCCATGTCCATAGATATCCTTGTATTTGTCTCTTGTCTGTTGGGACTAACCCATGTAGGTGAGAAGAGTAAAGAAACAACAAGGATGCTCCCAACTCTTGGTGATCTTCATCAACCTTGAGCATCCACCACTAGCTCACCAACATGAAGTCTTCATCGACAAAACCCAAGGTTAGTTTATCCCTCTTATGGGGGGATGTCACATCAAGGGGGTGCTTTACTCTAAGACTTGAGTCAAAGCATCTCTTAGCATGTGACAACATTAAATGCATTATGTAAAAGTGGTAACCCCACTTGTGCTTAAACGATAAGTATGACCTATGATCAAGTATTCTTACTTGGCTCCTAAGTCAATATACTCATATATAGATGACTTCGTCATCGCCCAAGTGCTTGTTAGATGCTAGTATGTATGTGCATGTTTGTCATGATTTCATTTGACATCTTATTGTGTGAGCATGTTGGTCTGCATTTATTTTCTCATTCGAGGACATCCAATTGTTGCTCTTTGGTTTTTGATTTATCTTTTGCCAATTGGATGGACAAGAATGCCTAGGACCACTCTTTAGCTATCTATGCTTTCTCACCTCATATTCCATTCATGCTGCATCACAAATCTTGAACAAGTACTTTTCGATCCCTTTGTGTGTGGAGCACTCGGAGTTCCGTATCGACAAGGACTGACCATTAAAACCTCCCAAGTGCATCTCGGTGGAACCAATCCAAAATTCTCGGTCTCATCGAATGCCTAGGGTTGATCTGGTTTTCAATCTCGGTACTACCGATTCCATATTCTCGGTTACACCGAGTTTCCCTCTCAGCTGACCGTTGAGGAACTCGGTGACATCGAAAATTTAGAATCGGCGTCACCGACAGTGAGGGGTATATAAGCTGTGGTCCCGACGGTTCAAAAATTCAATCTTCAATCGTCGCACCCCAAACCCTAAGCTGCCGCAAAAGGACCCCCTGGTCGTCGCCCTTGTTTCCCCGCGCTCCTCCGCCGCTGGGATCCTCGCCGTCGACGGGCATCTTCGCCGCCGTCGCCGCCATAACGAGTCCGTTACCAAGCTAGGGTACGGATTCGATCTTTCTTTGCGCTCCTCGTCCGAATCTTGCGCATTGAAGTTGTTTTATCTATAAGCCACTGTTTGCACGTCTTCCTATCCACGAGAAAATTCCATAGATTAGGGAATGATCGATTTTCTAGGGTTTACCGTCCGCCCGATGGAACTCGGTGGAACCGAAGCAAACAAATCGGTGTCACCGATTTACCTGTCTGTGCTACTGAGAACTATCTCGGTGAAACTGAGCACTTCTTTTCGGTCTCACCAAAAAGAGTGCCAAGTTTCTTTTAAGGAGAAAGTCAGTCTCGGTAGCACCGAAATTTTTGCTTCGGCTGTACCGATTTTCATGTGACAGAATGTAAACCTAGAGAATCTTTTGTTCAAACTTACAAAAAAAAACAGCTAATTTTTTTTTGATGACTCATCTTCTTCTGCTCCTCTATACTCTATTCACAGGGTCAGTATGTCAAGTGCTGAGGACAGTGAGAACAACTTCAAAGAGGAGAACATTGTCATGAGTTCAGGCACTAGTCCTGAGTCCAGTTCCTCTTCAGATCCAGGCACTCCCAGTTCTCATGGGTTGCCCAAGGCTGCTACAAGGGCCAGGAAGAAGCTGAATTCAGATGAGGAGGATTCAGATTTTGTGCCAGAGGAGATTCTTGCCAAGAAGCAAGAGAAGGCTGCCAAGAAAGCTGCCAATGAAGCTACCTATTCAAGGAGAGCTGTCAGGAAGGAGTATGCTAGCTCTGAGGCTATGAGAGCACCTGAGGGTGCTAGGGCAAAAATGCCTCTTCACCTTGAGTCACCCCCAAAGAAGTCTATGCCTAAGAAGGCAGGGGAGAAGAAGAGAGCTAGGAAAAGTATTGTCTATGTTGTTGGCAGGCAAACTTCCATGTATGAAGATCCAGAGGAGGCTGCTGGTGCTGCTACTGAGGAGGAGGAAGAACATGTTGAGAAGGCCCCTCCCAAGAAGAAACAAAAGAAGCTTATAGCTGATGCTATGCCAAAGAGTGGCACATCCAAGAGCACCAAGTCTGCTCCCAAGAAGGCTGCTGCTGAAAAGCCTAAGAGGTTATCCAGGCAAATTCCAGCTTCTGAAAAGAACAAGGGAACCACCTCCAGAGTTGAGGATGAATATGCTATGTCTGCTTTGATGAAGCTTAGACCACACCTTCCAGTTCCTAATGCCAGCTATCCACTTGCTGAAGACATGAAGAAGAGGAAGGATTCTGGTTTGAGGGCATGGAGAGCTGCTGATCCATATGCCCAAAGGAGGAAGACAGCTATGGACTACAGATTCTATACCAAGGAGTAACAGGATTTTTATGAGACTGTGCTTTTTGACAAGAGTCCAGCTGTGAGTGACATGAGGTATGTGGACTGGAAATTCATCAAGGAGAACGAAGACTACTTTCCAAGTGTCCAAGACCATTTCCACTGCATTGGTTTGGATGAGTTTGTTGGCAGAGAGTTTACTGCATGGAATGGTGAGATGATCATGCAATTCTACTCCACTGCACATTTCTATGGAGATGGTAGGATTGTATGGATGACTGAAGGAGCAAGATATGAGTCCACTGTTGATGAATGGGCTGCAATCTTGGGAGTCCCAGAGGTTCAGGATGGTGACCTGGATGTCTACTCAGAATCCAAGGAGAGCCACAATGCTATGGCCAACATGTACAATGAGATCCCTGCTGCTCATGTGAAGTCTCACAAGTTAGGATCCATCTACTTTCTCCAGGCTGGCCTTCGTACCATCAACACCATTCTGAGGCATACTTTGATGCCCAAGTCAGGAGATGACAAGATGATCTGAGGCTACTCCATCAACATGCTAATCCATCTTGACAGACACACCAGGATTAGAGTCATGGACTTGATTGTTGAGACAGTTAAGAGGGTTGCTGCTGATCAGAAGCGCTCCTGCTGCTATGCACCCTATATCCAGATGCTCATCAACTCCAAGCTGGAGAAGCACATCTTTGCTCTGGACAGACCCCACTTGCCCCTACAGCCAGATCTCGAGGATAACATTGTGGTGATGGACCCAGAACATCCCACATCTGCTGCAGCTCAGGCAGAGGCAGAGGCAGCTAGAGCCACTAGTGCTCAAGTCCCTAGATCCAGGAACGAGCAAATGGATCTTTTGATCTCATCAGTTCAGGGCATGCAGAAGGACATTAAGGACATCTTGGATAATCAAAACAGTCTTGTCAGGATCTTTGAAAACAGGATCAAGACACTTAATGATAAGGTGGATGGGCTGACTAAGAGAGTCAATGAGCTCAAGAAGGAAGTTGACTCAGTGCCTCTTCCTCATTCTTTAGATGATGATGATGATGATGATGAGGATGGATCACCTCTCGGGCCAGGCACACACTTCACTACCCAGTCCAGATCAGCCACCGTGCCAGCTCCAGACTTGAGGCCCTCTTCATCAGCTCCTGCTACTGTCACCTCAGCTCCACCAGCCCCAGTTTCTCCCGTTGCCACTCCAACTCCATCCACGACATCTGCAGAGATCTTCGCCGACGCTGTTCCCTCGACTCCTTCATTAACAACCGGAGGAGATCAGCCCAAGAACGCTTAGATATATGCCTTTGAACTTTTTGGTAACTTGTTGCCAAAGGGGGAGAAGTGTATATAGATCTTTAGGCTTCGAGTGAGAGAGCGTTTGGTTTTTATTGCTTTTTCAAAAACATTTGTCTTTTGGTTGCTTGTGATACACGTTTGTTGGTGTTTTGATCATACGCTTAATGGTTGCTGCTACTATTTCCTATCATTATGCTACTTATGAGATGATCACTCACCTTTGCTTGATTGTGTTGTGCTATGATGTTCATTCTAATTATTCTCGCACACCACCAAGTTGTATGTGACATGGAAGAAGTGCCCCATGTACCTAATCGAGTGTGCATTTGCATTCAAACGCAAATTTAAAATAATGCACAAATTTAGGGGGAGCTCTTGCTTATCACATACTTCTCAAAGCGACGATTATATTCATTGATTATATCTTTGTCGAAGCTTTGATCTATATGTTGTCATCAATTACCAAAAAGGGGAAGATTGAAAGCACATTTGCTCCCTTGGTGGTTTTGGTAATTAATAACAACATATAAGTCATTGAACTAATGTTTCCACTAAGTATATTTCAGGAAAATTTCAATGATAGGGATGGCAAAAGGATTGTGGAAATTACCCCAAGATGCAAGGAAATGGATTGGCAAAGCTTCAAGCAAGAGGACTCTACATTTTACTTTGTGAGAAATCACTTTGAGTCCATAGGAAAGCCAATACTATTAAAAGTGGGTAAGGTTTTGTTGGTGAACAAATACTCATACGTGCACAAGTGATAGTCACCAAAAACACCCACAAGCTCTTCCACAAAAGTCTGTCCATAGACAAATATTCAAAATCGGTGCAACCAACACTTTCCACTCGGTGCCACCGATTCCCAAACTCAGACAGACCTAAGCCAAACCCTAGCCTTTCGGTGCAACCGATTCTGCTTCGGTGCCACCGAGTTTAGGTTGCCAACTTTCTGTTACGCAAATTCACAATATCGGTACCACCGAGATTGTTGGATCGGCCTCACCGAGAATGGGCAATCTGACCGTTGGTCACCTTATCGGTGCAACCGAGTTTCCTATATCGGTCTCACCGAGATTCAAAAGTTGCCACCTTTTGGTCACTTCGGTACCACCGAGATTAACACATCGGTGTCACCGAGTTGGTCATTTTGTGTGTAACGGTTGGATTTTTGGGATGCCTATATATACCCCTTCACCACCACCCACTCGAAAGAGAAGCACTCAGAACTATTCCATACTTGCCCCATCCAGTTTTCTGAGAGAGAGCCACCTACCCTTGTGTTGAGGTCAAGATCATCCACTCCAACCATATGGATCTTGATTTCTAACCTCCCCAAGTTGCTTTCCACCAATCCCATCTTTTCCACCAAGCCAAATCTGTGAGAGAGTGATTGTGTGTTGAGGAGTCTATCATCTTGAAGCACAAGAGCAAGGAGTTCATCGACATCGCCGAGTCTATTACCTTTTGGAGGGTGGTGCCTCCTAGATTGGTTAGGTGTCGCTTGGGAGCCTCCTACTTCGTGTTGTGGAGTTGAACCAAGAAGTTTGTAAGGGCAAGGAGATCGCCTACTTTGTGAAGATCTACCCATAGTGAGGCTAGTCCTTCGTGGACGGAAGCCGTTATGGAATAGTCAAGGTTGCTACTTCGTGGACCCTTATGGGTGGAGCCCTCCGTGGACTCTCGCGACCATTACCCTCCGTGGGTTGAAGACTCCATAAATGTGGATGTACGATAGCACCACCTATCGGAACCACGGGAAAAATCATCGTGTCTACAATTGCGTTTGATCTTCCTACCCTATCCTTTCTACTCATGCTTGTTGTTACTTTCCGCTGCTATACTCTTAGACATGCATGTGTAGGGTGTACTTGACTTTCCATGAAATGCTAAAATCTGCCAACTCTAAAATTTGGGAAAAGGTAGAATTTTTATTTGGTCAAGTAGTCTAATCACCCCCCCCCCCACTCTAGACATACTTTCGGTCCTACAGTATTTTATTTGAGTTTACTTAAAGTTTGCTATGACCGGGTGTTAAACAAAGTTTCCAAGTTGCCACGTAACCGCAGGGACGGCTTTCCGAAAGATTTAACCCTGCAGGGGTGCTCCAACTCATCCATCACAAACTAACCACATGCCGCGGGAATAATCTCGACGACGAATCCCGTGATTTCCTAGGAAATAACATTGGAAAACCGCAACCTCGAGATAGCCCGAAGTATTCTCGGAATTCCTCGCACAAGATGTTCGAGAAAGGTAAAACAAATCCAGCAAGGCCGCCCGGCATGTCGACGAACCCGATAGGAGCGGCGTATCTCATTCTCAGGACACGACCAGATGAGCTAGTGTACAGTGGCCTGATAGAGATCACCCGAGTTGCCTCGGGGTGGCCCCACACAGTGCTCTATTTTGGACCAACAATATTGTGATAGCTCAAAAACATCCATGTTGGCACATGGAAACAATTGCACAACTAGCAACGCTTTAAGAAGGGCTGAGCAAGCGGTAACATAGCCAAACAATGTTTTGCTGGGATGTGGAGGGGTTAGAGGCTTTTCGTGGCATTTTGGGAGGCTTGACAAACAAGTGGTAGGTAGCGAGACAAGCGATAGAAATGAGACATCTAGCATGGCAATGATAGTAATGGTATCCAGGGAAATGATCATCATGCCTGAGATCCCTCTTGGAAGAAGATCGAGTCCATGAAGAAGACAAACCAACGTAGTCGAACGAATCCTCACACTCCAAACGCTTTCGGAACTCTATCGAGAAGAAACAATCCAGAAACAACAATCAACACATGATAAACACCACAACATATGCATGACATGATGCGCAAACAACATGATGCAAGTTATGCATGACATGACAAGCACAACAATCAATTCCTACACATTAACTGAAGCTCAATAAGCAACGAGTTGCATATTGACGAAACTCCACATTTGAATTATCTAGTTCACTCTCATTAGGTACACGGCAATATTAAATGTTATTAAACATGGCAAGAGGTGAAGCATAATGAAACTACACTATCTAGGCATCTTAAATGAGGTTGGAAACTACTTATAGTATTTCTGAAGCGACCTCATATGCAAATTTAGAAATTGGTCCAGATCTGAACTAACACAATTTTACATTTATTAAACAGGGGAATAAAGTGCACAATGTGATTCTACTCGTAATTCTAGTCGATTTACATATATAGATCATATAAAACGGAGCTACGGCCTAAAAGATATGACCATCACAAGATAATATGCCATGAATGCAAAATGCATGCAAACATCAACCATAAACATGTTAAATCATGGATGCAGCAAGATATTATAAAACTACATGGAATTCTAGTCAAGTTTCATATATGGCATGTCCAAAACGGAGCTACGGTTCAACCACAACAACCAACACAAGTTTTATTTGAAATCTGCCCAAAACAGCAACATAGCATATTGCACACATGAAAACAACAAGCTATAAGATTCTAAAATACACAAACTAAGCGTGGGGCAGTAGCATATAACACACACTTCATTTCATCTTAACATATCATACTCAAAATAGTCATGGATCACATGGTAGGAAGCTCACAACATGGCAACAAAATATAGCAGATTAGGACTTAGTGAAAATAACAGGTTTTAGCATAGCAGATTTTCACGAAGGCATATTGGCAGCAGTGAAACTATATGCCACAGGTCATATATTGGCATGAAACTTAACCGCATGGTAGTGGACATGATGCACTACAATTCATTTCATGGTGGCAAGGTCTAATTATGCATAGAATCATGGCTAGCATCATCACAACATGTCATTATGAAGAAAACAGATTCTCAGACTTAGTGAAAATTAGAGTAGACAAGAGCAGCAGTTTACATCAGATTGACATGTCGGACAATGAATATAACTATGATGCAAATCCTATAAATGGCATCAAAAGGCACACCCTGGTAGTCAACAACATGCTTAACAAAATACTCCTTGGGAGCAACCACAAAAGACTCCTAGATCAATAGCAAATCACATGGCAACATGGCAACAAAATAACAGTTTCAGACTTGTTGAAATTTAACTCTCTCCCGAAAACTGCAGTTTGACTAGGCATGTTGACATGGCAATAACAGTAGCATAACAACCCTATATGTGCATGGCAAGAACACTAACAGCAACTAGACATGTCACACTACAAAACATACCAATGGCACCTGTTCATACGGGTCATGGATTGCTTAATATGATGCTCGCAAAACTGAACTCGTCGTTAACAGCAAACAGTTTTGACGATTACGATGAGATGCAGCTTTGCAACAAAGATTAGCGCATCTAGATGATTCCTAAAATGCATGCAAATTATGCTATCGTGTAGAGCACGAAAAGTAGATGCATTTTCATATTAAGTTTGTTTCCATTGGATGAACAGGTTAAAAGTTGTACCTATTTTAAAATGCATATACGATGTTAAACATGCAGTTTTTTTCTCAGACTTAGTCGTTTTGCACTGCTCGTCAGATTAGCTAAATAGTGAACGTTCACAAGATAGACAAAAAGGAACGATCGCAGGATAGGTTAAGTGGCGAACGGGCGCCGGATAGGCAGGGGACTCACGTTGGGCTTGGGCCCGATCTCGCGGGATATTGGGCCGGGGCGGCTGGGCCGGAGCAGGGGCGGCCCACGTGGGCGAGCAGGTCAACGCGGCGTCGCCCGCCTCCCGATTCCGCCTGGATCGAGGAGAGCAGGACCGGCCGGATCGCCGGCGCGGCTTGGAGGCGGCGGGGCTCCGGGGAGGGCCGGACCCGACGGATCCGGGGGCGGGGATCCCGTTCCCGACAGCGGCGAGGTCCGGCGGGGCTCGGACGACCGGCGGCAAGCTCCTTCGGCCAGCAATCCATGGCGAGGGCCTGCGGGAGAGAGACACCGAGAGGTGAGAGAGAGAGAGAGAAATGGAGGGAGGAGGAAGAGAGAGGCACGGACGGTGCTCCGGCCTGGTGGTCGGCGACGGCGGCAGCTCGCCGGAGTGGCGCGGCGGCGGGGCGAGCCGCTCGGGAGGAGGGAGCTCAGGTCCTCGTGGCTGCGGGCGGTGCCGTGGCTACAGGCCCGGGCGGGCCGGTTTCGGGCCTCACGGGCCGCGGTGGCTGGGGGCAGCCAGGGGGCGCGTGGCAAGCCGCGGTTGGCTGCGGAGGCGGGTCGGGGCGACATGGCAAGTTGCGGTTGGCTGCGGGTGGCGGCTACGGCGGCGACAAGTGGCGGGGAGGTGGTGGCCGGCGCTGAAAACGAGGCAAGGCTGGCGGCGGCAGCGAGGTGGGAGTGGATTAGGGGTGATTTTGACTAGGGTTGTCCAAAAATGGACTAGAGGGGGTCTATTTATAGTAGGGATGGCTAGGTTAGGGGTTTTTTGCCATTTTCGGACCCTCCGATCGCGATCCGACGGCTCCGGTCGCGGGATAGGCTAGGTGGGCTGGTTGTGGCTGTGTAGTTGGGCTAGGCCTAGAGAAGAGAGGGAAGTGGCAGCCCGTGACAGAGTTTTTAAACCACAGAAAACGTCGGATTTTTAACCGACTGCGGTGCCGCTACGGTTGACCGTTCGGGCATCTAACGAACTTGGAAAGCGACGAAATTTGGCAGGCGGTCTACCTACAATAAAACAAGACCGCACGCCAAATTTCGATCCAATCCGAAAATATTTTATACACACTTTTGAAAACAATATTTCAAAGATGCCGCGGGCGCGTGCGTGTGTGTTTGGTCTTGAAATGGTCGACGGGGAGAACCGGCAACTACTAACGGATGCATGTTTTCGAAAACGAGTGACGATGATATGCAGATGATGCGATGATGAATGCGACAACCAGACGAAACACACGATGACAGCGGAATAAAAGGGGAATCTTCTGAAGCGTCCGTCTCGGGCTGTTACAGAAAAATAGTTTCGGGATGTCCTCTAGGGTTCTTGGAATATATGTGAATTTATAGGCCAGAGAACGGGGCCAGGAGGGCCACCAAGGAGGGACAAGCCATCAGGGCGCGGCCACCCCCCTGGGCGCGCCCTGTTGGCTTGTGCCTCTCCCGTGCGGCCGTCGATCTTCTCCCTAAGCTTCCAGGTCTTCTTTTGGTCCAGAAAAATTCATAGAAAAGTTTCGGGGCAATTGGACTTCATTTGGTATCGTAAACCTAAAAAATAAAAAACACGCAGAAAACAGGAACTCACACTGGGCACTGGGTCAATAGGTTAGTGATCACAAATAATATAAATTGGTAATTATTACTCAAAAAGTATCCTAGAATGATAATATGTCAGCGTGGAATAATTAGAAATTACAAATACGTTGGAGACGTATCAGCATCCCCAAGCTTAATTCCTGCTCCTACTCGAGTAGGTAAATGATAAAAAAATGATGTGACATGCTACCCAGTATGCAATCTTTTGCATGTATGCTCATTGAGAAAAGATGAATTATAAAACATCAACATAGTAATATTTATAGGCACAAGCAACAAAATCGTCAATCTTTCAAAGTATACAATCCTAAAAGAATGTTTACCCCCATTCATCTTATAGTATTAGCAAGGCATGACTCCATCTTCACCACATTAATACAAATGTCAAGCACGACGGTGTCCAAGTCAGGCAATTAGATCGTACTTTTTCAAAGTGCGTCAACTTTTTATTCTTCACGCAATACATGAGCGTGAACCATTGGACATAACATAAGGGTGGAATAGAGTAGGGTGGTAGATATCAAAGGGGTAAAAGTGGAGAAGATAATCTCACATCAACTAGGCGTATCAACGGGCTATGGAGATGCCCATTGATAGATGTCAATGCAAGGAGTAGGGATTGCCATGCAAATGATGCACTAGAGCTATAAGTGTATGAAAGCTCAAATGAAGCTAAGTGGAGTGTTTATCCAACTTGCTTGCTCATGAAGACCTCGGTCATTTGAGGAAGCCCTTCACCAGAATATGCAAGCCAAGTTTATAATAATGAAAAGTGATTCCCACTAGCATATGAAAATGACATAACATGAGATTCTCTATATGAAGAACAAGATGCCACTTTGAGGCACAAGTGTGGTAAAAGATAGTAGCAAAGTCCCTTCTCTCCTTTTTCTCTCATTTTTTCATTTTTTATGGTTGGCTCATTTGGCCTCCCCCATTTTTATTTCCTCACTGGGACAATGCTCTAATAATGATGATCATCACACTTTTATTTACTTACAACTCAATATGAAAACTTGATATGAAGAACTATGAAACAATATGACTCGATATGAATGCCTCTGGCAGTGTACCGGGATGTGCAATGATCTAGCATGACATGTATGAAAAATATGCTGAACGGTGGCTTTGCCGCAAATACTATGTCAGCTCTATATGATCGTGCAAAGCAATATGATGATGAACGAACTAGTCATATGATGTGACGGTGGAATTTGCATGGCAATATACCTCGGAATGGCTATGAAAATGCCAGAATAGGTAGGTATGGTGGCTGTTTTGAGGAAGATATAATTAGGCTTATGTGTGATAGAGTGTATCATGTCATGGGGTTTGGATGCACCAGCGAAGTTTGCACCGATCCTCGAAGTGAGAACGGGCAATGCACGGTACCGAAGAGGCTAGCAAAATATGAGGTGGTGAGATTGAGTATGTCGATGGTTTCACATTAGTCATGAAAAACTCATATACTTGTTGCAAAGTTTTATTAGTTTATCACAAATCAAACTACTACTCGCATGCCCCGAGGGAGGAGGTTGGGAGGAGTTAACCATCGCGCGCTTCCGACCCAAAACAACACTAGGATTGCAACGAGGAATAGAAATGCTCACACATCCCCACCATGCCTTTTTAATACTTAGACAAATGTGAAATTAACAACTCTTAATATCGATACTTCTACGAATCAACAATGATGAACTCACACCTTTTTCATATTACCACATCAATATCATTAACCCACAATTTCTCTTTTATGTGCTACATGGTAGTTTGATTATCACTCATTGAATACCCGTTATTTTTGGACTAGTCTTATGACCCATGCAAATTGCCATCACTACCTATTAAGTCTCAAACAAATATAAGTGAAGAACGAGAGTGCAATTATTTGTATAAAATCTATACGCCAGCGTGCTCAAAAAGATATAAGTGAAGTACTAGAGCAACTGCTAAGCTCAAAAGATATAAGTGAAGCACATAGAGTATTCTCATAAATTATTATGATGGTGTGTCTCTCTCTAATAGGTGTGTCCAGAAAATGATGATTGTGGCAAACTAAAATATAAAAGCAAACAAAAGCAAACGACGCTCCAAGCAAAACTAATATCATGTGACGAAAAAATATAGCTGCAAGTGACATACCGATGGATCGAGACAAAAGAGGGGATGCCTTCTGAGGCATCCCCAAGCTTAGACGCTTGAGTGTTCCTAGAATATTACCTTGGGGTGCCTTGGGCATCCCCAATCGGAGGCTCTTTCCGCTCCTTATTCCTTTGTCCATCGTGATAACGCCCAAAACTTGAAAACTTCAATCACACAAAACTCAGCAAAACTTATTCGTTAGTATAAGCAACATATTTAGGTTGTAACGCCTAAGATGCGGTCCTATCCCTATTAAGGCGCGAGGGCCTTGATGGGGATAGAAGCGCATCTAGTCGTTTCGCAAGTACAGAAATCATTGCATACATGTAATGAAGAGATGAGTATATGAGTTGGCTTACACTCGCCACAAGCTAGCTTACAAATCCAAAGAATTATTCATACATTCATCCAGAAGACAGGGTCCGACTACGGACGAAATCAAACGATAAAAGAAAGCAATGAAACTGTCTTGCTAGTCCAGGAACACCACCACGAAGAGCCCCTACTCATCTGGATACGTAACGTACATACGCCTACGTTCTTCATCGTACTCCCACTAGAGCTGAGACACATCATCTAGCAAAAACTCGTCAACACCTGTACCTGTATTGTTGTAATCTGTGAGCCACAGGGACTCAGCAATCTCATAACCCGGGTACCGAGACTATGTAAGCCAATAGGTGAGGAATGTTTAAGTGGTGAGGCTGCAGCAAGCACTAAACATGTATTTGGTGGCTAACTTACGAGATCAAGAATTAATTATGGTGGCCTACGCATGATGGACGTGAACTAGAATGATCACTAAGTGATCCCCAACACCTACTTACATCAAACATAACCCCACCGTGTTCTCTCTCGGTTCGTGTTCACGAGCAGAGACGGTCACGGTTACGCACATAGTTGGTGTATTTTATTTGAGTTTACTTCAGGTTAAGTATAACCGGGTGTTAAACAAATTTCCAAGTTGCCACATAACCGCGGGCATGTCTTCTCGAAAAGATTTTACCCTACAGGGGTGCTCCAACCACTAGTAGAGAAATGGCTAGCCACAACTTTAATTGGTGGCGCCTCATTTTCAACTCACGCCACCACTATTTTTTTCAAATAGTGATGGCGTTGGCATATTTCGTACGTCATCGCTATGTCATTACTGATGGCGTGCCACCTAAAGTCCACGCCACTACTATTTGGGATTCAACCGCCTACTCAGCCGCAGGTTAGTGGTGGCGTGTAAGTTTTTTCAACGCCACCAGTAATCGACATAATGGTGTTGTGTGACTTATTTTTACGCCACCAATAACATACGACCAAACTTCTCGAAATAAAAAAATGGCAAATTATTGATGGCGTTTGCATATATAGGCACGTCATAGATAATATATCATGTCAACGCCACCAATAAGTGTACTCTGGTAGTCTTTGATTTCTTTAAGCACAACCTTATCCAGCTAAAGGGATCTCAGTTTTCCAACCAAAAAAATTACTATCTTATCTTCACATCCCTCTACCTTTTCCTCTTACTCGCCCATCCCCATTCCCATGATCATCCAGGCGCCGCTCCCTTCGCTCCATGACCCCTGCTGATCCAGTGCTCACTCCCCACCTCACCCCATGCCCTTCCCTCCCAATGCGGCACCAGGAGCAAGAAGACATAGTGGGGATCATATCGGGCGGAGGTCGTCCACCACGGTCGGCACTGGTCGGCACTGGTAGGGACTCGTTGCCGGCTAGCAGAGCATAGCCGGGCTGGGATCTAACTGGCCACGAGAGCCGGCGGCATGCGGGTGATGCCTCCGCGACGCCATGCTCGCCTGCAAGTACGCCACCGAGGCTGCAACCCCTGTCTTCTTCCTCGCAATGGCAACTCCCTGGTTAGTTGATAGTTAGGAACGTACTAGTATCGGGTGGGATTTGCACTGCTATGCAAATTTTGTACTAGTTCATGACTGCGAGTTCAGTACATTGCTATGCAAATTTAGTGCTATCAGGTAGACTTAGTTCGTGAATGCTAGTTAATTGCGCTGATATGCATGTGTAGTATTGTATTTTCTATCCCGGGAATCGAAATTGATGGGATTTCTTGTGTTTCTTAGATGAGCGGGGCGACTCTAGAGAGTAATCATATCTAGGTCTGATCTATAGAAGGAGAAGGTTCAAGAAGATGCAGCGACGGACCTTGCACTCAACATAGGATCAGAGTCTGATGAATTCTTGTTGCCACTAAGGAGGATGATGACTATTTACCTCTCAATGACATTTATGTATAAATATTTTGATGCATGGATGAATTGCATATTTAATTTTTTAAATCCATAAATACTTAGTGGTGGCGTTGGTGGGTATGCTCACGTCACTACTACTAGTGAATAGTACTGACGTGGGTAAATGACCACGCCATTGCTATTTGACATAGTGATGACGTGAGTGAATAGCGCCACGCCAGTAGTAACAAAAATACCAATGACATAGGGCCCGACGCCATGGGTATTTTTTAACTGTGGCGCCATATTGGTGGCATCGACCCATAACGCCAGCAATGTGGTTTTTAGAACGTCGGCACTAGTGTTTTCCGCACTAGTGAACTCATCCATCACAAACTAACCACACGCCGCGCGAATAACCTTGACCACGAATCCCGTGATCTCCTAGGAAATTCCGTTGGAAAACCTCAACCTCGAGAGAGCCCAAAGTATCCTCGGAATTCCTCGCGCAAGACATTCGAGAAAGGTAAAACAAGTCCAGCAAGACCGCCCGACGTGTTGACGAACCCAATAGGAGCCGTGTATATCATTCTCAGGACACGACCGGATGAGCGCAGCGTACGGTGGTCTGATAGACATCTCCCGCGTTGCCCCGGGTTGGCCCCGCACACGACTCTAGTTTGGACCAACACTCAAGAGGAGCACTGGCCCGGGGGGTTGATTAATTATCCACGGGGTAGCTAAGCCCTATGCATTTTAATTAAGTTGTTTAGCAAATGTAGTACCAAAGTTGGGTCTTGTCAGGCAAGTTTTAATCTAAAAAGAATGGTCAAGGGGATCCCCATAACAACCCCGAGCATGTTAGGAGCACAAAATATGGAACATAACACCGGTACTCGGAACTTGTCGTGGTTTTGTCACGGCATGATGTCCTCGGCAGAGAACTTAGGTGTGAGGCCATCGCAACTAGGTGGTGGCTTGAGAGGGGTTGGTTGGAATCGAGAGACGCGAGTTTACCCAGGTTCGGCCCCTCCGATGGAGGTAAAAGCCTATGTCGTGCTTTGTGTGTATTGATGATGAGGATGATCTCGATTACAAGGGTGTCGTATTGCTACCTCTAATCTCGAGAGCCTCTAATTTGTCTATCTCTAATGACTTGAACTTGTCCCTCTTGGGGCGCCTTACCCCTCCATATATAGGTTGAAGGGGTTGGTTTACATGTAGAGTCCTACTGGGAGTAGGATTAGGACTAGTCTCTCTTGAATCCTAATCCGGGTCTTGTTTCCTTTATGAGGGAATCCTTTCTCATCTTGGGCCTTCTCTGTGAGCTGGCCCACCATAACATGAGTCGGCCCTCCCATGAGCCGCCTTCTGGGCCGTCGGGTCTTGTCGTTCGTCTGACCCGCCTGCCGGGTCACCAGTGAGTCGCCAAGTCCCAGCTGGGTCATACTTCAGGTCGGGTTATACCGCGGGGTAATATCCCTGACATTAGCCCCCAGGTTAGCTTGAATTTATTCATGGTAAGCTCCTGAAATAAGAATAACAAATTTGTTAAGGGACCGGCTTGCTCCACTGGCCGGCTTAATGAAGTAGCTCCTTGAAACCCCGGGTTTCTTCTTCATATTAACGAGCTGTCTTCACAAACATCTTGCAGGTCCGTGTCCTTTGCAAAATATTGGGAATAAAACACCCATATGTCACTGAGTCGACCTCCAATGCTTTGGCCTAAAGATACTTTTGGGAATGAGAAATCCACATGATGTTGAGTCGGGTTTCCATTGCTTTGATTGGGAATAGAAAATCGTCCATTGTTAAACCACTTTCAACTTGTGAAGCCGGGTTGCTTATATAGAATCTGTCGGGTCATGATTTTTAACAATGCTGAGGCGGTCTCGCTCACAATTGACATCTTCAAAGTGCTCTTGTATTTTTTATATATCCATATTACCTGTAGCCCCAAGCTCCAAGTTTATCAGCTTATGATGACTTGGTGATTTGCAACAATATCTTTGACTGTGTAGCCCCCAAGTACCGGGTTGTCTTGCCTGCAACAACTTCGGACTTTGATCTTGGTGTTGAATGTTGAGAAATCTGGATTGTCATCTGAGTCGCCCGATATAGACTGAGTGTCTTGTATTTCACATGTGTAGCCCCCAAGGGCCGGCTCATTAGTATGTGATGGGCCGGGTCTTCTATTTGGACCTTTATAATCTATTTCAGCAGCTAAGTACTGTAGTACCCAAGTGTCGGGTCGCATGCCTGTAGCGACTTGGGACTTTTGAAAATTTTGATCTGAGCAGTGTAGCCCCCAAGTGCCGGGTCGTTCGCCTGCAGCGACTCGGGACTTACATGTACTTCGCCTTTTGGAAAGAAATAACATCATATGATGTAGCCCCCAAGTGTCGGGTCGTATGCCTGCAGCGACTTGGGACTGTATGAGAATAATATAACCCATCATAATGCACTTCAGAAGTTCTTCTTGAACTGATATTCGATCTGACTTGACTGAATCCTTAACCGTGGTTGTAATGTAACCCGATATGAATATCCTGGAATAATGCCGTTGTGCTTGGAATGAAATCCCTGCTCATGGTTGCGGTGCAACCCGGCAAATATATGTTTGAGAAATTCATAAATGTTTTAGTTTACCATAGATCACAGGTTGAAAAAATCCAAGAGCCGGTCAATTAGATGATACGGCATTATATGTGATAGGGCGGCTCTTCGAGAATATTAATTTCTTCCGAGCTGCTTGAAAAACCCCAATCATTTAATACTGGTTATGATAAACCATGATGAAGATCCAGCCATTTTGGCTATCAAAGATCAATTTGTTCCTGCAGAGGTTACGATGTAACCCGGTTTGATGACCGGGTTGATATGCATGTATGATGCATGATGCAATGCGGGATGATGTATGTATATGATAAAAACAACTAATAGAGAATATATACATGTATATCTCAAATATTTGTATGTCGGCCTTGAAGGCACAACCAAAAGAGATCAACTCTTGTTCTTATTTTTTGAAAAAACCTAAGGTTTTTGCTTCCAAGAAGCTTGGCATGAACGCCTTTAGTCCCGTAAGCCGGCTCTCACGTGACATAAATTCGTCGTTTTAACCTTAACTAGTTCAGGGTCTTAAAAAAGATTGACCATTAAGAGTACGAGCGGGCCACATAGCGGAGAGACTACAGCAGACAGGTGAGTTTATCCTAGCTCTCTATAAGCCGGCTCTCTCGTGACATAAGACGCCATTTGAACTTTGACAAGTTCAGGGTCTTATTGAAAGATTGGCTGTCAAGAGTACGGCGGGTCACCTGGCGGAGTAGCAAGTTGCAAACCGGCAGGTTTAACCCATATATGGCATGGAAGACGGTCAAGAGGGTATGAAAGCTAAACTCGTTGAGTTGGAAGCCCCCAAGTGACCTATGATCATGGAAAAGCTCGACCATTGATCATAATATGATCATCCAATAAATCAGGCCACCCATGTTTGAACAGCGCATCATGGCGGCTCGTCCTCTTGGGCAACTTTTAATTTTTCGCCAATAAAGCAGGGCACCCATGTTTGAACGGTCGCATCATGGCGGCTCGTCCTCTTGGGCGACTGTAAATCTTCCGCCAATAAGGTAGGGCACCCATGTTTGAACGGTCGCATCATGGCGGCTCGTCCTCTTGGGCGACTTTAAATATTCCGCCAATAAGGCAGCAGCCCCCGGGACCGGGTTATCTTCCCTGCAATGACCCGGGGTTCCACAATATTTGAGCCCGGTTGAATCTGCCGAGTCATATCAGTGTAGCCCCCGAGTGTTAAGTTGACTCGAGGAGGCGGCTTAAGAGTCTTCAAACCTTGGTTGTGGCTTAAGCTGGCATAAAGTTGATGGCTGGACGATGGATTTTATCGAAACTGAAAACGATGTAGTGAGCTTATGATCTTCGTGACGCTCATCATATGTCTTTGGCAAATATCATGGCCAAATTGAGTGCACATGCCTCTTGACCCATACTTTGTTTTATTCTCATGTAATCCGGCTCTCCTGGCTCCTCCAGGGCCTTTTTCTTTGTTGTTGTCCTTTGAATTGCCGGCTCAATAATGGACAGCTCAAATTGTAACTTCTCCAGGGATGGTTCCTCTGTGTTCAACTCTTATTTCTTCAATCTGTTGAAGTAAACCGGTCCGAGGGATGGCAAGCCAGAGCGCCTATCCAGTGAGGTTTGATAATAGATACATATTTCCCTTTTTTGCTCCATCGTTGGTTGAGTACACCGGATCGTGGGGGCGGCGGCTCGAGCAAGCGGTCACGGCCCCGATGTGTTGATGTAGATGGTAGAGTTTGCCGGAAAGTTGGCGTGCACACAAGAGTCGGCCGCGGCGTTGTTAAGCCGGTGCGGTCGTGCGAGTCAGACGTGGCATTGTTGATGGAGACCGGGCCGCGAGGGCGTCTTGCACGTGTCCGTTTGGCGACCCGTACGGGCGGGTGCAGGCCTGGGATGTTGATGTAAACCAGACCATGAGGACGGTGGCACGCGCGCCTGTTCGTCGCGCAGCACGACACGGACATCGTCGCTAGACGACACTGTTGTCAGGTTTATATCCATGGTACGCCGGTAATCGTTCGTAGTGGACAATTGTCCTGTATAAAAAATATTGCCGACAGAGTAATTGTTCTCGGAAAAATAAAAATGTACCAATAAACATACACCAGATGAACTTCACCTGAAATGTTTTGTTGAAAATTATCATTCGCGGGGTTGATGATGACTGCGGTGGAGTTGAAATCAACCGCGGGCGAGCAGGGGATAGTCGCAATATATGGTGTGTGTGCTTTGATGAATTTTGAGCTAGCCACACACTTTTTAAAAAAACGGTGCCCACGTCTTTTTCTAGACAGCTCCCCACCTCCTTTCTTTCTTTCTTTTGCAGTCAACCTGCAGTGGACAGCGGCGATAGCCGGCTGGTGCAGAGGCAGCGGCTGGACCCAGGACGCTAGGAGGCGGAGCCGGCCGGGCCGGAGGCGAGACCGCGATGCGCGGGCGAACAAAGCGACGAGCCGGCTTTGCAGACCAATGCAGTGAGGTGGAGTCGTTGTGTGGTCTGGCCGACACAGCACTGCCGAGCGGAAGAGCGGAGCAAACAGGGCCAGTGCGGGCGCATCCGAGCGAGGCGGGCGTGGAGCGGCGGGGTGGTGCAGAGGGCAACCGGAGTCGGGCGAGCAGGCCGCGGTTGTCCCCGGCGAGCCGGAGCGGCGGGGTGGCGCAGAGGGCAACCGGCATGCGGCACAACCAGAGTCGGGCGAGTGGGCCGCGATTGGCCCCTGCGAGCCGGAGCGGCCGAGCGAGGCGGAAGGAGGCGCGCGAGGGGCGACTCGGCCAGCGCAGAGCGGCGCTGCGGTGGGGCCACGGCAGCAGAGGCGGATCGGCTTGAGTCGAGGCCGGTTGAGGTCAGGCCGCAGCGGTGAGGCAAGCCGCGACGATTGGAGGCTGGCGCGGCCAGGCGTAGCGGAGACCGCGACAGTGGCTAAGAGGCGCGGCAGGGCGTGGCAGCGGACGGCGGGCGGCTCAGCGCAGGCGGCCGCTCGCGTCATGGTGGGGCGAGGTAGCGGACGGCGGGCGCACGGAGGCAGAGCAGAGCCGGCGACGGTGCGGACCGGGGTGGAGCTGGCGGACGCGGCACGAGGGGCGGCTCGAAGGCGAGCAGCCATGGCGGCGGAGGCACGCCGGCGGAAGCAGGCAAGACGGGCATAGGCCTGCGCAACGGGCCGGGGCCACGGTCACAGAGGCGAGACAGTAAGACCCGGAAGCGTTGCCTTGACTTGTACATATTATGCTTTCCTCGAATTTCCATGTGATAACGTTCTTGCTCTGAGCAAGAGTCATCAGGTTTCCATCTTGGCGAATCATTTTCTTGAGTAATTCTGCCTTCTTATTCTGGTAGCTTCGGTTGTGGACGTAGTAGTCGGAGAGGAAAAAGAAATCTGGCTTGATGGCTTCACGTGGTGGCACTATTTGGATCAAATCACTTTACCGGGAATTGAGCCTTGTGATCTGACGTGAGTAGCAGTAGCACCTTCGGCAGGCTTGACGAGAAGCAGCAATGATCGATCTCCTCGGGACTTGAAGCGCCTCGTTTTGTCACGCGTGTAGCACCCGGGCAGCAAAGTTCGTCTCGGGGCCTGAATCTTGCGCCGATCGATCTCGGACACGCTTCGAACAGATTGCGGCGGGTGTGATGACTGTAGCAGAACTTCCTGTCGGTCTCGGCGACGGCGTGGGAGTAGCAGCGGAATCGATCCCTGGTCAGATTCGACGGAACGTCCAGACGCACGCGGTGGCGGACGTAAACCTAGCTCTCTCGTCACAAATTTTATTTTTCTTGGCGGGGCTTCTTCATGGAACTCTACGCATCATGTGTGATCATTAGATGCTCAAGCCCCTAGGTCCAGCCACTGCAAATTGTTGACGTGAACAGGAGCATCTGGCCTTAGATGAAGCTGAAGTTTTGGTAATTTTTGCGTCGATGTGGATCAAATCTTCTTGTGCCGCGTACAGCAAATGATGGATCGAAGTCGGACATCAACAGTGATCGGACGCCGTGCATCGACGCCGTAGAAGCTTTGATAAAGAATAAAACGTCTATCTATATGCACGCCGACTCTGCTTGGCCGCTGTTTGCCCAGTTACTTTTTTTTACACCGATCAGACTTACACTGCCGTTGAAACTTTTTACATCTTGACTGATGAACCCAGAGTCGACCAAAATTCTTTTGCGCCGACTCTTCTTTCTCCGACTAATTCGCGAGCTTCTCGATCCCTAAAGAACTCCCTCCAAGAACATAAGACCATCGATGCTCAAGCCCCACGGTAGGCGCCAACTGTCGTGGTTTTGTCACGTCATGATGTCCTCGGCAGAGAACTTAGGTGTGAGGCCATCACAACTAGGTGGTGGCTTGAGAGGGGTTGGTTGGAATCGAGAGACGCGAGTTGACCCAGGTTCGGCCCCTCCGATGGAGGTAAAAGCCTACGTCCTGCTTTGTGTGTATTGATGATGAGGATGATCTCGATTACAAGGGTGCCTCATTGCTACCTCTAATCTCGAGAGCTTCTAATCTGTCTATCTCTAATGACTTGAACTTGTCCCGCTTGGGGCGCCTTACTCCTCCTTATATAGGTTGAAGGGGTAGGTTTACATGTAGAGTCCTACTGGGAGTAGGATTAGAACTAGTCTCTCTTGAATCCTAATCCGGGTCTTGTTTCCTTTATGAGGGAATCCTTTCTCATCTTGGGCCTTCTCTATGAGCTGGCCCACCATAACATGAGTCGGCCCTCCCATGAGCCACCTTCTCGGCCGTCGAGTCTTGTCATTCGTCTGACCCGCTTGCTGCGTCACCAGTCAGTCGCCAAGTCCCGGCCGGGTCATACTTCAGGCCGGGTTATACCGCGGGGTAATATCCCCGACAGAACTAGTGCGGCAAAAGTGGAACAAAGCATCGGGCAAAAGGCCAAGCCTTCCACCGTTGCCAGATATATATGTGCATTAATTTAAGTAACAGTAAATAAGGTGATATCTCTAGATATCCATGTTGGCACATGGAAACAGTTTGCACCTGCAACTAGCAATGCTATAAGATAAGGGCTGGGCAGCGGTAACGTAGCCAAACAATGTTTTGCTAGGAAGTGGAGGGGTTAGAGGCTTTCATGGCAACTTGGGAGGCAGACAATATAAGTGGTAGGCAACGAGACATAACGGTAAAAGCGAGACATCTAGCATAGCAAAAATAGTGTCGGGATGCGGGTACGATCATCTTGCCTATTGGGTCTTTAGAGGGATAGAGAGCTGGGTCCTCGTAGTTGTTCTCGTCAGGATCCTCGTAATCAGGCTCGACACTCGCGTCTACCCAAAGAGAAACAACACCAAATAAACAAACAAACAAAGTGCAATGCGCAACCAAAGATGATGCATGACCAAATTGAAGTATTTAACATGGCAACCCTATGCTAGTCATGTTTTTCATGCAATTGTTAAGTTCCTTAGTATTCTGCACAGAACCTCAAGATTAGTTATTTGAACATGCATGATCATGGCAAATATGAATGGTCCATGTAAAATCGATGCAAATTCATATGTAGAACATTGCAAATGGAGTAACGAAGCTCATGGTACACTCACGGCAAGGTACGAACGTTAAAGGAGACAAAAACATAGAAGAGGGATGCCATGGGCCATTACTTGGTATTCCAAGGATGCCACTGGATTGGAAATGAAAATCTAGTAAGAATAGAGCTAAAGATCATGCAAAACAATTGAGTATAGCTCCCACAAGTCACAAAACATTCAAACACACAATTTGTCCACAAACAGCAACATGTCATCTTGCAACACACATTACCAGAGCTACAGCAAGTATCTAATCACAACCAAGGCATGGACATGAAGAATACAGCATGCTCAACAATTTATCTATCTGCAGAAACATGGGCTCACAAGATGGCATGTTGAATCAGTTTTTAGGGACTTAGTGAAAATTCCAGTTTAACAGATTCTGAGTTAACCTGATGGCTCTTGACAGCAACAAAGACATATGCTACAAGGACTTTCATGGCATGAAAATTAACAGGTTGATAGAGGGAAACATGTACTTCAATTAACTACATTATGGCAACATCAAAACATGCTTATATCAATGGCTATCATCCTCACAACATGGCATATTGGGAACAACAGTCTCCCAGACTTAGTGAAATTCACAAGAGGCAAGCAGGGCATAATATTAACAGAATGGCATGTTGACAGCTAGTTTTAAATAAGATGCAATAGCTCTACCTACAAGTACTTGGCACAAAATAACAGAGGATGGCAAGCACAACAATGCATTTCCTTATGCCAACTCCAAAGGAGCTACATATACATGGGAATCATCAAGAGAAATGGCAACAAAATAACAGATTTCAATACTTAGAATTATTTGAGCATGCGAAAATAGAATTTTTGGTGGCATGTTGACATCAAGAATGCCACTCATATCATGACCTAACATGGCAAGCAAAATACCAGGGGCCAGTACACACATCAATGAACATATTTCATGTTGACAAGATTACCATATGATGCAAGAATTAATTCATGTGAAAAAGACAAAATGGCATATTATCACAAAATAACATTTTCACAAACATGCTCCAATGGTAAATCCAATGCCACGATTGGATTCACTAGATTTTTCTACCCCAATTCCATATATCACAAGCATATATTTGTGTAGACAAAACTCTCACAATGCATTCGAAAGAAATTGACATGCAGTTATAACATATCATATTCCAAATTTGGCCTAAAACACTGACAGATAAGGAAACACCCAAAAAGGAATATTTCCTAAAAAGGAAATAACACACAAACATCACAAAAACAAAACAAAATAAATAAAATAAAAAACAAAGGCCCACCTGGCATAGACACCAGGGCCTACAGGGGCTGACAAGTGGGCCCAGGGCCTACTGTCATACACACACAGGAAATACACAGGGCAAATAAAAGGGGGCTCGGAGGGAATCGACCCCGAGACCTCCCAGCCGAGTGGGTTCGGTCGAACCACTAGGCTAGGACGCGGTTTCTGACCAAGGGTGGGGGGCTTGGCCTCTCTTGACCTTACCTCGAGGGAAGGCAGGGCCCATGCGTGAGTCACACACACACAACACACGCAGTGGGCCCACGAGGGAAGGCCGAGGACGGAGAGGTCGCGTCGGAGGAGCTCCGGTGACCTAGCAACGCGACGGAGGGCACCAATCGACGCGCAAGGTGATTCCGCACATGCGCATGCTACAAACGTAACCGGATTGCCCGGAATTGCTGCCGGCAGTGAAGAACAGAGGCGGCGGCGATGGACCACTACGGCAGGCTACGGCGGCGCAAACGTCCACTTTTCTACGGGAACGGGACATACGCACGATGGCGAGCTCGAGCGCCTACTCACGCATGAGCGAAAGGGTCGGAGCACTCGCCGGCGACGAGGTCAGACGGCGGCGAGCTCGGGCTCCGAAGAAAACAAGGCTACAACATGCAATCAGGCGCGAGAAGACAGCGGGGACACGGGGATGCTCACGTTGGGGCGCTTGGCATCGACAAACGGGCCCGCTGGCGACGGACGGCGACGAATTTAGCCGGCGACGAGTGTCGGCCGAGGAGGAAGAACCGGAAGAAGCGCTCTGGCCTTGGCATCCCTTGACGATGCATCGGACGTCTTGGAAGAAGACGGCTAAGGCGAAGCTCCTGGACACCTTGCGCTCGCCTGCGATCGCCGGAGAGCACGCCGGCGACGAGATGGACTCTCTCTCACCGCTCGGGAAGTGTTGGGGATATAACCCCGTGGCGAGACCCACCCAGGAGGGGCCGGGTCATGAGGTTGGCGGCTTAGCAGTGAGGCCTGAGCTGGCTGGAAGATCAAAACAAGGCCTGATAGTGATTTGCCAGACGGGCCTGGAGGAGGCCCAAAGCCGAAAGATAGCGTGTGACCCGGAGGCGTAAGCCGCTGGGAGATGGCTTGCCAGACAAGGCAATGATAGTTAGAGATAAGGTCGGTTACTAGATGTAACCCGGCCCGGACTCTTGTAAGCCTAGGGCCTCGACCTGTGTATATAAGGGTGGGTTCCCTGGGCGGCTTAGGACACGAAACCTTCAATTGAGTACTAGGTCAAGCGAATCTGCTCCCTTGTAATCGAGATCCAATCAATACAACTCAAAGCAGGACGTAGGCTATTACTTCCTTCAAGAGGGGCCGAACCTGGGTAAACCTGTGTCTTTCGTCCCGATCAACCCCTTCTAGTTAACCGCCGTACCGATGGCTTCACCCCTAAGTCCTTGCACTAGGACTTCTACCGTGATAAAACCACGACAGTTGGCGCCCACCGTGGGGCCTGTGCACGGTGGTTTGGAGTACTCAAAGGGCTCTCTCCCAGGGATCGAGGGGTACGCCATTGGCAGGATGACCAAGAGTCGCCGCGGCAAGCTCTACATCGACGACGCTGGTTGGGGGCCCGAGGCCAACTCAATTGAGTACGGGTACCGGGTCCGCTTCGGCGGAATTCATGTCTTCATCAGCAAGATTGGCGAATCTAAGCCCGGGCCAGACATGTGCACCGACCTCGTCGAGTCAGCCCGGCATGCGCAACCTGCCCGGATCAACCCGGTCCAGAAGCACGTCTTTCTCGGCTTCACCCAAGGCAGGAACTTGAGGAAGGTTCTATGTCAAGGGAGGAAACACTCATCTGCTCAGAGGATGGATCCTCGAGCGGAGAGGCGGAATCAATCTACCAGCTTCATAACGGCGGGCTTGGGGGCTACTTCGATGGTGATTATGTTCCGGAGCCCTATGAGCCGCCATACATGAGAAGTATACTTACAGCCGGAGTCGTATGCACTCAACCCCCATCCCAAGCTGCAGTTATGCCGGCGTTTGGAGTCACCGGCAATATCTAGCAGTGAGCGACGTCAGAACCCGCCCCGAGATGACCCGCCCGTTGTCAATGCTCAGGCAATTGTAGATCATGCGAGAGCTCAGCGGGAGTCGGCGGCGGCCGCGGCGGCTTACCAAGAATTGCCCCCAGTAACACCTTCCACTTCGGTGGGAGCTGGAGTCACCTCCAGAGCTGTGGGAGTACCGTGTTTAGTACCGGCTCTACGAAACGAGCGCCTACCAAAAGATTTTAAGGGTCCGCGCAAAGTGCCTAATTATACTGCTTATCTGCCTCTAGAAGCCTGGATTGAGAGTTACGAGTTAGCCATGGAGATGTTAGATGTTAGTGATGCAGTTTGCGCTAAGTACTTCATCATGATGCTGGAAGGGCCGGCTCGTACATGGTTAAAGGGTTTGCCGCCCAATACCATTAATTCCTGGGCCGAGCTGAAAGCAAGGTTCATCAAGAATTTCCTAGGGACGTGCAAGCAGCCAATGACGATTGTTGATTTGGATCACTGCGTGTAGAGGGAAGATGAGTCGGCCCATCATTGGGTCCGGCGGGTCTCAACCATCATCCACTCGTCTGGTAACATCACGGCGGCTCAGGCAGTTCTAATTCTGGAGAAGAATTGTCCTTTTTTGCCCCTTAAGCAGAAGCTTGGACGGCTCAAACGTTCTTGCCAGGACATCGGCGAGCTCATGGCGGCTCTCACCAAATATGCAGATTCTGACGGCACAAAGGATCCTGGGTCTGATGATGAGAAATCGGCTAAGGGTAAGAAGAATGGCAACGGCAAGGGTCAGCAGCAGAACGGGGCAGGAAATAACAATCCAGGCAATGGCTGTAAGCGAAAGCATCCGGACGTCGGTTTAGATCTGGTGGCCAATACCAACACTGGGAACAACCGTGGCAAGGGCAACGGTAAACCACCTTTCGGCAAAGGCAAGCCTTTCAATATGGAGGCAATGCTGAACGACCCCTGCCCGAAGCATAGTCTCCCCAATAAGCCATCCACTCATGCTTGGAAGGATTGCTATATCATGCGGGAATTCCGGAACTACAGCCTTAAGCAGCATCACGGTAATGGCAATGGACCGCCCGGCAGGTCAGGTTCCGGTTCTCATGGGTCAGGTTTTGGTACAGGCGGCTCAGGTTCTGGTTATCACGGTCAAGGTAACCATGGAGGTCATAATCAGCAATCTGGCAATGGTGGTCAGCAGCAAAACAACCAATCAGGATATCAGAGTAACCCAAAGCAGCTTAGCGGAGGCCAGTATCATGTCTTCACCACGAGCCTTTATAAGCGTGATCAGAAAGTGCGCAAACGGGTGGTTAACGCAGCCATGCCGGCTCTTCCGCTGTACTTGAAGTGGTCTGAGTACACGATATTGTGGAGTAGGGAGGATCACCCGCCGCGAGTTGATAACCCGGGGCACTTAGCCCTCATGGTAGCCCCTCAGGTAGGAGGCTATGTGTTTACCAAGGTGCTGATGGATGGCGACAACAGCATCAATATCTTATATTATGACACTTTCCGTCGGATGAACCTGGTTGACAAGGATCTCAAGCCATCATCCATAGTGTTTCACGGGGTGGTACCCGGCAAATCGGCTTATCCAGTTGGAAAAATTTCCCTGGAGGTAGCTTTTGGGGATGAGTTCAATTACAGGGTCAAAACCTTGTGGTTCGAGGTGGTTAAAATCAATAGCCCCTATCACACCCTGTTTGGAAGATCGGCTTATGCTAAGTTCATGGTGGGGCCCTGTTATGTTTACTTGCAGCTCAAGATGCCTGGTCTGAAGGGAACGATTACAGTGCATGGTGATCGGAAGATTGCTCTTGAGTGCGAGGAAGGTGATGCTGCATATGCGGAGTCAAGTTGCGCTGAGGCAGAGCTTAAGTTTTATAAGGACAATGTTGACCCGGCGGATATGACCCCGCTGAAGAAGCCCAGCACAGAATCTGACCCGCCCCTGAAATTTGTGGCAGAAGATACCAAGTTGGTGGACTTTGTTCCTGGCGACTCATCTCAGCAGTTCACTATTGGGACAAATATGGACTCCAAATAGGAAAGCGCACTCATCGAATTCATCCTTGAGAATCGGGACATCTTTGAATGGAAGCCTTCTGACATGCCGGGTGTACCGAGAGAATTCACTGAGCACCACCTTAATGTGGATCCTAAGTTTAAGCCGGTCAAACAATTCCTCCGTCGTTTCAATGAAGAGCGGCGTAAAGCTATTGGGGAAGAGGTAGCCCGGCTCTTGGCAGCAGAGTTTATCGTGGAGGTTTTTCACCCGGATTGGTTAGCTAACCCCGTGCTTGTACTTAAGAAGAACGACACGTGGCGCATGTCTGTAGATTACACAGATCTCAACAAGGCGTGTCCAGTTGATCCATTTGCTCTCCCCCATATCGACCAGATCATTGAAGCAATGGCGGGTTGTGAGAGTTTATGTTTCCTGGACGCTTATTCAGGTTATCATTAGATCAAGATGGCAGTCAAAGACCAAGAGAAGACGTCTTTCATCACACCTTTTGGAGCTTTCTGCTACGCGTCTATGCCTTTTGGGCTCAAAAGCGCGCAGGCGACTTATCAACGCTGTGCGTAGAACTGTCCTCATAGTCAAATTGGGCGCAATGTTCATGCTTATGTGGATGATATTGTGGTCAAGTCAAGGAAGAAGGAGACTCTTCTAGATGATTTGAACGAAACTTTTGATAACCTGCGAGTTTACAAGATGATGCTTAACCCGGCTAAGTGTGTGTTTGGTGTGCCTGCAGGCAAGCTCCTGGGATTTTTGGTCTCCGAGTGGGGCATTGAGGCTAACCCAGATAAGATAAAGGCCATCACCTCTTTGTCTAAGCCGGCGTGCATTAATGATGTCCAGCGCTTGGCGGGTCGTATTGCCGCTTTAAGCCGGTTCATAAGCCGCCTGGGTGAGAAAGCTATTCCTTTGTATCAGATGATGAAGAAAACAGTTGACTTTGTCTGGAGCGATGCTGCTAATGATGCGTTTGAGGCGCTCAAAAAGCAGTTGGTTGAGACGCCCGTCTTGGCTGCTCCCGTGGAGAAAGAGCCTTTGCTCCAGTACGTGGCGGCTAATAATAAAGCCGTCAGTGCCGCAGTCATTGTGGAGCGCAAGGAGGCAGGCAAAGAATATCCAGTCCAGCGGCCGGTTTACTATGTCAGCAAAGTTTTGACAGAGTCCAAGCAACGATACCCGCATTGGCAAAAACTGGTGTTTGGAGTGTTCATGGAGAATCGCAAGCTGAAGCATTATTTCCTTGGACATCCAATCACGGTGGTCAGCTCTGCTCCTTTGGGAGATATCATTCAAAATAGGGAAGCCACCGGCAGGATTGCTAAGTGGGCAATTGAGCTTGGGCCTCTTAATTTGAAGTATGTGCCTCGAACGGCTGTTAAGTCCCAAGCCCTGGTGGATTTTATCAATGACTGGACAGAATGTCAAGCACCCGAGGAGAAGCCGGACAACACATATTGGACAATTCATTTTGATGGATCCAGACAATTGGAAGGCTCGGGGGCTGGAGTTGTTTTAACTTCCCCGCGAGGTGACAAATTTTGTTACGTATTAAGGCTAATGTTTCCTTGTACTAACAGTGCAGCTGAATATGAAGCCTTGCTTCATGGGCTCCATGTGGAAAAGGAGATGAATTTGAGCCAGGTAGGATGTCTCGGCGACTCAGACCTGGTGGCCCAGCAAGTATCAGGCACGTGGGATTCTAAGGACCCGCGCATGGCGGCTTATCGTGAGGCGGTTGACGTTATTGCTGGTCACTTTAAGGGCTATCAGGTGGATCATATTGATCGTCGAAAAAATGAGGTGGCTGACGTGTTATCGAGACTGGGGTCTCAGCGTAAGTCGGTACCACCTAATGTGTTTCTTGATGTACTGCATCACCCGTCGGTTAAATTACCTTCTGAGGACGATCTTGCTATACCTGACCCGGAAGGACAATTGGTGGCGGCTCTCCGCGCAATCCATGATTGGACGCTGCCTTATCTGGCGTATCTGACTCGTGGTGAGTTACCCGAGGATGAGACTTTGGCACGGAAAATCATAAGGCGGTCAAAATCCATGACTATTGTCAATGGCGAGTTGCACAGATGCAGCGTGACCGGCGTTTTTCAACGGTGCGTTTCTCCAGAGGAGGGCCTTGAAATCTGGCAAGAGATACATGCTGGCGACTGTGGTCATCACGCCGGATCAAAATCCTTGGTGGCAAAAGCTTTTTGGCACGGTTTTTACTGGTTAACAGCTCATGCAGATGCAGAGAAGTTGGTTAGCAAATGTGAAGGTGTCAGAAGTTTGGACGACATGCCCATGTGTCGGCTCAAGAGTTACGGATGATTCCAATCACCTGGCCGTTTGCGGTCTGGGAGCTTGATATGGTTGGACCGTTTAAGAGGTCTAAAGACAAGAAGACCCACCTCTTGGTGGCGGTTGATAAGTTTACTAAGTGGGTTGAGGCAGAGCCGGTCAGTAAATGTGACGCAACAATGGTAGTTCAGTTCATCAAAAAGCTAATTTTTCGGTTTGGTTATCCTCGCAGTATCATTACTGACAAAGGTACAAATCTGTCCAAGGGGGCTATCAAAGAGTTTTGTGACAGTGAACACATCCAGCTTGATGTTTCCTCCGTAGCTCACCCACTGTCCAATGGCCAAGCAGAGCATGCTAACTAGGAAATTTTGAGAGGGATAAAACCCCGGCTTATGGTTCCTTTGGAGCGAACGCCGGGTTGTTGGGTGGAGGAATTACCTTCAGTTCTTTGGAGCATCAGAACCACCCCCAATAGGTCAACAGGCTATATGCCTTTCTTCATGGTTTATGGCGCAGAAGCTGTTCTCCCCAGTGATATCCATCATGACTCGCCCAGAGTGGTGGCTTACGTTGAAACTGATAATGAGACGGTGCGTCAGGATGCTTTGGATGCCTTGGATGATGAACGGGATCTTGCAGCAGCACGGCCGGCGATTTACCAGTAAGATCTGTGTCACTATCATAGCCGCAGAGTCAAGACCCGGACGTTCCAACAAGGCGACTTAGTGCTCCGGCTGATTCAAGACCAGTCACATATGCATAAGTTGTCACCTCCCTAGGAAGGACCTTTTGTGATCAGCAAAAATCTCAACAATGGTTCCTATTATCTCATTGATATACGGGAGAGCGACAAATCACACACTTCCGGGGAGGAGACGGCCAGGCCGTGGAACATTGCTCATCTTCGGCCTTACTACACTTGAGCCACCGGCTCTCATCAATGTACATATTTCTATCATTGTATATACCACTTTTTTATATAATAAAGCCGGCATCCCTATAATCTGGGTCCTCTGTCATTTTTCCTACACCAAGCTTTGTGCAAAGAGTTGATTCTTCATAAGGTCACTTGGGGGCTTCCAACCCACTGGGTTTAGCTTTCATACCCTCTTGACCGGCTTTATATGCCATACTTGAGTTAAACCAGCCTGTTTTCAACTTCCTACGCCGCCAGGTGACCCGCCGAACATTTGACAGTCAATCTTTATTAAGACCCTGAACTTGTCAATGTTAAACCGGTGGCTTATGTCACATGAGAGCCGGCTTACAGAGAGCTAGGATAAACTCACCTATCTTCTATAGTCCCTCCGTATGTGGCCCGTTCGTACTCTTAATAATCAATCTTTTTTAAGACCCTAAACCGGTTAAGGTTAAAACGATGGATTTATGTCACGTGAGAGCCGGCTTATGGGATTTTGGGTGCTCACGCCTAGCTTCTTTGAAGTAGAAAATTTGAATATTTTCAAAAATATAAGAGTTGATCTCTTTGGGTTGTGCCTTCAAAGCCGCCTAAACTATACAATAAATTACCCATGTATTTTCTGCTTGTTATCTTGCAGGAGTTTTTCATGATAAGATTCTAAGTTTCTGGGTAATCCCGGCTTGGTATTGCTCATGAAGTATAACCCGCCAGTGGGAGTCAATGCATTCATACTGGGGCATCTAATCATGTCAAGACATTCATATTGGAGAAAGTTTGATCCGCCGGCATATGGGTTGAAGAAGCTTAAAAAGTTTGACCCGCCGGCATATGGCTAGGCAATCAAGGTTTTACTACGGCTGTTACAAGGCTCTAGAGGGCCCAAAATGTGTGACTCAAGTTTTTCGCACAAATTATAAGCCAGCGGCTCAGTTTTGCCCGGGTTAACTTCATGGGAGACCGGCTCTTCGCCTAGCTCATCGACGGGTCATCCTGCGTCGGGTCTTCGTTTTCCTGGATCTGAAGGTTGTCCACATCCCAGTTGCAGTTGAGTAAAGCCTCAAATTCAGCTTCATCATGCAATATTGGAGACGGGTCAACATCAGGGGCAAAGATGTGCTTACGACATTGAGGAGTCAGGTCCTTCGGCTCAAATGTGGGCGCCCGGACTCGTGTGTTGTTGTCGTCGTAAGCCGCCTGGTACGTCTTCAGATCGGCTTCCGCTGCTAGCTGGCTGGCCAACACTCGAGACGCTCTGAAGCAGCGGGCGTAATCATCTTGAGTGAATTCTGACCTGTCGGCCTTCAGTTGCGGGAAGCCTCCCATCATCTCCTCCTGGTTAAGCTCAGGCGCATATGCCAAAGCCCGGCTTAAAGGAGCTATTGCACCCTTACGGGCGGTTGATTTCTTCATCTCTTCGAAATGCTTAGGGACGGTGGAGAGGCACTTCAGCACATCCTTGATCAGCTTTGGAACCCCTTTTTCACCAAATACAGCCCTGATGGTGAAAAGGCTTCCGGCGTATAGCTGTTCAGTGAAGGCATATAAAGCCTTCAGCTTCATCAAGCTTAACTTTCTCCTTTTCAGGTGAAGGCGCCTCACCCTTGCTGATGTGCTTGGCTAGCACATTGGAAGGGACCGGAGCAGTATAGGCTGAGCCGGTGATAGCGACCTCTTCTTCTTGAGCAGTCACGTCTTGAGTTGTCGGTAGGTGGCTGGGCGGCTTAGGATCCGTCTCCAGATTGGCCTCAGGAAATCATAATGTCGGCATCCGCCGACTCAGTAGGCTGAGGAATTTCATCGTGGGTGCCTTGGTCAGCCTCGGAGGGCTCAACTGGAATCTCAGAAGTACCAAATCTTGGGTCCGCCGGCTCTGAGACATCCAGACGGGAAGATGACCCGCTCAGTTTCCTCTTCTTAGCCTGGGCCCTATGAACAAAGATTTCATTGTCAGTCACATGCAAAGACAGAATAGTAATAAGCAGAAAGAGGATGCAAGAAGTTTACCCCGGGTTGATAACAAGGGGAGGCAGTTTGGAGGCGGTTGAATCGCCAGACGAAGGAGGTGACTCCTGACCCAGTTAAATTAAGCAGTATGAGCAAGTGACAGCATAAGATTAATAATATATAGAAATACAAATATAAGTTATGAAATACCTCGTTGCGACGTTTCTGACGAGACGGAGTGTCAGGTAAGCCGGCCACCAGGTCTTCAGAGCCACCGCTCCAGGTCTGACGTCTAGCGTCATGTTGCTACTTCTTCAAAAGAAAGTCGGGATCCCAGTGAGCAAGAGGATGTGAAAACTTTACTTTCCGGATGACCCACCGGATTTTCTCTGTTGGCAGAGGTTCTGAGTCAGAGGAGATGATAGTTACCTCTGCAGCACTGGCTTCGCTTGCCTCCACGTCATCCTGAGAGGATTCATCGTCAATAAGTTGCATGAAAAGAAGGCAAAGGGAATCAAGTTCTACCTCTGAGTCATCCAGCCCAAACAGCTCCTCAGTTGTTTGTTTCTTTTTACGAGCCGGAGCTTGAGCTTTGGGTGCCTTGCCTTTCTTCTTCTTGGAGGTAGAGGTTAGTCTTTTTTCCAGAAAGAAGAGCCGGCCTCCATATAATATATGCATTGGCAGGGAGGTTAAATGAAATGAAGTGCGAAAAAAGAAAAGAGTGAAGATTGAGATATAAGTTTACCTCAGGAGCCGGGTTAAGTGCATAGAAAGGGCTTAACCCCGTCTTGTTGCCGACTTCTTGGGGTTCTCCCAGCAATGATTTGACAATTGCGTTGAGGTCCTTGTCTGTCAATGGTGTCTGGTTGAAGCGATGAGGATCATTCACTTCACCAGTGTATTAACACATTAAGCCATTACGACGGCTCAACGGGAGAATTCTCCATGAAACCCAGCAGCAGTTCAGATCAACACCAGTTAACCTGTTGGCTAACAGGGCCCTTATCTTTGAAAAAGTTGGACCATATTGGGCGCGCTCTGCAGCAGACATCCGGTCTAGGAGCTCGGTACCGGTGCTGAGCCGGTAAGGACAATAACCCGGCAGTGGATTTTCTCCTTCTGGGGAAGTATCTTTGCAGTAGAACCAGGTCTGATTCCAGTCCTTGGGATGACTAGGCAGAATCGCCGATGGAAAAGATACATGTCTCCGTCTCTGAATGGAAACACCTCCAAGTTCGAGGCTTGGTCCATCCGCAATCTCTGTTTGGCAGATGATATAGAAATAATCTCTGAAGAGGTCAACGGACGGCTCTTCTTGCATATAGGCCTCACAGAGAATTTGGAACTGGCACAAATTGGTGACAGAGTTGGGGCCAATGTCTTGAGGATGTAGATTGTAGAAGTGCAGAGCGTCCTGGAAATATTTTGATCCGGGCGGTGAGAAGCCACGGAGAAGATGATCCGTGAAGACAATAACTTCCCCATCCCGGGGTTTGGGAGTTACTTCCTTGCCATGAACCCGCCAGTAGATAACATCCTGAGCCGGCAAAACTCCCATGACTACAATGTCGTTAAGCATTTCTTCGGTAACCCCAGAGCCAACCCAATCGTAGGAAGCAGGGGCTTTAGCCATGACGGCAGATTAAAAGACTGTAGAAAAGCATGGAAATGTGGCGGGTTAAAAACGTTGCATGACCAAAACACCTATGACTCTAAGATGACGACGCTATCTGATGGGTCATTATTAAAACTATGAGCCGCCGTCAGCTACAAGTATGAACTGGATTGTATCTCACCAGGGAGACCCGACAGCACCCTGGTGGGTCAAATTGACAGTGAAGCATCCGCAATATTGCTAAGTGTGGACAAACAAGTTCCACCAACTACGGCTGCAGCTATAAGATCTACGAACGAAGATAAAAGGAAAATATTTCCTAAACCTAAAACGGCAGCGAAGAACATATGGTTCATATACGAGTTCCCGTGAAGGGATGATGTGCGATGAGCATGGAAAGTGCATTAAGCGGAGCGCCGCGGGTTTTCGGTTAGCGGATGAAGGCCTAAAGGTGCTTCCTTTTTCATCTACGACAAGAACTCCGATGAACGGCGGTGAACTCAAAGAAGCTCGACAAACTAATGCGGATCTACAAAGGGAAGAAGATGGAACCTAAGATGCGCAGGAGATGCGGGCGCGTGCTGGCGAAGTCTGGACGCAGTCATCGTGATGCAGCGGCCTTGTTGAGGACGACGGTGAGGTCCGGACGGCGCGGAGAAGCTTCGGCTGCGTGAGCGTCTGGAGGAAGAAGAATAGAGAGGCGGCGACGGGGAAAAGTGAGAAAAGGATAGGGCCCCACGCTCCTATTTATAAGGGGGATGGAACAACAACAGTCTCGCGCGGGAATCAAGGAGACAAAATGATGATTGACCAGGAAAACGCCTCAATTCTCGGGTTGACTAGTTAATGCAAGGATCCGTTGTGATGTCATCCAGATTTCTTGGATTTGTCACAGATGACGTCACCCATTTTCACATGGCGGGTCATGAAGATTTATTGCAGGTCAGGTGCTTACGAAGAATGCATGACTCGCCAACTAGAAGACTTGAAGATTGACATGAACCAGTTCAAATCAATCTGGGGCCTAATGTTGGCGATATAACCCCGTGGCGATACCCGCCCAGGAGGGGTCGGGTCATGAGGTTGGCGGCTTAGCAGTGAGGCCTGAGCAGGCTGGAAGATCATGACAAGGCCTGATAGTGATTTGCCAGACGGGCCTGGAGGAGGCCCAGAGCCGAAAGATAGCGTGTGACCCGGAGGTGTAAGCCGCCGGGAGATGGCTTGCTAGACTAGGCGAGGATAGTTAGAGATAAGGTCGGTTACTAGATGTAACCCGGCCCAGACTCTTGTAAGCCTAGGGCCTCGACCTGTGTATATAAGGGCGGGTTCCCTGGGCGGCTTAGGACACAAAACCTTCAATTGAGTACTAGGTCAAGCGAATCCGCTCCCTTGTAATCGAGATCCAATCAATACAACTCAAAGCAGGACGTAGGCTATTACTTCCGTCGAGAGGGGCCGAACCTTGGTAAACATGTGTCTTTCGTCCCGATCAACCCCTTCGAGTTAACCACCGTAGCGATTGCTTCACCCCTAAGTCATTGCACTAGGACATCTGCCGTGATAAAACCACGACAGGAAGGAAGGGTGTCACACCCTGTGTTTGTATCACTTTGCTTTGATTGGATTTACAAAATTTGGAACCAATTAAAACTTTTGAGTGCATGCTTGTTTGAATTGTTGCTTGCTTGCTTGTTTGGTTGTTTGTGTATGGCACTCCTAGGTTCTACTCCTCTCCATATTCATCTTCCTTAATCCAAACTTCTTGCCCAATGATCATGCCATGTGAATAGTACCCAAAACTATTTTTATCAAATATTATTTTGGCCAAAAAGGTTTTATTCAAATTAGGTTTTTAAAAGCCCCTGGATTGAGGTTTGTACTACAAGTCCTCAAATTGGGTGGATCCTTTCTCCCCAAAGGCTTTATTTGAAACCTACTATATATATGACTTCCCAAAACCACCAAATATTATTTTTAAAGATTATTTTACTATTTTATTTAAAAGCTTTCTCTTAAGGCCAGAAATGGTTTTCATAGGGAAAAAATTATTTAAATGCTTTAAAAATATTTGAGAAAATTTAGGGAAACTCAGTGGACATATATTTTCCATATATATGAGTTTCCACACATGGTCATGTTCAAAATAATGGGCAAAACCCCTCAAAACCCTTTCTGCTTAAATCCATCTTTTGAAATATTTCTATAAGAAATATTCTCAATAAATTCCAAGAAAATTCCAGCAAATCACAATTGTCATATGTGATTATCTTGCAAAGTTTCATCTCAATCCCAATTGTTTTGCTTCATCAAAATATTCCAAAACCCTCTCTGTCCAGATTCAAATTTGAACAACTATACATTGTGAAGTTTGTCCTATTGACCCCAAACTTTGTGGGAATGTTCTAAACCCCAAATGAGAATGCTACACCAAGTGGTGGATTTGTGGGAAGTGAAATGCATGCCTAGATCTACAGAAATCTGATTCTGTTGATTTTAGGGTTTCACAAAGTTACATTGTGAACTTTCTTCAATCAAGCTCAAACTTGGTGGTCAACCCTATCTCCAACCACCATTTGACCTTGTTAAAACTCATGGCAAGCAAACTCCATTTGCCTAGCCAAACCATCATCAAACACTTTTTGCCCAGGTGGTAAAAACCCTGTTTGACCCCCTTCTGCTATTCTCCATCACTCCAAAATTTTACCACAGCCCCTTATTGATATGCTTCACCTCCAGTAACTTTCTCTAGGAAAGGCTCAAGCATTAGGTGGGGTAAAACCCCTGTTTTCCCCTCTGGACAGCCCCTTTTTCCTCTCTCCCTCCACCTCTCTCCTACTCCCTTGACTTTCCAGGGAATCCAAGGGCACCTACACCTTGTTTATACCCCTCTGGTGCTACTAGACACAAGTGGTCGTGCCCAAAACGCCAAAGGCAATGCCATGGCATGCCATTTGGGCGCTCTGGAGCGCGCTACAATGCGCTGCCGCACTATAGCAGGAGCATCCCGAAGCTCCCGACCACATTGGGATGAGGGAAGCTGTCCCCCGTGTCCCCCTCGCCGTCCGCAACCTCCCTCTCTGTCGGCCCCCTCCTCCTTTTGCCTCCTGTGCCCCTCTTTGCACGCGCGGCGGCCGCCCGAGAGCTCCAATGGCTGAGCCCGCACGCGCGATGCCCTCGTCCCCCTCTGCTTGTCCTCAACCCCTCCAGAGCATCCCCTGTGGTCCCCTAGCCACACCCGCGCCCTCACCTTTGGCTGCCGCAGCGCAACGGCTCGCGCCCGAGCTCTCCCGCGCGTGCCACCATCTGTCTCCGCCCCCGCCTATAAAAGAGCCTCCCCCGAGCCTCCTCTTCCCTCTGGTCTCTCTCTCCTCGTTCCAATCGAACGCCCAAACCATCCCGGCGAGCTCCCGAAGCCCCTGCGCTCGGAATCGAGCCGAACCTCGCCGCGGCAACGCCGCCGTCGATCTCCGGGTACAGAGCCCCTCCGGCCCTCCTTCTTCTTCGGTTGCTCCTCCCTCACCCCACTGATGCGTTCCCCCCTCTTTCCCGTCCATTTTGCAACACGGGACGGCTCCGGCGACCTCCTCCCGAAGCTTCTCCGCCGCGGGACCTCGTCGCCGGCGACCAGCGCCTCCCCGTCGACCATCTCTCCGGCACCTCCCGAACGGCGGCAGCCTCCTGAGCTCATTCCCGTGCTCGCCTCACCTCGCCGTGCCTTCCTTCGCCGCCGGTGAGCACCGCCGGTCCCTGGGCAGAGCTAGACGACGACCTGCCAGTGGGGCCAGGTCGTCAGCCTCTCGCTCTCCTCCCGCGTCTCTCTCTCTCACTGGCCCACGGGGCTCGCCCGTCAGGTTTAAACCTGGCGCGGCGCGGACGCCCGGTTCGCCAGGTTCTGGATTGCTCTGGGCTGGCCCAGTTGCGGCCAGATCTGGCCCAGGGCACAGTGCCCCTTTTCTTTTTCCTTTTCTGTGGGGTTTTCAAAAAATCCCACAGCTCCAAATAAAATTCCAATGCCAATAATTTTTCCACCAAAAATCTTTAAATATTGTGTAGAATTTAATAGTGCCATTTGTATAAATTTTTGAAAACCTTTTATGTACTATTTTATTTTAAAAACCCCTTTTTGGCGTTTTTAGCCACCGTTACAAATGGTTTTAAAAACCTTTTTCACCCCGAAACCTTAGGAAAATATTTTTATAATGTCTTGTAGTATTTATCAGAATAGAGTAACATTTTTAAAGTGGTTTTTGTGCTCTGTTTTGTTGTGATGCTTATTTTTGCCCGTTTATTCCACGACGATAGATTGCGTTGTTGACGAAGGGATTGGACACGAAGGTTTCGAAGACCCCGAAGACTTTGTTGAGCCAGGCAAGCAGCCCTTTGACCATGACTATGAAACCTCTTTTTGCATGGCATATAGCACACTATTTCTGTATGATGATCATGTTGTGTGGTATTCCCTTCAGTGGGATGCCTTCGTTACTTTCTTGTTCATACTTGCATCGTGCATGACCCTACCTCCTTATGAGGGTTGTGCGGGTGGGAGTAGTTAGGTTGCTAAGTAGTTGCTACGCAAAATGGGACGGGAATATGCATGGTGATGGAAACAAAATGATTTCAAAGACTTTTCGAAAACCCCGTCGGGTGCCACTAATGCCCGAGGGAGATGATGTTGTGCTAGGTAACCACTTGAGAAAGAAGTGGTGTACCGGAGCCGGTTGTGTGTGTGTGTGTTTTTGAAAATGGAGAGATTTAAGATTTGCTAACCACCCCAACCTTACATGTACAACCACGATACCCCTTATGGGACGGGGCTTTGTTGATTACCTTGGTGGGTACTAGCATAGAGCCCGCATTACTAGTGGCGGGAGTGAAGTGGTCACTCTCGAAACGGGGTCGTACCGGAATGGACGATCATGCGCTCTCTTCACAGGCACCGGGCACATCGTTGCATGCCCTCATGGATGATACGAGTGATGTATATCATGCGGGATGGCACCAACGACTGGACTCTTTTCTTAGTATCGCTAGGGGAAAGGCATTGTTCGGGTGCTTACCTCGGGTATGTGATGTACCGCGAGTCGTGGATGACACGGAAGTTCCCCGAGTCTTGTGGGTAAAGTGTGCAACCTCTGCAGAGTGTAAAACTATTCGAATAGCCGTGTCCACGGTCATGGACAGTTGGAGGTCCTGCTTAAACTACGTCCGATGTTTTCACAAACATGGTGTGTGTGTGTGTGTGTGTTGGTGACAAAGATGGTACTTGAGCTAAGTCCGATGACTTAGCATGATGATGAACATGAGATGTTCAACCCCTGCTTATGATGATAACTGAGATTTGTTCACATGAGTACCTGTTAGAAGTTGATGCATGCTTACTCAAGTTACTTGATCATGTCATTGCATTTAAAAATCAGCTTTCTGCAAAACTTACCTACTTAGTGCTATATCATCCATTGTTATACCTTCTTCCACAACTTGGGTTGCTTGCGAGTACATTCAAAGTACTCATTGGCTTGCCACTGGTTATTTAATTGGCCAGGCATGGAAGAGCAGGAATATGGCGAAGAGTTCGTTGGTGACGAACATGCGAACTAGGACGCTTCCCAGTCAGAATGCCTGTAGGTTTAAGGCAGATGGCATGGGTTCACGCTTTCGATCAAGATTTCCGCTGCTTGTTATGTTTAAGTGTTTGGCCCTTGTGGCCCTATCTATGTAAGACTTGACCTTCATGGTCCTTATTTGTGTAAGACGCTAAATATGGATGTAAGACTCTTGTTATTCAGCTTCTGTGTGTTCAGTGAGCATTGATCTCTGGGATCACTGTACACGTGCATTCGGTGATCACGACTTATGAGTCGGGGTCCCCACAGGGCTGGTATCAGAGCCATCCCGACTGTAGGAAGCCCTTAGTTAGCATGGACGTTAGTTAGGATGAAACTGTTTTCAAAACTACACGTAGCACCTATACTTAGGAGTTTCTGCATTTATTACCTCTTCTATTCTTCACACAGCACTCTACTGACTCTCCTCCCTTCAAACCTTTGTAGATGGCCGTCGTACTCGAAGCCTTCCTGACATCCGGCTTTCCCCTACTCCTTGAGGATAGCCTGGAGAAGTGCCAGTTTCGCCAACCACCTGTTTTCCTCTACCACGAGCACTGGGTCAATGCCGTCACGAATGAGTACCACGTGGACGTGGTCGTGAAGGCAAACGACTCCCCGACTAGTTGGTTCTTTGAAGGACCACAGATGGAGACCATAGCACTTGCAGTCGAGACAGCTGCACGCAAGGCACTCCTACACCTTCGAGATATCATTCCAGAGATGGCTGATGAGCCAGCTACTCGCTATCTACCTTTTAGAAAGGATGATCTTGGCGAGAGTTGGACGTTGATTCCATCCAAGGAGGATGGCACACCACTCAGGTTCCAGACCTACTTCAGTCTCTCCGCCGACAGTCTGGTTCACAACCTGATTAAGGAGTCCATGAAGCTCCGCGAGGAACTTCACCACACCCGAGAGCTACTTCGTCAAGCCAAGACGAAGCCAGACAGGATCAAGAAGGATGGAGCCCCTGAGGGACGACCAGCTGTCGCTTATCGAGGAGGAGTACCCCTAGCCAGAGATGCACCCACACGCCGTCGTCGCATGAGCGCGAAGGAGTACCGTGAGCTCTTCGCTGACCCACCGATGAAGCGTCATCGGGATGGACCTCCTCGTTCTCCGACCCCTTCGACCGGGAACGATGCCCGTTCAGATGATGAATAGGAGGAAGACCCAGAGGAGCGTGGCTACGAGACCGAGCACTCCACCATCTGAGTCCGAGAATCCCTAGGGTAGGATCAGACATGTACCCCTCATGCAAAGTCGAGTCCGTGTAATGGTTCATATGAAACCATGTGTGCTTGTTGTTTGTGTTCCGATGCAAGTCGCGCTTTTGCCTTAGGCAACATGTAAGCGACTCCATCGTCTATCTTATCTTAATACATGTGTTGGTCTTTCGACCTTTGTTTTACCACACTTGCACTATACCAACCCCCTTAGGCGCGTTTTCTCCAGTACTGCTTTCCCTCTCGTCTATCCCAGTTATTTAACTTGGCTGCTCCAAACAGGATGGTGACTACAACCCGCACCAGCATCTTCACCAACCCTGAAGCCGGCAACTCCAGCCAGCAACAGGGAGCTGGTGGGACTGCTCAGGCTGAAGGACACCGGGAGCAGCCACAAGGCGACATTCCCCCGCCACCACCTCCACCGGAGAACATAACCATAGCTCAGTTTCTCCAAGTTCTCCGGGAGGAGCGCCAAGCCAACACTGCTGCTATCCAGCAGATGGCCCAAGTCCTTGTGAACAACCAGCAGCAAGGCAGGAACGGCAATGGCCGCTCCACTCTGTCTGAGTTCATGAGGAATTCGCCCCCAACCTTCATCGAGACTGCTGAACCACTGGATGCCAATGACTGGATCCGCACCATCGAGGACCTCCTTGCACTGGTCAATTGCAATGAGGATCGTGAGAAGGTGTTGTACGCCTCTCACTGCCTCGGAGGTACCGCCAGAGCATGGTGGGATGGATTCAAGGTCATGCAGGGCGATCATGTGATCACCTGGGATAACTTCAAGGAAGGATTCCGCACCGCCCACATTCCTTCTGGGATCATGGCTATCAAGAAGAGAGAATTCTGAGCGCTGAAGCAAGGAAGTGGCTCTGTCAAGGAGTACTTGCAGAAGTTCAACCTGCTGTCAAGGTATGCACCTGAAGATGTCAACACGGAGGCTGCTAAGATGGAACGCTTCATGGAAGGACTTCAGCAGACCCTGCAGTATCAGCTTATCGTCTGCGACTGTCGGACCTTCTTCGACCTGGTGAACAAGGCCCTCATGCTGGAAGACAAGCATCGTTCCATAGACGACACTCGCAAGCGCAAGATGATCAGCAAGGGTAGTTCCAGCAACCAGAAGCCTCGCCCCTGGCAGCCAGCCCCAGCCAAGCCAACCTATGAGCTGCAGCAGACTAGACCTCCTGCATCTCGTCCGAGCTACCAGCCTCAGCAGTATGCCAACCCTAGGCCAGCTTACAACAACCCCAATAACAACAACGGCGGCAGGAACAACAACAACAACAACAACTATGGTCAGGTCACTTGCTTTGGGTGTGGTCAGCCTGGCCACATCTCTAAGCTGTGTCCCAACAAGAAGCCAGATGCACCGCGCCCCAATGCGCCAAACCAAGGTCAAGGCCGTGGAGCGCCACCAAGGAACCCAGCTCCCCGCAACCAGCCCAACAATTGCAAAGGTCGTGTGAATCACGTCACCGCTGAGGAAGCCCAGGAAGACCCGGACGTCATACTGGGTACGTTCCTCGTCAACTCAACCCCAGCAACTGTACTGTTTGATTGTGGGGCTTCGCATTCTTTTGTCACCCAAAAGTTTGCGCTAGAGAGTGGCATGAAGCCTACACCCCTGGGTAGTCGTATGTTGATTCAAACCCCGGGATCAGTTATGAAGTCTGGGATAGGTTGTAAAGGAGTTGAGATTAACATCAACGGGGTAGACTTCCTAGCAGACCTTATCATCCTGAAGTCGGAAGGCTTGGATGTGATCCTAGGCATGGACTGGTTAATCAAGAGACAAGGCTACTTGGACTATGCCAAGAGGACCGTCACCATAACCAATAGCCAAGGAGTGGAAGTCAAGTATGTCCCCAGCTGTGCCTCCACTCAAGCCCCTCAGGTTAATTGTCTGTCGGGAATTGAGTTGGATCAAGTGCCAGTGGTATGTGAATACCCGGATGTTTTCCCTGATGAGTTGCCCGGAATGCCTCCTGACCGCGACATTGAGTTCATCATTGAGCTAATGCCCGGGTCAGGGCCCATCTATAAGAAGCCCTATAGAATGGGATCCGAAGAGTTGGCTGAGTTGAAGAAGCAACTGGCAGAGCAGCTCAGAAAAGTATTCATTCGCCCTAGTGCCTCTCCTTGGGGATCACCTGTTCTATTTGTGTCAAAGAGGGACGGGACTATCCGACTCTGTGTCGATTACCGTTCTCTCAATGAGGTCACAATAAAGAACAAGTACCCACTCCCCAAGATTGAAGACCTGTTCGATCAGCTGAATGGAGCTAAGGTGTTTTCCAAGAACGATCTCAGGTCTGGGTACTACCAGTTGAAGATCAGGCCCCAAGACATTCCGAAGACGGCGTTTGTAACCCGGTATGGCATGTATGAATACACGGTCATGTCATTTGGGTTAACCAATGCCCCTGCCTAATTCATGTACCTCATGAACAAGGTGTTCATGGAGTACTTGGACAAGTTTGTTGTCGTCTTCATTGATGACATACTCGTCTTCTCCAAGTCTGAAGAAGAGCATGAGCAACACTTGAGATTGGTCCTAGACAAGCTTCGAGAGCACCAGCTTTATGCAAAATTCAGCAAGTGTGAACTCTGGCTACATGAAGTTGGATTCTTGGGTCATGTGTTGACTGCAGAAGGATTGTCAGTGGATCCTGCCAAGATTGAAGCCGTGACTGAATGGCAATCCCCAACCAATGTGAAGGAAGTCAGGAGCTTCCTCGGACTCGCGGGATATTACCGCAAGTTCGTTGAAGGATTTTTGAGCATTGCCCGACCCATGACTCAGCTTTTGAAGAAGGACAAGAAGTTCGAATGGACGGAGAAGTGTGAAGAAAGCTTCCAAGAGCTCAAGAGGAGATTGATCACAGCCCCGGTTTTGCCCACCCCCGATATTCACGAGGAGTTTGTGATATATTGTGATGCATCGAGAACCGGGCTTGGAGGTGTTCTGATGCAAGAAGGCAAAGTCGTAGCATATCTATCCAGACAGCTATGTCCTCATGAAGAGAACTATGCTACTCATGATCTTGAGTTGGCAGCCGTAGTTCATGCCTTGAAGACGTGGCGACATTACCTTCTGGGGAAGCTATGTGAGATATACACAGACCACAAGAGTTTGAAGTATATTTTCACCCAAAGGGAATTGAACATGAGGCAGCGAAGATGGTTGGAGTTGATCAAGGATTATGACCTCAGTGTTCAATACCACCGCGAAAAGGCTAACGTGGTAGCTGATGCCTTAAGCTGAAAGACTTGTTCCTTGAATGCTATGATTAAGGAAAGGCTACCCGCCCTGTATGAAGAACTTGAAAGCTTCAGCTTGGAACTAGTTGCACCTGGATTCCTAGCCAGCCTCGAAGCAAAACCTACCTTGATGGATGATATTAAGGAAGCTCAGAAGGGACACGAGAGCATCGAAGGCATCAATAGGAAGATCAAGGCAGGAAAGGCCCCAGGATTCTCAGTGGATGAGCAAGGAGTCGTATGGTTTGGGAAGCGCATCTGCGTACCCAACAAAGAAGAGCTCAAGAACTTGATCTTGCAAGAAGCTCATGACACTCCATACTCCATCCATCCTGGAGGAACCAAGATGTACCAAGACCTCAAGACAAGATTCTGGTGGTATGGCATGAAACGGGAAATAGGCACATTTGTTGCTAAGTGTGACATATGCCAAAGAGTCAAAGCTGAGCATCAGCGACCCGCTGGATTGTTGCAACCTCTCAAAGTGCCTGAATGGAAGTGGGACAAAGTCGGGATGGACTTCATCACTGGATTACCAAGGTCAAGCAAGGGACATGATTCTATCGGGGTCATTGTCGATCACCTGACCAAGGTAGCCCATTTCATTCTCGTCAAGACTACCTATGATGGTAACAAGCTAGCCAGCCTTTACATCGAGCGTATAGTGAGCCTCCATGGAATTCCAAAGGAGACTGTGTCAGACCGAGGAACTCAGTTTACCACAAGGTTCTGGAAGCAGTTTCAAGAAGCGATGGGAACCAAGCTCTCCTTCAGCACTGCTTTTCACCCCCAGACCGGTGGACAGACGGAACAAGTAAACCAAATACTCGAAGATATGCTCCGTGCCTGTGTTTTGGCATATGGAGCCAAGTGGGAAGATTGCCTACCAGTCGCCGAGTTCTCCTACAACAACAGCTATCAATCGAGTCTTCAGATGGCACCATTTGAGGTGTTGTATGGACGCAAGTGCCGTACTCCCCTCAACTGGTCAGAAACCGGAGAAGGACTAGTCTTTGGGCCAGACATACTCCGCAAAGCAGAAGAGCAAGTTCAACTCGTCCGAGAGCGCCTCGAGACCGCCAAGTCAAGACAGAAGAGTTGCGCCGACTCTCACCGCCGAGAAGTGAACTTCTGTGCCGGTGACAATGTTTACCTCCGTGTCACGCCTCTCAAAGGGACCAAGCGTTTCCACGTCAAGGGAAAACTTGCACCAAGATACATCGGCCCTTTCAAGATCACCGCAAGACGAGGAGAAGTTGCTTACCAGCTAAAGCTACCCTCCGAGCTCTCCGATGTGCACAACGTCTTCCACGTGTCACAACTCCGGAAGTGTCTCCAAGTTCCCAACCGCCCCAACCTCTACTAGGACATCGACCATCAAGCCATCGACCTTCAGCCAGACCTCACTTATCGTGAGAGGCCAGTTCGCATTCTGGATGAAGCGGAGCGTTGCACCCGAAGCCACACCATCAAGTATTTCAAGGTTCAATGGAGCAACCACACAGAAGCAGAAGCAACCTGGGAGCGTGAAGACTATCTTAGATCTGAGTTCCCTTATCTTTTTAGCGCTTAGCCTAGGAATCTCGGGGACGAGATTCTTGTAAGGGGGTAGGTCTGTCACACCCTGTGTTTGTATCACTTTGCTTTGATTGGATTTACAAAATTTGGAACCAATTAAAACTTTTGAGTGCATGCTTGTTTGAATTGTTGCTTGCTTCCTTGTTTGGTTGTTTGTGTATGGCACTCCTAGGTTCTACTCCTCTCCATATTCATCTTCCTTAATCCAAACTTCTTGCCCAATGATCATGCCATGTGAATAGTACCCAAAACTATTTTTATCAAATATTATTTTGGCCAAAAAGGTTTTATTCAAATTAGGTTTTCAAAAGCCCCTGGATTGAGGTTTGTACTACAAGTCCTCAAATTGGGTGGATCCTTTCTCCCCAAAGGCTTTATTTGAAACCTACTATATATATGACTTCCCAAAACCACCAAATATTATTTTTAAAGAATATTTTACTATTTTATTTAAAAGCTTTCTCTTAAGGCCAGAAATGGTTTTCATAGGGAAAAATATATTTAAATGCTTCAAAAATATTTGAGAAAATTCAGGGAAACTCAGTGGACATATATTTTCCATATATATGAGTTTCAACACATGGTCATGTTCAAAATAATGGGCAAAACCCCTCAAAACCCTTTCTGCTTAAATCCAGCTTTTGAAATATTTCTATAAGAAATATTCTCAATAAATTCCAAGAAAATTCCAGCAAGTCACAATTGTGATATGTGATTGTCTTGCAAAGTTTCATCTCAATCCCAATTGTTTTGCTTCATCAAAATATTCCAAAACCCTCTCTTTCCAGATTCAAATTTGAACAACTTTACATTGTGAAGTTTGTCCTATTGACCCCAAACTTTGTGGGAATGTTCTAAACCCCAAATGAGAATGCTACACCAAGTGGTGGATTTGTGGGAAGTGAAATGCATGCCTAGATCTACAGAAATCTGATTCTGTTGATTTCTAGGGTTTCACAAAGTTACATTGTGAACTTTCTTCAATCAAGCTCAAACTTGGTGGTCAACCCTATCTCCAACCACCATTTGACCCTGTTAAAACTCATGGCAAGCAAAATCCATTTGCCTAGCCAAACCATCATCAAACACTTTTTGCCCAGGTGGTAAAAACCCTGTTTGACCCCCTTCTGCTATTCTCCATCACTCCAAAATTTAACCACAGCCCCTTACTGATATGCTTCACCTCCAGTAACTTTCTCTGGGCAAGGCTCAAGCATTAGGTGGGGTAAAACCCCTGTTTTCCCCTCTGAACAGCCCCTTTTTCCTCTCTCCCTCCTCCTCTCTCCTACTCCCTTGACTTTCCAGGGAATCCAAGGGCACCTACACCTTGTTTATACCCCTCAGGTGCTACTAGACACAAGTGGCCGTGCCAAAAGCACCAAAGGCAATGCCATGGCATGCCATTTGGACGCTCTGGAGCGCGCTACAGTGCACCGCCGCACTGTAGCAGGAGCATCCCGAAGCTCCCGACCACATTGGGATGAGGAAAGCTGTCCCCCGTGTCCCCCTCGGCAACCTCCCTCTCTGTCGCCCCCCTCCTCCTTCTGCCTCATGTGCCCCTCTTCGCACGCGCGGCGGCCGCCCGAGAGCTCCAATGGCTGAGCCCGCACGCGCGACGCCCTCGCCCCCCTCTGCTTGTCCTCAACCCCTCCAGAGCATCCCCTGTGGTGCCCTAGCCGCGCCCGCGCCCTCACCTTTGGCTGCCGCAGCTCAACGGCTCGCGCCCGAGCTCTCCCACGCGTGCCACCCTCTGTCTCCGCCCCCGCCTATAAAAGAGCCTCCCCCGAGCCTCCTCTCCCCTCTGGTCTCTCTCTCCTCGTTCCAATCGAACGCCCAAACCACCCCGGCGAGCTCCCGAAGCCCCTGCGCTCGGAATCGAGCCGAACCTTGCCACGGCAACGCCGCCGTCGATCTCCGGGTACAGAGCCCCTCCGGCTCTCCTTCTTCTTTGGTTCCTCCTCCCTCACCCCACTGATGCGTTCCCCCTCTTTCCCGTCCATTTTGCAGCATGGGACGGACCCGGCGACCTCCTCCCGAAGCTTCTCCGCCGCGGGACCTCGTCGCCGGCGACCAGCGCCTCCCCGTCGACCATCTCCGGCACCTCCCGAACGGCGGCAGCCTCCTGAGCTCATTCCCGTGCTCGCCTCACCTCGCCGTGCCTTCCTTCGCTGCCGGTGAGCACCGCCGGTCCCTGGGCAGAGGTTGACGATGACCTGTCAGTGGGGCCAGGTCGTCAGCCTCTCGCTCTCCTCCCGCGTCTCTCTCTTTCACTGGCCCGCAGGGCCCGCCCGTCAGGTTTAAACCTGGTGCGGCGCGGACGCCCGGTTCTCCTGGTTCTGGATTGCTCTGGGCCGGCCCAGTTGCGGCCAGATCTGGCCCAGGGCACAGTGCCCCTTTTCTTTTTCCTTTTCTGTGGGGTTTTCCAAAAATCCCACAGCTCCAAATAAAATTCCAATGCCAATAATTTTTCCACCAAAAATCTTTAAATATTGTGTAGAATTTAATAGTGCCATTTGTATAAATTTTTGAAAACCTTTTATGTACTATTTTATTTTAAAAACCCATTTTTGGCGTTTTTAGCCACCGTTACAAATGGTTTTAAAAACCTTTTTCACCCCGAAACCTTAGGAAAATATTTTTATAATGTCTTGTAGTATTTATCAGAATAGAGTAACATTTTTAAAGTGGTTTTTGTGCTCTGTTTTGTTGTGATGCTTATTTTTGCCCGTTTATTCCACGACGATAGATTGCGTTGTTGACGAAGGGATTGGACACGAAGGTTTCGAAGACCCCGAAGACTTTGTTGAGCCAGGCAAGCAGCCCTTTGACCATGACTATGAAACCTCTTTTTGCATGGCATATAGCACACTATTTCTGGATGATGATCATGTTGTGTGGTATTCCCTTCGTTGGGATGCCTCCGTTACTTTCTTGTTGATACTTGCATCGTGCATGACCCTACCTCCTTATGAGGGTTGTGCGGGTGGGAGTAGTTAGGTTGCTAAGTAGTTGCTACGCAAAATGGGACGGGAATATGCATGGTGATGGAAACAAAATGATTTCCAAGACTTTTCGAAAACCCCGTCGGGTGCCACTAATGCCCGAGGGAGATGATGTTGTGCTAGGTAACCACTTGAGAAAGAAGTGGTGTACCGGAGCAGGTTGTGTGTGTGTGTGTTTTCAAAAACGGAGAGATTTAAGATTTGCTGACCACCCCAAACTTACATGTACAACCACGATACCCCTTATGGGACGGGGCTTTGTTGATTACCTTGGTGGGTACTAGCATAGAGCCCGCATTACTAGTGGCGGGAGTGAAGTGGTCACTCTCGATACGGGGTCGTACCAGAATGGACAATCATGCGCTGTCTTCACAGGCACCGGGCACACCGTTGCGTGCCCTCATGGATGATACGAGTGATGTATATCATGAGGGATGGCACCAACGAGTGGACTCTTTGCTTAGTATCGCTAGGGGAAAGGCATTGTTCTGGTGCTTACCTCGGGTATGTGATGTACCGCGAGTCGTGGATGACACGGAAGTTCCCCGAGTCTTGTGGGTAAAGTGTGCAACCTCTGCAGAGTGTAAAAATATTCTAATAGCCGTGTCCACGGTCATGGAAAGTTGGAGGTCCTGCTTAAACTACGTCCGATGTTTTCACAAACATGGTGTGTGTGTGTGTTGGTGACAAGGATGGTACTTGAGCTAAGTCCGATGACTTAGCATGATGATGAACATGAGATGTTCAACCCCTGCTTATGATGATAACTGAGATTTGTTCACATGAGTACCTGTTAGCAGTTGATGCATGCTTACTCAAGTTACTTGATCATTTCATTGCTTTTAAAAATCAGCTTTCTGCAAAACTTACCTACTTAGTGCTATATCATGCATTGTTATACCTTGTTCCACAACTTGGGTTGCTAGCGAGTACATTCAAAGTACTCATTGGCTTGCCACTGGTTATTTAATTGGCCAGGCATGGAAGAGCAGGAATATGGCGAAGAGTTCATTGGTGACGAACATGCAAACTAGGACGCTTCCCAGTCAGAATGCATGTAGGTTTAAGGCAGATGGCATGGGTTCACGCTTTCGATCAAGATTTCCGCTGCTTGTTATGTTTAAGTGTTTGGCCCTTGTGGCCCTATCTATGTAAGACTTGACCTTCATGGTCCTTATTTGTGTAAGACGCTAAATATGGATGTAAGACTCTTGTTATTCAGCTTCTGTGTGTTCAGTGAGCATTGATCTCTGGGATCACTGTACACGTGCATTCGGTGATCACGACTTATGAGTCGGGGTCCCCACAAAGGGGGCGCCGGATCTGGGTGGCTTCGTTCACCTGGTGGCAGCGGAGGCGAATGGGAGGAACCCTAAGGCTGGCTCGGACGCCGAGGGGGGTTAAATAGGGCTCGGGGGTGCCCGGCTGGCTGCCGCTGTGGCCACGGCATGGTGGGTGCATGTTTTCCCCTGTGAGAGAGCGCAGAGGGGACCGGGAGGACGACGACGCGCTCTCTATCGCTGGCAGGTGGGCCAAGCGCTCGCCACGCTGGAAAGCACGCGCGCTCTGGCTGTGGGCTACGCTGGCGCAGATTTGGTTGGGCCGCAAGAACGCAGTGAGGCCCAGGGCTGCGCACTTTCTCTCACCCGAAGAAAACAATGGGATTTCCTTTTTATTTAAAACAACAAAACAAAAATAAAAGCCAGGGAAGATTGGTAAAGTTTTTGAGAAAACTAAAATAGATTGGGACTCACAAAATAATGCCCTGATTTATAAAAATATTTTCAACAATTTTAGAACAACCAAAATAAACACATATAATTAACATAGGACTCTGTTTTGCAAAGATACAAAAGACAAAATCTTCAAACATGTTTGAGAGTTTGTTAACAATTCTAAACAGAATATTTGTAAGTAGATCAACAATTTTATATGACAAGAACAGCAAGTGTGTCAGATTTCGGGCTCCGCAAAAGCCTCAAGGTTCGAACACAGGGGCGTGTGCGAAGCTTCCCTGCGGCCTCACCCTACTTGCTCGCTACACGATGGTGACTATGGCAAACTCGCATGATGACGAGGAAGAAGATGAACACGATGGTTTACCCAGGTTCGGACCGCTGCGAAGCGTAATACCCTACTCCTGCTTTGGTGGATTGCCTCTCGGGGAGGTGTGGTGGATGAACTGGTACAGTGGTTTCGAGCCTCGCGAGGGTGCTCGAGTGGAGTTCTTGGCTCTCTGCCTTGTCTTGTGTTTCGGGTGTCCGTCCCTCTCTACGGTGCGGCCTAGCCTCTATATATAGTAGTGGCCCGGGTCCTCTTCCCTTATCACAATGGCGGGAAGGGATCCCACAACGGCCAAATTTGAAGGGGGACAAGAGTACATCCCCGCCCTGTCCAAAGATGGTCTTCGCCTGCAAAGTAGCTATCGATGATGCAGAGGTGGGCTCGGCGATGACATCCATCCTGCGGGGCTCGTGGTCGTGGTCTCGTTGCACCAGAATGGAAACCTTTGGGGGGTGCTTTGGGAACCCGCGTACGTCCTTGCTCCCTTTGCACCAAAGGGGAAACTGCTCCGCCTGGCGCGCTGGCGCCCGCCTGTCCTTCCTTGCATCATCCTTGACTCCTGAGGTCAGGTTCTGCATAGAGATCTCCGCCGCTCCGGAGGGGGCCTGAGGAGGCCCATTCCTTGCTGGTCTTGGTGCCGCTCTCCCTCGCGAGCCTGGGGTCCTCGCGAGGGCCTTGTCTTGAGTGGAATCTCGCCAGGCCGTGTTTGGCGGACGAGGTGGGCCATCCCCTGGGCCGCAGGCAGGCAGGTCTGGGTACCCCCGTTCCCAGAACGCCGACAAAGTGAAACACACATGTTGTTATTTTTGAAATAGGAAAGGTGGGCATAGTTTTGTAAAAGAGTTGGGAGAGGATCCACACCACAAACTCACTTGCACAACAAGCACACCACAACAAACACAACAATCTCTTGATGCAATATTTTATGTATGTGATGATGCCGTGATGCAATGAGGAATGTCATGAAGCAAATACTATTATTACTCAACCACATATGGCATACATTGAAGGTTCCACATGAAAATATTACAAAAGGTGGCAAGGAATGCACTTGGGCTGTTACAACTCTCCCCCACTACATGAGGATCTTGTCCCGAGATCTAGGAACGGAAAAATTCAGGAAATTCGGAACGGAGAAGGTCCTCTCGTTCCCAAGTGGCATCTTTGTCGGAGTGATGTGACCACTTCACCTTAAGAAACTTGATTGACTTGTTGCGAGTCTTACGCTCAGTTTCTTCAAGGATAGCAACTGGATGCTCATGATAGGATAGGTCTGCTTGGAGATCAATGTCTTGGAGATCAACTGTGCGCTTGGGAGTCTTGAAACACTTCCGGAGCTGAGAGACGTGAAACACATCATGCACATTTGAGAAATTGGGAGGAAGCTCGAGTTGGTAGGCAAGGTCACTCCTCTTGCCCACAATCTTGAAAGGACCCACAGAGCGTGGAGCAAGCTTCCCTTTGATGCCAAAGTGCTGAGTGCCCTTCATGGGAGACACTCTGAGATAGACAAAATCATCGATCTGAAAGGTCAGGTCACGATGCTTGCTATCATAATAGCTCTTCCGACGGGATTGAGCTGCTTTGAGATTTTCATGAATGACACGACATATTTCTTCTGCTCCAGTGATCATGTCATTCCCAAGGATTTGACGCTCACCGGTTTCAGACCAATTGAGCATGGTGCGACACTTTCTGTCATAGAGAATCTCGAAAGGAGCCTTGCCGGAACTTGCTTGGAAGCTATCGTTGTATGAGAACTCAGCAAACGGGAGACAATCTTCCCACTTCATGCCAAAAGAAATCACACAAGATCTAAGCATATCTTCAAGGATTTGATTGACTCTCTCAACTTGACCACTAGTCTGAGGATGGAAAGCTATACTAAAATGGAGATTGGCCCCCATTGCAGTCTGGAAGGAATCCCAGAACTTGGAAGTGAAGATGCTTCCACGATCTGAAGATATGAGCTGAGGAATACCGTGCAAAGAAACTATCCTTGACGTGTACAACTCTGCCAGCTGAGCTGCCGAGATAGATTCTTTGACCAGAAGGAAGTGGGCAACTTTGATGAGCTTATCGATGAAAACGAAGATGGCATCATTTAGGAAACCAAGTGACGAAATCCATTTCAACATGATCGAATTTCCACTCTGGGATAGGCAAAGGATGAAGGAGACCTGCTGGACATTGATGTTACGCCTTCACTCTGCGACCAACATCACACTCGTTCACAAACTGAGCATTCTCATGTTTCATACGAGTCCACCAGAAGGTTTGCTTGAGATCCTGATACATTTTGGAACTGCCTGGATGGATTGAGAGGAGGAAATTATGTGCTTCATCCATGATAACTTTTCTGAGTTCACCTTTTGGAACCACCAGACGGTCCTGGAAGAACAAGGTATCTTTCTCATCGACACGGAAGCACTTATACTTTAGAATGCTCTTGGCCACACCTTTCTTCACTTTCTTAACCATAGCATCAAGAAGCTGAGCTTGGTGAATCTGATCTTCCAAAGTCGGAGAGACTTGAAGATTTGCAGGAAATCCTTGAGGAACCACTTGGACATTGAGCTTTCGGAAAGCTTGGCTTGGAGAGGCTTGAGGATGAGACTATTGCAGTACACCTTTCTGCTTAGCGCGTCCGCAATGACATTTGCTTTTCCAGGAGTATATTCAATGATCGGATTGTACTCCTCGATCATTTCCACCCAACGTGTCTGTCGAAGATTGAGATTCGGTTGAGTGAAATTGTACTTCAAGCTCTTGTGGTCAGTGAACACCTCAACTGGTCTTCCCAACAATAGATGTCTCCAGGTCATCAGAGCATGATCAACTGCTGCCAACTCAAGATCATGAGTGGGGTAGTTTTTCTCGCTAGGCTTCAGCTGCCGCGAGGTATAAGCCACAACCTTCTTATGTTGCATGAGAACACCACCAAGACCTTGAAGGGAAGCATCACAGAACACTTGGAAAGGCTTGGATTCATCTGGAGGAGTGAGAACTGGAGCTGAAGTCAGCTTTTCCTTGAGTGTATTGAACGCCACATCACACTCAAGAGTCCACACATACTTGAGACTCTTCTGGAGGAGGTTAGACAAAGGCTTGCAATTTGAGAGAAGTTCTCCATGAATCTTCTGCAGTAACTTGCAAGCCCGAGGAAGCTACGAAGCTCCTTGACATTCTGAGGAGGCTCCCACTACAGGATGGCCTCAACTTTCTCAGGATGCACCTTGATGCCCTCGGTAGAGATGACATGCCCAAGGTACACCACTTCATTGAGCCAAAACTCACACTTGGAGAACTTAGCATAAAACCGATGCTCTCTTAACTTGTCCAGCACAAGTCGGAGATGCTCTGCATGCTCTTCTTCGGTCTCCGAGAAAACAAGGATGTCATCCAAATACACCAAGATGAACTCATTCTTGAAAGGAGAGAATATGAAGTTCATCATTCTGGAGAAAGCCGGAGGCGCATTTGCTAGACCAAAGGACCTGACAGTGTACTCATAAGAGCCAAAACTCGTCCTGAAAGCAGTCTTTGGAATATCTTCTTTACGGATGCGGATTTGGAGAGGCCAAAAAAGAATAATTTCCCATCTTAATAGAGACATACGGAACAATGCGGTTGGAGTTCAACATCATACCAGGAAAAACAACAGACAAGGACCTAGGCAAATCTTGATAATCGAACTCATGCTTGACGAAAAATGGCTTTGACATGAAACAATGCGATGCACTAGTGTCAAACAAAACTTTTGCAGGAATAGAATTAACCAAGAGATTACACATTATCACTTGAGAAGAATCCTCTGCTTCAGATGCATTGACCATGTTCACTCTTGCTGACTTGGGTTTGTGCTTCACCATAGCACTACCTGGGGGCCTGATAGGAGGAGGAGGAGGAAGACGCCGCTGGTTGGTGCATTTGTTGGAGTAGTGGCCCTTCTGACCACACTTGTGACACCTAACCTCTGAGAGCGGACGGAACTTGCCTGGAGGAGGAACATTTGCTGACTTGGGAGCCTGAGGCCTCTGCTGAAAACCTGGGTTGGGTGGGTGGGGAGGACCACAACCACCGTGCTGCTTCTACTGCTGAGGAGGAGAAAACGGAGGTGGGGGAGGAACCCAATACTTCTGCTGCTTAGGAACAATCTGAGAGCTGGACGAAGAAGGGTTTGAGTCTCTGAATCACTTCTTGGAATTCTCCACCCTGAGCTGAACTGATTCATACTTTAGAGCCAAGTTATAGAACTGATCAAACACAAGAGGCTCGTGAAGGACAAGAGCAAGCTGAAGATCTTCTCTGAGGCCACCTCTAAACTGATAAATCTTGGACTTCTCATCAGGAACATCTTGCTTAGCATAGCGGGCCAGATTCTGGAACTCAGAGTTGTACTGATAGACAGACATACTCCCCTGCTTCAGGTTCCTGAACTTCTCACACATACCCTCGAAAAAGCTCATTGGGATATGATGAGCTCTGAAGTCACAACAGAAATCACCCCAAGAGACTGCACGGCCACCTCTAGAATCCTTGTAATGCTGCCACCAATCTGCTCCCTGACCCTTGAGCTAGAAGGTCGTAAACTTGACATAGTCCTCAGGCCTGACATTGCTGCACTCAAAATGCTTGTTCATGTCACGGAGCCAGTCGTCCGCATTGAGAGGCTGATCACAAAAAGAGAAGGACTTGGGTTGGCTTGCGAGGAACTGGTTCAGAGTGGCGAACTGTGGCTGATTATGGAAATTCCCTTGATGACCTTGTTGTCCTTGATCCCTTTCCTGCAGCAACGTGAGCAATATTTGAGTGTTGGCATTGGTTGCAGCCATCACAGCTTGCCAAGCTTCTGGAGGAGGAGGTGGTGGGGGTGGTGGAGGGTTAGACTGCTCCCCATCATGACCCTGATTCCCAGGAGTTGCTGGAGCCATCCTGAAGATGGACAAGACATCAGCACACCATTGACAAAGATGATTGAAATAAGCCGAATCAAATGACTTGAAAGAAATCTGCAACGAACATCATCAATTGCATTGAAACTGCAAATAGTAAGAATGCTTTTCTGCGGGATCGTGATAACATCATTAGATCATGAAGCCACTTGAAATAACACAACAAGTATTGAGCTAAGGTTGCTCGGAACAAATGTATAAACCATCATACATCTGTCGGAAGATGATCCTAGGTAACTACTGGAATCCCACCTAGGAACTTCTCTAATCTAGGTTATGCAATCGGGTCCACGGATACACGGAGTTTTTATCCATCACTCAATCCTAGCAGTAATACTACTCTCCAGTGTATCACATCCCTCAACACACAACCAGAGGTCTCGGAAACTCATCTACCTCAGACCCTCGTAATCACAATGATACTAAAGATGGCAGTACATGTGATCCCGCTCCCCAGTACTGGGTGCCGCCACACTCTTCTCACCACAAATAGTATTGAAGCAATTTCGAACATCCGCGTCCTGAAGTACTAAGGAAACTGAATGATAATGATGTGTCAAGAATCCCCTGGAGCTCTACTCCTCAGGTCCAATCAATACGTACAGGAGGCACCAAGAACAGAATTCCCGTCACATCGGTATCATAGAGGCTCCAAAATACTCGCGTGATCCTAAAAAAAATTTGAGCAAGAAGAGGGTAGAATTAAAATTCCTAAGTGGTAATTCCTCACCACAGTATAGAAGAGGAGTAAAAGAAACCTACTCTCCGATATAAATAGACTCGACTCCGCCAAGTTCGATCAAGCAAGGGGCTCCTATGGTCGGTATGGCTCTGATTACCAACTTGTAACACCCAAGATGCGGTCCTATCCCTATTAAGGCATGAGGGCCTCGACGGGGATAGAAGCGCATCTAGTCGCATTGCAAGTACAGAAATCATTGCATACATGTAATGAAGAGATGAGTATATGAGTTGGCTTACACTCGCCACAATCTAGCTTACAAATCCACACAATTATTCATACATTCATCTAGAAGACAGGGTCCGACTACGGACGAAATCAAACGATAAAAGAAATCAATGAAACTATCTTGCTAGTCCAGGAACACCACCACGAAGCTCCCCTACTCATCCGGATACATAACATACATACGCCTACGTTCTTCATCGTACTCCCACTGGAGCTGAGACACATCTTCTGGCACGAACTCGTCAACACCTGTACCTGTATTGTTGTAATCTGTGAGCCACAGGGACTCAGCAATCTCATAACCCGGGTACCGAGACTATATAAGCCAATAGGTGAAGAATGGTTAAGTGGTGAGGCTGCAGCAAGCACTAAGCAAGTATTTGGTGGCTAACTTACGAGATCAAGAATTAATTATGGTGGCGTACGCATGACAGACGTGAACTAGAATGATCACTAAGTGATCCTGAACACCTACTTACGTCAAACATAACCCCACTGTGTTCTCTCTCGGTTCGAGTTCACGAGCTGAGACGGTCACGGTTACGCACACAGTTGGTGTATTTTATTTGAGTTTACTTCAAGTTAACTATAACCGGGTGTTTAACAAATTTCCAAGTTGCCACATAACCGCGGGCACGGCTTCTCGAAAAGATTTAACCCTGCAGGGGTGCTCCAACTCATCCATCACAAACTAACCACACACCGCGGGAATAACCTGGACCACGAATCCCATGATCTCCTAGGAAATTCCGATGCAAAACCTCAACCTCGAGAGAGCCCAATGTATCCTCGGAATTCCTCGCGCAAGACATTCGAGAAAGGTAAAACAAGTCCAGCAAGACCGCCCGACGTGTCGACGAACCCGATAGGAGCCGCGTATCTCGTTCTCAGGACACGACCGGATGAGCGCAGCGTACGGTGGCCTGATAGACATCTCCCGAGTTGCCCCGGGTTGGCCCCGCACATGACTCTAGTTTGGACCAACACTCACGAGGAGCACTGGCCCGGGGGGTTGATTAATTATCCACAGGGTAGCTAAGCCCTATGCATTTTAATTAAGTTGTTTAGCAAATGTAGTACCAAAGTTGGGTCTTGCCAGACAAGTTTTAATCTAAAACGAATGGTCAAGGGGGTCAACATAACAACCTCGAGCATGTTAGGAGCGCAAAATATGGGACATAACACCGGTACTCGGAACTAGCGCGGCAAAAGTGGAACAAAACACCGGGCAAAAGGCCAAGCCTTCCACCGTTGCCAGGTATATATGTGCATTAATTTAAATAATAGTAAATAAGGTGATATCTCCAGATATCCATGTTGGCACATGGAAACAATTTTCACCTGCAACTAGCAACGCTATAAGATAAGGGCTGAGCAGCGGTAATGTAGCCAAATAATGTTTTGCTAGGAAGTGGAGGGGTTAGAGGCTTTCATGCCAATTTGGGAGGCTGACAATATAAGTGGTAGGCAACGAGACATAAAGGTAAAAGCAAGACATCTAGCATAGCAAAAATAGTGTCGGGATCCGGGTACGATCATCTTGCCTGTTGGGTCTTCACAGGGATAGAGAGCTGGGTCCTCGTAGTTGTTCACATTAGGATCCTCGTACTCAGGCTCGACACTCAGGTATACCCAAAGATAAACAACACCAAATAAACATACAAAGAAAGTGCAATGCGCAACCAAAGATGATGCATGACCAAATTGAAGTATTTAACATGGCAACCCTATGCTAGTCATGTTTCTCATGCAATTCTTAAGTTCTTTAGTATTCTGGACAGAACCTCAAGATTAGTTATTTGAACATCCATTATCATGGCAAATATTAATGATCAATGTAAAATCGATGCAAATGCATATGTAGAACATTGCAAACGGAGTAACGAAGCTCATGAGACACTCACGGCAAGGTACGAACGTTAACTGAGACAAAAACAAAGAAGAGGGAGGCCATGGGCTATTCCTTGGTATTCCAAGGATTCCACTGGATTGGAAACGAAAATATAATAAGAATAGAGCTAAAGATCATGCAAAACAATGGAGTATACCTTCCAGAAGTCACAAAACGTTCAAACACGCAATCTGTCCACAAACGACAACATGTCATCTTGCAACACACATTACCAGAGCTACAACAAGTATCAAATCGCAACCAAGGCATGGACATGAAGAATTCATCATGCTCAACAATTTATCTATCTACAGAAACATGAAAGGAAGCATGGATCAATAGCAAATGGGCTCACAAGATGGCATGTTGAATCAGTTTTTAGGGAATTAGTGAAAATTCTAGTTTAACAGATTCTGAGTTAATCTGATGGCATCCTGACAACTATAAAGACATATGCTACAAGGACTTTCATGGCATGAAAATTAACAGGTTGATAGAGGAAACATTTACTTCAATTAACTACATTATGGCAACATCAAAATATGCTTATATCAATGTCTATCATCCTCACAACATGGCATATTGGGAACAACAGTCTCCCAGACTTAGTGAAATTGACAAGAGGCAAGCAGGGCATAATATTAACAGAATGGCATGTTGACAGCTAGTTTTAAATAACATGCAATAGCTCTACCTACAAGTACTTGGCACAAAATAACAGAGGATGACAAGCACAACAATGCATTCCATTATGCAACTCCAAAGGAGCAACATATACATGGGAATCATCAAGACAACATGGCAACAAAATAACAGATTTCAACACTTAGAATTATTTGAGCATGTGAAAACAGAATTTTTGGTGGCATGTTAACATCAAGAATGCCACTCATATCATGTCCTAACATGGCAAGAAAAATACCAGGGGCTAGTACACACATCAATGAACATATTTCATGTTGACAAGATTACCATATGATGCAAGAATTAATTCATGTGAAAAAGAAAAAATGGCATATTATCACAAAACAACATTTTCACAAACACGCTCAAATGGTAAATCCAATGCCACCATTGGATTCACTGGATTTTTCTACCCCAATTCCATATATCACAAGCATATATTTGTGTAGACAAAACTCTCACAATGCATTCGAAAGAAATTGACATGCACTTATAACATGTCCTACGCAAAATTTGGCCTGAAACACTGACAGATAAGGAAACACCCAAAAAGGAATATTTCCTAAAAAGGAAATAACACAGAAACATAACAAAATAAATAAAATAAAAAACAGAGGCCCACCTGGCATAGACACCAGGGCCTATAGGGGCTGACAAGTGGGCCCAGGGCTCACTGTCATACACACACACAGGAAATACACAGGGCAAATAAAAGGGGGCTCGGGGGGAATCGAACCCAAGACCTCCCGACCGAGTGGGTTCGGTCAAACCACTAGGCTAGGACGCGGCTTCTGACCAAGGGGGGCTTGGCCTTTCTTGACCTTGCCTCGAGGGCAGGCAGGGCCCGCGCGTCAGTCACACACACACACAACACACGCAGCAGCTAAACGCGGCGAGGCAGAGGACGGCGAGGTCGCGCCGGAGGAGGTCCGGTGACCTAGCAACGCGACGGAGAGCACCACTCGCCGTGCAAGGTGATTCCGCACACGCGGATGCTACGAACGCAACCGGAGATGCCCGGAATTGCTGCTGGCGGCGAGGAATAGAGGAGCGGTGATGGACCACTATGGCGGGCTACGGCGGCGCAAACGTCCACTTTTCTATGGGAACGGTACCTATGCACGACGGCGAGCTCGAGCGCCTACTCACGCATTAGCGAAAGGGTCGGAGCACTCGCCGGCGACGAGGTCCGAAGGCGGCGAGCTCGGGCTCCGAAGAAAACAAGGCTACAGCATGCAATCAGGTGCGAGAAGACAGCGGGGGCGTGGGGATGCTCACGTTGGTCCGCTTGGCATCGACGAACGGGCTCGCGGGCGACTGACGGCGACGAATTTAGCTGGTGACGAGCATCGGCCGAGGAGGAAGAACATGAAGAAGCGCTCGGGCTTTGGCTTCCCTCGACGATGCTGCAGATGTCGTGGAAGAAGACAGTCGAGGCGAAGCTCCTGGACAACTTGCGCTCGCCTGCGATCGCCGGAGAGCACGCCGGCGACGAGCTGGACTCTCTCTCACCGCTCGGGAAGGAAGGGGGCGATGGATCTGGGTGGCTTCGCTCACCTGGCGGCAGCTGAGGCGAATGGGAGGAACCCTATGCTGGTTCGGACGCCGAGGGGGGGTAAATAAGGCCCGGGGGTACCCGGCTGGCTGCCGCCGTGGCCACGGCACGGCGGGCGCACCTTTTCCCCTGTGAGATAGCGCGGAGGGGATCGGGAGGATGTCGACGTGCTCTCTGTCGCTGGCAGGTGGGCCAAACGCTCGCCACGTTGGAAAGCACGCGCGCTCTGGCTGTGGGCTGCACTGGCGCTGATTTGGTTGGGCCGCGGGGACGCGGTGAGGCCCAGGGCTGCGCACACTCTCTCACCCGAAGAAAACAATGGGATTTCCTTTTTATTTAAAACAGCAAAACAAAAATAAAGCTAGGGAATATTGGTAAAGGTTTTGAGAAAACTAAAATAGATTGGGACTCACAAAATAATGCCCTCATTTATAAAAATAGTTTCAGCAATTTTAGAGCAACCAAAACAAACACATATTATTAACATAGGACTCTGTTTTGCAAAGATACAAAAGACAAAATCTTCAAACATGTTTGAGAGTTTTTTAACAATTCTAAACAGAATATTTATAAGTATATCAACATTTTTATATGAGAAGAACAGCAAGTAAAACACACATGTTGTTATTTTTGAAATAGGAGAGGTGGGCATAGTTTTGTAAAAGAGTTAGGAGAGGATCCACACCACAAACTCACTTGCACAACATGGACACCACAACAAACACAACAATCTCATGATGCAATATTTGATGTATGTGATGATGACATGATGCCATGATGGAATGAGGAATGTCATGAAGGAAATACTATTATTACTCAACCACATATGGCATACATTGAAGGTTCCACATGAAAATATTACAAAAGGTGGCAAGGAATGCGCTTGGGCTGTTACATAGGTACTTTTAGAAATTGACTCATATTTCATTATAGCATAATAGGTACTGTATTCTAACTTCTTCATAGCTTATACCCCCCGATACAATCCACAACATCATCAAAACAAGCAAACTATGAAAGCAAAAACTGAATCTGTCTAAAACAGAACAGTCTGTAAAAGATCTGTAAAGAACCTATACTTCTGTAACTCTAAAATTTCTGAACAATTAGGACAACCTCAAGAATTGGTATAGAAATACTGGTAAAAAAGTCAGATCAAAAAGACATCCAGTAAAATCAGAGAAATTCTGCACTGGACGTTAGAGTTTCAGTTTTTGCACCGTATCAATTCTACTTATCTTGTGAGTCACCCCAAAGGCTTTACTTGGCACAAACACCAATTAAAACATAAAAACACAATCATTATAGTGGCAATAATTGTGTTATCACACACTAACAGAAAGTAAAAAGAAAAAACAAAAATAACTATTGGGTTGCCTCCCAACAAGTGATATCGTTTTATGCCCCTAGCTAGGCATAATGCATAGTTTCAAGTATTGTCATCTTTGACACTAAGAACAAGTTGTTCAAACTTTTTATTGAGAGATTTAATTTCATCCTTGAAAATACTAATAGAATCAATCTCTTGGTCCATAGTGTCAAATCTGTTATTTTGCATCACTACGTTCCCATTGATTTTAGTACACATGTTGTATAACCCCTTAAAATTGGTTTCCATGATGGCCTTAGTTTCTTTTATTTACTCAGTTTGACGGAAACACACCAATATGCATGGTTCAATGGTTTTTATCTGTGTTCCCCAAATATATTTTTCATCTTATCATAGGTGTCAAAATCATTGTTTCCAAGGAAATCTTTTTCGAACATAGAATCCAAGACACGTCTATAAGAAAGAGATAGACCTACATAAAAACTTCTACGGACCAATTTAATATGACTCTTGGAATTATCTCTCGCTTGTACTGCTAGTAATCTATCCCATGCTTATTTAAGGGACTCATCACCTACTTGCCTAAAATCCAAGATTGGGGAACCCTCTCACAAATAGGGAGAGTGCGGTATGTCCGGAGGGGAACTAGCCATAGTAACAAGCAACAAGTAAACTAGTGACGTGGCTTGAGACTGCATTGATATTTCCCCAAAGAGGAAGGGATTATGCAGCACAGCGACGGTAAGTATTTCCCTTAGTTATGAAACCAAGGTTATCGAACCAGTAGGAAGATCACCACCACCCAATAAGTAGCACCTGCACACAAATAACAAATACTTGCAACCCGACGCGAAAGAGAGGTTGTCAATCTCTCTACGGTAAAAAGATAGATTAGGTAGTGATAGATAGGAGAGATAGATCTCTCAAGAACACAAAATAAGAAGAGAAAATAAAAAGTGCAGCAATATATATTTGGATTTTTGGTATAGTAGATCTGAAAACAAAGATGCAAAAAGATAGATCGGAAAGCAATATGTTGGAAAAGTAGGCCCGGGGGCCGTAGGATTCACTAGTGGCTTCTCTCATGAGTATAGCACACGGAGGGTGAACAAATTACTGTTGGGCAATTGATAGAAGATCAAATAATCATGACGATATCCAAGGCGATGATCATTATATAGGCATCACGTCCAAGATAAGTAGACCGACTCCTGCCTGCATCTACCACTATTACTCCACACATCGACCGCTATCCAGCATGCATCTAGTGTATTAAGTTCATGGGAAAAGGGAGTAATGCAATAAGAATGATGACATGATGTAGACAAGATCTATTCATGTAGGAACAGACCCCATCTTGTTATCCTTAATGGCAACGATACATGCGTGCCTTGCTGCCCCTTCCGTCACTGGGAAAGGACACCGCAAGATCAAACCCATCACAAAGCACTTCTTCCCATGGCAAGAAAAATCGATCTAGTTGGCCTAACTAAACCAAAGATTCGAATAAGAAATACGAGGCTATAAGTAATCATGCATATAAGAGATCAAAGAAGACTCAAATAATATTCATGGATAGAAACTAATCATGAACTCAAAATTCATCGGATCCCAACAAACACACCGCAAAAGTTTACATCAAATAGATCTCCAAGAGACCATTGTATTGAGAATCAAAAGAGAGAGAGGAAGCCATCTAGCTACTGCCTACGGACCAGTAAGTCTATGGTGGACTACTCACGCATCATCGAAGAGGCACCTATGAAGAAGATGAACCCCTCCATGTTGGTGTATAGATTGGATCTCGCGGTTCTGGAACTTGCGGCGGCTGGAATTGTGTTTCGTCGACTCCCTTAGGGTTTTCTGAATATTTGGGAATTTATAGGCGTCAGAGGCGGTGGAGAGGGGCCCCGTGGAGGGCACAACCCACCAGGGCGCGCCGGGGGCGCGCCCATGTGGGTTGTGGCCTCCACAGCCCACCTCTCGGGTACTTCTTTGGCCCACTGGATGTCTTCTGGTCCAGACAAAATTTCCAAAAAGTTTCTTCACGATTGGACTCCATTTGGTACTGATATTCTGCGAAGTAAAAAACAAGCAAAAACAGCGACTGGCACTTTGGCACTATGTCAATAGGTTAGTCCCAAAAAATGATATAAAGTTGTTATAAAATGATTGTAAAATATCCAAGAATGAGAATATAACAACATGGAACAAGAAAAAATTATAGATTCGTTGGAGACGTATCAGCATCCCCGAGCTTAATTCCTACTCGTCCTCGAGTAGGTAAATGATAAAAACAGAATTTTTGATGTGGAATGCTGCCTAACATGTTCATCTCATATTCTTTTCTTTTGTATAGCATGTACATTTGGACTTTTAGATGATTCAAAGCAATAGTCTAGTTTTAACATAATGACTTCAATACTCAGGCATGCCAACAAGCAACCATGTCATTCAAAATATCAACACTAAAGAAAGTTATCCCTAGCCCATCATGCTCAATCATTGATGCATTCATGAAACCCACTCAAATAGTAGCTATGCCAGATGCTCAAGTACGATCATAGTGCCCCCTAGTTGGTGCTTTATAAGAGAAGATGGAGACTCAAGTAAAAATAAAAATTGCATATAGTAAATAGATAGGCCCTTCGCAGAGGGAAGTAGGGATTTGTAGAGGTGCCAGAGCTCAAAGTTTTAAATTGAGAGAGAAAAATATTTTGGGTGGCATGCCTTTCCTTTCAACGAAAACGACAAAGTAGCTCTCAATACTTTCCATTCTAGATATATCATAGGCGGTTCCCAAACAGAAAATAAAGTTTATTCCTTTTTCCACCAAACTATCACATTCCATGGCGGGCCGTATACACAGTTGCCTTCCATACCAACACTTTCCAAGGAATTTATTATTTAACAACATAAAGTAAATTTTTTTTCTTTTTCATTTCGGGAATGGGAATCCCAATTACCGCCGCACTCTCGTGCAATGACAAGTGAATAAACACTCATCTTGAGAATAACACATCTAGCAAGGAAAAATATTGGACACTCCCCACCGTTTCATGAGCGGTACGAGCACACAAAAGAGAAAAATTATTTTGGAAATTTAGAGAGGGCACATACAAATTTTCTTGGAACGGCATGGAAATACCGCATATAGGTAGGTATAGTGGACTCATAAGGCAAAACTTGGTTTATGGATTTTGGATGCACAAGTAGTATTTCAACTAAGTACAAATGGAGGCTAGCAAATAGATTGAGAAGCAACCAAACCAAGAAACGAAAATTCACATAAGTGAGCATTGAGCATAACTAACACCAAATAATGCACCACAAGTAGGATGTAACTTCATTGCATAACTATTGACTTTCGTACTTGCATAGTGAATCATAAACCTTAACATCAATATTCCTACTAAAGCATAATTACTCACTAACATGACTCACATATTACTATCATCATGCTTCAAAATTATTACAAGGAATCAATTTTTAATTTGTCCAATGATCTTCATGAAAGTTTTTATTATATCTTCCTTGGATATCTATCACTTTGGGACTAGTTACATATATTACCATTGCCTTTTTGACAAGCTCAAACAAATCTAAGTGAAGCACATGAGCATTAAGATTTCATCTCTTAAAAAGTTATAAGTGAAGCATGAGAGCATTTCTTCAAAATTTACTAACTCTCAAATTAATCTAAGTGAAGCATGAGAGTATTTCTACAAAAAAATTCCAAGCACACCGTGCTCAAAAAGATATAAGTGAAGCAATAGAGCAATTCCATAACTCGAAAAGTTTAAGTGAAGCATAGAGAGCAATTCTAACAAATCATAGCATATTTTTGGCTCTCCCAAATAGGTGTGTCCAGAAAGGATACAAATGACAAAATAACAAGAAAAGCAAGCAAAGATACAAGACACTCCAAGCAAAACTCATGATATGTGACGACTAAAAATATAGCTCCAAGTAAAATACCGATGGTCGTTAGAAGAAAGAGGGGATGGCACTCGGGGTCATCCCCAAGCTTAGTTGCTTGTTACTCTTTGGATATATCTTGGGGGTGCTGTAGCATCCCCAAGTTTAGGCTCTTTTCGCTCCTTATTCCTTCATCCATCGTGATCTCACTCAAAACTTGAAAACTTCAATCACAAAAAAGTCAACAAAATCTTTGCGAGACCCGTTAGTATAATAAAGCAAATCACTACTTTAGGTGCTGTTGCAAACCCATTCATATTTTGTTATTGCATTATACCCACTGTATTTTAACTTTACCATGGCTCATAACCTTCAATATAAACATAGATTCATCAAAACAAGCACACAATGCAACGAAAACAGAATCTATCTTAAACAGAACAGTCAGTAGTAATCTGTACTCTAACCATACTTTTGTAACTCTAAACATTCTAAAAAAATTAGGACAACATAAATAATTTGTATAGAAACACTGTGTTAAAATTTCAGCTCAAGATCACGTTCCAGAAAAAAATGAAAATTCCAATACTGGACGCAAAGTTTCTGTTTCAGATTCAGCATCGCTTCTACTCATCTTGTGAATCATCCTAAAGGCTCTACTTGGCACAAACACTAAATAAACCATAAAAACACAATTATAGCTGAGGCATAATCGTGTCAAAACTAAAAAAACAGAAAGGAAAAAGCAAAAATAAATTTATTCATTGGGTTGCCTCCCAACAAGCGCTATCGTTTTACGCCCCTAGCTATGCATAACGCATAGATTCAAGTATCGTCATATTTGGTTTTCAACTCTTCAATCACACAACTAGATTTCTTCAAAGATTTAGCATGCATGCTTTCAATGACAACACCTCTAGTAAAAATACCAAAGAATTCATTTTTATAAATAGGATCTCTTACTATTTCAACAAAGTCGGATTGAATACTAATCATTTTAAGATCTCCCTTGTGGCCACTAGGTGTAACAACTTTGTTCTTAGTGACTTGCGTGGTCTTGCCAATTTTTACGGGAGTTTTTTCAATAGTTTTGATAGAAGAAAAAGCCGAACCCAAATTACTAAAAATCTCTTCCAACTTATAAATCCGGTAAGGACTCTCTTCTACCCTTTCGTTAACTACGGTTTCTTTTGCCTCTAGCAATTTAAAGGCATCTATCACCTTAGCCCGAATTTTATTAGCAAGATTATGAATGTAGTTATCCAAATCTTCATGATGTTCTTTGGTAATCATCTTCTTTTCAATAGCATCTAATCTCTCCATAATGTGTTCGAGAGTTAAAGTTGTTTCATTGATCATAATAGGTGGTGATCCCACTAAACTTCCCAAAGCATTAAAATCATCCAAAGATGCACACATCAATAAATTCCCACCGGTAATCGTATCAAGGACGAATCTATACCAAGTGGTGATGCCAACATAAAAACTGCGAAGAAGAACAACGGTAGATTGCTTATGGGTAGATCTATTATGAGCATTGCAAATCCTATACCAAGCATCTTTTAGGTTCTCCCCTCCCCTTTGCTTAAAATTAAGAACCTCATTATCGGGTGTACACGAAATAAAGGAAGAACTAGCCATAACGACAAGGCAAGATATCCGGCGACAAATAGGCAACCGAAAAACAGGGCGAATAAAACGGCAAATTGGTGAAGTGGGGGAGAGGAAAACAAGAGGCAAATGGCAAATAATGTAATTGCAAGGAGATGAGATTTGTGATTAGGAACCTGGTAGATGATCATGGAGTCTCCTCGGCGCCTGAGATTGGCACGTAGAAGAGACCGCTTCCTCCCCGGCAACGGCGCTAGAAATTTCTTGGATGTGGCTTGAGACTGCGTCGGTATTTCCCCAAAGAGGAAGGGATGATGCAGCACAGCGATGGTAAGTATTTGCCTCAGTTATGAAACCAAGGTTATCGAACCAGTAGGAGGATCACCACCACCCAATAAGCAGCACCTGCACACAAATAACAAATACTTGCAACCCGAAGTGAAAGAGAGGTTGTCAATCTCTCTACGGTAAAAAGATAGATTAGGTAGTGATAGATAGGAGATATAGATCTCTCAAGAACACAAAATAAGAAGAGAAAATAAAAAGTGCAGCAATATATTTTTCGATTTTTGGTATAGTAGATCTGAAAACAAAGATGCAAAATAATAGATCGGAAAGCAATAAGTTGGAAAAGTAGACCCGGTGGCCGTAGGATTCACTAGTGGCTTCTCTCATGAGTATAGCACACGGTGGGTGAACAAATTACTGTTGGGCAATTCATAGAAGGTCAAATGATCATGACGATATCCAAGGCGATGATCATTATATAGGCATCACGTTCAAGATAAGTAGACCGACTCCTGCCTGCATCTACCACTATTACTCCACACATCGACCGCTAGCCAGCATGCATCTAGTGTATTAAGTTCATGGAAAAACGGAGTAATGCAATAAGAACGATGACATGATGTAGACAAGATCTATTCATGTAGGAATAGACCCATCTTGTTATCCTTAATGGCAATGATACATGCGTGCCTTGCTGCCCCTTCTGTCACTGGGAAAGGACACCGCAAGATTGAACCCATCACAAAGCACCTCTTCCCATGGCAAGAAAAATCGATCTAGTTGGCCTAACTAAACCAAAGATTCGAAGAAGAAATACGAGGCTATAAGTAATCATTCATATAAGAGATCAAAGAATACTCAAATAATATTCATGCATAGAAACTGATCACGAACTCAAAATTCATCGGATCCCAACAAACACACCGCAAAAGTTTACATCAAATAGATCTCCAAGAGACCACTGTATTGAGAATCAAAAGAGAGAGAGGAAGCCATCTAGCTACTGCCTACGGACCCGTAGGTCTATGGTGGACTACTCACGCATCATCGGAGAGGCACCTATGAAGAAGATGAACCCCTTCGTGATGGTGTTTAGATTGGATCTTGCGGTTCTGGAACTTGCGGCGGCTAGAATTGTGTTTCGTCGACTCCCCTTGGGTTTTCTGAATATTTGGGAATTTATATGCGTGAGAGGCGGTGGAGGGGGGCCCCGTGGAGGGCACAACCCACCAGGGCGGGTTGTGGCCTCCACAGCCCACCTCTCTGGTACTTCTTTGGCCCACTAGATGTCTTCTCGTCCAGAATTTTTTTCCAAAAAGTTTCTTCACGATTGGACTCCGTTTGGTATTGAGATTCTGCGAAGTAAAAAAGAAGCAAAAACAGCAAATGGCACTTTGGCACTATGTCAATAGGTTAGTCCCAAAAAATGATATAAAGTTGTTATAAAATGATTGTAAAACATCCAGGAATGAGAATATAACAACATGGAACAAGCAAAAACTATAGATACATTGGAGACATATCAGCATCCCCAAGCTTAATTCCTACTCGTCCTCGAGTAGGTAAATGATAAAAATAGAATTTTTGATGTGGAATGCTGCGTAACATGTTCATCTCATATTCTTTTCTTTTGTATAGCATGGACATTTGGACTTTTAGATGATTCAAAGCAATAGTCCAGTTTTAACATAATGACTTCAATACTCAAGCATGCCAACAAGCAACCATGTAATTCAAAATATCAACAATAAAGAAAGTTATCCCTAGCCCATCATGCTCAATCATTGATGCATTCATGAAATACACTCAAATATTAGCTATGACCAATGCTCAAGTATGATCATAGTGCCCCCTAGTTGGTGCTTTATAAGGGAAGATGGAGACTCAAGTAAAAATAAAAATTGCATAAAGTAAATAGATAGGCCCTTCGCAGAGGGAAGTAGGGATTTGTAGAGGTGCCAGAGCTCAAAGTTTTAAATTGAGAGAGAAAAATATTTTGGGTGGAATGCCTTTCCTTTCAACGAAAACGACAAAGTAGCTCTCAATACTTTCCATGCTAGATATATCATAGGCGGTTCCCAAACAGAAAATAAAGTTTATTCCTTTTTCCACCAAACTTTCACATTCCCTGGCGGGTCGTATACATGGTTGCCTTCCATACCAACACTTTCCAAGGAATTTATTATTTGACAACATAAAGTAAATATTTTTTCTTTTTCATTTCGGGAATGGGCATCCCTATTAACGCCGAACTCTCGTGCAATGACAAGTGAATAAATACTCATCTTGAGAATAACACATCTAGCATGGAAAATTTTTGGACACTCCCCACCGTTTGATGAGCCGTACGAGCACACAAAAGCGAAAATTTATTTTGAAAGTTTAGAGAGGGCACATACAAATTTTCTTGGAACGGCATGGAAATACCGCATATAGGTGGGTGTGGTGGACTCATAAGGCAAAACTTGGTTTAAGGATTTTGGATGCACAAGTAGTATTTCTACTTAGTACAAATGGAGGCTAGCAAATAGATTGAGAAGCAACCAAACCAAGAAACAAAAATTCACATAAGTGAGCATTGAGCATAACTAACACTGAATAATGCACCACAAGTAGGATGTAATTTCATTGCATAACTATTGACTTTCGTACTTGCATGGGGAATCACAAACCTTAACATCAATGTTCCTACTAAAGCATAATTACTCACTAACACGACTCACATATTACTATCATCATGCTTCAAAACTATTACATGGAATCAAGTTTTAATTTGTCCAATGATCTTCATGAAAGTTTTTATTATATCTTCCTTAGGTATCTATCACTTTGGGACTAGTTTCATATATTACCATTGCCTTTTTGACAAGCTCAAACAAATCTAAGTGAAGCACATGAGCATTAAGATTTCATCTCTCAAAAAGGTATAAGTGAAGCATGAGAGGATTTCTTCAAAATTTGCTAACTCTCAAATTAATCTAAGTGAAGCATGAGAGTATTTCTACAAAAAATTCCAAGCACACCGTGCTCAACAAGATATAAGTGAAGCAATAGAGCAATTCTATAGCTCAAAAAGTTTAAGTGAAGCATAGAGAGCAATTCTAACAAATCATAGAAAATTTTTGGCTCTCCCAAATAGGTGTGTCCAGCAAGGATACAAATGAGAAACTAACAAGCAAATCAAGCAAAGATACAAGACGCTCCAAGCAAAACTCATGATATGTGACGAATAAAAATATAGCTCCAAGGAAAATACCGATGGTCGTTAGAAGAAAAGATGGGATGCCACTCAGGGCATCCCCAAGCTTAGTTGCTTGTTCCTCTTTGGATATATCTTGGGGACGCTGTAGCATCCCCAAGCTTAGGCTCTTTTCACTCCTTATTCCTTCATCCATCGTGATCTCACCCAAAACTTGAAAACTTCAATCACACAAAACTCAACAAAATCTTTGTGAGACCCGTTAGTATAATAAAGCAAATCACTACTTTAGGTGCTATTGCAAACCCATTCATATTTTTTTATTGCATTATACCTACTATATTTTAACTTTACCATGGCTCATACCCTTCAATATAAACATATATTCATCAAAACAAGCACACAATGCAACGAAAACAGAATCTGTCTTAAACAGAACAGTCTGTAGTAATCTGTACTCTAACCATACTTCTGTAACTCTAAAAATTCTAAAAAATTAGGAAAACATAAATAATTTGTATAGAAACACTATGTTAAAATATCAGCTCAAGATCACGTTCCAGAAAAAAATGAAAATTCAAATACTGGATGCAAAGTTTCTGTTTCAGATTCAGCATCGCTTCTACTCATCTTGTGAATCATCCTAAAGGTTCTACTTGGCACAAACACTAAATATAAACCATAAAAACACAATTATAACAGAGGCATAATTGTGTCAACACTCAAAAAACATAAAAGAAAAAGCAAAAAGAAATTTATTCATTGGGTTGCCTCCCAACAACCGCTATCGTTTTACGCCCCTAGCTAGGGCATAACGCATAGATTCAAGTATTGTCATCTTTGGTTTTCAACTCTTCAATCACACAATTAGATTTGTTCAAAGATTTAGCATGCATGCTTTCAATGACAACACTTCTAGGAAAAATACCAAAGAATTCATTTTTATAAATAGGATCTCTTACTATTTCAACAAAGTCGGGATGAATACTAATAATTTTAAGATCTCCCTTGTGGCCACTAGGTGTAACAACTTTGTTCTTAGTGACTTGCGTGGTCTTGCCAATTTTTACGGGATTTTTTTCAATAGTTTTGATAGAAGAAAAAGCCGAACCCAAATTACTAAAAATCTCTTCCAACTTATCAATCCGGTATGGACTCTCTTCTACCCTTTTGTTAACTACGGTTTCTTTTGCCTTTAGCAATTTAAAGCCATCTCTCGCCTTAGCCCCAATTTTATTAGCAAGATTATGCATTTTCTTATCCAAATCTTCACGATGTTTTTTGGTAATCATCTTCTTTTCAATAGCATCTAATCTCTCCATAACGTGTTCGAGAGTTAAAGTTGTTTCATTGATCATAATAGGTGGTGATCCCACTAAACTTCCCAAAGAATTAAAAGCATCCAAAGATGGACACATTAAGAAATTCCCACCGGTAGTCGTATCCAATATGAATCAATACCAAGTGGTGATGCCAACATAAAAACTGCGAAGAAGAACAACGATAGATTGCTTATGGGTAGATCTATGATGAGTATTGCAAATCCTATACCAAGCATCTTTTAGGTTCTCCCCTACCCTTTGCTTAAAATTAAGAACCTCATTATCGGGAGTACACGCAATAAAGGAAGAACTAGCAAAACGACAAGGCAAGTGATCCGGCGAGAAAAAGGCAAACGAAAAAGAGGGCGAATAAAACGGCAAATTGGTGAAGTGGGAGAGAGGAAAACGAGAGGCAAATGGAAAATAATGTAATTGCAAGGAGCTAAGATTTGTCATTAGGAACCTGGTAGATGATGATGGAGTATCCTCGACGCCTGAGATTGGCACGTAGAAGAGACCGCTTCCTCGCCGGCAACGGCGCCAGAAATTCCTTTGACGTGGCTTGAGACTGCGTCGGTATTTCCCCAAAGAGGAAGGGATGATGAAGCATAGCGACGGTAAGTATTTCCCTCAGTTATGAAACCAAGGTTATCGAACCAGTAGTAGGATCACCACCACCCAATAAGCAGCACCTACACATAAATAACAAATACTTGCAACCCGACGCGAAAGAGAGGTTGTCAATCTCTCTACGGTAAAAAGATAGATTAGGTAGTGATAGATAGGAGAGATAGATCTCTCAAGAACACAAAATAAGAAGAGAAAATAAAAAGTGCAGCAATATATTTTTGGATTTTTTGTATAGTAGATCTGAAAACCAAGATGCAAAAAGATAGATCGGAAAGCAATATGTTGGAAAAGTAGACCCGGGGGCCGTAGGATTCACTAGTGGCTTCTCTCATGAGTATAGCACATGGTGGGTGAACAAATTACTGTTGGGCAATTGATAGAAGATCAAATAATCATGACGATATCCAAGGTGATGATCATTATATAGGCATCACGTCCAAGATAAGTAGACCGACTCCTGCCTGCATCTACCACTATTACTCCACACATCGACCGCTATCCAGCATGCATCTAGTGTATTAAGTTCATGGAAAAACGGAGTAATGCAATAAGAACGATGACATGATTGAGACAAGATCTATTCATGTAGGAATAGACCCATCTTGTTATCCTTAATGGCAATGATACATGCGTGCCTTGCTGCCCCTTCTGTCAGTGGGAAAGGACACCGCAAGATCGAACCCATCACAAAGCACCTCTTCCCATGGCAAGAAAAATCGATCTAGTTGGCCTAACTAAACCAAAGATTCGAAGAAGAAATACGAGGCTATAAGTAATCATGCATATAAAAGATCAAAGATGACTCAAATAATATTCATGCATAGAAACTGATCACGAACTCAAAATTCATCGGATCCCAACAAACACACCGCAAAAGTTTACATCAAATAGATCTCCAAGAGACCATTGTATTGAGAATCAAAGGAGAGAGAGGAAGCCATCTAGCTACTGCCTACGGACCCGTAGGTCTATGGTGGACTACTCACGCATCATCGGAGAGGCACCTATGAAGAAGATGAACCCCTCCGTGATGGTGTTTAGATTGGATCTCGCGGTTCTAGAACTTGCGGCAGCTGGAATTGTGTTTCGTCAACTCCCCTAGGTTTTTCTGAATATTTGGGAATTTATAGGCGTCAGAGGCAGTAGAGGGGGCCCCATGGAGGGCACAACCCACCAGGGTGCGCCGGGGGCGCGCCCATGTGGGTTGTGGCCTCCACAGCCCACCTCTCTGGTAATTCTTTGGCCCACTGGGTGTCTTCTGGTCCAGAAAAATCTCCAAAAAGTTTCGTCGCGATTGGACTCCATTTGGTACTGATATTCTGCGAAGTAAAAAACAAGCAAAAACAGCAACTGGCACTTTGGCACTATGCCAATACGTTAGTCCCAAAAAATGATATAAAGTTGTTATAAAATTATTGTAAAACATCCAAGAATGATAATATAATAGCATGGAACAAGCAAAAATTATAGATACGTTGGAGACGTATCAACTAGCAACTAGCAAAGAAAAATATTTTTGTATTTTTAATTTTTATGAAGCAAACTAAATATAACAGTAAATAAAAAGAAGAACAAGTGAATAATAATTTGTGTGAGGTTACTCTATAGTTGGTGATGAGATCCCCAACAACGGCGTCAGAAATCCTTCCTGATACTTGTGATCTGCGTTGGGTTTTCTGTGAAGAGGAACGGGTAATTGCAGCACAATAAGGGTAAGTATTTCCCTTAGTTAAGAAACCAAGTTTTATCGAACCAATAGGAATATCAATCCACAACCGTCTTCAGCGGCTGTACACAAGTTGCACCCAACGCGGGCAAGAGGGTTGTCAACCCCCTTGATCTCGTTATTTGCAAGCTAGTGAAGTGTGTAGATAATTGTAAATTGCAAAATAAAATAAAAAGAAATAAATGGCAGCATGGTATTATGGTGTTTATAAATATATAGGTGAATAGACCCGGGGGCCATAGTTTTCCCTAGCGGCATCTCGCATGGAAGTAAGGATACGGTGGGTAAACAAATTACTGTTGGGCAATTTCTAGAAAAGCGCATAGTTATGCGATATTCACGGAAATTATCATGTGTATATCGGCATCATGTCCATAAGCAAATAGGCCGACTCCTGCCTGGACCTATCACTATTACTCCACCCATCGACCGCTATCTAGCATGCATCTAGAGTATTAAGTGAAATGGAGTAATGCATGGAGAACATTGACATGATGTTGACAAAGAGAATTCAATTAATATGAACTAACCCCATCGTTTTATCCTTAGTGGCAAAAATACAAAGACGTGTCTGTACCCTTCTGTCAGTGGGATATAGAGCACTGCCAGATTGAACCCACTACATCGCACCCCTCTCATAGAAGAAATATCAATTTAGTTGGCCAAACTATTTCAATAGATCGGAGAAAATTACGAAGCTATAATGATCATGCACTTAAGAATCATAATATATATCATAGGCGACTCAAATACTTTTCATGAATAATCTGAACATAAACCCACAATTCATCGGATCCTAACAAATGCACCGTACAAAAGAATTACGTCGGATAGATCAAAGCGAAGATGCGATGATCATTGTATTGAAGATCAAAAGAGACTGCGAGAGCCATCTACGTAATAACTACGGACCCGTAGGTCTTCGTGAACTACTCACACATCATGATGAGGGCAGCAAGGTTGATGAAGAGGACCTCCGTGATCGATCCCCCCTCCGGCAGGTGTGGGAAAGGAGCTCCATATGGGATCCCATCGGAACAGAGACTTGCGGCGGCGGAAAAAGGGTTTTAGCATGCCCTCTAGGATTTTTGAAATATGTGTGAATTTATAGGCCATAGAACGGGGTCGGGAGGGCCACCAGGGAGGGACAAGCCATCAGGGCGCGACCACCCCCCCTGGGCGTGCCCTGTTGGCTTGTGCCTCCCTCATGCAGCCTCTCATCTTCTCCAAAAGCTTCTAGGTCTTCTTTTGGTCCAAAAAAATCATAAAAAAGTTTTGGGGCAATTGGACTTCGTTTGGTACTGTAATCCTGAAAAATAAAAAACACGAAGAAAACAGGAACTGGCACTAGGCACTGGGTCAATAGGTTAGTGCTCAAAAATAATATAAATTGGTAAATTATTACTCAGAAAGTATCCTAGAATGATAATATGTCAGCATGGAACAATCAAAAATTATAGATACGTTGAAGACGTATCAAAAACTAAACAGTTGCACCCAACGCGGGCAAGAAGGTTGTCAAGCCCCTTGAACTCGTTACTTGCAAGGATTAATTCTGATAGAGGTGGATATATAAAAAGTAAAAATAAATAAACGGTAAATAATTGCAGAAAAGTTTTTAGGGTTTTAGCAATACGATTTAAATAGACTCAGGGGGCATAGTGTTCACTAGAGGCTTCTCTCTTGAATGCATATCATACAGTGGGTAGACAGATTACTGTTGGGCAATTGATAGAAAAGCGTATAGTTATGATGTTATTCATGGAAATGACCATGTATATATGCATCAAATCCTTGACAAGTAGACGAAAACGATTCTGCATCTACTACTATTATTCCACCAAATGACTGAAATGATTCTGCATCTATGGTATTAAGCTCATGACAAATAGAGTAAGACATTAAGCAAGATTACATGATGTAGACAATGTAAGACAAGCAATATGTTCAGACCCCATTGTTTTATCCTTAGTGGCAGTAATACAATATTTTTCTTGTCCAATTCTGTCACTGGGATATAGAGCACCGCAAGATTGAACACACTACAATGCACTCCTCCCACTGAAGATAAATCAATCTAGTTGGCCAAACCAAACTGATGGATCAGAGAGAATTACAAAGCTATGGAAATCATGCATAATTAAGTTCAGAAACAACTCAATGATTTTCAATGAATAATCCGATCATAAACCCACAATTCATCGGATCCGAACAAACACACCACAAAAGATGACATCGAATAGATCTTCGCGAGAATCACGAAGAACATGGTATTCAAGATCAAGGAGAGAGAAGGAGCCATCTAGCTACTAGCTATGGACACGTAGGTCTATGGTGAACTACTCACACATCATCATAAAGGCATGACGTTCATGTAGACGGCCTCGGTGATCGATTCCCCCTCCGGTAGAGACCGAAAAAGGCCTACGGATGGGATCGCAGAAGAATAGAGGCTTGCGGCAATGGAAAAAGTATTTCGGGTGTCTTTCTGTTGGTTTTGGGGTAATTGGGAATATATAGAAGTGCAATTAGGTCAGGAGGTGCCACGAGTGGCCCACGAGCTCGGGGGGCGCGCCCTCCAGGCTCATGGCCACCTCGTGGGTCTTCTGCCCCCCCCCCCCCCCCCCCCCCGCCGAAGCATCTAGGGTGTCTTTATGTCCAAAAATAACTCCCATAAAATTTCATCCAATTTGGACTCCTTTTGGTATTGATTTTCTGAAAAGTCCAAAAACAGGCAAAAAACAGGAACTGGCACTGGGCATTGGATTAATAGGTTAGTCCCAAAATTCATATAAAATAGCATATAATTGCATATAAAGTATCCAAGATTAAGAATATAATAGCATGAAACAATCAAAAATTATAGATATGCCGGAGACTTGTCACTCATGTCATGTGCTCAAGGACAAAAGAACCTCAATGAAGTGTTGAGTAAACACAAGGAGGTAATAACCAAAGAAGGACTTGGGTTTGATCCAAGCACAAGCAAGAAGAAGATAGCAATACATAAGTGTACGAGACCCATCAAGGAGACATTTGTGCATGAAGGGCACAAGGAAAAAGGAAAGAGTAAAGTTGAAAAGTTGTGAGTTGGGAGGACACTAGGAGCATGCCTGTTGGCGTTCTGGGATCGGGGGTACCCAGACCTGCCTGCCTGCGGCCCAGCGCGTGGCCCACCTTGATGGCCCAGTACGGCCTGGCAACAAACCCCCCAAGACAAGACCCTCGTGAGGGCCCTGGCCTCACGAGGAGAACGACGCCAAGACCTCCACGGGAGCGGCCTCCCCAGGTTGCCTCCCGAGGAGCAGAGATTCCTATGTAGGTACCCGGCCTTAAGAGGCTGTGATGACTTGAGCCATGACGACCAAGGAAGACGGGCGCCAGTGGGCGCAGAGGGGACAGTTTCCTCTTTGGTGCTAAGGAGGTAAGGACGCACGCGGGTTCCCAAGGAATCCCCCAAAGTTTTCCATTCCAGTGCAACAAGACCAAGACCACGAGCTCGGCAGGACGGATGTCATCGCAGAACCCACCACTACGTCACGCCCAGTTGCTTTGTAGGCGAAGACCACCTTTAGTCAGGATAAGCTGTACCTCCTGTCCCCTTTCAAATTTGGCCGTTGTGGGATGCCTTCCTGCCTGTGCGATAAGGGAAGAGGACCAAGGCCACTATAAATAGGGACTAGCCTCCACAGTAGATGGAGAGATCGATCCACCCTCACTCAAGAGCCCTCGCGAGGTTGCTCACCACTGTACTAGTTCATCCCCAAACCTCCTCGTGAGGCCAATCCACCAAAAGCAGGAGTAGGGTTTTACACCCCAAGGTGGCCCAAACCTGGGTAAATCTCTATGTTCGTCTTCTCGTTCGCTCGCGCATGTTTGGCGAGGCTTGGCTGTGGAGTGGCGAGCTTAAGGCTTGAGCTGGTTGAGATTTTCGCACACGCCCCAGAGTTCGAACCTTCTTGGGTACGCGGAGCCCCGATTCCGACAATGCCTACTTCCAACAAGCCAAAAGAATTCATTCCTCCATCATACGTGCTTCGTAAGGCCAAAGATGGAGATGTCTATGCTTAATCTGTTGGTCCTCGAAATGCTTTTCTATGCAATTTGGGTTCCTAAGACCGTTGTTACGAACTTGACAGGCCCCGTTGCAAAATGGGTGCCTCTAACGAGGAATTAAAATGTTTGTAGGTTGCCTTCTTCGGTTGAGTCAAATGGGTGATTGATAGTGGATGCACAAATCATATGGCCGAAGATGGCACATTGCTCGTGGACTTTACGGAAGCTATTCGACCATTTATGCGCATTGTCCTTGATGGAGGGTCTAAAAGGACTGGCAATTGGGTTGGGCAAGGTGGCTATCACCAATAACATGTCCCTTGCAAATGCCATGCTTGTCCAATCCCTTAAATATCGCTTGCTTTTCGTTCGTCAATGGCTTCCGTTGGTTATGACACACTATTTGGACTAACAGATATGAAAGTTTTTAAGAGAGACACCCTTGAAGTGGCCTTTCTGGGAGAGTTGGATGACAACCTTTACACGGTTGCATTCTCAAAAGAGAGCACATTCCATGCAACTTGTCTCATGGCTAAGGCCAAAAAGGGGTGGCTATGGCATCAATGGCTAGCCCATATCAGCATGAGAAATCTTCAAGATCTCTTAAAGGGTGACCACATCCTTGAACTAACCAATGTTTCTTTTGAGAAAGATCATCTCGGTACTAAAACCGGCTAATCTCGGGTAGGGGGTCCTGAGCTATGAATCTGGGATCAATGGTAATAGGACACAAGGGAGACAATGCTTACCCAGGTTCGGGCCCTCTCGAAGAGGTCAAACCCGACATCATGCTTGATTGTATTGATTATGGGGTATCGATTACATGATGCTGATCTACCTCGAGATCAGTTGTGTAAGCTCTAAACCCTAAGGTGAGTAATTATGTCCCTACAGACTAAAACCCGCAGCCTATATAGATGCCCGGGGTACCTAGGTTACACATTAGGACGTTTGCCGGTTGGCCGAATAAAAGGTTGTCCTTGGAGAGTCCGTCATGTCTTCGGCAGTTTCCAACTTATTCACGAGTAAGTCTTTAGGCTTCGGCGGTCCTCCAGACGGTGGCTTAGTGAGCCCTAGATCGGCCCATGAGAATTAAACACCTCGAGCCGGTACCCCCTTGTCCGGGACACTCGCAGTAGCCCCTGAACTGGTCTCCAATGTTGGGGACAATCATACTTCTTGGACCATCTGACACTTGACATCTTCGGCTTGGTAGGCAAGTTCCCTCATAAATGGAAGTGTTCAGATCCGATGTTCTCAGGATCACTTAACCCCGTAGGGTCGCCACAAAAATGTGAACAGTCATTTTTACGTAACAACTTTTACTGTACCGCCACCGCCTAAAAGGCAGCTTAGTCCAGTTATAGCAAATCGAATCGCGTTTCAAGGTAGTTTCCTCATTGGCATGTCCCATCAAAGTGGAGATTGTGCTTTGTTTTAAGGCATATCATTAACATAATTGTTTCAACCGAGGCGGGCTTAATGTCATGATGGTTGGGAACATGGCGATTTGCATGGTGCGGTGGGGGGACTCTGTCGTGCTATAAAAGCACATGGGCAAACTTATCTTTTCCCCATGTCTTCATTCTTTGCGCCATTGCTAGCATCTTCCAGAGCTCCAATGCCCCAGATCCACTTTCTAGATCTTCTTCTGCTTCCACTCCTCCCTTTCGCCATGGCCGACAAGGTAATGTGGGTGGACTCCAATATGACGGAGGGCACCATCCTGGAGCTCAAGGCCGTAGGCTACCTCCCCGAAAAGGCCGATTGCCAGGCTCCTGAGCAAGGCCAAGCTATCCCCACTCCCAAGCCAGGGGATAGGGTGATATTCATTCCACCTCATCCAAGGTATGGGGTTCCCCCTCCATCCTTTCTTGAGGGTTGTTCTTTTCTTCTACGTTCTGGACTTCCACCATCTAGCCCTGAACTCCATTCTCCACATCGACGCCTTCATAACCATCTGCAAGGAGTTCCTCAACATCGAGCTGCACTTCAGCCTATGGCTAAAGCTTCTGCATCAAGCCGAAGAGCAGCGGCTTGCAGCTCACCGACTATGGCACGGTCATGTTGACCAAGATCATGAATATCACCTGGCCCAAAGGCGTCTTCGTGGAGACCAGCAAGGTATGGTAGCGGGAGTGGTTCTAAATCATTGAACCGCTCGCCGAAGGCCAGACCGAGGTCCCCGTCTTCAAGGCTTGTCCTTCGGAGAGGCTAGTCTCCTGGATTGCAAAAGGCCTCAATTGGGGAAATCCAAGGAGGTGAAATCACTCCAGAATAGGATTGACTCCATGATCGAGAAGAGCACCGAGCCGACATATGTAAATTCAAGTCATGCTCCACCGCCGAAATCTTCCCTTATAGTTTCGGGCCACCCCGATGTGGCGGTTTAGGCCCGAAGACCTCTCTCCGGTGCGGAACTTCTTCCACGTGAGCCTTGAAAGCATGTGGACGATGCTCTTCAAGCTATCCAAAAATACCTTCCCCAATGCGGGGGATGATTGTGGCCTCGACACCGATAACGGCCCATCCGAGGTAAGATAGTCCGTAGACGTTTATCCATCTTAATACTTTCAATCTTTTAATGTAACCAGACCCCTCTCCTCTCAATCAGCACCGGAATGCCAAGGCAGAGTAAATCAAGTGCTCGGTGTCACTGCCCGAAGGGGTCTAGTCCCCTAAGTTTGAGGCTGTACTGGCCGAGGAACTGTATATGTGGTTCCTTTCAAGAAGGAGCTGAAGAGGAAGAGGGAGGGCCTCAGGACCAGGGGCTCCTCGCACACCAAGTCTAATGACACTCACACCTCTTCCATTTACAATGAAAAGGAGAAATAGGAGATGGGGGAGAAGGAGGAAGCCGAGGGGGGAGAGGAGGCCCCTTCCCCGAAGAGGAAGATGGCGGAATCTAAGGGCGCCGGGGAGGACGATCCCCTCCGCACCCGCAGAAGGCTTCGGAAAAGCCTCTGCCGACCAGCACGACATGACTTCGGCACCCGCCACCGTCAAGGTTGTTCTCTCCGACTCCATGGAGCACACAATGCCTCAACCGTGCAAGAAGAAGCCCGTGTCGACCAGGTGTAACATCTAGTGCCTTTGCTAGTCATTTATTTCACTCTCATACTCTTAACTTATAACACCCTATTTTTATTTACAACCTGCATCAAGTCCATATCGGCAGCAAGGTGCCCTCGGAGTCCCTCCCCCCCCAGTCGAAATGGCTGAGAGCAGCATGGGGGTACATGTGTCTCCTCCCCTCGCTCAAGGCGATCTAGGGGAGGCGTGCTCTGATAGGTTTCCAATGTATCTATAATAGTTGATTGTTTCATTCTATTATATTATCAATCTTGGATACTTTATATGAAACTATATGTTATTTTATATCATTTTTTGGGACTAACCTATTAACCCATTACCTAGTGCCAGTTCCTGTTTTTTGCGTGTTTTTGACTTTTCAGAAAATCAATACCAAACGAAGTCCAAACACAATTAAACTTTACGGTGATTTTTTTGGACCAAAAGAGACCCTAGAAGGTTTGGGAGAAGGCCATGAGACGTACGGGTGAATGACGAGCCCACAGCGTGCGCCCTGGGTAGGGTGTGCCCCCTGAGCTCGTGGCTCCCCCGTACACCGTTTTGACAAATTCCACTTCTATAAATTCACATATATTCCCAAACCACCAGAGAGACACCCAAATACTTTTTCCGCAACCGCAAGACTCTGTTCTTTTGTGATCCCATCTGGAGACATTTTTTGGTACTCTGCCGGAGGTGGAATCGATCACGAAGGCCATATACATCAACCTTGTTGCCTCCATGATGATGTGTGAGTAGTTCACCACATACCTACGGGTCCATATCTAGTATCTAGATGGCTTCCTCTTTCTCTTTGGTCTTCAATACCATGTTCTCGTCGATCTTCTTGGAGTTCTATCCGATGTAATCTTCTTTTGCGGTGTGTTTGTTGGGATCTGATGAATTGTGGGTTTATGAGAGATTATTCATTGAAAGTAATTTAGTATTTTTTAACTTTATTATGCAAGATTATAATATCTTTGTATTTCTCACGGATCTATCAGTGTGGTTTGGCAAACTAGATTGATTTATCTTCAGTGGGGGGATGTGCTTTGTAATTGCTTCAGTCTCGCAGTGCTCTATGTCCCAATGACAGAAGGCGACAAGACACGTATTTGTATTGTTGCTATTAAGGATAAAATGATAGGGTCTCAACATATTACTTGTCTTACTTCATCTAAATCATGTCATCTTGCTTCAAGAATTCCTTTGTTTGTTATGAACTTAATACCTATAGAGGCAAGCATAGAAGCATGCTCGAAGTGGAGTAATAGTAGTAGATGCAGAATCATTTTAGTCTACTTTTCATAGATGTGATGCCTATATACATGATCATTGCCATGAATAACATCATAACTATGCGCTTTTCTATCAATTGCCCAACAATAATTTCCTTACCCACCGTATGCTATGTGTTCGAGAGAGAAGCCTCTAGTGAAAACTATGGCCCCGAGTCTATTTAATCATATTGCTAAAAACAAAAATACCTTGCTTCAATTTATTTATTTTCTTTTTATTTATATATCACTATCAGAATTAATCCTTGCAAGTTACGAGTTCAAGGGGATTGACAACCCTCATGCCCGCGTTGGCTGCAAGTGTTTGCTTTGTGTGTGTAGGTGCTGGCGACGAGAGTTTGCTTGGTTCTCCTATTGGGTCAATAACCTTGGTTCTCACTGAGGGAAATACTTATTGTTACTATATTGCTTCACCCTTCCTCTTCTGGGAAAATCCCAACGCAGCTCACTAGTAGCAGAAAGAATTTTTGGCGCCGTTGTTGGGGAGACATCATCAAATTCTTACCTTGTTCCTACATACAAACTATGATTCACTTGGTCTACTTTTTATTTGCCTATATTTTTTATCTCCCTCCACTTCCTTAAAAAATTAAAAAACACAAAAACATTTTTGCTTACTTCTTTGCTACTATGGTTGGCCCTTCTATTAATATCTCTCCGGATTTCGAAGTACTCTATTTTAAGCAAAAGCATGGAGAGAGCCTAAATGATGCTTTGTATCGTATAATAGAGTCCCACCGTAATGCTACTATAAAAATGATATGAATATACTTCTTCATAATTTTTATGTGGGACTTGCTATGCCTAATAAGCAAATTGATTTTGCCGCTGAAGGAAATTTTATTGAGATTGATTCTATTTCTGCCCATGAGATAATAGAAGGAATTGTTGGGACTCCTCCTTTACCACAAATTACTCCTTATCCTCATGAAGGGATTCAAATATTAGAAAAGCTAGGGGATATGGAAAAAAACTTGAGCATAATGCAAAAGCTAAACGAACCCATTAAGACCCTAGGCTCAAACCTTAATCACATATTCTCTTATCAATGGTTCCAACAAGAGGCTTGACACAATACAAAAAAAATGGTGACATTACTTTCAGATATTACTGGTAAACATATATAACCTTCATGGTTTGAGAAAGTACGCAAAGGTGGCCAAAATAGATGACAAGGATGACAATACTTCAAACTATGCATTATGCCTAGTTAGGGGCATAAAACAATAGCACTTGTTGGGAGGCAGCCCAATAGTTATCTTCATTTTCTTCTTTTACTTTATGTTTTGGTGTGATGACATGATTATTTCCACTTTAATGATTATGTTTTTATGTTTTAATAAGTGTTTGTGCCATGTAAAGCCTGTGGGATGATTTGGATGATAGTAGAATTGATTATGTGCAAAAACATAAACTTTTATGCCCAGTATTTGAATTTAGGTTTTTTATTAGAAGGTGATAAATTGATGAACTTTTTACAGAATATTTCTATAGAAATTTTCCAGGTTTACCTAAATTTTCAGAATTGTTTGAGTTACAGAAGTATATTTTTAGTACAAATCATTACGGATTGTTCTGTTTTAGACAAATTCTGTTTCTGCTTGCATAGTTTGCTTGTTTTAATGTTGCTATGGATTATATCATGAGGTATAAGTTTTGGAGAAGTTAGAATACATTACCTATTATGCAATAATTAAATATGTAAACCTATTTACAACAGTACCTAATGTTTATCATATGTCTATTACACTAACGGATCTCGCGAGGTTTCTGTTGAGTTTTGTGTCCTGAAGTGTTCAAGTTTTGGGTGAGGCAACGATGGATGAAGGAATAAGAAGCGGCAAGACCCCAAGCTTGGGGATGCCCAAGGCACCCCAAGGTAGTATTCACGGAAGACCCAAGTGTCTAAGCTTGGGAATGCCCTCTGGGCATCCCCTCTTTCGTCTACAATCTATCGATATGTCACTTGGAGCTATATTTTTGTTCATCACATGATATGAGTTTTGCTTGGAGCGTTGTTTATTATAGTTTGTTTTCTTTCTAGTTTGCCACAACCATTGTTTTCTGTACACATCTTTTGAGAGAGACACGTATTTATCATAATTTGTTAGAATACTCTATGTGCTTCATTTATATGTTTTGAGCTAGGCCGTTGCTCTAGTGTTTCACTTATATCTTTTAGAGCATGACCGTGGTTATATTTTATAGAAATAGTTTCACTCTCATGATTCACTTAAATATTTTTGAGAGTCTAATGAATAGGAATGGCGATATGCATGTGTTATAAGACTAGTCCAAAAAGGATAGGTATTCAAGGGGGATATAATAAAAACTTTCATGTAGATCACTAAATATGAAACATATGGTTTCATTATATTGATGTAGTAATATGAAAGGATATAGGTTCATGATCATTGGTTAGTAGAAATATTGGTATTAAAGCTTGTTATTAACTTCTTATCTAAGTATTGGTCATGACATGGTGATGAGGTGTGAGCATTTGTATGTTTGAAATGAAATCCTTGAGTGTTGTTATAATCGGATGCACGCGGTCGTTAAATCCTACCAACAAATTCCCTAGGGGCATGCGAGTAGTATTATGCTTCGAGAGAGCTAATAGGCTATACAATAAGTATATGAGCTCTTTATGACTAATGTGAGTCCATGGATTGTATGCACTCTCACCTTTCTGCAATTTGGTAGCCTCTTCGGTACCGTGCATTTCCCTTTCTCACCTGGAGAGTTGGTGCAAACTTCACCGGTGCATCCAAACCCCGTGATATGATACACTCTATCACACATAAGCCTCCATATATTTTCCTCAAAATAGCCACAATACCTACCTATTATGGCATTTCCATAGGCACTATGTGATATATTGCCATGCAACTTCTACTATTCCATCACATGACTTGGGTGTTCATCATCATATTGCTTTGCATGATCATATAGAGCTAGCATGATATTTGTGGCAAAGCCACCATTCATCATTGTTATACATGTTATGCTAGATCATTGCACATCCTGGTAAATTGCCAGAGGCATTCATATGGAGTAATCTTGTATAGTTTTTATCGAGTTATACGTACATGAAAGTGTGATGATAATTATTATTAGAGCATTTTCCCGGTGAAGGAAAAGTTGATGGAGACTATGTGATCCGGAGCATCCTACGATCATCCCCATGTACACTCTGACTACTACCCATGCCCCAAGTGCCATTTGACATAAGGTGAACACGCTCCTTAATGCTTCCTCTTTCAATTCACTCGAGACATGGATGCTACCTAAAGCTCGGACCTTGTGTACACTCAGGTACATCCGAGGAGACCATGGAGAACCCAACGACCAAGGACAAGCTTGTGCGGAAGCGAAGCAAGAAGAAGGAAGAAGAGCTAGACTCTACAGCGGATGGACATCCGACCGACCCCCGGACATCCGGCCCAGCCAGGACATACGGCGCCCTCCCCCAGAAATCCGGCACAAGGCTCCCGAATCTCCCAGACGCGGCCACTCCAGGCCGGACATCCGGCCCGACACCCGGACATCCGGTGCCACAAGACAGGCCGGATAACCGACGCCCCTACCCGGAAATACGGCTCGAAGACACCAGTACCGGGAGTTCTCTGACAAACTTCAGGTCGGACATCCGGCACCCCCGCGAATGGCCGGACATCCGGCGTCTGCCCACGCACCTGGACGGTCCCGAGGCCCATGTACCTCCCTCTCACTTACCCCTCCGTGGGCTAGCATTGTATATAGTCCACCCCCTCCTGCATTTTAGGGTTAGCAATGGTTTAGCTCATAGATTAGTTGTGCATTGTTCCTTCCATATCCTTCTCCCTTGGAATGGTACCTCTACGTGAGAAAATCCTATGGATGTCAAGACCCTTTCTAGTGAAGATCCTGCGGTATTTCAAGGCCTCATATCCCCATGGGATTTGGGATGAACTCTACCATTTATCCTTTTTCCCTTTGTTGTTCTTGTATCCTTGTGGATCTTGTGTGGTTTTGAGTCTAGTGGATGTGTTATTGGACTTGTTCTCGAGTGTTTCTCTTGTGATTTCTCCGCGTTCTTCCCCGTGTTCTTCGTGTTCTTCGTGGAATCCCTCTCAAATTCGTGAAAGATTGACACCCACGGTTTTGCCCCGTATCATCTTGGTTTGAAGAGCCTCGTTTCTCACGAATATGGAGTCCTCCCCTTCGTTTTCTACCCAATTTTTGTTTGTTCTTACGTAATTTTGAACATCCCCACCAAAAAAAGCCTCACCAATTTGTTTGCAAATTGTTGGTTCTTGTGAGATTTTGTTGATTTTGATCCATGGAAATCCGTGTTTGGCAAGTAGATGTAGCTTTCCCACCACCAAATCCACCCTAATTTTTCTTTTGCCCCATCAATTTTGACTCCCATGATCGAAAATTTCCGCCCAAATCGTATTTCCGAAGCCAAAACCGATCCGGATATCAGGCCCCAGATATCCGGGCCATTGGGCCGGACATCCGGCCCCTGGAGCGCAAATTCGCGCAAGTTTCTGGACATCAGACCCCGGAATTCCGGCCTCCCCCCCCCCGGATGTCCGGCCCCTGTAGGTTTCAGATTTCCGGTTTCACCATTTCGGCCATAACTAATTCATCCGGAGTCCGATTTTGACGTTCTTTAGCTCGTTGGATGGCTATTAACATCCTACATCCCACAAAATTAGTTCCATCATCATCTGACTCCATCACAATTTTCACATTTTGGCATTTCTGCCTAGGCCTCCACCATAACTTCTGCATAGCCTTTCCACCATACACTTCCACCATTTTAACCAAATTTTGTTTAAGATTTGGATTTGCGGTTTCCATTTCCTAAGGTGTTTCGGCAAATTTGGGATGGTTCTACATCGACAACGCCACTACTCATCCTCGCCTCGGTCTCGACAACGACATCGGCAACTTCGCCTTTTAGTACCTCAACCGTAAGCAAGGACGGTAACCTCGACGACATCATTGTTTATTTCCTCTCCATTGCATTGATCACTTCGAGCCTATTGCGTACCTTACCCATTCAGACTAGCAAGTTGAGAATTGCCGGGCCACGTTACTTGTGCACCATAGTGTTATTCTTACGCCGCATAGCTAGTTTTAGCGTGCAAACATCTTGCTATCTACATTGTTCCATAAGTGTCTCCTGTGCATATCCATCATACTTGTCTCATATCTTGGTTCGAGCATCAAGCATAGAAAAAAGAAGAAGAGCAAAAAGCTTAAGCAAAAGAGGAGATTTAAAAGAGCTTGTAAGAAATAGAAATAGCATTGAGCCATTTTGCATAGTTCATACTCTTGGATAATACATACATAGCATACTTGGGATTGAAGATGACACGTTTAATCCTTTAGGTTGGTGCACAAGTGCATATCTAGCCCATTTGAGCAATCGATCTATTGTGTCTTCTAGTATCAGTGCAACACGAGCTGTTTTGGGGTCTCTCACATTTTGTGCTCATTCCTGGTTGCGCGGATCCCATTTATCTATCGGTGTGTGTGTTCCTAGTGCCACCATATCTATTGATCTATTTGCTTTGCATTACAATTTTTTGAATCTTCCTCAACATTTTCGATATCTTGGATTAATATTTGCTTGAATTTTGTGCCACTTGTCCTAACCAAGCCACTTGATAAGATTTACTTTGTAGGTGTGAGTGAACAAGTCCAGTACCAATTCCACTATTCTCTCAATTCACATTGAGTGAAATGGGATATATCCTCAACTTTGGGAATGGTAGCTTGGTATTGTTTATCTCATATCCCACTCACCTTTGCTCGATTCTTGTGATGGCTAGGAAAAGCACATCATCTTCGGTCTTCGACGACTACATCGACATGAACAACTACATCAACCAAAAACTTGAGCGACTCGCCATCGACATACAACACTCCGAATCTCGGAAAAGAGACTACATCAACAACAAGTTGGACGCACACATGGAGCAACTTCGACACATGTTCGCCAACTAGAAGTCTTCTTCCCCTTCGTCATCTTCAAGGTGGAGACGCTCAAGTCGTACATCTTTGGAGCGCCCATCCGATGCAAGCACAAGTCGGCCACGTCCTTATCTTCGAGACGACCGCCATGACAACCATCACATTCGTGATCCACATCATCTCTAAGGGCAAGCCACCTCCAAGAAACAAGTGCACGAAGCCGAAGACCGCCATCGATGACAAGCTCTACATCCCTCTACGACAAACCTTCATGAGCACAAGAGTAGATCAAGCGATGAGCTCCAACAAGGACAAGCTTCGATGCCAACACCAAGGCAACCGATACCCGCATGGATGCCCTCTCCATCTTCGGAAGTATCCCATGGAAGATGACTGAGCATAGGAATCTCCCTTCGGTCATAGAGGAGAGTGATGATGTGCCATCTTTGGCCTTCATCCACGGCGATGACGACAAGATGGTCGAGCATGGGATTTTCCCTTCGACCACGGCGACAAGAGCACCCCTCTTCAAAAACATGAAGACGGCACCCACATGCGACTTCTACTCGGAGTCAAGCACCGAGGCTGATCTTGGGTTTGTCCCTTCGGTCTTGGAGGATATTGATGTTTGGCCACATCCTACAGCATTCATCTTCGGAGGTGTTATGGACGAGGAGGTTGGGCATGGGACTATCCCTTCAACCATAGCGGCACAAGGAGTTGAGCATGGAGACGTTAGCACCTACATCTTTTCGACACCGACATATGACGATATGCCCCAATTCCCATGTGAGGAGAGTCACCACCACATGAGTGAGATGAGTGACTCCACCATATGTGACTTTGAGTGCATTTCCTATGAGAGGATGAGCATGATCACCACTAGCCCCACACACAAAAATATGCCAATCTTCCTATGTGAGGTTGAGACCCATCACCACCATTAAAGTGACTCAACCATCTATATGAGTGAGGGCATCCTAGAGGGAGTGAGTGAGCCACAATACTTAGTGAGTGATGTAGTTGAGAGGGCATGTGAGGCCACTATGATTTCTAACAACTTAACCTCTACTCCTATCGTGTCTTCTTCTTTGGTGCAAGCTCTCCTACATGACGATGTTCCTACCCACGACGATTCCATCCATCCAATGGGAATGACGCTGGCCATGGTGGACGATGATGCACCGCCCACATGGTTCCATCATGATGTTGACCATGAGTTGGTTTTTCCCACCTCACCTACATCACGTGAGCGGAGCTCTAAAGGTAACATAGGTGAAGGTTCTTTTCTTGTCCCACTAGTGGACAATTTTTCCATTGATTTCTGACATGATGTTGATCACCTTATAGACACACCACATGCTATGTCTTCTTCATGCTTAGATGTGCCACCTATTTTTGATGAATACGATGATGAGCATGTAGAATTACCTAGTTGTGATGCTATACTCCATAGGATATCATGTGAAAATTCTATTGGTCACATCATGTTTGACAATCCTCTACACTTGTCATATGTTATGACTGAGATTACCCACATTGGATCGTTGCAATCTCACCGTAGTGCCTATGCATATCCCATAAAAATTAATCCCATTTGCTCATATGGCATAGACGACAAGCCCATGGTTATTGTCATTTGCTTTTCTTGTGATGATATTGCCATGCTTCCTTTGCATCATTTGCGCAATAATTATCATATGCCATGCCATGATCACCATGATTTGGAAATGTATTGTTTTGGATGTTGTCCATATTCTCTGAATTATGCTTCTGGTATTGCACATGAGACCCCAATAGTTTCCTCATACATGTTCGGAGATTTTGTTCCATCCCATCCATTGCATGATTGCATCCATGGTGTGCACCATCCGCATATCATGAATAACAATGCTCTCGATATTCCAAGTGATGCACTACATACTTCTAATCACCATTATGCTATACATAATAACAAACCTTTCATGATGGATGACATGTTCCTATATCATGCATCTCACTTATTTGAGCATTCGATATTTTGTGCTAATGAACACATGCACATGCACATCCTAACGGATGATGTATACATATACCATGTGCATAGAATTTTCCCTTTCCTATTGTTGTGTGTAGGTACTCATGATTACATGTCAACCTCACAATCCCATGAGTTGACGAAAAGAGCTCTTGAGAGCATCGATCCTTTGGGATTCATTGGAATGTGTCTCCAACCATTCCCCTCGCGCAAGGACTACGCTCACCTCTTCTACTTGGTTCTCACATGACTATGGGCTATATACCACTTGTTACCTTATGCTTATGTTCTCGTGTTTACTTTGCATGTTATGCCACATTCTATGCTTTTGCCATCCGATTGTGACCCTTGCTTGCATTTACCCATGATTCACCATTATACTGTTTCTATGTGTATTTGCATGCTTGGTGGAGATACTATGCGCTATTTCCATGTTTACCTTGTGAACTATGCTATTGTTCTTTCTTGTGTTGGGAGAGTCATGATGTTCCATTGCTATTTACATATGACGTCTTGCCAATACAATGATGATACTTTGCTCATACCTCATTTTCATGATTGTGATATGTCATGTGCATTATGTATCACCACTATTTGCACACATCATTGCCATGATAACATCTAGTATGTTGCATCACGGAGCTACTAGCTTTCCTGCCTTTATTCCTATGATTGTTTGCTTTGTTGCATCCCCCGTGTTACATACTTGCTCATTTCATTGGGTTGATGACACACATGGCCATGCCTCTCACATGATTTGTATTGATCATTGTAACTTGTCTCCATTAGATGCCTCTCTCACATTCACTTGTAGTGAGGACAACCATGTTATGCTTATTGATGGTCTTGGATACTTGGACATCTTACTTGTGACACATGCTACTTTGATTGACATTCATATGTTTGGTTTTGCTCGCATCATATGTTTACATACCATGTCGCATTCTATTGTCCCTTCTTATGATAAGAATGATGATGGCACTTGTAGGGTCTTTCACCACATGAATGATAGGTTTCGCATTCATGCTAACCTCATTTGTTTTTTCGAGTGTTTGTCATGTTCTTTTGTGTTGAAGGCTTTGCAAAGTGGTGCTGTCGTGAGACGTACTGGTCATGCGAAGGCACACATGTTGAGCGACAACATCTTCGGGAACCTTCCTACGGTGAGCTCATTCCCTTTGGGTCATTTTCCCATGCACTTATTGCATGCTTTGTATTTACATTGTTGTATCCTCCTTATTGCTCAACATGCTAAATGGAAACATTCTTTCCACAACAAATTTTCTCAATATGAATTGATTGACTCATATTTTGATTGGCTTAATGCATCTTGTATTTCAATCTCATACTTGATATATGAGCTTGTGCAGTTTCTTAGCAAATTTGTTGTGATCTACCTTGATGGACTATTGATACATGATGCTTATTTTGTCCTACATCAATTACATGATAACACAATCATTTTGAGCCATAGTTGCCATGTTCATGCTACTGATAAACCTTCCCTATATGACATCATTTTGGACAATGGTCGCATTAGTCGCATATACAACACCATTGTTTGCACAACAATTGAATTCTCTTCCATGAATGGTTTGCATATCATTCTCATTCATTCTATAAAGCTTCATGATACTTGTAAAGACATTCTTGCCGGACGAACTCATGCTTAATTGATGGGCACCTTGTGTTCGCTAACCAATCTGTACTTTGTGTTTGCTCGTTTTGTGTACACCATCTCGGAGTCATCTCGGAGTACATTGGACGCACCATGACTTCCACTCCGTCCAACTACAAGTTTGTCCACGACTACCGTTTCCATGTTGATGAGGATTTTGATCCGAGGACGGATCTTTCCCAAGGGGGGAGATGATGCGGAGTGTAACGCCCCAAAAAATTAATCATATTTTTATTAATTTAAAATTCCGGCTAGAAATAAAACTTTTGTTATTTTGGCCTCTGACTGATTTCAAATCCTTTTTTTTTCAATAAATCTTCCCTCCAAGTATAGATTTTTGGAAAGTAAATTTGGTCTTGGATATTTTTCCTTCAATCATATTATTTCATTTACAATTTTATTGGGAACAATTTTATAATAAAACTTGCCCACAATTAATTCTTTTAATAGTATTTTCAATTCTGAAAATAACCCTGTTGCACTGCAACCTGTTTAATTATTTCTTTAAAAATTCTACAAAAATTTGGAGATATCAGTAGATGTATATAATTCATTGTTATGCAAAAACTTAGTTGTGCTCTTTGAACAGACCGCGAGCAGAGCGTGCGTATTGCACACATCTGCCCGAGCTGCCGTAGCCACCAACCCCGCGCCCCCTGGCCCTTCGCTTCGCGCAGAGCCAACACGGTGCCTTCCCTCGCTCGCTAGAGCCGCCGACAGACCCCTGCGCCGCTCAGAGCCGCCGCAGTGCTCACCTTGGCGGCTTGCCGTCGATCTTAGCCGCTCCTGCTGTGGTCGGCGCCGTCCGGCTACTCCCCAAGCGCCAGCCCACCCCAAGCTATAGCCCCCGCTCGTCCTCTAGCTCCTGAGATGTCCCCGAAGCCCGCCACGTCGCCCCCGGCAACAGTGGCGACGAACCTCCATAGCCGCCGCCGTTCTTATCTTCGGAGCCCGCGGGAACCGACCTCCGGCGCCTATAAAAGCCCTCCCAGACCCCTCGATCTCCACGACCGCGCCCAAAGCATCCCCTTAGTCCTCTCTAGCAGCAAGACGGAACCGTGGAGGTCATCTTCTCCACCTCTGACCGGGGCAACCACCGCAGCCTCCCGGACAAATCCGAGCCAACCGAGGCCTATCCTCCGCCGCTCCCATCACCAGCGATCCCCTGTAGACCTCTCGAAGACATTTCCAATGCCAATTGCACCAGAGTCTCCCCAAGAGCAAGGGCCCTTCTTCCCCCGAAGCTCTCATCCGCCATGGGCGAAGCCCCGCTCGAACCCGAGCTCTCCTGCGATTCCTCCCCCATCCAGAAGAAGCAGCCGCGCTCCCTGATCACTCCGGTGTGCCGAGCTCGAGAAATGGAGCTCCCTAGCGCTGGCAATCGTCGCTGGAGCCCCGCCATTGGCTCTGTCCCCGCGCACGAGAGGAGGAAGAGAAACCTGACAGGTGGGCTCCACCTGTCGGCGAGCCAGCGCAGCCGCCGGTTGCGTAACTCCAGAGAGGCGTGCTTCCGCGGAGAAGACGTATTCTTTTGAAGTACGCTTTCGGTTCCAGTAAGCGCATTCTTTACCGAAACGTTTTCTTTTTATTCTTTTATTTAAAACCAGTCTTGACCCAGACTTTGACTGGCTATATCTTTTGAATCATAACTCCAATTAAGTTGATTCTTTTTCTGTTATTCCTCAAATTCCATTTAGTTTATTTTAGTATTTATTTGAAAAATTTCCAAGACAACTTTTTGTACTGTTTTAGAAATGTGTGTTGATTCCAATAATTTCAAAAATAGGAAGAATGGAGGGGGGAATATTTTCAAACTTCTTGGAGTGCACCCTACTCTTCTACAACCCCAAGGCAAGCATCTTGAACCCTTGATATGATATTTATTGGTTGATTGCTTGCTAAAAGAAGTAAGCCATGTTTATGTCACATGAAATAATGGAATTTGCATATGATAATAAGCCATGCATGAATGCATATGGTGAGGAAATTTATTTGCTGTGATCATGTGATGTACATGAGAAGTGGTTTCTGCCTCATGCCATGTATGAGCCTAAGCTGGTCCAGACAAACTTCGGGAAAGTTTTTTCATGGATAAAGTGTGACCGTGAAAACTGGTGTCTCGTGGTGACGAGAATAATCAGTGAGGGCATGACAAGGCATGATGAGTAGTGACTCTGTTGGTGATTGAGTAGGACAATTCGTTGTGTTAACCATTGCAGGGAAAGTTTAACCTCCTGAGTCGACCGTAGATCGAGTCTTGCACCAATAACACCCATACTTGATTTGTGCTACCACTTGTCCCTGCCACGGGCAGGGTATGGTTGAGTAAGTCGTCAACCCCTTTCCTTGCACACACCGTATAGAGAGGCCATAGTGAAAGATACCACTGATCACTGGTAGGCATGTCACTTGGTCTGGGGGCATGGGTGTTCCGGTGGGTCCGAGGGGGTCGCTCCCCTGTTTGCGCTCGGTATAAATGTTGTGATCCCATGCTAGTCGAGGTTGTAGCCTCCCCACTTAGAGTTTGGCTTAACGAGTGTCGTGGGTGATTCCAGGCACCGGTAAGTTAAGCTGGTGTGTGCGGGTTCGGTGTGTTTTCAACTTAAAGACCGTAAGCGGAATTAGTCTCGAGATGACTAAAGAAATCCGTTACTTGTGGGTAAAGAGTACACCCTCTGCAGAGTATACATCTATTCGAATAGCCGTGTCCGCGATTAAGGACTACAGTCTGGGATGGGTCAAGTGTTGGTCTTAGAGTCGGTCTTTGGAGGAATCTTTCAAACTCAGAACCTTGGTCCTGAACGGAGACGGATGATATTTATGATTATTGTTATGGACTAACCATTTCTATTATGAGAATTGTGGAGTATCACCTGGGATGGTTCTACCTCCTGGATACTCATGCTATTACTTACTTTATTTATAAGCCCTTTATGTGGTGTCGCTCAGACGCCCGACTGTGGCACGTCTGATATTTATTTTCACTATAAGCCCTTTACGTGGCGTCGCTCAGACGCTCGACTGTGGCACGCATGTTATTTATGTTCACCATAAGCCCTTTATGTGGCATCGCTCAGACGCCCGACTGTGGCACGTTTAATATTTACTTTCACTATAAGCCCTTTATGTGGCGTCGCTCAAACGCCCGACTGTGGCATGCATGTTATTTATGTTCACTATAAGCCCTTTATGTGGCGTCGCTCAGACGCCCGACTGTGGCACGTATGTTATTTACTTTCATAATAAGCCCTTTATGTGGCGTCGCTCAGACGCCCGACTGAGGTATGTTTATAATCTTAACCTTTCGAGGCGTCGCTTCAGACACCCGATTGGATCATTTTATTCTTATTCCTTGATTGCTTAATTTTTCATTGCATGGATAACCTTCTTGCGTGCATCATGAATTTTATCTTGTGACTGATTGAATGATCGCAGATTATTTCAGTGCATGATTACCACCTGATATGTTATATCTGTTTTCTTGATGTTTGCGAGTACATTCAAAGTACTCACTGGCTTGTCCCTGGCTATTGTCTTGGCCAGATTCCTTCCCTGGAGAGGAGCGAAATGACGACAGCCCCGGAACCTAGGCACCAAAGGTAGCAGCCGCGCGAAAATAGGAGTTATCCAGGTCAGCTGTTCCTGTGGGAAATGGAGTCCCATAGACGTTGATGATCCGCAAACCGCTTCCGCCATCAACCGCTAGAAACCTTTTGTTGTACTCATAGACCATCATGGTCTTATACTTCAAATTTTTGTAATTTGCTTGGAATTTCTGTATCGAGAATGTGTCCACCAGCTAACAGTAATCCTGGGGCTGGTGAGCACAAGGACCAATTGCTGGGAAATTAATATCCTGGAAAACCGGTCCTGACAACCTTGGTATCAGAGCCAGGCTGATCATTGGATAACCCTATCTTAGCCAGGTCGCTAACCTTAGGTTCCCACCCCAACCGGATATTTTATATCCACAGCCCAACCTATCCTATCCAAATAGCCTCCAAAGTGGCCATCCAACACCTTTTTTGCAGTCGGTGCCTAACATGTCAGCCCAACCCATAGGCAGTGTGTCTATGACCAAGACTGGAGTTGTCGCATCCCCTAGCGTGCGATGGAAGACTCCTTGGCCTATAAAGGAAAGCTTTGCCTCAACCCAGCACACCACAGCCTTCAGTCCCATTTCAATAACCCCCAGACTAGCAAGATGCCCGGTCCCTTTTTTTGCAACGGAACCACTGCATACGAACTTGGAGACTTCGTAGCCATCCTCGCCGACCTCACCCGCCAAGCTCTTGGCATAGAAGACCCCCCAGAATATGTTGTGCACGAAGAGCCTGCGAGTGATACCATCCATCACTTTTGGGCCACGGTACACATCTACGGAGGGAGGACCTCATCGGAACGCCCTTTCCATTTCACTGGAAGAGCGGCCACCGATGAATCCCAAGCCTGCCAACTTGCAGCCCGAGAAGCTATAGTCCAGCTTCGGCATTTGTCATCAATGACAAATAGCCGCCCGTTCGTGTACTATCCTAGCCATGAAGGCTATGGTAGCCCAACCCTAGTCGCCAACGGAGGCCTTGAGACAGACCCTGCACTGGTGTATGTAGTGCGCTACTTAAGGGCGCAGGAGGCGCTAATTGATCAGGTCACCCTTGATCTGGTCGCAAACCGCAGGTCATTTGCTCACCGAGTCCTGATGAGCAGTGAAGCTGCAGCCGCCTTCAGCAATCAACTAGAGCTATTGGGAAGGCATGTTGGATCCCCAAGGTCTGGCCTAGTCTACCCTTTAGACAACCCGATCTTGACCCCTGAAGAGCTTCACCGCAGTTTGGATGCCTACTGCAATGAGGCTGTGCCTAGGACATTCCACCCAAGACGCCGTCGCTACCGCAACCCTGTAACTCCGCCCCATGGTCCAGTTAGCCCTGGAGCTATGGCAACCGGGGAGACTTCACCGACTACTGAGCACGTCAGCTCTGAGGTCGTCGAAGATGAAGCGAATCCATCAGAGTAGCTGTTAGGCTCTAGTGGTCGTGTTACCCTGTAATGTGATATTCGCGTATTTCCCCGATGTTGTAGAAAGATCGTCATAATAAATTTGCAGGCAGCTCGCATGCTATTATTTATAACGGCACTATGCATGACTGGCATAAATTAGTCGAAGCGTGACTCCAGAGAAGTATTTTTGCGGCGTGACCACCAAAGCCCTAACCGGCTACCACAATGATTTTTCGCCTTGGAAAATTTTATTCGAGGCTCCGACCGCAACCACCCTAGAAGACGGAAATGGTACCATAGGTCGCACAAGTGCCAAGTTGTGCCCCTAAACCAGGCAATATGTATAAGGCCACGGCCGTGACCATCACGAGCACCCCTTTGCCTTGCAAGCTGCCTCCACAACCATTTTTAACCCATGTTGCACTTTGAGGAATTATCTGAGAAACCCCGGGCACAACCCCGGATAGTTTTGTAAGCTATTGTTAGTTTTTTTCAACCGCAACATTTTGGCCCCAACCACCAAGCCGGTGTTAGCTGTTCAAAGCCTGGACCGTTATCTGTTCTTTTAAATATTGAACAATTACGCGCAACCCATCGGTAGAGCCCAAGTCAATAACCTGTATACGCCTTGATCGTTAGAAAATCCCTGTCGATGCCAGGCATGGTCGCAGAAGTTGCTGCCTTCAAGAGATTTAACCGTGATTGAATTAAGGTACCTTGAACCAGTATGAGGAAGTAAAATTTTACTTCCAAGCCGTGCAACACCTGGAATAGAAACCGCGTCTTCCCGCAGGCAAGTGTAGAGAGGCCCGTGGCTGGACAACCTTGCCCGATATGTCGTCACCAGGAACGCTGACCCCAATAACTGATGGATTATTCCCACACTCATGCTGTGGTGAACCATCCACTCAAGCAATAGGACCCCATTGCCAGCCCAGGAAGGACACGTCCTCCAAACTCCTCCAAGAGGAAGAAGAATGTGTCCGAAGGCTGAGAATATTTCTTCAAAGCCCTGTCCGCCATACCTTGTGAGCGCGCATGCATATGTTTGTTAAGTCTAGCTTTAAAATACATGAGGTGATATCTGTGATGTCTCCTAGAATGTATGCTATACATGATTGTCTTGATTGCACTTGCATATGAGTGATTTTGTTACCGTATTTTACAAGAGATTTCTTTTCTTTCCCTAACAAATCTCGAGGACGAGATTTTCCTTTAAGGGGGGTAGAGTTTGTAACGCCCCAAAAAATTAATCATATTTTTATTAATTTAAATTTTTGGCTAGAAATAAAACTTTTGTTATTTTGGCCTCTGACTGATTTCAAAACCTTTTTTTTCAATAAATCTTCCCTCCAAGTATAGATTTTTGGAAAGTAAATTTGGTCTTGGATATTTTTCCTTCAATCATATTATTTCATTTACAATTTTATTGGGAACACTTTTATAATAAAACTTGCCCACAATTAATTCTTTTAATAGTATTTTCAATTCTGAAAATAACCCTGTTGCACTGCAACCTGTTTAATTATTTCTTTAAAAATTCTACAAAAATTTGGAGATATCAGTAGATGCATATAATTCATTGTTATGCAAAAACCCAGTGGTGCTCTTTGAAAATTTCGAGCAAAACAACCCCATTTCTATTCTGGTCCAGTTTGGCAGTTTGTACTGCTACATCATTTTCTTTTGCTCTAATGACCATGAAAATTTTCCTGATATTAGTCCTTGTAACGAAACCCTTAAGTACAAGAGATCAGACCCATAGTCATAATTTAAGTTGGCCAGATTGCCCCCTGCATTTTCTGTCCTGAATTGATTTTCACCAAAACCTGCATTACAAAGTTTTCTGTTTTGCCAAACTAACCACACCACTCTATTCTGTATCTAAAGAGACCCTAACCTGCCAATTTTTAGGTTTAGAAAACCCCCATAGGTGTCTCTGACATTCTGTCGAGCACCTGTAGTGCATGTCCAGATTTGGCATGGTTCTATATTTATATTGTGAACTTGCACCTCTCTCCAAACCAGCATGTCTACTAGTCTGACCACTGCTACTAACCTATCTCGGTTAATTTTCATTGTCACCCAAGTCCTCTAAGCCACCCTGGCATTCTGTCGAGCAGGTGCTGGGCATGGCCAGAGCGCGAGCAGAGCGTGCGTATTGCACGCATCTGCCCGAGCCGCCGCAGCCACCAACCCCGCGTCTCCTGGCCCTTCGCTTCGCGCAGAGCCACCCCGGTGCCTTCCCCCGCTCGCTAGAGCCGCCGACAGACCCCTGCGCCGCTCAGAGCCACCGCAGTCCTCACCTTGGCGGCTTGCCGTCGATCTTAGCCGCTCCTGCCGTGGTCGGCGCCGTCCGGCCACTCCCCAAGCGCCAGCCCACCCCAAGCTACAGCCCCCGCTCGTCCTCTAGCTCCTGGCATGTCCCCGAAGCCCGCCACATCGCCCCCGGCAACAGTGGCGACGAACCGCCATAGCCGCCGCTGTTCTTATCTTCGGAGCCCCGCTCGAACCCGAGCTCTCCTGCGATTCCTCCCCCATCCAGAAGAAGCGGCCGCGCTCCCTGATCACTCCGGTGTGCCGAGCTCGAGAAATGGAGCTCCCTAGCGCTGGCAATCGTCGCCGGAGCCCCGCCTTTGGATCTGTCCCCGCGCGCGAGAGGAGGAAGAGAAACCCGACAGGTGGGCTCCACCTGTCGGCGAGCCAGCGCAGCCGCCGGTTGCGTAACTCCAGAGAGGCGTGCTTCCGCGGAGAAGACGTATTCTCTTGAAGTACGCTTTCGGTTCCAGTAAGCGCATTCTTTACCGAAACGTTTTCTTTTTATTCTTTTATTTAAAACCAGTCTTGACCCAGACTTTGACTGGCTATATCTTTTCAATGATAACTCCAATTAAGTTGATTCTTTTTCTGTTATTCCTCAAATTCCATTTAGTTTATTTTAGTATTTATTTGAAAAATTTCCAAGACAACTTTTTGTACTGTTTTAGAAATGTGTGTTGATTCCAATAATTTCAAAAATAGGAAGAATGGAGGGGAGAATATTTTCAAACTTCTTGGAGTGCACCCTACTCTTCTACAACCCCAAGGCAAGCATCTTGAACCCTTGATATGATATTTATTGGTTGATTGCTTGCTAAAAGAAGTAAGCCATGTTTATGTCACATGAAATAATGGAATTTGCATATGATAATAAGCCATGCATGAATGCATATGGTGAGGAAATTTATTTGCTGTGATCATGTGATGTACATGAGAAGTGGTTTCTGCCTCATGCCATGTATGAGCCTAAGCTGGTCTAAACAAACTTCGGGAAAGTTTTGTCGTGGATAAAGTGTGACCGTGAAAACTGGTGTCTCATGGTGGTGAGAATAATCAGTTAGGGCATGAAAAGGCATGACGAGTAGTGACTCTGTTGGTGATTGAGCAGGATGATTCGTTGTGCTAACCATTGAAGGGAAAGTTGAACCTCCTGAGTCGACCGTAGATCGAGTCTTGCACCAATAACCCCCATACTTGATTTGTGCTACCACTTGTCCCTGCCACGGGCAGGGTATGGTTGAGTAAGTCGTCAACCCCTTTCCTTGCACACACCGTACAGAGAGGCCATAGTGAAAGATACCACTGATCACTGGTAGGCATGTCACTTGGTCCGGGGGCATGGGTGTTCCGGTGGGTCCGAGGGGGTAGCTCCCCTGTTTGCGCGCGGTATAAATATTGTGATCCCATGCTAGTCGAGGTTGTAGCCTCCCCACTTAGAGTTTGGCTTAACGAGTGTCGTGGGTGATTTCAGGCACCGGTAAGTTAAGCTGGTGTGTGCGGGTTAGGTTTGTTTTCAACTTAAAGACCGTAAGCGGAATTAGTCTCGAGATGACTAAAGAAATCCGTTACTTGTGGGTAAAGAGTACACCCTCTGCAGAGTATACATCTATTCTAATAGCCGTGTCAGCGGTTAAGGACTACAGTCTGGGATGGGTCAAGTGTCGGTCTTAGAGTCGGTCTTTGGAGGAATCTTTCAAACTCAGAACATTGGTCCTGAACGGAGACGGATGATATTTATGATTATTGCTATGGACTAACCATTTCTATTATGAGAATTGTTGAGTATCACCTGGGATGGTTCTACCTCCTGGATACTCATGCTATTACTTACTTTATTTATAAGCCCTTTATGTGGTGTCGCTCAGACGCCCGACTGTGGCACGTCTGATATTTATTTTCACTATAAGCCCTTTACGTGGCGTCGCTCAGACGCCCGACTGTGGCACACATGTTATTTATGTTCACTATAAGCCCTTTATGTGGCATCGTTCAGACGCCCGACTATGGCACATTTAATATTTACTTTCACTATAAGCCCTTTATGTGGCGTCGCTCAGACGCCCGACTGTGGCATGCATGTTATTTATGTTCACTATAAGCCCTTTATGTGGCATCGCTCAGACGCCCGACTGTGGCACGTTTGTTATTTACTTTCATAATAAGCCCTTTATGTGGCGTCGCTCAGACGCCCGGCTGAGGCATGTTTATAATCTTAACCTTTCGAGGCGTCGCTTCAGACACCCGATTGGATCATTTTATTCTTATTCCTTGATTGCTTAATTATTCATTGCATGGATAACCTGCTTGCGTGCATCATGAATTTTATCTTGTGACTGATTGAATGATCACAGATTATTTCAGTGCATGATTTCCACCTGATATATTATATCTGTTTTCTTGATGTTTGCGAGTACATTCAAAGTACTCACTGGCTTGTCCCTGGCTATTGTCTTGGCCAGATTCCTTCCCTGGAGAGGAGCGAAATGACGACAGCCCCGGAACCTAGGCACCAAAGGTAGCAGCCGTGCGAAGATAGGAGTTATCCAGGTCAGCTGTTCCTGTGGGAAATGGAGTCCCGTAGACGCTGATGATCCGCAAACCGCTTCCGCCATCAACCGCTAGAAACCTTTTGTTGTACTCATAGACCATCATGGTCTTGTACTTCAGATTTTTGTAATTTGCTTGGAATTTCTGTATCGAGAATGTGTCCACCAGCTAACAGTAATCCTGGGGCTGCTGAGTACAAGGACCAATTGCTGGGAAATTAATATCCTGGAAAACCGGTCCTGACACGGAGCATCCTACGATCATCCCCATGTACACTCCAACTACTCCCCAATCCCCAAGTGCCATTGGACATAAGGTGAACGCGCTCCTTAATGCTTCCTCTTTCAATTCACACGAAACATGGATGCAACCTCAAGCTCGGACCTTGTGTACACTCATGTACATCCGAGGAGACCATGGAGAACCCAAAGACCAAGGCCAAGCTTGTGCAGAAGCGAAGCAAGAAGAAGTAAGATGAGCCAGACTCTATAGCGGCCAGACATCCGGCCGGCCCCTGGACATCCGGCCCAGCCCGGACATCCCATGCCCTCCCCCAAAAATCTGGCGCAATGCTCCCGAACCTCGCAGACGCGGCCTCTCCAGACTGGATATCAGGCCTGCCCCCGGCATCCGGCCCAGCCCGGACATCCGGCACCCTCTCCCAGAAATCTGGCGCAAGGCTCCCGAACCTCGCAGACGCGACCTCTCCAGGCCGGACATCCGGCGCCACAAGAGAGGTCGGATATCCGGCTCCCCTGCCCGGAAATCCGTCTCGAAGACACCAGTACCAGGCGTTCTTTGGCCAGCTTCAGGACGGATATCCAGCCCGTGCCCCGGACATCCGGCACCCCAGCAAATGGTCGGAGATCCGGCGCCTGCCTGCGCACCTGGACGGGCCCGACGCCCATGTACGTCCCTCTCACTTACCCCTTCGTGGGATAGCATTACATATACTCCACCCCCTCCTCCATTTTAGGGTTAGCAATGGTTTATGTCATAGATTAGTTGAGCATTGCTCCTTCCATATCCTTCTCCCTTGGAGTGGTACCTCTACGTGAGAAGATCCTATGGATGTCAAGACCCCTTTCTAGGGAAGATCCTCTGGGATTTCAAGGCCTCGTCTACCCATGGGATTTGGGATGACATCTACCATGTATCCTCTTTCTCTTTGTTGTTCTTGTATCCTTGTTGATCTTGTGTGGTTTTGAGTCTAGTGGATGTGTGATTGGACTTGTTCTTGAGTGTTTCTCTTGTGATTTCTTCTGGTTCTTCCCCGTGTTCTTCGTGGAATCCCCCTCCAATTCGTGAAAGATCAACACCCACGGGTTTGCCCCATATCACTATGATTCCCCCGCAAGTCGGGATGAGTCTCCAGATGAAAAAGAGAGAGAGAGGAAAATGGGGGGAGCCCAAAAGAGCCCACCACAAAAAATGAGAGGAAAGAGAGAAGGGACAATGTTACTATCCTTTTACCACACTTGTGCTTCAAAGTAGCACCATGTTCTTCATATAGAGAGTCTGCTGAGTTGTCATTTTCATATACTAGTGGGAATTTTTCATTATAGAACTTGGCATGTATATTCCGATGATGGGCTTCCTCAAATGCCCGAGGTCTTCATGAGCAAGCAAGTTGGATGTGCACCCATTTGGTTTCTGTTGAGCTTTGATATACTTATAGATCTAGTGCATCCGTTGCATGGCAATCCCTACTCCTCCCATTGATATAGATTGATGGGCATCTCCATAGCCCGTTCATCCACCTAGGTTATGCGAGACATTCTTCCTTTCTGACTTACCTTTGATCTCTACCTCCGCATTCTATTCCACCTATATGATATATCCTAGTCTCACGCTCATGTATTGCATGAAGTTGAAAATGTTGAAGCGAGTTAGAAGTACGATACAATTTCCTGGTTTAACACCAGGGTGCTCATGATTTATACGTGTGCAGTGAAGATGGAGTCATGCCATGCTAATATGATAAAATGAGTTGGGATTACATTCGTTAAAGATCGTATATTTTAACAAAGTAATGATTATGCTTCTTATATTCATGGATATTATTGTTGATATCAATTACTTCATCGTTTCTCAATATTTATACCGAAACGAGAATCATGATACACATGCTAGGTAGCATTCAACATCAAAATTTCTATTTTTATCATTTACCTACTAAAGGACGAGCATGAGTTAATGAAACGGGGCACGCCCATGTGCGTCGATCTTTCACGAATTGGAGGTGGATTTGGGGATGAACACGAAGAACACGGAGTAAAACATGGGGAAATCACAAGAGAGAACACGAACACACAAGACACAATCTCCAATTACACATCCACTAAATCCACAAGAACACACGAGTCTCGAAAACGACTTCAACAAACGGATACAAGTACCGGTAGCTTCCACTCCAAAGGAGGGTCTTGAAATCCACTAGGGATCTTCCCTTGATAGGGGCCTTGGCATCCACAAGGATCTTCTCATGGAGAGGTCATCTCCCAACAGAGGAGGAATGTGAATGGAGCTATGGTCTACAAATCTCTAGCATAAGCCAACCCTAGAAAATGACCCTTGGTCCAAATATATAGGTAGCAGGAGGTAGGGGACGGAGTGGAAGCGATTTGGGCTGACACCCTCGGGCTGGCCTGGAAGGCCCATGCGCACGGTATAAGTAGGCCCCGTGTGCACGGGGGTCCCGTGGGCACGGTATACGCCCGTGCGCATGGGGTGTCCAGCATCGACAGCAGAGGGCCCTTGCGGACGGGGTCTTTTGGGGCCCGTGCGCATGGGGTATCCAGGGACTTTGGGTACCTCCATGCGCACGGGGTCTTCTAGGCCCGTGCGCACGGGGTAGCCTGGAGCTGGGCTTCTTGTCTTCAACTTGGGGCTCCGTCTTCCGTGCTTCTTGACGTTCCTCCTCCTGGCCTTGTTCATCCTTCCTTGTACTTCCTTGGGTGCTCTCCTCGTGCCTAATGATGCATAGAGTCTCGTGGTGAGGTAGCATCCAAGTTCCGTTGATATCCATAGGTATCTCAAAGAGGATGGAGTTCACCTTTGTTTCGATGGCACGCACTCGAGCTCTAGTCATAGGTCCACTTGGTGCTTGTAGCGGTGGTGTAGATTCCATTGGGATGATGGTGGGATGCTCCGCATCATCTCCCCCATTGGGGAAGATCCGTCCTCGGACATAGATCTTCATCACCATGGAAAGGGGGTAGATCCTTGACATTGAAGATGTCGCTCATGGTGTACTTGTCGCGTGGGATGTCGATCTTGTAGGCATTGTTGTTGTAGCGTGCCAACACCTTGAAAGGTCCGTCGGCTCAAGGGAGTATCTTGGACTTGCGTTCGTTGGGGAAGCGGTCCTTGCGGAGCTGTAGCCACACAAGATCACCGGTCTTGAACACCATGGGGTGCTTGTTGAGGTTGTGATTGTTGGTGACGCGGTCCACTTGACGTTCTATCGTGCACCTTGTATCTTCATGCATCCTCTTGGTGTAGCTTGCCTTTGCACTTGCGTCCATGTCGACGCGCTCTTGGAGTGGTAGAGGTAGTATGTCCAATGGGGACAAGGGTTAAAGCCATAGACCACGTCGAATGGAGACTTGCCGGTAGTGGAGTGTTGCGCGCGATTGTAGGCATACTCAGCGATGGGGAGGCATTCTTCCCATTCCTTGATGTTCTTCTTGATCAACACGCGTAGGAGAGTAAATAGCATCCGGTTCCTCACCTCCGTTTGGCCGTCGGTTTGTGGATGATATGCCGAAGAGAATAGTAGCTTGATTCCGAGATTGGCGCATAAAGTCTTCCTAAAGTAGCTTAGGAACTTGACTTAGCGATCCGAGACAATGGTCTTGGGGATGCCATGTAGTCTCAAGATGTCCCTACAATAGAGATTTGCAATATCTGAAGCATCGTCGATCCTATGACATGGAATGAAATGAGCCATCTTGGAAAAAGAATCCACAACTACAAAAACAGAATCATGGCCACTTTTTGTTCGTGTCAAACCAAGCACAAAATCCATACTAATGTCTTCCCAAGGTTGGAATGGTATAGGAAGAGGCATGTAAAGACCATGGGATTGAGCTTTTGACTTAGCTTTGCGGCATGTAGAGCATCGGTTGGTGAAGCGTGCAACATCACGGAACATCTTGGGCCAAAAGTACTTGTTGGAGAGTGTGGCATCCAAAGTGACCCATAAGTCCTCCACCGTGAGCCTCTTGCAAAAGCAACAAACGAAGAGAAGACTCGGGTATACAAAGTTTGTTAGCACGCATAAGATAGCCATCTTTCAGATAGTAGTTTGCTCATACAAGTCTTTGATATTCTGAAAACCAATTACATTCAATTCAAGTTTAGTGACAACCATGCATTTGCGGGAAAGAGCATCTGCCACAACATTTTCCTTACCTTTAATGTATTTGATGATGTAAGGAAAAGACTCAATAAATTCACTCCATTTAGCATGCCGTTTATTCAACTTAGTTTGACCCATAAGGTATTTGAGAGTTTCATGATCAGTATGAATAACAAATTCATGAGGTCGCAAATAATGTTCCCAAACATGTAAAACTCTCACCAAAGCATACAATTATTTCTCATAGATTGGATAATTAAGTTGAGCGTCGGAAAGTTCCTCACTAAAATACGCAATTGGGCGCTTCTCTTGCATAAGCACACCACCTATTCCACTACGACTAGCGTCACAATGCACTTCAAATGTTTTATCAAAGTTGGGAAAAGCAAGCAAAGGTGCATGAGTGAGCAAATTTTTAAGTTCATGGAATGCGGTGTCTTGGGAAGGACCCCACATAAATGGTGCATTCTTCTTGCTCAAAGCATGGAGAGGGGATGCAATAGTGCTAAAGTCCTTGACAAAACATCGATAGAAACCGGCTAGTCCTAGGAAACTATGCACTTGTTGCAAATCCGTTGGTGTAGGCCAAGTCTTAATAGCATCAATCTTAGTTTCATCTACATGAACGCCCTTAGAAGATACTACAAATCCTAGGAAAACTACCTTTTCAACACTAAAGGTGCATTTCTCCATGTTCGCATAAAGTTGTTCTTTCCTAAGAATTTCCAAAACATCACGAACGTGGGTAGCATGCTCCTCAAGAGACTTGCTAAAGACAAGAATGTCATCAAAGTAGAGCACAACACAATAGCCAATAAGGGGTTTCAAAACATAATGCATTACACACATAAATGTACCCGGTGCCTCGGATAAGCCCATGGGCATCACTAGCCATTCATACAGACCAAACTTTGTTTTGAAAGCCGTTTTCCACTCATTACTCTCTTGTATGCGTATTTGATAGTAACCACTTTTTAATTCAATCTTGGAAAATATAGTGGCGCCACTAAGTTCATCAAGCATATCATTTAGGCGAGGAATGGGGTGATGATAACGAATAGTTATAGCATTGATAGGACGGCAATCGGAACACATGCGAACACTACCATCTTGCTTAGGTACTAGGATCACCAGAACCACACAAGGACTCAAACTCTCATGTATATGCCCTTTATCTAGGAGTTTTTGGAGTTGCCTTTGTATTTCCTTTGTTTCTTCGGGGTTGACGCGGTAGGGTGCCTTGTTAGGAAGCGGTCCTCCGGGGATGAGGTCAATTCGGTGTTCGATCCCTTGTTTTGGTGGTAGTCCCGGAGGTAGCTCATCGAGGAAAACATCATGGAATTCCTGCAACAATTTAGATAACACAAGAGGAAGATGTTGTGAAGGGTTAGTCCAAATGACGTCATCTTTGCACACAAGTACATAGTGAAGAACGGTCGATGAGCTCTCACTCACATCCCTCAAATCACTTTTGGTGGCTAAAAGAACTATATCTCTCATGTCCCTCATCGTGGAGTCGCTTATTTTTGGTTTGTGCCACTCACTCTCTTTGAGGTGGATCACTCTCTCACTTTTATCTCCATGATGGGATGAAGTGTGTTTGTCGTCGATGACTTGACTTGGAGTCATTGGTCGAAGTACATATTGCTTGCCCTTCATTTTTAAACTATAGTGATTAGTTCGACTGTTGTGGATGACGCCACGGTCGAATTTCCAAGGTCTACCAAGTAGAAGGTGGAAAACAGACATGGGAACCACATCACACTCCAAAGTGTCTTCATAAGCGCCTATCTTGAAGGAAACTTCCACGGTGTGGTCAACTTGGAGAGTGCCAGAATCACTTAGTCATTGAACCTTGTAGGGGCGAGGGTGTTTCTTCTTGACCAATTGTAGCTTGGAACAAAGGTCCTCACTTGCCAAATTGTGGCAGCTTCCGCCGTCGATGATGACCTTGACGGACTTTCCTTGGATGCCCGCCTTGGTGTGGAAGATGTGGCAACATTGGTCCTCTAGTTCTTGTTGTTGAAGCGTCAAAACCTTGGAGACAACAAGAGCGGGGCTCCGATCGTTGTCACAAAAGATTTGTGAATCTTCATCTTCATTGACTTGACGAAGCATGGCCACGTGCTCCAATGCTTCCATCTCACCGTCACTCATAGAGTTATAGTTGACATCGTCTTGAAGGATCATGGTGCGTTTTGTTGGACATTCATAGGTCTTGTGGCCTCGGCCTTGGCACGTGAAACACTAGATGGAGCTTGTCTTGGCGGTAGCATCCGGTGTTGGAGTAGAGGATGAAGCTCTCAGCTTGTAGTTGGTTGTAGAAGGTCAGCTTGACAAAGTTGTCTTGTCCTTGTAGTTTGACTTGTCGCCGGTAGGTGTTGTTGTTTTCATAGTCGAAGGCGCATGGTTGTAGTAGCTTGAGCACTTGAGCTGTAGGTCTTGGAGGAGAACTTGGAGTACTTGTTGTCATCTTGCACTTGTCGTTCCACCTTGGTCGCTTGATGCACGAGCTCAAGTAGGTTTGAGTATGGTTGGAAGTCCGTGATTTTCTTGACTTGGTAGTTGAGGCCATTCAAGAAGCGCGCCATTGTTTGCTCGTCATCTTCCTTGACATTTGCTTGGATCATTTCAATTTCCATCTCTTGATAGTACTCTTCTACGGACTTGGTGCCTTGGTTGAGTTGTTGTAACTTCTTGAAGAGATCCCGGTTGTAGTGTGTAGGCACAAAACGAGCTTGCATGAGATCCTTCATTTGGGTCCAAGTGGTGATAGTTGGTTCACCTTTCTCCCACAAAATGAGAACGTAGTCTTGAAACTCGAGTGAAGCCATGGCTATCTTATTCTCTTCATCATAGTTGTGGAGGCGAAAGATCTTGTCAACTTTTAGTGCCCATGATAGGTAATCTTCGGGATCATTGCTTTCGGAAAACTTTGGCATTGTGAACTTGAGATTGCCGAAGCGTTGTTCATCATTGTGGTGGTGATTTCGAAATCCTTTTCTTGGATGTGGGACCCCAATGTCTTGGCCGTGTTGATGATGTTCTTGTCCTTGTTTGTCTTCGCCCTCGGATTCGTCATGATGAGATTGGGGACGGCGACGAGGTGGATGCGCTCGATTGCACATTTCTTGGTGCTCCTCTTGGCGATTGGCTTCTTCTTGTCGTTGGCGGCGAAGTTCTTCTTGTTCTTGACGTGCTTGACGGTTGCGTTCCTCCAACGCGCGAGTAGCATCACGGAGTTCTCATTGGGCTTCTACCGCTTGTTCTTCGCGGTGGCGTAGTTCTTCCTCATGGCGTTGTTATTGGCGTTCTTGTTCCAATGCTTCTTGTTGTTGTTGGTGACGCCGAGCATGCTCGCGAAGTCGATCTTGTAGCCATTTGGCATGGAAGGGATTGTCCGAAGCTTGACGTTGGCGGCCTTGGTGTGAACTTGGACCGGATTGGTCATCACGATGATGAGCCTGTGCTCGAGGTGGACTCTCGCCAGAAGAGTACTCCGATGAGTGGCGACTTGAGTTGTGCCTCCTTGACGATGTAGGTGTGGAAGAAGCGTGCTTGACCATCAAGGCGCGAGTTTCCTCCATTTGGATTGATAGCTTGCTGTTGAGGTAGTCCCTTGTTCGCACTTCGGATTCACGAACGTCGGTGGCAAGGTGCTCGATGCGGTCGTTCAAAGCGTCATGCGATTGGCGCATCTCTTTTTGCGCGCCGAAGAATTGCATCTTGGTGACGAAGGAGGTTTCGTCGTACTCTTGCTCCTCAAATGTCGGGTTGTGGATGCTTCTCCTATCCATAACACTCAAGTATATATAAGTGGAAGAGTGAAAGACAATACCAAGTACCGTTCCGTAAGTTGAAAATGGATCAAGCACTCAATGTGCTAATGTGGAAGTAGTAGAATTGGTACCGGAGATTGGTCGTCTCACACCTACACAAGTAAAGCTTATGGAGTGGCTCGGTTAGGACAAGTGGCACAAAATTTCAAGCAAATGAGATGCAAGGTATTGTAAATGTTGGGAAAGATTCACAAAATAGCAATGCAAAGCAAATAGATCAATAGCTATGTGGTACTAGGAACACACTCACGGATAGATAAATGGGATCCGTGCAACCAAGGAATGAGCACTAGATGTAAAGCCACAGAAAGATCGTGTTGCACGGATACAAGAGAGACAAATAGCTCGATTGCTCAAATGGGATAGATATGCGCTTGTGCACCAACCTATGAGAGTAACGTGCTATCTTCAATCCCAAATATGCTATGTCAGGATGAGTATGCAAAATGGCTCAATGCTATCACTATTGCTTACAAGCTCTTTTGTATCTTCTCTTTTGCATAAAAGCTTTTGATTTTTTTTTCAAGCTTGATGTTCGAGCCGAGATATGAGACAAGTATGGTGATTATGCATGGGAGAGACTTATGGCACAATGTAGATATGAATATGTACGAGAACAAGTCACACTACGGTGCACAAGTAACGTGGCCCGGAATTCTCAACAAGCTAGTCTCAATGGGTAAGCTACGCAAAAGGCTCGAAGCTATCAATGCAATGGCAAGGTATGGACAAAGATGTCGTCGAGGTTACCGTCTATGCTTACGGTTGTGGAAGTGGCCGAAGTCGATGTCGAGGTCGGAGCGATGAGTGGCGGTGATTTCGGAGTAATACCGTCCCTAATTAGCCGAAACACCTTACGAAACGGAAATCGCAACTCAAATCTCGAAAACAAAGTTTTAGGAACAATGGCGGAAGGGTATATGTGGTGGAGATGAAAAAGGCACAGAAAACAAAACTGGTGTGGCTGCTCTGTATGGCATGTGCGCATGGGGTCTTTTGAGCCCGTGGGCATGGGGTGGTCAGGGAGGCGCCCATAGGCCCGTGCGCACGAGGTCTTTTTAGCCCGTGTGCACGGGGTGGTCAGGGAGTTTCGGGGAGGCCCGTGCGCACTGGGTCTTTTGAGCCCGTGGGCACGGGGTGGCTGGAAAATTTTGGGAAATTCGAAAAGTCTGTGGCTATGAGAAAGTTTTTGGGGATTCTTTTGGATAGGAAGCTAGATCCACTTGCTAGGCACACATTCCATGGATCAAAACCAACAAAAACTCACGAGAATCAACAATTGGAAAAAAATTGTATGGCTATTTTTGTGGGGATTTTTGAATTGGGACAAAATCAAATAAAATTAGGCTAGAAAACGAAGAGGGGAGGCTCCAAATTCGTGATCAACGTGGCTCATGATACCAAGATGATACGGGGACGTCCGTGTGCGTCGATCTTTCACGAATTGGAGGTGGATTTGGGGATGAACACGAAGAACATGGAGTAAAACGTGGGTAAATCACAAGAGAGAACACGAACACACAAGACACAATCTCCAATTACACATCCACTAAATCCACAAGAACACACGAGTCTCGAAACGAGTTCAACAAATGGATACAAGTACCGGTAGCTTCCACTCCAAAGGAGGGTCTTGAAATCCACTAGGGATCTTCCCTTGATAGGGGCCTTGGCATCCACAAGGATCTTCTCATGGAGAGGTCATCTCCAAAGAGAGGAGGAATGTGAATGGAGATATGCTCTACAAATCTCTAGAATAAGCCAGACCTAGAAAATGACCCTTGGTCCAAATATATAGGTAGCAGGAGGTAGGGGACGGAGTGGAGGCGATTTGGGCCGAAACCCTCGGGGTGGCCTGGAAGGCCTGTGTGCACGATCTAAGTAGGCTCCGTGCGCACGGGGGTCCCGTGGGCACGGTACACGCCCGTGCGCACGGTACACGCCCGTGCGCATGGGGTGTCCAGCGTCGACAGCAGAGGGCCCGTGCGCACGGGGTATCTAGGGACTTCGGGTACCTCCGTGCGCACGGGGTCTTCTGGGCCCATGGGCACGGGGTAGCCTAGAGCTGGGCTTCTTGTCTTCAGCTTGGGCTCCATCTTCCATGCTTCTTGACGTTCCTCCTCTTGGCCTTGTTCATCCTTCCTTGTACTTCCTTGGGTGCTCTCCTCGTGCCTAATGATGCATAGAGTATCGTGGTGAGGTAGCATCCAACTTCCGTTGATATCCATATGTATCTCAAAGAGGAGGGAGTTCACCTTTGTTTCGATGGCACACACTCGAGCTCTAGTCATAGGTTCACTTGGTGCTTGTAGCGGTGGTGTAGATTCCATGGGGATGATGGTGGGATGCTCCGCATCAGTTAAGCTTGGGGATGCTCATACATCTCCAACATATCTATAATTTTTTATTGTTTCATGCTATTAATATTATAAATCTTGGCTATTTTATATGCAATTATATACTATTATATATCTTTTTTTGGGACTAACCTATTAACCCAATGCCAGATCTTGTTTTTCCGTGTTTTTGGCCTTTCAGAAAATCACTACCAAACGATGTCTAAATATGATGAAACTTTACAATTATTTTTTCTGGGCCAAAAGAGACCCTAGAATGTTCGGGAGGAGGCTAGAAGTGGTAGGGCTCAGCGATGAGCTCACCGGGCGCGCCATGGGTGGTAGGGCACGCCCCCTAGCTCGTGGCTCCCCCGTACACTATTTTGACCTAATTCTACTTCTATAAATTCCCATATATTCCCAAACCACCAGAGAGACACCCGAAACACTTTTTCCACCACATCAAGCCTCTGTTCTTTCGCGATCCCATCTGGAGACGTTTTCCAGTACTCTGCTGGAGGGGGAATCGATCACAAAGGCAATCTACATCAACCTTGCTGCCTCCATGATGATGCGTGAGTAGTTCACCACAGACCTACGGGTCCATACATAATACCTAGATGGCTTCCTCTATCTCTTTGATCTTCAATATCATGTTCTCCTCGATATTCTAGGAGTTCTATCCAATGTAATCTTCTTTTGCGGTGTGTTTGTTGGGATGTGATGAATTGTGACTTTATGATCCGATTATTCATTGAAAGTAATTGAGACTTTTGTGAACTTTATTATGCATGATTGTTATAGCTTTGTATTTCTCTCTAATCTATCTGTTTGGTTTGGCCAACTAGATTGATTTATCTTCAGTGAGGAGGTGTTTTGTAATCGGTTCAATCTTGCGGTGCTCTATATTCCAGTGATAGAAGGGGACAAGACACGTATTTGTATTGTTGCCATTAAGGTTAAAACGACAGGGTCTGAACATATTTCTTGTATTATTTGTCTATATCATGTCATCTTGCTTCAAGCATTACTCTGTTTGTTATGAACTTAATACCTAGAGAGGCAAGCATAGAAGCGAGTAGATACAAAATCATTTCGGTCTACTTATCACAGATGTAATGCCCATATACATGATCATTGCCATGAATAACAGGATAACTATGCACTTTTCTATTAATTGCCCAACAGTAATTTGTTTACCCACCATATGCTATTTGTTCGAGAGAGAAGCGTCTAGTGAAAACTATGCCCCCCGGTCTATTTACTCATATTGCTAAAAAACAAAATAACTTGTTGATATTTATTTCTTTTATTTTACTTTTCCTTTTTATGTATCTATTACTATCAGAATTAATCCTTGCAAGTAACAAGTTCAAGGGGATTGACAACCCTCTTGCTCACATTGGGTGCATATGTTTGCTTTTGTGTGTGTAGGTGCCGACGTCGAGAGTTTGTTTGGTTCTCCTATTGGTACGATAACCTTGGTTCACACTGTGGGAAATACGTATTTCTACTATATTGCTTCGCCCTTCATCTTCGGGGAAAAATCCCAACGCAGCTCACAAGCAGCATCCTCACTCCCGGATCCTTCCACGTCAACCGCGGGGGAAAACACATGGGTTCCCATGGCCGAGGCCCACACCTCGGTTGATGAGGTCCAAGGGGATCAAATCCATTTGGTTAATATGGGCGCAGGGCTAGAACAACCCAGGTCCTCGGCACCCACTGCCTTGGAGCCTCTATGGCAACTCGAGGTAATAGTCTCCTCCCTTGAGGGGGTGGAGCCGAGGTGGCAGGAACTGGAGGAAGCTATGGCAAGCTCCTCCATTCTACCCTAACACCGTGTGCTCCTGGTCTCGGCATTCCACCACTGTTGGTCTATGGAGACAGGAATGAAGGAGGCCTTTAAGGGTCTCTTCAATGGCTTTGAGGTATGTCAATACAATTTAGATTTCCTTTGCAATCTAGCCATTTTTTAGTTAACAACTAACACACCCAGTAGCCCTTGATGAACTAGGTTTGGAAAATCTTGTCCGAAGACTTAATTTTCTGTAAAAAAAATTAACCAAGTATGCTTAAGATAGTGATAGTAGCCCCCGAGCCCTAAGTTAGTTTCTAGGAAATGACTTGGGGGTCGTCTGTATGTTAATCATATGTAAATGCTAATATGCAGTAGCCCCCGAGACTCTGGTTGGATTGAAAAATCCGAGCAGAGGATCGAATATCGTTTTCGAGGACTAACCTTTAATTTAAAGGTCTTCACCTCTACCTCTACATCCAACTCCAAGGAGTTGGAAGAGCTTAAAAACAAGCTTGCATGCTCTAAGGAGGACATCGATCTGCTTAGAAAGCAGATTGGTGACGCGCAAGTCGAGTCAAATTTTTTACTAGTTTCATGTTATTTTTCTTTGATAAAAACGTCACTAACACAAAAGGTCTACCCCTTGCTTTAACAACCGGTGCGGCCGAAGTTGAGACCCTCCGGGCCGAGCTTTGGTCGTCGAGCTCAAAAAGTTGAGCTCGACACTTAAGTAGAGCCAAAGTCAGGCGAGGGTGGATCGTGAGGAGCTTCTGCAAGTTAAGAAGATAGCCGTCGGTGAGTCGTACTTACTGAGATGCGTCTTTGACGATATCCAGTTCGCCCAACTAACTCAAACCTGGTGTTCCTGAGACGCCTTCATGGACCCGCCGAGGAGTGCGGCAGACGCCTGCTGATACTACGTATCCCATGATGGTGATGCCTAAAAGTCCTTCTGGGCACTATTTCAGGCTCCGTCGCATCCACCACTCCTCAGCGACCAGGTCAAGTAGCTGGTGGAGTTGCACCGCATGGCGAAGCCGGCGATCGAAGACCTCTTGAAAACACAACATGCTCCCTTGGTGGTTTTGATAATTCATGACAACATACATTGTCTCTTGGACTAATACTTTTATCTAGTGTATTTCAGATTAAGTCCACAGAGAGGGTTGGCCAAAGGATTATGGAACTTGTGGATAACCCCAAGATGCAAGGAAATGGATTGGCAAAGCTTCAAGCAAGAGGACTCTACATTTTATTTTGTGAGAAATCACTTTGAGTCCATAGGAAAGCCAATACTATTAAAAGGGGGTAAGGTACTGTTCGTGAACAAAATGCTCATACGCGCACAAGTGATAGTCACCAAAAACACCCACAAGCTCTTCCACAAAAGTCTATCCAAAGTCAAATATCCAAAATTAGTGCAACCAACACTTTCCACTCGGTGCCACCGATTCCCAAACTCAGACAGACCCATGCCAAACCCTAGCCAGTCGGTACAACCGATTCTGCATCGGTGCCACCGAGTTCAGTTGCCAACTCTCTGTTTAGCTATTTTCAGTCTTCGGTACCACCGAGACTTGCCAGTCGGTCTCACCGAGTTTCTGGACCAACTCTCTGGATAGCCATTCACAGGAATCGGTACCACCGAGAATTGTGGATCGGCGCCACCGAGTTTCTGGACCAACTCTCTGGTAAGGCATGGTCGAGAATCGGTACCACCGAGATGTGAGAATCGGCGCCACCGAGATTGCGCAATCTGACCGTTGGTCACCTGATCGGTACCACCGAGATTTATATATCGGTCTCATCGAGATTCAAAAGTTACTGCCTGTTGGTCACTTCGGTACCGCCGAGATTCACACATCGGTGTCACCGAGTTGGTCACTTTAGGTGTAACGGTTGGATTTTTGGAGATGCCTATATATACCCCTTCACCACCACCCACTCGAAAGAGAAGCACTCAGAACTATTCCATACTTGCCCCATCCTATTTTCTGAGAGAGAGCCACCTACTCATGTGTTGAGATCATGCCACTACTGGAATTCAGTTATTTGCCGTCTGCCAGATCTTTGTCGTCTGCTGGCAGATGGCAAAGAAGGTGTTTGCCGTCTGCTGCCATAAAGCAGACGGCAAAGAGCTGGCTGACGGCAACGGTTCTGTTTGCCATCTGCTAGTCCTTTGCCGTATGCCAGCAGACGGCAAAGACCCTAAAGGCAGATGACAAAGAGGCTAGATAGGTCCCAATGGACCTTGGTCCCACTGGCAAAGAGGTATGCCGTCCTCCTGGTCTTTGCCGTCTGCCATGCTCGGCTTTGCCGTCCGCAAGCGGACGACAAAGGGGATGCACCTCTAACGACCGTTTTCCCCCCGGCCCCATTACCCCCGCACTCTCTCCTCCCGCCCCCCCTCTCTCTCCACCCACACACACCGCGCGCGGCCAGCTCCCCGCGGCGAGCCCCCTCCCCCCATTGCCGCCCCCTCCCCCGCGCCGCCCCCACCACCGCAGCTCCCTGCTGCGAGCCCCCTCCCCCCTCGCCGCCCCCTCCCCCGCGCCGCCCCCACCGCCGCTACGAGCCCCCACCACCCGCGCCGAGCCTCCTCCCCCCCTCGCCGCCCCACTCCCCCGCGCCGACCCTCCTCCACCCGCGCCTCCCCGCGACGCCTCACCGCCGGAGCAGGACGCAGCGCCGCCCCCCTCTCCGCGGCCTTCCTCCCCTGTGCCGGCCCTCCTCCACCACCGCGCCGGCCCTCCTCCACCGGCCCTGCCAGGTGAGCTTTTTTTCCTGTTTTTTCCTGTTTAGTTTAGGTTACTAGTGCTAGTTTAGTTTAGTTTACTGTTTTTTTCTGTTTTTTTATTGTTTAGTTTCGGTTAGTGCTAGTGCTTGTTTAGTTAAGTTAGTGCTAGTGTTTAGTTTTTTTACTGTTTAGTTTAGTTTACTGTTTAGTTTAGTTTAGGTTAATTTGTGTTTGGTTTAGGTTAGTGTTAGTTTTAGGTTTTGGTTTAGGTTTAGATAATTAGAAGAAGAAGAAGATAGATGAGAGAAGGTGCTGACTCCCGACCCCCGACACCTCTTCTGCCTCCTGTTGACCGGGAAGGTGCTTTTTGGCCGTCCAGAGGCCGATGGGGTCATAGTTTTGTAAATTATGAGATAGGTCACATATTTTCCGATTTTGTTATAAAAAACATCATATTTGTGTTGATCGGGTGGATTTCAATGTGCAGTTGTTCGACGACCTCCCCGTGCATTGGACGAGCTCTGCCCCTGCGTTCGTGGGTGAGCACAAATGACTTCTCCTCCTCCCCCCTTAATTTGCTCTGTTCCGTTCTTCGTGCCGATGACACGTGCTAGCTATAGGTGTCTTCAATCATCAGTATGCGTGACCAGTATGCGTCTCCCGTTCGAAAGGGCGACATCTATAAATATGCATGTCTTTGCATATTTATAACCGCCGTCCTTTCGAATTGTCCAACGTTATCCATGGACAGCCCGAGTACGTGTAGATTGGGTTCGTTTTCCCTTATGCTCTGCTTCGGATCCGATGCGGAATTTCATCAGTGCCTCCCTGTTGTTCTCCGGGTACACATCCTCTCTGCTTATTGCTGAGACGTGTATTAGGAGAACAGCGGGGAGGTGCTGCCAAAATTTTGCGTCAGATCCGGAGCAGAGCATGGGAAAACGAACCCAATCTACACATACTCGGGTGGGATTAACGTGTAGGTTGCATGGACGTAATAAAACTGACAAACTTGATTAACTGATGAATGTAGATGATGAATTATATATATATTTCTTGTGTGTTTAGTAGGTAGGCAAGATGAGTGATCGTGCGTGGATGTACACCGGTCACCCTAGTCAGAAAGACATGACCATTCAATGGTTAACAAAAACCAAGGGGTTTCTGGGAGCCACATTTGCAAATGGCCAGGAAATAACCTGGTGCCCCTGTGTCCGGTGCGACAACCATAAAAAGTAGACACAGGATGAAATGGGTAAACACTTGCAGAAGTGGGGTTTTACGCCTGATTATACGGTGTTTAGATTTCATGGTGAGTCCGCCCAACGTGCCAGAGCTGAGGTGGTTCGTCGTCGCACCGACGAGCATGGTACCGGGATCGAAGACATGGTGCAAGACTTTGATGATGCTAGGGATTCGGATGATGAGATGGAGGAATCTGCAAAGGCCTTCTATGAAATGTTGGAGTCTTCAAAACGTCCTCTCCACGAGCACACTGAGCTTTGTCAGCTGGATGCCATCGCGCAAGTAATGGCTCTAAAGGCTCAGTTCAACCTGGGCACAGAATGCTACGACGCGATGATGACAATATTTGGACGCTTTCTACCCAAAGGCCATGTATTGCCTGCAAACCTGTACCAGTCGGACAAAATCCTACGCGCGCTTAAGATGCCCTATGAGAAGATAGATGCCTGTGAGAATGGATGTGCCTTATTTAGGCTTGAGTATGCGGGCTTGAACTATTGTCCCATTTGCAAGTCTTCCAGGTATGTTGTGGTAGACAACGGTATGGGTGAGAAGAGTCAGACCAAAATCCCAGTTAATGTTCTTCGGTATATGCCAATCATACCAAGACTTCAACGTCTTTTCATGGTCGAAGATACGGCCAGACAGATGACGTGGCATAAATTGGGCAAAAGAACCGAAGTAGATGCAGATGGGAATCCGATGTTGGGACACACTTCAGACGCTTTTGCGTGGAAGCACTTCGATGCATTACATAAGGATAAAGCGGCAGATCCAAGGCATCCTCGAGTCGCCATCACCACGGATGGGTTCAATGTGTTTGGTATGACGGCAACCCAATACAGTTGTTGGCCTGTATTTGTCATTCCACTCAATCTCCCCTCGGAGAGATTATGAAAAGAAAGAACATTTTCTTGACGTTGATAATTCCAGGGCCCAACTATCCGGGGAAGAATATGAATGTGTACATGCATCCGCTTAAGGATGAATTGCAAGAAGCTTGGGATAATGGGATCAAGACATATGACGCCGCTACAAAACAAAACTTCAAAATGCATGTGTGGTACATGTACTCGACGCATGACTTGCCGGCGTATGCGCTATTCGTTGGATGGTGTGTGCATGGAAGGTTCCCGTGCCCCACATGCTAGGCAGCTCTTCAGTTCCGTTGGCTGCAGGCGGGTTGCAAGTATTCTTGCTTCGACTTGCATAGACAGTTCCTGGATCCTCGTCATAAGTTCAGAAAAGACAAGAAGAATTTCATCAAAGGTAGAGTTGTCAACAACTCTGCACCACCTGCATTGACAGGCCAACAGACCCTGGATCAGGTAAACGCTCTCGAGCCTGATCCAAAGCGTCCAGGATATTTCAAAGGGTATAATTCGGAACACGCCTGGACTCACAAGATATGCTTGTGGGATCTGCCTTACTTTAAAGACCTCCTTTGCCCACACAACATCGACGTGATGCACACTAAAAAGAATATCGCCGAGGCCCTTTTTGGTACATTGTTTGGCATAGAGGGGAAGTCAAAGGATAATCCTAAGGCTAGAGTCGATCAGGAGGCTCTATGTGATAGACCGTTACAAAACATGCGACAACCGAAAGGAAAGAAGAACTGGAGGAAGCCAACGGCATGGTTCAATCTTGGAAGGCCAGCTATGAGGGAAATGATCTTGTGGGTGAAAATGCAGTTGATGTTCCCCGATGGGTATGCAGCAAATCTAAAGAGGGGAGCGAGTCTTGACAAATTGAAAATATTTGGTTTCAAGAGTCATGATTGGCACATATGGCTTGAGCGGGTAATGCCGGTGATGTTGCGTGGCTTTATCCCTAAGGATGAATGGCTAGTACTGGCAGAGCTGAGCTATTTCTTCCGTGCTCTTTGTGCGAAAGAACTATCACCTGACGTGCTAGATGAACTGGAAGAGTTGGCACCGGAGTTGATCTGCAAGTTAGAAAAGATCTTTCCACCGGGCTTCTTTAATCCAATGCAGCATTTGATTTTGCATCTCCCGACCGAGGCAAGATTGGGGGGCCCGTGCAAAATCGTTGGTGCTTCACAACTGAGAGGATGTAGAAGACGCTTCGAGCAAAATGTAAAAATAAACGTAGAATTGAAGCATCGATGGCCGAGGCATTCATTACTGAGGAGGCGGCAAACTTCGTGACAGCACACTACGAAGCCAAGAATCGTCATTTGCATAATCCGAAGCCTCGGTACAATGATGGCGACCGTGAAAAAGGTCGATCCAACCTCAGTCTATTCAAAGGGAAGCTCGCACCAGCCGGTGCTTCGAAAGCAATAGCGTTGGATGTCAAAGAATGGCGGACCATTTCGTTGTATATCTTCAACAACCTAACAGAAGTGTGGCCGTACATCGAGTAAGTTCTTGGTACATTGTTTCGCAACTTCTAATTCCTTTGAACTCCTCTTATTCCCGGATATGTGATACAGTCGATACGTCGCCAAATTCTCAGATGGAGCGGTGATCCAAAAGGATTCCATCGAAGAGTATGAGCTTCTGGCAAAGCATGGAGGCGGCTATCCTGGTTTCATCTGTTGGTTCAAACAAACGGTAATTTCCGTTAGACCATATCATTTCTTCGTCTAGTTTGCGGCTAATGCAACAATCCTTTTGTATTAAACTTGTAGGCTAATTCAGAGTCTATGGACGCCGAATTGAGACAAGTCGCTAATGGTTTTGACTATAAGGTCTGTTCATTTGACAAATACGACATCAACGGGTATCGTTTTCGTACTTTTGGCAAAGAGCTATCTATGGCCAACCGAAAATCTACAAATTGTTGTGTCTCTGCTATCGGCGAAGGAGGTGTCGAGTATTATGGAAGAGTTGAAGCAATGTATGAACATATATTCTTTGGTGAAAACCCACCAAACGTCGTAGTCTTCAAATGTTATTGGTTCCAGCCGAAGGAGACTGGAAGGACTCATGAACATATAGGGCTAGTCAAAATCAAACAAAGCACCCATTTAGATGTTCCCGATGTTTATATTACGGCTCAACAGGCGACCCAAGTTTTTTATCTACCGTGGGCCTGCCAAACTGATCCAAATCTGAATGGTTGGGAAGTCGTTTATGATGTGCCGCCACGTTTTAGACCACCTCCCCTCAATGAAGATGATTATGAACCTCACATTAACCCAGACACATATGAAGGAGAATTCTTCCAAGAAACACGTCTTTCCAAAAAACGTTTCAAGAACCGCTCTACTTCACCCCAGAACATTGAAGTAGATAGTGACAGTGAATCCGACTTCACCCCTGAGCCGGAACAAGAAGAGACGGAAGAAGAAGAGGTTACTGCTGCGGATGACCTCTCAATGCTTGACCGATTACATAAAGGAGGCCTTCCACATGTTGTTCCCGATAGTGATGATGATGATGCATTTATTGATGATAGTGATGATGATGATGCATTTATTGATCCTGGAGCATATATAGACGATGAAGATTATTATTAGTTCATGTCAGGTATTATTCAATTTTTATTATATACATGATGATGATACACTCAAATTATATATATACATATTATTATTCATGTCGGTATTCAATCTTTTTATGTTGTACTAATTTCGTTTACTCTTTGTCATGGCAGGTGTTGAAAGATGGTGGGCGCGGGTCGAGAGCGATCCGAGGCTCCTTCGTCGGCGCGTGGTGGGAGGGGTACTTCCATTCCACCCCAAACTCTCCGGAGAGTGTTGTATGACAGTATTGGGACACCCGAGGGCGCTTCTTCGTCGGCGAAGTTGCCGACCGGGAGAGGAGGTCGGGGGAGAGGTAGGAAGGCTCCTAAAGGTACACGTGGTGGCCGCGGGAGAGGTAGGAAGGCTGCTATGCCTTCCTCGCCGCCACCCCCAGCTGATTCACCCGAGCACAGGACTGCTACGGTGGACCCGTCTGAGGTGGAGGCTACAAGGACTCCTGTCCACGAGCCTCGGGTCGATGATCCTTCTGTCTCAGACGCTTTGACCCGTGAGACTCCTGTGCCAGACGCTTCGTCCCGCGAGACTCCTGTGCCAGACGCTTCGTCCTACGAGACTCCACACGCTTCGACCGGCTGGGATACCTGGCCGGATCAGCATCAGCCGGAGCCGAGTGGCCATGCTGATGGTGGCGGGGATCAGTTTTCTGATAGCGGGGACGAGGTGGCTGAGGGGGCCACCGTCTACGAGAGTGGGTGTACACGGCTCCCGCCCGTGCCGACGACCCACGAGCAGAGGTGGCCGATTAAGCCTGAGTCGCTGAAGTAAGTGCATTTACTCTTTTTAAACCTTTTGCCTTCATGTTTCTTCACATATCTAATGTGTTGGCTTTGTCATACTGCAGGGGTTGGATTCACGCCAAGGATGTCCGCAGGCACAACTCCATCTTTGGTGTGCTTTTACGGCATAACTTCCCGGGGTTTGTCACGTTGCCCGGCGAGGGTCAGCTTCCAGAGTTAGGATTGAAATGGGAGCACTACTTGTCTGCCCCAGCGCCGCCGGAGGAGATGATCGACGGTGTGTTGTGCCACACGAGGGCCGACATGGTGATCAGAAAGTTCTGGGTAATTTCTCCTTTACACAATTAAAAATCAATAATAGCTATTTATTGTACTAATCAGTGTTGTCTCGTTTGATTGCAGACCTTCTACAGGTGTGAGGAGGGATATGAGGAGGCCGCGGCAAAGCTTATCGATTACGAGTGCAGGCGCCTACTACAGAACTTACGGCACGAGGCTCGGGTACAGGCTATTCGAGACTACTACGCCTCACGGCGTATTAAGAAGGACAAGTCCTCGTCCCGCCGAAAGTTTCTGGACAAGGAGCAGTACATGAAGGTAATTATCTATTCTTAAGGCCTTGTACTTAGTTTCCTTGCTTTGATTCGTAGGCGTAGCTCTCAAATTTCTCTTTACTAACTTAGGTGCCCCCGAGATGGTGTGCGGATAAGATGAATTGTTGGGAGGCGTTGGTGAATGAGTGGTGCTCTAACGAATGGCGAGTCGTCCACGACGATGCCAAGGAACGGCGTGCCCAAATGGAAGGTGTGCCACACCATCAAGGCAGCGCCAACTTATTTCAGTTCGGGCTGAACTGGGTATGTGGTTTGCTTCATGATTCCTGCAATTCATTTTTTGATGCTAGCTTGACCCCTTTATTAATACTTTGTTCCTCTCTTGTAGGCTCATTACAATAAGACAGAGGTGCCACAGGTGTACGACCTCTATGCCATGGCCCATACTGCCTTGTACAAGAAGGCCAAGGCATTCTCTGAGTCTGACCTCGATAATGCCCAGAACTTCACCAACATCTCTTCCCACAACAAGCTCGTGAGGTATAGAGATGTGGGGAAGGCGGTGAATGGGGAGGACTTCAACCCGAGCCAGCATCCTATTGATCCAGACCTGGTGATGATAGCTCGCGACGGGAGGCCCCATGGCTCGATAGCCATTGGAGATGGACTTATACGGTCTTGGCGCACTCTTCGGCAGATCAAGGCGCGCCAAACGAGCTCCTGTCCTGAGATGACGCCTCGTCCATGGCCAGTCCAGCTCGCCATCGAGGTTAGACATACGGACTCAGATAGCTTTCCTCCATTACATTGTGTTTGCGAACAAAGATGATTACAATGCTAACGAGGAGTTGTGTTGTAGGCTGCTCTGCAGAAAGAGAGAGAGACAACCCAGGCGCTTCTGGCAGAACAGGCCCGGCAGGCAGCGGAGGAGAAGAGGGATTTGGAGGAGAGGACAGCTAGGTTGTTGGAGGAGGAGAGGGAACGGAACGATGCATCTCACCGGGCCATGTACGAGCTCCTCCTGGTAAGTTTCTTCTTCATATTAGCCAAATCATGCACTACATGTTCGTTTCATTAATAACCAATATGATTGACTTGTCAAAACTAAATGTGCAGACTTTGTGTGAGAAGACCGGCCAGACCCCTTCGCCGATGCCAGTCATTACCACGGCTGGAACGGTGAGTTTCATTTCAATGTTCATTAGTTACTAGTCTTAACGTTTCACCGTCATCATGCTAACTCAAATGATCTTTGGTACAACATAACTCCCGAGCCGCATCGCACGATCCTTCTCCTGGGCCAAGTAGTGCTCCAGCTGACACCGTCCCGAGCAACCCCGGTGCTTCACCTCCGTAAGCCCTAATATGCCACTTACTTGGCTCATTTTCTCAAACAAAGACAAACATAGCACTTAGACAAACTGAGCACAATGACAAACTTAGCACTTAGACAAATGTCATATTTTACCTAAGTTAGCTTTGTTTCCTCTAAAATGACATAGTAAGCTTACTTACCTCCAAAATGACATATTGTACCTAAGTTAGCTCTAAAATGACCTATACTTAGCATTGTTTCCTCCAAACTGACATAATAAGCTTAGTTAACTCAAAAATGGCATAATAGACTTGGTAACCTCATAGATGCCATAGACTTAGCTTATTTTCTTGCAAAATGACACAATAAGCTTAGTTAGGTCAAAAATGTGATAATTACCTAGGTTAGCTCTAAAATGACACAAATAAGCAATAAGGAGAAGAAAAACAAGAGGAGACAGAGAGAGAAGAAAAACGCTTCTTCATCTTCTTCTTCTTCTACTTCTTGATCTTCTTCTACTTCCTATAGTATTCTTTTTCTAACTTTCTTATTTCCAATTTTGCAGATTTGATTGAGTTCACGGCAGCTTGCTTTGATGTAGTGCTAGTGTTTACTTTCAGTTTTCATTTTGTATCGATGAACTTACGTGAAACTTTCTACCTATATGTATGAGACTATGTATGTATGGATGAAACTATTGTAATATGGTGAACAAAGTGACATTTGATACTTTCAATTTGGTATAATTGTTGGTTGATCATATCCATATGGCAGGGATCTTGTTTCTGTGAAATATATATATACATATCATATATTTGCCTGTGAAAATTGTTGAATATAACAAAAACAAGCAAAAAATAAGCAATACAACCTCTTTGCCATCTGCCCCGAATGGCAAAGACCGCTATGCCGACGGCCACCGTCGACAAAGAGGACACGTGGCAGCCACCTGTTAAACCTGGGAGCGGCAGGCCTGGGCCATTTGGCTTCTTTGCCGACGGTGGCCATCGGCATAGCAGGGGCGGATGACAAAGGGTTGGCTTCTTTGCGGACGGTGGCCGTCGGCATAGCGGGGGGGGGGGACAACAAAGAGTTGGCTTCTTTGCCGACGGTGGCCGTCGGTATAGTGGGGGCAGACGGCATAGGCCTGTGTGGGGCCGGCCATCGCAGACGGCAAAGGACTGAGTGTTTGCCGTCCAGGGGCTGACGGCAAAGGCCTGTGTGGGGGCCCGTTAGCCACCTAATGGTGCTAACGTGAGTACTACGCCGTCCAGGCTCTTTGCCGTCTGCAGGCTGACGTCAAAAAATCTTTGCCGTCCGATGTGCCAATGCAGACGGCAAAGGACCTCTTTTCCGGGGTTTATTCGGCCCGAAATTTTGCCGTCCGCTGGCGGACGGCAAAGTTATTTGTCGTCCGTGGTTGCTCCTTTGCCGTCTGCCATGGCGGACGGTAAAGAACCTGATTCCTGTAGTGTGCCATTCCATTCCAACCATATGAATCTTGATCTCTAGCCTCGCCAAGTTGGTTTCCACCAAATCAATCTCTTCTACCAAGCCAAATCTGTGAGAGAGTGATTGTGTGTTGAGGAGTCAAGGAGTTCATCGACATTGCCGATCCTATTACCTTTTGGAGGGTGGTCCCTCCTCGATTGGTTAGGGGTCGCTTGGGAGCCTCCTACTTCATGTTGTGGAGTGAACCAAGAAGTTTGTAAGGGCAAGGAGATCGCCTACTTCGTGAAGATCTACCCATAGTGAGGTTAGTCCTTCGTGGATGGAAGCCGTTATGGAATAGTCAAGGTTGCTACTTCGTGGACCCTTATGGGTGGAGCCCTCCGTGGACTCTCGCGACTGTTACCCTCCGTGGGTTGAAGACTCCATAAACGTGGATGTACGATAGCACCACCTATCGGAACCACGGGAAAAATCTTCGTGTCCCTCATGCGTTTGATCTCCCTATCTCAACTCTTTACTTTCATGTGCAATGTCTTTACTTTCCACTGCCATACTTGTTGACATGCATGTGTAGGGTGTGCTAGACTTGCTATAATTGTTAAAATCTGCCAACCAATTAACTTGGGAAAAGGTTAGGTTTTAAATTCCTGCTAGTAGTCTATTCACCCCCCCCTCTAGACACTCTTCTAGTGATCCTACAAGTGGTATGTAAGCATTGGTCTCCATTGCTTCGGTTTCATCACCGTGGAGGAAGATGGATGTGTCTAGTATAGGGAGTTTAAGTTGTAGAGTCCCTATTCTTGATGGAGAGTAATATAGTCAATGGAAAACTTTGATGCTTGAGCTATTTAATGAATTTCAATTGAGCAAGTATGTTAAGAGCCCCTATGTACCTCCCATTGATCCTTTACATCCCACACATGAAGAGGAAATTGATATGCTATGCAAACTTAGAACTGTTAATCTCATCGTTAGAGCATTGTCTAGAAATGTGCTTAATCAAATGAAGAATTTTGAATGTGCTTATAGATTGTGGGATGACTTGGAGAAACGATATCCAAGTTATTCATCGAGTAATCTTGATGAAATTCTTCATAAAACTATTGCCTTTCACAAAATGACGCCTAGTGATCCCATGTTTGATGATTATCTATTTGAGCTTAGAGACCTCATGCGTGCTAAAGGAGATGTCATAACTATCAGCAACATCATTGTTGAAGCCATTCGAATACACAAGTTTGAACATTGTCATGATCACAACCCTAACGAATCTCTTGTTCTTTGTGACGAGGATTTCCCACTGGATGATGACAATGTGGAACATGGCTACTATGATGAAGATGAGCTGTTCGACATCGAGTATGAGAAGATCATGAAGAATCTAAGTCTCATGGCAAACTTCAAGGATTACATGTCCGGAGGAAAAGAATGGATTCTCGACAGCGGATGCACCGATCATATGACCAGAGATAGAGAAATGTTTGAAGAGATCACACCAAACCATGGACCGTGAAGGTACGTAACGTTTGGAGACAACTCCAAGGGTAAGGTACTCGGTCTTGGGAAGGTGGCCATATCCCATGATAGCTCTATTCAAAATGATATGCTTGTTGAATCCCTTGGCTACAATCTTCTTTCCGTATCTAGACTTGCCGACTTTGGTTTTAATGTGCTATTCACGAAAATAGATTGCCAAGTGTTTCGTCAAGATAATCATAAAATGGTCTTTACCGGTTTCCGTAGAGGTGATCTATACATTGTCGATTTCACTAAAAGATCCAAACCTCGTACTTGTCTTATTGCAAAATCCTCTAAAGGTTGGCTTTGGCATAGAAGACTAGGACATGTTGGCATGCGTAATCTAGACAAGCTTATCAAAGGTGATCATATACTTGGTGTTAAAGATGTTGTCTTTGACAAAGATAGACTTTGTAGTGCCTGTCAAGCTGGAAAGCAAGTAGGTGGAAGTCATCCCGTTAAGAATATCATGACTACTAGGAGACCACTCGAGTTACTTCACATGGATCTTTTTGGTCCCAATGCTTACAAGAGTCTCGGTGGAAATTCCTATGGTCTAGTTATAGTTGATGATTTTTCCAGATTTACGTGGGTATTCTTTCTTGATGATAAGTCGCAGGTACAAAAGATCTTCAAGAACTTCATTCGCAAAGCGCAAAATCAGTTTGAAGTGAAGATCAAGAAGGTTCGGAGCGATAATGGATCGGAGTTCAAGAACACCCATGTGGATACCTTCCTTGACGAAGGTGTCTCACATGAGTTCTCGGCTACGTACACGCCTCAAAAAATGGAGTTGTTGAGAGGAAGAACCGGACGCTTATTGAGATGGCAAGAACGATGCTTGACGAATACAAGACGCCAAGACACTTTTGGGCAGAAGCCGTGGAAACAGCATGGCATGCCACAAACCGACTCTACTTGCACAAGCTTCTTGGTAAAACGGCATACGAGCTACTCACCGGTAACAAACCCCAAGTTGGATACTTTCGGGTATTCGGCTCAAAGTGCTACATTCTTGACAAGCATCGTCGTACTAAATTTGCTCCTAAATCTCATGAAGGTTTCCTACTTGGTTACGGATCGAACTCTCACACTTACCGTGTCTACAACAACTTCACTCGAAAAGTTGAAGAGACGGTAGATGTGAAGTTTGATGAATTTAATGGTTCGCAAGTCGAACAATTGCCAAATGATGTAGGTGATAAGGACCATTCAAAAGCTATCCAAGACTTGTCCATCGGCAAGATTCGTCCAATGGAGGTGAAGGAAAGTACTTCATCGACTCAAGTGGAAGCCCCTACTTCACGTCAAGGTGAACCTAAACACGACATGGAGGCATCCACAAGCGGTACATGACAAGATGATGAAGAAGAGGAAGTACATCATGAAGATCCACCACCACCTCAAGGGAACGACACTTTCAACAACAACGAAGATGAAGGAGATGATGATGATGAAGAAGCTCCACCATCCAACAAGCCTAAGCTACCCCGAGTTCAAGCAAGAGTGACCAAGAACCATCCCCTAAACCAAATCTTTGGTGACATACAAACCGGGAGAATCACTCGCTCTAAAACTCGCTTAGCTAATTTTTGTGATCATTATTCTTTCATCTCTAGCATTGAACCCTTGAAGGTAGAACAAGCTCTTGAAGACCCGGATTGGGTGAACGCAATGCATGAAGAGCTTCACAACTTCGAGAGGAACGAAGTGTGGACACTCGTGGAGAAGCCTAAGGACGAGCACAACATCATCGGAACCAAATGGGTGTTTCGGAACAAGCAAGACGAAGATGGTCAAGTCGTACGCAACAAGGCACATCTCGTAGCCCAAGGATATACGCAAGTCGAAGGTATGGACTATGGTGAGACCTATGCCCCCATCGCTAGACTTGAAGCTATTCGTATTCTTCTTGCTAATGCTAATCACCATGATATCACGCTTTATCAAATGGACATTAAAAGTGCCTTTTTAAATGGTGAGATTGAAGAAGAAGTCTATGTTAAGCGACCACCTAGTTTTGTGAATCCTAAGAAACCTAATCATGTTTACAAGCTTCGTACAGCTCTTTATGGTCTTAAACAAGCCCCACGTGCTTGGTACAAATGCTTAACGAAGTTTCTTATTGAAAAGGGTTTTGAAATTGGTAAAATTGATGCAACCTTATTCACTAAGAGAGTTAATGGTGAATTATTTGTGTGCCAAATCTATGTGGATGATATTATCTTTGGATCTACTAACCCACAATTTAGTGAAAGATTTGGAAGGTTGATGCCCGAGAAGTATGAGATGTCCATGATGTGTGAGCTGAAATTCTTTCTTGGTTTGCAAATCAAGCAAACTAGAGAAGGAACTTTCATCTCTCAAACTAAGTATACCAAGGACTTGTTTAAGAAGTTCAACATGCAAGAGTGCAAAGGTATGAAAACTCCTATGCCTACTAGTGGACATGTTGATCTTACCAAGGAGGATGAACCGGTTGATCAAAAAGTCTATCGATCTATGATTGGTTCATTGCTATATCTATGTGCCTCCCGTCCCGATATTATGCTTAGTGTTTGATCAAGCTGCACCTAAAGAGTGTCATCTTTTGGCCGTGAAACGTATTGTGAGATATTTGATACAAACACCAAACTTTGGCATTTGGTATCCCAAGGGATCTTTTTTTAACCTTGTTGGCTATTCCGACTCGGACTATGCCGGTGACAAGGTTGATAGAAAATCCACCTCGGGTACTTGTCAATTTCTTGGTAGATCTCTTGTGTCTTGGTCCTCCAAGAAACAAAACTCGGTATCTCTATCTACTGCCGAAGCTGAGTATATTGCTGCAGGATCTTGTTGCGCACAATTACTATGGATGACACAAACGCTTAAGGATTATGGAATTCATGTTAAAAATGTTCCATTACTTTGTGACAATGAAAGTGCTATTATAATTGGTCATAATCTTGTGCAACATTCTCGAACTAAGCTTCTTCAAGTTAGACATCATTTCATTCGTGATCATGTTGCCAAAGGAGATATTAATCTTAAGCATGTTCGCACTAACAAGCAATTGGCCGATATCTTTTACTAAGCCACTTGATGAGAAAACGTTTTGTCACTTGAGGAGTGAGTTGAACATCATCGATGCTTCAATCTTGAGCTAGACTCACTCGGATGCATGCAAGGGCATGAGCTTTCTTGATACTTCCATGACACTCTTAAAATGCTATCTTATACCATGGAATTATATGCTCCCTTGTATTGCATCTAACCTTTTGTAGGTACTTGGAAGAATTTCATTCCACAAGATTGCCATCAACTACAATTATAAGAAATCTTGTCATGACCAAGTATCCACAATCTCTCTTGATGGTGGAAGGAAGAAGACAACAAACTATATCCTTGACACATATTTGTATTTCACATTTGGAATCGTGTCATATCATGTTCTTCCTTGCATGACTAACCTATGTAGGTGACAAGTGTACTAAAACGAGAAGGATTGCTCTCAACTCAAGATGATCTACATCAACCTCGAGCATCCACAACAAGTTCACCTACAAGCCACGTCATCAACATCACTCAAAGGTATGTACTCATATCCTTGAAAAGGCTTTACTCCAAGTCATGAGGTAAAGCAACTCAAGTGATATGAAGACATTAAAAATGCTTAATCAAAAAATGGTAACCCCATTTTGAGCTTAACGTTGAGTATGACCTATGATCAAGTATTCTTGCTTGGCTCCTAAGTCAATATACTCTAATATAGGTGACCTAGTCACCGCCCATCATCTAGTTAAGTATTTTGGATGGTTCATTCTCAGTTTTGCAAGATTTCTTGGAACCACTCAAACCTTCTCTAGTTGATATCTATATATAAAGTCTTTTGCACTTTCTTGAAAATTTCTTTTTGACACTTTGTTACAAGCTTTCCAAATTTATTTGCAAGTTTCTCAACATTGCCAAGTTTCTGTTTTAGCCTCGGAGCCGCCTATACAAATAACTCGGTTCTACCGAATTAGCAGATGGGCTGCAAAACATCATCTCGGTACCACCAACTTGTTTGTCTCGGAGTCACCGATAGATTTCTTCTCTCATTTGTGTTCATAATTGCAAATCTGTGTTTCTTTAGTGATCCTACAAGTGGTGTCTTTGTTTCTTCGATGATCCCCTCTTATTCAAAAAATAATAATAATATATATATATAGGGGGAGAAAATTTATTCAAGGATACCTAACTCAAAGGAGGAGAAGTTTTACAAGCCATCAGTTTAGACAAAGGGAGAGAAATTATTTTCCATGATTCCCTCAATTTTCATTTCTATGAACCCTACATTCAATGACCCTTGTTTTCAAGGATCCCTTCTTAATCAATGATCCATGTATCTGACCCAGTGTATGACCTTTTTGGAAAATAATGCCAAAGGGGGAGAAATACCAAAGCTTCAATGCTAAAGGGGGAGATACATGCTTATGCAAAGGGGGAGATATATTCAAGGGGGGGGGAGGAGAATATCAAAGTTCATACTTATATAAACAAGGTGAGAATACCGAAGTAGGGGGAGAAAAATATGTTTGGGAGAAAACTGTGTTTGACTACTCATCTTAGAATTTTCTCACCTTATCCAATCCCAATATCTACATGCTAAGATTCAGGGGGAGAGGATGATCTACTACTTCCATATCTAAGGGGAGAAAGCTCTAAATGATCTTGGAGACATTTCAATCTAAAGGATTACTATCCTCTATATGTTCTCCATATCTTGGTACCTTTGAGCTCTATTGCTTTTGATTGGTAGAATACTCTTGTGTTTCCTAACATTGTTTTCTCAAGTGTATCTCTACTACTAGAATGCTCAAGAACTCAAGGTAAGTATATGCATCATATCTTTGATCAAGATGATCTCTTGCTTCTTGCACATATTGTTTGCAAGGGTGAAGTCTTGAATAAGGATACATCTCATTCACATATACTTGATGCATATAGCCAAGATACACATGACTCCTTATATCCCTTCTACTATATGTGTGTCCATGCATTCCAAAGCAACTATCCTTTAAAGGGATTGCACACATTTAGGGGGAGTAAGTTTAAGTCATGTGTCTCTCAAAGTCTTCATTATATCCATGCATATCTTTATTTGAAGCTTTGATTGTATGTTGTCATCAATTACCAAAAAGGGGGAGATTGAAACACAACATGCTCCATTGGTGGTTTTGATAATTCATGACAACATACGTTGTCTCTTGGACTAATACTTTTATCTAGTGTATTTCAGATTAAGTCCACAGAGAGGGTTGGCCAAACGATAATGGAGATTGTGGATAACCCCAAAATACTCATACGTGCACAAGTGATAGTCACCAAAAACACCCACAAGCTCTTCCACAAAACTCTGTCCAAAGTCAAATATCCAAAATCGGTGCAACCAACACTTTCCACTCGGTGCCACCAATTCCCAAACTCAGACAGACCCATGCCAAACCCTAGCCAGTCGGTGCAACCGATTCTGCATCGGTGCCACCGAGTTCAGTTGCCAACTCTCTGTTTATCTATTTTCAATCTTCGGTACCACCGAGATTTGCCAGTCGGTCTCACCGAGTTTCTGGACCAACTCTTTGGATAGCCATTCACAGGAATCGGTACGACCGAGAATTGTGGATCGGCGCCACCGAGTTTCTGGACCAACTCTCTGGTAAGCCATGGTCGAGAATCGGTACCACCGAGATGTGAGAATCGGCGCCACCGAGATTGCGCAATCTGACCGTTGGTCACCTGATCGGTACCACCGAGATCTATATATCGGTCTCACCGAGATTCAAAAGTTACTGCCTTTTGGTCACTTCGGTACCACCAAGATTGACACATCGGTGTCACCGAGTTGGTCACTTTAGGTGTAACGGTTGGATTTTTGGAGATGCCTATATATACCCCTTCACCTCCACCCACTCGAAAGAGAAGCACTCAGAACTATTATATACTTGCCCCATCCTATTTTCTGAGAGAGAGCCACCTACTCATGTGTTGAGATCATGCCATTCCATTCCAACCAGATGAATCTTGATCTCTAGCCTCCCCAAGTTGCTTTCCACCAAATCAATCTCTTCTACCAAGCCAAATCTGTGTGAGAGTGATTGTGTGTTGAGGAGTCTATCATCTTGAAACACAAGAGCAAGGAGTTCATAGACATTGCCGAGCCTATTACCTTTTGGAGGGTGGTGCCTCCTAGATTGGTTAGGTGTCGCTTGGGATCCTCCTACTTTGTTTTGTGGAGTGAACCAAGAAGTTTGTAAGGGCAAGGAGATCGCCTACTTCGTGAAGATCTACCCATAGTGAGGCTAGTCCTTCATGGATTGAAGCCGTTATGGAATAGTCAAGGTTGCTACTTCGTGGACCCTTATGGGTGGAGCCCTCCGTGGACTCTCGCGGCCGTTACCCTCCGTGGGTTGAAGACTCCAAAACGTGGACGTACGATAGCACCACCTATCGGAACCACGGGAAAAATCTTCGTGTCCCACATGCGTTTGATCTCCCTATCTCAACTCTTTACTTTCATGTGCAATGTCTTTACTTTCCGCTGCCATACTTGTTGACATGCATGTGTAGGGTGTGCTAGACTTGCTATAATTGTTAAAATATGCCAACCAATTAACTTGGGAAAAGGTTAGGTTTTAAATTACTGGTAGTAGTCTATTCACCCCCCCCCTCTAGACACTCCTCTAGTGATCCTACACCTCTACGTCAACCTGTGGCATGTGGAGCCTCTGCCGAGCAGCTTCTTTGGGTTGGTTCAACGGCCGGAAGATGTTGGCCCTCAAGCCGACCTCTAGCGGTGTTCTGCCTTCCTTGAGGGCACCTGCCTAGCATATGCTTCCATGAAGACATGGTACCCAAATATCAATGCGGAGCAGGTGGCTGGGGGGGCTAAAGGAAGAACCTGGTCCCCGAGAAGTACTTCTCGGAGGTTAAGGAGGTTGCTCGGATAACCGCGGCCCGTTGTAACACGAGTGTTATCTTAGAGTATATAACTCCTCGGTATGCCGATGTGTGATGATGTAATAAGACAAGTACTACATTGAAATGCAGTTATCTTTTGTTTTACTTATTATTTTGACACCTTTGCGACAGTTAATACTAAAATTGGCTGGTCGTCGGCTCCAACCGCCTTATACAATCTACGCTAGGTGTCTTTTCAACAATACCACCTGTAGTCGACGTCTCGGTGCCTGGAGGCGGTCGTCTTATTTTAGACAAGGCAATCAGTTTATTTGGCTTTATAACTTTCACTAGTCATAGGAGCTTGACTGTGGGGACGATTGACTAGCCCTGGTGTCTAAAGTGTTCGGATGTGCCGAGGTTGAACCATTAATGATACGTACCAAACGTATCTACTTTTCCAAACACTTTTGCTCTTGTTTTGGACTCTAATTTGCGCAATTTTAATGGAACTAACCCAGACTGACGCTATTTTCACCAGAACTACCATGGTGTTATCTTTGTGAGGAAATAAAAGTTCTCAATAGGACAAAATTTGCGGAGATTTTATATTTAATAAATAAATACTGGAACTAAGATCAACCGGAGAGGGGCCACCTACCGCCCACAAGGCAACAGGGTGCACGCGGCCGTGCCTTGATGTCTTGTGGGTACAACAGGCGACCGTTTGACCTAATTCCAAGCCTATAAATTCCGTTTCCCTATGCAAAAAAATAAGAGAGAAGTTTTCATCGCGTTTTACGATACGGAGCCACCGCCGCCACCCCCTGTTCTATCTCGGGAGGGTTGACCTAGAGTCTATTTTCGAATCTAGAGAGGGGGATTCGTGGCCATCATCATCATCAACCTTTCTCCATCGACAACTCCGTGATGCTCACCAGTGGGAGTGAGTAATTCCTTCGTAGGCTTGCTGGACGGTGATGTAGTTCGATGAGATTTATTATGTAATCGAGTCAATTTGTTAGGGCTTGATCCCTAGTATCCACTATGTTTTAAGATTGATATTGCTATGACTTTGCTATGCTTAATGCTTGTCACTAGGGCCCGAGTGTCATGCTTTCAGATCTGAACCTATTATGTTTTCATGAATATAAGAGTATTTTGGATCCTATCTTGCAACTAGTATGCACCTATTACATGTTATGATCCATATTCCCCAAGGTGACAAGAATTGGGACCACCTCGGGTGATGACCGTACTATGAGGAGTTCATGTATTCACCATGTGTTAAGGCTTTTTTCCGGTTCTGTATTAAAAGGAGCCCTTAATATCCCTTAGATTTCCTTATGGACCACGCTGCCATGGGAGGGTAGCACAAAAGATGTCATGCAAGTTCTTATTATAAGCATGTATTACTATTTATGGAATACATGCTTGCATTATTTTCGGTGTACTAAGGAATGGCTCCTTTTGTACCTTGACTTGTCCAAAGACGACAACAACCTCTTAACCGCCAAGCCTTGCCGGAAGACAACTACACTCAAGACACAACCAACTGAAGATCAAGCGGTCAGCAGGCCACCTTACCGGCAGGAGAAGGCCCGACAAGCTCCGTGCCTGTAGGTGATACGTCTCCAATGTATCTATAATTTTTTATTGTTCCATGCTATTATATTATCAATCTAGGATACTTTATATGCAATTATATGATATTTTATATAATTTTTGGGAATTAACGTATTAACCCAGTGCCAAGTTCCAGTTGATGTTTTTTTGCCAATTTTTGGTTTTCCAGGAAATCTGTACCAAACAAAGTCCAAACGCTACGGAACATTTCGATGATTTATTCTGGACAAAATAGACCCAGGAAGCTTTGGGGGAGTCAGGAAGCGAGACGAGGAGACGACAAGGAAACAGGGCGTGTCATGTTACCTTGTGGGCCCCTCGTGGCTCCGTATGACCTAATTCCACCTTCATAAATTCTCTAAAATCAGGAAACCAACAGAGAGCCACACAAAACACTTTTTCCACTGGTGCATGCCTCAGTTCCGACAGGAGGCCATTTGGAGAGCCTTTCCGGTACTCTGCCAGAGGGGAATCGACCTTGGAGGCCATCTACATCAACCTTGCCGCCTCCATGATGATGCATGAGTAGTCCACCACAGACCTACGGGTCCATAGCTAGTACCTAGATGGCTTTTTCTCTCTCTTTGATCTTCAATACAAGGTTCACCGCGATTCCTGCGGTGATCTATCCGATGTAATCTTATTTTCCGGTGTGTTTGTTGGGATCCGATGTATTGTGGGTTTATCGGATTATTCATTGAAGGTAATTTAGTCTTTTCTGAATTCTATTATGCAGGATTATTATAGCTTCGTATTTTTCTCTGGTCTATCGATTTGGTTTGGCCAACTAGATTGAATTATCTTCATCGGGAGTGGTGCATTGTAGTGGGTTTAATCTTGCGGTGCTCTATATCCTCATGACAGAAGGGAACATATTGCTTGTCTTATTTTGTCTATATCATGTCACCTTGCTCCAAGCATTACTCTGTTCATTGTGAACTTAATGCCTAGCGAGGCAAGCATAGAAGCGCTCTCAAAGTGGAGTAATAGTAGTAAATGCACAATCGTTTTGGTCTACTTGTTTATGGACGTGATGCCTATATACATGATCATTCCCATGAATAACATGTCATAAATATGTGAAATTCTGTCAATTGCCCAACAATAATTTGCCTACCAACCGTATGCTATTTTCAAGAGAGAAGCCTCTAGCAAACAGTATTGCCCCCGGGTCTACTTAAACCTAAATACAAAAACTCAAAAAATACCTTGATGCATTTTATTTACTATTACTCTATTTTGCTTTTATAATATCTATTTCTATCAAGGTATTTTTTGAGTTTTTGTATTTATGATTTGACAATATCATACGACCAAGGGACGTGATGCCTATATACATGATCATTGCCATGAATAACATCATAAATATGTGCTTTTCTATCAATTGCCAAACAGTAATTTGTCTACCCACCGTATGCTATGCGTTCGAGAGAGAAGCCTCTAGTGAAAACTATGCCCCCCGGTCTAATTAAATCATATTGCTAAAACCCTAAAAACCTTGCTGAAATTATTTACCAATTATTTCTTTTTTACTTTTTATATATTATCTATATCAGAATTAATTCTTGCAAGTAACGAGTTCAAGGGGCTTGACAACCCTCTTGCCCGCGTTGGGTGCAAGTGTTTGGTTTTGTGTGTGTAGGTCCTGTTGAAAGCAATTTGCTTGCTTATCCTTTTGGTTCGATAACATTGGTTCTCACTGAGGGAAATACTAATCTCTATTGTGCTGCATCTCATCACCTCTTCAGGGAAAATCCCAACGCAACTCACAAATACGAGGAAGAATTTATGGCGCCGTTGCCAGGAAGACATCATCAAATTCTCGTCAGGTCCCTACACATAAATTATTTTTCACTTGCTCTACTTTTATTTTTTGTTATATTTTACTTTATATAAAAATCAAAAATACAAAAATTATCTATTTGATTGTTTGCTTAGTTATCAAGTTTACTTGTTTGCTTGCTAGTTTACGTGCTTTGTCACTATGTCTCAAGAAAATACCAAATTGTGTGACTTTTCAAATCGTACTTATAATAATTTTATTAGGACTCCAATACCATCCTCCACTATTGTGGAAGCATTTGATATAAATGTTGCTTTGCTGAATCTTGTTTTGAAAGAACAATTTGCTGGAAGTCCTGATGAGGACTCTACTTCACACCTTTATACCTTCGTTGGATTATGTGATATGCAGAAGAAAAAATATGTGAATAATGATGTAGTTAAACTGAAATTATTTCCTTTCTCACTAAGAGAGAAAATTAAACTTGGTTTTCATCCTTGCGTCGCAATAGTATTGGAACATGGGACAAGTGTAAGGATGCTTTTATTATCAAGTATTTCTCTCCTGGAAACATTATATCTCTCTGAAACCAAATTAGGAATTTTAAACAACAAAAGCAATAACATTTTGCACAATCATGGAAGAGACCGAAATTGATGATTAGAAATTGTCCCACTCATGGCTTAAACTTATGGATGATAACACAAAATTTCTATGTGGGACTAAACTTTGTATCGAGAAATCTTTTAGACTATGCTGCAGGTGGTACCTTTATGGAGATCACATTGGGAGAAGCTACTTAATTACTGGATAATATCATGAGAAATTATTCTCAATGGCACACCGACGAGCTCCAACTGGTAAGAAGGTAAATTATGTTGAAGAAATCGCTACTTTGAGTGATATGTTGGATTCTTTTATGAATATATTTGCAAATAAAAATGCTCAAGTTGATCCTAATGATGTACCACTATCTACTTTGATTGAGAGAAATAATGATGCTATTGATGTGAACTTTATCTCTAGAAATAATTTCAATAACAATGATTATAGAGGTAATTTCAATCCTAGACCGTATCCCGGTAATTCCTCTCATAATTATGGTAATTCTTATGGTAATTCCTATGGTAATTATTCCAATAATAATATTAGGATGCCCTCTGATCTTGAGAACACAATTAAATAATTTACTTGTTCTCAATAGATTTTCTATACTATGGTACAAGAAAAACAACATAAAGTTCACGATATGGCTAGAAACATGGATAGGATTGCTCATAATGTGGAAATTCTTAAAGGTAAAACATTGCCACCTAAGCATGATATAAATGAGTCTATTAAATCCATGCAAATACCTATTAATTAAAGTAAGGAGAGAACCGCTAGGTTGAGAGCTAAGCGAGAATTCCTACAAAAAGTGATTCCTCCCTATTTTTATCGTAGTTATGATGAGGATGTTAAAATGATTGGTGTTTATCCTATGAAATATTTATTTACTAATCTTAAAATTGATGATAAAGGGACTGGAGATGAGTCAACTTTATCTAGAAGGCGTCTCGTTTGTTCGGAGGGTGATGATATATTGATAAAAATAAAAATAAATGGGCTTGGAGAGGTCAAAACTTTAAATAGTGATGCACCCACTACTTTGGATTACAAGGACTTTAATTATGAAAGTTCCTATTTACTTTAATGTATTTCCTATTTGCAATCCATGTTTATCTCACCTAATGCTTATGAACAAAATAAAGCTTTTACTAAACATATCATAGAAGCTATGATAAAAGCTCATGAGGAGATACTGAGTTAGAGCTTTCAATAACTAGAACGCTACATGATGAATGGGAACCTACTATTAAAATTAATCTGAAATATTATGACTGCAGATCTTTGTGTGACCTTGGTGCTAGCGTTTCTACAATATCAAAATCTTTATGTGATGTGCTCGGTCTCACCGATATAAATGAACGTTCCCTTAACTTGAATTTAGCGGATTCCGCTATTAATAAAACATTGGGTAGAATAAATGATTTTATTATTCTAAATAATATAAATTATGTGCCCATGAATTTCACTGTGCTTGATATTGAATGCAATCTGTCTTTTCCTATTATACTTGGTAGGCCTTTCTTACGAACTATAGGTGCTACTATTGACATGAAAGAGGGTAATGTAAGATTCCAATTCCCATTAAAGAAAGGGATGGAACACTTCTATAGGAATAGAATTAAATCACCTTATGAATATATTATGAGGTCCACCTATGGAATCAATTTGAAGGATTACAATAGTTGATACTATGCATTATGCCTAGCTAGGGGCATAAAACAATTGAGCTTGTTGGGAAGCAATCCAATAGTTATCTTTAATTTTTTGTTTTCCTTTATGTTTTGGTGTGTTTCCATGATTATTTCTACTATAATGATTGTGTTTTTGTGTTTAATTAATGTTTGTGCCAAGTAAATCCTTTGGGATGATTTGGAAGATAGTAGAATTGATACGGTGCAAAAAACAGAAACATTTGGGTCGAGTGCATAATTTCTCTGATTTTACAGGAATGTATTTTTTATTTGAAATTTTTTAGCAGTATTAGTATATAAATTTCCCAGGATTTCCTAAGTGTTTAGAATTTTATGAGTTACAGAAGTATGGTTTTGCTACACATCTTTTTAGATTGTTCTGTTTTAGACAGATTGTGTTTCTGCTTGCATAGTTTGCTTGTTTTGATGATGCTATGGATTGTATCAGGGGGTATAAGCCATTGAGGAGTTAGAATACAGTACTTATTATGCAATAATGAAATATGAATCAATATATAACAGTACCTAAAGTATTTGATATGTCTGTTATAATAACGGATCTCATGAGGTTTTATTGAGTTTTGTGTGTTGAAGTTTTCAAGTTATGGGTGAGAGAATGATGGATGAAGGAATAAGGAGCAGCAAGACCGTAATCTTGGGGATGCCCAAGACACCCCAAGATAATATACAAGGAAGACCCCAGTGTCTAAGCTTGGGGATGCCCCGGGAGGCATCCCCTCTTTCGTCTCCAATCTGTCGGTATGTCACTTGGAGCTGTATTTTTATTCATCAAATGATATGTGTTTTGCTTGGAGTGTCGTGTGTTATATTTTGTTTTCTTTTAGTTTGCCACAATAATTTTTTTTCTAGACACAAATATTGGAGAGAAATACACGGTTATCATAATTTATTAGAATACTCTATATGCTTCAGTTATATCTTTTGAGCCAAGCTGTTGCTCTAGTGCTTCACTTGTATCTATTTAGAGCACGGTGGCGTTCAGATTTTGTAGAAATAATTGAACTCTCATGCTTCACTTAAATATTTTTGAGAGTATAATATGAAATAGGAATGGTAAGTGGCACGAGTTATAAGACTAGCCCGAAAAGGATAGGTATTCAAGCAGGATATAATAAAAACTTTCATGTAGCTCACTAAAGAAGAGACAAAGTTGATTATATTGATGTAGTAAAATGAAAGGGCATGACTACATGATTGTGGGTTAGTAGAAATATCAGTAATTAAAGCTTGTTATTTTTTATTCATGTAATTGTTAACTATGGCATTGTGATGACGTGTGACCATTTTTATGTCTGAAATGAAATCATATTGTGTTGTTCGAATCGGGGCGGCGCAATGGTTAACTCCTACCAACCTCCTCCTAGCGATATGCGGTAGTAGTTTGCTTCGAGAGAGCTAATAAGGATTTTAAATACGTATGTGAGTTCTTTATGACTAATTTGAATCCATGGATATACGCACTCTCACCTTTCCGTAATTGCTAGCCGCTTTGATACCGTGTATTGCCCATTCTTACCTCGGGAGTAAGTGCAACCTTCGCCGGTGCATCCAAACCCCATGATATGATACGCTCTATCACACCTAAGCCTCCTTATGTCTTCATCAAAACAGCCACCATTCCTACCTATTATGGCATTTTCATAGGCATTCCGAGATATATTGCCATGCAACTTCCACCGTTCCGTCACATGACTTGTGTGTTCATCTTCATATTGCTTCGCATGATCATATAGCTGACATGGTATTTGTGGCAAAGCCACTATTCATCATGGTCTACATGTTATGCTAGATCATTGCACATCCTGGTAGACTGCCAAAGGCATCCATATAGACTCATATTGTTATATACTGAGTTGTAATATTGAGTTGTAAGTAAATAAAAGTGTGATGATAATCATTATTAGAGCACTGTCCCAGTGAGGAAAGGATGATACAGACGATGATTCCCCCAGAAATTGGGATGAGATGTCAGACAAAAAATAAAAATAAATGGGGAGCCGGGAATAGAAGAGAAAATCCCACCATGAAAAAAAGGAGGGAAAAGAGAGAGGGGCTGTGTTACCATCCATTTACCACACTTGTGCCTCAAAGTGGTACCATGTTCTTCATATAGAGAGTCTCCTGAATTTTCATTTTCGTATGCTAGTGGGAATTTTTCATTATATAACTTGTCTTGTATATTCTAATGACGAGCTTCCTCAAATGGCCGAGGTCTTCATGAGCAAGCAACTTGAATCCACGCTCACTTACCTTCCGTTGAGCTTTCATACACTTATAGCTCTAGTGCATCCGTTGCATGGCAATCCCTACTCCTCGGATTGATACCGATTGATGGGCATCTCCATAGCCCATTGATTGTCCTAGCTGATGCGAGAATTTGTTTTGCAGTTTGACTCCCTTGATATCTGCCACCATATTCTATTCCACCAATATGTTATATCCATGGTTGACACACAAGTATTGCATGATGTTGAAAATGCTGAAGCGCGTTAGAAATATGATCCAATTGCCTGGTTTGACACCGGGGTGCTCATGATTTATACTTATACGGTGAAGATGGAGTTGTGCCATGCTTGATATTATAAAATGAGTAGGGAATAACATTCTTTAAGGATCGTATATTTTGAAAAGTAATGATTTTGTTATTTATGTTTGTGGATATTATTATGTTGACATCAATTAGTTCATCGTTTCTAGATAATCATACTTAAAAAGAGATTACATGTTGGGTAGCTTGTCGCATCAAAAATTCTGTTTTTATCATTTACCTACCCGATGACGAGCAGGAATTAAGCTTGGGGATGTTGATACGTCTCGAACGTATCTACAATTTTTTATTGTTCCATGCTATTATATTATCAATCTAGGATACTTTATATGCTATTTTATATCATTTTTGGGAACTAACCTATTAACCCAATGCCAAGTGCCAGTTACTGTTTTTTTTTGCCTGTTTTTGGTTTTCTAGGAAATATGTACCAAACGAAGTCCAAACGCTACGAAACTTTTTGATGATTTTTTTCTAGACAAAAGAGACCCAGGATGCTTCGGGAGGAGCCAGTAATGAAACGAGGAGATGGCAAGGCAACCGGGCGCACCTAGGGGGGTAGGCATGCCCTGTTACCTTGTGGGCCCCTCGTGGCAACAGAGAACCACCCGAAACACTTTTTTCGCCGCCGCAATCCTCTGTTTCCAAGGGAGGCCATCCGGAGACCTTTTCCGGTACTCTGCCGGAGGGGGAATCGACCATGGAGGCATCTACATCAACATTGCTGCCTTCATGATGGTGTGTGAGTAGTCCACCACAGACCAACGGGTCCATAGCTAGTACCTAGATGGCTTCTTCTCTCTCTTTGATCTTCAATACAAAGTTCACCACGATTCCCACGGTGATCTAGCCAATGTAATCTTCTTTTGCAATGTGTTTCTTAGGATCAGATGAATTGTGAGTTTGTCATCAGATTATTCATTGAAAGTAATTGAGTCTTTTCTGAATTCTATTATGCATGATCATTTTAGCTTTGTATTTCTCTCCAATCTATCGGTTTGGTTTGGCCAAATAGATTGATTTATCTTTAGCGGGAGTGGTGCATTGTAGTGGGTTCAATCTTGCGGTGCTCTTTACCCTCGTGACAGAAGGGGGCAAGACACACATTTGCATTGTTGCCATTAAGGACAAAACGAAGGGATGTGAACATATTTCTTGTCTTATTTTGCCAATATCATGTCACCTTGCTCCAAGCATTACTCTGTTTGTTATGAACTTAATACCTAGAGAGGCAAGCATAGAAGCGCTCTTGAAGTGGAGTAATAGTAGATGCAGAATCATTTCAGTCTTCTTGTTTATGGACGTGATGCCTATATCATTGACATGAATAACATGTCATAACTATGCGCAATTTTTCAATTGCCCAACAGTAATTTGTCTACCCACGGTATGCTATTTTCAACAGAGAAGCCTCTAGCGAACACTATGGCCCCCGGGTCTACTTAAACATATATACAAAAAATCCAAAAATAACTTGCTGCATCTTATTTACTTTTATATTATTTTGCTAATACAATATCTATTTCTATCAAGATTTAATCCTTGCAAGTAACGAGTTCAAGGGGCTTGACAACCCTCTTGCCCGCGTTGGGTGCAAGTGTTTGGTTTTCTGTGTGTAGGTGCTGTTGAAAGGAATTTTCTGGGTTTGATAACCTTGGTTCTCACTGAGGGAAATACTTATCTCTATTGTGTTGCATGTCCTCTCCTCTTTGGGGAAAATCCCAACGTAGCTCACGAGTAGAAGAAGGCTCCCACTACCAGGCCACTGGTCCACCTCATCATTGTTATTGTCACTTGTCGATGAGGTGTTGAGTGGGCAGGTGGTTAGGTAGAGCCTGCCGGGGAACATGGCAGCTCCGGAGGATTAATCCACCTTTATTGACACCCGTCCTGATGGTGTGGCGAAGGAATAAGAGGTAGCTGGGCGGACGACACAAATGGAGAGGCCATCCTTGCCGGGAGACGGTGCTGACGTGACATCTCATGACGCTTTTAATGCATTTTTCCTAAGTCATTAGGGTTAGGTATTTGGCACTATAGCCATTGCCCACACAATATTTTTACCATTTTGCCACTTTGGTAACCCCTTGTCTATAAAAGGAGGCCTAGGGAATCATTTACAAAGGTCGATGCCTTGTCCTTTTTCATGTAGTAGTTGCGCTCCCATGAATGCTCGTTGGCAAGCCGCACTCTCTGTAACTTTGACAAACATCCATAATCCACGAAAGCAGGAGTAGGGTTTTACACCTCGCAGTGACACGAACCTAGGTAAACTGATGTGTTGATTGTTGTTTCCGCTCTTTGTGGATGTTGATTCCCTTAGAAGAACTGCAAAGGGGCCTTGCCGGTCCCATAGATTGTACTACTTTGGCAGGCTAGGTAGGGGATCGCATCTGTGAACCCGAAGCAGCATTCTGCATGCGAGCTTCTTCATCATCACCAGCTGCGTCCATGGCTCCCAAGAAGGCCAAGGGCGCGTCCACCGCTCCGACGACATCCTAGCTGCCCAAGCCAGCGGCTACGACAAACGGAGGTGGAAGGGTAATGCCATCGCAGCGTCCCAGCGAGCGTAGCCATCACAGCATGTGGTCCAGAGCTCCACAAATCGGGATCCTGTCGTTTCCGCTAACTCCGTTGATGACGCAGGGGGGTAGAAGGGCGAAACGGCAATGCGCAACCGCGAAGAGGTGAGGCACACGTCAAGGCTCTCGCAAGACGACAGGAACACGCCCCCGGGAGGTGCTGGTTGCTCCAGGAGGCACTAAGATCAAGACCAAGACCCTGTGGGCCATTCCCAAGACGCACAGGGATGGCCATCACGCCAACCTATTGGCGAGCATTGACAGCAGCAAAGTGAGTGGGATAATGCTCCTACTGACTCTGTCAGGAGTCATAGCATTGTCCCCTCCTCATGCTCCATGACCAAGATGTCAGCGGAGGCAATGGCCAAGGCACATTTGCTGCTTGAATTCCCTCCTGCACTAGAGAAGATGGATGAGTGGAGGGCCACCATCCAGAGCCTCATCATTTTCGCCAACGGTGACACTCCATGGGAGGCAGTGCCCATGAACCAACACACGTGCGCTCCCGTCAAGACGACTGTTGAGCGCACAGGAGGGGCTGCGCCGACAGTGCAGTCTCCACCACAACAACGGCGGCCACCCCAGCAGAACACATAGGATGAGGCCTCCATGGCGTCTTCGGACCCACAGAGCCGCCCCGACTAGCGCCAAGTCATCCGTGACTAGCGCCGCGAAGATGATCGCACCATCATCAAGCGCATAAGGGAGGCATGCCGGCAATCGAATGGCCGTGTGGGACCATCTATTGATGAGCCTCCACCCAGGTACCTGCCTTATAATGTAGGATGCCCAGCGTTCACCCGTGAGCTGCGGCAAGTCCATTGGTCGTCCTCCCGGAACTTCAATCCTGACGTACCTGACAAGTATGACGACAAGCAGAATCCTCCAGAGTTCCTCGACGTCTACACTATCGCAGTGCAGGCTGCCGGGAGACCTGATGAGAAGATCCTCACCAACTACTTCACACTGGCGCTCAAGACCAACGTGAGGTCTTGTTTGATGAACCTTCAAGAGGGATCCATCTCCTCCTAGTCGGACTTGTGCCATCAGTTTGTTGGCGCGTACACCGGCATCCACAAGGTTCATGGTTAGGCCAGCGATCTGCATGTACTGGAGCTGTGGGAGGGAGAGCCCCTTCGCAAATATATACAAAGATTCAACAGAGTGCACCACAATATTCCTGTTGTTCACCCTACCGCTTTCATTGCGTGGTTCCACACGAACGTGCACAACCGTAGGATGCACGAGCAGATTAGCATTCAAAAGGTCAAGAACATCAATGAGCTTTATGCTCTGGCAGAGCAATGTGCACGACTTGAAGAAGGAAGGAGACTTCCTTGGGAAGATGCTGGCGCAAAAATCGACTCTGAGGACGACGACACCACCAACCCAAAGAAGAACAGCCGGAAGTGCAACTGAAAGCGCAAAGGCAAGGGAGTGATGGATGTCAAAGGCTCTGGCAACAATAATGCCAGCAAGAAAGCCAAGTGCAAAGGTTCTGGAAAGGATGATGTCGTCTGCACCTTTGTCCATGAGGCAGCAACGGGCGACAAGGCAGACAAGACTGACAGGGTATACTGCAAGATCCACCACACCAAGTGCCACGACCTCCAGGAGTGCCAGCAAGTTGAGCAGTGTGCCGAGAAACAGAAGCAAGAATATGACAAGCGCGAAAAGGAGAAGGGCCAGAGTAGTGTTGGTGGGTCCGAAAAGAAGCACAGAAAGAGAAGCCTCCAAGAGGCTGATAACCCACAAGTATAGGGGATTGCAACAGTTTTCGAGGGTAGAGTATTCAACCCAAATTTATAGATTCGACACAAGGGGAGGCAAAGAATACTTGAGAGTATTAGCAGTTGAGTTTTCAATTCAACCACACCTGGAGATTAAATATCTGTAGTAGAGTGATCAGTAGCACAATAATATGATGGTTTGATAGCAGTAGTAACAGTAACCGTAGCAGTAACAGTAGTAGCAATAGTTTTGTAGCACTTGGAACAACAGCAGCAGTGATAGTAACTTAGCAAGAACAATAAGTGGAAAGCTCGTAGGCACTGGATCGGTAACTCATTGGATGAAATTCGTCATGTAACAGTCATAACCTAGGGCGATACAAAACTAGCTCAGTTCATCAATGTAATGTAGGCATGTATTTCGTAGATAGTCATACGTGCTTATGGAAAAGAACTTGCATGACATCTTTTGTCCTACTCTCCCGTGGCAGCGGGGTCCATAAGGAAACTAAGGGATATTAAGGCCTCCTTTTAATAGAGAACCGGAACAAAGCATTAACACATGGTGAATACATGAACTCCTCAAACTAGGGTCATCACCGCGAAGTATCCCAAATATTGTCACTATGGGGTTGGCGGATCATAACACGTAATAGGTGCATATGACTAGGCAAGATCGGATCAAGAACATGGATATAGAGATGATAACATAAACGGTTCAGATCTGAAATCATGGCACTCGGGCCCTAGTGACAAGCATTAGGCATAGCAAAGTCATAGCAACATCAATCTCAGAACATAATGGATACTAGTGATCAAGCCCTAACAAAAACTAACTCGATTACATGATGAATCTCATCCAACTCCACACCGACCAGCAAGCCTACGAAGGAATTACTCACTCACGGTGGGGAGCATCATGGAATTGGCGATGGAGAAAGGTTGGTGATGACGAAGACCGAAGATTCCCCTCTTCGGAGCCCCAAACGGGCTCCAGATCTGGCCTCCCGATGAAGAACATGAGGTGGCGGCGGCTCCGTGTCGTAAAACGCGATGAAACTTTCTCTCTGATTTTTTCTCCGCAAATAGGAATTTATAGTGGCGGAATTAGAGTAAGTGGGGCCACGAGGTGGGCACAACCGACCAGGGCGCGCCCAGGGGGCCTGGCGCACCCTGGTGGGTGCTGGCCACCCTGGCCCCACTCTTCGGTGGATTTTGGCTCCAATAATTCACATATATTCTGAAATAATTCTCCAAAAAGTTTTGTTCCATTTCGGGAACTTTTATTTCTGCACAAAAACAACACCATGGTAGTTCTGCTGAAAACAGCGTCACTCCGGGTTAGTTCCATTCAAATCATGCAAATTAGAGTCCAAAACTAGGGCAAAAGGGTGAGGAAAAGTAGATACGTTGGAGACATATCAACTCCCCCAAGCTTAAACCTTTGCTTGTCCTCAAGCAATTCAGTTGATAAACTGAAAGTGATAAAGAAAAACTTTTATGAACTCTTTTGTTCTTGTTTACATATATATGCTTAAGTAGCACCCAAGTTTTCAGCAAAGATTATGACTAACCATGTCAACAATAACTCTTATAAATTATATTAACTCATATCAATAACATAAGCAACTAGCAAGCAATAATAAGATATCTCAAGCGCCAACACCTTGTCAAAACAATCATGATACAATATGACAATAGTGGTATCTCGCTAGCCCTTTCTGAGACCGCATAACATAAATGCAGAGCACCTCCAAAGTTCAAGCAGCGACTAAACATTGTAATTCATGGCAGAAAAGATCCAGTCATGCTGCACCCAACATCAACTATACACAATGCATGAGGATGACAATAGTGCTGTCAAGTCTGGCGCTTATTTGAGAAGGTGATGACTCAACATAAAAGTAAATAGATAGTCCCTTCGCGGAGGGAAGCATGGATTTTCAGCAGTGCCAGAACTCAAAGTTTAAAACAAATACAGATATAATTTTGAGAGGTACACCCTTCCTGTGAACATGACGACCAAGAGTTATCAATATCTTCCATGCTAAACAAATTGGCGGCGGTTCCCAAGTGGTAAAAGTAAAGGTTTACTCCCCCTCCACCAACAATCATACTCCACGGCTAGCCACATCCACGTGTACCATCTAAACCAACAACATTCCTGGGGGAGTTTTGTTTAATTATTTTTGATTTTTGATTTTGGGACTGGGAATCCCTATTACCGCCCCTCTCGTGTAAGGACAAGTGAATAAACATTCATAATGAGAATAACCCGCTTAGCATGAAAGATACTGACCGCCCCCTGTCGCTCCATGAGCGGTCCAGGAACACAAAACAAATGTTCGTTTGAATTTTTAGAGGTGGCACATGCAAATTTACTTTGGAACGGCAGGGCAATACCGCATATAGGTAGATATAGTGGACTCATCTGGCATAACTTGGTTTAAGGGTTTTGATGCACAAGTAGTATTCTCGCTTAGTACAGGCGAAGGCTAGCAATTAGATTGAGAAGCGGCCAGCTAGAGAGTGAAAACGGTCATGAACATGCATTACATATAATCAACATTGAGTACTAGCATGAGTAGGATATGGACACCATGAACATAAATATCATGAAGGCTATGTTGGTTTTGATTCAACTACATGTGTGAACATGTGCCAAGTCAAGCCACTTGAAACATTCAGAGGAGGATACCATATCATCATACTACATCACAACCATTTTAATGCATGTTGACACCCAAGATAAATCATTATCCACTCCTAGCTACTTAAGCATGGCGTGAACAAATATAATCTTTAATGGTCATTGCAAACATGTTTGATCATAATGAGTTAAATCTAGGGATACTAGGTTAAACATATTTACAAAAACAAAAACAAGTTGAGTTCATACCCGCTTTTCTCTACCACAGTCAATTCATCAAATGTCGTCATTATTGCCTTTCACTTGCACGACCGAATGATAAGAAAATAATAATAGTGCAAGAGTGCCATGGACTAAGGTGGAATCTGCAAACATTTTATTCAAGAGAAGAAGACAAAGTAGTATGGGCTATTTTTTAGATAAACAATAATACAGATGAGTGCCACTCAGCAATTTCATTGTGGTCTTCTCCTTGGTACGACTCAAACAAAAAGAAAAGAATTTCAGAGAAACACACTGAAATATTTTTGGAGTTTTTGTTTTTTCTTGAAGAAAGCAAATTAAAGAGAAAAACAAAAACGAGAAAAACTATTTACACGGGAAAGCTCCCAACAAGTAAAAGAAGAAGCGAGAAATCTTTTTGGGTTTTCTTTTAATTCTACAAGTAAACTAAGCTAGAAAGAAAAACTATAAAGAAGTAGGAAATATTTTTGGATTTTCTCAAAGTTTTTCAAACACACAAGAAGAAAGTGAAAAAAAAACAAATTTAGCATGGATAATACAATGAAAGAGTATGAACACCGACAACTCGAATGAAATGTGTGAACATGAATGTAATGTCGGTGGAAATACATACTCCCCCAAGCTTAGGCTTTTGGCCTAGCTTGGTAATCACCATCCGTATGAATAATAATCTGGGCGATGGCTCACTGAGGCCCTCGGAGCAGACTCCGTGGCCCTCCTGGCAGCTTCAACCTCCGTGTTGTACGCATGGGCCTCGCTCTCAAGGACATAATATCTTCCCCTAGTGTGAAAATCAAAGAGAGCAGGAGCAGGCAAAGCAGCAGGCACACCATTTTTTTATTAAATCTCAAGTTATAGGTGTAGTTAGTGGTTGTACCCGTAAGGAACTTATGAAGATTCATGGCATCAAAGTCTAAATATTGAGTAGGTAAGATGGGGTCATTAGGCCATGGTGAAACATTTAATCTCTCAGCTACACGGGAAGCATAGATTCCACCATAAAAATTACCACTAGCAGCATTAAGCTGCAACTGTCGGATTTCGGGCTCCGCAAAACCCTAAGAAGTTCGAACCCAGGGGCGTGTGCGAAGATCCCCAATTGCTTCACCCCCACAACGCCCACAACACGATAACCCCGCTCGATGGTGAGGAAGAAGATAGCACACGAGAGTTTACCCAGGTTCGGGCTGCTGCGAAGCGTAAAACCCTACTCCTGCCTTTGGTGGATTGCCTCACGAGGAGGTTTGTGGATGAACTAGTACAGTGGCGTCTTGCCTCGTGGTGTGTTTGCGGGTGGTTGTCTCTCACCTCTACAGAGCAGCCTAGCCTCTATTTATAGCGGCCCGGGTCCTCTTCCCTTGTCGTAATGGCGGGAAGGAATCCCACAATGGCCAAATTTGAAAGGGGACAGGAAGTACATCTTATCCTGACGAAAGGTGGTCTTCGCCTGCAAAGTAGTCGACGGTGATGCAGAGGTGGGCTCGGTGATGACGTCCGTCCTGCGGGGCTTGGGGTCTTGGTCTTGTTGCACCGAAGTGGAAACCTTTGGGGGGCGCTTTGGGAACTCGCGTGCGCCCCTGCCTCCTTTGCACCAAAGGGGAAACTGTCCTCTCTGGCGTGCTGGCGCCCGCCTGGCCTGGCTGCGTCACCCTTGGCCTCCTGAGGTCGTGCGTTGCATAGGAATCTCCGCCGCTCGGGAGGAGGCCTGGGGAGGCCTGCCTCCCCGCGGGTCTTGGCGCTGTTTCCCCCGCGAGCTCGGGGCCTCACGAGGGCCTTGTGTTGAGTGAGGCCACGCCGGGCCGTACTTGGTCGTCGAGGTGGGCCATGCCCTGGGCCGCAGGCAGGCAAGTCTGGGTACCCTGGTATCCAGAACGCCGACAGCAACCTCCGTGCAACAATTGCACCAAGATTATAATCCTTATTCCGAGTTATGGCAGTGTGTCAGAGACTCAAATCATGAGCACACAGTCTGCTACAATCTTGTTTGCCTACGATACATTTGCCGTTAAAGAGCGCAAAATATTGTAATGATGGAAAATGGATGTTGTTAATTCTCCCTTGTGTTACCCCCCTATCTTCACCAAAACAAAGATTAACTAAAAATGATTCGTACTCAGCTTTAGTGGGTTCGTCGAGGGAACCCCAATATGGAAGTTTACATGCTTCACTGAACATTTCTAACGGCATGGTGAAGGAATGGTCATACAAGTTGAATGCAACTCTAGACTCACGAGAAAAATATTTGAATTTCTTTGTGAAGGTTTTCGTGAGTTCAAGATGTTGGGGGCACTTATCTGCAATGAAGGGACCAAGCTCTATATTGTGGATATATTGTTCAAATTCCTCCTTAATAGCTGCACCTTCCATGAACTCGTCGCACGGCCACAAGCATGATTTGGTGGCGGCATCTCGCATCGAGCTCTCGTTTGGTTCAACATAAGATTGTCGAACCGAGCTTCCACTCAATGAGGCTTCCGAGGATCTCCTCCTCGAAGAACTCCTAAAGAATAGCGTTTTTTCCTATAAAAATTCTGAAAAAATTTAGACCACAAAAATTTTGTCAACAAAACTTTGTAAGATTGTTAGCAACTACTCCTAAGCATGCATAGAGGCCATATTGAGCATCCAAACTACTTAGAACTCTAAGAATTCAACATGCAAGCTCATCTACAGCAGCACCAAGAGTAGCTAATCACTCTAAAAATAACCCACTAAAACAAAAACTAATTGGAGCAATGGAGGAGTCACATACCAAGTAGCAATCCCTCCAAACAGTTTCAGAAACAGAGCTTTGAGCAAAGAGATCGAAATCAGCGGGTTTGAGAGCAAGAACACGAGAATGGCAGCCGTGGTAATTTTTTCTGTAGGTAGGGGATGATGTGGGCTAAAGAGATAAGTGAGGGGACCCACATGGGGGCCACAACCCACCAGGGCGCGCCCGAGTGTCTTGTGGGCACCACGTGCACCCCCCTCTGGTATTATTTGTGCCAAAAATTCATAAATATACAGAAAACATTTGTGTTAAATTTTCAGGGCATTCTGAGAATTTTTATTTCTGGGTCATTTTTTTATTGCACGGAGAAAACAGAAAACAGGATAATCATGGCATTTTATTATATTTGACTAGCTAAAACAGAAAATAAAAGGTGGGAGCAGAGAGTTGTGCTTACTAGATTCATCGACTCCATACCTCTCAAAAATGATTCATTAATATGGTTGATCAAGTCTTATTAACAACCACTTCCAATTAGCACGAAACCGAAGAACTTTCATAAAACACTAGGTTACCTCAATGGGGATGTGCATATCCCCAACAATAAGTATATCATATTTCTTTTTGGCTGTAGGAAGAGGTATTTGAAAGCTTCCAATAGTGATAGTCGAAGATTCGTCAATAACATTTATACCATTCACTTTGAATTGTTTCTTCGAAAAGTGCACCGTATGCTCATTACCATTGATATGAAAAGTGACTTTGCTTTTATTGCAATCAATAACAGCCCCTGCAGTATTCAGAAAGGGTCTACCAAGGATAATTGACATGTTGTCGTCCTGGGGCATCTCAAGAATAACAAAGTCCGTAAAGATAGTAACATTTGCAACAACAACAGACACATCCTCACAAATACCGATAGGTATAGCTGTTGATTTGTCATCCATTTGCAATGATATCTCAGTATGTGTGAGTTTATTCAAATCAAGTCATTTATATAAGGAGAAAGGCATAACACTAACACCTGCTCCTAAATCACACAAGGCAGTTTTGACATAGTTTCTTTTGATGGAGCAAGGTATAGTTGGTATTCCAGGATCTCCAAGTTTTTTAGGTACTCCATCCTTAAAAGAATAATTAGCAAGCATGGTGGAGATTTCAGCTTGGGGTATTTTTCTTTTATTTGTGATGATGTCTTTCATATACCTAGCATAAGGGGCCATCTTCAAGATATCAATTAAATGGGTACGCAAAAAGACTGGACTAATCATTTCAGCAAAGCGCTCAAATTCTTCATCATCCTTTTTCTTAGAGGTCTTAGGTGGAAATGGCATGGGTTTTTGAACCCATGGCTCTCTTTCTTTACCATGTTTCCTAGCCACAAAGTCTCTTTTATCATAACGTTTATTTTTAGGTTGTGGGTTATCAAGATCAGGAGCAGACTCTATTTCAATATCATTATCTGGTTCTCTATTATTAGTAGGTTGAGCATCATCATGAACATCATCATTATTATTTTCATTATCACTAGGTTGATGTTCACTACAGATTGAGTTTCAGCATCGGAAATAGAGACATCATTATTATCAAGAGGTTTTTGTGTCTCAGGTTCACTAGAGATATGCAAAGTCCTATCATTTTTCTTTTTCTTCTTAGAAGGACTAGGTGCATCAGGATTAATTCTCTGAGAGTCTTGTTCAATTCTCTTAGGATGACCATCCGGATAAAGTGGTTCTTGGGTCATTCTACCTCCTCTAGTTACTACTCTAGCAGCAAAATCATGAATGTTATTATTCATTTCATCAAGCAATTCTTTTTGGGACTTAGCATATTGTTCTAACTGAGTTTGAACCATAGAGGCATGCTTTCCTACACCTCTAACATCATTACTAATTCTAAATAGCAATTCACTCAAGCGAGCAATCATATCAGAATTATATTTCAATTGTTTCAGAACATGAGCATTGAAATGATCTTGCTTCATAATATAGTTATCAAATTCATATAAGCATTGACTAGGATGTTTGTTGTGAGGGATGTCACTTTCATTAAATTTTAATAAAGAATTTACCTCTACCACCTGTGGAGGTGGTGGTGTGTCAAGGCCATGTATTTCTTCAATAGGTGGCAAATTCGTAACATCCTCAACTTTAATACCTTTTCCTTCATAGATTTCTTTGCCTCTTGCAAATCTTCAGGACTGAGAAATAAGATAGCCCTCTTCTTCGGAGTGGGTTTAGGCGGTGGTTCAGGTAGAGTCCAATCATCATAATTCTTCAATATGTTATTCAATAATTCCTTAGCTTGTTCAACAGTTTGCTTCCTGAAAACACAACCAGCACAACTATCTAGGAAGTCCCTAGAAGCATCGGTTAGTCCATTATAAAAGATATCAAGTATTTAATTTTTCTTAAGAGGATGATCAGGCAAAGCATTAAGCAACTGGAGAAGCCTCCCCCAAGCTTGTGGGAGACTCTCTTCTTCAATTTTCACAAAGTTAAATATTTCCTGTAAGGCAGCTTGTTTCTTATGAGCAGGAAAATATTTTTCAAAGAAGTAGTAAATCATATCCTTGGGACTACGCACACAACCAGGAGTAAGAGTATTGTACCATGTCTTAGCATCACCCTTTAATGAGAACGGAAATAACTTAAGGATATAATAGTAGCGAATCTTCTCATCATGAGCAAAGAGGGTGGCTATATCATTCAGTTTAGTAAGGTGTGCCACTACAGTTCAATTTCATAGCCATGGAAAGGATTAGATTCAACCAAAAAAATTAACTCTGGGTCGACAGAGAATTCATAATCCTTATTGGTAACAAAGATAGGTGAGGTAGCAAACTTAGGATCACACTTCATTCTAGCATTAAAAATCTTTTCCTTATACTTGCGTAGAAATTTCTTAAGATCGTTTCTATATTTGCAAGAAATAATTTCTCTAGTTATCTCTTCGTCCATAACATAACCTTCAGGTATCTTAGGCATTTCAAACTTAGGAGAGATAGGAGTAATAGGTGTTTCATAGTCATCATCAGTTTCAGCAGTCTCAACAATTTCAGTAGTTTCATTCTCTTTAGCTCTAGCAATTTGTTCATCAAGAAATTCTCCTAGTGGCACATTATCATCAAGCATGGTACTAGCATCATTCATAGCAGAGGTAGCATCATCAATAACTTGTGACATATTAGGATTACTAGCATGTTGTGGTGTTGCAAGCTTACTCATAACAGTAGGTGAATCAAGCGCAGAGCTAGATGGCAGTTCCTTACCTCCCCTCGTCTTAGATGGAAAAATCTTAGTCTTTGGATCCTTCAGATTCTTTATAGTGATCAATTGATATAAATCCCAAGCGACTCAACAAATATTGCTATGCTCCCCGACAACGGCGCCAGAAAAAGGTCTTGATAGCCCACAAGTATAGGGGATCGCAACAGTTTTCGAGGGTAGAGTATTCAACCCAAATTTATAGATTCGACACAAGGGGAGCCAAAGAATACTTGAGAGTATTAGCAGTTGAGTTGTCAATTCAACCACACCTGGAGATTAAATATCTGCAGCAGAGTGATCAGTAGCACAGTAATATGATGGTTTGATAGCAGTAGTAACAGTAACAGTAGCAGTAACAGTAGTAGCAATAGTTTTGTAGAAGTTGGAACAACAACAACAGTGATAGTAACTTAGCAAGAACAATAAGTGGAAAGCTCGTTGGCACTGGATCGGTAACTCGTTGGATGATATTTGTCATGTAACAGTCATAACCTAGGGCGATACAAAACTAGCTCAGTTCATCAATGTAATGTAGGCATGTATTCCGTAGATAGTCATACGTGCTTATGGAAAAGAACTTGCATGACATCTTTTGTCCTACCCTCCGGTGGCAGCGGGGTCCATAAGGAAACTAAGGGATATTAAGGTCTCCTTTTAATAGAGAACCGGAACAAAGCATTAACACATGGTGAATACATGAACTCCTCAAACTACGGTCATCACCGCGATGTATCCCAAATATTGTCACTATGGGGTTGGCGGATCATAACACGTAATAGGTGCATATGACTAGGAAAGATCGGATGAAGAACATGGATATAGAGATAACATAAACGGTTCAGATCTGAAATCATGGCACTCGGGCCCTACTAACAAGCATTAGGCATAGCAATGTCATAGCAACATCAATCTCAGAACATAATGGATATTAGTGATCAAGCCCTAACAAAAACTAACTCGATCACCTGATGAATCTCATCCAACTCCTCACCGACCAGCAAGCCTATGAAGGAATTACCCACTCCCGGTGGGGAGCATCATGGAATTGGCGATGGAGAAGGGTTGGTGATGACAAAGACCGAAGATTCCCCTCTCCGGAGCCCCAAACGGGCTCCAGATCTGGCCTCCCAATGAAGAATAGGAGGTGGCGGCGGCTCCGTATCGTAAAACGCGATGAAACTTTCTGTCTGGTTTTTTATCCGCAAATAGGAATTTATAGTGGCGGAATTAGGGTCAGTGGGGCCACGAGGTGGGCACAACCCACCAGGGCGCGCCCAGGTATCCTGGCGTGCCCTGGTGGGTGCTGGCCACCCTGGCCCCTATAGTGGCGGAATTAGGGTCAGTGGGGCCACGAGGTGGGCACAACCCACCAGGGCGCGCCCAGGTATCCTGGCGTGCCCTGGTGGGTGCTGGCCACCCTGGCCCCCCTCTTCGGTGGATTTTGGCTCCAATAATTCACATATATTCTAAAATAATTCTCCAAAAAGTTTCGTTCCATTCCGAGAACTTTTATTTCTGCAAAAAAACAACACCATGGTAGTTCTGCTGAAAACAGCGTCAGTCCGGGTTATTTCCATTCAAATTATGCAAATTAGAGTCCAAAACAAGGGCAAACGTGTGAGGAAACGTAGATACGTTGGAGACGTATCAGAGGCCGTGACAAGAAAGAGGATGACGATGATGATAACGAGGATGAAGAAGGATCTGATGACCAGGAGTTCTGGAAGGCCATAGAGGTCATGTGCATTGACGGAGGTACATCTTTCCACTCCTCTCACCAGCACTTCAAGTAGTGGGCTCGGGAGATCATTGCGGCAGAGTCAACGATGGAAGCACAAAATCCACTCAAGTGGTCTCACACGCCCATCATTTTCAATGCCGAGGACCACCCTGATCACACTACTGCGGTCGGGTGCTTGCCGTTGTTGGTTTCACCAACAATATGCAACCTCAAGGTCACGAAAATGCTGGTTGATGGTGGGGTTGGCTTGATCTCGATTTCTCCAGAGGTCATCAAGAGGCTCCAAATTCATGATGAGGAACTCAAGCAAACATGTACTTTCCAAGGGATCGACCCGGGAAGAAGCCAGCCCAAAGGGAAGATTACATTGTTGGTAATGTTCGGCAACGAGCTCAACTTTTGGACGAAGAAGATCGTCTTCGACGTTGTCAAGATAGCGCTGCCGTATAATGGAATCCTGGGCTGCTAGGCACTCGCAAAGTTCATGGCGGCGTCCCATTATGCCTACAAAACCTTGAAGATGCCAGGGCTGATGCACGTCATCACCATCCACTCCGACAAGAAATACGAAGTCTTATCCGCTGACAAGCTCTACCGCGAGGCAGTGGCAGCATCAGCTGGCAAGGCTCTTGCTCCTACCGACAAAGCTCCCGAGGGGTAGAAGAACGACAAGACATCTAACAAGGACTCTGGGAAGCGCACTACTAAGTGCAGCACACCCGTTGAGGATGTGTGATATGTCCATTTTGCATCATGATTTCCTACTATTATTTATTAAGTTTTGTTGAATAATAATGCTTTAGGGAGTGATTCTAATGCCTTTTCTCTCATAATATGCTAGGTTTACACAAAGAGGGAGAATACCGGTAGCTGGAATTCTGGACCTGAAAAAGCACATCAGAGATACCTATTCTGTACATCTCCAAATAGGCTGAAACTTTACGGAGAATATTTTTGGAATATATAAAAAATACTAGAGCAAAAAACTACCGGAGGGGGACACCCTAGTGGGCACAAGACACCAGGGCGCGCCAGGCCCCCCAGGCGCGCCCTGGTTGGTTGTGCCCTCCTCGGCCCACCTCCGGTGCCCATCTTCTGGTATATAGGGTCTTTTGACCTAGAAAAAATAAGGAGAGAACTTTCGGGACGGAATGCCGCCGTCTCGAGGCGGAACTTGGGCAAGAGCACTTTTGCCCTCCGGAGGAGGAAATCGAAGCCATCATCGTCACCAACACACCTCTCATCTTTGGGAGGCCAATCTTCATCAACATCTTCAACAGCACCATCTCCTCTCAAACCCTAGTTCATCTGTTGTGTTCAATCTTTCTACCGGAACCTCAGGTTGGTACTTGTGGGTGACTAGTAGTGTTGATTACATCTTGTAGTTGATTACTATATGGTTTATTTGGTGGAAAATTATATGTTCAGATCCATTATGCTATTCAATACCCCTCTGATCTTGAGCATGAATATTATTAGTGAGTAGTTACCTTTGTTCTTGAGGTCAAGGGAGAAGTCATGTTGGAAGTAATCATGTGAATTTGATATGTGTTCGATATTTTGATGATATGTATGTTGTGATTCCCTTAGTGGTGTCATGTGAACGTCGACTACATGACACTTCATCATCCTTGCTCCTAAGGGAATGCATTGTGTGACAGAAGCTTAAAGCCTAGTTTATGCGCTACTTCCTAAGGGGTTGATTTGGATCCAAACGTTCAATGCTATGGTTAGATTTTATCTTAATACTTTTCTCGTAGTTGCGGATGCTTGCGAGGGGGTTAATCATAAGTGGGAGATTGTTCAAGTAAGAACAGCACCCAAGCACCGGTCCACCCACATATCAAATTATCAAAGTAGCGAACACGAATCAAACCAACATGATAAAAGTGACTAGATAAAATTCCCGTGTACCCTCAAGAACACTTTTCCTATTACTAGAGACTGTTCTGGCCTGTCCTTTGCCACAAAAGGATTGGGCTACCTTGCTGCACTTTATTTACCTTTACTGTTACTTGCTCGTTACCAATTACCATGCTATCAAACTATCTATTACCTAGAATTTCACTGCTTGCAGAAATTACCTTGCTGAAAACCGCTTGTCATTTCCTTTTGCTCCTCGTTGGGTTCGACACTCTTACTTATCGAAAGGACTACGATTGATCCCCTATACTTGTGGGTCATCATTGTGCCAGAGAGCTCTGCCGCCAAGCGCAAGAAGTCCAAGACCGCCACACCGACAACGAAGCAAGTGACTACACGAAGGACGACAAGGGTGGCACTAAGTGCCACCCTTCACGACAAATAGGAAAGCGTGCTTGTCTCCTTCCTGCGGGCGAATGCCGATATGTTTTCCTGGAAACCATCTGACATCCCAGGTGTTCCCAGGGAGGTGATTGAGTACCACCTTGCTGTCTTCCCCCATGGACGCCCAGTCAAGCAGAAGGTCAGGAAGCAATCTCTAGAGCGGCAAGAATTCATTACCGAAGAAATCAAGAAGCTGGAAGCGGCATGCCTGTCAGGGGAGTGATCCACCCAACTTGGTTGGCAAATCCAGTTGTAGTGCGGAAGGCAAACAGAAAGTGGAGGATTTGTATCGACTTTACTGATTTGAATAAAGCTTGTCCAAAAGACCCCTTTGATGCCTACTCTGCCATTGATCATATAGTGGATTCTACTGCCGACTACGACCTCCTTTCCTTTCTTGATGCCTACTCTGGTTATCATCAGATCTTCATGGCCAAGGAAGATGTAGAGAAAACCGCCTTTATTACTCCATGTGGCACATACTAACTCAAGCGTATGCCTTTCGGATTAAAAAGTGTTAGTTCTATATTTGCAAGAGTTGTCCAGATTGGTTTTGAGCCCTAGCTGCACAAGAATGTGGATGCTTATACAGATGATGTAGTGGTCAAGACCAAGGACACGGCTACACTGATCCAAGACAAAGAAGAGGCATTTGCAAACTTGTGCAAGATCAACTTGAAGCTCAATCCCGAGAAGTGCGTATTTGGTGTCCCATATCGCAAGGTTCTCGGGTTCTTTGTTTCTCAACGTGGAATTAAAGCCAATCCCGACAAGATCAAAGCTATTGAGCAGTTGGAAGCACCAAAGCACGCAAGGATGTGTGCCGCTTGGCAGGCTGTGTTGCCGCCCTGAGCAGGTTTATTTCTAAGTCTGCTGAACGCGCCATGCCATTTTTCAAAATCTTGAAACATGCAGGTCCAATGAAATGGACTCCGAAAGCGGAGGCAGCGCTGCAATACTTGAAGAAATACATGTCCTCAACGCCAATACTAGTTACGCCTAAGCCACAAGAGTCGTTGCTACAGTATCTATTGGCAACAAATAAAGTGGTTAGCATTTCACTGGTGGCGGAGAGGGAAGTTGATGATGAAGAGGCAGCAACCCCAAAGCTGGCAGCCGGTAAGCCTGATTCTTCTCCGGTAAGCCAAGGTGCCGACAACACAGGTACAACACAAGAAGCAAGCCATCAATTTGTGCCAAATAAGAATGTGGTGTAGCGCGCAGTTTATTTTGTTAGTTATCTTTTGCTGGGGGCTAGGTCAAAATATTCTGGTGTACAAATGTTGCTTTTCGGCCTCCTCATGGCCTCCCGGAAGATGCGCCACTACTTCTGAGCGCATCACATTACTATCATCACTCACTTTCCTTTGGAGCGCATCTTGAGAAATCCAGAAGCAATTAGCAGGATAGTGGAGTGGGCTTTGGAGCTGGCCAGTTTTGATTTGAGTTTTGAGAGCACATGAACTATTCAAAGCAAGGCCTTGGCGGAGTTCAGTGCAGAATTGACACCAACACAAGACGAAGAAATTCAAGAGACTTCTCTCCCCGGTAAGGAAACAAGCAAAGAATTGGTTATGTACTTTGATGGAGCCTTTTCACTGCAAGGCGCCAGTGCTGGAGTGTTGTTGGTCGCACCCACTGGAGAGCACCTCAAGTACGTAATTCAGATGCACTTCCCATGGGAGAAAGCCACCAATAACACTGTTGAGTATGAAGGATTGCTTGCCGGCCTGCGCATCGCAGTTGACCTTGGCATCAAGAAGTTGATTGTTCGAGGCGACTCACAGTTAGTTTTACAACAAGTCAACAAAGATTACCAAAGCCCTTTGATGGAAGCATAAGTAGAAGCAGTGAGGAAGTTGGAAGAGCACTTTAACGGTCTGCAAATAGAGCACGTCCCTCGTGCAGAGAATACACATTGCCATGACCTGTCGAAGCGTGCCGCCCAGGAGCTACCCGTGGAACATTGAACTTTTGTGCTCCATCTGAATCAACCTTCTGTTACACCATCATCGCGGCAATCAAAGAAAAGAAAGGTTAGCTCTGGTGACTACTTTCCGGCAGAACTCGTAGAAGCCATTAGCACGAAGGTTGCCGGAAGCAAAGCAACGCCAGTCGGTGAGCAGCAAGCCATGGAAAGGCCTGGGGCTCTTGCCGTTGAAGCAAGCGCCGCCGCGGGAGAAGAGATGCCTTAAGTCCTTGTCGTTGAGCTGCAAGCTCTGGCATGGGTGCAACAGATAGTCCAGTACCTCCAAACAGGCAAACTTCCTAAAGAGCAAGAAGAAGCTGAAAGAGTAGCCCGACAGTGAGCTATGTACCAGTTTGTAGACATCATACTACACAAGAAGCAACGAAACGTGGTGAAATTGAAGTGTATTTACCGGGAAGATGGACAGAAGCTGTTGGCGGAGATAAATGAAGGGGTGTGCAGTTCCCATATTGGGTCCCATGCTCTTGTCGGCAAGGCATTCCGGCAAGGTTTCTACTGGCCGACAACCTTTCAACATGCAGTGGTTATGGTAACAAGATGTGAAGCATGTCAATTTCACGCCAAGCAAATACGTCAACCAACCCAAGCCCTCCAAACAATAACTCTTTCCTGACCCTTCTCAGGCTGGGGGCTCGACATTATCGGCCCGTTCCCCGATGCTACCGGGGTCTTCGAGTTCTTGTACGTAGCAATCGACAAGTTCACGAAGTCGCCAGAGGTTGAGCCGAGAAGGAAGGTGACAACACAGTCAGCGGTCAAGTTATTTAAGGGAATTTTTTGCCATTTTGGAGTACCCAACAGGATCATCACCGACAACGGCACACAGTTCACAAGCCACACCTTCATGCAGTACTGCGTAAACCTTAGAAGCAAGATCTGTTTTGCATCAGTCGCTCTTCCAAGAAGCAAAGGCAAAGTGGAAAGAGAAAATGATGAAGGGTTGCGTCGACTCAAGACAAGAACATTTGATAAGATGCACAAGTGCGGGAGGTGCTAGATTAGTGAGCTGCCGCCAGTTCTTTGGTCACTTAGAAAGGCACAAATCAAGCTACCGGCAAAACACCCTTCTCCCTAGTCTGTTGTGCAGAAGAGGTGCTCCCCACAGAACTCACTTATGGGTCACCTCGAGTGCGAGCTTTTGACGAAGCTGAGCAAGAGCAGTTGCGGCAAGATGACACAACGCTCCTCGAGGAGGACCGTCTCCGGGCTGCTCTGTGTGCCGCACACTATCAGCAAGCCTTGCGCCGCTACCATAGCCGCAAGATCCATGCTAGGGGTGTTGGGGAAGGCGACCTTGTCCTTCAATGGATACAGTCCATGAAAGGAAGCAACATGTTGATGCCAAAGTGGGAAGGCCCTTACTGGGTGGTACGAGTCACTAGGCCTGGCGCAGTCCGCCTAGAGATCGAAGATGGCAATCTAGTGCAAAATTCGTGTAATATCAAACATGTCCGCAAGTTCTATCCATAAGGCACGCTTGTTGGGTCCCCCGGCAAGCCCCTTTTCTACGAGTCTACCGGCAAGGCATGTAAACCTTTCTATAAAGCCAGACGAAGACCATATGCATAATCAATAAAGCTAAGTGTTCTACAACTTTTTGTCAAAGTACATGTTTAAATTATGTATGTTGTATGAAATGTTGTGTTCATTTTGACTTGTGTGAAATGGCTGATTAACCGGCAAGGTTCCTAGCCTCCTCTTTTCTCTTCTTTCTCTTTCTCAAACGATAGAAGAGGCCCTCACATGCCTGTTTTCCTGGGGGGGTGATGTTATGGATACCCAAATGACATTCAAGTTAATCATTTTACGACAAGAAATACAACCAAGAAAATCTAAGTTGAAAAACTTCAAATGCTTTGTTATAGAAGCTACTTTCCTTGAACGATTTCAACATTTGTATGAGAAAACCTGCGTGTGAAGGACCCTTGTCGGAATCTATTGCGCTCCTAGGTTGTTTCGAGTCTGCTCAGCAACCAAGGTAGCTGCATTGAGGATGTCAAGGTGATCTTGTCGGTAGTGATATTTCCACCAGGTTGCTAAGGATCTATTCCTAAAGCGCTCGTGGCAAGAATGTGCGCACCGACAAGTGTTTCCGGCAAGCGTAGGGTTCAGAAAACATGTACAGAATCAAGTATAAGGAAAGGCGGCCATTCATTCAAACAAATAGAATATATTACATCCATAAGCAAAAGTACAGATTTAATTCAAGATATTTTTCTTTAATTCATGCACCGCACTGGTGGCAAGGATGAAGCGAGAGGGATTTACTTTTTCAAGTTGACAGAGCCAACCTTCTTGGATATAGGGGCGACAAGAGCTTCAGCAGCGCTGGTATCAGCATCCTTTGGTAGATTGGCGAAGGCCTTGCACAAGTCAACACCAGGATTGAGGAAGATGACCTTCACAAGTATCTTGTGGATGACGTCGCAACAGATATCACGGGATTCCTTGATGAAGTTGTCGCCCCAGTCCTCCTCGTACTTGTCCAGTGCCCCTATGTGCCCCTCGAAGAAGATGGACAGCCTGGCACTCTCTATTTCCTTGTCGTCTTTGGGGAACCTCCACTTCTCTAAGCCCATGGCAGCCAGCTGGGTGGAGAGCCTGTTGGCAATGTTTACATGTTGCTCCGTCCACAGCTCCAAGTTCTTGTTCAATTTGTTGGAGGAGTGGGCGGTGGAGGCAAGTAGTTCTTTCTCCTTCTGGAGCTCTTCGAGCAAGGCCCTCTCCATGGTCCTAGCGCCCGCAAGGTGCTCCTCGAAGGTGCTCAGCTTTAGCTTCAAGTCAGTAAAAGAGTCGGCGGCAACGGAGAACTCCTTGTCTTGTCGGAGAACGCCGTCTGCAGCTCCCCTAGGGTATGAGATGCCTTGTGCGCACTCTCCTTCAGCTCCAAGAGTTCCTTGCCGGAGGCGGCAAGGTCCAACTATGGTTGCCGCACTCTACCCTCTAGCTCAACCTTGGTGTCCTCGGCAACTTCAGCAGCCTTGATGGCCTCCTGAAGCTTGCCGGCGTGCTCTGCGGCTTGCACCTCGATGGCGTCCTTGTGCTTCTGCTTCAACTCCTGGATCAGCCGTGCCAACTGAGTTTCAAGTTTGGTAGCAATGGCCGCCTCTCTAGCATCAAGGTCCTCTTCATGCAAATCCAGCTCATCCTTGCGCTTGATGAGGTCTACGTCAATGGCATCAATACTTTGGTCGGCCTCCTCCTGCACTACCTCCACCTCGGCCTTCTCCAATATGAATTCTTGCACGACTTTGGTGAGCTGGGCTTGGCGGACGATGAGATATTGACAACACTTTGTAAACCAGGTCCGCATCTCAGCAAGGCACCTTTGCAAGTTAGCCTTTGTTCAGCAAGAATGGCTTCCTGGCAGTCTAGGTTCTCCAAGAAGCTGCCTTAATGAGTTTGGAGCTGCGTGAAGTTCTTGCTGATGGAGAGGAGCATGCTATGCTATTTGGCTTCGTCGCTCCTGCTGAATGGATCAACAGTGACCACGCCTCCAGCCATGGCAACATCACCGTCAAGAGCTTCCCCATCAGTGAAGGCTACGAGGATTGCCTTGCCAGGACTAACGACAAACTGCAGATCGCAGACCTTGAGGTACCTACTAGGTCGAGGCGCGTCGGATGTCGATGGGCCGGCAATAGCTTTGCTGATTGCCTCCGCCTTGATGAGCATGCCCTTGCCGGGCGCTCCTGAGATAGAGGTGTCCTTAGTATCCACGGCCACCTCCGAAACCACCTCCTTAGTAGTCTTCTTGCCCACCTCTTCCACGGCTCTCATGACGGCTTCCTCTACAGCCACAATCTGGCTGGCCTCAGCGGCCGCCTCCTTGGCGATCTCCCCAATGTTGGCATCCACGTCTATGTCATCGGTTAGGGGCAGATCTAGAATTTAGAAGAAGAAGAAGATCGAACTCATATGTAGTTCAAGAAGATAGAAGGAAACAAGAAAAAGGAAAATCCTCAACAACAAAAGATTTACCTATGGGTACTTGTTGAGAAGGAGCAACCCCTTCTCCGGCAACATCTATTGCCATCACATGGCTACCGGCAGCTTCACCTGCCGACACGTCCTTAGTGCGGACAGGCTGATCGGCAGAAGTCCTTGCTAGAGAACTCCTCTCCGGAGGAGAGTGCGTCTGAGTTGGGTAAGGAAGGTGATCCTCCTCCTAGCACTCCACCCCCATCTGCAAGGGAACGAAAGAAGCGACAGCATCTATGCCAGCGCTTGCCAACGGGTACTGGAAGGTACTTCCCCGTTGGGGGCTACGCTGGGGGCTGTTGATGACGACATCTAGCACCAGTGCAGAGCTTGTCGTCTCCTTCGCGACGGTCGTAGGCTTGGCCTTCTTGACCGCCTACTGCGCCAGGGTCTCTTGTTACCTGCAAGGCACCAACAATAAGATTAAGAAAAAACAAACCATCAAGGATTCAAGATTCATTGAAGACAAGTGCGGACAGTTACTCCTCCTCGTCCTCTGAGCTGCTGAGGATAGACTGGTCCTAGACGGCCGACAACAGGAGCAGAAGGCGGAGTAGGAGTTTTGGTGCGTGCCGAAGATGCAGCGGCGTTGGAAAACCCCACCGCCCTTCCGAACTCTTCGAGACAGTATGCCGTGTACGCCGCAGGCGGGCGACGTCGGCAGTAGGACCCTCCTCCTCCTTTTCATCGACCGACGGCAGCAGACGGACCAGCTCTCAGGTGGTTGCTTTCCGGAGGGCGCGGGACCTCTTCTTTGGAGCAACAGGAGCCGAGGGCTCCTCAACCTCCCGCTCCTCAGTGGCTTCATGTTCCTCGCCCCAGGCAGGATCCTCCGGCAAGTCGGTTGCCGCCGCCTCGTCCTCTTCCTCCTCCTCTTGCTTGCCATTGGTGCCTCCTTTATAGTCGGTGACAGCAAAACCAGAGGCGCTGCCTCCTGCCGTCAAGCCCACCTCCTCGGCCCTCTAGCTGATCCACTCGACCTCGTCATTGGTGCTTTCACGGGTGAGTTGGTCATAACCCACAAGTATAGGGGATCGTAACAGTCTTCGAGGGAAGTATTTTACCCAAATTAGTTGATTCGACACAAGGGGTGCCAAAGAATATTTGTTGGTCTTGGCAGTTGAGTTGTCAGTTCAACCACACCCAGGATATCTTTCTGTTGCAAAAGTTTTAGTAGAACAACAAAATAGTAATAGTAACGATAACGGTAACAACAATAGTTTTGTAGGGATTGTAACAGAAGTAGTAGCAATAGTAACGTAGCAAGATTCAGTATGTAAAAGCATAGGCCATGGATCGGCGATGAATAATAATTTTGATGACATCTATCATGTAACAGTTATACACTAGGGCGACACAGAACTAGCTCCAATTCATCAATATAACGTAGGCATGTATTCCGTATATAGTCATACGTGGTTGCAATAAGAAGTTGCATGGCATCTTTTTTCCTACCCTCCCGTGGCAGTGGGGTCCATAAGTAAATCTAAGAGATATTAAGGCCTCCTTTTAATAGAGAACCGGACCAAAGTATTAACACATGGTGAATACATGAACTCCTCAAACTATGGCAATCACCGGAAAGAATCCCAATTATTGTCACCTTGGGGTATACGGATCATGACACGTAATATGTGCATACAACTTGGAAGAAAGGATCTAAAACACTCTTATATTCCTGAAAGCATAATAGGTTCAGATCTGAAATCATGGCACTCGAGACCTAGTGACAAGCATTAGGCATAGCAAAGTCATAGAAACATCAATATCGGAACATAGTGGATACTTGGGATCAAGCCCTTTCAAAATAACTCGATTACATGATAAATCTCATCAACTCCCATGACCGTCCGGCAAGCCTACAAAGGAATTACTCACTCCCGGTGGTGAGCATCATGGGGATGTTGATGAGGAAGGGTTGGTGATGACGACGACGATGAATCCCCCTTGAGGGAGTCCTGGACTAAGGGGTCCTCGGGCCGCTGGCCTATCTCCCAATAGGCCGGCTCGATGGGCCGCTCTCTAGCTATCACAGGAAGGGCCGGATACATCGATACCTCACGTTCCAGAAGGTAGCCCCGAAGGCGCGTCGTGCACTCCAAGTCAAGATGAGGAAATCGACATTTCCATCCTCGACAGGAGACCTATCATGTGTAAACCCTAGGTAACCCCTGGTGTCTATATAAACCGAGAGGGTTTTTGAATGTAAGACAGAGAAACTCATCTAGGGTTTTAGCTAGTCGATCTCGAGGTCGATCAACTCTGTAACCTTCATACCATCAATATAATCGAGCAGGACGTAGGGTTTTACCTCCATAGGAGGGCTCGAACCTGGGTAAACATCGTATCCTTCGTCCCCTTGTTACCATCGATCCTAGACTCACAGCTCGGGACCCCCTACCCAAGATCCGCCAGTTTTGACACCGACATTAGTGCTTTCATTGAGAGTTCCGCCGTGAGCGCCAAAGGGATCGATGGCCCGCGTTGTCATTAACAAAGAAGTCCGGAGCATGGACTCCTTCGTCCCTGGATAGATCTTCGCTTTTGGCAGCATTCTGCTGCACGCTGACCCGACCGGCCATCTTGGCCGGGTCGGGAGTTTCACCCCTTATCAATAGGTCAGATTCGGGAACCTAGAGTTCTCCGTAGACTCTCGGGGCGATCTTTCGCTCATCGGGCTCGCAGTCTCATCTGACGCACCCGAGGACTCCGAGGCTTTAACCTCAGATGTCGCTTTTGACCCCGCCCACGGGACTAAACCCGGCGATGATCTGGCTTTTAGACCGGATCCGGCCATGGCGCCAGATGGCCGGGTACCAGCTCCTGCCGAACACACTTCTTGTACGGACGCATCGGAGGTTAACTCCGAAAGCGCTAAGCAAATTGACCCGATCGAGCTCTCGACACTCAATGAAGCTCTACATCGGATCTTATCGATAAAAATTACTGACGACCCAACCCCGATCCACGTTCAGATCGGTCTTAAAGCGGGTCAAGAGGAATTATTCATCCCACCCACCACCCACTTCGTAGCCACTATCGAAGACTTAACCGATATGTTGGACTACGCCTCCGAGGAGGCAGAAGACATGGATGAAGTGGATCGCGCTCCCACCCACGTCAACACCGGGCGATGGACTGCCACCTCCACCTATGACGTCTACATGGTGGATACTCCAGCCGATAACGGCGAGCGCACACCCGCAAACAATGGTGATGAATCGGGTGAAGCGCCGTCAAGGCGCCGGAAACCATGCAAACGATCAAAGACAAAAAAGGGAAGGGAAGCTATTGCTGGCACCGGGGAAAATGATACCCTGGAAGACCTCGGCGATCCCGATTTCCCCGAGCATCCGCTAAAGGGCCAGGAAAGGCCGGAGGACCAGCGCCACCCCGAAGATCCAAATGATTCCGAGGATGACAACTACCTCCCCCCTGTAGAGGAGGAGGACAGCCCGGAAGCCAAGGACTTCATCGTCCCCGAAAACATGGAGGATCAGGAACGGTTTCGGCAACAGCTTATAGCCACTGCCCGAAGCCTAAAGGCGAAGGAACGACAGCTCAAGGCCGAACAAGATACCCTCAATGATAGATGGATGAGGGTCTTGTCAGCTGAAGAAGAATACGGCACCGGTCAATTGGACCAACCCAAGAGCTATCCACGTCGACGGCTGCTGCCACAATTCGATGACGAGCTCACTAATACGCCGTCCCCCAAGGACACTCCATACGACCAGCCGGACCGCCCTCCCCGAGGACGAGATAGGACGGCTGGCGATGCCGGTTATAGGCCGGCGATACCCCGCAGAAGGGGAAAAGAGCCAATGGAGCCCGAGGACAGGTACGACCTACGACATGACCTGGATTATTTAACAGGCCACACCAGATCCATCTACGGATCTAGAGGATACTCCCCCGGTAGACGGGACGAGTACCGGCCCTGGCTCGACCGAAACAATAGAGGTCTCGACCAAAACCGGAATAGAACAGACGCCGACTACCGGCGCGATATAGCCCGGGTCAAAGGCGCTGCCCACCCACTGTGCTTCACCGACAAGGTGATGTAGCATCAGTTTCCGGAAGGGTTTAAACCCGTGAACATCGAGCAATACGACGGAACAACTGACCCAACAGTGTGGATCGAGGATTTCCTCCTCCACATTCACATGGCATGAGGAGATGATCTCCACGCCATCAAATATCTACCCCTTAAGCTTAAGGGGCCAGCTCGGCACTGGTTAAACAGTCTCCCCGAAAATTCTATTGGGAGCTGGGAGGATCTCGAGGATGCATTCCGATCTAATTTCCAAGGCACCTACGTACGGCCTCCGGACTCCTCCGACCTAAGCAACGACATCCAAAAGGCAGGAGAGTCCGCTCGACAATTCTGGAATCGGTTCTTGACCAAGAAAAACTAGATCGTCGATTACCCAGATGCCGAGGCTCGCCAGCTCGGTCAGGATAAACCTAGGACCATGTCCGCCCTTACATCACTCATGACCCGCTTTTGTGCGGGCGAGGATAACTGGCTAGCGAGACGAAGCCACAACCCCGAAGACCTTGGCACCTCCAAAATTCGGGATGGAAACGGGAAACCACGACGCGAAATAAACGCCGGCACAGCACTAGCGACGCCGACGACACGGCCGTTAACGCCGGCTTCCGCAACCCTCGATCCGGGCAGCGGAAGAAGCCTCCTAAAGGCAACCGCGACGGACCCACCCCGCTTGACAAGATCATGGAGATGCCTTGACAGATCCATGGCACTCAAGACAAGCCCGCCAACCACACCAACCATAACTGTTGGGTGTTCAAACAGGCCGGCAAATTCGCAGCCGAGGAGCAAGGCAAGGGCCCACACAGCGAGGACGACGAGGAGCCCCGCGGTCCGAACAATGGAGGTCAGAAGTAGTTCCCTCCAGAGGTAAAAACTGTGAACATGATATACGCCACTCATATACCTAAAAAGGAGAGGAAGCGCGCACTTCGAGAGGTCTATGCCGTAGAGCCTGTAGCCCCGAAGTTTAACCCATGGTCAGCCTACCCGATCACCTTTGATCGACGAGATCACCCGACCAGTATCCGTCACGGGGGTTCGACGGCCCTCGTCTTAGACCCCATTATTGATGGGTATCACCTCACTAAAGTCCTAATGGACAGAGGAAGTAGCCTCAATCTAATTTACTCAGATACGGTGAAAAAGATGGGTATAGATCCATCAAGGATCAAACCCAGCAACACCACCTTTAAAGGAGTGATCCCAGGCGTCGAGGCCCGGTGCACGGGCTCTGTAAGCCTGGAAGTGGTGTTCGGTTCGCCCGATAACTTCCGTAGCAAGGACTTGATCTTCGACATCGTACCCTTCCGCAGCGGTTATCACGCCCTGCTAGGCCGCACAGTGTTTGCTCGCTTTAATGCCGTCCCACACTACGCATACCTCAAGCTCAAGATGCCCGGACCCAAGGGGGTCATTACTGTCAATGGCAACACAGAGCGTTCCCTCCGAACTGAGGAACATGCATTGGCCCTGGCGGCCGAATTCCATTACAATGACGATCGGCCAATACCAAAATCTGCCGTAAAGGCACGCAAGGCTGACAAACGAGCTCGGTCTCAACCCGAGCTCCCGGAATCTTATTCCCCCTAGAAATACAGACACGTTCCTCACTACACAGCCCTAGTGCCCATCAAACATGTGCCAAGACGGCACAACTTTGCACTCAAGATTCCATGGGCAGCAGTGAGGAACAACTATCGAAAGGAAAGTGCTCGGCTGGACCGAACTACGACCTGTACATGTCCTCGGACACACCACAGGTACCATCAAGGACATGTTAAAGCGTATAGCTCATCCATACTTCGGCGACTTCTCAAGATCTTCCTCCCAAGGTCCGCTCGCCGACATCATCACCCTTAGAGGAATGCAACTCCCTAGGAGGCATAGGACCAGATTGGCAACAGGGCACATCAAGGACGTCAAGCCACCAATCGAAGACCCCTGGTACAATCTCTCCTCCGTAAATTCTATGTTTTATTTTCAAAATACCTGTAAACAGTTGCTCCGTAAATTATAGGAGTTATTGAGCAAATAAAAGTCCATTTATACATGGCCTCTCTGGTATATTTTATGGTAAATACTCTGTTCTTTACAACGCCTCCTGCACAACTGTTCGGCATACATTATGATGCAACCGGCTAATAGACCGGGGGCTTGAATTAAAAAAATCGCCCTGAGCATCACCCCAGCACAACTGGTCGTGTGTTCGGCGTCTTGGATTTTGCTTTATATGCATTGGATCCGAACTATGTCTTGGGTCAATAGTTGGGTTGCCCAGCTCCTGTGCTTGCCCTCTTATGTTCCGCTCGTTCGGCTAAAAGGGCAAAGGGAGAACAACTGCGATTGTGTTCCCAGCTCGCCTGGTCAAGCACCTCAGGGGAGAAAGCCGAAAACTGACTGTCATAGTAAGCGAGAACCGGTCTGCAAATCCGAGCATAAGTGTCATACTACAAGATCGATAGAGGTTATTCCATTTTATATGATGGGTTTTGTACTTGTACAAACCATGTGATGCTGGCTTCGGCCCCGGTACATCCGAACATCACAACACACTGGGGGCTGGTCATCGGCCCCCGAATTTTTTACGCTCCTACGGCTAAGTGAAAGCGATAAAGCATCATAGTCCGATTGCCTTGTCCCCCTCGCACTACCGCCTTCGGGCACCGATACCTCGGCTAAGGGTCACGGTGCGGATACAGAGACACCTCGCGTAGTATCTACGTGGGGCTCAAGCCAACGACTCGCAACTTTCAGATAAAACGGCCACCTGGGAGTCAAAATAAATACTAAAGAATTATAAGACATGATAAACCATGCAACACTAATTATAAAGCGTTAAAAAGTCTTTGGACATATTACAACGCGCTCATTCATACAAAATATCTTTCGAGCATCGGGCCTCTATTGCCCGAGCACCCTCCATCACTGCGGAGAAGTATAGCTCGGGGCGCCTATGCCCCTTTCCAGGAAGCGGAGGTGCGGTGGCCATCTCGATCGGCTTGAGCTTCGGCCAGTGCACTATGGTCTTCGCAAAGGACATCCGAGCCCCCTCGATGCATGTAGAACGCTTTAGCGTGTCAATCCGAGGGGCAGCATCGCATAGTTTCTACACCAAGCCGAAGTAGCTGGTTGGCAACGGCTCTTCGGGCCACACCCGGATGCAGAGATCCTTCATGGCTGGCTCCGCCATCCTGTGCAGCTCCACCAGTTGCTTCATCTGCTCGATCAGGAGAGGAGAGCGCTCGGGGGACTCGATATGTGCCCAGAATAGCCGAGCCTCATCATCCTCCTCCCGCGAAGCATAGAACCTGTTCGCGTCCGCTGCACTCTTCTGGAGATCCGCACAGACGCCTGAGGAACGCCACACCTGGGTGAGCAAAGCAAACCTGCTACCACCAAAGGTGCATTGTAGTGAATACGGCTTACCATCTGTGACAGCCTTGACTTGGCGAACCTCCTCTTCGAAGGACCGCCTGTCCACCCGCTCCTTTTGGAGCTCGGATTTCAACGCGGCTAGCTCGGTGGCTTGTTCTTTGCCTTTCTACTCAAGGGCCTCGCATTTCGCGCCAGCATCCTTGAGCTCCTATTGCACCTCCTCCACCCGGGCCTCATGCTTAGCACTAGCAGCTTTCAAAGTGGAAAGCACGGCTGCTGCTTGTTCAGCGGCGGCCTTGTCATCCGCGGCCTCTTGCTTCATCTTTTTGAGCTCGGCCTTGAGTTTTTCAACCTCCAATAATTAAACTTGGTCACCAGTGCGGATCATTACCGATATACAGCCCGGATGTTACAATTCGGCTTACCTTGTGCCTCGTCGAACCTCTTGTTCAGGCTATCAAGCTCCTCTTCAGAGATGTTGAGCTTCCGATTTAGCTCGGTAAGCTCAGCGGCATTAAGGGCCGCCGCCGATGACGAGGTTTACAAAAAATACAAAACATATGTCCGGTCATATGCGTTCCAAACCCCCGAACTACCAAGGAGATGACCTTATGTTCGGTCCTCTTGAAGGCTTTTAGAACATTGCGGGATTAATGGTGCCTTATACTAGGAGGTCACTCATGAGTATTTGACCCCCGAGTGCGTTTTTGCAAACCCACCCGGGGCTCGGGGGCTACTACATATATAAAGATGGCATAAACTTAATAAAATTAAAATGGTTCGAGAAAAGGGTATTACGTGACTCACCTTGAAGCCCATCAAGAGACCATTGAAGGCCTCCTTCAGTCCGTTATCAACGGACCGAATGCCTTGCAAAACCGCACCCATAAGAGTACGGTGATCCTCGGAGATGGGGGCGCTTGATAGAGCCTCCTCTACGACCGGCCACCTAGTCGTTGGTGGCACCGGTGGTGACCGGCCAGCCCGATCTCTGATCGGGGACTGAGTCTATAGCTCCGGAGGCACAACATGCTCCAGAGACATCCTCGGAGAGGATAGGACATCCCTCCGCCTTTCCTCTTGAGCGGCCAGGGGAGTTTTCTCCCCCTGGTCCTCGGCAGCCAGGGGAGTTTTCTCCCCCTGGTCTTCGGCAGTCGAGGCTTCAACCTCGGCCATGGCATGGTCACCCCCACCGCCTGTGTTCGGCTCCAAAGGAGCCCGGCGGGATGACACCTCCGCGGCATCCTTCGCGGCCCCTGGAGGAGTGGGGTGTGACGCAATCCCGCTCTTCGCCAGCTCGGCGGGCAGAGACTCCCCATCCGATACTTGGTCAGTGGGGAGAACGCACGGTGGACTGCAGATCAAAAGATGTTCTTGCATTTAAAACATTAAAAAACTTTGCATAAACGACCCAGGGAGTGTTTGGATTCATACCTTTGAGCGGGGGGCTTGACCCTTAAGTTCCTTCGGGGAACCTTCTCAAAGTCCTCGGACTCTGCATTAGAGTCTGAGCTGTCGTCGGGCAGGATCAACCTCGCCCGGCGCGCCCTCTTCAGGGCAGGAGGAGCTGCATCCTCCACGGCATCCGGCGACGTCGCCCTCTTTCTTGCGAGGGGGGAAACGCCTTCCCCCTGTCTTCATGCTCTTCCTCATGACTAGAGGAGGCATGGGTTTCCTCGGACGCGGCGTCCGGCTTCTCCCTTATGCGGAGACCCTCTCTGGCCTTTTTCTTCTTCTCCTTCTTCTCGGGCGCCGAGTACGGCGCCACAACGAGCATCGCCGTCAACAACTCTGACCTGGGACCTTCGGGTTGTGGAGCCGGGCAGTTAACTCTCGCGGCTTTGCTCAACCATTTCTGCGAGAATAAGGGAGAAGGTGTTCAGTCTTTTTGTCGAAGAAACATAGTCAATGGATTAAAATTATGCCGTACCTTGGTAGGGGATTATCGGCGCTTAGGCCCGAATCCTCTTCCTTGGTCCGCCAGCTTTTCCGAGGCTTGAATAATGCCTTCCACAACTTCTCAGGGGTAGTGCGGAAGAGTTGGTGCACGGTAGGCTCGTCCTCAGGCTGATAAGCCCACATTGGGGAAGCCCGGCGCTGGCAGGGAAGAATACGGCGGTGGAGCATGACCTAGACCACGTTGACCAGCTCCACCTTGGCCTCGATCATCAAGGTAATACGCTTCTGCAGCAACTTCACCTCTGCATCTGACCCCCAGTCGAGGCCCTTCCTGAGCCATGAGGTCAATCTCGTAGGGGGTCCAGATCTGAACTCGGCAGGCGCCGCCCAGCTCTCATCCCTTGGTTTGGTGATGTAGAACCATTCTTTCTGCCAGATCTTGATTGTGTCGATGAAGGTGCCGGTTGGCCACTCGACGCGGGGGAGCTTGCTGATTACTGCCCCTCCACAGTCTGCGTGCTCGCCCGCGACGGTCTTCGGCTTGACGTTAAAGACCTTGAGCCATAGGCCGAAGTGCGGCTCGACCCGCAGGAAGGCTTCGCAAAGAATGATGAAAGCCGAAATATGCATAAAGGAGTTCGGGGGGAGATCGTGGAAGTCCAGCCCGTAGAAGAACATAAGACCCCTGACGAAGGGGTGGAGCGGGAAGCTCAGTCCCCGGATGAAATGGGGGACGAACACCACCCTCTCATCTGGCTTGGGGGTGGGCACCACCTGGTTCGCCTCTGGAGCACGATGGAAGACATTGGCGGGGAGGTAGCCGGCGAGCTTTAGCTCCCCGATATCTTGGTCGGTGACCATGGAGGCCTCCCACTTGACCATGGAGCCCGAACCCGCCATGGCTAAGCTCGGAGGGGAAGTTGAGGAAGAACTAGATCTGGGCTCTTGGAGCTTGGGAATATTGGGAAAGCAGAGGATGCAAATGGGAAGCGTTAGCAATCCTTGGGGTTCTTTCCCTTTTATGAGGCATCACGCCGATTAGCCTCCTTTTACCGCGCCGCGAGTCTCTCCGTTTCCCAAGGCGTGCGTGCCGTTATCCACGCGCAAAATAAGCCTAGGGTTCTGATTATATCCCGTGTGAAACGGAGCACGATTTATACATTGATAAGTCGTATCAATGTAAAAATGGCCTCGAACCGTGAATCGAGTTTTCATAACTGGTTCAGCGGTCATTGTAGGCCACGACCCTTCGTCAGAAGGGGGCGTCAGAAAACACTGTTTACACTTTGACGATTGGCCTTCGGGGCTAAGCAATTCATGATGGTCGGACGATCGTATGATCGGATGAAATACGAGTCATCGGAAGCCGAATTGGTCTCAGCCGATCATTTACGGGAAGAAGAACTCACCCCGCAAGCCGAAGACTCTGGTCACAGAAGCTGCCAGAGTTGAGACTCTTGGCGTTGGGGGCTAGTTCGGGGGCTAATGAGGGAGTCCTGGACTAAGGGGTCCTCGGGCCTCTGGCCTATCTCCCAATAGGCCGGCTCGATGGGCCACTCTCTAGCTATCACAGGAAGGGCCGGATACATCGAGACCTCACGTTCCAGAAGGAAGCCTCGAAGGCGCGTCGTGCACTCCAAGTCAAGATGAGGAAATCGACATTTCCATCCTCGGCAGGAGACCTATCATGTGTAAACCCTAGGTACCCCCCGGTGTCTATACAAACCGAGAGGGTTTTAGAATGTAAGACAGAGAAACTCATCTAGGGTTTTAGCTAGTCGATCTCGAGGTAGATCAACTCTGTAACCTTCATACCATCAATATAATCGAGCAGGACATAGGGTTTTACCTCCATAGGAGGGCCCGAACTTGGGTAAACATCGTATCCTTCGTCCCCTTGTTACCATCGATCCTAGACTCACATCTCGGGACCCCCTACCCGAGATCCGCCGGTTTTGACACCGACATTGGTGCTTTCAATGAGAGTTCCGCCTTTATCGCCAAAGGGATCGATGGCTCGCGTTGTCATTAACAAAGAAGTCTGGAGCATGGACTCCTTCGTCCCTGGACAGATCTTCGCTTTCGGCAGCATTGTGCTGCACGCTCACCCGACCGGTCATCTTGGCCAGGTCGGGAGTTTCAATCCTTATCAAGAGGTCAGATTCGGGAACCTAGAGTTCTTCGTAGACTCCAGGGGCGATCTTTCGCTCATCGGGCTCGCAGTCTCATCCGACGCACCCAAGGACTCCGAGGCTTTAACCTCGGATGTCAATTTGGACCCCGTCCGTGGGACTAAACCCGGCGATGATCTGGCTTTTACTCCGGATCCGGCCATGGTGCCAGATGGCCGCGTACCAGCTCCTACCGAACACACTTCTTGTACGGACGCATCGGAAGTTAACTCCGAAAGCGATGAGCAAATTGACCCGATCGAGCTCTAGACACTCAACGAAGCTCTAGATCGGATCTTATCGATGAAAATTACTGACGACCCAACCTCGATCCACGTTCAGATCGGTCTTAAAGCGGGTCAAGAGGAATTATTCATCCCACCCACCACCCACTTCGTAGCCACTATCAAAGACTTAACCGATATGTTGGACTACGCCTCCGTGGAGGCAGAAGACATGGATGACGAGGAGTGCGCTCCCACCCCCGTCAACACCGGGCGATGGACTGCCACCTCCACCTATGACGTATACATGGTGGATACTCCAGCCAATAACGGCGAGCGTACACCCTCAAAAAATGGTGATGAATCGGGTGAAGCACCGTCAAGGCGCCGGAAACCGCGCAAACGATCAAAGACAAAAAAGGGAAGAGAAGCTATTGCTGGCACCGGGGAAAATGATACCCCGGAAGACCTCGGCGATCCTGATTTCCTCGAGCATCCGCTAGAGGACCAGGAAAGCCCGGAGGACCAGCGCGACCCCGAAGATCCAAATGATTCCGAGGATGACAACTACTTCATCGTCCCCGAAAACATGGAGGATCAGGAATGGTTTCGGCAACAGCTTATAGCCACTGCCCGAAGCCTAAAGGCGAAGACACGACAGCTCAAGGACGAACAAGATACCCTCAATGATACATGGATGAGGGTCCTGTCAGCCAAAGAAGAATACGGCACCGGTCTATTGGACCAACCCAAGAGCTATCCACGCCGACGGCTGCTGCCACAATTCGATGACGAGCTCACTAATACGCCGTCCCCCAAGGACACTCCATATGACCAGCCGGACCGCCCTCCCCGAGGACGAGATAGGACGGCTGGCGATGCCGGTTATAGGCCGGCGATACCCCGCAGAAGGGGAAAAGAGCCAATGGAGCCTGAGGACAGGTACGACCTGCGACATGACCTGGATTATAGAACAGGCCGCACCAGATCCATCTACAGATCTAGAGGATACTCCCCCGGTAGACGAGACGAGTACCGGCCCTGGCTCGACCGAAACAATAGAGGTCGGGACCAAAATCAGGATAGAACAGATGTCGACTACCGGCGCGATATAGCCCAGGTCAGAGGCGCTGCCCACCCACTGTGCTTCACCGACGAGGTGATGCGGCATCAGTTTCCGGAAGGGTTTAAACCCATGAACATCGAGCAATACGATGGAACAACTGACCCAGCAGTGTGGATCGAGGATTTCCTCCTCCACATTCACATGGCACGAGGAGATGATCTCCACGCCATCAAATATCTACCACTTAAGCTTAAGGGGCCAGCTCGGCACTGGTTAAACAGTCTCCCCGAAAATTCTATCGGGTGCTGGGAGGATCTCGAGGATGCATTCCGATCTAATTTCCAGGGCACCTACGTACGGCCTCCAGACTCCTCTGACCTAAGCAACGTCATCCAAAAGGCAGGAGAGTCCGCTCGACAATTTCGGAATCGGTTCTTGACCAAGAAAAACCGGATCGTCGATTGCCCAGATGTCGAGGCTATAGCATCTTTCAGGCACAATATTCGGGACGAATGGCTGGCTCGCCAGCTCGGTCAGGATAAACCTAGGACCATGTCCGCCCTTACATCACTCATGACCCGCTTTTATGCGGGCGAGGATAACTGGCTAGCGAGATGAAGCCACAACCCCGAAGACCCCGGCACCTCCGAAGTTCGGGATGGAAACGGGAAACCACGACGCAACAAAAATAAATGCCGGCACAGCACTAGCCACGCCGACGACACAGCCGTTAACGCCGGCTTCCGCAACCCTCGATCCTGGCAGCGGAAGAAGCCTCCTAAAGGCAACCGCGACGGACCCACCCCGCTTGACAAGATCATGGAGAGGCCTTGCCAGATCTATGGCACGCAAGACAAGCCCGCCAACCACACCAACCGTCGGTTTTGACACCGACACCCCTCTCCGGAGCCCCAAATGGACTCTAGATAAGCCCTCCCTGTCGGCGTTCTGGGACCGGGGGTACCCAGACCTGCCTGCCTGTGGCCCAGCGCATGGCCCACCACGACGGCCTGGTACGGCCCCGCAACAAGACCCTCAAGGCAAGACCCTCGCGAGAGTCCCCGCCTCACGAGGAGAGGAACACCAAGACCTCCAGAGAAGTGGCATCCCCTAGGCTGCCTCCCGAGGAGCGGAGATTCCTATGCAAGTACCCGGCCTTGTGAGGCCGGGGTGACGTGGGTTCTGACGGCTAAGCTAGGCGGGTGCCAGTGGGCGTAGAGGCAGGACAATTTCCTCTTTCATGCTAAGGAGACAAGGACGTACGCGGGTTCCCAAGGGACCCCCCAAAGGTTTCCTCCCTAGTGCAAGAGGACCGAGACCACGAGGTCGGCAGGACGGATGTCATCGCCGAGCCCACCGCTGCGTCACACCCGGAAGCTTTGCAGGCGAAGACCACCTTTAGTCAGGATAGGATGTACCTCTTGTCCCCTTTCAAATTTGGCCGTTGTGGGATCCCTTCCCGCCTGTGCGATAAGGGAAGAGGACCGTGGCCCCTATAGAGAGGGATGGGCTCCCACCATGGACGGGGGAGATCGGATCGAGTTCATCACTACCAAGAGCCCTCATGAGGCCACCCAGCCACTGTACAAGTTCATCCTTAGCCTCCTCGTGAGGCCAATCCACCACAAAGCAGGAGTAGGGTTTTACACCGCAAGGTGGGCCAAACCTGTGTAAATCTCTGAGTCTATCTCCTTCCCCGCTCACACTTATTCGACGCAGCTAGACCGTAGGGTGACAGGCTTGGGACTTCGAGCCTGTTGAGATCTTCGCACACGCCCCAGTGTTCAAACCTTGTTGGCTTTTGCGGAGCCCCGATTCCGACATTTGGCGCGCCAGGTAGGGGCGTGTCGAAATCTTCCTCCGGTTCCACCCCGTCTCCACTCCGTCGCTCCCATGGCCGGCACCCACCGAGTTCGTGCCGAGCGCCGGGCCACCCGCGTCGCCCAGACGGCACCCATGGGCCACGGCGTCCCACGCCGCTCCATCTCTTCGGCAGCCAGCGCTGCTACCGGCCCGGCTGCTGAAGAGCAGTGATACGTCTCCAACGTATCTATAATTTTTGCTTGTTCCATGCTGTTATATTATCATTCTTGGATGTTTTACAATCATTTTATAACAACTTTATATCATTTTTTGGGACTAACCTACTAACATAGTGCCAAAGTGCTAGTTGTTGTTTTTGCTTGTTTTTTACTACGCAGAAAATCAATACCAAACGGAGTCCAATCGTGACGAAACTTTTTGGAGATTTTTTCTGGACCAGAAGACACCCAGTGGGGCCAAACAACTGCCGGAGAGGTGGGCTATGGAGAGCACAACCCATCAGGGCGCGCCAGGGGGGCCCCGACGCGCCCTGATGGGTTGTGCCCTCCTCGGCCCCCTTCCGCACCGCCTCTGATGCCTATAAATTCCCAAATATTCCAAAAACCCTAGGGGAGTCGACAAAACAAATTCTAGCCGCCGCAAGTTCCAGAACCGCGAGATCCAATCAAAACACCATCATGGAGGGGTTCATCTTCCTCATAGGTGCCTCTCCGATGATGCGTGAGTAGTCCACCATAGACCTACGGGTCCATAGGCAGTAGCTAGATGGCTTCCTCTCTCTCTTATGATTCTCAATACAATGGTCTCTTGGAGATCTATTTGATGTAACTTTTGTGGTGTGTTTTTTGGGATCTGATGAATTTTGAGTTCATGATCAGTTTCTATCAATGAATATTATTTGAGTCTTCTTTGATCTCTTATATGCATGATTACTTATAGCCTCATATTTCTTCTCCGAATCTTTGGTTTAGTTAGGCCGACTAGATCATTTTTTCTTGCCATGGGAAGAGGTGCTTTGTGATGGGTTCAATCTTGCGGTGTTCTTTCCCAGTGACAGAAGGGGCAGCAAGACACGCATGTATCGTTGCCATTAAGGATAACAAGATGGGGTCTATTCCTACATGAATAGATCTTGTCCACATCATGTCATCATTCTTATTGCATTACTCCGTTTTTCCATGAACTTAATACACTAGATGCATGCTGGATAGCGGTCGAGGTGTAGAGTAATAGAGGTAGATGTAGGTAGGAGTCGGTCTATCTATCTTGGACGTGATGCCTATATAATGATCATCGCCTTGGATATCGTCATGACTATTCGATTTTCTATCAATTGCCCAACAGTAATTTGTTCACCCACCGTGCGCTATACTCATGAGAGAAGCCACTAGTGAACCCTACGGCCCCCGGGTCTAATTTTCCATCATATTGCTTTCCGATATACTTTTTTGCAATCTTTGTTTTCAGATCTACCAAAACCAAAAACCCAAAAACATATATCTGCATATTTACTCTTTTTATGTTGTGTTCTTGAGAGATCTATCTCTCCTATGTATCACTACCTAAGCTATCTTATTACCGTAGAGAGATTGACAACCTCTCTTTCGCGTTGGGTTGCAAGTATTTGTTGTTTGTGTGCAGGTGCTGCTTATTGGGTGGCGGTGATCCTCCTACTGGTTCGATAACCTTGGTTTCATAACTGAGGAAAATACTTACTGTCGCTGTGCTGCATCATCCCTTCCTCTTTGGGGAAATACTGACGCAGTCTCAAGCCACGTCAAGCAGCATAACTCGTCGTTGCCGCCCTCCGTACAGCATGGCGGTCGTTCTGCTCCCCCGACCCCTGCTTCCGCCACGTCGTCGATCCCCCACGCTCACCCCGGGCCAGCAAGCGCTCTGGCCGCGGTGCTCAAAGCACGTAAAAGGCCTTGCGGTTGTCTCGTCGCGCGTCTCGCGGCCCCCGGGCCTCGCACGGTCGCTTGCATCCTCGGCAGATCGCGGGCACCCGTGTCCGGTCGCCACGTCAAGCAGTACTTCACGAACCCTCCCGTCATGGTGGCGCCCCGCGTTCGCGAGCCTTTGGTGCTCTACTTGGCGGCAACCCCCCACTCGGCCAGTGCGGTGCTCGTGGCGATCCGGGAGGAGCGCGCCGGCACAGGCGCGAAGAAAGGTGGTTCGCAAGGGGCCGCACAACACTCGCCACCTCAGGATAGCACTCCTGAGGCTCTTGTCGCCTCACCGACTCATGGGGCACCTGAGTCCTGCATGCTCCCTGAGCACCCGGTGTACTACGTCAGCACCATGCTGCAGGATGCGCGCGCATTACCCCATGCAGTAGAAGCTCCTGCTCGCGCTCCTTGTTGCCTCAAGGAAGCTGCGCCATTACTTCCAAGGCCACCCCATCAAGGTCATCTCTACGTACCCGCTGGAGAAGGTGCTGCGCAACCCCAACACTGCCGGAAGGGTGGCGGAGTGGAACATCGAGCTGCAGGCCTTCCATCTGGAGTTCAGCACAACCAGAGTCATCAAGGGCACGGCCCTCGCTGACTTCGTGGCGGAATGGACGGATGCCCCCGACCGGGGGCTGGATGAGGGCCAGTCCCTCGCGCCCGGCGATGAGGCGCCTGACGGGTGGGTCATGCACTTCGACGGCGCCTTTGAACGACTGGGCGCGGGGCTGGAGTCGTACTCATCTCACCAACCCAGGACAAGTTCTACTACGCCGTGCAGCTCTGCTTCCAGCATGGCGAGAAGTCTCCAACAACATCGTGGAGTACAAGGGCTTGATCGCGGGCCTCAGGGCCACCGCGGCCATGGGGGTCAAGCGCCTCACCATCAAGGGCGACTCCCAGCTCCTCGTCAACTTTTCCAACAAGGAGTAGAAGCCGAAGGACGAGCACATGGAGGCGTACTTGGAAGAGGTACGCAAAATTGAAAAGCGCTTCCAGTGCTTGGAATTGTAGCACGTCCCATGTGGCACGAACAAGGAGGCGGACAGCATAACCAAGAGGGTGTCGCGCCGCGAGCCTCGGGAGCCCGGCGTCTTTGAGGAAAGGCTCTTCAAACCATCGGTGAAACCATTGGCCGCGGGCCTGGCGTCACCTCGGGAGGAACTGCCACCGGCCCCGCTCTCAGGCGCCCCGGCCTCGGGAACACGTTTTCTCCTGGCGCTGGAACCCTAGGCCGTCAACTGGACCGAGGAGTTCAAGGCGTACTTGCTCAGTGGCGACCTGCCAGAGAAGGAGGAGGACGCGAAGCGCGTGGTTCGTCAGGCCACTGGCTACAGCCTGAGGGACAGCGAGATGTACCGCAGGCACCCAAACGACGTCTCGCTGCGGTGCATATCTGAGGAGCAGGGGCGTGAGCTACTGGCCGATATCCACGGTGGCGACAGCGGGCACCATTCCTCAGCTCGCACCCTTGTTGGAAAGGCGTTCCGCAGCGGCTTCTAATGGCCCACGACGCTCAACGACGCCACCGAGTTGGTCCGATTCTACGAGGCCTGTCAGTTCCACACCAAGAAGATTCATCAACCCGCGCAAGGTCTCCAGACCATCCCACTCTCGTGGCCCTTCGCAGTCTGGGGGCTGGACATACTGGGTTCTTTCCCTCGGGCGGCCAGAGGCTACCGCTACCTCTACGTCGCCATCGACAAGTTCACCAAGTGGGCGGAGGTGGAGCCAGTGCGCACCATCCCCGCCGGCTCAGCAGTCAAGTTCATCCGGGGCCTCGTGAGCCGCTTCGGTGTTCCCAACCGTATCATTACTGACAATGGCTCACAGTTCACAAGCAACCTCTTTAGGGAATATTGTGCTAACCTTGGGACGCAGATATGTTACGCTTCAGTGGCACACCCGCGGAGCAATGGCCAGGCCGACCGCGCCAACGCGGAGGTCCGGAGGGGCCTCAAGGCGAGGAGCTTCAAGAAGAAACTCGAGGTCTACGGCAGGGGTTGGCTCGGTGAGCTTCAGTCCGTGCTATGGTCCATCCGCACCACTGCGACTAAGCCCACCGGTGAGACCCCATTCTTCCCCGTCTACGGAGCTGAGGCGGTCCTCCTGCACGATGTCAAGCATCGCTCCCCGCGGGTCTTGGCATTCGACGAGGAGCGCCAGGATGCCACGCGGGAGACAGACTTTGTGCTCGGGGAGGAGGCCTGCCGCTAGGCCTCGCTCCGTGCAGTGAGGTACCAGCAGGCGTGTCGGGGCACGGATGCTCAACATCACCTATGGGACCAGAGGCCCCTTTGTGGTTCGGCAAGGTGGGTCACGTTGCACACAGAGCGGAGAGCATGAGACGGCGCGACGATCAGGACATTGGTATTTTACCCAGGTTCGGGCCGCTGCTATGCGTAAAACCATACTCCTGCTTTTTGGTGGATTGATTGGAAGAACACGAGTGGTGCCTCGCGCTCTACCCCGGCAAGGGTTGCCTTCGGGGAAAGAGCTGCTAGGTGAGTACAAATGTTTGGGGGTCCGAATCTTGAGCTAGGTAGCCTTGGGCCTCCTTTTATAGTGGAAGGGGTTACCACAATGGCAAAATAGTCATTATCTATCGATTAGATAGCTTAGCAGAGGTATCATACCTAACTCTGGCATTTAGGACAAAATACCATGATTACTAGTCTAGGTCGTGCTCGGGGGTGCATCCTCGGCAAGCTTTTACCACCGCTTGGCCGGTCGTTGCTTACGGTCTTGACACGCTGCAGGGCGGGTGTCAACTGAGCGTAACTTGCCTTCCAGTGCGCCGCCACGTGCTTAGCGAGAGCTGATTAGCCGCTTGAGGGCTCGACACCGCATTAATAAGTGACTGGTGTAGCGATGCGGTGGAGCGGTGGCTGGTTAGCTCGTGCCTGCCGGGGGACGTCTTGCCGGGTCTTCTGGAGACGTGAGTGCCACGGTCCCCGACAGCCTCCGGGGGCGTGGCTGGTGCGTCTTGGGCCCCTCCTGGGGCATCGTGCTGGTGTTGCCAGCGTTTGCTTGGCCTTCTGTAGGTTGTTGCTACCGGATGCTGGTTTTCAAATACGTGCTTGGTGGCGTTGTGGCCTTCCCAAAGGGTTTTGCCACTACTGCCTGTGCATAAGTTAGGGGCACTGGGTACCCCTGTTCTAGTGCACCGACAGGAGCCCCCGGGCCTGGCCCACACGTGCTTGCTTAGTGTCGTTGGGTCATGCCAAAAATTTATGCACAGGCGCGCAATGAGAGGAGGTAACTGCCAATTTACTAGTCAGCACTGCCCCACCACCTCTGGCCGTTTCCGCCACGCGCACCGCATGCAGGGCGACGAGCTTTGCGGTGGGTGCTTGTCACTTAAAGACCTAATCGTGGCAGGAACCGCAGCGCCATGGATTGGAGCAATGGGGCGGTTACCTGTTCGCCCGTGATCGTGGGTGGTGGAATTGGTGGAGATGGGCGGAGACCTTTGGAGCGGAGGAGAGCCAGCCCCAGCGCTCTCCCCTATAAATTGGTGGTCGCGAGGGGCGATGCTCATCCATCCTTTCTCCCTCCTTGAGTCCGAATCCATAGAGCTCGCCCTTCACTTCTGGTTCGTCCTTGAGTCGTTCTTGCCATGGCGTGAGGGAGAGGACGATCCTCATCTTCCACCGGAGCGGCGAGAGTTTCTCCTCGGGATCATGCCGCTGCTTCAGTCGCAGTGACGGGAGGCGGTTCTAGCGCGCGAGGCGGGAGGTGTCGGTGCACTAGTACAAGGATACCCAGTGCTGCTGACTTATTCATAGGCGGTAGTAGCTGAGCCCCTGCAACGTTCGTACAAACCCAAAGAATGACGAAGGCGAGACTCCAACAAGCCCGATGAGGCAGCCTGAGCCTGGACTACAACGCGCCAAGCACGTCCCCGGCATTTGCTGGGGACCAAGACGTGCGCACCTTCCTGAAGACCCGGCAAGCCATCCCCCGGCGGGTGCGGGCTGATTGGCCACCGCTCCACCGCATCGCTACGCCAGTCACTTATCAATGCGGTGTCGAGCCCTCAAGAAGCTAATCAGCTCCTGCTAAGCACGTGGCGACACACTGGGAGGCAACTTACGCCCATTTGAAACCCGCCCTGCAGCGTGTCAAGACCATAAGCAACGACCGGCCAAGCGGTGGCAAGAGCATGCCGGGGATGCACCCGCGAGCGCCACCTAGGCTGGTAATCATGGTATTTTTTCCTAAATACCAGAGTTAGGTATGATAGCTCTGCTAAGCTATCTAATCGATAGATAATGACTGTTTTGCCATTGTGGTAGCCCCTTGCACTATAAAAGGAGGCCCAAGGCTACCTAGCTCAGGATTCGGACCGCCGAACATTTGTACTCACCTAGCAGCTCTTTCACTGAAGGCAACCCTTGCCGGGGTAGAGCGCGAGGCACCACTCGTGTTCTTCCAATCAATCCACCAAAAAGCAGGAGTAGGGTTTTACGCTTAGCAGCGGCCCGAACCTGTGTAAAATACCAGTGTATTGATCGGCGCGCCAAATCATGCTCTCCACTCTTTGTGCAACGTGACCCCCCTTGCCGAACCACAAAGGGGCCTCTAGTCCCATAGGTGATCTTGAGCATCCATGCCCCGACATCTTTGGCGTGCCAGGTAGGGGGCGTGCATCATTTGCGCGAACCCGAGTTCGTGAACGGCGTAACGGTCTTCATCATCATCTTCTTTAGCAATGGCTCCCAAGAAGAAATCTGGCATGGCCATGCATAACTCCACTTCGAAGGCTCCCTCACACATGGCCGCCGGCGCCGTCGATGCTGCGGCGGCTGCGGGTGAGGCAGGCAGCGTGGACAACGCGGTCGGCGCAGGCGGTGCCCCGTCCAGTCCTTCACGGCTGGAGATGGAGCAGGAGGCGCCGGACGGGAGCGACTACAACAACAACTTGGTGAGCTCGGCCCCGGCGCCGCGGGCGAGGAAAACAATCATCTGTCACCTCCCCGCCGTGCGGATGGCCACGGTCGCCTTGACCGCGCCCGGTCCGGTGTGAGCCGTGACCCTTCGGCCGTGCCCGTCGCCTGCAAAACTACTAGGCGTGCACCTCGTGTAGAACGAGATGGAGCACCAAGCAGGACCACTGCCCCGTAGCTTCGGCCCCCTGTGAGGGAGTCCTGGACTAAGGGGTCCTCGGGCCGCCAGCCTATCTCTCATAAGCCGGCTCAATGGGACGCTCTTTGGTTGTCACAGGAAGGGCCGGGGTATGCGGCGACCCTGTATTCTAGAAGGAAACCTCCGAAGACGCGGCGTGCACTCCAAGTCAAAATGAGAGGATCGGCGTCTTTACATCCGGCTGGAGACTTACCATGTGTAATCCCTATGTACCCCCGGTGTCTATATAAACCGAAGGGTTTAGATTGTAGAGGACGGACAAGCTCATCTAGGGTTTTAGTTACTTGATCTCGAGGTAGATCAACTCTGTAATCTCCATACACATCAATATAATCAAGCAGGACGTAGGGTTTTACCTCCACAGGAGGGTCCAAACCTGGGTAAACATCGTCTCCTTCGTCTCCTATTACCATCGATCCTAATCTCATAACTCGGGACCCCCTACCCGAGATCCGCCGGTTTTGACACTGACATTGGTGCTTTCATTGAGAGTTCCGCTATGGGATCTCAAGAGGAATCGATGGCTCGCTTAATCATTAGCGATGAAGTCCATAACGGGGGCTCCTTCGCCCCCGGACAGATCCTCGCTTTCGGCAGCTTCGTGCTGCACGCCGACCCGACCAGCCACCCTGGCCGGACAGGGATGCTCTCCCCCGCTCAAGAGATCAGTTTCGGGAACCTAGAGTTCTCCATAGACTCCCGAGGCGATCTTTTGTTCTCAGGGCTTGCGATTCCATCTGACGAGCCCAGAGTCTCTGAAGCCTGAACTTTGGATCTCCCTCTCGACTCCATCCTAGGGTCTATCCCTGCCGACGATCTGGCCATTAATCCGGATCCGGTTACAGTACCTGAGGGCCAGGGGTCGGCTCCTGCCAAACACACTTTTTGTACGGACACTTCGGAGGTTAACTCTGAAAGTCCTGGGCAGATCGATCCGGTCAAGCTCTCGGCGCTCAGAGAGGCACTGGGTCGGATCCTATCCATAAAAATCACAGACGACCCGACCTCGACCCAGGCTTAGATCGGTCTAGAGGCGGGTCATTGGGAATTTTTCAACCCACCCACCACCCACTTGGTAGCCACTATCGAAGACTTAACTGATATGCTGGACTACGCCTCCGAGGTGGCAGAAGACATGGATGAAGAGGACGGCGCCCCCGCCCCTATCAACACTGGGCGATGGACTGCCACCTCCACCTACGACGTCTACATGGTAGACACCCCCGACGATAAGCGCGATCGCACCCCTAAGAAGAATGGCGACAAATCCGGTGAGGCGCCGTCAAGGCGCTGGAAACAACGCAAAAGATCTAAGGCAAACAAGGGAAGGGAAGCCATTATAGGCACCAGGGAAAATGACACCCCGGAAGACCTCGATGACCCTGAAGATCCCGAACAGCCACTGGAGGACCGGGAAAGGCCGGATGATCAGCGTGACACCGAGGATCCTAACGATTCCGAAGACGACAACTACCTTCCCCCTGTCGAGGAGGAAGACGGCCTGGAAGCCGAAGACCTCCCCATCCCCGAAAACCCTGCGGATCAGGAACGGTTTAGGCGACAGCTTTTAGCCACCGCCCGAAGCCTGAAGGCAAAAGAACAGCAGCTCAAGGCCGAACAGGACACCATCAATGGTAGATGGACCATCCCCGAAAACCCTGAGGGTCTTGGCAGCCGAAGAAGGGTACGGTCCCGATCTACTGGACCAACCCAAAAGTTACCCGCCCCGGCGGCTGCTGCCGCAATTCGATGATGAGGCCCTTGAAACATCGCCTCCCAGGCATACTCCATACGACCGGCCGGACCGCCCTCCCCGAGGACGGGACAGAACGGCCGGCGAGGCCGAGCATAAACCTGCGGTGCCCTGCAGGAGAGGAAAAGAGCTAGCAGGCCCTGAGGACAGATATGACTTACGACAGGACCTGGATTACAGAGCAGGCTGCACAAGATCCATCTACGGATCTAGAGGGTACTCCCCACCCCCGCTAGACGGTACGGGCACCGGTCTTGGCTCGACCGCAACGTTAGAGGTCGGGAACAATACCGGACCCGACCTACCGCCGATCACAGGCATGACATAACTCGGGTACGAGGTGCTGCCCACCCACTGTGCTTCACAGACGAGGTGATGCAGCATCAGTTCCCTGAAGGGTTTAAACCCGTTAACATAGAGCAATACGACGGGACAACAGACCCAGCCGTGTGGATTGAGGACTTCCTCCTCCACATTCATATGGCCCGAGGAGATGATCTCCACGCCATAAAATACCTGCCCCTAAAACTTAAAGGGCCAACTCGGCACTGGTTAAACAGTCTCCCCGAGAATTCTATCGGGAGCTAGGAAGAGCTCGAGGACGCCTTCCGATCTAATTTCCAAGGCACTTATGTCCGGCCACCGGACTCCTCCGACTTGAGCAATGTTATCCAGAAAGCAGGAGAATCAGGTCGGCACTTCTGGAATAGGTTCTTGACCAAGAAAAACCAGATCGTTGACTGCTCGGACGCCGAGGCAATAGCCACCTTCAGACATAACATCCGGGATGAGTGGCTAGCCCGTCAGCTCAGCCAGGACAAGCCGAGGACAATGTCCGCCCTCACCTCACTTATGACCCGCTTTTGTGCGGGTGAGGATAGCTGGCTAGCTCGATGAAGCCATAACCCCGAAGACCCCGGCACCTCCGAAGTCCGGGACGGAAATGGGAAACCACGGCGCAACAAAAACAAACACCGGCACAACAACGACGATGCGGAGGACACGGCCGTCAATGCCGGTTTCCGCAACCCCAAATCCAGACAGAGGAAGAAACCCTCTAAAGGTAATAGGGACGGACCTACCACGCTGGAAAAAATCATGGATAGTCCATGCCAGATCCACGGCACCCAAGACAAGCCCGCTAACCACACCAACCGTAATTGTTGGGTATTCAAACAAGCTGGCAAACTCGCAACCGAGGAGCAAGGCAAGAGCCCACGCAGCGAGGACGATGACGAGCCCCGCGGTCCAAGCAATGGAGGACAAAAGCAGTTCCCTCCAGAGGTAAAAACTGTGAACATGATATATGTTACTCACATACCAAAAAAGGAGAGGAAGCGCGCCCTTCGGGAGCTCTACGCCATAGAACCCGTAGCCCCGAAGTATATCCCATGGTTGGCTTGCCTGATCACATTTGATCGACGGGATCATCCGACCAGTATCCATCACGGAGGTTCGACAGCCCTCGTCCTAGACCCCCATTATCGATCGGTATCACCTCACTAGAGTCCTCATGGATGGAGGAAGTAGCCTTAATCTGATTTACTCAGACACGGAGAAAAAGATGGGTATAGATCCGTCAAGGATCAAACCCAGCAGCACTACCTTTAAAGGAGTGATCCCAGGCGTCGAAACCCGCTGCTTGGGCACCGTGAATCTAGAAGTAGTGTTTGGCGCGCCCAATAACATCCGCAGCGAAGACTTGATCTTCGACATTGTCCCATTTCGCAGCGGTTATCACGCCCTACTCGTCCGCACCACGTTCGCTCGCTTTAACGTCGTCCCCCACTATGCGTACCTGAAGCTAAAGATGCCCGGGCCCAGGGGGTCATCACTGTCAACGGCAACACAGAGCGCTCTCTCCGAACCCAGGAACACACAGTGGCCCTGGCAGCGGAATCCCAGTACGGCGATGATAGGCCGACGCCCAAATCAGCCGTAAAGGCACGTCATGATAGCAAACGAGTTCGGTCTCAAACCAAACTCCAGGAATCATCTTCCACCCAACAAAAATAGGGATACGCCCCCCACAGCACAGCCCTAATTCCCGCAAAATATGCGCCAAGAAGGCATAACTTTGCGCTCAAAATACCATGGCCGCTGTGGGGACCTACTATGAAAGGCAAAGTGCTCGGCTGGACCGAACTACTGCCAACAAATGTCTTCGGACAAACCACATGTACCATCTAGGACCTCCCACGCGTAAAGCTCATCCACACTTCGGCGACTTCTCAAGATCTTCTCCCCAAGGTCCGTTCGCCGATAGCAATCACCTTTAAAGGAATGCAACCCCCTCGGAAGCAAAGGAGCAGGCATGCGACAGGGTAGATCGAGGACGTCAAGACACCTATCGAAGACCCAGGGTAAAGCCTCTCCTTTGTAAATTTTACTTTTCATTTCAAAATACCTGTAACAGCTGCTTCGGCAGATTGAGTTGTAAGAATTCTTCAGAAATAAAGACTATCCTTTACGGCCTCCTCGTTGTATCTTATGTCACATACTCTGTTCTCTTTTCACCAACGCCGATAGCAAAGCTGTTCGGTACATGTTACGATGCGACCGGCTAATAGACCGGGGGCTTGACTATAAAAATCACCCTAAGCATCACCCTGACACTATTGTTTATGTGTTCGGCGTCTCGGATGATGTATTATATGAATTAGTTCCGAATTATGTCTTGGGTCAATGGTTGGGTTGCCCGGCTCCTGTGTTTGCCCTCTTACGTTCCGCACGTTCGGCTAAAAGGGTAAAGGGAGAACCACGGCGATTGTGCTTCCAGCTCGCCTGGTCAAGTACCTCAGTGGAGAAAGCCGAAAACTGACTGTCATAATAAGCGAGAACCAGTCTGCAATCCGAGCATACGTGTCAAACTAAAAATCGATAGAGGTTATTCCGTGTAGTATGAAGGGTTTGCACTATTACAAACCATGTGATGCTGGTTTCAACCTCGGTGTATCCGAATATCACACAATACTGGGGGCTCGTCGTCAGCCCCCGCAGTCAAGCTCCTACGGCTAAGTGAAAGCACTAAAGCAACATAGTTCGATTGCCTTGTTCCCCTCGCACTACCGCCTTCGGGCACCGATACATCAGCTAAGGGTCACAGTGCAGAGGTAGGAACACCTCGTGTAGTATCTACATGGGTGCGGAAGCCGACGACTCGCAACTTTCTGATAAAAACAGCCACACAGGAGTCAAAATAATACAAAGCTTAAAGACATGATAAACCATGCAATCGCATTATAAAGCGGAACAGTCATCGGATACATGACAAAACATTCATTCATACATTACATCCTTATGGCATTGAGCTTCTATCGCCCGAGCACCATCCATCATGGTGGCAAAGTATTTCTCGGGGCGCCTATGCTCCTTCCCAGGGGGCGGAGGTGCGGTGGCCATCTCGGTCGGTTTGATCTTCGGCCAGTGCACCATGGTCCTCGCAAAGGCCATCCGAGCCCCCTCGATGCACATAGAACGCTTTATAGCGTCAATCCGGGGCGCAGCGTCGCACAATTTCTGCACCAAGCCGAAGTAACTGCTCGGCAACGGCTCTCTAGGCCACAACCGGATACAGAGGTCCCTCATGGCCAGCTCCGCCATCCTGTGCAGCTCCATTAACTGTTTCATCTGCTTGCTCAGGAGGGGAAGATGCTCGGGGGCTTGAAATTGTGCCCAGAACAGCCGATGCTCGACATCCCCATCCCGAGAGGCGAAGTATCTGTTCGCGTCCGCCACACTCCTCGGGAGGTCCACAAAAGCGCCCGAGGAACGCCACGCTCGGGTGAGCAATGCAATCATGTTACCACCAAAGGCACACTGCAGTAAGTACGGTTTACATCCACGATCGCCCTGACATGCCGGAGTTCTTCTTCAAAGAACCGCCTATCAACACGCTCCGCTTTGAGATCGGATTTTAGCGTGGATAGTTCGGCTGTCTGCTCTTGGTTCTTTTGCTCGAGGGCCTCGCACTTCGTGCTGGCATCCTTGATCTCCAGCTGCACCTCTCCCACCCGGGCCTCGTGCTTGCCGCTCTCCGGCTTTAGCGCCGAGAGTTCGGCTGCTGCCTGTTTGGCCTCCGCCTTCTCATCCGCGGCCTCCTGCCTCACCTTTTCCAGCTTGGCCTTGAGTTTCTCGATCTCCGCAGACACGGCTGTGGTAATAAAGGGAAGATAATACTTAGGGATAACAATCCGGATATCTCAATCACTGAGGATGGACAAACAGACCCGAATGATACAGTTCGAACTCACCTTGCGCCTCGTCGAACCTCTTGTTCAGGCGATCGAGCTCTTCATCGGAGCTCTTGAGCTTCTGGTTTAGCTCGGCAAGCTCCAATACATTGGAGGCCGCCGCCGACGACGAGGCCTACAAAACAACTTATGTGCATTAAATCTCCCGATCGGTCAGATTCATACCCTCTGCTATGTAATCTTCGGAGTTCTTAGAATAGCAAGGAACAAAGGATGCATTGAGCATCATTTTTGATTTTCTTACATTTGACCCCCGGGTGAGTTTTTGAAACTCACCCAAGGCTCGGGGGCTACTACACTTATAAGAGTTGCATAAATTTGGTAAATCAACCTTTTCGGGAAAAAAGAGTATTACGTGGCTCACCTTGAAGCCCGTCAAGAGTTCGCTAAAGGCCTCTTTCAGTCCACTATCAACGGACTGAATGCCTTGCAAAACCGCACCCATAAGGGCGCGGTGATCTTCGGCAATGGAGGAGCCGGATAAAGCTTCCTCCATCATGGCCGGCCACCCAGTCATGGGCGGTGCAGGTGTTGACCCGCCAACCCTCCCTCTGGTCGGGGATTGGGCTGGCACCTCCGAGGGCGTAGAGCGCTCCGGAGATGTCCTCGGAGGGGGCTTGGCCGAACGTCGTTCCCCCTCTTCAGTTGCCAGGGGAGTTTCCTTCTCCTGGTCTTCGGCGGCCGAGGTATTGACCTCAGCCATAACGTCGTCTCCACCGCCGCCGATGTTCGACTTAGAAGGAGCCCGGCGCGATAACACCTCCGCGGCCTCTTTCGAGACCTCAGGTGGCGTAGGGTGTGACGCAGTCCCACTTTCCGCCAGTTCGGCGGGCGGAGACTCCCCGTTTGAAACTTGATTGGTGGGGAGATCGCATGGGGGGCTGCAAATTGAAAAATGCTCGTCCGTTAGGCATCAAAAAGCTCTATGTAAGTAATACAGAGGGTCTTCGGACTCATACCTCTGGGCTAGGGGCTTAGCCCTTGGGTTCCTTCGGGGAACCCTCTCAAAAGACTTAGACTCCTCCTCGGAGTCCGAGTTGTCATCGGCCAGGACTGCCTTTGTCCGGCAAGTCCTCTTCGGGGCGGGACGGGGTAGATCCTCCGCGCCGTCCGCTGACGCCGCCCTTTTCCTTGTGAGGGGAGAGCCGCACTCCCCCTCGTCCTCGTGCTCTTCCTCGTGAGTAGAAGAAGCATGGGTCTCCTCGGACTTAGAGTCCGGAAGACCCCTTTGACGAAGACCCTCTCGGGCCTCCTTCTTCTCTGCTTTCTTCTTCTTCTTCTCCGGCGCCGAATACGGCGCCACAACAAGCATCTCTGTTAACAGGTCCGATCGAGGGTCTTTGCGCTGCGGGTCCGGACAGTTGATTCGCACAGCCTTGCTCAGCCATTTCTGTGAAGATGAGGGAGAAGGGGTTCAGGTCTTTGTCTAAAAACGGAACCGGGGAATTAAATTTTTCAACATACCTTGGTGGCAGGAGTATCGGCGTCGAGACCGGTATCCTCCTCCTCGGCCGGCCAGCTCTTCTGGGGCTTGAACAAAGCCTTCCACAATTTCTCATGGGAAGTGCAGAAGAAGTGGCGCACAGTGGCCGGGTCCTCGAGCTGGTGAGCCCACATTGGGGAGGACCGATGCTGGCAGGGGAGGATACGGCAGCGGAGCATGACTTGGATCACGTTGACCAGCTTGATTTTGGCCTCGATCATCGAGGAGATACACTTCTGCAGCGATTTCACCTCCGCGGCCGACCCCCAGTCGAGGCCTTTCTTGAGCCACGAGGTTAACCTCGCCGGGGGTCCTGATCTAAACCCAGCAGGTGCCGCCCAGTCCGCGCTCCTTGGTTTGGTGATGTAGAACCACTCCTTCTGCCAGATCTTGACCGTGTCGATGAAGGTGCCGTCCGGCCACTCGACACGGGGGAGCTTAACCATCACCGCCCCTCCGCAATCTGCATGCGCACCCACAATTGTCTTCGGCTTGACATTGAATACTTTGAGCCACAGGCCGAAGTGCGGCTGTATGATACGTCTCCAACGTATCTATAATTTATGAAGTATTCATGCCATGTTTACAATAATTTTATATGATTTTGGTATGATTTTATTAGAACTAACCCGAACTGACGCTGTTTTCAGCAGAACTACCATGGTGTCGTTTTTTTGTGCAGAAATAAAAGTTCTCGGAATGGGCTGAAAATTTACGGAGAATATTTTTGGAAAATATAAAAAATACTGGAGCAAAAAGATACTGGAGAGGAGTCCCGAGGCAGCCACAAGCCTAGGGGGCGCGCCCCCCTGGCTTGTGGGTCCCTCGGGAGTCCCCTTGACGTGAGACCGACGCCAAAAATTCCTATAAATACCAAAACCCCCAGAAAGAAACCTAGATCGGGAATTCCGCTACCGCAAGCCTCTGTAGCCACGAAAAACCAATCGGGAGCCCGTTCCGGCACCCTGCTGGAGGGGGAAACCATCACCGGAGGCCATCTTCATCATCCCGGCGGTCTCTATGATGAGGAGGGAGTAGTTCACCCTCGGGGCTGAGGGTATGTACTAGTAGCTATGTCCTTGATCTCTCTCTCTCTCGTGTTCTTGAGATGACACGATCTTGATGTACCACGAGCTTTATTAATATAGATGAATCATATGGAGTTTTCCCATCTCTATCTTCTTGTGATGAATTGAGTTTTCCCTTTGAAGTTTTCTTATCGGATTGAGTCTTTAAAGGATTTGAGAACACTTGATGTATGTCTTGCGATGGGATATCCGTGGTGCCAATGGAATGTTCTATTGATCCACTTGATGTATGTTTTGGTGATCAACTTGCGGGTTCCGTTACCTTGGGAATCTATGCATAGGGGTTGGCACACGTTTTCGTCTTGACTCTCCGGTAGAAACTTTGGGGCACTCTTTGAAGTTCTTTGTATTGGATTGAACATGATGAATCTGAAATTGTGTGATGCATATCGTATAATCAAGCCCATGGGTACTCGTGGTGACATTGGAGTATCTAGGTAACATTAGGGTTTTGGTTGATGTGTATCTTAAGGTGTTATTTTAGTACGAACTCTAGGGCTATCCGTGACACTTATAGGGATAGCTCATAAGATTGATCGGAAAAGATAACTTTGAGGTGGTTTCGTACCCTACAATAATTTCTTCGTTTGTTCTCTGGTATTTGTGACTTTGGAGTGAACTCTTTATCGCACGTGAGGGATTTACATATGTTTCTAAGCATTGCAATACCATTTGTGCTCACTTTTATCATTAGTTACCTTGCTATTTTTATATTTTCAGATTACAAAAACCTATATCTACCATACATATTACACTTGTATCACCATCTCTTCGCCGAACTAGTGCACCTATACAATTTACCATTGTATTGGGTGTGTTGGGGACACAAGAGACTCTTTGTTATTTGGTTGCAGGGTTGTTTGAGAGAGACCATCTTCATCCTATGCCTCCCACGGATTGATAAACCTTAGGTCATCCACTTGAGGGAAATTTGTTACTGTCCTACAAAACTCTGCGCTTGGAGGCCCAACACGAGTCTACAAGAAGAAGGTTGTGTAGTAGACATCAAGCTCTTTTCTGGCGCCGTTGCCGGGGAGGTGAGTGCTTGAAGGTATATCTTTAGATCTTGCAATTGAATCTTTTAGTTTCTTGTTTTATTACTAGTTTGGTTTTATAAAACAAAACTACAAAAAAATGGAGTTTAGGTTGCATCAATTGGTTCGTCTTTTTAATGTCTTTCGTGAAAATGATGGTTTGGAAAATTGTGCTCAATTGGCAGAGGAAGAATTTATGAAAATACTTAATGAGAATTCCTTGAATGATGAGCATGATTGCAATATTGCTAGTATGAATTCTCTGAATATCCATGATGCTAATGATATGCAAAGCCACAAGCTTGGGGATGCTATGTTTGATGAAGATGATATTTTTAGTCCCCCAAGTTTTGATGAGCAAATTTATTATGATGAAAGCATGCCTCCTATTTATGATGATTATTGTGATGACATGTATGCTATAAAGAATAATGATAACCATGAAACTTGTCATCATGATTTTAATTTTCAATTGGATTATGCTTCACATGATAGTTATTTTGTTGAGTTTGCTCCCACTATTATGAATGAGAAGAAAATTGCTTATGTGGAGAGTGACAAATTTTCTATGCTTGTGGATCATGAAGATAATGCTTTATGTGATAGTTATGTTGTGAAATTCCTTCATGATGCTACTGAAAATTATTATGAGGGAGGGACATATGCTTGTAGGAATTGCAATAATATCAAGTTTCCTCTCTATGTGCTCAAAGTTTTGAAATTATGCTTGTTTTGCCTTCCTATGCTAGTTGATTCTTGCTCCCATAAATTGTTTTCTCACAAAATCCCTATGCATAGGAAGTGGGTTAGACTTAAATGTGCTTGTCATGAGATTCATGATGCTCTCTTGCATGTTTCAATTACTATTCTTATGTGAGCATCATTGAAATCATCATGCCTAGCTAAAAGGCATTAAAGAAAAGCGCTTGTTGGGAGACAACCCAACACTTTTCCTTTCTGTTATTGTGTGATCACATGATTAAGCTACTGTAGTAATCATGTTTTATGCCTTTTATTTTAATAATGTGCCAAGTAAAGCCTTTGGGATGACTCACAAGATGAGTAGAATTGATGCTGAACCAAAACAGAAACTTTTGACTCCAGTACAGGAATTTTAATTTTTTACTAGAGCGTGATAATGATCTGAAATTTTTGCACAGTCTTTATATACAAATTCTTCAGGTTTTCCTAATTTTTCAGAATTGTTAGATACAGGGAAGTATGGTTACACTACAGATCTTCACAGACTGTTCTGTTTTTGACAGATTATGTTTTGCATGCATAGTTTACTTGTTTTAGTGTTTCTATAGCTTATACTGAGTGATATAAATTATGGGAATGATATAATACAGTAGGTTTGACATGATAACAATTATGAATCTTGTCTTGACAGTACCTAAGTGAATGATTTATCTTTACTACACTAACCCTTCTCATGAAGTTCCGTTAAGTTTTGTGTGATTGAAGTTTTCAAGTTTTGGGTGAGACACCGATATGAGGAGAATAAGGAGTGAAAAGAACCTAAGCTTGGGGATTCCCAAGGCACCCCCAAGGTAATATCCATGGAAGACTCAAGCGCCTAAGCTTGGGGATGCCCCGGAAGGCATCCCCTCTTTCGTCTTCAATATTATCGGTATATCTTACTTAGAGCTATATTTTTATTCGTCACATAATATGAGTTTTTCTTGGAGCGTCATTTTATTTTCTTGTTCTCTGTAAGGTGTTATTTATAATCTTGTTTTTCAATAAAAAGTTCCAAGAATTGCCTTAGGATGCTTGCATTGCATGTTTTGATGAGTGCTGTGTAAAAACAGAAACTTTGGCTGTAGTGTTTGAATTTTCATATTTTACTGGAACGTGGAAAGTTTCTGAAATTTTTACACAGTGATGTCATATAAATTATTTAGAATGTCCTAAATTTTCATAATTTCTTGAGTTACAGAAGTACACTGTTTTCATAAATGTCTACAGACTGTTCTGTTTGGACAGATTGCTGTCATAGTTTTGTTATCTACTTATCCTATAGTTTCCATAGCCTATATTGGTAGATATAAATTGTGGAAACGATAGTAAACAGTACCTAATGTTTGAAAATTATTGTGCAACTTGTCTTGGAAGTACATAAAGTGTTGATTTATTATTATGTGTACTAACCTATCTCACGAGTTCTTTTCAAATTTTGTGTGAATGATGTTTTTGAGAATAGGTGAAACCATGATATGAGAGGATTGAACAAGATACAAAAGCTCAAGCTTGGGGATGCCCAAGGCACCCCAAGTAAATATTTCAAGAAGTCTCAAGCATCTAAGCTTGGGGATGCTACGCATCCCACCTCTCTTCATCAACAATTATCGGTTAGCCTATGTTGAGCCTAAATTTTTATTCGTTCACATGATGCGTGCTATTCTTGCAGTGCTATTTTTATTTTGCTATTTGTTTAATAAAATACTTAATATCTGAAATTCTTAGATGAGAGAGTCTTCACATAGTTATTTAATTGTTGACTACGCATTGATCTTCACTTATATCTTTTTGGAGTAGTTTGTCATTCACTCTCGTGCTTCACTTATATCATATGAGTAAATGGTTGAATGAATTGAATATCATAAATCTGAAATTAAATATGCTTCGTATACTTATCCCATGGGGAGTAATGACTTCACAGATAATAAGTATAGGTGGTAAAATTTATTGAAAGTTAGCAAACACCGCATTGGTCACTTGAACAATTCATGAAAGAATATTGAAGGAAGAGAGATTCCACATATAAATATACTATCTTGGACATCTTCTATGATGGTGAGCTCATTAATTATTTTCAAACTCGAGCAAATTAGTTAAAATTGGACAAGGAAGACAACTTAATGAGTTATGTTTGGGTATATTTGCATAGAAGTTATATTGTTATTGATCCTCCAACATGTGGTGCTTGCTTCCACCTCATACAAGCCAAAACTTCCGCACCAAGTAGAAATACTACGTGTGCATCCAAACACCCTTAAACCAGTTTTGCCATGAGAGTCCACTATACCTACCTATGGATTGAGTAAGATCCTTCAAGTAAGTTGTCATTGGTGCAAAAAGCAATAAAAATTGCTCCTAAATATGTATGATCTTTTATTGTGAGGGAAAATAAGCGTTGTACGAACTTGTGATGGTAAAGAAATAAAAGTGACGGACTGCATAATAAAGGTTGCTATCACAAAGGGCAATACAACGTGACGTTCCTTTGCATTAAGGGTTTGCACATCCAAAAACAAAAAGCGCATGACAACCTCTGCTTCCCTCTGTGAAGGGCCTATCTTTTACTTTCTAGTACTTACCTTTATGCAAGAGTCATGGTGATCTTCACCACTTCCTATATTTCGCCTTTTTCTCTTGGCAAGCGTCATGTGTTGGGGAATGATCTAGACATATATATCCACACAAATATATTTGATCATGAATTATTATTGTTGACAATTATCTTTATGATAAATAAGTTGGGAGGCGAAACATTAAGCCCCTATCTTTCTCTGTGTTCGATGGATGCTATTTGTTCTAAAAATATGCTTTGAGTGTTAATAATCATGGAAGACTATATGATAGTTGAGTATGTGGAATTTGCTAAATCAAAGCTCTTACATAGACCCTTCCTGAAAATAAGATGAATTGCAATTGTTCGATGACTAGGAATATGGTTTGTTAGTTTTCAAGAAACTTTCTGGTCTATACTTTAACATGTGAATAGCTTGTTACTTGATCATGAGATGTTTTATGAGATGAGCTACTATTTATGGTTTATATTGATGCTAGAAAAAGTGATTGGAATTATCATTGATCAAACTTGTGCACTTGCTAGCATTCACACTTCATGAATTATTTCTTTTATCACTTACCTACTCGAGGACGAGCAGGAATTAAGCTTGGGGATGCTGATACGTCTCCAACATATCTATAATTTATGAAGTATTCATGCCATGTTTCCAATAATTTTATATGATTTTGGTATGATTTTATTAGAACTAAATCGGACTGACGCTGTTTTCAGCAGAACTACCATGGTGTCTTTTTTTGTGCAGAAATAAAAGTTCTCAGAATGGGCTGAAAATTTACGGAGAATATTTTTGGAAAATATAAAAAATATTGCAGCAAAAAGATACCGGAGAGGAGTCCCGAGGCAGCCACAAGCCTAGGGGGCGCCCCCCCCCTAGGGCGCGCCCCCCTGGCTTGTGGGTCCCTCGGGAGTCCCCTTGATGTGAGACCGACGCCAAAAATTCCTATAAATACCAAAACCCCCAGAAAGAAACCTAGATCAGGAGTTCTGCCGCCGCAAGCCTCTATAGCCATGAAAAACCAATCGGGAGCCCGTTCTGGCACCCTGCCGGAGGGGGAAACCATCACCGGAGGCCATCTTCATCATCCCGGCGGTCTCTATGACGAGGAGGGAGTAGTTCACCCTCGGGGCTGAGGGTATGTACCAGTAGCTATGTGTTTGATCTCTCTCTCTCTCGTGTTCTTGAGATGACACGATCTTGATGTACCGCAAGCTTTATTAATATAGATGAATCATATGGAGTTTTCCCCTCTCTATCTTCTTGTGATGAATTGAGTTTTCCCTTTGAAGTTTTCTTTTCGGATTGAGTCTTTAAAGGATTTGAGAACACTTCATGTATGTCTTGCGATGGGATATCCGTGGTGACAATGGGATGTTCTATTGATCCACTTGATGTATGTTTTGGTGATCAACTTGCGGGTTTCGTGACCTTGGGAATCTATGCATAGGGGTTGGCACATGTTTTCGTCTTGACTCTCCGGTAGAAACTTTGGGGCACTCTTTGAAGTTCTTTGTGTTGGATTGAACATGATGAATCTGAAATTGTGTGATGCATATCGTATAATCAAGCCCATGGGTACTCGTGGTGACATTGGAGTATCTAGGTGACATTAGGGTTTTGGTTGATGTGTATCTTAAGGTGTTATTTTAGCACGAACTCTAGGGCTGTTCGTGACACTTATAGGGATAGCTCATAAGATTGATCGGAAAAGATAACTTTGAGGTGGTTTCGTACCCTACAATAATTTCTTCGTTTGTTCTCTGCTATTTGTGACTTTGGAGTGAACTCTTTGTCGCACGTGAGGGATTTACATATGATTCAACTATGTCAGTATTGTTGAGAGAACTTGCACTAGTGAAAGTATGAACCCTAGGCCTTGTTTCTAAGCATTGCAATACCATTTGTGCTCACTTTTATCATTAGTTACCTTGCTGTTTTTATATTTTCAGATTACAAAAACCTATATCTACCATCCATATTACACTTGTATCACCATCTCTTCGCCGAACTAGTGCACCTATACAATTTACCATTGTATTGGGTGTGTGGGGGACATAAGGGACTCTTTGTTATTTGGTTGCAGGGTTGTTTGAGAGAGACCATCGTCATCCTACGCCTCCCATGGATTGATAAACCTTAGGTCATCCACTTGAGGGAAATTTGCTACTGTCCTACAAAACTCTGCGCTTGGAGGCCCAACACGAGTCTACAAGAAGAAGGTTGTGTAGTAGACATCACTATACCCGCAGGAAAGCTTCACAGAATGTGATGAATGCCAAGATGTGCATGAAGGAGTTCGGGGGGCGGGGTCATGGAAATCCAGTCCGTAAAAGAACATGAGGCCCCTGACAAAGGGGTGGAGAGGGAAACCCAATCCCCGGATGAAATGGGGGACGAACACCACCCTCTCGCCCGGCTTTGGTGTAGGCACCACCTGGTTCGCCTCTGGGGCATGGTGGGTGATGTCGGCGGAGAGGTAGCAGGCACGCTTGAGCCCTTGGATATCGTTGTCGGTGACGGAGGAAACCTCCCACTTGCCCATGGAGCCAGAACCAGCCATGGCTGAGCTTGGTAAAGAGCTTGAGGAAGAACTGGATCTGGGCTCTCGGGGCTTGGAAAGATTGAGGAAGCAAGGGGTGCGGATTTGGAGCATGAATATGCCTTGGGGGTTTTCACCCTTTTTATGGGGTGCCGTAATACCAAGAGCCACCCTTTTACTGCGCCGCAGGCCTCGCCACTTCCGAAAATAATCGTGCCATTATGCTCGCGTGAGATAATCCAGGGCATTGAAGCATATCCCGTAATAAACGGGACACGGTCTATGCGTTGATAAGATGTGCCAATGGAGAAACTGCCTCGAACCGCGAATCGAGTTTGGGTAACCGACTCAGCGGTCGTGATAGGCCGCGACCCTTCGTCAGAAAGGTTGTCAGGAAATACTATTCATACTTTGACACTTCAGCCTTCGAGGTTAAGCGATTTAAGGCGCCTGGGTAAACTATATGTTCGGATAATCACATATCATCGGCGGCCGGACTGGAGCCAGCCGATCACAGAGGGAAAAAGAACTCACCCCGCAAGCCGGAGACTACGATCATTCGAAGATGCTAGTGTCATGACCCCTGGCGTTGGGGGCTAGTTCGGGGGCTACTGAGGGATTCCTGGACTAAGGGGTCCTCGGGCAGCCGGCCTATCTCTCATAGGCCGGCTCGATGGGCCGATCTCTGGTTATCACAGGAAGGGCCGGGGTATGCGGCGACCCCGTATTCTAGAAGGAATCCTCCGAAGACGCGGCGTGCACTCCAAGTCAAGATGAGAGGATCGGCGTCTTTACTTCCGGCTGGAGACTTACCATGTGTAATCCCTAGGTACCCCCGATGTCTATATAAACCGAAGGGTTTAGATTGTAGAGGACGGACAAGCTCATCTAGTGTTTTAGTTACTTGAAATCGAGGTAGATCAACTCTGTAATCTCCATACACATCAATATAATCAAGCAGGACGTAGGGTTTTACCTCCATAGGAGGGCCCGAACCTGGGTAAACATCGTCTCTTGTTACCATCGATCCTAATCTCACAGCTCGGGATCCCCTAACCTAGATCCGCCGGTTTTGACACCGACATGCTGCACGCCAGACAGCCCCAGCGAGTGGCACACGGCATCAGGAACGCGGCGACGCTTCTCTTGGTCCTACAAGGAGTCGAGCGACGTCACGGTCCGCCTCTTTCGCCATGCCAAGCACCGCAGAGGAAGCTATGGTGCTAGTCCAGATGCTTCTCAACTTTATGCCAACAGCTGATAAGATGGATGAATGGAGAGCCACCATTCAGATTTTGGTTTCTTTCGTTGAAGCCAACAAGCCCCAGCATGCAGAGTCGTCGCGACGTATGCGAACAGCAGCAGCAGCCCGGGCCGGCGAGCGCGTCGAAGGGGCCACCCCAACGGTGCAATCCCCTTTGCGACAACAGTCCCAGAGGCCGCCGCAGCAAGCTTCGCATGTTGATGAGCACGACGAGGCGTCCATAGTCTCGTCTGGCCCGCGCGACCGCCGAGATCAACGGCGTGTCCTTGTAGACCGGCGGAAAGAAGACGCGTGCATCACCATCGTGCGACGCCAAGCAGCACACCGTCAATCCGACAAGTGCAACGGTCCAAACGTCGGCGACCCCACGCCCAGTGCTGGCGGGTACCTTCCCTACGATGTTGGTTGCCCTGCCTTCACTAGCGAGCTGCGATGGGTCCGCTGGCCGTCAACCCGAGCTTTCAAACCTGAGATGCCTGAGAAATACGATGGGAAGCTAAACTCGGCAGAGTTCTTGGGCATATACACAACAATAGCCATTCAAGCTGCGGGAGGAAGAGATGAAAAGGTGCTCGCCAACTATTTCCCTTTGGCACTTAAGCCGAACATGAGATCGTGGCTGATGCACCTACCGGAGAATTCAATTTCGTCATGGGCTGATCTATGCAACGAGTTCGTTGGCGCCTTCACCGGTGGTCATCAAGAACTAGGCCGGCCCAGTGATCACGATGTCCTCCCGCAAAAGGAGGGAGAAACCTTGAGGAAGTATATCCAGAGATTCAGCCGAGTGCACCGCAACATCCCAGAGATACACCCCGCAGCGGTGATTGCCGCGTTCCATTCGAACGTGCGCAACATAAGGATGCGAGCCAAGATGAATGTCAAGCTCCCCAAGACTGTTAATGAGCTTTACACCTTGGCGGATAAATGTGCTCGAGCTGAAGAAGGAAGGCAACTTCCCGGGGAGGAGGCGAGCGTCGGAGTGGACTCCGATGACGACGACGACGCCCCCGACCCGAAGGGAAGAAGTAGGAACCGCAACAAGAAGCGTAAGCGAAAGCAGTATTGGCTGTCGAGAGCTCCAGAGACCTCAGTGCAGGCAAGAAGGCGAAAGCCGAAACCCCCGGCAAGGGAGCTGCCACGTGCGCTGATTGCCGGGAGGCTGCTGCCGCTGAGAAGGCCGGGAAGTCCGACGGGCCATAACGCAAAATTCACCGCACCAAGGGCCATGATCTCCAAGAATGCCGACAGGTCGAGGAACTTGTTGAGAAGCAGAGGGCCAAGTACGAGAAGCGCGACAAAGAAAAAGGCCAAGACGGTGCTGCCGGGAAGGGCCGTGGTGGCTGAGGGGGCCGCCGCGGCAAAACCCCGCAACAAAAGGAAAAACCCGCTAGAGGCCGAGAGAAGAAGGAAACAGACGATATGAGTGAGGATGAGGATGATGATGAGGATTCTAGGGACAGGAAGTTTCAGAAAGTAACCGAAGCCATGTGCATTGACGGGGGTGCATCCTTGCATTCCTCTCGCTGCCAGCTCAAGTAGTGGGCACACTAGGTCAATGTTGTGGAATGAACTACAGAATCTAGGAAGCCACTCAAATGGTCCTGCACGCCTATCATCTTTGACGAAGAGGATCATCTCGACCGTACCACTACGGTCGGGTGTTTTCCATTGTTGGTTTCTCCGACAATCCGCAACCTCAAGGTGTCCAAGATGTTAGTTGGCGGTGGGGCGGGATTGAACTTAATCTCCCCTAAAGTGGCAGAGAAACAGCAGATCCTTGACGAAGAGCTCGAAGCTACGGGTACGTTCCACGGAATCAACCCCGGCAGGAGCCGACCCAAGGGAAAGATCACTCTGCATGTGACATTTGGCGGGGAACTGAACTTTCGGACAGAGAGGATAGTGTTCAACGTCGCCGAAATCCCATTGCCTTACAATGGAATCCTCGGTCACCCAGATCTGGCAAAGTTCATGGTGGCATCCCACTATGCCTACAATATCTTAAAGATGCCAGGGACCATTGGGGTCATTTCCATCCCATCCGACAAGAAGAACGTAGTTATCTGCGTGGACTAGATGTACCGTGACGTGGTAGTAGCTGAAGCCATAGAAATCCCAGCTCCCGCCAAGGACACAGAGAAATTGAAGAAGGCTAGCAGGAACACCGGCAAGGGGTCCGGGAAGCGCGCCTCTTCGGAGTGCGCCGCACCCGACGATGACCTGTCGGGGAGTTCCACTAGCAAGAAGACCAAGGCCACCTATCCTGAGATGAAGAAAATCCCGGCAAGGCTGGACGGCACTGGTGGCACGTTCACCATCAGTGCTACCCTTATTGACAAATAGGAAAGCGCGCACGTTACCTTCCTGCGGGAGAATGTCGATGCGCTTGCCTGGCAACCATCTGACATCCCCGGTGTTCCCAGGGAGGTAATTGAGCACCACCTTGCTGTCTGTCCTCATGCCCGGCCCGTCAAGGAAAAAGTTAGGAAGCAAGCCCTGGAGCGGCAGCAGTTCATTGCCGAGGAAATCAAGAAGCTTGATGCAGCTAGTTTGGTCAGAGGGGTGCTGCATCCAACTTGGCTGGCAAACCCGGTGGTGGTACGTAAGGCAAATGGGAAATGGAGGCTTTGCATAGACTTCACTGACTTGAACAAAGCTTGCCCGAAGGACCCTTTCCCCTTGCCGCGCATAGATCAGATTGTTGATTCCACCTCAGGATGTGGCTTGCTCTCCTTTTTGGATGCCTACTCCGGATACCACTAGATATTTATGAAAAAGGAAGACGAGGAGAAGACCGCATTCATAACTCCCTGCGGCACGTACTATTTTGTGCGTATGCCCTTTGGGTTAAAGAGTGCTGGTTCAACCTTTGCCAGAGCTGTTCAGATTGGTTTTGGACCTCAACTGCACAGAAATGTGGAACCTACATGGATGACATCGTGGGCAAGACCAAGGATGAAGCCTGAACTTTTGCGAACTTGCGCAAGATCAACCTAAAGCTCAACCCCGAAAAGTGCGTGTTCGGTGTCCCCTCCAGCAAGCTGCTTGGGTTCTTTGTATCGCAGCGAGGAATAGAAGCCAATCCCGACAAGATTAAGGCGATTGAGCAGATACAGGCACCTAAGACTATCAAGGATATCAGACGCTTGACCGGATGTGTTGCCGCGTTGAGTAGGTTCATCTCCAAGTCTGCTGAACGAGCCTTGTCGTTCTTCAAGATCTTGAAGAAGCCGACCCGATGAAGTGGACCCCGGAAGCTGATGCAGCGCTGCAAGACCTGAAGAATTACCTATCCTCTGCTCCCACCTTGGTCGCTCCTAAACCACGAGAGCCGTTACTGCTATATTTGGCAGCGATGAATCAAGTGGTTAGTGCAGCGCTGGTGGTGCAGCGGGAAATGGATGGAGATTCAGTGGCTGTTGCTGATGCTACCGGGGATGAGAAAGAAGTATCCGCGAAAGGACTTGATACAGATCAAGGGGGACCTTAGCAAATAATCGACATCGGATCCAAAGAGGTGGCAAAGAAGAAAATGGTGCAACGGCCCGTGTACTTTGTAAGTTCCCTGCTACAGGGAGCTAGATCAAGGTACTCTGGAGTACAAAAGCTGATCTTCGGCCTTATCATGGCCTCGAAGAAGCTGCGCCACTACTTCCAAGCCCATGAGATAACAGTTGTCACCCGTTTCTCGTTGCAGCGCATATTGAGGAACCCGGAAGGCACTGGCAGGATAGTTGAGTGGGCATTAGAATTGTCAAGTTTCGGATTGAAGTATGAAAGCAGTTCCACCATTCAAAGCAGGGCATTGGCGGTGTTTATTGCAGAATGGACACCCACGCCAGATGATGAAGCTTCAGAGACAATCCTCCCCGGCAAAGAAGCACCCAAGGACTGGATCATGTACTTTGACGGTGCTTTCTCACTCCAGGGTGCTGGAGCAGGCGTGCTCCTCATTGCCCCTACCGGAGAGCACCTCAAGTACGTCGTCCAAATGCACTTTCCCTAGGAGGAAGCCACCAACAATACTGCTGAGTACGAGGGGCTCCTTGCCAGACTTAGAATCACAGTGGAGTTGGGAATAAAGAGGCTGATCGTCCGAGGAGATTCTCAGCTTGTGGTGAAGCAAGTCAACAAGGATTACCAGAGCCCGCTGATGGAGGCATACGCGGAAGAAGTGAGGAAATTGGAGGAGCATTTTGATGGACTGCAAACAGAGCATGTGCCACGAGCAGAAAACTGCATTGCTGACCATCTATCGAAGTGCGCTGCGCAGAAGCTTCTTGTGGAACCAGGGACTTTCGTTCTCCGCCTCGCTCGACCATCAGTATCCCCATCAGCGATGTCCAAGAAAAGAAGGAAGCTGAAGTCCGGCAAGCATTTCCCGGCGGAGCTTCCCAAAGCCGCATGTAGGGAGGCTGCCGGGGAAAATCTCGTTCCTGTTGAGAAGCAGCTCCCTCCTGCAGATTCTCAGGTTCTCGCGGTTGAGACAAGCGCTCCCGGGGACGAGGAGATGCCTTTAGTCTTTGTTGTCGAGCCGCAGGCTCCAACCTGGACGCAACATATAGTCCATTTCCTTCAAACAGGAGAGCTCCCCGAAGAGCAAGAGGAAGCCGAAAGAGTATCCCGTTGGTCAAGTATGTACCAGTTTGTCAATGACACCCTGTACAGAAGACGACCGAACGGTGTGAAATTAAGGTGTATCTGCCGGGAGGATGGACTGAAGCTGTTGGCAGAGATTCACGGAGGAGTATGTGGTTCCCACATTGGATCAAGGGCCCTTGCCGGGAAAGCTTTCCGACAGGGTTTCTATTGGCCCACTGCCCTCCAGGACGCTACTGAGCTGGTCACCAAGTGTGAAGCCTGCCAGTTCCATTCCAAGAACATCCAGCAATCAGCACAAGCCCTACAAACAATCCCTCTATCCTGACCATTCTCGATCTGGGGGCTCGATATTCTGAGCCCCTTCCCCCGTGCTGTCGGGGGCTTTGAGTTCTTGTTCGTGGGAACCGACAAGTTCACAAAGTGGCCTGAGGTGGAACCACTGAGAAAGGTGACCGCGCAGTCAGCTATCATGTTCATGAAAGGACTGGTGTGCCGCTTTGGAGTGCCTAACAGAGTGGTCACCGACAACGGCACCCAGTTCACGAGTCGCGCCTTCATGTAATATATCCAAAGCCTTGGAAGCAAGGTCTCCTTCAGCTCTATTGAGCATCCAAGAAGCAACGGGCAAGTCGAGAGGATGAATGCTGAAGTGCTGCGAGGGCTCAAGACAAGGACTTTTGATAAGCTACGGAAGAGCGGGAGGCGCTGGATAGACGAACTGCCGGTGGTTCTTTGGTCCCTCAGGACGACACCAAATCGAGCTACTGGCCAGACGCCCTTCTCCCTAGTGTACGGGGTGGAAGCAGTACTCCCGACGGAACTCATATACGGGTCACCTCGAGTGCTTGCCTATGATGAAGTAGAGCAACAGCAGCTACGGCATGAGGATGCCATGCTCCTCGAGGAAGACCGTCTCCAGGCTGCGGTGCATGCTGCATGTTACCAGCAAGCCCTGCGCCGCTACCATAGCCGCAGGGTTCACGCCCGGAGCCTTGAGGAAGGCGACCATGTCCTTAGGCGTGTTCATCCGCCAAGGGTGCTAACAAGTTGACGCCGAAGTGGGAAGGCCCTTACCGGGTAGCACGAGTCACCAGACCTGGTGCAGTCCGTCTGGAGACCGAAGATGGCACCAAGATGCTTAACTCATGGAACATTGTGTATCTTCGTAAGTTCTACCCGTAAGGCGGGGCTGCCGGGTTCAGTCCCCGGCAGCCACCTTTTGTACAAGCCTTGCCGATGTTGCATGTAACCCTTTGTACAAAGCCAGGCACAGACCCTGTGCAACAATAATAAAGCTAGGCATTGCATCATATCATCATTTTTACATGCTCATTACGCATTTTTTATGACTGTAATGTTATCTCTTTTGAGTTATAAAGATTTTCTAGAATACTTGATGAACCCGTAATCTTTGTTACTGTTCTCACCCTACAAGTTTGATCGTCGGAAAAACAGGGAAGGGAAACGAAGAAACAAGGACGGCAGCCCATCGCATTCTAAATGGGATACTGCTTGGAAAAGATAAGTATATCACATATCCCAAGTTCAGTACCTTTCGACTACTCGAGGAAACCCTTAGTATATTCCTTACTGCGGGTAGTGGAGTCATTCACATGGTGAAAACCCTTGTCGGGACGAGCCTTCCCCTGTCCTTGTTTAGCGACTGTGGGGGGGTCGCGGAGCTGATACCGACAAGGAGCTTTGTCGGGGAACAACGGCAACCTGCTGCCGAGGGCTTGTTTCCCCTTTTTTTGGCACTCGTGGTTTGAATGATGACCCGGCAAGTTGCTCCGTGTAGCGAGGACAAAACATACCGATACAGTACAAATAAGGAAGGGAAAGGGATAGTACTTGCAAAAGAAAGGCGACACCTTTTCTCATTCATTTTCGATACAAACTGGATAAGAAATTACATTCTGATCAGCTAAAATTTGGCGAACGCCTACATTTTTGGCTTACAAAAAGATAAATGCCCCGTAATGCCTTTCTTGTCCCTCTCCTCTCAAGGATTAGGTGAAGAAGGAACAGAGGGCAAAAGGAGCGCCTGGCCGGGATTCGACGCTTCCCAGCCAGGAGCAGAGGGACGCGTTCGGCGAGCAGAAGGGCCCTATCCCCAGGCAGGGCGGACGAAGCCGACGGAGCGGATAGGACCGACAAGGGGAAAGAAGGCGGAGCGCAGGTGCTGATGGTGGCGCTGCCGGAGCCCAGCCGGTGATGATGGTGCTGCTGGGGAACGCGACGCGTCGGAGACCTCATCCATGCTCCTGATACGTCGTAGGTCCCCGACCGCCATCGTCTTCCTCATCGCCACCGCCCGAGGAGACGCCCCCGCCATCGCCCAAGCTCCAGGCGCGGCAACCCGGGGACCCCACAGAGAGCATGGTCATCCCCGGTGGCCAAAGGCGGGGAATTCCATCCCCCGCCTTAAAGGAGCACGCGAAGATGAAGGGCTCCCTCCCGTACGCTCCATCCAAAACGCTGCGGGGGGAGAGCTTCACCGCGATAAACGACGGCTCACGGCTGCAACCGTTTGCACGCCCGTGGCGGCCGTGCGGGCGGTTTTTCTCCATCACCTTGAAGAAGAAATGCGGGAACCGCAGACCGCCGCGACGCCGCATCTCCAATATAGATCCCGGCGCTATGTCAACCTCATGGCGCTCTGTCAAGGCTAAAGAAGCGGGCAGCGCAGCGGCGAGCGTGACGCGGCAGCTATCCCCAACATGGCCACCATGCTGCCCGCTCCCCCATCCAAGACTTACCCGACCAGCCTTCAGCTCAGAGTCGTCTATCCATGACGGTGACTCGGCATGGGTCCAAGGGGAAGGCCCTGCAAACACGCTCGCTAAACCCCTCCCCCTGAGCATCGGGAGGGGGAATGCGGCTCAAGACAAGGAAGCAGAAGGGCGAGCTCTGTTGATTCGAACTCGAGGAGGAAAGAAGGATGGATGAGCATCGCCCCTTGCGACCCCCAATTTATAGGGGACAGCGCGGCACTACTAGGGAAAACCTTATACACAGAACTTTAGTAGTAGCGCTGGATAAAAAGAGGCGCTACTGCTAAATAGCCATAGAGCGCGTCCAGAAAAGGCGCTACTGCTAAGTTCTTAGCAGTAGCGCGGCGTTAGAAAAAGCGCTACTACTAATATTGCCCCACCGTTGCTGCCAGGCTAGGTTTAGCAGTAGCACTGGTTCTTGAAACGCACTATAGATACGTCAGGTAGCAGTAGCGCTGTTTCCTAAAAAGCGCTACTGCTATCTTGACATAACCCCGGCCCGCGCTGGCTCCTCCTCCACCTCTTTCCTCCATATCCCCACCCCCCCCCCCCATTCGATCCCTCTCCTCCGACGCCGCCGTCGCCGTCCGTCGCCGCCCGTGCGCCCTCCGTCGCCTCCCGCTCCTCCACCCGCACCCGTCCGTCGCCGCCCGCGCGCCCTCCGTCTCCCCCGAGCTCCACCTCGCCGCCGGCATCTCCCCCGAGCTCCACCTCGCTGCCGGCATCTCCCCCGATCTCCGCCTCACCGCGGACGTCTCCCCTAGCCCCTTGTAAGTCCTCTGCCCCTCCTTCTCTCTCTCTGTCTCTCTAGGACAGATTAGGACATATTAGGTATGTAGTATGAATTAGTATGAACCCTAGGCCAGATTAGGTAGTATGAACCTAGTTAATTAGTATGAAATTAACTAGGTTTTCAAATTACGACAAAAATTTAGCTAGGCTGAATTTAGTTTCAAATATTGTGAAGAAAAACCTTATTGCATTTTCGTCAAGTTCTATTTTTTTCTTACTGTTATATGCAAATGATCCGAGTGGCCTATGTTTCGCCAGAATGTTGTTTCATTTCCGTTCCGGTGAATTTCAGGCGCTTGATATGTCCACTTTTTAGCAAGGGTAATGTCGAAATTTTGGCATGACTTGTGCTAGAAAGTAGGCATATCGAGTGCCGGGAATTGCTGGGAAACGACATTCCAGAAAACCGAGTCAAAAATGAGTCTAACATGAGTTTAAGAAATTAAGCATTTCTGAAATAGCAAAACATTAAAAGATAAGAAAATGTTCTCATAGGAATTTGTCTCGGCGTCGACGATGCCTGGCCCGCATCCTCGTAGTCATCGAGTCGGCGGCGACATCCTGCTTGAGAGGCGCAATGTCCGGGACTGGGCTCCGCCGGGCTAGCACTGGGAGGTGCTACCTTCCCGGGCTTGGAGCTTGGTGAGGAATCCTTGTCTCATCGTTGACCCGGAGCTTCTTTGGTGGTGGTCGCGTGGGCCACTTTCGGTTCAGAGGGAGCGGGCCCCCGCAGAGGTGGTACATCGCCGTGTCAGGGAGGAGGACGAGCACGTCCGTCGCTACATGGCGGTGTTGGACGCCAGGTTCTCCAATACCTGGCAGGTTCTTCAGGGATCTCACCCGAGTGATGATCCGGTGATGGTTCCTTATCTTTGGGTGTCCACCGCCAGCGACTCAGAGACCGTTGGTGAACCGAGTTCACCGTCCTCCACTTTGGATTCTAGGATGTTCGATATGTATTAGTGATCTTATATGATAATATTCGAGATGTATTAGTTAATATTTGATGATGCATTAACTTGATTATTCGAGATGATGTATTAGTGATATTATATTCGAGTTCATTATAAATGTATTAGTGATATTATATTCGAGTTCATTATAAATGTATTAGTGATATTATATTGGTATAATGCGTGTGTGACTTTCGGTCTGTCGTTGCTCCTTGTGTGACTTTCATGTGTGTTCTTGATGGAGGAATCCCGACTGTTGTCATGGGGGCGCTTCCTCCTCTTCTCTTCTTGCGATATATACCTCGGTGTAATGCGCAAGGAGAGGAGAGGAGGTGCGCCCATCACCGACGGTCGAACTATTAGTGTGAGAGAGTGTCCACCAACATATATACACCACCATATCAGTGTGAGAGATTGCGCACCAACACACCATAAGGTATGAGAGTTATTTAAGGAAAGCCTCGACGGACCGAAAGTCAACCGATGTTGAATTAGGTCTATTTGGACATGTGTGTATGTTATTGCAGGGAACCCCTCCTAGTGCCTATGTTTTGCGGGAATGTTGATTTATTTCCGTTCCAGCAAATTTTAGGCGCTCAATATGTCTTACATTACCAATGGTCATGCCGTAATTTTTGAATCATGAACACAGGAAATGTCGTCGTCTGATGACGACGATAGGATCCAAGCGTGTGAACTCTACAGCGAAGATAAGGGTCTTTACGACCAGCCTGGGCTGCGAGACGACAGGTTCTTCACCATCAAGCTTGACGAGACCTTCGATGTTTCTACGGTACGCAACGATGACAAGTGTTTTTTCGTAATTAAGCATGACTTCTGTTTCTTTGCTTCAACGTGTAATTTCTGTTTTATACAATTTGACTAGTTCATTCCCTGTCATGCAAGACGGTATTTCTTGGAGAGGCTCGGTTTCGAAGAGCACGAGAGTTTTGAGACGAGGAAAGCCAAACTGAGGACTAAACATGGTCACACATTTCTGCTCAAAGTAATGAATGCAGTTAATAACACAGAATTAGGGTGCTCAAATTGGGAAGCTCTTTGCAAGGCATATGGATTTCAGGAGGATATGGAAATAACCTTTGATCTTCGTCCTGAAGATCATATTGAAGGTAACATCGACATTTGGGTGGATGTCGATATGCTTCCTGTTTTACCTCCATGTGAGTTTATCAACCATGCATATTTGTCAAGTAATTTGCATTCTATATTTAAAAATAGTTGGTGTTCATCCATACTAAATTTGTTAATTTATAATTTATAGCTTATTTCGTTTCTTCGAGTGAAACACAGAAAATAATTGACACGACACACTACACTTATGGATCACATCTAACTTGGGAGGAGAAGGATGATCTTATCAACTTTGTTATTGGTGTCCTAGTTGGTAGGGAGAGCTTCCCGTATAATTTGGGAACTGGCCCAAATTATACATTGTACAGGACACTAGTGCATAGGTTGAGGGCGGATGACATTCGCCGAAATATCTTGGTAAGAGTTGCTAATTAAGTACACTACTATTGCGTAAATGGTATTGATTACATTGCTAACTAGGCTACTATTATGTTCTTCAACAGAAACAGCCAAATGAAGTTGTGCCTCCATTGATGCAAGCCGAAGTTAATATGACAATTAAAAGCCCTATGAGGCCCTAGTTCTCTTCTGCATATTCGACTGAGCGCAAACCACCAAGACGGCTCCAAATTGAAGCATGGGGAGAAATAAAGAAAGATCGCAAGCCACAAGTTGGAGACCGTTGGATCTCTTTGCTTCATCATGGAGACATAGGTGTTATTCTGTTTTATGGCATTTTACCTAGGAGGGAGGACTAGGTCCTATGAGAGAGAAGTTTTTCTGGTTTATTTTAATTTGCATGATCGATTACGATGATTACTATTATGATGTTTTCTGTTTTATGAGATTTTTAACTTGGTATGATTAAGATGATGATGAGTTGTTAGATGAGTAAGATGATGATGAGTTATATGACATATATTTGATTAAGGTGGATGGATGCAATTGATCATGTTGAATTAGAGGAAAATATGATGTTGCGATTGGCAACATCATATTTTCTTCTAATTCAACATGATCACTTGCATCCATCCACTTTAATCTAAATGTAGTTGTTGGCACAATAATTATTGATGTTGTATATTAATATGTGTAACCGTGTGTAAATACAACATAAATATAAAAAAGGAATATGCGCGTTTAATAGTGGCGCGGGTTACAGAAACGCGCTACTGATAACTCGGTTAGGAGTAGCGCCGGTTAAGAGGCGCTACTGCTAAAATTTAGCTGTAGCGCTGGGTAACCAGCACTACTGATACAAGTTAGCTGTCGCGCCTTATCAGTAGCGCGGGTTCCCGCGCTACGGCTAGGCTTTTCCCTAGTAGTGCGGGGGCTGGCTCACCTCCGCTCCAAAGGTCGCCGCCCATCTCCACCAATTCCACCACCCACGATCACGGGCGAACAGGTAACCGCCCCATTGCTCCAATCCTTGGCGCTGTGGTTTCTGCCACAACCAGGGCTTTAAGTCACGCGCGCCCATCATTAACCCTCCGCTATGCATGCGGCACGCGTGGAGGAAACGACCTAAGGTGGTGGGTCAGTGCTGACCAATAAATTGGCAGTTACTCCCTCCCATTGCGCGTCTATGCATAGATTTTGGGCCTGACCCAACGGCACTTGACAAGCGCGTGTGGGCCAGACCCGGGGGCTCCTGTCGGTGCACTAGTATAGGGGTACCCAGTGCCCCTGACTTATGCACAGGCAGTAGTAGCTGAACCCCTTCAACGTTCGTACAAACCCAAAGAATGATCAACGCCATACTCCAACAAGCCCGACGCGGCAGCCCGAGCCTGGACTGCAACGGGCCAGGCACGTCCCCGGCATTTGCCGGGGACCTAGACATGCGCACCTTCCTGAAGACCCGGCAAGCCATCTGTCGGGACCCCGATCCTAAGCCATATGAATCCAGCCTGTAATATGTCACACCACTTTGCGGCCTCACGCACGGTAACCCACGGCTGCCACCTTACCTTGGCCTGGACCGTATGCGCCTTTTGGCTCACAGATGTGAACATGTCGCTAGCATTCACACGTCAAAGAACCCGGGTCGACATGACTAGTTATAGACCCAAGTGGCACAACCGTACAGGGACAGGCATACGTAACCCAACAATGCAGGTGTCGGTCATCAACGTGTGTAGACGAGTCGTAGCAAGCTACAAGGACTCCATTACACCGCGTGAAATTTCCCCATAGGGACAGACACAGTAGCAAAGAAGGATACACACCGGTCAATCAATGTGTCCGGAGCAGTAGCAAGCTACCAAAGCTCATGGAAGCACAAAGAGGCATTTCCCCGTAAGGAAGGCTACTAAAGGCACACAACTAGGTGTCGAATCCCACACATACCAATGCATTTCAATCATACACGCACTATGCACGATATGCGTAGATACAACATGGCACCACAACAAAACTCTACAACATAACATTTATTTAGGAGGCTCCGCCAACATAGTATAATGTTACAAGCAGGAGGGGTCATATGACCCAACATTCAGAGCATACAAGCAACAAGCAGAAGTTACATGTCCGGGTACAGACATCTAATAAAAGCGGCTGGAAGAGCCTGAAAAGCAACAACGACCCTACCATAGGAGCCAGACCTCTGTCTGGGATCCCAAGCTAATCCAGTCAACATCGAACTTCACGTCGTAAGGATCACTAATGAGACTGAAGTCTCATCTGCAAAAACATAAATTAAGCAACCGTGAGTACAAAGGTACTCATCAAGACTTACATCAGAACTATCTACATATGCATCACTGTCAACAAAGGGGTTTATTGCAGCAAGCCAGCTTTGACTCTTGGCTAACTTGTACTACGACTACAAGTAGTATCTTTGAGGTGGGATAGCGCACACGAGTCCACATATTCACCAAATCAATACACCACTATGGATCCACTCCCGTCTCCGTACGAGAAGGCCATCCATAGCACTCACACTTATCTTGCGCATTTTAGAGTATCCATTTCACTTGTCTATGAACCACATAAGTTTTCCAAGTAGTCCATATCCGCGGACGCGGCTATTCGAATAGATGAATTAACCCTGCAGGGGTATACTTCTTCACACACGCTCCCGCCACTTATCACTATGTGCACGTAAAAGGGCACCTCGGCAACCTTCAAGCGGAAGCCTAGAGAGGGAGTCGGCCACGACCTGACTAACCACACAAGACTCTAGTCCAGGTTTATCGCCTATTTGAGACTGAACCCGCAACGGAACTTCGGCCGAAGTTTCCATCATGACCCCAAACGATGTGTGCAGGTTCCCAAGCCCACCTCGACGGATGGTACTACGCTTGGTACACCGGCCCACGGTGCATCTACCGCGCCATAGCCTACCCCTCCGGTCAGCGCTATGCACGGCCGCCCGCACATCCTACAAACACCAGAAACTAGTTGCAACTCCTGGACAGAGATCAAGGCGATTAATAAGTCGAGAGAGTCAATTAAGGATCCCAATGTGCGGTAGTATCTTGTCTTGGGTAACAAACACAGAACTTAGTTCTTAAGGACGGTCCCAATGAGACAACCCACCATGTACTCCTACATGGCTTCTCATCGCTACCTTTACCAAATCGGATTCACACACTTAGCTCTCACACAGCAGGACATGAACACATCCATTCCGATTCATCGCCTAGATGGATCAGACCCGACACGACTCTAAGCATAGCAGGCACAGTAAGCAAGCATGGATGAGTAAGCACAACAAGGCTCAAGCAGTTGCTACTCATGCTAAGTGGTTTCAACTATTTACTGTGACAAGGACAGGTCATGCAAAGGAATGGGTTCAACTACCGAGAACATGTAACAGTTGAATCGTTGTTGTCCTAATGCAGTAAAAGAGAGCAGGAGCGAGAGAGTAGGATATTATCGGGATGCTCAAGGAGGGGTTGCTTGCCTGACACTTCTGAAGATAACAATGAGTCTTCATCGGTGACATCGATCTCAACGTCGGAACCATCGTCTACCGAGAAGGAACAACACCGACAAAACAAGAAAGGAACACATTCAATGCAATGCAACAAACATGATGTATGATATGGCATGTTAAGGTTCTGAATTCACCTAGTACAATATTTAGCCATATTAATTGAAGTGGAATTCAAATAGGCATCAAATTCCAACTCCAAACTATTTATCAAATTTGTCCTAATCATGAAATGTCCTACTTGGTGATGTTATCTTGCTATGAATTTTTCATATATAAATTATTTTCATCCGAGTTATAGATTATTTTCTATGAATTTTACAAGTTTTAAACATTTTCTGAAAATAATAAATCATTTCTGATTTATTTTAATTCCAGAAAAGCATTACTGCGTCAACCATACGTCATGATGACCTCAGCAGGTCAACTGACCTGGTCCAAGTCAAACCTTACCATCTGGACCCACACGTCAGTGACTGTAACTTTAATTAAATGGTTTAGTTTTAAACCAGGGATTTATTAGCCCGTGGGGGCCAGTGTCAGTGGCACAGGGGGTTAGTTAGCCCCGTCATTAGCGCTAATGACGTCGCCACGTCATCGCCACCTGCAAACAAACGCCGGCGACCAACAGGGCGACGGAGGAACGCCGGAATCGCGGCTTCGGCGTCCATTCGATGCGCGGACGGGCGGAATGGGTTCTAGCGGGGATGGCTTGCAGCGGCAACGGTGGTGAGCTCTAGCGGCAGCCGGAGCACGGCTCTGTCGAGCGGGGCGTTGCAGCGCGTTGGTGAGCAAAAAGAGCGGTGGAGTGGCAACTAAGGGCCAGCAGGAGCACAACCATGTGCTCAGACCCGACGTTGGTCGACTGCAACAACGGCGGCGACATGGATGCCGACGGTAGCTCACGGTTGCAGCGGGGATGACGGCTATGGCACGAACGCGAGGAAAATAACATGGGGATAGGGGTCAGTGGCTCACGGCGATTCTTCTCGAGCGGACGGCAGAGCCGGGATGGTCAGATGGTGGCGAATCGGCCGATGAAGACCGGCGGCCATGGCAATGAGGATGAGCTCGATGGCGATTGTGCAGACCATCCGGGGGCGCGGGAATCGGCGGGGTGACTAGGCGCATCACGGCGGACCTGCTGGACGCATCAAAGCGACGGGGAGGCGACAATGGCCATGCAGACGACGACGACTTGTTCTCGGCGCTCACGGGCGAGCTCGGGTTCGAGGCTTACGGAGAGGGAGAGGGCTAGACAGCGAGGGGAGACACAGAGGGGGTCGAGGGCGGTCCAGCGGCGCAAGGGATAGGCTCGAGGGGCGCGGGACACCGCAAAGCAGGAGCTGGAGCTCCCACGTTCATCCTCATCTGCGAGAAGGTAGGAGGTGGAAGAAGACCGGTTCGCCCCTGGTGGGCTGGGCCGGCTTCTTCCCTGGCCCAGGTAAAGTTTCTTTCTATTTTCCTTCTGTGTTTATTTTTTTCTATTTCTGTAATTTTTTTTGGTTCAGATAACATACTAACCCATTTTTGAAAAATCTGAAATTTGGCATGTGAGCTAGGTAGTCTTAACTAAAGCCACACCAAAGTTTTCAGAATATTTGGAGCTATATTTAATATATAAATAATATAACTCCAATTTAATTATTTATTGGATTAACTCAAATGCCCAACATAAATACTTTTGCAATTCCAAAAATATTGGTTTGCATTTTACCTCATGCCAATATTTTCTTAGAATACCAGGAACATTTTCTTGGACTTATTTGAGGCAATTTTTATATTGCTTATTTGACACAATTTCTTTCTGAGACTAGATCAATCCTCAATTCAAATTCATTTGAAATTAAAAATGCATGCATGAATATGCAATGACAAGCAAGGCTAAACTAGGGTTGTGACACCATCCCCCGGCAGGCACGGGCTGATTGGCCACTGCTCCACCGCATCGCTACGCGAGTCACTTATCAATGCGGTGTCGAGCCCTCAAGTAGCTAATCAGCTCCCGCTAAGCACATGGCGACACACTGGGAGGCAACTTACGTCCATTTGACACCCGCCCTGCAGCGTGTCAAGACCATAAGCAACGACCGGCCAATCAATCCACCAAAAAGTAGGAGTAGGGTTTTACGCTTAGCAGCGGCCCGAACCTGGGTAAAATACCAGTGTCCTGATCGTCGCGCCGTCTCATGCTCTCCGCTCTTTGTGCAACGTGACCCCCCTTGCCGAGCCACAAAGGGGCCTCTGGTCCCATAGGTGATCGTCAGCATCCGTGCCCCGACACGAGGGCTGGAAGAGGTCGAGGCCAGCGCGGGGGTCGTGGTCGGGGGACATGGAGCGTCGCCCCTGACCCCACGCCGGCGGCGGCTTCCTCCCCGGCGGCATAGCACACCAAAAGCACGGCGTTGGAGTTCGTCGTCGGGCTGCGCGGTCCCCCTCGCAGTCGCCTGCGGGTCGCTCGTCCTTTTGCCAGGGTGATGGAGGTCGACAGACCGCATGCATTGTGGTTGCGTGTGCATGGCTGTTGCAATGGCGCCGCGCGGGTCGACGTTGAGTTTCCGGCGCCTCGCGTTATGTTCTTCAGGCGTGGGTGGAAGACCTTCGCCCGTGCCCACAACTTCACTGGTGGGTATGTCCTCCGCTTCAAATTGGTGGAGGCTGACCTACTCTCGGTCAAGATCTACGGGCGCTCGGGTGCTCGCCTTGGCTGCTGCGAAGAGAGCTCAAGTGGTGATGAAAGCTCCTCCTCTTGTGATAGCGACGAGGAGGACAGTGTCGGTGAAGACGGTGACAGCGAGCTCCAGGCCGTCAAGTCGGAGTACGATGACCTAGGCTCTAGCTAATCGACAGTCGCACCATCACCATCACCATCATCGAGCTCCTCCTCCCCCTCCCGGCAGAGCAATTTGCCGGGGGTTCTTGACTCGGGTGCCGCCTCTCCTTCTCAGCTGGACCCCGGCAGGCTCGTGGACTTCGGCTTCATCTTCCTTGCTGGTGGCCCTGCCGAGCCGTTCCCCGACAGCCTTAACGGGGTCAGGCTGGGCTTCTGCTTGGGTCCTCCCTCCGCTCTTTTTCTCTTTGTAATCTACGCCTAGGGGAGAAAGTCAAATAAAGAGTTATTAAAAAAGGGCGCCTTCTTATGTAATCTTTATCCCATTTGTATCAGAAATGAATGAGAAAAGGTGTCGTCTTTCTTTCGCAAGTACTATCCCTTTCCCTTCCTTATTTATACTGTATCGGTATGTTTTGTCCTTGCTACACGGAGCTATTTGCCGATTCAAACCACGAGTGCCAAAAAGGGAAAACTAGCCCCCAGCAGCAGGTTGGCGTTGTTTCCCGGCAGAGCTCCTTGTCGGTGTCGGCGCCGCCATCCTCCCACAGTCATTAAACAAGGACAGGGGGGCGGCTCATCCCAACAAGGGTTTTCACCATGTGGATGACTCCACTACCCGCAGTAAGGAAGATACTAAGGATTTCCTTGAGGAATCGAAAGGTACCGAACTTGGGATATGCGATATACTTATCTTTTCTAGGCAGTATCCCCTTTTAGAGTGTGTTGGGCCACCATCCTCGTATTTTTCTTTCCCTTCCCTATTCTCCCGACGGTAAATCATGTAGGGTGAGAACAGTAACAAAGATTACGGGTTCATCAAGTATTCTAGCAAATCTTTATAACTCAAAAGCGATAACATTGCAGTCATAAAAAATGCATAATGAGCATGCAAAAATGATGATATGATGCAATGCCTAGCTTTATTATTGTTGCACAGGGTCTGCACCTGGCTTTGTACAAAGGGGTACATGCAACATCGGCAAGGCTTGTACAAAAGGTGGTTGCCGGGTACTGAACCCGGCGGCCGCGCCTTATGGGTAGAACTTACGAAGATGCTCAATGTTCCATGAGTTAAGCACCTTGGTGCCATCTTCGGTCTCCAGACGGACTGCGCTAGGTCTGGTGACTCGTGCTACCCGGTAAGGGCCTTCCCACTTTTGGCGTCAACTTTTTAGCACCCTTGGCGGACTGAACACGCCTAAGGACAAGGTCGCCTTCATCAAGGCTCCGGGCGTGGACCCTGTGGCCATGGTAGCGGCGCAGGGCTTGCTGGTAACGTGCAGCACGCACCGCAGCTCGGAGATGGTCTTCCTCGAGGTGCATGGCATCGTCATGCCGTAGCTGCTGTTGCTCTACTTCATCGTAGGCAAGCACTCAAGGTGACCCGCATATGAGTTCCATGGGGTGTACTGCTTCCGCCCCGTATACTGGGGAGAAGGGCGTCTGGCCAGTAGCTCGATTTGGTGTCGTTCTGAGGGACCAAAGAACCACCGGTAGCTCGTCTATCCTGCGCCTGCTGCTCTTCCGCAGCTTATCAAAAGTCCTTGTCTTGAGCCCTCGCAACACTTCAGCATTCATCCTCTCAACTTGCCCGTTGCTTCTTGGGTGGCCAACAGAGGCGAAGGAGACCTTGCTTCCAAGGCTTTGGATATATTGCATGAAGGCGCGGCTCGTGAACTGGGTGCCGTTCTCGGTGATCACTCTGTTAGGCACTCCAAAGCGGCACACCAATCCTTTCATGAGCTTGATAGATGACAGCGCGGTCACCTTTCTCACTAGTTCCACCTTAGGCCACTTTGTGAACTTGTCGGTTGCCACGAATAAGAACTCAAAGCCCCCGACAGCACGGGGGAAGGGGCCTAGAATATCGAGCCCCCAGACCGAGAATGGCTAGGATAGAGGGATTGTTAGCAGGGCTTGTGCTGGTTGATGGATGTTCTTGGAATGGAACTGGTAGGCTTCACACTTGGTGACCAGATTAGTTGCGTCCTGGAGGGCAGTGGGCCAATAGAAACCCTGTCGGAAAGCTTTCCCGGTAAGGGCCCTTGATCCAATGTGGGAACCACATACTCCTCCGTGAATCTCCGCCAACAGCTTCAGTCCATCCTCCCGGCAGATACACCTTAATTTCACACCGTTCGGTCGTCTTCTGTACAGGGTGTCATCGACAAACTGGTACATACTTGACCGACGGGCTACTCTTTCAGCTTCCTCTTGATCTTTGGGGATCTCTCCTGTTTGAAGGAAATGGACTATATGTTGCGCCCAGGTTGGAGCCTGCGGCTCGACAACAAGGACTAAAGGCATCTCCTCGTCCCCGGGAGCGCTTGTCTCAACCGCGACAACCTGAGGTTCTGCGGGAGGGAGCTGCTTGTCAACCGAAACGGGATTTTCCCCGGCAGCCTCTCTACGGGTGGCTTCGGGAAGCTCCGCCGGGAAATGCTTGCCGGAGTTCAGCTTCCTTCTCTTCTTGGACATCACTGATGGTTGAGCGAGGCGGAGAACGAAAGTCCCTGGTTCCACTGGAAGCTTCTGCGCAGCGCACTTTAATAGATGGTCAGCAATGCAGTTTTCTGCTCGTGGCACATGCTCTGTTTGCAGTCCATCAAAATGCTCCTCCAATTTCCTCACTTCTTCCACGTATGCCTCCATCAGCGGGCTCTGGTAATCCTTGTTGACCTGCTTCACCACAAGTTGAGAATCTCCTCAGACAATCAACCTCTTTATTCCTAACTCCACCGCGATTCTAAGTTCGGCAAGAAGCCCCTCGTACTCAGCGGTATTATTGGTGGCTTCCTCCCGGGGAAAGTGCATTTGGACGACGTACTTGATGTGCTCTCCGGTAGGGGCAATGAGGAGCACGCCTGCTCCAGCGCCCTGAGTGAGAAAGCGCCGTCAAAGTACATGATCTAGTCCTTGGGTGCTTCTTTGCCGGGTAGGATTCTCTCCGGAGCTTCATTATCTGGTGTGGGTGTCCATTCTGCAATAAACTCCGCCAACGCCTTGCTTTGAATGGTGGAAGTGCTTTCATACTTCAATCCAAAACTTGACAATTCTAATGCCCACTCAACTATCCTGCCAGTGGCTTCGGGGTTCCTCAATATGCGTTGCAATGGGAAACGGGTGACAACTGTTATCTCATGGGCTTTGAAGTAGTGGCGCAGCTTCCTCGAGGCCATGATGAGGCCGAAGATCAGCTTTTGTACTCCAGAGTACCTTGATCTAGCCCCCTGTAGCAGGGAACTGACAAAGTACACGGGCCGCTGCGCCATTTTCTTCTTGCCACCTCTTTGGATCCGCTGTCGATCATTGGCCGAGTTCACCCTTGATCTGTATCGAGTCTTGCCGCGGATGCTTCTTTCTCGTCCCTGGTAGCGTCAGCAACAGCCGCTGAATCTCCATCCACTTCTCGTTGTGCCACCAGCACTGCACTAACCACTTGATCCGTCGCTGCCAGATATAACAGTAACGGCTCTTGCGGTTTAGGAGCGACCAAGGTGGGAGCAGAGGATAGGTAATTCTTCAGGTCTTGCAGCGCTGCATCTGCTTCGGGGGTCCACTTCATCGGGCCGGCCTTCTTCAAGATCTTGAAGAACGACAAGGCGCGTTCAGCAGACTTGGAGATGAACCTACTCAACGTGGCAACACATCCGGTCAAGCATCTGATATCCTTGATAGTCTTGGGTGCGTGTATCTGTTCAATCGCATTGATCTTGTCGGGATTGGCTTCTATTCCTCACTGAGATACAAAGAACCCAAGCAGCTTGCCGGATGGGACACCGAACACGCACTTTTCAGGGTTGAGCTTCAGGTTGATCTTGCGCAAGTTCGCAAAAGTTTCTTCCAGATCTTGTATGAGAGTGGCTTCATCCTTTGTTTTGACCACGATGTCATCCATGTAGGCTTCCACATTTCTGTGCAGCTGAAGTCCAAAACCAATCTGAACAACCATGGCGAAGGTTGAACCAGCACTCTTTAACCCGAAGGGCATACGCACAAAACAGTACGTGCCACAGGGAGTTATGCATGTGGTCTTCTCCTCATCTTCTTTAGTCATAAATATCTGGTGGTATCCGGAGTAGGCATCCAAAAAGGAGAGCAAGTCACATCCGGAGGTGGAATCAACAATCTGATCTATGCGCGGCAAGGGAAATGGGTCCTTCGGGCAAGCTTTGTTCAAGTCAGTGAAGTCTATGGAAGTTGGATGCAGCACCCCTCTGACCAAACCAGCTGCTTCAAGCTTCTTGATTTCCTCAGCAATGAACTGCTGCCGCTCCAGGGCTTGCTTCCTAACCTTTTGCTTGACGGGCCGGGCATGAGGACAGACAGCAAGGTGGTGCTCAATGACCTCCCTGGGAACACCGGGGATGTCAGATGGTTGCCAGGCAAACACATCGACATTCTCCCGCAGGAAGGTAACGAGTGCGCTTTCCTATTTGTCAGTAAGGGTAGCACTGATGGTTAACGTGCCACCAGTGCCGTCCAGCGTTGCCGGGATTTTCTTCGTCTTAGGATAGGTGGCCTTGGTCTTCTTGCTAGTGGAACTCCCCGGCAGGTCATCGTCAGGTGTGGCGCACTCCGAAGAGGCACGCTTCCCGGAACCCTTGCCGGTGTTCCTGCTAGCCTTTTTCAATTTCTCTGTGTCCTTGGCGGGAGCTGGGATTTCTGTGGCTTCAGCTGCTACCGCGTCACGGTACATCTGGTCCACGCAGATAACTGCGTTCTTCTTGTCGGATGGGATGGAAATGACCCCAATGGTCCCTGGCATCTTTAAGGTATTGTAGGCATAGTGGGATACCGCCATGAACTTTGCCAGAGCTGGGCGACCGAGGATTCCATTGTAAGGCAACGGGATTTCAGCGACGTCGAACACTATCCTCTTTGTCCAGAAGTTCAGTTCCCCGCCAAATGTCACAAGCAGAGTGATCTTTCCCTTGGGTTGGCTCCTGCCGGGGTTGATTCCCTGGAACGTACCCGTAGCTTTGAGCTCTTCGTCAAGGATTTGTAGTTTCTCAGCCACTTTAGGGGAGATTAAGTTCAATCCCGCCCCACCGTCAACTAACATCTTGGACACCTTGAGGTTGCAGATTGTCGGAGAAACCAACAATGGCAAACACCCGACCGTAGTGGTACGGTCAGGATGATCCTATTCGTCAAAGATGATAGACGTGCGAGACCATTTGAGTGGCCTCCTAGATTCTGTAGTTGGTTCCACAGCATTGACCTCGCGTGCCCACTGCTTGAGCTGGCGGCGAGAGGAATGCAAGGATGCACCTCCCGTCAACGCACATGGCTTCGGTTGCTTTCTGAAACTCCCTGTCGCTGGAATCCTCATCATCATCCTCATCCTCACTCATATCGTCTTGTTCCTTCTTCTCTCGGCCTCTGGCGGGTTTTTCCTTTTGCTGCGGTGTTTTGTCGCGGCGACCTCCTCTACCGCCGTGGCCTTTCCCGGTAGCATCGTCTTGGCCTTTTTCTTTGTCGCACTTCTCGTACTCGGCCTTCTGCTTCTCAACAAGTTGCTCGACCTGTCGGCATTCTTGGAGATCATGGCCCTTGGTGTGATGAATTTTGCAGTACGGCCCGTCGGACTTCCCGGCCTTCTCAGCGGTAGCAGCCTCCCGACAATCAGCGCACGCGCCAGCTCACTTGCTGGGGGTTTCGGCTTTCGCCTTCTTGCCTGCACTGGGGTCTCCGGAGCTCTCAAACTCCAATACTGCTTTTCCCTTAAGGTCGGGGGCGTCGTCGTCGTCATCGGAGTACACTCCGACGCTCGCCTCCTCCCCGGGAAGTTGCCTTACTTCTTCAGCTCGAGCACATTTATCCGCCAAGGTGTAAAGCTCATTAACAGTCTTGGGGAGCTTGACATTCATCTTGGGTCGTATCCTTCTATTGCGCACGTTTGAATGGAACGCGACAATCACCACTGCGGGGTGTTTCTCTGGGATGTTGCGGTGCACTCGGCTGAATCTCTGGATATACTTCCTCAAGGTTTCTCCCTCCTTTTGCGGGAGGACTTGGAGATCGCTGGGCTGGCCTGGTTCTTGATGACCACCGGTGAAGGCGCCAAAGAACTCGTTGCATAGATCAGCCCATGACGAAGTTGAATTCTCCGGTAGGTGCATCAGCCACGATCTCACGTTCGACTTAAGTGCCAAAGGGAAATAGTTGTCGAGCACCTTTCATCTCTTCCTCCCGCAGCTTGAATAGCTATCGTGTATATGCCCAAGAACTCTGCTGGGTTCAGCTTCCCGTCGTATTTCTCAGGCAGCTCAGGTTTTAAAGCTCGGGTCGATGGCCAGTGGACCCGTCGCAGCTCGCTAGTGAAGGCAGGGAAACCAACCTTGTACGGAAGGTACCGGCCAGCAATGGGCGCGGGGTCGCCGACGTCTGGACTGTTGCGCTTGTCGGATTGACGGTGCGCTTCTCGACGTCACTCGATGGTGATGTGCGCGTCTTCTTTCCGTCGGTCTTTAAGGACACACCGTTGATCTCGGCGGTCGCGCGGGCCAGATGAGACTATGGACGCCTCGTCGTGCTCATCAGCATGCGAAGCTTGCTGTAGCTGCCTCTGGGACTGTTGTCGCGGAGGGGATTGCACCGTTGGGGTGGCCCCTTCGACGTGCTCGCCGGCCCGGGCTGCTGCTGCTGTTCGCGTACGTCACGACGGTTCTGCATGCTGAGGCTTGTTGGCTTCAACGAAAGAAACCAAACTCTATATGGTGGCTCTCCATTCATCCATCTTATCAGCTGTTGGCATAAAGTTGAGCAGCATCTGGACTCGCGCCATGGCTTCCTCTGCGGTGCTCGTCATGGCGAAAGAGGCGGACCGTGACGTCGCCCGACTCCTGGTAGGCCCAAGAGAAGTGTCGCCGCGTTCCTGATGCCGTGTGTCACTCGCCGGGGTTGTCTGGCGTGCAGGGGGGCGAACCTGCGGGGCTGTGGTCTAGCTTGGTGCTCCGTCTCGTTCCGCACGAGGTGCACGCCCAGTAGTTTCGCCGGCGACAGGCGCGACCGAAGGGTCACGGCTCGCACCGGACCGGGCGGCGTCGAGGCTGCCGCAGCCATCCGCGCGGCGGGGAGGTGACGGATGATTGTTCCCTCGCCCGCGGTGCCGGGGCCGAGCTCGCGAAGTTTTTGTTGTAATCGCTCCCCTCCGGCGCCTCCTGCTCCATCTCCGGCCGTGAAGGACTGGACGGGGGCGCCGCCTGCGCCGACCGCATCGTCCACGATGCCCGCCTCACCCGCAGCCGCCGCAGCATCGACGGCACCAGCGGCCGCGAGTGAGGGAGCCTTCGAAGTGGAGAGATGCGTGGCCATGCCGGATTTCTTCTTGGGAGCCATTGCTAAAGAAGATGATGAAGATCGATTTGCCGTTCATGAACTCGGGTTCGCGCAAATGATGCACGTCCCCCTACCTGGCACGCCAAAGATGTCGGGGCACGGATCCTCACGATCACCTATGGGACCAGAGGCCCCTTTGTGGTTCGGCAAGGGGGGTCACATTGCACAAAGAGCGGAGAGCATGAGATAACGCGACGATCAGGACACTGGTATTTTACCCAGGTTTGGGCCGCTGCTAAGCGTAAAACCCTATTCCTGCTTTTTGGTGGATTGATTGGAAGAACACGAGTGGTGCCTCGTGCTCTACCCCGGCAAGGGCTGGCTTCGAGGAAAGAGCTGCTAGGTGAGTACAAATGTTCGGGGGTCCGAATCCTGAGCTAGGTAGCCTTGGGCCTCCTTTTATAGTGCAAGGGATTACCACAATGGCAAAACAGTCATTATATATCGATTAGATAGCTTAGCAGAGCTATCATACCTAACTCTGGTATTTAGGACAAAATACCATGATTACTAGTCTAGGTGGTGCTCGGGGGTGCATCCCCGGCAAGCTTTTACCATCGCTTTGCCGGTCGTTGCTTACGGTCTTGACACGCTACAGGGCGGGTGTCAACTGAGCGTAACTTGCCTTACGGCGCGCCGCCACGTGCTTAGCGAGAGCTGATTAGCCGCTTGAGGGCTCGACACCACATTGATAAGTGACTGGTGTAGCGATGCGGTGGAGCGGTGGCTGGTTAGCTCGTGCTTGCCGGGGGACGTCTTACCGGGTCTTCTGGAGACGTTAGTGCCTCGGTCCCTGGCAGCCTCCGGGGGCGTGGCTGGCGCGTCTTGGGCCCCTTCTGGGCCATCGTGCTGGTGTTGCCAGCGTTTGCTTGGCCTTCTGTAGGTTGTTGCTGCCGGATGCTGGTTTTCAAATACTTGCTTGGTGGCGTTGTGGCCTTCCCAAAGGGTTTTGCCACTACTACCCGTGCATAAGTTAGGGGCACTGGGTACCCCTATTCTAGTGCACCGACAAGGCGCTGCGGTGATACCATTGCCGCAACGTTAGCTCCAGGACCCTCGAAGTCGGAGACCTCGTCCTGAGGCGGGTCCTCTCCAGGGAGGGCTTGCACAAGCTCTCGCCCACATGGGAGGGCCTGTTCAGGGTCGCCCGCGTCTCCAGGCCTGGCGCCGTGCGCCTGGAGACTCGGGACGAGGTCCCCATCCAGAATGCCTGGAACATCCAGCATCTCTGCAAGTTCTACCCGTGACACTCTCACGTAATAACGTGTGGGTTGTATGCGCCCGGAGCCCCCCGAGGATGCGGAGGGGTTCCCACCCACGCCCAAGTGGAAACCCCATGCTCCGCGCTGGCAGACGACACTGTCATTCAACGACTATGCCCACACCCAGTGGATGCCCCATGCTCCGCGCTGGGGGAAGACTAGTCTAGGCGCTGGAGGCGGCTGTTATTTGCTCTCTTTTTTAACCAAATTTGCCACCTTTTTGAATGAAGTTTGAAGTTTTCGCATCTTATTCGAAAAAATGGGGTGGGAACCTTCTTCTTGCAGCATTTTCTTGCTTTGATTTCTTTCTAAAGGGGTTTGGTACCCGCTAGCTCTCTCTCACGCGCCCCGCGAGCGGGGGCTGGGCACGGTACGTTATGCAGGCTCCGGGCCACGCACATACCTCGCCAAAACTTTGGCGTCCTAATCCTCGTGCGACGCTCTCGAGGCGAGCTAGCGCACAATACCACCTCCGTCCCCCGGTCTCAGGAGCGCCCATCTCCTGGCCTCGTCGGGCATCATGACCAGGCACACCGGCGGCGATTGGCCCTCGCAAGGGCGCTCGGGGGCTCTACGGCTAAGGAAAGAAGCTCCGGAGGGATACGCCCCCACGACGTAGGAGCCTTCCGCGGGCGCGCCAAGCTAATTTATCCTAATCACAAGTTACCCTAATCGCGGCGAGCAGGGACAAGCCAATTTGCAGCAACAAAAAAACTGGGGTGCAAAAAGAAAAATGCTAACATAAAGGCGCAAGCACCGCAGTTCATTACACCTCCCCCCCTTCGCGGGGCCCTCCATGTGTTTTTGTGCAGGAAACAAAAGAAAAGACAACCTCCCGAGGACCGTCACTCCCGAGGCCTGGCTCCAGCGCCGCCTGCGCTCAGTCGGAGTCCTCCTCCTCCTTGACGCAGGCGCAACGATGGGGCGGCTCGGCGTCCTCCTGGGCAGGGACATGGCGCCGCGGCGGCTCGTTGCCCTCCCTGATCCCAGTGCGGCAGCGTGGCGGCTCGTCATAGTCGTCGTCGCTCGAGCTTCCCCCGGAGGCGGTGTCGTCGCCGCTGGAGGAGCTGCAGCCGTCGCCAAGGGCGCCGCTGTCGCGACGGCCGTCGCCGGTGGGAAGGCGGTCGATGTCGCCGTCATCACCCTCTGGGCAGCACCCCAAGCGGCTGTCGTCTTCCTTGAAGATGTTGATGAAGAGCATTGCCGCCCCGTCGTACTTGAAGTGGAGGGTGCACCTCCCCTCCAAGCCGCGGGTACGGGCAAACGCCTGCCACCCGCGGGTCAGGAGCACGTAGCCCGCGGGGGTGACTTCGACTTCCACCCACGAAGACGCGCTGCAGCAGCCGTCAGCCTGCAGCCATAGGCTCGCAGGTCCCCCAGCTGGCAGCGCCTCTGCGAAAAAGCGTGGGAGCGAGAACTAGGTGATCGCCGGCCTCTCCGCCCACACCACGAACTCCTGGACGGTGTCTGACGAATGGAGTCACGTACGAGGCGGCCCGACGGCCGCAGCAAGCCTCCCCCCTTGGCACGGCCACCGCGGCCACTACGGCCGCCTGCAAGGGAGGGAGCCTGCCCACGGCTGCCGGAGGTGCCGCCGGCCCGCGCGGGAGTGCGCCCACGTCCTCGGGGAGCCACCGCTGGTGTCGCGGTGTACTTCTCGGGGCGGCCGCGACCCCTCTTGGGCCGTGGTGAGCCCGGTCCCTCCAGGGGGGCCTTCCCTTTCTCGGCAGCGGAGAACCTCCTCACCGGTGCCATAGCTGTGGAGGTGGCCGCTTGAAGGAAGGATGCAAGAAGATAAAGATGGGCTGGGGGCTTCGCATCCTTCGCCCATTTATAGCCGATCAGAGGCCAGCCGGCGTCCCTCCACATCCCGGGCAATGATGACCCCGCGGCGCGCGCCAGCCCGTGCCGGTCAGGGCAGTTACCTAGGCAACGTGGGGAAGTGGAGGCGTCCGCGCCTCATCGCGCGCCACGCATCGATCCGGACCCACAGGCGGTTAGGGCCCACGGCGCCTCGGTCTTCCCCCTAGGCTTCGCCTCAAATCCAGCCCGAACACGCCTTGGGTGTAACAGCCCGAGACCTACGCTCCAGAAGATTCCCCTTTTATTTCCGTTGTCATTGCGTGATTCGTTTGGTTGTCGCATTCATCATCGCATCATTCGCATCATCCGCATTGCATCGGCACTCAGTTGCTGGCATTTTTTCAAAACTTGCATCCGTTCGTGTCGTCGACCGTTTCGAGACCAACCACACACGCACGCGTCCGTGACATCGATAAAATATTGTTTTTTTAAGCGCGCATAAAAATATTTTTGTAATGGGTCGAAAGTTGGCGTGCAGTCTTAATATAGTGTAGGTAGACCGCATGCCAAATTTCGTCGCATTCGGAGGTTGTTTGATACTCCAACCGTTAAACCTATAGCGGCACTATAGCCGGTCAAATAGTCGGATGTTTTTCGTATATAGAAACCAGCTGCTGGGATGCCCGCGTTTTCCCTCTCTTCTATGCCTAGCCCCTCTGCACAGTGCACAGATCCCTCACGTGTGTCCGAAAACTTCCCCGAACCTGAATCATCGAGTCGTGACCGTTGGATCCAGATCAACCCCGTAATACCCCAAACCATACCCCAAACCATCATCGGTTTTTCAATTGGACTCCATAACCTATTTTTTTCTCGACCGTCCGATCTAAATCGGAGGGTCCAAACCTAATCTAATTCGCTATATATATCTAGCAACACTGAATTCTAGGGGTCTTGTCCCTCTCCGGCGCCGCCACCCACCTCCCTTGTTTTGCGAGCCTAGCCAACCACCGGATCTTCTCCTACCTTAGGATCTTCCCTGCGTCAATCCATCCATCCTGCCCGACCCAGTCAGCCACCAATCAGCCTCCCTGAACATGTCTGAACCCCAGATCCCCTTGTAGTCCAAGCCACCCGATTGCCTCCATGAGCGCGCATCCCTGGAGAAGTGAAGCTGTGCCCGAGCCTCATATAGCCAGAGCCCTTGGCCATGGCGTCTGATCGCCTGTGCTCATGAGGAGAAGGAGCTCGAGCCCCTGCGCCTCCCGTCCTCCAGTTCCTCCTCCCGCCTCCTCGCACGACGCTAGAGAACGACCGAGCCAGGTCGTCCCTGTCGCGTCCCTCTCCTTCTCTTTCCCTTCTCTTTCCCTTCTCTCCCTGTATCTCTCTCACGCTGCACATCTCTCTGTTCTGTCTCTCTCTTCAGGAGCTCCCAGGGACGCATGAACACAGCCGAAGTTGCAGAGCCGCCCCGAGCGACCTCGTCGACGGGAATGGGTTCCCGATGCCCGGATCCGCCAAAGCCCCGCCGCCTCCTGCTGATTTCCTTCGACGCCGGAGCTCCCGCAAGCCGCCACTGTCTTTGCCTCGCCTGCGAATCACCCCAACGGCCTCTGCTTCTTGAGCGTCTTGGCCGTGCCCTGCCTCGCGAGATTGCTGGGCGCTCGAGCGCGCCCTTGCTCGCGTGGGCTGCAGCCTCGCCAAAGCCCAGCCACGTCAGTCGCCCTAGCGCTAGCCTCCGCCGGCGTCTTGTTTCCTCGCTGTGAGCATCTTCCCGCATACCTGAAACTCTATTCGTTCCTAAATCCGTTCCGGTCTACTGGTATTTTTCTAGAATCGCCACTATGTTTAGCACGAGCAGACACGTCAGCGCAGTGGTAGGAATCTCTACACCTGATCCATCAGGTCCTGGGATCGAATCCATGCACCCCGATTTTTTTTGGTTTTGGTCTCTGTTCTGAAGCACACGCATTTCGTCCAGACCAGCTCCAGGTTATGGTCCATGGAGAACCGAACCCATTTCTGTACACAAACTTTTGCATAGCACAGCTCGTTAACCACCCACGTATACAACAAAGAGATCTTGGGTTCGAAACCGAGGAGCCTTTTTTCCCTTTCATTTCACCTCCAATGCATTTGTCTGTTCCTATGACACATGGGTCCCAGCGCCCTGTTGGCTGGTCCAACTGGCCGGTTGACCACCTCCTTGGCCCTGGTCATAGACCAGGACTAGCGTAGCACTACACCCCCAGCTATTTTTTGTCTGCATTTATAATTGCTCATATTTCAGCATAAATTGCCATTTTGTAAATTCCATATCAATTCAACCGTGTCTCGAATTGAAACAATTTATATACGAAACTTGACTAAATTTTTGTGTATTAACAATATCCAACTTTCATCCATGTTTAAAATGTTTAACTTGCTGTTTGCATTTATTTGCATATATGCCATGTTAAAATTATTTATCTCATAACTAAATAACCGTACCTCCGTTCAAAATGTTCAACATAGGAAACTTGACTAGAAAAATGTGCAGAATCACATGGTGCACTTTATTTTGCTGTTTAATAAATATAAAAAATGTATTAAGACAGATCTGGTCCAAACTTAAAATATGCATATGTGGTCATTTCGAAAATGCTATATGTTGCTTCCGGCTTCATTTAAAATGCCTAGTTGATGTAGTTGTTCATGCTTCACCTCTTGCCATGATAAACAACATTTAAAATGATTGTTTAGTTAAACAACATTAACCACATTTCTCATAATATAGAGTTTTTTTTAATATATGTTCTCCTTCTCCATTTAAAATTGCTTTAATTCCATCTTCATTTTATGCCATGACCCCCTTGTTAACAACATTTAATATTGATGAGTACCTAAACGAGAGTGACCTAAATAATTTGAATGTGGAGTTTCATCAATACACAACTTGTTGCATATTGAACTTCACTTAATTGTAGTGTTTGATTGTTGTGCTTGCCATGCCATGCATAATTAAACCGGACATGCATCATATTTGTTTGCGCATCATGTCATGCATATGTTGTGGTGTTTATCATGTGTTGATTGTTGTTTCCGAATTGCTTCTTCTCGATAGAGTTCCGAAAGCGTTCGGAGTGTGAGGATTCGTTCGACTATGTTGGTCCGTCTTCTTCATGGACTCGATCTTCTTCCAAGCGGGATCTCAGGCAAGATGACCATTTCCCTGGATACCATTACTATCATTGACATGCTAGATGTCTTGTTTCTATCGCTGTCTCGCTACCTACCACTTGTATGTCAAGCCTCCCAAATTGCCATGAAAAGCCTCTAACCCCTCCACATCCTAGCAAAACATTGTTTGGCTATGTTACCGCTTGCTCATCCCTTCTTATAGCATTGCTAGTTGCAGGTGCAATGTTTCAATGTGCCAAGATGAATATTTTGATATATCACAATATTATTGCTATTTAATTTAATGCACATATATACTTGGTAAAAGATGGAAGGCTTGGCCTTTTGCTCGGTGTTTTGTTCCACTTTTGCCGCCCTAGTTACTTGTGTACTGGTGTTATGTTCCATATTTTGCGCTCCTAACATGCTCGGGGTTGTTACGGGGACCCCCTTGACCATTCGTTTTAGATTAAAACTTGTCTGGCAAGACCCAACATTGGTACTACATTTGTCTAATAACTAATAAACCTGCATAGGGAGTAATTAACCTGAGGATCTTTAATCAACAACCCGGGCCAGTGCTCCTCATGAGTGTTGGTCCAAAACAGAGCATTGTGCGGGGCCACCCTAGGGCAACCTGGGTGATTTCTATCAGGCCACCGTACGCGTCGCTTATCCGTCGTGTCCTGAGAACAAGATACGCGGCTCCTATCGGGTTCGTCGACACGCCGGGCGGCCTTGCTGGATTTGTTTTACCTTTCTCAAATGTCTTGTGCGAGGAATTCCGAGAATACTTCAGGCCATCTCGAGGTTGCGGTTTTCCAACTGAATTGCCTAGGAAATCACGAGATTCGTGGTCGAGGTTATTCCCGCGGCGTGTGATTAGTTAGTGATGGATGAGTTGGAGCACCCCTGCAGAGTTAAATCTTTTCGAGAAGCCATGCCCGCGGTTACGTGGCAACTTGGAAACTTTGTTTAACACCCGGTCATAGCAAACTTGAAGTAAACTCAAATAAAATACACCAACCGTGTGCATAACCGTGACCGTCTCTTCTCGTGAGGCCTGCTCCGAAAAAGAACACGGTGGGGTTATGTTTGACCGTAAGTAGGTGTTTTGGATCACTTAGTGATCATTACTAGTTCACGTCCGTTTATGCGACAATCATCCCCCCTTGTTCTTGTACTCGTAAGTTAGCCACTCAAATAAATGCTTAGCGCTTGCTGCAGCCTCACCACTTAATCATACCTCACCCATTAAGCTTTAATAGTCTTGATACCCTTGGAAATGAGATTGCTGGGTCCCTGTGGCTCACAGATTACTACAACAACAGTTGCAGGTACAGGTAATGCGATGATTTGACGTGAGCGCGATGCTTGTTGGATTTGGAGTTCTTCTTCTTCATCGATCATAGGATGGGTTCCAGGCCGGCAGCCTGGGATAGCAAGGATGGATGTCATTTTATTGTTTGATTTCGTCCGTAGTCGGACCCTGCTCTTATGTATGATGTTTGAATATGTTGTTGTTGTCGGCGTTCTGGGAACGGGGGTACCCATACCTGCCTGCTCGCGGCCCAGGGCATGGCCCACCTCGTCAGACAAGGCCCTCGCGAGGACTCCAGGCTCACGAGGAAGAACAGCACCAGGATCAGCAGGGGGTGGGCCTCCTCAGTCCCCCTCCGGAGCGGCGGAGATCTCTATGCGAAACCCGGCCTCAGGAGTCAAAGATGACGCAAGGAAGGACAGGCGGGCGCCAGCGCGCCAGGCGGTGCAGTTTCCCCTTTGGTGCAAAGGGAGCAGGGACGTACGCGGGTTCCCAAAGCGCCTCCCAAAGGTTTCCATTCCGGTGCAACAAGACCACGACCACGAGCCCCGCAGGGTGGATGTCATCACCGAGCCCACCTCTGCATCATCAACACCTACTTTGAAGGCGAAGACCACCTTTGGACAGGGCGGAGATGTACTCCTGTCCCCCTTCAAATTTGGTCATTGTGGGATCCCTTCCCGCCATTGCGATAAGGGAAGAGGACCCGGGCCACTGCTATATATAGAGGCTAGGCTACACCGTAGAGAGGGGGGAACCACAAGGCTAGCAGAAGGCCAGGAACACCGCTGAAGTGCCCTCACGAGGCCACTGACCATTGTACTAGTTCATCCGTCACACCTCCCCTAGAGGCAATCCACCAAAGCAGGAGTAGGGTATTAAGCTTCGCAGTGGCCCGAACCTGGGTAAACCACCGTGTTCATCTTCTTCCTCGCCATCGTGCGAATTCGCCGTAGTAACCATCGAGTAGCGAGCCAAGTAGGGCGAGGCTGCAGGGGATCTTCGCACACGCCCCTGTGTTCGAACCTTGAGGGTTTTGCAGAGCCCGAAATCCGACATTTGGCGCGCCAGGTAGGGGGCATGTCGGAGTCTTCTTCAAGCCTCGATCTTCCCCCGCTCCACCGCTCCGATGGCCGGCGCCCGACAAGCTTCCCCCGGCCGCGGCGGATCAGGTTCCATCGATCCCACCGCTGCCGCCAGAGACCCACGCCCCAGCGGCATAGTGCTGGGCGGTCAGTATCAAACCGCCAGTATCGCCTCCGCCGTCACCGCCCCTTGCACCGCCCAAACTCACGGCGGGCGGGCGGCGCCCTCAGCACCGGTGTCGCGCCACACCTACGTGGGGGACCTCGACGCGAACGATGCGCTGCTGCTGGCAAGCGAGATGCTCCGCCACCGCCCGACACACGGGGGCTTCGACGCATGGGCCGACCACGTCGCAGAGCTAGTCACCGTCACGCGGAGGGCCGTGGCTCCTCACTCTTCTCCAAGCGCCGGGGGCTCGCTCGCCGGGCCTGTCCCCCAGCCCGCCGACGGCGTGCCCCCTCCAGCCCTGGGCGAGCCCGAGCGGGGCCCGCCGCACGCCGTGCTCCTTCTCCTTCGAATTCCGGTGACCGGTTTCGGGGCACAGCCCGGCCATGATGACCGAGCACGCGGAGGAAACAACGGGGCGCCCCATGCGCGCACCAACACGCGCCTCCGTGACCTAGTGGACCTTCAACAGCCTGGATTTACCAGGCGGGAGCGCGCCATCCTGCGCAGGGAGCAAGCGGCGCAGGCGTCCGGACAAACAAGCGACAACGGCGAAGGCGCGACGGATAGCCGAGGAAGCAATCCACGTCAGGAGACGCGCGGCCCACCCAACGGCGGTGGCAGAGGTAAGCAACTTCGCTCTGAGGCTCGTCGCAGGAGGGTCTGCGGCCTGCGCGCGCAGGGCGGCGCCCCACCGCCGCCCGAAGGGGCCGTCCCCGGTGCCCCGCCAGACGGCTCAGGAGGAGAACCAGGCCCTTATGTGGAGCCCTATGTACCATGCTACGTCGTACCTCCGAACGGCGGGGTGGATCAGGCGCCTGCTGCAGGTGCCAACACCCCCCAAGAATAGGGAGAGACCCGGGCATCCTCCCCGAGCCGGGCCTGGGGGCTTCCCCCGACGGAGCACCGAGCCTGGACGACGTGAGCAGGAGAAAGAGGTAATATGCCCCCGGGCCCGCGGGGCACGGCGTAAGCCGTCGCCCTCGCGAGCAAGCAACGCCGAGCCGAGCCCCGGGGCCTCAGGAGTGATTGCCTCGGGGGAGCAGCAAGACACAAGTAGCGCGGGCCACCCGCGGCAACGGGAACGCCGGCGCAGCCTCAGGGGGCTGGGCCTCATGAGGCCCTCGAGGCGATGCCCGGCCAGCGCCCAGACGCCTCACGAGGCGGCTTCATCGACAAAACACCTTTATGGCCGCGCTGGATGCATTGTACTCATGTTTGGGAAGCGGGGAACAATGCATTCGGGTTTGGGTCATAGAGGCGCGCAACCGAGCAGAAATGCGCGGGGTAGCTCTTAACGAAGTTGGGAGCAACCAGGCCAAGCGCCAGGGGGCTTGCCCAGCTATCTACGGCCGTGACACTCTCACGTAATAATGAGTGGGCCGTATACGCCCGGAGCCCCCCGAGGACGCGGAGGGGTTCCTTCCCACGCAATGTGGAAGCCACAGCTCCGCGCTGGCGGACAACACTGCCCTCCAATGGCTATGCCCACGCAACGTGGATGCCCTACGCTCAGCGCTAGGGGAAGACGAAGACGGAGATTAGCCTAGGTGCCGGACGCGGCAGTTGCTTGCTTCTTTTTTGTGTTCGAATTGCCGCTTTTTGGAATGAAGTTTGAGGACTTCGGAACTCTATATTTAAAAGAAAAAGGGGTGGGGACTTTTCTCTCATTGCTCTCTCGTTTTACCGGTCTTGAGTTCTCTTTTTCTGGATTGGTGTTTCGCAAGGGGCCGTGCGCTCCGGCTCACCCCGAGGCACCTCAGATCAAGATGCAAAGCCCTGTCGCCTCAGGGACTTGCATCTTTTGGCAGTCGACCCCCGTTCGGGGGCTCCGTCCGCAGCGCGGCACCGCAGCATGGAATCTCGGGAGGCCCCAGTGCCTCCTGAGGCAGTACCCGGCAGGGCGGAATGGGAGTCGCTCGAGCGTCAAAGGGGGCGCCCGAGCAGCGCGCCTCAGGAGCCTTACCGGTCACATAGCCACTCGCCCCTCGATGTCGTCCTTGGTGATCCAGTCGGCATCGAGGGTGTCGAGGCCTTACCTCGTAGTTGCGTCCTTGGTGATCCGGTCATACACTACGGTGGTAGAGAAATGTGCGGGACCGGGACCTGCCGACGTAGAGCTGCTTGAGCGTCAAGGGGGGCTCTTGAGCAACACGCCTCAGGAGCCTTACCGGTCATATAGCCACTCGCCCCTCGATGTCATCCTTGGTGATCCGGTCGGCATCAAGGGTGTCGAGGCCTCACCTCGTAGTTGTGTCCTTGGTGATCCGGTCGTACACTACGGTGGTAAGGAAATGTGCGGGACTGGGGCCTGCAGACGCAGAGTGCCGAAAGGGCTCCCGACCTGCCCCACTCGTAAGGAAGAAAGAAGTCCCCAGGACGCCCGGACTTCCCAAGCGCCATAGCCAAACCGCTCCGCAAGCAAGGAAGAAGCGCCCCAGGCGGAATCATGGATCATCTGGACAACCCGGCCGCGCCTCGCGGCGCACGAGATCGTCTCCAGCCTACAAGCTAAGTACACTACCGAATCAAGCACAAGCCTCCTGAACCAATGGCGGCCCGAATACGGGGTAAAGGTTGCGCGCACTAACGCCAGAATGCAGGTACCACGGTCTACGGTGTGCCACCGTGAAAGCCCGTGCGGCCCCAGGCTCCAGGAGGGGCGGCACGAGGAATTTGGCCTCGACGGGCAGCGATGCCGAGGACCCGGGGCTCGACGGCCGCGAGCCGCCCCTCAGGAGAGGAGGCCTCACGAGGACCCTGTCGGCCGTCATCTGCATCGGCAGCAGCGCCGAGCCCCGCGCGAAGAAACTAAGTCACGTCACAACAAGCAAGCGATCGGAGATTCAAGAGAAGAAAAACAAGAGGGCAAAGGTAACATGCAAAAGGCTAACGCCCTCCGGGGACGAGTTCTTCTTAGAATATTACAGGAACCATGAAGGGGAAACAAGGGATGCCTAGGGGGAGGAGCCGCCGTCGCCACCCGTGCCGGCGGCCGCCTCGGCGTCGGAATCGTCCTCCCCGCTGGAGGCGGGCACCTGGATGAACCGCTCCACCAGGGACTCCACGTGCGGGCGCACCTCGTCCCGAAGGGGGCGCTGGAGCTCCTCAGGCACCCGCTCCACGACGCGCTGGAGGTCGAGCTGCGGAGCGTGGCGGCGCAGGTTGGAGAAGACGAACGTCAGGGCGAGGTCTAGGAGGTCGCGCGCATCGGACTCGTTGTCCGCGTTCACGCGGGAGACGCCGGCCTCCAGCGCCTCCACCACCCTCCGGAAGAAGTCGAGATAGCCCCCGTCGCCGTGCGCACACGGCAGCGCGGGGGCTTCCCCGACGAACCGGCTCACTGCGCTGGTCACACGACGGGCGATGCCAAGGTACTGCTTAGCGCGCTAGGACTCCAGCATCTTGGCGTGCGCCGCCTCGTCCTGGGCGGCCTGCACGGCGTCGGCTGCCTCCTTAACCTGGGCCTGGAGGGACACCAGCTCCGCCCTGGCCTCCGCTTCGCCCCTGAGGGTGGCTTGGAAGGCGGCCTCGGCGGTCGCCAGCTGGGCTCGCAGCGTGTCCGTCTCCTCTTGGAGCTCGCCGAGCCTGCGTTTCTTGGCCGCAGGCACCCTGGGAGAAGGAGAAGATCATGCTCGGAGCGCTGAACAAAACGACTAAGGAGGGAGGCGGCAGAGTACTCACTCATCGACCATGGCCCAGCATCGGCAAACTTGCGCCGACCCCGAGGGCCCCCCGCCACTACCTCCGGAGGAGGGCGAGGGAGCCGGCGGTGCCGCGCGCTTCCCCGCGCCTGCAGAGCTCCCTCTAGATGCCATGGGAGGGGAGAAGCTAGGAAGAGGAGAGGGCTTTCTCTGCGGAGTGATGGAAGCAAGAAGACACATCGAGACTGCAATACCCCCCCCCCCCGCCAGGGGCGGGGCGGATTTATAGGCGTAACTACAGCCACGAGGCGTCGTGGGAGAGCAGGCGTTGTGCGCCTCTCGGGCGTCGTGGAGCGGTTCGATCAGCGCAGTACCGTCCGCGTAGTCTCTCTAACCGATTGACGGGTCACTTCCGCGTGGCTCGAGGAGTAGAGGCCCAAGGCAGCAGCAACATTCAAGGAAGAGCAATGATGGCCGTCGCTGCACACGGGCGTCGCATCAGTTTGACTTGGGGCGGTTCCTGATGCCCTCGGGGAGCGGGGGCGTCGCCGCCCAGGCGCTCGACGCGTGTAAAGCCTGGCCCGCAGGCGTTTGGGGCCCGCGGCGCTTCGGGCCGTCCTCAAGGCTTTGCCCGGAAGCCAGCTCGAGCACGCCTTGGGTCCGGGGGCTACTGTCGGCGTTCTGGGAATGGGGGTACCTAGACCTGCCTGCCTGCGGCCCAGGGCATGGCCCACCTCATCAGCCAAGCACGGCCTGGCGTGACTTCTCCCAAGACAAGGACCTCGCGAGGACTCCAGGCTCATGAGGAAGAACATCACCAGGATCAGCAGGGGGTGGGCCTCCTCAGGCCCCCTCCGGAGCGGCGGAGATCTCTATGCGGAACCCGACCTCAGGAGTCAAAGATGACGCAAGGAAGGACAGGCGGGCGCCAGCGCGCCAGGCGGTGCAGTTTCCCCTTTGGTGCAAAGGCAGCAGGGACGTACGCGGGTTCCCAAAGCGCCTCCGAAAGGTTTCCATTCTGGTGCAACAAGACCATGACCACGAGCCCCGCAGGGCGGATGTCATCACCGAGCCCAGCTCTGCATCATCAACAGCTACTTTGCAGGCGAAGACCAGCTTTGGATAGGGCGGAGATGTACTCCTATCCCCCTTCAAATTTGGCCGTTGTGGGATCCCTTCCCGCCAATGCGATAAGGGAAGAGGACCCGGGCCACTGTTATATATAGAGGCTAGGCTGCACGGTAGAGAGGGAGGAACCACAAGGCTAGCAGAACGCCAAGAACACCACTGAAGTGCCCTCATGAGGCCACTGACCACTGTACTAGTTCATCCGTCACACCTCCCCGAGAGGCAATCCACCAAAGCAAGAGTAGGGTATTACGCTTCGCAGCGGCCCGAACCTGGGTAAACCACCGTTTTCATCTTCTTCCTCGCCATCGTGCGAGTTCGCCGTAGTAACCATCGAGTAGCGAGCCAAGTAGGGCGAGGCTGCAGGGGATCTTCGCACACGCCCCTGTGTTCGAACCTTGAAGGTTTTGCGGAGCCCAAAATCCGATAGTTGTGTAAGCCAATTCCATATACTCATCTCTTCTTTACATGTACTTGTAATGATATCCATTCTTGTGAAACAACGAGATGCGCTTCTATCCCTGTCGAGGCCCTCGAGCCAAAATAAGGATAGGATCGCATCTTGGGCGTGACATTGGGCTTGGGGGCTACTGTCGGCGTTCTGGGACCGGGGGTACCCAGACCTGCCTGCCTGCGGCCGAGCGTGTGGCCCACCACGACGTCCCAGTACGACCCCGCAAAACGCCCCTCAAGTCAAGACCCTCGCGAGAGTCCCCGCCTCGCGAGGAGAGCAACACCAAGACCTCCGGAGAAGTGGCATCCCCCCGGGCTGCCTCCCGAGGAGCGGAGATTCCTATGCAAGTACCCGGCCTCGTGAGGCCGGGGTGACGTGGGTTCTGATGGGTAAGCCAGTCGGGCGCCAGCGGGCGCAGAGGGAGGACAATTTCCTCTTTCGTGCTAAGGAGACAAGGACGTATGCGGGTTCCCAAGGAACCCCCCAAAGGTTTCCTCCCTAGTGCAAGAGGACCGAGACCACGAGCTCGGCAGGACGGATGTCATCGCCGAGCCCACCGCTGCGTCACACCCGGAAGCTTTGCAGGCGAAGACCACCTTTAGTCAGGATAGGATGTACCTCTTGTCGCCTTTCAAATTTGGCCGTTGTGGGATCCCTTCCCGCCTGTGCGATCAGGGAAGAGGACCGTAACCCCTATAGAGTGGGACAGGCTCCCACCATGGAGGGGGGAAGATCGGATCGAGTTCATCACTACCAAGAGCCCTCATGAGGCCACCCAGCCACTGTACTAGTTCATCCTTAGCCTCCTCATGAGTACAATCCACCACAAAGCAGGAGTAGGGTTTTACACCGCAAGGTGGCCCGAACCTGGGTAAATCTCTGAGTCCATCTCCTTCCCCGCTCACACTTATTCGACGCAGCTAGGCCGTAGGGTGACAAGCTTGGGACTTCGAGCCGGTTGAGATCTTCGCACATGCCCCAGTGTTCGAACGTTGTTGGGTTTTGCGGAGCCCCGATTCCGACACTCCTGAGGAAGAATGGGAGGTGGCGGTGGCTCCATCTCGTAAAATGCAATGAAAACTAGTCTTCATTGTTTTCTACGGAATTAGGAATTTATAGGACTGGAATTAGGGTCTGCAGAGCAACCATGTGGCCCCAAGCCATCAGGGCGCGCCTAGGGGGGTGGGCACGCTCTATTGGATTGGCACCAATAGGTGGCCCCGTTCGGTGGGTCTTTGCTCCAATTTTTTTTTTATATTCCAGAAAAAATCTCCAAAAAGATTCGTCCAATTCCGATAACTTTTATTTCCACAAAAACAAGACCATGAGTAGTTCTGCTGAAAACCACATCAGTCCGGGTTAGTTTCATTCAAAATCATCCAAATTAGAGTCCAAAACAAGAGCAAAAGTGTTTGGAAAAGTAGATATGTTTAGGACATATCAACTCCCCCTAGCTTAACTCATTGCTTTTCCTGAACCGATTTAGTTGATAAACTAAAAGTGATAAAGAAAACTTTTACAAACTCTTTTTTTCTCGTTGCCATATATATGCTTAGCTAATGTTCAGGTTTTCAGCATAGATCAAAAATAACCATATCGACGATAACACTTAGTTATTTTATTCACTCACGACAATAACGTAACCAACTAGCGAGCAATAATAAAAAATCCCACATGACAACAATTTCTCAAAACAATTATGATATAATATGATGATATGGTATCTCGCTAGCCCTGTCTGAGACCACAAAACATAAATGCAGAGCACCTATGAGGGCCAAGCAGCGACTAAACATTGTAATTCAGGGTAGAAGAGATTCAGTCATGCTCACATCTAACATTAACTAGACTCAATGCATAAAAATGACAATAGTGCTCTCCGGTCTGGTGCTTTAGCAAGAAGATGAGGACTCGAGAATAAAAGTAAATAGAAGGGCCCTTCGCAGAGGGAAGCATTGATTTGCAGTGGTACTAGAGCTCATTGGTTAAAACTGAGATGAAACTGTAATTTTGGGTGGTGTGGTTTTCCTGTCAGTGTCATTACTGAGTTTTCAATATCTTCCATGCTAAACACATTATTGGCAGTTCCCAAGCGGTAATATAAAGTTTACTCCCATCCACCAAACATACACAAGCCATGGCTGACAGAATCCACGGGTGCCCTCCAACATATCAACTGTCCTAGGAGTTTTGTTTAATTTATTTTTGATTATGAAGGATTGGGCATCCTTTTTACAAGCCTCTCTCATGCAATGACAAGCGAATAAATGGTGATTTTGAGAATAACCCGCTTAGCATGTAAGATACCGACCGCCCCATCGCACCATGAGTGGTACGAGCACACAAAATGGATGTTTATTTGAATGTTTAGAGGTGACACATGCAAATTTACTTGGAACGGCAGGGTAATACCTCATGTAGGTAGATATGGTGGATTCATTTGGAACAGCTTGGGTTTATGGATTTTGGATGCACAAGCAGCATTCCCGCTTAGTACAGGCGAAGGCTAGCAATTGATTGAGAAGCGACCAGCTAGAGAGTAAAAATGGTAATAGCTATGCATTGCGAATAGTTAACACTGAACATTAGCATGAGTAGGATATAAACACTCTAAACATAAATATCATGAAGGCCACATTGGATTTGAATCAACTACATGTTTGCACATGTGCCAAGTCAAGCCGCTTGAATTACTCAGAGGAGGATACCATACTATCATACCACATCACAACCATTTTAATGCATGTTGACACGTAAGATAAATCATTATTCACTCCTAGCTATTTAAGCATGGCAAGAGGAACTATGATCTCTAATTGTCATCATAAACATGTTAACTCATAATGTGTTGAATCAAGATCGAACGAGCTAAACATATTTACAAAAATGGGAAACAAGAAGAGTTCATACCAGCTTCCTTTACCACGATCACTCCATCAAATATCTTCACCATTGCCTTTCACTTGCACGATTGAATGATGTGAAAATGATAATAGTGCAAGTGTGTCGTGGACTAAGCTGGAATTTGTGAAACAGTTTATACAAAGCAGAAGACAAGGTAATATTTGCTCTTCGTTAAGTAAGCAATAATGCATATGAGAGCCACTCAACATTTTTATCATGATCTTCTCCTTTTAATGACTCAATCAAAAAGAAAAGAAATTCAGAGAACCACACTGAAATATTTTTGGAGTTTTTTGGCATTCTCGAAGAAAGCAAATAAACGAAGGAAAACAAAAAGTAAGAAAAGCTATTTACACGAGAAAGCTCCCAACAAGCAAAAGAAATCTTTTTGGGTTTTCTTTTAGTACTGCAATTTAATTAAACAAGAAAGAAAACCGAAAAGAAGCGAGAAATATTTTTGGGTTTTCAAAGTTTTTCAAACATACAAGAAGAAAGCCGAAAATAAAACTAACATGGATATAAAAATGAAAGAGGATGAACACCGACAGCGGTATGAAATGTGTGAACATAAATGTAATGTCGGTGAGAAATACGTACGACCCCAAGCTTAGGATTTTGGCCTAGCTTGGTGATCACCACCGCTGGTCTGGATAATAATCAAAGTGGTAGCTCAGAGGCGTTCCGTGCCGCGTCCTCAGCTAAGCGAGCGGCCTCCACCGCGGCGGTGTACCCATGTGCTTCGCTCTCATAAATGAATTATATTTGTTTGTTCTGAAAATCAAAGAGAGCAGGCACATGCAACATAAAAGAGACAGTGTGATATTTATCAAGTGTTAAGTTGTAATCATAACCCTGGGCCCCATCTTTAATAAAGTCATGGCGCTGCATCCCCGCAAAGTCTAAGTATCTTTTTTTGAGGGGAAATAGCTGCCTATATTACTTAGTGAACCACAACATCATCCAACATAGCATCTCGAATACAAGAAGGAAAAACATGAAACCAAGTTTTGCATAAACCTACCAGGCAGCCCTCCCTAGCTAATAAGTGAGCAACTTTGTTCGCATCACGTCTGGCCCAAATCACTTGATACTCGGCGACACCGGACAACATCTCCTTGATCTCTTGGATAAGTGGACCAAACCTGGACCGATCAATCTCAGTCAAATTAAGAACCCGTGCCACAGTTTGATTGTCAGTTTCAAGTATCAGCCTTATGGCACTGATTTCAGTCGCAAGTTGCACACCTCGGCGGCATGCAAGCAGCTCCGCATGTTCAGCAACACCAACATTGTCGAACTGATGGCAAGCACCAGCTTTGAATGTACCTCTATCATCACGAACTACCACACCGCCTCCTCCACCCATTCCATTCTTTTTCAGAGATCCATCTACATTAACTTTGAGCCAATCTTCCTCGGGTGGTGTCCAGTGAACAACCTGATTCATGCCTGAGACTGTCCCCTTTGATGCATGAGCGTCTGCCCACTCAGAAATGAGTCTGAAGACTCGCTCGACCAGCTCCTCCGGCCCATCAAATACAGATGTGTCCCTTGCAGCATTTCGGGTTAACCACATATGATATAAGCTCATGATCATGATTGCCCTTTCAGATTCTTTACTTTTGCCCATCCAATCTAGGAGCCAACCTGCAAGTTGTTGTTGTGTTTGAACAAAAACCGGTGGACAGAAAACTGCAGAAATTCCCTTGTTCTCACGCACAAGCTCCCAGTAGAACATGGCGTAAGGGCACCTCCAAAAACGATGCAAAGCAGTTTCTTCGCAACCACAAGCAAAAGATACCCGGCTTAATACGTCGCCGATGTAATTCAGCACCAACCGCCAATCCATTCTTCAGTAGCCACCAAGAATGAATTTTTGCCTTCCCTGGAACTTCAGTGCTCCACAATTCATTCCAGCCAGCATGCATGGCAACCGATGATGAACTCTCCGCTGATCCAGCTTGCAACGCCTTCATTTTCATCTCTAGGTGGTAGGCCGAACGAACTGTGAACTGACTGTTCTTCGTGTAGTTCCACGCCATGACATCCTCTCTGCCCAGACCTCCAACGACAATCTGTCTAATATCATGAACATCATTCTCATGAAACACCCGTTGGAACGTTAGCAGGTCCCACTCCTTCCCAGAATAGTCCAGAAGATCATCAACGGTATTAATATTCTGCATATCCTTTGCTCCCACCGGCTTCATGGACCCCTCTCTGGGGATCCAGTTATCTGTCCAAACTTTGATCTTGGATCCATATCCAATGCGCCAGATTTGACCCTCCTTGAGAAGGAGGCGACCATGAATAATGCTCTTCTAAGTAGTTGATGCCCTCTTTGTGGCTGTAACCTCCATAAAATTACCATGGGGGAAGTATCTTGCCTTCAATACACGAGCACACAGGGAGTCTGGAACAGTGAGAATCCTCCATGCTTGTTTAGCTAGAAGTGCTTTGTTAAAAGCTTCGAAGTCCCTAAATCCCATACCTCCTGTGCGCTTACTTCTGCACATCTTCTCCCACGCAACCCAATGCACTTTCCGCTTGCCATGTTCTCCTCCCCACCAAAAGTTGGAAGATATCGAAGTCAGGTTCCGGCATAATTTCTTGGTGAATTGGAAGCAGCTCATAGCAAACGTTGGAATGGCTTGGAGGACAGATTTGACTAACACCTCTCTACCCTTCTTGGACATGCCTTGTCCCTTACAGCCAGACACTTTAGCAGTAGATCTTTCTCTGACATACTTGAAACACCCGTCTTTTGACCTTCCTACCACCGTTGGTAAGCCAAGGTACTTCTCACTTAGAGCCTCTGAAGAAATATTTGCAATCTGTTTTAAGGCCTCCTTGGTGCTCTCCTCACAACCCTTACCAAAAAATATAGATGACTTTTGTAGGTTAACTTTTTGACCAGATGCTTCCTCATAGTTCTGCAAGATGTGAGTTAACTCCATCAAACTATTCTCATCTGCTTCCAGAAATACAATGCTATCATCAGCAAAGAGCAAGTGAGTAATGTGAGGGCCGTCCCTCCCAAACTCAACTCCTGCAATCCGCTTCTCCTGCTTAGCCCTATTGAGAAGAGCAGAAAAACCCTCAGCACAAAATAAAAACAAATAAGGGGAAAGAGGGTCACCCTGCCGAAGACCTTGTGTCGGTATAAAGATATCCGACGCCCCACTATTAAGACGAACTGAGAATTTCACCGAGGTCACACAGTGCATAATCATATCAATCCACCTCCTCGAGAAACCCATCCGTGTCATCATGGCTTCCAAAAAACTCCATTCCACCCGGTCATATGCCTTCATCATATCTAACTTGACCGCACATAGACTATTCTTCCTTTTCCTCTTCCTGATAGAATGTGTACATTCATAAGCAATCAGTATGTTGTCGGTGATCAAACGACCCGGGACAAAGGCACTTTGCTCCTCCGAGATAAGGACAGGCAAGACACACTTAAGCTGGTTAGCCAAAACTTTCGCAACTATCTTATACAAGACATTACATAAACTGATCGGCCGAAACTGTGATAGCAACTCAGGAGCCTTGACTTTCGGAATGAGAACAAGCACTGTATTGTTAAAATCAGCTGGCATCTCCTTGCCTTCCAAGAAATCTCGAACCGCCGCACACACCACATATTTAACCAATGACCAGTGTTTTTGGTAAAACAGCGCTGGCAACCCATCCGGTCCCGGAGCCTTCGCAGGGCCCATTTGAAACAACGCCTGCTCAATTTCAGCGTCCGAAAAGGCAGCCATTAGACGGGCATTCATGTCAACAGAGACACCCGCCTGGACATTTTCAAGTACTCGCTCCATATTGGCCGCCCCTTGAGAAGTATATAAACTGTCATAGAAAGATTTTGCCATGGCCCTCATCTCCTCATCTGAAGAACAAAAACTTCCATCAGCCCTTTTTAACCTCACAATGGTATTCTTCCTTTTCCTGTGTGAAGCTCTACTCTGAAAAAACTTAGTATTGCGATCCCCTGCCTGTAACCAGTCAACCCTAGATCGCTGTTTTTGCAGAATCTCCTCTCTCTCATACAGTTCGTGTAGCCGTGACTCAATATTCTGGACCTCCAGTGAGGATCCATGGTGTTCAAATTTTTCTCTAGCAAGACCCAACTGCGTTTTCAGCTTCTTGATCTCACGCTGGACCGAACCAAACTTCGTACGAGCCCACCCTTGCATGTGAGACGTGATATTTTTTTAGACAATCCCATGTCCCGGTAATAGAAGTTGCTGCATGTGCATAGCGCTCCCATGCATCAGAGAACATATCATCGTACCCATCATGCCTACCCCACATCTCCTCATACCGAAACTGAGTAGCCCTTCTGCTTTGATTGTGTGTGACATCCTTGGCCACCCGAATAACCAGAGCCATATGATCTGACTCCTCGGTTGGAATGTTCTCGACTGTCGTCGAAGGAAACAAAGAGGTGAAGGTTTCGTTGCAGGTGGCCCTATCTAACCTGACCTGGACATTCTCTTCCCCCTCTCTCTTATTGTCCCAGGTGAAAGCATAACCTGAGTAGCCCAGATCTAGAAGCCCACATTCTGTCAAGCACTCTCTGAACTCCTCCATTTGCGACCAACCTCTTTCATTCTTTCCCTTGTGCTCCTCCTGCCAACAAGCTTCGTTAAAATCTCCCGCACACAACCAAGGGTAATCATCTTGACGTCTGAGATAACGAATAGCATCCCAAGTTTTGTTTCGAAGCTCTGTACGTGGCTCGCCGTAGATTCCAGTGAATCGCCAACGGCCATCGTCAGTAGATATAACAACATCCATGAAATACTGGCACCACGGTCGAAGCGTCACATCAATTCCATCTCTCCACCACAATGCCATACCACCACTCCGACCCACACAGTCAACCGCTTGACCATGCTTAAAACCCATACTCCATTGTAGTCGCCGCATAGCTGCATGTTTCTTTTTTGTCTCAAATAAGAACACCACCCCTGGGTTGTAGGACCTAATCAAGTCTCGCAATTCGCCCACTGCCGCGTCCAACCCCAAACCATGGCAGTTCCAGGCCAAAATGTTCATTGGTCTAGATAGATAGGACATGTTTCTCCTCTGCTCTTCAACACTGATCTTTATTTGATTTGTTTCTTGCCTGATTGACTACTGCCGGTCCTCCTCCCCATCTGCTATCTTCTTTCCAAACGGCCCTGCATCAGTATTCTTTCGTCTGTCAGGCGGATTACCTGGTTGAGTCTTGCGGATCCAGACATTCTTGCTTCGGTAACCCCTAGCACATTGATTCAGGTTCTGAACATGACTGAAATTCTGTACCTCTCCCACAGTTGCTTCATCTGTACCACAAGGAGAGACATGCAGAGGGTCAACCTGCGCCTCACCTATCACCAATTGCTGCTGATTCCTACTTGCACCAATACTTTCCGCGGGATAATTCTGCTGATTCCCTTCCTCCTAGGATGATTCCCTTCCGGTGTCGTTCAAAACCGGAACCGAGTCTATCTCTGTAGTTCCTTCCCTGCACACCTCCAGTTTCGGTGCATCCACCTTCCGACCAAAGAACTAAGCAGTCCTCTGTTTCATCTTCTTCAGGCACGCTTCTGGATCACGAGCCCGCCTCAGGTCGTCCGCTCCCCTTTGCTTGATGGCTTGCCAGTCAAAAAAAGACTGGCTATCCATGTGAGCTTGCTCTGCCCGGCCGGACCATAGGTCCCCGATATCCAGCGCCGCCCCCTTCCTCTCAACCTCAGCCACTGCATCGCCTTGCCGATCGATCTCCTCTTCCGCTGCGTTGGATCTGGCATTCTCCGCCTCCCCGCCGACGTCCGGGCCATGGACGGAGAAGGCCGCGGGGCCGTTCGCGTTTCCGTCGATCTTGAGAACCACCTTCCGCCGCTCACCGAGGCCGGACGCCAAGAGCTGCTCATCCGACCTCAACAGCGACCTGGCCGAGCCGTAGGGCTTCAGGCCGCTCTTTCGCTGCACCTGGTCCAGGGCCATCGCCGCCACGCAACACACACCACGGACACACACACGAGAGGCTCGCGCCTCCCCCTCGCCGTCAAGAAAATTCTGAGATGAGAGAGTATAAGGAAAGATTGACTGGGAAAACGATCTAGGGATGGAGAAAGATAGAGGAGGGAGGAAGCAGAAGAAATCAAGAGGGAGAAAGGAATGGCATTTCGCCAGTCGCCGGCATTTCGCCCTAAGTATCTAACAGGTAAAATAGGATCATTGGGTCGAGGCGAGACCCTTAGCCTTGCGGCTACGCGGAAGGCATATATTCCCCCATACAGCTCCCCATTCCCCGCGTTAAAATGCAGCCTACGGGCAACAATTGCCCCTAGATTGTATTGTTTATCGCCAGTTAAAGAAGTGTAAATAATGCTCAGGTCAGGAGTGCAGAGTGCACTACAATCTTGCTTGCCCACAATACATTTCCCATTAAACAATGCAAAGTAGCGGACAAAGGGAAATTGAATACTTTTTATTCTAGCCTGAGTAACTCCTCTATCCTCACCACTTTATAAGCTCTCAAGGAATAAATTATAATCAGATTATTGTTGTTTGCTAAGTGAGCCCCAAAATGCAAGTTTGCATGCATCACAAAATTCTTCTAGAGTCATACTATAGGATTTGTCATAGAGATGAAACAGAACTCTAGAAGTATGAGAGTGATACTCAAACCTTTGTGTTAACGAATGGGTAAGACTATAATGTTGGGCGCAATTATCTACGAGGTAGTCGGTGAGGTCGGTGTTATAAATGTATCGATCGAATTCTTCTTTAATGCCGGCACCCATCATGAACAAATCAGATGACCAGTGGCATGATTTAGCATCAGCCATTCCCATGAAGCTTGCCCTTGGATCATCGTAAGCTTGCCATACCGAACTTCCACCTGACGATTCTCCTGAGAATTTTCTCCTTGAAGAGCTCCTCCCTAAGAAGTTCATTTTCCTAAGAGCAAATTTCCGAAATTTTTGGACCACAAAATTATGTCAGCAAAACTTTGTAGGATTGATAGCAACTACTCATATAGATGCCTAGAGACCATATAAGGCATTCAAACTACTTGGAACTCAAAGAATTCAACATGCAAGCTCATTTTCAGAAGCACCAAGTGCAGCAATATATGCAAAATATAAACCATTAAAGCAAAAACTAATTGGAGGAATGGGAGAGTCACATACAAAGGAGCAATCACTCAAAATAGTTTCTGAAATGCATTTGCGTGCAAAGAGATCAAAAATCTCAAGTTTGGGAGCTAGAACATGAGAGAGAGAGAGATAGAGAGAGAGAGAGGGAGAGAGAGCAACCAGGAATTTTTTCTAGACGAGGGAGAAGGAGTGGGCCTACGGGATAAGTGAGGGGTGCTTGTGGGGCCCCCAAGCCATCAGGGCGCGCCTAGGGGGTGAGCGCGCCCTGTTGGCTTGGCACCAACAGGTGCACCCCCTAAGGTGTTCTTAGCTCCCAAGTTTTAAAATATTCTAGAAAAATTCCTATAGAAATTTTGTGGAAATCTGAGAACTTTATTTTTGGGTCATTTTTTATGCACAGGTAATTAAGAAAATAGGATAATCATGACATTTTTATTTCATTCAACTAAAAATAACAGAGAGTAAACTATAAATATAGAAGGTTGTGCTTACTAGATTCATCAACCACATGCCTCTCAGAAAGGATCCATTAATAAGGTTGATCAAGTCTTATTAAAAACCCGTTTACGATTGACTTGAAACCGAAGAATCTTGATATAACACTAGGTTACCTCAACGGGGATTTAAATCTCCCCTACAATATTAATTTCATATTCTTCTTGGCCGTAGGAAGAGGAAATTTAAACTCCCCAAAAGTGATTGTGACAACTTGCTCAATAGCATTGATATTACTCACCGAAGTTTGTTTCTTTGGGAAGTGCACTGTATGTTGTTTACCATTGACATGAAAAGTAACCTTGCTTTTGTTGCAATCAATAACAGCCCCTACGGTATTTAGAAAGGTCTACCAAGGATAATTGACATGTTATCGCCCTCGGGCATCTCAAGAATAACAAGGTCAGTTAAGATAGTAACATTTGCAACCACAACAGGAACATCCTCACACAATCCAATAGGTATAGCAGTTGATTTATCAACCATTTGCAAAGATATTTCAGTAGGTGTGAGCTTATTCAAATCAAGTCTTTTATATAAGGCATAACACTAACACTGCCTGCTAGATCACATAAAGCAGTTTTAACATAACTTTGTTTAATGGAGCAAGGTATTGTGGATATACCTGAATCTACCAATTTCTTAGGCACTCCACCATCAAAAGAATAATTAGCAAGCATGGTGGAAATCTCAATTTCGGGTATCTTTCTCTTATTAATGATGATATCTTTCATGTATTTAGCATATGGAGGCATTTTCAAGATATCAGTCAAGCGAGTGCACAAAAAGACAGGTCTAATCATTTCAGCAAAGCGCTCAAAATCTTCCTTGTCCTTGCTCTTAGAAGGCTTACGAGGAAAAGGCATGTGTTTTTCAACCCATGGTTCTCTTTCTTTAGCATGTTTTCTAGCAAAAAAGTCTCTCTTATCATAACGCTTATTCTTAGTAGGTGGGTTATGAAGATCAACAGCAGGTTCTATTTCTACAACATTATCATTTTCCTTATCATTGTCTGGTGGAGCATCATCATGAACATTATGATTATCATTATCACTAGGTGGATGTTCATCACTAGATTGTGTTTCAGTATCAGAAATAGAAACATCATGATGACTCTAAGTAGGTTTTTCTATAACAGGTTCACTAGAAGCATGCAAAATCCTATCATCTTTATTTTTCTTTTTCTTTTTAGTTGGAGTCGGTGCATCTTCATTAATTCTCTAGGAATCTTGTTCAATTCTTTTAGGATGACCTTCAAGATAAAGAGGTTCCTGATTCATTCTACCTCCTCTAGTCATTACTCTAATAGCATAACCATTCATGTTATCATTTATTTCAGCAAGCAAATCATTTTGTGACTTAGCAACTTGGTCTAGTTGAGTATGAACAATGGAAGCATTTTTACCTAGAACATTAACATCATTAGCAATTCTAAACATTAGGTCACTCAAGCGATATATCATCATAGCATTGCGTTGTAATTGATCCTTGACATAATTATTAAAATGTTCTTGCTTAACAATGTAATTATCAAATTCATCCATGCATTGACTAGGAGTCTTAGTATAAGGTATATCACTTTCATCAAATACGGAGAGAATTTACCTCTACTACCTGTGTAGGGATATCGAGTCCATGTATTTCTTTAGCAGGTGGTAAATTCTTGACATTTCAGATTTAATACCTTTTTCTTTCATAGTTCTCTTGGCTTCTGGCATATCTTATTTTGAATAGGTTCCGGCGGTGGTTCAGGAAGTGTCCAATCAGTAGCATTTTTCAAAATATTATGCAATAGTCCTTCGGCCGGCCCAATAGTTCTTTCCATGAAAACACAACCAGCACAACTATCTAGGTAGTCCCAAGAAGCATCGACTAGTCCATTATGAAAGATATCAAGTATTTCATTTTTCATAAGAGGATGATCAGGCTAAGGTCTAAGTAGTTGGAGATGCCTCCCCCAAGCTTGAGGGACATTCTCTTCTTCAATTTGCACAAAGTTAAATATTTCCAGTAAAGCAGCTTGTTTCTTATGAGAAGGAAAATATTTTTCAGTAAAGTAACATATCATATCCTGGGGGCTACACACACAACTAGGAGCAAGAGAAAGGAACCAATTCTTAGAATCAACTTTTAGTGAAAAACGAAAAGGCTTAAGAATGTAAAAGTACCGAATCTTTTCCTCATGGGCAAACAAGGTTGCAATATCATGCAATTTGGTAATGTGTGCCACAACAGTTTTAATTTCATAACCATTAAAGGATCAGATTCTACTATAGTTATTAACTCAGGATCAACAGAGATTTCATAATCCTTATCGGTAACACGTGTAGGGGAAGTAGCAAATTTAGGATCACGTTTCAGTCTCTCCATCATAGATTTTTCTTTTAGTTTGCATAGCAGTTTCTTCAAATCATTACAAGCAAGAAAGTCTCTATCTATCTCCCCATCCATAATATAACCCTCAGGTACCTCAGGCATATCATATCTATTAAGAGAGCTACATAATAGGTGAATCAAAGTGTTCATCAATTTCAGCATTCTCAAGTTCTCTAGCTTTAGCAATATGAGCATCGAGTAATTCATTCAGTGGCACGATTTTAGTTTTATCGAGCATAGCACTAAAGTCGTCATAAGTTTTAGAAGTAGCATCATCAAGTACTTGTGACATATCAAAATGAGTAGCAAGTGGTGGTGTCATAAGCTGATTCAAAACAGTAAGTGAATCAAAAGCAGAGATAGATGGCAATTCCTTACCTCCCCTCATCTTAGAGGGTACGATCTTGGTACTAGTGTCTTTCAGATTCTTCATAATGGCAATTAAGTATCCTTGGTGAACACAATAAATAGAGCTATGCTCACCGACAGCGGCACTAAAAAAAGTCTTGATAACCCACAAGTATAGGGGATCGTAACAGTCTTCTAGGGAAGTATTTTACTCAAATTAGTTGATTCGACACAAGGGGAGCCAAACAATATTTATTGGTCTTGGCAGTTGAGTTTCCAAACCTAGGATATCTTTCTGTATCAATTTTTTTAGTAGCACAACAAAATAGTAGTAGTAACAGTAATGGTAACAGCAGTAGTTTTGTAGTCATTGTAACAGCATTAGTAGCAATAGTAACTTAGCAAGATTCATTATGTAAAAGCGTAGGCCATGGATTGGTGATGAATAATTATTATGCTGACATCAATCATGTGACAGTTATACACTAGAGCGACACAAAACTAGCTCCAATTCATCAACATAATTTAGGCATGTATTCCGTATATAGTCATACATGCTTGCAATAAGAACTTGCATGACATCTTTTGTCCTACCCTCTCGTGGCAGCGGGGTCCATAATGAAATCTAAGTGTATTAAGGCCTCCTTTTAATATAGAACCAGAACAAAGCATTAACACATGGTGAATACATGCACTCCTCAAACTACGACAATCACAGGAAAGAATCCCAATTATTGTCACCTTGGGGTATGCGGATCATGACACGTAATAGCTGCATACAATTTGCAAGATAGGATCTAAAACACTCTTATATTCATGCAAACATAATAGGTTCAGATCTAAAATCATGGCACCCGGGCCCTAGTGACAAGCATTAAGCCTAGCAAAATCATAGCAACATCAATCTCAGAACAGAGTGGATACTAGGGATCAAGCCCTATCAAAATAACATGATTACATGATCAATCTCATCAAATCCCATCATTGTCCAGCAAGCCTACAAAGGAATTACTCACTTCCGGTGGTGAGCATCCTGGGCATGTTGATGAAGAAGGGTTGGTGATGAAGACGATGATGAATCCCCCTCTCCTAAGCCCCAAACGGACTCTATATCATCCATCCCGAGGAAGAACTGGAGGTGGCGGCGGCTCCGTCTCATAAAACACGATGAAAACTTCTCTTCATTTTTTCTCTAAAATTAGGAATATATAGGACTGGAATTAGGGGGTGCGAAGCCACCACGTGGCCCCAAGCCATCAGTGTACGCCTTGTTGGCTTGGCACCAACAAGTGGCGCCCCTCCGGTGGGTCTTTGCTCCAATATTTTTTATATATTCCAGAAAAAATCTCCAAAAAGTTTGGTCCAATTACGAGAACTTTTATTTCTGCACAAAGACAACACCATGGGTAGTTCTGCTGAAAACAACGTCATTCCGGTTTAGTTTCATTCAAATCATGCAAATTGGAGTCAAAACACAAGAGCAAAAGTGTTTGGGAAAGTAGATACGTTTAGGACATATCAGTTAGCCCTCCTCCCTGATGGCCTTCTCCATCAGGTTATCAAACCACTCTAAAACCACCTATGGTGCTACGTGGGATCGACCATGTGTGCATTGCAAGCCAGCATCATCGCCAGGATAGAATCCTTGGCGTAGTTGTTGCAGAGAGGGATGATGGACGCTGGCCGCTTGAACTTGCCGTCGACGCGGAAGACCTAGTGGCAGAGGCAGGCATGCTCCATCACCGTTAGATTGGATCCCAATCCAGTGTGCAGCCACATGTTGTCCGCCGCGTTGACGAACTCTCATGTGAAGTGCTACCATTCTTCTAGAGGAGCGATGCGGCGGCGGAGGAAGTCTGAGCCCACCATCTCAATGGTGAGGCTAGCAGCTTTCAAGCGACGGATCCGGTTGACGGCAATGGTGAGCTTGTCGTCATGGGTGTCAAGGTAGCTCCAATCATTGCCATGGACCAACAACTCCTTCTGGGGTTTGCAGAACTCCGAGAACTCCATCTCCTTGATGTAGCACCACTCCCTTTGCCACTCCCCACACTTCTGGTGCAGGTTGCTGATACGTCTCCAACATATCTATAATTTTTGATTGTTCCATGCTGATATATTATAATTCTAGGATACTTTTTGGATCATTATTTACCAATTTATAATATTTTTGAGCACTAACTATTGACCCAGTGCCCAGTGCGAGTTGCTGTTTTTTGCATGTTTTTTGCTTTTCAGGTTTACAATACCAAACGACGTCCAATTGCCACAGACCATTTTGATAATTTTTTCTGGACTATATGAAGACCTAGAAGCTTCGGAAGGAAGCCAGGAGGTGCACGAGGTCCCCACCACACATCAGGGCATGCCCTGGGGGGGTCGTGCCCTAATATGTGGTGGCCACCTCAGCCGCCTCCTGACGTCCCTCTTCGGCCTATAAATTCTCTAATATCCTAAAAACCCTGAAAGCAGTCTCGAAACCCTTTTTTCGCCGCCGCAAGGCTCTGTTCCGTCGCAAGGCCATCTGGTGCTCCGTTCTGGCACCCTGCCAGAGGGGGATCAGTCACGAAGGGCCTGTTCATCAACGTTGTTGCCCTCATGATGATGTGTGAGTAGTTCACCACAAACCTACGGGTCCATCGCTAGTACCTAGATGGCAATCTCTCTCTCTTATGATCTTCAATACAATGATCATCGCATCTTCGCTTTGATATTTCCGATGTAATCCTATTGTGCGGTGTTTTTGTTGGGATCCGATGAATTGTGGGTTTCTGTTCAGATTATTCATGAAAAGTATTTGAGATGCCTTTGAATTATATTATCTCTTATGTGCATGATAATTATAGCTTCGTAATGCTCTCCGATCTATTGATGTGCTTTGGCCAAGTAGATTGATATTTCATCGGTGGGAGTGATGCGTTGTGGTAGGTTCAACCTGGCAAGTTTCTATATCCCAGTGATAAAGTAGGGGACAATATGCGTCTTTGTGTTGTTTCTACTAAGGATGAAACAATGGGGTTCATTCATATTGTTTGAGTTTACTTTGTCTACATCATGTCATCGTTCTCCAAGCATTACTCTGTTTTACTTAATACTCTAGATGCTTGCTGGATAGCGGTCGATGAATGGAGTGATAGTAATAGGTGTAGGAAGGAGTCGGCCTATTTGCTTATGGACGTGATGCCTTTATACACATGATCATTGCCTTGAAAATCGCATAACTATCCGCTTTTCTATCAATTGCCCAAGAGTAATTTGTTTACCCACCGTATGTTGCCTACATGAGAGATGCCGCTAGGGAACAATATGGCCCCCGGGTCTGTTCACTTATATATTTGCAAACGCTATTATTACCTCGCTGTCTTTATTTACTTTTTATTTATTTTGCATTTATCAACAATAATCTACACAACTTATTTGCTTGCAAATAACGAGATCAAGAGGATTGACAACCCTCTTGCCCGCGTTGGGTGCAAGTCGTTTTTTCATTTGTGTGTAGCCGCTGAAGACGGTTGAGGATTGATATTCCTAGTGGTACGATAAACCTTGGTTTCATAACTGAGGGAAATACTTATCCGCTTTGTGCTGCAATTACCCGTTCCTCTTCATGGAAAACTCAACGCAGATCACAAGTATCAGGAAGGATTTCTGGCGCCGTTGCCGAGGAATATCATCATCAACTATCAAGTAACTTCACACAAATTTTCATTCACTTATTCTTATTTTTATTTGCTGTTATATTAAGTTTGTCACATAAAAATAAAAAATACAAAAATAATTACCTTTGCTTGTTTTTGTCTATTCTTTTTTTCTTAGTTATGGCTAGCCCTCCTTCAGACCTACCCTTTCCTCCCTACTTGGGAGAAGGATCTGAAGTATTAAATTTAAAGTATGTGTATAATGAATCCCTAAAGAAAGCTTGGGATATGTTGCTAGTGATACAAAAGAGAGCTAATCCCAAGTGTCATAATAAGTTATTTCAGAGAATTTTTTATGTTGGGTTACCTCTGTTCCATAGATGTGTTCTTGATTCCTTGTTTGAAAAATATTTTCTTGGGAATAAATGCTTTTCATACTTATGAAAAAATGAAAATCATATTTGCCCAACCCAAAGTAGAAACCATGGAACCTACTGTATTTGTTAGCCATCGCCAAACATAGCTAATAAAAGAAACCAAGGCTATCATGGAAACTGATTTTAAGGGACTTTACAACATGACTACTAAAATTAATGGGAATGTTGTGATACAAAATAAAAGATTGGACACTTTAGATCAAAAGATTGATGCTCTTAGCATTTTGAAAAATTAAATGAAAATCTTCAATGAAAAATTTGGACGAATTGTCAAGGATGACAACACTTGAAACTATGCATTATGCCTAGCTAGGGGCATAAAACAATAGCGCTTGTTGGGAGGCAACCCAATAGTTATCTTTAAATTTTTGCTTAGAACTTTATGTTTATTTTAATAGCATGATTATTGCCTCTGTAATTATTATGTTTTTGTGTTTAAATTATTGTTTGTGCCAAGTAAAGCCTTTGGGATGACTCACAAGATGAGTAGAATCGATGCTGAGCCAAAACAGAAACTTTTGACACCAGTACAGGAACTTTCATTTTTTGCTGGAGCGTGAGAATGATCTGAAATTTTTACACAATGTTTATATAAAAAATTTGAGGTTATACTAATTTTTCAGAATTTTTGGAGTTACGTAAGTATAGGGTCTCTACAGATTGCTACAGACTGTTCTGTTTTAAAATGATTCTGTTTTTGCTTGCATAGTTGCTTATTTTGATTAAACTATGGATTGTATCGGGGGGTATAAGCCATGGAGAAGTTAGAATACAGTACCTATTATGCATTTATGAAATTGAATCAATTTATAACAATACTTCAAGTATGCAATATGTTTCTTATACTAACGGATCTCACGAGGTTTTGTTGAGTTTTGTGTGATTATAGTTTTCAAGTTTTGGGTGTTATCTTGATGGACAAAGGAATAAGGAGTAGCAATATCCTAAGCTTGGGGATTCCCAAGGCACCCCAAGGTAATATTTTAAAGGAAACTCAAGCGTCTAAGCTTGGGGATGCCCCGGAGGGCATCCCCTCTTTCGTCTCAAATCCATCGGTATGTCACTTGAAGCTATATTTTTATTCGTCACATGATATGAGTTTTAGCTTGGAGCGTTGTTTGCTTTATTTTGCTTTTACTTTGAGTTTGCCACAATCATTGTTTGCTGGACACACCTATTTAAGAGATGCACACCTTCATCATAATTTGTTAGAATACTCTATGTGCTTCACTTATAACTTTTGAGCTTAGCAGTTGCTCTAGTACCTCACTTATATCTTTTTGAGCATGGTGGCGTGTAGATTTTAAAGAAATTTATTCACTCTCGTTCTTCACTTATATTTGTTTGAGAGTTAATAAATAGTGATGGTAATTTGCATGGGTAAAAAGACTAGTCCAAAGATATTAGGTATTCAATGAGTGATAATAAAAACCATCATGTAGCACATATAAAGAAATTGTGGGTTAATAATATTGATGTAGTAATATGAAATAGGTGTGAGTTCATAATTGCTAAACCGCAGAAGTGTCGATATTAAGAGGGGTTGACATTTTTGTTCATCTAAAAATTAAAGAGGCAGGGTGATGATGTGTGAGCATTTCTATTCCTCGTTGAAATCCTTGTGTTATTTCGGGTCGGAAGCGCGCGATGGTTAACTCCTACCAACCTCTTCCCTCGGGGCATGAGAGTAGTACTTTGATCTATGATAAGTAATAAAACTTTGCAATAAGTATATGAGTTGTTTATGACTAATGTGAAAACATGGACATACGCAACCTCACCTTTTCATAATTTTCTAGCCTCTTCGGTACCGTGCATAGCCCGTTCTCACCTCGAGGATCGATGAAACTTTTGCCAGTGTATCCAAACCCCGTGATATGATACGCTCTGTTGCACATAAGCCTTATTATATCTTCCTCAAAACAGCCACCATACCTACCTATCATGGCATTTCCATAGCCATTCTGATATATATTGTATTGCAAATTCCATCATCACTTCACATGACTAGTTTGTTCATCATATTGCTTTGCATGATCATATAGAGCTGACATAGTATTTGTGGCAAATCCACCTTCATAATGTTTTTGATACATGTCACGCTAGATCAATGCACATCCTGGTACACTGCCAGAGGCATTCATATAGAGTCATATCTTCATATCAGTTCTGCATATTGAGTTGTAAGTAAAGAAAAGTGTGATGATCATCATTATTAGAGCATTGTCCCAATGAGGAAAGAATGATGGAGACGATGATTCTCCCATAAATCGAGATGAGACTCCAGACAAAAAGAAAGATGGGCGAGGCCAAATGAGCCCACCATCCATTCAAAAAAATGAGTGAAAATGAGAGAAGGGACTTTGCTACTATCTTTTACTACACTTGTGCCTCAAAGTGGCACAATGCTCTTCATGTAGAGAGTCTCATGATATATCACTTTCATATGCTAGTGGGAATTACATATTAATTATTTCAAACTTGGCTTGTATATTCCTATGACGGGCTTCCTCAAATGCCCGAGGTCTTCGTGAGCAAGCAAGTTGGATGCACACCCCACTTAGCTTCTTTTGAGCTTTCATACACTTATAGCTCTAGTACACCATTTGCATGGCAATCCCTACTCCTCGCATTGACATCTATTGATGGGCATCTCCATAGCCCGTTGATACGCCTAGTTAATGTGAGACTATCTTTTCCACTTCCTACCCCTTTGATATCTACCACCATATTCTATTCCACTTAAATGCTATGTCCAATGGCTCATGCTCATGTATTGCGTGAAGAATAAAAAGTTGATGCATATTGAAAAAGTATGAACCAATTTCCTGACTTGGACACCGTCGTGCTTAACATTTGTATTAATGTGGTGAAGATGGAGCCATGCCTTGCTAATACAATAAATTGAATGGGGGGGGGGGTAACCGTTTCTTAAGAATCGTATACTTTTAGGAATTAACAATTCTGTTTCTTACACTTTGAGTATTGCTATGTTAATATTTTTTTATTCATCTTTTCTCAATGAGCATACCTGAATAGGATTACATAGTGGATAGCATGTCACATCAAAAATTCGGTTTTTATCATTTACCTACTCGAGAACGAGCAGGAATTAAGCTTGGGGATGCTTGATACATCTCCAACGTATCTATAATTTTTTATTGTTCCATGCTGATATATTATCATTCTAAGATACTTTTTGGGTCATTATTTACCAATTTATAATATTTTTTAGCATTAACCTATTGACTCAGTGCCCAGTGCCAGATGCTGTTTTCTGCATGTTTTTTTGATTTTGAGGTTTACAGTACCAAACGAAGTCCAATTGCCACGAAACTTTTTGATGATTTTTCTGGACTATATGAAGACCTAGAAGCTTCGGAAGGAAGCCAGGAGGTGCACGAGGGCCCCACCAAACATTAGGGCTCGCCCTGGGGGGTCGCTCCCTGATATGTGGTGGCCCCCTCAGCCACCTCCCGACGTCCCTCTTCGGCCTATAAATTCTCTAATATCCTAAAAACCCTGAAAGCAGTCTCGAAACCCTTTTTCCGCCGCCGCAAGTCTCTGTTCCGTCACGAGGCCATCTGGAGCTCCGTTCCGGCACCCTGCCAGAGGGGGAATCGATCACGGATGGCCTCTTCATCAACCTTGCTTCCCTCATGATGATGTGTGAGTAGTTCACCACAGACCTACGGGTCCATAGCTAGTACCTAGATGGAAATCTCTCTCTCTCTCTCTCTCTCTCTCTCTCTCTCTCTCTTATGATCTTCAATATAATGGTCATCGCATCTTCGCTTTGATCTATCGGATGTAATCCTATTGTGCGGCTTGTTTGTTGGGATCTGATGAATTGTGGATTTATGTTCAGATTATTTATGAAAAGTATTTTAGATGCCTCTGAATTATATTATCTCTTAAGTGCATGAGCATTATAGCTTCGTAATGCTCTCCGATCTATTGATGTGCTTTGGCCAAGTAGATTGATATTTCATCGGTGGGAGTGGTGCGTTGTGGTAGGTTCAACCTGGCGAGTTTCTATATCCCAGTGACAAAGTAGGGGAAACGATGCGTCTTTGTCTTGTTGCTACTAAGGATAAAACGATGGTGTTCATTCATATTGGTTGAGTTTACTTTGTCTACATCATCTCATCGTTCTCCAAGCATTACTCTGTTTTACTTAATACTCTAGATGCATGCTGGATAGCGGTCGATGAGTGGAGTAATAGTAATAGGTGCAGGCAGGAGTCGGCCTATTTGCTTATGGACGTGATGCCTTTATACACATGATCATAGCTGTGAAAATGGCCTAACTATCCTCTTTTCTATCAATTGCCCAACAGTAATTTGTTTACCCACCTTCCGCTGCCTACGTGAGAGATGCCTCTAGGGAACACTATGGCCCCCGGGTCTATTCACTTATATATTTGCAAACGTTATTATTACCTCGCTACCTTTATTTACTTTTTATTTATTTTGCATTTATCTACAATTATCTACACAACTCATTTTCTTGCAAATAACGAGATCGAGGGGATTGACAACCCTCTTGCCCGTGTTGGGTGCAAGTCATTTATTCATTTGTGTGCAGCCGCTGAAGACGGTTGAGGATTGATATTCCTATTGGTTCGATAAACCTTGGTTTCATAACTAAGGGAAATACTTATCAGCTTTGTGCTGCAATTACCCGTTCCTCTTCACGGAAAACCCAACGCAGATCACAAGTATCAGTTGCTAGCGGGATACACCTCCTTATGGTTGGCCCTGGGGATCCAAGTGAAGCTACCGGAGATGGCATGAGATTGCATCTCTTTCTATGCGCGAATAAGAGTAGTGTCGGATAAAACCACATTGGGCACTATGCCAACAAAATTTCCGCACATGTGTATGAAGATTGATAGTGTGGTGATGGCGTTTGTAGTGAAATCTAATAGCCTGAAGTCATACGTTAGCATCAACTCGATGAAAAAGTCAAAGAAAGGGGGGACCAACCCACGGTAGAAGTACGCCGTAAAGAATGTGTACTTCTCCGTGCCAGGCTTGGTGTTGCCGGGGAGCACCACCGGCGCGGGATGTGTCGTGGTCTCCTTCCCCCACATGTACGCGTACTGTCTGATGAGGTCGCTGTCGGTCAGCATGGATGGATAGAAGACGATGCAGGATCTCCATGCCGCCGCGGTTGCTTCCTTCCTCGCTGCCGCATCGGGATCGAGGGGCTTCTTGGCCTTCTTCTCCTTGGCCGGAGCAGCGGCCTCCTTGGACCTCTTATGTGGCATGGAGGGTTCGGGAGTTTGGATGGCGGAAGCGCGTGGAGATGGAGAAGTGGCAGTCATGCTCTGTTTCGCACAAGGCTGAAGACGATAGTGGCAGAGAGATGGGGAAAGGCTTGGCTGAGATGAGCAACGCCTCTGCGAATGCCCCTTTTATAAGGTGGAAGACGCAAAGGCTGGCTCTCTCCGCTTGACCTGGCCGCACCTTTTTAGGTGCACGACCCAGGCGCCATTTCGCTCCACCTATTCCACGCCCCACATTTAATGCATGTCATGGGTAGACAGTAAAAGAAATCATTATGCGCAGTAACTCCCTGCCACGCGTGTTTGTGCATTGTTTTGGGCATAGCCCAACAACGTCACGGACGCAAGTGTGGCCCAGGCCCGGGGGCTCCTATCAGTGTACTAAGGAATGGGTCCTTTAGTACCATGACTTGTGCATAGACGATAGCAGCCTCTCGACCGGCAAGCCTTGCCGGAGGACAACTGCGCTCAAGACACAACCAACTGAAAATCAAGCTGCCGGCAGGCCACCTTGCCGGCAGTAGAAGGCCCGGCAAGCTCCGTGCCGGCAGGATCCCACTACCAGGCCACTGCTCCAACTCATCACCCTGATTGTCATTGTCGATGAGGTGCCGAGCAGGGAGGTGGTTAGGTAGAGCCAGTCGGGGCACGTGGCAGCTCCCGAGGATTAATCCACCTTTATTGACACCCGTCCTGATGGCGTGCCGAAGGAATAAGAGGTGTCGGTGTACTAAAGAATGGGGCCCTTAGTACCCTAACTTGTGCACCAGACAACCACGACCTCTGGACCGGCTGGAACCTGCCAGGCTGGATTTGGATGCCAAGCCCTTCGTACAAGGACTCGAGCGAACCGGCAAGCCTTCCTTGCTGGGGGCAGGTGATAGCGCACCCGCCATGGCCTCCACCCGCCAAGCCGTCACTCCACGTAGCTGAGCTGGTTGTCTACATCGGCCAGGTGTCGAGTGGGAAGGCGGGTAGGTGAGGCTGGTCGGCGCACGTGGCTGCTTCTCTGGATTACAACACAGCTTTAATGACACCCGTCCCACGGCGTGGCGAAAGAATAAGAGGTAGTTGTGCGAACGACACATAAGGAGAGGCAATCCTTGCCGGGAGACGTCGCCGGCGTGCCACCTCACGATGCATTTAATGCGTCTGTCCTAATCCGTCAGAGTTAGGTAGTTCCCACTACCGCAATTGCTAGCAGTTTTGGGAGGTCGATATACATTGTTTATATGTGTAAAGACCATTTTAGCCACTGTGGTAACCCCTTGAGATATAAAAGGAGGTCCATGGCTACCTTTAGAGAGGTCGACTCATTATTCATTTACACACGTAGCGACGCTCCCGAAGCATCCTTGTCGGGCTGCGACGCTCCTGTACTATGAACTCGAATAAACCACACCACACAGGACGTAGGGTATTACGTTCCCACGGCCCGAACCTGTTTAAACCCTCGTGCGTGTAGCGTCCGGTCATGCTCTTTGCGCTAGAGGATTCCCTCTCCCGAACCATGAAAGGGGCCTTGTCGGCCCCATAGATCGTCGTACCCCGACAAGAGGTAGCTAGGCGGACGACACAGAAGGAGAAGCCATCCTTGCCGGGAGACGGCACCGACGTGATACCTCACTATGCATTTAATGCATTTGTCCTAAGTCGTCAGGGTTAGGTATTTGGCACTGTAGCCACTGCCCACACAGTATTTTGACAATTTCACCATTGTGCTAACCCCTTGTCTATAAAAGGAGGCCCATGGCAACATTTACAAAGGTCGACTCCCAGTACTTTTACACGCAGTAGCTGCACCCCCGTGCATGCTTGCCGACAAGCCGCGCTCTTTGTTACTTGGACTAACATCCATAATCCACGAAAGCAGGAATAGAGTTTTACACCTCACGGGGGTCCGAACCTCGGTAAATCAGTTGCGTTGACTGATGTTTCCGCTCTTTGTGTAGCTCGATTTCCTTAGCAGAACCGCAAAGGGGCCTTGTCGGTCCCATATATTGTCGTACTTCAACAATTATATTGGTGAATTGGAGCTTGTTCCGTGTTGGTCTAGGTATATCCAAATATCCATCACTGATCCAATGCCTACGCTTTGCTCATATTGTCTTTGCTATGTTACTAATGTTGCTGTTACAATCACTACAAAACTACTGCTGTCACTGTTACTACTACTATTGTTACTATTACGCTACTATCAAACTATCATATCACTGTGCTACTAAACACTTCGCAGCAAATATTTAGTATTCCATGTGTGGTTGGGTTGAAAACTCAACTGCTAAGTCTCATAAATATTCTTTGGCTCCCCGTGTGTCGAATCAATAAATTTGGGTGAAATACGACCCTCGAGACTGTAGCGATCCCCTATACTTGTGGGTTATCAAGACCTTTTTCTGGCGCCGTTGCCGGGGAGCATAGCTCTATTCATTGAGTTCACTTGGGAATTATCTCTCTAGTGATTACTATGAAGAAACTGAAAGACTCCAGAACCAGGATTTTTCCTTCTAAGACAAGGGGAGGTAAGGAATTGTCAACTAGCTCTACACTTGATTCACCTTCTGTTTTAAATCAGCTTGCGACACCACGACCTGCTATACAATCGGATATATCGCAATTAATAGACATTTCTACTGCTATAGATGATACTCATGATGATGCTACTACTATGCTTGATGAAACTAAAATTGTGCCACATGGTGAATTTTTTGATGCTCAAATTGCTAAATTTAGAGAAATTGAAAATGCAACTAATGAAAATGATGAATCCCCTATTACACCCAACACACCTACTAGAACTAAGATGCTTAATATACCTGAGGGTTATGTTATGGATGAGGAGATTGCTAAGGAATTACTTTCTTTTAAAGATAGAGAGGATCTTACACTTTTAATGAAGAAGCTGAAACAAAAATCTCTGAATGTAATGATGAAACATGATCCTAAATTTTCTACCTCTACTATCTTTGTTGATGATAAGGGTTATGAATTCTGAGGTGATCCTGAATTAATTACTTTGGTAGATTCTGGTCCATTTCATCATTATAAATCTGAAATTCTCATGGCACACCTGTCACATCCTAGATTTTACGCAAATCTCGTATGTTAAAAATTTCACAGGGAATTAATTTTTTCTAAAAATAACTATGAATGCCTAGGTTTGCTTATGATTGACTTTGAATTTTCTTGATGTTGCTTGATTGATGGCCTAAAAGGGTTAAAACCCTAATGCAACTATTGCAAAACCTACCTATCTATTACCTAAACCCAAACCTAATTGAAATATTTATTGGGCATGAGGCTATCCCTAATAAGTCCCAAAAGTATTCAAGCCAAAGTAATTATCCCTGAAAAGATTTAGGCTTGGTTCTTTTCAGAATTAATTCAAAACCAAAGGGAATTTTTTTAAATTGGCTTTGCAATTATATTGGTAAGAAACTGAGTTTATTAAGTCCAAATAATGGCAAAGACTCCCTGTCAATTTCCTAAAAATAATTTGAAACGAATTTCGTGATGGGGTCACCTACTAGTGGTAGGGTCATGGATCTGATATCCATGGCCCACCTAGGACCCCACACCATCATTGGAGGTCCCAGGACCGCGGATGCATTCAAATGCATATGTTAAGGGGTCCACTCGGATCCACTGAGTCACTAGGACGTCTTCCCTCCAGTTGGCCAAACTGCAGCACTCGGGCAAAAGAGATTTAGGGACGGCGTGGGAGCTGCAACGTTCGAGGGACTTAAAGAAATACATCAAGTGTAGTCCTAGCTACCGTTACATGTAACTGTTGTAGTTATGTGTTGCTATTACCAGAAACTCCTATCATAATGACTATTTACTCTACCTTGTAATGGTGCTTGATGGGGCCTGACGTACTCTATATAAGCTGCCCCCGACCTCCTAGACAAGGGTTTAGCACTCGTGTGTAATCATACCCCCAGACAATACACAAAGCCTCCAGGCGCAAGACATAGGTTATTTACCTCTCCGAGAGGGGCCCGAACACGGTAAATTCGAGTGATTCACTTGCGCTGTAGCTAGGCTCCGCCCCTCGTTCGTTCCCCTAGTACTCATTGTCTGGATCGTTGCCTTGATAGTTGGCGCCCACCATGGGGCAGCGCGTCTAGCAATATATGGCGCAAGTGGGACATTTTTCATCTTCATCATAATGATAATCGGCAGAGAAATCCGATTCGGCTCCCTTAGCTTCATCGCCGACGATACGGTGTGGCTTCAGGAGGCTCCGCTGGATGTGGAGATGTTGCCCATCCATGGTGCGACGCACTTCCGCGCATCATCATTTGGAGTTCCTCACCGGCAGCCGTCGGTTTCGTACCACGCTGTTCCTCTCCTCCCGGATGGACATTGCCGCAAGTGCTCCAGACGCTCTTGACTCCTTTGCTGGATCAAGCATGTCGTGGCTCTTCAGACCATGGTCGAGCAGGTGGCGATGCTCGACTCGGACGAGCCCACCCTCAATCTATTCTCCTCACCGCATGAGTACTCTGCCGATGAGTCCGAGTGCGAGAGCACCGAGTCTGCTGTAGAAGTCTTGATGACGGGGACTAAGCAGCGGAACGGACCTCCTGGGTTCACGAAATGGACCTAGCGCGGGCGTGATGGCGGCAGCCTCGGTGATGATCTCGACGCTGACGATGATTTGTACATTTCCAAGCCCCTCACTCGGGAGCAGCGGGAAGAACTCAGGCAGAGGATTGAGCACACTCTTCTCACCCTGATCACAGGAACGACTACCAAGGCATTGGCCTTGGAAGCCATGTGCCATGCCACTGTGGCCAAGCACGAACGCCTCGAGCGGCAACAACGGTCACTCCACGATCATGCGTCCCCACATCAGCCAAACTCCAGTCAGAACCACCGGCGGTTGTTCCCGAACGACCGTCAGCAAAACTACCAAGTGATGCACACTCCGCTGCAGAACTTGGCTACAACTACGTGGATAGCCAACTCCGTCAAGCCGCCCGGTTGAGTGATGGGCTAGGGCATTCAGTAGATCCAAGCGCTTCTCGAGACAACCTTGGCTCAAGACATCGTTGTGTCCCAGTCCCAGAACCGCATCCACAACAGATCAGTCCGGGTGGACATGATGCAGTCGGCTCATAGTCCAACTACGACCGGAATACGTCCTCACGGCGGCGTAATGATCATTGTCGCACTCGGACGCCCCCTCCGAGGGATGTCGCTCATGGACGCTAGTCCGACGATGACAGGCGACCGTATGAGGACAATCGGTGACGCGGCCCCACCCGTCCACCGGGTGAACACAATCATAGGGACTACAATGACGAGAACCTCCGGGAACCACCACTGAATGCAAGATCTATTCTTTCTCAGAACCTAGTTGACAGGGCGTGATGACCCACAAGTATAGGGGGTCAATCGTAGTCCTTGAGATAAGTAAGAGTGTCGAACCCAACGAGGAGCAGAAGGAAATGACAAGCGGTTTTCAGCAAAGTAAATTCTACAAGCACTGAAATTGTAGGTAACAGGTAGTTTGATAGCAAGATAATTCGTAACGAGCAAGTAACGGTAACAGTAAATAAATGCAGAAAGATAGCCCAATCCTTTTGTTGCAAAGGACAGGACAAAACAGTCTCTTATAATAAGCAAGCGTTCTTGAGGGTACACGGGAATTTCATCTAGTCACTTTCATCATGTTGGTTTGATTTGCGTTCGCTACTTTGTTAATTTGATATGTGGGTGGACCGGTGCTTGGGTGCTGTTCTTACTTGAACAAACCTCCCACTTATGATTAACCCCCTCGCAAGCATCCGCAACTACGAGAAAAGTATTAAGATTAAATCTAACCATAGCATTAAACATTTGGATCCAAATCAGTCCCTTACGAAATAGCGCATAAACTAGGGTTTAAGCTTCTGTCACTCTAACAACCCATCATCTAATAACTACTCCACAATGCATTCCCTTAGGCCCAAAGATGGTGAAGTGCCATGTAGTCGACGTTCACATGACACCACTAAGGGAATCACAACATTCATATCATCAAAATATCGAACACATATCAAATTCACATGATTACTTGCAACATGACTTCTCCCATGACCTCAAGAACGAAGGTAACTACTCACAAATGATACTCATGCTCAAGATCAGAGGGGTATTAAATAGCATAATGAATCTGAATATATAATCTTCCACCAAATAAACCATATAGTAATCAACTACGAGATGTAATCAACACTACTAGTCACCTACATGTACCAATCTGAGTTTTCGGTACAATGATTGAACACAAGAGATGAACTAGGGTTTGAGACGAGATGGTGTTGTTGAAGATGTTGATGAAGATTGGCCTCCCAAAGATGAGAGGGTTGTTGGTGATGACGATGGCTTTGATTTCCCCCTCCGGGAGGGAAGTTCCCCCGGCAGAATCGCTCCGCCAGAGGGCAAAAGTGCTCCTGTCCAAGTTCTGCCTCGAGACGGCGGCGTTCCTTCCCGAAACTCCCGTCCTTATTTTTTCCAGGTCAAAAGACCTTAAGTACCAGAAGATGGGCACCGGAGGTGGGCCGGGCTGGCCACAACCCACTAGTGCGCGCCCTGGTGTCTTGGTCACCAGGTGGCCCCCCTCCGGTAGTTATTTGCTCTAGTATTTTTTTATATCCCAAAATAATTCTCCGTGAAATTTCAGCTTATTGGGAGATGTGCAGAATAGGTGTCTCTGATATGCTTTTTCAGGTCCAGAATTCCAGCTGCCGGCATTCTCCCTTGACCTTGCATATTATGAGAGAAAAGGCATTAGAATTACTCCATAAAGCATTATTATGCATAAAAACATTATATATAAAAGTAGGAAATCATGATGCAAAATGGGCGTATCAACTGCCCCAAGCTTAGACCTCGCTTGTCCTCAAGCGAAAGCCGATATCGAGAAACATGTCCACATGGTTTGAGAGAGAGGTGTCGATAAAAACAAAATACAGACATAGCAGCATCATGCATATTATCATAGCAGCAACAAACTTTATCATAAAACTTATTCATATAAATTTTATTATATAACTTCATTATATAACTTCTCATGAACAAGTAACAATTCATCACAACACAGAAGTATAGAGCATAAACCTTATTGAAATCCAACAAACTATGTTCTCAGTTAACTTTGGAACTACAATTCATCATATTTTCAGGAAGGGTCTCGTGTCGAAGCCTTTTGGCAAGTCCACATACTCAACCATCATTTAATATTCTATGATTGCTAACACTCACAGCATACCCATGAGCAAAAAGTTTCAACCGGACACATAGAAAGATAGGGGCTTATAGTTTCGCCTCCCAACGTATTCACCTCAAGGGTGATGTCAACAATAATAACTCATGCTCAGTCATATCCAACTGGATATATGTGCCTAGATCTTTCCTCACCACATGATGCTTGCAAAAAAAGTAAAAAGGAATAGGGAAGAATACTTTGATTCTTGCATAAAAGTAAATACATAAAAGTAAAAGATAGGCCCTTCGCAGAGGGAAGCAGAGGTTGTCATGCGCTTTTTGGTTTGTATGCCAAGTCCCTTAATGCAAAAGAACATCACATTATATTGCCCCTTATGATAGCAACCTTTATTATGCAGTCTGTCGCTTTTATTACTTTGCCATCACAAGTTTGTACAACACTCAATTTTCTCTTACACTAATTGATCAAACACATTTAGAAGCAATTTTTTATTTCCTTAGTGCACCGATGACAACTTATTTGAAGGATCTTACTCCATCCATAGGTAGGTATGGTGGACTCTCAAAACATGAGTTTGGGTTTAGGGTTTTTGGATGCACAAGTAGTATCTCTACTTAGTGCGTAAATTGTTAGCTAGCAAAGATATTGACCAAGCATCACATGTTGAAGGATCTATGACAATATAACTTCTATGTGAATATGAACAAACATAAATCATTACGTTGTCTTCCTTGTTCAACGTCAACAATTTTTGCATATAATATTTAATGGGGGCTCACAATCATAAAAGATGACCAAGATAGTGTATTTGCATGTGAATATTCTCTTCCCTTATTAATTATTTCATGAATTGCATCATTGACCAATGCTATGTTTGTCAATCTCCAATAAATTTTACCACTTATACTTTTCCTTACGTGATGTCATTACTTCCCATAAGATTAGCATATGACCCTTTTCATTTATTTCCTTTTTATTTTGATTGCAACAAGAAATTAAAGAAGCAAAAGCTCAAACTAAACTTTATTATATAACTCTCACTCGATTACATAGATAGATAGATCACGAAACTAGCACTTGAAAATAGATTATACTAAACTTTTATTCAACTAGATCACGAAAGAGCTAAGGATCGAACTAAAATATGTAAAGGTCAATAAAAGTGATGGTGATACAATAATGGGGCATCTCCCCCAAGCTTGGCTCAAGCCAAGGTGAGTGCCCATACCCGTGTACTCAAATCTCCTTTGGTGGTGAAGATGATGAAGGTGGTGGTGATGAGGTAGCCTTCTTCTTCAACTATTATTTGAGTATAAAAGTTTCCGCCCTTTGATCCTCATTCTCTAACTCGAGCTTTGATATATTTTTGCATAATGCCACCTTGCTCTCCTGCAGAAAACGAGATGGAATAAATTGCACCTCAGGTTTGTATCCTTTAGGGAGGCTTGACTTCTTGAATCCCACATGCATGCCTCCAGGATGAGGTAGTGGGTCATCCTCTTCCTCAGAGCTATCATCCTTTGTTTCCTTCATGTTGGCGTATTCCTCTTCATCCATGGTCCATCCATAATGATCCACCTCTCCATAGACCTTAGGGTTTGCAATATAGTGAGCAACATAGCTCTCACGCTCTGAATCTTGAGATGACATATTTTCAGACCTGTCAGGAAAACAACACGAAACAAGAATAGGGGATTTTTCTGTGATGCGGTGGTCAAAACAATCGGCGGTATATATAAAGATTTTTTTTATCTTGGGAAGCAAGAATATGGAAGGAAAACGAAGTCGGAAAGGTGCCCAAGGGGGGCACAACTCACCAGGGTGCGCCAGGCAAGGCAGGCGCCCTGGTGTATCATGCTCACCTCGGTTGCTTTCATGTTTATTTCTTATTTTCCTCATTTTTGTAATATTCCAAAACTAACAAAAAATATTTTTACGGATTTTTTGGAGTCCGTTTACTTACCGTATCACGTACCTCCTCTTTTTCAGGATTCTGGAGTGTTCTGGAAGGTTTCTTTTATGTGTTCCTCCGGTGTCATGGTTTGGATAATATTGCTTTCAACATCAATAGGCGTACCTGAGATATAGTGTTTAATTCTTTGTCCATTCACCACCCTCGGGTTAGTACCTTTGACATTATTAATCTTGATAGCTCCAGAACGATAAACCTCTTCGATAATATATGGTCCTTCCCATTTGGAAAGAAGCTTTCCTGCAAAAAATCTAAAACGAGAGTTGTTCAAAAGAACATATTCTCCAACTTTGAATTCCTGCTTTTGGATTCTTTTGTCATGCCATCTTTTAACTTCTTCTTTAAACAGTTTGGCATTTTCATAAGCTTGGGTTCTCCATTCATCTAGTGAGCTAATATCAAATAACCTCTTTTCACCGGCATGTTTGAAATCATAATTGAGTTCTTTAATTGCCCAAAATGCTTTATGTTCTAACTCTAGAGGCAAATGACAAGCTTTCCCATATACCATTTTTTATGGAGACATACCCATAGGATTTTTATAAGCTGTTCTATAGGCCCAAAGTGCATCATCTAGTTTCTTAGACCAATTCTTTCGGGACCTATTGATAGTTTTTTGTAATATTAATCTTATTTCTCTATTGCCAAGTTCAACTTGAACACTAGATTGAGGATGATAGGGTGATGCAATTCTATGGTTAACATCATATTTAGCAAGCATTTACGGAAAGCACCATGAATAAAGTGTGAACCACCATCAGTCATTAAATATCTAGGAACTCCAAACCTCGGGAAAATAACTTCTTTAAGCATTTTATTGGAGGTGTTAGGATAAACACTACTAGCTGCAATAGCTTCTACCCACTTAGTAACATAATCAACAACAGCCAAAATATGAGTATTCCCATTAGAGGAAGGAAAAGGTCCCATATAGTCAAAACCCCAAACATCAAATGGTTCAACAACAAGGGAATAATTCATAGGCATTTCCTGACGCTTACCGATATTACCAATTCTTTGAAATTCATCCCAAGATAATACAAACTTATGGGCATCCTTGAAGAGAGTAGGCCAATAAAAACCAGATTGCAATACCTTGTGAGCAGTTCTATCTCCCGCATGATGTCCTCCATAGGCTTCGGAATGACATTTCCATAGGATTTGTTCCTATTCATGCTCAAGTACACAATGTCTAATAATACCATCTACCACTTCTTTATAAAGATGTGGGTCATCCCAAAAGTAATGTCTTAAATCATAGAAGAATTTTTTCTTTTGTTGGTATCTGAAACTAGGTGGTATATATTTAACAACAATGTAGTTAGCATAATCAGCATACCAAGGAATGTTTTGAGAAACATTTATTGCAGCTAACTATTCATCGGGAAAACTATCATCAATAGGTAGTGGGTCATCAAGAATATTTTCTAACCTAGACAAGTTATCAGCTACGGGGTTCTCATCTCCTTTCCTATCAGTGATATGTAAATCAAGTTCTTGAAGCAAGAGAACCAACCTAATGAGTCTAGGTTTAGCATCTTTCTTTTCCATAAGATATTTTATAGCAGCATGATCAGTGTGAACAATAATTTTTGAATCAACAATGTAAGATCTAAATTTATAACAAGCAAACACAACTGCTAAAAATTCTTTTTTAGTAGTAGCATAATTTCTTTGGGCACTGTCTAGAGTTTTGCTAGCATAAGGGATAACATTTAATTTCTTATCAAATCTTTGTCCTAGAACAACACCAATAGCATAATCACTAGCATCACACATAAATTCAAAAGGCAAGTTCCAATCAGGTGGTTGAACAATAGGTGCAGAAGTTAAGGCTTTCTTGAGTGTTTCAATGGTTTCTACACAATCATCATCAAAAACAAATGGAATATCCTTTTGTAAAAGATTAGTAAGAGGCCTAGAAATTTTAGAGAAGTCTTTAATAAACCTCCTATAGAAACCAGCATGACCAAGGAAACTCCGAATACCTTTAATATCTTTAGGACATGGCATTCTCTCAATTGCATCAACTTTAGCCTTATCCACCTCTATACCTCGTTCAGATATTTTATGCCCCAGGACAATACCTTCATTAACCATAAAGTGGCACTTGTCCCAATTCAAGAAGACATTAGTTTGTTCACATCTCTGCAAAACTCGATCAAGGTTGCTTAAGCAATCATCAAAAGAAGTTCCGTAAAAGGAAAAATCATCCATGAAAACCTCCACAATCTTTTCACAAAAATCAGAGAATATAGTAGTCATACATCTTTGAAAGGTAGTAGGTGCATTGCATAAACCAAAAGGCATATGTCTAAAAGCATAGGTTCCAAAAGGACAAGTGAAGGTGGTTTTCTCTTGATTAGGTTGTGATACAGGTATTTGAGAGAAACCAGAATATCCATCCAGAAAACAAAAGTGTGTGTGCTTAGATAATATTTCTAGCATTTGATCAATGAAAGGCAGAGGGTAATGACCTTTTCCAGTAGCTTTATTTAATTTTCTAAAATCAATTACCATTCTATAGCCAGTGACAATTCTTTATTCGATAAGTTCATTTTTATCATTAGGAACAACTGTAATACCTCCCTTCTTAGGGACACAATGAACGGGACTTACACATCTAGTATCAGCTATGGGATAAATTATACCTGCTTCCAGAAGCTTTAATATTGTAGTTCTTACCACTTCTTTCATCTTAGGATTCAATCATCGTTGGTGATCAACAACAGGTTTAGCATCAGGTTCCATATTGATCTTGTGTTGACATAGAGTGGGACTAATGCCCTTAAGATCATCAAGAGTATATCCAATAGCTGCCCGGTGCTTCCTCAGAATTTTTAATAATCTTTCTTCTTCATGTTCTGAAAGGTTAGCACTGATAATAACAGGATATATCTTTTTCTCATCAAGATAAGCATACTTCAAAGTGTCAGGCAATTGTTTTAATTCAAACATAGGATCACCTTTAGGTGGATGATGACCTCCTAGAGTTTCAATAGGTAAATTGTGTATTAGGAGAGGTTGTTGTTCAAATAAAATTTTATCTATTGCATTTCGTTCATGCAAGTGCATATCATTTTCATGGTCTAACAAATATTGTTCTAGCGGATCAGTAGGAGTAACGACAATAGAAGCAAGACCAATTATTTCATCCTTACTAGATAATTCTTTATGATGGGGTTGTCTACTAAACTTGGAAAAGTTAAACTCATGAGACACATCACCAAAACTAACACCGACAATTTGTTTTTCATAGTCTATCTTAGCATTAACAATGTTCAAGAAAGATCTTCCAAAGATAATGGGACAAAAGTCATCTTGTGGGGAACCAAGAACTAGAAAATCAGTAGGATATTTTATTTTCCAACACAAGACTTCAACATATCTAACAATCCCAAGTGGTGTGATGGTGTCTCTATTAGCAAGTTTAATAGTAACATCAATGTCTTCTATTTCGGTGGGCGCTATATCATTCGTAATTTCTTGGTATAAGGTAAAAGGAATAGCACTCACACTAGCACCCATATCACATAAACCATGGTAGCAATGATCGCCTGTTTTAACTGAGACAACAGGCATGCCGACTATGGGTCTATGTTTATCCTTTTCATCGGGTTTGGCAATTCTAGCAGCTTCATCACAGAAGTAAATAATATGCCCATCAATATTTTGTACCAAGAGATCTTTAACCATAGCAACACTAGGTTCTACTTTAAGTTTTTCAGAGGACTTAGGTGCTTTAATATTACTTTTGCGAACCACAGTTGATACCTTAGCATGTTCCTTTATCCTAACAGGGAAAGGTGGTTTTTCAATATAATCAGTAGGCACAACTGGATCAACATTGTAAATGATGGTTTCATTTTTAGCTTTTACCGGTTCTTTAATTTTTTATTTAATTGGGGGATGATATTTAAACCACTTCTCCTTAGGGAGATTAACATGAGTAGCAAATGATTCACAAAAAGAGGCTACTATCTCAGAGTGAAGTCCATATTTAGTGCTAAACTTGTGAAAAGCATCGGTATTCATAAAAGATTTAACACAATCAAACTTAAGCTTGATACCTGACTCATTACCTTTGTCGAGTTCCCAATCTTTAGAGTTGCGTTTAATTCATTCTAAGAGATCCCACTTGAATTCAATAGTTTTCTTCATAAAATAACCAATACAAGAAGTATCGAGCATGGATCGATCATTATGAGAAAGCCGAGCAGAAAAATTCTGAATAATAATTTCTCTCGAGAGCTCATGATTGGGGAATGAATATAACATTGACTTAAGCCGCCCCTAAGCTAGAGCAATGCTTTCTCCTTCACAAGGCCAACAATTATTTATATAATTCCGATCACGATGAACTAGATGCATAGGATAAAACTTTTGGTGGAATTCTAATTTCAATCGATTCCAGTTCCATGATCCCATATCATCACATAGCCTATACCATGTCAATGCTTTTCCCTTCAAAGATAAAGGGAAATCCTTCTTCTTAACTTCATCTCCGGGTGAACCTGCAAGCTTAAATAATCCACAAATTTCATCCACATGTATTAGATGCATATCAGGATGTTCAGTTCCGTCTCCTGCATAAGGATTGGCTAGAAGTTGTTCTACCATACCAGAAGGAATTTCATAACCAATATTTTCAGTAGGTGTAGTAGGTTGAGGGGCAACTAATTGTAGTTCTAGTCGAGGTGATGATACCCCGAACAAACCCCTCAAATGATTGTTTTCCATAGTAGCATGTGACAATAAATTTCAGCACGTAGCATAAATTTTTCCTTACCGATTTCCACTTACCAAGAGCGCTTCACTCCCCAGCAACGACACCAGAAAAGAGCCTTGAAGACCCACAAGTATAGGGGGTCAATCATACTCCTTCCGATAAGTAAGAGTGTCGAACACAACGAGGAGCAGAAGGAAATGACAAGCGGTTTTCATGAAGGTAATTTCTGCAAGCACTAAAATTGTAGGTAACAGGTAGTTTGATAGCAAGATAATTGGTAATGAGCAAGTAACGGTAGCGGTAAATAAAGTGCAGCAAGATAGCCCAATCCTTTTGTGGCAAAGGACAGGCCAAAACAGTCTCTTATAATAAGCAAGCGTTCTTGAGGGTACACGGGAATTTCATGTAGTCACTTTCATCATGTTGGTTTGATTTACGTTCGCTACTTTGATAATTTGATATGTGGGTGGACCAGTGCCTGGGTATTGTTCTTACTTGAACAAACCCCCACTTATGATTAACCCCCTCGCAAGCATCCGCAACTACGAGAAAAGTATTAAGATAAAATCTAACCATAGCATTAAACATTTGGATCCAAATCAGCCCCTTACGAAATAGCGCATAAACTAGGGTTTAAGCTTCTGTCACTCTAGCAACCTATCATTTAATAACTACTCCACAATGCATTCACTTAGGCCCAAAGATGGTGAAGTGCCATGTAGTCGATGTTCACATGACACCACTAAGGGAATCACAACATTCATATCATCAAAATATCGAACACATAACAAATTCACATGATTACTTGCAACGTGACTTCTCCCGTGACCTCAAGAACAAACGTAACTACTCACAAATGATACTCAAGCTCAAGATGAGAGGGCTATAAATAGAATAATGGATCTGAACATATAATCTTCCACCAAATAAACCATATAGTAATCAACTACAAGATGTAATCAACACTACTAGTCACCCACAGGGACCAATCTGAGGTTCCTGTACAAAGATTGAACACAACAGATGAAGTAGGGTTTGAGAGGAGATGGTGCTGTTGAAGATGCTGATGAATATTGGCCTCCCAAAGATGAGAGGGTTGTTGGTGATGACGATGGCTTCGATTTCCCCCTCCGGGAGGGAAGTTCCCCCGGTGGAATCGCTCCGCCGGAGGGCAAAAGTGCTCCTACCCAAGTTCTGCCTCGAGACGGCGGCGCTCCGTACCAAAAGTCCCCTCCTTATTTTTTCTAGGTCAAAGACCTTATGTACCAGAAGATGGGCACTGGAGGTGGGCCGGGCTAGCCACAACCCACCAGGGCGCGCCTGGGGGCCTGGTGCGCCCTCGTGTCTTGTGGTCACCAGTCGGCCCCTCTCCGGTAGTTATTTGCTCCAGTATTTTTTATATATTCCAAAATAATTCTCCGTGATGTTTCAGCTAATTTGGAGATGTGCAAAATAGGTGTCTCTGCTATGCTTTTTCAGGTCCAGAATTCCAGCTGCCGACATTCTCCCTCTTTGTGTAAACCTTGCATATTATGAGAGAAAAGGCATTAGAATTACTACATAAAGCATTATTATGCATAAAAACAGTATAAATAACAGTAGGAAATCATTATGCAAAATAGACGTATCAGGGCGCGGGCCAACAGAGATATCCGAGTGGCTCAGTTGCCTCTGGCCTCGAATGCTTCAGCAGATACATTCGAGAAGCCGACATGTCGTCCAATTAGAGATTGGCAACACGGATAGCACAATTCAATGACGAGTCCAAGCCAAAAATTTTGGTAGAGGATTACTGAGTGGCCATCCAGATCGAAGGCAACAATGACAACGTTGCAATGAAGCACTTGCCCTTATGTTGGAAGGATCTACAAGAGCCTGGCTCAATCAGCTCCATCCAGGCAGTATTTACTACTAGGAAGATCTGGCCCGTCTGTTCGTCAAAACATTCAAAGGCACTTATAAGCGGCCAGGTGGATTGACTGAATTCCAGTACTGCATGCAGAAGAACAACGAGACTCTCCATGAGTACATTCAGCGTTGGAACTCTATGCACAACACTGTGTAGAACTTCATTGAGCATCAGGAGATTTGTGCGTTTCGGGCCGGAGTCAAGTACCGAGGGCTCATTCTGAATTTCACTCGCACAAACACTCCGACCCTAAGTCGAGTGATGGAACTGGCCAGTCGGTACGCTAATGGCAAAGAAGAAGACCAACTAAGAAACCGTGAAGGGTGAGCAAGTGAAGCCCATCAGTCAGGAAACAACTCCAACAAGAAGCAGAAGCGCATGGCTGATCCAGCCGACAAGTCTGAGGACACGGCTCTGGCCGGGTAAGGAAAAAGGAAAGGAAAGTAGAAACAGAAGATGGAATGGACTACCAAGAAAAAGGGCACTCCTAAGGGCGACATCCTGGATCAACCCTGCCATATTTATACAAAGAAAGATGAAGACGACAACCTGATTATGCCAAAGCATACCACTCGGGAATGCCGACTGCTCAAGAAGGATATGCGCGAAGAGCCCTCTGCGGACAAAGACGAAGATGAAGATGACAAAGAGGGCAAGCATTCTTAGGGCTACCCTAATGTCGAGAAGGTCTTGATGATCTTTAAAGAAAACAAGAGCAAAGTGAAGGTGATAAACCAAGAAGTCAACATGGCAGTCCCGATTGTCACCAAGTACCTAGACTGGGCCAAGACGCCCGTCACATTCGACCAGTCAGATCACCCAACCCACATACCGATACCCAGGGTGGCAAGCACTGATGGTCGATCTGGCTGTCAATGGAGTTTGACTACGCAAGGTCCTCATGGATGGAGGCATCATACTGGACATCATTTATGCCGACACTCTTAACGGGATGGACATCCCACTGTCACAGCTGAGTAAGAGCAACATGCAGTTCCATGGGGTCATTCTCGAGAAGGAAGCAAGATCACTCAGCCGGATAGCGTTGAATGTGGTGTTTAGCGGTAAAAAGAATTACCGGAAGGAGTGACTGACCTTTGAGGTGGTGGACGTCCGCAGTGCGTATGACGCCATCATGTGTAGGCCCGCCAACGCACGTTTCATGGCCAGATCATGTGATGTGTATCTTGAGCTTAGGATGCCAGGTCCGAAAGGTGTGATCACCATCACACAGAACAGGAAGATAGTTGAAGAGTGCCTACAGAAGGGCTCTTAGATTGCTGATGAACAGATAGTGATGGCAGTGCTGGAGGAATACAAGAATACGGTTGATTCGGCTGAGCTGCTCAGATCGAAGAAACCGACTGTGGAATCCGCTTTCCAATCGGCCGGAGAGATGAAGTCAGTCCACGTCCATCCGACAGATCAAAATGAAGCGCTGACCAATATCTCCAGAACTCTCGATAACAATTTTGAAGGCGAGCTCATCCAGTTCTTCCTTGAGAATTGGGACATTTTCGCATGGAAGCCTTCTGACATGTCGGGTCTTCCGACGGAACTGGCTGAGCATCCACTCTGTGTCGACCCAAAGGTCAAGCCTCCCAAAGAGCATGTTTGACGACCATCCACGGAGAAGCACAAGGCAATCGGCAAAGAGATCGCTCGGCTGCTAGCCCCCGAGTTCATCCGATAGGTGTACCACTTCGAGTGGCTCGCCAACATTGTCATGGTGCCCAAGAAGAATAACTCCTTCCAGATGTGCATCAATTTCAAGAACATCAATCGGGCCTTCTCGAAGGATCACTTCTGCCTACCCCGCATAGATCAAATAGTAGATTCTATAGTAGGGTGTGAGCGTCTGTTGTTTCTGGATCCGTACTCCGGGTACCACCAGATTCGAACGTATGGACCGGATGAAATAAAAGCAACATTCATAACCCCATTTGGGTGCTTTTGTTACATCATGATGCCATTCAGACTGAAAAATGTCAGAGCAACTTTCCAGCGTATGATCAAAAAATGTTTGCAAAAACAGATCAGTCGGAACATGGAGGCTTATATGGATGACATCATGGTTAACTCCAAAAAAGGTTCCAACCTCCTGACTAACCTCACCGAGACCTTCGCTAACATGCGTCGCTTTGGGATAAAGCTCAATCTGGCAAAGTGCACATTCGGCGTTCCAACCGGCAAGTTACTCGGTTTCCTCATTTCCGAACAGGGAATCGATGCCAACCCCGGCAAGATCGACGCTATAATCCGAATGAAGCAACCAGAACGTCTCCATGACGTGAAGAAATTCACGGGATGTCTGGCGGCCCTAAGCAGATTCATTTCATGACTTGGCGAGTAGGCCTTGCTCTCTACCGACTCATGAAGAAGCCAGACAAATTCGAGTGGACGGATGAAGCGTTGGCTGCGTTCCAGGAACTCAAAGCGATACTTTCCACCCGGCAAGTGCTTGCTACTTCGGGCAGCCGAGAGCCTTTGCTCTTGTATATCGCATCCACAAACTAAGTGGTTACTACCATGCTCATTGTGGAACGCGAGGAACAAGGCAAAATGTTCAAGGTTCAGTGCCCAGTCTACTACATCTCAGAGGTCTTGACCCCTTCCTAGTAAAGGTACCCACACTACCAAAAATTGGTGTATGGGATCTACCTGACTGTAAAGAAGGTGGTTCATTACTTTCAAGAGAACTCGGTCACGGTGATCAACGATGCTCCCTTTTCAAGATACTGAACAACAAGGACGCAGCAAGCCGAGTGGTGAAATGGGCAATTGAACTCCTCCCCTTGGAAATCAAATTCGAAGCAAAGAAAGCAATCAAGTCTCAGGCCTTGGTGGATTTCCTAGCCGAGTGGCTCAAACAACAGCAACCGGCCCCGAGCCTCTCCGAGCACTAGACCATGTTCTTCGATGGCTCTAAGATGCTCAATGGCTCGGGGGCTGGGTTGGTCCTTATTTCTCCGAAGGGAGACCGAATGAGCTATGCGCTCCAGATTCATTTCGATTGCTCCAATAACGAGGCCGAGTATGATGCTCTCCTGTACGGGGTCCGTATGGCCATCTCACTCGGTATCCGATGATTTATGGTATACGGTGACTCGGATCTCATGGTAAATTTATAGTATACGTTGACTCGGATCTCCGTATGGCCATCTCAATCAAGTGAGTCAGATCTCACTCGGGATATATGATTTTATATGATGTTTTATATCATTTTTGTGAACTACCCTATTATACTAGTGCCCAGTGCCAATTGCTGTTTTCAGCTTGTTTTTGGCCTTTCAGGAATACTGTACCAAACGAAATCCAATTACCCCGAAACTTTTTGATGATTTTTGGACAAAAATAAGACTTGGAAGCTTTTTAGGGAGACCGAAGGCGACACGGGGTGGTGCCAAGCCAACAGGGCGCACCCAAGGGGCTGGCAGCGCCTTGATGGCTTGGGACGACCTCCTGCAGCCACCTGACCTAATTCCGCCTCTATATATTCTATAAAATTAGGAAAACAGCCGAGAGCCAGCAAAAATACTTTTTCTGCCGCCGCAAGTCTCTGTTCTAACGGGTGGCCATCGGGAGCCCTATTCCAGTGCCCTGTCGGAGGGGGGATCGATCACAGAGGGCCTATACATCAACCTTGCTACCTCCATGATGATGTGTGAGTAGTTTACCACAGACCTACTGGTCCATAGCTAGTACCTGGATGGCTCTCTCTCTCTCTATGATCTTCAATACAAAGTTCACTTTAATTCCCACGGTGATCTATCCGATGTAATCTTCCTTTGCCGTGTGTTTGTTGGGATCCAATGAATTGTGGCTTTATGTTCAGATTATTCAAGAAATATATTGATTCTTTACTGAAGTCGTATATGCATGATTATTATTGCTTCGTATTGCTCTCCGATCTATCGGTTTGGTTTGGCCAACTAGATTGATTTATCTTTAGCCGGAGTGGTGCGCTGTGATGGGTTTAATCTTGCAATGATATATCCTCATGAAAGAAGGGGTCAAGACACGTATTGTATTACTTCCATTATGGGGAACACAATGGGTTTTATTCATATTGATTTTGATTTACTTTGTCTACATCATGTCATCTTGCTCCAAGCAATACTCTGTTTTTACGTAAACTCTAGATGCATGCTGGATAGTGGTCAAGGGGTGGAGTAATAGTTGTAGATGTAGGCAGGAGTTAGTCTACATGTTTATGGACGTGATGCCTATATACATGATCATTGTCGTGAATAAATATTGCATAACTATGCACTTTTCTATCAATGGCCCAACAGTAATTTGTTTACACAACGTATGCTTTCTTCGAGAGAGAAGCCTCTAGCAAAAAATACGCCCCCCGGGTCTTCACAAAATATATATTACAAAAACTCCAAAAATACTGCTGCCATTTATTTACTGTTATTTTATTTTATATTTGTATTATCTATCTATCACTACATATCGCTTGCAAGTAACAAGTCAAAGGGGCTTGACAACCATCTTGCCCGCGTTGGGTGCAAGTGTTTGCTCTTTTGTGTGTAGGTGCTGAAGTCGGGAATTTGTGTGGACCTCATATTGATTCGATAACCTTGGTTCTAACTGAGGGAAATACTTATCTCTAATGTGCTGCATCTCCTCTCCTCTTCGGGGGAAATCCCAACACAATTTACAAGTAGCAGGAAGAATTTCTGGCACCGTTGCAAGGGAGTATCACCAAATTCTTATCAAGTACCTTCACACAAATTATCATTCACTTGTTATACTTTTTATTTGATATTGTATTTTAATTTATATAGAAATCAAAAATACAAAAATATTTCTATTTGCTTGTTTGCATAGTTATCTAGTTTACTATCTAGTTTACTAGTTTACTTGCTAGTTTACTTGTTTCGTCACCATGTCTCAAGATACTACTAAGTTGTGTTATTTCTCAAATACTAATAATAATAATTTTATTAGTACTCTATACCACCCGCCACTAGTGTCGATTTTTATGATATTAATGCCGCTTTGCTAAATCTTGTTATAAAAGAACAATTTTCTGGAAGTCGTGATGAGGATCCCGCTTTGCATCTTAATTTTTTTGTTGAATTATGTGATATGCAAAAGAAAAAGGATATGAATAATGATGTGGTTAAACTGAAATTATTTCCTTTTTCACTAAGAGATAAATCTAAAACTTGGTTTTCATCCTTGCCTCGCAATAGTATTGGAACATAGGATAAGTGTTAGGATTTTCCTCCCGCTAAAATTATATCTCTCCGAAACCAAATTTTGAATTTTAAACAAAACGAGCAAGAACATGTTGCATAATAATGGGAGAGGCTGAAAATGATGATTACAAATTGTCCCACTCATGGCTTAAACTTATGGATGATTATACAAAACTTCTATGCTGGACTGAACTTTGTGTCTAGAAACCTTCTAGATTCTGCTTCAGGTGGTACCTTTATGGAGCTGGCATTAGGAGAGTCCACAAAACTTTTGGACAATATCTTGACAAATTATTCTCAATGACACACCGAGGGAGCTCCAACTGGTAAGAAGCTAAATTCCGTCGAAGAAATTACTACTTTGAGTGATAAAATGGATGCTCTTATGAATATGATTGCGAACAAGAATGTTCAAGTTGATCGGAATGATATGCCATTGTCTACTTTGATTGCGAAAAATAATGATGCTATTGTTGTGAACTTTATCTCGCGAAATAATTTCAACAATAATGCTTATAGAGGTAATTTCAATGCTATGTCGTATCCCGGTAATTCCTCTAATAATTATGGCAATTCCTATGGAAATTCATCCAACAATAATAATAGGATACCTACTGATATTGAAACACCATTAACTAATTTATTAGTTCGCAAAAGATTTTCAACACTACGGTATAAGAAAAATTGCAAAGGGTTGACGATATGGCTAGAAACGTGGATAAGATTGGTCATGATGTGGAAACTGTTAAAAATAAAACTTTGCAACCCAAGCATGATTTTAATGAGTTTATTAAATCCATCCAAATATCTATTAAAGAAATTAAGGAGCATACCGCTAGGTTACGAGCTAATCGAGAATTCTTAGAAAAAGCTCTTCCACCCGGTTTTTACCGTAATCATGATGAAGATATTAAAATGATTGGTACTTCTCATATTGAATATTTGTTTACTAATCTAAAAATAAATGATAAAGGGACTGAATATGAGTCAACTTTAAGTAGAAGGCGTCCCATTTGCTCGGAGGGTGATGATCTTAATAATAAAAATGAAAAAGTGGGTTTGGAGAGGTCGGAACTTTAGCTAGTCATATACCCACTATGTTTGATCACAAGGACTTTATATGATAATTGCTCTTTAGTAGAATGTATTTCCTTGATGCAATCCATAATTAGCTCACCCAATGCCTATGAACAAAATAAGGCTTTTACTAAACATATCGTAGAAGCTATGCTAAAGGCTCATGAAGAAAAACTTGAGTTAGAAGTTTCTATTACACGAAAGTTGCACGATGAGTGGGAACCAACTATTAAAATAAATCTTTAATAATATGAATGCAATGCTTTGTGTGATCTTGCTACTAGCGTTTCCACTATACAGAAATATTTATGTGATGTTCTAGGTCTCACCGATATAAATGAATATTCCCTTAACTTGCACCTAGCGGATTCCACTATTAAGAAACTTTGGGTAGAATAAATGATGTCCTTAACCTTGCTAACAGAAATTATGTGGCAGTGGATTTCATTGTGCTTGATATTGAATGCAATCCGTCTTGTCCAATAATACTTGGTAGGCCTTTCTTACGAACTATATGTGCTATTATTGATATGAAGGAGGGAAACAAAGATTCCAACTCCCACTAAAGAAAGGGATAGATCACTTCCCTAGAAAGAGAATGAAACCACCTTATAAAACTATCATGAGGGCCACATATGGACTGAGTGTCAAGGATGGCAACACTTGATACTATGCATTATGCCTAGCTAGGGGCATAAAACAATAGCGCTTGTTGGGAGACAACCCAATATTTATCTTTAAATTTTTGTTTTCACTTTTTATTTTGGTGTGTTTACATAATTATTGCTACTGTAATGATTGTTTTTTTATGTTTTAATTAGTGCTTGTGCCAAGTAAAGCATTCGGGATTGATTTGGAAGATAGTAAAATTTATACGGTGCAAAAACAAAAACTTTTGCGTCCAGTGTAGAATTTCACTAATTTACTAGAAGGTCTTTTTAATCCGAATTTTTACACAGTATTGGTATACAAATTTCCCAAGTTGTCCTATTTTTTAGAATTTTCGGAGTTAGAGAAGTATGGTGTTTGTGCATATCATTACAGACTATTCTGTTTTAGATAGATTTTGTTTTTTGCATGCATAGTTTGTTTGTTGGATGATGCTATGGATTGTATCGGGGGGTATATGCCATGGACAAGTTAGAATACAATACCTTATTCAATAATAAAATATGGATAAATTTATAGCAGTACCTAAAGTTTTTGATTTACCTATTATACTAACTGATCTCACGAGTTTTCTGTTGAGTTTTCTGTGCTCAAGTTTTCATGTTTTGGGTGCGATCACGATGGATGAAGGAATAAGGAGCGGCAAGAACCTAAGCTTGGGGATGCCCAAGGCACCACAAGGTAAAAATTTATGAAGACACAAGCATGTAAGCTTGGGGATGCCCTGGAAGGCATCCCCTCTTTCGTCTCCATTCCATTGGTATGTCATTTGGAGCTATATTTTTATTCATCACATGATATGTGTTTTGCTTGAAGCGTCGTGTCTTATAGTTTGCTTTATTTTTTCTTTGCCGCAATCATTATTTTGATGGACATGCCTATTTGATGGAAGCACATGTTCATCATGATTTCTTAAAATATTCTATGTGCTTCACTTATATGTTTTGAGCTAAGAAGTTGCTCTAATGCTTCACTTATCTCTTTTAGAGCACGGTGGGGTGTAGATTTTATAGAAATAATTGAACTCTCGTGCTTCACTTAAAATTGTTTGAGAGTCTAATAAATAGTAATGGTAATTTTCATGGGTTGTAAGATTAGTCCAAAAAGGATAGGTATTCAATGAGTGTATAATCAAAACCTTCATGTAGCTCACTATGTAAGAGAGATTGTGGGTTAATGATATTGATGTAGTAATATGACAGGCCATGAGTACATGATTGTTGGTTAGTAGAAATATATGTTGTTAAAGCGTATTACTTTTTTCTCATCTAAAATTGTGTTTGGCATGATGATGATGTGTGATCATTCTTATTCCTCGTTGAAATCCTAGTGTTGTTCGGGTCGGAGGCGTGCAATGGTTAACTCCTCCCAACCTCCTCCCTAGGGGTATGCGGTTGTAGTTTGCTTAGAGAGAGCTAATAAGGCTTTGCAATAAGTATATGAGTTCTTTATGACTAATGTGAATCCATGGATGTACGCACACTCACCTTTCCGCATATTGCTAGCCTCTTCAGTACCGTGTATTGCCCATTCTTACAACAAGGATCAGTGCAGCTTTCGCCGGTGCATCCAAACCCCGTGATATGATACACTCTATCACACAAAAGCCTCCTTATATCTTACTCAAAACATCCACCATACCTACTTATTATGGCATTTCCATAGCCATTCCGAGATATATTGCCATGCAACTTCTAGCATTACATCACATGACTTGTGTGTTCATCATTATATTGGTTTGCATGATCATGTAGCTGACATAGTATTTGTTACAAAACCACCGTTCGTCATTGTTTACATGTTACACCAGATCATTGCACGTCCTGGTACACTGCCAGATGCATTCATATAGAGTCATTTGTTTTTAATTATTGAGTTGTAAGTAAATAAAAGTGTGATGATCATCATTATTAGAGCATTGTCCTAGTGAGGAGAGGATGATGGAGTGATGACTTCCCCACAATTCGGAATGATCTCCGGACGAAAAATAAAAAAATTGGGGAGGCCAAATGAGCCCACCAAGAAAAAAAGAGAAAAAGTAAAAGAAAAAAGAAGAAAGAAAGAAAAAGAAAAAGAAAAAGAAAAAAGGAAAATGAACAGAAAAGAAAAATAATAAATGAGAGAATAAGAGAGAAGGGACTTCGCTACTATTCTTTACCACACTTGTGCCTCAAAGTCGCACCATGTTCTTCATATAGAGAGTCTCTTGAGTTGTCATTTTCATATGTTGGTGGGAATTTTTCATTATAAAACTTGGCTTGCATATTATGATGACGAGCTTGCTCAAATGTCCGAGGTCTTCATGAGCAAGCAAGTTGGATCCACACCCACTTAGCTTCCGTTGAGCTTTCATACACTTATAGCTTTAGTGCATCCGTTGCATGGTAGTCCCTACTCCTCGCATTGATATCGATTGATGGGCATCTCCATAGCTCATTCCGCCTAGTTGTTGCGAGACTTTCCTTTGACTCATTTTGGTATCTACCACCATTTCTATTCCACCTATATGTTATATCCATGGTTCACGCTCATGTATTGAGTGAGGTTGAAAATGCTGAAGCGCGTTAGAAGTACGATCCAATTGCCTGACTTGACACCTTGGTTCTCATCATTTGTACTTATATGGTGAAGACGGGGTCATGCCATGCTAATATGATAAAATGAGTGGGGAGTAACGTTCTTTAAGGATCGTATATTTTGAAAGTTACTAATTATGTTGAATATGTTTACGTATATTACTATGTTGATGTTTATTACTTCATCGTTTCTCGAAGATCATACCTAGAAGAGATTACATGTTGGGTAGCATGTCGCATCAAAAATTCTTTTTTATCATTTACCTACTCGAGGACGAGCAGAAATTAAGCTTGGGGATGCTGATACGTCTGCAACATATCTATAAATTTTGATTGTTCCATGCTACTTTATTATCATTCTTGGATACTTTATATGCATTTATATGTTGTTTTATATCATTTTTTGAACTTACCTATTAACCTAGTGCCCAGCGCCAGCTGCTGTTTTCTGCTTGTTTTTGGCCTTTTGGGAATACTGTATCAAATGAAGTCCAAATGCCCCGAATTTTTTTGATGATTCTTGACAAAAATAAGACCTAGAAGCTTCAGAGGGAGACCACAGGCCACACGGGGTGGGGCCAAGCCAACAGGGCGTGCCTAGAAGGGTGGCCGCACCCTAATGGCTTGGGGCCACCTCCCGCGGCCTCCTGGCGTAATTCCGCCGCTATATATTCTCTAAAATCGGGAAAACACCCGAGCCAGCAAAAATACTTTTTCCGCCGCCGCAAGTCTTTGTTCCGGTGGAAGGCCATCTGAAGCCCTGTTCCGGTGCCTTGCCGGAGGGGGGATCGATCACGAAGGGCATCTACATCAACCTTGCTTCCTCCATGATGATGTGTGAGTAGTTTACCACAGACCTATGGGTACATATCTAGTACCTAGATGGCTATCTCTCTCTCTATGATCTTCAATACAAAGTTCACCACGATTCCCGCACTGATCTATCCGATGTAATCTTCCTTTGCGATGTGTTTGTTGTGATCCAATGAATTGTTGGTTTATGTTCAGATTATTCATGAAAATATATTGAGTCTTTACTGAATTCTTATATGCATGATTTTCATTGCTTCGTATTACTCTTCGATCTATCAGTTTGGTTTGGCCATCTTGATTAATTTAGCTTCAGCGGGAGTGGTATGTTGTGATGGGTTTAATCTTGCGGTGTTCTATCCTCGTGACAGAACGGGGCATGACACATATTGTATCGCTGCCATTAAGGGGAAAACGATGGTGTTTATTCATATTGATTGGATTTACTTTGTCTACATCATGGTATGTTGCTCCAAGCATTACTCTATTTTTACGTAATACTCTAGATGCATGCCGGATAGTGGTCGATAGGTGGAGTAATAGTAGTAGATGTAGGCAGGAGTCGGTCTACTTTTTTATCGACATGATGCCTATATACATGATAATTGTCACAAATAAATATTGCATTACTATGTGCTTTTCTATCAATTGCCCAACAGTAATTTGTTTACCCACCTTATGCTTTCTTCGAGAGACAAGCCTTTAGCGAAAACTATGGCCCCCGGGTCTTCACAAAAAATATATAAAAAAAGTCCAAAAAAACCTGCCATTTATTTTCTGTTATTTTATTTTATATTTATATTATCTATCTATCACTACTTATCGCTTGTAAGTAACGAGTCCAAGGGGCTTGACAACCCTCTTGCCCGTGTTGGGTGCAAGTGTTTGCTCTTTTGTGTGTAGGTGCTGAAGACGGGAATTTGTGTGGTCCTCCTATTTGTTCGATAACCTTGGTTCTCACTGATGGAAATACTCTGCACAAATCCCACTCCTTTCTTCATGGTGTACGGCCCTGAAGCTGTCTTGTCGAGGGATTTACTTCACAACTCCCCCCGAGTGGAATTATATTCGGAGGCAAAGGCCAAAGAAACGTGTCAAGATGGCCTGGACCTTCTGGAGGAGGAGCATAAGTTGGCGCTCATCAGGTCAACCCTTTATCAGTAGGACTTGAGGCGTTATCACGACAGGCAGGTCTGGGGTCGTGCTTTTCAAAAAGGCGACCTTGTCCTCTGACTGGATCAGCAGAAGCCTCACAAGCTAGCGCCTCCGTGGCAAGTTCCCTTTGCAATTTCAAAGGCCTCGACAATGGAGTATACCGACTTTACAATTTCGAAAAAGACACACAAGAGCCTAGAGCTTGGAATGCAGACGTACTCCACAAATTCTTTACTTAGAATAAAATTTCCTTATTGTAATAGTTGCCGAGTGATACTCGATGAATAAAATTATTACTTTTCCTGTTATTCATCAAATTTGGTGAAATTTTATTTTTAACTTTGGTGATCTCCAACACTCAGGAACTAAATCATGCCCCCATTGTGTGTATAGCTTAGTTGCGATCCACAAATTGCCTAAGTTAAAACTACGCCGAGTGTGGACATCCTCCACACTCGGGGGCTTAGCTGCGATCCAGAAATCGCCTAAGTTAAACTACTCCGAGTGTGGACAGTGTGGACATCCTCCACACTCGGGGGCTTAGATACGCTCCAGAAATCGCCTAAGTTAAAACTACTCCGAGTGTGGACATCCTCCACACTTGGGGGCTTAGGTGTGATCTAGAAATTTCCTAAATTAAACTACTCTGAGTGTGGACACCCTCCACACTCGGGGGCTTAGCTACAATCTAGAAATCGCCAAAGTTCAAACTACCCAGTGTGTGGACATACTCCACACTCGGGGGCTTAGCTGCGATCCAGAAATCGCCTAAGTTAAAACTACTCCGAGTGTGGACATCCTCCACACTCGGGGGCTTAGTTGCGATCTAGAAATCGCCTAAGTTAAAACTACTCCCAGTGTGGATATCTTCCGCAATTGAGGGCTTACCTGCGAATCAGCAATCGCACAAGTTAAAACTACTCCGAGCGTGGACATCCTGCACACTCGAGGGCTTAGCTGCGATCCAGAAATCGCCTAAGTTAAGACTACTACGAATGTGGATATCCTCTGCACTCGGAGGCTTAGCTGCGCTCCAGAAATCGCCTAAGTTAAAACTACTCTGAGTGTGGACATCCTCCACACTCTGAGGCTTAGTTGAGATCGAGAAATCACCTTAATTAAACCATCCTGAGTGTGGGCATAATCCTCACTTGAGCGCTTCGCCTTGAATTAAAATTCGTCTAAGTCAAGTAAACTCATCAAGCACACCATATATGAATGGAAATAAAGAAAATAAACTTCAATTTGATCAAAGCAACAGATAAAGTAGCATGAGCCCTAGGCTCAAAGAAACCACTCGACATTCCGTGGCAAATTTCATTATGAATAATAGATTTTCAAGATCACTCGTCGGCCAGAGGAATCGCAGGATCGATGAAGGTATCCAGATCAATGCCATATGTGATCCGAGTGGCAGCCTCGATGAAGGTCTCCATGACGTCCTCGAAATTGTCCTTCTTCCTGTGGACTACCTTGAGAGACTTCAACTTCTCCTCGTCCACATCCTTGCAATGGGCCTGGACAAGGGAGAGCACGACACGAGCACCGCAATGAGCCGCTGATTTCTTCCACGATGGCACTCGATTAGGAACGTCAGTCAAACGAGACATGATGGACTCCAGGTCATTCAGGAACTCCTCATTAGGCAACAGCTCCTTGTCCATCTTCTGACTGTAGACCTCAGGCGAGTGATATAGCCCAAGGCATTATCTATGTGTTTGTCCAGCCGGAGGATGGCCAGAGCAGAGCTATCCCTGAGAAGTAGCCCGGAGGGGTCCAACTCTTGCTTGATCCTTTCGGTCTCTACACTGATGTCGCGACAGAAATCTGACAAGAGAAGGCAATGAATGTCAACGACTATGAGAATACTAAAGCGAACTCACGCTCACTCGGACAGACGTCCTACCTTGAGCCTCTCGCTCATCTCCACAACAAAGTCCTCCACATACTGCTCCAGCTTGGCCTTCTTGTCGGAGTGAGCGGTAATCTACTAATTCAGCTTCTTCTTCTCGTCCTCAAAGGCACTCGCTTGGGTATTATACTCAGACTCCCACTCGGTGTAATGCTTCTTCAGCTCGGAGATCTCGGCCTTGATCTTATGAGCAGCAACATTCACGACCTTGTTCTCCTCCTCGAGTTTCCCGACTGATCTCTGCTAGTCTTCAGCCTCCTTGTTAATGGCCTTGGCCTCCTGCCACTCTGAAGCCAACTTACTGTCCTTGTCCTTGATGGCCTACTTCATAGTTTCTAAATAAATAGCGGTCTTGTGCCTCTTTACAAGTTGGAGGTTCTCGCTACGAACATCTAATGAAGTGAGTACAGTCGAATTCAAAGAGAAACAAGTTGCAAGAAACTGTCGGATGGTGGAGCTTACCTCATAGGGAGCATTTCTCTTGGGAAAGATGCTCACTCTTGAGCTTCTCAGCTTCCAGATTCGTTCTCAGGTCCAGCACCTCCTCATCCAGACTGGCGTAGTGTGTCCCGAGCTTGCTGGCCCTCTGTCAAAAAACAAGAAAGAAACAAACATAGTTAGTCAGATCAGCATCAAAGGTATCTACTACAATTTGAAATGTTGTTTCGATTCCCGTGTTTTCTGTCAAACATTGGAAGCCTCCACTCGGCCAGCCGAATGGGAGCAGCGGCGTGGTGTTTTGAGAATTGATTCTCGTGTTTTCTGTCAAACACCGGAGGCCTCCACTCGGCCAGCCAAGCAGGTGCAGTAGCCTACTGTTTCGACATTTGATTCCCATGTTTTCTGTCAAACACCAGAAGCTCCATTCGGCCAGCCGAGTGGGGGTAGCAGCCTACTGTTTTGAGATTTGATTCCCGTGTTTTCTGTCAAACAGCGGAAGCCTCGACTCGGCCAACCGAGTTGGGGTAGCAGCATGCTGTTTCGAGATTAGATTTTCGTATTTTCTATCAAACATCGGAAGGCTCCACTCGGCAAACTGAGTGAGAGGTGGCACTAAGAGCACTAAACTACAAACAACCTAGTTCTAAGACTACCTTCGACTGCCACAGTCGACATCAGTCCCGGGGACTACACCCAGTGGGTGCACTCTGCGTGCCCCCATTGTAAGAGAAGCTCAGGTCGGTCGAGACCAACCCGAGTGGAAAAACCAATCATTTTTTAAAAAATCTCTAAGACTCCTGTTGACTAAATCGGTCGACGACGGTCTCGGGGACTACACCCAGTGGGTGCACTCAGTGTGCCCTCACTAGAAAAGAAAAACACCCAGCAGGTGTGCCCCGGGCAAGCCCACCAAAGAAAAGACATCCACACAAAAACTCCAAGACCCTGAATGGAAATGGTACTTACAATAGTACTTACTCGAACATTCGTCTTCAGAGCCTCGCTTGCATTGTACGACTCCTTCAGTCGGTCGTGCATCAGCTCAACCAGGATCATGGCCTCCTTGCTCGCCCCGACTTGATCTTCAGGGGTTCTATACAGTGTGAAGAGGTGTGATACTTTTGATCTACGTTGATTTTTCCATGAAGAGGAACGGGTGATGTAGTACTGTATAGATAAGTGTTTCCCTCAGTAGAGAACCAAGGTTTATCGAACCAATAGGTGTAGCACTCAACCCCCGTCTTCAGCGACTGCACACAAAGGAGCAAACACTTGCACCCAACGTGGGTAAGAGGATTGTCAATCCCCTTGGACTCGTTATTTGCAAGCTAGTGAAGTATATGGATGAAAGTTGAATATTGTAAATTGAAAAAATAAATAAAAGAGAAATAATGGCAGCAAGGTATTGAAAGCTTTTGTAAATATATATGAGAATAGACCCGGGGGCCGTAGTATTCTCTAGTAGCTTCTCTCATGTAGTTGGCATACGTTGGGTAAACAAATTACGGTTGGGCAATTGATAGAAAAGCGCATAATTATGCAATCTTTGTTCACGACAATGATCATGTATATCTAGGCATCACGTCCATAAGCAAATAGGCCGACTCCTGCCTGCACCTATTACTATTACTCCACCCATCGACCGCTATCCAACATGCATCAAGAGTATTAAGTAAAACGGAGTAATGCTTGGACAACAATGACATGATGTAGACAAAGAGAATTCAGTCAATATGAATTAACCCCACCATTTTATCCTTAGTGGCAACAACACACATACATATATTGTCCCCTACTTTGTCACTGGGATATAGAAACCCGTCAGGTTGAACCCACTACAACGCATCCCCACTACTAGGAGAAAGCCTAGTAGTAGCACTAGAATTACCCATACCAGTAGCGCTGGCGGCAGCGCTACTGCTAAGGCGCTACAGCTAAGTTGTAGCAGTAGCACTGGAAAACAAGCGCTACTGGTAAGTACGGTTAGCAATAGCGCTAGAAAACAACAAGCGCTGCTGCTAAACCAGCGCTGCCGCTAGACGCCTACCAGCGCTACTGCTAATATTCCTGCTTTCACAGATTTATTTCGCTCTATGTATTTGTGCATGCTCTATACAGTAGTTTCATCATATCATAATAAACATACATTATTCTCATCATATCATACACATACAATAGTCTCGTCATACCATCATCATCATCATCATCATCATCATCCAACACAAATATCATCACATCTCGAAAATAGCGATACACAACTCATGTCTCGAATAAATGCAACTGCATGGTCATGGCACACACCCAAGTTTCATCATCTCTATCTAAACCATGATGTAGAAGAGAAGAGCGATCAGTATAAGCAAGAACACGACTATGTAGTACCTCTTGAGGCACCGGTTTTGCTCCCTCTCTTGCCGTAGCGTCCACCTCAAGTAACTATTTTCCGCTTCGGCTCCGCTGTCGAACCCTCTATGGCTAGCGCCCGGGTATTTATCCACCTGGGCCTGAGCGTATGGCCAGTGGTCGTACACTCCTAGAACCCTCCCAATGAATATGGCGTAGCAGTCCTTCATCATCTCCGATCTATGTACCTGCATCATAAGTTGACGAATTCAACGATAATATGCAACATAATGTACTTGAGAAACACAAAGAGGCATAGTTAGAAAATACAAGCAACCTATAGTAAACATAGATAACGAAGTTCCTCATACCCAAACTAATTAACTAGAGCAATCTACACTAGTTCATAGAAAGACAGTAGTACTAATTAAACATACAAATTGTCATCGTCAATCACTCCTCCATGTCGGCGCTCCAATCTTCATAGTCATGGAGGAAGCACCCGAGCTTCGTGAAAGGCTTCAGGTCCAGACGTTGAGCGCTGAGAAGTGTTCGGACATTATCCCGACTCATTGGCCCATGGTAGAACATCCCTGATTGTTTGAGGACCTCCTTCATGATCACTTGGGCAAGTTCACACTGTATGTGATAAAACTCAGCTCGGATTCAATGATCCGGTGTCCTTCCTATGCTTGTGGCCCAGTTGACAATCTCGGCATCGCTGGAAGTAGCTAACATGCGAAGGCGTTGATTATCCCTTCTGTACTCGATCGTGTGATGCATGAGGTAGAATCCATCAACCTTACCATCATTCGGTTGCTGGATGCAGCAGAAGTCGGTCTTATGGCCGAAAGTCGGCCCTTTATTCCTGTACTTTTTCACCTTGATATATCCACCATTTGTTGGAGATATGCCCTAGAGGCAATCATGTGGTGATTTCGTTTCCTATGTATTCATGAGTAATTTGTATTGTCCTTGAACATCATCAGTGATATGTATCAATAAGTATGTGACTTATTTGTGAAACTATATATAGTATGATGATTGTTCTAATAGTCCCTAGTTGTTAAGGTTATGCGGACACATATCCTTTACTAGTATACGATTCAGTTGATGACTACGTTTCACAAGTCATGTGCATAGAGATGCTAAACTGATAGTATGGACTCGGGGATTGAGATCACCAAGTCGGATAGACCCACTTTGAGACACAGCGAGATAATGTCATTTGTTAGTCTCAAGCACAATGTATATGCCATGTCCTAGACCTGAGGTCATCGCATGTTCTCGAGATGAGGATCGACTTACTTAGGGTCTATCAAATGCTACTCCGTAACTGGGTGTAGTTATAAAGGTAGCTTTCGGGTGAGTCGTGAGACATGGTTAACCAAGATGGGATTTCCCCCTCCGTGAGGAGAGTTATTCTCTGGGCCCTCTCGTGTGATCAGATTCAGAGAGCATGGCCATGCAACATGGGTTAAGTGTTAACCCAGTTCGGGAATCTGCATCACGGTTTCAAGAAGAGATGTCGAGCTACCACAAGGGTGACAAGTACTCGCCTTGAGCTCTACAACCTATATCATGAGGCAAAAGGAATGTTGTATATGACACATTGTCGAGGTTCGTCTAACGACTTTGCGCACACATGGGAGTTGGCACGTTCTGCTAGGAGCCGCTACCGACTATCGACTTGGGTCGTGTCCATGTGTACGTGAACCTATAGGGTCGCACACTTAAGGGATTGCAGCCCATTCGGATTGGATCCGAATGGAAAATGGGATAGACTCGTCGTGGGCCTCAAGTGTTGAGCCCACCTCGGAGGTCTATATAAAGGGGATTGGGCACACCTTTCAGCGTTGATCTTTTTCCTCCCGTCGACAGCCACCGCCACTCCCCACGCCACCATGCCGTGCAATCGGACCTCGCAGTCCACCGCCCGACGCTGCCCCCGTACTTGTGGATACCTTGGAGGCATCGCATCTGCGGTGCTTCGACGAACCGTTGGAGGGATCCGTGAGTAACTGTTCGAGGGATCCGTGAGGAGCTGTTCGTGGGAGATCTATGTTCGTGGGAGATCGGCTACACGAGGAGGAGACGAATCGGCTGATCGACTGCACGCATCACCAACTCTACTTCCGGTGTGGTGACTGCGCGTCTAGTGGTAAACCCGGTCCCGTGATCTATTTCCAGCAGCATGTTCTTGGGTGCGCAGTAGAAATTTTTATTTGGCGCTAGCGTAGCGTACCGCGTGTTCCAAAAGTGGTATCAGAGCCTCCGCTGTGTGGTGATAGATTCGGTGATTTGCATATGAGATATGTAGATCGGTTCAGGTGCGGGTCGATGAGATCGGCTGTGCACGTCAGTGTTGACGGTTGGTTTCGTGATCTTGATTCCATGATCGTGATGCAGAGGTCGTGACACGAATTACCCCTACTAGTCGGTTTCCGCCATCGGGGTAGACAGTGGAACATAAATCCAAATGCAGCACGCGAAGATCAATGAGATTGATCGAACCTGAGCAAAGATCGACACCGTGGAAATATGATTTCCGCAGTGCTGAAATCTGTTGGAGGGGTCACAGTAAAACGGGCATAACTTTTGCATGCAAACTCCGTTTTCGGCGATATTTTCGAGGTCAAAATCCTCTTGGCAAATAGAGTTTCGGACAGTTTTATTTCCGGCGGTAGAACGTCTGACTTGTTTTTGCAGGGAATACTTGTGATTTGGTATAGCCCATGAATGTTGCTTGTAAATTATTAAATCATGACCTGCGTGTCATGAGTGTGTCAACCGGCTGGAGCCATATGGTTGTCCCATTATTGTATTCATGACCCGCGTGTCAACATGAGATGCCTTGTAATGTAATTTACTCACATAGCTATTCATTTGTAATAGCATAGTATCTTATGTAACACTTGGCGGTTGACACCATGTGTGCAAATGGAGATCACCACAAGGGCAACCATGCATGGAGATGGAGATCGCCATGGGCATGCAGCGCACGTGGAGATGGAGATCACCATGCGTTGATGAAAGGGGCTATACCATATCACACATATATAAACTGCATGTGAAAGTTTATCCCTTTTATGCGCCCTTCTTTTGCATGATAGATGTTATTAAGTAGGGTGATCCCTCAAAGAATGTCAAGTAAAATTGCCTCCCCAATTGCTGCAACATCACATGTTAAGTATTTTTTAGTGGTGGGCCTATAAAATTAGCGTGCTGCTAATTCTCCTTAACGTGGTGTGTTTGTGTCGGAAACTTACGAGCGAAGCATTGGTTAACTTGTCGTGGCTATCAAAATAGTTTTGGGCCTCGAGGCATAAGAGTTGGCGTGGCATGAGATGTCCCCAACAAACAAGAGTCGTATAGAGATACGATTAGCAGGTGTTGCTTATCGAGTGATCTAGTCTTCTAGCGGTGATGCAAAAGCTCACTAGTTGACATGTGGATCTTGGATCTTGAATCACTAAGAATCAACGGAGGGATGTTGATTTTAGTGGGAGTAACGTTCTTATTAAAATGTTTAATTTGAATTACTCTTTATGAATACATGTCTTAGTGTTTTGCATATTTCTGTTGTAGATCAATGGCACCACCTGCTCAACCCAGTTTTTCGTTGAAATCAATCCTAGAAAAGGATAAACTGAATGGAACAAACTTTACCACCTGGTATAGAAATCTGAGAATTGTTCTCAGGCATGATAAAAAGGAACATGTTCTAGAGGAACCCCTTCTAGAGGAACCTGCCGAGAATGCTAAAGCCACGGCCAGGAATGCCCACCAGAAACGAGAGTCAAACGAGATCAGCTGTCTCATGTTGGCTTTTATGGAGCCCGATCTGCAGCAGCATTTCAAAAACATTGAGGCTTTCGATATGATCGAGAACCTCAAGAGCATGTTTCAGATGCAGGCAAGGACCGAAAGGTTCAACGTTTGGCGATCCGTGATGGATTGTAAACTGAAAGAGGGTGATCCACTGAGCCCGCATGTGATCAAGATGATCTGATACATGCAAGCTTTGGATCGGTTAGGCTTCCCACTTGGGGAGGAATGTCCACGGATACAATTCTGGCTTCTCTTCCGACTAGCTATGGGGCGTTCATCTCGAACTTCCATATGCACGGCATGGAAAAGAAGCTCACTGAATTGCATGGGATGCTAAAAGTGGCAGAGCAGCATATCAATAAAGGCACGCATCAAGTGTTGATGGTGCAGAACACGGAAAAGTTCAAGAAGAGCTGGTCCAAGAAAAAGACTAAGGCAAAGGGCAAGGAGGCAACTCCTACTGTCGTCGCCGCACCCAAGTCCGGACCAAACAGGGGGACCATTTGCTTTCACTGCAAGGAAACCGTCCACTGGAAGAGGAACTGCAGCAAGTGGCTTGCCCAGATAGGCAAGAAGACTGGAAGTGTGACTTCTTCAGGTACACTTCTTGTATATGTTATAGACATTTTTCTTGCTGATATTTCTAGTAGCTTTTGGGTATATGATACCGGATCGGTTGTTCACATATGCAACTCGATGCAGGGGCTAAGAAGGGCTAGGAATGTTGCAAGAGGAGAAGTTGACATACGCGTCGTGAATAAAGCAAGAGTTGATGCATTAGCCGTCGGCACCATGCAACTTAATTTACCTTCACGATTTGTAATGGAACTTGATAATTGTTATTACGTTCCTGCATTGAGTCGAAACATTATTTCAGCCTCATGTTTGATGAGGCAAGGTTATGAATTCAGTATTAAGGACAATGGTTGTTCTATTTACTTGAATGAAATGTTTTATGGCTTTGCACCTGTTAAGAATGGGTTATTTATATTAAATCTTGAAGGTGAATCGGTCTATAACATAAATGTCAAGAGGCATAAGCCTAACGAGATAAATCCGACTTACATCTGGCACTGTCGACTAGGACACATTAGTCAAAAGCGCATGAAGAAGCTCCATGATGATGGAATTCTGACTTCATTTGATTTTCAATCATTTGAGACATGTGAGTCCTGCCTACTCGGCAAGATGACTAAGACTCCTTTTGCAAAGAGTTGTGAGAGGGCGTCTGAGCTATTGGAACTTATACATAGTGATGTATGTGGACCAATGAGCACGATAGCTAGAGGTGGTTTCCAATACTTCGTGACTTTTACCGACGACTTTAGTAGATATGTATATGTCTACTTGATGAGGCACAAGTCAGAAACTTTTGAAAAGTTCAAGGAGTTTCAGAACGAAGTGGAAAATCAACTCGACAAGACAATCACGCTTCCACGATCTGATCGTGGCGGTGAGTATATGAGCCAGGAGTTTGATGATCATCTGAAGAGCCGTGGAATAGTTCCACAACTCACTCCTCCTGGTACGCCACAGAGAAATGGTGTGTCGGAACAGAGGAATCAGACTTTGTTAGACATGGTCCGATCGATGATGAGTCAGTCAGATTTACCCTTGTCATTTTGGGGATACGCTCTAGAAACCGCAGCTTTCACACTAAACAGGGTACCATCAAAGTCCGTAGATAAGACACCATATGAGATATGGACTGCAAAGAGTCATAGCTTGTCTTTTCTAAAGATTTGGGGTTGTGAAGCATATGTCAAGCGACTCCAGTCGGACAAGCTCACACCCAAGTCGGACAAGTGCATATTCGTGGGATATCCTAGGGAAACCTTGGGATATTACTTCTACAACCGTGAAGAGGGCAAAGTGTTTGTCGCTCGACATGGAGTTTTCCTTGAGAAAGAGTTTCTCAATCGGAAGGCTAGTGGGAGGTCGGTCCGACTCGAAGAAATTCGAGAGCCACACGGGGACGTTCCGACAGGTGATTCAATCACGCCGGAGTTAGTCAGGGAACCCGTAGTGGAATCGGCGCCGGTTCCACATAGGTCGGAAAGGTTGCGCAATATGCAGGACTGCAATGTGTTGTTCTTGGAGAATAACGAACCGACCACATATGCGGAAGCGATGGTGAGCCCTGATTCCGAGTTATGGCTTGAGGCCATGAGATCCGAATTAATGTCCATGGATGACAATCAAGTTTGGAACTTGGTTGATCCGCCAGATGGCGTTCGAGCCATTGAGTGCAAATAGATCTTTAAGAAGAAAACTGATATGCATGGAAATGTTATAGTCCATAAGGCTCGACTTGTCGCTAAAGGTTATCGACAAGTTCAAGGAGTTGACTACGGTGAGACTTATTCACTGGTAGCGATGCCTAAATCAATTCGGATCATTCTTGCTATAGCTGCATATTTCTACTATGAGATATGGCAGATGGACGTCAAAACGGCTTTCCTTAATGGAAATTTAACTGAGGACGTGTATATGATACAACCTGAGGGTTTTGTCGATCCAAAGAATGCGGGCAAGGTATGCAAGCTTCAGAGATCCATTTATGGATTGAGGCAAGCATCTTAGAATTGGAACATTCGTTTTAATGAAGCGGTCAAAGAGTTTGGCTTCATCAAGAATGACTATGATCATTGTGTATTCAGGAAGGTCAGTGGGAGCTCAGTTGCATTTCTGATCCTATATGTGGATGACATATTGTTGATTGGAAATGATGTTCAAATGCTTGAATCTGTCAAGGACTCATTGAAAAATAGTTTTTCGATGAAAGACTTGGGAGAAGCAGCTTATATTTTGGGAATTAAGATTTATAGAGATAGATCGGGAAGGCTTATTGGATTAAGCCAAAGTACGTATATAGACAAGGTGTTGAAGCGGTTCAACATGCAAGATGCCAAGAAAGGGTTCTTGCCCATGTCACATGGCATTAGTCTTAGCAAGACTCAGAGTCCTTCGACTCCTGATGAGCGAAGATGCATGGATGGGATTCCGTATGCTTCGGCTGTCGGGTCCATCATGTATGCTATGGTATGTACTCGTCCCGATGTTAGCTTTGCTCTAAGCGTAGTAGGCAGATACCAGGCTGATCCAGGTGAGAGTCACTGGACAGCGGTAAAGAATATCCTTAAATACTTGAGAAGAACAAAGGATATGTTCCTAGCTTATGGAGGTGAGGATGAGCTCATTGTAAAGAGTTACACTGATGCTAGATTCCAAACCGATAGGGATGATAGTCGATTGCAATCTGGGTTTGTGTTCATTCTGAACGGAGGAGCAGTGAGCTGGAGGAGTGCCAAGCAAGATACGGTAGCTGATTCTACAATGGAGGCTGAGTACATTGCGGCTTCTGAAGCTGCAAAAAAGGTGTTTGGGTGAAGAATTTTATTTCTGCTCTTGGAGTGGTTCAGGACTCGTCCAATCCGTTGGACCTCTATTGTGATAATAGTGGTGCTATTGCACAAGTCAAGGAACTACGGAACCATCATAAAACCCAACACATACTCAGGCGTTTTAACCTCATTCGCGACATTGTCGAGAGAGGCGATGTAAACATATGCAAGATACACATGGATGCAAATGTTGCTGATCCATTAACGAAGCCTCTCCCGTAGTCGACGCATGAGATGCACATGAGGTCCATGGGCATACGATGCCTAGATGATTGACTCTAGTGCAAGTGGGAGACTGTTGGAGATATGCCCTAGAGGCAATCATGTGGTGATTTCGTTTCCTATGTATTCATGAGTATTTTGTATTTTCCTTGAACATCATCAGTGATATGTATCAATAAGTATGTGTCTTATTTGTGAGACTATATATAGTATGATGATTGTTCTAATAGTCCCTAGTTGTTAAGGTTATGCGGACACATATTTTTTACTAGTATACGATTCAGTTGATGACTACGTTTCACAAGTCATGTGCATAGAGATGCTAAACTGATAGTATGGACTCGGGGATTGAGATCACCAAGTCGGACAGACCCACTTTGAGACACAGCGAGATAATGTCATTTGTTACTCTCAAGCACAATGTATATGCCATGTCCTAGACCTGAGGTCATCGCATGTTCTCGGGATGAGGATCGACTTACTTAGGGTCTATCAAACGCTACTCCGTAACTGGGTAGTTATAAAGGTAGCTTTCGGGTGAGTCGTGAGACATGCCGCGAGACATGGTTAACCAAGATGGGATTTGCCCCTCGTGTGATCAGATTCAGAGAGCATGGCCATGCGACATGGGTTAAGTTTTAACCCAGTTTGGGAATCTGCATCACGGTTTCGAGAAGAGATGTCGAGCTACCACAAGGGTGACAAGTACTCGCCTTGAGCTCTACAACCTATATCATGAGGCAAAAGGAATGTTGTATATGACACATTGTCGAGGTTCGTCTAATGACTTTGCGCACACATGGGAGTTGGCACGTTCTGCTAGGAGCCGCTACCGACTATCGACTCGGGTTGTGTCCATGTGTACGTGAACCTATAGGGTCGCACACTTAAGGGATTGCAGCCCATTCAGATTGGATCCGAATGGAAAATGGGATGGACTCGTCGTGGGCCTCAAGTGTTGAGCCCACCTCGGAGGTCTATATAAAGGGGAGTGGGCACACCTTTCAGCGTTGATCTTTTTCCTCCCGTCGACAGCCACCGCCACTCCCCACGCCACCATGCCGTGCGATCGGACCTAGCAGTCCGCCGCCCGATGCTGCCCCCGTACGTGTGGATACCTTGGAGGCATCGCATCTGCGGTGCTTGGACGAACCATTGGAGGGATCCGTGAGGGACTGTTCGAGTGATCCGCGAGGAGCTGTTCGTGGGAGATCGCTGTTCGTGGGAGATCGGCTACGCGAGGAGGAGACGAATCGGCTGATCGACTACACGCATCACCAACTCTACTTCCGCTGCGGTGACTGCGCGTCTAGTGGTAAACTTGAACCCGTGATCTACTTCCAGCAGCATGTTCTTGTGTGCGCGGTAGAAATGTTTATTTGGCGCTAGCGTAGCGTACCGCGTGTTCCAACACCACTAAGGCTGAAGGTTAAAATGGCACTATCGAGAACACTCTTTATGTGCGTGTAAGCCCTCTTCTTGATGTTCTTCGCTGAGTCCAAGTACAGAGCATGGGAGTATTGTGGGTACAGACAGATGAGGACGCCCCCCCCCCGTTGCGCAAAATAAGTACACCTAAAATTAGCCTACATGCTTGCAAAGGAATGATTAAAACTTACGAAAGGATATCCGCGGATGACTTACGTGGGATGATAAGGCAGGAGAATCGTTTCCTTGTACTTATTAGCGACCATGAACTCGCCGATGTACTTGCTCACATAGTCACGGTGCTCTTTGCAGACTGCCAAGAAGCTCTCGTGCATATAGTACGGGTCCGCGACACAGATATATTTTATGTTCTCGCGCCTGATGATGTAGTTGAGATACAGCGCATACATGCGGATGAACTGAAAATCCAGCTTGGTCATGTGGAACATGTCGTAGATGTAGTCAAATCGCAGGATGAACTTATCCGCGGGCCATATATCGACGTATAACCTCCCACCCGGAACCTGAGCCGCGTAAAGCGGGTATCCTAGTTTTTCCAAGATGAGAAGGCTTTTCTCTCTGACCAGCACATCATCATGAAGTCTCCTTAGATCTTTGTTCAGTATGTCCTCTAGCGCTTTCTGAGGTAGGATCGGGTGGCCGGTGACATGAAAACGCTCCGCACCTACGACAGGTATTCTGTCTACCTCCCGGGGCTTCAAAGGCGGCTGGCTACTTGAAGCAACTCTGGCGCCTTTAGAGCCTTTCCTCTCCGGTCTCCTCCTTTGCTTCTTGGCGGGTGGCGGTAGTGAGCCCACCATACCTTCCCTAACCACCACCCCCAGTGTCGTCGGGCTAAACAGTGGACAGCCCTCGCGTTGTTCTTGCTGGGTAGAGGCGGCATCTGGAGGCGTCTCCTGCGAGGATCGCATGAAGAGAGACTTTTTGCAATCAGCCTTAGGACGTTCCGGCTCCGGCAAATCAGGCAGCATCAAGTCATCTCCACGCTCGTAGCCAGAGTCATAGTCCCGAGCATCGTCATAGGCGGTATTGATATACTGGTTAGGGTCATCATCCTCCTCCTCCATGACATCATCAGCATTTGCTTCTTCGACCGGGGCGACGCCATCTGGCACTAATGGAGGCTCTCCCTCGCATCGTCCGCTATCACCCGCCACGACAGGTGCAGGTAATTGGGTAGGTGGGGTGGTGTTCATACCTTGTTGAGGAGTTGTCGTTGATGCGCTACCGGGCGCCTCGACACGAAGAAGTGTCTTCGGCCAAGGCAACGACCAGCTCTTGCATGAGCCAATCCGTTTAGGGGTCTCGTCGTCATCGACTGCTACCGGAGGAGGCAAATCCTCGAAGCACGCTTTGACACTGGCCACGCAAACTTTGAAGACGCTATGTGGCATCTGTCGGTCGTGTAACATGCGGTCCTTCGGCTTCACGATCATTGCCTTTCCCATATCCACCTTCTGGCCGTTGATGTTGTACAATAGTGTGCACGGGGTTTCGTCGGCCTGCGAAGACATGTCTGCGACGTCAAACATCCGAAAGGCAACTGAAACGGAAGACTATAGATATGCTGGTCAAGAGGGTATGACACGTAATTACCGTGAGGGCGTCGAGCTCAGCCAAAGACGAAGCCCCGCCGAGCACGTCAGAGACGGAGGACGGGCTGCTATGAACAGGAGCGGGACCAGGTACGGGAGCATGTGCGGTGGCGTGAGCAGGTGCTGGTGGTGTGTTGTTCACCGAATTGCTCCCGACGTAGCTGGGAAGGGGAAAGTCCGCTGGCCCTTTATCTGGATTTTTCTTCGTCCATTCAAAAAATGCCCGAAGCAAGTTGGAAATGGAAGATGTGAAGTCAGCCGTGACGCCAGCTACCGCTGCACTGACCCTTGCATCGACTATCTTTTCCAACTCTTCTTTGGTCTCAGCTTTGGACTTATTTACCGCAAGCGCGACCTTCTAGTCGATGGTCTATTGAGTAAGCAACTGTCTCTGCCTTCTTTCCTCCGGCTTCTCATGGTAGCACGTCTTCCACGAGGCGCCATCTCCGACACCGAGCACACGTCCATACGACGGCGGTTTGTCCTCCGTCACCTTTTTCAGTATGTTCAGGGCCCGGTTGAAAGGGGTGTCGCAGTTGGGCCTCGCCGACGAATGAGAAGACTCGTCGCTTTCGGCTGCCTTTTGGTGCTACTCTTTCTGCAAAAGGAACATGGATGGTTTACAAATGTGACAAAACTTGTTGTCAAATTGATTGGAAGCAAATATCAGGTGGTAATATAACAATTACCAGTAGTCTCATGAACTCCCTCGTGTTCGGGTCTGTGTAAAAGACTTTATTGACAGGGTCCCACTTGTATCGGGCCCTGATCCAGTCATGCTCCTGCGGGTCGGTGAACTCCGCCAAGGTGTCTGGGATTCCGTGACTTTCACGTTCGGCGTCCTCCTTGGCCCATACGTGCCTCTTCCCCTCGTAACCACGGCTTCCGAGGCTGTGGGGAGGCGTGTTCCTGGCCTGGAGCGCCTTCATTTTCTCTGACTTTTTCTTGACTTCTTCTTTAGCGCAAGTCTCCTTGAATTTTTCGAAGTCCTCTTTCGTTAGTGTCGGATTGTCAACATGAATCTTGGACCACAGTTCATTCTTCGCAATCGCTTATTTCACCCGTAATTTCCAGGCGGACAAGTCGTTGGTGAACATCGTCATCGCCTTGTTGTTTATCTTTATCATGGGTTCGTCCTTCCATGGAAGTTCGCTTTCAGTCCGCCCGGGGAACAAGAACCTATTGTGCAACTTCGTTAGGAGCATGTGCTCCATATGTGGTATCTTCTTTAACTTTTCGTCGTTGATGTTGGCGGTTTCCCTGAGGATGCATCCTAGTTGATTTCCGTAGCACACGCGTACTTCCTCTGGCACCGTTGGCTCTAATTTCTTGGGGTGCATCGCCATGACCATAATTTTTCCGATGCCGAGCTCGTTTGGTTTTCGTGTCCTCTTCGGCTTCGGTCCTTCACCGGTCTCGGGGTGGTGTCGGTGCCGGCGGTGCCAGTGTCGGTGCCGGTGTTGGTGTCGGTGTTGGGGTTGGTGCCACTACCACCCTGCACCCGCAACTGGTGTTCGTCCAGGTAATCGAAATAATTATTTGCTGCCTCGATGGGGTCTTCTTCGAGGCGACCAGAACCCCCGGCTTCCGCGTGGTCAGACATGTTTCCTATGATTATTTAAGTATGCTAGTTTAATTCTAGGCCGAATAAAATGAATAATGAAGAGAAAAAGGGGCCTATATTTGGTCAGAATGTTGATTCATTCCCCTTCGGGCAAATCCCGGGCACCTGATATGTACTAGTTTCTAGCACAAGTCATGCCGAAAATCACGGAAATTTTTGGCATGACCTTTGCTAATAAGTGGACATATGGAGCTCCTGAAATTTGTCGGAACGGAAATGAATCAACATTCCGGAAAAACATAGGCCACTCGGATATTGTTCGACATTCAACCAACATTGCAAAATCATATAACATCAATGACATATATCATATAACATCAATGACATATGAGCATCACAGGAGCACATATATAAAGCAAGAACAACACGGACCACACCATTTTTTCATTTTCATAACAAGGCTTTTGTTGAACCTAATATGTTATCGCATGAAACCTTATTAGTACCAATGAGTCTTTCCATTAGTTACAGAAAAAAGTTACAATACAAATAATAAGCCCTGTGACTTTATAAGTTCCAAATAGACCTATGATTATGTATGCTTGTTTGTAGCAACTGTTTGAGGCACAAACTGTCACACTGCACAATACAAACCCTGTTTAACATAAGCCTTGAGGTTATTTTCTTTGTCACAGTTGCTACTAATGATTGTTTCCACCACTTGATTTGTCGTCCTCTAAGCTACAGCAAACACTATGATTTGGGCAGTAGCATCAGATCAATTCCAAATCATGCACCCACATTACACCACTAACTAATATCCCCCTAACCCTCCACTCCTAGTAAGGGTTCATATTAGAGAGAGAGAGCAGAGAGCAGAGAGAGAGCAGAGAGAGAGAGGAGGGCAGGGGAGAGGAGAGGGAGAGGCTTACGGGGCGGCGGCGAGGTCGAGGGCGGGGGAGACGGTGACGGCGGCGAGGTCGAAGGCAGGGGAGAGGGCGGCGGCGGCGAGGTCGAGGGCGGGCCCGCGCGGCGACGATGAGGTCGAGGGAGGGCTCGGGCGACGGCCGACGTCGAGGTCGACTGCGGGCAGGGGCGACGGCCAGCGACAGAGTGGGGGGAGAGGTGGAGAGGGGGGAAAAGGACTTGGCGAAATTTTGAGCTCGCGCGGTGGGGGGTTACCTAAAAATAGCAGTAGCGCTGGATTAGGATCCAGCGCTATAGCTAACTTAGCTATAGCGCTGGGACCTAACCCAGCGCTACTGCTAGGTATTCCGATTTTTAGTTTATTTTAATTCTAAAATACACATAGCAGTAGCACTACTGCTACCCATTCCAATTTTTATTATTTTCCTTTTCTAGTTTTTAGTTTTGTTTTCTTTTTATTATTTTCCTTTCCTTTTCTGTTTACTTTTCTTTTTCTTTTGTATTGTTTTCTCCCTTATGTTTCTGCTTTTTGTTTTTCGCCCGACGGCCTCACACGCAGTCGACGAGAACGTCGATCTCCCTCGCTCTCCCACACCGCGCGAATATCACCGGAACCATGTGGTGGTAATTGAAGGGGATACGATGTATACAGCATTTGACCGATAATGGTTACTTAAGTGCGTACACAAAATAGATACATATATATAAATGATGGTTTCTCAGCTGCGTCGACGACGTTTCACATTGAGCTTATTAACTTTCTTGTTCGTTGTCGTATAATTGAGCCCCTCGTTATGACTTTTCCGGCACCATGGAGTACGATCTTTCTTAGGTAATGTAGTCTTGATTCTTCTTTTCACGTATGCTTCATCGTCATCGTCATCTTCCCTCATAGGGTTTCCGTATTGGTCGTAGCCTTCCTCGTTGGCGATTCCATCCATTCCGACGATGCTCCTTTTGCCTCTCCTCACGACAACACGACCAGGATTGGTCGGGTTGGTTATGAAGAAGCATTGTGTCAAGTGCTTAGCGTGTACCCATCGCTCAATTTTGGCGATGACGTTAATGTTCACGGTAGCGCTATTCGCCTCGGGTATAGACATGGTAGTGAAATACTTGTTTTCTCTTACGACGGCCTTAGCCCATCTGACACGGAACATCGTCGCATCATGTAATTCACCGTAGTCAAGCTCCCAGATCTCTTAGACCCTTCTGTAGAATCTTTTAGTTGTGCCATTGGCATCGGTCACGCATTCAATCGTCACCCCTGAGTTCTTGTAATCACTGTCCATGTTTTGGCCTCCGTGTAGAACGTGTACCCGTTGATATCGTATGCCTGATAGGACGCGAGTTTGGGCGCGGGGCCATGTGCTAAGGTGTGTATGAGCAATCCGTCTGAACTGCCCTCTTCAGGGCGATTAGCAAGAATTTTCTCTTTGAACCAACGCAAGAAAGTGGCATTGTGCTCTACAGTAACTTTGTCGTCCGTCTTGCGCATCCCCTGATCATGGTACTTCTTTGCGATGGTTTCTTTGTGCAGTGTCACATAATCATCTACCACATTTAGGTGTTGTAGGACTACTAAGTTAGCCCTGTTAAAGTCGTCCCGTCGATCCGAGTAGTCCACGTGCAATTCCCTCCGACCGTTGTTGTGACCTTCTCCTTCGAGCCTCCCATGGTACTTATTGACGGGCAAACCAACAACAGGGTCTCCGCCGCCTATATAATTCTCGCAAAAGGAGATGCACTCTTGGGTCAGATAACCCTGGACGATGCTCCCATCGGGACGGGACATGTTACGAACGAATCCTTTGATGACCCCATTCATCCTCTCGAATGGAATCATGCTGTGAAGGAATGTCGGCCCGAGGTCGATGATATCGTCCACGATGTGGACACACAGATTCACCATGACGTCAAAGAACACGGGAAGGAAGTACATCTCAAGCTCACATAGTATGACAATGATCTCTTCTCGTAGCCTTCAGAGCTGCTTCACACCGATGGACTTTCGAGAGATAACGTCGAAGAAGTTGCAGAGACCAGTAAGCGTGTCACGGACGTGCTTGTCCATTATCCCTCTAATGGCAACCGGGAGTATCTGCGTCATCATCACGTGACAGTCATGAGACTTCATCCCACTAAACCTTTTCTTCTTGGTGTCTAGAAATCTGCTTATCTTCCCACAGTAACCGGAACTGACTTTGATTCCCGTAAGGCACTTGATGAATTGATCGATCTCCTTCGTACTTAAGGTGAAGCAAGAAGGGGGGCAATAATTCTCCTCCTTCTTGTTGACTATTCTACCCCTTGGCCCCGCCTCCGCCTCCATCTCCGTCTCCTCCGTCGACTTTTTACGGGGATGTGGAGATCTCTCCTGATCTCCAAATCTTCCAAGTCTTTCCTTGCCTTCGGCCCATACTTGGTCTTGTCCGGCATGTTCATCAGTGTGCCAAGCAAGCTCTCGAGGAAATTATTCATGATATGCATTTGATCAAGGCAATGAGGCGTGTCGTGATTGTGCCAGTACTCTAAGTCCCAGAAAACAGACCTCGTTTTCCATACCTTCTGCAGCGGCTCCGGTGCCTTTTCCATCTTTCCCGGCGCCAGGCACTGTTCCCAGTTATTCAACAGCTCGTTGATTTTGGCGCTGCTCCTCTTACACGGAGGTCCTTGATGCTCAGCCAAACCATTGAATAGATCTCGACGTTTTCTCCACGGGTCATCCTTCTCGAGCCATCTACGATGCCCCATGTACATGATTTTCCTAGACCCGCCATCTTTCGTTGACGTAAGCTACTGAGACGTTGTATCATCCATGCACCTCATGCATCCGCAGTATCCGTGGCACACCTGGCCTGAAGTGTACCCGTAACCGAGATAGTCGTGCACCGTCGTCATCAGCGCGGCTCTCATATAGAAATAATCTCCTGTGCTGGCGTCCCATGTCTTGACCGGCGATTTCCATAACGTGTCTAACTCCTCTTTCAGAAGCCCCATATACATGTTAATATTATTTCCCGGTTGTTTTGGCCCTTGAATCAGCGTGCTCATGTGTATGTACTTTGTCTTCATGCACAACCATGGGGGGAGGTTGTACATCCATACAAAGACGGGCCATGTGCTATGGTTGGTGTTCTGGTTTCCAAACTGATTCATGCCATCGGTACTCGCACCAAGCATGATTTTCCTTGCATCTTCTTCGAAAAATCGATATTCGGTGTTGAATGCTCTCTACGGGCTAGCATCTGCGAGGAGTCTCAGCTTCGGATCATCTCCATCGTCGGGTTTCTTCCTCTCCACGTGCGAGCGCATGAGCTTTGCTTCCTTAGGATGTACGAAATACCGCTGCAGACAGGGAGTGATCGGAAAGTAGCATACAACTTTCTGATGAGCTTTCTTTCCTGCCTTCTTGTATCGAGAAGCATTGCACACTGGACAGCTGGTTTTTTCCGCGTGCTCCCCCCCCCCCGATAAACGATGCAATCGTTGATGCATGCGTGGTATCTAATGTGCGGCAGATCAAGAGGGCAAAGGATTTTCTTGGCCTCCTCGACACTAGTAGGACACAGGTTTCCCGTGGGAAGACCTTTATTATGTAGATACTTCAAATGCTCATCGAGGCTTTTGTCTGTCCATTTGTTTTTGGCCTTCGTCTTTAGAAGTTCGTGCATGAAACTCAAGCGGGTCACCTCGAGATCGCAACCATCATACAATGGAGTCTTCGAGTCTACTTCAAGTTGCGCCAGCTTGGCCTCCTCTCTAGAAGCAGCTCTGTCGCTAGTCGTACTCTTGCGAAGGAGGTCTCGAACATGAGGGTCCTGCATGACTGAACTTAGTAGCATTGAAGACTGCGGCGTGTCCGTCGCCTCTTCTCCGCCATGTCCGGACTCTTCTTCGCCGTGTCTGGAATCTTCTCTGCCGCCATGTGCGGACTCTTCTTCGCCGTGTCTGGAATTTTCTCCGCCGCCATGTCCAGACTCTTGCCCGCCGCCATGTCCGACGCCATCGTCTTCGTGTCGATCGGTCATCTCTTCGTCTAGCCCCATGTCGTTATTCCCTGCCATGTGGACGTCCTCATCATCATCTTCACTTATCCACCGAGTATAGCCATCCATGAAACCATACATCAGCAGGTGCGCCTTCAAACTGCCACGATCAAAAGGGTCCAAAATGAGTCCTTCTTTGCATCTTGTACACGGACATCTAATCCCAATCCGATTATTTGCATACAAGTCCATCACCACGGATTGCAAGTCTCGCTCCACCTTCCTTCCACTCACCTTCATGACTGCACGGTATAACAAGCAAATGGGTCATAAACAAATTTCATGCATGCATCAAAGTCATATAAAAATTTGGCATGACCTTGCCTAAAAATACGACATATCGAGTTTGCTCGAAATTCACCGAAACAGAAATAAATCGACATTTCGGCCAAACATAAGCAACTCACGGGGCATGTCACTCACACAAATCCCTTCATATCGCAAACACACATATTCCCATTCTTGAAATGCACAACTTTTTACTCACCTATACCCCGAGAGAGATTGTGCACGGTTAGATCATTAGGCCTTCGCGACCTATAGGGATCAAAAGTGGATGGCTAAATAGCTAGCTAGATCTAGTTGTTGGGAGGAGAGATGACTCTAGCTAACTAATGGAGAGCGAGAGAGATGATCTAGCTAGATCTATATGTATGGAAGGAGGGCGAGCCAAATAAATGTAGAAGATAGAGCTAGAAGAGGCCATTGATGGAGAAGAATTATGGTGGAGGGGGGCATTAATGGAGAGAGAAGAGAGGTGTAGAAGGAAGAGAGAAGAAGAGCAATAATGGTGGAGAAGTAACTTAGAGAGGGGAGAGGGGAAAGGAGGGGAGAGGGCAAAGGGGGGAGGAAGGGGGAGAGAGGGGGTGTGTGGGTGAAAAGGTGGCACCAGCCTCGATTAGTAGTAGCGCTGTAATACACACAATGCTACTGCTATGGGCATCCGTAGTAGAGTTTGTGTGGAGCAGCGCTACTACTAAGTGGGGCCCTGTAGCAGTAGCGTTTTTCATGCAGCGAGCGCTACTGCTAAAATATTAGCAATAGCACTTTATTATGGGCAGCGCTGCTACTACAGCTAGCGTCGGTGGGCTCGTTGGGTTCCACTTAGCAGTAGCACCGCTTATATTTCCAGCGCTATTGCTAAGGCTTCACTTATAGCGCTGCCAAAAGCCAGCGCTACTGATAATTAGCAGGAGCGGTTGTTATTTTCCAGCGCTACTAATGATGTCCTACCTATAACGTTTTTCCTAGTAGTGCCCTCTCACAAAAGAAATATGATTCTAGTTGGCCAAACTATTTCAATAGATCGGAGAGATTTACGAAGCTATAATAATTATTTAAATAAGAATCATAATATAAATTAGATAAGACTCAAACCTTTTTCATGAATAATCTAAACATGAACCCACAATTCATCGGATCCCAACATGCCCTGTTGTGTGCTCCTTCCCTCTTGCGGCCTCTGGTCTCCTCCCAAAGCTTCCAGGTCTTCTATTGGTCTAGCAAAATCATAAAAAAGTTTCGGGGAAATTGGACTTTGTTTGGTACTGTAAATCGGAAAAGTCAAAAACATGCATAAAACAGCAACTGGCACTAGGCACTGGGTTAATAGGTTAGTGCTCTAAAATAATATGAGTTGGTAAATAATCACCCAAAAAAGCATCCTAGAATGATAATATTATAGCATGGAACAATAAAAAATTATAGATACGTTGGAGACGTATCAAGCATCCCCAAGCTTAATTCCTGCTCATCCTCGAGTAGGTAAATGAGAAAAACAATATTTTGATGTGACATGCTACCCAACATGTAGTCTATTGCAGGTATGATCATTGAGAAACGATGAATTAACAAACATCAACATTGTAATACTTACAAACATAAGCAACATTATCATCAATTTTCAAAATATACAATCCTTAAAGAATGTTCACCCCCTATTTATTTTATCATATAAGAATAGCATGCCTCCGTCTTCACCACATAAATACAAATGTCAAGCACCACAGTGTCAAGTCAGGCAATTGGATCGTACTTCTTAACACGCTTCAACTTTTTATTACTTACGCAATATATGAGCGTGAACCATGGATATATCATAAAGGTAGAATACAATATGGTGGTAGGTTTCAAAAGGGTAAAAGTGGAGAAGAAATTCTCGCATCAACTAGGCGTATCAACGGGCTATGGAGATGCCCATCCATAGATGTCAATGCGAGGACTAGGAATTGCCATGCAATGGATGCACTAGAGCTATAAGTGTATGAAAGCTCAAATGAAGCTAAGTGGGTGTGCATCCAACTTCCTAGCTCATGAAGACGTCGGGCATTTCAGGAAGCCCGTCATCGGAATATACAAGCAAAATTCTATAATGAAAAATTCCCACTGGCATATGAAAGTGATAAAACAAGAGACTCTCTATATTGAGAACATGGTGCCACTTTGAGGCACAAGTTTGGAAAAAGAGGTAGTAGCACCATCCCTTCTCTCTTTTCTCTCATTTTTTTTCTTTTCCCCCCTATTTTTCTCTATTTTCTCTCTTTTTTCTTTTTATTTCTTTTCTTTTTCGTCTGGAATCTCATCCCAACTTGTGGGGGAATCATTGTGTCCATCATGCTTTCCTCACTAAGATAGTGCCCTAATAATGATGATCATCACACTTTTATTTACTTACAACTCAACATGAAAACTATAGTATGACTCTATATGAATGCCTCTCGCAGTGTACCAGGATGTGCAATGATCAAGCGTAACATGTATAAAAAATGATGAACGGTGGCCTTGCCACAAATACTATGTCAGCTTATATGATCATGAAAAGCAATATGACAATGAAAGTACTAGTCATATGATGTAACGGTGGAAGTTGCATGGCGATATATCTCGGAATGGCTATGGAAATGCCATAATAGGTAGGTATGGTGGCTGTTTTGAGAAAGATATAACAAGTCTTATGTGCAACAGAGCGTATCATGTCACGGGCTTTGGATGCACCGGCGAATGTTGCACCGATCCTTGAGGTGAGAATGGGCAATGCACGGTGCTGAAGAGGCTAGGGAATATGAAAAAGTGAGAGTGCGTACATCCATGGATTCACATTAGTCATAAAGAACTCACATACTTATTGCAAAATTTTATTAGCTCTCTTGAAGCGAAGTACTACTTGCATGCCCCTAGGGAGGAGGTTTGGAGGAGTTAACCATCGTGCGCCTCCGACTTAAACAGCACCTGGATTTCAACATGGAATAAGTATGCTCACACATCATCACCATGCTATAAAAAATATTTACATGAACAGAAAGTTAACACCCTCTAATGCAAAATACTTTTACTAACCAATGATCATGCACTCATGCCCTTTCATACTACCACATCAATATCATTAACCCACAATTTCTCTTTTATGTGGTACATGAATTTTGATAATGCACTCATTGGATACCTATTATTTTTGGAATAGTCTTATAACCCATGCAAATTACCGTCACTATTTAATAACTCTCAAACAAATATAATTGAAGAACGAGAGTGCAATTATTTCTATAAAATCTATACGCCATCGTTCTCTAAAAGATATAAGTGAAGTACTAGAGCAACTACTAAGCTCAAAAGATATAAGTGAAGAACAAAGAGTATTCTAACAAATCATGGTGATCTTGTGTCTCTCTCAAGTGGGTGTGTATAGCAAACAATTATTGTGGAAAACTAAAACAAAAACAAACCAAAGCAAATGACCCTCCATGTAAAACACATATCATGTGATGAATAAAAATATATCTACAAGTGACATACTGATGGATTGAGACGAAACAGGGGGTGCTTTCCGGGGCATCCCCAAGCTTAGTAGCTTGAGTCTTTCTTGAATATTACCTTGAGTTGCCTTGGGAATCCCCAAGCTTAGGCTCTTGCCGCTTCTTAGTCCTTCATCCATCGTGATAGCACCCAAGACTTGAAAACTTCAGCCCACAAAAATCAACAAAACCTTCGTGAGATCCGTTAGTATAAAAAACATATCAAATACTTTATGTACTGTTATAAATTGATTCTGATATTATTATTGCATAAGGTACTGTATTATAACTTCTCCATGGCTTATATCCCCCAATACAATCCATAGCATCATCAAAAGAAGCAAACTATGCAAGCAAAAACATTATTTGTTTAAAACTAATTAGTCTATAAAGATCTGTAGAGAACCTATACTTTTGCAACTCTAAAAATTCTAAAACTTAGTACAACCTGAATAATCTGTATAGAAATTTGGTGTAAAAATTTCAGATCAAAAAGACGTTCCAGTAAAATCATAAAAATTCCGCCGTGAGCGCCAAAGGGATCGATGGCTCGCGTTGTCATTAACAAAGAAGTCCGGAGCATGGACTCCTTCGTCCCTGGACAGATCTTCGCTTTTGGCAGCATTGTGCTACATGCTGACCCGACCGGCCATCTTGGCCGGGTCGGGAGTTTCACCACTTATCAAGAGGTCAAATTCGGGAACCTAGAGTTCTCCGTTGACTCTCGGGGTGATCTTTCGCTCACCGGGCTCGCAGTCTCATCCGACGCACCCGAGGACTCCGAGGCTTTAACCTCGGATGCCGCTTTTGACCCCGCCCACGAGACTAAACCCGGTGATGATCTGGCTTTTAGTCCGGATCCGGCCATGGCGCCAGATGGCCGGGTACCAGCTCCTGCCGAACACACTTCTTGTACGGACGCATCGGAAGTTAACTCCGAAAGCGCTGAGCAAATTGACCCGATCGAGCTCTCGACACTCAACGAAGCTCTAGATCGGATCTTATCGATGAAAATTACTGACGACCCAACCCCGATCCACGTTCAGATCGGTCTTAAAGCGGGTCAAGAGGAATTTTTCATCCCACCCACCACCCACTTCGTAGCCACTATCGAAGACTTAACCGATATGTTGGACTACGCCTCCGAGGAGGCAGAAGACATGGATGAAGAGGATCGCGCTCCCACCCCCGTCAACACCGGGCGATGGACTGCCACCTCCACCTATGACGTCTACATGGTGGATACTCTAGCCAATAATGACGAGCGCACACCCGCAAACAATGGTGATGAATCGGGTGAAGCGCCGTCAAGGCGCCGGAAACCGCGCAAACGATCAAAGACGAAAAAGGGAAGGGAAGCTATTGCTGGCACCGGGGAAAACGATACCCCGGAAGACCAAGGCGATCCCGATTTCCCCGAGCATCCGCTAGAGGACCAGGAAAGGCTGGAGGACCAGCGCGACCACGAAGATCCAAACGATTCCGAGGATGACAACTACCTCCCCCCTGTAGAGGAGGAGGACAGCCCGGAAGCCGAGGACTTCATCGTCCCCGAAAACATGGAGGATCAGGAACGGTTTCGGCAACAGCTTATAGCCACTGCCTGAAGCCTAAAGGCGAAGGAACGGCAGCTCAAGGCCGAACAAGATACCCTCAATGATAGATGGACGAGGGTCCTGTCAGCCGAAGAAGAATTCGGCACCGGTCTATTGGACCAACCCAAGAGCTATCCACGCCGATGGCTGCTGCCACAATTCGATGACGAGCTCACTAATACGCCGTCCCCCAAGCACACTCCATACGACCAGCCGGACCGCCCTCCCCGAGGACGAGATAGGACGGCTGGCGATGCCGGTTATAGGTCGGCGATACCCTGCAGAAGGGGAAAAGAGCCAATGGAGCCCGAGGACAGGTACGACATGCTACATGACCTGGATTATAGAACAGGCCGCACCAGATCCATCTACGGATCTAGAGGATACTCCCCCGGTAGACGGGACGAGTACCGGCCCTGGCTCGACCGAAACAATAGAGGTCGGGACCAAAACCGGGCCAGAACAGACGCCGACTATCGGCGCGATATAGCCTGGGTCAGAGGCGCTGCCCACCCACTGTGCTTCACCGACGAGGTTATGCATCATTAGTTTCCGGAAAGGTTTAAACTAGTGAACATCGAGCAATATGACGAAACAACTGACCCAGCAGTGTGGATCGAGGATTTCCTCCTCCACATTCACATGGCACGAGGAGATGATCTCCACGCCATCAAATATCTATCCCTTAAGCTTAAGGGGCCAGCTCGGCACTGGTTAAACAGTCTCCCCGAAAATTCTATCAGGAGCTGGGAGGCTCTCGAGGATGCATTCCGATCTAATTTCTAGGGCACCTACGTACGGCCTCCGGACTCCTCCGACCTAAGCAACATCGTCTAAAAGGCAGGAGAGTCCGCTCGACAATTCTGGAATCGGTTCTTGACCAAGAAAAACCAGATTGTCGATTGCCCAGATGCCGAGGCTATAGCCTCTTTCAGGCACAATATTCGGGACGAATGGCTGGCTCGCCAGCTCGGTCAGGATAAACCTAGGAGCATGTCCGCCCTTACATCACTCATGACCCGCTTTTGTGCGGGCGAGGATAACTGGCTAGCGAGATGAAGCCACAACCCCGAAGACCCTGGCACCTCCGAAGTTCGGGATGGAAATGGGAAACCACGACGCAACAAAAATAAACGCCGACACAGCACTAGCGACGCCGACGACACGGCCGTTAACGCTGGCTTCCGCAACCCTCGATCCGGGCAGCGGAAGAAGCCTCCTAAAGGCAACAGTGAGGGACCCACCCCGCTTGACAAGATCATGGAGAGGCCTTGCCAGATCCATGGCACTCAAGACAAGCCTTCCAACCACACCAACCGTAACTGTTGGGTGTTCAAACAGGCCAGCAAACTCGCAGCCAAGGAGCAATTCAAGGGCCCACGCAGCGAGGACGACGAGGAGCCCCGCGGTCCGAACAATGGAGGTGAGAAGCAGTTCCCTCCAGAGGTAAAAACTATGAAGATGATATACGCCACTCATATACCTAAAAAGGAGAGGAAGCGCGCACTTCGAGAGGTCTACGCCGTAGAGCCTGTAGCCCAGAAGTTTAACCCATGGTCGGCCTACCTGATCACCTTTGATCGACGAGATCACCCGACCAGTATCCGTCACGGGGGTTCGCCGGCCCTCGCCTTAGACCCCATTATTGATGGGTATCACCTCATTAAAGTTCTAATGGATGGAGGAAGTAGCCTCAATCTAATTTACTCAGATACGGTGAAAAAGATGGGTATAGATCCATCAAGGATCAAACCCAGCAACACCAGGCGTCGAGGCCCGGTGCACGGGCTCTGTAAGCCTGGAAGTGGTGTTCGGTTCTCCCGATAACTTCCATAGCGAGGACTTGATCTTCGACATCGTACCCTTCCGTAGCGGTTATCACGCCCTGCTGGGCCGCACAGCGTTCTCTCGCTTTAATGCCGTCCCACACTACGCATACCTCAAGCTCAAGATGCCCGGACCCAAGGGGGTCATTACTGTCAATGGCAACACAGAGCGTTCCCTCCGAACTGAGGAACATGCATTGGCCCTAGCGGCCGAATTCCATTACAATGACGATCGACCAATACAAAAATCTACCGTAAAGGCACGCAAGGCTGACAAATGAGCTCAGTCTCAACCCGAGCTCCCGGAATCTTATTGCCCCCAGAAATAGGGACACGTTCCTCACTGCACAGCCCTAGTGCCCATCAAATATGTGCCAAGATGGCACAACTTTGCACTCAAGATTCCATGGGCAGCAGTGAGGAACAACTATCGAAAGGAAAGTGTTCGTCTGGACCGAACTACGACCAGTACATGTCCTAGGACATACCACAGGTACCATCAAGGACCTGTTAAAGCGTAAAGCTCATCCATACTTCGGCGACTTCTCAAGATCTTCCTCCCAAGGTCCGCTCACCAACAACATCACCCTTAGAGGAATGCAACTCCCTAGGAGGCATAGGAACAGATTGGCAACAGGGCACATCGAGGACGTCAAGCCACCAATCGAAGACCCGTGGTACAATCTCTCCTTCGTAAATTCTATGTTTTATTTTCAAAATACCTGTAAACAGTTGCTCCGGCACTTTGAATTATAAGAGTTATTGAGCAAATAAAAGTCCATTATACATGGCCTCTCTGCTATATTTTATGGTAAATACTCTGTTCTTTACAACGCCTCCTGCACAACTGTTCGGCATACGTTATGATGCAACCGGCTAATAGACCGGGGGCTTGAATTTAAAAAATCGCCCTGAGCATCACCCCAGCACAACTGGTCGTGTGTTCGGCGTCTTGGATTTTGATTTATATGCATCGGATCCGAACTATGTCTTGGGTCAATAGTTGGGTTGCCCAGCTCCTGTGCTTGCCCTCTTACATTCCGCTCGTTCAGCTAAAAGGGCAAAGGGAGAACCACTGCGATTGTGTTTCCAGCTCGCCTGGTCAAGCACCTCAGGGGAGAAAGCCAAAAACTGACTGTCATAGTAAGCGAGAACCGGTCTGCAAATCCGAGCATAAGTGTCATACTACAAGATCAATAGAGGTTATTCCATTTTATACGATGGGTTGTGTACTTGTACAAACCATGTGATGCTGGCTTCGGCCCCGGTACATGCGAACATCACAACACACTAGGGGCTGGTCATCGGCCCCCGAATTTTTTACGCTCCTACGGCTAAGTGAAAGCGATAAAGCATCATAGTCCGATTGTCTTGTCCCCCTCGCACTACCGCCTTCGGGCACCGATACCTCGGCTAAGGGTCACAGTGCAGACATAGAGACACCTCGCGTAGTATCTACGTGGGGGCTGAAGCCGACGACTCGCAACTTTCAGATAAAACGGCCACCTGGGAGTCAAAATAAATACTAAAGACTTATAAGACATGATAGACCATGCAACACTAATTATAAAGCATTAAAAAGTCTTCGGACATATTACAACGCGCTCATTCATACAAAATATCTTTCGAGCATTGGGCCTCTATTGCCCGAGCACCCTCCATCACTGCGGAGAAGTATAGCTCGGGGAGCCTATGCCCCTTTTCAGGAGGCGGAGGTGCGGTGGCCATCTCGGTCGGCTTGAGCTTCGGCCAGTGCACCATGGTCTTCGCAAAGGCCATACGAGCCCCCTCGATGCATGTGGAACGCTTTAGCGCGTCAATCCGAGGGGCAGCATCGCATAGTTTCTGCAGCAAGCCGAAGTAGCTACTCGGCAACGGCACTTCGGGCCACAGCCGCATGCAGAGATCCTTCATGGCTGGCTCCGCCATCCTGTGCAGCTCCACCAGTTGCTTCATCTGCTCGATCAGGAGAGGAGAGTGCTCGAGGGACTCAAATTGTGCCTAGAATAGCCGAGCCTCATCCTCCTCCTCCCGCGAAGCATAGAACTTGTTCGCGTCCGCTGCACTCTTCTGGAGATCCGCACAGACGCCTGAGGAACACCACACCTGGGTGAGCAAAGCAAACCTGCTACCACCAAAGGCGCATTGTAGTGAATACGGCTTAACATCTATGACAGCCTTGACTTGGCAAACCTCCTCTTCAAAGGACTGCCTGTCCACCCGCTCCTTTTGGAGCTCAGATTTCAGCGCGGCTAGCTCGGTGGCTTGTTCTTTGCCTTTCTTCTCAAGGGCCTTGCATTTAGTGCCGGCATCCTTGAGCTCCTGCTGCACCTCCTCCACCCGGGCCTCATGCTTAGCACAAGCAGCTTTCAAAGTGGAAAGCACGGCTGCTGCTTGTTCGGTGGCGGCCTTGTCATCCGCGGCCTCTAGCTTCATCTTTTTGAGTTCGGCCTTGAGTTTTTCAACCTCCGAAACGGAATCTGTGGAAGTAATAAATAAATAATTACACTTGGCCACCAGTGCGGATCATTACCGATATACAGCCCGGATGTTACAATTCGGCTTAGCTTGTGCCTCGTCGAACCTCTTGTTCAGGCTGTCAAGCTCCTCTTCGGAGATCTTGAGCTTCCGATTTAGCTCGGTAAGCTCAGCGGCATTAAGGGCTGCCACCGATGACGAGGCCTACAAAAAATACAAAACATATGTCCGGTCATATGCGTTCCAAACCCCCAAACTACCATGGATATGACCTTATGTTCGGTCCTCTTAAGGGCTTTTAGAACATTGCGGGATTAATGGTGCCTTATACTAGGAGGTCACTCCTAAGTATTTGACCCCCGAGTGCGTTTTTGCAAACCCACCCGGGGCTCGGGGGCTACTACATATATAAAGATGGCATAAACTTAATAAAATTAAAATGGTTCGGGAAAAGGGTATTACGTGACTCACCTTGAAGCCCGTCAAGAGACCATTGAAGGCCTCCTTCAGTCCGTTATCAACGGACCGAATGCCTTGCAAAACCGCACCCATAAGAGTGCGGTGATCCTCGGAGATGGGGGCGCTTGATAGAGCATCCTCTACGACCGGCCACCCAGTCGTCGGTGGCACCGGTGGTGACCGGCCAGCCCGATCTCTGATTGGGGACCGAGTCTGTAGCTCCGGAGGCACAACATGCTCCGAAGACATCCTCGGAGGGGATTGGGCATCCCTTCGCCCTTCCTCTTTAGCGGCCAGGGGAGTTTTCTCCCCCTGGTCCTCGGCAGCCAGGGGAGTTTTCTCCCCCTGGTCTTCGGCAGCTGAGGCTTCAACCTCAGCCATGGCATGGTCACCCCCACCACCTGTATTCGGCTCCAAAGGAGCCCGGCGGGATGACACCTCCGCGGCATCCTTCGCGGCCCCTGGAGGAGTGGGGTGTGACGCAGACCCGCTCTCCGCCAGCTCAGCGGGCGGAGACTCCCCATCCGATACTTGGTCAGTGGGGAGAACGCGCGGTGGACTGCAGATCAAAAGACGTTCTTGCATTTAAAACATTAAAAAACTTCGCACAAATGACCCAGGGAGTCTTTGGATTCATACCTTTGAGCGGGGGTCTTGACCCTTAAGTTCCTTCGGGGAACCTTCTCAAAGTCCTCGGACATTGCATTAGAGTTCGAGCTGTTGTCGGGCAGGATCAACCTCGCTCGGCGCGCCCTCTTCAGGGTAGGAGGAGCTGCATCCTCCGCGGCGTCCGGCGACGCCGCCCTCTTTCTTGCGAGGGGGGAAACGCCTTCCCCCCCATCTTCATGCTCTTCCTCATGACTAGAGGAGGCATGGGTTTCCTCGGACGCAGCGTCCGGCTGGTCCCTTATGCGGAGACCCTCTCTGGCCTTTTTCTTCTTCTCCTTCTTCTCGGGCGCCGAGTACGGCGCCACAACGAGCATCGCCATCAACAACTCCGACCTGGGATCTTCGGGTTGTGGAGCCGGGCAGTTAACTCTCGTGGCTTTGCTCAACCATTTCTGCGAGGATAAGGGAGAATGCGTTCAGTCTTTTTGTCGAAGAAACAAAGTCAATGGATTAAAATTATGCCGTACCTTGGTAGGGGGGTTATCGGCGCTTAGGGCTGAATCCTCTTCCTTGGCCGGCCAGCTTTTCCAAGGCTTGAATAATGCCTTCCACAACTTCTCAGGGGTAGTGTGGAAGAGTTGGCACATGGTAGGCTCGTCCTTAGGCTGATAAGCCCAAATTGGGGAAGCTCGGCGCTGGCAGGGAAGAATACGGCGGTGGAGCATGACCTGGACCACGTTGACCAGCTCCACCTTGGCCTCGATCACCGAGGTAATACGCTTCTGCAGCAACTTCACCTCTGCATCCGACCCCCAGTCGAGGACCTTTCTGAGCCATGCGGTCAATCTCGTAGGGGGTCCGGATCTGAACTCGGCAGGTGCCGCCCAGCTCTCATCCCTTGGTTCGGTGATGTAGAACCATTCTTTCTGCCAGATCTTGATTGTGTCGATGAAGGTGCCGGTTGGCCACTCGACGCGGGGGAGCTTGCTGATTACTGCCCCTCCGCAGTCTGCGTGCTCGCCCGCGATAGTCTTCGGCTTGACGTTAAAGACCTTGAGCCACAGGACGATGTGCGGCTCGACCCGCATGAAGGCTTTGCAAAGAATGATGAAAGCCGAAATATGCATAAAGGAGTTCGGGGGGAGATCGTGGAAGTCCAGCTGGTAGAAGAACATAAGACCCCTGACGAAGGGGTGGAGCGGGAAGCTCAGTCCTCGGATGAAATGGGGGACGAACACCACCCTCTCGCCTGGCTTGGGGGTGGGCACCACCTGGTTCGCCTCTGGAGCACGGTGGAAGACGTTGGCGGGGAGGTAGCCGGCGAGCTTTAGCTCCCGGATATCCTGGTCAGTGACCATGGAGGCCTCCCACTTGCCCATGGAGCCCGAACCCGCCATGGCTAAGCTCGGAGGGGAAGTTGAGGAAGAACTAGATCTGGGCTCTTGGAGCTTGGGAAGATTGGGAAAGCAGAGGATGCGAATGGGAAGCGTGAGCAATCCTTGGGGTTTTTCCCCTTTTATGAGGCGTCACGCCGATTAGCCTCCTTTTACCGCGCCGCGAGTCTCTCCGTTTCCCAAGGCATGCGTGCCGTTATGCACGCGCAAAATAAGCCTAGGGTTCGGATTATATCCCGTGTGAAACGGAGCACAATTTATACATTGATAAGTCGTGTCAGTGTAAAAATGGCCTCGAACCGCGAATCGAGTTTTCATAACTGGTTCAGTGGTCATGGTAGGCCACGACCCTTCGTCAAAAGGGGGCGTCAGAAAACACTGTTTACACTTTGAAAATTGGCCTTCGGGGATAAGCAATTCATGATGTTCGGACGTTCGTATGATCGGATGAAATACGAGTCATCGAAAGCCGGATTAGTCTCAGCCGATCATTTACGGGAAGAAGAACTCACCCCGCAAGCCGAAGTCTCTGGTCACAGAAGCTGCCAGAGCTGAGACTCTTGGCGTTGGGGGCTAGTTCGGGGGCTACTGAGGGAGTCCTGGACTAAGGGGTCCTCGGGCCGCTGGCCTATCTCCCAATAGGCCGGCTCGATGGGCCGCTCTCTAGCTATCACAGGATGGGCCGGATACATCAAGACCTCACGTTCTAGAAGGAAGCCCCGAAGGCACGTCGTGCACTCCAAGTAAAGATGAAGAAATCGACATTAACATCCTGGGCAGGAGACCTATCATGTGTAAACCCTAGGTACCCCCCGGTGTCTATATAAACCGAGAGGGTTTTAGAATGTAAGACAAAGAAACTCATCTAGGGTTTTAGCTAGTCGATTTCGAGGTAGATCAACTCTGTAACCTTCATACCATCAATATAATCGAGCAATACGTAGGCTTTTAGCTCCATAGGAGGGCCCGAACCTAGGTAAACATCGTCTCCTTCGTCCCCTTGTTACCATCGATCCTAGACTCACAGCTCGGGACCCCCTACCCGAGATCCGCCGGTTTTGACACCGACAGCGGACCCAAGCACTGACACCATATCCAGACCGGGGGAGCGACCCCCATACGCGTTTTGTCTTCTCCCCAGCGTGGAGGGTGGGGTCCTCCACTTGGGCGTGGGTGGGAGACCTTCCCTCTGCGGCCACGACGCGGCTCGTCATGGGCTTCTACTTTGGGGGGACCGGAGCATGTACAGCCCCTAACTCATTATTATGTGAGAGTGTCACGGCGGCGATACTTGGGTGGATACCCCAGGCACAAGGCTCAGGAGCTCCCATCTCGGTCTTCAGATGCTCCCGCACATTTCGGTGCGGGAGCGTGCAAGTCAGCGCTGCGCCCCTGCGGCCTGTGTACGAGCGCCATCGTACGCCGCGTGGCTACAGGAATGCGGTTGCATGCCCCTATGGCCCAAACATGGGCGTCGTGACGTGCCTCGCGCGTCCGTAAGGGTACGTCTGTGGCAGAGGCGCTGTTCATGAATTGCGTGCCCCTACGGCCCAAACATAAGCGCCATGGCACGCCCCTTGAGTCCGTAAGGGCACGTCTACAGGAGAGCCGTTGTTCTCCAATTGCATGCCCCTACGGCCCAAACATGAGCGCCGTGGCACGCCCCGCGTGTCCGTAAGGGCACGTCTACAGGAGAGTCGTTGTTCTCCAATTGCGTGCCCCTATGGCCCAAACATGAGCGCCGTGGCACGCCCCGCGTGTCCATAAGGGCACGTCTACAGGAGAGCCGTTGTTCTCCAATTGCGTGTCCCTATGGCCCAAACATGAGCGCCGTGGCATGCCCCGCATGTCCGTAAGGGCACGTCTACAGGAGAGCCATTGTAAGAGGCGGCATGTTGCCTGCCCTGTGGCATCGCGAGCCAAGCCTTCTTCCATTCCTCCGCCTGCAATGGTTCACTGAGGGGGCGTGACACTAAGGTAGATGATCCGCAGGGGGTGGCCAGCCCGTGGGTCAGAGCCCGGGTACTTAGATTTTTCAATGATTCACTGCGAGGACAAGTCCTACGCAGATGTTGTGCCCAGCCCCCATGCGGAACCATCGCGGGGCGGTCGCGTGGGGCACACCAGCCCCCGGTAGCGGCGATGCGCCAAAGCCTGAGGCTTCGACAAACAATACCATCTTGAGTGGGGGGTTAGCCGGATCTGTTATGTATTCAAAAGACACCTTGGGTTGTTACTGCCAAACAATTCTCTGTATTTTGTATCACCCCAAGCAGGTTCCCTTATGCCTTGAGGAACCGTGGTGCCCCGGCGCCTCGAGGGGCACACGTGTCCTGTGTCCTCTGCTGCTCGTCGCCCTTTTGAACACCGGACTCTCGTGCTCCTGGCGCCTTGCGCGTTGCTCCTTGATCGTGGAGTCGTGCTCCGAAGCATGCCTCCGGGCGATACCCGAGTTCCTCCTCCGTTGCGCTGGTCGGGTCAGGAGCTCTCTAGCCGGAAGCCCCCGATCCCATCCTGAGGGGGGCGCCGGGCGCGCCCTCCAATGCGGAGGGGGAAGGGACCCTAGAAGTAGGCGTGGGGCTTGAGGCGCCAGTGGCGGGGGCTCCAGTCCCCAGGCGGCTCTTGGGCAGGAGCTGCTTGAAAGCTCGGTTGGGGGCTAGGGCCTGTGCACCGCCCAAGACGCAAGCGATCGCGCGGGGATCTTGGAAACCCCCAGCCCAATCGTCCTGCCAACCGTCGTTCTTCCTTGGCGGTGGTGGCAGCGGAGGAAGGCCAGCCATGCCTTGAGGACGGGCCTCCCGAAGATGATCACGCCAAGGTTCGCCGCGAGGCTCGCCATGCCGGCGATCCGCGTGAGGCTTGTCTCGCTAGTCCTGTCGTGGGTCACGGTTGTCCCAGCGGTTCCCGCTGCGGCCCTCCCCACGGCCACTGCCGTGGTCGCCGCGCTCGGGGCGGCGGCCAAAGCGCTCGTCGTGGAGCTCCCTGAGCTCCAGGTAATTGTTGGTGTCGTGGGTGTTGGTGTAGTGGAAGACGCAGAACGGTCGGTTGCCCCTGGGGAGCTCCTCCTGGCCAGGACTGCGCTTCGCCTTGGGCGCAGATGCTAGCATGGCGGGACCCTTGCGTTTTGCCTCCTTGGCCTTCTTGTCCTCATGGTCTATCTCCGGGAGAGCGCGGAGGGAGGTACGGCCTACTCCAGCCTTAGCGCACTTGTTCACCGGGTTGAACTTCGGGGGAAGCGCGCGGGCGCCTTCTTGCGGCCGCGACATCATCTGGCAGCTCGTCTCATCCCGCGCGCACGCCGGTGCTCCACATGGTGGTTCATGGTGTCGCACTTCGCACCTGGGCTTGCGGCTGGCCCTTCGCGGGCAAGGAGGTGGTGGCACGCCATGAGCCACGTCACCCGCCTGGAAGAGCGAGGGGTGGAGCGAGTGGGTAAGCACCGGGGCTTCACTAGCGGCGTCGGCGGACTCGGCGACACGGCTAAGCCAGTCTTTGGAGTGGTCGTCGTCGGGGTGGTAACACAGCAGTTCGCGCACCATGGACAACGCAGTTGGTGCATTCGCCGGTCCGCGGCGCGCGTGGGAGGTCGACGCGGTGGTGGGAGCAGGGGACGGCGCACCGACGCGGCCATCCCGCCGCTCGGAGAGTGGCAGCGGTAGGTCCTGCTTACCGCAAGCAGCCCACCCCGTAGCAACATTGGCCGCGGAAGAGGCGGAGCGACGTGGGACGCCGCGGCACATGGGCGCCATTTGGGCAACGCGGGCTGCCCGGCGCTCGGCGCGGACTCGGCGGGCGTCGGCCATGAGAGTGGTGGAGCCGAGACGAAGTGGAACCAGAGGAAGATCATGACACGCCCCTACCTGGCATGCCAAATGTTGGAATCGGGGTTCCGCAAAAACCAACAAGGTTCGAACATTGGGGCGTGTGCGTAGATCTCAACCGGCTCAAGGTCTCGAACTCACCACCCTACGGCCTAGCTGCGTCGAATAAGTGTGAGCTGGGAAGAAGATGGACTCAGAGATTTTACCCAGGTTCGGGCCACCTTGCGGTGTAAAACCCTACTCCTGCTTCGTGGTGGATTGGCCTCTCGAGGAGGTTATGGATGAACTGGTACATTGGTTGGGTGGCCTCACGAGGGCTCTTGGCAGTGATGAACTGGTGTGTCCAACCTACCTTCTATGATAAGAGCTAGTCCCTCTTTATAGGGGCCATGGTCCTCTTCCCTTATTAGGTGAGAAGGGATCCCACAACGGCCAATTTTAAAAGGGGACAAGAAGTACATCCTATCCTAACTAAAGGTGGTCTTCGCCTGCAAAGCTTCTGGGTGTGACGCAGTGGTGGGCTCGGCGATGACATTCTTCCTGCTGAGCTCATGGTCTTGGTCTCGTTGAACTGGGAAGGAAACCATTGGGGGATTCCTTGGGAACCCGCGTATGTCCTTATCTCCTTAGCACGAAAGAGGAAACTGTCCTCCCTCTGCGCTCGCTGGCGCCTGCCTGGTTTAGCCGTCAGAACCCACGTCACCCTGGCCTCATGAGGCCGAGTACTTGCATAGGAATCTCCGCTCCTCGGGAGGCAGCCTGGGGGGATGCCACTCCTTCGGAGGTCTTGGCGTTGTCTTCCTCGCGAGGCGGGGGCTCTCGCGAGGGTTTTGACTTGGGGGGACTTGTCGCTGGGCCATACCGGGCCTTCGAGGTGGGCCACGCACTGGGCCGCGGGCAGGCAGGTCTGGGTACCCCCGATCCCAGAACACCGACAAATGCCATGGAGCTGGCCGAGCTGAATCGGAAGCTCAAGAGCTCCGATGAGGAACTAGACCGCCTCAACAAGCGGTTTAACGAAGGGCAGGGTAAGTCCGAACTGTGCCGCCTTGGCCACTATTATTATTACTAATTGAAGTTGTTTCGGGGTCTTTGTCACTGAGTCTTGGTTATCCATTATGACTACAACCACTGCCAAGGAGGTTGAGAGCCTCAAGGCGGAGTTGAAGAAAGCAAAACAGGAGGCCGCGGATCATAAGGCGCTTGCCGAGCAGGCGTCTACCGAGCTATCATCGGTCAAGGCCGATAGTGACAAGCACACAGCTCGGGTATCCGAGGTGCAGCAGGAGCTCAAGGATGCCAACACTAAGTGTGAGTCCCTTGAGCAAAAGAACAAGGACCAAGCCGCCGAACTATCCTTGTTGTCCGAAAAGATTAAGGCGGAGAGGGTGGATAGGTGGTTTTATGAGGAAGAAATTCGTCAAGTCTGGCTAATCGCAGATGGTAAGCTGCACGTACTGCAATGTGCCTTTGGTGGTAACAGGTTTGCGTCGCTCACACGAGTGTGGCGTTCCTCAGGCGCCTTTACGGATCTCCCGAAAAGTGCGGCGGACGCGGCTCGGTACTATGCGACGAGGGATGTGGATGTTGAGTCTAGATTGTTCTGGGTGCAATTTCAAACCCCCAAGAACCCTCCTCTCCTCAGCAAGCAGATCAAGCACTTGATGGAACTGCACAGGATGGCAGAGCCCGCCATGAAAGACCTGTGCATCCGGCTGTGGCCGACGGAGCCATTGTCGAGCAGCTACTTCGGCTTGGTGCAGAAGCTGTGTGACGCCGCAGCCCGGATTGAAGTCCTGAAGCGTTCTGAGCATTCTTCCTGCATCGAGGGGGCTCGGATGGCCTTTGCAAAGACCATGGTGCACTGGCCGAAGATGAAGCTGGCCGAGATGGCCACCGCACCTCCTCCTCCTGGGTAGGGGCATAGGCGTCCCGAGCTGTACTTTCCCCTCGTGATGGATTGCGCTCGGGCGATAGAGGCCCAATGCTCTAAGGATGTTGTCGGAATCGGAGCTCCGGGGACCCAAATAGGCTCGAACACTGGGGTGCACTCGCTCTCCTGCCCTACTCTACTTCGCAACCTCACGGCGAATCTCCGGCGACTTGAGCCAAGGAAGATGGACGAGGGACACGTGGTTTACCCAGGTTCGGGCCACCTCGCTGTGTAAAACCCTACTCCTGCTTGGTGGATTGCTTTGGGATGAGGATGAGTACAAAGGTGTTTTCTTGCTTGCCAGGGGTTCGATTCCCTCTGCGGCGGCCGGTTCCTACTCTTATATTGGCCTTGGTCCTCTTCCCCCGAATACACAAGGCGGGAAGGGTTGCCACAACGACCAGTTAGAAGGGGGACAGGACTGTAGCCTATCCTGACAAAAGTGGTCTTCGCCTTCCAAAGGTCTCCGTCGTGACGTGCTCGTGGGCTCGGAGGTGACATCTATCCCGCCAAGCCCTCGGTTTTGGTCTTCTTGCTCAAGGAGGGAAACCTATGGGGGTTGCTTTCGGAGCCCGCGAGCTGATGTCGATTCTCCATCACTGAAGAGGAAAACCTCTTTGTCCGTGCCCGCTGGCACCGCTCTCTGGCATGGCATGGCACGGCGCGCGTCACCCATGTGCGGATGCAGGGTTGCGGGGCCCTTCTAGGTCAGCTTTGGACAGACCCGCCCCCTGAGGGCGTCCTGGACGGCCTCGCGGGGAATACTCGTGAAGCATTTGATGGTGAGGTTGCCTCGCACCTCGTGAGGCGCGGCCCTCGCGAGAACCAGCTCTGTGAAGCCCGTGGGTGGGGCCACTAAATGCTGGGGCAAGCTTCGCGTCCTGGGCCGCAGGTAGACGGGCCTGGGCACCCCCAGCCCCAGAGGCCCGACAGCAGCCCTTGGGCCCGCGGCGCGAAGGGCCCTCCCTATTAGAGGGGTCGAAACGGCACGGGCCCCCACCGCCTGCGGGCCTGGCTCGACGCGTGGCGTTCGGTGAGGCGTGCGTCGCCTCCACTCCCCCACGACGCTCCGAGAACTGAGCCTCCGCCAGGCTAATCCGTCAGGCGCGCCAGGCGTAAAAACCCTCGCCGCTCGGCTTCTTCGGTATGCCTTATCCTCTCGCCGCTTCTCCCCCTTTGCTTCCTCGCCCGATCTTCGCCCTCCTCCTTTCTTCTTGGTCATGGCGGCAAAGAGGGACTCCACGAGCGCTGGAGCGCGGGCGGGGCCTTCAGCGCCACCCCATCTACCGGAGGCAATGGAGGCCAGCGCTCAGGACCTGCTCCGACAGGGTGGCGTTGGCCCACCAACGACGAGTAAGTGCGCTGCCATCTTGATGCTTTCTTGCACGTCCAGCCCGGCCAATGAGTCTGATCACCGAATCTCTCAGGGTGCTCGTGCGCAAGATGTAGAGGGGCAGCTCGCCTGGGGAGTCCTCCCGCGCGATGTCTGGCTCATTGAGGCCTGGGGGGCGCATGACCCGCGGCGCAGTGAGCACCGCGCCGGCCGCCGAGCGCGGGGCGGAGCTGGCCCGCCGAGAGGCGGCCATCACCGAGCGTGAAGCCAATGTGGCCCTCCCCAAGCGGGAGGCCGATAGGACCACCTTCGACCAGGAGGCAGAGCGCGAGCGCCTAGAGGCCCTGGAAGGCCGAGTAATTGCCGGCGAGGCTACCCTCACAGCAGTGCGCGAGGAGGCCCGTGCCGATGCCGACACAAGGGTGGCTCGGGAGCGGGAGGCCACTCTGGAGGAGTACCACGGCGAGCTGGCCCGTCATGATGCCCGCATCCAGCTCTGCTACGACTCGCTTTAAGAAGAGGTGAGCGCGCTTCGAACCCAGCTGCAGGGTGTCGAGGCCGATCTCTGGGCCGCCCTCACAAGCAAGGGGGACGACGATGAAAGCACATTTGCTGCCATGGTGGTTTTGGTAATTAATAACAACATATATATCATTGAACTAATGTTTCCACTAAGTATATTTCAAGAAAAGTTCAATGATAGGTTGGCAAAAGGATTGTGGAGAAACCCCTAGATGCAAGGAAATGGATTGGCAAAGCTTCAAGCAAGAGGACTCTACATTTTACTTTGTGAGAAATCACCTTGAGTCCATAGGAAAGCCAATACTATTAAAAGGGGGTAAGGTACTGTTGGTGAACAAGATGCTCCACGTGCACAAGTGATAGTCACCAAAAACACCCACAAACTCTTCCACAAAAGTCTGTCCAAGCCTATCTTGAAAATCGGTGCAACCAACAATTCCCACTCGATCCAACCGATTCCCAAACTTAGACAGACCCATGCCAAACCCTAGCCTTCGGTGCAACCAATTCTGCTTCGGTGCCACTGAGTTCAGTTGCCAACTTTCTGATTAGCTATTTTCAAGTATCGGTACCACCGAGTTTTGCCAATCGGTCTCACCGAGATTTTTACCAACTTCCTGGTTAGCTATTCACAAGAATCAGTACCACCGAATTTTGTGAATTGGTCTCACCGAGTTTTTGAACCAACTCTCTAGTTAGCCGTTGTCAAGAATTGGTACCACCGAGAATTGAGAATCGGTCTCACCGAGTTGTGCAATCTGACCGTTGGTCATCTGATTGGTACCACCGAGATTTATGTATCGGTCACACCGAGATTCAAAAGTTGCTACCTTTGGAGCAACTCGGTACCACCTAGTTTTATACTTCGGTGTCACCGAGTTGGTCACTTTAGGTGTAACGGTTGGATTTTTGGGGATGCCTATATATACCCCTTCACCACCACCCACTCAAAAGAGAAGCACTCACAACTATTCCATGCTTGCCCCATCCTATTTTCTGAGAGAGAGCCACCTACTCATGTGTTGAGATCAAGCTATTCCATTCCTACCATATGAATCTTGATCTCTAACCACCCCAAGTTGCTTTCCACCAAATCAATCTCTTCCACCATAGCCAAATCTGTGAGAGAGTGATTGTGTGTTGAGGAGTCTATCATCTTGAAGCACAAGAGCAAGGAGTTCATCGACATTGCCGAGCCTATTACCTTTTGGAGGGTGGTGCCTCCTAGATTGGGTAGGTGTCGCTTGGGAGTCTCCTACTTCGTGTTGTGGAGTTGAACCAAGAAGTTTGTATGGGCAAGGAGATCGCCTACTTCGTGAAGATCTACCCATAGTGAGGCTAGTCCTCCGTGGATGGAAGTCGTTATGGAATAGTCAAGGTTGCTACTTCGTGCACCCTTACGGGTGGAGTCCTCCGTGGACTCTCACGACTGTTACCCTCCGTGGGTTGAAGACTCCATAAACGTGGACGTACGATAGCAGCACCTATCAGAACCACAGGAAAAATCTTCGTGTCTACAAATTGCGTTTGATCTTCCTTCCTACCTCTACTATACATGCTTGTTGTTACTTTCCTCTGCAATACTCTTAGACATGCATGTGTAGGGTGTACTTGGCTTGCTATCATTGCTAAAATCTGCCAACACTTAAAATTGGGAAAAGGTAGAATTTTTATTTGGTCAAGTAGTCTAATCACCCCCTCTAGACATACTATCGATCCTACAAGTGGTATCAGAGGTTTGGTTTCCATTGCGTTGGTCTCACAACCTAGGAGAGTATGGCATATAGTGAGGGAAATTATCACCATAGAGGTTCGTACTTTGATGGCACAAATTTTGCTAGTTGGAAGCACAAAATGAAAATGCATATTCTTGGTCATAACCCCGCCGTTTGGGCTGTTGTTGTGTTGGCTTGCCAGGTGAATTCTTTGGTGATGGAAAGGAACCGGATCGTGAAGTGACCGCGGATGAATTGAAGATGTTGCAATACAATGCTCAAGCATGTGACATTCTTTTCAACTGCCTATGCCCCGAAGAATTCAATAAAATGTGCCGTCTTAAGAATGCAAAAGTGATTTGGGATACTTTGGTTGATATGCACGAAGGTACCAAATCCGTGAGAGAATCCAAGTTGGACGTTCATCAAAGTCAGCTTGACAAGTTCAAGATGAAGGATGGTGAAGGAGTCGCAGAGATGTACTCTAGGCTAGCTCTCATCACAAATGAGATTTCCGGCTTAGGAAGCGAAGAAATGACCGACAAATTCATCATGAAGAAGATACTTCGAGCTTTGGATGAGAGATACGACACCGTGTGCACATTGATCCAAATGATGCCCAACTACAAAGATCTCAAGCCTACGGAAGTCATTGGAAGGATTGTTGCTCATGGACACTCAAGGACAAAGAAGAGCTTCACAACAAGTCTAGCGGTGCTTACAAAGCCACAACTGATGCTCCCAGAACTTCAAGCAACAACCTTGTCTCCAATGAAGATATAAGCCTCATGGTCAAGAAATTGAACAAGTTCTACAAGAATAGAGGCAAAGAACGAAGCTCCAACTCAAGATATGAAGAGAAGCGTTCGTCAAGTCGTGACCGAAACTGCTAAAATTGTGGGAAGCCCGGACACTACTCCAATGAGTGCACGGCTCCCTACAAACGAAGAGAAGAGTCACCAAGAAGACGAGGCTCAAGGAATGAATCACCTCAAAGAGAGAGAAGGAGTAGAGATGATCGTTATGAACGCAGACCCTCAAGGAGAAGTAAGGACTCGGAGAAGAAGGACAAGTACACCAAGAGCTACACAAGAAGAAGACATCAAGCTCATGTTGGTGAATGGGTTTCCGGCTCCGAATCCGACAACAACTCCGAGAGAAGCTATCACTCCAACTCCGACTATAGTCAAGATGAAGGTGTTGCCGGACTTGCACTAGTGACTACCAACTCCTATGATCTATTTGATTCACCAAATGAAGGGAGTGGAAGTTGCTTCATGGCTAAAGGCCCCAAGGTATCACACCCCGAGTATCTTGATTTCAATAGTGATGAACATGATTTACTTGGTGATGATGACTTGCTCTTTGATAAAACTAGCGATGTTAGTGAAAATGAACTTGATAATTTTCATGCTAGTCAAGATAAGTCGGTTGATGATGATAAGATGAAAATAGAACAACTAACTAAAGAATTAAACACTCTTAAGTTAGCCCATGAATCTACTCTAGAAGATCATAGAGAGCTTGTAAGGACACATGAGAAGCTACGCTTCGAGAAGCTGACCTTGGAGCAAGAACATGAGTTTCTTAAAGCTATCAATGACGATCTCCGAAAGAAGACTTCATCTTATCTAGCCAAACGATTACTCTTGTCTACATTCATGCTACAAGTTAAACCTAGACAAACTAGTAACAAAGGCAAAAAAGGTTCTTCATCTAGTAGCAACAATAAAAATGCTAAATCTAATGATGTTGCTTCTAGTAGTTCTATTGATTCCACTAATGATGATTCTCTTAGCCAAGTTACACTTGAGCAAGAAAACGATTTATTGAAAGGGATTATAGAGAAAGGTATCTACAAGAGTCTTCCCGGGTGTAAGCAATTTGAGGAAATTGTACGCAAGCCCGGAGGATACCGGAAGAACCATGGCATTGGCTACTTCAACGCTAATGGAGTTCAATGGGAAGAAGGTCAATACCCCAAGCCCAAGTTTGTTCCTCAAAGGGAGAAGTATGAAAATACTCTTCCCAAGGGAACAAAACCTCAAGATGACCTTCCACTACAAGACCTCAAGCTCAAGGGCAAGCTTCAAGAGGACATTGACTCATATGAAGATGAATCCCAAGCTTTGGTGGAGTGGGTTCCCAAGGCTACTTCAAGCTCAACTTCTACAAGTGCCACTTCAACAACAAGGATCCCCATCAAGTTGATGTGGGTCCTCAAGAAGAAGAACTAGAGAATTTCTTGAGGGGTGACTCCGCCAATGAAATTCACTCACATTCATTATTGGCAAGAACTAGTTGCAATCTACGTCAACATCATGCAATAGTTCAAGGAGTCACACATTCCCTCAAAGGTAAGCAAGGGACAAGGTAATCAACAAATCCATGGACATCATCATGTATGCTTTGCACTCCATGTCCATATATATCCTTGTTATTCTCTCTTGTGTGTTGGGACTAACCCATGTAGGTGAGAAGAGTAAGGAAACAACAAGGATGCTCCCAACTCTTGGTGATCTTCATCAACCTTGAGCATCCATCACTACATCACCCACATGAAGTCTTCTACGACAAAACCCAAGGTTAGTTTATCCCTCCTATGGGGGGATCTCACATCAAGGGGGATCTTTACTCTAAGACTTGAGTTAAAGAATCTCATAGTATGTGACAGCATTAAATGCTTTATGTAAAAGTGGTAACCCCACTTGTGCTTAAACGATGAGTATGACCTATGATCAAGTATTCTTACTTGGCTCCTAAGTCAATATACTCATATATAGATGACTCCATCATCGCCAAAATGATTGATAGATGCTAGTATGTATGTGCATGTTTGCCATGATTTCATTTGATATCTTATTGTGTGAGCATGTTGGTCTGGATGAGTTTGTTGGTAAGGAGTTTACTGCTTGGAACGATGAAATGATCATGCAATTCTACTCCACTGCTCACTTCTATGGAGATGGTAGAATTGTGTGGATGACTGAAGGAGCAAGGTATGAATCCACGGTTGAGGAATGGGCTACCATCTTTGGAGTCCCAGAGGTGGAAGATGGTGACATCAATGTCTACAATGAGCCCAAGGCAATCCACAATGCCATGAAGAACATGTACAATGAGATTCCTGCTGCACATGTGAAGTCTCACAAGCTAGGATCCATTTACTTCCTCCAGGATGGTCTACGCACGATCAACATTATCTTGAGGCATACCTTGGAACCTAAGTCTGGAGATGAGAAGATGATTACAGGATATTCCATCTACATGCTGCTCCATATAGATCAACATACGAGATTCAGAGTGATGGATCTGATAGTGGAGACAGTGAAGAGGGTTGCTGTTGATCAGAAGCGTTCATGTTGCTATGCACCCTATATCCAGATGCTTATCAACTCCAAGTTGGAGAAGCACATATTTGCACTTGACAGACCACATTTGCCACTATTGTGCGAGCTAGAAGACAACGTTGTGGTGATGGACCCAAATCATCCCACATCAGCTATAGCACAGGCACATGCAGAGGCTGCCATAGACTCTAGTTCTCAGGTGCAGGGTCTAGGAGTGAGCAGATGGATCTCCTACTTAGCTCTGTGCTCAGCATGCAGAAGGACATCAGGAAGATATTGAAGAACTAGGCAAGCCTCTCGAGGATTGTTGAGAACAAATTTCACACGCTCAACAACAACGTGGATGAGCTCATAGTGACTGTGAATGAGCTCAAGAAGGAAGTTGACGCAGTGCCCAACCCTCATTCTACAGATGATGATGAGGAGGATCGTGCACCTCTCAGGCCAAGCACACTACTCAGGCTAGATCAGCTATAGTGCCAGCTCCAGAGTTGCGACCTTCTTCATCAGCACCTGCTACAACTTATTCAGCTCCATCAGCTCCTCCAGTTCCTCTAGTTGCTACACCGACTCCGTCCATGACGTATGCAAACATCTTCGCTTATGCCATTCTCTCGACACCTTCATCGGCTACCGGAGGAGATCAGCCCCAGAAGAGCGCTTAGATATATACCTTTGAACTTTTTGGTAACTTGTTGCCAGAGGGGGAGAAGATGTATATAGATCTTTAGGCTTCGAGAGAGAGAGAGAGAGCGTTGCTTTTTATCGCTTTTCAAAAACATTGATATCTTTTGGTTGATTTGCTTGTGTTAAACTTTGTAGGTGTTTGATCATACACTTGATGTGTATTGCTACTATCTCCTATCCTTGTGATGCTTATGAAATGATCATTCACCTTTACTTGATTGTGTTGTGCTATGATATTCATTCTTATTATTCTCGCACACCACCAAGTTGTATGTGACATGAAAGAGTGCCCCATGTACCTAATCGATTGTGCATTTGCATTCAAATGCAAATTCAAAATAATGCACAAATTTAGGGGGAGCTCTTACTTATCACATACTTCTCAAAGCGACGATTATATTCATTGATTATATCATATGTCGAAGCTTTGATCTATATGTTGTCATCAATTACCAAAAAAGGGGAGATTGAAAACACATTTGCTCCCTTGGTGGTTTTGGTAATTAATAACAACATATATATCATCGAACTAATGTTTCCACTAAGTATATTTTAGGAAAAGTTTAATGATAGGTTGGCAAAAGGATTGTGGAGAAACCCCTAGTTGCAAGGAAATGGATTGGCAAAGCTTCAAGCAAGAGGACTCTACATTTTACTTTGTGAGAAATCACCTTGAGTCCATAGGAAAGCCAATACTATTAAAAGGGGGTAAGGTACTGTTGGTGAACAAGATGCTCCATGTGCACAAGTGATAGTCACCAAAAACACCCACAAACTCTTCCACAAAAGTCTGTCCAAGCCTATCTTGAAAATCGGTGCTACCAACAATTCCCACTCGGTCCCACCGATTCCCAAACTCAGACAGACCCATGCCAAACCCTAGCCCTTCGGTGCAACCGATTCTACTTCGGTGCCACCGAGTTCAGTTGCCAACTTTCTGGTTAGCTATTTTCAAGTATCGGTACCACCGAGTTTTGCCAATTGGTCTCACCGAGATTTGGACCAACTTCCTGGTTAGCTATTAACAAGAATCGGTACCACCGAGTTTTGTGAATCGGCCTCACCGAGTTTTAGGACCAACTCTATGGTTAGCCATTGTCAAGAATTGGTACCACCGAGAATCGAGAATCGGTCTCACCGAGTTGTGCAATCTAACCATTGGTCATCTGATCGGTACCACCGAGATGTATGTATCGGTCTCACCGAGATTCAAAAGTTGCTACTTTGGAGCAACTCGGTACCATGGAGTTTTATACTTCGGTGTCACTGAGTTTGTCACATTATGTGTAACGGTTGGATTTTTGGGGATGCCTATATATAGCCCTTCACCACCACCCACTCGAAAGAGAAGCACTCAAAACTATTCCATACTTGCCCCATCCTATTTTCTGAGAGAAAGCCACCTACTTATGTGTTGAGATCAAGCTATTCCATTCCTACCATATGAATCTTGATCTGTAGCCTCCCCAAGTTTCTTTCCACCAAATCAATCTCTTCCACCATAGCCAAATCTGTGAGAGAGTGATTGTGTGTTGAGGAGTCTATCATCTTGAAGCACAAGAGCTAGGAGTTCATCGACATTGCCGAGCATGTTACCTTTTGGCGGGTGGTGCCTCCTAGATTGGTTCGGTGTAGCTTGGGAGCCTCCTACTTCGTGTTGTGGAGTTGAACCAAGAAGTTTGTACGGGCAAGGAGATCGCCTACTTTGTGAAGATCTATCCATAGTGAGGCTAGTCCTTCGTGGACGGAAGCCATTATGGAATAGTCAAGGTTGCTACTTCGTGGACCCTTGTGGGTGGAGCCCTACGTCGACTCTCACGACCGTTACCCTCCGTGGGTTGAAGATTCCATAAATGTGGACGTACGATAGCACCACCTATCGGAACCACGGGAAAAATCTTTGTGTCTACAAATTGCGTTTGATCTTCCTTCCTACCCTCTGCTATACATGCTTGTTGTTACTTTCCGCTGTTATACTCTTAGACATGCATGTGTAGGGTGGACTTGACTTGCTATCATTGCTAAAATCTACCAACACTTAAAATTGGGAAAAGGTAGAATTTTTATTTGGTCAAGTAGTCTAATCACCCCCCCTCCAGACATACTTTTGATCCTACAGTCGAGGCGGAGTTGGCGTCGCTGCAGGCTCAGGTCGGTGAAGCCGCCGATGCAGTGCAGGTGGCCCAGGACGACGTGGTGCGGGCGCGCATGATGGAGGCGCAGCACGCCGGGCAGTTCCTGGACCTCACACGCCGTGCGGGCATCGTGCTTCGCCGCTTCGTCAGGGACATTCCGGCGCTACCTCGCGCGCATGGAAACGGGGGCTACCTCGACTTCTTACTCAAGGTGGTGGAGGCGATGGAGTCAGGTGTCTCCAATGTGGAGGAGGACATCGAGTCAAGTGCGCGCGATCTTCTGAAGTGCGCACTGACGCGCGTCTTCTCCAACTTTCGCCGCAATGATCCTGCCTTCAACCTCTCCAGCGTGATGGAGCCCGTGGCTGAGGAGCTCCGGGCCCCCCTCAGGGAGGAGGTGCGCGGCCAGGTGGAGTTGCTGGGCGGGCGATTTGCCCAGGACGCTCCTTTTGAGGAGAGCGGGAGCCTTGGCACCGCAACCCCCAACAGCCACGACGAAGGCAGCGCCTCCTCCTCTTAGGCTTTATGTTCCCTTTCCTATTGTACCTGAAATCCTTGGCCCCAGTGCGGGCGTAAGACATTTGCAATGTACTTTTGTTAATCTGGTAGTTTCCTGTTTTGCGCCGAGACATCCTTGCTCCCCTCGTGGGGCAGTTTGCTTCCCTTCGCGCAGCCCCCGTGCCTTGGCTGGGGCTTGCGAGGCCGGCGAACGCCCGTGACGCCCAGCGCGTGAGGCCCCCACTTTTGATCCGCGGCGCGGCCTCGGGGCGGCAGCCCTCTAGAGTCCTTAGCACCTAGCCCTTACCTTTTTAGGTCGCCCTTGCCGGACCTTTCTTAGGGAGTCGTTCCGCTGGGCACTCTGCCCAGGGTTCCATGCGACCATCAACTTGCCCTTGGGCTTCGCGTGAGGGAGCCCGTCATCCTAGGCCATGGCAAGGAGACCAGAGGCATAGGCAAGACGATGCGTGTATACGCGAGCCGCGAGCCTGGGCCCGCTTCACAGGGCCAACCATGCTTGAGCTAGCGAGGCTTGCCGAGCACAAGCGCCGTCCCCCCCCCCCCCCCCCCCCCCGTGATGAGTCCTTCTAGGCAAGGTCTCCAAGATGTTTTCAGGGCGAGGCACCACGGGGGCTCCTGATGACGGCCGTCGGCGGGTCCAGCTCGTGGGGCTCGTCGGTGGGCCAAGTTTAGCCTGTGGCGTACGCTGCGCCTTGGGTCACAGGTGTCTGGGCCTAGATGCACCCGGTCCTACAGGCCCGGCAATGTAGTCCATGACCGCGCGGCGGGCATGTTTCCTCCAGCGGGGGAAGGTCGGAGCGATGCGGGCCACAACCGTTTGGGAGTTAAGCGCAGCGCGTGGCGCATGACGGGGCATGGGGGCCCCTCCACTCCCCAAGACGCCTTGGTAACCGTCCAGGGCTAACATAAAGCCCAGGCGCATATAAGGGGCAGGGGAGGAGTTCCTTAGCCCATCATCCTTGTCGTCGGTCTTCATCACCACTTGCCAACATAGCAGCGATGGCTCCGGTGAGGAGGTTCTCCACCGTCGAGAAGAAGAAAGCAATGATAGAGGAGGCAGGCATGTCGAGGTTGTCGAAGGGAGGCGGCCGCCCCGCGAGTCTGTCGCCGCGAACTCCACTAGCGACCCGCGTCAGTACAAGCCTCCGTGGGAGGAGCTCCGCCCACGGGCACGGGCGCGGTGGGCGAGGTGGCTACAGAAGGGGCCAAAGGTATGGTGCAGTGGCTCGGCCGCCCCAGACTCTTTCGCGAGAGAGATGGGGGAGCGCGCACCTCTCGTCCTGTGGCTGTAGCCAGATGGCTGCTGCAATTGATCTTCCTGGGTGGTGATGGAGTTCAACCCCCTCGGCTTCATGTTCTTGAGGCAAGGGTGGAAGTCATTCGCCCTCGCCCGAGGCTTGAGGGAATGGCATGTCCTCCACTTTAAGTTTGATGGGGCTGCCACGCTCTTCATGAAGATCTTCGGGGAGGCCGGAGATCGCCTGGACTGCTGCATGGAGGGCGACAGCAGCAGTGGCAGCGGCATCTGCAGCTCCTCCTCCGGGGGGAGCGGGAGCGACGATGACTCCGACGGTTCCCCAAGCGCCCGCTTCAAGGAAGAGGACTCTGACTAGGTGCGGTGGTGTCAGGGTCGGGGTCTCCGGTGGCGGCGCTGCGGGAGCGCAACCCCTCTTTTTGCATTGTTTTTCCTTTCCAACAATTAACCATGCAGACCCCGTGGGGTGTGTAAAAACGGGTTATGTCCTTCATGCCTTAAACCGAATGCTACTTTGTGTTGAAAATGAGTTTCTTCTTCGCGCCCCTTGTTAGGCTCGCCTCCCTCTTCAGGATCTTCCCAATATCCCGCGTCGCCGGGGCCCAGCCCCCGAGCGTGTTTCGGACGTCGTCGGCATGAAAGTCCCTGGCACGTCATGCTCAGGGATTCGTTTGGGCCCGCCTTGGAGGGCTTCTCGGGGGAGCCGCCCTGGGCAGAGATCCTGCAAGAAAGCATTTGCTTCTAGAGCGGTGCGCGCTTACCAGTTTACGCTTGGGCGTCATGCGAGGAAGACAGGCACCGGGAGCCTCGATGAGGTGGCACGTGCGTGGGCATGTCTGCGAGCCAAAACCCAGTCCTTTGGGTCCAGCATCGCTAGGACTAGCCCAAACACAGGCACCATGCCCAGCCCCCGCGCGCGTGAGGCCCAAGGGAGAGCCGGTGGGCGCGTGCCATGGGGGGGGCTACAGTTGCCAAGGCGAGGGTCGTTCGCCCTTAGGCTGTTACTGCCCTCAGCAAGGGGGTTCTTCATTGGCTTCTTCACCCAGTGCGGAACATGGGGGTTCTACTAGGCGTGGGCATAGTCACTGTTCGACAGTTATTCCGCCAGCATGGAGCATGGGGCTTCCACTTGGGCATGGGCGGGAGTCCCCCCGAGGCCGTAGCCCGACCGGTCGGGAGGCTCCGGGGCATGTACAGCCCCAATCTCATTATTACATGAGAGTGTCATGGGCGGCAATTTAAAAGAGGTGTCGAATACCCAAGGCACAAGGCTCAGGAGCTCTTTCCTTGGTTCTTCGGGTGGCTTTACGCCTAGATTCCGGCGCGGGTGTGCGCTCCGCGACCCATAACATGGGCGCGGGGCGCACCACGCAATCGTCGTGGCACAACGGCGGGGGCGGCGAGGCGCCCGACCAGTGGCGGCCATGCCCCCACCGACCCGAGCTGAGCCATGCCCCCATTACCCGCTGTGACGGTTGTCTGGGAGGGCGGGACACCAAAGACCTTGGTGAGATGACTTGCACGGGGGCCAGCCCGTGAGCCAGAGCTGGGTCATTTGGATTTGTCGGTGCTGCGAGGACAAGTCCTGGCGCAGACGCCGTGTCCAACCCTCCCCCAAGGAACCGTCGAGGGGGCGGGCGCAGGGGGGGCGAAGATCCGGGTGAGGACGAGGCGCTACACTTGGAGCTTAAAACAAATGACATAATCTCAACGGGGGTTAATCTGGTTCATTACATAAGGGGGAAGTCCCAGCTTCAGGGTAATGCAAATGTCAGGACCCCGATCATAAGCCTTACGAATCCAACATGTATCACATCATATCACATTGCGGCCTCACGCACGGTAATCCCCATGGCTGCCACCTTACCTTGGCCGGGACCGTTTGCACCTTTTGTCTCATGTATATGAATATGTCGCTAGCAATCATATGTCAGAGAACCCGGGTCGACATGACTAGTTATTGACCCAAGTGGCACAACCGTATAGGGACAGGCATACATAACCCAGTAATGCAGGTGTCGGTCATCAGCGTGTGTAGACAAGTCATAGCAAGCTACATGGATTCCATTATACCGCATGACATTTCCCCAAAGGGACAGACACAGCAGCAAAGAAGGATACACTCCGGTCAATCAATGTGTCCACAGCAGTAGCAAGCTACCAGGGCTCAACGGAAGCACAAAGAGGCATTTCCCTGTAAAGAAGGCTACCATAGGCATACGACTAGGTGTCAAATCCCACACATACCAATGCATTTCAAACATACACACAATATAAACGATATGCGTAGATACAACATGGCACCACAACATAACTCTATGACTCAAGTATTTATGAACGACTCAAAAGAGCCAACATAGTGTGATATTACAAACAGGGGTCACATGACCCAATACTCAAGTCATACAAGCAACAAGTGGAAGCATCACATGTCTGAGTACAAACATCTACTAAAAGTGGCTGGAGGAGCCTGAAAAGCTACAATGACCCTACCAAAGGAGCCAGACCTCTGTCTGGGATTCCCAAGCTATTCTGGTCAACATTGAACTTCACGTCGTAAGAATCAATAATGAGACTGACGTCTCCTCTGCAAAACATAAATTAAGCAAACGTAAGTACAACAGTACTCTGCAAGACTTACATCAGAACTAACTACATATGCATCATTATCAACAAAGGGGGTTGTGGAGTTTATTGCAGCAAGCCAACTTTGACACTTGGCTAACCTTTACTACGACTACAAGTACTTTCTTTGAGGTGGGATATCGCACACGAGTACACATATTCACAAACTCAATACACCACTATGGATCCACTCCCGTCTCCCTACGAGAAGGCCATCCAAAGAACTCACACTTATCTTGCGTATTTTTAGAGTATCCATTTCAATTGTCTATGAACAATGCAAGTCTACAAGTAGTCCATATCCGAGGACGCGGCTCTTCGAACAGATTCATACCCTGCAGGGGTGTACAAATTCACACACGCTCTCTCCACTTATCGCTATGTGCACATAAAAAGGCACCATGGAAACCTTCAAGCAGAAGCCCAGGGAGGGAGTCGGCCACGACCGTTAACCACACAACACTCTAGTCCAGGTTTATCGCCTATTTGAGACTGAACCCGTGCGGAAGTCCGGCGAAGTTTCCGCTATGGCCTCAAACGTTGTGCGCATGGTTCCACAGGCCACCGCTCGGGTGCCACTTGGTACACCATGCCACTGTGTATATACCGCATCATAGCCCACCCCGTCGGGCAGCGCTAAGCACGCCCGCCAACACTTTTCCTACAAACACCAAAAATTAGTTGCAACTCCTAGACAGAGATCAAGGCGATTAATAAGCCAAGAGGGGTCGAGTTACCAGAACCTAATGTGAGGTAGTATCTTGTCTTGGATAACACACACAGAGCTCAGTTCTTAAGGACGGTCTCAATGAGACAACCCGCCATGTTCTCCTACATGGCCTCTCATCGCTACCTTTACCAAATCGTGTTCACACACTTATCTCTCACACAATAGGACATGAACACATCAATACCGATTCATCACCGAGATGGATCAGACCCAACACGACTCTAGGCATAGCAAGCACAGTAAGAAAACATGGATGAGTAAGCGCACCAAGGCTCAAGCAGCTGCTACTCATGCTAAGTGGTTTCAACTATTTACCGTGACAAAGACAGGTCATGCAAAGGAATGGGTTCAACTACCAAGAACTTGTAACAGTTGAATCGTTATTGTCGTAATGTAGTAAAAGAGAGAAGGAGCGAGAGAGTGGCTTTATATCAATATGCTCAAGGGGGGGGGGGGGTTGCTTGCCCGACAGTTCTGAAGATGGTAAGGCTCTTCATTAGTGTCAACGATCATAACGTCGTAACAATGTCTACCAAGGGAGAACAACAACCGGCAAACAATAAGGAACAATTAAGGTACTGAATTGGCCTAGAGTGATAATTAACCAATTTATTCAAAGTGGGATTCAAACAAGTTTGAATTCCAACTCCAAATGATATTTCATACATTGCCCTAATCATAAAATGTCCTAGTTGGTAATGTTAACTTGTTCAAACATGCACGTTCATGGCATAAACAAATTCATTGGATTTTTCTGATAATGTTTCATATATAATTTATTTTCATTGGAGTTACGATTGAATTTCTATGATTTTTCAAAGTTTATAACATTTCCTAGAATTATTAAATCATTTCTGATTTATTAAAAAAACAAAAAAGCTTTACTGCATCAGCTTGAGGTCACTGTGACGTCAGCTGGTCAAGTGAGCCGTTCCTGGTCAAATCTGCCAGTGGGGCCCACTAGTCAGTGACATAGTGCTCGTACTGTCACAGACAAGTGGGTCCACTCAATGCTGACTAGAACAAAGTCAAACTGACTCGTGGGGTCACCGGGATTTAATTAAACTAAACAGGGGTTAGTCCTGCGGTTAATTAGGCAGCGGGTCCCGCCTGTCATTGACCCAGGGGGTAGTTAGCACGTCATTAGCGCCTAATGACCTGTCCACGTCGGCGGCTAACCGCCGGTGACACACGGAGACGGCGGCGTCGATCGTCCTAGTGATTCCGACGAAGAGAGGAGACGGGGTTGCTCCCGTTGGAACGTGCGCGACGCGACTCGTCCAACGGTGTGTGGTTGGAGCTGGGGTCATCGGAATCGTCGACGGCGTCGAGTTCCACGGTGGCCGGAGTTCGGGTGACGACGGATTCGTCGCTACGGCGTTCGAAACGACCAGCTCTTGCCACCTAGGGCATCTATACGAGCCCACGAAGACGTTAGGCGCATTGGTGTGACCAAAGGGTCGCCGGTGTAACAATGGCGACAAGCTCGAACGGCGGCGAGCTTCGGCTTCGATGGCGACGGTGCTTAGAGGACAAAATCCAGCATGGGGCTAGGGGTGAACGATGGAGGAGCTCACATAGAGTCTTTTGTAGTGGATGGCGAGGTCGGAGGCGCATCGGTTGTGGTGAATCGACGAGCGGCATGCAGCGGGTGTCAAGGTTGTAGACGACTCCGATGGCGGGGTTGCAAGGCACGATGGCTCGCGTGAGTCGGCTTGGACACGAAGAAGAGTCAGGCGGGGCTAACTGACGCGGCTGCGAGGCCTAAGGTGTGCGGTGGCTATGGGTGTGACGACGATGCTCTTCGGCGGCTCTCGGCCATGGCAACGGAAGCGTGAAAGAGAGGCGAGGGGGAAGAGAGAGGGGGTCAGCTCGATCGGGACGACTCCCGTGAAGCTATCCACGATGAGGACGTGGAGGGGGAGGCCGGCAGGCAGGCAGCGGCGTGGCGCGCGGAGCGTGCGTGTGCATCGGCCACGCGCTCGTCCTCCTGTCCAAAGGAAGGAGACGACTGGCTCGCCAGCTGGGCTGGGCTGCACAGAAACTGGGCCGAGGTAAGCGCGAGGTAAGTTTCTGTTTTTTTATTTCCTTCTGTTTTCTATTTCTGCAACTATTTTGGATTTGATTTTTAGATCAAACCAATTTTATAAATGCTGAAAATTATTGTGGATGCTAGAATAATAATTCCAGAGCCCCACATAAAGTTTCAGAATTATTGGAGCCTTTAAAAATATATGGGGTATTTAGACAGCTCCAATTCAAATAGTGTGAGTTAATTCAAAAATCCCAAGATGGTTAGGAAAATGTGCATCACCTCTGGTTGATGTTTTCAACATTTTCCAAAAATGATGGACATTTTCTAAAGCCATTTTCAAATCATTGAAAATTATTTTGTTTGAACCTCTTTGAATTTAAAAGTGCTAGGGTTTGGTCATCCCCATTTCATGTTGATTTGAATTAAACATGATGCATGGATGCTCTCTGATGTAACCAATATAATTATCTACAAACAAAATATTGGGTTGTGACAACTCACCCCCACTAAACAAGAATCTCGTCCCGAGATTCAGGCGTAGGATAAGGGGAAGAGGGGACACTAACTAACACAATCTTCACGATCCAATTACCCTTCTTGAATATGTTGATTCATGGCATAATGTTGATCTTGAAATCTTGCCTCGTGAGATCTTCATCTAAACACAAAGAAAAGGAAACAGGAAAACTCTACAAGAATCAATTTTCTCAAAGATCGAGAAACTCATGATCAACTCATAGCATGAGATGTCAGAACATCTCTTGAGCTGAGACACAAAACACACATTGAGAATGATAGAATGGGGCAGATGACGGAGGTTCAATTGGTAGGCAAAAATTCCACACCGGAACAAATGGTGACGATGTTTCAATGTAGCGAGGAAAAAATTGCCATGATTCCATAGCAGGGCACCTTAAAAAGGTGACTCGTAGAGTTATTTCCTTAAGTGGCAAAACGAATTACCTTTGATCCATAGATCATTGAAACTCTTCATAACAGCCCAAGGCAATTCACAACGATCATTTGAAGGAGTCCGAATGAATGACATACTCAGTTTGGAACAGATACTAGAGTTATAGAACAACTCGGCAAACGGAAGGCACATTCCAATTGATACCGATGATACAACCCAGTGTCTGAGCGTGCTCTCAAGAACTTGAGCAATTCCATATTCGTCAAGGTTTTACCATCATCCATGCCAAGGATCTTGGCCACATCATACTACCATGATGAATAACGATGGAGGATGCAGATGCAAAGGATGACAACACTTTCTTAGATTTCACCTTAGCTATGCCAAGGAACGAAATCTGGATGATTGACCTAGAGACATTTAGCACTCCGCTTCTAATGGTCTCCTTGATTAAATAGCGTAACCCAAATATAGATAACATTTGGTAACTAGAACATCAAGTAAAGGTCGGACTTCGGGGGCTCAAAGAGGCCCATGAGGAACAACTTTTAGAATAAGCCATACGGAGTCCTCATGGCGAAGTGGGTAATGTTGCTGACACAAGATATTATAATAATAGGTCTTCCGGCTAGGCGTGTTAGCGACAACATCACCTTACCGGGTTATAGTGAGACCAATATTATAATTCTTGGGAAGCATTCCAACCATCGTATTTGCCTGAGATTCAGATTTGGTTGGAGACGAACACTTCAGACTCGGTATGTCTGAAAAGAATGTTTGCAACACAAATCAACGAGATGATGTTTCAGGATTCTCGGGAAATGAACTACGGAAGCCAACTCCAAAACACGAGTTGGATGGCAAGGCACATGTGAACATGATGTCCAAGACAAATGTGGTCGTATGGAGACCTTACAACAAAACACTACCGAGTTCTTATTTGGGAACCATATCAGGGATATCGAAGTCCTTGGATAAGTCTTGCTCTTAAGGAAGAACATTTTCTCCTTGAACAAATCAATCAGTGGCTTGGTGTGCTAGGAGATACTCATGAAATGGAGGTTGCAAATCTACCAGCCCATAGTAAACTTTACACGTGCTTGGCTGACTTGAGATGGTTCCAGGGAAACAAAACAACTAACCTCAATTTCACAGCGGCAACTTGCATTAAATGCAGGTGAATTGAGAGGAAGTCACTTCTTACATCATCATATACATCATGTATGGGACACGAAGATATTGTCTAAAAGGTTCCAACACTAACTTAATGTCTAACATAAGTTTTGGAGAAGACAAAAGTGTTGCCGATGGGCTAAACAACAATTCATCGAGGTATCCATATGGATGGAATTCCACAACTATGTGAGCAAGATGATAGCATTGGTCAGACCTAAAGATATAATGGTGTATGCTCGAGGAAACATCCATGAGTAAGACAACATTACGATGATCGATGGTTCTGATTTTAATTTGACGATAGCCCATACTCAAATCAAAGATTGGACAAGATGATAGATACAACAATTGATCACAAGGACCAACCGATGAAGATATCATCTTTTCTCAACACACACACACACACAAAATATCCCCTTTGAACGAACCAAGTTAGGCGAGGCTTTTATCTTCCAACTCTCCAAGTTGTTGTTTATCTCGACCAACTGGTTCAGGGATATCCAACACAGAGTCTTGGAGAAGAGGTGGTTTATAGGAAACCCAACTTGATCACGAACTCAACATAGCGGTCAGGGAACAACCTGGTAATACTTCCGAGAAGATATTCGGAAAATCACGATCCACCGATATGTTATTGGGATCGAGAACAATCTCGCTTTTCAAATCGAGACGATATGATCAGGAGAGCGAGTGTTGAACATAATCCTAACTCATTGATCGGAAAATGCACCATGAAAAATAGACTAGGTTGCACGGTCAATCTTGGAGTGGTGATTCAATAACCAACACACTAAGAATGAAATAATTGTCCATTAACTACCAAGCAAGAACATTGCTAGGAGTATCGATTTCACACATCATGGTTCACTTGTCAGTAATCCGGTTACAACCAACTCAGGTACGGAGGAATGAACAGTGATGGCGAGAAGTATCACTGCATCAACAAATCATAAGAGGTTGTGCATTTCTCACAATACTCTTGACATAAAGGGGGTAATACTTCAAGGTAGAACAGAGCAAAAGCTGGATTGGCATTTGATCTGCGGAACACAACTGCTTTGACCCAATCCTAGAAATGGATGAGGTACTGGAGTTTGCTTCTCCTAGTCATTCTGAAATAGAATGCCTCGACAAACCACATGGGTAATAGGCATCGATGAACACGAATGCAGCAATACTCTTGACTATCCACGGATAGCCGAAGGTCAGAATATAATTAAGAGCGACAACTCAGGAGCACATGATTTTCTGAGTTGTAGATGCATAGGTTAGCATGTTGAACGAGTTCAAGATAATTCTTCCGGATAGCCCATGCACAAGGGAGAGAATTGGCAGAGCCACAATTATGGAATGGAGAACTCATCATGAGCACTCATGTTGTGATCTTTCGTTCATGAAGAACTCTTGTCGGGGATGGTTCATGGTATTGGAAGATTGATAAACCACGAACCTTCAAGACTATAACAAGGTTACTAATCATCCTAAAGGAACGAGAAAACACTATCAACAAGAGTGAGCGGAATGATTCTTGGGTTCAAGAACCCCAAAACAGAACACCTACTAACTATGTAGCATCAGAGGATGCTTTTGAGAACAATGGCCAGAATCATCATACAGGAAACACAAAACACAACTGGACTATTGGGTGGTTTTCCGAGACAACATGGTTTTCTAACACTTCAACACATACGTCAAGGTAATAAGTAACTCAACACAATAATTAGTGTGCTTTGTCTGGCCCAAAATTCATCGAATCAGGATGAAAGAATTTGCAATTGCATCAGATTATTTATAACCCTTGGATAACTCGGACAACATAACGGTTGTACGAGCATGAAATATGAGGCAACCTGCATGAAACTGACAACATGACACTGAATTCTTATGGAGACAACGATCCAGAAAGACAACAACCTTCATATAAGTCTCCAGCATAGTAAGTCATCATCCTGATAGATAGATGAGAAAGCCTAGTTTTAATCCCCGTAGAAAACAAGAGGGTGACTCGGAATAAGAAGGACACGAGGAAAAGAGTAAAAAGAATCTTACGTTCCCTTCCACAATCAATTCCCTTATATAACTAAAGTAGTTCTTGACTCAACATCGACCAGTTTGGCTTGGTAATCCAACATGCAATCAAGCTCTAATACCAACTCTTTCGGGACCCCGATCCTAAGCCATACGAATCCAGCATGTATCACATCATATCACATTGCGACCTCATGCACGGTAATCCCCACAGCTGCCACCTTACCTTGGCCGGGACCATTTGCGCCTTTTGGCTCACGTATATGACTATGTCGCTAGCAATCATATGTCAGAGAACCCGGGTCGACATGACTAGTTATAGACCCAAGTAGCACAACCGTATAGGGACAGGCATACGTAACCCAGTGTCGGATTTTGGGCTTCGCAAAACCCTCAAAGTTCGAACACAGGGGCGTGTGCGAAGCTTCCTTGCGGCCTCGCCCTACTCAGCTCGCTACACGATGATTACTACGGCGAACTCGCACGATGACGAGGAAGAAGATGAACACGGTGGTTTACTCAGGTTCGGGCCGCTGCAAAGCGTAATAACCTACTCCTGCTTTGGTGGATTGCCTCTTGGGGAGGTGTGGTGGATGAACTAGCACAGTGGTTTCGAGCCTCACGAGGGCGCTCGAGTGGTGTTCTTGGCTCTCTGCCTTGTCTTGTGGTTTTCGTCCTCCTCTACGGTGCGGCCTAGCCTCTATATATAGCAGTGGCCCGGGTTCTCTTCCCTTATCACAATGGCGGGAAGGGATCCCACAACAGCCAAATTTGAAGGGGGACAGGAGTACATCCCCGCCTGTCCAAAGGTGGTCTTCGCCTGCAAAGTAGCTGTCGATGATGCAGAGGTGGGCTCGGCGATGACATCCGCCCTGCGGGGCTCGTGGTCGTGGTCTTGTTGTACCGGAATGGAAACCTTTGGGAGGCGCTTTGGGAACCCGCGTACGTCCTTGCTCCCTTTGCCCTAAAGGGGAAACTGCACCGCCTGGCACGCTGGCGCCCGCTTGTCCTTCCTTGCGTCATCCTTGACTCCTGAGGCCGGGTCCTGCATAGAGATCTCCGCCACTCCGAAGGGGGCCTGAGGAGGCCCACTCCTTGCTGGTCTTGGTGCCGCCTCCCTTGTGAGGCTAGGGCCCTCGCGAGGGCCTTGCCATGAGCGGAGCCCTGCCAGTCGTGCTTGGCTGACGAGGTGGGCCATGCCCTGGGCCGCAGGCAGGCAGGTATAGGTACGCCCGTTCCCAGAACGCCGACAGTAGCCCCCGGGCCCAAGGCGCGCTCGAGCTGGCTTCCTGGCGAAGCCTTGAGGACGGTCCGAAGCGCCACGGGCCACAAATGCCTGCGGTCCAGGCTTACCACACGGTAGATTACGAGGGGCCATGGCCTCCTCTTCTTCACGCTAGCTCAGCCATCGTCAGGCCTGTTAAATTGCCTGGTGTATGCCACCAAGCCGCCCTTGCTCCCCGTCGATCTCTTCGTCTGTTTTCCCCTCTTCTGTGGCTCTCGCCCTTTCCGCCAAATCCCTTCGCGCGCGTGTAGGACCGAAAGTATGTCTAGAGGGGGGGTGATTAGACTACTTGACCAAATAAAAGTTCTACCTTTTCCCAATTTTTAGAGTTGGCAGATTTTAGCATTCATGACAAGTCAAGTACACCCTACACATGCATGTCTAAGAGTACAGCAGCGGAAAGTAACAACAAGCATGAGTAGAAAGGAAGGGTAAGAGGATCAAACGCAATTGTAGACACGATAATTTTTCCCGTGGTTTCGATAGGTGGTGCTATCGTACATCCACGTTTATGGAGTCTTCAACCCACGGAGGGTAACGGTCACGAGAGTCCACGGAGGGCTCCACCCATAAGGGTCCACGAAGTAGCAACCTTGACTATTCCATAACGGCTTCTGTCCACGAAGGACTAGCCTCACTATGGGTAGATCTTCACGAAGTAGGCGATGTCCTTGCCCTTACAAACTTCTTGGTTCAACTCCACAACACGAAGTAGGAGGCTCCCAAGCGACACCTAACCAATCTAGGAGGCACCACCCTCCAAAAGGTAATAGGCTCGGCAATGATGCTGAACTCCTTGCTCTTGTGCTTCAAGATGATAGACTCCTCAACACACAATCACTCTCTCACAGATTTGGCTTGGTGGAAGAGATGGGATTGGTGGAAAGCAACTTGGGGAGGCTAGAAATCAAGATCCATATGGTTGGAGTGGATGATCTTGACCTCAACACAAGGGTAGGTGGCTCTCTCTCAGAAAAATGGATGAGGCAAGTATGGAATAGTTCTGAGTGCTTCTCGTTCGAGTGGGTGGTGGTGAAGGGGTATATATAGGCATCCCCAAAAATCCAACCGTTACACACAAAATGACCAACTCGGTGACACCGATGTGTTAATCTCGGTGGTATCGAAGTGACCAAAAGGTGGCAACTTTTGAATCTCGGTGAGACCGATATAGGAAACTCGGTTGCACCGATAAGGTGACCGACGGTCAGATTGCCCAATCTCGGTGACGCCGATCCAACAATCTCGGTGGGACCGATATTGTGAATTTGCGTAACAGAAAGTTGGCAACCTAAACTCGGTGGCACCGAAGTAGAATCGGTTGCACCGAAAGGCTAGGGTTTGGCTTATGTCTGTCTGAGTTTGGGAATCAGTGGCACCGAGTGGAAGTGTTGGTTGCACCGATTTTGGATATTTGACTTTGGACAGACTTTTGTGGAAGAGCTTGTGGGTGTTTTTGGTGACTATCACTTATGCACGTATGAGCTTTTTGTTCACCAACAATACCTTACCCCCTTTTAATAGTATTGGCTTTCCTATGGACTCTAAGTGATTTCTCACAAAGTAAAATGTAGAATCCTCTTGCTTGAAGCTTTGCCAATCCATTTCCTTGCATCTTGAGGTATCCCCACAATCCTTTTGCCATCCCTATCATTGAACTTTTCCTGAAATATACTTAGTGGAAACATTAGTTCAATGACTTATATGTTGTTATTAATTACCAAAACCACCAAGGGAGCAAATGTGCTTTCAATCTATATGTTGTCATCAATTACCAAAACCCCTTTTTGGTAATTGATGACAACATATAGATCAAAGCTTCGACAAATACATAGTCAATGAATATAATCGTCGCTTGAGAAGTATGTGATAAGCAAGAGCTCCCCCTAAATTTGTGCATTAATTTAAATTTGCGTTTGAATGCAAATGCACAATCGATTAGGTACATGGGGCACTTCTTCCATGTCACATACAACTTGGTGGTGTGCGAGAATAATAAGAGTGAACATCATAGCACAACACAATCAAGCAAAGGTGAAAGATCATCTCATAAGTAGCATAATGATAGGAAATAGTAGCAGCACACATTAAGCGTATGATCAAAACACACAAAGTTCAACACACACACATCAAAAGATAATTGTTTTTGAAAAAGCAATAAAAACCAAACGCTCTCTCACTCGAAGCCTAAAGATCTATATACACTTCTCCCCCTTTGGCAACAAGTTACCAAAAAGTTCAAAGGCATATATCTAAGCGTTCTTGGGCTGATCTCCTCCGGTTGTTGATGAAGGAGTCGAGAGAACAGCGTCGGCGAAGATCTCAGCAGATGTCGTGGATGGAGTTGGAGTGGCAACTGGAGGAGCTGGAGCTGATGGAGCTGAGGTGACAGTAGCAGGTGCTGATGAAGAGGGCCTCAAATCTGGAGCTGGCACGGTGGCTGATCTGGCCTGGGTAGTGAAGTTTGTGCCTGGCCTGAGAGGTGAATCATCCTCATCATCCTCATCATCATCATCATCTGAAGAATGAGGAAGAGGCACAGAGTCAACTTCCTTCTTGAGCTCATTGACTGTCTTGGTCAGCCCATCCACCTTATCATTAAGGGTCTTGATCCTGTTCTCAAAGATCCTGACAAGACTGTTTTGATTTCTCAAAATGTCCTTAATGTCCTTCTGCATGCCCTGAACTGATGATATCAACAGATCCATTTTCTCGTTCCTGGATCTAGGGGCCTGAGCACTAGTGGCTCTCCTTGGATTCAGAGTAGACATCCAAGTCACCATCCTTTACCCCTGGGACTCCTAAGATGGCAGCCCAATCATCAACAGTGGACTCATATCTAGCTCCTTCAGTCATCCATACAATCCTACCATCTCCATAGAAGTGTGTAGTGGAGTAGAATTGCATGATCATCTCATCATTCCATGATGTAAACTCTCTGCCAACAAACTCATCCAAGCCAATGCAGTGAAAGTTGTCTTGGACATTTGGAAAGTAATCTTCATTCTCCTTAATGAACTTCCAGTCAACGTATCTCATGTCACTCACAGCTGGACTCTTGTCAAGCAGCACAGTCTCATAAAAATCCTGTTGCTCCTTGGTGTAGAATCTGTAGTCCACAGCTGTCTTTCTCCTTTGGGCATATGGGTCAACAGCTCTCCATGCCCTCAAACCAGAATCCTTCCTCTTCTTCATGTCTTCAGCAAGCAGATGATTGGCATTATGCTCAGGAAGGTGTGTTCTAAGCTTCATCAAAGTAGACATAGCATCTTCATCCTCAACTCTGGAGGTAGTTCCCTTGTTCTTTTCAGAAGCTGGAATTTGTCTGGATAACCTCTTTGGCTTTTCAGCAGCAGCTTTCTTGGGAGCAGACTTGGTGCTCTTGGATGTGCCAGTCTTTGGCATAGCATCAGCCATAAGCTTCTTTTTCTTCTTGGGAGGGGCCTTCTCAACAAGTTCTTCCTCCTCCTCAACAGCAGCACCAGCAACCTCCTCTAGATCTTCAAACATAGAGGTTTGCCTGCCAACAACATAAACAATCCTCTTTCTGGCTCTCTTCTTCTACCCTGCCTTCTTAGGCAATGACTTCCTTGGGGGCTCAACAGTCATGGTAGCCCTAGCACTCTCAGGTGCTCTCATAGCCTCAGAGCTAGCATATACCTTGCTGGCAGTCCTCCTTGAAGAGGTGGCTTCATTTGCAGATTTCTTTGCAGCCTTCTCTTGCTTCTTGGCAAGGATCTCCTCTGGCACAAAATCTGAATCCTCCTCATCTGAATTCAACTTCTTCCTGGCTCTAGTAGCAGGCTTGGGCAACCCATGAGAACTGGGAGTGCCTGGATTTGAAGAGGAACTGGACTCAGGACTAGTACCTGAACTCATGACAATGTTCTCCTCTTGGAAGTTGTTCTCACTGTCCTCAGCACTTGACATACTAACCCTGTGCATAGAGTATAGAGGAGCAGAAGAAGATATGTCATCACAAAATGCAGCTGGTTTTTGAAAGTTTGAACTAAGAATTTCTCAAATTTTGCATTCTGCCAAATGTATATCAGTAAGACCGAGACAAATTTTTCGGTCATACCGAGACTAACAACCTGCTTTCCAGGAACTTGGCACCATTCTCGGTTACACCGAAAATAGGCACTCGGTTCCACCGAGGTGTTCTCAGTGTGGCAGAAAACCAAATCGGTGATACCGATTATTTTGCATCGGTTCTACCAAGATTCATGAGGCGGACGACAAAACCTAAAAAATCCATCATTCGCTAATCTATGGAGTTTTCTCGTGGATAGAAAGATGTGCAAACGGTGGCTTATAGATAAAATCAACTTCATTGCGCAAGAATCGGACGGGGAGCGCAAGAAAAATCGAATCCGTACCATAACTTGGCGAAGGATCCGCTACGGCGGCGACGGCGGCGAAGATGCCCGTCGACGGCGAGGATCCCAGCGGCGGAGGAGCGCGGGGAGACAAGGGCGACGACCAGGGGGTCCTTTGCGGCAGCTTAGGGTTTTGGGGCGCGACAGTTTGAAGATTGAATTTTGAAACGTCGGGTCCACAGCATATATACCCCTCACTGTCAGTGTCACCGATTCTAAATTTTCGGTGTCACCGAGTTTCTCAACTGTCAGCTGACAGGGAAACTCGGTGTAACCAAGAATATGGAATCGGTAGTACCAAGATTGAAAACCAGATCAACCCTAGGCATTCAGTGAGACCGAGAATTGTGGGTTGGTTCCATCGAGATGCACTTGGGAGGTTTTAATGGTCAGTCCTTTGTCGATACGGAACTCCGAGTGCTCCACACACAGAGGGATCGAAATGTACTTGTTCAAATTTTGTGATGCAGCATGAATGGAATATGAGGTGAGAAAGCATAGATAGCTAGAGAGTGGTCCTAGGCATTCTTGTCCATCCAATTGGCAAAAGATAAATAAAAAGCCAAATGGCAACAATTGGATGTCCTCGAATGGGTAAATAAATGCAGACCAACATGCTCACACAATAAGATGTCAAATGAAATCATGACAAACATGCACATACATACTAGCATCTAACAAGCACTTGGGCGATGACGAAGTCATCTATATATGAGTATATTGACTTAGGAGCCAAGTAAGAATACTTGATCATAGGTCATACTCATCGTTTAAGCACAAGTGGGGTTACCACTTTTACATAAAGCATTTAATGTTGTCACATGCTAAGAGATGCTTTGACTCAAGTCTTAGAGTAAAGCTCCCCCTTGATGTGACATCCCCCCATAGGAGGGATAAACTAACCTTGGGTTTTGTCGATGAAGACTTCATGTTGGTGAGGTAGTGGTGGATGCTCAAGGTTGATGAAGATCACCAAGAGTTGGGAGCATCCTTGTTGTTTCCTTACTCTTCTCACCTACATGGGTTAGTCCCAACACACAAGATACAAATACAAGGATATCTATGGACATGGAGTGCAAAGCATATGTGATGATGTCCATTGATTTGTTGATTACCTTGTCCCTTCCTTACCTTTGAGGGAATGTGTGACTCCTTGAACTATTGCATAGAGTTGATGTTGATTGCAAATAGTTCTTGCCAATAATGAATGTGAGTGAATTTCATTGGCGGAGTCACCCCTCAAGAACTCTCTAGTTCTTCTTCTTAGGGACCCACATCAAGTTGATGGGGATCCTTGGTGTTGTAGTGGCCTTTGTAGAAGTTGAGCTTGACGTAGCCTTGGGAACCCACTCCACCAAAGCTAGGGATTGATCTTCATATGAGTCAATGTCCTCTTGAAGCTTGTTCTTGCCCTTGAGCTTGTGGTCTTGTGGTGGAAGGTCATCTTGAGTGTTTGTTCCCTTGGGAAGAGTATTTTCATACTTCTCCTTTTGAGGAACAAACTTGGGCTTGGGGTATTGACCTTCTTCCCATTCAACTCCATTAGCGTTGAAGTAGCCAACACCATGGTTCTTTCGGTATCCTCCGTGCTTGCGTACAATTTCCTCAAATTGCGTACCATGGTTCTCTATAATTCCTTTCAATAAAGCATTTTCTTGCTCAAGTGTAACATAGCTAAGAGAATCATCATTAGTGGAATCAATAGAACTACTAGAAGCAACATCTTTAGGTTTAGCATTTTTATTGTTGATACTAGATGAAGAACCTTTCTTGCCTTTGTTACTAGATTGTTTAGTTTTAACTTGAGGCATGAATGTAGACAAGAGTAGTCGTTTGGCTAGATAAGATGAAGTCTTCTTTCGGAGATCGTCATTGATAGCTTTAAGAAACTCATGCTCTTGCTCCAAGTTGAGCTTCTCGAAGCGTAGCTTCTCATGAGTCCTTACAAGCTCTCTATGATCTTCAAGAGTGGATTCATGAGCTAACTTAAGAATGTTTAGTTCTTTAGTTAGTTGTTCTATTTTCATCTTCTCATCATCAATTGACTTATCTTGACTAGCATGAGAATTTTCAAGTTCATTTTGACTAACATCACTAGTTTTATCAAAGAGCAAGTCATCATCACAAAGCAAGTCATCTTCATCACTATTGAAATCAAGATACTCGGGGTGTGATACCTTGGGGCCTTTAGCCATGAAGCAACTTCCACTCCCTTCGTTTGGTGAATCAAATAGATCATAGGAGTTGGTAGTCACTAGAGCAATTCCGGCATCACCATCATCTTGACTATAGTCGGAGTCGGAGTGATAGCTTCTCTCGGAGTTGTTGTCGGAGTCGGAGCCGGAAACCCATTCACCAACATGAGCTTGATGTTTTCTTCTTGTGTAGCTCTTGGTGTACTTGTCCTTCTTCTCCGAATCTCTACTTCTCCTTGAGGGTCTTCGTTCATAACGATCATCTCTACTCCTTCTCTCTCTTGGAGGTGATTCATTCCTTGAGCTTCGTCTTCGAGGTGACTCATCTCTTCCTTTGTAGGGTGCCGTGCACTCATTGGAGTAGTGTCCGGACTTCCCACAATTGTACCAATTGCGGTCATGACTTGACGAACACTTCTCATCATATCTTGAGTTGGAGCTTCGTTCTTTGCCTCTATTCTTGTAGAACTTGTTGAATTTCTTGACCATGAGGCTTATCTCTTCATTTGTGACAAGGTTGTCGCTTGAAGTTGTGGGAGCATCACTTGTGGCTTTGTAAGCACCGCTAGACTTGTTGTGAAGCTCTTCGTTGTCTTTGAGTGCCTCTCATGAGCAACAATCCTTCCAATGACTTCCGTAGGCTTGAGATCTTTGTAGTTGGGCATCATTTGGATCAATGTGCACACGGTGTCGTATCTCTCATCCAAAGCTCTAAGTATCTTCTTGATGATGAATTTGTCGGTCATTTCTTCGCTTCCTAAGCTGGCAATCTCATTGGTGATGAGAGCTAGCCTAGAGTACATCTCTGTGACTCCTTCACCATCCTTCATCTTGAACTTGTCTAGCTGACTTTGAAGAACATCTAACTTGGATTCTCTCACGGACTCGGTTCCTTCGTGCATATCAACCAAAGTATCCCAAATCTCTTTTGCATTCTCAAGACGGCTGATTTTGTTGAATTCTTCGGGGCATAGGCAGTTGAAGAGAATGTCGCATGCTTGAGTGTTGTATTGCAACATCTTCAATTCTTCCGCGGTCGCATCACGATCCGGTTCCTTTCCATCACCAAAGAATTCACCTTGCAAGCCAACACGAACAACAGCCCAACCGGCGGGGTTATGACCAAGAATATGCATTTTCATTTTGTGCTTCCAACTAGCAAAATTAGTGCCATCAAAGTACGGACCTCTATGGTGATAATTTCCCTCACTAGACGCCATACACTCCTAGGTTGTGAGACCAATGCAATGGAGACCAAAGCTCTGATACCACTTGTAGGACTGAAAGTATGTCTAGAGGGGGGGGGGGTTTGATTAGACTACTTGACCAAATAAAAGTTCTACCTTTTCCCAATTTTTAGAGTTGGCAGATTTTAGCATACATGGTAAGTCAAGTACACCCTACACATGCATGTCTAAGAGTATAGCAGTGGTAAGTAACAACAAGCATGAGTAGAAAGGAAGGGTAAGAGGATCAAACGCAATTGTAGACACGATGATTTTTCCCATGGTTCCGATAGGTGGTGCTATCGTACATCCACGTTTATGGAGTCTTCAACCCACGGAGGGTAACGGTCGCGAGAGTCCACGGAGGGCTCCACCCATAAGGGTCCATGAAGTAGCAACCTTGACTATTCCATAACGGCTTCCTTCCAAGAAGGACTAGCCTCACTATGGGTAGATCTTCACGAAGTAGGCGATCTCCTTGCCCTTACAAACTTCTTGGTTCAACTCCACAACACGAAGTAGGAGGCTCCCAAGCGACACCTAACCAATCTAGGAGGCACCACCCTCCAAAAGGTAATAGGCTCGGTAATGATGATGAACTCCTTGCTCTTGTGCTTCAAGATGATATACTCCTCAACACACAATCACTCTCTCACAGATTTGGCTTGGTGGAAGAGATGGGATTGGTGGAAAGTAACTTGGGGAGGCTACAAATCAAGATCCATATGGTTGGAGTGGATGATCTTGACCTCAACACAAGGGTAGGTGGCTCTCTCTGAGAAAACTGGATGAGGCAAGTATGGAGTAGTTCTAAGTGCTTCTCGTTCGAGTGGGTTGTGGTGAAGGGGTATATATAGGCATCCCCAAAAATCCAACCGTTACACACAAAATGACCAACTCGGTGACACCGATGTGTTAATATCGGTGGTACCGAAGTGACCAAAAGGTGGCAACTTTTGAATCTCGGTGAGACCGATATAGGAAACTTGGTTTCACCGATAAGGTGACCAACGGTCAGATTGCCCAAACTCGGTGACGCCGATCCAACAATCTCGGTGGGACCGATATTGTGAATTTGCGTAACAGAAAGTTGGCAACCTAAACTCGGTGGCACCGAAGGAGAATCGGTTGCACCGAAGGAGAATCGGTTGCACCGAAATGCTAGGGTTTGGCTTATGTCTGTCTGAGTTTGGGAATCGGTGGCACCGAGTGGAAGTGTTGGTTGCACCGATTTTGGATATTTGACTTTGGATAGACTTTTGTGGAAGAGCTTGTGGGTGTTTTTGGTGACTATCACTTGTGCACGTATGAGCATTTTGTTCACCAACAATACCTTACCCCCTTTTAATAGTATTGGCTTTCCTATGGACTCAAAGTGATTTCTCACAAAGTAAAATGTAGAGTCCTCTTGCTTGAAGCTTTGCCAATACATTTCCTTGCATCTTGGGGTATCTCCACAATCCTTTTGCCATCCCTATCATTGAACTTTTCCTGAAATATACTTAGTGGAAACATTAGTTCAATGACTTATATGTTGTTATTAATTACCAAAACCACCAAGGGAGCAAATGTGCTTTCAGCGCGCCACCCCGCCCCCATTGCCATGGCTTCCAAGAAGGGAGAGGGCGAGGGCTTGAGGGCGCCGACGAACGCGTCGGCGCCCAAGCCCGCGATGGGCCGGTCTTCGGTGGTGAACCTGGAGGGGTTGGAGAAGGTTCAGTTGGTGGTCGCCGCCGGATCCAACGAATGGGGGGCAACCAAGATCTGGCCGGGCTCGCGGCCCGAAGTGAGGTCGCGGCCCCCGCCATTCCCCTCCATATCCATGCCCTTCTTTCGGGCTTGCTGCCGCCGTTCTCGGGCTTCCTCTCCGCCGTAATCTCGCACTATCGGATCCACGTGCTCCACCTTGACCCTGGCTCCCTTGTCCTCCTCTCGGTCTTCGCGTTCCTGTGCGAGGCCTTCATGGGTGTCTTCCCCTCTGTGGCCCTGTTGCACCACTTCTTCTCCCTAGAGTTGGTCTCGGGGGAACAGTGCTCTGGGTGCGTGTCCCTGAGAGCAGCTGATGTATCGGCCGTAGGGGCCCTTTATGCCGAGCTCTCCCCAGAGGCAGAAGGGTTCCGGCGGCAGTGGGTGTACGTCAGCACAGCTGAGGCCGGCCCCCTGTTTCAACCCCCGTTGTCCCCCGCGGTGCCAAACCACGGGTGGATGCACGAGGAGCCTGCCGGCCCGTGGCGCGCTCGGGTTCTAGCCAGGCTGGCGAGGCTGAAGGAGGCGTGCGTGATGATGGCGATGGTGGTGTGGGAGTTCATACGCTGACGAATCGCTCCCCTTCAGCGCCATTCCCGCCCAATGTGGACCTTCACAGGGGTTCCTTCCTCCTGAAGGGTCGCGTCCTCAGGGTGTCCCCTTCTCGAGGGCCCTGATCCCCGGGAGCCCTGAAGACACTGCTCTTCCCGTGGTCGCGATGGGGCGCCCTTCGCCGCCTGCTTCCCCGGTTCCCGCCTCGAGTCAGCCCGGGATCGAGGGTGGTGCCCCGTCGATGATGAAGGTCGCCGTCTCCGCCCCAGAGTGCAAGGTGCCGGTTGTTGGCTCGTCGTCCCCCAGCCTCCGCGCCAGTCGGAAGAGGAAGGCGCCCAGGGGCGGCCGCTCCTCGGTGCCTTGGGCGCCGGTGAAGAGGAGGTGGATCGCCGTGGATGAGTAAGTGCTTGCGTCCCCTCAACCTCCCCTTCGGCAGCCTCCTTCTGAGCTTGTGTTTCGCAGGCTCCCCCCCGGTGAAGGAGGAGCCGAGTCGACGCCGCCTGCTTCCGCGGCCATCGAGCTTCTTGCGGCCTCGTCTTCCGTCGACCGCGGGCCTCTGGTCGCCAGGGCGCCCGTGCCCGAGCCTGCTCGTCCGTCAGGGGGCCTTGAGCGTGTGCCCCCTGCGATCTTCTTCGTCCGCAGCCTCCATCTCCCCGGGGTGGGGCCGCGCCCCTCACTGGCGGTCTTCCTTGGGGGCGTGCCCCGCTGTGTCCTCGGGCCCTCTTCGCTTGGTGAAGTTGGGTGTCAGGTTGCGCGTCCTTTGTCTGGGGCGGCAGGCAGGAGCCCCCAGCCCCCGGGCACTCGTCTGGGCTGGGCGGTCCCCCGCATATCTCCTCCGTCCATCCCAGGGAAAGCGGAGACCCTGGCTGGGCCCTCGAGCTCGCAGGTGACTGGAGCGCCGTGCGGTGGGGCTTGCTCCAGACTGCGATGGAAGCGCTGGGGTGCCTGGGGGTGGAGTTCGCCAATAACGATGCCCGCTTGGAGGTGGAGCGCCAGCGCCTCGCGCGGGAATGGCATCTTCTCGAGGTCGCTGTGAATTTCAGTCGCCTGCAGCGCGAGCGCGCCCGTGCGAAGGCCGAGGAGTCCCTTGCCGTGGCGGTGGAGGCCCGCGAGCGCGCCCTCGCTGAGGCTCAGGAAGCCGACTGCCGGCGCAGGGCTTCCGAAAAACGCCTCGAGGAGCATCAAGCCCTTAACGCCGCCCTTGAGAGGTAGGTCCAAGCGCGGAGGGCCACACTTGATGGCCTGGCGCTCGAGTCCCTTGCCGCTGGTGCAGGCCTCCGCGTGCCTGTTGACGTGTTGGCGATGGAAGCGCTGGAGCAGAGCTTGGAGCAGGAGAGGTTGGAGGTGAGGGAACGCCAGGCGTCGCTTGCCGAGGAGTCCCTTGCCTCCCGCGAGGCGAGGTTCCAAGAGGAGGTCGACAACAAGGTGGCAGAGGCTTGCCGCTCCCTTCTTCAGGACTATCGCATGAAGCTGAAGCTCCAGGAGTCCCGCTACTGCAAGCGACGTGACCACCTGAAAGGCGAGGTCGATGCCCTCAGGAAAAGGTTAGACCAAGAGGAGGGCCGCCGGCAAGCCGCGATGGATGCCCAGGCTGCTGCCGAGGCCGAGCTAGCTTTTCTTTATAAACAAGTAAAGGGCGCTGCTTCCCTAGCGGAGAAGGCTTCGGACGAGGCGGATCGTGCTCGCGGCCTCCAGTACACGCGCTCCCAGATGTTCCAGTCCCTCGAGGGGAGGGCCAACCGGGCCCTGAGCGACATCTGTGGTGCGAGCGTCTCGAGCCCCTTGGTTCCAGATGACGCCGGGTACCTGGGCTTCTTTTCCAGGGTCGTGGAGTGCCTCGAGGGGGTTGCGGAGAAGACCCGCATGCTGGTGGAGGAGAAGCGCCGCGACCTCCTCGCGTGGGTGGCTTCGAACGTCTTCAGCCACCTCCTTCGTCTCGACCCACACTTTGATTTTGGGGCGGTGCTTGGTCTGGTACCCGAAGTGACTCGAGTCACCCTCGCCGAGCGGGTCAAGGACCACGTGGAAGATCTGATAGCGGAGCTTTCTTCCGACGAGGCCGAGGGCCATGCCGGGGCCGGGAAGCACGAGGCCGCCGGCGGTGGTGATGAAGAGAGTGGCGGAGGCTACATGTCCCTTTGAGCAGCCTTCTTGTTTTCCTGGCAGGGTTATGCATGCGGCCTAGTGGCAAAATTAATGTATTTTTGAAAATACCCTTGCATGTGCTTCCGAATGACGAGGTGTGTTGCGCCGCGCTTCCTTTTGCCCTGGGTTGCCGCCAACCCGATCGGCACGCTCGCTGTAGCCTTCTGCGTTAGGGAGGTTTAGCAGTGGTGCTTGGGGGGGGGTCCGGACGCCTTGAGGGTTTTTCTTCCTCATGAGTCAGGCAAGTTGGGAGCCCTTTCGGCACTCTGTGTCTGCAGGCCCTAGTCCCGCACATTTCCCTACCACCGCAGTGTACGACCGGATCACCAGGATGCAACTGCAAGGTGAGGCCTCGACACCCTTGATGCCGACCGGATCACCAAGGACGGCATCGAGGGGCGAGTGGCTATATGACCGGTAAGGCTCCTGAGGCGCGCTGCTCAGGAGCCCCCCTTGATGCTCAAGCAGCTCTACGTCGGCAGGTCCCAGTCCCGCACATTTCCCTACCACCGTAGTGTACGACTGGATCACCAAGGACGCAACTAAGAGGTGAGGCCTCGACACCCTTGATGCCGACCGGATCACCAAGGACGACATCGAGGGGCGAGTGGCTATATGACCGGAAAGGCTCCTGAGGCGCATTGCTCAGGAGCCCCCTTTGACGCTCGAGCGACCCCCATTCCGCCCTGCCGAGTTCTGCCTCAGGAGGCCCTCCTGAGACTCCATGCCGTGTTGCCGCGCTGCGGTCGGAGCCCCCGAGTGGGGGTCGACTGCCAATAGATGCAAGTCCCTGAGGCGACAGGGCCTTGCTATCCAGCTCCGAGGTGCCCCGGGGAGGGCCGTAGCGCATGGCCCCTTGTGAAACACCAATCCAAAAAAAGGAGAATTCAAGACTGGTAAAACGAGAGAGCAATGAGAGAAAAGTCCCCGCCCCTTTTTCTTTTAAATATAGAGTTCCAAAGTCCTCAAACTTCATTCCAAAAAGTGGCAATTCGAACACAAAAAGAAGCAAGCAAACGCCGCGTCCGACACCTAGGCTAGTCTTCGTCTTCGTCTTCCCCCAGCGCTGAGCGTAGGGCATCCACGTTGCGTGGGCATAGCCATTGGTGGGCAGTGTTGTCCGCCAGCACGGAGCTGTGGCTTCCACATTGCGTGGGAAGGAACCCCTCCGCGTCCTCGGGGGGCTCCGGGCATATACAGCCCACTCATTATTACGTGAGAGTGTCACGGGTTGGTCCCGGGGGTGCTCAAGGTGCTCCATGCCTCACGGACATGATGCCCACTCCCAGCCCCCAGGCTTGGCGTGGAGAAGTAGGGTCGGTTCCGGACGGGCCCTCGGGCGTAGGGCGAACCCCCACACCCCAGAGCCCGCGACCGGGTGCCGTCGTCGTAGTGAAAGCGCAGCCCCCCGCGCTGCGGGTCGGGACCGGCGAGGCCCTTCCATTGCGCGCGAGGCCGGCACCCCGGGCAGTGCCCCAGCGCGCCTCGCTGGGGTGCCCCAGGTCCCCACGCAGGTACTCGAGGACCTGCCCCCAGGCCGGGCGAGCTGGGCCTGGGGACATGGGCGAGTACAGGATCGCTCGCTGGCGATCGAGCGAAACCTGACCCGAAGACATGGGCGTATGTTCCAACCTCCGTCTCCAAGCAGGCGTCGCGCGCCCTGGAGACAAGGGCGTGTGTTCCACCCCCCGTCTCCAGGTTGGGATCATTTGGCCCGAAGACATGGGCGTGTGTTCCACCCTCCGTCTCCAAGCTGGGACCACCTGACCTGGGGACGTGGGCGCACGTTCCACCCTCCGTTCCCAGGCTAGCGACCCCCGGTCCCCAGACCCAGATGCCTGCTCAAGGTAGCTCCCTACCAGCGGGTGCGCCTCGCGAAGCTGCCTGCCCTGGGCATCCTAACGAGGCCAATCCCTCAAGCCGCCCTCGCGAGGCTGCGCATACCAGCCCGTGCGAGAGCCGCTCACGAAGTCGCGTACGTGCCTCCTGCAGCCGTGGTAGCCGGCGTTGCTTCCTTCGCGGCCCGGGCGCTCGTCAACATGGCCGTTGTAGAGTTGCTCGAGCCCCCGGGCGCCGGCACAGTCGAGCCCCTGTTCCTCCTCCCTGGTTCCGGCAGGCGTGCTGAGGGGTGCGAGGGGACGCCACTCTCGCGTGGGCAGCGCCCCCCACCGGCCTCTGCCGGCGCCTATGGCCAGCCCCGGTGCCCCCGGCGACCCGGGCCAGGCCCCGGGCGAGCGCGGGTCTTGGCGGACGTCCCGAACACGCTCGTGCGGCCCAAGCGCTGAGCCAGCTGGTTGAGTGAGTTCACGGGCACGAGCCTCGCCGAGGTACATCAGGGTCCCGCCGGTGGTGGTGACGCGCCTAGGGGCATGCCTGGCCCAGTCATAGCGGCGATCACGCGCAGCGCGGTGGCGTTGTAGCTCGTGCGCCACGAGGAGCGCGACGTGTCTGTGCGTCGGGTCGTGGCAGTCCCGGAAAGGTGGCGGTGTGGCCCGAATGCGGGGAACGGCCGGGGCGGCGAGGGCGTGCCATGCGGTTGGTGAAGGCGGCAGCCCCCGGCGTCCGTTGAGGGCCCGGCTGGCGATGGCGCCCGTCGACGGGGAGGCGGAACGACGTGGGGCGCCGAGGCCCGCCGGCGCCGCCCGCGCCACGCGGGCAGCCTGCCGCTCAGCACGGGCTCGACGTCCTTTTGCCATGAGTGCGGCGAGTAGAGGCGAGGCGAGTCTTGAGGGAAACTTCGGCACGCCCCCTACCTGGCACGCCAAATGTCAGATTTCGGGCTCCGCAAAACCCTCAAAGTTTGAACACAGGGGTGTGTGCGAAGCTTCCTTGCGGCCTCGCCCTACTCAGCTCGCTACACGATGATTACTACAGCGAACTCGCACGATGACGAGGAAGAAGATGAACACGGTGGTTTACTCAGGTTCGGGCCGCTGCGAAGCGTAATACTCTACTCCTGCTTTGGTGGATTGCCTCTCGGGGAGGTGTGGTGGATGAACTAGTACATGGTTTCGAGCCTCGCGAGGGCGCTCGAGTGGTGTTCTCGGCTCTTTGCCTTGTCTTGTGGTTTTCGTCCTCCTCTACGGTGCGGCCTAGCCTCTATATATAGCAGTGGCCCGGGTCCTCTTCCCTTATCACAATGGCGGGAAGGGATCGCACAACGGCCAAATTTGAAGGGGGACAGGAGTACATCCCCGCCTGTCCAAAGGTGGTCTTCGCCTGCAAAGTAGCTGTCGATGATGCAGAGGTGGGCTCGGCGATGACATCCGCCCTGCGGGGCTCGTGGTCATGGTCTTGTTGCACCAGAATGGAAACCTTTGGGAGGTGCTTTGGGAACCCGCGTACGTCCTTGCTCCCTTTGCACTAAAGGGGAAACTGCACCGCCTGGCGCACTGGCGCCCGCCTGTCCTTCCTTGCGTCATCCTTGACTCCTTAGGCCGGGTCCTGCATAGAGATCTCCGCCGCTCCGGAGGGGGCCTGAGGAGGCCCACTCCTTGCTGGTCTTGGTGCCGCCTCCCTAGCGAGGCTAGGGCCCTCGCGAGGGCCTTGCCTTGAGCGGAGCCCTGCTAGTCGTGCTTGGCTGACGAGGTGGGCCATGCCCTGGGCCACAGGCAGGCAGGTCTGGGTACCCCCGTTCCCAGAACGCTGACACCCAGCAATGCAGGTGTCGGTCAGCAGCATGTGTATACGAGTCGTAGCAAGCTACATGGATTCCATTACATCGCGTGACATTTCCCCAAAGGGACAGACACAGCAGCAAAGAAGGATACGCGCCGGTCAATCAATGTGTCCAGAGCAGTAGCAAGCTACCAGGGCTCAACGGAAGCACAAAGAGGCATTTCCCTGTAAAGAAGGTTACCATAGGCATACGACTAGGTGTCGAATCCCACACATACCAATGCATTTCAAACATACACACAATATGCACGATATGCGTAGATACAACATGGCACCACAACATAACTCTACGACTCAAGTATTTATTAACGACCCAAAAGAGCCAACATAGTGTGATATTACAAACAGGGGTCACATGACCCAACACTCAAGTCATACAAGCAACAAGTGGAAGCATCACATGTCTGCGTGCACACATCTACTAAAAGTGGCTGGAGGACCCTGAACAGCTGCAATGACCCTACCAAAGGAGCTAGACCTTTGTCTGTAATTCCGAAGCTATTCCGGTCAACATTGAACTTCATGTCGTAAGAATCACTAATGAGACTGACGTCTCCTCTGCAAAACATAAATTAAGAAACCGTGAGTACAAAGGTACTCAGCAAGACTTACATCAGAACTAACTACATATGCATCATTATCAAGAAAGGGGGTTATGGAGTTTATTGCAGCAATCCAGCTTTGACTCTTGGGTAACCTGTACTACGACTACGAGTACTTTCTTTGAGGTGGGATATCGCACACGAGTCCACATATTCACTAACTCAGTACACCACTATGGATCCACTCCCGTCTCCCTACGAGAAGGCCATCCATAGCACTCAAACTTATCTTGCGTATTTTAGAGTATCCATTTCACTAGTCTATGAACAATGCAAGTCTCCAAGTAGTCCATATCCGAGGACGCGGCTCTTCGAACTGATTCATACCCAGCAGGGGTGTACTCCTTCACACACGCTCTCGCCACTTATCGCTATGTGCACGTAAAAAGGCACCTCGACAACCTTCAAGCGGAAGCCCGGCGCGGGAGTCGGCCACGACCGTTAACCACACAGTACTCTAGTCCAGGTTTATCGCCTATTTGAGACTGAACCCGCACAAAAGTCCGGCTGAAGTTTCCGCTATGGCCTCAAACGATGTCCGCAGGGTTCCACAATCCCACCGTTCGGGTTCCACTTGGTACACCGTGCCACTGTGTATATACCGCATCATAGCCCGCCCCCCCCCTCGGGCAGTGCTAAGCATGGTCGCCAACACTTTTCCTACAAACCCCAAAAATTAGTTGCAACTCCTGGACAGAGATCAAGGCGATTGATAAGATGAGTTGGGTGGAGTTACCGGAACCCAATGTGCGGTAGTATCTTGTCTTGGATAACACACACAGAACTCAGTTCTTAAGGATGGTCTCAATGAGACAACCCGCCATGTACTCCTACATGGCCTCACATCGCTACCTTTACCAAATCGTGTTCACACACTTAGCTCTCACACAATAGGATATGAACACATCCATTCCGATTCATTGCCCAGATGGATAAGACCCGACATGACTCTAGGCATAGCAAGCATAGTAAGCAAACATGGATGAGTAAGCACAACAAGGCTCAAGCAGTTGCTACTCAGGCTAAGTGGTTTCAACTATTTACTGTGACAAAGACATGTCATGCAAAGGAATGGGTTCAACTATCGAGAACTTGTAACAGTTGAATCATTATTGTCCTAATGCAGTGAAAGAGATAAGGAGCGAGAGAGTGGCTTTATATCAATATGCTCAAGGGGGGTTGCTTGCCTGACAGTTCCGAAGATAATAAGGCTTTTCATCAGTGTCAACGATCATAACGTCGGAACAACGTCTACCGAGGGAGAACAATCACCGGCAAACAAGAAGGAACAACATTCAACTCATGCAATGCTCACTCATGATGTATGCCATGACAATTAAGGTACTGAATTGACCTCGAGTGATAATTAACCAAGTTAATCAAAGTGGGGTTCAAACAAGTTTGAATTCCAACTCCAAATGATATTTCATACATTGCCCTAATCATAAAATGTCCTAGTTGGTGATGTTAACTTCTTCAAACATGCATGTTCAGGGCATAAACAGATTCATTGGATTTTTCTGATAATTTTTCATATATAAATTATTTTCATTGGAGTTACGGCTAAATTTCTATGTTTTTTCAAAGTTTATAACATTTCCTGGAATTAGTAAATCATTTCTTATTTATTTAAAAAAACCAGAAAAGCTTTACTGCATCAGCCTGAGGTCAATGTGACGTCAGCGGGTCAACTGAGCCGTTCCAGGTCAAATCTTCCAGTGGGGCCCACTGGTCAGCGACACAGTGCTAGTACTGTCACAGAAAAGTGGGTCCAGTTAATGCTGACTAGGACAAAGTCAAACTGACTCGTGGGGTCACCGGGATTTAATTAAACTAAACAGGGGTTAGTCCTCCGGTTAAATTAGGTAGCGGGTCCCGCCTGTCATTAACCAAGGGGGTAGTTAGCGTGTCATTAGCGCCTAATAACCTGTCCACGTCGGGGGCTAACCGCCAGCGACACATAGAGACGGCGGCATCGATTGTCCCGGCGATTCCGACAACGAGAGGAGACAGGGTTGGGCCCGTTGGAACGTTCACGACGCGACGCGTCCAACGGTGTGTTCGGTTGGAGCTGGGGTCATCGGAATCGTTGACGGCGTCGAGTTCCGCGGTGGCCGGAGTTCGGGTGACGACGGATTCATCGCTACGGCGTTCGAAATGACCAGCTCTTCCCACCTAGGGCATCCATATGAGCCCATGAAGACGTTAGATACATTGGTGTGACCAAAGGGTCGCTGGTGTAACGACGGTGACAAGCTCGAACGGCGGCGAGCTTCGGCTTCGATGGCGACGGTGCTCAGAGGACAAAATCGAGCGCGGGGTTAGGGGTGAACAACGGAGGAGCTCAGATAGACTCGTTTGTAGCGGACGATGAGGTTGGAGGCACTTCGGTTGCGGCGAATCGATGAGCGGCATGCAGCGGGTGTCGAGGCTGAAAAGGACTCCGATTGCGGGGTTGCAGGGCACGAGGGATCGCGTGAGTCAGCTTGGACACGAAGAAGAGTCCGGCGGGGCTAACTATTGCATCTGCGAGGCCTAAGGCATGCGGTGGCTACGGGTGCGTTGACGACGCGCTTCAGCGGCTCTCGGCCATGGCAATGGGAGCGTGAGAGAGAGGCGAGGGGGAAGAGAGAGGGGGTCGGCTTGATCGGGACGACTCCCGCGAAGCTATCCACGATGAGGACGTGGAGGGGGAGGCAGGCAGGCAGGCAACGGCGTGGCGCGTGGAGCGTGCGCGTGTGTCGGCCACGCGCTCGTCCTCCTGTCCAAAGGAAGGAGACGACTGGCTCGCCAGCTGGGCTGGGCTGCACACAAACAGCGCCGAGGAAAGCACGAGGTAAGTTTCTGTTTTTTTAGTTCCTTCTCTTTTCTATGTCTGCAACTGTTTTGGATTTGATTTTTAGATCAAATCAATTTTATAAATGCTGAAATTTTTTGTGGATGCTAGAATAATAATTCCAGAGCCCCACATAAAGTTTCAGAATTATTGGAGCCTTTAAAATTATATGGGGTATTTAGACAACTCCAATTCAAATAGTGTGAGTTAATTCAAAAATCGCAAGATGGTTAGGAAAATGTGCAACACCTCTAGTTGAAGTTTTCAACATTTTCCAAAAATGATGTAAATTTTCTAAAGCCATTTTGGAATCATTGAAATTATTTTGTTTGAACATTTTTGAATTGAAAAGTGCTAGGGTTTGGTCATCCCCATTTCAGGTTCATTTGAATTAAACATGATGCATGGATGCTCTCTGATGTAACCAATATAATTATCTACAAACAAAATCTAGGGTTGTGACAGCAAAGTACACAAAAAGGAACAGGGGGTCGCTGTCGGTGTCAAAACCGGCGGATCTCGGGTAGGGGGTCCCGAGCTGCGAGTCTAGGATCGAAGGTAACAAGGGGACGAAGGAGACGATGTTTTACCCAGGTTCGGGCCCTCCTATGGAGGTAAAACCCTACGTCCTGCTCGATTATATTGATGGTATGAAGGTTACAGAATTGATCTACCTCGAGATCGACTAGCTAATACCCTAGATGAGTTTCTCTGTCTTACATTCTATAACCCTCTCGGTTTATATAGACACCGGGGGGTACCTAGGGTTTACACATGATAGGTCTCCTACGGAGGATGGAAATGTCGATTTCCTCATCTTGACTTGGAGTGCACGACGCGCCTTCGGGGCTTCCTTCTGGAACGTGAGGTCTCAATGTATCCGGCCCTTCCTGTGATACCTAGAGAGCGGCCCATCGAGCCGGCCTATTGGGAGATAGGCCAGCGGCCCGAGGACTCCTTATTCCAGGACTCCCTCAGTAGCCCCCGAACTAGACCCCAACGCCAAGAGTCTCAGCTCTGGCTGCTTCTGTTACCAGAGTCTTCGGCTTGTGGGGTGAGTTCTTCTTCCCGTAAATGATCGGCTGAGACCAATCCGGCTTCCCATGACTCGTATTTCATCCGCTCATACGATCGTCCGAACATCATGAATTGCTTAGCCCCGAAGGCCAATCGTCAAAGTGTAAACAGTGTTTTCTGACGCCCCCTTCTGACGAAGGGTCGTGGCCTACCACGACCGCTGAACCAGTTATGAAAACTCGATTCGCGGTTCGAGGCCATTTTTACATTGACACGACTTATCAATGTATAAATCGTGCTCCGTTTCACACGGGATATAATCAGAACCCTGGGCTTATTTTGCGCGTGCATAACGGCTCGCCCGCCTTGGGAAACGGAGAGACTCGCGGCGCGGTAAAAGGAGGCTAATCGGCGTGACGCCTCATAAAAGGGAAAAAACCCCAAGGATTGCTCACGCTTCCCATTCGCATCCTCTGCTTTCCCAATCTTCCGAAGCTCCAAGAGCCCAAATCTAGTTCTTCCTCAACTTCCCCTCCGAGCTTAGCCATGGCGGGTTCGGGCTCCATGGGCAAGTGGAAGGCCTCCACGGTCACCGACCAGGATATCCGGGAGCTAAAGCTCGCCGGCTACCTTCCCGCCAACGTCTTCCACCGTGCTCCAGAGGCGAACCAGGTGGTGCCCACCCCCAAGCCAGGCAAGAGGGTGGTGTTCGTCCCCCCATTTCATCCAGGGACTGAGCTTCCCGCTCCACCCCTTCGTCAGGGGTCTTATGTTCTTCTACGGGATGGACTTCCATGATCTCCCCCCGAACTCCTTTATGCATATTTCGGCTTTCATCATTCTTTGCGAAGCCTTCCTGCGGGTCGAGCCACACTTCGGCCTGTGGCTCAAGGTCTTTAACGTCAAGCCAAAGACCGTCGCGGGCGAGCACGCAGACTGCGGAGGGGCGGTAATCAGCAAGATCCCCCGTGTCGAGTGGCCAACCGGCACCTTCATCGACACAATCAAGATCTGGCAGAAAGAATGGTTCTACATCACCGAACCAAGGGATGAGAGCTGGGCGGCGCCTGTCGAGTTCAGATCTGGACCCCTACGAGATTGACCTCATGGCTCAGGAAGGGCCTTGACTGGGGGTCGGATGCCGAGGTGAAGTTGCTGCAGAAGCATATTACCTCGGTGATCGAGGCCAAGGTGGAGCTGGTCAACGTGGTCCAGGTCATGCTCCACCGCCGTATTCTTCCCTGCCAGCACCGGGCCTCCCCAATGTGGGCTTATCAGCCTGAGGACGAGCCTACCGTGCGTCAACTCTTCCGCACTACCCCTGAGAAGTTGTGGAAGGCATTATTCAAGCCTTAGAAAAGCTGGCTGGCCAAGGAAGAGGATTCGGGCCTAAGCGCCGATCACCCCCCTACCAAGGTACGGCATAATTTTAATCCATTGACTCTGTTTCTTCGACAAAAAGACTGAACGCCTTCTCCCTTATTCTCGCAGAAATGGTTGAGCAAAGCCGCGAGAGTTAACTGCCCGGCTCCACAACCCAAAGATCCCAGGTCGGAGTTGTTGACGGCGATGCTCGTTGTGGCTCCGTACTCAGCGGCCGAGAAGAAGGAGAAGAAGAAAAGGCCAGAGAGGGTCTCCGCATAAGGGACCAGCCGGACGCCGCGTCCGAGGAAACCCATGCCTCCTCTAGTCATGAGGAAGAGCATGAAGACGGGGGGGGGGGAGGCGTTTTCCCCCTCGCAAGAAAGAGGGCGGCGTCACCGGACGCCGCGGAGGATGCAGCTCCTCCTGCCCTGAAGAGGGCGCACCGGGCGAGGTTGATCCTGCCCGACGACAGCTCGGACTTTAATGCAGAGTCCGAGGACTTTGAGAAGGTTCCCCGAAGGAACTTAAGGGTCAAGCCCCCCGATAAAAGGTATGAATCCAAAGACTCCCTGGGTCGTTTATGCGAAGTTTTTTAATGTTTTAAATGCAAGAACGTCTTTTGATCTGTAGTCCACCACGCGTTCTCCCCACTGACCAAGTATCGGATGGGGAGTCTCCGCCCGCCGAGCTGGGGGAGAGCGGGACTGCGTCACACCCCACTCCTCCAGGGGCCGCGAAGGATGCCGCGGAGGTGTCATCCCGCCGGGCTCCTTTGGAGCCGAATACAGGTGGTGGGGGTGACCATGCCATGGCCGAGGTTGAAGCCTCGGCTGCTGAAGACCAGGGGGAGAAAACTCCCCTGGCTGCCAAGGACTAGGGGGAGAAAACTCCCCTAGCCGCTAAAGAGGAAGGGCGGAGGGATGTCCAATCCCCTCCGAGGATGTCTCCGGAGCATGTTGTGCCTCCGGAGCTACCGACTCGGTCCCCGATCAGAGATCGTACTGGCCGGTCACCACCGGTGCCACCGACGACTGGGTGGCCGGTCGTAGAGGATGCTCTATCAAGCGCCCCCATCTCCGAGTATCACCGCACTCTTATGGGTGCGGTTTTGCAAGGCATTCGGTCTGTTGATAACGGACTGAAGGAGGCCTTCAATGGCCTCTTGACGAGCTTCAAGGTGAGTCACGTAATACCCTTTTCCCGAACCATTTTAATTTTATTAAGTTTATGCCATCTTTATATATGTAGTAGCCCCCGAGCCCCGGGTGGGTTTGCAAAAACGCACTCGGGGGTCAAATACTCAGGAGTGACCTCCTAGTATAAGGCACCATTAATCCCGCAATGTTCTAAAAGCCCTTAAGAGGACAGAACATAAGGTCATATCCTTGGTAGTTTGGGGGTTTGGAACGCATATGACCGGACATATGTTTTGTATTTTTCGTAGGCCTCGTCATCGGCGGCAGCCCTTAATGCCGCTGAGCTTACCGAGCTAAATCGGAAGCTCAAGATCTCCGAAGAGGAGCTTGACAGCCTGAACAAGAGGTTCGACGAGGCACAAGGTAAGCCGAATTGTAACATCCGGGCTGTATATCGGTAATGATCCGCACTGGTGGCCAAGTGTAATTATTTATTTATTACTTCCACAGCTTCTGCTTCGGAGGTTGAAAAACTCAACGCCGAACTCAAAAAGATGAAGCTAGAGGCCGCGGATGACAAGGCCGCCACCGCATATGCAGCAGCCGTGCTTTCCACTTTGAAAGCTGCTAGTGCTAAGCATGAGACCCGGGTGGAGGAGGTGCAGCAGGAGCTCAAGGATGCCGGGACGAAATGCGAGGCCCTTGAGAAGAAAGGCAAAGAACAAGCCACCGAGCTGGCCGCGCTGAAATCTGAGCTCCAAAAGGAGCGGGTGGACAGGCAGTCCTTTGAAGAGGAGGTTCGCCAAGTCAAGGCTGTCATAGATGTTAAGCCGTATTCACTACAATGCGCCTTTGGTGGTAGCAGGTTTGCTTTGCTCGCCCAGGTGTGGTGTTCCTCAGGCGTCTATGCGGATCTCCAGAAGAGTGCAGCGGACGCGAACAAGTTCTATGCTTCGCGGGAAGAGGATGATGAGGCTCGGCTATTCTGGGCACAATTTGAGTCCCCCGAGCGCTCTCCTCTCCTGATCGAGCAGATGAAGCAACTGGTGGAGCTGCACAGGATGGCGGAGCCGGCCATGAAGGATCTCTGCATCCGGCTGTGGCCCGAAGAGCCGTTGCCGAGCAGCTACTTCGGCTTGCTGCAGAAACTATGCGATGCTGCCCCTCGGATTGACGCGCTAAAGCGTTCTACATGCATCGAGGGGGCTCGTATGGCCTTTGCGAAAACCATGGTGCACTGGCCGAAGCTCAAGCCGATCGAGATGGCCACCACACCTCCGCCTCCTGAAAAGGGGCATAGGCTCCTCGAGCTATACTTCTCTGCAGTGATGGAGGGTGCTCGGGCAATAGAGGCCCAATGCTCAAAAGATATTTTGTATGAATGAGGGCGTTGTAATATGTCCGAAGAGTTTTTAACGCTTTATAATCAGTGTGGCATGGTTTATCATGTCTTATAAGTCTTTAGTATTCCCAGGTGGCCGTTTTATCTGAAAGTTGCGAGTCGTCAGCTTCAGCCCCCACGTAGATACTACGCGAGGTGTCTCTGTCTCCGCACTGTGACCCTTAGCCGAGGTATCGGTGCCCGAAGGCGGTAGTGCGAGGGGGACAAGGCAATCAGACTAAGATGCTTTATCGCTTTCACTTAGCCGTAGGAGCGTAAAAATTCGGGGGCCGATGACCAGCCCCTAGTGTGTTGTGATGTTCGGATGTACCGGGGCCGAAGCCAGCATCACATGGTTTGTACAAGTACAAAACCCATCGTATAAAACGGAATAACCTCTATCGATCTTGTAGTATGACACTTATGCTCGGATTTGCAGACCGGTTCTCGCTAACTATGACAGTCAGTTTTCGGCTTTTTCTCCTGAGGTGCTTGACCAGGCGAGCTGGAAACACAATTGCAGTGGTTCTCCCTTTGCCCTTTTAGCCGAATGAGCGGAACGTAAGAGGGCAAGCACAGGAGCTGGGCAACCCAACTATTGACCCAAGACATAGTTCGGATCCGATGCATATAAAGCAAAATCCAAGACGCCGAACACACGACCAGTTGTGCTGGGGTGATGCTCAGGGCGATTTTTTAAATTCAAGCCCCTGGTCTATTAGTCGGTTGCATCATAACGTATACCGAACAGTTGTGCAGGAGGCATTGTAAAGAACAGAGTATTTAGCATAAAATATAGCACAGAGGCCATGTATAATGGACTTTTATTTGCTCAATAACTCTTATAATTCAAAGTGCCGGAGCAACTGTTTACAGGTATTTTGAAAATAAAACATAGAATTTACAGAGGAGAGATTGTACCAGGGGTCTTCGATTGGTGGCTTGACGTCCTCGATGTGCCCTGTTGCCAATCTGCTCCTATGCCTCCTAGGGAGTTGCATTCCTCTAAGGGTGATGCTGTCGGCGAGCGGACCTTGGGAGGAAGATCTTGAGAAGTCGCCGAAGTATGGATGAGCTTTACGCTTTAACATGTCCTTGATGGTACCTGTGGTATGTCCGAGGACATGTACTGGTTGTCGTTCGGTCCAGCCGAACACTTTCCTTTTGATAGTTGTTCCTCACTAATGCCCATGGAATCTTGAGTGCAAAGTTGTGCCGTCTTGGCACATGTTTGATGGGCACTAGGGCTGTGCAGTGAGGAACGTGTCCCTATTTCTGGGGGGAATAAGATTCCGGGATCTAGGGTTGAGATCGAGCTCGTTTGTCAGCCTTGCGTGCCTTTACGGCAGATTTTGGTATTGGCCGATCGTCATTGTAATGGAATTCGGCCGCCAGGGCCAATCCATGTTCCTCAGTTCGGAGGGGACGCTCTGTGTTGCCATTGACAGTAATGACCCCCTTGGGTCCGGGCATCTTGAGCTTAAGGTATGCGTAGTGTGGGACGGCATTAAAGCAAGCGAACGCTGTGCGGCCCAGCAGGGCGTGATAACCGCTGCGGAAGGGTACGATGTCGAAGATCAAGTTCTCGCTACAGAATTTATCGGGCGAACCGAACACCACTTCCAGGCTTACAGAGCCCGTGCACCGGGCCTCGACGCCTGGGATCACTTCTTTAAAGGTGGTGTTGCTGGGTTTGATCCTTGATGGATCTATACCCATCTTTTTCACCATATCTGAGTAAATCAGATTGAGGCTACTTCCACCGTCCATTAGGACTTTAGTGAGGTGATACCCATCAATAATGGGGTCTAAGACGAGGGCCGCCGAACCCCCGTGATGGATACTGGTCGGGTGATTTCGTCGATCAAAGGTGATCGGGTAGGCCGACCATGGGTTAAACTTCGGGGCTACAGGCTCTACGGCGTAGACCTCTCGAAGGGCGCGCTTCCTCTCCTTTTTAGGTATATGACTGGCGTATATCATGTTCACAGTTTTTACCTCTGGAGGGAACTGCTTCTGACCTCCATTGTTCGGACAGTGGGGCTCCTCGTCATCGTCGCTGCGTGGGCCCTTGCCTTGCTCCTCGGCTGCGAGTTTGCCGGCATGTTTGAACACCCAACAGTTATGGTTGGTGTGGTTGGCGGGCTTGTCTTGAGTGCCATAGATCTGGCAAGGCCTCTCCATGATCTTGTCAAGCGGGGTGGGTCCGTCGCGGTTGCCTTTAGGAGGCTTCTTCCGCTGCCCGGATCGAGGGTTGCGGAAGCCGGCGTTAACGGCCATGTTGTCGGCGTCGCTAGTGTTGTGCCGGCGTTTATTTTTGTTGCGTCGTGGTTTCTCGTTTCCATCTCGAACTTCGCAGGTGCCGGGGTCTTCGGGGTTGTGGCTTTGTCTCACTATCCAGTTATCCTCGCCCGCACAAAAGCGGGTCCTGAGTGATGTAAGGGCGGACATGGTCCTAGGTTTATCCTGACCGAGCTGGCGAGCCAGCCATTCGTCCCGAATATTGTGCCTAAAAGAGGCTATAGCCTCGGCATCTGGGCAATCGACGATCTGGTTTTTCTTGGTCAAGAACTGATTCCAGAATTGTCGAGCGGACTCTCCTGCCTTTTGGACGGCGTTGCTTAGGTCGGAGGAGTCCGGAGGCCGTACGTAGGTGCCCTGGAAATTAGATCGGAATGCATCCTCGAGATCCTCCCAGCTCCCGATAGAATTTTCGGGGAGACTGTTTAACCAGTGCCGAGCTGGCCCCTTAAGCTTAAGGGGTAGATATTTGATGGCGTGGAGATCATCTCCTCGTGCCATGTGAATGTGGAGGAGGAAATCCTCGATCCACACTGCTGGGTCAGTTGTTCCGTCGTATTGCTCGATGTTCATGGGTTTAAACCCTTCCGGAAACTGATGCTGCATCACCTCGTCGGTGAAGCACAGTGGGTGGGCAGCGCCTCTGACCTGGGCTATATCGCGCCGGTAGTCGGCGTCTGCTCTGGCCCGGTTTTGGTCCCGACCTCTATTGTTTCGGTCGAGCCAGGGCCGGTACTCATCCCATTTACCGGGGGAGTATCCTCTATTTTGTCGCAGGTCGTACCTGTCCTCAGGCTCCATTGGCTCTTTTCCCCTTCTGCGGGGTATCGCCGGCCTATAACCGGCATCGCCAGCCGTCCTATCTCATCCTCGGGGAGGGCGGTCCGGCTGGTCGTATGGAGTGTGCTTGGGGGACCGCGTATTAGTGAGCTCGTCATCGAATTGTGGCAGCAGCCGTCGGCGTGGATAGCTCTTGGATTGGTCCAATAGACCGGTGCCGTATTCTTCTTCGGCTGACAGGACCCTCGTCCATCTATCATTGAGGGTATCTTGTTCGGCCTTGAGCTACCGTTCCTTCGCCTTTAGGCTTTGGGCAGTGGCTATAAGCTGTTGCCGAAACCGTTCCTGATCCTCAATGTTTTCGGGGACGATGAAGTCTTCGGCTTCCGGGCTATCCTCCTCCTCTACAGGGGGGAGGTAGTTGTCGTCCTCAGAATCGTTTGGATCTTCGGGGTCACGGTGGTCCTCCGGCCTTGTCCTGGTCCTCTAATGGATGTTCGGGGATATCGAGATCACCGAGGTCTTCCGGGGTATCGTTTTCCCCGGTTCTGGCAATAGCTTCCCTTCCCTTTTTGGTCTTTGATCGTCTGCGTGGTTTCCGGCGCCTTGACGGCGCTTCACCCGATTTATCACCATTGTTTGCGGGTGTTCGCTCGCCGTTATCGGATGGAGTATCCACCATGTAGACGTCGTAGGTGGAGGTGGCAGTCCATCGCCTGGTGATGATGGGGGTGGGAGCGCGATCCTCTTCATCCATGTCTTCTGCCTCCTCGGAGGCGTAGTCCAACATATCGGTTAAGTCTTCGATAGTGGCTACGAAGTGGGTGGTGGGTGGGATGAAAAATTCCTCTTGACCCGCCTTAAGACCGATCTGAACGTGGATCGGGGTTGGGTCGCCAGTAGGTTTCATCGATAAGATCCGATCTAGAGCTTCGTTGAGTGTCGAGAGCTCGATCGGGTCAATTTGCTCAACGCTTTCGGAGTTAACCTCCGACGCGTCCGCACAAGAAATATGTTCGGCAGGAGCTGGTACCCGGCCCACTGGCGCTATGGCCAGATCCGAACTAAAAGCCAGACCATCGCCGGGTTTAGTCCTGTGGGTGGGGTCGAGAGCGACATCCGAGGTCAAGGCCTCGGAGTCCTCGGGTGCGTCAGATGAGACTGCGAGCCCGGTGAGTGAAAGATCGCCCTGAGAGTCTACAGAGAACTCTAAGTTCCCGAATCTGACCTCTTGATAAGGGGCAAAACTCCCGACCCGGCCAAGACGGCCGGTCGGGTCAGCGTGCAGCACAATGCTGTCGAAAGCGAAGATCTGTCCAGGGACGAAGGGGTCCATGTTCCGGACTTCTTCGTTAATGACAATGCGAGCCATCGATTCCTTTGGCGATCACAGCGGAACTCTTAATGAAAGCACCGATGTCGGTGTCAAAACTGGCGGATCTCGGGTAGGGGGTCCCGAGCTGTGAGTCTAGGATCGATGCTAACAAGGGGACGAAGGAGACGATGTTTTACCTAGGTTCGGGCCCTCCTATGGAGGTAAAACCCTACGTCCTGCTCGACTATATTGATGGTATGAAGGTTACAGATTGATCTACCTCGAGATCGACTAGCTAAAACCCTAGATGAGTTTCTCTGTCTTACATTCTAAAACCCTCTCGGTTTATATAGACACCGGGGGTACCTAGGGTTTACACATGATAGGTCTCCTGCCGAGGATGGAAATGTCGATTTCCTCATCTTGACTTGGAGTGCACGACGCGCCTTCGGGGCTTCCTTCTGGAACGTGAGGTCTCGATGTATCAGGCCCTTCCTGTGATAGCTAGAGAGCGGCCCATCGAGCCGAAATACTGGGAGATAGGCCAGCGGCCCGAGGACCCCTTAGTCTAGGACTCCCTCAGTCGCCTGACTCGAATAGGCCACAAAAATAACTTGGCGGCCATGCCGCCGCGGTAGCGTCAAGCCGTTTGACGATGCGTGCTGCGGCGGTTCACCCGTCAGGGGCAGACAGGCTCCTGAGGCTTCAGAGACCCACGAGGCCTTGGCGGGGACCTAGGCGCTGTCGTGAGCCTCACCTGTTTGTGGGAGGTGACGTTGGTGCTCACTGGACGCTCTGATGCTCCAAATAGCATGCGGGCATGGTTGGTGATGACGCGCGAGGATCGGGAAAGGTGGTGGGGTCCTGCCCTGTCAAGGCCGGCGTGGTCAGCCTACGGGCGCCCCCTGCCGCTCCTCCTGGGGGTTGCGGCTTGCTTTGATCGACGTTCTGGAAGATGTTCCTCTCGCTGCTTGCTGATTCCTTGGTCGATGAGCTCCCATGACACCAGCACCAGGCGCTGCACTCTTTGCTCATGGGGGCGCGCGCTGAGACATGCCTCCAAGCGGTGCCCGAGCTCCTCCCCCTACGCACCAGCCAGGTGGGTCGCTCCCCGGGCCGAAGCCCCCGAGCATATCCTGAGGGGGGCGCCGGGCGCGCTTCCCTATGCCGAGGCGAGGCCGACGCCGACAAGGGGCACGCGCCTCGCATCGTCGGTGTCGAGCATCACGTTCTTCACCTTGGCGAGGCCTGGCTCCGGTAGCTGTTTCTTCTTCCACCTCATCGTCAGGACACTTGGTTGCGACTGCCTTCTAGGCCTGCTCGAGGGAACGGACCGCGTCCGCCTCATCGCAGGCGATGGTGATGATGCCGTCGGGGCCCGGCATCTTGAGGATGTTGTAACCATGTTGAGCCGCTGCCATGAACTTGGCGAGGGCCAGGTACCCCAGGATCGCGTTGTACGGGAGGCCGATGCACGCCACGTCGAAGTCGATGAGCTCAGTGCATTAATTGTTGTGCGTGCCGAAGGTGACGGGGAGGCGGACCTGCCCCAGGGGCACGACGGAACCACCGGCGGCGCCGAAGAATGGCCTGGTGGGTGCCAGCTTGCTGTAGAGCACCCGAAGGGTCTCGAAGGTCTCCACAGAGAGCACATTGAGGCCGGCGCCGCCGTCGACAAGGGTCTTGGTGATGGAGACGTTGCAGATGATGGGGGTACACAGCCGGGGTAGTGTGCCTGGGGCAGCCCTGGACTCAAGGCCATCCTTGGAGTCGAAGGAGATGGGGTACTGGCACCACTTGAGGAACCGCGTGGCCTCTGGTCCTCGGGACTCCCGCTCACCGCACGGTGCGGCTATTCGAGCCGGTGGGTTGACATGAGAGCTAGAGCTCCGCCAAGGATGCAGGCCGCCACGCGAGGCCCCTGGTCATCCCCGCCAGACGATCCGCTGTTGCTTTCTCTGGACGACCGTGGTCGTGGTAGCAAGGCCATGCTGTCCTAGGGGCGTGCCCCGTGGTGTCGCCCTTGATGAGCGTCCTCCTGAAGCCGACCGCGCTCGCCGTTGCCGCGAGGCTGTTCGTGCCCGCCTTGGTTAGGGTTGTTATTGCGGTTGCCCCTCCTGTTGCCCTCACTGCTGCCTCCGCAACCGGCGCCGCGGACGCCGCATCTCGGGCGCTGGCCTGCGCGCTCTCTGCGGGAAGGTCCAAACGCCCGGCAGTCTTTCGTGTCGTGGGTGCGCACGTTGTGGTGGACGCAAAACATCCCAATGCCCCACGGGTACAATGCCGCCGGGGCCGGTCGGCTGGCCAAAGCCTGTCATCGGGACCCGGAGGAGGAGTAGGACGGCGCGAGGCGGGCCCTGCTCGTGCTCACCTTCTGAGGCCCGGTCAGGTCGTCGTGTGACGGTGGGGTGGGCCCACCACTCACGCCCCCTTCTCCCAGTGCAGGAGGGAGGAATGGGGTTAGGGTGCCAGAGCCCTCATGGCGACAGTGACGAGGTTGGACGTGGTCCGCCCAGGTGTCGAAGCCCCCATCCGTCGGGCGGTGGCGGAGAAATTCACTCGCCATGAGCAACACGTCCTGCGCGTTAAGGTCTCCCACGTGAACGCAGGTCGAGGAGGACGCGACCGGGCGGTTGGCCCGCCACGCGGGGGGCCGTGAGAGATCTCGCTGCTCGCGGGCGTCGCGGCCATCGATAGCTTGGTCCGCGGCATGGGCGAGGCCACATCACTCGTTCGGCGCTGAGCGTGCTGCGCGTGCTTGGCGGGTGTCAACCATCGGGTCGAGGCGGGCGGAGACAAGATGGAGCTGGAGAGCTGCGGCGCACCCCTATCTGGCACGCCAAATGTCGGAATCGGGGCTCCTGGGACACAAAGAGGTTCGAACACTAGGGTGCACTCGCTCTCCTGCCCTACTCACCTTCGCAACCTCACGACGACTCTCTGACGACTTGAGCTAAGGAATATGGACGAGGGACACCGCTGGTGGATTGCTTGGGGACGAGGGACACCGCTGGTGTAAAACCCTAGTCCTGCTTGGTGGATTGCTTGGGGATGAGGATGAATACAATTCTTGCTTGCCCGGGGCTCGATGCCCTCTGCAGCGGCCGGTTCCTACTCTTATATTGGCCTTGGTCCCCTTCCCCCGAAAACACAAGGCGGGAAGGGTTGCCACAACGGCCAGTTTGAAGGGGGACAGGACTGCGGCCTATCCTGACAAAAGTGGTCTTCGCCTGCCAAAGCTCTCCGTCGTGACGTGCTCATGGGCTCGGGGGTGACATCCGTCCTGCCGAGCCCTCGGTCTTGGTCTTCTTTCTCAGGAGGGAAACCTTTGGGGGTTGCATTCGGAGCCCGCGAGCTGATGCCGTTTCTTCATCACCGAAGAGGAAGCATCTCTGTCCGTGCCCGCTGGCACCGCTCTCTAGAACCGCTTGGTGCAGCGCGCGTCACCCATGTGCGGACGCAGGGTTGCGGGGCCCTGCTAGGTCAGCTCTGGACAGACCCGCCCCCTGAGGGCGTCCTGGACGGCCTCTCGGGGAAGACATGTGAAGCATTCAATGGTGAGGTTGCCTTGCACCTCGCGAGGCACGGCCCTCGCGAGAACCAGCTCTATGAAGCCCGTGGGTGGGGCCAGTCAATGCTTGGGCATGCTTCGCGTCCTGGGCCGCAGGCAGACGGGCCTGGGCACCCCCAGTCCCAGAGGCCCGAGAGATGTAATTTATGAATGAGCAGCTTCTAATGTGCCCGATGAATATTTCGCTTTGTAATACATGTGCACGATTTTATCATGCTTTTAAATTTGAAGTACTTTGACTCAGGTGTGGCCGTTTAAACAGAAAGTTGCAAGTCGTCGGCTTCAGCCCCCATGTAAATATTACAAGAGGTGTTTTGACTTCTGCAACTTCTCCCTTAGCCGAAATATCGGCGCTCGAAGGCGGTGGAGCGAGAGGTGAACAAGGCAATCGGACTATGGGGCTTTAGTGCTTTCACTTAGCCGTTGGAGCTTGACTGCGGGGGCTGGTTACTAGCCCCTAGTATTTTGTGGTATATCGATATACCGAGGTTAAGGACATTACCACATTGTTTGTGAAGGTACAAACCCCTCGTATGACACGGAATAACCTCCAACGATTTTAAGTTTGACACTTGCGCTCGGATTGCAGACCGGTTCTTGCTTATTATGACAGTCGGTTTTTGGCTTTCTCCACTGAGGTACTTGACCAGGCGAGCTGGAAATACAATCGCAGTGGTTCTCCCTTTACCCTTTTAGCTGAACGAGCGGAACGTAAGAGGGTAAGCATAGGAGCCGGGCAACCCAACCTTTGACCCAAGACATAATTCGGAACCGATTCATATAACGCAAAGTCCGGGACGTCGGACATAATCCCGGGATTGATGCTTAGGGCGAGTTTTGAAGTCGAGCCCCCGGTCCATTAGCCGGTTGCATCTAGCATGTACCGAATAGTTTTTCTTTCGGATGCGGGGAGTGGGAAATAGTTTATAAAATACTGTGAGAAGGACGCAAAGGATAATCTTTATATATGATGAATTTTAACAATTCAAACTACCGAAGCAGCTGTTTACAGGTATTTTTCTTTAAAAACAAATTTCACAAAGGAAAGGTTTACTCAGGTTGATAGGTGGATTGATGTCCTCGATGTTCCTAATACGCCTTTGTTCCTTTGCTCTTGAGGGGTATGCTCATTTAAAGGTGACTACTGCCGGCAAACGGACCTGTGAGAGAGGTTCTCGAGAAATCGTCATAACGCGTGTGAGCTAGACGCTTGCGAGGTCCTTAATGGTGCCTGCTGTTTATCCTTTGACGGTAGTTCTGTCGAGCCGACCACTTGGTTTTTGGTAGTGGGTCCCCATAGTTGCCCATGGTATTTTGAGAGCAAAATTATGTCTTCTAGGTACGTACCTTACGGGTAGCTGGGTGGTGCTGTAGGGGCGCATCCCTATTTGTGTTGATCAGGGGATGGTTTCGGGAGGTCGGGTTGAGCTTGGGCTCGCTTGTTCGCCTACCACGCCTTAATGGCTAATGGAGGCCTTGGCGTCTCGGTGCCGGACTGGAATTCGGCTGCTAAGGCCGCTGTGTGTTCATCAGTCCGGCGGGAGCGCTCTGTGTTGCCGTTGCTAGTGATGACCCCCTTGGGTCTGGGCATCTTGAGCTTCAGATATGCGTAATGGGGAATGGCGTTAAAGCGAGCGAATGCTATACGGCCGAGCAGTGCGTGATAGCCGCTGTAGAAAGGGACAATGTCGAAGATCAAGTCCTCGCTGCTGAAGTTGTCGGGCGAGCCGAACACTACTTCCAAGGTCACGGGGCCCGAACAGCGGGCCTCGACGCCTGGAATGACTCCTTTAAAGGTGGTGTTGCTGGGTTGATCCTTAATGGATCGATACCCATCTTTTTCACTGTGTCTGAGTAAATCAGGTTAAGGCGACTTCCTCCGTCCATGAGGAATCTAGTGAGGTGGTACCCATCGATGATGGGATCTAAGACAAGGGCTGCCGAGCCTCCATGACGGATATTGGTCGGGTGATCCCTACGGTCGAAGATGATCGGGCAAGCTGACCATGGGTTGAACTTCGGTGCTATGGGCTCTACGGTGTAGACCTCCCGAAGGGCGCGCTTCCTATCCTTTTTTGGTATATGTGTGACGTATATCATGTTCACAGTTTTTACCTCATGAGGGAATTGCTTCTGTCCGCCATTGCTTGGTCCGCGAGGCTCTTCATCATCCTCGTTGCGCGGGCCCTTTCTTTGCTCCTCGGCTGCAAGCTTGCCGGCTTGTTTGAATACCCAACAGTTGTTGTTGGTGTGAGTGGCGGGTTTTTCCTGGGTGCGTGGATCTGGCAGGGCCTATCCATGATTTTGTCCAACGCGGTTCGTCCGTCTCTATTTCCTTTGGAGGGCTTCTTACGTTTTCCGGATTTTGAGTTACGGAAACCAACATTTCTGGCCATGTCCTCTACATCGCCGTTACTATAGCAGCATTTGTTTTTATTGCGCCATGGCTTCCCGTTACCATCCCGAACTTTGGAGGTGCTGGGGTCTTCGAGGTCCTGGCTTTGACAAGCTAGCCAATTGTCCTCGCCCGTGCAAAAGCGGGACATAAGTGAGGTGCAGGCGGACATTGTTCTCTACTTATCCTAGCCGAGCTGACGAGCTAGCCATTCCTCCTGGATATTATGTCTGAACGAGGCTATAACCTCGGCGTCCGGACAATCAACGATCTAGTTCTTCTTAGTCAGGAACCGATTCCAGAATTGCCTAGCTGATTCGCCGGCTTTCTGGACAACATTGCTCAAGTCGGAGGAGTCTGGGGCTGGACATAAGTGCCCTGGAAGTTAGATCAGAAGACGTCCTCGAGCTCTTGCCAACTCCCAATTGAGTTTTCGGGGAGACTGTTTAACCAGTGCCGAGCTGGTACTTTAAGTTTGAGTGGCAAGTATTTGATAGCATAGAGATCATCGCCTCTGGCCATAAGAATGTGGAGATGGAAATCTTTGATCCACACAGCCGGGTCCGTTGTTCCATCATATGGTTCTATGTTTACGGGTTTAAACCCTTCGGGGAACTGGTGCTGCATAACCTCGTCTGTGAAGCATAGTGGGTGGGCAGCTCCTCTGATCCGGGCTACGTCATGCCAGAAATCGGCTGTTGTCTGGGCCCGATATTGTTCCCGGCCTGTGTGGTTGCGGTCGAGCCAAGACTGCTACCCATCCCGTCTAGCGGGGGAGTATCCCCTAGATCCGTAGATGGATCTAGTGTGACCTGCTCTATAGTCCAGGTCCTGTCATAGGTCATATCGATCCTTAGGCTTTGATGGCCCCTTTCCTCCGCTGCGAGGTGACGTGGGCCTATACTCGGCATCTCCAGCCGCCCTGTCCCGTCCTCGAGGGGGGCAGTCCGGCTGGTCATACTGAGTGCGTTTGGGAGATTCGGGCTCAAAGGCCTCATCATTGAATTGCGGCAGCAGGAGCCGGTGTGGGTAGCTCTTGTTTTGATCTTGCCGCTCAGTGCTGGACCCTTCCTTAGCTGCAAGGACTTTCGTCCATCTATCGTTGATGGTATCTTGTTCGGCTCTAAGCTGCTGCTGGTTTGCCTTTAGGCTCCGGGCAATGGCTACGAGCTGACGCCTGAATCGTTCTTGATCCTCAATGTTTTCGGGAACGGTGAAGTCTTGGGCTTCGAGGCTTTCCTCCTCCTCAGCTGCGGGGAGGTAGTTGTCGTCCTCGGAATCATTGGGGGCCTCGGCGTCATGCTGGTCCTCGAGCCTCTCTGGGCCCTCAAGCGGATCCTCGGGGGCTTCAAGGTCGCCGAGGTATTCCAGGGTGTCGATTTCCCTTGTGCCCACGATGGCATCCCTTCCCTTGTTCGTCTTGGATCATTTGCGTTGTTCCGGTGCTTTGATGGCGCTTCACCGGATTTATCGCCGTTCTTCTTGGATGTGTGGTTGTCCCTATTATCAGGGGTATCCACCATATACACATCGTAGGTGGATGTTAGTGCACTAGGAATGGGGTACCCAGTGCCCTTGACTTATGCACATGCAGTAGTAGCAAAACCCATTCAAGGCACCAACCCAAGACGAAGAAGCCGCTCTACGTGAGATCAAGGAGCGCATCAAGAAGATGAAGCCAAGACCAAGTCCCCGGCAGAGGCAGCCTATGTTGGCTAGCTACGCCGGCAAGGATGATGCAATGGTCCAGAACGGGCCCAATCCACGCTAGCCGCGTCCCTGGTGCCTGCCGGGGACCGAGGTGCGCGCCCCTCCAAGAAGACCCGGCAAGCCGTCCCCCGACAGGCGTGAGCTAATCAGCCACCGCTCTACCGATTAGCAACACCAGTCAGTTGTCGATGCGGTGTCGAGCCCTCAGGTGGCTAAGTGGCTCTCGCTAAGCACGTGGCGACACGCCGGAAGAATGATTATGCCCTGTTGACACCCATCCAAAGGCGTGTCAAGACACTAAGCAGCAGGCAGCCAAGCGGTGGCGAAAGCTTGCCGGGGATGCGCCCCCGCACGCCACCTAGGCTAGCATTTATGGCATTTTGTCCTAAGTGCCAGAGTTAGGTATGATATCACTGTTAGCTATCTAATCACTAGGTAATGTCTGTTTTGCTTCTATGGTTGCCCCTTGACATATAAAAGGAGCCCCAAGGCAACGTAGCTCAAGATTCGGAGTCTTGGACACTTGTAGTTGCGTAGCAGCTCCCCCGAAGGTGACCTTGTCGGGTTTGAGCGTTGCGTGTGCTTTGTGTTCCTCTGATCAATCCACCAAAGCAGGAGTAGGGTTTTACGCTTCTCAGCGGCCCGAACCTAGGTAAAACACTAGTGTCTCAACGCCACGCCGTCTCATGGCCGCTGCTCTTTGTGCAACCTGACCTCACCCCTGCCGAACCACAACGGGGCTCGTAGCCCCATAGGTGATCATGTGCATCATGCCCCGACATCTTTGCCGCACCAGGTAGGGGGCGTCATTTGTGTGAACCTGAGTTCGTGAGCGGCGTGTCGATCTTCATCGCCATCTTCTTCATCCATGGTTCCCAAGAAGAAGACCGGCGCGGCGGCACATCCCTCCACTTCAAAGGCCCCCTCGCATGCGGCCGCGGACGCCATTTGCACCGCGGTGGCGACGAATAAGGCATGCGTCGTGGGTGACGCGACTGGCGCAGGCGGCGCCACCGTCGTATCTCCCGCGAACGGAGCTGGAGCGAGGTACGCTGAAGAAGAGCAACAACAGCAGCATCTTGGCGAGCTCGGCCCTAGTGCCATGGGAGGGGAAAACATTCAGTCTCCACCTCCCCGTCGCACTGGTGGCCGCGTCCGCAACAGCGGCGCCCAATCTGGGGCAGTCGTGACCCTCCAGCAGCGCCTATTGCAGGCGCGGCTGCTGGCCACACGCCTCGCCCAGAGCAAGATGAAGCGCCAAGTGAAGCCGTAGACCCACAAGTTCAACCTCCTCCACGTCAGACCACCTCGGCGACCGGCGCACGGCGGCAAGGACGCGACGACACATCTCTTTGTTCCACCAGGAGTCGAGCGACATCGCGGTCCACCTCCTTAGCCATGCCAGCCACAGTAGGAGAAGCGATGGCGCGGGCCCAACTACTTCTACACTTCCCGCCGGCGGCTGACAAGATGGACGAGTGGAGAGCCATCATCCACAGTTTGATCGGTTTCGTTGAAGCCAGCAAATCGCAGCATGTAGAGCCGTCAAGATACCCGCGGACGGCGACGGCGGCCCGGGCTGACAGTCGCGTTGACGGGGGCATGCCAACGGTGCAATCCCCTCCGCAACAACAGGACCAGAGGCAGCCACAACAAGCTCCACGTGCCGATGAGCCTGACGACCCATCTATGGTCTCGTTTGGCTCGCAGGATCCCCGAGACCAGTGGCATGTCCTAAACGACCGGCGGAGGGAAGACGCGCCCATCACCATAGAGCGACGCCGGGAAGCACACCGCCAATCCGATAGGCGCAATGGCCCAGATACTGGCGACCCCGCGCCCAGTGTTGGCGGGTATCTGCCTTATGAGGTTGTGTGCCCTGCCTTCACTCGCGAGCTGCGACAGGTCCGCTGGCCATCGGCCCGAGCCTTCAAGCCTGAGCTGACGGAGAAATACGACGGGAAGCTGAACCCGGCGGAGTTCCTAGGCATCTATACGATAGCCGTTCAAGCTGCCGGAGGGAGAGATGAGAAGGTGCTTGCCAACTATTTCCCTTTGGACCTCAAGCCAAATGTGAGATCCTGGCTGATGCACCTGCTGGAGAACTCTATTTCATCATGGGCTGATTTGTGCAACGAATTCGTCGGAGCCTTCACAGGTGGCCACCAGGAGCCAGGACAGCCCAGCGGCCTGCAAGCCCTTCCGCAGAAGGAAGGAGAAACCCTGCGGAAGTACATCTAGAGATTCAGTCGAGTGCACCGCAATATTCCAGAGATACACCCCGCAGCCGTAATTGCCGCGTTCCATTCGAACGTGCGCAACAGGAGGATGCGGGCGAAGATGAATGTGAAGCTCGCCAAGACCGTCAATGAGCTGTACACATTGGCGGACAAGTGTGCTCGTGCTGAGGAAGAAAGGCGACTCCCCGGAGAGGAGGCTGGTGTCGAAGTCGACTTCGATGACGACGACGATGCCCCTGGATTGAAAGGGAGAAGCCGAATGCACAACAAGAAGCGCAAAGGGAAAGCAGTGCTGCCGGCAAGAAGGCCAAGGCCAAGACCCCCGGCAAGGGAGCTGCCGCTTGCACTTATTGCCGGGAGGCCGCAGCAGCAGAGAAAACCGGAAAGTCCGACGGGCTATACTGCAAGATCGACCACACCAAGGGCCATGATCTCCAAGAATGCCGCCAAGTTGAGCAGCTTGCTGAGAAGCAGAAGGCTGAGTACGAGAAGCGTGATAAGGAGAAAGGCCAAGATGGAGCTGCCGGGAAGGGCCGTGGTGGTAGAGGAGGCCGCCGTGGCAAGGCCCCGCAGCAGAAGGAAAAACCTGATAGAGGCCGTGAGAAGAAAGAGGAAGATGATATGAGTGATGATGAGGATGATGAACGATCCAGTGATCGATAGTTACAGAAGGCAACTAAAGCCATGTGTGTTGATGGGGGTGCATCCTTGCATTCCTCTCACCGCCAGCCCAACTAGTGGGCACGTGAGATCAACGCCATGGAGCCGGCTGCAGAGTCCAGAAGGCCACTCAAATGGTCTCGCACGCCTATCATCTTTGACGAAGAGGATCATCCTGACCGCACCTCTGCAGTCGGATGTTTGCCGTTGTTGGTCTCCCCAACAATCCGCAACCTCAAAGTAACCAAGATGTTAGTTGACGGCGGGACAGGGTTGAACTTAATCTCCCCTAAGGTGGTTGAAAGGTTGCAGATCCCTGACGGAGAGCTCAAGGCTATGGGTACATTCCAAGGAGTCAACCCAGGCAGGAGCCGACCCAAGGGAAAGATCACTTTGCCTGTGACGTTTGGCGGGGAGTTGAACTACCGGACTAAGAAAGTGGTATTTTATGTGGTCGAGCTCCCCCTGCCTTACAATGGAATTCTTGGTCGCCCAGCTCTAGTAAAATTCATGGCAGCATCCCACTATGCTTACAACACTTTGAAGATGCCAGGGCCCATGGGAATCATCTCCATTCCATCTGATAAGAAGGACGCAGTCATATGTGTGGACAAGATGTATCAAGACGTGGTAGCAGCTGAAGTCGCAGAAGCACCAGCTCCCCCAAAGGAATCAAAGGAAAAGAATAAAGCCGAACTCCGGCAAGCATCTCTGGGCAGAGCTTCCCGAAGTCGCCGGTAGAGAGGCTGCCGGGGGCAACCCCGTCTCGGTTGGTGAGCAACTCCCTCCTGCAGAACCCCAGTTTCTCGTGGTCGAGTCAAGCGCTCCCACGATCAAGGAAATGCCTTTAATCGTTGTTGTCGAGCCATAGGCTCCAGCTTGGGCACAACACATAGTCCATTTCCTTCAAACAGGAGAACTTCCCGAAGAATAAGAAGAAGCCGAAAAAGTGGCCCATTGGTCAAGTATGTACCAGTTTGTCGATGACACTCTGTATAGAAAAAGACTGAACGGTGTGAAATTAAGGTGCATTTGCCGGAAGACGGACTGAAGCTGTTGGCAGAGATTCACGGAGGCGTGTGTGGGTCTCACATTGGATCAAGAGCCCTTGCCGGGAAAGCCTTCCGGCAGGGTTTCTATTGGCCCACTGCCCTCCAAGATGCAACTGAGCTAGTCGCCAAGTGTGAAGCCTGCCAGTTCCATTCAAAGAACATCCATCAACCAGTGCAAGCTCTCCAGACGATCCCTTTATCCTGGCCATTCTCGGTTTGGGGGCTCGATATTTTGGGCCCCTTTCCACGTGCTGTCGGGGGCTTTGAATTCTTGTTCGTAGCAATCGACAAGTTTACAAAGTGGCCTGAGGTGGAACTAGTGAGGAAGGTGACCGCGCAGTCAGTTGTCAAGTTCATGAAAGGACTGGTGTGCTGTTTTGGAGTGCCCAATAGGGTGATCACCGACAATGTCACCCAGTTCACAATCCGCACCTTTATGCGGTACATCCAAAGCTTTGGAAGCAAGGTCTCCTTCGCCTCTGTTGCCCACCCAAGGAGCAATGGGCAAGTCGAGAGGATGAATGCTGAAGTGTTGCGTTAACTCAAGACAAGAATTTTCGATAGGCTGCGGAGATGCGGCAAGCGTTGGATAGATGAGCTGCCGGTGGTTCTTTGGTCCCTCAAAACGACACCAAATCAAGCTACCGTCCAGACACCCTTCTCCCTAATGTATGGGGCCGAAGCAGTTCTCCCCACGGAACTCATATACGGGTCACCTCGAGTACTTGCCTATGATGAAGTAGAGCAAAAGCAGCTATGGCATGATGATGCCATGTTCCTCGAGGAAGATCGTCTCCGGGCTGCTGTGCGTGCTGCACGCTACCAGAAAGCCCTGCACCGCTATCATAGCTGCAGGGTCCACGCCCGGAGCCTTGAGGAAAGCGAACTTGTCCTTAGGTGCGTTCAGTCCGCCAAGGGTACCAACAAGTTGATGCCGAAGTGGGAAGGCCCTTACCGGGTAGCACGAGTCACAAGACCTGGCGCGGTCCATCTGGAGACCGAAGATGGCATCAAAGTGCTTAACTTATGGACTATTGAGCATCGTCGTAAGTTCTACACGTAAGGCGCGGCTGCCGGGCTCAGTCCCCGGCAGCCACCTTTTGTACAAGCCTTGCCACAGTGCATGTAACCCTCTGTACAAAGCCAGGCGCAGATCCTGTGCACGCAATAATAAAGCTAGGCATTGCATCATATCATCAAATTGCATGATCACTATGCATTTTTATGTTGCAATGATTATCACTTTAAATTCTAGAAATTTGCTACAGTACTTGATGAGCCTGTAATCCTTGTTACTGCACTCTCTCCCCCTCGAGGACAGAGGCCTCTTGCCTTACATGTTTTACCGCCAGGGAAGCAAAGAAGAAAGGCAAAGAGACAAGGACGGTGGCCCATCGTACTACAGAAAGGGATACTGCCTAAGAAGATAAGTCTAAACACATATACCCAGCTCAGTGCCATTTGCTCCCTTAAGGAAACCTTTGCTATCCCTTTTTGGTTGTGATTAGTGGAGTCCTTTATGCAATAGAAACCCTTGTTGGGACGAGCCGTCCCCCAGATCCTATCGCTTATCAGCTCTGGGGGGTCGCGCTGATATCGACAAGGGGCTTTGCCGGGCAGTGATACCAGCCTGCTGCCGGGGGCTTGCTCCTACTTGGCGCTCACGGTTAATACTGACCCGGCAAGTAGTTTCATACGGCAAGGACAAACATGTTGATATAGTACACACAAAGAGAAAGGAAAAGGATAGTACTTAAGGAAGAGAAATAGCATTTTTTCATTCATTTTTTGATACAACATGGATAAAGGTTACATTATAATTAGCTGAAAATTGGCAAATGCCTACATCTTTTGATTTATAAAAAGATAAGTGCCCCGTAATGCCTTTCTTGTCCCTCTCCTCCTAGGGATTAGGTGGTGAAGAAAAAGAGGGCAAAAGGAGCGCCTGGCTGGGATTCGGTGCCTCCCCGCCAGGACCAGAGGGACGTGTCCGAGGAGCAGAAGGCCCATGTCCCCAGGCAGGGCGGACGAAGCCGTCGGGGCGGGCAAAGCCGACAAGGAGGAAGAAGGCGGAGGGCAGGTGCAGATGGTGGCGCTGCCGGAGCCCAGCTGGTGATGATGGTGCTGCCAGCAATCGCGACGCGTCGGAGCCGTCATCCACGCTCCTGAAGCGTCGTGGGTCGCCGACCGCCAACGTCTTCCTCATCGCCACCGCTCGAGGGAACGCCTCCATCATCGTCCGTATTCCCGACGCGGCAGCCGAGGAGCCTCACAGAGAGCATGATCGTCCCCGACGACCCAGTGCAGAGAAGACTCCCTGCCCTTAAGGAGTGCATGCAGGCGAAAGGCTCCCACCCATGTGTTGGAAATATGCCCTAGAGGCAATAATAAAATGGTTATTATTATATTTCCTTGTTCATGATAATCGCTTATTATCCATGCTAATAAGTGTATTGATTGGATACTCAAATACATGTGTGGGTACATAGACAACATTGTGTCCCTAGTATGCCTCGAATAGACTAGCTCGTTGATCAAAGATGGTCAAGGTTTCCTAGCCATAGACATGAGATGTCATTTGATAAACAGGATCACATCATTAGGAGAATGATGTGATGGACAAGACCCAAACTATAAACATAGCATATGATCGTGTCAGTTTATTGCTATAGTTTTCTGCATGTCAAGTATCTGTTCCTATGACCATGAGATCATGCAACTCACTGACACCGGAGGAATACCTTGTGTGTATCGAACGTCGCAACGTAACTGGATGACTATAAAGGTGCTCTACAGGTATCTCCGAAGGTGTCTCTTGAGATGGCATGGATCGAGACTGGGATTTGTTACTCCGTATGACGGAGAGGTATCTCAGGGCCCATTCGGTAATACAACATCACAATAAACCTTGCAAGCAATGTGACTAAGTGTTAGCCACGGGATTTTTTATTACGGAACGAGTAAAGAGACTTGCCGGTAACGAGATTGAACTAGGTATAGAGATACCGACGATCGAATCTCGGGCAAGTAACATACCGAAGAACAAAGGGAACAGCATACGGGATTAACTGAATCCTTGACATAGAGGTTCAACCAATAAAGATCTTCGTAGAATATGTAGGAACCAATATGGGCATCCAGGTCCCGCTATTGGTTATTGACCGTAGAGGTGTCTCGGTCATGTCTACATAGTTCTCGAACCCGCAGGGTCTACACACTTAATGTTCGGTGATGTTTCGCTAGTATTGAGTTAAGTATGGTGGTGACCAAAGGTTGTTCGGAGTCCCGGATGAGATCTCGGACGTCACGAGGAGCTCCGGAATGGTTCGGAGGTAAAGATTGATATATAGGAAGTCCCGTTTTGGCCACCTGAAAAGTTTCGGGTGTTTCCGGTAGTGTACCGAGAGTGCCGGGAGGGTCCCGGAGGGCATCGGGAGGGGCCACTCATGCCGGGAGGCCACATGGGCCTTAGGGGTGGTGGACCAGCCCTTAGTGGGCTGGGAAAGCCAGCCCCTAGGGGCCCATGCGGCTGGGGTGAGAGGAAAAGGCAAAAGCAAAAAGGGGGAAGGGTTTCCAAATGGGGGAGGAGTCCTACTAGGAGTAGGATTGGAGTCCGACTCCCTCTCCTCCCCACTTCGGCCGACCCTAGGGGATGATCCCTAGGGCGCCGGCCCCGCCCCTCCCTCCTATATATACTAGAGGGAGAGAGGGCCATAGCACTTCAACCCAAAAAGGCCACGGTGCAGCCCTCTCTCCCAATAGATCGTTTAATCTAGTTTTCAACAGTGCTTAGGCGAAGACCTGCTGGAATAGTTCCACTACCACCGCCGCCGCACCGTCGCGCTGCCGGAGAACTCATCTACCTCTCTGCTCCCTCTTGTTGGATCAAGAAGGCGGAGATAGTCATCGATTTGTACGTGTGCTGAACGCGGAGGTGTCGTCCGTTCGGCACTAGATTGGAAGGACCGTGATTGGATCGCGGGACGGATCGTGATTGGATCGTGAGACGGATCGTGATGGGATCACGGGACGGCTTGCGATTTGGATCACGAAGACGTTCGACTACATCAACCAGGTTTCTTAACGCTTCCGCTTAGCGATCTACAAGGGTATGTAGATCCACTCTCCCTCTCGTAGATGCTCATCACCATGGATAGATCTTGCGTGTGCGTAGGGAATTTATTGTTTCCCATGCAACGTTCCCCAACAGTGGTATTAGAGCTAGGTCTATGTGTAGATGAGATCACGAGTAGAACACAAAGGAGTTTGTGGGCGTTGATATTCAGATTGCTTCCTCCCTTGGTCTTTTCTTGATTCGGCGGTATTATGGGATGAAGCGGCCCGGACCAACCTTACTCATACGCTTACGAGAGACCGGTTCCATCAACTAACATGTAACTTCGTTGCATAAAGATGGCTGGCGGGTGTCTGTCTTTCCTACTTTAGTTGGATCAGATTCGACAAAGGCGGTCCTTGAGAAGGTTGAATAGAAATTTGTGTATCACCATTGTGGTTTATGCGTAGGTAAGAATAGTTCTTGCTAGATACCCGTAGCAATCACGTAAAACATGCAACAACAATTAGAGGACGTCTAACTTGTTTTTGCAGGGTATGTTGTGATGTGATATGGCCAATTACATGATGAGATATATGTGATGTATGAGATTATCATGTATTGTATAGAATATCACGACTTACATGTCCATGAGTACGGCAATCGGCAGGAGCCATAGGGTTGTCTTTAATTTATTTTCGCCATTTTGCTTTACTTTATCGCTATGAGTTAGCAACAGTCGTAGAAGCAACAGTTGGCGCGACAACCTCATGGCGACACGTTGATGGATATCAAGATGATGGAGATCATGGTGTCATGCCGGTGACGATGGAGATCATGCCAGTGCTTTGGAGATGGAGATCAAAAGCAAAAGTTCATCGCCATATCATGTCACTTATGGTTTGCATGTGATGTTAATCCTTTTATGCATCTTATTTTGCTTAGGACGACGGTAGTATTATAAGGTGATCCCTCACTAAAATTTCAAGATAAAATTGTGTTCTCCCCGAGTGTGCACCGTTGCGAAAGTTCGTCGTTTCGAGACACCACGTGATGATCGGGTGTGATAGACTCTACGTTCGCATACAATGGGTGCAAGCCAGTGTTGCACAAGTGGAACACTCTGGTTAAACTTGATGAGCTTAGCATGTACAGACATGGCCTCGGAACACAAGAGACCGAAAGGTCGAACATGAGTCATATAGTAGATATGGTCAACATGAAGATGTTCACCATTGAAACCACCTCATCTCACGTGATGATCGGACTTGGGTTGGTGAATTTGGATCGTGTAACACTCGGATGACCGGAGGGATGTCAATTTGGGTGGGAGTTTTTTAATATGATTAACTAAACTCATTATCATGAACATAGTCAAAATGTCTTTGTAAATTATGTTGTAGATTACTAGCTTGCGCTATAGCTTCCTTGATTTTTTTTATATGTTCCTAGAGAAATAGAGTTGAAAGATGATGGTAGCAACAATGCGGACTGCATCCGTGATCTGAGGATTGTCCTCATTGCTGCAGAGAAGGCTTATGTCCTTAATGCACCGCTCGGTGCGCCACCCCCTCAAGCGTCGTCTGTAGATGTTGTGAACATCTGACAGGCACGTTCTGATGACTACATGATAGTTCAGTGCGTCATGCATTATGACTTAGAATTGAGGCTCCAAAACGTTTTGAACGTCACGGAACATATGAGATGTTCTAAGAGCTGAAATTGGGATCTCAGGCTCATGCCCGTGTTGAGCGGTATGAGACCTCCAACAAGATTCTTTACCTGCAAGATGAAGGAGAATAGCTCAATCGGTGAGCATGTACTCAGATTGTCTGGGTGCTACAATCGCTTGAATCGAGTGGGAGTTGATCTTCCAGATAAGATAGTGATTGATATAGTTCTCCAAGTCACTGTCACTAAGCTACTAGAGCTTCGTGATGAACTATAAAAATGCCAGGGATAGAAATAATGATCCCTGAGCTATTCACGATGTTTGACACCGCAAAGGTAGAAATCAAAAAGGAGAATAAAGGGTTGATGGTTAGTGAAACCACTAGTTTCGAGAAGGGCAAGGGCATGGAGGGAAACTTCATGGATGGCAAGTCAATTGCTGCTCTAGTGAAGAAACCCAAGGTTGAACCCAAACCCGAGACTAAGTGCTTCTATTATGAGGAGAACGGTCGCTGAAGGGGAACAACGCTAGATACTTGGTAGATAAGAAGGCTAGCAACGTCGACAGAAGTATATTTGATATACGTGTTATTGATGTGTACCTTACTAGTACTCCTAGTAGCACCTGGGTATTGGATACCGGTTCGGTTGCCAAATGTTAGTAACTCGAAATAAAAGCTACGGAATAAACAGAGGCTGGCTAAGGGTGAGGTGATGATGAGTGTTGGAAGTGTTTCCAAGGTTGATGTGATCACCATCGCACGCTCTCTACCTTCGGGATTAGTGATGAACCTAAATAAATGTTATTTGGTGTTTGCGTTGAGCATGAACGTGATTAGATCATGTTTATTTCAATATTGTTATTCATTTAAGTTAGAGAATAATGGTTATTCTATTTACATGAATAATACCTTCAATGGTCATGCACCCAATGAGAATGGTTTATTGAATCTTGATCGTAGTGATACACATGTTCATAATATTGATGCCAAAAGATACAAAGTTAATAATGATAGTACCACATACTTGTGGCACTGCCGCTAAATGTCATATTGGTGTAAAGCGCATGTAGAAACTCCGTGCTGATGGATCTTTGGCCTCATTCGATTTCGAATCGGTTGAGACATGCGGACCATGCCTCATGGGCAAGATGACTAAAGACCCCGTTTTCCGGTATGATGGAGCGGGCAAGTGACTTATTGGAAATGATACATGTTGATGTATTCGGTCCAATGAGTGTTGTAGCGTGCGGTGGATATCGTTATTTTCCTACCTTCACTGATGATTTGAGTAGATATGGGGATATTTACTTAATGAAACACAAGTCTAAAACGTTTGAAAAGTTCAAACAAATTCAGAGTGAAGTTTGAGATCATCGTGACCAGAAGATAAAATGTCTACGATATGATCATGGAAGTAAATATCTAAGTTACGAGTTTGGTATATGACTTAAGACAATGTGGAAGTTGTTTCACAACTCACGCCACCTGGAACACCATAGTGTGATGGTGTGTCCGAACGTCGTAGTCGTGCTCTATTGGATATGGTACGTACTATGATGTCTCTTATCGATTTGCCACTATCGTTTTGGGGTTATGCATTAGGGACAACTACATTCACTTTAAAAGGGGCACCATCTAAGTCCTTTGAGATGACACCATATGGATTTTGGTTTGCCAGAAACCTAAGCTGTCATTTCTTAATGTTTGGGGCTGCGACGCTTATGTGAAAAAGGGTTTCAACCTAATGAGCTCGAACCCAAAGCGGACAAATGCATCTTCATAGAAAACCCTGACGTAATAGTTGGGTAAACCTTCTGTCTTAGATCCAAACACAAAGTGTTTGTTGCTAAAACAGGTCCTTTCTCGAGAAACAGTTTCTCTCGAAAGAATTGAGTGGGAGGAAGATAAAACTTGATGAGGTTGTTGAACCTTTGTTTCAACCAGAGAGTAGAGTAGCGCAGAAAGTTGTTTCTGTGGAGCCTACGTTAGTTGAAGAGGAAGTTAATGAGGATGATCATGGAGCTTCAGATCAAGTTACTATTGAACCTCGTGGGTCGACAAGGACTCGTACCGCCCCTGAGAGGTACGTCAATCCTATCTTGGAGGTCATGTTGTTAGACAACAGTGAACCTACGAGCTATGAAGAAGCGATGGTGGGCCCGGATTCCAACAAATGGCTAGGAGCCATGAAATCCGAGAAAGGATCCATGTATGAAAACCAAGTATGGACTTTGGTAGACTTGCCCGTTAAACAGCAGGCCGTTGAGTACAAATGGACCTTTAAGAAGAAGACAGACGTTGATGGTAAATGTCACCATTTATAAAGCTCGACTTGTCGCAAAGAAGTTTTCCGACAAGTTCAAAAAGTTGACTACGTGAGACTTTCTCACCCGTAGCGAAGCTAAAGTGTGATTGGAATTATATTAGTAGTTGCTGCATTTTTCGATTATGAAATCTGGCAGATGGATGTCAAAACAGAGTTTCCTTAACGGTTTCCGTGAGGAAAGGTTGTATGTGATACAACCAGAAGGTTTTGTCAATCCTAAGGATGCTAAAATGTATGCAAGCTCCAGCGATCCTTCTATGGACTAGAGCAAGCATCTCGGAGTTGGAATATACGCTTTGATGAGGTGATCAAAGTTTTTGGGTCTATACAAAGTTTATGAGAAACTTGTATTTACAATAAAGTGAGTGGGAGCACTATAGAATTTCTGATAAGTATATGTGGATGACATATTGTTGATCGGAAATGATGTAGAATTTCTGGAAAGCATAAAGGGTTGTTTGAAAAGGAGTTTTTCAAAGGAAAACCTGCAATGAAGCTACTTAAATATTGGGCATCAGGATCTATAGAGATAGATCAAGACGTCTGATAAAACTTTCAATGAGTACATACCTTGACAAGATTTTGAAAGAGTTCAAAATGGATCAGTCAAAGAAAGAGTTCTTGCCTGATTTATAAGGTGTGGAGTTGAGTGAGACTCAAAGCTCGACCACGGCAGAAGAAAGAGAAAGGACGAAGGTCGTCCCCTATGCCTTATCCATAGGCTCTGTATAGTATGCCATGCTGTGTACCGCACTTGGTGTGTGCCTTGCCATGAGTCTGTCAAGGGGTACAAGAGTGGTCCAGGAGTGGATCACTGGACAGCGGTCAAAGAGTGGTCCAGAAGACTAAGGAAATATTTCTCGATTATGGAGGTGATAAAGAGTTCGTCGTAAAGGGTTACGTCGATTTAAGCTTAACACCAATCCGGATGACTCGGAGTAGCAATCCGGATACGTATAGTGGAGCAGCCATTTGGAATAGCTCCAAGTGGAGCGTGGTAGCATCTGCAGTACGACATATAGATTTGCAAAGAACACACGGATCTGAATGTTGCAGACTGTTGACTAAAGTCCTCTCTCACATGAAAAGCATGGTCGAACCCCAGAACTCATTGGGTGTTAGATTCATAACAATGTAAATCACATGGTGATGTGAACTAGATTATTGACTCTAGTGCAAGTGGGAGACTGTTGGAAATATGCCCTACAGGCAATAATAAAATGGTTATTATTATATTTCCTTGTTCATGATAATCGTTTATTATCCATGCTATAATTGTATTGATTGGCAACTCAAATACATGTGTGGGTACATAGACAACACTGTGTCCCTAGTATGCCTCTAATAGACTAGCTCGTTGATCAAAGATGGTCAAGGTTTCCTAGCCATAGACATAAGATGTCATTTGATAAACGGGATCACATCATTAGGAGAATGATGTGATGGACAAGACCCAAACTATAAACATAGCATATGATCGTGTCAGTTTATTGCTATAGTTTTCTGCATGTCAAGTATCTGTTCCTATGACCATGAGATCATGCAACTCACTGACACCGAAGGAATACCTTGTGTGTATCAAACGTCGCAACGTAACTGGGTGACTATAAATGTGCTCTACAGGCATCTCCGAAGGTGTCTGTTGAGGTGGCATGTATCGAGACTGGGATTTGTTACTCCGTATGACGGAGAGGTATCTCAGGGCCCACTCAGTAATACAACATCACAATAAGCCTTGCAAGCAATGTGACTAAGTGTTAGCCACGGGATCTTGTATTACGGAACGAGTAAAGAGACTTGCCGGTAACGAGATTGAACTAGGTATAGAGATACCGATGATCGAATCTCGGGTAAGTAACATACCGAAGAACAAAGGGAACAACATACGGGATTAACTGAATCCTTGACATAGAGGTTCAACCGATAAAGATCTTCGTAGAATATGTGGGTACCAATATGGGCATCCAGGTCCTGCTATTGGTTATTGACCGTAGAGGTGTCTCGGTCATGTCTACATAGTTCTCGAACCGGCAGGGTCTGCACACTTAACGTTCGGTGACGTTTCGGTAGTATTGAGTTATGTATGGTGGTGACCGAAGGTTGTTCAGAGTCCCGGATGACATCCCGGACGTCACGAGGATCTCCAGAATGGTCCAGAGGTAAAGATTTATATATATGAAGTCCTGCTTTGGCCACCGGAAAAGTTTTGGGTGTTTCCGGTAGTGTACCGGCAGTGCCGGGAGGGTCCCGGAGGGCCATCGGGAGGGGCCACTCATGCCGGGAGGCCACATGGGCGTTAGGGGTGGCGCACCAGACCTTAGTGGGCTGGTCAAGCCAGCCCCTAGGGGCCCGTGCGGCTGGGGTGAGAGGAAAAGGCAAAAGCCCAAAGGGGGAAGGGTTTCCAAGTGGGGGAGGAGTCCTACTAGGAGTAGGATTGGAGTCCAACTCCCTCTCCTCACCACTTCGGCCGACCCTAGGGGAGGATCCCTAGGGCGCCGGCCCCTCCCCTCCGTCCTATATATATTAGAGGGAGAGAGGGCCATAGCACCTCAACCCAAAAAGGCCACGTTGCAGCCCTCTCTCCTAATAGATCGTTTCCTCTAGTTTTCAACAGTGCTTAGGCGAAGCCCTGCTGGAATAGTTCCACCACCACTGCCGCAGCGCCGTCGCGCTGTCGGAGAACTCATCTACCTCTCCACTCCCTCTTGCTGGATCAAGAAGGCGGAGATCATCATCGAGTTGTACATGTGCTGAACGCGGAGGTGCCGTCCGTTCGGCACTAGATTGGGAGGACCGTGATTGGATCGCGGGACGGGTCGTGATTGGATCGCGAGATGGATCGTGATGGGATCGCGGGACGGCTTGCGATTTGGATCACGAAGACGTTCGACTACATCAACCGCGTTTCTTAACGCTTCCGCTTAGCGATCTAGAAGGGTATGTAGATCCACTCTCCCTCTCGTAGATGCTCATCACCATGGATAGATCTTATGTGTGCGTAGGAAATTTTTTGTTTCCCATGCAACGTTCCCCAACACCATGTGCAGGATCCGCAGCGCCATGGGTGGAGAACTCTGCCGCGACCCATGAAGAACTGCTGCCGCGATCACTCACGCACAACCAATGGCCGTACAGACGATCTCTTGCCGTCGCCTTGAAGAAGGAGCACAGAACCCGCAGTTGGCCACAACAGTGCGTTTCCGCCATGGAATCCAGCACGGTGTTGTCCGCACGGCGTTCTGCCAAGGCTGAAACAGCGGACGACGTAGCGGCAGGTGCACCACCACAGCTGCCCCTGGTGCGGTCGCCACACCGCCCTCTCTCCCGTCCAAGGCTCCTCCCGCCAGATCTCGATCCAAATCCATCGACTAAAACCGGGGGCTGAGAACGGACACAAGAAGAAGACCCTGCGGTAGCCGGAGCATCCACCCGACCCTTCCCCTGGCCATCGGGAGGGAAGGGACGGTCCGACAACCATAGAAGAAGGGCAAGCTATGTGGACTTGAGATTCAGGAGGAGAAGGGAATGGATGAGCATCGCCCGCTGTGACCCCCTAATTTATAGGGAAGGGCACAACAGCTGGCTCTCCCCCGCTCCAAAGCAGCCGCCCATCTCCACCAATCCCACTAGCCATGATCACGGGCGAACTGGTAACCGTCTCGTCGCTCCAATCCCTAGCGTTGCAGTTTGTGCCACTCCCGTGCCTGTGGGCCATGCACATCCACCGCAAACTCCCCACAATGCATGCGGCGCGCATGGCGGAAATGGCCTGTGGTAGCAAGTAAGTGCTGGCTTAAAAGTCAGCAGTTACTCCCTCATATTGCGTGCCTGTGCATAAATTTTGGGCCTGACCCAACGGCACTGTGCGAGCGCGTCTGGGCCAGTCCCGGGGGCTCCTGTCGGTGCACTAGGAATGGGGTACCCAGTGCCCTTGACTTATGCACATGCAGTAGTAGCAAAACCCATTCAAGGCACGAACCCAAGACGAAGAAGCCGCTCTATGTGAGATCAAGGAGCGCATCAAGAAGATGAAGCCAAGACCAAGACCCCGAGAGAGGCAGCCTATGTTGGCTAGCTACGCTGGCAAGGACGATGCAACGGTCCAGAACGGGCCTAAGCCGCACTAGCCGCGTCCCCGGTGCCTGCTGGGGACCGAGGCGCACGCCCCTCCAAGAAGACCCGGCAAGCCGTCCCCCGGTAGGCGTGAGCTAATCAGCCACCGCTCCACCGAATAGCAACACCAGTCAGTTGTCGATGCGGTGTCGAGCCCTCAGGTGGCTAAGTGGCTCTTGCTAAGCACGTGGCGACATGCCGGAAGACAGGTTATGCCCAGTTGACACCCGTCCAAAGGAGTGTCAAGACACTAAGTAGCTGGCAGCCAAGTGGTGGCGAAAGCTTGCCGGGGATGCGCCCCTGCACGCCACCTAGGCTAGCATTTATGGCATTTTGTCCTAAGTGCCAAAGTTAGGTATGATAGCACTTTTAGCTATATAAACACTAGGTAATGTCTGTTTTGCCACTGTGGTTGCCCCTTGACCTATAAAAGTAGGCCCAAGGCAACCTAGCTCAAGATTTGGACCCTTGGACACTTGTACTTGCGTAGCAGTTCCCCCGAAGGCGACCTTGCCAGGGTTGAGCACTGCGTGTGCTTCGCGTTCCTCTGTTCAATCAACCAAAGCAGGAGTAGGGTTTTACGCTTCTCAGTGGCCCAAACCTGGGTACAACACCAGTGTGTCATCGCCGCGCCCTCTCATGGCCTCTGATCTTTGTGCAACGTGACCTCACCCCTGCCGAACCACAAAGGGGCTCGTAGCCCCATAGGTGATCGTGTGCATCCCGCCCCGACAGTGGAGGTGGCTGTCCACCGCCCAGTAGTGATAGGGGCGGGGGTGCCGAGCTCTTCATCCAGGTCTTCTTCCTCCTCAGAGGCGTAGTCCAACATATCGGTTAAATCTTCAACAGTGGCTACTAAGTGGGTGGTGGGTGGGATAAAAAGTTCCTCATGACCAGCTTTCAGACCGATCTGATCCTGGGTCGAGGTTAGGGTGTCCATGATTTTCATTGACTGGATCCTGTCCAGCGCCTTAGTCAAAAACGAGAGGTCGACCGAATCGGTCCTCCGAGGACCCTCGGAGCCAAACTCTAAGGCGTCTTCGTGAGGAGTATGTTCGGCAAGGATCGAGTCCCATTCCTCAGGTGCTATCACCGGGTCCGAGCTCAAAGCCGATCCTCCGGCGGGGATGGGCCCGAACGCAGGGGTGAGTAGGGGACCCAAAGTCAAGGCCTCGGGGTTTCCGGGCTCATTGGATGAGACGGAGAGCTTAGTAAGAAGTAGATCGCCACTAGAGTCGGCGGTGAACTCTTCGTTTCCGAACCTGATCTCTTGACCATGAGTGAAGCTTCTGACCTGGCCGAGATAGCCGGTCGAGGTAGCATGCAGCACAATGCTGCCAAAAGCAAAAGTCTGTCAGGGGGCAAAGGTGTCCCCGTTGCAGATTTGATCGCTGATGATTAGGCGAGCCATCAATCCTCTGGTGATCTCACAGCGGAACTCTCAATGAAAGCACTAATGTCGGTGTCAAAACCGGCAGATCTCGGGTAGGGGGACCCAAGCTATGGATCTAGGATCGATGGTTAACAGGGGACGAAGGAGACGATGTTTACCCAGGTTTGGGCCCTCTTGAGGAGGTAAAACCCTACGTCCTGCTTGATTTTATTGATGAGTACATAGTTGATCTATCTCGAGATCAAATGAGCTAAAACCCTAGATGAGTTGACATGCCCTCTACGAACTAAGCCCCCTGGTTTATATAGAAACCAGAGGTACCTAGGGTTACATGTGATAGGCTTCCATCCGAGCAAAGATACACCCATTCTTTCTTGGAGGTCACACCAAGTCATCGGAACAATCCTTCCTGAGCACGGGCTCATCCTGTAGTCCGGCCTTCCTGCAATCGCCACACCGCGGCCCACTAAGCTGGCCCACAGGAGATAATTCAACGGCCCGAGGACCCCTTAGTCTCGGACTCCCTCACACATCTGCACCAGAGAGCTCCGCCACCCTGTGCATCTGCAGCAAGCTCCTGCGAAGTCACTCTAGTACCCCGAGGACCACTGATACTTGTGACATGCGTTAGGTTTTCCATGAAGAGGAACGGGTAATTGCAACACAATACAAATAACTATTTCCTTCAGTTAAGAACCAAGGTCTATCGAACCAATAGGAATATCAATCAACAACCGCTGTCGGCGTCCTGGGAATGGGGGTACCCAGGCTTGCCTGCCTGCGGCCTAGGGCGTGGCCCACCCCGACGACCAAGTACGGCCCAGCGCGGCCGCACTCAGCACAAGGCCCTCGCGAGACCCCAAGCTCGCGAGGGAAACAGCGCCAAGACCCGCCGGGGAGTAGGCCTCCCCAGGCCTCCTCCCGAGCGGCGAAGATCTCTATGCAGTGCTCGGCCTCAGGAGGTCAAGGATGACGCCAGCCAGGCCAGGCGGGCGCCAGCGAGCCAGAGGGGACAGTTTCCCCTTTGGTGCAAAGGGGGGCAAGGACGAGCGCAGGTTCCCAAAGCGCCCGCCAAAGGTTTCCCTTCTGGTGTAACAAGACCAAGACCCCGAGCCCGGTAGGACGGACGTCATCGCCAAGCCCACCTCTGCACCACCACCGGCTACTTTGCAGGCGAAGACCACCTTTCGTCAGGATTGGGTGTACCTCCTGTCCCCCTTCGTATTTGGCCGTTGTGGGATCCCTTCCCGCCATTGCGACAAGGGAAGAGGACCCGGGCTGCTATAAATAGAGGCTAGGCTGCTCTGTAGAGCGAGAGGAACCACCACCCGCAAACACACTCGCGAGGCAACTCACCATTGTACTAGTTCATCCACAAACCTCCTCGTGAGGCAATCCACCAAAGGCAGGAGTAGGGTTTTACGCTACGCAGCGGCCCGAACCTGGGTAAACTCTCATGTGTTATCTTCTTCCTTGCCATCGAGCGGGGTTATCGTGTTGTTAGCGTGGCGGGGGTGAAGCTGTTGGAGATCTTCGCACACGCCCCTGGGTTCGAACTTCTTTGGGTTTTGCGGAGCCCGAAATCCGACATTTGGCGCGCCAGGTAGGGGTGTGTCGAAGCTTCCCCATCTGCGGCTGCAGTCGGGCCCCGATTCATCGGCTCCATGGTCGACGCGACCCCCGAGGACGGGCGGCCCTTGGCACACGGTGGCGCCTCGGCTCGCAGCGTCGACCCTGCGGTCGCTTGCATCCTTGGCGGATCGCAGGCACCCGCCTCCAACCGGCAAGTCAAGCAGTTCCTCCGCCAGGCAAGCGCGATTCGGCCACGGCCCAAGACTCCGCAGCATCGAACGTGGCCGGAAATCGACATCACATTCGGCCCCGACGACCACCCTAGAACAACGACTGCCGCCGGTACGCTCTCCATGCTATGCACACCAACCATAAACAGCTTGGGCCATCACTAGGACCCTCATAGATGGCGGGGCCGGCCTCAACGTCCTTCTGTGGAGACCTTCAACGCGCTAAATGTGCCCCAAGGCCAGCTCGCCCCTTCAAGGCCCTTCTCTGGGGTATCCGGGGGCTCCGTCGCCCCCTTGGGGCGGGTGCGCCTCCCCGTCACCTTCGGCACCCGCTCCAATTACCGCACCGAGCAGATCGACTTCGACGTTGCCCACATCCTCCTTCCTTACAACGCAATACTTGGTACCCTGCCCTCGCCCAGTTCATGGCGGCAACGCACCCGGGCTACAACATCATCAAGATGCCCGGGAGCGGCGGCATCCTCTCCATCGCCGGAGACGCCAAGGACGCAGCCCACGCGCTCAAGCTCGCCTACAAGGCGGCGGCCGCAGCGCGCCCCAATGCTGGGGATGCTGCGCAATCCACGGAGGGCACCGGGGGCGTCGTCGACGTCCCGCCGGTGAAGAAGAAGCAGCTGTTCTCTCAGAACCGGGCTGAGACGAAGCAGGTGCCCGTAGGCGACGAGAACCCTAGCCTTACCTTCACCATCGGCGCCGGCCTGCCCCAGGAGCAGGAGGAGGCATTGGTAGCCTTCCTCAGCACGAACAAGGATGCGTTCGCGTGGAACGCTTCTGACTTGGTGGGGGTCCCAAGGGATGTGATCGAGCACCACCTCATGGTGTACCCCAATGCACTCCCAGTGAAGCAAAAGGAGAGGAGGCAGGCTCAAGAGAAGCAGGCATTCATCACCCAAGAGGTTGGCACGCTGAAGGAGGCCAGAGTCATCCGAGAGGTGCAGTACCCGGAGTGGCTCGCCAACCTGGTAGTCGTCCCGAAGAAGTGTGGGAAGGAGCGCATGTGTGTCGACTTCACGAACCTCAACAAGGCCTGCCCCCAGGACCCATTCCCGCTGCCGCGCATCGACCAGATCATGCACTCCACTGCCGAGTGCGACCTTTTATGCTTCCTGGACGCTTTCTCGGGCTACCATCTGATCAAGATGGCGGTGGAAGATGTGGAGAAGTCAGCCTTCCTCACCACGTGCGGTGTGTTCTGCTACATGTGCATGCCCTTCGGGCTACGGAACGTTGGCGCAACTTTCCAGCGGCTGATGCACATCGCCCTGGGGCAGTAGCTCGGGAGGAATGCGGAAGCCTACGTCGACGACATCGTGGTCAGGTCACGAGAAGCCAGGACCTTGATCGAGGACCTGGAGGAGACGTTCGCCAGCCCGAGGCGGGTGAACCTGAGGCTCACCACCGAAAAGTGTGTCTTCGGAGTCCCGTCAGGCAAGCTGCTCGGTTTCTTGGTGTCACACCGAGGGATCGAGGCGAACCTGGAGAAGGTCAAGGCTATAAGCAAGATGAGTCCGCCTTAGACCCTCAAGGAAATGCAGAAACTGGCGGGCTGCGTGACCTCCTTGGGGCGCTTCATCTCGAAGCTTGGCAAGCGGGCCCTGCCATTCTTCAAGCTCATGAAGAGGAAGGGCCCCTTCGAATGGACTCCGGAGACGGCGTTTGAGGACCTCAAGAAGTACCTCACGAGTCCACCAGTAATGGTGGCACCTCGCCCCCGGGAGCCCCTACTGCTATACCTGGCTGCCATCCCGCACTCCGCCAGTGCTGCGCTTGTGGCGGTCAAGGAAGAGCGTGCCGGCACGCGCGCTACGCCTTCAGGCGCAGGCGGGCCCCCGGGCAAGAAGCAAGGTGACTCACACGACGCCAAGGAGCCTTCACCTCCCCAAGATAACGCCCCTGAGGCCTTAGTCGCCCCGGCGGCCCCCAATGTGCCCAGGCCTTCAACATAGAGTTCAGCACAACCAGGGTCATCAAGGGGGCAGCCCTGGCGGACTTTGTAGCCGAATGGACGGACGCTCCCGACCGGGGGCTGGACGAGGGCCAGTCCCTTGCCCCCGGCGACGAGGTACCTGAGGGTTGGATCATGCACTTCGATGGGGCCTTCGCGCGCAGGGGAGCAGGGGCCGAAGTTGTACTCGTCTCCCCGGCCGGGGACAAGCTCTACTAAGCCGTGCAACTCTGTTTCCAGCGTGGTGAGAAGGTCTCCAACAACATCGCGGAATACGAGGGCTTAATCGCCGGCCTCATAGCCACAGCCTCCTTGGGGATTCAGCCTCTCACCATCAGGGGCAACTCCCAGCTCCTCGTCAACTTCTCCAACAAGGAGTATATGCCTAAGGACGAGCACATGGAGGCACACTTGGAAGAGGTACATAAGTTTGAAAAACATTTCCAGGGCTTGGAACTGCAGCACATCCCGCACGGCGCGAACAAGGAGGCCGTTGACATCGCCAAGAGGGCGTCGCGCCGCGAGCCTCAGGAGCCGGGCGTCTTCGAGGAGCGGCTCTTCAAGCCATCCGCGGCACCGTCAACCGGGGACCAGGCGCCGCGGAGTGGAGAGCTACCCCCAGCACCACCCTCGGGGGCTCCACCTTGCGGTCCGGCCTCAGGAGCCCAAACTGCTCCTAGCGCTGGAGCCCCAGGTCGATGATTGGACACAGGAGTTCAGGGCATACCTGCTTCACGGCACGCTACCGGAAAAGGAGGAAGACGCGGAGCGCGTGGTACGACAGGTCACGGCTTATTGTCTGCGGAATGGCGAGCTGTATCGCAGATGCCCGAACGACGTCGCGTTGCGGTGCGTATCCAGAGAACAGGGGTGCGAGCTGCTGGCCGACATCCATGGAGGAGACTGCGGACACCACTCCTCGTCACGCGCCCTTGTAGGGAAGGTGTTCCGGACCGGCTTCTACTGGCCCACGGCACTCAACGACGCCACCGAGCTGGTCCGGTCCTGTGAGGCCTGCCAGTTCCATGCCAACCAGATTCATCAGCCCATGCAGGGCCTCCAGACCATCCCGCTCTCCTGGCCCTTCGCGGTCTGGGGGCTGGATATACTGGGGCCCTTTCCACGAGTAATAGGCGGGTACCGCTACCTCTACGTCGCCATCGACAAGTTCACCAAGTGGGCGAAGGTGGAGCCCGTCCGCACCATTCCCGCCGGATCGGCCATCAAGTTCATCAAGGGCATCGTGAGCCTCTTCGGCGTCCCCAACCGCATCATCACCGATAACGGTTCGCAGTTCACAAGTAACCTCTTCAGGACCTATTGCGCTAACCTTGGAACGCAGATATGCTACGCATCAGTGGCACACCCGTGAAGCAACGGTCAGACAGAGCGCGCCAACGCGGAGGTCCAATGGGGCCTCAAGGCGAGGAGCTTCAAGAAGAATCTTGTGGCTTGCGGCAGGGGTTGGGTCGATGAGCTTCGGTCCGTGTTGTGGTCTATCCGCACCACCGCGACTAAGCCCACCGGTGAGACCCCATCCTTCCTCGTCTACGGAGCCGAAGCCGTCCTCCCACATGAAGTCAAGCACCGATCCCTGTGGGTTTTGGCATTTGACGAGGAGCGTCAGGATGCCTCGCGGGGGACGGACCTCGTGCTCGGGGAGGAGGCTCGTCGCTAGGCCTCGCTCCGAGCTGCGCGGTACCAGCAGGCACTGCGGCGTTACCATTGCCGTAACAGTCGCTCCAGGACCCTCGAAGTCGGAGAACTCGTCCTGAGGCGGGTCCTTTCCAGGGAAGGCTTGCACAAGCTCTCGCCCCTGTGGGAAGGCCCGTTCAAGGTCGCCCGCGTCTCTAGACCTGGCGCTGTGCGTCTGGAGACTCAGGACGGAGTCCCCATCCAGAATGCCTGGAACATCCAGCACCTCCGCAAGTTCTACCCGTGACACTCTCACGTAATAATTAGTGGGCTGTAGACGCCCGGAGCCCCCCGAGGACGAGGAGGGGTTCCCACCCACGCCCAAGTGGAAGCCCCATGCTCCGTGCTGGCGGACATCACTGTCCTCCAATGACTATGCCCACGCAACGTGGATGCCCTATGTTCCACGCTGGGGGAAGACGAAGACTAGCCTAGGTGCCGGACGCGGCTGTTCTTTGCTTTTCTTGTGTTCGAATTTGCCGTTTTCCTGGAACAAAATCCGAGGTTTTTATCGACTTTATTTAAAGCAAAAGGGACGGGAATTTCTTCTTCTTGCAGTCCTCTCCCTTGAAATTTGTTCCTCTGAGATAACGCCTGCCAGCCTCTCCCTCCCGTGCCCCGCGAGCGGGGGCTACTGGCGACCTGGTCCCCGTATGGCCTTGGCGTCCTGGTCCTCGCGTGGTGCTCTTGAGCGAGCTAGCAGGCGCGCGCTGCCTCACCCTCGCTCGGGGGCTCCGCCGCGGCCCGGTGCACTGTCTTAAAAACCCCTGGAGGCTCACGCCACCTGGGACAAGGCAGAAAGGATTGGTTGCCGCTTGAATGTCAAGGGAGGCTCTTGAGCATCGCGCCCCATGAACCTCACCGATCGCGTGGCTCCTCGCTCGCTCTTTGGTCTCGTCCTGGTGATCCGGACGCCCCAATGGCGGTCGAGGCCTCGCCCCTTTGGTCTCGTCCTGGTGATCCGGACGCCCCAACGGTGGATGAGGCATGCACGGGATCGGGCCCCGCCGACGTAGAGCGCCGCTTGAGCGTCAAAGGGGGCTCCTGAGCATCGCGCCTCAGGAGCCACACTGGTCGCGTGGCTCCTCGTTCACCCCTTGGTCTCGTCATGGTGATCCGGACGCCCCAAGGGCGGTCGAGCCCCCCCCCTTTGGTCTCGTCCTGGTGATCAGGACGCCCCAACGGTGGCGGGGCATGCACGGGATCGGGCCCTGCAGACGCAGAGTGCCGAAAGGTGCCCTCCCAAACTGCCAAACCTCACGACGAAGGACGAACCTCCCCAAGCTCTCCAAGTGCCACTAGCTCACCAGGCGCCACTGCCAGGCCTCACGACGCGGAATCCCGCCGCGAACGCATCATGCTAAGTACTGTAGCCACGGTCAAGGGGAAGTCTCGGTTAACAGGAACACAGTGACCGTAATACGTAATGAGAGTGCTAATAAAGGGCGCAAGCGCCAAAGTTCGTTACACACCCGAAAGGGCCCCCCATGATTTTTGGTTACAGGCAAAAGAAGAGAAGGTGAAGGAGCCCCCCCCCGGGGGGCTGCCGCTCCTGAGGCCCCGGCATCGGCGCGCCGGCGCTCAAGCGGAGTCCTCCTCCACCTTGATGGCGCCGCAGTGGCACGATGGTGTGGCCGCTTCCCGGGCGGGGGAGCGACGCCGTCGCGGCTGGCTTCCTCCCGAAGTCCGGGCGCGCCGGCGTGGCGGTGCGTCATAGCTGTCGTCGCTCGGGCTTACCTCGGAGGAGGTATCACTGCTACTGGAAGCATGGTGGCCGTCGCCAAGGGCAAACTCACCTCCAAGATCGCCGCTGCCGCCGCCCTCCGGGCAGCACCCCAAGCGCCTGCGTCCTCCCCGTAGATCTTGATGAAAAGCGTCGCGGCGCCGACGTTCTTGAAGTGGAGCATGGGCCTCCCCTCCAGGCCGTGGGCGCGGGCAAAAGTCTGCCTCCCGCGGCTCAAAAAGGCGTTGCCTGCGGGGGTAACCTCAACCTCCACCCACAACGCGCCGCTGCAACAACCATCGGCCTGCAGCCAGAGACCTGCAGGCGCATCGACCGGCAAAACCTCCTTTAAGGAGCGCGGGAGCTGCAGCCAAGAATGGCCAGGAGAGCGACACGGTTTGAAGGGCTTGTGCTGGTTGATGTATTTGGTTGGCGTGGTACTAGCATGCTTCACATGTTGTTACCACCACCAAGGCATCTTGATGGGCTGTGGGCCAGTAGAAGCCTTGCCGGAACGCTTGCCCGGCAAGGGCTCGCGATCCTACATGGGAGCCACAAATCCACTCGTGTATCTCCGCCATTAGCTGCTGTCCTTCTTCCCGAGGAATGCACTTCAATTTCACTCTGTTTGGTCTCCTCTTGTACAGGGTGTTGTCCACGAATTGGTACGTGCTTGACCGTCAAGCTACTCTTTAAGATTCTTCTTGTTCCTCGGGAAGATCTCCTGTCGGGAGGTATTGGACAATCAGCTACGCCCATGCTGGAGGCCGTGGCTCGATGACAAGGACTAAAGGCATTTCTTTCGCTGTGGGAGCCCTAGCTTCTAAGGCAGAGACTATCGGGTCTGCCGGAGCTTGAGGTCCTCCGGCCAGCGGAGTGTCGTTCCCAGCAACCTTCTTGGTGGCCACTGGTGGCTCTGCCGGAAGGTAGTCACCGGAATTGACCTTTCTCTTCCTGTTCTGCTGCGCTGACGTGGTGACTGAAGGATGGGTCAACCGGAGTACAAAAGTGGCCGGTTCCACAAGCAACTTTTGTGCAGCTCTTTTTGACAGGTCGTTGGCAATACTGTTCTCCGCTCGGGGGACGTGCTCCATTTGCAACCCGTCAAAGAGCTCCTCCAATCCCCGCACTTCGTTGACATATGCCTCCAGCAGGGGACTCTGGTAGTCTGTATTCACTTGACGCACAACAAGCTCGGAATCCCCCCGGACTATCAACTTCCTGATACGAAGATTGGCTGCGATCCATAGTCCGGCAAGTGACCCTTCATACTAAGTCGTGTTGTTTGTTGATTCTTCCTAGGGAAAATGCATCTGGACCATGTACTTGAGGTGCTCTTCGGTGGGTGCTATGAGTAGCACTCCGGCACCGGTGCCTTGCAGCGAGAAAGCTCCGTCAAAGTACATGATCCACTCTTGAGGCGCCTCCTTGTTGTGGAGTGTTGTCTCTGGGATTTGTTCATCTGGTGTTGGCGTCCATTCTGCTACAAACTCTGCCAGGGCTCTGCTCTTGATGGTTGTCGTGCTCTCGAAGCTTAAGTCTAAGCTGGCCAGCTCTAACGCCCACTCGATGATCCTTCCGGTTGCCTCTGGATTTATCACGATACGTTGCAACGGGAACCGAGTGACGACGGTGATGTGATGTGCCTGGAAGTAGTGGCGCAGCTTCCGGAAGGCCATAAGAAGGCCAAAAAGCATTTTTTGCATCCCCGGGTATCTCGATCTAGCCCCCTGCCAAAGGGAGCTGACAAAATACATGGGTCGCTGCACCATCTTCTTCTGCACAGTTCGCTGGTCCGCCTCTTGCGTCATATTTGGACTGTCAGCTACTTGATCTACAGGGACTGTCGGTTTGGTAGACCCAGCCTCATCTTCCTCAGCTTCCTTCTCTGCCACAATGGCAGAGCTCACCACTTGGTTCCTCGCTGCCAGGTACAACAGCAATTGTTCCTCTGGTTTTGGCATGACTAGTGTTGGCATTGAGGACATGTATTTCTTCAAGTCTCGTAGCGCCGCCTCTTCTTTCGGGGTCCATGTCATTGGGCCCGCCATGTTTAGGATCTTGAAAATCGGTAGGGCGTGCTCGACGGACTTTGAAATAAACCCGCTGAGGGCGGCGATGCAACCTGCCTAGCGGCGCACGTCCTTGATGCGCTTGGGCGCCTCCAGCTGTTCAATCGCCTCCAATTGTTCCTTCAATCCCGTGCAGTGATATGAAGAACCCGAGGACCTTGCCGGAGGGGACCCCGAACATGCACTTCACGGGGTTGAGCTTCAAATTGATTTTGCGCAGATTCGCAAAGGTTTCTTCCAAGTCTTGGACCAGTGTGTCCTTTTTCTTGGTCTTGACCACTATAACATCCATGTATGCTTCCACGTTCATGTGCAGCTGCAGTCCTGGAAAAATATGAACTGCCCTCGCGAATGTTGATCCGACGCTCTTTAACCCGAACGGCATGCAACTGAAGCAGTACGCGCCGGAGGGGGTAATGAACTCTGTTTTCTCTTCGTCCTCCTAGGCCATGACGATCTGGTGATATCCAGAATAGGCATCAAGGAAGGAAAGAAGATCGCAGCCAGCGGTTGATTCCACAATAAGGTCAATGCGCGGCAAGGGGAATGGATCCTTCGGGCAACCCTTGTTGACATCAGTAAAGTCGATGCAGAGCCTCCATTTGCCTTTCACCTTGCGTACCACCACTGGATTTGTTAACCAGGTTGGGTGGATCACACCCCTAATCAGACCTGCTACGTCTAACTTTTTGATTTCTTCGGCAATGAATTCTTGCCGCTCCAGGGCTGGTTTTCGGACCTTCTGCTTGACAGGGCGTGCATGGGGAAAACGGCAAGGTGTTGACCAATCACCTCCCTGGGAACACCGGGGATGTCAGATGGTTGCCAGGCAAACACATCGACATTCTCCCGCAGGAAGGTGACGAGTGCGCTTTCCTATTTGTTGTCGAGGCTGGCACTTATGGTGAAAGTGCCGCCCTCGCCGTTCTCCCGCGCGGGCACTTGCTTCGTCTTGGGGATGGTCACCTTATGTTTCTTGCTCCTGGCGGCAGAGGTCTCTGTTAAGTCCTCGACATAGTGTGCTGCACCTCTTGGCGCGCTTCCCGGTCTCCTTGCGAGACTCACCAGCGTTCTTGTTCTTGTTCTTCCCCCCGAGAGCTTTGTTGGCAGGAGCGAGTGCCTCGTCGGCGGACAGCGCCACTACCTCCCGGAAGAGCTTATCAACGCAGAGGATTGTATTCTTGTTGTCAGCGTGGATGGTGATGACGCTCATTGGCCCTGGCATCTTGAGAGTGTTGTAGGCGTGGTGTGTTGCCGCCATGAACTTTGCCAGTTCCGGTCGGCCCAGGATTCCATTGTACGGCAGCGACATCTTCGCGACATCGCAGGTTACCCTCTCAGTCCTGAAGTTGAGCTTGCTGCCGAACGTCACCGGCAGAGTGATCTTCCTCATAGGATGAGATCTTCCTGGGTTGACCCCTTGGAAGGACCTCGTCGGCTTAAGATCTGTGTCCGGAATCTACAGCCGCTTGATCACGTTGGGAGAGATCAAGTTCAACCCGGCCCCTCTGTTGACCAGAATCATCGTGACCTTGAGGTTGCGTATTGTTGGCGAGACCAACAACGGCATGCACCCGATGACAGTTATGCGGTCAGGGTGGTCCTCAGCACTAAAGACGATGAGAGTGTTGGACCACTTGAGGGGCTTCCTTGCCTCTGCCGCTGGTTCTGCCGCGTTGATCTCACGGGCCCACTCCTTGAGTTGCCGGTGAGAGGAGTGCAAAGATGTGCCTCCATCATCGCACATGGCATTAACAACCTTCTGGAATTCCTGGCCTTTTGATTCTTGTTCATCTCCATCATCATCGTCGTCTTCTTCATAAGACTTCTGGTCTCGGCCTCTAGCGGGTTTCTCCTTGCGTTGTTTGGCCTTGCCGCGGCGGCCACCACGACTACCGCTGCTTTTCTTGCCGGAACCACCGACACCATCTTGGCCCTTCTCCTGGTCCCGCCTTCCGTACTCTTGCTTCTGCTTCACGGCAAGCTGCTCTACATGGTGGCACTCGTTGATATCGTGGCTCTTGGTGAGGTGGATCTTGCAGTATGGCTTGCCGGTCTTCTCTCCTGTTGCGGCTTCGTCGTCTCCCGAGAACGCGGCAGCACTCTTGCCGGACCCCTCGGACTTGGCCTTCTTGACGGAGTTGGAGTTGTCGTTTCCCTCGACAGCCATCACCGCCTTTACCTTGCACTTCCTATTGCGCTTTTGGCCCTTTTTCTTGGAGACCGGCGCATCTTTGAAGTCATCCGAGTCGAGCTGATCACCGGCGTCCTCTCCAGGGAGTCTCCTTCCGTCTTCAGCCCGTGCACACTTGTTGGCCAAAGCATACAACTCGACGACATCCCTCCCGGAGGTGGAAATCGAAGCCATCATCATCGCCAACACCCCTCTCATCTTTGGGAGGCCAATCTTCATCAACATCTTCAACATCACCATCTCCTCTCAAACCCTAGTTTATCTCTTGTGTTCAATCTTTGTACAGGAACCTCAAATTGGTAACGTTGGGTGACTAGTAGTGTTGATTACATCTCGTAGTTGATTACTATATGGTTTATTTGGTGGAAGATTATATGTTCAGATCCATTATGCTATTTAATACCCCTCTCATATTGAGCATGAATATTATTTGTGAGTAGTTACCTTTGTTCTTGAGGTCATGGGAGAAGTCATGTTGCAAGTAATCATGTGAATTTGATATGTGTTCGATATTTTGATGATGTGTATGTTGTGATTCCCTTAGTGGTGTCATGTGACCGTCAACTACATGAAACTTCACCATCCTTGGGCCTAAGGGAATGCATTGTGGAGTAGTTATTAGATGATGGGTTGCTAGAGTGACAGAATCTTAAACCCTAGTTTATGCGCTACTTCCTAAGGGGCTGATTTGGATACAAACGTTTAATGCTATGGTTAGATTTTATCTTAATACTTTTCTCGTAGTTGTGGATGTTTGCGAGGGGGTTAATCATAAGTGGGAGGTTTGTTCAAGTAATAACAGCACCCAAGCACCGGTCCACCCACATATCAAATTATCAAAGTAGCGAACGCAAATCAAACCAACATGATAAAAGTGACTAGATGAAATTCCCGTGTACCCGCAAGAACACTTTGCTTATTATTAGAGACTGTTCTGGCCTGTCCTTTGCCACAAAAGGATTGGGCTACCTTGCTGCACTTTATTTACCGTTACCGTTACTTGCTCGTTACCAATAATCTTGCTATCAAACTATCTGTTACCTACAATTTCAGTGCTTGCAGAAACTACCTTGATGAAAACCGCTTGTCATTTCCTTCTGCTCCTCGTTGGGTTCGACACTCTTACTTATCGAAAGGACTATGATTGCCCCCCTATACTTGTGGGTCATCAAGACTCTTTTCTGGCACCCTTGCCAGGGAGTGAAGCGCTCTTGGTAAGTGGAAATCGGTTTGGAAAAACTTATGCTTTGAGGGGTTTGTTCGGGGTATCTTCACATTGACCGGAGCCACAATTAGTTTCCCCTCAACCTATTGCACCTACTGAAAATATTGGTTATGAAATTCCTTCGTGTATGGTAGAACAAATGCTAGCTAATCCTTATGCAGGAGATGGAACTGAACATCCTGATATGCACCTAATACATGTGAATGAAGTTTGTGGATTATTTACGCTTGCAGGTTTACCCAGATATGAAGTTAAGAAGAAGGTTTTCCCTTATCTTTGAAGGGAAAACATTGACATGGTATAGGCTATGTGATGATATTGGATCATGGAACTGGAATAGATTGCAATTAGAATTCCACCAAAAGTTTTATCCTATGCATCTAGTTCATCGTCATCGAAATTATATATATAATTTTTGGCCTCATGAAGGAGAAAGCATCGCTCTAGCTTGGTGGAGGCTTAATTCAATGTTATATTCATGACCCAATCATGATATCCCGAGAGAAATTATTATTCAGAATTTTTATGCTCGGCTTTCTCATAATGATCAATCCATGCTCGATACTTCTTGCACTGGTTCTTTTATGAAGAAGACTATTGATTTAAAGTGGGATCTCTTAGAAAGAATTAAACGCAACTGTGAATATTGCTGTCGGGGCACAGATGCTCACGATCACCTATGGGACCAGAGGTCCCTTGTGGTTCGGCAAGGGGGGTCACCTTGCACGAAGAGCGGAGAGCATGAGACGGCGCGACAATCAAGGTTCAGGCATTTTACCCAGGTTCGGGCCGCTGCTAAGCGTAAAACCCTACTCCTGCTTTTTGGTGGATTGATTGGAGGAACACGAAGAACGCAGGGCGCCTAACCCCGGCAAGGACTGCTGCCGGGGAGAGCGGCTATGCGAATACAAGCGTTCGGGGGTTCGAGTTGCCAACCTTGAGCTAGGTTGCCTTGGGCCTCCTTTTATAGTGCAAGGGGCTACCACAGTGGTAAAACAGACATTATCTATCGATTAGATAGCTAAGTAGAGCTATCATACCTAACTCTGGCATTTAGGACAAAATGCCATGATTACCTGCCTAGGTGGCGCTTGGGGGTGCATCCCCAGCAAGCCCATGCCACCGCTTGGCCGGTCGCTGCTTCAGATCTTGACACGCTGTAGGGCGGGTGTCAACCGAGCGTAACTTGCCTTCCAATGTGTCGCCACGTGCTTAGCGAGAGCTGATTAATTGCCTGAGGGCTCGACACCGCATCGATAAGTGACAGGCATAGCGATGCGGTGGAGCGGTGGTTGGATGGCTCACGCCTGCCGGGAAATGGCTTGCTGGGTCTTCCGAGAGGTGCATTCGTCTGGGTCCCCGGCAGGTTTGTGCTTGGCGTGTTGCAACCCAGGCTTGGATTGGCGCGTTGAGCTTGCTGGAGTCTTGGTCTAGATTGCTGGCGGGGTTTTCTGCTTCTACCGCCTGTGCATAAGTCAAGGGCACTGGGTACCCCTGTACTAGTGCACCGACAGGAGCCTCCGGGATTGGCCCACACGTGCTCGCCAAGTGCCGTTGGGTCAGGCCCATGTTTCATGCACAGACGCGCAATGTGAGGGAGTAACTGCCAATTTACTGGTCAACACTGACACACCACCTTAGGTCGTTTCCGCCACGTGCGCCGCATGCATAGCGGGGAGTTAGTGATGGGTGCACGTGACTTAAAGTCCTGATCGCGGCAGAAACCGCAGCGCCATTGATTGGAGCAATGGGGCGGTTACCTGTTCGCCCGTGATCGTGGGCGATGGAATTGGTGGAGATGGGCGGCGACTCTTGGAATGCAGGAGGGCCAGCCCCCGCGCTCCCCCTATAAATTGGGGGGGGGGGGGGGGCGTGAGGGGCGATGATCATCCACCCTTTCTTCCTCCTTAATTGCAATCCTACAGAGCTCACCCTTCTGCTTCTTCGTCTTGAACTGCGCTCGCCCTCCCAATGCTCAGGGGGAGGAGGCGAGCGAGCGTGCTTGTAGAACCTTCCCTCTGAAACTCTGTTCGGCTCCCGCCATGGGTGCACGGTTCTGAACAGAAGGTCGGTCGGAGAAGTCTCGGATGGGGGAGCGGGCAGCGTGGTGGCTGCATCGGGGACGGCTGCAGCGGTACACCTGTCGTCGCGCTGCCCGCTTCTTTGGTCTTGACGGAGCTCCACGCAGTTGACGTTGCGTCGGGATCTGCGCTGGAGGCGCAGCGTCATGGCGGTCCATGGTCTCCGCATTCCTTCTTCAAGGTGATGGAGAAAAAATGTCCACACGGTCTCCATGGGCGTGCGCACGGTTGTCGATGCGCGTCCTCATTTACCGCGGTGAAGCTCACCTTCCGTGGCATTCTGGACGGAGCGTACGGAAGAGAGTTCTTCATCTTCGCGTGTTCTTCAAAGGCGGGGGACGGAATTCCCCGCCTTTGGCCACCGGGGACGACCATGCTCTCTGTGGGTTCCCCGGGTCACCACGCCTGGAGCTTGGGCGATGGCGGGGGTGTCTCCTAGGGCGGTGGCGATGAGGAAGACGATGGCGGTTGGGGACCTACGATGCATCAGGAGCACGGATGAGGTCTCCGTAGCACCATCATCACCAACTAGGCCCCGGCAGTGCCACCATCTGCACCTGCCCTCTGCCTTCTTTCCCCTTGTCGGTCTTGTCCGCTCCGTCGGCTTCGTCCGCCCTGCCTGGGGGCAGGGGCCTTCCGCCGGTCGCGTCCCTCTGGTCCTGGCTGGGAAGCGTCGAATCCCGGCCAGGCGCTCCTTTTGCCCTCTGCTCCCTTCCTACTTACTCCCTGAGAGGAGAGGGACAAGAAAGGGATTACGGGGCACTTATCTTTTTTTATGTCAAAAGATGTAGGCGCTTGCCAAGTTTTAACAAATCACAAATGTAATCTCTATCCACTTTGTATCGAAAATGAATGAGAATAGAATCCTATTTTCTTTCCGCAAGTACTGTCCTTTTCCTTTCCTTATTTGCACTGCATCAGTATGTTTTGTCTCTACCACGTGGAGCTGCTTGCCGGGTCGTCATTCAAACGACGAGTGCCAAAGTGGGGGGGGAGCCCCCGGCAACAAATTGGCGTTGTTCCCCGGAAGAGCTCCTTGTCGGTATCGGCGTAGTCACCCCCATGAGTAAAGACAGGGGGACGGCTCGTCCCGACAAGGGTTTTCCCTACGTGGGTGACTCTACATCCCACAGTAAGGAAGATACTAAGGGTTTCCTTGAGAAAATGAGAAGTACTGAACTGGAAATAGGTGATACACTTATCTTTGCTAGGTAGTATCTCCTTTTCAAGCTTGATGGGCCGTCATCTTTGTTCCCTTGTTTCCCTCCCCTGTTTTCTCGATGGTAAAACATGTAGGGTGAGGACAGTAACAAAGATTATGGTTTCATCAAGCATTCTAGCAAATCTTAGTAACTTAAAGGTGCTAGTATTGCGGTCATAAAAATGCGTAATGAGCATGTTAGGATGATGATATGATGCAATGCCTAGCTTTATTATTGTTGCACAGGGTCTTCGCCTAGCTTTGTACAAAGGGTTACATGCAACATCGGCAAGGCTTGTACAAAAGGTGGCTGCCGGGGACTGAGCCCGATAGCCGCGCCTTACGGGTAGAACTTACGAAGATGCTCAATGTTCCATGAGTTCTGCACCTTGGTGTCATCTTCGGTCTCCAGACGGACTGCACCAGGTCTGGTGACTCGTACTACCCGGTAAGGGCCTTCCCACTTCAGCGTCAACTTGTTTGTACCCTTGGAGGACTGAACGCGCCGAAGGACAAGGTCGCCTTCCTCAAGGCTCCGGGACTGAACTCTGCGGCTATGATAGCGGCGCGGAGCTTGCTGGTAGCGTGCGGCAAAAAAAGAAGCCCAGAGACGGTCTTCCTCGAGGAGCATGGCATCGGCATGCCACAGCTACTGTTTCTCTACTTCATCATAGGCAAGCACTCGAGGTGACCCGTATATGAGTTTCGTGGGGAGCACTGCTTCCGCCCCGTACACTAGGGAGAAGGGCGTGTGGCTGGTAGCTCGATTTGGTGTCGTTCTGAGGGACCAAAGAACCACCGGTAGCTCATATATCCAGCGCCTGCCACTCTTCCGCAGCCTATCGAAAGTCCTTGTCTTGAGTCCTCGCAGCACTTCAGCGTTCATCTTGTCGACTTGCCCGTTGCTCCTTGCGTGAGCAATAGACGCGAAGGAGACCTTGCTTCTAAGGTTTTGGTTATATTGCATGAAGGCGCGGCTCGTGAACTGGGTGCCGTTGTCAGTGATCACTCTGTTAGGCACTCCAAAACGGCACACCAGTCCTTTCATGAACTTGATAGCTGCTTGTGCGGTCACCTTTCTCACTGGTTCCACCTCACGCCACTTTGTGAACTTGTCAGTTGCTACGAACAAGAACTCAATGCCCCCGACAGCACGGGGGAAGGGGCCCAGGATATCAAGCCCCCAGACCGAGAATGGCCAGGATAGACGGATTGCTTGCAGGGCTTGCGCTGGTTGATGGATGTTCTTGGAGTGGAACTGGCAAGCCTCGCACTTGGTGACCAGTTCAGTAGCGTCCTGGAGGGCAGTGGGCTAATACAAACCCTGCCGGAAATCTTTTCCGGGAAGGGTCCTTGATCCAATGTGGGAACCACATACCCCTCCGTGAATCTCTGCCAATAGCTTCAGTCCATCCTCTCGGCAAATACACCTTAATTTCACACCGTTCGGTCGCCTTCTGTACAGGGTGTCATCGACAAACTGGTACATACATGACCGACGGGCTACTCTTTTGGCTTCCTCTTGCTCTTCAGGGAGTTCTCCAGTTTGAAGGAAATGGACTATATGCTACGCCCAGGTTGGAGCCTGTGGCTCAACAACAAGGACTATAGGCATCTCCATGTCTCCGGGAGCGCTTGTCTCAACCGCTAGACCCTGAGGTCCTATGGGAGGTAGCTGCTTGTCAACCGGAACATGATTTTCCTCGGTAGCCTCTCTACCAGCAGCTTCGGGAACTCTGCCGGGAAATGCTTGCCGGAGTTCATCTTTCTTCTCTTCTTGTACATCACATGCGGGGATACCGATGGTTGGATGAGGAGGAGAACAAAGGTTCCTGGTTCAACAGGAAGCTTCTGCGCAGCGCACTTCGATAGGTGGTCAGCAATGCTGTTTTCTACTCATGGCACATGTTCTGTTTGCAGCCCATCAAAGCGCTCCTCCAATTTCCTCACTTCTTCCACGTAGGCCTCCATCAGCGGGCTCTGATAATCCTTGTTGACCTGCTTTATCACTAGTTGAGAGTCTCCTCGGACGATCAGCCTCTTTATTACCAACTCCACCGTGATTCTAAGTCCGCCAAGTGCATCTGGACGACGTTCTTGAGGTGCTCTCCGGTTGGGGCGACGAGGAGCACGCCTGCTCCAGCGCCCTGGAGTGAGAAGGCACCGTCAAAGTACATGACCCAATCCTTTGGCACCTCTTTGCCGGGAAGGATTGTCTCCGGAGCTTCATCATCTGGCGTAGGTGTCCATTCTGCAATAAACTCTGCCAAGGCTTTGCTTTGAATGGTGGAAGTGCTTTCGTACTTTAATCCGAAGCTTGACAACTCCAGTGCCCACTCAACTATCCTGCCAGTGGCTTCGGGGTTTCTCAGTATGCGTTGCAATGGGAAACGGGTGACAACTGTTATCTCATGGGATTGGAAGTAGTGGTGCAGCTTCCTTGAGGCCATGATGAGGCCGAAGATCAGCTTTTGTACTCCGGAGTACCTTGGCCTAGCCCCCTGTAGTAGGGAACTGACAAAGTACATGGACCGCTGCACCATTTTCTTCCTTGCCACTTACTTGGACTCACCGTCAACAATTTTCTGAGATCCCCCTCGACCTGTGTCGAGCTCTGCCACGGATGTTTCCTTCTCGCTCCCGACAGCATCAGCAGCGGCTGCTGAATCTTCATCCACCCCCCACTACGCCACTAGCACTGCACTAACCACTTGATTCTTTGCCGTTAAATATAGTAGCAACGGTTCTCGCGGTTTAGGAGCGACCAAGGTGGGAGCAGAGGATAGGTATTTCTTTAGGTCTTGCAGCACTGCATCTGCCTCCGGGGTCCACTTCATCCGGCCAACCTTCTTCAGGATTTTGAAGAATGGCCAGGCGTGCTCAGCAGACTTGGAGATGAACCTACTAAATGCGGCAACACACCCGGTCAGGCGCCTGATATCTTTGATGGTTTTGGGTGCCTGTATCTGCTCGATCGCCTTGATCTTGTCGGGATTGGCTTCTATTCCTCGCTGTGATACGAAGAACCCAAGCAGCTTGCCGGATGGGACACCGAACACACATTTTTCAGGATTGAGCTTCAGGTTGATCTTGCGCAAGTTTGCGAAAGTTTCTTCCAGATCTTGTATGAGAGTGGCTTCATCCTTGGTCTTGACCACGATGTCATCCATGTATGCTTCCAAATTTCTGTGCGGCTAAGGTCCAAAACCAATTTGAATGGCCCTGGCGAAGGTCGAACCAGCACTCTTTAACCCGAAGGGCATTCGTACAAAGCAGTACGTGCCGCAGGGGGTTATAAATGTGGTCTTCTCCTCATCTTCTGTCGGGACCCCGATCCTAAGCCATGCGAATCTAGCATGTAACACTTCACATTACTTTGTGGCCTCACGCATGGTTATCCCCACGGCCGCCACCTTACCTGGGCCGGGACCGTTGCGCCTTTTGGCTCATGAATGTGAATAAGTCGCTAGCATTCAAATGTCCAAGAACCCGGGTCGACATGACTAGTCGTAGAACCCAAGTGGCACATCCGTACAGGGACAGGCATACGTAACCCAACAATGCAGGTGTCGGTCTCAGCGTGTGTAGACGAGTCATAGCAAGCTACAGGGACTCCATTACGCCATGGGACATAAATGTCATCAACTACGCGTAGACAAGTCATAGCAGGCTACAGGGACTCCGTTACACTGTGAGACTTTTCCCCGAAGGGACAGACACAGCAGCAAGAAGGATACACGCCGGTCAATCAATGTGTCCGGAGGAGTAGCAAGCTATCAAGGCTCAGTGGAAGCACAAAGAGGCATTTCCCTGTAAAGAGTGCTACTAGAGGCACACGACTAGGTGTCGAATCCCATACATACCGTTCCACGTCACACGTACGCACGACATGTTCGATATGCATAGATACAACTATGACATCATAACATAACCATACAACAACACAACATTTATTTAGAAGGCTGCGAGGAGCCAACAAAGTATAATGTTACAAGCAGCGGGTCACATGACCCATCATTCAGAGCATACAATCAACAAGCAGAAGATACATGTCTAGGTACAGACATCTATTAAAGCGGCTAAAAGAGCCTGAAAAGTTACAACTACCCTACCATAGGAACAAGACCTCTGTCTAGGATTCCCAAGCTAATCCGGTCAACATCGAACTTCACGTCGTAAGAATCACTAATGAGACTGACGTCTCCTCTGTAGAAACATAAATTAAGCAACCGTGAGTACAAAGGTACTCAACAAGACTTACATTAGAACTATCTACATATGCATCAGTATCAATGAAGGGGGTTGTGGAGTTTATTGCAGCAAGCCAGCTTTGACTCTTGGCTAACCTGTAGTACGACTATAAGTACTTTCTTTGAGGTGGGATAGCGCACACGAGTCCACATATTCGCCATATCAACACACCACTATGGATCCACTCCTGTCTCCCTACGAGAAGGCTATCCATAGCACTCACGCTTATCTTGCACATTTTAAAGTATCCATGTCAAATTGTCTATGAACCACATAAGTTCTCCAAGTAGTCCATATCTGAGGATGCGGCTATTCGAACAGATTCATAACCCTGCATGGGTGCACTTCTTCACACACGCTCTCACCACTTATCGCCATGTGCACGTAAAAAGGCACCTCGGCAACCTTCAAGCGGAAGCCCAGCGAGGGAGTTGGCCACGACCGTCAATCACACAAGACCCTAGTCCACGTTTATCGCCTATTTGAGACTGAACCCGCATGGAAGTCCACCCGAAGTTTCCACTACGGCCTCAAACGATGTGCGCAGGGTTCCCAAGCCCACCGTTTGGGTCCCACTTGGTACACCGTGCCACTGTGTATCTACTGCATCATAGCCCACCGTGTCGGCCAGCGCTATGCACGGCCGCCAACACTTTTCCTACAAACGCCAGAAACTAGTTGCAACTCCTGGACAGAGGTCAAGGCTATTAATAATTCGAGGGGGTCAATTAAGTATCCCAATGCGTGGTAGTATCTTGTCTTGGATAACACACATAGAACTCAGTTCTTAAGGACGGTCCCAATGAGATAACCCGCCATGTACTCCTACATGGCCTCTCATCGCTACCTTTACCAAATCGTGTTCACACACTTAGCTCTCACACAGTAGGACATGAACACTGCCATTCCGATTCATCGCCCAGATGGATCAGACCCGACAAGACACGACTCTAAGCATAGCAGGCACAGTAAGTAAGCAAGCATGGATGAGTAGGCACATCAAGGCTCAAACAGTTGCTACTCATGCTAAGTGGTTTCAACTATTTACTGTGACAAAGACAGGTCATGCAAAGGAATGGGATCAACTATCGAGAATAAGTAACAGTTGAATCGTTATTGCCCTAATGCAGTAAAAGAGAGCAGGAGCGAGAGAGTGGGTTCATATCAGTATGCTCAAGGGGGGGGGGGGTTGCTTGCCTGACACTTTTGAAGATATCAATGAGTCGTCATCGGTGACAACGATCTCTACATCGGAACCATCGTCTACCGGGAAGGAACACCACCGACAAAAAGGAAAGGAACACATTCAAGCAATGCACCAAACATGATGTATGATATCGCATGCTAGAGCATTGAATTGGCCTAGTGCAATAAATAGTCATATTAAGTGAAGTGGAATTCAAATATATACCAAATTCCAACTCCAACACTATTTATTAAATTATCCTAATCATGAAATGTCCTACTAGGTGATGTTAACTTGCTCAAACATGCATGATCTTGGCATAAACAGACTCATTGGATTTTTCTGATCATTTTTCATATATAAATTATTCCCATCCGAGTTATAGATTATTTTCTATGATTTTTAGAAGTTTTAAGCATTTTCTGGAATTTCCTGAATATTTAAAATACCAGAAAGAGATTTATTGCGTCAGCATCAAGTCAGGGCTACGTCAGCAGGTCAACAAGGCTGACCAGGGTCAGATCTGACTGGATGGACCCACATGTCAATGACACATGGTCATTTCCAGAGGCTGACTGGTGGGGCCAGTCAACCCTGACGTGGCCAGGTCAAGACTGACCTATGGGACCCGTCAGTCAGTGACACAGGAGGTTAATTAAATCTAACTACACATATTAACACGCACGGGCCCACTGTCAGTGTTTCTAGGGGGTTAATTAGCAGTGTCATTAGCGCTAATCAGGTGCCACGTCGGCGGCTAAACGCCGGTGACCAAAACCGACGGCTGAGGATCGCCGGAGTTGCATGGGTTTCGCCTACAGCCTACCATTTCACGCGAGGTTTGCGGCTACCAAAATCTGGGAGAGGCGTGCATCCAACGGGCTAAACAGGAGGTCATGGGGGCGACAGAATCGACGCCGGCGACGACCTTTGCGGCGGCCGGAGCTCGACCTTGCTCGGTTTTGGCACAAAAGGGCACGAGAGGGGGAGCTGCTAGTGGCAACGGGCTCCTACGGCTGCGGTGAGCACGGTGGGGTGCTCATCTGCAAGCTGCAGCAGTTGTGTTCACGGCAGCGACAAGGTCAGCAGCGGCGGGCTCACGGCGATGGCTGCTCTCCTAGCCTCAGCTCGAAATCGAGCATGTGAATGAGGGGAAGGACGAAGGAGCTCACTGCGGAACCGATGGCGTTGACGGCGAGCTCGGGGGAGCGGGGATGGCAGCGAATCGACCGGAGAAGGCCGTCGGAGCCGAGGACGAAGACGACGGATTGGAGGCGCTCGAGGGCGCCGGCGAAGCGTGGCTAGTCGGAGATGACGGGGACGACCTGGCGAAGCTCTCGGGCACGTCGAGGGAAGCACGGTGTCTACGGCGGTCAGGGGGGCATGGCCATGGCCGCATCGGCCATGAGCGGGGGAAGAGAAGCAGAGTAAGGGGGGAGAAAGAATGGAGAGGGAGTCGTCCCGATTCGGACGGCTCTAGGGTCCTAATCCCCGGCGTCGCGCTGGTGGAGGCAAGCAGGAGGTGGCCGAGCGTGTGGCGTCGCGCGTCGGGCACGCGCCCTCTCGTCCTCCTGGCGAGAGGAGGAAGACGACAGGGGAAGGGGCTGACGGGCTGGGCCAAAACCTTTAAACAGGTAAGGCCCAGGTGGGTTCCCTCCTTTTCCTATTATTTGATTATCTATTTTTTCTATTTTTTCTGCTTTCTGTTTTGATTTGTTTATTATACAAAATCATGTTTTTGAATTCTGAAAATTCATATGTGTGGTAGATGGGTATAACTAGAAATACACACTAAGTTTCAGAATTGTTGGGATTATATTTATTTTATAGTAAATATAACTCCAATCCAAAGAGCTATGAATTAATTCAAAGGCCACGGATTAAATATTTCTGAGATTCCAAAATTATTGGTTTGAATTTTATCTCTTGCCAATAATTTCAGAGCTTAACAGGAACATTTCCTTGGACACATTTGAAAAGGTTTTTAAATTGATCTTTTCCTTAAAGGAGTTCTGAGGATTTTGAAAATTCCCTCAATTCAAATTCAATTGAATTAAAACTATGCATGCATGAGATGCAATGACAACAAAGCAAAGGCTAGGGCTGTGACATCTTCCTTGTTCATAAATAGCTGGTGGTAGACGGAGTAGGCATCCAAAAAGGAGAGCAAGTCACATCCGGTGGTGGAATCAACAATTTGATCTATGCGCGGCAAGGGGAAAGGGTCCTTCGGGCAAGCCTTGTTCAAGTCAGTGAAGTCTATGCAAAGCCTCCATTTCCCATTTGCCTTTCGTACCACCACCGGGTTTGCCAACCAGGTTGGATGCAATACTCCTCTGACCAAACCGGCTGCTTCAAGTTTCTTGATTTCCTCGGCAATGAACTCCTGCCTCTCCAAGGCCTGTTTCCTAACCTTCTGCTTGACGGGCCGGGCATGAGGGCAGACAACAAGGTGGGGCTCAATTACCTCCCTGGGAACACCAGGGATGTCAGGTGGTTGCAAGGCAAACACATCAACATTCTCCCGCAGGAAGGCAACGAGCGCGCTTTCCTATTTGTCAGTAAGGGTGGCACTGATGGTGAAGGTACCACCAGTGCCATCCTCCCTTGCTGGGACTTTCTTCGTCTCAGGATAGGTGACCTTGGTCTTCTTGCCGACGGAACTCTCCGGCAGGTCATCATCAGGCGCAGCGCACTCCAAAGAGGCGCGCTTCCCGTAGTCCTTGCCGGTGTTATTGCCAGGCTTCTTTATTTTCCTTGCATCCTTGGCGGGCGGTGGAATTTTTGTGGCTTCAGCTGCTACCGCGTCGCGATACATCTGGTCCATGCAGATAACCGCGTTCTTCTTGTCTGATGGGATGGAAATGACCCCAATGGGCCGTGGCATCTTCAAAGTATTGTAGGGATAGTGGGATGCCACCATGAATTTCGCCAGAGCTGGGCGACCGAGAATTCCATTGTAAGGCAGTGGGATCTCGGCGACGTCGAACACTATCCTCTCTGTTCGGAAGTTCAACTCTCCTCCGAATGTCACAGGCAGAGTAATCTTTCCCTTGGGTCGGCTCCTGCCGGGGCTGATTCCTTGGAATGTACCCGTTGCTTCGAGCTCTTCATCAAGGATCTGCAGTTTCTCAGCCACTCTAGGAGAGATCAAGTTCAATCCGGCCCCACCGTCAACTAACATCTTAGACACCCTGAGGTTGCGAATTGTCGGGAAAACCAACAACGGCAAACCTCCAACCGTAGTGTTACGGTCATGATGATCCTCTTCATCAAAGATGATAGGCGTGCGGGACCACCTGAGTGGTTTCCTTGATTCTGCAGTTGGTTCCACAGCATTGACCTCACGTGCCCACTGCTTGAGCTAGCGGCGCGAGGAGTGCAAGGATGCACCCCCGTCGATGCACATGGCTTCGGTTGCTTTCTGGAACTCCCTGTCACTGGAATCCTCACCATCATCCTCATCTTCGCTCATCTCATCTGTTTCCTTCTTCTCTCGGCCCCTGGCGGGTTTTTCCTCTTGCTGCGGGGTCTTGCCGCGGCGACCACCTATGCCGCCACGGCCCTTCCTGGCAGCGTCGTCCTGGCCTCTTTCCTTGTCGCGTTTCTCGTACTCGGCCCTCTGTTTCTCAACAAGTTGCTCGACCTGTCGGTATTCTTGGAGATCATGGCCCTTGGTGCGGTGGATTTTGCAGTACTGCCCGTTGGACATCCCGGCCTTCTCAGCGGCAGCAGCCTCCCGACAATCAGCGCACGCGGCAGCTCCCTTGCCGGGGGTTTCGGCTTTTGCCTTCTTGGTGGTACTGAGGTCTCCGAAGCTCTCGACAGCCAGCACTGCTTTTCCCTTATGCTTCTTGTTGCGCATCATGTTCCTTCCCTTCGGGTCGAGGGCATCGTCGTCGTCATCAGAGTCCACTTCGATGCCCGCCTCTTCTCCGGGAAGTCGCCTCCCTTCTTCAGCTCGAGCACACTTATCTGCCAAAGTGTAAAGCTCATTGATAGTCTTGGGGAGCTTGACATTCATCTTGGCTCGCATCCTCCTGTTGCGCACGTTCGAGTGGAACGCGCCAATCACTGTCATGGGATGGATCTCAGGGATGTTGCGGTGTACTCGGCTGAATCTCTGGATATACTTTCTCAAGGTTTCTCACTCCTTCTGCGGGAGGACTTGGAGATCGCTGGGCTGGCCTGGCTCTTGATGACCACTAGTAAAGGCGCCAACAAACTCGTTGCACAGATCATCCCAAGAGGAAATGGAATTCTCCGGCAGGTGCATCATGATGTCACATCTGGCCTGAGCGCCAAAACTAAATAGATGGCGAGCACCTTTTCATCTCTTCCTCCTGCAGCTTGAACAGCTATCATGTAGATGCCCAAGAACTCCGCGGGGTTTAGCTTCCCATCGTATTTCTCTGGCAACTCAGGCTTGAAGGCTCGGGTCGACGGCCAGCGGACCCATTGCAGCTCGCTAGTGAAGGCAGGGCAACCAACCTCATAAGGAAGGTACCCGCCGATGCTGGGTGCTGAGTTGCCGACGTCTGGACCGTTGCGCTTGTGTGACTAGCGGTGTGCTTCACGACGTCGCTCGATGGTGATGCGCGCGTCTTCCTTCTGCCGGTCTTCAAGGACACGCCGCTGATCTAGGCGGTCGTGCGGCCCAGACGAGACTATGGACGCCTCGTCGCGGTCGTCAGCATGCGAAGCTTGCTGCGGCTGCCTCTGGGCCTGTTGTCATGGAGGGGATTGCACCGTTGGGGTGGCCCCTTCTACACGCTCGCCGCCCTGGGCTGCCGCTGCTGTTCGCGTACGTCGCGACGGCTCTGCATACAGGGTCTTGTTGGCTTCAACGAAGGAAATCAAACTTTGAATGGTAGCTCTCCATTCATCCATCTTATCACCTGCTGGCATGAAGTTGAGCAGCATCTGGACACTCGCCATGGCCTCTTCTGTGGTGCCAGGCATGGCGAAACAGGCGGACCTCGACGTGGCTCGAATCTTGGTAGGACCAAGAGAAGCGTCACCACGTCCTTGATGTCGCTCGCCACTCACTGGAGCTTTCTGGTGGGTTGTGGGCTGATCTTGAGGAGCTGCGGCTCCGCTGGGCGCCCCGTCTTGCTCCGCACGAGGCACACACCCAACAATCTCGCTGGCGACGGGTGCGCCGGAAGGTCACGGCTCGCACCGGACTGAGCGCCGCTGAGGCGACCTCGGCCATCCACACGGCGGGGAGGTGATGAACGGACGTTCCCTCCGCCCGTGGCGTCGAGGCCGAGCTCGCCATGTTGTTGCTGTAGTTGCTCCCCTCCGGTGCCTCCTGCTCCATTTCTGGCCACGGAAGGCTGGACGGGGGCACCGCCCGTGCCGACCGCGTCATCCATGACGCCCGCCTCAGCCGCAGCCGCCGCGGCGCCTACGGCGCCGGCTTGCTGCATGTGAGGGAGCCTTCTAAGACGAGGGATGCACAGCCGCGCTGGGTTTCTTCTTCGGAGCCATTGTTGAAGAAGATGATGACGAAGACTAGTTCGCCGTTCACGAATTTAGGTTCGCGCAAATGATGCACGCCCCTTAGCTGGCGCGCCAAAGATGTCGGGGCATGGATACTCACGATCACCTATGGGACCAGAGGTTCCTTGTGGTTCGGCAAGGGGGGTCACGTTTCAGGAAGAGCGGAGAGCATGAAATGGCGCAACGATCAAGGGTCAGGCATTTTACCCAGGTTCGGGCCGCTGCTAAGCGTAAAACCCTACTCCTGCTTTTTGGTGGATTGATTGGAGGAACACAAAGAACGCAAAGCGCCTAACCCCGGCAACGACTGCTGCCGAGGAGAGCAGCTATGCGAATACAATCGTTCGGGGGTTCGAGTTGCCAACCTTGAGCTAGGTTGCCTTGGGCCTCCTTTTATAGTGCGAGGGGCTACCACAGCGGCAAAACAGAGATTATCAATCGATTAGATAGCTAAGCAGAGCTATCATACCTAACTCTGGCATTTAGGACAAAATGCCATGATTACCTGCCTAGGTGGCGCTTGGGGGTGCATCCCCGGCAAGCCCTTGCCACCGCTTGGCCGGTCGCTGCTTAAGATCTTGACACGCTGTTGGGTGGGTGTCAACTGAGCGTAACTTTCCTTCCAATGTGTCGCCACGTGCTTACAAAGAGCTGATTAATCGCCTGAGGGCTCGACACCGCAACGATAAGTGAAAGGCATAGCGATGCGGTGGAGCGGTGGCTGGATGGCTCACGCCTGCCGGGAAATGGCTTGCTGGGTCTTCCGAGAGGTGCATTCATCTGGGTCTTCGGCAGGTGTGTGCTTGGCGCGTCGCATCCTAGGCTTGCGTTGCCGCGTTGAGCTTGCTGGAGTGTTGGTCTTGATTGCTGGCGGGGGTTTCTGCTTCTACCGAATGTGCATAAGTCAGGGGCAATGGGTACCCCTGTACTCAATTGGGAACTCGACGAAGGTAATGAGCCAGGTATTAAGCTTAAGTTTGATTGTGTTAAATCGTTTATGAATACTGATGCTTTTCACAAGTTTAGCAGTACATATGGACTTGACTCTGAGATAGTAGCCTCTTTCTATGAATCATTTGCTACTCATGTTGATCTCCCTAGGGAGAAGCGGTTTAAATATCATCCCCCTATTAAAGAAGAAACTAAAGAACCAGTCATAGCTAAAGATGAAACCATCATTTACAATGTTGATCCAGTTGTGCCTACTTCTTATATCGAAAAACCACCTTTCCCTGTTAGGATAAAGGAACATGATAAGGTATCAACTGTGGTTCGCAAAAGTAATATTAAAGCACCTAAGCCTTGTGAACAAATTAAAGTAGAACCTAGTGTTGCTATGGTTAAAGATCTCTTGGTAGAAAATATTGATGGGCATGTCATTTACTTCTGTGATGAAGCTGCTAGAATTGCCAAACCCGATGAAAAAGATAAACATAGACCTGTAGTTGGCATGCCTATTGTCTCAGTTAAAATAGGAGATCATTCCTATCATGGTTTATGTGATATGGATGATATAGCACCTACTAAAATAGAAGACATTTATGTTACTATTAAACTTCCTAATAGAGACACCATCACACCACTTGGGATTGTTACGGATGTTGAAGTCTTGTGTGGGAAAATAAAATATCCTACTGATTTTCTAGTTCTTGGTTCCCCACAAGATGATTTTTGTCCCATTATTCTTGGTAGACCTTTCTTGAACACTGTTAATGCTAAGATAGATTGTCAAAACAAACTGTTGGTGTTAGTTTTGGTGATGTATCTCATGAGTTTAACTTTTCGAAGTTTAGTAGACATCCTCATAATAAAGAATTATCTAGCAAGGATGAAATAATTGGTCTTGCTTCTATTCCCGTACCTCCTACTGATCCACTAGAATAATATTTGCTTGACCATGAAAATGATATGCACTTGCGTGAAAGAAATGAAATAGATAAAATTTTCTTTGAACAACAACCTCTCTTAAAACACAATTTGCCTATTGAAACTTTAGGAGGTCCTCCTCCACCTAAAGGTGATCCTGTGTTTGAATTAAAACAACTGCCTGACACTTTGAAGTATGCTTATCTTGATGAGAGATAGATATATCATGTTATTATCAGTGCTAACCTTTCAGAACATGAAGAAGAAAGATTATTAAAATTTCCGAGGATGCACCGGGCTGCTATTGGATATACTCTTGATGATCTTAAGGGCATTAGTCCCACTCTATGTCAGCACAAGATTAATATGGAACCTGATGCCAAACCCGTTGTTGATCACCAACGATGATTGAATCCTAAGATGAAAGAAGTGGTAAGAAATGAAATATTAAAGCTTTTGGAAGCAGGTATAATCTATCCCATAGCTGATAGTAGATGGGTAAGTCCCGTTCATTGTGTCCCTAAGAAGGGAGGTATTACTGTTGTTCCTAATGATAAGAATGAACTTATCCCACAGAGAATTGTCAATGGCAATAGAATGGTAATTGATTTTAGAAAATTAAATAAGGCTACAAGAAAAGATCATTACGCTCTGCCTTTCATTGATCAAATGCTAGAAAGATTATCTAAGCACACACACTTTTGTTTTCTGGATGGATATTCTGGTTTCTCTCAAATACCTGTATCACAATCTGATCAAGAGAAAACCACCTTTACTTGTCCTTTTGGGACCTATGCTTATAGACGTATGCCTTTTGGTTTATGCAATGCACCTGCTACCTTTCAAAGATGTATGACTGCTATATTCTCTTATTTTTGTGAAAAGATTGTGGAGGTTTTCATGGATGATTTCTCCGTTTATGGAACTTCTTTTTATGATTGCTTAAGCAACCTTGATCGAGTTTTGCAGAGGTGTGAAAAAACTAATCTCGTCTTGAATTGGGTGAAGTGCCAGTTTATGGTGAATGAAGGTATTGTCTTGGGGCATAAAATATCTGAACGAGGTATTGAGGTGGATAAAGCTAAAGTTTATGCAATTGAGAAAATGCCATGTCCTAAGGATATTCCATTTGTTTTCGATGATGATTGTGTAGAAGCCATTGAAACACTCAAGAAAGCCTTAACTTCTACACCTATCGTTCAACCACCTGATTGGAACTTGCCTTTTGAAATTATGTGTGATGCTTGTGATTATACTATTGGTGCTGTTCTAGGACAAGGAGTGGATAAGAAGTTAAATGTTATCCATTATGCTAGCAAAACTATAGACAGTGCCCAAAGAAACTATACTACTGCTGGAAAAAAATAAGCAGTTGTGTTTGCTTGTGAGAAATTTAGATCTTACATTGTTGATTCCAAAGTTATTGTTCACACCGATCATGCTACTATAAAATATCTTATGGAAAAGAAAGATGCTAAACCGAGACTCATTAGGTGGGTTCTCTTGATTCAAGAATTTGACTTACATATCACTGATAGGAAGGGAGATGAGAACACCGTAGCTGATAACTTGTCTAGGTTAGAAAATATTCTTGATGACCCACTACCTATTGATGATAGCTTTCCTGATGAACATTTAGCTATAATAAATGTTTCTCAAAACACTCCTTGGTATGCTGATTATGCTAACTACATTGTTGCTAAATATGTACCTGTCGGATTTCGGGCTCCGCAAAACCCTAGGAAGTTCGAACCCAGGGGCGTGTGCGAAGATCTCCAACATCTTCACCCCCTCCAAGCTCACAACACGCTAACCCTGCTCAATGGTAAGGGAGAAGATAACACACGAGAGGTTACCCAGGTTCGGGCCGCTGCGAAGCGTAAAACCCTACTCCTGCCTTTGGTGGATTGCCTCACAAGGAGGTTTGTGGATGAACTGGTACAGTGGTGACTTGCCTCGCGAGTGTGTTTGTGGGTGGTTGTTCCTCTCCCCCTCTAACGAGCAGCCTAGTCCCTATTTATAGCGGCCTGGGTCCTCTTCCCTTATCGCAATGGCAGGAAGGAATCCCACAACGGCCAAATTCGAAGGCGGACAGGAGGTACACCCTATCCTGACGAAAGGTGGTCTTCGCCTGCAAAGTAGCCGGTGGTGATGCAGAGGTGGGCTCGGCGATGACGTCCATCCTGCGGGGCTCGGGGTCTTGGTCTTGTTACACTGGAAGGGAAACCTTTGGGGGGCGCTTCGGGAACCTGTGCTCGTCCTTGCCCCCTTTGCACCAAAGGGGAAACTGTCCCCTCAGGCGCGCTGGCGCCCGCCTGGCCTGGCTGGCGTCACCCTTGACCTCCTGAGGCCGAGCACTGCATAGAGATCTCCGCCGCTCGGGAGGAGGCCTGGGGAGGCCTACTCCCCTGCGGTTCTTGGCTCTGTTTCCCTCGCGAGCTTGGGGTCTTGTGAGGGCCTTGCGCTGAGCTAGGCCGCGCTGGGCTGCACTTGGTCGTCGAGGTGGGCCACGCCCTGGGCCGCAGGCAGGCAAGTCAGGGTACCCCCGTTCCCAGGACGCCGATAGTAGCCCCGGGCCCAAGGCGCGCTCGGGTTGGCTTCTGGGCGAAGCCATGGAGGATAACCCAAAGCGCCGCGGGCCCCAACCGCCTGCAGGCCCAACTTCACGCGTGGCGCACAATGAGACGCGGGCGTCTCGGCTCCCCGAAGACGTCGGGAACCGCCCTGAGTCGAGCTGATGCGAAGCCTGCGTGCCTCCTTGGCCATCATTGCTCTTCCTTGAATGCGGCCGTCTCTTCATGCCCTCCCCCTTTTTCGGGCCACGCGGATGTGACCCGAGGGAAGCAGGTGGTGTGGCGTGAAGCGGTGTGACACACCGATCGAGTCTGGCATGTGTCGCCTGAGAAGTGCACGGCGCCTCCACTTCCCACGACGTCTCGGCAACCGCTCCGTCCGACATTCAACCAGCGCACGTTGCGGGGTCATCATTACCCGGGATCGGGAAGACGCCGGTTGGTCTCCAACCAGCTATAAATGGGCGGGGGAGCTGAGCCCCCAGCCCATTCCTACTCCTGATCCCTCGCCTTCGTCCTTCATCCTCCCCACCATGACGCCTGTGAGGAGATTCTCCGCCGCCGAGAAGGGAAAGGCCTGCTAGGGGCGGCCGGACTAACATCCTCACAAGAGGAGCAGGGGTCGCCCTCGCAAGTATACTGGGACGCCCCCGGCGGCGCCCGGTGGGCGTGGGTGCCCCTCTACGGGGTCCGGCACCTCCGCTGGCGCAGCCGGAGGCGGCGGGCGCGGCGACCGTGGCCGGGGAGGGAGACCTGCAATCGGTGCTCGGCCGCCGCGTCCGCAAGCCCGCACGGCCGACGCGGGCCTGGAGTTCCTGGTGCCGGTGGAGAGGCCGGCGAGCACTTGGCTGCAACTCCCGTGCTACTTAATGGAGGTTTTGCCGGTCGACGTGCCTGCAGGTCTGTGGCTGTAGGCCGACGGTTGTTGCAGCGGCGCATTGTGGGTGGAGGTTGAGGTTACCCCCACGGGCAATGCCTTTTTGAGCCGCGGGTGGCAGACTTTTGCCCGCGCCCATGGCCTAGAGTGGAGGCCGACGCTCCACTTCAAGTACGGTGGCGCCACGACGCTTTTCATCAAGATCTTCGGGGAGGACGGCAGGCGCTTGTGGTGCTGCCCGGATGGCGGCGGCAGCGGCGATGTTGGAGGTGAGCTTGCCCATGGAGACGGCCGCCATGCTTCCAGTAGAAGCGATACCTCCTTCGAGGAGAGCCCGAGCGACGACAGCTATGACGCCCCGCCACCCCGGCGCGCCCGGACTTCGGGAGGAAGGTAGCCGCGATAGCGCCGCTCCCCCGCCCGGGGACTGGCCACGCCATCGTGCCACCGCGGAGCCATCGAGGAGGAGGAGGACTCCGATTGAGCGCCGGCGCGCCGAGGCCGGGGCCTTAGGAGCGGTAGCCCCCCGGGGGGGCTCCTTCACCATCTCTTCTTTTGCCTGTAACCAAAAACCATGGGGGGCCCTTCCGGGTGTGTAACGAACTTTGGCGCTTGCACCCTTTTATTAGCACTCTCATTACGTATTACGGTCCCCGCGTTTCTGTTAACCGAGACTTCCCCTTGACCGTGGCTAGAGTACTTAGCTTGATGCGTTCGCGGCGGGCTTCCGCGTCGTGAGGCCTGGCAGTGTCGCCTGGTGAGCTTGTGGCACTTGGAGAGCTTGGGGAGGTTCCTCCTTCATTGTGAGGTTTGGCAGTTTTGGGAGGGCCCCTTTCGGCACTCTGCGTCTGCAGGGCCCGATCCCGTGCATGCGCCGCCACTGTTGGGGCGTCCGGATCACGAGGACAAGACCAAAGGGGCGGGGCCTCAACCGCCCTTGGGGCGTCCGGATCACCAGGACGAGACCAAGGGGCGAACGAGGAGCCATGCGACCAGTGTGGCTCCTGAGGTGCGATGCTCATGAGCCCCCTTTGACGCTCAAGCGGCGCTCTACGTCAGCGGGGCCCGATCCCGTGCATGCCTCATCCACCGTTGGGACGTCCGGATCACCAGGACAAGACAAAAGGGGCTAGGCCTCGACCGCCATTGGGGCGTCCGGATCACTAGGACGAGACCAAAGAGCGAGCGAGGAGCCACGCGATCTGTCAGGTTCCTGGGGTGCGATGCTCAGGAGCCTCCCTTGACGTTCAAGCGGCAACCAATCCTTTCTGCCTTGTCCCAGGGGGCGTGAGCCTCCAGGGGTTTTTAAGACAGCGCACCGGACAGCGGCGGAGCCCCCGAGCGAGGGTGAGGCCGCACGCGCCTGCTAGCTCGCTCGAGAGCACCACACGAGGACCAGGACGCCAAGGCCTTGGCGAGGTGTGTGCACCGTGCCAGTAGCCCCCGCTCGCGGGGCACAGGAGGGAGAGGCTGGCAGGCGTTATCTCAGAGGAAGAAATTTCAAGAGAGAGGACTGCAGGAAGAAAAAATTCCCGTCCCTTTTCCTTTAAATAAAGTCGATAAAAACCTCGGATTTTGCTCTAGGAAAACGGCAAATTCGAACACAAGAAAAGCAAAGAACAGCCGCATCCGGCACCAAGGCTAGTCTTCGTCTTCCCCCAGCGCGGAACATAGGGCATCCACGTTGCGTGGGCATAGTTATTGAAGGACAGTGTTGTCCGCCAGCGCGGAGCATGGGGCTTCCACTTGGGCGTGGGTGGGAACCCCTCCGCGTCCTCGGGGGGTCCGGGCGTATACATCCCACTCATTATTACGTGAGAGTGTCACGGGTAGAACTTGCGGAGGTGCTGGATGTTCCAGGCATTCTGGATGGGGACTCCATCCTGAGTCTCCAGACGCACGGCGCCAGGTCTGGAGACGCGGGCGACCTTGAACGGGCCTTCCCACATGGGCGAGAGCTTGTGCAAGCCTTCCCTGGAGAGGACCCGCGTCAGGACGAGGTCTCCGACTTCGAGGGTCCTGGAGCGGATGTTACGGCAATGGTAACGCCGCAGTGCCTGCTGGTACCTCGCAGCTCGGAGCGAGGCCTGGCGACGAGCCTCCTCCCCGAGCACAAGGTCCGTCCCCCACGAGGCATCCTGACACTCCTCGTCAAATGCCAAAACCCACGGGGATCGGTGCTTGACTTCGTGTGGGAGGACGGCTTCGGCTCGGTAGACGAGGAAGAACGGGGTCTCGCCGGTGGCCTTAGTCACGGTGGTGCGGATAGACCACAACACGGACCAAAGCTCATCAACCCAACCCCTGTCGCAGGCCTCAAGCTTCTTCTTGAAGCTCCTCGCCTTGAGGCCCCGTAGGACTGTTGGCGCGCTCTGCCTGACCGTTGCTTCGCGGGTGTGCCACTGAGGCGTAGCATATCTGCGTTACAAGGTTAGCGCAATAGGTCCTGAAGAGGTTACTTGTGAACTGCAAACCGTTATCGGTGATGATGCGGTTGGGGACGCCGAAGCGGCTCACGATGCTCTTGATGAACTTGACGGCCGATCCGGCGGGAATGGTGCGGACGGGCTCCACCTCCGCCCACTTGGTGAACTTGTCGATGGCGACGTAGAGGTAGCGGTACCCGCCTGCTGCGCGTGGAAAGGGCCCCAGTATATCCAGCCCCCAGACCGCGAAGGGCCAGGAGAGCGGGATGGTCTGGAGGCCCTGCGCGGGCTGATGAATCTGCTTGGCATGGAACTGGCAGCCCTCACAGGACCGGACCAGCTCGGTGGCGTCGTTGAGTGCCGTGGGCCAGTAGAAGCCAGTCCATAACGCCTTCCCTACAAGGGTGCATGACGAGGAGTGGTGTCCGCAGTCTCCTCCATGGATGTCGACCAGCAGCTTGCACACCTGTTCTCTGGATACGCACCGCAACGCGACGTCGTTCGGGCACCTGCGGTACAGCTTGCCATCCCGCAGACAATAAGCCGTGGCCTGTCATACCACACGCTCCGCGTCTTCCTCCTTTTCGGGTAGCGTGCCGTGAAGCAGGTACGCCCTGAATTCCTGTGTCCAGTCATCGACCTGGGGCTCCAGCGCCAGGAGCAGTCGGGCTCCTGAGGCCGGGCCGCAAGGTGTAGCCCCCGAGGGTGGTGCTGGGGGTAGCTCTCCACTCCGCGGCGCCTGGTCCCCGGTTGACGGTGTCGCGGATGGCTTGAAGAGCCGCTCCTCGAAGACGCCCGGCTCCTGAGGCTTGCGGCGCGACGCCCACTTGGCGATGTCGTCGGCCTCCTTGTTCACGCCGCGCGGGATGGGCTGTAGTTCCAAGCCCTGGAAACGTTTTTCAATCTTACGTACCTCTTCCAAGTATGCCTCCATGTGCTTGTCCTTAGGCGTATACTCCTTGTTGGAGAAGTTGACGAGGAGCTGGGAGTCGCCCTTGATGGTAAGACGCTGAACCCCCAAGGCGGCTGCGGCCTTGAGGCCAGCGATTAAGCCCTCGTATTCCATGATGTTGTTGGAGACCTTCTCACCACGCTGGAAACAGAGTTGCACGGCGTAGTAGAGCTTGTCCTCGGCTGGGGAGACGAGTACAACTCCGGCCCCTACTCCCCTGTGCGCGAAGGCCCCATCGAAGTGCATGATCCAACCCTCAGGCGCCTCGTCACCGGGGGCAAGGGACTGGCCCTCGTTCATCCCCCGGTTGGGAGCGTCCGTCCATTCGGCTACAAAGTCCGCCAGGGCAACCCCCTTGATGACCCCGGTTGTGCTGAACTCTATGTTGAAGGCCTGCAGCTCGATGTTCCATTCTGCCACCCTCCCTGCTGCATTGGGGTTGCGCAGCCCTTTCTCCAAGGGGTACGCAGAGACCACCTTGATGGTGTGCCCCTGGAAGTAATGGCGCAGTTTTCTTGAGGCGACAAGGAGTGCGAGCAAGAGCTTTTGCTGCATAGGGTAGCGTGAGCGCGCGTCCCGCAACACGGTGCTAACGTAGTACACCGGATGCTCGACGAGGGAGAGGCCTTGCGTGCCTCCCCTCTCCGCTGCAGGCTCGTGAGGCCCGGGCACCTCGGGGGCCGCCGGGGCGACCGAGGCCTCAGGGGCGTTATGTTGGGGAGGTGAAGGCTCCTTGGCGTCGTGTGAGTCACCTCGCTTCTTGCCCAGGGGCCCGCCTGCGCTTGAAGGCATAGCGCGCGTGCCGCCACGCTCTTCCCTAACCGCCACAAGCGCAGCACTAGCGGAGTGCGGGGTGCCAGCCAGGTATAGCAGTAGGGGCTCCCGGGGGCAAGGTGCCAACATTATTGGCGGAGTCGTGAGGTATTGCTTGAGGTCCTCAAACGCCGCATCCGCCTCCGGAGTCCATTCGAAGGGGCCCTTCCTCTTCATGAGCTTGAAGAACGGCAGGGCCCGCTTGCCAAGCTTCGAGATGAAGCGCCCCAAGGAGGTCACGCAGCCCGCCAGCTTCTGCATTTCCTTGAGGGTCTGAGGCGGACTCATCTTGCTTATAGCCTAGACCTTCTCCGGGTTTGCCTCGATCCCTCGGTGCGACACCAAGAAACCGAGCAGCTTGCCTGACGGGACTCCGAAGACACACTTCTCGGGGTTGAGCCTCAGGTTCACCCGCTCCTCGATCAAGGTCCTGGCTTCTCGCGACTTGACCACGACGTCGTCGACGTAGGCTTCCACGTTTCTCCCGAGCTGCTGCCCCAGGGCGATCTGCATCAGCCTCTGGAAAGTTGCGCCAGCGTTCCGTAGCCCGAAGGGCATGCACGTGTCGCAGAACACACCGCACGTGGTGAGGAAGGTTGTCTTCTCCACGTCTTCTACCGCCATCTTGAGCTGATGGTAGCCCGAGAAACTGTCCAGGAAGCATAAAAGGTCACACTCGGCAGTGGAGTCCACGATCTGGTCGATGCGCGGCAGCGGGAACGGGTCCGGGGGGCAGGCCTTCTTGAGGTTCATGAAGTCGACACACATGCGCTCCTTCCCACACTTCTTCGGGATGACTACCGGGTTGGCGAGCCACTCCGGGTATTGCACCTCTCGAATGACTCCGGCCTCCTTCAGCTTGTGAACCTCTTGGGCGATGAACGCCTGCTTCTCTTGAGCCTGCCTCCGCGCCTTTTGCTTCACTGGGCATGCATTGGGGCACACCATGAGGTGGTGCTCGACCACATCCCTCGGGACCCCCACCAGGTCAGAAGCGTTCCACGCGAACGCATCCTTGTTCGCGCGGAGTAAAGCTACCAATGCCTCCTCCTGCTCCTGGGGCAGGCCGGCGCCGATGGTGAAGGTAAGGCCAGGGTTCTCGTCGCCTACGGGCACCTGCTTCGTCTCAGCCCGGTTCTGAGAGAACAACTGCTTCTTCTTCACTGGCGCGACGTCGACAATGCCCCCGGTCCCTCCGCGGATTGCGCAGCGTCCCCAGCATTGGGGCGCGCTACGGCCACCACCTTGTAGGCGAGCTTGAGTGTGTGGGCTGCGTCCTTGGCGTCTCCGGCGACGGAGAGGATGCTGCCGCTCCCGGGCATCTTGATGACGTTGTAGCCCGGGTGCGTTGCCGCCATGAACTGGGCGAGGGCGGGGTAGCCAAGTATTGCGTTGTAAGGGAGGTGGATGTGGGCAACGTCGAAGTCGATCTGCTCGGTGCGGTAATTGGAGCGGGTGCCGAAGGTGACGGGGAGGCGCACCCGCCCCAAGGGGGCGACGAAGCCCCCGGCTACCCCAGAGAAAGGCCATGAAGGGGCGAGCTGGCCTTAGGGCACCTGTAGCGCGTTGAAGGTCTCCGCAGAGAGGACGTTGAGGCCAGCCCCGCCGTCTATGAGGGTCCTGGTGACGGCCACGCTGTTTATGGTTGGTGTGCACAGCATGGGGAGCGTACCGGCGGCAGCTGTTGTTCTAGGGTGGTCGTCGGGGCCGAAGGTGATGTCGATTTCCGGCCACGTTCGATGCTGCGGAGTCTCGCGCCGTGGCCGAATCGCGCTTGCCTGGCGGAGGAACTGCTTGACTTGGCAGTTGGAGGCGGGCGCCTGCGATGCGCCAAGGATGCAAGCGACCGCAGGGTCGACGCTGCGAGCAGAGGCGCCACCGTGCGCCAAGGGCCTCCCGGCCTCGGGGGTCGCGTCGGCCATGAAGCCGGTGAATCGGGGCCCGAATGCAGCCGCAGATGGGGAAGCTTCGACACGCCCCTACCTGGCACACCAAATGTTGGATTTCGGGCTCCGCAAAACCCTAGGAAGTTTGAACCCAGGGGCGTGTGCGAAGATCTCCAACAGCTTCACCCCCTCCAAGCTCACAACACGATAACTCCGCTCGATGGCAAGGGAGAAGATAACACACGAGAGTTTACCCAGGTTCGGGCCGCTGCGAAGCGTAAAACCCTACTCCTGCCTTTGGTGGATTGCCTCACGAGGATGTTTGTGGATGAACTCGTACATTGGTGAGTTGCCTCGCGAGTGTGTTTGCGGGTGGTTTTTCCTCTCCCCCTCAAACGAGCAGCCTAGTCCCTATTTATAGCGGCCCGGGTCCTCTTCCCTTATCGCAATGGCGTGAAGGAATCCCACAACGGCCAAGTACGAAGGGGGACAGGAGGTACACCCTATCCTGACGAAAGGTGGTCTTCGCCTGCAAAGTAGCCGGTGGTGATGCAGAGGTGGGCTCGGCGATGACGTCCGTCCTGCGGGGCTCGGGGTCTTGGTCTTGTTACACCGGAAGGGAAACCTTTGGGGGGGTGCTTCGGGAACCTGCGCTCGTCCTTGCCCTCTTTGCACCAAAGGTGAAACTGTCCCCTCTGGCGCCCTGGCGCCCGCCTGGTCTGGCTGGCGTCACCCTTGACCTCGTGAGGCCGAGCACTGCATATAGATCTCCGCCGCTCGGGAGGAGGCCTGGGGAGGCCTACTCCCCTGCGGGTCTTGGCACTGTTTCCCTTGCAAGCTTGGGGTCTCGTCAGGGCCTTGTGTTGAGTGAGGCCGCGCTGGGCCACACTTGGTCGTCGAGGTGGGCCACGCCCTGGGCTGCAGGCAGGCAAGTCTGGATACCCCCGTTCCCAGGACACCGACAGTACCACCTAGTTTCACATATCAGGAAAAGAAAAAAATTCTTCTATGATTTAAGACATTACTTCTGTGTTGACCCACAACTTTATAAAGAAGGGGTAGATGGTATTAATAGACGTTGTGTACCTGAGCATGAATAGTAACAAATCCTACGGAAATGTCATTCCGAAGCCTGTGGAGGACATCATGCGGGAGATAGAACTGCTCACAAGGTATTGCAATCTGGTTTTTATTGGCCTACTCTCTTCAAGGATGCCCGTAAGTTTGTCTTGTCTTGTGATGAATGTCAAAGAATTGGTAATATCGTTAAGCGTCAGGAAATGCCTACGAATTATTCACTTGTTGTCGAACCATTTGATGATTGGACTTTTGATTATATGGAACATTTTCCTTCCTCCAATGGATACACTTGTCGGCGTTCCGGGACCGAGGGTACCCAGACCTGCCTGCCTGCGGCCCAGCGCGTGGCCCAGCTCGAAGGCCCGGTACGGCCCAGCAAGAAGCCCCTCAAGTAAAGGCCCTCGCGAGAGCCCCTGCATCGTGAGGGGAACGGTACAAAGATCTCCGGAGAAGTGGCATCCCCCCAGGCTGCCTCCCGAGGAGCGGAGATTCCTATGCAAGTACCCGGCCTTATGAGGCCGGGGTGACGTGGGTTCTGACGGCTAAGCTAGGCGGGCTCCAGCGGGCGCAGAGGGAGGATAGTTTCCACTTTCGTGCTAAGGAGACAAGGACGTACGCGGGTTCCCAAGGAACCCCCCAAAGGTTTCCTTCCTAGTGCAAGAGGACCGAGACCACGAGCTCAGCTGGATGGTTGTCATCGCCGAGCCCACCGCTGCGTCACACCCGAAAGCTTTGTAGGCGAAGACCACCTTTAGTCAGGATAGGATGTACTTCTTGTCCCCTTTCAAATTTGGCCGTTGTGGGATCCCTTCCCGCCTATGCGATAAGGGACGAGGACCGTGGCCCCTATAAAGAGAGACGAGCTCCCACCTTGGAGGGGGATCAGATCGAGTTCATCACTACCAAGAGACCTCGTGAGGCCACCCAACCACTATACTAGTTCCTCCTCACCCTCCTCGTGAGGCCAATCCACCACAAAGCAGGAGTAGGGTTTTACACCGCAAGGTGGCCCGAACCTGGGTAAATCTCTGAGTCCATCTCCTTCCCCGCTCACACTTGCTCGACGCAGCTAGGCCGTAGGGAGACTGGGTTGGGACTTTGAGCCGGTTGAGATCTTCTCACACGCACCAATGCCAATGTTCGAACCTTGTTGGGTTTGCGGAGCCCGATTCCGACATTTGGCGCGCCAGGTAGGGGCGTGTCAAAATCTTTCTCCGGTTCCACCCACCTCAGCTCCGTCGCTCCCATGCTCGACGCCCGCCGAGTTCGTGCCGAGCACCGGGCCGCTCGCGTTGCCCAGATGGCGCCCATGGGCCGCGGCTCCCCGCGCCGCTCCATCTCTCCGGCAGCCAGCGCTGCTACCGGCCGGGCAGCTCAAGAGCAGCAGACCTCATTGTTGCCACCCCCGGACAGTGTGGCGGACGCACTGCTTCCCTGACCCCAGCTTCCGCCATGGCATCGACCCCCCACGCTAGCCCCGGGCCGGCAAGCACGTAAAGGGCCTTGCGGTAGTCTCGTCGTGTGTTTTGCAGCCCCCGGGCCTCGCACGGCCGCTTGCATCCTCGGCAGATCGCGGGCACCCGCGTCCAGTCACCACGTCAAGCAGCTCCTCCGCCAGGCGGGCGCCGCTCAGCCACGACCTGAGGCCCCACGGGGTAAGATGAGGCCGGCGACCGACATCACCTTTGACTCCAAGGACCATCCCAGGACTACGGTTGCCGCTGGTGCAATCCCCATGCTATGCACCCTCCACCATCAGCAATGTCACCGTTACCAAGACACTCATTAATGGCGGCGCCGGCCTCAATGTCGTCTCTGTGGAAACCTTCGACATGTTACAGGTGCCCTATGACCAGCTTGCGCCCACCAGGCCATTCTCGGGGGTGGCCCAAGGCTCCACTGCCCTAAGGTGCGCCTCCCGGTCACCTTCGGTACTCGCGACAACTACCGCACCGAGATGATCGACTTCGACATGGCCCACATTGGCCTCCCGTACAACGCCATCCAGGGGTACCCGGCCCTCGCCAAGTTCATGGCGGCGACGCACCCAGGCTACAACATCATCAAGATGCCAGGGAGCATCAGCATCATCTCCGTGGCCGGGGACACCAAGGATGCGGTTCAAGCCCTCAGGCTCGCCTACAAGGCGGCAGCGGCCACATGCCCAGGTGCCGAGGGCGCCGCCCAGGCCCCGGGGGCTGAGGCGGCCCCACGCCTCGACGATGAGGGCGACAGTTCCGCTCCTTGGGCTGCAGCGGCCCTGAGCCCCGGTGCCGAGGGAGCGGTGCAGGCTCTGGAGGCCGCACCCGCGAAGAAGAAACAGCTGTTTTCTCAGGACCGAGCTAAGACGAAGCAGGTGTTTGTTAATGGCGGAAGCTCAGGCCCCACCTTCACCATCGGCACTGGCCTTCTCCCGGAGCAGGAGAAGGCGTTGGTCGACTTTCTCCGCGCGAATAAGGACGTGTTCGCGTGGGAGCCGACTGACCTTGTGGGCATCCCGAGGGACGTGATCGAACACCACTTGATGGTGTGCCCTCATGCACGCCCGATAAAACAGAAGGCACGGCGACAAGCGCAATAAAAGCAAGCTTTCATTGTCCAAGAGGTCCGCCAGCTATAGGAAGCTGGCGTTATTCAGGAAGTGCGGTACCCTGATTGGCTGGCCAACCATGTGGTTGTCCCCAAGAAGGGTGGGAAGGAGCGCATGTGCGTCGACTTCACGAGTCTCAAAAAGGCTTGTCCGCGGGACCCCTTCCCGCTCCCTCGCATCGACCAGATAGTGGACTCCACCGCCGAGTGCGATCTGCTGTGCTTCTTGGATGCTTTCTCTGGTTACCATCAAATCAAAATGGCAGTGGAAGACGTCGAGAACACGACATTTCTATCCCCGTGCGGCGTATATTGCTATACATGCATACCCTTCGGGCTGCAGAACGAAGGCGCGACCTTCCAGCGGTAGATGCACATCGCCCTGGGGCAACAGCTCGGGAGGAATGCTAAGGCGTACCTCGACGACAGCGTGGTCAAATCGCGGGAGGCGAGGACCTTGATCGAGGACATTCGTCAGCCTACGTCGGGTGAACCTGAGGCTCAACCTAGAGAAGTGTGTTTTCGGGGTCCCATCCGGCAAGCTGCTCGGTTTCTTGGTATCGCACTGAGGGATCAAGGCAAACCCAGAAAAGATCAAGGCAATTGAAAAGATGAGCCCGCCTCAGACCTTCAAGTAAATACAGAAGCTGGCGGGCTGCGTGACCGCCCTGGGACGTTTCATCTCCAGGCTTGGTGAGCGTGCCCTCCCCTTCTTCAAGCTCATGAAGAGGAAGGGCCCTTTCGAGTGGACCCCAGAAGCAGAGGCGGCTTTCCAAGAACTCAAGCAGTACCTCACAAATCCTCCCGTCATGGTGGCACCCCCCACTCGGATAGTGCGGCACTCGTGGCGATCCTAGAGGAGCGCGCCGGCACAGGCACGAAGAGAGGTGGTTCGCAAGGGTCCGCACGACGCTCGCCACCTCAGGATGGCGCTCTTGAGGCCCTTATCGCCTCACCGACTCATGAGGCACCTAAGTCCTGCATGCCCCCCAAGGAGCAGGGCGGCGCCGATGCTTCGCGCCTCGTCGAGCACCCGGTGTACTACGTCAACACCGTGTTGCGGGATGAGCACGCGCGTTACCCCATGCAGCAAAAGCTCCTGCTAGCGCTCCTCGTTGCCTCAAGGAAGCTGCGCCATTACTTCCAAGGCCACCCTATCAAGGTCGTCTCTGCGTACCCGCTAGAGAAGGTGCTGCGCAACCCCAATGCTGCCGGAAGGTGGCGGAGTGGAACATCGAGCTGTAGGCCTTCCATATGGAGTTCAGCACAACCAGGGTCATCAAGGGCATGGCCCTCGCTGACTTCGTGGCAGAATGGACGGATGCCCCCGACCGGGGGCTGGATGTGGGCCAGTCCCTCGCGCCCGGCGATGAGGCGCCTGACGGCTGGGTCATGCACTTCGACGGCGCCTTTGCACGACAGGGCGCGGGGGCTGGAGTCGTACTCATCTCACCGACCCAGGACAAGCTCTACTACGCCGTGCAGCTCTGCTTCCAGCATGGCGAGAAGGTCTCCAACAACATCGCAGAGTACGAGGGCATGATCACGGGCCTCAGGGCCGCCACGGCCATGGGGGTCAAGCGCCTCACCGTCAAGGGCGACTCCCAGCTCCTCGTCAACTTCTCCAACAAGGAGTACAAGCCGAAGGACGAGCACATGGAGGCGTACTTGGAAGAGGTACGCAAAATTAAAAAGAGCTTCCAGGGCTTGGAGTTGCAGCACATCCCGCGCGGCACGAACAAGAAGGCAGACGACATCGCCAAGAGGGCGTCGCGCCGGGAGCCTCAGGAGCCCGGCGTCTTCAAGGAAAGTCTCTTCAAACCATCGGCGACACCACCGGCCGTAGGCCTGGCGTCACCTCGGGAGGATCTGCCACCGGCCCCGCTCTCTGGCGCCCCGGCCTGCGGACCGGCCTCGGGAGCACGTCTGCTACTGGCGCTGGAGACCCATGCCGCCGACTGGACCGAGGAGTTCAAGGCGTACCTGCTCAGCGGTGACCTGCCAGAGAAGGAGGAGGACGCGGCGCGCGTGGCTCGCCTGGCCACTGCCTGCTGCCTGAGGGACGGCAAGCTATACCGCAGGCGCCCAAACGACGTCTCGCTATGGTGCATATCTGAGGAGTAGGGACTCGAGCTGCTAGCCGATATCCACGATGGCGACTACGGGCACCATTCCTCATCTCGCACCCTTGTTGGAAAGGCGTTCCGCAGCGGCTTCTACTAGCCCACGACGCTCAACGACGCCACCGAGCTGGTCCGATCTTGCGAGGCCTATCAGTTCCACACCAAGCAGATTCATCAACCCGCGCATGGCCTCCAGACCATCCCGCTCTCCTGGCCCTTCGTGGTTTGGGGGCTGGACCTACTAGGTCCTTTCCCTCGGGCGGCCAGAGGCTACCGCTACCTCTACATCGCCATCGACAAGTTCACCAAGTGGGTAGAGGTGGAGCCCGTGCGCACCATCCCTGCCGGCTCAGCAGTCAAGTTCATCCGGGGCCTCGTGAGCCGCGTCGGTGTCCCCAACCGTATCATTACTAACAATGGCTCACAGTTCATAGGCAACCTCTTTAGGGAATATTGTGCTAACCTTGGGACGCAGATATGTTACAATTCAGTGGCACACCCGTGGAGCAACGGCCAGGCCGAGCGTGCCAACGTGGAGGTCCTGAGGGGCTTCAAGGCGAGGATCTTCAAGAAGAAACTCGAGGCCTGCGGCAGGGGTTGGCTCCGTGAGCTTTAGTCCGTGCTGTGGTCCATCCGCACCACTGCGACTAAGACCACCGGCGAGACCCCATTCTTCCTCGTCTATGGAGCCGAGGCGGTCCTCCCGCACAAGGTCAAGCATCGCTCCCCGCGGGTCTTGGCATTCGACGAGGAGCGTCAGGATGCCACGCGGGGGACAGACCTCGTGCTCGGGGAGGAGGCCCGCCGCCAGGCCTCGCTCCATGCAGCGAGGTAACAGTAGGCGCTGGCGACACCATTGCCGCAGCGTCCGCTCTAGGACCCTCGAAGTCGGAGACCTCGTCCTAAGGCGGGTCCTCTCCAGGGAGGGCTTGCACAAGCTCTCGCCCATGTGGGAGGGCCCGTTCAGGGTCGCCCGAGTCTCCAGGCCTGCCGCCATGCGCTTGGAGACTCAGGACGGGTTCCGCATCCAGAATGCCTAGAACATCCAGCATCTCCACAAGTTCTACCCGTGACACTCTCACGTAATAATGAGTGGGTTGTATATGCCCGGAGCCCCCCAAGGACGCGGAGGGGTTCCCACCCACGCCCATGTGGAAGCCCCGAGCTCCACGCTGGCGGACGACACTGTCATTCAACGACTATGCCCACGCCCAGTGGATGCCCCATGCTCCGCGCTGGGGGAAGACTAGTCTAGGTGCCGGACGCGGCTGTTATATGCTCTCTTTTGTAACCAAATTTGCCCCCTTTTTGAATGAAGTTTGAAGCTTTCACGTCTTATTTGAAAAATGGGTTGGGAACCTTCTTCTTGCAGCATTTTCTTGCCTTGAGTTCTTTCTAAAGGGGTTTGGCGCTCGCCAGCTCTCTCTCGCGCGCCCCGCGAGCGGGGGCTGGGCACGGTACGTTATGCAGGCTCCGGGCCACGCACATACCTCGCCAAAACTTTGGTGTCCTAATCCTCGCGCGACGCTCTCGAGGCGAGCAGCGACATAAAAACTGAGATGCAAGAAGAAAAATGCTAACATAAAGGCGCAAGCGTCGCAGTTCATTACACCCCCGCGTGGCCCTCCATTGTTTTTCGTGCTGGAATCAAAAGCAAAAGACGACCTCTCGACGACCGTCACTCCCGACGCCTGGGTCCGGTGCCGCCTGCGCTCAGTCGGAGTCCTCCTCCTCCTTGACGTAGGCGCAGTGACGGGGTGGCTCTGCATCCTCCTGGGCAGGGACACGGCACCGCGGCGGCTTGTCGCCCTCCCTGATCCGGGCGCGGTGGCGTGGCGACTCATCGTAGTCATCGTCGCTCGAGCTTCCCCCGGAGGAGGTGTCGTCACCACTGGAGGAGCTGTGGCCGCCGCCAATGGCAAGTTCACCGCCAAGGGCGCCGCCGTCGTGACGGCCGTCACCGGCGGGAAGGCGGTCAACGTCGCCATAGTTGCCCTGTGGGCAGCACCCAAAACGCATGGCGTCTCCCCTGAAGATCTTGACAAAGAGCGTCGCCGCCCCGTCGTACTTGAAGTGGAGGGTGCACCACCCCTCCAGGCCGCGGGCATGGGCAAATGCCTGCCACACACGGGTCAGGAACACGTAGCCCGCAGGGGTGACCTCGACTTCCACCCACAAAGCCGCGCTGCAGCAGCCGTCGGCCTGCAGCCATAGGCCAGCAGGGCCCCCGGCTGGCAGCGCCTCCGCGAAGAAGCATGGGAGCGAGAGCCAGGTGATCGCTGATGTCTACTACACAACTTTATTCTTGTAGACTCGTGTTGGGCCTCCAAGCGTAGAGTTTTGTAGGATAGTAGCAATTTTCCCTCAAGTGGATGACCTAAGGTTTATCAATCTGTGGGAGGTGTAGGATGAAGATGGTCTCTCTCAAACAACCCTGCAATCAAGAAATCTCTTATGTCCCCAACACACCCAATACAATGGCAAATTGTATAGGTGCACTAGTTCGGCGAAGAGATGGTGATACAAGTGCAATATGGATGATAGATATAGGTTTTTCTAATCTGAAAATATAAAAACAGCAAGGTAGCAAGTAACAAAAGTGAGCACAAATGGTATTGCAATGCTTGTAAACAAGGCCTAGGGTCCGTACTTTCTCTAGTGCAATCTCTCAACAATGCTAATATAATTGGATCACATAACCATCGCTCAACGCGCAACGTAGAATCACTCCAAAGTTCTTATCTAGCGAAGAACATAAGAAGAAATTGTTTGTAGGGTACGAAACCACCTTAAAGTTATCCTTTCCGATCGATCTATTCAAGAGTTCGTACTAAGATAACATCAAGTTATCCTTTCCGTTCGATCTATCTAAAAGTTCTTACTAGAATAACACCATATGATACGCATCAACCAACTCTAATGTCACCTAGATACTCCAATGTCAACACAAGTATCCATGAGTTAATTATACGATACGCATCAAACAATTTCAGAATCATAATATTCAATCCAACACAAAGAACCTCAAAGAGTACCCCAAGATTTCTATCGGAGAAAGTAGGACAAGAACGTGTATCAACCCCTATGCATAGATTACCCCAATGTCACCGGGGAATCCGCAAGTTGAGTAACCAAACATATATCAAGTGAATCAATAGAACACCCCATTGTCACCACGGTTATCTACATGCAAGACATATATCAAGTGTTCTCAAATCCAATATTCAACCCAACATAACGATATCTCAAAGGGAAGATTCAATTCATCACAACATGATAGCAAGGGAATAACATCATATGATCCGTCTATATTAACAAAGCCCGTGATTCATCAAGATCGTGACATCTCAAGAACACAAGAGAGAGAGAGAGAGAGAGATTGAACACATAGCTACTGGTACATACCCTCAGCCCCGAGGGCGGACTACTCCCTGCTCGCCCTGGCCTCCGCCGTGATGATGAAGATGGCCATCGGAGATGGATTCCCCTCTCCGGCAGGGTACTGGAACGTCTCTAGATTGATTTTTCATCGACACAGAGAGTTGCGGCGGTGGAGCGGAGAGTCTAGGGTTATTTCTGATGGTTTATATATTTATAGGATTTTTGAGCATCGGTTTCACGCCAAGATGGGCCACGAGGTGGGCACGATACACCAGGGCGCCCCGAGGGGGCCTGGCGCGCCCTGGTGGGTTGTGCCCACCTCGTGTCTCGTCTGGCCCTCCCATGAAGCTTCTAGTGCCTCTTTTGTTCTAAAAAAATTGTCAAAAAGTTTCGGGCGATTCCGAGAACTTTCATTTTCTGCTCAAAAATAACACCACGGTAGTTCTGCTGAAAACAGCGTCAGTCCGGGTTAGTTCTAAATAATCATATAAAGTGCATCAAAACCATATAAAAGTATTGTAAGCATAGGTAAATATGGCATGAATACTTCATAAATTATCGATACGTTGGAGACGTATCAACATCCCCAAGCTTAATTCCTACTCGTCCTTGAGTAGGTAAATGATAAAAGAAATAATTTAGGAAGTGTGAATGCTAGCATAGTGCATGAGTTTGATCAATGATAATTTCAACCACTTTTCCTAGCATCATAACAAGAACTCTTTCTCATAAAACTCATCATGATAGAGGAGCAACCAATTCACATGTTACGATTCAAACAATGAATTCTCTTGAAACTTAACAACCTATGTTATTAGTCACCAAACAATTGCAATTCAACTTATTCTCAACAAAGTCTAAGTAAGAGCTCCACATACTCAATCATCATATAGTCTTCTACGACTGCTAGTACTCAAAGCATATTTTTAGAACAAGCAACATCCATCGAACACAGAGAAAGATAGGGGCTTAATGTTTCGCCTCCCAACATACTTATCATAAAGATAATTGTTAACAATAATAAGTCATGATCAAATATATTTGACTGGCCATATGTGCCTAGATCTTTCCCACCACATGATGCTTGCCAACTCATAGAAGTAGGTTGGAATAAGAAGTTGACTCAACATGAAAAGTAAATAACATGAAAGTAAAGAGATTGTCCCTTCGCAGAGGGAAGCAGGGATTGGCATATGTGCCAGAGCTCATTGTTTAAAACAGAGATAAATATAATTTTGGGAGGTGCACCCTTCCTGTCAATGTTACGACCAAGAGTTATCAATATCTTCCATGTTAAACACATTAGCGGTGGTTCCCAAGCAGTAAAAGTAAATGTTTACACCCCCTCCACAAACAAACACACTCCACGGCTAGCCGAATCCATGGGTACCATCCATACCAACAACATTCCTGGGGGAGTTTTGTTTAATTATTTGCATTTTTTTATTTTCGGACTGGGAATCCCTATTACCGCCCCCTCGTGCAAGGACGAGTGAATAAACACTCATCATGAGAATAACCCGCTTAACATGGAAGATACTAACCGCCCACTGTCGCTCCATGAGCGGTCCAGGCACACAAAACAGATGCTCATTTGTAATTGTAGAGGTGGCACATGCAAATTTACTTGGAACGGCAGGGTAATACCGCATATAGGTAGATATAGTGGAATCTCATGGCAAGAAACTGGGTTTAAGGGTTTTTGGATGCACAAGTAGTATCTCTACTTAGTACGAATTTTTGGCTAGAAAAAGATCCTAAGCAAACACCACATGTTGGAGGATCCACAACAATATAACTTCTATGCAAATATACACAACCATAACTCATTACGTTGTCTTCCTTGTCCAACTTCAACTAATTTGCTCAAGTTTGAAAATAATTAATGGGTATTCACAATCATAGAAGATGTCCAGGATAATATATTTGTATGTGAAAGTTCTCTTCCTTATACTAATCATTCACGAATTGCTTGTATGACCAATATTGTGATTGTCAAACTTCAATAGATTTTACTTTAGAAACCAGATGTGAAGCTACTACTATGAATAAAGCACATTGATAATTTCATATTTATGATATTCAATTCATTCACAATTTCCTCATAGGATATAAGTGAAGGACACGAGTAAACATCAAACTACTCTCAAAAGATATGAGTGAAGATCAATGAGTAGGGAAACAATCAAGTAGCTATGTGAGGGCTCTCCCTCTCAATAAATATTTTCAGATCTGAGTACTTTATTAAACAGCAAGCAAAATAAAAATAACACTCCAAGAATAGCACGCATCATGTGAACGAATAAAAATTTAGGCTCAACATAGGCTAACCGATAGTTGACGAAGAGAGGTGGGATGCATAGCATCCCCAATATTAGATGCTTGAGACTTCTTGAAATATTTACTTGGGGTGCCTTGGGCATCCCCAAGCTTGGGCTTTTTTATCTCGTTCAATCCTCTCATATCATGGTTTCACCTATTCTCAAAAACTTCATCCACACAAAACTCGAAAAGAACTCGTGTAATAGGTTAGTACACATAAGAATAAATCAACACTTCATGTACTGCCAAGACAAGTTGCATAATAATTTCCAAACATCATCTAATGTTTACTATCGTTTCCACAATTTATATCTACCAATATAGGCTATGGAAACTATAGGATAAGTAGATAACAAAACTATGATAGCAATCTGTCCAAACAGAACAGTCTGTAGCAATTTATGAAAACAGTGTACTTCTGTAACTCAAAAAATTATGAAAATTTAGGAAATGCTAAATAATTTATATGACAATACTGTGCAAAAATTTCAGAAACTTTCCACATTCCAATAAAATATGAAAATTCAAACACTACAGCAAAAGTTGCTGTTTTCACACAGCACATGTCAAACATGCAATGCAAGCATCCTAAGGCAATTCTTGGAAATTTTTATTGAAAAACAAGATTATAAATATCACCTAACAGAAAATAACAAAATATAATGACGCTCCAAGCAAAACACATATTATGTGATGAATAAAAATATAACTCTAAGTTAGATATACCGATAATGTTGGAGACGAAAGAGAGGATGCCTTCCGGGGCATCCCCAAGCTTAGGCGCTTGACTCTTCCTTGGATATTACCTTGGGGGTGCCTTGGGCATCCCCAATCTTAGGTTCTTGTCACTCCTTATTCTCCTCATATCGGTATCTCACCCAAAACTTGAAAACTTCAATCACACAAAACTTAACGAAACTTCGTGAGATGGGTTAGCATAATAAAGATAGATCATTCACTTAGGTACTATCAAGACAAGATTCATAATTGTTACCACATGATACCTACTGTATTCTACCATTCTCATAATTTATACCTCTAAATATAAGCTATGGAAACACTAAAACAAGCAAACTATGCATGCAAAACAGAATCTGTCAAAAACAGATCAGTCTGTGAAGATCTGTAGTGTAACCATACTTCCCTGTCTCTAAAACTTCTGAAAACTTAGGACAACCGGAAGAATTTGTATATAAACACTGTGTAAAAATTTCAGATCATTATCACGCTCAAGTAAAAAATGAAAATTTCTATACTGGAGTCAAAAGTTTCTGTTTTGGTTCAGCATCATTTCTACTCATCTTGTGAGTCATCCCAAAGGCTTTACTTGGCACTTTATTGAAATAAAAGACACAAAACATGATTAAAACTGTAGCTCAATCATATGAACACTCAAAAACAGAAAGTAAAAGTGTTGGGTTGTCTCCCAACAAGCGCTTTTCTTTAAAGCCTTTTAGCTAGGCATGATGATTTCACTGACGCTCACATAGGAATAGTATTTGAAACATGTAAGAGAGCATCATGAATCTTATGGAAAGCACATTTAAGTCTAACCCACTTCCTATGCATAGGTATTTTGTGATCAAACAATTTATGGCAGCAAGAATCAACAATCATAGGAAGGCAAAACAAGCATAACTTCAAAACTTTTAACACATAGGGAGGAAGCTTGATATTATTGCAATTCCTACAAGAATATGTTCCTCCCTCATAATAATTTTCAGTAGCATCATGAAGGAATTCAACAATATAACCATCATTCTTTTCATGATGCACAAGCATAGAATTTTCATTACTCTCCACATAAGCAAATTCCTTTTCATCCATGGTAGTGGGAGCAAACTCAACAAAATAACTATCATGAGACACTTGATTGACATAACCACATTCAATATTAAAATCATGATGACAAGTTTTAAAGTTGCTATCACTTTTTATATTATACATGTCATCACCATAATCATCATAGATAGGAGGCATGCCATCATCATAATATATTTGCTCATAAAAACTTGGGGGACTAAAAATATCATCTTCATCAAACATAGCATCCCCAAGCTTGTGGCTTTGCATATCATTAGCATCATGGATATTCAGAGACTTCATACTAGCAATATTTCTATCATGCTCATCATTGAAGGAATTCTCATAAATTATTTTCATAAATTCTTCCTCTACCAATTGATCACAATTTTGCGAACCATCATTTTCACGAAAGACATTATAAAGACGAGACAATTGATACAACCTAAATTCCATTTTTTTTGTAGTTTTCTTTGATAAAACCAAACTAGTGAAAAACAAGAAACTAAAAGATTTTATTGCAAGATCTAAAGATATACCTTCAAGCAATCACCTCCCCGGAAACGGCACCAGAAAAGAGCTTGATGTCTACTACGCAACTTTATTCTTGTAGACTTGTGTTGGGCCTCCAAGCGCAGAGTTTTGTAGGACAGTAGCAATTTCCCTCAAGTGGATGACCTAAGGTTTATCAATCCATGGGTGGTGTAGGATGAAGATGGTCTCTCTCAAACAACCCTGCAATCAAATACAAGAAATCTCTTGTGTCCCCAACACACCCAATACAATGGCAAATTGTATAGGTGCACTAGTTCGGCGAAGAGATGGTGATACAAGTGCAATACGGATGATAGATATAGGTTTTTGTAATCTGAAAATATAAAAACAGCAAGGTATAAAGTAAAAAAAGTGAGCACAAACGGTATTGCAATGCTTGTAAACAAGGCCTAGGGTCCGTACTTTCACTAGTGCAATCTCTCAACAATGCTAATATAATTGGATCACATAACCATCCATCAACGCGCAACGAAGAATCACTTCAAAGTTCTTATATAGCAGAGAACATAAGAAGAAATTGTTTGTAGGGTACGAAACCACCTTAAAGTTATCCTTTCCGATCGATCTATTGAAGAGTTTGTACTAAGATAACATCAAGTTATCCTTTCCATTCGATCTTTCTAAGAGTTCGTACTAGAATAACACCATGTGATACGCATCAACCAACTCTAATGTCACCTAGATACTCCAATGTCACCACAACTATCCATGAGTTAATTATATGATACGCATCAAACAATTTCAGATTCATAATACCCAATCCAACACAAAGAACCTCAAAGATTACCCCAAGATTTCTATCGGAGAAAGTAGGACAAGAACATGTATCAACCCCTATGCATAGATTACCCCAATGTCACCGCGGGCATCCGCAATTTGAGTACCAAAACATATATCAAGTGAATGAATAGAACACCCCATTGTCACCACGGGTATCCACATGCAAGACATATATCAAGTGTTCTCAAATCCAATATTCAATCCAACATAACGATATATCAAAGGGAAATATTCAATCCATCACAACATGATAGCAAGGGAATAACATCATGTGATCCGACTATATTAACAAAGCCTGTGATACATCAAGATCATGACATCTCAAGAACACGAGAGAGAGAGATTAAACACATAGCTACTGGTACATACCCTCAGCCCCGAGGGTGGACTACTCCCTCCTCGCCATGGCCTCCACCGGGATGATGAAGATGGCCACCGGAGATGGATTCCCCACTCCGACAGGGTACCGAAACGTCTCCAGATTGGTTTTTCGTTGATATAGAGAGTTGCGGCAGCGGAGCGGAGAGTCTAGGGTTATTTCTGATGGTTTCTATGTTTATAGGATTTTGGAGCGTCGGTTTCACCCCAAGATGGGCCACGAGGTGGGCACGATACACCAGGGCGCGCCGGGGGGGCCTGGCACGCCCTGGTGGGTTTTGCCCACCTCGTGGCTCGTCTGGCCCTCCCAAGAAGCGTCTAGTGCCTCTTTTGTTCCAAAAAAATCGTCAAAAACTTTTGGGCGATTCCGAGAACTTTCATTTTCTGCACAAAAATAACACCACGGTAGTTCTGCTGAAAACATCGCCAGTCCGGGTTAGTTATAAATAAATCATATAAAGTGCATCAAAACCATATAAAAGTATTGTAAACATAGGTAAATATGGTATGAATACTTCATAACTTATTGATACGTTGGAGACGTATCAATCGCCGGCCTCTACGCCCATACCATGAACTCCTGGCCGGTGTCGGCCGAATGGAGTCGCGGACGAGGCGGCCTGACGGCCGCAACAAGCCTCCCCCTCGGGCACGGCCACCGCGGCTACTACGGCCGCCTGCGTGGGAGGGAGCCTGCCCACGGTTGCCGGAGGTGCCGCCGGCACGCGTGGGAGTGCGCCCACGCCCTCGGGGGGCCACCGCTGGCATCACGGTGTACTTCCGGGGGAGGCCGCGACCCCTCTTGGGCCGCGGTGAGCCCGGTCCCTCCAGGGGGGCCTTCCCTTTCTCGGCAGCAGAAAACCTCCTCATCGGCGCCATAGCTGTGGAAGTGGCGGCTTGAAGGAAGCATGCAAGAAAATAAAGATGAGCTGGGGGCTTCGCCTCCCTCGCGCATTTATAGCCGATCAGAGGCTAGCCGGCGTCCCTCCACATCTCGGGCAATGATGACCCCGCGGCACGTGCCAGCCCGTGTCAGTCAGGGCAGTTACTGAGGCAACGTGGGGAAGTGGAGGCGTCCGCGCCTCATCGCGCGCCACGCGTCGATCCTGACCCGCAAGCGGTTAGGGCCCGCGGTGCTTCGGTCTTCCCCCTCGGCTTCGCCTCGGGGCCAGCCCGAACACGCCTTGGGCCCGGGGGCTACTGTCGGCGTTCTGGGACCGGGGTTACCCAGACCTGCCTGCCTGCGGCCCAGCGCGTGGCCCACCTCAAAGGCCCGGTACGGCCCAACAAGAAGCCCCTCAAGTAAAGGCCCTCGCGAGAGCCCCTGCCAAGTGAGGGGAACGATACAAAGACCTCCGGAGAAGTGGCATCCCCTCAGGCTGCCTCCCGAGGAGCGGAGATTCCTATGCAAGTACCCGGCCTCGTGAGGCCGGGGTGACGTGTGTTCTGACGGCTAAGCCAGGCGGGTGCCAGCGGGTGCACAGGGAGGTCAGTTTCCTCTTTTGTGCTAAGAAGACAAGGACGTACGTGGGTTCCCAAGGAACCCCCCAAACGTTTCCTTCCTAGTGCAAGAGGACCGAGACCACGAGCTCGACAGGACAGATGTCATCCCCGAGCCCACCGCTGCGTCACGCCCGGAAGCTTTGCAGGCGAAGACCACCTTTAGTCAGGATAATATGTACTTCTTCTCCCCTTTCAAATTTGGCCGTTGTGGGATCCCTTCCCGCCTGTGCGATAAGGGTAGAGGACCGTGGCCCCTATAAAGAGGGACGAGCTCCTACCTTGGAGGGGGATCAGATCAAGTTCATCACTACCAAGAGCCCTCGTGAGGCCACCCAACCACTTTACTAGTTCATCCTCAGCCTCCTTGTGAGGCCAATCCTCCACAAAGGAGGACTAGGGTTTTACACTTCAAGGTGGCCCGAACCTGGGTAAATCTCTGAGTCCATCTCCTTCCCCGCTCACACTTGCTCGACGCAGCTAGGCTGTAGGGGGACTGGCTTGGGACTTTGAGCCGGTTGAGATCTTCGCACACGCCCCAGTGTTCGAACCTTATTGGGTTTGCGGAGCCCCGATTCCGACAACACTCATCTTTTGGTTGTTGTTGATTATGTTACTAAGTGGGTAGAAGCTATTCCAACTAGTAGTGCCGATCATAACACCTCCATTAAAATGCTCAAAGAAGTTATCTTCCCGAGGGTTGGAGTCCCTAGATATTTAATGACTGATGGTGGTTCACACTTTATTCATGGTGCTTTCCGTAAGATGCTTGCTAAATATGATGTTAACCATAGAATTGCATCACCCTATCACCCTCAATCTAGTGGTCAAGTTGAATTTAGAAATAGAGAAATAAAATTAATATTACAAAAAACTGTCAATAGGTCTCGAAAGAATTGGTCTAAGAAACTAGATGATGCACTTTGAGCCTATATAACATCTTATAAAAATCCTATGGGTATATCTCCATACAAAATGGTATATGGAAAAGCTTGTCATTTGCCTCTAGAGTTAGAACATAAAGCATTTTGGGCAATTAAAGAACTCAATTATGATTTCAAAGTTGCCGATGAGAAGAGGTTATTTGATATTAGCTCATTAGATGAATGGAGAACCCAAGCTTGTGAGAATGCCAAACTATTCAAAGAAAAAGTTAAAAGATGGCATGACAAAAGAATCCAAAAGTGGGAATTCAAAGTTGGAGAATATGTTCTTCTATATAATTCTCGTTTAAGATTTTTTGCAGGTAAGCTTATTTCCAAATGGGAAGGACCATATGTTATTCAAGAGGTTTATCGTTCAGAAGCTATCAAGATTAATAATGCCGAAGGTACTAACCCAAAGGTGGTCAATGGACAAAGAATTAAACACTATATCTCAGGTACGCCTATTAATGTTGAAAGCAATGTTATTCAAACCATGACACCAGAGGAACACATAAAAGAAACCTTCTGGAACACTCCAGAATTCTGAAAAACAGGAGGTACGTGATACGGTAAGTAAACGGACTCCAAAAAATCCGCAAAAATATTTTCTATCAGTTTTGGAATATTACAAAAATTAGGAAAATAATAAATAAACAGGAAAGCAACCGAGCTGAGCACGATACACCAGGGCGCGCCAACCCTGCCAGGCGTGCCCTGGTGGGTTGTGCCCACCTCGGACACCTTCCCGACTATGTTTTCCTTCCATATTCTTGCTTCCCAAGATAAAAAATTCTCTATATATACCCCCGATTGTTTTGACCACCGCATCGTAGAAAAATCCCCTGTTCTTGTTTCGTGTTGTTTTCCTATCAGATCTATCAAGCCAGGCATCATGCCTTCTCCCTCCTCCAATAAAGTAGAAGATGATGCCTGGCTGATGAAGATGGAGCTGAAGAGAGAAGGGCCAAAAGAAGCCAATAATCAAGACAAGGGCAAGGAAGCTATGAAGGATCAATCTCAAGAAGGAGGGCAATCTATGCCAACAAAAGAGGAGGAAGAAGAAGATATCCTTCAACCTTATTACAATCATCTAACCCCCACTGAAATTGAAGCTTTTAGGGATTTCAAAGTGGTTCGTGTTCAGAATAAATTTCTCACTCGTGAAAATATTTTGCTAGAGGAGCGCATCATCACCCTTCGGAGCGTCATCCGTAAATTGGAGTACCTATTGAGTCTGAAATGTGACACTTCATCACCACCTCCTTCATCATCCTCACCATCGAAGGAGACTTGAGTACACGGGTATGGGCACTCCCCTTGGCTTGAGCCAATCTTGGTGGAGATGCCCCGGTATCGTATCACCATCACTTTTATTTACCTTTGCCTATTTAGTTCGATCCTTAGCTCTTTCGTGATTTAGTTGAGTAAAAGTTTAGTATGATCTATTTTCGAGTGCTAGTTTCGTTATCTATCTATTTTTGTAATCGAGTGAGAGTTATATAATAAAGTTTAGTTTGAGCTTTTGCTTCTTAACTTTCTTGTTGCAATCAAAATAAAAAGGAAAATAAATGAAAAGGATCATATGCTAATCTTATGCTAAGTAATGACATCACATAAGCAAAAGTATAAGTGGTAAAATTTATTGGAGGTTGACAAACATAGCATTGGTCAATGATGCAATTCATGAAAGAATTAATAAGGGAAGAGAAGATTCACATGAAAATACACTATCTTGGACATCTTTTATGATTGTGAGCCCCCATTAAATATTATATGCCAAAATTATTGACGTTGGACAAGGAAGACAACGTAATGATTTATGTTTGTTCATATTCACATAGAAGTTATATTGTCATAGATCCTTCAACATGTGGTGTTTGCTCAATATCTTTGCTAGCCAAAAATTCCGCACTAAGTAGATATACTACTTGTGCATCCAAGAACTCTAAACCCAAACTCATGTTTTGAGAGTCGACCATACCTACCTATGGCTCAAGTAAGATGCTTCAAGTAAGTTGTCATCGGTGCAATAAGGCATTACAAATTTCTCCTAAATGTGTTTGATCAATTAGTGTAAGAAAAAATTGAGCGTTGTATGAACTTATGATGGCAAAGTAATAAAAGCGACGGACTGTATAATAAAGGTTGCTATCATAGGGGGCAATATAACGTGACGTTCTTTTACATTAAGGGATTTGTCATACAAACTAAAAAGCGCATGAGAACCTCTGCTTCCCTCTTCGAAGGGCCTATCTTTTACTTTTATGTATATACTTTTATGCATGAGTGTGGGGACCCCGACTCATAAGTCGTGATCTCCGAATGCACGTGTACAGTGATCCCAGAGATCAATGCTCACTGAACACACAGAAGCTGAATAATAAGAGACTTACATCCATACTTAGCATCTTACACAAATAAAGACCATGAAGATCAAGTCTTACATAGGTAGGGCCATGGAGGTCAAATAACAAACACAACTAGTAGCGGAAATCTTGATCGAAAGCGTAGAACAATGCATGATATAGCAGTAAGTAGGTACGTTTGCAGAAAGCTAAGTTTTGGTGTCATGATCAAGTAACTTAAGTAAGCATGCATCAACAGTTGGCAGATATCTATGTGAACAAGTCACAGTTATCATCATAAGCAATGGGTTGAACATCTCATTTTCAATCATCATGTAAGGTCATCCAACTTAACTCAAGTAACATCTTTGTCACCAACACACACACACACACCAGCTTGTGAAGACACTGGACGTAGCACAAGAGCGGTCATCGAACTGTCCTTGACTGTGGACACGGCTATTCGAATAGTTTTACACTCTGCAGAGGTTGCACACTTTACCCACAAGACTCGGGAAACTTCCGTGTCAAGCCACGACTCGCGATATTGTTCATACCCGAGGTAAGTACCCGAACATTGCCTTTCCCCTAGCAATACTAAACAAAGAGTCCACTCGGTGGTGCCATCCCTCATGATATACATCACACGTATCATCCATGAGGGCACGCAACGGTGTGCCTGGTGCCTATGAAGACAGCGCATGGTCGTCCTACCAGGCATGACCCCGTATCAAGAGTGACCACCTCACTCCCGCCACTAGTAATGTGGGCTCTATGCTAGTACCCACCAAGGTAGTCAACAAAGCCCCGTCCCATAAAGGGTATCGTGGTTGTACATGTAAGGTTGGAATAACGGTCGCAACTTACACCAATCCATTTTCGAAAAACCACACACACTCACTTGCTCCGGTACACCACTTCTTTATCAAGTGGTTACCTAGCTCAACATCATCTCCCTCGGGCATTAGTGGCACCCGACAGGGTTTTCGAAAAGTCTTTGCAAACACCATGCATATTCCTGTCCCACTTTGTGTAGCATCTACTAAGCATCCTATCTACTCCCCACCCGCACAACCCTCATAAGGAGGTAGGGTTATGCATGATGCAAGTATCAACGGTAAAAGTATCGGAGGCATCCCACCGAAGTGGTCACCACATCACATGATCAACATCACGAAATAAAGTGATATATGCCATGCAATAAAAGGGTTTCATAGTCATGGTCAAAGATGCTTGCCTGGCTCAACAAAGTCTTCGGGGTCTTCAAAGTCTTCAGGTCCAACTCCCTCGTCAACAGCGCAATCTATCACCGCGATACTAACGACAATAATAAGAATCACAACAAAAACAGAGCACAAACTTCACTTCTAAAATGTTACCCTACTCTATAAAATACTACATACAAAACTAAAAATATTTGCCTAAGGTTTTGTAGTGAAAAAGATTTTCAAAACCATATTAATTGTGGCTAAAAATGCCTAAAAAGTGGTTTTAAAATAAAACAATACACAAAACTTTTTCAAACATTTTTACAAGTCGCACTATAAAATATTACAGATTCTTACAAGAATTGTGGTGGAGAAATAATTGGATTTGGACAAATATTAAATTCTGTGGGATTTTTGGAAAATATCAGAAAACAGAAAAAGAAAAAAAGGGGGCCCTGTGCCCTGGGCTAGAGCCAGCCAGCTGCTGGGCCAGCCCAGTGGCCAGCCAGGCCAGGAACGCTGGCGACCCCGCGTGCGCCAGGTTTGAACCTGACGTGCGGGGCCCAGAGGCCAGCGATAGCGGGAGGGAGAGAGGAAGGGGCAGAGGCTGACGGGTGGGGTCCTGTTGTCGGGGCCCTCGTCAACCTCTCGCCAGAGGGCGGCGAGGCTCACTAGCGTCGAAGGAGGGCACGGCGAGGGGAGCTGACGGCAGGAACGGATCCCTCGCACTCCCGCCGTTCGGATGGTGGTCGAGGTGGTTGCCGGGGCTCAGGGGTTCGGCGACGACGAGGTGTCCACGGCAGAGGGGCTCGGGAGGTGGTCGCGGTCGACGCCTCCGACTGCAAATCGACCGGGGAGGAAGGGGGAAATGGTCAGGGCACTGAGGGGAGACCGAAGGGAGAAAGAATGGGACTGGAGCGTCGCCCTACCGTGAGATCGACGGTGGCCCGAGGCGGCGGCGCCGAGCTCAATCCCGAGCACTGAGGGAGAGAGAGGAACTGGGGCTCCGTTGGGGTTTGATTGGTAGGGAAGGAAGCAGCCAAGGGGGAGAGAGAGGTCCGGGGGGGGGCCTTCTTATAGCCAGGCCACGGTCCACCGCACGCCCGTGCGCCGGCGAGCTTGTGGAAGAGGCTACCGGCCACGGGGAATCACGGAATTGGGTCAGGGGTGTTCCTTGGAATCGTCTAGGACCTGTGGAAGGGAGAGAAGGAGCGGGGGAAGGCTCTGACGCCCGCGCGTGTGAGCCCCGTGGTTGGCCCAACTGGGCGGCGCAGGGCACGCGCGCTGGGGGTCGCCGGAGAGAGAAAAGAGAGGGGGGCGACACTTTGGAGACTTGCGGACGTCGAGGGGGACAGCTTCCCCCATCCCAAAGTTGTCGGGGAGCCTCGGGATGCTCCTGCTACAGTGCGGGAGCGCACTGTATCGCTCTCCAGAGCGCCGATATGGCATACCACGGCATGCCATTGACATCCTGGGCGCGGCCAAGCTTGTCTGCTAGCTTATGGTTTTTTTGGAGATGCTCTAGGAGCTAGGGGGAGATAAGGAGAGAGGTAATGGAGTGGGGGAGAGTTAAAATGGGTGCTGATCTTGCTGTCCAGGGGGTAAAATGAGGGTTTTACCCCTCCAATGATTGATTCTTGGCCAGGAAAACTTTCTGGAGGTAAATGGGCACTAGGAGGAAGTATGGTAAAAATTTAGACTCAAGGAGAAGGAGTTAGAGGGTGAAAGCAGTAATTCTTAGAAATGACCAAAAGGTGTTTGATGATGATTTTGCCAAGCAAATGAAGTTTTCTTGCCATGATATTTAACAGCATGAAATAGAAGGTAGAAATATGGTTGATCACAAAGTTTGAGCCCTTTTGAGCAAGGTTGACAATGGAAACTTAGAAAACCCTAGAATTCAACAGAATCAAATTTCTGTAGATCCAGGCATGCAATCGTATTATGCCAATCCACCACTTGGTGTGGTATCATTATTTGGGTGTTAGAACATGCCCACAAAGTTTGGGGTCAATAGGACAAACTTCACAATGTAAAGTTGCTCAAATTTGACTCTGGACAGGAATGGTTTTGGAATATTTTGGTGGAGCAAATCAATTGGGATTGAGATGAAACTTTGCAAGATCATCACATATAGCATGTGTGACTTGCTGGAATTTTCCTGGATTTTATTGAGAAAATTTCTTATAGAAATATTTCAAAAGCTTGATTTAAGCAGAAAGGGTTTTGGAGGGTTTTGCCCATTATTTTGCAGATGACCATGAGTTGAAACTCATATATATGGAAAATATATGTCCTGAATTTCCTTAAATTTTCTCAAATATTTTAAAAGCATTTAAATAATTTTTCCCTATGAAAAACCTTTTCTGGCCTTAAGAAAAAGCCTTTAAATAAAATAGTGAAATAATCTTAAAAAATAATATTTGGTGGTTTTGGGAAGTCATATATATAGTAGGTTCCAAATAAAGTCTTTGGAGCAAAACATTCCACCCAATTTGAGGACCTGCAGTGCAAACCTCAATTCACGGGGTTTTGAAAACCTATTTTGAATAAATCCTTTTTGGCTAAAATAATATTTGATAAAAATAGTTTTGGGTACTATACACATGGTATGATCATTGGGCAACATGTTTGGATCAAGGAAGGTGAAGGTGGAGAGAAGAAGAACCTATGAGTGCCATAACACAATCAACCAAACAAGCAAGCATCAAACAATTCAAACAAGCACATGCACTTAAAAAGTTTTAAATGGTTCCAAATTTTGTAAATCCATAGCATAGCAAAGTGATACAAACACAGGGTTTGACAAACCTACCCCCCATACAAGAATCTTGTCCCCGAGATTCCTAGTCTAAGTGCTAAAAAGATAAGGGAACTCGGATCTAAGATAGTCTTCACGCTCCCATGTTGCTTCTGCTTCAGTATGGTTGCTCCATTGGACCTTGAAGTACTTGATGGTGCGGCTGCGGGTGCAACACTCTGCGTCATCCAGAATACAAACCGGCCTCTCACGATAAGTGAGGTCTAGCTGAAGGTCGATGGCTTGATGGTCAATGTCCTTGTAGAGTTCGAGGCGATTGGGAACTTGGAGACACTTCCGGAGTTGTGACACGTGAAAGACGTTGTGCACATCAAATCGCTCGGAAGGTAGCTCTAGCTGGTAGGCAACTTCTCCTCGTTTGTCGGCGATCCTGAAGGGGCCGATGTATCTTGGTGCCAGTTTTCCCTTGACATGGAAATGCTGGGTTCCATTGAGAGGCGTGACTCGAAGCTAAACATGGTCTCCAACATGGAAACTCATGTCCCGATGGTGGGAATCGACGTAGCTCTTCTGTCTGGTCTTGGCGGTCTTGAGACGCTCTCGGAAGAGTTGAACTTGCTCTTCTGCTTCGTGGAGGATGTCTGGGCCAAAGACTAGTCCTTCTCTGGTTTCCTACCAATTGAGGGGAGTGCGGCACTTGCGTCTGTACAACACCTCAAATGGTGCCATCTGAAGACTCGACTGGTAGCTGTTTTTGTAGGAGAACTTGACGAATGGTAAGCAATCTTCCCACTTGGCTCCATACGCCAGAACACAAGCACGGAGCATATCCTCGAGTATTTGATTTACTCGTTCTGTCTGTCCACCAGTCTGGGGGTGAAAGGCAGTGTTAAAGGACATCTTGGTTCCCATGGCTTCTTGGAATCTATTCCAGAACCTTGAGGTAAACTGGGTGCCTCGGTCCGATACAATCTCCTTAGGAACTCCGTGGAGGCTCACGATCCGGTTGATGTAGAGGTTGGCCAGTTGGTTTCCATTGTAGGTTGTCTTGACGGGAATGAAATTGGCTACCTTGGTCAGGTGATCGACAATGACCCAAATAGAGTCATGTCCCTTGCTTGACCTAGGCAATCCGGTGATGAAGTCCATCCCGACTTTGTCCCATTTCCATTCAGGCACTTTGAGAGGTTGCAATAGTCCAGTGGGTCGCTGATGCTCAGCTTTGACTCTCTGGCATATGTCACACTTAGCAACAAAGGTCCCTATCTCCCGTTTCATGCCATGCCACCAGAATCTTGCTTTGTGGTCTTGGTACATCTTGGTTCCTCCAGGGTGGATGGAATACGGAGTGTCGTGGGCTTCTTGCAAGATCGAACTCTTGAGCTCAACCTTGTTGGGTACGCAAATGTGCTTCCCGAACCATACAACTCCTTTGCTCATTCACTGAGAATCCTGGGGCCTTGCCTGCCTTGATCTTCCTCTTGATGCCTTCAATGCTCTCGTGTCCCTTCTGAGCTTCCTTAATATCATCCATCAAGGTAGGCTTTGCTTCGAGGTTGGCTAGGAATCTAGTTGCAACTAGTTCCAAGCCAAAGCTTTCAAGGTCTTCATACAGGGCGGGTAGCCTTTCCTTAATCATAGCTTTCAAGGAACAAGCCTTCTTGCTTAAGGCGTCTGCTACCACGTTAGCCTTTCCGGGGTGGTATTAAACGCTGAGGTCATAATCCTTGATCAACTCCAACCATCTTCGCTGCCTCATGTTCAATTCCTTTTGAGTGAAAATGCACTTCAAACTCTTGTGGTCTGTGTATATCTCATGTTGCTTCCCCAGAAGGTAATGTCACCATGTCTTCAAGGCATGAACTACGCTTAATGCTGCCAACTCAAGATCATGAGTAGCGTAGTTCTCTTCATGAGGACGTAGCTGTCTGGATAGATATGCTACGACTCTGCCTTCTTGCACCAGAACACCTCCAAGCCCGGTTCTTGATGCATCACAATATATCACAAACTCGTTGTGAATATCGGGGGTGGCCAAAACTGGGGCTGTTGTCAACCTCTTCTTGAGCACCTGGAAGCTTTCTTCACACTTTGGCGTCCATTAGAACTTCTTGTCCTTCTTCAAAAGCTGAGTCATGGGTCGGGCAATGCTCGAGAATCCTTCGATGAACTTGCGGTAATAACCCGCGAGCCCGAGGAAGCATCTGACTTCCTTCACATTGCTTGGGGATTGCCATTCAGTCACAGCTTCAATCTTGGTAGGATCCACTAACAATCCTTCTGCAGTCAACACATGACCTAAGAATCCAACTTCATGCAGCCATAATTCACACTTGCTGAACTTGGCATAAAGCTGGTGATCTCGAAGCTTGTCTAGGACCAATCTCAAGTGTTGCTCTTGCTGTTCTTCAGACTTGGAGAAGACGAGTATGTCATCAATGAAGACGACAACAAACTTGTCCAAGTAGTCCATGAAAACTTTGTCATGAGGTACATGAAGTAGGCAGGGGCATTAGTCAACCCAAATGACATGACCGTATATTCATACAGGCCATGCCGGGTTACAAACGCCGTCTTCGGAATGTCTTGGGGTCTGATCTTGAACTGGTAGTACCCCGACCTGAGGTCGATCTTGGAAAACACCTTAGCTCCATTCAGCTGATTGAACATGTCTTCAATCTTGGGGAGTGGGTACTTTTTCTTTATTGTGACTTCATTGAGAGAATGGTAATCGACACAAAGTCGGATAGTTCCATCCCTCTTTGACACAAATAGAATAGGTGATCCCCAAGGAGAGGCACTAGGGCGAATGAATCCTTTTCGGAGCTTCTCTGCCAGTTGCTTCTTCAATTCCGCCAACTGTTCGGATCCCATTCTATATGGCTTCTTATAGATGGGTCTTGCTCCGGGAATTAGCTCAAGGATGAACTCAATGTCACGGTCAGGAGGCATTCCGGGCAGCTCATCAGGAAATACATCCGGGTATTCTCATACCACTGGCACTTGATCGAACTCAATTCCCGACAGACAGTTAGCCTGAGGGGCTTGAGCGGAGACAGGGTTGGGAACATACTTGACTTCCACTCCCTGGCTACTGGTCATGGTACCAATCCTCTTGGCACAGTCTAACAAGCCTCTGTGCTTGGTTAACCAGTCCATTCCTAGGATCACATCCAAGCCTTCCGACTTCAGGATGATAAGGTCTGCTAGGAAGTCTACCCCGTTGATGTTAATCTCAACTCCTTTACAACCTATCCCGGACTTCATAACAGATCCTGGGGTTTGTATCAACATACGACTACCCAGGGGTGTAGGCTTCATCCCACTCTCTAGTGCAAACTTTTGAGTAACAAAAGAATGCGAAGCTCCACAATCAAACAGTACGGTTGCTGGGGTTGAGTTGACAAGGAACGTACCCAGTATGACGTCTGGGTCTTCCTGGTGGCGGTGACGTGATTCACATGACCCTTGCCATTGTTGGGCTGGTTGCGGGGAGCTGGGTACCTTGGTGGTGCTCCACGGCCTTGACCTTGGTTGGGCGCATTGGGGCGCGGTGCATCTGGCTTCTTGTTGTGGCACTGCTTAGAGATGTGTCCAGGTTGACCACACCCAAAGCAAGTGACCTGACCATAGTTGTTGTTGTTGTTGTTGTTGTTCCTGCCACTGTTGTTGTTATTGGGGTTGTTGTAGGCTGGCATGGGATTGGCATACTGCTGAGGCTGGTAGCTCGGACGAGGTGCGGGAGGTCTAGCCTGCTGCGGCTGATAGGTTGGCTTGGCTGGGGCTGGCTGCCAGGGACGAGGCTTCTAGTTGTTGGAACTACCCTTGCTGATCATCTTGCGATTGCGAGTGTCGTCCATGGCACAACGCTTGTCTTCAAGCATGAGGGCCTTGTTTACCAGGTTGAAGAAGGTCCGACAGTCGAAGACTATGAGCTGATACCGCAGGGTCTGCTGAAGTCCTTCCATGAAGCATTCCATCTTAGCAGCCTCCGTGTTGACATCTTCAGGTACATACCTTGACAGGAGGTTGAAGTTCTGCTTGTACTCCTTGACAGAGCCACTTCCTTGCTTCAGCGCTCGGAATTCTCTCTTCTTGATACCCATGATCCCAGAAGGAATGTGGGCGGTCCGGAATGCTTCCTTGAATTTATCCCAGGTGATCACACGATCGCCTTGCATGACCTTGAATCCATCCCACCAAGCTCTGGCTGTACCTCCGAGGCAGTGAGAGGCATAGAGCACCTTCTCACGATCCTCATTGCAATTGACCAGTGCAAGGAGGTCCTCGATGGTGCGGATCCAGTCATCGGCATCCAGTGGTTCAGCAGTCTCAGTGAAGGTTGGGTGCGAATTCCTCATGAACTCAGACAGAGTGGAGCGGCCATTGCCGTTCCTGCCTTGGTGCTGGTTGTTCACAAGGACTTGAGCCATCTGCTGGATAGCAGCAATGTTGACCTGGCGTACCTTCTAGAGAACTTGGTGAAACTGAGCTATGGTCATGTTCTCCAGTGGAGGTGGTGGCGGGGGAATGTCGCCTTCTAGCTGCTCCGGGTGATTTCTAGCGTGAGCAGCCCCACCATCTCCCTGCTGCTGGCTGGAGTTGCCGGCTTCAGGGTTGGTGAAGGAGCTTTTTGCGGGTTGTAGTCACCATCCTGTTTGGAGCAACCAAGTCAAATAAATGGGATAGACGAGAGGAAAGCAACAATGGAGAAAGCGCGCCTAAGGGGGTTGGTATAGTGCAAGTGTGGTAAAACAAAGGTTGAAAGACAAACACATATATTAAGATAAGATATACGATGGAGTCGCTTACATGTTGCCTAAGGCAAAAGCACGACTTGCATCGGGACACAAACAACAAAAGCAAACAACAAGCACACATGGTTTGATATGAACCATTACACGGACTGGACTTCGCATGAGGGGTACATGACTGATCCTACCCTAGGGGTTCTCGGACTCAGGTGGTGGAGTACTCGGTCTCGTAGTCACGCTCCTCTAGGTCTTCCTCCTGATTATCATCTGTACGGGCATCATCTCCGATCAAAGGGGTCGGAGAACGAGGAGGTCCATCCCGACGAGGCTTCATCGGTGGGTCAGTTAAGATCTCATGGTACTCCTTCGCACTCATGCGACGTTGATGTGTGGGTGCATCTCTAGCTAGGGGTACTCCTCCTCGGTAAGCGATAGTTGGTCGTCCCTCGGGGGCTCCATCCTTCTTGATCCTATGTGGCTTTGTCTTGGCTTGACGAAGTAGCTCTCGGTGTGGTGAAGTTCCTCGCGGAGCTTCATGGACTGCATAAACTAGTTGTGAACCAGACTATCGGCGGAGAGGCTGAAGTAGGTCTAGAACCTGAGTGGGGTGCCATCCTCCTTGGATGGGATCAACGTCCAACTCTCGCCAAAATCATCCTTCCTAAAAGGTAGGTAGCGAGTAGCTGGCTCGTGAACCATCTCTGGAATGATGTCTCGAAGGTGTAGGAGTGCCTTGCGTGCAGCTGTCTCGACTGCGAGTGCCAGGGACTCCATCTGTGGTCCTTCAAAGCACCAACTAGTCGGGGAGTCGTTTGTCTTCACGACCACATCAACATGGTACTCCTTCGTGACGGCTTCGACCCAGTGCTCATGGTAGAGGAAAACGGGTGGTTGGCGAGACTGGCACTTCTCCAGGCTGTCCTCAAGGATTAGGGGAAAGCCGGATGTTAGGAAGGCTTCAGGTACGACGGGCATCTACAAAGGTTTGAAGGGTGGAGAGTTAGTATAGTGCTGTGAGAAGACTAGAAGAGGTAAGAAGTGCAGAACTCCTAAGTATATGTGTAGTTTTGAAAACGGTTTTATCCTAGCTAACGTCCATGTTAACTAAGGGCTTCCTACGGTGAGGATGGCTCTGATACCAGCTCTGTGGGGACCCTGACTCATAAGTCATGATCACCGAATGCACGTGTACAGTGATCCCAGAGATCAATGCTCCCTGAACACACAGAAGCTGAATAACAAGAGTCTTACATCCATACTTAGCATCTTACACAAACAAAGACCATGAAGGTCAAGTCTTACATAGGTAGGGCCATGGAGGCCAAATAACAAACACAACTAGCAGCGGAAATGTTGATCGAAAGCGTAGACCCATGCCATCTGCCTTAACCTACAGGCATTCTGACTGGGAAGCGTCCTAGTTCGCATGTTCGTCACCAACGAACTCTTCACCATATTCCTGCTCTTCCATGCCTGGCCAATTAAATAACCAGTGGCAAGCCAATGAGTACTTTGAATGTACTCGCAAGCAACCCATGTTTTGGAACAAGGTATAACAATGCATGATATAGCACTAAGTAGGTACGTCTGCAGAAAGCTATGTTTTGGTGTCATGATCAACTAACTTAAGTAAGCATGCATCAACAGTTGGCAGATATCCATGTGAACAAGTCACAGTTATCCTCATAAGCAAGGGGTTGAAAATCTCATGTTCAGTCACCGTGTCAAGTCATCCGACTTAACTCAAGTAACACCTTTATCAACAACACACACACACACACACACCAGTTTGTGAAGACACTGTACGTAGCACAAGAGTGGTCATCAAACTGTCCTTAACCGTGGACACAGCTATTCGAATAGTTTTACACTCTGCAGAGGTTGCACACTTTACCGACATGACTCGGGAAACTTCTGTGTCAAGCCATGACTCGCGATATTGTTCATACCCGAGGTACGTACCCGAAAATTGCCTTTCCCCTAGCGATACTAAACAAAGAGTCAACTCGTTGGTGCCATCCCTCATGATATACATCACTAGTGGCGGGAGTGACGTGGTTACTCTCGATACGGGGTCGTGCTCTATGCTAGTACCCACCAAGGTTGTGAACAAAGCCCCGTCCCATAAGGAATAACGATCGTTAAAATAAAACAGTACCTTGGTGGGTACTGTTTTATTTTTGTTGTTGTACATGTAAGGTTGGAATAACGGTCGCAACTTAGACCAATCCGTTTTCGAAAAACCACATACACTCACTTGCTCCGGTACACCATTTCTTTATCAAGTGGTTACCTAGCTCAACATCATCTCCCTCGTGCATTAATGGCACCTGACGGGGTTTTCGAAAAGTCTTTGAAACACTCTTGTTTCCAACACCATGCATATTCCCATCCCACTTTGCGTAGCATCTACTAAGCATCATGTCTACTCCCCACCCGCACAAACCTCATAAGTAGGTAGGGTTATGCACGATGCAAGTATCAACGGTAAAAGTATCGGAGGCATCCCACCGAAGTGGTCACCACATCACATGATCAACATCACGATATAAAGTGCTATAAGCCATGCAATAAAAGGGTTTCATAGTCATGGTCAAAGGGCTGCTTGCCTGGCTCAACAAAGTCTTCGGGGTCTTCAAAGTCTTCAGGTCCAACTCCCTCGTCAACAGCGCAATCTATCATCACGATAATAACGACAATAATAAGAATCACAACAAAAACTTAGCACAAACTTCACTTCTAAAATGTTACCCTACTTTGTAAATACTACATACAAAACTAAAAATATTTGCCTAAGGTTTTGTAGTGAAAAAGATTTTCAAAACCATAATAACAATGGAAAAAAATGCCTAAAAAGTGGTTTTAAAATAAAACAGTACACAAAACTTTTCCAAACATTTTTACAAGTGGCACTATAAAATACTACAAATTATTACAAGAATTGTGAGGGAGAAATACTTGGAATCGGACAAATATTAAATTCTGTGGGATTTTTGGAAAATGTCAGAAAACAGAAAAGGAAAAAAGGGCTCTGTGCCCTGGGCCAGAGCCGGCCAGCCGCTGGGCCGGCCCAGTGGCTAGCCAGGCCAGACGCGCTGGCGCCCCCACGCGCGCCAGGTTTGAACCTGACATGTGGGGCCCAGAGGCCAGCGACAGCGGGAGGGAGAGAGGAGAGGGGGCAGAGGCTGACGGGTGGGGTCCCCCTGTCGGGGCCCTCGTCAAACTCTCGCTAAAGGGCGGCGAGGCTCACCGGCGTCGAAGGAGGGCACGGCAAGGGAAGCTGAGGGCAGGAACGGATCCCTCGCACTCCCGCCGTTCGGATGGTGGTCGAGGTGGTCGTCGGGGCTCAGGGGTTCGCCGGCGACGAGGTGGCCGCGGCGGTGGGGCTCGGGAGGTGGTCGCCGTCGACGCCTCCGACTGCAAATCGACCGGGGAGGAAGGGGGAAATGGTCAGGGCACTGAGGGGAGACCGAAAGGAGAAATAATGGGACCGGAGTGGTGCCCTATCGTGAGATCGACAGTGGCCCGAGGCGGCGGTGCCGAGCTCTATCCCGAGCACCGAGGGAGAGAGGAGCTGGAGCTCCGTTGGGGGTTGATTGGGAGGGGAATGAAGCAGCCAAGGGGGAGAGAGTGGTCCGGGGGGCTGTTGGTGTCAAAACCGGCGGATCTCGGGTAGGGGGTCCCGAGCTGTGAGATTTGGATCGATGGGTAACAAGGGACGGAGGAGACGGGTTTTACCCAGGTTCGGGCCCTCCTATGGAGGTAAAACCCTACGTCCTGCTTGGTTGTATTGATGTGTATGAAGATTAGAGAGTCGGTCTACCTCGAGATCAATTAAGTAAACCATAGATGAGTTTCCCCGTCTACGAACTAAACCCTCTGGCTTATATAGATACCAGGGGTCCCTAGGGTTACACATAGTCGGTTGCTTGCCGAAGGAGTAAACATGCCTATTCTATCATCTTAAGCTTGACGGACACGCCACGGATCCTTAGGTTTCCTCCCTGGTCACGGGGTATTCGGTCAGTCCGATCCTCCAACGAGTGGCCCACGAGTCCGGCCCGTAAGAAATAGGCCGGTAGTCCGAGGACCCCTTAATCCTGGACTCCCTCAATAGCCCCTGAACTAGCCTCCAATGCCGAGGTATGTAGTCCGGACGATCCTGTGCTCCAAAGTCTTCGGCTTGCGAGGCGAGTTCTTCTCCCCCTCTCTGTTCGGTAAACAATAATCCGGTCTCGATCGTCGAGGTGTCGCGGGGCCCACACCATTAACTCCACCGCCCCTCGATCCCGGTGCGCCAATGGGAGACGGGCGGCCCAGCAGCCTTTTATAGGACTACCCTACCTACAAGCGAAGGGGAGGAACTGCCCATTTAAGCAGACTGAATCGTGGCCTAGGCAACCCCTTCCTCTTCCTCGCCATCGAAAAGCCCCAAGCGAAAAAACTTGAAAATATGGCGAGCATCCCCGGCTCCTCCTCGCGTCCTCACGGCCCCCTTCCCGGAGATTGGGCAAGTTGTTCAGTATCTCTCCTCCAGCTGTGCAACCTTGAGACCCAGGGTTATCTTCCCGCCTTGGATCTGCCGTTTACCCGCGCCGGATTGACTTCTTTTAATGGTGAAGCCTTCACAGAGAATTTCCCTGTTCCACACAAGGGAGAGCGGGTATGTTTCGTGTCCTTCCTCCTGCGGGGCCTAGGATTCCCGATTCATCCCTTCTTGAGGGGACTATTGGAATTTTACGGGATCCAACTCTATCATCTCACCCCTAGATCCATCCTGCACATTTCGGGCTTTGTTGCCCTCTGCGAGATGTTCTTGGGCTGCGAGGCCCATTTTGGTTTATGGAGGAGGTATTTCTGCCTTGTCCCCCGTACCCGAGGTGGGACAATTCGGGAAGTGGGCGGAGCCAAAGTATGGCGTATAGCCGGGACGGGGTATCCCGTGGGGACCCCGAAGAACGAGTCCGAAGAATGGACCTCGGAATGGTTCTATATTGAGGACATTCCCCTGTTCGACCCAGCTCAGAGGGGTCTGCCCGAATACTCCGACGCTCCTTTGAAGAAAAGGTTCAACTGGCGACCAAAGAGTCCATCCCAAGAGGAAAGTGCCGAAGTAAAGCGCCTAGCCGCCCACGTGAGGCTACTAGTTCACAGTAAGCTAACCATCATCGACGTGATGGCAGCCGTCATTGCTCAATGTGTTCAACCCCTTCAACAAAGGATACACCCCCTGTGGCGTTACAACAGAACAAGTGACACCACCCATTCCCAACGGCTGGGTCCTGCTAATCAGGCGGCAATGGCGGCCATACTGGATCCATTGTCCATTATTATGCTGTGCAGGACACCATAACGGTGTACCACGCCGGATATAAAGTCGACTACCGGTCCGGACTTAGCCGACCTTACTGGTTTTGCTTCGATCCATTTGGTGACCTTGTCGACCATGACCAGTAGATATTTATTTTTCTTGGTCCCCCCTTTAAGTGGTCCGACCATATCCAGCACCCAGACCGCGAAAGGCCAGGTGATCGGAATAGTCCGAAGAGCTATCGGGGGCATGTGGCTTTGATTTGCGAATAGTTGACATCCAATACAACGTTGGACGAGTTCTTGGGCATCCACTCGAGCGGTGGGCCAAAAGAATCCGGCTCGAAAAGCTTTGCTTACTAGGGCTCATGCTGCGGCGTGGTGGCCCCCCATGCCTGCATGGACTTCGGCCAAAAGTTATCTTCCTTCTTCCTCGGATATCCACCGTTGGAGTATCCCGGTAGTGCTTTTCTTATATAACTCACCCTCAAGGACTTTATAGGCCTTGGCTCGCCGAATTATGCGTCTTGCCTCCGTCTGGTCGTCGGGGAGTTCTTGGCGGAGAAGGTAATCAAGGAAGGACTCGGTCCATGGTGGGATTACTGCCATGACCTCATGAGCCGAAGGCGTTTCTTCAATTATGGAACCGCTGATGATTTGCTCATCTAGTTCATTTATAGGACGGACAATCTCTTCCATACTTATGGCTCCAGCGCCATTATTCACGTCCTGCCATACCACCGATGGCTTAAAAAGTCGTTCAAGGAAGGTGTTTTTTGGGACGGGGTCGCGCTTGGACCCCATACGGGCGAGTATGTCAGCAGCCTGATTGCTGTCTCTAGCGACATGGTGGAGTTCTAGCCCCTCGAACCGTGCGGATATTTTAAGAACGGCATTTCTGTATGCTGCCATCTTTGGGTTTTTAGCATCAAACTTGCCGTTGATTTGAGAGATGGCGAGATTAGAATCTCCCCGTACTTCAAGCCGTTGTATGCCCATCAATGCTGCCATCCGAAGGCCGTGCAATAGTGCTTCGTATTCGGCTGCATTGTTGGAATCGGCATACATGATATGCAACACGTACCGGACGTTGTCTCCCATGGGAGACGTGAGGATAACTACAGCCCCCAGTCCGGCCAGTGTCTTGGATCCGTCGAAGTACATCATCCAATGGGAGTATGTACAATATTCTCTGGGGAGCCCGGCCTCTATCCATTCAGCGAGGAAATCGGCCAACACCTGAGATTTAATAGCTCGGCGTGGCTTATAGACGATTTCGAAAGGAAGGAGTTCGATGGCCCATTTGGCTATGCGGCCGGTGGCGTCCCTGTTATTGATTATATCGTTCAGGGGTACTTTGGATGCCACCGTGACCGAACATTCTTGAAAGTAGTGTCTGAGCTTTTGTGATGCCATAAACACTGTATAGGCTATCTTCTGGTAGTGCACATATCTGGACTTGCATGGCATTAGTACTTCTGACACATACTAGAATGGCTTTTGCACCCGGAATTTGTGACCCTCATCATCTCGTTCGACGACGAGCACCGCACTAACCACTTGATTGGTGGCCGAGATGTATAGTAACATTGGTTCACCGGCACCTGGTGCCGTGAGTATGGGGTTGCTGGCCAGCAGTGTTTTAATTTCCTCTAGTGGAGTCGTTGCTTCATCGGTCCACTCAAAGTTTTTGGTTGGTTTCAGCAGCCTGTAGAGCGGTAAAGCCTTTTCACCAAGGCGGGAGATAAAGCAGCTCAAAGCCGCCACGCGGCCCGCCAGCCGTTGGACGTGCTTTAGCTCTATAGGAATCGCAAGTTGGGATAGGGCGCGGATCTTAGCAGGATTCGCTTCTATTCCTCTATGGGAAACAATGAATCCGAGTAGTTTACCGGCAGGAACTCCGAAGACACATTTGTCCAGATTGAGCCGTATATCATATTCCCGAAGACTATCAAAAGTTTGCCCGAGGTCGTCTATCTGCTGGCCGACATGTTTGGTCTTGATGACCAAGTCGTCCACGTATGCCTCGACAGTTTTACCGACTTGTTTTTCGAGACATGTCTGAATCATACGCTGGTATGTAGCACCTGCATTTTTTAGCCCGAAAGGCATTGTGTTAAAGCAGAAAGGCCCGTAGGGTGTGAAGAATGCAGTTGCAGCTTGATCGGATTCCTTCATTTTAATCTGATGGTATCCGGAATAAGCATCGAGGAACCACAATGAGTCGTGTCAGGCTGTGGCATCAATAATCTGGTCTATGCGTGGTAAGGGGAAAGGGTCCTTGGGGCAAGTTAATTAAGGTCTTTGAAATCGACACACAGCCGCCGGGATTTATCTTTCTTCTGTACCATCACCAGGTTTGCCAACCACTCGGGGTGTTTGATTTCTCTTATTAATCGGGCCTCCAGTAATTTTGCTAGTTCTTCGCCCATGGCTTGTCGCTTGGATTCGGAAAATCGGCGCAAAGCCTGTTTGACGGGCTTGAAGCCTGTGATTATGTTCAGACTGTGTTCTGCTAGCCGTCGTGGGATTCCTGGCATATCTGAAGGATGCCAGGCAAAGATATCCCAGTTTTCTCGTAAAAATGTTCGCAGTGCTTCGTCCACCATGGGGTCCAGCTGAGCTCCGATGGACGCTGTTTTATTGGGGTCCGTTGGGTGTACCTGAAATTTGACGATTTCGTCTGCAGGTTTAAAGGACGTGGGTTTGGGCCTCTTGCTAAGGACCACATCATCCTTGTCCACTATTGACCGGAGTGCGGTCAATTCCTCTGCTGCAGAGGTCTCAGCTAGTGCCTCGAGGGCGAGCGCTGCTGTTCTGTTTTTGGCTCGAAGGGCTGTATGCGGGTCACTTGTGATTGTGAACACCCCGTTTGGGCCCGGCATTTTGAGCTTCATATACCCGTAATGTGGTATAGCTTGAAATCTTGTGAAAGCATCACGCCCCAACAGAGCGTGGTAACCATTGTGAAAGGGCACAATATGAAAGAGAAGTTCTTCTGATCTGTAGTTCTCGGGCGTGCCGAATACCACATCGAGGGTAACACGTGAGGAACAACGTGCCTCTTTCCCAGGGATAATCCCACGAAAGGTTGTGTTGCTATGTTTGACGTGGGATCGGTCGAACTGCATTTTTTCCAACGTATCCTCGTAAATGAGGTTTAAACCACTGCCGCCGTCCATTAGCACCTTTTGTAACCTGAAACCATCGACGATGGGGTTGAGGACCAGTGCGGCAAGTGTTCGGCCGGGGCGGGTGATTGGTTGATCAGCTTCTCCGAAGGTGATCGGTGTGTCTGTCCATGAATTCGTTGCTGCCACCTGATAGATTTGCTCGAGTTCTCGAAGAGCTCTCTTCATCTTATTCCGTGAGGAAAACGTTTTCTAGATCATCAGGATCTCGGCGTTGCATTCTTGTGGTGCTGTTAAACGTCTGCCTGGAGGTAGGGCGTCGAGGATGGCCTCTCCACTTTTTGCGACCTGCCTGACGACCCAGCAAGCTCTAAGGCTGTGAGTCGCGCTTGTGTTCAGTAATACAGAGTGTATAGGGCATGGCTTGTCTAATAGCCCGTCAAGGACAGTTCTGACTTCCGTAGGGGGGCCTATTCTTTTTTCAGCGGGTTCGTGTTCGGCCGGCCGTTTCGGAGGTATTCGCTTTTTCCGAGCTCCTCTAGGGTGTTCGGCAGGGGCGGATCCGAAAAGAAACGTTCGGCTTGCCAGGTGCTTTCCATGGCGCAATATTTTTGTACCAGGCCCGATAGCTTGGTGAAGTCATGAATGTGACGACGGGCTAGGGCATTGAGGATTCCTTCATTGTGGAAATTGTGCCTGAAGATTGCTATTATCTCCTGGCCACTAGAGTCTGGTACTCTGTCTTTAATAAGGAGGAGTCTAGCACAAAAATGTTGGACTGATTCCCCTGGCTGTTGTTTAATTTCCCACAAGCCTGGTAACTTGGGCTCTCCTACGCTGCTTGAGGGGTGCTCGACTTGGGTGGTGGGCAGGGAAAATTTTAGTTTCTCGCCAGGATGCGAGTCCGGGATCACGGCATTTGACTCCTGCGTCATCACGAGATCCGGCGTGGCGAGTTCGGAGTCCATATTATAAACAGGACCCCTCTGCGTGGGTTCTAGTTCGCGGGCTAGATCGGCGGCCGATCCCGGGCTATTTCTGGTATGGTTTCCGGGCTCCGGATTGTAGGAGAGATCCTAACGGTCGAAAACCGGGATGTAAACTGTTTTTAATTCCGGTAGTTGAGAGGACGAGCCTCCGGCCGGACACTCAATGGTGGCGACTAAGTTAGTGATCGGTGGGGTATGAATCTCCCTATCGTCGGGTTTAAACCCGATCCAGTCGTAGATTGAGGTTTGGCCGTCAGTCTCACCCATGGTTTGAATCCGACCAAGCAACTCGTTTAATGACGAGATGTCGGCGGGGTCCATGTCGCTGGAGTGCATGGGGTCGATCCGCAACGCCATTGTCCCAGGGTCGCTCGACGACGCACTCGTGTAGTATTTGGCCGCGGCAGATCCGGACATATTAGCTGGGTTGGGCGTTATGGCCGATCCAGGGACAGAGGCCACCTCAGCGGTGGGACCTGCTGCCTTCGGCGTTAAGGCGTCGGGGCCTGTGGGCTCCTCCATGAGAGCTGAGAGCTTTGTTAAAACGAGATCTCCCCGGGAGTCAGCGACGAACTCAAGGTTCCCGAATCTGACTTCCTGATCAGGGATGAAACTTCCGACCTGGACAAGATGGCCGGCCGGATCGGCATGCGATATGATGCTGCCGAACGCGAAAATCTGACCAGGAACGAAAACGTCCTTGCTGCGGACTTCCTCGCTGATGATAAGGCGAGACATCGATTCCTCTTGTGATCCCACATCGGAACTCTCAATGAAAGCACCAATGTCGGTGTCAAAACTGGCGGATCTCGGGTAGGGGGTCCCGAGCTGTGAGATTTGGATCGATGGGTAACAAGGGACGGAGGAGATGGTTTTTACCCAGGTTCGGGCCCTCCTATGAAGGTTAAACCCTACGTCCTCCTTGGTTGTATTGATGTGTATGAAGATTACAGAGTCGATCTACCTCGAGATCAAGTAACTAAACCCTAGATGAGTTCCCCCGTCTACGAACTAAACCCTCTGGCTTATATAGATACCAGGGGTCCCTAGGGTTACACATAGTTGGTTGCTTGCCGAAGGAGTAAACATGCCTATTCTATCATCTTAAACTTGACGGACACGCCATGGCTCCTTAGGTTTCCTCCCTGGTCATGGGGTATTCGGTCAGTCCGATCCTCCAACGAGTGACCCACGAGTCCGGCCCAAAAGAAATAGGCCGCTAGTCCGAGGACCCCTTAATCCCGGACTCCCTCAGGGGCCTTCTTATAGCCAGGCCGCAGTCCACCGCACGCCCGTGCGCCGGCGAGCTCGTGGCCGAGGCTACAGGCCATGGGGGCTCTCAAAAATGGGTCAGGGGCGTTCCTTGGCGTCGTCTAGTACCAGCGGAAGGGAGAGAAAGAGCGGGGGAAGGCTCTGACGCCCGCGCATGTGAGCCCCGTGGTTGGCCGAACCGGGCGGCGCCGGGCACGCACGCTGGGGGTCGTCGGAGAGAGAAAGGAGAGGGAGCCGACACATTGGAGGGTTGCAGACGTCGAGAGGGACACGGGGGGACAGCTTCCCCCATCCCAAAGTTGTCGGGGAGCCTCGGGATTCTCCTGCTATAGTGCGGGAGCGCACTGTAGCACAATCCAGAGCGCCGTTATGGCATGCCACGGCATGCCATTGGCATCCAGGGCGCGGCCAAGCTTGTCTGCTAGCTTATGGCTTTTCTGGAGATGCTCTAGGAGCTAGGGGGAGCTAAGGAGAGAGGTAATGGAGTGGGGGAGAGCTAAATTGGGTACTGATCTTGCTGTCCAGAGGGTAAAATGAGGGTTGTACCCCCTCCAATGATTGAGTCTTGGCAAGGAAAACTAGCTGGAGGTAAATGGGCACTAGGAGGAAGTGTGGTAAAAATTTAGACTCAAGGAGAAGGAGTTAGATGGTGAAAGCAGTAATTCTTAGAAATGACCAGAAGGTGTTAGATGATGAATTGGCCAAGCAAATGAAGTTTTTTTGCCGTGAGATTTAACAGGAAGAAATAGAAGGTAGAAATATGGTTGATCACCAAGTTTGAGCCCTTTTGAGCAAGGTTGACAATGGAAACTTAGAAAACCCTAGAATTCAACAGAACCTAATTTCGGTAGATCCAGGCATGCAATCCTATTCTCCCAAATCCACCACTTGGTGTGGTATCATTATTTGGGGGTTACAACATGCCCACAAAGTTTGGGGTCAATAGGACAAACTTCACAATGTAAAGTTGCTCAAATTTGACTCTGGACAGGAATGGTTTTGGAATATTTTGGTGGAGCAAATCAATTGGGATTGATATGAAACTTTGCAAGATCATCACATATAGCATGTGTGACTTGCTGGAATGTTCCTGGATTTTATTGAGAGTATTTCTTATAGAAATATTTCAAAAGCTTGATTTAAGCAGAAAGGGTTTTGGAGGGTTTTGCCCATTATTTTGAACATGACCATGTGTTGAAACTCATATATATGGAAAATATATATCCATTGAGTTTCCCTAAATTTTCTCAAATATTTTAAAAGCATTTAAATAATTTTTCCCTATGAAAAACCATTTCTGGCATTAAGAAAAAGCCTTGAAATAAAATAGTGAAATAATCTTAAAAAATAATATTTGGTGGTTTTGGGGAGTCATATATATAGTAGGTTCCAAATAAAGTCTTTGGTGCAAAACATTCCGCACAATTTGAGGACTTGCAGTGCAAATCTCAATTCAGGGGTTTTTGAAAACCTATTTTGGCTAAATCCTTTTTGGCTAAAATATTATTTGATAAAAATAGTTTTGGGTACTATACACATGGTATGATCATTGGGCAAGATTTTTGGATCAAGGAAGGTGAAGGTGGAGAGAAGAAGAACCTATGAGTGCCATAACACAATCAACCAAACAAGCAATCATCAAATAATTCAAAGAAGCACATGCACTTAAAAAGTTTTAAATGGTTCCAAATTTTGTAAATCCATAGCATAGCAAAGTGATACAAACAAAGGGTGTGACAATGAGTCAAAGTATTCTTCCCTATTCCTTTTTACTTTTTCTTTTTGCAAGCATCATGTGGTGAGGAAAGATCTAGGCACATATATCCAGTTGGATATGAGTGAGCATGAGTTATTATTGTTGACATCACCCTTGAGGTGAATACGTTGGGAGGCGAAACTATAAGCCCGTATCTTTCTATGTGTCCGGTTGAAACTTTTTGCTCATGGGTGTGCTGTGAGTGTTAGCAATCGTAGAAGACTAAATGATAGGTCAGTGTGTGGACTTGCCAAAAGGCTCGGACACGAGACCCTTCCTGAAAATATTATGAATTGTAGTTGCAAAGTTGACTGGGAACATAGTTTGTTGGTTTTCAATAAGGTTTATGCTTTATACTTCTATGTTGTGATGAATAGTTACTTGTTCATGAGAAGCTATATGATGAAGTTATATAACAAAAGTTATATGAATAAGTTATATGATAAAGTTTTTTGGTCTTGTGATAATAAGCATGATGCTAGTATGTCCGTATTTTGTTTTTATCGACACGTCTCTCTCAAACCATGTGGACATGTTTTTCGATATCGGTTTTCGCTTGAGGACAAGCGAGGTCTAAGCTTGGGGGAGTTGATACGTCCATTTTGCATCATGATTTCCTACTGTTATTTATAGTGTTTTTATGCATATTAATGCTTTATGGAGTAATTCTAATGCCTTTTCTCTCATAATATGCAAGGTTTACACAAAGAGGGAGAATGCCGGCAGCTTGAATTCTGGACCTGAAAAGCTAGGCCCCCCAGGCGCGCCCTGGTGGGTTGTGCTAAGCCCATCCCACCTCCGGTGCCCATCTTCTAGTACTTAAGGTCTTTTGACCGTGAAAAAATAAGGAGAGGACTTTCGGGGGCAGGAGCACTTTTGCCCTCCGGCGGAGCGATTCCCCTGGAGGAACTTCCCTCACGGAGGGTGAAATCGAAGCCATCGTCATCACCAACACCCCTCTCATCTTTGGGAGGCCAATCTTCATCAACATCTTCAACATCACCATCTCCTCTCAAACCCTAGTTCATCTCTTGTGTTCAATCTTTGTACCAGAAATTCAGATTGGTACCTCTGGGTGACTAGTAGTGTTGATTACATCTTGTAGTTGATTACTATATGGTTTATTTGGTGGGAGATCATATGTTTAGATCCATTGTGCTATTCCATACCCCTCTGATCTTGAGCATGAATATTATTTGTGAGTAGTTACCTTTGTTCTTGAGGTCATGGGAGAAGTCATGTTGCAAGTAATCATGTGAATTTGATATGTGTTCGATATTTTGATGATGTGTAAGTTGTGATTCCCTTAGTGGTGTCATGTGAACGTCGACTACATGACACTTCACCATCCTTGGGCATAAGGGAATGAATTGTGGAGTATTTATTAGATGATGGGTTGCTAGAGTGACAGAAGCTTAAACCCTAGTTTATGCGCTACTTCGTAAGGGGTTGATTTGGATCCAAACGTTTAATGCTATGGTTAGATTTTATCTTAATACTTTTCTCATAGTTGCGGATGCTTGCGAGAGGGTTAATCATAAGTGGGAGGTTTGTTCAACTAATAACAACACCCAAGCACCGGTCCACCCACATATCAAATTATCAAAGTAGCGAACGCAAATCAAACCTACATGATAAAAGTGACTAGATGAAATTCCCGTGTACCCTCAAGAACACTTTGCTTATTATTAGAGACTGTTCTAGCCTGTCCTTTGCCACAAAAGTATTCGGCTACCTTGCTGCACTTTATTTACCATTACCGTTACTTGCTTGTTACCAATTATCTTGCTATCAAACTAACTGTTACCTACAATTTCAGTGCTTGCAGAAACTACCTTGCTGAAAACCGCTTGTCATTTCCTTCTGCTCCTCGTTGGGTTCGACACTCTTACTTATCGAAAGGACTATGATTGACCCCCCCTATACTTGTGGGTCATCATCGATATGCGTGTAAAACGAATAGGGAGTCGACCCTTCTAAAGATAACCAGGGATCTCCTCTTATATCTCAAGGGGTTACCACAGTGGCTAAAATGGTCTTTGCACATGGTAAACAATGTATATCTCCATCCCAAAACCGCTGGCAATTGCGGTAGTGGGAAATACCTAACTCTAGCGGACTAGGATAGACGCATTAAATGCGTCGTGAGGTGGCACGTTGGCGACGCCTCCCAGCAAGGATTTCCTCTCCTTCTGTGCCATTCGCCCAACTACCTCTTATTCTTTTGCCACGCAATGGGACGGGTGTAATTAAAGCTCTGATGTAATCCAGGGAAGCAGCTACGTGCCCCGACCAGCCTCACCTACCTGCCTGCCCGCTCGACACCTGGCCGATGTAGACAACCTGCCCAGCTACATGGAGCGATGGCTTGGCGGGTAGAGACCTTGGTGGGTACGTTGTCGCCCGAGCCTCCCGGCAAGGAAGGCTTGCCGGTCCGCTCTATCCCTTGTACGAAAAGCTTGGCGTCCAGATCCAGCCCGGCAGGGTCCTGCTGTTCCGGATGCCGCGGTCGTTTGGTGCACCAGGCAAGGTACTAAGGGCCTCGTTCTTTAATACACCTAAAAGAGCCCCCGAGCCTGGGCCACACATGTGTCCGTGACGTTTGTTGGGCTAGGCCCAAAAACAATGCACAGATACATGCGGCTGCAATTTCCTGTGGTTTATACTTAATTTTCCCTTCCGCCCCTTCCCGTGATATGTATTGAATGCGAACCGCTGGGAAGAGGTGCGAGAAGGAGTTGGGAGGATGCGCCTGAAGAACCGCGTCGCATCGGCCCGAAGGAGCGCTACCTGCGTTGCGGATTCCCATTCGAGGCTTTGTTATTGGGGGAGAGGGACAGTCGCCCAAATAGTGCACCTAGCATCAGGCGGTGAACCTCCGAGTCGCCCAACGTCGCTTCGGCGTCCTACCCCTCTCTTGATTTCATCCCACGCGATGCGTGTAATGTGCGAGGGCCAGTATTGGTCGGGATGGGTGGTCACCAGTACTAGCTGTGTGCTAGTGCGCGCTCGCCCCAGGTCGCGAAGGGCCAACCACTCCTCTCCCCCGCCCCTATAAATAGGGAGGGGGCGAGGCGGAGTGTTGCTCATCCGCGCCCTTCTGCTCCAGCCTATCGTCCAGCGCCTTACCTTTTCTTCCTCCACCATCTCCTCCAGTGCACCGTTCTGTCATGGCGTGGGGTCGTGGTCGTGCTCGTGGGTCCGGCGCCGCAGCGAGGGGCGCCCCCCAGATCCCGATGCAAATAGTGGTGATGGCGGCGGGGTCAGCTCTAGCTCCCGTGGAAGGACGGCATCCAGGGGCATGGAGGAGCAGCGTCTCGGGGCCGTGGAGGGATGGCTCCGTCCATCCGCGGCGGTCGTTGCGGCGCCCCTCTCCCGCAGCCCCATGCGGGGATCCATGCGGAGGAGAAGGTGCAGGAGTTCGTTGTGGTGATCCCTCGGCGGCAGCGCAGCTGGCTTCGCCTCCTCGACCCTTTTGCGCGAGCCATGGAGAGCAGCCGGCCTCGAGGCTCCTCACTTCGGGCGGACGACTGATGCAACGGGCCCGCTTGGGTGGGTGTCGACCTCTCCGCCGGGAGCGCCATGTTCCTGACATGGGGGTGGAAGTCATTCCCTCCCTCCCATGGTCTGGGACCCAGGCATCTCCTCCACTTCAAGTTCGATGGCTCCGCCACCCTCTTTGTGGAGATCTTCGGGGTCTCCGGCATCCGCTTGGAGTGCTGCGCGGAGAGCTTGACTGGCAGCGATTACGACTCGTCCAGTGACAGCGACGACGACGGCATCACCTTCGGCATCAAGCAGGAGGAGTCCGACTAGGCGCGCATGGCATCGTAGCTAGGGTTTGAAGATCCGGGAACGAGGTTCCATCCACGAGGCCGCGATTCCGGATCAATTGCCACATCATAGTGGCAGATCTGCTTCCGGAGGCTGACAGGGGTGCTAGAGGAAATCGTACTCCGCCCTGACCTAGTCACCGTCGCCGCCGAGCTTGGTGTTCTCCTTATGTGTTTAAACCGTACCCAACGTAACCCTGCGAGGAAATGAAGAGACAATATTGGGTATCTTACAGGTGTTAAAGTTTCTTCGTGTATCGACGAACGTCTATTCCGCTTTACGCGATGAAACTGCGCTTGTGTGTTTCCATACTCTTGGCGCTTGCCGGCGTGCACGTTCCTCCCTCGCGCGCTTCTAAGAACGAATCCCGAGCACCCTCCGGTAGTACAAATATTAGCGACGCCACCCCATCGTCCTTGTCGCGGCTACCTGAGATGTTGGGTATGCTTCCAACAGTCAAGCACGCAAAAATTTTGACAAGGGCCCATAGCGCGCAAGTTTTGTTACACAAGCGCTAGCTTATCGGAGAGGAATGTTCGAAATTTGAAAAAAAGTTTCCGCAACTTAGTTTCCTTCTTTTTTTGTTATGTTTCTTGGTGTAAGGCAACCACTCCCGAACGCATCCACAGGTGCCTGTGTTGCCTCTCTCTCCCGGGAAGACTTGCGCGCGGGGGCCCCTCTTCTCCTTTTTGAGAAAAAGAAAGAAGAGAAAATAAAAGAGGCTAGGAATCTAGGTGGTTCACCAATCGCCTTATGCAATTGACAAGTGGTCACAACATCTCGCATATGCTACATGATAAATATGTACTTTGAGAAAGAGTTGTGAAATACTTAGCTTTATTAACAACGCATTGGGTCATCACCTGGCTTTGTACAAAGGATTACATCCCTTGCCGACATGACTTGCACAAAAGGGGTTGCCGGGCAGGCCTGACAACCGCGCCTCATGGGTGGAACTTGTAAAGACGCTCGATGTTCCACGAGTTTTGCACCGGGGTGCCATCTTCGGTCTACAGGCGGACTGCGCCAGGCCTAGTGACTCATACCACCCGGTAAGGGCCTTCCCACTTTGGTGTCAACTTGTTCGATCCCTTCGCGGACTGAATCCGTCGAAGAACATGGTCGCCTTCCTCAACAATCTTGGTGTGCTCCTTGCGGCTATGGTAGCGGCGCAAGGCCTACTGGTACCGAGCGGCGCGCATTGCGGCCTGAAGACGGTCTTCCTCGAGGAGCGTGGCATCGTCATGCCATAACCGCTCTTGCTGGTCGTCGTCAAAGGTCAGCACTCTCGGCGACCCGTAAGTGAGTTTCGTGGGGAGTACTGCTTCTGCACCATAAACTAGCGAGAAGGGTGTTGTGGGGACTCCGACTCATAAGTCGTGATCACCGAATGCACATGTACAATGATCCAAGAGATCAATGCTCACTGAACACATAAAAGCTGAATAACAAGAGTCTTACATCCATACATACCGCCTTACACAAATAATAACCATGATGGTCATGTCTTCCATAGATAAGGCCATGAAGGACAAAAAACAAACATAAACTCGCAGCGGAAATCTTGAAAGATAGCGTAGACCCATGCCATCTGCCTTAACCCTACAGGCATTCTGACTGGGAAGCGTCCTAAATCGCATGTTCATCACCAATGAATTCTTCACCATATTCCTCCTCTTCAATGCGTGGCCAATTAAATAACTAGTGGCAAGCCAATGAGTACTTCGAATGTACTCGCAAGCAACCCATGTTTGCAACAAGGTATAACAAAACATGATATAGCACTAAATAGGTATCTTTGCGAAAAGCTAATTTTTATGCAATGATATGTCCTATCAACATGTAGAAGCATGCATCATGAGGTTCCGAGTAACCATATGAACAGGTTACAGATATCAATATGAACAAGGTTTGAACATGCCATGTTCATTCATCACGTCGAGTCATCGACTCATCTCATGTATCTCTACCCACACACACGCCAAGTTTGTGAAAACATCTGGACATAGTTTAAGCAGCACGACCCAACTATCCTTGACCATGGACACGGCTATTCGAATAGTTTTACACTCTGTAGAGGTTGCACACTTTACCCACAAGAATCGGGGAACTTCCGTGTCATCCACGACTCGTGGTATATTACATACCCGAGGTAAGCACCTGAACAATGCCTTTCCCTTGACGACATTAAACAAAGAGTCCACTCGTTGGCCCACGTCTTCATGATGTACATCACATGAGACACGCTCAATCATTGTACCATCCATGAAGGGACACAACTGTGTGACCGGTGTTTTAAAAACAGTACATGGTCGCCCTACCAGGCATGACCCCGTATTGAGAGTGAACACGTCACGCCCGCCACTAGTAATGTGGGCTCTCTACTAGCATCGACCAAAGTAATCAACAAAGCCCATTCCCATAAGGGGTATCGTGGTTGTACATGTAAGCTTGGGACGGTCGACAAATCTTATATCTAATCCATTTTTGAAAACACACACACACACTCCTTTCTACGGTACACCACTTCTTTCTCAAGTGGTCACCTAGCTCATCTTCTCCCTTGGGCATTAGTGGCACCCGACGTGGTTTTCAAAAAAGTCTTTGAAAACATTTTGTGTGCAACACCATGCATTTTCCCATCTCATACGCGTAGCAACTACTTTAGCATCCTACCTAGTTCCCACCCACACGACTCTAAGCATAAGGTAGAGTCGTGTCATGCAATTATCAACGAGGACGTAATGGAGGCAACCCATAAAGGTGGTCACCATCATCATGATTCGATGCAACAAAGTAAGTGCTATATGCCATGCTAAAAGGGTTTCATAGACATGGTCAAAGTGTTGCTTGCCTGGCTCAACAAAGTCTCCGGGGTCTTCAAAATCTTCTGGTCCAACTCCCTCGTCAACAATGCAATCTATCGTCGCAAAGTAACGGGTGATAATAAGGCAATAGCACAAAACAAGGAAAAAGAATCACTCAGAAAAATGTCAACCCACTTTTTGTAAAATACGAGCTTTAAGACTAAAGATACAAAATTATTAGTTTCTGGTTTTGAGGTGACAAAAGTGGTGAAAATCCTTTTAGCAGTGGTTTTGAATATTTAAAACAAGGTTTTAAATAAAACCAGTACAGAAACTTTTTTCAAAAAGTTGCACAAGTGGCATCATTAAATAGCTAGGATTTTAAGATAATTTAGAAATTTGAATTACTGGATTTGGACAAATATTTCAATCTGTGGAAATTTTGGAAAAACTATCAGAAAAGAAAAAGAGAAGGGCTTCTGTGCCCCTGGGCCTAAACGGCCAGCCGAGCCGGCCCAGCCAGCTAATCTGGCCCGAGTGAGCCAGGTGCGCGCGCCCGCAAGGGTACAAACCTGTCTGGGATATAACTCCACGGTGTAACCCGCCCTACTGGATCGGTCAACACATCAACGGTCGTGTGACTCAGTTCAAAGTGGGTCGTGTCCCAAGTGCAACATAAGTTAAGTAGCACATGATCAAGACGCCCGGCAGCCCACTAACCCGAAGACGGTGGCTCAGAGCCCATGAAGCTAAGGATGACAGTTCAAGTTTCCTTAAAAAGCAAGATAAGTTAGAGATGTAGTAAGTCACGGGTCATAATATGACCCGGGCTCTACTGTAAAACCTAGGGCTTGACCTGTATATACAGGCAGGCCCCTAGGGCCGAAACTCTCAAGTTACAACCTCTTGATAGCTAGGTTAGCGATTCCGCACCCTTGTAATCGAGATCCATCCATCTAATACACAAAGCGAAGGACGTAGGCTATTACCTCCATAGGAGGGGCTGAACCTGGGTAAAACCCGACTCTTTCTCTCGCTTAACCCCTTCGAGTCACCACCAAGCGGCGATGGCCTCACACCTAACTCCTGTTACGAGGACATCTGCCGGGTGGATAACACCAGGACAGTTGGCACCCACCGTGGGGCTCTCGCCCGGTGGAGTTGAGTTCTCGAAGGGAGCCCTTCCAGGGTTCGGGAGTTACGTGGTCGGTCGCATGACCAAGAGCCGCCGCGGCAAGATCTACATCGACGACTCTGGATGGGGCCCCGACGCCTACTCAGTTGAGTATGGTTACCGGGTCCCCTTCGGCAAGCTCCAAGTCTTCATCGGCAAGATCGGCATGACGGTGCCCGAGCTGGACATCTGCTCCAACATTGTCGAGCCGGATTGGCGTACTCAATCCGGCCGACGTCAAGCCGGCCGAAGCAATGACGCTGTTGGATCTTCTCGGCGGGTCGATCCTCTGGACGAGCCGGCCATCAAAGAAGCGATCTTCATCAACTCGGACTCTAAACTTGGAGTCTCGCTTGGAGAGGAGACTCGCGAGGAGCGCCGTGACCCCCCTCAACAGGTCCCGACTCATGCTATGGTAACTACGGCGGCACAACTCACGTCCGGAGCCCTTGGCAGCTCTGATGAAGCACACGACGACTCAAGGAAGGAGCTCCAGCGGCATGATGGACAAGGTATTTTTCAGAAGAATCCGAGGCAGCTAAGTTGTGGTCAATACCACATGTTCACCACCAATACCTGCAAGCGGGACAACAAGGTCAAGAGAAGGGTTGTCAATATGGCTGAGCCAGCGATCCCTAGGTATCTTAAGTGGTCCGAGCACGCGATCACCTGGAGCAGAGAGGATCATCCCCCCCGGGATGACAATCTAGGCGGTTTGGCGTTGGTGGTGGCACTGCAAGTTGGAGGATACAGTCTGTCCAAGGTTCTCATGGATGGAGGCAGCAGCATAAATATATTATACTATGAGACCTTCCGTCGAATGAATCTGTCAGAGAGCACGCTGCTTCCTTCAATGACAGTTTTCCATGGGATCGTCCGTGGAAAGTCGGCTTATCCAACCGGACGGATTAAGCTCGACGTGGCCTTTGGAGACGAGTCCAACTACATGTGCGAGTCATTGATGTTTGAGGTGGTCAAGATCAAAAGCTCCTATCATGCTCTTTTTGGGCGGCCGGCTTACGCTCGTTTCATGGCTCGCCCGTGTTACGTCTATCTGAAGTTCAAGATGCCAGGACTTAAGAGGACCATAACCATGGACGGGAACCGGAAGGTAGCCCAGGAGTGCGAGGAAGGAGACACGGCCTACGCTGAGTCAGCTTGTGCCACAGAGGAGTTGAAGTTCTACACAACCAATGTTGACCCGGCTGATATGAGCCCTCTCAAAAAAACCAGTGCTGAGTCAAAACCTGAGCTCAAGTTCAAGCCGGCTGAAGACACGAAACAGATCAACTTCACTCCTGGCGACTCGTCCAAACAGTTCACCATTCGGACCGGCTTGGATCCCAAATAGGAAAGAGCGCTTATCAAGTTCATCCGTGAGAATCGGGACACCTTTGCATGGAAGCCATCTGACATGCCTGGAGTCCCGAGAGAACTTGCTGAGCACCACCTTAACGTAGATCCCGAAATGAAGCAAGTGTGCCAGTACCTCCATCGTTATAATGAGAAGAGACGCAAGGCCATTAGAGAAGAAGTGGCCCGGCTCCTAGCTGCCGGGTTCATTGTGGAAGTTTTTCATCCTGAGTGGTTGGCTAACCCGGTGCTAGTTTTGAAGAAGAATGGCACATGGCGCATGTGTGTCGACTACACAGATCTCAACAAGGCTTGTCCCAAGGATCCTTTTGCTCTTTCGCGTATTGATCAGATCATTGATTCTGCGGCGGGTTGTGAGCGTTTATGCTTTTTGGATGCGTACTTTGGGTATCATCAGATCAAGATGGATGTTGAGGACCAAGAGAAGACGGCTTTTATCACTCCCTTTGGTGCTTTTTGCAATGTCTCCATGCCTTATGGGCTCAAGAGTGCTGGGGCGACTTACCAGCGCTGTGTCCAGAATTGCCTCCAGCCACAGATCGGGCGTAATGTTCATACATATGTTGACGACATCGTGGCGAAATCTCAGAAGAAAGAAACACTGCTAGATGACATCAAGGAAACCTTTGACAATCTTCGGGTCTACAAGATGAAGCTTAACCCGGCGAAGTGCGTTTTTGGCGTTCATGCGGGAATATTGTTAGGGTTTATGGTCTCTGAGCGAGGCATCGAGGCCAACCCGGACAAGATCAAGGCCGTGACATCATTATCCGAGCCGGCGAACATAAATCAAGTTCAGTGGCTCACAGGACGCATCGCAGCTTTAAGCCGGTTCATAAGCCGTCTGGGGAGAAGGCGACCCCTTTTTACCAGTTATTGAAGAAATCGGGCGACTTCAAGTGGATGAACGAAGCCGGAAGAGCTTTTGAAGCGCTCAAGCAGCAACTTGTTAACCCGCCCGTCTTGGCTGCTCCCGTGGAAAAAAGAGCCTATGCTCGTGTACATTGCTGCCAATTCCAAGGTAGTAAGTGTTGCAGTTGTGGTCGAGCGGAAAGAAGAAGGAAAGGAATATCCGGTTCAACATCTGGTTTATTTCGTCAGCGAGATCTTGACCTTGTCTAAATAGCGGTACCCACACTGGCAAAAGCTAGTTTTTGGGATCTTCATGGCGAGCCGGAAGCTGAAGCATTATTTCCAGGAACACCCGATAACTGTGGTTAGTTCAGCACCTCTTGGCGACATCATACAAAACCGAGAGGCCACAGGAAGAATAGCCAAGTGAGCCATTGAGCTTGGTGACCACCACTTGAAGTACATGCCCCGAAATGCCATCAAGTCTCAAGCTTTGGTGGATTTCATCGACGACTGGACAGAGATATAGGGTTTCAGAGGATAGGCCAGATACCACGTATTGGACTATACATTTTGACGGGTCTAGACAGCTGGAAGGCTCGGGGGCTGGAGTTGTGATATCCTCCCCAAAAGGTGACAAATTTTGTTATGTCTTATGGCTCATGTTCCCGTGTACTAACAATGCAGCGGAGTATGAAGCACTCCTACATGGGCTTCGGATAGCCAAAGAGATGAATCTTAGCCGGGTCAGGTGTCTGGGCGATTCAGATCTGGTGGCACAGCAAGTTTTGGGGACCTGGGACTCTGAGGATCCTCTTATGGCGGCTTACCGACGAGCGTTCTCTGATGTGGCGGGTCACTTCCAAGGTTATCAGGTTGATCATATAGATCGCCGGCTCAATGAGGTGGATGATGCTTTGTCTAGACTTGGCTCCCAAAGAAAACCAGTACCGCCTAATGTCTTTCTGGACGTCCTTCACAATCCATCAGTCAAGTTACCGTCGGAGGAGGACATTGCTATCCCTGACCGGGAGGCGCAACTGGTGGCGGCTCTGTGTGTCAACCCCGATTGGACTGTACCATATTTGGCTTATCTGACCCGAGGGGAGCTTCCAGAAGACGAAGTTGACGCCCGTCAAATCATCCAGCGATCAAAATCCATGACAATTGTCAATGGCGAGTTACATCGCCGAAGCAGCACCGGCGTGTTTCAACGATGCGTTTCGCCTGAGGAAGGCCAGGGAATACTTAATGAAATCCATTCTGGCGACTTCGGACACCATGCCGGCTCACGATCGTTGGTTGCCAAGGCTTTTCAGCACGGGTTTTATTGGCTGACGGCTCATGCTGACGCTGAGGAGATTGTGCGCAAGTGTGATGGGTGCCAAAAGTTTGGTTGACAGGCTCATGTGCGGCTCGGGAATTGCATATGATACCAATTACTTGGCCGTTCACAGTCTGGGGGCTAGATATGGTTGGTCCATTCAAGCCGTCCTCTGATAAAAAGAGCCACCTACTGGTGGCGGTTGATAAGTTTACCAAATGGGTCGAGGCGGAGCCAGTCAGTAATTGCGACGCGGAGACCATGGTCAAATTCCTAAAGAAGCTGATTTTCCGTTTCGGTTACCCACACAGCATCATTACTAACAATGGTACAAATCTGTCCAAGGGAGCCATGGAGCAGTTCTGCCTACGAGAGCACATCCGGCTTGATTTAGCAGCGGTGGTGCATCCGCAGTCCAACGGGCAAGCTGAAAGAGCCAACCAAGAGATCTTGAGAGGGATCAAACCCCGGCTCATGGTGCCTCTTGAGCGAACGCCGGGTTGTTGGGTTGAAGAGCTCCTCTTAGTACTTTGGAGTATTCAAACAACACCCAACAGATCCACAGGATACACTCCGTTCTTCCTGGTTTACGGTGCTGAGGCGGTTCTCCCGAGCAATATTCGCCATGATTCGCCTCGGGTGACTACTTATGTTGAGGCGGATAATGAGCAAGCACGCCAGGACTCCTTGGATGCCTTGGAAGAGGAACGTGACTTAGCAGCGGCCAGATCCGCAATATACGAGCAAGACCTATGCCGCTATCACAGCCGTAAAGTCCGAAGCCGTACCTTTCAAGAAGGCGACTTAGTTCTTCGTCTGATCCAAGACCAAACAGGGATGCACAAGCTCTCCCCGCCTTGGGAAGGTCCTTTCGTCATCAGTCGAAACCTCAACAATGGTTCATATTACTTAGTCGACTTACGAGAGGATTCATACACTTCTCTGGAGGAAACAACCTGGCCTTGGAATATCGCACACCAGCGGCCTTATTACACTTAGGATCCACCAGCTCACCTTTTTTGTAATTCTTTTTCCTCCCCTTGCAAAATTTTGTATATACTTCTTTATGTTCAAATATAATAAAGCCGGCATCCTCGAAACTCGGGGCTTCTGCTGTTTCAGCCTATAAATTGAGCATGAGTATTTATTGTTTTGAAACATTGGTCACTTGGGGGCTTCCAACTCATCGAGTTTAGCTTTCTCACCCTCTTGACCCGGCAAAGACGCCACTAATATGGTAAAACCTGCATGTATGTTTGATGCGACTCCGATCAGATGACCCCATGTACTCTTAAAAAGTTAATCCTTTTTGGACCCTGAACTTTTAAGGTTAAAACATTGGCTTGAGTCATGTGAGAGCCGGCATACAGAGAACTAGGATAAACCATGGGTTATTGTGCCCGCTTCATGGAAGCAAGACTTGAGCCTCGAAAGCCAGTCTCTATTTTTCTCCGAGTCTCATTGAGCCGGATTATATATATGTGTGCTTACGTTTTTTCAGGTACAAAATTATCCTTGCCACGAGCTTATATTCGGATGGCCGGGTTATATAACTGAGTTCATATCATGACCAGTTTACGGATCACTTGTCATCATGTTATTAAAGGGAAAAATCAATTATCTTGCATTTTGAAAGAGCAGGCCATGGTGCCGGCTTACTCCAGGTTTGCTTTGTGGGCAAAGATGGCCCGAAATCAAACAAGGAAGAGGCAGACGCAAGGAGTGCCACGAGCATGTTAACAAAGAAGCCTGTCAAGTCAGAGTTTAAAAGGCTGGCAAAAGGCGCCAAACGTGCACGATGGCACGACAGAGCAAATTCAAAGTTATGAAGAGTACTAATCCTATTATAGGCCCTTAGTGGAGCCACATAATCCTTCGCAAAAGTTTGTCTCGCACCAGGCGGGCTCGTTTGACGAGGCGACTCATCCAGCTTTCAAGCCGTCTTCAAGATCTATCAGCAGCTGCCTCTGAACCTGACCCCGCCGGCTCGACGTCATCATCAACCTGCTGGCCTTTCTGTTGCCAACGAATTGAGAGCAAAGATTCAAAATTTGCAGTCCCTTCAACAAGAGCTGACGCATCAATGTCAGGAGCAAAAATTGTCTTATGGCGAGGCGGCACAAGGTCAGACGGTTCGTCCTTGGGTGCACTGATGCGTTCATTATCAGCATTGTAGGCTGGATGATACTTTGAAAGACTCACCTCGTCGGCTATCAAAGACGCCAGTGGCCGGATCTCCAAAAGACACTTGGCGTAATCTTCATGACTGAAGGCTGAACCGTCAAGTTTAAATTCTGGGAAGCCGCCTTTCAGCTGCTCCACATCCAATTCTGGCAAATAAGCCTTTGCCCGAGCAAGCGCCATGTTCGCTCCCACACGAGCCGCCGATTTTCGAGTTTCAATCACCCATTGCGGCACCGTAGAGAGCTGTTTCAACATGTCTTTGATGCTTCTCGGAGGATACTTCAAGTTTTTCACAGCCATAATGGAGTATACGGAGCCCGTGAACAGCTGCTCTACGTACGTGAAAATGGTCTTCAACTTCACAATTGGCAGCTCTACGAGGTTGTGATTTTTTTGCCCTACATATGAGACAAAAGTTTAATAAGTCGCCACCAGGTTTACAACGCCGGCACATTGATGAAAGCAAGGCAAAGCACGTACCAAAGATTGCTGTCAACATATCATTTATCTGCTTCACCAGAATGGCATATTTTTCCTTCACCGGGCCCAAGTTTTTCTCGGCTTTCTCTGCACGTTTGGTCAAGACAGCTTTCTCCGCCTCGAACACTTTGACGGCTTGTTCTAGACGTTCGTTGGCTTCACGGGCAGAATTTTCAAAGTAATCCGCCATGGACTCCGCTTCGGTTTTCAATTTCTTTTCTTCCTTGAGCCGTTTCTGCAGTCTCACAGCAACAGACTCAGCATCATCACAATATCCCTGATGGATACATAACAAGCAGCAGCAATTATGGTTTACAAGTCTCAAGAAGATTGCAAGCAAATATCCTTGACACTTGGGGGCTAATGTAATTCAGCTCTCTTCAAGTTAAAAATGGAGAAGACCCGACTCATCTCAAGAAGATGAGCCGGCCCTTGGGGGCTACAGGTCAAACTTCTTCAGTCTTAGAAGACCCGACTCATCTCAAGAAGATGAACCGACCCTTGGGGATACAGGTCAAATTTCTTCGGTCTTAAAAGACCTGACTCATCTCAAGAAGATGAGCCGGCCCTTGGGGGCTATAGGTCGAATTTCTTCAGTCTTAAAAGACCCAAATCATCCCAAGAAGATGAGTCGGCCCTTGCGGGCTACAGGTCGAACTTCTTCAGTCTTAGAAGACCCGACTCATCTCAAGAAGATGAGGCGGCCCTTGGGGGCTACATGGATATTACAGGTATTTAGTTATTCTATAAAAACCGGCTTATGATAACAAGCTGGTCTTTGGAAGCTAATGGTAAATATGCAAGTTAATGGTGAAAGGGGGAGATTACCTCATATTTTTCCTTCATAGCATTTATCATGCTCTTTTCAATTTCCGGCTCTCAGATAGCCGGGTCAAGTACTCCTGATATAGGTCTTCAACACCAAGTATGGACAAATCTAGGGATTCTATCTTGGCCTTTCCCTTGTCCAAACTTACTGGATCATCCTTGCTCACAATTTTAGCTAAGGAGGTGGAGACAGTGGGTGTTTGCCAATTTTCTCTAACAAACACAACGTCTGGAGCGTTGTGGTCAGATGACTCAAATTCAGGAGCAGCATCCATAAAAACCGGCACATTCATTCCAGGCATCTCAGTAGTAGCCTCCGGCTCTGCCCTCGCATCAAATTCCTTTTCAAGAGTAGAATCAACCATTGGAGTCATCTTTAGTAGAATTGGCGCCTCTTGGCTCGTCGGTCCAGAGGATGACTCGCCTTTCCAGTTGGACACAACGGCTTTGGCCCTCGATTATTAGTACAACAAAAGTTATCATAAGTTCAGATCAATACAGAGAAAGATACAATATGTACTTCGCAAAAGATGAAATGCTTACCCACGATTGACATTGAAAGGGGGAAGCTGTGACGCGCTTGAGTCGCCTGATGATGAAGGAGAATCCTGATAAAGGGAATCTGACGGACTAAGAGGTTGTTTAAACAAGCCGGCTCTAGGGCAAGAATCAGTTGGACTGTGGGGCACCTCATGGCGTGGTTGGCGAGCTGGCGGCGCATGAGGCAAACTAGGGTCTTCATCATCCTGAGCCTTGCGTTTCGATGAGGCGGCCAATTGTGTGTTCTTCAAAAGAGAGTCAGGAGTCATATGAGCTTCTGGGTGTGATAATTTAACTTTCCAAAAGGCTTGTCTTGGTTTCCGAGGAGCAAGCATTTCTGAAGGATTAAGCGGAATTGGAGTTACCTCAGCTTCGCTGGCTTGGCTACATTCCGAGTCATCCTGACAAGAAGGCGCATCAGCAAGTTCATTAAACAGACAGCCGAGAGAATCAAGTTCTACCTCAGATTCTTCCTCCGAATATGACACGGAGACTGGGGCGTTCTTTTTTCCCGCAGCAGGAAGGGAGGCTTGAGATTCAACTTCCCAAAAGTTAGAAACCACCTGCAAATATATAAACATATAGAAGTAAATGGCGAATCGAGAGAAGCATGGATAAGTGACAATGGAAATAGTTAATATCCGAGGCGGCGGGTTGAGAAGGTAAAAAGGACCCAGGCCGGTGACGCTACATAACTCCTTTGAGACAGAGAAGAACTTTTTTGTCTCCTTGGTCAGAACTTTATCGGCAAGATTCTCGCGGGAAAAACGTTGAGGATCGTTTGAGGCACCTGAATAATCACACATCAGGCCGTCCCTTAAACTGACGGGTTGGATCCGCCACTTTAACCAACAACGAATCAGATCTATCCTGGTTAGGCCATGTGCGGTCAGGGCTCTCAGTTTTGCATGAAAAGGTTCTGAGTTTACTCTCTCTTCTTTAGTTGGCGAACTCGGGAATTCCATTTTACCAAGTCTCTCTGATATGAAACTCGGCAAGGGATTTTCTCCTTCAGGTGAAGTATCTCTGCAACAGAACTAGGTCTTGTTCCACCCTTTGGGACGACTCGCCAATTTTGATTCGGGGAAGCCATTTTTCTTTCTCTTTTGAATGGTAACGCCACCAAGTTCGTAGGAAGCACCGTTTTTTGTTTCCGTCTGACTGTTGAGATAAAAGAACTCTCTGAACAAAGTAATGGATGGCTCAATCTAGAGGTACACCTCACATAACACTTGGAATTGACAAATGTTTGCCATGGAGTTCAGACTAATGTCTTGGGGCCTGAGCTTAAAGAAGTGCAAGTGGTCTCTGAAAAATTTTGAGTCGGGAGGGAGGAAACCCCTGCGCAGATGATCAGTAAATACTACAACCTCCCCTTGTTGCGGTTATGGGGTCGATTCTTCTTCAGGAGCTCGCCATTTTATGTTTTTTCGAGCTGGCAAAAGGCCCTGATCCACAAGGTTCTCCAGGGTGAGTTTGGACTCTTTACTCTTTGCCCAGTTACAAACTTTGGAGCTTTTCGAAGCCATGGCGGGTTATACAGTAGCTACAAGAGTAGTAAGGAGAATAAGCTGGAGCAGTTTATAAGTCGCCCATATTAGAGCAATGTTATAAGCCGGCTAAATTTGTGGAGGTCAAAGGGATATCTTCAACACTTAGTGGCAATACTGGGTCACAAACAGTTTTCTATAAAAGTTCCTCTCTGGGTGGATCTAATTAAGCGAAGAAAAATAGTGATATATACGTTCTAACTGACGGAACAACCGAAACTGCGGCAGTCCAAAGGGGAATCCTTGATGGTTTGTTTTAGATCTACTTTAAAGAAAAATAAAGCGGAGGACGTTCTACAAATACGCTGCAATGAGCGGATGATGACTGGATCTACTAATAAAGTTTCAGATGAACATTATGAGACTGCCAAGAGCAACAAAAAATACTAAATCCCTAATGGGCGGGGATTCGTACCAGATGACATTGGAGCAAGGACGAAGATGCTTGAGTTCGCCTCGACGATCGCGAAAAGGCTTGACAATGCCGGCGATGGAACGGAAGGACCTTCAAGTCGCCCTGGGAGCTTTTGCTGAAGCTCAGTCAATGGAGAAGTAGGAGGAGGAAGACAATGAGGAAAAACTCTAGTGGGGTCCAGCAGGGCATATTTATAATAGGAAGCATGTGAAGCGGCACCGCAAAAAACGAAGCAACCGTGGTAAATTTGTGGCTACAAGCGCGCCTCGATTTTCGCACCCACCTAGAATTGGCGGGGTCTTTGAGGGGATACGTTCTTATGGCTTTGAAGAAACAACGGTCAGCAAAGATGATGTCATGATAAGTGAACGATTGGGGAAATGACAAGTGTGGAAGCAGAACAAGCCGGTGTTGTGAAGTCTGCTGAAGATATCAATTCAAAGATGAGTCGCCACAGGAAAAGGTGAGCCGCCACAGGAAAGAAAAATCTATTGATATGAATAAATTCAAATAAGTCTGGGGCCTAATGTTGGGGATATAACTCCACGATGTAACCCGCCCTACTGGGCCGGGTCAACACATCAATGGTCGTGTGACTCAGTTCAAAGTGGGTCGTGTCCCAAGTGCAACATAAGTAAAGTGGCAACTGATCAAGACGCCAGGCGGACCACTAACCCGAAGACAGTGGCTCAAAGCCCATGAAGCTAAGGACGACAGTTCAAGTTTCCTTAAAAAGCAAGATAAGTTATCGATGTAGTAAGTCACGGGTCATAATATGACCCGGGCTTTATTGTAAAACCTAGGGCTTGACCTGTATATAAAGGCAGGCCCCTAGGGCCTAAACTCTCAAGTTACAACCTCTCGATAGCTAGGTTAGCGATTCCGCACCCTTGTAATCGAGATCCATCCATCTAATACACAAAAAGCAGGACGTAGGCTATTACCTCCACAGGAGGGGCCAAACCTGGGTAAAACCCGACTCTTTATCTCGCTTAACCCCTTCGAGTCGCCACCAAGCGGCGATGGCCTCACACCTAAGTCCTATTACGAGGACATCTGCCGGGTTGATAAAACCACGACAAAACCCGACAGGCGGGGCCTAGCCACCAGCGACAGAGAGGGGAGGCGAGAGAGAGGTGAGGATGATAGGTGGCCCCCACCTATCATCTTCAACCTCGGGTCACAGAGGGGCGGCGAGCTCACCGACGAAGGTAGAGGGAACGGCGAGGGCAGCCAAGGGTGGGAATGGAGTCAGCGTCGAGGTGAAGCTGGTCGCCGGAGCCCAGGGATTCGCCGGTGATGAGGTGGCACGTGGAGGGGCTCGGGAGTTGGTCGCCGTCGACTTTTCCTAGATGCAAGAGCAAAGGGAGGAGGGGGAAAATGATCGGAGGGCTCCTACAGGTGCAGATTGAGCGAGGGAGGAGGTGGAGGAGGCCTGCACTGACCGGACGTCGGCGGAACCGACGCGGCGGATCCGAGCTTGATCTCGAGCTCAAGAGCTGCTGGAGAGGAATGGGTGGAGCAGGGGGTCGATTGGGGGCACTAGAGAGGGATCAGAGGGGATATACGGGCTCGGGAAGGCCTTATATAGGCTGGCCCGTGGTCCACCGTACGCTGGTGCGCCGACGAGGTCGTGGCCGAGGCCAGAGGCCATGGGAGGAGGCACGGGTGTGTCTGGGGTGCTTATGGGGGTCGTCCACGTCCAGAGGGAGAGAAGAGAGAGAGCGGGGAGCTAGCGCGTGCGAGGCCGGGGGTTGGCCGAATCGGCGGCGATCGGTACGTGTGGGAGGGGACAGACGGAAGAGGAGAGAGGAGAGGGCCGACCGCGTGCTGTGTCACGGACGCCGAGGTGGCCTCGGGGGACACGTTGGGGAGGCCCAAGGCTGTCGGGGCCATGCATTGGGCGGCGGCTACAGTGCGGGTGGGCATTGTAGCACCCTCTAGAGCATGCAAATGACCAGCATGGCTGCTTGCCCACGCGCTCTAGAGTGCCCCACCTTGTCCACTAGCTCCTGGTGCAAGTGGAGATACCCTTTTGATGCTTACGGGCTAAGGAGAGGGGTAGAAGTAAGGGGAGAGGTAGAAATGGTGCTGGACGTGGCTGTCTAGGGGAGTAAAAGTGGTGTGTTCACCCCTCCATGATTGAGCTGAAGCCATGAGAAGGTTACTGGGGTGTAAGGTAACTCTAGTGAGATGTGGTAAAAACTTGGGGTGAAAGAGAATAGTGAAAAAGGTCATAATAGGGTTTTTACCAAATCACTAGAAGGTGTTTGATGAGTGTTTGGGCAAGATAAATTTTTCCACTTGCTGTGAGATTTAACAGGATAAAATGGTAGGTAAAAACAAGGTTGATCACAAGGTTTGAGCTGGTTTAAATAAAGTTGACAATGCAAACATTGTAAACCCTAGAAATGAGCAGAAACTAACTTTCTTAGATCTATCCATGAAAATTTATTCTCCTTAATGCACCAGTTGGTTTGATGGCATTATTTGGGGATTAGAGAATGTCCACAAAGTTTGAGATCAATAGGAGACAGTTGGCAATGTAGAGTTGCTCAAATTTGGATCTCGACAGGAATGGTTTTGCGGCACTTTTGTGAATCAAAACAATTTGGATTGGAGAGAAACTTGACAAGATCATCACATTAGGCATATGCGACTTGCTAGAATTTTCCTGGATTTATTTGAAAATATTTCTTGTAGAAATATTTCAAATGCTTGAAATAGGCAAAAATGGTTTTGGAGGGTTTTGTCCAATATTTTGAACATGACCATGTGTTGAAACTCATATATATGGAAAATATATGTCCCCTAAGTTTCCCTAAATTTTCTCAAATATTTTAAAGAATAAAAATATTTTTTCCCTATGAAAGACCATTTCTTGCCTTAAGAAAAAGCCTTTAAATAAAATAGGAAAATAATCGTTAAAAATAATATTTGGTGGTTTTGGGAGGACTTATTTGTTGTAGGTTCCAAAGAATTAATTTGGGGCAAAACATTCACCCTAATTTGAGGACATGTAGTACAAACCTCAATTCGGGGGTTTTGCAAAACCTTAATTGAATAATGCTTTTTGGCAAAATAAAATTGTATAAAAATAGTTTTTAGTCCTATACACGTGGCATGATCATTTGGCAAAGAGATTGGATCAAGTAGATGAGTTTTTAGAGTATGGGAGTTCTTGAGAGAAGAAGAAGAACCTTAGAGTGCCAAAACACAATCAACCAAACAAGTAAACATCAAACAATCAATTCATGCACAAGCACTCAAAAAGTTTTAATTGGGTCCAAATTTTATAAACTCATAGCGTAGCAAAGTGGTACAAATACAGGGTGTGACAGACCAACCTACTTACAAGAATCTCGTCACCGAGATTCCTAGGCTAAGCGCTAAAAAGATAAGGGAGCTCGGATCTAAGATAGTCTTCACGCTCCCAGGTTGCTTCTGCTTCGGTGTGGTTGCTCCATTGGACCTTGAATTACTTGATGGTGTGGCTTCAGGTGCAACGCTCGGCTTCATCCAAAATGCGGACTGGCCTCTCACGATAAGTGAGATCTGGCTGAAGGTCAATGGCTTGATGATCGATGTCCTTGTAGAGGTCGGGGTGGTTGGGAACTTGGAGACACTTTTGGAGTTGTGACACATGGAAAACGTTGTGCACATCTGATAGCTCGGAAGGTATCTCTAGCTGGTAGGCAACTTCTCCTCGTGTTGCGGTGATCTTGAAGGGGCCGATATATCTTGGTGCTAGCTTTCCCTTGACGTGGAAGTGATTGGTTCCCTTGAGAGGCGTCACTCGGAGGTAGACATGGTCTCCGACGTTGAGGTTCCCTTCTCGGTGGCGGGAATCGGCATAGCTCTTCTTCCTTGACTTGGCGGTCTCTAGGCGTTCTCTGATCTCTGGCCAGTTGAGGGGAGTACGGCACTTGCGTCCATACAACACCTCAAATGGTGCCATCTGAAGACTGGACTGGTAGCTGTTGTTGTAGGAAAACCCGGCGAATGGTAGGCAATCTTCCCATTTGGCTCCATATGCCAAAACACAAGCACGAAGCATGTCTTCGAGTATTTGATTTACTCGCTCCGTCTGTCCTCCGGTCTTGGGGTGAAAAGCAGTGCTGAAGGATAGCTTGGTTCCCATTGCTTCTTGAAACTTCTTCTAGAACCTCGAGGTAAACTGGGTACCTTGGTCTGACACAATCTCCTTTGGAACTCCGTGAAGGCTCACGATACGGTTGATGTAGAGGTTGACTAGCTGGCTTCCATCGTAGGTGGTCTTGACGGGAATGAAATGGGCTACCTTGGTCAGATGATCGACAATGACCCAAATGGAATCATGTCCCTTGCTTGACCTAGGCAAACCGGTGATGAAGTCCATCCCGACCTTGTCCCACTTCCATTCAGGCACTTTGAGAGGTTGTAACAATCCAGCGGGTCGCTGATGCTCAGCTTTGACTCTCTAGCATATGTCACACTTAGCAACAAAAGTGGCTATCTCTCTTTTCATGCAATGCCACCAGAATCTTGCTTTGAGGTCTTGGTACATCTTGGTTCCTCCAGGGTGGATGGAATACAGAGTGTCATGGGCTTTTTGCAAGATCAAATTCTTGAGCTCAACTTTGTTGGGCACGCAGATGCGAGTCCCAAACCATACAACTCCTTGCTCATCCACTAAGAATCATGGGGCCTTGCCTTTCTTAATCTTCCTCTTGATGCCTTCAATACTGTCATGACCCTTCTGGGCTTCCTTAATATCATCCATCAAGGTAGGTTTTGCTTCCAGGTTGGCTAGGGAACTAGGTGCGACTAGTTCCAGGCCAAAGCTTTCAAGCTCTTCATATAAGGTAGGTAGCCTTTCCTTAATCATAGCATTCAAGGAACAAGCCTTTCTGCTTAAGGCATCTACTAACACATTGGCCTTTCCCGGGTGGTAATGAACACTGAGGTAATAGTCCTTGATCAACTCCAACCATCTTCGTTGCCTCATGTTTAACTCCCTTTGAGTGAAAATATACTTCAAACTCTTGTGGTCTGTGTATATCTCACATCGTTTCCCTAGAAGGTAATGCCGCCATATCTTCAAGGCATGAACTATAGTTGCCAGCTCAAGATCATGAGTGGCGTAGTTCTCTTCGTGAGGACGTAGCTGTCTGGATAGATAGGCTATGACTCTGCCTTCTTGCATCAGAACACCACCAAGCCCGGTTCTTGATGCATCACAATATATCAAAAACTCTTTGTGAATATCGGGGGTGGCCAAAACTGGGGTTGTTGTCAATCTCTTCTTGAGCTCTTGGAAGCTTTCTTCGAACTTCGGCATCCATTCGAACTTATTGTCCTTCTTCAAGAGCTGATTCATGGGTCTAGCAATGCTTGAGAGCCCTTCGACGAACTTGCAGTAATATCCCCCGAGTCCGAGGAAGCTTCTGACTTCCTTCACATTGCTTGGGAATGGCCACTCAGTTACGGCTTCGATCTTGGCAGGATCCACTGAGAATCCTTTGGCAGTCAGCACATAACCCAAGAATCCAACTTCATGCAGCCAGAACTTGCACTTAATGAATTTGGCATAAAGTTGGTGCTCTCGAAGCTTGTCTAGGACCAACCTCAAGTGTTGCTCATGCTCTTCCTCAGATTTGGAAAAAAATGAGTATGTCATCAATGAAGACGTCAACAAACTTGTCCAAGTACTCCATGAAAACTTTGTTCATGAGGTACCTGAAGTAAACTGGGGCATTGGTTAACCCAAATGACATGACCGTGTACTCGTACAGGCCATAACGGGTTACGAATGCCGTATTCAGAATGTCTTGGGGTCTGATCTTCAGTTGGTAGTACCCAGACCTCAGGTCGATCTTGGAAAACACCTTGGTACCATTCAGCTCATCAAACAGGTCTTCAATCTTGGGGAGTGGGTACTTGTTCTTGATTGTGACTTAGAGATCGGTAATCGTCACAGAGTAGGATAGTACCGTCCCTCTTTGACACAAATAGAACAGGTGATCCCCAATGAGAGGCACTAGGGTGGATAAATCCTTTTCTGTGCTGCTCAGCCAGTTGCTTCTTCAGTTCAGCCAACCCTTCGGATCCCATTCTATAGGGCTTCTTATAGATGGGTCCTTCTCCGGACATTAGCTCAATGATGAACTCAATGTCATGGTCAGGAGGCATTCCGGGCAGCTCAATAGGAAAGACATCAGGGTATTCACATACCACTGGCACTTGGTCCAACTCAATCCCCGACGGACAATTAACCTGTGGGGCTTGAGTAGAGGCCGGGTTGGGAACATACTTGAGTTCAACTCCTTTGCTATTGGTCATGGTGAAAGTTCGCTTGGCACAGTCTAGCAAGCCTTGTTGCTTGGTTAACCAGTTCATGCCAAGGATCACATCCAAGCCTTGCGAATCCAAGATTATGAGGTCTGCTAGGAAGTCTACCCCGTTGATGTTAATCTCAACTCCTCTACATCATATCTTGGTTCTCAACTGCGATCCTGGGGTTTGCACCAACGTGGGACTACTCAAGGGTGTAGGATTCATACCACTCTCTATTGCAAACTTTCGGGTAACAAAGAATATGAAGCTTCACAATCAAATAGTATGGTTGTCGGGGTTGAGTTGACAAGGAACGAACCTAGTATGATGTCTAAGTCGTCCTGGGCTTCATCAGTGGTGACGTGAGTCACACGACCCTTGGCATTGTTGGGCTGGTTGCGGGGACCTTGGTTCCTTGGTGGTGCTCCACGGACTTGACCTTGGTTTGGCGCATTGGGGCGCGGTGCATCTGGCTTCTTGTTGGGGCACTGCCTACAGTAATGCCCTGACTGACCGCACCCAAAGCAGGTGACTTGACCTGAGTTGTTGTTGCCACCATTGTTGTTATTGGGGTGGTTGTAAGATGCCTTGTGTTTGGCATACTGCTGAGGCTGGTAGCTCGGACGAGGTGCAGGAGCTCTAGCCTGCTGAGGCTGATAGGTTGGCTTGGCTGGGGCTGGCTGCCAGGGGCGAGGCTTCTGGTTGCTGGAACTACCCTTGCTGATCATCTTGCGCTTGCGAGTGTCTTCCATGGCACGACGCTTGTCTTTGAGCATGAGAGCCTTGTTCACCAAGCCGAAGAAGGTCCAGTAGTCGCAGACAATGAGTTGATACTGCAGAGCTTGCTGGAGTCCTTCCATGAAGCATTCCATCTTAGCGGCCTAAATGCTGACATCTTCAGGGGCATACCTCGATAGCAATTTGAACTTCTGCATGTACTCCTTGACAGAGCTACTTCCTTGCTTAAGTGCTCGGAACTCACGCTTCTTGAAAGCCATGATCCCAGAAGGAATGTGGGTCGTGAAGAATCCTTCCTTGAAATCAGCCCAAGTGATCACATGATCGCCTTGCATGACCTTGAATCCATCCCACCAAGCTCTGGCGGTACCTCCGAGGCAGTGAGAGGCATAAAGAACCTTCTCACGATCCTCATTGCAATTGACCAGTGCAAGGAGGTCCTGGATGGTGTGGATCCAGTCATCGACATCCAGAGGTTCAACATTCTCGGTGAAGGTTGGGGGCGAATTCCTCATGAACTCCGACAGAGTGGAGCGGCCATTGTCGTTCCTTCCTTGATGCTGTTGTTCACTAGGGCCTGAGCCATCTGCTGGATAGCAGCAGAGTTGGCCTGGCGTTCCTCCTGGAGAACTTGGAAAAACTAAGCTATGGTCATGTTCTCCAGTGGAGGTGGTGGCGGAGGGATGTCTCAATGTGGCTGCTCCTGGTGAGCTCCAGCATGAGCAGACCCACCAGCTCCCTGCTGCTGGTAGAGTTGCCGGCATCGGGGTTGCCAAAAGTGTTGGTGTGGGTTGCAGTCACCATCATGTTTGGAGCAGCCAAGTCAACCAACTAGGACAGAAGAGATGGGGGAGCAACAATAGAGAAAGCGTGCCTAAGGGGGTTGGTATAGTGTAAGTGTGATCAAACGGAGGTCGAAAGACCAAACACATAATATTAAGATAAGATAGACGATGGAGTCGCTTACATGTTGCCTAAGGCAAACGCGCGACTTGCATCGGGACACAAACAACCAAAAACAAAAAACAAGCACACATGGTTTCATATGAACCATTACATGGACTCGACATCGCATGAGGGGTACATGACTTATCCTTCCCTAGGGGTTCTCGGACTCAAGTGGTGGAGTGCTCGGTCTCGTACTCACGCTCCTCTGGGTCTTCCTCCTGATCGTCATCCGTACGGGCGTCGTCTCCAGTCGAGGGGGTTGGAAAACGAGGAGGTCCATCCCGATGACGCTTCGCCGGTGGGTAGGTGAAGAGCGCACGGTACTCCTTCACACTCATGCGACTACGACGTGTGGGTGCATCTCTAGCTGGGGGTACTCCTCCTCTGTAAGTGATAGCTGGTCGTCCCTCGGGGGCTCCATCCTTCGTGATCGTGTCTGGCTTCTCCTTGGCTTGACGAAGTAGCTCACGTGTGTGGTGAAGTTCCTTTTGGATCTTCATGGACTCCTTAATCAGGTTGTGAGCCAAACTGTCGGCGGAGAGGCTTAAGTAGGTCTGGAACCTAAGTGGCGTGCCATCCTCCTTGGATGGGACCAACGTCCAACTCTCGCCATTGCCATCCTTCCTAGAAGGTAGATAGCGAGTAGCTGGCTCGTCCGCCTTCTCTGGAATGATGTCTCAAAGGTGGATAAGTGCCTTGCGTGCAGCTGTCTCGACTGCGAAGGCCAGTGTCTCCATTTGTGGTCCTTCAAAGAACCAACTCGTCGGGGAGGCGTTTGCCTTCACGAGCACGTCAACGTGGTACTCCTTCGTGACGGCATCGACCCAGTGCTAGTGGTAGAGGAAAACGGCTGGTCAGTGATACTGGCACTTCTCGAGGCTATCCTCAAGGAGTAGGGGAAAGCCGGACGTTTGGAGATCCTCAGGTACGATGGTTCATCTACAAGGATTGAAGGGAGGAGAGTCAATAAGGGTTTGAAATAGACTAGAAGAGAAGCATACAAACTATTGCACTTAGCAACTAGGTATAGTTTTTGAAAAGGGTTTTTATCCTAACTTACGTCCATGTTAACTAAGGGCTTCCTACAGTTAGGATGGCTCTGATACCAGCTCTGTGGGGACCCGGACTCATAAGTCGTGATCACCGAATGCACGTGTACAGTGACCCCAGAGATCAATGCTCACTGAACACACAGATGCTGAATAACAAGAGGCTTACATCGATACTGTCGGGGTAGACAAACAGGGGTGTTCATTTCCCCTGACTTGTGCACGGACAATAAGCCTCCGGCCTTCATGGCCTAAGCCCGCCAGGAAAAGCTACCACACCACCAAGCAAGCATTCAAGACCCAGACTCCAGTAGCAGCAACCTACAAAAGGCCAAGCAACATCGGCAAGACCAACGCAACAGCCCAGGACGGGCCCGAAGCGCGCCAAGCCCATCCCCGGTGCCTGTCGGGGACCTAGGCATGTACACCTTCAGGAAGACCCACCAAGGCATCCCCCGGCAAGCGCGAGCCGATCGGCCACTGCTCCACCGCATCGCAACGCCAGTCACTTGTCGATGCGGTGTCGAGCCCCCAGGTGGCTAAGTGGCTCTCGCTAAGCATGTGGTGGCTTGCTGGAAGACAGGTTATGCCCCCTTCACACCCGTCCATAGGCGTGTGAAGCTGTGGTGCGATAGTTACCTAGAGCGGAGGTCGAAGCTTGCCGGGGATGCACCTCCGCACGCCACCTAGACTGTATTTATGGCAATTTGTCCTAAGTGCCAGAGTTAGGTATGATAGCTCTGTTAGCTGTCTAATCATCAGACAATGTCTGTTTTGCCATTGTGGTTGCCCCTTGAGCTATAAAAGGAGGCCCAAGGCAACCGAGCTCAAGATTCGGACCTTTGGACACTGGTACTCATGTAGCAGCTCTCCTCGACGGCAACCCTTGCCAGGATCGAGCGCTGCGTGTTCTTCATGTTCTTTTGATTAATCCACCAAAAGCAGGAGCGGGGTTTTAGGATTCACAGCGGCCCAAACCTGGGTAAAAACACCACCGTCCCGATCGTCGTGCTACCTTACGATGTCCTCTCTTTGTGCAATGTGACCTCCCCCTGCCGAACCACAAAGGGGCCTCTGGTCCCATAGGTGATCGTCTACATCCGTGCCCCGACATCTTTGGTGCGCCAGGTAGGGGCACGTCGTTTGTGCGAACCCGACTTCGTGAGCAGCAAGTCGATATTCATCGCCATCTTCTTCATCCATGGCTCCCAAGAAGAACACCGGCGCGACCGCGCATCCATCCGCTTCGAAGGCCCTCTCGCACGTAGCCGAGAACGCCGTGTGTGCTGATGTGGCAGCGAACGAGGGGGGCATCGAGGGCGACGCGACGGACACAGGCGGCGCCGCCGTCGCGTCCCCCACGGCCAAAACCAGGGCAAGGAACGCCGGAAGGAAATGAGCCCACCTGACCCCAGGGAGGTGCGGCATGATCCGGTAGGCCAAGTAAATAAAGAGGTACTTGGCTATACCCTTCTCCCTCTCCTTCCCTGCCTGTGATCGGTTCTCCACGATGGCGGTACCATCGGTGTCGATAAGCTCGCATGAGGTTCGGTCTTGCATTTGTTCCGCCAGGGATAAATCCCGAGCCCTAGAGCGAATCCACTGGTTGACGCCCCCGGCAAACGAATCACGACAAGGTCCCGCCCGCCTATGCGCCCATCGCATAGGTCATCGCGGGGCCGTAGGTTGCGAAGGAAAGGAGGGAGGGCTCGGCCATTCATGTTTTCTACTCCGTTCCCGTTAGTTATGAACGTTTACATTAACCCGGCAGACTCATGCCACGGATTGTACTCATGACTAACGGATCTCCAAGTTTCTCCATTTCGCCTCTCTTCGCATTCCCTTCCCCTCAGGGTAGCAGTGGGTACACGCTCATGCGCGCACCAAGGAGAACGAAGAGGAGAGGCACCAGTGGATGAAGGGAGGGGCTATGAACGTGGATAAGAACGTGCCAGGACAAAAGAAAAGCCATGACAAAAGCTAAGTTGACATGGTTATCAACTTCCATTTGCATACCCCTTCATCAAACCAAAGGTTTCGTATGATAAATCCCGCGCGGGATGGGACCTTACCGTGTTTGTTTGCGCCCGTGTTTTCTTTCGAGCCTGCTCAACGAAACACGCGGCAGCATCAAACACCACCAAGGGAGATTTCGCCAGCAGCGTGCCCTTGCTAGGAGAATGCTAAGGATCCGTTCCTCAGGGCAATCGCGGCAACACGTTGTTGGCGGGTAACCAGAACAAGCAAGGAATACGATCATACGAATGCCAGTAGGGAAGCGAAGGGGATAGCATGCGTTTGCATAAAAACATCGGTTCAATAAACATTAAAACAAAAGAAGTGCATGCCCTAATACGAGATACCTACTGTGTCTTAAGTACAAGACGGCATGACAACAAGGAAAGCTCAAAGTTAGCCCCGGTGGCTCCCCTGGGTCCTTGGGACTGCAAGGACCCTGCCAGCAAGGGGACCGGCCTTCTTCACGACGGCAGAGGTGTAGGCGCCCGACGGCAGCTTCTTGAAACCGTCAGAGAGGTCGAGCTCCGGATGGAAGAAGGCGTGGTTGCTCAGGACCAGGAAGAGGATGTCGCGTGCCAGCTTCCGAGATTCGTTGGCAAAGCAGACGGCCCTGTCTTCCTCGTATGTCTTCAACCCCTCGATCAGGCCGTCGAAGACGAGTGTCAGCTTGATACTTGGAACCTCGTGCTTGCTCAATTTGCACAGCTCTTCATGTCCATCTGTGCAATCTGCGTAGTGAGGCATTCTGCGCAGTGAGGCGTTCACTGATGTCAATCATACTCCTGATCCAGATTCCGTGTTGCTCAATTTGGTTCTCCAGCTTTTCTTCAGCATCCTTCTGAAGGGTGTTCACGCTGTTCAAATCTGTCGGCAGCAGTTTCTCGCGGACCCCGGCAGACTCAAGGTCTTTCTCCAAGGAAGCAAGCCTGGATTTCATATCAAAGATGGTGTCATTGGCAGCATCGAGATCTTGTCTCTTGGATTAAAGTTGCGACTGCGCCTCTCCCAGGGTAGCTTCCACCTTTCGTGCTTCCTCCTTGAGGGCCTCGATCTCCCGTGTGCTCCCGGCAAGGTACTCCATCAGCTTGTCCAGTTGAGCCTCGAGTTTGGCCTTGGCTTCAGATGCCGCAGCTAGCTTGTCAGCCACTTTCTTCAGCTGAGCTGTGGACTCCAGGGAGAACGCGTCAAGAGTGGTCTTATGGCTGTCCTCCAGCTCCTTGGTATGCTGCCGAACGCGAGCCTCTAGCACCTCACCCTTGTGATGGACTGTAGCCTTGAGAGCCCCTTCCCAGCAGGAAATGCTCTTCTCTCTGGCGTCCAGAAGCGCTTCGCGCTCCGTCAGTCGAGCCTTCCTGGCAGCAACGTCCTCTTTGGCCATGGATAGCATCTCGTGCTGCCTCTTAAGAGAATGGACCTACCGGTTATACCACTCCCGCAGCTCGCTCCCCTTGTTCCTCAGCTGCTGGTCCACGAGCTCGGCCGAGTCACGCTGCTCCTTGACTGCCTGCCACTTGAGGCTATACCTTCTCTGCACGTCCTTGAGCCCTGCTGCTATGGATTCCAGAAAGGCCAAATCCATGGCACCATCAGCAGTACCATCACCTCCTTCAATCCTATGAGACAGCGGTGCCAGGATCCTATTGATTTCCTCGTCAAGGTCTGCGCCCACTGAAAAGGGTGAGCCAGGAGTTGTGGGACCCAACTGAGCAGTGACCAACGCCAGGTGTCTCTGGGAGATCGCAGAGCCGATGCCAGGGGATAGCTTGGCGAAGAGGGCCTCATGGACTGAAGGGGAGTCTTCTCCTCAACCACTGTATCAGGGCCAGACGCGCTGTCGGGGTTTGGTTCCGTCCTTTCTGAGGACCCCTGAACGTCCCCGGAAACCTGCCCAAGGCCCTCCGCGGCTGCAATCTTCATTGCCTCCGCGACAGCATCCTTCCCAATGTCAGCCACTTCTTCATGCAACTCAGGCTCTTCAAGTAGCGGAGCTGCGGATTAGAGCAATAAACAGAAGTATGGAAGTCAGAAATCAGTAAGGCACGTAAGAAGAGAGAATAGGGGAAGTAAAAATGCAGGCAAGTGGGATACCCGATGGAGGTTGCTGCGGAAGGACATTCCCTTTGCCCAGTGACATCAGTTGCCGGCGTGCGGTCTGTCACCATCCTTCCAGTGATGACCTCAACATGGGCAAGCTCTTCGGTGGAGGCCCTTGCCGGCGAATCTTTCTCATGCGCAACGGTTGACGAGAAATCTTGAAGGGAAGGTTCCTCCTGGCGAGTCTCTCCCTGATAATTTTCTCCCGTCTCCCTATTGGGTGTAGGGAGACGCCCTTCCTCATCCCTGCCGATGGACGAGGTCTGCGCTTGGATTTCACGAAGAGGGCTGGACCGGGGGCTAGGCGCGGGGTTCTCCTCCGCGTCTCCTGCCGGGATCATGCCTACCGCAGAATCCGGCTCTGTCGTGAATTTGGCCCACTTGTCCCTATGCGCAAGGGTCTTCTCGTCCTCGTCCCTGTTAGAATCAACCATACAAGATCAATCAAGAAAAGCAAGGATAAAGACTTTGACAAAGATTGAGATCGAATGACTCACTCCGAGGCGATGAGCATGGAGCCCAGCTCGTACGACGTAGGCGGCGGAGTTGATCTGCCCGTTTTAGATTAGAGGGGTAGGGCTTGGCGGAGGGACAGGGACTTCCGGCAAAGGCGAGCCTGGCGGAGAAGTTGGGCTTGACGGGGGGCTGGGGTTTGCCCCTATAACCCTCCGTCGCTTGACGGGAGAAGCTTTGGCTTGAGAAAGGCGGGAGGGTTGCCGGCGTGCTACTTCGCGCTCGCCTCCCTTGGAGGTCGTCTTCTTCACCTTCGATGGACCCCGCGAAGACGCAGGGGCCGTTGGTTCTCGGGTGATGCGTTGACGGAGGCGGCGCCCCGGTTCTGGAGCTTGGGGCCCATTTCGAGCCCCTCTTCCTCCACCTCTAGCTCTTTCGCCTCCTCCGCCTCGTTCCCCTCTTGGTTTCCTGTTGCCGCGGCCTGGGAGCCCCCGGCAAGCTCCAACCCGGCAGCCTCCCCCGGAGCAATATTTCCGCTCTCCCCCTCGAAAGAATCATCGTCCTCGGATTCCTCCTCCTCCTCTTCTCCGGAGGCTGCTCCCTTGGCGGTTCTGACATTCTTGTCTTCCGCAATCCAAGTGGCGATGAATGCCCTCTCCGCCGTCCTGGTTGGCGCGGTCAAGTTATCCTCTGGCCTGGAAGCCCTTTCCTCCAGGCTAGATACCCACTCCATCTCGCTGTCCAGGGTAGGCAACTCCCAATCAGGATTAACCACGAAGGCGTCGCAATTAGGCATCCATTGCAGGATCTGGTTCCGGGCAGAGTTGCGGTGCAAGGGGACGACTCCTGCCGGCAAATGGAATGGCCCATGGCGGCCGAACAGCTGATCGCACAACCAACCATGGCCATAAACTGCCAGGTTGTTGGCAGGGCCTGGGCACAATTGCATCCAGTCGAAAGGACCGTTGAACTCCCATGCAAACCTATCCCTCGTCTGCAATGGCGCTATGCGGCGACGGAGGAAGTCAGCCCCCACATGCTCAATGGTCAGCCCGACAGCTTTGAGACGGATGATCCCGTTCAGCTCTAGGCAGAGTTTGCCACCAGTGAGGCCCGGCTTGCCGCAGTCGCCGCCACGCACGACGCATCCGGCCCGCGCCGAGCAGAACTCAGGGGGCTTTGTCGTCCTTGATCCAGCACCAGTCGCCCCTCCAGTCTTCCCACTTCCCACGCTGCTGGCCAGGAAGGTAATCCCAGTCGTCCTTCTTGCCTTGGGGGATCCAGCTTATATTCCCCGAGCGGTGGGATTTGTCCTCAATCCGAGGAATGAAGAAATGCCTGAACAAATCCACATTGGGGGCGACTCCGACAAAGTTCTCGCAAAGATGGGCAAAAATCGCCATGCACGCCATTGCATTGGGCGTGAAGTCCAGAAGGTGGAACCCGTACACTGCCATCATGGCGCAGAAGAAATCAGAGTAGGGGGATTGAGGCCACGGTAGAAGTACGCGTAGAAGAAGCGGTACGAATCTGATGGCGTCTTCTCTTTGGGGTTGTCCGGCAGAACCACGGGCGCTTTATGCCCCTTTGTTTCTCCCCCCCCACATATAGGCGTACCTTTTGATCAAGGTATTAACGTCCGGGCTCGATGGGAAGATGACTACATCTCTCTGTCGCTGCTTCTCCAGCTCTTTCACATTTCTCTTCGTCTCCTCAGCCACTGGGTCCGTAGACGAGGCCGTCTGCTTCCCCTTGACGGCGGCCGTCTTCCGCCCCATCTCTAGAGCTCTCAAGGGCGGCGGATGATCTAGCGGCGCTCGGGTGGGCCGGAGACGGCGGCGGAAGCGGCTTCTCTTGGCTTGAGGAAGAAGAAGAAGGACGGAGAAACGGATGCGAATGAGCAGCGTCCCTGTACATTGCCCCTTTTATTTGGGGAACCCGCACAAGGGCTGGCTCTTCGCTATCTTTTTGGAAAACTACCATTTTTTACTGGCAGTTTTTACTCTCCAACGGCTACTCTTCCACGACCCGACGATCTACGGTAATTACGCGGAGTGGACGTGGGACGGGAGGATAGCATTTCTTCGACGCGTGTCCATGCACTATTTGGGGCCTAACCCAACGTGCCAAGCAACACGTATGGCTCAGGACCCGTGGCTTCTGTCGGGTACACAAACAGGGGTGTTCATTTCCCCTGACTTGTGCACGAACAATAAGCCTCCGGCCTTCATGGCTTAAGCCTGCCAGGAAAAGCTACCACACCACCAAGCAAGCATTAAGGACCCAGACTCCGGCAGTAGCAACCTACAGAAGGCCAAGCAACGCTGGCAAGACCAACGCAGCAGCCCAGGACGGTCCCGAAGCGCGCCAAGCCGGTCCCCGGTGCCTTCCGGGGACCAAGGCGCGTGCACCTTCAGGAAGACCCGGCAAGCCATCCCCCGGCAAGCGCAAGCCGATCGGCCACCGCTCCACCGCATCGCAACGCCAGTCACTTGTCGATGTGGTGTCAAGCCCCCAGGTGGCTAAGTGGCTCTCGCTAAGCACGTGGCGGCACGGTAGAAGACAGGTTATGCCCCTTTGACACCCGTCCATAGGCGTGTCAAGCTGTGGTGCGATAGTTAGCTAGAGCGGTGGTAGAAGCTTGCCGGGGATGCACCCCCGCACGCCACCTAGACTGCATTTATGGCATTTTATCCTAAGTGCCAGATTTAGGTATGATAGCTCTGTTAGCTGTCTAATCATCAGACAATGTCTGTTTTGCCATTGTGGTTGCCCCTTGAGCTATAAAAGAAGGCCCAAGGCAACCGAGCTCATGATTCGGACCTTTGGACACTAGTACTCATGTAGCAGCTCTCCCTGACGGCAACCCTTGCCGGGATCGAGCGCTGCGTGTTCTTCGTGTTCCTCTGATCAATCCACCAAAAGCAGGAGTAGGATTTTACGCTTCACAGCGGCCCGAACCTGGGTAAAAACACCAGCGTCCCGATAGTCGTGCTGCCTCATGGTCTTTGCTCTTTGTGCAATGTGACCTCCCCCTGCCGAACCACAAAGGGGCCTCTGGTCCCATATGTGATTTTGTGCATCCGTGCCCCGAGACATACATACCATCTTACACAAATAATGACCATGATGGTCAAGTCTTACAAAGATAAGGCCATGAAGGCCAAACAACAAACATAAACTCGCAGCGGAAATCTTGAAAGATAGCGTAGACCCATGCCATTTGCCTTAACCCTACAGGTATTCTGACTGGGAAGCGTCCTAATTCACATGTTCGTCACCAACGAATTCTTCACCATATTCCTGCTCTTCCATGCCTGGCCAATTAAATAACCAGTGGCAAGCCAATGAGTACTTTGAATGTACTCGCAACCAACCCATGTTTGGAACAAGGTATAATAAAGCATGATATAGCACAAAATAGGTATCTTTGCGAAAAGCTAATTTTTATGTAATGATATGTCCTATCAGCATGTAGAAGCATGCATCATGAGGTTCCGAGTAACCATATGAATAGGTTACAGATATCAATATGAACAAGGTTTGAACATCCCGTGTTCATTCATCATGTCAAGTCATCGACTCAACTGAGGTATCTCTATCCACACACACGCCAAGTTTGTGAAAACATCTGGACATAGTTTAAGCATCACCACCCAACTATCCTTGACCGTGGACACGGCTATTCGAATAGTTTTACACTCTCAACAGGTTGCACACTTTACCCACAAGACTCGGGGAACTTCCGTGTGATTCACGACTCGCAGTATATTACATACACGAGGTAAGCACCCGAACAATGCCTTTTCCCTTGACGACATTAAACAAAGAGTCCACTCGTTGGCCCGCGTCTTCATGTTGTACATCACACGAGTCTCGCTCAATTATTGTACCATACATGAAGGGACACATCAGTGTGCCCGGTGTCTATAGAAATAGTACATGGTTGCCCTACCTAGCACGACCCCATATCGAGAGTGACCACATCACTCCTACCACTAGTAATGCGGGCTCTCTGCTTTCATCGACCAAAGTAATCAACAAAGCCCCGTCCCATAAGGGGTATCATGGTTGTACATGTAAGGTTGGGACGGTCGACAAATCTTAAATCTAATCCGTTTTCAAAAACACACACGCACACAACTTGCTACGGTACACCACTTCTTTCTCAAGTGTTCACCTAGCTCATCTTCTCCCTCGGGCATTAGTGGCACCCGACGGGGTTTTCAAAAAAGTCTTTGAAAACACTTTGTTTCCAACACAACTCTAAGCATAAGGTAGAGTCATGTCATGCATGTAACAATTACTTTAGCATCCTACCTACTTCCCACCCACACAACTCTAAGCATAAGGTTGAGTCGTGTCATGCATGTATCAACGAGGAAGTAACGGAGGCAACCCATAAAGATGGTCACCATCATCATGATTCAATGCAACAAAGTAAGTGCTATATGCCATGCTAAAAGGGTTTCATAGATATGGTCAAAGTGATGCTTGCCTGGCTCAACAATGTCTCCGGGGTCTTAAAAATCTTCTGGTCCAACTCCCTCATCAAAAACGCAATCTATCGTCACAAAGTAACGTGGCATAATAAAGCAATAGCACAAAACAGGGGAAAACAATCACTTAGAAAAATGTCAAACCACTTTTGTAAAATACTAGGTTTAAAACTAAAAATACAAAAATTACTAGTTTCTGGTTTTGAGGTGCCAAAAGTGGTGAAAGTCATTTTAGCAGTGGTTTTGAATATTTAAGACAAGGTTTTAAATAAAACCAGTACATAAACTCTCTTCAAAAAGTTGCACAAGTGGCATCATTAAATAGCTAGGATTTTAAGATGAATTTATAAATTTGAATTACTGGAATTCGACAAATATTTCAATCTGTGGAAATTTTGGAAAAACTATCAGAAAAGAAAAAGAGAAGGGCTTCTGTGCCACTGGGACTAAAAGGCCAGCCGAACCGGCCCAGCCAGCTAATCTAGCCCGAGCAAGCCACGCGCGTGCGCCCGCCAGGGTTCAAACCCGACAGGCGGGGCCCAGCTGCCAGCAACAGAGAGGGGAGGCGAGAGAGAGAGAGGGTGATAGGTCGCCCCCACCTATCATCTTCAACCTCAGGTCACAGAGGGGCAGCGAGCTCACCGGTGACGGTAGAGGGCACGGTGAGGGCATCCAGGGGTGAGAATGGAGTCAGCGCCAAGACACCGATCTCGTGGAGGTGGAGTAGGTCGCCAGAGCTCAGGGATTCACCGACGACGAGATGGCCATGACGGAGGGGCTCGGGAAGTGGTCGCCGTCGACGTTTCCTAGCTGCAAGAGCACAGGGAGGAGGGAAAAATGATCAGAGGGCTCCTGTGGGTGCAGATCGAGTGAGAGAGGAGGTGGAGGAGGCCTGCACTGACCGGACTTTGGCGGACCCGACGTGGCGGATCCGAGCTCGAGAGCTACTGGAGAGGAATGGGTGGAGCAGGGGGTCTATTAGAGGCACAAGAGAGGGATCAGAGAGGAGAGACGGGCTCGGGAAGGCCTTATCTAGGCTGGCCCGTGGTCCACCATACGTTGTTGCATCGGCGAGGCCGTGGCCGAGGCCAGAGAACATGGGAGGAGGCACGCGTGTGTTTGGGGTGCTTGTGGGGGTCGTCCACGTCAAGAGGGAGAGAAGAGAGAGACTGGGGAGCTCGCACATGCGAGCCCGGGGGTTGGCCAAACCAGCGGCACTCGGTATGTGCGGGAGGGGAGAGAGGGAGGAGGAGAGAGGAGAGGTTCGACCGTGTGCCGTGTCAAGGACGACGAGGTGGCCTCGAGGGACACATTGGGGAGGCCCGAGGTTGTCGGGGCCATGCATTGGGCGGCGGCTACAGTGCGGGTGGGCACTATAGTGCGCTCCAGAGCATGCAAATGGCGGGCATGGCTCCTATCCCGCGCGCTCTGGGGTGCCTCACCTTGTCCAGTAGTTGTTGGTGCAAGTGGAGATGCCGTTTTGATGCGTAGGGGCTAAGGAGAGGGGTAGAAGTCAGAGGAGAGGTAGAAATGGTGCGGGACTTGGCTGTCCAGGGGAGTAAAAGTTGGCTTTTCACCCCTCCATGATTGAGCTGAAGCCATGCGAAGGTTACTGGGGTGCAAGGTAACTCTAGTGAGATGTGGTAAAAACATGGGTTGAAGGAGAATAGTGAAAAAGGTCAAAACAGGTTTTTTACTAAATCACCAGAAGGTGTTTGATGAGTGTTTGGGCAAGATAAATTTTCCACTAGCTGTGAGATTTAACGGGACAAAATGGTAGCTAAAAACAAGGTTGACCACAAGGTTTGAGGTGGTTTGAAGAATGTTGACAATGCAAACATTGTAAACCCTAGAAATGAGCAGAAATTGACTTTCTTAGATCTATCCATGCAAATATATTCTCTTTAATGCACCACTTGGTGTGATGGAATTATTTGGGGATTAGAGAATGTCCACAAAGTTTGAGCTCAATAGGAGAAAGTTGGCAATGTAGAGTATCTCAAATTTGGATCTGGAAAGGAATGGTTTTGGGGCACTTTTGTGAATCAAAACAATTTGGATTGGAAAGAAACAAGACAAAATCATCATATTAGGCATATGTGACTTGCTAGAATTTTCCTGGATTTATTTGAGAATTATTCTTGTAGAAATATTTCAAATGCTTGAAATAGGCGAAAAGGGTTTTGGAGGGTTTTGTCCAATATTTTGAACATGACCATGTGTTGAAACTCATATATATGGAAAATATATGTCCCCTGAGTTTCCCTATATTTTCTCAAATATTTTTAAAGCATAAAAACAATTTTCCCCTATGAAAGACCATTTCTTTCCGTAAGAAAAAGCCTTTAAATAAAATAGGACAATAATCTTTAAAAATAATATTAGGTGGTTTTGGGAGGTCTTATTTGTTGTAGATTCCAAAGAAATAATTTGGGCCAAAACATTCACCCTAATTTGAGGACTTGTAGTACAAACCTCAATTCAGGGGTTTTGAAAAACCTAAATCGAATAAATGCTTTTTGGCCAAAATAATATTTTATAAAAATAGTTTTTAGTCCTATATACATTGCATGATCATTGGGCAAAGAGATTGGATCAAGTAGATGAGTTTTGAGAGTATGGGAGTTCTTGAGAGAAGAAGAAGAAGAACCTTAGAGTGCCAAAACACAATCAACCAAACAAGCAAACATAAACAATCAATTCATGCACAAGCACTCAAAAAGTTTTAATTGGGTCCAAATGTTGTAGACTCATAGCATAGCAAAGTGTTACAAACACAGGGTGTGACAGGCGTCTCGCCGGTGGATCGATTTGGCGTCATCCTGATGGACCGAAGAACCACCGGCAGGTCATCAATCCAGCGCTTCCCGTGCTTGTGCAGCTTGTCAAGAGTGCTCATCTTGAGGCCACGCAACACTTCAGCATTTGTCCTCTGCACTTGCCAGTTGCTCCTGGGGTGAGCAACCGAGGCGAAACAGATCTTGGCGCCAATATCTTGATAGTATTGCATGAAGATGCTGCTGGTGAATTGCTGGTCTTTATCGGTGATGATCCTGTTTGGGACACCCAAGCGGCAAACACTCCCTCTAAGAAACTAGATTGCCGCTTGTGCCGTTACCTTCCTCACCGGTTCCACCTCGTTCCACTTTGTGAACTTGTCGATGGTGACGAACAAGAACTTGAAGCCCCCGGTAGCACGAGGGAGAGGGTCGACGATGTTGAGCCCCAGACCGATAATGGCCAGGAGAGCGGCACGGTTTGAAGGGCTTGTGCTGGTTGATGTATCTGCTTGGCGTGGTACTGGCATGCTTCACATGTTGTTACCACCGCAAAGACCTCTTGAAGGGCTGTGGGCCAGTAGAAGCCTTGCCGGAATGCCTTTCCGACAAAGTCTATAGATCCTACATTGGAGCGACAAATCCCCTCGTGTATCTCCGCTAACAGCTATTGTCCTTCTTCCCAAGGAATGCACTTTAATTTCACGCAGTTTCGTCTCCTCCTGTACAGTTTGTTGTCCACGGATTTGTACGTGCTTGACCGTCGGGCTACTCTTTCAGCTTCTTCATGTTCCTCGAGAAGATCTCATGTCTAGAGGTATTGGACAATCTGCCGCGCCCATGCCGGAGCCCGTGGCTCGACGACAAGGACTGAAGGCATTTCTTCCGCTGTGGTGGCCCAAGCTTCTATGGCAGAGACCATCGGGTCTGCCGGAGCTTGGGGTCCTCCGGCAAGCGGGGTGTCATTCCCGGCAACCTTCTTGGCGGCCACTAGCGGCTCTGCCGGAAGGTAGTCGCTGGAATTGACCTTTCTCTTCTTCTTCTGCTACGCTGACGAGGTGACTGAAGGATGGGTCAACCGGAGTACAAAAGTACCCGGTTCCACAGGCAACTTTTGTGCAGCTCTCTTTGACAAGTCGTCGGCAATGCAGTTCTCGGCACGGGGGACTTGCTACATTTGCAACCCATCAACGCGCTCCTCCAATCTCCGCACTTCGTCGACATATGCCTCCATCTGGGGACTTTGGTAGTCTTTATTCACTTGACGCACAACAAGCTGGGAACCCCCACCGGACTATCAACTTCCTGATACCAAGATCGGCTGTGATCCGTAGTCCGGCAAGTAACCCTTCATACTCAGCCGCGTTGTTTGTTGATTCTTCCCGGGGAAAATGCATCTGGACCATATACTTGAGGTGCTCTCCGGTGGTTGCTATAAGCAGCACTCCCGCACCGGCACCTTACATGATCCACTCTTGAGGCGCCTCCTTGCCATGGAGTGTCATCTCCGGGATTTCTTCATCTGGCGTTGGCGTCCATTTTGCTATGAACTCTGCCAGGGCTCTGCTCTTGATTGTTGCCATGCTCTCCATGCTTAAGTCGAAGCTCGCCAGATCTAACGCCCACTCGACGAACCTGTCAGTTGCCTCTGGATTTCTCAGGATACGCTACAACGGGAACTGAGTGACGACGGTGATGTGATGTTCCTAGAAGTAGTGGTGCAGCTTCCAGGAGACCATAAGGAGGCCAGAAAGCATTTTCTGCATCCCCGAGTATCTCTATCTAGCCCCCTGCAAAAGGGAGCTGACAAAATACACGGGTCGCTGCATCATCTTCTTTTGCACAGTTCGCTGGTCCACCTCTTGCGTTATATTTGGACTGTTGGCTACTTGATCTGCTCGGACTGTCGGCTTGGTAGACCCTGCCTCATCTTCCTCAGCTTTCCTCTCTGCCACCAGTGCAGAACTCACCACTTGGTATGCCACTGCCAGGTACAACAACAACGGTTTCTATGGTTTTGGCGCGACTAGAGTTGGCGTTGAGGACAGATATTTCTTCAAGTCTCGTAGCGCTCCCTCTACTTCCGAGGTCCGTGTCATTGGGCCAGCCTTCTTTAGGATCTTGAAAAATGGCAGGGCGCACTTGGTGGACATGGAAATAAACCTGCTGAGGGCGGCGATGCAACCCGCCAAGCGGCGCACGTCCTTGATGCGCTTGGGTGCCTCCAGTTGTTCAATCGCCTCAATCTTGGTGGGGTTGGCTTCAACCCCGCACTGTGATACAGTTGGACCGGGTTGAACTTGATCTCTATTGACGTGATCAAGCGGCTACAGATTCCTGACACGGATCTTAAGCCGACGAGGTCCTTCCAAGGTGTCAACCCGGGAAGATCTCAGCCCAAGGGGAAGATCACTCTACCGGTGACGTTCTATAGCGAGCTCGACTTCAAGACCGAGAGGGTAACCTTCGATGTCGTGAAGATGTCGTTGCCGTACAATGGAATCCTGGGCCGACCGACACTGGCGAAGTTCATGGTGGCAATGCACCATGCCTACAACACTCTCAAGATGCTAGGGATAATGAGCGTCATCACCATCCGCGCTGACAACAAGGATGCAATCCTCTGCATTGCTAAGCTCTTCTGGGAGGTAGTGGCAGCGTCTGCCGACGAGGCACTAGCTCCTGCCGACAAAGCTCCCGAGGGGAAGAACAAGAACAAGCGCTCTGGCGAGGCTCGGAAGGACTCCAGGAAGTGCGCCAAGAGGTGCAGCACACCCGTCGAGGACTTATCGAAGACCACTGCCGCCAGGAGCAAGAAGAACAAGACCGTGATATGTCCATTTTGCATCATGATTTCCTACTGTTATTTATTATGTTTTTTTGAATAATAATGCTATAGGGAGTGATTCTAATGCCTTTTCTCTCATAATATGCAAGGTTTACACAAAGAGGGAGAATACCGACAGCTGGAATTCTGGACCTGAAAAAAGCATACCAGAGATACCTATTCTGCACATCTCCAATGGAGCTAAATCTTTACGGAGATTACTTTTGGAATTAATAAAAAATACTGGAGCAAAGAACTATCGGAAGGGGCCACCCTGGTGGGTACAAGACACCAGGGCGCACCAGGCCCCCCCCCCCAAGGCGCACCCTGGTGGGTTGTGCTCTCCTCGGCCCACCTCCGGTGCCCATCTTCTGGTATATAATCTCTTTTGACGTAGAAAAAATAAGGAGAGGACTTTTGGGACGAAACGCCGCCGTCTCGAGGAGGAACTTGGGCAGGAGCACTTTTGCCCTTCGGTGGAGCGATTCCGCCGGGGGAACTTCCCTTTCGGAGGGGGAAATCGAAGCCATCATCATCACCAACACCCCTCTCATCTTTGTGAGGCCAATCTTCATCAACATCTTCAACAACACCATCTCCTCTAAAACCCTAGTTCATCTCTTGTGTTCAATCTTTGTACGGGAACCTCAGATTGGTACATGTGGGTGACTAGTAGTGTTGATTACATCTTGAAGTTGATTACTATATTGTTTATTTGGTGTAGGATTATATGTTCAGATCCATTATGCTATTCAATACCCCTCTGATCTTGAGCATGATTATTATTTGTGAGTAGTTACCTTTGTTCTTGAGGTCACGGGGAAGTCGTGTTGCAAGTAATCATGTGAATTTGATATGTGTTTGATATTTTGATGATATGTGTGTTGTGATTACCTTAGTGGTGTCATGTGAACGTCGACTACATGACACTTCACCACTCTTGGGCCTAAGGGAATGAATTGTGGAGTAGTTATTAGATGATGGGTTGCTAGAGTGACAGAAGCTTAAACCCTAGTTTATGCGCTACTTCGTGTCACAGCCCTAGAATTTGGTTGCAATAATTATATTAGTTGCATCAGTGGCATTCATGCATGCATCTATTTATTTGCAAATAAATTTGAAGTGAGGAGTGATCAAGCCTCAAAAGTGCAATATAAAAGTTGCCTCAAAGAAGTCCAAGAAAATTTCCCTTGTATTCCAAGAAAATATTGACATTGGGTAAAATGCAAATCAATATTTATCTGGGGCATTTGAGTTAATCAAATAATTATTTGAGTTGGAAATATATTTATTATATACTAAGTATATATCCAATAATTTTGAAAATTGTTGTGTGGAACCAGATAAATCCATATAGGTCACATGCCAATTTCCAAGATCTATTAAAGTGGTTTGATATTTTTTCCAAATCAGAACAAATGACAGAAAATTATAAAACAGAAAGAAATAGGAAAGGGAAGGAACCTCACCTAGCTTACCTGTAGCAGCCCAGCCCACCAGAGCCCACCTGCCAGGAGCTTCTTCAAGCTTAAGCTCCTGCCAGTCGGAGCAGCTGCGTGCTCGCACGCCGTGGCCACGGAGCCACCTCCTGCTTGCCAGCTTCGAGGCCTCCCCATGCCTATCCCCTCGCCTGGAGATGCCCCAAGACCCCCTCTAGCTCTCCCCTCACTCCCTGCTCTCTCCCTCTTCCTCTAGCTCTCTATCCCGAGCCGCCCGAGAGCACCGGCGAGCACCACCGCGGCCATCTGCGCCCCCTTGCCCCTCAGACATGCCCAGGTGCTCCGCAACATCGTCCTCTTCCTCCTCGAGGAGCCAAGCATCGCTGGGAGCCCCGTAGCATTGCCATCGCCGTCATCATCGAGCTTCAGCTCCGGTGGCTGCCGCCACTCGATTGGGTCGCTTCAAAGCCTCCCTCGAGCCGCTGAGCTGCCCTACGCCTCTCCTATGAGCTCTCCGTCGTTTCCCTCGACTCCTTCCCTCACGGTCGCCTTCTAACTAGCAACCCCACGAGCCCCGAGCGCCGCTGGCCACCATGACCGACGAGCGCGAGCTTCCGTGCTCCCCAGGCTCGCGAGATGTTGCGCGCGTGCTCCTAGTGTTCCAGAGAGGCCGCCTAGCCCCTTTTGCTCGCTTGCCCGCGACCCGTAGCCCAGCTGCCCGCATGTGCCGAGCGCCGCCGCTGCCCAGCTCGACGCTGGCGACGCCACATCCCTCCTCAGCACCTGCCGCGACCACCAACGAACGCGCCGTGCTGTGCCCGTTTCGGTGAGCCCACGGGCGCCTCCATACATCGCCGGAATCGGCCGGCCGGTGAAGCGCCGCCGTGTCTGCTTAGCGCCGGTGATTAGCCACCGGATTAGCTAACGTGGCTAGCTTGGATGAGGTCTTAATTAACCCAGTGACGCTGAGAGCAGGGCCCACATAGCTAATTAACCCCGGGTTAGCCCCTGTGTCAATGACGGGTAGGCCCCACCTGTAAGTTTTGTCCTAGACCTGGAGCGGTTGACCTCTGACGTCATGATGACATAATGCTGACATAATAATCCAACTCTGGAATTTAAATAAATCTTAAATGATTTATTTATTTCAGAAAATGTTATAAACTTTGAAAAATCATAGAAATTCAACCGTAACTCAGATGAAAATAATTTTTATATGAAAAATGATCAGAAAAATCCAATGAATATGTCTATGCTATGTTCATGCATGTTTGAGAAAGTTAACATCAAAAACTAGGACAAATGATGATTAGGGCAAATTTGATAAATAGTTTGGAGTTGGAATTTGATGCCTATTTGAATTCCACTTCAATTAATATGGCTAAATATTGTACTAGGTGAATTTAGAACCTGAACATGCCATATTTAACATCATGTTTGTTGCATCACATTGATTGTGTTCCTTCTTCTTGTTTCTCGGCGTTGTTCCTTCTCGGTAGACGATGGTTCAGATGCTATGATCGTTGACACTAATGAAGAGAAGTAATATCTTCAGAGCTGTCAGGCAAGCAACCCCTCCTTGAGCATCCTGATAATATCCTACTCTCTCGCTCCTGCTCTCTTATACTGCATTAGGACTATGACGATTCAACTGTTACATGTTCTCGGTAGTTGAACCCATTCCTTTGCATGACCAGTCCTTGTCACAGTAAATAGTTGAAACCACTTAGCATGAGTAGCAATTGCTTGAGCCTTGTCCTGCTTACTCATCATGCTTGATTACTGTGCCTGCTATGCTTAGAGTCGTGTCGGGTTTGATTCATCCGTACGATGAATCAGAATGGATGTGTTCATGTCCTACTATGTGAGAGCTAAGTGTGTGAATCCGATTTGGTAAAGGTAGCGATGAGAGGCCATGTAGGAGTACATGGTGGGTTGTCTCATTGGGATCGTCCTTAAGAACTGAGTTTTGTGTATGTTATCCAAGACAAGATACTACCGCACATTGGGATCCTTAATTGACCCTCTCGGCTTATTAATCGCCTTGATCTCTGTCCAGGAGTTGCAGCTAGTTTCTGGTGTTTGTAGGATATGCTGGCGGCCGTGCATAGCATTGACCGGAGGGGTAGGCTATGGTGCGGTAGATGCACCATGGCCCGGTGTTCCAAGCATAGTACCATCCGTCGAGGTGGGCTTGGGAATCCTGCACACATCGTTTGGGGCCGTGATGGAAACTTCGGCCGGACTTCCGTTGCGGGTTCTGTCTCAAATAGGCGATAAACCTGGACTAGAGTCTTGTGTGGTTAACGGTCGTGGCCGACTCCCTTGCTGGGCTTCCGCTTGAAGGTTGCCGAGGTGCCTTTTTACGTGCACATGGCGGTAAGTGGAGGGAGCATGTGTGAAGAAGTATACCCCTACAGTGTGAATTAATCTGTTCGAATAGCCGCGTCCTCGGATATGGACTACTTGGATTTCTTATGTGGTACATAGTCAAGTGAATTGGATACTCTAAAATACGCAAGATAAGTGTGAGAGCTATGGATGGCTTCTCGTAGGGAGACGGGAGTGGATCCATAGTGGTGTATTGATTTGGTGAATATGTGGACCCGTGTGCGCTATCCCACCTCAAAGATGATACTTGTAGTTGTAGTACAGGTTAGCCAAGAGTCAAAGCTGGCTTGCTGCAATAAACTCCACAAACCCCTTTTGTTGACAATGATGCATATGTAGCTAGTTCTGATGTAACTCTTGTTGAGTACCTTTGTACTCACGGTTGCTTAATTTATGCTTTTGCAGAGGAGACGTCGGTCTTATTAGTTATTCTTATGACATGAAGTTCGATGTTGACTGGGTTAGCTTGGAATCCCAGACAGAGGTCTGGCTCCTATGGTAGGGTCGTTGTAGCTTTTCAGGCTCTTCCAGCCTCTTTTATTAAATGTCTGTACCCAGACATGTAACTTCCGCTTGTTCCTTGAATGCTCTGAATGTTGGGTCATGTGACCCTCCTTCTTGTAACATTATACTATGTTGGCTCTTCGGAGCCTCCTAAATAAATGTTATGTTGTAGAGTTTTGTTGTGATGCCATGTTGTATCTACGCATATCCTACATAGTGCGTGTATGATTGAAATGCATTGGTATGTGTGGGATTCGACACCTAGTTGTGTGCCTTTAGTAGCCTTCTTTATGGGGAAATGCCTCTTTGTGCTTCCATGAGCCTTGGTAGCTTGCTACTGCTCCGGACACATTGATTGACCGGCGTGTATCCTTCTTTGCTGTTGTGTCTGTCCCTACGAGGAAATGTTACGCGGTGTAATGGAGTCCTTGTAGCTTGCTACGACTCGTCTAGACACGCTGATGACCGACACCTACATTGTTGGGTTACGTATGCCTGTCCCTATACGGTTGTGCCACTTGGGTCTATAACTAGTCATGTCGACCCGGGTTCTTTGACATGTGAATGCTAGCGACATGTTCGTATTCGTGAGCCAAAAGGCGCAAACGGTCCCGGCCAAGGTAAGGTGGCAGCAATTGGTTACCGTGTGTGAGGCCGCAAAGTGGTGTGACATGTTACAGGCTGGATTCATATGGCTTAGGATCGGGGTCCCGACAGCGTTGGTATCAGAGCTTGACTGTCTGTAGGATTACCAAGCCAAACTGGTCGATATTTGAGTCTAGAACTGCTTTCGTTATATAAGGGAGTTGATTGTGGAAGGGAACGTAAGACTCTTTTTACTCCTTTCCTTGTGTCATTCTAATTCTGAGTCACCATCTTCTTTATTCTACGGGGTTAAGAACTAGGCTTCTCATCTATCTATCAGGATGACGAGTTACTATGCTAGAGATTTATAGGAAAGTTGTTGTGTTCCTGGATCGACGTCTCCATAAGAATTCAGTTGTTTTGTTGTCAGTTTTCCTGCAGGTTCCCTCATATTTCATGCCCGTACAGCCGTTATGCTGTCTGAGTTATCCAAGGTCGCCAAATAATCTGATGCAATTGCAAACTCTTTCATCTTAAATCGATGTCTTTTAGGCCAGACAAAACACACTAATTATTGTGTTGAGGTACTCCATTACCTCGATGTGTTTGTTGAAGTGTTAGGAAACCATGTTATTTCGGAAAACCACACAATAGTATAGTTGTGTTTTGTGTTCTCAGTGTGATAATTCTGGCCATCGTTATCGAAAGCATCCCATGATGCTACTTAGTTAGTAGGTATTCTATTTGTGGGTTCTTGAACCCAAGCATCATTCTACTCACTCATGTTGGTAGTGTTTACTCGTTCCTTTAGGATGATTAGTAACGTTGTTATAGTCTTCAAGGTTCGTGGTTTATCATTCTTCCAATAACATGAACCAGTCATGGCAGAAGTTCCTTGTGAACTGAAGATCACAACAAGAGTGCTCTTCATGAGTTCTCCATTCCATAAGTTGTGACTCTGCCAATCCTACCCTTCTGCATGGTTTATCCGAAAGAATTATGTTGAACTCGTTCGACGTGCTAACCATGCATCTACAACTCAGAAAAATTATGTGGTTTTGAGTTGCCCCTTCTCAGTTGTATTATGGCCTTTATCTATCAGTAGATAGTCAAGAGTAGTTGTGCATTCATGTTCACTGATGTCTATTATTCTTGTGGTCTGTCAAGCCATTCTATTTCAGAATGACTAGGAGAAACAAACTCCAGTACCTTATCCATTTCTTGGATTGGGTCAAAGCAGTCGTGTTCCGCAGATCAAAATGCCAATCCAGCTTTTGCTCTGTTCTACCTTGAAGTATTACTATCTTCTTGTCGAGAATGTCATGAGAATTGCATGGCCTTTTATGCATTCTTGATAAAGTGGTACTTCTCGCCATCATTATTCATTCCCCGGTATCCATGTTGGTTGTAACTGGAATGACGACAAGTGGACTGTGGTGTGTGAAATCAATACCTCTAGCAATCTTGTAGCTTGGAAGTTAATGGACAATAATTTCACTCTTAGTGTGGTGGTCAATGAATTATCATCCTAAGATTGACCGTGCTACGTAGTCCATCTTTCATGGTGCACTCCTCGATCAGTGGGTCAGGATTGTGTCAATCCCTTGCTCTTTGATCATGTCATCTTGCCCTGAAAGGCAAGATTGTTCTTGAGCTCAATAGCATATCGGTGGTTCGTGTTTTTCCGAATATCTTCTCAGAAGTATTACCAGGTTGTCCCCTGACCGTTATGTTGAGTTCGTGATCAAGTTGGTTTCCCGTAAACCACCCTTTCTCCCGAAATCTGTGTTGGATATCCCTGAGCTAGTTCGTTAAGCTAAATAACAACTTGGGGAGTTGGAAGATAAAAGCTTTGCCTAAATTAGCTCGTTCCAAGGGGATATCCTATGTGGTGTATGTGTGTTGAAGAAAGATGATGTCCTCAACGATTGATCCTTGTGATCAATTTTTTGCATCCATTGTCTTTCTCAACCTTTGATTTGAATGTGGGATATCGCCAAATCAAAATCAGAACCAAGGGTTCTCCTAATGTTGTCTTACTCGTGGTTAACCCCTCGAGCTTACACCGTTATACCTTATGGTCTGACCAATGCTACCGCCTTGTTCGCATAGTTGTGGAAATTCCATTTCCATGGAAACCCCGATGAATTGTTGTTGTGCCAATCGGCAACATTTTCATTTGTTCCATGATTCATGTTGGACATTAGGCTAGTGTTGGAAACTTTATAGACAATATCTTCGTGTCTCGTACATGAAGCATATATTAGGTGTAAGAAGTGACTTCCACTAAATTCATGTGCATCTGATGTAAGTTGCCACCGTGAATTTGAGGAAAGTTATCTTGCCTTCTCTGGAATCATCTCAAGTCAGTCATGCACATGCAAAGAATTCTATGGTTTGGTAGATTTGCAACCTCCATCCCATATGCATCTCCTAGCACCCCAAGCCACTGATTGATTTGTTCGAGGAAAAGAAGTTCCTTTTTAAGAGCTAACCCGGGCTTATATAAGGACTTCATTATCCTCCAATGATGGTTCCTATCTAGAACTCGGAAGTGTTATGATGTAAGGTTTCCATGTGACCACAATTGTCTTGGACACTGTGTTCACATGGGTCTTGCAATCCAGCTCAAGTTTTGGAGTTGGCTTCCGCGGTTCATTTCCTGAGGATCTCGCAACATCATCTTATCGATTTGTGTTGCAAACTCTCCTTTCAGACACACTGAGTCTGAAGTATCCTGACACCAACCATATCCAAATCTCAGGCAGATATAATGGTTGGAACGTTACCCAAGAGTTATAATATTGGTCTCTCTGTAACCCGGTGAAGTGATGTTGTGGCTAACATACCTAACCGGAAGACCTAATATTGTAATATCTTGTATCAGCAACATTAGCCACTTCCCCATAAGGATTTCGTATGACTTATTCTAGAAATTGTTCCTCACGGACCCTTGGAATCCTCGAAGTCTGACCTTTACTTGATGTTCTAGTCCTAACATATGACATATAATTGGGTTACGCTAGCACATCAAGGAGAACATTAGAAGAGAAGTGCTAAATGTCTATCGGTCGATCATCTAGATTTCGTTCCCTTGGCATAGCTAAGATGAAATCTGAGGTAGTGTTGTTTTCCTTTGCATCTGCATCCTCCATCATTATTCATCATGGTAGTATGATGTGTTACCAGAATCCTGGGCATGGATGTTGGTAAAGCCTTGATGAATATGGAATTGCTCAAGTTCTTGAGAGCACGCTCAGACACTAAGTTATATCCTCGGTATCAAATGGAATGTGCCTCCCGTTTGTCGAGTTGTGTTATAACAATAGTTTCCTTTCCAAACTGAGTATGCCATTCGTTCAAATTCTTTCAAACGATCGTTTGTGAATTGCCTTAGGATCTTATGAAGAGTTTCAGTGATCTTTGGATCAAAGTAATTCTTTTTGCCACTTAAGGGAATAACTCTACGAGTCACCTTTCTAAGGTGCCTCGGTATGGTATAAAGGGTAACTTAACTCCTCGCTACTTGGATTCCTCATCACCATCTGCTTTAGCGTGGAATTGTTGCCTACCAATTGAACCTCCGTTATCTACCTCATTCCCTCGTTGTCGATGTGTGTTTTGTGTCTCAGATCAGGAGACGTTCTCACGTCTCATTCTATGAGTTGATCATGAGTTGCTCGATCTTCGAGAAGACCGATTCTTGTAGGGTTTATATCCCTTGTCGATATGTTTGGATGAAGATCCCAAAGGAAAAGATGTCAAGATCATCATGGTGTCGGGAACCAACATCTTCGAGAAGGGCAATTGGATCATGAAGATTACGATAGCTTAGTGTCCCCTCTGTCCTCATACCCTACGCCTGAATCTCGGGACAAGATTTTTGTTTAGTGGGGGGTGAGTTGTCACTGCCCTAGAATTTGGTTGCAATAATTATATTAGTTGCATCTGTGGCATTCATGCATGCATCTATTTCTTTTCAAATGAATTTGAAGTGAGGAGTGATCAAGCCTCAAAAGTGATTTTTTGTCAAAAGTGCAATATAAAGTTGCCTCAAAGAAGTCCAAGAAAATGTCCCTTGTATTCCAAGAAAATATTGACATGGGATAAAATGCAAATCAATATTTTCTGAAACACAGAAACATTTTATCTGGGGCATTTGATTTAATCAAATAATTATTTGACTTGGATATATATTTATTATATACTAAGTATATATCCAATAATTTTGAAAATTGTTGTGTGGCACTTGATAAATCCATATAGCTCACATGCCAATTTCCAAGATCTATTAAAGTGGTTTGATATTTTTTCCAAACTAGAACAAATGATAGAAAATTATAAAACAGAAAGAAATAGGAAAGGGAAGGAACCTCACCTAGATTACCTGTAGCAGCCCAGCCCACCAGAGCCCACCTGCCAGGAGCTTCTTCAAGCTCCTACCAGTCGGAGCAGCTCCGTGCTCGCACACCGTGGCCGCGGAGCCACCTCCTGCTTGCCAGCTTCGAGGCCTCCCCGTGCCTATCCTCTCACCTGGAGATGCCTCGAGACCCCCTCTAGCTCTCCCCTCACTCCCTGCTCTCTCCTTGTTCCTCTAGCTCTCTGTCCCGAGCCGCCCGAGATCGCCGGCGAGCACCACCGCGGCCATCTGCGCCCCCTTACCCCTCGGACATGCCCAGGTGCTCCGCAACGTCGTCCTCTTCCTCCTCGATGAGCCAAGCATCACCGGAAGCCCCGCAGCATCGCCATCACCGTCATCATCGAGCTTTAGCTTCGGTGGGCGCTGCCGCTCGATTCGGTTGATTCAAAGCCTCCCTCGAGCCGCTGAGCTGCCCTACGCCTCTCCTGTGAGCTCTCTGTCATTTCCCTCGACTCCTTCCCTCGCGGTCACCTTCTAACTAGCAACCCCGTGAGCCTCGAGCACCGCCGGCCGCCATGACCGACGAGCGCGAGCTTCCGTGCTCCCCAGGCCCGCGAGATGTTGCGCGCGTGCTCCTGGTGTTCCAGAGAGGCCGCCTAGCCCGTTTTGCTCGCTTGCCCGCGACCCGTAGCCCAGCTGCCCGCATGTGCCGAGCGCCGCCACTGCCCAACTCGATGCCGGCGATGCCACAGCGCTCCTCAGCACCTGCCGCGACTACCAATGAACGCGTCGTGATGTGCCTGTTCCGGTGAGCCTACGGGCGCCTCCATACATCGCCGGAATCGGCCGGCCGGTGAAGCGCCGCCGTGTCTGCTTAGCGCCGGTGATTAGCCGCCGGATTAGCTGACGTAGCTAGCTTAGATGAGGTGTTAATTAATCAAATGACGCTGACAGCAGGGCCCACGTAGCTAATTAACCCCGGGTTAGCTCCTGTGTCAATGACGGGTAGGCCCCACCTATCAGTTTTATCCTCGACCTGGCGCGGTTGACCGCTGACGTCATCATGACTTAATGCTAACGAAATAATCCAACTCTAGAATTTAAATAAATCTTAAATGATTTATTTATTTCTGAAAATGTTATAAACTTTAAAAAATCTTAGAAATTCAACCATAACTCAGATGAAAATAATTTATATATGAAAAATGATCAGAAAAATCGAATGAATCTGTCTATGCCATGTTCATGCATGTTTGAGTAAGTTAACATCACAAACTAGGACAAATGATGATTAGGGCAAATTTGATAAATAGTTTGGAGTTGGAATTTGATGCCTATTTGAATTCCACTTCAATTAATATGGCTAAATATTGTACTAGGTGAATTCAGAACTTGAACATGCCAAATCATACATCATGTTTGTTGCATCACATTGATCGTCTTCCTTCTTCTTGTTTCTCGGTGTTGTTCCTTCTCAGTAGACGATGGTTCAGATGCTATGATCGTTGACATTAATGAAGAGAAGTAATATCTTCAGAGATGTCAGGCTAGCAACCCCTCGTTGAGCATCCCGATAATATCCTACTCTCTCGCTCCTACTCTCTTATACTGCATTAGGACTATGACGATTCAACTGTTACATGTTCTCGGTAGTTGAACCCATTCCTTTGCATGACCTGTCTTTGTCACAGTAAATAGTTCAAACCACTTAGCATGAGTAGCAACTGCTTGAGCCTTGTCGTGCTTACTCATCATGCTGGATTACTGTGCCTGCTATGCTTAGAGTCGTGTCGGGTCTAATTCATCTGGACGATAAATCGGAATGGATGTGTTCATGTCCTACTATGTGAGAGCTAAGTGTGTGAATCCAATTTGGAAAAGGTAGTGATGAGAGGCCATGTAGGAGTACATGGTGGGTTGTCTCATTGGGACCATCCTTAAGAACTGAGCTCTGTGTATGTTATCCAAGACAAGATACTACCGCACATTGGGATCCTTAATTGACCCTCTCGGCTTATTAATCGCCTTGATCTCTGTCCAGGAGTGGCAAGTAGTTTCTAGTGTTTGTAGGATGCGCTGGCGGCCGTGCATAGCGCTGACCGGAGGGGTAGGCTATGGCGTGGTAGATGCACCGTGGCCCGGTGTACCAAGCGTAGTACCATCCGTCGAGGTGGGCTTGGGAATCCTGCACACATCGTTTGGGGCCGTGATGGAAACTTTGGCCGGACTTCCGTTGCGGGTTCTGTCTCAAATAGGCGATAAACCTGGACTAGAGTCTTGTGTGGTTAACGGTCATGGCCGACTCCCTTGCTGGGCTTCCGCTGGAAGGTTGCCGAGGTGCCTTTTTACGTGCACATGGCGGTAAGTGGAGGGAGCATGTGTGAAGAAGTATACCCCTACAGTGTTAATTAATCTGTTCGAATAGCCGCGTCCTCGGATATGGACTACTTGGATTTCTTATGTGGTACATAGTCAAGTGAATTGGATACTCTAAAATACGCAAGATAAGTGTGAGAGCTATGGATGGCTTCTCGTAGGGAGACGGGAGTGGATCCATAGTGGTGTATTGATTTGGTGAATATGTGGACCCGTCTGCGCTATCCGACCTCAAAGATGATACTTGTAGTTGTAGTACAGGTTAGCCAAGAGTCAAAGCTGGCTTGCTGCAATAAACTCCACAAACCCCTTTTGTTGACAATGATGCATATGTAGCTAGTTCTGATGTAACTCTTGCTGAGTACCTTTGTACTCATGGTTGCTTAATTTATGCTTTTGCAGAGGAGACATCAGTCTTATTAGTTATTCTTATGACGTGAAGTTCGATGTTGACTGGGTTAGCTTGGAATCCCAGACAGAGGTCTGGCTCCTATGGTAGGGTCGTTGTAGCTTTTCAGGCTCTTCCAGCCGCTTTTATTAAATGTCTGTACCCAGACATGTAACTTCCGCTTGTTCCTTGTATGCTCTGAATGTTGGGTCATGTGACCCTCCTTCTTGTAACATTATACTATGTTGGCTCTTCGGAGCCTCCTAAATAAATGTTATGTTGTAGAGTTTTGTTGTGATGCCATGTTGTATCTACGCATATCCTACATAGTGTGTGTATGATTGAAATGCATTGGTATGTGTGGGATTCGACACCTAGTTGTGTGCCTTTAGTAGCCTTCTTTATGGGGAAATGCCTCTTTGTGCTTCCATGAGCCTTGTTAGCTTGCTACTGCTCCGGACACATTGATTGACCGGCGTGTATCCTTCTTTGCTGCTGTGTCTGTCCCTACGGGGAAATGTCACACGGTGTAATGGAGTCCTTGTAGCTTGCTACGACTCGTCTACACACGCTGATGACCGACACCTACATTGTTGGGTTACGTATGCCTGTCCCTATACGGTTGTGCCACTTGGGTCTATAACTAGTCATGTCGACCCGGGTTCTTTGACGTGTGGATGCTAGCGACATGTTCGTATCCGTGAGCCAAAAGGCGCAAACAGTCTCCGCCAAGGTAAGGTGGCAGCCGTGGGTTACCGTGTGTGAGGCCACAAAGTGGTGTGACATGTTACAAGCTGGATTCATATGGCTTAGGATCGGGGTCCCAACACTTCGTAAGGGGCTGATTTTAATCCAAACGTTTAATGCTATGGTTAGATTTTATCTTAATAATTTTCTCGTAGTTGCGGATGCTTGCGAGGGGGCTAATCATAAGTGGGAGGTTGTTCAAGTTATAACATCACCCAAGCACTGGTCCACCCACATAACAAATTGTCAAAGTTGCGATCACGAATCAAACCAACATGATAAAAGTGACTAGATGAAATTCCCGTGTACCCTCAAGAACACTTTGCCTATTACTAGAGACTATTCTAGCCTGTCCTTTGCCACAAAAGGATTGGGCTACCTTCCTGCAATTTATTTACCGTTACCGTTAATTGCTCGTTACCAATTATCTTGCTATCAAACTAGCTGTTACCTACAATTTCAGTGCTTGCAGAAATTACCTTGCTAAAAACAGCTTGTCATTTCCTTCTGCTCCTCGTTGGGTTTGACACTCTTACTTATCGAAAGGACTACGATTGATCCCCTATACTTGTGGGTCATCAAGACTCTTTTCTGGTGCAGTTGCCGGGGAGTGTAGCGCTCTTGGTAAGTGGAAATCGTTATGGAAAAACTTATACTACGTGCTGAAATTTATTGTTACTTGTTACTATGGAAAACAATCCTTTGAGGGGTTTGTTCGGGGTATCTTCTTCTCAACCAGAACCACAATTAGTTTCCCCTCAACCTACTGCACCTACTGAAAATATTGCTTATGAGATTCCTTTGGGTATGGTAGAACAACTGCTTGCTAAACCTTATGCAGGAGTTGGAACTGAACATCCTGATATGCAGCTATTATATGTGAATGAAATTTGTGGATTATTTGAGCTTGCAGGTTTACCCAGAGATGAAGCTAAGAAGAAGGTTTTCTCTTTATCTTTGAAGGGAAAAGCATTGACATGGTATAGGCTATGTGATGATCTTGGATCGTGGAACTGGAATCGTTTGCAATTGGAATTCCACAAAAAGGTTTATCCCATGCATCTAGTTCATCGTGATCGGAATTATATATATAAGTTTTGGCCTCGTGAAGGAGAAAGCATTTCTCTAGGTTGTGGGAGGCTTAATTCAATGTTATATTCATGTGCCAATCATCATATCCCGAGTGAAGTTATCATTCAGAATTTTTATGCTCGGCTTTCTCATAATGTTGAATCCATGCTCGATACTTCTTATGTTGATTCTTATATGAGGAAGACTATTGAATTCAAGTGGGATCTCTTAGAAAGAATTAAACGCAACTCTGAAGATTGGGAACTCGACGAAGGTAATGAGTCAGGTATAAAGCTTGAGTTTGATTGTGTTAAATCTTTTATGAATACCGATACTTTTCACAAGTTTAGCACCAAATATGGACTTGACTCTGAGATAGTAGCCTCTTTCTGTGAAGCATTTGCTACTCATGTTGATCTCCCTAAGGAAAATTGGTTTCAATATCATCCCCCTATTAAAGAAGAAATTAAAGAACCGGTCATAGCTAAAGCTGAAACCATCATTTACAATGTTGATCCAGTTGAGCCTACCACTTATATTGAAAAACCACCTTTCCCTGTTAGGATAAAGGAACATGCTAAGGTATCAACTGTGGTTCGTAAGAGTAATATAAGAGAACCTAAGCCCCCTGAGCAAATTAAAGTACAACCTAGTGTTGCTATGGTTAAGGAACTCTTGGTAGAAAATATTGATGGGCATGTTATCTACTTCTGTGATGAAGTTGCTAGAATCGCCAAACCTGATGAAAAAGATAAACATAGACCTATAGAGGGCATGCCTGTTGTCTCAGTCAAAATAGGAGATCATTGCTATCATGGTTTATGTGATTTGGGTGCTAGTGTGAGTGCTATCCCTTTTACCTTATACCAATAAATTATGAACGTGCTGAAATAGAAGACATTGATGTTACTATTAAACTTGCTAATAGAGACACCATCACACCACTTGGGATTGTTAGAGATGTTGAAGTCTTGTGTGGGAAAGTAAAATACCCTACTAATTTTCTAGTTCTTGGATCCCCGCAAGATGACTTTTGTCCCATTATCCATGGTAGAACTTTCTTCAGCACCATCAACGCTAAAATAGATTGTGAAAAAAAAATTGTCGGTGTCAGTTTTAGTGGTGTGTCTCATGAGTTTAACTTTTCCAAGTTTAGTAGACAACCTCGTGATAGAGCGTTATCTAATAAGGATGAAATAATTGGTCTTGCTTCTATTGTCGTGCCTCCGACTGATCCATTAGAACAATATTTTGTTGACCATGAAAATGATATGCACTTGCGTGAAAGAAATGAAATAGATCAAATTTTCTTTGAACAACAACCTCTCCTGAAACACAATTTGCCTACTGAAACTCTTGGAGGTCCTCCTCCACCTAAAGGTGATCATGTGTTTGAATTAAAGCAATTGCCTGACACTTTGAAGTATGCTTATCTTGCTGAGAAAAAAATATATCCTGTTATTATTAGTGCTAACCTTTCAGAACATGAAGAAGAAAGATTATTAAAAGTTCTAAGGAAGCACCAGGCTATTATTGGATATACTCTTGATGACCTTAAGGGCATTAGTCCCACTCTATGTCAGCACAAGATTAATATGGAACCTGATGCTAAACCCGTTGTTGATCATCAACGGAGATTAAATCCTAAGATGAAACAAGTGGTCAGAACTGGAATATTAAAGCTTCTGGAAGCAGGTATAATCTATCCCATTGCTGATAGTAGATGGGTGAGTCCCATTAATTGTGTCCCTAAGAAAGGAGGTATAACCATTGTTCCTAATGATAAAAATGAACTCATTCCACAAAAAATTGTCACTCACTATAGAATGGTAAATGATTTTAGAAAGTTAAATAAAGATACCAGAAAAGATCATTACGCTCTGCCTTTCATTGATCAAATGCTAGACAGATTATCCAAGCACACACACTTTTGTTTTTTGCATGGATATTCTGGTTTCTCTCAAATACCTGTGTCGCAATCTGATCACGAGAAAACCACCTTTACTTGCCCTTTTGGAACCTATGCTTATAGACATATGCCTTTGGTTTATGCAATGCACCTGCTACCTTTCAAAGATGTATGACTGCTATATTCTCTAACTTTTATGAAAAGATTGTGGAGGTTTTCATGGATGATTTTTCCGTTTACGGGACTTCTTTTCATGATTGCTTAAGCAACCTTGATCGAGTTTTGCAGAGATGTGAACAAACTAATCGTGTCTTCAATTGGGAGAAGTGCCACTTTATGGTTAATGAAGGCATTGTCTTGGGGCATAAAATATATGAACGCGGTATTGAGGTGGATAAAGCTAAAGTTGATGCAATTGAGAAAATGCCATGTCCTAAAGATATTAAAGGTATTCGAAGTTTCCTTGGTCATGCTGGTTTCTATAGGGGGATCATTAAATACTTCTCTCAAATTTCTAGGCCTCTTACTAATCTTTTGCAAAAGGATATTCCTTTTGTTTTTGACGATTATTGTGTGGAAGCCTTCGAAACACTCAAGAAAGCCTTAACCTCTGCACCTATCGTTCAACCACCTGATTGGAACTTGCCTTTTGAAATTATGTGTGATGGTAGTGATTATGTTGTTGGTGATGTTCTAGGACAAAGAGTTGATAAAAAATTGAATGTTATCCATTATGTTAGTAAAACTCTAGACAGTGCCCAACGAAATTATGCTACTACTGAAAAAGAATTTTTAGCAGTTGTTTTTGCCTGTGATAAATTTAGATCCTATATTGTTGATTCCAAAGTCATTGTTCACACCGATCATGCTGCTATAAAATATCTTATGGAAAAGAAAGATGCTAAACCTAGACTCATTAGATGGGTTCTCTTGCTTAAAGAATTTGATTTACATATCGTTGATAGGAAGGGAACTGAGAACCCCGTTGTCGGATTTCGGGCTCCGCAAAACTCTCAAGATTCGAACACGGGGGCGTGTGCGAAGATCCCCTGCAGCCTCGCCCCACCTAGCTCGCTACTCGATGGTTAGGACGGTGAACTCGCACGACGACGAGGAAGAAGATACACACGATGATTTACCCAGGTTCGGGCCGCTGCGAAGCGTAAAACCCTACTCCTGCTTTGGTGGATTGCCTCTCGAGGAGGTGTGGAGGATGAACTAGTACAGTGTTCAGGGGCCTCGTGAGGGCGCTCGAGTGGTGTTCTTGGCTCTCTACTAGTCTTGTGGTGAAATGTCCCCCTCCTCTACGGTGCAACCTAGCCTCTATATATTGCAGCGACCCGGGTCCTCTTCCCTTATCACCATGGCAGGAAGGGATCCCACAACGGCCAAATTTGAAGGGGGACAGGAGTACACCCCCGCCCTGTCCAATGGTGGTCTTCGCGTGCAAAGTGGTTGTCGATGATGCAGAGGTGGGCTCGGCGATGACATCCGTCCTGCGGGGCTCGTGGTCGTGGTCTTGTTGCACCGGAATGGAAACCTTTGGGTGGCGCCTTGGGAACCCGCATACGTCCTTGCTCCCTTTACACCAAAGGGCAAACTGTCCCGCCTGGCACGCTGGCGCCCGCCTGCCCTTCCTTGCGTCATCCTTGACTCCTGAGGCCGGGTTCTGCATAGAGATCTACGCCACTCCGGAGGGGACCTGAGGAAGCCTGCTCCCTATTGGTCTTGGTGCTGCCTCCCTCGCGAGCTCGGGTCCTCGCGAGGGCCTTGTCTTGAGTGAGGTCGCGCAGGCCATGCTTGGCTGATGAGGTGGGCCATGCCCTGGGCCGCAGGCAGGCAGGTCTGGGTACCCCCGTTCCCAGAACGCCGACAGTAGCCCCCGGGCCCAAGGCGTGCTCGAGCTGGCTTCCGGGTGAAGCCTTTGAGGACGGCCTGAAGCGCCGCGGGCCCCAAAAGCCTGCGGGCCAGGCTCAACACGTGTCGTGCGCCCAGGGGACGACACCTCCACTCCCGAGGACGCCGAGGACCCCCGGTCAAACTGAGTTGACGCCTGCGCGCCGCACCGGTCATCATTACCTTTCTTTGAATGCGGCTATTCCCTTGGCCTTCTCCCCTTGGGCCACGCGGATGTGACGCCTCCGAGGCTGACGAACCGACGCGGGGCAGGGCCGCACGCCGCCCGGGACGCGAGGGGGCGCCGGTTGGCCCTTGGTTGTATATAAGCGGGCGAGGGCGAGGAAATCCTCAACACATCTTCATCCGCTCTGCCTTCCGATCTTCAAGCCGCCGCTCTCCCAGCCATGGCATCCGTGAGGAAGTTCTCTGCCGCCGAGAAAGGGAAGGCCTCCGAGGAGAGCCCTACCTCACCGCCGCCCAGGAGGGGCCGCGGTCATCCTCGAAAGTACGCCACGACGCCGGTGGTGGTTCCTCGCGGGCGCGGGCGTGCATTAGCGCGGCCCGGGGTTTCCATCGGCGGCCGCGGGGTGGCTTCGTCCAGCGCGGGTGGTCGTAGTAGTCGTGGTGGTGTCGCCCGCGGTGGGAGGCTGGCGGTGGCTTCCCGGCCGCCGCGCCCGCGGCTACATTCAACCGACACGGCCCATGAGTTTGTGGTGTGGGCGGAGAGGCCGGAGGCCGCTTGGTTTCAAGTCCCGCGCTTCTTCGCAGAGGTGCTGCCGGCCCCGGGGCCTGCTGGCCAATGGCTGCAGGCCGACGGCTGCTGCAGCGCTGCATCGTGGGTGGAGGTCGAGGTCACCCCCGGGGGTCACTTGTACCTGAATCGTGGGTGGCAGACGTTTGCTCGCGCCCGCCGCCTGGAGGGGAGGCGCACCCTTCACTTCAAGTTCGACGGTGTGACGACGCTCTTCGTCAAGATCTTCAGGGGAGAGGGTGAGCGCCTGGGGTGCTGCCCGGAAGACGACGGCCGCAGCGATCTTGGAGATGAGCTTGCCCTTCACGACGGGTGCCGCATCTCCAGCAGCAGCGACACCCCCTCCGAGGAGAGCCCGACCGACAGTAGCGACAGCAGCTATGGGGCGCCACCGCGCCAGCGCGCCCGGACCTCGGGGGGTAGCCAGCCGCCGCGGCGCCACTCCTCTGCTCCAGGGGCGGCCATGCCGGCGCGCCTCCACGGGGCCGTCAAGGAAGAGGAGGACTCCGACTGAGTGCCGGTGTGCCGACGCCAGGGCTCCCGGAGCGGCAGCCCCCGAGGGGGCTTCTTCACTTTCTTTCTCCTTCTCTCCTTCCTTTCCTGTAATCAAAGAACCAAGGGTGGCCCTATGGGCGTGTAATGAGTTTCGGCGCTTGCGCCCTTGTTAGTACCCTTATAGTTTGTCCTGGTTCTTGTGTCATTGTCAATTTGAAACTTCCTGCTGACCGCGGTTAGGGTACTTATCTTGGCATGCCCGTGGTAGGCTTTTCGTCGGGGAGGTTTGGCTATGGCGCTTGGGGAGTCCGGATGTCCTGGGGACTTCTTCTTCTTATGTGCGAAGCAAGTTGGGAGCCCTTTCGGCACTCTGTGTCTGCAAGCCCCAGTCCCGCACATTTCCCGACCACCGTAATGTACGACCGGATCACCAGGACGCAACTACGAGGTGAGGCCTCGACACCCTTGATGCCGACCGGATCACCAGGACGACATCAAGGGGCGAGTGGCTATATGACCGGTAAGGCTCCTGAGGCGTGCTGCTCAGGAGCCCCCTTTGACGCTCAAGCAGCTCTACGTCGGCAGGTCCCAGTCCCGCACATTTCCCTACCACCGTAATGTATGACCGGATCACCAGGACGCAACTACGAGGTGAGGCCTTGACACCCTTGATGCCGACCGGATCACTAGGACAACATCAAGGGGCGAGTGGCTATATGACCGGTAAGGCTCCTAAGGCGTGCTGCTCAGGAGCCCCCTTTGACGCTCAAGTGGCTCCCCAAAGAAATTTTTTGTTTCCTGCCCCGGGAGGGGCGGGCCTCCCGAGGCTCCGAGATGGCGCGTCGGGCCGTGTGTGGAGCCCCCGAGTGAGTATGAAGCGACACGCGCCTGCTGACTCATCCGGGAGTACCACGCGAGGATCCGGGCGCCAAGGCCTTGGCGAGGTGCGAGCACCGTGCCACCCAGCCCCCGCTCGCGGGTTGGGAGGGGGAGGGGATCAGGCGAGTGGTCGACTCGAAGAGAGAGAACCCAAGATAGGAAATGGCGATGAAAAAAAATCCCTGACCCCTTTCTTTAAAACATGATTGGAAAAAACCCCGAGTTTTGTTCCAGAAAAGTTGGCAAATCCAAACATCAGAAGAGCAAATAATAGCCGCGTCCGGCACCTAGACTAGTCTTCATCTTCGTCTTCGCCCAGCGCTGAGCGTAGGGCATCCACGTTGCATGGGCATAGCCATTGGAGGGCAGTGTTGTCTGACAGCGCGGAGCTGTGGCTTCCACATTGCGTGGGAAGGAACCCCTCCGCGTCCTCGGGGGGCTCCGGGCGTATACAGCCCACTCATTATTACGTGAGAGTGTCACGGCCGTAGATAGCTAGGCAAGCCCCCAGGCACTCGGCCTGGTTGCTCCCAACTCCGTCAAGAGCCATCCCGTGCATTTCTGCTCGGTTGCGCGCCTCTATGACCCAAACCCGAATGCATTGTTCCCCGCGTAGCCGCAGGATTGCACTCCCGCGGCCCAAACATGAGCACAATGCATCCGGCGCAGTCATAAAGGTGTTTTGTTGATGAAGCCGCCTCGTGAAGCGTCGGGGCGCTGGCCGGACATTGTCTTGAGAGCTTCGTGAGGCCCAGCCTCCCGAGGCTGCACCGGCGCTCCAGTTGCCGCGGGTGGCCCGCGCTACTTGTGTCTTGCTGCTCCCCCCAGGCCATTACTCCTGAGGCCTTGGGGCTTGGCTCGGCGTTGCTTGCTTGCGAGGGCGACGGCTTGCGCCGTGCCCCGCGGGCCCGGGGGCGTCCTCCCTCTTTCTCCCACTCGCGTCGTCCAGGCTCGGTGCTCTGTCGGTGGAAGCCCCCAGGCCCGGCTCGGGCAGGACACCCAGGGTACTCCCTACTCTTGGGGGGTGTTGGCGCCTGCGGTAGGCGCCTGATCCACCCCACCGTCTGGAGGTACGACGTAGCATGGTACACAGGGCTCCACATAAGGTCCCGGTTCTCCTCCTGAGCCGTCCGGCGGGGCGCCGGGGACGGCCCCTCCGGGCGGCGGCGGGGCACCGCCCTGTGTGTGCAGCCCGCGGACCCTCCTGCGACGAGCCTCAGAGCGAAGTTGCTTACCTCTGCTACCGCCGTTGGGCGGGCCACGCGTTTCCTGACGTGGATTGCTTCCTCGGCGATCTGATGCGCCTTCGTCGTGGTTGCTTGTTTGTCCGGATGCCTGCGCCGCTTGCTCCCTGCGTAGGATGGCATGCTCCCGCCTGGTCAACCCAGGCTGTTGACGGTCTACAGGGTCACGCAGGCGCATGTCAGTGCGCGCGCGGGGCACCCCATTGTTCCCTTCATAGGCTCCGTCGTCGGGGCCGGGCCGCGCCCCGAAACCTGTGACCGGAATTTGGAGGAGAAGAAGAACGGCGTGCGGCGAGCCCTGCTCAGGTCCGTCCGGGGCCCGAGGGGGCACGCCGCCGGCGGGCGGGGCGGCAGGTGCGGTGAGCGAGCCCCCGGCGCCTGACGCCTGCTGTCGTGAAGAAGAACGGGGGGCCATGGCCCTCCGCGCGACGGCGACCAGCTCGGTGATGTGGTCTACCCATGCGTCGAAGCCCCCGTGCGTCGGGCGGTGGCCAAGCATCTCGCTCGCCATCAGCAGCGCATCGTGCGCGTCGATGTCTCGCACGTAGGTGCAACGCGGCGTCGGTGCAGGGGGCGCCGCCCGTCCTCCGTGCGTTTGGGCGGTGTGAGGAGCGGCGACGGCGGAGACGATACTGGTGGCTTGATACTGACCGCCCAGCGCCAGGCCGCTGGGGCGTGGGTCTCTGGCGGCAGCGGTGGGATTGGTGGAGGCGGATCCACCGTGGCCGGGGGGAGCCTGTTGGGCGTCGGCCATCGGAGCGGCGAAGCGGGGAAGGAGCGAGGCTTGAAGAAGACTTCGACACGCCCCCTACCTGGCACGCCAAATGTCGGATTTCGGGCTCCGCAAAACCCTCAAGGTTCGAACACGGGGGCGTGTGCGAAGATCCCCTGCAGCCTCGCCCCACCTAGCTCGCTACTCGATGGTTAGGACGGTGAACTCGCATGACGACGAGGAAGAAGATACACACGATGATTTACCCAGGTTCGGGCCGCTGCGAAGCGTAAAACCCTACTCCTGCTTTGGTGGATTGCCTCTCGAGGAGGTGTGGAGGATGAACTAGTACAGTGTTCAGGGGCCTCGTGAGGGCGCTCGAGTGGTGTTCATGGCTCTTTGCTAGTCTTGTGGTGGAGTGTCCCCCTCCTCTACGGTGCAACCTAGCCTCTATATATTGCAGCGGCCCGAGTCCTCTTCCCTTATCACCATGGCGGGAAGGGATCCCACAACGGCCAAATTTGAAGGGGGACAGGAGTACATCCCCGCCCTGTCCAAAGGTGGTCTTCGCCTGCAAAGTGGTTGTCGATGATGCAGAGGTGGGGTCGGCGATGACATCCGTCCTGCGGGGCTCGTGGTCGTGGTCATTGCTATCATGGTTTATGTGGTTTGGGTGCTAGTGTGACTGCTATCCCTTTTACCTTACACCAAGAAATTATGAATGAAATAGCACGTGCTGAAATAGAAGACATTGATGTTACTATTAAACTTGCTAATAGAGACACCATCACACCACTTGGGATTGTTAGAGATGTTGAAGTCTTGTGTGGGAAAGTAAAATACCCAACTAATTTTCTAGTTCTTGGATCCCCGCAAGATGACTTTTGTCCCATTATCTTTGGTAGAACTTTCTTCAGCACCATCAACGCTAAAATAGATTGTGAAAAAAAAACTGCCGGTGTCAGTTTTAGTGGTGTGTCTCATGAGTTTAACTTTTCCAAGTTTAGTAGACAACCTCGTGATAGAGCGTTCTCTAATAAGGATGAAATAATTGGTCTTGGTTCTATTGTCGTGCCTCCTACTGATCCATTAGAACAATATTTTGTTGACCATGAAAATGATATGCACTTGCGTGAAAGAAATGAAATAGATCAAATTTTCTTTGAACAACAACCTCTCCTGAAACACAATTTGCCTACTGAAACTCTTGGAGGTCCTCCTCCACCTAAAGGTGATCATGTGTTTGAATTAAAGCAATTGCCTGACACTTTGAAGTATGCTTATCTTGGTGAGAAAAAGATATATCCTGTTATTATTAGTGCTAACCTTTCCGAACATGAAGAAGAAAGATTATTAAAAGTTCTAAGGAAGCACCGGGCTATTATTGGATATACTCTTGATGACCTTAACGGCATTAGTCCCACTCTATGTCAGCACAAGATTAATATGGAACCTGATGCTAAACCCGTTGTTGATCATCAACGGAGATTAAATCCTAAGATGAAAGAAGTGGTAAGAACTGGAATATTAAAGCTTCTGGAAGCAGGTATAATCTATCCCATTGCTGATAGTAGATGGGTGAGTCCCATTAATTGTGTCCCTAAGAAAGGAGGTATAACCATTGTTCCTAATGATAAAAATGAACTCATTCCACAAAAAATTGTCACTCGCTATAGAATGGTAAATGATTTTAGAAAGTTAAATAAAGCTACCAGAAAAGATCATTACCCTCTGCCTTTCATTGATCAAATGCTAGAAAGATTATCTAAGCACACACACTTTTGTTTTCTGGATGGATATTCTGGTTTCTCTCAAATACCTGTGTCGCAATCTGATCAAGAGAAAACCACCTTTACTTGCTCTTTTGGAACCTATGCTTATAGACATATGCCTTTGGTTTATGCAATGCACCTGCTACCTTTCAAAGATGTATGACTGCTATATTCTCTAACTTTGGTGAAAAGATTGTGGAGGTTTTCATGGATGAATTTTCCGTTTACGGGACTTCTTTTCATGATTGCTTAAGCAACCTTGATCGAGTTTTGCAGAGATGTGAACAAACTAATCTTGTCTTCAATTGGGAGAAGTGCCACTTTATGGTTAATGAAGGCATTGTCTTGGGGCATAAAATATATGAACGCGGTATTGAGGTGGATAAAGCTAAACCTGATGCAATTGAGAAAATGCCATGTCCTAAAGATATTAAAGGTATTTGAAGTTTCCTTGGTCATGCTGGTTTCTATAGGGGGTTCATTAAAGACTTCTCTAAAATGTCTAGGCCTCTTACTAATCTTTTGCAAAAGGATATTCCTTTTGTTTTTGACGATTATTGTGTGGAAGCCTTTGAAACACTCAAGAAACCCTTAACCTCTGCACCTATCGTTCAACCACCTGATTGGAACTTGCCTTTTGAAATTATGTGTGATGGTAGTGATTATACTGTTGGTGATGTTCTAGGACAAAGAGTTGATAAAAAATTGAATGTTATCCATTATGTTAGTAAAACTCTAGACAGTGCCCAATGAAATTATGCTACTACTGAAAAAGAATTTTTAGCAGTTGTTTTTGCCTGTGATAAATTTAGATCCTATATTGTTGATTCCAAGATCATTGTTCACACCGATCATACTTCTATAAAATATCTTATGGAAAAGAAAGATGCTAAACCTAGACTCATTAGATGGGTTCTCTTGCTTAAAGAATTTGATTTACATATAGTTGATAGGAAGGGAGCTGAGAACCCCGTTGTCGGTTTTCTGGCTCCGCAAAACCCTCAAGGTTCGAACACGGGGGCGTGTGCAAAGATCCTCTGCAGCCTCGCCCCACCTAGCTCGCTACTCAATGGTTAGGACGGTGAACTCGCACGACGACGATGAAGAAGGTACACATGATGATTTACCCAGGTTCGGGCCGCTGCGAAGCGTAAAACCCTACTCCTGCTTTGGTGGATTGCCTCTCGAGGAGGTGTGGAGGATGAACTAGTACAGTGTTCAGGGGCCTCGTGAGGGCGCTCGAGTGGTGTTCTTGGCTCTCTGCTAGTCTTGTGGTGGAATGTCCCCCTCCTCTACGGTGCAACCTAGCCTCTATATATTGCAGCGGCCCGGGTCCTCTTCCCTTATCACCATGGCGGGAAGGGATCCCACAATGGCCAAATTTGAAGGGGGACAGGAGTACATCCCCGCCCTGTCCAATGGTGGTCTTCGCGTGCAAAGTGGTTGTCGATGATGCATAGGTGGGCTCGGCGATGACATCCGTCCTGCGGGGCTCGTGGTCGTGGTCTTGTTGCACCGGAATGGAAACCTTTGGGTGGCGCCTTGGGAACCCGCGTACGTCCTTGCTCCCTTTACACCAAAGGGGAAACTGTCCCACCTGGCACGCTGGCGCCCGCCTGCCCTTCCTTGTGTCATCCTTGACTCATGAGACCGGGTTCTGCATAGAGCTCTCCGCCACTCCGGAGGGGGGCCGAGGAAGCCTGCTCCCTGTTGGTCTTGGTGCTACCTCCCTCGCGAGCTCGGGTCCTCGTGAGGGCCTTGTCTTGAGTGAGGTCGCACCAGGCCGTGCTTGGTTGATGAGGTGGGCCATGCCCTGGGCCGCAGGCAGGCAGGTCTGGGTACCCCCATTCCCAGAACACCGGCACCCGTAGCTGATAACTTGTCTAGGTTAGAAAATAATCTTGATGACCCACTACCTATTGATGATAGTTTTCCTGACGAACAGTTAGCTGCAATAAGTGTTTCTCAAAACACCCCTTGGTATGCTGATTATGCTAATTACATTATCACTAAATATATATCACCTAGCTTCACATACCAACAAAAGAAAAAATTCTTCTATGATTTAAGACACTACTTTTGGGATGACCCACATCTTTACAAAGAAGGAGTAGATGGTACTATTTGACGTTGTGTAGCTGAGCATGAACATGAACAAATCCTACAGAAATGTCATTCCGAAGCTTATGGAGGACATCATGCGGGAGATAGAACTGCTCACAAGGTATTCCAATCTAGTTTTTATTGGCCTACTCTCTTCAAGGATGCCCGTAAGTTTGTCTTGTCTTGTGATGAATGTCAAAGAATTGGTAATATCGGTAAGCGTCAGCAAATGCCTATGAATTATTCACTTGTTGTCGAACCATTTGACGTTTGGGGTTTTGATTATATGGGACCTTTTCCTTCCTCTAACGGGTACACTCATATTTTGGTTGCTGTTGATTATGTCACTAAGTGGATAGAAGCTATTCCAACCAGTAGTGTTGATCACCACACCTCCATTAAAATGCTTAAAGAGGTTATCTTCTCGAGGTTTGGAGTCCCTAGATACTTAATGACTGATGGTGGTTCACACTTTATTCATGGTGCTTTCCGTAAAATTCTTGCTAAATATGATGTTAACCATAGAATTGCATCACCCTATCATCCTCAATCTAGTGGTCAAGTTGAACTTAGCAATAGAGAAATAAAATTAATATTACAAAAAACTGTCAATATGCCTCGAAAGAATTGGTCTAAGAAACTAGATGATGCACTTTGGGCCTATAGAACAGCTTATAAAAATTCTATGGGTATGTCTCCATACAAAATGGTATATGGAAAAGCTTGTCATTTGCCTCTAGAAATAGAACATAACGCATTTTGGGCAATTAAAGAACTCAACTATGATTTCAAACTTGCCGGTGAGAAGAGGCTATTTGATTTTAGCTCACTAAATGAATGGAGAACCAAAGCCTATGAAAATGCCAAACTATTCAAAGAAAAAATAAAAAGGTGGCATGACAAAAGAATCCAAAAGCGGGAATTCAAAACAGGAGACTATGTTCTTTTGTTCAACTCTCGTTTAAGATTTTTTGCAGGTAAGCTTCTCTCCAAATGGGAAGGACCTTATATTATCGAAGAGGTTTATCGTTCTGGAGCTATCAAGATTAATAATGCCGAAGGTACTAACCCGAAGGTGGTTAATGGACAAAGAATTAAGCACTATATCTGAGGTACGCCTATTAACGTTGAAAGCAATGTTATCCAAACCATGACACCGGAGGAACACATAAAAGAAACCTTCCGGAACACTCCAGAATTCTGAAAAAAATAGGAGGTACGTGATATGGTAAGTAAACAGACTACAAAAAATCCGCACAAATATTTTTTGTCAGTTTTGGAATATTATAAAATTTTGGAATTTAAGAAATAAACTGGAAGGTGATCGAGGTGAGCACGATACACCAGGGCGCGCCACCCCCTGGGCGCGCCCTGGTGGGTTGTGCCCACCTCAGACACCTTGCCGACTCCGTTTTCCTTCCATATGCTTGTTTCCCAAGAATTAAAATTCTCTATATATACCCCCGACTGTTTTGACGACCGCATCGTGGAAAAATTCTCTATTCTTGTTTCGTGTTGTTTTCCTGACAGGCCTGAAATATGTTGTCTCAAGATTCAGAGGGGGAGAGCTATGTTGTTGACTATGTTGCAAACCCTAAAATCTATGGAGAAGTGGAGCATTATGGATGGACCTCAGATGAGGAGGAAGACGCTGCCATGAAGAAAACAAAGGATGATAGCTCTAAGGAAGAGGATGACACACCTCCTCAACCCGGAGATATGCATGTGGAATTCAAGAAGTCAAGCCTCCCTAGAGGATACAAACCTGAGGTTTAATTTATTCCATCTCGTTTTCTGCAAGAGAGCAAGGCGGCATTATGCAAAAAGATATTAAAGCTCGAGTTGGAGAATGACGATCTGAGGGAGGAAAATTTCATGCTTAAATATAAGTTGAAGAAGAAGGCTACACCACCACCTCTTCATCACCACCACCAAAGGAGACTTGAGCACACGGGTATGGGCACTCCCCTTGGTTTGAGCCAAGCTTTGGGGAGGTGCCCCGGTATCGTATCACCATCACTTTTATTCACCTTTACCTATTTTAGTTCGATCTTTAGTTTTCCTTTGATTTAGTTGAATCAAAGTTTAGCATGATCTATTTTCTTGTGTTAGTTTCGTGGCCTATCTATCTATGTAATCGAGTGAGAGTTATATAATAAAGTTTAGTTTTAGTTTTTGCTTCTCTACTTTCTTGTTGCAATCAAAATAAAAGGAAAGAGAAATAAATGAAAAGAATCATATGCTAATCTTATGGTGAGTAATGACATCACATAAGGAAAAGTATAAGTAGTAAAATTTATTGGAGATTGGCAAACATAGCATTGGTCAATGATGCAATTCATGAAAGAATTAATAAGGAAAGAGAAGATCCACATGCAAATACACTATCTTGGACATCTTTTATGATTGTGAGCCCCCATTAAATATTATATGTCAAAATGGTTGACGTTGGACAAGGAAGACAACGTAATGATTTATGTTTGTTCATATCCACATAGAAGTTATATTGTCATAGATCCTTCAACATGTGTTGCTTGCTCAATATCTTTACTAGCCAAAAATTCCGCCCTAAGTAGAGATACTACTTGTGCATCCAAAAACCCAAATTCATTCTTTGAGAGTCCACCATACCTACCTACAGATCGAGTAAGATATTTCAAGTAAGTTGTCATCGGTGCAATAAGGCAATAAAAATTTCTTCTAAAAGTGTTTTGATCAATTAGTGTAAGAGAAAATTGAGCGCTATACGAACTTATAATGGAAAAGTAATAAATGCAACGGACTGCATAATAAAGGTTGCTATCATAGGGCAATATAGCGTGACGTTCTTTTACATTAAGGGATTGGGCATACAAACCAAAAAGGGCATAGCAACCTCTACTTCGCTCTGCGAAGGGACTATCTTTTACTTTTATGTATTTACTTTTAAGCAAGAGTCAAAGTATTCTTCCCTATTTCTTTTTACTTTTTTCTTTTGCAAGCATCATGTGGTGATGAAAGATCTAGGCACATACATCCAGTTGGATGTGAGTGGGCATGAGTTATTATTGTTAACTTCACCCTTGAGGTGAATACGTTGGGAGGCGAAACTATAAGCCCCTATCTTTCTATGTGTCCGGTTGAAACTTTTTGCTCATGGATATGTTATGAGTGTTAGTAATCATAGAAGACTAAATGATGGTTGACTATGTGGACTTGCCAAAAGGCTCCGACATGAGACCCTTCCTGAAAATATAATGAATTGTAGTTGCAAAGTTGACTGAGAACATAGTTTGTTGGTTTTCAATAAGGTTTATGCTTTATACTTCTATGTTGTGATGAATTGTTACCTGTTCATGAGAAGTTATATGATGAAAGTATATGAATAAGTTTTATGATAGAGTTTGTTGCTGTTATGATAATAAGAATGATGCTTCTATGTCCGTATTTTGTTTTTATCGACACCTCTCTCTCAAACCATGTGGACATGCTTTTCAATTTCGGCTTTTCGCTTGAGGACAAGCGAGGTCTAAGCTTGGGGGAGTTGATACGTCCATTTTGCATAATGATTTCCTACTATTATTTATTATGTTTTATTGAATAATAATTCTTTAGGGAGTGATTCTAATGCCTTTTCTCTCATAATATGCAAGGTTTACACAAAGAGGGAGAATACCGGCAGCTGGAATTCCGGACCTGAAAAAAGCATATCAGAGATACCTAGTCTGCACATCTCTAATGGAGCTGACACTTTACGAAGATTATTTTTGGAATTAATAAAAAATACTAGAGCAAAGAACTACCGGAGTGGGCCACCCTAGTGGGCACAAGACACCAGGGCGCGCCAGGCCCCCCCAGGCACGCCCTGGTAGGTTGAGCCCTCCTAGGCCCACCTCTGGTGCCCATCTTCTGGTATATAATCTCTTTTGACCTAGAAAAAATAAGGAGAGGACTTTTGGGACGGAGAGCCCCCGTCTCGAGGTGGAACTTGGGCAGGAGCACTTTTGCCCTCCGGCGGAGCGATTTCGCCGGGGGAACTTCCCTCCCAGAGGGGGAAATCGAAGCCATCGTCATCACCAACACCCCTATCATCTTTGGGAGGCCAATCTTCATCAACATCTTCAATAGCACCATCTCCTCTCAAACCCTTGTTCATCTCTTGTATTCAATCTTTGTACCAGAACCTCAGATTGGTACGTGTGGGTGACTAGTAGTGTTGATTACATCTTATAGTTGATTACTATATGGTTTATTTGGTGGAAGATTATATGTTCAGATCCATTATGCTATTCAATACCCCTCTGATCTTGAGCATGATTATTATTTGTGAGTAGTTACCTTTGTTCTTGACGTCACGGGAGAAGTCATGTTGCAAGTAATCATGTGAATTTGATATGTGTCGATATTTTGATGATATGTATGTTGTGATTCCCTTAGTGGTGTCATGTGAACGTCGACTACATGACACTTCACCATTCTTGGGCCTAAGGGAATCCATTGTGGAGTAGTTATTAGATGATGGGTTGCTAGAGTGACAGAAGCTTAAACCCTAGTTTATGCGCTACTTCGTAAGGGGCTGATTTGGCTCCAAACGTTTAATGCTATGGTTAGATTTTATCTTAATAATTTTCTCGTAGTTGCGGATGCTTGCGACGGCGTTAATCATAAGTGGGAGGTTGTTCAAGTAAGAACAGCACCCAAGAACCGGTCCACCCACATATCAAATTATCAAAGTAGCGAACACGAATCAAACCAACATGATAAAAGTGACTAGATGAAATTCCCGTGTACCCTCAAGAACACTTTGCCTATTACTAGAGACTGTTCTGGCCTGTCCTTTGCCACAGAAGTATTGGGCTACCTTGCTGCACTTTATTTACCTTTACCGTTACTTGCTCGTTTCCAATTATCTTGCTATCAAACTATATGTTACCTCCAATTTCTGTGCTTGCAGAAATTACCTTGCTGAAAACCGCTTGTCATTTCCTTCTGCTCCTCGTTGGGTTCGACACTCTTACTTATCGAAAGGACTACGATTGATCCCCTATACTTGTGGGTCATCAGACCGCCAAGCCCTTGCCGGGTGGAACAGGTCACTATGAACGGCGAAAGCCGACTAGAGACCAAGAGCGACACCCAAAATGCGAGATACACATAAGTATTGGGCGCTTTCGTATGTCTCCACCTGACAACCCCTTTTGTGCAAGCTTCGCCGCCAAGGCGTGTAACCCTTTGTATAGAGCCGGGCGACGATCCTGTGCATAGTCGATGAAAGCTAAGTGATGAGGACATCCCTACTAATGTTACACCCACATCCCCACCAGCTACACATAATGGACTAGTTACTAGAGCCCGCGCACGCCAACTAAATTATCAGGTACTTTCGTTTCTTGGAAATCTTTCTAATGTTCATGAACATATGATGCTGCCAAAATTAGATACTTTTGTTTTACTTATGAATGAAGGACCTATCATGGACAAGAAGGATGGCCATTGGAGCGGGATCAAGCATGGAGAAGAAGGTGAATGCGCGGGAAGGAACAATGGACTTTCCAGTGGTGATTTTCGCACTTTGAAGCCACCATAAGGAGTGCTTGGAGGCTTGGACGAAATATACAACATGCCACTTCCTAAATTTCGTCCATAGGCTATTATAGGTGCTCCGTCACCTTATTTTTTGGCCAGGCCCATGTAATTTCGAAATACCATATTATAGGTTATTTTCAGAGTCCATATGTGTGGGGAAACTGAGTTAGGGCTGGTTTCAGACCACTCCTCCAAGGGGCCACGAAATCCCCCTCTGTTCCCCCATATATACAACCCTTAGGGCACCATTTTAGACTTGGGTTTTGTTTAGATTACAAGTTCGCCATAGCTGCAACTTCGCGTCCTTCGTTTGTGTTCCACGACCAGACCAAGACGTCACAGAACCCCACTTTCATGAATAAAGCTTTCCTCTTATATTCGCAATATCCAGATTGCAATTTCAATTTCTTGCTTGTTCTTCGTCTGCGTGCAGGAAATAGACCCTCGTGGTCAGGTTGATCGTGCTCCGGCGTGGTCAATAACCTCTCGAAGTTGGTTTAGCGATTGCTAATGTGCGACGTCCTCGCACATTCGTAGTCGGATCGTCAAAGTCTACTCCACCGAAAATGATAGCCACCATCTCATCGAAAGACAGGGACAACTTCGCCTATATCACTAAGTGCTCTACAACTCTTGATCAAAGTACATATTTTGTTATGTATCTTACGCGAGATGTTGTGATCACTTGTGAATTGCATAAGGCGACTGGTGAACCACCTAGGTTCATAGCCTTCTTTATTTTCTCTTCTTTCTTTTTCTCAAAAAGGAGAAGAGGGGCCCACGCGCGCAAGTCTTCCCACGGGAGAGAGGTAGCACAGGCACCTGCAGATGCATTCGAAAGTGGTCGCCTTACGCCAAGAAGCACAACAAAAAAAACAAAGAAGCTAAGTTGCAGAAACTTTTTTTGAAATTTTCGAACATTCCTCTCCGATAAGCTAGCGCTTGTGTAAGAAAACCTGCACGCTAAGGGCCCTTGTCGAAATTGTTGCGCGCTTGAGTGTTGGAAGCATGCCCAACATCTCATGTAGCTGCGACAAGGACGATGGGGTGGCCTCGCTAGGAGTCGCACTATCGGAGGGTGCTCGGGATTCGTCCTTAGAAGGGCCCGAGGTAGGAACATGCATGCCATCAAGCGCCAAGAGTCAGGAAACACACAAGCGCAGTTTCATCGCGTAAAGCGGAATAGACGTTCGTAAATACACAAAGAAACTTTAACACCTATAAGGTACCCAATATTTTCTCTTCATTTCCTCGCAGGGTTACATTGGGTATGGTTTAAACACAAAAGGAGAACTCCAAGCTCGGCAGCAACGGCGACGGGGTCAGGGTGGAGTACGATTTCCTCTAACACCCCCGTCGGCCTCCGGAAGGAGATCTGCCACTACGATTTGGCAATTGATCCGGCAAACCCTAGCTACGATGCCATGGGCGCCTAGTCGGACTCCTCATACTTGATGCCGAAGGTGCTGCCGTCGTCATCGCTGTCGCTGGAGGACTCGTAGTCGCTGCCACTCGAGCTCTCCGTGCAGCACTCCAGGCGGACGCCGGACACCCCGAAGATCTTCACAAAGAGGGTGGCGGAGCCATCGAACTTGAAGTGGAGGAGATGCCCCGGTCCCAGACCATGGAAGCGGGCGAATGACTTCCACCCCCGCGTCAGGAACATGGTGCTCCCGGCGGAGAGGTCGACGCCCACCCAAGCAGGCCCGTTGCAGCAGCCGTCCGCCCGAAGTTAGAAGCCTCGAGGCTGGCTGCTCTCCATGGCTCACGCAAAAGGGTTAGGGAGGCGGAACCAGCTCGGCTGCAGCTGAGGGATTTCCACAACAAACTCCTGCACCTCCTCCTCCGCATGGATCCCCGCATGGGGCTGCGGGAAAGGGTCGCCGCTACGACCGCCGTGGATGGATGGAGCCGTCCCTCCACGGCCCCGAGATGCTGATCCTCCACGCCCCCTAGATGTCGTCCTTCCGCGGGAGCTGGAGCCGACCCCCGCCGCTATCACCACTATTCACATCGGGGTGCAGGGGGTGCCCCTCGCCACGGCGCTGGACCCATGGGCACGACCGCGACCCCTCGCCATGACAGAATAGTGCGCTCGAGAAGATGGCGGAGGAAGAAAAGGGTATGCGTTGGACGATAGGCTAGAGCAGAAGGGCGCGGATGAGCAACGCTCCGCCTCGCCCCCTCCCTATTTACAGGAGCGGGGGAGTGGAGGGGTTGGCTCTTCGCGATCTAGGGTGAGCGCGCACTCGCACACAGCTAGTACAGGCGACCGCCTTTCCCGACCAATGTCGTCCCTCGCGCGTGACGCGCGTCCTGCGGGACGCAATCAAGAGAGGGATAAAAAGCAGAAGGGGCAGGACGCCCAAGCGACGCTGGGCGACTCGGAGGTTGACCGCCTGATGTCAGGCACACTGTTTGGGCGATCGCCCCTCTCCCCCAATAACAAAGCCTCGTATGGGAATCCACGACGCACAAAGTGCTCCTTTGGGCGGACACGACGTGATTCTTTCGGCGCATCCTCCCATCGCCTTCCCGCCCCACTTCCCCAGTGGTTCGCATTCAATACATATCGCTAGAAGGGGCGGGAGGGAAAATTAAGTATAAACCGCAGGAAATTGCGGCCGCATGTATCTGTGCAACGTTTTTCGGCCTAGCCCAACAAACGTCACGGACGCAAGTGTGGCCCAGGCCCGGGGGCTCCTCTCGGTGTACTAAAGAACGGGGCCCTTAGTACCCTGACTGGTACACCGGATGACCACGGCGTCCGGACCGGCAAGACCCTGCCGGGCTGGATCTGGACACCAAGCTTTTCGTACAAGGGATAGAGAGGACCGGCAAGCCTTCCTTGTCGGGAGGCTCGGGCGACAATGCACCCGTCAAGGTCTCCGCCCGCCAAGCCGTCACTCCACGTAGCTAGGCTGGTTGTCTACATCGGCCAGGTGTCGAGCGGGCAAGCAGGTAGGTGAGGCTGGTCGGGGCGCATGGGTGCTTCTCTTGATTACACCAGAGCTTTAATGGCACCCGTCCCACGGCGTGGCAAAAGAATAAGAGGTAGCTGGGCTAACGGCACACAAGGAGAGGCAATCCTTGTCGGGAGACGTCGCCAGCATGCCACCTCACAGCGCAGATAATGCGTCTGTCCTAGTCCATCAGAGTTAGGTATTTCCCACTACCGGAATTGCCAGCGGTTTTGGGAGGTAGATATACATTGTTTATTATGTGCAAAGACCATTTTAGCCACTGTGGTAACCCCTTGAGATATAAAAGGAGGACCCTGGCTACCTTTAGAAGGGTCAACTACCTGTTCATTTTACACGCGTAGCGACGCTCCCGAAGCATCTTTGCCGGGCTGCGAGGCTCCTGTACGGTGAACTCGAATAAACCACACCACACAGGATGTAGGGTATTACGCTTCGACGGCCCAAACCTGTCTAAACCCTCGAGCGTGCAGTGTCCAGAGAAGCTCTTTGCGTCGGGCAATCCCCTCTCCCAAACCACAAAAGGGGCCTTGCCGGCCCCATAGATCATCGTACCCCGACAAGCATGCATCTGGAGTTTTAAGTAAAATTGAGTAATGCTTGGAGAACAATGACATGATGTAGACAAAGAGAATTCAATTAATATGAACTAACCCCATCGTTTTATCCTTAGTGGCAACAATACAAAGATGTGTCTTGTCCCTTTCTGTCACTGGGATATAGAGCAGCGCCAGATTGAACCCACTACAATGCACCCCTCACACTGAAGAAATATCAATCTAGTTGGCCAAACTATTTCAATATATCGGAGAGATTTATGAAGCTATAATGATCATGCAATTAAGAATCATAATATATATCAGAGCTGACTCAAATACTTTTTGTGAATAATCTGCACATAAACCCACAATTCATCGGATCCCAACAAACGCACCATACAAAAGAATTACATCGGATAGATCAAAGCAAAGATGTGATGACCATTGTATTGAAGATCAAAAGAGAGACAGAGATAGCCATCAAGGTACTAACTACGGACCCGTAGGTCTGCGGTGAACTACTTGCACATCATCATGAAGGAAGCAAGGTTGATGAAGAAGCCCTCCGTGATTGATCCCCCCTATGGCAGGGCACTGGAACGGAGCTGCAGATGGGATCGAGGCGGAACAGAGATTTGCGGGGCAAAGAAAGTATTTCGGGATGCCCTCTAGAGTTTTTGGAATATACGTGAATTTATAGGCCAGAGAACAGGGGTAGGAGGGCCACCAAGGAGGGCGAAGCCATTAGGGCGCGCTGACCCCCACTGGGCTTGGCGCCTCCCTCGTGCGGCCTTCGGTCACCTCCTCAAGCTTCCAGGTCTCCTTTCGGTCCAGAAAAAATCGTAAAAAAATCGAGGCAATTGGACTTTGTTTGGTACTGTAAACCTAAAAAACAAAAACATGCAGAAAACAACAACTGGCACTGGGCACTGGGTCAATAGGTTAGTGCTCAAAAATAGTATAAATTTGTAAATAAATACTCAAAATGTATCCTAGAATGATAATACAATAGCATGGAACAATAAAAAATTATAGATATGTTGGAGATGTATCAGCATCCCCAAGCTTAATTCCTGCTCGTCCTCGAGTAGGTAAATGATAAAAACAAAAAATTTGATGTGACATGCTACCCAATATGTAATCTTTTGCATGTATGCTCATTGAGAAATGATGAATTAATAAACACTAACATAGTAATATTTATAGGCACAAGCAACATAATCATCAGTCTTTCAAAATATACGATGCTCAAAGAATGTCTACCCCCATTCATTTTATTATATTAGTAAGGCATGGCTCCTTCTTCACCACATTAATACAAATGTCAAGCACCATGGTGTCCAAGTCAGGCAATTGGATCATACATTTTCCATGTTTATCAACTTTGTATTCTTCATGCAATACATGAGCGTGAACTATGGACATAGCATAAGGGTGCAATAAAATATGGTGGTAGATATCAAAGGGGTAAAAAGTGGAGAAGGAAGTCTTGCATCAACTAGGAGTATCAACGGGCTATGGAGATGCCCATTGATAGATATCAATGTGAGGATTAGGGATTGCCATGCAAATGATGCACTAGAGCTATAAGTGTATGAAAGCTCAACTAAAGCTAAGTGGGGTGTGTATCCAACTTGCTTGCTCATGAAGACCTCGGACATTTGAGGAAGCCCGTCATCAGAATATACAAGCCAAGTTTTTAATAATGAAAATAATTCCCACTAGCATATGAAAATGACATAACATGAGACTCTCTATATGAAGAACAAGGTGCCAGTTTGAGGCACAAGTGTGGTAAATGATAGTAGCAAAGTCCATTCTCTCTTTCTCTCTCATTTTTTTCATTTTTTTATTTTTTTATGGTGGGCTCACTTGGAATCCCCATTTTTATTTCCTCACTAGGACAATGCTCTAATGATGATCATCACACTTTTATTTACTTACAACTCAATATGAAAAACAATATGACTCAAATGAATGCCTCTGGCGGTGTACCAGGATGTTCAATGATCTAGCGCGACATGTATTAAAAAATGATGAAAGTTGGCTTTGCCACAAATATTATGTCAGCTCTATATGATCATGCAAAGCAATATGATGATGAATGAACTAGTCTTATGATGTAACGGTGGAATTTGCATGGCAATATATCTTGGAATGGCTATGGAAATGCCATAATAGGTAGGTATGGTGGCTGCTTTGAGGAAGATATAAAAAGGCTGATGTGTGACAGAGCGTGTCATATCATGGGGTTTGGATAAACCGGCGAAGTTCACACCGATCCTCGAGGTGAGAATGGGCAATGCACGGTACCGAAGAGCTTAGCAAAATATGAGGTGGTGAGACTGCGTATGTCCACGGGTTCAAATTAGTCATCAAGATGTCATACAATTATTGCAAAGTTTTATTAGTTTTATCACAAATCAAAGTACTACTCGCATGCCCCGAGGGAGGAGGTTGGGAGGAGTTAACCATCGCGTGCCTCCAATCCGAAACAACACTAGGATTTCAACGAGGAATAGAAATTCTCACACATCCCCACCATACCTTTTTCTAATATTTAGACAAACGTGAAATTAAAACCTCTTAATATCGATACTTCTATGAACCGACGACCATGAACTCACACCCTTTCACATTACCACGTCAATATCATTAACCCAAGATTTCTCTTTAAGGTGCTACATGATGGTTTTGATTATCACTCATTGAATACCTATTATTTTTGGACTAGTCTTATGACCCATGCAAATTACCATCACTATTTATTAACTCTCAAACAAATATAAGTGAAGAACATGAGCGATATTATTTCTACAAAATGTATATGCCACCGTGCTAAAAAAGATATAAGTGAAGTACTAGAGTAACTGCTAAGTTCAAAAGATATAAGTGAAGCACATAGAGTATTCTAATAAATTATGATGAAGGTGTGTCTCTCTAAAATAGGTCTATCCAGCAAAACGATGATTGTGTCAAACTAAAAATAAAAACAAACAAAAGCAAGCAAAAGCAAATGACGCTCCAAGCAAAACTCATATCATGTGACGAATACAAATATTGTTCCAAGTGACATACTGATGGATTGAGACGAAAGAGGGGATGCCTTCCGAGGCATCCCCAAGCTTAGACACTTGAGTATTCCTAGAATATTAACTTGGGGTGCCTTGGTAATCCCCAATCTTAGGCTCTTTCCACTCCTTATTCCTTCGTCCGTCGTGATAACCCCCAAAACTTGAAACTTCAATCACACAAAACTCAACAAAACTTCGTGAGATCCGTTAGTAGAAGCAACATATCAAATACTTTAATTACTGTTATAAATTGATTCATATTTCATTATTTAATAATAAGTACTGTATTCTAACTTGTCCATGTCGTATACCCCCGATACAATCCATAGCATCATCAAAACAAGCAAACTATACAAGCAAAAACAAAATCTTTCTAAAACAGAACAGTTTGTAAAGATCTGTAGAGAACCTATAATTCTGTAACTCTAAAAATTATCAAAAATTAGAAAAATATGAAGAATTTGTATATTAATATTGTGTAAAAAAATCAGGTCAAAAAGACATTCCAGTAAAATCAAAGAAATTCTGCACTGGACGCTAAAGTTTCTATTTTTGCACCGTATCAATTATACTCATCTTGTGAGTTATCCCAAAGGCTTTACTTGGCACAAACACTAACTAAAACTTAAAAACACAATAATTACAGATTCAATAATTATGTTATCCCATGCAAATAGAAAGTAAAGCAAAAATTAAAGATAACTATTGGGTTGCCTCCCAACTAGCGTTATTGTTTTATGCCCCTAGCTAGGCATAATGCATAGTTTCAAGTGTTGTCATCTTTGACACTCCACCCATAAGTAGCTCTCATGATTGATTCATAAGGTGGTTTAATTATCTTCCTAGGTAAGTGTTCCATTACTTTCTTTAATGGGAATTGTAACCTTATGTTTCCCTCTTGCATATTAATAATTGCACCTATACTTCATAAGAAAGGTCTTCCAAGTATTATTGGACAAGTAGGATTGTAATCAATATCAAGCACAATGAAATCTACATGCACATAATTCTTATTTGCAACAATGAGAACATCATTTATTCTACGTAAAGGTTTCTTGATGGTAGAATCCACAAGATGCAAGTTAAGGGAACAATCTTCAGTATTGGTGAGACCAAGTACATCACAAAGAGATTTTGGTATTGTTGAAACACAAGAACCAAGGTCACACAAAGCATTGCATTCATATTTATTTTTCTTTATTTTAATAGTAGGTTCCCACTCATCATGCAATTTTCTATGAATACAAACTTCTAGTTCAAGTTTCTCATCATAAGCTTTTATCATAGCTTCCACTATATGATTAGTAAAACCCCTTTTTGTTCATAAGCATTGGGTGAGATAATAATGGTTTACAACAAGGAAATACATTCTACTAAAGAGCAACTTTCATAATTAAAGTCCTTGTAGTCCAAGATAGTGGGCACATCACTAGTTAAAGTTTTAACCTCTCCAAACCCACTTTTTCCAGTTTTGGCATTAGAATTATCAACCTCCAAGCAAACAGGACGCTCTCTAGCTAGAGTTGACTCATATACAATCCCTTTATCATTTATATTCAGAGAAGTAAATAAATATTCAATAGGATAACTACCAATCATTTTAAGATCTTCATCATGATTCCGGTAAAAACCGGGTGGAAGAGCCTTTTCTAAGAATTCCTACTTAGCTTTTAACTTAGCGGTCCTCTCCTTACTTTCATTAATAGATATTTGGATAGATTTAATAGTCTCACTAAAATCATGCTTGGGTGGCAAAGTTTTACTTTAAAGAGTTTCAACATCAAGAGCAATTATATCCATGTTTTTAGCCAAAGCCTCAATTGTATGCAACTTTTATTCTACCATAGTATTAAAAACCTTTTGAGAAGTAATAAATTTCTTAATTGTGTTCTCAAGATCAGAGGGTATCCTATCAGTATTTGTAGAAGAATTTCCATAAGAATTACCATAAGAGTTGCCATAATTATTGGAGGAGTTACCGGGATACGGTCTAGCATTGAAATTTCCACTATAGGAATTGTTGTTGAAATTGTTTCGCTAGATAAAGTTCACATCAATAGCATCATTATTTTGCTCAATCGAAGTACACAAGGGCATATCATTTGGATCAACATGAGTATTTTTACTAGCAACCATATTCTTAAAAGCATCCGCTTTTTCACTCAAAATAGCGATTTCCTCAACAGAATCTACTTTCTTACCAGTTGTAGCCCTTTCGGTATGCCATTGAGAGTAGTTTGTCATGATGTTGTACTGATGTTTTATGGCCTATCCTAAGGTCACATCCATAAAGTTACCACCTGCAGCAGAATCTATAAGATTTCTAGACACAAAGTTTAGTCCAGCATAGAAGTTTTGGATAATCGTCCACAAGTTTAAACCATGAGTATGGCAATATCTAATCATCAACTTCATCCTCTCCCAAGCTTGTGCAACATGCTTTTGATCATGTTGTTTAAAATTCATAATTTGATTTCTAAGGGAGGTGATCTTAGTAGGAGGAAAATACTTGGCAATAAAAGCATCTTTACACTTATCCCATGTTCCAATACTATTATGTGGTAAAGATGAAAACCAAGCCTTAGCTATATCTCATAGTGAGAAAGGAAATAATTTTAATTTTACAACATCATTATCCATATACTTTTTCTTTTGCATATCACATAGTTCAACAAAAGAATTAAGGTGAGCAGCGGGATCCTCATTAGGACTTCTCCGAAATTGTTCTTTCATCACAAGATTCAACAATGCAGCATTAATATCAAAAGCCTCCGCACTAGTGGTGGGTGGTATAGGAGTACTAATAATATCATTTTTATTAATATTTGGGAAGTCACACAACTTAGTAGTATCTTGAGACATGGTGACCGAGAAAGCAAAGTAACAAGAAAGACAAGTAAACTAGCAACCAAAAAGGTAAACTAGTAACTAGCAAAGATAAATATTTTTTTTGACTTTTATGAAGCAAACTAAATATAAAAGCAAAGAAAAAGAAGAACAAGTGAATGATAATTTGTGCAAAGTTACTTGATAACTGGTTGATGATATTCCCTGGCAACGGCGCGTCGGCGCCAGAAATCGTTCCTGATACTTGTGATCTGCGTTGGGTTTCCCTTGAAGAGGAATGGGTAATTGCAGCACAATACGAATAAGTATTTCCCCCAGTTAAGAAACAAGGTTTATCGAACCAATAGGAATATCAATCAACAACTGTCTTCAGCGACTACACGCAAAAGAGCAAACACTTGCACCCAACGCGGGCAAGAGGGTTGTCAATCCCCTTGGACTCGTTATTTGCAAGGAAAAGAAGTGTGTAGATTATAGTAGATGATTGTAAATTGCAAAATACAATAAAAAGTAAATAATGGCAGAAAGGTATTGATAGCTTTTGTAAATACATAAGTGAACAGACCCGGGGGCCATAGTTTTCCCTAGCGGCATCTCTCATGTAGCAACATACAGTGGGTAGACAAATTTCTTTTGGGCAATTGATAGAAAAGCGTATAGTTATGTGATATTCACGGCAATGATCATGTATATATAGGCATCACATCCATAAGCAAATAGGCCGACTCCTGCCTACACCTATTACTATTACTCCACCCATCGACCGCTATCCGGCAGGCATCTAGAGTATTAAGTAAAACATAGTAATGCTTGGAGAACAATGACATCATGTAGACAAAGAGAATTCAATTAATATGAACTAACCCCATCATTTTATCCTTAGTGACAACAACACAAAGACGTGTCGTGTCCCTTTCTATCACTGGGATATAGAGAACCGCCATATTGAACCCACTACAACGCACCCCTCTCACCGAAGAAATATCAATTTAGTTGGCCAAACTATTTCAATAGATCGAAGAGATTTACGAAGTTGTAATGATCATGCAATTAAGAATCATAATATATATCAGAGGTGACTCAAATAATTTTCATTAATAATCTGTACATAAACCCACAATTCATCGGATCCCAACAAATGCACCGTGGAAAATAATTACATCGTATAGATCAAAGCGCAGATGCGATGACCATTGTATTGAAGATCAAGAGAGAGAGAGCGATAGGCATCTAGGTACTGACTACGGACTCGTAGGTCTATGTTAAACTACTCACACATCATCATGAGGGCAGCAAGGTTGATAAAGAAGCCCTCCGTGATCGATCCCCCCTCCGGCAAGGCACCGGAACGGAGCTCCAGATGGGATCGCGGTGGAATAGAGAATTGCGGCGGGAGAACAAGTATTTCGGGATGCCCCTATAGTTTTTGGAATACGTGAATTCATAGGCCAGAGAACGGGGGTAGGAGGGCCACCAGGGAGGGACAAGCCATCAGGGTACGCCGACCCCCTTGGGCGCACCCTGTTGGCTTGTGCCTCCCTCGAGCGGCCTCCGGTGTCCTCCCGAAGCTTCCAGGTCTTCTATCGGTCCAAAAAAACATAAAAAAAATTTAGGGGCAATTGTACTTCGTTTGTTATAGTAAACCAAAAAAACCAAAAACATGCAGAAAACTGCAACTGGCACTGGGCACTGGGTCAATAGGTTGGTGCTCAAAAATAATATAAATTGGTAAATAAATACTCAAAAAGTATCCTAGAATGATAATATAATAGCATGGAACAATGAAAATTATAGATACGTAGGTACCAACCACCGCAAGCACCAATGGCTGCAGCGCGATGAGTCGTGCCCACCCATGAGCTCTGCCATCTTCGGCGACCACCAGAACAACGGGAAGGGCCACACCCGAGCCGCGTGCTGCCGTGCCCGCATATTCTGGCAAATATCCGGCGAAACTCCGGTCGGCCACGTGAAACCCTAGCCCCAATCTAACCTCAGCCATCGGATCACGATTTGGTACCGACCAACCATACCCACCATATCACCAACGTTATCCAGATCAGAAAATTGATTTAAATCAAAACAAAGAATTTGGCAGATTTGCAGAAAACCCACTAGAACTTAGAAACATCACAACCTTCTACCTATAACTCCAAATTGTGTGATTCTTTTTGCAAATTGATCGTGATGAAATATACTATCACATGGAAAATTGGATATTTTAAAATTCAAACTAAAACATAATGATTTTGAATTGAAATACGGCATAACTTGCAAATTATAAATCCAAATAAATTGATTCTTTTTGCAAACTGATCCTAGTGAAATATATTTTCATATTAGCAATTGTAATATAATTTTCAATAATTTAAAATTATAATTGGAATATAGTTTAAACATAAACTTAATTCAGGTAGCACCGAAACCAAATTTGGATTAAATTTGAAATGAAAATGTTTATTAAATAACTATGGCTTCAACTAGTTTCAGAAAATCAAATTGAACTTTGGTAATAGTTTTGGATTATTATTTGCCTTTAGGAAATTCAAATGACTTTTGAATTCATTCAAACAAAGTTTGAATATAACTTTAAACCCTAGGTTGGTTTGAATAAAGTTATTCTAATGTAGTTTAAAAAATGATTTAAACCTAGTAATTATTTTAGAGTTAATATTTGACTTTAGGGAAAGATGAACTCAAGTTAAAGATAGTTGAAACTCAAATAAAGTTTGAAAACCATTTAAACCTTAGCAAATGATCTTGGATTTATTTTTGACTTTAGTTAAACTAAAATAAAATAAATAAAATATAGTGATTGTATTGGATTTATAATTGACTCTAACTTAAAAATTATTTAATGATATACTTAGTAATCATATTGGCTTGCTATTTGACCTTAGTTGGACTTCAATTGAATGAATAAACTTTAGCAATTAAATTGGATTTGTATTTGACTTTAGAGAAAATGATAAAATGTAATTGAGTTAGATTGAACCAACTTAATTGATAATTCAATTTAACTTGATATATAGAACGAAATCAAATTGTGAACTCAATTCAATTTGAATTCAAATAGGATGAACCCTAACTCAAATCCAAATTAAATTGAAAGCCAAATCAAGTTATTATTTCCAGACCCCAGTTTATTCAAGCTCATGAAAGGTCAACATGTTTGAACTATTGTTCATACTTGAACATGAACTTGGCTATCGAAGGTGCATAGACCCTGATTCTGTTGTTAAGATTATTTGACTAGATCTGATAACCACAACATGACATCACATACTTCTTCTGTGATGAACCTCTTTTGAAACTTGCATGTGAACCCTAATGTCACATGTATTCCAAATGACAAGCATTACATTGTTTTCCAAACTCTTATGAGTTGACCCTAACACATGATCTCACAGCACAATGACACTAAAACCATGCACAACACTTGTTGTTTCCTGATTATATTATATGGTTTTTCATGAATTCTCTTTACCTACGATAGATTATTACAGAGAGCAAAGTGTGTTGATCAAAAATTGTGAGACCGAACAATCATCAATACAGGCAAGTGGAACCTTTGATCATGACCTATGGTTTAATGCATTATAGTTGGTTCTCAACAAGGAATTCCCTATAGGATATTACTTCCCAAAAGAGTAGTTACTTAGCTACTATAACATGGATTGGGAAACACCAAATATTATTCCACTACACAACTGCATGGTGGGCTACTTAACTACTACTAATTAATGAATCGATCTGGGTGACCATGAGGCAATTTGGGCTCTGTCAGGATCGAGTAAGTTGTGAGAACCCTTTTGTGGCACACCAACAGATGTAGCTATTGCATTGTAGGTTGGACTGGGTCTTTCTTTTCTGAGAGGGCGACTACTTCCCAAAAGTCTTGTCTTGATCTACCTTGCTACTTCACAAGGGAAGTATAGTGGCAGGAAGGTGTGATCGGGAATCAAAGGTAAAGTACACAAACCACTTCAGAGTGTACAAAACTGACATGATTAGCCGTGTCCCCGCTTATAGAAAACTTTGAGAAAATCATCCGAGAATTGTCAGCTTGATTTCATTCACCTCTTCCTATTGAAAATCCATGGATTGAACTAATGGGGAGTTATGGCGCTGATCTCAGACGACTGGGGTTTACTAGGGTCTCTGGAGAAAAGCGTGGGATGATCGGGGTTTACCGGGAGTCCACATGCTCATATGCTTTAAGGTTACGACCGGGGTTTACAGGGAGTGCCTCTAGGTTACAAGCGGGGTTTACCGAGAGTGCCACTAGACTACGTTCAGGGTTTACTGGAAGTGTCATATTATTAGAGTAGACCACTATTTACAAAGATAGGGAAAACTATTTTCGCGCAAAAGAAAATCAGCCACACCAGTATACATGTTTATGTTCCTACAGGCCAATCCTAGTGAAGCTTGCCAATACATCCAATGTATTGACCCTTGTTATTGTAATGTATCATGTTGCAGGTTACCGTATCTATGGAAGGTTATGAAGTACGGTTACAATTCTATACTCAACTCCTGCCTGTGAGTCGATGGACGCCACAAGACAAGAACTATGTAGGTGTATATTGTAAAGCACTGGATCTTCGATGTAAATACTATGGCATGTGATATATTCTTGGTATTTCATTGTTGACTGTGCGTGTTACCTATTGATTCAGGGACTGACACAATAAGCGTAGAGATTCGAGCCCTATCAGGGACCAGGTCGTGAGAACACCTTACTAAATTGAATTATATAGCCACCCCTGATGAGGAAAAGATCTGCTACTACTATATCCTTAAATTGTTTCCTTTCTCATTAAAGGGTGATTCTAAAGAAGGGTTTCATACTCTTGCTCCTGGTTGTGTGCGTAGTCCCCCGGATATGATTTACTACTTCTCTAAAAAATATTTTCCTGCTCATATGAAACAAGTTGGCTTATACAAGAAATATTTAACTTTGTGCAACTTGAGGAAGAGCCCTCAACCTTGGGGGAGGCTTCTCCAGCTATTAAATGCTTTGGCTGATCATCCACTTAAGAAAAATGAAATACTTGATATCTTGTATAATGGACTAGTCGATGCTTCTAAAGACTTCCTGGATAATTGTGATGGCTGTGTTTTCAGGGAAAGAACTGTTGAACAAACTCAGGAATTATTGGATAATCTATTGAAGAATACCGACGATTGGACACTTCCTGAACCACTATCCAAACCAACTCCGAAGAAGAGAGGTGTTCTATGCCTCAACCAGAAGATATGCAAGAGGCAAAGAAATCTATGAAAGAAAAGGGTATTAAATCCGAAGATGTTAAGAATTTACCACCTATTGGTATAATACATGGACTTGATATCCCGAGACAAGTAGGGGAGGTAAATTATCTTTATAGATTTGATGAAGGTGATATCCCGTATAATAAATCTCCAAGTCGGTGTCTGGATGAGTTTGATAATTTAATCATTAAGCAAGAAAATTTCAATATACAAACTAGTGGTCAATTGAAACATAATGCCATTATGATTGAACATTTGAGCGATATGATGACTAGAATTACTAATGTTGTTAAAGGCTTATGTAAACATGCATATATGGTTCAAACTCAGTTTGAACAAGTTTTTAAATCACAAAATGACTTGCTTAATGAAATGAATAATAAAATGAATGATCAGGTTGTTAGAGTAATGACTAGAGAAGGTAAAATGACTGAGGAAACTTTGTGTCCTGAGGGTCCTCCTTAAAGAATTGAGCAAGATTCTCGGGTAGGTAATAATGATTTACCAAGTTCAATTAGGATGAAGAAAAAGACAAAGAATAGGCCTTGCATGTTTCTAGTGAACCTGCCTTAGAAAAACGTCATGAGAATCCTAATAATGTTTCTATTTCTGACGTTGAGACACAATTTGGTGATGAACATTCATCTAGTGATTCTGATAATGAATGTAATGATGCAAATAATAATCATGTTGATGCTCCACCATACAGTAATAAAGAATCTGACAATGATTTCGAAATAAAACCTAAAGTTGAGCTTGATAACCCACCTTCTAAAAATGAAAGATATGATAAAAGTGACTTTGTTGCTAGGAAATATGGTAAAGAAAGAGATCCATGGGTCTAGAAACACATGCCATTTCCTAGTCAAATTGTGAAATATAGAGATGAAGAAGCTTTTAATACCTTTGTTGAAATGCTTAGACCTTTATATCCGAGAACACCTTTTAGTGAAATTATGAAAATGCCTCCATATGTTAAATACATGAAATATATTGCCACTAATAAAAGGAAAATACCGGAAGCTGAAATTTCCACTATGCTTGCAAATTACTGATTTGAAGGAAAAGTACCTCAAAAGCTAGAAGATCCAGGAATACCTACTATACAATGCTCAATCAAAAACAATCATATCACAATTGCTGGTGTTAGTGTTATGCATTTTTCTCTATACCAAAGACATGATTTGAATAAGTTAACACCCACTGAAATCTCTTTGCAAATGGTTGTTAAATCAATTGTTTACCTATCGGTATTTGTGAGGATGTTCCTGTTGTTGTTGCTATGGTTACTGTATTGACGGACATTGTTATTCTTGATATGCCCAAGGACGACAATATGTCAATTATCCTTGGTAGACCCTTTTTGAATACTGAAGGGGCTATTATTGATTGCAACACAAGCAAGGTTAATTTTCATGTCAACAATAAAAATCGTACGGTATATTTTCCGAAGAAATAAAACCAAGTGAATAGTATCAATTCTATTGAAAAGATTATGACAATCACTATTGGAGGTTTTGAATTACCTCTTCTGGTACCTGAAAAGAAATATCATACTCTTATTATCGGGACAAAGCATATCCCGGTTGAGATAACTAATTAGTGTTATACAAAAATTCTTTGGTTTCATGCTACTCAAAAATAGTTTGTTAATAAGACTTGATCAACCTTATTAATGGATTCTTTTTGAGGGGCATGTAATGGTTGAATTCCGTAAGCACAACCTTCTGTAACCCTAGTTTACTCTTTGTTATTTTATGTTTAATAAAGTAATGTACCATGGTTATCCTATTTTCTGATTATCCGTGCAATAAAAAATAATCCCAAAATAAAAGTGCCCAAAATGTCGTAAATTTTACAATGATTTTTAGCGAATATTTAAGAATTTTTGACACTGGGCACACCTCAAGGGGGTGCACCTGTTGTCCACAAGATAGGAGGACGCGACCACCCCCTGTCATGCCATGATGTCTTGTGGGGTCCATAGGACCCCACTCGCTTAGTCCACCTGCCCATTGCTTCTTCTTCCTCCAAAAAAAATCATGATAGCTCTTGTTCTCATGTCCTTGCCTCCAAAACAAAGATTTTTTATCTCTTTGCTCGGAACCCCGTTTTCGAAACGGTTTTAAGGGGATTGCTCCTTGGTATGTGACTCCTCAATTGGTCCAATTAGTTTTTGTTTCTTGGATAATATTTTGCTTATTTTTCTACTCTTGGTGCCTCTAAAAATTAGCTTGCATGTTGAATTCATTTGGTTCTAAGTAGTTTGAATGCTTGATATAGCCTCTAGACACTTGTAGGGGTGGTTTCTATCAATTTTATTAAGTTTTATTGACATTTTTTGTGTGACCCAAAAATTTCAGAAATTTTCTCTTAGGAAGGTGAACTTCTTTATGAGGAGTTCTTCAAGGAGGAGGTCCTCAGAGGGTTCCTCGAGCCAAGAAGAGGAACGCCCGTCGAGTTACGAGCCTCATGAACGTTTTGTGGGGGGAGCCAACGTGAAGTCGTGCCAATCATTGTGTGACACCTTCATGATGGGCGCCGGTATCAAGCAAGAATTTTTCCAATTTATTGAGAATGTCTATCTGACCGACTTCATCGTTGATAAGTGCACACAACATTATCAACTACTGAATCATTCACTCAATAGTTTGTGTACTGTTCAGGTAATTTTAGAGTCATCTTTCATCTCTATCAGAAGTCATACAGCTTGCCTCTATGAACCTTTTGTGAAATTTCAAGATTTTGTATTGGGGTTCTCTTGCCGAACCGCAAGAAGTAGATTATGTTTTCTTTCTCAGTAGTCTTTGTTATGGGGAGGACAGAGGTGTGACACAAGCTAGGATTAGAAGCCTTCAATTCCTAGTGGTTTGTTACTTTGCCATATTTAGTAGGAGATTCTTAATTGGTAAAAATGACATTAGTGCTTTGTGTGCACCTGATTTAAGCATTCAACATACTGCCATGACTGGTTCAAAAACATATAATTTTTGTCCTATGATTGCCCGCAGCTTAGCAAGAAATACACAAGCTAATTTTTATGGAGGAATTTATGTTTCTCGCTTGGCTAGGCACTATGGCATCACTACTAGACCAAATGACCCTGTGATTCCACCTAAGTTTTTAGATTTTGACGCTATGCACCGCCACAAGTTCATTAAATATAATACTCGTGAGTATCAGTATAAGATAATGTTTAGTAGAGATCATGAGGTCTATATTGTTTTGCCTGCTCCTTTGCTCTTTGATTTTCAAAACAAACAAAGGCATTATATTTATCCAAATGAGGATCATGCACACAACGCTGAAATAGAGGCCGCTCGCCTCGTTGAGGAGGCGGCACGGAACGCCATCCCAAGTTATCACAACGACCACTATTTAGGAGTGGGTGGATATTACAAGAGGACATAGACCAAGTTAGGTGAAAAGCCTAACATTGGGGGAGTACGTATTCTCCCGACATTATATTCATGTTCACACATTCATTCCATTTGTCGGTGTCCATCGTTTTAATTATAAATCCATGTTTCGCTTTAGTTTGTTTTCCTTTGGTGTGTTTGAAAAACATTGAAAATCCAAAAATATTTCTCGCTTCTTTCAGTTTTTCTTTCTTGTTTAATTAGTTTGTAGTATTAAAGTAAAACCCAAAATATTTCTCGTTATTACTCTTGTTTGTTGGGAGCTCTCTCGTGTAAATATTTTTTCTCATTTTCTCCTTTCTTATTTCTTTTGCCTTCTTAAGAAAATAAAACTCAAAAAATCGGTGTGTTTCCCTGAATTTTTTTCTTTTCTTTGAGTCGTCACAGGAGAAGGCTATGCTAAAAATTGTTAAGTGGCTCTCATATGCTTTGTTGTTGATCCAACGAAGAGCCAAAATATAAACTTGTCTTCTCCTTTCAATAAAATATTTTTAGATTACAGCTTAGTCCACGTCACTCTCGCACTATTATAATTTTCACATCGTTCGGTTGTGCAAGTGAAAGGCAATAATGAAAATGATTTGATGAAGTGATCGTGGTGATGAAAAGCTAGTACAGACTCTTCTTGCTTTTGTTTTTGTAAATATGTTTAGCTCGCAATTCTTGATTCAACATATCATGAGTAAACATATTTGTGACGACAATTAGAGATTATTGTTATTCATGCCACGCTTATGTAGTTAGGAGTGGATAATATGTTATCTTGGTTGTCAACATGCCTTAAAATGATTATGATGTAGTACATTAGGATGGTCTCCTCCTCTGAAGTATTCAAGTGGATTGACTTGGCGCATGTTCAGGGCATATAATAGATTCAAATCCAATAAAGCCTTGATGATATTTATGTTTAGAGTGTTTATATCCTACTCATGCTCGTTGTCAATGTTAAATATTCTCAATGCATGACTATGATCGTTGTCGCTCTCTAGTTGGTCGCTTCTCAATCTATTTGCTAGCGTTCACTTGTACTAAGCATGAATACTGCTTGTGCATCCAAACCCCTTAAACCAAAATTATTCCAGAGAGTGCACCATATCAACCTATATGTGGTATTACCCTGCCATTCCAAGTAAATTCGCATGTGCCAACTCTAAAACCTTCAAATAAACATCTTATTTGTGTGCTTGTACCGCTCATGGAGCGACGGGGCGGTCGGTATCTTCCATGCTAAGCGGGTTATTCTCACTACGAGAGTTTATTCACTTGTCCTACATGAGAGAGGCTGGTAAAAAGGATGCTCGGTCCTGCATAATATCAAAATAAATAAATAAGAACTCCTCCTAGAAAGTTGATTGTTTTGAGGGAACCCGTGGATATGGCTAGTGTCGGTGCACTAAAGAACGGGCCCTTTAGTGCCCTGACTTGTGCACACGAGTAGCCTCCTCCGGCTCGGCAAGCATTGTCGAGCGATGCCTCATCCAGCCAACGCCATGCTACAAGACCAAGCCATCGGTGACCCTATTTGCCGATGAAGAAGACCGGGCAGCAGTCACGCCCAACAAGGCTCCGCTACCACGCCCCCACTCCACTTCGCCGAGCTAGTCGTCACCATCAATGAGTTGTCAAGCGGGTAGGCCGTTAGGTAGACCTTGTCAGGGCACGTGGCAGCCCCAGGAAATTACAGCAGCTTTAATGACACCCGTCCGAGCGGCGTGGCAAGATAATAGGAGGTAGCTGGTCAAACGACACAGAAGGAGAGACAGTCCTTGCCAGGGAGTATCGCCAGCATGACACCTCACGACGTATTTAATGCGCCTGTCCTAATCCGTCAGGGTTAGGTATCTTCCTCTATAATAGCCACTATTCACCCTAATGTATTTTACCATTTTAGCCACTGTGGTAGCCCCTTTTGTCAGTGTCCAATCCGGCATATCTCGTAGTAAGGGTCCTAAGCTAGGCGTCTTGGTGCGATGGTAATAGGGACACGTGATTTTACCCAGGTTCGGGCTCTCTTGAAGAGATAATACCCTACGTCCTGCTTTTGATTGTATTGATATGGGGGATAGTACAGAGTACATGTATCTACCACGAGATTATGAGATGTAATATAATGATCTATTAACTAGCCTGGCCTCGGTTTATATATGCACAGTAGGCCTAGGGTTTAGAGGAGTCCTTGTCTTGTGCGCCAAGTCTTGTGGAATCCTCCTTGTATTCGGCATGGGCTGCCCGAAGTGGCCCATTAGTGAATCATCACGGGGGTCCTCGGCCCGACCCACTGGTCGGGAGACGACATGGTGAGTACCCCTAGTCCAGGACACCGTCAGTAGCCCCCTGAACCGGTCTTCAAGTTGGGGACGCTCCTCGGTTCTTCCGAACAGTTCTTTGTCTTCGGTCGTCGGTCTTGAAAACTGGTTCAACAAATCTTCCCATGTCCGATCTTGAGGATCGCCGAGCTGAATCCGAAGAGTTCACACGTCGGGCATCCGAGGAGCCCCTTTAAGTTATCGGCCTTTATCAATGCCTTATTATTTTTTACGCCACACCTCGGGTTTGAAGGGTTTCCCGTGCGGCGGTGTCCTCTTGCGTCCGAGCTCCAACGCCGAACTGCATCTGAGGTGTCTTTTTATAGCCGAGCTCCAACGCCGGACTATGTCTGAGCTCCAACGCCGGACTGTATCCGAGGTATCTTTTTGCAGCCAAGCCCCAACGCCGGACTGTGTCCGAGCTCCAACGCCGGACTGTGTTCGAGCTCCAACGCCGAACTGTGTTCGAGCTCCAACGCCGAACTGTGTTCGAGGTGTCATAGATTACCTCGGTCTTGAAAAAGTTGAAGGACTTCATCCGAGCTTAAATGCCGGAATAGACTTTTATGGAGCCAGCCATTCACATCCGAGCTTTATGCCGGACTGCTTCTGAGCTCCAACGCCGGACTGCATCCAAGCTCCAATGATGATCAGCGTCCGAGGTATCATAAACTACCTTGGACCTTAAAAAATTAAAGGAATTCGTCCAAGCTTAATGTCAGAAACGCTCTCTATGGAGCCAGCCACTTGCGCCCGAGCTTTATGCCGGACTGCTTTCGATTTGGTGCACCAGCCCGACCATGGGCTGATTTTTTGTGGATATTTTCGGTTGGTGCAATTTATTCTCTGCCGAGATATATAGCCAGTAGCCCTCAAGGTGTGTGTCGGTCTATAACCCGAGATGCGCCTGAAGGATGACATAAGACCGCTGATCCCAGTAGCCCCTGAGACTTAGGTCGATTCGCGAAATCGGCCTGAGGATCAACTTCTAGCTCGGCAGCATACTTAGGAACACAAAAGCGGTGTGCACACACCTCGAGTCTCAGGTTGGGTGCGGCCGACCAACCTGAGGATCATAATCTCCTCGGAAACTGTATTGCACTTAAATTTTCTGCATTGAATTGTCAATGCTGTAGCCCCCGAGACTTGGGTTGGGTAACATGGCCGACCCTAGGATCGTACCTCCTCGAGAACTAGTTCAACCGTCATGTATGTTTTGACAACACCGAGGTGGAGTTCAGCAGGAAAGATGCCGAACTATAGTTTAGAAAAGAGTTTCCTAGCAAGACCATCACGCCGAACACCTCAACCAAGAGAGTGTCCCGCTTCCTGAAAGGAAAACATAAAATAGGTGAAAGATGTTATAAGCTCAAAAGACCAAAAAACTTGCGTAAAAAACTTTACGTCTAGATTGAATCAAGTTTTTTGGTGCCAATACGAAATTGATCTTAAAATTGTGCTCCCGTCGTGCTTTGACATGACACATCCGATCTCTAGACTTCAAGGGGGTCAGCCTTCGGCTTCAACCTCCCTATCCCGAACGCGGAGTGTTTCTCAGGCTAGTTTAGCGAACTAAACGCGAGCGGCTTTAGAGAGAAACCAGGCTACCCGGCTATTGATCATACACTTGAGTCGAGAAAGGAGTGGTAGAAAAAGACTTTGCAACGACTAAGAAGAAAACATCTATTATAAAATGGCTCATATTAATTTAAGAGCCCCCAAGTGACTTGGGTAAAAGAATTTTATGTATAATGATTGTATGTACCGAAGTACTTATATAATATCTGTGTTCGCCCGAACTTTGAACGCGTCTTAACCGACCGTCGGCTTCTCCCTCTTCGGCCAAGGGCCGAAAAGTGTTATCTACTCCGCCTATCGAAAATATCGGCGGTGTTTCGGATAACCAGGCAATCAGGCCATGAGGCTGTAACAGACAAAGCGCGCCCAAGGAACTTATGCTATATTACTTATGTAACGTAAGAAGCATCTTCAAAGAAAATAGTGCCCCCAACGGTACCTTTCTTTGGTCGCTCATGATTACTATGAGACTTGTGCAATAGATTTGTGTACGCGTGAGTTCCGTCGTGCGCCGACCATAGTTGAAAACAATAAGAGCGCTAGCTTTCGGCTTCACCCGTCTGAGGTACGAGTTCGGATGACCCGAGCGTAACAATCGCAAAGGTGCTCCCTTTACTCCATAGCCGAACAATCGGGAACGTAGGGGTAAGTACAGGAGCTAGACAACCCAGCTTTGCGAAACACTTAAGTCAACATGATGCATATTTTGGCATAATACACGAGCAAGGAAAGAAGCTGTACGATAATAATCACATGCAGAGAGAAAAGGTTTCATAAAGGAAGCCCCCAAGTAAACGGGGTATTTGAGCTTGTTTGTAACAAACAAACTTTTGACAAACAAAGTTTTTCGCAAACAACTTTTTGTCAAAAAAGTATAGTGCTTGGTCGAACCGAACAAAAAGTAAAATTCTAAAGAGAGCTGAGCACGAAAACGACTTAGCTAGTTAATTTGCTCGGTGCGGTCCGGGGTTGTGGCGGGACAAAGACGTAGTCCTCGGCCTGGCCGAGGTCCCAGCCCCCAAGCCCGAGGTAACCGAGCGAAGAGCTCGGGTCGAGAAGTGGCAACGCAGCACGGTTGCTGCGGCGAGGCAAAGCCCCCGGTCCAGCCGAGGAGACAGAGTAGTTCGGCAGCGTGACGACGAAGCCCCTAGTTATCATGGGAAAAGGAAGTGTTGTTAACAAACAAACTTTTTTATTTAACATAAATATAATGCTCGGTAGAACCGAACAAAAATTTAGAAATTTGAGCATTAAAGCGACTTAGCTGGTTAATGTGCTCGGTGTTGACGACGCAGGCCGAGCTTATAGCGGATCAAGGTCCCAGCCCCCAAGCCGGTCCCGAGGTGACCGAAAGAGGAGTTTGGCACTCCGAAGTAGTGTCACGGCTCGGCCGATGTGGCGAGGCGAAGCCCCTGGTCCAGCCGAGGTGGTGGAGTAGGTCGGCAAGGTGACGCCGGGGTGACCGCATGACGGCAGTCGAAGTCGATTTCCTGCACTCATAAAATAGTGCAAGCCAAAAGTAATAACAAAGAAAGATAATAATATATTTAAAAAAAATTCTTCTACTTAGTTAATTTAAGTGAAGCAAATAAGCAAAGGAATATGGTCTGGGCGCCGAGGTGCCTGAACGAAGAGTTCGGCTTGACGAAGTGGCCACGCTGCACGGTCGATGTGACGAGATGAAGTCCCCGGTCCAGTTAACATGGCGAAGCTGTGATTGGCGGACGCCGAAGTCTCATGCAGGTCGGCTGGTGACGCCGAAGTCCCCGGAGCAGGTTGATAAAGGGATGCCAAAGCCCCGGTCTAGCCAAGGTGACGGAGCAGGTCGGCTGGTGACGCCGAAGTATTAGGCCAGCCGAGGTGTTGAAGCAGGTCGGCTGGTGACGCCGAAGTCTCAGGCCAGCCGAGGTGTCGAAGCAGGTCGGCATGGTGGACGTCAGCTTGAAAAAGTAACGCGCGGCGATGCCGACGCAGGTCCGAATTTGTGACGAGGTCAATGCTGGCTTGATGAAGCAACGGAGCGCCCGAACCGGACAACCCACGGATGACGAGGTTCGCTTGATGACTATTCGGCCCTCGCGATGCCGAACTCTTGGTCGGATGACCGAGATGATAAGATAATTTCCTTCAAAAAGGACGTCCGACAACCCGTTCATGAAAAAGATGAACTCGAGTTGGATTCGTTTTCGCGCAGAAAACAGATCGGAAAAATTGATGCACTCATTGGACGTTTCCCGGAGTTTGAACGGTCGGATTGAGCTGAAATTTTGAGAGGTGATCGGTATGGGAATTCCGCAGCCTATGAACGGTGGGATCTTCCAAACGATGTCCGAGCTGGAAGCTGGAGACCCCGCCCTAAACTCATCCCGATTCCCGTCCAGATTCGACAGGGCTCCGGTATTTCGTAGATCACCGATGATTCCTCCATCGGAATACGACGAAATTTTACGGGGTCATTATAGACTCAATTCCGCACAGTTCCACCAAAGCAATCGTCAAGGAGACACTCGAGGAGGCAGGGACAACAAACATGAATTCGTTGTCCAGAAAAACTGCATGATCGCGCGAGGGCAATGTTGACGTTGAGCCCCCGAGCACAATGGAGGATTCTTCCATGATCTTGGTTGAGATTGGAGTTGATGTTGATGAAGACACCCGTCCGATCTAGATGATCCGACGTGGCGTGCAGTCCTCGGCCTAGCCGAGGTGACCAGTCAAGCCGGCGACGAAGATGCCGACGTTGAGGATGTAGCTCGGTTCCGACGCGTAGATCGCGACGAAGCCGATCTGGATTCCCATCACATCGCGGCGACTACCCAGCAGGCTCTCAATGAAAGCACCAATGTCGGTGTCAAATCCGGCATATCTCGTAGTAAGGGTTCTAAGCTAGGCGTCTTGGTGCGATGGTAACAGGGACACGGGATTTTACCCAAGTTCGGGCTCTCTTGAAGAGATAATACCCTACGTCCTGCTTTTGATTGTATTGATATGGGGAATAGTACAGAGTACATGTATCTACCACGAGATTATGAGATGTAATATAATGATCTATTGACTAGCCTGGCCTCGGTTTATATATGCACCGTAGGCCTAGGGTTTAGAGGAGTCCTTGTCTTGTGCGCCAAGTCTTGTGGAATCCTCCTTGTATTTGGCATGGGCTGCCCGAAGTGGCCCATTAGTGAATCTTCACGGGGGTCCTCGGCCCGACCCACTGGTCGGGAGACGACGTGGTGAGTACCCCCTAGTCCAGGACACCGTCACCTTTCACCTATAAAAGGAGGTCCATGGCTACCTTTACAAAGGTCGAAACCCTGTTCAATTACCTGGGTAGCAGCACTCTCGAGCGTCTTGCCGGGGGACCGCGTTCCTTGTAACTTGAACATATATACTCAACCATAAAGACACAGGACATAGGGTTGTACGCTTCCGAGCGGCCCGAACCTGTCTAAACCCCGAGGGCGCTCAAGTTGGTGTTGCTCTTTGCGTACGTAGATCTCCACAATAGAACCACAAAAGGGCCCCAGATGGTCCCATAGATTGTCGTACCACGACATCTTTGGCACGCCAGGTAGGGGGTCGCGTAGGTGAATCTTCGCCAACTTCTGCGCGTCATCGTCATCATCATCAGCTTCTCTGGCGCTCATGGGACCCGAAAAGGCCAAGGGCACTTCGGCGGACGCCCCATCTACGTAGAAGCTGCCCTCGCAGGCGGCGGCCGGCAATGGCTGTGGAGGCGAGCAACGCGTTCACTGTGCTGGTGAGCACAGCCACCACACTTCTACGAGCCGTCACTCGGACCCCGCTGTCGTGACGTCCAGCTGGACGTCGGCGGCCGCCGGGAACGATGTTGTGGCGGTAGCAACGGCAGCGGCGAAGGCAGCGGTGGGGAACCCAACCCGTCATTCGCAAGACAACCGCGACAGGTGCTCGTGGGACGACAACGACCCCGGACGGCGTGTTGGCAAGACCTATGTGCGTCACACTCAGGACGCAGAGGGCCAATCCCATCGCCAACCTTCTGAGGACAACAGGAAGCATGCCTCTGGGTGGGGCAGTGCTCTTCCAAACTCCATAAGGAGTAGGAGCGCCACCCACACTATGCATCGCACCATGCCAAAGACCACGGAGGAGGCCCTGGCGTAGGCCCAGCTTTTGCTGAACTTCCCACCTCCACCGGAAAAGATGGACGAATGGAGGGCCACCATTCAGAGGCTACTGAGCTTCGCTAACCGCAATAGGCTAGACAAGGCTGGGCCCTCACAAGTGCGGCCATCTGCAAGCCGTGACACTGGCGGTGCACCCACGGTGCAATCGCCTCCACAGCAGCAGCAGCAGCAGTCGCCTCTCCGGACTGAGGCACAAAACGGGATGTCTTACGCGTCCTTGGACCCGCAGAGAGAATAGGAACAACGCCGGATTTTGAAGGACCGGTGGAAAGAAGACGCCCGCACCACCATCGAGCGGCGCGGGGAAACTCGTCGCCTGTCGAACGGTCGTGTCAGGTCATACGTCGATGAGCATGTGCCAGGGGTTCCCGGTAGCCTGCCTTACGAGATGGGCTACCCGGCGTTCACCCGCGAGCTGCGGCAAGTCTGTTGGCCCTCCACCAAGACGTTCAAGCCTGATCTGCCGGACAAGTATGATGGCAAGATCAGCCCCTCAGAGTTCCTTGGCATTTACACCATCGATGTACAAGCTACCGGGGGACGAGACGAAAAGGTGTTCGCCAACTACTTCCCTTTGGTGCTCAAGCCTAATGTGAGGAGTTGGCTGATGAACTTGCTGGAAGGCTCCATCTCTTCTTGGGTGATCTGGGCAACCAGTTTGTTGGTGCGTACCACGGAGGCCCAGGGCCGCCCAGCGATTTGCATGTGATTCCCCAGAGGACAGCGAATCCCTTCGCAAGTACATTCAGAGGTTCGTCCATGTGCAGCACAACATCCCTGACATACATCCTGCCACGGTGATTGTCGCGTTCCACACGAACGTGCGGAATAGGCGGATGCGTGAGGAGATGAGCATTAACAAAGTGTGTGATGCCACCGAGCTTTACGCTCTGGCTGTTAAATGCGCACATGTTGAGGAAGGGAGAAGGCTCCCTGGTGAGGATGCTAGCTCAGAGGCCGACTCCGACGATGAGGATGCATCCAATTCCAAGAAGAAAGGCCAAAAGCGCAATCGCAATCGTAAAGGCAAGGTATTTATGGCCGTTGAAGGCTTCGACAACTCCAAGGATGACAAGAAACCAAAGTTAGAGGGCTTCGGCAAGGAGGCTATGATGCTTGTGATCTGCGTTGGGTTTTCCATGAAGAGGAACGGGCGATGCAGCATAATACGGGTAAGTATTTCCCTCAGTTGAGAACCAAGGTTTGTCGAACCAATAGGAATATCGGTCATCAACCATCTTTAGCGGCCGCACACAAAAGAGCACACACTTGCACCCAACACGGCAAGAGGGTTGTCAATCCCCTTGGTCTCGTTATTTGCAAGTAAATGAGATGTGTAGATAATTGTAGATAATTTCAAATTGAAAAATAAAATAAAACAAAATAAAAGGCAGCAAGGTAATGAATGCGTTTGTAAACTTATAAGAGGATAGACCCGGGGGCCGTAGTGTTCTCTAGTGGCATCTCTCATGTAGTAGGCACACGGTGGGTAAACAAATTACTGTTGGCCAATTGATAGAAAAATGGATAGTTATGCAATCTTTATTCATGGAAATGATCTTGTATATATAGGTATCACGTCCATAAGCAAATAGGCCGACTCCTTCCTGCACCTATTACTATTACTCAACCCATCGACCGCTATCCAGCATGCATCTAGAGTATTAAGTAAAACAGAGTAATGCTTGGATAGCGATGACATGATGTAGACAAAGAGAATTCAATTAATATGAACTAACCCCATCATTTTATCCTTAGTGGCAGGAATACAAAGACGTGTCTTATCCCTTTCTGTCACTGGGATATAGAGCACCGCCAGATTGAACCCACTACAACGCACCCCTCTCAGTGAAGAAATATCAATCTAGTTGGCCAAACTATTTCAATAGATTGGAGAGATTTACGAAGCTATAATGATCATGCAAATAAGAATCATAATAATCAGAGGTGACTCAAATACTTTTCATGAATAATCTGAACATAAACCCACAATTCATCGGATCCCAACAAATACACCGCACAAAAGGATTACATCGAATAGATGAAAGCGAGGATGTGATGATCATTGTATTGAAGATCAAGAGAGAGAGAGAGATAGCCATCTAGATACTAACTACGGACCCGTAGGTTGGTAGTGAACAAGTCACAACTCATCATTGAGGCAGCAAGGATGATATAAAGCCCCTCCGTGTTCGATTCCCCCTCCGGTAGATCGCCGAAAAAGGTCGACAGATGGGTACGCGGCGGAACAAAGACTTGCGGCGGCGAAAAAAGTCTTTTTGGGAGGTCTCTTAGGGTTTTTGGAATATTTGGGGATTTATAGGCCGGAGACGGGCACGAGAGGGCGGCCGAGGGAGCCACGACCCATCAGGGCGCGGCCTGGACCCTTGGCGCGCCCTGTTGGGTCGTGGTGCCCTCGTGCTGCCTCTCGTCATCTCCCACTTAACACCCAAAAAGTATCCTGGAATGATAATATAATAGCATGGAACAATAAAAATTGTAGATACGTTGGAGACGTATCAGCATCCCCAAGCTTAATTCATGCTCGTCCTCGAGTAGGTAAATAATAAAAACAAGAATATTTGATGTGACATGCTACCCAACATGTAATCTATTGCAGGTTTGTTCATTGAGAAACCATGAATTAATAAACATCAACATAGTAATATTATAAACATAAGAAACATAATGATCAAGTTTCAAAGTATACGATCTGAAAATAATGTTTACCCCCTATTCATTTTATCATATAAGAATAGCATGGCTCTGTCTTCACCACATAAATACAAATGACAAGCACCATGGTGTCAAGTCAGGCTATTGGATCATACTTTTTAACGCGCTTCAGCTTTTTATTACTTGCACAAAATATGAGAGCGTGAACCATGGATATAGCATCAAGTTGGAATAGAATTTGGTGGTAGGTTTCAAAGGAGTGAAAGTGGAGAAGAAAGTCTCGCATCAACTAGGCGTATCAACGGGCTATGGAGATGCCCATCAATAGATATCAATGCGAGGAGTAAGGATTCCCATGCAACGAATGCACTAGAGCTATAAGTGTATGAAATCTCAATGGAAGCTAAGTGGGTGTGCATCCAACTTGCTTGCTCATGAATACCTCGGGCATTTTAGGAAGCCCATCATTGGAATATGCAAGCCAAGTTCGATAATGAAATTTTCCCACTAACATATGAAAGTGATAACCATGAGACTCTCTATATGAAGAACAAGGTGCCACTTTGGGGCACAAGTGTGGAATAAGAGGTAGTAGCACTGTCCCATCTCTCTTTTCTCTCTTTTTTTTTTCCTTTCTCTTTTTTTATTTTTTCCTTTTTCTTTCTCTTTTTTCTTTCTTTTTTTTCGTTCGGAGTCTCATCCCGACTTGTGGGGGAATCATTGTCTCCATCATCCTTTCCTCACTGAGACAGTGCCCTAATAATGATGATCATCACACTTTTATTTACTTACAACTCAACATGAGCAACTGTATGACTCTATATGAATTCCTCTGGCAGTGTACCAGGATGTGCAATGACCAAGCATAACATGATTGATATTAATGATGAACGGTGGCTTCACCACAAATACTATGTCAGCTTATGTTATCATGCAAAGCAATATGACAATGGAAGTACAAGTCATATGATGTGACGGTGGAAGTTGCATGGCAATATATCTCGGAATGTCTATGGAAATGCCATGATAGGTAGGTATGGTGGCTGTTTTGAGGAAGATATAATGAGGCTTATGTGCAACAGAGCGTGTCATGTCACAGGGTTTGGATGCACCTGCAAAAGCTGCACCGATCGTCAAATGAGAATGGGCAATGCACGATACCGAAGAGGCTAGCAAATATGTGGAGGTGAGTGTGCGTATATCCATGGATTCACATTAGTCATGAAATACTCACATATTTATTGCAAGATTTTATTAGCTCTCTCGAAGCAAAGCCCTACTCGCATGCCCCTAGGGAGGAGGTTGGTAGGAGTTAACCATCGCGCGTCCCAGACCTAAAGAGCACGAGGATTTCAATGAGGAATAAGTATGCTCACACATCATCACAATGCTATAAAAATATTTGGATGAACAGCAAGTTAACACCCTCTAATTACCTATACCTTTATTAACCAATGATTATGCACTCATGCTTCTACACATTATCACATTAATATCATTAACCATGATTTCTCTTTTATGTGTTGCATGTGGTTGTGATTATGCACTCATTGAATACCCATCATTTTTGGACTAGTCTTATGACCCATGCAAATTAATGTCACTGTTTATTAACTCTCAAACAAATATAAGTGAAGAACGAGAGTGCAATTATTTCTATAAAATCTATACGCCACTGTGCTCAAAAAGTATTAGTGAAGCACTTGAGCAACTGCCAAGCTGAAAAGATATAAGTGATGCACATAGAGTATTCTAATAAATTATGATGATATTGTATCTCTCTCACATGGGTGTGTGCATCAAAAAATTATTGTGGGAAAGTTAAACAAAAAAGCAAAATGACGCTCCAAGCAAAACTCATATCATGTGATGAATAAAAATATAGCTCCAAGTGACATACCGATGGATTGAGACGAAAGAGGGGATGCCTTCCGGGGCATCCCCAAGCTTAGATGCTTGAGTCTTCCTAGAATATTACCTTGGGGTGTCTTGGGCATCCCCAAGCTTAGGATCTTGCGACTCTTTATTCCTTCGTCCATCGTGATAACAGCAAAAACTTGAAAACTTCAGCACACAAAACTCAATAGAAAACTCGTGAGATCCGTTAGTATAATAAACATATCAAATACTTTACGTACTGTTATAAATTGATTCATATTTTATTGTTGCATAAGGTATTGTATTCTAACTTCTCCATGATGTACATTGCCCAATATAATCCATGGCATCATCAAAACAAGCAAAACATGCAAGCAAAAACAGAATCTGTCTGAAACAGAACAGTCTGTAAAGATCTGTAGAGAAACTATACTTTTGTATCTCTAACAATTCTGTAAAATTAGGAAAACCGCAAGAATTTGTGTACAAATTCTGTGTAAAAAATGCAGATCATTATCATGCTCCAATAGAAAAATGAAAATTCCCGTACTGGACGCTAAAGTTTCTGTTTTTGCACCATATCAATTCTACTCATCATGTGAGTCACCCCAAAGGTTTTACTTGGAAAAAACACTAACTAAAACAAAAAAACACAATCATTATAGAGGCAACAATAATTTTATGACTCACAAACATAAAGTACAATAAGAAAAATAAAATAACTATTGGGTTGCCTCCCAACTAGCATTATTGTTTTACGCCCCTAGCTAGGCATAATGCATAGTTTCATGTGTCGTCATCTTTGACACTCCAACCATAAGTGGCCCTCATGATAGAATCATAAGGTGGTTTGATTCTATTTCTATGGAATTGTTCCATCCCTTTCTTTAATGGGAATTGGAATCGTATGTTTCCTTCTTTCATGTCAATTATTGCACCTATAGTTCGTAGAAAGGATCTTCCAAGTATTATTGGACAAGTGGGATTGCATTCAATATAAAGCACAATGAAATATACAGGCACATAAATCCTATTAGCAAGTATAAGAACATCATCTATCCTACCTAAAGGTTTCTTGATGGTAGAATCCGCAAGATTAAGTTTAGGGAACAATCTTGAATATTCGTGAGACCAAGCACATCACAAAGAGATTTAGATATAGTTGAAACACTAGCACCAAGGTCACACAAAGCATTGCATTCATATTCTTTAAGCTTTATTTTAGAAGTAGGTTCCCATTCATCATGCAATTTTCTAGGAATAGAAAGTTCTAGCTCAAGTTTCTCATCATAAGCTTTGATCATAGCTTCTACTATATGATTAGTAAAAGCATTATTGTGTTAATAAGCACTGAGTGAGCTAATAATGGAGTGAAACAAGGAAATACATTCTACTAAAGAGCATATCTCATAATTAAAATCCTTGTAATCCAAGATAGTGCACACATCACTAGTCAAAGTTTTAACCTCTCCAAACCCACTTTTCCAGTTTTACCATTAGAATCATCACCCTCTAAGCAAACAGGACACTCTCTAGATAGAGTTGATGCAACTCCAGTCCCTTTACCATTTAATTTCAGAGAAGTAAACAAAGATTCAATGGGATAAGTGCGATGCATTTTAAGATCTTCATCATGATTCCGGTAAAAACCGGGTGGAAGAGCTTTTTCTAAGAATTCCCGCTTAGCTTTTAACTTAGCGGTCCTCTCCTTACTTTCATTAATAGATATTTGGGTAGATTTAATAGTTTCATTAAAATCATGCTTGGGTGGCGAAGCTTTACTTTTAAGAGTTTCTACATCAAGAGCAATTATATCCATGTTTTTAGCCAAAGCATCAATTGTATGCAACTTTTCTTCTACCATAGTATTAAAAATCTTTGAGAACTAATGAATTATTTAATTGTGTTCTCAAGATTAGAGGTTATCCTATTATAATTTGTAGAAGATTTTCCATCAAAATTTCCATAGGAGTTTCCATAATTCTTAGAGGAATTACCGGGATCCGGCCTAGCATTGAAATTTCCTCTATAAGCATTGTTGTTGAAATTGTTTCGCGAGATAAAGTTCACATCAATAGAATCATTATTTTTCTCAATCAAGGTAGACAAGGGCATATCATTTGGATCAACATGAGTATTTTTACTAGCAACTATATTCATGAGAGCATCCACTTTTTCACTCAATGTAGCGATTTCCTCAACAGAATTTACCTTCTTACCAGTTGGAGCTCTTTTGGTATGCCATTGAGAGTAGTTTGTCATGATGTTGTCCATAAGTTTGGTGGCCTCTCCTAAGGTCACAACCATAAAGGTACCACCTGCAGTAGAATCTAGAAGATTTCTAGACACAAAGTTTAGTCCAACATAGATATTTTTGATAATCATCCACAAGTTTAAACCAAGAGTAGGGTAATTTCTAATCATCAATTTAATCCTCTCCCAAGCTTGTGCAACATGTTCTTGCTCATGTTGTTTAAAATTCATTATTTGATTTCTAAGGGAGATGATCTTAGCAGGAGGAAAATACTTGGCAATAAAAGCATCTTTGCACTTATCCCATGTTGCAATACTATTACCTGGTAAAGATGAAAACCAAGCCTTAGCTTTATCTCTTAGTGAAAAAGGAAATAATTTTAATTTCACAACATCATTATCCATGTCCTTTTTCTTTTGCATATCACAAAGTTCCACAAAAGTATTAAGGTGAGCAGCGGGATCCTCATTAGGACTTCCCGAAAATTGATCTTTCATCACAAGGTTCAGCAGTGCAACATTAATATCAAAAGCCTCCGCACTAGTGGCGGGAGGTATTGGAGTAGTAATAAAATCATTGTTATTAGTATTTGAGAAGTCACACAACTTAGTAGTATCTTGAGACATGGTGACCAAGCAAACAAAGTATCAAGCAAGACAAGTAATATAGCAAGCGACGAAGTAAACTAGTGACAAGCAAAGATAAATATTTCTGTATTTTTGATTTTTATAATGCAAACTAAATATAATAGAAAATAAAAATAAGAACAAGTGAGTGATAATTTGTTGAAGTTACTGGATAGTTGATGATGATATTCCCCGGCAACGGCGCCAGAAATCCTTCCTGATGCTTGTGATCTGCGTTGGGTTTTCCGTGAAGAGGAATGAGTGATGTAGCATAATGCAGGTAAGTCTTTCCATCAGTTAAGAACCAAGGTTTATCGAACCAATAGGAATATGGGTCGTCAACCGTCTTCAACGACTGGACACAAAAGAGAACACACTTTCACCCAACGCGGCAAGAGGATTGTCAATCCCCTTGGTCTTGTTATTTGCAAGTAAATGAGATGTGTAGATAATTGTAGATAATTGTAAATTGCAAAATAAAATAAAACAAAATAAAAGGAAGCAAGGTATTGAATTTGTTTGTAAACTTATAAGAGGATAGACCCGAGGGGCGTAGTGTTCTCTAGTGGCATCTCTCATGTAGTAGGCATATGGTGGGTAAAAAAAATAACTGTTGGGCAATTGATAGAAAAACGGATAGTTATGCAATCTTTATTCACGACAATGATCATGTATATATAGGCATCACATCCATAAGAAAATAGGTCGACTCCTGCCTGCACCTATTACTATTACTGCACCCATCGACCGCTATCCAGCATGCATCTAGATTATTAAGTAAAACAGAGTAATGCTTGGTGAACGATGACATGATGTAGACAAAGAGAATTCAATTAATATGAACTAACCCCATCGTTTTATCCTTAGTGGCAGCAATACAAAGACATGTCTTGTCCCTTTCGGTCACTGGGATATAGAGCACCGCCAGATTGAACCCACTACAATGCACCCCTCTCACTGAAGAAATATCAATCTAGTTGGCCAAACTATTGCAATAGATCGGAGAGATTTACGAAGCTATAATGATCATGCAAATAATAATCATAATAATCAGAGGTGACTCAAATACTGTTCATGAATAATCTGAACATAAACCCATAATTCATCGGATCCCAACAAACACACCACGCAAAAGGATTACATCGAATAGATCAAAGCGAAGATGCGATGATCATTGTATTGAAGATCAATAGACAGAGAGATAGCCATCTAGATACTAACTACGGACCCGTAGGTCTGTAGTGAACTAGTCACAAGTCGTCATGGAGGCAGCAACGATGATGTAAAGACCCTCCCTGATCGATTCCCCCTCCGGCAGATCGCCGAAAAAGGTCGCCAGATAGGTACGCGGCGGAATAGAGACTTGCGGCGGTGGAAAAAGTGTTTCGGGAGCTATCGTATGGTTTTTGAAATATTTGAGGAATTATAGGCCAGAGAGGGGCACGAGAGGGCGGCCGAGGAAGCCACGACCCATCAGGGCGCGGCCTGGCCCCCTGGCGCACCCTGTTGGGTCGTGGTGCCCTCCTGCTGCCTCTCGTATCCTCCCGAAGCTTTCAGGTCTTCTTTTGGTCCAAAAAATCATATTAAAGTTTCATGGCATTTCGACTTTGTTTGGTATGGTAAACCCGAAAAGCAAAAAACATGCAGAAAACAGTAATTAGCACTGGGCACTAGGTCAATAGGTTACTGCTCAAAATAATATTAATTGGTAAATAAAAACCCAAAAAGTATCCTAGAATGATAATATAATAGCATGGAACAATCAAAACTTATAGATACGTTGGATACGTATCAGGCTGCCGCGTGCTCCGGTGATGACAAAGCCGCGACGAGTGAAAAGCATGACATGCCGTACTGCAAAATCCGTCGCACCAAGGGCCACGACATCAATGATTGTCACCAAGTCGAGCAGCTCGCTGAAAAGCAAAAGCAAGAGTACGAGAAGCGCGACAAGGAAGAGGGCCAGGATGGTGCAGGTGGTTTCGACAAGAAGAACTATGGCGGCCATGGTGGTCGCCGCGACAAGGCCAAGCAACAGAAGGAGAAGCCTGCAAGAGGCCATGACAAGAAGTCTGCTAACAAGGACAGTGATGACGAAGATGAAGAAGTATCTGATGGCTAGGAATTCCAGAAAGCGGTAGAAGCCATGTGCATTGACGAGGGTTCATCTTTGGACTCCTCTCACCGGTAGCTCAAACAGTGATCCTGTGAGATCAATGCGGCAGAACCGGCAGCGAAGGCATAGAAGCCCCTCAAGTTGTCGAACTTGCCTATCATTTTTGATGTAGGAGATCACCCTGACCGCATCGCTGCCGTCGAGTGCTTTCCACTCTTTGTTTCACCAACAGTTGGCAACCTCCAAGTCACAAAGATGCTAGTTGACGGTGGGGCCGGCTTGAACTTGATCTCGCCAGACGTGATAAACACGCTACAGATCCCTAGGGGGAAATTCCAGGGAATCAACCCCGGGTGGAGCCAACCAAAAAGAAAGATCACCCTACCGGTGACGTTCGGCAGTGAGCTCAACTACAAGACAGAGAAAATCACCTTTGATGTTGCCAAAATCCCATTGCCGTACAACGGAATCCTGGGCCGCCCAATGCTGGTAAAGTTTATGGCTGCGTCCCACGACACCTACAACACTACGAAGATGCCAGGGCCAATGTGTGTCATCACGATCCACGCAGACAAGAAAAGTGGTGTCTTGTGCGCTGACAAGCTCTTCCGGGAGGTAGTTGCAGCTTCTGCCGACAAGGCACATGCTCCTGCCACTGAAGTCCCTGGGGGAGAAGAACAAGAGTTCTGACAAGACCTCTGGCAAGGACTCCGGGAAGCGCGTGGCAGAGCGTAGCATGCCCATCGCGGACCTGCCGAAGAGCTCCACCGCCAAGAGCAAGAAAAACAAAGTGACCATCCCCAAGACGAAGCAAGTGGATGCGCGGGAGGACGACGAGGGGGGCACTTTCACTCTAAGTGCCACCCTCGACAGCAAAGTGGAAAGCACACTCGTCTCCTTTCTGTGGGCAAATGTCGATGTGTTTGCATGGCAACCATCTAACATCCCAGGTGTTCCCAGGGAGGTGATCGAGCACCACACATCCATCTGTCCCCACGCACGTCCCGTCAAGCAGAAGGTCAGGAAGCAAGCTCTGGAGAGGCAAGAGTTCATTGCCGAAGAAATCAAGAAATTAGAAGCAGTAGGCCTGATCAGATGAGTGATCCAACCAACCTTGTTGGCAAACCCTGTGGTAGTGCGTAAGGCAAGCGGGAAGTGGCGGCTTTGCATTGATTTTACTCATATCAATAAGGCTTGTCAGAAAGATCCTTTCCCCTTGTCGTGCATTGATCAGATAATGGACTCCATAGCCGGCTGCGATTTGCTTTCCTTACTTGATGCCTACTCTGGATATCATCATATCTTTATGGCCAAGGAAGATGAAGAGAAAACCGCATTCATTACCCCATGTGGCACATACTGCTTCAAGCGTAGTCCCTTCGGGCTGAAGAGTGTCGGGTCAACATTTGCAAGAGTTGTCCAGATTGGTTTTGAGCCCTAGCTGCACAGGAATGTGGAGGCGTATATGGATGATATAGTGGTCAAACCAAGGACAAGGTAACACCGATTCAAGATTTAGAAGAAACATTTTCAAACTCGCGCAAGATCAACTTGAAGCTCAACCCCGAGAAGTTCGTGTTTGGAGTCTTTTTCGGCAAGCTCCTCAGTTTTTTCATGTCGCAATGCGGATTGAAGCCAAACCCTCCAAGATAAAATAAATCAAGAAGTTGGAGGCACCAAAGCGTGTCAAGGATGTGTGCTACTTGGCGGGTTGTATCGCCGCTCTTAGCGGGTTTATTTCCATGTCTACGGAATGCGCCCTGCCGTTTTTCAAAATGTTGAAAAAGGTGGGTCCAATCAAATGGACTCCGGAAGCGGAGGCGGCGCTGCAAGACTTGAAGAAGTACATGTCCTCGGCGCTGATACTAGTCACGCCTAAACCGCAATAACCGTTGCTACTATATCTAGTGGCAATGAATCAAGTGGTTAGTGTCGCGCTGGTGGCGGAGAGGGAAGCTGAGGACGAAGAGGCGGCAACCACTGAGCGGGCGACCGACAAGCCGGGTTCGCCATCGGCAAGCGAAGGAGCCGCCAACACAAGTACAACACAAGAAACAGAGCAATAAGTCATGCCGAAGAAGAAGATGGTGCAACGCCAAGTCTATTTTGTCACCTCTTTCCTGCAATGGGCTAGGTCAAGATATTCTGGTGTGCAGAAGTTGCTTTTAGGCCTTCTCATGGCCTCCAGAAACCCGCATCGCTACTTCCAAGCACATCATATTACCGTCGTCACTCGCTTTCCGTTGCAACACATTGTGAGGAATCCAGAGGCAACCGACAGGATTGTTGAGTGGGCGTTGGAGCTAGCCAGCATTGATTTGACTTTTGAAAGCACAACAACTATCCAGAGTAGAGCCTTGGTGGAATTCATTGTAGCATGGACACCAACGCCAGATGAAGAAATCCCGGAGACGGCCCTCCACGGCAAAGAAGCACCACATGAATGGATCATGTACTTTGATGGGGCCTTTTTGCTGCAAGCCGCTGGCGTCAGAGTGCAGCTTGTCGCACCCACCGGAGAGCACCTCAAGTATGTGATCCAGATGCACTTTCCCCGGGAGGTGTCGAGAAACAACATGACTAAGTATGAAGGACTGCTTGCTGGTCTACAGATAGCGGTAGATCTCGGCATCAGAAAATTGATAGTCCGAGGAAATTCATAGCTTGCTGTGTGTCAAATGAACAAAGACTACCAGAGCCATGTGATGGAAGCGTATGTGCAAGAAGTGAGGAAGTTAGAAGAGCATTTTGACAGTCTGCAAATAGAGCACATTCTGTGTGCAGAGAACAACATTGCCGATGACCGGTCAAAACAAGCTGCTCAAAAGTTGCCTGTGGAACCAGGTACTTTTGTACTTCGACTAACTCAACCATCCGTCACACCATCAGTGCGGCAAGCAAAGAAAAAAATCAGTTCAGGCAACTATCTCCCGGCAGAGCTGCCAGCCACTGCCAAGAAGGTCGCCAAGAACAGCAAAAAGCTTGCCGGAGAGCAGCAGGATCCGACAGGCCATTTGGCCCTTGTCGTCGAATCTAGCGCTTCCGGAGCATAGGAAATGCCATTGGTCCTTGTCGTTGAGCCCCAGGCTCCGGCATGGGCACATCAAATCATCCTTTACCTCAAGATAGGCGAGCTTCCCGGAGAGCAAGAAGTAGCTGAGAGAGTAGCCTGTCAGTCAAGCATGTTTCATGGTCAGCACAAGAGGAGACCGAATGGAGTGAAATTGAAATGCATCCCCCGGGAAGAAGGACAACAGCTGTTGGCAGACATACACGATGGGATATGCGGCTCCCACATCGGGTCACGTCCCCTTGTCAGGAAAGCATTCCGGCAAGGCTTCTATTAGATGACAGCCCTTCGAGACTCCTTGGCGGTGGTCACTACATGTGAAGTATGCCAATTTCACGCCAAGCAAATTCAGCAACCAGCACAAGCCCTTCAAACCATACCACTCTCCTGGCCATTTGCATTAAGGGGCTCGACATCGTCGGTCCTTTCCCCCGTGCTACCGGGGGCTTTGAATTCTTTTTTGTTGCAATCGACAAGTTTACAAAGTGGACTGAGGTGGAACCGATGAGAAAGGTGATGGCGCAAGTAGCGGCCATGTTTTTCAGAGGAATAATTTGCCGTTTTGGTGTACCCAATAGGATCATCACAGAGAATGGAATGCAGTTCACCAGCAACACTTTCATGCAGTATTGCCAAGACATCGGTTGCACACCCCAGAAGCAATGGACAAGTGGAAAAGGCAACTGCTAAAGTGCTGCGTGGCCTCAACACAAAAACTTTTGAAAAGCTACAGAAGCACGAAAGGTGCTGGATTGACGAGCTGCCGGCGGTTCTTTGGTTGATCAGGACGACGCCAAATCGAGCCACCGGCAAGACACCCTCCTCCCTAGTCTATGGTGTAGATGTGGTGCTACCCACAGAACTCCCATACGGGTCACCTCGAGTAAAAGATTTCGACGAAGAACAACAAGAGCAATTGCCGCAAGACGATGCCACGCTCCTCGAGGAATATCATCTTCAGGCTGCACTGTGTGCCGCCCAGTACCAGCAGGCCTTGCCCTGAGCACTGGTTGAGTGAGCGTGGCCTGAGTGTTGCCTCAGCGAGCGCGGTCAGGAGTGTGCGACCAGGTGATGTAGCACAACTAGGAACATGCTGCCTGAGCAGAGCCTGGAGAGGCCAAGAGAGGTGCTCCGACGAGCATAGCCTAGGCATGAGCTTGAGGTTGGGGCAAGATATGGAGATCTGAGAAGAGGTGGGCGAAGTAGGAGCAGGAGCTTGAGGCCAAGGTCATTGCAGGTGAGAAAGGTGCTGGCGATTTCAAGGTCGGGGTCGAAGCTGCCCAGAGGGAGACCACACAAGGTATTGGCGGTCATGCGAGGTGCGAGGCGATCTATACGAGAATTTCAAATGTACAAGATTTGATTGTAAAATGGACATTAATGAAAATAATAGATCTTCCGTGTGTCACTTAATTCGTAACGGGGACAATTAAGTTGGCTATAAATGATATGACAACTTTGCCCATTGTTATTATTAGACTCGTCCTTATGAGAAATGTCTTGTTTTTTCGAGAGTACGTCAATGTTGTACTGTGTTTATATATAAGGCAGAGAATAATGTAAAGGAACCTTGCAAACTATGCGAACATAGACGCCAGTGAACACACACAACACCTACACTCCAGAAAGAAAAACTATCCTACTCTCTCAAAAAATGATCAAGAACACCAGCTCCAAGCCCTGCATTATTCCACTCCTTGATCTCGTCCATGATGTGCTTATGCAATTGAGGCACGGTCATGAATTGCTGTGCCCAATTAACCACCCGAGCATTCCTTTGTTTCCACAACGACCAGGATAGTGCTACGACGAAAGTGTCGAACCCTCTCTTCTCCTTCCTTGTGAAGCTCCATCTCGCCGTGAGCCACCAATCGAGGAGAGAATCGTGCATGCTTTGGCATTGCATGTCAATGTTTAGATCATCCAAGCACCGGTTCCAAACCACCCTTGAGTACACACATTGGATGTGAACATGCTCAGCGTTGTCTTCATCTTGCAAGCAAGTATAGCACTACGATGGTTGGTCCTACATCCCATGTCTTGATCTCCGGTCTGATGTCTAGATTCGTTGTTGCACCATAAGCCACACATGCATTTTGCACTTAAGAGGGCCCCAACTCCTCCAGATGCACTCCGCAAACTGTAACAGCCCGAGACCGACGCTACAGATGCCTTCGAAGTTTTTCGTCATCAACATTTTATTTAATTGTTCGTTGCATTCATCATGGCATCATTTGCATTGCATCAGCACTCTGTTACCTCCATTTTTCAAAACTTGCATCCATTTGTAGTTGTCGGTTCTCTCTGTTCTTGCCGTTGACCGTTTCGAGACCAAACACACTTGCACGCACACGCAACATCTTTAAAATATTGTTTTATAAGTGGGAAAAAATGTTCTTGTAATGGGTCGAAAGTTGGTGTGTGGTCTTAATATATTGTAGGTAGACCGCCTGCCAAATTTCTTTGCATTTGTAGTCCATTTGCTACCCCAATGGCTAACTATAGAGGCACTATCGCCGGGTAAAACATCGGACATTTTCGGTTTTTCAAAACTAGCCGCCGGGCCGCAAAAACTCTCTCTCTCTTCTCAGCCCAAACACCCCACACAACCCACCTATACCCCTAGCTTACCCCTCTGTTTCGGACCGGCCAATCGAGATTAAACAGTTCGAAAATGGCCTCAAACCCCTAACCCTAGCTACCCTTGTTATAAAAGGGATGCCATCCCCTTCCAAATATGGAAAATCCTCCTCCCTCCTCGGTTTTCGCGCTAGACTAACCCTGCTACCGCAACTTGGCACAGCCAGCCTCCACCTCCAACCTCCCACCGCGCGCGAGCCCATCTGGGCCCGGGTTAGCCGCCATCTCAAGGAGCGCCCGATGAGCCTCCCAATTGCGCCCGATGGTCGCGCCCTGCTCGTAACCAAACGCCGGCTGTCATCGTTTTGTCACGATAGATACCATAGGGTGGCTTATCGAATGTGGTTGGGGCCGAATGGATGTGGTTGGGCTCCGGAAACGGGATTGGGGACAAGCGGTCTAAGACACGCGATGTACCCAGGTTCGGGGCCCTCTATGAGAGGTAACACCCCTAATCCTGCTTGTGTGGTTGATGTTCTCTGTGGCTACAAGGTCGCTCCTTGAGTTGTTTGCTAGAGGAAGAAGAAGGAGCCCCCTAGCTCTTCCTCCCTCTCTACGTAGATGTGTGCGTGTGTCTCTAGTTGCCCCTGCATGAGGGGCGCCAGGGGGTTTTACGGAGAAGGTTTCCCGGAGGTTGTCCAGGAGGCTGAAATGCTTCTTTGTTTTGACGACTATGTCGTCCACGTAGACGTGCATGTTCATGCCGATTTGGAGCAGGAGGCACTTTTGCATGCACCGCTAAAAGGTCGCGCCGGCGTTCTTGAGGCCGAACGACATGGTGATGTAGCAGTAGGCCCCAAAGGGGGTGAGGAGGGAGGTTTTCAGCCAGTCGGCCGAGTCCAACTTGATCTGGTGGTAGCCGGAGTAGGTGTCGAGAAAAGACAGCAAATCGCATACGGCCATGGAGTCGATCACCTGATCGATCCTGGGCAGGGCAAAAGGGTCATTGGGGCAAGCCTTGTTCAGGTTAGTGTAGTCGATACACATGCGATAAGTTTTGTTCTTCTTCAGCACCAAAACTGGGTTGGCCAACCAGTCCGGGTGGAAAACATCCATGATGAAGCCGGTTGCGAGCAGCCGGTCAATTTCTTCTCCTATAGTACGCCGCTTCTCTTCAGAGAAACGACGCATGGGTTGTTTGACCGGCTTCGCGTCCGGCCGCACGTGGAGTTTGTGCTCGGCGTACTTCCTCGGAACACCCGGCATGTCTTTGGAGACCATGCAAAGATGTCCCGATTATCATGGAGGAAGTCGACGAGCTGGCCTTCCTATTTGCTGCTGAGGTTGGCGCCAATGGTGACGCACTGCTTGGGGTTGGCCAGGTCGAGCGGCACTTACATGGTGTCTTTAGACGGCTGAAAAGCCGCCTTGTTCGCCATCTGGGATGGCGAGGCCGGCACGGCTGGCTGCTCAGTGGCCTGGGCCACGAGCTGGTCGAGTTGGCGCTTCTCCTCCGTGATGACCAAGGCTTCGGCCAGCCGGCTACTGTCGTGCGCGCATTCTATCGACTTCTTGTAGTCGCCATCGATGGTGACGACACCCTTGGAACCCGGCATCTTTAGCTTGAGGTAAGGGTAGTGGGGGACCACCATGAACTTGACGAGCGCCGGCCTGCCCAGCGCGCGAGCTAGGGACTGTTGAGGTTCACCACCTCGAACCACACAGGCTCACGGCGGAAGTGGCTCTTGTTGCCGAAGAGGACATCGAGCTGGATCCTGCCGATGGGGGTGCAGGACTGCCCCGGCACGATACCGTGGAAAACCGTCCGGGATGGCTTCAGGTCTTTCTCCTTGAGCCCTAGTTTGAGCAGCATGTCGCGATAGAGGATGTTGTTGCTACTGCCTCCGTCGATCAGCACCCGCGAGAAGCAGCAGGTGAGCCTGTCAGAGGCGATGCCCAGGTTTGGCATCACGGCCGGGTGGTACGCCCGACTCGAGGTGACTGGCTTTTCGGACCAGTGCATGTATTGGGGAACCGAGGGCACCGTGGCGTTCACCTCGTGTCGGCGCTGATGCTGGCTATGCTTGTCGTTGCCCTCGCTGGTGAAGACGACGTAGGTTCCGTCCTGGTCAGGGAACTCGTCATGGAGGCGGCCATTGTTTGGGGCATGCACCGGCTGCGGGGCTAGAGCCGGCGCGGGGGCTGGATCCCGAGGAGGCAGAGGCGGGGGGAATGGGAGGCCCTCGCCCCGACTTTGCGAACATAGATGCCAGTGAACACACACAACACCTACACTCCAGAAAGAAAAGCTATCCTTCTCTCTCAAAAAATGATCAAGAACACCTGCTCCAAGCCCTGCATTATTCCACTCCTTGATCTCGTCCATGATGTGCTTATGCAGTTGAGGCACGGTCATGAATTGCTCCGTTCGATTAAACACCCGAGCATTCCTTTGTTTCCAGAACGACCAGGATAGTGCTATGACTAAAGTGTCGAACCCTCTCTTCTCCTTCCTTGTGAAGCTCCATCTCGCCGTGAGCCACCAATCGAGGAGAGAATCGTGCATGCTTTGGCACTGCATGTCAATGTTTAGATCATCCAAGCACCGGTTCCAAACCACCCTTGAGTACACACATTGGATGTGAACATGCTCAGCGTTGTCTTCATCTTGCAAGGAAGTATAGCACTACGACGGTTGGTCCTACATCCCATGTCTTGATCTCCGGTCTGATGTCTAGATTCGTTGTTGCACCATAAGCCACACATGCATTTTGCACTTAAGAGGGCCCCAACTCCTCCAGATGCACCCCGCAAACTGTAACAGCCCGAGACCAACGCTACAGATGCCTTCGAAGTTTTTCGTCATCAACGTTTTATTTAATTGTTCGTTGCATTCATCATGGCATCATTTGCATTGCATCGGCACTCTGTTACCTTCATTTTTCAAAACTTGCATCCATTCTTAGTTGTCGGTTCTCTCTGTTCTTGCCGTTGACCGTTTCGAGACCAAATACACTTGCACGCACACGCAACATCTTTAAAATATTGTTTTATAAGTGGGAAAAAATGTTCTTGTAATGGGTCAAAAGTTGGCGTGCGGTCTTAATATATTGTAGGTAGACCGCCTGCCAAATTTCTTCGCATTTGTAGTCCGTTTGATACCCTAATGGCTAACTATAGAGGCACTATCGCCGGGTAAAACATCGGACATTTTCGGTTTTTCAAAACTAGCCGCCGGGCTGCAAAAACTCTCTCTCCCTTCTCAGCCCAAACACCCCACACAACCCACCTATACCCCTAGCTTACCCCTCTGTTTCGGACAGGACGATCGAGATTAAACAGTTCGAAAATGTCCTCAAACCCCTAACCCTAGCTACCCCTGTTATAAAAGGGATGCCATCCCCTTCCAAATATGGAAAATCCTCCTCCCTCCTCGGTTTTTGCGCTAGACTAACCCTGCTGCCGCCACTTGGCACAGCCAGCCTCCACCTCCACCCTCCCACCGCACGCGAGCCCATCTGGGCGCGGGTTAGCTGCCATCCCAAAGAGCGCCCGAGGAGCCTCCCACCGCGCCCGATGGTCGCGCCCTACTCGTACCCGAACGCCGGTTGTCATCGTTTTGTCACGACAGATGCCATAGGGTGGCTTATCTAACGTGGTTAGGGCCGAATGGACGTGGTTGGGCTCCGGAAACGGGATTGGGGACAAGCGGTCTAAGACACGCGATGTACCCAGGTTCGGGGCCCTCTATGAGAGGTAACACCCCTAATCCTGCTTGTGTGGTTGATATTCTCGGTGGCTACAAGGTCGCTCCTTGAGTTGTTTGCTAGAGGAAGAAGAAGGAGCCCGCTAGCTCTTCCTCCCTCTCTACGTGGATGTGTGCGTGTGTCTCTAGTTACCCATGCATGAGGGGCGCCAGGGGTTTTTATGGAGAAGGTTTCCCGGAGGTTGTCCAGGAGGCTGAAATGCTTCTTGGTTTTGACAACTATGTCGTCCACGTACACGTGCATGTTCCTGCCGATTTGGGGCAGGAGGCACTTTTGCATGCACCGCTAAAAGTTCGCGCCGGTGTTCTTGAGGCCGAACGACATGGTGATGTAGCAGTAGGCCCCAAAGGGGGTGAGGAAGGAGGTTTTCAGCCGGTCGGCCGGGTCCAACTTGATCTGGTGGTAGCCGGAGTAGGTGTCCAGAAAAGACAGTAAATCGCATACGGCCGTGGAGTCGATCACCTGATCGATCCTAGGCAGGGCGAAAGGGTCATTGGGTCAAGCCTTGTTCAGGTTAGTGTAGTGGATACACATGCGATAAGTTTTGTTCTTCTTTAGCACCAGAATTGGGTTGGCCAACAAGTCCGGGTGGAAAACTTCCATGATGAAACCGGTTGCGAGCAGCCGGTCAATTTCTTCTCCTATAGTAAGCCGCTTCTCTTCAGAGAAACGACGCATGGGTTGTTTGACCGGCTTCGCGTCCGGCCGCACGTGGAGTTTGTGCTTAGCGTACTTCCTCGGAAGACCCGACATGTCTTTGGGAGACAATGCTAAGATGTCCCGATTATCACGGAGGAAGTCGACGAGCTGGCCTTCCTATTTGCTGCTGAGGTTGGCGCCAATGGTGACGCACTGCTTGGGGTTGGCCAGGTCGAGCGGCACTTAGATGGTGTCTTTAGACGGCTGAAAAGCCACCTCGTTCGCCATCTGGGATGGCGAGGCCGGCACGGCTGGCTGCTCAGTGGCCTGGGCCACGAGCTGGTCGAGCTGGCGCTTCTTCGCCGTGATGACCAATGCTTCGGCCAGCCGGCTACTATCGTGCGCGCATTCGATCGACTTCTTGTAGTCGCCGTCGATGGTGATGATGCCCTTGGGACCCGACATCTTTAGCTTGAGGAAAGGGTAGTGGGGGACCGCCATGAACTTGACCAGCGCCGGCCTGCCCAGCGCGCGAGCTAGGGACTGTTGAGGTCCACCACCTCGAACCACACCGGCTCATGGCGGAAGTGGCTCTTGTTGCCGAAGAGGACATCGAGCTGGATCTTGCCGATGGGGGTGCAGGACTGCCCCGGCACGATACCGTGGAAAACCGTCCGGGTTGGCTTCAGGTCTTTCTCCTTGAGCCCTAGTTTGAGCAGCATGTCGCGATAGAGGATGTTGCTGCTACTGCCTCCATCGATCAGCACCCGCGAGAAGCGGCAGGTGAGTCTGTCGGAGGCGATGCACAGGTTTGGCATCACGGCCGGGTGGTACGCCCGGCTCCAGGTGACTGGCTTTTCGGACCAGTGCATGTATTGGGGAACCGAGGGCACCGTGGCGTTCACCTCGTGTCGGCGCTGACGCTGGCTATGCTTGTCGTTGCCCTCGCTGGTGAAGATGACGTAGGTTCCGTCCTGGTTAGGGAACTCGTCATGGAGGCGGCCATTGTTTGGGGCATGCACCGGCTGCGGGGCTGGAGCCGGCGCGGGGGCTGGATCCCGAGGAGGCGGAGGCAGGGGGAATGGGAGGCCCTCGCCCCGGGCCAGTCGTTGAGAGAAACTGCACTGCCGGGGCGTGTGGGTTACCAGCTTTGCCCCGGTGTGCATCTTGCAGGGCGCGTCGAGCATCTGCATGAAGGTGAGCTTGGGCTGCCAGGCGGCCTTGCCGGTTCGCTGCCGCCGGCTGGCCGACTGAGCTGCCGACTGCTCTTCCTCGATTGTGGTGACCTACTTGTTCCCGTAGCGGGGATCTGGCTGGTCGGCCTTTCTCTTGTTCTTTTGCTGCTGTCGGCCATCCCCAGCCGGCCGAGCAGCTGTGGGCGAGGCAGGGATGGCCTTGCCGGCAGAGTTGACCTTGATCCACATGGCGGAGTCAGCCATGGCGTACTTGTCTGCCTTGGCCATGAGCTCCACCAGGGTGGCCGGCTCAGAGCCAATGAGCTTGGGTTTGAGCAGGGTGTCGTCCCGACAGCCCTCGGAGAAGTACTGGATCGCCTGTACCTCGTGCACCCCTTTGCAGGAATTGTGTAGCTCGGTCCAATGCGTGAGGTAATCGCGAAGGGACTCGTCCGGCCCCTGAACGCACATGGCCAGCTCACGGGGGTGGCCGGGCAGTTTGTAGGTGCCGGTGAAGTTGCGTAGGAACGCCGCTTCGAAGTCAATCCAGGTGTTGACGCTACCGTCCGGCAGGCTATTAAGCCATGTCCAGGCCGAGCCCAGTAGCATGAGGGGGACGTAGCGCACCGCCACGCGCGTGTTGCCTCGGGCGATGCCGACTGCAGTGGTGTAGTCGATCAGCCAGTCTTTGGGCTTGGCTATGCCGTTGTACTTGGGCGTGTCACGTGGCAGCATGAAGCCAGCTGGGAACGGCTCATTGCGGCTGCGTGGCCCAGAAGAAGGGACTTCGCCAGTCGTTCGATGCGGACTCGGGCATCGTTCTCGCTCCGAGGGACGTAAGAACCGAGTCGGGCGGCGAGCTCGGGTCGGACCGCCGGCTCGGGTGAGCGCGCTTGATCATGGTGTGGGGGCGGCGCGTCATTCCGTTGGCTGGTTATGACCGGCTGCTCGTCGCCGTGCGGAGAACGCCATACGCGGCTCTGTCCGGCTAGGCGCCCGGAGCCATGCGGGGAAGAGGAATGTTGGGCATGCCGGTGCCCACTGGCAATGAGCCCGTTGTCTCCCTCGGGACGGAGGGAGCCGGCTCCCGCCTGAGCCTGGTCGAGGCGGGCCTGTTGCTCGTTGGCGGCGGTGATGAGGTCTTGAATATGCTGCTCCTGCTGCGTGCGCTCCTCGCCCTCCATGGAGGCTAGGTCGGCGTACGCCACCTGGGCCGCCCTCATGTTGGCCGCACGGGTGTCATAGGTGGGTAGTTTGCCACCGAGGATCTTTGCGACCACGCGGCCGTGGTTTCTGACCACCCCACGCCGGCTGGGCTCATTCCCAGCCGCGGTGAGGCCGTAGGCGGAATTGTATTCGCGTTGCGCGGCCTCCATCTGACGTCGGGCGGTTGTGAGGGAGTTGGCTTCCGCAAACAACTGCTTGCGAGCCGTCTCCAGCTCGGCTGTGGCAGCGGCTGGGTTGGCCGTTGGTGCGATAGGGGTGCTCAATCCCTGGAGAGTGGAGCGAGAGACGCCGCGACGGCCGCGTCGGCGTCCGCCTGGGCTAGGCCGGAGCTCGTGGAGGAGCCGGTGGCCATCACCTTGACGCACGCGTCGAAGCCGGTGGCGCTATTCGTGGCGTTGCGGACAACTAACGATGGAGGGTCCGTGACGTCGAGTACCACGCTGGGGTACTCGTCGGCGGCGGGTGCATCGGAGATGTTGAGCCCTACGAAGAGCACGCAGAGGCCGTCTACGTCCACGGCGTCCGCGCCGCCTGAGGGAGGCGGCGGGTCGAAGACGACGAGCACCGTGCTAGGGTACTCGTTGGGAGCAGGTGCGTCGCCTAGGCACAGCTGGCCAAAGCCTACGCATAGGCCGTCGATTTTGACGGGAGCGTTGTCTGCGAGGCGGGCAGGGCCAGAGCCCAGCGCCACACCGTCTACCGCAGAAGCAGGCAATGTTGGAGTGTTTAGCAGCCCGAGCGCGTCGCGCTCAGCGGAGTCGGTGAAGGGTCCCGCCCGGAGAGTGGCTCCAGCCGAAGCCGCGCTCGGCCCCACGGTGGGCGCCAACTGTCGTCGTTTGGTCACAACAGATGCCATGGCGTGGCTTATCGAACGTGGTTGGGGCCGAATGAACGTCGTTGGGCTCCAGAAACGGGATTGGGGACAATCGGTGTAAGACACGCGATGTACCCAGGTTCGGGGCCCTCCATGAGAGGTAACATCCCTAATCCTGCTTGTCTGGTTGATGTTCTCGGTGGCTACAAGGTCTCTCCTTGAGCTGTTTGCTAGAGGAACAAGAAGGGGCCCGCTAGCTCTTCCTCCCTCTCTACGTGGGTGTGTGCGTGCGTCTCTAGTTTCCCCTGCATGAGGGGCGCCGGGGGGGGATTATAGGTCAGCCGCCCCATCTTACAATATTCATGGGATAAGGCTCGTGGGACTCGGCTGGTGGCCTCTCTAGCCAGCCAGGTGGGGCCCGCCGGCTGGGAAGGCTTGTCGTGCATGGGCCCGCAGGTTGTGGGGTTCCGTCGGAAGTATTGGGCCGCCTGGCTCGCCGTCGCTATTGGTGCGGCACGGGCTGTACTATGCGGCGTCGTCTAGCCGCAGGCGGCCGCGGTCAGCAGTATGGCCGCCTGCCCTGTAGGCACGAGGGAGCTGGTAATGGAGTGGTCGAGGGCATGCCTCCACTGTTGCCTCGCCTGGTCGCCATCGGCTGCAGTCAGCGGTATGGCCGCCTCCGTTGTAGCCACTCGCGCCCCGCTCGTGGGTACGGCCGGCGGCACTGTAGCCACGCGCGTTCTATCGTCAACGGGCATTGTGGCCACGTGGGCCCCACCAAAGGGGGGTCACATCTCGTCATCGTGCTTTGGGCACGGAAGGAGAGGGTGGGGGACCCCGGCGCCCACGTGGTGATGATGGAGCCGGCCACTGCTCAGTCGGCGTCGAACTAGACGGCCCCGGGACGGCCGGGAGTGAGCCAGCCGGTTATGGGCCAGCCAGCCCCGGACCAGTTAGCCGGGGGCGGGGGACTCGGCCCGATGGGAAGCCAGCCTGTAGGATGGATTGGCACTCCATCAGGGCAGCCAGCTGGGGGCCATTCACCACGGGGAACCAGCTAGCATGAGTGTCTAGAAAAGTTGGTTCCCCTCGCTTTGATATACCCAGGGTTTATATCCCCGACACCGGCGGCGACCCCTCGCCCCGCCGGAGCTCCGTTTATCGCCGCTGCCAGGCCGACCCCACTGCCTTGCTCTTCTCTATCTCTCCCTTTCATCTTTTCTTGCTCTCCCTCACACATCTTCTCTCTCTCTCTCCTCTGTTTTACAAGAGCCCCATGGATCCCGGCCCGAACCGGAGCTCCACATCGCCCGTCGCCGTGCTTCTCGACCGGATCCATGCCATAGAACCCCAGATCCTCTCATTTCTCATCTCCCGTGCCCGCGTCGGACCTCCCCATGGACCGTCAGCTCCTCCGCCGTCCTCAACTGCTCGTTGTCGTGCCCCCGTGTCCTCTCCATCAAGCAGGCGGACGCTCGGTCTGACACCGCCGCCCGCCTCGCACGTGGGCTGCTTCTACTTGTGAGATGCGTTGGGATTTTCCTCGAAGAGGAGAGGAGATGTAGTACATTCGAGATAAGTAATTCCCTCAATGATAACCATGGTTATCGAACCAACAAGAGAACCAATGCAAATTCCCTTTGATAACACTTACACACACAAAACCAAACACTTGGAACCAACGTGGGCAAGAGGGTTGTCAAGCCCCATGAACTTGTCACTTGCAAGGATTAAATCTTGATAGAATAGATAATATGAAAGAAAAATCAAATAAAAGTAAATAATATGCACAAGGTAATTTAGATTTTTTTGACCCGGGGGCCATAGTGTTCGCTAGAGGCTTCTCTCTCGAAAGTAGCATACGGTGGGTAGACAAATTACTGTTGGGCAATTGATAAAATTGCGCATAGTTATGACATGTTATTCACGGCAATGATCAAGTATATAGGCATCACGTCCATAAGCAAGTAGACCGACTCTTGCGTGCATCTACTACTATTACTTCACCAACCGCTATCCAGCATGCATCTATTGTATTAAGTCATGACAAAAGAAGTAATGCTTCGAGCAAGATGACATGATGTAGACAAAGTAAGACAAGCAATATTTTCAAACCTTGTCATTTTATCCTTAATGGCAACAATACAAATACGTGTCTTGACCCCTTCAGTCACGAGGATAGAGCACCACAAGATTGAACCCATTACACCACACCACTCCCACTAAAGATAAACCAATGTAGTTAGCCAAACCAAACTGATAGATCGAAGAGAAATACGAAGCTATAAGATCATATATATTGAAATTAATAGGAGACTCAATAACGTTTCATGAATAATCTTATCATAAACCCACAATTCATCGGATCCCAACAAACACACCGCAAAAGAAGATTACATCAAATAGATCACCGCGAACATCACGACGAACTTTGTATTGAAGATCAAAGAGAGATAAGAAGCCATCTAGGTACTAGCTATGGACCCATAGGTATGTGGTGGACTACTCACGCATAATCATGGAGGAAACAAGGTTGATGTAGATGGCCTCCGTGATTGATTCCCCCTCCGATAGATCGCCGGAAAAGGTCTCGATATGGCCTCCCGTCGGAACAGAGGCTTGCGGCGGTGGAAAATGTGTTTCGAGTGGCTCTCTGTTGGTTCCCCAATATTTGAGAATTTATAGAAGTGGAATTAGGTGAAATGGAGCCACGGGGGGGCACAAGGCATCAGGGCGCGCCTACCCCCCTGGGTGCGCCCTGGTGCCTTGACGTCTCCTCGTGCGACTTCCTGACTCCTCCTGAAGCTTCTTGGGTCTCTTTTGTCCAGAAAAAAATCGTCAAAAGTTTTCGTAGCGTCTCGACTTCGTTTGGTACAGATTTCCTGGAAAACCAAAAATACGCAGAAAACAACAACTGGCACTTGGCATTGGGTTAATAGGTTAGCTCCCAAAAATGATATAAAATAGCATATAATTGCATATAAAATATCCTAGATTGGTAATATAATAGCATGGAACAATCAAAAATTATAGATATGTTGGAGACATATCGGCCGCGCCAGCGCCAGGCCGCGGCCTGCTTCCCCAGCCGCTGGTAGGCTGCACCACCGACTGGCCCGTGGTGACCCGAGGTGAACCGCCTACAATGCCTCGCCCTGGCATATTATTATTTTTTCCGTCTGCGATTTATCAATTTAATCTATGACTGTTTAATTACAGAAAACTGCCATGCATTTGAAATGCCAATAACTAAACGAGTATGCATCCAAATAAAACATGCAATATATATAACTTGGGTAGAATTTCATGTAGTTCCACAATATTCAGTTTTCATCCATGTTAAAAATGTTAAATTACTGTTTGCATTTAATTTGCATTAATTCCATGCTAAAATGATTTATTTGATACCTAAATAACTGTAGCTCCAAATTAAATAAATTATATATGTAACTTGACTAGAAAATGTGTAGAATAACATGGTGCACTGATACGTCCATTTTTCATCATGATTTCCTACTGTTATTTATAAAAACAATATGCATAATAATGCTTTATGGAGTAATTCTAATGCCTTTTCTCTCATAATATGCAAGGTTTACACAAAGAGGGAGAATACTGGCAGCTGGAATTCTGGACCTGGAAAAGCATATTAGAGACACTTATTCTGCACATCACCAAATAAGATAAAACTTTACGGAGAATTATTTTGGAATATATAAAAATACTGGAGCAAATAACTATCGGAGGGGGGCCACCTGGTGACCACAAGACACCAGGGCACTCTAGGCCCCCCAGGCGCGCCCTGGTGGGTTGTGGCCAGCCTGGCCCACCTCCGGTGGCCATCTTATGGTACTTAAGGTCTTTTGACCTAGAAAAAATAAGGTGGGGGGACTTTCGGGATGGAACGCCGCCGTCTCTAGGCGGAACTTGGGCAGGAGTACTTTTGCCCTCCGGCGGAGCGATTCCGTCGGGGGAACTTCCCTCCCGGAGGGGGAAATCGAAGCCATCGTCATCACCAACAACCCTCTCATCTTTGGGAGGCCAATCTTCATCAACATCTTGAACAACACAATCTCCTCTCAAACCCTAGTTCATCTCTTGTCTTCAATCTTGGTACTGGAACCTCAGATTGGTACCTGTGGGTGACTAGTAGTGTTGATTACATCTTGTAGTTGATTACTATATGATTTATTTGGTGGAAGATTATATGTTCAGATCCATTATGCTATTTAATACCCCTGTGATCTTGAGCATGAATATCATTTGTGAGTGGTTACCTTTGTTCTTGAGGTCACGGGAGTCATGTTGCAAGTAATCATGTGAATTTGATATGTATTCAATATTTTGATGATATGAATGTTGTGATTCCCTTAGTGGTGTCATGTGAACGTCGACTACATGACACTTCACCATCTTTGGGCCTAAGGGGATGCATTGTGGAGTAGTTATTAGATGATGGGTTCCTAGAGTGATAGAAGCTTAAACCCTAGTTTATGCGCTATTTCGTAAGAGGCTGATTTGGATCCAAATGTTTAATGCTATGGTTAGATTTTATCTTAATACTTTTCTCGTAGTTGTGGATGGTTGCGAGGGGGTTAATCATAAGTGGGAGGTTTGTTCAAGTAAGAACAGCACCCAAGCACTGGTCCACCCACATATCAAATTATCAAAGTAGCGAACACAAATCAAACCAAAGTGATGAAAGTGACTAGATGAAATTCCTGTGAATCCTCAAGAAGGCTTGCTTATTATAAGAGACTGTTTTGGCCTGTCCTTTGCCACAAAAGGATTGGGCTATCTTGCTGCACCTTATTTACCATTACCGTTACTTTCTTGTTACCAATTATCTTGCTATCAAATTACCTGTTACCTACAATTTCAGTGCTTGTAGAAATTACCTTGCTGAAAACCGCTTGTCATTTCCTTCTGCTCCTCGTTGGGTTTGACACTCTTACTTATCGAAAGGACTATGATTGACCCCCTATAATTGTGGGTCATCAAGGCTCTTTTCTGGTGCTGTTCCGGGGAGTGAAGCGCTCTTGGTAGTTGGAAATCGGTAAGGAAAAATTTATACTACGTGCTGAAATTTAGTTTCACTTGCGACCATGGAAAACAATCCTTTGAGGGGTTTGTTCGGGGTATCTTCACCTCGACCGGAACCAAAATTAGTTTGCCCTCAACCTACTGCACCTACTGAAAATATTAGTTATGAAATTCCTTCGGGTATGGTAGAACAACTGCTAGCTAATCCTTATGCAGGAGACGGAACTGAACATCCCGATATGCATCTAATACATGTGGATGAAATTTGTGGATTATTTAAGCTTGCAGGTTTATTCGGAGATGAAGTTAAGAAGAAGGTTTTCCCTTTATCTTTGAAGGGAAAAGCATTGACATGGTATAGGCTATGTAATGATATTGGATCATGGAACTTGAATCGATTGAAATTAGAATTCCACCAAAAGTTCTATCCTATGCGTCTAGTTCATCATGATCGGAATTATATATATAATTTTTGGCCTCGTGAAGGAGAAAGCATCGCTCTAGCTTGGGGGAGGCTTAAGTCAATGTTATATTCATGCCCCAATCATGATCTACCGAGAGAAATTATTTTTTAGAATTTTTATGCTCGGCTTTCTAATAACGATCGATCCATGCTCGATACTTCTTGTATTAGTTCTTTTATGAAGAAGACTATTGAATTCAAGTGGGATCTCTTAGAAAGAATTAAATGCAACTCTGAAGATTGGGAACTCGACAAAGGTAATGAGTCAGGTATTAAGCTTAAGTTTGATTGTGTTCAATCTTTTATGAATACCGATGCTTTTCACAAGTTTAGCACTAAATATGGACTTGACTCTGAGATAGTAGCCTCTTTTTGTGAATCATTTCATACTCATGTTGATCTCCCTATGGAGAAGTGGTTTAAATATCATCCCCCTATTAAAGAAGAAATTAAAGAACTGGTAAAAGCTAAAAATGAAACCATCATTTACAATGTTGATCCAGTTGTGCCTACTTCTTATATTGGAAATCCACCTTTCCCTGTTAGGATAAAGGAACATGCTAAGGTATCAATTGTGGTTCGCAAAATTAATATTAAAGCACCTAAGCCCTTTGAACAAATTAAAGTAGAACCTAGTGTTGCTATGATTAAAGATCTCTTGGTAGAAAATATTGATGGGCATGTTATTTACTTCTGTGATGAAGCTGCTAGAATTGCCAAACCCGATGAAAAAGATAAACATAGACCCGTAGTTGGCATGCCCGTTGTCTCAGTTAAAATAGGAGATCATTGCTACCATGGTTTATGTGATATGGGTGATAGTGTGAGTGCTATTCCTTTTACTTTATACTTAGATATTATGAATGATATAGCACCTGCTAAAATAGAAGACATAGATGTTACTATTAAACTTGCTAATAGAGACACCATCACACCACTTGGGATTGTTAGAGATGTTGAAGTCTTGTGTGGGAAAATAAAATATCCTACTGATTTTCTAGTTCTTGGTTCCCCACAAGATGACTTTTGTCCCATTATCTTTGGAAGATCTTTCTTGAACACTGTTAATGCTAAGATAGACTGTGAAAAACCAACTGTCAGTGTTAGTTTTGGTGTTGTGTCTCATGAGTTTAACTTTTCCAAGTTTAGTAGACAACCCCGTAATAAAGAATTATCTAGTAAGGATGAATAATTGGTCTTGCTTCTATTGCCGTTCCTCCTACTGATCCACTAGAACAATATTTGCTAGACCAAGAAAATGATATGCACTTGCATGAAAGAAATGAAATATATAAAAATTTCTTTGAACAACAACCTCTCCTGAAACACAATTTGCCTTTTGAAACTCTAGGAGGTCCTCCTCCACCTAAAGGTGATCGTGTGTTTGAATTAAAACAATTTCCTGGCACTTTGAAGTATGCTTATCTTGATGAGAAAAAGATATATCCTGTTATTATTAGTGCTAACCTTTCAGAACATGAAGAAGAAAGATTATTAAAAATTCTAAGGAAGCACCGGGCTGCTATTGGATATACTCTTGATGATCTTAAGGGCATTAGTCCCACTCTATGTCAGCAGAAGGTCAATATGGAACCTAATGCTAAACCCGTTGTTGATCTCCAACAATGATTGAATCCAAAGATGAAAGAAGTGGTAAGAACTAAAATATTAAATCTTCTCAAAGCAAGTATAATTAATCCCATAGATGATAGTAGATGGGTAAGTACCATTCATTCTGTCCCTAAGAAGGGAGGTATTACTATTGTTCCTAATGATAAAAATGAACTTATCCCACAGAGAATTGTCACTCGCTATAGAATGGTAATTGATTTTAGAAAATTAAATAAATCTACTTGAAAAGATCATTAGCCTCTGCCTTTCATTAATCAAATGCTATAAAGATTATCTAAGCACACACACTTTTGGTTTCTGGATGGATATTCTGGTTTCTCTCAAATACGTGCATCACAATCTGATCAAGAGAAAACCACCTTTACTTGTCTTTTTGGAACCTATGCTTATAGATGTATGCCTTTTGGTTTATGCAATGCACCTGCTACCTTTCAAAGATGTATGACTACTATATTCTCTGATTTTTGTGAAAAGATTGTGGAGGTTTTCATGTATGATTTTTCCGTTTACGGAACTTCTTTTGATGATTGCTTAAGCAACCTTGATCGAGTTTTGCAGAGATGTGAACAAACTAATCTTGTCTTGAATTGGGAGAAGTGCCACTTTATGGTTAATGAAGGTATTGTCTTGGGGCATAAAATATCTGAACGAGGTATTGAGGTGGATAATGCTAAAGTTGATGCAATTGAGAGAATGACATGTCCTACAGATATTAAAGGTATTCGGAGTTTCCTTGGTAATGCTGGTTTCTATAGGAGGTTTATTAAAGACTTCTCTAAAATTTATAGGCCTCTTACTAATCATTTACAAAAGGATATTCCATTTGTTTTTGATGATGATTGTGTAGAAGCCTTTGAAACACTCAAGAAAGCCTTAACTTCTGCACCTATTGTTCAACCCCCTGATTGGAACTTGCCTTTTGAAATTATGTGTGATGCTAGTGATTATGTTGTTGGTGCCGCTCTAGGACAAAGAGTTGATAAGAAATTAAATGTTATCCATTGTTCTAGCAAAACTCTAGACGGTGCCCAAAGAAATTATGCTACTACAGAAAATATTTTTTTAGCAGTTGTGTTTGCTTGTGATAAATTTAGATCTTACATTGTTGATTCCAAAGTTATCGTTCTCACTGATCATGCTGCTATAAAATATCTTATGTAAAAGAAAGATGCTAAACCTAGACTCATTAGGTGGGTTCTCTTGCTCCAAGAATTTGATTTACATATCACTGATAGGAAAGTAGCTGACAACCCCGTAGTTGATAACTTGTCTAGGTTAGAAAATATTCATGATGACCCACTACCTATTGATGATAGTTTTCCTGGTGAACAATTAGCTGCAATAAATGTTTCTCAAAACACTCCTTGGTATGATGATTATGCTAACTACATTGTTGCTAAATATATACCACCTTGTTTCACATACCAACAAAAGAAAAAATTCTTCTATGATTTATGACATTACTTTTGGGATGGCCCACATCTTTATAAAGAAGGGGTAGATGGTATTATTAGACGTTGTGTACCTGAGCATGAACAGGAACAAATCCCACGGAAATGTCATTCCGAAGCCTATGGAGGACATCATGCTGGAGATAGAACTGCTCACAAGGTATTGCAATCTGGTTTTTATTGGCCTACTCTCTTCAAGGATGCCCGTAAGTTTATCTTGTCTTCTGATGAATGTCAAAGAATTGGTAATATTAGTAAGCGTCAGGAAATGCCTATGAATTATTCACTTGTTGTTGAACCATTTGATGTTTGGGGTTTTGACTATATGGGACCTTTTCCTTCCTCTAATGGGTATACTCATATTTTGGTTGCTATTGATTATGTTACTAAATGGGTAGAAGCTATTCCAACTAGTAGTGTTGATCATAACACCTCAATTAAAATGCTTAAAGAAGTTATTTTCCCGAGGTTTGGAGTCCCTAGATATTTAATGACTAATGGTGGTTCACACTTTATTCATGGCGTTTTCCGTAAAATGCTTGCTAAATATGATGTTAACCAAAGAATTGCATCACCCTATCGTCCTCAATCTAGTGGTCAAGTTGAACTTACCAATAGAGGAATAAAATTAATATTACAAAAAAATGTCAATAGGCCCCGAAAGAATTGGTCTAAGAAACTAGATGATGCACTTTGGGCCTATAAAACAGCTTATAAAAATTCTATGTGTATGTCTCCATACAAAATGGTATATAGTCAGAACATAAAGCATTTTGGGCAATTAAATAACTGAATTATGATTTCAAACTTGCCGGTGAAAAGAGGTTATTTGATATTAGCTCACTAGATGAATGGAGAACCCAAGCTTATGAAAATACCAAACTATTCAAAGAAAAGGTTAAAAGATGGCTTGACAAAAGAATCCAAAAGCGGGAATTCAAAGTTGGAGAATATGTTCTTTTGTACAATTCTCGTTTTAGATTTTTTGCAGGAAAGCTTCTTTCCAAATGGGAAGAACCATATTTTATCGAAGCGGTTTATCGTTCTGGAGATATCAAGATTAATAATACCGAAGATACTAACCCGAAGGTGGTCAATCGACAAAGAATTAAACACTATACTTCAGGTACGCCTATTAATGTTGAAAGCAATATTATCCAAACCATGACACCAGAGGTACACATAAAAGAAACCTTCCGGAACACTCCAGAATCCTATAAAAGAGGCGGTACATGATACGGTAAGTAAACAGACTCCAAAAAATCCCCAAAAATATATTATATTAGTTTTGTAGTATTAAAAAAATTAGGAAAATAAGAAATAAACAGGAAAGCAACCGAGGTGAGCACGATACACCAGGGCGCGCCTGCCCTGCCTGGCGCGCCCTGGTGGGTTGTGCCCCCCTCGGGCACCTTCCCGACTCCGTTTTCCTTCCATATTCTTGCTTCCCAAGATAAACAATCTTTATATATACCCCCGATTGTTTTAACCACTGCATCGCAGAAAAATCCCCTGTTCTTGTTTCGTGCTGTTTTCCTGACAGGTCTGAAAATATGTCATCTCAAGATTCAGAGGGGGAGAGCTATGTTGCTGACTATATTACTAACCCTAAGGTCTATGGAGAGGTGGATCATTATGGATGGAACACGAACGAGGAGGAAGACGCCAACATGAAAGGAACAAAGGATGATAGCTCTAAGGAAGAGGATGACCCACTACCTCAACCTGGAGACATGCATGTAGAACTCAAGAAGTCAAGCCTCCCTAAAGGATAAAAACCTAAGGTTCAATTTATTCCATCTCGTTTTCTACAGGAGAGCAAGGCGGCATTATGCAGAAAGGTATTAAAACTCGACTTAGAGAATGAGGATCTAATGGAGGAAAATTTTATGCTCAAATATAAGCTGAAGAAGAAGGCTACTTCATCATCTTCACCACGAAAGGAGATTTGAGTACACGGGTATGGGCACTCCCCTTGGCTTGAGCAAAGCTTGGGGGAGATGCCCCGGTATCGTATCACAATCACTTTTATTTACCTTTACCTATTTTTAGTTTGATCCTTAGCTCTTTCCTGATCTAGTTCAATAAAAGTTTAGTATAATCTATTTTTGAGTGCTAGTTTCATGATATATCTATCTATGTAATCGAGTGAAAGTTATATAATAAAGTTGAGTTTGAGCTTTTCCTTCTTTACTTTCTTGTTGCAATCAAAATAAAAAGGAAATAAATGAAAAGGATCATACTCTAATCTTATGGTAAGTAATGACATCACATAAGGAAAATTATAAGTGGTAAAACTTATTGGAGATTGACAAACATAGCATTGGTCAATGACGCAATTCATGAAAGAATTAATAAGGTAAGAGAAGATTCACATGCAAATACACTATCTTGGACATCTTTTATCATTGTGAGCCCCCATTTAATATTATATGCCTAAATTGTTGATGTTGGACAAGGAATACAACGTAATGATTTATGTTAATTCAAACCAAAAAGAGCATGACAACCTCTGCTTCCCTCTACGAAAGGCCTATCTTTTACTTGCCAAAAGGCTCCAACACGAGACCCTTCCTGAAAGTATGATGAATTGTAGTTGCAAAGTTGACTGAGAACATAGTTTGTTGGTTTTCAATAAGGTTTATGCTTTATACTTCTGTGTTGTGATGAATTGTTACTTGTGGGTTGTGGCCAGCCCGGTCCACCTCTGGTGCCCATCTTCTGGTACTTAAGGTCTTTTGACCTAGAAAAAATAAGGGGGGAACTTTCGGGATGGAACGCCACCGTCTCGAGGCGGAACTTGGGCAGGAGCACCTTTGCGCTCCGACGGAGCGATTCCGACGGGGGAACTTCCCTCCCGGAGGGAGAAATCAAAGCCATCGTCATCACCAACAACCCTCTCATCTTTGGGAGGCCAATATTCATCAACATCTTCAACAACACCATCTCCTCTCAAACCCTAGTTCATCTCTTGTATTCAATCTTTGTACCGGAACCTCAGATTGGTACATGTGGGTGACTAGTAGTGTTGATTACATCTTGTAGTTGATTACTATATGGTTTATTTGGTGGAAGATTATATGTTCAGATCTATTATGCTATTTAATAACCCTCTGATCTTGAGCATTAATATCATTTGTGAGTGGTTACCTTTGTTCTTGAGGTCACGGGAGAAGTCATGTTGCAAGTAATCATGTGAATTTGATATGTGTTCGATATTTTGATGATATGAATGTTGTGATTCCCTTAGTGGTGTCATGTGAACGTCGACTACATGACACTTCACCATCTTTGGGCTTAAGGGAATGAATTGTGGAGTAGTTATTAGATGATGGGTTGCTAGAGTGACAAAAGCTTAAATCCTAGTTTATGCGCTATTTCGTAAGGGGCTGATTTGTTCCAAATGTTTAATGCTATGGTTAGATTTTATCTTAATACTTTTCTCGTAGTTGCGTATGCTTGCGAGGGGGTTAATAGTAAGTGGGAGTTTTGTTCAAGTAAGAACAGCACCCAAGCACCGGTCCACCCACATATCAAATTATCAAAGTAGCGAACGCAAATCAAACCAACATGATCAAAGTGACTAGATGAAATTCCCGTGTACCCTCAAGAACCCTTGCTTATTATAAGAGACCGTTTTGGCCTGTCCTTTACCACAAAAGGATTGGGATATCTTGCTGAACCTTATTTACCGTTACCCGTACTTGCTCGTTACCAATTATCTTGCTATCAAATTACCTGTTACCTACAATTTTAGTGCTTGCAGAAATTACCTTGCTGAAAACCGCTTGGCATTTCCTTCTGATCCTCGTTCAGTTCGACACTCTTACTTATCGAAAGGACTACAATTGTCCCCCTATACTTGTGGGTCATCATGCACTTACTTTGCATGTTTAACAACAATAAATTTTTGTTTTAGACACATCTGATCCAAATTCGAAATTTGCACATGGGGATTTTTTGAAATTGTTATTTGTTGATTCTGGACTCATTTAAAATGCCTAGATAGATAGTTTAATTATGCTTCACCTCTTGCCATGCTAAACAACATTTAAACTTGTTGGGTAACTAACTGAGAGTGAACTAAATAATTGAATGTGGTGTTTTGTCAATATGCAACTCCTTGCAAATTGAACTTCACTTAATGCGTAGTAGTTGTTGGTTGTGCTATGCAATGCCTTGCATATTTAAATGGACATGCATCATACTTGTTTGCCCATCATACCATGAATACATTGTGATGGATTTTCATGTCGTTTGTTTGTTTCCGGATTGCTTCTTCTCGCTAGAGTCCAATAACGATTCGGAGTGTGATGATTCGTTCGACTATGCCCGTTCGTCTACTTCACGAATTCGACCTTCTTCCAAGCGGGATTACAGGTAAGATAATCATTACCTTGGATACCACTACTATCTTTACTATGCTAGTTGTTTTGATGTTATCACTATGTCTCGTTGTCGGGAGCCCGATCCTAAGCCATACAACTCTAGCATGTAACAGATCATATCACTTTGCGGCCTCACGCACGGTAATCCCCACGGCGGCCACCTTACCTTGGCCGGGACTGTTTGCGCCTTTTGGATCACGTATATGAATATATCGCTAGCAATCATATGTCAAAGAACCCAGGTCGACATTTCTAGTTATAGACCCAAGTGGCACAACCGTATAGGGACAGGCATACGTAACCCAACAATGCAGGTGTCGGTCATCAGCATGTGTAGACGAGTCGTAGCAAGCTACAAGGACTCCATTACATCGCGTGATATTTCCCCATAGGGACAGACACATCAGCAAAGAAGGATACACGCCGGTCATTCAATGTGTCCGGAGCAGTAGCAAGCTAGCAGGGCTCATGGAAGCACAAATAGGCATTTCCCCGTAAAGAAAGCTACTAAAGGCATACAACTAGGTGTCGAATCCCACACATACCAATGCATTTCAATCATACACGCGATTTGCACGATATGCGTAGATACAACATGGCATCACAACATAACTCTATAACATTACATTTATTTAGAAGGCTATAGAGAGCCTACATAGTATAATGTTACAAGCAGAGGGTCACATGACCCATCATTCAGAGCATACAATCAACAAGAGGAAGATACATGTCTGGGTACAGACATCTATTAAAAGCGGCTAGAAGAGCCTGAAAAGCTACAACAACCCTACCAAAGGAGCCAGACCTCTGTCTGGGATTCCCAAAACTAATCCGGTCAACATCGAACTACACGTCGTAAGAATCACTAATGAGACGGACGTCTCCTCTGCCAAAACATAAATTATACAACTGTGAGTAGAAAGCTACTAAGGAAGACTTACATCAGAACTATCTACATATGCGTCATTGTCAACAAAGGGGGTTGTGGAGTTTATTGCAGCAAGCCAGCTTTGACTCTTGGCTAACCTGTACTACGACTACAAGTATTATCTTTGAGGTGGGATAGCGCACACGAGTCCACATATTCACCAAATCAATACACCATTATGGATCCACTCCCGTGTCCCCACGAGAAGACCATCCATAGCACTCACGCTTATCTTGCGCATTTTAGAGTATCCACTTCAAGTTATCTATGAACCACATAAGTTTTCCAAGTAGTCCATATCCGAGGATGCGGCTATTCGAACAGATTTATAAACCCTGCAGGGGTATACTTCTTCACACACGCTCCCACCACTTAGCGCCATGTGCACGTAAAAAGGCACCTCGGCAACCTTCAGGCGGAAGCCCAGCGAGGGAGTCGGCCACTATCGTCAATAACACAAGACCCTAGTCCAGGTTTATCTCCTATTTGAGACTGAACCCATAAGGAAGTCCGGCTAAAGATTCCATTACGGCCCCAAACGATGTGTACAGGGTTCCCAGGCCCACCTCGACGGATGGTTCTACGCTTGGTACACCCGGTCACAGGTGCATCTACCACGCCATAGGCTACCCCTCCAGTCAGAGCTATGCATGGCCGCCAGCACATCATACAAACTCTAGAAACTAGTTGCAACTCCTGGACAGAGATCAAGGCGATTGATAAGCTGAGAGGGTCAATTAAGGATCCCAATGTGCGGTAGTATCTTGGCTTGGATAACATACACAATACTCAGTTCTTAAGGACGGTCCCAATGAGACAACCCGCCGTGTACTCCTACATGGCCTCTCACCTCTACCTTTACCAAATTGGATTCACACACTTAGCTCTCACATAGCAGGACATGAACACAACCATTCCAATTCATCGCCCAGATGGATCGGACCCGACAAGACTCTAAGCATAGCTGGCACAGTAAGCAAGCATGGATGAGTAAGAACAACAAGGCTCAAGCAGTTGCTACTCATGCTAAGTGGTTTCAACTATTTACTGTGACAAGGACATGTCATGCAAAGGAATTGGTTCAACTACCGAGAACATGTAACACTTGAATCGTGATTGTCGTAATGCAGTAAAAGAGAGCGGGAGCGAGAGAGAGGGTTTATATCAGTATGCTCAAGGGGGGGTGCTTGCCTGACACTTCTGAAGATAACAATGATTCTTCATCGGTGACAACGATCTCAACGTCGGCACACATCTACTGAGAAGGAACAACACCGGCAAACAAGTAGGAACAACATTCAATTCATGCAATATACAATCATGATGTATGACATGACAAATTGAGGTACTGAATTGATCTAGAGAAATAATTAACCAAGTTAATTGAAGTGGAATTCTTTCAAATTCCAACTCCAAATGATATTTCCTACATTTCCCTAATCATAAAATTTCCTACTTTGTGATCTTAACTTGTTCAAACATGCATGACCATGGCAGAAACAGATTCATTGGATTTTTCTGATCATTTTTCATATAGAAATTATTTTCATTGGAGTTATGGTTGAATTTCTATGATTTTTCAAATTTATAACATTTTCTGGAATATAATAAATCATTTAGGATTTAATTCAATTCCAGAAAAGATTAACTGCGTCAGCACGGCGTCTAGGTCATGTCAACAGGTCCAAGGGTCGATCCAAGTCAAACCTGACGTGTGGGGCCCACACGTCAATGACTCCATTATTTAACCGGGGTTAATTTGACATATTTAGTAATTATCAGTCACAGGGGCCCACTGTTAGTGGCACATTGCGTTAATTAAACAAATTAATTAATTCGAAGCTTAAACCAGATATGAATAGGGGCTAGCCCCACTTGTCGGTGAACCCAGGGGTGAAACCTGTGGTCAACCGGGGCTGATACGCCGGCGTTGAGTCGTCGGCGACATCATACGCGGCGGAGGGGGTCGGAAACCCTCCTCCGGCGACCATTTCGACGGTGGATGGCACCTACCTGCTCCTGACACTTCCGCGTGTCGAATGGTGCAAAGGGGGCGAGCTAAAGTGTCCGGGATTCTTGCCCGTGTCGAGCTTGGCGGCTACCGGAGCTCGGGCGAGCTCGGGCGAACTCGGAATCGACGACACGACGGGTAGATCGCACAGCTGAAGGCATCTACGTGCTCTACGCGTGCGTACGAACTTGTTGGGCTCAGCGGTGTGGCAAACGGTCACCGGAGTGGCTCTCGGCGACGAGCTCGTGCGGCGGCGCTCCTCGGGCTTGCATCGATTCGGTGCCTAGGACTCAAAATCGAGCGTGTAAATGGGGGAAAAGATCCATGGCCTCATAGCAATCTCGTAGACATGCTTAGCGTGCCTGGGTAAGCTTTGGTGCGACGGCGAGCTTCGAGTCTTCGCCGGCGGCCGGAGGTTGAAGAAGGAGTCGGGGTCGATGCTGTCAAACTCCTCTGGTCACGGGTGCAAGGCGGGGAGGAGTTTGAGCTCGGCTAAGTAGTAGAGAGAGAGGGGCACAATGTCTATGCGGCGACGGTGACGAGCTTGCGGTGCGGTCAGCCATGGCGAGTAGGGCGAGGAAGAGAGCAGGGGGGGCGAATGGTGGCTGGATCGATGCGGACGGCTGTCCCGATCCTATCACACTCACCAGAGCGGTGGGGAGGACAAGCAGGCAGGTGGCGTGGCGCCCCTAGCCACGCGCCATGCTCGGCCTCTCCTCTACCAGTGGGCAGAGGAAGAAGACGACCCTGCCCCTGGTGGGCTGGGCCTCTTCTGGTGGGCTGCACAGGTAAACCAGGTGGGTCTTTCCCCCTTTCTGTTTTATTTCTATTTTGCAATTTTGTTCTGGTTTAGAAGTAATTCTAAACCATTTTGTAAAATCTGGGAATTTTATATGTGAGCTAAATGGACTTATCCAGAGCCACATAATAATTTACAGAGATATTGGACATATATTTTATCTATATATATATATATATATATATATATATCAAATATAAGTCCAAGCAAATAGTATTTGGATTAACTCCAATCCCCAAAACAAATATTTCTGTGTTTCCAAAAATATTGGTTTACCATTTCCCACTTGCGAATATTTTCTCAGAATAACAGTAACATTTTCTTGGGATTAATGGAAGCAGTTTTTATCTTGGTCATTTTGAAAAAATGTTTTCTGAGGCTTGCTAAATCCCCAATTCAATTTCAATTGAATTTAAAGATGCATGCATGAGAGGCAATGACAAGCAAAGCTAAACTAGGGTTGTGACAACTCACCCCCACTAAACAAGAATCTCGTCCCGAGATTCCGGCTTAGGGTAAGAGGAAGGGCATTAACTACCACAATATTAATGATCCAATTGTCCTTCTCGAAGATGTTGATTCACAGCTTCATCTTGACATCTTTACCTTTGAGATCTTTACCAAAACACAATGACAAAGGGAATGGAATAACACTACAAGAATTGATCTCCTCGAAGATCGAATAACTCACGATCAACTCGTGGAATGAGATGTAAAACATCTCTCGAGCTGAGACACAAAACACACATCGAGAACGATGGAATAAGGCAGATAACGGAGGTTCAATTGGTAGGCAACGAATCCATGCTTAAAGATATGGTGTATGGGTTTCAAAGTAGCGAGGAGTTAGTTGCCTTGAGTGGTAACAAAAATTACTTTTGATCCAGAGATCATTGAAACTCTTAATACCAAGCTAAGGCAATTCACAAATGATCGTTGGAAAGAAATTAAAGAATGGCATACTCAGTTTGGAAGAGAAACTAGAGTTATAGGACAACTTGGCAAACGAAAGGCACATTTCATTTAATACAGAGAATATAACCTAGTGTCTGAGCGTGCTCTCAAGAACTTGAGCATTCCCATATTCTATTCATTAGAGTTTTACCAACATCCATGCTAAGGATTCTGGCAACACATCATACTACCATAATGAGTAGTGATGGAGGATGCATATGCAAAGGAAGACAACACTTTCTCAGATTTCACCTTAGCTATGCCAAGGGAGCGAAATCTGGATGATCGACCGAGAGACATTTAGCACTCCGCTTCTAATGTTCTCCTTGATGTACTAGCGTAACCCAATTAAAGGTAACGTATGGTATCTAGAACATAAAGTAAAAAGGTCAAACTTCGGGAGTATGACAGGGCCCATTAGGAAAAACTTCTAAGATAAGTCATACAAAATCCTCATGGGAAAATGGCTACGATTGATGATATAAGATATTATAATAATAGGTCTTCCGGCTAAGTGTGTTAGCCATGACATCACCTTACTGGTTACAGAGAGACCAATATTATAATTCTTAGGTAACTTTCCAACCATCATATCTGCCTGAGATTCAGATTTGATTGGAGACATGATACCTCAGATTCAGCGGGTCGTAGGAGACAGTTTGCAACACAAATCGATGAGATCACGTTGTGAGATTCTCGGGAAATGAACTACGGGAGCCAACTCCAAAACATGATCTGGATTGCAAGATACATGTGAGCACACTGTCCAAGACAAGAATGACCACATAGAAGTCTTACAGCAAAACACTACCAAGTTCTGGTTGGGAACCATCATTGGAGATAGCAAAGTCCTTACATAAGTCCGGATTAACTCTTAAGAAGGAACTTCTTTTCCTTGAACAAATCAATCAGTGGCTTAGTGTGCTAGGGATACATATGAAATGGAGGCGGCCAACCTATCGATCCATAGCATACTTCGCACATGCATGAATGACTTGGGATGGTTCCAGAGGAAGCAAACAACTTTACTTCAATTCACGGCGGCAAATTGCATCAAATGCACGTGAACTTTAGTAAGTCACTTCGTACACCAAACAGATACCTCATGTACGAGACATGAAGATATCGCCTACAAAGTTTCCCATACTAGCGTTATGTTCATCATGAATTATGGAGAGTATAAACAATGTTGTCGATGGGCTCAACAACAGTTCCTCGAGGCTTCCATGAAGATGGAAGTCCATAACTATGTGAACAAGGTGATAGTATTGGTCAGAACAAAAGATATAACGGTGTATGCTCGAGGATACATCCACGAGTAAAACAACATTAGGAAAATCTTTGGTTCGGATTTTGATTTGACGATAACCCACACTCAAATCAAAGATTGGACATGATAATAAATGCCGCAATTGATCACAAGGACCAACCGATCTAGATATCGTCTTTATTCTCCACACACAAACACAGACACAAAGATATCCCTTCGAAACGAACTAAGTTAGGAAAACCATTTATCTTTCAACTCTCCAAGTTGTTGTTTAGCTTAACCAACTAGTTCAAGGGTATCCAACACAGAGTCTTCGAGAAGGGATGGTTTATAGGAAAACCAACTTGATCACAAACTCAACATAACGGTCAGGGCCAACCCAGTAATATTTCCGAGAAGATATTCAGAAAATCACAAACCACCGATATGTTATCAAGTTCGGGAATAATCTTTCTTTTCAGGGAAAGATGATATGACCAGAAGAGCGAGGGATTGCACACAATCCTAACTCATTGATCGGAAAGTGCACCATGAAAAAAATGGACTAGGTTGCACGATCAATCTTGGAGTGGTGATTCAATAACCAACACACAAAGAATGAAATAATTGTCCATTATCTTCCAAGCAACAGGTTTGCTAGGAGGATTGATTTCACACGTCATGGTTCACTTGTCGACGTTCCGACTACAACCAGCACAGAGGCCAAGGAATGAACAATGATGGCGAGAAGTACCACTGCATCAAGAGTTCATACGAGGGAGTGCAATTCTCATGACAATCTTGACATGAAGGGGGTAATACTCCAAGGTAGAACAAAGCAAAAGCTGGATTGGCATTTTTATCTGCGGAATACAACTGCTTTGACCCAATCCAAGAAATGGATAAGGTACTGGATTTTGTTTCTCCTAGTCATTCTGAATAGAATGGCTCTACAGACCACAAGAATAATAGACATCGAAGAACACGAATGCACAACTACTCTTGGCTATCCACTGATAGACGAAGGTCTGAATACAATTGAAAAGGGGCAACTCAAGAGCACATAATTTTCCTGAGTTGTAGACGCATAGGGTGCACGTCGAACAAGTTCGACATAATTCTTTCGGATAACCCATGCAGAAAGGTAGGATTGGTAGAGTCACAATTATGGAATGGAGAACTCATCATGAGCACTCATGTTGTGATCTTTCATTCACGAGGAACTTCTACCATAACTGGTTCATGGTATTGGAAGAATGATGTACCACAAACCTTGAAGACTATCACAAAGGTTACTAATATCCTAAAGGAACGAGCAAATACTATCAACGGGAGTGAGCAGAATGATTCTTGGGTTCAAGAACCCAGAAATAGAATACCTACTGACTAAGTAGCATCACAGGATGCTTTCGATAATGATGGCCAGAATTATCATTCCGGAATACAACACAACTATATATTGGGTGGTTCTCTGGGATAAGACGGTTTACTAACACCTTCATCAGATACGTCAAGGTAATGGAGTACCTCAACACTATAGTTGGTGTGCTTTATCTGGCCCGAAGACAGAAACTCAGAATGAAAGGATTTGCAATTGCATCAGATAATTTAGAAACCTTAGATAACCCGGACAGCATAACGGCTGTACGGGCATGAAATATGAGGCAACCTGCATGAAAACTGATAGCAAAACAACTGAATTCTTATGGAGGCATTGATCCAGGAAGACAACAACTTTCCTATACGTCTCCAGCATAGTAACTCGTCATCCTGGCAGATAGATGAGAAGCCTAATTCTTAACCATGTAGAATAAAGAAGAGGGTGACTCAAAATTAGAATGGCACGAGGAAAGGAGTAAAAAGAATCTTACGTTCCCTTCCACAATCAATTCCCTTATATAACGAAAGAAGTTGTAGACTAAACATCGACCAGTTTGGCTTGGTAATCCTACAGGCAGTCAAGCTCTGATACCAATGTTGTCGGGACCCCGATCCTAAGCCATACAACTCTAGCATGTAACACATTATATCACTTTGCGGCCTCACGCACGGTAATCCCCACGGCTGCCACCTTACCTTGGCCGGGCCCGTTTGCGCCTTTTGGCTCACGTATATGAATATGTCGCTAGCAATCATTTGTCAAAGAACCCGGGTCGACATGTCTAGTTATAGACCCAAGTGGCACAACGGGACAGGGACAGGCATATGTAACCCAGCAATGCAGGTGTCGGTCATCAGCGTGTGTAGACAAGTGGTAGCAAGCTACAAGGACCCCATTACATCGCATGCCATTTCCCCATAGGGACAGACACATCAGCAAAGAAGGATACACGCCGGTCAATCAATGTGTCCGGAGCAGTAGCAAGCTACCAGGGCTCATGGAAGCACAAAGAGGCATTTCCCCGTAAAGAAGGCTACTAAAGACATACAACTAGGTGTCGAATCCCACACATACGAATGCATTTCAATCATACACGCAATATGCACGATATGCGTAGATACAACATGGCATCACAACATAACTCTATAACATTACATTTATTTAGAAGGCTCTAGAGAGCCTACATAGTATAATGTTACAAGCAGAGGGTCACATGACCCATCATTCAGAGCATACAATCAACAAGCGGAAGATACATGTCTGGATACATACATCTGTTTAAAGCGGCTAGAAGAGCCTGAAAAGCTACAACGACCCTACCAAAGGAGCCAGACCTCTGTCTGGGATTCCCAAAACTAATCCGGTCAACATCGAACAACACGTCGTAAGAATCACTAATGAGACTGACGTCTCCTCTGCAAAAACATAATTAAGCAACCATGAGTACAAAGTTACTCAGCAAGACTTACATCAGAACTATCTACATATGCGTCATTGTCAACAAAGGGGGTTGTGGAGTTTATTGCAGCAATCCAGCTTTGACTCTTGGCTAACCTTTACTACGACTACAAGTATTATCTTTGAGGTGGGATAGCGCACACGAGTCCACATATTCACCAAATCAATACACCACTATGGATCCACTCCCGTCTCCCCACGAGAAGACCATCCATAGCACTCACGCTTATCTTGCGCATTTTAGAGTATCCACTCCAAGTTATCTATGAACCACATAAGTTTTCCAAGTAGTCCATATCCGAGGACGCGGCTATTCGAACAGATTTATAAACCCTGCAAGGGTATACTTCTTCACACACACTCCCGCCACTTATCGCCATCTGCACGTAAAAAGGCACCTCGGCAACCTTCAAGCGGAATCCCAGCGAGGGAGTCGGCCACGACCGTCCATCACACAAGACCCTAGTCCAGGTTTATCTCCTCTTTGAGACTGAACACGTAAGGAAGTCCGGCCGAAGTTTCCATTACAGCCCCAAACGATGTGTACAGGGTTCCTAAGCCCACCTCGACGGATGGTTCTACGCTTGGTACACACGGCCATAGGAGCATCTAGCGCGCCATAGACTACCCCTCCGGTCAGCGCTATGCACGGCCGCCAGCACATCATACAAACGCCAGAAACTAGTTGCAACTCCTGGACAGAGATCAAGGCGATTGATAAGCCGAGAGGGTCAATTAAGGATCCCAATGTACGGTAGTATCTTGTCTTGGATAACATACACAGAACTCAGTTCTTAAGGAGGGTCCCAATGAGACAACCCGCCATGTACTCCTACATGGCGTCTCACCGCTACCTTTACCAAATCGGTTTCACACACTTAGCTCTCACATAGCAGGACATGAACACAACCATTCCGATTCATCGCCCAGATGGATCGGAACCGACACGACTCTAAGCATAGCTGGCACAGTAAGCAAGCATGGATGAGTAAGCACAACAAGTCTCAAGCAGTTGCTACTCATGCTAAGTGGTTTCAACTATTTACTGTGACAAGGACATGTCATGCAAAGGAATTGGTTCAACTACCGAGAACATGTAACACTTGAATCGTGATTGTCGTAATGCAGTAAAAGAGAGCGGGAGCGAGAGAGAGGGTTTATATCAGTATGCTCAAGGGGGGGTGCTTGCCTGACACTTCTGAAGATAACAATGATTCTTCATCGGTGACAACGATCTCAACGTCGGCACACGTCTACCAAGAAGGAACAACACCGGCAAAAAAGAAGGAACAACATTCAATTCATGCAATGCACAATCATGATGTATGACATGACAAATTGAGGTACTGAATTGGTTTAGAGAAATAATTAACCAAGTTAATTGAAGTGGAATTCCAACTCCAAATGATATTTCCTACATTGCCGTAATCATAAAATGTCCTACTTGGTGATGTTAACTTGTTCAACCGTGCATGATCATGGCATAAACAGATTCATTGGATTTTTCTAATCATTTTTCATATATAAATTATTTTCATTGGAGTTATGGTTGAATTTCTATGATTTTTCAAAGTTTATAACATTTTCTGTTATATAATAAATCATTTAGGATTTAATTCAATTCCAGAAAATATTAAATGCATCAGCATGGCGTCTAGGTGATGTCAGCAAGCCAAAGGGTCGATCCAGGTCAAACCTGACTTTTGGGGCCCACACGTCAGTGACACCGTTATTTAATCGGGGTTAATTTAACCTTTTTACTAATTATCAGGCACATGGGCCCACTGTCAGTAGCACATTGCGTTAATTAAACAAATTAATTAATTAGAAGCTTAAACCAGATTTGAATAGGGGCTAGCCCCACCTATCGTTGACCCCAGGGGTCAAAGCTGTGGTGAACCGGGGCTGATATGCCGGCGTTGAGTCGCCGGCAACATCATACGCGGCGGAGGGGGTCGGAAACCCTCCTCCGGCGACCATTTCGACAGCGGATGGCACCTACGTGCTCGTGACACTTTCGCGCGTCGAATGGTGCAAAGGGGGCGAGCTAAAGTGGTCGGGATTCTCGCCGGCATCGAGCTTGCCGGCTGCCGGAGTTCGGGCGAGCTCGGAATCGACGACATGACGGGTGGATCGCACAGCTGAAGGCATCTACGTGCTCTACGCGTGCGTACGAACTTGTTGGGCTCAGCGGTGTGGCCAACGGTCACCGGAGTGGCTCCCGGCGACGAGCTCGTTCTGCGGTGCTCCTCGGGCTTGCATCGATTCGGTGCCTAGAGCTCGAAATCGAACGTGTAAATAGGGGGAAAACATCCGTGGGCTCACATCGATCTCGTAGCTGTGCTTAGCGTGCCTGGGTAATCTCTGGTTTGACGGCGAGCTTCGAGTCTTTGCCGACGGCCGGAGGTTGAAGAAGGAGTCGGGGTTGATGGTGTGGAGCTCCTCTGGTCGCGGGTGCTCGGCGGGGAGGAGCTTCAGCTTGAGGCGGAGTTCGTGAGCTAAGCAGTAGAGCGAGAGGGGAACGGTGTCTATGCGGCGACGGCGACGAGCTTGCGGTGCGGTCAGCCATGGCGAGCAGGGCGAGGAAGAGAGCAGGGGGCGAATGGTGGTTGGATCGATGCGGACGGCTCTCCCGAGCCTATCCCACTCACTAGAGCGACGGGGAGGACAAGCAGGCAGGTGGCGTGGCACCCCTGGCCATGCGCCGTGCTCGGCCTCTCCTCTTTCAGTGGGCAGAGGAAGAAGACGACCCTGCCCCTGGTGGGTTGGGCCTCTTCTGGTGGGCTGCACAAGTAAACCAGGTGGGTCTTTCCCCTTTTCTGTTTTATTTCTATTTTGCAATTTTGTTCTGGTTTAGAAATAATACTAAACCATTTTGTAAAATCTGGGAATTTTATATGTGAGCTAAATGGACTTATCCAGAGCCACATAATAATTCACAGAGATATTGGACATATATTATATATATATATCAAATATAAGTCCAAGCAAATAGTATTTGGATTAACTCCAATCCCCAAAACAAATATTTCTGTGTTTCCAAAAATATTGGTTTACCTTTTCCCACTTGCCAATATTTTCTCAGAATAACAGGAACATTTTCTTGGGATTAATGGAAGCAATTTTTATCTTGGTCATTTTGAAAAAATGTTTTCTGAGGCTTGCTTAATCCCCAATTCAATTTCAATTGAATTTAAAGATGCATGCATGAGATGCAATGACAAGCAAAGCTAAACTAGGGTTGTTACACTCGTTACCTACCACTTGTTTGACAAGCCTCCCAAAATGCCATGATAATCCTCTAACATCCACCATCCCAGCAAACCTTTGTTTGGCTAAGTTAAAGCTTGCTCAACACTATATACTTGGTAAAGGATGGAAGGCTTGGCCTTTTTTTGGGTCTTTTGTTACACTCTTGTCGCCTTAGTTTCCATTTACCGGTGTTATGTTCCATATTGAGCACTCCTAACATGCTTGGGGTTGTTATGGGGACCCCCTTGATAATTCGTTTTGGGATAAACCTCTTCCGGCAAGGCCCAACATTAGTACTACGTTTGCTTAACTAATAAAACATGCATTCGGAATGATCAACCATGGAGAATTTAATCCACAACCCGGGCCAGTGCTCCTCATGAGTGTTGGTCCAAAACAAAGTCATGTGCGGGGCCACCACGGGGCAACTCGGGTGTTTAATTTGGCTACTGTACGCTCCGCTCATCTGGTAGTGCCCTGAGTACGAGATACGTGTGGCTCCTATCGGGATCTGGCCTACCGGGCGGTCTTGCTAGATTTGTTTTACCTTTAAAGAATGTCTTGTGCACCGTGATTCCAAGGACACTTTGGGCTATCCTGCGGTTGAGGTTTTCCACCGCAGCTTGTGGCTAGTTTGTGATGGAGGAGTTGGAGAACCCCTACAGGGTTGAATCTTTCTGAAACTCGTGCCTGTGGTTATGTGGCGACTTGGAAATTTTATAACCCGGTTATAGAAAACATGAAGTAAACCCAATTAAAATACACCAATTGTGTGTGTAACCGTAACCGTCTCTTTTCGAAGGATTTCAGGAAGAGAACACAGTGGGGTTATGTTTGACTCATAAGTAGGTCTTCAGGATCACTTCTTGATCATCACTAGTTCATGTCTGTTTATGCGTAGATCACTCTTCTTATTCTTTTACTCGTAAGTTAGCCAGATAAAATGCTTAGCACTGCTGCAACCTCACCACTTAACTATACCTCACCCATTAAGCTTTTCTAGTCTTGATACCCTTGGTAATGACAATGATGAGTCCCCGTGGCTCACAGATTCCTACAACAATAGGTGCAGGTACAGATAATGCCATGCTTTGACGTCAGAGTAATGATTGTTCTGTTTGGAGTTCTTCTTCTTCATCGAACATAGGATGGGTTCCAGGTCGGCAGCCTGGGATTAGCAGGTCTCAACATCGTCTTCTTTTTGTTTGATTTCATACGTAGTCGGATCCTTCTCTTCTTTATGTTGATTTTTATGTATTGATGAATTGAGATATTCATGTTGTAGCATATGGCGTGTGTAAGCCAACTCCATATACTCATCTCTTCTTTGCATGTACTATGACGATTTCCATTCTTGCGAAGTGACCCGAAATGTGCTTCTATCCTTATCGAGGCCCTCGAGCTGTCGCGATGATGGTATCGCATTTTGGGCGTGACAAGTTGGTACTAGAGCAGTACCAACCAAGGAGCCCCTTGATTGATTGAAGTTGGCCATTTTTTAGTCTAGAAAAAACTATATTTTGGGTCTAATTATATATCGGAGAGTAGGAATTATTTATATTTCTCATCCCTATCGCCTCTCTGGTGAGGAATCATGATGTAGGTATTTTAATTCTATCCCTCTTCTCACTCAAAAAAATTAGGATCACGCGGGTATTTTGGAACCTCTACGATGGCGGTGTGATGGAATTATGTTCTTGGTGCCTCCTGTCGGACTTGACTTTTGTTCCTGGGAGTAGAGCTCTAACATTTTCTTTCACACTCACTATCGTTCAGTTTCCTTAGTATCTAAGGATGAAGACTTCCGAAATCGCTTCAATACCATTTGTGGCGAGAGGAGTCTGGCACCACCCAGTACTAGGGAGTGCAATCAGATGTATCGCGATATTTAGTACCATTCCAATTACAAGGGTTTGAGGTAGATGAGTTTCCGAGGTCTCTGGTTATGTGTTGATGGATGTGATACATTGGAGTGTAGTATCATGCTAGGAGTTCAGTGATGGATTTACTCCTTGTATCCGTTGGACCAGATTGCATAACCAAAAGATTTTGAGAGTTCTTAGGTGTGAATTCAAGTAGTTACCTAGGCTTATATTCCAACAGATGCATGCTGTTAGGTTGGGGTTCGACATCTAACGGTTCGTTTGTTCATGGTCTTTCTTACAGTGGTTCTCGTTGCGTCTTAAACGGTCCTTGTAGCTTGCTATGATTCGGGGACGCTTCATATGTCATGTGGAATGGCTTGTACATGATGGGTACTATAAGATCGAGCCCGTGCGATCCTTACCATGAAAATATCGAACAAAATCTTTGTCATATATTTGTTTATGGCTCAATTCGCAAGCCTCATCCTTTGTTTTATTGGAGTACAGTAATTCTGGTTGCTTCGATGTCAAGTGTTGATTCCATATCTTGTCTAAATGATGTTCTGAGATTTCTATGGGAGTGATAATCCTTTTGATCAATCAAATTGTCATGTCAAATTCCTTTCCATCCTGAGTGCTTCTCTTCAATTGAATTCAATCTTATTTCAACATCTATCCTCTTATTTCATTCCGGATTTCGTTTCATCTGTCTTAAGTTGACTTTTTTTCTGGACCCTCCTGCCCTTTTTTCTTCAACGACTAAATTATCATCCAAGTGCTTTTTCTATTCATGTGATGCTTCTGCATCCTTTTTCTTCAATATTGTATCCGGTGATTCATTGTGAAGATGCTCATGTGCTAAGTTCATCATTCTTTGTTCTCGTGTTCATCATATTCTTTTCATTCGTTAAATATTTTCCCCGTGTTGAAAATTCCCAGCCAAGCCTCTCTTGTTTATTCACCTCTCTCTATTCTATCTAGAGTGGAAAAATATCTCAGAAGAATCATTTTCCATTCAAATACTTTTAAGTTATTCAGGGTTTTCAACCTCATCAAGTTTTTAATTTGTATCAGTGCAATCTCTCCTTCTAAGCAATTGTTTCAACGGTGTTCTGTTTGAGTGGATCCATAACCCACAGGTCTTTTCCAAGATCTTACCAGGCTTTTCTAATATTTCCGGAGATTTTCTCAAATTCTTTCTAGTCTGACATAAGAATGAATTTAATCAGTCATTTTCCTCCTCCAATATCGTTTTGAATTATTTTCATCATTGGCTCAACCTTTTATTATTCATTGTTCTAGAGTATCTCATTAATTCATGGTGGTATTTCTCGTCCTCATTCTCAGCTTTTAAGACCGAAGAAGACTTTCGCTCTAAATCTTGGTCCGTTCTCATGAAGGTTCGTGCTTCAAGCTTGTTGCTATCCTCTTAATTGATTCGAGCGTCAGAAATTATTTTCATGCCATACGGAGCATTTTAGGAGTTGTTTCGTTTTTCTATCCTTCGAAGGCCATCATTTTTCAGACGATTTCTTCGTTCTCAGCTTTCAACTCTCTTTCTCCAATTCTTCTAAATGGATGTCTCTTGGTTTGTTCGAGGTTTTTCCTCCTTCGTTCTCAATTTTTACGGGTGGCTCGCTCAAGTTTTCTCTAGTCGAATCGTGGTCTCTGTCGGAATCGGGCTCCGGGGACCCAAAAAGGTTCGAACACTGGGGTGCACTCGCTCTCCTGCCATACTCTGCTTCGCAACCTCACGGTGACTCTCCGGCGGGTCGAGCTAAGGAAGATGAACAAATTACACACGGTTTACCCAGGTTCAGGCCACATCGCGGTGTAAAACCCTACTCCTGCTTGGTGGATTGCTTGAGGATAAGGATGAGTACAAGGTGTGTTCTTGATTGCCCGGGGCTCTCTCTTTCTATGGTGGCTGGCCCTTGCTCTTATATTGGCCTTGTTCCTCTCCCCCCGAAAACACAAGGCGGGAAGGGTTACCACAACGGCCAGTTTGAAGGGGGACATGACTGCATCGTATCCTGACAAAAGTGGTCTTCGCCTGCCAAAGCTGTCTGTCGTGACGTGCTCGTGGGCTCGGGGGTGACATCCGTCCTGCCGAGCCCTCGGTCTTGGTCTTCTTGCACGAGAAAGGAAACCTTTGGGGGTTGCTTTGGGAACCCGCAAGCTGGCATTGCTCCTCTACCACCAAAGAGGGAACTCTCTCTGTCCGCACCAGCTGGTGCGACCCTGGGGGCCACTCTATGCAAGCCGCGTCAGCCACGTGAAGGAGGAGGGCTGCTTGACCCCGCCAGGCCGACCTCGACGGACCCATCCCGCGATGGCTCCAGGGGGGGCTCCGCAAGGGGGCCTCGGGAGGCTCGTGATGGCGCGGTTGTCATACGCCTCACGAGGCATGGGCTCTCGCGAGGGCATTCCTCATGAAGATGGTTGGTGGGCCATTCAGGGCTTAGGGCCAGCGCCGCGCCTGGGCCGTGGGCAGACGGGCCTGGGTACCCCCAGTCCCAGAGGCCCGACAGTAGCCCCCGGGCCCGCGGTGTGCATGATCCCGTCTGTTGGTGGGGGCGACGCGACACGGGCCCTAATCGCCTGCAGGTCAGGCACAACACGCGAGTGCTTTGGGGTGCGGGGTGACCACTTTCCACAAGGCCTTGGTGGCTGCGCAAGCTGACATAAAGTCCATGCGCAGCCGCGGGCCATCATTGCCATTCCTTGTGTTGCCTCTGTCTCCCTGCACCTTCCTCCTCCGCGCGGAACCGCTCCAGATCCAGCCTCTAGCGAGGCAACTCCATTGCCCTTCCTGCGGCTTCAGCTCCCAGATGGCGCCCGCCGGCAAGAAGGAGAAGGCCATGGCCTCCGCTGCAAGCCCTGCCGCCATCGGGCCGGCACTCCTGCCCTCCACCATTTCTGACAAGGAGGACTTGGGCCCGGTGCTCCCGCTGGTGGCTGGCAGGCTGAATGAGGGGCGGGCAACTGAGATCTGGCCGGACTCGGCAGCGCTGGGCAGCCTACCCTTTCTTCTACCATAGTGTCTATGCCGGGTTCGTCCCGCCGTTTTCCAAGTTCTTTTACTCCATCCTCTCCCATTACCAGATCCACGCCTTGCATCTTCAGCACAACTCCATCCTCCTCCTGGCCATCTTCGCCTACTATTGCGTGCCATTCGTCGGCGTGAGGCTCTCGGTGGCGCTCTTTCTCCACTTCTTTAGTCTGCGGTTCGCCGCCCCGGACTAACGCTTCGCGTCCGTTTCCTTTGTTGACGTCACGGGCGCGAGCATCCGCCTGAAGGCCGGGAAGAAGGTGGAAGGCTACCGCCAACGTTGGGTCTTCATGAACGCGGGCCGGGCCAGATCGCTCCTGGTGGCCCCCACGCGCCAGCCCGCGCAGATCCCCAGGTGAGGTCATGAGAAACTCACTGCCCCGAGGGCGGAAGCCGTCCTGGAGCGCATCGCCGTGCACGGGGATTCCTCTCTCATAGGGGCGATGGTCATCAAGGAATTCCTGGGGCAGTGTATCGCGCTGCTCCAGGCACGCTCGCGGCCCCTGTGGGAGTTCGCCGGCTCGAGGGACCCGATGAGGCTGCACGTTAGCGGCCTGACGCACGACGAGCTGGATGGGGCCATAGGGACCCTACTTGGCTTCAGCCCCAAGGGTCTCCCGGAGGCAGCGTCGCCGCTGTATGGCTGCAAAGACATGTAGGAGCTGGTAGCAGAGATGCCCGCTTTCGACGAGTGGGGACTCATTGGGCCGTGCGGGAATCCCTCCGTCGTGGTGACGCTCTCCGGCGGGGGCGATTACGGCGAGGACTCGGAAGGGACGGGAGGAGAGGGGGACGCCGGCCGGGTGCCGTCGCCCAGCCTCCACACATCCCTGCGCGGCCTCGGGGATGACGACGCTGCCTCGGGTGAGCAGCGCCAAGTTACTCCCCCAGGCCCGCAACCACAGAAGGCGGGGCGGGGTCTGACCCTGCGGCCAGCGCCGCGCCGTCAGCAGGGGCTCACGTCGAAGGCACGGCGCCGATCCTGGCGGCGGCCGCACCCCCTCAGAAGGCCTCCACGGCTCCCAAGGAGGGGGAAAGCCAGACCGGGCCCACCGAGGGCTGCACCGAGCACCCACCGGGCGGTATCGAGAGGGCGCACGGGGGCTCGGGGGAACACCACCCGCCACCGTGAAGAAGAGGAAGTGGGCCGCCGAGGACGAGTAAGTACCTCAATCCATTCCCTCGCCGCATGTCTGTGGCCGATTTGCCCGAGCTGATCCCCTCGCCAACGCAGGTGTTCCGGCAGCGGCAAGAAGAAGAAGAAGGCGGACGCTGGGGCGAAGGTGACGCCCGTCCGGAAGGCGGCCTCAACTCTTGCCGAAGCCTTGGGGGCGCAGGGGCGGTTTACGCCAGCCTGGCACTGTGCTTGGTCGTGCGGGCGCTGCGGCAGCGCCTATAGTCTCCCCGGCGCGGCGAGGGGGCCCGTGCCCCAGGGCCGCGACAGTTCAGCCCCCGGCACCACCTGCCAAGGCCGCGGGGATCCAGCCTTAGGCGCCACCTGGCGACGCCACTGCTGCTCAGCCCCCGACGCCACCTGTCGAGGCCGCCGCTTCTCAGCCAGCGGGAGAGGGAGGGGCGCCTCAACCTTCGCTGGCCATTCCGGCCTCTGCAGCCAGCCACGACGCGGGGTGCGACTCAGGCTGCCCTCCAGTCGCGGTCACTCCAGGTGCCCTTGAGGCCAGTGCGACGGTCTCCCCAGGCAAACCGCGGGGGCCAAGCGCGGGGGAGAACCTGGAGCCCCAGGCGCCTCAAGTGCATGGCGCCGGGGCCCTCCTTGTTACAGCCGCAACAAGCATCGGGCCGCCAGCTCCCGGGCAAACTCTCGCCCTGATGGACCAGAACGCCTTGCTCAGGCGCGCGGCTCTGACCGATGCCCAGGACGCGCTCAACCGGCTCGGGGCAGACTTCTGAGTCGCCGAGGCGCGTCTCTCTGATCGATGCCCAGGGTGGCATCAACTTGACGCCTCCACCAGGGAGGCTCACAGCATGGCCGAGGCCACCCTTGCGGAGGGCAAGAAGGAGGTCGCCGAGGCGAAGGCCGCTTGCGAGAGGGCTCTTGCCGAGAAAACAGCGCTCGCCAAGCGCTTCAAGGAAGCGGAAGCTGGCCTGAAGGTACTTCAGGAGCAAGCCTCGCAAGCGCAACAAAAGATGTCAAGGCCCGCGAGGCGAGGCTCGCGGACTGCAACACTGAGCTCGCGAAGCTGATGGCCGAGCAGGCCACGAAGCGTGGGTGCTTGGAGACGCTGCACCGCGAGGTGGCCGAGGCCCAAGATGCTCACGCAAAGCAGGTCTCCGAAGCCAACACCAAGCTGGATGCCCGAGAGAAAGAGATTCTGGCTGCCGCCGATGCGAGGGCGGCCTCAGACCGTGCCGTGCTCTCCTCCCTCGAGCATAGGGCCCACGAGGCCCTGTGCTCCATTTGCAGGTTGAGATTCGATGCCCTTCTCGTCCCTCGGGGCTCCAGCTATGCTGAGCTCTCCTCCAAGCTCGTGAAGGCACTCGAGGGCGTGGCCCAGGAGGTGGATGGCATCCCAGAAGAGGAAAGCCGTGATATCTTCTCCGTAGCAGCAACCCACGTCTTCCGCCATCTCCTCCTTCACGATCCCAACTTCAAGTTCGACGACGTGACGGGCCCCGTTCCCGAAGAGTCTCGCGGTGACATGGCAGCGGTTGTGGAGGGCTACGTGAGGGCGTTAATTGCGAAGTTCTTCTGCAATGATGACGGCGAAGGGCCTAGCGGCGAGCCTCCTTTTACCACCCTGCAATAAGTTGAGTCCGCCACGAGGAGGCATAAGATGACAGTTTAAGTTGTAGGGAATATTTCGGAGTTTGTAATAATTGTTTGTGATCTGTGACTTCCCTTCTTGGCTGGGTTTTTTCTCTTGCTTGTCTTTGTGCCCTGCGTAGGCAGGGCCTAGCCCCGCGCATACCTCAGCCATCGCTGCAACACCAGGTCGCGATGCCTAAGCAGAACTAGGAGGTGAGGGGCTACGGGTGCTAGTGAAGGCTCCTGAGGCACGATGCTCAAGAGCCTCCCTTTGGCGCGCAAGCGACCAGCTAGAGAGTCCTCACGCTCTGCGTCGGCAGGGCCTAGCCCTGCGCATACCTCAGCTGTCGTTGGGAAGCCAAGTCGCGATGCCTGAGCTGAACCAAGAGGTGAGGGTCTACGGGCGCTAGTGAAGATTCCTGAGACGCGATGCTCAAGAACCCCCCCCCCCTTGACGCGCAAGAGGCCCAGCCCCATGCATACCTCAGCCGTCGCTGGAATGCCAGGTCGTGATGCCTGAACTGACCCAGGAGGTGAGGGGCTATGGGCGCTAGTGAAGGTTCCTGAGACGCGATGCTCAAGAACCCCCCTTTGACGCGCAAGCAGCTCTCGTGAAGAAGAATCCTACACACGGGAAAATGTACTTGGAGCGCCACGCACTTGCCAGCTTACACTTGGGTGTCACATGAGGAGACTAGACACCAAGGACCTCAGGAGGTGACGTGCACGTGAGAAGGCCTGCGAGACAGAGCTCAATCGGTTGGGTTTATCAGCTCTGCAGGGACGAACCCGAGCACAGGCACTGTGTCCAGCCCCCGCTCGCGCGAGGTACAAGGGGAAACTGGCGAGTGTGAAGCTCAGTCGATCATCCACCAGCGCGGAGCATGGGGCTTCCACTAGGCGTGGGCATAGTCGTGGTTCGACAGTATCTCCGCCAGCGTGGAGCATGGGGCTTCCACTGGGGCATGGGCGGGAGTCCTCCCGAGGCCAAGGAGTGGCACTTCGGGAGGCTCCGGGGCGTGTACAACCCCGACCTCATTATTACGTGAGAGGGTCACGGGCGGTGATTTAAAAGAAGTATCAGACACCCCAGACACATGGCTCAGGAGCTCCTTCCTTAGTTCTTCAGGCGGGTTGCGCCTCACTTTCACGCAGCTGTGTGCACATGAAACCTGTGACCTGGGGGGGGCGATGCGCATCGAGTGGCCGTCCCAAGGCCACCACATGAAGAGGTTCGACACTGAGGACCCCAGGAGGTGACGTGTACGGGAGCATCCCGTCAGCCAGAGCTCAGTCACTCGGGTTTAGCGACGCTGCAGGGATGGACCCGAGCATAGACGCAGTGTCGGTTCCTTCATGAGATGAACAAGGAAAAACAACCCGATGCATGGTGCCCGAGGTGACGAAACACCCAACTAGCAGTCATACATATCAAGCCGTGCCCTTACTCACCGATTCTCGGCAATCCCCTAAGGGCGATACACCAAGGACCTTAGGAGGTGACGTACACGGGAGCGGGCCCGCTAGACAGAGCTCGATTGCTTGGATTTATCAACGCTACAGGGACGCACCCGAGCACAGACGAACACCAACCGGAGGATATTCGTAAGAAGGGTCGCGGGAGCGCGGCGATTTCAAGCGGTGGCGAGGCATAGAACGGTAGGCTTAAGACAATAACAAAAACTTTGAAAGGGATAACAAAGTTCAGTACACATCCAAAAAGTTAGAATACTGCAGGGATGGACCCATGCCAACCTGAGGGTATTGCGGTCCGAAGGATGCCCTCAATTTGAATAGAACACAAAATCACCTGGCGATTATGCTATTGTGGAAGCGTCTGGCCATCTCGCAAGACGTGCCGTGAAGGTCAGCCCCTTAGGGGCCGGCCGGCTCCTGAGGTCATGAAGGTCCTGGAGGCTCACGGGGCCTCGATGCCACGTGAGGCGCCATCGCGAACTACGCCAGCCTTTGGAAGGCGACGCCGGCGTTCACCAAGCCAAAGGACATGCGAACATGGTGGGCGGCGACGTGCGGTCGGAAGAGGCCTTAGGATCCGGTCCGGTTAAGGCCCGCGATGTCGACGCACATGCGTGTCGGAATCGGGGCTCCATAGACGCAAGAAGGTTCGAACTCTGGGGCGTGTGAGAAGATCCCCACCATCTCAAGCCTCAAGCTCGCCACCCCACAGCCTAGCCTTGCCGAATGCGTGCGAGCGAATGAGGAGACGGACGCAGAGATTTACCCAGGTTCGGGCCACCTTGCGGTGTAAAATCCTACTCCTACTTTTGGTGGATTGGCCTCACGAGGAGGTTTTGGGGACGAACAAGTACAGTGGTGAGCGACCTCGCGAGGGCAATTGGGGGTGGGTCGACTGATTCCTCTCGGGGTCCTTCTCTATGGTGGAGGCTAGTCCCTATTTATAGTGGCCTTGGTCCTCTTCCCTTATCGTACAGGCAGCAAGGGATCCCACAACGACCAAATTTGAAGGGGGACAGGAGGTACAACCTATCCTGACTAAAGGTGGTCTTTGCCTGCAAAGCAGCTGGGCATGGTGCAGAGGTGGGCTTAGCGATGACATTCGTCCTGCCGAGCTCGTCGTCCTGGTCTTGTTGCACCGGAATGGAAACCTTTGGGGAATTCCTTGGGAACCCGCTGTCACACCCTGTGATTTGCCTCATGACTAAGTTAACATGACTCAAAAATTAGGGCCAATTAAAACTTTTTGGAGTGCCTATGAATGCTTGACTTCTGTGCTATTTGCTAGCTTGTTTGTTTGCTTGCTGGTGCTCTATATTCATAAAACTCCCTCCTACTCTCAAAACAATTTTCCTTGATCTAAAATCTTGTCCAATGATTATACCATGTGTATTAGACCTAAAAATATTTTATCAAATATTATTTTTGGTTAAAAGGCATTTATTCAATTTAGTTTTTCAAAAACCCCTGAATTTAGGTTTGTACTACAAGTCCTCAAATTGGGTGGATTGTTTTGCCTCAAATGATTTATTTGGAACCTACTATATATATAACTCGCCAAAACCACAAAACATTATTTTTAAAGATTATTTCCTTATTTTATTTAAAGGCTTTTTCTTAAGGCCAAAAATGGTCTTTTATTAGGAAAAAATATTTTTATGCTTTCAAAATATTTAAGAAAATTTAGGAAAACTCAGTGGACATATATTGTCCATATATAAGAGTTTAAACACATGGTCATGTTCAAAATATTGAACAAAACCCTTCAAAACCATTTATGCCTATTTCAAGCATTTGAAATATTTCTATAAGAAATATTATCAAATAAATCCAGGAAATTTCTAGCATGTCACATATGACATATGTGATCATATTGCAAAGTTTAATCTTAATCCCAATTGATTTGGTTCACCAAAATATCCCAAAACCCTCTCTGTCCAGATCCAAATTTGAGCAACTCTACATTGGCAACTGTCCCCTATTGATCTCAAACTTTGTGGACATGTTCTAATACTCCAATAATGCATCCACACGAAGTGGTTCATCAAGGAGAAAAGATTAACTAGTCCAAATCCCCCGAAACCCCTTTCTGCTGATTTCAAGAATTGGAAATCTTTGCATTGTCAAGTTTCCCCATTTGGCCCCAAACTTTTTGTGCATGCTATAATCCCTAATTTATGCCACCACATCAAGTGGTGCATCAAGGGGATTAGATTAGCATGACTGGATCTACAGTAATCTCATTCTATTAGTTTCTAGGGTTTACAAACTTTCTATTGTCAACTTTGCTCAATTGAGCTCAAACTTTGTGATCCATCTCATTTTTACCCACCATTTGATCCTGTTAGATATCACAGTAAGTGACGAATATTATCTTGCCCAAACACATCACAAACACCTTCTGGTCATTTCCAAAATTTCCTGTTTTCACCACTTTTACAATTCCTCTTGCTCTAAAGTTTTTACCAGAGTTACTCACTCACCTCTTACACCTCCAGTAAGAATCCTACACTCCCAGCTCAATGATTGATGGGTGAAATCCCCATTTTTACCCCCCTGGACAGCAAGTTTCCCCCCTGTTTTGCTTCCCTTCTCTCCTAAGGCAACTCCAGAGCACCCTCTTGTCCATTTGCACTTTGTCTACACCCCTAGATACCCCTAGACACTAGAGAACACGCCCATGGCACCTATACTATGCCATGGCGTGCAAAGGTCGCGCTCCAGAGCGCGCTACCGTGCTCTGGTGCACTATAGCGATGCCCAACCCGAGCCCCCCGACAGCCTCGAGCCCCTCGCTCTCGCCAGCAGGTTCCCCTCGACATCCGAGACCCTCCTCCCTGTCGGACCCCTCCTTCCCTTATCTCCTGAGCTTGCCCTTGCGTGCGCTCCGCTGCCATGGCCGAGCCAATGGCCGAGCTCACACGCTCGCCCTCCCCTGTCCTCTGTCGGCCACGCGTGTGGTCCCAACACCTCCCCATTGACCTCTTCTGTCCCTCCCCGATGCCAGGATGCGGCCAAGGGAGCCCAGGCACGCGCATGCTCGGCGTCCGAGAGCATCTGAGGCGCACCCAAGCTCCCCTCGTCGCCCCTCTTGCTCTGCCTCTCCCCCGAGTGCCCCGAAGGACTTAGTCCACCCCCCTCCATCCTAATTGCCTCCCGGGACTCCCCATATGTCCTCCCACGCCCTGCATCCACCCCCATGACCGAGGCCCTTCCGCCGGCCACAGCTCAAATTCGAGCGACCAGGGCTTCCCCTTGTCCCCCTAGACTCTGCAGGGTGCTCTCCTGGTCACCACCAAGCCCCACCAACACCTCATTTCTTCCCGAGGCACCGTGCGCCCGAAGCCGATGAAGGCCGATGGCCTCTCCGCAGCCGTCTATGCCGGCACCACTACGGACCTCCCCTGCTGTCCCTCAGCATAGGGATGGATGCGGTGCGGCTCCCCGACTCCGCCGGTGTGCTGGGCATCGCTGGACGTGGCCGGTGCCGTCGGGGAGAGCGCCGGCGCGCTCGGCCTTGCCTCCCTTGCTCTCCAGCCAGCAGCGACGCGAGGAGGAAGACGGGCCTGCCAGTGGGGCTGGGGACCCCACTGGTCAGCCTCTGAGCCGATCCACCGGGCCCGCTGGAATAATAAGTGGAAGCGGCTTCTAGTATAAATTGTTTCCCTGGAAGGGATACGTATTTTCGGTAATACGCCTTTGGTGTGGCCTTTCGGGCGGCGGTGCGAGGGACTGGGCCAGGACCAATGCGCTGCCGTGCTAAAATGTACTCAGTGCACCATTTAGGCCCAATTAGGTATATTCCATTTCTTGGTTTTTATTATTTCTTCATAGACCAAATAATTCATAGAAAATCCATAGTAACTCCAATCTTGGTGATTCAAGTTTCTACAGATTCCTAAAATTATTGCCTAACCAAATATGTGCATTGCACATTTTTCCAGAAAACTTTTCTGTTAATTTCAAATTCAAAATTGAATTTGAACCATGTAGAACCCCACTTTGAAAATTCCTAGGGAATTCTTATCAACTCCAAATGGAGTGATTGAAGTTCCTAGGTGCATCTAAAATCATGTCTTAGGATGTGAATATTTTTCCATTCTCTTATTCTGCTATGACAAATATTGGGCCATTTCTTCGTGTATGATCCACTTTGAAAATCCCTAGGAAAACCACTTCCCAAATGTTTCTAAATTTGTGCCCTATGTGTTCGGTGCATCCACTCATTTTTAACAAAATATTTTCTGTAGACTTCCTATAGGATCAATAATGCCTCTATTTCCACCATTCAAAAAAACCCCTTGATCCACATCCAATGAAACCTCCTTTGTTATTTTTCTTATGACCATAGATGTCCAAGAAAAATAAAACTCCTATTTATAGAGCACTTTTATATCTCTGCTTATTGTGTTGCTTATTGCGGTTGTTTCCGGCGATAGTTGACGAAGTAGACGAAGTGCTCGGAGTGGAAGAGAAGCGTGTGAAGACCTCGAAGACTTGGATATGCCAGGCAAGCAGCCCTTTGACCATGACTATGAAACCCTTTTATTGCATGGCATATAGCACATTATTTCTTGATGATGATCATGTTGATGTGGTATTCCCCCCCTTCGGTGGGATTCCTCCGATACTTTCTTGTTGATATTTGCATCGTGCATGACCCTACCTCCTTATGAGGGTTGTGCGGGTGGGAGTAGATAGGATGCTTAGTAGATGCTAAGCATAGTGGGACGGGAATATGCATGGTGATGCAGACAAAAAATATATATGAAAGACTTTTCGAAAACCTCGTCGGGTGCCACTAATGCCCGAGGGAGATGATGTTGAGTTAGGTAACCACTTGAGAAAGAAGTGGTATACCGAAGCAAATGAGTGTGTGTGTTTTCGAAAACGGATTAGATTTAAGATTTGTCGACCGTCCCAGCCTTACATGTACAACCACTCTACCCCTATATGGGAAGGGGCTTTGTTGATTACCTTGGTGGGTAGTAGCATAGAGCCCACATTACTAGTGGCGGGAGTGATGAGGTCACTCTCGATGCGGGGTCGTGCCTGGTAGAGCGACCATGCGATGTCTTTACAGGCACTGGGCACATCGTTGCATGCCCTCATGGATAATACGTGTGATGTATATCATGAGGGATGGCACCAACGAGTGGACTCTTTGTTTAGTATCGCTAGGGTAAAGGCATTGTTCGGGTGCTTACCCCGGGTATGAAATATACCACGAGTCGTGGATGACACGGAAGTTCCCCGAGTCTTGTGGGTAAAATGTGCAACCTCTGCAGTGTGTAAAACTATTCGAATAGTCGTGTCCAGGGTCAAGGACAGTTGGGTGGTGCTGCTTAAACTATGTCCAGATGTTTTCACAAAACTTGGTGTGTGTGTGTGACAAAGAGATACTTGAGCTAAGGCGGAAGACATGATGAAATGATTGAACATGTGATATTCAAACCCTGCTTATGTTGATATCTGTAACTTGTTCATATGGATACCTGCAACCAGTTGATGCATGCTTGTACAAGTTGATTGAACATGTCATTGCACTCAAACTAGCTTTGTGCAAAATTACCTATTAGTGCTATATCATGCTCTGTTGTACCTTGTTACAAACATGGGTTGCTTGCGAGTACATTCAAACTACTCATTGGCTTGCCACTGGTTATTTTATTGGCCAGGCATGAAAGATCAGGTTATGATGAAGATTACCTTGGTGACGAACATGCGAGCTAGGACGCTTCCCAGTCAGAATGCCTATAGGGTTAAGGCAGATGGCATGGGTCCACGCTATCGTTGAAGATTTCCGCTGCAATCATATGAAGACTTGGCCATAAAGGCCACATTTGAGTAAACCGGTATGTAATGGATGTAAGACTATTGTTATTCAGTTTCTGTGTGTTCAGTGAGCATTGATCTCTGGGATCACTGTGCACGTACATTCGGTGATCACGACTTATTAGTCGGGGTCCCCACAGAGCTGGTATCAGAGCCATCCTAACTGTAGGAAGCCCTTAGTTAGCATGGACGTTAGTTAGGACAAAACTATTTTTCCAGACCCTTCAAAATTACTTACAAAACCACCGTAATTCTCACCTCTCCTAAAATTTCAAAGGAAGCAAAGGTTTTTGCCTTAGCACTTCCACGATTTTTCTCTTAAGCTCTCCTCATCTGCTTTTCAAAACTTTGCAAACGGTCGCTCCAACCCTTGTGCCCCTGACCACTGGATTCCTTAAAAATCCTCATGGGTACCCTGGGAGGAAGCCACCTTGCCATACATTCACACAAGTTTGATGACACCACGACGAGACGATACCAACGGAAAATACCTTCTCGAGAGATGAAGACATCAAGACTAGGAAAATGGTGACACCCTCGACACTGCCCCAGGATGTTGCCACCTCAGCCGACGATGACTAGGGCATAAGATATGCAAGATCATTATACGAATCGCTAATAGAGCAATCCTGTCATGACCAATGACGTATCGGCAACCACCGGTGGATGAGAACCTCGCCATTTGGTCTGCATCACCATAGTGAGCAGGAAAACGGTCCTCAAAATCCCCCGCTCTTGGTGCCGATGATATTGTCAACGTGACCGGCAGGATACAAATCTACCATGCCTTGTTAATATCATTGCATAAAAGATTGTCTACCTGGAACCCTCGACATCTCAGAAGACGAGAAGGCATTGGCACGATTACGAAGACACCATAAGAACCTATCAACAAGAGCTGTGAAGAATCACCTTCGTCGTCAACTCACCAGACCGAAGTCGTCAAGGACTCTTCAGGCACAACCCGGATAGTTTCGATGAACAATAACAGGAGACATAGGGACACCTGAAGAAGACCCTGAAGACTGAGCAGACTCCTCTCCGAGACGCGAAGCAAGCACGACAACTGAGTCTGAGGACCCCTAGGGTAGGATGAGTCGTGTATCCCCCATGCGAAGTTGAGTCCGTATGATGGTTCTGATAGAACCATGATTGTGTGTTGCTTGTTTTTTCTTGTTTGTGCTTTGGTGTAAGTCGCACTTTTGCCCCAGGCAACAAGTACGCGACTAAGCACCCACCTTATCTTAATAAGTGTGTTTTGCCTTTTTGGCACTTGTTTGATTGCACTTGCACTATACCACCCCCTTAGGCACTCTACTCTATGCTACTTTCCCTCTTCCCCCTCTCATCAACTAAAGACCGGCAAGATAAGATGCACCAATGATCCACCTCGACGGACAGATAGCGTCGAAGACTATGACTACAACGTACTCAACCAGACGCAACCCCGTAGGGTTAGGCTCTTCCCTTAAGACTGGAAACCCCTCCCCAGACCAGCCTAGACCTCAGAAACTCGCCTAGCGCAAACCCCTGACCACATGTTTAACACACAGACTTGCCAGGGCACTTGTTGAGCTTCATAAACCCTACTTAGCACTAGGTTCATCGCGAGACTAGTGATCATAGTGACCAAACATATTACATCCCTAAGCCAGCACTTGAACTAATGATGCCATAGGGAAGATTGTTTTGGAGATACATAATTCATAGGCTGATGATTCGACAAAGTTGTAGTAGATATCTGGAGGAAGCAGTTGAGACCCTTTGGTGGATTACGAGGCTTAATGTTGGTAGACGAACTTGGTGGGTCAAGAATTGATAGAGTAGCATAACATACTTCTCCCGTGAGTAAATTGGATTTAGTAGGAAAATTATGGTCACAAGATGAGATTCTTTAAGGAACAAGTAGGAATGCCTAGTGGACATGAGATTTGGATTTATATATGTAATCCTAATAGAGTGTTGGTATTAATCAAGACTACATGCTTCGGAGTAATTTGGATTTAGCCCAATGATCTTGATCATGATACCATGTTTCTCGGTGGATGAAAAGTAGAAGGAATCGGATGATGTTAGGAATGATTTAACGATGTATATAAGCTTGACCTTGGAGTTTAGTCAGATATGAGATTGAGAGTTCGTGGATATGCGGTGATAATAGTCCTTGCAATGATATGTGGATTATATGAACTCTAGGAGACTATGTGGGACACCATCGATGATGGAGTTGTAGCAGTAATGGATTATGTAATAGTGGATGATATTCGTGGAACGATTAAACCGGATTCATTAGGAAGGAAACAAGATCTTGGATTTGTATATTACGTGTTTCCTTAGAATAAAGATCCAACACCTTAGACCTTGGATATATTAGCTGAATACTTGGATTTGTAGTATCACAATCAAGCTTAGCGGCTTGTATGCTTCCCGAGGATTTTTACATAGGAATATATTTGAGTTAGCTATAGAATAACATATGAGATTTTGGTTTAGTACTTCTCTCAAACTTTGGAATTGAATAGCATGAGTGATGTTCGAGTTGACTTATATGAGATGATACCTTCAGTGAGATAGGGTGGTTTTGTTTGGAGCGGTAGGTAGTACTATTGGCATCTAAATAATTGTGCTCAAGGATAAGATGCTAGACGTTCACTGGCATCCTAAGCTCCTTGAAAACCCGACGCTTTACCGAGCCATAATATGGCAGATTATGACCTTAGGTATTGGCTCTAAGTCATTAGACTATGGCCAATACTCTACCTCAACCACCTGCAATCTTGTTCAAAAGGGAGGTGGACACGAGCAACCAGATTACTTGGATCACGAGCCCCTGAACTAGTGACCATCCGAAACAAATGCCTGCTCCTCTCACATATCCCATGAGCAATGCGTTTATGCGATACTTGGGGGAATATGTTGTTACCCTCTGGGGTGACATACTTATTTACCCAATAAGAGAAGTAACACCTTAGTCCTATTTGGACCAGCCCCAGGGACACCAATTACCATGCCTCTCAAGTATAGGGCTTCACCTTGAAAAGAGTTGGACAACTTGAAGTACCCACCCTACAACAGAAGACATTCCTGCCCAAGCAAGATGAAGAGCCACTACGGTTGAGAAACCACGACGAGGAAGAAGAAGCAAGAGAAGTCAACCACCGCTCCTCTACCGACTACATAAACCAGACTATACCAAGAAGCACCGACATCCAAGCACGATGAAGCCCTTGCACATTAAGAGGATTATATAGCCCCTTGTCTTAGCAAACACCTATCAGTTCCTGACTAGGAAGGGACCGATAAGTTGGCAACACCCCTCACTCTACCACTTTGGCAGTGTACGATAAGCATGACGTCCCTACTACCTTCAGATGCCTGAAATGGAGTGGACGACTGTCATGACTTCGTTACCAGCCCCTTTTTAGACAATCTAGGGCGTAAACCCTGGCTCGCTCATGGTAAACCACCTGTCAAAGGTAGTTCACCCCGCTTGCCTAGCCTCAGACCTTGGGGACTAGATGGTTGTTCTACACTTCTGGATAGTCAGCTTATTTAGAAACCCTCAGAAACCTTCCCCACATGGTAGAACCCATTTTGGCGCCAAGTCTCTAAGCCTAGTCTTAGGGACGAGACTCAACCAAACCTTCCCACAATGGCTACTGAGAGACCAGTGGACCAGACACTCGAAGACCCGCCAGAAACGCGCGTCTGTAACGACGAAGACAAATGGCCGAATAGGAATGAAGAACCTATGTGGACAACTTTGTCAAGCAGAAGATCTTGACAAGAAGCCTATGTTGTCACGCCTCAACGATCTCAAGGATGAAGACCACGTGCCTTAAGGGAGTCAAGGACTTCCCCGTCGACGAGAAGCTACGCCAAAACCTTGACCCTCCTATTTTGACGCGAGACATCTAGATGTCACTAACCATCGTGAACAATCCCAGGACAAGCACACAGACAAACTACCTGGCCACGTATTCCGACTTTGCAATACACACGCATGCCAGGCCCTTGCCAGAAGCTCGTCCACCAAACCCTTAACCATTAGGCAAGCCTAGCATATTGCTAGAACCCCGTTCACCCTTAGACGAAGTCAATGATGCACTCGAAGCTATATCCTCAGGCACTTCAAGATCCAGAAGGACAACCATGCCAGAGCAGGAGCAACATGGAACATGAAGACTACCTCACCTCTGGGTTTCCGCACCTTTCCCACGCCTAGCCTAGGAATCTCTGGGACGAGATTCTTGTAAGGGGGGTAGGTCTGTCACACCCTATGATGTGCCTCATGACTAAGTTAACATGACTCAAAAATTAGGGCCAATTAAAACTTTTTGGAGTGCCTATGAATGCTTGACTTGTGTGCTATTTGCTTGCTTGTTTGTTTGCTTGCTGGTGCTCTATATTCATAAAACTCCCTCCTACTCTCAAAACAATTTTCCTTGATCTAAAATCTTGTCCAATGATCATACCATGTGTACAAGACCTAAAACTCTTTTTATCAAATATTATTTTTGGTCAAAAGGCATTTATTCAATTTAGTTTTTCAAAAACCCGTAAATTGAGGTTTGTACTACAAGTCCTCAAATTGGGTGGATTATTTTGCCTCAAATAATTTATTTGGAACCTACTATATATATAACTCCCCAAAACCACAAAACATTATTTTTAAAGATTATTTCCTTATTTTATTTAAAGGCTTTTTCTTAAGGCCAGAAATGGTCTTTTATTAGGAAAAAATATTTTTATGCTTTCAAAATATATAAGAAAATTTAGGAAAACTCAGTGTACATATATTGTCCATATATAAGAGTTTAAACAGATGGTCACGTTCAAGATATGGAACAAAATCCTTCAAAACCATTTATGCCTATTTCAAGCATTTGAAATATTTCTATAAGAAATATTATCAAATAAATCCAGGAAGTTTCTAGCATGTCACATATGACATATGTGATCATATAGAAAAGTTTAATCTTAATCCCAATTGATTTGGTTCACCAAAATATCCCAAAACCCTCTCTGTCCAGATCCAAATTTGAGCAACTCTACATTGGCAACTGTCCCCTATTGATCTCAAACTTTGTGGACATGTTCTAATACTCCAATAATGCATCCACACCAAGTGGTGCATCAAGGAGAACAGATTAACTTGTCCAAATCACCCCAAATCCCTTTCTGCTGATTTCAAGAATTGGAAATCTTTGCATTGTCAAGTTTCCCCATTTGGCCCCAAACTTTTTGTGCATGCTATAATCCCTAAATTATGCCACCACATCAAGTGGTGCATCAAGGGGATTAGATTAGCATGACTGGATCTACAGAAACCTGATTCTGTTAGTTTCTAGGGTTTACAAAGTTTCTATTGTCAACTTTGCTCAATTGAGCTCAAACTTTGTGATCCATCTCATTTTTACCCACCATTTGATCCTATTAGATATCAAAGTAAGTGAGGAATATTATCTTGCCCAAACACATCACAAACACCTTCTGGTCATTTCTAAAAGTTACTGTTTTCACCACTTTTACAATTCCTCTTGCTCTAAAGTTTTTACCAGAGTCAATCACTCACCTCTTACACCTCGAGTAAGAATCCTACACTCCCAGCTCAATGGTTGATGGGTGAAATCCCCATTTTTACCCCCCTGGACAGCAAGTTTTCCCCCCTCTTTTGCTTCCCTTCTCTCCTAAGGCACCTCGAGAGAACCCCCTTGTCCATTTGCACTTTGACTACACCCCTAGATACCCCTAGACACTAGAGGACACGCCCATGGCACCTAAAATATGCCATGGCGTGCAAAGGTCGCGCTGCAGAGCGCGCTACAGTGCTCTGGTGCACTGTAGCGACGCCCAAACCGAGCCCCCCGATAGCCTCGAGCCCCTCGCTCTCACCAGCAGGTTCCCCTCAACGTCCGAGACCGTCCTCCCTGTCTGACCCCTCCTTCACTTCTCTCCTGAGCTCGCCCTCGCGTGCGCTCCACTGCCATGGCCGAACAATTGGCCGAGCTGACACGCGCGCCCTCCCTGTCCTCTGTCGGCCATGCGTGTGGTCCCAGCACCTCCCCATTGACCTCTTCTGTCCCTCCCCGACGCCAGGATGTGGCTAAGGGAGCCCAGGCACACGCGTGCTCGGCGTCCGAGAGCATCCGAGGCGCACCCAAGCTCCCCTCGTCGCCCCTCTTGCTCTGCCTCTCCCCCGAGTGCCCCGAAGGACTTAGTCCACACCCCTCCATCCTAATTGCCTCCCGGGACTCCCCATATGTCCTCCCACGCCCTGGATCGACCCCCATGACCGAGGCCCTTCCGTCGGCCACAGCTCAAATTCGAGCGACCAAGGCTTCCCCTTGTCCCCGTAGACTCTGCAGGGTGCTCTCCTCGTCACCACCAAGCCCCACCAACACCTCCATTTCTTCCCGAGGCACCATGCGCCCGAAGCCGATGAAGGCCGACGGCCTCTCCGCAGCCGTCTACGCCGGCACCGCTGCGGACCTCCCCTGTTGTCCCTAAGCATAGGGATGGATGCGGTGCGGCTCCCGGAGTCAGCCGGTGTGCTGGGCATCGCCGGAGGTGGCCGGTGCCGCCGGGGAGAGCGCCGGCGCGCTCGGCCTTGCCTCCCTTGCTATCCAGCCAGCAGCGACGCGAGGAGGAAGACGGGCCTACTAGTGGGGCTGGGCACCCCACTGGTCCGCCTCTGAGCCGATCAACCGGGCCCGCTGTCATAATAAGTGGAAGCGGCTTCTAGTAGAAATTGTTTCCCTGGAAAGGATACGTATTTTCGGTAATACGCCTTTGGTGTGGCCTTTCGGCTGGCGGCGCGAGGGACTGGGCCAGGCCCAGTGTGCTGCCGAGCTAAAATGCGCTCGGTGCACCATTTAGGCCCAATTAGGTATATTCCATTTCTTGATTTTTATTATTTCTTCAGAGACCAAATAATTTATAGAAAATCCATAGTAACTCCAATCTTGGTGATTCAAGTTTCTACAGATTCGTAAAATTATTGCCTAACCAAATATGTGCATTGCACATTTTTCCAGAAAACTTTTCTGTTAATTTCAAATTCAAAATTGAATTCGAACCATGTAGAACCCCACTTTGCAAATTCCTGGGGAATTCTTATCAACTCCAAATGGAGTGATTGAAGTTCCTAGGTGCATCTACAATCATGTCTTAGGATGTGAACATTTTTCCATTCTCTTATTCTGCTATGATAAATATTGGGCCATTTCTTCGTGTATGATCCACTTTGAAAATCCCTAGGAAAACCATGCCAAGTCCAAATCCAGTGAAACCACTTCCCAAATGTTTCTAAATTTGTGCCCAATGTGTTGGGTGCATCCACTCATTTTTACCAAAATATTTTCTGTAGATTTCCTATAGGATCAATAATGCCTCTATTTCCACCATTCAAAAACCCCCCTTGATCCACATCCAATGAAACCTCCTTTGTTATTTTTCTTATGACCTTAGATGTCCAAGAAAAATAAAACTCCTATTTATAGAGCACTTTTATTTCTCTCCTTATTGTGTTGCTTATTGTGGTTGTTTCCGGCGATAGTTGACGAAGTAGACGAAGTGCTCGGAGTGGAAGAGAAGTGTGGGAAGACCTCGAAGACTTGGATAAGCCAGGCAAGCAGCCCTTTGACCATGACTATGAAACCCTTTTATTGCATGGCATATAGCACATTATTTCTTGATGATGATCATGTTGATGTGGTATTCCCCCCCTTCGGTGGGATGCCTCTGATACTTTCTTGTTGATACTCGCATCGTGCATGACCCTACCTCCTTATGAGGGTTGTGCAGGTGGGAGTAGATAGGATGCTTAGTAGATGCTACGCATAGTGGGAAGGGAATATGCATGGTGATGGAGACAAAAAAATATTTCAAAGACTTTTCGAAAACCCCGTCGGGTGCCACTAATGCCCGAGGGAGATGATGTTGAGTTAGGTAACCACTTGAGAAAGAAGTGGTGTACCGGAGCAAGTGAGTGTGTGTGTTTTTGAAAACGGATTAGATTTAAGATTTGTCGAGCGTCCCAACCTTACATGTACAACCACTCTACCCCTATATGGGAAGGGGCTTTGTTGATTACCTTGGTGGGTACTAGCATAGAGCCCGCATTACTAGTGGCGGGAGTGACGAGGTCACTCTCGATACGGGGTCGTGCCTGGTAGGGCGACCATGCGCTGTCTTTACAGGCACTGGGCACACCGTTGCGTGCCCTCATGGATGATACGTGTGATGTATATCATGAGGGATGGCACCAACGAGTGGACTCTTTTTTTAGTATCCCTAGGGTAAAGGCATTGTTCGGGTGCTTACCCCGGGTATGAAATATACCGCGAGTCGTGGATGACAGGGAAGTTCCCCGAGTCTGGTGGGTGAAGTGTGCAACCTCTGCCGAGTGTAAAACTATTCGAATAGCTGTGTCCAGGGTCAAGGACAGTTGGGTGGTGCTGCTTAAACTATGTCCAGATGTTTTCACAAAACTTGGTGTGTGTGTGTGTGACAAAGAGATACTTGAGCTAAGTCGGAAGACTTGATGAAATGATTGAACATGTGATGTTCAAACCCTGCTTATGTTGATATCTGTAACTTGTTCATATGGATATCTCCAACATGTTGATGCGTGCTTTTACAAGTTGATTGAACATGTCATTGCACTCAAACTAGCTTTCCACAAAATTACCTATTAGTGCTATATCATGCTCTGTTGTACCTTGTTCCAAACATGGGTTGCTTGCGAGTACATTCAAAGTACTAATTGGCTTGCCACTGGTTATTTTATTGGCCAGGCATGAAAGATCAGGTTATGATGAAGATTACCTTGGTGACGAACATGCAAGCTAGGACGCTTCCCAGTCAGAATGCGTGTAGGGTTAAGGCAGATGGCATGGGTCCACGCTATCGTTGAAGATTTCCGTTGCAATCATATGAAGACTTGGCCATAAAGGCCACATTTGAGTAAACCGGTATGTAATGGATGTAAGACTATTGTTATTTAGTTTCTGCGTGTTCAGTGAGCATTGATCTCTGGGATCACTGTGCACGTACATTCGGTGATCACGACTTATGAGTCGGGGTCCCCACAGAGCTTGTATCAGAGCCATCCTGACTGTAGGAAGCCCTTAGTTAGCATGGACGTTAGTTAGGACAAAACTATTTTTCCAGACCCTTCAAAATTACTTACAAAACCAACGTAATTCTCACCTCTCCTAAAATTTCAAAGGAAGCAAAGTTTTTTGCCTTAGCAGTTCCACCATTTTTCTCTTAAGCTCTCCTCATCTGCTTTTCAAAACTTTGCAAACGGTCGCTCCAACCCTTGTGCCCCTGACCACTGGATTCCATAAAAATCCTCGTGGGTACCCTGGGAGGAAGCCACCTTGCCATACATTCACACAAAGTTGATGACACCACGACGAGACAATACCAACGGAAAATACCTTCTCGAGAGATGAAGACATAAAGACTAGGAAGATGGTGACACCCTCGACACTACCCCAGGATGTTGCCACCTCAGCCTACGATGATGAGGGCATAAGATATGCAAGATCATTATATGCATCGCTAATAGAGCAATCTTGTCATTACTAATGACGTGTCGGCAACCACCGGTGGATGAGAACCTCGCCATTTGGTCTGCCTCGCCATAGTGAGCAGGAAAACGGTCCTCAAAATCCCCCGCTCTTGGTGCCGATGATATCGTCAACGTGACCGGCAGGATACAACTCTACCATGCCTTGTTATTATCATTGCATAAAAGATTGTCTACCTGGAACCCTCGACATCTCAGAAGACGAGAAGGCATTGGCACGATTACGAAGACACCATAAGACCCTATCAACAACAGCTGTGAAGAATCACCTTTGTCGTCAACTCACCAGACCGAAGTCGTCAAGGACTCTTCAGGCACAACCCGTATAGTTTCGATGAACAACAACAAGAGACATAGGGACACCTTAAGAAGACCCTAAAGACTGAGTGGACTCCTCTCCGAGACGCGAAGCAAGCACAACAACTGAGTCCGAGGACCCCTAGGGTAGGATGAGTCGTGTATCCCCCATGCGAAGTCGAGTCCGTATGATGGTTCTGATAGAACCATGATTGTGTGTTGCTTGTTTTTTTCTTGTTTGTGCTTTGGTGTAAGTCGCACTTTTCCCCAGGCAACAAGTACGCGACTAAGCACCCACCTTATCTTAATAAGTGTGTTTTGCCTTTTCGGCACTTGTTTGATTGCACTTGCACTATACCACCCTCTTAGGCACTCTACTCTATGCTACTTTCCCTCTTCCCCCTCTCGTCAACTGAAGACCGGCAAGATAAGATGCACCAATGATCCACCTCGACGGACAGCTAGCGCTGAAGACTATGACTACAACGTACTCAACTAGACGCAACCCCGTAGGGTTAGGCTCTTCACTGAAGACAGGAAACCCCTCCCCAGACCAGCCTAGACCTCACAAACTCGCCTAGCTCAAACCCCTGACCACATGTTTAGCACACAGACTTGCTAGGGCACTTGTTGAGCTTCATAAACCCTACTTAGCACTGGATTCATCGCGAGACTAGTGATCATAGTGAACAGACACATTACATCCCTAAGCCAGCACTTGAACTAATGATGCCATAGGGAAGATTGTTTTGGAGATACATAATTCATAGGCTGATGATTCGACAAAGTTGTAGTAGATATCTGGAGGAAGCAGTTGAGACCCTTAGGTGGATTAAGATGCTTAATGTTGGTAGACGAACTTGGTGGGTCAAGAATTGATAGAGTAGCATAAGATACTTCTCCCGTGAGTAAATTGGATTTATTAGGACAATTATGGTCACAATCTGAGATTCTTTGAGGAACAAGTAGGAATGCTTAGTGGACATTAGATTTGGATTTATATATGTAATCCTAATAGAGTGTTGGTATTAATCAAGACTACATGCTTCGGAGTAATTTGGATTTAGCCCAATGATCTTGATCATGATACCATGTTTCTCGGTGGATGATAAGTAGAAGGAATCGGATGATGTTAGGAATAATTTAAGGATATATATAAGCTTGACCTTGGAGTTTAGTCAGATATGAGATTGAGAGTTCGTGGATATGCGGTGATAATAGTCCTTGCAATGATATGTGGATTATATGAACTCTAGGAGACTATGTGGGACACCATCGATGATGGATTTGTAGCAGTAATGGATTATGTAATAGTGGATGATATTCGTGAACGATTAAACCGGATTCATTAGGAAGGAAACAAGATCTTGGATTTGTATATTACGTGTTTCCTTAGCATAAAGATCCAACACCTTAGACCTTGGATATATTAGCTGAATACTTGGATTTGTAGTATCACAATCAAGCTTAGCGGCTTGTATGCTTCCCGAGGATTTTTACATAGGGATATATTTGAGTTAGCTGTAGAATAACATATGAGATTTTGGTTTAGTCCTACTCTCAAACTTTGGAGTTGAATAGCATGAGTGATGTTGGAGTCGACTTATATGAGATGATACCTTCAGTGAGATAGGGTGGTTTTGTTTGGAGTGGTAGGTAGTACTATTGGCATCTAAAGAATTGTGCTCGAGGATAAGATGATAGACGTTCACTCGCATCCTAAGCTCCTTGAAAACCCGAAGCTTTACCGAGCCATAATATGGCGGATTATGACCTTAGGTATTGGCTCTAAGTCATTAGACTATGGCCAATACTCCACCTCAACCACCTGCAATCCTGTTCAAAAGGGAGGTGGACACGAGGAACTAGATTACTTGGATCACGAGCCACTGAACTGGTGACCATCCAGAACAAATGCCCGCTCCTCCCACATATCACATGAGGAATGCGTTTATGCGATACTTGGGGGAATATGTTGTTACCCTCCGGGGTGACATACTTATTTACCCAATAAGAGAAGGAACACCTTAGTCCTATTTGGACCAGCCCCAGGGACACCAATTACCATGCCTCTCAAGTATAGGGCTTCACCTTGAAAAGAGTTGGACTACTTGAAGTACCCACCCTACAATAGAAGACATTCCTGCCCAAGCAAGATGAAGAGCCACTACGGTTGAGAAACCACGACGAGGAAGAAGAAGCAAGAGAAGTCAACCACCGCTCCTCTACCGACTACATAATACAGACTATACCAAGAAGCACCGACGTCCAAGCACGATGAAGCCCTTGCACATTAAGAGGATTATAGAGCCCTTTGTCTTAGCAAACACCTATCAGTTCCTGACTAGGAAGGGACCGATAATTTGGCAACACCCCTCACTCTACCACTTTGGCAGTGTACGATAAGCATGACGTCCCAACTCCCTTCAGATGCCTGGAATGGAGTGGACGACTGTCATGACTTCGTTACCAGCCCCTTTTTAGACAATCTAGGGCATAAACCCTGGCTCGCTCATGGTAAACCACCTGTCAAAGGTAGTTCACCCCGCTTGCCAAGCCTCAAACCTTGGGGACTAGATGGTTGTTCTACACTTCTGGATAGTCAGCTTATTTAGAAACCCTCAGAAACCTTCCCCACATGGTAGATCCTGTTTTGGCGCCAAGTCTCTAAGCCTAGTCTTAGGGACGAGACTCAACCAAACCTTCCCACAAAGGCTACTGAGAGACCAGTGGACCAGACACTCGAAGACCCGCCAGAAATGCGCTTCTGTAACGACGAAGACAAATGGCCGAATAGGAATGAAGAACCTATGTGGACAACTTTGTCAAGCAGAAGATCTTGACAAGAAGCCTATGTTGTCACGCCTCAATGATCTCAAGGATGAAGACCACCTGCCTTAAGGGAGTCAAGGACTTCCCCATCGACGAGAAACTACGCCAAAACCTTGACCCTCCAATTTTCACGCGACACATCTAGATGTCACTAACTATCGTGAAAAACCCCAGGACCAGCACACAGACACACTACCTGGCCACGTATTCTGACTTTGGAATACACACGCAAGCCAGGCCCTTGCCAGAACCTCGTCCACCAAACCCTTAACCATTAGGCAAGCCTAGCATATTGCTAGAACCCCGTTCACCCTTAGACGAAGTCAATGATGCACTCGAAGCTATATCGTCAGGCACTTCAAGATCCAAAAGGACAACCAAGCCGGAGCAGGAGCTACATGGAACGTGAAGACTACCTCACCTCTGGGTTTCCGCACCTTTCCCACGCCTAGCCTAGGAATCTCGGGGATGAGATTCTTGTAAGGGGGCAGGTCTGTCACACCCTATGATTTGCCTCATGACTAAGTTAACATGACTCAAAAATTAGGGCCAATTAAAACTTTTTGGAGTGCCTATGAATGCTTGACTTGTGTGCTATTTGCTTGCTTGCTTGTTTGCTTGCTGGTGCTCTATATTCATAAAACTCCCTCCTACTCTCAAAACAATTTTCCTTGATCTAAAATCTTGTCCAATTATCATACCATGTGTACAAGACCTAAAACTCTTTTTATCAAATATTATTTTTGGTCAAAAGGCACTTATTCAATTTAGTTTTTCGAAAACCCCTGAATTGAGGGTTGTACTACAAGTCCTCAAATTGGGTGGATTATTTTGCCTCAAATGATTTATTTGGAACCTACTATATATATACTCCCCAAAACCACAAAACATTATTTTTAAAGATTATTTACTTATTTTATTTAAAGGCTTTTTCTTAAAGCCAGAAATGGTCTTTTATTAGGAAAAATTATTTTTATGCTTTCAAAATATTTAAGAAAATTTAGGAAAACTCAGTGGACATATATTGTCCATATATAAGAGTTTAAACACATGGTCATATTCAAAATATTGAACAAAACCCTTCAAAACCATTTATGCCTATTTCAAGCATTTGAAATATTTCTATAAGAAATATTATCAAATAAATCCAGGAAATTTCTAGCATGTCACATATGACATATGTGATCATATAGCAAAGTTGAATCCTAATCCCAATTGATTTGGTTCACCAAAATATCCCAAAACCCTCTCTGTCCAGATCCAAATTTGAGCGACTCTCCATTGCCAACTGTCCCCTATTGATCTCAAACTTTGTGGACATGTTCTAATACTCCAATAATGCATCCACACGAAGTGGTGCATCAAGGAGAACAGATTAACTTGTCCAAATCCCCCCAAACCCCTTTCTGCTGATTTCAAGAATTGGAAATCTTTGCATTGTCAAGTTTTCCCATTTGGCCCCAAATTTTCTGTGCATGCGATAATCCCTGAATTATGCCTCCACATCAAGTGGTGCATCAAGGGGATTAGATTAGCATGACTGGATCTACAGAAACCTGATTCTGTTAGTTTCTACGGTTTACAAAGTTTCTATTGTCAACTTTGCTCAATTGAGTTCAAACTTTGTGATCCATCTCATTTTACCCACCATTTGATCATGTTAGATATCACAGTAAGTGAGGAATATTATCTTGCCCAAACACATCACAAACACCTTCTGGTCATTTCTAAAAGTTACTGTTTTCACCACTTTTTACAATTCCTCTTGCTCTAAAGTTTTTACTAGAGTCACTCACTCACCTCTTACACCTCTAGTAAGAATCCTACACTCCCAGCTCAATGGTTGATGGGTGAAATCCCCATTTTTACCCCCCTGGACAGCAAGTTTTCCCCCCTCTTTTGCTTCCCTTCTCTCCTAAGGCACCTCGAGTTCACCCCTTGTCCATTTGCACTCTGTCTGCACCCCTAGATACCCCTAGACACTAGAGGACATGCCCATGGCACCTAAACTATGCCATGGCATGCAAAGGTCGCGCTCCAGAGCGCGCTACAGTGCTCTGGTGCACTGTAGCGACGCCCAAACCGAGCCCCCCGACAGCCTCAAGCCCCTTGCTCTTGCCAGCAGGTTCCCCTCGATGTCCGAGACCCTCCTCCCTGTTGGACCCCTCCTTCCCTTCTCTCCTGAGCTCGCCCTCGCGTGCGCTCCGCTGCCATGGCCGAGCCAATGGCCGAGCTCACACGCGCGCCCTCCCCTGTCCTCTGTCGGCCATCCGTGTGGTCCCAGGACCTCCCCATCGACCTCTTCTATCCCTCCCCGTCGCCAGGATGCGGCCAAGGGAGCCCAGGCACGCGCGTGCTCGGTGTCCGAGAGCATCCAAGGTGCACCCAAGCTCCCCTCGTCGCCCCTCTTGCTCTGCCTCTCCCCCGAGTGCCCCGAAGGACTTAGTCCACCCCCTCCATCCTAATTGCCTCCCGGGACTCCCCATATGTCCTCCCACACCCTGCATCCACCCCCATCACCAAGGGCCTTCCGCCGGCCACAGCTCAAATTCGAGCGACCAGGGCTTCACCTTGTCCCCTAGACTCTGCAGGGTGCTCTCCTCGTCACCACCAAGCCCCACCAACACCTCCTTTTCTTCCCTAGGCACCATGCGCCCGAAGCCGATGAAGGCCGACGGCCTCTCCGCAACCGTCTACGCCGGCACCGCTGCGGACCTCCCCTGCTGTCCCTCGGCATAGGGATGGATGTGGTGCGGCTCCCCGAGTCCGCCGGTCTTCTGGGCATCGCCGGAGGTGGCCGGTGCCGCCGGGGAGAGCGACGGTGCGCTCGGCCTTGCCTCCCTTGCTCTCCAGCCAGCAGCGACGCGAGGAGGAAGACGGGCCTGCTAGTGGGGCTGGGGACCACACTGGTCAGCCTCTGAGCCGATCAACCGGACCCGCTGTCATAATAAGTGGAAGCGGCTTCTAGTAGAAATTGTTTCCCTGGAAGGTATACGTATTTTCGGTAATACGCCTTTGGCGTGGCCTTTTGGCTGGCGGCGCGAGGGACTGGGCCAGGCCCAGTGCGCTGCCGAGCTAAAATGCACTCGGTGCACCATTTAGGCCCAATTAGGTATATTCTATTTCTTGGTTTTTATTCTTTCTTCAGAGACCAAATAATTCATAGAAAATCCATAGTAACTCCAATCTTGGTGATTCAAGTTTCTACAGATTCCTAAAATTATTTCCTAACCAAATATGTGCATTGCACATTTTTCCAGAAAATTTTTCTGTTAATTTGAAATTCAAAATTGAATTCGAACCATGTAGAACCCCACTTTGCAAATTCCTAGGGAATTCTTATCAACTCCAAATGGAGTGATTGAAGTTCCTAGGTGCATCTAAAATCATGTCTTAGGATGTGAACATTTTTCCATTCTCTTATTCTGCTATGACAAATATTGGGCCATTTCTTCATGTATGATCCACTTTGAAAATCGCTAGGAAAACCATTCCATGTCCAAATCCAGTGAAACCACTTCCCAAATGTTTCTAAATTTGTGCCCTATGTGTTGGGTGCATCCACTCATTTTTACCAAAATATTTTCTCTAGACTTCCTATAGGATCAATAATGCCTCTATTTCCACCATTCAAAAACCCCCTTGATCCACATCCAATGAAACCTCCTTTGTTATTTTTCTTATGACCATAGATGTCCAAGAAAAATAAAACTCCTATTTATAGAGCACTTTTATTTCTCTGCTTATTGTGTTGCTTATTGCGGTTGTTTCCGGCGATAGTTGGCGAAGTAGACGAAGTGCTCGGAGTGGAAGAGAAGCGTGTGAAGACCTCGAAGACTTGGATAAGCCAGGCAAGCAGCCCTTTGACCATGACTATGAAACCCTTTTATTGCATGGCATATAGCACATTATTTCTTGATGATGATCATGTTGATGTGGTATTCCCCCCCTTCGGTGGGATGCCTCCGATACTTTTTTGTTGATACTTGCATCGTGCATGACCCTACCTCCTTATGAGGGTTGTGCGGGTGGGAGTAGATAGGATGCTTAGTAGATGCTACGCATAGTGGGAAGGGAATATGCATGGTGATGGAGACAAAAAAATATTTCAAAGACTTTTCGAAAACCCCGTCGGGTGCCACTAATGCCCGAGGGAGATGATGTCGAGTTAGGTAACCACTTGAGAAAGAAGTGGTGTACCGGAGCAAGTGAGTGTGTGTGTTTTCGAAAACGGATTAGATTTAAGATTTGTCGACTGTTCCAACCTTACATGTACAACCACTCTACCCCTATATGGGAAGGGGCTTTGTTGATTACCTTGGTGGGTACTAGCATAGAGCCCGCATTACTAGTGGCGGGAGTGACGAGGTCACTCTCGATACGGGGTCGTGCCTGGTAGGGCGACCATGCGCTGTCTTTACAGGCACTGGGCACACCGTTGCGTGCCCTCATGGATGATACGTGTGATGTATATCATGAGGGATGGCACCAACGAGTGGACTCTTTGTTTAGTATCGCTAGGGTAAAGGCATTGTTTGGGTGCTTTCCCCGGGTATGAAATATACCGCGAGTCGTGGATGACACGGAAGTTCCCCGAATCTTGTGGGTGAAGTGTGCAACCTCTGCAGAGTGTAAAACTATTCGAATAGCCGTGTCCAGGGTCAAGGACAGTTGGGTGGTGCTGCTTAAACTATGTCCAGATGTTTTCCCAAAACTTGGTGTGTGTGTGTGACAAAGAGATACTTGAGCTAAGTCGGAAGACTTGATGAAATGATTGAACATGTGATGTTCAAACCCTGCTTATGTTGATATCTGTAACTTGTTCATATGGATATCCGCAACCTGTTGATGCAGGCTTTTACAAGTTGATTGAACATGTCATTGCACTCAAACTAGCTTTCCACAAAATTACCTATTAGTACCTTGTTCCAAACATGGGTTGCTTTCGAGTACATTCAAAGTACTCATTGGCTTGCCACTGGTTATTTTATTGGCCATGCATTAAAGATCGGGTTATGATGAAGATTACCTTGGTGACGAACATGCGAGCTAGGACGCTTCCCAGTCAGAATGCCTATAGGGTTAAGGCAGATGGCATGGGTCCATGCTATTGTTGAAGATTTCCGCTGCAATCATATGAAGACTTGGCCATAAAGGCCACATTTGAGTAAACCGGTATGTAATGGATGTAAGACTATTGTTATTCAGTTTCTATGTGTTCAGTTTGCATTGATCTCTGGGATCACTATGCACGTACATTTAGTGATCAGGACTTATGAGTCGGGGTCCCCACACCCGCGTACGTCCTAGCCTCCTTAGCACCAAAGAGGAAACTGTCGCCTTTGCGCCCGCTGGGGCCCTCTAGCCTTGGTCATCATGGTTCACGTCACGCTAGCCTCATGAGGCGAGGTACCAGCGTAGGAATCTCCGCTCCTCGGGAGGCAGCCTGGGGAGGCCGCTCCTCTGGAGGTCTTGGCGTCGTTCTCCTCGTTGGTGGGCTTACTGCCGGGCCATACTGGGCTGTCGAGCTGGGCCACGCGCTGGGCCGCAGGCAGGTAGGTCTGGGTACCCCTGTTCCCAGAACGCTGACAGTAGCCCCCGGGCCCAAGGCATGCTCGGGCTAGCTTCGGGGCGAAGCCAAGGGAGGAAGGCCGAGGCGCCGCGGGCCCCAACCGCCTGTGGGCCAGGCTTGACGCGTGGCACACGACGGGACGTGAACGCCTCCACTTCCCCACGTCGCCTCGGCAACTGCCCCGACTGACAAAAAGCCTGGCGCACGCAGCAGAGCCATCATTGCCCCACCTCGCGTCTTCCTTCTGCTCCCCCTTCCTCCGCAAGCTCACGCCCTTCTTGCCGGGTCTCACGCTAGCTGCAATCTGCCCCTTTGCCATGGCTCCCAAGAAGAAAAGGGGCAGGACTTCGGTGGCGTTGGAGCCACAGCCGGGGCCAGAGCCCGCGCTGGGCCGGTCCTCCGTGCTCAATCTCAAAGGGTTAGACAAGGTCCGGCGGGCGATCATCGCCGGCACCAATGAGTGGATGGCGACGAAGATCTGGCCCGCCTCTTGGCTTCCGGCGGATCTGGACGCCACCAACATCCCCCTTCATCTCCATGCCATCTTCTCTTGCTTGCTGCCGCCGTTTTCAGACTTCTTCAATGTCATGCTCACGCACTACCAGGTCCATGGATTACACCTTGACCCTGGGTCCATCGTCCTCCTCTCCACCTTCGCGTTCTTGTGTCAGGCCTTCGTGGACGTCTCCCCATTCGTGGCTCTGCTTCGCCACTTCTTCTCCCTCCAGATGGTCGCCAGCGGGCAGTGCTCGGGGTGAGCGTCGTTCCGAGTGGCTGACGCGACGACGGGCACGACCCTCGACGCCGAGCTTCATCCGAACATGGAGGGCTTCCGTAGGCAGTGGGTGTATGTCGACGCCGCTGCGTACAGCCCCCTGCTCCAAGCTCCGGAGGCCCTCGCGGAGCCGAGCCCCGGTTGGGGGCACGCGAAGCGTGTTGACGCACTGTTTGCGCGGGTTACGGTCAGGTTTGCCGTCCTGAAGAAGGCGGGCGTGACGATGGCGATGGTGGTGAGGGAGTTCATCCGTCGACAAATCGCTCCCCTCCAACGCCACTCTCGCCCCATGTGGGCCTTTGCCGGCCCCGAAGACGCCATGAGGCTTCAGTTGCCTTCCCTTCCTTCCAGCTCACTGCGTGAGGTGCTCCGCCTCCTGACTGGCAGGGAACCCGCCGCACTTCCTCCGGAAGGGCTCCCCTTGTACAATTACCCGAACGGAGGAGCCTTCGCCCAGAAGATGCCATGCTTCGACGAGTGGGGGATGCTTCCCAAGGTCCATGCGGACCCTCACGACGCCCTCCTCTTGGTGGCCCCAGCCTCTGGGGGCCCTGAGGTCAGCGCCCCATGTGCGACTGCGGAGGAACGCCCTGAGGCGCTCGCCCCTCAAGAGTCTGCCTCCGTCCCTGCAAGCGGCACAGGTGATGCCACGCTCGGAGGCACGACCGCCGCTCCTGTCGTAGGGTGCCATGCGACGGACGCCAGCGAGCCGTCCCCTAGTTCCTGCGCGCGCCGGGGGAGGAGGAAGCCCGGGGGCCGCAACGGCCCGGCCCCGGGAACCCTGAGGAAGAGGAAGTGGATCGCCCTGGATGAGTAAGCGCCCGGTCTCCGTTGATTTCCGCATGACGTGCATTTCTGAGTCTTTGCTCCTCAGCTCCCCTCCTGACGAAAGAAAGAGCGCACCTCCGCCACCACCTCCCGTAGATTCTGGGCCTGTGGCGGCTCCGTGCCCCGCGAGCCGCGTGACAGTGCGTGGGGAGGTGCCCGCGGGGCCCAAGCCGTCCCTGGGGGGCCTCGGGCCCGAGTTTCCGGCGTTCCTCTTCAGGCGTGGCGTCCGGCTTGCGGGGGCAGGGCCGAGGCCTCCCCTGACGATTCTTCCTGGTAGCTGGACGCCCGAGGTGTCAACGCCTTCTTCGAGCGGGGGGGGGGGGGGGGCGAGTTCCTATGAGGCCCCGCCCCGGGCCGGGGGGGGGGACAGATAGTGGACCCTCGGCCCCCGGATCCCTGCTAGAGACGGGTGGCCCTTCACATGCCTTCCCTACCGACCGGGGGGCTGAGGAAAACCCCGGTCGAGCGCTGGAGCTCGCCTGCGGTTGCAGCGCCGCCCGGCACGGCCTCCTTCAGGGCGCGGTGAGCGCGCTAGGCCGTCTTGGGGCCGAGCTTAACGACGTCGATGCATGCCTCGAGGCCGAACGCTTGGGCCTGGCGCGCGAATGGCGCCGGCTCGAGATCGCCATCAACCTCGGTCATCTGCAATGCGAGCATGCTCGCACAGAAGCCGAAGAATCCCTCTTCGCGGCGAGGGAGGCCCGCGATCGTGCCCTTGAGGAAGCCCAGGCCACGGACTGTCGGCGTGAGGCTGTAGAGAAGCGCGGGGAAGAGCTTCAAGCTTCCAATCTCGCTCTCGAGCGGCGAGTCCAGGCATGTAAGGCCGCGCTCGCTGCCTCGGCTGGCAGGCCGTCCACAGGCGAAGCGAGGATCTGCACACTTGAGGATACGCTGACGTTGGAAGCACTGGAACATAGCCTGGACCGCGAGCAGCTGGAGGTGATCTAGCGCCAAGTGGCTGTCGCCGAGGACTCCCTCGCCTCTCGGGAGGCAAAGATCCAGGGAGAGGTCGATGAGAAGGTGGCATAGGTTCGTCGGGCCCTCGCCAAGGACTACCGTGGGAAGATAAAGATTTAGGAGTCCCGTTTCTACAAGCGGCGCGACGACCTGAAAGGTGAGGCTGACGGCCTCAGGTAGAAGTTAGCCGCGGCGGAGCAACGTGAAAAAGCTGCGGTGGATGCCCAGGCCGCCATCGAAGCCGAGTTGTCTTTCCTCTACACGCAAGTGGAGGATGTCACTTCCCTCACAAAGAAGGCCTCGGATGAGGCGAACCGCGCCCAAGGGCTGCAGCACGTGCGCTCCGAGATGTTCCAGGCCCTCGAGAGGAGGGCCCACCAAGCCCTGAGCAGTATCTGCAACGAGAGCGTCTCCAGTCTGCTCGTTCCTGATGACGCCAGCTACCTTGGCTTCCTCACCAGGATTGTGGAGCGCCTTGAAGGGGGGCATAGAAGGCCCGCCAACTAGTTGAAGAGAAGAGCCGTGACCTCCTCGTGCGGGCATCCTAGCGCGTCTTCAGCCACCTCCTTCACTTCGACCCCAACTTCGACTTCAACTCCATGATAACCCCCGTGCCCGAGGTGATTCAAGGTGCCCTCGGGGATTTGGTGGAGGATCACGTGGACGACCTGATCGCGGAGTTTTCCCCGGCTAGCGGCGAGGACCAGCCTTTGGTCGAGGGGCACGGGTCTGACGGCGGTGGTAGCGACAGCGGCAATGGTGACAGCACATCTCCCTAGGTTGTCTTTTTCCTCTTTTCCCTGTCAAGATTTTGAATACGAGCCCGCGGGGAAGTGAGAGTATTTTGGAAGAAACTCCTTTATGATGTATCAAGTAACGTTGTACTCCCTTGCGTCGCCTTTCCTTTGCTCATGGTGGGTCGCGACCCCTGAGGAGGGGTGGGTCATTACCATTATACCGAGTTGCGATGCCCGGCCAAGGTCGGGAGGCAGATGTTTCGGTGGGGGCCTCGGGCCGTGCATGCCTGCTGGCTCGCTTGAGAGCGTCACGCGAGGATTCGGACGCAAAAGCCTTGGCGAGGTGTGCACGCGGGCAGGCCTGCAGTTGTTGTGGCCTGGGCCCTCGGGGGAGGCCCTCAACGCCGCTGGGGCTGGCTCAACGTGCTCACCGTGTATAGACCCCACTCGCGGGGCACGCACGCGAGAGAGAGAGAGCTGGCAAGGAGAAATGAGATGCAAGACGGGAAACGCTGCGAGGAGAAAAATTCACACCCCTCTTTTCAAATAAAGACACGAAAACCTCAAACTTCATTCCAAAAAACGGCAAATTCGGTTACAAAAGAGAGCAAAGAACAACCGCGTCTTCCCCCCAGCGCGGAGCATGGGGCTTCCACTAGGCGTGGGCATAGTCATTGGAGGACTGTGTCGTCCGCCAGCACGGAGCATGGGACTTCCACTTGGGCGTGGGTGGGGGCCCCTCCGCATCCTCGGGGGACCCCGGGCATATACAGCCCACTCATTATTACGTGAGAGTGTAACGGGTAGAGCCTGGGGAGGCGTAGTGCGCTCCATGCCTCCGGGGCGCGGATCCCATCCCTTGTCCTCAGGCGCACGGCGGTGGGCCTGGGGCGCATCAGGCTCCGAACGGATCCTCCCGCAGGGCGGGAGCCCACGGGCGCCCTTTTTGGGGAGGACCCGCTTCGGAACGGGGCCTCTGGCTCCTGAGGGCCTGGAGGCGAAGGTCGTCGCCGTGGTAGCGCCGCGACTCCTTACGACGAGGACGGGGCGCGGTGCCGGACCCTCTCGCTATGCGCGAGGTTGGCCCCCGGCGCGGCACCCCAGCGCGCCTTGCCGAGGTGTCCGGGCATCTTGTACGGGCACTCCACCCTCCATCTCCAAGCGGGTAACGCCAGGCCTGGAGACATGGGCGAGTGCCCCACCCTCCATCTCCAGGAGGCCAGCACACGGCTTGGAGACATGGGTGCTAGTTCCACCCTCCGTCTCCAGGCAGCCAATGCCCAGCCCGGAGACATGGGCGCTTGTTTCACCGTCCGTCTCCAGGTAGGCAACGCCCGGCCCGGAGACATGGGTGCTTGTTCCACCCTCCGTCCCCAGGTAGGCACCGCCAGGCCCAGAGACATGGGCGCTTGTTCGTGGTAGCCCCTAGCCTGGTGGCGTACCTCGCGAGGTTGCTCACACCAGGCAGCCTCGCGAGGCTGGCCACGCCAGTCCCCCTCGCGAGGCTGCTCGCGCCAGGACCTACGGATGCCGCCCGCGAAGACGCGGCCGTTCCACGGGGTGTCGACGTAGACGTGCAGCCCACCGCCCACTTCGGGGGCAGTAGCCGCATTGGGTGGTGCGGGGCGACGATCGCCACGCATGGCCCACGCCTTCCGAAGCTCCTCGATCGTGCTGGTTATGAACCCCCGCGAGCCTGGCGCCTCGCGCCGTGCTCCTTGCTCGTGGGGGCGCGCGTCGAAGCATGCCTACAAGTGGTGCCCGAGCACCTCCCTCGTCGCACCGGTCAGGTCGGAAGCTCTCCAGGCGGGAGCCCCTGAGTCCGCCCCGGTGGGGAGCACTAGGGACTCGTCGGTGGCGTTGACGGGCTCGGCGAAGTGACCCAACCAGTCGCCATAACGGTCGTTGGCGGGGCGGTAATGCAGCAGCTCGTGCGCCACGAGAAGAGCGGTCCGTGCATTCGCCATTATGCGGCATGCGCGGGAGGATGTTGCCGCGGCGAGGGCGAGGGACGGGGTAGCGGTGCGGCCATTGCGCTGCACGGTGGGCAGCGACAACGAGTACCGCTGCCCGTGCGCAGCCGGGTCGAGGGCAGCGTTAGCTGCAGGAGGGGCGGAGCGGTGCGGAACGCCGCGGCCCACGGGTTCCCCTTGGCTGATGCGAGCAGCCCGACGCTCAGCACGAGCCCGACGAGCCTTGACCATGGGAGCGACGACGTGGAGACGAAGCTGAACTGGAGGGAGGATTCCGACACGCCCCTACCTGGCGCGCCAAATGTCGGAATCGGGACTCCGCATACCCAAGAAGGTTCAAACTCTGGGGCGTGTGCGAAGATCCCCACCAGCACAAGCCTCAACCTCGCCACCCCACAACCTAGCCTTGCCGAATGCGTGCAAGCGAATGAGGAGACGGACGCAGAGATTTACCCAGGTTCAGGCCACCTTGCGGTGTAAAACCCTACTCCTGCTTTTGGTGGATTGGCCTCACGAGAAGGTTTTGGGGATGAACAAGTACAGTGGTGAGCGACCTCGCGAGGGCACTTGGGTGTGGGTCAACTGATTCCTCTTGGGGTCCTTCTCTACGGTGGAGGCTAGTCCCTATTTATAGTGGCCTTGGTCCTCTTCCCTTATCGCACAGGCGGGAAGGGATCCCGCAACGACCAACTTTGAAAGGGGATAGGAGGTACAGCCTATCCTGACTAAAGGTGGTCTTCGCCTGCAAAGCAACTAGGCATGACGCAGAGGTGGGCTTGGCGATGACGTCCGTCCTGCCGAGCTCGTGGTCCTGGTCTTGTTGCACCGGAATGGAAACCATTGGGGGATTCCTTGGGAATCCGCGTACGTCCTTGCCTTCTTAGCACCAAAGAGGAAACTGTCCCCTCTGCACCCACTGGCACCCGCTGGCCTTGGTTGTCATGGTTCACGTCACCCTAGCCTCATGAGGCCATGTACCAGCATCGGAATCTCTGCTCTTCTGGAGGCAGCCTGGGGAGGCCGCTCCTCTGGAGGTCTTGGCGTCGTTCTCCTCGCGAGGCCGGGGCCATCACGAGGGTCTTGTCTTGGGGGGGGGCTTGCTGCCGGGCCGTATCGGGCCGTCGAGGTGGGCCACGCGCTGGGCCGCAGGCAGACATGTCTGGGTACCCCCGTTCCCAGAACGCCGACAATGCGCTCCACGCCGCCCCTCTTAGGGACAGCCTGGCCGCCGGAGTTCTCCGGACGACGCTCCTCTTGCATCTCGTTGACTTCTTGGTCGATGAACTCCTGCGACACTGGCATCTGGCGCCACGTTCCTTCCCTGCGGGGATGCGCGAGGAGGCACGCATCCAAGTGGTGCCCGAGCACCTCCGGGGACCCAAAAAGGTTGCCGCGGCAAGCTTGTAGGCTCGCTCGAGCGTGCCGAAGGTGACGGGGAGGCGTATGTGCCCCGGGGGGCCGCGGTCCCGCCATGTCGGGACCGCGATCCTAAGCCATAAGAATCTAGCAAGTAACACATCACATCACTTTGCGGCCTCACGCACGGTTATCCCCACGGCTGCCACCTTACCTGGGCCGGGACCGTTTGCATCTTTTGGCTCACGTATGTGAATATGTCGCTAGCATTCAAATATCAAAGAACCCGGGCGGACATGACTAGTAATAGAACCCAAGTAGTATATCCGTACAGGGACAGGCGTACATAACCCAGCAATGCAGGTGTCAGCCTCCAGCATGTGTAGACGAGTCGTAGCAAGCTACATGGACTCCATTACGCCGTGAGACATTTCTGTCATCAACTGCGCGTAGACGAGTCATAGCAGGCTACAAGGACTCCATTACACTGCGAGACGTTTCCCCGAAGGGAGAGACACAGCAGCAAAGAAGGATACACGCCGGTCAATCAATGTGTCCGGAGCAGTAGCAAGCTACCAAGGCTCGGTGGAAGCACAAAGAGGCAGTTCCCTGTAAAGAGTACTCCTAAGGCACACAACTAGGTGTCGAATCCCATACATACCGTTGCACGTCACACGTACGCACGACATGCCCGATATGCATAGATACAACTATGGCATCACAACATAACCATACAACAACATATCATTTATTTCGAAGGCTCCAGAGAACCTCTATAGAATAATAGTACAAATAGGGGTCACATGACCCATCATTCAGAGCATACAACTAACAAGCGAAAGACATATGTCTGGGTACAGACATCTATTAAAAGTGGCTGGAGGAGCCTGAAAAGCTACAACGACCCTACCAGAGGAACCAGACCTCAGTCTGGGATTCCCAAGCTAATCCGGTCAACATCAAACCTCACGTCATAAGAATCACTATTGAGACTGACGTCTCATCCGCAAAAACATAAATGAAGCAACCATGAGTACAAAGGTACTCAGCAAGACTTACATCAGAACTATCTACATATGCATCATTGTCAACAAAGGGGGTTGTGGAGTTTATTGCAGCATGCCAGCTTTAACTCTTGGCTAACATGTACTACGACTACAAGTACTTTCTTTGAGGTGGGATAATGCACACGAGTCCACATATTCACCATATCAATACACACCACTATGGATCCACTCCCGTCTCCCTACGAGAAGGCCATCTATAGAACTCACGCTTATCTTGCGCATTTTAAAGTATCCATGTCAAGTTGTCTATGAACCACATAAGTTCTCCAAGTAGTCCATATCCAAGGACGAGGCTATTCGAACAGATTGATAACCCTGCAGAGGTGTACTTCTTCACACATGCTCTCGCCACTTATCGCCATGTGCACATAAAAAGGCACCTCGGCAACCTTCAAGCGGAAGCCCAGCGAGCGAGTCGGCCACGACCGTCAATCACACAAGACCCTAGTCCAGGTTTATCGCCTATTTGAGACTGAACCCGCACGGAAGTCCGGCCGAAGTTTCCGCTACGGCCTCAAATGATGTGCGCAGGTTTCCCAAGCCCACCGTTTGGGTGCCACTTGACACACCGTGCCACTGTGTCTATACCGCATCACAGCCCACCCTGTTGGGCAACGCTATGCATGGCCGCCAACACTTTTCCTACAAACACCAGAAACTAGTTGCAACTCCTGGACAGAGATCTAGGCGATCAATAAGTCGAGCGGGGTCATATTTGAAGACCAACGTGTGGTAGTAACTGTCTTGGATCGCAAACACAGAACTCAGTTCTTAAGGACGGTCCCAATGAGACAATCCGCCATGTACTCCTACATGGCCTCTCATCGCTACCTTTACCAAATCGTGTTCACACACTTAGCTCTCACACAGTAGGACATGAGCACTGTTATTCCGATTCATCGCCCAGATGGATCAAACCCGACACGACATGACTCTAAGCATAGCAGGCACAGTAAGTAAGCAAGCATGGATGAGTAGGCACATCAAGGCTCAAAAGGTTGCTACTCATGCTAAGTGGTTTCAACTATTTACTGTGGCAAGGACAAGTCATGCAAAGGAATGGGTTCAACTACCGAGAACAGGTAACAGTTGAATCGTTGTTGACCTAATGCAGTAAAAGAGAGCAGGAGCGAGAGAGTAGGATATTATCGGGATGCTCAAGGAGGGGTTGCTTGCCTGACACTTCTGAAGATATCAATGAGTCTTCATCGGTGACAACGATCTCAATGTCAGAACAACGTCTACTGAGGGAGAACAACCACCGGCAAACAAGAAGGAACACATTCAATGCAATGCAACAAACATGATGTATTACATGGCATGTTAAGGTACTGAATTGACCTAGAGCAATAGATAAACATTTTATTTGAAGTGGAATTCAAACCTAGTTCAAATTCCAACTCCAATGCTATTTCATACACTACCCTAATCATGAAATGTCCTAGTTGGTGTTGTTAGCTTGCTCAAACATGCATGAACATGGCATAAACAGATTCCTTGGATTTTTCTGATCATTTTTCATATATAAATTATTTTCATCAGAGTTACGGTTGAATTTTTATGAATTTTAGAAGTTTTAACTATTTTCTGAAATTTATAAATCATTTTAGATTTATTTTAATTCCAGAAATACTTTACTGCATCAGCATCATGTAATGGTGATGTCAGCAAGTCAACTGGACTGGTCCAGGTCAAACCTGACCAGTGGGACCGACTGGTCAGTGTCTCAGGGCTAGCCATAGAGGCTGACATGTGGGCCTAGTCAACCCTGACATGGCCAGGTCAACTGACCTATTGGGCCCACATGTCATTGACTTAGAGTTAACCTAGGGGTTATTTTAGATTAAATAACTAATCTGGTGTTTTAATTAGCGGGTGGGTCCCGGCTGTCAGTCTCTCAGGGGGGATAGTTAGTCAGGTCATTAGCGGCTAAATAAGCCGGACACGTCAGCCCACCGGGGTTAGTCGCCGGCGACCAAGATCCACGGCGGAGTCCGGCCAAAGATGCTCGGGCTCGCGCTACAGGCCGCGGATGGATGCGTGGACGGGCTCTATGCGTAGCTGGAGACGCGCCGCATCCCATGGAGGCAGCAGCAGGTCGAGGGGTTGCCTGAGCTCGTCGGGATCAAGCTCACGGCGGCAGCCAGAGTTTGGTATCGAGCGGCGAGGGCTGCAGGGCACAGGGGGGCTAGAAGGTGGGGCTCAAAATCTTCCTGGAGGCTCCAGGAGCTCGTTGGCACTATGGGTGCAAGCGAAGGAGGCTAGCGGCTACGCGCACAACGGCCATGGCGGACGGTGGCGACGGTTGCTCACGGGACGGCGACTAGAGAAGGAATACAAGAGGGGAAAGGTGAGGGAAGGACTCAGGGGCTCACAGCGAGGCGAAAGGCACGGTCAGCGGGCTCGAGGGCGCTCTGGACGTCGCGAATCGGCAATGGCGGACTTCGGGCACCGGTGGCGGGGAAGACGACCGCGGCGAGGATGTGATGCACCACGGGCTCGATTTCTTCAGCTTGGAGACGTAGTGCTTGACGTCGGGGCTCTAGGGCGCTGCAGCTGGGCTAGAGGTGGCCGGTGGCCGTGGCAGCGCACGACGGCGTGCTCGGTCCTTGGCGGACCGGTGGTACAGAGCGAGGGAAGGGGGGAGGAATGAGCAGAGGGAGAGATGGATGAGCTAGGGGGTGTGCGTGGCATCGCCTAGGCACGTCGGGGAGGAGCCAGGCAGGCAGAGAGGAGCTGGAGACCGCGGGCAAGCGCGCGTCGACACGCCTCTGCTAGTAGGCTGGAGGTGGAAGACGACTGGCGCTGGCTAGTTGGGCTAGGCCGGCCAGGAGGAGTTGGGCCACGTATGTTTTCTTGCTTATATTTTCTGTTTTTCATTTCTGCAACTTTGTTTTATTTTGTTAGGGCAAAAACATAGATCCAAAAACCCTGAAATGCTTTTGGGGTATATCTTGGAATATTTCCATGTCCCACAAAATGTTTCAGAATATTTGGAGCCACTAAATAATTATAGTGTTTTATTGGTTGATTTCAGTAGCATTAAAGGATTATTTTAAAATGCTATAATTGTTGGGAAAAATAAAATGTACCCTCATATGTTGTTTCCAACATTTATCAGAAATAATGAACATTTTTTAAGGGCATTTTGGATTCCTTGAAAATTCACAACTAGTTGAATTGTTTGGTTAGGTGAGGTGCTAGGGTTTCTGTTAATCCCCATTTCATGTTGATGACAATTAAACATGATGCCATGATGGTTAATGCAATGACAAGCAATGGCTAGCTAGGGCTGTGACACGCCGACCACCCCGGAGAAGTGCCTGGTGGGCTTCAGCTGGTCGTAGGGCACCTGGAGTGCGTCGAAGGTCGCGATGGAGATGATGTTGAGCCCTGCGCCCCCATCGATGAGAGGCTTGGTAACCGCGATGTTGCTGATGGTGGGAGTGCACATCATGGGGAGAGCGCCCGCAGCAGCCGCAGACCTCGGATGATCCCCTGCGTCGAAGGGGATGTCGCGCAGGGTCCAGCTAGGCGACGGCGCGGGCCCGAGGTCCCCGTGGGAAGCGCTCACTCTGCGGAAGGAAGGTTTGAAGTGGCGGTTGACGACCGGGGCCTGAGCCCCACCGAGGATGCACGCCACCAAACGCAGCTCTCGGCACGCCCCGACGTCCACGTCGGGCATGAGCGGGCCGCCTCGGGGCTCGGCCGAGCCGACGCACCGGGAGAAGCGCGTCGCGACCTCCACGTGTGACGTCGGAGGGCGGGACGAATGGGAGGGCGCTCGGATTCCTCTTGTCACGGCGACAGGGTCTGTGGCCGCTGTAATCTTGGCGCCAACGGAGTAGCATCGACTACCTCGGCCAACTAGGGCGGTCAGAACGACCCGGGCCTCCCTGCGCTCAGCGCGCACACGGAGAGCATCTACCATGGGGTTGGTGAAGCCAGCGTCGAAACTGAGCTAGAGAACGTCGGCGCACCCCTACCTGGCGCGCCAAATGTCGGAATCAGGGCTCCGGGGACCCAAAAAGGTTAGAACACTAGGGTGCACTCGCTCTCCTTCCCTACTCTAGTTCGCAACCTCATGACGACTCTCCAGCGGCTCGAGCTAAGGAAGATGAACAAAGGACACACGGTTTACCCAGGTTCGGGCCACCTCGCGGTGTACAAACCAACTCCTGCTTGGTGGATTGCTTGAGGATAAGGATGAGTACATGGTATGTTCTTGCTTGCCTGAGGCTCTCTCTTTCTATGGTGGCCGGTCCCTGCTCTTATATTGGCCTTGATCCTCTTCCCCAGAAAACACATGGCGGGAAGGGTTGCCACAATGGCCAGTTTGAAGGGGGGTAGGACTACAGCCTATCCTGACAAAACTGGTCTTCGCCTGCCAAAGCTCTCCGTAATGACGTGCTCGTGGGCTCGGGGGTGACATCCGTCCTGCCGAGCCATCGGTCTTGGTCTTCTTGCACGAGAAAGGAAACCTTTGGGGGTTGCTTTGGGAACCCGTGAGCTGGCGTTGCTCCTATATCACCAAAGAGAAAACTCTCTCTATCCACGCCAGCTGGTGTGACCCTGGGGGCCACTCTGTGCAAGCCGCGTCAGCCACGTGAAGGAGCAGGGCTGCTTGACCCCGCCAGGCCGACCTCGACGGACCCGTCCCGCGAGGGCTCCAGGGGTGGCTCCGCAAGGGGGCCTCGAGAGGCTCGTGATGGCGCGGTTGTCGTACGCCCCGCGATGCACGGGCTCTTGCGAGGGCTTTCCTCATGAAGATGGTTGGTGGTCCATTCAGTGCTTAGGGCCAGCGTCGTGCCCGGGCCGAAGGCAGACGGACCTTGGTAGCCCCAGTCCCAGAGGCCCGATAGTCTCTTTGTTCTCATGTATGCCAACTCATTTGTAGCATCCTCATTCATTTGCAAATTTTTACCGGTGTTGCATTGAAGAGTTCTTTAAGGTTGTGCAATCTCTCTTTGGTTCTTTCAAGAAGAATAAGTAGTATGCAAAATTCATTGCTTGTCATCAATTTAAATTGATGAAGGATAGGCATAACATAATTCTTATTCTTTTCATCAAGGAGATTTCAATCCTTCTTCCGGAGTTGTTCTTGATATCAAATTCCAGGTTATGTGTTGTTCATCTTCTCTTTTCTGGAGTTCCAAGCATTATGAGTTATCTCGTCGCGAAGCTCCATCTGAATCATAGCAAGGCTTCAATCTTGGTTGTTTCAACCTTCAATTCCTTCTAGCATTCTTTTCATTCTGGAGTTCTTCCAAGAGGTTCTTCATGGTGGTTCTTTAAATATTTAATTTGTTCTCGAAGTGTTCTTCTAGATTCTTGTTGGGGGATCTCAAGTATCCTTTGTCTTGCATTTCAAAGTGCAAATTATTTCTACCTTATCTTTTGAGGTGGTGTTATGTCATTCTTGACAATTTCTCTTCATGGTTCATGTTTCAAGTTGTCAAGAATTAGATATTTAAACCCATCATTCCTTCCTCACAGCTATCTTGGATTGGATTTCACCCAAAGCTTTTCCTAAGGATTATTGCTATTATAGTGCTTGTCAATGATCCAATTAATCTTTAATCCTCTCAGGGAAAGAAGTATTCATATGTTTGTTGATCTCAATCAAATCAATTATTTTCGTTAGTGGCCGGTGGTCACCTCATAATTTTGAGATGATTTCTATAAGCCCACAACAAGCATATTCTTTTCGTTGTTGATTTTCCAACTAATCCATTCAATCCTTCTTTGTAAGGATGCTTTTCAAATTCTGTTGTGGTAGAAGTTGACAATTTCTTCTCCGTTCTTTCCTTTGCAATGACCTAGCTTCTATTCTTTTGTTCCGGAGGCATTGTGATATTGCTCTCTTCGACCCACCATCTCGTTTTGTCAATACCATGTTTTTCTTCCTTGTCCATTTAACTAGAGTGTGGTGGCTCTCTTTTCAAGTTATTTCCATCTTATCAAGTTTTGCTTCTCTTTTCAATTGGTGTGCTGCCCAAATTCCTTCTTATCATTATGTCGGCGTCCTGAGAACGGGGGTACCCAGACTTGCATGCGTGCGGCCCAGGGCGTGGCCCACCTCGATGACCGAGTACGGCCAGACGCGGCCTCACTCAGCACAAGTCCCTCGCGAGACCCCGAGCTCGCGAGGGAAACAACGCCAAGACCCGTGGGGGAATAGGCCTCCCCAGGTCTCCTCCCGAGCAGCGGAGATTTCTATGCAACGCTCGACCTCAGGAGGCCAAGAGTGACGCCAGCCAGGCCAGGCGGGCTCCAGCGCGCCAGAGGGGACAGTTTCTCCTTTGGTGCAAAGGAGGCAGGAGCGCACGCAGGTTCCCAAAGTGCCCCCCCCCCAAAGGTTTCCATTCCGATGCAACAAGACCGAGACCCCGAGCCCCACAGGACGGACGTCATCGCCGAGCCCACCTCCGCATCACCACCGGCTGCTTTGCAGGCGAAGACCACCTTTCGTCAGGATAAGATGTACCTCCTATCCCCTTTCGAGTTTGGCCGCTGTGGGATCCCTTCCCGCCATTGCGATAAGGGAAGAGGACTCGGGCCGCTATAAATAGAGGCTAGGCTGCTCGGTAGAAGGGGGATCCAACACACCGCCCAAACGCACTCACGAGGCAACTCACCACTGTACTAGTTCATCCACAAACCTCCTCGTGAGGCAATCCACCAAAGGCAGGAGTAGGGTTTTACGCTTCGTAGCGGCCCAAACCTGGGTAAACTCTCGTGTGCCATCTTCTTCCTCGCCATCGAGCGGGGTTATCGTGTTGTGAGTTTGGAGGGGGTGAAGCTGTTGGGGATCTTCGCACACGCCCCTGGGTTCGAACTTCTTAGGGTTTTAGCGGAGCCCGAAATCCGACATTTGGCGCACCAGGCAGGGGGCGTGTCGGAGTCTTCAGCAAGCTTCGTTTCCTCTTCGCCCCGTCGTGTCGATGGCCGACTCTCGACAAGCTCCTTTCAGCCTCGGAGGATCCGCCTTCACCAACCTCGCCACTGCCGTCCAAGACCCGCGCCACGGCAGCGCGACATTGGGCGGTCGTTACCAGGCCACCAGCGTCGTCTCCACCACCGGCGCTGCTCGTGCCGACCAGGCGCGTGGCGGACAAGCGGCGCCCATGGGACCGACATCGCACTGTACCCACGTGGGAGACCTCAACGCGCATGATGCGCTACTGATGGCAAGTGAGATGCTTCGCCAACACCCGACGCACGGGGGCTTCGTTGCCTGGGCCGACCACATCGCCGAGTTGGTCACCGTCACAAGGAGGGCCTAGGTTCCCCACCCCTCTTCGTGACCACCGGCGCTGGGCGCCGGGGGCTCATTCGCCGTGCCCGTCGCCTCATCTCCGGACGACGTGCCCGCTTCACTTCCGAGCGAGCCCGAGCAGGGCCCGCCGCACGCCGTACTTCTTCTCCTCCGGATCCCGTTGACCGGCTTCGGAGCGCTGCCCGGTCCCCTCAGTGGTGCCTTTGAAGAAGGTGATGGGGCACTCCGTGCGCACCTCGGCACGCGCACCCATACCCAGATGGATCATCAACAGCCCGGGTCGTCTCGGCGGGAGTGCCCCAACCGGCGTAGGGAACAGGCGGCTCAGGCTTCCGGTCAGGCAGGTAACCGTAACGGAGGCGCGGTGGATAACCAGGGAGGCAACCCACGTGAAGACACGCGCGGCCCGCCCCATGGCGGCGGCAGAGGTAAACAACTTCGGGCGGAGGCTCGCCGCAGGAGGGTCTATGGCCCGCGCACCCAAGGTGGTGGCAACTCGCCACCCGAGGAGACTGCCCATGGTGCACATGGGGACGACTCAGGAGGAGGCCAAGGCCTCTATACAGAGGTCTACGTCCCGAGCTACGTCATACATGCGGATGGCGCGGAGGATCAGGCGCCCCCCGCGGGTGCCAGAACCCTCCCGAAGTAGGGAGATGTCCCGGACGCTCCCCCGAGCTGGGCCTGGGGGCTTCCACAGAGGGAGTACCAGGCCAGGTTGACGCAAGTAGGGGGGCGTCCCGGGATGCGCGGTGGCGCGACGCAGATGCCGCCCGCACGAGCAAGCAGCACACAGCCAAGCCCAGGGCCACAGGAGCGATCGCCTGGGGGGATCGGCAGGATACAAGCAACGCGGGCCACCCGCGGCAACGGGAGCGCCGGTGCGGCCCTCAGGGGGCAGGGCCTCACGAGGTCCTCAAGCCGCGGTCCGGCCAGCACCCCGACGCCTCACGAGGCGGCCTCACCAGCACAACACCTCTACGGCTGCGTTGGGTGCATTGTGCTCATGTTTCGGCCGCGGGAGCGCAATCCCGCGGCTACGCGGGGAGCAATGCACCCAGGTTTGGGCTGTAGAGGCGCGCATCCACGCAGAAATGCATGGGATGGCTCTTAACCGAGTTGGGAGCACCTGGGCCATGCCCCTGGGGCCTTGCCCAGCTATCTTCGGCCGTGACACTCTCACGTAATAATGAGTGGGTTGTATACGCCCAGAGCCCCCCGAGGACGCGGAGGGGTTCCCTCCCACGCCCAAGTGGAAGCCCCATGCTCCGCCCTGGCGGACAACACTGTCCTCCAATGACTATGCCCATGCAACGTGGATGCCCTACGCTCCGCGCTGGGGGAAGACGAAGGCGAAGACTAGCCTAGGTGTCGGACGCGGTTGTTGATTGCTTCTTTTTATTTTCGAATTGCCACTCTTTGAAATGAAATTTGAAGATTTCGTAACTCTATTTGAAAAGGGGCGGGAATTTTTCTCTCTTCGCAATTCCTTTTTCTGGCCTTGGAGTCTCTTTTCTTTGAATTGGCACCTTGCCGAGGCCCACGCACTTTGGCCTCCCCTCGTGGCCCCTCAGAGCAGGCCGGCAAGGACCTGTTGCCTCAGAAGCACACATCTTTTAACGGTCAACTCCTGCTCGGGGGTTCCGGCCGCGGCCCGGCATGGCATCACGGAACCTCGGGAGACTCAGGCGCCTCCCACAGCAGCAACCAGCGGAAATGTATGGGAGCCGCTTGAGCGTCAAGGGGGACTCCTGAGCAACGCGCCTCAGGAGCCACACCGGTCACGTAGCCCCTTGCCCCTTGGTCTCGTCCTGGTGATCCGGACGCCCCAACGGCGGTTGAGGTATGCACGGGATTGGGCTCCGCCGACGCAGAGCGCCGCTTGAGCGTCAAGGGGGGGTTCCCGAGCAATGCGCCTCGGGAACCTCACCGATCACGTAGCTCCGCGCCCCTTGGTCTCGTCCTGGTGATCCGGACGCCCCAATGGTGGCCGAGGCCTCGCCCCTTTGGTCTCGTCCTGGTGATCTGGACGCCCCAACGGCGGTCGAGGTCTGCTCGGGATCGGGCCCCGTCGACGCAGAGTGCCGTAAGGTCTCCCGAACCATCCCGCACGCAAGGAAGAAGCCCTCCCTGGTGGGATCCTCAACCTCTCTGGACGCCCCAGCTACACGTCACGATGCTCGAGCTCGCCACGACCCGATGAGCTAAGTACACCCACCGAATAGAGCAAAAACTTTCTGATCAGATAATAGCCCGAATGCCGGGCAAGAGGTGTGAGTGCTAACGTGAGAATGCAGGCGCTACGGTCCGCCACGTATTCCCATCAGGATTCTTGTGGTCCCAGGAACAAGGAAGGGCAGCGCGAGGGAAGGAATCCGGCCACACTGGGCGATGTCGCTAAGATTCTGGCCTTGGGGGAGGCACACTCCCCCTCAGGAGGGTCCGCCCCGCGAGGGCCCAGCAGGCTGCCATAGCCGGTCTTAGCGCGATACCCTCACGGACCTCTCGAGGGGCGCCGGGCCGCACCGGCAATAACGCAAGGCCCCGTGGGAGAGGCGAAGTCGCGCCACACAAAACAAACAATCGACGGCTTAAAATAAGAAGGTAAAAACACAAAAGTTAACGGCCGAGTGTTGCTTGACATGACAGGAACCAGGAAGAGAAAACAGGGGAAGCCTAGGCGGAGGAGCCGCAATCGCCGTCCGGACCATCGCCCGCCGCGGCGCCAGAGTCGTCACCCTCGTTGGAGAGAGGCTCTTGGACGAACTGCTCCACCAAGGACTCCATGTGCGGGCGCACCTCGTCCCTGAGGGGCCTCTGGAGCCCCTCGGGCACCGGCTCCATGACGCGGGGAAGATCGAGCTCCGGGATGTGGCGGCGAAGGTTGGAGAAGACGCGCGTCAGCGCAAGGTCCAGGAGGTCACGCGCGCTAGACGCGTTGTCCTTGTCCACCCGGGAGACGCTGGTCTCCAGCGCCTCCACCACCTTGCCGAAGAAGTTGAGGTAGCCCCCGTCGGCGTGCCCGCACGGCAGCGCGGGGGCTTTCCCGACGAACCGGCTCACCGCGCCGACTGCGCGGCGGCCAATATCCAGATACTGCTTGGCGCGCTGCGCCTCCAGCATCTTCTCGTGGGCCGCCTCATCCTGGGCGGCCTGCACGGCGTCGTTGGCCCCCTTGATCTGGGTCTGGAGGGACGCCAGCTCCGCCTGGGCCTCCGCCTCAACCCTGAGCACGGCCTGGAGGGCGCCCTCGGTTTCTGCCAGCTGGACCCTCAGCGCGTCCGTCTCCTCCTGGAGCTCGTCAAGCCTGCGCCTCTTGCGCGCGGGCGCACTTGGAGGAGGGAACGATCAGGACCGGCGCGACGGATGCGATTACAAGAGAAGAGGGTGGGTGATGGAACACTTACTCATCGAGGATGGCCCAGCGCCGGCGAGCTTGAGCCGGCCTCGAGGGTCCCCCACCGCTGCCTCCGGGGGCCGACGGTAGAGTCGGGGACCCCGAGCGCTTCCCCGCACCCGCTGCACTCCCATCAGACACCATGGAGGAGCAAAGGGAAGGAGGAGGACAAGGAAGATAACTTGGAAGGAAGAAAAGCAAGAGGGCGCGTCAAGATGGCAAGACCCCCCGGGCGGGGCGGGTTTATAGGCGCAACCGCTGCCCATGGGGCGTCGTGGGGAGTGGAGATGCCGTACACTCCTCGGGCAACGCGTGCCAGACTCGATCGGCGTGCTACCCTGCCTCACGTCGCTTCATCTGCTCCCGTCAGGTCACATCCGCATGGCCCGAGGGAGGGGAGGACACAAGGAGATAGCCGCATTCAAGGAAGAGCAATGATGGCCGGGGAGGCGCGCAGGCATCACGCCAGCTCGACTCAGGGCGGTTCCCGACGTCTTCGGGGAGCAGAGACGCCCACATCTCATTGTGCGCCACGCGTCAAGTTGGGCCCGTAGGCGGTTGGGGCCCACAGCACTTCGGGCCATCCTCCGTGGCTTCACCCAGAAGCTGGCCCGAGCACGCCTCGGGCCCGGGGGCTACTGTCGGCGTCCTGGGAATGGGGGTACCCAGACTTGCCTGCCAGCGGCCCAGGGCATGGCCCACCTCGATGACCGAGTACGGCCCGGCGCGGCCTCACTCGGCACAAGGTACTCGCGAGACCCCGAGCTCGCGAGGGAAACAGCGCCAAGACCCATGGGGGAATAGGCCTCCCCATGCCTCCTCCCGAGTGGTAGAGATTTCTATGCAACGCTTGACCTCAGGATGCCAAGGGTGACGCCAGCCAGACCAGGCGGGCTCCAGCGCGCCAGAGGGGACAGTTTCTCCTTTGGTGCAAAGGAGGCAGGAGCGCACGCAGGTTCCCAAAGCGCCCCCACCAAAGGTTTCCATTCCGGTGCAACAAGACCAAGACCCCGAGCCCCGCAGGACGGACATCATCGCCGAGCCCACCTCCGCATCACCACCGGCTGCTTTGCAGGCGAAGACCACCTTTCGTCAGGATAAGATGTACCTCATGTCCCCTTTCGAATTTGGCCGTTGTGCGATCCCTTCCCGCCATTGCGATAAGGAAAGAGGACCCGGGCCGCTATAAATAGAGGCTAGGCTTCTCGGTAGAAGGGGGATCCAACACACCACCCAAACGCACTCGCGAGGCAACTCACCACTGTACTAGGTCATCCACAAACCTCCTCATGAGGCAATCCACCAAAGGTAGGATTAGGGTATTACGCTTCGTAGCGGCCCGAACCTGGGTAAACTCTCGGGTGCCATCTTCTTCCTCGCCATCGAGTGGGGTTATCATGTTGTGAGTTTGGAGGGGGTGAAGCTGTTGGTGATCTTCGCACACGCCCCTGGGTTCGAACTTCTTAGGGTTTTAGCGGAGCCCGAAATCCGACACATTCCTTGCCTATCTTTTCTCAACCGGAGTTGTTTGAAATTCATTCATGTTCTTGTGAACTCTTTCTTCATTTCTTTGTAACCTCCAAAGTTTGTTATTTTCACTCTTTCGTCAACGAAGCAACTTAGTTTACCTCTTTGACTTCTCTTCCTCTTCTCCTTCTAAGATCTCGGGTCAAGATTGTTGGGGAACGTTGCATGGGAAACAAAAAATTTCCTACGCACACACAAGATCTATCCATGGTGATGAGCATCTACGAGAGGGAGAGTGAATCTACATACCCTTGTAGATCGCTAAGCGGAAGCGTTTAAGAAACGCGGTTGATGTAGTCGAACATCTCCGCGATCCAAATCGCAAGTCGTCCCTCGATCCGATCACGAACTAGTGCCGAACGAACGGCACCTCCGCGTTCAACACACGTACGGCTTGATGACGCCTTCACCTCCTCGATCCAGCAAGCGATGGTGAAGTAGTAGATGAGTTCCGGCAGCACGACGGCGTGGTGATGGTGGTGAGGAACAATCTCTGCAGGGCTTCGCCAAGCACTACGGAGATTATGACGGAGGAACTAGAGGGTTAGGGTTGCCGCACACGGCTTGGGGAAATCTTGATGTGTTCCGGGTGCTAGCCCTGCCCCTCTATTTATATGTTGAGCCCTGGGGTCGAAACTTGGAGAAACAGCCTCCTCAAAGTCGGTTTGGCCCGCAAGGCAAGAGTCTTGCTCGGACTCCAGGACCAGACGCCAGGGTCCTCGGCGTCTGGCCCCAAACGCCAGGGTCCCTGGCGTCTGGCCCCTGGCCTCCGCAAAACTTCCTTTTTCACCTTCCTAAAGCCTCGTGGGCTTTACCCCTTGGCCCAAATAAAGTGTTCTCGTACCCGAACATTTCGGGAAACATCCGAAACTCCTTCCGGTGAATTCCGGAACCCTTCCGGAGACCAAACACTATTATCCCATATATCAATCTTTACCTCCGGACTATTCCAGAGCTCCTCGTCATGTCCGGGATCTCATCCGGGACTCCGAACAACTTTCGGTCACCAACATAACAACTCAACTATACTTATATCGTCACCAAACGTTAAGTGTGTAGACCCTGCGGGTTCGAGAACTATGTAGACATGACCGAGACACCTCTACGGTCAATAACCAATAGCGGGACCTGGATGCCCATATTGGCTCCTACATATTCTACGAAGATCTTTATTCGGTTGAACCTCTATGTCAAGGATTCAGTTATCCCGTATGATGTTCCCTTTGTTTATCGGTATGTTACTTGCCCGAGATTCGATCGTCGGTATCTCTATACCTAGTTCAATCTCGTTACCGGCAAGTCTCTTTACTCGTTCCGTAATACAAGATCCCGTGGCTAACACTTTAGTCACATTGCTTGCAAGGCTTATAGTGATGTTGTATTATCGAGTGGGCCCTGAGATACCTCTCCATCACACGGAGTAACAAATCCCAGTCTTGATCAATGCCAATTCAATAGACACCCTCGGAGATACCTGTAGAGCATCTTTATAGTCACCCAGTTACGTTGCGACGTTTGATACACACAAGGTATTCCTCCAGTGTCAGTGAGTTGCATGATCTCATGGTCAAAGGAACAGATACTTGACATGCAGAAAACAATAGCAATAAACTGACACGATCATATGCTACGTTTACAGTTTGGGTCTTGTCCATCACATCATTCTCCTAATGATGTGATCCCGTTATCAAATGACATCTCATGTCCATGGCTAGGAAACCTTCACCATCTTTTGATCAACGAGCTAGTTAACTAGAGGCATACTAGGGACACAGTGTTGTCTATGTACCGACACATGTATTTGAGTTTCCAATCAATACAATTATAGCACTAGAGTCAATAATCTAGTTCACATCACCATGTGATTTACATTGTTCTAACACCCAATGAGTTCCGGGGTTCGATCATGCTTTGCATGTGAGAGAGGTGTTTAGTCAACGGGTCTGCGACATTCAGATCCGTGTGTACTTTGCAAATCTCTATGTCATACTGTAGACACTTCTACCACACTCCACTTGGAGCTATTCCAAATGGCTGCTCCACTATATGTATCCTGACTGCTACTCAGAGTCGTCCGGATAGGTGTCAAAGCTTGCATCGACGTAACCCTTTACGACGAACTCTTCATCACCTCCATAATTGAGAAATATTTCCTTAGTCCTCTAGTTACTAAGGATAATCTTGACCGCTGTCCAGTGATCCACTCCTGGATCACTCTTGTACCCCTTGACAGAATCATGGCAAGGCACACATCAGGTGCGGTACACAGCATGGCATACTATACAGAGCCTATGGATAAGGCATAGGGGATGACCTTCGTCCTTTCTCTTTCTTCTGCCGTGGTCGAGCTTTGAGTCTCACTCAACTCCACACCTTACAAATCAGGCAAGAACTCTTTCTTTGACAGATCCATTTTGAACTCTTTCAAAATCTTGTCAAGGTATGTACTCATTGAAAGTCTTATCAGACGTCTTGATCTATCTCTATAGATCTTGATGCCCAATATTTAAGTAGCTTCATTCCAGGTCTTCCTTTGAAAAACTCCTTTCAAACGACCCTTTATGCTTTCCAGAAGTTCTACATCATTTCCGATCAACAATATGTCAACCACATATACTTATCAGAAATTCTATAGTGCTCCCACTCACTCTATTGTAAATACATGTTTCTCATAAACTTTGTATAGACATAAAAACTTTGATCACCTCATCAAAGTGTATATTCCAACTCCGAGATGCTTGCTCCAGTCCATAGAAGGATCGCTGGAGTTTGCATACATTTTAGCATCCTTAGGACTGACAAAACCTTCCGGTTGTATCACATACAACCTTTCCTTACGGATACCATTAAGGAAACGATGTTTTGACATCCATCTGCCAGATTTCATAATTGAAAAATGCAACAACTGCTAACATGATTCCAACAGACTTTAGCATCGCTACGGGTGAGAAAGTCTCATCGTAGTCAACTCCTTGAACTTGTGAAAAACCCTTTGCCACAAGTCGAGCTTTATAGACGGTGACATTACCGTCCACGTCCGTCTTCCTCTTAAAAAAATCCATTTGTTCTGAATGGCCTTACGCCCTTCAGGTAATACTTCCAAAGCCCATACTTTGTTTTCTTACATGGATCCCATCTCGGATTTCATGGCCTCTAACCATTTCTCGGAATCCGGGCCCATCATCGCTTCTCCATAGCTCGTAGGTTCATCGTTGTTCAACAACATGACCTCTAAGACAGGGTTGCCGTACCACTCAGGAGCAGTACGCGTCCTTGTCGACCCACGAGGTTCGATAGTAACTTGATCCGAAGTTTCATGATCATCATCATTAACTTCCTCTTCAACAAACGTAGGCTCCACAGAAACAACTTTCTGCGCTGCGCTACTCTTTGGTTGAAACAAAGGTTCAACAACCTCATCAAGTTCTATCTTCCTCCCACTCAATCTTTCGAAAGAAACTTTTTCTCGAGAAAGGACCCGTTTTAGCAACAAACACTTTGTGCTTGGATCTAAGATAGAAGGTTCACCCAACTGTTACGTTAGGGTATTCTATGAAGATGCATTTGTCCGCTTTGGGTTCGAGCTCATTAGGTGAAAACCCTTTTTCACATAAGCGTCGCAGCCCCAAACATTTAAAAAAATGACAGCTTAGGTTTCCGCCAAACCAAAATTCATACGGTGTCATCTCAACGGACTTATGGTGCCCCTTTTAAAGTGAATGTGGTTGTCTCTAATGCATAACCCTAAAACGATAGTGGTAAATCGATAAGAGACATCATAGTTCGCACCATATCTAATAGAGAACAACTATGACGTTCGGACACACCATCACACTATGGTGTTCCAGGTGGCATGAGTTGTGAAACAACTTCCACATTGTCTTAAGTTATATACCAAACTCGTAACTCAGATATTTACCTCCACGATCATATCGTAGACATTTTATCTTCTTGTCACGATGATCTCAAACTTCACTCTGAACTTTTCAAACGATTCAGACTTGTGTTTCATTAAGTAAATATACACTATATCTACTCAAATCATCAGTGAAGGTAAGAAAATAACGATATCCACCGCCCACTACAAAACTCACTGGACCGCATACATCAACATGTATCATTTCCAATAAGTCAATTGCCCGCTCCATCATACCGAAAAACGGGGTTTTAGTCATCTTGCCCATGAGGCATGGTCCGCATGTCTCAACCGATTCGAAATCGAATGAGTCCAAAGATCCATCAGCATGGAGTTTCTTCATGCGTTTTACACCAATATGACATTTAGCGGCAGTGCCACAAGTATGTGGTACTATCATTATTAACTTTGTATCTTTTGGCATCAATATTATGAACATGTGTATCACTACGATCAAGATTCAATAAACCACTCTTATTGGGTGCATGACCATTGAAGGTATTATTCATGTAAATAGAATAACCATTATTCTCTAACTGCAACGAATAACCGTATTGCAATAAACTTGATCTAATCACGTTCATGCTTAACGCAAACACCAAATAACATTTATTTAGGTTCATCACTAATCCCAAAGGTAGAGAGAGCGCGCGATGGTGATCACATCAACCTTGGAAATACTTCCAACACTCATCGTCACCTCACCCTTAGCCTCCGTTTATTCCGTAGCTTTTATTTCGAGTTACCAACACTTAGCAACCGAACCGGTATCTAATACCCAGGTGCTACTAGGAGTACTAGTAAGGTACACATCAATAACACGTATATCAAATATACTTCTGTCGACGTTGCCAACCTTCTTATCTACCAAGCATCTAGGGTTGTTCCACTTCAGCAACCGTTCTCCTCATAATAGAAGCACTCAGTCTCAGGTTTGGGTTCAACCTTGGGTTTCTTTACTGGAGCAGCAACTGGCTTGCCATCCATGAAGTATCCCTCCTTGCCCTTGCCCTTCTTGAAACTAGTGGTTTTACTAACCATCAACACTTGATGCTCCTTCTTGATTTCTACCTTCGCGGGGTCAAACATCACGAATAGCTCAGGGATCATTATTTCCATCTCTGGCCTTTTATAGTTCATCACGAAGCTCTAGTAGCTTAGTGACTGTGACTTGGAGAACTATACCAATCACTATCTTATCTGGAAGATCAACTTCCACTCGATTCAAGCAATTGTAGTACCCAGACAATCTGAGCACATGCTCAACGATTGAGCTATTCTCCATCATCTTGCAGGCAAAGAATCTTGTTGGAGGTCTCATACCTCTCAACACGCGCACGAGCCTGAGATCCCAATTTCAGCTCTTAGAACATCTCATATGTTCCGTGACGTTCAAAACGTTTTGGAGCCTCAATTCTAAGCCGTAATGCATGACGCACTGAACTATCAAGTAGTTATCAGAACGTGCCTGTCAGATGTTCACAACATCTACAGACGACGCTTGAGGGGGTGGCGCACCGAGTGGTGCATTAAGGACATAAGCCTTCTGTGCAGCATTGAGGAAAATCCTCAGATCACAGACCCAGTCCGCATTATTGCTACCATCATCTTTCAAATCTATTTCTCTAGGAACATATAAAAATTCAGGGGAGCTACAGCGCGAGCTAGTAATCTACAACATAATTTGCAAAGACATTTTTGACTATGTTCATGATAATGAGTTTAGTTAATCATATTACTTAAAAACTCCCACTCAAATTGACATCCCTCCGGTCATTCGAGTGTCACATGATCCAAATCCACCAACTCAAGTCCGATCATCACGTGAGTTGAGGTGGTTTCAATGGTGAACATCTTCATGTTGATCATATCTACTATATGACTCATGTTCGACCTTTCGGTCTCTTGTGTTCCGAGGCCATGTCTGTACATGCTAGGCTCGTCAAGTTTAACCCGAGTGTTCCGCACGTGCAACATGGCTTACACCCGTTGTATGTGAACGTAGAGTCTATCACACCCGATCATCACGGCGTGTCTCGAAACGACGAACTTTCGCAACGGTGCACACTCGGGGAGAACACAATTTATCTTGAAATTTAAGTGAGGGATCACCTTATAATTCTACCGTCGTCCTAAGCAAAATAAGATGCATAAAAGGATTAACATCACATGCAAATCATAAGTGACATGATATGGCCATGAACTCGTGCTTTTGATCTCCATCTCCAAAGCACCGGCATGATCTCCATCGTCACCGACATGACACCATGATCTCCATCATCTTGATCTCCATCAACGTGTCGCCATGAGGTTGTCGCGCCGACTGTTGCTTCCACGACTATTGCTAATGTTTAGCGATAAAGTAAAGCATTACATAGCGCTTAATGATTGACATGCAGGTCATACAATAATTAAAGACAACTCTATGGCTCCTGCCAGTTGCCGTACTCATCGACATGCAAGTCGTGATATTCTATACAACACATGATCATCTCATACATCACATATATCTCATCATGTAATTGGCCATATCACATCACAACATACCCTGCAAAAACAAGTAAGACGTCCTCTAATTGTTGTTGCAAATTTTACGTGGCTGCTACGGGTTTGCAAGAACCGTTCTTACCTACGCAAAACCACAACGTGGGGTAGTGATTGCTTTTTGATCTTCTAAAAGAACCCTCTTCATTGAAATTGATTCAACTAAAGTGAGAGAGACAGACACCCGCTAGCCATCTTTATGCAACGAAGTTTCATGTCAGTTGAAGGAACCTGTCTCGCGTAAGCGTACGCGTAATGTCGGTCCGGGCCGCTTCATCTCTCAATACCGCCGAATCAAGTATCAACTAGTAACGGCAAGCAATATGTATACACCCACGCCCACAACTCGTTTGTGTTCTACTCGAGATCTCATCTACGCATAGACCTAGCTCATGATGCCACTGTTGGGGAACGTTGCATGGGAAACAAAAATTTTCCTACGCACACACAAGATCTATCCATGGTGATGAGCATCTACGAGAGGGAGAGTGAATCTACATACCCTTGTAGATCGCTAAGCGGAAGCGTTTAAGAAACGCGGTTGATGTAGTCGAACGTCTCCGCGATCCAAATCGCAAGTCGTCCCTCGATCCGATCACGAACTAGTGCCGAACGAACGGCACCTCCGCGTTCAACACACGTACGGCTTGATGACGCCTTCACCTCCTCGATCCAGCGAGCGATGGTGAAGTAGTAGATGAGTTCCGGCAGCACGACGGCGTGGTGATGGTGGTGAGGAACAATCTCTGCAGGGCTTCGCCAAGCACTACGGAGATTATGACGGAGGAACTAGAGGGTTAGGGTTGCCGCACACGGCTTGGGGAAATCTTGATGTGTTCCGGGTGCTAGCCCTGCCCCTCTATTTATATGTTGAGCCCTGGGGTCGAAACTTGGAGAAACAACCTCCTCAAAGTCGGTTTGGCCCGCAAGGCAAGTGTCTTGCTCGGACTCCAGGACCAGACGCCAGGGTCCTCGGCGTCTGGCCCCAGACGCCAGGGTCCCTGGCGTCTGGCCCCTGGCCTCCGCAAAACTTCCTTTTGCACCTTCCTAAAGCCTCGTGGGCTTTACCCCTTGGCCCAAATAAAGTGTTCTCGTACCCGAACATTTCGGGAAACATCCGAAACTCCTTCCGGTGAATTCCGGAACCCTTCCGGAGACCAAACACTATTATCCCATATATCAATCTTTACCTCCGGACTATTCCAGAGCTCCTCGTCATGTCCGGGATCTCATCCGGGACTCCGAACAACTTTCGGTCACCAACATAACAACTCAACTATACTTATATCGTCACCAAACGTTAAGTGTGTAGACCCTGCGGGTTCGAGAACTATGTAGACATGACCGAGACACCTCTACGGTCAATAACCAATAGTGGGACCTGGATGCCCATATTGGCTCCTACATATTCTACGAAGATCTTTATTCGGTTGAACCTCTATGTCAAGGATTCAGTTAATCCCGTATGATGTTCCCTTTGTTTATCGGTATGTTACTTGCCCGAGATTCGATCGTCGGTATCTCTATACCTAGTTCAATCTCGTTACCGGCAAGTCTCTTTACTCGTTCCGTAATACAAGATCCCGTGGCTAACACTTTAGTCACATTGCTTGCAAGGTTTATAGTGATGTTGTATTATCGAGTGGGCCCTGAGATACCTCTCCGTCACACGGAGTAACAAATCCCAGTCTTGATCCATGCCAATTCAACAGACACCCTCGGAGATACCTGTAGAGCATCTTTATAGTCACCCAGTTACGTTGCGACGTTTGATACACACAAGGTATTCCTCCGGTGTCAGTGAGTTGCATGATCTCATGGTCAAAGGAACAGATACTTGACATGCAGAAAACAATAGCAATAAACTGACACGATCATATGCTACGTTTACAGTTTGGGTCTTGTCCATCACATCATTCTCCTAATGATGTGATCCCGTTATCAAATGACATCTCATGTCCATGGCTAGGAAACCTTCACCATCTTTTGATCAACGAGCTAGTTAACTAGAGGCATACTAGGGACACAGTGTTGTCTATGTATCCACACATGTATTTGAGTTTCCAATCAATACAATTATAGAATGGATAATAAACGATTATCACGAACAAGGAAATATGATAATAACTAAATTATTATTGCCTCTAGGGCATATTTCCAACAAAGATCTCTTTGTAGTGGGGGAGACTTGTAACAGCCCGAGGTCGACACTCTAGATGACTTCGATGTTTTTTGTTATCACCGTTTGATATAATTTTTTGTTGCATTCATCATGGCATCGCAGTGACACTCGGTTGCCTTCACTTCTCAAAACTTGCATCCGTTCGTAGTTGTTGGTTCTCCCCGTTCTAGTCGTTGGCCGTTTCGAGACCAAACACACTTGCACTTGCCCGCAACATCTTCAAAACATTGTTTTATAAGTGGGAAAAAATGTTCTCGGAATGGCTCAAAAGCTGGCGTGCGGTCTTAATATATTGTAGGTAGTGCGCCTGCCAAATTTCTTCGCATTCGGAGTCCGTTTGATACCCCAATGGATAACTATAGCAACACAATCGCAGGGTAAAACATCGGATGTTTTGGTTTTTCAAAACTTGTCGTCAGGCCGCAAAAACTCTCTCTCTCTCTTCTCAGAGCGAACACCCCACACAGCCCACCTATACCCACATAGACTACCCCTCCGTTTCGGACCGGTCGATCGAGATCAAACATTTTGAAAACGGCCTCAAACCCCTAACCCTAATTACCCCTGGTATAAAAGGAATGCCCTCCCCTTCCAAATATGGACAATCCTCCTCCCTCCTTGTTTTCCATGCCGGACTAGCCCTGCCGTCGCTTGGCACAGCCAGCCTGCACCTCCCACCTCCCGCGGCCCTGGAGGACCAGATGGGGGCCCGCCCGAGTACATCTGGGCCTGTGTCAGCTACCACCGCAAGGAGCGCCCGAGGCGCCTCCCAATGCACCCGATGACCGCGCCTTTCTCGTCCCAGACCGCCGCCGGAAACCCCTCGCCCCACCGGAGCTCCGTTCGTCGCCGCTGCCAGGCCGACCTCGTCGCCCTGCTCTTCTCTCTCTCCCTTCCATCTTTTCTCCCTCTCCCTCATGCATCTTCTCTTTCTGTCCTCTGTTCACAAGAGGCCCACTAATCCCGGACCCGATCCGGAGTTGCACATCGCCCGTCGCCATACTTCTCAACCAGATACACGTCGAAGGACCCCGGATCAGCCCGTTTCCCGTCTCCCGCGCCCGTGTCGGACCTCCCCATTCCTCGCCAACTCATCCGTCGTCGTCAACTGCTCGTTGTAACGCCGTCGTGTCCTCTCCATCGAGCAGGCAGACGCTCGGTCCGACACCGCCGCCCGCCTCGCACGTGGGCGGCACCAGCGCTAGGATGTGGCTTGCTTCCCCAACCGGTGTTGGCCTGCACCACCGACTAGCCCGTGGTGGCCCGAGGTGAGTCGCCCACAATGCCTCGCCCCTGGTGCATTATAGTTGTTGTGTGCCCATTGCCATGTTGGACTGTATCCAGTTTCAGCCCGGTAGTATTTTTTCGTCTATGATTTATCAATTTAATCCATGACTGTTTAATTATTGAAAACTACCATGCAATTAAAATGCCAATAACTAAACAACTATGCATCCAAATAAAACATGCCATATATGTAACTTGGGTAGAATTTCATGTAGTTTCAGAATATTCAACTTTCATCCATGTTAAAAATGTTAAATTTCTATTTGTGTTGGAGATATGCCCTAGAGGCAATCATGTATGATGATATTTCGTATGTGTTTATGAATAAAGATAGTCCTTGGACATTATCAGTGATGTGTATTAACAAGTACGTGACTTGTTTGTGGGACTATGCATTGTATGATGATTGTCCTAAATGGTCCCTAGTCGAAAGGGTTGTGTGGACGCATAGCCAATTAGACTTGCATATGACAAGGTGGATGGTCCGGTCTCACTGACCATGTAGCATTGGATGCTAGCCGGATAATAAGGACTCAGAAAGTTCAGGTCGGATTCGATGTAGTCGGATCCGGGTCGACATAAGGTCTGAGTTGGATAGACCCGACTATGAGACACAGTGATAGGTCATCTGTGAGTCTCTAGTTCAACATACGTTCTATGTCCTAAGACCTCAGCTGGAGCATGTACTCGGGAAGGTGACAGACCTGCTTTGGGCCGACCAAACGCTACGATACTCCGTGACTGGGTAGTTACAAAGGTAGGTCTCGGGCTTGTCTAGACCCATGCCGACATGGTCGACCAAGACGGGATTTGCCCCTTCGATCAAGAGAGATATACTCTGGGCCCCTCGGGTGATCCGATCTGGATAAGCATGGCCGTGCAATGAGGATTATGAGATAATCCGAAGTGTTGGTCGGATTCACCGGAACGAGAAAGAGGTTGTGCTGCAACAAGGATGACCATGTCGCCTTGAGCACGACAACATATATCATGTGGCAAAGGGAAGAGAAGTGTGAAGTACAGGTTTGCCTAACCAGCTTCATCGTACACTTGGAGTTGGCACGCTTTGCTAGAGGCCGGTACCCACTAGTCGAGTCGGATGTGATCTGACTCGCGACCAAGTGAATGAGAACCTAAGGGGCCGTGCACTTAAGGAAAGGAACTTGTGGGATTTAGGATCCATGCAAGGACCAAGAGTTGAGCCCACGAAGGATGCCTATATATAGTAGAGGTGCATCACACTCATACGATTGATCGCTTCGGCATTGTCATTAGGGATATGTATGTGTTGCAAGTAGCCACCTCCACTCACCGCCGATTGTGTGATCGGACCTAGCAGTCCGCCGCATGGTGTTCCTCCTGCACGCGAGGGTACTGTTAGAGGCGGTGCACTTGCACCGCTCCAGCGAACCTGTACGTGGGATCCGACGACCGGCTATTCGAGGGAGATCGGACGAGGAGGTGACGACTCTGGACGCGCTGCCCCAACTCTACTTCCGTTGCACGGCACTACGCGTCTAGTGGTAATGATCTATGATCCATCTCTATAGCATGATCCTGGTTGTTCTGCGCGTAGGGAAATTTTATGTTGCAGCCGATGCACCTAGCGTAGAACCCAACAGTTTGCATTTAATTTGCATTAATGCCATGCTAAAATGATTTATTTCAAACCAAAATAACCGTAACTCCGAATTAAATAAATTATATATGTAACTTGACTAGAACAATGTGTAGAATAACATGGTGCACTTACATTGCATGTTTAATAACAATAAAATTGTCTTTTGGACATATCTGAACCATATTCGAAATTTGCATATGGGGATTTTCCGGAATTAGTATTTGTTGATTTCGGCCTCATTTAAAATGCTAGATAGATAGTTTAATTATGCTTCACCTCTTACCATGCAAAACAACATTTAAACTTGTTGCGTACCTAAACAAGAGTGAACTAAATAATTGAATGTGAAGTTTCGTCAATATGCAACTCGTTGCATATTGAACTTCACTTAATGTGTAGTAGTTGTTGGTTTTGATTTGCAATGCCTTGCATATTTAAATGGACATGCATCATACTTGTTTGCGCATCATATCATGAATATTTTGTGATAGATTTTCGTGTCATTTGTGTGTTTACGGATTGCTTCTTCTCTCTAGAGTCCGATAACGATTCAGAGTGTGAGGATTCGTTCGACTACGCCCGTTCGTCTACTTCACAGATTCGATCTTCTTCCATGCGGGATTATAGTCAAGATGATCATTACCTTGGATTCCACTACTATCTTTGATATATATGCTAGTTGCCTCGATGCTATCGCTGAGTCTCGTTACCAACCACTTGTTTGACAAGCCTTCCAAAATGCCATGATAATCCTCTAACCTTCACCTTCCCATCAAACCGTTGTTTGGCTAAGTTTCCGCTTGCTCAGCCCCTCTTATTGCATTGCTAGTTGCAGGTGCAGGTTGTTCCATGTTGGGACATGGATATCTTGGGATATCACATTATTCTTGCTATTTAAATTAATGCACCTATATACTTGGTAAAGGGTGGAAAGCTTGTTCTTTTTCCTGGTATTTTGTTCCACTCTTGCCGACTTAGTTTCCGTTTACCGATGTCATGTTCCACATCGAGCGCTTCTAACATGCTTGGGGTTGTTATGGGGACCCCCTTGATAATTCGTTTTGGAATAAAACTCTTTCGGCAAGGCCCAACATCGGTACTACATTTGCTTAACTAATAAAACTTGCATAGGGAACGATCAATCCGTGGATAATTTAATCAACAACTCGGGCCAGTGCTCCTCATGAGTGTTGGTCCAAAACAGAGTCATCTACGGGGACACCCCGGGGCAACATGGGTGTTTAATTTGTCCATTGTACGTTGTGCTCATCTGGTAGTGCCCTCAAAACGAGATACGTGCGGCTCCTATCGGGATCTTGCCTCACGGGCGGTCCTCTTGGATTTGTTTTACCTTTATCGAATATCTTGTGCACCGGGATTCCAAGGACACTTCGAGCTATCCCGCGGTTGAGGTTTTCCACCGCAGCTTGTGGCTAGTTTGTGATGCATGAGTTGGAGCACCCCTGTAGGGTTAAATCTTTCTGAAAGTCGTGCCCATGGTTATGTGGCAACTTGGAAATTTTACAATACCCGGATATAGAAAACTTGAAGTAAACCCAATTAAAATACACCAAATGTGTGCGTAACCATGACCGTCTCTTTTGGAGGGAGTTCGGGAAGCGAAAACGGTGGGTTTATGTTTGACTCGTAAGTAGGTGTTCAGGATCACTTCTTGATCATTACTAGTTCACATCTGTTAATGCGTAGATCACTCTTCTTATTCATGTACTCGTAAGTTAGCCAGATAAAATGCTTACCGCTGCTACAACCTCACCACTTAACCTTACCTCACCCATTAAGCTTCACTTGTCTTGATACCCTTGGAAATGAGATTGCGGAGTCCCCGTGGCTCACAGATTCCTACAAAAACAGGTGCAGGTATAGGTAATGTGATGCTTTGACGTGAGAGCGATGATTGTTCTATTTGGAGTTCTTCCACTTCATCATCGATCATAGTATGGGTTCCAGGTTGGCAGCCTCGGATTAGCAGGGTCAACGTCGTCTTCTTTTCATTTAATTTCATCCGTAGTCGGATCCTGCTCTTCTATATTATGATTGTTATGTATTGATGAATTGAGATATTCATCTTGTAGCATGTCGTGAGTGTAAGCCAACACCATATACTTCTCTCTTCTTTACATGTATTGTGATGATTTCCATTCTTGCGAAGCGACCCGAAATGCGCTTCTATCCTTATCGAGGCCCTCGAGCTGTTGCGAGGTTAGTACCACATTTTTGGCATGACACAAACGATGTGCGTTCCATCCCTTGGAATAGTCTATCGTACACCGTGCAAGGCGTGTACTTCCCCAAAGGGTCGCAAGGCCACGTGAAGTTGTCCAGGACCTCTGGATCACGCTGAATCTGTCAAGGTACGACAATCTATGGAACTGGCAAATGGCCCTTTGCGGTTCGACTATGGTAATCCACATACGCGGAGAGCAGAACCAACTATCAACACACAAGGGTTTATACAGGGCCACCCGGATGTGTAATACCCTTCGTCATGTGCTTTGTGGATTATGTGTATTGTCCAAGTTACAAGGAGTGCAGCTTCTCGGCAAGGACGCGTGGGAGTGCAGCTACTACGTGTAAAAGGACAAGGTTCTATCCCTGCAAATGGTGCCATGGACCTCCTTTTACAGCTCAAGGGGTTACCACGGTGGCAAAACAGTAAATACACTATGCTTGTGGTGGCTACAATGTCACATACCTAACTCTGTTGGATTAGGACACGGCCATTAAATGCACCATGAGGTGTTGTGTTGGCACCGTCTCTCGGCAATGATGGCCTCTCCTTCTGTGTCGTCCGCCTAGCTACCTCTTATTCCTTCGCCACGCCATGAGGACAAGTGTTAATAAAGGTGGGTTAATCCTCCGAAGCTACCATGTGCCCGACATGCTCTACCTAACCGCCTGCCCTCTCAACACCTCACTGATAAGTGACAGTCGGGCTAATGAGGTGGAGCGGTGGCCTGGTAGTCGGGAGCCTGCCGGCCCGGAGCTTGTCGGGCCTTCTCCTGCCGACAAGGTGGCATGTCGGCAGCTTGATCTTCAGCTTGCTTCGTACTCCGGCAAGTCTTGCCGGACGTTGAACTTCTGTAGTCTGTGCACAAGTCAGGGTACTAAATGGACCCATTCTTTAGTACACCGACAGCAGCCCCTGGGCCTGGGCCACACTTGTGTCCATGACGTTGTTGGGCTAGGCCCAAAATAGTGCACAAACACACGTGGCGGGAAGTTACTGTGTCACAATTATGATTTTTACCGTCTACCCACGATGCGCATTAAATGTGGGGCATGGGAGAGGTGGAGAGAAATGGTGCCTGGGCCGTGCGCCTAAAAAGGCGTGGCCACGTCAGTGGAGTGAGCCAGCCTCTGTGCCTTCCACCTTATAAAAGGGGAAATTTGCGGAGGCGCTGCTCATCTCACCTTGCAATTCCCCATCTCGTCGTCGCTGCTGTCTTCAACCTTGAGAGCAAGAGAGAGCTCCACCGCTTGGCCATTTCTACTAGCTTCCACCTTTCGATATCCCAAACCCGCCATGGCGCCGACGAGGTTGAAGCAAGCTGCCGCTCCGACCACAAAGAAGAAGGCCAAGAAGCCCGCCGACCCGAGGCACGGAAACGGAAGGAAGCTGTCGCATCGGCGCGGAAGACTCGGGTTGGCTTCTACCCATCCATGCTGATCGCCAATGAGCTCATCAGGAAGTACGCTTATATGTGAGGGAAAGAGACCACGGTGCACACCGCGCCGGTGGTGCTCGCTGGCGTCAGCAAGCCTGGCACAGAGAAGTACCCGTTCTTCACGGCGTACTTCTATTGTGGGCTTGTCCCCCCCCACCCATTTTCTGCCTTTTTCACAGATTTTATGTTCACGTATGGCTTGAAACTCTTCGATTTTATGCCAAACGTCGTCACCACCATGTCTGTCTTCGCGCACATGTGCTAGAATTTTGTCGGAGTAGTGCCCGATGTGGCTCTGTTCCAGCATTATTTCTATCCGCGCATAGAAAGGGACGCCCTCTCCGGCAGTGTCACCTGGATCCCCTGCGCCAACCACAAGGAGGTATACCCCATCGGCAATCTGCAGAAGAAGTGGGAAGAATGGCGCGGAGAATGGTTCTACATGAAGGAGAAGGAATACCCTGAATTCTGCAAGCCCCAGAAAGAGTTGCTGGCCCACAACAAGGAGTGGAGTTATCTTGATGGGCACGATGTCAAGCTCTCCATTGCCACCACTTGCATCCTCGGCTTGAAGGTTGCCGGGCTCACCATCGAGATGGTGGGCACAGATTTCCTTCGGCGCCGCATCGCGCCCCTGCAGGACCAGGGGCGCTTAGCCTGGCAATTTGTCAACGCCGCCGATGTCATGCTGTTCTACACTGGTTTGGGCTCCAACCTAGTGGTGACGGAGCTCTCCTGCCTCTGCCATCAACTCCTCCGCACAGATGGCAAATTCATGCTACCGCCCTCCATCATCCCCCTCTGCAACAACTCCGCTAAGGATGACATCCTGGCGATGATGTCGGCCTGCAACGCACACGGGGTAGACCCCACATGGCAAGCGTCGGCACCAGAGGTGGTGCACGTGTGGTTCAACATCTTGTCGGGAGGGCCGTCCGGGAGCAAGATCAACTCATCCACGAAAACACCGATGAAGAAATTGAGTAGATCGGTCGAAGGACCGTGGAGGCGGGTTGACGGCAGGTCGCAGCAGCTCTGGTTATGCCATGGTCGATGAGGAAGGCGGAGACGCCAGCGACGAGGAGGAAGAGGAGGAGGAGGAAGAGGCGTCGGCAACAGAATTGCCGAAGGAGCTAGCCAAGGGTAAAGGGAAGGAAGTCGTCCAAGAGCTAGGAATTAAGGAGCCCCCAGCTCCAATTGCGCCAAGGAAGAGGCCCCGCGCTCTCTAGAAGGCGTCCAGTGGGGAGCTAGTTCGTCCGCCACTACCGACCAAAGAACAGGAGGAGGAGGACCACACTGCTGACGTTGCCCGTACATGGTGGACGTGGCGCACAATCTCAAAGCGTCCGGCAGGGGCTTCCACCAAGGCAGTAGGGTCTTCCCGCAGCGCCGCGTCTTCGTCTCACGGCCGGACTCCTACTCCGCCACCCGCTCCTGCTGCCGAGCAGAAGCCCATCTGGGACTTGTTTTTCCTCAGCAGCTCGGAGGAGGAGGAGGAAGAGTAAGCGCTCGCCTTCATCCTTATTAATCTTGAATCCTTGATGCATCTATTTTTCTCAACCTTGTTGGTGTCGTCTTGCGAGGACCAATAGACCTTGGTGCATCGAGCGGACAAGAAGGCCAAGACTCCTTTTGCTGCGGAAGGAATGATAAGCTCCACGCCGGAGGCGGATGTCTTGGAGATATGTCCTAGAGGCAATCATGTATGATGATATTTCCTATGTGTTTATGAATAAAGATAGTCCTTGGACATTATCAATGATGTGTATTAACAAGTACGTGACTTGTTTGTGAGACTATTCATTGTATAATGACTTTCCTAAATGGTCCCTAGTCGAAAGGGTTGTGTTGATGCACAGCCAGTTAGACTAGCATATGAAACGGTGGATGGTCCGGTCTCACTGACCATGTTGCATTGGATGCTAGCCGGATAATATGGACTCAGAAAGATCTGGTCGGATTCGACGTAGTCGGATCCGAGTCGAGATAAGGTCTGAGTTGGACAGACCCGACTATGAGATGCGGCGATAGGTCATCTGTGAGTCTCTAGTACAACATGCGTTCTATGTCCTAAGACGTGAGCTAACGCATGTACTCGGGATGTTGATAGACCTGCTTTGGGCCGACCAATCGGTACTCTGTAACTGGGTAGTTATAAAGGTGGGTTTCGGGCTTGTCCTGACCCATGATGCGAGACATGGTTGAGCAAGATGGGATTTGCCCCTCCGATCAGGGGAGATATACTCGGGGCTCCTCGGGTGATCCGACCTGGATAAGCATGGCCATGCGATGAGGATTATGAGATAATCAGAAGTGTTGGTCGGATTCATCGGAACGAGAAAGAGGTCATGCTGCAATAAGGATGACCATGTCGCCTTGAGCATGACAACATATATCGTATGGCAAAGGGAACAGAAGTATGAAATATAGGTTCGCCTAACCAGCTTCATCGGACGCTTGGAGTCGGGACGCTCTGCTAGAGGCTGCTACCGACTAGTCGAGCTAGATGTCATCTGACTCGCGACCCAGTGAACGAGAACCTAAGGGGTCGCGCGCTTAAGTGAAGGAACACGTGGGCTTTAGGATCCGTGCGATGCCCAAGAGTTGAGCCCGCGACGGATGCCTTTATATAGTGGAGGTGTGGCACACCCATCTGGTTGATCGCTTCGGCACCGTCATTAGGGCTTTCCATGCGTTGCAACTAGCCACCTCCACTCGCCGTCGAACTGTGTGATCGGACCTAGCAGTCCGCCGCACGGTGTTCCTCCTGCACGCGCGGAGTACCATTAGAGGCGGTGCACTTGCGCCACTCCGGTGAACCTGTATGTGGGATCCGGCGACCGGCTATTCGAGGGAGATCAGACGAGGAGGAAACGGACCTCGCGGACGCGATGCCCCAACTCTACTTCCGCTGCACAACACTACGCGTCTAGTGATAACGATCAGTGATCCATCTCTGTAGCATGTTCTCGGATGTTTTGCGTGTAGGAAAATTTTAATTTGCATCCGATGCACCTATGGTAGAACCCAACAGTGGTATCAGAGCCTCTGCTATAGGTTTTGGTTTCAGATCGGATGCATATTTGATATGTGGAGGCGGCAGATGAGATCTATTGTCGTTCATGAGATCGGATATGTGCACGGTTGATGAGATCAACAGCACATGGGGATCATTGAGGCTATGTTTTCTATCCATCAAAATCGACGAGGTCGTGACACAACCTACCCGTACCGGTCGGTATCCGCCATCGGAGTTAACAGTGAAACGTAAATCTGAATCGGGTTCGCGATGATCGATAAGATCGGTCAGATCAGAAAATTCGGCGTGATCGGAGTACAGATTCGATCTGTGGTTTCTGAAAATGTCGGGCGCTGCCACTTCGAACCCCGCCCGCTTGTATTTCGTACACAATCACACAAACTGGTAGAATGCAATTCTAGGCATAACTTTGTTTTGCAGGTTTGATGTGAATAGTATGGCTCATATGTATGTGATGCATGTGTGTAATTTAACATGACCTGCGTGTCATGATTGTTAGCCGGCATGAGCCAAAGTGTTGTCATTATATGGTATAATGATATGCGTGTCGACTTGTGATTCTCAGTAAAATTCATTACTAGTTGTAGTACTTGGAGGACAGAGATCAAGTTCGATGCTTTGGCGTCCTTGTGTGACGAACAAGACGGAGTTCCGCCTTGGTCATCGGAGTTGGAGCCGGCCTGGAAGGATGTCCATGAAGGAGCCACACTATTTCACATATTTATGTTTATATGTGATTAATATTTCTTCTTGTTTCTATGCATGTTAAAATGGCAGAAAGATCCCTCATTAATATCAAGCACATTGCCATTCCGAATGTTGCACCTTCGCACGTCAAGTACGTCTAATGGTGGGCTCAGAAAATTGAGGTGCCACTAGGTGTCCTTGAACTGGAGGGTTCGTGTCGGACACGGAAATGCACTACATCAGGTTAACTTGACAAGGCTATCAAAACGGTTTTAGGCCTTGTGGCAAATAAGGTCGGAAGCCGGGGTATAAGATACCTACCTGACCGACAGGAGTCGTATAGAGATACGATTAGCAACGAGTTTCTTACCGAATAGGCAATTTGGCCAGCAGTGATGCTAAAGCTCACTAGTCGCTTGCGCTAGTCGGATCTTGAATCACTGAGAGTTTGCGGAGGGATGCCGACTTCAGTGGGAGTAGTTCTATTTAAGGCTTGAATTACTCTACATAAACACATTGCTTAGTAATTGCATATTTTCTGTTGTAGATCAATGGCACCACCTGCTCAACCCAACTTTGCATTGAAATCAATTCTGGAAAAGGATAAACTGAATGGAACAACTTTACCACCTGGTATAGAAATTTGAGAATTGTTCTCAAGCACGATAAAAAGGAACATGTTCTAGAGGATCCACTTCCAGAGGTACCTGCCGATAATGCTAATGCCACAACCAAAAATGCCTACCAGAAACTCGTTGATGAATCAAACGAGATCAGCTGCCTCATGCTGGCTTGTATGGAGCCCGATTTGCAACAACATTTCGAAAACATTCAGGCTTTCTATATGATCGAGAGTCTCAAGAGCATGTTTCAGGTGTAGGCTAGGACCGAAAGGTTCACCGTCTGGCTATCCTTGACGGATTGTAAGCTGAAAGAGGGTGATCCACTGAGCCCGCATGTGATCAAAATGATCGGGTACGTGAAAGCTTTGGATCGGTTAGGCTTCCCACTTGGGGACAAGCTGTCCACGGATGCAATTCTGGGTTCTCTTCCACCTAGCTATGGGACGTTCATCTCGAACTATCATATGCATGACATGGATAAGAAGCTCACTGAATTGCATGGGATGCTCAAGGTGGCAGAGCAAGATATTAAGAAAGGCACGCATCAAGTGTTGATGGTGCAGAACTCGGCTAAGTTCAAGAAGAGTTCACAAGAGTTGATTTTTCCAATACTAATAATAATGATTTTATTAGTACTCCGATTGCTCCTCCCGCCACTATTGTGGAGTCTTGTGATATTAATGCCGCTTTGTTGAATCTTGTCATGAAAGATCAATAATGAGGATGCCGCGTCTCATCTAAACACATTCGTAGAATTGTGTGATATGCAAAAGAAAAAAAGATGTGGACAATGATATAGTGAAGTTGAAATTATTTCCTTTCTCCTTGCGGGATCGTGCAAAAATTTAGGTTTCTTCTTTGCCTCGCAATAGTATTGATTCTTGGAATAAGTGCAAGCATGCTTTTATTACTAAGTATTTTCCGCCCACGAAAATTATTTCCCTTAGAACACAAATCATGAATTTTAAGCAACTTGAGCATGAACATGTTGCACAATCTTGGGAAAGAATTAAGTTGATGCTAAGAAATTGTCCTACTCATGGTTTAAATCTTTGGATGATCATACAAAAAATTTATGCAGGATTGAATTTTGTCTCTAGAAATCTTTTAGATTCCGCCGTGGGTGGCAATTTTATGGAAATTATTTTGGGAGAAGCTACTAAATTGCTAGATAATATTATGGCTAATTATTCACAATGGCATACTGAAAGAGCACCTACTAGCAAAAAGGTTAATTAGGTTGAAGAAATTAGTACTTTGAGTGAAAAAGTTGATGCTTTAATGAAGTTGGTTGCTAGTAAAAATGCTCCTATTGATCTTAATGGTGTGCCTTTGTCTACCTTGATTGAAAAAAATAGTGATTCCATAGATGTTAATTTCATCTCACGAAACAATTTTAATAACAATGCTTATAGAGGTAATTTTAATCCCACGCCTTTTCCTAGAAATTCCTCTAATAATTATAGCAATTCCTATGGTAATTCTTCTTACAATAATAATAGAAACCCCTCTCATCTTGAGAGTAATATTAAAGAATTTATCAATGCGCAAAAACTTTTCAATACTACGATAGAAGAAAAGTTGAATAAGATTGATGATATGTCTAGAAGCATTGATAGAATTTCTCATGATGTAGAAAATCTCAAGTTGAAAGCTTTTGCACCTAAGATTGATGAATCAATTAAAGCTTTATATGTTTCTATGGATGAAAGTAAGAAAAGAACCGCTATGCTTAGAGCTAAAAGAGAATTTTTAGAACAAGCCTTTTCTAGTAATTGCTTTCAGAAAAATGATGAAGATCTTAAAGTGATTAGTGTTTCATCTATTGATTCCTTGTTTGGTAATATTAAAATTGATGATAAAGGGACTGAAGTAGAGTCAACTTTAGCTAGAAGGCGTCCCAATAATTTGGAGGGTGAAAATCTTGATAAAAAAATTGATGAAAGTGGGTTTGAAGAGGTCAAAACTTTAGATGTGCCCACTATTTTGGATTGGAAAGACTTTAATTATGATAGTTGCTCTTTGATTGAATGTATTTCTTTGCTGCAATCCATGTTAAATTCACCCCATGCTTATGAACAAAATAAAGCTTTTACTAAACATATTGTTGATGCCATGATGAAATATTTTGAAGAAAAGTTGTGGTTAGAGATTTCAATTCCTAGAAAATTACATGATGAATGGGAACCTACCATTAAGGTCAAGATTAAAAATTATGAGTTCTTTGCTTTATGTGATTTCGGTGCTAGCGTTTCCACGATTCTGAAATCTCTATGCGATGTGCTTGGTCTTACCAATATTGAAGAATGATCTCTTAATTCGCACTTGGCGGAATCTACTATTAAAAAGCCTTTGGGAAGAATTAATGATGTTCTTATTATTGCAAATAGGAACTATGTGCCCATATATTTTATTGTTATTGATATTGATTGCAATCCGTCTTGTCCTATTATACTTGGTAGACCGTTTTTACACACTATAGGTGCCGTGATTGATATGAAAGAAGGCAATATTAAATTTCAGTTTCCACTAAGAAAGGGTATGGAAAACTTCCATAGAACAAGAATTAATCCACCATATGAATCAATCATGAGATCATCCTATGGAAGAAAAACCAAAGATGACAATACTTGAATCTATGATTTATGCCTAGCTAGGGGCGTAAAACGATAGCGCTTGTTGGGAGGCAACCCAATGAATAAATTTATTTTCATCTTTTTCTTTCTATTTTTGATGTTGACACAATTATGCCTATGTTATGATTGTGTTTTTGTGTTTTATTTAGTGTTTGTGCCAAGTAAAGCCTTTAGGATGATTCATAAGATGAGTAGAAACAATGCTGAATCTGAATGAGAAACTTTGCCTCCAGTGCGCGAATTTTCGTGTTTTAGTGGAGCATTATAATGAGCTGTTCTGTTTAAGATAGATTCCTAAGTTTTCAGAATTTTCCTAAGTTTTCAGAATTTTTAGAGTTACCGAAGTATGGTTAGAGTACAGATTACTACAGACTGTTCTGTTTAAGATAGATTCTGTTTTTGTTGCATTGTGTGCTTGATTTGATGAATCTATGGGTTCTATTGAAAGGTATAAGCCATGGTAAAGTTAAAATGCAGTAGATATAATGCAATAATAAATTTTTAATGAGTTTGCAACAATACTTAAAGTGGTGATTTGCTTTATTATACTAACGGATCTCATGAAGGTTTTGTTGAGTTTTGTGTGATTGAAGTTTTCAAGTTTTGTGTGAGATCACGATGGATGAAGGAATAAGGATTGAAAAGAGCCTAAGCTTGGGGATTCTACCGCACCCCCAAGATCATATCCAAAGAGAAACAATCAACTAATCTTGGGGATGCCCCGAGTGGCATCCCCTCTTTCTTCTAATGACCATCGGTATTTTACTTGGAGCTATATTTTTATTCGTCGCATATCATGAGTTTTGCTTGGAGCGTCTTGTATTATTTGAGTCTTTGATTTTTTTTTGCTTTTTATTTTGTCACTAGTATCCTTGATGTACACACCTATTTGAGAGATCCAAAATTATGCTATGATTTGTTAGAATTGCTCTATATGCTTCACTTAAATTTTTTGAGCTATGGAATTGCTCTAGTGCTTCACTTATATCTTTTTAGGCATGGTGTGCTTTGCAATTTTGAAGAAATACTCTCATGCTTCACTTATATAAATTTGAGAGTTAGTAAATTTTGAAGAAATCCTCTCATGCTTCACTTATACTATTTTGAGAGATGAAACTTTTATGCTCATGTTCTTCACTTAATTTTTTTTGAGCTTGTCAAAAGCAATGGAAATATATGAAACTAGTCCCAAAATGATGGATATTCAAGGGGGATATAATGAAAAATTTCATGAAGATCATTGGAAAAATTAAACTTGATTCCTTGTAATAGTTTTGAGACATGATGATAGTGATATTTGAGTCATGTTAGTGAGTAATTATGCTTTAGTAAGAATATTGGTGTTAAGGTTTGTGATTCCCCATGCAAGCACGAAAGTCAATAGTTATGCAATGAAATTACATCCTACTTATGGTGCATTATTCGGTGTTAGTTATGCTCAATGCCCATTTATGTGAATTTTTGTTTCTTGGTTGGTTGCTTCTCAATCTATTTGCTAGCCTCCACTTGTACTAAGGAAATATTACTAGTGCATCCAAAATCCTTAAACCCAGTTTTGCCTTATGAGTCCACCATACCTACCTATATGCGGTATTTCCATGCCGTTCTAAGCAAATTTGTATGTGCCATCTCTAATTTTCAAAATAAATTTCCTTTTTGTGTGCTCGTACCGCTCATGAAACGGTAGGGGGTATCCAATATTTTTCCATGCTAGATGTGTTATTCTCAAGATGAGTGTTTATTCACTTATCATTGCACGAGAGTACGGCTGTAATAGGGATGCCCAGTCCCGAAATGAAAAAGAAATTTACTTTTTGTGTCAAATAATAATTTCTTTGGAAAGTGTTGGTATGGAAGGCAACCATGGATACGGATAGCCATGGATTGTGAAAGAATGGTGGAAAAAGGAATAAACTTTACTTTATGTTTGGGAACCGCCTATGATATATATAGCATGGAAAGTATTGAGAACAACTTTGTCGTTTTCGTTGATAGGAAAGGCATGCCACCCAAACTATTTTTCTCTCTCAATTTAAATTTTGAGCTCTAGCACCTCTACAAATCCCTACTTCCCTCTGCGATGGGTCTATCTATTTACTTTAGGCAATTTTTATTTTTATTTTGAGTCTCCATCTTCTCTTATAAAGCACCAACGAGGGGGCACTATGATCATACTTGTGCATTGGGTGTAGTTAATATTTGAGTGTGTTTCTTGAATGGATCAATGATTGAGCATGATGGGCTAGGGATAATTTTCTTTAGTGTTGATATTTTGAAAGACATGGTTGCTTGTTGGCATGCTTGAGTATTAAAGTCTTTATGTCAAAACTAGACTATTGCTTTGAACCATCTAGAAGTCCAAATGTCCTTGCAACAAAAGAAAAGAATAAGTGATGAACATGTTAGGCAGCATTCCACATCAAAAATTCTGTTTTTATCATTTACCTACTCGAGGACGAGTAGGAATTAAGCTTGGGGATGCTGATACGTCTCCAACATATCTATAATTTTTGCTTGTTCCATGCTGTTATATTATCATTCTTGGATGTTTTACAATCATTTTATAGCAACTTTATATCATTTTTTGGGACTAACCTATTGACATAGTGCCAAGTGTTAGTTGCTATTTTTTGCTTGTTTTTTTACTTTGCAGAATATCAGTACCAAATGGAGTCCAATCGCGATGAACCTTTTTGGAGATTTTTTTGGACCAAAAGAAGGCCAGTGGGCCAAAGAAGTAACCAGGAGGGAGCCCAGGCCGCCCACAAGACACCAGGGCGCGCCAGGGGCCCCAAGCGCGCCCTAGTGGGTTATGGCCGCCTCGGGAACCTTCTCCACCGCCTCTGAGCACTATAAATACCCAAATATTCCAGAAACCCGAGAGGAGTCGACGAAAAATACTTCCAGCTGCCGCAAGTTCCTAAACCACGAGATCCAATCTAACACCATCACGGAGGGGTTCATCATCCTCATTGGTGCCTCTCCGATGATGCGTGAGTAGTCCACCATAGACCTACGGGTCCGTAGGCAGTAGCTAGATGGCTTCCTCTCTCTATTTTGATTCTCAATACAATGGTCTCTTGGAGATCTATTTGATGTAATGACTTTTTGTGGTGTGTTTGTTGGGATCTGATGAATTTTGAATTCACGATCAGTTTCTATCCATGAATATTATTTGAGTCTTCTTTGATCTCTTACATGCATGATTACTTATAGCCTCGTATTTCTTCTTCGAATCTTTGGTTTAGTTAGGCCAACTAGATCGATTTTTCTTGCCATGGGAAGAGGTGCTTTGTGATGGGTTCGATCTTGCGGTGTCCTCTCCCAGTGACAGAAGGGGCAGCGAGGCACGCATGTATCATTTATATTAAGGATAACAAGATGGGGTCTATTCCTACATGAATAGATCTTGTCTACATCATGTCATCGTTCTTATTGCATTACTCCATTTTTCCATGAACTTAATACACTAGATGCATGCTGGATAGCGATCGATGTGTGGAGTAATAGTAGTAGATGCAGAATCATTTTGGTCTACTAATCTTGGCCGTGATGCCTATATAATGATCATCGCCTTGGATATCGTCATGATTATTTGATCTTCTATCAATTGCCCAACAGTAATTTGTTCACCCACTGTGTCCTATACTCATGAGAGAAGCCACTAGTGAAACCTACGACCCCCGGGTCTACTTTTCCAACATATTGCTTTCCGATCTATCTTTGTGCCGCTTTTGTTTTCAGATCTATTATTCCAAAAACCCAAAAATACCTTGCTGCACTTTTTATTTGCCTTTTTTATTTTGTGTTCTTGTTAGATCTATCTATCCAATCTATCACAACCTAATCTATCTTTTTACCGTGGAGAGATTGACAACCTCTCTTTCGCGTCGGGTTGCAAGTATTTCTTCTTTGTGTGCAGGTGTTGTTTACATAGTGTTGCGTGATCCTCCTACTGGTTTGATACCTTGGTTTCATAACTGAGGGAAATACTTACGTTGTTGTGATGCATCATCCCTTCCTCTTTGGGGAAATACCGACGCAGTCTCAAGCCACGTCAAGCTGCAGAGGATGCCGGCAAGGAATCTGCTGAGGAGGTGACCCCGGTGGTGGCCACAGAAACTGAAGACATTTCTGTCTCAGGAGCACCCGGCAAGGGCATGCTCATCGAGGTGGGGGCACCGAGCATGGCTATCGCCTGTCCATCGACATCTGTAGTGCCTTCGCCCAGCAGGTTCCTCAAGGTTGGCGACCTGCAGTTCGCCAGTGCTCCCGGCAAGGACATCCTTGAAACTTTCATCGAGGGGAAAACCCTTGACAGCGTTGTCGCCACGGTTGGAGGGGCAGTCACTGTTGACCCATTTGGCGGCAACGACGAGGCCAAGGAGCACGTCATCCTTCTCCCCATCAGCAAGAATTTCCCGCATCTCCAGACCCATTATGCTAGCCGCTCAGAGAGGTTGGACCGCCGGAAAGCCATTCTTGCCAACACAGAGGTCGAATTGCATACACGCCTCAATGAAATGCAGGCCTGGTTTACTGAGTGCCACCAAGGCCTCACCACCCATCAAGCCCAACTCGCCAAAGCTATGGAGGAGTTTGTCTTGGAGAAGGCTGAGGCAGATATGGCGCTGGAGGAGGCTGAGCAAAGAATCGTTGCCGCTGACGCCGATCTCATTAAGCACAAGGATACCCTCGACTCCCATCAGGGGGATCTTGCCGCGCGGGAAGCAGCTATCGCCACCAAAGTCGACACCCAACTGGCGCAACAGATCCAGGAGCTGGAGTTGAAGCACAAGGAGTCCATCAAAGCCTAAGCCATAGAGCCTTCCGGCAAGCTTCAAAAGGATGTCGGGGTTGTTGAAGTTGTTGAGGCCGCCAAGGTTTAGTTGGATAACAAGGTGCGGCAGCTAGAGCTAGACCTTGCCGCTTCTTGCAAGGAAATCTCCGAGTCGAAAAATGCATAGAAGGAAGCTCACACCTTAGGGGAACTGGAGACGACGATCTCGGACAAGACTCAAGAGCTCACTGCCGCCGCCAATTCAATTATTGATCTGAAGCTGAAGTTAAGCACCTTGGAAGAGCACCTTGAGGGCCCTGCTCGAAGAAGTGTGGAAGAGAAGGAGCTGCTCACCTCTGCCGCTCACTCCTCCGATGAGCTGAAGAAGAACTTGGCGCTCTGGACGGAGCAGCTCATGAACATAGCCGACAACCTCTCCACCTAGTTTGCCGCCATGGGCTTTGAAAAGTGGAAATTCTCCAGCGACGGCAGGGAGGTGGAGAGTGTTAGGTTGTCCCTTTTCTTCGAGGGGCTTGTCGAGGCGTTGGAGAAGCATGAGGAGGATCAGGATTCTGAGGACGTCAAGGAGTTGTGTGAGCTCTACCGCGACATCATCCACAAGATTCTGGTGAAAGTGGCCTTCCGCAATACTGGAATCAACCTGTCCAAGGCCTTCACCAAGCTGCCAAAGGATGCTGACACCAGTGCTTCGGAAGCTCTTGTCGCGCCTATCTTCGAGAGGGTCGGTCCGTCAAGCTGAAGGAGTAAAAACCCTTCCTGCTTCATCATTGCCGCCAGTGTCGCGCATGCATCAAAAACAATTATATTTGATTAGGACTGCACCTGTATTTTATGGATGTAATATATTTTATCTGTTTGAATGAATAGCCATTGTTCCTCATGCTTGATTCCACACTTGTATGTTTCTGATCCCTACGCTTTCCGAAAATACTTTCTGGTGCGCACATTCTTGCCGCGAACGCTTTAGGAAAGGATCCTTAGCAACCTGCTAGAAATGTCGCTGTTGGCAAGACCACTTTGTCGTCCTTAGTGTAGCCAACTTGGTTGCTGAGAAGACTTGAAACAACCTAGGAGTGCGACAGATTTCGGCAAGGGTCCATCGCGTGCAGATTTTCTCATACAAATGGAAAAATCGCTCAAGGAAAAAGACATTTACAACAAAGAATTTAAAGCTTCACAACTTAACTTTCCTTTGGGCTGCCTTGGGCATCCCCAAGATTAGGATATTTTCCGCTCCTTATTCCTTTATCCATCGTGATAGCACCCAAAACTTGAAAACTTTAGCACACAAAACTCAACACGAAACTCATATGCTCCGTTAGTATGATACGTAAATCAAAAACTTTAGGTATTTTTATAAATTGATTCATATTTTATTATTGGATAAGGTACTGTATTCTAACTTCTCCATGGCTTATACCCCCCCCCCCCCCCGATACAATCCATAGCATCATCAAAACAAGAAACTATGCAAGCAAAAACAAAATCTGTCTAAAACAGAACAGTCTGTAATGATCTGCGCAATCACCATACTTCTGTAATTCCGATCAAAAAGATGTTCTCGTAAAATCAGAGAAATTCTGCAGTAGACACAAAAGTTTCTGTTTTTGCACCGTATCAATTCTACTTATCACGAAAGTCATCCCAAAAACTTTACTTGGCACAAACACTAATTTAAATATAAAAACACAATCATTACAGTAGCAATAATCATGTTATCACACCATGACATAAAGTATTGGGTTGTCTCCCAAAAAGCTCTTTCTTTATAGCCATTCAGATAGGCTTGGGATAATAATGATGCTCACATAAAAGACAAGAATTTAAGCACAAAGAGAGCATCATAAAACATGTGTCAAACACATTTAATTCTAACATACTTCCTATGCATATGCAATTTATAAGGAAACAAATTATCAAGACAAGGAGTGTCTAGCATATGCAAATAGGAAGAATGAAGCATTAAGAATTTGAACATCAAGAGAGGTACTTGTACAGGAAAATTCCTATAACCACATTTTCCTCTCTCATAGTAATTACATGTAGGATCATAATAAAATTCATAATACAACTATCATATAAAATATTATCATCATGATCCACATGCATAAAAAATTATAATCTTCCAAGATAGTGGGAATAGCATCAACTAAAGTCATGACCTCTCCAAACCCACTTTTATAAAAAAAAATCATAAGATTGATCATTCTCCAAAATAGTGGGAACATTATTACCTAAAGTTGACGCACTTCCAAACCCACTTCTAGTAGCATTGCAAATATCATCATCGATAGTAGATTCATCATGAAGCTCAGAATTCTCAAGATCAGAAGAAACATCATGATTATCACCCCCAATCTTGATCATTAGCACAATTAACATTCATAGAATTTATACTAACAAAATTGCAATCATGCTTTTCATTAAAAGGACTATCATGAATCATTTTATAAATTTCTTTTAACACTTCATCACAATTTTTAGATTCATGATTTTCAAGCAAGACCTCATAAAGATAATCTAGTGCACTCTCACTAGCAATTGGTTCAACATTAACGGGTCTTTTGAAAAGATTTGCTAGTAGATGAGGATCCGTTTATCTTTAAAAAAATTGTTTTTACTTTCTGTTTTGGTGAGACAAAGATAAAGATAACATAACTAGGCAAGTAAAAAGTAGAAAAGGTGAATGATAATTTGTGCGAAGGTACTTGATAAGAATTTGATGATGCTCCCTAGCAATGGTGCCAGAAATCCTTCCAGATACTTGTAAAATGTGTTTGGATTTTCCCCGAAGAGGAGGGGATGATGCAGCAAAGCAAAGGTAAGTATTTCCATCAGTGAGATCCAATGTTATCAAACCAATAGGAGAACCACGCAAATTCCCGCCTTCAGCGCCTACGCACAAAGAGCAAACATTTGCACCAATGCGGGCAAGAGGGTTGTCAATCCCCTTGAACTTGTTACTTGCAAGCGATAAGTAGCGATAGATAGATAATTTGATAAATAGAAATTGTGAATAAAAAGAAAGAAAATAATGGCAGCAAGGTATCTAGAGTTTTTGTAAATATAATTGTGAGGAGACCCGGGGGCCATAGTGTTTGCTAGAGGCTTCTCTCTCGAAGAAGGTATACGGTGGGTAACAAATTATTGTTGGGCAATTGATAGAAAAGTGCATAGTTATGCAATATTTATTCATGACAATGATCATTGTCGGCATACGATGATCTATGGGCCGGCAAGGCCCCTTTCGTGGTTCGGCAAGGGAGGTCCTCTAGCGCTTAGAGCATCACCGGACACTGCACATGCGAGGGTTAAGACAGGTTCGGGCCACCGGAGCGTAATACCCTACGTCATGTGTGGTGTGGTTTATTCAAGTTCATAGTACATGAGCATCACGACCCGGCAAGGATGCTCCAGGAGCATTGCTACGTGTGTAAATGAACTAAGCGTCGACCTTTCTAAAGGTATCCATGGACCTCCTTTTATAATCTAAGGGGTTACCACAGTGGCTAAAATGGTCTTTACATAGAGTAAACAATGTGTATCCGCCTGCCAAAATCGGTGGCAACAGCGATAGTGGGAAATACCTAACTTTGATGGACTAGGACAGGTGCATTAAATGCGTCGTGAGGTGGCGCACTGGCAACGTCTTCAGGCAAGGGTTGCCTCTCCTTCTGTGCCATTCGCCCAACTACCTCTTATTCTTCCGCCACGCCATAGGACGGGTGTCATTAAAGCTCTCCTGTAATCCTGGTGAGTTGCCACGGGCCTCGACCAGCTCCACCTAAATGCTTGCCCGCTTGACAGCTAGGCGATGTAGACAACCAGCCTGGCGGTGTGGAGCAATGGCTTGGCGGGCGGAGGCTTCAGCGGGTGCCTTAGTAGTAGAGTCCTCCGGCAAGGAGGGCTTGCCAGTTCGCTCGGGTCTTCGTACGAAGAGGCTTGGCGTCCAGATCCAGCCCGGGAGGGCCTTGCCGATCCGGAGGCCACTGTTGTCTGGTGCACAAGTCAGGGTACTAAGGGCTCCGTTCTTTAGTACACCGATAGGAGCCCCCGGGCCTGGGCCACACTTGTGTTTGTGACATTTGTTGGGCTAGGCCCAAAAATAGTGCACAGGCACACGCGACCGCAATTACCTGCGGTTAAGATGATTTTTTGCTTCTCCCATGACGTGCATTGACTGCGGGTCGTAGGAACAATGGAGCGAAGCGGTTGCCTCGAGGAGTCGCGCCAGAAAGGCCGTGGCGCGGGGTCCCACATGAAGCTTGGTATTGGGGGACAGAAGCGGTCGCTCAGGAACCGTGTTTGCCATTGGATAGTCGGCTTTCGAACTGTTCCACGCCGCTTGAGTTCCTTTGCCCCTTCCGCTCTGTCTTCCCTCCTTCCACTGCATCCCGCGTGACATGTGTCATATGCGGGGTCTAGTATTGGCTGGGAGGGGCGGCCGCTAGCGTTGGCTGTGTGCTTGTGCGCCCTCGCCCCGGGTCGCGAAGAGCCAGCCCCTCCTCTTCCCGGTCCCTATCTACCATTCTTAAGAAGTTGCTCCCCACTACTCCCTATTCTCTCATCATGCACACTGTCCACATCAGCAATGTGCCACATCATCCTATATACCATGGAGCTTATCCACCACACCACACATCTTACCACACCTGCCACCTCCTGCCATGTCAGCAATACTTAACATGCAACTTTCCATTACCAGCGTACAGGATACACACAGATCGATCAAAAAAAGAGCAGATTGTACACTTGCCCTCTCTCCGTTTCCACTTTCTAGCCATAAATCACGCATGCCTGTCTCCCTCTTAAATAAACACAAAACGATCGACCCTATCTCTCCCCCTAAAAAATGACACCAATTTTCTACTCTATCTACAGTGCGGCGGCTGTAAGATGATCTGTGCAGCATGGCGCTCCCCCGGTACGTCTGTTGGTGCTGCTGCTCACCTCCGCGACTCTTTGAAAATCTGTAGGTATGTTCTCCTTTTGTGTCTATGTTCCAGCTATGGCAGGTACGATGTCGCTGGAGAGGTCAGTACCGTCCGGTTCCAGTAGAATCAGACCGGCTGTCGGTGAGTTTCCAATCTGAAGGTCGCTTTATTTTGATCATCTTGTAAATAATGAATTGGGCGATGCTGGGCAGGGCCTCAGCTCTCAGCCATGGCATGGCGTGGCATTTTTTTCCTCGAAGGAGTGCCTGGTTTACAGGAGTCCATCGAATTTTAATCTTTTTCCTTTTCATGCACGAAGGAGCGCATTGATGCGACGCCCAGCAGAGCATCAACCATGGCGTGGGGTTTTTTCTTTTCTCCTGGAAGGAACGTCTAGTGTACAGGAATCCTTTCCTCTAAATTTAGAACTATGGTGTTTCTAACAATATACAGTACAAGTTTGTAAATTGCTCCACTGAACAGGTTAGTATACAAAGTGCTCTTCCCATCAGGTTATTCTCAGGCATGGCGTGGAGGTTTTCCTTTGGTCCTGGAAGTTAGATGATATTTCTAACAGTATATAAGTTTGTAAATTGCTCCATTGAACAGGTTAGTATACATAGTGCTATTCCAATCAGTTCATTTTGTAAGCACTACAACTTTAATCCATCATTTGATATGCCTTTGCAAAGTCTAGATAGATATAGAACAATCCGAATTTAGTATCTGCATATCTTAAATATGTTAGGATTTTACCTGCTATTTTATTTGCGAAGCGCATATAAGTAGATTCCCATTAACCGATTCATGCTATGATTTGCTACTGTAGCCAAATAAGTTATTTCATGCATTACATCCTGCCTATATGTGTTTCTAATTCTCTATTAAGTTTGACATATTGTTGTTAATTGCATGCAAAACATCCGGCCCATATGTGTTTCTTATTCTCTATTAAGTTTGACATATTGTTGTTAATTGCCCTAAGAGATCTTGATTTTGCATTTGTATACATTTTTCTTACCTGCTACATCCTTCCCATTTGAGAAGGTGTTTCTTTTAGCAAGGTCCCGCGACAACGCATGGGGCAACATCTAGTTAATAGGAGGGCCGAGGCAGAGCGCTGCTCATCTGTGCCCTCCTGCTCTTGCTTACCGACCAGTCCCTTCTCTTCCCTTTCTTCGCCATCTCATCCAGCACGCCATTTTCACCATGGTGAGGAGTCACGGTCGTGCTCATGGGTCCGGCGCCTCCGCGAGGGGCACCCCCTAGATCCCGATGCGGATTGTGGTGACGGCGGCGGGAGTTGGCTCCACCTCCCGTGGAAGGACGACATCCAGGGGCCATGGAGGGGCGGTATCCCGGGGCCGTGGAGGAACGGTTCCGTCCATCCGCGGTGGTCGTAGAAGCGCACCCCTCCCGCAGCCCCATGCGGGGATCCATGCGAAGGAGGAGGTGCAGGAGTTCGTCGTGGCGATCCGCCGATGGCAGCGGAGCTGGCTCCGCCTCCCCGACCCCTTTGTGCGGGACATGGAGAGCAGTCGGCCTCGAGGCTTTTGGCTTTGGGAGGACGGCAGCTGCAACAGGCCCGCTTGGGTGGGCGTCGACCTCTCCGCCGGGAGCGCCATGTTCCTGACACGGGGGTGGAAGTTGTTTGCCCGCTCCCGTGGTCTGGGACCCGGGCACCTTCTCCACTTCAAGTTCGATGGTTCCGCCACCCTCTTCGTGAAGATCTTCAGGGTGTGCCGCGTCCGCCTGGAGTGCTGCGCGAAGAGCTCGAGCGGCAGCGACTACGACTCCTCCAGCGACAACGATGACGACGGCAGCACCTTTGGCATCAAGCGGGAGGACTCTGACTAGACGCGTGTTGCACCATAGTTAGGGCTTAGTACTGATGCGGGAATGGGGTCTCCATCCACGAGACCTCGTTTCCGGATCAATCGCCACAGCATAGTGGCAGATCTCCTTTTGTGTTTAAATCGTACCCAATGTAACCCTACGAGGAAGTGAAGACAAAACATTGGGTATCTTTAGAACATTAATGCTTCGTCATGTGTCTATGAATGTCCATTTCCCTTTACACGACAAAACTGTGCTTGTGCGTTTTCCTGACTCTCGACGCTTGCCGGTGCCCATATTCCTACCGCGGGCGCTTCTAAGGATAGATCCTGAGCACCGTTCCGGTGGTGTAGCTCCCGGCAAGGCCATCCCGTCGTCCTTGTGGCGGCTACTTAAGGTGTTGGGCATGCTTCCAACACCTAAGCATGCAACGATTTCAACAAGGGCCCTTAGCATGCAGGTTTTCTTACACAAGTACCAGCTCATTCGAGAGAAAGGCTCGAAAGTTTTGAAAAGTTTCTGCAACTTAGCTTTTTCTCGTTGCATTTCTTGTTGCTTATCCTTGAACGCGTATGTAGGTATCCGTACCACCTCTCTCCCCGGGAAGACTTGCACGCGGGGCCCCTTCTCCATTTTGAGAAAAAGAAAGAAGAGAAAATAGGAGAGACTAGGAACCTAAGTGGTTCAATAGTGCCCTTATGCAAGTGAAAAATGATCACAACATCTCACATAAGATACATAAAATAAATATGTACTTTGACAAAGAGTTGTAGAACACTTAACTTTATTGACTACGCACAGGGTCATCACCTGGCTTTGTACAAAGGATTACATGCCTTGCCAGCGAACTTGTACAAAAGGGGTTGCCGGGCGGCCCAGCAACCGCGCCTCATGGGTAGAACTTGCGAAGATGCTTGATATTCCACGAGCTTTGCACCGGGGTGCCATCCTCGGTCTCTAGGTGGACTGCGCCAGGCCTGGTGACTCGTACTGCCCGGTAAGGGCCATCCCACTTTAGCGTCAACTTGTTTGATCCCTTCGCGGAGTGAATCCGTCGAAGAACAAGGTCGCCTTCCTCAACACTCCTGGCGCGCACTCTGCAGCTGTGATAGCGGCGCAGAGTTTGCTAGTACCGAGCGGCACACAACACGGCCTGGAGACGATCTTCCTTGAGGAGCATGGCATCATCTTGTCGTTCTTGCTCTTGCCGGTCCTCGTCAAAGGCATGCACTCTCGGTGACCTGCATGTGATTTCTGTGGGGAGTACTGCTTCTGCACCATAAACTAGGGACAAGGGTGTTTCGCCGGTGGCTCAATTTGGTGTCGTTCTGATTGACCAAAGAACCGCTGGGAGTTCATCAATCCAGTGCCTTCCGTGCTTGTGCAGCTTGTCAAATGTTCTTGTCTTGGGGCCCCGCAGCACTTCAGCGTTTGCCCTTTCTACTTTCCCGTTGCTCCTGGGGTGAGCAACTGATTGGAAGCATACTTCGGTGCCAATGTCTTGGCAATACTGCATGAAGTTGTTGCTGGTGAATTGTGTGCCGTTATCGGTGATGATCCTGTTGGGGACACCGAAACGACAAACTATCCCTCTGAGAAACTTGACCACCGCCTGCGTCGTTACCTTTCTCACCGGCTCCAGTTCAGTCCACTTCATGAATTTGTCGATTGCAACAAACAAGAACTCAAAGCCCCCGGTGGCACGGGGGAAGGGCCCAACGATATCGAGCCCCCAGACTGAAAAGGGCCAGGAGAGTGGTATGGTTTGAAGGGCTTGTGCTGGTTGATGTGTTTGCTTGGCATGGTACTAGCATGCTTCACACGTCTTCACCACTGTCAATGAGTCTTGAAGGGTTGTCCGCAAATAGAAACCTTGGCGGAATGCTTTCCCGACAAGGGCCCGTGACCTGATGTGGGAGCCGCGGATCCCTTTGTGTATCTCTGCCAATAGCTGACATCCTTATTCCTGAGAGATGCATTTCAATTTCACACCATTCGGTCTCCTTTTGTATAAGGTGATGTCCACGAACTGGTACATGCTCGACCATCGGGCTACTCTTTCAGCTTCTTCTGGTTCCTTAGGGAGATCTCCGGTCTGGAGCTACTGGACTATCTGATGTGCCCATGCCGGATCCTGTGCCTCGATGACAAGGACTAAAGGCGTTTCTTCCGCCGCGAGGACCCTAGCTTCTATGGCAAATACCATCAGGTCTGCCGGAGCTTGGGGCCCTCTGGCATGCGGTTTGTCATTCCTGGCAACCTTCTTGGCGGCCACTGGTGACTCTGCCAGAAAGTAGTCGCCGGAACTAACTTTTTTCTTCTTGTTCTGCCGCGCTAATAGGGTGACTGAAGGTTGAGTCAATCGGAGTACAGAAGTGCCTGGTTCCACAGGCAACTTCTATGCAGCTCACTTTGATAGGTCATCGGCAATGCTATTCTCGGCACAAGGGACGTGCTCCATTTGCAACCCGTCAAAGCGCTCCTCCAATTTCCGTACTTCGTCAACATATGCCTCCATCAGAGGACTCTACTAGTCTTTATTCACCTGGTGTACAACAAGCTGTGAATCTCCTCGGACTATCAGCTTCTTGATGCCGAGATCAGCTACTATCCATAATCCGGCAAGCAACCCCACGTATTCAGCCGTGTTGTTTGTTGATTCCTCCCCGGGGAAATGCATCTAGATGATATATTTGAGGTGCTCTTCGATGGGTGTTACTAGCAGCACTCCGACACCAGCGCCTTGTAGCAAGAAATCTCCGTCAAAGTACATGATCCATTCTTGAGGTATTTCTTACCGTGAAGGGTTGTTTCTAGAATCTCTTCGTCTGGCGTCGGTGTCCATTCTGCTATGAATTCCGCCAAGGCTCTGCTATGGATTGTTGCCGTGCTCTCAAAGCTCAAGTCAAAGCTGGCTAGTTCCAATGCCCACTTGACGATCCTGTCGGTTGCCTCTGGATTTCTCAAGATGTGTTGCAGTGGAAACCGAGTGATGAAGGTGATGTGATGTGCTTGGAAGTAGTGTCGCAGCTTCCGAGAGGCCATGGGGAGGCCAAAAAGCATCTTCTGCATCCCGGAGTATCTCGACCTAGCACCCTACAGGAGGGAGCTGACGAAATACACTGGCCGCTGCACCATTTTCTTCTTCTGCACAATTTGTTTTTTCTGCTCCTTGGTTTGTTGTGGCTGGCTCAGGCTTGCCGGCCGTGGACTCCGTGGTTTCTGTCTCATCCTCCTCAGCTTCCCTCTCTGCCACCAGCTCAGCACAAACCACTTGGTTTGTTGCCGCCAAATATAGAAGCAATGGTTCCTCCGGTCTTGGCGCGACCAGGACTGGTATTAGGACAGGTATGTCTTCAAGTCTTGCAGCGCTGCCGCTGCTTCCGGAGTCCATGTCATTGGGCCCGCCTTCTTCAGGATCTTGAAAATGGCAAGGCACGCTCTACAGACTTGGAAATGAACCTGCTGAGGGCAGCGATGCAGCCCGCCAGATGACGCACATCTTTGATGCGCTTCGGCGCCTTCATCAGTTCAATTACCTCAATCTTGGTAAGGTTGGCTTCGATCCCGCGCTATGATACAAAGAACCTGAGGAGCTTGCCGGAGGGAACTCCAAAAACACACTTCTCGGGGTTAAGCTTCAAATTGATCTTGCGCAGATTCGCAAAGGTCTCTTCCAGGTCTTGGATTAGCGTGTCCTTGTCCTTAGTCTTGACTACTATATCATCTATGTAAGCTTCCACATTCCTGTGCAGTTGTGGCCCCAACCCAATTGAACTGCTCTTGCGAATGTTGAACCGGCACTCATCAACCAAAACGGCATGCGCCTGAAGCAGTATGCGCAGCAAGGGGTAATGAATGCCGTTTTCTCTTCATCTTTCTCAGCCATGAAGATCTGGTGATAACTAGAGTAGGCGTCGAGGAAAGATAGGAGATCGCGGCCAGCAGTCGAGTCCACTATCTGATCAAGGTGCGGCAGGGGAAATATGTCCTTCGGGAAAGCTTTATTGATATCAGTGAAGTCAATGCAAAGTCTCCATTTCCCATTTGCCTTGCGCACTACCACAGGATTCGCCAGCCAGGTTGGGTGGATCACGCCTCTGATCAGACCTGCTGCTTCTAGCTTCTTGATTTGTTCGGCAATAAACTCTTGTCATTCCAAAGCTTGCTTTCGTACCTTCTACTTAACGGGGCGCACGTGGGGACAAACGACAAGGTGGTGCTCAATCACCTCCCTAGGAACACCGGGGATGTCGGATGGTTGCCAGGAAAACACATCGACATTTGCCTGCAGGAAGGTGATGAGCGCACTTTCCTATTTGTTGTCGAAGGTGGCACTAATGGTGAAAGTGCCGCCCTCACCGTTCTCCAGCATGGCCACTTGTTTCGTCTTAGGAATGGTCACCTTTTCTTTCTTGCTCCTGGCGGCAGAGGTCTCAGGTAAGTCCTCAACGGGCGTGCTACACTTTTTAGCGTGCTTCTCAGAGTCCTTACGAGATTCGCCAGAGTTCTTGTTCTTCCCCCCGGGGGGCTTTGCCGGCAGGAGCGAGTGCCTCATCGGCAGACGCTGCTACTGCTTCCCGGAAGAGCTTGTCGATGCAGAGGACTGTGTCCTTGTTGTCAGCATGGACGGTGATGACGCTCATCGGCCCTGGCATCATGAGAGTGTTGTAGGCGTGGTGTGTTGCCTCCATGAACTTCGCCAGCGCCGATCGGCCTAGGATCCCATTGTACAGCAATGACATCTTCGCGACGTCGAAAACTACTCTTTTTGTCCTGAAGTTGAGCTCGCTGCCGAACGTCACCGGTAGAGTGATCTTCCCCTTGGGCTGAGATCTTCCTGGGTTGACCCCTTGGAAGGACCTCGTCGTCTTGAGATCCGTGTCTGGAATCTGCAGCCACTTGATCACGTCGGGCGAGATCAAGTTCAACCCAGCCCCACTGCCGACCAACATCTTCGTGACCTTGAGGTTGCGTATTGTTGGTAAAACCAACAAAGGCACACACCCGATGGCAGTGATGCGCTCAGGGTGGTCCCCAATGTCGAAGATGATGGGGGTGTTGGACCACTTGAGGGATTTCCTTGCCTCTGCCGTTGGCTCTGTCGTGTTGATCTCACGGGCCCATTGCTTGAGCTGTCAGTGAGAGGAGTGCAAGGATGTGCCTCCGTCAGCGCACATGGCATCGACGGCCTTATTCATCTCCGTCATCATCATCATCTTCATCGTCATACTTTTTGTCTTGGCCTCGAGTAGGTTTCTCCTTGAGCTGCTTGGCCTTGCCGTGGCTGCCACCACGGCCACCGCCGTTCTTCTTGCTGGAACCACCCACACCATCTTGGCCCTTCTCTTTATCACGCCTTCTGTACTCTTGCTTCTCCTTCTCAGCAAGTTGTTCTACTTGGCGGCACTCAGTGATCTCATGGCTCTTGGTGAGGTGGATTTTGCAGTATGGCCTGCTGGTTTTCTCCCCTGCTGCGGCCTCATCCTCTCCGGAACATGTCGTGGTATCCTTGCCGGACCCCTCGGACTTGGCCTTCTAGCTAGATTTGGCATTGCCGTTTCCTTCGACAACCATCACTTCTTTTCCCTTGCGCTTCCGGTTGCGCTTTCGTCCCTTTTTCATGGAGGCAGGCAAGTTGTCATCGTCTGAGTCGACCTCTGCGCCAGCGTCCTCCCCGGGGAGCCTCCTTCCTTCTTCAGCCCGTGCACACTTGTCGGCCAGAGCGTAGAGCTTGGTGACATCCCGCACCTTGTTGATGCTCATCTCCTCGCGCATCAGGAAATTCCGTACGTTCGTGTGGAATGCAGTGATCACTGCGGCTGGGTGGACGTCTCGGATGTTATGATGCACGCGGCTAAACTTATGGATGTACTTGCGGAGGGTTTCGCCATCTCTCTGAGGGATCACATGCAAATCACTGGGCTGCCCTGGAAGCTTGTGGCCTCCATGGTACGCGCCAATGAACTAATTCCACAGGTCCGCCCAAGAGGAGATGGACCCTTCCGGCAAGTTCATCAGCCAACTCCTCAATTAGCCTTGAGCGCCAACGGGAAGTAGTTGGCGAATACTTTTTCGTCGCGTCCTTCGGTAGCTTGCACGGTAATGGTGTAAATGTCGAGGCACTCGGAAGGGCTGATCCTGCCGTCATACTTGTTGGGCAACTCGGGCTTGAAGGGTCTGCTGGTGGGCTAGCGGACTTGTTGTAGCTCGCCGGTGAATGACAGGCAACCTACCTCATAGGGCAAGCTGCCGGGCACCCACGGTGTAGGCGCGTCGACGGCTGGGTTCGCGCGCCCATCGGACTTCTGGCGCGTTTGACGCAGCCTCTCATTGGTGGTGCGGTCGTCCTCCTTGCGCCTATCCTTCAAGACTTGGCGTTGGTCTTTACTCATCCGCGGATCCGTCGAGGCGTACGACACATCGTCTTGTATGTTAGTCCGGCGGGCGGGTTGCTGCTGTTGCGGGGGAGACTGCACCGTGGGCGCCCCTCAAGCGTTGCGTCTAGTGGTGGGAGCCCCCGGAGCCTCTTGGCGGGTGCACGATGGGCCTACTCCCTCCGGCCTATTGCGATTCGTGAAACTCAGCAGGCTCTGGGCCTGCGCCAGAGCTTCTCCCGGAGTCTTGGGCATGGAGTGGTGCGAAACGTGGGTGGCACTCTTACTCCTGGCCTTGCCAGGAGGAGCATTCGCCTGCGCCGTCATGCTCTGCTCATGCTCTCCAGGAATTTGTTGTCGAGCTCGGCCATGCGTGTCTTGAGAGGGACGCGTAGGGGTCTTGTCTGCGTGCCGTCCAGGGTTGCTGCCTTGAGGGCGTTGGTCGCGGTTATCTTGCGAAGGTTGTGTTGGAGGCGCTGTCGCCGCCGCTTCCGCGGTATCGACCCCAGTTGCGGCAGGCGTGTTCCACATCTCCATGACGACGGGGTCTGGATCGCGGCTCGTGGAACTCCGCGTGGTGTTGTGGCTGCGTTCGCCGGCCCAGTGAACGGGGGGACCGCCTCCATCGGCGTCGCTAGAGACCACTTGTGAGGGCAGCTTGGATGCGGATGGAGTGGGCGTTGCTGAGCCCTTGGTCTTCTTGGGAGGTATGGTCGTCGAAAAAGATGTCGCCGATGATGCGCAAGAGTCGGTGAAGGTTCACGTGAAGGAGCCCCCTACCTGGCGTGCCAAAGATTTCGGCGTAAGGTGATCTATGGGGCCGGCAAGGGCCCTTTCATGGTTCGGCAAGGGAGTTCCTCTAGTGCAAAGAGCATCACTGGATACTGCACGTGCGACGGTTTAGGCAGGTTTGGGCCATCGGAGCGTAATACCCTATGTCCTGTGTGGTGTGGTTTATTCGGGTTAATAGTACAGGAGCGTCGCGACCCGACAAGGATGCTTCGGGAGCGTCGCTACGCTTGTAAATGAACTAAGTGTTGACCTTTCTAAAGGTAGCCATCGACCTCCTTTTATAATCTAAGGGGCTACCACAGTGGCAAAAATGGTCTTTACACAGAGTAAACAATGTGTATCTACCTGCCAAAATCGCTGGCAATAGCGATAGTGGGAAATACCTAACTCTGACGGACTAGGACACGCGGATTAAATGCGCCGTGAGGTGGCGCGCTGGCGAAGTCTTCCGGCAATGGTTGCCTCTCCTTCTGTGCCGTTCGCCCAGCTACGTCTTATTCTTTCGCCATACCGTAGGACGGGGGTCATTAAAGCTCTGCTGTAATCCTGGTGAGTCGCCACGCACCCCGACCAACTCCACCTAAACGCCTGCCCGCTCGACACCTAGCCAATGTGGACAACCATCCTGGTGGCGTGGAGCGATGGCTTGGCGGACAGAGGCTTCGGCGCGTGCCTTAGTAGTCGAGTCCTCCGGTAAGGAGGGCTTGCCGGTTCGCTCGGGTCTTCATACGAAGAGGCTTGGCGTCCAGATCCAGCCCGACAGGGCCTTGCCGGTCCGGAGGCCGTTGTTGTTTGGTGCACAAGTCAGGGTACTAATGGCCCCGTTCTTTAGTACACTGACAATCATGTATATAGGCGTCACATCCATAAACAAGTAACCGACTCCTGCCTGCATCTACTACTATTACTCCAACCATCGACCGCTATCCAGCATGCATTTAGATTATTAGGTAAAAACGGAGTAATGCTTGGAGGCTGATGACATGATGTAGACAAAGTAAATCCAATCAATATGAATAAACCCGATCGTTTTACCCTTAGTGGCAACAATACAATACGTGTCATCTCCTTTTATGTCACTGGGATTGAGCACCGCAAGATTAAACCCACTACAACGCACCACTCCCAGTTGAAGATAAATCAATCTAGTTGGCCAAACCATACCGATAGATCGGAGAGCATTACGAAGCTATAACAATCATGCAAATAAAATACCAAAAAGTATTCAATACTCTTTCATGAATAATCTTAACATAAACCCACAATTCATCGGATCCCAACAAACACACTTCAAATATTGATTACATAAGATAGATCACCGTGGGAATCACAGTGATCATGGCAATCAAGAACATAGAGACATAGCCATCTAGGTACTAACTACGGACATGTAGGTCTGCGGTGAACTACTCACACATCACCATGGGAGCAGCAAGCTTGATATAGAGGCCCTCCATGACCGATCCCCCCTCTGGTAGGGCACCGGAACAAGGCTTCAGATGGGCACACGGTGGAACAGAGACTTGCGACGGCGGAAAAAGTGTTTCGGGAGGCTCCCTAGGGTTTTCCAGATATTAGAGAATTTATAGGCGAGAGAACAATGCCAGAGGGCCGGGGAGGTGGCCCCAAGCCACGTCCTATGCTTTGTGGATTATGTGTATTGTCCAAGTTACAAGGAGCGCAGCTTGCCGGCACGGACGCGCAAGAGTGCAACTACTTACGTGTAAAAGGACAAGGGTTCGATCTCTGTAAAAGGTGACATGGACCTCCTTTTATAGCTCAAGGGGTTACCACAATGGAAAAATGGTAAATACACTATGCTGGTAGTGGCTACAATGCCACATACCTAACTCTGGCAGATAGGACAAGATCATTAAATGCACGGTGAGGTGTCGTGCTCGCACCGTCTCCTGGCAAGGATGGCCTCTCCTTCTGTGTCGTCTGCCCAGCTACCTCTTATTCCTTCGCCACGCCATGAGGACAGGTGCTAATAAAGGTGGGCTAATCCTCCGGAGCTGCCACATGCCCCGGCAGGCTCTACCTAGCTGCCTGCCCGCTCGACACCTCACTGATAAGTGACAATCAGGCTGATGAGGTGGAGCGGTGGCTTTGTAGTGGGGAGCCTGTTGGCACGGAGCTTGCCGGTCCTTCTCCTACCAGCAAGGTGGCCTGCCGGCAGCTTGATCTTCAGCTTGCTTCGTCTTGAATGTAGCCGTACTCTGGCAAGGCTTGCCGGGCATTGAACTATTGTCATCTGTGCACAAGTCAGGGTACTAAAAGGACCTGTTCTTTAGTACACCGACAGAACCGACACAATCGCACTACATAACTGCATGAGTTGTATATGTGCCGTGAGGGAAAGCTCTCCCTCGATGTCCGTAGTCCAGAATTCTGCCTGCAAGGCCTCCTATATTGTCCGCCTATTACGCGTCCTCAAGGTGATGCAACAATGGATCAGTGAAGCAACGTCCATGATCCCAAATCCATGTATCCATATATCTCACCAGAACAGGGTATTAGCTCCATCACCCAGTGTAATTTTGACTAGGCTATCAAACATCTGTCATGCCTCCTTGTCAATGGTCATCGGGATCCCTGCCAAGGCCCCTCTAAATCTGTTCTACATAGCCACTCCCATCTCACACATAGCGTCAGAGCTTGCATCTTTAGCTTATTCACACCTAGGCCCCAAAATTGGATCGGACTGCAAATTTTGTTCCAAGCTACCACACATTGTCCTCCATTAGCCTTTTCCTTGTGTGTCTAGAAGAACGCCCACATCCATTTGTTTAATTCTTAAAACACCCAAGCAGGAGCATCCATAACCATGAGATGGTGAATTGTTCTGGCCGCCATGACCGATTTCACTAGGATGAGATGCCCAAATTTCTGAATTAAGCCCCTCTACCATGCTGGAATCACCTTCTTGGATAGATCAATCCTCGACTGCAATTCTCCTCTCGTCAGTTGCCGGATCGCGAGCTATAATACCAAATATCTGCAAGGGAAATCCGCTATGTTACATTGCAGCATATCTGAAACTCTTTTGCCGATCATGATCATCGCCCCTTATGATAATGGCCGATGATTTTTGTAGTTGACACGAATCCAGATGCCTCTCCGAATGCACGCAATGCCATCCTCACAAAGTTCAGGTCCTGTTCTGTCGGCTTGATGAGAGTGACATCGTCCACGTAGATGGAGACTCGCTGCATCAAGGTGATGCCTCGCAAGGAAGTCAGGACGCCCTCTTCCTGTGCCTTCATCTAGATTCCGGTGAGCATGTCCATCTCTATGACGAACATCAAGGGGGAAATCGGGTCCCCCTGCCTTATACCGCAAGCATGAGCAAAGATTTAACCTGGGACTCCATTGACAATCACCTTGGTGGTTGAAGTTCTCAGCAGTATCGTAATCCACCTATCCATCTCCTTCCAAAACCATTGCTTCTTAGCACTTCGAATATAAACGTCCATGAGAGAGAGTTAAATGCTCGCGATATGCCCAACTTTAGGAACGGTCCCGGTTCCCTCCGCTCAGGGACTATCCTAGCAACTTGTCGGACTAGCAAGAAGTTGTCATGCAAGTTTTTCCCTTGGATAAATGTTGATTGGTTCGAAGCTATGATCTCCTTCATCCTCCTCCTGGCCTGAATCGCCAACATCTTCGCGAAGAGCTTGGCAGCACTATCTGTTAGGCTAATGGGGCGGTAGTCCTAAATCTCTTAAGCATCCGGCCTCTTAGGTATAAGCACAATGTGTGCACGGTTGAGTTTACAAAAGCCCCGGCCATCTCCCATGTATAATTTCATTATGACCGCCAGAAGATCATGCTTAATGATCTGCCACGCCTTTTGGTAGAAAGCCCCTATAAAACCATCTGGTCCCGGCGCACGATCCGGATGGAGGTCTTTGATAGTGGTCCATACTTCTTCCTTAATGAACATAGCTTCTAACTCTTGCAAGTCGCATGGTTATATATTAAGGAAATCAAGGTCCAGGCTCTCGGTTCTCACTGTCGTCGTCCCTAGAAACTCCTCGTAAGCCTCCGTGAAAAACTTCCCCTTTGCGTTCCTGGTTCGTGATCCGCTCATCTCCTTTCTTATGGAGGATATAGTTCTTGGAACGCCTCCCGTTAGCCATCGCTTGGAACAACTTAGTGTAAGTGTCCCCTTCTTTGAGCCATGATACTTGTGATCTGCCTTAGGTTTTTTAGCGAAGAGGAGCGGATGATGCAACATAGTATATATAAGTATCTCCCTCATTGAGAACCAAGGTTATCGAACCAATAGGAGGAACACACAACTCCCATCTTGAGCACCTACGCAAAAAAGAGCAAACACTTGCACCCAACGCGGGCAAGAGGGTTGTCAAGCCACTTGAAGTCGTTACTTGCAAGCAGATAAGTAGTGTAGTTGATAATTGGATAAATATAAATTGAAAAATAAATAAAATGAAATAATGGCAGCAAGGAAATAGTAGCGTTTGTAAATTTATATGTGAATAGACCCGGGGGCCATAGTGTTCTCTAGAGGCATCTCTCTCGAAGAAAGCATACGGTGGGTAGACAAATTACTGTTGGGCAATTGATAGAAAAATGCATAGTTATGTGATATTCACGGCAATGATCATGCATATAGGCATCACCTCCATAAACAAGTAGGCCGACTCCTGCCTGCACCTACTACTATTACTCCACTTCAAGAGCGCTTCTATGCTTGCCTCTCTAGGTATTAAGTTCATGACAAACAGAGTAATGCTTGGAAAAAGATGACATGACGTAGACCAAGTAAATTTAATTAATATGAAGAAACCCCATCATTTTATACTTAGTAGTAGCAATACAAATACGTGCCTTGTCCCCTACTTTGTCACTGGGATATAGAACACTGCAAGATTGAACCTACTACAACGCACCTCTCCCACCGAAGAAAAACCAATCTAGTTGGCCAAATTAAACCGATAGATCGGACAGAAATACGAAGCTATAATAATCATGCAAAAAAGTATTCAGAGGAGACTCAAATATTTTTCATGAATAATCTGAACAAAAACCCACAATTCATCGGATCCCAACAAACACACCGCAAAGATTGATTACATCGAATAGATCATTGTGAAGATCCGATGAACTTTGTATTGAAGAACATAGAGAGAGAGAGCCATCTAGGTACTAGCTATGGACCCGTGGGTCTGTGGTGAACTACTCATAGATCATCATGGGAGCAGCAAAGTTGATGTAGAGGCCCTCAGTGATCGATCCCCCTTCCGGCAGGGTACTGAAACATGGCTCCAGATGGGCACACGGCGGAACAGAAACTTGCGGCGGCGGAAAAATTGTTTCGGGAGCTCCCCTAGAGTATTTAGCATATATTAGAAATTATAGCCAGAGAGGGGCGTCGGGAGACAACGGGGCGGCCACAAGCTAACTGGGCGTAGCCACCCCCCTGGGCGTGCCCTGTTGGTTTGTGGGGCCTTCATGCGCCCCTCGGCCTCCTCTTGAAGCTTCCAAGTCTTCTTTTGGTCCAGAAAAAAACATCAAAAAGTTTTGTGCCAATTGGACTTTGTTTGGTACTGAACCCTGAAAAGCGAAAAACATGCAAAAAACAACAACTGGCACTTGGCACTGGGTTAATAGGTTAGTGTTCAAAAATAATATGAATTGGCAAATAAATTCCCAAAAAATATCCTAGAATGATAATATTATAGCATGGAACAATCAAAAATTATAGATACGTTGGAGACGTATCAAGCATCCCCAAGCTTAATTCCTGCTCGTCCTCGAGTAGGTACATGATAAATACAGAATTTTTGATGTGACATGCTACCCAACGTGTAAACTATCGCAGGTGTGATCATTGAAAAACGATGAATTAACAAACATCAACATAGTAATATCCATGAACATAAGTAACACGATCATCCATGTCAAAAATATACGATCCTTAAAGAATGTTTACCCCCCATTCATTTTATCATATTAGCATGGCATGGCTACGTCTTCACCACATAGATACAAATGCCAAGCACCACTTTGTTAAGTCGGGCAATTGGATCATACTTTTTAACGCGCTACAGATTTTTATTACTCACTCAATACATGATTGTGAACCATGGACATAGCATATAGGTGGAATAGAATATGGTGGTAGGTATCAAAGGGGTAAAAGTGGAGAAGAAAGTCTCGCATCAACTCGGCGTATCAACGGTCCATGGAGATGTCCATCAATATGTATCAATGCAAGGAGAAGGGATTGTCATGCAACGGATGCACTAGAACTATAAGTGTATGAAAGCTCGACTGAAGCTAAGTGGGTGTGCATCCAACTTGCTTGCTCATGAAGACCTCAGGCATTTGAGGAAGCCTATCATCGGAATATACAAGCCAAGTTCTTTAAGTGAATAGACCCGGGGGCCATAGTATTCCCTTGTGGCATCTCTCATGTAGTAAGCATACGGTGGGTAGACAAATTACTATTGGGCAATTGATAGAAAAGCGCATAGTTATGCAATTTTTATTCATGGCAATGATCATGTATATATAGGCATCACGTCCATAAGCAAATACGCTGACTCCTGCCTGCACGTATTACTATTACTCCACCCATCGACCGCTATCCAGCATGCATCTAGTGTATTAAGTAAATTAGAGTAATGCTTGGAGAACGATGACATGATGTAGACAAAGAGAATTCAATTAATATGAACTAACCCCATCATCTTATCCTTAGTGGCAACAATACAAAGACGTGTCTTGTCCCTTTCTGTCACTGGGATATAGAGCACCGCTAGATTGAACCCACTAGAACGCACCCCTCTCACTAAAGAAATATCAATTTAGTTGGCCAAACTATTTCAATAGATCGGAGAGATTTAAGAAGCTATAATGATCAGGCAAATAAGAATCATAATAAATTTCAGAGAAGACTCAAATCTTTTTCATGAATAATCTGAACATAAACCCACAATTCGTCGGATGCCAACAAACGCACTGCACAAAAGAATTACATCGGATAGATCAAAGCAAAGATGCAATGATAATTGTATTGAAGATCAAGGGAGAGAGAGAGAGAGCCATCTAGGTACTTACTACGGACCCATAGGTCTGTGGTGAACTACTCACACATCACCATGCGAGCAGCAAGGATGATGTAGAGGCCCTCCGTGATCGATCCCCCCTCCGGCAGGGCACCGGAACAGGGCTCCAGATGGGCACACGGCGGAACAGAGACTTGCGGCAGCGGAAAAAATGTTTCAGGAGGCTCTATAGGGTTTTGGGGATTTTAGAAAATTTATAAGCCAGAGAGGGGCACCGAAGGACACCCGAGGGGGGGCACGAGGCAACAGGGCGCGGCCCACCCCCAGGGCGCGCCTTGTTGGCCTGTGCCTCCCTCGTGGAGTCCCCGGCCTCCTTCCGAAGCTTTCAGATCTTCTTTTGGTCCAGAAAAAATCATATTAAAGGTTCGTGGCAACTGGACTTCATTTGGTACTGTAAACCTGAAAAGCCAAAAACATGCAGAAAACAGCAACTGGCACTGGGCACTAGGTTAACACGTTAGTGCTCAAAAATAATATTAAATGGTAAATAAACACCCAAAAAGTATCCTAGGATGATAATTTAATAGCATGGAACAATCAAAAATTATAGATACGTTGGAGACGTATTAGTGACAAAACAAAAGACTCTCTATATGAAGAACATGGTGCCACTTTGAGGCACAAGTGTGAAATAAGAGGTATTAGCACTGTGCCTTCTCTCTTTTCTCTCATTTATTTATTTATTTATTTTTCCTCTCTTTTTTATTTTTTTCTCTTCTTTTTTTCTCTTTTTTTCTTTCTTTTTCTTTTATTTTTCATCCGGATCTCATCCCGACTTATGGGGGAATCATTGTCTCCATCATTCTTTCCTCACTGAGATAGTGCCCTAATAATGATGATGATCTCACTTTTATTTACTTGCAACTCAACATGAAAAACTATATGACTCTATATGAATGCCTTTGGCAGTGTACCAGGATGTGCAATGATCAAGTGTATCATGGTGGCTTTGTCACAAATAGTATGTCAGCTTATGTGATCATGCAAAGCAATATGACAATGGAAGTACAACTCATATGATGTGACGGTGGAAGTTGCATGGCTATATATCTTGGAATGGCTATGGAAATGCCATGATAGGTACGTATGGTGGTTGTGTTGAGGAAGATATAATGAGGCTTATGTGCAACAAAGCGTATCATGTCACGGGGTTTGGATGCACCGGCGAAGGTTGCACCAATCCTCGAGGTGAGAATGGGCAATGCACGGTACCGAAGAGGCTAGCAAATATGTGGAGGTGAGAGTGTGTATATCCATGGATTCACATTAGTCATAAAGAACTCACATACTTATTGCAAGATTTTATTAGCTCTCTTGAAGCAAAGCACTACTTGCATGCCCCTAGTGAGGAGGTTGGAAGGAGTTAACCATCGCGCGCCTCCGACCTAAACATCACTAGGATTTCAACGAGCAATAAGTATGCTCACACATCATCACCGTGCTATAAAAATATTTGGATGAACAGCAAGTTAACAACCTCTAATTCATGATAATCTTATTGACCAATGATCATGCACTCATGCTCTTTCACGTTACCACATTAATATCATTAACCATGATTTCTCTTTTATGTTCTACATGTGCTTTTGATTATGCACTCATTGAATACCTATTATTTTTGCACTAGTCTTATAACCCATGCAAATTATCGTCGCTATTTATTAACTATCAAACAAATATAAGTGAAGGACGAGAGTGTAATTATTTCTATAAAATCTATATGCCACCATGCTCTAAAAGATATAAGTGAAGTACTAGAGCAACTGCTAAGCTCAAAAGATATATGTGAAGCACATAGAGTATTCTAATAAATCATGTTGATAGTGTGTCTCTCTCAAGTGGGTGTGTGCAGCAAACAATGATTGTGGGAAACTGAAACAAAAAAGCAAACTAAAGCAAACGACGCTCCAAGCAAAACTAATATCATGTGATGAATAAAAATATAGCTCCAAAACATGAAACATGAAATAGAGTGCCAATCATGTGGGACCCGATTGTCTTGCCAAATATTTACATTTTCTTTCCAAATGTAATGCATGCGTGCGATTTGTGTTACTAACTAACTATACTGTGATATTATTGTAAAATCTAAATAAATACTTTTGTGTTACTCAAATTGGAAGGAAACAAATACCTTGGTGCCATGTATTTCACAACATTCTTCACTTATCTCGAATTTAAAAGTCTAGATTATCAATGTTTGCCAAATGAAACCTGAATTATTTTTTGAATTTTAGCATGCGAGTTGTATTCATGCATTGTAACGGTAAAAAAAATCAAGGCCAAATGAGGCAGCGACTCGCGGTTCATCATCCAACATGCCCGCATGTTCCCTCTCCAAACCACGAGCCTTCGTATGATGCTCAGGTTCGTGAGAGGTATGCTTCAAATTTAGCTTATCTCGAACAAGCCAATTTTTTTACCATGACACCTTGGCTCCTTCTCGTGAAATCATGCAAGTTTTCATGTATTTCAAAACATGTTTCCATTTTCTTCAATTAGAAACCTAGATTCATGATGTTCGTTTCCAAACCATTACTCAACATGTTTGGAATTCCTTCCAATTTTATTGCATGGGGCATAAAAATAAGGACACAAGGATACAAATATGATTTTTCCAACCAGTTTTTGCTTCCTCGTGACGTGTTCATGTATTTCAAATTTGAATTATGGCCCTTAAATGGCTAGCCAGAAGCTCGCTTAATGTCTAAAAAGGTGAAATGAAACCCGGAAATTTTCAAATTTTAGCATGCCGGTTGTATTCGTGCATTGTAACAGTGAAAGAATCAATGCCAAGTGAAGGCAGTGACTATCGGTTCGTCAGCAAACAAGGCTCCAATTCCTCCTCGGAACCACGAGCTAGCTAGCCTTCGTGTGATGCTCTGGTTTGTCATGTATGTGTCAGAGCTTAGCTGAAACAAAGCCATAATTTTACCATGACATCTTTGTGTCATGTCATGAAATCATGCACATTTACATGTATTTCAGAGCATTTTTATTTTCTAATTTTAAAAACATATATACATAACGTTTGTGTCCAAAGAGTGACTCCAAGATATTTGGAATTCCTTCCAGTTTATGGCATGGGGCATGATAAGGACACACACAAATATGATTTTTTCCAACCAGTTCTTGCTTCACCTTGCGTGTTCATGTGTTTCAAATTCGAATTATGGCCATTGAATGTCTAGAAACTCACTTGCTGACTTCAAAGGCCAAATGAACATCGAAAAATTTCAAATCTTAGACGACTGTTGTATTCATGGATTGTAAGTGTCAAAGCTTATCTGTAACATCGCCATAATTTTTACCATGACATCTGGGTGCCATGTCATCAAATCATGAACTTACATGTATTTCAGAGCATTTTTTACTTTCTGATTTTGAAAACCTAGATTCCTAGCGTTTGTTTCCAGAGAGTGACTCCAAGATGTTTGGAATTCCTTCCGATTAATTGCATGGGGCCTAATAATAAGGACACGCACACATATGATTTTTCCGACAACTTTTTGCCTCATCGTGGCGTGTTCATGTATTTCAAATTTGAATTATGGCAATTACATGGCTAGAAACTCACTTACTATCTTAAAAAGGCCAACTGAACACCAATTTTTTTCAAATTTTAGCATAATTGTTGTATTCGTGCGTTGCAAGCAAAGTTTTAAATCGCGAGCGAAACTGGCGCTATCGCGGCTGGAGAGCCTTCCCGCTACGCTATGCCTAATTTTCCGCGATTTGCCGCTACCGCCGAGATCGCCGCGCGAAACAGCGCTAAATGGCTTAGCTGTCGCTGCAATTTCGCTGAAATGGCTGAGATTCGATTTTAACGGGCCGAAACAGAGGCCCAGATCAAATCGTAGCCCAAATTTCCTCTGATAAGAGCAGCCCGTCCAGAAACCTTATCTTCATTCCATCCTCTCGCTCCCATCCAAAAAACATGACGCGGCTGCGGATCGGCGGACCGGCGTCTGCTTCGCCGCAAGCCGGAGTCAGCGGCAAGCAAGGCGGCGACTAGGGCTCCGGCAGGAGGCTGCGCCCACTGCCCCTCGACTGTTTGTACTACGATCTCGTCTCACCCGATAATTAATCCCCGATTCCATCCCATCTTCACTGTGCGGCCACTGCTCCTCCGCCGCACTGATCCGCCGCCACCGCCGCTCATTCTCCTCCTCAACCCTTATTTCCGGCAGGCAGGTTCCAACTCTCTGTCCGTCTGAATTTATACTGCAAATCCTCTGTTTTCTACTGAAAATCCTCTATTTTTTCAGACAAAACATGCATATGTACTGTTGCCGCTAAATGGCTTAGCGGCCGCTATCGCCCGCTATAGCGTCCGTGGCGTTTTGATGAGGCAGCCGCGAAATGCTTTTGCCCGCGATCTTAAAGTATGGTTGCAAGTGAAAAAAGCAAGGGCAAGGGAGGTAACGACTGGCGGTTCATCATCAACCATGCATGCCCTCCGTTCCCTCTCGTAACCACGAGCTAGCCTTCGTGTGATGCTCCGATTTGTTACATGTATGTGTCAAAGCTTATCTAAAACAAAGCCACAATTTTTACCACGACATCAGGGTGCCACATCATGAAATCATGCAAATTTACAAGTATTTCATAGCAATTTTATGATTTTGAAAACCTAGATTCCTAACGTTTGTGTCCAAAGAGTGACCCGAAGATGTTTGGAATTCATTCCCATTTATTGCATGGGGCATAATAAGGACACACACAAATATGATTTTTCCAAAAACTTTTTGCCTCATCGTGACGTGTTCGTGTATTTCATTGAATTCTGGCCATTACATGCATAGAAACTCACTTATTGTCTTAAAAAGGTCAAATGAACAATGAAAATTTTCAAATCTTAGCATAACGGTTGTATTTATGCATTGTGAGTGAAAAAAAGTAAGGCCCAGTGAGGCAGCGACTAGATGTACATCATCAACCACCCCCCCCCTCCATTCTCCTCACAGAACCACGAGCTAGCTAGACTTCGTGTGATGCTCCGGTTTGTTACATGTACGTGTCAAAGCTTATCTGAAACAAAGCCATATTTTTTACCAATACATCTTGGTGCCATGTCATGAAATCATGCAAATTTACATGTATTTTAGAGCATTTTTTGCTTTTCTAATTTTGAAAACCCAGATTCCTAATGTTTGTGGCCAAAGAGTGACTCCAAGATGTTTGGAATTCCTTCCCATTTATTGCATGGGGGCATACTAAGGGCACAAATATAATTTTTCCAACAACTTTTTGCATCATCGTGACGTGTTCATGTATTTCAAATTTGAATTATGGCCATTACATGGCTAGAAACTCACTTACTGTCTTAAAAAGGCCAAATGAACACCGAAAATTTCCAAATCTTAGCATAACGGTTGTATTCATGCATTGTAACGGTAGGAACTTTTTTCTTACAATTTAAACACTATCCGTTCATGTTGTATCCCAAACTAGTTTTACAAATCAATACAAAAAGTGAAATGAATACACACGGTTCTATATAGGAACCGTTTGCGATGAAAATTCACGAATCTATTTATGGCTTACACCGGAAGCTTCGTCTAGCTCGGACTTCGTTCACCCTCAATCCCCATTCCCCAACAAACCCTTCTTGCAAAGCATGACGCCGTGGAAACGCTTCGTGATGGCATGTACGATCGCCGCCTCTGCCCTGAGCACTTCCACCTCCGCCGAGAGCACAGCCGCATCCGCCGAAAGGACCTCTGTGGCGGCCGACAGGGTGTCCGCAGCCGTAGAGACGGCAGCTACAGCTGCTGCGACGGTAGCTGCAAACGCCAAGAACGCTTGAGCAGTCTTCCGCGCCGCGGAGGTCTCCCTGGCCCGGGTAGAGGCCATCCAAGCCAAGATCAAGGACGCCCGTGCTAAGATACTCCAGGCCACCTTGGAATGCAGCCTTCACCCCACGTCCAAAGAGGTGGCGGATGCGGAGGCCCAGATGCATGTCGACGATGCGGCGGCGTGGCCATGAATCCCCTTCCACACGAGATGGTTGAGCGAGAGCTGGAGTGTAACGCCCAAGATGCGATCCTATCCTTATTTTGGCTCGAGGGCCTAGATAGGGATAGAAGCGCATCTCGTTGTTTCGGAAGAATGGATATCGTTACAAGTACATGTAAAGAGGAGATGAGTATATGGAATTGGCTTACACTCGCCACAAGCTAAATCATGATCATCTCAAATACAAGAATACATTCAATCACCATACAGAAGATCAGGGTCCGGCTACGGATAAAATCAAACAATAAAAGCGACATCCATCCTTGCTAATCCCAGGTTGCCGGCCTGGAACCCATCCTATGATTGATGATGAAGAAGAAGAAGAAGAACTCCAAATCAAACAAGAATCGCTCTCACGTCAAAGCATCGCATTACATGTACCTTCAACTGTTGTTGTAGTAATCTGTGAGACATAGGGACTTAGCAATCTCATTTCCAAGTTTATCAAGACTAGCAAAGCTTAATGGGTGAGGTATGGTTAAGTGGTGAGGCTGCAACAAGCACTAAGCATTTATTTTAGTGTCTAACTTAAGAGTACAAGAATAAGAAGAGTGATCTACGCATAAACGGACGTGAACTAGTAATGATCAATAAGTGATCCTGAACACCTACTTACGAGTCAAACATAACCCCATCGTGTTTCCTTCTTGGTTCAAACCTCACAAGAAGAGACAGTCACGGTTACGCACATGGTTGGTGTGTCTTGAGTTTGCTTCAAGTTTTATATTACCAGATACTATAAAATTTCATGGTTGCCACATAACCACGGGCATGGCTCCAAGAAATATTTAACCCTGTAGGGGTGCTCCAACTCATCCATCACAAACTAGCCACAAGCTGCGGTGGAAAACCTCAACCACGGGATAGCATGTAGTATCCTCGGAATCCCGGTGGAAAACCTCAACCTCAAGATAGCCTGAAGTGTCCTCGGTATCCCGGTGCACAAGACGTTCGATAAATGTAAAACTAATCCAGCAAGACTGCCCAGCGTGTCAACAAACCCGATAGGAGCCGTGTATCTCATTCTCTATTTGGACTGATAGAAATCACCCGAGTTGCCCCGGGGTGGCCCCGCATAGTGCTCTATTTGGACCAACACTCATGAGGAGCACTGGCCCGGGTTGTAGATTAATTATCCGCGGGTGCCGGTGGGTCCCTATGCAATTTTATTAGTTATTAGGCAAATGTAGTATCAATGTTCGGCCTTGACAGAAGAGTTTTATCCCAAAACGAAAAACAAGGGGGTCCCCATAACAACCCCAAGGATGTTAGGAGTGGTCAATATGGCACATAACACCGGTACTCGGAAACTAAGGCGGCAAGAGTGGAACAAAAAACCAGGCAAAATGCCGAGCCTTCCACCCTTTACCAAGTGTATAGATGCATTAAATTAAATAACAAGAATATTGTGATATGCCAAGATATCCATGTTATCACAAGGAACAACCTACAACTGCAACTAGCAACACTATAAGAAGAGTTGAGCCAGCGGTAACATAGCCAAAACAATGGTTTGCGAGGATGTGGAGGGTTAGAGGCTTATCATGACATTTTAGGAGGCTTGACAAACAAGTGGTAGGCAGCGAGACATATTGATATAAACGATACAACTAGCATGGCAATGATAGTAGTGGTATCCAAGGAAATGATAATATTGCCTGAGATCCCGCTTGGAAGAAGAACGAATCCGTGAAGTAGACGAACGGGCGTAGTCGAACGAATCCTCACACTCCAAACGGTTTCGGAACTCTATCGAGAAGAAGCAATCTGGAAACAAACAAATGAAATGGTAAACACCACAATATATATGGCATGACGCACAATCGAGTATGATGCATGTCCAGTTAAATATGCAAGGCATGGCAAAGCACATCAATCAAATACTACACATTAAGTGAGGCTCAATATGCAACGGGTTGCATATTGACGAAACTCCACATTCAAATTATTTAGTTCACTCTCGTTTAGGTACTCATCAATATTAAATGTTGTTTAGCATGTGTGGTCATGGCATAAGGTGATGATGGTATTAAGCAATTTAAATGGAGAAGGAGAACATACATATAACAAATCACAACTCTCCATATTAAGAGAAATGTGGTTAATGTTCTTTTAACTAAACAATCATTTTAAATGTTTTTAATCATGGCAAGAGGTGAAGCACAAACAATTACATCATGTGGGCATTTTAAATCAGGCCGGAAGCAACATATAGCATTTCCGAAATGACCCCGTATGCAAATTATGAGTTTGGTCCAGATCTATCCTAAACATATTTTAAATTTGTTAAACAGCAAAATAAAGTGTGCCATGAGATTCTACATGTTTTTCTAGTCAACTTACATATGTGGATCACTTTAATCAAAGCTACGGTTATTTAGTTATTGTACTAACCATTTTAACATGGCATTTATGCAAATTATTACAAACAGCAAGTTTAAACATTTTAAACATGGGTAAAAGTTGTATATTGTGGATCTGCACAAAATTCTGAGCATTTTACATATACAATTCATTTTAATCTGATGCACGGTTTGTGAGATACGATATGCATGAACCTTAGGGGGTTTTCTCAAAATGTGTTAGTTCTCGAGATAATAGCTAAAATCACAGCGCCAGGAAAAACTACATGGGCTGAATCTTGCTACAGGACGAAACAAGACATGGGCATTGGTTAGCTAGGGATCGCATGGGCGAAGAATAGTAGCGGCTGGGCGCTCACCGGAGTGGGTCGCACCCAGGGCAAGGCTGGAGCAGTCCGAGACGGGGCGAGGATGTGGCTTGGGCCGGCAGGTCGGCGTGGCCCAAGCGGAGCGAGGCTGGGCAGGCTCCTGGCAGCTGGGCCATAGGTGCGGGCGCTGGAGCGAACGAGCAGGTCAACGTGCGCACGTCCCCATCCTCCCGCACGAGTAGAAGGGGCGGCGGCCAGGGCAAGGTTTCTGCAACGCGGATCCCGATGGGGAACAGGTCGGGCGGCGGTGGCTTTTGCCAGATCCGGCCGGGATGGCTACGTTCCTGACGGTGGAGCGTCGAGGCGGTTTTCTCCTTGGCCGGCGGCGGCCATGGCAGATCTGCAGGGCACGGGCCTTGGTGATTAGCGGAGAGAGAGAGACTAAGCACGGGGATGGAGACAGGGGCGGAGAAGAACGACCGGTGGTAGGGAGGATCCGGCGGCGGGGTCGTCTGGCAACCTTCGGTGAGGTGGCAGGGCTCCAGCAAGGCAGAGGTGTCGCGGGCATGGGGTTGGGTGCCCTGGGGAGCTCGGGCTGGAGGTGGCTTGACGCAGGGAGGCGGCGCCGCGAGCTCGGGCCCGGATGGGTTTTCCTGGGACCCGATCTGGGCTTGGCAGGCCCTGCGTGAGGTGGGAGGCAGAGAGGAGTGCGGGAGGAGGCTGGCTATTGGCTGCGGATGGATTTCGAGGTGGATAGCTAGGGTTACCCAATTTGGACGAGGGGGTGTCAATTTATAGCAGTTTCACTAGGGTTTAGGTTTTTAGGGCGTTTTCGGACCCTCCGATCGAGATCGAACGGTTCCGGTCGCAAGGGAGGTTTAGGTGGGCTGCGGTGGGCTATATAGATGGCATGGGCTGAGAGAAGAGAGGGAACTTTTATGGCCTGGCAACAATTTTCTATCAACCGAAAACGTCCGCTAATTTAACCGACTATAGTGCCACTATAGTTTTAACGGTTGGGTATCAAACGACCTTCGAATGCGACGAAATTTGGCAGGCAGTCTACCTAAGATATATTAAGACCGCACGCCAACTTTCACCCCATTCCAAGAATATTTTATACGATCTTTTAAAAACAATTTTTTACCGATGTCGCAGGCGCGTGCGTGTGTGTTTGGACTCGAAACGTTCAACGACTAGAACGGGAAGAACCGGAAACTACGAATGGATGCAAGTTTGGAAAAATGACGGCAACGTCGTGCCAATGCAATGAGAATGATGCGGATGATGCGATGATGAATGTGACAATTAAATAAAACACACGGCGAAACTTGAAGTAAATGGAAGGCAACTGGACCGTCGGTCTTGGGCTGTTACAACTCACCTCCACTAACAAGAGATCTCGACCTGAGATCTTAGAATGAGAAGAAAAGGAAGAAGAGGACAGGAAGATGTAAAACTTAGTTGCTTCTTTGCCAAACGAGTGAAATCAATGAACCTTGAAGGTTGCAAAGAGATGAAGATTGGCACAAGGAACAAGAAAGAATTCGAAACCACTCTGGTGAAAACGAGATAGACAAGGAACGAGAGAGAAAGAATTTGGGCAGCACTTCGATTTAAAAGAGAGGCAAAACTTGATAAGATGGACAGAACTTTAAAAGAGAGCCACAACACTACGGTTAATGGATAAGCGAGGAAACGAACACGATCTTGATTAAACGAGATGATGGGTCGAAAAGAGCAACATCACAAAGCCTCCGAAACAAAAGAATAGAAGCTAGATCATTGAAAAGAAAAGAACGGAGAAGCAAAGATAGCTTCTACCACAATTGAATTGAAAAGCATCTTACAAAGAAGGATTGAACGGAGTTGTTGGAACATCAACAACAAAAAGAAAAACTTGTTGTGGGCTTATGGAAGACATCTCAAAATTTTGAGGTGACAACCGGCCACTAACAGACACAATTGATTTGAGTGGGATCAACAAAGAGATGAAAAACTTCTTTCACCAAGAGTGTCGGAATCGGGGCTCCGGGGACCCAAAGAGGTTCGAACTCTGGGGTGCGCTGGTTCTCCTGCCCTACTCTGCCTCGCAACCTCATGGCGACTCTCCGGTGTGCTCGAGCTAAGGAAGAAGACGTGGACACAACAGTTTACCCAGGTTTGGGCCACCTTGCAGTGTAAAACCCTACTCCTGCTTGTATGGATTGCTTGAGGATGAGAGGGAGTACAAAGGTGTGTTCTAGCTAACTTCCGGGTCCCTTTCTACTGTGGCAGCCTGTCCTATCTTATACCAGCCCCCGAAAACACAAGGCGGGAAGGGTTGCCACAACGGCCAGTTTGAAGGGGGATACGGCTGCAGCTTATCCTGACAAAAGTAGTCTTCGCCTGCAAAAGCCTCCTGCCATGACGCGCTGGTGGGCTCGGGGATGACCTCCGTCCTGGCGAGGCCCCAGCCTAGGTCTTCTTGCACCAAACGGGAAGACTTTGGAGATTGCTTTGGGAACCGACGAGCTGGCCATGCTCCCTTAGCATGAAAGACGAAAGCCTCCTCATCCATGCCTGCTGGCACGGCTCCTGATACCGCTCGGCATGGTGCGCGTCACCCACGTGAAGATGCAGGACCGTGCGAGCCCGTCGGGCCACCCTTGATTAGTCCGCCCCACGACGCCTTTGGGGGCGGCCTCGGGAGACAACCTTGCGAGGGGGCTTCGCGAGGCTCCTGACGATGCTTGCTGACGTACGCCCCGCGAGGCGGGGGCCCTCGCGAGGGTCTTGCTCGTGAAGTCCAATGGTGGGCCATGCTGGGCCCATGGCATGCGTCGTGTCTTGGGCCGCAGGCAGACGGGCCTGGGTACCCCCAGTCCCACGTGCCTGACAGTAGCCTTCGGGTCCGTGGCGTGCATGATTCCACCAGTTGGAGGGGCGAAACGGCACGGGCCCTAACCGCGTGCGGGTCAGGCGTGACGTGTGGCGCACGACGGGGTGTGGGATGCCCCCACTTCCCCACGACGCCTCGGCAATTGCCCATGCTGACATAAAGCATGCACGCGGCACGAGGCCTGTTGGGGAACGGAGCATGAATTTCAAAAAATTTCCTACGCTCACGCAAGATCTATCCCTGGATATGCATCGCTACGAGAAGGGAGAGTGTGTCTACGTACCCTCGTAGACCGTTAGCGGAAGCGTCTCACAACGCGGTTGATGTAGTCGAACAATCCTTCGAGCTCCACCGATCGAGTACCAAACGTACGGCACCTCCGAGTTCTACACACGTGCAGCTCGGTGACGTTCCTCGCCTTCTTGATCCAGCAAGACGTCGAGATAGTAGATGAGTTCCGTCAGCACGACGGCGTGGCGACGGTGACGGTGAAGTGATTCCGGCAGGGCTTCGCCTAAGCTCTCCGAAAATATGACCGAGGGTGTAAACGGTGGAGGGGGGCGCCGCACACGGCTTGGAACATATGTTATGTCTCCAATGGGCGCCCCCCCCCTCCGTATATAAAGGACGGAGGGAGGAGGAGGCTGGCCCTAGGGGAGCACCAAAGTGGGGAGTCCTACTAGGACTCCTTAGTCCTAGTAGGATTCCACCTCCCATACGGAGTAGGAAAGGGGGAAGGGAGAGGGAAAGGAAAGAGGGGGCTGCGCCCCCTCCCCTAGTCCAATTCGGTTTGGGCAAGGGGGGCGCGCGCCTCCTCACGTGGCCAGCCTCTCCTTTTCCCGTATGGCCCAAAAAGGCCCATTACTTCTCCCGGTGAATTCCCGTAACTCCCCGGTACTCCGAAAAATACCCGAATCACTCGGAACCTTTCCGACGTCCGAATATAGCCTTCCATTATATGAATCTTTACCTCTCGACCATTTCGAGACTCCTCGTCATGTCCGTGATCTCATCCGGGACTCCGAACAAACTTCGGCCACCAATCACATAACTCATATAATACTAAATCGTCATCGAACCTTAAGTGTGCGGACCCTACGGGTTCGGGAATGATGTAGACATGACCGAGACGACTCTCCGGTCAATAACCAACAGCGGAACCTGGATGCTCATATTGGTTCCTACATATTCCATGAAGATCTTTATCGGTGAACCTCATATGACAACATACGTTGTTCCCCTTTGTCCGGCGGTATGTTACTTGCCCGAGATTCGATCGTCGGTATCTAATACCTAGTTCAATCTCGTTACCGGCAAGTCTCTTTACTCGTTCGGTAATACATCATCTTGCAACTAACTCTTTAGTCACGGTGCTTGCAAGGCTTCTGTGATGCTGTATTACCGAGAGGGCCCAGAGATACCTCTCCGATAGTCGGAGTGACAAATCCCAATCTCGATCCATGCCAACTCAACAAACACTTTTGGAGATACCTGTAGTGCACCTTTATAATCACCCAGTTACGTTGTGACGTTTGATACACCCAAAGTATTCCTACGGTATCCGGGAGTTACATGATCTCATGGTCAGAGGAACGTGTATTTGACATAGTGAAAGCAATAGCAATAAACTGAACGATCATTTGCTATGCTAACGGTTGGGTCAAGTCCATCACATCATTCTCCTAATGATGTGATCCCGTTTATCAAATGACAACTCATGTCCATGGTCAGGAAATCTTGACCATCTTTTGATCAACGAGCTAGTCTAGTAGAGGCTTACTAGGGACTCAGTATTTGTCTATTATCCACACATATATTAAGTTTCCGGTCAATACAATTCTAGCATGAATAATAAACCATTATCATGAATTGAGAAATATGATAATAAACACTTTATTAATTGCCTCTAGGGCATATTTCCAACAGTCTCCCACTTGCACTAGAGTCAATAATCTAGTTTACATCTCCATGTAATTAACACTTAATCAGTTCTAAAGCTGATCATGTTTTGCTTGTGAGAGAGGTTTTAGTCAACGGGTCTGCAATATTCAGATCCGTGTGTTCTTGGCAAATCTCTATGTAGATGCTGCTACCACACTCTGTTTGGAGCTACTCCAAAAAATTTCCCCACTATACTTATCCGGTCTGAGACTCATAGTCTTTCGGATCAGTGTTTAAAGCTTGCATCGACGTAACCCCTTACGACGAACTCTTTATCATCTCGATTCCCGAGAAATTCTTCCTTAGTCATCTTAAGGATAATTTGACCGCTGTCCAGTGATCTACTCCTGGATCACTTTGGTACCTCTTTTGCCAGACACATGGCAAGGCACACAGCTTGGCATACTTTATATAACCTATGGCCGAGGTATAGGGGATAACCTTCATCCATTCTATTTATTTTGCCGTGGTCGAGATTTGAGTCTTACTCAACTTCACACCTTTCACCACAGTCAAGAACTCCTTCTTTGACTGATCCATTTTGAACTTCTTCAAAATCTTGTCAAGGTATATGTTTTGTGAAAGTCATATGAGGCGTCTCAATCTATCTCTATAGATTTTGATGCCTAACATGTAAACAACCTTTACCTAGATCTTCAAGTCTTACTCCACTTCACACCAGCCAAGAACTTATTTCTTTTGACTTGATCCATTTTGAACTTCTTCAAAATCTAATCAAGGTGTGTGAAAATCTTTTATCAGGTGTCTTGATCTATCTCTATAGATCTCAATGCCCAAACCGTGGATAACTCAAAAAACAGGTTTTTATTGAAAAACTCCTTTCAATTAATTCTTTATGCTTTCCAGAAATTCTACATCATTTCCAATCACATATACTTATTAGAAATGTTATAGAGCTCCCACTCACTTTGTTGTAAATACAAGTTTCTCCATAAACTTGCATAAACCCAAACGCTTTGATCACTTCATCAAAGCGAGTATTCCAGCTCCGAGATGCTTGCACCAGTCCATAGATGGATCGCTGGAGCTTGCATACTTTGTTAGCACCTTTAGGATCGACAAAACCTTCCGGTTGTATCATATACAATTCTTCCTTAAGGAATCCATTAAGGAATGCCGTTTTGACGTCCATTTGCCAGATTTCATAATCATAAAACGCGGCAATTGCTAACATAATTCTGACAGACTTTAGCATCGCTACGGGTGAGAAAGTCTCATCGTAGTCAACTCCTTGAACTTGTCGATAACCTTTAGCAACAAGTCGAGCTTTATAGATGGTGACATTACCATCAGCGTCCGTCTTCTTCTTAAAGATCCATTTATTTTTAATGGCTCGCCGTTTCATCGGGCAAGTCTACCAAAGTCCACACTTTGTTCTCATACATTGATCTAATATCGGATTTCATGGCCTCAAGCCATTTGTCGGAATCCGGGCTCGCCATCGCTTCTTCATAGTTCGTAGGTTCACCGTTGTCCAACAACATGACCTCCAAGACAGGATTGCCGTACCAATCTGGTGCGGAGCATGTCCTGGTTGACCTACGAGGTTCTGTACCAACTTGATCCGAAGCCTCATGATCATCATCATCAACTTCTTCTCTGGTCTGTGTTGGTGTCATAGAAATTTCTTTCTGTGGCGTACTACTATCCAGAGGAGGTACAATTATCTCATCAAGTTCTACTTTCCTCCCACTCACTTCTTTCGAGAGAAACTCCTTCTCTAGAAAGGATCCATTCTTAGCAACGAATACTTTGCCTTCGGATCTGTGGTAGAAGGTGTACCCAACGGTCTCCTTTGGGTATCCTATGAAAACGCACTTATCCGCTTTGGGTTCGAGCTTATCTGGCTGAAGCCTTTTGACATAAGCATTGCATCCCCAAACTTTCAGAAACGACATCTTAGGTTTCTTGCAAACCACAGTTCATATGGTGTCATCTCAACGGATTTAGACGGTGCCCTTGTTTAAAGTGAATGCAGCTGTCTCTAATGCATAACCCCAAAATGATAGTGGCAAATCGGTAAGAGACATCATAGAACACACCATATCCAATAGAGTATGATTACGACGTTCGGACACACCATTACGCTGTGGTGTTCCATGTGGCGTGAGCTGTGAAACAATTCCACATTGTCTTAAGTGATTGCCAAACTCGTAACTCAAATATTCTCCTCCACGATCAGATCGTAAGAACTTTATTTTCTTGTTACGATGGTTCTCTACTTCACTCTGAAATTCTTTGAACTTTTCAAATGTTTCAGATTTATGCTTCATCAAGTAGACATAACCATATCTACTCAAATCATCAGTGAACGTGAGAATATAACGATATCCACGGCGCGCCTCAACACTCATCGGACCGCATACATCGGTATGTATTATTTCCAATAAGTTGGTTGCTCGCTCCATTGTTGCGGAGAACGGAGTTTTAGTCATCTTGCCAATAAGGCACGGTTCACATGTCTCAAATGATTCATAATCAAGAGATTCCAAAAACCCATCTGCATGGAGTTTCTTCATGTGTTTAACACTGATATGACCTAAGCGGCAGTGCCACAAATATGTGGTACTATCATTATCTTTTGGCATTCGTGTTATGAACATATGTATTACTACGATCAAGATTCTATAAACCTTTCATTTTAAGTGCATGATCATCAATGATATTATCCAAATAGAATAACAATTATTCTCTGAAATTGAATAACCGTCTTGCAATAAACACTATCAGATATAATGTTCATGCTTAACGCAAGCACCAAATAACAATTATTTAGGTTCATCACTAATCCTGAAGGTAGAGAGAGCGTGGCGATGGTGATCACATCAACCTTGGAGACACTTCCAATGCACATCGTCACCTCGTTCTTAGCTAGCCCTCGTTTATTCCGAAGCTCCATGTTTCAAGTTGTAAGCAATTGAACAAGTATCAAATACCCAGGTGCTCCTACGAGTACTAGTAAGGTACATATCAATAACATGTATATCAAATATCTTTGTTGACATTGCCAGTCTTATTATCTGCCAGTTACTTTGGGGAAGTTCCGCTCCCTGTGACATTTCCCTTTCCAATGGGAGCACTAAGTCTCGGGTTTGGTTCAGCCTTGGGTTTCTTCGCGTGAGCGGCAACTGTTTTACCGTTCTTCTTGAAGTTCCCTTTTCTTTTCCTTGCCCTTCTTGAAACTAGTGGTCTTATTAACCATCAACACTTGATGCTCCCTTTTTTTGATTTCTACATCCGCAGATTGTAGCATCGCGAATAGCTTAAGGATCTTCTATCCCTTGCATGTTTATAGTTCATCACGAAGATCCAGTAGCTTAGTGATAGTGACTAGAGAACTCTATCAATCACCACTTTATTCGGAAGTCTAACTCCCACTTGATTCAAGTGTTTGAAGTACTCAGACATTCTGAGTACATGCTCACTAACGGAGCTGTTCTCCTCCATCTTGTAGCTATAGAACTTGTCGAAGGTGTCATCCCTCTCGACCCGGGTGTGAGTCTTGAAAAACAAATTTTCAGCTCTTGGAACATCTCATATGCTCCGTGTTGCTCAAAACATATTTGGAGCTCCGGTTCTAAGCCATAAAGTATGGCGCACTGAACTATCGAGTAGTCATCTTTTCTTGTCTGCCAGACGTTCATAACGTCCTCAGACGAAGCCGTAGGGGTTGCTCACCGAGCGGTGCATCAAAGACATAATCCTTCTGTGCAGCAGTGAGGACAATCCTGAGAATACGGACCTAGTCCGCATAGTTTCTTCCATCAACTTTCAACTTAACTTTCTCTAGGAACGCATGAAAATACAGGGGAGCTACAGCGTGGTCTATCGATCTACAACATAAGTTTGCTAAGACACTATTGACTATGTTCATGATAATTGAAGTTCAATTAATCAAATTACTTAAGAACTCCCACTTAGATTAACATCCCTCAAGTTGTCTAAGTGTAACATGATCCACATCAAACTAAACCACGTCCGATCATAACGTGAGGTGGATTAGTTATCAATGGTGAACATCTTTCATGTTGATCATATCTACTATATGACTCATGTTCGACCTTTCGGTCTCTTGTGTTCCGAGGCCATGTCTGTACATGCTAGGCTCGTCAAGTTTAACCCAAGTATTCTGCGTGTGTAAAACTGGCTTACACCCATTGTATGCGAACGAAAGAATCCATCACACCCGATCATCACGTGGTGCTTAGAAGCGTCGAACCTTCGCAACGGTCCATACTAGGGGAGAACACTTATCTTGAAATTTAGTGAAGGGATCATCTTATAATGTTACCGTCGTCCTAAGCAAAATAAGATGCATAAAAGGATTAACATCACATGCAATTCAATATATGTGACATGATATGGCCATCATCGTCTTGTGCTTTTGATCTCCATCAGCAAAGCACCGTCATGATCTCCATCGTCACCGGGTTGACACCTTGATCTCCATCGTAGCGTCGTGACACCTTGATCTCCATCGTAGCGTCGTGGTCGTCTCGTCGGCTATTGCTAGTACTACTACTGCTAACTAATAGCGGTAAAGTAAAGCAATTACATAGCGTTGGCATTGCATACAATAAAGAGACAACCATAAGGCTCCTGCCGGTTGCCTGATAACTTACAAAACATGATCATCTCATACAACAACTTATATCACATCATGTCTTGGCCATATCACATCACCAGCATACCCTGCAAAAACAAGTTAGACGTCCTCTACTTTGTTGTTGCAAGTTTTACGTGGCTGCTACGGGTTTGCAAGAACCGTTCTTACCTACGCAAAACCACAACGTGGTGTAGTGATTGCTTTTTGATCTTCTAAAAGAACCCTCTTCATTGAAACCGATTCAACTAAAGTGAGAGAGACAGACACCCGCCAGTCACCTTTATGCAACGAGTGCACGTAGCGGTGAAACCTGTCTCGCGTAAGCGTACGCGTAATGTCGGTCCGGGCCGCTTCATCTCACAATACCGCCGAATCAAGTAACAACTAGTAACGGCAAGCAATATGTATACACCCACGCCCACAACTCACTTGTGTTCTACTCGTGCAAATCACATCTACGCATAGACCTGGCTCAGATGCCACTGTTGGGGAACGGAGCATGAATTTCAAAAAAATTCCTACGCTCACGCAAGATCTATCCATGGAGATGCATCGCTACGAGAAGGGAGAGTGTGTCTATGTACCCTTGTAGACCGTTAGCGGAAGCGTCTCACAACGCGGTTGATGTAGTCGAACAATCCTTCGAGCTCCACCGATCGAGTACCGAACGTACAGCACCTCCGAGTTCTACACACGTGCAGCTCGGTGACGTTCCTTGCCTTCTTGATCCAGCAAGACGTCGAGATAGTAGATGAGTTCCGTCAGCACGACGGCGTGGCGACGGTGACGGTGAAGTGATTCCGGCAGGGCTTCGCCTAAGCTCTCCGAAAATATGACCGAGGGTGTAAATGGTGGAGGGGGGCGCCGCACACGGCTTGGAACAATTGTTATGTCTCCATGGGGCGCCCCCCCCCCTCCGTATATAAAGGAGGGAGGGAGGAGGAGGCTGGCCCTAGGGGCGCACCAAAGTGGGGAGTCCTACTAGGACTCCTTAGTCCTAGTAGGATTCCACCTCCCATACGGAGTAGGAAAGGGGGAAGGGAGAGGGAAAGGAAAGAGGGGGCTGCGCCCCCTCCCTAGTCCAATTCGGTTTGGGCAAGGGGGGCGCGCGCATCCTCACGTGGACAGCCTCTCCTTTTCCCGTATGGCCTAAAAAGGCCCATTACTTCTCCCGGTGAATTCCCGTAACTCCCCGGTACTCCGAAAAATACCCGAATCACTCGGAACCTTTCCGACGTCCGAATATAGCCTTCCATTATATGAATCTTTACCTCTCGACCATTTCGAGACTCCTCATCATGTCCGTGATCTCATCCGGGACTCCGAACAAACTTCGGCCACCAATCACATAACTCATATAATACTAAATCGTCATCGAACCTTAAGTGTGCGGACCCTACGGGTTCGGGAATGATGTAGACATGACCGAGACGACTCTCCGGTCAATAACCAACAGCGGAACCTGGATGCTCATATTGGTTCCTACATATTCCACGAAGATCTTTATCGGTGAACCTCATATGACAACATACGTTGTTCCCCTTTGTCCGGCGGTATGTTACTTGCCCGAGATTCGATCGTCGGTATCTAATACCTAGTTCAATCTCGTTACCGGCAAGTCTCTTTACTCGTTCCGTAATACATCATCTTGCAACTAACTCTTTAGTCACGGTGCTTGCAAGGCTTCTGTGATGCTGTATTACCGAGAGGGCCCAGAGATACCTCTCCGATAGTCGGAGTGACAAATCCCAATCTCGATCCATGCCAACTCAACAAAAACTTTTGGAGATACCTGTAGTGCACCTTTATAATCACCCAGTTACGTTGTGACGTTTGATACACCCAAAGTATTCCTACGGTATCCGGGAGTTACATGCTCTCATGGTCAGAGGAACGTGTATTTGACATAGTGAAAGCAATAGCAATAAACTGAACGATCATTTGCTATGCTAACGGTTGGGTCAATTCCATCACATCATTCTCCTAATGATGTGATCCCGTTTATCAAATGACAACTCATGTCCATGGTCAGGAAATCTTGACCATCTTTTGATCAACGAGCTAGTCTAGTAGAGGCTTACTAGGGACTCAGTATTTGTCTATTATCCACACATGTATTAAGTTTCCGGTCAATACAATTCTAGCATGAATAATAAACCATTATCATGAACGGAGAAATATGATAATAAACACTTTATTAAATGCCTCTAGGGCATATTTCCAACATTCTCCCACTTGCACTAGAGTCAATAATCTAGTTTACATCTCCATGTAATTAACACTTAATCAGTTCTAAAGCTGATCATGTTTTGCTTGTGAGAGAGGTTTTAGTCAACGGGTCTGCAATATTCAGATCCGTGTGTTCTTGGCAAATCTCTATGTAGATGCTGCTACCACACTCTGTTTGGAGCTACTCCAAAAAATTTCCCCACTATACTTATCCGGTCTGAGACTCATAGTCTTTCGGATCAGTGTTTAAAGCTTGCATCGACGTAACCCCTTACAACGAACTCTTTATCATCTCTATTCCCGAGAAATTCTTCCTTAGTCATCTTAAGGATAATTTGACCGCTGTCCAGTGATCTACTCCTGGATCACTTTGGTACCTCTTTTGCCAGACACATGGCAAGGCACACAGCTTGGCATACTTTATATAACCTATGGCCGAGGCATAGGGGATAACCTTCATCCATTCTATTTCTTTTGCCGTGGTCGAGATTTGAGTCTTACTCAACTTCACACCTTTCACCACAGTCAAGAACTCCTTCTTTGACTGATTCATTTTGAACTTCTTCAAAATCTTGTCAAGGTATATGTTTTGTGAAAGTCATATGAGGCGTCTCAATCTATCTCTATAGATTTTGATGCCTAACATGTAAACAACCTTTACCTAGATCTTCAAGTCTTACTCCACTTCACACCAGCCAAGAACTTATTTCTTTTGACTTGATCCATTTTGAACTTCTTCAAAATCTAATCAAGGTGTGTGAAAATCTTTTATCAGGTGTCCTGATCTATCTCTATAGATCTCGATGCCCAAACCGTGGATAACTCAAAAAACAGGTTTTTATTGAAAAACTCCTTTCAATTAATTCTTTATGCTTTCCAGAAATTCTACATCATTTCCAATCACATATACTTATTAGAAATGTTATAGAGCTCCCACTCACTTTGTTGTAAATACAAGTTTCTCCATAAACTTGCATAAACCCAAACGCTTTGATCACTTCATCAAAGCGAGTATTCCAGCTCCGAGATGCTTGCACCAGTCCATAGATGGATCGCTGGAGCTTGCATACTTTGTTAGCACCTTTAGGATCGACAAAACCTTCCGGTTGTATCATATACAATTCTTCCTTAAGGAATCCATTAAGGAATGCCGTTTTGACGTCCATTTGCCAGATTTCATAATCATAAAACGCGGCAATTGCTAACATAATTCTGACAGACTTTAGCATCGCTACGGCTGAGAAAGTCTCATCGTAGTCAACTCCTTGAACTTGTCGATAACCTTTAGCAACAAGTCGAGCTTTATAGACGGTGACATTACCATCAGCGTCCGTCTTCTTCTTAAAGATCCATTTATTTTTAATAGCTCGCCATTTCATCGGGCAAGTCTACCAAAGTCCACACTTTGTTCTCATACATGGATCTAATATCGGATTTCATGGCCTCAAGCCATTTGTCGGAATCCGGGCTCGCCATCGCTTCTTCATAGTTCGTAGGTTCACCGTTGTCCAACAACATGACCTCCAAGAGAGGATTGCCGTACCAATCTGGTGCAGAGCGTGTCCTGGTTGACCTACGAGGTTCTGTACCAACTTGATCCGAAGCCTCATGATCATCATCATCAACTTCTTCTCTGGTCTGTGTTGGTGTCATAGAAATTTCTTTCTGTGGCGTACTACTATCCAGAGGAGGTACAATTATCTCATCAAGTTCTACTTTCCTCCCACTCACTTCTTTCGAGAGAAACTCCTTCTCTAGAAAGGATCCATTCTTAGCAACGAATACTTTGCCTTCGGATCTGTGGTAGAAGGTGTACCCAACGGTCTCCTTTGGGTATCCTATGAAAACGCACTTATCCGCTTTGGGTTCGAGCTTATCTGGCTGAAGCCTTTTGACATAAGCATTGCATCCCCAAACTTTCAGAAACGACATCTTAGGTTTCTTGCAAACCACAGTTCATATGGTGTCATCTCAACGGATTTAGACGGTGCCCTTGTTTAAAGTGAATGCAGTTGTCTCTAATGCATAACCCCAAAATGATAGTGGCAAATCGGTAAGAGACATCATAGAACACACCATATCCAATAGAGTATGATTACGACGTTCGGACACACCATTACGCTGTGGTGTTCCATGTGGCGTGAGCTGTGAAACAATTCCACATTGTCTTAAGTGATTGCCAAACTCGTAACTCAAATATTCTCCTCCACGATCAGATCGTAAGAACTTTATTTTCTTGTTACGATGGTTCTCTACTTCACTCTGAAATTCTTTGAACTTTTCAAATGTTTCAGATTTATGCTTCATCAAGTAGACATAACCATATCTACTCAAATCATCAGTGAACGTGAGAATATAACGATATCCACGGTGCGCCTCAACACTCATCGGACCGCATACATCGGTATGTATTATTTCCAATAAGTTGGTTGCTCGCTCCATTGTTCCGGAGAACGGAGTTTTAGTCATCTTGCCAATAAGGCACGGTTCACATGTCTCAAATGATTCATAATCAAGAGATTCCAAAAACCCATCTGCATGGAGTTTCTTCATGTGTTTAACACTGATATGACCTAAGCGGCAGTGCCACAAATATGTGGTACTATCATTATCTTTTGGCATTCGTGTTATGAACATATGTATTACTACAATCAAGATTCTATAAACCTTTCATTTTAAGTGCATGATCATCAATGATATTATCCAAATAGAATAACAATTATTCTCTGAAATTGAATAACCGTCTTGCAATAAACACTATCAGATATAATGTTCATGCTTAACGCAAGCACCAAATAACAATTATTTAGGTTCATCACTAATCCTGAAGGTAGAGAGAGCGTGGCGATGGTGATCACATCAACCTTGGAGACACTTCTAATGCACATCGTCACCTCGTTCTTAGCTAGCCCTCGTTTATTCCGAAGCTCCATGTTTCAAGTTGTAAGCAACTGAACAAGTATCAAATACCCAGGTGCTCCTACGAGTACTAGTAAGGTACATATCAATAACATGTATATCAAATATCTTTGTTGACATTGCCAGTCTTATTATCTGCCAGTTACTTTGGGGAAGTTCCGCTCCCTGTGACATTTCCCTTTCCAATGGGAGCACTAAGTCTCGGGTTTGGTTCAGCCTTGGGTTTCTTCGCGTGAGCGGCAACTGTTTTACCGTTCTTCTTGAAGTTCCCTTTTCTTTTCCTTGCCCTTCTTGAAACTAGTGGTCTTATTAACCATCAACACTTGATGCTCCCTTTTTTTGATTTCTACATCCGCAGATTGTAGCATCGCGAATAGCTTAAGGATCTTCTATCCCTTGCATGTTTATAGTTCATCACGAAGATCCAGTAGCTTAGTGATAGTGACTAGAGAACTCTATCAATCACCACTTTATTCGGAAGTCTAACTCCCACTTGATTCAAGTGTTTGAAGTACTCAGACATTCTGAGTACATGCTCACTAACGGAGCTGTTCTCCTCCATCTTGTAGCTATAGAACTTGTCGAAGGTGTCATCCCTCTCGACCCGGGTGTGAGTCTTGAAAAACAAATTTTCAGCTCTTGGAACATCTCATATGCTCCGTGTTGCTCAAAACATATTTGGAGCTCCGGTTCTAAGCCATAAAGTATGGCGCACTGAACTATCGAGTAGTCATCTTTTCTTGTCTGCCAGACGTTCATAACGTCCTCAGACGAAGCCGTAGGGGTTGCTCACCGAGCGGTGCATCAAAGACATAAGCCTTCTGTGCAGCAGTGAGGACAATCCTCAGAATACGGACCTAGTCCGCATAGTTGCTTCCATCAACTTTCAACTTAACTTTCTCTAGGAACGCATGAAAATACAGGGGAGCTACAGCGTGGTCTATCGATCTACAACATAAGTTTGCTAAGACACTATTGACTATGTTCATGATAATTGAAGTTCAATTAATCAAATTACTTAAGAACTCCCACTTAGATTAACATCCCTCAAGTTGTCTAAGTGTAACATGATCCACATCAAACTAAACCACGTCCAATCATCACGTGAGGTGGATTAGTTATCAATGGTGAACATCTTTCATGTTGATCATATCTACTATATGACTCATGTTCGACCTTTCGGTCTCTTGTGTTCCGAGGCCATGTCTGTACATGCTAGGCTCGTCAAGTTTAACCCAAGTATTCTGCGTGTGTAAAAATGGCTTACACCCGTTGTATGCGAACGAAAGAATCCATCACACCCGATCATCACGTGGTGCTTAGAAGCGTCGAACCTTCGCAACGGTGCATACTAGGGGAGAACACTTATCTTGAAATTTAGTGAAGGGGTCATCTTATAATGCTACCGTCGTCCTAAGCAAAATAAGATGCATAAAAGGATTAACATCACATGCAATTCAATATATGTGACATGATATGGCCATCATCGTCTTGTGCTTTTGATCTCCATCAGCAAAGCACCGTCATGATCTCCATCGTCACCGGGTTGACACCTTGATCTCCATCGTAGCGTCGTGACACCTTGATCTCCATCGTAGCGTCGTGCTCGTCTCGCCGGCTATTGCTACTACTACTACTGCTAACTAATAGCGGTAAAGTAAAGCAATTACATAGCGTTGGCATTGCATACAATAAAGAGACAACCATAAGGCTCCTGCCGGTTGCCTGATAACTTACAAAACATGATCATCTCATACAACAACTTATATCACATCATGTCTTGGCCATATCACATCACCAGCATACCCTGCAAAAACAAGTTAGACGTCCTCTACTTTGTTGTTGCAAGTTTTACGTGGCTGCTACGGGTTTGCAAGAACCGTTCTTACCTACGCAAAACCACAACGTGGTGTAGTGATTGCTTTTTGATCTTCTAAAAGAACCCTCTTCATTGAAACCGATTCAACTAAAGTGAGAGAGACAGACACCCGCCAGTCACCTTTATGCAACGAGTGCACGTAGCGGTGAAACCTGTCTCGCGTAAGCGTACGCGTAATGTCGGTCCGGGCCGCTTCATCTCACAATACCGCCGAATCAAGTAACAACTAGTAACGGCAAGCAATATGTATACACCCACGCCCACAACTCACTTGTGTTCTACTCGTGCAAATCACATCTACGCATAGACCTGGCTCAGATGCCACTGTTGGGGAACGGAGCATGAATTTCAAAAAAATTCCTACGCTCACGCAAGATCTATCCATGGAGATGCATCGCTACGAGAAGGGAGAGTGTGTCTATGTACCCTTGTAGACCGTTAGCGGAAGCGTCTCACAACGCGGTTGATGTAGTCGAACAATCCTTCGAGCTCCACCGATCGAGTACCGAACGTACAGCACCTCCGAGTTCTACACACGTGCAGCTCGGTGACGTTCCTCGCCTTCTTGATCCAGCAAGACGTCGAGATAGTAGATGAGTTCCGTCAGCACGACGGCGTGGCGACGGTGACGGTGAAGTGATTCCGGCAGGGCTTCGCCTAAGCTCTCCGAAAATATGACCGAGGGTGTAAACGGTGGAGGGGGGCACCGCACACGGCTTGGAACAATTGTTATGTCTCCAAGGGGCGCCCCCCCCCTCCGTATATAAAGGAGGGAGGGAGGAGGAGGCTGGCCCTAGGGGCGCACCAAAGTGGGGAGTCCTACTAGGACTCCTTAGTCCTAGTAGGATTCCACCTCCCATACGGAGTAGGAAAGGGGGAAGGGAGAGGGAAAGGAAAGAGGGGGCTGCGCCCCCTCCCCTAGTCCAATTCGGTTTGGGTAAGGGGGGCGCGCGCCTCCTCACGTGGCTAGCCTCTCCTTTTCCCGTATGGCCCAAAAAGGCCCATTACTTCTCCTGGTGAATTCCCGTAACTCCCCGGTACTCCGAAAAATACCCGAATCACTCGGAACCTTTCCGACGTCCGAATATAGCCTTCCATTATATGAATCTTTACCTCTCGACCATTTCGAGACTCCTCATCATGTCCGTGATCTCATCCGGGACTCCGAACAAACTTCGGCCACCAATCACATAACTCATATAATACTAAATCGTCATCGAACCTTAAGTGTGCGGACCCTACGGGTTCGGGAATGATGTAGACATGACCGAGACGACTCTCCGGTCAATAACCAACAGCGGAACCTGGATGCTCATATTGGTTCCTACATATTCCACAAAGATCTTTATTGGTGAACCTCATATGACAACATACGTTGTTCCCCTTTGTCCGGCGGTATGTTACTTGCCCGAGATTCGATCGTCGGTATCTAATACCTAGTTCAATCTCGTTACCGGCAAGTCTCTTTACTCGTTCCGTAATACATCATCTTGCAACTAACTCTTTAGTCACGGTGCTTGCAAGGCTTCTGTGATGCTGTATTACCGAGAGGGCCCAGAGATACCTCTCCGATAGTCGGAGTGACAAATCCCAATCTCGATCCATGCCAACTCAACAAAAACTTTTGGAGATACCTGTAGTGCACCTTTATAATCACCCAGTTACGTTGTGACGTTTGATACACCCAAAGTATTCCTACGGTATCCGGGAGTTACATGCTCTCATGGTCAGAGGAACGTGTATTTGACATAGTGAAAGCAATAGCAATAAACTGAACGATCATTTGCTATGCTAACGGTTGGGTCAATTCCATCACATCATTCTCCTAATGATGTGATCCCGTTTATCAAATGACAACTCATGTCCATGGTCAGGAAATCTTGACCATCTTTTGATCAACGAGCTAGTCTAGTAGAGGCTTACTAGGGACTCAGTATTTGTCTATTATCCACACATGTATTAAGTTTCCGGTCAATACAATTCTAGCATGAATAATAAACCATTATCATGAACGGAGAAATATGATAATAAACACTTTATTAATTGCCTCTAGGGCATATTTCCAACAGTCTCCCACTTGCACTAGAGTCAATAATCTAGTTTACATCTCCATGTAATTAACACTTAATCAGTTCTAAAGCTGATCATGTTTTGCTTGTGAGAGAGGTTTTAGTCAACGGGTCTGCAATATTCAGATCCGTGTGTTCTTGGCAAATCTCTATGTAGATGCTGCTACCACACTCTGTTTGGAGCTACTCCAAAAAATTTCCCCACTATACTTATCCGGTCTGAGACTCATAGTCTTTCGGATCAGTGTTTAAAGCTTGCATCGACGTAACCCCTTACGACGAACTCTTTATCATCTCTATTCCCGAGAAATTCTTCCTTAGTCATCTTAAGGATAATTTGACCGCTGTCCAGTGATCTACTCCTGGATCACTTTGGTACCTCTTTTGCCAGACACATGGCAAGGCACACAGCTTGGCATACTTTATATAACCTATGGCCGAGGCATAGGGGATAACCTTCATCCATTCTATTTCTTTTGCCGTGGTCGAGATTTGAGTCTTACTCAACTTCACACCTTTCACCACAGTCAAGAACTCCTTCTTTGACTGATTCATTTTGAACTTCTTCAAAATCTTGTCAAGGTATATGTTTTGTGAAAGTTATATGAGGCGTCTCAATCTATCTCTATAGATTTTGATGCCTAACATGTAAACAACCTTTACCTAGATCTTCAAGTCTTACTCCACTTCACACCAGCCAAGAACTTATTTCTTTTGACTTGATCCATTTTGAACTTCTTCAAAATCTAATCAAGGTGTGTGAAAATCTTTTATCAGGTGTCTTGATCTATCTCTATAGATCTCGATGCCCAAACCGTGGATAACTCAAAAAACAGGTTTTTATTGAAAAACTCCTTTCAATTAATTCTTTATGCTTTCCAGAAATTCTACATTATTTCCAATCACATATACTTATTAGAAATGTTATAGAGCTCCCACTCACTTTGTTGTAAATACAAGTTTCTCCATAAACTTGCATAAACCCAAACGCTTTGATCACTTCATCAAAGCGAGTATTCCAGCTCCGAGATGCTTGCACCAGTCCATAGATGGATCGCTGGAGCTTGCATACTTTGTTAGCACCTTTAGGATCGACAAAACCTTCCGGTTGTATCATATACAATTCTTCCTTAAGGAATCCATTAAGGAATGCCGTTTTGACGTCCATTTGCCAGATTTCATAATCATAAAACGCGGCAATTGCTAACATAATTCTGACAGACTTTAGCATCGCTACGGGTGAGAAAGTCTCATTGTAGTCAACTCCTTGAACTTGTCGATAACCTTTAGCAACAAGTCGAGCTTTATAGACGGTGACATTACCATCAGCGTCCGTCTTCTTCTTAAAGATCCATTTATTTTTAATAGCTCGCCGTTTCATCGGGCAAGTCTACCAAAGTCCACACTTTGTTCTCATACATGGATCTAATATCGGATTTCATGGCCTCAAGCCATTTGTCGGAATCCGGGCTCGCCATCGCTTCTTCATAGTTCGTAGGTTCACCGTTGTCCAACAACATGACCTCCAAGACAGGATTGCCGTACCAATCTGGTGCGGAGCGTGTCCTGGTTGACCTACGAGGTTCTGTACCAACTTGATCCGAAGCCTCATGATCATCATCATCAACTTCTTCTCTGGTCTGTGTTGGTGTCATAGAAATTTCTTTCTGTGGCGTACTACTATCCAGAGGAGGTACAATTATCTCATCAAGTTCTACTTTCCTCCCACTCACTTCTTTCGAGAGAAACTCCTTCTCTAGAAAGGATCCATTCTTAGCAACGAATACTTTGCCTTCGGATCTGTGGTAGAAGGTGTACCCAACGGTCTCCTTTGGGTATCCTATGAAAACGCACTTATCCGCTTTAGGTTCGAGCTTATCTGGCTGAAGCCTTTTGACATAAGCATTGCATCCCCAAACTTTCAGAAACGACATCTTAGGTTTCTTGCAAACCACAGTTCATATGGTGTCATCTCAACGGATTTAGACGGTGCCCTTGTTTAAAGTGAATGCAGCTGTCTCTAATGCATAACCCCAAAATGATAGTGGCAAATCGGTAAGAGACATCATAGAACACACCATATCCAATAGAGTATGATTACGACGTTCGGACACACCATTACGCTATGGTGTTCCATGTGGCGTGAGCTGTGAAACAATTCCACATTGTCTTAAGTGATTGCCAAACTCGTAACTCAAATATTCTCCTCCACGATCAGATCGTAAGAACTTTATTTTCTTGTTACGATGGTTCTCTACTTCACTCTGAAATTCTTTGAACTTTTCAAATGTTTCAGATTTATGCTTCATCAAGTAGACATAACCATATCTACTCAAATCATCAGTGAACGTGAGAATATAACGATATCCACGGCGCGCCTCAACACTCATCGGACCGCATACATCGGTATGTATTATTTCCAATAAGTTGGTTGCTCGCTCCATTGTTGCGGAGAACGGAGTTTTAGTCATCTTGCCAATAAGGCACGGTTCACATGTCTCAAATGATTCATAATCAAGAGATTCCAAAAACCCATCTGCATGGAGTTTCTTCATGTGTTTAACACTGATATGACCTAAGCGGCAGTGCCACAAATATGTGGTACTATCATTATCTTTTGGCATTCGTGTTATGAACATATGTATTACTACGATCAAGATTCTATAAACCTTTCATTTTAAGTGCATGATCATCAATGATATTATCCAAATAGAATAACAATTATTCTCTGAAATTGAATAACCGTCTTGCAATAAACACTATCAGATATAATGTTCATGCTTAACGCAAGCACCAAATAACAATTATTTAGGTTCATCACTAATCCTGAAGGTAGAGAGAGCGTGGCGATGGTGATCACATCAACCTTGGAGACACTTCCAATGCACATCGTCACCTCGTTCTTAGCTAGCCCTCGTTTATTCCGAAGCTCCATGTTTCAAGTTGTAAGCAACTGAACAAGTATCAAATACCCAGGTGCTCCTACGAGTACTAGTAAGGTACATATCAATAACATGTATATCAAATATCTTTGTTGACATTGCCAGTCTTATTATCTGCCAGTTACTTTGGGGAAGTTCCGCTCCCTGTGACATTTCCCTTTCCAATGGGAGCACTAAGTCTCGGGTTTGGTTCAGCCTTGGGTTTCTTCGCGTGAGCGGCAACTGTTTTACCGTTCTTCTTGAAGTTCCCTTTTCTTTTCCTTGCCCTTCTTGAAACTAGTGGTCTTATTAACCATCAACACTTGATGCTCCCTTTTTTTGATTTCTACATCCGCAGATTGTAGCATCGCGAATAGCTTAAGGATCTTCTATCCCTTGCATGTTTATAGTTCATCACGAAGATCCAGTAGCTTAGTGATAGTGACTAGAGAACTCTATCAATCACCACTTTATTCGGAAGTCTAACTCCCACTTGATTCAAGTGTTTGAAGTACTCAGACATTCTGAGTACATGCTCACTAACGGAGCTGTTCTCCTCCATCTTGTAGCTATAGAACTTGTCGAAGGTGTCATCCCTCTCGACCCGGGTGTGAGTCTTGAAAAACAAATTTTCAGCTCTTGGAACATCTCATATGCTCCGTGTTGCTCAAAACATATTTGGAGCTCCGGTTCTAAGCCATAAAGTATGGCGCACTGAACTATCGAGTAGTCATCTTTTCTTGTCTGCCAGACGTTCATAACGTCCTCAGACGAAGCCGTAGGGGTTGCTCACCGAGCGGTGCATCAAAGACATAAGCCTTCTGTGCAGCAGTGAGGACAATCCTCAGAATACGGACCTAGTCCGCATAGTTGCTTCCATCAACTTTCAACTTAACTTTCTCTAGGAACGCATGAAAATACAGGGGAGCTACAGCGTGGTCTATCGATCTACAACATAAGTTTGCTAAGACACTATTGACTATGTTCATGATAATTGAAGTTCAATTAATCAAATTACTTAAGAACTCCCACTTAGATTAACATCCCTCAAGTTGTCTAAGTGTAACATGATCCACATCAAACTAAACCACGTCCAATCATCACGTGAGGTGGATTAGTTATCAATGGTGAACATCTTTCATGTTGATCATATCTACTATATGACTCATGTTCGACCTTTCGGTCTCTTGTGTTCCGAGGCCATGTCTGTACATGCTAGGCTCGTCAAGTTTAACCCAAGTATTCTGCGTGTGTAAAACTGGCTTACACCCGTTGTATGCGAACGAAAGAATCCATCACACCCGATCATCACGTGGTGCTTAGAAGCGTCGAACCTTCGCAACGGTGCATACTAGGGGAGAACACTTATCTTGAAATTTAGTGAAGGGATCATCTTATAATGCTACCGTCGTCCTAAGCAAAATAAGATGCATAAAAGGATTAACATCACATGCAATTCAATATATGTGACATGATATGGCCATCATCGTCTTGTGCTTTTGATCTCCATCAGCAAAGCACCGTCATGATCTCCATCGTCACCGGGTTGACACCTTGATCTCCATCGTAGCGTCGTGACACCTTGATCTCCATCGTAGCGTCGTGCTCGTCTCGCCGGCTATTGCTACTACTACTACTGCTAACTAATAGCGGTAAAGTAAAGCAATTACATAGCGTTGGCATTGCATACAATAAAGAGACAACCATAAGGCTCCTGCCGGTTGCCTGATAACTTACAAAACATGATCATCTCATACAACAACTTATATCACATCATGTCTTGGCCATATCACATCACCAGCATACCCTGCAAAAACAAGTTAGACGTCCTCTACTTTGTTGTTGCAAGTTTTACGTGGCTGCTACGGGTTTGCAAGAACCGTTCTTACCTACGCAAAACCACAACGTGGTGTAGTGATTGCTTTTTGATCTTCTAAAAGAACCCTCTTCATTGAAACCGATTCAACTAAAGTGAGAGAGACAGACACCCGCCAGTCACCTTTATGCAACGAGTGCACGTAGCGGTGAAACCTGTCTCGCGTAAGCGTACGCGTAATGTCGGTCCGGGCCGCTTCATCTCACAATACCGCCGAATCAAGTAACAACTAGTAACGGCAAGCAATATGTATACACCCACGCCCACAACTCACTTGTGTTCTACTCGTGCAAATCACATCTACGCATAGACCTGGCTCGGATGCCACTGTTGGGGAACGGAGCATGAATTTCAAAAAAATTCCTACGCTCACGCAAGATCTATCCATGGAGATGCATCGCTACGAGAAGGGAGAGTGTGTCTATGTACCCTTGTAGACCGTTAGCGGAAGCGTCTCACAACGCGGTTGATGTAGTCGAACAATCCTTCGAGCTCCACCGATCGAGTACCGAACGTACGGCACCTCCGAGTTCTACACACGTGCAGCTCGGTGACGTTCCTCGCCTTCTTGATCCAGCAAGACGTCGAGATAGTAGATGACTTCCGTCAGCACGACGGCGTGGCGACGGTGACGGTGAAGTGATTCCTGCAGGGCTTCGCCTAAGCTCTCCGAAAATATGACCGAGGGTGTAAACGGTGGAGGGGGGCGCCGCACACGGCTTGGAACAATTGTTATGTCTCCAAGGGGCGCCCCCCCCTCCGTATATAAAGGAGGGAGGGAGGAGGAGGCTGGCCCTAGGGGCGCACCAAAGTGGGGAGTCCTACTAGGACTCCTTAGTCCTAGTAGGATTCCACCTCCCATACGGAGTAGGAAAGGGGGAAGGGAGAGGGAAAGGAAAGAGGGGGCTGCGCCCCCTCCCCTAGTCCAATTCGGTTTGGGCAAGGGGGGCGCACGCCTCCTCACGTGGCCAGCCTCTCCTTTTCCCGTATGGCCCAAAAAGGCCCATTACTTCTCCCGATGAATTCCCGTAACTCCCCGGTACTCCGAAAAATACCCGAATCACTCGGAACCTTTCCGACATCCGAATATTGCCTTCCAATATATGAATCTTTACCTCTCGACCATTTCGAGACTCCTTGTCATGTCCGTGATCTCATCCGGGACTCCAAACAAACTTCGGCCACCAATCACATAACTCATATAATACTAAATCGTCATCGAACCTTAAGTGTGCGGACCCTACGGGTTCGGGAATGATGTAGACATGACCGAGACGACTCTCCGGTCAATAACCAACAGCGGAACCTGGATGCTCATATTGGTTCCTACATATTCCACGAAGATCTTTATCGGTGAACCTCATATGACAACATACGTTGTTCCCTTTTGTCCGGCGGTATGTTACTTGCCCGAGATTCGATCGTTGGTATCTAATACCTAGTTCAATCTCGTTACCGGCAAGTCTCTTTACTCGTTCCGTAATACATCATCTTGCAACTAACTCTTTAGTCACGGTGCTTGCAAGGCTTCTGTGATGCTGTATTACCGAGAGGGCCCAGAGATACCTCTCCGATAGTCGGAGTGACAAATCCCAATCTCGATCCATGCCAACTCAACAAACACTTTCAGAGATACCTGTAGTGCACCTTTATAATCACCCAGTTACGTTGTGACGTTTGATACACCCAAAGTATTCCTACGGTATCCGGGAGTTACATGATCTCATGGCCAGAGGAACGTGTATTTGACATAGTGAAAGCAATAGCAATAAACTGAACGATCATTTGCTATGCTAACGGTTGGGTCAAGTCCATCACATCATTCTCCTAATGATGTGATCCCGTTTATCAAATGACAACTCATATCCATGGTCAGGAAATCTTGACCATCTTTTGATCAACGAGCTAGTCTAGTAGAGGCTTACTAGGGACTCAGTATTTGTCTATTATCCACACATGTATTAAGTTTCCGGTCAATACAATTCTAGCATGAATAATAAACCATTATCATGAACGGAGAAATATGATAATAAACACTTTATTTATTGCCTCTAGGGCATATTTCCAACAAGGCCATCATTGCTCTTCATGAAGATCTTCGTGGAAGCCGGCGACCGCCTGGACTGCTGCATGGAGAGTGACAGCAGTGGCGGCGGCAGCTCCTCCGGGGTCGAATGCAGCAGAAGCTCTTCCTACAGGGGAAGCGGGAGCGACTCCGACTCCGATGACTCCCCGAGTGTCCACGTCAAGAAGGAAGACTCTGACTAGATGCAGGCGGCGCCAGAGTCGGAGTCTTGGAGGCGGCGCTGCTCAGGCCCGGTCCTTCCTATCTTGCTTTTTCTTCTGCAATGAACCATGCTGGCCCTGCGGGGACGTGTAAGAAGAATTATGGCCCTGACACCTCAATGTTGTTTTGGTCCAAAATGATTTTGCTCTTAGCACTTCTCGTTAGGCTTGTCCCCTTCTCTGTGATAGCCTTAATGCTCTGCGTCGCTAGGACCCAGCCCCCGAGCAGGACTCTACCGTCGCTGGTATGTTAGGTCGCGATGCCTGGGACAAGGCCAGGAGGTGAGGGGCCCGAGGTCCGGTAAGAGCTTCTGAGACGCGATGCTCAGGAGGTCCCCCTTGACACGCAAGTGGCTCACGCAAGAGAAGAGGCTTTCGCCTGGAGCGAGGTTACGGGAAGAAGGAACACTACCAAAGATCACCGAGCCACGGGGGCGGTTAACTTAACTTTTCGGAACGCGTCGCGAGGCAGCCGCGGCCTGCGAGAGGTTCATGTGGCGTGAGGGCGCGTCTTCCCGAGAAATCTCGCGACGACCTGGTGGAAGCTATGGAAAGACACGTGAGCGCGCGACTAGGAGCCTGGCAAGGCCGCGATGAGCGACGGCAATGGCTGCGGCGACCCTTCTTCCTGAAGCTTCCTTATATCATCCTGCAATAGACTAATTCTAGCTCACGGAGGCGTAAGACGACGGTTTAATTTGTAAAACACTTGAATTTGTAATAACTTTTTGAGATCCGTGGGTTCTCTTTCCGTGCTTGGTTTCTCTCTTGCTTGCATTTGTGCTTTCCGTCGTCGGGACCCAGCCCCCGAGCGAGCCTCAGCTGTCGCTGGTATGTCAGGTCGCGATGCCTGGGACAAGGTCAGGAGGTGAGGGGCTCCGGAAGCTAGTGAGGGTTCCTGAGGCGCGATGCTCAAGGACTCCCCCTTGACACGCAAGCGGCCCACGTGAGGGAAAACGCTGGCAATGGTGAGGCTGCCCCGGGGGGGTTCTCATACTTAGCTCTTTGCAACGCCAATAGGTTGTCACTTTCTGGGCGCGCCTTGTGAGACCCCTCGAGTGATCCGTCCTGAAGAAACCTCCTGCACACAAAAGCTTCATTTCGAACGACGCACGCTCACTAGCTTGCACTTGGGTGTCACGTGAGGAGACCAGACACCAAGGGCCTTGGTGGGGTGACGTGCGTGGGAGCAGGCCCGTGAGCCAGAGCCTAGTCCCTTGGGTTTTTCAGCGCTGCTGGGACTAACCCGAGCACAGGCACCGTGTCCATCCCCCGCTCACGTGAGGCTCAAGCGGAAGCTGGCGAGCGCGTGCCACGGAAGAAGGCCGACGGCTGCCATGTCAGGCACGATTCACCCTAAGGTCAGTGTGGCCCGTGGGCCGCTCTCAGTTGAATGTCCACCAGCGCGGAGCATGGGGCTTCCACTTGGTCATGGGCATGATCACAGTTTGATCATTCCGCGAGCACGGAACATGGGCTTCCACTTGGGCATGGGCATGGTTGCGATTCAACCGTTCCGCCAGTGCGGAGCATGGGGCTTCCACTTGGGCATGGGTATGGTTGCGATTCAACTGTTCCGCCAGCGCGGAGCATGGGGCTTCCACTTGGGCATGGGCATGATCGCGGTTCGCTCGTTCTGCCTGCGCGGAGCTTGGGGCTTCCACTTGGGCATGGGCGGGAGATCTCCCGAGGCCAAGGGGTGGCACACCGGGAGGTTCCGGGGCGTGTACAGCCGCACCTCATTCTTACGTGAGAGGGTCATGGGTAGAACTTGCGAAGGTGTTGGATGTTACATGCGTTCTGCACGGATACTCCATCCTCCGTCTCCAGGCGGGCGACACCTGGCTTGGAGACATGGGCGGCCCTAAAAGGGCATGTCGGCGTTCTGGGAACGGGGGTACCCAGACCCGCCTGCCTGCGGCCCAGGGCATGGCCCATGTCATCAACCAAACACAGCTAGGCGCGGCCCCACTCAAGGCAAGGCCCTCGCGAGGGCCCTAGGCTCGCGAGGAGGAGCAGCATCAAGACCGGCGAGGGATGGGCCTCCTCAGGCCTCCTCCGGAGCGACGGAGATCTCTATGCAAGGCCCGGCCTCAGGAGTCAAGGGTGACGCAAGGAAGGACAGGCGGGCGCCAACGCGCCAGGCGGCACAGTTTCCCCTTTAGTGCAAAGGGAGCAAGGACGTGCGCGGGTTCCCAAAGCACCCCCCAAAGGTTTCCATTTCGGTGCAACAAGACCGCAACCACCAGCCCCGCAGGACGGACGTCATCACTGAGCCCGTCCCTGCGCCGAAGATAGCTACTTTGCAGGCGAAGACCGCCTTTGGACAGGGCGAGCACGTACCCTTGTCCCCCTTCAAAATTGGCCGTTGTGGGATCCCTTCCCGCCAACGCGATAAGGGAAGAGGACCCGAGCCACCGCTATATATAGAGGGTAGGCTGCACGTAGAGGGGATCCGGCATCCATTCTACCACTCATCCATCGCCAAGCCACAGAGGGCCCCGAACACCTCTGGGGAGCCCTCATGAGGCCCTGAAACACTGTACTCGTTCATCCACCTCACCTCCTCGAGAGGCAATCCACCAAAGCAGGAGTAGGGTATTACGCTTCGCAGCGGCCCGAACCTGGGTAAACTGTCGTGTTCATCTTCTTCCTCGTCATCGTGCGAGTTTGTTGCTGTGTTCATCGAGTAGCGAGCTAGGTTGGGCGAAGCCTCTAGGGATCTTCGCACACGCCCCTGTGTTCGAACCTTAAGGGTTTTGCGGAGCCCGAAATCCGATAGGGCCTTCCCACATGGGCAAGAGCTTGTGGAGGCCCTCTCTGGAAAGGATCCTCTGTAGGACGAGATCCCCAATCTCGAGGGTATGAGGGCGGATGTTGTGACTGTGGTAACGCCGCAAGGCCTGTTGGTACCTCGCGGCACGAAGGGCGTCCTGGCGGCAGGCCTCCTCGAGGAGCAAAAGATCGGTCCCCCGCGATTCGTCTTGATGCGCCTCGTCGAACGCCAAGACCCGCGGGGAGCCATGCTCAAGCTCCGAGAGAAGGACCGCCTCAGCCCCGTAGATGAGGAAGAAGGGGGTTTCACCAGTGGGCTTAGTCGCGGTGGTGCGGATGGACCACAGCACGGACTGCAGCACATCCATCCAACCCTTCCCGCAGGCCTCAAGCTTCTTCTTGAAGCTCCTATTCTTGAGGCCCTTGAGGACCTCAGCGTTGGCGCGCTCGGCCTGGCTGTTACTTCATGGCTGCGCCACGGAAGCGTAGCATATCTGCATACCAAGGTTAGCACAGTATGACCTGAAGAGGCCACTAGTAAATTGCATACCAAGGTTACTGTCAGTAATGATGTGGTTGGGGACGCCAAATCGGCACACGAGGCCCGTGATGAACTTGACAGCCGTGCCAGCCGAGATGGTGCGCACGGGCTCGACCTCCGCCCACTTGGTGAATTTGTCGATGGCGACATAGAGGTAGCTGTATCCGCCAGCCGCACGGGGGAAAGGGCCTAGTATGGTCTGCACTCCCTGAGGGCGGCGCTCGCCTCGCGGAAGGACGGCTTGAAGCGGCGGCCAGCGTCTGGGGCCTGGGGCCCGCCGAGGATGCACACCACCGCGTGTGGCTCCTGGTAGCCCCCATCCACCTCGTGATGTTGGTTGTTGTCATTCCTTCTAGGTGGCGGCAGCAGTGGCGGGAGAGCGGCGTTGTCCTGAGGGCGTGCCTCGTGAGGCTGTTCACGCCATGCGTCCTCACGGGGCTGCTCGCGCCATCCCTGGCGGGGGCTGCCATTGCAGATGTCCCATCTGTTGGGTTCTACCGTAGGTGCATCGCATGCCAATTAAAATATCCTACGCGCAGAACATCCAAGAACATGCTACGGAGATGGATCACAGCTCGTTACCACTAGACGCGCAGTGCCGTGCAGCGGAAGTAGAGTTGGGGCAGTGCGTTCGCGTGGTCCGTCTCCTCCTCGTCCGATCTCCCTCGGACAGCCGACCCGATCTCCCTCGCGCAGCCAGTCGCCGGATCCCATGTACAAGTTCGCCGGAGCGACGCAAGTGCACTGCCTCTAACGGTATCCGCGCGTGCAGCAGGAACACCGTGCGGCGGACTGCTAGGTCCGATCACACAGTCGGTGGCGGCAACTGTAGGTGGCTAGTTGCAACACATCCAAAGCCCTAATGACGGCGCCGAAGCGATCAACCGGTGGGTGTGCCGCACCTCCACTATATATAGGCATCCGACACGGGCTCAACTCTTGGGCCTCGCACGGATCCTAAAGCCCACGTGTTCCTTCCCTTAAGCATGCGGCCCCTTAGGTTCTCATTCACTTGGTCGCGAGTCAGATCACATCGGACTCGACTAGTCGGTAGCGGCCTCTAGCAAAGCGTGCCGACTCCAAGTGTCCGATGAAGCTGGTTAGGCAAACCTGTACACCACACTTCCGTTCCTTTTGCCACACGATATATGTTGTCGTGCTCAAGGCGACATGGTCATCCTTGTTGCCGCACGACCTCTTTCTCGTTCCGGTGAATCCGACCAACACTTCGGATTATCTCATAATCCTCATCGCATGGCCATGCTTATCCAGGTCGGATCACCTGAGGGGTCCAGAGTATATCTCTCCTCATTGGAGGGGCAAATCCCATCTTGCTCGACCACGTCTCGCGGCATGGGTCTGGACAAGCCCGAAACCTACCTTTATAACTACCCTGTCACGGAGTAGCGTTTGGTCGGCCCAAAGCAAGTCTGTCACCATCCCGAGTACATGCGCCAGCTCAGGTCTTAGGACACAGAACGTATGTTGTACTAGAGACTCACAGATGACCTATCGCTGTGTCTCATAGTTGGGTTTGTCCAACTCAGACCTTATCTCGACTCGGATCCGACTACGTCGAATCCGACCAGATCTTTCCGAGTCCATATTATCCGGCTAGCATCAAATGCTACATGGTCAGTGAGACCGGACCATCCATCGTGTCATATGCTAGTGTAACCGGCTGCGCGTCCACACAACCTTCTCGACTAGGGACCATTTAGGACTGTCATCATACAATGCATAGTCTCACAAACAAGTCACGTACTTATTAATACACATCATTGATAATGTCCAAGGACTATCTTTATTCATAAACACATAGGAAATATCATCATACATGATTGCCTCTAGCGCATATCTCCAACACCATCTGCCGCCTCCGCGGCCTGTGCCGCGGTCGTTGCGGTCCGAGCACCGGCCCACGCGTTCGTCGTGGAGGGCCTTGAGCTCCAGGCAGTCTTCGGTGTTCTAGGTACGCACGTTGTGGTAGATGCAGAGCGGGCGGCAGTCCTTCTCGGGCACGTTGTGGTCATGACCGCGCTTCTGCTCAGGCTCCGCCGCGAGCACCGCAAGGCCCTTCCGCTTGACCTCCTTGCATTTTTCCTTGCTGTCGTCGGGCGCGCGTCTGGGTCGTCGTGGATGAACAGGCAACCCTCTTCAGCCTTGGCACATTAGTCAGCTATGTTGAACATCTCCAGAGCCGAGTTGAGGCTGTCGTTGATGGCGAACTTCTCGCACATCTGGACGTCCTTGACGACGTTGGTGAACACCGTGATGATGCCCTCATCCGAGCCGCGCGGGATCTTGTTGCGCACATGGCTAAAGCGCTGGATGTACTTGCGCAAGGTCTCCCCAGGGTGTTGCTTCATGCGCCGCATGTCGTTGACGGAGAGAGGGCGGTCGTGCGTGCCTCTGAAATTGGCGATGAACTTCTCGCAGAGCTCGCTCCACGAAGAGATCGACTCATCGGGCAGGTTCATGAGCCAGGAGCGCGCGCCATCCTTGAGGGCCATGGGGAACCAGTTCGCCATGACCTTGTCATTGCTGTTCGCTGCCTTGATGCTCAGCGCATAGAGATAGATGAACTCCGTGGGGTCAGGGATGCCGTCGTAGCGCCGGGGCCAAACCACCCGGCGCAGCTCGCGAGTAAAGGCCCGATAGCCTACACTGCTTGAAGGGACTCTGCACGCAAGCGCGGCACGGTTCTAGCGCTCAGCTACCGCGACATCCTGGACGATCCGGTCCTGGCATTGTCATTGCTGCTCAAGGATCACGCGCGCGTCGGGCAGCGCACGGCGGACGATCTGGCAGCTGGCTTCGTCCTGGGCCTGCGGAGGCGCTCCTCGAGGTTGGTCACGCGGGCACGCGTCGTGCCGAGGCTCGACCGGGTAGTTGTCCAAGGGAGGTGGCGGAGGCGCTCCATGCGCCACGTCTCCAGTGTGAGACGGTGGAGGACGAAGCGAGCGAGAGGGTGTTGGGGCTTCTTCGGTGGCGGTGACAAGCTCAGTGATGTGGCCCAGCCAAGCGTCGTAGCCAGCGTCCGCTGGGCGGTAGCATAGCAGCTCGCGCACCATGAGCAGCGCGGCCTGCGCGTTCACCTGCCCAAGACTGGCGTGGAAGGAGGAGGCCGTGCCGGTGTGGACGTCCTGCTGCACAGAGGGGTGCATGAAGGAGTCTTGCTACTCGCGAGAAGCAGGGTCGGTGACGGCGGGAGCTTTAGCGCCGGCGGAGTGGCGGTGGCCGCCGCGACCCGCTGGCGCAGTTGGGATGACGCGAGCCGCCTAGCGCTCGGGACGCGCACGGTGAGCGTTAGCCATGAGTTTGGCGAAACTAGAGCCGAAACGGAACTTGGAGAATGGCGGCGCACCCCTATGTGGCACGCCAATTGTCTTAATCGGAGCTCCGGGGACCCGAAGAGGTTCGAACTCTGGGGTGCGCTGGTTCTCCTGCCCTACTCTGCCTCGCAACCTCACGGCGACTCTCCGGCGTGCTCAAGCTAAGGAAGAAGAACAGTGGACATGGAAGTTTACCTAGGTTCGGGCCACCTTGCGGTGTAAAACCCTACTCCTGCTTGTCTAGATTGCTTGAGGATGAGAGGGAGTACAAAGGTGGGTTCTGTATAACTTCCGGGTCCCTTTCTACGGTGGCAGCCTGCCCTATCTTATACCGGCCCCGGTCCACTTCCCTCGAAAACACAAGGCCGGAAGGGTTGCCACAATGACCAGTTTGAAGGGGGACAGGGCTGCAGCTTATCCTGACAAAAAAAGTCTTCGCCTGCAAAAGCCTCCCACCATGACGTGCTGGTGGGCTCAGGGATGACCTCCGTCCTGGCGAGCCCCCAGCCCCGGTCTTCTTGCACCAAACGGGAAACCTTTGGAGATTTCTTTGGGAACCGACGAGCTAGCCCTACTCCCTTAGAACAAAAGAGGAAAGCCTCCTCATCCACGCCTGCTGCCACGGCTCCTGGTGCCGCTCGGCGTGGCGCGCGTCACCCATGTGAAGATGCAGGACCGCGCGACCCCGTCGGGCCACTCTTGATTAGTCCGCCCCACGAGGCTTTGGGGGTGGCCTCAGGAGACGACCTCACGAGGGGGGCTTCACGAGGCTCCTGGCATTGCTTGTTGACGTATGCCCCATGAGGCGGGGGCCCTCGCGAGGGTCTTGCTCGTGAAGTCCAATGGTGGGCCGTGCCGGGCCCATGGCATGCACCGCGTCTTGGGCCGCAGGTAGACGGGCCTGGGTACCCCTAGTCCCACGGGCCCGACAAAGAGGATACATTGAGAACTTGGATCCTTGATAAGCACCATGATAGCAACAATCCTTAGGAAAAGCTTTAGGTGAAATTTATACCAAGATAAGTCCAAGTAATACAAATGGGTTTAAACATCTCATTCTTGAAAAATTCTCTTCGAGACTCCTCATGAATCAAGAATGCTATAACACCTTCTCAAAAGATAATGGAGATTGAGTTGCACTTTGAAATGCAAGATATGAATACTTGAGGTACTACCACAAGAATCTTGAAGAATACTTCGAGAATGAATTAATTATTGACGAACTACCATGAAGAACCTCCGTATACAAGAGAATGATCTAACGAAATGCAGGTTGAAAAAATAAGATTATCACCTTGCAAGATTTAGATGGAACTTCGCGGAGAGATACTTGAGAAAACTTGGAACTCCGGAAGAAAAAATGAACAACTTAGAATCGAGAATTAGATATCAGGAACAACTCCTGAAGAAGAACTGAAATCACCTTGATGAAACAAGAATAAATGTTATGCTTATCCTTCATCAAATTAAATTGATGACAAGCAATGGATTTGGCATACCACTTATTCTTATTGAGAAGATTAGAGAGGGATCGCATGAACTTGAAGAATTCTTGAATGAACCACCAGTAAGAATTTGAAGACGGATGAGGGATACTTTGAATGAATGGAGATAGATGAGAATGAAGCGACCACGATCAGACTAAGAAATCTTAACAAGGCACCGGTAAGAAAAGAGATAGGAACGAAGAAAATATTGAACGAACTGATAACCCACAAGTGTAGGGGGTCGTTTGTAGCCTTTTTCGATAAATAAGAGTGTCGAGCCCAACGAGGAGCTAAAGGTAGAACAAATATTCCCCCAAGTTCTATCGACCACCAATACAACTCTACACACACTTTAACGTTTGCTTTACTTAGAACAAGTATTAAACTATTTTGTAGGTGATAGGATAGTTTGCACGAATAAAAATAGAAGTACTTTACGGGAATAAAACTACAAGTAAATTGCAATATAATAAAAGTTAGTTGTTTAGTAGAAAGCTTTTGTCAAACAAGAAGGTTATTTGTCCCTAGGCAATTGATAACTAGACCGGTAATCATTCTTGCAATTTTATATGAGGGAGAGGCATGAGCTAACATACTTTCTCTACTTGGATCATATGCACTTATGTTTGGAACTCTAGCAACCATCCGCAACTACCAACGATCATTAAGGTAATACCAAACCATAGCATTAAGTATCAAGTTCTCTTTACTACCATGGTGTTGTTTTTGTGCAGAAATGAAAGTTCTCGGAACAGAACGAAACTTTTTGGAGAATTATTTCAGAATATATAAGAATTATTGGAGCCAAAAACTACCGGAGAAGGGGGCCAGTGTGGGCAACACCCACTAGGGCGTGCCTGGCCCCCTGGGCGTGGCCTAGTGGGTTGTGCCCACCTCGTGGCCCCACTAACCCTAATTCCGCCGCTATAAATTCCTATTTTCGGAGAAAAAATAGAGAGAAAGTTTCATCGCATTTTACGATACGGAGCCGCCGCCACCTCCTGTTCTTCATCGGGAGGCCAGATCTGGAGCCCGTTTGGGGCTCCGAAGAAGGGAATCTTCGGTCTTCGTCATCACCAACCCTTCTCCATCGCAAATTCCATGATGCTCCCCACCGGGAGTGAGTAATTCCTTCGTAGGCTCGCTGGCCGGTGACGAGTTGGATGAGATTCATCATGTAATCGAGTTAGTTTTGTTAGGGCTTGATCCCTAGTATCCACTATGTTCTGAGATTGATGTTGCTATGACTTTGCCATGCTTAATGCTTGTCACTAGGGCCCGAGTGCCACGATTTCATATCTAAACCGTTTAAGTTATCACCATTATATCTATGTTCTGGATCCGATCTTGCCTAGTCATATGCACCTATTATGTGTTATAATCCGTAAACCCCATAGTGACAATATTTGGGATACTTTTCGGTGATGACCGTAGTTTGAGGAGTTCATGTATTCACCGTGTGTTAATGCTTTGTTCCAGTTCTCTATTAAAAGGAGGCCTTAATATCCCTTAGTTTCCTTATGGACCCCGCTACCACGGGAGGGTAGGACAAAAGATGTCATGCAAGTTCTTTTCCATAAGCACGTATGACTATTTACGGAATACATGCCTACATTACATTTATGAACTGGAGCTAGTTCTGTATCGCCCTAGTTTATGACTGTTATATGATGCATATCATCCAACGAGTTCACCGATCCAGTGCCTATGAGTTTTCCACTTATTGTTCTTGCTAAGTTACTACTGCTGTTGCTACTGTTCCAACTGCTACAAAACTATTGCTATCATTGCTACCGTCACTGTTACTACTGCTACTGCTATGAAAACTATCATACTACTGTGCTACTGATCACTCTGCTATAGATATTTAATCTCCAGGTGTGGTTGAATTGACAACTCAGCTGCTAATACTCGCAAATATTCTTTGGCTCCCCTTGTGTCGAATCTATAAATTTGGGTTGAATACTCTACCCTCGAAAATTGTTGTGATCCCCTATACTTGTGGGTTATCAGCCCCCATCCTTCTTCTTCTTCCTTGGCCTCCCCCCTAGATGGGAGGAGAGTTCCCCCTCTGGTCCATTGCCTCCATGGCGATGGAGAGGCAGGAGCCCCTCCGAGATTGGATCTCCCTATCTGTTCACTTATGTTTCGCGCTCCTGTTTTCTGGCCGAAAACCGTTTCTTACATTCCTGGAGATCCGTAACTCCGATAGCGCTGAGATTTTAACACGATTTTTTTCCGGATATAACCTTCCTTGCGCCCGAAGTAGAGCTCCAACCGACTTACGAGGTGACCACAACCCACCACCATGCGCCTGGGCCCTGGGGCGCGCCCTGGTGTCTTGTGGTGGCTGTGGGCCTCATTTTTGTTGATTCCACCTCCCAAAAATCACAAATATTTCAAAATAATTCTCCGTAAATTTTTATCGCGTTTGGACTTCGTTTGATATGGATATTCTACGAAATAAAAAACATGCAACAAATAGGAACTGGCACTGGGCACTGGATCAATATGTTAGTCCAATAAATCATATAAAATGTTGCCAAAAATATGTGGAAGTTGTATAATATTGGCATGAAACAATCAAAAATTATAGATACGATGGAGACATATTAGCATCCCCAAGCTTAATACCTGCTCGTCCTCGAGTAGGTAAATGATAAAAAGGATAATTTTTGATGTGAAATGCTACCTAGAATAATCTTGATCATATATCTAATCATGGTATGAATATTAGGGCATGAGTGATTCAAAGCAATAGTCCATAATTTGACATAAAGACATTAATACTCAGGCATCCCAACAAACAATCATGTCTTTCAAAATATCAAGGCTAAAGAACGCTATCCCTACAAAATCATATAGCCTTGCCATGCTCTGTCTTCTTAACACAAAGTATAAATCGTGTACTACCCCGGTGTCAGCCAAGCAATTGGTTCATACTTTTTAACACGCTTCAGCATTTTCAACTCTCACGCAATATATGAGCACAAGCCATGGATATAGCACTATGGGTGGAATAGAATGCGGTGGTAGACATTAATATAGAGAAGACAAAAAGGGAGATAGTCTCACATCGAAGCGGCTAATCAACGGGCTATGGAGATGCCCATCAATTGATATCAATGCGAGGAGTAGGGATTGCCATGCAACGGATGCACTAAGAGCTATAAGTGTATGAAAGCTCAAACTGAAACTAAGTGGGTGTGCATCTAACTCTATAATGAGAAATTCCCACTAGTATATGAAAGTGACAACATAGGAGACTCTCTATATGAAAAACACGGTGCTACTTTGAAGCACAAGTGTGGAATTAGCATGCCCCTTCTCTCTTTGTCTCTCTTTTTTTCTTTTTTTTCTTCTTCTTTCTTCTTCTTCTTCTTTTTTTCTTCTCTCTTATTTTTCTTTTTATATTTGTCCGGAGCCTCATCCCGACTTGTGGGGGAATCATAGTTTCCATCATCCTTTCCTGGGACATGCTCTAATAATGAATAATGATGATCATCACACTTCTATTTACTTACAACTCAATATTACAATCGATAGTAGAACAAAGTATGACTCTATATGAATGCCTATGGCAGTATACCAGGATGTGCAATGATCTAGCGTAGCAAAGATATCAAAAAACGGACAAGACATGGAAACATCATGCTAGCTATCTTACGATCATGTAAAGCAATATGACAATGAATGCTCAAGTCATCAAAACGGAAGCGGTGGAAGTTGCATGGCAATATATCTCGGAATGGCTATGGAAATGCCATAATAGGTAGGTATGGCGGCTGTTTTAAGGAAGATATAATAAGGCTTATGTGTGATAGAGCGTATCATATCACGGGGTTTGGATGCACCGGCAAAGTTTTCACCGGCTCTCGAGGTGAGAAAGGGCAATGCACGGTACCGTAGAGGCTAGCAAATTGCGGAAAGGTAAGAGTGCGTATAATCCATGGACTCACATTAGTCATAAAGAACTCACATACTTATTGCAAAAGTTTATTAGCCCTCGAAGCAAAATATTACTACACATGCTCCTAGGGGGGGAGGTTGGTAGGATTTAACCATCGCGCTCCCCCAACCTTCACACAAAGATAGACAATCAAGGATAAATTGTGCTCCAACTTCCTGTCATAACGGCAGACTATACGTGCATGCTTCGGGAATCACAAACCTTAACACCAATATCTTGCTAAACGCGATCATCCACTAGTACCTCCCACATATTATCATCTCTATATCGCAAAATTATTGCAAGGAATCAAGCATATCATATTCAGTGATCCATAAGTTTTATGTAGGATTTTATGACTAACCACGCAAATGACCAATTCCTGTAGTAATCAAATAGAATATTTCTTAAATAGGACAGTCTGTAGTAATCTGAACTTTGACCATACCTATGTAACTCCAAAAAATCTGAAAAATTAGGAAAAAATAGACATTTTGTATAGAAATATGTGTAAAAATTTCAGAAACTTTGGCATTCCCGTAAAAAATGTAAATTCACACACTACAGCCAAAGTTTCTGTTTTTACACCGCACATACCAACAAGCAATCTAATCATCCTAAAGGCAAATCTTGGCACATTATTTTTATAGTACAAAGGATTTGTACAAGGGGGTAATTATTTTTGTCGAAAAGTTTCTATGATTCAAGATTCACAAAGTTTCCATGGGCATGAATAAAGTTCAAGGCTAGCCCCCACTTCAACGATGCTCATCATCTCTCTCACTTTCACCTTTATTTTTGTGAAGTTTTAGGTTCCCCTCTATATATATTTTTAAACTTTATAAAAGCACTCAACAGAATAAAATGACTCTCTAAAACTTCCGGGTTGTCTTCCTGGCAGCGCTTTCTTTAAAGCCATTAAGCCAGGCATAAAGTGCTCAAGTAATGGATCCACCCGGATCTCAAGGTATATCAAAGCCAATTTTAATTAACAATGATTTGTAATTTAGTAGTGAGCACAAAGCAACATATATATCCTGTGAAAACAAAGTCTAACTCTTTTCCTATGCATTGGCATGTCATAAAAGAACAATTCATGCACATCAAGTAAAGGCCAATGCATAGTATAAACAGTTTCTTGCAATTTTATCGTATTGGAAACATAAAGAGGTGGAGATGTAGTTCCTCTCTCATAATAATTGCAAGTAGGAGCAGCAAGCACATTCATATTATATTCGTCAAAATCATCATGTGTAGTAGCAAAATGCAACCCATCAATATAATCCTCAATAAGAGCTAACTTCTCCGATATAGTGTAGTTTGGAGAATTCAAAAAGATAATAGGACTATCATGTGTGGGTGTAATAGCAACAATTTCATTCTTAACATAAGGAACTATAGCAAGTTCATCTCCATAAGCATAATTCATATTGGCATCTTGGCCACAGGCATAGCATGCATCAAGTTCATCAAAAAGGGATATTTCAAAAAGAATCCACGGGATCCTAGCAATTATCATAGCATTCATCCTTCGGTAAGCATGAAGGGAAATTAAATAATGTATGAGTTGAATAGTTACTCTCATTAGAAGGTGGGCACGGGTAGCTAATCCGCTCTTCCTTCTTTTGTTCTTCACTCTCCTCCTCATCTTCTTCATCTAATGAGCTCACAATTTCAGCAACTTCCTCTTCCATAGATTCCTGCAAGATATTAGTCTCTTCCAAGGCAGCGGATATTCTCTCGGTAAATTCAATAATATTAGAAATGCAATCATAATTATCATAGCAATATTTAAGTATGGCAAAAATTTCAGATTTGTAAGACACTTCATCATACTTTTCAAGCAAAGAAGCAATTTCATAAGCACCTTTAGAAGCAACAAAATCTTCTATTCATTCCACATCATAGTAATCATAAATAACTTTAGCATAAGAAGCCAAGGTTTTCTTATCGTTAAATTTACATTGAAAGGGAAGGTGAAGACCCTCAATCTTAGAGCAACAAGTGTAATCACATTTCAAACATGCATCCCAAGCAAACCATTGCAATATTCTAATTTGATCCCATAAGTGTTTCCCTTTTTGAGATAAGCGATAATCCCTAAAGTACTCACGTTGATCCAACATTTCTCCCATTATAAAGTTCAATGAGGATTTCTCAGGATCATCAAAGGAGTAATTAACGTGTTTCACATAACTAGCATCGAGGGTTTTAGGAGGTTCCCCATCTCCATGAGTAGCAAGTACCACTAATTTTTTTGGTGTTTCGTGTTCCATATCCATAACTAAAGATATAAAACAAATAATAACAGAAAATAAAACAACTAAAAACAGAAAATAAAAATTACTTAGTGATAAAGCAAACAAGCACACACGAGAATATTCACCCCACGCTATTGCTCCCCGGCAACGACGCCAGAAAAAGGTCTTGATAACCCACAAGTGTAGGGGATCGTTTGTAGCCTTTTTCGATAAATAAGAGTGTCGAACCCAACGAGGAGCTAAAGGTAGAACAAATATTCCCTCAAGTTCTATCAACCACAAATACAACTCTACGCACACTTTAACGTTTGCTTTACCTAGAACAAGTATGAAACTATTTTGTAGGTGATAGGATAGTTGGCACGAATAAAACTAGAAGTAGTTTACGAGAATAAAACTACAAATAAATTGCAAGATAATAAAAGTTAGTTGTTTAGTAGAAATCTTTTGTCAAACAGGAAGGTTATTTGTCCCTAGGCAATTGATAACTAGACCGGTAATCATTCTTGCAATTTTATATGAGGGAGAGGCATGAGCTAACATACTTTCTCTACTTCGATCATATGCACTTATGATTGGAACTCTATCAAGCATCCGCAACTACCAAAGATCATTAAGGTAAAACCCAACCATAGCATGAAGTATCAAGTCCTCTTTACTCCCATACGCCATAACCCACCTACTCGGGTCTGTGCTTCTGTCTCTCACGCCACCCACCATAGGAAAATCATGAAAACATTGCAACACCCTACAGCGTGGATCCCTCACGTTTTTGCGAGACGGAGGGCACCGTTGAACAGCACCATAATAAAATATACACTCATACAAACCACGACCATCAATTAGCCCATAGGACAAAACGGATCTACTCAACCATCATAGGATAGCCACATATCATTGGGAAATAGTATATGGAGTTGAGCATAATGTTTAAGTAGAGATTACAGTGGGCAAGAGAGGTGTTAAACCGCTGCATAGAGGGGGAGAGAGTTGCTGTTGACGGCAGCAAAGTTGTTGGTGTAGATCGCCGTCACGATGATTGCCACTGCGGCGTTCCAGCGCCACCGGGGGAGAGGGGGAGAGATCCCCCTTCCTTCTTCTTCTCCTTGGATTCCCCCTAGATGGGAGGAGAGTTGCCCCTCTGGTCCATGGCCTCCATGGCGGCGCAGGCGCAGGAGCCTCTCTGTTTTCTTTTGTTTTGCGCTCCTGTTTTCTGGCCGAAAACCGTTTCTTATATTCCCAGAGATTCGTAACTCCGATTGCGCTGAGATTTTAACACGATATTTTTCCGGATATAAACTTCCTTGCGCCCGAAGTAGAGCTCCAACCGACTTACAAGGTGACCACAACCCACCACCACGCGCCTGGGCCCTAGGGCGCGCCCTGGTGTCTTGTGGTGGCCGGGGGCCTCCTTTTTCGTTGATTCCACCTCCCAAAAATCACAAATATTCCAAAATAATTCTCCGTAAATTTTTATCGCGTTTGGAGTTCATTTGATATGGATATTTTACTAAACAAAAAACATGCAAGAAACAGGAACTGGCACTGGGCACTGGATCAATATGTTAGTCCAATAAATTATATAAAATGTTGCCAAAAATATGTGAAAGTTGTATAATATTGGCATGAAACAATCAAAAATTATAGATACGACGGAGATGTATCACGAACGAAGAGACATCAATTGAGAAGAATTTGAGAACGAAAGCTGAAAGCTGAGAACGAAGAAATCTTCTGAAATGATGGCCTTCGGAGGATCGAGAAATGAAAACAACTGTGAAATGCTCCGGATAGTTATGGATGGAATTTCCATGATCGAAACCAATTTAAGAGTATCACGACAAGCTGACATGATGAATCTTTAGAAGAACGAACAAATATTTAAGACAAACTCTCCTTCGGTCTTCAACACAGAGAATGATGGCGAGAAACACCACCATGAATTACTGACACACGCCAGAATAATGAATAAGGAAAGGTTGAGCCAACGATGAAACTAATTTGAAGAGAACTTGGAGAAGGAATATGACTGATGGAATTCATTCTTACGTCATATTGAAAAGAACTTGAGGACATCTCCGGAAAGATTAAAGAGCCAGGTAAGATCCTAGGGAAAACCTGTGGGTTATGGGCCCACTAAAAGGAACGTCGTTGAAACGATTGCTTAGAAGGAGCGATTGCACTGATACAAATTAAGAGCTTGATGAGGTGAGACCCTTGAAACAATTTGAAAGGATTTTGAATGAAAACACGAGTCTTCTAAAATATCTTCTACACGCCGGAAATTAATAGAGAGAGGTGAATACACAAGAGAGACTTGGATAATAATTTCCAACACGGGAAAGCATAGAATGAATGAAAATGATCTGATGAACACCGAGAGGCTGAATCAAACTCACTGGAAAAGAAAACGAAGATGAAGACGAAGAAATGATGACCTAGAGCACTTGGGATGTTCACAATGAATCACCTGATACAATACTGAAGAAAGATAGAGGAAGAATCACATGAAAATAAGATACCTGGATGATAATTTATTCGTTGAAAGAAAAGGGCGGGAGGGTGGGAAAAACAAAGAAAACTTGGGACAGATGAAACGAACTCCGGGAAAAGGAAAGATGAGGATAGATCTTGCAAATATTGGAGAGGGGTGAATTATCTTGAAGAGAAGCACTCCGGATGGAAAAGAATTGACATGACAATTTCATTGAGCAAAAGGATTAGCATTCCCAAAGAAATATGAGAACACCACTTAGGGAAGACATGAAATCACCACTTGACATCGAAGCAACTCGAATTACCATACTCCAACAAAACAAAGGATGAGGCCTACGGTTTAAGCCAAAAACAAATACATAAAAGAGATTTCTTTCGATATTTTCGTGGTAAGATTCGCACGGGCTCGATCGTACATTGGATTGTCATATTGAAATGATGCTCGAATATGCTCCCTGTGCATAGCGAACTACAAGGCTTGATCAAGAATACCGAGACTGTCCTCTGTAAGAAAGACCGTGAACAAAAAAACCACTAGATGTCGAAACCCAACCTCACATCATGCATTTGTTGAAAGATAACCTAGGTAACTAATTGAATTCCCACCAATGAACTCCCGAAATCTTTTGGTTATGCAATCGGGTCCACGGATACACGGAGTAAAATCCATCACTCAACTCCTAGCAGTAATACTACTCTCCAATGTATCACATCCGTCAACACATAACCAGAGGCCTCGCAAATTCATCTACCTTAGACCCTCATAATCACAATGATACTAAACATGGTAATACATCTGGATGCTCTCCCCAGTACTGGGTGACGCCAAACTCCTCTCGCCACAAACAGTATTGAAGCAATTTCGAACATCCTCGTCCTAAGATACTAAGGAAACTGAACGACAGCGTGTGACAAGAATCCCCTAGAGCTCAACTCCCCGCAAACAGGAGGCACCAAGAACAGAATTCCGGTCACATCGACATCATAGAGATTCCAAAAAATCCGCATGATCCTAAAAAAATTCAGTGAGAAGAGGGGTAGAATTAAAATTCCTACGTCTTCATCACCAGAGCATAGAAGAGGAGTGAAAAGAATCCTACTCTCCGATATATAACTAGACTCGAAATAGTTTTTTTTTCATTAGACTCGACACGGCCAAGTTCAATCAATCAAGGGGGCTCCTAGGTTGGTACTACTCTGATACCAGCTTGTAACGCCCAAGATGCGGTCTTATCCTTGTTATGGCTCGAGGGCCTAGATAGGCATAGAAGCGCATCTCGTCGTTTCGCAAGAATGGATATCGTTACAAGTACATGTAAAGAGGAGATTAGTATATGTAATTGGCTTACACTCGCCACAAGCTAAATCATGATCCTCTCAAATACAACAATACATTCAATCACCATACAGAAGAGCAGGGTCCGACTACGTACGAAATCAAACGATAAAAGCGACATCCATCCTTGCTAATCCCAGGTTGCCGGCCTAGAACCCATCCTATGATCAATAAAGAAGAAGAAGAAGAACTCCAAATCAAACAAGCATCGCTCTCATGTCAAAGCATCGCATTACCTGTACCTGCAACTGTTGTTGTAGTAATCTGTGAGCCATAGGGACTCAGCAATCTCATTTCCAAGGGCATCAAGACTAGCAAAGCTTAATGGGTAAGGTATGGTTAAGTGGTGAGGCTGTAGCAAGCACTAAGAATTTATTTGAGTGGCTTACTTATGAGTACAAGAATAAGAAGAGTGATCTACGCATAAACATACATGAACTAGTAATTATCAAGAAGTGATCCTGAACACCTACTTACGAGTCAAACATAACCCCACCATGTTCCCTTCTTGGTTCAAACCTCACAAGAAGAGACAGTCACGGTTACGCACACGGTTGGTGTGTTTTAATTGAGTTTGCTTCAAGTTTTCTATTACCGGATATTATAAAATTTCCAAGTTGCCACATAACGGCGAGCACGGCTCTCAGAAAGATTTAACCCTGCAGGGGTGCTCCAACTCATCCATCCCAAACTAGCCACAAGCTGTGGTGCAAAACCTCAACTACAGGATAGCCCGTAGTATCCTCGGAATCCCGGTGGAAAACCTCAACCTCGAGATAGCCCGAAGTGTCCTCGGAATCCCGGTGCACAAGACATTCTAGAAAGGTAAAACTAATCTAGCAAGACCACCCATCGTGTCGACAAACCCGATATGAGCCGCGTATCTTGTTCTCAGGACACGACCAAATGAGATAGTGTACAGTGGCCTAATAGAAATCACCCGAGTTGCCCCGGGGTGGCCCCGCACAGTGCTCTATTTGGACCAACACTCATGAGGAGCACTAGCCCGGGTTGTTGATTAATTATCCGCGGGTGCCGGCGGGTCCCTATCCAATTTTATTAGTTATTGGGCAAATGTAGTACCAATGTTGGGCCTTGCCAGAAGAGTTTTATCCCTAAACAAAAATCAAGGGGGTCCCCATAACAACCCCAAGCATGTTAGGAGTGCTCAATATGGAACATAACACCGGTACTCGAAAACTAAGGCGGCAAGAGTGGAACAAAACACCAGGCAAAAGTCCGAGCCTTCCACCCTTTACCAAGTGTATAGATGCATTAAATTAAATAGCAAGAATATTGTGATATCCCAAGATATCCATGTTATCACATGGAACAACCTGCACCTGCAACTAGCAACGCTATAAGAAGGGCTGAGCAAGCGGTAACACAGCCAAAACAATGGTTTGCTGGGATGTGGAAGGTTAGAGGCTTATCATGGCATTTCAGGAGGCTTGACAAACAAGTGGTAGGCAGCGAGACATAGCGATAGAAACAAGACAACTAGCATGGCAATGATTGTAGTGGTATCCAGGGAAATGATCATCTTGCCTGAGATCCCGCTTGGAAGAAGAACGAATCTGTGAAGTAGACGAACGGGTGTAGTCGAACGAATCCTCACACTCCAAACGGTTTCGGAACTCTATCGAGAAGAAGCAATCCGGAAACAAACAAATTACATTGTAAACACCACAACATATATGGCATGATGCACAATCAAGTATGATGCATGTCCGGCTAAATATGCAAGGCATGGCAAAGCACAACAATCAAATACAACACATTAAGTGAAGCTCAATATGCAACGAGTTGCATATTGACGAAACTCCACATTCGAATTATTTACTTCACTCTCATTTAGGTACTCATCAATATTAAATGTTGTTTATCATGTGTGGTCATGCATAAGGTGATGATCGAATTAAGAAATTTAAATGGAGAAGGAGAACATACATATAAAAAATCACAACTCTCCATATTAAGAGAAATGTGGATAATGCTATTTTAACTAAAAAATCATTTTAAATTTTGTTAATCATGGCAAGAGGTGAAGAACAAACAATTACATCATCTAGGCATTTTAAATGAGGCCGGAAGCAACATATATCATTTCCGAAATGACCCCGGATGCAAATTATGAGTTTGGTATAGATCTATCCTAAACATATTTTAAATTTGTTAAACAGCAAAATAAAGTGTGCCATGATATTCTACATGTTTTCCTAGTCAAGTTACATATGTGGATCATTTTAATTGGAGCTACAGTTATTTAGTTATGATACAAACCATTTTAACATGGCATTTATGCAAATTATTACAAACAGCAAGTTTAAACATTTTAAACATGGGTGAAAGTTGGATACTTTGAATCTACACAAAATTCTGAGCATTTTACATATACAATTCATTTTAATCCGATGCACGGTTTGTGAGATATGATATGCATGAACCTTAGGGGGTTTTCTGAAAATCGGTTAGTTCTCACGATCTCTACTCCTAAAGGAGCAGTCTGCGGTCGTGATGGTAGGTTCCGTTCTGGGGTTGTTTCGTCTTCCCTCCCACCTTAGTCTAGTTTTTTGTCGTCTCACCTCTCACCTTCGTCTGGTTTTTTCGTCCGGGTTTTTTTGTCCATCCTCCCATCATCATACATTTAGCAATGTATTTATGTGAAAGAATTAATCCAGCGATTTATTTTCTCTCTATTCCTTTCTTTCAAATCAACACTTTCCTAACGTATAAAAGATCACATATCGAACTTTCCGAACTATTCTATCTTATTAATGCAAAAGAAAGGAATGTATCTCTCTCACGATTGCATGTATCTCTTTTTGTATAAAAAGGAGAGAATCTCTCCATTCCTTTCTTTCAAATCAACACTTTCCTAACATACAAAAGATTACATATCTAACTTCCCTAACTGATCTATCTAATTAATGCAAAAGAAAGGAAAGTATCTCTCTCACGAATGCATGTATCTCTTTTTGTAGAAAAATGAGAGAATCTCTTCACTTCTTTCTTTCAAATCAACACTTTCCTAACGTACAAAAGATCACATATCTAACTTTCCTAACTGATCTCTCTTATTAATGCAAAATAAAGGAAAGTATCTCTCTCACGATTGCATGTATCTCTTTTTGTAGAAAAAGGAGAGAATCTCTCTGTCGATTGTGTGTATCTCTTCCTTTATTTTCCAAATTGATTGTCCAAAATTTTCTATAATGTTGTGCCTTGGTCACCGTGCCAAAAATAATCTTTACTCCTAAAGTCTCAGTACCTAGGTCGTCGCTCGTTTCGTCGTTCCCCCCTCCCATCGATCTTCCCCTCCCACCAATTACAAATTTTTTCTATCCGACAAAAAATGGTTCGATGAACAGAAAACCCCGAAAAACCCTTACAAGTCTGAGCTTCATTTTAATCGGATTAGTGTGTCGCAACTCGCAAGCCTACTATTTCCAATCGTACAACTTTTGTAGTTATTTTCGTGTCTTACATAATGCATAGATTTTTCAGAACGGAGACAAGTGAATCTATAATCCGATTTTGCTTTACTGTTTTATTTCAATTGACTTTGTAAATTCAACTTTTTCTAGTATTATAAATCTGTGTCAATCGCCAAATTAAACTGATATTTATCTTTGGATAGCTTGCAATTTATAATATTACAATTTTACTTTTCATAAACCACTTCAACTAGTCTAGGGCTATGTCTATTAGTCCTCCAATATTTGTTGGAATTACATAATACATTGTATGCAATGTAACAGATAACTCTCCTAGAAGATCTTTGTATTTTATTTTGGAAAGATCGAGCGCCTGAACCCAGCATTGAATATGTCAGGACCATTGAGGGACTTGTGGACCTACATATTCAATTTTTAGTTACCTTCTTGCCTGCTTTATTTTTCTATAGATTACATGAACTAGGTTTCTTCAGGTGTCTACAGACTACAGGAAGTAAGTTTCCTATATTGCATTGGAAGTGTCTACATATTGTGTCATACTGTGCCTTACATATAGGCGTTCGTGGACGCGATCATATTTTATTTCTTGACAGTCATACAGAGAGCCAGACATGCTACCTTCTCAAATCAAATGTGTTCTTTCAAATGTCAAGAAATTCGTTAACTAAATGTGTCCTACAATACTCGATCGTCGTCATCGTCGTTCATAGCAGCCGTTCATGCAGAAATCTTTTAAAAATCGAGCACGATATCAATTTGAAAATCAAACCTTCAATGCAATTTATTAGCTAGAAATGTAATTACATGTGCAATTAATTAGGTCCATTTAAATAGGAAATATTTTCACACCGAATCAATTTGGCAATCGAGTCATTAATGCAATTAATTAATTAGGTAGACAATTATATATGCCTACATATAATTAGAAGTAGGGATTTTTTTCCCAATCAGTCACATAATTAATAGATTTGGTTGGCAGTTAAATAGGCATGCAGAGAATTAGATAGGTCATTAATCATTTTTGTACTTAATTAATTAAGCAAGCGGTTAATTGTGTCGAATAATTTTGAAAGCGTTTGTGGGCAAGGACGATCAACAAGCTCTCAGCGGCATGGCCCAACACCACTTGCCAACATGGACAATGGCCACCATGCGCTCGCGACTTGGGAGACATAGCATTCACCAAGATTGATGATGACTATGCTTTGCAGGATGTCCACACGCTGATGATTGACAAAATGCTCGCCCATGAGGACAACAAGACACAACATTCGCCAGGTGGTTCATGCTATAGTAGAAAGAAAGAGTGTTCCAAAAAATGAAACAATAATGTTGACGTGGTGCTGGTTGGCACCAATTAAACGGGTTAACGAATAGGCTAGGAGTAGAAGATGTAGGGTAGGACGAGTAAGAGAAGAAGGATAATTATCCCTTCTAGCAATGAATGGTACGTGGGATGGAGGTGAACCTTATTAGTGACTATACGAATACGTTCATGTTGCTACTCATTCCAACGTCGGTATGCATTTGCAAAGTTAAATGGACCTTTGAGAATGATCTCTATAGTTATTTGTTCTTGTCAATATTATCTGTTAGTTTAACCCACTTTATTATATTGTTAACATGAAAAAATTTATCGTTGTTGCAATGCACGGCAAAGATGAGGTGGACGTCCATTGATTTTAAAGGAGGTGCCTCCAGCGAGAAATGTATCGCTACAGCAAAAAACAGAGCGGGAAGGGGAGGTTCTGACAGAAAAAGGGAAGGTGTGTCGTGGGATGGTGGTTTTGTGTTGAAACCGGATGTTAGAGATAACATGCTGCATAACCTGTAGCAACGCACGGGCTTCTGCTAGTAATAGCTAAAATCACAACGCCAGGAAAAACTACATGGGCTGAATCTTGCTACGGGACAAAACAAGACATGGGCGTCGGTTAGCTATGGATCGCACAGGCGAGGAATAGCAGCGGCTGGGCGCTCACCAGAGTGGGCCGCACCCAAGGCAAGGTTGGAGTAGTTCGGGATGGGGCGAGGACGTGGTTTGGGCCGGCAGGTCTGCATGGCCCAAGCGAGGCGAGGTTGGGACTGGCAGGAGGCTGGGCCGGCTCCTGGCGGCTGGGCCGCTGGCACAGGCACTGGAGCGAACGAGCGGGTCAAGGGGCGCACGTCCCCATCCTGCCGCACGAGCAGAAGGGGCGGCGGCCATGGCAAGGTTTCTCCAGCGCGGATCCCGATGGGGAACGGGTCAGGCGGCGGTGGCTTTGGCCGGATCCAGCCGAGGTGGCTCCGTTCCCGACGGTGGAGGGTCTAGGTGGTTGTCTCCTTGGCCGGCGGCGGCCATGGCAGATCTATACGGCACGGGCCTTGGTGGTTAGCAGAGAGAGACTAAGCACGGGGAAGGAGACAGGGGCGGAGAACAACGACCAGTGGCGGGGAGGATCCGGTGGTGGGGTCGTCCGGCGACCTCCGGCGAGGTGGCAGGGTTCCGGCAAGGCGGGGGTGTCTCGGGTGTGGGTTGGGTGCCCTGGGGAGCTCGGGCTGGAGGTGGCTTGACGCAGGGAGGCGGCGGCGCGAGCTTGGGCCCGGATGGATTTTCCCGGGCCCCGATCTGGGCTAGACGGGCCCTGTGCGAGGTGGGAGGCAGAGAGGGCTGAGGAGTGCGGGAGGCGGCTGGCTATTGGCTGCGCACAGATTTCGAGGTGGATGGCTAGGGTTGCCCGATTTGGATGAGGGCTGTCTATTTATAGCAGTTTCACTAGGGTTTAGGGTTTTTGGGCATTTTTGGACCCTTCGATCGAGATCGAACAGCTCCGGTCGCAGGGGAGGTTTAGGTGGGCTGCGGTGGGCTGTGTAGATGGCATGGGCTGAGAGAAGTGAGGGATCTTTGGTGGCCCGGCGACAATTTTTTATCAACCGAAAACTTCCGCTAATTTAACCAACTATAGTGCCGTTATAGTTTTAACGATTGGGGTATCAAACGACCTCCGAATGTGATGAAATTCAGCAGGCGGTCTACCTAGAATATATTAAGACCGCACGACAACTTTCACCCCATTCCAAGAATATTTTATATGCACTTTTAAAAACAATATTTTACTGATGTCGCGGGCGCGTGCGTGTGTGTTTGGACTCGAAACGTTCGACGACAAGAACAGGAAGAACCGACAACTACGAACGGATGCAAGTTTGGAAAAATGACGGCAACGGAGTGCCAATGCAATGAGAATGATGCGATGATGAATGCGACAACAAAATAAAGCACTCAGTGAAACTCGAAGTAAATGGAAGGCAACTGGAGCGTGGGTCTGAGGCTGTTACATGGAGATGCAGGAGTCATCCGAGAGCGACGAGCGCCGAGAGGAGTTGCGTGTGGCTCAGGAGGAGGTCGAGAAGCGCTTGTCCATTGAGGAATCGGAAGTGGAGTTCCCACGCGAGCGCTGGCGATACCACTACTACGAATACTACAACGTTGAGGGTGATGCCGAGGACGAGAGCCACACCGAGGATGAGGACATCGCCTTGGTCGAGTTCAGCCTAGGGGACACGGAGTCCAGCATTGGTGGAATGTCGCCAACACAAGTCGTCGACATCTTATCGAACATCGGTGAGGCATAGGCGGCGCGTCGGCGTCTTTGTTAAAATTATGCGCAGTACTAATAGCCTTTGTTTAGAGAGACGGTCTTTTGTTAGCGCTATGACTAGGTCAAGGAGCACTGTTTATTTAGTGAACTTGCTCGATTAAGTAACCGCGAGCTATATATGTATCGGGTAATTTGTTTACATTAGTTAGCAGTTGATGTTAAATTAGGTAACGACGTGGATGAGCACTATAACCAGGGAATACTAGGGGGATTGTATGGTATAATTCATCGCACACGCTCAAAGCAGAAGAATCGTTTGCGATGGTATGTTATCGCACACATTTGTTGAGAAGTGATAGTGCCTGATGAAACTTTGCGCGCCAAGTTCCCCTGCACATAGCGAAAAATTTCGCCAGCCCTTGAAATATCTACCTCTCCCCCCTTCCCACCAAGGGCCACATTTCCCCTGTTTCCTCCTTCCTTCTGAAGCGCTCTATCCACTTCCTCGCTTTCTCGCTTGCTCTCTCCGTCTCGCATTCGACCGCCGCGTACGCGATGGTCTCCTCGGATGACCCCTCCAGCGGTGTCTCCTCCGATGACGAACCTCTCACCAGTTAGGTATTCCCGTCTCCTTTCTCTCTCTCTCTCTCTCTCTCTCGCTCACCTAGGGTTAGGTTTATAGTTTGGAATTGGGGATTTTGAATGCGCCAGCCGATTTGATTCATTCCTTCCTCTTGTAGCTCCCTAGGACCACCACTTCCAAGGAATGGGGCGGGGTAGCTGAAGATCTTCCTGCTCATTGTCAACATCAATCTCCATGCGTGAATTTAGTTGATTCTGAATCTGTGTACAGCGGGAGGAAGTTTCTTGGATGTGCACGAAAGGTTAGCCCCACTCTTGTTGTTAGAAATCATTTGTTATATTACATGTGCTTCAGATACTCCACGTGTGCTATCTTATTATGGGTGTGATTAAGACACTGTCACAGTTCTACGTTTGTGAGCGCTATTTTCATTGATGCCATTGATGTCCCACAAGTATAGGGGATCAATCGTAGTCCTTTCGATAAGTAAGAGTGTCGAACCCAACGAGGAGCAGAAGGAAATGACAAGTGGTTTTCAGCAAGGTAACTTCTGAAAGCACTGAAATTGTAGGTAATAGATAGTTTGATAGCAAGGTAATTGGTAACAAGCAAATAACGGTTATGGTAAATAGAGTGCAGCAAGGTAGCCCAATCCTTTGCTGACAAAGGACAGGCCAGAACAGTTTCTTATAATAGGCAAAGTGTTCTTGAGGGTACACGGGAATTTCATCTAGTCACTTTTATCATGTTGGTTTGATTTGTGTTCGCTACTTTGATAATTTGATATGTGGGTGGACTGGTGCTTGGGTGTTGTTCTTACTTGAACAACCTCCCACTTATGATTAACCCCCTCGCAAGCATCCACAACTACGAGAAAAGTATTAATATAAAATCTAACCATAGCATCAAACGTTTGGATCCAAATCAGCCCCTTACGAAGTAGCGCATAAACTAGGGTTTAAGCTTCTGTCACCCTAGCAACCCATCATCTAATAACTACTCCACAATGCATTCCCTTAGGCCCAAGGATGGTGAAGTGTCATGTAGTCGACGTTCACATGACACCACTAAGGGAATCACAACATACATATCATCAAAATATCGAACACATATCAAATTCACATGATTACTTGCAACATGACTTTTCCCGTGACCTCAAGAACAAAGGTAACTACTCACAAATAATATTCATGCTCAAGATCAGAGGGGTATTGAATAGCATAATGGATCTGAACATATAATCTTCCACCAAATAAACCATATAGCAATCAACTACAAGATGTAATCAACACTACTAGTCGCCCACAAGTACCAATCTGAGGTTCCGGTACAAAGATTGAACACAAGAGATGAACTAGGGTTTGAGAGGAGATGGTGTTGTTGAAGATGTTGATGAAGATTAGCCTCCCAAAGATGAGAGGGGTGTTGGTGATGACGATGGCTTCGATTTCCCCGTCCGGGAGGGAAGTTCCCCCGGCGGAATCGCTCCGCCGGAGGGCAAAAGTGCTCCTGCCCAAGTTCCACCTCGAGACGGCGGCGTTCCGTCCCGAAAGTCCTCTCTTTATTTTTTCTAGGTCAAAATACCTTATATACCAGAAGATGGGCACCGAAGGTGGGCCTGGCTGGGCACAACCCACCAGGGCGCGCCTGGGGGGCCTGGCGCGCTCTGGTGTCTTGTGCTCACCAGGGTGCCCCCTTTCGGTAGTTATTTGCTCCAGTATTTTTAATATAATCCAAAATAATTTTCTGTAAAGTTTCAGCTTATTTGTAGATGTGCACAATAGGTATCTCTGATGTGCTTTTTCAGGTCCAGAATTCCAGCTGTCGGTATTCTCCCCCTTCGTGTAAACCTTCCATATTATGGGAGAAAAGCATTAGAATCACTCCCTAAAGCATTATTATTCATCAAAACAGAAGAAATAACAGTAGGAAATCATGATGCAAAATGGACTTTAGGACATGGCATTTTCTCAATTGCATCAACTTTAGCTTTATCCACCTCAATACCTCGTTCAGATATTTTATGCCCTAAGACAATACCTTCATTAACCATAAAGTGGCACTTCTCCCAATTCAAGACAAGATTAGTTTGTTCACATCTCTGCAAAACTCGATCAAGGTTGCTTAAGCAATCATCAAAAGAAGTTCCGTAAACGGAAAAATCATCCATGAAAACCTCCACAATATTTTCATAAAAGTCAGAGAATATAGCAGTCATACATCTTTGAAAGGTAGCAGGTGCATTGCATAAACCGAAAGGCATACGTATATAAGCATAAGTTCCAAAAGGACAAGTAAAGGTGGTTTTCTCTTGATCGGATTGTGACACGGGTATTTGAGAGTAGCCAGAATATCCATCCAAAAAACAAAAGTGTGTGTGCTTGGATAGTCTTTCTAAAATTTGATCAATGAAAGGCAGAGGGTAATGATCTTTTCTAGTAGCTTTATTTAATTTTCTAAAATCAATTACCATTCTATAGCCCGTGACAATTCTTTGGGGAATGAGTTTGTTTTTATCATGAGGAACAACGGTAATACCTCCTTTCTTAGGAACACAATGAACGGGACTTACCCATCTACTATCAGCTATGGGATAGATTATACCTGCTTCCAGAAGCTTTAATATTTCAGTTCTTACCACTTCTTTCATCTTAGGATTCAATCGTCGTTGATGATCAACAACGGGTTTAGCATCAGGTTCCATATTAATCTTGTGCTGACATAGAGTGGGACTAATTCCCTTAAGATCATCAAGAGTATATCCAATAGCAGCCCGGTGCTTCCTCAGAATTTTTAATAATCTTTCTTCTTCATGTTCTGAAAGGTTAGCACTAATGATAACATGATATATCTTTTTCTCATCAAGATAAGCATACTTCAAAGTATCAGCCAATTGCTTAAATTCAAACACAGGATCACCTTTAGGTGGAGGAGGATCTCCAAGGGTTTCAATAGGCAAATTGTGTTTTAGGAGAGGTTGTTGTTCAAAGAAAATTTTATCTATTTCATTTCTTTCCCGCAAGAGCATATCATTTTCATGATCAAGCAAATATTGCTCTAGTGGATCAGTAGGAGGCACGGCAATAGAAGCAAGACCAATTATTTCATCCTAACTAGATAATTCTCTATCACAAGGTTGTCTACTAAACTTTGAGAAATTAAATTCGTGAGACACATCACCGAAACTAACACCGACAGTTTGTTTTTCGCAATCTATCTTAGCATTGACGATGCTCAAGAAAGGTCTACCAAAGATAATGGGACAAAAGTCATCTTGTGGGGAACCAAAAACTAGAAAATCATTAGGATATTTTACTTTCCCACACAAGACTTCAACCTCTCTAACAATCCCAAGTGGTGTGATAGTGTCTCTATTAGCAAGTTTAATAGTAACATCAATGTCTTCTATTTCAGCAGGTGCTATATCGTTCATAATTTCTTGGTATAAGGTAAAAGGAATAGCACTAACACTAGCACCCAAGTCACATAAACCATGATAGTAATGATCTCCTATTTTGACTAAGACAACAGGCATGCCCACTGTGGGTCTATGTTTATCTTTTTCATCAGGTTTGGCAATTCTAGCAGCTTCATCACTGAAGTAAATAACAAGCCCATCAATATTTTCTACCAAGAGATCTTTAACCATAGCAACGCTAGGTTCTACTTTAATTTGCTTAGAAGGTTTAGGTGCTCTAGTATTACTCTTGCGAACCACAGTTGATACCTTTGCATGTTCCTTTATCCTAACAGGGAAATGCGGTTTTTCAATATAAGCAGTAGGCACAACTGGATCAACATTGTAAATAATGTTTTCATCTTTAGTTTTCACCAGTTATTTAATTTCTTTTTTAATAGGGGGATGATATTTAAACCACTTCTCCTTAGGGAGATCAACATGAGTAGCAAATGCTTCAGAGAAAGAGGCTACAATTTCAGAGTCAAGGCCATATTTAGTACTAAACTTGTGGAAAGCATCGGTATTCATAAAAGATTTAACACAATCAAACTTAAGCTTTCTTAGAGATCCCACTTGAATTCAATAGTCTTCTTCATAAAAGAACCAGTGCAAGAAGTATCGATCATGGATTGATCATTATGAGAAAGCCGAGCAAAAAAAATCTGAACAACAACTTCTCTCGGGATATCATGATTGGGGCATGAATATAAAATTGACTTAAGCCTCCGCCAAGCTAGAGCTATGCTTTCCCCCTCACGAGGCCAAAAATTATATATATAATTCCGATCATGATGAACTAGATGCATGGGATAAAACTTTTGATGGAATTCCAATTGCAATCGATCCTAGTTCCATGATCCAATATCATCACATAGCCTATACCATGTCAATGCTTTTTCCTTCAAAGATAGAGGGAAAACCTTCTTCTTAGCTTCATCTCTGGGTAAACCTACGAGCTTAAATAATCCACAAATTTCATTCACATATAATAAGTTTATATCAGGATGTTCAGTTCCATCTCCTGCATAAGGTTTAGCAAGCAGTTGTTCTACCATACCCGAAAGAATTTCATAACCAACATTTTCAGTAGGTGCAGTAGGTTGAGGGGAAACTAATTGTGGTTCCGGTCAAGGTAAAGATACCCCGAACAAACCCCTCAAACGATTGTTTTCCATAGTAACAAGTGACAATAAATTTCAGCATGTAGTATAAATTTTTCCTTACCAATTTCCACTTACCAAGAGCGCTTCACTCCTCGGCAACAGCGCTAGAAAAGAGTCTTCATGACCCACAAGTATAGGGGATCAATTGTAGTCCTTTTGATAAGTAAGAGTGTGGAACCCAACGAGGAGCGGAAGGAAATGACAAGCGGTTTTCAGCACGGTAACTTATGAAAGCACTGAAATTGTATGTAATAGATAGTTTGATAGCAAGGTAATTGTTAACAAGAAAGTAACGGTAACGGTAAATAGAGTGCAGAAAGGTAGCCCAAACCTTTTGAGGCAAAGGACAGGCCAGAACAGTATCTTATAATAGGCAAAGTGTTCTTGAGGGTACACGGGAATTTCATCTAGTCACTTTTATCATGTTGGTTTGATTTGTGTTCGCTACTTTGATAATTTGATATGTGGGTGGACCAGTGCTTGGGTGCTGTTCTTACTTGAACAACCTCCCACTTATGATTAACCCCCTCGCAAGCATCCGCAACTATGAGAAAAGTATTAAGATAAAATCTAACCATAGCATTAACCGTTTGGATCCAAATCAGCCCCTTACGAAGTAGCACATAAACTAGGGTTTAAGCTTCTGTCACTCTAGCAACCCATCATCTAATAAATACTCCACAATGCATTACCTTAGGCCCAAGGATGTTGAAGTGTCATGTAGTCGACGTTCACATGACACCACTAAGGGAATCACAACATACATATCATCAAAATATCGAACACATATCAAATTCACATGATTACTTGCAACATGACTTTTCCCGTGACCTCAAGAACAAAGGTAACTACTCAGAAATAATATTCATGCTAAAGATCAGAGGGGTATTGAATAGCATAATGGATCTGAACATATAATCTTCCACCAAATAAACCATATAGCAATCAACTAGAAGATGTAATCAACACTACTAGTCACCCACAGGTACCAATCTGAGGCTCCGGTACAAAGATTGAACACAAGAGATGAACTAGGGTTTGAGAGGAGATGGTGTTGTTGAAGATGTTGATGAAGATTGGCCTCCCAAAGATTAGAGGGGTGTTGGTGATTACGATGGCTTCGATTTCCCCCTCCGGGAGGTAAGTTCCCCCGGCGGAATCGCTCTGCCAGAGGGCAAAAGTGCTCCTTCCCTAGTTCCACTTCGAGACGGCGGCGTTCCATCCCGAAAGTCCTCTATTTATTTTTTCTAGGTCAAAAGACCTTATATACGAGAAGATGGGCACCGGAGGTGGGCCAGGCTGGGCACAACCCACCAGGGTGCGCCTGGGGGGCCTGGCGCGCCCTGGTGTCTTGTGTTCACCAGGCTGGCCCCCTCCGGTAGTTATTTGCTCCTGTATTTTTAATATAATCCAAAATAATTCTCCATAAAGTTTCAGCTTATTTGGAGATGAGCAAAATAGGTATCTCTGATGTGCTTTTTCAGGTCCAGAATTCCAGCTGCCGGTATTCTCCCCCTTTGTATAAACCTTGCATATTATGAGAAAAAAGGCATTAGAATCACTCCCTAAAGCATTATTATTCATCAAAACATAATAAATAACAGTAGGAAATCATGATGCAAAATGGACGTATCAGCCATCAGTTCTATGTTATAATATTCTAGATTGGACCGATGACAGTGCTATTTTAATTGACATCATCAGTTCTTATGTACATACCCTTTAGTATTAATTTGATATCATTCAAACACTATCTATGTGCATCCTATACTACAGAGGCTATTGTGGTTATATTTAGCTTCCTCATAAAATTTGCAATTTGTTATTACACATACAGAAACAGAGGTGGGATGAGAACCATAGCATCCTACTAAGACTCTTCGACTAGAACCATGTCGCGTCCGATGAAGAAATTTACATGCCACTTTGTAATAAAAAACAAACGCACTTGAAGCACGCAAGTACAGACATGGCCAGCCATAATTATTGGCGAATACTTTGACGAGTGCAGTCCCAATTGCTGCAAGTTACATAAATATTGCATGGAGAAAATGTCAGAAGGAGAAGATAATACCGTTCTGGAAGTACACTACTCCGGTATGTATTTCCGTCACATGTCGGGTACCATCTTTTGTGGGATTTGAGGACTTTCATCTCTTCTTCAACTTTGATATGCTCGTTGGTACTCTTGTTAAAACTTGATGTTGTAAGTGCTTCACAAACTCTGTTCAACTTCTCCATATAAGGTTGTAAACGAAAAAAAGCTAACTGTATTTTATTCCTCTCATGGGATTGACGGCGCAGAGATCAATAAGGGCGTATGTGTATTTCATAGATCCTGATTTAGCAAACAACATTTATTACATAATAATTGTACATGCAAGGATTCCATTGACCATGTCTCTGAGATCTTGAGTATGTTACGGGTAGGAGAATTCTTCGTGTGGCCATATCATGAAGGGCAAGTTAAATATACAACCATGCATACATTAATTGTCTTTCAACTTTTGACATAGTTCGTAAGTTCAAAGTTTTCTTAAACTGTAGCCATCACTGGATCTTGGTGGTCATTTTTCCAAAGCGCAACACGGTTTGCTACCTGGATTCTCTCAGAGAGTCAAATAAGCATCAGGATTTGAATCGTCTTTAGGATTTCTTGGATAGGTATTGAATTCTTTGATGTTAATGTGTTGTATTCATATCTGGTTCGAGAATTGAGTATGTGCAAATTCATCTTCATTTGAAGTATATTGTCAAGGTACATAACTTTAGGAGGGAGGCGGTTCGACCGCCAACTACCTCTACAACACGTGATCGTTCCTCCGGTAAGACACTAAATCCGTTATTTTTAGAAAATGCTGGTCAGATGTTCAAGTTTCTAAGTAAACCTCTTTTATTTCTCTCCAAATAAAAAAAGAAACAACTTAGACCGGTTATGTTGTTCCTAACAGGGCAAATACATGACTAATATTTTATAAAACAATAGTGTCCTCGACAACAAGAAGGGGCCAACTTATGTGGATACTACATTTACAGACACATGATGAAGTTATGCATACATGTTGAATGGTGTGCCGATGCTGAGAAAATAGAACCAGTAAGTATGTTTCTTAATTATTATCTTCTACTCCACACGTATGTCACATTCTGATCTAAAAATCCTGCAGTTGATCTTTGGACCAATGACCTCTGAACCGCTCGCCGTAGATGAATTGTTGTCTGTTAGGAAATTTATCAGTGCCTTCTTTGTGAAACACTATATCAAGCCCAGTCTAGACTGGGAAGATTTCAGTATTCCTATCTCCCAACAATAAGTATGCATTCAGATAGTGTTATCAGCTAAACATATACACATGGACGCATTGTTTTCCAAGTGACCAGGTCTTCTTATTTCGTACACTCTGATTATGTACCGCATATGTCCATACATCTGTGGAATTTCTAGCATTTGTTCAATTGCATATTGTGGCTAATTTTGATGAATGTTATTGCTGTGGACACTATTTGTTCAATTGAATATTGTGGCGATTTTTGATGAATGTTCTTCCTATGGACACTATTTGTTCAATTGTATATTGTGGTGAATTTGCTTTTTGCAGGGTGATTCAAATGCAATATTTTACCATAACCTAGCCATTTAAGCGCACACGGTTCAAGTAACTAATTGTGTACGATACAAAACGGATAGCACACGTCACTCATAGCGCAACCACCTGTGATCGAAAGGAACATCACATGAGATATAAACTGAAACATTGGTGATAGCTAACAAATCGCAGACGTTTTGCAGCACTTCTATGTGTGAGTAGGAGCTACTCAATCGTTTGTGATAGCATGCAATCTCACACGTGAGCCTAGAGGAAACTGTGCCCGATGCAAAGACGATCCACGCGTAAATTGTTCGAAAAAGTTTGCGATGATATCATGCATGGAAGACCTTGCCAGAGAAAACTCGTGTGCGATGATGCAAATATCACACACAGTTTCTATGATGGCCCGTGTGGATTAGGTAATGTTTCAAAAATGGTTAAAGGTCAAACACTGTTTCTTTTCCATTAGAAATTAGACGTGTTTCACTCATGATAGACATGTGTGATTGATCCCCAATCCCACACGTATGCCCAAAATATAGTGTGTGTGATATGTTCCTGCATCGCACATGATTATATCTGGTAGAGTGTCTACACCGTCGGTCCCTATCGCAGACGATTTTTCCATGTCGTGTAGGATGGACCACACCTATCGCCCACACATGCAAGGCGACAGTTTAAAGCTATGTCACGGAAAGGGGTTAAAAGCCGTTTGTATAGCACGTTGTTGTACCAGTGGAAGCACCCACACCCCACACTCAGCACGATCAATGCGCACTGACCACCACCAGCCTGTCCTTCTCCAGATCTTCCCTCATTGGCAGCACCTTCCCAAACAGAGTTGTGATCACCCGAATATGTTGTTGTCGTAGTGGTGAATCAAAGAGCTCTTGCAGCTCGAAAACAATGTCCTCATTGACGTTCAGGTCTTGTGGCGCCAATCCCAACGCTGCCATGAGTATGTTCTCAACCGGGGAGACTTTGGTATGTTTGGTCTTTGACGCCCTCTTCATGGCCCGAGTGTTGCGTCTCGGCGTGTACTGCTTCGCATCAGGGCGAAGCTCACAGACTTGGATCTCTCTGAGCAACAGGGGCGCCATCTTCTTGACCAGACAGGAGTAGAATTTCTTTTCTTTTCATATGCTTCCACCTCCTGAGGCTTCATCTTGTTCGTGCATGTTGTGGCAGACAATTGCATGGCATGGTGAATGTCCAGATTCTGCACTGTCGGGCTCATCTGTTGGCTGCTTGCCACTTGTACCAAGTTCTCCTCAATCATTGCCGAAGGGTGCAACACGGCCAAAATCATCCTTGGGGCCTAAAATTGGGATGTCATTTCTGCCTCCTGCTGCGATTGGACTGGCACCGGCTTGTCCACTAGCTGTGAGGATGCATCTCCCGCAGTGGCCCCAGCTTCCCTGTCCCCCACCAACTCATGCACTTTTTCCATAGGATCTTCGATACGTCCCAAACGTATCTACTTTTACAAACACTTATGTTCTTGTTTTGGACTCTAATTTGCATGATTTGAATGGAACTAACCTGGACAGGCGTTGTTTTCAGTAGCACTACCATGGTGTTGTTTTTTGTGCAGAAATAAAAGTTCTCGGAATTGGACAAAACTTTTTGGAGATTTTTTACAGAATATATAAAAATACTTGTGCGAAGATCCGCCGGAGGGGGGCCACCAGTTGCCCACAAGGCAACAGGGCGCGACCACCCCCAGGGCGCGCCCAGTTGCCCTATGGGGACCACATGGCTCCGCTGACCCTAATCTCAAGCCTATAAATTCTTTTTCCCCGAGAAAAAATAAGGAAGAAGTTTTAATCGCTTTTTACGAGACGGAGCCACCACCACCTCCTGTTCTTCCTCGGGAGGGCTGATCTGAAGTCCGTTTGGGGCTCCAGAGAGGGAGATTCATCGCCGTCGTCATCACCAACCCCTCTTCATCAACAATTCCATGATGCTCAACAGTGGGAGTGAGTAATTCCTTTGTAGGCTTGCTGGACCGTGATGGGATTGGATGATATTTGTCATGTAATCGAGTTATTTTGATAATGCTTGATCCCTAGTATCCACTATGTTCTGAGATTGATGTTCCTATGACTTTGCTATGCTTAATGCTTGTCACGAGGGCCTGAGTGCCATGATTTCAGATTTGAACCTATTATGTTTTTATGAATATGAGAGTGTTTCGGATCCTATCTTGCAAGTTGTATGCACCTATGATGTGCTATAATCCGTAGACCACAAAGTGACAGAAAATGGGATCATCTTCGGTGATGGCCGTAGTTTGAGGAGTTCATGTAGTCATCATATGTTAATGCTTTGTTCCGGTTCTCCATTAAAAGGAGGCCTTAATATCCCTTCGTTTCCCTTTGGACCCTGCTGTCACGAGAGGGTAGGACAAGAGATGTCATGCAAGTTCTTATTATAAGCACACGTATGACTATATACGAAATAGATGCCTACATTATATTGATGAATTGGAGCTAATCCTATATCGCTCTAGGTTGTGACTGTTACATGATGAATGTCATCCAAATCAATTATCCATCACTGATCCAATGCCTACGCTTTTCGCATATTGATCTCCGTTAAGTTACTTTCGTTACTGCTACTATTACAATCAATGCAATCTGCTACTTTCCATTGTTTATTACTATTGTTATTGTGATACTAAACACTTTGTTGCACAAAAGATATCTCCAGGTGTGGTTGAATTGACAACTGAACTGCTAAGGTTCATAAATATTCTTTGGCTCCCCTTGTGTCGAATCAACAAATTTGGGTGAAATACTACCCTCGAAGACTGTCGCGATCCCCTATACTTGTGGGTTATCAAGACCTTTTTCTGGCGTTGTTGCCCGGGAGCATGGCTGTATTTACTAAGTTCACTTGGGATATATATTGATCACTATGAACAACCTTATAGACGCTAAAACCCAGATCGTACCCTCTATGACAAGGGTAGGTAAGGAATTGTGATCTAGCTCTGCACTTGATTCACCTTCTGTTTTGAGTAAGCTTGCGACACCACCACCCGCTATTCAATCTGATATGTCACAGGTAATTGACGATGTTACTTCTATTTTAAATAAAACTCGTGATGATGCTAGTACTTTGCTTGATGAAACTATGCCACTTAGTGAATTTCTTAATAACAAATTGCTAAATCTAGAGAACTTGAGAATGCTGAAATTGATGAAAACTATGATTCACCTATTATGTCTAGATCTCCTGCTAGAATTGAAATGCCTGAGGTACCTAATGGCTATGTTATAGATGGGGAGATAGCTAGAGACTTTCTTGCTTGTGATGATAGAGATGATCTTAAGAAACTACTGAGTAAACTGAAAGAAAAATCTATAAGGGAGAGAATGAAATATGATCCTAAGTTTGCTACTTCTCCTATATGTGTTAGCGATAAGGACTATGAATTCTTTGTTGATCCTAAGTTAATTGCTTCGGTAGAATCTGATCCTTTTCATGGTTATGAATCTGAAACTGTTGTCGCACACCTTACCAAATTAAATGATATTGCCACCCTATTTGCTAATGAGGAAAAAATTGCTACTACTATATCCTTAAGTTGTTTCCCTTCTCACTAAAGGGTGATGCAAAGAAGTGATTTCATACTCTTGCTCCTTGTTGTGTGTGTAATCCCCAGGATATGATATATTACTTGTTTGAAAAATATTTTCCTGCTCATAAGAAACAAGCTGCTTTACAGGAAATATTCAACTTTCTGCAAAGAGAATCTCTCTCAAGCTTGAGGGAGGCTTATACAATCACTTAATGCTTTGCCTGATCATCCTCTTAAGAAAAATGAAATAGTTGATATCTTTTATAATGGAATAACCGATGCTTTTATGGACTACCGACATAGTAGTGCTGGTTGTGTTTTTAGGGAATGAACTGTTTGGGCAACCGGAAGAACTATTGAATAATATTTTGAAGAATGCTAATGATTGGACACTTCCCGAACCACCTCCTGAACCAATTACGAAGAACAGAGGTATTCTATTACTCGGTCCATGAAAGAAAAGGGTATTAAAATTGAAGATGTCAAAAAATTACCACCTATTGAAGAGATACATGGACTTGATATCTCTACACAGGTAGTAGAGGTAAATTCTCTTCGTAGATTTGATGAAAGTGATATACCTTACAATAAAACTGCTAGTCAATGAATGGATGAATTTGATAATTATATTCTTAAGCAAGAACATTTCAATATGTATGTTAAGGATCAATTAAAGTGAAATGCCATGATGATTGATCTCTTGAGTGACTTTATGTTTAGAATTGCTAATGATGTTAGAGGTATGGGAAAGCATTCATCCATGGTTCACACTCAGTTTGAACAAGTTTCTATGCCACAAAATGAATAGCTTACTAAAATGAATAATAAATTGAAAGGTCATGTTGTTAGGGTTATGACCAGACAGAGCAGGATGACACAAACCCTATATCCTGAAGGACATCCTAAAAGGATTGAGCAAGATTCTTAGAACATTAATAATGATACACCTAGTCCATCTATAAAGAAAAAGGAAAAGGAAAACATAATAGCTCTTTGAATGATTCTAGTGAACCTGTGCTAGAAAAACCTTCTGAGAATCATAATGATGTTTCTATCTCTGATGCTGAGACACAATCCGGTAGTTAATATACACCTAGTGATAATGAAAATGAAGATCTTCATGTTGATGCTCAACCATATAATGATAAAGAACTTGATAATGAGGTGGAAATAGAACCTGTAGCTAATCTTGATAACCCACCTCCTAAGAATAAACGTTATGATAAGAGGGATTTTATTGCTAGAAAACATGGAAATAAAGAGAGCCATGGGTTCAAAAACCCATGGCATTCCCTCGTAAGCCTTCTAAAAATAAGGACGAGGAAGAGTTTGAGCGCTTTGTTGAAATGCTTATGCCAGTGTTTTTGCGAACACGTTTGGCTGATATTTTAAAGAAGGCTCCTTTATGAAAAATATATGAAAGATATTGTCACTAATAAAAGAAAGATACCTGAAGCTAAGATTTCCACCATGTTTGCTAATAACTCTTTTGAGAATGGAGTGCCTAAGAAATTGGGATATCCAGGGATACCTACTGTACCTTGCTCCATTAAACGAAGTTATGTTAAAACTGCTTTATGTTATTTAGGAGTCGGTGATAGTGTTATGCCTTTCTATTTATATAAGAGATTTGATTTGAATAAGCTCAAACCTATTGAAATATCTTTTCAAATTCCTGATAAATCCATTGTTATGCCTATTGGGATTTGTGAGGATATCCCCGTTGTAGTTGCAAATGTTACTATCTTAACGGACTTTGTTATTCTTGAGATGCCTGAGATGATAACATTTCAATTATCCTTGGTAGACCCTTTTTTAATATTGCAAGGGCTGTTGTTGATTGCAACAAAAGCAAGGTTATTTTCATGTCAATGGTAATCAAAACACGGTATATTTTCTGAAGAAATGAAGTGTGGTAAATAATATCAATTCTATTGAGTAAATTGCAACAAACACTATTGGGGAGTTCAAAATTCCTCTCCCTACTTTCAAGAAGAAATATGAAACTCTTATTGTTGGGGAGATGCATATCCCCATTGAGGTAACCTAGTGTTATGTGAAGATTCTTCGGCTTCATGTTACTCGGAAATAGTTTGTTAATAAGACATGATCAACCTTATTAATGGATTCTTTTTTAGGGGCATGTAGTTGGTGAATTTAGTAAGCATGACCTTCTATAATCTTAGTTTGCTCTCCGTTATTTGTAGTTTAATAAAGCAAAATGCCATGATTATCCTGTTTTCTGAATTTACCGTGCAATAAAAAATGGCCCAAAAATAAAAGTGCTCACAATGTCGTAGAATTTTTGCATGATCTTTTCTAGAATATTCAAGAATTTTTGGAACTGGATACATCCCAGGGGGTGCCCCTGTTGCTCCCAAGGAAACAGGGTGCGGGCTCTGCCCCTGGGCGCGCCTAGATGCCTTGTGGGTCCCACGGGACCCTACTCACTTAGTACTTCAGCCCATTGCATCTCTTACCTCTAGAAAAAAAGTTCCTGGTTGCTCTCTCTCCCGTGTTCTTGCTCCCAAACCTGAGATTTTCGATCTCTTTGCTCGGAGCTCCGTTTCCTAAAGTGTTTTGAGGGATTGCTCCTTAGTATGTGACTCCTCCATTGCTCCAATTAGCTTTTGCTTTAGTGGATTACATTTTGCATATTTTGCTTCTTTTGGTGCTACTAAAAATGAGCTTGCATGTTGAAGTCTTTGAGTCCCAAGTACTCTAAGTGCTCGATATAGCCTCTAGACATCCATATGAGTAGTTGCTATCAATCTTATAAAGTTTTGTTGACATAATTTTGTGGTTCAAAAATTTCAGAAATTTGTTTTTAGGAAAATGAACATCTTTAGAAGGAATTCTTCAAGGGGAAGGTCCTCTGGAGAATCATCGAGCGAGAGCTCGGTACGACAAGCATATGTTGAACCAAGGGCAGCTTCGGCGTGGATGGCCAAAGCTAAATCATGTCGGTGGCCGTGTAAGGAGTTCATGCTAGGTGCTTGTATTAAGGAAGAATTTTCGATCAATATATTCAGAACACTAAGCTCACCGCCTTCCTCGCAGATAAGTGCACTCAAGATTACAACCTAACCCATTCGTTCACTCAAAAGTTTGGGTACCATTTCCGTGATTCTAGAGTTTTGTTTCATCTTTATGATAGACCCTATGGTATGTCTGTAGAAAAATTATGTGATGCATGCAAAATTCCATATTTGGGTTCACTTAGCAAACCTCAAAAATCTGATTATGATATGTTCCTTAATAGTCTTTGTAATGGTGAGGATAGAGGAGTTACGCAAGCTAGAATAAAAGAGTATTCAATTCCCCCCTATTCGTTACTTTGCACTTTTTAATGGGAAATGTATTGCTGGTAAGCAAGATTGCAGTGTGATGTGCGCTCCTGACTTGAGCATTATTCATACCGCCTTAATAGGCACTAAACTGTATAAGCTTGGGGCAGTTGTTGCACATTGGTTGCACCGCAGTGCGGGCAATGGTGATTTATATGGAGGAATTTATGCCTCCCACGTAGCCGCAAGGCTAGGGTCTTGCCTCGACCCAATGTCCCATATTACCTGATAAGTACTTAGACTTTGAGGCAATGCGGAGCCATGATTTTATTAAAGACAGAGCTTAGAGATATGACTATAATTTGATATTTGATAAATATCATGTTGTCTCTGTTATTTTGCATGTTCCTATTCTCTTTGACTTTCAGAGCAAACAAAGATATTTTATCTATGATAATGAAGCATGCGAGTACAACACGGCAGTAGAGGCCGCTCGTCCGGCTGGGGAGGAGACGCAGAACGCCTCCACGATCTATCACTTTGATTATTATCCGGACCAGGGATGGTGATTACCAAACTAGGCCTAAAGCCTAAGCTTGGGGGAGTACATTTTCTCACAAACATTACATTCATGTTCACACATTTGATTATTCCAACTATCGGTGTTCAACCTCTTTCATTATATATCCATGTTAGTTTTACTTTTCCTTTCTACTTGTGTGTTTGAAAAAGCTTTGAAAATCCAAAAGTATTTCTCGCTTCTTTTTGGTTTTTCTTTCGTGTCTAATTAGTTGTAGTATCAAAAGAAAACCCAAAAAGATTTCTCGTTTCTTCTTTTGCTTGTTGGGAGCTCTCCCTTGTAAATAGTTTTTCTCGCTTTCATTTTTCCTTCGTTAATTTGCTTTCTTCAGAAAAACTAAAAAACTCCAAAAAATATTTCTGTGTATTTCTTTTTTTCGTTGAGTCGTTGAAAGGAGAAGACCATGATGAAAATGTTGAGTGGCTCTCATATGCTATATTGTGGATCTAACAAAAACCCAATGTTACCTTGTCTTCTCCTTTGACTAAACTGTTTGCAGATTCCAGCTTAGTCCACGGCACACTTGCACTATTTTTATTTTCACATGATTCGGTCGTGCAAGTGAAAAACAATAATGACGATAATTTGATGAATTGATTGTGGTAAAGGAAGTTGGTATGAACTCTTCTTGTTTTCTGTTTTTGTAAATATGTTTAGCTCAGTTGCTCTTGATTCATCATATTATGAGTAAACATGTTTGTGATGACAATTAGACATTATATTTGCTCATGCCATCCTTAAATGGCTAGGAGTGGATAATGATTTATCTTGTGTGTCAATATGCATTAAAATGGTTGTGATGTAGTATGTTAGTATGGTATCCTCCTTTGAGTAATTCGAGTGGCTTGACTTGGCGCATGTGTAAACATGTAGTTGATTCAAAACCAATGTAGCCTTCATGATATTTATGTTCGGAGTGTTTATATCATACTCATGCTAATGTTCAATGTTAATTAGTCGTAATGCATGACTTTGTCCGTTGTTGCTCTCTAGCTGGTTGCTTCCCACTCTATTTGCTAGCCTTCATTTGTATAAGCGGGAATGCTATATGTGCATCCAGAATCCTTAAACCCAAGTTGTTCCATATGAGTCCACCATATCTACCTATATGCGGTATTACCCTGTCGTTCCAAGTAAATTTGCATTTGCCACCTCAAATCATCCAAATAAATATCTGTTTTGTGTGCTCGTACCACTCATGGAGCGACGGTGCGGTCAGTATCTTTCATGCTAAGCGGGTTATGCCCACGAAGGTGTTTATTCACTTGTCATTCCACGAGAGAGGCTGGTAAAAAGGATGCCCAGTCCTGTATAACCAAAAATAAATAAAACAAACTCCCCATGAAAGATGAATGTTCGAGGGCATCCGTGGATTCGGTCAGCCAAGGCTTGTGTATGTATGGTGGATGGGAGTAAACTTTACATTTCCGCTTGGGAACCGCCAATAATGTGTTTAGCATGGAAGACACTGAAAACTCTTGTCATGACATTGACAAGAAAAGCACACCGCCCAAAATTATACTTTCATATCTGTTTTAAATTAGAGCTCTGGCACCGCTGCAAATCAATGCTTCCCTCTGTGAAGGGCCTTTCTATTTACTTTTATGTTACTTACTTTATTGTTGAGTTATCGCCTTCTTACCAAAGCACCAGACTTGAGAGCACTATTGTCATTTTTATCCATTGAGTCTAGTTAATGTTGGATGTGAGCATGACTGGATCTTCTCTACCTTGAATTACAATGTTTAGTCGCTACTTGAACCTCAGAGGTGCTCTGCGTTTATGTTTTGTGGTCTCAGAAAGGGCTAGCGAGATACCATGTTATCATATTATATCATGATTTTTCTGACAAATTGTTGGCATCTCAGATATTTTATTATTGCTTGCAAGTCGGTTATGTTATTGCCATGAGTAAATATAATGCCTAAGTGTTATCATTGAAATGGTTACTTATGATCTATGCAAAAAAACCTGAACACTAACTAAGCATGTATACAACAACAAGAACAAAAGAGTTTATAAAAGTTTTCTTTGTCAATTGAATTGCTTGAGGACAAGCAATGAGTTAAGCTTGGGGAGTTGATACGTCCCAAACGTATCTACTTTTCCAAACACTTTTGCTCTTGTTTTGGACTCTAATTTTCATGATTTGAATGGAACTAACCCGGACTGATGCTGTTTCTAACAGAACTACCATGGTGTTGTTTTTTGTGCAGAAATAAAAGTTCTCGAAATTGGACAAAACTTTTTGGAGATTTTTTACAAAACCCTTGTGTCGAATCAAAAAAATTGGGTGAAATACAACCCTCAAAGACTGTCACGGTCCCCTATACTTGTGGGTTATCAATCTTCTACGGCTCAGTCTGACGATTGCACGTCGTGCCCCTGGCCATGAAGCAATGTTGCGTCCTAAGCGGCGCAGGGGGAATCTTGGCCCATCCAGCGCGTGCCTGCCTCCTTGGGATCCAACGTGGGCCCAGGGCTTCGTTTGTCCCCGTCCGCTTCCTCCTGTCCACGTTTGCTTGTGCCACCCCGCTTGTCGGGCTCACCCTGTGAAAGGGTCGATATGGTTAACTAGAGGGGGTGAATAGGCAACTACCAATTTTTATCTTTTCTTAACAGATTAGGTTTAGCAACAAGTAGGTTTTCTAGATATGCAACTAGGTGAACAACCTATATGATGCTAACAACAACAAGCAAGCAAGCAAGCAAAGTATAAGGATAACACACAAGTAAAGCTTGCACAAAGTAAAGGTAATAAATAACCACAAGTAGAGCCGGTGGAGACGAGGATGTGTTACCGAAGTTCTTTCCCTTTGAGGGGAAGTACATCTTCGTTGGAGTAGTGTGGAGGCACAATGCTCCCCAAGAAGCCATTAAGGCCATCGTATTCTCCTCACTCCCTCACACAATGCGAGATGTCGTGATTCCACTAGCGGTGCCCTTGAAGGCGGTGACCGAACCTTTACAAACAAGGTTGGGGCAATCTCCACAACTTAATTGGAGACTCCCAACACCACCACGAAGCTTCACCACAATGGATTGTGGCTCCAAGGTGACCTCAAACGTCTAGGTTGCTCAAACACCCAAGAGTAACAAGATCCGCAAGGGATTAGTGGGGGGAATCAAATTTCTCTTGGTGAAAGTGTAGATCGGGGCCCTCTCGACCGAACCCTAGAATATCAACAAATTTTGTTGGCTAGGGAGAGAGATCAGGAGAAAATGGAGCTTGGAGCAACAATGGAGCTTGGGGATGGAAGAGGTGGTCTTATTTGGGAAGAAGACCCCCTTTATATAGTGGGGGAACAAATCCAACTGATACCCCCTCTCAGCCCTCACATAAGCGGTACTACCGCTTGGGCGGCAGCGCCAGCTACACACTCAATGGCCCAGGGCCACAAGCTAGTAGTGCCGCCTGAGCGGTACTATCGCTCGCCCCAGTGGTGCTACAGCTGGGGTTGCAGTGGAGAGGCGCTCGAACTTAGGGCAGTGGCAGAAGCAAAGGTAGTACCGCTAAAGTGGTACTACCACTCGCATGAGCGGTACTACCGCCTATAGGCGGTAGTGCCTCGCCCTACTGCCGCCCAAAGTCCATTGAGTGTTCAGAGCCTAGAAGGTAGGGCGGTAGTTGAGCAGTAGTAACAGGCGGAACTACCGCTTATAAGCGGTACTACCGCATCGTACTGCCATCCCAACAACCGCTCAGTCCGACATGAAAAGTCGAGACTCCATAGCCAGCGGTACAGCGTGCGGCACTGGACAGTGGTACTACCGCTGGCCAGAGTGGTCCTGTCGCTTGTTACCTCCCGGACCAGAACAAAAGACATAGTGGATCAACTCCATCGATGCGGAAAAGGAACAAGTGTGCAAATGAAAGTGTACGTGTTGATTCCACCCAAACCTTTCCGATGCGGACCCTCTCTTAATAGTACAGTTCTCCTACGACTCAATTCCACCGAAATGAAACGCACGAAGAATAATCGTCTTCATTATTATCCACCGAGGGGCTATAATCGTCTTGTGGCATATGATGAATTATCTGAAAGGCTTAATGCACATGATTAGTCCACAAATGCATTTTCATCATTCACCAAAACCACTAAGGGAGAAATATGCCCTAACACCGTGTCGGAATCCGACCCGCCAGTGGGCCTCGCAAGCGCTAGCACCACCCTCTCCGTTTCGGACACCACGCCCGGTGGCACACTAGCGGCCACCAAATTCAAATCGCCTGATGGCTCCACCAGCGCTTCCACCAACTGCCCCCATTGCGTTGAAAGCCGGTCAAAAGTAGACTAGCAGACTGACAGTTTATCCTGAACCATTCACGCGGGCCCCTCCTCTCTTGGCGCGACCCGTGCCTTCATGGGAGTAATCCTCCAGTTTGTGTGCCCCTGCAGGTGTCCCTCGTTGCCAGCATGGCTCCAACCACCGTGCGCGCCATCCTGTCCCAGATTTTAACTGTCGTGATTATCCCTCACTCCAAACTGCTAGCCGCTTCTTCTTGTTCTCGCACCACCGTCAAACTCCATCTCCGGATTTGGCATGCCGCTCTACCCACTGTCCGACGATCCACCAAGGAACCATGGCTCGTCCGCCTCAGAGAAGTCAGTCCCTGAGTCAAGGTTGTATTGCAGCATCTTCGGCTTGAACGTGTGATCCGCTGGCTCTGGGATCGCGAGCCACCGACAAGCGGGAATCTTGTCTGGCTCGGCCGACCAAGCCGATACCTTGAACGATGACAGGTTGGAGCGCGAGCTTGTCTCTGGCGCCACTGTGTCCACGACGCATGACATCCCAAGAAATCATCCACCACCTCGTGCTCCCCTGTATGGGGAGGTATGCCCTCGATCTCAAATAGAACCTTGAACTTCATCACCGCGTGAACTGTCTGCGATTGCCGGTTCAACTGCATGAAGAACATCCTTACCGCCCTGTATTCAATCTCCGGCTCTGACCCAATCTATTCCTTGCTCTTGCCTTGCCGGTTCCACTGCCTAAAGAACATCCTATGCTCTTGCCTTGCAAAAATCACCAAGAAATCCTCTGGTCTGTTACAATACACCGCCACCCACTCTGCCATGATGCCCAGTCTTGCCTTCAGAGCTTCGAGGACGAATCACGGCGACACATCCCTCCTGGCACCGCCGGTGTAGGCCACCATGGCATGCTGGAGGCGCATCTCCAGGTCGACCATTGAGCGCGAGCAGCGAAGGACGCACAACTCACCCGCCTCCATCTCAGTATCCGGCTAAACTTGCAGCCATGGCACCGTGAGCAGGGACCAGACCAGCCACGATGCAGCGGGGGATGGCATGGGCGGTCGTGGTGGTGGCGGTTGTGCCTGTCAGGCCGCGGCCACCGGTCGTCGCTCCTGGCCGGCTCCTGCAGCACCCGGCCCTTCCTGGAAGCCCCCCCTCCCTCGAGGATCCGGGCCGCACCACCTTTGCCGCCGCCACATGCCTCACCTCCTCCTCTGACATGGGACTACGTGACCTCTTGCACTCCTTGGATCCATGGCTAGAGAGGCCAAAGTGAAAGCACACGATCTTTTTGATGCAATCCACCTTGAAGTGGCCCTTTTCGAGACACTTCAAACACTTGTCATTCATGTCCGGCGAGACCTCCCAAGGTGGCGAGGAGCGCGTTGTTCCTGAATTCCCTGCATGGTCTTCCTCCTTGCGCTGCTTCCCCAGCGTTCTCTTTGACGGCGGGGCGTCAACCCAGGGCCCGGTGCGGCGACTCGACTCGACCTCCGTCCCCGGCGCCGGCATCGTCCTTAGGGGCTTGAGCGGTTGACCGTTCTGAATTGGATGAGATCTCGAGACCGAAGACCATCGAACTCTCATCCTCACGACGGAATGTGGACATGATGGAGCGTGGGCTATCCGCCATGGATGGCGAGAACAGGTGGGTGGCCGCCGCGGCCGAAGTGCCACGCGGCGGGTGGGGGTGGACGTCGGCATCATAGTGACACACGGCGGTGGGAGCCCGAGGGGAGAGGAGAGCACTCGGGAGATAGGTATGAATTAGATCTTCGAGGAGGGATGCCTTGTCATTGCTGCAAAAAGAAGGAGCAAAGTCATGTCATCGTTGGTTGGCACCCGATTATGTCTAGCACGACGTCTAGTTGACCTGTCAGACCTTCTGAATTAAGAGAAGCCGCAAGTATAGGGACCGTAGTGCAAATTTATCCGTCTTCCACCGTGAAGAGACATCGTCGCAAAAATCACTGGCAATCCCTAGGTAGGACAAGTACGGTGGGATCCAGCATGGGGAGAACCCAGCGATCCACCGGCAGCTTGTCGTTGGACGGCTCCTGGACGCCCGGATCGGACGCTGAGGACGAGAGGTACTACAGCGATGGCTCCGCGCTCGGGACGTGACGGGGATATTACCCCGCGATATGACCCGGCAGACATGCAGACCCGACAAACAGTACTGACCCGGAGAACAGTACTGACCCGGCAGACATGCTGACCCGGCAAACAGTACAGACCTGGTTACAGTTCTAACCCGGCAGCTACAGTGTCAGGGTGTAACCCGGCAGCTACAGTGTCAGGGGTGTAACCCGGCAGCTACAGTATCAGGGGTGTAACCCGGCAGCTATAGTGTCAGGGGTGTAACCCGGCTACAGTGTCAGGAGGCTAACCCGGCTACAGTGTCAGGAGGCTAACCCGGCTACAGTGTCAGGAGGATAACCCGGATGCTACAGTGCCAGGAGATGAACAGTGTTATCAGACAGTCACGGAGACGAGTCTCTGAAGATAAGCCCTGGTTGTAACCCGCCCGGTGTAAGCCGCCCGGGACGGGTTACAAGCCCAGGACTCGGAAGCCCATGAAGAGAAGCCCGCGATGGGAAGTCATCAATCCGACTTAGACTCTATATGTAAACCGCCCCTTCAGCCTTTATAAGGAGGGGCGGGTCACCCCAAGAGGGTCAAGTCAGACGTCTCATAGACAGGTCTCATAGACAGGTCAGAAAAGATAGTCAGATTAGAGGGTCTCGAGATTAGAGGTAGCGACTCCGCACCCTTGTAACAGAGATCGTCATCGTCATCAATATAAGACACAAAGCAGGACGTAGGCTTTTACCTCCATCGGAGGGGCCGAACCTGGGTAAAAACTCCGCGTCTCTCGTCCCGCTCAACCCCTCTCAAGCTACCAGTTACGTGCGCCGGACCTCACGACTAAGTCCTTACACTAGGACATCTGCCGTGACAAATCCACGACAGTTGGCGCCCACCGTGGGGCCTAGCACGATGGTGTTGAGTTCTTGGAGGGATCTTTTGAGGGATCGAGAAGCTCACGATGTGCCGGATGAGAAAGAGCCGGCACAGAAGATCGCATCATCGACGAACAGTCAAAACAACAGATACGAGAGATCAAGAAAGTTAGGGTTGCATGTTCAGCGTCCGCCACACGCGCCGTGGTAACCCGCCGAGTCCGAAAAAAGAGTTCTTTATGATGAAGTGTCGGAAGCCATCCAAACAAAAATCTGTCCGCGGTGCCGGTTGATGGAATCTATCCAATCAAAGTTCTTCAGCGGTTAATCAGACCACGTCATAAAAAGTGATGGTAAGGGCAGTTGAGGCGAGTGCCTGCATGCAAAACCTGCATCGTGACGTCCCATGCTACTTCACCAATTCAAGTCCCACAAAAAGGAAGAAAGCTTGCTACGTGCATGGATTATGCGACCAGAGTGCTAATCATATGCACATATGTACATATACTAGTCACTCTGCATATACCTCCAGTACCTCACGTACAGGTCAGTTGTCAACTCGGCGTGTCCTGGCAACACGGCGATTCCGTCGGAGGGCGCATTGACCCTGGAAGGAATACGAAAAAAAAAAAAAAAAAAAAGAATCGGCGAGATCGCCCGTACGCGGTGACGAGCGACTCTTCCAATCTGAAGAAAAAATCAACCTCCGCGTCGATTCGGCGCAAGTCGCCGCCTTCAAGCCGCCCGCTGCTGACAAGCCGCCCGCTGCGCCTCGCCGGCCTTGCCTTTGCCTCGAGCCGGCCTGGCCCTCTCGTCGTTACACCCGCCGGCGCTGCTACTGCCACAACCCGCGCGCGCCGTTATTGCTCCAAGCCGCCGCCGCGGGGGTACTTCGGCCGCCACTCCCGCTTGTGTCGCTGCTGCGGCGTTTTGAGCCGCCGGCCGCTGAGCCTTCCAATCCCGGGCACGCCTCGGAGCGAGCCGGTGCTCGCCTATACGAGCCGCCCAACGGACGCACGCAAGACGCCGCCCACGGTGATCTACATCAACATATCGGTGCGGTGCTCGCTTGTACGAGCCGCCCAACGGACGAGCGCAAGACGCCGCCCACAGTCTGATCTACATCAACATATCGGTGCAGTGCTCGCTTGTACGAGCCGCCCGACCGGACAGGCGCACTAGTCGCCGCCACTGCAGTTTGGTTAACTTCAACAACCAGCCGGGACGAACCATCGACCGGATCATTGAAACAATTCATACGGGATCATCTATAACCCGCCACGGTTGACCTCAACCTTCACTGGAGATTCTCAAGTCACCTCTTTGAATCGACTCAAGACTCAGGGGCTACAGACATGGCTCGACACACTTGGTCGTTTTCAATGAGAGCCACAGATCATGGCAAGAAAGTTAACCCGATCTCAGGAATACTACATTATTGGCGGAAGGATTAAAAGTTACTCAAGAAGACGAGTCGCCATGATGCACCGTTCAAACTTGGGGGCTTCTGCTATTTTCTTCATACAAGATGGCGGCTTACAAGATGCTGCAACAATGTTGATACTTCAACAAAGGTCATTTGGGGGCTTCCAACCCACCGGATTTAGCTCGTTCACCCTCTTGATCGGCTCTTCAGCCACAAAGTAAATAACACGGCGGCTTACAAGTTGCCGGCCTAACTAACGGCGGCTTACAAGCTGGCACGCTAATGGACATCATCGACAAGGCCGTTTGGGGGCTTTCAACCCACCGGGTTAAGCTTCAACCCTCTCGGTCAGGCTCTTCAGCCAATATAAGGCGGTTCGTGGACCCAAATGTTGACTCCGTCAACAAAGATCACTAGGGGTGCAGCAAGTTACAAACTTACCCTCTTTTCGATCTACGATTCCGGGTTATACCTGCCTGTAAGTAGATGCGCTTTGTCAGGGGTGCAGCGAGTTCTAAAACTCACCCTCTACAAAGGCCTCTTACAGCGGCGAGGCAAACCCTTACATCCGCAAATCCGAGTTATACCTGCCTGTAAGTTGATGCCGCTTTGTCAGGGGTGCAGCGAGTTCTAAAACTTACCCCCTGCAAGGGCCTCTTACAGCGGCGAGGTAAACTCTCCCACCTGCTGTGTCTCTCTCTGGTTCATTGCGCTCTTATCAGTTAATCTCGCCTAGAGACCCTGAGCCGTTCAAAGGAATTGACGGTCAATCTCGTTAGAGACCCTGCACTGGTATGAGTTCAAGCATCGAGTCCACCCAGAAGAACCATCATATGAATTTTTTGGAAGGCAAAGCAAGAAACATCATCCATTGCATTGCATCATACATTACATCATGCATTGCATCATATTTGCATATCATGCCGGTTTGCCAAACCGGGTCAGAGCAAGATTGTGAAAGAGGAAGCAAGACTATACGAGATTTTAACATCTCCGGGTTGTGCTTTTTCAAGCCGCCCTTACAACAATGCAGAATATACTCTGTTTTGTTTATTTTTGCAGGACTTGTCTTATAAGATAAGCCGCCAGAACAAAATAGATCCTTAATAGCCAACATGGCTGGATCTTCATCATGGATTTATCATATATTCGCCGGGTTGCACCGCAACTACGGGCAGGGATTTCATATCAAAGACAAAGGAATTATTCCAGGATATTCATTCCGGGTTATATTACAACCACGGTCAAGGATTCATCCAACAATTATGATAAGTCATATTATTATCACAATAGTCCCGAGTCGCCGCAGGCAGACGACCTGGCACTTGGGGGCTACACCACTCAGATCAAATTTTTCTAAAAGTCCCAAGTCGCCACAGGCGTGCGACCCGGCACTTGGGGGCTACAGTATTCAGTTGTTCAAAACAGATTATAAGGTACAAATTGAAGACCCGGCGCATCACATATTGATGAGCCGGCCCTTGGGGGCTACACCAGCTGAAGCTTTATAAGGTATAAGACAGTTATAAGTCCCAGGCTGCCGCAGGCAAGACAACCTGGTACTTGGGGGCTACACAATCAAAGATATTATTGCAAAGCGCCAAGTCATCATGGATCAACTTGGAGCTTGGGGGCTACAGGTAATATGAATATATCAAAAAATTGGAGAAGTTTTCAAGATGTCAATTTCAGCAGGAGTTCAGTTATTTGACCCGGCGTCACCAACAATCATGACCCGGCACCATCAATGATTATAACCCGGCGGAGGAGACCCGCCAAGAGCATTGAAGGCTGACTCAACGGCATATGGGTGTTGTATCCTAATATTTTATTTCAAAGGACATATACCTGCAAGACGATGGAGCTTACCATGAATAAATTCAAGCTAACCTGGGGGCTAATGACGGGGATATTACCCCGCGATATGACCCGGCAGACATGCAGACCCGGCAAACAGTACTGACCCGGAGAACAGTACTGACCCGGCAGACATGCTGACCCGGCAAACAGTACAGACCTGGTTACAGTTCTAACCCGGCAGCTACAGTGTCAGGGTGTAACCCGGCAGCTACAGTGTCAGGGGTGTAACCCGGCAGCTACAGTGTCAGGGGTGTAACCCGGCAGCTATAGTGTCAGGGGTGTAACCCGGCTACAGTGTCAGGAGGCTAACCCGGCTACAGTGTCAGGAGGCTAACCCGGCTACAGTGTCAGGAGGATAACCCGGATGCTACAGTGCCAGGAGATGAACAGTGTTATCAGACAGTCACGGAGACGAGTCTCTGAAGATAAGCCCTGGTTGTAACCCGCCCGGTGTAAGCCGCCCGGGACGGGTTACAAGCCCAGGACTCGGAAGCCCATGAAGAGAAGCCCGCGATGGGAAGTCATCAATCCGACTTAGACTCTATATGTAAACCGCCCCTTCAGCCTTTATAAGGAGGGGCGGGTCACCCCAAGAGGGTCAAGTCAGACGTCTCATAGACAGGTCTCATAGACAGGTCAGAAAAGATAGTCAGATTAGAGGGTCTCGAGATTAGAGGTAGCGACTCCGCACCCTTGTAACCGAGATCGTCATCGTCATCAATATAAGACACAAAGCAGGACGTAGGCTTTTACCTCCATCGGAGGGGCCGAACCTGGGTAAAAACTCCGCGTCTCTCGTCCCGCTCAACCCCTCTCAAGCTACCAGTTACGTGCGCCGGACCTCACGACTAAGTCCTTACACTAGGACATCTGCCGTGACAAATCTCTATTACAATGCTCAAACAAAACGTGATTAAAATCTAACTTCATGAAGAAACATTCGTCAATAATGGTGCTTGCCACGAGCTGGAGCCACCTTCATTTAGATCACGGATCACTTAGCTGAGAAGTAGATGGCTTGCTAGTGCTACTAGGACAACTCTGTAGGGCGTGCATCATTTGATAGACGATGGCTCTACACTTTGTATTAGGTCTAGATAGTCAGACTTTTTGTGGTCTTTTACACATGAAAAGGAAAGAAGTAGATGGCTTGATGTTGCTCCTTTGCTTGATCAAATTGTGTATTACTCCCTCCATCTCCGAAAACAAGGCGTATAATTCTTGTCGCAAGTCAAACGGTGCTATGTTTAACCAAGTTTGTAGAAAAAATCATTAGCATGTACAACACAAATTTAGTATCATTAAATAGACAATAAAATATATTTTCATATTATATTTGTTTAGTATTTTTGTTGTTAATAGTTTCTTTAACAAATTTGGTCAAATTTTGTACCATTTGACTTGAGACAAAATTTATGGGTCTTCTTTGGGAGACGGAAGGAGTATAGTATAAACCAATGTGTTTTCAACTGCATTCTTAGACTGGTGTATCTCGTTCCAATTATAGGTGGACAAAATTGATGAAAGTGACTTATTTGTTGATATGGTTCAAGAGATGGAACAGATTTTACTCAATTCAAGGGAGCCCCATGAAAGTGGACCTTCTACTAATAACCGCGTGAGTAATGCTCACCAAAATCAGCATTTCAGAGATGGCAGCACCACTGCCTCTACCTCTGGTACAGATGATGCATATGTATATTCCCTTTCTCGCAATCCTTCTAAAATTGATTCGGTGGAGGTTGTGGGGGCAAAGCAAAGAACAGGGGATGTTTCTTTCGGCGAGCGGATGGTTGGGGTCAAAGAGTACACTCTATACTTGTTAAAAGTGAGGAGTGGCGAAGATGAGTGGTAAACTGAGCGTCGATACCGTGAATTTTATGCACTTCATTAACAACTAAAGCTCTTCTTTTATGAGAAAGGATTGACTCTTCCATCCACATGGATAAACGTTGACAAAGAGTCCAGTAAAATGTTTGGGAATGCATCCCCAGATGTTGTCAATGGACAAAGAGTCCAGTAATAAGGATTGACTCTTATTCAAGACTGCTTATGTTCTTTGCTCATCGGAACACTCACCCCTCTGGTTAATTTTTTGTCATCGGGGATCCCTGCTTATGAACATAGCTTTTTAAAGATGCTTATTACTCGATCTTTGAAAAAACTAAGTAGTGATTTACATGCCAAAGATTCAGACTGCAATTGAGCTCTACACAAGGATTCTACCTCGACACGCAAGACAATATCACTTGTTGTGGAGGATAGGCCTCGGAAGTCGACTAGACAGTTGTTGGAGTTTCAACACTACAATTGTGCGGGATGTCATAGGCATTTGGATGCTGGAAGAACATTGCTGCAAGAACAAGAGTTTTGCACCACTGGGATTTTTCTTTATATCCATTTTCCCAGCTAGCAAAAGCATTTTTGGACTCCATCTATGATCAGGTAGCGATACTTACTCAATGTCTTTCTTTAGTTTGTTCATTCTTGTTTATTTAAACCGTGCCTGGAATGTACATCAGAATATAATACTCCCTCTGTTCCTTTATACAAGGTGTAGTTGTTTTCTCAAAAGTCAAACGAGGCCACATTTGACCGAGTTTTTAGAAAAAATATATCAATATCCACAATACAAAATTTAAACCATTTAAACCATCATGAAAGTTAGTTTCATATTTTATCTATTTGGTATTGTAGACGTTGTTAGTTTATTCTATAATCTTGGTTAAACATTCAAATGGTTGACTTGCACAGAAAACAATACACCATATATTCTGGAACGAAGGGAGTATTTACTTGTGTGCTTTGCCATGGCCTTATTAAATGGATTGTTTTTCCTGTGTTCGGCCTATGCTCTGTGTAAGTGTTGTCAACCCTTTCCTTTTTGCTAAAGTGCCTTCTCTACTTAACATCATGAGTATCCGGAAGAAAATAGCTGCCATGCTTCCTTGTCTCCAATGTCCTTTTCGGAACTCCATATTTAGAGGATTAGGAGTCGAAGATACCTTCTAGATGGGAATGATTTTTTTTGTGCATCGTGACATTGTTGGTCTCTCGAAGGGAGCTTTTGCAGGTATTTCTCATACATGAAATTATATGTTATTGAGTTTCTGACCTTTATAAATTGTTGACAGTGTAAAACATGTACATGTATTTTGTTGCTGGTGAGGTTAAATTTATTTGGTGTGAGAGTTTTGCTGACATGCTTTGGTGGTGGTGTAAAAGATGTACACATGTCAATCAGATTAATATTTGTTCGATGTTTCTTCATTATTTTGGTATATCAAACAAAAATTGCAGCCTGCTTAGAACTATTGAAATTAGGATACAGAGACCCTATTCTAAGGAGCTTTAGCTTCCGCAACATCCTTGAGTATCTCGTCCAGAAGAATAATTAGATCGTGATTTTTTTTTGTTCTAACATACGTTCATATGGATGTTTCATATGCAAGGTCATGTGATTATTGTTCTCACTAACTTTTGATGATACAAATATTGGACCAAAAATCACAAGCCATTAGATAAAAATTGAAATCGTAATCTCAAGGTGTTTCCTGCATAACCGGTACAAAATCTGTTCTTAACACAACACTTCCAGTTAAGGTGCTGACCATATCAAATAAGATACTTGAACACATCACGGAGCAATGCCTTGTGTGTTATGATGCCGGCATTCCTTGTGCTGCTCGACAAGCTTGTGATGACCCCCCCCCTCCCCCCCGCCCATATTTTTCCATTTTAGGTGCGCTGCCGAATCTTTGATTTATGATTTCTAAGCAACCTCATCTTCATTCCTAAAAAAACTTTATGTTAGTTACAGGAAGATGAAGCTACAAGATGTGGTTCTTGTGGGTCAATTTTCCACAAACAATGCTTCAGGAAAATTAATGTCTGCCCTTGTGATAAGAGTGCCAGCGGAGGCACGAAAATCGTGGCACTAGAACAATCTATAGAATACGGCTCAAACAGGCTGTCAACTGAGTTCATCCCACCCCCTTCTTTTTCTTCATCGTCGAGATTTTTTGTTGGCATTCTTTCGAAAGCAAGGTCAGGTAAGATTTGGAAACTAAGAGACAGTAATCATATGATTTTGATGTGCTCATTACCAGATACATCTATGTGAGTTCAGCTTAGCACCATGTGTGGAGTTTATCATTGCACTTTTTCAATACGGGGATGTTGTATATTCTGCTGCAATAATATAGCAAAGAGAGGGGACTCTCACTGTTGTTCATGTATGTTGTGCAAATTTCATTTCTGTTGTTTGCAAGAGAAGTTCAATGATTTGTTGCTATTTTTAAACAAAATGCTCCTATGAGACTAACTTTCAAGTTTCGTCGGAAATGTTGAACTAGGAATGGGATGAAACTTGACTAACTGAAGCCCAAAAATATTTGTGCTTGGAAATTGCACAAGACACCCACAACATAACAAAACCAGAGTAATCATGGAATATGCAAAATAGGAACAAGACAGAATATCAATGAGTCTACTTTTATATTTGAAGCTACAACATCTAGACTCTGGTTCACTATTTTTTTAGGGGAAATACACTTTATTAGCTGATACGCAAGTATACAGGAAAGCTATGCAGATCATGAGGTGAAACAAGCCACACAAGCAGGAAGCGCCTCGGCTAAAAGCACGGACGAGCCACATGCAGGGAAACTTGCACATGTAGCGACCCTGACAAAGATAATGTATGTTTGGTTGAATTGTGTGCTTCTATGTTGGATGGACAATCGTCCTTCATGAACAAAGGAGACTGAGGCCTTGTTATGTTGAATTAGGAATATGACGAAAGGGTTGAAGCTACCTTAGAGCATTTCCAACAGTTCATGTAAAAACTCGCTATAAACCCACTTTAGGAGAAGTCTACAGGTGAGGTGTTTTCTCAGTTTTTATAAACACCTTCCCCCTAAAATCTATTTTTATCTATTTCCCATCACACAACCATAAAAATGGCACATGCATGTACATATTATCATCATAATGATTCAAACAATGTTATTTCTGACACGCATACTTGATACCCATCTCAAATCCACGACTTATGAAATTTGATTCAAAATTCAAATTCAAGTTGAAGCATAACAAATCCGATAAATGGTTCAAAGTAGACATAACAAACGTTTCTGACACGAATATCAAACATGCAACATATGGTTCACCTAGACAAGGACATCAACACATAAAGCATAAATAGGAAGATCAATCATAGAACATCACTACTGACTTCCATCACCATTGTCACTCCCGGTACCATAGCCATCCACGCTGCCATGTGCACTCGCACCTCCTACCATCTTTGATGCTAAAATTTGTGCCTTCGTGATCTCAATATAATGCAGCTGAGCTGCGTCAACTTGCAAGGTTAGTGAACATGATCTCGTATTCTTGCTCCATTCTTTTCGCCTGCACTTCGTTTACAAAGACTCTCATCTTCTCTTCTTCGATTGCCATCTTGCGCTCCTCACATGCCACTTTGTGCTCCTTCATTGCCTTCACCTCGGACCACCTCAAGTCCTTAATTCTTTACACTTCCTCCAACTTACTTTTGCTTGCTATAATCTCTTCCACTGCAGACTTCAACACACTATGTCCCCTCAATTCTTTTGTTTATCTTTCTCACCTTTCCTTCTAGGTGGCCTTCTTGCAGGCATGAGTGGCTTTTTTTAAGTGATGCTTAGAGCAGTTCTGTGATTAGGATTTGGGACTTCATTGACATTATCATCGGTATCGTCATTGTTGTGCACTTGTGCAACCAATGATAATTTAGCCTTCCTCCTTATATGAAGATGCTCAACTTTTCATGTTTATCGACTTCTGATTGTTCCAGAGCAAAGCCCAACAATGGTACAAGACAAAATACCTATTTTTTCTATCCCTATACTTGTACATCTCATTTGTGTAGCCGAGCTGTCAAGTTTAAATTTTCACATTGAAAACCTGGGGGTTAGCAATTCATATAATAATTTGAATTTTGAACAACAAATACTCGTCATAGAGGAAGGACCAGTTGTGGCCGTACCCCCCTCCCCCTTCTTTGACGTTGGCGGCTTCCTCGTCGGTGCAACAAGGCGGGCCCACTTGACTGCGGGGATCGAGCAGGTTGGGCCTGCGACGACGGCTAATAGTGGAGAAGGTCGGGCGGTCGTTGGCAAAAGGCCAACCACGAGAGGCAGTGGGCAGTGGCAGACTGGAAGTCAGAAAATGGAAGTTTACGTGGAAGACATTCCAAGTTCTATGGGAAGGTTCGTCCTCCACGAAGGGGAAGCTTGGAAGATTTTAAGGGGTCCATAAGAAAAATTGCTTCTTTCTTTTGAACAACAAAAGGCACGAGAAGGTGCCAACTTCATTCAGCTCAAAAGTATCTTATAGCAAGATTTGCAGTAAGCTGATCATGCAGCTGAATGAACTTAGAAATCAGAGAATACAACTGATGAACAAAGAGCTGAAAGAGAGACCTAAAATGACATGTTGTACAGAGACACAACTTGATGAACTACAAGGTTTGAGACAACAAGATCTTTCTACAGATAAGCAAGAAGGAATGGTTGAGACTTGCATGTAGTTTGAAGAAGAAAAAGGCCAGACTTAGGAGGAAGGCCAAAAAATCCTGGAGATGATCTTGAGCCTGAAGATTGCATTGCATCATTTAGTGGTCTTAAACCTAGCCCCTTCGCTCAGTGGCAATAAACCACATGTATTGTAAACTCCGGAACCTGAAAATTGGACAAAATAGACACGACATGACAAGAGCTATGTCTATGAGCAACAGCAAAACAACAAAGTTGAGATTGAACATCGAACGAAAAACCTGTTGAGCTAGATTATGAGCAATTCCATTCACTTCCCTTGATATATGAAACACTTTCAAACTCATACTAGCAGTATGCTTGAAAAACTCAAGCAAAGGCTTCTGAATGCTCCAAGGAGTATGAGAATTCCTAATCTTATCAGAGGCAACTACCAAAGTGAGAGAGAGAGAGGCATTCCATGAGAAAGGTTGGACAAGCAATGCTAAGTTTAGAAACTACTTGAGCAGAAAAAGAAAGGGCCAAAGCTTCTGCATGAGGGGGATAATCGGTTGTAACAGCTCGAGACCGACGCTCCAGAAGATTCCCGTTTTATTCCGTTGTCATCGTGTGATTCGTTTGTTTGTCGCATTCATCATTCGCATCATCTGCATAGCATCGGCACTCTGTCGACATCATTTTTCAAAACATGCATCCTTTCGTAGTCGTCGATTCTCTCCGTTCGCTTCGTCGACCGTTTCGAGACCAACCACACATGCACGCGCCCGCGGCATCATCAAAAAAATACTGTTTTTAAAGTGCGTATAAAATGTTCTTGGAATGGTTCAAACCTTGGCGAGCGGTATTAATATAGTGTAGGTAGATGGCCTGCCAAATTTCGTCACATTCCGTGGTCGTTTGATACCCGAACGGATAGACATATAACGACACTATAGTCGGTCAAATCGTCGGACGTTTTCGGTGTTTTAACTCTGTCACGGGCCTTCACATTCCCTCTCTTCTCTTAGCCCAACCCCCTCTACACAGCCCACCGCAGCCCACCTAACCAAACCCCGCGACCGGACTGTCCGATCGAGATCAAACGGTTCGAAAACGGAGCAAAAACCTAAGCCCTAGCCCCCTGCTATATATAAACGGCCTCCCTATGCCATTTTGGGCATCTCCCTCTCCTTGCCTCGAAAACCGCGCCACGCACAGCCTCTTCCCACCTCTCAGGCGCCGCCCTGCCTCGTTTTCCACGCCGGCCCGTCGCGCGCCACCACTTGGTGCCAGCCAGCCGCGCCGCCGCTCTCCACCACTCCCACGCGGCCACGTCGGCCCCGTAACTCTCCCCAGCCTCCGCGGCCCACCCGGGCCTGGCCAAGCCCGCCGCCGCCTGCGTTGACCGCGCCCTCCCGAGCTCCCCTCGTCCGCGCCACGGCCCCAACCCTCCACCGGCAAATGAGCTCGCCGCCGCCTCGCCCGCTCCGCCTCCGGCCAGCTGCCGATGCGCCGCACCGCCAGACCCTGCTGCCAGCCACATCCCGCCGACAGAGCCGCGTCCCCGCGCCTTCTCCCATGCCGTCGACGTGAGCTCCGCCATGGCCGGCCGCCATGGAGCCACCCGACCCCGAGCCTGCCGCCGGCCACCTCCCCTGCGTCGCGAGCTGCCCCTCCGACCGGATCCGGGCCGCCCCACCCTGGATCCGCGGCCTCCGGCTTGCCCCCGGCCATCCTCGGCCTCACCGGCAACGAGCCGCCTCACCGAAGCCGCCACCATCAGATCTTCTCGACCCTGGCCCGGTACGACGACGACCACCCAACCAAACAGGATTCGGGTTCTCCGGATCCCTTGTACCACGACGTCCCGTTTTCGCGAAGTCCAGATTTTCACTAAGTCCCCAGTTTTCTTCATCATATAGGCATTTTGTGACGCTCGTGTCTCGCAAACCGTTCATCGTATGAATAAGTGTAATATATGAAAATTGCTCTACTCAATGTGCTCTACAACATGGTACCATTTGTTTGTGCATTAGGATTCATTTGCATGCCCATATTCCTGTTGCAAAAGTACATTTCGTCGTAATCTGAAACTGGTTGCTGTTAACGATGAATTCTGTTTCGCGAGCATCATATTAAGCAAACCATGCCCCGTATGAAGTTGTGCCAATGGAGTGATTTGTAGTGTGTCATGTCTAGTTGTTGTTAGTGTCTTTGCCATGCCCATAGGTGATTGTTATGCTACTGTTATTGCCTTGTCAACATGCCTTGTCAAAATGCAGTTTTGGGAGTTAGTTAAATTTCACTAAGTCTGAAACTGTTATTTTGTTGACATGTTGCCATGTGATTTGCTAGTGTTCTAGGACTCTTTTTGTTGTTGCTCCAATGGAGTCTTTTGTTGAGAATGTTATTGCCTACCAGGTTGTGCCATTTGTTGCTATGTATAGGTTTTGCATCTTAATTAATTCTGCCAATCTGTTAAAAAAAACTTCTGCTCTTGGCTACTCTAATTTTCACTAAGTCTGAGAATCTGGTTATATCGGAATGCCATGTTGTGTTGATATTTGCCATGATTTTGTGCATAATTTGATGTTGCCATAATGGAATGAATTGTAGTGCATCATGTCCTATACCTTGCTGTTAAATTTCATGCCATGATATGCCATGTAGCATAAAGTTTCATTGCTGCCAATATGCCTCCATGGAGAACTGCTCTGCTAAAAACTGTTATTTTCACAAAGTCCTAATCTGTTATATTTTATTGCCGTCTTGCGAGCTTATTTCCTAGTGATCCATGCTTCTACTCAATTTGTTGTGATGATATGAATTGTTGTGCATCATGTAGGCTACAGCCCCATGTCTTGTTGGTGCATTGTAGAATCTTGTAGCTTATTGTTTTCATGTGTGCAAAATACCATGTCGCTGTTTTAGGCAAATTATGTCTATAACTTGTGTTGCTTGTTGTTGTTGAACCGTAGCTCCGTTTTGAACATGTCATATATGAAACTTGCTTAGAATTTCATGCAATATCATATTATAATGTTGCATCCATGTTTTTATATGCTTGTGGTTGTCATTTTCATGCATTTTGCATTCATGACATATTCATCTTGTGTTGGTCATATCTTTTAGACTGTAGCTCCGTTTTAAACGTTCTATATATGTAAATCGACTAGAATGACGAGTAAAATTGCATTGTGAATTTTATTTCCCTGTTTAACAAATATAAAACATGCTTAGATCAGATCTGTACCAATTTCGAAATTAACGTATGGGGTTGTTTTGGAAATGCTATATGTTGTTTCCGGCCTCATTTAAACTTGCCTAAATATCTAGTTTATTATGCTTCACCTCTTGCCATGTTTAACAACATTTAAAAGTGTCGTGTACCTAAACGGGGGTGAACTATGTAATTCAAATATGGAGTTTCGTCAATATGCAACTCGTTGCATATTGAGCTTCACTTAATGTGTAGAAGTTGATTGTTGTGCTTTGCCATGTCATGCATAACATGCATCATATTTGATGTGCATCATGTCATGCATATGTTGTGGTGTTTATCATGTGTTGATTATTGTTTCCTGATTGCTTCTTCTCGATAGAGTTCCGAAAGCGTTCGGAGTGTGAGGATTCGTTCGACTACGTTGGTCCGTCTTCTTCATGGACTCGTTCTTCTTCCAAGCGGGATCTCAGGCAAGATGACCATTTCCCTGGATACCACTACTATCATTGCCATGCTAGCTGTCTCGTTTCTATCGCTATGTCTAGCTACCTACCACTTGTTTGTCAAGCCTCCCAAATTGCAATGAAAAGCCTCTAACCACTCCACATCCCAGCAAACCATTGTTTGGCTATGTTACCGCTTGCTCAGCCCTTCTTATAGCGTTGCTAGTTGCAGGTGCAAATTGGTTCCATGTGCCAACATGGATGTTTTTGAGTTATCACAATATTATTGCTATTTAATTTAATGCACATATATACTTGGTAAAAGGTGGAAGTCTTGGCCTTTTGCTCGGTGTTTTGTTCCACTTTTGCCGCCTTAGTTACTTGTGTACTGGTGTTATGTTCCATATTGAGCACTCCTAACATGCTCGGGGTTGTTATGGGGACCCCCTTGATTTTCGTTTTGGGATAAAACTCATCTGGCAAGGCCCAACATTGGTACTACATTTGCCTAATAACTAATAAAATGCATAGGTGCCCGCCGGCACCCGCGGATAATTTAATCAACAAACCCGGGCCAGTGCTCCTCATGAGTGTTGGTCCAACCTGGGCGATGTACGGCGCCCCCTGGTCACCCTTGGTCTCAGCCAACCTGACGTCTAGCCTATCCAGTCGTACCATGCGAATGAGATACACGGCTCCTATCGGGATTGTCGCCATGTCGGGCGGCCTTGCCAGATTTGTTTCACCTTTCTCGAACGTCTTGTACAAGGGATTCTAAGGATACTTCGGGCTATCTCAAGGTTGAGGTTTTCCGACGGAATTTCTGAGGAGACCACGGGTTTTCCGTGGTTGAGGCTATTCCATGCAGCGTGTGGTAGTTTGTGATGGATGAGTTGGAGCACCCCTGCAGGGTTAAATCTTTCATGAGTGCCGTGCCCGCAATTATGTGGCAACTTGGAAATTTGTTTAACATCTGGTCATAGAAAAACTTAAAATAAACTCAAATAAAATACACCAACCGTGTGCGTAACTGTGTGTCGGGGTACACAAACAGGGGTGTTCATTTTCCCCCTGACTTGTGCACGGACGATGGGCCTCCGACCCAATGGCCTGAGCCTACCGGGAACGGCTACTGCCTCTCCAACACAAACACAAGACAAAGAAGCCGCTCTACGTGAGATCAAGAAGCACATCAAGAAGATAACGTCAACATCCAAGTCCCCGGTAGAGGCAGTCTACACTGGCTACCAATGCCGGCAAGCTCAATGCAACAGCCCAAAAGGGGCCCAAAGCGCGCCAACCACGTCCCTGGTGCCTGCCGGGGGCTGAGGCGCGCGCATCTTCAGGAACACCCGGCAATCCATCTCCCTGCAGGCGCGAGCCGATCAGCCACCGCTCCATCGCATCGAGACGCCAGTCACTTGTCGATGCGGTGTCGAGCCCCCAGGTGGCTAAGTGGCTCTCGCTAAGCATGTGGCGACGCACTGGAAGACGGATTATGCCCAGTTGACACCCGTCCAGAGGCGTGTCAAGACACTAAGCAGCAACCAGCTAAGCGGTGGTAAGAGCTTGCCGGGGATGCATCCCCGCGCGCCACCTAGACTAGCAATCATGGTATTTTGTACTAAATGCCAGAGTTAGGTATGATAGCTCTGTTAGCTATCTAATCGATAAATAATGACTGTTTTGCCACTGTGGTTGCCCCTTGCCCAATAAAAGGAGGCCCAAGGTAACCTAGCTCAAGATTCGGACCTTTGGACACTTCTACTAGCGTAGTAGCTCGCCCGAAGGCAACCCTGGCCGGGTTAGAGCGATGCATGTGCTTCGTGTTCCCTGAGATCAATCCACCAAAGCAGGAGTAGGGTTTTACGCTTCTCAGCGGCCCGAACCTGGGTAAAAACACCAGCGTACCATCGTCGTGCTGCCCCCATGGTCTCTGCTCTTTGTGCAACATGACCTCCCCCCTGTCGAACCTCTAAAAGGGGCCTCTGGTCCCATAGGTGATCGTGTGCATCCATGCCCCGACATCTTTGGCGCGCCAGGTAGGGGGCGTGCTTCATTTGCGTGAACCTGAGGCCGTGGACAGTGCATTGATCTTCATCATTGTTTTCTTCATCCATGGCTCCCAAGAAGAAGGTCGGCGCGACCGCGCATCCCTCCACTTCGAAGGCCCCCTCGCAAAACGCCGGGGACGCCATTGGCACCGCGACGGCGACGAATGAGGCGGGCGTCGTGGGCGACGCGACTGGCGTAGGTGGCGTCACCGTCGTGTCTCCCGTGGCCGAAACTGGAGCAAGGAACGCCGGAAGGAAACGAGCCCGCCTGACCTCAGGGAGGTGCGGCTTAATCTGGTAGGCCAAGAAAAGGAAGAGGTACTTGGCTATAACCCTCTCCCCTCTCCTTCCCCTCCTTTGGTCGGTTATGCATGACGGCGGTGCCACCGGTGCTGATAAGCTTGCATGAGGTTCAGTCCTGCATTTGTTCCGCCAAGGATGAATCCCGAGCCGAATGCTAGAGCGGATCCACCGGTTGACACCCCCGGCAAGTGAACCACGGCAAGGTCCCGTCCGCCTATGCGCTCGTCGCATAGGTCGCCGCGGGACCGTTGGGCGCGAAGGAAAGGAGGGAAGGCTCGGCAATCCATGTTTTCTACTCCATTCCCGTTAGTTGTGAACACTTACGTTAACCCAGCAGGCTCATGTCGGAGATTGAACACATAACTAACAGGCTCCCAAGTTTCTCCATTTGCTCTTTTTCGTTTCTCCTCTGTCTTAGGACAAAAGGTGGGTGCGAATGCATACGTTCACCAGGAAACACAAAGAGGAAGATCGGCCATAAATGGAAGAAGGAACAATAGGCGTGAATAGACACACGCCAAAACGGGAGGAGGGTCATGACAAAAGCTAAGTTGACATGATTATCAACTTCCATTAGAATTCACATTTGCGTATCCCCTCATCAACCAAAGGTTTCGTATGATAAATCTTGCGTGTGACAGAACCTTACTGTGTCTGTTTGCGCCCATGTTTTGTTTCGAGCCTGCTCAATGAAACATGCGGCAGCATCAAACACTGCCAAGGGAAATCTCGCTGGCAGCGTGTCCTTGCCAGCAGAATGCTAAGGACCCGTTCCTCAGAGCGATCGCGGCAACACGTTGTTGGCGGGTAACTGGAGCGCGCAAGAGAAACAACCATACGAACACTAGTCGGGAAGCGAAGGGGACAACATACGTTTGCATAAAAACATCAGTTCGGCAAGCATTAAAACAAAAGAAAGTGCATGCCCAAATACGAGATACCCATTGTGTCTTAAGTACAGGACAACATAAAAATGAGGGAAGCTCAAAATTAACGCCGGTGGCTCCCCTGGGTCCTTGGGACTAAGAGGACCCTGTCGGCAAGAGGACCGGCCTTCTTCATGGCAGCAGAGGTGTCGGCGCCCGACGGCAACTTCTTGAAACCATCGGAGTGGTCGAGCTCCAGATGGAAGAAGGTGAGGTTGCTCAGGACTAGGAAGAGGGCGTCACGCGCTAGCTTCCGGGATTCATTAGCGAAGCAGACGGCCCTGTCGTCCTCGTACGTCTTCAACCCCTCGATCAGGCCGTCACAGAAGAGTGTCAGCTTGATGCTTGGAACCTCGTGCTTGCCGATGGAGAAGGCCCAGTTCTTCATGTTCATCTTTGCAATCTGGGCAGTGAGGCGCTCGGCGATGTCAGTCATTCTCTTGATCCAGAGGTCGCGCTGCTCAATTTGGTTCTCCAGTTTGTCTTCAACATCCTTCTGAAGGGCCTTTGCACTGTTCAAGTTTGTCAGCAGCAGCTTCTCATGGACCCCAGTAGATTCAAGGTCTTTCTCCAAAGAAGCAACCCTGGATTTCATATCAGAGATGGTACCACTGGTGGCGTCGAGATCTTGGCTCTTGGAGGAAAGGTGCGATTTCGCCTCTTCGAGAGTGGCTTCCACCTTTCGCGCTTCCTCCTTGAGGGCCTCGATCTCCTTGGTGCTCCCGGCAAGGTCCTCCGCCAGCTTGTTCAGTTGAACCTCGAGATTGGCCTTGGCAGCAGATACAGCAGCAAGCTCGTCAGCCACATTCTTCGGTTGAGCTGCGGACTCCAGGGAAAGTGCGTCAAGAGTGGTCTTATGGCTGTCCGCCAGTTACTTGGTACGCTGCTGGACGCGGGCCTCTAGCTCCTCATCTTTGACACGGAGAGTAGCCTCGGGGGCCCCTTCCCGGGAGGAAATGCTCGTCTCTCTGGTGTCCAGAAGAGCTTCATGCTCCACCAGTCGAGCCTCCTGGGCAGCAACGTCCTCTTTGGCCATGGATAGCGTCTCATGCGGCCTCTTAAGAGAATGGACCTGCCGGTTGTACCACTCCCACAGCTCGTTCCCTTCATTCCTCAGCTGCTCGTCCACGAGCTCAGCCGAGTCACGCTGCTCCTTGACCGCCTGCCATTTAAGGCTATACCTGCTTTGCACGTCCTTGAGCCCTACTGCCATGGATTCCAGGAAGGCCAAATCTTTGGCACCATTAGCGGAACCATCAGCTCCTTCGATCCTCTGAGACAGCGGCGCCAGTATCCTATTGATTTCCTCGTCAAGGTCTGTGCCCGCTAAGAAGGATGAGCTAGGAGTTGTGGGACCCAGCTGAGCAGTGACCAACACCAGGTGGCTCTATGGAGATCGCAGAGCCGATGCCAGAGGATAGCTTGACGAGGAAGGCCCCATGGACTGGAGGGGAGTCTTCTCCTCAATCACTGTATCCGGGCCAGGTGCACTGCCGGGGGTTAGTTCCGTCCTTTCTAAGGACTCATGAACGTCCTCGGCAACCCGCCCATGGCCCTCCGCGGGAGCCATCTTCATCGCCTTCGCGGCAGCATCCTTCTCGATGTCAGCCACTTCGTCCAACAACTCAGGCTCTTCAAGTAGCGGAGCTGCGGACAAAAGCAATGAGCAGAAAAATGAAGAGTCAGAAATCAGTAGAGCTCGCAGAAAGAGGGAATAAGGGAAAGTGAAGATACAAACAAGTGAGATACCCGGCGGGGGTTGCTGGGGAGGGACATCCTCTCCCCCGGCAACATCGGTTGCCAACTTGTTGTCCGTCACCATCTCTTCTGTGGGGGCCTCAGTACGAGCAAACCCCTCGGTGGAGGCCCTTGCCGGCGACTCCTCCCCATCGATGAGAAGATCCTCTTCCTCACCCCCGCCAGCGTCCAAGGTCTGTCCTGGAGTTCTTTGAAGAGGGCTGGACCGGGGGCTAGGCGAGGAATCCCTTTCCAGGCCTCCTGCCGGGCTCGTTCCTGCCGCGGAACCCGGCTCAGCCGCGGGCTTGACCCGCTTGACTCGACGCGCAAGGGGCTCCTCATCCCTATCAGAATCATCCATACAAGATCAGTCAAGAAGTCAAGGACAGAAAACATTCAACAAAGATCGTCATTGAGTAACTCACTCTGAGGCGATGAGCATAGAGCCCAGCTCGTATGACACAGGCGGCGGGCTTGACCTGTGCCTCTTCAAGGTTGGAGGAGCGGAGCTTGGCGGGGGGACCGGGACCTCCGGCAGGGGCGAGCTTGGCGGAGAAGTTGGGCTTGCCGGAGGACTGGGGTCCACCCCCAGAGCGATCCGTCACTTGGCGGAAGGAGGCTTTGCCTGAGAAAGGCGGGAGGATTGGCGGCATGCTGCTTCATGCTTGCCTCCACTAGTGGTCGTCTTCTTCACCTTCTAGGCGCCCCGCGAAGACGCGGGGGCCGTCGCCTCGCGGTTGACACGCTCACGGAGGCGGTGCCTTGGCTCCGGTGCTTGAGGACCCCTTTCGAGCTCTCCTTCCTATGTCTCCGGCTCCTTCGCCTCTTCCGTCGTGCTCCCCTCTTGGGTTCCTGTCACCGTGGTTTGGGAGGCCTCGGCCCCGACAGACTCGAACCCGGCAGCCTCCACCAAAGCGGGCTTTTCGCTCCCCTCCTCCTCAGAGACATCGTCTCCCTCGGACTCCTCCTCCTCCTCCTCTTCTTCGGAGCCCATCTTCCTGGCAGCCTTTGCCTTCTTGTCTTCGTCAATCCGAGCGGCGATGAACGCCTCCTCCGCCCTAGTAGTTGGCTGGATCAGTTTGTCCTCCACTTTGGAAGCTCTCTCTTCCAGGCGAGAGACCCGGTCCATCTCATCGTCAAGGGCAGGCAGTTCCCAATCGGATTTGACCCCGGAGGCATTGCAGTCTGGCATCCATTGCAGAATCTGGCTCCGGGCTGAATTGAGGTGCAGAGGGACGATGCTGGCCGGCAAATGGAGGCCGAACAGCTGCTCGCACAACCAGCCATGGCCGTAAATAGTCAGGTTGTTGGCGGGGCCTGGGTACAGCCGCATCCTTTCAGCAGCCCCGTTGAACTCCCATGCAAATCTGTCCCTTTTGTGCAACGGCGCAATATAGCGCCGGAGGAAGTCGGCCCCCACATGCTCGATAGTCAACCCGGCAGCTTTCAGGCGGGTGATCCTGTTCAGCGTCGGGCGGAGCCTGTCGTCGGTGAGGCCCGGCTTGATCCAGTCGCTGCCATGCGTGACACGTCATGTCCGTGCCGAGCAGAACTCGGGGGCTTCTTCATCCTTGATCCAGCACCAGTCGCCCCTCCACTCTTCCCACTTCCCGCGCTACTGGCTAGGGAGGTAATCCCAGTCGTCCTTCTTGCCCAGGGGGATCCAGCTTATATTCCTCGAGCGGTGGGATTTGTCCTCAATCCGAGGAATGAAGAAGTGCCTGAACAAATCCACGTTGGGGGCAACTCCGACGAAGTTCTCGCATAGATGGGTGAAGATCGCCATGCACGCCATTGCATTGGGCGTGAAATCCAGAAGATGGAATCCGTACACCGCAATTATGGCGCAAAAGAAATCAGAGAAAGGGGGGAAAGGACACAGAAAAAGTACGCGCAAAAGAAGCGGTACGAATCTGATGGCGTCCTCTCCTTGGGGCTGTCCGACAGGACTACGGGTGCTCCGTGCCCGTTCGTCACCCTCCCCCACATATAGGTGTACCTTGCGATCAAGGCATTGTCGTCCAAGTTTGACGGGGAGAAAACCACATCTCTTCATCGCAGCCTCTCCTGCTCTTCTGCTTTCCTTTCCCTCTCGTCAGCCGCTAGGACCGCCGATGCGGCCGACTGCTTCCCCTTCACGGCGCTTATCTTTTTCCCCATCTCTTGGGCTCCCAAGGGCGGCGGAGGGACTAGCAGCGCTTTGAGGGCGAGCGGCGGCGGCGGAAGCGGTTTCTTGGCTTCAAAAGGAAGATGAAGGAAGGAGAAATGGACGCGAATGAGCAGTGCTCCTGCATGTTCCCTTTTTATTAGGAAACCACGGCGGGGCTGGCTCTTCGCTATCATTTCAAGGAAATGCCATTTCTTTTACTGGCAACAGCTACTGTTCCACGACCCCATGACCTGCGGTAATTACGCGGAGTGGACATGGGTTTGACGAGTCATCATAACTGAGCGCTCGAGGGCAGCACTTCCTCGACGCGTGGCCGTGCACTGTTTGGGGCCTAACCCAACATGCCAAGCGACACGTATGGCTCAGGTCCGGGGGCTTCTGTCGGGGTACACAAACAGGGTTGTTCATTTTCCCCCTGACTTGTGCACGGACGATGGGCCTCCAACCCGATGGCCTGAGCCTATCGGGAACAGCTACTGCCTTTCCAACACCAACACAAGACAAAGAAGTCGCTCTACATGAGATCAAGAAGCGCATCAAGAAGATAACGTCAACATCCAAGTCCCCGGCAGAGGCAGTCTACACTGGCTACCAACGCCGGCAAGCTCAATGCAATAGCCCAAAAGGGGCCCAAAGCGCACCAACCACGTCCCCGGTGCCTGCCGGGGGCCAAGGCACACGCATCTTTAGGAAGACCCGGCAAGCCATCTCTCGGCACGCGCGAGCCGATCGGCCACCGTTCCACCGCATCGGGACGCCAGTCACTTGTCGATGTGGTGTCGAGCCCCCAGGTGGCTAAGTGGCTCTCGCTAAGCACGTGGCGACGCACAGGAAGACAGATTATGCCCAGTTGACAACCGTCCAGAGGCGTGTCAAGCAGCTAGCTAAGCGGTGGTAAGAGCTTGTCGAGGATGCATCCCCGCGCGCCACCTAGACTAGCAATCATGGTATTTTGTCCTAAATGCCAGAGTTAGGTATGATAGCTCTGTTAGCTACCTAATCGATAGATAATGACTGTTTTGCCACTGTGGTTGCCCCTTGCCCTATAAAAGGAGGCTCAAGGCAACCTAGCTCAAGATTCGAACCTTTGGACACTTGTACTAGCATACTAGCTCGCCCGAAGGCAACCCTTGCCGGGTTAGAGCGTTGCCTGTGCTTCGTGTTCCCTGAGATCAATCCACCAAAGCAGGAGTAGGATTTTATGCTTCTCAGCAGCCCGAACCTGGGTAAAAACACCAGTGTACCATCGTCGTGTTGCCCCATGGTCTCTGCTCTTTGTGCAACGTGACCTCCCCCCTGCCGAACCACTAAAAGGGGCCTCTGGTCCCATAGGTGATCGTGTGCATCCGTGCCCCGACACCGTGACTGTCTCTTATCGTGAATTTCTTATCCGAGAGAGAACACGGTGGGGTTATGTTTGATCGTAAGTAGGTGTTCAGGATCACTTGGTGATCATTACTAGTTCACGTTTGTTTATGCGACGATCACCCCCCTTATTCTTGTACTCGTAAGGTAGCCACTCAAGTAAATGCTTAGTGCTTGCTGCAGCCTCACCACTTAACCATTCCTTACCCATTAAGCTTTGCTAGTCTTGATAACCTTGGAAATGAGATTGTTGAGTCCTCGTGGCTCACAGATTACTACCACAAAAGTTGCAGGTACAAGTAATGTGATGATTTGACGTGAGCGCGATGCTTGTTTGATTTGGAGTTCTTCTTCGATCATAGGATGGGTTCCAGGCCGGCAGCCTTGGATAGCAAGGATGGATGTCATTTTATCGTTTGATTTCGTCTGTAGTCGGACCCTGCTCTTCTGTATGATGATTGTATATGATGTTGTATTGATGTGATCTTGATTTAGCTTGTGGCGAGTGTAAGCCAATTCCATATACTCATCTCTTATTTACATGTACTTGTAATGATATCCATTCTTGCGAAACGACGAGATGCGCTTCTATCCCTGTTGAGGCCCTCGAGCCAAAATAAGGGTAGGGTCGCATCTTGGTCGTTACAAGTTGGTATCAGAGCAGTACCGACCTAGGAGCCCCCTTGATTGATCGAACTTGGCCAAGTCGAGTCTAGTAAAAAACTATTTTGAGTCTAGTTATCTGTCGGAGAGTAGGATTCTTTTTACTCCTCTTCTATGCTCTGATGAGGAATCGTGACATAGGAATTTTAATTCTTCCCCTCTTCTCACTCAAATTTTTTTAGGATCACGCGGGTATTTTGGAACCTCTATGATGTCGATGTGACCGGAATTCTGTTCTTGGTGCCTCCCGACCGTATGGATTGGACCCGGGTAGTTGAGCTCCAGGGGATTCTTGACACATCACTATCGTTCAGTTTCCTTAGTATCTCAGGATGTGGATGTTCGAAACTGCTTCAATACTATTCGTGATGCGAAGAGTGTGGCGGCACCCAGTACTGGGAAGCGGGATCACATGTACTTGCATGTTTAGTATCGTTGTGATCACGAGAGTCTGAGGTAGATGAGTTTCCGAGGTTTCTCTGGTTATGTGTTGACGGATGTGATACACGGTGGGTAGTATTATTGCTAGGAGTTGAGTGATTTATTCAGTAATTTATCAGTGTGTCCGTTGGACCAGATTGCATAACCAAAAATATTTCGGAAGTTCTTAGGTGGGAATTCAAGTAGTTACCTAGGATTATTCTTCCAACAAATGCATGGTGGGTTATGTATTTATTTCCGGCTTAATTTGCAAGCCTCATCCTTTGTCTTGTTGGAATTTGGTAATTCGATTTGCTTCGATGTCAAGTGGTGATTTCATATCTTTGCTAAGCTTTGTTCTCATATTTCTATGGGAATGCTAATCCTTTTGTTCAACCGGAGTTGTCATGAAATTCTTTTCAACCGGTGTGCTTCTCTTCAAGATTATTCAATCCGATTTCAATAATTGCAAGGTCTATCATCATCTTTCCTTTTCCCGGAGTTCGTTTCATCCGTCCCAAGTTTTATTTATTTTCCCCACCCTCCCGCCCTTTTTCTTCAATGATTAAATTGTCTTCCAAGTGCCTTTATTTTCATTGATGCTTCCGCTATCTTTTCTTCCGTTTGATATCCAGTGATTCATTATGAAGATCCTCAAGTTCTAAGTTCATCAATTCTTCATCTTGTTTTCTTCTCCGGTGGATTCAATTTAAGCTTTCGGTGTTCGTCATATTATTTTCATTTGCTAAATGTTTTTCATATGGAAATTCTTATCCAAGCCTCTCTTGTTTATTCGTCTCTCGTTATTCTATCCGGAGTGCTGAAGACATCTCAAAAGATTCGTGTTTTCATTCAAATCCTTTCAAAATATTTAGAGGTTCTCACCTTATCAACTTTTCGTTTGTGCCGGTGCAATCTCTCTTTATAAGCAATCGTTTAAATGGTGTTTCCTTTTAGTGGGCCCATAACCCACAGGTTTCTCCCAGGATCTTACCTGGCTCTTCTAATCTTTTTTGGAGTTGTCCTCAAGTCCTTTTCAATGCGACGTAAGAATGGATTCCATCAGTCATATTCCTTCTCCAAGATCGCTTCTAAATCTTTTCATCGCTGCCTCAACCTTTCCTTATTCATTGTTCCGGAGTGTCTCGATAATTCATGATGTTCTTTCTTGTCATCATTCTCAGCCTTGAAGAACGAAGGAGAGTTTCTTTTAAATCTTGTCCATTCTCTTGAAGATTTGTTGTTTCAGCTTCGTGCTATCCTCTCAAATTGTTTTCGATCTTGAGTTATTCCTTCCTTATCTATCTGGAGCATTTCAGAGTTGTTTTCATTTCTCGATCCTCCTAAAGTCATCATTTCAGAAGATCTCTTCGTTCTCAGCTTTCAGCTTTCGTTCTCAAATTCTTCTTAATTGTTGTCTCTTCATTCGTATCTCAATTATTCCGGCGCTTCGTTCAAGTCTTCTATTCGGCGGATCATGATCTCTTCATTCTCATGTATCTCCATTCATTCAAATAATTCTCATTCATTCCAAATTCTCACTGGTGTTTCGTTGAAGACTTCTTCAAGTTTGTGCCCAATCTCTCTCAATTCATTCTCGAGAAGAATAAGTAGTATGCATAATCCGTTGTTTGTCATCAATTTAACTTGATGAAGGATAAGCATAACATAATTTTTATTCGTGTTGGTCTAGGTGATTTCAATCCTTCTTCCGGAGTTGTTCATGATATCAAATTCTCGGTTGGTGTTCTCATCTTTTCTTTTCCGGAGTTCCAAGTTTTCTCAGTATCTCTTCGCGAAGCTTCATCTAAATCTTGCAAGGCTTCAACTCTTGTTCTTTTTAACCTTCAGCTCCTTTCTGTCATCATTTCATTCTGGAGTTCTTCCTGATGGTTCTTCATGGTGGTTCGTCAAGGATTTTCTTCTTTATCAAAGTATTCTTAAAGATTCTTGTTGGAAGATCTCAAGTATTCTTTGTCTTGCATTTCAAGGTGCATTTCATTCTCCCTTATCTTTTGAGATGGTGTTATAGCATTCTTGATTCATGAGTAGTCTCGAAGAGAATTTGTGTCAAGAATGATATATTTAAACCCATTGGTCTCCTTGGAGTTATTTTGGATTAGATTTCACCTGAAGCCTCTCCTAAGGATTGTTGCTATCATGTTGTTTATCAATGATCCAAGTTTTCTCCTTCTCTTGTCGGTGAAAGAAGTTTTCACCTCTTTGTTGCTCGCAAGCAATCAATTGTTTCCGTTTGTGGTCGGTTGTCACCTCATAATTTTGAGATGTTTTCCATAAGCCCACAACAAGCTTCTTCTTTTTGTTGTTGGTTTTCCAACAGCTCCGTTCAATCCGTCCTTCCAAGGATGGTTTTCAAATTCAATTGTGGTAGAACTTGTCATTTTGTTCTCCGTTCTTTCTTTCCAACGATCTAGCTTCTATTCTTTTGTTCCGGAGGCATTGTGATGTTGCTCTTGTGAACCATCATCTTGTTTTGTCAAGTTCATGTTCCTTCTTTGCTTATTCTTTTAACCAGAGTGTTGTGTCCTCTCTTCAGTTCTTTCTATCTTATCAAGTTCCGCTTCTCTTTACAACCGAAGTGCTGCCCAAATTTCTTTTGGAATTCTTGTTGTTCCTAGTGCCATTCTTCATCTCTTTTCTACAACAAAACATGTCAGTAGGCATGCTTTTTCTAAGACGTTTTCATATTCGTCCCTATACTAGAAAGCATATAGTATGTAGACACGCTTCTTGAGACGGTGTATACAGCGTCCCTAAATCTTATTTTTAGGGTATATCCCATTTATTAATTTTTACAAGCGTAAATAGGTAGAGGCGTTTTTTGAGACATTTTAGCATACAGAAAAGAGTTTATAACAAATAAATAACAAATCCAAGTAAAAAAGTGTGCATAAAATGGTTTACTTTTTTTGAGACATAAATGAAAATTACCTGGCCCATTTGTGTAGGAGGCCACTAACTGAGCTCAGCGCGTGCGCACATCACAGCTTCACGTTATCCGGTTTCTCAAAAAAAAACATCTAAACCTTATCCGTGGCTGCCGGGCTGTTCGTCCCCCACCCTGTGCCCCAGCGAATTCCAGCTCCTTCGTTCTACCACTAGTCCTGCCAGTGCGCCGCCACCCGCCGCCGATGAATGCCCTCCGCAAGGACTGCCCTAGGCCCCTCTGCTTCGGCGTTCCTTGGCCGTCCCCGGCCCTCTGCCTTGTCACCTTCGGTGCTCCTCGCCTGCTCCAGTCGGGGGCTACCGCCCCCTACACCGGCTCTGGTGCTCTGGTTCGACCTCTCCTGGTGCTACTCGCCTGCTCGGCCGGACTCTGCTCGCCTGCTCGACCGGACTCGGTTGGGACAGGGGTAATTTTCTATGAAAGTTCTGCTCCCTTATGTTCTGCTTATCAGTGTATGATGGAAATTAAATTGACTTTGAACTGAAAAACTGTGTATCAGCGTATATGCAAGGGACTGTTTATATGTATAATGTATTGTTGATTTGAAAGGGAATGCATTTTAATATCAATTTCATTTCATTTTGTAGAAATAGAATACAAAGATATATTTCATTGGTGCCCTCAATGAAAGTGTCTGCACCCGGTGTTTTAGTTGGACTGGATCAACTCCACAAATTGGAACAAGCATAGATTGACTACCGCCTTTGGCGTCAAACAACCTACCTTCAATCTCAACTCGAGAAAGTAACTCTTTTTGTATCCCATACTGCCTTAAGTTTTTGGCATGTTTTTATCTATTTTGTTGTATCATTAAGAATTGAGTATGAATTCTAAATTTATTGTGCAATTGAGACTTATTTTGTATGATTTCGTATGGGATATTTTTTTAAGTAGCTATAGCCTTAAGGATGCTAAGTTTTTCCCTTGCTGAAGTTTTTCCTAGGCATACTGATGATATATTCTTAATGAAGTTTGCTAAAGGTAGTTTTGACCATATTTTTTAAGCACATCCATATGTTAGGATGAACTGAGCTAAGCTTTGCGTTTGACTAGATCTGAACATTTTCTGGTTGTCCTAGTGAACATGGAGACACTGAAAATGTTATAATTGAATTGTGGTGCAAGCTCGCTGCCTTGCTCCTCACAGAGGGACATACCATTTGTCCAAAAGTATCAAGCATCGGACGTAGAGTGGACAACCTACTCGCCACTTAAACAATATATGTAGCATGTATGAAGTTGAATCATGCTTATAACACTGAAGAACATAGTAACTTCCATAATGCAAGTAAGAAGCTGCACTCTTGCAGGATTATTGATAGATAAATCAGTAACTGCCACTCACCTAAGTTGTCTTTTAGCGCATCCTACCGCACGTCAGTGAGGCAAGTGGTAGTGTATCCTAAAAACCCCCTTTTCCCGAAGGTCTAAACATATGCAGCAACTGATTGCATGCATAAGAATGCACTGTTTGATAATTACTCTGCTGGGCCCTGCCTGCCAACTTTGAAAAAATATGTGACCGCCTACCCTTCAACAACTGTCGGTCAGTTGGGGGATGTTTTGTTTCTAGCCAAAGTTTGATAGACCTAAGGTTAGGCACAAATAATTTCTAAGGTGAGTGAGTGTTCGGTTGGCTGCCACAATTATGGCTTGCGACTTTACTAGTCACATGATTCAGGAGTATATTTTTGGCCACACTTTTTTGGCAAGCCACACTCTGTCCCGAGGGGTAATACTTACTACTTTTCACTTAGTTGTGGCAAAGTAAGCTTTAACCAAACTAGGGTATTAAATTGGTCTTAAGTTTCAATCTAGTATTGTATACCATCACATATGTTCACTGTTTCTTTTTCAATGATGTCTTATCATATCCGTTAATGAGACCAACTTAATATCCTTTTTCCTGTTTTCCTTAGAACAAACAGATATGACGTGTATGCAGTTCAGTCCACTAATTATTTGGATTGCATTGCATACTCCCTTTTATACATGTTTTTAGTTTTTCATTCAAGTGGCTGCACCTATCCTCCAGGTTTCTATTATTGGGAAGGAGTGTATTTCCGGTATGGTGATAATTTTACATATAATAATACCAACTGTGATCATTGGGCTTATTTTACCTTTTTTTGTACCTTGATTTTTGTATATGGTGCTTACCTGAGTTGCTAAGGAGATCATCAGTAACATGATGATATAAAGGAGGGAAGTTAATATAGTTGTTTAAAGCACCCTATTATATTGTTTTTATGCTCAGTTTAGATACTTAGATAGTCCAAAAATATTGGTAATTTGCAGAAGGAAAGAAATCCCTACAGGGATTAGAAAGAAAATGTATTTCTAGATGATTGAAGGCCCTGGATATATAGTATCAATCATGTCTCATGTTTTGTTTGTTCATGTGGTGTGTGCTTCCTCTCGATTTAGCCAGAGTTGGGCTTAGGGGGGGAAAGATGGCAGCATATGTGCAATTGTATTGACTGAGTGGCTCCTTTGCATACTAGTTAAAACCTACCAGTGCCACCTTTTCTTTGAAGTTTTTCAATGCAAGGTTAATGAAATATGTTAGGATCCAGTCATTCAATTGCAATATCTATGTATCCATGCTTTTCTTGCAAGAAGATTAAAAGCATCTTTCATCTCTTAAATAACACATGAATTTATAAACTGACATTTTTTCCGTTTCATTACTTTGGCATATCGAAAGGCGATGGATCGAGGTTGGATGAGTCAACCAAGAACTAGTGCTGCTTACAAACATGGTGTCGAGCAATTTCTGTCTTTTGCATTTCGTGATGTTCCGGCTGGTGATAAAATTCTTTGTCCTTGTTTAAATTGCCGAAATAAAGCTATGCAGAGTTATGATGGAGTGAAGACTCACTTGAGATGTGATGGTATTCTTCAAGGTTACACTAAGTGGGTTTGCCATGGAGAGGATTACAGTGAACCATCATTTGCATTTGCTCATGTCTCAGATAACAGTGGCAATCTTTCTATTCCTAGCATCTCAAGGAATGTTGTTGGAGAAGGCAGCCATGGAAGGTTGGATGACATGTCAGGACTCTTAAGTGTTGTCTTTGCTATGGCTAACAGTAGTGAATCTTTATCAAGCACATCTGATGGTGAATTAGATGGTCTTGAATTTGAGAGTATGGAACCTAATATAGTTGAGGATGAGAATGTAGATGCTGAAACAAGGAAGAAACCCGATATATATGCAAGCTTCTTGCAGGATGCAAACACAGAGTTATACCCTGGATGTAATGCATTTTCTAAGTTGTCATTTCTCATCACCTTATATCACATGAAATGTTTACATGGATGGTCACAAGAATCATTTACAACGCTACTTGGTGTTTTGTCTGATGCACTTCCAGAGGCACAACTACCAAAGAAGTACTGAGGTACAAAAAATCATCTGTGACTTAGGGCTTGACTACGAGAAAATCCATGCATGCCCCAATGACTGCATGCTTTTCCGAGGTGAACGAGCTGATCAAGAGTCTTGCCATGTGTGTGGCAGCTCACGTTGGGTTACAGATGACAAGAAAGACTCCCAAGCTGAATCTATATCTAAGCAAAAGAAAAAAACCGCCATGGTGTTGCGCTACCTTCCTTTGATACCGAGGATTCAAAGGCTCTTTGCAACAACAAAAACATCTGATGACATGCGTTGGCACGATGAGGGTTGTACCAAAGATGGAAAGATACGACATCCACCTGATGTCGAGTGTTGGAAAGATCTTGATGCTAGATATCCTGAATTTGCTGCTGATCCTCGTAATCCACGCCTTGGCATTGCGAGTGATGGATTTAACCCTTTCCGGAGTACGAGTTCAAAACATAGTACTTGGCCAGTGATGCTTATCACGTACAACCTACCGCCTTGGATTTGCATGAAAGAAACATCTCTAATTTTATCAATGATCATTCCCGGACCAACTTCTCCTGGGAATGACATTGATGTATATTTGCAGCCACTGATGGATGAGCTCTTACAATTATGGGATGGTGTTGACACATTTGATGCCTCCTCGCAGGAGATATTTCCTCTCAAGGCTGCACTGTTATGGACTTTAAATGGTTTTCCGGCATTAGCTTACATGTATGGTTGGAGCACAAGTGGTAAATATGGGTGTCCATCATGTGGTCCTTCTACAAGATCATTTCGCCTAAATAAGAGTATGAAACATTGTTATATGGGTCACCGTCGTTGGTTACCAGAGGGTCACGCATTTCGAAACCGAAGGAGGCAGGAATTTGATGGCACTAAAGAGACAGAGTTGGCACCGACAACTATGAGTGGTAGCTCAGCTTTGAAAATGTTGCAAGGCAGAGTATTTGTGTTAGGCAAAAAGGTCAATGTAGCCAAGAAAGCAAAGGGCGGAAAGAAGGTCAAAAACATTGAAAAATAAAATGAAAAAAATCAAGAGCCGGAGCGTAAAAGGAAGGCGGGAAACATGAAGTCAATTAAGAACAAACTTAAGCCCGAGAAGAAGCCCGAGGATTGGTTTAAGAAAAAATCAATATTTTTTAACTTGCCATATTGGGAACTTAACAAGTTAAGGCACAATCTCGATGTAATGCACATAGAAAAGAATGTGTTTGATAATTTAATTGGAACATTGTTGGATATTGATTCTAAAACAAAGGATGGGCTTAATGCACGGCTTGACTTGCCAGAAATTGGTGAAATTGGACTTCGACATAATCTTCATCTTGTTGAAGATGATAAATGAAAAACAGTATTGCCTGATGCATCATTTACCATGTCTAGAAAACAACAGGAAATACTTTGTTCAGTGATGCACAATATTAGGACCTCCGATGGTTATGCATCAATTTTTTCTAGGCATGTCAACATGAAAGGTTGTACAATCTCTGGTCTGAAAAGTCATGATTGTCATGTTATTCTAGAAGACATTCTTCCTCTAGCACTTCGATCCTGTTACCCACACAAAGATGTCATGACAATAGTTATCGGGCTGTCTAATTTCTTTAAGAAGCTATGCTCGAAAGTGTTAGATGTCTTAGAGTTGGACAAACTTCAAGAGAGTATTGTGATGAACTTTGCAATATGGAGAGACTTTTTTTACCATCATTCTTTACTATCATGGTGCATTTAATGGTGCACTTGGTTGAAGAAGTCAAACTTGGTGGTCCGGTGCACTATCGGTGGATGTACCCTCTAGAGAGGTATGACACTTAACTTTGATTTTTTTAACCTTCAATAGTGTTGATAAGTAACATCCTGCTTAATTAAATTTAGATCATTTGTCGGGCTGAAAGCACTTGTGCGCAATAGAGTATTTCCTGAAGGTTCAATTGCTGAAGGGTATCTTGCTCAAGAATGTTTGACCTTTTGTTCAAGATTTCTAGAAGGAACTACTCGTTTTACAAGACCATCAAGAAACACTGCTCCTTCAGACAAGATAAAAGATTTGTACATGTTCGATAGTGGTGATGAACCAATTGGAAAGACTATCCCGGTTGGGCAGTTCAATAGCCGGCTTCTTATTCAAGCACATCGATATGTCTTGCGACATTGTGATGAGCTTGCAGATTTCCGCAAGTATGTATGACTTCTCTCTTTAATCATTTGTTTAGAGTTTGCCAAAAAGTTGTAATACATATAATCTAATTGTTACAAAGAATTTGTAGCCCAAGAGAATAGCAAACGATGTGAGTCAACTAAATTGACAGAAGCTGATACCACTAAGTTAATTAATGGACACTTTGCTGACTGGTTGGAACAAAAGGTACATTTTACCATATTCATGTACTATGAATTATATAGGCACCTGAATTTAACTAATTGTACATCTAGGTTATACGAAGTGATGGAGCAAATATAACAGAAAAGGTAAGAGCATTGGCTGCAAAACCAAACAGATATGGGGTGCGCTACAGTGGCTATGTCATCAACGGCTTCAGGTTCCACACAATGAGTCATGAGTCAGGGCATGTCACACAAAATAGAGGTGTAGTGAACATTGCAGAAAATGGTGTTAGATATTATGGCAGATTAACTGACATATTTGAATTGTCATACAATTATTACAAGGTGGTGTTCTTTAATTGTGATTGGTATGATGTCTACCAAAAAGTTGGCATTCAAACGGATGAGTTTGGGTTCATTCTTGTGAACAAGTCTCGGAAAATACACACACGAGATCAGTTAGAGGATGATCCTTTTGTATTTGCATCCCAAGTGCAGCAGGTTTTCTATGTTCAAGATCCAAAAGATGAACTATGGAATGTAGTAGTGGATGACGGCCTTGTGACCTTTTTGACATGGGTGATGAAGAATCATCAAATGAAACAGATTAGAGCATTGTGTTTTTGGTTCTTCGCAGGCAGCCAACAGGAAATTCAGCATTCAGAACAATTCTGGCTGAAGTACTCATGGAAGCTCTTTGCTGGTGTGGTTCTTTGCATGTAGCTGGAATTTTAGTTATGGTTTTAGTAGTACTGTAGGAGCACACTGTCAGAATGCTTTATTATAGTTTATGGTTGCTGTATTTTTTCGTACTAATTCAGGGCACAATGCAAGTGTACTTGGTTGTGAAATGTGCAAGACACTAGACACGGATACATTATTTTTTATGCTTTGCATGTGGTTTGTGAAGATGGTATGATAGCTGCATTGACAATATTTTGGGCTGAAAATATCTCTCCGCTAAAATATTGTCTATGCTATGGTAAGCCTATTTTCTCTCTCATTAATTCCTCTTCTGACCAAAGGGGACATACTACCTATCCTAAATATTGGAGTGGAAAGACTGGAAGCAACTACAAGTTCTTCTAAGGATTTTAACAATTCTCGTAGTGGCATAATTTCGGAGAATGATCAACTTACTGAGAAATCATCAATTAAAGAGTTTGGTGATTGCTGACAAAAAACCAAGTAACCCTACTTGCCTTGCAAAAAATCTGGGAATATATCAGGTCTAGGAACTTCTTTTTTGCAAAGCTGATCCTTATTCGATCAAAAAATAAACTGAAGTGTATAGAAAATTATGAAATTTTGACATAAGGACAACCATATGATGAGTAGTATTCTGGGAAATTTTCAATTGTTCTTCCAAAATTATTAAAAATTAAATTGAAAAACTAATTTAGCCCCTATTTGACCAAAAGATTGAACCAAAAAAAGAGTGTCCAAAAACTTATGAAATTTCGACAAAAGGACAACCATATAATGACTAGCATTGTAAGAAATTTTCAATCGCTTTTGCCAACAGATGAAAAAATTAAATTGAAATAAGTTGATTTGGTTACCTAGTCAACTTTCACTCGGTCAAAACTAGTTGACCGGCCCAAAACTGAGTCAAGGCTGTCCGAGTTTTGTAGAGATTCGCAGGCCCTATATTATCTCAAATGATGATGACACCAAAAGCAAAGTGGACCGTTTCGACGGTACACACAACTTTCATGCAGAACACTTTTCCATACAAGGTCATCTTGAGGGTCGAACAGCTCGCGCGAAACAAGCAATCGATGGCGCTACCTATTAGACATGTGTCTCATTGGGCGCGCCACTTTTGACCTCGTGGTAGGGCCGTGCTCCGATGCCTCTAACTTTTGCATACGGCCTCGGATCGAGATGATATTTATATCAAAATCGATCGTTTCGACGAGACGAAGACAATCCGTGTTGAACATTTTCTCATACGAGGTCGTCTTGGGGGCTTAATCGGCCGAACAGTACTCTGAATATGAAATCTTAGTACTTTGAGCATAGTTTCGGCCTTCGAGATGAGATCAGACGGAGATGACCCAAACTTCAAAGATTTACCACAACACCGCCATCAATGAGCATCCTAGCAACCGGTGACCCGTTAATATGACCCTTGAGGTACAATGGCTTCAAGTGTTTCACCGGTTCTTTTGGCTACTCGAAGATAGCGTTCTTAGGACCAAAATCTAGCTGGGCCACCTCCCCTTCTTCACTTATAGCACGAAACACGGCAGGTAAGTAATACACCATATTATTATCCATACCTTCCCGAACTGGCGTAGATTCGTAATCCACCATCTCATCTTAACCTCCCATTGTGTATATTGGACTTGAAGTTTCCTCAATTGAAGGGGATGTTTCTGGTGGCGTGGACGATGTAATAGGGGTCGCATCATCCTCTTTTGGTGGTGTAGGTGTGGCTGTAGATAACGTAGAAGCATCTGCGTTTTGTTTTTGTTTAGGCCTCCACACTTGTTTTCTGAGTGGTATGGGCCGAATTTCATTGAGCAATTCGTCCATTTGCTTCTCTTCTTTGCGTTCTACCTTCTCGTGGTTCCTCATGCGTTGTAATCTCCTTTTCATGGTCTTACTTAAACCAGGAGGACACCACTTAGGTTGAGTATATTTGGGATCCCTAGGTTTGGCCTTGCTTGTGCTAGCCTCATGATCATTTGCCATGGAACCCTTCTAAACAATAACAATATCACCATTAGAATGAAGCAAGAGCCGGCATTGCCGCCTCTCTGCTACATGAAGGCGAAGCCACAGATCCCCACACAACCGCGGCATCCAAATCGGTGAAAGCACATTTGCTCCCTTGGTGGTTTTGGTAATCAATAACAACATATATGTCATTGAACTAATGTTTCCACTAAGCATATTTCAGGAAAAGTTCAATGATGAGTTGGCAAAAGGATTGTGGAGAAACCCCTAGATGCAAGGAAATGGATTGGCAAAGCTTCAAGCAAGAGGACTCTACATTTTACTTTGTGAGAAATCACCTTGAGTCCATAGGAAAGCCAATACTATTAAAAGGGGGTAAGGTACTGTTGGTGAACAAGATGCTCCACGTGCACAAGTGATAGTCACCAAAAACACCCACAAACTCTTCCACAAAATTCTATCCAAGCCTATCTTGAAAATCGGTGTTACCAACAATTTCCACTCGGTCCCACCGATTCCCACCTCAGACAGACCCATGCCAAACCCTAGCTCTTTGGTGCAACCGATTCTGATTCGGTGCCACCGAGTTCAGCTTGCCAACTCTCTGTTACCTCGTTTCTTAATATCGGAAATTCCAAGATTTTGGATCGGCATCACCGAGTTTTGGGAACTGACCGTTGGTCACTAAATCGGTACCACCGAGATTTCTGTATCGGTCTCACCGAGATTCAAAAGTTGCTACCTTTGGAGCAACTCGGTACCACCGAGTTTTATACTTCGGTGTCACCGAGTTGGTCACTTTAGGTGTAACGGTTGGATTTTTGGGGATGCCTATATATACCCCTTCACCACCACCCACTCGAAAGAGAAGCACTCAGAACTATTCTATACTTGCCCCATCCAATTTTCTGAGAGAGAGCCACCTACTCATGTGTTGAGATCAAGCCATTCCACTCCATCCATATGAATCTTGATCTCTAGACTCCCCAAGTTGCTTTCCACCAAATCAATCTCTTCCACCAAAGCCAAATCTGTGAGAGAGTGATTGTGTGTTGAGGAGTCTATCATCTTGAAGCACAAGAGCAAGGAGTTCATCGACATTACCGAGCCTATTACCTCTTGGAGGGTGGTGCCTCCTAGATTGATTAGGTGTCGCTTGGGAGCCTCCTACTTCGTGTTGTGGAGGTTAACCAAGAAGTTTGTACGGGCAAGGAGATCGCCTACTTCGTGAAGATCTACCCATAGTGAGGCTAGTCCTTCGTGGACGGAAGCCGTTATGGAATAGTCAAGGTTGCTACTTCGTGGACCCTTATGGGTGGAGCCCTCCGTGGACTCTCGCGACCGTTACCCTTCGTGGGTTAAAGACTCCATAAACGTGGACGTACGATAGCACCACCTATCGGAACCATGGGAAAAATCATCGTGTATCCAAATTGCGTTTGATATTCCTCCCTACCCTCTACTATATATGCTTGTTGTTACTTTCCGCTGCTATACTCTTAGACATGCATGTGTACGGTGTACTTGAGTTTCTATAATCGCTAAAATCTGCCAACACTTAAAATTGGGAAAAGGTAGAATTTTATTTGCTCAAGTAGTCTAATCACACCCCCCCTCTAGACATACTTTCGATCCTACAATCGGACGCATGGTGAAGGACGAGTATTCGTCGTCGCCACAAAGTCGCTACGACCGCATCGACTAGACGACTTCTTCATCGCACAACGATTGGCGCGGCAAGGCCGTCAAGGAGGAGGTGCTATCTGTCTGCGATTGCAAAGGCCTGCAACCGCCTCCTCCACTACCTCGATGGCTACGGCGACCACGGCTCCTCATCGCTGCGGGCCAGTGTGTCAGCCAAGGAGAGGGTGGTCATGGAGGCTGGAGTGGCACAACATGGCGCGTCGCTCCGTGTTTGCCAACTCCGACGAGGCACCGTCCTAGTTCCGTGCGGAATCCGGACTCATGGAGGCATGTGCCCTGCGACCGGCCACTCACCACCATGGAGGCGGAAGCGGAGAGGCAACTCTATGAGCACCAGGCAGCGGACGGACAGGACTGCCCCCCCCTCCACCCCGCCCGCCCTTCCATCATTGGAAGGGCTACTCCAATGATGACGATGGTACCGACGGCTACGGGGTTGCGTCCGGTTAGGGCGGCCACATGTATGCGCGGATGACCGGCCATTGTATCACCGCGGACAAGTACAATGTTTGGTTAGGGGTCAGCGTTGGAGATACCCTTATACACAAGAATCGCATTGCACAATATGATACAATGGTATTCTATTTTTTAGAAAATAATAATTTCACAATTTATGCAAAAAATAATAATAGATCAAGTGACCACTGGCCCGTTTATGTTTGTTTGTGTATATATAACATAAATAAATATGCTTTTTCCCATCTAAGTTTCCCGCATTTTATTGGGAGGTAATTATTTTAGCATTTGGCGCTTGTTTTTTCATTTGCCGCCAAAGAAATAGCGCGCCAACGCTCTTATTATTGAGAAGAAAAAAATCCCTATAATACATCCTCCGCCACGCCTCCCTCTCTCCACTTCTCCTCACCCACGCCGCCATCTCTCCACTTCTCCTCTTCTGCAACCCTCTAATCCATCCTAATCAATCTAATGGCATCCTTCCAATCCGCTGGCCATTGATGTGCATCGCCTCAATACATGAGCGGCAGTCGATTGGATTGGTGGGCGGATTGACGGAGACTCGGCGGGCGGGCGGGCGATTGGAGGTCGCGGAGGTTGGGGACAGAGTACGGTTGGAGTGTGCGTCGAGGACGACGGCGTCGATTGGGCGGGTAGGTCGAAGGAACCGTCTGCTGTAATGAGCAACTACGTCTTTAACCTACAGGTGGATTAAGCAGAGCAAGCACGGAAGTACAACCATCCTGCCTAGGGTAGCTGCGCCCCAGGTTCGTATTGTTCCTGACCATTGTGTTGTGTTCTCTCAGGTGTTGGTCCAAAAATAACTTATTCTTCTATCTCAAACTCATGGCTTAATTTGATTTCTTGTGACTTAATAGATGTAAAGGTTTTTCTGTCTAGTTGTGCAAACTGTAGGAGCTCTGCTCCATGGTAGGAGCAGAGTAACTAGTAAGATACATTAAGCCACATCACACACAGTCACTAGCAGTGGCGGAATTAGGATTCAGTTAGGCCTATTTGATTCAGTGACTCATTACTTTCAGACAATTGACTTCGAGTGGCAGAGAAGAATAGAACTAGATAAACTAGCACACTCAAGTTGGATCCAGAAAATATGGCAATCATAAATCCATCAAGCACTGCCAGAGCATTACATAATTTACATCTAATTAGTAGAAATATTTCATTAATATTCAGATTGATCAGGCAAGGCCACAAAAGCAGCACCACAGAAACATTCTCTTAGAACCACAACTACACACTCACAATCAGTCCATCATCCATCCATCAATTTCCCGTTGAGTGTTTTTTTTTTTGAGAAATTCCTATTGAGTGGGGTGTTGGCCTGTTGCTTTGCTTTTTAATCAATCACAGGTTATCCATCACAGATTGCATGCACAAGTAGTAGTTTATACCACTACTAATCAATTCTGTTAGCAACCCTTGAAAATGGTAAAGGAGTAAGTCATTGTTGGACCTATAAACAGTGAGAAAAAGTCAGTTAAATGTACGAATTAGTTTCATACTAGCTACTAGATGACTGGTTAATTATTAGAGCACTGACTTAGGGTTCCATCTTATGGTTGTGTTAGATAACCTTATTGTCCTCTTTTTGTCCACTTCGTTTGACACTAACTTGTAGTAGTGTGCCTTAACTTATTCATTCCGTAAAAAGGGGAAAATAAAACTTAAGTTTTTCTATACTCCTTTTTTTATGTTGCAATATGTATGATATTTTGACTTATTTGAGTGGGGGAAATGTGAATTCCCCTGAGGAAGTTACAAAATGTCATTTTGATCATGTGAATTGCTGCAGACTGGGGCATTTTCTCTCTGTACATGACATGCCGCGCACTGAACTTTTGGTTGAGGTCTGTAGTTTCTGTTACTTTGGCAGATTAACAATGGCGAGGATACCAAGACGACTTCGGGACTTGAACCTTTCAATGCATGATCCAAAACATGTGCAGCTTTGTGAAGACAATCTACAAGGTATTCCAGAGATTGATAATATAGTACCAGGAAGATCTCATGAATCCAGTAGCCAAATCAAGATAATTTGTAAGTTTCCATGACTGAACTTCTTCAGAATGTTTTTTATATTATTGCTCGTTTCAGACTTGTTGGGATATTCATGCTTGCAAGGCCAAATGGAGAGACACGACAAATTGTAGGGGAATTTCGGCTGAAGAATTAATCTCAGGTAGATGGAGGAAAGATAATTATGGAGACAAATGAAAAAGGTGTTCCAAATGAAAGGTCTGCTTCCATTCTTAGCAGCTATCTTAGCGACCTTGCGGAGAACTGCACATTTGCACCACTAAACATTCCAAGATGGGACAATGAATTATTTGTGCAAAGAAAGAACAACGTGATCAAGGATGTGGAGGTGATTTTTAAGCAGCAGCATCACATACATATTTCTTTGATGTATCATCACATACATCTTTATTGTCATTTCCCATCTAAACAATTATATTTACTTTGTTGAAGGAGAAATTTGTCTATCCATCTGAGACAAAATAAGCTTACACAAGACTGGATCCTAATGATTGTTAGCAAAAGATGGAGAGCCTACAAATCTCGCTTGAGGCAAAAATATTTCAAACGCAAAGACAGGTCTCTCCAGGAGATTATCAGTAATGTTCCAGTAGGTGTTAATGAGCATCAGTGGGAGCCTCTAGTCAGAATGTGGTGTCAGGATTCACACATGGTGATTATCTCATCCCCTCATTCTCATATTGTAGCCAAAATTAGTTTTCTAACATTGTGTACCTGCATGTGATTGTTTTGCAGAGGTTATGTGACAAAAACACAAAGTGTGCTAAGCAACAAAGGAATCCACACACAACTGGGAGAAAAATCCATGCCAGGTTACAAAAAGAGATGGTGGGACCCTTTTATACTTTTTACTACATGACAAATTGTTATCTTAAAAAGAACTATTTGTGGACCTAACGTACTTTGCTGAATAGGAAATCAAAAGGAAAGCACCAATCCATAAGATTGACCTATGGGATGAAGCTCATAAGAAAAAAGATGGCAATTACACAAGCGACAATGTGAAGACAATAATGGTACATTCTATTTAGTATGCCTACAGTCCAACATACAGTGTATTCCATTATAATAATAAATTAATAATTAGTCCTATTTAATAGGATGCAGCTAATGAGGAGTTAAGAAAAAGGAAAATCGATCACAATGGTAGCCTTTCCACTGACGATTATAGTGAAGCCTTTAAAGGCGCACTTGCTAAAAAGGCAAAACTTCGAGGTTACTGTGACGAAAAGTATTGGAGTGGAGTAAATGTTTCTCAGGGAATAACTTTTGTTGGGAAGTTTGATCAAGAAAATCTTCAGTTTCAAGTACGCATGGTCAAAGATAATGTAGAAGATGTCAAAGATGATGTAAAGGACATCAAAGATGATGTAATTAAAGGACGTCAAAGCTGATGTAGGGGAAGTCAGAGGTCAGATGGCTATGATTACTGCATTCCTTGGCAAAAAGTTTCCTAGAGAGATTTGGAGAAATGAAGTAAATTCTCCAACAAAAAATCATCAAGTTAGCATATGAAACCTAGTTATATTTGTGCAAAGATGAAATTAATGAACAATGATATGCTATTACAATTTTATTGCAGGTCACTCTACCTGAAAGAGATAACAATCTCCAAAATGAATCTTATAATGTCCTTGAACAATCAAAGAATGATGTGCAGAAGCCACGAACTACCATGCAGGTAATGTAATGGGATTTTCATGTACTATTAATGCAGGTCCGTTCTAATGTCTTACAACTATTGCCTTAATAGGAGTTGCACCAAACCAAATCAAAAGAGGATTGTGGCAATGCGCCTTTACCACATGGCCATGTGAGCACTAAGGTGTGTCAACTAACCTGTACTCATTTATTAATTATCTTCTGCTAGTAAGGATTGGTTGAACCCTTATACTAGTCAAATATTGGAAAGCTATCTTATCATCAAGTTAAAACTTTGTGAAATATTAACCTTTAGGTTAGCAACTATAACCTGATTTGGTTTGTATATACCTTCCTAGTAATCTTAACCTACTACAAGGACTTATCTAGCTTTTCATCGATGGTGATGATGACACCTTTTCCTATTAAATTTCAGAGTGCCCATGCTGAACATAATCTTGTAGTGCAGCAAGGTGGTCCTGAACCAAGTTTATGACTTCACAAGGTCACTAAGCAGGTAAACATATGCTACATATCGAAATGGCACTGATTCTATAAGAGGTTGTCTAATTTTGTATGTAAGTGCAAGGTAAATGACATTATTATGAAACAACAATCCCATTTTGACAAGTTCGTTTCAAATACTTTCGTGACACCACTAACAGATCATAAGTCAGATTCAACCAAGTATTTAAAAATTGTATTGCATAGAATAGTAACATGATTTGGCCCGATGGAACCACAAGTTAGTCACACACATATCATTGCAGCTGCAAGAGATCTTCAAAGAAACTAATTAATCACTTTTGAATTGATACATGAGTGGTAATAAAACACCAATTTTGCATAGATGATCTTGTTGGTGGAAACCTTGCATAGATGTTGAGGAACACCTGACCCTTGAATATTAGGTGAATTCTATTTTTACTGTATAAATTTACATTTGGTTTGCATGCGGCATTCATTCTTACTTATCACAATAAATAATTTTGTAATAAGACCTTCATCTAATTTGATAGGAAAGTGTGCAGACCGAAAGTACGTGTAGAATAAGGCTCCTTACTTAGTGCATGCATCGGAACTCTTCAAAACAATCATTCTTGATTATAGTTGCTCATGTGTCTCCCTTCACATGTTTTCCTATTTAATTGCAGAATGCTCATGCTGAAAGTAGCAATGCAATCATGCCACATGGTCATCACCAAGTCGCTAAGCAGGTACATATAGGCTTGATATCCAAATTAAAATGATTGTATAATAGATAGTTGGTATAATGATTTGCGAAATTGTTCTTATTTGCGTAAAATGAAATCTTCTCAGGTTCATCAATAACAATTGTTCCATTTCTTGAAAAATAGGATAAAACCGAAGTCGTGTTGTATTCAATGAACTCGAGAAACAAAGACAAACTCGTGGCTAAAGGAACTTTAGTGAGTAAAGAGAAAACATATGTGGTTGGAGGAAACATGCTTGGAGTGCAATACGTCACAGTTCTTGTTCGTGGCTATACATATCTAGCAGATGAGAGACTAGTTAGACCGTATGAAAAATTCCAAACAGTAAAGGATGATTTTGTTTCTGTTATTGCTTGGCCTCACTCACATGTAAGTATGTTTCCATTCAAGGATTGTGTATGTTCCACTCTGCACATGTGTGATATGTTATTTATCAAGAATCTTTGTGATTATTAGGTAGAAGTAGTTAAGCCAACCACTCCAGCACAACCACCAAGCATTGGTATGATTGTTTCTTATAATTCACCAAATAATCTCTTATCTTCCACTTCTCTATAAACATATGTTCATTTAATTGTTGTTCATCTCTTTTTCAGGGCGGTGAAGACTTGAAAAGGGAGTGCATTAAAGGAGCCAGGAGTAGTTGGGTAGCTGAGGATATGAAAAGAGTGCAATGGAAGAGTCACGAGCAGTTGACGAATCTATCTTTGAATGAGCAAATATTATGCATTATGTATAGATTTTAGCTTCACAGAGAAACATAGTTCCATTCTATAGGGTATTTTCATATTTATTTGCATCAGCACATGTTTCATATGAATGTTTGATATTATTCAGTTGTGAACTCCACATACTTTCAATGGAGACATTGTTTCTGCTAATTAGTGCATTGGTTGTTGTTACTGTGGTTGCTATTGTTTGGAAATGCAATCTATGATGTGGAATGATGCCTTTGTATCATGATATTATTTGATCAATGTGCATGTGCAGCCGTGACATTATACAATAATTGAATTTGAAATGATGAAACAAATTTGAAATAAATCAAATAACATTTGAAGTAAAATATTCCATCTGTATAAATATGTTTATGTATATTTAAAGAAGAGTATAAGAGGCGAATGATGTCTAATGGTAGTGAAGGTAATTAAATTTGAAATGATGAAATAAATTCAAAATAAATTAATTAACATTTGAAGTAAAATATTCCATTTGCATAAAGATGTTTATGTATATGTAGAGACGATTATAAGAGGTGAATGAAACGTGTCTATGTGTAGAGACGTAATATGGGCATGCCTAATATAACGTCTCTACATGTAGACACGATCTTGAACGTCCCTAGAAAGCGTCTCATGTCATGCAAGACACGCTTGGCAAGCGTTTCTACATGGTTGAGACGGTCCGTGGGGATACGCTCCAAGGACGCTTTACTAAAACGGCTCTATAGTTGCCTAGAGATGAAACAAGACGTCTCTAGGTATGAAATTGAGCATGTCTACTGAGTGTTTTTGTTGTAGCTTTGTTGGTTTCGCTCGTTTGTCAAAGAAGCAACTAAGTTTACCTCTTCCTTTGCTCTTCCTCTTCCTCTTCTACTTCTAAGATTTCGGGTCGAGATCTCTTGTAAGTGGAGGAGAGTTGTAACAGCCCGAGACCGACGCTCCAGAAGATTCCCGTTTTATTCCGTTGTCATCGTGTGATTCGTTTGTTTGTCGCATTCATCATCGCATCATTCACATCATCTGCATAGCATCGGCACTCTGTCGACATCATTTTTTTAAACTTGCATCCGTTCGTAGTCGCCGGTTCTCTTCGTTCGTGCCGTCGACCGTTTCGAGACCAACCACACACGCACGCGCCCGCGGCATCATAAAAAAATATTGTTTTTAAAGTGCGTATAAAATATTCTTGGAATGGGTCGAAACTTGGCGAGCGGTATTAATATAGTGTAGGTAGATGGCCTGCCAAATTTCGTCACATTCCGAGGTCGTTTGATACCCGAACGGATAGACATATAGCGACACTATAGCCGGTCAAATCGTCGGACGTTTTCGGTGTTTTAACTCTGTCACGGGCCTTCACATTCCCTCTCTTCTCTTAGCCCAACCCCCTCTACACAGCCCACCGCAGCCCACCTAACCAAACCCCGCGACCGGACCGTCCGATCGAGATCAAACGGTTCGAAAATGGAGCAAAAACCTAAGCCCTAGCCCCCTTCTATATATAAACGTACTCCCTATGCCATTTTGGGCATCTCCCTCTCCCTGCTTCGAAAACTGCGCCGCCCACAACCTCCTCCCATTGCATGGTGGCGTGGGGAGTGGCAGTGGCTGTCGACGGGAGAAAAGATCAACCTTGAAAGGTGAGCCCATTCCCCTTTATATAGACCTCCGAGGTGGGCTCAACACTTGAGGCCCACGACGAGTCTAGTCCCATTTTCCATTCGGATCCAATCCGAATGGGCTGCAATCCCTTAAGTGTGCGACCCTATAGGTTCACGTACACATGGACATGACCCGAGTCGATAGTCGGTAGTGGCTCCTAGCAGAACGTGCCAACTCCCATGTGTGCGCAAAGTCGTTAGACGAACCTCGACAATGTGTCATATAAAACATTCCTTTTGCCTCATGATATAGGTTGTAGAGCTCAAGGCGAGTATTTGTCACCCTTGTGGTAGCTCGACATCTCTTCTCGAAACCGTGATGCAAATTCCTGAACTGGGTTAAAACTTAACCCATGTCGCATGGCCATGCTTTTTGAATATGATCACACGAGAGGGCCCAGAGAATATCTCTCCTCACGGAGGGGCAAATCCCATCTTGGTTAACCATGTCTCGCGGCATGTCTCACGACTCACCCGAAAGCTACCTTTATAACTACCTAGTTACAGAGTAGCGTTTGATAGACCCTAAGTAAGTCAATCCTCATCCCAAGAACATGCGAGGATCTCAGGTCTAGGACATGGCATATACATTGTACTTGAGACTAACTGATGACATTATCTCGTTGTGTCTCAAAGTGGGTCTGTCCGACTTGGTGATCTCAATCCCCGAGTCCATACTATCAGTTTAGCATCTCTATGCACATGACTTGTGAAACGTAGTCATCAACTGAATCGTATACTAGTAAAGGATATGTGTACGCATAACCTTAACAGCTAGGGACTATTAGAACAATCATCATACAATATATAGTCTCACAAATAAGTCACATACTTATTGATACATATCACTGATGATGTTCAAGGACAATACAAAATACTCATGAATACATAGGAAATGAAATCATCACATGATTGCCTCTAGGGCATATCTCCAATAGTCTCCCACTTGCACTAGAGTCAATCATCTAGGCATCGTTTGCCCATGGACCTCATGTGCATCTCATGCTTCGACTGCGGGAGAGGCTTCATTAATGGATCAGCAACATTTGCATCTGTGTGTATCTTGCATATGTTTACATCCCCTCTCTCGACAATGTCGCGAATGAGGTTAAAACGCCTGAGTATGTGTTGGGTTTTATGATGGTTCCGTGGTTCCTTGACTTGTGCAATAGCACCACTATTATCACAATAGAGGTCCAACAGATTGGACGAGTCATGAACCACTCCAAGATCAGAAATAAAATTCTTCACCCAAACACCTTCTTTTGCAGCTTCAGAAGCCCCAATGCACTTAGCCTCTGTTATAGAATCAGCTACCGTATCTTGCTTGGCACTCCTCCAGCTCACTGCTACTCCGTTCAAAATGAACACAGACCCAGATTGCGATCGACTATCATCCCTATCGGTTTGGAAACTAGCATCAGTGTAACTCTTTACAACGAGCTCATCATCTCCTCCATAAACCAGGAACATATCCTTTGTCCTTCTCAAGTATTTAAGGATATTCTTTACCGCTTTCCAGTGACTCTCACCTGGATCATAGCCTGGTATCTGCCTACTACGCTTAGAGCAAAGCTAACATCGGGACGAGTACATACCATAGCATACATGATGGACCCGACAGCCGAAGCATACGGAATCCCATCCATGCGTCTTAGCTCATCACGAGTCGAGGGACTCTGAGTCTTGCTAAGACTAATGCCATGTGACATGGGCAAGAACCCTTTCTTGGCGTCTTGCATGTTGAACCGCTTCAACACCTTGTCTAGATACGTACTTTGGCTTAATCCAATAAGCCTTCTCGATCTATCTCTATAGATCTTGATTCCTAGAATATAAGCTGCTTCTCCCAAGTCTTTCATCGAAAAACTATTTTTCAATGAGTCCTTGACAGATTCAAGCATTTGAACATCATTTCCAATCTACAATATGTCATCCACATACAGGATCAGAAATGCAACTGATCTCCCACTGACCTTCTTGAATACACAATGATCATAGTCGTTCTTGATGAAGCCAAACTCTTTGACCGCTTCATTAAAACGAATGTTCCAATTCCGAGATGCTTGCCTCAATCCATAAATGGATCTCTGAAGCTTGCATACCATGCCAAAATTCTTTGGATCGACAAAACCCTCGGCCTGTGTCATATACACGTCCTCAGTTAAATTTTCATTAAGGAAATCCGTTTTGACATACATCTGCCATATCTCATAGTCGAAATATGCAGCTATAGCAAGAATGGTCCGAATTGATTTAGGCATCGCTACCGGTGAATAAGTCTCACCGTAGTCAACTCCTTGAACTTCTTGATAACCTTTAGCGACAAGTCGAGCCTTATGGACTGTAACATTTCCATCCATATCAGTTTTCTTCTTAAAGATCCATTTGCACTCAATGGCTCGATCCCCATCTGGCGGATCAAACAAGTTCCTAACCTGATTGTCATCCATGGACTTTAATTCGGATCTCATGGCCTCAAGCCATAACTCAGAATCAGGGCTCACCATCGCTTCCGCATATGTGGTCCGTTCGTTGTTCTCCAAGAACAACACATTGCAGTCGTGCATATTGCGCAACCTTTCCTACCTATGTGGAACCGGTGCTGATTCCACTACGGGTTCCCTGACTAACTCTGGCATGATTGAATCACCTGTCGGAACGTCCCCGTGTGGCTCTCGAATTTCTTCGAGTCGGACCAACCTCCCACTAGCCTTCCGATTGAGAAACTATTTCTCAAGGAAAACTCCATGTCGAGCAACAAACACTTTGCCCTCTTCACGGTTGTAGAAGTACTATCCCAAGGTTTCCCTCGGATATCCCACGAATATGCATTTGTCCGACTTGGGTGTGAGCTTGTCTGACTGGAGTCACTTGACATATGCTTCACAACCCCAAATCTAAAGACAAGCTATGATTCTTTGCAGTCCATATCTCATATGGTGTCTTATCTACGGACTTTGATGGTACCCTGTTTAGTGTGAAAGTTGCGGTTTCTAGAGCATATCCCCAAAATGACAAGGGTAAATCCGACTGACTCATCATCGATCGGACCATGTCTAACAGAGTCCAATTCCTCCGTTCCGACACACCATTTCTCTGTGGTGTACCTGAAGGAGTGAGTTGTGGAACTATTCCACGGTTCTTCAGATGATCATCAAACTCCTGGCTCATGTACTCACCGCCACGATCAGATCGTAGAAGCTTGATTGTCTTGCCGAGTTGATTTTCCACTTCATTCTGAAACTCCTTGAACTTTTCAAAAGTTTCTGACTTGTGCCTCATCAAGTAGACATATTCATATCTACTAAAGTCGTCGGTAAAAGTCATGAAGTATTGGAAACCACCTCTAGCTGTCGTGCTCATTGGTCCACATACATCACTATGTATAAGTTCCAATAGCTCAGACGCCCTCGCACAACTCTTTGCAAAAGGAGTCTTAGTCATCTTGCCGAGTAGGCAGGACTCGCAAGTCTCAAATGATTCAAAATCAAATGAAGTCAGAATTCCATCATCATGGAGCTTCTTCATGCGCTTTTGACTAATGTGCCCTAGTCGACAATGCTAGATGTAAGTCGGATTTATCTCGTTAGGCTTATGCCTCTTGACATTTATGTTATAGACCAATTCACCTTCAACATCTAATATAAATAACCCGATCACAACAGGCGCAAATCCATAAAGCATTTTATTCATGTAAATAGAACAACCATTGTCCTTAATACTGAATTCATAACCTTGCCTCATCAAACATGAGGCCGAAATAATGTTTCGACTTAATGCAGGAACATAATAACAATTATCAAGTTCCATTGCAAATCCTGAAGGTAAATTAAGTTGCATGGTGCCGACGGCTAATGCAACAACTCTTGATTTATTCTCGACGCGTATGTCAACTTCTCCTCTCAAAACATTCCTAGTCCTTCTTAGCCCCTGCGTCGAGTTGCATATGTGAACAACCAATCCGGTATCATATACCCAAGAGCTACTAGAAATATCAGCAAGAAAAATGTCTATAACATATACAACAAGTGTACCTGAAGAAGAAGTCACACTTCCAGTCTTCTTGCCTATCTGGGCAAGCCACTTGCTGCAGTTCCTCATCCAGTGACCGGTTTCCTTGTAGTGGAAGCAAACGGTCCCCGTGTTTGGTCCGGACTTGGGCGCGGCGGCGATAGTAGGAGTTGCCTCCTTGCCCTTTGCCTTAGTCTTTTTCTTGGACCAGCTCTTCTTGAACTTTGCCGTGTTCTGCACCATCAACACTTGATGCGTGCCTTTCTTGATATCCTGCGCTACCACTTTTAGCATCCCATGCAATACAGTGAGCTTCTTTTCCATCCCGTGCATATGGAAGTTTGAGATGAACGCCCCATAGCTAGTCGGAAGAGAAGCCAGAATTGAATCTGTGGACAATTCGTCCTCAAGTGGGAAGCCTAGCCGATCCAAAGTTTGCATGTATCCGATCATCTTGATCACATGCGGGCTCAGTGGATCACCCTCTTTCAGCTTACAATCCATCAAGGATCGCCAGATGTTGAACCTTTCAGTCCTTGCCTGCATCTGAAACATGCTCTTGAGGTTCTCGATCATTTCGAAAGCCTCACTGTTTTAGTAATGCTGCTGCAGATCGGGCTCCATAGAAGCCAGCATGAGACAGTTGATCTCATTTGACTCATCAACGAGTTTCTGATGGGCATTCCTGGCCGTGGCATTAGCATTCTCGGCAGGTTCCTCTGGAAGGGGTTCCTCTAGAACATGTTCCTTTTTATCATGCCTGAGAACAATTCTCAGATTTCTATACAAGGTGGTAAAGTTTGTTTCATTCAGTTTATCCTTTTCTAGGATTGATTTCAACGAAAAACTGGGTTGAACAGGTGGTGCCATTAATCTACAACAGAAATATGAAAAACACTAAGACATGTATTCATAAAGAGTAATTCAAATTAAACATTTTAATAAGAACATTACTCCCACTAAAATCAACATCCCTTCGTTGATTCTTACAGATTCAAGATCCAAGATCCACATGTCAACTAGTGAGCTTTTGCATCACCGCTAGAAGACTAGATCACTCGGTAAGAAACACTTGCTAATCGTATCTCTATACGACTCTTGTTTGTTGGGGACATCTCATGCCACGCCAACTCTTATGCCTCGAGGCCCAAAACTGTTTTGATAGCCACGACAAGTTAACCAATGCTTCGCTCGTAAGTGTCCGACACAAACACACCATGTTAATGAGAATTAGTAGCACCCTAATTTTATAGGCCCACCACTAAAAATACTTAACATGTGATGGTGCAACAATTGGGGAGGCAATTTTACTTGACATTTTTTGAGGGATCACCCTACTTAAAACATCTATCATGTAAAACAAGGGCGCATAAAAGGGATAAACTTTCACATGCAGTATATATATGTGTGATATGGTATAGCCCCTTTCATCAACGCATGGTGATCTCCATCTCCACGTGCGCTGCATGCCCATGGAGATCTCCATCTCCATGCATGGTTGCCCTTGTGGTGATCTCCATCTCCACACATGGTGTCAACCGCCAAGTGTTACATAAGATACTATGCTATTACAAACTAATATCTATGAGAGTAAATTACATTACAAGGCATCTCATGTTGACACGCAGGTCATTAATACAATAATGGGACAACCATATGGCTCCAGCCAGTTGCTACACTCACGACACGTAGGCCATGATTTAATAATTTACAAGCAACAATCATGGGCTATACCAAATGACAAGCATTCCCTGCAAAAACAAGTCAGACGTTCTACTGCCAAAAATAAAACCGTCCAAAACTCTATTTTCCAAGAGGATTTTGACCTCGAAAATTTCACCGAAAACAGCAAAGCTGTTGAAGGTCAAATGCATATTTTTGTGATGTTCAGTTTGGCAGGTCGTGGAGCGAAAACGGAGTTCGTATGGAAAAGTTATGCCCGTTTTACTGTGACTGCTCCAACAGATTTCAGCACTGCGGAAATCACATTTCCACGGTGTCGATCTTTGCTCCGGTTCGATCAATCTCATTGATCTTCGCGTGTTGCGTCTGGATTTACATTCCACTGTCTACCCCGATGGCGGAAACCGACCGGTAGGGGTAATTCGTGTCATGACCTCTGCATCACGATCACGGAAGCAAGATCACGAAACCAACCTTCAACACTGACGTGCACGGCCGATCTCATCGACACGCACCTGAACCAATCTACATATCTCATATGCAAATCACCGAATCTATCACCACGCAGCGGAGGCTCTGATACCACTGTTGGAACACGCGGTACGCTACTCTAGCGCCAAATAAAAAAATTCTACCGCGCACCCAAGAACATGCTGCTGGAAATAGATCACGGGATCGGGTTTACCACTAGATGGGTAGTCACCGCAACGGAAGTAGAGTTGGTGATGCGTGTAGCCGATCAGCCAATTCGTCTCCTCCTCTTGTAGCCGATCTCCCACGAGCAGTGATCTCACGAACAGCTCCTCGCGGATCCCTCGAACGGTTCGTCCAAGCACCGCAGATGCGATGCCTCCAAGGTATCCACACATACGGGGGCAGCGTCGGGCGGCGGACTACTAGGTCCGATCGCATGGCATGGTGGCGTCGGTAGTGGCGGTGGCTGTCAACGGGAGAAAAGATCAACCCTGAAACGTGCGCCCACTCCCTTTTATATAGACCTCCGAGGTGGGCTCAACACTTGAGTCCCACGACGAGTCTAGTCCCATTTTCCATTCGTATCCAATCTGAATGGCCTGCAATCCCTTAAGTGTGCGGCCCTATAGGTTCACGTACAGATGGACATGCCCCGAGTCGATAGTCGGTAGCGGCTCCTAGCAGAACGTGCCAACTCCCATGTGTGCGCAAAGTCGTTAGACGAACCTCGACAATGTGTCATATACAACATTCCTTTTGTGATACGGGGCACGCCCGTGTGCGTCGATCTTTCACGAATTGGAGGGGATGTCACGAAGAACACAAGAGAAACACGAGAGGAAATCAAACACTCAAGGACAACCTTCGATCACACATCCACTAGAAACACACGAGTACACGAGTAGCACGATCCACAATCAACAAAAGGATACATGTAACGATAGTCTCCTCACTCCGAAGGAGGAGGTCTTGAATCCCTTGGGATCTTCCCTTAGAGGGGCCTTGGCATCACTTGGATCTTCTCTCAATGGAGGGCAATCTCCGTGGGAGAAGTAATTAATGAAGCTAAGCTCAACAAAGATGTATTTGCTAAACAAAGCTCACCCTAATTCGGAGGTGGGTGAGGAGTATATATAGTGCTAAGGGCAAAGGGGTAAGTGGGGAGAGATACAAGGCCCGATGCCCATTGGTGCGCGCAGGCAAAGGCCGGATGATCCGGGCCGGGGTCCGGATGATCCGGGCATCTTCTGGATGATCCGGACCGGGGTCCGGATGATCCGGCTTCGGAGTTCCTCCAGCCGGTTCGGTCATGTATTTCCCGGACGATCTGGACACCGGTCCGGATGATCCGGCTTCGGGGGCACTTTGTCCGGTTCTGTTTGGGGATTATCCGGATGATCCGGACCAGGGTCCGGACGATCTGGGCCTCCTCCGGACGATCTGGACCGGGGTCCGGATGATCCGGCCATCTGCAGGCTGGCCCTTCTCCTTGCTCCTTCTTCCTCTTGGCCTTGATCTTGGGGGCACTTCCTTGATCCTTCGCGGTCGTCTTCCTCGTACCTAAGGATGCACAAGGTTTCATTGTGAGGTAGCCTCCAAGTCCCTCCGCTATTCAAGTCAAACTCGAAGAGGAGTGAATTCACCTTAGCTCCAATGTCGCGTGTGCTTGCTCTTGTCATAGGACCACTTGGGGGTTGTCTTGAAGGTGTAGTCTTCATGGGGATGATGGTGGGATGCTCCGCATCATCTCCCCCCCCCTTGGGGAAGATCCATCCTCGGATCAAGATCTTCATCGCCATGAAAAGGGGATAGATTCATGACGTTGAAGGTGTCACTCATGTTGTACTTGTCGCGTGGTATGTCGATCTTGTAGGCATTGTTGTTGTAGCATGCCAACACCTTGAAGGGACCGTCGGCTCGAGGAAGTAGCTTGGTCTTGCGTTCATTGGGGAAGCGGTCCTTGCGAAGGTGTAGCCACACAAGATCAACGGGCTTGAACATGATGGGGTGCTTGTTGAGGTTGCGCTTGTTGGTGACGCGTTCCACTTGACTTTCAATCGTGCGCCTTGTATCTTCATGCATCCTCTTGATGTAGCTTTCCCTTGCACTTGCGTCCATGTTCACGCGCTCTTGGAGTGGTAGAGGTAGGATGTCCAATGGGGACAAAGGATTGAAGCCGTAGACCACTTCGAACGGAGACTTGCCGGTGGTGGAGTGACTTGCGCGATTGTAGGCGTACTCGGCGATGGGTAGGCAATCTTCCTATTCCTTGATGTTCTTCTTGATCAACACGCGAAGAAGGGTAGAGAGCGTCCGGTTGGTCACCTCCGTTTGTCCATTGGTTTGAGGGTGATATGCCGAAGAGAATAGAAGCTTGATTTCGAGCTTGGCATATAGGGTCTTCCAAAAGTAGCTCAAGAATTTAACGTCGCGATCTGAGACAATGGTCTTGGGGACACCATGTAGTCGCAAGATGTCCCTACAAAACAAATTTGCAATATGTGAAGCATCGTCTATCTTGTGACATGGAATGAAATGAGCCATTTTGGAGAAGCGATCCACAACTACAAAAACGGAGTCATGGCCATTTTTAGTTCGTGGCAAGCCAAGCACAAAATACATACTAATGTCTTCCCAAGGTTGGAAAGGTATAGGAAGAGCATATAAAGACCATGAGATTGAGCTTTGGACTTAGCTTTGCGGCATGTAGAGCATCGGTTGGTGAAGCGTGCAACATCACGAAACATCTTGGGCCAAAAGTACTTGTTGGATATTGTGCTATATGTCTTGTCGCGTCCAAAGTGACCCATAAGTCCTCCATCGTGAGCCTCTTGCAAAAGCAACAAACGAAGAGAAGACTCGGGTATACACAGTTTGTTAGCACGCATAAGATAGCCATCTTTCATATAATAGTTCTCCCAACAAGTTTTCACTTGGCACATAGCGTAAGGATTAGCAAAATAAGCATCATGCTCATACAAGTCTTTGATGTGCTCAAAACCAACAACATTCAATTCAAGTTGAGTAACTAGTATGCATTTGCGGGAACGAGCATCCGCCACCACATTTTCCTTACCCTTAATGTATTTGATGACATAAGGGAAAGACTCATAAATTCACTCCATTTAGCATGCCGTTTGTTCAACTTGGTTTGACCCTTTAAGTACTTAAGCGTTTCATGGTCAGTATGGATAACAAACTCATGAGGGCGCAGATAATGTTGCCACACATGTAAAACTCTCACCAAAGCATATAATTCTTTGTCATAGATGGGGTAGTTAAGTTGAGCGCCGGATAGTTTCTCGCTAAAGTACGTGATAGGACGCTTCTCTTGCATAATCACACCACCTATTCCATTACCACTAGCATCACAATGCACTTCAAATGTTTTATCAACATTGGGCAAAGCAAGCAAAGGTGCATGAGTGAGCAAATCTTTAAGTTCATGGAATGTGGTGTCTTGGGAAGGACCCCAAATAAATGGTGCATTCTTCTTGCTCAAAGCATGGAGAGGTGATGCAATAGTGCTAAAGTCTTTGACAAAACGGCGATAGAAACCGGCTAGTCCTAGGAAACTATGCACTTGTTGCAAATTCGTTGGTGTGGGCCAAGTTTTAATAGCATCAATCTTAGTTTCATCTACATGAACGCCCTTAGAAGATACTACAAAACCTAAGAAAACTACCTTCTCAACACCAAATGTGCATTTCTCCATGTTTGCATAGAGTTGTTCTTTCCTAAGGATTTGCAAAACATCACGAACATGTGTAGCATGCTCCTTAAGAGACTTGCTAAAGACAAGAATATCATCAAAATAGACCACAACACAATATCCTGTGAGGGGTCGCAAAACATAGTGCATAACACGCATGAAAGTGCCCGGTGCTTCGGATAAGCCCATGGGCATAACCAACCATTCATAGAGACCAAATTTAGTCTTGAATGCAGTTTTCCACTCGTCACCCTCTTGTATGCGAATTTGGTAGTAACCACTTTTTAAGTCAATCTTAGAAAATATAGTGGCACCACTAAGTTCATCTAGCATATCATCTAAGCGAGGAATTGGATGACGGTAGCGAATGGTGATAACATTGATAGGACGACAATCGGAACACATGCGCATACTACCATCTTGCTTAGGCACTAGTATTACTGGAACCGCACAAGGACTCAAACTCTCACGTACATGCCCTTTATCTAGGAGTTTTTGGACTTGCCTTTGTATTTACTTTGTTTCTTCGGGGTTGACACGGTAGGGAGCCTTGTTAGGAAGCGGTGCTCCGGGGATGAGGTCGATGCGGTGTTCGATCCCACGTTTTGGTGGTAGTCCCGGAGGTAGCTCATCGGGGAAAGCATCCTTGAATTCCTGCAACAACTTAGATAACACAAGAGGAAGATGTTGTGAAGGGTTAGTCCGAACGACGTCATCTTTGCACACAAGTACATAGTGAAGAACGGTCGATGGGCTCTCACTCACATCCCTCAAATCTCTTTTGGTGGCTAAAAGAACTATATCTCTCATGTCCCTCATTGTGGAGTCGCTCATTTTTGGCTTGTGGCGCTCACTCTCTTTGAGGTGGATCACTCTCTCACTTTTATCCCCACGATGGGATGAAGCTTGTTTGTCGGCGATGACTTGACTTGGAGTCATTGGGTGAAGGACGTATTGCTTGCCCTTCATCTTGAAGCTATATTGATTTGTCCGACCAGTGTGTGTTACTCCACGGTCGAATTGCCATGGTCTACCAAGTAGGAGGTGGCAAATGGACATTGGAACCACATCACACTCCAAAGTGTCTTCATAAGCTCCTATCTTGAAGGAAACTTCCACGGTATGGTCAACTTGGAGGGTTCTGGAATCACTAAGCCATTGGACCTTGTAGGGACGAGGGTGCTTTTTCATGACCAATTGTAGCTTTGAACAAAGGTCCTCACTTGCCAAGTTGTGGCAACTCCCGCCGTCTATTATGACCTTGACGGATTTTCCTTGGATGCCCGCCTTGGTGTGGAAGATGTGGCAACGTTGGTCCTCGTCTTCTTGTTGTTGGAGCGTCAAGACTTTAGAGACAACGAGAGCGGGGCTCGAATCGTTGTCGCAAAAGATTTGCGAATCTTCATCTTCATTCACTTGGCGGTGTATGGTCACTTGCTCCAAAGCTTGCATCTCGTCGTCACTCATAGAGTCGTAGGTGCCATCGTCGAGGAGAATCATGTTGCGTTTGGTTGGACATTCGAAGGTCTTGTGGCCTCGTCCTTGGCACATGAAATACTTGATGGAGCTTGTCTTGCCGGTAGCATCCGGTGTTGGAGTATAGGAGGAAGCTCTCGGCTTGTAGGTGCTTGAGGATGGTCGGCTTGACGAAGTCCTCTTGTCCTTGTAGCTTGACTTGTCACCGGTAGGTGTTGTAGATTTCGTAGTTGAAGGTGTCGTTGTCGTAGTAGCTTGAGCACTTGAGCTATAGGTCTTGGAAGAGAACTTGGAGTACTTGTAGTCATCTTGCACTTGCCATTCCGCCTTGTTTGCTTGATGCACAAGTTCGAGAAGGTTGGAGTATGGTTGGAAGTCAGCAATTTTCTTGACTTGGTAGTTGAGGCCATTCAAGAAGCGTGCCAATGTTTGCTCGTCATCTTCCTTGACATTGGCTCGGATCATAGCGATCTCCATCTCTTGGTAGTACTCTTCTACCAACTTGGTGCCTTGCTTGAGTTGTTGGAGCTTCTTGAAGAGATCCCGGTTGTAGTGTGTAGGCACAAAACGGGCTCGCATGAGGTCCTTCATTTGGGCCCAAGTGTTGATAGGAGGTTCACCTCTCTCTCTCTCTTCTTCTCTCAATCACTTGTTCCCACCAAATAAGGACGTAGTCTTGGACCTCGAGTGAAGCCATGGCGATCTTCTTCTCTTCATCATAGTTGTGTAGGCGAAAGATCTTATCAACTTTGAGGGCCCATGACAAGTAGTCTTCGGGATCATTGCTTCCGGAAAACTTTGGCATTGTGAACTTGAGCTTGCCAAAGCGTTGTTCATCATTGTGGGGATGATGCCGAAATCCTTGTCTTGGATATGGATCCTCATTGTCATTGCCTTGAGCGTGTTGACGTTGATCTTGTCCTTGCTCGTCTTCATGGTATTGTTCGTCGCGATGATCTTGAGGACGACGACGAGGTGGACGCACTCGGTTGCACCTTTCTTGGTGCTCCTCTTGGTGGTTTGCTTCTTCTTGTCGTTGTCGATGAAGTTCTTCTTGTTGTGCTTGGCGAAGTGCTTCTTGCTTTTGATGAGCTTGGCGGTTGCGCTCCTCCAAGGCATGAGTAGCTTCTTGCAAAGCGCAATGTGCAAGCGCTTGTTCATGACGACGATGTTGGTCTTCTTCTCGGCATCGTTGTTCTTGTTCTTGGCGTTGATGTTCTTGCTCCAACGCATCTTGATCTTGTTGGCGGCGGCGTTCGCGAGCGCGGACGCGATCTTGCAATCCATTGCCATGAAATGGATTGTCTTGACGGTGACGACCTTGTGGAGAACTTGGGCCGGAGTGTTCATCGCGATGGTGATGACGCACATGTAGACTTGCGTCGGAAGAGTGCGTCGATGAGTTGTGACTTGTGTGACGACTCCTTGTCGATGTAGATGTGGAAGGTGCGCGAGTAACCATCAAGGACCGGAGCTCCTCCATTTGGCTTGAGATCTTGGTGTCGAGGTATTCCCTTGTGCGCATTTCGGATTCACGCAAGTTGGAGGCGAGGTGGTCGATGTGGTCATCCAAGACATCTTGAGCTTGAGTAATTGCCTTGTGTGCGCTGAAGAAGTGCAACTTGGTGACGTGGTTGTTCGCGTTGTCCTCATTCTCCTCGAAGGCCGGGTTCGACATGATGTTCCTATCTATAGCACTCAAGAAGATATAAGTGTAAGAGTGAGAAGACAATACCAATTACCATTCCAAAAGTTGAAAGTGGATCAAGATCACTCAATGTGCAAGTATGGAAATAGTAGAATTGGTACCGAAGATCGTCCTTCTCACACCTACACAAATAAGGCTTATGGAGTAGCTTGGTTAGGATAGTGGCACAAATTTCAAGCAATTCGAAAGATAAGATTCAATAATGTTGAAACAGATTCGTAGAATTCGTAAATGAGACAATGTAGATCAATAGCAATGGGTATACATGGAAACAGACACACGAAAGAAAATTGGGGTCATGCAACCAAGGATGAGCCAAAATGTGGAATCCACGGAAAATGCTCTCGTTGCACAACACTAGAGAGACGGTAGCACGATTGATCCAATGGGCACGATACGCACTTGTGCACACCCTAAAATGAACCAAAAGTGTCGTCTTCCTATGCCCGACTTGCTATGTGTGTATGCGGCACATGTCACTCGCTCAAGTGATCCAAGATGATCAAATATGCTATGTGAAGCTTGCGATGCTATTGCTCTTTTGCTCTTTTGCTCTTGCTTAAAAGCTTTGCTTCTCTTTTCTTTTGCAATGTTGTTTTGTATTATCACAATGCGGGACGTGCACACCAAGATAGCAATTATGTATGCGGGTACTATGTTGTAACACAAAAGATGATACTAAGATATATGCACGCAAATGAAGCTATGCGAAGTATGTATCACTAAAGTGCACAAGTAGCGTAGCCCGGCAATACTCAATGGCTAGTCTCGATAGGCAAGTAACGCAAATAGGCTTGGGGTAATAATGCAATGGCAAGGGTAGAGTGAAGAGTGTCGTCGCGGTTACCGTCCTTGCTTACGGTGTAGTATCAACGAAGAGTTCGTCGTCGACGAACCGGGGCGATGATGAGCAGCAATTGATATGTCTCCAATGTATCAATAATTTATGAAGTATTCATGCCATATTCATCTATGTTTACAATACTTTTATATGGTTTTGATGAACTTTATATGATTTATTTAGAACTAACCCAGACTGATGTTGTTTTCATCAGAATTACCATGGTGTTGTTTTTGTGCAGAAAATGAAAGTTCTCGGAATCGCCCGAAACTTTTTGGTGATTTTTCTGTACCAAATAAGAAATATTGGAGCAAAGAACCACCGGAGAAGAGCCACGAGGTGGGCACAACCCACCAGGGCGCGCCAGAGGACCCAGGCGCGCCCTGGTGTCTTGTGCCCTCCTCGTGTCCCATCTTGGCGTGAAACCAACGCCCAAAAATCCTATAAATATAGAAACCATCAGAAATAACCCTAGACTCTCCGCTCCGCCGCAGAAACTCTCTGTATCGACAAAAAACTAATCTGGAGATGTTCCAGTACCCTGCCGGAGAGGGAAATACATCTCCGGTTGCCATCTTCGTCATCCTGGCGGAGGCTATGATGAGGAGGGAGTAGTCCACCCTCGGGGCTGAGGGTATGTACCAGTAGCTATGTGTTCAATCTCTCTCTCTCGTGTTCTTGAGATGCCACGATCTTGATGTATCACGGGCTTTGTTAATATAGTCGGATCAAATGATGTTATTCCCTTGCTATCATGTTGTGATGAATTGTATCTTTCCCTTTGAGATATCGTTATGTTGGATTGAATATTGGATTTGAGAACACTTGATATATGTCTTGCATGTGGATACCTATGGTGACAATGGGGTGTTCTATTGATTCACTTGATATATGTTTTGGTACTCAACTTGCGGATTCCCGCGGTGACAATGGGGTGTTCTATTGATTCACTTGATATATGTTTTGGTACTCAACTTGCGGATTCCCACGGTGACATTGAAGTAATCTATGCATAGGGGTTGATACACGTTCTTGTCCTACTTTCTCCGATAGAAATCTTGGGGTACTCTTTGAGGTTCTTTGTGTTGGATTGAGTATTATGAATCTGAAATTGTTTGTTGCGTATCTTATAATTAACTCATGGATACTTGTGGTGACATTGGAGTATCTAGGTGACATTAGAGTTGGTTGATGCGTATCATATGGTGTTATTTTAGTATGAACTCTAGATAGATTGATCGGAAAGGATAACATTGTGTTATTTTAGTACGAACTCTTGGATAGATCGATCGGAAAGGATAACTTTAAGGTGGTTTCGTACCCTACAAACAATTTCTTCTTATGTTCTCCGCTAGATAAGAACTTTGGAGTGATTCTTCGTTCCACGTTGAGGGATGGTTATGTGATCCAATTATATTAGCATTGTTGAGAGATTGCACTAGCGAAAGTACGGACCCTAGGCCTTGTTTTCAAGCATTACAATACCATTTGTGCTCACTTTTGTCACTTGCTACCTTGCTGTTTTTATATTTTCAGATTACAAAAACCTATATCTACCATCCATATTGCACTTGTATCACCATCTCTTTGCCGAACTAGTACACCTATACAATTTGCCATTGTATTGGGTGTGTTGGGGACACAAGAGATTTCTTGTATTTGATTGTAGGGTTGTTTGAGAGAGACCATCTTCATCCTACACCTCCCACGGATTGATAAACCTTAGGTCATCCACTTGAAGGAAAATTACTACTGTCCTACAAAACTCTGCGCTTGGAGGCCCAACAAAGTCTACAAGAATAAAGTTGCGTAGTAGACATCAAGCTTTTTTCTGGTGCCGTTGCCGGGGAGGTGAGTGCTTGAAGGTATATCTTTAGATCTTGCAATTAAATCTTTTAGTTTCTTGTTTTTCACTAGTTTGGTTTTATAAAAGAAAACTACAAAAAAATGGAGTTTAGGTTGCATCATTTGTTTCGTCTTTATAATGTCTTTCGTGAAAATAAGGATTCAGAAAATTGTGCTCAATTGGTAGAGGAAGAAACTATGAAAATACTTAATGAGAATTCCTTGAATGATGAGCATGATTGCAATGTTGTTAGTATGAATTCTATGAATATCCAAAATACTAATGATGATTGCACTAGTCATGATAAAAATGTTTCTTATAAGCATGTCAATTTTTGTGGAGTGGATAAAGTTTGTGATGAAGTGCTTTATAGGGATGATAGATTTTGTAAGAAGCGTAAACATGATAGAACCAATTTTTTGCTCAAAGTGATAGATGAATTTTCTACAAAAATATGTTCTCTTTGTCCTATTACTTGTGAACTTTGCAATAAAGTTGGTCATCTTAATTTGCAATGCATACTTTTTCATGATCAAATCATGGCCAAATATTGTAATGACTTGATCAACCTTGAACTTTATAATGAGCTTTCTCTATTTTTGGGGAGTGAATAATTGACACATAAAAATAGTTGGTTTGAAGTATTCATTCTCACGGATGACATTGAAACTAATCTAAAATATATATATATATATATATATATATGTTTTGCATGGTAAATTGCAATGAGAATGCTTATATTGCCAACTATAGAAAGATGGGAAAACCAATAGAATATAAAAGGAATACTAATGAAAGGGTAAAGATTTCCACTTTCCCTCCTATTGTCTCTCATGATGAAATTGGTGACGAGGAGGAGCTCCCTATTCAACCAATCTCATCAATAAGAAGCTCGAAGAAATTCATTAAACCCACACATGTTGTGGTGAAGAAGAAGAAAAGAAGAAAGAGTAGAGGTAAAAAGGTATCTCTCCCAAATGATGTTGCTCCTATTATTGTTGTGCCTCACGAGGATGAATCAAAAATAATTGTGGAAGATGATACACTTGATGATGATTTTGTTATGCCTATTGCTTGTTGTGATGACTATGATTGGGAAGAAAATGATACTTCTTATAATCTTGAAAAAAAAATTGGCACCAACTTGGTAAATTATGATGATAATAATTGTTATGCTATTGGTCTTATTCATACTATTAATGATGAGAGTGATTATGCTTATGATATGCCAAGCCACAAGCTTGGGGATGCTATGCTTAATGAAGATGATCTTTTTAGTTCCCCTACTTTGAATGATCAAATTTGTTATGATGATTAAATGCCTCCTATTTATGATGATTGTGATATTTATGAAAGTGGGTTTGGAAGAGTGTCAACTTTAGATAATTATTATCCCACTATTTTGGAGGGTGTTGAATTTTATTATAATGATAAATGTGGATTTGGAGAGGTCATGACTTTATTTAGTAATGATTCCACTATTTCGGAAGAGGTTTCACTTGACTATGATGAGTAAAAAGTTGCTACTTATGATGATTATTGTGATGATACTTATGTTATAAAAAGTAGTGATAATTATTGTCATAATTTTGAATATCCTTTTACTGAACATTACTCTTTTAATGTGGAAACAATTTATAGTATTCGAGTTTCATTTGATGCTCCCACTATTATGAATGAGAAGAAATTTGCTTATGTGGAGAGTAATGAAAATTCTATGCTTGTGCATCATGAAAAGAATGCTTTATGTGATAGTTATGTTGTAAAATTCCTTCATGATGCTACTGAAAATTATTATAAGGGAGGAACATATGCTTGTAGGAATTGCAAAAATATCAAGTTTCCTCTCTATGTGTTCAAAGTTTTGAAGTTATGCTTGTTTTGCCTTCCTATGCTAGTTGATTCTTGCTCCCATAAATTGTTTGCTCACAAAATCCCTATGCATAGGAAGTGGGTTAGACTTAAATGTGCTTCTCATGAGATTCATGATGCTCTCTTGCATGTTTCAATTATTATTCCTATGTGAGCATCATTGAAATCATCATGCCTAGCTAAAAGGCATTCAAGAAAAGCGCTTGTTGGGAGACAACCCAACACTTTTACTTTATGTTTTGTGTGTTCACATGTTTAAGCTACTGTAGTAATCATGTTTTGTGTCTTTTATTTCAATAAAGTGCCAAGTAAAGCCTTTGGGATGACTCACAAGATGAGTAGAATTGATGCTGGACCAAAACAGAAACTTTTGACTCCAGTACAGGAATTTTCGTTTTTTACCGATCTGAAATTTTTACACAGTCTTAATATACAAATTCTTCAGGTTTTCCTAATTTTTCAGAATTTTTAGAGACACGGAAGTATGGCTATACTACAGATCTTCACAGACTGTTCTGTTTTTGACAGATTCTGTTTTGCATGCATAGTTTGCTTGTTTTAGTGTTTCCATAGCTTATATTCAGTGGTATAAATTATGGGAATGATAGAATACAGTAGGTATCATGTGGGAACAATTATGAATCTTGTATTGACAGTACCTAAGTGAATGATTTACCTTTATTACACTAACCCTTCTCACGAAGTTCCGTTAAGTTTTGTGTGATTGAAGTTTTCAAGTTTTGGGTGAGACACCGATATGAGGAGAATAAGGAGTGACAAAAACCTAAGCTTGGGGATGAACAAGGCACCCCCAAGGTAATATCCATGGAAGACTCAAGCGCCTAAGCTTGGGGATGCCCCGGAAGGCATCCCCTCTTTCGTCTTCAACACTATCGATATATCTTACTTAGAGCTATATTTTTATTCGTCACATAATATGTGCTTTGCTTGGATCGTCATTATATTTTGTTATTTTCTGTTAGGTGTTATTTATAATCTTGTTTTTCAATAAAAAGTTCCAAGAATTGCCTTAGGATGCTTGCATTGCATGTTTGATGTGTGCTGTGTAAAAATAGAAACTTTTGCTGTAGTGTTTGAATTTTCATATTTTACTGGAACGTGGAAAGTTTCTGAAATCTTTACACAGTGTTGTCATATAAATTATTTACCACTTCCTAAATTTTCATAATTTTTGATATACAGAAGTACACTAGTTTAATAGATTGCTACAGACTGTTCTGTTTGGACAGATTCCTGTTATAGTTTTGTTATCTACTTATCCTATAGTTTCCATAGCCTATATTGGTAGATATAGATTGTGGAAACAATAGTAAACAGTAGATGATGTTTTAAAATTATTGTGCAACTTGTCTTGGCAGTACATAAAGAGTTGATTTATTATTATGTGCACTAACCTATCTCACGAGTTCTTTTCAAGTTTTGTGTAGATGAAGTTTTTGAGAATAGGTGAAACCGGGATATGAGAGGATTGAATGAGATACAAAAGCTCAATCTTGGGGATACCCAAGGCACCCCAAGTAAATATTTTAAGAAGTCTCAAGCATCTAAGCTTGGGGATGCTACGCATCCCATCTCTCTTCGTCAACTATCGGTTAGCCTATGTTGAGCCTAAATTTTTATTCGTTCACATGACATGTGTTATTATTGGAGTGCTATTTTTATTTAGTTTACTGTTTGAATAAAATACTCAGATCTGAAAATCTTTATTGAGAGAGAGTCCTCACATAGCTACTTAATTGTTTGACTACTCATTGATCTTCACTTATATCTTTTGAGAGTAGTTTGATGTTTACTCTTGTGCTTCACTTATATCCTATGAGTAAATTGTGAATGAATTGAATATCATAAATATGAAATTAACAATGTGCTTTATGCTTAGTAGTAGCTTCACATCTGGTTTAGAAAGTAAAATCTATTGAAGTTTGACAATCACAATATTGGTCATACAAGCAATTCTTGAATGATTAGTATAAGGAAGAGAACTTTCACATACAAATATATTATCTTGGACATCTTCTATGATTGTGAATACCCATTAATTATTTTCAAACTTGAGCAAATTAGTTTAAGTTGGACAAGGAAGACAACGTAATGAGTTATGGTTGTGTATATTTGCATAGAAGTTATATTGTTATGGATCCTCCAACATGTGGTGCTTGTTTAGAACCTTTTGCTAGCCAACACTTCCTACTAAGTAGAGATACTACTTGTGCATCCAAATGCTTGAGCCAAGTTTCTTCCATAAGAGTCCACCATACCTACCTATATATGGTATTTCACTACCATTCCAAGTAAATTTGCATGTGCCACCTCTAAAATTTCAAATGAACACCTGTTTTGTGTGCCTGGACCGCTCATGGAGCGACAGGGGGCGGTCAGTATCTTCCATGTTAAGTGGGTTATTCTCATGATGAGTATTTATTCACTTGTCCTTGCACGAGAAGGGCAGTAATAGGGGTTCCCAGTCTCGAAATAAAAAAATGCAAATAATTAAACAAAACTCCCCTAGGAATGTTGTTGGTATGGACGGTACCCATGGATTCGGCTAGCCGTGGAGTGTGTTTGTTGGTGGAGGGGGGGTAAATCTTTACTTTTACCGCTTGGGAACCGCCGCTAACGCGTTTAACATGAAAGATATTGATAACTCTTGGTCGTAACGTTGACAGGAAGGGTGCACCTCCCAAAATTATATTTATCTCTGATTTAAGCTTTGAGCTCTGGCACCTCAGCAAATCCCTGCTTCCCTCTGAGAAGGGCCTATCTTTTACCTTTCAGTATTTACTTTTATGCAAGAGTCAATAGTATGCATTCTCATTTCAACCTCAATTATTCTCTAGTTGGCAAGCATCATGTGGTGGGGAAAGATCTAGGCACATATGGCCAGTCAAATATATTTGATCATGACTTATTATTGTTGACAATTATCTCTATGATAAATGAGTTGGGAGGCGAAACATTAAGCCCCTATCTTTCTCTGTGTTCGATGGATGTCATTTGTTCTAAAAATATGCTTTGAGTACTAGCAATAATAGAAGACTATATGATGATTGAGTATGTGGAGCTCTTACTTAGACTTTGTTGAGAATAAGTTGAATTGCAATTGTTTGGTGACTAAGAACATAGGTTGTTAAGTTTCAAGAGAATTCATTGTTTGAACCATAACATGTGAATTAGTTGCTACTTTATCATGATGAGTTTTATGAGAAAGAGTTGATGTTATGATGCTAGGAAAAGTTGTTGAAATTATCATTGATCAAACTTATGCACTATGATAGCATTCACACTTCATAAATTATTTCTTTTATCATTTACCTACTCGAGGACGAGTAGGAATTAAGCTTGGGGATGCTGATATGTCTCCAACGTATCGATAATTTATGAAGTATTCATGCCATATTCATCTATGTTTACAATACTTTTATATGGTTTTGATGCACTTTATATGATTTATTTAGAACTAACCCGGACTGACACTGTTTTCAGCAGAATTACCGTGGTGTTGTTTTTGTGCAGAAAATGAAAGTTCTCGGAATCGCCCAAAACTTTTTGGTGATTTTTTCTGGACCAAATAAGCAATATTGGAGTGAAGAACCACCAGAGAAGAGCCATGAGGTGGGCACAACCCACCAGGGCGCGCCAGAGGGCCCATGCGCGCCCTGGTGTCTTGTGCCCTCCTCGTGGCCCATCTTGGCGTGAAATCGACGCCCAAAAATCCTATAAATATAGAAACCATCAGAAATAACCCTAGACTCTTGGCTCCGCTGCCGCAATTCTCTGTATCGACGAAAAACCAATCTGGAAACGTTCCAGTACCCTGTCGGAGAGGGGAATCCATCTCCGGTGGCCATCTTCATCATCGCGGCGGAGGCTATGATAAGGAGGGAGTAGTCCACCCTCGGGGCTGAGGGTATGTACCAGTAGCTATGTGTTCAATCTCTCTCTCTCGTGTTCTTGAGATGCCACGATCTTGATGTATCACGGGCTTTGTTAATATAGTCGGATCATATGATGCTATTCCCTTGCTATCATGTTGTGATGAATTGAATCTTTCCCTTTGAGATATTGTTATGTTGGATTGAATATTGGATTTGAGAACACTTGATATATGTCTTGCATGTGGATACCCGTGGTGACAATGGGGTGTTCTATTGATTCACTTGATATATGTTTTGGTACTCAACTTGCGGATTCCCGCGGTGACATTGGGGTAATCTATGCATAGGGGTTGATACATGTTCTTGTCCTACTTTCTCCGATAGAAATCTTGGGGTACTCTTTGAGGTTCTTTGTGTTGGATTGAGTATTATGAATCTGAAATTGTTTGATGCGTATCGTATAATTAACTCATGGATACTTGTGGTGACATTGGAGTATCTAGGTGACATTAGAGTTGGTTGATATGTATCATATGGTGTTATTTTAGTACGAACTCTAGATAGATTGATCGGAAAGGATAACTTTGTGTTATTTTAGTACGAACTCTTGGATAGATCGATCAGAAAGGATAACTTTAAGGTGGTTTCGTACCCTACAAACAATTTCTTCTTATTTTCTCCGCTAGATAAGAACTTTGGAGTGATTCTTCGTTGCACGTTGAGGGATGGTTATGTGATCCAATTATATTAGCATTGTTGAGAGATTGCACTAGCGAAAGTATGGACCCTAGGCCTTGTTTTCAAGCATTGCAATACCGTTTGTGCTCACTTTTGTCACTTGCTACCTTGCTGTTTTTTATATTTTCAGATTACAAAAACCTATATCTACTATCCATATTGCACTTGTATCACCATCTCTTCGCCGAACTAGTGCACCTATACAATTTGCCATTGTATTGGGTGTGTTGGGGACACAAGAGATTTCTTGTATTTGATTGCAGGGTTGTTTGAGAGAGACCATCTTTATCCTACACCTCCCACAGATTGATAAACCTTAGGTCATCCACTTGAGGGAAAATTGCTACTGTCCTACAAAACTCTGCGCTTGGAGGCCCAACAAAGTCTACAAGAATAAAGTTGCGTAGTAGACATCAGCGATGTCGATGAAGAACCACTCCTAATTAGCCGAAACACCTTAGGAAGTGGCGATGCTCGCAACTCAAAATCTCAAGTGCAAACGGCGCGGAAGAAATCAAATAAGGTTTGCGGAAAAATGGTGGAAGAACACGATGAAAAAGCACAAAACAAGGCGAAGATGCCCTACTGCCAGGCCCTGTCCGGATGTCCGGGAGCTGGACCGGATGTCCGGGCTGATGGGAGGCCGGATGTCCGGGTGGGGGTCCGGATGATCCGGGATGGCGGCCAGCCGGATGATCCGGGTGTCTGTCCAGATGATCCGGTGGTCTCGATCCGATCCAATCTGGGAAGAACTCTTGAAAATGGGGATGAACACGAAAAAAATTGGCGAAAATTGGGTGATTTGATGGAGGAAAATGATGTGAATGAAGGGGGAAAGCTAGATCCACGGGCTCACAACAAAATCCATGGATCCAAATCAACAAAATCTCCTCAAATCCAACAAATCCAAGAAATTTTGGGTATGGCTATTTTTTGTGGGATTTTCGAAATTAGGTCAAAACAAAACAAAATTGGCTAGCAAACGAAGGGGAGACTCCAAATTCGTGAGAAACCTTGGTTCTTGGTACCAATATGATACGGGGCACACCCATGTGCGTCGATCTTTCATGAATTGGAGGGGATCTCACGAAGAACACGAAGAACACAAGAGAAACACGAGAGGAAATCAAACACTCAAGGACAACCTTCGATCACACATCCACTAGAAACACACGAGTACACGAGTAGCACGATCCACAATCAACAAAAGGATACACGTAACGATAGTCTCCTCACTTCGAAGGAGGAGGTCTTGAATTCCTTGGGATCTTCCCTTAGAGGGGCCTTGGCATCACTTGGATCTTCTCTCAATGGAGGGCAATCTCCGTGGGAGAAGTAAGTAATGGAGCTAAGCTCAACAAAGATGTATTTGCTAAACAAAACTAACCCTAATTCGGAGGTGGGTGAGGAGTATATATAGTGCTAGGGGCGAAGGGGTAAGTGGGGAGAGATACAAGGCCCGAGGCCCATTGGTGCGCGCAGGCAAAGGCTGGATGATCCGGACCGGGGTTCGGATGATCCGGGCATCTTCCGAATGATCTGGACCAGGGTCCGGATGATCCGGCTTCGGAGTTCCTCCAGCCGGTTCGGTCATGTATTTCCCGGACGATCCGGACGCCGGTCCGGATGATCCGGCTTCGGGGGCACTTTGTCCGGTTTTGTTTGGGGATTATCCGGATGATCCGGACCGGGGTCCGGACGATCCGGACCGGGGTCCGGATGATCCGGCCATCTGCAGGCTGGCCCTTCTCATTGCTCCTTCTTCCTCTTAGCCTTGATCTTGGGGGTGCTTCCTTGATCCTTCGCGGTTGTCTTCCTCGTACCTAAGGATGCACAGGGTTTCATTGTGAGGTAGCCTCCAAGTCCCTCCGCTATTCAAGTCAAACTCGAAGAGGAGTGAATTCACCTTAGCTCCAATGTCGCGTGCGCATGCTCTTGTCATAGGACCACTTGGGGTTGGCTTGAAGGTGTAGTCTTCATGGGGATGATGGTGGGATGCTCCGCGTCATTTTGCCTCATGATATAGGTTGTACAGCTCAAGGCGAGTACTTGTCACCCTTGTGGTAGCTCGACATCTCTTCTCGAAACCGTGATGCAGATTCCCGAACTGGGTTAACACTTAACCCATGTCGCATGGCCATGCTTTCTGAATCTGATCACACGAGAGGGCCTAGAGAATATCTCTCCTCACGAAGGGGAAAATCCCATCTTGGTTAACCTTGTCTCGCGGCATGTCTCACGACTCACCCAAAAGCTACCTTTATAACTACCCAGTTACGGAGTAGCGTTTGATAGACCCTAAGTAAGTCGATCCTCATCCCGAGAACATGCGAGGACCTTAGGTCTAGGACATGGCATATACATTGTACTTGAGACTAACAGATGACATTATCTTGTTGTGTTTCAAAGTGGGTCTGTCCGACTCGGTGATCTCAATCCCTGAGTCCATACTATCAGTTTAGCATCTCTATGCACATGACTTGTGAAACGTAGTCATCAACTGAATCGTATACTAGTAAAGGATATGTGTCTGCGTAACCTTAACAACTAGGGACTATTAGAACAATCATCATACAATATATAGTCTCACAAATAAGTTACATACTTATTGATACATATCACTGATGATGTTCAAGGACAATACACAATACTCATGAATACATATGAAATGAAATCGTCACATAATTGCCTCTAGGGCATATCTCCGACAGAAGAACCCTATGCCGATCAAAAAGATAATCATTTCTAGCCTTCCAAAGACACCACAAAAAATTGAGAATATTAGAGATGGAACCATAAGGCGGCCTCATGCTAAGTAAAGCAATAAGAATAGAATGCATAGTTGAATGCCCATGAACTAATATGTCTGATCTAAGGAACCAAGGAGAGGAAAAACAAGACGCACGAGCAAAATGACAAAGAAAGAACAAATGAAGCTCATCCTCGTGATGGCCACACCTACAACAATTCTGAGATATGTGAACCGAGAAACGACCAGCCCACAAACCTGTAGGTAAGCCCTCCTCAACAGCCTCCAGGCAAAATTTTGCACCCTTTGAAGCACACTCTTTTGCTTCCAAAATAACATAAGAAGGTCCTTAAGCTCCAAACAAAGCACTAAAGGAGCATTCCTGGGGTTAGCTTGGATTTACTGCAAACAAAGCTTGTAAGCTGATTTTGAAGAACAAATGCCATTAGAAGGGAGATCCCAACAAAGAAATTTTGGGCCATCGTAATCAATAATATCAATTTGAATAATAAATGAGGCCATGGGCTGCCGAAAAAGAGAGAGAACAAGCTCATTATTCCAAACTTTTTGTCCAGGAAGCCATAGATTTTTAACCAAAGAAGGATATACAAAGTCAGGAGCTTGAATAATAAGATGATCATGAACGGATTCCCAAAGGTTGCACCAAGGTGTACTCCAAATCAAAATATTACCTTGAGTTAACTGATAAAAAGAATGAGTTTTTAATTTAGGCAACATCTTCAAACAAAAGTCCAGAAAGCAGATTTCGGAGAAGATGCATTAGCTGTCCAAATGGAAGAGTGATGAAAATGTTAAGCCTTAAGCACTAAGTACAATTGAGAACGAGGGGAGTTAGCTATCATCCAAGAAGCTGCAAGCAGAAGACTCTCATTGATAGCCTTTAAATTCCTAATGCTAAGACCACCTTCTTTTTTGGAATTGCAAATATCCTTCCATACTCTAAGACAAACACTCTTCCTCGAATCATTTTCCCTAATTTATGTCCACCAAAAATTCCTAATGACAGCCATGAGCTTAGCAATAAAGTTCTTAGTGAACAAGATGTTTGACATATAATAAACTGGGATAGCAGAAAAAACCGAGTGAATCAACTCAAGTCTAGCAGCGTGAGAAAGTATATTGGGTTTATAAGCGGGCAACTTAGACATGAATTTTTCAAGAACAAAATTGTACGCAACAGTTCTATTTTTAGCAGGCAGGACAAGCGGATGGCCAAGATGGGTGAAATTACTATGCAAACTAGAAACAACGTAAACTTGCTTGATCTCCTGCACATTAGCCTGGTTAACTTGAGAACTGAAATAATGGCAGATTTTGCCTAATTTTGAATTTGACCTAAGATAGAACAAAAATGATGGATAAGTTGAGCCATTGCATTCGCTTCCTCCAAAGTGTTCTGACCACAAACCAGCAGATCATCTGCAAACAACAAACGGTGAACAGAGGGGCAATTTGGTCCAAGCAAAATACCCTAAAGATGATTAGAAGCAAGAGCTTCACTGAGAGCAATAGACAATTCACTAATAGCAATAACAAACAGATATGGAGACATGGGACAGCCTTGACGAATACCTCTAAAACTTTTAAATTTAGGAGAAGGATGTCCATTAATAAGCACAGAGAACGTAGGGGAAGAGATGCATGCATTTATCAAATTAATTGACCATGCAACCCTTTACGTGCCAGGATTGACACAATGAAGGCTTTAGCAAGATCTATCTTAAGCATGAAAGCATCATGTTTTCAAGATTTAAGAGAGAAAGGGTGGGTAATCTCTTAAGAAATAATAATGTTATCACTAATTCTTCTACCCTCGATAAAAGCTTGTTGAGGAGGATCAATATAATCCATAAGATGAGGCTTAATCCTATTATCTAAGGACTTGGCAATGATTTTGTAAACAACATTACAAAGACTAATGGGGCGAAATTCCATAGGAACTCGGGGAACTAACTTTTTCGGAATAAGAGCAATATTATTGTCATTAATGTGAGGGGCATAATACCTATTACATAAAAGTTAGTCGCCAGCTGAGTGACTTCGGCCCCTATCCAATCCCCAAGTTGCCAAATAAAATTCAACATTAAAACCATCCGGACCCGGAGAAGCATTCAACTTCATGTCTTTGAGAATCATAAAAAAATCCTGCTTATATGGAATAACATACGTGGGATCCAAAGAGTTTTTAGGCAAATGAGTAGAAAGATAAGGCCTGGTTGTGTTGTCATTTGGAGAAGAGAAGATGTATGTAAAATAATTAACAAAAGTATTAGTAATAGCAGTAGGTTTGAAATGGAGAACATCATTCTCATTTTTAATAGAACAAATAGTATTCCTTTTTCTTCTTTTGATCACAGCCTGATGGAAAAACTTGGTTTTACGATCACCATCAAAAGCCCAATTCTTCTTACTTCTCTACTTATAAAACTGATTCAGCTTAGAGAGAGTCTTCTCATACCTTAGACTAAGAGAGCTTTCCAAGAAATGGTCTTGTTGCTGTAGTGGAAGCTATTGAATTTGATTTATATTTGACTATATTTCCAAAAGTTCTTACTAGAAGGGTTTCTTCTTTTTGCACCACTTTTTTAAAGAACCTGCAAGAGAAGAGGCTTTTGCTGCAAAAGAGGCAGATGAGGAGTTAGTCCAAGCAGATTTCGCAAAGCTAGAAAAATCTTTCTCTATTAACCACCAATTTTCAAATTTGAACAGCTGCCTAGGTTTAACAAAGTTACCATTGTCACTTAAAATAATAGGCAAGTTGAGCACTTTGGTTGATAGAGGCGAAGTTGTCCCTGTCTTTCGAAGAGATGTGGCTATTGTTTATAGTAGAGTCGACTTTGAGGATCTGACTACGAACGTGCGAGGACGTCGCGCCTTAGCAATCGCTAAACCAACTCCGAGAGGTTATTGACCACGCCGGAGCACGATCAACCTGACCACGAGGGTCTGTTTCCTGCACGCAAATGAAGAACAAGCAAGAAACTAAGATTGCAATCTGGATATTGCGAATATAAGAGGAAAGCATTATTAATGAAAGTGGGTTTCTGTGATGCCTTTGTCTGGTCGTGGAACACAAACGAAGAACGTGAAGTTGTAGCTATGGCAAACTGTCAATCTAAACAAAACCCAAGTCTAAAACGACGCCCTAAGGGTTGTATATATGGGGGAATAGAGGAGGATTTCGTGGCCCCTTGGAGGAGGGGTCCGAAACTAGCCCTAACTCAGTTTCCCCACACATACGGACTCTAAAAACCGCCTATAATATGGTATTTCGAAATTACATGGGCCTGGCCCAAAAATAAGGTGACGCAGCACCTATAATAGCCTATGGACGAAATTTATGAAGTGGCATGTTGTATATTTCGTCCAAGCCTCCAAGCACTCCTTATGGTGGCTTCAAAGTGCAAAAATCACCACCGGAAAGTCCATTGTTCCTTCCCGCGCGCGCACCTTCTTCTCCATGCTTGATCCCGCTCCAATGGCCATCCTTCTTGTCCATGCTAGGTCCTTCATTCATAAGTAAAACAAAAGTATCTAATTTAGGCAGCATCATATGTTCATGAACATTAGAAGGATTTCCAAGAAACGAAAGTACCTGATAATTTAGTTAGCGTGCGCGGGCTCTAGTAACTGGTCCAATATGTGTAGTTGGTGGGGATGTGGGTGTAACATTAGTAGGGATGTCCTCATCATCCTCCCCTTCTTGAACTGAAGTCGTCCTCGACGGAAGCTCATCATCCTCACCCAAATAAGGCTTCAAATCTGCAATGTTAAAAGTGGGACTAACCCCAAAATCTGCAGGCACCTCAAGTTTATATGCATTATCATTTATTTTCTCTAACACCTTAAAAGGACCATCAGCACGTGGCATTAGCTTTGACTTGCGCAATTCAGGAAACCTATCCTTACGCAAATGTAACCAAACAAGATCTCCAGGTGCAAAGACAACATGTTTTCTACCCTTATCTCCAGCAAGTTTATATTTAGCATTCATACGCTCAATGTTCTCCTTAGTTAACTCATGCATCTTTAATATCAATTCAGCACGTTCTTTAGCATCAAAATTAACCTTCTCCGAAGATGGAAGAGGCAACAAATCAATAGGTGCACGAGGTAAGAAACCATACACAACTTCAAAAGGGCACATCTTAGTAGTAGAATGCAGCGAACGATTATAAGCAAATTCAATATGAGGCAAGCATTCTTCCCACATTTTCAGGTTATTCTTCAAAACAACCCTAAGCATAGTAGTCAATGATCTATTCACTACTTCAGTTTGTCCATCGGTTTGGGGGTGACATGTAGTACTAAAAAGCAGTTTAGTCCCCAACTTAGCCCATAAACATCTCCAAACGTGGCTAGGAAATTTAGCATCACGATCTGAAACAATTGTATTTGGCACACCATGCAAGCAAATAATTTCACGAAAGAACAAATCAGCAACATTAGCAGCAGCATCACTTTTATGACATGGTATAAAGTGTGCCATTTTCGAAAATCTATCCACGACAACAAATATGCTATCCGTCCCCTTCTTTGTTCGAGGTAAACCTAAAACAAAGTCCGTAGATATATCCTCCCAAGGAACACTAGGTACAGGCAAAGGCATATATAAACCATGAGGATTGAGTCGTGACTTAGCTTTTTGACATGTAGTGCAGCGAGCAACAAAACGCGCAACATCCCGTCTCATCTTTGGCCGAAAGAAATGTGTAGCAAGTACGTTCTCCGTCTTCTTCACGCCAAAGTGTCCCATTAATCCTCCTCCATGCGCTTCCTGTAACAACAAAAGACGAACGGAGCTAGCTGGAATGCATAGCTTGTTAGCGCGGAACACAAATCCATCATTAATGACGAACTTGTTCCACGTTCTCCCTTCTTTACAATTGTCCAACACATCTTTAAATTCAGCATCATGCATATATTGATCTTTGATGGTCTCCAAACCAAATATTTTAAAGTCAAGTTGTGAAAGCATAGTATAACGACGAGACAATGCATCAGCAATAACATTTTCTTTACCCTTCTTGTGTTTAATGACATAAGGGAAAGTTTCAATGAATTCAACCCATTTAGCATGTCTACGGTTCAGTTTTGCTTGACTTTTAATATGTTTCAAAGATTCATGATCAGAATGTATAACAAATTCTTTGGGCCATAAATAATGTTGCCATGTTTCCAAAGTCCGAACAAGAGCATATAATCCCTTATCATAAGTAGAATAATTCAGACTGGGCCCACTCAGTTTTTCAGAAAAGTATGCAACAGGTTTACCATCTTGTAATAACACACCTCCTAATCCAATTCCACTAGCATCACATTCAAGCTCAAAAGTCTTATTAAAATCAGGAAGTTGGAGTAATGGAGCATGTGTTAACTTATCTTTCAATACCATGAAGGCTTCTTCCTGTGCGGTACCCCAAACAAAAGGCACATCCTTCTTTGTAAGCTCATTTAGAGGTGCAGCAATGGCGCTGAAATCCCTCACAAAACGCCTATAGAAACCAGCGAGTCCAAGAAAACTCCTCACTTGTGTGACCATTTTGGGTTGCGGCCAACTCTCAATAGCTTCAATCTTGGCTTTATCAACTTCAATACCCTGTGGAATAACAACATAGCCAAGAAAAGATACTCGGTCGGTGCAAAATGTGCATTTCCCAAGGTTACCAAACAAACGTGCATCACGTAGAGCAATAAAAAACAGCACGTAAATGTTCCAAATGTTCCTCCAAAGATCTACTATAAATCAGTATATCATCAAAATAGACTACCACAAATCGTCCAATGAAAGCACGTAAAACCTCATTCATTAATCTCATGAAAGTGCTAGGTGCATTAGTTAACCCAAAAGGCATGACTAACCACCCATATAATCCAAACTTAGTTTTAAATTCTGTTTTCCATTCATCTCCCAATTTCATACGAATTTGATGGTATCTGATACGTCTCCAACGTATCTACTTTTCCTCACTCTTTTGCCCTTGTTTTGGACACTAATTTGCATGATTTGAATGGAACTAACCCGGACTGACGCTGTTTTCAGCAGAATTGCCATGGTGTAGTTTTTGTGCAGAAATAAAAGTTCTCGGAATAGAACAAAACTTTCTGGAGATTTATTTTGGAAAATATAAAAAATACTGGAGCCAGAAACCACCGGAGAGGGGGCACAGGGTGCGCAGCACCCACCAGGGCACGCCAGACCCCCCCCCCCCCCCGGCGCGCCCTGGTGGGGGCTGGGCACCTCGGGGCCCCACTTGCCCTATCTCCGCCACTATAAATTCCTAAATTTGGAGAAAAAATAGGAGAGAAAGAATTATCGCGTTTCACGAGACGGAGCCACCGCCATCTCCTGTTCTTCATCGGGAGGCCAGATCAGGAGCCCGTTTGGGGCTCCGGAGAGGGGAATCTTCGGTCTTCGTCATCATCAACCTTTCTCCATCGCCAATTCCATGATGCTCCCCACCGGGAATGAGTAATTCCTTCGTAGGCTTGCTGGTCGGTGAGGAGTTGGATGAGATTCATCATGTAATCGAGTTAGTTTTGTTAGGGCTTGATCACTAGTATCCATTATGTTCTGAGATTGATGTTGCTATGACTTTGCGATGCCTAATGCTTGTCACTAGGGCCCGAGTGCCATGATTTCAGATCTGAACAGTTTATGTTCTCATCTTTATATCCATGTTCTTGATCCGATCTTGCCTAGTCATATGCACATATTACGTGTTATGATCTGTCAACCCCATAGTGACAATATTTGGGATACTTAGCGGTGATGACCGTAGTTTGAGGAGTTCATGTATTCACCATGTGTTAATGCTTTGTTCTGGTTCTCTATTAAAAGGAGGCCTTAATATCCCTTAGTTTCCTTATGGACCCCGCTGCCACAGGAGGGTAGGACAAAAGATGTCATGCAAGTTCTTTTCCATAAGCACGTATGACTATTTACGGAATACATGCCTACATTACATTGATGAACTGGAGCTAGTTCTGTATTGCCCTAGGTTATGACTGTTATATGATGAATATCATCCAACGAGTTACCAATCTAGTGCCTATGATCTTTCCACTTATTGTTCTTGCTAAGTTACTACTGCTGTTGTTGCTATTCCAACTACTACAAAACTATTGCTACTACTGTTATCGCTACTGTTACTATTGCTACTGCTATCAAAACTATCATATTATTGTGATACTGATCACTCTGCTGCAGATATTTAATCTCAAGGTGTGGTTGAATTGACAACTCAACTGCTAATACTCTCAAGTATTCTTTGGCTTCCCTTGTGTCGAATCTATAAATTTGGGTTGAATACTCTACCCTCGAAAACGGTTGTGATCCCCTATACTTGTGGGTTATCAAGACTCTTTTCTGGCGCCGTTGCCGGGGAGCATAGCAATATTTGTTGAGTCACTTGGGATTTATATCAGTTTATCACTATGAAGAATCTGAAGGATCCAAGGACCAAGATTTTTCCCTCTACTACGAGGGGAGGTAAGGAACTGCCATCTAGCTCTGCACTTGATTCACCTTCTGTAATGAGTAAGCTTGCAACACCACCACATGCTAGTAATCCTGATATGTCGCAAGTTATTGATGATGCTGCCTCTGCTATGAATGATGCTTATGATGATGCTAGTACCATGCTTGATGATAATGTGCCACTAGGAGAATTTCTTGATGAACAAATTGCTAGAGCTAAAGGAAATGAGATTGCTGAAACAGATGAAGCTTATGAAACTGATTATGATTATGAAACTCCTATTAGTCCTAGTTCTCCTAAGTTTGAAATGCCTAAGATACCTGAAGGTTATGTTATGGTGGAGGAGATAACTAGAGAAATTCTTTCTTGCAAGGATAGAGACGATCTTAAGAAACTGCTATGCAAGTATAAGGAAAAAACTTTGAATGCTAGAATGAAATGTGATCCTAAGTTTGCTACTTCACCTATCGGTGTTACCGATAAGGATTATGAGTTCTTTGTCGACTCAGAGTTAATTACTTTGGTTGAATCTGATCCTTTCCATGGCTATGAAACTGAAACTGTAGTGGCATACCTTACTAAGCTGAATGATATAGTCACCCTCTTTGCTCATGATGAGAAGATTCGCTACTATTACATCCTTAAGTTGTTTCCGTTCTCATTAAAGGGTGATGCTAAGACATGGTACAATACTCTTGCTCCTGGTTGTGTGCGTAGTCCCCAGGATATGATTTACTACTTCTCTGAAAAATATTTTCCTGCTCATAAGAAACAAGCTGCCTTACAGGAAATATTTAACTTTGTGCAAATTGAAGAAGAGGGTCTCCCACAAGCTTGGGGGAGGCTTCTCCAATTGGTTAATGCTTTGCCTGATCATCCTCTCAAGAAAAATGAAATACTTGATATCTTTTATAATGGACTAACCGAAACTTCTAGGGACTTCCTAGATAGTTGTGCTGGTTGTGTTTTCAGGGAACGAACTATTGAACAAGCTGAGGAATTATTGAATAATATATTGAAGAATTATGATGATTGAACTCTTCCTGAACCACCGCCTAAACCTACTCCGAGGAAGAGGGGTATCTTATTTCTCAGTCCCGAAGATATGCAAGAGGCAAAGAAATCTATGAAGGAAAAAGGTATTAAAGCTGAGGATGTTAAGAATTTGCCACCTATTGAAGAAATACATGGCCTTGACACACCACCACCTCCACAGGTGGTAGAGGTAAATTCTTTATTAAAGTTTAATGAAAGTGACATCCCTCACAATAAACCTCCTAGTCGATGCTTATATGAGTTTGATAACTATGTTATGAAGCAAGATCATTTCAATGCTCATGTTTTGAAACAATTGAAATACAATTGTGATATGATTGCTCGCTTGAGTGACTTGCTATTTAGAATGTTAGAGGTGTAGGAAAGCATGCCTCTATGGTTTAAACCCAATTAGAACAAGTAGCTAAGTCTCAAAAAGAATTGCTTGATGAAATGAATAGTAATATGCATGACTTTGCTGCTAGAGTGGTAACTAGAGGAGGTAGAATGACCCAAGAACCACTCTATCCTGAGGGTCATCCTAAAAGAATTGAACAAGACTCTCAGAGAATTAATCTTGATGCACCTAGTCCTTCTAAGAAGAAAAATAAAAAGAAAAATGATAGGACTTTGCGTACCTCTAGTGAACCTGAGACACAAAAACCTCCTGATAAAAATGACGTCTATATTTCCGATGCTGAAACTCAGTCTGGTAGTGAACATCAACCTAATGATAATGAAAATGATAATGATGATGTTCACGATGATGCACAACCTAGTAATGATAATGAACCAGATAATGATGTTGAAATAGAGCCTGCCCCTGATCTTGATAACCCACAACCTAAAAATAAACGTTATGATAAAAAAGACTTTGTGGCTAGGAAACATGGTAAAGGAGGAGAGTCATGGGTTCAGAAACCCATGCCATTTCCACCTAAGCCAACTAAGAAAAAGGATGATGAAGAATTTGAGCGCTTTGCTGAAATGATTAGGCCAGTCTTTTTGCGTACCCGTTTGACTGATATTTTGAAGATGGCCTCTTATGCAAAGTATATGAAAGACATCATCACTAATAAAACAAAGATACCAGAAGCTGAAATCTCCACCATGCTTGCTAATTATTCTTTTAAGGATGGAGTACCTAAAAAACTTGGAGATCTGGGAATACCAACTATACCTTGCTCCATCAAAAGAAACTATGTTAAAACTGCTTTGTGTGATTTGGGAGCCGGTGTTAGTGTTATGCCTTTCTCCTTATAGAAAAGACTTGATTTGAATAAACTCACACCTACTGAGATATCATTGCAAATGGCTGACAAATCAACAGCCATACCTATTGGTATTTGTGAGGATGTGCCCGTTGTTGTTGCCAATGTTACTATCTTAACGGACTTTGTTATTCTTGAGATGCCCGAGGACGACAACATGCCGATTATACTTGGTAGACCCTTTTGAATACTGCAGGGGCTGGTATTGATTGCAATAAAAGCAAAGTCACTTTTCATATTAATGGTAATGAGCACACGGTGCACTTTCCGAAGAAACAATTTCAAGTGAATGGTATAAATGTTATTGACGAATCTCCGACCATCACTATTGGAAGTTTTCAATTACCTCTACCTACTGCCAAAAAGAAATATGATATACTTATTGTAGGGGATATGCATATCCCCATTGAGGTAACTTAGTGTTTTACGAAAGTTCTTCGGTTTCATGCTAATCGGAAGTGGTTGTTAATAAGACTTGATCAACCTTATTAATGAATCATTTTTGAGAGGTATGACGTCGATGAATCTAGTAAGCACAACTCTCTAATCCCATATTTTATTTTCTATTTTAGTTAGTCAAATAAAATAAAATGCCATGATTATCCTGTTTTCTGTTTTCTCCGTGCAATAAAAAATGACCCGAAAATAAAAGTTCTCAGAATGCCCTGAAAATTTAACACTATTTTTTTCCGAATATTTATGATTTTTTTGGTGCAAATAACACCTAAGGGGAGTGCACCTGGTGCCCACGATACACCAGGGCGCGCCAGCACCCCCAGGGCGTGCCTTGGTGAGTGGTGGCCCCCACGTAGGCCCCCTCACTTATCTCTTTAGCCCACATTGTCACCTACCTCCAGCAAAAAACCACCACAGCCTCCATTTTCATGTTCTTGCTCTCAAACCCGTGGATTTCGATCTCTTTGCTCGAAGCTCCGTTTCCGAAACTGTTTGGAGAGATTGCTACTTGGTATGTGACTCCTCCATTGCTCCAATTAGTTTTTGTTTTAGTGGGTTATTTTTAGAGTAATTAGCTACTCTTGGTGCTGTTGTAGATGAGCTTGCATGTTGAATTCTTAGAGTTCTAAGTAGTTTGAATGCTCAATATGGCCTCTATGCATGCTTGGGAGTAGTTGCTAACAATCCTACAAAGTTTTGTTGACAAATTTTTGTGGACTAAAAATTTTCAGAATTTTTATAGAAATAAAATGAATATCTTTAGGAAGTTCTCCTCCAAGAAAAATGCCAAGGGAGTCATTGGGGAATCATCGGACAATGACCTTCACACTCCAAGAAAGGTGGAGGTGCGGCCGTGCGAATGGCCGCATGATGCCTTCCTGGAGGAGGCCGGGATCCACCAAGAGTTTGCTCAGTTTGTCGCAAACGCTGGGTTAACCGAGTTCCTCGCAGATAAGTGTGACCAATATCACATCCTTACTAATTCCTTTGCGCAAAGTTTTACTTATCTAGGGAGGAACAACCCTCCTGAAGTGCAGTTTAATCTTTATGCTGAACCTCACACATTATCGCTAGCTGACTTCTGTAACATATGCTTGATCCCTTCTGATGGGGACTTGAGAGAACCTAGGCCATCTGAGTTTGAGGATTTTCTCCTCGCATTAACCGTGGGTGAGGATAGAGGCGTGTCGAGCGCCACTGCTATTAGCTTACAGTTTCCCTCAGTACATTATTTCGCCTTAGTCATCACTAAGTGTTTAACCGCTAGGGAAAAGGTTAACTCACTCAGTGCTCCTGACCTCTCTATTTTACGTCGTGCACATTATGATGATCACACCTTTAGTATGGGGGCTATTATTGCCCGGCACTTACATCTCAATAAAACTAAGGGAAAGATATATGGTGGTATTTATGCTACTCGCTTAGCGAACCACTTTAGAATCCCCTTTCGCCCACATGATTACCTCTTACCCCGAGTTTACCTCGATCATAAGTCACTACAGGCTCACCATTTTCTTGATGTAACTGGCTCTCCACGTGATAATCATTATAACTTAGTATTTAGCAAGGAAACACGTGATGTTATCCCTTTTCCTGCACCTGCTTTGTTTGACCCTATTGCTAGGAACGGATACAGGATTATGCCAGATGACATTACAGCTTACCGGAACAACCTAGCAGCTGCTGAGGAGGAACCCCAGGGGTGGGATGCTCAGGTGCCGCCTCCACCTCACTACGAATTGGGACCGGGCAGCTACTACGGATGGTAATTACCAAGCTAGGCCAAAAGCCTAAGCTTGGGGGAGTACGTATTTCCTCCGACATTACATTCATGTTCGCACATTTCATTCCAGTTGTCAGTGTTCATACTTTTTCATTGTAATATCCATGTTAGATTTGTTTTCTCGCTTTCTTCTTGTGTGTTTGAAAAACTTTGAGAAAACCCAAAAACATTTCCCACTTCTTTTTAGTTTTTCTTTCTAGCTTAGTTTAATTCTAGCATCAAAAGAAAATCCAAAAAGATTTCTCGCTTCTTCTTTTACTTGTTGGGAGTTTTCCCGTTAAATAGTTTTTCTCGTTTTTGTTTTCTTTAATTTGCTTGTTTCTTGAAAAATCAAAAACTCCAAAAATATTTTAGTGTGTTTCTTTGAAATTCTTTTCTTTTTACTCGAGTCTTACCTAGGAGAAGACCACGATGAAATTGTTGAGTGGTTCTCATCTGCATTATCGGTTACCTAACAAAGAACCCATATTGCCTTGTCTTCTCCTCTTGAATAAAATGTTTGCAGGTTCCAGCTTAGTCCACGGCATTCTTGCACCATTATTATCTTATTATCATTCGGTCGTGCAGGTGAAAGGCAATGATGACGACATTTGATGAATTGACTGTGGCAGAGAAAGGCGGGTATGAACTCAACTTGTTTTTTGTTTTTGTAAATATGTTTAACCTAGTATCCCTTGATTCAGCTCATTATGATCAAACATGTTTGCAATGACAATTAGAGATTATAGTTTTTCATGCCATGCTTAAGTAGCTAGGAGTGGATAATGATTTATCTTGGGTGTCAACATGCATTAAAATGGTTGTGATGCGGTATGATGATATGGTATCCTCCTCTGAATGTTTCAAGGGGCTTGACTTGGCACATGTTCACGCATGTAGTTGAATCAAAACCAACATAGCCTTCATGATATTTATGTTCATGGTGTCCATATCCTACTCATGCTAGTATTCAATGTTGATTATATGTAATGCATGTTCATGACCGTCTTCGCTCTCTAACTGGCCGCTTCCCAATCTAACTGCTAGCCTTCGCCTGTACTAAGCGGGAATACTGCTTGTGCATCAAAACGCTTAAACCAAGTTATGCCAGATGAGTCCACTATATCTACCTATATGCGGTATTACCCTGCCGTTCCAAAGTAAATTTGCATGTGCCACCTCTAAAATTTCAAATAAACATCTGTTTTGTGTGCCTGGATCGCTCATCGAGCGATAGGGGGCGGTCAGTATCTTTCATGCTAAGTGGGTTATTCTCATGACGAGTGTTTATTCAATTGTCCTTACACGAGAGGGGCAATAATAGGGATTCCCAGTCCCGAAACCAAAAATCAAAAATAATTAAACAAAACTCCCCCACGAATGTTGTTGGTTTGGACGGTACATGTTGGGGATATTCCCCATGACCAAGGCCCGGCTCATAAGGAGACCCGGTGGGTGAGACCCGGCAGGTGAGACCCGGTGGGTGAGACCCGGCAGGTGAGACTCGGCAGGTGAGACCCGGTGGGTGAGACCAGACAGTTATGACCCGGCAGACAGTTAAGTCCAGGAGACGAGTCCCTGAAGATGAGTCTTGAAGATAAACCCGGCTGTAAGCCGCCCGGCTGGAGATAAGAAGCCTGGGACTCAGAAGCCCATGGGGAGAAGCCCGTAATAAGAAACCCGCGATGGGAAGTCAGAATAGGTTAAGTCTTAATCCGACTTGGACTCTACATGTAAACCGCCCCTTCAACTTATATAAGGAGGGGCGGGTCACCCCAAGAGGGTCAAGTTTTTAGACGTCTCAATAGACAGGTCTTAGACAGACAACTTCAAATGATTAGAGATAGACAGATTAGAGGCTCTCGAGATTAGAGGTAGCGATCCCGCACCCTTGTAATCGAGATTATCCTCATCATCAATATACACAAAGCAGGACGTAGGCTTTTACCTCCATCGGAGGGGCCGAACCTGGGTAAACTCGCGTCTCTCGATTCCGACCAACCCCTCTCAAGCCGCCACATAGTTGCGATGGCCTCACACCTAAGTTCTCTCGAGTACATCATGCCGTGACAAAACCACGACAGTTGGCGCCCACCGTGGGGCATGCACAGTGGTGTTGTGTTCTTGGAGGGAATCTTTCAGGGACCGAGAAGCTCGCGTGATGAAGAAGAGTCGCCAAGAAGGATCCACATCGACTCCGAGTTTATCAGATAAGGTTGAAAAGAAAGGAGAAAAAGTTCACCAACGGAAAAAAGTTACCTTCCCATGTTCGCCGCTTGAGATGGAAAAATTATGCGACGAAACAAATCAGATCAAAGTTAAAAAATAAATTTCGGTGGCAGTCCGAACACTGTGATGAGATTGAGATCAAGACAGATTAGGATTGCTTCGGATACGCTACCTCTGTCGCATGTCAAAGACATGCCCGAGATTGATCAGTCCAGAGATCAGGGATACAAGAAGTGTTTCGGCGACTGTTGCGGCTAGCAAGCGATCAACTGACTAGTCGCCAAGATCATCGTTTTCCTATAGGCTGTTTTGCCGATGCATCAAATCTTAAGGTGCATTGTGGCGGCTGCTTATACTACTTCCAAGCAGTAGAACATCCATCAACCAAGCTAATGCTGCTCCACGTCATCACACATAAAACAAATCACTGGGTGTAGCCGGAGGCCGAAACCTGCACCTCACCAAGAGGTCGCGCGTGCACGCGCTACAGTTGCAGCGGTCAAGCGAAGAAAAAGAAAAGAGAGTCCGTTTACAGAGATTGCTCTACCCACGGGGAACTAAAAAAAAGGATGGGCCATGACCCAGAGGAGGATACTGATGTGGATGTTTGAGCGGCCCCGAAGCGGACGTACCCTCGGACTCCACCGGCGCCTCCCACGGCAGCTCGTGTACGAGCCGGTTTCGCTCCGGCTGTGCCCGCTTCCGCCGCGCCTCGCTTCGCTTCCGGTTGTGCCCATTTCCGACGCGCCTCGCTTTGCTCTGCGCCGGCCCCGCTCCTCCGCTCCCGCTCCTTGAGCCGCCGTGCACCGGCCCTGCTCCTCCGCTCCCGCGCCTTGAGCGACCGTGCGCCGGCCCTGCTCCTCCGCTCCCGCGCACTGTGCCGCCGTGCTCCGCTTGACCCCACCTCGTCCGCGTCAACACTTGCGCCAGGCCGGCTCAGCCTCACCCCGCCCGTTTCCATCCATCCAGCAGGTCGGGTGCTTGCATCGCCCCGCCTCCATCGCCTCGAGGCGCCGTGGCCGGCTCACCGCTCCTCCCGCGCGCCGCCCGCGTAGCTCCGCCTCCGTCGCCACCGAGCCGCCAGCTCTACCTCGCCTCATCACCGCAGCCGCGTTCCGCCTCACCTCCTCACCTCTAGCAAGCCTGCTCCGGCCCTGCCTCCGCCCTCGACTGCCTCCCTCGACCCGCCTACCGCGCTGTCGCCGCATTGCCGTAGCCCCGTCAGGGTGCCCCGCTTTAAGCCGTCGTCGCCGGCGCACCAAGTCGTCGCCGCGCCTCGCCTCAACCCGCCGCTCCATCATGGCCGATCACCGCTGCCGCCCGGTCATCTTCACTCACCGACGTCGCCAAGCTGCCTCCGCCTTCACATCGCCAAGCTGCCTCCGCCTTCATGTCGCCTCCTGCTGCCGCTCTGCCGTGAGCCGCCTTGCCGGCGCCTCTCCGCAGCTGCATTGAGCCGCCGGCCGGCGAGCCCTGCGAGCCGCCTCGGGTCTCGCTCCACATCGCCGTCCACCTCTACCATGACGGCACCAGTGAGCCTGTACTTTCAGTTGGATCGGCAAGAAAAGTGCAGAAACGATGGGTGAAACTTGAGCCTTCAATTCCGCGCCCGAGCCACCTCCGTTGAGCCGCCATGACCCGATTCGTCGTCCGCCCCCAATGCGCGACGTGCCGAGTTGCCGTGCCTCTTTCCAAGTCACCCCGTCGATCAAGCCGCCTCGCTTCACCCGCCTAGGCCGCCGAGAGCCGGCCTCCACCGTCAAACGCTGCAACCGGAGCAAGCACCGCCTCGCCAGCATCCGCTGTCGCACGTTGAGCCAGACTCGGCCTCGTCTCTGAACCTCATCTCCACCCCAAAGCTAAACTATTGCGGTCTCTCAACCTCGCCCCATGTTATAAGTCGCTTACCGCCAAGCCGCCCGGCCTCGCGCCTAAGCCGCTGGTCTCCGCCGTCATGGCCTAGCTGCGCCCTTGCCAACCCGCCTTTGCCGGACAGCATTGCCAGCACACTGGACCGCATCACCTAAGCCGCCTTCGCTGTGAGCCCCGATGGAGTATTTTCTGCTGCGGCCCCGGCTTCAAACACCGCTGTTGTGACTCACTTCCTGTCAGATAAGAGGGGGCGTTGACTCGCTGGAATATAAGAAGAGAGATTTCATGCTTAAAATTTTTCAATGGCTGGTTCTGGATTCTCGAGGACCTCTTGTCCATTACAATAGTCAAGTTCTCAGAAATTATCACGGATGACTGCTAAAAGATACTCAGTGGGAGGACAGACCGTGGTTGAGGCATGGAGTTTTTAAAGAGGAATAGAGGTGGTTCAAGCTATAAGTTCAGCCGCCTTGTTGTCACGGCCGGCTCACAACAGCAGTTGATCCGTTGTTGTTGCTGGTTAATTGTTCGTGATGATTCATCTTCATAATCGCCTCGTCATGACGACTGGCTCGACATCCCATAGAAATATCAGGTGCTATCCGCCTTATCTACTTTTTTAGTATATATTTTTTCTTTCGAGAACAATTACTCTGGCTTGCAATCTCTTTAATGCAGGACAATAGTCTACTGCAAAGGTGACTGCCATGTCACGGAGTTTGTTAAATGACTTATGTCGGGAATATACAACAAGTATTGCGACGATCATCAACTCGCCTCAAGCCTCTGGTTTACATAAATTTCAGCGGTCCGTTGTTCAAAATATATGGCGGTTTATATCATGGCCGTGTTTGAAGAGTTTCAATCCGACTCATCCGTCCGCGCTCGTGACCGACTCGCTCGTTTCCGCGCCACCTCCAACACCACGGCCATCTATCCCGTCCGCCCCCGCGGTCCGGTCTACATCAACACGCCAGAGTTGCACCCTTCTGTATGAGCTGCTTATTGAGTACAAGCAAGTCACCGCTCCTGCGGCCCGGTCTATTCCAACAACTCTAGAGAAAGTCATGATATATTATCAGCTTCTACCTCCACCGGATGGCTCAATGGATAGGCGTACAAGTCACCGCCACTGTGGTTTGTTTAAACTTCAACAACCAGCTGGGATGAACCACTGGCCGGATTACTGACACAAATCATACGTGGTCATTTATAACCTGCCACGGTCGACCTCAACCTTCCGTGGATTCATCTTGCGTTATCAACGCCGAGGGTATACAATGAGTATTACGAAGGTCATCAAACTCGCCACCTTGCCTCCAGCTTCAATACATTCCAGCGTTTCCGCTGTCAACTATATGCCGGCTTATTCCACGGCCAAGTATAGAGAATCTCAAGCCAACTCCTCGAGTCGTCTTAAGACTTGGGGGCTACACAGACATGACTCAACAAATGTTGCTAGTTTCAGCAAATTCAAGAACCCCGGGTCATTGGAGAAAAAATAACCCGATCTCGAGGGCTACTGCCACATTGGTGAAAGTTTAAAGGCTGTCAGGAAATTTCCAGCTGAAAAAGTGTCAAGCAATCTGAGAGTTCCGGCTCAAAAGAAGGATTCCGAATTATCAGAAAAGGTTCTGGTTTAAAACCCGGCTCAAGAGAAGTCTGTCTCTCACAAAGTTTTGAGATCTCGGTATCCGGCTCAACATCCGGTTCAAAAGGAATTCATCTCTCACAAGTTCGAGTTTTTTGAAAATTAAAGGTTGCCAAAGAGAACTAGCTGCTACGATGCGCGGTTCAAACATGGGTATCTTGCCTTATTTGCTTATCATATTATGGGTCACTTGGGGGCTTCCTACTCAATGAGTATAGCTATCTTACCCTCTTAATCGGCTTCCACGCCATATTATGGGTCACTTGGGGGCTTCCAACTCATTGAGTTTAGCTTTCATACCCTCTTGACCGGCTTTATATGCCATATTCGAGTTAAACCTGCATGTTTGCAACTTGCTACTCCGCCATGTGACCCGCCGAACTGTTGACAGTCAATCTTGCTAAGAGACCCTGAACTCCATAGTCAATCTCGCACAAAGACCCTGAACTTGTCAAGGTTTAAATGGCGGCTTTTGTCACGAGAGAGCCGGCTTACAGTGAGCTAGGATAAACTCGCCTTGTTTGTTGTAGTCTCTCCGCTATCTGGCCCGTTCGTACTCTTAACAGTCAATCTTTTTTAAGACCCTGAACTTGTTAAGGTTTAAACGACGGATTTATGTCATGTGAGAGCCATCTTACGGGATGAAAGGCTTTCATGTCCAGCTTCTTTGAAGCAAAACTTGAGTTTTTCAAAAAACGAGACAGAGCTAGTCTCTTTTTATCGAGCCTTGAAAGCCAACATTTTTATACTCTGTTATCATACACATACATCATCATGCATTGCATCATACATTGCATCATCATACCATGCATCATATATGCATGGATATCCTGGTTTATGTTGCAGGAGCCGGTTTTCAAACCGGATTATATTATTCAAATCTTAAATAGCCAATGTGGCTGGATTTTTATTATGGTTATCATAACCTATATTGGATGATTGAGGTTTTCAAAGCCCCTTCAGAGTAATGGTTGTTATTCCCTCATTCAAAAATACCAGCTCACGGCAGGGAGCATGGTTCAACATTGATATGCCAAGCATTCAGCAATATCGTCCATATAATGGATATGATTTATTCCGCAATGGAAAGAATAGTCCCGAGTCGCTGCAGGCATACGACCCGGCACTTGGGGGCTACATTATTCAAATCAAGATTATATCAAGTATGCAAGTCCCATGTCGCTGCAAGCATGCACCACGGCACTTGGGGGCTAATGCAAGTTGCTTTTCAACTCATCACATTATCAACGAACCCGGTTATCTCAGGGAGATGAGCCGGCCTTTAATCATTTTCTAAATCTCAACCCAGTATTATTTTACTGAGTCGGCCCTTGGGGGCTACACATTGCTCATCAAGCCTACATAATCAGCTCTGCAGAAGTCCCTGCTCATTCTTGCATAATGACCCGGCCCTTGGGGGCTACACTGGCTGAAGTATTATGAGCATAATGCAATTACAAGTCCCAGGTTGCTGCAGGCAAGACAACCCGGTACTTGGGGGCTACATATGTGGAACATTCAACTTATGACTGGTGACTCAGACGAACAATCCAGATTTCTCTAGAGTGGCAATATTTATATTTAAGCAAGTCTTAAAGCTATCACTACGCTCCCATCTTAAGACTTGGGGGCTACAGGTAATATGGATATGAGCAAGGTATGCCTTCAAATTCTCACTTATGAGGGAATCAGACGAATTTATGAAACCAAGGCAGTTGATAATAAGGGTTATTTTTTCTCCAAGGAGCCAGCGTCGGTGTATTGATATGACAGAGTTTCAGAATTTTCAGGAGCTGGTCAACTGGTATTTTTGAGTGAACCGGTCCCTTTACATATTCTTATTTCAAGAGTTTAGCATGAATAAATTCAAAGCTAAACAGGGGGCTAATGTTGGGATATTCCCCACGACCAAGGCCCGGCTCATAAGGAGACCCGGTGGGTGAGACCCGGCAGGTGAGACCCGGTGGGTGAGACCCGGCAGGTGAGACCCGGTGGGTGAGACCAGACAGTTATAACCCGACAGACAGTTATGACCCGGCAGACAGTTAAGTCCCGGAGACGAGTCCCTGAAGATGAGTCCCTGAAGATGAGTCTTGAAGATAAACCCGGCTGTAAGCCGCCCGGCTGGAGATAAGAAGCCTGGGACTCAGAAGCCCATGGGGAGAAGCCCGTAATAAGAAACCCGCGATGGGAAGTCAGAATAGGTTAAGTCTTAATCCAACTTGGACTCTACATGTAAACCGCCCCTTCAACTTATATAAGGAGGGGCGGGTCACCCCAAGAGGGTCAAGTTTTTAGACGTCTCAATAGACAGGTCTTAGACAGACAACTTCAAGTGATTAGAGATTGACAGATTAGAGGCTCTCGAAATTAGAGGTAGCGATCCCGCACCCTTGTAATCGAGATCATCCTCATCATCAATATACACAAAGCAGGACATAGGCTTTTACCTCCATCGGAGGGGCCGAACCTGGGTAAACTCGCGTCTCTCGATTCCGACCAACCCCCTCAAGATGCCACATAGTTGCGATGGCCTCACAACTAAGTTCTCTCGAGGACATCATGCCGTGACTAAACCACGACAGTACCCGTGGATGCGGCTCGCCGTCGAGTGTGATTGTTGGTGGAGAGGGAGTAAACCTTTACTTTTACCGCTTGGGAACCGCCGCTAATTTGTTTAGCATGGAAGATATTGATAACTCTTGGTCGTGACGTTGACAGGAAGGGTGTACCTCCCAAAATTATATCTATCTCTGTTTTAAACTTTGGGCTCTGGCACCACTGCAAATCCATGCTTCCCTCTGCGAAGGGACTATCTATGTACTTTTATGTTGAGTCATCACCTTGTCAAATAAGCGCCAGACCTGAGAGCACTATTGTCATCCTCATGCATTGTGTATAGTTGATGTTGGGTGCAGCATGGCTGGATCTTTTCTACCATGAATTACAATGTTTAGTCGTTGCTTGAACTTTGGAGGTGCTCTGCATTTATGTTTTGCGGTCTTAGAAAGGGCTAGCGAGATACCACTATTATCATATTGTATCACGATTGTTTTGACAAAATGTTGGTATTTGAGATATCTTATTATTGCTCGCTAGTTGCTTATGTTATTGATATGAGTAAATATAAGTTTTAAGAGTTATTGTTGACATGGTTAGTCATAATCTTTGCTGAAAACCTGGGTGCTACTTAAGCATATATATGTAAACAAGAACAAAAGAGTTCATAAAAGTTTTTCTTTATCACTTTCAGTTTATCAACTAAATTGCTTGAGGATTAGCAAAGGTTTAAGCTTCGGGGAGTTGATACGTCTCCAACGTATCTACTTTTCCTCACTCTTTTGCCCTTGTTTTGGACTCTAATTTGCATGATTTGAATGGAACTAACCCGGACTCACGATGTTTTCAGCAGAATTGCCATGGTGTTGTTTTTGTGCAGAAATAAAAGTTCTCGGAATAGAAGGAAACTTTCTGGAGATTTATTTTGGAAAATATAAAAAAATACTAGAGCCAGAAACCACCGGAGAGGGGGGCCCAGGGTACGCAGCACCCACCAGGGCGCGCTAGCCCCCCCTGGCGCGCCTTGGTGGGGGCTGGGCACCTCGGGGCCCCACTTGCCCTATCTCCGCCACTATAAATTCCTAAATTTGGAGAGAAAAATAGGAGAGAAAGAATTATCGCGTTTCACGAGACAGAGCTGCCGCCACCTCCTGTTCTTCATCGGGAGGCCAGATCTGGAGCCCGTTTGGGGCTCCGGAGAGGGGAATCTTCGGTCTTCGTCATCATCAACCTTTCTCCATCACCAATTCCATGATGCTCCCCACCGGGAGTGAGTAATTCCTTCGTAGGCTTGCTGGTAGGTGAGGAGTTGGATGAGATTCATCATGTAATCGAGTTAGTTTTGTTAGGGCTTGATCACTAGTATCCATTATGTTCTGAGATTGATGTTGCTATGACTTTGCTATGCCTAATGCTTGTCACTAGGGCCCGAGTGCCATGATTTCAGATCTGAACCGTTTATGTTATCATCTCTATATCTATGTTCTTGATCCGATATTGCCTAGTCATATGCACCTATTACGTGTTATGATCCGTCAACCCCATAGTGACAATATTTGGGATACTTCGCGGTGATGACCGTAGTTTGAGGAGTTCATGTATTCACCATGTGTTAATGCTTTGTTCTGGTTCTCTATTAAAAGAAGGCCTTAATATCCCTTAGTTTCCTTATGGACCCCGCTGCCATGGGAGGGTAGGACAAAAGATGTCATGCAAGTTCTTTTCCATAAGCATGTATGACTATTTACGGAATACATGCCTACATTACATTGATGAACTGGAGCTAGTTCTGTATCGCCCTAGGTTATGACTGTTATATGATGAATATCATCCAACGAGTTACCGATCCTGTGCCTACGATCTTTCCACTTATTGTTCTTGCTAAGTTACTACTGTTGTTGCTGCTGTTCCAACTACTACAAAACTATTGCTACTACTGTTATCGCTAGTGTTACTATTGCTACTGCTATCAAAACTATCATATTACTGTGCTACGGATCACTCTGCTGCAGATATTTAATCACCAGGTGTGGTTGAATTAACAACTCAACTGCTAATACTCTCAAGTATTCTTTGGCTCCCCTTGTGTCGAATCTATAAATTTGGGTTGAATACTCTACCCTCGAAAACTATTGTGATCCCCTATACTTGTGGGTTATCAGTATCCACTACGCAAATCAACTTTGGAGAAAATTGTAGAGCCACTTAATTCATCAAGCATGTCATCTAGCCTAGGAATAGGATGACGATAATGAATAGTAATATTATTAATGCCTCTACAATCAACACACATACGCGATGTACCATCCTTTTTAGGCAATAGAATAATAGGAACAACACAAGGACTAAGGGATTCGCGTATATAACCTTTGTCGAGCAGCTCCTGTACTTGACGCATAATCTCCTTCGTCTCCTCTGGATTGGTACGGTATGGCGCACGGTTGGGCAGCGATGCACCGGGAATTAAGTCAATCTGGTGCTCAATCCCTCGAATAGGTGGTAATCACGGTGGCACGTCTTGTGGAAAGACGTCAGCGAACTCCTGCAAAATGTTAGTGACAGCAGGAGGCAAAGAGGGAGGCATGTCCTCGAATGAAAATAATACCCCTTTGCATACAAAACGCATAGCAAACAGATGTAGTAACATCCAAATCAGTAATATAAGATTTAGTGGCAAGTAAACAACCACTCTTCAGTTTTATTTCACATGAAACACTAGATGATTGTTTATTAGGCTTATTATGTTGCTCAAATTCCTTGGCCACAATCTGATTTTCACTCTCACTTTGCTTCTGTTTTGCTTCACTAGCTCTAGCAATGTCATCTTTCATAATATGTTCAGGAGACATAGGAAGCAAAGTTATATTTTTATCTTTATGAACAAGAGTATACTGATTCGTCCTACCATGATGTACAGATTTTTTATCCAATTGCCATGGTCTACCAAGTAAAACGGAGCATGCTTGCATGGGTACCACATCACAATCAACATAATCAGAATATGTAGCAATGCTAAAGTGCACACGAGCAGTATGTGTTACCTTAACCTTGCCACTGTTGTTGAACCATTGGATGTAATAAGGATGAGGATGTGGTCTGGTAGTTAGAGACAGCTTCTCCACCATCTCCATGCTAGCCAAGTTGTTGCAACTCCCTCCATCGATGATGACGCAAACAGAACGCCCCTTCACAACTCCCTTTGTATGGAACAAGTTGTGCCTCTGATTTTGCTCAGCCTGTGTAACCTGCACACTCAGAACACGTTGAGCAACTAAACTTTCATACCTGTCAGCGTAGTCAGCAGCCATGTAGTGTGTCTCTTGTTCAGTCTCCTCTACACCTTGTTCTTCACTCGCAATAAGATCCAGGGTCTCCTCATCATAATCACTAGCGAAGTCATATCCACCATCCTCAGTAACAATCATCACACGCTTGGAAGGGCATTCTCTCGCATAGTGACCTCCACCCTTGCAACGACGACATATAACCTCATGTGTTTGCCCTGTGGATGCAATGGAAGAAGAAGAGCTATGTGCAGGCCCAGAGGGTGTGCTCCTCGCGGAGGGTGGGGCTGTCACACCCAAGATGCGATCCCATCCTTATTTTGGCATGAGGGCCTCGATAGGGATAGAAGTGCATCTCGTCGTTTCACAAGAATGGATATCATTACAAGTACATGTAAAGAAGAGATGAGTATATGGAGTTGGCTTACACTTGCCACAAGCTACATCAATATCAGATCAATACAACAACATATCCAAACATCATACAGAAGAGCAGGGTCCAACTACGGATGAAATCAAACGATAAAAAAGGCATCCATCCTTGCTATCCCAGCCTGCCGCCTGGAACCCATCCTAGATCGATGAAGAAGAAGAACTCCAAATCAAACAAAGCATCGCTCTCACGTCAAAGCATCGCATTACCTGTACCTGCAACTATTGTTGTAGTAATCTGTGAGCCACAGGGGACTCAGCAATCTCATTTCCAAGGGTATCAAGACTATTAAAGCTTAATGGGTGAGGCATGGTTAATTGGTGAGGCTGCAGCAAGCACTAAGCATTTATTTGACTGACTAACTTACGAGTACAAGAATAAAGGGGGATTATCATCGCATAAACGGACGTGAACTAATAATGATATCTAAGAGATCCTGAACAACTACTTACGAACAAACATAACCCCACAGTGTTCTCTCTCGGTTCAGAAATCACGAGAAGAGACGGTCACGGTTACGCACACGGTTCGTGTATTTTATTTGAGTTTACTTCAAGTTTGCTATGACCGGGTGTTAAACAAAGTTTCCAAGTTGCCATGTAATCGCAGGCACGGCTTTCCGAAAGATTTAACCCTGCAGGGGTGCTCCAACTCATCCATCACAAACTAACCACACGCCGCGGGAATAACCTCAACCACAAATCCCGTGATTTCCTAGGCAATTCTGTTGGAAAACCTCAACCTCGAGTTAGCCCGAAGTATTATCCGAATTCCTCGCACAAGACATTCGAGAAAGGTAAAACAAGTCCAGGAAGACCGCCCGACGTGTCGACGAACCCGATAGGAGTCGCGTATCTCGTTCTCAGGACACGACCGGATGAGCACAGCGTACAGTGGCCTGATAGACATCTCCCGAGTTGCCCCGGGTTGGCCCCGCACACGACTCTAGTTTGGACCAACACTCATGAGGAGCACTGGCCCGGGTTGTTGATTAAAGATCCTCGGGTTAATTACTCCCTATGCAGGTTTATTAGTTATTAGGCAAATGTAGTAACAAAGTTGGGTCTTGCCAGACAAGTTTTAATCTAAAACGAATGGTCAAGGGGGTCCCCATAACAACCCCGAGCATGTTAGGAGCGCAAAATATGGAACATAACACTGGTACACAAGTAACTAGGGCGGCAATAGTGAAATAAAACACCGAGCAAAAGGCCAAGCCTTCCACCTTTTACCAAGTATATATGTGCATTAAATTAAATAGCAATAATATTCTGATATATCAAAAATATCCATGTTGCACATGGAAACAACTTGCACCTACAACAAGCAACGCTATAAGAAGGGCTGAGCAAGTAGTAACATAGTCAAACAATGTTTTGCTGGCATGTGGAGGGGTTAGAGGCTTTTCATGGCAATTTGGGAGGCTAGACAACAAGTGGTAGGTAGCAAGACAGCGATAGAAACGAGACAACTAGCATGGCAATGATAGTAATGGTATCCAGGGAAATGGTCATCTTGCCTGAGATCCCGCTTGGAAGAAGAATGAATCCGTGAAGTAGACGAACCACGTAGTCCAACGGATCCTCACACTCCGAACGCTTTCGGAACTCTATCGAGAAGAAGCAATCCAAAAACAACAATCAACACATGATCAACACCACAACTTATGCATGACATGATGTGCGAACAAACATGATGCATGTCCGGTTTAATTATGCAAGGCATGGCAATCACAACAAACAAATACTACACATTAAGTGAAGCTCAATATGCAACGAGTTGCATATTGACAAAACTCCACGTTCGAATTATTTAGTTCACTCTCGATAGGTGCACGACAATATTAAATGTTATTAAACATGGCAAGAGGTGAAACATAATGAAACTACACTATCTAGGCATCTTAAATGAGGTCGGGAACAATCTATAGCATTTCCGAAACGACCCCATGTGTTAATTTCGAAATTGGTCCAGATCTGAACTAAACATGTTTTTTATTTATTAAACAGGGAAATAAAATGAACAATGAGATACTACTCGTCATTTTAGTCGATTTACATATATAGAACGTTTGAAACGGAGCTACGGTCTAAAAGATATGACAAACACAAGGTAAATATGTCATGAATGCAAAATGCATGCCATTGACCACCACAAACTTTTCAAAACATGGATGCAACATGATATTATAAAACTACATGAAATTCTAGACAAGTTTCATATATGGCATGTCCAAAACGGAGCTACGGTTCAACCACAACAACCAACACAAGTTTAAGTTGAAATCTGTTCTAAACAGCAAGATAGCATATTGCACACATGAAAACAACAAGCCACAAGATCCTAATTTGGACAGACTAATCATGGGGCAGTAGCATATAACACGCACTTCATTTTATCTTCACATATCATACTCAAAAGAGTCATGGATCACATGGTAGGAAGCTCACAACATGGCAATAAAATATAGCAAATTAGGACTTGGTGAAAATAATAGGTTTTAGCATAGCAGATTTTCATGAAGGCATATTGGCAGCACTGAAACTATATGCTACAGGGCATATCATGGCATGAAAATTTATAGCATGGTAGAGGGCAGGATGCACTACAATTCATATCATGGTGTCAAGGTCTAATTATGCATAGAATCATGGCTAGCATCAACACAACATGGCATTGTGAAGAAACAGATTCTCAGACTTAGTGAAAATTAGACTAGACATGAGCAGTAGTTTTCAACAGATTGACATATTGGACAACAGCAATAACTATGTTGCAAATCCTATACATGGCAACAAATGGTACAACCTGGTAGACAACAACATGCTTAACAAAAGACTCCTTTGGAGCAACCACAAAAGACCCCTAGAACACTAGCAAATCACATGGCAACATGGCAACAAAATAACAGTTCAGACTTAGTGAAAATTTAGCTATCTCCCAAACAGCAATTTTGACTAGGCATGTTGACATGGCAATAACAGTAGCTTAACAATCCTCTATGAGCACGGCATGGACACTAACATCAAGAAGACATGGCACACTTCAAATCATACCATTGGCTCAATTACATAGGATGCATAGTTTGCTTAATATGAGCACCGCAAAATGGAACTCTACGTTAACAGATTTCAGTTTTAACGCGATAGCAACTTGAGAGCATGATAATGAAGTTCTACTTAGCAACCAGAGGCATGGCATCAAAGTACACATCACATAGAGCAATTCTCATGAAGAAGCCATATGCAAAAGGTCTATGGTTTTGATGCAATCATCCACGCAAGTTTGAATAAAACAACAGATTTCAGATTACGACGATATGAACTTTTTCAACACATTTTACAGCACCTGTATGAACTCTAATGCACATGCAAATGATGCTATCATGTAGAGCACGAAAAGTAGATGCATCTAGATATATAATTCACCACAATCGGATTAACATGCACTAAGTTAGGGCCCACACAAAATGGTAACATGCTAAAAACTGGGCACTCCCTTGGGACTTACAAAATTTCTCACTTGACTATGGCTGGACAGGGAGGTTTCGGGACGGGGTAGTACTGGCGCGGGCGTTTGGATTGGCGCATCGGGCGGTCCGGGCGGGGGCGTGGACGGAGTCGTCCCGGCCGGAGTTGAAGGAGGAGGTCGGCCATGGCAGTTGCTCCGGCGACGGGAGGCACCGGCAAGCGCGGGAACTGGCGGACGAGGCTGAGGGCGACGGATCCGGGCGGCGCTAGCCCAGATCTAGCCGGAGGCGAGGCGGCGGCGGCAGGCGGAGGTCCGGCGGCAACGGCCGAAGGCGCCGGCTACGGGTTGAGGAGGCGGTCCGTTGGGGCTCCGGCGCGATGCGGCTCGGGCGGAGGCGATGGGGGGGGGACGCGGGCTCGGGCGCAGCGAACGGAGGCGGGGTCGCGGCCTCCGGTGGGGCGGCGGCTTGCCGGCGGCGTTCTCCGGCGAGGCGAGCGTCAGCGGCGAGGAGCTCTGGCAGGAGCTCGCGGGAGGAGTGAGCGGGTCGCAGGGCGGCGGCGGGGCGCGCTCGGGCCGGCTCGTGCCCGGGCGGGCCGGCTGCGGGCCACGGCGGGCCGCGGTGGGGGCTGGCTGCGCGCTCGGGAGGAGAGAGAGGGTTGGGGCGACGTGGCAGGCTCCCGTTGGCCGAGATAGGCGGCTCCGGCGGCTCAGGTGGCGGCCGGCCCTTCAGGTCTGTGCCAAGTGGCGGCGGGGTGGTTGGCCCACACTGAAAACGAGGAGGGGGATGGTGGCGGCTGGGTAGGCTAGGGTTTTACCCCAAAATTGGTAAGGGGAGTTGTCTATTTATAGACAGTGGCTTTTAGGGTTGGTTTTTGCACCGTTTTCGGACCGTCGGATTACAATCGGGCGGTCCGAAATAGAGGGGTAGGCTAGGTTCGTTTAGGTGGGCTGTGTAGTGGTGTTGGGCTAAGAAGAGAGGGAAGGTTGTGGCCCGTGAAAGTGGTTTTAAAACACCGAAAACGTCCGATATAAACCGATGACGGTGCCGCTACGGTCGACCGTTCGGGTATCAAACGACCTCTGATTGGGACGAACTTTGGCAGGCGGTCTACCTACAATAGAACAAGACCGCACGCCAAGTTTCGACCCAATCCGAGAATATTTTTCGCGCACTTTAAAAACATTTTTTAACAATTCCGCGGGCGCGTGTGTGTGGTTGGTCTCGAAACGGTCGACGACACGAACGGAGAGAACCGGCGACTACGAACGGATGCAAGTTTTTCGAAAACGAATGATGATGTTATGCAGATGATGCGATGATGAATGCGACAACCAAACGAATCACACGACGACAATGGAATAAAAGGGGAATCTTCTGGAGCGGCGGTCTCGGGCTGTTACAAGTCTCCTCCACTTACAAGAGATCTCGACCCGAGATCATAGAATGAGAAGGGGAAGAGAAAGAGGAAAGGCAGAGGTAAAGCTTTGTTGCTTCTCTGACAAACGAGTGAAACCAACGAACCTTGAAGGATGCAAAGAGATGAAGAATGGCACGAGGCACAGACATGAATTCAAAAGAAATTTGGGCAGCACTTCGGTAGGAAAGAGAAGAAAACTTGATAAGATGGAAAGAATTTTAAAAGAGGACACAACACACCGGTTAAATGGATAAGCAAGAAGAGAACATGATCTGAGATGATGGTCGAAGAGAGCACATCACAATGCCTCCTGAACAAAAGAATAGGAACTAGATCTTGGAGAGAAGAGAACGGAGAAGAAAATGACAACTTCTACCACAATTGAATTAGAAAAACATCGTTACAAGGAAGGATTGAACGGAGTTGTTGGAAATTTAACAACGAAAAGAATGAGCTTGTTGTGGGCTTATGGAAACCATCCCAAATTATGAGGTGACAACCGGCCACAACAGAAACAATTGATTGCTTGGGAGCAACAAGACATGCAAACTTCTTACGCCAAGAGGAGGGGGAGAAAACTTGGATAATGATAAGCACCATGATAGCAACAATCCTTAGGAAACGCTTTAGGTGAAATCCAATCCAAGATAACTCCAAGGAAGAAAATGATGGGTTTGAATATCTCATTCTTGCCAAATTCTCTTCGGGACTCCTCGTGACTCAAGAATGATATAACACCATCTCAAAAGATTGAGAGAAAGAATCACACTTGAAATGCAAGATAAAGAATACTTGAGAAACCACCACAAGAATCTTGAAGAACACCTTGAGAATGAAAGAAATCTTTGATGAACCACCATGAAGGACTTCTTGGAGAACACCGGAATGAAAGGATGATAGAAAGAATTGAAGGTTGCAAAAGAACAAGATTGAGGCCTTGCAAAGATTTAGATGGAGCTTCACGAAGATATACTCGAGAAAATTTGGAACTCCGGAAAAGAAATGATGAGTGTCGGTGTCAAAACCGGTGGATCTCGGGTAGGGGGTCCCGAGCTGTGAGACTAGGATCGATGATAACAAGAGACGAAGGGGACAAGGTTTTACCCAGGTTCGGGCCCTCCTATGGAGGTAATACCCTACGTCCTGCTTGATTATATTGATAGTAAGGGGATTACAGAGTTGATCTACCACGAGATCGAGTAACTAAACCCTAGTTGAGTTATGTTGTCCTACAACCTAAAACCCTCCGACTTATAAAGACGCCAGGGGTCCCTAGGGTTTACACATGGTCGGTTACACGTCGAAGGGATAAACATGCCTATTCACTACTCCAAACGTGGAGGACAAGCCACGATTCTCGAAGCTTCCTTCTTGGAGATGAGGTCTTCAATTCTTCCAGTATTCGGCAAGTGGCCCATACAGTCCGGCCCATAAGACATAGGCCGGCCTCCCGAGGACCCCTTAAACCAGGACTCCCTCAATGAGCACTTGGGATAAGGAATTGATATCATGACCAACCTCCAGAAGAAGGATTGAAATCACCTTGATTAAGAAGAATAAGAATTATGTTATGCTTATCCTTCATCAAGTTAAATTGATGACAAGCAACGGATTTGGCATACTACTTATTCTTCTGAAAATATTGAAGAGAGATATAGCACGAACTTGAAGAAGTCTTCAACACAACGTCGGAAAGGATTTGAAGCGAATGAGAATACTTCGAACGAATGGATATGCATACGAACGAAGAGATCACGATCCACTAAAAGAAAACTTGAACGAAGCACCGGAATACTTGAGATACGAACGAAGAGACAACCATTGAGAAGAATTTGAGAACGAAAGCTGAAAGTTGAGAGCGAAGAAATCTTCTGAAATGATGGCCTTCGGAGGATCGACAAATGAAAACAACTCTGAAATGCTCCGGATAGATATGGGAGGAATTTCTCATGATCGAAACAATTTTTTATAGGATAACACGAAGCTAAAACCATGAATCTTCGGAAGAACGGACAAAGATTTAAGAGAAACTCTCCTTCGGCCTTCGAAGCTGAGAAACACAATGAAGAACACCACCACGGATTACTGAGATACTCCGGAATGATGAAGGAAGAAATGTTGAGCCAATGATGAAAATGATTTAGAAGCGATCTTCGAGAAGGAATATGACTGATGGAATTCATTCTTACGTCATATTTGAATGGAAATTGAGATCTCCGAAAAAGATTAGAAGAGCCAGGTAAGATCCTGGGGAAAAACCTGTGGGATATGGGCCCACTCAACAGAAACCACCGTTGAAACAATTGCTTAGAAGAGAGATTGCACCGGTACAAATTAAGAACTTGATGAGGATGAGAACCTCGAAACACTTAAGAGGATTTGAACGATAACACGAATCTTCTCAGATATCTTCAGCACTCCGGATAGAATAAAGAGAGATGAATAAAAGAGAGAGGCTTGGACAAGAATTCCCATATGAAAAACATTTAACGAATGAAAATAATATGATGAACACCGAAAGCTTGAATTGAATCCACCGGGGAAGAAAATGTAGACGAAGAATGATGAACTTAGCACTTGAGCATCTTCACCACGAATCACCGGACACAATACGGAAGAAATGATAGTGGAAGCATCAATGAAGAGAAAGGCACTTGCATGAGAATTTAATTATTGACGAAAAAGGGCGGGAGGGTGGGAAAAAAACAAGGACAACTCAGATATATGAAAAGAACTCCGGAAGAAATAAGAGGATAGATCGTGCTAATATTGGAAGGGATTCAATTCACTTGAAGAGAAGCACTCCGGATGGAAAGGAATTACATGACAACTCCGGTTGAACAAAAGGATTAGCGCTCCCATAGGAAATATGAGAACATCGCTTAGGAAAAATATGAAATCACCACTTGTCATCGAAGCAACTCGAATTACCACACTACAAAACAAATCAAAGGATGAGGCTTTCGAATTAAGCCGGAAACAAATGCATAACCCATTTGCATTTGTTGGAAGGACAATCCTAGGTAACTACTTGAATTCCCTCCTAAGAACTCCCGAAATTTTTCTAGTTATGCAATCTGGTCCAACGGATACACGGATAAATTACTGAATAAACACTCAACTCCTAGCAATAATAATACCCACCGTGTATCACATCCGTCAACACACAACTAGAGAAACCTCGGAAACTCATCTACCTCAGACCCTCGTAATCACAATGATACTAAACATGGCAGTACATGTGATCCCGCTCCCCAGTACTGGGTGCCGCCACACTCTTCGCACCATGAATAGTATTGAAGCAATTTCGAACATCCGCGTCCTGAGATACTAAGGAAACTGAACGATAGCGATGTGTCAAGAACCCCTTGGAGCTCAACTCCTCGGGTCCAATCCATACGTACGGGAGGCACCAAGAATAGACTTCCGGTCACATCGACATCATAGAGGTATCAAAATACCCGCGTGATCCTAAAAATTTTGAGTGGGAAGAGGGGAAGAATTAAAATTCCTATGTACCGGAGCATAGAAGAGGAGTAAAAAGAATCCTACTCTCCGATATATAACTAGACTTAAAACAGTTTTTCACTAGACTCGACTCGGCCAAAGTTCGATCAATCAAGGGGGCTCCTAGGTCGGTACAGGCCCTGATACCAACTTGTCACGCCCAAGATGCGATCCTATCCTTATTTTGGCACAAGGGCCTCGACAGGGATAGAAGCGCATCTCGTCGCTTAGCAAGAATGGATATCATTACAAGTACATGCAAAGAAGAGATGAGTATATGGAATTGGCTTACACTCGCCACAAGCTACATCAATATCACATCAATACAACAACATATCCAAACATCATACAGAAAAGTAGGGTCCGACTACGGATGAAATCAAACGATAAAAAAGACATCCATCGTTGCTATCCCAGGCTGCTGCCTGGAACCCATCCTAGATCGATGAAGAAGAAGAACTCCAAATCAAACAAAGCATCGCTCTCACGTCAAAGCATCGCATTACCTGTACCTCTAACTGTTGTTGTAGTAATCTGTGAGCCACAGGGGACTCAGCAATCTCATTTCCAAGGCTATCAAGACTATTAAAGCTTAATGGGTGAGGCATGGTTAAGTGGTGAGGCTGCAGTAAGCACTAAGCATTTATTTGAGTGGCTAACTTACGAGTACAAGAATAAAGGGGGATGATCGTCGCATAAATGGACGTGAACTAGTAATGATCTCTAAGAGATACTGAACACCTACTTACGAACAAACATAACCCCACCGTGTTCTCTCTCGGTTCAAAAATCTCGAGAAGAGACAGTCACGGTTACGCACACGGTTGGTGTATTTTATTTGAGTTTACTTCAAGTTTGCTATTACCGGGTCTCAAACAAAGTTTCCAAGTTGCCACGTAACCGCGGGTACGGCTTTCCGAAAGATTTAACCCTGCAGAGGTGCTCCAACTCATCCATCACAAACTAACCACACGCCACAGGAATAACCTCGACCTTGAATCCCGTGATTTCCTAGGCAATTCCGTTGGAAAACCTCAACCTCGAGTTAGCCCGAAGTATTATCGGAATTCCTCTCGCAAGACATCCGAGAAAGGTAAAACTAGTCCAGCAAGACCGCCCGACGTGTCGACGAACCTGATAGGAGCCGCGTATCTCGTACTCAGGACACGACCGGATGAGCACAGCGTATAGTGGCCTGATAGACATCTCTCGAGTTGCCCCGAGTTGGCCCCGCACACGACTCTAGTTTGGACCAACACTCATGAGGAGCACTGGCCCGGGTTGTTGATTAAAGATCCTCGGGTTAATTACTCCCTATGCAGGTTTATTAGTTATTAGGCAAATGTAGTACCAAAGTTGGGTCTTGCCAGACAAGTTTTAATCTAAAATGAATGGTCAAGGGGGTCCCCATAACAACCCCGAGCATGTTAGGAGCGCAAAATATGGAACATAACACCGGTACACAAGTAACTAGGGCGGCAAAAGTGGAACAAAACACCGAGCAAAAGGCCAAGCCTTCCACCTTTTACCAAGTATATATGTGCATTAAATTAAATAGCAATAATATTGTGATATATCAAAAATATCCATGTTGCACATGGAAACAACTTGCACTTGCAACTAGCAACGCTATAAGAAGGGCTGAGCAAGCGGTAACATAGCCAAACAATGTTTTGCTGGGATGTGGGGGGTTAGAGGCTTTTGATGGCAATTTGGGAGGCTAGACAACAAGTGGTAGGTAGCGAGACAGCGATAGAAACGAGACAACTTGTAGGATCGAAAGTATGTCTAGAGGGGGGTGATTAGACTACTTGAGCAAATAAAAATTCTACCTTTTCCCAATTTTAAGTGTTGGCAGATTTTAGCAATGATAGCAATTCAAGTACACCCTACACATGCATGTCTAAGAGTATAGCAGCAGAAAGTAACAACAAGCATATGTAGTAAAAGGTAGGAAGGAAGATCAAACGCAATTTGAAGACACGAAGATTTTTCCCGTGGTTCCAATAGGTGGTGCTATTGTACGTCCACGTTTATGGAGTCTTCAACCCACGGAGGGTAGCGGTCGTGAGAGTCCGCGGAGGGCTCCCATAAGGGTCCACGAAGTAGCAACCTTGACTATTCCATAACGGCTTCCATCCACGAAGGACTAGCCTCACTATGGGTAGATCTTCACGAAGTAGGCGATCTCCTTGCCCATACAAACTTCTTGGTTCAACTCCACAACACGAAGTAGGAGGCTCCCAAGAGACACCTAACCAATCTAGGAGGCACCACCCTCCAAAAGGTAATAGGCTCGGCAATGTCGATGAACTCCTTGCTCTTGTGCTTCAAGATGATAGAGTCCTCAACACACAATCACTCTCTCACAGATTTGGCTTTGGTGGAAGAGATTGATTTGGTGGAAAGCAACTTGGGGAGGCTAGAGATCAAGATTCATATGGTAAGAATGGAATAGCTTGATCTCAACACATGAGTAGGTGGCTCTCTCTCAGAAAATAGGATGGGGCAAGTATGGAATAGTTCTGAGTGCTTCTCTTTCGAGTGGGTGGTGGTGAAGGGGTATATATAGGCATCCCCAAAAATCCAACCGTTACACCTAAAGTGATCAACTCGGTGACACCGAAGTGTAAAACTCGGTGGTACCGAAGTGACCAAAAGACAGTAACTTTTGAATCTCGGTGAGACCGATACATAACTCTTGGTGGTACCGATCAGATGACCAACGGTCAGAATGCACAACTCGGTGAGACCAATTCTCAATTTTCGGTGGTACCAATTCTTGACAACGGCTAACCAAAGAGTTGGTCCAAAAACTCGGTGAGACCGATTCACAAAACTCGGTGGTACCTATTCTTGAGAATGGCTAACCAGGAAGTTGGTCCAAAACTTGGTGAGGCCGATTGGCAAAACTCGGTGGTACCGATGCTTGAAAATGGCTAACCAGAAAGTTGGCAACTGAACTCGGTGGCACCAAAGTGGAATGTTGGTAGTACCGAGATGGGTTTGGCTAAGGATCTGTCTAGGGTTTGAATCTCGGTGATACCGAATAGGAATTGTTGGTCTTACCGATGTTAGTGATAGGGTTCTAGATAGAGTATTTGTGGAAGAGCTTGTGGGTGTTTTTGGTGACTATCACTTGTGCACGTGGAGCATCTTGTTCACCAACAGTACCTTACCCCCTTTTAATAGTATTGGCTTTCCTATGGACTCAAAGTGATTTCTCACAAAGTAAAATGTTGAGTCCTCTTGCTTGAAGCTTTGCCAATCCATTTCCTTTCATCTAGGGGTTTCTCCACAATCCTTTTGCCAACCTATCATTGAACTTTTCCTGAAATATACTTAGTGGAAACATTAGTTCAATGACATATATGTTGTTATTAATTACCAAAACCACCAAGGGAGCAAATGTGCTTTCAATCTCCCCCTTTTTGGTAATTGATGACAACATATAGATCAAAGCTTCGACATATGATATAATCAATGAATATAATCGTCGCTTTGAGAAGTGTGTGATAAGCAAGAGCTCCCCCTAAATTTGTGCATTATTTTGAATTTGCGTTTGAATGCAAATGCACAATCGATTAGGTACATGGGGAACTCTTTCATGTCACATACAACTTGGTGGTGTGCGAGAATAATAAGAATGAATATCATAGCACAACACAATCAAGCAAAGGTGAATGATCATTTCATAAGCATCACAAGGATAGGAAATAGTAGCAATACACATCAAGTGTATGATCAAACACCAACAAAGTTTAACACAACCAAACCAAAAGATAGCAAATGTTTTGAAAAGGCGATAAAAGGCAACGCTTTCTCTCTCTCGAAGCCTAAAGATCTATATACATCTTCTCCCCCTTTGGCAACAAGTTACCAAAAAGTTCAAAGGTATATATCTAAGCGCTCTTCTGGGGCTGATCTCCTCCGGTAGCTAATGAAGGAGTCGAGAGAACGGCATCAGCGAAGATGTCTGCAGACGTCATGGATGGAGTCGGTGTAGCAACTGGAGGAAATGGAGGAGCTAATGGAGCTGAAGAAGCTATAGCAGGTGCTGATGAAGAAGGTCGCAACTCTGGAGCTGGCACTGTAGCTGATCTAGCCTGAATAGTGAACTGAGTGCTTGGCCTGAGAGGTGCACGATCCTCATCATCATCATCATCATCATCATCTGTAGAGTGAGGGCTAGGCACTGCGTCAACTTCCTTCTTGAGCTCATTCACAGTCACTGTGAGCTCATCCATCTTGTTGTTGAGAATATGGAATTTATTGTCAACAATCCTCGAGAGGCTCGCCTGGTTCTTCAATATGTCGCTGATGTCCTTCTGCATGCTGAGCACATAGCTAAGTAGGAGATCCATCTGCTCACTCCTAGACCTTGGCACCTGAGAACTGGAGTCTCAGGCAGCCTCTGCATGTGCATGTGCTGTAGCTGAGGTGGGATGATCTGGGTCCATCACCACAATGTTGTCTTCTAGCTCTGGCAATAGTGGCAAATGTGGTCGGTCAAGTGCAAATATGTGCTTCTCCAACTTGGAGTTGATAAGCATCTGGATATAGGGTGCATAGCAACATGAGCGCTTCTGATCAGTAGCAACCCTCTTCACTGTCTCCACTATCAGATCCATCGCTCTGAATCTTGTATGTTGATCTAGATGGAGCAGCATGTTAATGGAATATCCTCTTATCATCTTCTCATCTCCAGACTTAGGCATCAAGGTATGCCTCAAGATAGTGTTGATCGTGCGTAGACTAGCCTGGAGGAAGTAAATGGATCCTAGCTTGTGAGACTTCACATGTGCAACATGAATCTCATTGTACATGTTCTTCATGGCATTGTGGCTTGCCTTGGGCTCATTCTATACATTAATTTCACCATCGTCCACCTCTGGGACTCCTAAGATGGCAGCCCACTCCTCAACTGTGGATTCATATCTTGCACCTTCAGTCATCCACACAATTCTACCATCTCCATAGAAATGAGCAGTGGAGTAGGATTGCATGATCATTTCATCATTCCAAGCAATAAACTCCTTACCAACAAACTTATCTAGACCAATGCAGTGGAAGTTGTCTTGCACACTTGGGAAGTAATCCTCATTATCCTTGATGTACTTCCAGTCCACATATCTCATATCACTCACAGCAGGGCTCTTGTCAAGCAAAATTGTTTCATAGAAGTCTTGTTGTTCTTTTGTAGAGAACCTGTAGTCCACAGCAGTCTTCCTCCTCTGTGAATATGGATCAACAGCTCTCCACTCTCTCAAACCTGAGTCCTTCCTTTTCTTCATATCCTCAGCAATCAAGTGGCTGGCATTGTGCTCTGGAAGGTGTGGTCTTAGCTTCATCAAAGTTGACATAGCATCATCCTCAGCTTCCCTAAAAGCAGAAATCTTGTTCTTGCTAGAAGCTGGGATATCTCTGGAGAACTTCTTGGGTTTATCTGCAGCAGCCTTCTTGGGGGCAGTCTTGGTGCCTTTGGATGATGTATCCTTAGGCATAGCATCAGCCATGAGCTTCTTCTTCTTCTTAGGAGGAGCCTTGGCAGCTGGCTCTTCTTCCTCATCTAGATACTCTGGAGTAGAAGGAAGAACTTTAGCTTTAACAAATCTTGTCCTTTCTCTCTTCTTCTCCCCAGCGTTCTTAGGCATAGACTTCTTGGAGGGCTCAACAGTCATTGTTGCCTTGGCACTCTCTGGTGCTCTCACTAACCCTGAGCTAGCATACTCTTTCCTTATAGCCTTCTTCTTGGATGAAGAGGTAGCAGCAGTGTTCTTGGCAGCATCATCTTTCTTGGACAGCTCCTCAGGTATGAAATCTTCATCCTCCTCATCAGAATTGAGCTTTCTCCTTTCCCTAGTTGCAGCCTTGGGCAGATCAGGTGAGCTAGGAACATCATCATAGCTCTCATCAGGACTAGTGCCTGAGCTCATGTCAACATTCTTCTCTCTGAAATCATTCTGGCTATCATCTGAACCTGACATCTCTGACCCTATGAAATAGAGTATAGAAGAGTGGATGGGTTGAGTCATCACAAAATTGCAGAAGATTTTCTCAAATTTGAACTAAAAATTTCTTAAGATTTGCATTCTGACGGTGAATTTCGGTACTACCGATGCAAACTTTTCGGACCCACCGAGACAAACAACCTGCTAAACAGAAACTTGGCACCACTTTTAGTGAGACCAAAAATGGGCACTCGGTTTCACCGAGGTTGTTCTCAGTCGACCAAAAAAGGGAATCGGTGAAGCCGATTCTTTTGCTTAGGTTTCACCGAGATTCAAGTCGCGGACGGCAAACCCTAAAATATCGTTCGTTCTCTAGTCTAATGAAGTTTCTTGTGGATAGATCAATCTCAAACTTTGGCTTATCGATGGAAAAGTCCTAATGCGCAAGATTCGAAGAGGGGAGCGCATGAGGGGTCGGAATCGTACCCTAACTTGGTGACGATCTCGCTACGGCGGCGACGAGGTGAAGATCCCGTCGACGGCGTGGACTTCCAATGGCGGAGGTGCTCGGGAAGACGAAGGCGACGACGGTCCTTGTTCGGCAGCTAGGGTTTTGGAGGGGATGATGTTTGAGGAACTAATTTCAAAAGTCGGGTCTGCCTCTTTATATACCCATGGCTGTCGGTGACACCGGTTCTAACTTTTCGGTGTCACCGAGTTTCGCTACTGTCAGCTGACAGGGAAACTCGGTGTAACCGAGAAGATGGAATCGGTGATACCGAGTGTGAAAAACAGATCAACCCTAGGCATTCGGTGATACCGAGAATTTGGTATTGGTTCCACCGAGATGCACTTGGGAGGTTTTAATGGTCAGTCCTTTGTCGATACGGAACTCCGAGTGCTCCTCACACAGAGAGATCGAAAAGTCCTTGTTCAAATTTTGTGATGCAGCAAGAATGGAATATGAGACGAGAAAGCATAGATAGCTAGAGAGTGGTCCTAGGCATTCTTGTCCATCCAATTGGAAAAAGAAAAATCAAAAGCCAAATAGCAACAATTGGATGTCCTCGAATGGTTAAAGAAATGCAGACCAACATGCTCACTCAATAAGATGTCAAATGAAATCATGGCAAACATGAACATACATACTAGCATCTATCAAGCATTTTGGCGATGACGGAGTCATCTATATATGAGTATATTGACTTAGGAGCCAAGTAAGAATACTTGATCATAGGTCATACTCATCGTTTAAGCACAAGTGGGGTTACCACTTTTACATAAAGCATTTAATGTTGTCACATACTATGAGATGCTTTAACTCAAGTATTAGAGTAAATCTCCCCCTTGATGTGACATCCCCCCATAGGAGGGATAAACTAACCTTGGGTTTGTCGTAGAAGACTTCATGTGGGTGATGTAGTGGTCGATGCTCAAGGTTGATGAAGATCACCAAGAGTTGGGAGCATCCTTCTTGTTTCCTTACTCTTCTCACCTACATGGGTTAGTCCCAACATACAAGAGACAAATACAAGGATATCTATGGACATGGAGTGCAAAACATACATGATGATGTCCATGGATTTGTTGATTACCTTGTCCCTTGCTTACCTTTGAGGGAATGTGTGACTCCTTGAACTATTGCATGATGTTGACAATGATTGCAACTAGTTCTTGCCAATAATGAATGTGAGTGAATTTCATTGGCGGAGTCACCCCTCAAGAACTTCTCTAGTTCTTCTTCTTGGGGACCCACATCAACTTGATGGGGATCCTTGGTGTTGAAGTGGCACTTGTAGAAGTTGAGCTTGAAGTAGCCTTGGGAACCCACTCCACCAAAGCTTGGGATTCATCTTCATATGAGTCAATGTCCTCTTGAAGCTTGTCCTTGCCCTTGAGCTTGTGGTCTTGTGGTGGAAGGTCATCTTGAGTGTTTGTTCCCTTGGGAAGAGTATGTTCATACTTCTCCCTTTGAGGAACAAACTTGGGCTTGGGGTATTGACCTTCTTCCCATTCAACTCCATTAGTGTTGAAGTAGCCAATGCCATGGTTCTTCCGGTATCCTCCGTTCTTGCGTACAATCTCCTCAAATTACTTACACCCGGCAAGACTCTTGTAGATACCTTTCTCTATAATTCCTTTCAATAAATCGTTTTCTTGCTCAAGTGTAACTTCGCTAAGAGAATCATCATTAATGGAATCAATAGAACTACTAGAAGCAACATCATTAGATTTAGCATTTTTATTGTTGCTACTAGATGAAGAACCTTTCTTGCCTTTGTTACTAGTTTGTCTAGGTTTAACTTGTGGCATGAATGTAGACAAGAGTAATCGTTTGGCTAGATAAGATGAAGTCTTCTTTCGGAGATCGTCATTGATAGCTTTAAGAAACTCATGTCCTTGCTCCAAGGTGAGCTTCTCGAAGCGTAGCTTCTCATGAGTCCTTACAAGCTCTCTATGATCTTCGAGAGTAGATGCATGGGCTAACTTAAGAGTGTTTAATTCTTTAGTTAGTTGTTCTATTCTCATCTTATCATCATCAACCGACTTATCTTGACTAGCATGAAAATTATCAAGTTCATTTTGACTAACATCACTAGTTTTATCAAAGAGCAAGTCATCATCACCAAGTAAATCATCTTCATTACTATTGAAATCAAGATACTCGGGGTGTGATACCTTGGGGCATTTAGCCATGAAGCAACTTCCACTCCCTTCATTTGGTGAATCAAATAGATGATAGGAGTTGGTAGTCACTAGTGCAAGTCCAGCAACACCTTCATCTTGACTATAGTCGGAGTTCGAGTGATAGCTTCTCTCGGTCGTTGTTGTCGGATTCGGAGCCGGAAACCCATTCACCAACATGAGCTTGATGTCTTCTTCTTGATTAGCTCTTGGTGTACTTGTCCTTCTTCTCCGAGTCCCTACTTCTCCTTGAGGGTCTTCATTCATAACGATCATCTCTACTCCTTCTCTCTCTTTGAGGTGATTCATTCCTTGAGCTTCGTCTTCTAGGTGACTCTTCTCTTCGTTTGTAGGGAGCCGTGCACACATTGGAGTAGTGTCCGGGCTTCCCACAATTGTAGCAGTTTCGGTCACGACTTGACAAACACTTCTCTTCATATCTTGAGTTGGAGCTTTGTTCTTTGCTTCTATTCTTGTAGAACTTGTTGAATTTCTTGACCATGAGGCTTATCTCTTCATTGGTGACAAGGTTGTCGCTTAAAGTTGTGGGAGCATCACTTGTGGCTTTGTAAGCACACCTAGACTTGTTGTGAAGCTCTTCTTTGTCTTTGAGTGTCATCTCATGAGCAACAATCCTTCCAATGACTTCCGTAGGCTTGAGATCTTTGTAGTTGGGCATCATTTGGATCAATGTGCACACGGTGTCGTATCTCTCATCCAAAGCTATAAGTATCTTCTTGATGATGAATTTGTCGGTCATTTCTTCGCTTCCTACGCCGGCAATCTCATTTGTGATGAGAGCTAGCCTAGAGTACATCTCTGCGACTCCTTCACCATCCTTCATCTTGAACTTGTCAAGCTGACTTTGAAGAACATCCAACTTGGATTCTCTCACGGATTCGGTACCTTCATGCATATCAACCAAAGTGTCCCAAATCTCTTTTGCATTCTCAAGACGGCTGATTTTGTTGAATTCTTCGGGGCATAGGCAGTTGAAGAGAATGTCACATGCTTGAGCGTTGTATTGCAACATCTTCAATTCATCTGTGGTTGCTTCACGATCCGGTTCCTTTCCATCACCAAAGAATTCACCTTGCAAGCCAACACGAACAACAGCCCAAACGGCAGGGTTATGACCAAGAATATGCATTTTCATTTTGTGCTTCCAACTAGCAAAATTTGTGCCATCAAAGTACGGACCTCTACGGTGAAAATTTCCCTCACTACACGCCTTACTCTCCTAGGTTGTGAGACCAATGCAATGGAGACCAATCCTCTGATAGCACTTGTAGGATCGAAAGTATGTCTAGAGGGGGGTGATTAGACTACTTGAGCAAATAAAAATTCTACCTTTTCCCAATTTTAAGTGTAGGCAGATTTTTGCAATGATAGCAATTCAAGTACACCCTACACATGCATGTCTAAGAGTATAGCAGCGGAAAGTAACAACAAGCATATGTAGTAAAGGGTAGGAAAGAAGATCAAACGCAATTTGAAGACACGAATATTTTTCCCGTGGTTCCGATAGGTGGTGCTATCATACGTCCATGTTTATGGAGTCTTCAACCCACGGGGGGTAACGGTCGCGAGAGTCCACGGAGGGATCCACCCATAAGGGTCCATGAAGTAGCAACCTTGACTATTCCATAACGGCTTCCGTCCACGAAGGACTAGCCTCACTATGGGTAGATCTTCACGAACTAGGCGATCTCCTTGCCCGTACAAACTTCTTAGTTCAACTCCACAACACGAAGTAGGAGGCTCCCAAGCGACACCTAACCAATCTAGGAGGCACCACCCTCCAAAAGGTAATAGGCTCGGCAATGTCGATGAACTCCTTTCTCTTGTGCTTCAAGATGATAGACTCCTCAACACACAATCACTCTCTCACAGATTTGGCTTTGTTGGAAGAGATTAATTTGGTGGAAAGCAACTTGGGGAGGCTAGAGATCAAGATTCATATGGTAGGAATGGAATAGCTTGATCTCAACACATGAGTAGGTGGATCTCTCTCAGAAAATAGGATGGGGCAAGTATGGAAAAGTTCTGAGTGCTTATCTTTCGAGTGGGTGGTGGTGAAGGGGTATATATAGGCATCCCCAAAAATCCAACCGTTACACCTAGAGTGACCAACTCGGTGACACCGAAGTGTAAAACTCGGTGGTACCGAAGTGACCAAAAGGCAGTAACTTTTGAATCTCGGTGAGACCGATACATAACTCTCGGTGGTACCGATCAGATGACCAATGGTCAGAATGCACAACTCGGTGAGATTGATTCTCAATTTTTGGTGGTACCAATTCTTGACAACGGCTAACCAGAGAGTTGGTCCAAAAACTCGGTGAGACCGATTCACAAAACTCGGTGGTACCGATTCTCGAGAATGGCTAACCAGGAAGTTGGTCCAAAACTCGGTGAGACCGATTGGCAAAACTCGGTGGTACCGATGCTTGAAAATGGCTAACCAGAAAGTTGGCAACTGAACTCGGTGGCACCGAAGTGGAATGTTGGTACTACCGAGATGGGTTTGGCTAAGGATCTGTCTAGGGTTTGAATCTCGGTGATACCGAATAGGAATTGTTGGTCTTACCGATGTTAGTGGTAGGGTTCTAGATAGAGTATTTGTGGAAGAACTTGTGGGTGTTTTTGGTGACTATCACTTGTGCACGTGGAGCATCTTGTTCACCAACAGTACCTTACCCCCTTTTAATAGTATTGGCTTTCCTATGGACTCAAAGTGATTTCTCACAAAGTAAAATGTAGAGTCCTCTTGCTTGAAGCTTTGCCAATCCATTTCCTTGCATATAGGGGTTTCTCCACAATCCTTTTGCCAACCTATCATTGAACTTTTCCTGAAATATACTTAGTGGAAACATTAGTTCAATGACATATATGCTGTTATTAATTACCAAAACCACCAAGGGAGCAAATGTGCTTTCACAACTAGCATGGCAATGATAGTAATGGTATCCAGGGAAATGGCCATCTTGCCTGAGATCCCGCTTGGAAGAAGAACGAATCCGTGAAGTAGACGAACCACGTAGTCCAACGGATCCTCACACTCCGAACGATTTCGGAACTCTATCGAGAAGAAGCAATCCGAAAACAACAATCAACACATGATCAACACCACAACTTGTGCATGACATGATGTGCGAACAAACATGATGCATGTCCGGTTTAATTATGCAAGGCATGGCAATCACAACAAACAAATACTACACATTAAGTGAAGCTCAATATGCAACGAGTTGCATATTGACAAAACTCCACATTCGAATTATTTAGTTCACTCTCGTTAGGTACACGACAATATAAAATGTTATTAAACATGGCAAGAGGTGAAACATAATGAAACTACACTATCTAGGCATCTTAAATGAGGTCGGGAACAACTTATAGCATTTTCGAAATGACCCCATGTGTTAATTTCAAAATTGGTCCAGATCTGAACTAAACATATTTTATATTTATTAAACAGGGAAATGAAATGGACAATGAGATTCTGTCGGATTTCGGGCTCCGCAAAACCTTTAAGATTCGAACACAGGGGCATGTGCGAAGATCCTCTGCAGCTTCGCCCTACCTAGCTCGTTACTCGATGGACACAACGATGAACTCGCACGATGACGAGGAAGAGAATGAACACGATAGTTTACCCAGGTTCGGGCCGCTGCGAAGCGTAATACCCTACTCCTGCTTTGGTGGATTGCCTCTCGAGGAGGTGTGGTGGATGAACTAGTACAGAGTTTCGGAGCCTCGTGAGGGCGCTCCCAAGGTGTTCTTGGCCCTCTGTCGGCTTGGGGATGGATGAGTGGATTGGCCGATTTCGGATCCTCCTCTACGGTGCAGCCTACCCTCTATATATAGCGGTGGCTCGGGTCCTCTTCCCTTATCGCAATGGCGGGAAGGGATCCCACAACGGCCAATTTTGAAGGGGGACAGGAGTACATGCCCGCCCTGCCCAAAGGCGGTCTTCGCCTGCAAAGTTGTTGTCGATGATGCAGAGGTAGGCTCGGCGATGACATCCGTCCTGCGGGGCTCGTGGTCGTGGTCTCCTTGCACCGAAATGGAAACCTTTGGGGGGTGCTTTGGGAACCCGCGTACGTCCTTGCTCCCTTTGCACCAAAGGGGAAACTGCACCGCCTGGCGCGCTGGCGCCCGCCTGTCCTTCCTTGCGTCATCCTTGACTCCTGAGGCCGGGCTCTTCATAGAGATCTCCGCCGCTCCGGAGGGGGCCTGGGGAGGCCCATCCATTGTCGGTCTTGACGCCGCTCCTCCTCGCGAGCCTAGGGCCCTCGCGAGGGCCTTGTTTTGAGTGGGGCCACGCCTGGCTGTGCTTGGATGACAAAGTGGGCCATGCCCTGGGCCGCAGGCAGGCAGGTCTGGGTACCCCCGTTCCTAGAACGCCGATAGTAGCCCCTGGGCCCAAGGCGCGCTCGAGCCGGCTTCCGGGCGAAGCCCCGAGGGCGGCCCGAAGCGCCGCAGGCCCCAAACGCCTGCGGGCCAGGCTTTACACACGTCGAATGCCTGGGCGGCGACGCCCCCGCTCCCCGAGGGCGTCAAGAACCGCTCCAAGTCAAACTGACGGGACCCCCGTGTGCAGCGCCGGCCATCATTGCCCTTCCTTGAATGCTGCTGCTGCTTCGGGCCTCTACTCCTCGGGCCACGTGGATGTGACCCTTCAGTTGGCAGGAGAGGCGACGCGGACGGTACTGCGTCGATCGAACCGCCTCGCGGCGCCGGGAGGCGCACGACGCCTGCTCTCCCACGACGCCTCGCGGCTGCAGTTACGCCTATAAATCCGCCTCGCCCCCGGCAGGGGAGGGGCATTGTAGTCTTGAGGCATCTTCCTGCTTCTTTCGCTCCGTCGAGAAAACCCTCTCCTCTTCCCATCTTCTCGTCCTTCATGGTGTCTGGAGGAAGTGGCGCGGGCGCGGGGAAGCGCGCGGCACCGCCGGCTCCCTCGCCCTCCTCCGGAGGCAGCGGTGGGGGGCCCTCAGGGCCGGCGCAGGTTCGCCGGCGCTGGGCCATGGTCGACGAGTGAGTATTCCGCCGCCACCCTCTTCTTTAGTTGTTTTGCCCAGCGTTCCGAGCATGATCCTCTCCTTCTCCCAGGGCGCCTGCGGCCAAGAAGTGCAAGCTTGGTGAGCTTCAGGAGGAGGCGGAGGCGCTGCGGGCCCGGCTGGCGACCGCCGAGGCCGCCTTCCAAGCCGCCCTCCGGGGCGAAGCGGAGGCCAGGGCGGAGCTGGCGTCCCTCCAGGCCCAGGTCCAGGAGGCGGCCGACGCCGTGCAGGCCGCCCAGGACGAGGCGGTGCACGCCAGGCTATTGGAATCCCAACGCGCCAAGCAGTTCCTGGGCATCGCCAGCCGCGCGGCCGACGCGGTGAGCCGGTTCGTTGGGGACGCCCCCGCGCTGCCGAACGTGCGCGGCGACGGGGGCTACCTTGAATTCTTCCAGAAGGTGGTGGAAGCGCTGGAGACCGGCGTCTCCCGCGTGAACGCGGACAGCGAGTCTGACGCGCGTGACCTTCTAGACCTCGCCTTGACGCTCGTCTTCTCCAACCTGCGCCGCCTCGCCCCGCAGCTCGACCTCCGGCGCGTCGGGGAGCCGGTGCCTGACGGGCTCCAGCGCCCCCTTCGGGACGAGGTGCGCCCGCACGTGGAGTCCATGGTGGAGCGGTTCGTCCAGGTGCCCGCCTCTAGCGGGGAGGACGACTCCGACGCCAAGGCGGCCGGCGGCGCGGGCGGTGACGGCGGCTTCTCCCCCTAAGCATCCATTGTCTTCTTTTCTTGGTGCCTGTAATATTTGAAGAAGAACTCTGCCCCCGTGGGCGTTAGTCTTTTGCGTACTACCTTGGTTTTTGTCCTTCCTCGTCTTAAATTGCTGGTTGCCAGCTCGCCATTGTCGTGGCTTAGTTTCCTTGCACGGGGCTTGACGCCAGTGCCGCCGCGGCCTGGCGACAGTGGCCGTCAGTGCCCCCGCGAGGTGTCTCCTCACGAGGGGCTGCTTGGGGCCACCGTTCACCTGGTCGGCGGCCTTGCTGCTCGCCGTGGCTGGGTTCCTTCCCTCGTGCCATTTTTCCTGGCGCCTCTGGCCTCAGGGACCGCGCGTGACAGCCCGCAGTACCTGCATCCCCACATTTATGCGCACAACTCTTATCCCGTCCTTGGGTCGTCATTAGATCAGGGGGTCCTAGCTTGGTTCAGTAGTGCACTTAGCTCGTGGGGTGGCGACGGTCTTGTTCGCGACTCCTTTAGGGATGCTCCCTCCTTGTTCGTGGGACGGTTTGGGAGCCCTTTCGGCACTCTATGTCTGCAGGACCCAGTCCCGCACATTTCCCGACCACCGTAATGTACGACCGGATCACTTGGACGCAACCACGGGGTCAGGCCTCGACACCCTTGATGCCGACCGGATCACCAAGGACGACGTCAAGGGGGACGTGTGGCTATATGACCGGTAAGGCTCCTGAGGCGTGATGCTCAGGAGCACCCTTTGACGCTCAAGCCGCCCTACATCGGCAGGTCCCAGTCCCGCGCATTTCCCGACCACCGTAATGTACGACCGGATCACCAGGACGCAACCACGAGGTCAGGCCCCGACACCCTCGACGCCGACCGGATCACCAAGGACGACATCAAGGGGGACGAGTGGCTATATGACCGGTAAGGCTCCTGAGGCGTGATGCTCAGGAGCCCCCTTTGACGCTCGGGCGATCCCCCATTCCGTCCTGCCGGCTGCTGCCTCAGGAAGCCCTGGGGCCTTCCTAGACTCCATGCTGAGGTCGGAGCCCCCGAGCAGGGGTCGACAGCTAAAAGATGTGCGCCCCTGAGGCGACAAGGCCTCGCTATCCAGCCCCGAGGTGCCTCGGGGTGGTGCGGGGCGTTTGGCTCCTTGCGAAACACCATCCAGAAAGAGAGAATTCAAGTCTGGCAAAACGAGAGAACACAGAGAGAAAAGTTCCCGCCCCTTTTTATTTTAAAAATAGAGTTTCGAAATCCTAAGACTTCATTCCAAAAAACGGCAACTCGAACACCAAAAAGAAGCAAGCAAATGCCGCGTCCTGCCCCTAGGCTAGTCTTCGTCTTCCCCCAGCACTGAGCGTAGGGCATCCACGTTGCATGGGCATAGCCATTGGAGGGCAGTGTTGTCTTCTCCGCCAGCGCGGAGCTGTGGCTGTCACATTGCGTGGGAGGGAACCCCTCCGCGTCCTCGGGGGGCTCCGGGCGTATACAGCCCAATCATTATTATGTGAGAGTGTCACGGTCGTAGATAACTGGGCAAGCCCCCAGGCGCACGGCCTGGTGGCTCCCAACTCCGTCAAGAACCATCCCGTGCATTTCTACCCGGTTGCGCGCCCTTATGACCCTAACTCGAATGCATCGTTCCCCGCGCGACCGAAGGATTGCGCTCCCGAGGCCCAAACATGAGCACGATGCATCGGCGCAGCCATAAGGGTGTTTTGTCGATGAAGCTGCCTCGTGAAGCGTCCGTGCGCCGGCCGGGCAACGTTCTGAGGGCCTCGTGAGGCCCAGCCTCCCGAGGCTATGCCGGCGCTGTAGTTGCAGCGGGTGGCCCGCGTTGTTTGTGTCTTGCTGCTCCCCCCAGGCCATTACTCCTGAGGCCTCGGGGCTTGGTCCGGCGTCGCTTTCCCGCGGGGGCGCCGGCCTGCGCCGCGCCCTGCGGGCCCGGGGACACCCTCCCGCTCGCGCCATCCAGGCCCGGTGCTCTGTCGCCGGAAGCCCCAAGGCCCGTCTCGGGGAGGACGCCCAGGGTGCTCCTTACTCTTGGGGGGTGCTGGCACCTGCGGCGGGCGCCTGACCCATCCCACCGCCAGGCGGTACGACGTAGCATGGTACATAGGGCTCCACATAAGGGCTCGGTCCTCCTCCTGAGCCGTCCGGCGGAGCGCCGGGGACGGCCCCTCCTGGCGGCGGCGGGAGGCCGCCCCGCGCGCGTCGCTCACAGACCCTCCTGCGACGGGCCTCAGAGCGGAGTTTCTTACCTCTGCCACCGCCGTTGGGTGGGCCGTGCATCTCCTGGTGTGGATTGCTTCCTTGGCGACCTGATGCGCCTTCGCCGTTGTTGCTTGTTTGTCCGGATGCTAGCACCGCTTGCTCACTGCGCTGGATGGCGCGCTCCCGTCTGGTCAACCCAGGCTGTTGAAGGCCCACCGGGTCATGGAGGCGCGTGTTGGTGTGTGCGCGGGGCGCCCCGTCGTTTCCTCCGTGTGCTTCGTCGTCGTGGCTGGGCTGCGCCCCGAAACCGGTCACCGGGATTCGGAGGAGAAGGAGCACAGCGTGTGGCGTGCCCCGCTCGGGCCTGTCCGGTGCTGGAAGGGTCACTCCGCCGGTGGGCTAGGGAGCGGGCGCGGCATGCGAGCCCCTGGCGCCTGGCGCATGCGGCCTTGAAGAAGAGTGAGGGGCCATGGCCCTTTGCGCGACGGTGACCAGCTCCGCGATGTGGTCGGCCCATGCGTCGAAGCCCCCATGCGTTGGGCGGTGGCAGAGCATCTCGCTTGCCAGCAGCAGCGCATCGTGCGCGTCGAGGTCCCCCACGTAGGTGCGGCGCGTCGTCGGTGCCGAGGGCGCCGCCCGCCCGCCGTGTGCTTGGGCGGTGCGAGAGGCGGTGACGGTGGAGGCAATGCTGGTGGCTTGATAATGACCACCCAGTACCATGCTGCCGGGGCGTGGGCCTCCGACGGCAGCGGCGGGGTCGACAAAAGCTGACCCGCCGTGGCCGGGGGAAGCTTGTTGAGCGCCGGCCATTGGAGCAGTGAAGTGTGGGAAGAACGAAGCTTGGAGAAGATCCCGACACGCCCCCTACCTGGCGCGCCAAATGTCGGATTTCGGGCTCCGCAAAACCCTTAAGATTCGAACACAGGGGCGTGTGCGAAGATCCTCTGGAGCTTCGCCCTACCTAGCTTGCTACTCGATGGACACAACGATGAACTCGCACGATGACGAGGAAGAGAATGAACACGATAGTTTACCTAGGTTCGGGCTGCTGCGAAGCGTAATACCCTACTCTTGCTTTGGTGGATTGCCTCTCGAGGAGGTGTGGTGGATGAACTAGTACAGAGTTTTGGAGCCTCGTGAGGGCGCTCCCAAGGTGTTCTTGGCCCTCTGTCGGCTTGGGGATGGATGAGTGGATTGGCCGATTTCGGATCCTCCTCTACGGTGCAGCCTACCCTCTATATATAGCGGTGGCTCGGGTCCTCTTCCCTTCTCGCAATGGCGGGAAGGGATCCCACAACGACCAATTTTGAAGAGGGACAGGAGTACATGCCCGCCCTGCCCAAAGGCGGTCTTCGCCTGCAAAGTTGCTGTCGATGATGCAGAGGTGGGCTCGGCGATGACATCCGTCCTGCGGGGCTCGTGGTCGTGGTCTCGTTGCACCGGAATGGAAACCTTTGGGGGGTGCTTTGGGAACCCGCGTACGTCCTTGCTCCCTTTGCACCAAAGGGGAAACTGCACCGCCTGGCGCGCTGGCGCCCGCCTGTCCTTCCTTGCGTCATCCTTGACTCCTGAGGCCGAGCTCTGCATAGAGATCTCCGCCGCTCCGGAGGGGTCCTGGGGAGGCCCATCCATTGCCGGTCTTGACGCCGCTCCTCCTCGCGAGCCTAGGGCCCTCGCGAGGGCCTTGTCTTGAGTGGGGCCGCGCCTGGCTATGCTTGGCTGATGAAGTGGGCCATGCCCTGGGCCGCAGGCAGGCAGGTCTGGGTACCCCCGTTCCCAAAACGCCGATAGATTCTACTCGTCATTTTTTGTCGATTTACATATATAGAACGTTTGAAACGGAGCTACGGTCTAAAAGATATGACAAACACAAGGTGAATATGTCATGAATGCAAAATGCATGCCATTGACAACCACAAACTTTTCAAAACATGGATGCAACATGATATTATGAAACTACATGAAATTCTAGACAAGTTTCATATATGGCATGTCCAAAACGGAGCTACGGTTCAACCACAACAACCAACACAAGTTTAAGTTGAAATCTGTTCTAAACTGCAAGATAGCATATTGCACAGATGAAAACAACAAGCCACAAGATCCTAATATGCACAAACTAAGCATGGGGCAGTAGCATATAACACACCTCATTTCATCTTCACATATCATACTCAAAAGAGTCATGGATCACATGGTAGGAAGCTCACAACATGGCAATAAAATATAGCAGATTAGGACTTGGTGAAAATAACAGGTTTTAGCATAGCAGATTTTCATGAAGGCATATTGGCAGCACTGAAACTATATGCTACAGGGCATATCATGGCATGAACATTTACAGCTTGATAGAGGGCATGATGCACTACAATTCATATCATGGTGGAAAGGTCTAATTATGCATAGAATCATGGCTAGCATCAACACAACATGGCATTATGAAAAAAACAGATTCTCAGACTTAGTGAAAATTAGACTAGACATGAGCAGCAGTTTTCAACAGATTGACATATTGGACAACAGAAATAACTATGTTGCAAATCCTATACATGGCAACAAATGGTACAACCTAGTAGACAACAATATGCTTAACAAAATACTCCTTTGGAGCAACCACAAAAGACCCCTAGAACACTAGCAAATCACATGGCAACATGGCAACAAAATAACAGTTCAGACTTGGTGAAAATTTAGCTATCTCCCAAACAGCAGTTTTGACTAGGCATGTTGACATGGCAATAACAGTAGCTTAACAATCCTCTATGGGCATGGCAAGGACACTAACATCAAGAAGACATGGCACACTTCAAATCATACCATTGGCTCAATTACATAGGATGCATAGTTTGCTTAATACGAGCACCGCAAAATGGAACTCTACGTTAACAGATTTCAGTTTTAACGCGATAGCAACTTGAGAGCATGATATGAGCAAGATAATGAAGTTCTACCCCTTAACCAGAGGCATGGCATCAAAGTACACATCACATAGAGCAATTCTCATGAAGAAGCCATATGCAAAAGGTCTACGGTTTAGATGCAATCATCCACGCAAGTTTGAATAAAACAACAGATTTCAGATTACGACGATATGCACTTTTTCAACACATTTTACAGCATCTGTATGAACTCTGATGCACGTGCAAATGATGCTATCATGTAGGGCACGAAAAGTAGATGCATCTAGATATATAATTCACCACAATCGGATTAACATGCACTAAGTTAGGGCCCACACAAAATGGTAACATGCTAAAAACTGGGCACTCCCTCGGGATTTACAAAATTTCTCACCTGACTATGGCTGGACAGGGAGGTTCCGGGATGGGGCGGTACGGGCGCGGGCGTTTGGATCGGCGCATCGGGCGGTCCGGGCGCGGGCGTGGACGGGGTCGTCAAGGCCGGAGTTGAAGGAGCAGGTAGGCCATGGCAGCTGCTCCGGTGACGGGAGGCGCCGGCGAGCGCGGGAACTGGCGGAGGAGGCCAAGGGGCGACAGATCTAGGCGGCGCCAGCCCAGATCTGGCCGGAGGCGAGGCGGCGGCGGCAGGCGGAGGTCCGGCGGCAACGGCCGAAGGCGCCGGCGACGGGTTGAGGAGGCGGTCCGTCGGGGCTCCGGCGCGATGCGGCTCGGGCGGAGGCGGTGGGGGGGGGAACGCGGGCTCGGGCTCAGCGAACGGAGGCGGGGTCGCGGCCTCCGGTGGGCGGCGGCTTGCCGGCGGCGTTCTCCGGCGAGGCGAGGAGCTCGGGCAGGAGCTCGCGGGAGGAGCGAGCGGGTCGCAGGGCGGCGGCGGGGTGCGCTCAGGCCGGCTCGGGCCCGGGCGGGCCGGCTGCAGGCCGCGGTGGGGGCTGGCTGCGCGCTCGGGAAGAGAGAGAGGGTTGGGGCGACGTGGCAGGCTCCCGTTGGCCGAGGGAAGCGGCTCCGGCGGCTCGGGTGGCGGCCGGCCCTTCGGGTCTGCGCCAAGTGGCGGCGTGGTGGTTGGCCGGCACTGAAAACGAGGATGGGGATGGTGGCGGCTGGGTAGGCTAGGGTTTTACCCCAAAATTGGTAGGGGGGCTGTCTATTTATAGACAGTGGCTTTTAGGGTTGGTTTTTGCACCGTTTTCGGACTGTCGGATCTCGATCGGGCGGTCCGAAATGGAGGGGTAGGCTAGGTTGGTTTAGGTGAGCTGTGTAGTGGTGTTGGGTTGAGAAGAGAGGGAAGGTTGTGGCCCGTGACAGTGGTTTTAAAACACCGAAAACGTCCGATATAAACCGATGACGGTGCCGCTACGGTCGATCGTTCGGGTATCAAACGACCTCTGATTGGGACAAATTTTGGCAGGCGGTCTACCTACAATAGAACAAGACCGCACACCAAGTTTCGACCCAATCCGAGAATATTTTTCGCGCACTTTAAAAACATTTTTTTAACAATGCCGCGGGCACGTGTGTGTGTGGTTTGTCTCAAAACGGTCGATGACACGAACGGAGAGAACCGGCGACTACGAACGGATGCAAGTTTTTCAAAAACGAATGACGATGTTATGCAGATGATGCGAATGATGCGATGATGAATGCGACAACCAAACGAATCACACGACAACAATGGAATAAAAGGGGAATCTTCTAGAGCGGCGGTCTCGGGCTATTACAGGGGCAGGGGCATGTTTCCTGGTATCTCGGTGGGAGTTGGTGGATGAAGTAGGCGGTGCTGCAGCAGGACAGGTGGAAGTAGATGGGGTACGTGGCGTCCATGATGAAGTGCGACCTGCAGAAAAATTAGTTCGTGCCAATGCCTGTCGATCCTGCACTTCACGTTCAGCTTTGCAAGCAAGATGGAATAAACGAGTGATAGTATTATACTCTAATATAGTCTGAATATCTCTATTTAATCCACCCATAAAACGTGCAAGCATAGCTTCATTCTCCTCAACAATACCACATCTAATCATGCCAGTTTGTAATTCCTGATAATATTCCTCTACAGAATTTTTTCCTTGTCTTAAACGCTGCAAATTCTGAAGCAATTCACGTTGATAATATGGTGGAACCCAACGATTACGCATAGCAGTTTTCAAAGCAGCCCAAGTAGTAGGTATATTATCATGATGTATTCTACAATGTTCAGACCACCAAACACAAGCAAAACTAGTAAAAGCACAAATAACAGCAGCAACACCTCTATCCTCAGGAAATTGTAAGCATGTAAAACATTGTTCTGTTTCTAATTCCCAAGTAAGATATATATCAGGAACATATCTACCCTCAAATGTCGGAATATTCAATTTAAGTTTAGGGAGATGGTCATGATCCCGTACCTGAGGGGGTGGTGGAGCCCTACCGTTGCGAATGTAACCATGTGGATGACCTGGTGCGTGTGGTGGTGGTTGGCCTTGTGGTTGATCTGGCGCAACCTCTCCCTCATCATCGTAATCACCATCATAATCCTCATTCTGCTCAACGACAGTAGCAGCAGCAACATCAGCCACCGAAGCTGCAGCAGTAGCAATGGCACCAGAATTTTGGACTTGGTCGATAGGCACACGTTGCGCTCGTCCCGTGAAATTTGGGCGTTGTTGGTGTTGTTGTTGCCGAGGTACGACAGGTACAACTGGTGGAGGAAGACGTGCAAGCACCTCATTGAACTTAGCGTCCAGCTTGGTGTCGAATGTCTTCGCCAAAGCACCTAGCTTCTCCATGGCCTCTCCAAGGTTGGTCACGACGTCTTGTACCTGGTCAGCCATCATTTGCTGAAATTTATCATGGAGTTCCTTGTTCGTCATGCCGTCCCAGTTGATCTCGTCGGCTTGTGATCCTGTCATGGTTAGCAGCAATAGGAACACACAAGAATATGAACCTACAGACTACTAGGAAGTGGTGGTGGTGGTGGTGGTGGTGTGTCACAAATCCGTCAAGCGAATCTCAAAACCTTACCAGTTCTTACCCAGCAGCAGGCGGTGATCGGCAACCGTTGTAGTCAAAAACTCTCAGAGCTTGGATAGAGCGATTGCCAGGTGGTGTCAACACACGACGTAGATGTATGTGTAGCTGGGATGGCTTATATATGGTAGCAAAAGGGGTCAGCAATAATCAGTTCAGAGATGCAAAGTTGAATAAACGCTCAACGACAGTACTGTGCTGGTCCTAGGCTAGACTGTGCTAGAGACGCGAGCCTAGAACACCAACAAAATCACGGCGCTGCACGTAAACAAGGGCGGAGCACACTCTGAATTTTTTTTTGACTTTTTTCCTCTTTCTTTTTTTCGCTCTTTTTTTGGCTCAGCAACAAAAAAAATTCGAAAAAGTCTTAGAACGGTCTCAAAACTGCCTAGCCAGAATTTTCCAGACTTAGTTTTTTTTTAAAACTGGAACTATTTTTGTTCTGCGGGTAGCACTGAAGTTGGGGAGTCTGCCTTGCCCACGACACGTAGTATCGCGGGATATGGAAATCAACAACAAAGCAGCAAAGACTGGACTCGGACTAGGATTGGTGGCGGATACGAATCTGGTGTAACTCGGACTAGTGGCGGATGTATGTAGGGGTGGTGGAACACGGACTGGCGGCGAATCTGTGATGGAGGTGGACTCGGATTGGCGTGATGGCGGATATATGGTGGTCGGATATGGCAGCGATGAAGATGGTGCGGCGGCAGCGTGACAACCTGTGAACAGAACTCGAAACTCTAAAAGACTAGACGCTAAGACCAGCAACTCGACATGACGATACAACCACAAATTCAACAAAGCAAACACCGAACAGAAAATTGCAAAGGCTCAGATTGGTTCGGATATGATGAACTAACCCTATTTTTTTGTGGCTTTTTCGTGGACTATAGGTATGAAGAAAAGATGCGATCTAAACTATGAAAAACTGGTAAAATCTCACTGAGCAACCTGGAAATCTAATACCACTTGATAGAGGCGAAGTTATCCCTGTCTTTCGATGAGATGTGGCTATTGTTTATGGTAGAGTCGACTTTGACGATCTGACTATGAACGTGCGAGGACGTCGCGCCTTAGCAATCGCTAAACCAACTCCGAGAGATTATTGACCATGCCTGAGCACGATCAACCTGACCACGAGGGTCTGTTTCCTGCACGCAAACGAAGAACAAGCAAGAAACTAAGATTGCAATCTAGATATTGTGAATATAAGAGGAAAGCTTTATTGATGAAAGTGGGGTTCTGTGACGCCTTTGTCTGGTCGTGGAACACAAACGAAGAACGCAAAGTTGCAGTTATGGAAAACTTTCAATCTAAACAAAACCCAAGCCTAAAACGACGCCCTAAGGGCTGTATATATGGGGGAATAGAGGGAGATTTCGTGGCCCCTTGGAGGAGGGGTCCGAAACCAGCCCTAACTCAGTTTCCCCACACATACGGACTCTAAAAACTGCCTATAATATGGCATTTCAAAATTACATGGGCCTGGCCCAAAAATAAGGTGACGTAGCACCTATAATAGCCTATGGACGAAATTTTTGAAGTGGCATGTTGTATATTTCGTCCAAGCCTCCAAGCACTCCTTATGGTGGCTTCAAAGTGCGAAAATCACCACCGGAAAGTCCATTGTGCCTTCCCGCGCGTGCACCTTCTTCTCCATGCTTGATCCCGCTCCAATGGCCATCCTTCTTGTCCATGCTAGGTCCTTCATTCATAAGTAAAACAAAAGTATCTAATTTAGGCAGCATCATATGTTCATGAACATTAGAAGTATTTCCAAGAAACGAAAGTACCTGATAATTTAGTTGGCGTGCGCAGGCTCTAGTAACTGGTCCAATATGTGTAGCTGGTGGGGATGTGGGTGTAACATTAGTAGGGATGTCCTCATCATTGGTATTAGGATAATGAACACACCATTCAGAATTAACAAGGCAGCGGTCGAGTCGTCTATAAATAGGATTAGTCGTATGCTGCTTGCTACGCCAAGTGTAAGCCGGGCCACTAAAACCAATATCAAAGAAACCACATTTTTTACAAGGGAATGAAAAGGTAGTCATACGATAATAATTAACATTACCATTACAACCATTTGTATCATATAGTATGTCATTAAGGCCACCCATACACATCATGGGCTACCCCAGGTTATCATACACAAAAGTTGCAACCTGATTCCATATACTACTAGTCTGCCTATGATAGGGGTCACCATATATACAGATCAAGCAAAATTGGACGCTTGAGGCAAGCTGGACTACATTAACTAAAATATAGTGAAACTAAGCACTATGAACATATACTTTGAGCTCATCATTCCACATAAGCCAGAGCCCTCCCGAAGCACCTCTAGAAGGAACAACAAAACTGTTAGCAACCTCAAACCTATTAACTAGATCAACCGACCAAACCTTGGAAGATTGGATTTCAGAAACGAAGGTTACCTCAGCTTTAGTAGAACGGATCAGATTAGCCAGAAAGAGCATCTGATCATTGTCGAGGTCTCGGCCCATACCTCGGTAGTTCCAAGCAATGGCCTTCATGGCGCCCGAGGCATGTTAGGCCATGCGTCGCTGCACGAGAAGAAGATTCAGACATGTTCCTGCCTGTTGAGACCACATTCCATCTCCTCCGCCAACTGACCACTTCTGAGCTCAACTATATCCCCTTGGCGAGAGGAGCTGAGGTTATCCTGACTTTCCACTGTGGCTTAAGCTCCGGAGCCACACATGCCACGATCAACATCCAAACCCATGTGGTGAAAGCGATCAATGCCAGGAGGAGAGAAAGCCCCTTGGCGGGAGCTAAGAGAATCTGCACTAGCACGAGAAGAAGGCGATCGCAGGGGCCAAGGATCATAACAGCCTCCTTCCTCTTGGCTAGACGCCATAGCCGATCCACTCTGGCCAGCACTGGTTCTGAAATCCATGCCCTCCAAATTCTTGCCCCTGCCTCCGCACACATTACTGCCACTGCCCATCCGAGTGGTGTTATCGTCACGCTTCCAAGTGGAAGAACGAGGACGATTGCGAGAATACCGTAGAGATTGGGACGCATACCTCGAAATCTCCTGGTCAGAGGAATGTCCCATCCACTAGCTCTAAGTCCATGGCGACTCCCCTGAGGGGCAGAGGATCCAGGAAGCGTGGTGCTTGCCCCTGGTCTTTAAATGATGAATTAGGAGGCTATACTTGGAATAGATTCGTCCAATGCGCCCTTCTAGCCAAGACTACCTTTGGATCCTATATACTTGGACAAGCGCATACCAAAATCTTACTGGGAATTCCACCTTCTTTTTACTGCTCCATTCTCAAAAATCAATGATTTGTCTGCGCACAAAAATACTACCTCCTTTTCGATTCATAGGCTTATCTCAAAAAAATTGTTTTTCCATTTTATTAGTCTCAGTTCTACTACTTACCATGACTAGTAAACGTGCACGTGCAACGCACGTCTCTTTTAATGACAAGTCGGGGCGATGATCACAAAAGCGTTTTGAGTGCAGAAGGTGTGTTGGAGCAATGGTGTCGTGTGGGTTGCAACTATTGTAGGATGTGGAATGCTTGTCACCACAGTAGAGTGCCTCGTGACTTCTTTTCCGTAGTGATGAAAGAGCGGCTTGTTCAGGGGAGCGAGTTCCCTAGCAGGTGTGTGTTTGTGTGATTGTCGTTTAACGCTGTCAAGAGTGGGTTTGGCCGTGTCCTAGATTGGGATTGGCCCATTTGTTTCGCCTGATATCCTATGATTACCTGGACAATCTTTAGCTTATTCAAAAAGGCAAAGCTTTCGCTTCGTGTTTGAACTCATTTTTACTTGTACTCATTTACTCAACAATAATTAAAATATATCCAAAAAATACCAATAAAGAAGGCATGCTAAACACAAAGGATAACCTTGATGTCCATTTTGAAAATCCACGGAAGATAAAATCGAATTAAGAAGCAGGACCATAGAGAAATAGACCTAGAAAGTACAATTTCCTATATTTACAAATTTAAGACGTCATTATGCCAAATTCACTGAATTATGCTCAGAACTTTAATCCCTCTTAGAATAAATTAAGAGAAAACAGGCTCTTCGTTGCCAAGTCTTTGGAATAATATAAAGGAGTTATCTATTGAACTGATGATTATACATCATACAAATTCTAGATCAGATCATCAATATCAGAGAAAAAATCCAATAATCTGGCTTCATATAACATCATCCGCTGAATTTAGTTACATTTTTACTAACCCAAACAGTAAGTGAAGATAGAAGGCAAATCATTATTTCTGAATTTAAACATATTTATATGCTACACTTTAGGATCTGGATATGAAGAGAGGAAATATACAACATGAGATGTAGTGGAGCGGAGCGCCAACATCAGTGGTCAATCTATGGTAGGCAAGTTAATGATGCGCTGCCACGTCTGTTGTCTGTTGTTCACTGGTGGCGAAGGGAAGCGGCGGCCAAACAAAGAAGATGCCCCTGACAGTCGTGCCTCCCCCTGGGAGCCCTCCCGTTCGACGCTCACTATGTCAAAGAGTCCAATCACACAGGATAACTTTTGGGTATATCAACAAAGAAACTAATGATGCTACACCAACTCTCCCCTGCTGTAGCAAACATGTACTTATAATTAAATACATACACCATTGCCTGAGTAATTTTACATATTACTCTGTGATTCACATTAAAAATATAGAGACAAGGCCCTAAACATGCATGATATAGACATCTAGTAAGTAAGAAAGTTGGCTCGGTCCCACAAACTTGGACCATTTAAAGATGGGACATTACCTTCTTATGCAAACCTTGTGGAGACCTTTGTATATTTAATGCTTTCTTCCATGAATATGCTTAATCACTGTTCGTGGGATGCATTCTTCTGCTTTTATTCTCAAACTAAACAGGTGAAAGTTGTCGGACCAAATATTCTAAATCTCCTGCTACTTCTTTAGCAACTATAACTTTCAAGGTGGATGATCAATGATTCAGATCAGTGAACTGCAGTAACTTCAACAAAATTGACAAACAAACAACATAATGAAGTAAAATAGCTAGTCACACCCATAGAAAAATCAGAGATGAACCTTTAGGTACAATTCCTATGGTTGAGGGGAAAGGCCCCACAAAACATTGAAAGTTACAAAATTAGGCGAGCATATAGAACCATGCTTTATATTATCTGAGAGAACACACCAGTCATACATATTTTAAGAAACATGACAATCAAATAGTAAACAGAGTACCTTGATAGTTACAAAGCCTCCTTCAGTACCATATTTGAAGAAACATAACAATCAGATTGTGAACAAAGTACCTTTCTTAGGTAGAATCCCACGGTGGAAATACAGAGCAACGAACGAAGGAAGCTAACCCCATCAAAATCCTATATAATTGAACCAAACACATAGGATTGTGAATCAAAACATACTTCAGAGAAGAGAAGTCATTTCCAGCAGAAGATTTAGCTTCATCTTGATTATGTTAAGTATTCAACTCCATGATGCCTAAGTAGCAGGAGATCCATGCCTCTACGACATCGCCCGTGGAGTTCCAGAAGTAGGTGAGTTCCTCGAAGGCGCCGCCGACCCAGTTGCTGCTGTTATTGGGGGCAAACAGAGGAGTTGACACTGGTGGGCAGCAACGGCGAGCAGCGGGAAGTGTGTGCTCTGCGGTGGTGGCGTGCTAAGGGAGCAGGGATGGTGGAACCTGCGTTGGTTGATGCATGAACAGGAACGGGGTCGTCCCTTGCTGCCGCACACGAACGCGCAGGAGGATTGGGCAACGACGCATGGAGGGGGTCGGGCGGCGCCCGTCGCTGTTGTCCCCACTGTTGACCCCCACTGTTCGTCGGCGTCGGCTCTAGTGATAAAAAATGAATAACATAGCAGAGTTCAGAATCAACAAGCAAGTTTACGTGTTTTGAACATTCAATCAAACTAATCCACACCTTCCATAACTCAACTCTTATGACCATTCTACTCTACATCCAAGGTAAAGACATTGGAAAGGAACATGTTGCACTTATGCGTACCACTAATATCATAGGATTTTTTAAAGATTGAGTCAGCACTCCTCCAGCACGAGAGCATATCATCTTCTTGAGGTGGAGGCAGCAGCAGGCACTGAGCGTGTGAGCCATGTCAGATTTTTCTGCACAAAAGAAGTGATGGTTAAAGAAACCTACACAATGTAGATTGATCGAGTAGTGCTGGGACACGCACCCGATGGCGCGGCCGACGTTCTCGGAGATGATAATCCGGCTGGACAAGATCTACGCACACTGCATGAAGCAGAGGGCCTGGAATGAGTCACTCCAGATCTGGTCCGTACCCCGGCGACTTGAGCGTTTCCGGCTCAAAATCCGGAAAAGGATGAGTACATCGTAGTCACTGAGCAGTACTGAGAGGTACTACTTATCCAGATATCTGAACACTGAAAGATTTTCTCTCTGCGTTTTCTCACAGTAATCTGGTAAGTAAGCTAAAGTGTTACGTTATGCCACCTTACTGCTAACATAAAATATGATGTGATTATTCAGTATCCTGAAAGTAATTTTGAACTTAGGTTTTCAATTTTTTAGTCCAAATATGATCTCAGGACCAGACTGGAATAAGCCTCTTTGTTTTGTTTCCATTTTCGAAACCCCAAGAGAAATGCAGAAAATGGGCGTTGTATTCCATAAACACTTGAAATAATTCAGTTCTGGTTTCTACTAACAGAAAATATTGCTTCTACACAATTTCCTCCAACAGCCAAAGGCTTATCAATTAGTATCTTTTGTATTTGATGGAATGTTGTAAACTGCTTCTAGGCAAGAAACATGGAACAAAAATACGGCATAAGGTACCTTGCTAAGAAAAATGGAGGCCCGACGGTGGCGGGGAGGTGGGGCGCCTGTGGCGGGGCGTCCGCCGGAAAGGAGGGGCGTGGCCGGTGGCGGGGCGTCCGCAGAGAGGAGGGGCGCGGCCGGAGGCGGGGCGTCCGCTAGAGAGGAGGGGCGCGAGGGCCGGGCCGGCAGGGAGGCCGGCGGTGGCGGGGAGGAGGCGAGCGGTGGGGCAGGGCGAGGGGCCGGCGGGGACATGTGAAAAACCATTTCCAGTTGGATGATCCTCTTTCCCATTTCCAGTTGGATGCTGCATAATTTTAGTATCAAGAACCATGTGAAAAAGGTTAGTAGGACATAAAATGCACCAATATTCTATCGAGTAGCCAATTCCTTTGAGCAAAGGGCATAGTGTTTTAAGAACATCGAACTGAATATCTTCATGTACGGATGAAACTACCTTATGTAATAGCATACCTAAGCCAAAATTAATGAGAAAAACTTATTCTCTTGAGCAGATCCAGGCTGACCAAGCAAAAGGTTTTCAGGTTTGACATCACCATGTACAAAGCTGGGAATAATAGAAGGAGCAGGAAGTGTTAACATCAGTGAATAAAAGCTATGCAAAATGCATCTCAAAAAGATCAAATGGCTTTAAATTACCCTTTGGAATGAATCTTCTCAATGATTGATATGGCCTCAACGGCAATACGAGCAACCATTTGAAATGGCATCCTGTTAGGGGAGTTCATACTTTCAGCAAGTAGTAAGGAGAACAAGTAAAGAGGGTGAAAAGATGGATAAAATACTTCTTCTGTTCCAGTGAATCACGAACATCCCATAGGTTAGGACCAAGCATATCCATTATCTGAAATTTGGAACGATTGTTCAGTGAAAATATCATAATGAGTTGAGAGGCACTTCTGAGTGCATTTTTTTCTCTCAGAAAGTTAAACTCACAAGAATGTGGTAGTTTCCTTGACGACCCATGTAGTGTACCGATGGTATGCCATAACAGCCATTGAGAGTCCTGCTCACAAATGGACAACATGACATCCTCCACAGAAAACTATACAAATTTGAAAAGGGATGATTATGTATAGTTCTTACAGATATACTTTCCACTCTAGTGGGGCATCATAGCAACCTGCTCTGCTTTTTCGATGTTCAAATTTTAGTACAACCTACACGAAGATAAGATTCTTTTTAGATATACAAGAGGATCTCACCTAGCCTCTGAATCGATTGATGCACAAACAAATGTATTTAAAGTGAAACACGGATAAGATTTTAAATTAATCAAGAGCAAATTTCGGTGTCCATTTAATGCAGGTAGATAAGAGAACCTCGTGCGCATTTCGACCGTTGTATGCTCCACCAGGCATATCTATTAGTCTGCCAACATAGACCTTGCCAGAGCTACATTTACTTAACTTCCTACCAGTTATATATTCTGCAGGGTCACATACTACCTGCATCCAACAGTTAAATAAGATTTAGGATTTAGGAGCTTAATTCATGGCAGTAAAACTCTAGCATATAAACTGGTATTGGTAGATCAGTAATAATAGCAGCACACGAGAGGCAAACTCAGCAAAACTATGTATCACCAGCAATATATGATAAAATTATTTTGGTGATGATTTTTTATGCAAAAAGACATTGCAAGTTAGTCCTGATGCCAGAAAATCCAGAGAATGCACTATTTCTAGAACTTGCCAGCAGAGTTGTCAAAGTTGAGAAATTAGGAAAGATGTTCAGCTCTGCTACATATAATACGACCTATGAAAGTTGTTTCAATTAGATATGAGCAGCCACGGGAAAATTAGGAAAGCATACCCTCTCTGGCACCGGCGGTATCGTCATGGTCTGAAAACCTTCAGCGATAGCTCCTGGGATGTCATTTCCTTTAGGCTTCGAAGCTGGGCTTTCTCTTTCGACAGTAACAGAACAATTAACAGCCTATGAATAAAAATAAACACTTAACACTCAGTGCAAATGTAAAAGGGGGAGCATCAAGAACAGAACACGAAGTCATGCATACCCCAGAGGCAATGGCGCTATCATGGCTTCAATTTCAGGCTTTTCAGCCACTGCACATCTATCAGCGCCTTCAGGGAGTTGGCCAGTGTGCACACCAATATCCCTAAACCCCTTGCCTCTAGGCTCAGAAGCTGACCTTCGTCTTCGCTCGGCAGTGCCGCCACCACCACCATGCCTTTCAGTCATCCCCCATGGAGTCACATTGCCAATTTGTTGGTTCAAAAGCTACCAAAACCAGTTAAACAGTCATGTCGGAGCAGGCCGAGATTTATTAGTCTGGTGATTAGTGAGAGGAATACCAAACACATGAATCAAACCACAGCGACCAAACCATTGCAGCAGGCAATGGTGATGAAAGTTTAGTTAATCAGCCGGCAGCATGGATCACGCTAAGATGCGACGAACAAGAGAAGCCTGCAGAGTACTTTTTCTGATGATAAACAAAACAAAGGGGAAACCAGCCGCACCCTTTCCTGTGCAGCCTGTGCTGATCCATCGGCGGCGCTATCATCGCCCCTTCTCGAGCGATCGTCATCCCTGCCGCCGCCCTCGTCGTCGACAATTGCATTGTTCAAATTGGCAGGTTCGTTGTTGAGACCGAGGTCGTGCTGGACTCTGCCTGCACATTCAGCCTGTTCAGCGACGCCTTCAGGGAGGTCCTGCTCCTGGCGAGGCTGGTCAGTGTGCAGTTCATTAGTAGGCCTGAACCTCTTGCGTCTAGGCTTTGTGACTGGCCCTCCTCTTCCCTCGGCAGTGCCATCGCCACCGGGCCTTCCAGCCCTCCCCCGCTGAGTCGCACTGCCAATTTGATGGTGCAGAAGCTACCAAAACCAATCAAAAATCAGGCAGGAGCAGGCGGAGGTTTAGTCTCGTTATTAGTGAGAGGAACACTGATCAAACAACGGCGATCAAGCCATTGCAGCAAGCAACAGCGGCGATAGTTCAGTCAACCAAAGGGAAGCTTGCAGTTGCAGAGTTACTGTCGCTGACAGAAAAGAAAAGGTGGGGAAATCGGGCGTACCCGTCGTGGCGGCACCATCGTGCGCAGCACGCGCAGATCCATCGGCGTTCTCACCGTCCACTCTCGAGCGACCGGCATCCCGGCCGTCGTCCTCGTCGTCTTGAGCAGGTTTGTGCAGATCAAGGTCCGGCCATGCGGGAACCGAACCCGGCGGTGGGGCGGGGCGGGGCGAGGGGGCGGCGAGGTGGCCGACGGTGGCGGGGCGGCGAGGGGGCGGCGAGGAGGCCGACGGCGGCGAGGCGAGGGGGCGGGAGGGAGGCCGCGGTGGGTTGGGAAGAAGGGAACGGGCCGAATCGTGGTTTAGTGTTTTTTTTATGATCATGGTTTGTTGTGTTTAGCGATGGAGTGACGTGGTTTGCTGTGTTAAACATCGAAAGATTTATGGTCTTTAGATATTATCAATGGACGTTCCTGATTGTTTGGATCTCCGCCTCTCTTTCTTTTATAGGGGTAGTAGATAATGTTCTTACTTACCATGACATGTTTAGATTTTGAAGTGTATTAAATATCTGCATGCAAGGATTAGGTTGCTTCCAATGCAAAGGTGCTTACATGTGGTGCTAAGAGCATTAAATAGCTTAGCAACTCAACTCCCAATGCATAGGTGTTTAACTTGTTGTTGCTAAGTTTACTCTATTAAATGATTTAACACCTAAACTCTCCCATGCATTGGTCATATTCTTTCATATAAGTGGTTTGCCTAGGTTCACGTGCATGGCATTGGTTCTTTCTGGGATCACCAAAGTGCTCTCTTTCCTCCTTAATTGCTATAAGAAAAAACTAAGCAATGCATGTGATGTTCTTGATCATTTAGTGGGCATTTATGCATGTGTAGTAATTAATGCATTGGTAAACACAATTTTTTTGAGAAAATCGAACGTATTAATTAGGTATTTTTTGCAAGCCACAAAATTTATTCTACCACTTGCCATCTATCTTGGTTGAAGAGATTTTCTAATTAAGCCCTATAAACCAAAAAGAAGGAAGTATGTTGGAAATAATTTGTAATCTGGTTCATAAATGGCAGGCAACGGAGCAAAGCTCCTCAATAATTTGGACTCTGGTCCATAAATGACTCCCGTGGGCAGTGTTGAAAAGAAACCGAACCAACTCGGTATGACATCTGGTCCATCGAGTCCGCACTCGATGGCATAATAAATTGATTTTTTTTCAAAACTATGACGTATTTTATAGCAAATTCGGAAACTATAGGACCGAACGCAAAAAATTCAGAAATGTGACCCCGTCGGCCTCTGGTGGGCCGAAGAGGGGCCCGTCGGCCTGCGGTTGGCCGAAGACAGGCCCGTCGGCCTGCGGTGGGCCGAAGAGAGGCCCGTCGGCTTGCGGGCGGCCGAAGAGAGGCCCGTCGGCTTGCGGGCGGCCGAAGAGCGCCCGTCGGCCTCCAGGCGGCCGAAGAGCCGCTGGATAAGCCCGAGCCACGAGCAGCTCCTTTCTTCCTGCTCTGCTCGCTAGCTCCTCCTCTCTCTCTCGTTTCTCTCTGTACTTTCCACCCCCGCGCCGATCTCTTCCCTCGTTCACCCATTTTCCTATCCAACCCGCAGAAACAATAGATCATAGCATTCTCCGCCGGCCTACGGTATTTTTTTTTGCTATGGGGTAGTTTTTTGTGCGTGAGGAGGAGCCATGGTGGGGTGGAGGAGGTGTGGCTGGTGAGGAGGTGGTGGGGTGGAGAGGAAGAAGAAGGGGACACACGCGTCGAAGGTATACCAATGCCGTCACAAATTTTCTATGAGTTGTACAGTTTATTTAGTGTACATAGTCATTTTAGCGGATAGTTAGTGTAGCCGGTAATAATTTTGTTCGTTGCGATTAATGAGAAGGTGGCAATGTCTAACAGGTGAAAATGTCTGAATCAGTAAATTTGACTGTTTACTACGGCCCTGGTAATGTTCGATATAATGAGTTGGGGGTTGATCTTAGCGAGTTTAAAAATGGCGTCATGACACTTTCAGACCCGGACAGACTGGACATTAGACAGTTGAAGCACTGGTTGACTACTAGTTTTGGGCTGGATCCTGAAGTATGTTCCGTCAGTATTCATGCATTGTGGACCAAATCCTGTAAAAATGTCAAGTGGGAGTTGATGCCGATAGATAGGAGCCAGCATTGGGTGACCCTGTTAAGTCGTTGCCGAGACCGAAGAATCCACCCATATGCCTTAGTGCAACCAGTGGCGAAGGAGGAGAATACCGTACAACTCCACGTGGGGTATGAACCAGGCCAGGGTAGTCAAGTGGCTAACGAGATTTATTTATCCGGGTCACAGCCACCCGATGTGGATGCTAGCCAAGCCGAGAAAGAGTCAGACTACGTGCCACACAATGTTTGTGGTCATGATACTGGGCAGAGTATTCAGTCGATAATATTAGCTGGTTCTGGTGTTGCTGATGGGGATGAGGAAGGCTATGAAATGCAGAGGGTGATGGAGGAAGAGGACGAGGATGGATTTGCGGAGGATCTGGATTCTAAAAATTCCGAGGATGAAGTGGAGGTACCAATTCCTTCTGCATGGGATCAGGACATATCCACCGGCCTTACTGTCAACGATGGCCATGAGACTCCATGGCAATATAATCTGAACCAAGTCCAGATAGGGGCTATGTTTGATACAAAGAAAAAATTGAAGTATGCAGTGATAAAGTGGGCTATGTCTACGCAGAGGGTTTTCCGGACACACATATCGAGTCCAACAAACTATACCGTGAAGTGTGTTGAAACAGGTTGTCCTGCGAAGGTGCACGGGCACGTGCCGAAGTATAACATCCACTGGGTTGTCACCAATGTGGTCCCACATAATTGTGTGAGGAAAAACATGTTGGTTCGTCATCCAAACCTGACTTCAACTCTCATTGCGCAACTCATGTATACTGAGATAGTGGAGAAGAAAGATATGGAAGCAAAACACATCCAGACAGCAGTGAAGGTCAGATGGAATTATGACATTCCTTATGGGAAGGCTTGGAGGGCTAAGCAGAAGGCTATGGAGGAAAGGTTTGGGACGTTCTTCGACTCATATGATAATGTTGTCCGTCTCCTTGACATACTGAAGGAGAGGAATCCCGGCACTTATGTTAACATACAACACACGAGGTTGGAGAGTATACCAGATTTCAAGGTGTTGAAACGAGTATTCTTCTCTTTTGCTATGTGCATCGAAGCTTTCTGGCATTGTCCTCCTGTGATGTTTGTGGATGGTACATTCCTGACTGGTCAGTACAAAGGGCAAATCCTGACTGCTATTGGTGTGGACGGGAACAATCAAATCATCCCACTTGCCATGGCATTTGTGGAGGGTGAGAACTTTTCGAGCTGGGTATGGTTCTTCCGGCAAGTTAAAATTGCGATCGTGAAGGACCGACCAAGCGTGTGTGTCATTCATGACAGACATGCTGGTATATTGAAGGCCGTGAAGACACTAAGGAATCCAAGAGCTGACGAACCAACACCTTGGAAGGACTTGCAGAGCCGGTGGTGCATGCGCCATCTTGGGGCTAATTTTTTCTCACAGTTCAAGAACAAACGGTTGATGAACTTGTTCAAAAAATTATGCAAGCAGAACCAGCAGCGCAAATACGAATTTATTTGGTCAAAACTAGATGAGTTTACTAAGAAGCAGGTCCGTGCGAGGAAGAAAATGGAAAAAGATCAGGTTAAATTAGCAGCACTCATCGCGGAACTAGAGGAGCCAGTAGGTCTTTGTGATTTGCCAGCAATTGACCCTCCTAATACTCAGAGAAAGAAGGGCAGGGCAATAAAGAATTTTTCTGAGTGGATAGAGAAAGAGCCTCCAGTGAATTGGTCTTTGCTACATGACACCCATGGAGCTAGGTATGGCCACATGACAACCAATCTTGCAGAGGTGTATAACTTTGTACTCAGAGGGAATAGAGCATTGCCACTCACAGCTACTGTGGAGGTTGTATTCCATGGCACTTTGAGATATTTCAGAGAAAGGCACGAGTTAGCAAAGAAGCATATTGCAGATAATCAGAACACACCTTATTGTAGCCGTGTCATGGAGTACATGGCAAAGAAGATAGAGAAAGCAAAGAAGCACACTGTCAGACTCATAGGTAATCAGGAAAGGAGGTATGAGGTTCAGCTTCCTACTGATGGTTTTGGTTCTGCAAATGAGGTGAAGATGCACGAGGTAAAAATTGGAACGGAATTTTATCCAACTTGTGAGTGTACATGCAACAAACCGAAGTTGTTGCACCTGCCTTGCTCACATGTGTTGGCTGCCTGTGGCCAGATTGAGTTGGACGCTATCTCCTTCGTGTCCCCATACTATTTAAAAGATGCAGTACTCAATGTCTGGACAGGTGAGATGACAGGATTTAGAGTCGTCGGCAATTTCAACAAGGTAAACGATGGGGAGAGAGTATACATCCCGGATCCAGAACTTCGGCGAACAAGCAGGGGCAGACGTAAGGTAAAGCGCATCCGAAACAATATGGACCAATCTGAAGTTGGTGGAGCAACCAGACAATGTTTGCTATGCGCGGCTTATGGGCATAGGATGAAATATTGTCCCGACCTGAACAAAGACGGTGCTTCCACATCGACGACTGCGACAACAGTAGCAAGAGGCGGACGTGGTCGTGGCAGTCGTGGTGGTCGTGGCAGTCGAGGCCGAAGGGGCGGACGAGGAAGAAATAACTCACAAGCTATATAATGTGTCGGACTATGTTTTAATTTGTAATATGTCTGGACTATGTTTTAATGTGTAATATGTCGGACTATGTTTTATTCTGTAATATGTCGGACTATGTTTTATTCTGTAATATGTCTGGACTATGTTATAATTTGTAATATGTCTGGACTATGTTTTAATGTGTAATATGTCTGGACTATGTTTTAATTGCAGATATGGCTTCGTATCCGTTGCTTAATGGTAATATCGATAGAGGGCACCGGGCCTCACTTATGGAAGCGGGCAAGAACTTAGACGTGTTGATCACTCGCACCCCAAAGTCTAACTGGATGATACACCCTTTATGGGTTGATAGGTATGTGTCGGTACAATGACTTACTATGTTTGACATCCTTTTGATAGCCGCTAACTGTATGCTACATTCTCTTTATTTTGTAGGTTAAGTTGGGCTGGACTTCTACCCTTGGCACGGCTGGTTGAGGGTACATTGGATGAGTGGGTTGAACATCCGGAATTGGATGAGGCAGGTGAACCAATGCAGTTACACAAGAGGCAAGTGACACGTTTCTCGTACGACAGGTCACTCCTTACCTGCTTAGTAGATAGATGGAGACCAGAGACACATACGTTTCACTTTCCCTGGGGAGAGATGGCGCCTACTTTACAGGATGTGTCTTACTTGTTGGGATTACCTCTGGCCGGTGCTGCCATAGGTCCTTTAGAGGCAGAACCTGGTTGGCTAGCATCGATGCAGGCCCGTTTTTTGGCTGCGGTGCCAACTGCTACGGGCCTAGACAACGATCGTCACGGGCCTCGTTTTAGGTGGTTGAGCCAGTTTCAGGTAACCTTCACGGCCAGTTTAAAAAATGTTGTTTTCATTGTTGTCCTCATTGCATAGTTCATACAATCGTTTGGTTTCTATGTAGATTGTCTCCTTAGGATATCCCGATGTTCAGTTGTCAGAGGCACAGATTGACCGATCCCTAGAGGCATATATTATGTGGTTGTTCGGCAAGACGATGTTCACAGAGAACCACGTGACCACTGTCAATGCACGACTCATCGGTATTGCATGAGAGATAGCTGACGCACGTTGCCCGGGGGACATTCTGCAGAGGAGTTTTGGTTCTGTTGTGTTAGCGGCTACGTACATAGGCATGTGCAAAGCTTGCTTGTTGAAGTCTAGAAAATCAGGTCTTGTTGGATGTCCACTATTGTTGCAGCTCTGGTCATACGAGAGATTCCCTATTGGTCGACCCTATGTCTGCGTTGATAAACCTTTTGGTTTTGAGGACATGGCTGGGACTTATGTGCCTTCTATCGGCGAGTTGCCTACTATGGGATCTGTTTGGGCACGGAGAGAGGTATTTTCATATTAAGTAACAATATGAATTACTAATGTTTATTTCTTGCCATTCAATAGTATTACTAATGCTTATTTGTTGTCATGCACAGAGACAGTTTGCGCATAGCCAGGTGAGGGGCTGCTACCCCTCCTTCACGGCGCAGTTTGATAGTTTGCATGAGGATCAAGTTATCTGGGAGCCATACTCCCATCAGGCTATATTATCCAGGTGTCCAGTTGGGATTTCTGGATTGTGCACTAGAGATCGGCACTATTGGATGACCAAGGCCAAGTTGGTGTTCGACGTGACGGTTGAGGAGATGGCTCTTCATAGGGTGATGAGACAGTTCGGTCTATGCCAAGAGCCTGACATTCCAGTTATTCCACACTTACCAGATCACGTGCACAAGTAAGTAATACTATTTTAGTTCTCATGTTTGCATTCAGAATATAACTAATCATGTAACGCGCATTTCAATCTCAGGTACAGTCGCGTAGGAGGAAACAAGTCCTTGGATTCTTGGCTTCGCGACATTAGCCCTTACGTGGACGAATGGACTACTGCGCCGACAAATATCTGGGATGAGGTTCGGCCCTTTGACTGGGACAAGTTCGGGTTGTATCTGCAGCGTTACCGGCATAGCACGAGGATCTACTTGGTTCCATCAGCACCTCCTGATCAGATCGAAGCCCCTCTTACCAGCGATCTTTTCCCAACTGCCTCTGTTGTGGGAACCAGACACCACGCGGTACGTGCTATGGTTCTCACATGTTAAGTTTTTTCTTAATCTGAACATATACAATTGGTTAACTATTCGTGTTGTCTGCCATACAACGATGATCTAATTGGTTAACTCTCCGTGTACAGGGTGACTTGACATGCAAGGCGCTAGAGGAGGTTTCCGCTTTAATGCAACGCTTTGAGAGGGGAGATAATATCCCACCGCGAGAGAACGTCTCATGGTTGAGGCGTCTTGATGAGAAGCTACGCGGGATTTACGCAGCTGTTACATGTAGACGATCTTCGGATGTTGCTATTCCTCGTCCAGCAGATCGTCCGCCACGCCCCTCTCTGTAGCGTTCAGAACCTCGACCCTCTGTGCACCGTTCGGAACCACGACCCTCTGTGCAGCGTTCAGAACCACGACCTTCACAACCAGGGAGCTCTTCCTGGCAGCAGACACCTCCTTCACAACCAGGGAGCTCTTCCTGGCAGCAGACACCTCCTTCACAACCAGGGAGCTCTTCCTGGCAGCAGACACCTCCTTCACAACCAGGGATCTCTTTCTACCAGCAGCCACCTCCTTCACAACCAGGGAGCTCTTCCTGGCATAATCAGATGGACCTAGGTAACACTACTTTGTACATTCTTTTAAACATTGTAGGTTCGCAAATCAATTTTACATGTTTTACTTTACCGCAGTCGGCAGCCAGTCGCAACCGTTCATGCATTCAATCCAGTCACCGATGCTTAGTGGTGCTGGTTCGTTCTTAGACGGCGACGGCGACGACGATGACCGAGCTGCAAACACCTATGAGTTCTCGTAGACAGTTCTTCACACTCCACCACCACCATGGACGCAGGAGACACAGACACTGACAGACGAGGTTGTCTATGGTCGTGGTCATCGTCAGACTCGTCCACCGCCTGAGCGCTTATCGCCTTCCGGTCCTCGTCCAAGGAAGACCCAAATTCGTCGTCGTCCCCAGCAGTGATATGGTTATCTATGTATGAGTCATTATCTATGTATGAAACATGACTATCTAATTATGTATGAGACATATGTCTATTTTATGTATGGGACAAATTACTATCTACTTATGTATGAGACATATTCATGTTCTATTTCAGTGGTCAATTGGTTTAGAGGGATAACACTTGTACTGCAAACTAAATGCATCCAATGCGGCGCTTTACATAAAACATAATGCCCGCAAAACAAGACAATACACAAAGATAATATAAAATACAGCTGAATTAAACAATACAACTGAAATTACAAATTATAGCTAAAAAACTACATGAATGCATCATCGTCCTCCTCCGTCCATGCAGAGCTCTTGCCCTTTGTCGATGCAGAGCTCTTGCCCTTTATCGATGCAGAGCTCCTGCCCTTCGTCGATGCAGAACTCTTGCCCTTCGACGATGTGGTAGTCTTGGCCGTGGTGCTCGGCATGAAGAGGTCATCTTCGTCCTCCGTCGATGCAGATCTCTTGCCCTTCGTCGATGTAGAGCTCTTGCCCTTCGACAATGCGGTAGTCTTGACCTTGGTGCTCGGCATGAAGAGGTCGTCTTCGTCCTCACTGTCTGCTGACCATAAATCTGAATTATTTACAGCAAGCCTGAGGTAAGATTCACCTTTATGCAGTTGCTTCTGCCATCTGCCATGCAACCTGAGAAGTTCTTTCTGTTGGAAATATGCCCTAGAGGCAATAATAAATTGGTTATTATTATATTTCCTTGTTCATGATAATCGTTTATTATCCATGCTATAATTGTATTGATTGGAAACTCAAAAACATGTGTGGGTACATAGACAACACTGTGTCCCTAGTAAGCCTCTAGTTGACTAGCTCGTTGATCAAAGATGGTTAAGGTTTCCTAGCCATTGACATGAGATGTCATTTGATAACGGGATCACATCATTAGGAGAATGATGTGATGGACAAGACCCAAACTACGAACGTAGCATATGATCGTGTCAGTTTATTGCTATTGTTTTCTGCATGTCAAGTATCTGTTCCTATGACCATGAGATCATGCAACTCCCTGACATCGGAGGAGTACCTTGTGTGTATCAAACGTCGCAACGTAACTGGGTGACTATAAAGGTGCTCTACAGGTATCTCCGAGGGTGTCTGTTGGGTTGGCATGGATCAAGACTGGGATTTGTTACTCCGTGTGACGGAGAGGTATCTCAGGGCCCACTCGGTAATACAACATCACAATGAGCCTTGCAAGCAATGTGACTAAAATGTTAGCCACGAGATCTTGTATTACGGAACGAGTAAAGAGACTTGCCGGTAACGAGATTGAACTAGGTATAGAGATACCGACGATCGAATCTCGGGCAAGTAACATACCGAAGAACAAAGGGAACAGTATACGGGATTAACTGAATCCTTGACATAGAGGTTCGACCGATAAAGATCTTCGTAGAATATGTAGGAGCCAATATGGGCATCCAGGTCCCGCTATTGGTTATTGATCGTAGAGGTGTCTCGGTCATGTCTACATAGTTCTCGAACCCGCAGGGTCTACACACTTAACGTTTGGTGACGATTAGTATAGTTGAGTTATTGTGTTGGTGACCGAAGGTTGTTCGGAGTCCCGGATAAGATCCCGGACATGACGAGGGTCTCCGGAAGAGTCCGGAGGTAAAGATTGATATATGTGATAATAGTGTTTTGGTTTCCGGAAGGGGTTCCGGATGTTTACCGAAGTGTTCGGGTGCCGCAACACTTTATATGGGCCAAAGGGGTAAAGCCCACGAGGTATTGGAAAGTGCAAAAGGAAGTTTTGCTGCTGCCTTAAGCGGTACTACCGCTGGTAAGGCAATACTACCGTGTAAGCGGTACTACCGCTTGTTTGAAGCGGTACTACCGCTCGTGAGCGGTACTACCGCTTGTGCGCGGTACTGCAGGGATCCGAGTTGGACTCTTTCCCTGCGAGCCAAACCGACCTTGTGCGGGCAAAACCGACCTGGAGGAGGCTTTTACTCCAAGTTTAGACCCCAAGGCTCAACATATAAATAGAGGGGCAGGGCTAGCACACGAGACACATTAAGATTTCCCAAGCCGTGTGTCGGCAACCCTAACCCTCTAATTCTCCTGTCATAATCTCCGTAGTGCTTGGCGAAGCCCTGCAGAGATTGTTCCTCACCACCATCACCACGCCGTCGTGCTGCCGAAACTCATCTACTACTTCACCATCGCTCGCTGGATCGAGGAGGTGAAGGTGTCATCAAGTCGTACGTGTGTTGAACGCGGAGGTGCCGTCCGTTCGGCACTAGTTCGTGATCGGATCGAGGGACGACTTGCGATTTGGATCGCGGAGACGTTCGACTACATCAACCGCGTTTCTTAACGCTTCCGCTTAGCGATCTACAAGGGTATGTAGATTCACTCTCCCTCTCGTAGATGCTCATCATCATGGATAGATCTTGTGTGTGCGTAGGAAAAATTTTGTTTCCCATGCAACGTTCCCCAACAGTGGTATCAGAGCTAGGTCTATGCGTAGATGAGATCTCGAGTAGAACACAAACGAGTTGTGGGCGTGGGTGTATACATATTGCTTGCCGTTACTAGTTGATACTTGATTCGGCGGTATTGTGAGATGAAGCGGCCCGGACCAACATTACTCGTACGCTTACGAGAGACCGGTTCCTTCAACTGACATGTAACTTTGTTGCATAAAGATGGCTAGCGGGTGTTTGTCTCTCTCACTGTAGTTGAATCGATTTCAATGAAGAGGGTTCTTTTAGAAGATCAAAAAGCAATCACTACACCACGTTGTGGTTTTGCGTAGGTAAGAACGGTTCTTGCAAACCCGTAGCAGCCACGTAAAACTTGCAACAGCAATTAGAGGACGTCTAACTTGTTTTTGCAGGGTATGTTGTGATGTGATATGGCCAATTACGTGATGAGATATATGTGATGTATGAGATGATCATGTGTTGTATAGAATATCACGACTTGCATGTCGATGAGTACGGCAACTGGCAGGAGCCATAGAGTTGTCTTTAATTATTTTCGCCGTTTTTGCTTTACTTTATCGCTATGAGTTAGCTATAGTCGTAGAAGCAACAGTCGGCGCGACAACCTCATGGCGACACGTTGATGGAGATCAAGATGATGGAGATCATGGTGTCATGCCGGTGACGATGGAGATCATGCCGGTGCTTTGGAGATGGAGATCAAAAGCACAAGTTCATGGCCATATCATGTCACTTATGATTTGCATGTGATGTTAATCCTTTTATGCATCTTATTTTGCTTAGGACGACGGTAGCATTATAAGGTGATCCCTCACTTAAATTTCAAGATAAAATTGTGTTCTCCCCGAGTGTGCACCGTTGCAAAAGTTCGTCGTTTCGAGACACGCCGTGATGATCGGGTGTGATAGACTCTACGTTCACATACAACGGGTGTAAGCCATGTTGCACGTGCGGAACACTCGGGTTAAACTTGACGAGCCTAGCATGTACAGACATGGCCTCGGAACACAAGAGACCGAAAGGTCGAACATGAGTCATATAGTAGATATGATCAACATGAAGATGTTCACCATTGAAACCACCTCAACTCACGTGATGATCGGACTTGAGTTGGTGGATTTGGATCATGTTACACTCGAATGATCGGAGGGATGTCAATTTGAGTGGGAGTTTTTTAAGTAATATGATTAACTAAACTCATTATCTAGAACAATAGTCTAAGTTGTCTTTGCTATATTTATGTTGTAGATCATGGCTCGCGCAGTAGCACCCCTGAATTTTAATGCGTTCCTAGAGAAAGCTAAGTTGAAAGATGATGGAAGTAACTTTGTGGACTGGGCCCGTAATCTAAAGATTATCCTTACGGCTTCCCAGAAGGCTTATGTCCTTGATGCACCGCTTGGTGATCCACCCGCTCCAGTTGAGTCTCTAGACGTTGTGAACGCCTGGCAGGCTCGTTCTGAAGATTACTCAATAGTTCAATGTGCAATATTGTATGGCTAAGAATCGGGACTTCAAAGACATTTTGAACGTCATGGAGCATATGAGATGTTCCAGGAGTTGAAGTTTATCTTTCAGAAGAATGCCCGGATCGAGAGATATGAGATCTCCGATAAGTTCTATGCTTGCAAGATGGAGGAGAACGGGTCTATCAGTGATCACGTACTCAGAATGTCTGGGTACTCCACCCGTCTGGCAGAATTGGGGATGCCCCTTCCGCCAGAGGCTATCACTGACAGAGTTCTTCAATCATTGCCACCTAGCTACAAGAGCTTCGTGTTGAACTATAACATGCACGGGATGAACAAGTCAGTCGCCGAGCTGTTTGCGATGCTGAAAGCCGCTGAGTCTGAAATTCAGAAGGAGCATCAAGTGTTGATGGTCAATAAAACCACTAGTTTCAAGAAAAATGGCAAGGGTAAGAAGGGTAACTCCAAGAAGAGTGGCAAAGCAGTTGCTCCTCTCGTGAAGAAACCCAAGGCTGGACCCAAACCAGAAACTGTGTGTTTTCATTGCAAGGGAACTGGACACTGGAAGCGGAACTGCCCCAAGTATTTGGCTGACAAGAAGGCGGCCAACAACAAACAAGGTATATATGATATACATGTTATTGATGTGTACCTTACCAACTCTCGTTGTAGTGCCTGGGTATTTGATACCGGTGCGGTTGCTCATATTTGCAACTCAAAACAGGAACTGCGGAATAGACGGAGGCTGGCAAAGGACGAAGTGACGATGCCCGTGGGAAATGGTTCCAAGGTTGATGTGATCGCCGTCGGCACGCTCGCTCTTCAATTACCATCGGGATTAATGATGAACCTGAATAAATGTTATTTGGTGCCTGCGTTAAGCATGAACATTATATCTGGATCTTGTTTATTGCGAGACGGTTACTCATTTAAATCAAAGAATAATGGTTGTTCTATTTATATGAGTAATATCTTTTATGGTCATGCACCCAATGTGAGGGGTTTATTCTTATTGAATCTCGATAGTAATGATACACATGTTCATAACATTGATGCCAAAAGATGTAGAATTGATAATGATAATACCACTTTCTTGTGGCACTGCCGTTTAGGTCATATTGGCGTAAAACGCATGAGGAAGCTCCATGCTGATGGACTTTTGGAGTCACTTGATTTTGAATCACTTGACACATGTGAGCCATGCCTCATGGGCAAGATGACTAAAACGCCGTTCTCTGGAACAATGGAACGGGCAAGTAACTTGTTGGAAATCATACATACTGATGTGTGCGGTCCGATGAGTATTGAGGCGCGCGGTGGTTATCGTTACTTTCTCACCTTCACTGATGACTTAAGTAGATATGGGTATATTTACTTAATGAAACACAAGTCTGAAACATTTGAAAAGTTCAAACAATTTCAGAGTGAAGTTGAGAATCATCGTAACAAGAAGATTAAATTCCTACGATCTGATCGAGGAGGAGAATATCTGAGTTATGAGTTTGGCAGTCACTTAAGACAATGTGAAATTGTTTCACAACTGACACCGCCTGGAACACCACAGCGTAATGGTGTGTCCGAACGTCGTAATCGAACCTTATTGGATATGGTGCGATCTATGATGTCTCTTGCCGATTTGCCACTATCGTTTTGGGGTTATGCATTAGAGAGAGCTGCATTCACTTTAAATAGGGCACCATCGAAATCCGTTGAGACGACGCCATATGAACTTTGGTTTGGCAAGAAGCCAAAGCTGTCGTTTCTTAAAGTTTGGGGATGTGATGCTTATGTCAAAAAGCTTCAGCCTGAAAAGCTGGAACCCAAAGCGGAGAAATGCGTCTTCATAGGATACCCAAAAGAGACAGTTGGGTATACCTTCTACCTCAGATCCGAAGGCAAAGTGTTTGTCGCTAAAAACGGAACATTTCTTGAGAAAGAGTTTCTCTCGAAAGAATTGAGTGGGAGGAAGATAGAACTTGATGAGGTTGTTGAACCTTTACTTCAACCTGAGAGTAGCGCAGAGCAGAAAGTTGTTTTTGTGGAGCCTACATCAGCTGAAGAGGAAGTTAATGATAATGATCATGAAGCTTTGGATCAAGTTACTATCGAACCTCGTAGGTCGACAAGGACGCGTACTGCTCCTGAGTGGTACGGCAACCCTGTCTTAGAGGTCATGTTGTTGGACAACGATGAACCTACGAGCTATGGAGAAGCGATGATGGGCCCGGATTCCGAGAAGTGGTTAGAGGCCTTGAAATCCGAGATGGGATCCATGTATGAAAACAAAGTATGGACTTTGGAAGTATTACCTGAAGGGCGTAAGGCCATTCAGAACAAATGGATCTTTAAGAGGAAGACGGACGCGGACGGTAATGTCACCGTCTATAAAGCTCGACTTGTGGCAAAAGGTTTTTCACAAGTTCAAGGAGTTGACTACGATGAGACCTTCTCACCTGTAGCGATGCTTAAGTCCGTCAGAATCATGTTAGCAATAGCTGCCTTTTTCGATTATGAAATTTGGCAGATGGATGTCAAAACAGCGTTCCTTAACGGTTTCCTTAAGGAAGAGTTGTATATGATGCAACCAGAAGGTTTTGTCGATCCAGAGAATGCTGACAAAGTTTGCAAACTCCAGCGATCCATTTATGGACTGGTGCAAGCATCTCGGAGTTGGAATCTTCGCTTTGATGAGGTGATCAAAGCGTTCGAGTTTATACAAGTTTACGGAGAAGCTTGTATTTACAAGAAAGTGAGTGGGAGCTCTATAGCGTTTCTAATATTATATGTGGATGACATATTGCTGATTGGAAACAATGTAGAAATGTTGGAAGGCGTGAAGGAATATTTGAACAAGAGTTTTTCAATGAATGACCTAGGAGAAGCTGCTTTCATATTAGGCATCAAGATCTATAGAGATAGATCGAGACGCTTAATAGGACTTTCACAAAGCACATACCTTGACAAAGTTTTGAAGAAGTTCAAAATGGATCAGTCCAAGAAGGGGTTCTTGCCTGTATTGCAAGGTGTGAAGTTGAGTAAGACTCAATGCCCAGTGACTGCAGAAGATAGAGAAAAGATGAGTGTCATCCCCTATGCTTCAGCCATAGGCTCTATCATGTATGCAATGCTGTGCACAAGACCCGATGTCAGCCTTGCCATAAGTATGGCCGGAAGGTTTCAAAGTGATCCAGGAATGGAACACTGGACGGCGGTCAAGAATATCCTGAAGTACCTGAAAAGGACTAAGGACATGTTTCTCGTTTATGGAGGTGATCAAGAGCTCGTCGTAAAGGGTTACGTCGATGCAAGCTTTGACACTGATCCGGATGACTCTAAATCGCAAACCGGATACGTATTTATTCTTAATGGGGGTGCGGTTAGCTGGTGCAGTTCCAAGCAAAGCGTGGTAGCTGATTCTACATGCGAAGCGGAGTACATCGCTGCCTCGGAGGCGGCGAAGGAAGGTGTCTGGATGAAGGAGTTCATGACAGATCTTGGAGTAGTGCCTAGTGCGCTTAACCCAATAACTCTGTTTTGTGATAATACTGGTGCCATTGCTCTAGCCAAGGAACCAAGATTTCACAAGAGGACCAGACACATAAAGCGACGTTTCAATTCCATCCGCGATTACATCAAGGAGGACGACATAAATATTTACAAAGTACACACAGATCTGAATGTTGCAGATCCGATGACTAAACCTCTTCCAAGGGCTAAACATGAACAACACCAGAACTGCATGGGTGTTCGATTCATTACAATGTAAATCACATAGTGATGTGAACTAGATTATTGACTCTAGTGCAAGTGGGAGACTGTTGGAAATATGCCCTAGAGGCAATAAGAAATTGGTTATTATTATATTTCCTTGTTCATGATAATCGTTTATTATCCATGCTATAATTGTATTGATTGGAAACTCAAAAACATGTGTGGGTACATAGACAACACTGTGTCCCTAGTAAGCCTCTAGTTGACTAGCTCGTTGATCAAAGATGGTTAAGGTTTCCTAGCCATTGACATGAGATGTCATTTGATAACGGGATCACATCATTAGGAGAATGATGTGATGGACAAGACCCAAACTACGAACGTAGCATATGATCGTGTCAGTTTATTGCTATTGTTTTCTGCATGTCAAGTATCTGTTCCTATGACCATGAGATCATGCAACTCCCTGACATCGGAGGAGTACCTTGTGTGTATCAAACGTCGCAACGTAACTGGGTGACTATAAAGGTGCTCTACAGGTATCTCCGAGGGTGTCTGTTGGGTTGGCATGGATGAAGACTGGGATTTGTTACTCCGTGTGACGGAGAGGTATCTCAGGGCCCACTCGGTAATACAACATCACAATGAGCCTTGCAAGCAATGTGACTAAAATGTTAGCCACGAGATCTTGTATTACGGAACGAGTAAAGAGACTTGCCGGTAACGAGATTGAACTAGGTATAGAGATACCGACGATCGAATCTCGGGCAAGTAACATACCGAAGAACAAAGGGAACAGTATACGGGATTAACTGAATCCTTGACATAGAGGTTCGACCGATAAAGATCTTCGTAGAATATGTAGGAGCCAATATGGGCATCCAGGTCCCGCTATTGGTTATTGATCGTAGAGGTGTCTCGGTCATGTCTACATAGTTCTCGAACCCGCAGGGTCTACACACTTAACGTTTGGTGACGATTAGTATAGTTGAGTTATTGTGTTGGTGACCGAAGGTTATTCGGAGTCCCGGATAAGATCCCGGACATGACGAGGGTCTCCGGAAGAGTCCGGAGGTAAAGATTGATATATGTGATAATAGTGTTTTGGTTTCCGGAAGGGTTCCGGAATTCACCGGAAGGGGTTCCGGATGTTTACCGAAGTGTTCGGGTGCCGCAACACTTTATATGGGCCAAAGGGGTAAAGCCCACGAGGTATTGGAAAGTGCAAAAGGAAGTTTTGCTGCTGCCTTAAGCGGTACTACCGCTGGTAAGGCAGTACTACCGCGTAAGCGGTACTACCGCTTGTGTGAAGCGGTACTACCGCTCGTGAGCGGTACTACCGCTTGTGCGCGGTACTGCAGGGATCCGAGTTGGACTCTTTCCCTGCGGGCCAAACCGACCTTGTGCGGGCAAAACCGACCTGGAGGAGGCTTTTACTCCAAGTTTAGACCCCAAGGCTCAACATATAAATAGAGGGGCAGGACTAGCACACGGGACACATTAAGATTTCCCAAGCCGTGTGTCGGCAACCCTAACCCTCTAATTCTCCCGTCATAATCTCTGTAGTGCTTGGCGAAGCCCTGCAGAGATTGTTCCTCACCACCATCACCACGCCGTCGTGCTGCCGGAACTCATCTACTACTTCACCATCGCTCGCTGGATCGAGGAGGTGAAGGCGTCATCAAGCCGTACGTGTGTTGAACGCGGAGGTGCCGTCCGTTCGGCACTAGTTCGTGATCGGATCGAGGGACGACTTGGGATTTGGATCGCGGAGACGTTCGACTACATCAACCGCGTTTCTTAACGCTTCCGCTTAGCGATCTACAAGGGTATGTAGATTCACTCTCCCTCTCGTAGATGCTCATCACCATGGATAGATCTTGTGTGTGCGTAGGAAAATTTTTGTTTCCCATGCAACGTTCCCCAACACTTTCCGTATCTCCTCAAATGTCTTGGGAGGCCACCCACTCCTAGCTAATGAGTGAGCCAACTCATTCATTGTGGTGTCACTACTGATGAGTTCCTCCCATGGAACTACTCTATCGTCGATCTTGAAATTGGCGGCTAGACGGAGAAGACGATCGGACATACCAGAGTGAAAACTACGATCAAAAGGATAATGAGACATCTCCACGAAACTACACTTGCCTGCTCACCCACCTTACTGCGGAGGGGGTTTTATAGGTTCAGAAGAGAAGATGACGGAAAAGAATGGCGGGAGAGAAAGGCGGAAAAGAAAATGGCGGGAGAGAAAGGCGGAAAAGAAAATGGCGGGAGAGAATGACGGGAAAGAAGGGCGGGAAAAAAAATGGCGGGATAGTAGGGCGGGAAAGAAAATGACGAGATAGAATGTCAGGAAATGGTTGCGAGAAAGTACAAAGTTGGAATGTGAAAGAAGGGGAATGGTTGTGCAGGAATTATAATGCATTTAAGTGGAAAAAAACTTCAGATCAGGGCCCCAGGGACACTTCAGCTGCCTGGAGGCCGACCAGGGCTCTTCGGCCGCCTGGAGGCCGATGGGCCCCTCTTCGGTCGACCTCAGGCCGACGGGTCCCTTTTCGGCCCACCGCAGGCCGACGGGCCTATCTTCGGCCAGCCAGAGGCCGACGGGCCTATCTTCAGCCAGCCAGAGGCCGACGGGGTCACATTTCTGAATTTTTTGTGTCCAGCCCTATAGTTTCCGAATTTGCTATAAAATACGTCATAGTTTTGAAAAAAAAACTAATAAATCAACAAAGAGATTGCTGTTTCAAACAAGCCAAGGGATGAACATGGGTCGAGGACACAACAAACAACGATCTTGGATTCTGGTTCATAACAAACAGCAAATAAAAGCTCAATGTTACATAAAAAACATCTCAATCATAAAAGTCTAACATGGATTGTTTGTAGAATAGCACATGCTGCTGCTTAGGGAGACAGACTCCTTTCATTCATCGTTCAAAGTGTTTGTCACTTATCATCACCGTTCTGCACAGCTGCACTTGCGCGAGGATCATCATCGGCTATCATACCCTCCTCTCCCTCTTCATCTATCATACCTTCCTCTTCATCCTCCCTCTTCTTGCTGCCCACTGAGACTTCCACGGGTTTAGCATCTACCACTGGCTCACCATTAGGGCTCATTGACCCTCTGCCTCCTTCGCCATTATACACGGGACTATATGGAGCAGACTTGTCATCCTGCTCCTGCGGACTGGGCGACCGATCGAGATCAACCTTTCCTATCTTCCCATCCCCCACCTGATAGTCATTTGAAGGGTCAACACTGCGGCTCCTGTGGTCATTTGAAGGGTCAACGCTGGGTGAGCTTTTCTTCTCCACTGGGTGGGCAGAGTCAGGACGTGTAGACCCAGAGCCAGCTCTTCTTTCAGTCCTGCGTCTAGCGCCAGGGCTACGACTCCTGCTGCGGCTCGCATGACGATTCCTGGTGTAACTCCTGCTCCTGCTCCTGCTTCTGCTCTTGTTCCTGCTCCTGCTTCTGCTCCGACTTCTAGTCCTGCTACGGCTAGCCGGCACATCAGGGCGGCGTCTCTTGGGGCTTGGACTGCGCCTATCACTGTCACTCCTGCTACGGCTTCTGCTGCGACCTCTACCAGACCTGCGAGACCCACCATGATCATGCCTGCAAGCATCAGCAACATTAGTAAAGACCATGGTCTTTGGCTCGGGAACACAAACTGCAGAACAACAACGACAAAAGAAATTATAATATCGAATTACTTCAGTTACAACTAACAACATCCAAACTCTGTTTCATCAGCAATTGCAGAAAACAAAATGGAAGAGACAGAACAAACCTGCTACGGCCACCATAATCATCCTTTCCACGGCCACCACGACTACTCTCTAACCTGCCACCATACCTTGAATCCAGTTCAGAGCGTGAACCACCACCCCTCTCAGAGCGGGTTGCCCATTTGTTACGTTTCCTACCACGCCCACCCCGAGAGACCATGTCTAACAGTTCAGGAGGAACATCTTGGTCTGCCCCTTCCAGGATTTTAATTAGGTCGGCAGCATATTTTGAATCCTGATCACACAAAAATGTATAGGCCAAACCAGTGGCACCAGCCCTTCCTGTCCTGCCAATCCTGTGAACATAGTCCTCAACACCAGTGGGGAAGTCATAGTTGATCACAACCCTATGTCAAGAAAGCAAGAGGATATTGTGAGATCATTTCTGAGATTTGAAGCACTGGTGGTCAAGAGTGTTCATCAGAACAATACTGAAACTTCAAAGAACAAAACGACAGCTTTCTTCAAGAGTACATTTGCACTAGTTATATTTACTTAAATCCAGAATGATTTCAGTAAGTATACGGCTGGACATGTCATGATAATGAATAGCTGCAATTTCAGTTAGCTGGTAGGCCATATTGACTGCACTTCCTTTTTTAGGGTCTGATTGGTTGATACTTTTTAATATAAACTTGGTCAAACTTTGTAGAGTTTGACTTGACACAAATCTAATACGCGGAGTAAAAAGGACCGGAGGGAGTACAAACTAGAATGGGCAAAGTGGCGTGAACATGCCCAAAAAAACACAGGGGCTGTTTGGTTGGTGCCAATGTTGGCCTTGCCAATCATTGGCTCGCCAAATAATTGGCGTTCAATTTCCTCACCCACACCCTGCCAAAAAGTTGGCTCAAAAATGAACTAGAGCTGCCGCTGAGCCATGGGCGCGCCAATTATTTGGTCCCCATCCAAATGAGCACCAATGCTGAGTCAACGTCCAATATTTTGCTAGGGATTCTCAGGGCAATGAACCAAACACCCCGCAATCCCATAAAGTAACTAGATTTTGGTAACGACCAAACATTGGAAGGAGAGGTTTTAGACACAACGAAAAGCATAGGCTAACTACTTCTGAAATTTTAGGTATCCTTGTCATGGACTTCTGCTACCATGGGTCGCAAGGGCACCATTCGTTAGCCCATTTAGACATTCAAATAGTTACACAAGTGGAATTAGCATGATTGAAGATCATATAAATACATGAAGCAGCGCCTTGTATTTTTCAACAACAAAAGAACTTTATGAGATGCTATTCCACTGTGTAGCAATAAAATCATTGGAATAATACAACCTCCCTCCCAAATCTAAGAGAAGAAATTTGGGACGGAGGGAGTAGTTAGATACATCCTAGACAAATCTAAGACAAGTAATTTGGGACGGATGGAGTAGTATTGAACCTGATATCTTTGATATCTAAACCTCGCGCCGCAACATCTGTAGCCACCAAAATAGGAGATCGTCCAGATCTAAATTGACTCAGGACCTTCTCTCTTTCATTTTGAGACTTGTCACCATGAATGGCAGCTGCTCCAAATCGCCTATTGAGTGTCCTTGATAGTTGGTCACACATTCTCTTGGTGGTACAGAATATTAGTATCTTGGAACCTGAATCATGGGATCGCAATATTTGCTCCAGACGCCGAAGCTTTTCTGAGGGAGTGATAACCTCCACATGCTGGCAGGGCAACAGGATTAGAATATAGGAACAGAAGACAGAACAGAACAAAAAATTAATGTACAAAGCAAGTCCCATACCTGAGTAATAGCTTTATTAGCAACAAGTTCATCCACACTTCCAATGGTCACCTGGACAGGGTGAACAAGAAGCTCATCTGCAATTCTTCGGACTTCCTTTGGCCAAGTAGCAGTGTACATAAGAGTTTGCCGACCAGAAGGTATGTCTCTTACTATTTTTCGTATTTGTGGTTCAAACCCCATGTCTAGCATGCGGTCAGCCTCGTCTAGAACAAGGTATGAGACCTGCTTTAGGCTTATTTTCCGCATTTCTAGAATGTCGTTCAACCTTCCAGGTGTTGCAACAACAACATCAACCCCTCTTTCTAAATCTCTTAACTGGGGCCCTTTAGGAGCACCACCATAAAGGCACTAAGAAGAGAGCAAGAACAAAGGATCAGATAATGAACATATAATCCAGGAAGAAGCAAGGCAAAGAAAACTTACCGTAGAAGAAATTCTTGATGATCTGCCAAATTTCACAGCTTCTTCCAAAATCTGTGTCGCGAGCTCTCTAGTAGGTGCCAAAACTAACACTGTTGGGCCAGACCTTGTGCTGTTCTGCATACGCTTTATATGCATAAACCCAGGAAGCAAATACCCGAGAGTTTTTCCAGATCCTGTCTTGGCAATAGCTACAACATCTTGATTGAGCAAGGCAATTGGCCACGACTGGGCTTGGATGGGTGTCGGACTTGGGAATCCGGCACGTTGTATCTGGAAAAATGGAAGGGGAACGGAAGGCAAAGGCAAACAAAATAAGGACACCAAATGAATATGGTTAATGTGGTGTGCCTACATCTGCTACAGTTCCCACTTAAACTCTAGTTACTCTATGTAGTGAAAACAACAAGAATCAACAATGTGCGAAGTCAATTTAAGACCGTACGGAAGAGAACGGATCCACAAAGTGTGGACACAGGGCGAAGTAGAAAAGGCTCTAACAGAATCCCTGGAGACAGGCTCGCTCAGCCATGGATCGTTCATCCACAGGCCCCTTCCATTGGTCAGGCATCTGGACGCCTGCAGCCTGGGTGAGACCTCCATAGGCCCCAGAAGAGGCCTGCCATCCATGCGAGGAGCCTTTCCCAGGAAAAGTACGCGGAGCAACAAATCAGCGTCAGCCGACGTAGATGGCCTTTTAGACCATGGGCAGCCCCCTTGGGAGGGAGCAAGCCGCCTGGGGTGTCCACCCACCCTTGGCAGCTCCATCAACGACATCCGCCCTCAGCCCCTCGAAATTACAGACTGGGCGAGGGCGCACGAAGCAGGGTGCGACATTAGCTCCACCTTGGAGCAAATATCGCATCTGCCACAGAGATGTAGATAAGTAACTGACTCGCAAGCGTCCCTGATTTAGAACAATCAATCAAACAGATAAAATAAACAAGAGCGCATCCCCGTGATCCAACATGCTGACCCTTGATCAAACTCTTCTGGGTTAGTGTTAGATCTTGGGTGACAATTCATCACCAAACTTATGCATACCTCCTTGAGTATATCTAGAGGGATGACACCAGAGTCAAACTCAGTTATGGGAGCCGGCACGTTATCCCCCTGCATCACAGACCAAACAAAATAAATAGATACTGAGTAACAAACATACAATGAGATGTGTAACACAAACCTGCTATGAGATGTAACGAGGATAGCTGGGAGATACTTACGATGACTGTGATCTCATGGCGTAGGCGGTATGCTTCGGCTGATGGATCATCAGCTGCGGCGGTAGTGATGCCGGTGGCAGCCGGAGGAAGATGGTGATGTGAAGACGCCGACTTGAACGAGTCGTGTTCGTCGTGGCGGCGCCGGTCGCGGTCGCGGTCCCGGTGGTCACGCCGAGGCGGTGTGCGAGAACGGGAGTGGGAGCGAGATCGGGAACGGTCTCGACGGTCCCGGCCGCGGGCGCGCGGAGGCGGAGGCGGGAGCGGCGGGGGGGGCGGGAGCTGAGCTTCCGGCGGCACGGGCTTCTCGTACTGGGTGACGTTGGTCTCCGGATTCCAGTAGTAGAGGTAGCCGGTGGTGCCGTCCACCAGCCCGCGCCACGGCTTGGGCACCGTAGGGTCGTCCGGCGCGTACCGTGGGGCCGCGGTTCCCGACATCACTGCCGGCAGATCTGGGCCAATACCTAGTCTCCGGCTAGGGCGCCCGCGGATTCGCCGGCAGAGGGGCAGGTGCGGTGCGCGGCGGCGGCGGCGGCGGCGAGGGGCTATCGCTTTTCCCTTCCTTCTTTTGACCTAAATTTTTCGAGTCTACCTCGCCTTTTATTGTGAATTTTGCGGTGGTCGAGTTCGAAACGAGCTCAAGCCCAGAGAAGCCCAGCTTCGGGTAGATTGCAAGCGGAGGAGAGCCACCCAATCACCGCGCGTTTGCGCCTTGACCAAACACCTGCATATAAATATAATCATCCTATCCTAAAAAATGCATAATCATCCCCGCAAAAAAAAAAATCATGCCACTGCTAGGCAAAACTACAAAAATGTAAAAAAAACGAAATCACTACTTAAATGGTACCCCTCGGAGATTGTCGCTCGTGGCTTCCGAGCGCAACAAGTGGCACGTGTCGAAGAGGTTCCCGTGCCGAGGAGTCCATGCGAGAAGGATGACCGAGGTGTACCGGCTGGCCGCTCAAGTTACATGTCTCGACCGCCATAAGCTTACCATCTCTACTGTAATGGCCATGGCCATGGCCCGAGGAGTCCAACCTCTTCAACAACGCGTCCACCCGTTGTGAGAGTACAACGGGTCCAACGACGTGACCCGAGCCATCGGGAAGGGCTATAAGGATCGTGAATCTTTAGCATCCGAGTTGGAAGTCATCTAAAAAGGAAAAAAAAGAATTTACTCAAGCAGCCAATGTTTGACAACTTCTCTTCCCACAAGCCAATGGAGGCTGTGAGTTCTTCTACTCAAGATCTCGATTTTACTTGAGCAGGGTTTTTATTATCCCGATGAGTTGTTTAACATATCTGAGCAGGACTGGAGGCGTTGCGTTGAGAAAGTAAGTTCCCCCGCTCCGCAACCGGGAGTCCATGTCCGGTCTGACGACCCCGGCTATGTCGAGGACTCGGAGATAGTTCTAATTTTCAAGGATGGGGTCTTTTACCAGCGGAATATTGATGGTGCCGAGGTGGTTGTACTCGTCAATCACCCCGGCATTCTTCCTTCTTCGGGTGTGGCCAGCGCCCCTCGTGCTTCTTCCCAAAAACGGTCCCTCCCTATGTTATCCCGACTTCGAGCACTTATACTCCCTCTATAAAAATGGTGTTGATCTAAGCGTGAGAAGATTAGCTCAATTCCTCAAGGGGACAGGAGAAAACCTGAACCGGTCGTCCAGCGAGCCGTTGAGGGTGCAACGCACAGTCCTGCCATGTAATTGTCATTTTCGTTGTGACCTTTTATAGATCCTTACATCATTTTTACGAGGTTTTACTTTCCTATTCTGCATGCTTCCCCCTTCCACTAATGTGCCCGTTCCTGAGGCCTCGGGAACTCACGTTCCCATTCACGAGGTGCCCTCAGAGCACCACCCCCACCAAGGAGAATTGCGATATTCCTCAACAGGAATCATCGACGGTGCATTCTGTGACTACCTACGAGGTCGAAAGCCTGGTGCATGGATGGTGAGGGGGGGAGGGACGATATGTGTGTGATAGGAAGACCTAATAACCAGATAGGTAGATCGGTAGGTTTGTGTGAAAGAGGGAGAAACATAACTAGAGAGGTAGATCGATTGGTGTGGTGGGAATAAGAGGGATATACCTAGCTATAGAGAGAGAGAGATCATTGTACATGCATGATTAAGAGACAAAATAAGGCCCGTCGAGAGGGAGTGGGGCTACGACTAGGAGGTGGTGCGAGAGGCCTACTAGATGGAGAGAAGGAGGAGTGCACGAGTGCTACATCGATGAAAAGAGGGGACGAGAGCGTGCATGTGTGCGTTCATCTGAGAGATAGGAGGCATGGACGGTGAGAGGGGAAGAGGGAGAGTGTGTGTGAGCGTGTGTATGTGGTACACACACATGGCTAGAGAGGTATATCGATCGGTGTGTGTCGGAAAGAAGGAGATGGGGATACCTATGGAGACTGTGCGAGACCGACATAAAGAAAGAGAACGTGTGCGCGAGGTAGAGAATGCCGAGGGAAGGGGTGTGCATGCATGAGAGATAGTTTCTATTTTATTTGAAATAGATAAATAAACAGAGGGAGGGGTGTGCATGCATGAGAGATAGTTTCTATTTTATTTGAAATAGACAAATAAACAGAGGGGGAGAGGTCCAGCCACTTACCTGTTGAGCAGCCATCCAGACAACAAACTAACCTCTCAGTCGAAGTCAGCCCACCAGCGCCCTTGTTCTTCTTCTTCTTTTCTGTACGGCAGCTCATCCGAGGAAGCCACGTTGGTTGGTGGTTCCATTTGACGGTCGGAGGCTGCCCTAGCCTCCTATAAAGCTTGCCCAAAACCATAACCTAGCCTTTCCTCGACCAATTCCTTCCCTCTTCTCCTCTTGCCGCCATTAAGATGAGTCACACACGCCACGCCGTCGCCATGGCCGGGAGAGGCCCGAACCTTTCTCCGGTGTGACCCAGGCCGCAGCCGCCATCTTCTTCGCCGCGAGCTTCGTCATCGTCTTCCTCCTCTATGCGCGCAAGGCCCTAGAGCTCTGAGTCAGCCTCCTCCCCAACGTCCACCTCCCCTGCTTCCTCTACTTCATGGAGTTGGGAGCACCGGTGCGATCAGCGCCTCGCCTTGTCCTCTCCGTCATCTTCCCGGCCTCCTCCTCGTCTCCCTCGAGCCCCTCACCGGTGCAGCGATGTGCTATACAAACGGTTTTTAACCCCTTTCCGCGACGTACTTTGAAACCGTCGCCTTGCATGTGTGGGCGATAGGGGGGGCCATCCCACACGACACAAAATAACCGTCGGCGATGGTGTCCAACGAACGCAAACGTTTGGCAAAACTAAGTGTATGGGATGTCCGTATCTATCACAAATGAAAGTCACCGGTCAACCGTTTGAAATATGATGGACTTCCCATACGACCCATCCTTGCAACTCGTGTGAGATCACACTAACATCGCACGCGTTATTCCGTGGCTCACCATTTATGATGTGCACCTAATCACAAACAGTTAACGATTATGAAGCGTGTATGATAAGGGGTATATCACAAACACTTATATTGGACGAACCGTTGGCGATATTTAACTAAGACTATAATTTAACCGTCGTACAAGTATCGGATAGGTTTAAGAAACGTCGTACTCGCGTCCGACAGGATAAGTATTGCACGCGCTATTCTGTGGTCCAACGTTTGTGATGCATACTACATCACAAACAGTTCATCATTTTAAATTGTGTGCGACAGAGATTGTATCACCAACGTTGCATTCGGTTGCACCGTTTGTTATATTATCTGAAATCACACACGGTTCGCAAACGGCAACTGTGTGCATGGTCGCACACGTTTTCTATCTGTGAAACGTGTCGGATCTTGAGGTATATCACAAACGTTGAGACTTACAAACCGTGTGCGGCGTAATGACCCGTAGAGCATTTTTTTTAATCGCTACAATTTAAAATTGTACAGAATTTGAATTTGAAAGTAGGGAATAGCTTTTTACATATACATAGATAGGTTCGTCAACCAATGCATTATTCCATTCACAGGTACATACGCTCAAGAATTACGTCAATGAAAGAATTACGTAAGCACCAAATAAAGAATGATGAACGATGGTTGAATACTTGTATTAAAGACGGCAAAGAAAGAGGCAAAATATATTCTGATTGCTGTAAAAGGTGAAGCGGAATGCCCGTAGTGTGCCCTCCTCCATGTCGTATGCACACACGACTCTAGCCCAATCCCTTGTGATGGTCGACCGCCCATCCTTCAATATCTTCATGACTTCCAGATAGTCATTCTAGTCTGGTAGAAATACATGTACATTTGCATGTCCAACAATCATGTAGTTTGAGAGGTGACCTTGGGTAGACTGCGTTGGGAACCACTACAAAGGAAAAAGATACAGAGATTGTCATCTAACAACTCATTATGTGCAGTAAAAAAGGTACATAGTTCTGAGTTAATATACTTCATATCACTGTTGTCTTGGACAAACTATAAATAAATAGTTTAATTGCCACATTTTGACCCATTGTACTAGCAATTTTTATTAGTTACCTCACATGATGCTCTCTCCGTCCCACTATATAAGATCTAATTACATCCAATGCACAAACATATTGGATGTATTAGCGTCTTTTATTATGGGGCGGAGGGAGTATAACACGGGAAACAAATATAGCCATGTGAACCAAAAACCATTAAAATAGGCATATGCTCACTACATCAGGCTTAACTACAACCAAATAAAGTCATTCATAATGGTATTGTTGAATTTGCATAGAACAAAGCTTATACTTAAACATCAAATTGTATAATTGAACATCACAGAGTGAAAAAACAGGCGGTGTATAACTAAATAAACAAGGCATACTACAGCAACCAAATAGTCATTCATATCGGTATTGTTGAAATTGCATAGAACGTAACATGTGCTTAGACATTAAATTCTATGATTGAACATCACATTGTTAGAAAACCGAAATAAACAGGGGCATGTTAACTACACCAGCTTTAACAGGAACCAATTGTATGATTGAACAACCAAATCTAGCAATTGAAGCTGGACATATGTTCACTACAAACAACCAAAAATAGCTAAACAAGGTATATGCTCACTACAGACAACCAAACATAGGGGTTCGTGAAATTGAACTGAAAAATCCATACTCGAGCGTAGGGCGCACTTGTCGACGACAAGTTGTTGTCGTCAATGAGACCTGACTTGGTAGCTGACGATGCCAAAACATCGCCATAGAACGCGACTTCCATAAATGACAAAAGGGTCCCGTTGGCGATGAAGGAAAATTCCTGACAGCAAAGCAGAGTAGATCAGATGCATACTACAAACAACCAAATATAGGTATATGCTAACTACAGACAACCAAACATAGGCAATGAAATTGGACTGAACAATTCATACTCCAGCATATCAAATTGCACTTTTGAACATTACAATTCATACTCCAGCATAGCACATTCCTGACAGCAAAGCAGAGTAGATTAGAGGCATACTACAAACAACCAAATATAGCAATTGAAACTCGACAAATCGTAACCACAAACCACCAAAAAACCTTTAAAGGAAGCATATGCTCACTACAACAGACTTAACAGCAACCAAACAGCCATTCATATCAGTATTATTGAAATTGCATAGAAGATAGAACGCACCATGTGCTTAAACATCAAATTGTATGATTCAACATCACAATGTGAGAAAACTGAAATAAACAGGGGTGTGTTAAATACACCAGCTTTAACGGGAACCAATTGTATGATTGAACAACCAAATCTAGCAATGAAACTGGACATATGTTCACTACAAACAACCACATATCACGCTAAACAAGGTATATGCTCACTACAGACAACCAAACGCATCAGCACTGAAATTGAACTGAACAATTCATACTCTAGCATATCAAATTGCACTTTTGAAAAATTCATACCCCTTGGAATAGCCTGAAGTGGGGGTGCGCACCGTGCGCTCCCTGTTGTGGCAGCTTATCTCCTTGCCTTTGGAAGAGCACGTCTGCAGGGTGACGTCCCTGATGTCGTGGATGGGCTATTTCCCCTTGGAAGAGACGGATGGGGCGTCTTGTTGTCGTCGTCGTCAATGAGGTCTGACTTGGCAGCTGACGATGCCGAGCCACCGCCATATATATAGAACGCGACCTTCAGTAATGACAAAAGGGTCTCGATGGCGATGAAGGCAAAATCCTAACAGCGAAGCAGAGTAGATCAGCGCGGGGGGGGCATGGAGGAGATCCAAGGAGGTTGAACCCGAAGGGCGGGGGTGATATGCTTAACCTGTGTCATAGCCCGCGTCTGGGGGCCTCGATGGCCACCTCGCCGTCATCCAACGGGCAGGCCTCGATATACCTCTTTTTGGCCATTTGCTCCTCCAGCTCCCTGGGAAGCATAGCCAGGATGAGGCAGCGTCGCTCTGGAGTGTGGGTGAGGATGGGGATGGGGATCTGCGGGGAAGAGGGTGCTTCGCAGGCCGACACTACAGGGTGGACCAGAGTTGTGCGTGCATTATTTGACATGGAGGAGCACTACTGTTGATTGCACGAACGACTCTAGTCCAACCCCCTTGTGATGGATCTTCATGAGGACTTCGAAATAGTCACGAGAAGGGCTGCAGAGGATGACGGTGGAGTCGGGGGTGGCGGCGGCGGGCTAGCTATGGTTCGAGCGAGGGAGAGGAGTGGTGCGAGCGGGAGAGGAGGTTTTCCTTTTTTACGTTACCTGAGCAGAGGTTTTGTGGTGGGGACGGGGGTAGGTGGTGTTTGAGGAAATGTCGCGCGACTACTGAAAATTTTACTAGGCGGGAATGCCGGGGCTACTGAAAATTTAGATTACGGGATTGAAGCGGCGCGGCCAGGGCGGGAGCAACAAACATCGCACACAGACGAAACATAATAAGTGTGTGCTATCAAATAGGAAAAACCCGCGAAATCGCCATTTTTCAAATGGCTCAAGGTGGTAGATATTTTATGAGGGAAGTCTCGTGGAACCCAATCGTGTCCGGCGCCCACCAGTGGACCGTGCTGATGTGCCAGCGGCGGATGGAATGGTTTCTGTTGAGCGTACAATCGCAGACGGTTGTTACATTCGAATCGTTTGCTATTTACTCCTGGAATAATAATATAAAGGGGCATTTCGTCAGAAAAATGCTGGAAAGGGGTCAGAACACATACACGCCTGCGTTGTTTCAAAAAAACATACACACCTGCATGTGGAACAAAAATATGTATGCACAGGGTGGTTTGTTCAAAATACCCAATGCGCAACTTTGATGTGGCACATGTCTCCTCCGTCGCCACTTCATGTCGTTGGAGGGGGGATCCTAGCCACGAATACATGCCCCCAAACAGGTATTGCGTATCACTCATGTCGTAAACATGAAAATGAAACATATACATGAATCCAGCATGGTCGGACCACCCCATCTCTTTTCCGGTCAAAGGTGGACTATGGCCCATGCGCCTCGAAACACAGACATCCCGACCAAAGAATCAACACTTTTGGTCAAACCTCTCCCGTTGTCGGTCGAAAGGATGGTTGTCCACCGAGGACCATGAATGGGCGTGGCGCCGATAATTAACCACGCGGTGGAGTGTCGAAGACAGCCATCACCTGTTGGTGGTGCAAACATGTGTACGGAAATGTTGTGTTGCGTTTGAATTCATTAATATATACCCCATGTGCAACTTTGATGGGTCACATGCTTTGGAACAGGAAAGTCCCCTCCCCCTCCCGAGCGAGTGTTCATGACGCGTACAACTAGTATACCGAGCGTCGATGGGAACGATTCACGCGTTCGTAGGCGTGTGCTCAGACTTGGCTAAGGAAACTCAAATGACCTATATAATGTATACCATAACACAAAACAATTGAAGATCCCACCATGGTAACCTCTCTCTCGTTGTTAGTCAATGTGATGGACATCCACGCGGGCCCAGTAATGGACTTTCCAACGAAAACCACGCGAAGGAGTATCCAAAGACAATCACCGTCGTCTAAGCATGGATCAAACATATGCATGGAAGTGTTGTGTGATGTTTACATACCCAGCACACAAACTTTAGCGTGGCACAACTTCCTCGGGAATCTTAAAGTCCGCACGGAAAGCGAGGTTCACGACGCATGGTATATATATACCCCCCCCCCATTCGAGCCGATGGGAGAGACATTCATGCGTACACTACACACACTCAAATTATACCATGCAATCTCACACCCATGGCCTACCGCAAACATCGACCAAAAAAGAAACCACAATAATTAACCTCTCTCGTTGCGGTACAAAAGTGCGCGAGGCCACAGATGGGAGTGACACTAATAATTGTGCGAGGGGGGCGGTGTCCGAGGACAACCATCGCCTCCATGCTGCCCTAACATATGTACGAAGGTGTTGTGTGATGTTTGAATATCCAATGCACACCTTTCATGTGGCACCTTCGCAAATTGGAAAAAACGGAGGTTCACAACTTTTACAATGAGCACGCGCATGCACACATGCGCCCAAACTTTCGTCCGTAATCTCACCATGATATTCGCCGAAACATGGACTAAGATGAATCCACCTTTGATCAAACCCCTCTCGCGCGCGCCATCGAAGGTGATAGACCACGCGGGGGCAACGAATGGGTGTGTCGGTGGTAATCGCATGAGTGAGTGTATGAGGACCACCTCCGCATGCATGAGACACAAACATATGCATGAAAAGGTCATGATCGAGATGCTTTAAATATATACCCAATGCACGACTTTTGACGTGGCATGTGTGCCTCACCTGAAGCTGTCAATGGTTAAAACCGTTACCCGCATCCCCATGGGTGTTTACTATATTAGGGCATGGAGAAGTGCGAGCTTGAATTCCCATGGGGAAGATGGTGGGTCAAATACCTTACCCAGCGTGCAGGACGAGGATGGGGATGGGATATACATAGCATTACCCGCCTTAACCATGAAGTACTTACATGTGGGCTCTCAAATTAGTAGACCCCGCGTAATTTGCGACCTCGGTCACCCAAATTTCCACAGATCCCACCCATCTGGCCCAAATATCCCTAAGAAATCCCAAACTTAGCCACAACATATTGTTTATTTGCGTTGGAGTACTGTTTTTTTACTGAAATACTATCGAATGTTGTTCTTAAATGCATGTTGGGTTTCCCCAAGGGGATAAAGAAGTGGCAATGGGGATGGGAAACATTTTATCCCCGCGCATGGGTACGGAGACGGTGACGGGAATGGGAGGGCGGTGATCGGGACGGGGATGGGAAACATTTTATCCCCGCGCACGGGTACGGAGACAGTGACAGGAATGGGAGGGCGGTGATGGGGACGGGATGGGACTCCAATATACCCGCCCGAGTAATCCCCGTTGTCCGCTTGATGCCTAACTAACCGTACAACCCCACGTGATGGCGCACATACGACGCGTATTGTGTGCCGGACCCCACACCCCCACTCGTTCCACCACACCACCGTCACTTCGAGGCATGCATGTCAAACTTTTTTATGTAGTCCACATGTGATAATAGGAGTGTAGTGTTAAAATTCGATTTGTAAAGAACATTAAGACATTATATACATCAAATTGATTCCTTAGGTATTTAATTTGTAAAATTCAAATTTGAACTATATGCACACGCGGTTGTGCGCCCGAATGGATTAGAAATTCATTTTTTTGTTGGGTGCATGTTTAGTCCCCATGGAAGGAAAAACAATAAATTTCAAACATCCCGGGGCCGCAAACATTGACTCTTGGTTATCAATTTGCAGCAAACGCCCAACTAAGCTAGAATTCATGAAACATTGACATGATTTCATGATATGGAACTTATAGGTCATGGTAAATAAATCGTCCAATTTGAGAGAAGTTTTCATCTAAGCTTCTTGCAAACGGGGGCTTATTAATAAATGCAACATAGAACTGTCACGTTTACATCTCAAACGATTTACTAATCCAAATTTTTTTCATTTACTCCGTGTATTAGCGTTGGATAAAGTCAAGCTTTGTAAACTTTGACCAAATTTAGAAAAAAATGTTAACGTTTACAATTAAAAATTATTACCATTGGATTCTTTATTGAATGTACTTTCACATCATGTATATTTGTCATGGTAATTACTTCTATTTCTTCTTTAAAGTTGGTCAAACTGTATCAAGCGCGATCCTTGCACGCAGATATGATTTGACGGGACGCATGCTAGCAGCAGGTCACCTCGCATGCTGACCGGGATGCGTGTGAGAAGGTGGTTGAATTGATGGGAGGCGTGTTTGCTAAGCAGTTTCGCAGGGAGACGTGTCGTCACACGTGTGAATTGACGGTGCGCATGCCAGCAGTCCTGCGCACAGGCGCCTCACCGGGAGGCGAGCCGTCCCTTTAAACCGCCGCCCGCCTCCCTAATACGTCTCCAACGTATCTATAATTTTTGCTTGTTCCATGATGTTATATTATCATTCTTGGATGTTTTACAATCATTTTATAACAACTTTATATCATTTTTTGGGACTAACCTATTGACATAGTGCCAAAGTGCCAGTTGCTGTTTTTGCTTGTTTTTTACTTCGCAGAAAATCAATACCAAACGGAGTCCAATCGCGACGAAACTTTTTGGAGATTTTTTCTGGACCAGAAGACACCCAGTGGGCCAAACAACTGCCAGAGAGGTGGGCTGTGGAGAGCACAACCCACCAGGGCGTGCCAGGGGGGGCCCGGCACGCCCTGATGGGTTGTGCCCTCCTCGGCCCCCTTCCGCACCGCCTCTAATGCCTATAAATTCCCAAATATTCCAAAAACCCTAGGGGAGTCGACGAAACACAATTCCAACCGCCGCAAGTTCCAGAACCGCGAGATCCAATCTAAACACCATCACTGAGGGGTTCATCTTCCTCATAGGTGCCTCTCCGATGATGCGTGAGTAGTCCACCATAGACCTACGGGTCCATAGGCAGTAGCTAGATGGCTTCTTCTCTCTCTATGATAATTTTCAATACAATGGTCTCTTGGAGATCTATTTGATGTAACTTTTGCGGTGTGTTTGTTGGGATCCGATGAATTTTGAGTTCATGGTCAGTTTCTATCCATGAATATTATTTGAGTCTTCTTTGATCTCTTATATGCATGATTGCTTATAGCATCATATTTCTTCTTCAAATCTTTGGTTTAGTTAGGCCGACTAGATCGATTTTTCTTGCCATGGGAAGAGGTGCTTTGTGATAGGTTCGATCTTGCGGTGTTCTTTCCCAGTGACAGAAGGGGCAGCAAGACACGCATGTATCGTTGCTATTAAGGATAACAAGATGGGGTCTATTCCTACATGAATAGATCTTGTCTACATCATGTCATCGTTCTTATTGCATTACTCCGTTTTTCCATGAACTTAATACACTAGATGCATGCTGGATAGCGGTCAATGTGTGGAGTAATAGAGGTAGATGCAGGCAGGAGTCGGTGTATCTATGTTGGACGTGATGCCTATATAATGATCATCGCCTTGGATATCGTCATGACTATTCGATTTTCTATCAATTGCCCAACAGTAATTTGTCCACCTACCGCGCGCTATACTCATGAGAGAAGCCACTAGTGAACCCTACGGCCCCCAGGTCTACTTTTCCATTATATTTCTTTCCGCTCTACGTTTTTGCAATCTTTGTTTTCAAATCTACAAAACCAAAAACCCAAAAACATATTGCTGCATATTTACTCTTTTAATTTTGTGTTCTTGTGAGATCTATCTCTCCTATCTATCACTACCTAATCTATCTTTTTACCGTAGAGAGATTGACAACCTCTCTTCGCGTCGGGTTGCAGGTATTTGTTGTTTGTGTGCAGGTGCTGCTTATTGGGTGGCGGTGATCCTCCTACTGGTTCGATAACCTTGGTTTCATAATTGATGGAAATACTTACCGTCGCTGTGCTGCATCGTCCCTTCCTCTTTGGGGAAATACCGACGCAGTCTCAAGCCACGTCAAAGGAATTTCTGGCGCTGTTGCCGGGGAGGAAGCGGTCTGTTCTACATGCCTATCGTAGGCGCCGATGAGACTCCACCATCATCTACCAGGTTCCTAATCACAAATCTCATCTCCTTGCAATTACATTATTTGCCATTTGCCTCTCGTTTTCCTCTCCCCCACTTCACCAATTTGCCGTTTTATTCGCCCTCTTTTTCGTTTGCCTTTTTCTCGCCGGATCTCTTCCTTGCTTGCAATCTTGTTTGCGTAGTCACGATGACTCAAGAGAACACCAAGTTGTGTGATTTTTCCAATACTAATAACAATGATTTTATTAGTACGCCTATTGCTCCTCCCGCCACTAGTGCGGAGTCTTGTGATATTAATGCCGCTTTGTTGAATCTTGTCATGAAAGATCAATTTGCCGGTAATCCTAATGAGGATGTTGCGTCCCATCTAAACACGTTCGTAGAATTGTGTAATATGAAAAAGAAAAAAGATGTGGACAATGATATTGTGAAGTTGAAACTATTTCCTTTTTCTTTGCGGGATCGTGCAAAAAATTGGTTTTCCTCTTTGCCTCGCAATAGTATCGATTCTTGGAATAAGTGCAAGGATGCTTTTATCACTAAGTATTTTCCGCCCGCGAAAATTATTTCCCTTAGGACGCAAATCGTGAATTTTAAGCAACTTGAGCATGAACATGTTGCACAATCTTGGGAAAGAATGAAGTTGATGCTAAGAAATTGTCCTACTCATGGTTTAAATCTTTGGATGATGATACAAAAAATTTATGCGGGATTAAATTTTTTCTTTAGAAATCTTTTAGATTCCGCTGCGGGTGGTACTTTTATGGAGATTACTTTGGGTGAAGCTACCAAATTGCTAGATAATATCATGGCTAATTATTGTCAATGGCATACCGAAAGAGCACCTACTAGTAAAAAAGTTAATTCGGTAGAGGAAATTAGTACTTTGAGTGATAAAGTTGATGCTTTGATGAAATTGGTTGCTAGTAAAAATGCTCCTATTGATCTTAATGATGTGCCTTTGTCTACCTTGATTGAGCAAAATAGTGATTCCGTAGATGTGAATTTTGTCTCTCGGAACAATTTCAATAACAATGCTTATAGAGGTAATTTTAATTCTAGGCCTTTTCCTGGAAATTCCTCTAATAATTATGGTAATTCCTATGGTAATTCTTCCTACAATAATAATAGGAACACCTCTGATCTTGAGAGTAATATTAAAGAATTTATCAATGCGCAAAAGGCTTTCAATACTACGATAGAGGAAAAGTTGAATAAGATTGATGATATGTCTAGAAGCATTGATAGAATTTCTCATGATGTTGAAAATCTCAAGTTGAAAGCTTTTGTGCCTAATATTGATGAATCTATTAAAGCTTTATATGTCTCTATGGATGAAAGTAAGAAAAGAACCGCTATGCTTAGAGCTATAAGAGAAATCTTAGAAAAATCGTTTTCTAGTGATTGCCTTCATAAGAAAGATGAAGATCTTAAAGTGATTGGTGTTTCCTCTATTGATTCCTTGTTTAGTAATGTTAAAATTGATAATGAAGGGACTGAAGTAGAGTCAACTTTAGCTAGAAGGCGTCCCAATAATTTGGAGGGTGAAAATCTTGATGATTTTTTTTATAAAAGTGGGTTTGAAGAGGTCAAAACTTTAACTAGTGATGTGCCCACTATCTTGGATTGCAAAGACTTTAATTATGATAGTTGCTCTTTGATTGAATGTATTTATTTGTTGCAATCCATGTTGAATTCACCCCATGCTTATGAGCAAAATAAAGCTTTTACTAAACATATCGTTGATGCCATGATGAGATCTTTTGAAGAAAAGTTGGAGTTGGAGATTTCTATTCCTAGAAAATTACATGATGAGTGGGAACCTACCATTAAAGTCAAGATTAAAAATTATGAATGCTTTACTTTGTGTGATTTGGGTGCTAGTGTTTCCACGATTCCGAAATCTCTATGTGATGTGCTTGGTCTTACCAATATTGAAGAATGTTCTCTTAATTTGCACTTGGCGGATTCTACTATTAAAAAGCCTTTGGGAAGAATTAATGATGTTCTTATTCTTGCAAATAGAAACTATGTGCCTATTGATTTTATTGTGCTCGATATTGATTGCAATCCGTCTTGTCCTATTATACTTGGTAGACCGTTTTTACGCACTATAGGTGTCATGATTGATATGAAAGAAGGCAATATTCTTTTTCAATTTCCCTTGAGAAAGGGTATGGAACACTTACCTAGAAAAAGAATTAAGCCACCATATGAATCAATCATGAGGGCATCCTATAGATCCAAAACCAAAGATGACAATACTTGAATCTATCAATTATGCCTAGCTAGGGGTGTAAAACGATAGCGCTTGTTGGGAGGCAACCCAATGAATAAATAAATTTTTGCTTTTTCCTCTCTGTTTTTGTGTGTTGACACAATTATGCCTCTGTTATGATTGTGCTTTTATGGTTTATTTATTGTTTGTGCCAAGTAAAGCCTTTAGGATGATTCATAGGATGAGTAGAAGTGATGCTGAATCTGAAACAGAAACTTTGCGTCCGGTATATGAATTTGCATTTTTTACTGGAACGTGATATTGAGCTGAAATTTTAACACAGTGTTTCTATACAAATTCCTTATGTTTTCCTAATTTTTCAGAATTTTTAGAGTTACAGAAGTATGGGTAGAGTACAGATTACTACAGACTGTTCTGTTTAAGACAGATTCTGTTTTCGTTGCATTGTGTGCTTGTTTTGATGAATCTATGGTTTATATTGAAGGGTATGAGCCATGGTAAAGTTAAAATACAGTAGGTATAATGCAATAATAAAATATGAATGGGGTTGCAACAGTACCTAAAGTAGTGATTTGCTTTCTTATACTAACGGATCTCAAGAAGATTTTGTTGAGTTTTGTGTGATTGAAGTTTTCAAGTTTTGGGTGAGATCACGATGGATGAAGGAATAAGAAGTGATAAAAGCCTAAGCTTGGGTATGCTACCACACCCCCAAGATATATCCAAATAGAAACAAGCAACTAAGCTTGGGGATGCCCCCGAGTGGCATCCCCTCTTTCTTCTAACGACCATCAGTATTTTACTTGTAGCTATATTTTTATTCGTCACATATCATGAGTTTTACTTGGAGCGTCTTGTATCTTTGCTTGCTTTGTTTGTTAGTCTTTCCTTTGTATCCTTGCTGAACACACCTATTTGAGAGAGCCAAAATCATGCTATGATTTGTTAGAATTGCTCTATGTGCTTCACTTAAACTTTTTGAGCTATAGAATTGCTCTAGTGCTTCACTTATATCTTTTTGAGCACGGTGTGCTTGGAAATTTTTGTAGAAATACTCTCATGCTTCACTTAGATTAATTTGAGAGTTAGTATAATTTTTAAGAAATCCTCTCATGCTTCACTTATACCTTTTTGAGAGATGAAATCTTTATGCTCATGTGCTTCACTTAAATTTGTTTGAGCTTGCCAAAAAGCAATGGCAGTATACGAAACTAGTCCCAAAGTGATATATATCCAAGGAGGATATAATAAAAACTTTCATGAAGATCATTGGACAAATTAAACTTGATTCCTTGTAATAGTTTTGAAACATGACGATAGTAATATGTGAGTCATGTTAGTGAGTAATTATGCTGAGTAGGAATATTGGTGTTAAGGTTTGTGATTCCCTATGCATGCACGAAATTCAATAGTTATGCAATGAAGTTACATCCTACTTGTGGTGCATTATTCGGTGTTAGTTATGTTCAATGCTCACTTATGTGAATTTTCGTTTCTTGGTTTGGTTGCTTCCCAATCTATTTGCTAGCCTCCATTTGTACTAAGTAGAAATACTACTTGTGCATCCAAAATCCTTAAACCAAGTTTTGCCTTATGAGTCCACCATACCTACCTATATGCAGTATTTCCATACCGTTCCAAGCAAATTTGTATGTGCCATATCTAAATTTTCAAAATAAATTTTCTCTTTTGTGTGCCCGTACCGCTCATGAAACGATGGGGAGTATCCAATATTTTTCCATGCTAGATGTGTTATTCTCAAGATGAGTGTTTATTCACTTGTCATTGCACGAGAGTGAGGTAGTAATAGGGATGCCCATTCCCGAAATGAAAAAAAAAACATTTACTTTATGTTGTCAAATAATAAATTCCTTGGAAAGTGTTGGTATGGAAGGCAACCGTGGATACGGCCCGCCATGGAAAGTGAAAGTTTGGTGGAAAAAGGAATAAACTTTATTTTCTGTTTGGGAACCGCCTATGATATATCTAGCATGGAAAGTATTGTGAGCTACTTTGTCGTTTTCGTTGACAGGAAAAGCATGCTACCCAAAATATTTTTCTCTCTCAATTTAAACCTTGAGCTCTGGCACCTCTACAAATCCCTACTTCCCTCTGCAAAGGGCCTATCTTTTACTTTATGCAATTTTTATTTTTGCTTTGAGTCTCCATCTTCTCTTATGAGCACCAATAGGGGGCACTAGGATCGTACTTGAGCATTGGGCATAGCTAATATTTGAGTGTGTTTCATGAATGGATCAATGATTGAGCATGATGGGCTAGGGATAACTTTCTTTAGTGTTGATATTTTGAAAGACATGGTTGCTTATTGACATGCTTGAGTATTGAAGTCATTATGTTAAAACTAGACTATTGCTTTGAATCGTCATAAGTCCAAATGTCCATGCTATACAAAAGAAAAGAATGTGATGAACATGTTAGGCAGCATTCCACATCAAAAATTCTGTTTTTATCATTTACCTACTCGAGGACGAGTAGGAATTAAGCTTGGGGATGCTTGATACGTCTCCAACGTATCTATAATTTTTGCTTGTTCCATGCTGTTATATTATCATTCTTGGATGTTTTACAATCATTTTATAACAACTTTATATCATTTTTTGGGACTAACCTATTGACATAGTGCCAGTTGTTGTTTTTGCTTGTTTTTTACTTCGCAGAAAATCAATACCAAACGGAGTCCAATCGCGACGAAACTTTTTGGAGATTTTTTCTGGACCAGAAGACACCCAGTGGGCCAAACAACCGCCGGAGAGGTGGGCTGTGGAGAGCACAACCCACCAGGGCGCACCAGGGGGTCCCAGCGCACCCTGATGGGTTGTGCCCTCCTCGGCCCCCTTTCGCACCACCTCCGATGCCTATAAATTTCCAAATATTCCAAAAACCCTAGGGGAGTCGACGAAACACAATTCCAGCCGCCGCAAGTTCCAGAACCGCGAGATCCAATCTAAACACCATCACAGAGGGGTTCATCTTCCTCATAGGTGCCTCTCCGATGATGCGTGAGTAGTCCACCATAGACCTACGGGTCCGTAGGCAGTAGCTAGATGGCTTCTTCTCTCTCTCTTATGATTCTCAATACAATTGTCTCTTGGAGATCTATTTGATGTAACTTTTGCGGTGTGTTTGTTGGGATTCGATGAATTTTGAGTTCATGATCAGTTTCTATCCATGAATATTATTTGAGTCTTCTTTGATCTCTTATATGCCTGATTACTTATAGCATCATATTTCTTCTCCGAATCTTTGGTTTAGTTAGGCCGACTAGATCGATTTTTCTTGCCATGGGAAGAGGTTCTTTGTGATGGGTTCGATCTTGCGGTGTTCTTTCCCAGTGACAGAAGGGGTAGCAAGACACGCATGTATCGTTGCTATTAAGGATAACAAGATGGGGTCTATTCCTACATGAATAGATCTTGTCTACATCATGTCATCGTTCTTATTGCATTACTTCGTTTTTCCATGAACTTAATACACTAGATGCATGCTGGATAGCGGTCGATGTGTGGAGTAATAGAGGTAGATGCAGGCAGGAGTCGGTCTATCTATCTTGGACGTGATGCCTATATAATGATCATCGCCTTGGATATCGTCATGACTATTTGATTTTCTATCAATTGCCCAATAGTAATTTGTTCACCCACCGCGCGCTATACTCATGAGAGAAGCCACTAGTGAACCCTACGGCCCCCGGGTCTACTTTTCCATCATATTGCTTTCCGATCTACGTTTTTGCAATCTTTGTTTTCAGATCTACAAAACCAAAACCCAAAAACATATTGCTGCATATTTACTCTTTTTATTTTGTGTTCTTGAGAGATCTATCTCTCCTATCTATCACTACCTAATCTATCTTATCACCGTAGAGAGATTGACAACCTCTCTTTCGCGTCGGGTTGCAAGTATTTGTTGTTTGTGTGCAGGTGCTGCTTATTGGGTGGCGGTGATCCTCCTACTGGTTCGATAACCTTGGTTTCATAACTGAGGGAAATACTTACTGTCGCTGTGCTGCATCATCCCTTCTTCTTTGGGGAAATACCGACGCAGTCTCAAGCCACGTCACTCCCTGTCATGTCCCAACTCCCCTTTATTAACCGCGCCCGAGCCGTTGGCTTTAACATTCTCGCTACACACAATCCTCTCTCACCCCCAGCATCCTCGCCGCCGTTCTCAATCGTCATCAGCGGCCTCCCTGCACCATGGGAGGGAGTAACCACGTCGGTGCTGGCGAAGCACCCGAGCACAGCGTGAAGGTGGGCACAGAGATTTACGTTATTGGAGATGACGTATCGCGCGGACAGCAGCGCGGCCTTGACGTTGTCGCCGCCGCCGCGCTTCCCCAGCCGGAGCCGGTGGTCCACAACGACTCCGACGAACACTCCAGCGACGACAACGACTCGGACGGAGAACTGGTTGGTCATATATACCCATTTTTGGTAAATACATATGATAGGCTGATTGGTTTGCTACCAAAACATGGCATGCCAACTTTTGGCATCAAATCAGTTAGCTACGATTTAGGGTTCACGTTGTCGCATGATATAGTATGTTTCATAAACTTTGCCTTGCGAATTCGCATTATAAAATATACGGACGTCACATTTTTTACTATGTATAGGTGCTATCTGACGATGTGGACAGCGAGGATGAAGACGTCCAGGAGAGGTTCAAGAGGCAAAGGCTCAGAGAGCTTATGGCTGGAAAGTATAACAAGCGTGTCAGGAAGAATGGGGGCTATGGATGCCCGTTCTGCAACCATAAGATTAACAACACGTACTCGAGTGTTCTGGCGCATGCAAGAGGACGAGCCGTTGGCTCCTTCAAGCAGAAGTATTCTCGCAGGATAGCGCATGCCGCGTATGCCCAGTTCCTGGAGAATCTTAACCATCAAGCATGAAGATGAGATGTTGGATTGACTGTTTCGAAAAAAAATGTTGGATTGAATCTATCTAGTTTGTGTGTATTATATCTATGCTTGTGTATTATATTTTTTCCTGAGATTGAAACTGTGCGACGACTTTCATTATGCGGTATCTCCATCACACCGGAGTACTAGTTTACTTGAGAGTAATGTTTATATAGGATTTATCACACACAGTTGTATCTAATAAACCGTTTCCTCCAAAGCACATTATTCTAGGACAGAATCCCTCAGCACCACTTGAAAAAAACCTCAGCACCCACACGTCACAAAACCCTCGCGTGCTCCCCTCACCCTCCCCCTCCCCACCCCAGTAGCACCTACACTAACACTAGTACTCCGGGACTCTCCATGCATGTCACCGCCTATCCCCGCGGCAACCACTTAGCTCGACGCCTGTCGCCGCCGCCGGCTGAGGGAGTCCGGGATTAAGGGGTCCTCAGACTGCCGGCCTATTTCTCATAGGCCGGGCTCATGGGCCGCTCGCTGAGGATGGATCGAAGGCCACGTCGTTATGGAGGAAACTTCAGGAGTCGTGGTGTATCTTTCAAGTTGGAGATAGTAGATTAGGCATGTTTTATCCCTCCGGTGAACAACCGACAATATGTAACCCTAATGACCCCTGGCGTCTATATAAGCCAGGGGTTTTTAGATCGTAGGACAGAGAAACTCATCTAGGGTTTTAGCTAGTCGATCTCGAGGTAGATCAACTCTGTAACCTTCATACCATCAATATAATCGAGCAGGACGTAGGGTTTTACCTCCATAAGAGGGCTCGAACCTGGGTAAACATCGTCTCCTTCGTCCCCTTGTTACCATCGATCCTAGACTCACAGCTCGGGACCCCCTACCCGAGATCCACCGGTTTTGACACCGACATTGGTGCTTTCATTGAGAGTTCCGCTGTGATCACCAAAAGAATCGATGGCTCACCTTCTCATAAGCCATGGAGTCTGCGGTCAGGATGCCTCCGTCCCTGGATGGACCCCCGCAGGCGGCAGCGCCCTGTCGCATGCCGATTCGACTGACCATCTTGGCCAGATCGGAAGTTTCTTCCCCGATCAAGAAATCAGATTTGGGAACCTAGAGTTCGCTGCTGATTCACGGGGAGAACTTGTTTGGATGAGGCCCTCAACTCCCACGGAGGAGCCCGTAGAGCCCGACGCCTTGACGCCGGAAGCCTCGGGCATCGCCTCTGAGGCGGCCTCTACCCTCGGGCTGTCTAGAACGCCCAGCCCAGTCGTCGTGCCCGGACCCACCATGGCCGAACATAATCTGGATTCGCTGTCAAGCGGCTTCGGAACCGCGACGCCGCGGATTGACCCCGAGTGCTTCGGCAACACGTGCTCTGCCGACGTCTCATCCCTGAACGAGCTACTGGATCGGATTCGAACCATGGGCATGGCCGACGACCAGACCCCGGTCTATGACCGGATCGGGCTTAAACCCGATGACAGGGAGATTCGCACCCCCTCGGTCACTCACCTAGTCGCCACTGTCGAGTGTCCGGATGGAGGCTCATCCCTCCAACAATCGGAACTAAAAACGGTTTATATCCCAATTTCCTGTCATCAGGATCTTTCTTGTAACCCGGACTTTGGAGTTCGCTCCGGAAAAAGTTCGGGATCGATCCCCGATCTAGCGCGCAATTCGAACCCCACGCCGAACCCCGTGATTCCGGACTCACATCGTGGCACGGAACTAAAAATTTTCCCACCCACCACCCAAGTCGAGCACTCAAGCATCGCAGGAGAGTCCAAGTCTTCGGACTTACGGGATGTCAAACAACTACCAGGGGAGTTGGTTCATCATTATTGGGCTAGACTCCTCCTCGTTAGAGACAAAGTACCAGGCTCTAGTGACCAGGAGATAATGGCAACCTTCAGTCGCAATTGTCATGATGAAGGGATCCTTAATGCCCTATCCCCTCGACACATTCGCGGTTTCACCGAGCTATCGGATCTGGTACAAAAATACTGTGCCATGGAGAGCACCTGGCATGTCGAACGGCTACTTTCGGAATCAGACTTTACCGAACACCCTAGAGGAGATCGGAAAAAGCGCATACCCCCGAATCGGCTAGCCGAATGCGAACCCGCCGAAAAGAGAAATAGACCCCCTACGGGGGCCAGAACTGTCCTTGACGGACTATTGGACAAGCCATGCCCTATACATTCTGTATTGCTGAACACAAGCCCGACTCATAGCCTTAGAGCTTGCTGGGTCGTCAGGCAGGTCGCAAAAAGTGGAGAGGCCATCCTCGAGGCACTACCGCCGAACAGGCGCTCCACAACGCCACCAGAATACAATGCTGAAGTCCTGACGATCTACGAAACATTCCCCTCTAGGAACAGGAGGAAAAGAGCTCTTAGAGAACTCGAACAGGTCTACCATGTGGCGGCAGCAAGTTCATGGGCAGACATACCCATCACCTTCGGAGATACTGATCAACCAACCATCCGTCCCGGTCAAACACCGGCCGCACTGGTCCTAAACCCCATCGTCGATGGTTTCAGGCTACAGAAGGTGCTAATGGATGGTGGCAGTGGTTTAAACCTCATCTACGTAGACACCCTGGAAAAAATGCAGTTCGACCGATCTCGCATCGAGCACAGCAACACAACCTTTCGAGGGATCATCCCTGGGAAAGAGGCGCGTTGTTCAGGACGTATCACCCTGGACGTAGTATTCGGCATGCCCGAAAACTACCGATCTGAAGAACTTCTCTTCCATATCGTGCCCTTCCCCAGTGGCTACCATGCCCTGTTGGGGCGTGACGCCTTCACAAAATTCCAGGCTATACCCCATTACGGGTATATGAAGCTCAAGATGCCAGGTCCAAACGGGGTAATCATAATCAATAGTGATCCGAATACAGCCCTTCGAGCCGAGAACAAAATGGCAGCGCTCGCCCTCGAGGTACTAGCTGAGACCTTTGCTGCAGAGGAATTGACCGCACTCTGGTCAACAGTGATCCTTAGCAAAAGGCCTAAACCCACGTCCTTTAAATCCGCAGAAGAAATTGTTAAATTTCAGGTACACCCAACGGACCCTAATAATATAGCGTCCATCGGAGCTCAACTGGACCCCACGGTGGACGAGGCGCTGTGAGCATTCTTGCGAGAAAACTGGCACATCTTTGCCTGGCATCCTTCCGATATGCCAGGAATCCCACGGCGGCTGGCAGAACATAGTCTGAATATAATCCTAGGCTTCAAGCCCGTCAAACAGACTCTACGCCGCTTTTCTGAGCCTAAAAGACAAGCTATCGGTGAAGAACTAGCCAAATTGCTAGAGGCCGGATTCATACGGGAGATCAAACACCCCGAATGGTTGGCAAAACTGGTGATGGTACCGAAGAAAGACAAATCCTGGTGGCTATGCGTCGATTTCAAAGACCTTAACAAGGCCTGCCCGAAGGACCCTTTCCCCCTACGGGCCATTTTGCTTCAACACAATGCCTTTCGGGCTAAAAAAACGCTGGGGCTACATACCAGCGCATGATCCAGACCTGTCTTGAGAAACAGGTTGGTAAAACAGTCGAGGCATACGTGGACGACGTGGTCATTAAAACCAAACACGTTAGCCAGTTGATCGACGACCTAAGGCAAACCTTTGCCAGCTTACGCGAGTACGATATACGACTCAATCTGGAGAAATGTGTCTTCGTAGTTCCCGCTGGTAAACTGCTCAGATTCATTGTTTCTGTAGGACCGAAAGTATGTCTAGAGGGGGGGTGATTAGACTACTTGACCAAATAAAAGTTTTGCCTATACCAAATTTTAGAGTTGGTAGTTTTTAGCATTTCATGGCAAGCCAAGTACACCCTACACATGTAAGTCTAAGAGTATAGCAGCGGAAAGTAACAACAAGCATGAGTAGAAAGGATAGGGTAGGAAGATCAAACGCAATTGTAGACACGATGATTTTTCCCGTGGTTCCGATAGGTGGTGCTATCGTACATCCACGTTTATGGAGTCTTCAACCCACGGAGGGTAACGGTCGCGAGAGTCCACGGAGGGCTCCACCCATAAGGGTCCACGAAGTAGCAACCTTGACTATTCCATAACGGCTTCCGTCCACGAAGGACTAGCCTCACTATGGGTAGATCTTCACGAAGAAGGCGATATCCTTGCCCGTACAAACTTCTTGGTTCACTCCACAACACGAAGTAGGAGGCTCCCAAGCGACACCTAACCAATCTAGGAGGCACCACCCTCCAAAAGGTAATAGGCTCGGTAATGACGATGAACTCCTTGCTCTTGTGCTTCAAGATGATAGACTCCTCAACACACAATCACTCTCTCACAGATTTGGCTTGGTGGAAGAGATGGGATTGGTGGAAAGCAACTTGGGGAGGCTAGAAATCAAGATCCATATGGTTGGAGTGGAAGATCTTGACCTCAACACAAGGGTAGGTGGTTCTCTCTCAGAAAACTGGATGGGGCAAGTATGGAATAGTTCTGAGTGCTTCTCTTTCGAGTAGGTGGTGGTGAAGGGGTATATATAGGCATCCCCAAAAATCCAACCGTTACACACAAAATGACCAACTCGGTGACACCGATGTGTTAATCTCGGTGGTACCGAAGTGACCAAAAGGTGGCAACTTTTGAATCTCGGTGAGACCGATATAGGAAACTCGGTTGCACCGATAAAGTGACCAACGAGATTGACATTCTCGGTGACGCCGATCCAACAATCTCGGTGGTACCGAAATTGTGAATTTGCGTAACAGAAAGTTGGCAACCTAAACTCGGTGGCACCGGTATGGAATCGGTTGCACCGAAGTGGCTAGGGTTTGGCTGAGTCTGTCTGAGTTGAGAATCGGTGGCACTGGGATGGAAATGTTGGTTGCACCGATTTTGAATATTTGGCTATGGACAGACTTTGTGGAAGAGCTTGTGGGTGTATTTGGTGACTATCACTTGTGTACGTATGAGCATTTTGTTCACCAATCAAACCTTACCCCTTTTAATAGTATTGGCTTTCCTATGGACTCAAAGTGATTTCTCACAAATGTAAAATGTAGAGTCCTCTTCCTTGAAGCTTTGCCAACCTATTTCCTTGCATCTTGGGGTATTTCCACAATCTTCACAATCCTTTTGCCATCCCTATCATTGAACTTTTCCTGAAATATACTTAGTGGAAACATTAGTTCAATGACTTATATGTTGTTATAAATTACCAAAACCACCAAGGGAGCAAATGTGCTTTCAATCTCCCCCTTTTTGGTAATTGATGACAACATATAGATCAAAGCTTCGACATATGATATAATCAATGAATATAATCGTCGCTTTGAGAAGTATGTGATAAGCAAGAGCTCGTCCTAAATTTGTGCATTATTTTGAATTTGCGTTTGAATGCAAATGCACAATCGATTAGGTACATGGGGCACTTCTTCCATGTCACATACATCTTGGTGGTGTGCGAGAATAATTAGAGTGAACATCATAGCACAACACAACCAGACAAAGATAATGATCATCTCAAAAGCATTAAGATGATAGTAAATAGTAGCACAACACACATAAAGTGTATGATCAAAACACAAAGCGTAGCCAAAAGTAAATGAACCATGTGTGTTTTTCAAAAGGCAATAAAAACCAAACGCTCTCTCACTTGAAGCCTAAAGATCTATATACACTTCTCCCCCTTTGGCAACAAGTTACCAAAAAGTTCAAAGGCATATATCTAAGCGTTCTTGGGCTGATCTCCTCCGGTTGTTGATGAAGGAGTCGAGAGAACAGCGTCGGCGAAGATCTCTGCAGATGTCGTGGATGGAGTTGGTGTGGCAACAGGAGGAACTGAAGCTGATGGAGCAGGAGCTGAGGTGACAGTGGCAGGAGCTGATGAAGAGGGCCTCAAGTCTGGAGCTGGCATAGTGGCTGATCTGGCCTGAGTAGTAAACTGTGTGCTTGGCCTGAGAGGTGATCCATCCTCATCATCATCATCATCAGAAGAAGTCTGAGGAAGAGGCATCGAGTCAACTTCCTTCTTGAGCTCATTGACTGTCTTGGTCAGCCCATCCACCTTATCATTAAGGGTCTTGATCCTGTTCTGGAAGATCCTCACAAGACTGTTCTGGTTGTCCAGAATCCCCTTAATGTCCTTCTGCATGCCCTGAACTGATGAGATCAAAAGATCCATTTGCTCGTTCCTGGATCTAGGGACTTGAGCACTAGTGGCTCTAGCTACCTCTGCCTCTGCCTGAGCTGCAGCTGAAGTGGGATAATCTGGGTTCATCTCCACGATGTTGTCCTCGAGATCTGGCTGTAGGGGCAAGTGGGGTCTGTCCAGAGCAAATATGTGCTTCTCCAGCTTAGAGTTGATGAGCATCTGGATATAGGGTGCATAGCAGCAAGAGCGCTTCTGATCAGCAGCAACCCTCTTAACTGTCTCAACAATTAAGTCCATGACTCTAATCCTGGTGTGTCTGTCAAGATGAATCAGCATGTTGATGGAGTAGCCTCGGATCATCTTGTCATCTCCTGACTTGGGCATTAAGGTATGCCTCAGAATGGTGTTCATGGTGCGGAGGCCAGCCTGAAGAAAGTAAATAGATCCTAGCCTGTGAGACTTCACGTTAGCAGCAGGGATCTCTTTATACATGTTAGCCATAGCATTGTGGCTCTCCTTGGATTCTGAGTAGACATCCAAATCACCATCCTGTGCCTCAGGGACTCCTAAGATGGCAGCCCACTCCTCAACAGTGGACTCATATCTAGCTCCTTCTGTCATCCATACAATTCTACCATCTCCATAGAAATGTGCAGTGGAGTAGAATTGCATGATCATCTCATCATTCCAAGCAGTGAACTCTCTGCCAACAAACTCATCCAGACCAATGCAGTGGAAATTATCTTGGACACTTGGAAAATGGTCTTCATTCTCCTTGATGAATTTCCAGTCCACATACCTCATATCACTCACAGCTGGACTTTTGTCAAAAAGCACAGTCTCATAGAAATCCTGTTGCTCTTTGGTGTAAACTCTGTAGTCCACAGCTGTCTTCCTCCTTTGGGCATATGGAACAGCAACTCTCCAAGCCCTCAAACCAGAATCCTTCCTCTTCTTCATATCCTCAGCAAGTGGGCAGCTGGCATTTATGTACTAGAAGGTGTGACCTAAGCTTCATTAAGGCAGACATAGCATCCTCATCCTCAACTCTGGAGGCAGTCCCTTTGTTCTTCTCAGATGCATGAATTTGCCTGGAAGTCCTCTTGGGCTTCTCAGCAGCAGGCTTCTTGGGGGCAGACTTGGTGCTCTTGGAAGTGCCACTCTTTGGCATAGCATCAGACATAAGTTTCTTTTGCTTCTTCTTGGGAGGGGCCTTGACAACTTGCTCTTCCTCCTCCTCAGCAGCAGCACCAGCAGCTTCCTCAAGGTCCTCAAACATGGAGGTCTGCCTACCAGTGACATAGACAATCCTTTTTCTAGCTCTCTTCTTCTCCCCTGCCTTCTTAGGCATAGATTTCTTTGGGGGTGACTCAAGGTGAAGAGCCATTTTTGCCCTAGCACCCTCAGGTGCTCTCATAGCTTCAGAGCTAGCATACTCTTTCCTGACAGCTCTCCTTGAAGAGGTGGCTTCATTTGCAGCTTTCTTGGCAGCCTTCTCTTGCTTCTTAGCAAGAACCTCTTCTGGAACGAAGTCTGAATCCTCCTCATCTGAATTCAGCTTCTTCCTAGCCCTTGTAGCAGCCTTGGGCAACCCATGGGAACTGGGAGTGCCTGGATCTGAAGATGAACTAGACTCAGGACTAGTGCCAGAATCCAATTCAACACTCTGCTCTCTGAAGTTGTTCTCATTGTCCTCAGCACTTGACATACTGTCCCTGTGAATAGAGTATAGAGGAGCAGAAAAGGATAAGTCATCACAAAATGTGGCTGGTTTTTGAAAGTTTGAACAAAAGATTTTCAAAGTTTTACATTCTGTCAAATGAAAATCGGTACAGCCGAAGCAAAGTTTTTGGTGCTACCGAGACTGACTATCTCATTAACAGAAACTTGGCACTCCTTTCGGTGAGACCGAAAGGAAGTACTCGGTTTCACCGAGACAGTTCTCAGCAACACAGACAGGCCAATCAGTGATACCGATTAGTTCACTTCGGTTCTACCGAGTTCCATCGGGCGGAACGCAAACCCTAGAAAATCGATGGTTCTTTAATCTACGGAGTTTTCTCGTGGATAGAAAGATGTGCAAACTGTGGCTTATAGAGAAAATCAACTTTATTGCGCAAGAATCAGACGGGGAGCGCAAGAAAGATCGAATCCGTACCCTAGCTCGGTGACGGATCCGCTACGGCGGCGACGGCGGCGAGGATTCCCGTCGACGGCGAGGATTCCCAGCGACGAAGACACACGGGGAGGCAAGGTGATGACCAGGGGGTCCTTTTGCGGCAGTTTAGGGTTTGGGGCGCGACGATTGAAGATTGAAATTTCGAACCGTCGGGACCACAGCTTATATACCCTTCACTGTCGGTGATACCGGTTCTAAATTTTCGGTGTCACCGAGTTCCTCAACTGTCAGCTGACAGGGAAACTCGGTGTAACCGAGAATATGGAATCGGTAGTACCGAGATTGAAAACCAGATCAACCCTAGGCATTCGGTGAGACCGAGAATTGTGGATTGGTTCCACCGAGATGCACTTGGGAGGTTTTAATGGTCAGTCCTTGTCGATACGGAACTCCGAGTGCTCCACACACAGAGGGATCGAAAAGTACTTGTTCAAATTTTGTGATGCAGCATGAATGGAATATGAGGTGAGAAAGCATAGATAGCTAAAGAGTGGTCCTAGGCATTCTTGTGCATCCAATTGGCAAAAGATAAATCAAAAGCCAAATAGCAACAATTGGATGTCCTCGAATGGGAAAAATAATTGCAGACCAACATGCTCACACAATAAGATGTCAAATGAAATCATGACAAACATGCACATACACATTAGCATCTAACAAGCACTTGGGCGATGACAAAGTCATCTATATATGAGTATATTGACTTAGGAGCCAAGTAAGAATACTTGATCATAGGTCATACTCATCGTTTAAGCACAAGTGGGGTTACCACTTTTACATAAAGCATTTAATGTTGTCACATACTAAGAGATGCTTAGACTCAAGTCTTAGAGTAAACCTCCCCCTTGATGTGACATCCCCCCATAAGAGGGATAAACTAACCTTGGGTTTTGTCGATGAAGACTTCATGTTGGTGAGGTAGTTTGGATGCTCAAGGTTGATGAAGATCACCAAGAGTTGGGAGCATCCTTGTTGTTTCCTTACTCTTCTCACCTACATGGGTTAGTCCCAACACACAAGAGACAAATACAAGGATATCTATGGACATGGAGTGCAAAGCATGTGTTATGATGTCCATCGATTTGTTGATTACCTTGTCCCTTGCTTACCTTTGAGGGAATGTGTGACTCCTTGAACTATTGCATAGAGTTGATGTTGATTGTAAATAGTTCTTGCCAATAATGAATGTGAGTGAATTTCATTGGCGGAGTCACCCCTCAAGAACTCTCTAGTTCTTCTTCTTGGGAACCCACATCAAGTTGATGGGGATCCTTGGTGTTGTAGTAGCCTTTGTAGAAGTTGAGCTTGACGTAGCCTTGGGAACCCACTCCACCATAGCTAGGGATTCATCTTCATATGAGTCAATGTCCTCTTGAAGCTTGTTCTTGCCCTTGAGCTTGTGGTCTTATGGTGGAAGGTCATCTTGAGTGCTTGTTCTCTTGGGAAGAGTATTTTCATACTTCTCCTTTTGAGGAACAAACTTTGGCTCGGGGTATTGACCTTCTTCCCATTCAACTCCATTTGCGTTGAAGTAGCCAACACCACGGTTCTTTCGGTATCCTCCGTGCTTGCGTACAATTTCCTCAAATTGCTTACACCCGGCAAGACTCTTGTAGATACCTTTCTCTATAATTCCTTTCAATAAAGCATTTTCTTGCTCAAGTGTAACTTGGCTAAGAGAATCATCATTAGTGGAATCAATAGAACTACTAGGAGCAACATCATTAGGTTTAGCATTTTTATTGTTGCTACTAGATGAAGAACCTTTCTTTCCTTTGTTACTAGATTGCTTAGTTTTAACTTGAGGCATGAATGTAGACAAGAGTAGTCGTTTGGCTAGATAAGATGAAGTCTTCTTTCGGAGATCGTCATTGATAGCTTTAAGAAACTCATGCTCTTGCTCCAAATTGAGGTTCTCGAAGCGTAGCTTCTCATGAGTTCTCACTAGCTCTCTATGATCTTCAAGAGTAGATTCATGAGCTAACTTAAGAGTGTTTAGTTCTTTAGTTAGTTCTTCTATTTTCATGTTATCATCATCAATAGACTTATCTTGACTAGCATGAGAATTATCAAGTTCATTTTGACTAACATCACTAGTTTTATCAAATAGCAAGTCATCATCACAAAGCAAGTCATTTTCATCACTATCGAAATCAAGATACTCGGGGTGTGATACCTTGGGGCCTTTAGCCATGAAGAAACTTCCACTCCCTTCGTTTGGTGAATCAAATAGATCATGGGAGTTGGTAGTCACTATAGCAATTCCGGCAACACCATCATCTTGACTATAGTCGGAGTCGGAGTGATAGCTTCTCTCGGAGTTGTTGTCGGAGTCGGAGCCGGAAACCCATTCACCAACATGAGCTTGATGTTTTCTTCTTGTGTAGCTCTTGGTGTACTTGTCCTTCTTCTCTGAATCTCTACTTCTCCTTGAGGGTCTTCGTTCATAATGATCATCTTTACTCCTTCTCTCTCTTGAGGTGATTCATTCCTTGAGCTTCGTCTTCGAGGTGACTCTTCTCTTCGTTTGTAGGGAGCCGTGCACTCATTGGAGTAGTGTCCGGGCTTCCCACAATTGTAGCAATTGCGGTCATGACTTGACGAATGCTTCTCATCATATCTTGAGTTGGAGCTTCTTTCTTTGCCTCTATTCTTGTAGAACTTGTTGAATTTCTTGACCATGGGGCTTATCTCTTCATTGGTGACAAGGTTGTTGCTTGAAGTTGCGGGAGCATCACTTGTGGCTTTGTAAGCACCGCTAGACTTGTGGTGAAGCTCTTCTTTGTCTTTGAGTGTCATCTCATGAGCAACAATTCTTCCAATGACTTCCGTAGGCTTGAGATCTTTGTAGTTGGGCATCATTTGGATCAATGTGCACACGGTGTCGTATCTCTCATCCAAAGCTCTAAGTAACTTCTTGATGATGAATTTGTCGGTCATTTCTTCGCTTCCCAAGCCGGCAATCTCATTGGTGATGAGAGCTAGCCTAGAGTACATCTCTGCGACTCCTTCACCATCCTTCATCTTGAACTTGTCAAGCTGACCTTGAAGAACATCCAACTTGGATTCTCTCACGGACTCGGTTCCTTCGTGCATATCAACCAAAGTATCCCAAATCTCTTTTGCATTCTCAAGACGGCTGATTTTGTTGAATTCTTCTGGGCATAGGCAGTTGAATAGAATGTCGCATGCTTGAGCGTTGTATTGCAACATCTTCAATTCATCCGCGGTCGCTTCAGGATCCGGTTCCTTTCCATCACCAAAGAATTCACCTTGCAAGCCAACAGAAACAACATCCCAAACGGCGGGGTTATGACCAAGAATATGCATTTTCATTTTGTGCTTCCAACTAGCAAAATTAGTGCCATCAAAGTACGGACCTCTACGGTGATAATTACCCTCACTAGACGCCATACTCTCCTAGGTTGTGAGACCAATGCAATGGAGACCAAAGCTCTGATACCACTTGTAGGACCGAAAGTATGTCTAGAGGGGGGGGGGTGATTAGACTACTTGACCAAATAAAAGTTTTGCCTATACCAAATTTTAGAGTTGGCAGTTTTTAGCATTTCATGGCAAGCCAAGTACACCCTACACATGCAAGTCTAAGAGTATAGCAGCGGAAAGTAACAACAAGCATGAGTAGAAAGGATAGGGTAGGAAGATCAAACGCAATTGTAGACACGATGATTTTTCCCGTGGTTCCGATAGGTGGTGCTATCGTACATCCACGTTTATGGAGTCTTCAACCCTCGGAGGGTAACGGTCGCGAGAGTCCACGGAGGGCTCCACCCATAAGGGTCCACGAAGTAGCAACCTTGACTATTCCATAACGGCTTCCGTCCACGAAGGACTAGCCTCACTATGGGTAGATCTTCACGAAGTAGGCGATATCCTTGCCCGTACAAACTTCTTGGTTCACTCCACAACACGAAGTAGGAGGCTCCCAAGCGACACCTAACCAATCTAGGAGGCACCACCCTCCAAAAGGTAATAGGCTCGGTAATGACGATGAACTCCTTGCTCTTGTGCTTCAAGATGATAGACTCCTCAACACACAATCACTCTCTCACAGATTTGGCTTGGTGGAAGAGATGGGATTGGTGGAAAGCAACTTGGGGAGGCTAGAAATCAAGATCCATATGGTTGGAGTGGAAGATCTTGACCTCAACACAAGGGTAGGTGGTTCTCTCTCAGAAAACTAGATGGGGCAAGTATGGAATAGTTCTGAGTGCTTCTCTTTCGAGTAGGTGGTGGTGAAGGGGTATATATAGGCATCCCCAAAAATCCAACCGTTACACACAAAATGACCAACTCGGTGACACCGATGTGTTAATCTCGGTGGTACCGAAGTGACCAAAAGGTGGCAACTTTTGAATCTCGGTGAGACCGATATAGGAAACTCGGTTGCACTGATAAAGTGACCAACGGTCAGATTGACATTCTCAGTGACGCCGATCCAACAATCTCGGTGGTACCGAAATTGTGAATTTGCGTAACAGAAAGTTGGCAACCTAAACTCGGTGGCACCGGTATGGAATCGGTTGCACCGAAGTGGCTAGGGTTTGGCTGAGTCTGTCTGAGTTGAGAATCGGTGGCACCGGGATGGAAATGTTGGTTGCACCGATTTTGAATATTTGGCTATGGACAGACTTTGTGGAAGAGCTTGTGGGTGTATTTGGTGACTATCACTTGTGTACGTATGAGCATTTTGTTCACCAATCAAACCTTACCCCTTTTAATAGTATTGGCTTTCCTATGGACTCAAAGTGATTTCTCACAAATGTAAAATGTAGAGTCCTCTTCCTTGAAGCTTTGCCAACCTATTTCCTTGCATCTTGGGGTATTTCCACAATCTTCACAATCCTTTTGCCATCCCTATCATTGAACTTTTCCTGAAATATACTTAGTGGAAACATTAGTTCAATGACTTATATGTTGTTATAAATTACCAAAACCACCAAGGGAGCAAATGTGCTTTCAGTTTCCCATAGAGGAATAGAAGCGAATCCGGCTAAGATCCGCGCCCTATCGGAACTTGCAATTCCCACAGAGCTAAAGCATGTCCAAAAGTTGGCGGGTTGCGTGGCAGCGTTAAGCCGCTTTATTTCCCGTCTCGGTGAAAAGGCTTTACCGCTCTACATGTTGCTGAAACGGACCAACAATTTCGAATGGACCGATGAAGCAGCTGCTGGTTAGAGGAAATTAAAACACTACTGGCAAGCAACCCCATACTCACAGCACCAGGCGCCGGTGAACCAATGTTATTGTACATATCGGCCACCAACCAAGTGGTTAGCGCAGTGCTCGTCGTCGAATGAGAGGAGGAGGGTCACAAATTCCGGATACAGAAGCCGGTCTACTATGTGTCAGAAGTACTAACGCAGTGCAAGTCCAGATACCCACATTACCAGAAGATAGCCTATACAGTATTTATGGCATCACGGAAACTAAGACACTACTTTCAAGAGTGTTCGGTCACGGTGGCATTCGAAGTACCCCTGAACGATATAATCAATAACAGGGACGCCACCGGCCGGATAGCCAAATGGGCCATTGAACTCCTTCCGTTCGAAATCGCCTATAAGCCACGATGAGCTATTAAATCTCAGGTGCTGGCAGATTTCCTTGCTGAATGGATGGAGGCCAAGCTCCCCAGGGAATATAGTACATACTCCCATTGGACGATGTACTTCGATGGATCCAAAACACTGGCCGGACTGGGGGCTGGAGTTATCCTCACATCCCCCACAGGCGACAACGTCCGATACGTGTTGCAAATCATGTATGCCGATTCCAACAATGCACCCGAGTACGAAGCACTTTTGCACGGTCTTCGGATGGCAGCTTCAATGGGTATACAACAGTTGGAGGTACGGGGAGACTCCAACTTGGCCATCTCCCAAATCAACGGCGAATTCGACGCCAAAAACCCGAAGATGGCGGCATATAGAAACGCCGTCCTTAAAATATCCGCACGGTTCGAGGGGCTGGAATTCCATCATGTCGCTAGAGACAACAACCAGGCCGCTGACATACTGGCCCGCATGGGGGCTAAACGCGACCCTGTCCCAAAAAACACTTTCCTTGAACGGCTCTTCAAGCCATCTGTGGTTTGGCAGGACGATAATATGGGCGCCGGATCCGTCAGCGCGGAAGAGGTTGTTCCCCCTATAAATGAACCAGACGACCAAATCATCGGCGGCTCCGTAATGGACAAAACGCCTTCGGCTCATGAGGTCATGGCAGTAATTGCACCATGGACCGAGCCCTTCCTCGCTTACCTTCTTCGCCAAGAACTCCCCGACGATTAGACAGAGGTGAGACGCATAATTCGGCGATCCAAGGCCTATAAAGTCCACGAAGGTGAGTTATACAAGAAGAGCACCATCGGAGTACTCCAGCAGTGCATATCTGAGGAAGAAGGAAGGCAACTCTTGGCCGAAATCCACGCAGGAATGGGCGGCCATCACGCCGCGGCAAGGGCCTTAGTAAGCAAGGCCTTTCGGGCTGGTTTCTTCTGGCCCACCGCTCGAGCGGACGCCCAGTCACTTGTCCAGCATTGCGTGGGATGCCAACTCTTTGCAAATCAAAGTAACATGCCCCCAACAGCTCTTCGGACTATTCCGATTACCTGGCCTTTTGCGGTATGGGGGCTGGATATGGTCGGACCACTTAAAGGGGGGACCAAAAAGAATAAATATCTGCTGGTCATGGTCAACAAGTTCACCAAATGGATCGAAGCAAAACCTGTCAAATCAGCCAAGTCCGGGCCAGTGGTCGACTTTATATCCAGCGTGGTACACCGTTACGGCGTCCCCCACAGTATAATAACAGACAATGGATCCAACTTTACCGCCCAAGAGGTAAAAGACTGGTGTACAAAGATGGGCATTAAGCTCGATTACGCATCGGTGTATCACCCGCAGACTAACAGACAGGTCGAACGGGCCAACGGCCTCATCATGAGTGGTATTAAACCACGTCTGGTCCGATCTCTTCATGAGTCCGACTGCCATTGGGTGGAGGAGCTTGACTCCGTTCTATGGGGCCTGCGCACCACCCCGAATCGATCAACGGGATACACACCGTTCTTCATGGTCTATGGGGCAGAAGCAGTCCTTCCTTGCGATATTATTCACGACGCACCAAGGGTGCGCATGTACGAAGAAAAGGAGGCCGAGTTAGATCGGCAGGACGACTTGGACGCCCTAGAAGGAGAGCGCGACATAGCTCGGGCCCGCTCTACTTTCTATCAACAGCAGGCCCGGCGTTACCAGAGCAGGGAGGTCAGGGCAAAAGCGTACAATGTGGGTGAACTCGTCTTACGGCTCCCCGAGAAGCAGAAGCATAAACTCAATCCCAAATGGGAGGGCCCCTTCATAATCGACGAAGTACTCGCAGGAGGGGCTTATCGTCTTCGAAGCCCGCCAGATAACCGCCTCGAACCACACCCATGGAACGCAGCTCGTCTTCGGCGTTTCTACGGCTAGACCGGTGTCGTCATACTTTTTACCCTCCTTTTTTCTTTTCTTTCTTTTTATTTTCCTTCCCTTCCACCTTGATTTTTGGCAGGTTCGGATCTTTCCTCTCCCCAAAGTCTATGTTGGGCTAAACCGAGCTCGTGTTAAGTCTTTCGGCATACATCCTCAAATGTTAAGACCCGAACAAAACACCTGGGGGCTTCTTCCCGAAGCCGATGATTATATATTTTAAGCATTTATTCACATTTCCTGTGTATGCATGTTTCCTTGTCGATTTTAAGCCATTATATGCATCAATTCGAACTAAGATTTTTGCCAAGCTGGGTTGCCTCGCTCCTGTGTTTACCCTCTACGTTCCCGATCGTTCGCCTAGAGGGTAAAGGGAGCACCTCTGCGATTGCTACGACCGGGTTATCCGGATACGTACCTCAGACGGGTGAAGCCAAAGGCTAGCTATCTTTAGCAGAAAATTGGTCGGCTACGACGGAAGCAACAACTAAAATTATGGTTGTTATTACCACTACTCGGGCTTCTTTTCTCAAAAAGGCCATTAGTCGCATACTAGCAGTATACGACCCTACTATCCACGATTTACGTAGCAACCTAAAGGAAGGTACCGATAGAGGTACTATTTCCTTTGTAAGATGTTTCTTACGCTAAGCAGTAATATAACATATCTCCGTGTGCATCTTCTGTCTGTTCGCACCAAATGGCCGGATTGCCTAGTTCCCCGAAAGAATTCCCTCTTATCAAGGGATATTTTATAAGGAACACTCCCAAGCTTTTAGCGCGGGAGGTCGAAGCCGATGGCCGGTTAAGACAAAGTTTACAACACAGACGGAGCAATTTTGTGATTTAAAGTACATAGTTACATAAAATCACACATCTGTCTGCCGGCCAAGATTGTCTATTAAGGCATCCAGGGCGCAATCTTCCTGCGAGAGACGAGCAGCAGGCATCACTTGGTCATACACCAAGTGAAGTGGCACTTCCTGCCCATCAGGCCCTGCTGGCCCAACCCGAGCCATATGCTCGGGGTTAAGACCGGTATAACGGGTCTTGATCATCGCCCACGCCTCTCGTGCGCCCTCCCGGCAGGCCGATGTCTTCCATAGCTTGAACCGACTCCGGGCTTCGTTGAACCGATAAGCTAGTTCGGTCATCCCTTCCGGAGGCTTCTCGGCAGGCCATAGCGCTTTTATCATGCTCTTCATAGCCTTCCAAGCCCGCTCATGCACGGCGGACAGTTCCTTTAGAAGGCTCCCCCGGTAGGATCCGATCTCTTCCTCAGGCCTCCCGGTTAGGAGACCTATACATGAGACAATGCATGTCCATCACACTTCATGTAGGGGAGATACCCTTCGACGTTATAATCACACTTGCCGAACATGCCCCTCTGTACTTTCTGGTTCTCTTCTTGGGTTTGGGCCAATTGAGTCTTGAAACTCTCAATTTCTTCGGCCTGCTGCTTGTTTTCTGCCTGGAGGCGTTTCTTCTCCTCCAGGTTTCGTTGCAACGAAAGGTAGCCGGCCTCATACTGGGACTCGGCGTACCTCTGAGATTCTCGGGCTGCATCTAAATCTTTTTGCAACTGCCCTATAGATTCAGCTGCTAAAAGTACCCTCGCGTTAGCATGGGATTATATACTAAGATCAACAGAATAGATGTACTCACCATGTGCCTCCCGGGTAAAATTCTTCACTTGTTCAAGTTCGGCCTTCACGGTTTCCACTTGTGTTCGGCTCACCTCCAATTCATTGGCCAATTGCTCGTTCTGCTGCCTCGAGGCCTGCGTCATCCATAAAACAATATGCGGATCCTTAACTTGGTCGTCCCGACCAATTCAAGGCTCGGGGGCTACTGGGTTTACATATGTGTCCGGATTCTTAAAATCAATCACTCACCTTCAGGCTGGATGATATCAGTTTCACGGCTTCCCCAAGCCCAACTCGGGCAACTCCGATGTGTGTGTCTGCCGAACATAGAGTATTGAACTCTTGTTCGGAAAACGCCGGGTGGCGCAGGGCTTCTCGTCGCCGCCGGTGGTTCATCGCACTCTCTACTTCGGATTTAGTGACTGATACCGCGTCCCCAGAATCTTCAAGGGACGGATTGACCACTGGGGCCTCCACGACAGGTTCGGCGTGAGCAGAAGACCTTGATTCATGAGTGTTGCCAGGCATCCCGGCAACGTCCTCGGTAGAAGATGGTTGTACACTTTTCCTGAGTATTTCAACATGAGATCTTCTGTGAGATCCTATCGATCATAATAACAATAGATTAAGCGGCCGAATGAAGTACCTTTTGGTTGGACGAGTGGTCGGCGCCGTCTCCACGGCCGGCTCACATGAAGGACTCCTGTTGATGCCCGGTCCAGGCATTGCTGCTGAAGCCGACGTTCGCCGCGAGGACCGACGATGCTTGGGAGCAAAAACCAGCATATTTGGGTCGACGGAGGACGTCTGCCTTTTATGGGAAGAATTTTTCTTCTTGCCCGTAGTGGAGGATGGGAGTGATCCGGGGTGATCGGCTATGATAGCCACCTTGGATCGATGAAGGCTCTCTTGGTAAAAGACCCCGTCTTCATACTCCATTGACAGCTCCGGATCGTCATGGAATCCTGGATCGTCATCACGAGAGTAGTTCTCTGGTTGGGGGGCCGGACAGTTGACTGTCTCGACAAAGCTCCTCCATTTCTGTTTGCGCAGATTAAAAGCATTGGTCAAAAAGGGCAAATAAAAAACCCGAACTCAGGTCACAAAGTCAAAAGGCTTACCCATTCGATGGGATTGTAACTCGAGTAGCCCTCCTTAACCGGTAGCCGAACAAAGTCTTCTTTTTCTCCTTTGTACAGGTCGGCAAGTGCGGCTGCTAAGGCCGCTTGATTGGCAGGGCCCAGCCGTCGGGAACGAGTGGTGTCACTTGTTCCGTTGTAACACCACAAAGGATGTATCCTTTGCTGAAGAGGTTGAACGCATCGGGTGATGGCGGCCGCCATCACGTCGACCATGGTCAGCTTGTGATGAGCCAGTATCCTTACGTGGGTAGCCAAGCGTTGTACTTCAGCATCGTCCTCTTGGGATGAACTCTTCGGTCGCCAGTTGTACCTTTTCTTCAAAGGGGCGTTGGAATATTCGGGCAAATCACTTCGAGCTGGATCGAATAGGGGAACGTCCTCAATGTAAAACCATTCCGAAGACCACTCTTCGGACTCCTTCTTCAGTGTCCCCGCTGGATACCCCGTCCCGGCTATGCGACATACTTCGGCTCCCCCAACTTCCCGAATTGTCTCACCACGGGTGCGGGGAACGAGACAGAAGTACTACCTCCATAGTCCAAAGGTGAGCCTCGCAGCCCAGAAACATCTCGCAAAGAGCGACAAAGCCCGAGATGTGCAGAATGGATCCGGGGGTAAGATGATGTAGCTGGATCCCGTAGAACTCCAGTAACCCCCTCAGGAAAGGATGAATGGGGAACCCTAGACCCCGCAAGAGGAAAGGCACGAAGCATACCCGCTCTCCCTTATGGGGATTAGGGAAGTTCTCCGCGAAGGCTTCATGGCTATAAGAAGTCAAACCGGCGCGGGTGGCCGCCAGATCCGAGGAAGGAAGATAACCTTGGGTCTCGAGGTCACACAACCGAAGGAGGGATACGGAGCAACTTGCCCAATCCCCGGGAAGGGTGCCGTAAGGACGCGAGGAAGAGCCAGGGATGCTCGCCATGTTTTTGATGACCTCTCGCTTGAAGTTTTCTCTGATGGGGAAGAAGAGGAAGGTGTGTCCCAGACCACGATTCCGCTTGTTTAAATGGGTGGTGCCTCCTTTGTGGGAAGGGCAGTCTTGGAAAAAGCTACCGGACCGCCCGTCTCCCCTCGGCGCACAAGGATCGAGAAGCACTGAAAAGTTACTACAGTGTGTCCCGTAAATTCTCAACGTTTGAGAATTTTTTGATGACGGGATGGTTGCTGAGCAAGAAGGGGTAGAGGGACTCGCCTCGCAAGCCGAAGACTTCAACGCGCGAGATAGTCCGGATGATATACCTCGGCATTGGAGGCTAGTCCGGGGGCTACTGAGGGAGTCCGGGATTAAGGGGTCCTCGGACTGCCGGCCTATTTCTCATAGGCCGGGCTCATGGGCCACTCACTGAGGATGGGATTGATCGAAGGCCACGTCGTTATGAAGGAAACTTCAGGAGTCGTGGTGTATCTTTCAAGCTGGAGATAGTAGATTAGGCATGTTTTATCCCTCCGGTGAACAACCGACAATATGTAACCCTAATGACCCCTGGCGTTTATATAAGCCAGGGGGTTTTAGATCGTAGGACAGAGAAACTCATCTAGGGTTTTAGCTAGTCGATCTCGAGGTAGATCAACTCTGTAACCTTCATACCATCAATATAATCGAGCAGGACGTAGGGTTTTACCTCCATAGGACGGCCCGAACCTGGGTAAACATCGTCTCCTTCGTCCCCTTGTTACCATCGATCCTAGACTCACAGCTCGGGACCCCCTACCCGAGATCCGCCGGTTTTGACACTGACACCGGCTGCCGCAAAACGCCACCGCATATCTCCACTGCCGATTGCCGCGGCCTATCGGCACTGACTTTCTCGACGCTGCTCGCTACCGACCCAGCTCGCCTGATTGGGGAATCTTCGGTACTGGTTTTTCCCCCATGAAGAACCAGGTAACTAATCAACTGAAATATTTCCGCTCATCTCTTATCCCAGTCCGTCGGCCCCTTTTAATCACCCGTCCGAAATCGCCGTGGATTCATGTTTCTTCTAGCTGATTTGAGAGTTTTCATTCATAGAGTGTACAGTGAAAGGACACATCAGGGCTATGCGGACTCGGCCAAAAAACCGAGGAGTTCCATCTTACCGTACCATACGACTTCACGGAGCGCATGGTATGTTCAATCTCACACTACCTGGGTTGACATGCATGGCCTATTCTTTTTCTGAACCTATACTATAGATTGCTACATTTGGATAAAAGGTGCCACATGCAGCATTTACGTCAAATGTGATTTCTTCTTCTTCTTATCCTTCTCCTTCTATATTAGGCAAATTAATGCTGTATTGTTCTTTCGTTTACTCTCATATATATTTGCACGACATCATGGTTACATTATCTGTTTACTTGTAATTTTTTGTCCTTTCAAATCAACTGATGTGCATGTTGTTCTTCTAACTACTACTCTCATACTATCACGTTACCAGGTTCTATAACAATCTTATCATTTCCTGCAGTACATCCCTTGCGCTGCAACGACAACTGTAGCGCTAAATCTTTACCTTTACATAACTGAAGACTCCAGGGATGTCATATTGAGCACAAACCATGGATTTACAATCGTTGTTTCTGTAAAAATTGATGAAGATTGTCACTCCTACTTTGAAGAAGGCCTTTGGGGAGAAATTTCTAAGTTTTATGTACTGAAAGCTGGCACTAAAATTATGCTGCACCTAAAAGAGCCTTACCATAGGATAAATGCTAACTTCCCCGACGACATTTTCCGTACATGCTATGTTGGAAGTAAGCGTTCTTTGTAGTATCTGCATGTTGACTTGCGTAGCAATATCAATGTAACTGTGTCGTATTTCAGCAACCAATTGGGATTTCATTTTCTTAATCTGTTAAAACTATTCCTACCTAGTAAGTAGTAACTTGTAATTACCAATGCACTATTCTTCTACCCTGATCTAGCTACATAATCACTATCCTCCCACTGCTCCACTCTTTACAGAAAGATACGCCGGCGGCCATTCTCTGGATGTGGATGTCGAGGTTGCCAACAGGCGGAGGCGGGCTGAGCTAGAAACATAAGCGTCTCCGATAGGCGTAGACTTCAGTAGCATCCTCCCCGACGATATGTTGAGAGTCATCATCTTCCTCCTCCCTATCAAGATGGCATGCGCACAACTGTCCTCTCTCGGCGGTGGCGCCCCCTATGGCACTGCGCCCCTCTCGGCATCATCAGCGAGCACATGCTTTGCACTGGCTATCGCAAATGCTTGGATGCATTATCCCAGATCCTCGGCACGCACTATAGCCCAATCAAAGGCCTTACCATGGGCAAGTTCCGTTCCAATGGCAAGGACCGAGCCAAGCTTGACGAGTGGTTCTTATCACCAGCCCTAGATCATCTCGAGGAGCTCCATTTTAACGATGGACATATGCGCCCGCTGCCACCCTCCGCGCTGCGCCTCGCGCCAACGCTACGCTTCGCAAGGTTCTTGAACTACCATTTCCCCCAGATTAACGCCAATCCCGCTCTTTTTCTACCTCGACTGAAGCACCTTGAGCTCGTCGCCGTCTGCATGCCCAACGACGACATGGAGCGCCTGCTCCACGACTGTACTGCGCTCGAGTACCTTCATATTCAGGCGATCAATGGGTTGAGTAGCCTCCACATCACCTCCATGAGTCTTCGGGCAATTTGTGTGTATTGCTGGTGTTGCAACAGGAGATCACACAAGGTGAATCACCAAATGGTCATTGTGGATGTGCCTTTACTTGAGAGATTACTTGTTGTTGATCAACAAGGTCCAACAAGAATCAGGGTCATTCATGCGCCGAAATTGACAGTGTTTGGCTACTCGCCCGTCAACTTATCTGAACTTGTTTTTGGATCCATAACCATCCAGGTACAACAATCGCCCTCTTCTCATTCTTGAATTAACATTTTTTTCTCTCTATTAAAGATGTATGTTCGTCTGTGTCGGGGAAACGACACCCATGGGACCGAAGGATCCCTTTACGGTTTGGCAAGGGAGAAAGGACAGCACAAAGAGCGGAACTAACGATCAACGCGAGGGGATTTACCCAGGTTCGGGCCCTCAGAAGCGTAAAACCCTACTCCTGCTTGGTTGTATTACTGTGGATGTTCTTGGCCCAGTTCTGGGAGCTACAGTAGCAGCTACGCATACAGAATGGGTCGAGTCTGGATCGGGATCTGGCCCCCCCTCCCTGTAGCTACGCCTTGGGCCTCCTTTTATAGCCAAAGGGGTCACCAATAGTGGCGAAGTACATGAGGTGTAAAGTATCTACAGGATTATCATCCTTATCACTGACATCTCAGGACAAATGCATTAAATGTTCTGCTGAGGTGTCCCTTGCTTTCTCGGGGCTGGATAAAGGGGCCGTCCCATCAGCACCGCTTAACCCCTTCTGCGGCCAGCGCCGTGACACGCAACCAGGAGGACAAGCCCTAAACGACAGGCTGGTCGCTACGCTGGAGCGACGGCACTGTGCTGGGGTGGTACCTTGCCGGGCCTTCGACGGGCCTGCCCGGCAAGATCTTGCCGGGCGCCCAGCCTCCGGTCTTCTGGCTTCTGATCGTTGTCTTCCGGCAGGCCTTGTCGGGACGGGACTTGCCGGGCCCTTGGCCTGCCGGCTCGCACCTTGCCGGCAAGCGCTGTCTTGTGCTTGTTCCCAGTTGTCCTCCGGCAAGCATCTTGTCGGGAGTCCAACGTCGGGTCTTCTCGGTGACCTGTCTGGAGGTCTTCTCCCAGGAAGGCTTGCTCCCCGGAATCTCTATCTTGATCTTGCTGGCCTTGAGCTTGCCGGTGATGCGCTGGGTCTTGGATATGTCCCATAAGTGGACTTCTCCCCCGCCAAGTCCTTCTCGCCTGGAGGCTACAACTTGCTGATGCGTGTCCAGGGGTAATGGACACCCCCTATTCATTACACCGATAGGAGCCCCCGGGCCTGGGCCGGGCAAGCACGCACAGTGCTGTCCGGGCTAGGCCCAAAAACATGCACCGGCACACGGCGAGAAGTAATCGACACTCATGACCTTTAACTGCACACTGATGATGGCGCATGAAATCTTGTGACTTGCCGGGGCCCTTGGGCTTGCCGGCAGCGCAAGCAAACAGAGCAGGACGACATGAGGCATGACTGCCGTGCTCAAGATTTTATACTTCTACTCTCGTCAGAGCACTTGGCTCAATGACAAGAGCGAAAAGCTTCCTTATCGGAGCGTATGGCTCGACGACAAGGTTGAGAGCTCCCTTGTCGGAGCGCATGACTCGATGACAAGGTTTGCTAAGTTTGTGATTCCAGCGGAGAGCTTTGGCGCTCTCGACGCCGGCTTCCGGCAAGGATGTTGCCGGGAAGGCTTGTGACTTCAGTGGAGAACTTCAACGTTCTCGACGCCGGCTTCCGGCAAGGATGTTGCCAGGAAGGCTTGGCTTCAGCGGAGAACTTCGACGTTCTCGACGCCCCCTTGCCGGAGCGCATGGATCGACGACAAGGCTGAGAGCCCCCTTGTCGGAGTGCATGACTCGACGACAAGGTTTGCTAAGCTTGTGACTTCAGCGGAGAGCTTTGCCGTTCTCGACGCCGGCTTCCGGCAAGGATGTTGCCGGGAAGGCTTATAACTTCAGCGGAGAACTTCGATGTTCTCGACGCTGGCTTCCGGCAAGAATGTTGCCGGGAAGGCTTACGACCTCAGCGGAGAACTTCGGCGTTCTCGACGCTGATGACGCCGCAGAGAGCTTGTGGTTTGCCGGGCCTTGGGCTTGCCGGCGGCGCTGGCAGATGAAGCAGGACGGCAGCAGGAGTCGTGTGCCCGAAAAGGAATGCCACACCGCGCGATGAAGAGCCAGCCCCCCGAGTCTTCCCCACAGAGGGTACTGCGGGTTCGGGGCTCGATTCATACGGTCATTCCTGCCGTCACCGCCGTCCTGCCGGCAAGCGCAGCGCCCTTGGCATCCTCGGCTGCCAAAGAAACAATTTATCTTAGTCATGCCATTCTTTATACATGCAAGGCATGTTCTCTATGCCAAATAAATGCTCGCCCCCCCTCTTGATTAATTCTGTCCTTGCACATATCTTATATCCTACGCTATTTGGTAACCTTGCCGGTGCGCACACTTGCCGCGAGCGCTGGGTTCGGGGCTTCAGCGGCCTGCTGGCGGTGCTGCTACTGACAAGGCGACTTGCCGGGTCAGAACGCAGCTGCTCAGTTTGCCGAGCGGACTCGAGGCGAAACTGGAGCGCGGACTGACCATGGCAAGTCCCTTCGCGTGCAGATTAATGTACAAGGACAAGAAATTAATCAAGACGACCCATGCTTGCCGGAGAGCTTCCCGGTGCGCATGCTCCAGCTGGCAGCACTTGAGGAACGGGTCCTTAGCAGCTTGCCGGGAACGCCGCCTCCCGGAAAGGTTTACCTTCTCGGTTCTAGCGCAGCTGCACACGTCGCCGAGCGGACTCGAGGCGACATGGAGCGCAACTAGCCCCGAGGAAGGCTCCTTCGCATGTAGATGTAAGGGGCAAGATGAAGACAGCAAGAGAAATATAATTGCTATAAGTTTCTGTAACTTAGCTTTTCTTGCTGCTCCTCTCGCATAGCGAGGCCACGCTCGTGGTGATGACCGGCAGCTCTCCAGAAGGTTACTCCCTAGGGCGCTGCCAGCCCCCGAGCTCGCCTTCCGTGCGTATTCCTGCAACACTGGTTGGGCATGATATGCCTCGACAGCGTTCAAGCACAACACGTTGATTAGCTTCTGGCTTATGATTAACTTGCTGCAATCTCGACTTCTGCCGAACGTTCCCTTGCTTGCCGGAACCCTTTCCGGTGCGCACGATCCAGGCAGCAGCGCTTGAGGAACGAGTCCTTAGCAGCTTGCTGGGGACGCGCCGCTTACCGAAAAGGTTTACCTTCCCGGCTTTAGCGCAGCTGCACACATCGCCGAGCGGACTCGAGGCGACATGGAGCGCAACTAGCCCCGAGGAGGCTCCTCAGCATACGGGTTCATGCAGAAATCTGAAGATAAAACTCATACTCATTGAAGCAGAAAGCAATAAGAGTCTTAGGACTTAGCTTCTGTGAAGGTCGTGGTGCCCTTCTCTTTGGACGCCATGACGATGAAGATGATCAAAAACTGGCGCGCTGATCGCTAGATCGGGTTTGCGCAACCCTTTCCCCCCTACCTGGTGCGCCAAAGATGTCGGGGAAACGACACCCATGGGACCGAAGGATCCCTTTACGGTTCGGCAAGGGAGAAAGGACAGCACAAAGAGCGGAACTAACGATCAACGCGAGGGGATTTACCCAGGTTCGGGCCGCTCGGAAGCGTAAAACCCTACTCCTGCTTGGTTGTATTACTGTGGATGTTCTTGGCCCAGTTCTGGGAGCTACAGTAGCAGCTACGCATACAGAATGGGTCGAGTCTGGATCGGGATTTGGCCCCCCCTCCCTGTAGCTACGCCTTGGGCCTCCTTTTATAGCCAAAGGGGTCACCAATAGTGGCGAAGTACATGAGGTGCAAAGTATCTACAGGATTATCATCCTTATCACTGACATCTCAGGAGAAATGCATTAAATGCTCTGCTGAGGTGTCCCTTGCTTTCTCGGGGCTGGATAAAGGGGCCGTCCCATCAGCACTGCTTAACCCCTTCTGCGGCCAGCGCCGTGACACGCAACCCGGAAGACAAGCCCTAAACGACAGGCTGGTCGCTGCGCTGGAGCGGCGGCATTGTGCTGGGGCAGTACCTTGCCGGGGACGATACCTTGCCGGGCCTTCGACAGGCCTGCCCGGCAAGATCTTGCCGGGCGCCCAGCCTCCGGTCTTCTGGCTTCTGATCGTTGTCTTGAATGTTGTCTTCCGGCAGGCCTTGTCGGGACGGGACTTGCCGGGCCCTTGGCCTGCCGGCTCGCGCCTTGCCGGCAAGCGCTGTCTTGTGCTTGTTCCCAGTTGTCCTCCGGCAAGCATCTTGCCGGGAGTCCAACGTCGGGTCTTCTCGGTGACCTGTCTGGAGGTCTTCTCCTAGGAAGGCTTGCTCCCCGGAATCTCTATCTTGATCTTGCCGGCCTTGAGCTTGCCGGTGATGCGCTGGGTCTTGGATATGTCCCATAAGTGGACTTCTCCCCCGCCAAGTCCTTCTCGCCTGGAGGCTACAACTTGCCGGTGCGTGTCTAGGGGTAATGGACACCCCCTATTCATTACACTGACAGTCTGTCATCCAGAAAATCATATCGACAAGCTTGACCCCGTATCTACAAGGAGTGAAGGTCTTAGCAGTAGAATCTATTGGCCCGACCTGGACCAAGTTGTCAGATTGTTGAGATTCTTTCCATGCCCGGAGAAGCTATATGTCGAGGTGATGCTCTTTCATGTTAAATTTTAACCACAAGGGAGTTCAAATTTTGAAACCCTGCAAATCGTAAGAGGTACGTTGTATGTCCAAGCACTAATACATTCTCTTCTTTCGCAGATACGGTTAGGCCCGGTAGTGGATAATGTGATACAATATAACAATCCCATCGAATGCCTTGATCTCCATCTCTCAGAAATTACTTTGAACTCCTACCGAGGGACCTTACCGGAGATTATATTCGCCAGGTTCTTTGTTGTGAGAGCAAGTGTGCTAAAGATAATGAGATTTTCCCTACATTTATCGCGCAAAAAAGAATGGTTTGATGATCAACTCCGGCGACTAGGACAGAATGGAAAACTCTTTGCAGAAGCTCAATTTCGTTTTGTAACTTCATTTGACAGACTATTCGGAAGTCCTAATGCCAAGCCCATAAATGACTTGTCAGTGGCGGATCCCTTTGCAGAAATATTGAAGTTGCGAAACTAGTAGTAATATCAGTATGAACCTATCATATATGTTCATGTTCAGCTGATCAGAGCGGGGGTCTAGAGCTGCATGACAAAGTTTCCTGCATAAGCTAAATTTCAGTTCTATTCTCGGTTTGAACCTTGTAATGTTTGAATTTGAGCCTTGTAATGCTGGAATTTGAACCTTTGTACTATTTTTGTCATTTGTGATACAACCATGCAAATGACATCTTATGAGGGAGACTCTTATTTTGGTAGTACTATATTTTCCTTAGTATGCAATGGCCAATTAATATCTGGACATCAATATGCAATTGACGATTAATATCCGGACCTTAAGAAGTAGAACCACGACCGAGGGTATCTTGCGTGGCTCCAATGGCGCTCCCAGTGGCTGCCGACGACGAGTGCCAATTCACCATGCATGCCGTAGTGGACACGCCCTGTCGGTTCGTGGTGTACACCAAACATCCGATCTGGATGGAGAACTCCAATGTCATGGGCCTGTTACTTGATGAGGACAAGTACAGAGTGGTCTGGTTCGACCTCGCGTCCCACCGCGTGCTCTGCTCTCGCGTCCTTGCGCGTGCTCTGCTCTCGCGCCCCTCCGCGCGCGCTCTGCCAGCGGTTGGGGCCGGCCTACGATAACGTTCGGAGCTTCATATGCGTGCGGTTGCACCACGCGCGTCGCCCCATGCAGTTACGTGCTCCACGACTGAATCACGCGCCGCAAAAACTGCCATCCGGACGTGTCGGTTTTCCATTACGTCCGGCCCCCATTTATACCCATGGCCATTAACCATAGTCTCTTCACGCTTTCGATCGCGCCCCACAACACAATAAGCACACCCTGGACGACGCATACAGAGAGGATGTCCAGCAGCGCTCCAATGGAGTTCGGCGTGCATCATGTGGAGACCCACATGAGGAAGACGAATCTCACGGTGGTGGACACCAACGACCCGAGCATGGTGGAGGACTCCATCGACACCATGGAGCGGCTGCTTGATGCGGATGACAAGTACAAAGTGGTCGGCTTCGACCTTGCTTACACCGGCGGTCGTGCCGAGCATGATCAGAAGGTTGCCGTCACCCAGTTGTGCGTGGGCCATCATGTCCTCCTCTACCACTACTGCCTGTCCACAGTGCCTTGCGATCGTTTCACCTGGTTTGTCAACAACCCCGACTACAGGTTCGCTATGGTGGACATCGCCAACGATCCAAAGGTGCTCAAGACTTCGGGCTTGGCCTGCCAGAAGCTTGTCGACATCCGCGACCACTACAGGGTCTGGGGTAGAAAGAAGGACATGGACTCCCATGTTGACCTGGCCGAGGCCATCATCGACCCCTACTACGCTGACATGAAGGCTGAATGCGACAAGAACAAGCCTGTCTGGCACATGGGCTGGGTGAAGAAACTGGATGAATATCACCTCCAGACCGCGGCCAAGCAAGCATACACATGCTACGAGATGTTCAGGCGGATCATTGACATGAGGAAGTGCCTCCTACCTGAAGACAACGAGGGATCGAGCCACAAGCAGAGCGCTGGCGGCAAGCGTCACAAGAAGTAGATGATTTGATGATCGTTTCTCAATTCTCATACTCCCTCTATGCAGAAATATTTGTAGTTTTAGAGGGATAGATTTATTATGCATGTAATAGTTTATTAAGGTGTGCGCCAATGTTATGTGTGTATTGGATGCTTAATTTGGTTATGCAATCATGTTCTTCTAAGCAGAGCATAGATGTTTGTGGGTAGATTGAGCAAATCACATCGCATACGGAATAAACAACCAAAACCATCGGTGATGATTTCATCAGTCTCTGACAGTTCTTTATCCGGAACCGTTTGCCCACAACACATCCGAGTGGCCTGCGTACATCACACACATCTTGATCTGAGAAACCGTTTGTGTTATTTTCGCTTATCGCACACAGTTCATCCCAGTGGCCTGTATGCCGTCTATCACACACATCTTGATCTATGTAACCGTTTATGTTATTTTACCTCATCACAAACAGTTCATCCGAGTGACCTGTATGCCGTCTATCGCACACGTGATCATCTGGACAATCGTTTGTGTTCTGCTTGATCAGCGCAAACAGTTTATCGGGGTGAACTGTATGCCGTACATCGCACACACTTGTATTTTTATAAGCATTTGTGTTATATTGTCCAATCTCAAACAGTTTATCTAGGCCAACTGTTTGCCAAACATCGCACACGCAACTATTTTTTAGATCGTATTTGATGGATACGCCATCGCACACAATTTACGTCATTAGCGACGGAGCTATAACTATACCGTTTGCGATTTGGTCATCGCACACAGTTTTGTCGAAGGGTCTCTGATTGATGTGTCGCGTTAGCAGCATCCTGCAGTAGTGCATGGTGAGAAGCCGCTCCTCCCCATCTCTCTCCCCGTTCAATTATGTCACCGTAGTAGTCTTTTCGAGCCCGCCAATTCCATGTCTGCCATGGACGAGCTCCTCGAGCTCGCCCCGCTCGTGTTACACCCGAGCTGTGCTCCTATTTCAAGCTCCACGCACACGCCCCCTGAGGCATCCACACACACAGGTGCCTGCACACCCGCACAGCCGACGGAGAGCATCCCACGTGCGGCTCCGATCAAGTTATGCTTCCTGCCCGAGTCAGGCTCATGCTTGTACTCGATCTCCTGTACACGTAGCCTTGCACGCGCATGGCGTTTTTCGATTCACGCACGCACGCACTCACTGACGCACACCTGCAGCCCGCGCGTGTGCTCCTGCACCCGCGCTTGTGCAGATCACCGCAACACCCGCACGCCTGAGGTGAGCCCAAGCTCGTAGTCGAGTAACCCCACGTGCGCGCACCACCAGGGAGCAGTAGCAATGCGTTCTATGCATCCCCATCAAAACCTGCACGCGCGCCTCTGGTTCCTAATCGCAATTGCTGCCAGAGCTCCCTGCAAGCATCACCGGAGTTGATGCATCGGTCGTGCTTCCATGGCCAAGTTGTGGCTTTCGTCTAGTTCAAAACAAGCCACGCGCCTCCTGTTCACAAACACCCAACAATTCCGGTTGATCATCCCATCGCGCCACCACCCAGAGGTCCTGGGATCGATTCCCGTCGACCCAAATTCTTTTTGGATTTTGTTTTATTTTTTCCAACACGTGCACAATCATGTCCGCTTGGGCCCGATCCAATCCTCGATCGCTGCACTATGCTGCAGATTCGGCCCGTATAGGTTTTTTGGTTATGCAAATTTGTCATATAACTAGAACATGCATATTTACAGTTAATGTCATTCTTTTAAATTGTTAATAACTAAATAACCATGCGTTGTAATAAAACACGTCATATATGTAATTTGGGTAGAATTCCATGTAGTTTCATAATATGTAACTCTCACTTCTGTTAGAAATGTTTAAAATTGCTGTTTGCTTTAATTTGCATCAATGCCATGCTAAAACGATTTATTTCATAACTAAATAACCATGGCTCTGAATTAAATAAATTATATATGTAACTTGTCTAGAAAAATGTGAAGAATAATATGGTGCACTTACTTTTGTGTATAACAACATTAAGATGGTGATTAGGATAGAACGGTACCAAATTTGAAATATGCATATGGGGATTTTCCGGAATTGTTATATGTTTTTTACGGCCTCATTTAAATTGCCTAGATAGGTAGTCTATTTTGTGCTTCATCTCTTGCCATGTTTAATAACATTTAATATTGATGAGTAGCATAAACGGGAGTGAACTAAATAATTGTTGTGAAGTTTCGTCAATATGCAACTCATTGCATATTGAGCTTCACTTAATTTGTAGTAATTGTTTGTTGCACTTGTCCATGCCATGCATTTTTAAATGGACATGCATCATACTTGATTGTGAATCATGTCATGATTTTGCTTGTGTGTTTACCATGTGTTGTTTGCTTCTTTCCGGTTTCAATTCTTCTCGCTAGAGTTCGATAAGGTTTCGGAGTGCGAGGATTTTTTTGACTACGCTTGTTCAACTACTTCATGGACTCGATCTTCTTCCAAACGGGATTCCAGGCAAGATGGCCATTACCTTGGATATCACTACTATCATTGCTATGCTAATTGTCTCATTTCTATCACTATGTCTCTCTACCTACCACTTGTTTGTCAAGCCTCCAAAAATGTCATGATAAGCCTCTAACCATCCACCGTCCTAGCAAACCGTTGTTTGGCTATGTTACCGCTTGCTCAGCCCTTGTTATAGCATTGCTAGTTGTGGGTGCAGTTTGTTCCATGTTGGTACATGGATATCTTGGGATATCACATTATTCTTGCTATATAAATTAATGCATCTATATACTTGGTAAAGGGTGGAAGGCTCGTACTTTTGCTTGGTGTTTTGTTCCTCTCTTGCCGCCTTAGTTTCCAATTACCGGTGTTATGTTCCATATTGAGCGCTCCTAACATGCTTGGGGTTGTTATGGGGACCCCCTTGATAATTTGTTTGAGGATAAAACTCTTCCGGCAAGGCCCGACATTGGAACTACAGTTGCCTAATAACCATTAAAACTTGCAAAGGGAATGATCAACCCGTTGGCTAATTAATCAACAAAATGGGTCGATGCTCCTCATGAGTTTGGTCCAAAATGGCTACGGGTGCGCCACGGGGAAACTGGAGGATTGGTTTTACTCGTAGCTAGTCCCATCCGGTTGTGCCCTGAGAACGAGATATGTGCGGCTCCTATAGGGATGTGGCCTGCCAAGAGGTCTTGATGCATTTGTTTTACCTTTGACGAATGTCTTGTTCAGCGGGATTCTGAGGACACTTCAGGCTATCCCGCGGTTGAGGTCTTTCAACGCAACTTCTGGTTAATTTGTGATGGACGAGTTGAAGCACCCCTGCAGGGTTAAATCTTTCAGAAAGTCGTGCCCACAGTTATGTGGCAACTTGGAAACTTTATAATACCCGGTTATAGAAAACTTGAAGTAAACCCAATTAAAATACACCAACTGTGTGCGTAACCGTGATCGTCTGTTTTCGAGGGAGTCCGGGAAGAGAAAACGGTGGGGTTATGTCTGACTCGTAAGTAGATGTTCAGGATCACTTCCTTATCATTACTAGCTCATGACCATTTATGTGTATATCACTCTTCTTATTCTTGTACTCGTAAGTTAGCCTGATAAAATGCTTAGTGCTTGATGCAGGCTCACCACTTAACCGTTCCTCACCCATTAAGCTTTGCTAGTCGTGATACCCTTGGTAATGAGATTGTTGAGTCCCCGTGGCTCATAGATTCCTACAACAACAGGTGCCGGTACAGGTAATGCAATGCTTTGACATGAGAGTAATGCTTGTTCATTTGGAGTTCTTCTTCTTCGACTATCATAGGATGGGTTCCAGGTTGGCAGCCTGGGATTAGCAGGGTGGACGTCATCTTCTTCTTTCGTTTGATTTCATCCGTAGTCGGATCGTGCTCTTATGTATGATGATTGCTATGTATTGATGTATTGGAATATTCATGTTGTAGCTTGTGGCGAGTGTAAGCCAACATCTTGTATATTCTTCTCTTCAGTACATGTATTATGACGATATCCACCTTGTTTAAGTGACTCTGATATGTGCTTATATCCTTGTTGAGACTTCCAAGTTTCCACGAGGATAGGACCGCATATTGGGCGTGATAAGTTGGTATCAGAGCCGTACCGACCTAGGAGCCCCCTTGATTGATCGAACTTGGCTCTGTCGAGTCTAGAAGAAAAAACTATATTTTGAGTCTAGTTATATATCGGAGAGTAGGAATTCTTTTTTACTTCTCATCCCTTCGTTGTTGTGGTGAAGTATCGTGAGGTAGGAATTTTGATACTATCTCTCTTATCACTCAAAAAAATTAGGCTCACACGGGTATTTTGGAACCTCTACGATGTCGGTGTGATCGGAATTCTGTTCTTGGCGCCTCTCGTCTGTATGGATTGGACAATTAAAGTTGAGTGATACGTCTCCAACATATCTATAATTTTTTATTGTTCCATGCTGACATATTATCATTCTAGGATGCTTTTTGAGTATTTATTTACCAATTTCTGTTATTTTTGAGCACTAACCTATTGATCCAGTGCCCAGTGCCAGTTGCTACTTTCTTCATGTTTTTGGTTTTTCAAGTTTACAGTACCAAATGAAGTCCAATTGCCCCAAAACATTTTTATGATTTTTTCTGGACCAAAAGAAGACCTGGAAGCTTCGGGAGGAGACCGGAGGCCGCACGAGGGAGGCACAAGACAACAGGGCACGTGTAGGATCCAAAGAAGTGTATGTCTAGAGGGGGGTGAATAGACTACTTGCACAAATTTGAAGACACGGAGATTTTTCCCGTGGTTCCAATAGGTGGTGCTATCGTACGTCCACGTTTATGGAGTCTTCAACCCACGGAGGGTAGCGGTCGCGAGAGTCCACGAAGGGCTCCACCCAAAAGGGTCCACGAAGTAGCAACCTTGACTATTCCATAACGGCTTCCGTTCACGAAGGACTAGCATCACTATGGGTAGATCTTCACGAAGTAGGCGATCTCCTTGCCCTTACAAACTTTTTGGTTCAACTCCACAACACAAAGTAGGAGGCTCCCAAGCGACACCTAACCAATCTAGGAGGCACCAACCTCCGAAAGGTAATAGTCTCGATAGTAACGATGAACTCCTTGCTCTTGTGTTTCAAATGATAGTCTCCTCAACACTCAATCACTCTCTCACAGATTTGGCATGGGTAGAAGACATTGATTGGATGGAAAGCAACTTGGGGAGGCTAGAAATCTAGATCCATATGGTTGGAGTGGATGATCTTGACCTCAACACAAGAATAGGTGGTTCTCTCTCAGAAAATTGGATATGGCAAGTGGGTGGGTGTTCTGAGTGCTTCTCTTGCGAGTGGGATGTGGTGGAGGGGTATATATAGGCGTCTCCAAAAATCCAACCGTTACAACATTATTACCCAACTTGGTGGAACCGAAGTGAAACTCGGTGGCACCGACTTGTTCAAAATGTGGCAACTTTAGGCTTTTCGGTGAGACCGATATAGAATACTCGGTGGTACCGATATGGGTGAGCTAGTGCTACTTCTTGAGCATGCGTTGGTTTTCCCTTGAAGAGAAAAGGGTGATGCAGCAAAGTAGATAAGTATTTCCCTCAGTTGTTGAGAACCAAGGTATCAATCCAGTAGGAGATACAAGCAAGTCCCCAATAGATCTACCTACACAAATAATCAAACACTTGCACCCAACGCTATAAAGGGGTTGTCAATCCCTTCACGGTTATTTGCAAGGATGAGATCTGATAGAGATAGGTATAAAAGATTGCTAGAACGTAAAGTAAAACAAAAGTAAAAATAATGCAGCGAGATATTTTTGGTATTTTTGGTTTTAGATCTAAAAATATAATATGGAAAATAGACCCGGGGGCCATAGGTTTCACTAGAGGCTTCTCTCATGAAGGAAAATAATACGGTGGGTGAACAAATTACTGTCGAGCAATTGATAGAAAAGCAAATAATTATGAAGATATCCAAGGCAATGATTATGCATATAGGCATCATGTCCGTGTCAAGTAGACCGAAACGATTCTGCATCTACTACTATTACTCCACACATCGACCGACTCCTGCCTGCATCTAGAGTATTAAGTTCATGAAGAACAGAGTAACGCATTAGGTAAGATGACATGATGTAGAGGGATAAACTCAAGCAATATGATGAAAACTCCATCTTTTTATCCTTGATGGCAACAATACAAATACGTGCGTCGCTACCCCTACTTTGTCACTGGGTGAGGACACCGCAAGATTGAACCCAAAACTAAGCACTTCTCCCATTGCAAGAATTACCAATATAGTTGGCCAAACCAAACCAATAACTCGAAGAGACTTGAAAAGATATGAAATCATGCATATAAGAATTCAGAGAAGATTCAAATAATATTCATAGATAAGCTGATCATAAACCCACAATTCATCGGATCTCTACAAACACACCGCAAAAGAGTATTACATCGGATAGATCTCCATGAAGATCATGAAGAACATGGTATTGAAGAACATGGTATTGAAGAACAAAGAGAGAGAACAAGCCATCTAGCTACTAGCTATGGACCTGAAGGTCTGTGGTAAACTACTCACACATCATCGGAGGGGCAATGGAGTTGATGTAGATGCCCTCCGTGATCGAATCCCCCTCCGGCAGATTACCGGAAAAGGCTCCAAGATTGGATCTCATGGGAACAGAGGCTTCCAGCGGCGGAAAAGTATTTTCGTGGCTCTTTTTAGTATCCAGGGAATATTTGGGAATTTATAGGCCGAAGAATAGGGTTAGGAGGGCTGCCATGGGGCCACAAGCCAGGGGAGCGCCCCCCCTAGGGCGCGCCCTGGTGGCTTGTGACGCCACGGCAGGTCTCCTGCCTTCATCTCCAAGTCTGTTGGGTTTCTTCTGGTCCAAGAAAAATCATTCCGAAGATTTTATTCCGTTTGGACTCCGTTTAATATTCCTTATCTGCAATACTCAAAAACAAGGAAAAAACAGAAACTGGCACTAGGCTCTAGATTAATAGGTTAGTCCCAAAAATAATATAAAATAGCATATTAATGCTTATAAAACATCCAAAACAGATAATATAATAGCATGGAACAATAAAAAATTATAGATACGTTGGAGACGTATCACCTAGGCAGTTACCAAATCTCGGTGAGACCGATTTCTCAAACTCGGTGGGACCGATTTGGAGAAATGGGTTAACAGAGAGTTGGCCCAACTGATCGGTGAGACCGATTTGCAAAACTCGGTGGGACCGAATCAAGAAAATGGCTAACCAGGAAGTTGGTCACTGTTTTCGGTGGCACCGAAAGGGAATGTTGGTAGTACTGAGTATTGGGTCTTGGCTAGGGTTTCTGTCTGGGTTTTAGACTCGGTGTGGCCGATATGGAAAGTTGGTGACACTGGATTTGAGTGTTAGGCTCTATGACAGAATATTTGTGGGAGAGCTTGTGGGTGTTTTTGGTGACTAACACTTGATCACTTGAGCATTTCATTCACCATCATTACCTCACCCCCTTTTGATAGTATTGGCTTTCCTTTGGACTCAAAGTGATTTCTCACAAAGTAAAATGTAGACTCTTCATGCTTGTAGATTAGCCAATCCTATTCGTTGCATCTTGGGGTCTCCTCACAATCTTTAGCCAATCCTCTCTATGGACTAAACCTGAAATGAACTAGATAAAACTATTAGTCCGAGAGACAATGTATGTTGTCATGAATTATCAAAACCACCAAGGGAGCATATGTGCTTTCAATTCCCCCCTTTTTGGTAATTGATGACAACATACAATCAAAGCTTCAAATTAAAATATGCAGGAATATTTGATAGCTTTGAAAGAATACATGACTAATACAAGTTCCCCCTAAATGGTCGCAATCCTTTTAAAGAATAGTTGCTTTGGAATGCATGAACACACACATAGTAGAAAGGACATGAGCAGTCATGTATATATTGGCTATATGCATAAAATATATGTAAATGAGGTGTTTCCATGTTCAAGACTCACTCTTGCAAACAATATGTGCAAGAAGCGAGAGATCATCTTGACCAAGGATATGATGCATATACTTACCTTGAAGTTCTTGAGCATTCTAGTAGTAGAAACACACTTGAGAAAACAATGTTAGGGAACACAAGAGTATTCTACTCATCCAATGCAAAAAGATTCAAGAGTACCAAGATATGGAAGACATATGAAAGAAAAATTTGTTAAGATATATATTATCTCCCTTTGATAGAGTGTATAGAACTTTCTCCCCTAAGTATGGAATTGCAAATCTTCCTCTCCCCCTGAATCTTAGCATGTAGATTTTGGGAGTAGGTAGGGTGAGACAAGTCTAGCACTATTAGGCAATCAAATCAAAGATTTCTCCCCTTTGGGTAAGCATAAACTTAGATGTTCTTAGGTATTCTCCCCTTTGATATATTCTCCCCCTTAATGTTCTCCCCCTATATACAAGCATAAGCTTTGATATTCTCCCCCTTAATATATATCTCCCCCTTTGGTATGAGCATAAGCTTTGAAGCTTTGATATTTCTCCCCCTTCGGCATTAATTTCCAAAAAGGGTCACACAAAGGGTCACATAAAGGGATCATTGTGGGATCATTGAGAACATTTGAGACTAAGGGATCCTTGAAGAGTTTTTCTCCCTCTTGTAACATCTGAAAAAGCTCTTTAAAATTTCTCCCCCTTTGACATAAGGATCCTTGAATGAAGTTTCTCCCCCTTCAAGTTTTTTTATTACAAAGGGATCATTGAAGAAATGGAGATTTGCTAAGGTTTGACAATGAACACAGAAGATAGCAAAATCGGTGACTCCGAGGGAAATAAGTCGGTGGAACCGATATAATGTTGTGCAGCTTTTCTGCAAAATCGGTGACGCCGAGTTACTTTAATAGGAGGCTCCGGAAAACAGAACAGAAACTTGGCAAAGTTTGACAAAAGCTAGTTTTTCAGAAAGTCTGAATGAAATAAAATGATTGCAGAGAATTTGAAAAAGAATTTGCAAGAAATTTTTCAACTAGATAGAAATTGAGTGGTTCCAAGAAATCATGCAACTAAAAGATGAACCAAACAAGATATTTCATCTAGATGATGGGCGGTGACTAGGTCACCTATATTAGAGTATAATGACTTAAGGAGCCAAGCAAGAATACTTGATCATAGGTCATACTCTACGTTAAGCTCAAAATGGGGTTGCCATTTCTCGATTAATCATTTTAATGTTTTCATATCTCTTGAGTTGCTTTATCTCATGACTTGGAGTAAAGCTATTTCAAGGATATGATCACATACCTTTGAGTGATGTTGATGACGTGGCATGTAGGAGAACTTATTGTGGATGCTCGAAGTTGATGAAGATCATCTTGAGTTGAGAGCAACCCTTGATCGTTTTGGTTCTCTTTTCACCTACATGGGTTAGTCATGCAAGGAAGAGCAAGATATATCCAAATGACAAGAATGAAATTTTCATCATATGCAAGTCAAGGATATAGTTTGTGTTGTCTTCTCCCTTCCATCATCAAATAAGGGTTGTGGATACTTGGTCATAACAAGATTGCATATGATATGAGTTTATGGCAATCTTGTGAAGTGTAGTTCTTCCAAGTACCTACAAAAGGTTAGATGCAATACAAGGGAGCATAGATTTCCAAGATATATGATGGTGTCATATCATGTGTAACATGGAATAGTCATGTAAGCTCATGCCCTTGCATGCATCCGAGTGAGTCTAGCTCAAGTTTGAAGCATCAATGATGTTCAGCTCACTCCTCAAGTGACAAAACACTTTCTCATCAAGTGGCTTAGTAAAGATATCGGCCAATTGCTTTTTAGTACGAACATGTTTGAGATTAATGTCCCCTTTAGCAACATGATCACGAATGAAATGATGACGAACTTGAATATGTTTAGTTTGAGAATGTTGCACGGGATTATAAGCAATCTTAATAGCACTCTCATTGTCACACAACAATGGAACATGTCTAACATGGATTCCATAATCCTTAAGAGTTTGAGTCATCCATAGCAATTAAGCACAACATGATCCGGCGACAATGTATTCCGCTTCGGCAGTAGATAGAGATACCAAGTTTTGGTTTCTTGGATGACCAAGACACAAGAGATATACCAAGAAATTGACATCACTACAGGAATCAGGTACTTTGCCGTCTGGCACGGCGGACGGCAAAGGATAGGTTCGCGGATGGCAAACTCCTTTGTCGTCTGCCAGCAGACGGCCCCACTTCCAGCACAGAAAACCACGGTAAAGGGGCACTTTGCCGTTTGCTTTAGAACAGCGGACGGCAAACATCTTTGCTGTCTGCCATGTAGGACCTGCAGACGGTACAGCCAGTGGACGACACAGTAGTAAGGTTAGCCCCGTTAGGTGGCTAACGGCAGCGTTTGCCGTCTGCCTGCGGACGGAAAAGAATCAAGCTCCTGTGTCGTCTGCCAGAGACGGCAAAGTAGCCAGATGGGCTATTGCAACACTTTGCCGTCTGCCAGCCGACGGCAAAATGTCATACCTTGTCGTCTGCCAGCCGACGGCAAAGTGACCAAATGGCTCAGACCTGGTGCTCCCAGGTTGCACAGGTTACTGCCACGTGTCACCTTTGCCGTCGGTGGCAGACGACAAAGCTCCCTTTGTCATCGATGGCAGACGACAAAGTGCCTGTATTGCATCTTTTTTGTTTGTTTTCTGTTAATTCCTTGCATTTGCACATCACATATATGATATATATACATTTTCAGAAAGAGGCATAGGCCATGTATCCAACATCATCATGAAAGAGGTATAGGCCATGTAATCCAACATCATCATGGAATATTTCACAAGAGAACACATAGGCTAGCAAAATACATAGTTTCCAAGTGAATCAAAGCACATAGGCTAGCAACATATCCATGCTTCCATCAATGAAAACAGAAAGTAAACACTAGTAGTCCATCAATGGTAGCTTCCAAGTGAATCAAATCTGCAAAAAAAAGAAGTAATTAAGACAGTTAGAAGAAGAAGAAGACTAGAAGAAGAAGAAGAAGACTAGAAGAGGAAGACTAGAAGAAGAAGAAGAAGACTAGAAGAGGAAGACTAGAAGAAGAAGAAGAAGGAGAAGACTAGAAGAAGAAGAATAAGAAGAAGAAGAAGAAGAAGGAGTAGAAGATGAAGAAAAAGAGCTAACTTAGGTAAATAGGGCAAGTATTAGGTCATTATTAAGGTAATTATGCCATTTTTGAGCTAACTGAGCTTATTATGTCAATTTGGAGGAAAACAAGCTAAGTATATGACATTTATGACCTAACCAAGGTTATTATGCTATTTTTGACCTAACTAAGCTAATCATGTCATAAATGAAGTAAATAAGCTAAATTATGTCATTTTGGAGGATAATTAGCGAAGTATGTCTTTATTTGGGAAAATGAGCCAAGTAAGTGGCATATTAGGGCTTACCGTCCTCGTCATCACGGAGGTGAAGCACCGGGGTTGCTCGGGCCGGTTTCACCTGGAGAAGGATGCCCTGGAGAAGGGTCCTGCGATGCGGCTCGGGAGTTATGCTGCACCAAAGATCATTTGCAATGTCTCGTTAGCATGATGACACTGAAATGTTAAGACTAGTAACTAATGACCATTCAAATGGCAATCGAGCCATGGAGCCTCCTGCCGCTAGCTATCATCACCAGCTCTGGATCAATAGGATGCTGGCTCAGGTTAAAGTCCTCCCCTTTCCTCGCCTTCCCCTCATCTCTGTACCTCACGAGCTTGTGGTGGGAGGATATGTTGGTAAAGTTCTCGGGATGATCGAGGTCAGACTCAGAGAATGCCTTGGCCTTCTTGTACGAGGCAGTATGGGCCATGGCATAGAGGTCGTACACCTCTGGCAACTCCGCGTTATTGTAGTGCGCCTAAAAGAGAGGAACAAAGTATTAGTAAAGGGCTCAAGCTAGCATCAAGAATGAATTGCATGAATCTTGAAGCAAACCACATACCCAGTTCCGCCCGAACTGATATAAGTTGGCGCTGCCTTGATGGTGTGGCATACCAACCATTTTGGCACGCCGGTCCTTGGCATTGTTGTGGACGGCTAGCCATTCGTCTGAGCACTACTCATCCACCAACGCCTCCCAACAAGCCATCTTATCCGCACACCATCTCGGGGGCACCTAAGTTAGTAAAGAGAAATTTGAGCGCTACACCTATGAATCAAATCAAGGAAACTAAGTACAAGGCCTTAAGAATAGGTAATTACCTTCATGTACTGCTCCTTCTGCAGAAACTTTCCGCGGCATGACTTGTCCTTCTTAACACGCCGTGAGGCGTAGTAGTCTCGAACAGCCTGCGGCCGAGCCTCGTGTCGTAAGTTCTGTAGTAGGCGCCTGCACTCGCCATCGATAACCTTTGCCGCGGCCTCCTCGTATCCCTCCTCACACCTGTAGAAGGTCTGCAATCAAACGAGACAACACTGATTAGTACAATAACTAGCTATTGTTAATTTTTAATTGTGTAAAGGAGAAATTACCCAAAACTGTCTGATCACCATGTCGGCCCTCGTGTGGCACAAGACACCGTAGATCGTCTCCTTCGGTGGGGCCGGGGCAGCCAAGTAGTGCTCCCAGCTCAATCCTAGCTCTGGAAGCTGACCCTCACCGGGCAACGTGACAAACCCCGGGAAGTTTTGCCGGCAAATCGCACCAAGGACGGTGTTGGGCCTGCGGACATCCTTGGCGTGAATCCAACCCCTACAGTATGACAAAGCCAACGCATTAGATATTTGAAGAAACGTGAAGGCAAAAGGTTAAAAAAGAGTAAATGCACTTACTTCTCCCCATCAGGCCTAATCACCGGCCTCTGCTCGCAAGTCGCCGGCATGGGTGGGAGCCATGTACTACCACGCTGGTAGATGGTGACCCCCTCAACCACCTCGTCCTCGCTATCAGAAAACCGATCCCTGCCACCATCAGCATGACTACTCTGCTCCTGCTGATGCAGATCCAGCCAGGTATCCCATGGGGTCTGCTGGGACGTAGCTTGATCCCTGCTCTGCTCCGGAGTCTCGTGGGACGAAGCGTCTGGGACAGGAGTCTCGTGGGTCGAAGGCTCGTCGACCCGAGGCTTGTGGACAGGAGTCCGTGTAGCCTCCACCTTAGACGGGTCCACCCTAGCAGTCCTGTGCTCGGGTGAATCAGCTGGGGGTGGCGGCGAGGAAGGCGTAGCAGCCTGCGTACCTCTCCCGCGGGCACGTGTACCTCTACCTCCTCCTCTCTTCTTCCCCCGACCTCTTCTCCCGGTGGGCGTCGACGCCGATGAAGAAGCACCCGCCTGTGTCTGCAAACTGTCGAGCAACGCTCTCCGGTGAGAATGGGGTGGAATGGAAGTACCCCTCCCACCACGCGCCGACGAAGGAGCCACGGATCGCTCTGGACCCGTGCCCACCATCTTTCTACACCTGCCATGACAAAGAGTAAACAAAATTGAATACCGACATGAATAATAATATGTATATAATTTAAGTGTATCATTATCATGTATATAATAAAAATTGAATACCTGACATGAACTAATAATAATCTTAATCGTCCATATATGCTCCGGGATCAATAAATGCATCATCATCATCACTATCATCAATAAATGCATCATCATCATCACTACCGGGAACAACATGCGGAAGGCCTCCTTTATGTAATCGGTCAAGCATTGACAGGTCATCCGCAACAGTAACCTCTTCTTCTTCCGGCTCTTCTTGTTCCGGCTCAGGGGTGAAGTCGGATTCACTGTCGCTGTCTACTTCAATGTTCTGGGGTGAAGTAGAGCGGTTCTTGAAACGTTTTTTGGAAAGACGTGTTTCTTGGAAGAATTCTCCTTCATATGTGTCTGGATTAATGTGAGGTTCATAATCCTCTTCATTGAGGGGAGGTGGTCTAAAACGTGGCGGCACTTCATAAACGAGATCCCAACCATTCAGATTCGGATCAGTTTGGCAGGCCCACGGTAGATAGAAAACTTGGGTCGCCTATTGAGCCGTAATATAGACATCGGGAACATCTAAATGGGTGCTTTGTTTGATTTTGACTATCCCTATATGTTCATGAGTCATTCTAGTCTCCTTCGGCTGGAACCAATAACATTTTAAGACTACGACGTTCGATGGGTTTTCACCATAGAACAGAAGTTCATAAATTGCTTCAACTCTTCCATAATACTCGGTACCTCCTTCGCCGATAGCAGAGACACAACAATTTGTAGACTTTCGGTCGGCAATAGATAGCTCTTTGCCAAAGGTACGAAAGTGATACCCGTTGATGTCGTATTTGTCAAATGAACGGACCTTATAGTCAAAGCCATTAGCGACTTGTCTCAATTCGGCGTCCATAGACTCTGAATTAGCCTACAAGTTTAATACGAAAGGATTGTTGCATTAGCCGCAAATTAGACGAAGAAATGAAATGGTCTAATGGAAATTACCGTTTGTTTGAACCAAGAGATTAAACCGGGATAGCCGCCTCCATGCTTTGCCAGAAGCTCATACTCTTCAATGGAATCCTTTTGGATCACCGCTCCATCCGAGAATTTGGCGACGTATCGACTGTATAAAATATCTGGGAATAAGAGCAGTTCAAAGGAATTAGAAGTTGCGAAACAATGTACCGAGAACTTACTCGATGTATGGCCGCACTTCTATTATGTTGTTGAAGATATACAACGAAATGGTCCGCCATTCTTCGACATCCAACGCTATTGCTTTCGAAGCACCGGCTGGTGCGAGCTTCCCTTTGAATAGGCTGAGGTTGGATCGACCTTTTTTAGGGTCGCCAGCATTGTACTGAGGCTTCGGATTATGCAAATGACGATATTTGGCTTCGTAGTGTGCTGTCACGAAGTTTGCTGCCTCCTCAGTAATGAATGCCTCGTCCATCAATGCTTCAATTCTACGTTTATTTTTACATTTTGCTTGAAGCGTCTTCTGCATCCTCTTAGTTGCGTAGCACCAATGAATTTGCACGGGCCCCCAATCTTGCCTCGGTCGGGAGATGCAAAATCAAATGCTGCATTGGATTAAAGAAGCCCGGTGGAAAGATCTTCTCTAACTTGCACATCAACTCCGACGCCAACTCTTCCATTTCATCTAGCACGCAAGGCGATAGTTCTTTCGCACAAAGAGAACGGAAGAAATAGCTCAGCTCTGCTAGTACTAGCCATTAATCCTCAGGGATAAAGCCACGCAACATCACCGGCATTACCCGCTCAAGCCATATGTGCCAATCATGACTCTTGAGACCAAATATTTTCAATTTGTCAAGACTCGCTCCCCTCTTTAGATTCGCTGCATACCCATCGGGGAACATCAACTGCATTTTCACCCACAAGATCATTTCCCTCATAGCTGGCCTTCCAAGATTGAACCATGCCTTTGGCTTCGTCCAATTTTGCTTTCCTTTCGGTTGTCGCATGTTTTGTAACGGTCTATCACATAGAGCCTCCTGATCGACTCTAGCCTTAGGATTATCCTTTGACTTCCCCTCTATGCCGAACAATGTACCAAAAAGGGCCTCGATGATCTTCTTTTCAGTGTGCATCACGTCGATGTTGTGTGGGCAAAGGAGGTCTTTGAAGTAAGGCAAATCCCATAAGCATGTCCTGTGAGTCCAGGCGTGTTCCGAATTATACCCTTTGAAATACTCTGGACGCTCTGGATCAGGCTCGAGAGCGTTTAACTGATCCAGGGTCTGTTGGCCTGTCAGCGCAGGTGGTGCAGAGTTTTTGACAACTCTACCTTTGATAAAATTCTTCTTGTCTTTTCTGAACTTATGGTGAGGATCCAGGAACTGTCTATGCAAGTCGAAGCAAGAAAACTTGCGACCCGCCTGCAACCAATGGAACTGAAGAGCTACCTTGCATGTGGGGCACGAGAACCTTCCATGCACACACCAGCCAACGAATAGCGCATATGCTGGCAAGTCATGCATCGAGTACATGTACCACACATGCATTGAGAAGTTTTGTTTTGTAGCGGCGTCGTATGTCTTGATCCCATTATCCCAAGCTTCTTGCAATTCGTCCTTAAGAGGCTGCATGTACACATTCATATTCTTCCCCAGATAGTTGGGCCCTGGAATTATCAACGTCAGGAAAATGTTCTTTCTTTGCATAATCTGTCCGGGGGGGGGGGGAGATTGAGTGGAATGACAAATACAGGCCAACAACTGTATTGGGTTGCCATCATACCAAACACATTGAACCCATCCATGCTGATGGCGACTCGAGGATGCCTTGGATCTGCCGCTTTATCCTTATGTAATGCATCGAAGTGCTTCCACTCAAAAGCGTCTGAAGTGTGTACCAACATCTGATTCCCATCTACATCTAGTTCGGTTCTTTTGCCCAATTTGTGCCATGTCATCTGTCTGGCCGTCTCTTCGACCATGAAAATACGTTGAAGTCTTGGTATGATTGGCATATACCGAAGAACATTAACGGGGATTTTGGTCTGAATCTTCTCACCCATATCGTTGTCTACCACAACATACCTGGAAGACTTGCAAATGGGACAATAGTTCAAGTCCACATACTCAAGCCTAAATAAGGCACATCCATTCTCATAGGCATCTATCTTCTCATAGGGCATCTTAAGTACACGGAGGATTTTGTCCGACTGGTACAGGTTTGCAGGTAGTACATGGCCTTTGGGTAGAAAGCGTCCAAATATTGTCATCATCGCGTCGTAGCATTCTCTGCCCAGGTTGAATTGAGCCTTCAGAGCCATTACTTGCGTGATGGCATCCAGCTGACAAAGCTCAGTGTGCTCGTGGAGAGGACGTTTTGAAGACTCCAACATTTCATAGAAGGCCTTTGTAGATTCGTCCATCTCATCGTCCGAATCCCGAGCATCATCAAAGTCTTGCACCATGTCTTTGATCCCGGTACCATGCTCGTCGGTGCGACGACGAACCACCTCAGCTCTGGCACGTTGGGCAGACTCACCATGAAATGTCCACACCGTATAATCAGGCGTAAAACCCCACTTCTGCAGGTGATTACCCATTTCACCCTCTGTCCTCTTTTTAAAGTTCTCGCACCGGACACAGGGGCACCAGGTTTTTTCCTGGCCATTTGCAAATGCAGCTCTCACAAACCCCTTGGTTTTTGTTAACCATTCATTGGTCATGTCTTTCTGACTAGTGTGACCGGTGTACATCCACGCACGATCACTCATTTTGCCTACCTACTAAACACACAAGATATATATATATATATATAATTCATCATATATATATTCATGAGTTAATTAAGTTTGTCAATTTTATTACGCCCATGCAACCTACACGCTAATAGGTAAAGATATGTCCTAATCCCACCCGAGTATGTCTAGATTGGTTTCGTTTTCCCATGCTCTGCTCCGGATCCGACGCAGAATTTCGGCAGCACCTCCCCACTGTTCTCCTGATACACGTCTCGGCAATAAACAGAGAGGATGTGTACCCGGAAAACAACAGGGAGGCACTAACAAAATTCTGCATCGGACCCGGAGCAGAGCATATGGGAAAACGAACCCAATCTACACATACTCGGGCTGTCCATGGATAACGTTGGACAATTCGAAAGGATGGCGGTTATAAATATGCAAAGACATGCATATTTATAGATGGCACCCTTTCGAACGGGAGACACTTCTTCTTCTTCTTCTTCTTCTTTCCTTCTTCTCCTCCTCCTCTTCTTCTTCTTCTTCTTCTTCTTCCTCTTCTTCCTTTTTTCCTTTATCCTCTTGTTCTACCTATTCTTCTTTTTTTTGCACTAACCTAATTAACCTAAACTAATAGTAACCTAATTAACACTAACAGTAACCTAAACTAACATATAACCTAAACTAATAGATGCAATGAAATGAAAAAAAGGAAAAAAAAGAAGATGCATGAACTCACCAGAGGCAGGCCGGTGCAGGGACGAGGGCCGGCGCGGGGAGGATGCCGCAGCGGTGGAGCCTGGCCGCGGGGAGGGGGTTCTCGCCGTGGGGAGGGGGTGCTCACCGCCGTTAGGGTGGGCTCGCCGCGGGGAGGGGGGCGCGGTGGTGGAGGAGGTCCACGGGGTGGTGGAGGAGGGCCGTGGTGGTGGGGGCTCGCTGCGGTGGTGGAGGAGGGCCGCGGGGAGGAGGTGCTCACCGCGGTGGTGGAGGAGGGCCACGGGGAGGGGGGGGCTCGCCGCAGGGAGGGGAGGGGGCTCGCTGTGGGGATGGGGGCGTGGTGGTGGAGGAGGGCCGCAGGGAGGGGGGCTCGCGCGCGGGGAGGGCTGGCTCCGGCGGTGGGGCGCCGCCGTGGTGGGTTGTGGGGGTGGGGAGAAGAGGTGTGTGCGTGGTGGTGCGGGGAGAGGGAGAGAGATGGGGGAGAGAGAGGGGGGGTGTGGGGTGGGGGCCGGGGCACGGCCGTTAGTCGTTAGGTCGCCATCCTCTTTGTCGTCTGCAGCAGACGGCAAATAGGCAAAAGGCGGACGACAAAGAGCCGCGGACGGCATCCATACCGTCTGGTTGATCCACGGTCCAGTGCCCCCCCGTGCTCTTTGCCGTCTGCCTTTTGGCTCTTTGCCGTCCGCTGGCAGACGGCAAAGTATGCACTGATGGCAAACAGTACCTTTGCCATCAGTGTATACTTTGCCGTCTATTTTTTGGAAGCTGACAGCAAAGACATTCTTTGCCGTCAGCGACGACAAAGAACTGGCAGACGGCAAATGCTCTGATTCCAGTAGTGCTTGTACCCAAGGTGGATTTTCTATCAACCTTATCTCCGGCATAGTCCGAGTCAGAATAGCCAACAAGGTTAAAAGAAGATCCCTTGGGATACCATATGCCAAAGTTTGGTGTATATCTGTATCTCACAATTCTTTTCACGGCCTTAAGATGACACTCTTAAGGAGCGGCTTGATATCTAGCGCACATGCACACAGTAAGCATAATATCAGGACGTGAGGCACATAGATATAGCAATGAACCAATCATTGATCGATAAACCTTTTGATCAACCGGTTTGTCCTCCTTGGTGAGGTCAACATGTCCACTAGTAGGCATAGGAGTTTTCATACCTTTACACTCTTGCATGTTGAACTTCTTGATCAAGTCCTTGGTATACTTGGTTTGAGAGATGAAAGTTCCTTCTCTTGTTTGCTTGATTTGCAAACCAAGGAAAAATTTCAGCTCACACAACATGGACATCTCATACTTCTCGGACATCAACCTTCCAAATCATTCACTAAATTGTGGGTTAGTAGATCCAAATATAATATCATCCACATAGATTTGGCACACAAATAATTCACCATTAACTCTCTTAGTGAATAAGGTTGCGTCAATTTTACCAATTTCAAAACCCTTTTCAATGAGAAACTTCGTTAAGCATTTATACCAAGCACGTGGTGCTTTCTTAAATCCATAAAGAGATTTACGGAGCTTGTAAACGTGATTATGTTTCTTAGGATTCACAAAATCAGTTTTTTTTAACATAGACCTCTTCTTCAATCTCACCATTTAAAAAGGCACTTTTAATGTCCATTTGATAAAGTGTGATATCATGGTGATTAGCATAAGCAAGAAGAATACGGATAACTTCAAGTCTAGCAACGGGGGCATAGGTCTCACCATAGTCCATACCTTCGACTTGGGTGTAGCCTTGAGCCACGAGACGTGCCTTGTTGCGTATGACTTGACCGTCTTCGTCTTGTTTGTTCCGAAACACCCATTTGGTTCCAATGATGTTTTGCTCGTCCTTGGGCTTCTTCACTAGTGTCCACACTTCGTTCCTCTCGAAGTTGTGTAGCTCCTCGTGCATGGCATTCACTCAATCCGGGTCCTGAAGAGCTTCTTCTACCTTTTCATCTTGTCATGTACTGCTTGTGGATGCCTCCATGTCGTGTTGAGGTTCACCTTGACGTGAAGTTGGGGCTTCCACTTGAGTTGATGAAGTACTTTCCTTCACCTCCATGGGACGAATCTTGCCAATGGACAAGTCTTGGATAGCTTTCGTAGGTTCCTTATCTCCTACATCATTTGGCAATTGTTCGACTTGTGTCGGGGATATAACTCCACGATGTAACCCGTCCTACTGGGCCGGGTCAACACATCAATAGTTGTGTGACCCAGTTCAAGGTGGGCCGTGTCCCATGTGAAAACTAAGTAAGGTGGCGGCTGATGAAGACGCCGGGCGGCCCACAACTCGAAGACGGCGGCTCAAAGCCTATGAAGCTAAGGACGCCGGTTCAAGTTTCCTTAAAGTGCAAGATAAGTTAGAGATGTAGTAGATCACGGGTCATACTATGACTCGGACTCTGTTGTAAAACCTAGGGCTTGACCTGTATATACAGGCAGGCCCCTAGGGCCGAAACTCTCAAGTTACAACCTCTCGATAGCTAGGTTAGCGATTCCACACCCTTGTAATCGAGATCCATCCATCTAATGCACGAAAAGCAGGATGCAGGCTATTACCTCCATAGAAGGGGCCGAACCTAGGTAAACCCGACTCTTTCTCTCGCTTAACCCCTTCGAGTCGCCACCAAGCGGCGATGGCCTCACACCTAAGTCTTGTTACGAGGAATCTGCCGGGCTGATAAAACCACGACAGTTGGCGCCCACCGTGGGGCACTCGCCCAATGGAGTTGAGTTCTCGAAGGGAGCCCTTCCGGGGTTCGGGAGTTACATGGTTGGTCGCATGACCAAGAGCCGCCGCGACAAGATCTACATCGACGATTCTGGCTGGGGCCCCGATGCCGACTGAGTTGAGTATGGTTACCGGGTTCCCTTTGGCAAGATCCAAGTCTTCATCGGCAAGATTGGCACGACGGTGCCCGAGCCGGACATCTGCTCTAACATCATTGAGCCGGCTCGGCGTACTCAATCCGGCCGGCGTTAAGCCAGCCGAAACCATGACGCTGTTAGGTCTTGTCGGCGGGTCGGTCCCTTGGACAAGCCAGCCGTTGAAGAAGTGATCGTCATCAACTCGGGCTCTAAACTTGGAATTTCGTTTGGAGTGGAGACTCGCGAGGAGTGTCGTGATTCCCCTCAGCAGGTCCCGGCTCATGCCATGGTAAGCACGGCGGTGCAGCCACCACTTATGTCCAGAGCCCTAGGCGGCTTTGATGAAGCGCACGGCGACTCACCGAAGGAGCTCCAGTGGCACGATGGGCACGGTGTTTTTTTGAAGAATCCGAGGCGGCTAAATTGTGGCCAATACCACGTGTTCACCACCAATACCTGCAAGTGGGACAGCAAGGTTAAGAGCAGTGCTGTCAACATGGCTGAGCCGACTATCCCTAGGTACCTTAACTGGTCCGAGCACGCGATCACCTGGAGCAGAGAGGATCATCCAGGCGATTTGGCGTTGGTTGTGGCACCGCAAGTTGGAGGATACACTCTGTCCAAGGTTCTCATGGATGGAGGCTGCAACATAAACATATTATACTACGAGACCTTCCGTCGAATGAATCTATCAGAGAGCACGTTGCTTCCTTCAACGACAATTTTTCATGGGATCGTCCCTAAAAAGTCGGCTTATCCGATCGGACGGATTAAGCTCGATGTGGCCTTTGGAGACGAGTCCAACTACAGGTGCGAGTCATTGATGTTTGAGGTGGTCAAGATCAAAAGCCTTTATCATGCTCTTTTTGGACGGCCAGCTTACGCTCGTTTCATGGCCCGCCCGTGTTACGTCTATATCAAGCTCAAGATGCCCGGACTTAAGGGGACCATAACCATGGACGGGAATCGAAAGATAGCCCATGAGTGCGAGGAAGGAGACGCGGCCTACGCTGAGTCGGCTTGTGCCACAGAGGAGTTGAAGTTCTACACTGCCAATGTTGACCCGGCTGATATGAGCCCTCTCAAGAAACCCAATACTGAGTCAGAACCGGAGCTCAAATTCAAGCCGGCTGAAGACACGAAGCAGATCGACTTCACTCCTGGCGACTCGTCCAAGCAATTCACCATTGGGACCGGCTTGGATCCCAAATAGGAAAGCGTGCTCATCAAGTTCATCCGTGAGAACCGGGACATCTTTGCATGGAAGCCATCTGACATGCCTGGAGTCCCGAGAGAACTTGCTGAGCACCACCTTAACATAGATCCCAAGATGAAGCCAGTGCGCCAGTACCTCCGTCGTTTTAATGAGGAGAGACGCAAGGCCATTGGAGAAGAGGTGGCCCGGCTCCTAGCTGCCGGGTTCATTGTGGAAGTTTTTCATCCTGAGTGGTTGGCTAACCCGGTGCTGGTCTTGAAGAAGAACGACACTTGGCGCATGTGTGTCGACTACAGAGATCTCAACAAGGCCTCTCCCAAGGATCCTTTTGCCCTTCCGCGTATTGATCAGATCATTGATTCTACGGCGGGTTGTGAGCGTTTATGCTTTTTGGATGCATACTCTGGGTATCATCAGATAAAGATGGCTATTGAGGACCAAGAGAAGGGGGCTTTTATCACTCCCTTTAGGGATTTTTGCTATGTCTCCATGCCTTTTGGGCTCAAGAGTGCTGGGGCGACTTACTAGCGCTGTGTCCAGAATTGCCTCCAACCACAGATCGGGTGTAATGTTCATGCATATGTTGATGACATGGTGGTAAAATCTCAAAACAAAGAAACACTGCTGGATGACATCAAGGAAACCTTTGACAATCTTCGGGTCTACAAGATGAAGCTTAACCCGGCGAAGTGCGTTTTTGGCGTTCCTACGGGAAAATTGTTAGGTTTTCTGGTCTCTAAGCGAGGCATCGAGGCCAACCCGGACAAGATCAAGGCCGTGACGTCATTATCCGAGCCAACAAACGTGAATCAAGTTCAGCGGCTCACAGGACGCATCGCAGCTTTAAGCCGGTTCATAAGCCGGCTGGGGGAGAAGGAGACCCCTTTTTACTAGTTATTGAAAAAATCAGGCGACTTCAAGTGGACGGACGAAGTCGGAAGAGCTTTTGAAGCGCTCAAGTAGCAACTTGTTAACCCGCCCGTCTTGTCTGCTCCCATGGAAAAAGAGCCTATGCTCCTATACATTGCTGCTAATTCCAAGGTAGTAAGTGTTGCAGTTGTGGTCGAGCGGAAAGAAGAAGGAAATGAATATCCGGTTCAACATCCAGTTTATTTCGTCAGCGAGGTCTTGACCTTGTCTAAACAGCGGTACCCACACTGGCAAAAGCTGGTTTTTGGGATCTTCATGGCGAGCCGGAAGCTGAAGCACTATTTCCAGGAACACCCGATAACTGTGGTTAGTTCAGCACCTCTTGGCGATATCATACAAAACCGAGAGGCCATAGGAAGAATAGCCAAGTGGGCCATTGAGCTTGGTGACCACCACTTGAAGTACATGCCCCGAACCGCCATCAAGTCTCAAGCTTTGGTGGATTTCATCAATGACTGGATAGAGATACATGTCTCAGAGGAAAGACCAGATACCACGTATTGGACTATACACTTTGACGGTTCTAGACAGCTGGAAGGCTCGGGGGCTGGAGTTGTGATATCCTCTCCAAAAGGTGACAAATTTGTTATGTCTTACGGCTCATGTTCCCGTGTACTAACAATGCAGCTGAGTATGAAGTACTCCTACATGGGCTTCGGATAGCCAAATAGATGAATCTTAGCCGGGTCAGGTGTCTGGGCGATTCAGATCTAGTGGCACAACAAGTTTCAGGGACTTGGGATTCTAAGGATCCTCTTATGGCGGCTTACCGACGAGCGGTCTCTGATGTGGCAGGTCATTTCCATGGTTATCAGGTTGACCATATAGATCGCCGGCTCAATGAGGCGGCTGATGCTTTGTCTAGACTTGGTTCCCACAGAAAACCGGTGCCACCTAACGTCTTTTTAGACGTCCTTCACAATCCATCAGTCAAGTTACCGTCGGAGGAGGACATCGCTATTCCTGACCCGGAGGTGCAACTGGTGGCGGCTCTGCATGTCACCCCTGATTGGACGGTACCATATTTGGCTTATCTGACCCGAGGAGAGCTTCCATAAGACGAAGTCGACGCTCGTCAAATCATCCGGCGATCGAAGTCCATGACAATTGTCAATGGGGAGTTACATCGCCGAAGCAGCACCGGCGTGTTTCAACGATGTGTTTCGCCTGAGGAAGGCCAGTAAATACTTAATGAAATCCATTCTGGCGATTGCGGACACCATGCCGGCTTGCGATCGTTGGTTGCCAAGGCTTTTCGGCACGTGTTTTATTGGCTGACGGCTCATGGTGACTGTTCGCACACAAACGCGTCACGCGTACCCTCGACGCCGGGGGTGATGCACCGCAGCTCACGTCGAGGGAGGCCTGCCGGAAGCGCGGTACGCAAGACAATCCGGCAGGTGCTTTTGTAGACCCGACGCACCGCTTCTCCGGGATGGAACCCGTCAGGAGTCACGGATGGACGATGGGCTGCCCTAGGTCGATTCGCTCGCCCCTAGGGCCTCGAGGATCGCCGCACTTCAACACGAAGAACGAACGAAGAACGAGAAGAAAGATACAAGGGAGAGATAAAATTAGGGTAAAAGATGTAGATGTGTTTGTTCGATTGTGTGTTGTTTCAATCGGCCATCACCTCTTCTATTTAAGAGGGGGTTGGACTTCCCGTACAGGACACGGACCCAGATTTCCTTCCAAAGGGTCAAAAAACGCAGCCAAACTCGGACTTTCCGATCTGCCCGAATCTGCGCGGCTATAGGCAAGCGGTAGTACCGCTTCTGGGCACGGTATTACCGCTTAAAGCGGTAGTACCGCTCTGAGTACCGCTCTACTTCCGCTTAGGGTCTCGAGGGTCCAGAAACGTTTTCTTAAGCGGTAGTAGAGCGGTAGTTAGGCGCGGTAGTACCGCTCAAGCGGTACTTCCGCTTATGGGAGCGGTACTACCGCCCTCTGCTGTAGCAGCATCTTGTAACGGCCGTAACTTTTGCATACGATCTCGGATTGAGACGATTTTTATATCAAAATCGACCGATTCGACGAGGCGAAGACAATCCGTGTAGAAACTTTTCTCATATGAGGCCATCTTGGGGGCGTAATCAGCCAAATAGTGTTCTGCATACAAAATCTCAGTACTTCGAACACAACTTCGGCCTTAGAGCTGAGCTCGGATGGCTATGGCCCAAATATCAAAGTTTCTCCTTTCGACGATATGGAACTTTCTCACTTTGAGCACTTTTCCATTTGAGGCCTTCTTAATTATGTTTTTGACCATGCCAAAATCTGGTGTCAACACATGCCCCCCTGTTTTTCGGCAAAACTTGTGTGCCGAAAAATAATTTGCATAGAGATTGCTCTAAGGACGATGTCAACACTCCATTAGCCATTTATATGTACTTAGGGCGATAATCATATATCGGCCATGTTTGCTCTTAGGGCGATAATCATATATCGGCCATGTTTGTGTTTAGGATGATAAGTATACATCTTGAAGTCGATTGCCACCATCCCGAACCGGCGTAGATTCAAAATCCTCCTTCTCATCTTCATCTCCCAATGTGTATATTGGACTTAAAATTTCCTCAATCAAAGGGGATGTTTCAGGTGGCGTGGACGATGTAATAAGGGCTGCATCATCCTTTTTTGGTGGCGTAGGTGCTGTTGTAGCTAGTGTAGAGGCATCTACGTTCCCTTTTTGTTTAGGCCTCCACACTTGTTTTGTGGGTGCCACGGGCCGAATTTTATTGAACAATTCGTCCTTTTGCTCTTCTACTTCATGTGCCGCCTTCTCGCGGCTCCTCATGCGTTGTAATCTCCTTTTTTGTGTCTTGGACAGACCGGGAGGACACCACTTAGGTTGAATATACTTGGGATCCTTAGATTCTGCTTCGCTTGGAGAATTTTTTGTTGGCCGATTAGCACCATGGCTTGAACGGCCTTGTGTAGGATAATAAAGCTTTTTGTGAGCAGGCCTTCTAGGTGTTGTCCACCCCATATGAAAAGCATAAGGAGCCATTGGGGGCTGCCCCCATCCTCCATTGAAGTCTCCCATGTAATATGGCACATAGGGGGGTGGTAGCATCCATGGTGCCAGTGCCCATGACCCATATGGCCTTGCATAGTGTCGCGACTCTTGCTTCGGAGGTGATCTTGAACGCTTTGAATATGATGGCCGATTAGAGCTAAAACCGGCCGCTTGACTTGCATATTTGGATAGCAACATATCAAAAGTTGGCTTGATTCGCTTGCGCTTAGCTTCACTCTTTTTACACTTGCCAACTTCTGAATTCTTGGGCTTGATAAATTCAACATGAGTATCCTCTTGTACTTGCGGTTGCCCCACGAGTGCAAGATTTTTTATGGTGATCTTGATTACCTCTCCACCATCGGATTACTTCTCAAGCACGACTTGCCTCCCCAAGATCTTGTCGCCATCTTTGTTCTTCCTGGGCTCACCAATGACAATATTATCTTTATTAGCTGATTCGGCTATGTTAGGCCGAATTAACATTTTCTTCCCCTCCAAAGTCATGGTATTCATTGGGAAGGGCTGTCTATCAACTTGCATCTCAGAAAAACTCAATCGTCCGTCATTAATGGCCGATTGTATCTGTCTCCGAAAAACATTGCAATCATTAGTAGCATGAGAAAATGAATTATGATATTTGCAATAAGCACGCCGTTTCAGCTCCTCAAACGGCGGTATGGTGTGTGATATTCTAATCATCTTTTCTTGCAAGAGAGCATCAAATATTCTATCACACTTGGATATATCAAAAGTAAATTTCATCTCCTCATCACGATTCTTACGAATCGGCTTAAGAGCATTGCATGCATAGGGTTTGGCCTTTGAGGACCAAACAAATTCAGTGGTACAGACATCAACCTCATCGTCCGAATATTCATCATTATAATCAAGCATATGCATTCTAGGACGATCAGTTGTTGACCTATGAATCTCTTTACTTCGGCTTTCTTGAGCCAAAGCTTTCTGCAAGACTTGGTTAATATTTAAAAACTCATAACTTTCTAGCCTCTCCTTAATGTGAGTTTTCAAACCATTAAGGACAAGATCCGCCAAGTCTCTTTCGGTTATCACTAAGCTATAGCATCGGTTTTTTATATCTCTAAATCTTTTGACATAATGGGTGACCGATTCATCATGCTTTTGCCTAACCGATGTAAGGTGTGATAACTTAAGCTCATTGTCACCACTATAAAAGTGATCATGAAACTTTTGCTCTAGTTGCGACCATAAGAGAATTGAGCCAGGTGGCAAAGCAGCAAACCATGAAAATGCGGTGCCAGTTAAAGATAAGGGAAATAACCGCACTTTCAATTCTTCTATGGAACTTGCTTCACCCAACTGTGCTAGATACTGACTCACATGCTCCCAAGTTGTTTTTGTGCCCTCTCCACTAAATTTGACAAAATCAGGAACTTTATAACCTGTAGGGTACAAAACTGCGTCGAAGTGTTCAAGATAAGGCTTTTGATACACACGACTCTTTACTTTCGGCTCATTTCCGAAAGTTTCTTGAAACATCTTATGCAAATCCTCCCTTAATTTGGCTAAAATTGGATCCGAGGTAGATGAAGATGCTTGTGGCAATGACATAGGAGCAACTTGGGAACTAGCTAGTGATACAACTTGTGGAGTAGGCGCCGAAACATAATTCGGCGGAGGACCAAACATGCTTGTATTCATAGGTGATGTGACAAAGTAATTCGGCGTAGACGCCGAATTGGGCACACTCATAATAGGATTAGGGTATGCAGGTGCGGCCACAAGTTGATTGGTTTGGCTAGGATAAAAATTCATCGGCAAATTGTAATGTTGTTGCATGGGAGGTGCCGATGAAATAGGTAAAGTTGGATTAGGTTTTTCTGGGCTAATGGATACACCAACATTACCACTAGATGATGGCGGCATATTTTTCTGAGCATTAGTATTGGCCACGAAAGAATTGTACGCCATCACATTACCCTTACTAACAAGACTTTCAATCACAGCCAGTTGCACAGGAGAAAAAACTTTGCTCACAGTGATTTCATCTTGTTCATCAATGGGAGGTGGTAACCTGATTTCTCCAATCGGAGTGATGTTGCCTTGGCGGTCCTTCTTGAAACTTGAAAGAAACGCCTCCAAATCCTCCTCCTCGCGCTTCTTCTTGAGCGCCTCAAAAGCCTCTTCACGCTGTTTCTTGAGCGCTTCGTAGGCCTGGCGATGTTCCTCCGATAGCTCATCAAGACCGGGCTTAATGATGTTATCGGCGTTAACTTCTGAGGGTTTGGGGAGATTAGACATGGTTGATGATGATTCTTGATCTATCGTCCCCAGCGGAGTCGCCAAAAAGTGTGTTCGCACACGAACGCGTCACGCGTACCCTCGACGCCGGGGGTGATGCACCGCAGCTCACGTCGAGGGAGGCCTGCCGGAAGCGCGGTACGCAAGACAATCCGGCAGGCGCTTTTGTAGACCCGACGCACCGCTTCTCCGGGATGGAACCCGTCAGGAGTCACGGATGGACGATGGGCTGCCCTAGGTCGATTCGCTCGCCCCTAGGGCCTCGAGGATCGCCGCACTTCAACACGAAGAACGAACGAAGAACGAGAAGAAAGATACAAGGGAGAGATAAAATTAGGGTAAAAGATGTAGATGTGTTTGTTCGATTGTGTGTTGTTTCAATCGGCCATCACCTCTTCTATTTAAGAGGGGGTTGGACTTTCCGTACAGGACACGGACCCAGATTTCCTTCCAAAGGGTCAAAAAACGCAGCCAAACTCGGACTTTCCGATCTGCCCGAATCTGCGCGGCTATAGGCAAGCGGTAGTACCGCTTCTGGGCACGGTATTACCGCTTAAAGCGGTAGTACCGCTCTGAGTACCGCTCTACTTCCGCTTAGGGTCTCGAGGGTCCAGAAACGTTTTCTTAAGCGGTAGTAGAGCGGTAGTTAGGCGCGGTAGTACCGCTCAAGCGGTACTTCCGCTTATGGGAGCGGTACTACCGCCCTCTGCTGTAGCAGCATCTTGTAACGGCCGTAACTTTTGCATACGATCTTGGATTGAGACGATTTTTATATCAAAATCGACCGATTCAACGAGACGAAGACAATCCGTGTAGAAACTTTTCTCATATGAGGCCATCTTGGGGGCGTAATCAGCCAAATAGTGTTCTGTATACAAAATCTCAGTACTTCGAACACAACTTCGGCCTTAGAGCTGAGCTCGGATGGCTATGGCCCAAATATCAAAGTTTCTCCTTTCGACGATACGGAACTTTCTCACTTTGAGCACTTTTCCATTTGAGGCCTTCTTAATTATGTTTTTGACCATGCCAAAATCTGGTGTCAACAGTGACGCTGAGGAGATTGTGCGCAAGTGTGATGGGTGCCAAAAGTTTGGTCGGCAGGCTCATGTGCCGGCTCAGGAATTGCGTATAATACCAATTACTTGGCCGTTCGCAGTCTGGGGGCTAGATATGGTTGATCCATTCAAGCCGTCCTCTGATAAGAAGACACACTTACTGGTGGCGGTTGATAAGTTTACCAAATGGGTTGAGGCGGAGCCGGTCAGCAATTGCGACGTAGAGACCACAGTCAAATTTCTAAATAAGCTGATTTTCCGTTTCGGCTACCCTCACAACATCATTACTGACAATGGTACAAATTTGTCCAAGGGGGCCATGGAGCAGTTCTGCCAGCAGGAGCACATCCGGCTTGATTTAGCAGCGGTAGCGCATCCGCAGTCCAACGAGCAAGCTGAAAGAGCCAACCAAGATATCTTGAGAGGGATCAAACCTCGGCTCATGGTGCCCCTCGAGTGAATGCCGGGTTTTTGGGTTGACAAGCTCCCCTCAGTACTTTGGGGTATTCGAACAACACCCAACAGGTCCACAGGATACACTCCATTCTTCCTGGTTTACGGTGTTGAGGCGGTTCTCCCGAGCGATATTCGCCATGACTCGCCTCGGGTAACTGCTTATGTTGAGGCAGATAATGAGCAAGCACGCCAAGACTCCTTGGATGTCTTGGAAGAGGAACGTGACTTAGCGGCGGCCAGATCCGCAATATACCAGCAAGACCTACGCCGCTACCACAACCGTAGAGTCCGAAGCCGTACCTTTCAAGAAGGCGACTTAGTTCTCCGTCTGATCCAAGACCAAACAGGGATGCACAAGATCTCCCCGCCTTGGGAAGGTCCTTTCGTCATCAGTCGAAACCTCAACAATGGTTCTTATTACCTAGTCGACTTACGAGAAGATTCATACACTTCTCAGGAGGAAACCACCCGGCCTTGGAATATCGCACACCCGCGGCCTTATTACACTTAGGAGCCACCGGCTCACCTTTTTTCGTAATTCTTTTCCTTCCCCCTGCAAAATTCTGTATATACTTCTTTATGTTCAAATATAATAAAGCCGGCATCCTCGAAACTCGGGGCTTCTACCGTTTCAGCCTATAAATTGAGCATGAGTCTTTACTGTTTTGAAACATAGGTCACTTGGGGGCTTCCAACTCATCGAGTTTAGCTTTCTCACCCTCTTGACCCGGCAAAAACGCCACTAAAATGGTTAAACCTGCCTGTATGTTTGATGCGACTCCGATCAGATGACCCCATGTACTCTTAAAAAGTTAATCCTTTTTGGACCCTGAACTTTTAAGGTTAAAACATTGGCTTGAGTCATGTGAGAGCCGGCATACAGAGAGCTAGGACAAACCATGGGTTATTATGCCCGCTTCATGGAAGCAAGACTTGAGCCTCGAAAGCCAGTCTCTTTTTCTCCGAGTCTCATTGAGCTGGATTATATATATATATATATTTTTTTTCAGGTACAAAATTATCCTTGCCACCGGCTTATATTCGGATGGCCGGGTTATATAACTGAGTTCATATCATGACCAGTTTACGAATCACCTGTCCTCATATTATTGAAGGGAAAAATCAGTTGACTTGCGTTTCGAAAGAGCAGGCCATGGTGCCGGCTTACTCCAGATTTGCTTTGTGGACAAAGATGGCCCAAAATCAAGCAAGGAAGAGGCGGACGCAAAGAGTGCCACGAGCATATTAACAAAGAAGCCTGTCAAGTCAGAGTTTAAAACGTTGGCAAAAGGCGCCAAACGTGCGCGATGGCACGATAGAGAAAATTCAAAGTTATGAAGAGTACTACTCCTATTACAGGCTCTTAGTAGAGCTACATAATCCTTCGCAAAAAAGTTTGTCTTGCACCAGGGGGCTTGTTTGACGAGGCGAATCATCCAGCTTTCAAGCCGTCTTCAAGATCTATCATCAGTTGCCTCTGAACCTGACCCCGCCGGCTCGACGTCATCATCAACCCGCTGGCCTTTCTGTTGCCAACAAATTGAGAGCAAAGATTCAAAATTTGCAGTCCCTTCAACAAGAGCTGACACATCAATGTCAGTAGCAAAAGTTGTCTTACGGCGAGGCGGCACCAGGTCAGATGGTTCGTCCTTAGGCGCACTGATGTGTTCATTGTGAGCATTGTAGGCTGGATGATACTTTGAAAGATCCACCTCGTCGGCTATCAAAGACGCTAGTGGCCGGGTCTCCAAAAGACACTTGGCGTAATCTTCACGAGTGAAGGCTGACCCGTCAAGTTTAAATTCTAGAAAGCCGCCATTCAGCTGCTCCACGTCCAATTCTGGCAGATAAGCCTTTGCCCGAGCAAGCGCCATGTTCACTCCCACACGAGCCGCCAATTTTCGAGTTTCAGTCACCCATTGCGGCACCGTAGAGAGCTGCTTCAACATGTCTTTGATGCTTCTCGGAGGATACTTCAAGTTTTTCACAGCCATGATGGAATATACAGTGCCCGTGAACAGCTGCTCTACGTATGTGAAAATGGTCTTCAGTTTTACAGTTGGCAGCTCGACGAGATTGTGATTTTTCCGCCCTACATATAAGAGAAAGGTTCAATAAGTCGCCACCAGGTTTACAAAGCCGGCATATTGATGAAAGCGAGGCAAAACACGTACCAAAGATTGCTGTCAGCATATCATTGATCTGCTTCACCAGAGTGGCATATTTCTCCTTCACCAGGCCTAAAATTTTCTCGGCTTTCTCTGCACGTTTGGTCAAGACAGCTTTCTCCGGCTCGAACACTTTGACGGCTTGTTCTAGATGTTCGTTGGCTTCACGGGCAGAATTTTCAAAGTGAGCCGCCATGGACTCAGCTTCGGTTTTCAATCTCTTTTCTTCCTTGAGCCGTTTTTGCAGTCTCACAGCAACAGACTCAGCATCTTCACAATATCCCTGATGGATACATACCAAACATCATCAATTATGGTTTACAAGTCTCAAGAAGATTGCAAGCAAATATCCTTGACACTTGGGGGCTAATGTAATTCAGCTCTCTTCAAGTTAAAAATGGAGAATACCTGACTCATCTCAAGAAGATGAGCCAGCCCTTGGGGGCTACAGGTCAAACTTCTTCAATCTTAAAAGACCCGACTCATCTCAAGAAGATGAGCCGGCCCTTGGGGGCTACATGTCGAACTTCTTCAATCTTAAAAGACCTGACTCATCTCAAGAAGATGAGCCGGCCCTTGGGGGCTACAGGTCAAACTTCTTCAATCTTAAAAGACCCGACTCATCTCAAGAAGATGAGCCGGCCCTTGGGGGCTACAGGTCGAACTTCTTCAATTTTAAAAGACTCGACTCATCTCAAGAAGATGAGCCGGCCCTTGGGGGGCTACAGGTCAAACTTCTTCAATCTTAAAAGACCCGACTCATCTCAAGAAGATGAGCCGGCCCTTGGGGGCTACAGGTTGAACTTCTTCAGTCTTAGAAGACCCGACTCATCTCAAGAAGATGAGCCGACCCTTGGGGGCTACATGGATATTACAGGTATTCAGTTATTCTATAAAAACCGGCTTTCATAACGAGCTGGTCTTTGGAAGCTAATGGTAGTATGCAAGATAATGGTGAAAGGGGGAGATTACCTCATATTTTTCCTTCATAGCACTTATCATGCTCTTTTCAATTTCCCGGCTCTCAGATAGCCGGGTCAAGTACTCCTGATACAGGTCTTCAACACTAAGTATGGATAAATCTAGGGATTCCATTTTGGCCTTTCCCTTGTCCAAAGTTGCTGGCTCATCCTTGCTCACAATTTTAGCTAAGGAAGTGGAAGCAGTGGGGGCTTGCAAATTTTCTTTGACAAACACAACGTCTGGAGCGTTGTGGTCAGATGACTCAATTTCAGGAGCAGCATCCATAGAAACCGGCTCATTCATTCCAGGCATCTCACTAGCAGCCTCCGGCTCTACCCTCGCATCAAGCTCCTTTTCAACAGAAGAATCAACCATTGGAGTCATCTTCAGTAGAATTTGTGCCTCTTGGCTCGTTGGTCCAGAGGATGACTCGCCTTTCCGTTTGGACACAACGGCCTTGGCACTACTAGGTGAAAGCCTAGTAGTAGCGCTTGTTTTCCCCTTAGTAGTAGCGCTGGTGGCAGCGCTACTGCTAAGGCGCTACAACTAAGTGTTTAGCAGTAGCGCTGAAAAACCAGCGCTACTGATATGACTGTTAGCAGTAGCGCTGGTTTACAACAAGCGCTGCTGCTAAACAAGCGCTACTACTAAGGGGATGATCTTGACCTCAACACAAGAATAGGTGGTTCTCTCTCAGAAAATTGGATATGGCAAGTGGGTGTGTGTTCTGAGTGCTTCTCTTGCGAGTGGGATGTGGTGGAGGGGTATATAGGCCTCTCCAAAAATCCAACCGTTACAACATTATTGCCCAACTCAGTGGAACCGAAGTGAAACTCGGTGGCACCGACTTGTTCAAAATGTGGCAATTTATGCTTTTCGGTGAGACCGATATAGAATACTGGGTGGTACCGATATGGGTGACCTAGGCAGTTACCAAATCTCGGTGAGACCGATTTCTCAAACTCGATGGGACCGATTTGGAGAAATGGGTTAACAGAGAGTTGGCCCAACTTATCGGTGAGACCGATTTGCAAAACTCGGTGGGATCGAATCAAGAAAATGGCTAACCAGGAAGTTGGTCACTGTTTTTCGGTAGCACCGAAAGGGAATGTTGGTAGTACCGAGTAGTGGGTCTTGGCTAGGGTTTCTGTCTGGGTTTTAGGCTCGGTGTAGCCGATATGGAAAGTTGGTGACACCGATTTTGAGTGTTAGGCTCTATGACAGAATATTTGTGGGAGAGCTTGTGGGTGTTTTTGGTGACTAACACTTGATCACTTGAGCATTTCATGCACCATCATTACCTCACCCCTTTTGATAGTATTGGCTTTCCTACGGACTCAAAGTGATTTCTCACAAAGTAAAATGTAGAGTCTTCATGCTTGTAGATTAGCCAATCCTATTCCTTGCGTCTTGGGGTCTCCTCACAATCTTTAGCCAATCCTCTCTGTGGACTAAACGTGAAATGAACTAGATAAAACTATTAGTCCAAGAGACAATGAATGTTGTCATGAATTATCAAAACCACCAAGGGAGCATATGTGCTTTCACCGCGCCTGAGGGGGTCGATGCACCCTGATGGCTTGTCCGTCCCTGGTGGCCCTCCTACCCCCGTTCTCTGGCCTATAAATTCACATATATTCCAAAAACCCTAGTGGGCATCCCGAAATACTTTTTCCTCCGCCACAAGTCTATGTTCCGCCGTGATCTCATCTGGAGCTCTGTTCCGGTGCCCTGCCGGAGGGGGGATCTATCACGAAGGGCTTCTTCATCAACCTTGTTGCCGTCATGATGATGTGTGAGTAGTTCACCATAGACCTATGGGTTTGTAGTTAGTACCTAGATGTCTCTCTCTCTCTCTCTCTCTCTCTCTCTCTCTCTCTCTCTTTTGATCTTCAATATAATGATCATCGCATCTTCGCTTTGATCTATCCGATGTAACACTTTTGTACGATGCATTTGTTGGGATGCGATGAATTGTGGGTTTATGTTCAGATTATTCATGAAAAGATATTGAATACTTGCTGGTATTTTATTTGCATGATTTTTATACCTTCGTAATTCTCTCCGGTTTATTGAAATAGTTTGGCCAACTAGATTGATACTTCTTCAGTGAAAGGGGTGCGTTGTAGTGGGTTCAATCTGGCGGTGCTCTATATCCCAGTGATAGAAGGGACAAGACACGTCTTTGTATTGTTTCCACTAAGGATAAAACGGTGGGTTTAGTTCATATTAATTGAATTCTGTTTGTCTACATCATGTCATTGTTCTCCAAGCATTACTTTGTTTTACTTAATACTCTAGATGCATGCTGGATAGCAGTCGATGGATGGAGTAATAGTAATAGGTGCAGGCAGGAGTCGGCCTATTTGCTTATGGACGTGATGCCTATATATACATGATCATTGCCGTGAATATCGCATAACTATCCACTTTTCTATCAATTGCCCAGCAGTAATCTGTTTACGCGCCGTATGTTGCCTACATGAGAGATGCCGCTAGGGAAAACTATGGCCCCCGGGTCTATTCACTTATATATTTACAAACACTATTATCACCTCGCTGCCTTTATTTACTTTTTATTTCATTTTGCAATTTACAATTATCTACTATCATCTACACACTTCATTTGCTTGCAAATAACGAGCCCAAGGGGATTGAAAACCCTCTTGCCCGCGTTCGGTGTAAGTGTTTGCTCTTTTGTGTGCAGTCACTGAAGACGGTTGTTGATTGATATTCCTATTGGTTCGATAAACCTTGGTTCTTAACTGGGGGAAATACTTATCCGTATTGTGCTGCAATTACCCGTTCCTCTTCACGGAAAACCCAACGCAGATCACAAGTATGAAGGATTGCTGGCGTCGTTGCCGGGGAATATCATCAGCAACTATCAAGTGATTTCGCACAAATTATCATTCACTTGTTCTTGTTTTTATTTGTTGTTATATTTAGTTTGCTCCTTAAAAAACAAAAAAACAAAAATATTTATCTTTGCTAGTCACTAGTTTACTTCTTTGCTTGCTAGTTTACTTGTCTTGCTTGTCACCTTGCTTGCTCGGTCACCATGTCTCAAGATACTACTAAGTTGTGTGACTTCTCAAATACTAATAACAATGATTTTATTAGTACTCCTATGCCACCCACCACTAGTGCAGAGGCTTTTGATATTAATGCTACATTGCTGAATCTTGTGATGAAAGATCAATTTTCGGGAAGTCCTAATGAGGATCCCGCTGCTCATCTTAATACTTTTGTTGAACTTTATGATATGCAAAAGAAAAAGGATATGGATAATGATGCTGTGAAATTAAAATTAATTCCTTTTTCACTAAGAGATAAGGCTAAGGCTTGGTTTTCATCTTTACCACGTAATAGTATCGGAACATGGGATAAGGGTAAAGATGCCTTTATTTCCATGTATTTTCCTCCTGCTAAGATCATCTCCCTTAGGAATCAAATTATGAATTTTAAACAACATGACCAAGAACATGTTGCACAAGCTTGGGAGAGGATGAAATTGATGATTAGAAATTGCCCTACTCATGGTTTAAACTTGTGGATGATTATCCAAAACTTCTATGTTGGACTAAACTTTGTGTCTAGAAATCTTCTAGATTCTGCTGCAGGTGGTACCTTTATGGATGTGACCTTAGGAGAGGCCACAAAACTTCTAGACAACATCATTACAAACTACTTTCAATGGCATACCGAAAGAGCTCCAACTGGTAACAAGGCAAATTATGTTGAGGAAATCACTACTTTGAGTGAAAAAGTGGATGCTCTTATGAATATGGTTGCTAGTAAAAATACTCATGTTGATCGAAATGATATTCCCTTGTCTACTTTGATTGAGCACAATAATGATGCTATTGATGTGAACTTTATCTTGTGAAACAATTTCAACAACAATGCCTACAGAGGATATTTCAATGCTAGCCCGTATCAAGGTAAGTCCTCTAATAATTATGGCAACTCTCATAATAATTCTTATGGAAATTATTCTACAAATTCTAATAGGATACCCTCTGATCTTGAGAACACAATTAAAGAATTTATTAGTTCTCAAAAGGTTTTCAATACTATGGTAGAAGAAAAGTTGCATAAGATTGATGCTTTGGCTAAAAACATGGATATAATTACTCTTGATGTTGAAACTCTTAAAAATAAAACTTTTCCAACCAAACATGATTTTAATGAGACTATTAAATCTATCCAAATATATATTAATGAAAGTAAGGAGAGGACCGCTAAGTTAAAAGCTAAGCGGGCATTCTTAGAAAAAGCTCTTCCACCCGGTTTTTACCGGAATCATGATGAAGATCTTAAAATGATTGGTACTTCTCATATTGAATCTTTAATTAATTCTCTGAATATAAATTATAAAGGGACTGTAGTTGACCCAACTCTAGCTAGAGGGAGTCCCGTTTGCTTGGTGAGTGATGATTCTAATGATAAAACTGAAAAAGTAGGTTTGGAGAGGTTAAAACTTTGACCAATGATGTGCCCACTATCTAGGATTACAAGGACTTTAATTATGAAATTTGTTCTTTAGTATAATGTATTTCCATTTTTCAAACCATTATTAGCTCACCCAATGCTTATGAACAAAATAACGCTTTTACTCAACACATAGTAGAAGCGATGATGAATGCTTATGATGAGAAACTTGAACTAGAAGTTTCTATTCCTAGAAAATTGCATGATTGGTGGGAACCTACTATTAAAATAAAGATAAATGAATATGAATGAATGCTTTGTGTGACCTTGGTGCTAGTGTTTCAAATATACCTAAATCTCTTTGTGATGTACTTGGTCTCACGAATATTGAAGATTGTTCCCTTAACTTGCATCTTGCGGATTCTACCATCAAGAAACCTTTAGGTAGAATAAATGATGTTCTCATTGTTGCAAATAAGAATTATGTGCATGTAGATTTCATTGTACTTTATATTGAGTGCAATCCTACTTGTCCAATAATACTTGGAAGACATTTCTTATGAACTGTAGGTGCAATTATTGATATGAAAGAGGGAAACATAAGGTTCCAATTTCCATTAAAGAAAGGAATTGAACACTTACCTAGGAAGAGAATTAAACTACCTTATGAATTAATCATGAGAGCTACTTATGGGTGGAGTGTCAAAGATGGCAATACTTGAAACTATGCATTATGCCTAGCTAGGGGCATAAAACAATAGCGCTAGTTGGGAGGGAACCCAATAGTTATCTTTATTTTTGCTTTTTTACTTTCTGATTGTTTTTGATAACATGGTTATTTCCTCTGTAATGATTGTGTTTTTATGTTTTAATTAGTGTTTGTGCCAAGCAAAGCCTTTGGGATGACTCTGTCGGATTTCGGGCTCCGCAAAACCCTAAGGAATTCGAACCCAGGGGCATGTGCGAAGACCTCCAACAGCTTCACCCCCACAACGCCCAAAACATGATAACCCCGCTCGATGGTGAGGAAGACGATGGCACACGAGAGTTTACCCAGGTTCGGGCCGCTGCGAAGCGTAAAACCCTACTCCTGCCTTTTGTGGATTGCCTCGCGATGAGGTTTGTGGATGAACTAGTACAGTGGTGTGTTTGCGGGGTGGTTGCTTCGTCCCTCTCTACCGGGCTACATAGTCTCTATTTATAGCGGCACGGGTCCTCTTCCTTTATCGCAAAGGAAGGAAGGGAACCCACAACGGCCAAATTTGAAAGGGGACAGGAGGTACATCTTATCCTGACGAAAGGCGGTCTTCGCCTGCAAAGTTGGTGGTGGTGACGCGGTGGTGGGCTCGCCGGTGACATCAGTCCTGCCGCGCTCACTGACCCGGTCTTGTTGCACCGGAATGGAAACCTTTGGCGGGGCTCCTTGAGAACCTGCGTTCGTCCTTGTCTCCTTTGCGCTAAAGAGAAAACTGTCCCCTCTGGCGTGCTGGCGCCCGCATGGCCTGGCTGTCGTCACCCTTGACCTCCTGAGGCCTATCGTTGCATAGAGATCTGCGCCGCTCGGGAGGAAGCCTGGGGAGGCCTTCCACTCTCGACTTGGCGCTGTCCTCCTCACGAGGATGGGCCCCTCGCGAGGGTCTTGTCTTGAGTGAGGCCGCGTGGGGCCATATGGACCGCCAGGTGGGCCATGCCCTGGGCCACAAGTAGGCAAGTCTGGGTACCCTGGTATCCAGAACGCCGACAGTAGCCCCCGGGCCCAAGGCGCGCTCGAGTTGGCTTCGAGGGGAAAGTCGAAGGAGATGGCCCGGAGCGCCGCGGGCCCTTATTGCTTGCGGGCCAGGTTTGTCATGCGGTGCTTGGTGGGGCGCGGGCGTCCCCGTCCCGTGTCTCCTCGGCAACTGCCCGAACCGACAAAAGCCTGGCGTCCAGCCCTGAGCCATTATTGCTTTCCTCTTCCGCGCCCTTGCTCTTCTTTCCAGATCTCCATCCCTTGCGAGAACCTCCCCAGATCTCGGCACCGCTCCATCCTCCTTCTTGCCCGCTTGGCCCCAAAAGCTTCCTAATGGCTCCCGCCGGCAAGTCGAAAACTGAGGTCCAGGGCTCGGCTTCTGCTCCTTTCTCGCCGGCGCTCTCAGAGTCCACCATAGGCAAGGACGGGGACCTCGCCCTAGTGCTTCCATTGACGGTAGATGACTCCAATGAGTGGGGGCGGACCTTGATATGGTGCGGCTCCGCGGAGAGACATCGCCTGGCCAAGTCGTCCTACCCTTTCTTCCTCCACAGCATCTTCTCCGGGCTCGTCCCACCTTTCTCCGTGTTCTTCACCGCCGTCCTTGAGCACTACGGGATCCAGGCCCTCCATCTTCAACCCAACTCCATCCTGCTTCTGTCCGTGTTTGCCTTCTACTGCGAGGCTTTCGTGGCCGTGAGGCCGTCGGTGGCCCTGTTCCGCCATTTCTTCAGCTTGTGGCTTCATGACGGAGCTCAGCGGTTGGCATGCGTCTCCTTTGTCGCGGTCCAGAGCGGGAACATGCTCTTCAAGGCCGGGAAGAAGGTGGAGAACTTCAAGAACCGTTGGGTCTTCTTGGATCTCAAGGGCAACGACCCTCGCCTGGAACTCCCCAAGGGGCTGCCGGAGAAGATCCCGGCGTGGAGCTCCGCGAAGCTCTCCGACCCCCGGGCCAAGCCCATTTTGGAGCGGGTCCTTCAAGACATCAGCGCCAGGAAGCTGACAGGAGGAATAATAGTGAAGGAGTTCCTGGTGCAGTGCGTGGCGCCCCTCTAGTCCCACTCAAGGCCCATGTGGGACTACCAGGGTGGCGGAAATGCCATGAGGCTCCGTTCTGCGCTCCTGACCCCCGTGGAGTTAAACAGGGTTGTGACGACCCTGCTCAACAGCGATCCCGGGGACCTTCCTGAGGCCTACGCCCCGCTGTACTGCCGTGACGACAAGGCTGACCTGGTCGCTGCGATGCCCAGCTTCGATGAGCTAGGGCTCTCTCCGGCCGAGAGCTCCGACGCCCCTGTGGAGGAGTCCTCCGACGACACCGTTGATGGAGAGGACTCGGAGGAGACGGCGGATGACGACCTGGAGGAGGTGTCTCCTCCGTCGTGGAGTGCCCTTCTCCGCAGCTTCGATGACGACGACGCCGGCAAGTCCCCTGCTGCAAGTCCTCCGCGACTTACCAGGGTCCTCAGTGGGCCAGGCCCCACACCTCGGGCCGCTCGATCCACCTGCCCGGTGACTCTGAGGAAGCGCGAGGCTGGGCCTCCTCCGGATCCCCCAGCTCGTGCCGGCAAGGTGGCCGAAGCGCCCACCTCACCCCTGCCCGAGCCGCAGCTTGTGGGCGAGGCGGCCGTGTCCGGGGCTGGCATGACCTTGCCGGCCGTGGCCGCTTCAAGCGGTTCCACCGCTTCTCCACGCAGCAGCAGCTCCTCGGAGAAGGACGCAGGCTTCCTCGCCTTTGCCGATGTGGAGAGAAAGAGGAAGTGGGTCGACGTCGAGGAGTAAGTAGTCTCGCTTGGTTTCATGCCCCCTTCCAGTGGTTTATGTACTGATGGGCCTCTCTTTGCCTGTCAATCTGGGGCGCCGCCGTGCCGAAGTCGAGGAAGAAGAAGGCCGGCGTCAAGCCGAGGGCGCCTTCCGACGCGACGCCCGTTCCTGGTGCCTTGCCGCCGCCTGGCGAGGCGCCGAACGTCGCGGGCGAGGAGGCCCGCGGGGCGACTCACCTTGCCGCGGCCGCGGAGCCCCCGATGCCCACTGAAGAGGCCATCCCTACCCTCGGGGACCAGCCCCCGAGGGCTAGCTGGGTGTAGGGTCGTCCGCCCCTGCCTTGTCTATGGTGGTGGTGCAGTCTCCGGCGTCTTCTACCCTTCATGCTTCCGCCTCTCCGGAGGCGGCTCCTGCCGCCGCGCTGACGCCGCCTCCGGGCCATGCCCTGGTGCAACCGCCTCGTGGCCCTTTAGTCGAGTCAGGCGCCCTGGACAGGGCCTACTCCGTCTTGGATCAGGTCCGAGACGCTCTTGGTGGCGTCGACGGTCGCCTCGCAAGGGAGCGCCTGGGTCTTCTTTCTGGGTGGCTCAAATCTGACGCCTCGGCCGTGGCGTTTTGGGGCCATGCCAAATCCGCCGCAGCTATGAGCAGGGGGGAGGCCGCGTCGGCCAGAGCAGCCCGAGACGCGGCACTGGCTGACACAGCGTCTGCCTTGAAGCGCTGTGACGAGGCGGAGGCCCGCCTGAAGGCTCTTCAAGAGGACAGGTCCGCGGTTGCGGAGAGGCTCCGCCAGCGGAAGGAGGACCTCAAGGCCTGCGAGGTCAAGCTCGCCGATCGTGACTCTGTGCAGGACAAGTTCAAGGAGGAAGTGGCTGTGGAGAAGGCCCGACTTGCCTCCAGCGAGGAGTCCCTCGCCGCGGCTGAGGAGAGGAAGGTTGCGGAGCTCGACGCCCTCCCCTCCGTCGAGCTCAGGCTCCGCCGGGCGCTGTAGTCCATCTGCCGAGGGGGATTCACAGAGCCCCTGGCGGCTCCTAAGGGTGGCTTTGTTGGGCTCTCTTCAAAGCTCGCCGAAGTGCTTGAGGGTGCCGTCGCCAGGGTGGAGAACATCTTGGAGAGTGAGTGCCGCGACCTCTTCTCCGAGGCCGCGACGCGCGTCTTCAGCCACCTCTACCTTCGCGAGCCAAGTTTTGACTTCGGCTCCGTGATCCGTCCGGTTGATCCTGGGGTTCGCGCTGCCACAGTCGCAGCCGTGGAGGGCGCCGTGGGGGCGCTGATGAAGAAGTTTGCCTATGTAGCCGTTCCCTCACCTCCTCCTGCGGTCGCGGGGGTTTGCGACGATGATGACAGTGGCAGCGATGTCGACGACGAGCTTCCCGCGACCGGGACGAGCGGTGGTGCCAGCTCCTCTTAGCTTCTTTTCCTGGGTCTTCCCCTGTAATGTTTATTGTGCCTCGTGGAGGTGTTAGACTCGTTTGCATTTTCGGAGACATTTTAATGCTTGTAACGACTGCTAAGCTGTGAGGTTTTATTTCCTCGCTTCGTTTCCTTCCTGTTTGCTGTAGTGCTCTGCGTCGGCAGGGCCCGGTCCCGCGCATACCTCGACCGCCGTTGGGGCGTCCGGATCACCCGGACAATGCCAAGGGGTGAGGGGCTACGAGACCAGTGAGGCCCCTGAGTCGCGATGCTCAGGGGTCCCCCTTGACATACGAGCAGCCCTCATGAAGGAACACGGCGAAGACATGGTTGACTTGGGGATTTGGAGCGCCTTAAGCTCTGCGTTGGCAGGGCCCGGTCCCGCGCATACCTCGACCGCCGTTGGGGCGTCCGGATCACCAGGACGATGCCAAGGGGTGAGGGGCTACAAGACCAGTGAGGCCCTTGAGTCGCAATGCTCAGGGGTCCCCCTTGCGTACGAGCGGCTCCCATACCTTTCCTCGCCAGTTTTCGTCCGAGAGGGACGCGTGAAGACCAGGTGCCAGGGACCTGGTGAGGTGGCATGCGCCAGGCCTGGCCTGAGCGTAGCCCCCAAGCAGCCCCCTCACGCGTGCATCCCGGGGGAATGCTGCGAGATGGAGCCGCGAGGGGTCATCCTGAGGTTGAATGTGCCCGCTAAGGCGCCCTCAGTTGTTTATCCCCAGCGCGAAGCATAGGGCTTCCATGTTGCGTGGGCATAGCCATTGGTGGGCCGTGTCGTCCGCCACCGCGGAGCATGGGGCTTCCACTTGGGCGTGGGAATGGAACCCCTCCACGTCCTCGGGGGGCTCCGGGCGTGTACATCCCATTAAGTTCGTACGCGTGGCCTGCACGGTAGAACTGGGAGGTGTATCTAGGCGTCATGAGGCAGCTCAGGCCTCACGAGGCCGTACCTCAAAGGCGGGTTGTGCCTGAATCTTCCGGTGGGAATCGCCGCTTCAAGTCCTGTACATTTTGAGAAACCTACGCCGAACGGATTTCCAAGGGCCATCGCATGAGAAAGCCAAACACCAATGACCCCAGGAGGTGACGTGAACGGGGCCGGCCCGCCAGACAGAGCTCAGCCATTGGATTTATCGACACTGCAGGGACGGACCCGAGCACAGACGCCGTACCCAGTCTTCTCATGCGACAACTCCGAGGAGGAAACACCCGGTGCGCGGCTCCTAGGGCGGCGAAAGGCCGACCGGAACCGTGCCGCGCGCCCTGACTCACCCACTCCCGATTAGCTCATGTGAGGGCGAAACACCGAGGGCCATGCGAGGTGACGCACACGGGGCTAGCCCGCGAGACAGAGCTCGATCACTTGGATTTGTCGACGCTGCAGGGACGGACCCGAGCACAGACGCCGTGCCAGCCCTTAATCATGAGGCGGTCGAGGGCAGGCTCGTTAGGGCGCAGCGACATTCATGGCAGCGAAGCACCGAGCATGCAGGTTGGAATACTTTGGGAAATAGATCGAAAGCATGTAAAGGTCCAAATCATGCGAGAAAAACGCAGCCAGGATGAGTTCTAGCCGCCTAAGGATAATGCAGCCCGATGGGTGCCCTCAAACTGAGCAAACCAAAAAGTTACCTGGTACGGGCCAAAAGGATCACCTGGCGGCGATGCCACTGAAGCATGGAGGTAGTCGTAGGAGCTTGGCCTTGCGCCTCCGCAAGCTCGGCCTTCACGAGCCCGTCGCCTCAGGAGGCTCGGGGCTCCCGCTCGGGCTGGGCACCTCCTCCAACTCCTCACGGTGCCCGGTCCGGTATGGCACGAACATGGCCCGGGCAAGGCGCTGGAATGTGTCGGCCGCGTTCGCCAGCCCGAAGGGCATACTGACGTAGTTGCGCGGGTAGGGCCTGCCGTGGCTGATGCGCGTCGGCCAGAAGACATCTGGTGAAGCGGCCCTGTTGATGCTGGGTACATTGATAGAGATGCGCGGCGCGCCGCCCGGGTCGATGACGGCGACGACGTTGGGTGGTGAGGGGCCGTGCCCACCTTGCACAGCCTGTGCTTCCTGAAGCTCCTCGATTGCACTGGTGATGAACTCCCGCGAACTTGGCGCCTCGCGCCGCGCTCCTTGCTTGGATGGGTGCGTGCCGACACATGCCCCCGAGTTGTGCCCGAGCACCTCCCTCGTCTCATTGGTCAGGTTGGTAGTCCTCCAGGTGGAAGCCCCCAAGCCCGGCCCAAGGGAGGCGCCGGGCGCGCCTTCCTATGCGAGGGAGGATGGGGCCTGAGCCCCTAGCGCGGATCCTGAGGCGCCGTCCTTAGGGTTTTCAGCCCCCTGGAGTCAATTGGACATGAGCTGCTTCTTCTTCTTGGGGATGTCCTCGCAGGGCAGGACACCTCCTTCGTCGTCTGAGTGCTCGGCCGCCGCAACACGGTAGGCGCGCTCGAGGGAGCAGACGGCGTCCTTCTCATCGCAGGCGATAGTGATGACACCGCCACTTCCCGGCATCTTGAGGACGTTGTAGCCGTGGTGGGTCACCGCCATGAACTTTGCAAGGGCTGGGTATCCAAGGATCGCGTTGTACGGGAGGTGGATGTGGGCGACGTCAAAGACGATGATCTCGGTGTGGTAATTATTGCGCCCGCTGAATGTGACGGGTAGGCACACCTGCCCGATGGGGACTGTGGAGCCATTACTGACCCCTGAAAAAGGCTTGGTTGGCATGAGCTGGTCGTAAGGCACTTGGAGCGTCTTGAACGTCTCGATGGAGAGGACATTGAGTCCGGCGCCTCCGTCAACGAGGGTCTTGGTGACAAGGACGTTGCTGATGGTGGGCGTGCACAACATGGGGAGTGCGCCCGCCGTGGCTGAACATCTGAGTTGATCCTTGGAGTCGAAGGTGATGGCGCACTGGGACCACTTGAGGGAGCGCATGGCCTCAAGCTTTGGAAGAGCCGCGTTCACCTCCCGCGAAAACTGCTTGAAGATGCGGTTCGATGCTGGGGCTTGGGCGCCGCCCAGGATGCAAGCTATTGCCCTGACCTCCTGGAAGCCCCCAGCCCCGTCGTTCTGCCTGTCTTCTTCCTTCCTCCTGGGTGGCGGCGGAAGCAGGGGAAGACCAGCCTCACGAGGGCGGACCTCGCGATGCTGGCCTCGACGTGACCCGTCCGGAGGCTCGTCGTGCCAGCGGTCCTCCCGAGCTTGATCGCGCCAGCGGTCCTCCTGAGGCTGGTCTTGCCAATCCTGACGTGGGTCCCGATTGCCCAGCTGCCTCCACCGCGGCCTCCGCCGAGTCCATAGCCTCGGTCAGTGCGCCCAGGGCGCCGGCCGAAGTGCTCGTCACGGACCACCCTAAGCTCCTGACAGTCGATGGTGTTGTGGTTGTTGGTGCCATGGAAGATGCAGAATGGTCGCCCGCCCGCGAGGGGCTTCGTCCCGGCCGCGCTTTGCCTCAGGCTCAGCCGCTAGCACCGCGGGGGCCTTGCGCTTTGGCTCCTTGGCCTTGGTCTTCTTGTCTTCGGGTTCCACCTCCGGAAGCTCGCGGAGGGAGAGGTGGCCCTCCTCGGCCTTTGCGCACTTGTTCGCCAGGTTGAACATCTCCAAGGCCGAGCTCAGGTGGTCGTGGATAGCCAGCTCCTCCCTCATCCTGAGATCCCTGACGCCGTCGGTGAACGCCGAGATGATGGCCTCATCTAACGCTCTCGGGATCTTGATGCGGGTAGTCGTGAAGCGCTGTATGAACTTGTGCAGGGTCTCTTCAGGTTGTTGCTTCACGCGATGGAGGTCACCCACTCCAAGCTCGCGGTCGCGGGTGCCTTGGAAGTTGGTGACGAAGCGCTCACGCAGGCCTTCCCAGGAGGTGATTGACCCCTCCGGAAGGTTGAGGAGCCAGGAAAGCACACCACCCTTGAGCGCCATGGGGAACCAGGTTGCCATGACTTTGTCGTCCCCGCCGGCCGCCTGAATGCTCAGCGAGTAGAGCTGTAAGAACTCGGCGGGGTCTGTGGTGCCGTTGTAGCGAGGAGGCAGGTCAGGCTTGAACTTGCAGGGCCACACGGCCGGATGGAGTTCCGGGGCGATGGCGCAGCAGCCCACCGGGCCCACGGGCGGTGCGCGCTCGGGAGGAACCTGGTCTTGATGCTCTTGCATGGCTGCCTCCAGGGGTACCCGGTCGCGCCGCTGGTGCGCCGGCGTTGGGAGCGCACGCACGTCAACGCGCGGCCGTGGCACCGCCTGGCAGCTTACTTCTTCTCTCATCCTCGCCGGGGGCCCGCGCTGCTGGTCGCGCGGGTGTGCTTCACGCCTGGGTGTCGGGGTCGACGTCGCGCTGGGGAGGAGGAGGCGGCACATCATGAGCTTCATCGCCTGCCAGGGAGGGTTGGGGCCGGAACGAGTAGGTGAACGCCGAAGCGTCGCCGGCTGCACTGACGAGCTCCGCGACACGCCCGAGCCAGTCGTCGAGGCGGTTGGGGGCGGGGCGGTAGTGCAGCAGCTCGCGCGCCATGTTCAGTGCGCCTGATCCACGAGCCGGCCCTGGGTGGGCGAGGGAGGACGACCCAATAGCTGGAACGATTGACGGAGTGGCGGTGCGACCGTCGCGCCGCGCGGTGACCGGCTGCGACGAATCCTACTGCTCGTGGTCCTCTGGGCCCGTGGCGGCGTTGGCCACAGGGGAGGGAGAGCGGCGCGCAGTGATGCGGCCCACGGGCGCCGTCTGGGCGACACGGGCAGCACGGCGCTCAGCGCGGGCTTGGCGGGCGTCGGCCATCGGAGCGGTGAGGCGGAGGAAGGGCGAGGCTTGAGGAAGACTCCGACACGCCCCCTACCTGGCACGCCAAATGTCAGATTTCGGGCTCCGCAAAACCCTAAGGAATTCGAACCCAGGGGCGTGTGCGAAGACCTCCAACAACTTCACCCCCAAAACGCCCAAAACACAATAACCCCGCTCGATGGCGAGGAAGACGATGGCACACGAGAGTTTACCCAGGTTCGGGCGGCTGCGAAGCGTAAAACACTACTCCTGCCTTTGGTGGATTGCCTCGCGAGGAGGTTTGTGGATGAACTAGTACAGTGGTGTGTTTGCGGGGTGGTTGCTTCGTCCCTCTCTATCGGGCTACCCAGTCTCTATTTATAGCGGCACGGGTCCTCTTCCCTTATCGCAAAGGCGGGAAGGGAACCCACAACGGCCAAATTTGAAAGGGGACAGGAGGTACATCTTATCCTGATGAAAGGAAGTCTTCGCCTGCAAAGTTGGTGGTGGTGACGCGGTGGTGGGCTAGCCGGTGATTTCCGTCCTACCGTGCTCACTGACCTGGTCTTGTTGCACCAGAATGGAAACCTTTGGCGGGGCTCCTTGGGAACCCGCGTTCGTCCTTGTCTCCTTTGCACTAAAGAGGAAACTGTCCCCTCTGGCGTGCTGGCGCCCGCCTGGCCTGGATGTCGTCACCCTTGACCTCCTGAGGCCTATCGTTGCATAGAGATCTCCGCCGCTCGGGAGGAGGCCTGGGGAGGCCTTCCCCTCTCGACTTGGCGCAATCCTCCTCACGAGGATGGGCCCCTCGCAAGGGTCTTGTCTTGAGTGAGGCCGCGTGGGGCCGTACGGACCGCCAGGTGGGCCACGCCCTAGGCCGCAAGTAGGCAAGTCTGGGTACCCTGGTATCCAGAACGCCGATAGACTCACAAGATGAGTAGAATTGCTATGATGCAAAAAAAGAAACTTTAGCGTCCAATGCAGAATTTCTCTGATTTTACTGGAGTGTCTTTTTTATCTGAATTTTTTACACCGTGTCGTGGTTTTGTCACGGCATGATGTCCTCGAGAGAACTTAGGTGTGAGGCCATCGCAACTATGTGGCGGCTTGAGAGGGGTTGGTCGGAATCGAGAGACGCGAGTTTACCCAGGTTCGGCCCCTCCGATGGAGGTAAAAGCCTACGTCCTGCTTTGTGTATATTGATGATGAGGATGATCTCGATTACAAGGGTGCGGGATCGCTACCTCTAATCTGTCTATCTCTAATCACTTGAAGTTGTCTATCTAAGACCTGTCTATTGAGACGTCTAAAAACTTGACCCTCTTGGGGTGGCCTGCCCCTCCTTATATAAGTTGAAGGGGCGGTTTACATGTAGAGTCTAAGTCGGATTAAGACTTAACTTATTCTAACTTCCCATCGCAGGTTTCTTATTACGGGCTTCTCCCCATGGGCTTCTGAGTCCCAGGCTTCTTACAACCGGGCGGCTTACAGCCGGGTTTATCTTCAAGACTCATCTTCAGGGACTCATCTTCAGGCACTTGTCTCCGGGACTTAACTGTCTGCCGGGTCATAACTGTCTGCCAGGTCATAACTGTCTGGTCTCACCCACCGGGTCTCACCTGCCGGGTCTCACGTGTCGGGTCTCACCCACCGGGTCTCACGTGCCGGGTCTCACCCACCGGGTCTCCTTATGAGCCGAGCCTTGGTCGTGGGGAATATCCCCAACATTAGCCCCCAGTTTAGCTTTGAATTTACTCATGCTGAACTCTTGAAATAAGAATATGTAAAGGGACCGGTTCACTCAAAAATACCAGTTGACCAGCTCGTGAAAATTCTGAAACTCTGTCATATCAATACACTGACGCTGGCTCCTTGGAGAAAAAATAACCCTTATTATCAACTGCCTTGGTTTGATAAATTCGTCTGGTTCCCTCATAACTGAGAATTTGAAGGCATACCTTCCTCATATCCATATTACTTGTAGCCCCCAAGTCTTAAGAGGGGAACATAGTGATAGCTTTAAGACTTGCTTAAATATAAATATTGCCACTCTAGAGAAATCTGGATTGTTCGTCTGAGTCACCAGTCATAAGTTGAATGTTCCACATATGTAGCCCCGAAGTATCGGGTTGTCTTGCCTGCAGCAACCTGGGACTTGTAATTGCATTATGGTCATAATACATTAGCCAGTGTAGCCCCCAAGGGCCGGGTCATTATGCAATAATGTGCAGGGACTTCTATAGAGCTGATTATGTAGGCTTGATGAGCAATGTGTAGCCCCCAAGGGCCGGATCAGTAAAATAATATTGGGTTGAGATTTAGAAAATGATTGAAGGCTGGCTCATCTCCCCGAGATAACCGGGTTCGTTGATAATGTGATGAGTTGAAAAGCAACTTGCATTAGCCCCCAAGTGCCGTGGTGCATGCTTGCAGCGACATGGGACTTGCATACTTGATATAATCTTGCTTTGAATAATGTAGCCTCCAAGTGCCGGGTCGTATGCCTGTAGCGACTCGGGACTATTCTTTCCATTGCAGAATAAATCATATCCATTATATGGACGATATTGCTGAATGCTTGGCATATCAATGTTGAACCATGCTCCCTGCCGTGAGCTAGTATTTTTGAATGAGGGAAAAACAGCCATTAATCTGAAGGGGCTTTGAAAACCTCAATCATCCAATATAGGTTATGATAACCATAATAAAAATCCAGCCACATTGACTATTTAAGATTTGAATAATATAACCCGGTTTGAAAACCGGCTCCTGCAACATAAACCAGGATATCCATGCATATATGATGCATGGTATGATGATGCAATGATGATGCAATGTATGATGCAATGTATGATGATGTATGTGTATGATAACAGAGTATAAAAATGTCGGCTTTCAAGGCTCGACAAAAAGAGACTAGCCCTGTCTCGTTTTTTGAAAAACACAAGTTTTGCTTCAAAGAAGCTTGACATGAAATCCTTTCATCCCGTAAGCTGGATCTCACATGACATAAATCCGTCGTTTAAACCTTAACAAGTTCAGGGTCTTAAAAAAGATTGACTGTTAAGAGTACGAACGGGCCACATAGCGGAGAGACTACAACAAACAAGGTGAGTTTATGCTAGCTCATTGTAAGCCGGCTCTCTCGTGACAAAAGCCGCCGTTTAAACCTTGACAAGTTCAGGGTCTTTGTGTGAGATTGACTATGGAGTTCAGGGTCTCTTAGCAAGATTGACTGTCAACAGTTCGGCGGGTCACATGGCGGAGTAGCAAGTTGCAAACAGGCAGGTTTAACTCGAATATGGCATATAAAGCCCGTCAAGAGGGTATGAAAGCTAAACTCAGTGTGTTGGAAGCCCGCAAGTGACCCATAATATGGCGTGGAAGCCGATCAAGAGGGTAAGATAGCTATACTCATTGAGCAGGAAGCCCCCAAGTGGCCCATAATATGATAAGCAAATAAGGCAGGATACCCATGTTTGAACCGCGCATCGTAGCAGCTAGTTCTCTTTGGCAACCTTTAATTTTCTGAAAGCTTGAACTTGCGAGAGATGAATTCCTTTTGAACCGGATGTTGAGCCGGATACCGAGATCTCAAAACTTTGTGAGAGACAGACTTCTCTTGAGCCGGGTTTTAAACCAGAACCTTTTCTGATAATTCGGAATCCTTCTTTTGAGCCGGAACTCTCAGATTGCTTGACACTTTTTCAGCTAGAAATTTTCTGACAGCCTTTAAACTTTCACCAATGTGGCAGTAGCCCCCGAGATCGGGTAATTTTTTCTCCAATGACCCGGGGTTCTTGAATTTTCTAAAACTAGCAACATTTGTTGAGTCATGTCTATGTAGCCCTCGAGTCTTAAGACGACTCGAGGAGTTGCCTTGAGATTCTCCATACTTGGTCGTGGCATAAACCGGCATATAGTTGACATCGGAAACGCTGTAATGTATTGAAGCTGGAGGCAAGGTGGCGAGTTTGATGACCTTCGTAATACTCATTGTATACCCTCGGCGTTGATAACGCAAGATGAATCCACGGAAGGTTGAGGTCGACCGTGGCAGGTTATAAATGACCACGTATGATTTGTGTCAGTAATCCGGCCAGTGGTTCATCCCAGCTGGTTGTTGAAGTTTAAACAAACTGCACTGGCGGTGACTTGTACGCCTATCCATTGAGCCATCCGGTGGATGCAGAAGCTGATAATATATCATGACTTTCTCTAGAGTTCTTGGAATAGACCGGGCCACAGGAGCGGTGACTTGCTTGCACTCAATAAGCAGGTCATGCAGAAGGGTGCAACTCTGGCGTGTTGATGTAGACCGGACCGCGGGGGCGGACGAGATAGATGGCCGTGGTGTTGGAGGTGGCGTGGACACGAGCGAGTCGGTCACGAGCACGGACGAATGAGTCGGATTGAAACTCTTCAAACTCGGCCATGATATAAACCGCCATATATTTTGAACAGCGGACCGCTGAAATTTATGTAAACCAGAGGCTTGAGGCGAGTTGATGATCCTCGCAATACTTGTTGTATATTCCCGGCATAAGTCATTTAACAAACTCCGTGACATGGCAGTCACCTTTGTAGTAGACTATTGTCCTGCATTAAAGAGATTGCAAGCCAGAGTAATTGTTCTCGAAAGAAAAAATATATATTGAAAAAGTAGATAAGGCGGATAGCACCTGATATTTCTATGGGATGTCGAGCCAGTCGTCATGACGAGGCGATTATGAAGATGAATCATCAGGCACAATTAACCAGCAACAATAGCAGATCAACTGCTGTTGTGAGCCGGCTGTGACAACAAGGCGGCTGAACATATAGCTTGAACCACCTCTATTCCTCTTTAACTACTCCATGCCTCAACCACGGTATGTCCTCCCACTGAGTATCTTTTAGCAGTCATCCGTGATAATTTCCGAGAACTTGACTATTGTAATGGACAAGAGGTCCTCGAGAATCCAGAACCAGCCATTGAAAAATTTTAAGCATGAAATCTCTCTTCTTATATTCCAGCGAGTCAACGCCCCTCTTATCTGACAGGAAGTGAGTCACAACAGCGGTGTTTGAAGCCGGGGACGCAGCAGAAAATACTCCATCGGGGCTCACAGCGAAGGCGGCTTAGGTGACGCGGTCCAGTGCGCTAGCAACGCTGTCCGGCAAAGGCAGGTTGGCAAGAGCGCAGCTAGGCCATGACGGCGGAGGCCAGCGGCTTAGGCGCGAGGCCGGGCGGCTTGGCGGTAAGCGACTTATTACATGGGGCGAGGTTGAGAGACCGCAATAGTATAGCTTTGGGGTGGAGACGAGGCCGAGTCCGGCTCGACGTGCGACAACGGATGCTGGCAAGGCGGAGCTTGCTCCGGTTGCAGCATTTGACAGTGGAGGCCGGCTCTCGGCGGCCGAGGCGGGTGAAGCGAGGTGGTTTGATCGACGGGGTGACTTGGAAAGAGGCACGGCAACTTGGCGCGTCGCGCATTGGGGGTGGATGACGGATCGGGTCATGGCGGCTCAACGGAGGTGGCTCGGGCGCGGAATCGAAGGCTCAAGTTTCACCCATGGTTTCTGCACTTTTCTTGCCGATCCAACTGAAAGTACAGGCTCACTGGTGCCGTCGTGGTAGAGGTGGACGGCGATGTGGAGCAAGACCCGAGGCGGCTCGCAGGGCTCGCCAGCCGGCGGCTCAATGCAGCTGCGGAGAGGCGCCGGCGAGGCGGCTCACGGGAGAGCGGCAGCAGGAGGCGACGTGAAGGCGGAGGCGGCTTGGCGACGCCGACAAGTGAAGACGACCGGGCGGCAACGGTGATCGGCCATGATGGAGCGGTGAGTTGAGGCGAGGCGCGGCGGCGACTTGGTGCGCCGGCTACGGCGGCTTAAAGCGGGGCACCCTGACGGGGCTACGGCAATGCGGCGACAGTGCGACAGGCGGGTGGAGGGAGGCAGTCGAGGGCAGAGGCAGGGCCGGAGCAGGCTTGCTGGAGGTGAGGAGGTGAGGCGGAACGCGGCCGCGGTGATGAGGCGAGGTAGAGCCAGCGGCTCGATGGCGACGGAGGCGGAGCGACGCGGGCGGCGCACAGGAGGAGCGGTGAGCCGGCCACGGCACCTCGAGGCGACGGAGGCGGGGCGATGCAAGCATACGACCCGCTGGATGGATGGAAACGGGCGGGGTGAGGCTGAGCCGGCCTGGCGCAAGTGCTGACGTGGACGAGGTGGGGTCAAGCCGAGCACGGCGGCGCAGTGCGCGGGAGCGGAGGAGCAGGGCCGGCACACGGCGGCTCAAGGCGCGGGAGCGGAGGAGCAGGGCCGGCACACGGCGGCTCAAGGCGCGGGAGCGGAGGAGCGGGGCTGGCGCAGAGCAAAGCGAGGCGCGGCGGAAACGGGCACAACCGGAAGTGAAGCGAGGCGCGGCGGAAGCGGGCACAGCCGGAGCGAAACTGGCTCGTACACGAGCTGCCGTGGGAGGTGCCGGTGGAGTCCGAGTTTACGTCCGCTTCGGGGCCGCTCAAAACATCCACGTCAGAATCCTCCTCTGGGTCATGGCCCATCCTTCTTTATTTCCCCGTGGGTAGAGCGATCTCTGTATATGGACTCTCTTTTCTTTTTCTTCACTTGTCCGTTGCAACTGTAGCGCGTGCACGCGCGACCTCCTGGTGAGGTGCAGGTTTCGGCCTCCGGCTACACCCAGTGATTTGTTTTATGTGTGATGACGTGGAGCAGCATTAGCTTGGTTGATGGATGTTCTACTGCTTGGAAGTAGTATGAGCAGCCGCCACAATGCACCTTAAGATTTGATGCATCGGCAAAACAGCCTATAGGAAAACGACGATCTTGGCGACTAGTCAATTGATCGCTTGCTAGCCGCAACAGCCACCGAAAAACTTCTTGTATCCCTGATCTCTGGACCGATCAATCTCAGGCAAGTCTTTGACATGCGGCAGAGGTAGCGTATCCGAAGCAATCCTAATCTGTCTTGATCTCAATCTCATCACAGTGTTAGGACTGCCACCGAAATTTATTTTTTAACTTTGATCTGATTTGTTTCGTCGCATAATTTTTCCATCTCAAGCGGCGAACGTGGGAAGGTAACTTTTTTCCGTTGCTGAACCTTTTCTCCTTTCTTTTCAACCTTGTCTAATAAACTCGGAGTCGATGTGGATCCTTCTTGGCTACTCTTCTTCATCTCACGAGCTTCTTGGTCCCTGAAAGATTCCCTCCAAGAACACAACACCACCGTGCATGCCCCATGGTGGGCTCCAACTATCATGGTTTTGTCATGGCATGATGTCCTCGAGAGAACTTAGGCGTGAGGCCATCGCAACTATGTGGCGGCTTGAGAGGGGTTGGTCGGAATCGAGAGACGCGAGTTTACCCAGGTTCGGCCCCTCCGATGGAGGTAAAAGCCTACGTCCTGATTTGTGTATATTGATGATGATGATGATCTCGATTACAAGGGTGCGGGATCGCTACCTCTAATCTCGAGAGCCTCTAATCTGTCTATCTCTAATCACTTGAAGTTATCTGTCTAAGACCTGTCTATTGAGACGTCTAAAAACTTGACCCTCTTGGGGTGACCCGCCCCTCCTTATATAAGTTGAAGGGGCGGTTTACATGTAGAGTCCAAGTCGGATTAAGACTTAACCTATTCTGACTTCCCATCACGGGTTTCTTATTACGGGCTTCTCCCCATGGGCTTCTGAGTTCCAGGCTTCTTATCTCCAGACGGGCGGCTTACAACCGGGCGGTTTATAGCCGGGCGGCTTACAGCCGGGCGGCTTACATCCGGGTTTATCTTCAAGACTCATCTTCAGGGACTCATCTTCAGGGACTCGTCTCTGGGACTTAACTGTCTGCCGGGTCATAACTGTCTGCCGGGTCGTAACTGTCTGGTCTCACCCACCGGGTGTCACCTGCCGGGTCTCACCTGCCGGGTCTCACCCACCGGGTCTCACCTGCCGGGTCTCACCCACTGGGTGTCACCTGCCGGGTCTCACCCACCGGGTCTCCTTATGAGCCGGGCCTTGGTCGTGGGGAATATCCCCAACACACAGTATTGCTATACAAATTCTTTAGGTTTTCCTAACGTTTCATAATTTTTAGAGTTACAGAAGTATAGGTTCTCTATAGATCTTTACAGACTGTTCTGTTTTAGACAGATTCTGTTTTTGTTTGCATAGTTTGCTTGTTTGGATGATAGCACACAATACCTATTATGCAATAATGAAATATTAATCAATTTATAATGGTACCTACAATATTTGTTATGTTGCTTATACTAACCGATCTCACGAAGTTTTCTTGAGTTTTGTGTGATTGAAGTTTTCAAGTTTTGGGTGTTATCACGATTGACGAAGGAATAAGGAGTGGAAAGAGCCTAAGATTGGGGATGCCCAAGGCACCCCAAGGTAATATTCTAGGAAGACTCAAATAAAAATGGGAGAGGCCAAGTGATCCCACCATGATAAAAAATGAAAAAATAAAAAAGGAGAGAAAAAGAGAGAAGGGACTTTGCTACTATCCTTTACCAAACTTGTGCCTCAAACTGGCACCTTGTTCTTCATATAGAGAGTCTCATGTTATGTCATTTTCATATGCTAGTGGGAATTATTTTCATTATTAAAAACTTGGCTTGTATAAAAATGGGAGAGGCCAAGTGAGCCCACCATAATAAAAAAATGAAAAAAATAAAAAAAGGAGAGAAAAAGAGAGAAGGGACTTTGCTACTATCCTTTACCAAACTTGTGCCTCAAACTGGCACCTTGTTCTTCATATAGAGAGTCTCATGTTATGTCATTTTCATATGCTAGTGGGAATTATTTTAATCATTAAAAACTTGGCTTGTATATTCCGATGACGGGTGATACGCATCCAACATATCTATAACTTTTTACTGTGCCATATTGACATATTATCATTCTAGGATACTTTTTGAGTATTTATTTACCAATTTATAATATTTTTGAGCGCTAACCTGTTGACCCAGTGTCCAGTGCCAGTTGTTGTTTTCTGCGTGTTTTTGTCTTTTGTGGTTTATAGTACCAAACGAAGTCCAATTGCCCCGAAACTTTTTTATGATTTTTTCTTGACCAAAAGAAGACCTGGAAGCTTCTGGAGAAGACCAGAGGCCGCACCGTTGGAAATATGCCCTAGAGGCAATAATAAAGTAGTTATTATCATATTTCCATGTTCATGATAAATGTTTATTATCCATGCTGGAATTGTATTGATTGGAAACTTAAATACATGTGTGGGTATATAGACAACACTGTGTCCCTAGTGAGCCTGTAATATACTAGCTCGTTGATCAAAGATGGTCAAGGTTTCCTGGCCATAGACATGAGTTGTCATTTGATAACGGGATCACATCATTAGGAGAATGATGTGATGGACAAGACCCAAACTATAAACGTAGCATATGATCGTGTTAATTTGTTGCTATTGTTTTCTGCATGTCAAGTATCTGTTCCTATGACCATGAGATCATGCAACTCACTGACACCGGAGGAATACCTTGTGTGTATCAAACATCGCAACGTAACTGGGTGACTATAAAGGTACTCTACAGGTATCTCCGAGTGTGTCTGTTGAGTTGGCATGGATCAAGACTGGGATTTGTTGCTCCGTGTGATAGAGAGGTATCTTAGGGCCCACTCGGTAATACAACATCATAATGAGCTTGCAAGCAAAGTGACTAAAGAGTTAGCCACGGGATCTTGTATTACGGAATGAGTAAACAGACTTGCCGGTAACGAGATTGAACTAGGTATGGAGATACCGACGATCGAATCTCGGGCAAGTAACATACCGATGAACAAAGGGAACTGTGTACGAGATTAACTGAATCCTTGACATAGAGGTTCAACCGATAAAGATCTTCATAGAATATGTAGGAACCAATATGGGCATCCTGGTCCCGCTATTGGTTATTGACCGTAGAGGTGTCTCGGTCATGTATACACAGTTCTCGAACCCGCAGGGTCTGCACACTTAACGTTCGGTGATTATTTGGTATTGTTGAGTTATGTATGTTGGTGACCGAAGGTTGTTCGGAGTCCCGGATGAGATCCCCGACATAACGAGGAGCCCCGGAATGGTCCGGAGGTAAAGATTGATATATAGGAAGTTGATGTTCGGGCACCGGAATGGTTTCGGGGTTTGCCCGGGTTTCATCGGGAGTGCCGAAAAGGTTTCGGGGGTCCACTGGGAGGGTCCACCTGCCCTGGATTGCCCCATGGGCAGTGAGAGGGTGCGCACCAGCCCCTGGTGGGATGGCCGCACCTCCCACCAAGGCCCATGCGGCTGGAAGGGCGGGGGGCAAGCCAAAGGGGGCCGCCGGCCATTGCCTTGGGTGGCAAGGCACCCCCTTGGCCGCCGCACCAACCCTAGGGGAAACCCTAGGGTGGCCGCCCCCCTCCTCTCCCCTTATATATATGTGAGGGGAGGGAGGGCTGCACAAACCTTAAGCCATGGCGCAGCCTCTCCCTCCCTCATAGATTGTCTCTTCTCTAGATTGGTTCGGTTTTGCTTAGCGAAGCTCTACCGGATCAGCTCCACCACCACCGCTGCCACGCCGTCGTGCTGCCGGAGAACTCATCTACCTATCCGCCCTCGCTTGCTGGATCAAGGAGGCGAAGAACGTCATCGAGCTGTACGTATGCTGAACGCAGAGGTGTCGTTCGTTCAGCACTAGATCGTGATAGGATCGCGGGACGAATTGCCATTTGGATCGCGAAGACATTCGACTACATCAACCGGGTTTCTTAATGCTTCCCGCTTAGCGATCTGCAAGGGTATGTGGATCCACTCTATCCTCTCGTAGATGGTCATCTCCTAGATTGATCTTGGTTAAGCGTAGGAATTTTTTTGTTTCCCATGCAACGTTCCCCAACAGTGGAATCATGAGCTAGGTCTATGCATAGATGACATCACGAGTAGAACACAAAGGAGTTTGTGGGCATTGATATTCAGATTACTTCCCTCCTTAGTCTTTTCTTGATTCAACGATATTGTGGGATGAAGCGGCTCAGACCAACCTTACTCGTCCACGTACGAGAGACCGGTTCCATCGACTGACATGTAACTTTGTTGCATACGATGGCTGGCGGGTGTCTGTCTCTCCCACCTTAGTTGAATCGGGTTCGACAAAGGCGGTCCTTGTAGAAGGTGAAATAGCAACTTGTTTATCACCGTTGTGGTTTTGCGTAGGTAAGAATCGTTCTTGCTAGATACCCATAGCAGCCACGTAAAACATGCAACAACAAATTAGAGGACGTCTAACTTGTTTTTGCACAGTATGTTGTGATATGATATGGCCAGAAATATGATGTGTTATATGTGATGTATGAGATGATCATGTTTTGTAATAGTTTATATCGACACGCATGTCGATGAGTACGGCAACCGACAGGAGCCATAGGGTTATCTTTAATTAATTTGTGTCATTTGCTTTACTTTATCGCTATGAGTTAGCAATAGTTGTAGAAGCAATAGTTGGAGCGACAACCTCATGACGACACGTTGATGGAGATCAAGATGATGGAGATCATGGTGTTATGTCGGTGATGATGGAGATCATGCTGGTGCTTTAGAGATGGAGATCAAAAGCACAAGTTCATGGCCATATCATGTCACTTATGATTTGCATGTGATGTTAATCCTTTTTATGCATCTTATTTTGCTTAGGACGACGGTAGCATTATAAGGTGATCCCTCACTAAATTTCAAGATAAAATTGTGTTCTCCCCGAGTGTGCACCGTTGTGAAAGTTCATCGTTTCGAGACACCACGTGATGATCGGGTGTGATAGACTCTACGTTCGCATACAACGGGTGCAAGCCAATTGTCATCAAGTGAATTCAACGATAAATATGCAACATAATATACGACGTCGGACCGCGTAGAGAAAGAGATAGCAAATAGAAGCAACATAAACATAGTTAACAAAATTCATCGTACCGAAACTAACTAACTAGAGTGCGGTAGCGTTTACATCTAATAGTTACGTCGTATATATAAATTCCAAGTTTCGGTTGTAGAGAAAGTAAAACCAAACAAACACAATGTCATCGTTAATTTAAGCAGTGCACTTGTGCCATCCTTCCATATCCGGGAGGATGCACCCAAGCTTGTTGAACGACATGATGTCCTGATGTAGTAGGGCTATGCGGGTGTTGTCGGTGCACTAGTACAGGGGTACCCAGTGCCCCTGACTTATGCACAAGCAGTAGGAGCAAAAACGCGGCGAATGATCAAGACCAGACTCCAGCATGCTCAAAGCGACATCCCAAGCCTGGACTGCAACGCGCCAAGCACGTCCCCAACGCTTGACGGGGACCAAGACATGCACATCTTCCAGAAGACCCGGCATGCCACTCCCCGGCAGGCGTGAGCCAACCAGCCACCGTTCCACCGCATCGCTATGCCCGTCACTTATCGATGCGGTGTCGAGCCCGCATGCGGCTAATCAGCTCTCGCTAAGCATGTGGCGACACATCGGAATGCAAGTTATGCTTGGTTGACACCCGCCCTACAGCGTGTCAAGACCATAAGCAACGACCGGCCAAGCAGTGGCAAGAGCTTGCCGGGGATGCACCCCCGAGCGCTACCTAGGTAGGTAATCATGGCATTTTGTCCTAAATGCCAGAGTTAGGTACGTATGATAGCTCTGCTTAGCTATCTAGTCAATAGATACTGACTGTTTTGCCATTGTGGTAACCCCTTGCACTATAAAAGGAGGCCCAAGGCAACCTAGCTCAGGGTTGGCGATTCGGACCCTCGAACACTTGTACTCGCGTAGCAGCTCTTTCCCCGATAGCAGTCCTTGCCGGGGTTAGGCGTTGAGCGTTCTTCGTGTTCCTCCAATCAATCCACCAAAAAGCGGTAGGGTTTTACGCTTAGCAGCGGCCCAAACCTGGGTAAAATGCCTGTGTCCTAATCGTCGCGCCGTCTCATGCTCTCCGCTCTTCGTGCAACGTGACCCCCCTTGCCGACCCACAAGGGACCTCTGGTCCCATAGGTGATCGTGAGCATCCGTGCCCCGATAGGTGTGGACGTCACGCCGCGATATTGGACCGCCATAGAACATCCCATTCTCTTCAATGACGTCTTTCATGATGATCGACACAATTTCCTGCTGGATGCGGTAGAAGTCATTTCGTAGTCGATGATCCGGTATGGTTTCTAAGGCTTCATGTCGGTGTAATGAACAGGGGGTGTCCATTACCCCTGGACATGCACCGGCAAGTTGCAGCCTCCAGGCGGGAAAGGCATGGCTGAGAAGACATCCACTCATAGAACACAGAAGGGTTTTCTGGCAAGGACTACTTGCCGGGAACAACGCCAAGCCTGTCGGGGGGCCACAGGCTCCGGCAGGGCCTCAAGCCCTTGCCATAGAGACAAACGCACCCGGGGTAGAAGACATACCTTTAGTCCTTGCTGTCGAGCCTCAGGCTCTAGCATGGGCACAACACTTTGTTGCGCATCACCGGCAAGATCAGAATTTCCGGGAAGCAAGCCTTCCTGGGAGGAGACCTCCAGGCAGGACACCGAGAAGACCCGATGTTGGACTCCCGGCAAGATGCTTGCCGGAGGACAACTGGGAACAAGCACAAGACTATCAAGAAGGCGTTCAAGCCGATGATCAGAAGACCGAAGGCTAGGCGCCCGGCAAGATCTTGTCGGGCTGGCCCGTCGAGCCCTGGCAAGATCCCGCCACCCTGCCACCGCTCCAGCGCAGCGACCAGCCTGTCAGATGAGGTTTATCCTCCTGGACGCGTGTCATGGCATCTGCGGCGGATGGGCTTAAGCGGTGCTGATGGGATGGCCCCTTTTTCCGTCCCCAAGAAGCTAAGGGACACCTGGACAGAGCATTTAATGCGTTTGTCCTGAGTCGTCAGTATTAGGTATGATAGCACTGTAGCAACTTTACACCTCTTGTACTTCGCCACTGTTGGTGACCCCTTCGACATATAAAAGGAGGCCCAAGGCGTAGGTACGGAGGGGGGGGGGGCTTCTGGCTTAGAGAGGGGGGAGGACCTTCTGGCCCGTTCTGCATGCGTAGCAGCTGTGTACTGTCATCACATAGCGCTCGTGAAGATTGGGCATAAACACATCCAATACAACTAAAGCAGGAGTAGGGTTTTACGCTTCTCAGCGACCCGAACCTGGGTAAAAATCCCTCGTGTTGATCGTTGGATCTGCTCTTTGTGCAAGACTTTCTCCCTGCCGAACCGTAATGGGATCCTCTCGATACCATAGGTGTCATACGCCGACATCTTTGGCGCGCCAGGTAGGGGCGAAAGGTTGCGCGAACCTGATCTAGCGGTCAGCGCATCAGCTTCATCGTCCATGGCGACTTCGCTCTACTTACAGAAAGCTAAGTCCTAAAGCTTTGATTGCTTTTTGTTGTGTAGCCTTATCCTTGATGGTAGTTTTGTATAACCTGTGCGCGAGGGAGCGCTCTGGAAACACTCTGCGCTCCTGGTTGTTTTGGGTCCGCCCAACAACACAGATGCAGCTGCATTTGTCTCTAGAGTGTTAAGCTCCTGAAGAGGCGGCGTTCTTGATAGGCTGCTAGACAGGACCCGATCCTAAGCGCCATCGACCAGAACGTGCGCATCCGGGGAGTATTCCCACAAGCGTAGGGATTCATTGTACAAAAATGCAATTGTTCAAGGAAAAGGCTCGATGAGTTTTATTTTTGGATTTCTGCGTAAACCCGTATGCTGAGGAGCCTCCCCGAGTTAGTTGCGCTCCTAGTCGCCTCGAGTCCGCTCGGCGATATGAGCAGCTGCACTAAGGCTGGGAAGGTAAACCTTTTCGGGAGGCGGCGTTCCCAGCAAGCTGCTAAGGATCCGTTCCTCAAAGCGCTGCTGACTGGATCGTGCGCACCGGAAAGTGTTCCGGCGAGCAAGGGAACATTCGACAGAAGTCGAGATTGCAGCAAATTAATCATAAACCAGAAGCTAATTAACTTGTTGTGCTAAAATGCTGTCGTGGGATTACATGCCCAATCAGTGTTGCAGGAATACACATGGAAGGCAGGCTCGGGGGCTAGCAGCGTCCTAGAGAGTAACCTTCTAGAGAGCCTGCCGGTCGTCACCACGACCGCGGCCTCGATATGCGAGATGCACAGCAGGAAAAGCTAAGTTACAAAAACCTGTGACAATTACATTTCTTTTGCTGTCCTCGCTTGCTCCTTGCACCTACATGCAAAGGAGCCTTCCCGGGGCCAATAGCGCCCCTAGTTGTCTCTAGTCCGCTCGACAACTTAGGCGGCTACACAGACACCGGGAAGGTAAACGTTTCCGGGAGGCGGCGTTCCCGGCAAGCTGCTAAGGACCCGTTTCCTCCAAGCGCTGCCCACTGGAGCGTGCGCACCAGAAAGCTTTTCGGCAAGCATGGGCCATCTTGATTGATTTTTCGACCTTGTACATTAATCTGCACGCGAAGGAACCTTGTCGTGGTGAGCCCGCGCTCTAGTTTCGCCTCGAGTCGGCTCGGCAAACTTAGCAGCTGCATTCTGACCCGGCAAGTCACCTTGCCGGCGGCGGCGTTTCCAGCAGGCTGCTAAAGTCCCGCACCTAGCGCTCGCGGCAAACGTGCGCACCGGCAAGGTTTCCAGACAGCGTAGGATATAAGATATATGCAAGGACGGAATGAATCAAGAGGGGAGCAACATTCATATGTTGCATACATAAAGATTGGCTTGACTAAGATTAATTATTCCTTTACATGCGCCATTGCAGCAAAACCGAGAAAGCCAAGGGCGCCATGCTGGAGGCCGGCAAGACGGCAGTGAGGCATTCACAGTAGACGGCGGCGACAACAGGGATGACTGCACGAATCGAGCACCCCACCTGCAGTACCCTTTATGGGGAAGGGTCGGGGGCTGGCTCTTCGTCGCACGGCGTGGCACTCCCTTTCGGGCACACAACTCCCGCTGCCGTCCTGCTCTGTCTGCCCACGCTGCCGGCAAGCCCAAGGTTTGGCAAACCGCAAGCTCTCTTGCATCATCATCAGCGTGCAGTTAAAGTCATGAGTGACGGTTACTTCTCGCCGCGCGTGTACCGGTGCATGTTTTTGGGCCTAGCCCAGACAACACTGTGCACGCTTGTCCGGCCCAGGCCCGGGGGCTCCTGTCGGTGTAATGAACAGGGGGTGTCCATTACCCCTGGACATGCACCGGCAAGTTGCAGCCTCCAGGCGGGAAGGGCATGGCTGAGAAGACATCCACTCATAGAACACATAAGGGTTTTCCGGCAAGGACTACTTGCCGGGAACAACGCCAAGCCTGCCGGGGGGCCACAGGCTCTGGCAGGGCCTCAAGCCCTTGCCGTAGAGACAAACGCACCCGGGGCAGAAGACATACCTTTAGTCCTTGTTGTCGAGCCTCAGGCTCCAGCATGGGCACAACACTTTGTTGCGCATCACCGGCAAGATCAGAATTTCCGGGAAGCAAGCCTTCCTGGGAGGAGACCTCTAGGCAGGACACCGAGAAGACCCGATGTTGGACTCCTGGCAAGATGCTTGCCGGAGGACAACTGGGAACAAGCACAAGACTATCAAGAAGGCGTTCAAGCCGATGATCAGAAGACCGAAGGTTGGGCGCCCGGCAAGATCTTGCCGGGCTGGCCCGTCGAGCCCCGGCAAGATCAGCTCCCGGCAAGATCCCGGCACCCTGCCACCGCTCCAGCGCAGCGACCAGCCTATCAGACGAGGTTTATCCTCCTGGACGCGTGTCATGGCATCTGTGGCGGATGGGCTTAAGCGGTGGTGATGGGACGGCCCCTTTTTCCGTCCCCAAGAAGCTAAGGGACACCTGGACAGAGCATTTAATGCGTTTGTCCTGAGTCGTCAGTATTAGGTATGATAGCACTTTAGGAACTTTACACCTCTTGTACTTCGCCACTGTTGGTGACCCCTTTGACATATAAAAGGAGGCCCAAGGCGTAGCTACAGAGGGGGGGGGGCTTCTGGCTCAGAGAGAGAGGAGGAGCTTCTGGCCCGTTCTGCATGCGTAGCAGCTGTGTACTGTCATCACATAGCGCTCCTGAAGATTGGGCATAAACACATCCAATACAACTAAAGCAGGAGTAGGGTTTTACGCTTCTCAGCGGCCCGAACCTGGGTAAAAATCCCTCGTGTTGATCGTTGGATCTGCTCTTTGTGCAAGCCTTTCTCCCTGCCAAACCGTAAAGGGATCCTCTCGATCCCATAGGTGTCGTACGCCGACACTTCGGCCCATTTCTTGATATGGGCATCAGATGAAGATGACATGCGAAGTGACTGTTGATCCCTTCTGTACTCCGGCATTAGATGGATGATGTAGAATCCATCCTTATTACTTGTTGTTGGTCGCTGGACGCAATAGAAGTCAGTCTTATGGCTGAAACACACCGTGCCCCTAAATGTCTTCTTGAATTGGATGTTGCCACCCCGCACGCTGAAGCCTAGGAGAGCTCTGTCCAGAATATACTTGATGTGTGTGTAATCTTTCTTCTGTATGGTCATGGATGGGTCCAAATATAGAGCGTGACAGCAACGCGGGTAAAGAACGATGAGAATGTCGCTCTTGTGGCTGCGCAAAATAAATACACGATCAAGTTAGTGTTCATGCGTGCAAGTAATGATTGAAATGCACGAAAGGATGTATGTGCTATAGTGCCTATCCGCGGATGACTTACGTGGGATGATAAGGTACGAGAATCTCTTCCTTGTCCTAATTGTTGACCATGAACACTTCGATTTACTCCGTCGCATATTTACGGTTAGCTTCGTCGATTGACAAGAAGCCCTCACACATGTAGTACGGGTCTGTGACGTGGCTTGAGACTGCGTCGGTATTTCCCCAAAGAGGAAGGGATGATGCAACACAGCTACGGTAAGTATTTCCCTTAGTTATGAAACCAAGGTTATCAAACCAGTATGAGAACAACGCAACACTATGTAAATGGTACCTGCACACAAACAACAAATACTTGCAACCCGACGCGTAAGAGAGGTTGTCAATCTCTCCACGGTAAAAACATAGATTAGATTGTAGTAGATTGGATAAATAGATCGCACAAGAACACAAAATAAAAGAACCAAATAAAAAGTGCAGAAAGGTATTTTTGGGTTTCTGGAATAATACATCTGAAAGCAAAAGCGGCAAAAGATAGATTAGAAAGCAATATGTTGAAAGAGTAGACCCATGGCCGTAGGTTTCACTAGTGGCTTCTCTCATGAGTGTAGCACATGGTGGGTGAACAAATTACTGTTGGGCAATTGATAGAAGATCAAATAATCACGACGATATCGAAGGCGATGATCATTATATAGGCATCATGTCCAAGATTAGTAGACCGAAATGATTCCGCATCTACTACTATTACTCCACACATCGACCGCTATTCAGCATGCATCTAGTGTATTAAGTTCATGGAGAAACAGAGTAATGCAATAAGAACGATGACATGATGTAGACAAGATCTATTCATGTAGGAATAGACCCCATCTTGTTATCCTTAATAGCAACGATACATGTGTGCCTCGCTGCCCCTTCTGTCACTGGGAGAGGACACCGCAAGATCGAACCCATCACAAAGCACCTCTTCCCATGGCAAGAAAAATCGATCTAGTTGGCCTAACTAAACCAAAGATTCAAAGAAGAAATACGAGGCTATAAGTAATCATGCATATAAGAGATCAAAAGAAGACTCAGATAATATTCATGGATAGAAACTGATCATGAACTCAAAATTCATCGGATCCCAACAAACACACAGCAAAAAGTCATTACATCAAATAGATCGCCAAGAGACCATTGTATTGAGAATCAAAAGAGAGAGAGAAAGCCATCTAGCTACTGCCTACGGACCCGTAGGTCTATGGTGGACTACTCACGCATCATCGAAGAGGCACCAATGAGGATGATGAACCCCTCCGTGATGGTGTTAGATTGGATCTCGCGGTTCTAGAACTTGCGGCGAATGGAAGTATTTTTCGTCGACTCCTCTATGGTTTCTGGCATATTTGGGTATTTATAGAGCTCAGAGACGGTGGAGGGGACTCCCGAGGCAACCACAACCCACGAGGGCGCGCCGGGGCCCTCTGGCGCGCCCTGGTGTCTTGTGGGCCCCATGGTCCTCCTCCCAGGTATTTCTTTAGCTCCCTGGATGTCTTCTGGTCTAAAAAAATCTCTAAAAAGTTTCGTCGCGATTGGACTCCGTTTGGTACTGATATTCCGCGAAGTAAAAAACAAGCAAAAAACAACAACTGGCACTTGGCACTATGTCAATAGGTTAGTCCCCAAAAATGATATAAAGTTGCTATAAAATGATTGTAAAACATCCAAGAATGATAATGTAACAGCATGGAACAATAAAAAATTATAGATACGTTGGAGACGTATCAGCATCCTCAAGCTTAATTCCTACTCGTCCTCGAGTAGGTAAATTATAAAAACATAATTTTTGATGTGGAATGCTGCCTCTCATGTTCATCACATATTCTTTTCTTTTGTAGCATGGACATTTAGACTTTTAGATGGTTCAAAGCAATAGTCTAGTTTTGACATAAAGACTTTAATACTCAAGCATGCCAACAAGCAAACATGTCTTTCAAAATATCAACACTTAAGAAAGTTATCCCTAGCCCATCATGCTCAATCATTGATCCATTCATGAAACACACTCAAATATTAACTACACCCAATGCACAAGTATGATCATAGTGCCCCCTAGTTGGTGCTTTATAAGAGAGGATGGAGACTCAAATTAATAATAAAAATTGCATAAAGTAAATAGATAGGCCCTTCACAGAGGGAAGTAGGGATTTGTAGAGGTGCCAGAGCTCAAAGCTTAAATTGAGTGAGAAAAATATTTTGGGTGGCATGCCTTTCCTGTCACCGAAAACGACCAAGTAGTTCTCAATACTTTCCATGCTAGATACATGATAGGTGGTTCCCAAAAATAAGTAAAGTTTATTCCTTTTTCCACCATTCTTTCACAATCCATGGCTAGCCGTATCCACAGTTTCCTTCCATACCAACACTTTCCAAGGAATTTATTATTTGACAATATAAAGTAAATTCCTTTTTCATTTCGGGACTGGGCATCCCTATTACCACCGTGCTCTCGTGCAATGACAAGTGAATAAACACTCATCTTGAGAATAACACATCTAGCATGGTAAAATATTGGACACCCCCTACCGTTTCATGAGTGGTACGAGCACACAAAAAGGAAATTCATTTTGAAAATTAGAGATGGCACATACAAATTTGCTTGGAACGGCAGGGAAATACCGCATATAGGTAGGTATGGTGGACTCATATGACAAAACTGGGTTTAAGGATTTTGGATGCACAAGTAGTATTTCTACTTAGTACAAGTGGAGGCTAGCAAATAGATTGAGAAGCAACCAACCAAGAAACGAAAATTCACATAAACGGGCATTGAGCATAACTAACACCGAATAATGCACCATAAGTAGGATGTAGTTTCATTGCATAACTATTGACTTTCGTGCTTGCATAGGGAATCACAAACCTTAACACCAATATTCTTACTAAAGCATAATTACTCACCAACATGACTCACATATCACTATCATCATGTCTCAAAACTATCACAAGGAATCAAGTTTAATTTGTCCAATGATATTCATGAAAGTTTTATTATATCCCTCTTGAATATCTATCACTTTGGGACTAGTTTCATATATTGCCATTGCTTTTGACAAGCTCAAATAAATTTAAGTGAGGAACATGAGCATAAAATTTCATCTCTCAAAATAGTATAAGTGAAGCATGAGAGAATTTCTTCAAAGTTTACTAACTCTCAAATTTATCTAAGTGAAGCATGAGAGTATTTCTTCAAAAATTTAAAGCACGCTGTGCTCAAAAAGATATAAGTGAAGCACTAGAGCAATTCTATAGCTCAATTTTTTTTAAGTGAAGCATATAGAGCAATTCTAAAGAATCATAGCATAATTTTGGCTCTCTCAAATAGGTGTGTCCAGCAAGGGTACTTGTGACAAACTAAAAAGCAAATCAAGCAAAGACTCAAATAATACAAGACGCTCCAAGCAAAACTCATGATATGTGACGAATAAAAATATAGCTCCAAGTAAAATACCGATGGTCGTTAGAAGAAAGAGGGGATGCCACTCGGGGCATCCCCAAGCTTAGTTGCTTGTTTCTCCTTGGATATTATCTTGGGGGTTCTATAGCATCCCCAATCTTAGGCTCTTTTCACTCCTTATTCCTCCATCCATCATGATCTCACCCAAAACTTGAAAACTTCAATCACACAAAACTCAACAAAACCTTCGTGAGATCCGTTAATAAAGCAAATCACAACTCTAAGTACTGTTGCAAACCCATTCATATTTTATTATTGCATTTTACCTACTGTATTATAACTTTGCCATGGCTTATACCCTTCAATACAAACCATAGATTCATCAAAACAAGCACACAATGCAACGAAAACAGAATCTGTCAAAAACAGAGCAGTCTGTAGTAATATGTACTCTAACCATACTTCTGTAACTCTAAAAATTCTGAAAAATTAGGAAAACGTAAATAATTTGTATAGAAATACTGTGCTAAAATGTCAGCTCATTATCAAGCTCCAGTAAAAAAATGAAAATTCCTGCACTGGAGTCAAAGTTTCAGTTTCAGATTCAGCACTGTTTTTACTCATCTTGTGAATCATCCTAAAGGCTTTACTAGGCATAAACACCAATTAAAACATAAAAAACACAATAATAATAGTAGCATAATTATGTCAACACTCAAAAACAGAAAGAAAAGGTAAAAATAAATTTATTCATTGGGTTGCCTCCCAACAAGCGCTATCGTTTTACGCCCCTAGCTAGGCATAATGCATAGATTCAAGTGTTGTCATCTTTAGTTTTCGCTCCATAGGATGCTCTCATGATTGATTCATATGGTGGCTTAATTATTGTTCTAGGGAAGTGTTCCATACCCTTTCTTAGTGGAAATTGAAATCTAATATTGCCTTCTTTTATATCAATCACGACACCTATAGTGCGTAAAAACGGTGTACCGAGTATAATGGGACAAGACGGATTGCAATCAATATCAAGAAAAATAAAATCTATGGGCACATAGTTCCTTTTTGCAAGAATAAGAACATCATTAATTCTTCTCAAAAGCTTTTTAATAGTAGAATCCACCAAGTGCAAATTAAGAGAACATTCTTCAATATTGGTAAGACCAAGCACATCACATAGAGATTTCAGAATCGTGGAAACACAAGCACCCAAATCATATAAATCAAAGCACTCATTAATTTTAATCTTGACTTTAATGGTAGGTTCCCATTCGTCATGTAATTTTCTAGGAATCGAAATCTCTAACTCCAACTTTTCTTCAAAAGATTTCATCATGGCATCAACAATATGTTTAGTAAAAGCTTTATTTTGTTCATAAGCATGAGGTGAGTTTATCATGTATTGCAGCAAAGAAATACATTCAATCAAAGAGAAAATATCATAATTAAAATATTTGCAATCCAAAATAGTGGCCACATCACTAGTTAAATTTTGACATCTTCGAACCCACTTTCATCAATTTTTTCATCAAGATTTTCACCCTCCAAACCATTGGGACGCCTTCTAGCCAAAGTTGAATCTAATTCAGTCCCTTTATCATCAATTTTAATATTACTAAACAAGGAATCAATAGAATAAACACCAATCACTTTAAGATCTTCATCATTTTTATGGAAGCAATCACTAGAAAACGCTTTTTCTAAGAATTCTCTTTTAGCTCTAAGCATGGCGGTTCTTTTTTTACTTTCATCCATAGAAACATATAAAGCTTTAATTGGTTCATCAATCTTATGTGCAAAATCTTTCAACTTGAGATTTTCTACATTATGGGAAATTCTATCAATGCTTCAAGACATATCATCAATCTTATTCAACTTTTCTTCTATCGTAGTATTGAAGACTTTTTGAGCATTGGTAAATTCTTTAATATTAATCTCAAGATCAGAGGGGTTCCTATTATGGTTGTAAGAAGAATTACCATAGGAATTACCATAATTATTATAGGAATTTCCAGGAAAAGGCCTCGGATGAAAATTACCTCGATAAGCATTGATATTAAAATTGTTTCACGAGATGAAATTCACATGTACGGAATCACTATTTTGCTCAATGCAAGTAGACAAAGGCACATCATTAAGATCAACAGGAGCATTTTTACTAGCAACCAACTTCATAAGAGCATCAACTTTTTCACTCAAAGTACAAATTTCTTCAACCGAATTGACTTTTTTACTAGTAGGTGCTCTTTCAGTATGCCATTGTGAATAATTTACCATAATATTATCTAGCAATTTAGTAGCTTAACCCAAATTAATTTCCATAAAAGTACCTCCCGCGGCGGAATCTAAAATATTCCGAGAGACAAAATTCAATCCCGCATATTTTTTTTGTATGATCATCCAAAGATTTAAACCATGAGTAGGACAATTTCTTAGCATCAGTTTCATTCTTTCCCAAGATTGTGCAACATGTTCATGCTCAAGTTGCTTAAAATTCATTATTTGAGTTCTAAGGGAAATAATTTTCACGGGAGGAAAAACCTTAGTAATAAAAGCATCCTTGCACTTATCCCAAGAATTGATACTATTGCGAGGCAAAGAAGAAAACCAAATTTTTGCACGATCCCGCAAGGAGAAAGGAAATAATTTCAACTTCACTATATCATTATCCACATCTTTTTTCTTTTGCATATCACACAATTCTACGAATGTGTTTAGATGGGACGCGGCATCCTCATTAGGAGTACCGGAAAATAGATCTTCCATGACAAGATTCAACAAAGCGACATTAATATCACAAGACTCTGCACTAGTGGCGGTGTAGCGGCCCGACTCAAAATGAGTCAAGCCTCTGTGTGTCAGTGCTATCCCTGGATCAGTATGCTGGCACACACAGTACATCAATGTATATATCAAAGTGCAATCACATGTAAATAACGTAAAACTGCTATATACCTCTTAAATCTCAGCGGAAACGGGTCAACGAGAGTGGAGTCCCAATAAACACCAACGGCAGGTTGAGTGTAGACCGTAACCCTGAATCGTACTCTTACTCGTCGTAGAAAAGTATCTACAACATAAGACGTTGCAGCCGTGTAGGTCAGTACATTGAATGTACCGGCAAGATCACCAAAGAATAAAATGATAAAGACTATTCTATATGCAAAAGGCTTTGTCGCTCTATGTCTGAGTTTTTGCAGAAAAGCTGGTTTTTATTTTCAAACGGAATATCACTATAAAAGTTGGTTGTTAATGAGATGGTTCCACCAGCCAATTCTCATGTCCCAAAATAATTAATAGACCCACTCATCAATAATTAATTAATTGTGTTGAGACTGGCTGATAGTATCGTCTCCGGTGCTCATGTTGTCCGTAACCGGGGACACGGCTAATCGATTAGTTTGACATTGTGCAGAGTTTTGTACACTTTACCCACAAGATTTGATCCCTCTCGTTGTGTCCTCGCACTGCCTGGTGTTTGAGAACGAGACGATCGAAACATGGTCTTCCAAAGCGATCCTCCGGTAGAAAGTCAGTGCCCATCCAATCCTACCGTCCTTCTACATCTCGTAGCAATCTGACCTACCAGAGTCACCACTAAGGTTAACCAAGCCATAGCCCATATTGACTTGCGGTTGCACACGCATGCTTTCTGGCCTTGAAGTATCCATCCATCTCTTTGAGCCTGGGTGGTATTCCGTCGGGATGACCACAGGTAGATACCAGGATTCCCGGGCATAACCAAGATAGATATCAGGCTGCCAAATGCATGTCCAATCCACCCAGAGGTATATTGAGTCCTTGAAGTCTTGAAGTCTTGATCATCATGTAGGTCTTGAAATAATTAATTAACCTCACAACACTCCTGAACCTCACAACCAAACCCCGTCTACTAAAGCGTAGCAATTGTGAAGTAATGTCCCTTCCCGGGCAATGGTAACATGGTGTTGGGTTTTTCCTACCTCATGATACTACCACAAGTTCAAGCTCAATATCCTACTGGATGTATGATCGAGAGATTGATTCTAATGCAAATAAAACATAGGTAATGTAAGATGATCAAAGTGAACTTGCCTGTACTGTTGATGAAGATAATACCGCTCTCAGAAAATAACTTGATAGAACTATTCGTCACTATCCGATGAAATCTATATAATCAAACATTGCACTCATATAAGCAATCATACTAGCAATTAATACTAATAATCAAAAAGCAACACAAAAACCAAACACAAAAGTGTTGTGTTGAAGGAAATACTTAAGACAAAAGTTAAAACAACAAGACTTCATCAAATCAACCGAGGGTAGTTTTCCAACAAATAATCTAATTTTCAAATGCAACAAAACAAGAATAAAGCAAAATCTAACAAAAGTATTTTGGTAAAACATTTTACTAGCAAAAGAATTATTTTTGAAGAACAACTAAGAACTATGAAAACAATACACTAAACAACATAAGTTTTTGCCTAATAAACTTAACAACAAGAAAAACAATAAAATACTAAAATAACAGAAACAAAAATATGAAGCAAGGAATTTACAGAAACTATTTTCTCCTAAAACTTTATTAGCAAAAATGAACTAATTGAAAAGCTTTTATTAAACACTTCCTATGACCCAAACAATGTTAACCTAGTATTAAACCACCAACAATTTCAACTATAATACAAATTGTTTTCTGGTCTAAACTAAAGTTAACAGAAAATAAAATTTATAAAACAATTTATAGAAATAATTTCCAAATAGGAAATCAAACTAGCAATGAAATCAATTTGCAAGTTATAATTTAACTAGAATTGATTTCATGCAATCAAAAATAATAAATAATAAATAAAAATAATCTTTGTTAAAGTACTACTGCTAAATAACAGGAACCAAAGTAAAACTTGTGAACTAATACTAAAGAAAACAAATTAAAAACATTTAAAACAAAAGAAATATAAATAAACCTATAAAGAACTAAAACAGAATCTGTTTTGCTTGAAACCCTAATTTAAAATATTCTAAAAATTCTCAAATTGATCAGGGTGATAAAAATAACTAATACAAACCAGTAGAAAAAAGAATCACTGAAAAATATTTTTTTAAACTCAAGTTATCCACAAAACAAAATTTAAATCAAATCTCTTTGAATTCAAATTAAAATTTTCAAACATGGTCAAACTTGATATCTACAGAAACTAGGAAAAATTTGTGACCTAATGCAAAAAGAATCAGCTAAAAACTCTAAATATCATAAAAGATAAAGCAAAAACAAAAACAAAACTATTCTGTAATTGAAACAGAAAACAGAAATAAAGAAAAAACTAACTAACGGACACTAGCTACGTGGCAGAGCCTTATTGGCCAGGTGTGCGGGCTCGGGGAGTAACCGAGCGGTGGCCGATCTCTACCGCGTACCGATTTGTTTTACAAAACTTCTAATCTGCGCCGTTGGTCTAGATCGAATGGCTGGAGATGATCCCGGCGACTTACAGAGAGGTGGGGAACTCCGGCGATGTCTGAGGCGGCGGCGCCTCGGAGTTGATGCAGGCGAGTTCTCCGGTGGTCGAGGAGAACGGGGAAGACGACCAGGTGACGGCGGCGAGCCTCCGGTGAAGATTGGTGGCGTCGGGGAGGGTTGGGGGCGTCGGCGTCGAGCGCTACGAGCTCGTGAAGCTTCGGGAGCTTGGGTGGAAGTCCGATGAGGTGGTGCGGCGGCGGTGGTGCGTGGAGAGGGGGAAATCGGGGTGGAACGGGTGCGGCAGGGTTTCCTCTATTTATAGGGGGGGGGGGTCAGGAGCGAGGGGGAGGAAGGGAATCGGCGGATCCGTCGCGGATCCGGTCTGCTCCGACGAGGAAAGGAAAGGGGAGGGAGGAAAGAATGAGGCGACCGCGACGGGATACAGACGGGCGGTGGGTCCCGCGTGTCGGCGAGGAAGAGAGAGGGTGAGAGCGATCGGGTGACCGATTCGATAACGATTCGGGATCGGGAGGGAAGATCTGGGCCGAACCTTCCAAATGGGCCACGGTGGATTTTCCTATTTAAGCGAATTTTCCTTTTAATAAAACAAACGAAAACCAAAAGCTAAATAAAAGTAAAACTAAAATACTTTTATCTAGACATATTATATATCAAAATGACCAGAAAAATAAGCTCTAAAAGATGAACATATATTCAAGGTCAAACAAAAATCTCACAAACTCCAATAATTCAAACAGTGTTGCCGTTGCAAATAAAATGCAAATAAAATATTTTAAAAATACCAAAATGATTTCAAATTCACTTTTCTACATTTTTATATTGAAGGGAATCATTTTACCCTTTTTTCCATGCATTTTATTTTTGGAGAAAAATAAATTTTGAAAACCACTTCAAAAATGGCTTTGAATCCTATTATGAAATATTTTCCAAATATTTTTCTGAGTTTTACAATTTCAAATATAATTCAAACTTGCCCCTGTTTTGGAGTGTCATATTGCTCCTCTCAAGATTTTAAATTTGGGCAAATTGATTTGAATTCAAACTTTGAAATAGAACCTAGTATGGAATGAATTCCAAAAAGAAAGTTTTTAGTAGTTTTCAAAATCAAAATTTCAAATCCTTTATTTGAAGAAGTCATGTCATCTCCTCTCACTGATTTGAGTTGGATGAATTTGAATTCAAAAGCAAAGGGGGAAAGTCATGTTATTCCCTCTCATTCAAAAGTTTCAATTCTTTTTTAAAATTTCACCCAATTTCATTCACTCAATCAAACAATCAATCATTCAATTTACTAATATAACATTCCAAAATTTGGGATGTTACAAACCTACCACACTTAAAATGAATCTCGTCCTCGAGATTCGATGAGGCTAGAAAGAAAAGGTTAGGGTTTGGGGGTCTTGTAGCAAATCCATTTTCCTGGAAAGTGTGGGGCTACCACACTTTAAATGAGAGTTACTGGCCCCTCAATATCATGACAATCCTCTAGGGTCTTTGGCAATATTTGCCTCTTCACATTCTCCACAATAACTCCTTTGTTGATGTTCTTCATAACGTTTCCTTCAAATTCCAGTGTTCCTTGGTCAATACAAAGTTCTTCCGTTACCGGGTCTTCTTAACTGACAAGTCTCATGATCATTCTAAATAACTTATCGATGATCTCATGGTGGTCTACCATTAGTGGTTATCCTGCAGTGAAATGGGTCTTGGCTTCATTCCTCACCGTAAAATTTCCTCCGTGTGACAACAGCTGCCAAGTACGAGGGGTCTTCATCATACCATTCTAAGGCTTAAAAAAAAGCTTCAAAGAACGTCGTCTCTTTACTATGGGTAAGTCACTCAGATTTACCATTCCGAATAGCAAGAGGAAATGATAAGAGTAAGTCGTCATGGTGATCAATCCATTCTGCGCCCAAATCATTACTCTGTATAAGGTTTAGCGAATCTCGTATTCTAACACTTGGGCTTTCTCACAAGCGTTGCAGAATTTTCCTTGTCCACAAACAAAGTTCGGATAATTCCATTGATTCTGCAAGCTGAACAAAACATCTATCATTTCTTCACAACTCTCAGGTTTACGTATGCTCCTAAGAAAAACGTCTGCTGACTAGTCAAAGCTTCTTCCAAGTTCCTTCCTTCATAAGGGTATTGCTTGATCCTTATCAATCTCGAGGTCTGTGAGTTGTGACTCACTTGAATACTTGAACAGCTTTAACTCACCCTTGGGGTTACTAGTGTTTCATATTCCAACATTACCTTCAATTCCATTCCATCATTCTTTCAGGGTAATAAATCACAGACTTATTCTTGTCTAGGATCCATTCTGTGGAATTCCTTTTTTCCTTTCCATTGGTCTATTTACCAATTAGGTATTGGTTCATCAAAATCATTCCTTCATTTCATTCTTATTCTATTCTCAAAACTCCAACTTCAAAAGTACTTTATTACAAATGTTGTCATCCACATAGTTTGATATGGTCCAACATTTCCTTATTCTTTATTCATTTATCCAAACTCCTTGGGATGAAGTGTACGTTCTTTTTCCTTGGTTCTTGTGGTCTCACCGATTACTACCACACTTAATATGAGTGATACTCATGCCTGCATAGACCATATTTTCTCATATCCTTGAAATTGGTCGGATATCTTTGTTCATAGAGTAACAACTCATACAATTCAACATAGAAATTCATGACAATAAATTCTATTAATTCATGAAGTTATTACAATCTCTGGGACTTCTGTTACATAATCCAACTTCATAACCTCAAGAAAAATAAGAGTGCTTCCTATTACATTTGTTACTTCCAAAATCCAAAACTCTAACTACTCATGTTTAGCCTTCTTCTCCGGGCAGGTATAGGAGTAGTGTCCGGTCTTGTTGCACCGATGACAAGTGATGTGGCTCAGATCCTTCCGTGTAGAAAACCACGGAGTCCTTTTCTTCTTCTTGGGTTGGATTCCTTTCCTGATGCTTGGCTCATACCTCTTGCAAAAACAGTGGGTCCTCTCCAGGCTACAGTGCAAACAGCTGATGCCTCCACTTACTTGGCCTTTCTTCTTGATCATTACTTCTATCTCCTGAGGATCATATTGCACTTCTTCTGTCGGGAAGTCTCCTAGATACTTGGTTGGACAATCTTGAGAGATATGTCCTTCTTCTCCACATGAATAACATGACTTGGTATCTATGATTGCGTCTGGTGTATCTTCCATCATCCTGGGTTCTTCTAACTTTTTGCCGATGGCTTCTTTCATTACTTCTTTCTGCTGCTTCATGACTCCTTGCAGCTTGGTGTAGAGTTGACATTGTGCCGGAAAATGAGTGGTTCCTTCACAAAAGAAACATGTCACCTGCCCAGTCGGGCATTCCTAAGTTGGGTGATTTCCTTCACAATGAGGGCATCCTTCCTTGTGTTCTTCCTGGGTGTGTCCTATCTCTCCGCAAATCTTGCATGCACATACCTTCTTCACACCATTGCAACGGGGCTTTTGGGTGTTGGTGACAACATGAGATTTTTGCAGAGTCATCTTGAATTCTTCCCATGTGATTGCTTCTTGCCTTCCATGGATAGCTTCATGCATCTTCCACCAACTTGTGGCACCTTCTGCAAAGTACTGGAGAGCATATTGGACCATTTCTTTCCTTGTAACAAAGTTATTCCTCAGGTGCTCCTCCATGTTTTGAATCCATTGTTCCATCTCCATGTGAGTCATCGATCCAGAAAACACGAGCCTATCTTCATTCATTATCTATTGGGTCCAAGGTTTTGGGATGAGATGGGTAAGAGAGAGAGAGAGAGGGGGAGGGAATGGATACATACTAATACAGCATCTCAAAGGCACAAACAATCAAACTCAAGTCCACACATTCATAAAGTTCAATCAACTCTATAGTATCGCCACCCACATAAGGTTGGTATGGTCGATCACACAAATCGCAAAACGTTCATCTTTATTTCTCTCATAGTGGGGCTACTACTAAGCTAGCTTATATCATGTCTTCATCGCCAGTGGGCTTCTTCTGGTCATTCTTGATCTTCTCAAGTTCTTCTGCCAGATTATCCCTGTTGACGTGAAGTTTCCTATGGCGTCCCTGTAGTTCCAGGAGTTGGTTCTTGAGCTTCTGGATTTCAACATCACCAGCATGTGCCATGGCCTGACTGTTCTTCAAGTCTTGACGAAGCTTCTGAATCTCGGGATCGTGTTTCTTCAGATTGGCTACCTTCAGCTTCTCGGCCTTGAGGTTCTGACGAAGTGCTTCATTCTCAAATAATTCTGAGAGAAGGTCCATTTGAAGGTTCTTGATGTAGTGCTCCAGTTCCTGATTATACACTAGTACAGGTGAACACTTCCTCTTCTGTTCGTCTGTCAGGATGATGTGTGCTCCATCAGGCTTCTACCACCCAAGCCTTCCAAAGTAGTGGGTACCTAACTTAGCATGATGACGATAGCTCAAACGTGCGATAGCGTCATGGACAGCAGTGTTCATGCCCATCTCACATTCATGGTTCAATGTGCCATAGTTGATGTCTTCAGTCTTGGGGTCTTCTTTACGTCCAAAAACTTTAGTTCAGACGCCCCAAAGTCCAGACTTCCTCTTATTCACCTTGATCTCAGGTATTGGCAGCTTCATCATGTGTACCAGCTCCATGAGGAATGGACCTCCGAGAACATCCTCGTAGTCCTCTCTTTTGTTCAGGATGTAACTCTTCATCTATAGTTTGAAATAAGGAAGGTTCAGTAAAATAATTAAGAAGATACGAGAGTAGTGAAAACAAAAGTTGTTCCTCTCAAGGTTTTCCTATTTCTAAGCCATTTCCTAGGGTGACGTCCTACAGTCAACATGTGCTCTGATACCATTTCTGTAGCATCCCGACTCAAAACGAGTCAAGCCTCTGTGTGTCAGTGCCATCCCTGGATTAGTACGCTGGCACACATAGTACATCAATGTATATATCAAAGTGCAATCACATGTAAATAACGTAAAACTAATATATACCTCTTAAATCTCAGCGGAAACAGTCAACGGGAGTGGAGTCCCAATAAACACCAACGGCAGGTTGAGTGTAGACCGTAACCCTGAATCATACTCTTACTCGTCGTAGAAAAGTATCTGCAACATAAGACGTTGCAGCCGTATAGGTCAGTACATTGAATGTAATGACAAGATCACCATAGAATAAAATGATAAAGACTATTCTATATGCAAAAGGCTTTGTGGCTCTGTGTCTGAGTTTTTGCAGAAAAGCTGGTTTTTATTTTCCCTACAACAAAGGAGTCAAACGGAATATCACTATAAAAGTTGGTTGTTAATGAGATGGTTCCACCAACCAATTCTCATGTCCCAAAATAATTAATAGACCCACTCATCAATAATTAATTAATTGTGTTGAGACTGGCTGATAGTATCATCTCCGGTGCTCATGTTGTCCGTAACCGGGGACACGGCTAATCGATTAGTTTGACACTCTGCAGAGTTTTGTACACTTTACCCACAAGATTCAATCCCTCTTGTTGTGTCCTCGCACTGCCTGGTGTTTGAGAATGAGACGATTGAAACATGGTCTTCCAAAGCGATCCTCCGATAGAAAGTCAGTGCCCATCCAATCCTACCGTTCTTCTACATCTCGTAGTAATCTGACTTACCAGAGTCACCACTAAGGTTAACCAAGCCAGAGCCCATATTGACTTGCGGTTGCACACGTAAGCTTTCTGACCTTGAAGTATCCATCCATCTCTTTGAGCCTAGGTGGCATTCCGTCGGGATGATCACAGGTAGATACCAGGATTCTTGGGCATAACCACGATAGATATCAGGCTGCCAGATGCATGTCCAATCCACCCAGAGGTATATTGAGTCCTTGAAGTCTTGAATTCTTGATCATCATGTAGGTCTTGAAATAATTAACTAACCTCACAACACTCCTGAATCTCACAACCAAACTCCGTCTACTAAAGCGTAGCAATTGTGAAGTAACGTCCCTTCCCGGGCAATGGTAACAGGGTGTTGGGTTTTTCCTACCTCATGATACTACCACAAGTTCAAGCTCAATATCCTACTGGATGTATGATGGAGAGATTGATTCTAATGAAAATAAAACATAGGTAATGTAAGATGATCAAAGTGAACTTGCCTGTACTGTTGATGAAGATAATATCGCTCTCAGAAAATAACTTGATAGAACTATTCGTCACTCTTCGATGAAATCTATATAATCAAACATTGCACTCATATAAGCAATCATACTAGCAATCAATACTAACAATCAAAAAGCAACACAAAAACCAAACACAAAAGTGTTGTGATGAAGGAAATACTTAAGACAAAAGTTAAAACAACAAGACTTCATCAAATCAACCGAGGGTAGTTTTCCTACAAATAATCTATTTTTCAAATGCAACAAAACAATAATAAAGCAAAATCTAACAAAATTATTTTGGTAAAATATTTTACTAGCAAAAGAATTATTTTTGAAGAACAACTAAGAACTATGAAAACAATACACTAAACAACATATGTTTTTGCCTAATAAACTTAACAACAAGAAAAACAATAAAATACTAAAATAACAGAAACAAAAATATGAAGCAAGGAATTTATAGAAACTATTTTCTCGTAAAACTTTATTAGCAAAAATGAACTAATTGAAAAGCTTTTATTAAACACTTCCAATGACCCAAACAATGTTAACCTAGTATTAAACCACCAACAATTTCAACTATAATACAAATTGTTTTCTGGTCTAAACTAAAGTTAACAGAAAATAAAATTTATAAAACAATTTATAGAAATAATTTCCAATAGGAAATCAAACTAGCAATGAAATCAATTTGCAAGTTATAATTTAACTAGAATTGATTTCATGCAATCAAAAATAATAAATAATAATAAAAATAATCTTTGTTGAAGTACTACTGCTAACTAATAGGAACCAAAGTAAAACTTGTGAACTAATACTAAAGAAAACAAATTAAAAACATTTAAAACAAAAGAAATAGAAATAAACCTATAAAGAACTAAAACAGAATCTGTTTTGCTTGAAACCCTAATTTAAAATATTCTAAAAAGTCTCAAATTGAACAGGGTGATAAAAATAACTAATACTAACCAGTAGCAAAAAGAATCACTCAAAAATATGTTTTTAAACTCAAGTTATCCACAAAACAAGATTTAAATCAAATCTGTTTGAATTCAATCTTAAATTTCAAACATGGTTAAACTTTATATCTACAGAAACTAGGCAAAATTTGTGACCTAATGCAAAAAGAATCAGCTAAAAACTCTAAATATCCTAAAAGATAAAGCAAAAAAAAAGTATTCTATAATTGAAACAGAAAATAGAAATAAAGAAAAAACTAACTAACGGATTATTGGCCAGGTGTGCGGGCGCGGGGAGTAATCGAGCGGTGGCTGATCTCTAGTGCGTACCGATTCATTTTATAAAACTTCTAATCTGCGCCGTTGGTCTAGATCGAATGGCTGGAGATGATCCCGGTGACTTACAGAGAGGTGCGGAACTCATGCGATGTCCGAGGCGATGGCGGCGGCTCGGAGTTGATGCAGGCGAGTTCTCCGGTGGTCGAGGAGGACGGGGAAGACGACCAGGCGATGGCGGCGAGCCTCCGGTGAAGATTGGTGGCGTCGGGGAGGGTTGGGGGCGTCGGCGTCGAGCACTACGAGCTCGTGAAGCTTCGGGAGCTCGGGTGGAACTCCGATGAGGTGGTGCGACGGCGGTGGTGCGTGGAGAGGGGGAAATCGGGGTGGAACGGGGGCGGCAGGGTCTCCTCTATTTATAGGGGGGGTCAGGAGCGAGGGAGAGGAAGGGAATCGGCGGATCCGTCGCGGATCCGGTCTGCTCCGGCGAGGAAAGGAAAGGGGAGGGAGGAATGAAGGAGGCGACATCGACGGGATACAGACGGGCAGTGGGTCCCGCGTGTCGGCGAGGGAGAGAGAGGGTGAGAGCAATCGGGTGACCGATTCGATAACGATTCGGGATCGGGAGGGAAGATTTGGGCCGAACCTTCCAAATGGGCCACGGTGGATTTTCCTATTTAAGCGAATTTTCTTTTTAATAAAACAAACAGAAACCAAAACCTAATAAAAGTAAAACTAAAATACTTTTATATAGACATATTATATATCAAAATGACCAGAAAAATAAGCTCTAAAAGATGAACATATATTCAAGGTCAAACAAAAATCTCACAAACTCCAATAATTCAAACAGTGTTGCTGTTGCAAATAAAATATTTTAAAAATACCAAAATGATTTCAAATTCACTTTTCTCCATTTTTATATTGAAGGGAATCATTTTACCCTTTTTTCATGTATTTTATTTTTGGAGAAAAATAAATTTTGAAAACCACTTCAAAAATGGCTTTGAATCCTATTATGAAATATTTTCCAAATTATTTTCTGAGTTTTACAATTTCAAATATAATTCAAACTTGCCCCTGTTTTGGAGTGTCATATTGCTCCTCTCAAGATTTTAAATTTTGGCAAATGTGTTTTAATTCAAACTTTGAAATAGAACCTAGTATGGAATGAATTCCAAAAATAAAGTTTTTAGCAGTTTTCAAAAATCAAAATTTCAAATCCTTTATTTGAAGAAGTCATGTCATCTCCTCTCACTGATTTGAGTTGGATGAATTTGAATTCAAAAGCAAAGGGGGAAAGTCATGTTATTCCCTCTCATTCAAAAGTTTCATTTTTTTTTTCAAATTTCACCCAATTTCATTCACTCAATCAAAGAATCAATCATTCAATTTACTAATATAACATTCCAAAATTTGGGATGTTACAGGCAGGAGGAGCAATCAGAGTACTAATAAAATTATTATTATTGGTATTGGAAAATCACACAATTTGGTATTTTCTTGAGTCATCGTGACTACGCAAACAAGATTGCAAGCAAACAAGAGATCTGACGAGAAAAAGGCAAACGAAAAAGAGGGCGAATAAAACGGCAAATTTGGTGAAGTGGGGGAGAGGAAAATGAGAGGCAAATGGCAAATAATGTGAATTGCATGGAGATGAGATTTCTCATTAGGAACCTGATAGATGTTGATGATGTCTCCCCGGCAACTGTGCCAGAAATTCCTTTGACGTAGCTTGAGACAGCGTCGGTATTTCCCCAAAGAGGAAAGGATGATGCAGCATAGCTACGGTAAGTATTTCCCTTAGTCATGAAAGCAAGTTATCTAACCAGTAGGAGAACTGCGCAACACTACGTAAACGGTACCTGCACACAAAGAACAAATACTTGCAACCCGACGCGTAAGAGAGGTTGTCAATCTCTCCACAGTAAAAAGATAGATTAGATTGTAGTAGATTGGATAAATAGATCACACAAGAACACAAAATAAAAGAAGCAAATAAAAAGTGCATCAAGGTATTTTTGGGTTTTTGAAATAATAGATCTGAAAGCAAAAGCGGCAAAAGATAGATCGGAAAGCAATATGTTGAAAGAGTAGACCCGGGGGCCGTAGGTTTCACTAGTGGCTTCTCTCATGAGTATAGCACAGGATGGGTGAACAAATTACTGTTGGGCAATTGATAGAAGATCAAATAATCATGACGATTTCCAAGGCTATGATCATTATATAGGCATCACATCCAAGATTAGTAGACCGAAACGATTCTGCATCTACTACTATTACTCCACACATCGACCGCTATCCAGCATGCATCTAGTATATTAATTTGATGGAGAAACGGAGTAATGCAATAAGAACGATGACATGATGTAGACAAGATCTATTCATGTAGGAATAGACCACATCTTGTTATCCTTAATAGCAACGATACATGCGTGCCTCGCTGCCCCTTCTATCACTGGGAGAGGACACCGCAAGATCGAACCCATCACAAAGCAGCTCTTTCCATGGCAAGAAAAATCGATCTAGTTGGCCTAACTAAACCAGAGATTTGAAGAAGAAATACGAGGCTATAAGTAATCATGCATATAAGAGATCAAAAGAAGACTCAAATAATATTCATGGATAGAAACTGATCATGAACTCAAAATTCATCGGATCCCAACAAACACACAGCACAAAGTCATTACATCAAATAGATATTCAAGAGACCATTGTATTGAGAATCAAAAGAGAGAGAGAAAGCCATCTAGCTACTGCCTACGGACCCGTAGGTCTATGGTGGACTCCTCACGCATCATCGAAGAGGCACCAATGAGGATGATGAACCCCTCTGTGATGGTGTTAGATTGGATCTCGTGGTTCTGGAACTTGCGGCGGCTGGAAGTATTTTTCATCGACTCCTCTAGGGTTTCTGGAATATTTGGGTATTTACAGAGCTCAGAGGCGGTGGAGGGGACTCCCGAGGCGACCACAACCCACCAGGGCGTGCTGGGGCCCTCTGGCGTGCCCTGGTGTCTTGTGGGCCCCATGGGCCTCCTCCCAGGTACTTCTTTCACTCCTTGGATGTCTTCTGGTCCAAAAAAATCTCCAAAAAGTTTCGTCGCGATTGGACTCCGTTTGGTACTGATATTCTACGAAGTAAAAAACAAGCAAAAAACAGTAACTGGCACTTGGCACTATGTCAATAGGTTAGTCCCAAAACATGATATAAAGTTACTATAAAATGATTGTAAAACATCCAAGAATGATAATATAACAGCATGGAACAATAAAAAATTATAGATACGTTGGAGACGTATCAGTTCGCGACCGCAAGACCACTGAGTTGCTCTCACCTGACGATGTAGTTCATATGAAGCGCATAAAGACGAACGAACGTCAAATCAAGCCGCCTCATTAGCAACATCTCGAAGATGTAGTCAAATCGTAGGAAGAACATGTCCGCAGGACAATCGTGGACGTACTCCTTGCCATGACACGACACATGGACGTATAAAGCGGGTATCCTGGATCATTCGAGGAGAGAAAGCTTGTCTCCGTCGGCATCACATGGTCATGCAGTCTCCTAAGACCCCCTGTTATGGTGGCTAGCGCATCCTCCAGTAACATTGGCTTTCCCGCGATATGGATAGATGGCGCACCTTTGATCGGTACACTATCTGCAACCCGGGTCTGCAGAGGCGGCTGGCTGCTAGAAGCCACTTTGGCAGCTTTGGCGGCAACCGGGTCTTTCTTTGCCCGTCTCTTCCTCTGCTTCTTCTTGGTGGGCTGAGGTGCTGGTGGGTCTGTCAGACCCTGTCTGACCACCGCCCCCAGTGTCGTCGGGCTCAGCTTTGCACGACCTTGGCTTAGTTGAGCTTGGGTTGAGGCGACATCTGGAGGGGTGTCCTGTGAGACTTGCATGAACAAAGACTTCTTGCACTCCCGAGGACGTTCCGGCTCTGGCTGTTGCTCTTATGGCTGACTCATCACTATGTCCTCATAGGTGCCGGTATTGAGCCACTGGAGAGGGTCCTCGTCTTCCATGTCATGATCCATATCCTCATCCATGTGGGCGACATCATCAGCCGGCGCCGGAACGGTTGGACCCCTTCCTCGTGTAGCTCGCCCTCACCCAGCAGCACAGACGGTGGTCGTAATTGCGTAGGTGAGGTTGTCGTCATACCTTGCTCAGGCCCCGTTGGATTGCACCCGACCACCTCCAAACGAAGAAGATTCTTCGGCCACAAGATCGGCCAATCCTTGGATTCGCCAAGCTGCGTTAGTGTCTCGTCATCCTCTGCACCGATTTTTATGGGAAGACATAAACCCTCGTAGCCATGTTCCACACTTGCCACGGAGACCCTTAAGGCGTTATCAGGCATCTACCGGCCATGGAAGAAGCGATCCTTGGGCTTCATTATAGTAGCCTTCCCCACAACCACCAAGCCACCGTTCATGTGGTAGAGGAGGGTGCACGAAATGGAGTCGGCCTGCAAATAAATGTGTGCGGCATTAGAGATCCGAAAGGCAACGAGAACTGAAGATTAGTTACTTATGTTGATGAGTGTGTGACGCGTATTTATCGTGAGGTCATCGAGCTCGGCCAATGTCGACGGCCCGACATTTAAGCCAAAGACGGAGCACGGGCTGCTATCAGAGGGTGCAGGTGCGTGAGCAGGTGCTACTGGAATAGGTGCGGGTGCGATCGCCATAGCAGGTAAGGGAGCGGGTGCAAAGTTCAACGAGTTGCTCCCGGTGAAGCTCGGCATGGGAAATTCATTTGCGGGGCCTTGTGGATTGCGTTGCACCCAACTGACCATACTTGGAATCAAGCTTGTCAATGCAGCTGCCACATCATTTCTACAGGCATCTACCGCTGCCCTTCTTGCCTCAGCTATGGTTTCAGCTTTGTTTTTCTCGATCGCCTCCGCCACCTTCTAGTCGATAGTCACTTGACTTAACTTCTTTCTCTGCTTTTTGGCATCAGGGTCCTCCCTATAGTAGTACTTCCACGTGGCGCCGTCTCCGGCGGCATGCACACATCCATACTGTGGCAGCCTATCCAGCGGTTGTCCGTACATTACGTTGATTGCCCGGTTGAAAGGGGTGTCCCACTTGTACTTCGCCGACAACTGAGTCGACGAGTCGCTTTCGGCTGCAAGCTTGTGTCGCTCTCTCTCCAAAATGAGCGTGAATCAATTACGAATGTGACTAGAACGAAGTTGACTTGATCAGAAGCTAATATAAGCTGGTGAAATGATAATTACTAATATTCTCATGAATTCCGTCGTAGGACCGTCCGTGTAAAATTCCTTTTTTATAGGGTCCCACTTGAACCGGGCCCTAATGAAGTCATGCTCCTGCTGGTCGGTGAACTCAGCCAAGGGGTCTGGGAGCCCCAGACGTTCACGTTCCGCGTCCTCCTTAGCCCACACGAGCCTCTTGCCCGTGTAACCATGACTTCCGACGTGGTGGTTCCCCATGTTCCTTGCCTAAACCTCCTTGCCATTCTCTGACCTGGCCTTGGCAGCTTCTTCAGCACAAGTTGCCTTGAACTTTTCAAAGTCCTCTTCCGAAATTTTCGGATTGTCTTCTTTAATCTGGGCATAGGTTTGATGGTCTACTTCAATCGCCCTTTTCACCCTTGTTTTCCAGGAGCTCAATGCGTTGCTGAACTTTCCTAGGGCTTTGTTGTTTATTTTCTTCATGACAGGATCATCCCACGGGTCATTGATCTTTTCATCCCGACCGGGAAACAAGAATCTTGCGTGCAACCTAGTTAGGAGCAGGTGTTGCAAAGGTTCATTCTTTCGTATTTTTGTGTCATTGATGTTAGTGGTATCCCACAGAATGCATGCTAATTGGTTGCCGTACTTTGCTGCCACATCCCTTGGCTCTATTGGCTCGAAATCGCTTTCATGCTCCTCCATGATCACTAGTCTTCCGGTGCCGAGCTGATTTGGGCGTCGTGCCCTCTTTGCCTTCTTTCCTTCACTTACTTGGGAGGTACCATCAGTGTCTGTCTCCGTCTCAGTGCCGGTGTTGGTGGCATCAGTGTCGCCAGCGTCGGCGCCATCGGCGTTGGCATTAGTGGCCGTCCCCATCTCCTGTGTAGCCGGATAGTCGAGGAAAGCATGTGCTTGTCCTTCTTGGTTGCGAGAACCTCCGGATTCATCGTTGTCGGCCATGTTTCCTAGGGTTCAATCTAGCGATTAATTCTCGAGCTTTATATAATAAAATGAATAATGACTCTTGCAAAAATGGTCAATGTTTTGCCTGGCTGTCATTTCATTCCCGTCCCGGCAAATCTCAGGCACTCGATATGTCTACTTTGAAGCACACGTAATGTCGAAATTCACGGAAAATTTTGGCATGACCTATGCTAAAAATGGCACATATCGAGCGCCTGGAATTTGCCGGAACGAAAATGAATCAACATTCCGGCAAAACATAGGTCACTCAGAATCAGTTTCCCTATAAACAAGAACGGCCTCAGGCCCACAAGACATTGTATCTGGTCCAATTTGAGTGTTTGGACAACAACTCATCTTCAAATGGACAACAATTCATCAAAACTTCAAATGGACAAGCATTTCATTTTCATTTCATTGCATTTGGACAACTTCAAATGGACAGCAAGCATTTCATTTTCAGTAACATAAACTATTAACTATTAACTGAATTTTTTTAGAAACATAAACTATTAACTATTTTTTCCGAAAACTATTAACTAATTTCAGAACCCTATTTTTTTACTAACTAATTAACTATAAACTATTAATTGAATATTTACTAATAACAGAAACTATAAACTAATTTTAGTTGACTATTAACCCTAATATATAAAAACTACTAACCCTAATTTATTAACCCTAATTTTTACTAATAACAAAATCTATAACCCAAATTTATTAACCCTAATCTATTAAAAACTATTAACCCTAATCTATTAACCCTAATTTTTACTAATAACAGAAACTATAACCCTAATTTCTTAACCCTAATCTATTAAAAACTATTAACCCTAATCTATTAACCCTAATTTTTACAAATAACAGAAACTATAAACTAATTTGTACTAATAGCAGAAACTATAAACTAATTTTAGTTGACCGGAGGAGGCGTGGGGATGAGGAGGCGTGCTCACCACAGGACGGAGACGGGCGGAGGAGGCGTGGGGATGCGAGGGATGGCGGCCGATGGAGAACGGGAGGCCGGGGATGTCGGGTTCGGGGTCTGGTTCGGGGTCGGGGTCGCCGAGGCAGAGTGGTCGGGGACGACATTGGGGTCGGGGTCACCGGGGTCGTTGGAGGTGAGGTCGCCGGGGTCGTCGGAGCTGAGGTCGTCGGGCCGAGGCGCTGAGACGAGAGATAGAGCGAGGGAGAGGATCGAGAGTGAGAGAGAGAGAGAGAGAGAGAGAGAGAGAGAGAGAGAGAGAGAGGGATTGGGGATCGAATGAGATCGGGGAAGAATGGCCGGTGCTGGGATCGGGGAAGAGATGTAGCGCGTTTTGCAAAACACGCTATAGCTAACTTAGCTATAGCGCGTTTTTGTAAAATGCGCTATAGTTAAGTTAGCTATAGCGCCTGGTTTGCGAAAACGCGCTACTGCTACCTATTTTGTTTATTTTATAAATTATGTAGATAGGTTAACGCTTTTCCCTTTTCCTTTTCCTTTTCCTTTTTCCTTTTTATTTTTCCTACTTCCTTTTTCTCTTTATTTCTCCTAATTGCTAATTAGGGTTGTTTATGTAGTAATAACACCAGCCCCCCGCCCCGCGCTACCGGCCCATATATATGATCGAGCACCTCCGGACGATGCCTCCTCCCACTATGAGCACCTCCGAATAATAATTAGTTCATTATATATATATATATATATATATATATATATTACATCATTTGACCGATAATGGTTTTAAGTACTGATACAAAATAGGTACGAACAAATTATGATCGTTTGTTAATTAGCATGTGGGCGACGACGCTTGAGACTGATCTTCTTCTTTCCTCTTTTGTTCATTGTCGAATAATTGATCCCCTCGTCGTGACTTTTCCTTTTCCAGGGAGTACAATCTTTCTTAGGTAATGTTGTCCTGCTTCTTCTTTTGATGTATGGTTCATCGTCATCATCATCTTCCCTCATCGGGTCACCGTACTGGTCGTAGTCTTCCTCGTTGGCGACTCCATCCATTCCGACGATGCTCCTTTTGCCTTTCCTCATGACAACACGGTTGGTATTGAGAGGGTCTTCTATGAATAAGCATTGTGTCACGTGCTTAGCGTGTACCCATGGCTCATTTTTGGCGGTGGCATTCACGGTAGCGCTACTGACGTCGGGTATACACATGGTAGTGAAACATCGGTTTTCTCTTTGTACGTTCTTAGCCCATATGACACGGAACATCGTCGCGCTATGCAATCCAGAGTATTCAAGCTCCCAGACCTCTTCGATCGTTCCGTAGTATCTTTCAGTTACATCGCCGGTCATGGCTTCCATCGTCACCCCTGAGTTCTGGTATTCACTGTTTTTATCTTTGGCATCCGTGTAGAACGTGTATTAGTTGATATCGTATGCCTGATAAGTCACGACGTTGAACTCCGGGCCATGTGCTAATGCGTATATCAACTTTCCTTCTGGATAGACCTTTTCCGGGGGATTAGCCACAACTCCCTCTTTGAATCAACGCAAGAAAGTGGAGTTGTGCTCTCTAATAACTTCGGCGTCCGTCCTGTGCAGCCCAAGGTCACGGTAGTTCTTTGCGATGGTCTCTTTGTGCAGTGCCACGAAAGGATCTACCACGTTTAGGTGTTGCAGCACTACTACGTTAACTATGTCAAAGTCTTCCTGTCGTCCCAAGCGATACACATTCAATTCCCTCTGGCAGTTGATGTGACCTTCTCCTTTCAGCCTTCCACAGTGCTTGTTGACAGGCAAACAAACAACGTGTTCTCCGACGCCTAGATAATTCTCGTAGAAGGAGATGCACTCTTTGGTCATATAGGCCTGCGCGATGCTTCCATCCGGACAGGACATGTTACGAACGAATCCTTTCATGACCCCATTCATCCTCTCGAACGGCATCATGCTGTGTAGGAATGTCGGCCCTAGGTCTATGATGCCATCCACGATGTGGACACACAGATGCACCATGACGTCAAAGAAAGCGGGCGGAAAGTACATCTCTCGCTCATTAGGATGACAACGATCTCTTCCTGTAGCCTTTTTAGTTGCTTCACACTGATCGACTTTCGAGAGATAGTGTAAAAAAAGTGGCATAGATCAGTAAGCATATCACAGACGTGTGTGTCCAAAATCCCTCTAAGTGCAACCGAGAGTAACTGAGTCATCATCACGTGACAGTCGTGAGACTTCATCCCACTGAACCTTTTTTTCTTGGTGTCCAGATATCTGCGTATCTTTCCACAGTATCCGGAACTAACTTTGATTCCAGCAAGGCACTTAAAAAATTGATCGACATCCTTCGGATCTAAGGTGAAGCAATAGGGGGGGGGGCAATACTCTTCTCCCTTCTTTTTTTGCTTTTTTGCCCCTATCTTCCGTCTCCGTCTCCGTCTCCTCCAATGACTTTATACAGGGCATGTGGAGGTCTTTCCTGATACCCAACAATTCCAAGTCTTTTCTTGCCTTCGACCCATCCTTGGTCTTCTCCGGCATGTTCATCAATGTTCCAAGCAAACTCTCGAGGACATTCTTTGTGATATGCATTTGATCAAGGCTATGATGCATGTCTAGTTTGGGCCAGTACTTCAGGTCCCAAAAAACAGACCTCGTTTTCCATACCTTCAGCAGCGGCTCTGGTGCCTTTTTATTCGTCTTTCCCGGCGAGGGGCACTATTCCCAGTTCTTCAACAAGTCATCAATTTTGATGCCGCTCCGCTTACGTGGAGGTCCTCGATGCTCGACCTTACCATTGAATAGATCTCCACGCTTTCTCCGCGGGTCATCCTTCTCAAGCCATCTTCGATGCCCCATGTACACGATTTTTGAAGACCCGCCATCTTTCGATTGCTGCTGAGACGTTGTATCATCCATGCACCTGGTTCATCCGCAATATCCGTGGCACACCTAGGCCGCAACATATCCATAACCAAGATAGTCGTGCACCATCGTGATCAACGCGACTCTCATGTCGAAATACTCTCCTGTGCTGGCGTCCCATGTCTTGGCCGGCGTTGTCCATAACGTGTCTAGATCCTCTTTCAGTAACCCGAGATACAGATTAATATCATTTCCTGGTTGTTTTGGCCCTTGAATAAGCATAGTCATGTGTATGTATTTTTCCTTCATGCACTTCCAGGGGGGAGGTTGTACATCCAAACAAACACGGGCCATGTGCTATGGTTGGTGTTCTGCTTGCCAAACGGATTCATGCCATCAGTACTAGCTCCAAGCACGATGTTCCTTGGATCATCTGGGAAATGTTTATATTCAACGTTTAATGCTCTCCACTGACTAGCATCTGCGATGTGTCTCAGCTTCGGATCATCTCCATCATCTGGCTTTACCCTATCGACGTGCCATCGCATGAGCTTTGCTTCCTTAGGATCTACAAAATACCGCTGCAGACGGGGAGTGATGGGAAAGTACCATACGACTTTCTGTGGAGCTTTCTTTCCGGCCTTCTTATATCGTGAAGCATTGCACTTTGGGCAGATGGTTTTTTCCGCATGCTCGTTCCGATATATGATGCAATCGTTGATGCATGCATGGTATCTAATGTGTGGCAGATCAAGAGGGCACACGATTTTTTTGGCTTCCTCGACACTAGTGAGACACAGGCATCCCGTGGGAAGAACCTTCTTTAGATACTTCAAAAGGTCATCCAGGCTTGCGTCTGTCCATTTGTTTTTTGCCTTCGTCTTGAGCAGTTCTAGTGTGAAACTTAGGCGGGTCACCTCTGGATCGCAACCATCATACAATGGAGTGTTCGAGTCTAGCTCCAGTTGCGCCAACTTTGCCTCCTCTCTAGAAGTGGCTCTGTCGCTAGTCGTCCTCTTGCGAAGCAGTTCTCGAACATGCGGGCCCCGCATGGCTGAACTTAGTATGGACGAAGACTGTGGGGTGTCCGCATCTTCTTCGTCATGTCCGGCCTCTTCTCTGGCGCCAGATGACGTGGCTTGAGACTGCCTTGGTATTTCCCCAAAGAGGAAGGGATGATGCAGCACAGCGACAGTAAGTATTTCCCTCAGTTATGAAACCAAGGTTATCGAACCAGAAGGAGGATCACCAACACCCAATAAGCAGCGCCTGCACACAAACAACAAATACTTGCAACCCGACGCGAAAAAGAGGTTGTCAATCTCTCTTCGGTAAAAAGATAGATTAGGTAGTGATAGATAGGAGAGATAGATCTCTCAAGAACACAAATAAAAAGAGTAAATATGCAGGAATATATTTTTGGGTTTTTGGTTTTGTAGATCTGAAAACAAAGATTGCAAAAACATAGATCGGAAAGCAATATGATGGAAAAGTAGACCCGGGGGCTGTCACACCCTGTGTTGTATCACTTTGCTATGCTTGGATTTACAAAATTTGGAACCAATTAAAACTTTTTGAGTGCATGAGCTTGTTTGAAGTGTTGCTTGTTTGTGTATGGCACTCTTAGGTTCTACTCCTCTCCATATTCATCTTCCTTGATCCAAACTTCTTGCCCAATGATCATGCCATGTGAATAGTACCCAAAACTATTTTTATCAAATATTATTTTGGCCAAAAAAGATTTATTCAAATTAGGTTTTCAAAAGCCCCTGAATTGAGGTTTGTACTACAAGTCCTCAAATTGGGTGGATCCTTTTTCCCCAAAGACTTTAATTGGAACCTACTATATATATGGCTTCCCAAAACCACCAAATATTAATTTTAAAGATTATTTTGCTATTTTATTTAAAGGCTTTTTCTTAAGGCCAGAAATGGTTTTTCATAGGGAAAAATTATTTAAATGCTCTAAAAATATTTGAGAAAATTTAGGGAAACTCTGTGGACATATATTTTCCATATATATGAGTTTCAACACATGGTCATGTTAAAAATCATGGGCAAAACCCCTCAAAACCCTTTCTGCCCAAATCAAGCTTTTGAAATATTTCTATAAGAAATATTCTCAATAAATTCCAGGAAAATTCCAGCAACACACACATGACATATGTGATGATCTTGCGAAGTTTCATCTCAATCCCCCTTTATTTGCTTCACCAAAATATTCCAAAACCATTCCTGTCCAGAGCCAAATTTGAGCAACTTTACATTGTGAAGTTTCTTCCCTTGACTCCAAACTTTGTGGGCATGTGTTAAACCCCAAATAATGATACCACACCAAGTGGTGGATTTTTGGGAAGTGAAGTGCATGCCTAGATCTACAGAAATCTGATTCTGCTGATTTAAAGGGTTTTACAAAGTTACATTGTGAACTTTCTTCAATCAAGCTCAAACTTGGTGATCAACCCTAATTCTAACCACCATTTGACCCTGTCAATTCTTATGGCAAGCAAGGCCCATTTGCTTGCTTTAATCACCATCAAACACCTTCTGCCAGAATGGTAAAACCATTGTTTGACCCCCTTCTACTGTTCTCCTTGGGTTCAATTTTTTACCACAGCTTACTAGCATTGCACTTCACCTACAGTAACTTTCTCTGGCCAAGACTCAATGTTTAAGTGGGGTAAAAACCCCTTTTTCCCTTCTGGACAGAAATAATCTCCCTCTCTCTCCACCCCTCTCTCACCCTAGTGGGTCACCAGGGCATCCAATGCCAGATTCCCCTAGTATAGACCCCCCTTGTACCCCTAGACACTTGTGGCCACGCACAAGACGCCGTTGGCATGCCAAACGGGCACTCTGGAGCATGCTACAGTGTGCCCCGCACTGTAGCCGCCCCCATCCCGATGCTCCCGACCACCTCAGGCAAAGGGAGCACACCACCAGGTCCCCTGGACGTCCGCGCCTCCCTGCCGGTCGTCTCCCCTCCTCTCTCTCTCCCCTACTATCCGCCCTCGCGCGTGCACGGCACCTCCCGAGAGCTCCAATGGCTGAGCCCACACGCGCGATGCCCCTCGACCCCTCTGCTTGTCCTCTACCCCTCCAGAGCACCCCCTGTGGTCCCCTAACCGCGCCCGTGCCCTGACCCTTGGCTGCTGCAGCTCAACGGCTCGCGCCCGAGCTCTCCCACGCGCGCCACCCTCCGGCTCCGCCCCCGCCTATAAATAGGCCTCCCCAGCCTTGCTGCTGGCCTCCCCTCGCCTCCTACCGTCCCCAATCGAGTGCCCGCTCTTCCCCCGAAAACTCCCGAGCCTCTGAGCCTGGGATTGAGCTGGAGCTCCGCCGCCTCGGGCTCCCGTCGTCCGGCCGGTACGAGCCTCCCCAGCCCCCATTTCTTCCTCCTTCGAGCTTCCCTCTCTCCTCTGATCCTATTCCCCCTCTCTTCGCCGTGTTTTGCAGACTAGGTAGACGGCGGCGACCTCCTCCCGACGCTCCACCGCCGCGGTCCCTCGCCGCCGACGAACCCGTCGCCCCCGGCGACCAACTCCTCCCTCCCTCGACACGCGGCTCGGCTCTGACCTCTCCGGTGCCCTCTGCTCAAGCCGCCGTGGCCTAGATCGCCGCCGGTGAGCGCCCCGCCTCCCTGACCAGAGGTGAGGGATGACAAGTGGGGCCCACTTGTCATACCCTCACCCTCCCTCTCTCGCTGATAGGCAGGGCAATAAAACCTGCCGCACGCGTACCCCTTCGCCCTGGGCCGAATCCCCCTGGGCTGGCTCAGCTGCAGCCATTTTGGCCCAAGTGCTCTGTGGCTTTTTCCTTTTGTTTTATTTCAGAATCTTGCAAAAATTCCACAGGTCAAAGAAATTGCCCTATTGTCATGATTCCAACTCCACAAATCTTAGAATATTATGTAGTATTTTATGGTGCCACGTTTAAAAATATTTGGAAAAGTTTTATGTACTGTTTCATTTTAAAACCCCTTTTTGGCATTTTTAGCCTCTGTTAAAAATAGTTTTGAAGTTCTTTTTCACCCCAAAACCTTAGACAAATATTTTTAGTATTATTTCTAGTAATTGTCAGAAAAGAGTAACATTTGAAATGTAGATTTTGTGCTCTGTTTTGGTTGTGATGCTTATTATTACCGTTATTTATCGCGACGATAGATTGCGCTGTTGATGAGGGAGTTGGACCCGAAGATTTCGAAGACCCCGAAGACTTTGTTGAGCCAGACAAGCAGCCCTTTGACCATGTTAAGAAACTTTTCATGCATGTCATATAGCACTTTATGTTCCGATGATGATCATGATGATGTGGTATCCCCTTCGGTGGGATGCCTCCGATACTTCCTTGTTGATACTTGCATCGTGCATGACCCTACCTCCTTATGAGGGTTGTGCGGGTGGGAGTAGATAGGTTGCTAGTAGATGCTACGCAAGTGGGACGGGAATATGCATGGTGATGGAAACAAAATGATTTCAAAGACTTTTCGAAAACCCCGTCGGGTGCCACTAATGCCCGAGGGAGATGATGTTGTGCTAGGTAACCACTTGAGAAAGAAGTGGTGTACCGGAGCAGGTTGTGTGTGTGTGTTTTCGAAAATGGAGAGATTTAAGATTTGCTGACCATCCTAACCTTACATGTACAACGACGATACCCCTTATGGGATGGGGCTTTGTTGATTACTTTGATGGGTACTAGCATAGAGCCCGCATTACTAGTGGCGGGAGTGACGTGGTCACTCTCGATACGGGGTCGTACCGGTAAGGATGATCATGCGCTGTCTTCACAGGCACCGGGCACAACGTTGGTCCCTGCATGGATGTTTCTTGTGATGTACATCATGTGGGCTGGGTACCAATCGAGTGGACTCTTTGTTTAGTATCATCAGGGGAAAGGCAATGTTCGGGTACTTACCTTGGGTATGGACAATACCGCGAGTCGTGGCTTGACACGAAAGTTTCCCGAGTCTTGTGGGTAAAGTGTGCAACCTCTGTAGAGTGTCAAACTATTCGAATAGCCGTGTCCACGGTCATGGACAGTTGGAGGTCCTGCTTAAACTACGTCCGATGTTTTTCACAAACCTGGTGTGCGTGTGTTGGTGACAAAGATGATACTTGAGCTAAGTCGGTTGACTTGACATGATGACTGAACATGAGATGTTCAATCCCCTTGATTATAATGATACCTGTAACCTGTTCGTACAGATACTTGTCTCCTCAGGATGCATGCTACAACAAGTTATTTTGATCATGTCATTGCACTCAAAATTAGCTTTCTGCAAAACTTACCTACTTAGTGTTATATCATGCATTGTTATTGCCTTGTTCCAAACATGGGTTGCTTGCGAGTACATTCAAAGTACTCATTGGCTTGCCACTGGTTATTTAATTGGCCAGGCATGGAAGAGCAGGAGTATGGTGAAGAGTTCGTTGGTGACGAACATGCGAACTAGGACGCTTCCCAGTCAGAATGCCTGTAGGTTTAAGGCAGATGGCATGGGTTCACGCTTCCGATCAAGATTTCCGCTGCTTGTTAAGTTTTAGTGTTTGGCCCTTGTGGCCCTATCTATGTAAGACTTGACCTCCATGGTCTTTATTGGTGTAAGACGCTAAATGTGGATGTAAGACTCTTGTTATTCAGCTTCTGTGTGTTCAGTGAGCATTGATCTCTGGGATCACTGTACACGTGCATTCGGTGATCACGACTTATGAGTCGGGGTCCCCACAGAGCTGGTATCAGAGCCATCCTGACTGTAGGAAGCCCTTAGTGAGCATGGACGTTAGTTAGGATAAAATTATTTTCAAAACGACACCTAGCACCTATGCTTAGGAGTTCTGCACTTCTTACCTCTTCTAGTCTTCTCACAGCACTATACTGACTCTCCTCCCTTCAGACCTTTGTAGATGGCCATCGTACCTGAAGCCCTCCTAGCATCTGGCTTTTCCGTATTCCTTGGGGATAGCCTGGAGAAGTGCCAGTTTCGCCAACCACCTGTTTTCCTCTACCACGAGCACTGGGTCGATGCCATCACGAAGGAGTATCACGTTGAAGTGTTCGTGAAGGCAAACGACTCCCCGACCAGTTGGTTCTTTGAAGGACCACAGATGGAGACCCTGGCACTCGCAGTCAAGACAGCTGCATGGAAGGCACCCATCCACCTTCGAGGCATCGTTCCAGAGATGGCCGATGAGCCCACTACTCGTTACCTACCTATCAGAAAGGACGACATCGGCGAAAGTCAGACACTGGTTCCATCCAAGGAGGATGGCGTGCCCCTCAGATTTCAGACCTACTTCAGCCTCTCCGCCGATAGTCTGGTGCACAACCTGATTAAGGAGTCCGTGAAGCTCCACCAGGAATTTCACCACATTCGAGAGCTACTCCGCCAAACCACTGACATCTTGAACCAAGGACGAATAGCAACCTCTGGATTTTCATCGCATGTTTCGGGCATGGCAAACATGGGCATCATGCCAGAAGGAGTCCCAGCAAGCAACCAAGTCTTCCTTCCTCTTGGGCAGGAAGCAGAGCACTCCACCACCTGAGTCCGAGAACCCCTATGGTAGGATCAGTCATGTACCCCTCATGCGAAGTCGAGTCCGTGTAATGGTTCATATGAAGCCATGTGTGCTTGTTGTTTGCTTTTGTTGTTTGTGTTCCGATGCAAGACGTGCTTTTGCCTTAGGCAACGTGTAAGCGACTCCATCGTCTATCTTATCTTAATATCTGTATTGGTCTTTCGACCTTCGTTTTACCACACTTGCACTACACCAACCCCCTTAGGCGCGCTTTCTCCAGTATTGCTTTTCCTCTCGTTTATCCCAGTTATTTGAGTTGTCTGCTCCAAACAGGATGGTGACAGCAACCCGCAACCGCTTCTTCACCAACCCTGAGGCCGTCAACTCCAGCCAGCAACAGGGAGCTGGTGGGGCTGCTCACGCTGGAGATCACCCGGAGCAGCCACAAGGCGACATTCCCCCGCCTCCACCTCCGCCGGAGAACATGAGCATATCTCAGTTTCTCCAAGTTCTCCGGGAGGAAAGCGAAGCCAACACTGCTGCCATTCAGCTGATGGCTCAAGTCCTTGTGAACAACCAGCAGCAAGGCAGGAACGGCAACGGCCGCTCCACTCTGTCTGAGTTCATGAGGAATTCGCCCCCAACCTTCACCAAACCTGCTGAACCACTGGATGCCGATGATTGGATCCACACCATCGAGTACCTCCTTGCACTGGTCAATTGCAATGAGGATCGTGAAAAGGTGTTGTATGCCTCTCACTGCCTCGGAGGTACTGCCAGAGCTTGGTGGGATGGATTCAAGGTCATGCAAGGCGATTGTGTGATCACCTGGGATAACTTTAAGGAAGGATTCTGCACCGCCCACATTCCTTCTGGGATCATGGCTATCAAGAAGAGAGAATTCAGAGCGCTGAAGCAAGGAAGTGGCTCTGTCAAGGAGTACATGCAGAAGTTCAACCTGCTGTCAAGGTATGCCCCTGAAGATGTCAACACGGAGGCTGCTAAGATGGAATGCTTCTTGGAAGGACTTCAGCAGACCCTACAGTATCAGCTCATCGTCTGCGACTGTCGGACCTTCTTCGACCTGGTGAACAAGGCCCTCATGCTTGAGGACAAGCGTCGTGCAATAGACGACACTCGCAAGCGCAAGATGATCAACAAGGGTAGTTCCAGCAACCAGAAGCCTCGCCCCTGGCAGTCAGCCCCAGCCAAGCCAACCTATCAGCCGCAGCAGGCTAGACCCCCTGCACCTCGTCCGAGCTACCAGGCTCAGCAGTATGCCAATCCCAGGCCAGCTTACAACAACCCCAATAACAACAACAACGGAAGGAACAACAACAACAACTATGGTCAAGTCACTTGCTTTGGGTGTGGTCAGCCAGGTCACATCTCTAGGTAGTGCCCCAACAAGAAGCCAGATGCACCGCGACCCAATGCGCCAAATCAAGGTCAAGGCTGTGGAGCGCCACCAAGGTACCCAGTTCCTCACAACCAGCCCAACAATGGGAAGGGGTGTGTGAATCACGTCACCGCTGAGGAAGCCCAGGAAGACCCGGACGTCATACTGGGTACGTTCCTCGTCAACTCAACCCCAGCAACAATACTGTTTGATTGTGGAGCTTCGCATTCTTTTGTCACACAAAAGTTTGCACTAGAGAGTGGTATGAAGCCTACACCCCTGGGTAGTCATATGTTGATACAAACCTTGGGTTCGGTTATGAAGTCCAAGATATGATGTAAAGGAGTTGAGGTTATCATCAATGGGGTAGACTTCCTAGCAGACCTTATAGTTCTGGATTCACCAGGCTTGGATGTGATTCTAGGCATGGACTGGCTAACCAAGAACCAAGGCTACTTTGACTGTGCCAAGAGGATCGTTACCATACCCAATAGCCAAGGAGTAGAAGTCAAGTATGTTCCCAACCCTGCCTCCTCTCGAACCCCTCAGGTTAATTGTCTGTCGGGAATTGAGTTGGATCAAGTGCATGTGGTATGCGAATATCCCGATGTTTTTCCTGATGAGCTGCCCGGAATGCCTCCTGACCGCGACATTGAGTTCATCATTGAGCTAATGCCCGGAGCAGGACCCATCAATAAGAAGCCCTATAGAATGGGATCCGAAGAGTTGGCTGAATTGAAGAAGCAACTGGCAAAGCAGCTCTGAAAAGGATTCATTAGCCCTAGTGCCTCTCCTTGGGGGTCACCTGTTCTATTTGTGTCAAAGAGGGACGGAACTATCCGACTCTGTGTCGATTACCGTTCCCTCAATGAGGTCACAATAAAGAACAAGTACCCACTCCCCAAGATTGAAGACCTATTCGATCAGCTGAACGGAGCCAAGGTGTTTTCCAAGATCGACCTGAGGTCAGGTGACTACCAGTTGAAGATCAGGCCCCAAGACATTCCGAAGACGGCGTTTGTAACCCGGTATGGCATGTATGAATACACAGTCATGTCATTTGGATTGACCAATGCCCCAGCCTACTTCATGTACCTCATGAACAAAGTCTTCATGGAGTACTTGGACAAGTTTGTTGTCGTCTTCATTGATGACATACTCGTCTTCTCCAAGTCTGAAGAAGAGCATGAGGAACACTTGCGATTGGCCTTATACAAGCTTCAAGAGCACCAGCTTTATGCCAAATTCAGCAAGTGTGAATTCTGGCTACATGAAGTTGGATTCTTGGGTCATGTATTGACTGCAGAAGGATTGTCAGTGGATCCTGCCAAGATTAAAGCCGTGACTGAATGGCAATCCCCAACCAATGTGAAGGAAGTCAGAAGCTTCCTCGGGCTCGCAGGATATTACCGCAAGTTCATCGAAGGATTTTCAAGCATTGCCCGACCCATGACTCAGCTTTTGAAGAAGGACAAGAAGTTCGAATGGACGGAGAAGTGTGAAGAAAGCTTCCAAGAGCTCAAGAAGAGATTGACCACAGCCCCAGTTTTGGCCACCCCCGATATTCACAAGGAGTTTGTGATATATTGTGATGCATCGAGAACCGGGCTTGGAGGTGTTCTGATGCAAGAAGGCAGAGTCGTAGCATATCTATCTAGACAGCTACGCCCTCATGAAGATAACTACGCTACTCATGATCTTGAGTTGGCAGCCGTAGTTCATGCCTTGAAGACATGGCGACATTACCTTCTGGGGAAGCGATGTGAGATATACACAGACCACAAGAGTTTGAAGTATATTTTCACTCAAAAGGAATTGAACATGAGGCAGTGAAGATGGTTGGAGTTGATCAAGGATTATGACCTCAATGTTCAATACCACCCTGGAAAGGCTAATGTGGTAGCAGATGCCTTAAGCAGAAAGGCTTGTTCCTTGAATGCTATGATTAAGGAAAGGCTACCCGCCCTGTATGAAGAACTTGAAATCTTCGGCTTGGAACTAGTTGCACCTGGATTCCTAGCCAACCTCGAAGCAAAGCCTACCTTGATGGATGATATTAAGGAAGCCCAGAAGGGACACGAGAGCATTGAAGACATCAAGAGGAAGATCAAAGCAGGCAAGGCCCCAGGATTCTCAGTGGATGAACAAGGAGTTGTATGGTCCGGGAATCGCATATGCGTGCCCAACAAAGAAGGGCTCAAGAACTTGATCTTGCAAGAAGCTCATGACACTCCGTATTCCATCCATCCTGGAGGAACCAAGATGTACCAAGACCTCAAAGCAAGATTCTGGTGGCATGGCATGAAACGGGAGATAGGCACCTTTGTTGCTAAGTGTGACATATGCCAGAGAGTCAAAGCTGAGCATCAGCGACTCGCTGGACTATTGCAACCTCTCAAAGTGCCTGAATGGAAGTGGGACAAAGTCGGGATGGACTTCATCACAGGATTACCTAGGTCAAGCAAAGGACATGATTCCATCTGGGTCATTGTCGATTACCTGACCAAGATAGCCCACTTCATTCCAGTCAAGACGACCTACAATGGGAATCAACTGGCCAACCTCTACATCAACCAGATCGTGAGCCTCCACGGAGTTCCTAAGGAGATCGTGTCAGACCAAGGCACCCAGTTCACCTCAAGGTTCTGGAACAGATTCCAAGAAGCCTTGGGAACCAAGCTCTCCTTCAGCACTGCTTTTCACCCCCAGACTGGAGGACAGACGGAACGGGTAAATTAGATACTCAAGGATATGCTCCGTGCTTGTGTTTTGGCATATGGGGCCAAGTGGGAAGATTGCTTGCCATTCTCCTACAACAACAGCTACCAGTCAAGTCTTCAGATGGCACCATTTGAGGTGTTGCACGGACGCAAGTGCCGAATCCCGCTCAATTGGTCGGAGACCGGAGAAGGACTAGTCTTTGGACCAGACATCCTCCGCGAAGCAGAAGAGCAAGTTCAACTCCTCCGAGAGCGTCTCAAGACCGACAAGATCCGACAGAAGAGCTACGCCGACTCCTGCCATCGGGACATGAGTTTCCGTGTTGGAGACCATGTTTACCTCCGTGTCACGCCTCTCAAAGGGACCAAGCGTTTCCACGTCAAGGGAAAACTTGCACCAAGATACATCGGCCCCTTCAAGATCACCGAAAGACGAGGAGAAGTTGCTTACCAGCTAGAGCTACCTTCCGAGATATCATATGTGCACAACGTTTTCCACGTGTCACAACTCCGGAAGTGTCTCCAAGTTCCCAACCACCCCGACCTCTACAAAGACATCGATCATCAAGCCATCGCCCTTCAGCCAGACCTCACTTATCGTGAGAGGCCAGTTCGCATTTTGGATGAAGCTGAACGTTGCACCCGAAGCCGCACCATCAAGTACTTCAAGCCAATGGAGCAACCACACTGAAGCAGAAGCAACATGGGAGCGTGAAGACTATCTTAGATTTGAATTCCCTTATCTTTTGAGCGCTTAGCCTAGGAATCTCGGGGACGAGATTCTTGTAAGGGGGGTAGGTCTGTCACACCCTGCGTTGTATCACTTTGGTATGCTTGGATTTACAAAATTTGGAACCAACTAAAACTTTTTCAGTGCATGAGCTTGTTTGAAGTGTTGCTTGTTTGTGTATGGCACTCTTAGGTTCTACTCCTCTCCATATTCATCTTCCTTGATCCAAACTTCTTTCCCAATGATCATGCCATGTGAATAGTACCCAAAACTATTTTTATCAAATATTATTTTGGCCAAAAAGGATTTATTCAAATTAGGTTTTCAAAAGCCCCTGAATTGAGGTTTGTACTACAAGTCCTCAAATTGGGTGGATCCTTTTTCCCCAAAGATTTTAATTGTAACCTACTATATATATGGATTCCCAAAACCACCAAATATTAATTTTAAAGTTTATTTTGCTATTTTATTTAAAGGCTTTTTCTTAAGGCCAGAAATGGTTTTTCATAGGGAAAAATTATTTAAATGCTTTAAAAATATTTGAGAAAATTTAGGGGAACTTAGTGGACATATATTTTCCATATATATGAGTTTCAACACATGGTCATGTTCAAAATCATGGGCAAAACCCCTCAAAACCCTTTCTATCCAAATCAAGCTTTTGAAATATTTCTATAAGAAATATTCTCAATAAATTCCAGGAAAATTCCAGCAAGACACACATGACATATGTGATGATCTTGCAAAGTTTCATCGCAACCCCCCTTTATTTGCTTCACCAAAATATTCCAAAACCATTCCTGTCCAGAGCCAAATTTGAGCAACTTTACATTGTGAAGTTTATTCCCTTGACTCCAAACTTTGTGGGCATGTGTTAAACCCCAAATAATGATACCACACCAAGTGGTGGATTTGTGGGAAGTGAAGTGCATGCCTAGATCTACAGAAATCTGATTCTGTTGATTTCTAGGGTTTTACAAACTTAGATTGTGAACTTTCTTCAATCAAGCTCAAACTTGGTGATCAACCCTAATTCTAACCACCATTTGACCCTGTCAAGTCTTATGGCAAGCAAGGCCCATTTGCTTGCCCTGATCACCATCAAACACCTTCTGCCAGAATGGTAAAACCTTTGTTTGACCCCCTTCTACTGTTCTCCTTGGGTTCAAATTTTTACCACAGCTTACTAGCATTGCACCTCACCTCCAGTAAGTTTCTCTGGCCAAGACTCAATGTTTAAGTGGGGTAAAAACCCCTTTTTCCCTTCTGGACAGAAAGAATCTCCCTCTCTCTCCACCCCTCTCTCACCCTAGTGGGTCACCAGGGCATCCAATGCCAGATTCCCCTAGTCTAGACCCCCCTTGTACCCCTAGACACTTGTGCCCACGCACAAGACGCCGTTGGCATGCCGTGGCATGCCAAACGGGCGCTCTAGAGCACGCTACAGTGCACCCCCGCACTGTAGCCGCCCCCATCCCGATGCTCCTGGCCATCTCGGGCAAAGGGAGAATGCCACCAGGTCCCCTCGACGTCCGCGCCTCCCAGCCGGTTGTTTCCCCTCCTCTCTCTCCCCTGCTGTCCCCCCCTCGCGCGCACGGCACCGCCTGAGAGCTCCAATGGCTGAGCCCACACGCGCGACGCCCCTCGACCCCTCTGCTTGTCCTCTACCCCTCCAGAGCATCCCCTGTGGTCCCCTAACCGCACCCGTGCCCTGACCCTTGGATGCCGCAGCTCAACGGCTCGCGCCCGAGCTGTCCCGTGCGCGCCACCCTCTGTCTCCGGCCCCGCCTTTAAATAGGCCTCCATAGCCTCGCTGCTGGCCTCCCCTTGCCTCCTACCGTCCCCAATCGAGCGCCCGCTCTTCCCCCGCAAACTCCCGAGCCTCTGAGCCTGGGATTGAGCCGGAGCTCCGCCGCCTCGGGCTCCCGTCGTCCGGCCGGTACGAGCCTCCCTAGCCCCCATTTCTTCCTCCTTCGAGCTTCCCTCTCTCCTCTGATCCTTTTCCCCCTCTCTTCGCCATGTTTTGCAGACTAGGTAGACGGCGACCACCTCCTCCCGACGCTCCACCGCCACGGTCCCTCGCCGCCGACGAACCCGTCGCCCCCCCGGCGACCAACTCCTCCCTCCCTCGACACGCGGCTCGGCTCTGACCTCTCCGGTGCCCTCTGCTCAAGCCGCCGTGGGCTAGAACGCCACCGGTGAGCGCCCCGCCTCCCTGACCAGAGGTGAGGGATGACAAGTGGGGCCCACTTGTCATACCCTCACCCTCCCCCCTCTCGCTGACAGGCAGGGCCCGTGGGCAGGTTTAAATAAAACCTGCCGCGCGCGTACCCCTTCACCCTGGGCCGAATCCCCCTGGGCCGGCTCAGCCGCGGCCATTTTGGCCCAACTTCTGTGTGGCTTTTTCCTTTTGTTTTATTTCAGAATCTTGCAAAAATTCCACAGGTCAAAGAAATTGCCCTAGTGTCATGATTCCAACTCCACAAATCTTAGAATATTATGTAGTATTTTATGGTTCCACGTTTAAAAATATTTGGAAAAGTTTTATGTACTATTTCATTTAAAAACCCCTTTTTGGCATTTTTAGCCTCTATTAAAAATAGTTTTGAAGTTCTTTTTCACCCCAAAACCTTAGACAAATATTTTTAGTATTATTTCTAGTAATTGTCAGAAAAGAGTAACATTTTAAATGTAGCTTTTGTGCTCTGTTTTGGTTGTGATGCTTATTATTACCGTTATTTATCGCGATGATAGATTGCGCTGTTGACGAGGGAGTTGGACCCAAAGATTTCAACGACCCCGAAGACTTTGTTGAGCCAGGCAAGCAGCCCTTTGACCATGTTAAGAAACTTTTCATGCATGTCATATAGCACTTTATGTTCCGAAGATGATCATGATGATGTGGTATCCCCTTCGGTGGGATGCCTCCGATACTTCCTTGTTGATACTTGCATCGTGCATGACCCTACCTCCTTATGAGGGTTGTGCGGGTGGGAGTAGATAGGTTGCTAGTAGATGCTACGCAAGTGGGACGGGAATATGCATGGTGATGGAAACAAAATGATTTCAAAGACTTTTCGAAAACCCCATCAGGTGCCACTAATGCCCGAGGGAGATGATGTTGTGCTAGGTAACCACTTGAGAAAGAAGTGGTGTACCGGAGCAGGTTGTGTGTGTGTGTGTTTTAAAAAACGGAGAGATTTAAGATTTGCTGACCATCCCAACCTTACATGTACAACCATGATACCCCTTATGGGATGGGGCTTTGTTGATTACTTTGATGGGTACTAACATAGAGACCCCATTACTAGTGGCGGGAGTGACGTGGTCACTCTCGATACGGGGTCGTACCGGTAAGGACGATCATGCGCTCTCTTCACAGGCACTGGGCACACCGTTGGTCCCTGCATGGATGTTACTTGTGATGTACATCATGTGGGCTGGGCACCAATCGAGTGGACTCTTTGTTTAGTATCGTCAGGGGAAAGGCAATGTTCGGGTAATTACCTCGGGTATGGACAATACCGCGAGTCGTGGCTTGACACGGAAGTTTCCTGAGTCTTGTGGGTAAAGTGTGCAACCTCTGCAGGGTGTCAAACTATTCGAATAGCTGTGTCCACGGTCTTGGACAGTTGGAGGTCCTACTTAAACTACGTCCGATGTTTTTCACAAACCTGGTGTGCGTGTGTTGCTGACAAAGATGATACTTGAGCTAAGTCGGGTGACTTGACATGATGACTAAACATGAGATGTTCAATCCCCTTGATTATAATGATACCTGTAACCCGTTCGTACGGATACTTGTCTCCTCAGGATGCATGCTACAACAAGTTATTTTGATCATGTCATTGCACTCAAAATTAGCTTTCTGCAAAACGTACCTACTTAGTGTGATATCATGCATTGTTATTGCCTTGTTCCAAACATGGGTTGCTTGCAAGTACATTCAAAGTACTCATTGGCTTGCCACTGGTTATTTAATTGGCCATGCATGGAAGAGCAGGAGTATGGTGAAGAGTTCGTTGGTGACGAACATGCGAACTAGGACGCTTCCCAGTCAAAATGCCTGTAGGTTTAAGGCAGATGGCATGGGTTCACGCTTCCGATCAAGATTTCCGCTGCTTGTTAAATTTAAGTGTTTGGCCCTTGCGGCCCTATCTATGTAAGACTTGACCTCCATGGTCTTTATTTGTGTAAGACGCTAAATGTGGATGTAAGACTCTTGTTATTCAGCTTCTGTGTGTTCAGTGAGCATTGATCTCTGGGATCACTGTACATGTGCATTCGGTGATCACGACTTATGAGTCGGGGTCCCCATAGGGGCCGTAGGGTTCACTTGTGGCTTCTCTCATGAGTATAGTGCACGGTGGGTGAACAAATTACTGTTGGGCAATTGATAGAAAATCGAATAGTCATGACGATATCCAAGGCGATGATCATTATATAGGTATCACGTCCAAGATAGATAGACCGACTCCAGCCTGCATCTACCTCTATTACTCCACACATCGACCGCTATCCAGCATGCATCTAGTGTATTAAGTTCATGGAAAAACGGAGTAATGCAATAAGAACGATGACATGATGTAGACAAGATCTATTTATGTAGGAATAGACCCTATCTTGTTATCCTTAATAGCAACGATACATGCGTGTCTTGCTGCCCCTTCTGTCACTGGGAAAGAACACCGCAAGATCGAACCCATCACAAAGCACCTCTTCCCATGGCAAGAAAAATCGATCTAGTCAGCCTAACTAAACCAAAGATTCAGAGAATAAATACGAGGCTATAAGTAATCATGCATATAAGAGATCAAAGAAGACTCAAATAATATTCATAGATATAAACTGATCATGAACTCAAAATTCATCGGATCCCAACAAACACACCGCAAAAGTTTACATCAAATAGATCTCCAAGAGACCATTGTATTGAAAATCATAAGAGAGAGAGAGAAGAAGCCATCTAGCTACTTCCTACGGACCCGTAGGTCTATGGTGGACTACTCACGCATCATCGGAGAGGCACCTATGAGGAAGATGAACCCCTCTGTGATGGTGTTTAGATTGGATCTCGCAGTTCTGGAACTTGCGGCGGCTAGAATTGTGTTTCGTCGACTCCCCTAGGGTTTTTGGAATATTTGGGAATTTATAGGCATCAGAGGTGGTGCGGAAGGGGGCCGAGGAGGGAACAACCCATCAGGGCGTGCTGGGCCCCCCCTGGCGCGCCCTGGTGGGTTGTGCTCTTCACAGCTCACCTCTCCGGCAGTTGTTTGGCCCACTGGGTGTCTTCTGGTCCGGAAAAAGTCTCCAAAAAGTTTCATCGTGATTGGACTCCGTTTGGTATTGATTTTCTGCGATGTAAAAAACAAGCAAAAACAGCAACTGGTACTTTGGCAGTATGTCAATAGGTTAGTCCCCAAAAATGATATAAAGGTGTTATAAAATGATAGTAAAACATCCAAGAATGATAATATAACAACATGGAACAAGCAAAAATTATAGATACGTTGGAGACGTATCACCAGGCCCGGCCTCTTCTGCACCATGTACGGCGTCACTTCCGACGCCCTCTTCTTCGGGACCATTTCGGATCATCTCTTTGTCTTGGCCCATGTCGTTATTACCTGCCCCGTCGACGTCATCATCATCGTCGTCTTCACTTATCCATCGAGTATGGCCATCCATGAAACCATTCATGAGCAGGTGCGCATTGAATTTGCCAGCCTTAAAGGGGTTGAGCCATACTCTTCCTTTGCATCTACGACACGGACATAAAACCTCCTTCCATTTGTTTTCATACATGTCGTCCACCGGGGATTGCCAGTATCTTTCCACCTTCCTTCCATTGACCTTCATGATTGCCTGCGCGATGCCAAATAAATATAACCACATACATACATGCAACAAATTCATACAAAAACTTGAAATGACCTTCCCTAAACATAGGACATGACGAGTTTGCTTGAAATTCACCGAAACGGAAATGAATCGACATTTCGGTAAAACATAGGCAACTCATGTCACGCACATTTCGACAAATATACAATATAAGCAACTCACACATGCCACACACACAATCACATAGCTCGGTCCTATCGCGCACGTGCACAAACACATACACATATTTCCATTATTGCACGTTATCTCTTCTTTTTCCTCACCTACGTCGAGAGAGATCAAGCCCGGTACGAAGGTATATATTCAAGCCTCTTTCTTAATTAGCTAGTAGATCTAGATAGTGAGGTATAACTAGGAAGAGAGAGAGAGAGAGAGAGAGAGAGAACAAGCTAGCTAGTAGAGGGCTAAAATATTAAAGAGAGGGGGTAGGTAATTAGATAATGGAGGTGGTGGTGGAGGGCAAAGAAAGAGAGAGGGGAGGGAGGGCATTAACGGAAGGGCAAAGAAGAGAGATGGAAGAGGGGGAGCATTGAAGGAAGAAGAAGAGGAGGTGGGGAAGAAGGAAGGGAGAAGAAGAGGAGGTGGGGCAAATTAGAGGTGGCAGATATTTTGTAGCTGGCGAGCATAGCAGTAGCGCTGGCCAGGAAACGCGCTACTGCTAGGTCAATTAGCAGTAGCGCTTTGTTTTACCGCGCGCTGCTGCTACTTGGGGCCCACCAGCTTAACCGTAGGAAATTAGCCGTAGCTTGTTTTCACCACAACGCGCTACTGCTAGGTAAACTAGCAGTAGCGCTTTTTGTAGAAACGCGCTGCTGCTACTTGGGGCCCACCAGCTTAACCGTAGGAAATTAGCCGTATCTTGTTTTCGCCGCAACGCGCTACTGCTAGGTAAACTAGCAGCAGCGCTTTTTGTAGAAATGTGCTGTTGCTACTAGGGGCCCACCAGCTTACCCGTAGAAAAATATCTATAGCGCCTCTCCGAGGAAACACGCTATAGATATGGTATTAGCTGCAGCGCTTGTTTTTATGGGAGCGCTGCTAATTTATGCCGAGCCTGGTGTACCCTTTGGCCAACTTAGCAGTAGCATTTTTTGTGTCACCAAGCGCTACTGATAAGAAGTACCAGTAGCGCCTATTTTTCTGAGCGCTACTGGTAATTAGTAGTAGTGTTGTGCTGATGACCAACGCTATTAGTAACATTCTATCTATAGGATTTTCCCTAGTAGTGATGCCCCCCAGGTCTTTTCACATATATATTTACAAATCCTATCACTACCTTGCTGCCATTAGTTACTTTTATTTTATTTTGCAATTTACAATTATCTACTATTATCTACACGCTTTACTTGCTTGCAAATAACGAGTCCAAGGGGATTGACAACCCTCTTGCCCACGTTGGGTGCAAGTGTTTGTTCTTTTGTGTGAAGCCGCTAAAGACGGTTGTTGATATATATTTCTATTGGTTCGATAAACCTTGGTTCTTAACTGAGGGAAATACTTATCCGTATTGTGCTACAATTACCCGTTCCTCTTCACGGAAAACCCAACCCAGATCACAAGTATCAACGGCCTTCGTCAAATTCCCGAGGTCTTCATGAGCAAGCAAGTTGGATGCACACCCCACTTAGCTTTAGTTGAGCTTTCATACACTTATAGCTCTAGTGCATCATTTGCATGGCAATCCCTACTCCTCGCATTGATATCTATTGATGGGCATGTCCATAGCCCATTGATACGCCTAGTTGATGTGAGCCTTTCTTCTCCACTTTTTACCCCTTTGATATTTACCACCATATTCTATTCCACCTTTATGCTATGTCCATGGCTCACGCTCATGTATTGCATGAAGAATAAAAAGTTGATGCACATTGAAAAAGTACGATCCAATTGCCTGACTTGGACACCGTGGTGCTTGACATTTGTATTAATGCGGTGAAGACAGAGCCATGCCTTACTAATATGATAAAATGAATGGGGGTAAAAATTATTTGAGGATCGTATATTTTGAAAGATTGATGATTTTGTTGCTTGTGCCTATAAATATTACTATGTTGATGTTTGTTAATTCATCATTTCTCAATGAGCATACATGCAAAAGATTCCATATTGGGTAGCATGTCACATCAAAAATTCCGTTTTTATCATTTACCTACTCGAGGACGAGCATGAATTAAGCTTGGGGATGCTGATACGTCTCGAACGTGTCTATAATTTTTGATTGTTCCATGCTGACATGTTATCATTCTAGGATACTTTTTGAGTATTTATTTACCAATTTAGATTATTTTTGAGCACTAATCTATTGATCCAATGCCCAGTGCCAGTTGATGTTTTCTACATGTTTTTGATTTTTCTGGTTTATAGTACCAAATGAAGTCCAATTGCCCTGAAACCTTTTTATGATTTTTTCTATACCAAAAGAAGACCTGGAAGCTTCGGAAGGAGACCGGAGGATGCACGAGGGAGGCACAAGCCAACAGGGCACGCCCAGGGGGGGTCGGTGCGCCATGATGGCTTGTCCCTCCCTGGTGGCCCTCCTACCCCCGTTCTCTGGCCTATAAATTCACATATATTCCAAAAACCCTAGAGGGCATCCCGAAATACTTTTTCCGCCGCCGCAAGTCTCTGTTCTGCCGTGATCCCATCTAGAGCTCTGTTCGGGTGCCCTGCCGGAGGGGGGATCAATCATGGAGGGCTTCTTCATCAACCTTGCTGCCCTCATGATGATGTGTGCGTAGTTCACCACAGACGTACGGGTCCGTAGTTAGTACCTAGATGGCTCTCTCTCTCTCTTTTGATCTTCAATACAATGATCATCACGTCTTCGCTCTGATCTATCCAATGTAACTCTTTTGTACGGTGCGTTTGTTGGGATCCGATGAATTGTGGGTTTATGTTCAGATTATTCATGAAAATATATTGAATACTTTCTGGTATTTTGTTTGCATGATTGCTATAGCTTCGTAATTCTCTCCGATTTATTGAAATAGTTTGGCCAACTAGATTGATACTTCTTCAGTGAGAGGGGTGCGTTGTAGTGGATTCAATCTGGCGGTGCTCTATATCCCAGTGATAGAAAGGGACAAGAACCGTCTTTGTATTGTTGCCACTAAGGATAAAACGATGGGGTTAGTTCATATTAATTGACTTCTCTTTGTCTACATCATGTCAATGTTTTCCAAGCATTATCTATTTTACTTAATACTCTAGATGCATGCTGGATATCGGTCGATGGGTGGAGTAATAGTAAAAGGTGCAGGCAGGAGTCGGCCTATTTGTTTATGGACATGATTTCTATATATATGGGATCATTGTCATCAATATCACATAACTATGCGCTTTTCTATCAATTACCCAATAGTAATTTGTTTACCCGTCGTATGTTGCCTACATGAGAGATGCCGCTAGGGAAAACTATGGCCCCTGGGTCTATTCACTTATATATTTACAAAACCTATCAATACCTTGCTTCCATTATTTACTTTTTATTTTATTTTGTAATTTACAATTATCTACTATCATCTACACACTTAATTTGCTTGCAAATAACGAGTCCAAGGGGATTAACAACCCTCTTTCCTGCGTTGGGTGCAAGTGTTTGCTCTTTTGTGTGCAGTCGCTGAAGACGGTTGTTGATTGATATTCCTATTGGTTCGATAAACCTTGGTTCTTAACCGAGGGAAATACTAATCCTTATTGTGTTGCAATTACCCGTTCCTCTTGACAGAAAACCCTACGCAGATCACAAGTATCATTGAGCTCCAAGGTTTTCTTGTCACACTCGCTATAGTTTAGTTTCCTTAGTGTCTAAGGACGAATATTTTTGAAATAGCTCCAATACTATTTGTGGCGAGAGGAGTCTGACACCACCTAGTACTAGGGAGGGAGATTAGATGTACTGCCATATTTAGTATCGTTGCAATTACGAGGGTCTGAGGTAGATGAGTTTCTGAGGTCTCTGGTCACGTGTTGACGGATGTGATACATTGGAGAGTAGTATCATGATGGAATTTGAGTGATAGATTTGTTCCTTGTATCTATTGGACCATATTGCATAACGAGAAGATTTTGGGAGTTCTCAGGTGGGAATTCAAGCAATTATCCAGGATTATCCTTCCAACAAATGCATGATGGGTTATGATTTTTTTCTGGCTTAATTCGCAAGCCTCATCCTTTGTTTTGTTGGAGTATGGTAATTCAAGTTGCTTCGATGTCAAATGTTAATTTCATATCTTTCCTAAGCCGTGTTCTCATATTCTATAGATGTGCCAATCCTTTTGATCAGTCAAATTGTCATGTCAAATTCCTTTCCATCCGGAGTGCTTCTCTTAAAGTGAATTCGATCCTTTTCAATATGTGCAAGATCAATCTTTGTGTTCTCATCGAAGTTTTGTTCATCTCTCCTAAGTTGTCTTTGTTTTTCCCCACCCTCCCACCCTTTTTCTTCCAAAGCCAGATATCTTGAATCAAGTGTCCTTTTGTTCAGGTGAAGTCTCTTCATTTTTGTTTCTTTCTTCCATGTTTCAATCCAGCAATTCCATGTGAAGATGGTCAGGACCTTCAAGTTCATCATTCTTCGTTATAATTTTTTTCTCAGGTGCATTCAATTCAATCTCTTGGTGTAGATCTTAACCCTTTCTTTGATTCAAATGTTTTTCATGTGGAAGTTCTTAGTCTATCCTCTCATGTTATTTATCTCGCTCTATTCATTTACGGAGCTTAGAAGATTCATGTTTCCGTTCAAAATTCCTTTGAATTGTTTTGAGGTTCCCAACCTCATCAAGTTTTCAATTTTGTACCGGTGCAATCTCTCCTTCTAAGCAATTGTTTCAACAGTGTCCTCTTGAGTGGGCCCATAACCCACATGTCTTTTCCCAGGATTTTACCTGTCCTTTTGATTTGTTCCCGGAGATTCTCCTCAAGTTCTTTTAAAATGTGACGTAAGAATGAATTCCATCAGTCATGTTCCTTCTCCAAGATCGCTTCGAATCATTTCCATCGTTGGCTCAACCATTCCTTCATCATTATTCTAGAGTATCTCAGTAATTCTTGGTAGTGTTTCTCGTCATCATTCTCAGCTTGGAAGACCCAAGGAGAGTTTCTCTTAAATCTTTATATGTCATCATGAAGAGTGGTGGTTCAATCTTGTGCTATCATCTTAAATTCTTTCCGATGTAAGGAGTTCTTTTCATTTTTGATTATCTGGAGATCCATCATTTCAGAAGAATCCTTCATTCTCAGTTTTCATATTACATTCATTTCTTCTAAATTGTTGTTTCTTCGTTCATATCTCATCTCTAACCGATGGTTTCTCCATTTTTATGATCGCGATCTATTCGTTCTCATGTATCGCATTCATTCGAAATATCCTCATTCATTTCCGAATTCTTTCCGGGGTTTCGTTCAAGACCTCTTCATGTTCATGCTATATGTCTTTGATTTTTTTCTCAAGAAGATAAGTAGTATGCAAATCCATTGCTTGTCGTCAATTTAACTTGGTGAAGGATAAGCATACATAATTCTTATTCTTGTTTCATGAAGTTGAGTTCAATCCTTCTTCCGGAGCTGTTCATGATATCAAATTCTCGGTTCTAAGTTGTTCATCCATTCATTTCTGGAGTTCCAAGTTCTTTTCAATGATCTCATCTGAAGCTCCATCTAAATCTTTGCAAGGCTTCAATCTTGTTCTTTGCAACCTTCAATTCTTTTCTATCATCCTTTCATTTCTGGAGTTCTTCCAAGAGGTCCTTCATGGTGGTTGTAAAGGATTAATTCATTCTCGAAGTGTTCTTCAAGATTCCAGTTGGAGGATCTCAAGCATTCTTTGTCTTGCAATTCAAAGTGCAATTCTTCCTCCATTATCTTGAGGTGGTGTTATATCATTCCTGATTCATGAGGAGTCTCGAAGAAAAAATGTTAAGAATGAGATACTGTAAACTCATAAATTTCTTTGATCATGAGATCTTTTTCAGCCCATCATCTCTTCCTCAGAGTTGTCTTGGTCTAGATTTCACCTAAAGCCTTTACTAAGGATTGTTTCTATTGTGGTGCTCATCAATGATCCAAGTATTCTTTTGTCCTCTCGACGAAAGGAGTTTTCATCTCTTATTGCTCCCAACCAATTGTTTCCGTTAGTGGCAGATGTCACCTCATAATTTTGAGATGTTTTCCATAAGCCCACAACAAGCCTATTCTTTCGTTGTTGATTTTCCAACAACTCCATTCAATCCTTCTTTTAAGGATGTTTTTCAAATTCATTTGTGGTAGAAGTTGTCATTTTCTTCTCCGTTCTTTTCTTTCCAACGATATAGCTTCTATTCATTCACTCCGGAGGCATTGTGATGTTGTTCTCTTCGACCCATCATCTTGTTTTTGTCAAGATCTTGTTCTTTTCCTTGCGTATCTATTCAACCAGAGTTTTGTGTCCTCTTTTCAAGTTCTTTCCATCTTATCAAGTTTTCCCTTTCTTTTCAACCGAAGTGTTGCCCAAATTCTTTCTTTCTCATTCCTTGCCTATCTCGTTCAACCGGAGTGGTTTCAAATTCTCGCTTGTTCATTGTGCCAATCTTCATATCCTTGCAACCTTCGACGTTCTTTGGTTTCACTCATTTGTCAAAGAAGCAACTTAGTTTGACCTCTTCCACTTTCTCTCCCTATTCTCATTCTAAGATCTTGGGTTGAGATCTCTTGTAAGTGGGGGAGAGTTGTAATAGCCCAAGACCAAGACCTGACTTATTTTATGTTATGATCATGCTTGCATGCTTGTGATGTGTGTTTTATTTTATTTTTGCATCATGCATCATATTCAGATTGTTGTGATTATTTTTCTTCTCTTGATATTGTGATTGCAACTCCTTCTCCCTCTCTTTGATCCTTCCATAAACCTTATGCTTTTTAATATATATCTCTGCACCACTTTCATTTTTCCCGATGCTCCACCTGCAACTTGGTTTCTCCCACCAATATCTCAAAGTGCAACTTCTTCTTTCTCCATTCATTTTTTTTCCGAGATGCATTATTCGCTTCTTCAATTCTTATCCCAAACCATGCCCATAAATCATATATTTTGTATCCAGCCACCCTCTCAAGTTTCTACCCATTTAAACCTCATTTGGATGGGTCTTCGAAATCCAACATATTGGATATATTCAACATGTTTGGATTTTAGTTCATCCATTAATTTTCGAAAAATGTCCATAAATCACGTTGCATGTGTAGAACTCTCTCCTAGAACTCTTAGACCATTTGGGTTTGGTTTGGTTAGGTTAAAGTTCAAGCAATTTTGAATTAAATTCAAACTTGTTAAAATTTATAGTCTATAAAAAATTCCCAAACCTGTTTATTTATTCGAGAATATTTCCAGGTGTTCAGAAATATATTTATCTCTCCCTAATTCCATTTCTATCCCTCTGAACATTTTCATCAAGTTGCTATTTTATTTGAAATAAACAAATAAACAGAGGGAGAGAGGTCCAACCACTTATCTGTTGAGCAGCCATCCAACCAGCCCACCAGCGCCCCCGTTCTTCTTCTTTTTTCCTGTACAGCATCTCATCCGAGGAAGCCATGTCGGTTGGTGGTTTGATTTGACGGCCGGAGGCTGCCCTAGCCTCCTATAAAGCTTGCCCAAAACCTACCCTAGCCTTTCCTCGACCGATTGCTTCCCTCTTCTCCCCTCGCCGCCGCTAATGTGAGTCGCTCGTGCCATGCCGTCGCCATGGCCGGGAGAGGCCCAAAACTTTCTCCAGCGTGACCCAGGCTGCAGCCGTCGTTTTCTTCTTCACGAGCTTCGTCATCATCTTCCTCCTATGCTCGCCCAAGGCCCTATAGCCCTGAGTCGGCCTCCTCCCCAATGTCCACCTCCCCTGCTTCCTCTGCTTCACGGAGCTGGGATCACCGATGCGATCAGTGCCTTGCCTCGTCCTCTCCAACATCTTCCCGACCTCCTCGTCGTCTCCCTCGAGCCCCAAGTGAGAAGCCACTCCCCCCATCTCTCTCCCCGGTTCAATTTTGTCACCGTAGTCATCTTCTCGAGCCCACCAATTACATGTTCGCCATGGAAGAGCTCCTGGAGCTCAGCCTGCTTGTTTTACACCTGTGCTGTGCTCTTGTTTCAAACTCCACGCACACGCCCCTTGCTGCATCCACACACAAAGGTGCCTGCACACCCGCACAGCCGATGGAGAGCATCCCACGCGTGGCTCCGATCAAGTTCTTCTTCCAGCCCGAGTCAGGCTTATGCTCGTACTCAACCTCCTGTACACGCAGCCTTGCACGCACACGTCGTCGGAGCAGCCGCTCGGTTCACGTACTCGCGCACACCTACAGCCCCCGCGCATGCTCCTCCACCCACGCTCGCACGCACCACCGCAAGACCCACACGCCTGAGCCGAGCTCGAGCTCGTACTCGAGCAACCCCACGCGGGCGCACCACCAGGGAACAGCAGTTGTGCGTTCGATGCATCCCCATCAAAAACCCCGCGCGCGCCTCTGGTTCCTAATCGTAGTCGCCGCCGGAGCTCCCTGCAAGCATCACCGAAGTTGTTGTGTCGGCCGTGCTGCCATGTCCAAGTTGTGGCTTTTGTCCAGTTCAAATCAAGCCACGCGCCTCATGTTCACATACACCCAACAATTCCAGTTGGTCATCCCATCGCGCCACCACCCAGAGGTCGTGGGATCAATTCCCGTCGACCCAAATTCTTTTTGCCTTTTTTTCCCAACACGTGCACAATCATGGCTGTTTGGGCCCGATCCAGTCCTCGGTCGCTGCACTATGCTATAGATTCGGCCCGTATAGTTTTTTTGGTTCTACGAATTTGTCATATAACCAAAACATGCATATCTATAGTTAATGCCATTGTTTTAAATTATTAATAACTAAATAACCGTGCGTTGTAATAAAACATGTCATATATGTAATTTGGGTAGAATTTCATGTAGTTTCATAATATACAACTCTCACATGCGTTAAAAATGTTTAAAATTGTTGTTTGTTTTAATTTGCATCGATGCCATGCTAAAACGGTTTATTTCATAACTAAATCACCCTAGCTTCGAATTAAATAAATTATATATGTAACTTGACTAGAAAAACAAGTACAATAACCTTGTGTACATACTTTTTCTGCTTTAAAACATTAAAATCGTGATTAGGACAGGACGGTACCAATTTTGAAATATGCATATGGGGATTTTCCGGAATTGTCATGTGTTGTTTCCGGCCTCATTTTAATTGCCTAGATAGGTAGTCTATTTTGCGTTTCATATATTGCCATGTTTAATAACATTTAATATTGATGAGTAGCATAAACGAGAGTGAACTAAATAATTGTTGTGAAGTTTCAACAATATGCAACTCGTTGCATATTGAGCTTCACTTAATGTGTAGTAATTGTTTGTTGCACTTGTCCATGCCATGCATTTTTAAATGGACATGCATCATACTTGATTGTGCATCATGTCATGATTTTGCTTGTGTGTTTACCATGCATTCTTTGCTTCTTTCTGGTTTCAATTCTTCTCGCTAGAGTCCGATAACGTTTCAGAGTGCGAGGATTTGTTCAATTACGCTTGTTAGACTACTTTATGGACTCGATCTTCTTCCAAGCGGGATTCCAGGCAAGATGACCATTACCTTGGATATCACTACTATTATTGCTATGCCAGTTGTCTCATTTCTATCGCTATGTCTTGCTACCTGCCACTTGTTTCTCAAGCCTCCAAAAATGACATGATATGCCTCTAACCATCCACTGTGCTAGCAAACCGTTGTTTGGTTATGTTACCACTTGCTCAACCCTTCTTATTTGCTAGTTGTAGGTGGAGTTTGTTCCATGTTGGGACATGGATATCTTGGTATATTACATTATTCTTGTTATTTCAATTAATAAATACATATGCTTTGTAAAGGGTGGAAGGATTGGCCTTTCGCTTGGTGTTTTGTTCCACTCTTGCCGCCTTAGTTTCTGATCACCATGTTATGCTCCATATTGAGCGCTCCTAAAATGCTTGGGGTTGTTATGGGGACCCCCTTGATAATTCGTTTTAGGATAAAACTCTTCCGGCAAGGCCCAACATTGGTACTACATTTGCCTAATAACCATTAAAACTTGCATAGGGAATGATCAACCCGTTGGCTAATTAATCAACAAACCGGGCTAGTGCTCCTCATGAGTGTTGGTCCAAAACGGGCTGCCTACGGGGCCTCCACGGGGAAACTGGAGGATTGGTTTTAATCGTATCTAGTCCCACCCGGTTGTGTCCTAAGAACGAGATACGTGTGGCTCCTATGGGGATCTGGCCTGTTGGGAGGTTGAAAGGGCATTTAGCCCCTAAGTGTGGTTTTGGTAATTAATGACAATCTCTATGGACTAATTGTTTCGCTGAGATATATTTGAAGGGATATTACATAGGTGGAGGCTTAAGGATGATTGCTATAAAGATGAAGATTTGCTCTTAGCTTTGGTATTGAATGACAATCTCTATGGAGCATCAAGGGGATTGTATCTTATACGAAGAAGTGTTCCATAGTGATGCATGATGCATGTTGAATTTATGTGGAAAGAGTTCCATCAAAAGCCTCTCCAATAAGTCCTCATGGTGGAGTTCATTGGAGGATCTCATAGGGTGACACATTTGGGCTTATAATAATCAATGTCTTGAGAGTATAATTAAAGGGAAGAATTTAATCTATGGTATGATCAAGAGAAGATCATCATGAGATCATGTGTTGGGTTTTGGTTGATCATATCTTGAAGCAAGAAACTAGAGTGAAGAATTCATTGTGTTTCTCAAGAGTTTGTGATGGGGCATTTAAAAGAGCAAGTGATGACCAATATGATGTTCATGGTGAATCTTGATATGGTCATGAAAGAGGTTTGGTGATAAAGTCTTGAAGCAATGAAGTAAAATGAAGAGTTCGTTATGGCTTTCAAGAAACAATTATAGAGCTTCGAGTAAATATGTTGGTTGACCAAGATGAAGCTCAAAGATTATATCTAGATGGTCAACACACAAGTGCAAACAATGTGCCACGTGGGATCAAGTGATCTAGTGGTATGGTAAGTAATTTTCAATTGCATTTTGTGCACTAATCCTTGCTATGTGTTTGCTATTTCTATGTTGGTTAGGTGTTTCTCATGGGCTTGCATCAAAAGAAAGATTTCGAGTAGCCTACGTAAGGATGACATCAAGTGGTGATGGTCATCGGGTTTGAGGAGTCCAAGTGCAAGATGAGAAGTCGGAGGTTATATGCTTTGAAGCTTGCGGTCCACATCATGATAATGTGCATGTGAAGACAGACTTAAGTTAATGCTTCCCTCATTCCAATATGAGGAAGCATTTCGAGTATCTTCACCAAGTGATCGTGGACAAGAAAAGGATTACAACTTGAGGCAAGCATTCAAAGTCATAAAGAAGCTCAAGTGGAATGTGCAAGTCAAAGGTATACGTTAGCTAGGTTTTCCTAGTTTTTCCGGTCTCATGGTGCTTGGTGCGAGACCGGATTATAGGATTGATAGCCATACTATCAAGAGGGACTTTCGGGCGAGTAGCTTGATCACGTCACATGTAGAGAGATCAAACCTTTTCATTATTTGCATCATCCTTTATTGTTGACCTTGGGTGGTTCTCTAGGTGAAGACCTTGGGCTTTTCTATAATTTTAAAACGAGCCCAAGATCATCGAATTCGGAGTTCGTATGCCCAAGTTATTCATGTTTCAGTTTCCTGCTTTGGGCTGTCTCGCGGTACCTCGTGCGCACGGGGTTTTGAGGCTGTGTGCACGAGGTCGCCATGCTCACGAGATTGTACCATGGGCACGGGACCCCCTGGGCACGGGGTCTCAACCCCCATGGGCACGGGGTGCCCAGGAAGTGTGCGTTGGAGCCCCAACAGCTAGTTTTGGAGGTTGGCTATAAAAGAGCCCTTCCTCCCCACCGGTTTGGGGGTTGTTCATACACTTTCTAAAAATCAATTTGAGCATCATACCACCTCTCCCAAGCCCCTATATCCCCTCTATGTGAAGGGGGGGGGGGTTTGTGGATGGATCTTGGGAGTCATTTGTTGATTTCCTCCATTGCATCCCCTCTCTTCAATCTACTACTTTCGAGAGTGCATCTTGTGAGATTGAGAGAGTGAGTTGAGAATTTGTTGCCTGACCTTGCATTGCATTTGTTGCATTGGTTTGAGCTCCCTGCATCGATTTTTTCGAGTGTGAGCCCATGAGTTTATTATTCTTGGAGGCTTCTGCCTCCTAGACGGTTTGGTGATATTGAGGAGTTTGTCAAGAGGTCTATGTGGCCAAGGTTCCCCCGGAAGCTTCCTTTTGTGGTGTGCTCCGGGAAAGGGTGTGAAGTGGCCTAGGTGTTCAAGTTCCTCCGGAAGCTTCCGTGTTTGTGGTGTGCTCCGGAGAAGTTGTAAAGGTGTGGTGGTCGCCTTCAAGACCAACCCCGAGTGAATCGAGGCTCATCTGTTGGGGGTGACTCGAAAGTGAGAATACGGTGAGCCACTTGGTGGTGCTCCGGAGCTTTGGCTTCGACACCGCTTCAACGGAGATTAGCACTCTCACGAGTGTGAACTTCGGGATAAATCTGCGTCCCCGACTCACTTGTGGTCATCTCATTCCCACACCTTTTACTTTCCGCAATTCATACTTGCTCATATTGATATATCTTGTGCTAGTTAGAATTGCTTAGTTGCTCCTACGTTTCCATATCTTGTGATATAGTTTGTGCTTGCTAGTTTCTTTAAGTGCCTGTCTTATTTAGCATAGGTTGTTGGTGCACTTAGTTGAGCCTAGCATATTTAGGATTTGTGCTTGAAAAGTATCCGTTTAGTTTAATTCCGCATTACGATAAAGCCAAATCCATAAAAGTTTCAAAACGCCTATTCACCCCCCTCCAGTCGTCATCTCGGTCCTTTCAATTGATATCAACGCTTTGGTCTCTCCTTGGTAGGCTTCACTGCCTAGAGAGTAAAGATGTCGACTAGTGGTATAGTGCACGATGACACTTTTTGTTTTAGTGGCACAAACTATCACTTGTGGAAAATTCGCATGCTTTGTCATTCTCGGACCATGGGGCAAAATTTTGTGCGAATTGTTCTTGTAGGGGCTTCTTTGTGGAAGTATGAACTTTTTCCAACTAGTGAGGAAAGTGATGATATGCTTTGTGGGTATGGTGCTAAGAATGCTATAATCCGGTCTATATATCTCGAAGTGTTTGAGTCAATCATGACTTGTGTGATGGCTCATGAGATGTGGACCAAACTTGAAGAAATATATGGTGGGTCCAATCTCGATGAGGTTCATCATCTTGTGGGCGAGTCAGTTGAGGAGTTCTCCACATCTTCAAATCATGAAGAACTCCATATTGCTTCTTCCTCCGTGTGCTTGGACATTTCAACTTCTTCCTCCTAACCATCATATGGCATGTCCCAAGGTAATGACATGGTGAGTGGAAATGTCATTTGTGATGATGATGTTGTGCTCAACATTGATGATCTTTCATGTAAAAATTCTAATGTTGTAGCTTCTTTGGACTCGAACATATGTAGCAAAAATGACATACATTCTTGTGTTGATAGTCCATGCATATCATTTAGAGATTCCTTGAATATCTTTTGTGATGATATGCTTGATACTTGTTGTTGCCATGATCTCTATGCTTATATTTCCTCTAGTTGTTGTTTAAATAACTATGTAGAGGAAATAAGAGAAATTAGTGCACACATCACTAATGGAGAAATTGCTAGAAGAGCAAAGAAGGAAATCACCATGTTGGAGAGGAAATACTATGAGTGTCAAGAGGATGGACATGAATCTCCTACTCTTATTGATGAAGGATCTTCATCTCCAAAATAATCATCATCAACCTCCAATTTTCATATGTGCCTCATGGCAAGAGATATTACCGAGGTATCATCTACTCGTTGAAATGATAATGATGATAGTGATAATGAATGTGATAGGGATATGAGTCAAGTAATATATGAAATTGGAAATTATCTTCATGGTGTAAATAAGAACACTTATGTTATGTTTAAAGATCTTATAACTCATTTTGGAAAGTATAATTATTTACTTCACGAAGAGTAAGAACAAAATGAAAAACTTGATAGTAACCTTCTTGATGCTCTAGAAACACTTACAGACTTATAATCTTCCAAAGAAGAGATTGAAGTTGCTCATGATCAACTTAAAGAGGATTTTGAGCACCTTGAACTTGGCTACAAGAATGTCAAAGGAGAGCTCATCAAACTCTCTAAGTCTTATGAGGAACTTCAAGCTACTCATGTGAAGTCTCTAGTTTTTACTATCTCCTCTCATATTGTCAATGATGCTTGTGCTACTAACTCTATTTCTTGTGAGGTATCTATCTTTAAGGAGAATGTTGATCTAAGGGCTCAACTTGCTTTGCTAACTAGAAATTGTGGAAAATTAGAAGAAAGTCATGAAAAACTCTTGGGCTCTCATGATGACCTTCTAATCTCCCATGAAAAGGCTAAAGTTAGCTCATGAGGCCATTGTGATTAAGGTAACATCTTGTCAGCCTCATATGGACATTAGCACTATTTCTACTTAAAATGCTTTATTGACATGTGCTAGTCCTAGTGATTCATCTAGACATATTATTGCCAATTCTGGTGATGAATTCCTCTCCTTTCCTTGTTGCTCTAACAATGAAGCTTTTACTTCCTCTAGTACTTTTGTTGATACTAATCTTGTAGAGGAAAACAAAGAGCTCAAGGCCCAAGTCAATATTTTGAAGAAAGACTTGGAAAAGTGTCATGAAGGGAACTCCACTCTCAAAAATATATTGATTGTTCAAAAATCCCCCCATGACAAAGGTGGACTTGGTTTCATCTCCGACAACAAGAAGTCCAAGAACAAGAAGAAGGGACAAGACCAAGTCCAGAATGAGACCAACATTACATGCTTCAAGTGCAAAAATGTTGGACACCATGTGAGATCTTGTCCATTAAAGAAGAAGGCTTCAAATGTGAAGCAACAAGGGAAGTGGCCTCAAGTTCAATCTCAAGGTCTACCGCAAGTTCAATCTCAAGGTGAAACTCAAGTGGAAGAAAGGCCAATACCAATGATGAACCAAGATATTGCTACCCAAGTTGAGAAAATTGATAAAAATAGAAGGGGGAGAACATGTTGCTACAATTGTCGTGAGAAGGGACACATATCCTCATCTTGTCCCAATGGTAACATCCCTAAGCCTCCTCTATTCAATGATCATTATTCGCTTAGGAAGGATGTTGTTGTTGGCAATTTGTTTGCTAAGTATGTTGGTACCCAAAGTGGTTTGGAAATGGAAAAGACCATTTGGGTTGCCAAGCCTATTGTGACTAACTTCTTAGGACCCAACTTGGTTGGGGATGATCAAGCTCAAATTTGATCAATACGTGCGTGGAGGACATTGGAGATTTGGCTAGTTCATGAAGAAAGAAAATATCCACCATTTAGTTGATTGAGCCGAGTCATGTGGATTATCTTCATATTATCTATCCAATGTCCCTCCTTGCAGTAACTTGTATTTACATTGCTCACATTGAAAGTCATTCGCCCCTTGCATGTTTAGGTTTTGTATCTAGCATGTGTATGTACATGTTGTGATACGGGGCACACCCATGTGCGTCGATCTTTCACGAATTGGAGGGGATCTCACGAGGAACACGAAGAACGCAAGAGAAACACGAGAGGATAATCAAACACTCAAGGACAACTTATGATCAGACATCCACTAGAATCACAAGAGTACACGAGTATCACGGTCCACAGTCAACAAAAGGATACAAGTAACGATAGTCTTCTCGCTCCGGAGGAGGAGGTCTTGAATCCCGAGGGGATCTTCCCTTAGAGGGGCCTTGGCATCGCTTGGATCTTCTCTCAACGGAGGATAATCTCCTAGGGAGAAGGAAGTGATGGAGCAATGCTCAAAAAATTCTTTTGCCAAACAATAGCTAACCCTAGAAAGAGGGGAAAGAGGAGTTTATATAGTCCTAGGTGAAAGGAAGGGGTACATGGGCCACATCCCGCGGGTCGGTGCGCTGATAGGGTCCGGACGTCCGGACGCTGTCGGACGTCCGAGGCTTCACGTCGGTCTGGAGGTGGCCGGTCATCCGAGGTTTTGGCTCTGGAACGGGGTTCTCGGATTTCCGGGACACGTCGGACGTCCGAGGCCCGGTCGTCCGGATGTTTTCGGATTTCCGAGGATTCGGCTCGAGGTAGCTGGCGTCGGATTCCCGGGCTGGCTCGGTCGTCCGGGCGCTGGAGCGTGTCGGTCGTCCGGGTGCTGGAGTGTCCTGGTGGCCTTCGGGCTGGTCGGTCTCCAGGCGTCGGACGTCCGAGGCGCACCGGTCATCCGAGACTGTCTGGACGTCCGAGAGCTAGGACTTGTCCGCAGCTCCTCCCTTGTTCCTCCACGCTTGATGTCCTCCGCTCCGAGCATCTCCTCCATTACCATTGTACCTGATCATGCAAAGGATCTCCGATTGAGGTAGAATCCAAGTTCCATGAACATCCAAGAGAGAATCATATAGGAGCGATGTCACCTCGTGTTCAATAGCACGTGCCTGGGCTCTAGTCATGTGTCCCTTTGTGGCTTGATGTGATGGTGTAAAGTCCATGGGGATGATGGTGGGATGCTCCGCATCATCTCCTCCCTTGGGGAAGATCCGTCCTTCGATCAAGATCTTCATCACCATGGAAAGGGGATAGATCCGTGACGTTGAAGGTGTCACTCACGTTGTACTTGTCGCGTGGTATGTCGATCTTGTAGGCATTGTTGTTGTAGCGTGCCAAGACCTTGAAGGGACCGTCGGCTCGAGGTAGTAGCTTCGACTTGCGTTCGTTGGGGAAGCGGTCCTTGCGAAGGTGTATCCACACAAGATCACCGGGCTTTAACACCATGGGGTGCTTGTTGAGGTTGTGCTTGTTGGTGATGCGTTCCACTTGTCGTTCAATCGTGTGCCTTGTATCTTCATGCATCATCTTGATGTAGCTTTCCCTTGCACTTGTGTCCATGTTGACGCGCTCTTGGAGTGGTAGAGGTAGGATGTCCAATGGGGACAAAGGATTGAAGCCGTAGACCACTTCGAACGGAGACTTGCCGTTGGTGGAGTGACTTGCGCGATTGTAGGCGTACTCGGCGATGGGGAGGCAATCTTCCCATTCCTTGATGTTCTTCTTGATCAACACGCGAAGTAAGGTAGAAAGTGTCCGGTTCGTCACCTCCGTTTGTCCATCGGTTTAAGGATGGTATGCCGAAGAGAAAAGAAGCTTGATTCCGAGCTTGGCGCATAGGGTCTTCCAAAAATAGCTCAAAAACTTGACGCCGCGATCTGAGACAATGGTCTTGGGGACGCCATGTAGTCGCAAGATGTCCCTACAAAAGAGATTGGCAATATGTGAAGCATCGTCTATCTTGTGACATGGAATGAAATGAGCCATCTTGGAAAAGCGGCCCACAACGACAAAAACGGAATCATGGCCATTTTTTGTTCGTGGCAAACCAAGCACAAAATCCATACTAATGTCTTCCCAAGGTTGGAAAGGTATAGGGAGAGTCATATAAAGACCATGGGATTGAGCTTTGGACTTAGTTTTGCGGCATGTCGAGCATCGGTTGGTGAAGCGTGCAACATCATGAAACATCTTGGGCCAAAAATACTTGTTGGATAGCGTGGCATACGTCTTGTCGCGTCCGAAATGACCCATAAGTCCTCCACCGTGAGCCTCTTGCAAAAGCAACAAACGAAGAGAAGACTCTGGTATACAAAGTTTGTTAGCACGCATAAGATAGCCATCTTTCATATAATAGTTCTCCCAACAAGTTTTCACTTGGCACATAGCATAAGGATTAGCAAAATAAGAATCATGCTCATACAAGTCTTTGATGTGCTCAAAACCAAAAACATTCAATTCAAGTTGAGTAACTAGCATGCATTTGCGGGAAAGGGCATCCGCCACAACGTTTTCCTTACCCTTAATATATTTGATGACATAAGGGAAGGACTCAATAAATTCACTCCATTTAGCATGCCGTTTGTTCAACTTGGTTTGACCCTTTAAGTACTTGAGCGTTTCATGGTCGGTATGAATAACAAACTCACGAGGTCGCAAATAGTGTTCCCACACATGTAAAACTCTCACCGAAGCATATAATTCTTTGTCATAGATGGGGTAGTTGAGTTGAGTGCCGGATAGTTTCTCGCTAAAGTACGCGATAGGACGCTTCTCTTGCATAAGAACACCACCTATTCCATTACCACTAGCATCACAATGCACTTCAAATGTTTTATCAAAGTTGGGCAAAGCAAGCAAAGGTGCATGAGTGAGCAAAATTTTAAGTTCATGGAAAGCGGTGTCTTGGGAAGGACCCCATATAAATGGTGCATTCTTCTTGCTCAAAGCATGAAGAGGTGATGCAATTGTGCTAAAATCTTTGAAAAAACGGCGATAGAAACCGGCTAGTCCTAGGAAACTACGCACTTGTTGCAATTTCGTTGGTGTGGGCCAAGTTTTAATAGCATCAAACTTAGTTTCATCTACATGAACGCCCTTGGAGGATACAACAAAACCTAGGAAAACTACCTTCTCAACACCAAACGTGCATTTGTCCATGTTTGCATAGAGTTGCTCTTTCCTAAGGATTTGCAAAACATCACGAACATGTGTAGCATGCTCCTCAAGAGACTTGCTAAAGACAAGCATATCATCAAAATAGACGACGACACAATATCCTATGAGGGGTCGCAAAACATAGTGCATAACACGCATGAACGTACGCGGTGCTTCGGATAAGCCCATGGGCATAACCAACCATTCATAGAGGCCAAATTTTGTCTTAAAAGCAGTTTTCCACTCGTCACCCTCTTGTATGCAAATTTGGTAGTAACCACTTTTTAAGTCAATCTTAGAAAATATAGTGGCACCACTAAGTTCATCTAGCATATCATCTAAGCGAGGAATGGGATGACGGTATCGAATGGTGATAGCATTGATAGGACGGCAATCGGAACACATGCGCATACTACCATCTTGCTTAGGCACTAGTATAACCGGAACCGCATAAGGACTCATACTCTCACATACATGCCCTTTATCTAGGAGTTCTTGGAATTGCCTTTGTATTTCCTTTGTTTCTTTGGGGTTGACGCGGTAGGGAGCCTTGTTAGGAAGCGGTGCTCCGGGGATGAGGTCGATGCGGTGTTCGATCCCTCGTTTTGGTGGTAGTCCCGGACGTAGCTCATCGGGGAAAACATCCTTGAATTCCTGCAACAACTTAGATAACACAAGAGGAAGATGTTGTGAAGGGTTAGTCCGAACGACGTTATCTTTGCACACAAGTACATAGTGGAGAACGGTCGACGGGCTCTCACTCACATCCCTCAAATCTCTTTTGGTGGCTAAAAGAACTATATCTCTCATGTCCCTCATCGTGGACTCGCTCATTTTGGGCTTGTGGCACTCACTCTCTTTGAGGTGGATCACTCTCTCACTTTTATCTCCACGATGGGATGCAGCTTGTTTGTCGGCGATGACTTGACTTGGAGTCATTGGTCGGAGGACATATTGCTTGCCCTTCATCTTGAAGCTATATTGATTTGTCCGACCGTTGTGTGTGATGCCACGGTCGAATTGCCATGGTCTACCAAGTAGGAGGTGGCAAACGGACATTGGAACCACATCACACTCCAATGTGTCTTCATAAGCGCCTATCTTGAAGGAAACTTCCACAATGTGGTCAACTTGGAGGGTTCCAGAATCACTAAGCCATTGGACCTTGTAGGGACTAGGGTGCTTTTTCTTGACCAATTGTAGCTTGGAACAAAGGTCTTCACTTGCCAAGTTGTGGCAACTCCCTCCATCGATGATGACCTTGACGGACTTTCCTTGGATACCCGCCTTGGTGTGGAAGATGTGGCAATGTTGGTCCTCGTCTTCTTGTTGTTGGAGCGTCAAAACCTTGGAGACAACGAGAGCGGGGCTCGAATCGTTGTCGCAAAAGATTTGCGAATCTTCATCTTCATTCACTTGGCGCTGTATGGCCACTTTCTCCAAAGCTTGCATCTCGTCGTCACTCATAGAGTCATAGGTGCCATCGTCGAGGAGGATCATGTTGCGTTTGGTTGGGCATTCGAAGGTCTTGTGGCCTCGCCCTTGGCATGTGAAGCACTTGATGGAGCTACTCTTTGTGGTAGCATCTAGTGTTTGAGGTTAGTCGGCTTGACGAAGTCGTCTTGTCCTTGTAGCTTGTCTTGTCGCTGGTAGGTGTTGTAAATTTCGTAGTTGAAGGTGTCGTTGTCGTAGTAGCTTGAGCACTTGAGCCGTAGGTCTTGGAGGAGAACTTGGAGTACTTGTAGTCATCTTGCACTTGCCGTTCCGCCTTGGTTGCTTGATGCACAAGCTCAAGTAGGTTGGAGTATGGTTAGAAGTCGGCTATCTTCTTGACTTGGTAGTTGAGGCCATTCAAGAAGCGTGCCATTGTTTGCTCATCATCTTCCTTGACATTGGCTCGGATCATAGCGATCTTCATCTCTTGGTAGTACTCTTCTACCGACTTGGTGCCTTGCTTGAGTTGTTGGAGCTTCTTGAAGAGATCCCGGTTGTAGTGTGTAGGCACAAAACGAGCTCGCATGAGGTCCTTCATTTGGGCCCAAGTGGTGATAGGAGGTTCACCCCTCTCCCTTCTTCGGTCAATCACTTATTCCCACCAAATAAGGACATAGTCTTGGAACTCAAGGGAAGCCATGGCTATCTTCTTCTCTTCATCATAGTTGTGTAGGCAAAAGATCTTGTCAACCTTGAGTGCCCATGACAAGTAGTCTTCGGGATCATTGCTTCCGGAAAACTTTGGCATTGTGAACTTGAGCTTGCCGAAGCGTTGTTCATGATTGTGGTGGGGATGGCGAAATCCTTGTCTTGGAGGTGGATCCTCATTGTCATTGCCTTGAGCGTGTTGACGTTGATCTTCTCCTTGCTCATCTTCATGGTCGGATTCGTCGCGATGATCTTGAGGTAGGCGACGAGGTGGACGCACTCGGTTGCGCCTTTCTTGGTGCTCCTCTTGGCGATGAGCTTTTTCTTGTCGTTGTCGATGAAGTTCTTCTTGTTGTGCTTGGCGAAGTGCTTCTTGCTCGCGATGAGCTTGGCGTTTGCGCTCCTCCAAGGCGCGAGTAGCTTCTTGCAAAGCGCGATGTGCCTCAAGCGCCCGTTCATGACGGTGATGTTGTTCTTCTTCTCGACGTCATTGTTCTTGTTCTTGGCGTTGTTGTTCTTGCTCCAACGCATCTTGATCTTGTTGACGGCGGCGTTCTCGAGCGCGGACGCGATCTTGCAATCCATTGCCATGAAATGGATTGTCTTGACGATGACGACCTTGTGGAGAACTTGGGCCGGAGCGTTCGTCACGATGGTGATGACGCGCTTGTGTACTTGTGTCGGAAGAGTACGTCGTTGAGTTGCGACTAGTGTGACGACTCCTTGTCGATGTAGATGAGGAAGGTGCGCGAGTGACCATCAAGGACCGGAGCTCCTCCATTTGGCTTGGGAGCTTGGTGTCGAGGTATTCCCTTGTGCGCGTTTCGGATTCACGCAAGTTGGAGGCGTGTTGGTCGATGCGGTCATGCAAGACATCTTGAGCTTGAGTAATCGCCTTGTGTGCGCCGAAGAAGTGCAAATTGGTGACGTGGTTGGTCACGTCGTCTTCATTCTCCTCGAATGCAGGGTTCGACATGATGTTCCTATCCATAGCACTCAAGAAGATATAAGTGAAAGAGTGAGAAGACAATAACAATTACCGTTCCAAAAGTTGAAAGTTGATCAAGATCACTAAATGTGCAAGTATGGAAATAGTAGAATTGGTACCGAAGATCGTCCTGCTCACACCTACACAAATAAGGCTTATGGAGTAGCTTGGTTAGGATAGTGGCACAAATTTCAAGCAATCCGAAAGATAAGATTCAATAATGTTGAAAGAGATTCATAGGATTCGCAAATGAGACAATGTAGATCAATAGCAATGGGTATACACGGAAACACACGCACGGAAGAAAATTGGGGTCATGCAACCAAGGATGAGCCAAAATGTGGAATCCACGAAAAATGCTCTCGTTGCACAACACTAGAGAGACGGTAGCACGATTGCTCCAATGGGCATGATACACACTTGTGCACACCCTAAAATGAACCAAAAGTGTCGTCTTCCTATGCTCGACTTGCTATGTGTGTATGCGGCACGTGTCACTTGCTCAAGTGATCCAAGATGATCAAGTATGCTATGCGAATCTTGCGATGCTATTGCTCTTTTGCTCTTTTGCTCTTGCTTAAAAGCTTTGCTTCTCTTTCCTTTTGCAATGATGTTTTGTATGGACACAATGCGGGACGTGCACACCGAGATAGCAATTATGTATGCGGGTACTATGTTGTAACACAAAAGATGATACTAAGATATATGCACGCAAATGAAGTTATGCGGAGTATGTATCACTAAAGTACACAAGTAGCGTAGCCCAGCAATACTCAATGGCTTGTCTCGATAGGCAAGTAACGCAAATAGGCTCAAGGTAACAATGCAATGGCAAGGGTATATAGCGGAAGAGAGAGTCGTCGCGGTTACCGTCCTTGCTTACGGTGTGGTTTTAACGAAGAGGTGGTGGCGACGATCCAGGGCAATGATGAGCAGCGATGTCGATGAAGAACCACTCCTAATTAGCCGAGACACCTTAGGAAGTGGTGAGGCTCGCTGCTCAAAATCTCAAATGCAAAGGGTTGCGGAAGAAATGGCGGAGAACAAAAAATTTCGGGCAAAATTCAGTTTCGTCAGAGTTGCTCGGACGTCCGGACCGTTTCGGTCGTCCGGCGTCCGGTCGTCCGACGATTGTTGGTCGTCCGAGGCCCGGTCGTCCGGCGGCTATCGGTCGTCCGGAGCCAGCGGGGTCCACGGGATGAACTCGAACCAAAAAAAAAATTCGGCCAAAAATTGCAGCGATTTTGCGGATGGAATTGATGTAGAAGATGGGGGAAAGGTAGATCCACTTGTTCACAACGAAATCCACGGATCAAAATCAACAAAATCTCCTCAAATCCAACGGATCCAAGAAATTTGGGTATGGCTATTTTTGTGGGGATTTTTGAAATTAGGTCAAATGAAAACAAAATTGGCTAGAAAACGGTGGGGGAGACTCCAAATTCGTGAGAAACCTTGGCTCTTGATACCAATATGATACGGGGCACGCCCGTGTGCGTCGATCTTTCACGAATTGGAGGGGATCTCACGAGGAACACGAAGAACGCAAGAGAAACACGAGTGGAAAATCAAACACTCAAGGACAACCTTCGATCACACATCCACTAGAATCACACGAGTACACGAGTATCACGGTCCACAATCAACAAAAGGATACAAGTAACGATAGTCTTCTCACTCCGGAGGAGGAGGTCTTGAATCCCGAGGGGATCTTCCCTTAGATGGGCCTTGGCATCGCGTGGATCTTCTCTCAACGGAGGGTAATCTCCTATGGAGAAGGAAGTGAAGGATGCTATGCTCAACAAAGTCATTTGCCAAACAATAGCTAACCCTAGAAAGAGGGGAAAGAGGAGTTTATATAGTCCTAGGCGAAAGGAAGGGGTACATGGGCCACAGCCCGCGGGTCGGTGCGCAAACAGGGTCCGGATGTCCGGACGCTGTCGGACGTCCGAGGCTTCACGGCGGTCCGGACGTCTGGAGGTGGCCGGTCGTCCGAGGTTTCGGCTCCTGAACGGGGTTCTCGGATTTCCGGGACGCGTCGGACGTCCGAGGCCCGGTCGTCCGGATGTCTTCGGATTTCCGAGGATTCGGCTCGGGGTAGCTGGCGTCGGATTCCCGGGCTGGCTCGGTCGTCCGGGCGCTGGAGCGTGTCGATCGTCCGGCCGGTGTCGGTTGTCCGGGCGCTGGAGTGTGCTGGTGGCCTTCGGGCTGGTTGGTCTCCAGGCGTCGGACGTCCGAGGCGCGTCGGTCCTCCGATACTGTCCGGACGTCCGAGAGCTGGGACTTGTCCGCAGCTCCTCCCTTGTTCCTCCACGGTTTACTTCCTCCGCTCCGAGCATCTCCTCCATTACCATTGTACCTGATCATGCAAAGGATCTCCGATTGAGGTAGCATCCAAGTTCCATGAACATCCAAGAGAGAATCATATAGCAGCGATGTCACCTCGTGTTCAATAGCACGTGCCCGGGCTCTAGTCATGGGTCCCTTTGTGGCTTGATGTGATGGTGTAGAGTCCATGGGGATGATGGTGGGATGCTCCGCATCATGTTGTGTTTACTAGTATGCTTGATTTATGTTATCTAGCATGTGTATGGTGCATTGCACATCATATAGTGGTGTTTGTAGTCTTGAGCCTTTAGTGTATCATATTGGAATCTTGTTTGGCTCTTTTGAGATATTAGTGGACCATCACATTATGGAGGAGTGTTATGTTTTGTGCACATCACAAACCCGAAATGTGAAAAATGAGAAATACCACCTAGTATTGATATTCAATATTATCTAGTTACTATGTGGTATGTCAAGCTCATTTGAAATTCAAATTCCCAAAGCATCCAATAATTATCTCTTGTTGGTTTTTATTTGCCTTCATAGCATGCTTCATCGAGGTGTCCTTAGAGTTTCACAGAAACTTACTGGACACCCCGTGTGCATGGGCTCTTTGACCCCCGTGCGCACAGGGTGCCGCAAAACTCTCTGGACGCCACGTGCACACGGGGTCCTGGACCCCCGTGCGCACGGGGTCCAACAGGTACAAATGCCCACCCGACCAAGTACACTATGAAACTCTCTTATTATGCTTGGATTATGTTTTTGATCCCATGCATCTTCGGAATCTACCACCTAGTGTTAATTCCAAATACCTTTTTTATTCTCTTACAATTGGTATTTCTTCATGTGGTAGAACTTTATGATCATATTCTTCTCGGCTTGTGCTTCAACTTGCCTTATCTCACTACTTGCACTATCTACTATCTACTTGAGTGAGATAAGACTTTGAGCATGTGTGTAGTGTATATCCTATGCTCATTGATTTTTGCTTAGTTCATATGTTGTTCTTTGTGTGCGGTCTTGTGTGGATTCACCTCTTTGATATAATTTGGACAACTTGAATGCTTTGTGATATTATTGGTGCATTTATCGTGTATGTGTTCTTTTGTCCAAATTGTATCTCTTTGGATCTTGGTAGGCTTTTGCATGCATATTTATTTATATACTTCTTCATGCATTGCTCTACTTGATCCTCTATATTGGATAAACTCCATAATATTCGTAATGGTTAAAGATATGCATGAATTTCGAGTTCATATCCATATGCACTTATTTAAATGTGGAGTTTGCATATGTATTGTAGTTATGCTAACTACTTCGGACCCAATAAGTTTGGGGACCAAATTGTACCTTAATGTATTTTAGGTACTTTGGAGAAGCATTGGATGCTTGGCTTATTCATGAGGAATGTGGAGGCACCATGGAAAACTATTAGAGCCAAGCTTGGGTGATTCTCGATTTGAGGGAAAAGATAAATGAAAACCCGGTTCGGTTCTAAGTGTTTAATCTCTTCATGAAAACTGGATTAACCAAAATTTGGTCTATTTATTGGATATGCATCAAACTCCCACTTACTGTATTCTCAATAAATCCACGGGATGCATTGAGGGAATGGTGAATGTGGAGTGTGATGAGAATAACGGCTTCCATGTAGAGTGTTGTAGGTGATGAGGCTCCTTCCCAAGCTACAAGTACAATGGGAAATGGTCATATTTTTCCCACAAGAAAAACCCCGTGTCCGTGTAGAAGAAGAAGGCGTAAGAGCCCCTCTTGTGGATCCACCACAAGGGAAGTCATCACCCCCAATGCAAGAGCGAGAGGCTATGGGAGATCATGTACATCTCCAACAACAAGACCAAGTCCCACATGTTCCCGAGCTAGATCAAGGGCCCCTTAAACCAATGCTCCCTCGGTAACAAGTAGTTACACCATGAATTCATTTGAATTAGAGTCAACATTCTATATGTTGCATCATGGCATGATTAGTACTTGTTGAGTTTGTGTTTCTTGAAAAAACACGAACCTCCTTTATTGCATCTATGAGACATTTGAGAAAAATCATATCATGGGGACCTATAAAACCATTCTCATGGTTCACTTATCCCAAATATGTTGATTAAGCAATTTGTTGCATGTCAAATGCTCAATGTGCTCTTATGTGCAATATTGATAAAATTACAGAAACACTCATTTTGGTTATGGTATTTTCTCCCTTGGTTAGTAATTCATTTTTACTCAAATAAGATCAATTTGTGCCATGTGCCTTGTGCCATGTGCCATGTGACAAAGCTCATATGCTAAGATCAAGTTTGTATAAGAATGGATTCATTCATGGATATCATGTTCTTTTTTATCTTTTTGTGTGTGGAAGTTTCTTTGTGGATGCTCATCTTGATGATTATTGGCCACTTAAGAAACTTATACACATGACATAGTGCATATCCCTCTTTGATAGCTTTTTTTACTACCGGTCCGTGGGATTGTCTCTTCTTTGATTCTTTGATGGATTCGGTAAGGGGATGGGAAGTGAGCGCTTGTATGTATTTCTTATATCTTTGCACTCATGAGTTTTTGGACAAATTTTCTCATGTTTTATCTTCTTGTTTCATTCCATGGATCCCCAATGTAGTTTGAGCTCCTCCATTAATTCATAAATGGGTATCTGCATTTGATTCCACTCACATATGAGAAATGCACAAATTAAGGAGGAACTCATACTATATTGGCCTTCTAGATTCCTTCCATTTTATTATTTGATGCAAATGGGGAAGAAGGTTAGAGGGTTTAGGAGAAGTGGGTTGGTTCTTGTCATTCATGCGTATCTAGATTTGTTGTGTATGCTTGTTACATGTATATAGATAAAACTCCGCCAAGGTTATGGCATACAATATATGCAATAAAATTCAAGTTCATTCACACATGCATATGTTGTCGGGGGAGTTTGCTCTATATAGTGTGGTTCTACTAGCATCAAATTCTTGTGTAGTATTGTGATGCAAGTATAGCCGGTTTTGATAGCATCAACTATCTTTGTGATTTTTGGGGATATCAAAACCACCTCAAGTATTTAGTTTATTCTCGGATAAATTGCATGCTCGTGTTGAAATTCATTATATAAACCCTCTTGTTGAGATTGTCATCAATTACCAAAATGTGTTGTTTGCTTCTTTCCGATTTCAATTCTTCTCGCTAGAGTCCGATAACATTGCAGAGTGCGAGGATTCGTTCGACTACGCTTGTTCGACTACTTTATGGACTCGATCTTCTTCCAAGCGGGATTCCAGGCAAGATGACCATTACCTTGGATATCACTACTATTATTGCTATGCCAGTTGTCTCATTTCTATCGCTATGTCTTGCTACCTGCCACTTGTTTCTCAAGCCTCCAAAAATGACATGATATGCCTCTAACCATCCACTGTGCTAGCAAACCGTTGTTTGGTTATGTTACCACTTGCTCAACCCTTCTTATTTGCTAGTTGTAGGTGGAGTTTGTTCCATGTTGGGACATGGATATCTTGGTATATTACATTATTCTTGTTATTTCAATTAATAAATACATATGCTTTGTAAAGGGTGGAAGGCTCGTCCTTTCGCTTGGTGTTTTGTTCCACTCTTGCCGCCTTAGTTTCCGATTACCATGTTATGCTCCATATTGAGCGCTCCTAACATGCTTGGGGTTGTTATGGGGCCCCCCTTGATAATTCGTTTTAGGATAAAACTCTTCCGGCATGGCCCAACATTGGTACTACATTTGCCTAATAACCATTAAAACTTGCATAGGGAATGATCAACCCGTTGGCTAATTAATCAACATATCGGGCTAGTGCTCCTGATGACTATTGGTCCAAAACGGGCTGCCTACGGGGCCTCCACGGGGAAACTGGAGGATTGGTTTTACTCGTAGCTAGTCCCATCCGGTTGTGCCCTGAGAACGAGATATGTGCGGCTCCTATCGGGATCTGGCCTGTTGGGATGTTGAAAGGGCATTTAGCCCCTAAGTGTGGTTTTGGTAATTAATGACAATCTCTATGGACTAATGCTTTCACTGAGATATATTTGAAGGGATATTACATAGGTGGAGGCTTAAGGATGATTGCCATAGAGATGAAGATTTGCTCTTAGCTTTGGTATTGAATGACAATCTCTATGGAGCATTAAGGGGATTGTATCTTATACGAAGAAGTGTTCCATAGTGATGCATGAAGGATGTTGAATTTATGTGGGAAGAGGTCCATCAAAATCCTCTCCAATAAGTCCTCATGGTGGTGTTCATTGGAGGATCTCATAGCTTGACACATTTGGGCTTATAATAATCAACGTCTTGAGAGTATAATTAAAGGGAAGAATTCAATCGATGGTATGATCAAGAGAAGATCATCATGAGCTCATGTGTTGGGTTTTGGTTGATCATATCTTGAAGCAAGAAACTAGAGTGAAGAATTCATTGTATCTCTCAATAGTTTGTGATGGGGCATTTAAAAGAGCAAGTGATGACCAATATGATGTTCATGGTGAATCTTGATATGGTCATGAAAGAGCTTTGGTGATATAGTCTTGAAGCAATGAAGGAAAATGAAGTGTTCATTATGGCTTTCACGAAACCAATATAGAGCTTCGAGTAAGGATGTTGGTTGACCAAGATGATGCTCAAAGATTGTATCTAGATGGTCAACACACAAGCACAAACAATGTACCGTGTGGGATCAAGTGATCTAGTGGTATGGTAAGTAATTGTGAATTGTGTTTTGTGCACTAATCCTTGATGTGTGTTAGCTAAGTCTATGTTGGTTAGGTGTTTCGCATGGGCTTGCATCAAAAGAAAGATTTCGAGTAGCCTATGTAAGGATGACATCAAGTGGTGATGGTCATCGGGTTCGAGGAGTCCAAGTGCAAGATGAGAAGCTGGAGGTTATATGCTTTGAAGCTTGTGGTCCACATCATGAAAATGTGCATGTGAAGATGGACTTAAGTTAAGGCTTCTCTCATTACAATATGAGGAAGGATTTCGAGTATCTTCACCAAGTGACCGTGGACAAGAAAAGGATTACAACTTGAGGCAAGCATTCAAAGCATTGTTCAAAAAATCGTCCGATTCAACGATTTATCATCTGATTTATCGCTACTCATGGGATGACCGATAATATTATGCCTTATCTTCACAATTTATCGTTTGAGATGATTTATCGTGTTGACAAGCGATTTATCGTGAATCTATCGAGAAATCGGGCCTATTCATAGCACTATGTTTGCAAAAACTTTGTTTGTTTGTGTTTTGTATACCTTGTTATGCAGTATGTACTATTTTGCTATTTTGTTTCTCATTATACAAGGATTCAAAGGTTAGAAATAAAGGTAACACTTGTGTCCAATATTATTTTGGTGTTGAATATAGCATATTTTAGTGTTGGGAACCTGTGATTTGCAAAAATGACCGATTAATAGTCAACCGATAAAATCGATTATTCGTCTGATTTTTGATTAATCTCTAATCACTAGCTGACCGAGACGCTAACAATAAGCAATATCCTCAACATTGATTCAAAGTCTTTAAGAATCTCAAGTGGAATGTGCAAGTCAAAGGTATACCTTAGCTCGGTTTTCCTAGTTTTGCCGGTCTTATGGTGTTTGGTGCGAGACGAGATTATCGGATTGATAGCCGTACTATCAAGAGGGACTTTCGGGCGAGTAGCTTGATCACATCGCATGTCGAGAGCTCAAACATTTTCATTATTTGCATCATTATTTATTGTTGACCTTGGGTGGTTCTCTAGGTGAGTACCTTGGGCTTTTCCATAGCTTTAAAACGAGCCCAAAATCATCGAATTCGGAGTCTGTATGCCCAAGTTATGCATGTTTCAGTTTCCTGCTTTGGGCTGTCTCACGGTACCTCCTGTGCACGGGGTTTTGAGACCATGGGCACGGTGTCCCGTGCTCACGGGCTTGTACCATGGGCATGGGGTCTCAACCCCCGTGGGCGCGGGGTGCCCAGGAAGTATCCGTTCGAGCCCCAGCGGTTAGTTTTGGAGGTTGGTTATAAAAGAGCCCTTCCACCCCACCGGTTTGGGGGTTGTTCAGACACTTTCTAAAAATCATTTTGAGCATCATACCACCTCTCCCAAGCCCCTATCCCCCTCTATGTAAAGGGGGGGGGGGGTTTGTGGATGGATCTTGAAGTCATTTGTTGATTTCCTCCATTGCATCACCTCTCTTCAATCTCCTACTTTCGAGAGTGCATCTTGTGAGATTGAGAGAGTGAGTTGAGCATTTGTTGCTTGACCTTGCATTGCATTTGTTGCATACCCTTCTGTTCATTGAGAGAGAGGTCCTCAATCTCCAACCAAGCAGTAGTTTTTACACCTAGGCGGTTGTACCACTTGTTCTAGCAGTTGTACCGCTTGGACCGGTACGTCTGGTATAACTACCACCCTAGGGGTGAAATACGGGCGGTTGTACTGCCAATAGTCTGGCCAACCCTAGGAAGTGGCTTCAAGCGGTTGTACCGGCCCAGTACCACCCTACCACCGGACGAGTTTCTGTATGGTGTGGTACTTGGGCGGTTGTGGGCCGATTGTTCCGGTCAGTCTAAGTTGACCGGTACTACTGGTGTCCTGAGCGGTTGTACCGCTCAGGACTTAGCCACGTCCCATACTCAGTCCTAGCGGTTGCACCGGGGCAACCACCGCCTCAATCATCGCCCGAGGGTGATTCCTCCCTGTTTCAAAGCGGTGGTTGAGCGGTGGTTCCAGTCCATTGTTGCGACCGGTACTACCTCCCCCGCTACCGGTTGCACCGCTCGCCAGGGTTTTCTGCTGGATATCGTGTTCACAAATTGTACCGGTGCACATAGCGGTTGTATCGCTGCTATGTAAAAACGGCTGTAACGGTTGGATTTGGGGGACACTATATAAGGGGGTGGTTCTTCCACCTACCTTCTTACCTCTTGCCTCTCTCTCTCGTCCATTGATACCCTCCAAGATTTCTTGCCTGATCTCTCTTTCTAGCCACTCAAACTTGTTGATTTGCTAGGGATTGAAGGAGGAGACCTAGATCTACACTTCCACCAAAGGAAACTTGATTCCCCCATACTTTCTTGTGTGGATTTTGTTACTCTTGGGTGTTTGAGCACCCTAGACGGAAGAGGTCACCTCGGAGCCACAATCCATTGTGGTGAAGCTTTGTGGTGGTGTTGAGAGCCTCCAATTAAGTTGTGGAGATTGCCCCAACCTTGTTTGTAATGGTTCGGTCGCCGCCTTCAAGGGCACCACTAGTGGAATCACGGCATCTTGCATTGTGTGAGGGCGTGAGGAGAATATGGTGGCCTTTGTGGCATCTTGGGGAGCATTGTGCCTCCACACCGCTCCAACGAAGACGTACTTCCCCTCAAAGGGAAGGAACTTCGGTAGCACATCCTCGTCTCCACCGATTCCACTTGTGGTTATTTCTTACCTTTACTTTGTGCAAGTTTTACTTGTGTTGTATCCTTTTCTTGCTTGTAATTGTTGTTGTTGCTAGCATCATATAGGTTGTTCACCTAGTTGCATATCTAGACAACCTATTTGTTGCTAAACCTAATTTACTAAGAAAAGCTAAAAATTGCCAGTTACCTATTTACCCCCCTCTAGACAACCATACCGATCCTTTCAATTGGTATCAGAGCTACGTCTCTTTATTAAGGGCTTTACCGCTCGAAGAGTATGGTTAAAGACGAGGATAGGGTTGATGACTTACCCGAGGCCGAGGGAGTGAACACGGTCTCTCTTGAGGATTTAAATGAGGCAATTGCCTCACTTAAATCTTCTATGACGACCGAGGTCAAATCCTTGTTTAAAGAACTCCTTGATGGTCTCAAACTTTCTACAAAACCATTGCTGGTGATTAATCCCACTAACTCGGAGTCGGATGCCAACTCCGATAAGGAGCGGGCTAGTAGTGATAAGGATAAGTTGCCTCAAGGAAAGAGTGGGACGGGAACCTTTGCCTCGGTTCCCCCTCCCTTGGTCTATGGAGGACCGGTCCACACACCTCATATTAACAACCTAGGTCCTCCTCCTAAACTTGTGAAAAATGATTTTGCTAGTTAGGTTTTTCGTATCAAGTCTCATTTGAATCACAGCTCAACTAATCTTTGGAGAATCATTGAGCAAGGATACTACCCGCATGATCCAAACAATCTCACTCCAAGAGAAGAGGCGGACAATCAATACAATCAGTCTGCCTTGTTCATCCTTCAAACCGCTGTGTCCCCTGAAGATCTAGCTCACTTGAGTCCATTCACTCGGGCAAAGGATTGTTGGGAACACATTTTATTCAACGGACCAACTTTGAGGTGGTTCTCAATGAGGCCGTTGAGTTTGTGATGAATGTAGATGAGGACCCTCGTGAGCTCTACTGGAGATTGACAACTCCCACGGTCTCCCTTCAAGATCATGGGAGTAAGGATACGAATGACAATTGGATCAAGCGTAAGTTTCTCAAGGCCATCAGGCCATTCAACAAGGCCATGTCCTCCGTGATCCGTCAAAGACTAGACTTCCATACCTTATCCTCGAGTGATGTGTTGGATGAATTTATAGCTATGAACATCTTGAACAAGACTGCCGACAACACACTAGATCGTGTCCAACGGTCAAAGAAAGTTTCACCCAACCTTGCTTTGAATGCCAAGGTAATTCCGGAAGAGTAAGAAGATTAAGAAGAGGAAGGTTGCCCCGAAGACACCAAATATGCGTACCATGAGAACATGGCTCTTGCATCAAGGCAATTTTGGGGCAACAAGAGAAACTCAAGGCCAAACTTCTCCAAGAACAACTCAAGTGGCTCAAAGGGAAGCACGTGTGAGAACTTGCCATAATTGTGGCAATGTGAGTCACTTCATGGTGGATTTCCCGTATGAGAAGAGGGAAGACAATGGTGGCAAGCTCATCCGCAAAGACAAGGCCAAGTCATTCCCCAACAAGAACAACTTCACCAAGAAGGTTCCTCAAAAGGTATTGGTGGCACACGAAGAGTACGTCTCCGATGATGATGATGATGATGAAGATACAAGTGGTAAAGGAATGGCGATGGCCACGGTGGCCATTGCAACCTCTTCCCCAACCAAGGTGTCTCTCTTCAACTCCCGCAATGAGAACCGCATTGCTAAGTGCCTCATGGCGAAAGGTATCAACAAGGTAACCTCCATTATCAACACATCCATTATCACTACTCCTTATTTTTTGGATTGTGTGGATGAACATGAGGAGGTGAACGTTGATGAAAATGAGTTCGACAAGTTCATGTCTAAACTCAAGGGTAAGACCAAGAAGCACTTTGTTGCTCTCTTGGAACAACTTGGTGAGGCTAGTGATCTCATTGAGACTCATGAGGAAACCATCTCTAGATTGGAGGGGCACAGTCGTGACTATGCCGATGAGATAGCAAATCTTTCCATTACACTTGAGGAAGAGCGAGGTCTTCGTTTGAATCTTGAGGATCCACACAATGATGACCTTGCTAAATTACGAAATGATCATGATCATGCTCTTCTTCTTACTCGTGTGCTCAAATATCAAAAGGTTGCACTTGTGGTTGACCATGATAGACTCAAGGAAGAGTTTGACACACTTGACAAGGCTCACAAGGCTTTGAAGAGTGCTCATGCTTCTCTTAATTAGTCTCATGATCAACTCCAAGTAAAACTTACTAAGGAAATAGCCACATGTCATCCTTTTTTGTTAATTGATAATGTCAATGCTACTAACCCTTGTTGTGAGCATGTGCATCTTGTGGAAGAAAATGCCAAGTTGAAAGAGCAACTTGATAAAGACCTTGTGACATGTATCCAAGGTGAGAAGAATCTCAATGACCTTTTGAGCAATAAAAAGGAAGCTGTTTCAAAGGAAGGGATTGGGTTTGCACCCAAGTCTAAGAAGATGAAGAAGTTCAAGACCAAGCAACCTCTGCTGCTCAAGGAATCCTTTGTCAAAGCGGGGGAGGATACTCATGAGAAGAAGAAGGACAAGGTTGTGGGTGGTAATGCCAAGAAGGGCAAGATCACCCCTTCCAACAAAGCCGGCGACTTTAACCCCTCTTATGTTTTATGTCGTGCTAGTGATGGGCATGTCTATGCCAAATTTGTTGGTTCTTCTTATGAGTACATTGAATGGTCCATTTGGGTTCCTAAGACCCTTGTTACTAACATAAAAGGACCCATTAAAGAATGGGTACCTAAATCCAAGCATTGATCTCTTGCAGGAGTTTGCTTTCGGAGGAGATTCGTGGTTGCTTGATAGTGGAGCAACAAATCATATGACCGGAAGCAAGGACTTGGTGGTGGACGTTCGAACTGACACATCTTTGGCCACTCAAGTTTCCTTCGGTGCTGACATAATTTCAAAGGTATTGGGTCTTGGCAAGGTGGTGATCTCTCCGGATTTAACCATTGAGAAAGTCATGCTTGTTGAGACCCTTGTATACAATTTACTTTCCGTTCATCAACTTGCACTCGTGGATTTTTCTACCTTCTTTGATGTTGATTCCGTGGCCCTTTTGTGGAGCAAGACTTTTAAAGTAGCCTTTGTTGGGCATGTCGAAAATGGTCTCTATGTGGTTAACTTTTCGGAGCGACCCACTAAGACCGCGACTTGCCTAATGGCTAAAGTTGATGTGGGATGACTTTGGTATCGCTGGCTAGCCCATGTCAATATGCGATCTTTGCAAAGTTTCCTAAAAGGGGATAACGTTCATGGACTAACAAATGTGAGTTTTGCCAAATATCGTGCTTGCAGTGCTTGTATCGAAGGAAAGCTACATGAGACGGCTCACCGACCCACGACTACAATCTACTCGAAGAGGCCCTTGGAGCTCCTTCACATGGATCTCATCGGTCCTCCATCCTTCGATAGTCTTGGGGGAAGAAAATATTGCTTGGTGATAGTGTATGATTACTCATGATATACTTGGGTCCAACCTCCACCGTAGAATCGGGGCTCCGCAGACCCAAGAAGGTTCGAGCTCTGGGGCGTGTGCGAAGACCTCAACCAACTCTAGCCTCAAGCTCACCACTCCACAGCCAAGCCTCGCCGAATACACGCGAGCAAACGAGAAGACGGACACAGAGATTTACCCAGGTTCGGGCCACCTTGCGGTGTAAAACCCTAATCCTGCTTTTGGTGGATTGGCCTCACGAGGAGGTTTGGGGGATGAACTAGTACAGTGGTTGAGCGACCTCGCGAGGGCTCGGAGGTGAGGATGGACCGATCGGACCGGGCCCGTTCTACGGTGGAGGCTAGTCCCTATTTATAGTGGCCTTGGTCCTCTTCCCTTATCGCACATGCGGGAAGGGATCCCACGACGGCCAAATTTGAAAGGGGACAAGAGGTACATCTTATCCTGACTAAAGGTGGTCTTCGCCTGCATAGCTTCTGGGCGTGACGCAGGGAGTGATTCTAATGCCTTTTCCCTCATAATATGCAAGGTTTACACAAGGAGGGAGAATACCGGCAGCTGGAATTCTGGACCCAAGAAAAGCACGTCAGAGATACCTATTCTGCACAACTCCAATGAAGCTGAAAATTTACGGAGATTATTTTCGCATTTAATAAAAATTACTGGAGGTGAAAACTACCAGGGGAGGCCCACCAGGTGGGCACAACCCACCAGGGCGCGCCCTGATGTGTTGTGCTCACCCAGGCCCACCTCCGGTGCCCATCTTCTGGTATAAAGTCTCTCTTGACCTAGAAAAAAATTAGAGGAGGACTTTTGGGACGAAGCGCCACCACCTCGAGGCGGAACTTGGGTAGGAGCACTTTTGCCCTCCGGCGGAGCGATTCCGCCGGGGGAACTTCCCTCCCGGAGGGGGAAATCGAAGCTATCATCATCACCAACACCCCTCTCATCTATGGGAGGCCAATCTTCATCAACATCTTCAACAACATTATCTCCTCTCAAACCCTAGTTCATCTCTTGTGTTCAATCTTTGTATGGGAACCTCAGATTGGTACCTGTGGGTGACTAGTAGTGTTGATTACCTTGCGTAGTTGATTACTATATGATTTATTTGGTGGAAGATTATATGTTCAGATCCATTATGCTATTCAATACTCCTCTGATCTTGAGCATGCTTATTATTTGTGAGTAGTTACCTTTGTTCTTGAGGTCACGGGAGAAGTCATGTTGCGAGTAATCATGTGAATTTGATATGTGTTCGATATTTTGATGATATGTATGTTGTGATTCCCTTAGCGGTGTCATGTGAACGTCGACTACATGACACTTCACCATTCATGGGCCTAAGGGGATGCATTGTGGAGTAGTTATTAGATGATGGGTTCTAGAGTGACAGAAGCTTAAACCCTAGTTTATGCGCTGCTTCGTAAGGGGCTAATTTGGATCCAAACGTTTAATGCTATGGTTAGATTTTATCTTAATACTTTTCTCGTAGTTGCGGATGCTTGCGAGGGGGTTAATCATAATTGGGAGGTTGTTCAAGTAAGAACAGCACCCAAGCACCGGTCCACCCACATATCAAATTATCAAAGTAGCGAACACGAATCAAACCAACATGATAAAAGTGACTAGACGAAATTCCCATGTACCCTCAAGAACACTTTGCCTATTACTAGTGATTGTTCTGGCCTGTCCTTTTCCTCAAAAGGATTGGGCTACCTTGATGCACCTTGCTTACCATTACCGTTACTTGCTTGCTATCAATTATCTTGCTATCAAACTATCTATTACCTACAATTTCAGTGCTTGCAGAGATTACCTTGCTGAAAACCGCTTGTCATTTCCTTCTGCGCCTCATTGGATTTGACACTCTTACTTATCGAAAGGACTACGATTGATCCCCTATTGTTGTGGGTCATCAAGACTCTTTTCTGGCGTCGTTGCCGGGGAGTGAAGCGCTCTTGGTAAGTGGAAATCGGTAAGGAAAAACTTATACTACGTGCTGAAATTTATTGCCACTTGCTACTATGGAAAATAATCCTTTGAGGGGTTTGTTCGGGGTATCTTCACCTCGACCGGAACCACAATTAGTTGCCCCTCAACTTACAGCACCTACTGAAAATGTTACTTATGAAATTCCTTCGGGTATGTTAGAACAACTGCTTGCTAAACCTTATGCAGGAGATGGAACTGAGCATCCTGATATGCACCTCTTATATGTGAACGAAATTTGTGGATTATTTAAGCTTACAGGTTTACCCGGAGATGAAGTTAAGAAGAAGGTTTTCCCTTTATCTTTGGAGGGAAAAGCATTGACATGGTATAGGCTATGTGATGATCTTGGATCGTGGAACTGGAATCTCTTGCAATTGGAATTCCATCAAAAGTTTTATCCCATGCATCTAGTTCATCGTGATCGGAATTATATATATAATTTTTGGCCTTGTGAAGGAGAAAGTATCTCTCTAGCTTGGGGGAGGCTTAAGTCAATGTTATATTCATGCCCCAATCTTGACATTCCGAGAGAAGTTATCATTCAGAATTTTTATGCTCGGCTTTCTGATAATGATCAATCCATGCTCGATACTTCTTGTGCTGGTTCTTATATGAAGAAGACTATTGAATTCAAGTGGGATCTCTTGGAAAGAATTAAACGCAACTCTGAAGATTGGGAACTCGACGAAGGTAATGAGTCAGGTATAAAGCTTGAATTTGATTGTGTTAAATCTTTTATGAATACCGATACTTTTCATAAGTTTAGCACTAAATATGGACTTGACTCTGAGATAGTAGCCTCTTTCTGCGAAGTATTTGCTACTCACATTGACCTCCCTAAGGAGAAGTGGTTTAAATATCATCCCCCTATTAAAGAAGAAATTAAAGAACTGGTCATATCTAAAGAAGAAACCATCCTTTATAATGTTGATCCAGTTGTGCCTACCGCTTATATTGAAAAACCACCTTTCCCTGTTAGGATAAAGGAACATGCTAAGGTATCAACTGTGGTTCATAAAAGTAATATAAGAGCACCTAAACCCCCTGAGAAAATTAAAGTAGAACCTAGTTTTGCTATGGTTAAAGATCTCTTGGTAGAAAATATTGATGGGCATGTTATCTACTTTTGTGATGAAGCTGCTAGAATTGCTAAACCCGATGAAAAAGGTAAACATAGACCTGTAGAGGGCCTGCATGTTTTCTCAGTCAAAATAGGAGATCATTGCTATCATGGTTTATGTGACTTGGGTGCTAGTGTGAGTGCTATCCCATTTACTCTATACCAAGAAATTATGGATGAAATAGCACCTGCTGAAATGGAAGACATTGGCGTTACTATTAAACATGCTAATAGAGACACTATCACACCACTTGGGATTGTTAGAGATGTTGAAGTCTTCTGTGGGAAGGTGAAATACCTACTGATTTTCTAGTCCTCGGTTCCCCACAAGATGACTTTTGTCACATTATCTTTGGTAGACCTTTCTTGAGCACTGTCAATGCTAAGATAGAATGTGAAAAACAAACTATCGGTGTCAGTTTTGGTAATGTGTCTCATGAGTTTAATTTTTCCAAGTTTAGTAGACAACCCCGTGATAAAGCGTTTCCTAGTAAAGATGAAATAATTGGTCTTGCTTCTATTGCCGTGCCTCCCACTGATCCATTAGAACAATATTTGCTCGACCATGAAAATGATATGCACTCTCGTGAAAGAAATGAGATAGATAAAATCTTCTTTGAACAACAACCTCTCCTGAAACATAATTTGCCTATTGAAACTCTTGGAGGACCTTCTCCACCTAAAGGTGATCCTGTGTTTGAATTGAAACAATTTCCTGACACTTTGAAGTATGCTTATCTTGATGAGAAAAAGATATATCCTGTTATTATTAGCGCTAACCTTTCAGAACATGAAGAAGAGAGATTATTGAAAGTTCTAAGGAAGCACCGGGCTGCTATTGGATATACTCTTGATGATCTTCATGGCATTAGTCCTGTCGTGGGAACGAGCCTGACAGTAGAGGTTAGGGGTACGTAAGGAGAGGGTAGAGTCGTAGCTACGGAGAGATTGTACACACGGATGTATGAGTTCAGGCCCCTCTCGTGGAGGTAACAGCCCTACGTCTCAGGTGCTTAGGAGCTTTTCTGTCGTGTGGAATCTAGGAGTTACAGGGTGCGAACCGTTGTGCCAGAGGGGAGGGGCGGCTTATATAGAGTGCGCTGCCCCTCATAATGTCCGGCATCTAAGGGTCAGATTGTGGCTATAAAGATGAACGTTACTGGTAACGTATGTAAGAAATGCTACTTATGATCTAGACAAACGCCTGCCCGTTGGCCTCCCTGGGGTGGCTTCTGATCTTCTGTGGTCGACTATCTTCTAGTTCTTGCCGAGTGAAATGTAGCCGTCGAGTGGATGAAGAAACCTCCGAGTGGATGTTGTCGAGTGACTTGTACGTCTTGGTGATTTCAGTCGGAGACTTCCTTGTAGACCTTTTGATAGGGCAGTATCCTTAGGTAAGGTATGTAGGTCAGGCCTATGACCCTACCCTAGGTACATAACCCCATCATTAGCCCCCGAATGGATCGGGGTTCGAGTGAAAAAGGGATCGACGCGGGTTCTGATAAGACACAAAAATTCCGAGTGCATTTTAGGGCTTCACTGAAATCCGCATCGATTGGAATCTTTGTCAGTCATCCTGATCGATTCTGTCTTGAAATGTATCTGAGTGAATTTCAGCGCGAAATCCGGTCCGAATGGCCAGCAGGGTCCTTTGATGCGACGGGTCGCTTCGTCAGGCCCGGATTTCACGAGATTCGAAAATTGGGTAAGCGCGCGCCGCGCGACGATGACGCAACGACTGAGGCAAGTGGGAGCACGACGCCTCGATTTTCACGCCGCCATTTCCGCCACGTACCGCTCTTCCTCTGAAATCGGGATACCTAGAGATCTGGCGGGTCCACAGGTCAGTGACCCACTCGGGCGAATATAAGAGGCGACGGCACCGGGGCCGGTACAGTGTTTCTCCTCCAAATCTTCACTTCTCCTCCGCCTCCCCTGCTCCACGTGCGCCGCTCGACTCCGCCTCGACGACCGCCGCCGCGATGACGAAGAGCAAGACGGAGAAGCTCGAGCGCACCAAGAAGGGAGGGGCCAAGGCGAAGAAGCCGTCGGGCGCCCGATTTACGGCACCGCCGGGGTGGATCCAAGAAGATTTTCTCCCATCGACCGTCAAGGCGGAGCACGTCCAGAACCTTGTCGACGATGGGCTGGTTGCTGCAGGGTCATGGAGGCTGTCGGAGGGGGAGCCTGAGCCGGAGCCGCACGACGGCGAGCGAGTCGTCCTCCTCACCCAGGTCGAGCGAGGTTTTTCTATGCCTCCCCATCCATTCATCCGCGGTTTCTTGAACTTTTTCGGAGTGCAACTCCACCACTTTCCTCTGAATGCCGTCTCGTACCTAGCTGCGTTCATCACCATGTGCGAATGTTTCCTGGGTTGTCCTCCTCACTGGGGCTTATTCAAGCACATATTCACCATTCGGTCCCAATGTGTCAAAAAAGCCAACCCTAGTGATAGTAAGACCAATGTCATCCAGTTATGTGGTGGTCTGGGGCTTCAGAAGAGGGGTAGGAGTTCGTTTCCGTCAATGACTTTTCCTGATTCTGTTCGGGGCTCGCAGTCGACATGGTTTTACTGCAAAGATGTTGCATCCCCCTATATGTCGACTGGTCTTCCCCCTTTCACTTTGGATCGACCTACTACTCCCAGAACACTGAGTGTGGCTAAGGGAGAGAAAGTCCAGGTTGGGTTTCTAGTGAATGCAGTAGTAGATCTGGTCCGTGGCGGAGTGACTGGTATGGATCTCTTAGAGACGTTTCTCAGTCGACGAATCCAGCCTCTTCAAGCCAGGGATCACACTATGTGGCATTATTCGGGCCCCGAGGATTCCACTCGGTCCCATCCAGAGGTAGTTTCCGACGAGACCGTTGCTCAGTGGCTCAGGAGCATCACCGGAGCCTGTGATAATCCTCTGGGAGCCAAGCGATTCTTGCCCTTCTCCGCTTTGAACCCACCGACGAACCTGGTGAGTTATATCTTTGTCGAGTGCTTTCATATTTTGTCGAGTGACTACGTCCTCAGTCGACTGACTTCACAGTTTGTATCTTGCAGGAGTTTACGAACATGTACTCGCCCGTGCCAAATGGGGAGCAGCCTGAGGACGGAGAAGAGAGCGCAGGCGACAGCGCAGACGTCGACTACGCCGACGACAGTGAGGGCAGCGACGACGACCTGGAAGATATTGAGGAAGGCGAAGTAGAGGCCCAGGCTCCTTCGCGTGTCGAGCATCGAAGCAAGTTGCGTGAAGACCCAGAGGTCGCCCCAAGCAAGACTTCGGTGTCCAGCACCCGAAACCCGAAGCGCGACCGCGCCGCGACATCAGGGTCGACTGAAAAAGCTGCGAAACAGCCCAAGCCGGACGCGCCAAAGCCTCGGAAGGCGCTGCCTCGTATCAAGATCGCTGTGCCTGTCGCCTCAACATGAGTGTTTATTTTCTTTTCCTGCTGTTGTGAACCTTCATGTCTTTGCTGACCGAGTGAAATTTATTCGCCAGAGCTGCTACCTCAGTGACGTCGCCTCTGCGGGATGAGGGGGATCACATGGAAGTGGACACTCCTGACACGGCCACATCTCAAAGAGGTATAATAAATCTTCACTGTAGACTGATTTTCTGAAGGTAATTTGTCGAATGAACCATCTGACGTTGTCGATTGATAGTTGAAGACATCATCCATTTGGAAGACGACGAGGAACCGCAACAGGGTACTGAGGGTGAAGTTGTGGCCTCAGACATTCCACGCGTACGCACTCGGAGAACATCATCAGCCCAAGCACCAGGTGGGTCGACTGCTGCGTCCTCTCAAGAGCTTGGTGATTCTTCCCGAGCCAGAACTAATCTTGTGGTTCCGCTATCGAGTGCCCCACCAACGACTTCGACTTTTGTGACCTCAGTGCCGATTGGGCAACCTCAAGCACTTCTCGTGACTTCAACTGCAGTACCGACTCATCTGGCGCCTGCATACCCTCTGTACCACGTTCCAAAAGACCAGACTGGAGCTGCCAAAGAGGCCATGATCCAGGCTGGGCAAATGATGTTGCGAACGAAGGAGGCGTATGACGCCAGCAAGTTAGCCTATGATGCCAGTTCAGCGCTTCAAGCCAATGTCCGAGTAAGTTCGATTGTAAGTTCATTTCCGATTGAATTCCTGTCCATCTTGCTTTTACACCCACTGGGTGTTTTCTTCAAATGCATACTTGCTTGCTTTTTCCTTGAGTAGATCAGGACTTATTCGAGTGGTTTTTTGGTCCAGTGGGGGCACGCTGAGTGCACCCACTGGGTGTAGTCCCCGAGACCGCCGTCGAGTGCTTGCATCGGCGGGGGTCTGATAGAGACAATGTTCGCTTGATTGTTTTTTTTTGTACTCGGACAGGGCGGACCTGGTCGAGTGGTTTCTTGTCCAGTGGGGGCATGCTGAGTGCACCCACTCGGTGTAGTGCCCGAGACTACTGTCGATCGTTTACGATGGGCAGTAGTCTTAAGAACTATTCTGCAGGTTTCATGGACATCATTTCCATCAACCATGATATGACGCTTTGCAGGGGTGTGGGGTGGGGCGGTGGGCCGCCGTCCAGTCGACTGGACACGTTCTTTTCCACTCGGGAGTGAAAAAACATTATCGTCGACTGAACTACATCTTTGCTGATTTCAGAAAGCCTGTGGGCTCGGGACCAAGTATGTCGAGCTAGAGAAGGAAAAGAATCGACTTCTGCTGGATCTGGAGCTGACGAATAACAACCTGGACCGTGCACAGACTGAACTGAAGACCTTGGGAGGTAAGCTTTGTCGATCAATTGCATTATTACTTTCATCTTCCATCCTTTGAACCGAGTGAATCCACTCGAACAGACGTACGTGATGAGAACCGCCGACTCCAAGCGCGACTCAACAATGCTATTTCTTTAGATACCATGAAGAAGGCGCTTGAAGACAAGGACAAGGCACTCGCCGACGCTCAGAAGGTGGCAAGGGAGAAAACTGAAGCTGCCGAGAAGAAACTTTCCGCGGCCAGCAAATTGGAAGAAGAGAATACCAAACTCAAGCAGGAACGGGCCGATTGGATCAAAAAGCTCGAACTGCAGACCAAGAGAAGGAGCGCTCTGGAGCAACACCTAGGAGACTTTGCAAAGAAGATGCTCGGCATGCTTGAAGGTAACTTTCTTCTGTCGTGTGAATTTCTTTGATTTCTTCAGAATGGCAATGTGATCATCTTTTCGCTTTCTCTTCGCGCAGAATTCTGTTAAGATTTTGAGAAGGAAACTGAAGAGATCGAGCCAAATCTGGATCCCACCAAGTCACCTGTCGGGGACGCCGTGGCCATGGACATGTTTCGACTTGAAGCTCGTCTCAGGAATGTCCAAGGTTATGTCACTCGACCGAGGGCTGCGTTGGAGAAGGTCGACAAGGAATTGTGGCCTGAAGACTCCCTGCAGACTGACCTCGAGTCAATGATGACCCGCCTCAATGAGATTCCGGGTCGAGTGCAGGCATGGAAGAAATCCGCCGCTCGCTGCGGTGCTGATGTGGCACTTTCACTCGTCCGGGTTCATTGCAAGGAGGCTAGGGAGGACAAACTGAAGGCTCTTTGAGTGATCAACACAAAGAAACTCCAATTTGAAGACTTCATGGAAACCTTCATCGAAGCAGCCACTCGGATCGCCGATGGAATTGACTTGGACACCTTCGTCGAGCCCTCGAGCCCCACTGGTGCTTGAAAAAATACTTTGCTTGCAGCTAAAAACTTTATTTGCCTCGGTATGCCGAGTGATGGTGTAACTGATTTAAACTTCATTCGGGCCTTGGGCCTGAGTACTTTCCTTTGCGCGAATAACTTTTAACCGCGCTAGAGATTCTGGATTTATCCGCATTTTGCTTTCTGATCTCTTGCTTGGTTAAATTGACTCGTTACTCGGAAGAATTTTTGACTTAGGCGAAAACTGGTTCGCGGCTAAGTCTCCGAGTGAGAGAGTTCCTCGGCACTCGGAAAAGTTTTTAACTTAAGCGAAAGCTGGTTCGCAGCTAAGTCTCCAAGTGGATGGAATACTATCCATTCGGAAGAGTTTTTAACTTAGGCGAAAACTGGTTCGCAGCTAAGCCTCCGAGTGTGAGGATCGCTCTTCACTCGGAGAAGTTTTGAACTTAGACGAATACTGGTTCGCAGCTAAGTTTCCGAGTGAATGGAATGCGATCCACTCGGAAGGGTTTTTAACTTAGGCGAAAGCTGGTTCGCAGCTAAGCCCCCGAGTGAGAGGATCGCTCGTCACTCGGAGAAGTTTCGAACTTAGACGAAGACTGGTTCGTAGCTAAGTTTCCGAGTGAATGGAATACTATCCACTCGGAAGGGTTTTTAACTTAGGCGAAAACTGGTTCGTAGCTAAGCCCCCGAGTGTGAAGATCGCTCTTCACTCGGAGAAGTTTTAAACTTAGGCGAAGACTGGTTCGCAGCTAAGTTTCCGAGTGTACGGGATGCCATCCACTCGGAAGGGTTTTTTAACTTAGGCGAAAACTGGTTCGCAACTAAGCCCCCGAGTGAGAGGATTGCTCGTCACTCGGAGTAATTTTTGAACTTAGGCGAAGACTGGTTCGCAGCTAAGTTTCCGAGTGAATAGAATACTATACACTTGGAAGGGTTTTTTAAATTAGGCGAAAACTGGTTCGCAACTAAGCCCCCGAGTGAGAGGATCGCTCGTCACTCGGAGAAGTTTCGAACTTAGACGAAGACTGGTTCGCAGCTAAGTTTCCGAGTGAATGGAATGCGACCCACTCGGAAGGGTTTTTAACTTAGGCGAAAGCTGGTTCGCAGCTAAGCCCCCGAGTGAGAGGATCGCTCGTCACTCGGAGAAGTTTCGAACTTAGACGAAGACTGGTTCGTAGCTAAGTTTCCGAGTGAATGGAATACTATCCACTCGGAAGGGTTTTTAACTTAGGCGAAAACTGGTTCGTAGCTAAGCCCCCGAGTGTGAAGATCGCTCTTCACTCGGAGAAGTTTTAAACTTAGGCGAAGACTGGTTCGCAGCTAAGTTTCCGAGTGTACGGGATGCCATCCACTCGGAAGGGTTTTTTAACTTAGGCGAAAACTGGTTCGCAACTAAGCCCCCGAGTGAGAGGATTGCTCGTCACTCGGAGTAATTTTTGAACTTAGGCGAAGACTGGTTCGCAGCTAAGTTTCCGAGTGAATAGAATACTATACACTCGGAAGGGTTTTTTAAATTAGGCAAAAACTGGTTCGCAACTAAGCCCCCGAGTGAGAGGATCGCTCGTCACTCGGAGAAGTTTCGAACTTAGACGAAGACTGTTCGTAGCTAAGTTTCCGAGTGAATGGAATACTATCCACTCGGAAGGGTTTTTAAATTAGGCAAAAACTGGTTCGCAGCTAAGCCCCCGAGTGTGAAGATCGCTCTTCACTCGGAGAAGTTTTGAACTTAGGCGAAGACTGGTTCGCAGCTAAGTTTCTGAGTGTACGGGATGTCATCCACTCGGAAGGTTTTTTTTAACTTAGGCGAAAACTGGTTCGCAACTAAGCCCCCGAGTGAGAGGATTGCTCGTCACTCGGAGTAATTTTTGAACTTAGGCGAAGACTGGTTCGCAGCTAAGTTTCTGAGTGAATAGAATACTATACACTCGGAAGGGTTTTTAACTTAAGCGAAAACTGGTTCGCAGCTAAGCCCCCGAGTGTGAAGATCGCTCTTCACTCGGAGAAGTTTTGAACTTAGGCGAAGACTGGTTCGCAGCTAAGTTTCCGAGTGTACGGGATGCCATCCACTCGGAAGGGTTTTTTAACTTAGGCGAAAACTGGTTCGCAACTAAGCCCCCGAGTGAGAGGATTGCTCGTCTCTCGGAGTAATTTTTTTGAATGCGTAATTGTACGATCGGAATCGACAATAGACTGCGGAAGTCATAGCTTAACAAACGACATTGTCTGGAGTACTCTTATTACATCAAAACAACTCAGTCATCAAGTATAAAAGCGTCGAAGCAAATCCGCGTTCCAGGCACGCGGCTCGTCGATATTCTTCTTGAGGTTGAAGAGGTGGTAGGCTCCATTGTTCAGCACCTTGGTGATGACGAATGGGCCTTCCCACGCTGGGGCCAACTTGTGAGGTCGCTGCTGATCCACTCGGAGCACCAGATCACCTTCGTGGAACGACCGACTCTTGACATGCCTCGCATGGAAGCGGCGAAGATCTTGTTGATATACAGTCGACCGAATCAGAGCCATCTCGCGTTCTTCCTCTAGGAGATCCACCCCGTCTTGTCGTGCTTGTTCAGCTTCATCCTCGGAGTAAAGGTCCACTCGGGGAGAATTGTGAAGGACGTCGCTTGGCAAAATGGCTTCGGCTCCATACACCAAAAAGAAAGGAATGCGCCCGGTCCATCGGTTAGGAGTCGTCCTCAAGCCCCACAGAACAGACGGCAATTCAGTGACCCAAGCTCCAGCTGCATGATCTAGATCTCGCATGAGTCGAGGCTTCAGCCCTTGAAGGATAAGGCCATTCGCTCGCTCAGCTTGACCATTGGTCTGGCGGTGCGCAACGGATGCGTAATCCACCCGAGTGCCTTGAGAGGAGCAAAAGTGTCTGAACTCTTCCGAGTCGAAGTTGGAGCCATTGTCTGTAATGATACTATGGGGGACTCCATACCGGAATGTTATCTCTTTTATGAATTTGATAGCAGTACGGGCGTTCAGCTTCTTTATGGGCTTAGCTTCAATCCATTTAGTGAACTTGTCGACTGCTACAAGCAAGTGAGTAAACCCACTCTGGCCTGTTCGAAGGGGACCAACCATATCCAAACCCCGTACTGCAAATGGCCAGACGAGTGGAATAGTCTTCAAGGCAGACGCAGGCTTGTGCGATAGGTTCGAATAGAACTGGCATCCTTCACAGTGATCAACAATCTCTTTAGCCATCTCATTGGCGCGCGGACAGAAGAAACCAGCTCGGTATGCTTTGGCAACAATTGTCCTAGAGGACGCATGATGACCACAAGTTCCCGAGTGAATCTCCTCCAAAATCAGTTGACCTTCTTCAGGAGAAATACACCGCTGAATCACGCCAGTTATGCTTTCTCTGTAGAGTTGTCCATCCATAACAGTAAAGGCCTTGGATCTGCGGACTATCTGTCGAGCTTCATCTTCATCATCTGGGAGTTCTCACCTCAGAATGTATGCAATATAAGGTACTGTCCAATCGGGCGTGATCACCAGAATCTCTATGACCAGATCTATGACCGCTGGTATATCGACTTCAGTCGGATCAGAGGCGCTCTTTGCTTGCAGGGGCTCTTCAGTGAAGGGGTCTTCCTGTACCGAAGGAGAATGTAGGTGCTCGAGAAACACGTTGCTGGGGACAGGCTTCCGAGTGGATCCAATCTTTGCTAGCTCATCAGCTGCCTGATTTTTCACTCGGGGAACATGATGGAGTTCCAAACCTTCAAACTTCTTCTCAAGCTTCCTTACTGCGTTGCAGTATCCAGTCATAGCAGGGTTCCTGACATCCCACTCTTTCATCACTTGATTGACCACCAAATCAGAGTCACCGTAAACCATCAGGCGCCGGACGCCAAGTGAGATGGCCATACGCAACCCGTACAGGAGTGCTTCATATTCAGCTTCATTATTGGAAGAATCAAAGTGAATCTGCAGGACATAACTGAGTTTGTCGCCTTTTGGGGACACCAATACTACACCAGCACCAGACCCATTCAGCATCTTAGAGCCGTCAAAAAACATAGTCCAGTGTGCCGAGTGAATTTGGATCGGCTGCTGCTGTTCAATCCACTCGGCCAAGAAATCAGCGAGAGCTTGAGACTTGATTGCCTTTTTTGCTTCAAACTTGTTGTCAAAATAAAGGAGCTCAATAGCCCATTTAGCCACTCGACCAGTCGCGTCTCGATTGTTGAGAATCTCAGACAACGGAGCATCACTGACGACTGAAATTGAGTGATCCTGGAAGTAGTGTGCCACCTTCTTCGCTGACAGATATATACCATATACGAGCTTCTGGTAATGTGGATACCTTTGCTTTGAAGGAGTCAACACTTCAGAAATGTAATAAACAGGACGCTGGACCCTGTAAGCTTTGCCTTCCTCTTCCCGCTCGACAGTGAGAACTGTACTGACGAACTGATTAGTGGCCGCAATGTACAGGAGCAAGGGCTCTTTGCTGTGCGGAGCAGCAAGCAGCGGTTGGGTGGAAAGCAGGGCTTTGAGATCAACAAACGTTGCTTCAGCTTCTGGAGTCCACTCGAATGTATCAGATTTCTTCATCAGTCGGTATAAAGGCAATGCCTTCTCACCGAGACAAGAAATAAACCGACTCAACGCTGCTAGGCAACCTGTGAGCTTCTGGACATCGTGCACACGCTCAGGGCTTTTCATTCGGGTGATGGCACTGATCTTTTCAGGATTGACGTCGATTCCTCGTTCGGAAACGAGAAAACCGAGTAACTTGCCACCAGGAACACCGAAAGTGCACTTAGTTGGATTTAACTTGATATTGTACCTCCTTTGGTTGGCGAATGTTTCGGCCAGGTCAGACAACAGGTCAGAACCTTTGCGAGACTTGATGACAATATCATCCATGTATGCTTCGACATTCCGAGGGATCTGATCAAGCAAACATTTTTGGATCATGCGCATGAAAGTAGCGCCAGCATTTTTCAAACCAAAAGGCATGGTGATGTAACCAAAACACCCGAAAGGGGTGATGAAGGCTGTCTTTATTTCATCTGGACCAAACAGACGGATCTGATGGTAGCCAGAGTAAGCATCAAGAAAAGATAGACGCTCGTACCCCGCAGTTGAGTCGACAATCTGATCAATGTGGGGGAGCGGAAAATGGTCTTTCGGGCAGACCCGATTGATATGCTTGAAGTCAATACACATGCGGAGTGACTTGCCTTCTTAGGGACCATGACGACGTTCGATAACCACTCGGAGTGATAAATCTCACGTATAAACTTAGCCGCCAAGAGACGAGCCACTTCCTCGCCGATTGCTTTCCGCTTCTCTGCTGCCGACCGACGCAAGTGCTCCTTCACAGGCTTGGCCTTCAGGTCGACTCTCAGTCTGTGCTCAGCCAGTTCCCTGGGTACACCCGACATGTCAGCAGGCTTCCATGCGAAGATGTCCCAGTTCTCACGGAGGAACTGGATGAGCTCGGCTTCCTATTTGCTGTCGAGTGTCGTTGAGATGTTGGTCGGGGCAGCACTAGGATCTGTCGGGTGAATGTGCACTTGTTTCACTTCGCCTGCCGACTGAAAAGCTGACTCGGAGGCAGGCTTCTTGGCACGCAGCAGGTCGGCAGGATCAGCCCTCTTCTTGTACTCTTCCAATTCGACCACAGCCATCTGATGATCGGCGATTTTGGAGCCCTGCTGAAGGCACTCCTCAGCCCTCTGTCGATTCCTAGTGACTGTGATCACACCCTTGGGCCCGAGCATCTTCAGCTTGAGATATACGTAACATGGACGGGCCATGAAACGAGCATAAGCCGGACGACCAAGGATGGCATGATACGCGCTCTGAAAGTCTACAACTTCAAAAGTCAATTTCTCTTTTCTAAAATTCTTGTCCGTGCCGAATACCACATCCAATGCTATCTGGCCGAGTGACTTGGCCTTCTTCCCAGGGATGACTCCGTGGAACTGCATGTTGCTTTCGCTGAGTCGGGACATCGGAATGCCCATCCCCTTTAGGGTATCCACATACAAAATGTTCAGACCACTCCCTCCATCCATCAAAACTTTGCGGAGTCGAGTGCCTCCCACAACCGGGTCCACCACGAGCGCTTGCCGACCAGGGGTGGCGATATGAGCTGGGTGATCTGACTGGTCGAATGTGATGGCAGTCTGAGACCACTTGAGGTATGTGGGGGTAGCAGGAACAGCCATGTTGACTTCTCTGTTGATGACTTTCAGTCGACTCTTGCTTTCCACATCAGCAAAAATCAACAGAGTGGCATTGACTTCAGGGAACTCTTCTTTGTCTTCCTCATCCTCCTTTTCAGGATCTTTCTCACTCGACTGACTTTCCTTGAACTGCTGGATCAGCAAACGGCACCGTCGAGTGGTATGCTTCGGCAATATCAAATTGCCCTCTTCATCTTTCTTCGTGTGGATTGCAAACGGTAAATCCATAACATCTGTACCCGACTGATTCTTTGACTTCTTGGGGGTAAACTTAGCTTTAGATTTTCCTTTGTTTTTGCCTTGTGCCGCTAAAGCAGCCGCTTCTGCCTGAGCAGGAGCATCAGCTTTGCGCTTCTGCTTCCGACTGGAATAGCCACCACCGGTGTCGTTGTCGACTACTTTTCCTTTGCCGCTACGGAGGCGGTCTTCTTCTTCGCCATTAGCGTATCGAGTGGCAATCTCCATCATTTTACTCAGGGAAATGTCACCTGTCCGCCCAAACTTCAGGTAAAGCTCTCTGTACTTCACATCGGCCTTGAAAGCACAAACAGCCTGATGCTCGGAAACATTTTCCACTGTGTGATGCAAAGTGGACCAACACTGTATGTAATCTCTCAAAGACTCATTGGGCTTCTGAACACAATGCTGCAAATCAATCAAACCCGTAGGACGCTTGCAAGTACCCTCGAAGGTACTGATGAACACTCGGGCAAGATCCTCCCAACAATAGATGCTAGAAGGAGCCAAGCGATTCAACCACGCCCGGGCCGAACCATCCAACATCAAGGACAAATGCTTCATGGCTACATTGTCATTTCCTCCACCAATCTGCACAGCCACTCGGTAATCATCCAACCATGTTTCAGGCTTCGACTCGCCGGAGAACTTGCTTATTCTAGCCGCCAACCTAAAGTTGGGGGGAATCTCCGCAGAGCGAATGGCTCTGCTGAAACACTCGAGACCAGAAACAATGGTACCACTTCCACTCGGATAGTCTCTGTCATTTCCATCTCTGTGGGCTCTGCCTCTATCGATCCGCCTTTGGGCAAGGACATTCCTTGCATCGAACCCAGGATTCCGCTCATCGCCGAACGGGCGCCTATCGTCATAGTGCCGGGGCACATGCGATCCACTCCGTGGAGGAGTAAGCACTCGACGGCGGTCATCACGGTGATAACGAGGAGCAAAATTGTCTCGCCCCTGATCTTGGTACTGATCTTCACGGTAACCTCCTCCTCTGTGACGCAGAGGTGACCCCGGGCTGTGCGCCGACTGAACTGTGTCTGCCCTGGGGGAGTTACTTTGCAACCTGTTGCGCGACTGAGAAACAGCCGAATTCTGCTGCTGCGCTGCATCTAGCAATGCTCGGATCTGCTGCAAACCCCTCACAACCTCCGAACGGGACGGCTGAATGGAATCTGCTATCTTCGCAGCCGCTGCAACGTTCAGAATTGGAGTACGGAACACCTTGACATTGTTATGAGAACCAGTTAGAAACAGCTGTCGCTGACTGGAAACGGGTGGACGCTGGCGGTCACGCTCGTCGAGTGCCTCCTGCATCTCTTTGAGTCGAAGACGAGTGGCCTCCATGGCCTGAGCCTTAGCCGTCGCACCGATGATAGGAGTATGGAGGATATCCTCATCTCGGCGATGCTGTTCATTCGACGGTCCTCCAACTTCGCGTCTGTCGCGATTGAAGCCGGGCGGCGGACTCTGATGAGAGCCAGCCATGAGAACCTCCACCGCAGGATCGCAGCTCTCGCACTCGGAGGGAATGTCAGATGGATCCGACGCCGAGTCAAACACGCCGTGAAGTGATTCGGCGGGCTCGATAGCCGCAATCTGCGGAGACGAAACTTGGCGAGCCGCCGCATGCCTAACCCAGCGCTGCAGCCGTGAACGACCAGATCGCTTGCGGCGACGACCAGCGGGGAGGACTGACAAGTACGGAGTCGACGGCTGTAGAAGAAGAACACCGCAGGAGCTCGCAGAGAAGTGCATCGCCCCGCGGATCGGGAGCGCCTCAACATCTAGAGGCGCTTCCTGGAGCCATGCCGAGTCGTCGGCGATGAAGGTGAGCGCTCCGAGACGGATCTCGTGGCCCAGGAACAAATCACTGCCGGAAGACATGACGAAGGAGAAAAAATGCAACCTCGCCGGAAGTCGCTTAGACGCCTGCCCCACGGTGGGCGCCAACTGTCGTGGGAACGAGCTTGACAGTAGAGGTTAGGGGTACGTAAGGAGAGGGCAGAGTCCTAGCTACGGCGAGATTGTACACACGGATGTATGAGTTCAGGCCCCTCTCGTGGAGGTAACAGCCCTACGTCTGAGGTGCTCAGGAGCTTTTCTGTCGTGTGGAATCTAGGAGTTACAGGGTGCGAACCCTTGTGCCAGAGGGGAGGGGCGGCTTATATAGAGTGCGCTGCCCCTCATAATGTCCGGCATCTAAGGGTCAGATCATGGCTATAAAGATGAACGTTACTGATAACGTATGTAATAAATGCTACTTATGATCTAGACAAATGCCTGCCCGTTGGCCTCCCTGGGGTGGCTTCTGATCTTCTGTGGTCGACTGTCTTCTAGTTCTTGCCGAGTGAAATGTAGCCGTCGAGTGGATGAAGAAACCTCCGAGTGGATGTTGTCGAGTGACTTGTACATCTTGGTGATTTCAGTCGGAGACTTCCTTGTAGTCCTTAAGTTTGATAGGGCAGTATCCTTAGGTAAGGTATGTAGGTCAGGCCTATGACCCTACCCTAGGTACATAACCCCAACAAGTCCCACTCTTTGTCAGCACAAGATTAATATGGAACCTGATGCTAAACCCATTGTTGATCACCAACGGTGATTGAATCCTAAGATGAAAGAAGTGGTAAGAACTGAAATATTAAAGCTCCTCGAAGCAGGTATAATCTATCCCATAGCTGATAGTAGATTGGTAAGTCCCGTTCATTGTGTTCCTAAGAAAGGAGGCTTTACCGTTGAGAATGAACTTATTCCACAAAGAATTATCACTAGCTATAGAATGGTAATTGATTTCAGAAAATTAAATAAAGCTACTAGGAAGGATCATTACCCCTTGCCTTTCATTGATCAAATGCTAGAAAGATTATATAAGCACACACACTTTTGTTTCTTAGATGGATATTCTGGTTTCTCTCAAATACCTGTGTCACAATCCGATCAAGAGAAAACCACCTTTACTTGACCATTTGGAACTTATGCTTATAGACGTATGCCTTTTGGTTTATGCAATTCACCTGCTACCTTTCAAAGATGTATGACCGCTATATTCTTTGATTTTTGTGAAAATATTGTGGAGGTTTTCATGGATGATTTTTCTTTTTACGGAACTTCTTTTGATGATTGCTTAAGCAACCTTGATCGAGTTTTGCAGAGATGTGAACAAACTAATCTTGTCTTGAATTGGGAGAAGTGCCACTTTATGGTTAATGAAGGCATTGTCTTGGGGCACAAAATATCCGAACGGGGTATTGAGGTGGATAAAGCTAAGGTTGATGCAATTGAGAAAATGCCATGTCCTAAAGATATTAAAGGTATTTGCAGTTTCCTTGGTCATGCTGGTTTTTATAGGAGGTTCATTAAATACTTCTCTAAAATTTCTAGGCCTCGTACTAATCTTTTCCAAAAGTACATTCCTTTTGTTTTTGATGATGATTGTGTGGAAGCCTTTGAGACACTCAAGAAAGCCTTAACCTCTGCACCTATCGTTCAACAACCTGATTGGAACTTGCCTTTTGAAATTATGTGTGATGCTAGGGATTATGCTGTTGGTGCTGTTCTAGGACAAAGAGTAGATTAGAAATTGAATGCTAGCCATTATGCTAGTAAAACTCTAGACAGTGCTCAATAAAATTATGCCACTACTGAAAAAGAATTTTTACCAGTTGTGTTTGCCTGTGATAAATTTAGATCCTATAGTGTTGACTCCAAAGTAATTGTTCACACCGATCATGCTGCTATAAAATACCTTATGGAAAAGAAAGATGCTAAACATAGACTCATTAGGTGGGTTCTCGTGCTTCAATAATTTGAGTTGCATATCGTTGATAGGAAGGGACCTGAGAACCCCGTACCGGATAACTTGTCTAGGTTAGAAAATATTCTTGATGACCCACTACCTATTGATGATAGTTTCCCAGATGAACAGTTAGCTACAATAAGTGTTTCACAAAACACACCCTGGTATGCTGATTATGCTAACTACATTGTCGCTAAATATATACCACCTAGCTTCACATACCAACTAAAGCAAAAATTCTTCTATGACTTAAGACATTATTTTTGGGATGACCCACATCTTTATAAAGAAGGAGTAGATGGTATTATTAGACGTTGTGAACCTGAGCATGAGCAGGAACAAATCCTACGGAAATGTCATTCCGAAGCTTACGGAGGACATCATGTGGGAGATAGAACTGCTCACAAGGTATTGCAATCTGGTTTTTATTGGCCTACTCTTTTCAAAGATGCCCATAAGTTTGTCTTGTATTGTGATGAATGTCAAAGAATTGGTAATATAGGTAAGCGTTAGGAAATGCCTATGAATTACTCACTTGTTGTTGAACCATCTGACGTTTGGGGTTTTGATTACATGGGACCTTTTCCTTCCTCCAACGGGTACACTCATATTTTGGTTGCTGTTGATTATGTCACTAAGTGGGTAGAAGCTATTCCAACTAGTAGTGCTGATCACCACACCTCCATTAAAATGCTTAAAGAGGTTATATTCCTGAGGTGCGGAGTCCCTAGATATTTAATGACTGATGGTGGTTCACACTTTATTCATGGTGCTTTCCGTAAGATGCTTGCTAAATATGATGTTAACCATATAATTGCATCACCCTATCATCCTCAATCTAGTGTGTCGGATTTCGGGCTCCTCAAAACCCTAAGAATTTCGAACCCAGGGGTGTGTGCGAAGATCTCCAACAGCTTCACCCCCACCAAGCTAACAACACGATAACCCCACTCGATGGCAAGGAAGAAGATAACACACGAGAGTTTACCCAGGTTCGGGCCGCTGCGAAGCATAAAACCCTACTCCTGCTTTTGGTGGATTGCCTCACGAGGAGGTTTGTGGAAGAACTAGTATAGTGGTGAGTTGCCTCGCGAGTGTGTTTGCGGGTGGTGATCTCTCCTCCCTCTACCGAGCAGCCTAGTTCCTATTTATAGCGGCCCGGGTCCTCTTCCCTCATCGCAAAGGCGGGAAGGAATCCCACAATGGCCAAATTTGAAAGGGGACAGGAGGTACATCTTATCCTGACGAAAGGTGGTCTTCGCCTGCAAAGTAGGTGGTGGTGACGTGGTGGTGGGCTCGCTGGTGACATTCGTCCTGCCGCGGCCGCTGGCCCGGTCTCGTTGCACCGAAATGGAAACCTTTGGCGTGGCGTCTCGGGAACCCGCGCTCGTCCTTGCCTCCTTTGCAGCAAAGAGGAAACTGTCCCCTCTGGCGCGCTGGCGCCCGCCTGGCCCGGCTGGTGTCACCCTTGACCTCCCTAGGCCGAACACTGCAAAGAAACCTTCGCCGCTCGGGAGGAGGCCTGGGGAGGCCTACTCCCCCGTGGGTCTTGGCTCCGTTTCCCTCGCGAGCTTGGGGTCTCACGAGGGCCTTGTGCTGAGTGAGGCCGCGCTGGGCCATACTTGATCGTCGAGGTGGGCCACGCCCTGAGCCGCAGGCAGGCAAGTCTGGGTACCCTGTTCCCAGGACGCCGACACTAGCCCTCGGGCCCGAGGCGCGCTTGAGCCAGCTTCTGGGCGAAGCCATGGAGGGTGGCCCGAAGCGCCGCGGGCCCCAACCACCCGTGGGCCCAACTTGATGCGTGGCGCACAACGAGACGTGGGCGTCTCGGCTCCCCGAAGTCATCGGGAACTGCCTTGAGTTGAGCTGACATTAAAACTACGTGCCTCCCTGGCCATCATTGCTCTTCATTGAATGCGGCTGCCTTCTTGCGTCCTCCTCCCCTCGGGCCACGCGGATGTGACCCGACGGGTGCAGGTGAAGCGACGTGAGGCGGTGTGACACACCGACCAAGTCTGGTGTGCGTCTCCTGAGGAGTGCAGGGCGCCTCCACTTCCCACGACGCCTCGGCAACCGCTCCGTCTGACCTCAACCAGCGCATGTTGCGGGTCATCATTACCCGGGATCGGGAAGGCGCCGGTTGGACTCCATCCAGCTATAAATGAGCGAGGGAAACCGAGCCTCCAGCCCATTCCTACTCCTGCTCCCACGCCTTCATCCTTCATCTTCCCCACCATGACGCATGTCAGGAGGTTCTCCACTGCCGAGAAGGGAAAGGCCTGCCAGGGGGCGCCGGACCAACATCCTCCCAAGAGGAGCAGGGGTCGCCCTTGCAAGTATACTGAGATGCCCCTGGCGGCACCCCGTGGACATGGGCACCCCTCTGCGGGGTCTGGCGCCTCCACTGGCGTAGCAGGAGGCGGCGGGCGCGGCGGCCATGGCCGGGGAGACAGACCTACAATCGGTGCTTGGCCACCGCGTCCGCAAGCCCGCACGGCCGACGCGGGCCTGTAGTTCCTGGTGCCGGTGGAGAGGCTGGCGAGCACTTGGCTGCAGCTCCCGCGCTCTTTGACGGAGTTCTTGCCGGTCGACGGGCCTGCGGGTCTGTGGTTGCAGGCCGATGGTTGTTGCAGCGGCGCGTTGTGGGTGGAGGTTGAGGTTACCCCCATGGGCAACTTCTTTTTGAGCCGCGGGTGGTAGACTTTCGCCCGCGTCCACGGCCTGGAGGGGAGGCCCACTCTCCACTTCAAGTACGGCGGCGCCGCGATGCTTTTCGTCAAGATCTTCGGGGAGGACAGCAGGCGCTTGGGGTGCTGCCCGGAGGGCGGCGGCATCGGCGATCTTGGAGGTGAGCTTGCCCTTGGCGACGGCCGCCATGCTTCTAGTATCAGCGATACCTCCTCCGAGGAGAGCCCGAGCGACGACAGCTATGATGCCCCGCCACGTCGGCGCGCCCGGACTTCGTGAGGAAGCTAGCCGCGACAGCGCCGCTCCCCCGCCCGGGGAGCGGCCATGCCATCGTGCCATCGCGGCGCCATCAAGGAGGAGGAGGACTCCGATTGAGCGCCGGCGCGCTGAGGCCGGGGCCTCAGGAGCGGTAGCCCCCGGGGGGCTCCTTCACCTTTTCTTCTTTTGCCTGTAACCAAAAACCATGGGGGGCCCTTCGGGGTGTGTAACGAACTTTGGCGCTTGCGCCCTTTCATTAGCACTCTCATTACGTATTATGGTCACTGTGTTACTATTAACCGAGACTTCCCTTTAACAGTGGCTAGAGTACTTAGCTTGATGCGTTCGCGGTGGGCCTCCGCGTCGTGAGGCCTGGCAGTGGCGCCTGGTGAGCTAGTGGCACTTGGAGAGCTTGGGGAGGTTCCTCCTTCGTCGTGAGGTTTGGCAGATTGAGAGGGCCTCTTTCGGCACTCTGCGTCTGCAGGGCCCGATCCCGTGCATGCCCCGCCACCGTTGGGGCGTCCGGATCACCAGGACGAGACCAAAAGGGGCGGGACCTCGACCGCCCTTGGGGTGTCCGGATCACCAGGACAAGACCAAGGGGCGGACGAGGAGCCACGCAACCAGTGTGGCTCCTGAGACGCGATGCTCAGGAGCCCCCTTTGATGCTCAAGCGGCGCTCTACGTCGGCGGGGCCCGATCTCGTGTATGCCTCATCCACCGTTGGGGCGTCCAGATCACCAGGACGAGACCAAAGGGGCGAGGCCTTGACCGCCATTGGGGCGTCCGGATCACCAGGACGAGACGAAAGAGCGAGCGAGGAGCCACATGATTGGTGAGGCTCCTGAGGCGCGATGCTCAGGAGCCTCCCTTGACGTTCAAGTGACAACCAATCCTTTCTTCTTTCTCCCAGGGGGCATGAGCCTCCAGGGGTTTTTAAGATAGCACACCGGGCCGCGGCGGAGCCCCCGAGCGAGGGTGAGGCGGCGCGCGCCTGCTAGCTCGCTCGAGTGCACCACGCGAGGACCAGGACGCCAAGGCCACACAGGGACCAGGACGCCAAGGCCTTGGCGAGGTGTGTGCACCGTGCCAGTAGCCCCCGCTCGCGGGACGTGGGAGGGAGAGGCTGGCAGGCGTTATCTCAGAGGAAGAAATTTGCAAGAGAGAGGACTGCAAGAAGAAAAATTCCCGTCCCTTTCCCTTTAAATAAAGTCGATAAAAACCCCGGATTTTGTTCCAGGAAAACGGCAAATTCAAACACAAGAAAAGAAAAGAACAGCCGCGTCCGACACCTAGGCTAGTCTTCATCTTCCCCCAGTGCGGAACATAGGGCATCCACGTTGCGCGGGCATAGTCATTGGAGGACAGTGCTGTCCGGCAGCGCGGAGCATGGGGCTTCCACTTGGGCGTGGGTGGGAACCCCTCCGCGTCCTCGGGGGGCTCCGGGCATATACAGCCCACTCATTATTACGTGAGAGTGTAACGGGTAGAACTTGCGGAGGTGTTGGATGTTCCAGGCATTCTGGATGAGGACTCTGTCCTGAGTCTCCCGACGCATGGCGCCCGGTCTGGAGACACGGGCGACCTTGAACGGGCCTTCCAACATGGGCGAGAGCTTGTGCAAGCCTTCCCTGGAAAGGACCTGCCTCAGGACGGGGTCTCCGACTTCGAGGGTCCTGGAGCGGATGTTACGGCAATGGTAACGCCGCAGTGCCTGCTGGTACCTCGCAGCTCGGAGCGAGGCTTGGCGACGAGCCTCATCCCCGAGCATGAGGTCCGTCCCCCGTGACGCATCCTGATGCTCCTCGTCAAATGCCAGAATCCGCGGGGATCGGTGCTTGACTTCGTGTGGGAGGACGGCTTCGGCTCCATAGACGAGGAAGAACGGGGTCTCGCGGGTGGGCTTAGTCGCGGAGGTGCGGATAGACCACAACACGGACCGAAGCTCATCGACCCAACCCCTGCCGCGGCCTCAAGCTTCTTCTTGAAGCTCCTCGCCTTGAGGCCCCGTAGGTCCTCCGCGTTGGTGCGCTCTGCCTGACCGTTGCTTCGCGGGTGGGCCACTGAGGCGTAGCATATCTGCGTTCCAAGGTTAGCGCAATAGGTCCTGAAGAGGTTACTTGTGAACTGCGAACCGTTATCGGTGATGATGCGGTTGGGGCGCCAAAGCGGCTCACGGTGCCCTTGATGAACTTGACGGCCGATCCGGCGGGAATGGTGCGGACGGGCTCCACCTCCGCCCACTTGGTGAATTTGTCGATGGTGACGTAGAGGTAGCGGTACCCGCCTGCTGCTCGTGGAAAGGGCCCCAGTATGTCCAGCCCCCAGACCACGAAGGGCCAGGAGAGCGGGATGGTCTGGAGGCCCTGCGCAGGCTGATGAATCTGCTTGGCATGGAACTGGCAGGCCTCACAGGATCGGACCAGCTCGGTGGCGTCGTTGAGTGCCGTGGGCCAGTAGAAGCCGGTCCGGAACGCCTTCCCTACAATGGTGCGTGACGAGGAGTGGTGTCCGCAGTCTCCTCCATGGATGTCAGCCAGCAGCTCGCACCCCTGTTCGCTGGATACGCACCGCAACGCGACGTCGTTCGGGCGCCTGTAGTACAGCTCGCCGTCCCGCAGACAATACGCCGTGGCCTGTCGTACCACACGCTCCGCGTCTTCCTCCTTTTCCGGTAGCATGCCGTGAAGCAAGTACGCCCTTAACTCCTGTGTCCAGTCATCAACCTGGGGCTCCAGCGCCAGGAGCAGTCAGGCTCCTGAGGCTGGACCGCAAGGTGGAGCCCCCGAGGGTGGAGCTGGGGGTAGCTCTCCACTCCGCGGCGCCTGGTCCCTGGTTGACGGTGCTGCGGATGGCTTGAGCCGCTCCTCAAAGACGCCCGGCTCCTGAGGCTCACAGCGCGAAGCCCTCTTGGCGATGTCGTCGGCCTCCTTGTTCGTGCCGCGCGGGATGTGCTGTAGTTCCAAGCCCTGGAAACGTTTTTCAATCTTACATACCTCTTCCAAGTATGCCTCCATGTGCTTGTCCTTAGGCGTGTACTCCTTGTTGGAGAAGTTGACGAGGAGCTGGGAGTCGCCCTTGATGGTGAGACGCTGAACCCCCAAGGCGGCTGCGGCCTTGAAGCCGGCGATTAAGCCTTCGAACTCCGTGATGTTGTTGGAGACCTTCTCACCTCGCTGGAAATAGAGTTGCACGGCGTAGTAGTGCTTGTCCCCGGCTGGGGAGACGAGAACAACTCCGGCCCCTGCTCCCCTGCCTGTGAAGGCCTCATCGAAGCGCATGATCCAACCCTTAGGCACCTCGTCGGTGGGGGCAAGGGACTGGCTCTCATCCAGCCCCCGGTCGGGAGCGTCCGTCCATTCGGCTACGAAGTCCGCCAGGGCTGCCCCCTTGATGACCCTGGTTGTGCTGAACTCTATGTTGAAGGCCTGCAGCTCGATGTTCCATTCTGCCACCCTCCCTGCTGCGTTGGGGTTGCGCAACACTTTCTACAAGGGGTAGGTAGAGACGACCTTGATGGGATGCCCCTAGAAGTAATGGCGTAGTTTTCTTGAGGCAAGAAGGAGTGCAAGTAAGAGCTTTTGCTGCATAGGGTAGCGCGAGCGTGCGTCCCGCAACACGGTGCTGACGTAGTACATCGGATGCTCGACGAGGGAGAGGCCTTGCATGCCTCCCCTCTCCGCTGCGGGCTCGTGAGGCCCGGGTGCCTCGGGGGCCGCCGAGGCGACTGAGGCCTCAGGGGCGTTATCTTGGGGAGGTGAAGGCTCCTGGGCGTCGTGTGAGTCACCTTGATTCTTGCCCGGGGGCTTGCCTGTGCCTGAAGGCATAGCGCATGTGTCGGCCCACTCTTTCCTGACCGCTACAAGCGCAGCACTAGCGGAATGAGGGGTGGAAGCCAGGTATAGCAGTAGGGGCTTCCGGGGGCGAGGTGCCACCATTACTGGCGGACTCGTGAGGTACTGCTTGAGGTCCTCAAATGCCGCGTCTGCCTCCGGAGTCCATTCGAAGGGGCCCTTCCTCTTCCTGAGCTTGAAGAATGGCAGGGCCCGCTTGCCAAGCTTCGAGATGAAGCGCCCCAAGGAGGTCACACAGCCCGCCAGCTTCTGCATTTCCTTGAGGGTTTGAGGGGGACTCATCTTGCTTATAGCCTTGACTTTCTCCGGGTTCGCCTCGATCCCTTGGTGCGACACCAAGAAACCGAGCAGCTTGCCTGACGGGACTCCGAAGACACACTTCTCGGGGTTGAGCCTCAGGTTCACCCGCCTCAGGCTGGCGAACGTCTCCTCCAGGTCCTCGATCAAGGTCCTGGCTTCTCGCGACTTGACCACGATATCGTCGACGTAGGCTTCCGCGTTCCTCCCGAGCTGCTGCCCTAGGGCGATGTGCATCAGCCGCTGGAAAGTTGCGCCAACGTTCCGTAGCCCGAAGGCCATACACGTGTAGCAGAACACACCGCACGTGGTGACGAAGGCTGTCTTCTCCATGTCTTCAACCGCCATCTTGATCTGATGGTAGCCCAAGAAAGCGTCCAGGAAGCACAAAAGGTCGCACTCGGCAGTGGAGTCCACGATTTGGTCGATGCGCGGCAGCGGGAACGGGTCCTGGGGGCAGGCCTTGTTGAGGTTCGTGAAGTCGACACACATGCGCTCCTTCCCACACTTCTTCGGGATGACCACCGGGTTGGCGAGCCACTTTGGGTACTGCACCTCTCGGATGACTCCGGCCTCCTTCAGCTCTCTGACCTCTTGGGCGATGAACGCCTGCTTCTCTTGAGCCTGCCTCCTCGCCCTTTGCTTAACTGGGCGTGCATTGGGGCACACCATGAGGTGGTGCTCGATCACATCCCTCGGGACCACCACCAGGTCAGAAGCGTTCCACGCGAACGCATCCTTGTTCGCGCGGAGGAAGGCTACCAACGCCTCCTCCCGCTCCTAGGGCAGGCCGGCGCCGATGGTGAAGGTAAGGCCAGGGTTATCGTTGCCTACGGGCACCTGCTTCGTCTCTGCCCGGTTCTGAGAGAACAACTGCTTCTTCGTCACTGGCGCGACGTCGACGACGCCCCCGGTGCCCTCCACGGACTGCGCAGCATCCCCAGCATTGGGGCGCGCTGCGGCCGCCGCCTTGTAGGCGAGCTTGAGCGCGTGGGCTGCGTCCTTGGCGTCTTCGGTGATGGAGGGGATGCCGCCGCTCCTGGGCATCTTGATGACGTTGTAGCCAGGGTGCATTGCCGCCATGAACTGGGCGAGGGCAGGGTAGCCAAGTATTGCGTTGTAAGGGAGGTGGATGTGGGCAACGTCGAAGTCGATCTGCTCTGTGCGGTAATTGGAGCGGGTGCCGAAGGTGACGGGGAGGCGCACCAGCCCCAAGGGGGCGACGGAGCCCTCGGCTACCCCAGAGAAAGGCCTTGAAGGGGTGAGCCGGCCTCGGGACACCTATAGCGCGTTGAAGGTCTCCACGAAGAGGACGTTGAGGCCGGCCCCGCCGTCTATGAGGGTCCTGGTGACAGCCACACTGTTTATGGTTGGTGTGCACAGCATGCGGAGCGTACCGGCGGCAGCCGTTGTTCTAGGGTGGTCATCGGGCCGCGGCCGAATCGCGCTTGCCTGATAGAGGAATTGCTTGACTTGGCGGTTGGAGGCGGGCGCCTGTGATCCGCCGAGGATGCAAGCGACCGCAGGGTCGACGCCGTGAGCCGAGGCGCCACCGTGCGCTAAGGGCTGCCCGGCCTTGGGGGTCGCGTTGGCCATTGAGCCGGTGAATCGGGGCCCGACTACGGCCGCAGATGGGGAAGCTTGGACACGCCCCCTACCTGGCGAGGCAAATGTCGGATTTCAGGCTCCACAAAACCCTTAGAAGTTCAAACCCAGGGGCGTGTGCGAAGATCTCCAACAGCTTCACCCCCACCAAGCTCACAACACGATAACCCCGCTCGATGGCAAGGAAGCAGATAACACACGAGAGTTTACCTAGGTTCGGGCCAATGCGAAGCGTAAAACCCTACTCCTGCTTTTGGTGGATTGCCTCACGAGGAGGTTTGTGGAAGAACTAGTACAGTGGTGAGTTGCCTCGCGAGTGTGTTTGCGGGTGGTGATCTCTCCTCCCTCTACCGAGTAGCCTAGTTCCTATTTATAGTGGCCCGGGTCCTCTTCCCTCATCGCAAAGGCGGGAAGGAATCCCACAACGGCCAAATTTGAAAGGGGACAGGAGGTACATCTTATCCTGACGAAAGGTGGTCTTCGCCTGCAAAGTAGGTGGTGGTGACGCGGTGGTGGGCTCGCTGGTGACATCCGTCCTGCCGCGCCCGCTGGCCCGGTCTCGTTGCACCGGAATGGAAACCTTTGGTGTGGCATCTCGGGAACCCGCTCTCGTCCTTGCCTCCTTTGCACCAAAGAGGAAACTGTCCCCTCTGGCGCGCTGGCGCCCGCCTGGCCCGACTAGCGTCACCCTTGACCTCCCGAGGCCGAACACTGCATAGAAACCTCCGCCGCTCGGGAGGAGGCCTGGGGAGGCCTACTCCCCCGCGGGTCTTGGCGCCGTTTCCCTTGCGAGCTTGGGGTCTCACGAGGGCCTTGTGCTAAGTGAGGCCGCGCTGGGCAGTACTTGATCATCGAGGTGGTCCACGCCCTGGGCCGCAGGCAGGCAAGTCTGGGTACCCCCGTTCCCAGGACGCCGACATAGTGGTCAAGTTGAACTTAGAAATAGAGAAATAAATTTAATACTACAAAAAACTGTCAATAGGTCTCGTAAGAATTGCTCTAAGAAATTAGATGATGCAATTTGGGCCTATAGAACAGCTTATAAAAATCCTATGGTATGTCTCCGTATAAAACGGTGTATGGGAAAGCTAGTCATTTACCTCTAGAATTAGAACACAAAGAATTTTGGGCGATCAAGGAACTTAACTATGATTTCAAACTTGCCGGTGAGAAGAGGCTATTTGATATTAGCTCACTTGATGAATGGAGAACCCAAGCGTATGAAAATGCTAGGCTATTTAAAGAAAAAGTAAAGAAATGGCATGACAAAAGAATCCAAAAGCGGGAATTCAAAATAGGAGATTATGTTCTTTTGTTCAACTCTCGTTTATGATTTTTTGCAGCAAAGCTTCTCTCCAAATGGGAAGGACCATATATTATCGAAGAGGTTTATCGTTCTGGAGCTATCAAGATTAATAACGCCGAAGGTACTAACCTGAAGGTGGTCAATGGCCAAAGAATAAAGCATTATATCTCAAGTATGCCTATTAACGTTGAAAGCAATGTTATCCAAACCATGACACCGGAGGAACACATAAAAGAAACCTTCCGGAACACTCCAGAATTCTTAAAAATAGGTGGTGTGTGATACGGCAAGTAAACGGACTCCGAAAAATCCGCAAAAATATTTTCTGTCAGTTTTGGAATATTTTCAAATTTTGGGAATAAAAAAATAAACCGGAAGGTGATCGCGGCGAGCACGATACACCAGGGCGCGCTAGGCACCCCTGGGCGCGCCCTGGTGGGTTGTGCCCACCTCGGATGCCTTCCTGACTCCGTTTTCCTTCCATATACTTGTTTCCCAAGAATAAAAATTCTCTATATATACCCCTGACTATCTTGACGACCGCATCGCAGAAAAATCCCCTGTTCTTGTTTCGTGCTATTTCCCTGATAGATCTGAGAATATGTCGTCTCAAGATTCAGATGGGGAGGGCCATGTTGATCCCTATGTTTCAGACCCAAAGATCTTTTGGGAAATTTACCCCTATCTATGGACCTCGGAGGAGGAAGAAGATGCCACCATGCAGGAAACAAAAGATGATAGCTCTGAGGATGATCCATTGCCTCAACCCAGACACATGCATGTGGACTTTAAGAAGTCAAGCCTCCGAAGAAGATACAAACCTAAGCTCCAGTTTCGTGGCCTATCTATCTATGTAATCATGTGAGAGCTATATAATAAAGTTTAGTTTGAGTTTTTGTCTCTCTACTTTCTTGATGCAATCAAAATAAAAATAAAGATAAATAGATGAAAAGAATCATATGCTAATCTTATGGTGAGTAATGTCATCACATAAGGAAAAGTATAAGTAGTAAAATTTATTGGAGATTGACAAAGATAGCATTGGTCAATGATGCAATTCAAGAAAGAATTAATAAGGGAAGAGAAGATTCACAAGCAAATACACTATCCTGGACATCTTTTATGATTGTGAGCCCCATTAAATATTATATGTCAAAATTGTTGACATTGGACAAGGAAGACAACGTAATGATTTATGTTTGTTCATATCCACATAGAAGTTATATTGTCATAGATCCTTTAACATGTGGTGCTAGCTCAATATCTTTGCTAGCCAAAATTCCGCTTGTGCATCCAAAAACCCAAACCCAAACTCTTTCCTTGAGTGTCCACCATACCTACCTATGGATCGAGAAAGATCCTTCAAGTAAGTTGTCATCGGTGCAACAAGGCAATAAAAATTGCTTCTAAAAGTGTTTTGATCAATTAGTGTAAAAGAAAATTGAGCGCTATACGAACTTATGATGGCAAAGTAATAAAAGCGATGGACTGCATAATAAAGGTTGCTATCATAGGGGGCAATATAGCATGACGTTCTTTTACATTAAGGGATTGGGCATACAAACCAATAGGCGCATGACAACCTCTGCTTCCCTCTGCGAAGGGCCTATCTTTTACTTTCATGTATTTACTTTTATGCAAAGAGTCAAAGTATTCTCCCCCACTCCTTTTTAGGTTTTCTCTTTTGCAACCATCATGTGGTGAGGAAAGATCTAGGCACATATATCCATTTGGATATGGGTGGCATGAGTTATTATTGTTGACATCACCCTTGAGGTGAGTAAGTTGGGAGGCAAAACTATAAGCCCCTATCTTCTTATGTGTCCGGTTCAAACTTTTTGTTCATGGGTATGCCGTGAGTGTTAGCAATCTTAGAATACTAAATGATGGTTGAGTATGTGGACTTGCCAAAAGGCTCCGACATGAGACCGTTCCTGAAAACATGATGAATTGTAGTTGCAAAGTTGACTGAGAACATAGTTTGTTGGTTCCCAATAAGGTTTATGCTTTATACTTCTATGTTGTGATGAATTGTTACTTCTGCATAAGAAGTTATATGATGAAATTATGTTGAATAAATTTTATGTTAGAGTTTGTTGCAGTTATATTAATAAGCATGATGCTTCTATGTCCGTATTTTGTTTTTATTGACACCTCTCTCTCAAACCATGTGGACATGTTTTTCAATATCGGCTTTTGCTTGAGGACAAGCGACGTCTAAGCTTGGGGGAGTTGATACGTCCATTTTGCATCATGATTTCCTACTGTTATTTACTTTGTTTTGTTGAATAAAAATGCTTTAGGGAGTGATTCTAATGCCTTTTCTCTCATAATATGCAAGGTTTACACGAAGAGGGAGAATACCGGCAGCTGGAATTCTAGACCTAAGAAAAGCACGTCAGAGATACCTATTCTGCACAACTCCAATGAAGCTGAAATTTTACGGAGATTATTTTTGCATTTAATAAAAAATACTAGAGCAGAAAACTACCGGAGGGGGCCTGCCAGGTGGGCACAACCCACCTGGGCGCGCCCTGATGGGTTGTGGCCACCTCGGCCCACCTCCGGTGCCCATCTTCTGGTATATGGTCACTCTTGATCTGGAAAAAATCAGAGGAGTACTTTTGGGATGAAGCGCCGCCGCCTCGAGGCGGAACTTGGGCAGGAGCACTTTTGCCCTCCGGCGGAGCGATTCCGCCAGGGGAACTTCCCTCCCGGAGGGGGAAATCGAAGCTTCGTCATCCCCAACACCCCTCTCATCTTTGGGAGGCCAATCTTCATCAACATCTTCAACAACACCATCTCCTCTCAAACCCTAGTTCATCTCTTGTGTTCAATCTTTGTACCAGAACCTCAGATTGGTACCTATGGGTGACTAGTAGTGTTGATTACCTTGCGTAGTTGATTACTATATGGTTTATTTGGTGGAAAATTATATGTTTAGATCTATTATGCTATTAAATACTCCTCTGATCTTGAGTATGATTATTATTTGAGAGTAGTTACCTTTGTTCTTGAGGTCACGGGAGAAGTCATGTTGCGAGTAATCATGTGAATTTAATATGTGTTCTATATTTTGATGATATGTATGTTGTGATTCCCTTAGTGGTGTCATGTGAACGTCGACTACATGACACTTCACCATTCATGGGCCTAAGTGGATGCATTGTGGAGTAGTTATTAGATGATGGGTTGCTAGAGTGACAGAAGCTTAAACCCTAGTTGATGCGCTACTTCGTAAGGGGCTGATTTGGATCCAAACGTTTAATGCTATGGTTAGATTTTATCTTAATACTTTTCTCGTAATTGCGGATGCTTGCGAGGGGGTTAATCATAAGTGGGAGGTGGTTCAACTAAGAACAACACCCAAGCACCGGTCCACCCACATATCAAATTATCAAAGTAGCAAACACAAATCAAACCAACATGATAAAAGTGACTAGACGAAATTCCCATGTACCCTCAAGAACACTTTGCCTATTACTAGTGATTGTTCTGGCATGTCCTTTGCCTCAAAAGAATTGGGATACCTTGCTGCACCTTGTTTACCATTACCGTTACTTGCTTGCTATCAATTATCTAACTAACAAACTATCTGTTACCTACAATTTCAGTGCTTGCAGAGATTACCTTGCTGAAAACCGCTTGTCATTTCCTTATGCTCCTCATTGGGTTCGACACTCTTACTTATCGAAAGGACTATGATTGATCCCTTATACTTGTGGGTCATCAGTCCCTGCCTCCTTAGCACAAAAGAGGAAACTGTCCCCTCTGCGCCCGCTGGCACCCGCTGGCGCCCGCCTGGCCTTGGTCGTCATGGCTCACGTCATCGCAGCCTCCTGAGGCCGGGTACCTGCACAGGAATCTCCGCTCCTCGGGAGGCATCCTGGGGAGGCCGCTCCCCTGAAGGTCTTGGCGTCGTTCTCCTCGCGATGCCGAGGTCCTCACGAGGGTCTTGTCTTGGGGGGTTTACGGCCCAGGCCGTACTGGGCCACCGAAGTGGGCCACGCGCTGGGCTGCAGGCAGGCAGGTCTGGGTACCCCCGATCCCAGAACGCCGACAAATATTCAGACTCATATTGGGCAGGAACGTGTGGATATGAAGTCAACTTCCGGAGGGTGCCAATTCATTGGTCGCTCTTTGGTAAGTTGGTCTTCAAACAAACAAAATTGTGTTTCTCTCTCCTCCATCGAGGCCGAGTATGTAGCTGTCGGAAGTTGTTGTGCACGGTTCCTTTGGATGAGGCAAACTTTAAATGATTATGGTGTCAATTGTGAGAAAGTGCCTCTTTTCTGTGACAATGAAAGTGCAATCAAGATCTCCAACAACCCGGTTCAACATTGCAAGATGAAGCATATTGAGATTCATCACCATTTCATCCGGGAGCACGTCAAGCGTGGAGAGATTGACCTTATTCATCTCAATAATCAAGAACAACTTGCAGATATTTTCACAAAGCCATTGGATGAAGAAAGATCTTGCGAGTTAAGGCATGAGCTAGATATCATTGATTCGAGCAATGTGGTCTGAAGTATTGCACACCCTACCACACTCATCATTGTGTCTTGTTTAGATGTAGGCATGGATACAGGGGGAGTGTTGTTCTCTCAATGAACTCTCCCTCCCCTTATTATGCATAAATCGATCAAGTCTTTCACATTAGCCATTTTTGATGGTACTTGTGTTTCAAAAACGAGTTTTGGTCATGGACCCAAGGTTAAAATCTTCGCAGTACCATACCAATTGACTCAAACATAGGTGGCCTCGGCCACCGCCCCCTCCTAGTGAGGTATTTGCCATAGAATGCTCGTGTTTGATTTGTATTTGTTTTGGATCTTATTCGCTACTACTAGATTTCTAGGTCCTAGGTGCTAGTATCCTCCAAGTATTGGTCCTTTTGTTTGCTTCTTGCAATCTTGGAGCGTACTTCACCACATTTCAGTGTCGTGTCTCCATCCCAAGCCTCCCTCATCCCATAAACCCTCTTATTCCAATTGTAAGCAAATTGATCTGGACGTTGGTGATTGTGACCAAGCGGTACAACCGGTGGGTCCAGCGGTTCAACCGCTCAACCATTTGGTTGTATCGTCCCAACGGTACAACCGGGGTCTCTCTGGCAGTTCTACCGCTAATTCCTTAGCCTGTGCAGTTGGTCGGTACTATCGGGCGATTACGGTTCTACCGCCCGTAACCTTTAGGCAGTATCGGGGGCAGTACAACCGCTCGGTGGCGTGGGAAGGTATTTAAAGGGGGCGGGCCAAAGGGGTATTCCTTTTTCCCCTTCGTGCCCAACCTCCTCACCTGCCCTAGCTGCCGGTCGCCTTCTCCTTCGCTCCGGAGTGCCTTTCGGCGCGTCGGATCTGCGGGTCCCTCACGGATTTGCTCCGTGGAGGCCCCCTCCTCCCCGATCTCTTCCCATGGATCCCGGTAATGCCTTGTTCTTCCTCTCCCTTGGTTTCCATTCTTGGATCCACCATTGTTAGGGCATTACTTGGTTTCCCGCATTTATGGATAAACTATTGGGTGGAAGAGATCTATATACTACTTTCTATTGCTTGTGCATGATTATAACTTAGAATATTGCTACGTGGTATGAATCCGGGCTGTGTCAGCTCCCCCACGGTTGGTGATGTCTGTTCATGATACGTCTCCAACGTATCTATAATTTTTGATTGTTCCCTGCTGATATATTATCATTCTAGGATACTTTTTGGGTCATTATTTACCAATTTATAATATTTTTGAACACTAACCTATTGACCCAGTGCCCAGTGCCAGTTGTTGTTTTCTGCGTGTTTTTGCCTTTGTAGGTTTACTGTACCAAACGAAGTCCAATTGCCACGAAACTTTTTGATGATTTTTTCTGGACTATATGAAAACCTAGAAGCTTCTGAAGGAAGCCGGTAGGCACACGAGGGCCCCACCACACATCAGGGCACGCCCTGGGGGGCGCCCTGATATGTGGTGGCCCCCTCGGGCACCTCCCGACGTCCCTCTTCGGCCTATAAATTCTCTAATATTGTGAAAACCCTAAAGGCAGTCCCGAAACCATTTTTCTGCCGCCGCAAGTCTCTGTTCCGCCGCGAGGCCATCTAGAGCTCCGTTCCGGCACCCTGCCGGATGGGGGTTCGATGACGGAGGGCCTCTTCATCAACCTTGCTGCCCTCATGATGATGTGTGAGTAGTTCACCATAGACCTACGGGTCCATACCTAGGACCTAGATGGCTATCTCTCTCTCTTATGATCTTCAATACAATGGTCATCTCATCTTCGCTTTGATCGATCCGATGTAATCCTATTGTGTGGTGTGTTTGTTGGGATCCGATGAATTGTGGGTTTATGTTCTGATTATTCATGAAAGGTATTTGAGATGCCTCTGAATTATATTATCTATTATGTGCATTATCACTATAGCATCGTAATGCTCTCCGATCTATTGATGTGCTTTGGCCAAGTAGATTGATATTTCATCGGTGGAAGTGGTGCGTTGTGGTACGTTCAACCTGGCGAATTTCTATATCCCAGTGACAAAGTAGGGGATCAGACGCGTCTTTGTGTTGTTTCTACTAAGGATAAATTGATGGGGGTTCATTCATATTGTTTGAGTTTACTTTGTCTACATCGTGTCATCGTTCTCCAAGCATTACTCTGTTTTACTTAATACTCTAGATGCACGCTAGATAGCGGTCGATGAGTGGAGTAATAGTAATAGGTGCAGGCAGGAGTCGGCCTATTTGCTTATGGACGTGATGCCTATATATACATGATCATTGCCGTGAACATCGCATAACTATCCACTTTTCTATCAATTCCCAACAGTAATTTGTTTACCCATCGTATGCTGCGTACATGAGAGATGTCGCTAGGGAACACTATGGCCCCTAGGTCTATTCAATTATATATTCGCAAACGCTATATTTACCTTCCTTCCTTTATTTACTTTTTATTTATTTTACAATTTATATTTATCAACAATTATCTACACAACTCATTTGCTTGCAAATAACGAGATCAAGGGGATTGACAACCCTCTTGCCCGCGTTGGGTGCAAGTTGTTTGTTCATTTGTGTGCAGCCGCTGAAGACGGTTGAGGATTGATATTCCTATTGGTTCGATAAACCTTGGTTTCATAACTGAGGGAAATACTTATCCGCTTTGTGCTGCAATTACCCGTTCCTCTTCACGGAAAACCCAACGCAGATCACAAGTATCAGGAAGGATTTCTGGCGCCGTTGCCGGTGAATATCATCATCAACTACCAAGTAACTTCACAAAAAAATTCATTCATTTGTTATTCTTTTTTATTAGTTGTTCTATCTAGCTCATCACATAAAAATCAAAAATACAAAAATATTTATCATCGCTTGTTACTAGTTTTCTTGTTTGAACTCATGGCTAGTTCTTCCTCCACTCGCTTTACTTCAATGATGATTTAGTAAATTTCAAACAAAGGGGAGGAGAAAGCTTAAAGGATGCATGATACATGATTTTCTTTGCTCGAAATAAAGCAACTAAAAAGTTATCCACCACTACCTTGCTTCACAATTTTTATGTTGGTGTGACCACTTGGCATAGGTTCATACTTGACACCATCACTGGTCGGAATTTCTTGCTGTATCACACCTTGGATGCCTACACCGTAATTGAAATTCTTGTAGGTTCACCACCTATTGTTGTTAATGAAACAAACTTGTCCTTGGAACATGTTATGCAATGGCTTCATCCTATTGAAAAGAATATGGTCACAAATAAACCAATTGAGGAATTGGATACAAAACTTCATAATCATATCACTCAACTTGGGTCACGGGTAGGAATGACTTTGAAAACCTTAAAGGAAAAATACACCACTATTGACGAGAGGATAGAACAAGGTTTGAATAGAATTGATAAAATGGAAGAGGTCATTGACAAAGTAGGTTCTGCCTTCACTCCTCCTAAAGCTAATACTAATGCCTCTCGCAACAAAAATACCAAGTTCATATACATTCCTAAGAGCGTTAGTACACCTCCTACCCAACGAAATGAGGATCTTAAGATGATTAGTGTTCATCCCAACTTTATAAATTTGATAAAAGATCCCATTGCCAAGCCTCCTATTTTTCCCACTATCCACGGCTGTGTTATTGAGGAGCTTGATGTCAAAGATGACAATACTTGAAACTATGCATTATGCCTGGCTAGGGGTATAAAACAATAGCACTTGTTGGGAGGCAACCCAATAGTTATCTTTAATTTTTTCCTTAGAACTTTCTGTTTATTTTTAATAGCATGAGCCTCTGTAATGATTATGTTTTTGTGTTTAAATTAGTGTTTGTGCCAAGTAAAGCCTTTGGGATGACTCACAAGATGAGTAGAATCGATGCTGAAACAAAATGGAAACTTTTGACTCTAGTACATGAATTTTCATTTTTTACTGGAGCGTGGTAATGATCTGAAATTTTTACAGTGTTTCTATTCAAATTTTCGAGGTTGTACTAATTTTTCAGATTTTTTTGAGTTACAGAAGTATAGGTTCTCTACTGATTGCTACAGACTGTTCTGTTTTAGACAGATTCTGTTTTTGCTTGCATAGTTGCTTATTTTGATTAAACTATGGATTGTATCGGGGGGTATAAGCCATGGAGAAGTTACAATACAGTACCTATTATGCATTTAAGAAATTTGAATCAATTTACAACAGTACTTAAAGTATACAATATGTTTCTTATACTAACGGATCTCACGAGGTTTTGTTGAGTTTTGTGTGATTGAACTTTTCAAGTTTCGGGTGTTATCTTGATGGACAAAGGAATAAGGAGTAGAAAGAGCCTAAGCTTGGGGATGCCCATGGCACCCCAAGGTAATATTTTAAAGGAGACTCAAGCGTCTAAGCTTGGGGATTCCTCGGAAGGCATCCCCTCTTTCGTCACATGATATGAGTTTTGCTTGGAGCGTCGTTTGTTGATGTTTGCTTTTACTTTCAGTTTACCACAATCATTGTTTGCTGGACACACCTATTTAAGATAGACACACCTTCATCATAAGTTGTTAGAATAGTCTATGTGCTTCGCTTATATCTTTTGAGCTTAGAAGTTGCTCTAGTACTTCACTTATATCTTTTTGAGCACGGTGGCGTGTAGATATTAAAGAAATGATTTCACTCTCGTTATTCACATATATTTGTTTGATAGTTAATAAATAGTGACGGTAATTTGCATGGGCCATATAGACTAGTCCAAAAATATTAGGTATTCAAAGAGTGATAATCAAAACCATCATGTAGCACATATAAAGAAATTGTGGGTTAATGATATTGATGTTGTAATATGAAATAGGTGTGAGTTCATAATTGTTAAACCATATAAGTGTTTATATTAAGAGGGGTTTACCTTTTTGTTTATCTAAAAATTAAAGAGGAATGGTGATGATGTGTGAGCATTTCTATTCCTCGTTGAAATCCTAGTGTTGTTTCGGGTCGGAAGCGCGCGATGGTTAACTCCTACCAACTTCTTCCCTCGGGGCATGCGATTAGTACTTTGATTTATGATAAACTAATAAAACTTTGCAATAAGTATATGAGTTATTTATGACTAATGTGAAACCATGGACATACGCAATCTCACCTTTTCATAATTTGCGAGCCTCTTCGGTACCGTGCATAGCCCGTTCTCACCTCGAGGATCGGTGCAACTTTCGCCGGTGCATCCAAACCCCGTGACATGATACGCTCTGTTGCACATAAGCCTTATTATATCTTCCTCAAATCAGCCACCATACCTACCTATCATGGCCTTTCCATAGCCATTCCGAGATATATTGCCATGCAAATTCCATCGCCACTTCACATGACTAGTTCGTTCATCGTCATATTGCTTTGCATGATCATATAGAGCTGACATAGTATTTGTGGCATAGCCACCTTCATAATGTTTTTGATACATGTCACGCTAGATCATTGCACATCCTGGTACACTGCCAGAGGCATTCATACAGTGTCATATCTTCATATCAGTTCTCCATGTTGAGTTGTAAGTAAATAAAAGTGTGATGATCATCATTGTTAGAGCATTGTCCCGGTGAGGAAAGAATGATGGATACGATGATACTCCCATAAGTCGAGATGAGACTCCTGACAAAAATAAAGATGGGGGAGGCCAAATGAGCCCACCATCCATTCAAAAAAATGTGAGAAAATGAGAGAAGGGACTTTGCTACTATCCTTTACCACACTTGTGCCTCAAAGTGGCACCATGTTCCTCATGTAGAGAGTCTCATGATATCACTTTCATATGCTAGTGGGAATTACCTATTCATTATTTCAAACTTGTCTTGTATATCCCCGTGACGGGATTTCTCAAATGCCCGAGGTCTTCATGAGCAAGCAAGTTGGATGCACACACCACTTAGCTTCATTTGACCTTTCATACACTTATAGATCTAGTGCATCATTTGCATGGAAATCCCTACTCCTTACATTGAAATCTATCGATGGGCATCTTCATAGCCCATTGGTACGCCTAGTTGATGTGAGACTATCTTCTCCACTTCCTACCCCTTTGATATCTACCACCATACTCTATTCCATTTAAATGCTATGTCCAATGTCTCACGCTCATGTATTGCGTGAAGAATCAAAAGTTGATGCATTTTGAAAAAGTACGAACCAATTGCCTGACTTGGACACCGTGGTCCTTAACATTTGTATTAATGTGGTGAAGATGGAGCATTGCCCTTATAATATAATAAGATGAATGGGGGGGGGGTAAACATTTATAAAGAATCGTATACTTTTAGCAATTAACAATTCCGTTTCTTACACTTTGAATATTGCTATGTTAATACTTGTTGATTCATCTTTTCTCAATGAGGGTACCTGAATAAGATTACATAGTGGATAGCATGTCACATCAAAAATTCTATTTTATCATTTACCTACTTGAGGATGAGCATGAATTAAGCTTGGGGATGCTTGATACGTCTCCAACGTATCTATAATTTTTGATTGTTCCATGCTATTATATTATCATTCTAGGATACTTTTTGGGTCATTATTTACCAATTTATAATATTTTTGAGCACTAACCTATTGATCCAGTGCCTAGTGCGAGTTGTTGTTTTCTGCGTGTACAGTACCAAACGAAGTCCAATTGCCATGAAACTTTTTGATGTTTTTTCAGCACTAATTGAAGACCTAGAAGCTTCAGAAGGAAGCCGGGAGGCACACGAGGGCCCCACCACACATCAGGGCGCGCCCTGGGGGGCGCCCTGATATGTGGTGGCCCCCTCGGGCACCTCCCGACGTCCCTCTTCGGCCTATAAATTATCTAATATTCTGAAAACTCTAAAGGCAGTCCCGAAACCATTTTTCCGCCGCTGCAAGTCTCTGTTCCACCGCGACGCCATCTAGAGGTCCGTTCTGGCACCCTACCGAAGGGGGGATCAATCACGGATAGCCTCTTCATCAACCTTGCTGCCCTCATGATGATGTGTGAGTAGTTCACCATAGCCCTACGGGTCCATAGCTAGTACCTAGATGGCAATCTCTCTCTCTTATGATCTTCAATACAATGGTCATCGCATCTTCGCTTTGATCTATCCGATGTAATCCTATTGTGCGGTGTGTTTTTTGGGATCCGGTGAATTGTGGGTTTATGTTCAGATTATTCATGAAAAGTATTTGAGATGCCTCTGAATTATATTATCTCTTATGTGCATGATCATTATAGCTTCGTAATGCTCTCCGATCTATTGATGTGCTTTGGCCAAGTAGATTGACATTTCATTGGTGGGAGTGGTGCGTTGTGGTAGGTTCAACCTGGTGAGTTTCTATATCCCAGTGACAAAGTAGGGGACAAGATGCGTCTTTGTGTTGTTGCTACTAGGGATAAAACGATGGGGTTCATTCATATTGTTTGAGTTTACTTTGTCTACATCATGCCATCGTTCTCTAAGCATTACTCTGTTTTACTTTATACTCTAGATGTATGCTGGATAGCGGTTGATGAGTGGAGTAATAGTAATAGGTGCAGGCAGGAGTCAGCCTATTTGCTTATGGACGTGATGGCTATATATACATGATCATTGCCGTGAACATTGCATAACTATCCGCTTTTCTATCAATTGCCCAACAGTAATTTGTTTACCCACCGTATGCTGCCTACATGAGAGATGTTGCTAGGGAACACTATGGCCCCTAGGTCTATTCAATTATATATTCGCAAACGCTATATTTACCTTGCTGCCTTTATTTACTTTTTATTTATTTTGCAATTTATATTTATCAACAATTATCTACACAACTCATTTGCTTGCAAATAATGAGATCAAGGGGATTGACAACCCTCTTGCCCACGTTGGGTGCAAGTTGTTTGTTCATTTGTGTGCAGCCGCTGAAGATGGTTGAGGATTGATATTCCTATTGGTTCGATAAACCTTGGTTTCATAACTGAGGGAAATACTTATCCGCTTTGTGCTGCAATTACCCGTTCCTCTTCACGGGAAACCCAACACAGATTACAAGTATCAGTTCACAGCGGTACAACCACTTGCAATGGTGGTACAACCGCCTCAGTGGTACAACCGGCTGGATGACCAGTTCAACTGGGTTCTCTGAATTCCATAGTACTGTTTTAGTTTCTCTAATTCACAAACAATATATTCCTCTGTTTTTAATCCCTCTCATCTTTTCTGGGTTCTCTTGTGTGCTTCTCGCGTGTGTGTACATGTAGCTCAAGTTCTCACTCTGCTCAGCGTCAGAAGATCAAGAAGCCAGCCCGTAGGCTCAAGCGCACGGATGACAATGAAGAAGACGAAGTGGTCATTCTGACCAAGCCAACTCATCGTGAGAATTCTTTGGCTACCAAGCAAAAGTCAGCTATGGCATTGAACAAGTGGAAGCAACCGGATTGGGAAAAGTCACATCCAGAATTCCTATGAGCATGCACGAGCTTTTTGAGCATCACAAGAACATGTATACTAGGCAATCTATTGATCTTGATCACTGGAGAAACAATTTGGGTAACTTTGGTGAGGCATTGGCGTTGTGCGAGGAGTTTGACTTGATCAAGCTCATGTTTATCAATTGTGATTTTGATGTGCAACTTGTTCACCAGTTCTATGCCACAATTCATTTCGGCACTGATGAGGCTAATCATCTATCCTTCATGTGCCGTGATGAGTTCTTTCGGGTTCCTTGGAGAGCCTTCTCCAATGCTCTTGGTTACGATGATACTGGTATCACTGGGAATGGTGGCATCCGTCCTCACGACAGTGCCACCTCCATGGAGAAGGAGGAGCTTGCCCCCTTGTACATTCCAGGGTGAGTCCAAGGATTTGCAGCAGGTTTACGATATCATGCATCGTGTCTTCCGCAATGTGCTTCTGCCCAAGGTTTGGAATCAAGATGAGATCTATGGCTATCTGGTGGATTTGCTTGTGGCTATGAAGACTGAAGCAGGCTCTGGTGCTACTTTTGATGTCTCCAAGTGGCTGTGGGAGGAGATGTATGGCATGGTCATTTACAGGAAGGTTCCCTTATATGCTCCATTTATCATGTGCTTTCTGAACTCTGTCTGGGCAGTTCGTAGGCCTGGAGAGCATCTTACTTCTCCAGACAACCTCACCGTGCATGAGATCAAGCAACTCCAAAAGAACAAGCATGCTGAGCCTCGCATTCCTTCTGTTAACCCTAAGGATTTTTTTGTCCACTTCCAGCGACAGTGACTTTGAGCTCCCGGCCGGGGCCAAGCCCTCTTTGGTCACCAAGCTCACTGATAAGGTAAAGAAGACCTTCTACTTGCAGGCCCACATTCAGAAGAAGCTCTATGATGCCCATGTTAACGAGAAGCTGGCTAGGCACAGACATATTTAGATTATGCGGGCTCTCAACCTTAAGGATGATAGTGGTTTTGAGAAGATCATCACTACTGAGGAGAAGTGGATCTACGAGCATAGCACTTGGACTGATGATGAGGCCTCGGGCCATCCTGCTACCTCCACCTCTGCTGCTATTGATGATGATATTATGGTGGACGATGAGGAGTCTGATGGTGATGATCCAGTGGAGTCCGAGGAGTCAGAGGAGGACTAATGAGCTCTGGGGCGCTAGCATCGCTATTTTCCTTTTTGGTGTCTTGATGCCAAAGGGGGAGAGAGTTCTATTAGGTCGGGATTTGCATGGGTGTGTGTAACAGCCCGAGACCGACCCAGAAGATTCCACTTTTATGCCGTTGTCATCGTGTAGTTATTTTGTTTGTTGCATTCATCATCGCATCATCCGCATTGCATCGGCACTCCATTGTCATCATTTTTCAAAACTTGCATCCGACCGTAGTTGCGGGTTCTCTTCGTTCTCGTCATTGTCCGTTTCGAGACCAACCACACACGAATGCGCCCGCGACATTTGTAAAATCTTGTTTTTAAAAGTGGGTATAAAACATTCTCGGATTGCGTCGAAACTTGTTGTGCGGTCTTATTATATGGTAGGTAGACCGCTTGCCAAATGTCATCGCAATCGAAGGTCGTTTGATACCCGAACGGTTGACCGTTGCGGCACCGTCATCGGTTTAATTATCGGACATTTTCGATGTTTTAAAAAAACTTGTCACGTGCTGTCATCCATTCCCTCTCATCCCCACCAAGCCCCTCTACACAGCCCATCGCAGCCCACCTAGCCCAACCTACACTACCCCGCGTTCGGAGCCGTCCGGTCTCTATCGAACGGCTCGAATCGGGGCTAAAACCCCTAAACCTAGCCCTCCCTACTATAAAAGGAAGGTCCTCCCCTTCCAAATCTGGCCCCTCTCTCTCCTCCTCGAAATCCGGCGCCGCCCACTCCTCCCTAGCCACTTGGCGGCGGCGCCGCCACCGTTTCGGGCAACCGGGGGGCGCCACGTCGCCCCTGCGGCTCCCCCAGCCACCACAGCCCGCCGGGGCCCGCAGCTGGCCCTCTCAGGCCCGGAGCCAACCGCCGCCAGCACGCGCATTCCCTAGCCCCGCTCCTCCCGAGCCGCTCGCCCCGCCGCTGCGGAGCTCAACCAGCCCCGCCGCCGGATGTCTCCGTCGCTGCGCGTCCCCGCCGCCAGCTAGCCATCGCGCCGCCGCCTTGCCAGGGCGCCACACCGCCAGCCGCGCCCGCCGGCGACCCCTGCCACCGTCACGCCCGGCTGCCGGTGCCTCCCTACTGGCCAGAGCTCGAAGCTCCGCCGCCGGTCTCGTCCCCGCCGCCATGGAGCTGCCCGACCCCGAGCCTGCCGCCCGGCCTCCTCCGGCAGCTCGCCGGAGCGCCGGCCTCGCCTCCGGTCGCTGCCCGGCCTCGCCGGAGACAGATCCGGGCCGGCCGCCCCCGGATCTTGTCGTCTCGCTCGCTGGCGCACGACGGAGTCCTGCCGTCGTCCCCGTCGGCGACGCCCTCGCCGTGGTCAGGCCTCTGCCTCCCCGCCGCCGCGACGGCTCCGTCCCGCTTCGACCCAGGACCCCGTCGACCCTGCAACCGAATGACGCACCGCGCCCGGCTGCCTCGTCCCAGTACCTCCCCGTCTAGTTTTTCGCGAGGTGAAAATCCTCTAAGTCCCTAGAAGTGTCTGTTTTAACATCATGAATGCATTTTGCGGTGCTTACATTTTGCAAACCATGCGTCGGATGATGATGTGTTATACATGAAAATTTAACTGCTCGATGTGCTCTACGTAATTGGGCCATTTGCATGCATATTAGGATTCACATTGATGCTGTAAACTCTGTTGCAAAAGTGCATCTCATCATAATGTGCGAATCTGTTATTTTATTCGATGTTCCGTGGATGATTGCATCACATCCGTAAGTCTTTTGCATGTTGTGTCTTCATGAATATTGTCCTATGTGCTGTCCACTTTGGTGCCATGCCACTGGTTGCTCGGTAGGACTTCTTTAACATGTCAATTACTTGCTCTAAAGTAGATATCGCGTTAAAACTGAAATCTGTTAACGTTAAGTTCCATTTTGCGAGGTTCGTATTAAGCAATCCATGCCTCCATGTAGATGTGTCTTTGGAGTGTGTTGTAATATGCCATGGATACTTGCTGTTGGTAGGGTTGCTATGCCATGAATATTGTGATTAGCTGTAGATTTCATCATGAGAACAAGCTTAATCAATGTTGCTGATTTGAGATGCGGAAATATTTCCAAGTCTGGAATCTGTAATATTTTGTTGTTGTCTTGCCATGTGTTTTGCTAATGATCTGCAGCCCCTTTGGGGTTGGTGTAATGGAGTTATTTGTAGTTTGTAATGTCCTCTAGCATGCTGTTAAATTTCATGCCAATATATGACATGTAGCATATAGTTTTCTTGCTGCCAATATGCCTCCGTGATAAAACTACTATGCTAAAAACTGTTATTTTCACTAAGTCCTAATCTGCTATATTTTATTGCCATGTTGTGAGCTTCCTATCATGTGATCCATGACTCTTTTGAGTATGATATGTGAAGATGAAATGAAGTGTGTGTTATATGCTACTGCCCCATGCTTAGCTTGTGCATTTTAGAATCTTGTAGCTAGTTGTTTTCATGTGTGTCATATCTGCTAGACCGTAACTCCGTTTCAAACGTCTATATATGTAAATCGCCTGGAATGGCGAGTAGAATACCATTGTGCACCTTATTTCCCTATTTAATAAATATAAAACATGGTTAGTTCAGATCTGGACCAAACTTATAATTTGCATATGGGGTCGTTTCGGAAATACTATATGTTGTTTCCGGCCTCATTTAAGATGTTTAGATAGTGTAGTTTATTAATGCTTCACCTCTTGCCATGTTAAACAACATTTAAGAATTGCCATGTAAATAAACAAGAGTGAACTAAATGATTCAAACGTGGAGTTTCATCAATATGCAACTCATTACATATTGAACTTCACTTAATGTGTAGGAGTTTATTGTGTGTTTTCCCATGTCATGCATAACATGCATCATCCTTGATGTGCATCATATCATGGATATGTTGTGGTGTTTATCATGTGTTGATTGTTGTTTTTGGATTGCTTCTTCTCGATAGAGTTCCGAAAGCGTTCGGAGTGTGAGGATTCGTTCGACTACGTTGGCTCGTCTTCTTCATGGACTCGATCTTCTTCCAAGTGGGATCTCAGGCAAGATGATTATTTCCCTGGATAGCATTACTATCATTGCATGCTACATGTCTTGTTTCTATCGCATGTCTCGCTACCTACCACTTGTTTTTCAAGCCGCCCAAAATGCCATGATAAGCCTCTAACCCCTCCACATCCCAACAAACCATTGTTTGGCTATGTTACCGCTTGCTTAGCCCTTCTTATAGCGTTGCTAGTTGCAGGTGCAAGTTGTTTCCATGTGCAACATGGATATTTTGACGTATCACAATATTGTTGCTATTTAATTTTAATCCACATATATACTTGGTAAAAGGTGGAATGCTTGGCCTTTTGCTCGGTGTTTTGTTCCACTTTTGCCGCCCTAGTTACTTGTGTACCGGTGTTATGTTCCATATTGAGCGCTCCTAACATGCTCGGGGTTGTTATGGGGACCCCCTTGACTTTCGTTCTGGGATAAAACTCTTCTGGCAAGGCCCAACATTGGTACTACATTTGCCTAATAACAACTAAAATTGCATAGGGACCCGCCGGCACCCGCGGATAACTAATCAACCCTGGGCCAGTGCTCCTCATGAGTGTTGGTCCAAACTAAAGCACCGTGCGGGGCCAACTCGGGGCAACTCGGGAGATGTCTATCAGGCCACCGTACGCTTCGCTTATCCGTCGTGTCCTGAGAACGAGATACGCGGCTCCTATTGGGTTCGTCGACACGTCGGGCGGCCTTGCTGGATTTGTTTTCCCTTTCTCGAACGTCTTGTGCGCGGAATTTCAAGGACACTTCGGGCTATCTCGAGGTTGAGATTTTCCAACAGAATTTCCAAGGAGATCACGGGTTTCGTCGTCGAGGTTATTCCCGCGGCGTGTGGTTAGTTTGTGATGGATGAGTTGGAGCACCCCTGTAGGGTTAAATCTTTCTGGAAGCCGTCCCCGCGGTTATATGGCAACTTGAAAACTTTGTTTAACACCCGGTCATAGCAAACTTAAAGTAAACTCAAATAAAATACACCAACCGTGTGCGTAACCGTGACTGTCTCTTCTCGTGAATTTCCGAACGGAGAGAGAACACGGTGGGGTTATGTTTGACCGTAAGTAGGTGTCCAGGATCACTTAGTGATCACTATTAGTTCACGTCCGTTTATACGACGATCGTCCCCCCTTTATTCTTTTACTCGTAAGTTAGCCACTCAAATAAATGCTTAGTGCTTGCTGCAGCCTCACCACTTATACATACCTCACCCATTAAGCTTTAATTGTCTTGATACCCTTGGAAATGAGATTGTTGAGTCCCCGTGGCTCACAGATTACTAGGACAACAGTTGCAGGTAATGCGATGCTTTGACGTGAGCGCGATGCTTGTTTGATTTGGAGTTCTTCTTCTTCATCGATCTAGGATGGGTTCCAGGCCGGCAGCCTGGGATAGCAAGGATGGATGTCATTTTATCGTTTGGTTTCGTCCGTAGTCGGACCCTGCTCTTGTGCATGATGATTGAATATGTTGTTGTATTGATATGATCTTGATGTAGCTTGTGAAGAGTGTAAGCCAATTCCATATACTCATCTCTTCTTTACATGAACTTGTAATGATATCCATTCTTGCGAAACGACGAGATGCACTTCTATCCATGTCAAGGCCCTCGAGCCAAAATAAGGATAGGATCGCATCTTGGGCGTTACAGTGTGGTTCTCTGCTTTGCTTCTTCCCGTTGAACTTTTTAGTTGGTTTGGGAACTTATCATGTGTGGAGACTTTGTGCGTGGTGTGAGACATCCATTTTATCTTAAGTTATCTGTCTTGTCTCGTATATCTAGAGCTTGAGTATCATTGCTGCCCTTTGTTATGCTCTACTTCTTATCCTATACAAATGCATGTTGTTGTCTATTCATTTCATTTGTACTCATTTGTCGGTCTATAAAATCAAGGGGGAGCTCTGTCCCTTATGTGGGCAAATCAATGGTGCACACATGTAGGGGGAGCTCCGTTTTTATTTTTAGACCCTCAATGAAAATTGTGTAGTTTTCATCATCCACCAAAAAGGGGGAGATTGTTAGGGCATTTTCCTGCCTTAGTGTTTTGGTAATGATGACAACTCACTTTGTGATCTAATCGTGTGCCAAGTTCTCCAGGTACTCTGTGTTTGGCACAAGACGATTAGGCATTCCCTCCAAACGGAAAAGAACGAAGACTGTATTCTCTATGTGTTTATTTCTTTGGTCGTAGGATACCCATACTATTGAGAGGGAATTCACATCAGAAGGTATTGGGTGAATCAATGCACGTACACATTCCTTGTCGCTCACCGCATGCTCTTCCGTTCATTGAGAGAGAGGTCCTCAATCTATAACCAAGCAGTTGTTTTTACTCCTAATCGGTTGTACCGCTGGTTCTAGCGGTTGTACCGCTTGGACCGGTACGTCCGGTATAACTACCGCCCCAGGGGTGAAACCCTGGGGTTGATGCTCTTAGGAAGTTGCCAGGGGTTGTACTGCTGCCTCCGGGCGGTTGTACCGCCAATAGTCTGGCCAACCCTAGGAAGTGGCTTCAGGCGGTTGTACCGGCCCCGTATCGCCCTACCATCGGACAAGTTTCTGTTGTGGTGCAGTACTTGGGCGGTTGTCGGTTGTACCGCTCAGGACTTAGCCACCTCCCTTACTCAGTCCTAGCGGTTGCACCAGGGCATCCACCGCCTCAATCATCGCTCGAGTGTGATTCCTCTCTATTTCAAAGTGGTGGTTGAGCGGTGGTGGATTGGTTGTTTCGGTCCGGTGTTGCGACCGGTACTACCGTCCCCGCCACTAGTTGCACCGCTCGCCAGGGTTTTCTGTTGGATACCCGTGTGCACCGGTTGTACCGGTGCACATAGGGGTTATACCGCTGCTGTGTAAAATAGCTGTAATTGTTGGATTTGTGGGAACTATATAAGGGGGTGGTTCTTCCACCTACCTTCTTACCTCTTGCCTCTCTCTCTCTCGTCCATTGATACCCTCCAAGATTTCTTGCCTGATCTCTCTTTCTAGCCACTCAAACATGTTGATTTGCTAGGGATTGAAGGAGGAGACCTAGATCTACACTTCCACCAACGGAAACTTGATTCCCCCATACTTTCTTGTGTGGATTTTGTTACTCTTGGGTGTTTGAGCACCCTAGATGGAAGAGGTCACCACAGAGCCACAATCCATTGTGGTGAAGCTTCGTGGTGGTGTTGGGAGCCTCCAATTAAGTTGTAGAGATTGCCCCAACCTTGTTTGTAAAGGTTTGGCCGCCGCCTTCAAGGGCACCACTAGTGGAATCATGACATCTCGCATTGTGCGAGGGCGTGAGGAGAATATGCTGGCCTTAGTGGCATCTTGGGGAGCATTGTGGTTCCATACTACTCCAACGGAGACGTACTTCCCCTCAAAGGGAAGGAACTTCGGTAACACATCCTCGTCTCCACCGGTTCCACTTGTGGTTATTTCTTACTTTTACTTTGTGCAAACTTTACTTGTGTTGTACAATTTTGTTGCTTGTAATTGTTGTTGTTGCTAGCATCATATAGGTTGTTCACCTAGTTGCATATCTAGACAACCTATTTGTTGCTAAACCTAATTTATTAAGAAAAGCTAAAAATTGGTAGTTGCCTATTCACCCCCTCTAGCCAACCATATCGATCCTTTCAGAGTTGGAGCACCCCTGCAGGGTTAAATCTTTTGGAAAGCCGTGCCCGCGGTTATGTGTCAACTTGGAAACTTTATAATACATAGTTATAGAAAACTTGAAGTAAACCCAATTGAAATAGACGAACTATGTGCGTAACTGTGATTGTCTCTTTTCGAGGGAGTTCAGAAAGAGAACATGATGGGGTTATGTTTGACTCGTAAGTAGGTGTTCAGGAGCATTTCTTGATCATTACAACCTCACGGCCGTTTATGCTTAGATAACTCTTCTTATTCTTGTACTCGTAAGTTAACTAGATAAAATGCTTAGTGCTTGGTGCAGCCTCACCACTTAACCGTACCTCACCCATTAAGCTTTGCTAGTCTTGATACCCTTGGTAATGAGATTGCTGAGTCCCTGTGTCTCAAAGATTCCTACAACAACAGGTGCAGGTACAGGTAATGCGATGCTTTGACATGAGAGCGATGCTTGTTCATTTGGAGCTCTTCTTCTTATTCAACGATGATCATAGGATGGGTTCCAGGTTGGCAGCTTGGGATTAGCAGGGTGGACATCATCTTCTTTTTTCGTTTGATTCCATCCATAGTCAGATCCCGCTCTTCTGTATGATGATTGCTATGTATTGATGTATTGGTATATTCATGTTGTTGCTTGTGGTGAGTGTAAGACAACATCTTGTATACTCTTCAGTACATGTACTGCGACGATATCCACCTTGTTTAAGTGACTCCGACATGCGCTTCTATCCTTTTTGAGACTTCCAAGTTTCCATGAGGATAGGACCACATATTGGGCATGGCAGGTAGCCACACTTTGCCTAAGGTTAGTTGTGGCAAAGTTAGTTATAAAACAAATAGACCCTTAGAAATAGAAGAGGAGTGTGTGTTGGATATATGCCCTAGAGGCAATAATAAATGGTTATTATCATATTTCATTGTTGATGATAAGTGTTTATTATTCATGCTAAAATTGTATTGACCGAAAAGTTAAATACATGTGCGCATACATAAACAACATTGTGTCCCTAGTGAGCCTCTACTAGACTAGCTCATTGATTAAAGATGGTTAAGGTTTCCTAGCCATATACGTGAGTTGTCATTTGATAATGGGATCACATCATTAGGAGAATGATGTGATGGACTAGACCCAACCGTAAACTTAGCATCAGATCGTATCACTTAGTTATTTGCTACAACTTTCTTCATGTTAAATATCTGTTCCTTAGACCATGAGATCATGTCACTCCCGGATACCGGAGGAATACCTTGTGTGATATCAAAGCTCACTTCATAACTGGGTGATCATAAAGGTGTTCTATAGATATCTCCGAAGGTGTCTGTTGAGTTGCATGGGTCGAGATTAGGATTTGTCACTTTGTGTGATGGAGAGATATCTCCGGGCCCTCTCGGTAATACAACATCACAAGAAGCTTCATGTGAATAATGAGTTTAGTCATAGGACCTTGTATTACGAAATGAGTAAAAAGACTCGCGAGTAATGAGATTGAACTAGGTACGGAGATGCTGACGATCGAATCTCGGGCAAGTAACATATCGCCGGACAAAGGGAATTGCTTACAGGATTAACTGAATCCTTGACATCGTGGTTCAACTGATAAAGGTCTTTGTGGAATATGTAGGAACCAATATGAGAATCTAGGTCCCGCTATTGGTTCTTGACTGGAGAGGTGTCTCGGTTATCTCTACATGATTCTCAAACCCGCAGGGTCACACGCTTAACGTTCGATGACGCTAGAGTAGTATTGGGATATTTGCATTGGTGACCGAAGGTTGTCCAAAGTCCCGGATGTTATCCCGGACACCACAAAGAGTTTTAGAATTGTCCGGAGGTAAATATTTATATATGGGAAAGTTTTATTCGGGTTCCGAAAAAGTTCGGGGACCACCGGGAGCGTACCGGGGGCACCGAAGGGTTCCAGAGGTCCACAGGAGGGACCAACCAACATGGACCCTCAGCAGGCACCCTAGTCCTACATGGGCCAGGATGGCCACACCCCACCAGGCCCATGCGGACAAAGGGGGGCATCTGCCACCTTGCCTTGAGGGGGGCATCCACCCCTGGCTTGGAGGGGGCTATGGCACCTGGCTTGGAGGAGGGGCGTCCGCCCTCTTGGCTTGGAAAGAAGGGGGTGCTTCTAAGTGCATCTAGTGCCGCTTAGTGATTTTGGTGTATTGAAGACTTATAGGTTAAGAGACTAATGTGTTTGTAAGTGTACATAGGTCCTATAAGTCCCTGAGGGGTTTGAGATATCCGACGAATGTCGACCCCTAAAAATGTATGGCTTTAGCTGAAGACTTTATGATCTTCTTGAAGACTTTTAAAATGAGGAAATTGGTGTGCCCTTGAAGATATTGATGCGAGGACTATTAAGCTTGAAGACTTTAGTTTTCTTGTTTCATTTCCATTTTTGAGTCATAGGAAACATCGTACTGTTAAAGGGGGTTGAGGTAATACTAAGGAAAATTTTCCAAGTGATGTTCACCTCAAAGCCTACACATACCCAATCCTTCGCGTGAAGCCTTTGGAAATCTCTTGCAGTTCAGTCAAGTTCTTTAGTGACAGAGACAAAGTTCTTATGGTTCTTGAGGAAATTGGTCTGACTGAGGAGTTAGGATTTCGCCAGTGCAAATTGCCTACCGTGAGGTATATAATAGCCCTGAGGAATTTGAGAGCTCAAATCTCCGACCGTTGCTGTGCTTCGCGCCAGCTGTCCAAATATCTTATCCACATAATAGTCATATCATTAGGGGCATTTATGTCATATCATGTCGGGTTGCACCCTGGCTATAAATAGCTGCCCCTTCGACCACTAGTTGGTTGGCTGCTCCGAGAGAGATTGACAAGTGTCATTTAGAGCAACCCATCCTCTGAGGACTTTGAGAGTAAATCATCAATGAGGAAAAACCCAAAACCCCAACACCTAAAACCCAAAGTGATTGAGCATCACTAAAGAGATTGTTCCTGTGTGGAACCGACGCTTGTTACCTTTGAAGACTGTGCATCTTCCAGACGATTAGGTGTCATGGTCTAGAGCATCAAAGAGGAAATTCTGGATTGCCGAGTGACCGAGTTTTTGAAGGTTTGTAAGTTTACCTTGAAGACTTACCACGAGTGTTTGGGCCAGGTCTGTGTGACCTTAGCTCAAGGAGAATACGGTAAAGACGGTGTGTCCTGGGACTATGTGTCCTTTGGTTTAAATAGCAAGCCGCTCCAAACCAGACGTACGAATGTCACATCAGTTGGAACTGGGTCATCAAATCATTGTCGTCACCGAGCTCCTGGTTCTATTTCCTCAACCCTTTCATTTCCTCATTAACTTGCCGATGAAAGTGATCGTTACTGTTTGAAGACTTTGACTGAAGACTTTCTCAATTTCCTCATCTCAAATTCTTCAGTCACCTTGTCTTACGCCTGCTAATCCTGTTTACAAGCTACTTGTTCTCTGTGTATGTTTCATTTCATCATGATGACTATGCTACTGCTATGTAATGCATGCACTTGAGTAATTATTCTGCCGCTTGTATTTCATCCCTTAGCAAATTCCTCAAGTAGTAATTTGTCGGTGCTGTGATTCATGATGATCTATGGGACTAGCGGGGTCCCTTTATGGTTCGGCATGGGCGTTGTTGGGGATATAACCCCGCGGTATAACCCGCCCAGAAGGGGCCGGGTTAGGAAGTTGGTGACTTAACAATAAAACCTTAAACATGCCTGAAGACCAAGACAAGCCTGGAGGTGACTTACCAGATGGGCCAGGCGACGGCCCAGAGCTGGAAGACGGTGTGTGACCCGGAGGTGTAAGCCGCCTGGAGATGCCTTACCAAAGAAGGCAAGGCGACTTAGAGGCATGATCGGATATCTAGTATGACCCGGTCTAGACTCTTGTAAGCCCAGGGCTTCGACATGTGTATACAAAGGCGAGTCCCTATGGCGGCTTAGGGTGCGAAACAATTGATCGAGAGCTAGGTCAAGCGAATTCGCTCCCTTGTAATCGATACCCAATCAATACAACACAAAGCAGGACGTAGGCTTTTACCTCCTTCGTGAGGGGCCGAATCTGGGTAAACTCGTGTCTTTTGTCCCGACCAACCCCTTCGAGTTAATCACCGCAGCGATGGCTTCGCCCCTAAGTCCTTTCACTAGGACATCTGCCGTGATAAAACCACGTCAGTTGGCGCCCACCGTGGGGCAGATGCTCGGTGGTTTAGAGTACTCGAAGGGCTCTCTCCCAAGGATCGAGGGATACGCCGTTGGCACGATGACCAAGAGTCACCGCGGCAAGCTCTACATCGACGACGCTGGTTGGGGCCCCGACGCTGACTGAATTGAGTACGGGTACCGGGTCCCCTTTAGCAGAATTCATGTTTTCATCGGGAAGATCGGCGGATCTAAGCCCGGGCCGGACATCTGCACCAACCTCGTCGAGTTGGCCCGGTGCACGCAACCCGCCCGGATTCAACCCGGACGGAAGTGCGCTTTCGTTGGCTTCACGCAAGGCGCAGAACTCGCGGAAGACTCCGCGTCGGGAGGAGAAACCCTCGTCTGGTCGGAGGACGGATCCTCGAGCGGAGAGACGGAATCAATTTATCAGCTTCATGACGGCGGGCTTGGGGGCTATTCCGATGGTGAGAGTATTCCGGAGCCCTACGAGTCGCCAAGCCAAGCCACCATCTTCATGGCAGGCACGGCGCCGGCTGTCAACAGCACAACGGCTGGAGCGGCGGCAGCTGCCGGCGCGTCAGGATCCGGATCAGCCAGGCCGCCGGCTCAGGTTTTGCTGGATTTGATGAATGAGCTAACGACTCCAATGGGAACCCAGGTCATGACTGAGAATCAAGCGGGCCGCAATGCTGAGATTGCGAGGCTGAAAGAGCAGATGACCAGGGCCCAGGAGGATGTCAATGCTATGCAGGTTCAGATGGATGCTGAGTCGGAGCGTTTGAAGGCGGAAGCTTTTCGCCAAAATCTAGATCAACAAGCCTCACAAGCAGTTCTTCGGATGAGGTATCAAACCCGCCTGCCTGCGCAGTATGAGCCCAGGAATCTCTTCAACACCCCGGGAGCAGGACCGAATGCGCCGCTGGCCATAACCTGAACCGCGGAGGTGCCTGGGAATAGGGCAGCGACAAACATTGGCAGCCAGACCCACCCCGTAGGAATCAGACCCCGCCGCAACGTTTTCTGACACCACCTGGTCATTATTCTAACCCGGTGGAGAACATGATAGCAGCAGCTGCCAGGCTCAATGCGCTCCCTCTCACTGACGGGACACCCTTCGCTGAAGAAACACGGAATGCCGTTGAGTTATTGCAGACAGCGGTGGCTCAACAGGAGACATACACTACATGAATCAGGTTCTTTGCCGTCCGCCATGGCAGATGGCAAAGGAGCAATCACGGACGGCAAATTTTTTGGACGAATAAAGCCCGGCAAAGAGGTCCTTTGCCGTCTGCCATCACACAGCGGACGGCAAAGATTCTTTGCCGTCGGCCTGCAGACGGCAACGAGCGTGGACGGCGAAGTTTGACGTTAGCACAGTTAGGTGGTTAACGGGCCCTCACCAAAGCCTTTGCCGTCTGCCATGGGCGGCCCCCCCAAAGCCTTTGCCGTCTGCCATGGCCGGCCCCACCAAAGCCTTTGCCGTCTGCCCCGGACGGCCTCACCCGGCCCCTTGCGTCCGCCCAACCCAACGCTTTGCCGTTGGCCCCCGCTATGCCGACGGCCACCGTCGGCAAAGAAGCAACCCTTTGCCGCCGCACCCGCTATGCCGATGGTGGCCGTCGGCAAAGAAGCCAAATGGCCTGCGGCCTGCCGCTCCCAGGTTTGACAGTTGGCTGCCACGTGTCATCTATGCCGACGGCGGCCGTCGGCAAAGCGGTCTTTGCCGTCCGGGGCAGACGGCAAAGAGGCTGTATTGCCTCTTTTTTGTTTGTTTTTGTTATATTCAACAATTTTGCAGCAACAATATATATATATTTCACAGCAACAATATCCCTGTCATATGGATATGATCAACCAACAATTATACCAAATTAAAAGTATCAAATGTCACATTGTTCACCATATTACATTAGTTTCATCCATACATACATAGTCTCATACATAGGAAGAAAGTTTCATGTAAGTTCATCGATACAAAATGAAAACAGAAAGTAAACACTAGCACTACATCAAAGCAAGCTGCCATGAACTCAATCAAATCTGCAAAATTGGAAATAAGAAAGTTAGAATAAGAATACTAGAAGAAGTAGAAGATGATGAAGAAGCATTTTTCTTCTCTCTCTTTCTCCTCTTGTTTTTCTTCTTCTTATTGCTTATTTGTGTCATTTTAGAGCTAACCTAGGTAATTATCACATTTTTGACCTAACTAAGCTTATTGTGTCATTTTGCAAGAAAATAAGCTAAGTCTATGGCTTCTATGAGGTTACCAAGTCTATTATGCCATTTTTGAGTTAACTAAGCTTATTAAGTCATTGTGGAGGAAACAATGCTAAGTATAGGTCATTTTAGAGCTAACTTAGGTACAATATGTCATTTTGGAGGTAAGTAAGCTTACTATGTCTTTTTATAGGAAACAAAGCTAACTTAGGTAAAATATGACATTTGTCTAAGTGCTAAGTTTGTCTTTGTGCTAAGTTTGTCTAAGTGCTAAGTTTGTCTTTGTTTGAGAAAATGAGCCAAGTAAGTGGCATATTATGGCTTACCGTCCTCGTCATCACGGAGGTGAAGCATCGGGGTTGCTCGGGCCGGTGTCAGCTCAAGCACTACTTGGCCCTGGAGAAGGATCGTGCAATGCGGCTCGGGAGTTAGGCTGCACCAAAGATCATTTGCGTTAGAATGATGACGCTGAAACGTTAAGACTAGTAACTAATGAACATTGAAATGAAACTCACTGTTCCAGCCGTGGTAATGACTGGCATCGGCGAAGGGGTCTGGCCGGTCTTCTCGCACAAAGTCTGCACATTTGGTTTTGACAAGTCAATCATATTGGTTATTAATGCAAAGAACATGTAGTGCATGATTTGGCTAATATGAAGAAGAAACTTACCACGATGAGCTCGTACATGGCCCGGTTAGACGCATCGTTCCGTGCCCTCTCCTCCTCCAACAACCTAGCCGTCCTCTCCTCCAAATCCCTCTTCTCCTCCGCCGCCTGCCGGGCTTGTTCCGCCAGAAGCGCCTGGGTTGTCTCTCTCTCTTCTGCTGAGCAGCCTGCAACACAACTCCTCGTTAGCATTGTAATCATCTTTGTTCGCACACACAATGTAATGGAGGAAAGCTATCTGAGTCCATAAGACTAACCTCGATGGCGAGCTGGACTGGCCATGGACGAGGCGTCATCTCAGGGCAGGAGCTCGTTTGGCGCGCCTTGATCTGCCGGAGAGTGCGCGAAGACCGTATAAGTCCATCTCCAATGGCTATATGGCCATAGGGCCTCCCGTCGCCAGCTATCATCACCAGGTCTGGATCAATAGGATGCTGGCTCGGGTTGAAGTCCTCCCCATTCACCGCCTTCCCCACATCTCTGTACCTCACGAGCTTGTTGTGGGAGGAGATGTTCGTGAAGTTCTGGGGATTATCGAGGTCAGACTCAGAGAATGCCTTGGCCTTCTTGTACGAGGCAGTATGGGCCATGGCATAGAGGTCGTACACCTGTGGCACCTCCGTCTTATTGTATTGCGCCTACAAGAGAGGAACAAACTATTAATAAAGGGGTCAAGCTAGCATCAAAAAATGAATTGCAGGAATCATGAAGCAAACCACGTACCCAGTTCCGCCCGAACTGAAATAAGTTGGCGCTGCCTTGATGGTGTGGCACACCTTCCATTTGGGCATGCCGTTCCTTGGCATCATCGTGGACGGCTCGCCATTCGTCAGAGCACCACTCATTCACCAACGCCTCCCAACAATCCATCTTATCCGCACACCATCTCGGGGGCACCTAAGTTAGTAAAAAGAAATTTGAGAGCTACGCCTACGAATCAAAGCAAGGAAACTAAGTACAAGGCCTTAAGAATAGATAATTACCTTCATGTATTGCTCCTTGTCCAGAAACTTTCGGCGAGACGACGACTTGTCCTTCTTAATACGCCGGGAGGCGTAGTAGCCTTGAACAGCCTGTACCCGAGCCTCGTGCCGTAAGTTCTGTAGTAGGCGCCTGCACTCGTAATCGATAAGCTTTGCCGCGGCCTCCTCGTATCCCTCCTCACACCTGTAGAAGGTCTGCAATCAAACGAGACAACACTGATTAGTACAATAAATAGCTATTATTGATTTTTAATTGTGTAAAGGAGAAATTACCCAGAACTTTCTGATCACCATGTCGGCCCTCGTGTGGCACAACACATCGTCGATCATCTCCTCCGGCGGGGCCGGGGCAGCCAAGTAGTGCTCCCATTTCAATCCTAACTCTGGAAGCTGACCCTCGCCGGGCAACGTGACAAACCCCGCGAAGTTATGCTGTAAAACCTCGTAGTGTGCTATCACGAAGTTTGCCGCCTCCTCAGTAATGAATGCCTCGGCCATCGATGCTTCAATTCTACATTTATTTTTATATTTTGCTCGAAGCATCTTCTGCATCCTCTCAGTTGCGAAGCACCAATGATTTTGCACGGGCCCCCCCAATCTTGCCTCGGTCGGGAGATGCAAAATCAAATGCTGCATTGGATTAAAGAATCCCGGTGGAAAGATCTTTTCTAACTTGCAGATCAACTCCGGCGCCAACTCTTCCAGTTCGTCAAGCACGTCAGGCGATAGTTCTTTCGCACAAAGTGCACGGAAGAAATAGCTCAGCTCTGCCAGTACTAGCCACTCATCCTCAGGGATAAAGCCACGCAACATCACCGGCATTACCCGCTCAAGCCATATGTGCCAATCATGACTCTTGAGACCAAATATTTTCAATTTGTCAAGACTCGCTCCCCTCTTTAGATTCGCTGCATACCCATCGGGGAACATCAACTGCATTTTCACCCATAAGATCATTTCCCTCATAGCTGGCCTTCCAAGATTGAACCATGCCTTTGGCTTCCTCCAGTTCTTCTTTCTTTCGGTTGTCGCATGTTTTGTAACGGTCTATCACATAGAGCCTCCTGATCGACTCTAGCCTTAGGATTATCCTTTGACTTCCCCTCTATGCCGAACAATGTACCAAAAAGGGCCTCGGCGATATTCTTTTCAGTGTGCATCACGTCGATGTTGTGTGGGAAAAGGAGGTCTTTAAAGTAAGGCAGATCCCACAAGCATATCTTGTGAGTCCAGGCGTGTTCCGAATTATACCCTTTGAAATACCCTGGACACGCTGGATCAGGCTCGAGAGCGTTTAACTGATCCAGGGTCTGTTGGCCTGTCAATGCAGGTGGTGCATAGTTTTTGACAACTCTACCTTTGATGAAATTCTTCTTGTCTTTTATGAACTTATGGCGAGGATCCAGGAACTGTCTATGCAAGTCGAAGCAAGAATACTTGCGACCAGCCTGCAGCCAACGGAACTCAAGAGCTGCCTTGCATGTGGGGCACGGGAACCTTCCATGCACACACCAGCCAATGAATAGCGCATACGCCGGCAAGTCATGCGTCGAGTACATGTACCACACATGCATTTTGAAGTTATGTTTTGTAGCGGCGTCATATGTCTTGATCCCATTATCCCAAGCTTCTTGCAATTCATACTTAAGCGGCTGCATGTACACATTCATATTCTTCCCCGGATAGTTGGGCCCTGGAATTATCAACGTTAAGAAAATGTTCTTTCTTTTCATAATCTCTCCGGGTGGGAGATTTAGTGGAATGACAAATATAGGCCAACAACTGTATTGGGTTGCCGTCATACCAAACACATTGAACCCATACGTGCTGATGGCGACTCGAGGATGCCTTGGATCTTCCGCTTTATCCTTATGTAATGCATCGAAGTGCTTCCACGCAAAACCGTCTGAAGTGTGTCCCAACATCGGATTCCCATCTGCATCTAGTTCGGTTCTTTTGCCCAATTTGTGCCACGTCATCTGTCTGGCCGTCTCTTCGACCATGAAAAGACGTTGAAGTCTTGGTATGATTGGCATATACCGAAGAACATTAACTGGGATTTTGGTCTGACTCTTCTCACCCATACCGTTGTCTACCACAACATACCTGGAAGACTTGCAAAGGGGACAATAGTTCAAGCCCGCATACTCAAGCCTAAATAAGGCACATCCATTCTCACAGGCATCTATCTTCTCATAGGGCATCTTAAGCGCACGTAGGATTTTGTCCGACTGGTAAAGGTTTGCAGGCAATACATGGCCTTTGGGTAGAAAGCCTCCAAATATCATTATCATCGCGTCGTAGCATTCTCTGCCCAGGTTGAACTGAGCCTTCAGAGCCATTACTTGCGCGATGGCATCCAGCTGACAAAGCTCAGTGTGCTCGTGGAGAGGACGTTTTGAAGACTCCAACATTTCATAGAAATCCTTTGCAGATTCCTCCATCTCATCGTCCGAATCCCGAGCATCATCAAAGTCTTGCATCATGTCTTCGATCCCGGTACCATGCTAGTCGGTGCGACGACGAACCACCTCAGCTCTGACACGTTGGGCAGACTCACCATGAAATCTCCACACCGTATAATCAGGCGTAAAACCCCACTTCTGCAAGTGTTTACCCATTTCATCCCGTGTCCACTTTTTATGGTTGTCGCACCGGACACTGGGGCACCAGGTTATTTCCTGGCCATTTGCAAATGCGGCGCTCAGAACCCCCTTGGTTTTTGTAAACCATTCAATGGTCATGTCTTTCTGACTAGGGTTACCGGTGTACATCCACACACGATCACTCATCTTGCCTACCTACTAAACACACAAGAAATATATATATAATTCATCATCTATATTCATCAGTTAATCAAGTTTGTTGGTTTTATTACGTCCATGCAACCTACATGCTAATAGGTAAAGATAGGTCCTAATCCCACCCGAGTATGTGTAGATTGGGTTCGTTTTCCCATGCTCTGCTCCGGATCCAACGCAGAATTTCGGCAGCACCTCCCCGTTGTTCTCCTGATACACATCTCGGCAATAAGCAGAGAGGATGTGTACCCGGAGAACAACAGGGAGACACTGACGAAATTCCGCATTGGATCTGGAGCAGAGCATAAGGGAAAACGAACCCAATCTACACATAGTCGGGCTGTCCATGGATAACGTTGGACAATTCGAAAGGATGGCGGTTATAAATATGCAAATACATGCATATTTATAGATGCCGCCCTTTCGAACGGGATACGCATACTGGTCACGCATACTGATGATTGAAGACACCTATAGCTAGCAAGTTTCATCGGCACGAAGACCGGAACAAAGCAAATTAAGGGGGGGAGGAGATGTCATTTGTGCTCACCCACGAATGCGTTGGGAAGCTCGTCAAACGCACGGGGAGGTCGTCGAACAGCAGACCCTCGCAGCGACGAAACAACTGCACATTGAAATCCACCCGATCAACACAAATATTCAATCCCAATAGAAAAATCTTTCTATATGTAACTACTTTTGCACTTCTATTTTATTATTTTTCTCCTGTATTTCTTCTTCTTCTTCTTCTTCTTCTTCTTCTTCTTTTCTTCTCCTCTTCTTCTTCTCCTCTTTTTCTTCTTCTTTCTCCTCCTCTTCTATTTTTCCTCTTCTTCTTCTCCTCCTCTTCTTCTTCTTCTTCTTCTTCTTCTTCTTCTTCTTCTTCCTCCTCCTCTTCTTCTTCTTCTTCTTCTTCTTCTTCTTCCTTCTTTTCCTTTTTCCTATTCTTTTCCTCTTCTTCTTCTCCTCTTCTCCTCTTTTCTTATTTTTCTTCTTCTTCTTCTTCTTCTTCTTCTTCTTCTTCCTCCTCTTCTTTCTATTTTTCTTTATCCTCTTCTTCTACTAATTCTTCTTTTCTTCTTTTTTCTCTTCTAACCTAACTAACTAACCTAATAAACCAAGCTAACTAACTAACCTAACTAACCTAATAAACTAAAAAACTAACCTAACTAATTTAACAGAAATAAAAAAACAGGAAAAACAAAATAAAAACAGGGGTGGCCGACGGGGGGAGGACTCACCGGCGGGGGCGGCTGGGGCGTCGTGGGCGGCGGGGCGCCGGGGCGGCTGGTGGCGGGGACGACGGGGCGTTGGGGGCGGCGGGGAGGACGGGCGCAACGGGGGCGGTGGTGCGACGGGGGCGGTGGGCGCGTTGGGGGCGGCGGGGCGCCGAGGCGGCGACGCGCCAGGGCGGCGGGGAGGACGGGCGCGACAAGGGCGGTGGGGCACCGGCGCGATGCGGGCGGTGGGAGGTGGCGCGGCGGGGGCGGTGGGGCGACAGGGGCGGTGGGGCGATGACGGCGGTGGCCGCGGGGGTGGCGGCGGTGGGCGTCGGGGAGAGAGGGGAGTGGGAGTGGGAGTGTGTGAGTGAGAGAGAGGGGCCGGGGTGGGGGCGGGATGGCCGTTAGTACCCGTTAGTGCATTGCCGTCTGCTGGCGGACGGCAAAGAGGCTTTCCTCTTTGCCGTCTGCTTTAGGACTCTTTGCCGTCCGCTAGCAGACGGCAAAGAAGACGCCAAATTTAACCTACCCACCCCGCGGTCAGGTGGGGCCAGCTGTCGCTTTGCCGTCTGCTATGCGGCTCTTTGCCGTCTACGAGCTGATGGCAAAGAGCTGACTGATGGCAAAGACCCTCTGTGCCATCTGCCAACTCTTTGACATCTGCTTTATGGCAGCTGACGACAAAGACTCTCTTTGCCATCTGCCAGCCGACGGCAAAGATCTGGCAGACGGCAAATAACTGAATTCCAGTAGTGATATACATATAGCCGAAGTCATGTGCACTCAACCCCCCTTCCAAGCCACAGTTATAGCCGACGCTTGGAGTCACCGGCGGTCTCCAGCAGCGAGCGACGTCGGAACCCGCCCTATGATAGCCCACCCGTTGTTAATGCTCAGGCAATTGTGGATAATGCCAGAGTTCAGCATGAGGCGGCGGCTGCGGCGGCTCACCAGGAGATTCATGAGCCGCCTCAGGTGACCCCTTCAACTTCGGTGGGAGCAGGAGCTACCTCTAGGGCTGTTGGAGTGCCGTGTTTAATACCAGCTCTACGCAATGAGGGCCTGCCAAAGGATTTTAAGGGTCCACTCAAGGTGCCTAATTACACGGCCAATTTACCTCCAGAAGCATGGATTGAAAGTTATGAGCTAGCTATGGAGATGTTGGATGTCAGCGATGCAGTCTGTGCGAAGTACTTTATCATGATGTTGGAAAGCCGGCTCGTACATGGTTAAAGGGTCTGCATCCTAATACCATTAATTCCTGGGCCGAGTTGAAAGCACGGATCATCAAGAATTTTCAAGGGACATGCAAGCAGCCTATGACGATCGTTGATTTAAATCATTGTGTGCAGCGTGAGGATGAGTCGGCCCATCATTGGGTCCGGCGGGTATCAACCATTATACACTCATCTGATAATATCACGGCGGCTCAGGCGGTCTTGATTCTGGAGAAGAATTGTCACGTTTGCCCCTCAAGCAGAAGCTTGGATGGCTCAAGCGTTATTGCCAGGACATGGGTGAGCTCATGGCGGCTCTCACTAAATATGTAGATTCTGATAGCATAAAATATCCTGGTTCTTATGACGAGAAATCCGCTAAGGGTAAGAAGAACAGAAACGGTAAGGGTCAGCAACAGAATGTGGTAGGAAATAACAACCCGAATAATGGCGGCAAGCGAAAGCACCCAGACGGCGGGTCAGATCTGGTGGCCAACACTAACACTGGGAACAACCGCGCCAAGGGCAACGGTAAACCGCCTTTTGGCAAGGGCAAGCCTTTCAACATGGAGGCAATGCTTAACGACCCCTGCCCAAAGCACAGTCTGCCCAACAAGCCGTCCACTCATGCTTTGAAGGATTGTTATATCATGCGGGAGTTCCAGAATTACAGCCTTAACCAGCATCATGGTAACGGCAATGGACCGCCTGGCGGGTCAGGATCCGGTTCTCATGGGTCAGGTTTCGGTGCAGACGGCTCAAACTCGGGTTATCAGGGTCAAGGTAACCATGGAGGTCACAATCAACAGCCCGGCAATGGTGGTCAGCAGCAAAACAACCAGTCAGGGTATCAGAGTAATCCGAAGCAGCTTAATGGAGGCCAGTATCATGTCTTTACTATGAGTCTTGACAAACGTGATCAGAAGGTGTGCAAGAGGGCGGTTCATGCGGCAACACCGACTATTCCGCAGTACTTGAAATGGTCTGAACACACGATATTGTGGAGCAGGGAGGATCACCCGCCATGAGTTGATAACCCGGGGCACCTGCCCCTTGTGGTAGCCCCTCAGGTAGGAGGCTACAAATTCACCAAGGTGCTGATGGACGGCGGTAGCAGCATCAACATCTTGTACTACGACACTTTTCGCCGGATGAATCTGACTGACAAGGATCTCAAGCCATCGTCCACAGTATTTCACGGCGTAGTGCCAGGCAAGTCGGCTTATCCTGTAGGAAAAATTGCCCTCGAGGTGGCTTTTGGAGATGAGTATAACTATAGGGTAGAGACCTTGTGATTTGAAGTGGTTAAGATTAAGAGCCCATATCATGCTTTGTTTGGGAGGCCGTCTTATGCCAAGTTCATGGCTCGGCCCTGTTACGTTTACTTGCATCTTAAGATGCCAGGGCTGAAGGGGACGATCACGGTGCATGGTGATCGGAAAATTGCCCTTGAGTGTGAGGAAGGTGATGCTGCTTATGCGGAGTCAAGCTGTGCTGATGCGGAACCCAAGTTTTATAAAGATAATGTTGACCCAGCAGATATGACCCCGTTGAAGAAGCCCAGCACGGAGTCTGACCCACCCTTGAAATTTGTGGCAGAGGATACCAAATTGGTGGACTTTGTCCCCGGCGACTCATCGCAGCAGTTCACTATAGGGGCTAATATGGACCCCAAATAGGAAAGCATGCTCATCGAATTCATCCGTGAGAATCGGGACATCTTCGTATGGAAACCTTCTGACATGCCGGGTGTACCGAGAGAATTCGCTGAGCACCATCTTAATGTGGATCCTAAATTTAAGCCGGTTAAGCAATTCCTCCGTCGTTTCAATGAGGAGCGACATAAAGCTATTGGAGAAGAGGTTGCCCGGCTCTTGGCAGCTGGATTTATCATGGAGGTTTTTCACCCAGAGTGGTTGGCTAACCCTGTGCTCGTCCTTAAGAAGAACGGCACGTGGCGTATGTCTGCAGATTACACAGACCTTAACAAGGCTTGTCCGGTTGATCCATTTGTTCTCCCCCGTAACGACCAGATCATTGACGCGACGGCGGGTTGTGAGAGTTTATGTTTCCTGGATGCTTATTCGGGTTATCATCAGATCAAGATGGCAGTTAAAGACCAGGAGAAGACATCTTTCATAACACCTTTTGCCGCTTTCTATTATGTGTCTATGCCTTTCGGACTCAAAAGTGCTCAGGCGACTTACCAACGCTGTGTACAGAATTTTCTTCATGGTCACATCGGGCACAACATTCATGCTTATGTGGACGATATTGTGGTTAAGTCAAGGAAGAAGGAGACTCTGCTTGCTGATTTGAAGGAAACTTTTGATAACCTCCGGGTCTACAAGATGATGCTTAATCCAGCTAAATGTGTTTTTGGTGTGCCTGCAGGCAAGCTGCTGGGATTTTTGGTCTCAGAGCGGGGCATTGAAGCTAACCTGGAGAAAATAAAAGCCATCACTTCGCTTTCTAAACCGGTGTGTATTAATGACGTTCAGCGCTTGGCGGGTCGTATTGCCGCCTTAAGCCGATTCATAAGCCGTCTGGGAGAGAAGGCTATCCCTTTATATCAGATGATGAGGAAGACAGATGATTTTGTTTGGAGTGATGCTGCCAATGATGCATTGGAAGCACTCAAAAAACAGTTAGCTGAGCCGCCTATCTTGGCTGCTCCCGTCGACAAAGAGCCATTGCTCCTGTACGTGGCAGCTAATAACAAAGCTGTAAGCGCGGCAGTTGTTGTAGAGCGCAAGGAGGCAGGCAAAGAATACCCAGTCCAGCGGCCGGTTTATTACGTCAGTGAAGTTTTGACCGAATCCAAGCAAAGATACCCGCACTGGCAGAAACTGGTGTTTGGAGTGTTCATGGAGAATCGTAAGCTGAAACATTATTTCCTTGGACATCAAATCACGGTGGTTAGCTCTGCTCCTTTGGGAGATATCATTCCAAATAGAGAGGCCACCGGCAGGATTGCTAAGTGGGCGATTGAGCTTGGACCTCTTAATTTGAGGTATGTGCCTCGAACAGCCGTCAAATCTCAAGCCCTGGTGGACTTTATCAATGATTGGACAGAGTGTCAAGCACCTGAGGAGAAGCAGGACAACACGTATTGGACAATCCACTTTGACGGATCCAGGCAGTTGGAAGGTTCAGGGGCTGGAGTTGTTTTAACTTCCCCGTGACGTGATAAATTTTGCTATGTTTTAACGTTAATGTTTCCTTGTACCAACAATGCAGCTGAATATGATGCTTTGCTCCACGGGTTCCGTGTGGCCAAGGAGATGAATTTCAGCCGGGTCAGATGTCTGGGCGACTCAAACCTGGTGGCTCAACAAGTTTCAGGCACGTGGGATTCTATAGACCCTCGTATGGTGGCTTATCGCCAGGCGGTTGATATCATTGCTGGCCACTTTAACGGTTATCAGGTGGATCACATTGATCGTCGGAAGAACGAGGAGGCCGATGCACTATCCCGGCTGGGGTCTCAGCGTAAGCCGGTCCTAATGTATTTCTTGATGTGTTGCATCACCCGTCGGTCAAGTTACCTTCTGAGGAAGATCTCGCTATACCTGACCCGGAAGGCCAGTTGGTGGCGGCTCTACGCGCTATCCCAGATTGGACGCTTCCTTATCTCGCATATTTGACCCAGGGCAAGTTACCTGAAGATCAAACATTGGCACGGCAAATCACGAGGCGGTCTAAGTCCATGACTATTGTCAATGGCGAGTTACATAGATGCAGCGTGACTGGTGTTTTTCAGCGTTGTGTTTCTCCTAAGGAAGGCCGTGAGATCTTACAAGAGATTCATGCCGGCGACTGTGGTCATCACGCCGGGTCAAAGTCCTTGGTGGCCAAAGCTTTTCGGCATGGTTTTTACAGGTTGACGGCTCATGCAGATGCGGAGGACATAGTTAGGAAGTGCGATGGGTGTCAGAAATTTGGACGACGAGCCCATGTGCCGGCTCAAGAGTTGCAGATGATTCCGATGACCTGGCCGTTTGTGGTCTGGGGGATTGATATGGTTGGACCGTTTAAGAGGTCTAAAGATAAGAAGACCCACCTTTTGGTGGCGGTTGATAAGTTTACCATGTGGATTGAAGTACAGCCGGTCAGCAAATGCGACGCATCAACTGCAGTTTAGTTCGTCAAAAAGCTGATTTTTCGTTTTGGTTACCCCCACAGTATCATCACTGATAATGGCACAAATCTGTACAAAGGAGCTATGAAAGAGTTTTGTGAAAGTGAACACATCCGCCTCGATGTCTCCGTCGTGGCCCATCCACAGTCTAATGGTCAAGCAGAACGTACTAACTAGGAAATTTTGAGAGGTATCAAACCCCGGCTTATGGTTCCTTTGGAACGAATGCCGGGTTGTTGGGTTGAGGAGTTACCCTCAATTCTTTGGAGCATCAGAACCACCCCCAACAGATCAACAGGCTACACGCCTTTCTTCATGGTTTATGGCGCAGAAGCAGTTCTCCCCAGCGATATTCGTCATGACTCGCCCAGGGTGGCAGCTTACGTTGAGGCTGATAATGAGACGGCACGTCGGGACGCGCTGGACGCTTTGGATGAAGAGCGGGATCTTGCAGCAGCACGATCGGCGATTTATCAACAACATCTGCGTCGCTATCATAGCCGTAGGGTTAAAACTAGGACGTTCCAAGAGGGCGACTTCGTGCTCCTTTTGATTCAAGATCAGACAGATATGCATAAGCTATCACCCCCTTGGGAAGGACCTTTTGTGATTAGCAAGAATCTTAACAATGGGTCATACTATCTCATTGATGTACGGGAGAGCAATAAATCGCGTACTTCTGGGGAGGAGTGTCACGCCCAAGATGCGATCCTATCCTTATTTTGGCATGAGGGCCTCGACAGGGATAGAAGCGCATCTCGTCGTTTCGCAAGAATGGATATCATTACAAGTACATGTAAGGAAGAGATGAGTATATGGAATTGGCTTTCACTCGCCACAAGCTACATAAATATCACATCAATACAACAACATATCCAAACATCATACAGAAGAGCAGGGTCCGACTACGGACGAAAACAAACGATAAAATGACATCCATCCTTGCTATCCTAGGCTGCCGCCTGGAACCCATCCTAGATCAATGAAGAAGAAGAACTCCAAATCAAACAAACATCGCGCTCACGTCAAATCATAGCATTACCTGTACCTGCAACTGTTGTTGTAGTAATCTGTGAGCCACGGGTACTCCGCAATCTCATTTCCAAGGGTATCAAGACTATTAAAGCTTGATGGGTGAGGTATGTTTAAGTGGTGATGCTGCAGCAAGCACTAAGCATTTATTTGAGTGGCTAACTTACGAGTACAAGAATAAAGGGGGATGATTGTCGAATAAACGGACGTGAACTAGTAATGATTTCTAAGAGATCCTGAACACCTACATACGTCAATCATAACCCCACCATGTTCTCTCTCGGATAAGGACTCACGAGGAGACAGTCACGGTTACGCACACGGTTGGTGTATTTTATTTGAGTTTACTTCAAGTTTGCTATGACCGGGTGTTAAACAAAGTTTTCCAAGTTGCCATGTAACCGCGGGCACGGCTTTCCGAAAGATTTAACCCTGCAGGGATGCTCCAACTCATCCATCACAAACTAACCACACGCAACGGGAATAACCTCGACCACGAATCTCGTGGTCTTCCTAGGCAATTCCACTAGAAAACCGCAACCTCGAGATAGACTGAAGTATTGTCAGAATTCCTCGCACAAGACGTTCGAGAAAGGTAAAACAAGTCCAGCAAGACTGCTCGACGTGTCGACGTACCCGATAGGAGCTGTGTATCTTGTTCTCAGGACACGGCGGATAGGTCACACTATGAGTCAAACCAAACCTCGAGTTTCCCCTTGGTGGCCCCGCAGTCTGCCCGTTTTGGACCAACACTCATGAGGAGCACTGGCCCGGGTTGTTAACTAATTATCCGTGGGTGCCGGTGGGTCCCTATGCAATTTTAGTTGTTATTAGGCAAATGTAGTACCAATGTTGGGCCTTGCCAGACAAGTTTTATCCTTAAACGAAAATCAAGGGGGTCCCCATAACAACCCCGAGCATGTTAGGAGCGCTCAATTATGGAACATAACACCGGTACACAAGTAACTAGGGCGGCAAGAGTGGAACAAAACACCGAGCAAAAGGCCAAGCCTTCCACCCTTTACCAAGTATGTATGTGCATTAAATTAAATAGCAAGAATATTGTGATATAGCCAAAAATATCCATGTTTCACATGGATCAACTTGCACCTGCAACTAGCAATGCTATAAGAAGGGCTGAGCAAGCGGTAACATAGCCAAACAATGTCTTGCTGGGATGTGGAGGGGTTAGAGGCTTATCATGGCATTTGGGAGGCTTGACATACAAGTGGTAGGTAGCGAGACAGCAATAGAAACGAGACATCTAGCATGGCAATGATAGTAATGGTATCCAGGGAAATGATCATCTTGCCTGAGATCCCGCTTGGAAGAAGAACGAATCCGTGAAGAAGACGAGCCAACGTAGTCGAACGAATCCTCACACTCCGAATGCTTTCGAAACTCTAACGAGAAGAAGCAATCCGGAAACAACAATCAACACACAAGAACACCACAACATATGCATGACATGATGCACAATCGAATATGATGCATGTCCATTTAAATATGCAAGGCATAGCAATCAGAACAAACAATACTACACATTAAGTGAACCTCAATATGCAACGTGTTGCATATTGACGAAACTCCGCATTCGAATTATTTAGTTCACTCTCGTTAGGTACACGACAATATTAAATGTTGTTAAACATGACAAGAGGTGAAGCATAAGTAAACTACACATCTAGGCAAGTTTAAATGAGGCCGGAAACAACATATCGCATTTCCGAAACGACCCCACATGATAATTTCGAAATTAGTCCAGATCTGAACTAATCATGTTTTATATTTGTTAAACAGGAAAATAAAGTATACCATGCGATTCTACTCGTCATTCTAGTCGATTTACATATATAGATCATATAAAACGGAGCTACGGCCTAAAAGATATGACAATCGCAAGATTATATGCCATTAATGCAAAATGCATGAAAATGACAACCACAAACATACCAAATCATGGATGCAGCAAGCTATTATAAAACTACATGAAATTCTAAGCAAGTTACATATGCAACATGTTCAAAACGGAGCTACGGTTCAACCACAACAACCAACACAAGTTTTATTTGAAATCTGCCCAAAACAGCAACATGGCATTTTGCACACATGAGAACAACAAGCTACAAGATTCTAAAATGCACAAACTAAGCATGGGGCAGTAGCATATGACACACACATCATTTCATCTTCACATATCATACTCAAAATAGTTATGGAACACATGGTAGGAAGCTCACAACATGGCAAAAAAATATAGCAGATTAGGACTTGGTGAAAATAACAGGTTTTAGCATAGCCGATTTTCATGGAGGCATATTGGCAGCAGTAAAGCTATATGCTACAGGGCATATTATGGCATGAAAATTAACAGCATGGTAGTAGACATGATGTACTACAAATCATACCATTATGTCAAGGTCTAATTATGCATAGAATCATGGCTAGCATCAACACAACATGGCATTATGAAGAAAACAGATTCTCGGACTTGGTGAAAATTAGAGTAGACATGTGCAGCAGTTTTTAACAGATTGACATATTGGACAGCAGAATTCATTATGATGCAAATTCTATTCATGCAAACTATTGGCACAACATGATAGAGCATAACATGGTTAACAAAGCATTCCATTGTGGCAACACCAAAAGAGCTATAGATCAATAGGAAACCTCATGGCAAGACAGCAACAAAATAACACAGATTTCAGACTTAGAAATATTTTACCATCTCAAAACAGCAATATTTTATGGCATGTTGGCAACAAGAAAATGACACCTAAACATGGATTTCTATAGCAACCAAAATGACCAGGGCCTAGCACACATGTCCAAGGGCATATCTCATGTTCAAAATTATTTCATATCATGCATGGATTAATTCACACAAAATAAACAAAAGGGCATCCTAGCAAAAATGACATGCACACAAATTGCTCAAATGACAAAAACTAATTGCTCAAATAAATTCTATGGATTTTTCTACCCGGAAAACATATATAATATGCATAGGTTCATGTAGGAAAATAAGTCACAATTAATTAGGCAAGATAATGGAATGATCCCTTTAAGCAACTATAAATGCAAATTAAATGCAAATAATACAATGAACAAGTTTGTCATGCATGAAAATGCGATGCCGATAATGTGAACATTTTTAATATATTGTTGGATTAAATCCCGATGCACGTTAAATAAATACGACAATTCAAAATGATGGAAGTTATGCAAAATGGTGCAAACAGCGAGTGTAAGTATTTTAAACATGGATAAAAATGGCATATTGTTGATCTACACATTTTTCTGAGTTTATTACATATATAAAACATTTTATTACGGCGAGCGGTTTATTATTTATTAGCAAATTAAAATCAGGGTCTCTCTGAAAATAAATAAATGCTATGGGCCTACTCAGGAAAAAAAAACAACGCGAGGGGGCTGGGCTTGCTCACCATGGGCCGAGCCCATTTCGGTGGGGGGGGGGGGGGGGGGCTGGGCGATGCTGGGCCTTGGGAGGCACGCGCTGGGCCTCGCGCGGCTGGCCCAGGTAGCAACCGATGCGAGGCGAGCGAGCGCTCGTTGCCTCGTCCCTGCCGGGCGCAGGAAGGAGCGGCGGCGGTGCGCTCCAGCGGGGAGGCGGCCGCTGCAGGGAACGACGACGGCGGCGACGGATCGGGACCCCGGCGACCCAGATCCAGCGATTCCCGGCGCGGGGCGGCGAAGCTGGCGACGGGGCGGAGGCGCTCGAGCTCGGGACCTCTGGTCCATGGCGATGCGGGGAGCTCGAGACAGGGGCGGCGCACTGGGTTAGGCCAGATAAGGAAAGGCTAGCCTTCCTTTTATAGCAAGAGGGGCTAGGTTTAGGGATTTCTCTCCGTTTTTGACCTTCGGATCTCGATCCGACGGTCCCGAAGCGGAGGGGGGGTTAGCTGGGCTAGGTGGGCTGTGAAGAGGGGTTGTGGGCTGAGGAGAGAAGGAGATGGTGGCCCGACATCGTGTTTTAGAAAACCAAAAACGTCCGACGAATAAACCGATGACGGTGCCGCTACGGTCGACCGTTCGGGTATCAAACGACCTCTGATTGCGACGAAATTTGGCAGGCAGTCTACCTACAATATAACAAGACCGCATGCCAACTTTCGACCCAATCCGAGAATGTTTTTCGCGCACCTTTTAAAACATTTTTTTTATCGATGCCGCGGGCGCGTGCGAGTGTGGTTGGTCTCGAAACGTTCAACGACAGAGCGGAGAAAACTGGCAACTATGAATGGATGCAAGTTTTTCCAAAAATGAGTGATGATGCTATGCAGATGATGTGAATGATGCGATGATGAATGCGACAACGAAACGAATCACACGACGACAACGGAATAAAAGGGGAATCTTCTGGAGCGCCGGTCCCGGGCTGTTACAAGGAGACTAGCAGGCCGTGGAACATTGGTCATCTTTGGCCTTACAACACTTGAGTCATTGGCTCTCATCAATGTACATACTTCTGCAAATTAAAATCCGGGTCTCTCTGAAAATAAATAAATGCTATGGGCCTACTCAGGAAAAAAAACAACGCGAGGGGGCTGGGCTTGCTCACCATGGGCCGAGCCCATTTCGGTGGGGGGGGTGGGTGATGCTGGGCCTTGGGAGGCATGCGCTGGGCCTTGAGCGACTGGCCCATGCAGCAACCGATGCGGGGCGAGCGGGCGCTCGTTGCCTCGTCCCTGCCGGGCGCAGGAAGGAGCGGCGGCGGTGCGCTCCAGCGGGGAGGTGGCCGCTGCAGGGAAAGACGACGGAGGCGATGGATCGGGACCCCGTCAACCCAGATCCGGCAATTCCCGGCGTGGGGTGGCGAAGATGGTGACGGGGTGGAGGCGCTCGAGCTCGGGACCTCTGGTCCATGGCGACGCGGGGAGCTCGAGACAGGGGCGGCGCACCGGGCAGCTCCGGCGGGGACCGGCCCGGAGGCGAGCTCGGGCGGCGGTGGGGATCCTCCGGCGGCCTGGTCCGGCCAGCGACGAGGAGGAGCCAAAGGTGCTCAGGCGACGCGGATGGCTCTGGGCTGGAGGCGCGCAAGCGCAGGCTGTGGCGCGGCGATAGGCTGCCCCGGGCCCAGATGGGCTCGGGCGGGCCCCGATCTGGGCCAGGAGGGCCCCGCGAGGAAGGAGACAGGGAAGGTGGCGGCGGGGAGCTGGTTGGCTGGGCGCGGATCCCGAGGAGGCTAGGGTTAGGCCAGATTAGGAAGGGCTAACCTTCCTTTTATAGCAAGAGGGGCTAGGTTTAGGGATTTCTCTCCGTTTTTGACCTTCGGATCTCGATCCGACGGTCCCGAAGCAGAGGGGGGGTTAGCTAGGCTAGGTGGGCTGTGAAGAGGGGTTGTGGGCTCAGGAGAGAGGGAGATGGTGGCCCGGCATCGAGTTTTAGAAAACCGAAAATGTCCGACGAATAAACCGATGACGGTGCCGCTACGGTCGACCGTTCGGGTATCAAACGACCTCTGATTGCGACGAAATTTGGCAGGCGGTCTACCTACAAGATAACAAGACCGCATGCCAACTTTCGACCCAATCCGAGAATATTTTTCGCGCACCTTTTAAAACATTTTTTTATCGATGCCGCGGGCGCGTGCGAGTGTGGTTGGTCTCGAAACGTTCAACGATAGAGTGGAGAAAACCGGCACCTACGAACGGATGCAAGTTTTTCTAAAAACGAGTGACGATGTTATGCAGATGATGCGAATGATGCGATGATGGATGCGACAACGAAACGAATCACACGACGACAATGAAATAAAAGGGGAATCTTCTGGAGCGCCGGTCCCGGGCTGTTACAACTCTCCTCCACTTACAAGAGATCTCGACCGGAGATCTTAGAATGAAAAGGGGAAGAGGAAGACAAAAGGAAGAGGTGAAACTTCATTGCTTCTTTGACAAATGAGTGAAACCACATGAACTTGAAGGATTGCAAGAGATGAAGAATTATATGAGAAACAAGCAAGAATTCAAAAGAAATTTCGGCAGCACTTCGGTAGGATAGAGAGGCAAAATTTGATAAGATGGAGAGAACTTGAAAAGAGAAAACAACACTCCGATTGAAAGATAAGCAAGGACTGAACATGAACTTGACGAAACAATATGATGGATTGAAGAGAGCAACATCACAACGCCTCCGGAACAAAAGAATAGAAACTAGATCCTTGGAAAGAAAAGAACGGAGAAGAAAATGACAACTTCTATCACAATTGAATTTGAAAAGCACCCTTACCAAGAAGGATTGAACGGAGTTGTTGGAACATCAACAACGAAAAGAATAGCTTGTTGTGGGCTTATGGAGAACATCTCAAAATTATGAGGTGACAAACGGCCGCAAACGGAAACAATTCATTGGTTGGGACCATCAAGATATGCAAAACTTCTTTTACCAAGAGGATACATTGAGAACTTGGATCATTGATAAGCACCAAAAATAGACAATCCTTAGGAAATGCTTTAGGTGAAATCTAATCCAAGATAACTCTAAGAAAGGAATGATGGATTTAATTATCTCACTCTAGATAATTCTCTTCGAGACTCCTCATGAATCAAGAATGCTATAATACCATCTCAAAGATAAGGAAGAAAGAATTGCACTTTGAAATGCAAGATAAGAATACTTGAGGACCTCCAACAAAATCTTGAAGAAAACTTGAAAACGAAAGAAATCTTGATTAACCACCATGAAGAACCTCCAAAAAGAACTCTGAAATGAAAGGATGATAGAAAGAATTGAAGGATGCAAATGAACAAGATTGAGGTCTTGCGGAGATTTAGATGAAGTTACGTGACGAGATACTTGAGAAGACTTGGAACTCCGGAAAAGAAAAAGATGAACAACTTCGAATCGAGAATTTGATATCATGAACAACTCCGGAAGAAGGATTGAAATCACCTTGATGGAATAAGAATAAGATTTATGTTATGCTTATCCTTCATCAAGTTAAATTGATGACAAGGAACGGATTAAACATACCACTTATTATTCTTGAGATTGAATTGAGAGAGATTGGACACAAACTTGAAGAAGTCTTCAACGAAACACCGGCGAGAATTTGGAATGAATGAGAATACTACGAATGCATGGATATGCATGAGAACGAAGAGATCATGATCCGCCTAGCAGAAAACTTCAACAAGGCACCAGAATAATGGAGATGCGAACGAAGAGACAACAATTGAGAAGAATTGGAGAACGAAAGCTGAAAGCTGAGAACGAAGAAATCTTCTGAAATGATGGCCTTCGGAGGATCGAGAAATGAAAACTCTGAAATGCTTCGGATAGATATGGAGAGAATCACCCATGACCTTAACCAATTTGAGAGGATAGCACGAAGCTGAGATGACGAATCTTCAAAAGAACTGACAAGGATTTAATAGAAACTCTTCTTCGGTCTTCAACATTGATAATGATGACGAGAAACAACATCAAGAATTATTGAGGCACTTTGGAAAAAATGAATAAGGAAAGGTTGAGCCAATGATAAAAATAATTTAGAAGCGATCTTCGAGAAGGCAGGAAACACCGTTGAAATGATTGCTTAGAAAGATATTGCACCGGTACAAATGGAAACTGATGAGGTGAGAACCCCGAAACAATTGAAAGGATTTGAACGGAAACATGACTCTTCTGAGATATCTTCAGCACTCCGGATAGAATAGAGAGAGGGATGAATAACAAGAGAGGCCTGGATAAGAATTTCCAACATGGGAAGCCTTGGACGAATGAAAATGATTTGAAGAACACCGAGAGCTGAATTGAATCCACCGGAGAAGAAAAACAAGAACAAGAATGATGACATTGAAACTCCTGAGCATCATCACAAAGAATCACTGGATACATCATGGAAGAGAAGATAGCGGAAGCATCACATGAATAGAAAAGGCATTTGGATGATAATTTAATCATTGAAGAAAAGAGCGGGAGGGCGGGAAAAACAAAGACAACTTGGAACGGATGAAACAAACTCCGGAAGAATAAAAGGATAGATCTTGCACATCTTGAAGAGGAGCACTCCGGTTGGAAAGAATTGACATGACAATTTGATTGAGCAAAAGGATTAGTACCCCCATATAAATATGAGAACACTGCTTAGGAAAGATATGAAATCACCACTTGACACCGAAGCAACTCGAATTAACATACTCCAAAACAACACAAAGGGTGAGGCTTGAGAATTAAGCCGGAAACAAATACATAACCCACCATGCATTTGTTGGGAGGATAATCCTAGGTAACTAATTGAATTCCCACCTAAGAATTTCCGAAGTCTTTCTTGTTTATGCGATTCGGGTTGCGGACCCAGGAATGTACCCAAGGTAATCAGCTACAACTGCACCCGCAACCTTCCACACCATAATCCAAGAAACTCCGCAAACTCATCTACCTCAGACACTCGTAATCACAACGATAATAGACATGGCAGTACCCCGGACGCCTCCCCAGTACTGGGTGACTCCAGCCTTATCTCGCCACGAAAAGTATTGAAGCAATTTCGAACATCCTCCATCCTGAGATACTAAGGAAACTGAATGATAACGATGTGTCAAGAATCCCCTGGAGCTCAACTCCCCAGAAGAAATCAAGTCAGACAGGAGGCACCAAGACAGAACTCCGTCACATCGGCATCATATAGTTTCCAAAAATACCCGCGTGATCCTAAAAAAAAAATTGAGCGAGAAGAGGAGTAGAATGAAAATTCCTAAGTCGAATACCTCACCAGAGTATAGAAGAGGAGTAAAAGAATCCTACTCTCCGATATAACTAGACTCAAAATAGTTTTAACTAGACTCGACTCGGCCAAGTTCGAACAATCAAGGGGGCTCCTAGGTCGGTATAGGCTCTGATACCAACTTGTCACGCCCAAGATCCGATCCTATCCTTATTTTGGCACGAGGGCCTCGACAGGGATAGAAGCGCATCTCGTCGTTTCGCAAGAATGGATATCATTACAAGTACATGTAAGGAAGAGATGAGTATATGGAATTGGCTTACACTCGCCACAAGCTACATCAATATCACATCAATACAACAACATATACAAACATCATACAGAAGAGCAGGGTCCAACTACGGACGAAAACAAACGATAAAATGACATCCATCCTTGCTATCCCAGGCTGCCGCCTGGAACCCATCCTAGATCGATGAAGAAGAAGAACTCCAAATCAAACAAACATCGCGCTCATGTCAAATCATCGCATTACCTGTACTTGCAACTGTTGTTGTAGTAATCTGTGAGCCACGGGTACTCAGCAATCTCATTTCCAAGGGTATCAAGACTATTAAAGCTTGATGGGTGAGGTATGTTTAAGTGGTGAGGCTGCAGCAGGCACTAAGCATTTATTTGAGTGGCTAACTTACGAGTACAAGAATAAAGGGGGATGATTGCCGAATAAACGGACGTGAACTAGTAATGATCTCTAAGAGATCCTGAACACCTACATACGTCAATCATAAGCCCACCGTGTTCTCTCTCGGAGAGGCACTCACGAGGAGACTGTCATGGTTACGCACACGGTTGGTGTATTTTAATTGAGTTTACTTCAAGTTTGCTATGACCGGGTGTTAAACAAAGTTTCCAAGTTGCCACGTAACCGCGGGCATAGCTTTCCGAAAGATTTAACCCTGCAGGGGTGCTCCAACTCATCCATCACAAACTAACCACACGCAGCGGGAATAACCTCGACCATGAATCTCATGGTCTTCCTAGGCAATTCCACTGGAAAATCGCAACCTCGAGATAGCCCGAAGTATTGTCGGAATTCCTCGCACAAGACGTTCGAGAAAGGTAAAACAAGTCCAGCAAGACCGCCCGACGTGTCGACGTACCCGATAGGAGCCGCGTATCTCGTTCTCAGGACACGACGGATAGGTCACACTATGAGTCAAACCAAACCTCGAGTTTCCCTGTGGTGGCCCCGTAGTCTGCCCGTTTTGGACCGACACTCATGAGGAGCACTGGCCCGGGTTGTTAACTAATTATCTGCGGGTGCCGGCGGGTCCCTATGCAATTTTAGTTGTTATTAGGCAAATGTAGTACCAATGTTGGGCCTTGCCAGACAAGTTTTATCCTAAAACGAAAATCAAGGGGGTCCCCATAACAACCCCGAGCATGTTAGGAGCGCTCAATTATGGAACATAACACCGGTACACAAGTAACTAGGGCGGCAAGAGTGGAACAAAACACCGAGCAAAAGGCCAAGCCTTCCACCCTTTACCAAGTATATATGTGCATTAAATTAAATAGCAATAATATTGTGATATAGCCAAAAATATCCATGTTTCACATGGATCAACTTGCACCTGCAACTAGCAATGCTATAAGAAGGGCTGAGCAAGCGGTAATATAGCCAAACAATGTTTTGCTGGGATGTGGAGGGGTTAGAGGCTTATCATGGCATTTGGGAGGCTGGACATACAAGTGGTAGGTAGCGAGACAGCGATAGAAATGAGACATCTACCATGGCAATGATAGTAATGGTATCCAGGGAAATGATCATCTTGCCTGAGATCCCGCTTGGAAGAAGAACGAATCCGTGAAGAAGATGAGCCAACGTAGTCGAACGAATCCTCACACTCCGAATGCTTTCGGAACTCTAACGAGAAGAAGCAATCCGGAAACAACAATCAACACACGAGAACACCACAACATATGCATGACATGGTGCACAATCGAATATGATGCATGTCCATTTAAATATGCAAGGCATAGCAATCACAACAAACAATACTACACATTAAGTGAACCTCAATATGCAACGTGTTGCATATTGACGAAACTCCACATTCGAATTATTTAGTTCACTCTCGTTAGGTACACGACAATATTAAATGTTGTTAAACATGACAAGAGGTGAAGCATAACTAAACTACACATCTAGGCAAGTTTAAATGAGGCCGGAAACAACATATAACATTTCCGAAACGACCCCACATGTTAATTTCGAAATTGGTCCAGATCTGAACTAATCATGTTTTATATTTTTTAAACAGGAAAATAAAGTATACCATGCGATTCTACTCATCATTCTAGTCGATTTACATATATAGATCATATAAAACGGAGCTACGGCCTAAAAGATATGACAATCGCAAGATTATATGCCATGAATGCAAAATGCATGAAAATGACAACCACAAACATACCAAATCATGGATGCAGCAAGCTATTATGAAACTACATGAAATTCTAAGCAAGTTACATATGCAACATGTTCAAAACGGAGCTACGGTTCAACCACAACAACCAACACAAGTTTTATTTGAAATCTGCCCAAAACAGCAACATGGCATTTTGCACACATGAGAACAACAAGCTACAAGATTCTAAAATGCACAAACTAAGCATGGGGCAGTAGCATATGACACACACATCATTTCATCTTCACATATCATACTCAAAATAGTTATGGAACACATGGTAGGAAGCTCACAACATGACAACAAAATATAGCAGATTAGGACTTGGTGAAAATAACAGGTTTTAGCATAGCAGATTTTCATGGAGGCATATTGGCAGCAGTAAAGATATATGCTACAGGGCATATTATGGCATGAAAATTAACAGCATGGTAGTATACATGATGCACTACAAATCATACCATTGTGGCAAGGTCTAATTATGCATAGAATCATGGCTAGCATCAACACAACATGGCATTATGAAGAAAACAGATTCTCGGACTTGGTGAAAATTAGAGTAGACATGTGCAGCAGTTTTTAACAGATTGACATATTGGACAGCAGAATTAATTATGATGCAAATTCTATTCATGCAAACTATTGGCACAACATAATAGAGCATAACATGGTTAACAAAGCATTCCATTGTGGCAACACCAAAAGAGCTATAAATCAATAGCAAACCTCATGGCAAGACAGCAACAAAATAACACAGATTTCAGACTTAGAAATATTTTAGCATCTCAAAACAGCATAATTTTATGGCATGTTGGCAACAAGAAAATGACACCTAAACATGGATTTCTATAGCAACCAAAATGACCCGGGCCTAGCACACATGTCCAAGGGCATATCTCATGTTCAAAATTATTTCATATCATGCATGGATTAATTCACACAAAATACACAAAAGGGCATCCTAGCAAAAATGACATGCACACAAATTGCTCAAATGGTAAAAACTAATTGTACAAATAAATTCTATGGATTTTTCTACCCCGAAAACATATATAATATGCATAGGTTCATGTAGGAAAATAAGTCACAATTAATTAGGCAAGATAATGGAATGATCCGTTTAAGCAACTATAAATGCAAATTAAATGCAAATAATACAATGAACAAGTTTGTCATGCATGAAAATGCGATGCCGATAATGTGAACATTTTTAATATATTGTTGGATTAAATCCCGATGCACGTTAAATAAATACAACAATTCAAAATGATGGAAGTTATGCAAAATGGTGCAAACAACGAGTGTAAGTGTTTTAAACATGGATAAAAATGGCATATTGTTGATCTACACATTTTTCTGAGTTTATTACATATATAAAACATTTTATTACGGCGAGCGGTTTATTATTTATTAGCAAATTAAAATTAGGGTCTCTCTGAAAATAAATAAATGCTATGGGCCTATTCAGGAAAAAAAAACAACGCGAGGGGGCTGGGCTTGCTCACCATGGGCCGAGCCCATTTCGGTGTGGGGGGGGGGGGCTGGGCGATGCTGGGCCTTGGGAGGCACGCGCTGGGCCTCGAGTAGCTGGCCCAGGCAGCAACCGATGCGGGGCGAGCGAGCGCTCGTTGCCTCGGCCCTGCCGGGCGCAGGAAGGAGCGGCGGTGGTGCGCTCCGGCGGGGAATTGGCCGCTGTAGGGAACGACGACGGCGGCGACGGATCGGGACCCCGGCGACCCAGATCCAGCGATTCCCAGCGCGGGGCGGCGAAGATGGCGACGGGGCGGAGGCGCTCGTGCTTGGGACCTCTGGTCCATGGCGACGCGAGGAGCTCGAGACAGGGGCGGCGCACTGGGTTAGGCCAGATTTGGAAAGGCTAGCCTTCCTTTTATAGCAAGAGGGGCTAGGTTTAGGGATTTCTCTCCGTTTTCGACCTTCGGATCTCGATCCGACGGTCCCGAAGCGGAGGGGGGGTTAGCTGGGCTAGGTGGGCTGTGAAGAGGGGTTGTGGGCTGAGGAGAGAGGGAGATGGTGGCCCGGCATCGTGTTTTAGAAAACCAAAAACGTCCGACGAATAAACCGATGATGGTGCCGCTACGGTCGACCGTTCGGGTATCAAACGACCTCTGATTGCGACGAAATTTGGCAGGCAGTCTACCTACAATATAACAAGACCGCATGCCAACTTTCGACCCAATCCGAGAATGTTTTTCGCGCACCTTTTAAAACATTTTTTTATCGATGCCGCTGGCGCGTGCGAGTGTGTTTGGTCTCGAAACGTTCAACGACAGAGCAGAGAAAACCGGCAACTACGAACGGATGCAAGTTTTTCCAAAAATGAGTGACGATGCTATGCAGATGATGCGAATGATGCGATGATGAATGCGACAACGAAACGAATCACACGACGACAATGGAATAAAAGGGGAATCTTCTGGAGCGCCGGTCCCGGGCTGTTACAAGGAGACTAGCAGGCCGTGGAACATTGGTCATCTTTGGCCTTACTACACTTGAGTCATTGGCTCTCATCAATGTACATACTTCTGTCATTTGTATATACCGTTTTATAATTAATAAAGTCGGCATACCCATAATTCGGGGCATCTGTCGTTTTCATCCAATGATGTCTGTTCAAAGAGTTAGTTATTCATTCACTTGGTGGCTTCCAACTCAATGAGTTTAGTTTTCATACCCTCTTGACCGGCTTACATGCCATATTTGAGTTAAACCTGTCTGTTTGCAACTTGCTACTCCGCGAGGTGACCTGCTGAACATTTGACAGTCAATCTTTTTTAAGACCCTAAACTTGTCAAAGTTAAAACGGTGGCTTATGTCATGAGAGAGCTGGCTTACAGAGAGCTAGGATAAACTCACCTCTCCGCTGTAGTCTCTCCGCCATGTGGCCCGTTCGTACTCTTAACAGTCAATCTTTTTTACGACCCTGAACACGTTAAGGTTAAAATGGCGGATCTCTGTCACGTCAGAGCCGGCTTACGGGATTGAAGGTGTTCATGCCTAGCTTCTTTGAAGCAAAAACCTTGAGTTTTCTCAAAAATATAACTGAGAGTCGATCTCTTTTGGTTGTGCCTTCAAAGTCTCCTTACAAAAATTGAAGATATACATATATTTTCTGTTTGTTGTTTTACATGAATTTTTCATGAGAATGTTCTAAGTCTTTGGATGACGACTGATCCGGCTTAGTATTGCTCATTGATCCATCTTACAACTGCCATGACTTGCCAGCGGGTTTATTTCCATATTTTCAAGACTATGGGGTATTGAGTTATTAACTCGCCCCCGATTATGGCTATAAGTCGCCAGTCAAGGAGTTGATCAAAACTTCATGGAGAATTAAGAGATATCATCACATCAGACATACACATGTTTTGATAAAGATTGCAGCGGTTAAGCCGCCAGGATATACGTTGGCAAAAACATGCACGAAGGCAGGGCAACATCACATCTGTTTTCTAAACTATGCTATTAGAAGGCCATACCGGGCCCTTCAAATTTCTGGCCAAGTGTTTTTAGAGTTACATCACTCTAAGCCGGCCTTAGTGCCATCTGGGTTACGATCAGCAAGATCATTGTCACCCTGGTGCTTGGAGGTGGACGGCTCCGGGTCATCCTGTGCTGGCTCGTCGCCGTATGCTATCTGGAGATCATCTGTGGGGACCCTGACTCATAAGTCATGGTCACCGAATGTACGTGCACAGTAATCCCATAGATCAATGCTCACTGAACACACAGAAACTGAATAACAAGAGTCTTACATCCATTACGTACCGTTTTACTCAAATATGGCCTTTAGGGCCCAGTCCTCATATACTTGCAGCGGAAATCTTCAACGATAGCGTGAACCCATGCCATCTGCCTTAACCCTACAGGCATTCTGACTGGGAAGCGTCCTAGCTCGCATGTCCGTCACCAAGGTAATCTTCTTCATAACCTGATCTTTCATGCCTGGCCAATAAAATAACCAGTGGCAAGCCAATGAGTACTTTGAATGTACTCGCAAGCAACCCATGTTTGGAACAAGGTTCAACAGAGCATGATATAGCACTAAGTAGGTAATTTTACAGAAAGCTAATTTTGAGTGCAGTGACATGATCAAATAACTTATGTAAGCATGCATCAACAGTTGGCAGATATCCAAATGAACAAGTTATAGATATCATCAAGCAAGGGGTTGAACATCTCATGTTCAGTCATCACGTCAAGTCATCCGACTTAACTCAAGTATCATCTTTGTGTCATCCACACACCCACACACACACCAAGTTTAGAGAACACTGGACGTAGCACAAGAGCGGTCATCCAACTGTCCTTGACCGTGGACACGGCTATTCGAATAGTTTTACACTCTGCAGAGGTTGCACACTTTACCCACAAGACTCGGGGAACTTCCGTGTCATCCACGACTCGCGGTATAATACATACCCGAGGTAAGCACCCGAACAATGCCTTTGCCCTAGCGATACTAAACAAAGAGTCCACTCGTTGGTCCGTGTCTTCATGATGTACAAACACGAGCCTTGCTCTACACAGTATCATCCTTGAAGGAACACAACGGTGAGCCCGGTGCCTGTAAAGACAGCGCATGGTCGCCCTTCCAGGCACGACCCCGTATCGAGAGTGACCACGCCACTCCCGCCACTAGTAATGCGGGCTCTATGCTAGTACCCATCAAGGTAATCAACAAAGCCCCTTCCCATATAGGGGTAGAGTGGTTGTACATGTAAGGTTGGAATAACGGTCGCAACTTACAGCAATGCGTTTTTGAAAACACACACACTCGCTTGCTCCGGTAGACCACTTCTTTCTCATGTGGTTACCTAGCCCAACATCATCTCCCTCAGGCATTAGTGGCACCTGACGGGGTTTTCGAAAAGTCTTTGAAAACACTTTTGTACCCAACACCATGCATATTCCCATCCCACATTGCGTAGCATCTACTAAGCAACCTAACTACTCCCACCCGCACAACCCTCTTAAGAATGGTAGGGTCATGCACGATGCAAGTATCAACAAGAAAGTATCGGAGGCATCCCACCGTAGTGGTCACCACATCAACATGATCGACATCAAGAAATAAAGAGCTATATGCCATGCGAAAAAAGGGTGTCATAGTCATGGTCAAAGGGCTGCTTGCCTGGCTTAGCAACGTCTTCGAGGTCTTCACACGCTTCTCGTCCATCCCGAGCACTTCATCTACTTCGTCAACTATCACTGGAAACAACCGCAATAAGCAACACAACAAGCAGAAAATAAAAGTGTTCTATAAATAGGGAATATATTTTTCTAGGATGTTTTTGGTCATAAGAAAAATGACTAAGGAGGTTCCATTTGGGTGTGGATCAAGGGGGAGTCTTGAACGGTGGAAATGAAGGTAATGATGATCCTATAAGATGTCCACAGAAAATATTTTTATAAAAATGAGTGGAGGCACTCATCAAATAGGGCATGATTTTAGAAGAATTTAGAAAGTGGTTTCACTGGATTTGGAGTTGGCATGATTTTCCTAGGGATTTTCAAAGTGGATCATACATGAAGAAATGGTCCAATATTAGTCATAGCAGACTAAGTGGAAGGCAAAATGTCCACCACTTATTGCATTAATTTATATCCACCTAGAAACTTGAATCACTCCATTTGGAGCTATAATCAATGCCCTAGAGATTTTACAAGGTGGTCTCTAATAGTTCAAATTTGAATTTAAATTTGAACTGCAAAAATCTTGTGGTAGAAAAAAATATGAGAGTTGCATCATTGGATAGGTGGCATTTCTAGGAGTATGTAGAAATTTGAATCATCGGATTTGGAAGTCAACAGAATATTCTATGAATTTTTGAACCTGTCTGATAAACAAAAAGAGGAAGAAAAGGGGTTATTACCCAAATGGGCTAAACGGCGCCCCAGGCGCAGGATAAGCAGCTGGGCCGGCCCAGCCGTGGGGAGGCCGTGGCGACGCCGATGGCGTACTCTACGGAGTACGCCTCCTCTGCAGGTAGGCGGCAAGTTTCGGGGCGCCTCCACTTATACCGAGGGGCCCGGCCAGTCGCTCGCTGAGAGGCGGGACCCGCCGGTCGGGTCTGTCCCTCACCTCCCGCTCGAGCAGGGAGAAACAGAGGGGGGCAGACTGAGCGGCGCCGGCACGGCTCCGGTGGCTCTGGCCACTTTCGACGACCGCACGGACACCAGCGTGCTCGGGGGAGCGTCGGCAATGACGGTGGCGGTTGGCGGCGACCGTGAGCCTAAGCAGGGCAACACAGCCGACCAGAGGAGGAACGGGCTTGAGGGTAAGCTAGCGGGGGCGGATAGTGCACCTTGCCGTGGTTGGGAGAGGAGGAGGGGTTCGGGAGTTCACGAATTTGAGCGGAGGCCGACGGCATGGCTCCAGCCATTGTCGTCGATGTAGAGGATGAGAGGGACATTGGAGGGCGCTGGGAGGTTGGTGAGAGGGGGAGAGAGCCAAGGGAGACGAGAGGGGGGCTTTGGACAGAGATTTAAGGCGGGGCGCGAGCTCACCGTGGACAGCATCCACGGTCGCGATGCAGGCGAGGCTAGCGGCCACGGGGGAGCTCCGGGGCATGTTTATGGCCTTCGTGGACATGCTCCATGTCCAGTGAGAGGAAGAGGGGGAGCGGGAGCGTGCCAGGAGCCCGCGCGTGCGAGGCTGTCCATTGCAGCTCGCGGGCGGTCGGCGTGCGTGCGAGGTGGGGACAGAGGAGGGAGAGAGAGGAGGGGGACAGGGGCCTTGCGTGTCCCGGACGTCGAGGCCGACCGTCTGGCGAGAGGGGGGAGCTCGAGGTGGTCGGGGCCATGCATTGGGCAGCGGCTACAGTGCGGTCGGGCACTGTAGCACGCTCTAGAGCGCCCAAATGGCCGGCATGGCCATGCCACCATGCGGTCTGGGCCCCAAAACCTTGTCCACTAGCTCCCAGGGTCTTCTGGAGATGCCCTAGTGCACAAGGGATCTAGGAGAGAGGTGGGGAGAGAGAGTAGAGGTTAAGAAGAGCTAGGCAGGGGCTGACCAGAGAGGTAAATGGGGGGTTTCACCCCATAAATCCTTGAAAAATGACCATGTAAGCTTTGCTGGAGGTAGAAGGGCTATATTAGGAGGTGTGGTAAAATTTTGGGATCAAGGAGAAACAGGGAAATGGGCAAAACAAGATCTTTTGAAAACCAACAAAAGGTGTTTGATGCTGGTTTGGGGAACTAAAAAGATTCCACCAGCCATGAGATTTAACAGGACTAAATGGTGGTTAAAAATAAGGTTTACCACCAAGTTTGAGATTTGTTGAGGAAAGTTGCCAATGTAACTTTGGCAAACCCTAGAAATCCTCAGAAACTGATTTTCTTAGATCTAGCCATGCAAACTTATTGTCCTTAATGCACCACTTGAGGTGGTGGCATAATTTGGCCATTATAGCATGCCCAAAAGTTTGGGACCAAATGGGGAAACTTGACAGTGCAAAACTTTCCAATTCTTGAAATCAGCAGAAAGGGGTTTGGGGGGATTTGGACAAGTTAATCTATTCTCCTTGATGCACCACTTGGTGTGGATGCATTATTGGATTATTAGAACATGTCCACAAGGTTTGAGATTAATAAGAGATAGTTGGCAATGTAAAGTTGCTCAAGTTTGGATCTGGACAGAGAGGGTTTTGGAATATTTTGGTGAATCAAAACAATTGGGATTGAGATGAAACTTGGCAAGATGATCACATATGTCATATGTGACATGCTAGAATTTTCTTGGATTTATTTGGGAACATTTCTTATAGAAATATTTCAAATCCTTGAAATAGGAAGAAATGGTTTTGAAGGGTTTTGTCCATTATTTTGAACATGACCATGTGTTTAAATTCTTATATATGGACAATATATGTCCACTGAGTTTTCCTAAATTTTCTCAAATATTTTGAAAGCATAAAAATAATTTTTAACTATAAAAAACCATTTATGGCCTTAAGAAAAAGCCTTTGAATAAAATATTAAAATAATCTTTAAAAATAATATTTGGTGGTTTTGGGAAGTTATATATATAGTGGGTTTCAAATAAATCCTTTGGTGTAAAATATTCCTCCCAATTTGAGGACTTGTAGTACAAACTTCAATTTAGGGGTTTTTGAAAACCTAAATTAAATAAATACTTTTTGGCCAAAATAATATTTGATAAAAATAGTTTTAGGTCCTATACACATGGCATGATCATTGGACCAGAGTTGGGATCAAGGAAAAGAGTTCTTGAGGGTAGGAGGGAGTTTTATGAATATAGAACACTAGCAAGCAATCAAACAAGCAAGCAAATAGCACACAAGTCAAGCATTCATATGCACTCAAAAAGTTTTAATTGGCCCTAGTTTTTGAGTCATGATAACTTAGTCATGAGGCAAATCACAGGGTGTGACATCATCCGAAGTCCAGTCGATGCCGGTTAACACCTCAAAGGTAGCTTCATCGTTAAGTATTATGGATGGATCAAGGTCAGGGGCAAACATATGCTTACGCCTTTGAGGAGTCAAGTCGACAACTGCATGCGACGGCGCCTTGATACGAGTGTTGCTGTTGTCGTAAGCCGGCTGGTACTTGGCCAAATCTAGCCCTTGTGCAAGTTCGCATGCGAGCAGCCTCATCTCTTTGACACATCTGGAAAAATCTGTTTCGCTGAAGACAGTTCCATCGTCATTGTACTCTGGATACCCGCCAGCCATCTCAGCCGGGTCTATATCTGATTGCCACGCTTTTGCCCGGCTCAAGGCAGAAATGGCTCCTGCGCGGGCGGCTGACAGCTTCAGTTCTGCAATTTGAGAGGGCACAATTGATAGCTGATCCAGCATTGTCTTGATAGGTGTTGGAGGCTTCTTTCCAGAGGAAACATCTACAAGCGTCCACAGGCTCCCAGCGTATATTTCCTCCATCAATGAGTAGACAGCTTTCAGTTTCAACAAAATGTTCTGGCCAAGGCTGGCACTCCTGGCGCCTGTCAGACAAAAAAGAGTATAAATTCAGTTGAGCATTTTGTGACTATTCTAATGGATGAAGTGCTTCAATGAAGAATAACTTTTTGGCACTTACCGAAGATGGCAGCTGTCATTCGACATATCTGCTGTTTTAAGGCGACAAGCTCTTCAGCAACTGGCTTTAGTTGTTTTTCAGCATCTTCAGCGTGCTTTTGCAAGGCTGTCTTTTCTGACTCAAGAGTGGAACGTTCAGCTGTAAAGTCAGATTTTGATTCTTCTAAGTCCTCCAAGGCAAGTTTTAGCTTTGCCTCGGCCTCGCTGCTCTTGGTTTCCAGAGCCGCCACTCTCTTGTTTAAGTCGCCAAGATGCGACTCTTTCAAGCTTAATACCTCCTACATAAAAGTTTGGGAGTTTGTTTGGAAATCATTAATGCACAGGTTTGTCATGATTCAAATATTCAAGTCCCAAGAACATTGCAAGCAATACACTTGGCACTTGGGGGCTAATGTAGGTCATTTCAAAGTCTCGCAAAGACCCGGCTCATCCTTTTCAGGATAAGCCGGACCTTGGGGGCTACAAGCGGATTTTTGCCTAAGTGACTATTGGAAGACCCGGTTTATCCTTTTCAGGATAAGCCGACCCTTGGGGGCTACAAGCGGATTTTTGCCTAAGTGACTATTGGAAGACCCGGCTCATCTTTTTCAAAAACAAGCCGGCCCTTGGGGGCTACATGCGGATTCTTTCATAGTTATTATTGCAAGACCCGTCTCATCTTTTTCAAGATTAGCCTGCCCTTGGGGGCTACATAACTATATATCTGTGAAGTGGAAAGGGGTTAAAATTCATACCCCATACTTCTGCTTCATCAATTTTACTAAGCCGGCCTCCATATCACGACTTGTATGAAGGCGGTTTATATAACCGGCGTGCAGCTCACTGACATTAAAATGCGCATAATCCGGCAGGTCCAATTTGGCCTTGCCTTTCTCCAGCAGAGGTGGTTCTTCTTTGTGCTTGGCCAATACAATGGAGGCTCCTGGTGGTTTAGAACCCGCCCCGGTGATGATGACGTCAGCATCATTTTTCTCAGACGGGTTTTCGTCAACATCAGTGTCCATGGCCTCAGAAAGGACTTCCTCAACCTGTGGAGGAGGGTTGTCTTGATGAGAAACTTCAGAGATTTGGAATGGGGCTTCAGGGGGCTGCGGTGTCTCTTTTTCCGGCTCAGAGACCTTGGAGGTCTTGGAAGAGTTGCCTCCTTTCTGTTTCTTGCTTATCTTTGCCTTAGCCCTGGAAACAGAAGTGGACAAGTTTATGAGCATATGAAAACAAATGTTTGGAAACCAACAAAGGAAAAATCCTTACCCAGGGTTGACAACGAAGGTGGGCAACTGTGTGCCGGTTGAGTCGCCAGAGGATGGAGGTGTTCCCTAAAAAATCAGAGTTGGACAATATAAGCAGGTTGCTGCATGAAGTTAACGCGCAGAATAAATAAAAACAGAGTTATGGAATACCTCATTGCGGCGTTTCCGGGGAGCTGTGTGTTGGATAAGCCGGCTACTAGATCTTCAGAGCCGCCGCTCCGGGTCTGACGCCTAGAGTCATGTTGCTGCTTCTTCAAAAGAAAGTTGGGATCCAAGTGAGCAACAGGATGTGAAAACTTTACTTTTCGGATGACCCGCCGTATTTTCTCTCTTGGCAAAGGTTCTGAGTCGGAGGAGATGATAGTTACCTCTGCTGCACCGGCTTGGCTCGTTTCCGCTTCACCCTGAGAGGAGTCAAGTTCTACCTCCGAATCATCCAGCTCGAGCAGTTCTTGGTCCGTTTACTTCTTTGAATGACCCGGACCACGGGTCTTAGCTGCTTTGGTTTTCTTCTTCTTCAATATGGAGGCTGCAGTTATTCTTTTCTTCCAGAAGGGAGAGTCAGCCTACATACATAAATACATTTACAGAAAGATTAAAAGAGATGTGAAGTGCAAAATCTAAAAGGAAAAGGTGAAGATTAACATAAAAGGTCTTACTGCGGGAGCCGGGTTAAGAACATAGAAGGTGTTTAACCCTGTCTTGTTGCAAACCTCCTGAGGTTCTCCAAGCAGTGATTTGACAATTAAATTGGTGTCTTTGTCTGTCAGAGGCATCTGGTTGAAGCGCTGAGGATTGTCCACATTGCCAGTGTATTGACACATTAAGCCGCCGCACCGGCTCAGCGGCAAAATTCTCCAGGAAACCCAACAGCGGGTCAAGTCCACTCCGGTTAACCCATTGGCTAGTAGAGCCCTGATCCTCGAAAATGTGTGGGCATATTGAATGTGGTCTGTGGTGGTTAACCGGTCTGGAAGCTCAGTAGTAGTGCAGAGCCGGTATGGGCGATAACCCGGCAAGGGATTTTCTTCAGCCGGGGCGGTGTCTCTGCAATAGAACCAAGTGCGGTTCCAATCCTTGGGATGGCTGGGCAGAACAGCTGGGGGAAAAGATACATCTCTCCATCTCTGGATGGAAACGCCTCCGAGTTCAAGACTCGGTCCATCGGCTATCTCAGTCTGGCGGTTGATATAGAAGAAATCTCTGAAAAGGTCAACAGTGGGCTCTTCTTGCAGATACGCTTCGCAGAATACTTGAAATTGGCACAAGTTGGTGACGGAATTGGGACCAATGTCTTGAGGGTGAAGTTTGTAGAAATGCAAGGCGTCCCGGAATTATTTTGACCCGGGCGGTGAGAAGCCACGGAGAAGATGACCCGTAAAGATAACCACCTCCCCCTCCTTGGGTTCGAGGATAGTTTCGGGACCAGGAACCCGCCAGTGGATGACCTCTTGATCCTGCAAAACCCCCATGGTTACATACTCATTGAGAATAAGCTCGGTATCCCCGGAGGCTACCCAATCGCAAGAGGAGGGAGCCTTAGTCATGACTGACCGGGTTGAAAGCTGTGGAAAAGTATAAAATTACGGCGGATTAGGAGTGCTACATGACAAGCCAGTTATGACTAAGACGGCAACGCTATTTGGCGAGTCATTGATAAATTATGAGCCGCCTTTGATTACAGGAATGAAGGGCATTAAAGTATGGCAGCTTATATCCCGTCAAGATGAGCCGGCAGCATGGTGGCGGGTCAATAGCACAATGAATACGGAAAATACTACAAAGTGTGGACAAACAAATTTCACAAGTTACAGCTACAATTATGGATCTACGGTTGAAGATAAAAGGGGAATAATTACTAACCCTAAAAGACAGTAGTGGAAGAACTAGCAGGCAATGCGTTGATTCCGGGGAAGAAGCGATCTACTTCGAATACAAAATAGATGCTAAACAATGCACTGCGCGGTTTTGCTAGCATTTCCAAGTCAAAAGATGATTTCTTTCTTAAAGCAACGGTATGAACTCCGATGAACGGCGACGAACTCTAAGGAACTTCGGCGACCTAATGCGGATCTGAGAAAGCCAAGGAGCGGAACCTGAGAAGAAGCAGGGAGCGCGGGCGCGTGTCGATGAACTCTGCTCACAACAGGTTGATGCAGCGGCCTTGTTACGGTGGACAGCGCGGTTCGGCAGGTACGACGGAGCTTCGGTCGCACAAAGCGTTTGGAGGAAGAAGAAGGAAAGGCAGCGGGGGGAAATGAAAAGAATAGGCCCCCCGTGCCTATTTATAAGGAAGAGGTGGAAACGCAACAGTCAAGCGTGAGAATCGAGGAGGCGTGATAATGATTGACTAAAGAAGTGCCTCAATTTTCGGAATGACTAGTTAATGCAAAGATCCGTTGTGATGTCATGAAGATTTTTTGGATCTACAAGAGATGACGTCATCCATTTTATATGGCGGGTCATGAAGAGTTATTTTAGGTTAAGTGATTAAGGGGAACACGAGACTCGCCCACCAGAAGACTTGAAAATTGACATGAACAAGTTCAAATCAATCTGGGGCCTAATGTTGGGGATATAACCCCGCGGTATAACCCGCCCAGAAGGGGTCGGGTTAGGAAGTTGGCGACTTAACAATAAAACCTTTAACAGGCCTGAAGACCTAGACAAGCCTGGAGGTGACTTACCAGATGGGCCAGGCGACGGCCCAGAGCCGAAAGATAGTGTGTGACCCAGAGGCGTAAGCCGCCCGGACATGCCTTGCCAAAGAAGGCAAGGCGACTTAGAGGCATGATCGGATATCTAGTATGACCCGGTCTGGACTCTTGTAAGCCCAGGGCCTCGACCTATGTATATAAAGGCGAGTCCCTGTGGTGGCTTAGGGTGCAAAACAATTGATCGAGAGCTAGGTCAAGCGAATCCGCTCCCTTGTAATTGATACCCAATCAATACAACACAATGCAGGACGTAGGCTTTTACCTCCTTCGTGAGGGGCCGAACCTAGGTAAACTCGTGTCTTTCGTCCCGACCAACCCCTTCGAGTTAATCACCATAGCGATGGCTTCACCCCTAAGTCCTTTCACTAGGACATCTGCCATGATAAAACCATGACAGGCGTCGAGTGCACAAAGAGCATCAGTCGTCCATGACTACGCGTAGGATTTATACAGGTTCAGGCCGCTCGGGAGCGTAAAACCCTACGTCCTGTCTGTGTGTTGTATATCTGGGTCCAAATACAAAGGAGCAGCCACCCTGGAAGGATGCTCGAGAGGTGCTGCTACGCTTGCAAATGGATAGAGTGTCGATCCTTGTCAAGGTAGCCATGGGCTTCCTTTTATAGTTCAAGGGGTTTCCACAAGGGCTACAATGGTCTTTTACTAGGTGTACAATGCGTTCTTACACCTACAGGGGATGTTGTCAGAGTGGTTGTGGGAAATACCTAACTCTGATGGACTAGGACAAGCACATTGAATGCGCCGTGCGCTGGCGACAGACCCCGGCAAGGATTGCCTCTCCTTCTGTGTCGTCTGCCCAGCTACCTCTTATTCTTCTGCCACGCCGTGGGACGGGTGGCATTAAAGCTGCCACAAGCCCGCCATTGTAGCCACGTGCCCCGGCCAGCTCCGCCTGCCCGCCTACCTGCTCGACACCTCAGGCGATGTAGAATATCGTCTCTGGTGAGGTGGAGCGGCGGCCTGGCTGGTTGGAATCCTTGCCGGGGACGCTCGCGGACGGGCTATTCCACTTGGCGAAGGGCCTGGATGTCTTGCCCTGGTCTTGACTCTGGTTTGCCTCGGAGGCTGGTGCTAGCCTGGCAGGAAGTTGCCGGTCTGAGGCAACTGCCCGTGCACAAGTCTAGGTACTAGGGACCCCCAGTTCTTAGTACACCGACAGTAGACCCCGGGCCTTGGCCATACACGCGCGCCGTTGTTGGGCTAGGCACAAAACAGTGCACGGGCATGTGTAGTCAAGCGTCCCTGCAGCTATGATGACCCTCCACTAACCTTTCCCAGGATGCACATTTATCGCAGGTAATGGCATTGATGGAGAAGGGCGGTCGCCCAAGCGGCACGCTTGACAGTGAGTGGTCACATCGGTGCACAAGCGGTCAGCCCCTGGCCTCCCTCGGGGTAAGCAGCGGGAGAAATAATGCGTCGTCCGCCCGCTCCTCGCCATTTAATTGGTGTCGCTCCCGCTTCCATCTTGACTACGCCTCGGGTGACGCGTGGCGCGCGCGGTGCTCGCCATTGGCCGGGGAGGGCGGTCGCTGAAGCCATGGGTGTAAGAGCACACGCTCGTTATGTTCTGTGGAGAGTCGCCCCCTCTTCGTCCCCTTGCCCCTATAAATAGGGAGGGTTTAGAGAGGGTGCCACTCATCCGCGACTCCGTGCTCTTCTTTAGCTGCTTGGTACTCCTTCCTTCTTTCTCTCGCCACCATTTCCAGCGTGCCCCTCTGCGATGGCGAGGGGCCGTGGCCGTGTTCGAGGTCCTAGGGGTGCCGGGAGGGGCAGCCCCTGGAGCCTGGTGCACATTGTGGTGACGGCGGCGGAGGTTGGATCTAGCTCCCGCGGTCAGCCGGTGTCTAGCGCGGTTCCGCCGAACTGTAGAGGCCGCGGGGGTGCGCCTTCCTCGTGGCTCCCTGTGGCGGCCCTCGCAGGGGTCGAGGTGAAAGAGTTCCTCGTGGTGGTCCCCCGGCGGCGCCGGAGCTGGCTACATCTCCCTGATATTTTTGCGAGGACCATGGAGGCTCGCCACCCTCAGGGCTGGTGGCTCCGGGCCGACGGCTACCTCAATGGGCCCGCATGGGTGGTGGTCGACCTCTCCCCTGGAGGCGCCATGTTCTTGGCGCGAGGGTGGAGGTTGTTTGCCCGTTCCCGGGGGTTCGGCCCCAGGCACCTTCTTCAGTTCGAGTTTGACAGCTCTGCCACCCTCTCCGTGAAGTCCTTCGGGGCCCTTGGGGCCTGCCCGGAGTGCTGCGCGGGAGGCTCGAGGGGCGGCGGCTCTGGGCCCTCCGGTGGTAGCGACGACGATGACGGCGCCCTCGGCGTCCAGATCGAGGGCGATGACTTCAAGTAGCGCGCGCACCGGCGTCCTGGAGGGATTCGGAGGGCGCGTCGGCGCCTTGGAGGGATTCGGAAGGCCAGGCCCCGCTTGTGGGGCCTTGTTTCCGGATCGATCGCCATGTCATAGTGGTCGATCTCCCTCCGGACGACGGCGGCGGCATTACAGGAAATCATACTCCGACTTGACCTCGCTACCGCCGCCGCTGAGCTTGGGGATCACCTCCTGTATCCAGCTTGTACCCGACGAAGTCTTGAAAGAAAATCAAAGAAAACGTTGGGTACCACTGATATATCAAGGATTTGTCTCGTATGTGTGTGTGTTAATCCCTCTTTTCCTTCCCTTCTTTGCGAAAAAACTACGTTGCGATGCCTTTCCGACTTTTGCGCTTGCCTGGGACCCTTGCGGATGTGGGTCGTGTCATTAAGGGGCGCTTCTAAGCATAAATCTCGAGCACTCCCCTGTAGCGCCACTTTCGGCAAGGTGCCCTTATCGTCCTCGTCACAGCTATCCATGGGGTTGGGCATGCTTCCAACCCCCGACGCGCAACGATTTCGATAAGGGCTCTCCCGCGCGCAGGCTTTCCTTAGGCCAGAGTTCGTAGCAGGGAAAGCGTAAGGGTTTCACTTATCTCCTTCTTGCCGAGATGTTGTCGCTTCGAACACGTCCGCCCTTGCTGTCCCCTTCTTCCCCCGGGCTAACTCGCGCGCGGGGGAGGGGGGTTATAATCCTACTTCCTTTTGAGAAAAAGAAAGAAGAGAAAATAGGGTGGGCTTTTAGCGGTTCGATAACAACCTTATGCTCGCAATGAGCTACGGCAATAACCAGCATAGCGAAACATAAGGCAAATATGTATCTAAGCAGGAAAAAAGTTGCGGGATAACTAGCTTTACTGACTGCGCACAGGGTCATCACTTGGCTTTGTACAAAGGATTACACGCATTGCTGCGAGACTTGAACAAAAGTGGTTGCCGGGGAACATGACAACCGCTCCTTTGGGGTAGACTTGCGAAGATGCTCAACATTCCATGAGTTCTGCACTGGGGTGACATCTTCAGTCTCCAGGCGGACGGCGCCAGGCCTAGTGACTCGTACCACCCGGTAAGGGCCTTCCCACTTCGGCGTCAACTTGTTCGTCCCCTTCGTGGACTGAATACGTCGAAGGACAAGGTCACCTTCCTCAACAATCCTGGCGCGCACTGTGCGGCTATGGTAGCGGCGCAAGGCCTGCTAGTACCTAGCAGCATGTAGTGCGGCCTGGTGATGATCTTCCTCGAGGAGCATGGCATCGTCATGTCGTAGCCGTTCTTGCTGGTCCTTGTCAAAGGCCTACACTCTCGGTGACCCGTACATGAGTTCCATGGGGAGAACTGCCACTGCCCCGTAGACCAAGGCAAAGGGGGTTTCACCGGTGGCTCGATTTGGCGTTGATCTGATCGACCAAAGAACCGCTGGCAGTTCATCAGTCTAGCGCCTTCCATGCTTGCACATCTTGTCGAAAGTCCTCGTCTTGAGACCCCGCAACACTTCAGCATTTGCCCTCTCTACTTGCCCATTGCTCCTTGGGTGAGCAACCGAGGTGAAGCAGATCCGGGAGCCGATGTCTTGACACTTTTGCATAAAATTTCTGCTAGTGAACTGTGTGCCGTTATTGGTGATGATCCTGTTGGGGACCCCGAAACGGCAAACAATCCCTCGGAGGAACTTGACCGCCGCCTGCGCCATTACATTTCTCACCGGCTCAACCTCGGTCCACTTCATGAACTTGTCGATAGTGACGAAAAAAACTCGAAGGCCCCCGTAGGACGGGGAAGGGGGCCGATGATGTCGAGTCCCCAGACTAAGAATGGCCAGGAGAGTGGCACCGTTTGAAGGGCTTGTGCTGGTTGGTGTATTTTCTTGTCGTGGTATTGGCATGCTTCACACGTTGTTACCACCGCCAAGGCGTCTTGGAGCGCTGTGGGCCAGTAAAAGCCTTGCCGGAATGCCTTCCTGACAAGGGCCCTTGATCCTACGTGGGAGCCACAGGTCCCCTCGTGTATCTTTGCCAGCAGCTTTTGTCCTTCCTCCCGAGCTAAGCACCTCAATTTCACCCCGTTTGGTCTCCTTCTATATAGATCGTTGTCCACGAACTGGCACATGCTCGACTGCCAGGCTACTTTCTCGGCCTCTTCTTGCTCTTCGGGGATGTCTCCTATCTTGTGGTACTGGACAATCTGTTGTGCCCATGTCGGAGCCGTGTCTCGACGACAAGGACTAAAGGTGTTTCTTCTGCCGCAGGAGTGCTAGCTTCGACGGCGGGGACCGCCTGTCCCGCCGGGGCACGGCGCTCACCGTCAAGCATTTCGTTGCTTCCGGCAACCTTCTTGGCGGCCACTAGTGGCTCTGTCGGGAAATAGTCGCCGGACCTGATCTTTCTCTTCTTGGTCTGCCGCCCCGATGGTGTGACTGACGGTTGAGCGAGTCGGAGCACAAAGGTGCCTGGTTCCACAGGCGACTTTTGAGCTGCCCGTTTCAACAGGTCGTCGGCGATGTCATTCTCTGCCCTGGGGACGTGTTCCATCTGTAGACCGTCGAAACGTGCTTCCAAATTCCTCACTTCTTTGACGTATGCTTCCATCAGGGGGCTCTGGTAATCCTTGTTGACCTGGCGCACAACCAACTGCGAGTCTCCCCAGACTATCAATTTCTTGATTCCCAAATCCGCTGCTATCCGCAACCCGGCAAGTAAACACTCGTACTCAGCTGTGTTGTTTGTCGACACCTCCCGAGGGAAGTGCATTTGGACCACATACTTGAGGTGCTCTCCGGTTAGTGCTATGAGCAGCACTCCGGCACCAGCGCCTTGCAGCGAGAAAACCCCGTCAAAGTACAAGATCCATACATGAGGTGTTTCCTTGTTGTAAAGGGCTGTCTCTGGGGTTTCCTCATCTGGGGTCGGCATCCATTCAGCAACGAACTCTGCCAGTGCTTGCCTTTTGATGGTTGCCGTGCTTTCGAAGCTCGGATCAAAGCTGGCCAGCTCCAAGGCCCATTCAACAATCCTGCCGGTTGCTTCTGGGTTCCTCAAGATTTGCTGTAGCGGGAAGCAGGTGACGACTGTAATGCGGTGCGCTTAGAAGTAGTGGCGCAGCTTCCGAGAGGCCATGAGGAGGCCGAAGAGTAGCTTTTGAATCCGAGAGTACCTTGACCGAGCCCCCTGCAGGAGGGAGCTGACAAAGTACACCCGACGCTGCACCACCCTTGTCTTTTGCAGCGCTCGTTGTTCCGCTTCCCGTGCTGTCTTTGCGTCGACTTCTTGGCTCACCGGGTACGCTCTTGTTCGCAGGCTGTCGGTTTGAAGGCCGCTAGTTTGCCGTCCTCGGCTTCCCTCTCTGCCACTAGTGCGGCGCTGACCACCTGGTTCGTTGCTGCCAAATACAAGAGCAACGGTTCCTCAGGCTTGGGTGCAACTAGGACGGGGGCTGAGGACAGGTACTTCTTCAGGTCTTGTAATGCCGCCTCTGCTTATGGGGTCCACGTCATCGGGCCCACCTTCTTCAGGATCTTGAAGCATGCCAGGGCATGCTCCGCGGACTTGAAGATGAATCTGCTGAGGGCAGCGACGCAGCCCGCCAGCCGCCGTACGTCCTTGACGCGCTTTGGTGCCTCCAGTTGCTCGATTGCTTCAATCTTGGCGGGGTTGGCTTCTATCCCACGCTGAGATGTGAAGAAACCAAGGAGCTTGCCAGAAGGGACCCCAAACACGCACTTCTCAGGGTTGAGCTTCAAGTTGATCTTGTGCAAATTCACAATGGTCTCCTCCAGGTCCTCGACCAGCATGGCCTTGTCTTTGGTCTAGACTATAATGTCATCCATGTAGGCCTCCACATTCTTGTGCAGCTGTGGTCCGAGGCCAATCTGGATGGCCCTCACGAACGTTAAACCCACGCTCTTCAGACCAAACGGCATGCGCTTGAAGCAGTATGTGCCACAGGGAGTGATGAACGCTGTCTTCTCCACGTCTTCCTTGACCATGAAGATCTGATGATAGCCAGAGTAGGCGTCGACGAACGACAACAGGTCACAGCCGGCCATTGAGTCCACTATCTGGTGGATGCGTGGCAAGGGAAAGGGATCCTTCAGGTAGGCTTTGTTGACATCTGTGAAGTCGATACAGAGTCTACACTTCCCACTTGCCTTACGCACCACCACGGGATTTGCTAGCCATGTCAGGTGGAGTACACCCCTGACTAGGCCTGCTGCTTCCAACTTCTTGATCTCTTCGGCAATCTATTCTTGCCGTTCTAGTGCTTGTTTTCGGACCTTCTGCTTGACGGGGTGCGCGTGGGGACAGACAGCAAGGTGGTGCTCGATCACCTCCCTGAGAACACCGGGGATGTCAGACGGTTGCCAGGCAAACACGTCAACATTCGCACGCAGGAAGGAGACGAGCGCCCTTTCCTATTTGCTGTCGAGGGTGGCTCTTATAGTGAAGGTGCCACCCTCGCCGTCCTCCCGCGCAGCCACTTGCTTAGTCTTGGGGATGGTCACTTTGCCCTTCTTGCTCTTACCGGCGGAGGTCTCTGGTAAGTCCTCGACGGGCATGCTGCACTATGTCGTGCGCTTCCCGGAGTTCTCACGAGCCTTGCCGGAGGTCTTGTCCTTGTTCTTTCCCCCAGGAGCTTTGTCGGCAGGAGCGAGTGCCTCGCCAGCAGACGCTGCCACTGCCTCCCGGTAGATCTTGTCACCATGGATGGTGATGATGCTCATCGGCCCTGGCATCTTGAGCGTGTTGTAGGTGTGGTGGGACACCGCCATGAACTTCGCCAGTGCCGGGTGGCCTAGGGTCCCATTATATGGCAGCGACATCTTGGCGACATCGAAAACAACCCTCTCTGTCCTGAAATTGAGCTCGCTGCCGAATGTGACTGGGAGGGTTATCTTTCCCTTCGGCTGAGATATCCCTCCATCCACTCCCTGGAAGGAGCCCGCTGGTTTGAGGTCCGAATCGGGGATCTGCAGCCGCTTGATCACATCGGGCGAAATCAGGTTCAGGCCGGCCCCACTATCGATCAACATCTTCGTGACTCTGAGGTTGCAGATCATTGGTGAGACAAACAATGGCATGTACCCGACCGCGGTGACGCGGTCAGGGTGGTCCTCGACGTCGAATATGATGGAGTGTTGTACCATTTGAGGGGCTTCCTCGCCTCTGTCGCTGGCTCTGCCACGTTGACTTCGCAGACCCACTGCTTGAGCTGCCTGTGGGAGGAGTGCAAAGATGTGGCTCCGTCAACACACATGGCATCCATGGCCTTCTAGAACTCTTGCTTGTCAGATCCCTCTTCGTCTTCGTCATTGTCATCATCATCGTCTGATTTGTCACCTCCGCCTCTCACAAGTTTTTCCTTCTGCTGTCTGGCCTTGCCGTGGTGGTCGCTTCGACCATTGCGGTTCTTCTTCTCGAGTCCACCGACACCATCTTGACCCTTTGCCTTGTCGCGCCTTTTGTACTCTTGCTTCTGTTTCTTAGCAAGTTGTTCTACTTGGCGACATTCATTGATGTCGTGGCCTTTGGTGAGGTGGATCTTGTAGTAGGGCTTGCCGGTCTTCTCGCCTGCCGCGGCCTCGTCGTCTCCGGAGCACATGGCAACGTCCTTGCCGGGCTCCTCTGACTTGGCCTTCTTAACGGCGTTAGGCATGCTGGAGCTCTCGACAGCCATTACTGCCTTGCCCTTGCATTTCTTGTTGTGCTTGCTCCCCTTCCTCGAGGAGGCAGACGCGTTCTCATCGTCGTCAGAGTCGACCTCCACGCTAGCGTCCTCCCCCGAGAGCCTCCTCCCTTCCTCAGCCCGCAAGCACTTGTCGGCCAGAGCGTAGAGCTCGGCAACGTCCCATACCTTGTTTATGCTCATCTCCTCGCGCTTGCGGCAATTGCGTACGTTCGTGTGGAACGCAGCGATCACCACGGCAGGGTGGATGTCCGGGATGTTGTGCTGCACGCGGCTGAACGTCTGGATGTACTTGCCGAGGGTTTTGCCGTCCCGCTGGGAAGCACATGCAGATCGCTGGGTTGCCCTGGGAGCTTGTGGCCCCCGTGGTAAGCCCCGATGAACTGATTGCACAAGTGCACTCAGGAAGAGATGGATCCCTCCGTCAAGGTCATTAGCCAGCTCCTCACATTGGGCTTGAGCACTAGCGGGAAGTAGTTGGCTAGCACATTCTCGTCTCGTCCCCCGGTAGGCTGCACCGCGATGGTGTAGATGCCTAGGAACTCTGATGGGCTAACCGCACCGTCGTATTTGTCTGACAGCTCCGGCTTCAAGGCCCTGCTGGAGGGCCAGCGGACTTGCCGCAGCTCACGGGTGAACGTCGGGCATCCGACCTCGTAAGGTAAGCTCCCCGACGCCCCGGGCGTGGGCTCATCGATGGCCGGATCCGCATGACCATCAGATTGACGACGCGCTTCCCGACGTCTTTCGATGGCGGTGCGTGCGTCCTGCTTGTGCCTGTCCCTTAGGACTTGGCGTTGGTCTTGCTTCAGTCGCGGGTCTATCGATGCTTGAGACACTTCGTCTTGCACGTTGGTGCAGTGGGAGGTCCGCTTCCGTCGTGGGGGCAAATGCATCATATGTACCCCGCGGGCGTGACGTCTGGTGGTGGGTTCCGTGGGAGCCACGCGCGAGGAACCCGCCGCATCTGGCTTGTCGTTGTTAGCGAAGCTCAGCAGGATCTGTATTGTCGCCCTCCACTCCTCCATCGGCTCTGGCACGGGCGGAAAGTTTAGCAGAAGCTGGGCGTGCACCAGAGCTTCTTCTGTGGTTTTGGGGACAGGATGGGGCGAGGCGTGGGTAGCGCTCTTACTCCCAGAAATTCCAGAAGGAACGCTTTCCCGTGCCTTCGCACACCGTTTTCCCTCACCATGAGGGCGTCGTGGAGCTCGTCCCTGTGCCCCTGGGGAGCGGCGCACGAGGGCCCTGTCTGTGCGAAGCTCCGGTTCGCCACCTTGCGGGCGCGGGTCGTGGTTGTTTGCGAGGGGTGCGGCAGAGGTCCGGTCGCAGCTCCCACGACCGCTGCGGCTGCTGTTGTGGCCCCGGCCGCCGCAGCAGCATCACCCTCGGTCACCGCTGGCACGTTTCGCGCTACCACGGCAGTGGGGTCCGGGTCGTGATTCGCGGAACTCCGCGCAGTGTTGTGGCTGCGCTAAGTGACGGGGTGAGCGCGGCGGTCGCCGCCATCGGTGGCTTGGGATGGCAGCTTGGATGTGGTGGCGGCGGGTGTCACCACGCCCTTGGCCTTCTTGGGCGCCATGGACGCCGGCGAAGGCACACAGAAATGCCAGTGAAGATTCACGCACAGGAGAGCCCCCTACCTGACGTGCCAAAGATGTCAGTGGTGTGATTCACGATGATCTATGGGACCAGCGGGGAGTATTAACACTGCTTTCATCACATTAATTCCCAAGAAAGACGTTCCTCTCACTCCAAATGATTTTAGGCCAATTTCTCTCCTTAATTGAGTCCTTAAGATTATCACTAAATTGCTGGCAAATAGATTACAAAAGGTAATTCTGGAAATGATACACATTAACCCGTATGGATTCCTTAAGGACAGGGTCATTCGAGATTGCTTAGGATGGTCTTATGAATATCTTCATCAATGTCATAAGTCAAGGGAGGAAATACTAGTTGTCAAGCTGGATTTTGAAAAAGCCTTTGATACTATAGAACACCAAGCAATTATAGATATACTCAGAGCTAAAGGTTTTGGTGAAAAATGGATATCTTGGATACAAATGCTGTTCAACTCTGCTTCAATTGCTGTTTTACTTAATGGATTTCCAGGGAAAACATCTACTGTAGAAGAGGGGTAAGGCAAGGAGATCCTCTTTCTCCCCTCCTGTTTGTGATAGCTGCAGACCTCCTTCAATCAGTGATAAACAAAGCAATGAGGATGGGATTATTAAAGGCACCACTGCAAATTCATTCATGCCCTGACTTTCCTATTGTACAATATGCTGATGATACTTTGCTGATAATGCAAGCTGATACAAGACAACTGATCTATCTTAAGGCTCTACTAAATACTTTTGCTTCTGCCACTGGGCTTAGAGTAAACTATCAAAATTCTATCTTGGTTCCCATCAATATTCAAGGGGATAAGGCACAATTGTTTGCTGGAACTCTTAACTGTCAAATGGGTCAATTCCATTCACATATCTTGGGATACCTCTAGGGCTGTACAAACCAACAGTAGAACAATGCCTCCCAATGGTTAATAGAGTTGCAAGAAGACTGGCTGGTATTGCCACCTTTTTGACATATCCAGGTAGACTTCTAATGGTTAAATCAGTTTTGGCTTCCCTCACAATTTTATTTATGAGCTGTCTTGATGTCCCAGTTACTATCAAACAACATGTTATCAAATATGTTAGACGTTGCCTTTGGAGAGGGCCAGACATGGAGGATCATAGACTTGCATTAGTTGCTTGGACCACTGTGTGCAGGCCAAAGAATCAAGGTGTTTTAGGAGTTATGGACATCTTCATCCAAAACAAGGCTTTACTAAAGAAAAATCTCCATAAATTCTATAACAGACATGAAATTCCATGGGTCAAATTGATTTGGGTAGCACACTATTCTGACAACCAATTGACTGGAGAGGAGATTGTAGGATCCTTTTGGTGGAAAGCAAATCAGCAATTAATTGAACAATACAAACCTCTAGCCAGATGTAACTTGGGAGATGGCAGAAGTGCTTATTTCTGGAGTGATTTATGGAGTGAAGGTATCATGCAACATAAGTTCCCACATTTATATTCCTTTGTGATAAACCATATATTGACTGTTCACCAGGTGGTCAACACAGAGTATCTGGAAGATCTATTCCATCTACCACTATCAATTGATGCTCATGAGCAATTTTTAGAGAACATCTGCTACACCCTGGGACAGTCGCAATATCAGAACATGATAGACAATTGGAGTTACATATGGGGCAATGAACACTTTTCATCTGCAAAGGCCTACAAGGTCATGATTGGCTTCAAACAAGTGCCTCCACATTTTAATTGGATTTGGAATTCTTCTTGCCAACCCAAGCACAAATGTTCTTTTTGGATGTTGTTACATGATAGGCTAAACACAAGAAACCTCCTTACACGGAAAACATTTGTACTAGAGGAATACAACTGTGCAGTCAGGGACAACCAACATGAGGAAACACTACATCACCTATTTTGGGGATGCCCCTTTCCTATCAGATGTTGGGATTACATATGTCCCACCAGGTCACAAAACTTATCAGTATTGGAAGCCTTTCAAGATATAATGGACAAACTAAGACTACCTTTCTTTATGGAAATTATAATTCTCAGCTCATGGGCAATACGGATTTCTAGGAATAACAAGATTTTTTGAACATATTCAGACTACATTTCAAGGATGGAAACATATTTACTTGCTAGAACTAAAGCTGCTCACCCACATAATCAAACCAAACTATGCAAATCATTTCAATTCATGGCTGGAACTTCAGATTTAACTCTTCCCATCCTTGGTTGAGACTTCTATGGCTGCTTGAGCCTTTTTTAGCCTTTTTGTCTTTTGTAGCTTCTTCCTTTTTTTGGGTTGGTTGCTTCTTTTCTTAGTTTTAGTTTTTTAGTTTTTTCTAGTTTTTTATAGGGGGCTTTGCTCAAGCCACTGCATCCTTTGTATGTTCTCTGTACAGTGGACTTTTTTTAGTTATTTATAAAAATTGTAGTGTGGTGTTTACCCTACTGTTTATAGTAAAAAAACAAGAAGCAATAGCATTCAATTCATGCAATGCACAACCAGGATGTATGACATGACAAATTAAGGTACTGAATTTCCCTAGAGGAATAATTAACCAAGTTAATTGAAGTGGAATTCACACAAGTTTGAATTCCAACTCCAAATGATATTTCATAAATTGCCCTAATCATGAAATGTCCTAGTTGGTGATGTTAACTTTCTCAAATATGCATGAGCATGGCATAAACAGATTCTTCATATTTTTCTGATCAATTTTCATATATAAATTATTTTCATCCAAGTTATAGATTATTTTCTATGATTTTTTAGATGTTTTGAACTTTTTCTGAAATATAATAAATCATTTAAGATTTATTTCAAAACCAGAAAATACTTTTGACGTAAGCACTATGTCAGGGTGACGTCAGCAGTTGACCAGTCAAATATGACTTGTGGGGCCTACCTGTCATTGAGATAGTGCTAATTAGATTTATCTTAAGTTAATCCAGATAGATTAGTTGGCGATGGGGCCCACCGGTCAGCCGCACAAGGGTGTGATTAGCAATTACTAACCCGGCGCCATGTCATCACCATCGGCATTTAGCCGTCGGCGACGACGAGGGACGGCGGAGCCACTCGGAAATGAGCCACGGGGCTCGGTTTTGAGCGTAGTTTGCGGCTACGGATAGCTGGGAGTGGCGCGCATCTAGTGGTGCAAGTTGGTGATGCTCGGGTGGCCGGGAACATGGCCCGCAACAAGCTTGGCGAAGGCCGAAGCTCGGATGCAGTCGGGTTCGGGGTCTGGGCTTGCTACCGAGCAAGCCAAGTGTTTGGGCAGCATTTACAGGGCGGTAGGAGCATGCACATGTGCTTGGTTGGACCTGGGGAGCATTCTAGCGACGACGAGCTCGGCGGCGGCGGCATGGAGCTCTCGGTCATGGTGGGGAGATAGCTAGAGGATGAACATGGCGATAGGAGAATGGAGTAATCGACGTGGGTGCTCATAGTGGTTTCAGCAGATGTAGGGATCGAAAGTAGGTCTAGAGGGGGGTGATTAGACTACTTGACCAAATAAAAATCTAACCTTTTCCCAATTTTAGTTGTTGGCAGACTTTAGAAATTGTAGCAAGTCAAGTTCACCCAACATATGCATATCTACGAGTATTGCAGCAGAAAGTAAAGACATGCATATGTAAGAGGGTAGGGATAAGAAGATCAAACACAATTTGGAGACACAAAGAATTTTCCCGTGGTTCCGATAGGTGGTGCTATCGTACGTCCACATGTATGGAGACTTCAACCCACTGAGGGTAACGGTCGCGAGAGTCCACGGAGGGCTCCACCCACGAAGGGTCCATGAAGTAGCAACCTCGTCTATTCCATGATGGCCCGCGTTCACGGAGGAGTAGCCTTACTCGGGGTAGATCTTCACGAAGTAGGCGATCTGCTTTCCCGTACAAACTCCTTGGTTCAACTCCACAATCACGAAGAAGGAGGCTCCCAAGCGATACCTAACAAATCTAGGAGGCACCACCCTCCAAAAGGTAATAGATGTGGTAGTATGACGAACTCCTTGCTCTTGTGCTTCAAAAGAGAGTCTCCTCAACACTCAATCACTCTGTCATAGGTTTGGTGTAACAGCCCGAGACCGACGCTCCAGAAGATTCCCGTTTTATTCCATTGTTGTATGATTTGTTTGGTTATCGCATTCATCATCGCATCATTCGCGTCATCTGCGTAGCATCGTCCCTCGTTTTCATAAACTTCCATCCGTTCGTAGTCGCCGGATCTCCCCGTTCTCATCGACGGCCGTTTCGAGACCAACCACACACGCACGCGCCCGCAGCGTCGATAAAATATTGTTTTTCAAAGTGCATATAAAATATTCTCGGATTGGGTTGAAAGTTGGCGTGCGGTCTTGTTTTATTGTAAGTAGATCGCCTGCCAAATTTCGTCGCAATCGGAGGTCGTTTGATACCCGAACGGTCGACCGTAGCGGCACCGTCATCAGTTTATTAGCGGACGTTTTCGGTGGTTCTAAAACTCTGCCACGGGCCTCGCATTTCCCTCTCTCCTCAACCCACATCCACTCTCCACAGCCCACCTAACCCACCTCATGCCTAACCATCGCCGGAGCCGTCCGATTTCGATCAAAGTGTCAAAAATTGGACAAAAAGACACCAAAACTCCAACCCTAACCCCCCCTTTCCTATTTAAACAGCCCCACCTAGCCATTTTCGGATCCAAACCCTAGCCCTATCCCTCCACGGAGCTCCAGCCGCCGCCACCTCGGGATCCGCGCCTCCCCAGCCGCCGGCCACCACTTGGCGACGCCAACCAGCCTCACCGCCTCCCGGACCAACAAGAGGCCGCCACGTGGGTGCCCAGCTCCCCCAGCCAGCTCCCACCGCACTGGGCCCGCTAGGCCCGTCTCAGGCCCGCCCGGGCCTGAATCCGCCCGCCGCCATTCGCCCGCGTTCGAAACCGGCCTCGCCTCCCATAGCCGTCTGCAGCCTCACGAGAGGAGCGCGAGCTGCCTCGCCCGTTGAACCCCGCCGCCGCGCCACTCCAGCGAGCTTCGCCTGCCGGACCTCCCCAGGTGACCGTGACCCCGCGCCCCGCCTCTTCGTCTCCCTCCTCCGCGTTCTCTCTCTCTCACCTCTCTCTGTGCAGGCCACCATGGATGCCGGCCCCAAGCTCCTCGCCTCGCCGCCGGCCAGATCCCACAGCCCCTCGCCGGATCGATCCGGTGCCCCGCCGGCCAGATCTCCCCGTCCCCGGCCGTCCCCGGAGCTCCCACCGGTCGTCGTCCCCGCCAAGGCCACCGCCGCTCCTTGCCTCCCGCTCGCTTGGCTCGGGCGAGGAGAATGACGAGCAGCGACCGCGTGGGCTGGCCCAGCCAGCTCGCCTCGGCCAGATGCACCGGCCGAGTCGCTCCCCGGACCGGGCCAAGGCCCCTAGGTGAGCTCCCAGCAGTCCCCCTCTATATCGCGCCCCAGGCACTTGGTAGCTATCCAGCGCCCACCTGTAGTTCGGGCTTTATTCAGATTCGGCCCATACTCGTTGTTTTTTTTGTGTCTGCGGATTTATCTATTTAACCAAGACATTTTTTAAATTACAGAAAAGGCCCTCATTTTTGCATTGCTAATATATATTTAACCGTGCACCGGATCCAAATGTTTTATATATGAAAAATGTTTAGAATTTTATGTAGATTAACAAAATCCAACTCTCATCCATGATAAAAGTATTTAACATGCTGTTTTCTTCGAATTCGCATATATGTCATGTTGCATTGCGCCTAATTATTATTCGGGCATCTTAGGTAAAAAAAACTATAGATTTGAAATATGCAAAATGTGTAGCATTGTTATATTCCTTTTTCATGCATGCTAGAAATATTTGATGTGTTGGTTGCATTTATTTTGCATACATGGCTTGCTAAAACGGTTTATTTCGCATATATGTGGTGTCATATGTTTTGTAGTAAAAACCCACATATTATATATGATTTTGGGGGTAGAAAAAATCCATAGAATTTATCTGCGCAATTAGTTCACTACTGGAATCCGGGAATTTGCCGTCTGCCAGTTCTTTGCCGTCTACTGGCGGACGGCAAAGAACATCTTTGCTGTCCGCTGACAAGAAACTGACGGCAAAAAACAGGCTGACGGCAAAGATATTGTTTGCCGTCCGACAGCTCTTTGTCGTCGGCCAGCGGACGGCAAAGGGACCAAAGGCAGACGGCAAAGAGCCCAGCTGGGCCCCACTGGGCCGTGAAGCTGGTGAGGTCAAATGGACGGCCTGGATGCCGTATGCCGGATCTTTGCCATCTGCCGTTCGTCCCTTTGCCGTCCGCTAGCAGACGGCAAAGAAGACGCCTGGCTAACGGTCGTTAGCCCCCGGCCCCACCCCCTCTTTGCCGTCTGCTAGCGGACGGCAAAGGGGCGAACGGCAGACGGCAAAGACCCTCACCCGGCCTAACAAATCCCCCCGGCCGGCCCCGACCCCCTCTCTCTCTCTCTATGCATCTCTCTCTCACCATGCACGACCACCGGCCGCCCCTCACCCGCCGCCACCCCTCACCGGCCGCCCCTGCCCCGCCGCCCCTCACCGGCCGCCACCCTCAACCGCCGCCCCTCACCGGCCGCCACCCTCACCGGCCGCCCCTCACCTCGCCGCCACCCTCACCAGCCGCCCCGCCCCGCTCCCCAACCCCTACGCCCACCCTTCCCCCGACGAGCTCCCCCGCCGCCCCTCCCCGACGACCTGCCCCGCCGCCCCGCTCTCCGGCCCCTGCGCCCGCCCCTCTCCCGACGACCTTGGAGCGGCCGCGGCTCTGCCCCACCGCCCCACCGCCACCCCACCACCGGAGAAGGCCGCGGCTCTGCCCCCTCTCCGCTGCCTTCCTCCCCCTGCGCTGTCCCTCCTCCACCACCGCGTCGACTCTCCTCCACCACCGCTCCGGCCCTCCTCCACCGGCCCTCAAAGTGATTTTTTTTCCTTTTTTCTGTTTTTTACTGTTTAGGTTTAGGTTAATTAGTGTTTGGTTTAGGTTAGGGCTAGGTTTAGTTTAGGTTTAGATAATTAGAAGAAGAAGAAGAAAGATGAAAAAAAACTAAGAAGAAAAGAAAAATAAGGAGAAGAAGAGGAAAAAGGAAAAGGGAAGAAGAGGAAAAAGGAAAAGAAGGAAGAAGAAGAGGAGGAGGAGGAGGAGGATAGGAAAGAGAGGGCCACGGTGACCTGTCGGTGGAGGGCGTACCTCGGCATCGATGGAACCCTAAATTTCAACTTGGCGGTGGCATCGTATTTTAAATATTTAGTTAGGTTGACGGAAAAAACAATAATGCTATGTTACTCATCTTTGGATTTCAATGTGCAGTTGTTTCGTCGCTGCGAGGGTCTGCTGTTCGACGACCTCCCTGTGTGCACACATCTCCTCCCCCCCTTAATTTGCTTTGTTACGGTCTTCGTGCCGATGAAACTTGCTAGCTATAGGTGTCTCCAATCATCAGTATGTGTGACCAGTATGCGTCTCCCGTTCGAAAGGGCGGCATCTATAAATATGCATGTCTTTGCATATTTATAACCGCCATCCTTTCAAATTGTCCAACGTTATCCATGGACAGCCCGAGTATGTGTAGATTGGGTTCGTTTTCCCTTATGCTCTGCTCCGGATCCGATGCGGAATTTCGTTAGTGCCTCCCTATTGTTCTCTGGGTACACATCCTCTCTGCTTATTGCCGAGACGTGTATCAGGAGAACAGCGGGGAGGTGCTGTCGAAATTCTGCGTCGGATCCGGAGCAGAGCATGGGAAAACGAACCCAATCTACACATACTCGGGTGGGATTAGGACCTATCTTTACCAATTAGCGTGTAGGTTGCATGGACGTAATAAAACTGACAAACTTGATTAACTGATGAATATAGATGATGAATTATATATATATTTCTTGTGTGTTTTGTAGGTAGGCAAGATGAGTGATCGTGCGTGGATGTACACCGGTCACCCTAGTCAGAAAGACATGACCATTGAATGGTTAACAAAAACCAAGGGATTTCTGAGCGCCGCATTTGCAAATGGCCAGGAAATAACCTGGTGCCCCTGTGTCCGGTGCGACAACCATAAAAAGTGGACACGGGATGAAATGGGTAAACACTTGCAGAAGTGGGGTTTTACGCCTGATTATACGGTGTGGAGATTTCATGGTGAGTCTGCCCAACATGACAGAGCTGAGGTGGTTCGTCGTCGCACCGACGAGCATGGTACCGGGATCGAAGAGATGGTGCAAGACTTTGATGATGCTCAGGATTCGGACGATGAGATGGAGGAATCTGCAAAGGCCTTCTATGAAATGTTGGAGTCTTCAAAACGTCCTCTCCACGAGCAAACTGAGCTTTGTCAGCTGGATGCCATCGCGCAAGTAATGTCTCTGAAGGCTCAGTTCAACCTGGGCCGAGAATGCTATGACGTGATGATAACAATATTTGGAGGCTTTCTACCCAAAGGCCAGGTATTGCCTGCAAACCTGTACCAGTCGGACAAAATCCTACGCGCGCTTAAGATGCCCTATGAGAAGATAGATGCCTGTGAGAATGGATGTGCCTTATTTAGGCTTGAGTATGCGGGCTTGAACTATTGTCCCATTTGCAAGTCTTCCAGGTATGTTGTGGTAGACAACGGTATGGGTGAGAAGAGTCAGACCAAAATCCCAGTTAATGTTCTTCGGTATATCCCAATCATACCAAGACTTCAATGTCTTTTCATGGTCGAAGAGACGGCCAGACAGATGACGTGGCACAAATTGGGCAAAAGAATCGAACTAGATGCAGATGGGAATCCGTTGTTGGGACACAGTTCAGACGCTTTTGCGTGGAAGCACTTCGATGCATTACATATGGACAAAGCGGCAGATCCAAGGCATCCTCGAGTCGCCATCAGCACAGATGGGTTCAATGTGTTTGGTATGATGGCAACCCAATACAGTTGTTGGCCTGTATTTGTCATTCCACTCAATCTCCCCCCCCGGAGAGATTATGAAAAGAAAGAACATTTTCTAGACGTTGATAATTCTAGGGCCCAACTATCCGGGGAAGAATATGAATGTGTACATGCAGCCGCTTAAGGATGAATTGCAAGAAGCTTGGGATAATGGGATCAAGACATATGACGCCGCTACAAAACAAAACTTCAAAATGCATGTGTGGTACATGTACTCGACGCATGACGTGCCGGCGTATGTGCTATTCGTTGGATGGTGTGTGCATGGAAGGTTCCCGTGCCCCACATGCAAGGCAGCTCTTCAGTTCCGTTGGCTGCAAGCGGGTCGCAAGTATTCTTGCTTCGACTTGCATAGACAGTTCCTGGATCCTGGCCATAAGTTCAGAAAAGACAAGAAGAATTTCATCAAAGGTAGAGTTGTCAAAAACTCTGCACCACCTGCATTGACAGGCCAACAGACCCTGATAGCGGGGACGAGGTGGATGAGGGGGCCACCGTCTACCAGCGTGGGTGTACACGGCTCCCGCCCGTGCCGGCGACCCGCGAGCAGAGGTTGCCGATTAGGCTTGAGTCGTTGAAGTAAGTGCATTTACTCTTTTTAAACCTTTTACCTTCATGTTTCTTCACATATCTAATGCGTTGGCTTTGTCATACTGCAGGGGTTGGATTCACGCCAAGGATGTCCGTAGGCCCAACTCCATCCTTGGTGTGCTTTTACGTTATAACTTCCCGGGGTTTGTCACCTTGCCCGGCGAGGGTCAGCTTCCAGAGTTAGGATTGAAATGGGAGCACTACTTGGCTGCCCCGGCCCCGCCGGAGGAGATGATCGACGATGTGTTGTGCCACATGAGGGCCGACATGGTGATCCGAAAGTTCTGGGTAATTTCTCCTTTACACAATTAAAAATCAATAATAGCTATTTATTGTACTAATTAGTGTTGTCTCGTTTGATTGCAGACCTTCTACAGGTGTGAGGAGGGATATGAGGAGGTCGCGGCAAATCTTATCGATTACGAGTGCAGGTGCCTACTACAGAACTTACGGCACGAGGCTCGGGTACACGCTGTTCGAGACTACTACGCCTCGCGGCGTATTAAGAAGGACAAGTCATCGTCCCGCCGAAAGTTTCTGGACAAGGAGCAGTACATGAAGGTAATTATCTATTCTTAAGGCCTTGTACTTAGTTTCCTTGCTTTGATTCGTAGGCGTAGCTCTCAAATTTCTTAAGGCCTTGTACTTAGTTTCTTTGCCGGAGTTTATTCGGCCCAAAATTTTGCCATCCGCTGACGGACGGCAAAGGTCTTTGCCGTCTCTGGTTGTGCCTTTGCCGTCTGCCCTGGCGGACGGTAAAGAACCCGATTCCTGTAGTGGTTTTGTCATTTGAGAATTTTTGTGTGCATGTCATTTTTGCCATGATGCCCTTTTGCTTATTTTGTGTGAATTAATCCATGCATGATATGAAATAATTTTGAACATGAGATATGCCCTTGGACATGTGTGCTAGGCCCTGGTAATTTTGGTTGCTATGGAAATCCATGTTTAGGTGTTATTTTCTTGTTGCCAACATGCTATAAATAGTAGCTGTTTTGAGAAGCTAAAATATTTCTCTGTCTCAAAACTGTTATTTTGTTGCCATGTTGCCATGTGAATTGCTATTGATCTAGGAGTCTTTTGTGGTTGCTCCCAAGGAGTCTTTTGTTAAGCATGTTGTTGTCTACCAGGTTGTCTCTTTTGATGCCATGTATATGATTTGCATCATAGTTATATTCATTGTCCAACATGACAATCTGTTAAAAACTGCTGCTCATGTCTACCCTAATTTTCACTAAGTCTAAGAATCTGTTTTCTTCAATATGCCATGTTCTGTTGATGGTAGCCATGATTCTATGCATAATTAGACCTTGCCACCATGGTATGAATTGTAGTGCATCTATCCAATACCATGTTGTAGATTTTCATGCCATAATATGACCTGTAGCATTTAGTTTTATTGCTGCCAATATGCCTCCGTGATAAAACTGCTCTATTAAAACTGTTATTTTCACTAAGTCCTAATCTCTTATATTTTATTGCCATGTAGTGAGCTTCCTACCATGTAATTCATGACTCTTTTGAGTATGATATGTGAATATGAAATGAAGTGTGTGTTATATACTACATTTAAGATGCCTAGATAGTGTAGTTTCATTATGCTTCACCTCTTTCCATGTTTAACAACATTTAATATTGTTGAGTACCTAAACGAGAGTTAACTAAGTAATTCAAATGTGGGGTTTCGTCAATATCCAACTCGTTGCATATTGAGCTTCACTTAATGTGTAGTATTTGTTTGTGAGATTGCCATGCCTCGCATAACTAAGCCGGACATGCATCATTTTTGTTTGCGCATCATGTCATGCATATGTTGTGGTGTTGATCATGTTTTGATTGTTTTTTTCGGATTGCCTCTTCTCGATAGAGTTCCGAAAGCGTTCAGAGTGTGAGGATTCGTTCGACTGCGTTGGCTCGTCTTCTTCATGGATTCGTTCTTCTTCCAAGCGGGATCTCAGGCAAGATGATCATTTCCCTGGATACCATTACTATCATTGCCATGCTAGTTGTCTCATTTTTATCGCTTGTCTCGCTACTTACCACTTGTTTGTCAAGCCTCCCAAAATGCCATGATAAGCCTCTAACCCTCCACATCCCAGCAAACCCTTGTTTGGCTATGTTATCGCTTGCTCAACCCTTCTTATAGCATTGCTAGTTGTAGGTGCAAGTTGTTTCCATGTGAACATGGATATTTTTGACCTATCACAATATTATTGCAATTTAATTTAACGCACATATACACTTGGTAAAAGGTGGAAGGCTTGGCCTTTTGCTGGGTGTTTTGTTCCACTTTTGCCGCCCTAGTTACTTGTGTACCGGTGTTATGTTCCATATTGAGCGCTCCTAACATGCTCGGGGTTGTTATGGGGACCCCCTTGATTTTTGTTTTAGGATAAAACTCTTCTGGCAAGGCCCAACATTGGTACTATATTGACCCAACATAATAATACTGAACACCGTTACTAAAGCATAGGGCATCATGAACCCGAGGAGTTAATTTAACAAAATACAGGGGGGGCAATGCTGATGGTGTTGGTCCCAAATGGGCAGATTGCGGGGCCACCGTAGGGAAACTCGGGGTTTGTTTTGACTCCTAGTGTGACCCATCCGGTTCTGCCCTGAGAACGAGATACGTGGCTCCTATCGGGATTGTCGGCACGTCGGGCGGCCTTGCTGGATTTGTTCTACCTTTCTCGAATATCTTGTGCGCGGGATTTCGACGACACTTCGGCCTATCTCGAAGTTGAGATTTTCCATCGGGATTCCGCAAATACTACGGGTGATTCCGCGGTTGAGGAATTCCAACGCGGCGTGTGGTTAGTTTGTGATGGATGAGTTGGAGCACCCCTGCAGGGTTAAATCTTTCGGAAAGCCGTGCCCGCGGTTACGTGGCAACTTGGAAACTTTGTTTAACACCCGGTCATAGCAAACTTAAAGTAAAGTCAAATAAAATACACCAACCGTGTGCGTAACTATGACTGTCTCTTCTCGTGATTTCTGAACCGAGAGAGAGCACGGTGGGGTTATGTTTGTTCGTAAGTAGGTGTTCAGGATCTCTTAGAGATCATTACAAGTTCACGTCCGTTTATGCGACGATCATCCCATTTTATTCTTGTACTCGTAAGTTAGCCACTCAAATAAATGCTTAGTGCTTGCTGTAGCCTCACAACTTAACCATACCTCACCCATTAAGCTTTAATAGTCTTTATACCCTTGGAAATGAGATTGCTGAGTCCCTGTGGCTCACAGATTACTACAACAATAGTTGCAGGTACATGTAATGTGATGCTTTGATGTGAGAGCGATGCTTTTTTGATTTGGAGTTCTTCTTCTTCTTCATCGATCTAGGATGGGTTCCAGGACGGCAACCTGGGATAGCAAGGATTGATGTCATTTTATCGTTTGATTTCGTCCATAGTCAGACCCTGCTCTTCTGTATGATGATTGTTTATGTTGTTGTATTGATGTGATCTTGATTTAGCTTGTGGCGAGTGTAAGCAAATTCCATATACTCATCTCTTCTTTACATGTACTTGTAATGATATCCATTCTTGCGAAACGACGAGATGCGCTTCTATCCCTGTCGAGGCCCTCGTGCCAAAATAAGGATAGGATCGCATCTTGGGCATGACATTTGGCATGGGTAGAAGAGATTGATTGGATGGAAAGCAACTTGGGGAGGCTAGAAATCAAGATCCATTTGGTTGGAGTGGATGATCTTGACCTCAACACAAGGGTAGGTGGTTCTCTCTCAGAAAATTGGATATGGCACGTGGGTATATGGTCTGATTGCTTCTCTTGTGAGTGAGAGGTGGTGGAGGGGTATATATACGTATATCCAAAAATCCAACCGTTACAACATTATTTGCCAACTCGGTGAAACAGAAGTGAAAACTTGGTTGCACCGACAAGTGCCAAATGTGGCAACTTTGGCCTTTTCGGTGAGACCGATATAGGAATCTCTGTGGTACCGATATGGGTGACCTAGGCAGTTACCAAAACTCGGTTTCACTGATTCTTAAAACTCGGAAGTTCCGATTCTAAAAATTGGTTAACAGAAAGTTGGTCACTGGTTTCGGTTGCACCGAATGGACTGTTGGTAGTACCGATGCTAGGGTTTGGCTAGGGTTTTGTGTGGTGTAAAACTCGGTGGATCCGAATGGGAAATGTTGGTGTGACCGAATTTTGACTTTTGGCTTTGGACAGAAGATTTGTGTGGGAAAGTGGGTGAGTATTTTTGCTGGCTAATCTCTAAGCACTTGAGCAACCAGATCATCATATTTACCTCATCCCCTTTTAATAGTATTGGCTTTCCTAAGGACTCACAAGTGATTTCTCACAAAATGTAAAATGTAGAGTCCTCATTCTTGAAGCATGTCCAATCCTATTCCTTCCTTTCCTTGGTGAGGTTCTCCACACAATCCTTTAGCCATCCCATCACTGAACTTTTTCCTGAGATACACTTGGTGGAAACATTAGTCAATGAAATATTTGTTGTTATTAATTACCAAAACCACCTAGGGAGAAGTTGTGCTTTCAATCTCCCCTTTTTTGTTAATTGATGACAACATATAGATCAAAGCTTCGATAATAGATATAATCAATAAATAGCATTGTCGCTTTGTGAAGTATGTGATAAGCAAGAGCTCCCCCTAAATTTGTGCATTATTTTAAATTTGCGTTTGAATGCAAATGCACAATCAATTAGGATCACGGGTCACTATTCCATGTCACATACAACTTGGTGGTGCGCAAAATTAATATGAGTGAATTTCATAAGCACATCACACCAAACAAGTGAATGATCATCTCATAGATATATCACAAAGATAGGAAATAGAAGCGTCAACAAGCAAATTATATGATCAAACACAACTGAGTGTAAACAAACGAGCGATAAACCAAATGTTTTTAAAATGCAGAGAGGAACCAAAATGCAACACACTCTCTCTCGAAGCCCTATGATCTATAACCTCTCCCCCTTTGGCAACAAGTTACCAAAAAGTTCAAAGCTCTAGAGCTAATCATCTCTCTGGGCATGGTCTCCTCCATGAGACGATGAAGCTGCTGCTGTGGCTGTCGAAGGAGTCAAGAGAAGAGCATCCGCAAATGCTTCAGCTGAAGTCCTCTGAGGTGGTGGAGTAGACACTGGAGGTGCAGGAGGAACTGATGGAGCTATGGCAGGTGCTGATGAGGTAGGCCTCGTCTCTGGAGCTGGCACAGTAGGAGTCCTGGACTGGGTCTTGAACTGAGTGTTGGTCCTGAGAGGTGTACTTTCATCATCAGAAGAAGAATGAGGGCTAGGCACTGCATCCACTTCCTTCTTGAGCTCATCCACAGTCGTCGTCAGCTCATCCACCTTGTTGTTCAACGTAGTGAACTTATCTTCCACTATCCTCTCAAGGCTTTCTTGGTTCAGCAAGATGTTCTTGATGTCCTTCTGCATACCCTGGATGGTGCTAATGAGAAGATCCATTTGCTCACTCTTAGTCCTTGGAACCTGAGCACTAGTGGCTCTAGCTGCCTCTACCTCTGCCTGTGCAGTAGATGAAGTGGGATGACTGGGATCCATCACCACAACATTATCCTCAAAGTTTGCCTGAAGTGGCATATGAGGACGATAAAGTGCATATACATTCTTCTCCATCTTGGAGTTGATGAGGATCTGAATGTAAGGAGCATATCCACAAGATTGTTTCTGATCAGCAGTTGTTCTCTGGACTGTCTCAGATATCAAGTCCATCACTCTAAACCTGGTGTGGGTGTCTATGTGGTGCAGCATGTTAATGGAGTACCCCCTGATCATCTTATCATCTCTAGACTTGGGCATCAAAGTATACCTCAAGATAGTGTTGGTAGTGGGTAGTCCTGCCTGCAGATAGTAGACAGATCCAAACTTGTGTGTCTTCACATATTCAGCAGGGATCGTGTTGTACATATTGGCCATGGTATTATGATTCATCTTGGCATCAGAATAAACGTCAAGATCTCCCTCTTGTACATGTGTGGCTCCTAAGATGGTAGCCCACTCATCAACAGTTGATTGGTGCCCGAGTCCCTCAGTCATCCATATGATGCGGCCATCTGGATAGAAATGAGCAGTGGAGTAGAACTGCATGATCATCTCATCATTCCAGGCAGTGAACTCTATCCCAACAAAGTTCTCAATATCAATGCATCTGAAGCTGTCATGCACACTGGGGAAATAGTCTTCATTCTCCTTGATGTAGGCCCAGCCACCATACCTCATGTCACTGACAGCTGGGCTCTTGTCCAGAAGGACAGTCTCATAGAAATCCCGTTGTTCCTTGGTGTAGAATCTGTCATCTACATCAGTCTTTCTCCTGGAGTGTCGGGCCATTGGGACAGGGGGTACCCAGGCCCATCTCCTGGGGCCCACGTCATGACACAGGGCCTGGGCCCGGAGCAACTCACCCCAACGACGCCGCAAAGAAGGGCTTCATGAGGGCCCACGCCTCATGAGGCGGCCCACCGAAGGCTCCCCTGTCGGCCCCGAAGGAGGACTCGTGAGGTCGCCACTTGGGAAGCCCCCGCGAGACGCAAGTCCCTAGCGGCCCGGCGGGGGCGCGTGGCCTGACCTGCTCCCAGGGCGGTGTGCACTCTACCCAGCGTCATCCGGGTCCGCAGCAGGAAAGCTTTCCTCTCTGGTGCTAAGGGAGCAGGGCCAGCTCGCCGGTTCCCGAAGAGGTGCCCAAAGGTTTCCCTTTTGGTGCTAGACGGTCAAAGATGGTGTTCGCCAAGATGGAGTTCATCCCAGAGCCCACCAGTGTGTCATGGAGGGAGGCTTTGGCACGCGGAAACCACTTTTGTTAGGATAGACCGCAGGTCGTCTCCCTTTCAAACCGGCGTTTGTGGCAACCCATCCCGCCGGATATTTTCGTGGAAGAGGGCCTTGGCAAGGTATAAAGGGAGGAGGCAACAATCGTAGAGGAAACATTGCATTCATTCGCTACCACTATGCAATTCAGACAAGCAGGAGTAGGGTTTTACACCGCGAGGTGGCCCGAACCTGGGAAGATCATGTGTTCATCGTTCCTTCCCGCCCCCCCCCCCCCACAAGCTCAAGCACACCGCAGCATTGCCGTAGGATAGGGAGAGTGAGCGAGGATGAAGAGCTGGTGCACTCTAGAGTACTAACCTCTCTTGGGTCCCCAGAGCCCCGATTCTGACATTTGGCGCGCCCGGTAGGGGTGCACCGCCACTCTTCAGCTCCATTTCGGCTCCGTCCTCGCCGACCACTGGCCGAAGCCCGTCGAGTGCGTGCAGAGCGCCGAGCGGCTCGCATCGTACAGACCGCGCCTGTGGGTCGTGACGGCCACCACCACTCTGCCGGTGCCGAAACCGCCTGTGCGTGAGCAGCAAGACTCCTCCATGCACCCTTCCGTGCAGAGGGACGGCCGCAGCGCCACATCCTCCTCCTCCCACGCTCGCCTCGAGCATGTGAACGTGCAGTCCGCGTTGCTCATGGCGCGCGAACTGCTCCGCTACCACCCAGCAGACGCCGGCTACGACGCGTGGCTAGGCCGGATCACCGAGCTTGTCACCGCTGCCGGAGAAGCCCTGGTGCCCTCTCGCTTGCTTTTTCCCCCACCGTCTCGAGCCGGGGACATGGCGCATGGAGCGCCGCCGCCACCTCCACTGGGTGACGAGCCGGCCGAGCCTCGTCGTGACGCACACCCACGCGACCCGCCCCACGAGGTGCCTCCGCCAGCACAGGACGAAGCGAGCTGCCAGATGGTCCGTCATGCACCACCAGACACACAGGTGATCCTCGAGCAAGAGCGCCAGCGCAAAGACATGATCGTCCAGGACGTCGCGGCCGCAGGACGCCAGAACCAAGCCGTCCTCGCGCATGGCATCCTCACCAGCACACTAGGCTGCCGGGCATTCACTCGCGAGCTGCGGAGGGTGGTTTGGCCTGTCAAGTTCAAGCCTGAGATGCCCCCGCGATACTATGGGGGCCCTGACCCCACGGAGTTCCTCCAGTTCTATGTGCTAAGCATCGAGGCGGCGAACGGCGACGACAAGGTCATGGCGAACTGGTTCCTCATGGCCCTCAAGGATGGCGCACGTTCCTGGCTCATGAACCTGCCCAAGGAGTCAATTTCTTCTTGGCGCAAGCTTTGTGAGCTGTTCGTCGCCAATTTCAAGGGCACGCATGATCGCCCGCTCTCCGTCAACGATCTGCAACACGTGAAGTAGCGCCCCGGAGAGACCTTGCGCAAGTACATCCAACGCTTCAGCCAGGTGCGCAACAAGACCCCGCGTGCCACAGACGAAGCTATCAACATGGCGTTCACCAGTGGCGTCAAGGATGTCCGGATGTGTGAAAAGCTCGCCATCAATGACGGACTCAGCTCAGCTCTGTAGCTCTTCAACCTCGCTGACAAATGCGCCAAGGCTGAGGAGGATTGCCTCCTCATCCACGCTGACACCGACGCTGCGCCGGACGATGGTAAGGCAAAGGCCAAGGAGGTGAAATGCAAAGGCCCGACCGTTCAGGCGGCGGAGCCAGAGCAAAAGCGTGGCCGCGACCGCGACGCGCCCAAGAAGGACCGTCGCCCATTCTGCATCTACAACGACTTGCACATGCACAACACCAAGGACTGCCAGGAGCTCAAGTCCCTCTGCGACGAGCGCGTGGGGCGACGTCCGAAACGCAGTGATCATAGCACAGGCCGCAGAGGCGGCCATGGCGGAGGCAAGTGGGACGGCCGCAACGGCAACCCTTGCCAAGGCTGGCGCGAGCAGACTCACGAGGACAAGTGGCGTGGACGGCCTCGCGAGGTGCGCCCTCAGGACAATGCGGCTCTCCCGCCGCTGCCCCCACCACCCAGAAGGAATGACGATGACGACGCCCGGCGGGACGAGGGGGCTGGGGGCTACCAGGAGCCTCGCACGATAGCCTACATCCTTGGTGGAGCCCACCCCCAGCGTCCAACAACCTGTTCAAGCAGTTCTCCCACGAGATGAACGCGGCCCTCTGAAAGCCGGAGGCCACTCGGCCCCTCAAGTGGTCGCAGTACGCCATCTCCTTTGACGCTAGGGATGGCGTCAAGTCCACCGCAGCCACCGGTGCGCTCCCGATGCTACGCACCCCCACCATCAGCAACGTCATGGTCACCAAGACCCTCATCGATGGGGGCGCGGGCCTCGACATGCTCTCCGTGGAAACCTTCGAGACGCTTCAAGTGCCTTACGATCAGTTGACTCCGATGAGGCCGTTCTCGGGGGTGATGGAAGGCTCCACCGTCCCCCTGGGGCAGGTCCGCCTCCCGGTCACCTTCGGCTCGCGTGACAACTATCACACCGAGCTCATCGACTTCGATGTGGTGCACATCGGCGTTCCGTACAACGCCATCCTGGGCTACCCGGCGCTGGCCAAGTTCATGGCGGCGACTCATCACGACTACAACGTCCTCAAGATGCCGGGCTGCCGTGGCGTCATCACCATCTCCTGCGACGAGAAGGATGCGGCCTGCTCCCTTGAGCATGCCTCCAAAGCAGCTGCGACCGAGCATTCCGATGACGAGGAAATGCCAAGCCCTGCGAGGCCGAGTGCCCGAAGAAGAGGCAACTAATGCCCGCCCTAGGCCAGCCTGAGGCAAGGAGTACGGCGCCCAGCGGCAGCGTCGCAAACCTTGTGCCCGTCGCCGGCGCTTGCCTCTCTCCAGCATAGGAAGGCGCGCCCGGCACCTCCCGCTGGCCGGGCATGGGGGCTTTCATATGGAAGGCCTCTGACCTTACCCGTGTGACGAGGGGGTGTGCTTGGGCACCACTTGGAGGCATGCTTCCACACGCGCTCCCGCGAACAGAGGGAGTAGCTCCAGGCACCGGGGGCGCAGGAGTTCATCGCCCGGGAAATCGGTAGGCTGCAGGAAGCTCGAGCAATGCGCGGGCAGCCTTCATTGGTGCGGCCAGCCGGGTACGCATGTGCGTCGACATAGCGGGGCTCAATGACGCTAGTTCGAGGGGCCTCTTCCTGCCTCCGCAGGCCGGGTAAGGCCAGGGCGGCGCCGGCGGCCACGCACACGTGCCCTTCGGCCTGAGGAATGTTGGCACCACCTACCAAAGACTCATGTGGCCCGCGATGGTGCCTCGCAAGGCACCGGCTCCTCGGTGGCCCCCAAGGACTCGGGGGTCACCTGGTCCCTAAGGGATGGACTCCCGCGACACGCTTCATCAAGCCGCTGGCCGCTCCTGCAACAACACACTCGCCATGTGACTTTTTGGTCATTTAAAATTGAGGGCGGCCTTCGGGCTGCGTTATCCTCGAGCGGGCAAGGGTTCCCCCCTTGTGGCCTCCGCAACTTTGTGGTCGTGTAGCGAACTTGGCTGTCCTTTAATAAATTCGCGATGCTTGCTTTAGTCTTGCGCCTGGTGCCTCGTCACCGCCTGCATTAGCCGCACCTTCGCGACTCTTCCTTTCGGCCGTTTCATGATCGGGACAGGACACGACATCTGTGCTCGGGTTCGTCCCTGCAGCGTTTAAAAATCCAAATGATCAAGCTCTGCCTCGCGGGCTAGCCCCCGTGCGCATCACCTCACATGGTCCTTAGTGTCTGGCCCTTCTCATGGAACCACCATAGGGAGACAAACGATGGCGCTACTCGATATTGCATAACTGCCAGTGAGGTGTTTCGCCACCTCGGGTGCCATGCTTCAGGCATTTCCTCCTTTGATCATCGCATGAGGGAACTTGACACGGCGTCTATGCTCGGGTCCGTCCCTGCAACGTCGCTAAACCCGACTAACCGAGCTCTGTCTGGCGGGCCAGGCCCGCACACGTCACCTCACTAGGTCCTCGGTGTCCAACCCCTTCATATGGTGGCCTCAGGAAGACCGCCCGACGCGTGTCACCCCCGTAACCCAGGATTGCATAAGGGCACAGCTGCCTTGAATGGACTAGGCGCAAAATGCCTGAAGATGGAGGAAGGAATTCCTGAGCCTAGTGCTTGGAATGTCCGACCCCTCCTTATCGCTGCCCGTGACCCTCTCACGTAATAATGAGGTTGGGGCTGTACACGTCCCGGAGCCCCCTGGAGCGCCGCCCCGTGGCCTCAGTAGGGCTCCCGCCCACGCGCAAGTGGAAGCCCCATGCTCTACGCTAGCGGAGTGACTGTCAAACCGTGACTATGCCCACGCCCAGTGCAAGCCCCATCCTCCGCCGGTCGGGGGCTGGGCCCCATGCTCCATCACTAACCAGTTCTACCTTGGGCCTCGTGCGAGCGGGGCCTGGGCATGGCCCCATGCTCCAGCAGCCTGTGCCTGTGCTCGCGGGCTTACCCCGTGAACGTCACCCCACTAAGGCCCTTGGTGCCTAGTCTCCTCACGCAACGCCCAGCCACAAACTGGCTAGAGTGTGTTTCCTCTTGAAGGTCGCTCGTACGTCAAGGGGGGGGGGGCTCTTGGGCATCGTGCCTCAGAAGCCTTCACTAGTTCCCGAAGCCCCTCACCTCTTGGCCTTGTCTAGGCATCGTGACCTGACTGCCCAGCGATGGTTGAGAAATGTGCGGGACTGGGCCCTGTCGACGTAGAGCACAAAGGCAAGCCTTGCTCGTACGTTAAGGGGGGCTCTTGAGCATCGCGCCTCAGGAGCCTTCACTAGTTCCCGAAGCCCCTCACCTCCTGGCCGTGTCTAGGCATCGCGACTTGACAGCCCAACGACGGTTGAGAAATGCGCGGGACTGGGCCCTGCCGACGCAGAGCATAAATGCAAGCTAGAGGAAAACCAGGCATGAAAGGAAAGCCCGCGGATAGCTGGCGGTCATTACACGCTCATGACGTTCAAATACATAAAAAACATTGTCTCACACTGCCGCGAGGCGGATTCAGTCTTGCAGGTCAGCGAAAGGACTGTCGGCACTGCCGTCGTCGCAGGTGTTGCAGATGAACTTCTCGAGAAGCATGCTCACAGGGCCCTCCATGGCTGCCTCCAGGCAGTCGCGAGACTCTTCAGGGACGGGGCCCATCACCTCATCGAAGTTGAAGTTCGGGTCGTGGAGAAGAAGATGGCAGAAAACCCAGGTCGCCGCCACGGAGAATAGGTCTCGGCATTCTTCCTCCAGGAAGCCGTCCACCTTACGCGCCGCATCCTCGAGCTCCCCCATGAGCTTGGCAGAAAGCTTGACGAAACCGGCATCATGGGTGGCGAGAGGGGCATCAAAGCCTCCCCTGCACAAGGATTGGAAAGCTTTGCGAGCCCGGAGCTCAAGAGAAGAAAAGGCAACGCTATCCACCGCTGCTTTCGCGTTGGCGTCAGCCTGGATCTTCTTCTCCCTGGCGTCCAGTGCGGTGTCCGCCTCGGAGACGCGCTTCGCGTGGGCTTCCTGGGCTTTGATCATCGCGCACTGCAATGCCTCCAGGTGCTCGCGTTCCGCGGCTTTCTTTGCCGCCACCCTCACCAGCTCAGCGTCGCGATCGGCGAGCCGCGCTTCGCGAGTCCCGCGGCTGCCTTCTCGCAGCTGGAGCTCCTGGGCCCGTGTGTCCTGCTCGTCCCAGAGCGCCTTCAGGTTGGCCTCTGCTTCCCCATAGTGTTTGGTGGCCTCTGCTTCCCCATAGTGTTTGGTGGCCTCTGCTTTCTCAGCAAGGGCACCCTCGCAGGCTGCCTTTGCTTCGACGACAGCCTTCTCGCTCTCTGCAAGGGCAGCGGAGAGCAGCTATAGCAAGATGGCAGGCTCCGGGCGCTCCCCAGAAAGGTGCGCTTCGGCATCCCGGGAGGTCTCCAAAAACCGATCGAGCGCAGCTCGTGCGCCGGAATGGACCTCTTGCCCGAGCGGGGCATGGTGGCTCGCAAGCACGAGAGTCAGGCGGGGTGCCAGTACTTTAGCGCTGGTCGCCGCCCCAATTGAAAGGGCCCCAGTGTTCCCTGCCTGGGGCACCAAGGGCTCTAGCTTTTCCTCAGTAGTCGCCCCTCGTGGTGCGTCGGGCACCGCTGCTGCATCAGCTTCCTCGGCCCCAGAGGCAAGCTCGGTTCGGGATGGCCCCTGGATATCCCCCACACCATGCTCAGCTATGGGAGAAGGGACACTTGAAGGGAGCTGCCGCGCCAGCTCCGGCTCCATCGGCAGAGGGCTATAGCTACAAAGGGGGACGCCGGGGGCTGGCCCGCCGCAAGCTTAGTGATCGGTCCCCCTGGCTGCGTAGAAGAGAAGTTGGGCATCACCGCGCCCCCCGCACGCCTTGGTGCGGCGTCGGCCTGGCGCAGGGTTCCCCCGCGTCCCCAAGATTGCGACACAGCGTCGACATCGCCTTCGGGGGCGCACATCACCTTCGCCTCGGCGTGAGACTTCTTCCTCTTCCCACAGCCGACTCGGCGCGTGCGCGGACGAAGAATTAGCATGAGCAAGCGGTTCACATGCGCAAGGTGTAAGCGCAAGATCGGGCACTTACTCGTCCTCGGCGGCCCACTTCCGCTTCTTTTCGGCGACAGGACGCATGCCACCGCAGCTCTCGGGCACCCCCTTGGGAACGCCGGGAGAACGCATGGCGTGATCTCTGGCGGATCCGGTCGGGCCAGACTTCTCCATAGGGGCCTGGGGGGACCCTCGAAGAAGAGCGGCGGCTTCGGGAGCATTCGCCGCCCCGCCGGCACCCGATGCCTGGGAGCCAACCGAGTTGGCCCTCGCTGCCACAACCGGGCCGAAAGGCCGAGGGGGCACTGCTAGAGGCGACACGGCGTCATCGTCATCGTCATCCTCGAAGCCGTGCAGGACCGGTGATGGCTTGGTAGTAGCCCCCGGCCGGCCTCCTGCTCCTCCTCTTCCCCGACGGTCTCCTCAGAGTCTTTGCTGCCGCTGTCTTTGGCGGAGGACGACGCCTTAGGGGGGGAGTTCCCCCACGACCCTTCGTTCCCGCTCAGCACGGGTCCCCACTCGTTGAAGACGGGCATGAGAGTAACTAGATCCTCCCGGTTGTCCTGGATGTACAGAGGGCCTGCGGCCTCAGGAGGATCGCCGGGCATGGAGCCAAGCAGGGCCATGACGGCCCCTACAAATTCGGCGCACGGCAGACCGCCGGGATGCAAGCTCATCGGGTCCCGCATGCCCTCGTACTCCCACATGGGCCACGAGTGCGCCGGGAGCGGCGCGATGTGCTGCCCCAAGAACTCCTTGACGATTATCGCCCCTGACTGCGGGGTGTCCCCATGCAAGGCAATCCGCTCTGGACTGTCCACGGCCCCAGGGTCGGAGAGCAGCACGTGGCTCCATCCCGCGTGGTGCACCGTAAGGGCAGTAGGGATCCCCGAGAGCGGGTGGACTTGGTGGGCATCCAAGTAAACCCAGCACTGCCGGTAGCCCTCCACCTTCTTCCCGGCCTTCAGGCGGGTGCTGGCGCCTTTGACGTCGACGAAGGAGACGCATGCTGAGAGCTAGTCCCGGGCAGTGAACCGGAGGCTGAAGAAGTGGAGGAAGAGTGTAGCCGAGGGCCTCACACCCACGAAGGCTTCGTAGTAAAAAACCGAAGATAGGCAGGAGGAGAATCAAATTTGGTTGGAGGTGCAAGGCGTGAATCTAATAGTGGGTGAGGATGGCGTAGAAGAACTCGGAGAATGGCGGGACCAACCCGACTTAGACGTTGTGGAGGAAGAAGGCATGTGTGGACGCCCCCAGGCTGCTCCGCGCCACTGCACCCGGGGAGATCACGGTTTCCTTCCACTCATTCCGGTTGCCCGCAGTCAGCGGGCGCACCGAGTCCACGTCCCCTTCCTTGGCGATGGAGGAGCGCAGGAGAGTTGCCCCGATCTCCTGGGGGCTCGCGGCCAGAACCTTGGACTTCGCTTTCTTCCCATCGGGCTCCATCAGGACAACGGGCGGTGAACGAGAGAGGGAGAAGGGCACCTTGCTCGAGGTTAGATCTGGCGGAGTCTCAGGCAGAGGAAGGGGGCACAACAAGACAGGCACCGAGCGAGGGAAGGTAACGATAACCCAGCGCCGCTGGTCGCCTTTATGCTAACCCTGGCAATTGTCGAGGCATCACATGGAGGTAGGAGGCGCCCCGCGTCCCGGTGCACGCCACGCGTCGCGACTGGCCCGCAGGTGGTTAGAGCCCGTACCGCTTCGCCCCTCCAACTGGCAGGGACACGCGTGCTGCAGGCTCGGGGGCTACTGTCAGGCCATTGGGACAGGGGGTACCCAAGCCTGTCTGCCTGGGTCCCACATCACGACACGGGGCCTGGGCCCGGAACAACTCACCCCAACGGCGTCGCAAAGAAGGGCTTCATGGGGGCCCCTGCCTCATGAGGCGACCCACCGGAGGCTCCCATGTCGGCCCCCGAAGGAGGCCTCATCAGGTCGCATCTTGGGGAGCCCTGCGAGATGCAAGTCCCCAGGGTCTCGGCGCGGGCGCGCGGCCTGACCTGCTCCCGAGGCTGTGCGCACTCTATCCGCGTCATCTGGGTCCGCGGCAGGAAAGCTTTCCTCTTTGGTGCTAAGGAAGCAGGGCCAGCTCGCCGGTTCCCGAAGCGGCGCCCAAAGATTTCCCTTTTGGTGCTAGACGGTCAAAGATGGGGCTCGTCAAGACGAAGGTCATCCCCGAGCCCACCAGCGCGTCATGGAGGGAGGCTTTGGCAGGCGGAGACCACTTTTGTCAGGATAGACCGCAGGTCGTGTCCCCTTTCAAACCGGCGTTTGTGGCAACCCTTCCCGCCAGATATTTTCGTGGAAGAGGGTCAAGGCCAGGTATAAAGGGAGGAGACAACAATCATAGAGGACACATTGTATTCATTCGCTACCACTACGCAATTCATACAAGCAGGAGTAGGGTTTTACACCGCGAGGTGGCCCGAACCAGGGTAGATCGTGTGTTCATCGTTCCTTCCCCCCCCCAAGCTCAAGCACGCCGGAGCATCACCGTAGGATAGGGAGAGTGAGCGAGGTTGAAGAGTCGGTGCACCCCAGAGTTCAAACCTCTCAAGGGTCCCCGGAGCCCCGATTCCGACATGGAGGCATATGGATCATTGGCTCTCCACATCCTCAGTCCTAAATCCTTTCTCTTCTTCATATCTTCGGCCACGGGTTGAGCATCATTGTGTACTGGAAAATGTGGTCTTAGCTTCCTCAAAACCGTAATGTCATCCTCTTCTTCCATGGTGGAAGATCTCTTGTTCTTTGCTGCAAGAGGAATGTCCCTAGTAGTCTTCTTAGACTTAGAAGTTGCTCGCTTCTTGGGTGCAGACTGCTTGCTCTTTGATGGAGCTTCCTTGGGCATAACATCTGCAAGCATTTTCTTCTTCTTGGGAGGAGGAGCTTTGGCAGCTGTTTCTTCTTCCTCTTCCTCTTACTCTTCATCAAGGTACTCTAGAGTAGAGGGGTGAATAGTAGCTTTGACATATCTAGTCCTTTCCCTCTTCTTCTTTCCTGCCTTCTTAGGCATAGAGCTCTTGGAAGGCTCAACAAATAGTGATGTGTTTGCCCTGGCACTCGCAGGTGCTCTCATTGCTTCAGAGCTAGCATACTCTTTCCTTACTGGCCTCTTAGCAGAAGTTGCCTCTGTAGCAGATTTCTTGGTAGCCCTCTCTTTCTTGTCATGCTGCTTCTTGGCTAGCACTTCCTCTGGCACAAAGTCTGAATCCTCTTCATCAAAATTCAACATTCTCCTTGCCCTGGTGACAGCCTTGGGCAGCCCATGAGAACTTGGGGTGCCTGGATCTTCTAAGAAGAAGAACTGGCATGTGGGCTTGTGCCTGAACTCATGTCAACTTCCCTCTCCCTGAAGTCATTCTGGCTATCATCAGACCCTGACATTCTGACCCTGCGAATAGAATATAGAAGAGCAGAGGGGTTGAGAATCACAACACATAGAAGGTTTTAGCAAATTTTAACTCAGAATCTTAAGTTTAATTTTTTGCAAAAAGGATTTTGGTTCCACCGAGTCAAACATTTCAGAGCCACCGAGACATACAACTTCCTTAACAGAGACTTGGCAGCTTCTTTGGTTTCACTAAAAATATCTACTTGGTCTCACCCAAGATGTTCTCAGTAGCCCTAAAACCAAAATCGGTAGAACCGATTTTTCTGACTCGATGACAACGAGATTCGATTTGCGGACGGTTAAACCTAAAAATTCATCATTCTCTAATCTAATGGAATTTCTCGAGGATGGAACTTGTTCACACAATGGGAAGAAGATGGAAATTAATCTTTTGCAAATGAATTGGACGAGGAGTGCAAAGATTCGAGGCATTACCCTAACTTGGCGATGACCTCCTACGGCGGCGATGGCGGATGCGATTGCTGTCGACGGCGAGCATCTCCGGTGGTGCAGACGCACGGGAGCAAGGGAAAAGTCCGAAGAAGTTGGAGCGGTAGGTAGGGTTTTGCGAGGACCATGAGTTTGAACAAGTAATTTCCAAAACCGCTTACGCTGAGTATATATATCCCATAGCTATCGGTGACACCGGTTCTAAAATATCGGTGACATCGAGTTCCTCTACTGTAAGTTGACAGGGAAACTCGGTGAAGCCGAGATTATGGAATCAGTGCTACCGAGATTCATAAAACCAGATCAACCCTAGGCTTCGGTGGAAACAAGATTTTGAGGTTGGTTACACCGAGATGACACTGGGGAGGTTTTGTAAATCAGCTCTTAAAGAAACGGAACTCCGAGTGCTCCTCACACAGAGGGTTCGAGAAGTGCTTGCTCAAATTATGTGATGAAGCATGAATAGAATTTGAGACGTGAAAGCATAGATAGCTAGAGGGAGGTACTTAAGCATTCTTGTATATCCAAGTGGCCAAAGAAAAATGAAAGCTAAATAACAACAATTGGATTCCTCGAATGAGAAAAGATATGCATACCAATATGCTCACACAATAAATTGTCAAATGAAATAGGGAAAACATGCAAAACCACTCTAGTATCTACCAAGCACTTCGGCGATGATGGAGTCATCTATATATGAGTATATTGACTCAGTAGCCAAGTAAGAATACTTGATCATAGGTCATACTCATCGTTTAAGCACAAGTGGGGTTGCCACTTTCACATAAAGCATTTAATGTGTTCACATATTTAAGAGATGCTTTAACTTAATTCATAGAGTAAAGCTCCCCCTTGATGTGACACCCCCCTAAGAGGGATAAACTAACCTTGGGTTTTGTCGTAGAAGACTTCATGTGGGTGAGGTAGTAGTGGGTGCTCATTGTTAATGAAGATCATCTTGAGTTGGCAGCAATCCTCATTGTTTCTTACTCTTCTCACCTACATGGGTTAGTCCCACACAAGATACAAATACAAGGGTATATATGGACATGGAGTGCAATGTATACGTGATGATGTCCATGGATTCATTAATTACCTTGTCCCTTGCTTACCTTTGAGGGAATGTGTGACTCCTTGAACTATTGTATAAAGTTGGAGTTGATTGCAAATAGTCCTTGCCAATAATGGATGTGAGTGAATTTCATTGGCAGAGTCACCCCTCAAGAACATATCTAGTTCTTCTTCTTGGGGACCCACATCAAGTTGATGGGAATCCTGGGAGTTGAAGTAGCACTAGTTGAAGTAGAACTTGGAGTAACCTTGGGAATCCACTTGACCATGGCTTGGGACTCATCTTCATATGTGTCAATCTCCTCTTGAAGCTTGTCCTTGCCCTTGAGCTTGTGGTCTTGTGGTGGAAGGTCATCTTGATCTTTTGTTCCCTTGGGGATAGTATGATCATACTTTTACCTTTGAGGAACAAACTTCGGATTGGGGTATTGACCTTCTTCCCATTCAACTCCATTGGCGTTGAAGTAGCCAATGCCTTGGTTCTTCTGGTATCCTCCATGCTTGCGTACAATCTCCTCGAATTGCTTACATCCGGCAAGACTTTTGTAGATACCATTTGCTATAATCCCTTTCAATAGATCATTTTCTTGCTCAAGTGTAACTTGGATAAGAGAATCATTAGTGGAATCAATAGAACTACTAGAAGCAACATCATTTGATTTATCATTTTTATTGCTACTAGTTGAAGAACCTTTCTTGCCTTTGTTACTAGTTTGCTTAGTTTTAACTTGTGGAATGAATATAGACAAGAGTAGTCGTTTGGCTAGATAAGAAGAAGTCTTCTTTCGGAGATCGTCATTGATAGCTTTAAGAAACGCATGTTCTTGCTCCAAATTGAGCTTCGAAGCGTAGCTTCTCATGAGTTCTTACAAGCTTTCTATGATCTTCTAGAGTAGATTCATAGGCTAACTTAAGAGTGTTTAATTCTTTAGTTAGCCGCTCTATTTCCTTCTTATCATCATCACACGACTTATCTTGATGGGCATGATTATTATCTAGTTCATTTGGACTAATATCACTAGTTTTGTCAAATAGCAAGACATCAACTCCAAGTAAGTCATCCTGATCACTATTAAAGTCAATGTATTCGGGGTGTGATACCTTGGGACCTTTAGCCATGAGTCAACTTCCACTCCCTTCATTTGGTGAATCAAATATGTCACAGGAGTTAGATGAAATGAGAGCAAGTCCGGCAACACCTTCATCTTGACTATAGTCGGTGTCGGACTAATAGCTTCTCTCGGAGTGATTGTCGGATTCGGAGCCGGAAACCCATTCACCAACATGAGCTTGATGTCTTCTTCTTGTGTAGCTCTTGGTGTACTTGTCCTTCTTCTCCGAGTCTTTACTTCTCCTTGAGGGTCTTCGGTTATAACGATCATCTCTACTCCTTCTCTCTCTTCGAGGTGACTCATATCTTGAGCTCTTTCTTCTAGGTGACTCTTCTCTTCTTTTCTGAGGGGTCGTGCACTCATTGGAGTAGTGTCCGATCCTTCCACAATTTTAACAATTCTGGTCACGACTAGATGAACGCTTATCTTCATATCTTGAATTGGAGCTTCTTTCATTGCCTCTACTCTTGTAGATCTTGTTGAATTTCTTGACCATGAGGCTTATCTCTTCATTGGTTGCAAGGTTGCCACTTGATGTAGTGGGTGTGTCACTTGTAGCTTTGTATGCACCGCTTGACTTGGTGTGAAGTTCTTCTTTGTCTTTGAGTGACATCTCATGGGCAACTGTCCTTCCAATGGCTTCCGTAGGCTTGAGATCTTTGAAGTTTGGCATCATTTGGACAATGTGCACACGGTGTCGTACTTCCCATCCAAGGCTCTAAGGATCTTCTTGATGATGAATTTGTCGATCATTTCTTCACTTCCTAAGCCGGCAATCTTATTGGTGATGAGAGCAAGCCTAGAGTACATTTCCGTGACTCCTTCACCATCCTTCATCTTGAACTTGTCAAGTTGACTTTGTAGCACATGCAACTTAGATTCCCTAACGGATTCGGTACCTTCGTGCATATCAACCAAAGTATCCCAAATTTCCTTTGCATTCTCAAGATGGCTAATCTTGTTGAATTCTTCGGGGCATAGGCAGTTGAATAGAATGTCACATGCTTGAGCATTGTATTGCGACATCTTCAATTCTTCTGTGGCGGCTTCACGATCCGGTTCCTTTCCATCACCAAAGAATTCACTTGCAAGCCAACATGAACAACAGCCCATACGACGGGGTTGTGACCAAGAATATGCATTTTCATCTTATGCTTCCAACTAGCAAAGTTTGTACCATCAAACTATGGACCTCTACGATGATAATTTCCCTCACTAGACGCCATACTATCCTAGGTTGTGAGACCAAAGAAATTATACCACTTGTAGGGATCAAAAGTAGGTCTAGAGGGGGGTGATTAGACTACTTGACCAAATAAAAATCTAACCTTTTCCCAATTTTGGTTGTTGGCAGATTTTAGCAATTGTAGCAAGTCAAGTTCACCCCCCTAAGAGGGATAAACTAACCTTGGGTTTTGTCGTACAAGACTTCATGTGGCTGAGGTAGTAGTGGGTGCTCATTGTTGATGAAGATCATCTTGAGTTGGCAACAATCCTCATTGTTTCTTACTCTTCTCACCTACATGGGTTAGTCCCACACAAGAGACATATACAAGGGTATATATGGACATGGAGTGCAATGTATACGTGATGATGTCCATGGATTCATTAATTACCTTGTCCCTTGCTTACCTTCGACGGAATGTGTGACTCCTTGAACTATTGTATAAAGTTGGAGTTGATTGCAAATAGTCCTTGCCAATAATGGATGTGAGTGAATTTCATTGGCGGAGTCACCCCTCAAGAACATATCTAGTTCTTCTTCCTGGGGACCCAAATCAAGTTGATGGGAATCCTCGGAGTTGAAGTAGCACTAGTTGAAGTAGAACTTGGAGTAACCTTGGGAATCCACTAGACCGTGGCTTGGGACTCATCCCATATGTGTCAATCTCCTCTTGAAGCTTGTCCTTGCCCTTGAGCTTGTGGTCTTGTGGTGGAAGGTCATCTTGATCTTTTGTTCCCTTGGGGATAGTATGATCATACTTTTACCTTTGAGGAACAAACTTCGGCTTGGGGTATTGACCTTCTTCCCATTTAACTCCATTGGCGTTGAAGTAGCCAATGCCTTGGTTCTTCCGGTATCCTCCATGCTTGCGTACAATCTCCTCGAATTGCTTACATCCGGCAAGACTTTTGTAGATACCTTTTTCTATAATCCCTTTCAATAGATCATTTTCTTGCTCAAGTGTAACTTGGATAAGAGAATCATTAGTGGAATCAATAGAACTACTAGAAGCAACATCATTTGATTTATCATTTTTATTGCTACTAGTTGAAGAACCTTTCTTGCCTTTGTTACTAGTTTGCTTAGTTTTAACTTGTGGAACGAATGTACACAAGAGTAGTCGTTTGGCTAGATAAGAAGAAGTCTTCTTTCGGAGATCGTCATTGATAGCTTTAAGAAACTCATGTTCTTGCTCCAAATTGAGCCTCGAAGCATAGCTTCTCATGAGTTCTTACAAGCTTTCTATGATCTTCTAGAGTAGATTCATAGGCTAACTTAAGAGTGTTTAATTCTTTAGTTGGCCGCTCTATTTCCTTCTTATCATCATCACACGACTTATCTTGATGGGCATGATTATTATCTAGTTCATTTGGACTAATATTACTAGTTTTGTCAAATAGCAAGACATCATCTCCAACTAAGTCATCGTCATCACTATTAAAGTCAATGTATTCGGGGTGTGATACCTTGGGGCCTTTAGCCATGAGTCAACTTCCACTCCCTTCATTTGGTGAATCAAATATGTCACAGGAGTTAGAGGAAATGAGAGCAAGTCCGGCAACACCTTCATCTTGACTATAGTCGGTGTCGGACTGATAGCTTCTCTCGGAGTGATTGTCGGATTTGGAGCCGGAAACCCATTCACCAACATGAGCTTGATGTCTTCTTCTTGTGTAGCTCTTGGTGTACTTGTCCTTCTTCTCCGAGTCTTTACTTCTCCTTGAGGGTCTTCGGTTATAACGATCATCTCTACTCCTTCTCTCTCTTCGAGGTGACTCATCTCTTGAGCTCTTTCTTCTAGGTGCTCTTCTCTTCTTTTCTGAGGGGTCGTGCACTCATTGGAGTAGTGTTCGAGCCTTCCACAATTTTAACAATTCTGGTCACAACTAGATGAACGCTTCTCTTCGTATCTTGAATTGGAGCTTCTTTCTTTGCCTCTACTCTTGTAGATCTTGTTGAATTTCTTGACCATGAGGCTTATCTCTTCATTGGTTGCAAGGTTGCCACTTGATGTAGTGGGTGTGTCACTTGTAGCTTTGTATGAACCGCTTGACTTGGTGTGAAGTTCTTCTTTGTCTTTGAGTGACATCTCATGGGCAGCTGTCCTTCCAATGACTTCCGTAGGCTTGAGATCTTTGTAGTTTGGAATCATTTGGATCAATGTGCACACGGTGTCCTACTTCCCATCCAAGGCTCTAAGGATATTCTTGATGCTGAATTTGTCGGTCATTTCTTCGCTTCCTAAGCCGGCAATCTCATTGGTGATGAGAGCAAGCCTAGAGTACATTTTCATGACTCCTTCACCATCCTTCATCTTGAACTTGTCAAGTTGACTTTGTAGCACATCCAACTTAGATTCCCTAACGGATTCGGTACCTTCATGCATATCAACCAAAGTATCGCAAATTTCCTTTGCATTCTCAAGATGGCTAATCTTGTTGAATTCTTCGGGGCAGAGGCAGTTGAATAGAATGTCACATGCTTGAGCATTGTATTGCAACATCTTCAATTCTTCCGCGGCCGCTTCACGATCTGGTTCCTTTCCATCACCAAAGAATTCACTTGCAAGCCAACATGAACAACAGCCCATACGACGGGGTTATGACCAAGAATATGCATTTTCATCTTATGCTTCCAACTAGTAAAGTTTTACCATCATACTATGGACCTCTACGATGATAATTTCCCTCACTAGACGCCATACTCTCCTGGGTTGTGAGACCAAAGCAATGATACAACTTGTAGGGATCGAAAGTAGGTCTAGAGGGGGGTGATTAGACTACTTGACCAAATAAACATATAACCTTTTCCTAATTTTAGTTGTTGGCAGATTTTAGCAATTGTAGCAGGTCAAGTTCACCCTACACATGCATATCTATGAAGACTGCAGCGGAAAGACAAGACACACATATGTAAGAGGGTAGTGATAAGAAGATCAAACGCAACTTGGAGACACGAAGATTTTTCCCATGGTTCTGATAGGTAGTGCTATCATACCTCCACATTTATGGAGACTTCAACCCACGGAGGGTAATGGTCGCGAGAGTCCACAGAGGGCTCCACCCATGAAGGGTCCACGAAGTAGCAACCTCGTCTATTCCATGAAGGCCTACGTCCACGGAGGACTAGCCTTACTCGGGTAGATCTTCACGAAGTAGGCGATCTCCTTCCCTTACAAACTCCTTGGTTCAACTACACAATCACGAAGAAGGAGGCTCCCAAGCAACACCAAACCAATCTAGGAGGCACCACCCTCCAAAAGGTAATAGATGTGGTAGTATGATGAACTCCTTGCTCTTGTGCTTCAAAAGATAGTCTCCTCAACACTCAATCACTCTCTCACAGGTTTGGCATGGGTAGAAGAGATTGATTGGATGGAAAGCAACTTGGGGAGGCTAGAAATCAAGATCCATATGGTTGGAGTGGATGATCTTGACCGCAACACAAGGGTAGGTGGTTCTGTCTCAGAAAATTGGATATGGCAAGTGGGTATATATTCTGAGTGCTTCTCTTGTGAGTGAGAGGTGGTGGAGGGGTATATATAGGCATCTCCAAAAATCCAACCGTTACAACATTATTGCCCAACTCGGTGAAACCAAAGTGAAAACTTGGTTGCACCGACTAGTGCAAAATGTGGCAACTTTGGCGTTTTCGGTGAGACCGATATAGGAATCTCGGTGGTACCGATATGGGTGACCTAGGCAGTTACCAAAACTCGGTGTCACCGATCTTAAAAGTTGGAAGTTCCGATTCTAAAAATTGGTTAACAGAATGTTGGTCACTAGTTTCGGTTGCACCGAATGGAATGTTGGTAGTACCGAGATGCTAGGGTTTGGCTAGGGTTCTGTCTGGTGTAAAACTCAATGGATTCGAATGGGAAATGTTGGTGTCGCCAAATTTTGACTTTTGGCTTTGGACAGAAGATTTGTGTGGGAAAGTGGGTGAGTATTTTTGTGGCTAATGTCTAAGCACTTGAGCAACCAGATCATCATATTTACCTCATCCCCTTTTAATAGTACTGGCTTTCCTATGGACTCAAAAGTGATTTATCACAAAATGTAAAATGTAGAGTCCTCATTCTTGAAGCATGGCCAATCCCATTCCTTCCTTTCCTTGGTGAGGTTCTCCACACAATCCTTTAGCCATCCCATCATTGAACTTTTTCCTGAGATAAACTAGGTGGAAACATTAGTCCAATGAAATATATGTTGTTATTAATTACCAAAACCACATAGGGAGAAGTTGTGCTTTCAACAGAGGCAATGGCGAGCTTGGGGGAGGCCTGCATCCAGCGAATCGGCGCCAGAGAACTAATAGAGGCAAAGTTGTCCCTGTCTTTCGATGAGATGGTGGCTATCATTTTCGGTGGAGTGGACTTTGACGATCCGACTACGAACGTGCGAATACATGCGCCTTAGCAATCGCTAAACCAACTCTGAGAGGTTATTGATCATGCCGGAGCACGATAAACCTGGCCACGAGGGTCTATTTCCTGCACGCAAATGAAGAACAAGCAAGAAACTGAAATTGCAATCTGGATATTGTGAATATAAGAGGAAAGCTTTATTGATGAAAGTGGGGTTCTGTGACGTCTTGGTCTAGTCATGGAACACAAACGAAGGACGCGATGTTGCAGCTATGGCGAACTTGTAATCTAAACAAAACCCAAGTCTAAAACGGCGCCCTAAGGGCTGTATATATGGGGGAATAGAGGAGGATTTCGTGGCCCCTTGGAGGAGGGGTCCGAAACCAGCCCTATCTCAGTTTCCCCACACATACGGACTATTAAAAACAGCCTATAATATGGTATTTTGAAATTACATGGGCCTGGCCCAAAAATAAGGTGGTGCAGCACCTATGATAGCCTATGGACGAAATTTATAAGGTGCCATCTTGAATATTTCGTCCAAGCCTTCATGCTCTCATTATGGTGGCTTCAAAGTGCCAAAATCTCCACTGGAAACTCCATTGTTCCTTCCCGCGCGTGCACCTTCTTATCCCTGCTTGATGCCGCTTGTCGGTGCACTAGTACAGGCGTACCCAGTGCCCCTGACTTATGCACAGGTGGTAGAAGCAAAAACCTGGCCAACAATCAAGACGAGACTCTAGCAAGCTCAACGCGGCAACCCAAGCCTGGACTGTGACGCGCCAAGCACGTCCCCGACGCATGCCGGGGACCAAGAAGTGCACACCTGAGGGATCACTAGAAGAGTGTCTAGAGGGGGGGTGAATAGACTACTAGCAGGAATTTAAAACCTAACCTTTTCCCAAGTTAATTGGTTGGCAGATTTTAACAGTTTTAGCAAGACTAGCAAGTCTAATATACCCTACACATGCATGTCAACAAATATGGCAGCGGAAAGTAAAGACATTGCACATGAAGTAAAGAGTTGAGATAGGTAGATCAAACGCAATTGGAGACGCAAAGATTTTTCCCGTGGTTCCGATAGGTGGTGCTATCATACGTCCACGTTTATGGAGTCTCCAACCCACGGAGGGTAACGGTCGCGAGAGTCCACGGAGGGCTCCACCCATAAGGGTCCATGAAGTAGGAACCTTGACTATTCCATAACGGCTTCCGTCCACGAAGGACTAGCCTCACTATGGGTAGATCTTCACGAAGTAGGCGATCTCCTTGCCCGTACAAACTTCTTGGTTCAACTCCACAACACGAAGTAGGAGGCTCCCAAGCGACACCTAACCAATCTAGGAGGCACCACCCGCCAAAAGGTAATAGGCTCGGCAATGACGATGAACTCCTTGCTCTTGTGCTTCAAGATGATAGACTCCTCAACACACAATCACTCTCTCACAGATTTGGCTTGGTGGAAGAGATGGGATTGGTGGAAAGCAACTTGGGGAGGCTAGAGATCAAGATTCATATGGTTGGAATGGAATGGCATGATCTCAACACATGAGTAGGTGGCTCTCTCTCAGAAAACTGGATGGGGCAAGTATGGAATAGTTCTGAGTGCTTCCATTTCGAGTGGGTGGTGGTGAAGGGGTATATATAGGCATCCCCAAAAATCCAACCGTTACACACAAAATGACCAACTCGGTGACACCTACGTGTTAATCTCGGTGGTACCGAAGTGACCAAAAGGTGGCAACTTTTGAATCTCGGTGAGACCGATATATGAAACTCGGTTGCACCGATAAGGTGACCAACGGTCAGATTGCCCATCCTCGGTGACGCCGATTCAACAAACTCGGTGGTACCGATTTTGTGAAACTGCGTAACAGAAAGTTGGCAACCTAAACTCGGTGGCACCGAAGCAGAGTCGGTTGCACCTAAAGGCTAGGGTTTGGCTAATGTCTGTCTAAGTATGGGAATCAGTGGCACCGAGTGGAAAGTGTTGGTTGCACCGATTTTGGATATTTGACTTTGGACAGACTTTTGTGGAAGAGCTTGTGGGTGTTTTTGGTGACTATCACTTGTGCATGCATGAGCATTTTGTTCACCAACAATACCTTACCCCCTTTTAATAGTATTGGCTTTCCTATGGACTCAAAGTGATTTCTCACAAAGTAAAATGTAGAGTCCTCTTGCTTGAAGCTTTGCCAATCCATTTCCTTGCATCTTGGGGTATCTCCACAATCTCCACAATCCTTTTGCCAGCCCTCTCTATGGACTTTATCTGAAATACACTAGGTAAAGGTATTAGTCCAAGAGACAATGTATGTTGTCATGAATTATCAAAACCACCAAGGGAGCATGTTGTGCTTTCAATCTCCCCCTTTTTGGTAATTGATGACAACATACAATCAAAGCTTCAAATAAAGATATGCATGGATATAATGAAGACTTTGACAGACACATGACTTAGATTTGCTCCCCCTAAATGTGTGCAATCCTTTTAAAGGATAGTTGCTTTGGAATGCATGGACACACATATAGTAGAAGGGATATAATAAGTCATGTGTATCTTGGCTATATGCATCAAATATATATGAATGAGATGTATCCTTGTTCAAGACTTCACTCTTGCAAACAATATGTGCAAAAAGCAAGAGATCATCCTGACCAAGGGTATGATGCATATACTTACTTTGAGTTCTTGAGCATTCTTGTAGTAGAGACACACTTGAGAAAACAATGTTAGGAAACACAAGAGTATTCTACTAAGCAAAAGCAATAGAACTCAAAAGTACCAAGATATGGATAACATATAGAAGATAGTATTTCTTAAGATTGATATGTCTCCAAGATCATTTAGAACTTTCTCCCCTTAGATATGAAAATAGCAGATCATCCTCTCCCCCTGAATCTCAGGATGTAGAAATTGGGATTGGATAGGGTGAGAAAAATCTAAGATGATCACCATTATAAAGTATGTTTATTTCAATATTGACAACTTATGTTAGGCTTTTCTCCCCCTACTTTGGTGTTCTCCCCTTGTCTATATGAGTATAAACATTGATATTCGCTCCCCCCCTTGATCATATCTTCCCCTTTGCATAAGCATGTATCTCCCCCTTTAGCATGAAGCTTTGTATATTTCTCCCCCTTTGGCATTAATTTCCAAAAAGGTCATACACAGGGACAGATACAGGGATCATTGACTAAGAAGGGATCCTTGAGAACAAGGGTCATTGAATGTAGGGTTCATAGAAATGAAAACTGAGGGAATCATGGAAAATAGTTTCTCTCCCTTTGGCCGATCTGAGATTTTGTAAGACTTCTCCTCCTTTGAGTTAGGGATCCTTGAATAAAGAATTTCTCCCCCTAAGTTTTTTTTATAAATAATAAGAAGGGTTCATCGAAGTAACAAAATCATCACTTGTAAGATCACAGAAGAAACATAGATTTGCAACTGCGAACACAAAGAAGAGAAGAAAATAAATCGGTGACTCCGATACAAACAAATCGGTGGTACTGAGATTTTATGGTGCAGCTCATCTGCTAATTCGGTAGAACCGAGATATATGTATCGGTGGCTCTGAGGCTAAAACAGAAACTTGGCAGTGGGACATGAAATCGAGATTTCTCAAACTTTGCCAATAACAAAGTGTTTAAAAGAAATTTTCAAGTAAAAGCAAAAGATTTTACAAAAGGGATATCAACTAGAGAAGATTTGAGTGGTTCTAAGAAGTCTTGCAAAATAGAGATTGAACCACACAACATTCTTAACTAGATGATGGGCGGTGACTAGGTCACCTATATTAGAGTATATTGACATAGGAGCCAAGCAAGAATACTTGATCATAGGTCATACTAAACGTTAAGCTTAAAATGGGGTTACCATTTTTCGATTAAGCATTTTGATGTCTTCATATCACTTGAGTTGCTTTAGCTCATGACTTGGAGTAAAGCCTTTTCAAGGATATGAGTACATACCTTTGAGTGATGTTGATGACGTGGCTTGTAGGTGAACTTGTTGAGGATGCTCGAGGTTGATGAAGGTCATCTTGAGATGGGAGCAATCCTTCTCGTTTTAGTACACATGTCACCTACCTAGGTTAGTCAAGCAAGGAAGAACAATATGTATATCCCTTTGATATGATACCAATTGAGATTTAGCAAATATGATCACATCAAGTATATATCAAGGATATGGTTGAGTTGTCTTCTTCCTTCCATCATCAAGAGGGGTTGTGGATACTTGGTCATGACAAGATTGCTTATGATTTGAGTTGATGGCAATCTTGTGGAATGAAATTCTTCCAAGTACCTACAAAATGTTAGATGCAATACAAGGGAGCATAGAATTCCATGGCATAAGATAACATGTAAAAAGTATCATGGAAGTATCAAGAAAGCTCATGCCCTTGCATGCAAACGAGTGAGTCTAGCTCAAGTTTGAAGCATCAATGATGTTCAACTCACCCCTCAAATAATAGAATGTTTTCTCATCAAGTGGCTTAGTAAAGATATCGTCCAATTGCTTGTTAGTGCGAACATGCTTAAGATTAATATCTCCTTTGGCAACATGATCACGAATAAAATGATGTCTAACTTGAATATGTTTAGTTCGAGAATGTTGCACAGGATCATGACCAATTTTAATAGCACTTTCATTGTCACAAAGTAATGGAACATTTCTAACATGGATTCCATAATCCTTAAGCGTTTGTGTCATCCATAGTAATTGTGCACAACACGATCCGGCAGCAATATACTCAGCTTCGGCAGTTGATAGAGATACCGAGTTTTGTTTCTTGGAGGACCAAGACACAAGAGATCTACCCAAAAATTGACAAGTACCCAAGGTGGATTTTCTATCAACCTTGTCACCGGCATAGTCCGAATCGGAATAGCCAACAAGGTTAAAGGAAGATCCCTTGGGATACCAAATGCCAAAGTTTGGTGTTTGTTTCAAATATCTCACAATACGTTTTACGACCAAAATATGACACTCTTTAGGTGCAGCTTGATATCTAGCACACATGCAAACACTAAGCATAATATCGGGACGAGAGGCACATAGATATAGCAATGAACCAATCATAGATCGATAAACTTTTTGATCAACCGGTTCATCCTCCTTGGTAAGATCAACATGTCCACTAGTAGGCATAGGAGTTTTCATACCTTTGCACTCTTGCATGTTGAACTTCTTGATCAAGTCCTTGGTATACTAAGTTTGAGAGATGAAAGTTCCTTCTTTCGTTTGCTTGATTTGCAAACCAAGAAAGAATTTCAGCTCACACATCATGGACATCTCATACTTCTCGGACATCAACCTTCCAAATCTTTCACTAAATTGTGGGTTAGTAGATCCAAAGATAATATCATCCACATAGATTTGGCACACAAATAATTCACCATTAACTCTCTTAGTGAATAAGGTTGCGTCAATTTTACCAATTTCAAAACCTTTTTCAATGAGAAACTTCGTTAAGCATTTGTACCAAGCACGAGGGGCTTGCTTAAGACCATAAAGGGCTTTACGAAGCTTGTAAGCATGATTAGGTTTCTTAGGATTCACTAAACCAGGTGGTTTCTTAACATAGACTTCTTCTTCAATCTCACCATTTAAAAAGGCACTTTTAATGTCCATTTGATAAAGCGTGATATCATGGTGATTAGCATAAGCAAGAAGAATGCGAATAGCTTCAAGTCTAGCGACGGGGGCGTAGGTCTCACCGTAGTCCATACCTTCGACTTGCGTATATCCTTGGGCTACGAGATGTGCCTTGTTGCGTACGACTTGACCGTCTTCATCTTGCTTGTTCTGAAACACCCATTTTGTTCTGATGATGTTTTGCTCATCCTTGGGCTTTTCCACGAGTGTCCACACTTCGTTCCTCTCGAAGTTGTGAAGCTCTTCATGCATTGCGTTCACCCAATCCGGGTCTTCAAGAGCTTGTTCTACCTTCAAGGGCTCAATGCTAGAGATGAAAGAATAATGCTCACAAAAGTTAGCTAGACGAGTTTTAGAGCGAGTGATTCTCCCTGTTTGTATATCACCAAAGATTTGGTTTAGGGGATGGTTCTTGGTCACTTGTGCTCGAACTCGGGTCACCTTCCGATTGTTGGATGGTGGAGCTTCTTCTTCATCATCATCTCCTTCATCTTCGTTGTTGCTGAAGGTGTCGTTTCCTTGAGGTGGTGGTGAAGGAGGTTGTGGTGGATCTTCATGATGCACTTCGTCCTCTTCATCATCTTGTTGTGTACCGCTTGTGGATGCCTCCATGTCATGTTGTGGTTCACCTTGACGTGAAGTAGAGGCTTCCACTTGAGTTGATGAAGTACTTTCCTTCACCTCCATGGGACGAATCTTGCCGATGGACAAGTCTTGGATAGCTTCCGAAGGGTCCTTATCACCTACATCATTTGGCAATTGTTCGACTTGCGAACCATTAGATTCATCAAACTTCACATCTACCGTCTCTTCAACTTTTCGAGTGAAGTTGTTGTAGACACGGTAAGTGTGAGAGTTCGATCCGTAACCGAGTAGGAATCCTTCATGAGATTTAGGAGCAAATTTAGTACGACGATGCTTATCAAGAATGTAGCACTTTGAGCCGAATACCTGAAAGTATCCAACTTGGGGTTTGTTACCGGTGAGTAGCTCGTATGTCGTTTTACCGAGAAGCTTGTGCAAGTAAAGTCAGTTTGTGGCATGACATGCTATTTCCACGGCTTCTGCCCAAAAGTGTCTTGGCGTCTTGTATTCGTCAAGCATCGTTCTTGCCATCTCAATAAGCGTCCGGTTCTTCCTCTCAACAACTCCATTTTGTTGAGGTGTGTACGTAGCCAAGAACTCATGTGAAACACCTTCTTCGTCAAGAAAGGTATCCACATGGCTGTTCTTGAACTCCGATCCGTTATCGCTCCGAACCTTCTTGATCTTCACTTCAAACTGATTTTGCGCTTTGCGAACGAAGTTCTTGAAGATCTTTTGAACCTGCGACTTATCATCAAGAAAGAATACCCACGTAAATCTGGAAAAATCATCAACTATAACTAGACCATAGGAATTTCCACCGAGACTCTTGTAAGCATTGGGACCAAAAAGATCCATGTGAAGTAACTCGAGTGGTCTCCTAGTAGTCATGATATTCTTAACGGGATGACTTCCACCTACTTGCTTTCCAGCTTGACAAGCACTACAAAGTCTATCTTTGTCAAAGATAACATCTTTAGCACCAAGTATGTGGTCACCTTTGATAAGCTTGTCTAGATTACGCATGCCAACATGTCCTAGTCTTCTATGCCAAAGCCAACCTTTAGAAGATTTTGCAATAAGACAAGTACGAGGTTTGGATCTCTTAGTGAAATCGACAATGTATAGATCACCTCTACGGAAACCGGTAAAGACCATTTTATGATTATCTTGACGAAACACTTGGCAATCTACTTTCGTGAATAGCACATTAAAGCCAAAGTCGGCAAGTCTAGATACGGAAAGAAGATTGTAGCCAAGAGATTCAACAGCATAACATTTTGAATAGAGCTATCATGGGATTTGGCCACCTTACCAAGACCAAGTACCTTACCCTTGGAGTTGTCTCCAAATGTTACGTACCTTCGTGGTCCATGGTTTGGTGTGATCTCTTCAAACATTTCTCTATCTCCGGTCATATGATCGGTACATCCGCTATCGAGAATCCACTCTTTTCCTCTAGACATGTAATCCTTGAAGTTTGCCATGAGACTTAGATTCTTCATGATCTTCTCATACTCAATGTCGAACAACTCATCTTCATCATAGTAGCCATGTTCCACATTGTCATCATCAAGTGGGAAATCCTTGTCACAAAGAACAAGAAATTTGTTAGGATTGTGATCATGACAATGTTCAAACTTGTGAAATCGAATGGCTTCTACAATGATGTTGATAGTTGTGACATCTCCTTTAGCACGCATGAGATCTCTAAGCTCAAATAGACAATCATCAAACTTGGGATCACTAGGCGTCATTTTGTGGAAGGCAATAGTTTTATGAAGAATTTCATCAAGATTACTCAATGAATAACTTGGATATCGGTTCTCCAAGTCATTCCACAAAGTGTAAGCACATTCAAAATTCTTCATTTGATTAAGCACATTTCTAGGCAATGCTCTAACGATGAGATTAACAGTTCTAAGATTGCATAGCATATCAATTTCCTCTTCGTGTGTGGGATGTAAAGGATCAATGGGAGGTACAAAGGGGCTCTTAACATATTTGCTCAATTGAAATTCATTAAACAGCTCAAGCATCAAAGTTTTCCATTGACTATAGTACTCTCCATCAAGAATAGGCACTCTACAACTCAAATTATCTATACTAGAAACATCCATCTTCCTCCACGGTGATTAAACCGAAGCAATGGAGACCAAAGCTCTGATAGCAATTGAGGGATCACTAGAAGAGTGTCTAGAGGGGGGGGTGAATAGACTACTAGCAGGAATTTAAAACCTAACCTTTTCCGAAGTTAATTGGTTGGCAGATTTTAATAGTTTTAGCAAGACTAGCAAGTCTAATATACCCTACACATGCATGTCAACAAATATGGTAGCGGAAAGTAAAGACATTGCACAGGAAGTAAAGAGTTGAGATAGGTAGATCAAACGCAATTGGAGACGCAAATATTTTTCCCGTGGTTCCGATAGGTGGTGCTATCGTACGTCCACATTTATGGAGTCTTCAACCCACGGAGGGTAATGGTCGCGAGAGTCCACAGAGGGCTCCACCCATAAGGGTCCACGAAGTAGCAACCTTGACTATTCCATAACGACTTCCGTCCACGAAGGACTAGCCTCACTATGGGTAGATCTTCATGAAGTAGGCGATCTCCTTGCCCGTACAAACTTCTTGGTTCAACTCCACAACACGAAGTAGGAGGCTCCCAAGCGACACCTAACCAACCTAGGAGGCACCACCCTCCAAAAGGTAATAGGCTCGGCAATGACGATGAACTCCTTGCTCTTGTGCTTCAAGATGATAGACTCCTCAACACACAATCACTCTCTCACAGATTTGGCTTGATGGAAGAGATGGGATTGGTGGAAAGCAACTTGGGGAGGCTAGAGATCAAGATTCATATGGTTGGAATGGAATGGCATGATCTCAACACATGAGTAGGTGGCTCTCTCTCAGAAAACTGGATGGGGCAAGTATGGAATAGTTCTGAGTGCTTCTATTTCGAGTGGGTGGTGGTGAAGGGGTATATATAGGCATCCCCAAAAGTCCAACTGTTACACAAAAAATGACCAACTCGGTGACACCGATGTGTTAATCTCGATGGTACCGAAGTGACCAAAAGGTGGCATCTTTTGAATCTCAGTGAGACCGATATATGAAACTCGGTTGTACCGAAATGGTGACCAACGGTCAGATTGCCCATTCTCGGTGACGCAGATTCAACAAACTCGGTGGTACCGATTTTGTGAAACTGCGTACCAGAAAGTTGGCAACCTAAACTCGGTGGCACCGAAGCAGAATCGGTTGCACCGAAAGGCTAGGGTTTGGCTAATGTATGTCTGAGTATGGGAATCGGTGGCACCGAGTGGAAAGTGTTGGTTGCACCGATTTTGGATATTTGACTTTCGACAGACTTTTGTGGAAGAGCTTGTGGGTGTTTTTGGTGACTATCACTTGTGCATGTATGAGCATTTTGTTCACCAACAATACCTTACCCCCTTTTAATAGTATTGGCTTTCCTATGGACTCAAAGTGATTTCTCACAAAGTAAAATGTAGACTCCTCTTGCTTGAAGCTTTGCCAATCCATTTCCTTGCATCTTGGGGTATCTCCACAATCTCCACAATCCTTTTGCCAGCCCTCTCTATGGACTTTATCTGAAATACACTAGGTAAAGGTATTAGTCCAAGAGACAATGTATGTTGTCATGAATTATCAAAACCACCAAGGGAGCATGTTGTGCTTTCAACACCTCCCTGAAGGCCCGGCAAGCCACTCCCCGGCAGGAGTGAGCCATCCGGTCACCGCTCCACTGCATCACTACGCCTGTCACTTATCGATGCGGTGTTGAGCCCTCAGGCGGCTAATCCGCTCTCGCTAAGCATGTGGCGACACATTGGAAGGCAAGTTACGCTTGGTTGACACCCGCCCTGCAGCGTGTCAAGATCTTAAGCAACGACCGGCCAAGCGGCGGCAAGAGCTTGCTGGGGATGCACCCCCAAGCGCCACCTAGGACGGTAATCATGGCATTTTGTCCTAAATGCCAGAGTTAGGTATGATAGCTCTCCTTAGCTATCTAATCAATAGATAATGTATGTTTTGCCATTGTGGTACCCCCTTGCACTATAAAAGGAGGCCCAAGGCAACCTAGCTCAAGGTTGGCAATTCGAACCCCCGAACACGTGTACTCGCATAGCTGCTCTTTCCTCGACAGCAGCCCCTGACGGGGTTAGGCTCTCTTCGTTCTTCGTGTTCCTCCAATCAATCCACCAAAAAGCACGAGTAGGGTTTTACGCTTAGCAGCGACCCGAACCTGGGTAAAAATTCTTGTGTCCTGATCGTTGCGCCGTCTCATGCTCTCCGCTCTTCGTGCAACGTGACCCCCCTTGCCGAACCACAAGGGACCTCTGGTCCCATAGGTGATCGTGAGAATCCGTGCCCCGACATCTTTGGCGCGCCAGGTAGGGTGCGTGCATCATTTGCGCGAACCCGAGTTCGTGAACGGCGAATCGGTCTTCGTCATCATCCTCTTCAACAATGGTTCCCAAGCAGAAATATGGCGCGGCTACACATCCCTCCACTTCGAAGGCTCCCTGACATGCGGCCGCCAGCGCCGTGGGCGCCGTGGCGGTTGCGGGCGAGGCGGGCATCATGGACGACATGGCCGGCGGAGGCGGCTCCCCCGTCCAGCCATTCATGACTGGAGGTGGAGCAGGAGGCGCCGGAGAGGAGCAATTACAGCAACAACATGGCGAGCTCAGCCCCGATGCCATGGGTGGAGGGAACATCCGTTCATCACCTCTCCGCCGCACGGATGGCCGAGGCCGCCTCAGCGGCGCCCAGTTCGGAGCGACCCATGACCTTCCGGCCGCACCCGTCGCCAGCGAGATTGTTGGGCATGCACCTCATGCGGAGTGAGACGGGGCGCCCAGTAGAACCGCATCCCCAAAGGATCGGCCCGCTACCCACCAGAAAGCTCCGGCGAGTGGCGCACGGCATCAAGGACACGGCGACGCTTCTTTTGGTCCTACCAAGAGTCGAGCAACGTCGCGGTCCGCCTCTTTCGCCATGCCGGGTACCACGGATGAGGCCATGGCGCGGGTCCAGATGCTGCTCAACTTCATGCTAGCAGCTGATAGGATGGATGAATGGAGAGCCACCAATCAGATTTGATATCTTTCGTTGAAGCCAACAAGACCCAGCATGCAGACCCGTCGCGACGTACGCAAACAGCAGCGGCGGCCCGGGGCGGCGAGCGCGTTGAAGGGGCCACCCCAATGGTCCAATCCCCTCCGCGACAACAGGCCCAGAGGCAGCCGTAGCAAGCTTTGCATGCTGACGAGAGCGATGAGGCGTCCATAGTCTCGTCTGGTCCGCGCGACCGCCAGGATCAACGGCGTGTCCTTGAAGACCGGCAGAAAGAAGACGCGCGCATCACCATCGAGCGACGCCAGGAAGCACACCGTCAATCCGACAAGCGCAATGGTCCAGTGAAAGCACATTTGCTCCCTTGGTGGTTTTGGTAATTAATAACAACATATATGTCATTGAACTAATGTTTCCACTAAGCACATTTCAGGAAAAGTTCAATGATAGGGATGGCAAAAGGATTGTGGAGATACCCCAAGATGCAAGGAAATGGATTGGCAAAGCTTCAAGCAAGAGGACTCTACATATTACTTTGTGAGAAATCACTTTGAGTCCATAGGAAAGCCAATACTATTAAAAGGGGGTAGGGTATCGTTGGTGAACAAAATGCTCATACATGCACAAGTGATAGTCACCAAAAACACCCACAAGCTCTTCCACAAAAGTCTGTCCAAAGTCAAATATCCAAAATCGGTGCAACCAACACTTTCCACTCGGTGCCACTGATTCCCAAACTCAGACAGACGCATGCCAAACCCTAGCGAGTTAGTGCAACCGATTCTGCATCGGTGCCACCGAGTTCAATTGCCAACTCTCTGTTTAGCTATTTTCAGTCTTCGGTCCCACCGAGATTTACCAGTCGGTCTCACCGAGTTTCTGGACCAACTCTCTGGATAGCCATTCATAGGAATCGGTACCACCGAGAATTGTGGATCGGCGCCACCGAGTTTCTGGACCAACTCTCTGGTAAGCCATGGTCGAAAATCGGTACCACCGAGATGTGAGAATCGGCGTCACCGAGATTGCGCAATCTGACCGTTGGTCACCTGATCGGTACCACCGAGAGCTATATATCGGTCTCACCGACTTGGTCACTTCGGTACCACCGAGATTCACACATCAGTGTCACCGACTTGGTCACTTTAGGTGTAACGGTTGGATTTTTGGAGATGCCTATATATACCTCTTCACCACCACCCACTCGAAAGAGAAGCACTCAGAACAGATCCCCACTCATACCAACTGATTTTCTGAGAGAGAGCCACCTACTCATGTGTTGAGATCATGCCATTCCATTCCAACCATATGAATCTTGATCTCTAGCCTCCCCAAGTTGCTTTCCACCAAATCAATCTCTTCCACCATAGCCAAATCTGTGAGAGAGTGATTGTGTGTTGAGGAGTCTATCATCTTGAAGCACAAGAGCAAGGAGTTCATCAACATTGCCGAGCCTATTACCTTTTGGAGGGTGGTGCCTACTAGATTGGTTAGGTGTCGCTTGGGAGCCTCCTACTACGTGTTGTGGAGTTGAACCAAGAAGTTTGTAAGGGCAAGGAGATCGCCTACTTCGTGAAGATCAACCCATAGTGAGGCTAGTCCTTCGTGGACGGAAGCCGTTATGAAATAGTCAAGGTTGCTACTTCGTGGACCCTTATGGGTTGGAGCCCTCCGTGGACTCTCGCGACAGTTACCCTCCGTGGGTTGAAGACTCCATAAACATGGACGTACGATAGCACCACCTATCGGAACCACGGAAAAAATCATCGTGTCTACAAATTGCATTTGATCTTCCTACCCGTCCTTTACTACTCATGCTTGTCTTTACTTTCCGCTGTTATACTCTTAGACATGCATGTGTAGGGTGTGCTTGACTTGCTATGAATGCTAAAATCTGCCAACACTTAAAATTGGGAAAAAGTAGATTTTTATTTGGTCAAGTAGTCTAATCACCCCCCACCTCTAGACATACTTTCGGTCCTACAAGTGGTATCAGAGCTTGGGTCTCCATTGCATTGGTCTCACAACCTAGGAGAGTATGGCGTCTAGTGAGGGATTATCACCGTAGAGGTCCGTACTTTGATGGCACTAATTTTGCTAGTTGGAAGAACAAAATGAAAATGCATATTCTTGGTCATAACCCCGCCGTATGGGCTGTTGTTCGTGTTGGCTTGCAAGGTGAATTCTTTGGTGATGGAAAGGAACCGGATCGTGAAGCAACTGTGGAAGAATTGAAGATTTTGCAATACAACGCTCAAGCATGCGACATTCTCTTCAACTGCCTATGCCCTGACGAATTCAACAAAATCAGCCGTCTCGAGAATGCAAAAGAGATTTGGGATACTTTAGTTGATATGCACGAAGGTACCGAGTCCGTGAGAGAATCCAAGTTGGATGTTCTTCAAAGTCAGCTTGACAAGTTCAAGATGAAGGATGGTGAAGGAGTCGCGGAGATGTACTCTAGGCTAGCTCTCATCACCAATGAGATTGTCGGCTTAGGAAGCGAAGAAATGACCAACAAATTCATCATCAAGAAGGTACTTCGAGCTTTGGATGAGAGATACGACACCGTGTGCACATTGATCCAAATGATGCCCAACTACAAAGATCTCAAGCCTACGGAAGTCATTGGAAGGATTGTTGCTCATGAGATGACACTCAAAGACAAAGAAGAGCTTCACAACAAGTCTAGCGGTGCTTACAAAGCCACAAGTGATGCTCCCGCAACTTCAAGCGACAACCTTGTCACCAATGAAGAGATAAGCCTCATGGTCAAGAAATTCAACAAGTTCTACAAGAATAGAGGCAAAGAACGAAGCTCCAACTCAAGATATGAAGAGAAGCGTTCGTCAAGTCGTGACCGCAACTGCTACAATTGTGGGAAGCCCGGACACTTCTCCAATGAGAGCACGGCTCCCTACAAACGAAGAGAAGAGTCACCAAGAAGACGAAGCTTAAGGAATGAATCACCTCAAAGAGAGAGAAGGAGTAGAGATGATCGTTATGAACGAAGACCCTCAAGGAGAAGTAGGGACTCGGAGAAGAAGGACAAGTACACCAAGAGCTACACAAGAAGAAAACATCAAGCTCATGTTGGTGAATGGGTTTCCATCTCCGACTCCGACAACAACTCCGAGAGAAGCTATCACTCCAACTCCGACTATAGTCAAGATGAAGGTGTTGCCGGACTTGCACTTGTGACTACCAACTCCTATGATCTATTTGATTCACCAAATGAAGGGAGTGGAAGTTGCTTCATGGCTAAAGGCCCCAAGGTATCACACCCCGAGTATCTTGATTTCAATAGTGATGAAGATGATTCGCTTTGTGATGATGACTTGCACTTTGATGAAACTAGTGATGTTAGTCAAAATGAACTTGATAATTCTCATGCTAGGCAAGATAAGTCATTTGATGATGATAAGATGAAAATAGAACAACCAACTAAATTATTAAACACTCTTAAGTTAGCCCATGAATCTACTCTCGAAGATCATAGAGAACTTGTAAGAACTCATGAGAAGCTACGCTATGAGAAGCTCAATTTGGAGCAAGAGCATGAGTTTCTTAAAGCTATCAATGACGATCTCCAAAAGAAGACCTCATCTTATCTAGCCAAACAACTACTCTTGTCTACATTCATGCCACAAGTCAAATCTAAACAAACTAGTAACAAAGGCAATAAAGGTTCTTCATCTAGTAGCAACAATAAAAATGCTAAATCTAATGATGTTGCTTCTAGTAGTTCTATTGATTCCAATAATGATGATTCTCTTAGCCAAGTAACACTTGAGCAAGAAAATGCTTTATTGGAAGGAATTATAGAGAAAGGTATCTACAAGAGTCTTGCCGGGTGTAAGCAATTTGAGGAAATTGTACGCAAGCACGGAGGATACCGGAAGAACCATGGCATTGGCTACTTAAACGCTAATGGAGTTGAATGGGAAGAAGGTCAATACCCCAAGCCCAAGTTTGTTCCTCAAAAGGAGAAGTATGAAAATACTCCTCCCAAGGGAACAAACACTCAAGATGACCTTCCACCACAAGACCACAATCTCAAGTGCAAGAACAAGCTTCAAGAGGACATTGACTCATATGAAGATGAATCCCAAGCTTTGGTGGAGTGGGTTCCCAAGGGTACTTCAAGCTCAACTTCTACAAAGGCTACTTCAACACCAAGGATCCCCATCAAGTTGATGTGGGTCCCCAAGAAGAAGAACTAGAAAGTTCTTGAGGGGTGACTCCGCCAATGAAATTCACTCACATTCATTATTGGCAAGAACCATTTGCAATCAACATCAACTCTATGCAATGGTTCAAGGAGTCACACATTCCCTCAAAGGTAAGCAAGGGACAAGGTAATCAACAAATCAATGGACATCATCACACATGCTTTGCACTCCATGTCCATAGATATCCTTGTATTTGTCTCTTGTGTGTTGGGACTAACCCATGTAGGTGAGAAGATAATGGAAACAACAAGGATGCTCCCAACTCATGGTGATCTTCATCAACTTTGAGCATCCACCACTACTTCACCTACATGAAGTCTTCATCGACAAAACCCAAGGTTAGTTTATCCCTCCTATGGGGGGATGTCACATCAAGGGGGAGCTTTACTCGAAGACTTGAGTCAAAGCATCTCTTAGTATGTGACAACATTAAATGCTTTATGTAAAAGTGGTAACCCCACTTGTGCTTAAACGATGAGTATGACCTATGATCAAGTATTCTTACTTGGCTCCTAAGTCAATATACTCATATATAGATGACTCCGTCATCGCCAAAATGCTTGATAGATGCTAGTATGTTTGTGCATGTTTGCCATGATTTCATTTGACATCTTATTGTGTGAGCATGTTGGTCTGCATTTATTTATCCATTCGAGGACATCCAATTGTTGCTATTTGGCTTTTGTTTTCTCTTTTGCCAATTGGATGGACAAGAATGCCTAGGACCACTCTCTAGCTATCTATGCTTTCTCACCTCATATTATTTTCTTGTTGCATCACAAAACCTGATCAAGCACTTCTCGATCCCTCTGTGTGAGATGCACTCGGAGTTCCGTGTCGAAAAGGGCTGCACTCCAAAACCTCCCAAGTGCAACTCGGTGTGACCAATAAATATTTCTCGGTTTCACCGATTGCCAAGGGTTGATCTGGTTTTTCATCTCGGTAACACCGATTCCTTATTCTCGGTTACACCGAGTTTCCCTGTCAGCTGACAGTTGAGAAACTCGATGACACCGAAAATTTCGAACCGGTGTCACCGACAGCAAAGGGTATATATGCTGTGGACCCGACACTTTGAAATTCACTCCTCAAACTGTCACGCTCCAAAACCCTTAGCTACCGAAAAGGACCCCCTGGTCGTCGCCCTTGTCTCCCTGTGCTCCTCCGCCGTTGGGATCCTCGCCGTCGACGGGCATCTTCGCCGCCGTCTTCGCCGTAGCGGATCCGTCACCAAGTTAGGGTATGTATCCGGCCCTCCTTGCGCTCCCCGTCCAAATCTTGCGCATTGGAGTTAACTTTAACGATAATCCACGGATTGCAAACCTCCCTTTCCTCTAGAAATTCTAGTAGAATAGCGAACGATCAATTTTTTAGGTTTTGCCGTCCGCCACATGAATCTCGGTAGAACCGATGCAAAAGAATCGGTAGCACCGATTCGGTTTTTCTGGCCAACTGAGAACACCTCGGTGAAACCGAGTACTAATTTTCGGTGTGACCGAAAATGGTGCCAAGTTTCTGGAAAGCAGGTTGTTTGTCTCGGTGAGTCCGAAATTTTTGCCTCGGCAGTACCGACATACATTTGGCAGAATGCAAAATTTGAGAAATCTTAGTTCAAATTTTGAAAATGTCTGCATTATGTGATGACTCATCTTCTCCACTCCTCTATACTCTTTTCACAGGGTCAGATATGTCAGATGCTGAAGATAGCCAGAATGATCTCAGAGAGCAGAGTGTGGATATGGACTCAGGCTCTAGTCCTGAAGAGAGTTTTGATGATGTGCCTAGTTCTCCAGATCTGCCCAAGGCTGCTACAAGAACTAGAAGAAAGCTCAATTTGGATGAGGAGGATGAGGACTTCCTCCCTCATGAGCTACCTAAGAAAGATGTCGCTGCCACTTCTTCCAAGAAGAAGAAAGCTATCAGAAAGGAGTATGCTAGCTCTGAGACAGTTAGACCACCTGAGAGCTCCAGAGCAACCATGATAGTTGAGCCTCCCAAGAAGTCTATGCCTAAGAAGGCAGGAGAGAAGAAGAGATCCAGGAAGAGGATTGTTTATGTTGTGGAAGGCCTACCTCTATGTATGAGGATCCAGAGGAGGCAGCTGCTGCAGAAGAGGAGGTAGAGCCAGCTGCAAAGGCCCCTCCCAAGAAGAAAAAGAAGCTTATGGCAGATGCTATGCCCAAGACTAACACTTCCAAGAGCACCAAATCTGCTCCCAAGAAGGCTGCTGCTGCTGACAAACCCAAGAGGTTCTCCAGAGAGATTCCAGCTTCTTCCAAGAACAAAACCTCCACTTTCAGGGAAGCTAAGGATGATGATGACTTCACTGCTTTGATGAAGCTCAGACCACACCTTCCAGAGCACAATGCCAGCCACCTGATTGCTGAAGACATGAAGAAGAGGAAGGATTCTAGTTTGAGGGCATGGAGAGCAATTGATCCATATGCCCAGAGGAGAAAGACAGCTGTGGAATACAGGTTCTACACTAAGGAGCAACAAGATTTCTATGAGACAATCTTGCTTGACAAGAGCCCAGCTGTGAGTGACATGAGATACGTTGACTGGAAGTATATCAAGTCAAATGAAGATTACTTTCCAAATGTTCAAGACAACTTCCACTGCATTGGCCTAGATGAATTTGTTGGCAAAGAATTCACTGCATGGAACGACGAGCTGATCATGCAATTCTACTCCACTGCTCACTTCTATGGAGATGGTAGAGTTGTATGGATGACTGAAGGAGCAAGATATGAGTCTTCTCTTAAGGAATGGGCTACCATCTTAGGAGTCCCAGAGGTGGAAGATGGTGACTTGGATGTCTATTCTGAATCCAAGGAGAGCCATGATTCTATGAAGAATATGTACAATGAGATCCCTGCTGCCAACTTGAAATCACACAAGTTTGGATCCATTTACTTCCTCCAGGCTGGCCTCCGCACCATGAACACCATCTTGAGGCACACATTGATGCCTAAGTCTGGAGATGACAAGATGATGAGAGGCTATTCCATCGACATGCTGATCCACCTTGATAGACACACTAGGATAAGGGTGATGGATTTGATAGTAGAAACTGTGAAGAGGGTTGCTGCTGATCAGAAGCGCTCATGCTGCTATGCACCCTACATTCAGATGCTTATCAACTCCAAGCTGGAGAAGCACATTTTTGCTCTTGACAGGCCCCATTTGCCCCTACAGCCAGATCTTGAGGACAACGTTGTGGTGATGGAACCAGATCATCCCACATCAGCTGCAGCACATGCAGAGGCAGAGGAAGCTAGAGCCACTAGTGCTCCAGTCCCTAGATCCAGGGCATGCAGAAGGACATCAAGGACATATTGGGGAATCAGAATAGTCTCGTGAGGATCTTTGAGGAAATGGATCTTTTGATCTCAACCGTTCAGGGCATGCAGAAGGACATCAAGGACATATTGGGGAATCAGAATAGTCTCGTGAGGATCTTTGAGAATAGGATCAAGACCCTAAATGACAAAGTGGATGGACCGACAAAGACAGTTAATGAGCTGAAGAAGGAAGTTGACAACGTGCCCAGTCCCCACACTACAGATGATGAGGATGAGTCTCCTCTCAGGCCAGGCACTCAGTTCACTACTCAGGCCAGATCAGCCATAGTGCCAGCTCCAGATTTGAGGCCTTCTTCATCAGCACCTGCAAAAGCCTCCTTAGCTCCATCAGCTCCAGTTCCTCCAGTTGCTACTCCAACTCCATCCATGACATCAGCAGCGGTCTTCGCCGACGCAGTTCTCTCGACTCCTTGACCAGCTACCGGAGGAGATCAGCCCCAGAAGAGCGCTTAGATATGCACCTTTGAACTTTTTGGTAACTTGTTGCCAAAGGGGGAGAAGTGTATATAGATCTTTAGGCTTCGAGTGAGAGAGCATTTGGTTTTTATCGCTTTCTCAAAAACATTTGATCTTTTGGTTGTGTGTGTTGAACTATGTGGTGTTTGATCATACGCTTAATGTGTGTTGCTACTATTTCCTATCATTATGATGCTTATGAGATGACCATTCACCTTTGCTTGATTGTGTTGTGCTATGATGTTCATTCTAATTATTCTCGCACACCACCAAGTTGTATGTGACATGAAAGAGTGCCCCATGTACCTAATCGATTGTGCATTTGCATTCAAACGCAAATTTAAAATAATACACAAATTTAGGGGGAGCTCTTGCTTATCACATACTTCTCAAAGCGACGATTATATTCATTCATCATATCATATGTCGAAGCTTTGATCTATATGTTGTCATCAATTACCAAAAAGGGGGAGATTGAAAGCACATTTGCTCCCTTGGTGGTTTTGGTAATTAATAACAACATATATGTCATTGAACTAATGTTTCCACTAAGCACATTTTAGGAAAAGTTCAATGATAGGGATGGCAAAAGGATTGTGGAGATACCCCAAGATGCAAGGAAATGGATTGGCAAAGCTTCAAGCAAGAGGACTCTACATTTTACTTTGTGAGAAATAACTTTGAGTCCATAGGAAAGCCAATACTATTAAAAGGGGGTAAGGTATCGTTGGTGAACAAAATGCTCATACGTGCACAAGTGATAGTCACCAAAAACACCCACAAACTCTTCCACAAAAGTCTGTCCAAAGTCAAATATCCAAAATCGGTGCAACCAACACTTTCCACTCGGTGCCACCGATTCCCAAACTCAGACAGACCCATGCCAAACCCTAGCCAGTCGGTGCAACCAATTCTGCATCGGCGCCACCGAGTTCAATTGTCAACTCTCTGTTTAGTTATTTTCAGTCTTCGGTACCACCGAGATTTACCAGTCAGCCTCACTGAGTTTCTGGACCAACTCTCTGGATAGCCATTCACAGGAATCGGTACCACCGAGAATTGTGGATCGGCGCCACCGAGTTTCGGGACCAACTCTCTGGTAAGCCATGGTCGAAAATTGGTACCACCGAGATATGAGAATCGGCATCACCGACATTGCGCAATCTGACCGTTGGTCACCGGATCGGTACCACCGAGAGTTATATATCGGTCTCACCGAGATTCAAAAGTTACTGCCTTTTGGTCACTTCGGTACCACCGAGATTCACACATCGGTGTCACCAAGTTGGTCACCTTAGGTGTAACAGTTGGATTTTTGGAGATGCCTATATATACCCCTTCACCACCACCCACTCGAAAGAGAAGCACTCAGAACAGATCCCCACTCATACCAACTGATATTCTGAGAGAGAGCCACCTACTCATGTGTTGAGATCATGCCATTCCATTCCAACCATATGAATCTTGATCTCTAGCCTCCCCAAGTTGCTTTCCACCAAATCAATCTCTTCCACCATAGCCAAATCTGTGAGAGAGTGATTGTGTGTTGAGGAGTCTTTCATCTTGAAGCACAAGAGCAAGGAGTTCATCGACATTGCCGAGCCTATTACCTTTTGGAGGGTGGTGCCTCCTAGATTGGTTAGGTGTCGCTTGGGAGCCTCCTACTTCGTGTTGTGGAGTTGAACCAAGAAGTTTGTAAGGGCAAGGAGATCGCCTACTTCGTGAAGATCTACCCATAGTGAGGCTAGTCCTTCGTGGACGGAAGCTGTTATGGAATAGTCAAGGTTGCTACTTCGTGGACCCTTATGGGTGGAGCCCTCCATGGACTCTCGCGACCGTTACCCTCCATGGGTTGAAGACTCCATAAACGTGGACGTACGATAGCACCACCTATCGGAACCACGGGAAAAATCATCGTGTCTACAAATTGCGTTTGATCTTCCTACCCTTCCTTTACTACTCATGCTTGTATTTACTTTCTGCTGCTATACTGTTAGACATGCATGTGTAGGGTGTGCTTGACTTGCTATGAATGCTAAAATCTGCCAACACTTAAAATTGGGAAAAAGTAGATTTTTATTTGGTCAAGTAGTCTAATCACCCCCCCTCTAGGCATACTTTCGGTCCTACATCCAGACGTCGGCGACCCCGCGCCCAGTTTTGGCGGGTACCTTCCTTACGAGGTTGGTTACCTTGCTTTCACTAGCGAGCTGCGATGGGTGCACTGGCCGTCGACCCGAGCTTTCAAGCCTGAGCTACCGGAGAAATACGACGAGAAGCTGAACCCCGCGGAGTTCTTTGGCATTTACACGATAGTTGTTCAAGCTGCGGGTGGAAGAGATGAAAAGGTTCTCGCCAACTATTTCCCCTTGCCGCTCAAGCCAAACGTGAGACCATGGCTGATGCACCTGCCGGAGAATTCCATTTCCTCTTGGGCTGATCTGTGCAACGAGTTCGTTGGCGCCTTCACCGGTGGTTATCAAGAACCAGGCCAGCCCAGCGATCTCCAAGTCCTCCCACAAAAAGAGGGAGAACCCTTGAGAAAGTATATCCAGAGATTTAGCCGAGTGCACCGCAACATCCTAGAGATCCATCCAGCAGTGGTGATTGCCGCGTTCCACTCGAACATGCGCAACAGGAGAATGCGAGCCAAGATGAACGTCAAGCTCCCCAAGACTGTTAATGAGCTTTACACATTAGCAGATAAGTGTGCTCGAGCTGAAGAAGGAAGGTGACTTCCCGGAGAGGAGGCGGGTGTCGAAGTGGACTCTGATGATGACGACGATGCCCCCGACCCGAAGGGAAGGAACAGGAAGCGCAACAAGAAGTGTAAGAGAAAAGCAGTATTGGCTGTCGAGAGCTCTGGAGACCTCAGTGCAGGCAAGAAGGCAAAAGTCGAACCCCCCAGCAAGGGAGCTGCCGCGTGCGCTGATTGCCGGGAGGCTGCTGCCGCTGAGAAAACCGAGAAGTCCGACGGGCCGTACTGCAAAATTCACCGCACAAGGGGCCATGATCTCCAAGAGTGCCGACAGGTCGAGCAACTTGTTGAGAAATAGAGGGACGAGTACGAGAAATGCGACAAGGAAAAGGGCCAGGACGGTGCTGCTGGGAAAGGCCGTGGCGGCAGAGGAGGTCGCCGCGGCAAAACCCCGCAACAAAAGGAAAGACCCGCCATAGGCCGAGAGAAGAAGGAAATAGATGATATGAGTGAAGATGAGGATGATGATGAGGATTCCAATGACAGGGAGTTCCAGAAAGCAACCGAAGCCATGTGCGTTGATGGGGGTGCGTCCTTGCACTCCTCTCGCCACCAGCTCAAGCAGTGGGCACGCGAGGTCAATGCTGTGGAACCAACTGCAAAATCTAGAAAGCCACTCAGATGGTCCCGCACGCCTATCATCTTTGAAGAAGAGGATCATCCTGACCGTACCACTATGGTTGGGTGTTTGCCATTGTTGGTTTCCCCGAAAATCCGCAACCTCAAGGTGTGTAAGATGTTAGTTGGCGGTGGGGCCGGATTGAACTTGATCTCTCCTAAAGTGGCTGAGAAACTGCAGATCCTTGATGAAGAGCTCGAAGCCACGGTTACGTTCCAAGGAATCAATCCCGGTAGGAGCCGACCCAATGGAAAGATCACTTTGCCTGTGACATTTGGCGGGGAGTTGAACTTCCGGACAGAGAGGATAGTGTTCGACGTCGCCGAAATCCCACTGCCTTACAACGGGATCCTCGGTGGCCCAGCTCTGGCAAAGTTCATGGTGGCATCCCACTACGCCGACAATACCTTGAAGATGCCAGGGCCCATCGGGGTCATTTCCATCCCGTCCGACAAGAAGAACGCAGTTACCTGCGTGGAACAGATGTATCGCGATGCGGTAGCAACTGAAGCCACAGAAATCCTAGCTCCCGCCAAGGGCACAGAGAAAATGAAGAAGACTGGCAAGAACACCGGCAAGGACACCGGGAAGCGCGCCTCTTTGGAGTGCGCCGCACCTGACGATGACCTACCGGAGAATTCCGCTAGCAAGAAGACCAGGGTCACCTATCCTAAGACGAAGAAAGTCCCGGCAAGAGAGGATGGCACTGGTGGTATCTTCACCATCAGTACTACCCTTACGGACAAATAGGAAAGCGCGCTCGTTACTTTCCTGCGGGAGAATGTCGATGTGTTTGCCTGGCAACCATCTGACATCCCCGATGTTCCCAGGGAGGTAATTGAGCACCACCTTGCTGTCTGGCCTCATGCCCGACCCGTCAAGCAAAAGGTTAGGAAACAGGCCTTGGAGCGGCATCAGTTCATTGCCGAGGAAATCAAGAAGCTTGAAGCAGCTGGTTTGGTCAGAGGGGTGCTACATCCAACTTGGCTAGCAAACCCGGTGGTGGGGTGAAAGGCAAATGGGAAATGGGCTTTGCATAGACTTCACCGACTTGAACAAAGCTTGCCCAAAGGACCCTTTCCCCTTGCCGCGCATAGATCAAATTGTTGATTCCACCTCCGGATGTGACTAGCTCTCCTTTTTGGATGCCTACTCCGGCTACCACAAGATATTTATGAACAAGGAAGATGAGGAGAAGACCGCATTTATAACTCCCTGTGGCATGTACTGCTTTGTACGTATGCCCTTCGGGTTAAAGAGTGCTGGTTCGACCTTTGCCAGGGCTGTTCAAATTGCTTTTGGACCTCAGCTGCACAGAAATGTGGAAGCCTACATGGATGACATCGTGGTCAAAACCAAGGATGAAGCCACTCTCATACAAGATCTGGAGGAAACTTTCGTAAACTTGCGCAAGATCAACCTGAAGCTCAACCCTGAAAAGTGTCTGTTCGGTATCCCATCCGGCAAGCTGCTTGGGTTCTTCGTTTCTCAGTGAGGAATAGAAGCCAATCCCGACAAGATCAAGGCGATAGAGCAGATACAGGCACCCAAGACCATCAAAGATATCAGACGCCTGACCGGATGTGTTGCCGCATTGAGTAGGTTCATCTCCATGTCCGCTGAGCACACCTTGCCATTCTTCAAAATCCTGAAGAAGGCTGGCCTGATGAAGTGGACCCCGAAGGCAGACGCAGTGCTGCAAGACCTAAAGAAATACCTATCCTCTGCTCCCGCCTTGGTCGCTCCTAAACCGCAAGAGCCATTGCTGCTATATTTAGCGGCAACGAATCAAGTGGTTTGTGCAGCGCTGGTGGCGCAGCGGGGGATGGATGAAGGTTCAGCAGCCACTGCTGATGCTGCCAGGAGCGAGAAAGAAACATACGCAGAAGGGCTCGACATAGGTCAAGGGGGATATCAGCAAATGGATGACGGCGAATCCAAAGAAGTGGCAAAGAAGAAAATGGTACAACGGCCCATATACTTTGTCAGTTCCCTACTACAGGGGGCTAGGTCAAGGTACTCCGGAGTGCAAAAGCTAATATTCGGCCTCATCATGGCCTCAAGGAAGCTGCGCCACTACTTCCAAGCCCATGAGATAACAGTTGTCACCTGTTTCTCGTTGCAATGCATACTGAGAAACCCCGAAGCCACTGGCAGGATAGTTGAGTGGCCACTGGAGTTATGAAGCTTCGTATTAAAGTATGAGAGCACTTCCACCATTCAAAGCAGGGCGTTGGCGGAGTTTATTGCAGAATGGACACCGATGCCAGATGATGAAGCTCCGGAGACAGTCCTCCCCGACAAAGAGGCACCCAAGGATTGGATCATGTACTTTGACGGTGCTTTCTCAGTCCAGGGGGCTAGAGCAGGTGTGCTCCTGATCGCCCCGACCGGAGAGCACCTTAAGTACGTCGTCTAGATGCACTTTCCCCGGGAGGAAGCCACCAACAATACTGCTGAGTACGAGGGGCTCCTTGCTGGACTTAGAATCGCGATGGAGTTGGGAATAAAGAGGCTGATCGTCCGAGGAGATTCTCAACTTGTGGTAACGCAAGTCAACAAGGATTACCAGAGGCCGCTGATGGAAGATTACGTGTAAGAAGTGAGGAAATTGGAGGAGCACTTCGATGGGCTGCAAATAGAGCACGTGTCACGAGCAGAAAACAGCATTGCTGACCACCTATCGAAGTGCGCTGCGCAGAAGCTTCCTGTGGAACCAGGAACCTTTGTTCTCCGCCTCACCCAACCATCAGTGTCCCCATCTGCGTTGTCCAAGAAGAGAAGAAAGCTGAACTCCGGCGAGCATTTCCCGGCAGAGCTTCCCGAAGCCGCTGGTAGAGAAGTTGCCGGGGAAAATCACGTTCCGGTTGACGAGCAACTCCCTCCCGCAGGACCTCAGGGTCTAGCGGTTGAGACAAGCGCTCCCGGAGACGAGGAAATGCCTTTAGTCCTTGTTGTCGAGCCACGGGCTCCAACCTGGGCGCAGCATATAGTCCATTTCCTTCAAACAGGAGAACTCCCCGAAAAGGAAGAGGAACCAAAAGAGTAGCCCGTCGGTCAAGTATGTACCAGTTTGTGGATGACACCCTGTACAGAAGGCGGCCGAACGGTGTGAAATTGAGGTGTATCTGCTGGGAGGATGGACTAAAGCTGTTGGCAGAGATTCACGGAGGAGTTTGTGGTTCCCACATTGGATCAAGGGCCCTTGCTGGGAAAGCTTTCCGACAGGGTTTCTATTGGCCTACTGCCCTCCAGGACACTACTGAATTGGTCACCAACTGTGAAGCCTACCAGTTCCATTCCAAGAACATCCATGAACCAGCGCAAGCCCTGCAAACAATCCCTCTATCCTGGCCATTCTCGGTCTGGGGGCTCGATATCCTGGGCCCCTTCCCCCGTGCTGTCGGGGGCTTTGAGTTCACAAAGTGGCCTGAGGTGGAACCAGTGATAAAGGTGACCGCACAAGCAGCTATCAAGTTCATGAAAGGACTGGTGTGCCGTTTTGGAGTGCCTAACAGAGTGATCACCGACAACGACACCCAGTTCACGAGCCGCGCCTTCATGCAATATATCTAAAACCTTGGAAGCAAGGTCTCCTTCGCCTCTGTTGCTCACCCGAGAAGCAACGGGCAAGTTGAGAGGATGAATGCTCAAGTGCTGCGAGGACTCAAGACAAGGACTTTCGATAAGCTGTAGAAGAGCGGCAGTGTCTGGATAGATGAGCTGCGGGTGGTTCTTTGGTCCCTCAGAACGACACCAAATCGAGCTACCGGCTAGATGCCCTTCTCCCTAGTGTACGGGGCCGAAGCAGTGCTCCCCACAGAACTCATGTAATGGTCCCCTCGAGTGCTTCCCCGCGATGAAGTAGAGCAACAACAGCTGCGGCATGACGATGCCACGCTCCTCGAGGAAGACCGTCTCCGGGCTACTGTGCGTGCTGCACATTACCAGCAAGCTCTGCGGCGCTACCATAGCGGCAGGGTTCACGCCCGGAGCCTTGAGGAAGGCGACCTTGTCCTTCACGTTTTCAGTCCGCCAAGGGTACAAACAAGTTGACGCCGAAGTGGGAAGGCCCTTACCGGGTAGTACGAGTCACCAGACCTGGCGCAGTCCGTTTGGAGACCGAAGATGGCACCAAGGAGCAGAACTCATGGAATATTGAGCATCTTCGTAAGTTCTACCCGTAAGGCGCGGCTGCCGGGCTCAGTCCCCGGCAGCCACCTTTTGTACAAGCCTTGCCGATGTTGCATGTAACCCTTTGTACAAAGCGATGCGCAGACCCTATGCAACAATAATAAAGCTAGGCATTGCATCATATCATCATCCTTACATGCTCATTACACATTTTTTATGACTGCGATGTTAGCGCTGTTATGTTATAAAGATTTGCTAGAATGCCCGATGAAACCGTAATCTTTGTTACTATTCTCACCCCACATGTTTTACCATCAAGAAAACAGGGAAGGGGAACAAAGAAACAAGGATGGCGGCCCGTCACAGTCGAAAAGAAGATACTGCCTGGAAAAGATAAGTATATCGTACATTTCCAGTTCAGTACTTTTCATTTCCTCAAGGAAACCCTTAGTATCTTCCTTACTGCGGGATATGGAGTCATCCATGTGGTAAAACCCTTGACGGGACGAGTTGTCCCCCTGTCCTTGCATATAGGGGTGATAGCGCCGACACCGACAAGGAGCTCTGCCGGGGAACAACGCCAACCTGTTGCCGGGGGCTCGTTCCCCCACTTTGGCATTCTTGGTTTGAATGATGACCCGGCAAGCAGCTCCGTGCAGCAGAGACAAAACATACTAACGCAGTACAAATAAGAAAAGGAAAAGGATAGTACTTGTAGGAAGAAAATAGCATTCTATTCTCATTCATTTTCGATACAAAATGGGTAGAGATTACATTATGATTCGTTAAAACATGGCAAGCGCCTACATCTTTTGACATGAAAAAAGATAAGTGCCCCGTAATCCCTTTCTTGTCCCACTCCTCTTAGGGATTAGGTAGAGAAGGAGCAGAGGGCAAAAGGAGAGCCTGGCCGGGATTTGACTCTTCCCAGCCAGGACCAGAGGGGCGCGACCGGCAGAAGGACCCTGCCCCCAGGCAGGGCGGACGAAGCCGACGGAGTGGACAAGACCGACAAGGGGAAAGAAGGTGGAGGGCAGGTGCAGATGGTGGCGCTGCCGGAACCTAGCTGGTGATGATGGTGCTGCCGGGGAACGCGACGCGTCGGACACCTCATCCGTGCTCCTGATGCATCATAGATCTCCGACCGCCATCATCTTCCTCATCGCCACCGCCCGAGGAGACCCCTCCGCCATCGCCCAAGCTCCAGGCATGGCAACCCGGGGACCCCACAGAGAGCATGGATGTCCCTGGTGGCCAAAGGCGGGGAATTCCGTCCCCCGCCTTAGAAGAACACATGAAAATGAAGAACTCTCTCCCATACACTCCATCTAGAGTGCTGCGGGAGGAGAGCTTCACCGCGGTAAATGACGACGCGCGGTTGCGACCGCACACACGCCCATGGTGACCGTGTGTGCATTTTTTCTCCATCACCTTGTAGAAGGAATGCGGGAACCACAAACCGCCACGATGCTGCACCTCCAACATAGATCCCGACGCGACGTCAACCTCGTGGAGCTCCGTCAAGGCTAAAGAAGCGGGCAACACGGCGGCAGGTGTACCACCGCAGCCGTCCCCGATACGGCCACCACGCAGCCCGCTCCCCCATCCGAGGCTTCCCCGACCAACCTACGGTTCAGAATAGTACACCCATGGCGGGAGCTGAACAGAGGTTCGGAATGAAGGTTCTACAAGCACGCTCACTCGGCCCCTCCCCCTGAGCATCAGGAGGGTGAGCGCAGCTCAAAACAAAGAAGCGGAAGGGCGAGGTCTGTGGGTTTGGACTCAAGGAGGAAGAAAGGATGGATGAGCATCACCCCTCGCGACCCCCAATTTATAGGGGAGAGCGCGGGGGCTGGCTCTCCTCCACTCCAAAGGTCGCCGCCCATCTCCACCAATTCCATCGTCCACGATCACGGGCGAACAGGTAATCGCCCCATTGCTCCAATCCATGGCGCTGCGGTTTCTGCCACGATCAGGACTTCAAGTCATGCGCGCCCGTCTCTAACTCCCCGCTATGCATGCGGCACGCGTGACGGAAATGGCCTGAGGTGGTGGGTCAATGCTGACCAATAAATTTGAAGTTACTCCCTCACATTGCGCGCCTGTGCATAAAATTTGGGCCTGACCCAACGGCACTTGGCAAGCACGTGTGGGCCAGTCCCGGGGGCTCATGACAGTGCACTAGTACAGGGGTACCCAGTGCCCCTGACTTATGAACTGGCGGTAGAAGCAAAAACCTGGCCAACAATCAAGACAAAACTCCAGCAAGCTCAACGCGGCAACCCAAGCCTGGACTGCGACGCGCCAAGCACGTCCCCGATGCTTGCCGGGACCAAGAAGTGCACACCTCCCTGAAGGCCCGGCAAGCCACTCCCCGGCGGGCGTGAGCCATCCGGCCACCGCATCACTACGCCTGTCACTTATCGATGTGATGTCGAGCCCTCAGGCGGCTAATCAGCTCTCGCTAAGCACGTGGCGACACATTGGAAAGCAAGTTACGCTCGGTTGACACCCGCCCTGCAGCGTGTCAAGATCTTAAGCAACGACCGGCCAAGCGGTGGCAAGAGCTTGCCGGGGATGCACCCCCAAGCGCCACCTAGGCAGGTAATCATGGCATTTTGTCCTAAATGCCAGAGTTAGGTATGATAGCTCTCCTTAGCTATCTAATCGATAGATAATGTCTGTTTTGCCATTGTGGTAACCCCTTGCACTATAAAAGGAGGCCCAAGGCAACCTATCTCAAGGTTGGCAATTCAAACCCCCGAACACTTGTACTCGCATAGCCGCTCTTTCCCCGATAGCAGCCCCTGCTGGGGTTAGGCGCTTTGCGTTCTTCATGTTCCTCCAATCAATCCACTAAAAAGAAGTAGGGTTTTATGCTTAGCAGCGGCCCGAACCTGGGTAAAAATGCCTGTGTCCTAATCGTTGCGCCATCTCATGCTCTCCGCTCTTCGTGCAACGTGACCCCCCTTGCGGAACCACAAGGGACCTCTGGTCCCATAGGTGATCATGAGCATCCGTGCCCCAACACCGCTCCAATGGACATCCTTCTTGTCCATGCTAGGTCCTTCATTCATAAGCAACACAAAAGTATCTAATTTAGGCGGCATCATATGTTCATGAACATTAGAAGGATTTCCAAGAAACGAAAGTATCTGATAATTTAGTTGGCGTGCGCGGGCTCTAGTAACTAGTCCAATATGTGTAGCTCGTGGGGATGTGGGTGTAACATTAGTAGGGATTTGCTGATCATCCTCCCTTTCTTGAAATAATGTCGTCCTCGACGGAAGCTCATCTTCCTCACCCAAATAAGGCTTCAAATCTGCAATGTTAAATGTGGGACTAACCCCAAAATCTATAGGTAGCTCAAGCTTATATGCATTATCATTTATTTTCTCTAACACCTTAAAAGGATCATCAGCATGTGGCATTAGCTTTGGCTTGCGCAAATCAGGAAACCTATCCTTATGCAAATGTAACCAAACAAGATCTCTAGTGCAAAGACACCATGTTTTCTACCCTTATCTCCAGCAAGTTTATATTTAGCATTTATATGCTCAATGTTTTCCTTAGTTAACTCATGCACTTTTAATATCAATTTATCACGTTCTTTAGCATCAAAATTAACCTTCTCCGAAGATGGAAGAGGTAACAAATCAATAGGTGCACGAGGTAAGAAACCATACACAACTTCAAAAGGGCACATCTTAGTAGTAGAATGCAGCGAAAGATTATAAGCAAATTCAATATGAGGCAAGCATTCTTCCCACATTTTCAGGTCATTCTTCAAAACAGGCCTAAGCATAGTAGACAACGATCTATTGACTACTTTAGTTTGTCCATCAGTTTGGGGATGACATGTAGTATTACAAAGCAGTTTAGCTCCCAACTTAGCCCATAAACATCTCGAAAAGTGGCTAAGAAATTTAGCATCACGATCTGAAACAATTGTATTTGGCACACCATGCAAGCGAATAACTTTACGAAAGAACAAATCAGCAACATTAGCAGCACCATCACTTTTATGACATGGTATAAAGTGTGCCATTTTTGAAAATCTGTCCACGACAACAAATATGATATCCCTCCCCTTCTTTGTTCGAGGTAAACCTAAAACAAAGTCCATAGATATATCCTCCCAAGGAAAACTAGGTACAGACAAAGACATATAGAAACCATGAGGATTGAGGCGTGACTTAGCTTTTTGACATGTAGTGCAGCGAGCAACAAAACGCTCAACAGCCCGTCTCATCTTTGGCCAAAAGAAATGTGTAGCAAGTACATCCTCTGTCTTATTCACGCCAAAGTGTCCCATTAATCCTCCTCCATGCGCCTCCTGCAACAACAAAAGACGAACGGAGCTAGCTGGAATGCATAGCTTGTTAGCACGGAACACAAATCCATCATTTATGACGAACTTGTTACATTTTCTCCCTTCTTTACAATTCTCCAACACATCCCTAAATTCAGCATCATGCACATATTGATCTTTGATGGTCTCCAAACCAAATATTTTAAAGTCAAGTTGTGAAAGCATAGTATAACGACGAGACAATGCATCAGCAATAACATTTTCTTTACCCTTCTTGTGTTTAATGACATAACGGGAAGTCTCAATGAATTCAACCCATTTAGCATGTCTACAGTTCAGTTTTGCTTGAATTTTTATGTGTTTCAAAGATTCATGATAAGATTGTATGACAAATTCTTTAGGCCATAAATAATGTTGCCATGTTTCCAAAGTCTGAACAAGAGCATATAATTCCTTATCATAAGTAGAATAATTCAGACTAGGCCCACTCAGTTTTTCAGATAAGTATGCAACAGGTTTACCATCTTGTAATAACACACCTACTAATCTAATTCCACTAGCATCACATTCAAGCTCAAAAGTCTTATTAAAATCAGGAAGTTGGAGTAAAGGACCATGTGTTAACTTATCTTTCAATACGGTAAAGGCTTCTTTCCGTGCGGTACCCCAAAAGAAAAGGCACATCCTTCTTTGTAAGCTCATTGAGAGGTGCAGCAATGGTGCTGAAATCCCTGACAAAATGCCTATAGAAACCAGCGAGTCCAAGAAAACTCCTCACTTGTGTGACCGTTTTAGGCTGCTGTCAACTCTCAATAGCTTCAATCTTGACTTTACAAACTTCAATTCCCTATGGATTAACAACATAGCCAAGAAAAGATACTCGGTCGGTGCAAAAGGTGCACTTCCCAAGGTTACCAAACAAACATGCATCACGTTGAGCAATAAAAACATCACGCAAATGATGCAAGTGTTCCTCCAAAGATCTACTATAAATCAGTATATCATCAAAATAGACTACCACAAATCGTCCAATGAAAGCATGTAAAACCTCGTTCATTAATCTCATGAAAGTGCTAGGTGCATTAGTTAATCCAAAAGTCATGACTAACCACTCATATAATCCAAACTTAGTTTTAAATGTTGTTTTCCATTCATCTCCCAATTTCATACGAATTTGATGGTATCCACTATGCAAATCAACTTTGGAGAAACATGTAGAGCCACTTAATTCATCAAGCATATCATCTAGCCTAGGAATAGGATGATGATAATGAAGAGTAATATTATTAATGCCTCTACAATCAACACACATACGAGATGTACCATCCTTTTTCAGCACTAGAATAATAGGAACAACACAAGGACTAAGAGATTCGCGTATATAACCTTTGTCAAGCAGCTCCTATACTTGACGCATAACCTCCTTCGTCTCCTCTAGATTGGTATGGTATGGCGCACGGTTGGGTAGCGATGCACCGGGAATTAAGTCAATCTGATGCTCAATCCCTCGAATAGATGGTAATCCCGGTGGCACGTCTTGTGGAAAGACGTCAGCAAACTCCTGCAAATGTTAGTGACAACAGGAGGCAAAGAGGCAGGCATGTCCTCGAATGAAAATAATACCTCTTTGCATCCAAAAGCACAGCAAATAGATGTAGTAACATCCAAATCAGTAATATCAGATTTAGTGGCAAGTAAACAACCACTCTTCAGTTTTATTTCAGATGCAACACTAGATGATTGTTTATTAGGCTTATTACGTTGCTCAAATTCCATTGCCACAATCTGATTTTCACTCTCACTTTGCTTCTGTTTTGCTTTACTAGCTCTAGCAATGTCATCTTTCATAATATGTTCGGGAGATATAGGAAGCAAAGTTATATTTTTATCCTTATGAACAAGAGTATACTGATTTGTCCTACCATGGTGTACATGATTTTTATCAAATTGCCATTTTCTACCAAGTAAAACGGAGCATGCTTGCATGGTTACCACATCAGAATCAACATAATCAAAATATGTAGCAATGCTAAAGTGCACACGAACAATACGTGTTACCTTAACCTTGCCACTGTTGTTGAACCATTGTATGTAATAAGGATGAGGATGTGGTCTGGTGGTTAGAGACAACTTCTCCACCATCTCCATGCTAGCCAAGTTGTTGCAACTCCCTCCATCGATGATGACGCGAACAGAACGCTCCTTCACAACTCCCTTTGTATGGAACAAGTTGTGCCTCTGATTTTTCTCAGCATGTGTAACCTGCACACTCATAACACATTGATCAACTAAACTTTCATACCTGTCAGCATAGTCAGCAGCCATCTAGTGTGTCTCTTCTTCAGTATCCTCGGCACCCTGTTCTTCACTTTCAATAAGAGCCAAAGTCTCCTCATCATAATCACTAGCGGACGCATATCCACCATCCTCAGTAACAATCATCACATGCTTGGAAGGGCATTCTCTTGCATAGTGACCTCCACCCTTGCAATGATGACAAATAACCTCATGTGTTTGCCATGTAGATGCCATGGATGAAGAAGAGATCTGTGCAGGCCCCGAAGGTGTGCCCTTGCTGGTGGCTGGTGGCGGTGCATGTTTCCTTGTATCTCTGTTGGAGTTGGCGGCTGAAGTAAGTGTTGTCGTAGTAGGACGTGTGGAAGTAGATGATGTACATGGTGTCCATGATGAAGCTCAACCCACAGAAAAATTAGTTCTTGCCATTGCTTGTCGATCCTACACTTCACGTTCAGCTTTGCAAGCAAGATGGAATAAACGAGTGATATTGTTATATTCCTCATACTCTAGAATAGTCTGAATCTCTCTATTCAATCCACCCATAAAACGTGCAAGCATAGCTTCATTCTCCTCAACAATACCAGATCTAATCATGCCAGTTTGTAATTCCTGATAATATTCCTCTATAGAATTTTTTCCTTCTCTTAAACGCTGCAAATTTTGAAGCAATTCATGTTGATAATATGGTGGAACCCAATGATTACGCATAGAAGTTTTCAAAGCATCCCAAGTAGTAGAGATATTATCATGATGTATTCTCCAATGTTCAGACCACCAAACACAAGCAAAACTAGTGAATGCACAAACAGCTGCAGCAACACGTCTATCCTCAGGAAATTGTAAGCATGTAAAACATTGTTCTGTTTCTAACTCCCAAGTAAGATATAAATCAGGAACATATATACCCTCAAATGTCGAAATATTCAATTTAAGATTAGGGAGATGGTCATGATCCCGTACGTGAGGGGGTGGTGGAGCCCTACCGTTGCGAATGTAACCATGTGGACGACCTGGTGCGTGTGGTGGTGGTTGCCCCTGTGGCTGATTTGGAGCAACCTCTGCCTCATCATCGTAATCACCATCATAATCCCCAATCTACTCAACGATAGTAGCAGCAGCTATTGCAGCCACCGAAACTGCAGCAGTAGCAATGGCACAAATATTTTGGCCTTGGTCGATAGACACACGTCGCGTTCTTCCCGCGAAATTTGGACGTTGTTGGTATTGTTGTTGCCAAGGTACGACAGGTACAACTGGTTTAGGTAGACGTGCAAGCACCTCATTGAATTTAGCATCAAGCTTGGCGTCGACCGTCTTCTCCAAACCATCTAGCTTGTCCATAGCCTCTCCAAGGCTCGTCACCAAGTCGTTCACATATTCACGTATCATTTACTGAAATTTATCATGGAGCTCCTTGTTTGTCATGCCGTCCCAGTTGATCTCATCGGCTTGTGATCCTGTGATGGTTAGCAGCAATAGGAATACACAAGAATATGAACCTACAGACTACTAGGTAGTGGTGGTGGTGGTGTGACACAAATCCGTCAAGCAAATGTCAAATCCTTACCAGTTCTTACCAAGCAGCAGGCGGTCATCGGCAACCGTTGTAGTCAAATCTCTTGAAGCTTGGATAGAGCGATTACCAGGAAGAGTCAAACGCACAACGTAGATGTATGTGGAGCTGTGAAAGCTTATAATATGGTAGAAAAAGGGGGTTAGCAATAATTAGTTCAGAGATGCAAAGTTGAAAAGACGCTCAACGACGGTACCGTGCTGGTCCTAGGCTAGATCATACTAGAGACGCGAGCCTAGCACACCAACAAAATCACGACGCGAAATGTATCCAAGGGAAGAGCACACTCTGATTTTTTTTCTCGCTCTTTTTTTGGCGCCTCTTTTTTTTGGCGCTCCTGATTTTTTTTCCAGAAAATCAATATAATGGGGAGTGTCTCAAAACTCTTCCCAAGGCGTATAAACATGATAGGCACAAAAAAAATGACGATTTTTTTCTGGAACGATTCGGGGCTGCGACGACCAAAAAGTGTGACAAAAAATCACTATGGTGGTGAGTATCTCAAAACGCTTCGCAAAGCCTAAAAACATGATAGGGAAAAATATTTTCACCCGCCGAAATTTTGGCCTGAAAACGTTTTTTTTTGCCAAAACCTACTCAGGCAAGGAAACACGAAACAGAAAACAAAGAGATCTCGAAACTAAACCTAATTTGTAATGGACTCGGACTAGGATTGGTGGTGGATTTGAATCTGGTGGAACTTGGATTGGCATGATGGCGGATATATGGTGGTATATGGCAGCGGTGATGTATCTGGTGTGGTGGTGGTATATGGCAGCTATGAAGATGATGCGGCGGCGGCGTGACAAACCGTGAACAGAACTCGAAACTCTAAGGACTAGACTCTAAGACCACCAACTGGACTCGACGATGCAACCGCAAATTCAACAAAGCAAATACCGAACAGAAAATTGCAAAGGCTCAGATTGGTTCGGATATGATGATCTAACCCTAATTTTTTTCGTGGCTTTTTCGTGGACTATAGGTATGAAGAACATATGCAATTTAAACTATGAATAACTTGGAAAATCTTACCGAGCAACCTAGAAATCTGATACCACTTGATAGAGGCGAAGTTGTCCCTGTTTTTCGATGAGATGGTGTCTATCGTTTTCGGTGGAGTAGACTTTGATGATCCGACTACGAACGTGCGAACACTTCGCACCTTAACAATTGCTAAACCAACTCCGAGAGGTTATTGACCACGTCGGAGCACGATCAACCTGATCACAAGGGTCTATTTCCTGCACGCAAATTAAGAACAAGCAAGAAATTGAAATTGCAATCTAGATATTGCGAATATAAGAGGAAAGCTTTATTGATGAAAGTGGGGTTCTGTGACGTCTTGGTCTGGTCGTGGAACACAAACGAAGAACGCGAAGTTGCAGCTATGGCCAACTTGTAATCTAAACAAAAACCAAGTGTAAAATGGCGCCATAAGTGTTGTATATATGGGGGAATAGAGGGGGATTTCGTGGCCCCTTTGAGGAGGGGTCGGAAACCAGCCCTATCTCAGTTTCCCCACACATACTGTCGGGTCATGATGCACACGATCACCTCTGGGGCCACGGGCACCTTTGTGGTTCGGCGGGGGTGAGTTCACGTTGCACAAAGAGCAGAGGTAGTGAGGCAGCACAACGACAAGATGCTGGTGTTTTACCCAGGGTTGGGCCGCTGGGAAGCGTAAAACCCTACTTCTGCTTTGGTGGATTGATCAAGGGAACACGAAGCACACGCAGTGCTCAAACCCGGAAAGGTTGCCTTCGGGAGAGCTGCTACGCGAATACAAGTGTCCAATGGTCCGAATCTCTAGCTAGGTTGCCCTGGGCCTCCTTTTATAGCTCAAGGGGCAACCACAGTGGCAAAACAGACATTATCTAGTGATTAGATAGCCAACAGTGCTATCATACCTAACTCTGGCATTTAGGACAAAATGCCATAAATGCTAGCCTAGGTGGCGTGCGGGGATGCATCCCCGGTAGGCTTTTACCACCGCTTTAGCTAACTATTGCTCAATATCTTGACACGCCTCTGGACGGGTGTCAAACGGGCATAATCTATCTTCCAGCGAGTCGCCACATCCTTAGGGAGAGCCACTTAGCCACCTGGGGGCGCGACACCGCATCGACAAATGACTAGCGTTGCGATGCTGTGGAGCGGTGGCCGATCGGCTCACGCCTGCCGTGGGATGGCTTGTCGGGTCTTCCTGAAGATGTGCGCGCCTCGGTCCCCGACAGGCACCGGGGATGAGACTGGCGTGGTTTGAGCCCGTTCTGTACCGTCGCATCGACCTTGCCGGCGTTGCTTAGCCAGCGTAGGCTGCTTCTGCCGGAGTTTTGGTCTTGAATTCTGTCTTCGTCTTCTTGATGCGCTCCTCGATCTCACATAGAGCAGCTTCTCTGGTTTTGACTGGTTTTGACTGTTTTTATGTTGATGGGTTTTGCTACTACTGCCTGTGCAAAATTCAGGGGCACTGGTGTAATGCCCAAGATGCGATCCTATCCTTATTTTGGCACGAGGGCCTCGACAGGGATAGAAGCACATCTCGTCGTTTTGCAAGAATGGATATCATTACAAGTACATGTAAAGAAGAGATGAGTATATGGAATTGGCTTACACTTGCCACATGCTACATCAATATCACATCAATACAACAACATATCCAAACATCATACATCATACAGAAGAGCAGGGTCCGACTACGGACGAAAACGAACAATAAAATAACATCCATCCTTGCCATCCCAGGCTGCCGCCTGGAACCCATCCTAGATCGATGATGAAGAAGAAGAAGAACTCCAAATCAAACAAGCATCGCTCAAACATCAAATCATCGCATTACCTGTACCTGCAACTATTGTTGTAGTAATCTGTGAGCCACAGGGACTCAGCAATCTCATTTCCAAGGGTATCAAGACTATTAAAGCTTAATGGGTGAGGTAAGGTTAAGTGGTGAGACTGCAGCAAGCACTAAGCATTTATTTGAGTGGCTAAATTACGAGTACAAGAATAAAGGGGGATGATCGTCGCATAAACGGACGTGAACTAGTAATGATCTCTAAGAGATCCTGAACACCTACTTACGAACAACATAACCCCACCGTGTTCTCTCTCAGGTCAGAAATTCACGAGAAGAGACTGTCACGGTTACGCACACGGTTGGTGTATTTTATTTGAGTTTACGTCAAGTTTGCTATGACTGGGTGTTAAACAAAGTTTCCAAGTTGCCACGTAACCGCGGGCACGGCTTTCCGAAAGATTTAACCCTGCAGGGGTGCTCCAACTAATCCATCACAAACTAACCACACGCCGCGCGAATAACCTCGACCACAAATCCCGTGATTTCCTAGGAAATTCCATTGGAAAACCTCAACCTTGAGATAGCCCAAAGTTTCAGAATTCCTCGCGCAAGACATTCGAGAAAGGTAAAACAAGCCCAGCAAGACTGCCCGACGTGTCGACGAACCCGATAGGAGTCACGTATCTCGTTCTTAGCACACGACCGGATGAACACTACGTACGGCTACCTGATAGAAATCCCTCGAGTTGCCCCGAGGTGGCCCCGCAAGTGGCTCTGTTTTGGACCAACATTCATGAGGAGCACTGGCCCGGGTTGTTGATTAAAGATCCTCGGGTTAATTAATCCCTATGACGGTTTATTAGTTATTAGGCAAATGTAGTACCAAAGTTGGGCCTTGACAGACAAGTTTTGATCTAAAATTAATGGTCAAGGGGGTCCCCATAACAACCCCGAGCATGTTAGGAGCGCAAAATATGGTACATAACACCGGTTCACAAGTAACTAGGGCAGCAAGAGTGGAAGAAAACACCGAGCAAAAGGCCAAGCCTTCCACCCTTTACCAAGTATATATGTGCATTAAATTAATTAACAATAATATTGTGATATAACAAAATTATCCATGTAGGCACATGGAAAGCAACCTGCAACTAGCAACGCTATAAGAAGGGCTGAGCAAGCGGTAACATAGCCAAACAATGGTTTGCTGGGATGTGGAGGGTTAGAGGCTTATCATGGCATTTTGGGCGGCTTGACAAACAAGTGGTAGGTAGCGAGACATATCGATAGAAACGAGACAACTAGCATGGCAATGATAGTATTGGTATCCAGGGAAATGATCATCTTGCCTGAGATCCCGCTTGGAAGAAGAACGAGTCCATGAAGAAGACGAGCCGACATAGTCGTACGAATCCTCACACTCCGATCGCTTTCGGAACTCTATCGAGAAGAAGCAATCCGGAAACAACAATCAACACATGATAAACACCACAACATATGCATGACATGATGCGCAAACCAATATGATGCATGTCCATTTAATTATGCAAGGCATGGCAAAGCACAACAATCAACTCCTACACATTAAGTGAAGCTCAATATGCAACGAGTTGCATATTGACGAAACCCCATATTTGAATTACTTAGTTCACTCCCGCTTAGGTACACATCAATGTTAAATGTTGTTAAACATGGCAAGAGGTGAAGCATAAGTAAACTATCTATCTAGGCATCTTAAATGAGGTCGGAAACAACTTATAGTATTTCCAAAATGACCCCATATGCAAATTATGAGTTCGGTCCAGATCTGAACTAAGCATATTTTACATTTGTTAAACAACAGAATAAAGTGTACCATGCAATACTACATGTCATTCTAGTTGATTTACGTATATGGAACATCTCAAATGGAGCTACGGTCTAAAAGTTATGACACACACAAGATGAACAGGACATGAATGCAAAATGCATGAAGATGACAACCACAAGCACTTCAAAACATGCATGCAACAAAATATTATGAAACTACATGAGATTCTAAGCAAGTTTCATGTATGGCATGTTCAAAACGGAGCAACATGGCATATTACAACCCACAAATCAACAAGCTACAGCCACCTAAAATACACAACAAGGACATGGTGGTGAAGCCTACATGATGCTTAACAATTCATCTATTAACATCAAGTTGACTAGAAGCATGGATCATTAGGAAATGAGCTCACAAGAAGACATCGAACTAAGTAGTTTTCAGACTTAGTGAAAATCCCAGTTTTTTTAAACAGAGCAGTTTTTATCACGAAGGCATATTGGCAGCTGTAAAACTATATGCTATAGGGCATATCATGGCATGAAACTTAATAGCTTGCTAGAGGACATTAGTAACTACAAATAACTCCATTGCACCAACCCCAATGGGGTACTAGATCACTAGCAAAACACATGGCAAGACAGCAATAAAATGTTACAGATTCCAGACTTAGAAATATTTCAGCATCTCAAATCAGCAACATTGGTTAAGCATGTACTCATTATAAATCTACAGCTAAACACAAGATTCATGGCATGGCAAACCTATCAACAACAAGTAGACATGGCATACTACAACTCACTCCAAAGACTCAACCACAAGGAGGCATGGATTGCTTAGTACGAGCACCGCAAAATGGAACTCTACGTTAACATATTTCAGTTTTTAATGCGGTAGCAACTTGAGAGCAAGAATTATACATGATAACGATGTTCTACCTCGCAACCAGAGGCATGGCATCAAAGTATACATATCCTAGAGCAATACTCATGAAGAAACCACATGCAAAAGACCTACGGTTGAGATGCAATCATCCACACGATATTGAATAAAATAACAGATTGCAACTATGACGGAATGCACTTTTACAACACATATTTGAGCATGCAAATGAATCCTAATGCACATGCAAATGGTACCATCATGTAGAGCATGTAAAATAGAACAACTTTCATATATAACACAGTTTTATTTATGCACGGTTCACTAGTTACAAGCAATTCAATATGCCAACATGATGAAAAACAGACAATGCCCAGGGACTTGGTGAAATTATACCCTCGGCGAAATTGGACGGAGTCGTACATGGACGAGGGGGATCCGGGACGGGCAGATCCGGGCGGACGAGGCCGACCCAGGACAGCACGGTCCCGACGGCGGCTTGAGGAGGAGCCGGCCATGGCAGCGGCCACTCCGGCGAGGGCGATGGGGCACGGTGCTCCGGTGGGGCGGGGCTCGACGGATCCAGGAGCCCACGTGCCAGATCCGGCCGGAGGTGGCGCCGGCGGCGGCTGCAAGCCGGTGGCGAGAAGGCGGTGCGGCGGCGCGAGGTGCTCACGAGGAGCTCCGGCGACGGCGGTAGGGCGTCAAGGAGGCACGCGCGGGTGCGGTGGGGTCGGGACTGGCGAGGATGGCAGCGAACAGGGAGGCGGCGAGGTCCTGTGAGGCGGCGGCGGCGAGGAGGCTAGGTGACGGAGGCAGCCGACGGCGGGAAGAGGGAGCTCCCGGGCGGCGCGGGGCTAGGGCAGCAGTGCTGGCTGGCTCGGGCCCGGTTCGGCCCGGGGCGGGCCAGATCCGGGCCCCCGCGGACCTGCAGCGGAGGGGGGCTGGGCAGGGGCACGTGGCGAGCGCGGGTTGGCTTGCGCGGCGGCTGGCGGCGGCTCCAGTGGCTACCGGCCCTTCGGGGCGGTGCCAAGTGGCGGCGGGGCGATGGCCCGTCACGAAAAATGAGGAGGAGGGAGGCTAGAGGTTGGTGGAGGCTTGGTTTTGCTCAAAAATGGAAGGGGGGTGTTTTTATATGGCAAGGGCTAGGGTTAGGTGGTTTTTGCCTGTTTTCAGACCGTTTGATCAAGATCGGACTGTCCGGAAGCGGAGGGGGTTGCTATGCGGGTAGTTGGGCTGTGGAGAGGGGTTGTGGGCTGAAAAGAGAGGGAGATTTGTGCCACGTGACATGTTTTAGAAAAACAAAAACGTCCAACAATTTGACCGATAACGGAGCCGCTACGGGTGACCGTTGGGGTATCAAATGACCTCCGATTGCGACGAAACTTGGCAGGCGGTCCACCTACAAAATAATAAGACCGCACGTCAAGTCCCGACCCAATCCGAGAACATTTTATACCCACTTTTCAAAACAAAATCTCACAAATGCCGCGGGCGCGTGCGTGTGTGGTTGGACTCGAAACTGTCATAGACGAAAACGGAGGGAACCGACAACTACGAACGGATGCAAGTTTTCAAAATGAGTGACGATGCTATGCAGATGATGCTAATGATGCGATGATGAATGTGACAAACACAAGAATCACACGATGACAACGGAATAAAAGGGGAATCTTCTGGAGCGTTGGTCCCGGGCTGTTACAACTCTCCTCCACTTACAAGAGATCTCGCCCCGAGATCTTAGAATGAGAAGGGGAAGAGAAAGAGATGGGGTAAAACTTAGTTGCTTCTTTGACAAACGAGTGAAACCAACGGAACTTGAAGGACGCAAGAGATGAAGAATGATACTTGGAACAAGCAAGAATTCTAAAGAAATTTCGGCAGCACTTCTGTAGGAAAGATAGGCAAAACTTGATAAGATGGAAAGAACTTGAAAGATAACACAACCCTCCGGTTAAATGGACAAGCAATGAAAGAACATGATCTTGATAAAACAAGAAGATGGTTGAAGAGAGCAACATCACAATGCCTCCGGAAAAAGAATAGAGGCTAGATCATTGAAAAGAAATGAATGGAGAAGGAAATGATAACTTCTATCACAATTGAATTGAAAAGCATCCTTAGAAGGTAGAATTGAAAGGAGTTATTTGAAAAACAATAACGAAACGAATAAGCTTGTTGTGGGCTTATGGAAACCATCCCAAATTATGAGGTGACAACATGCCACAAATGGAAAACAAATGATTGCTTGGGAATAACAGGATATGCAAACTTCTTTCAACAAGAGGATACATTGAGAACTTGGATCATTGATGAGCACCGTGATAGCAACAATCCTAAGGAAAGGCTTTAGGTGAAATCCATTCCAAGATAACTCCAAGAAAGAAATGATGGGTTTACATATCTCATTCTTGACAAATTCTCTTCGAGACTACTCACGAATCAAGAATGCTATAACACCATCTCAAAGGACAATGGAGAAAGAATTGCACTTTAAAAAAAGCAAGATAAAGAATACTTGAGGTACTACCATAAGAATCTTGAAGAATACTTCAAGAAAGAATTACATCCTTAACGAACCACCATAAAGAGCCTCCGTATACAAAAGAATGATAACAGACATGAAGGTTGAAAAGGATAATATTAAGGCCATGCAAAGATTTAGATGAAGCTTCGCGATGAGATACTTGAGAAAACTTGGAACTCCGAAAAAGGGAAGATGAAACACTTAGAACACTGAATTTGATATCATGAACAAGTCCAGAAGAAGGATTGAAATCACCATGATGAAATAAGAATAAGAATTATGTTATGCCTATCCTTCATCAAGTTAAATTGATGACAAGCGACGGATTTGGCGTACTACTTATTCTTCTTGAAAAGATTGAAAATAGATTCATAAGCTTGAAGATATCTTGAACGAAACACCGGTAAGAATTGAAACGAATGGGAATACAAGAGAATAAAGATATCAAGATTTGCCTAATGGAAACTTGAACAAGGCACTGGAATAATCGAGATACGAACAAAGAGACAACAATTGAGAAGAATTGGAGAACGAAAGCTGAAAGCTGGGAACGAATAAATCTTTTGAAATGATGGCCTTCGAAGGATCGAGAAATGCTCCGGATGGATATGAAAGGAATTACTCATGATCGAAACAATTTGGAAGAATAGCATGAAGCTTCAAACACGAATCTTGAAGAGAATGGACCAAGATTTAATAGAAACCCTCCTTCGGTCTTCAATGCTGAGAATGATGACGAGAAACTACACCATGAATTACTCAGACACTCCGGAACAATCAATAAGCAAAGGTTGAGGCAACGATGAAAATTAATTTGAAGCGATCTTGGAGAAGGAATATGACCGATGGAATTCATTCTTACGTCATATTTGGAAAGAACTTGAGATCACCGGAGAATGATTAAAAGAGAGAGGTAAGATCCTGGGGAAAACCTGTGGGTTATGAGCCCACTTAAAAGAAAACACCGTTGAAACAATTGCTTAGAAAGACAGATTGCACTGGAACAAATAAAAACTTTGTGAGGTGAGAACCTCAAAATAATGGAAAGGATTTGAACGGAAAAAAAACGAGTCTCTTGGGATATCTTGCCACTCCGGATAGAATAGAGAGAGATGAATAAAAGAGAAAGTCTTGGACAAGAACCCCAACACGAGAAGGCATTTAGGGAATGAAAAGGATATGATGAGCACCGAAAGCTTGAATTGAATCCACCAGAGAAGAAAACAAGAACAAGAATGATGAAGTTGAAGCTCCTGAGCATCTTCACAATGAATCACCGGATACAATATGGAAGAAAAGATAGCAGAAGCATCACACGAATAGAAAAGGCACTTGGAAGATAATATAATCTTTTGAAGAAAAGGGCGGGTGGGTGGGTAAAACAAAGAAAACATGGGACGGATGAAACAAACTCCGGAAAAAGGAAAGATGAGGATAGATCTTGCAAATATTGGAAAGGATGAATTATCTTGATGAGAAACACACCGGTTAGGAAAGATATGAAATCACCACTTGACATCGAAGCAACTCGAATTACCATACTCCAACAAAACAAAAGGTGGGGCTTCAGGATTAAGCCGGAAACAAATACATAACCCATTTGCATTTGCTGGAAGGATAATCCTAGATAACTACTTGACTTCCCACCTAAGAACTTCCGAAATCTTTCTGGTTATGCAATCTTGTCCAACGGATACACGGATAAATTACTAAATAAAACACTCAACTCCTAGCAATAATACTACCCACCGTGTATCACATCCATCAACACACAACCAGAGCAACCTCGAAAACTCATCTACCTCAGACCCTTGTAATCACAACGATACTACAGATGGCAGTACATGTGATCCCGCTCCCCAGTACTGGGTGCCGCCACACTCTTCGCACCATGAATAGTATTGAAGCAATTTCGAACATCCGCGTCCTGAGGTACTAAGGAAACTTAACGATAACGATGTGTCAAGAACCCCTTGGAGCTCAACTCCCCGGGTCCAATCCATACGTACGGGAGGCACCAAGAACAGAGTTCCAGTCACATCGACATCATAGAGGTTCCAAAATACCCGCGAGATCCTAAAAAAATTTGAGTGAGAAGAGGGAAAGAATTAAAATTCCTATGTCGTAATTCCTCACCAGATCATAGAAGAGGAGTAAAAAGAATCCTACTCTCCGATATATAACTAGACTCAAAATAATTTTTCACTAGACTCGACTCGGCCAAGTTCGATCAATCAAGGGGCTCCTAGGTCGGTACAGGCTCTGATACCAACTTGTAACGCCCAAGTTGCGATCCTATCCTTATTTTGGCATGAGGGCCTCGACAGGGATAGAATCGCATCTCGTCGTTTCGCAAGAATGGATATCATTACAAGTACATGTAAAGAAGAGATGAGTATATGGAATTGGCATACACTCGCCACAAGCTACATCAATATCACTTCAATACAACAACATATCCAAACATCATACAGAAGAGCAGGGTCCGACTACGGACGAAAACAAATGATAAAATGACATCCATCCTTGCTATCCCAGGCTGCCGCCTGGAACCCATCCTAGATCGATGATGAAGAAGAAGAACTCCAAATCAAACAAGCATCACTCTCACGTCAAATCATCGCATTACCTGTACCTGCAACTATTGTTGTAGTAATTTTTGAGCCACAGGGACTCGGCAATTTTATTTCCAAGGGTATCAAGACTATTAAAGCTTAATGGGTGAGGTAAGGTTAAGTGGTGAGGTTGCATAAAGCACTAAGCATTTATTTGAGTGGCTAATTTACGAGTACAAGAATAAAGGGGGATGATCGTCGCATAAACGGACATGAACTAGTAATGATCTCTAAGAGATCCTGAACACCTACTTACGAACAAACATAATCCCACCGTGTTCTCTCTCGGGTGAGAAATTCACGTGAAGAGACAGTCACGGTTACGCACACGGTTGGTGTATTTTATTTGATTTTACTTCAAGTTTGCTGTGACCGGGTGTTAAACAAAGTTTCCAAGTTGCCACGTAACTGCGGGCACGGCTTTCCGAAGATTTAACCCTGTAGGGGTGCTCCAACTCATGCATCACAAACTAACCACACGCCGCGGGAATAACGTCGACCACGAATCCCGTGATTTCCTAGGAAATTCCATTGGAAAACCTCAACCTCGAGATAGCCCAAAGTTTCGGAATTCCTCGCGCAAGACATTCGAGAAAGGTAAAACAAGCCCAGCAAGACCACCTGACGTGTCGACGAACCCGATAGGAGCCGCGTATCTCGTTCTCAGGACACGACCGGATGAACACTACGTACGGCGACCTAATAGAAATCCCTCGAGTTGCCCCGAGGTGGCCCCACAAGTGGCTCTGTTTTGGACCAACACTCATGAGGAGCGCTAGCCCGGGTTGTTGATTAAAGATCCTCGGTTTAATTACTATCTATGCAGGTTTATTAGTTATTAGGCAAATGTAGTACCAAAGTTGGGCCTTGCCAGACAAGTTTTGATCTAAAACGAATGGTCAAGGGGGTCCCCATAACAACCCCGAGCACGTTAGGAGTGCAAAATATGGAACATAACACCGGTTCACAAGTAACTAGGGCGGCAAGAGTGGAACAAAACACCGATCAAAAGGACAAGCCTTCCACCCTTTACCAAGGATATATGTGCATTAAATTAAATAGCAATAATATTGTGATATAACAAAATTATCCATGCATGTAGGCACATGGAAAGCAACCTGCAACTAGCAACGCTATAAGAAGGGTTGAGCAAGCGGTAACATAGCCAAACAATGGTTTGCTGGGATGTGGAGGGTTAGAGGCTTATCATGGCATTTTGGGAGGCTTGACAAACAAGTGGTTGGTAGCGAAACATATCGATAGAACGAGACAACTAGCATGGCAATGATAGTAGTGGTATCCAGGGAAATGATCATCTTGCCTGAGATCCCGCTTGGAAGAAGAACGAGTCCATGAAGAAGACGAGCCAACGTAGTCGTATGAATCCTCACACTCCGAACGCTTTCGAAACTCTATCGAGAAGAAGCAATCCGGAAACAACAATCAACACATGATAAACACCACAACATATGCATGACATGATGCGCAAACCAATATGATGCATGTCTATTTAATTATGCAAGGCATGGCAAAGCACAACAATCAACTCCTACACATTAAGTGAAGCTCAATATCCAACGAGTTGCATATTGACGAAACCCAATATTTGAATTACTTAGTTCACTCCCGCTTAGGTACACATCAATGTTAAATGTTGTTAAACATGGCAAGAGGTGAAGCATAAGTAAACTATCTATCTAGGCATCTTAAATGAGGTCGGAAACAACTTATAGTATTTCTGAAATGACCCCATATGCAAATTATGAATTCGGTCCAGATCTGAACTAAGCATATTTTACATTTGTAAAACAATAGAAAGTGTACCATGCAATTCTACACGTCATTCTAGTTGATTTACGTATATGGAACATCTCAAACGGAGCTACGGTCTAAAAGTTATGACACACACAAGATGAACATGACATGAATGCAAAATGCATGAAGATGACAACCACAAGCACTTCAAAACATGGATGCAACAAGATATTATGAAACTACATGAGATTCTAAGCAAGTTTCATGTATGGCATGTTCAAAACGGAGCAACATGGCATATTACAACCCACAAATCAACAAGCTACAGCCACCTAAAATACACAACAAGGACATGGTGGTGAAGCCTACATGATGCTTACCAATTCATCTATTAATAGCAAGTTGACTAGAAGCATGGATTGTTAGGAAATGAGCTCAAAAGAAGACATATTGAACTAAGCAGTTTTCAGACTTAGTGAAAATGCCAGTTTTTTTAAACAGAGCAGCTTTTATCACGAAGGCATATTGCAGCAGTAAAACTATATGCTATAGGGCATATCATGGCATGAAACTTAATAGCATGCTAGAGGACATTAGTAACTACAAATAACTCCATTGCACCAACCCCAAAGGGGTACTAGATCACTAGCAAAACACATGGCAAGACAGCAATAAAATGTTACAGATTCCAGACTTAGAAATATTTCAGCATCTCAAATCAGCAACATTGGTTAAGCATGTACTCATTATGAAATCTACAGCTAAACACAAGATTCATGGCATGGCAAACCTATCAACAACAAGTAGACATTCCATACTACAACACACTCCAAAGACTCAACCTCAAGGAGGCATGGATTGCTTAATACGAGCACCCCAAAATGGAACTCTACGTTAACAGATTTCAGTTTTTAACGCGATAGCAACTTGAGAGCAAGAATTATACATGATAACGATGTTCTACCTAGCAACCAGAGGCATGGCATCAAAGTAAACATATCCTAGAGCAATACTCATGAAGAAACCACATGCAAAAGACCTACGGTTGAGATGCAATCATCCACACGATATTGAATAAAATAACAGATTGCAACTACGATGGAATGCACTTTTACAACAGATATTTGAGCATGCAAATAAATCCTAATGCACATGCAAATGGTACCATCATGTAGAGCATGTAAAATAGAACAACTTTTATATATAACACATTTTTATCCAATGCACAGTTCACTAGTTACAAGCAATTCAATATGCCAACATGATGAAAAATAGACAATGCCCAGGGACTTAGTGAAATTATACCATCGGCGAAACTGGACGGAGTCGTACGCGGACGAGGGGGATCCGGGACGGGCAGATCCAGGCGGACGAGGCCGACCCGGGACAGCACGGTCCCGGCGACGGCTTGAGGAGGAGCCGGCCATGGCAGCGGCCACTCCGGCGAGGGCGACGGGGCACGGTGCTCCGGCGGGGCGGGGCTCGACGGATCCGGGAGCCCACGCGCCAGATCCGGCCGGAGGTGGCGCCGGCGGTGGCTGCTAGCCTGGGACGAGCCGGCGGAGAGAAGGCGGGGCGGCGACGCGAGGTGCTCACGAGGAGCTCCGGTGATGGCGGTAGGGCGTCAAGGAGGAACGCGCGGGTGCGGTGGGGTCAGGGCTGGAGAGGCTAGCGGTGAAGAGGGAGGCGGCGAGCTGCGAGGCGGTGGCGAGGTCCTACGAGGCGGCGGCGGCGAGGAGGCCAGGCGACGGTGGCAACCAGCGGCGGGAAGAGGGAGCTCCCGGGCGGCGCGGGGCTAGGGCGGCAGTGCTGGCTGGCTCGGGCCCGGTTCGGCCCGGGGTGGGCTAGATCCGGGCCCCCGTGGACCTGCGGCTGAGGGGGGCTGGACAGGGGCACGTCGCGAGCGCGGGTTGGCTCGCGCGGCGGCTGGCGGCGGCTCCAGTGGCTGCTGGCCCTTCGGCGCGGCGCCAAGTTGCGGCGGGGCGATGGCCAGTCACGAAAAACAAGGAGGGAGGCTAGAGGTTGGTGGAGGCTAGGTTTTGCTCAAAAATAGAAGGGGGTGTATTTATATGGCAAGGGCTAGGATTAGTGGTTTTTTGCCTGTTTTCAGACCGTTTGATCAAGATCGGACTGTCCGGAAGCGGAGGGGGTTGCTATCCGGGTAGTTGGGCTGTGGAGAGGTGTTGTGGGCTGAAAAGAGAGGGAGATTTGTGCCACGTGACATTTTTAGAAAACCAAAAACGTCCGACAATTTGACCGATAACGCAACCGCTACGGGTGACCGTTGGGGTATCAAACGACCTTGGATTGCGACGAAACGTGGCAGGCGGTCTACCTAAAAAATAATAAGACCGCACGTCAAGTCCCGACCCAATCCGAGAACATTTTATACCCACTTTTAAAAACAAGATCTCACAAATGCCGCGGGCGCGTGCGTGTGTGGTTGGACTCGAAACTGTCGTAGACGAAAACGGAGAGAACTGGCAACTACGAACGGATGCATGTTTTCAAAACGAGTGACGATGCTATGCAGATGATGCTAATGATGCGATGATGAATACGACAAACACAAGAATCACACGATGACAACGGAATAAAAGGGGAATCTTTTGGAGCGTTGGTCCCGGGCTGTTACAACTTTCCTCCACTTACAAGAGATCTCACCCCAAGATCTTAGAATGAGAAGGGGAAGAGAAAGAGAAGGGGTAAAACTTAGTTGCTTCTTTGACAAACGAGTGAAACCAACGGAACTTGAAGGACGCAAGAGATGAAGAATGATACTTGGAACAAGCAAGAATTCCAAAGAAATTTCGGCAGCACTTCGGTAGGAAAGATAGGCAAAACTTGATAAGATGGAAAGAACTTGAAAGATAACACAACCCTCCGGTTAAATGGACAAGCAATGAAAGAACACGATCTTGATAAAACAAGAAGATGGTTGAAGAGAGCAACATCACAATGCTTTCGGAAAAGGAATAGAGGCTAGATCATTGAAAAGAAAAGAATGGAGAAGGAAATGATAACTTCTATCACAATTGAATTGAAAAGCATCCTTAGAAGGAAGAATTGAAAGGAGTTGTTGGAAAAACAATAACGAAACGAATAAGCTTGTTGTGGGCTTATGGAAACCATCCCAAATTATGAGGTGACAGTAGGCCACAAATGGAAAACAAATGATTGCTTGGGAATAACAGGATATGCAAACTTCTTTCAACAAGAGGATACATTGAGAACTTGGATCATTGATGAGCACCGTGATAGCACCAATCCTAAGGAAAGAATTTAGGTGAAATCCATTCCAAGATAACTCCAAGAAAGAAATGATGGGTTTACATATCTCATTCTTGACAAATTCTCTTTGAGACTACTCACGAATCAAGAATGCTATAACACCATCTCAAAGGACAATGGAGAAAGAATTGCACTTTAAAAAAAGCAAGATAAAGAATACTTGAGGTACTACCATAAGAATCTTGAAGAATACTTCAAGAAAGAATTACATCCTTAACGAACCACCATAAAGAGCCTCCGTATACAAAAGAATGATAACAGACATGAAGGTTGAAAAGGATAATATTAAGGCCATGCAAAGATTTAGATGAAGCTTCGCGATGAGATACTTGAGAAAACTTGGAACTCCGAAAAAGGGAAGATGAAACACTTAGAACACTGAATTTGATATCATGAACAAGTCTAGAAGAAGGATTGAAATCACCATGATGAAATAAGAATAAGAATTATGTTATGCCTATCCTTCATCAAGTTAAATTGATGACAAGCGACGGATTTGGCGTACTACTTATTCTTCTTGAAAAGATTGAAAATAGATTCATAAGCTTGAAGATGTCTTGAACGAAACACCGGTAAGAATTGAAACGAATGGGAATACAAGAGAATAAAGATATCAAGATTTTCCTAATGGAAACTTGAACAAGGCACTGGAATAATCGAGATACGAACAAAGAGACAACAATTGAGAAGAATTGGAGAACGAAAGCTGAAAGCTGGGAACGAATAAATCTTTTGAAATGATGGCCTTCGAAGGATCGAGAAATGAAAACAACACTCAAATGCTCCGGATGGATATGAAAGGAATTACTCATGATCGAAACAATTTGGAAGAATAGCATGAAGCTTCAAACACGAATCTTGAAGAGAATGGACCAAGATTTAATAGAAACCCTCCTTCGGTATTCAATGCTGAGAATGATGACGAGAAACTACACCATGAATTACTGAGAAACTCCGGAACAATGAATAAGCAAAGGTTGAGGCAACGATGAAAATTAATTCAAAGCGATCTTGGAGAAGGAATATGACCGATGGAATTCATTCTTACGTCATATTTGGAAAGAACTTGAGATCACCGGAGAATGATTAAAAGAGACAGGTAAGATCCTAGGGAAAACCTGTGGGTTATGAGCCCACTTAAAAGAAAACACCGTTGAAACAATTGCTTAGAAAGACAGATTGCACCAGAACAAATAAAAACTTTGTGAGGTGAGAACCTCAAAATAATGGAAAGGATTTGAACGGAAAAAAAAACGAGTCTCTTGGGATATCTTGCCACTCCGGATAGAATAGAGAGAGATGAATAAAAGAGAAAGTCTTGGACAAGAACCCCAACACGAGAAGGCATTTAGAGAATGAAAAGGATATGATGAGCACCGAAAGCTTGAATTGAATCCACCGGAGAAGAAAACAAGAACAAGAATGATGAACTTGAAGCTCCTAAGCATCTTCACAATGAATCACCGGATACAATATGGAAGAAAAGATAGCGGAAGCATCACACGAATAGAAAAGGCACTTGGAAGAGGATATAATCTTTTGAAGAAAAGGGCGGGAGGGTGGGTAAAACAAAGAAAACATGGGACGGATGAAACAAACTCCGGAAAAAGGAAAGATGAGGATAGATCTTGCAAATATTGGAAAGGATGAATTATCTTGATGAGAAACACACCGGTTAGGAAAATATGAAATCACCACTTGACATCGAAGCAACTCGAATTATCATACTCCAACAAAACAGAAGGTGGGGCTTGAGGATTAAGCCGAAACAAATACATAACCCATTTGCATTTGCTGGAAGGATAATCCTAGATAACTACTTGACTTCCCACCTAAGAACTTCCGAAATCTTTCTGGTTATGCAATCTGGTCCAATGGATACACGGATAAATTACTAAATAAAACACTCAACTCCTAGCAATAATACTACCCACCGTGTATCACATCCATCAACACACAACCAGAGCAAACTCAGAAACTCGTCTACCTCTGACCCTTGTAATCACAACGATACTAAAGATGGCAGTACATGTGATCCCGCTCCCCAGTACTGGGTGCCGCCACACTCTTCGCACCATGAAAAGTATTGAAGCAATTTCAAACATCCGCGTCCTGAGGTACTAAGGAAACTGAACGATAATTATGTGTCAAGAACCCCTTGGAGCTCAACTCCCCGGGTCCAATCCATACGTACAGGAGGCACCAAGAACAAAGTTCCGGTCACATCGACATCATAGAGGTTCCAAAATACCCGCGAGATTCTAAAAAACTTTGAGTGAGAAGACGGGAAGAATTAAAATTCCTATGTCGTAATTCCTCACCAGATCATAGAAGAGGAGTAAAAAGAATCCTACTCTCTGGTATATTACTAGACTCAAAATAATTTTTCACTAGACTCGACTCGGCCAAGTTCGATCAATCAAGGGGGATCTTAGGTCGGTACATGCTCTGATACCAACTTGTAACGCCCAAGATGCGATCCTATCCTTATTTTGGCGTGAGGGCCTCGACAGGGATAGAAGCGCATCTCGTCGTTTCACAAGAATGGATATCATTACAAGTACATGTAAAGAAGAGATGAGTATATGTAATTGGCATACACTTGCCACAAGCTACATCAATATCACATCAATACAACAACATATCCAAACATCATAAAGAAGAGCAGGGTCCGACAACGGACGAAAACAAATGATAAAATGACATCCATCCTTGCTATCCCAAGCTGCCGCCTGGAACCCATCCTAGATCGATGAAGAAGAAGAAGAAGAACTCCAAATCAAACAAGCATCACTCTCACGTCAAATCATCGCATTACCTGTACCTGCAACTATTGTTGTAGTAATCTCTGAGCCACAGGGACTCAACAATCTCATTTCCAAGGGTATCAAGACTATTAAAGCTTAATGGGTGAGGTAAGGTTAAGTGGTGAGGTTGCAGCAAGCACTAAGAATTTATTTGAGTGGCTAATTTACGAGTACAAGAATAAAGGGGGATGATCGTCGCATAAACGGACGTGAACTAGTAATGATCTCTAAGAGATCCTGAACACCTACTTTCGAACAAACATAACCCCACCATGTTCTCTCTCGGGTCAGAAATTCACGAGAAGAGACAGTCACAGTTACGGACACGGTTGGTGTATTTTATTTGATTTTACTTCAAGTTTGCTATGACCGGGTGTTAAACAAAGTTTCCAAGTTGCCACGTAACCGCGGGCATGGCTTTCCAAAGATTTAACCCTGCAGGGGTGCTCCAACTCATGCATCACAAACTAACCACACGCCACGGGAATAACCTCGACCACGAATCCCATGATTTCCTAGGAAATTCTATTGGAAAACCTCAACCTCGAGATAGCCCAAAGTTTCGGAATTCCTCGCGCAAGACATTCGAGAAAGGTAAAACAAGCCCAGCAAGACCGCCCGACGTGTCGACGAACCCGATAGGAGCCGCGTATCTCATTCTCAGGACATAACCGGATGAACACTATGTACGGCGACCTAATAGAAATCCCTCGAGTTGCCCCGAGGTGGCCCCGCAAGTGGCTCTGCTTTGGACCAATACTCATCAGGAGCACTAGCCCGGGTTGTTGATTAAAGATCCTCGGTTTAATTACTCCCTATGCAGGTTTATTAGTTATTAGGCAAATGTAGTACCAAAGTTGGGCCTTGCCAGACAAGTTTTGATCTAAAACGAATGGTCAAGGGGGTCCCCATAACAACCCCGAGCACGTTAGGAGCACAAAACATGGAACATAACACCGGCTCACAGGTAACTAGGGCGGCAAGAGTGGAACAAAACACCGATCAAAAGGCCAAGCCTTCCACCCTTTACCAAGTATATATGTGCATTAAATTAAATAGCAATAATATTGTGATATAACAAAATTATCCATGTAGGCACATGGAAAGCAACCTGCAACTAGCAATGCTATAAGAAGGGCTGAGCAAGCGGTAACATAGCCAAACAATGGTTTGCTGGGATGTGGAGGGTTAGAAGCTTATCATGGCATTTTGGGAGGCTTGACAAACAAGTGGTTGGTAGTGAGACATATCGATAGAAACGAGACAACTAGCATGGCAATGATAGTAGTGGTATCCAGGGAAATGATCATCTTGCCTGAGATCCCGCTTGGAAGAAGAATGAGTCCATGAAGAAGACGAACCAACGTAGTCGTACGAATGCTCACACTCCGAACGCTTTTGGAACTCTATCGAGAAGAAGCAATCCAGAAACAACAATCAACACATGATAAACACCACAATATATGCATGACATGATGCGCAAACCAATATGATGCATGTCCATTTAATTTTGCAAGGCATGGCAAAGCACAACAATCAACTCCTACACATTAAGTGAAGCTCAATATGCAACGAGTTGCATATTGACGAAACCCCATATTTGAATTACTTAGTTCACTCCCGCTTAGGTACACATCAATGTTAAATGTTGTTAAACATGGCAAGAGGTGAAGCATAAGTAAACTATCTATCTAGGCATCTTAAATGAGGTCGGAAACAACTTATAGTATTTCTGAAATGACCCCATATGCAAATTATGAATTCGGTCCAGAGCTGAACTAAGCATATTTTACATTTGTTAAACAACAGAATAAAGTGTAACATGCAATTCTACACATCATTCTAGTCTATTTACCTATATGGAATATCTCAAACGGAGCTATGGTCTAAAAGTTATGACACACACAAGATGAACATGACATGAATGCAAAATGCATGAAGATGACAACCACAAGCACTTCAAAACATGGATGCAACAAGATATTATGAAACTACATGAGGTTCTAAGAAAGTTTCGTGTATGGCATGTTCAAAACGGATCAACGGTTCAACCACAATCACCAATACGAGTTTTAGTAGAAATCTGTCCAAAACAGCAACATGGTATATTACAACCCACAAATCAACAAGCTACAGCCACCTAAAATACACAAGAAGGACATGGTGGTGAAGCCTACATGATGCTTAACAATTCATCTATTAACAGCAACTTGACTAGAAGCATGGATCATTAGGAAATGAGCTCACAAGAAGACATATTGAACTAAGCAGTTTTCAGACTTAGTGAAAATCCCAGTTTTTTTAACTGAGCAGTTTTTATCACGAAGGCATATTGGTAGCAGTAAAACTATATGCTATAGGGCATATCATGGCATGAAACTCAATAGCATACTAGAGGACATTAGGAAATACAAATAACTCCATTGCACCGACCCCAAAGGGGTTCTAGATCACTAGCAAAACACATGTCAAGACAGCAATAAAATGTTACAGATTGCAGACTTAGAAATATTTCAGCATCTCAAATCAGCAACATTGGTTAAGAATGTACTCATGATGAAATCTACAGCTAAACACAAGATTCATGGCATGGCAAACCTATCAACAACAAGTAGACATGGCATACTACAACACACTCCAAAGACTCAACCACAAGGAGGCATGGATAGCATAATACGAGCACCGCAAAATGGAACTCTACGTTAACAGTTTCAGTTTTTAACACGGTAGCAACTTGAGAGTAGGAATTATACATGATAACGATGTTCTACCTAGCAACCAGAGGCATGGCATCAATGTATACATATCCTAGAGCAATACTCATGAAAAAACCACATGCAAAAGACCTACGGTTGAGATGCAATCATCCACACGACATTGAATAAAATAACAGATTGCAACTACGACGGAATGCAGTTTTGCAACACATATTTGAGCATGCAAATGAATCCTAATGCACATGCAAATGGTACCATCTTGTAGATCATGTAAAATAGAACAACTTTCATATATAACACATTTTTATCCGATGCAAGGTTCACTAGTTACAAGCAATTCAATATGCCAACATGATGAAAAATAGACAATACCCAGGGACTTAGTGAAATTATACCATCGGAGAAACTGGATGGAGCTGTACGTGGACGAGGGGGATCCGGGACGGGCGGATCCGGACGGACGAGGCCGACCCGGGACGGCACGGTCCCGGCGGCGACTAGAGGAGGAGCCGACCATGGCAGCGGCCACTCCGGCGGGGCGGGGTTCGACGGATCCGGGCACCCACGCGCCAGATCCAGCCGAAGGTGGTGCCGGAGGCAGCTGCAAGCCGGGGACGGGCCTGCGGCGAGAAGGCGGGGCGGCGGCGCGAGGTGCTCGCGAGGAGCTCCTGCGATGGCGGCAGGGCGTCAAGGAGGCACACGCGGGCGCGGTGGGGTCGGGACTGGCGGCGAGGAGGGAGGCAGCGAGCTGCGAGGCAGCGGCGAGGTCCTGCGGGGCGGCGGCGGCGAGGAGGCCAGGCGGCGGAGGCAGCCGGCGGCAGGAAGAGGGAGCTCTCTGGCGGCGCGGGGCCAGGGCAGCGGTGCGGGCTGGCTGGGGCCCGGTTCGGCTCGGGGCGAGCCAGATCCGGGCCCCGGCGGACCTGCGGCGGAGGGGGGCTGGGCAGGGGCACGTGGCGAGCGCGGGTTGGCTCGCATGGCGGCTGGCGGCGGCTCCGATGGCGGCCGGCCCTTCGGGGCGGCGCCAAGTGGCGCCGGGGCGATGGCCAGGCACGAAAAACGACGAGGAGGGAGGCTAGTGGTAGGTGGAGGCTAGGTTTCGCCCAAAAATGGAATGGGGGTGTTTTTATATGGCAGGGGCCAGGATTAGGGGATTTTTGCCCGTTTTCGGACCGTTTGATCAAGATCGGACGGTCCGGAAGCGGAGGGGGTTGCTAGGCGGGTAGTTGGGCTGTGGAGGGGGGTTGTGGGCTGAAAAGAGAGGGAGATTTGTGCCCCGTGACATGTTTTAGAAAACCAGAAACGTCCGACAATTTGACCGATAACGGAGCCGCTACGGTTGACCGTTGGGGTATCAAACGACCTCCAATTGCGACGAAACTTGGCAAGCGGTCTACCTAAAAAATAATAAGACCGCACGTCAAGTACCGACCCAATCCGAGAACATTTTATACCCACTTTTAAAAACAAGATCTCACAAATGCCGCGAGCGCGTGCGTGTGTGGTTGGACTCGAAACTGTCGTAGACGAAAACGGAGAGAACCGGCAACTACGAAAGGATGCAAGTTTTCAAAACGAGTGACGATGCTATGCAGATGATGCTAATTATGCGATGATGAATGCGACAAACACAAGAATCACACAATGACAACGGAATAAAAGGGGAATCTTCTGGAGCGTCGGTCCCGGGCTGTTACAACTGGGTACCCAGTCCTAGTGCACCGACGGGAGCCCCCGGGTCTGGACCAAACGCGCTCGCCCAGCGCCTTTGGGTCAGGCCCAAAATTTATGCACAGGCGCGCAATATGAGTGAGTAACTGCCGACTTTTTAGCCAGCACTTATCTACCACCTCATGAAGTTTCCGCCACGCGAGCCGCATGCATTGCGGGGAGTTTGCGGCGGATGCACAAGGCTCAAAGGCGTGGGATTGGCAGAAACTGCAGCGCCAGGGATTGGAGCAATGGGGCGGTTACCTGTTCGCCCGTGATCGCGGGTAGTGGGATTGGTGGAGATGGGCGGCCGCCTTGGAGCGGAGGAGAGCCAGCCCCCGTGCCCCTCCCTATAAATTGGGGGGTCACAACGCTCGATGTTCATCCATTCCCTTCTCCTCCTTGATCTCAGGTTCACATAGCTTGCCCTTCTTCTCCGTCTTTGGATGCACCAGTCACCACCATCACAAGGGGGCGAGGACGACTCCCAGCTTCCGCCGCGGCGACGAGAGTTTCCCCTCGGGATCATGCCGCTGCTTCAGCCACGATGGCGGGAGGCGGTTCCAGCGCGCGGGGTGGGAGCGCTGGAAGAGGCCGGGGATGGTGTGAGGTTCACAGTCGGGGGAGCCGGAGCGCCACACCTGATCCTCCTCCGTCGGCGCTTCCTCCTTCAGCGATGGGACATACTAAAGGTACGGCACTGGAGTTCGTCGTCAAGTTGCGTGGCCCTCCCCGTAGCCGTTTGCGACTCCCTCGCCATTTCGCCAGGGTGATGGAGACCGGCATGCCGCACGTGATGTGGTTGCGCGTGCATGGCTGCTGTAATGGCGCCGTGCAGGCTGACGTCGAGTTTTCGGCGCCCCGCGTCATGTTCCTCAAGCGCGGGTGGAAAACCCTCGCACGTACCCATAACTTCATGGGTGGGTACGTCCTCCGCTTCAAGCTGGTGGAGGCCGACATGCTCTCTATCAAGATCTATGGGCGTTCGGGCAGTCGTCTTGGCTGCTGCAAAGAGAGCTAGAGCGACGATGAAAGCTCCTCCTCGAGCGATAGCGACGAGGAGGACAGTGTTGGTGAAGACGGCGACAGCGAGCCCCCGGTCGTCAAGTCGGAGCACGACGACTCGGGCTCCAGCTGACCGCCAATCGCATCGTCACCGTCAGCTAGCCCCCGGGCAGAGCGATTTGCCAGGGGTTCTTGACTTGGGCGCCGCCTCCTCCCCCAGCTGGACCCTGGCAGGCTCATGGACTCCGGCTTCGTCTTCCCTGCCGGTGGTCCTGTCGAGCCGTGCCCTGCCGGTCCTGACGGGGTCAGGCTGGGCTTCTGCTTAGGCCCTCCTTTCGTCCTTTCTCCTTTTTGTAGCTTGTCCCCAGGGGAGAAATTCAAATAAAGAGTTATTTAAGGGGCGTCCTCTGATGACCCACAAGTATAGGGGATCAATCATAGTCCTTTCGATAAGTAAGAGTGTCGAACCCAACGAGGAGCAGAAGGAAATGACAAACGGTTTTCAGCAAGGTACTCTCTGCAAGCACTGAAACTGTAGGTAACAGATAGTTTGATAGCAAGATAATTGGTAGCAAGCAAGTAACGGTAACGGTAAACAAGGTGCAGCAAGGTAGCCCAATCCTTTTGAGGCAAAGGACAGGCCAGAACAATCACTAGTAATAGGCAAAGTGTTCTTGAGGGTACACGGGAATTTCGTCTAGTCACTTTTATCATGTTGGTTTGATTCGTGTTCGCTACTTTGATAATTTGATATGTGGGTGGACTCGTGCTTGGGTGTTGTTCTTACTTGAACAACCTCCCACTTATGATTAACCCCCCCGCAAGCATCTGCAACTACGAGAAAAGTATTAAGATAAAATCTAACCATAGCATTAAACGTTTGGATCCAAATCAGCCCCTTACGAAGTAGCACATAAACTAGGGTTTAAGCTTCTGTCACTCTAGCAACACATAATCTAATAACTACTCCACAATGCATCCCCTTATGCCCATGAATCATTAAGTGTCATGTAGTCGACGTTCACATGACACTAGGGATGAAAATGGAGTGGAAAGTTTTCGCTTTTCCGGAGGAAAAATGAAAACGGAGAGGAAATATGAAAACGAAAACGGAAATTTGCAAAACGGAAATGGAAATGATTTTTTTATGCAAAAACGAAAACAAAAACGGAACTGTATTTTCTGGTGGAGCAGACGTGGAAACGGAATTTTCCGTTTCCGTGAATATGGAATTTCCGTTTCTACTATAGACCCATGGCTGCTTTGTTGCCCAACTACCAAACAACACAATGAGCAGAATGAGCATGATGGATCATTTGAGGATCAACTTTTATTACCATACACACCCTATATGAAATAGTCATGTACTACTACAATACTACCCTATGACGTTGCTAACACAACCATATTATTTTGTAGCCATGTTAACAATTCCGTAAATTTGTTTCGTTTTTGTGTGTATTTCTCTATGATTCAAGGGTGTTGTAAGTTCCGGTCAACACAAAGTTTTGTTTCCGTGTCCTCTCTGTATTTGCTCCGTGTCTGTTTCCGATAGTATCTGTTTCCGTATTTGTTTCCGGGGTTTCTGTATTCATTTTCGCTTCTGCCAAAAAAATATGAAAACAAATATGATAGCAACCAGTTCCGTCCGTTTCTGCGTCGTTTTCATCCCTACATGACACCACTAAGGGAATCACAACATACATATCATCAAAATATCGGACACATATCAAATTCACATGATTACTCGCAACATGACTTCTCCCGTGACCTCAAGAACAAAGGTAACTACTCACAAATAATAATCATGCTCAAGATCAGAGGAGTATTGAATAGCATAATAGATATGAACATATAATCTTCCACCAAATAAACCATATAGTAATCAACTACACAACGTAATCAACACTACTAGTCACCCACAGGTACCAATCTGAGGTTCCGGTACAAAGATTGAACACAAGAGATGAACTAGGGTTTGAGAGGAGATGGTGTTGTTGAAGATGTTGATGAAGATTGGCCTCCCAAAGATGAGAAGGGTGTTGGTGATGACGATAGCTTCGATTTCCCCCTCTGGGAGGGAAGTTCCCCCGGCGGAATCGCTCCGCTGGAGGGCAAAAGTGCTCCTGCCCAAGTTCCGCCTCGAGGCGGTGGTGCTTCGTCCCGAAAGTCCTCCTCTCATTTTTTGTAGGCCAAGAGTGACCATATACCATAAGATGGGTACCGGAGGTGGGCCGAGGTGGCCACAACCCATCAGGGCGCGCATAGTTGGGCCTGGCGTGCCCTGGTGGGTTGTGCCCACCTGGTAGGCCCCCTCCGGTAGTTTTCTGCTCCAGTATTTTTTATTAAATGCAAAAATAATCTCTGTAAAATTTCAGCTTCATTGGAGTTGTGCAGAGTAGGTATCTCTGACGTGCTTTTCTTGGGTCCAGAATTCCAGCTACCGGTATTCCCCCTCTTTGTGTAAACCTTGCATATTATGAGTGATAAGGCATTAGAATCACTCCCCAAAGCATTATTATTCAACAAAACAAAGTAAATAACAGTAGGAAATCATGATGCAAAATGGACGTATCATCCTCTAATGTATCTCTATCCATTTTGCACCGAAAATGAATAAAAGAATGCTATCTCTCTTCCTTAAGTACTATCCCTTTCTCCCCTTGTTTCTACTGTGCCTGCATGTTTGTCCTTGCCGCATAGAACTATTTGCCGGGTCAGTACTAACTGCGAGCGCCAAAGGGAGGGGGGCGAGACCCGACAACAGGCTGGTATCATTCCATGGCAAGGCTCCTTGTCGGTATCGGCGCGGCCCCCCACAGCTGATAAGCGACAGGAGCTGGGGGACGGCTCATTACGACAAGGGATTCCATTGCGTGAAGGACTCTATTGTACATAGTCAAAAAGGATAGCAAGGGTTTCCCTAAGGGAGCAAATGGCACCGAGCTTGGAATATGCTATTAGACTTATCTTTTCAGGCAGTATCCCTTTCTGGAGTACGATGGGTCGCCGTCCTTGTTTCTTTGCCCTTCTTCCTTGTTTTCCTGATGGTAAAACATGTAGGGCAAGAGGCCTATATCCTCTGAAGAGAGAGAGAGAGAGTGCGGCAACAAGGATCATAGCTCATCAAGTACTCTAGCAGCTTTATAAAACTTAAAAGCGATAACACTGCAACATAAAAATGCATAGTAAACATGCAGGTCGATGGTATGATGTGATGCCTAGCTTTATTATTGCATGCACAGGGTCTGCGCCTGGCTTTGTACAAAGGGTTACATGCACTGCGGCAAGGCTTGTACAAAAGGTGGTTGCCGGGGACTGAGCCCGGCGACCGCGCCTTACGGGTAGAACTTACGAAGATGCTCAATATTCCATGAGTTAAGCATTTTGATGCCATCTTCGGTCTCCAGATGGACTGCGCCAGGTCTCGTGACTCGTGCTACCCGGTAAGGGCCTTCCCACTTCGGCGTTAACTTGTTGGTACCCTTGGCGGACTGAACGCGCCTAAGGACAAGGTCGCCTTCCTCAAGGCTCCGGGCATGGACCCTGCGGCTATGATAGCAGCGCAGGGCTTGTTGGTAGCGTGCAGTATGCACAACGGCCCGGAGACGATCTTCCTCGAGGAGCATGGTATCGTCATGCCGTAGCTGCTCTTGCACTACTTCATCGTAGGCAAGTACTCGAGGTGACCCGTATATGAGTTCCGTGGGGAGAACTGCTTCCGTCCCATATACTAGGGAGAAGGGCATCTGGCATGTAGCTCGATTTGGTGTCGTTCTGAGGGACCAAAGAACCACCGACAGCTCATCTATCCAGCGCTTGCCGGCTCTTCGCAGTCTATCGAAAGTTCTTGTCTTGAGCCCATGCAACACTTCAACATTCATCCTCTTGACTTGCCCGTTGCTTCTCGGGTGGATAACAGAGGTGAAGGAGACCTTGTTTCCAAGGCTTTGGATGTATTGCATAAAGACGCGGCTCGTGAACTGGGTGCCATTATCGGTGATTACCCTGTTGGGCACTCCAAAACGGCACACTAGTCCTTTCATGAACTTGAAAGCTGACTGCGCGGTCACCTTTCTCACTGGTTCCACCTCAGGCCACTTTGTAAACTTGTCGATTGCTACGAACAAGAATTCAAAGCCCCCGACGGCGCGGGGAAAGGGGCCCAAAATATCGAGCCCCTAGACCAAGAATGGCCAGGATAAAGGGATCGTCTGGAGAGCTTGCGCTAGTTGATGAATGTTCTTGGAATGGAACTGGCAGGCTTCACATTTTGTGACTAGCTCAGTTGCATCCTGGAGGGCAGTGGGCCAATAGAAACCCTGCCGGAAGAATTTTCCGGCAAGGGCCCTTGATCCAATGTGAGACCCACACATGCCTCCATGAATCTCTGCCAACAGCTTCAGTCCATCTTCCCGGCGAATGCACCTTAGTTTCACACCGTTTTGTCTTTTTCTGTACAGAGTGTCCTCGACAAACTGGTACATACTTGACTGACAGGCTACTTTTTCGGCTTCTTCCTACTCTTCGGGAAGTTCTCCCGTTTGAAAGTAGTGGACTATATGTTGTGCCCAAGCTGGAGCCTGTGGCTCGACAACGAGGACTAAAGGCATCTCCTCGTTCGTGGGAGCGCTTACCTCGACCGCAAGAACCTGGGGTTCCGCAGGAGGGAGCTGCTCACCAACCAAAACGAGACTGTCCATGGTAGCCTCTCTACCAGCGGCTTGAGGAAGCTCTGCCGAGAAATGCTTGCCGGAGTTCAGCTTTCTCCTTTTCCTGGTCATCGTTGACGGGGATACTAATGACTGAGTGAGGTGGAGGACAAAAGTTCCTGGTTCCATAGGAAGCTTTTGCGCGGCGCACTTTGATAGATGATCAGCGATGTTGTTTTCTGCACGCGTTACATGCTCTTCTTGCAATCCATCAAAGTGCTCCTCCAGCTTCCTCACCTCTTCCACGTATGCTTCCATCAACGGACTTTGATTATCTTTGTTGACTTGTTTTACCACGAGTTGAGAATCTCCTCGGATGATCAATTTCTTGATTCCCAACTCCACCGCGATTCTGAGTCCGGCAAGGAGCCCCTCATACTCAGCGGTGTTGTTGGTGGCTTCCTCCCGGGGAAAGTGCATTTGAACCACATATTTGAGATGCTCTCCGGTGGGGGAAATGAGGAGCATGCCTGCTCCGGTGCCCTGAAGCGAGAAAGCACCGTCAAAATACATCATCCATTCCTTAGGCGCTTCTTTGCCGGTGAGAATTGTCTTTGGAACCTCTTCATCTGGCGTGGGCGCCCATTCCACAATGAATTCCGCCAGCGCCCTGCTCTGAATGGTGGAAGTGCTCTCATACTTCAAACCAAAACTTGACAGCTCTAGTGCCCACTCAACTATCCTGCCAGTGGCTTCAGGGTTCCTCAATATACGCTGCAACGGAAAGCGGGTGACAACTGTGATCACGTGGCCTTGGAAGTAATGGCGCAATTTCTTCGAGGCCATGATAAGGCCGAAGATCAGCTTTTGCACTCCAGAGTACCTTGACCTAGCCCCTTGTAACAAGGAGCTAACAAAGTATACTGGTCGCTGCACCACTTTCTTCTTTGCCACTTCCTTGAAATTTCCATTGTTTGCTTTCTTAGGTTCCCCTTGGTTTGTATCAGGTCCTACCGCGAGTGCTTCGGTTCCAGACTTTGTGAAATCAGTCGCAGCGGCTGCATCTTCGCCCACTTCTCGCTGCGCCACCAGCGCTGCACTAACCACTTGATTCGTTGCCGCCAAGTAGAGCAGCAACGGTTCTTGCGGTTTAGGCGCGACCAAGGTGGGAGCGGAGGAAAGGTAAGCTTTCTGATCTTGCAGTGCTGCTTCTGCTTTCGCGGTCCATTTCATCGGGCCGGCCTTTTTCAGAATCTTGAAAAACGGCAAGGCGCGTTCAGCGGATTTGGAGATGAACCTACTTAACGCGGCAATGCATCCGTCCAATCGCCTTACGTCCTTGATGGACTTAGGTGCTTGTATCTGCTCGATTGCTTTGATCTTGTCGGGATTGGCTTCTATTCCCCGCTGCGATACAAAGAACCCAAGCAGCTTGCCGGATGGGACACAAAACACACACTTCTTAGGGTTTAGCTTCAAATTGATCTTGCGCAAGTTCATAAAAGTTTCTTCCAAGTCTTGTATGAGGGTTGCTTCATCTTTCGTTTTCACTACTATGTCATCCATGTAAGCTTCCATGTTCCTATGCAACTGAGGTTCAAATCCAATTTGCATGGCCCTTGCAAAGGTAGAACCAGCGCTCTTTAATCCGAAGGGCATACGTACAAAGCAGTATGTGCCACACGAAGTTATGAACGCGGTCTTTTCCTCATCTTCCTTGGCCATGAATATCTGGTGGTATCCGGAGTATGCGTCCAAGAAGGAAAGCAAGTCACACCCAGAAGTGGAATCAATAATCTGATCGATGCGCAGCAATGGAAAAGGGTCCTTCGGGCATGCTTTGTTCAAGTCAGTGAAATCAATGCAAAGCCTCCATTTCCCATTCGCCTTGCGCACCACTACCGGGTTAGCTAACCAAGTTGGATGCCACACTCCTCTGACCAAACCAGCTGCTTCCAGCTTCTTGATCTCCTCGACGATGAACTTCTGCCGCTCCAAGGCTAGATTTCTAGCTTTTTGCTTGACGGGCCTGGCGTGAGGGCAGACAGCAAGATGGTGCTCAATTACCTCCCTGGGAACACCAGCGATGTTAGACTGTTGCCAAGCAAAACACATCGACATTCACCCACAGGAAGGCAATGAGCACGCTTTCCTATTTGTCATTAAGCGTGGCACTGATGGTAATCATACCATCAGCGCCATCTTGCCCTGTCGGGACCTTCTTCCTCACAGGATAGGTAACATTGGATCTCTTGCTAGTGAAACTCTACGGCAGGTCATCGACGGGTGCAGCGCACTCCGAAGAGGCACGCTTCCCGGCGTCCTTGCTGACGTCCCTGCTAGACTTCTTCCCCTTCTTCGATTCCTTGGCGGGAGCTGGGGTTTCCGCGACCTCAGCTGCTACCGCGTCTCGATACATCTTGTCCACACATATAACTCCATCCTTCTTATCAGATGGAATGGAGATGATTCCCATGGGCCCTGGCATCTTCAAAGTGTTGTAACCATAGTGGGATGCTGCCATGAATTTTTCCAGAGCTGGGTGACCAAGAATTCTCTTGTAAGGCAGAGGGAGTTCGACCACGTCAAACACCACCTTCTCAGTCCGGTAGTTCAACTCCCCGCCAAACGTCACAGGCAAAGTGATCTTTGCCTTGCGTCGGCTCCTGCTGGGGTTAATTCCTTGGAACGTACCCGTAGCTTCGAGCTCTTCGTTAGGGATTTGCAGCTTCTCAACCACTTTAGGGGAGATTAAGTTCAACCCCGCCCCGCCGTCAACTAACATCTTGGTTACTTTGAGGTTGCGGATTGTTGGGGAGACCAACAACGACAAACATTCGACCACAGTGGTGCGGTCAGGATGATCCTCTTTGTCAAAGATGATAGGCGTGCGGGACCATTTGAGTGGCCTTCTGGACCCTGCAGCTGGCTCCATGGCGTTGATCTCACGCGCCCACTGCTTGAGCTGGCGATGAGAGGAATGCAAGGATGCACCCCCGTCAACACACATTGCTTCAGTTGCCTTCTGGAATTCTCGATCACTGGAGTCTTCTCCATCATCCTCATCATCACTCATATCATCTCCCTCTTTCTTCTCACGGCCTCTAGCAGGTTTTTCCTTCTGCTGCGGGGCCTTGCCGCTCTGGCCTCCTCTTCCACCACGGCCCTTCCCGGCAGCACCATCTTGGCCTCTCTCCTTGTCACGCTTCTCGTATTCATCCTTCTGCTTCTTAGCAAGCTGCTCAACTTGGCGGCATTCTTGGAGATCATGACCTTTGGTGCGGTGGATTTTGCAGTATGGCCCGTCAGATTTTCCGATTTTCTCTGCCACCACGGCCTCCCAGCAATCAGCGCACGCGACAACTCTCTTGCCGGGGGCTTCGGCCTTGGCCTTCTTGCCGGCACTGAGATTACCAGAGCTCTCAACAGCCAACACTGCCTTTCCCTTACGCTTCTTATTGCGCCTTTGGCTTTTCCCCTTCAGGACACGGGCATCATCGTCGTCATCTGAGTCGACTTTGATGCCAGCCCCCTCTCCAGGGAGGCGCCTTTCTTCCTCGGCACGAGCACACTTGTCCTCCAATGTGTACAACTCATTGACGGTCTTGGGGAGTCTAACATTCATCTTGGCCCGCATCCTCCTGTTGCGCACGTTCGAATGGAACGTGGCAATCACGACTGCGGGGTGTATCTCTGGAATATTGCGGTGTACTCGACTGAATCTATGGATGTACTTCTGCAAGGTTTCTCCCTCCTTCTGCGGAAGGACTTGTAGGTCGCTGGGCTGTCCTGGCTCCTGGTGACCACCTGTGAAGGCGTCGATAAACTCGTTGCACAAGTCAGCCCATGATGAAATAGAGTTCTCCGGCAGGTGCATCAGCCACAATCTCACATTTGGCTTGAGTGACAAAGGGAAATAGTTGGCGAGCACCTTCTCATCTCTTCCCCCTGCGGCTTGAATGGCTATCGTTTAGATGCCCAGGAATTCTGTCTGGTTTAGCTTCCCGTTGTATTTCTCCATCAGGTCAGGCTTGAAAGCTCGGGCCGATGGCCAGCGGACCCGTCGCAGCTCGCGAGTGAAGGCAGGGCAGCCAACCTCATAAGGCAGGTACCCGCCAGCACTGGGCGCGGGGTCGCTAGCATCTGGGCCGTTGGGCATGTCGGATTGGCGGTGTGCTTCCCGGCGTCGCTCTATGGTGACGCGCGCGTCTTCCCTCTGCCGGTCTTCTGGGGCACGCCACTGGTCTCAGCGATTGTGGAAGGCCGGACGAGGCCATACATGCTTCGTTGGGCTCGTCGGCATGTGGAGCTCGTTGTGGCTGCCTCTGGGTCTGTTGTCGCGGAGGGGATTGCACCGTTCGCGTGGCCCCCTCGACACGACCGTGAGCCTGGGCCGCCGTCGCCGTCCGCGGGCATTGCGACAGCTCTGCATGCTGCGATTTGCTAGCTTCGACGAAGCCGATCAAACTCTGGATGGTGGCTCTCCACTCGTCCATCTTGTCAGCCGCCGGTGGGAAATTTAACAGCAGCTGGGCCCGTACCATCGCTTCCGCTATTCTGGCTGGCGTGGCTAGAGAGGTGGATCGCGACGTCGCTCGACTCCTGGTGGAACCAAGAGGGGCATCGCCGCATTCCTGTCGTCGTGCACCGATCACCGGGTGGTCTGACGTGGAGGAGGTCAAACTTGTAGGTCTATGGTCCGGTTCGGTGCTCCGTCTTGCTCTGGGCGAGGCGCGCGCCCAGCAGCCGCGCCTGTGACATGCGCAGCTGGAAGATCACGGCTTGCCCCAGATTGGGCGCCGCTGTTGCGGTCGCGGCCACTAGTGCGGCGGGGGGGGTGAAGACTAAACGTTTCCTCCTCCCGTGGCACTAGGGCCGAGCTCGCCAAAATGTTGGTGTTGTTGCTCCTCTTCTACGTTCCTCGCTCCGGCTTCGGTCGCAGGGGACACGACGGTGGCGCCGCCTGCGCCAGTCGCGTCGCCCACGACGCCCACCTCTCTCGTTGCCACCGCGGTGCCAACGGCATCCGTAGCTGCGTGCGAGGAGCCTTCGAAGTGGAGGGATGCGTGGTCACGCCGGTCTTCTTCTTGGGAGCCATAGATGAAGAAGACGGCGATGAAGATTGACACGCCGCTCACGGTCTCAGGTTCGCACAAATGATGCTCCTCCTACCTGGCGCGCCAAAGATGTCGGGTCACGATGCACACGATCACCTATGGGGCCACGGGCCCCTTTGTGGTTCGGCGGGGGTGAGGTCACGTTGCACAAACACCAGAGGTAGTAAGGCAGCACGACGACAAGACGCTGGTGTTTTACCTAGGTTCAGGCTGCTGGGAAGCGTAAAACCCTACTCCTACTTTGGTGGATTGATCGAGGGAACACGAAGCACACGTAGTGCTCAAACCCGGCAAGGATGCCTTCGGGAGAGCTGCTACGCGAGTACAAGTATCCAAAGGTCCGAATCTCTAGCTAGGTTGCCTTGGGCCTCCTTTTATACCTCAAGGGACAACCACAGTGGCAAAACAAACATTATCTAGTGATTAGATAGCCAACAGTGCTATCATACCTAACTCTAGCATTTAGGACAAAGTGCCATAAATGCTAGCCTAGGTGGCATGCGGGGATGCATCCCCGGCAGGCTTTTACCACCGCTTTAGCTAACTATTGCTCAATATCTTGACACGCATCTGGACGGGTGTCAAACAGGCATGATCTGTCTTCCAGCAAGTCGCCAGGTCCTTAGCGAGAGCCACTTTGCCACCTGAGGGCTCGACACCGCATCGACAAATGACTGGCGTTGTGATGCGGTGGAGCGGTGGCTGATCGGCTCGTGCCTGCCGGGGGATGGCTTGCCGAGTCTTCCTGAAGATGTGCGTGCCTTGGTCCCCGGCAATCACCAGGGACGTGACTGGTGCAGTTCGGGCCCGTTTTGGGCCGTCGCATCGACCTTGCGGCGTTGCTTAGCCAACGTAGGCTGCTTCTGTCGGAGTCTCTTGAATGTTGGCTTCGTCTTCTTGATGCGCTCCTTGATCTCACGTAGAGCGGCTTCTCTAGTTTGGACTGGTTTTGACTGTTTTTATGTTGATGGGTTTTGCTACTACTGCCTGTGCATAAGTCAGGGGCACTGGGTACCCAAGTCCTAGTGCACCGACACATACGGACTCTAAAAAACAACCTATAATATTGTATTTCGAAATTACATGGGCCTGGCCCAAAAATAAGGTGGCGCAACACCTATGATAGCCTATGGATGAAATTTATAAGGTGGTCTCTTGAATATTTCGTCCAAGCCTTCATGCTCTCATTATGGTGGATTCAAAGTAAGAAAATCACCACTAGAAACTCCATTGTTCCTTCCCACGCACGCACCTTCTTCTCCCTCCTTGATCCCGCTCCAATGGCCATCCTTCTTGTCTATGCTAGGTCCTTCATTCATAAGCAACACAAAACTATCTAAGTTAGGCAACATCATATGTTCATGAACATTAGAAGGATTTCCAGGAAACGAAAGTACCTGATAAGTTAGTTGGCGTGCGCGGGCTCTAGTAACTGGTCCAATATGTGTAGCTGGTGGGGATGTGGGTGTAACATTAGTAGGGATATCCTCATCAAGAACTTCGGTGGCTGGAGGGGGTAACGGTGACGGCAATGGAAATGAAGGGATCGCAGGCTCGATTCCTTCTGCGTGGAGAAGCTTAGCTCAATGATGGGGCTTTGGAACAAGTCAGCGAGGCGAGGGGTGGCCGGTGGACGCGGCGGTGTGCGGCGGCGCGCCCTATAGTGGCTTGGGGATGCGGGAGACAGAGCAGTAGAGGAGAGGGAGAGAGCGGCCAACGAGGGATAACGATCCAGGGGTCTTGGGCTTCTCCATGGCGTCGCTAGAAGGACGGAGCCGTGCCACGGCGAAGCAGGAGGTGGAGGCCTCCCGACGCGTGAGTGCACGACTTCGCCTCTGCCTACTCGCAGAGGTTGAAGACTGCGCCTGGTGGCCCTGGTGGGCTGGGCCAACTAATGGGCCATGTAAGCTACAAGTAACTCCCTTCCCTTTCCTATTTATTTTCTTGTTTTCTATTTTTCTACACTGTGTTTTGGTTTAAATAAAATACTAAACCATTTTATAAAATCTTGAAAATATTTATGTGGCCTTCTAGTATATTTCCAAAGACACTCATATATTTCCAGAATAATTGGAGTTATAAAATAATATTTATATAATTAATAACTCCAATTCAAAAATGTAACATAGCTAAACCAGATCCCAAACATGACTTTAAAAATATGCAACAGTTTTGCTGAGGCATTTAAGATTGTTCCAAAAATGATGAACATTTAAGAAATCATTTTGGGTTCATTAAGAAATTCCATTTGAATTGTTTTTATCAGGATGATCTTCTAGGGTTTATGCAGTCCCCATTTCAATATTTCACAAAATTTAAATATGACACAACATGGAAGCTATCGTAGTGCATGCCAAAAACTAGGGATGTGAAAACTCAACCCCACTAAACAAGAATCTTGTCCCGGGATTCAGGCGTAGGGTAAGAGGATAGAGGGGACACTAGCTATCAGAATCTTCTCGGTCCAATTGCCCTTATCAAAGATGTTGATTCACCGCATAATGTTGATCTTGACATCTTTGCTCTCGAGATCTTCATCTAAACACAATGACAAGGGGAACAGGAAAACCCTACAAGAATCGATCTTCTCGAAGATCGAGCAACTCATGATCAACTCATGGAATGGGACGTAAGAACGTCTCTTGAGCTGAGACACAAAACACACATCGAGAACAATGGAATGAGCCATATGGCGGAGGTTCAATTGGTAGGCAACAATCCCATGCTAAATACAGATAGTGAAGAGGTTTCAATGTAGTGAGGAATTAATTGCCCTTCATACCATAACGGGGCACCTTAGGGGGGTGGCTCGTAGAGTTATTCCCTTAAGTGGCAAAAAGAATTGCTTTTGATACATAGATCACTAAAACTCTTCATACCAGGCTAAGGCAATTCACAAACGATCGTTTGAAGGAATCCGAAAGAATGGCATACTCAGTTTGGAAAGGAACTAGAGTTATAGAACAACTCGGCAAACTGAAGGCACATTCCGATTGATACCGAAGATATAACCCAGTGTCTGAGCGTGCTCTCAAGAACTTGAGCATTTCCATATTCATCAAGGTTTACCAATATCCGTGCCCAGATCTTGGTGACACCTCATACAACCACGATGAACAACGACGGAGGATGCAGATGCAAAGGAAGACAAACACTTTCTTAGATTTCACCTTAGTTATGCCAAGGGAATGAAATCCGGATGATCGACCGAGAGACATTTAGCACTCCGCTTCTAATGTTCTCCTTGATGAAATAGGGCTACCCAATTATAGGCAATGTTTAGTGCCTAGACATTACTTTACCGGATGATCAAGTAAAGGTCGGACTTCGGAGTCTCAAGGGTGCATGAGGAATAACTTCTAGATTAAGTCATACAAAATCCTCATGGGGGAGTGGCTAATGTTTCTGATACAAGATGTTACAATAATAGGTCTTCCAGTTAGGTATGTTAGCCACAACATTACTCTATTGAGTTACAGGGAGACCAATATAATAATTCTTGGGAAATGTTCCAACCATCGTATCTGCCTGAGATTCAGATCTGGTTGGTGACAGGATACTTGAGACTCAGCATGCCTGAAAGGAGAGTTTGCAACACAAATCGACGAGATGACATTGCAGGATTCTCATGTAATGAACTACGAAAGACATCCCCAAAACATGAGCTGGATTGCAGGATACATGTGAACACAATGTCCAAGACAATTGTGGTCAAGTGGAAATCTTACAACAAAACACTACCGAGTTCAGGTTAGGAACCTTCATTGTGGATAGCGAAGTCTGGTGCATGACCTAGGATTAACACTTCACTTCTTTTCCATGAACAAATCCGTCAGTGGCTTGCTGTGCTAGGACATGCATATGGGATGGAGGTTGCAAATCTACCAAACCGTAGTATACTTCGCACATGCATGACTAACTTGAGATGGTTCCAGAGGGAGCAAAATCAACTTTTCTCAAATTCACGATGAGAACTTGCATCAAATGCACGTGAACTGAGAGGAGGTCACTTCTTACACCTAACATATACGTCATGAATGGGGCATGAAGATATTGCCTACATAAGTTTCCAACACTAGCTTCAATGTTCAACATAAATCATGGAACAGATAAAAATGTTACTGATGGGCTCCACAACAGTTCATAGAGATATCCATAGAACTAGAATTCCACAACTATTTGAGCATGATAATTGTATTGGTAAGACCAAAAGATATAATGGCGTATGTTCGAGGAAAAATCCATGAGTAAGACAACATTAGAAAAGTCTTTGGTTCTGATTTTGATTTGATGATAGCCCACACTCAAATCAAAGATTGGACAAGATAATAGATGCAACAATCGATTACACGGATCAAGCGATCAAGATATCATCTCTCTTCTACACACAAAAACACATACGAAGATATCCCTTTGGAATGAACTACGTCAGGCAAACCTTTTATCTTCCAACTCTCCAAGTTATTGTTTAGCTTAACCAACTAGTTCAGGGGTATCCAACACAGATTCTTGGAGAAGGGGTGGTTTATAGGAAAACCATCTTGGTCACGAACTCAACAGAATGGTTAGGCGATAACCTAGTAACACTTCTAAGAAGATATTCGGAAAATCACAAACCACCGATATGTCATTAAGCTCGAGAACAATCTTGCTTTTCAGGGCCAGAAGATATGATCAACAGAGCGAGGGATTGACACAATCCGAACTCATTGATCGAAATGTTCCCCATGAAAGATGGACTAGGTAGCACGATCAATCTCAGAATGGTGATTCAATAACCAACACACCAGGAATGAAGTTATTGTCCATTATCTTCCAAGCAATGGAGTTGCTAGGAGTATTGATTTCGCACATCATGGTTCACTTGTCGACGTTGTGGTTACAACCAACACGGAGACCGAGGAATGAACAATGATGTCAAGAAATATCACTGCATCAAGAGTTCATAAGAGGGGGGGTGCAATTCTCATACCAATCTTGACATGAAGAGGGTAATACCTCAAGTTAGAATAGAGCAAAAGCTAGATTGACATTTTGATCTGCGGAATACAACTGTTTTGACCCAACTCTGGATATGGATGAGGTACTGGAGTTTGTTTCTCCCAGTCATTCTGAAATAGAATGGCTTGACAGACCACAAGAATAATATGCATCGATGAATATGAATGCACAATTACTCTTGACTAACCACTGATGGATGACGATCAGAAAATAACTGTAGAGGCGCAACTCAAGAGCACATGATTTTTCTGAGTTTATAGACCTTGTTCAAGAATTCATCCGATTAACCAGTTAACTTACATATTAATACCTACTCATAACGTCATCGAGTGGCCGATAAATCAATTAATTGTCCGATTAATTGATTAATTGCCCGATTAACATGCCGATTAGCCTATTAATCTCCTACTCGCATACCAACCGAGCAGCTACCAGTTAACGATTTCCTTAACAATGGTTATAGATGCATAGGTTGGCACTTCAAACAAGTCCGACATAATTCTTCCGGATAACCCACGCAAAAAGGCAGGATTGGCAGGCTAAAAACTATGGAATAGAGAACTCATCAAAGCACTCTTGTTGTGATCTTCAGTTCACGAACAACTTCTACCAAAATGGTTCATGGTATTGGAAGAACGACATACCACAGACCTTGAGGACTAACACAAAGGTTACTAATATCTTAAAGGAACGAGCAAACACTATCAACGAGAGTGAGAAGAATGACCCTTGGGTTCAAGAACCCAAACTTAGAATACCTACTAACTAAATAACATCACATGATGTTTTCGATAATGATGGCCAGAATTATCACACTGGAACACAGAACACAGCTAGATTATTGGGTGGTTCTCTGGGACAACATGGTTTCATAACACCTTCAACAGATACGTCGAGGTAATAGAGTACCTCAACACAATAATTGATGTGCTTTGTCTGGCCAAGAAGACATCGAGTGAGGAGGAAAAAGGTTGCAATTGCATCAGATTATTAACAAACCTTGGATAACTCGGACATCATAACGGCTGTACGGTCGTGAAATATGAGGCAACCTGCAAGACAACTGACAACATAACAACTGAATTCTTATGGAGACACTGATCAAAGAAGACATCAACTTTCCTATAAGTCTTCAGCATAGTAGCTCGTCGTCCTGATAGATAGATGAGAAGCCTAATTCTTGAACCCCGCGGAGTAATGAAGACGGTGACTCGGAATTAGAATGACTAGAGGAAAGGACTAAAAAGCATCTTACGCTCCCTTCCACAATCAATTCCCTAATATAACTAAAGCAGTTCTAGACTCCACATCGACCAGTTTGGCTTGGTAATCCTACAGGCAGTCAAGCTTTGATACGAACGCTGTCGGGCCCCCGATCCTAAGCCATACGAATCTAGCATGTAACACATCATATCACCTTGCGGCCTCTCGCACTGTAATCCCCACGGTAGCTGCCTTACCTTGGTCGGGACCGTTTGTGCCTTTTGGCTCACGTATATGAATATGTGGCTAGCAATCATATGTCAGAGAACCTGAGTCAACATGACTAGCTATAAACCCAAGTGGCACAACCGTACAGGGACAGGCATACGTAACCCAGCCATGCAGGTGTCGGTCATCAGCGTGTGTAGACGAGTCGTAGCAAGCTACATGGACTCCATTACAGCGCGTGAAATTTCCCCGTAGGGACAGACACAACAACAAAGAAGGATACACGCCGGTCAATAAATGTGTCCAGAGTAGTAGCAAGCTACCAGAGCTCAATGGAAGCACAAAGAGGCATTTCCCCATAAGGAAGGCTACTAAAGGCATACAGCTAGGTGTTGAATCCCACACATATAATGCATTTGAAGACATACACGCGATATGCATGATATGTGTAGATACAACATGGCATCACAACACAATTCTACGACTCAAAGTGTTTATTAAAGGCTAATAGGAGCCAACATAGTTTGATATTACAAACAGGGGTCACATGGCCCAACACTCAAGTCATATAAGCAACAAGCGGAAGCAAAACATGACTTAGTACAGACATCTACTAAAAGTGACTGGAGGAGCCTGAAAATCTACAACGACCCTCCCAAAGGAGCCAGACCTCTGTCTGGGATTCCCAAGATAATCCGATCAACATCGAACACATCGCTAGTGAGACTGAAGTCTCCTCTGCAAAAACATAAATTAAGCAATCGTGAGTACAAAGGTACTCATCAAGACTTACATCAGAACTATCTACATGTGCATCATTATCAACAAGGGGGTTGTGGAGTTTAATTGCAGCAAGCCAGCTTTGACTCTTGGCTAATCTATACTACAACTACAAGTAGTATCTTTGAAGTGAGGGAGCGCACACGTGTCCATCTATTCACCATAACAATAGACCACTATGGATCCGCTCCCATCCCCCTACAAGAAGGCCATCCATAGCACTCACACTTATCTTGCACATTTTAGAGTATCCATTCCCAGTTTTCTATGAACCACATAAGTGTTCCAAGTAGTCCATATTTGAGGACATGGCTATTCGAATAGACGAATTAACCCCGTCAGGGGTATACTTCTTCACACATGCTCTCACCACTTATCACCATATGCACGTCATGCATCTCGGCAACCTTCAAGCAGAAGCACTGGCGTGGGTGTCGGCCATGACCTGACTGACCACACAAGACTCTAGTCCAGGTTTATCGCGTATTTGAGAACTGAACCCATCACAGAAGTCTGACCAAAGTTTCCATCACGACCTCAAACGATGTGTACAGGGTTCCCAAGCCCACCTCAACGGATGGATATACGCTTGGTACACCCGACCATAGGTACATCTACGGCGCCATAGCCTACCCCTCCGGTCAACGCTATGCATGGCCGCCAGAACATCCAACAACCACCAGAAACTAGTTGCAACTCCTGGACAGAGATCAAGGCGATTAATAGCCGAGAGTGTCAATTAAGGATCCCAATGTGCGGGAGTATCTTGTCTTGGATAACTTACAAAAAACTCAGTTCTTAAGGACGGTCCCAATGATACAACCCACCATGTACTCCTACATGGCCTCTCATCGCTACCTTTACCAAATCAGATTCACACACTTTGCTATCACACACCAGGACATGAACACATCCATTCTGATTCATCGCCCAGATGGCTCAGACCCAGCACGACTCTAAGCATAGCAGGCATAGTAAGAAAACATGATTGAGTAGGCACAACAATGCTCAAGCAGTTGCTACTCATGCTGAGTAGTTTCAACTATCTACTGTGACAAAGACAGTGTTGGAATCGGGGCTTCGGGGACCCAAGAGAGGCTCGAACTCTGGCGTGCACCGGCTCTCCAACCTCGCTCACTCTCCCTATCCTACGGCGATGCTCCGACGTGCTTGAGCTTGGGGGGAAGGAACAATGAACACCTGATCTACCCAGGTTCGGGCCACCTCGCGGTGTAAGACACTACTCCTGCTTGTCTGAATTGCGTAGTGGTAGCCAGAGAATACAATGTCTCCCCCCATGATTATTGCCCCCTCCCTTTATACCAGGCCTCGACCCTCTTCCCCGAAAACTCTCGGCGGGAACGGTTACCACAACGGCCACCTTTGAAAGGTGACAGGATGACAACCCCTCTGACGAAAGTAGTCTTCACCTGCTAAAGTTTCTCGTCGTGACATGTTGGTGGGCTTAGTGATGACATCCGCCCTGCCGGGCTCTCCACCATATACCTCTTTCACCAAAGAGGAAACCTTTGAGGCTGCCCCTTGGCCTAGCAGACTAGCTCTCTCCCCTTGGCACCAAAGGGGGAATCCTCGACATCCGAGCTAGCTAGCGCAGCCCTCGGCCCCACCTTGCTCGGCGTGCGTCACCCATGTGGCCACGCAGGGCGGTACGGCCCCGTCAGGCCGGCTCTAGCGGGGTAGCCTTACCAGGGCCTCGGGAGGCTGCCCCATAAAGGGGCCTCGAGGGCTCCCCAGATGACCATTTGTCGCATGCCTCAGGAGGCACGGCCACTCGTGAGGGCCCAAGCCACGAAGCCCATTGGTGGCCCCCAGGGTCCCGAGGCAGGTGCCGCCCCCTGGGCCGCGGGTAGATGGGCCTGGGTCCCCCCGGTCCCAGAGGCTCGACAGTAGCCCCCGAGCCCGTGGCACGCACAGTCCGCCTCTTGGGGGGGGCAAAGCGGCGTGGGCCCCAACCGCCCATGGGCCAGGCGTGACGCGTGGCGCACGATGGGTCATGCGCCGCCTCCACTTCCCACGACGCCCCGGGGGTTGTGCTCCTGCCTTGAAATCCCCGTGTGCACACCGAGGAAAACCATCATTGCTTGCCTTTTCCATATGCCTCCCTCGTGCGCCGCTCCTCATTCCTTGTACTACCATCATTTCCTCCTCCCTTCCCCTCGTCATGGCGAAAAAGAGGGGATCCATGGGCGCTGGAGCGCAAGCGGGGTCCTCAGCGCCACTTGCTCCGGCCGGAGGCAGCGGGGGGGGGGGGAGGGGTGCCCCAGGCCGACCATGACACGGCTGCGCTGGCCCGCCGATGACGAGTAAGGGTATTGCCGCTCCTGATTCATTTGGCATATTTCGGTTAAGCTAGCGAGCCTGATCATGAACCCTCCAAGGTGCCCGCACCCAAGAGGCGAAGGGATGCCTCACCCGAAGCACCTCCCCGCATGACGCCTGCTAGCGGGGCCTCAGCCCATGCACCAGGCTCGACGGCCCCTGGGGGGTCCGCGCCCGAGGCCTGGGAGCGTGCAGCCGCCTCCGCCGCTCACACCCCTCGAGGCACTGCTCCCGGGCGGAGCTGTCTCGCAGGGAGGCAGCCATGACCGAATGGGAGGCCGACGTGCCCTTCGCGAGCGGGAGGCCGCCCGGACCGCCTTCGACCAGGAAGTGGAGCGCGAGCGCCTCGAGACCTTGGAGCGTCAGTTCCTCACTGACAAGGCCGCCTCTGAGGCGGCACGCGATGAAGCCTTTGCCCAATCGAGAGGAAGGAGGCCGCAAGCAGAGTCGATGCCGATGCGCGGGTGGCCCAGGAGCGGGAGGCCACTCTGGAGGAGTATCGCGGCAAGCTGGCCTAGCAGAATGCCCGCTTCCAGCTTTGACATGATGCGTTCCTGGAGGAGGTGGATGGGTTGAAGGTCCGGCTGCAAGACGCCGAGGCTGCCCTCAGGAGCAAGGGCGACGTCGAGGCGGAGCTGGCGTCACTGCAGACCCAGGTTGGCGAAGCCGCCGACGCCGTGCAAAGGTCCAAGGATGATGAGGCGCGGGCGTAGATGCTGGAGGCGCAGCACGCCCGGTAGTTCCTGGACCTTGCCCGACGTGCTGGAGGCGTGCTTCGCCGCTTCGTCGGGGACACCCGGGAACTGCCACTCGCGCATGGGGACGGAGGCTACCTCGACTTCTTCCTCAAGGTGGTGGAAGCACTGGAATCGGGCGTATCCAAGGTGGATGCAGACATCGAGTCAAGCGCCCTCGACCTCCTGGACTGCACGCTGACGCGCGTCTTCTCCAACCTCCGGTGCTTCGACCCCGCCTTCTACTTCTCCCGCGTGGTGGAGGTGGTGCCTGCAGAGCTCCGAAGCCCCCTCAGGAGCGAGGTGCGTGAGCACGTGGATTCCTTGGTCGGGCAATTTGCGCAGGCTGCGTCTTCCGAGGAGAGCAGCAGCCTTGGTGTGGACCTCTCCAGTGGCCATGAAGACGGCGCCTCCTCTGCTTAGATGTTATGTTTCTTTTGTTGCATTGTGCACTATCCTGCCCCAGGGGGCATGAAGACCTTCGCAAGATGCTTTTGTTTTATGTGGTGGTTGCTCGTCTTGCTTAACGTGCTCTTGCTTCTTCGCGCGGTCTTCCCGTTTTTGTTGTTGTTGTTGTTGTTGTTGTTGTTGTTGTTGTTGTTGTTGTTGTTGTTGTTGTTGTTGTTGTTGTTTTCTTCTGTGCCGTCCCCCATGTCCTACGTCGCTCGGGCCTGTCCCTCGAGGATGCCTTGTGTCCTTAGTGAGGTTATGCTCTGGCACGAGCCTTGGGGGCTGATGGATGAGGGCCTCCGGAGCTGGCGGGCTCTTCGAGGCGCACGTGTGGGGCCCCCATCTCGGGCGCGTGAGGGGCCTCGCGAAGACAGCCCCAGAGACGCTGTAGCAACGGGCTGCCATCTTGCCAGGGCACCGTCCTTCGCTGGGCTTGCCTCGAGGGACCCCCAGGCGATGCTTCGCGAGGATAAGAGGGGTCCTCCATAGGGTGCCGCACGCTTGCCAGCTTGCCCTTCGGCGTGGCATGAGGAGGCTAGGCACCGAGGGCCTTCGTGGGGTGGTATGTACGGGGGTAAACCCGTAATCCCAGGCCCACAGTCCTTAAGCCTTTTAACGCTGCCGGCACCAGCCCGAGCGCGTGAGGCACCGCACCTAGCCCCCACTCACGCGAGGCCTAAGGGGGAGCCGGTTTAGTGCATGTCTTGAGGGCGGGGCGATGCCTTTGACCGCCGTTCCCTAGCGCGGAGCATCGGGCTTCCACTGGGCGTGGGCATAGTCACGATTCGACAGTTATTTTGCCAGCGCGGAGCACGGGACCTCCACTTGGGCATGGTCATAGTCGCGGTTCGACAGATATTCCGCCAGCGCGGAGCATGGGGCTTCCACTTGGGCATGGGTGGGAGCCCTCCTGAGGCCACGGGGCAGCGCTCAAGGGGGCTCCAAGGCATGTACAACCCCAACCTCATTATTACGTGAGAGGGTCACGAGCGGCGATAAAAAGTGGGGGGGCGGGGGTGAGCGTCCCAAGCGTCGGGCTTGGGGGCTTCCCCCCTCGATCCTCCATGCGGTCTGTGCCTAATTTTGGGCACAGTCGCACACACTCGTGCCCCCCAGTGTGGGCGAGGTGCGCGTCGCGCGGCCACCGGGCTGAGGCACCTGGCGCGTTGAAGCACCCGCCCAATGGCCGTGCGAGCTGAGCCGTGCTCCAAAGTCCTCCCATGTTGGTTTTCTAGGGGGGGGGCAAGACACTAAGGACCCTTGTGAGGTGACCTACACGGGGGGCCAGCCCGTGAGCCAGAGCTCGGTCACTCAGATGTATCGGCGCTGGGAGGCCGTATCCTGGCGCAGACGTCGTGTCTTAGCCCCTGCCACATAACCATTGACGGGACGATCGCGGGGGCGCGAAAATTCCAGGCGGCGAAGAGGTGTTGAAACTCAGGATTCAAACAAGTGACATAAACTCAACCGAATGGTTAATCGGGTTTGTTACATGACAAGGAGGAACCACCCCGGTACCGATACAACAAACAGAAAGGAGGCGCTAAATTTGAAATGAACCAAAACGTCACCTCGCGCTCGTGCCTCTGTGGGGGCGCTGGACACCCGTCGTAGCAGATCGCGGGAACGCTTCGGGAGCACCAGGGCATCGGGAGCCCTACTCGTGCTCCCTCCTGAGGCGCAGGATGTACTCATGCAAAGTCTCCCCGGGGAGGTGCCTCTCCCTATGCGGGCCGCGGTCTGGGGAAGAGACGCCGATGAAGTTGTCGATGAACAGCTCGCGGAGCCTACTCCATGAAGAGACCGATTACTCGGGCAAACCCATGAGCCACAAGTGCGCGCCACCCTTAAGAGCCATGGGGAACCAGCTTGCCATGACCTTGTCATCATCGCTCACCGTCCTGATGCCCGTCGTGTAAAGCTGGAGGAACTCCTTAGGATCTGAGACTCCATCATAGCACGGGAGCAGCTCAAGCCTGAACCCGTCGGGCCAAACCACCCCGCGGAGCTCGTGAGTGAAAGCTTGGCAACTCACGCCGACCGAAGGAGCTGCGCGCGTGCGCAAGAGGCCAGACCGTGGTGCCCGGCCCCCGCAGTGCCTTGGGCTACCTGATCCTGATGATGGCGCTCTGCCCCTACTCGGCGGGGCCTTGAGCTAGCAGCGACCGCCTCTTCCTTCGGGACGAGACCTCATGACGCCAGGCGCCCTCCGTGCTTCTTGAGTGCCCGATCGCAGCAACTTGGCGGGTGTGCTCGTGGGACCATGCGGCCTCCCTTTCATCACAAGCGACACTGACATCATCGTCGTAGCCCGGCATCTTGAGGACGTTGTAGCCATAGTGGACCACAACCATGAACTTGGCCAGTGCGGGGTAACCTAGGATGGCATTGTACAGGAGGGAGATACGCGCCACGTCGAAGTCGATGAGCTCGACACAGTGGTTGGCGCGCTTGCCGAAGGTCACGGGGAGGCTGATCAACCCCAGATGAGTTGTAAAGCCACCAGTTACTCCAAAGAACGATCTGGTTGGCGCCAACCGGTTGTAGAGTACCCTGAGCTTCTCAAAGGTCTCGATAGAGAGTACATTGTAGCCCGCGCCCCCGTCGACGAGGGTCTTGGGGACAGAGACATTGTTGATGATGGGGGTGCATAGCATGGGGAGCATACCCGAGACGCCCGTGCATGCGCGGTTGTCCCTGGAGTCGAAGTTGATGGCGCACTGCTGCCACCAGGGCGGCTGCGCGGCCTCCGGCCGCTGGGAAGCGGCGGCTGGCCTGCGTGGGACTTTCTTGATCCAGGGGGCAGCGGGGTGTGTAAGCACCGCAAAGGATGCATGCTGCCGCTCGGGGCCCCAGGTGGCTCTCGGATCCTTCGCCGGGCCGGCTGTGGCCGTTTTCCTCGAGTGGCGCCGGCAGGTGCAGGATAACGACATCTCCCTGGGAGCGCGCCTCGCGGGGCCACACTCGCCCGTCATGTTCCAACGCGCCCCCGAGCGGACCCTCTCCACAGTCGATGTTGGGCCTGCGGCGACCGCGCAAAGGCCGACACGCTCGTCGCGGGGGGGGGGGGGGGGGGGGGCTCTAGCGCCCGACATTTCTCAGTGTTGTGGGTGCGCACATTATGGTAGGCACAGTATGACCCATCGGCCCCCTCGGGTACACCGCTGGCGGGTCCGAGGCTCGGTCCAAGCCTCCCACTGGGACATTGAGGAGGACGAGGGCACAGGGATGACCAAGCGGGGGCTCCGCAAGCCCGGGTCTGGTCTGGCCTCCACACGACAAGAGGGGCGCCGCGCGAGCCGCGCTCCCTGCACCAGGCGCCGGGGGTTCCGATGGACGGTAGGGCGCCAGGGCCCTCCTGGCTACTGCGACGAGTTCGGCGATGAGGTCCGCCCAAGCGCCATGCCCCTCGTCTATTGGGCGATGACGAAGTAGTTCGCTCGCCATGAGGAGCGCGTCCTGCGTGTTCAGGTCCCTCACGTGGACGCAAGCGGGAGGGGTCGCAGCAGAACGGCCGGCCCACTTCACGGGAGGGCGCGAGGAGTACTGCTGCTCGCGGGCGGCGCGGTTGGCAACGACGATGGTGGTGACATTGGCAGGGTGGTGATGACCATCTACCGCTGGACGCTCGGCGCGCACATGAAGGGCTTCAGCCATGGGGCCTGCGAGGGTGGAGCCAGAACGAAGCTGAAGAGCGGCGGTACACCCCTACCTGGCGCGCCAAATGTCGGAATCGGGGCTCCGGGGACCCAAGAGAGGCTCGAACTCTGGGGTGCACCGGCTCTCCAACCTCGCTCACTCTCCCTATCCGATGGCGATGCTCCGGCGTGATTGAGATTGAGGGGGGAGGAACAATGAACACCCAATCTACCGAGCTTCGGGCCACCTCTCAGTGTAAAACCCTAGTCCCACTTGTCTAAATTTTGTAGTGGTAGCCAGAGAATACAATGTCTCCCCCTATGATTATTGCCCCTCCCTTTTTACCAGGCCTCGGCCCTCTTCCCCAAAACTCTTGACGGGAAGGGTTACCACAACAGCCACCTTTGAAAGGGGACAGGACTGCAGCCCCTCCGACGAAAGTAGTCTCCGCCTGCTAAAGTTTCTCGTCATGACGTGTTGCTGGGCTTAGCGATTACATCCGCCCTGTCGGGCTCTCCACCGCAGTTCTCTTTCACCAAAGAGGAAACCTTTGAGGCTACCCCTTGGCCCGGCAGACTGGCTCTCTCCGCTTGGCACCAAAGGGGGAATCCTCCAGATCTGAGCTTGCTAGCGCGGCCCTCGGCCCCACCATGCTCGGCATGCATCACCCATGTGGCCATGCAGGGTGGTACGGCCCCGTCAGGCCGGCTCTAGCGGGGTCGCCTTACCAGGGCCTCGGAAGGCTGCCCCGTGATAGGGCCTCGGGGGCGCCCTAGACGACCATTCGTCGCATGCCGCAGGAGGCACAACCTCTCGTGAGGGCCCAAGCCACGAAGCCTATTGGTGGCTCCCAGGGTCCCGAGGCAGGTGCCGTGCCCTGGGCCGCGGGCAGATGGGCCTGGGTACCCTTGGTCCCAGAGGCCCGACAGATAGGTAATAGTTGAACCGTTGTTGTCCTAATGCAGTAAAAGAGTGAAGGAGCGAGGGAGTGGGGATATATTGGAATGCTCAAAAGGTTGTTGCTTGACTGACACTTCCGAAGATAACAGTGAGTCTTCATCGGTGACCACGATCTCAAAGTCAAAACAACGTCTACCAAAGGAGAACAACCACCGACAAACAAGAAGGAATAGCATTCAATTCATGCAATGCACAACCATGATGTATGACATGCCAAATTATGGTACTGAATTGCCCTAGAGGAATACTTAACCAAGTTAATTAAAGTGGAATTCAAACAAGTTTGAATTCCAACTCGAAATGATATTTCATAAATTGCTCTAATCATGAAATGTCATAGTTGGTGATGTTAACTTGCTCAAATATGCATGAGCATGGCATAAACATATTCTTCATAATTTTCTAATTAATTTTCATATATAAATTACTTATCCGAGTTATAGATTATTTTCTGCGATTTTTTACAAGTTTAGAACTTTCTCTAAAATATAATAAATCATTTAAGATTTATTTTAAAACCAGAAAATACTTATGATGTAAGCACTGTGTCGGGGTGACGTCAGCAGCTGACCAGTCAAACATGACTTGTGGGGCCTACCTGTCATTGAGATAGTATTAACTAGAGTTATCTTAAGCTAATCTAGAAAGATTAGCTAGCGATGGGGCCCACCGGTCAGTCACATAAGGGTGTGATTAGCGCTAACTAACCCGACACCATGTCATCACCATCGGCGTTTAGCCGTCGGCGATGACCAGGGACGGCGGAGGCGCTCGAAAATGAGCTACGGGGCTCGGTTTTGAGCGTAGTTTGCGGCTGCGGTTAGCTGGGAGTGGCACGCATCCAGCGGTGCAAGTTGGTGATGCTCGGGTGGCCTTAAACATGGCCGGTAGCAAGCTTGGCGGAGGCCAAATCTCAGATGCGGTCGGTTTCAGGGTCTTGGCTTGCTATCGAGCAAGCCAAGTGGCTGGCCAACATCTACAGGGCAGCAGGTGCATGCACATGTGCTTGGCTGGACCTGAGGAGCTTCCTAGTGACGGCGAGCTTGGCAGCGGTGGCATGGACCTCTCGGTCATGGCGGGGAGATAGCTAGAGGACGAACACGGTGATAGGAGAAGGGTGTAGTCGACGTGGGTCCTCACAGTGGTTTCAACAGAGGCAACGACGAGCTCGGGGGAGGACTGCATGCGGGGAATCGACGCCGGAGAACTTCGGTGGCCGGAGGTGGGAACGGCGACGGCGATGGCGATGAAGGGCTCCCGGGATCGATTCCTTCCGAGTGGAGAAGCTTAGCTCAATGACGGGAGTTTGGGACAAGTCAGCGAGGCGAGGGGTGGCCGATGGACACATCGGTGTGTGGCGGTGCGCCCTGCAATGACTCGGGGATGCGGAAGACAGAGCAGTATAGGAGAGGGAGAGAGTGGCCAGCGAGGGATAAAGATCCATGGGTCGTGGGCTTCTCCATGGCGTCGCTAGAAGGCCGGAGCCGTGCCACGGGGAAGCAGGAGTTAGAGGCCTCCCGGTGCGCGCATGCACGACTTCGCCTCTGCCTACTTGCATAGGTTGAAGAAAGCGCCTGGTGGCCCTGGTGGGCTGGGCCGACTAATGGGCCAGGTAAGCTACAGGTAACTCCCTCCCTTTCCTATTTATTTTCCCGTTTTCTATTTTTCTACACTGTGTTTTGGTTTAAATAAAATACTAAACCATTTTATCAAATCCTGAAAATATTTATGTGGCCTTCTGGAATTTTTCCACAGACACTCATATATTTCTAGAATAATTGGAGTTACAAAATAATATTTATACATTTAAGAACTCCATTCGAAAATTCTCAAAAAGTTAAACCAGATCCCCAACATGACTGTAAAAATATGCAACATTTTTGCTGAGGCATTTATGCTTGTTCCAAAAATGAAGAACATTTTAGAAATAATTTTGGGTTCATTAAGAAATTCCATTTGAATTGTTTAATTGTTTTTATAAGGATGATCTTCTAAGGTTTATGCAATCCCCATTTCAATATTTCACAAAATTTAAATATGAGCCAACATGGACGCTATCGTAGTGCATGCCAAAAACTAGGGATGTGACAACTCACCCCCACTAAACAAGAATCTCGTCCCGAGCTTCAGGCATAGGGTAAGAGGAGAGAGGGGACACGAGCTATCACAATCTTCACGATCCAATTTCCCATCTCGAAGATGTTGATTCACTGCATCATGTTGATCTTGACATATTTGCTTTGGAGATCTTCATCTAAACACTATGACGAAGGGAATATGAAAACCCTACAAGAATCGATCTTCTCGAAGATCGAGCAACTCATGATCAACTCATGGAATGAGATGTAAGAACGTCTCTTGAGCTAAGACACAAAACACACATCGAGAATGGTGGAATGAGGCAGATGGCGGAGGTTCAATTGGTAGGCAACAATCCCACGCTAAGTGGCAAAAAGAATTACTTTTGATACATAGATCACTAAAACTCTTCATACCAGGCAAAGGCAATTCACAAATGGTTGTTTGAAGGAATCCGAAAGAATGACATAATCTGTTTGGAAATGAAACTAGAATTATAGAACAACTCGGCAAAGGGAAGGCATATTTCGATTGATACCGAAGATATAACCCAGTGTCTGAGCGTGCTCTCAAGAACTTGAGCATTTCCATATTCATCAAGGTTTTACCAATATCCATGCCCAGATCTTGGTGACACCTCATACAACCACGATGAATAATGACGGAGGATGTAGATACAAAGGAAGACAAACACTTTCTCAGATTTCACCGTAGTTATGCCAAGGGAACGAAATCTGGATGATCGACCGAGAGACATTTAACACTCCGCTTCTAATGTTCTCCTTGATGTAATAGGTCTACCCAATTATAGGCAACGTTTAGTGCCTAGAACATCAACTAAAGGTTGGACTTTGGAATCTTAAGGGTCCATGGGGAATAACTTCTAGATTAAGTCATACAAAATCGTCATGGGGGAGTGGCTTATGTTGCTGATACAAGATGTTACAATAATAGGTCTTCCGGTTAGGTATGTTAGCCACAACATTACTTTACCGGGTTACAGGGAGACCAATATAATAATTCTAGGGAAATGTTCCAACCATCGTATCTGTCTGAGATTCAGATCTGGTTGGTGACAGGATACTTGAGACTCAGCATGCCTGAAAGGAGAGTTTGCAACACAAATTGACGACATGACGTTGCAGGATTCTCAATAAATGAACTATGAAAGACAGCCCCAAAACATGAGCTGGATTGCAAGATACATGTGGACACAATGTGCAAGAAAATTGTTATGATGTGGAAATCTTACAGCAAAACACTACCGAGTTCGGGTTAGGAACCATCATTGAGGATAGCGAAGTCCTGTGCATGACCTACGATTAGCACTTAACTTATTTTCAATGAACAAATCAGTCAGTGGCTTGATGTGCTAGGACATACAGATGGGATGGAGGTTGCAAATCTACCAAACCGTACTATACTTCGCACGTGCATGACTAACTTGACATGGTTCCAGAGGTAGCAAAATCAACTTTTCTCAAATACACGACGACATCTTGCATCAAATGCACGTGGACTGAGAGGAAGTTACTTCTTACACCTAACATATACTTCATGTATGGGGCATGAAGATATTGCCTACAAAAGTTTCCAACACTAGCTTTAATGTTCAACATAAATCATGGAACAGATGAAAATGTTGCCGATGGGCTCCACAACAGTTCATAGAGATATCCATATAAATGGAATTCCACAACTATGTGAGCACGATAATAGTATTAGTCAGACCAAAAGATATAATGGCGTATTCTCGAGGAAAAATCCATGATTAAGACAACATTATGAAAGTCTTTGGTTCTGATTTTGATTTGATGATAGCCCACACTCAAATCAAAGATTGGACAAGATAATAGATGCAACAATCGATCACATGGATCAACCGATCAAGTTATCATCTTTCTTCTACACACAGAAACACATACGAAGATATCCCTTTGGAATGAACTAAGTCAGGCAAAGCTTTTCTCTTCCAACTCTCCAAGTTGTTGTTTAGCTTAACCAACTAGTTCAGGGGTATCCAACACAGATTCTTGGAGAAGGGGTGGTTTATAGGAAAACCATCTTGGTCACGAACTCAAAAGAACGGTCAGGCGATAACCTAGTAACACTTCCGAGCAGATATTCGGAAAATCACGAACCATCGATATGTCATTAAGCTCGAGAACTATCTTGCTTTTCAGGGCAAGATGATATGATCAACAGGGAGAGGGATTGACACAATCCGAACTCATTGATCGAAACGTGTACCATGAAAAATGGACTGGGTAGCACGATCAATCTTAGAATGGTGATTCAATAACCAACACGCCAAGAATGAAGTTATTGTCCATTATCTTCCAAGCAATGGATTTGCTAGGATTAATGATTTCGCACATCACAGTTCACTTGTCGACGTTCCGGTTACAACCAACATGGAGACCGAGGAATAAACAATGATGGCGAGAAATATCACTGCATCAAGAGTTCATAAGAGGGGGTGCAATTCTCATGACAATCTTGACATGAAGAGGGTAAGAACTCAAGATAGAACAAAGCAAAAGCTAGATTGGCATTTTGATCTGCGGAATACAACAGCTTTTACCCAACCCTGCATATGGATGAGGTACTGGAGTTTGTTTCTCCTTGTAATTCTGAAATAGAATGACTTGACAAACCAAAAAAATAATAGGCATCGATGAATACGAATGCACAATTACTCTTGACTAACCACCGACAGATGAAGATCAGAAAACAACTGAAGAGGGGTAACTCAAGAGCACATGATTTTTTTGAGTTTTAGATGCATAGGTTGGCACGTCAAACAAGTCTGGCATAATTCTTCCGGATAACCCATGGTCAATGGCAGGATTGGCATGCTCAGAACTATGGAATGGAGGACTCATGGAAGCACTCTTGTTGTGATCTTCAGTTCATGAAGAACTTCTACCAAAATGGTTCATGGTATTGGAAGAATGACATACCACAGACCTTGAGGACCAACAGAAAGGTCACAAATATCTTAAAGGAACGAGCAAACTCTATCAACGGGAGTGAGCAAAATGACCCTTGGGTTCAAGAACCCAGAATTAGAATACCTACTAACTAAATAATATCACAGGATGTTTTCGATAATGATGGCCATAATTATCACACTAGAACACATAACACAACAAGATTATTGGGTGGTTCTATGGGACAACATGGTTTCATAACACCTTCAACAGATACATCGAGGTAATAGAGTACCTCAACACAATAATTGATGTGCTTTGTCTGGCCATAAAGACATCGAGTGAGGAGGAAAGAGGTTGCAATTACATCATATTATTAACAAACCTTGGATAATTTGGACATCATAACGGCTGTACGGGCGTGAAATGTGAGGCAACCTGCAAGACAACTAACAACATAACAACTGAATTCTTATGGAGACACTGATCCAAGAAGACATCAACTTTCCTATAAGTCTTCAACATAGTAGCAAGCCATCCTGATAGATAGATGTAAAGCCTAATTTTTAAACCCCGTAGAGTGAAGAAGAGGGTGACTCAGAATTAGAATGACACGAGGAAAGGAGTAAAAAGAATCTTACGTTCCCTTCTACAATCAATTCCCTTATATAACTAAAGCAGTTCTAGACTCCACATCGACCAGTTTGGCTTGGTAATCCTACAGGCAGTCAAGCTCTGATACCAATGCTGTCGGGACCCCCCTAAGCCATATGAATCTAGCATGTAACACATCATATCACCTTGTGACCTCACGCATGGTAATCCCCACGATAGCCACCTTACCTTGGCCGGGCCGTTTGCGCCTTTTGCCTCACGTATATGAATATGTCGCTAGCAGTCATATGTCAGAGAACCCGGGTCGACATGACTAGTTATAAACCCAAGTGGCACAACCGTATAGGGACAGGCATAGGTAACCCAACAGTGTGGGTGTCGGTCATCTGCGTGTGTATACGATTCATAGCAAGCTACATGGACTCCATTACACTGCATGACATTTCCCCGTAGGGACAGACACAGCAGCAAAGAAGGATACACACCGGTCAATTAATGTGTCGAGTGCAGTAGCAAGCTAACAGGGCTCAATGGAAGCACAAAGAGGCATTTCCCCATAAAGAAGGCTACTAAAGGCATACAACTAAGTGATGAATCCCACACATACAATGCATTTCAAGACATACACGCAATATGCATGATATGTGTAGATACAACATCGCATCACAACACAATTCTACGACTCAAAGTGTTTATTAAAGGCCAATAGGAGCCAACATAGTTTGATATTACAAACAGGGGTCACATGGCCCAACACTCAAGTCATATAAGCAACAAGCGGAAGCAAAACATGTCTTAGTATAGACATCTACTAAAAGTGGTTGGAGGAGCTTGAAAATCTACAATGACCCTCCCAAAGGAGCCAGACCTCTATCTGGGATTCCCAAGCTAATCCGATCAACATCGAACACATCGCTAGTGAGACTGAAGTATCCTCTGCAAAAACATAAATTAAGCAATCGTGAGTACAAAGGTACTCATCAAGACTTACATCAGAACTATCTACATGTGCATCATTATCATCAAGGGGGTTGTGGAGTTTAATTGCAGCAAGCCAGCTTTGACTCTTGCCCAATCTATACAACGACTACAAGTAGTATCTTTGAAGTGAGGGAGCGCACACGTGTCCAAATATTCACCATACCAATACACCACTATGTATCTGCTCCCATCTCCCTACGAGAAGGCCATCCATAGCACTCACACTTATCTTGCGCATTTTAGAGTATCCATTCCAAGTTGTCTATGAACCACATAAGTGTTCCAAGTAGTCCATATTCGAGGACGTGGCTATTCGAATAGATGAATTAACCCTGTAGGCATATACTTCTTCACACACACGCTCTCACCACTTATCACCATATGCACGTCATGCATCTCGTCAACCTTCAAGCGGAAGCACTGGCGTGGGCCTCGGCCATGACATAACTAACAACACAAGACTCTAGTCCAGGTTTATCGTCTGTTTGAGAACCGAACTCGCCACAAATGTCCAGCCAAAGTTTCCATCACGGACTCAAACGATGTGTACAGGGTTCCCAAACCCACCTTGACGGATGGATCTACACTTGGTACACCCGGCCACAGGTACATCTACCATGCCATAGCCTACCCCTCCGGTCAACACTATGCATGGCCGCCAGCACATCCTATAAACACCAGAAATTAGTTGCAACTCCTGGACAGAGATCAAGGCGATTAATAAGCCGAGAGAGTCAATTAAGGATCCCCATGTGCAGTATTATCTTGTCTTGGATAACATACACATAACTCGGTTCTTAAGGACGACCCAATGAGACAACCCACCATGTACTCCTACATGGACTCGCATCGCTACCTTTACCAAATCGGATTCACACACTTAGCTCTCACACAATAGGACATGAACACATCGATTCTGATTCATCGCCCAAACGGATCAGACCCGACACGACTCTAAGCATAGAAGCTATAGTAAGCAAGCATAGATGAGTAGGCACAACAAGGCTCAAGCAATTGCTACTCATGCTGACTGGTATCAACTTTTACTTTGACAAAGACATGTCATGCAGAGGAACGGGTTCAACTATCGAAACATGTAACAGTTGAATCATGGTTGTCCTAATGCAGTAAAGGAGAGCATGAGCGAGAGAGTGGTGTTATATTGGAATGCTCAAAGGGTTATTGCTTTCCTGACACTTTCGAAGATAACAGTGAGTCTTCATCGGTGGCAACGATCTCAAAGTCGGAACAGCGTCTACCGAGGGAGAACAACTACCGGCAAACAAGAAGGAATAGCAATCAATTCATGCAATGCACAACCATGATGTATGACATGACAAATTAAGGTACTGAATTGCCCTAGAGGAATAATTAACCAAGTTAATTGAAGTGGAATTCAAACAAGTTTGAATTCCAACTCCAAAAGATATTTCATAAATTTCCCTAATCATGAAATGTCCTAGTCGGTGATGTTAACTTGCTCAAATATGCATGAACATGGCATAAAAAGATTCTTCATATTTTTTGATCAATTTTCATATATAAATTATTTTCGTCCGAGTTATAGATTATTTTCAATGATTTTTTAGAAATTTAGAACTTTAATAAATCATTTAAGAGTTATTTTAAAACCAAAAAATACTTATGTTGTAAGCACTATGCCAGGGTGACGTCAAAAGTTGACGAGTCAAACATGACTTGTGGGGCCTACCTATCATTGAGACAATGCTAATTAGAGTTATCTTTAGCTAATCCAGAAAGATTAGCTGGCGATGGGGCCCACCAGTCAGTCACACTGCGATTAGCGCTAACTAACCCGGCACCTCGTCATCAGCACCGGCGACGATAAGGGACGGCAGAGGCGCTCGGAAATGAGCTACCGGGGCTCAGTTTTGAGCGTAGTTTGTGTTGGGGAATGTTGCATGGGAAACAAAAAATTTCCTACGCACACGCAAGATCTATCCATGGTGATGAGCATCTACGAGAGGGAGAGTGGATCTACATACCCTTGTAGATCGCTAAGCGGGAAGTGTTAAGAAACACAGTTGATGTAGTCGAACGTCTTCGCGATCCAAATCACCGAGCGTCCTGCGATCCCATCACGATCCATCTCGCGATCCAATCTCGATCCGTCCCGTGATCCCATCACGATCCGTCCCGCGATCAAATCACGAATCGTCTCGCGATCCTGATCACGGTCCTTCCGATCTAGCACCGAACGGACGGCACCTCCGCGTTCAGCACACGTACAGCTCGATGACGATCTCCGCCTTCTTGATCCAGCAAGAGGGAGTGGAGAGGTAGAAGAGTTCTCCGGCGGCGTAACGGCGCGGCGGCGATGGTGGTGGAACAATTCCGGCAGGGCTTCGCCTAAGCACCGCTGAAACTAGACTAGAGGAGAAACCGATCTAGATGAAGTAGAGGGAGCACGTGGCAATTAGGGTTAGCTCTTCCCTCTAAATCCTCTAGTATAAATAGGAGGGAGGGAGGGGAGGAGGCAGCCTCAAACCCTCAAGGTTTGGTCGAAATTGGAGGTGGAGGAGTCCTACTCCAATCCTATTAGGAGTAGGATTCCTCCTCTCCACTTGGAAACCCTTTCCACCTTTCCTCCTTTGGATTTTTTCCACCCAAAGCCACATGGGCCTTAGTGGGGGGGTTTAGGCCAGCCCACTAGGGGCTGGTTTGACTCCTCCCACAGCCCATGAGGTCCTTTGGGTCGAGACACCCCTCCCGATGGTCCCCGGTACCCCTCCCGGCACTCCCGGTACACTACCGAAATACCCGAAACTTTTCCGGTGACCAAAACAGGACTTCCTATATATCAATCTTTACCTCCGGACCATTCCGGAGCTCCTCGTGACGTCCAGGATCTCATCCGGGACTCCGAATAACCTTCAGTCACCACCATACATAACTCTACTATACCGAAACGTCACCCAACCTTAAGTGTGCAGATCCTACGGGTTCGAGAACTATGTAGACATGACCAAGACACCTCTACGGTCAATAACCAATAGCGGGACCTGGATGCCCATATTGGTTCCTACATATTCTACGAAGATCTTTATCGGTTGAACCTCTATGTCAAGGATTCGGTTAATCCCATACACTGTTCCCTTTGTTCTTCGGTATGTTACTTGCCCGAGATTCGATCGTCGGTATCTCTATACCTAGTTCAATCTCGTTACCGGCAAGTCTCTTTACTCGTTCTGTAATACAAGATCCCGTGGCTAACACTTAGTCACATTGCTTGCAAGGCTTATTGTGATGTTGTATTACCGAGTGGGCCCTGAGATACCTCTCCGTCACACGGAGTAACAAATCCCAGTCTTGATCCATGCCCACTCAACAGACACCCTCGGAGATACCTGTAGAGCATCTTTATAGTCACCCAGTTACGTTGTGACGTTTGATACACACAAGGTATTCCTCCGGTGTCAGTGAGTTGCATGATCTCATGGTCATAAGAACAGATACTTGACATGTAGAAAACTATAGCAATAAACTGACACGATCATATGCTATGTTTATAGTTTGGGTCTTGTCCATCACATCATTCTCCTAATGATGTGATCCCGTTATCAAATGACATCTCATGTCTATGGCCAGGAAACCTTGACCATCTTTGATCAACGAACTAGTTAACTAGAGGCATACTAGGGACACAGTGTTGTCTATGTACCCACCTATGTATTTGAGTTTCCAATCAATACAATTATAGCATGGATAATAAACGATTATCACGAACAAGGAAATATAATAATAACCAATTTATTATTGCCTCTAGGGCATATTTCCAACAGTCTCCCACTTGCACTAGAGTCAATAATCTAGTTCACATCACCATGTGTTTTACATTGTTATGAATCTAACACCCAATGAGTTCTGGGGTTCGATCATGCTTTGCATGTGAGAGAGGTCTTTAGTCAACGGGTCTGCGACATTCAGATTCGTGTGTACTTTGCAAATCTCTATGTCATACTGTAGACACTGCTACCACACTCCACTTGGAGCTATTCCAAATGGCTGCTCCACTATACGTATCTGGATTGCTACTCAGAGTCATCCGGATTGGTGTTAAAGCTTGCATCGACGTAACCCTTTACGATGAACTCTTTATCACCTCCATAATCGAGAAATATTTCCTTAGTCCTCTAGTTACTAAGGATAATCTTGACCGCTGTCCAGTGGTCCACTCCTGGATCACTCTTGTACCCCTTGACAGACTCATGGCAAGGCACACACAAGTGCGGTACATAGCATGGCATACTATACAGAGCCTATGGATAAGGCATAGGGGATGACCTTCGTCCTTTCTCTTTCTTCTGCCATGGTCGAGCTTTGAGTCTCACTCAACTCCACACCTTACAAATCAGGCAAGAACTCTTTCTTTGACTGACCCATTTTGAACTCTTTCAAAATCTTGTCAAGGTATGTACTCATTGAAAGTTTTATCAGACGTCTTGATCTACCTCTTTAGATCAAGATGCCCAATATTTAAGTAGCTTCATTCCAGGTTTTCCTTTGAAAAACTCCTTTTCAAACAACCATTTATGCTTTCCAGAAATTCTACATCATTTCCGATCAACAATATGTCATCCACATATACTTATCCGAAATTCTATAGTGCTCCCACTCACTTTATTGTAAATACAAGTTTCTCATAAACTTTGTATAGACTCAAAAACTTTGATCACCTCATCAAAGCGTATATTCCAACTCCGAGATGCTTGCTCCAGTCCATAGAAGGATCGCTGGAGCTTGCATATAGTTTAGCATCCTTAGAACTGACAAAACCTTCCGGTTGTATCACATACAATCTTTCCTCACAGATACCGTTAAGGAAATGATGTTTTGACATCCATCTGCCAGATTTCATAATCGAAAAATGCAGCACCTGCTAACATAATTCCAACAAACTTTAGCATCGCTACGGGTGAGAAAGTCTCATCGTAGTCAACTCCTTGAACTTGTGAAAAACCCTTTGCCACAAGTCGAGCTTTATAGACGGTGACGTTACCGTCCGCGTCCGTCTTCCTTTTAAAGATCCATTTGGTCTGAATGGCCTTTCACCCTTCAGGTAATACTTCCAAAGCCCATACTTTGTTTTCTTACATGGATCCCATCTCGGATTGCATGGCTTCTAACCATTTCTCGGAATCCGGGCCCATCATCGCTTCTCCATAGCTCGTAGGTTCATCGTTGTCCAACAACATGACCTCTAAGACAGGGTTGCCATACCACTCAGGAGCAGTACGCGTTCTTGCCGACCTACGAGGTTCGATAGTAACTTGATTCGAAGCTTTATGATCATCATCATTAACTTCCTCTTCAACTAATGTAGGCTCCACAGAAACAACTTTCTGCGCTGCGCTACTCTCTGGTTGAAACAAAGGTTCAACAACCTCATCAAGTTCTATCTTCCTCCCACTCAATTCTTTCGAGAGAAACGCTTTCTCGAGAAAGGACCCATTTTAGCAACAAACACTTTGTGCTTGGATCTGAGATAGAAGCTTTACCCAACTGTTACGTTAGGGTATTCTATGAAGATGCATTTGTCCGCTTTGGGTTCGAGCTCATCAGGTTGAAAAACCTTTTCCACATAAGCGTCGTAGCCCCAAACATTAAGAAATGACAGCTTAGGTTTCTGCCAAACCAAAATTCATACGGTGTCATCTCAACGGACTTAGATGGTGCCCCTTTTTATAGTGAATGTAGTTGTCTCTAATGCATAACCCCGAAACGATAGTGGCAAATCGATAAGAGACATCATAGTACGCACCATATCCAATAGAGCACGACTACGACGTTCGGACACACCATCACACTATGGTGTTCCAGGTGGCGTGAGTTGTGAAACAACTTCCACATTGTCTTAAGTTGTATACCAAACTCAAAACTCAGATATTTACCTCTACGATCATATCGTAGATATTTTATCTTCTTGTCAGGATGATCTCAAACTTCACTCTGAATTTGTTTGAACTTTTCAAATGTTTCAGAATTGTGTTTCATTAAGTAAATATCCCCATATCTACTCAAATCATCAGTGAAGGTAGGAAAATAGTGATATCCACCGCACGCTACAACACTCATTGGACCGAATACATCAACATGTATCATTTCCAATAAGTCACTTGCCCGCTCCATCATACCGGAAAACGGGGTCTTAGTCATCTTGCCCATGAGGCATGGTCCGCATGTCTCAACCGATTCGAAATCGAATGAGTCCAAAGATCCATCAGCATGGAGTTTCTTCATGCGTTTTACACCAATATGACATTTAGCGGCAGTGCCACAAGTATGTGGTACTATCATTATTAACTTTGTATCTTTTGGCATCAATATTATGAACATGTGTATCACTACGATCAAGATTCAATAAACCATTCTCATTGGGTGCATGACCATTGAAGTTATTATTCATGTAAACAGAATAACCATTATTCTCTAACTTGAATGAATAACCGTATTGCAATAAACATGATCTAATCACGTTCATGCTCAACGCAAACACCAAATAACATTTATTTAGGTTCATCACTAATCCCAAAGGTAGAGAGAGCGTGCGATGATGATCACATCAACCTTGGAAACACTTCCAACACTCATCGTCACCTTACCCTTAGCTAGCCTCCGTTTATTCTGTAGCTTTTATTTTGAATTACTAACATTTAGCAACCGAACCGGTATCCAATACCCAGGTGCTACTAGGAGTACTAGCAAGGTACACACATATATCAAATATACTTCTATCAACGTTGCCAGCCTTCTTATCTACCAAGTATCTAGGGTTGTTCCGCTTCAGCGACCGTTCTCCTCATAATAGAAGCACTTAGTCTCGGGTTTGGGTTCAACCTTGGGTTTCTTCACTGGAGCAGCAACTGACCTGCCATCCATGAAGTTTCCCTCCTAGCCCTTGCCCTTCTCGAAACTAGTGGTTTCACTAACCATCAACACTTGATGCTCCTTCTTGATTGCTACCTTCGCGGTGTCAAACATCGCGAATAACTTAGGGATCATTATTTCTATCCCTGGCATTTTATAGTTCATCACGAGGCTCTAGTAGCTTAGTGACAGTGACTTGGAGAACTATATCAATCACTATCTTATCTGGAAGATCAACTCCCACTCGATTCAAGCGATTGTAGCACCCAGACAATTTGAGCACATGCTCACCGATTGAGCTATTCTCCTTCATCTTGTAGGCAAAGAATCTTGTTGGAGGTCTCATACCTCTCAACACGGGCACGAGCCTGAGATCCCAATTTCAGCTCTTAGAACATCTCATATGTTCCGTGACGTTCAAAACGTTTTGGAGCCTCAATTCTAAGCCGTAATGCATGACGCACTGAACTATCAAGTAGTCATCAGAACGTGCCTGTCAGATGTTCACAACATCTACAGACGACGCTTAAGGGGGTGGCGCACCAAGCGGTGCATTAAGGACATAAGCCTTCTATACAGCAATGAGGACAATCCTCAGATCACGGACCCAGTCCGCATTATTGCTACCATCATCTTTCAACTCTATTTCTCTAGGAACATATAAAAATTCAAGGGAGCTACAGCGCGAGCTAGTAATCTACAACATAATTTGCAAAGACATTTTGACTATGTTCATGATAATGAGTTTAGTTAATCATATTACTTAAAAACTCCCACTCAAATTGACATCCCTCCGGTCATTCGAGTGACACATGATCCAAATCCACCAACTCAAGTCCGATCATCACGTGAGTTGAGGTGGTTTCAATGGTGAACATCTTCATGTTGATCATATCTACTATATGACTCATGTTCGACCTTTCGGTCTCTTGTGTTCCGAGGCCATGTCTGTACATGCTAGGCTCGTCAAGTTTAACCCGAGTGTTCTGCACGTGCAACACTGGCTTGCACCCGTTGTATGTGAACGTAGAGTCTATCACACCCGATCATCACGTGGTGTCTCAAAACGACGAACTTTCGCAACGGTGCACACTCGGGGAGAACACAATTTTATCTTGAAATTTTAGTGAGGGATCACCTTATAATGCTACCATCGTCCTAAGCAAAATAAGATGCATAAAAGCATTAACATCACATGGAAATCATAAGTGACATGATATGGCCATGAACTTGTGCTTTTGATCTCCATCTTCAAAGCACCGGCATGATCTCCATCGTCACCGGCATAACACCATGATCTCCATCATCTTGATCTCCATCAATGTGTCACCATGAGGTTGTCGCGCCGACTGTTGCTTCCACGACTATTGCTAACTCATAGCGATAAAGTAAAGCAAAAACGGCGAAAATAATTAAAGACAACCCTATGGCTCCTACCGGTTGCCGTACTCATCGACATGCAAGTCATGATATTCTATACAATACATGATCATCTCATACATCACATATATCTCATCATGTAATTGGCCATATCACATCACAACATACCCTGCAAAAACAAGTTAGACGTCCTCTAATTGTTGTTGCAAGTTTTACGTGGCTGCTACGGGTATCTTGCAAGAACAATTCTTACCTACGCAAAAACCACAACGGTGATACAAAAATTGCTATTAAACCTTCTCAAGGACCGCCTTTGTCAAATCCGATCCGACTAAAGTGGGAGAAATAGACACCCGCCAGCCATCTTTATGCAACGAAGTTACATGTCAGTTGATGGAACCGGTCTCTCGTAAGCGTACGAGTAATGTTGGTTCGGGCTGCTCCATCCCACAATACCGCCGAATCAAGAAAAGACCAAGGGAGGAAGCAATCTGAATATCAACGCCCACAAACTCCTTTGTGTTCTACTCGAGATATCATCTACACATAGACCTAGCTCATGATGCCACTGTTGGGGAACATTGCATGGGAAACAAAAAATTTCCTACGCACACGCAAGATCTATCCATGGTGATGAGCATCTACGAGAGGGAGAGTGGATCTACATACCCTTGTAGATCGCTAAGCGGGAGGCGTTAAGAAACGCGGTTGATGTAGTCGAACGTCTTCGCGATCCAAATCGCTGAGCGTCCCGCAATCCCATCACGATCCATCTCGCGATCCAATCTCGATCCGTCCCGCGATCCCTTCACGATCCGTCCCGCGATCAAATCACGAAACGTCTCGCGATCCTGATCACGGTCCTTCCGATCTAGCGCCGAACGGACGGCACCTCCGCCTTCAGCACACGTACAGCTCGATGACGATCTCCGCCTTCTTGATCCAGCAAGAGGGAGCGGAGAGGTAGAAGAGTTCTCTGGCGGCACGACGGCGCGGCGGCGATGGTGGTGGAACAATTCCGGCAGGGCTTCGCCTAAGCACCGCTGAAACTACACTAGAGGAGAAACCGATCTAGATGAAGTAGAGGGAGCACGTGGCAATTAGGGTTAGCTCTTCCCTCTAAATCCTCTACTATATATAGGAGGGAGGGAGGGGAGGAGGCAGCCTCAAACCCTCAAGGTTTGGCCGAAATTGGAGGTGGAGGAGTCCTACTCCAATCCTATTAGGAGTAGGATTCCTCCTCTCCACTTGGAAACCCTTTCCACCTTTCCTCCTTTGGATTTTTTCCACCCAAAGCCACATGGGCATTAGTGGGGGGGCGGGTTAGGCCAGCCCACTAGGGGCTGGTTTGACTCCTCACACAGCCCATGAGGTCCTTTGGGTCGAGACACCCCTCCCGATGGTCCCCGGTACCCCTCCCGGCACTCCCGGTACACTACCGAAATACCCGAAACTTTTCCGGTGACAAAAACAGGACTTCCTATATATCAATATTTACCTCCGGACCATTCCGGAGCTCCTCGTGACGTCCAGGATCTCATCCAGGACTCTGAACAACCTTCGGTCACCACCATACCGAAACGTCACCAAACCTTAAGTGTGCAGACCCTGCGGGTTCGAGAACTATGTAGACATGACCAAGACACCTATACGGTCAATAACCAATAGCGGGACCTGGATGCCCATATTGGTTCCTACATATTCTACGAAGATCTTTATCGGTTGAACCTCTATGTCAAGGATTCAGTTAATCCCGTACACTGTTCCCTTTGCTCTTTGGTATGTTACTTGCCCGAGATTCGATCGTCGGTATCTCTATACCTAGTTCAATCTCGTTACCGGAAAGTCTCTTTACTCGTTCTGTAATACAAGATCCCGTGGCTAACACTTAGTCACATTGCTTGCAAGGCTTATTGTGATGTTGTATTACCGAGTGGGCCCTGAGATACCTCTCCGTCACACGGAGTAACAAATCCCAGTCTTGATCCATGCCCACTCAACAGACACCCTCGGAGATACCTGTAGAGCATCTTCATAGTCACCCAGTTACGTTGTGACGTTTGATACACACAAGGTATTCCTCCGGTGTCAGTGAGTTGCATGATCTCATGGTCATAGGAACAGATACTTGACATGCAGAAAACTATAGCAATAAACTGACACGATCATATGTTATGTTTATAGTTTGGGTCTTGTCCATCACATCATTCTCCTAATGATGTGATCCCGTTATCAAATGACATCTCATGTCTATGGCCAGGAAACCTTGACCATCTTTGATCAATGAACTAGTTAACTAGAGGCATACTAGGGACACAGTGTTGTCTATGTACCCACACATGTATTTGAGTTTCCAATCAATACAATTATAGCATGGATAATAAACGATTATCACGAACAAGGAAATATAATAATAACCAATTTATTATTGCCTCTAGGGCATATTTCCAACAGTTTGTGGCCGCGGATAGCTGGGAGTGGCGCGCATCCAGCGGTGCATGCTGGTGATGTTGGGGTGGCCGGAAACATGGCTAGCATCCAGTTTGGCGTAGTCCGGAGCTCGGATGTGGTCGAGTTCAGGGTATGGGCTTGCTATTGAGCAAGCCAAGTGGTTGGGCAGCATTTACAGGGCGACAAGAGCATGCACATGTGCTTGGTTGGACCTGGGGAGATTCCTAGCAACGGCGAGCTCGGCGGCATCGGCATGCAGCTCTCGGTCATGGAGGGGATACGGCTATAGGACAAACGCAGTGATAGGAGAAGGAGGTATTTGACGTGGGTGCTCACAGTGGTTTCAGCAGAGGCAACGGCGAGCTCGGGGGAGGCCTACGTGCGGCGAATCGACGCCGGAGAACTTCGGTGGCCGAAGGTGGGGACGGCGACGGTGATGGCGATGAAGGGCTCTCGGGCTTTCCTTCGGCGTGGGGAATCTTAGCTCAATGACCAGGCTTTGGGACAAGTCACCGAGGCGAGGGGTGGCCGGTGGACGCGTCGGTGTGCGGCGACGCGCCCTGAAGCGGCTCGGGGATGCGGGAGACAGAGCAGTAGAGGAGAGGGAGAGAGCGGACACCGAGGGATAACGATCAAGGGGTCGTGGGCATCTCCATGGCGTCGCTAGAATGCCAGAGCCGTGCCATGGTGAAGCAGGAGGTAGAGGCCTCCCGGCGCACGCGTGCGTCACTTCGCCTCTGCCTACTGGCAGAGGTTGAAGACAGCGCCTGGTGGCCCTGGTGGGCTGGGCCAACTAATGGGCCTGGTAAGCTACAAGTAACTCCCTTACCTTTCCTATTTATTTTCATGTTTTTGATTTTTCTACACTGTGTTTTGGTTTAAATAAAGGGCTTTCTATTCCTGTGCCCCTCGTTCCTTAGCTCTACTCATTCATCCCCATGCTCTTAACATTTGCTCACTTTTCCCCACTCCTTAGTCTGAAACCCTCATAAATGGTCACACGGGGGGATGCCGTCAGGTCAATGGTTTGACCGTTAACTACTGACGAGTGGGGCCCTGGTTTCGGAGGACTGTTGGGCCGAAGCACGCCACTCCCTCCATCCCATTTTGCAGGCGTCTTTTCACAGGCGCCCGCCACATCGGGCTCACGGCATGGCCCCACGCGGACTCGTCGGGAAACCCGACGGTCCGACGGACGCCTCGACCGTCGGCGCAGTGTGAACGCCGCATGGCGCCACTTTGAATCACCGCCCGAGGCTATTAGCCGGCTATTTAAGACGGTCGTCATCTCCCAGCCCTTGTACATATTCCTCCTCCCTCCACCCCCCTACCGCCCGGGCCGTCAGGATGGTCCGGCGCCTCATCACCACGTACGTGCAGCTCACTCCGGAGCGGCGCCTGCAAATCGAGGCGGAAATCCAGGCTCGCCGCGCCGCCCGCATCGCTGCGGGTCTCCCTCCAGATTCGCCGGAGACGGAGGAGGAGGAGTAGGAGGAGGAGGAGGAGGAGCAGGAGGAGGAGCATCAGCCAGCGCCCATGGAGGAGGACGACCCGGAGGCAGAGGCGGAGGTCGCCGTCGACCAGCCGGAGGAGATGGCGGAGCAGCAGGCCATCCTGGATTCCATCCGGGATGCGACAGAGGTGAAGGCCAACCGCCGGCTCATCCGATAGAGGCAGGCGGAGGCCGACACCCTGTTCGACGAGCTGGAGGCGGAGATAGAGGAAGAGGAGGCGGCAGCGGAGCAGCCGTAGGCGCCGGAGGGGGCGGAGCCACAATAGGCGGCTATTTATCCACCGGAGGGCACGGAGATCATCGACATCTCCGACGAAGAGTAGACATGTTTTATTATGTAGTAGTATGTAGGTTTTACATCCTGCATGCTTTTGTATGAATTTTTTTCCTTTTTAAATATGAGATATCCGGTTGTGTAATGATGTTTTCAATATAATATGAAACATGGTGATGTTGAAAAAGAAGATGGAAAATTAACTATTTTTTGCAGGATGAAACTAATTTGGTGCAATCAAATCAAAAAAAAGAAACAAACGGTGCAATCAAATCAATAAATAAAGGGCCCATAAAGAAAAGGGTGATGGTGCAATCAAATCAATAAAAAAACAGAACCAGCGCGTGCACCATTTTATAGGCCTCTTTTATCCTTGTGGGCCTTCGCAAGGTCAACGCCTTGCGAAGGCCCAACAAGGACTTGTTTGCATTTTGGGACAGCCGAGTGGGCTAGCAGAACCAACCTCTCATGGATCGCCCAACGATCCAACGGTGCGGAGCCGTCCATGTGATCCAACGGTGCGCAGCCTGCACGCGGCCCGCCCTGTGAATTCCTTCTAGAAGACCAGATCTGAGGGCTGTCTCTTGGCACTAGGGTATGATCGGACGGCTGCAGTTCGATGCTAGGGTTTGGAGAGATGTTGTGGGGTTTTGAGCCGGTCAGCGGGGTTATCTTAGGATTGACCAACTTTCAAATGATGTTAACTAATTCAAAAAAAATCAAAAAAATAGCAAACCTTCGCGGTTCGTCGTTTCATAAGACATAGTTACCATAAAAAAATATAAACTTGGTTTAGGGATATTTTTATGGAAAATATTCTTTTGAGGTAAGCTACCATCTCCAAGTTCAAATGAGAAGAACAAATTAAAAAATAATCAAAAAAATGGAAGACGTGCGCACAATGCCGTTGTATGTGACATGGTTATGACAAAAAAAATCTTGGTTTATGGACATTTCCATGAAAACTCCGTCACACAAATGAGCTATCACGTACGAGATTGTAGAGTCCAAGAAGAGAGTGATAGTGGGTTTGGGTTTATGAAAAATTAAAAAAATCACCATATACTCATTTTAGTGTGAATAAGAAGGATCTGAACTTATATTTTTATTATTGAAATTTTAAACTATTTTTATAATGATTTATATTGGAAATGGCCTGTTTACCCTAACTTTTCAGAGCTCACCAACATAGGCTAACATGATCATTTGTTTGTATTTTTATTTTATTTGTTGTTAGATCATTGCAACCTAGGCTAACATGATCATTGCAACATCACAGAGCAATGGATTTCAAATGTTGCTTATAATTCAAATGTGAGTCAAAATTCAAATTCAAACATCATATCACAGTCAAAACATCATATCAAATCACATCAACATGCGTTAACTTTAATTATACATTAATGCCGGCCACAAAAGCCGGCGAGAGTTCACAAGTCTGCCAGGCATTAACTAAAAACATTAAAACTAAAAATAAAAACGAGGAGGTGCGCTTCTCCCTAGGCGTCCTCGTCCTCGTCGTCTTCGGGGCCGTTGAGGTCGACGAGGGTCGGCGCCGGGCCAGCCCAGGGGAACGACGTCTCCCAGGACGTGGCGACGTCATCCGCCGGTGGCTGCACCGCTGCTGCCTGCGCTTTGGCACGGCGCTCCTCCTCCTCTGCATCAGCGTCCTTCTCCAACTCCTCGAGCCGCTGACCCTCGCGACGCTCCGCCCGCAGGTGCTGCTGTCGCCAGAACTCCAGGTAGTCCCGCTCCTGCTTCGGCGTCGCCAGCATCAATATGGGTGGCGCGCTCACCCACTCCCACAGCACCCCCTCCCAGATGTACTCGTGGGGCGTGTGGGCGGTCAGTGCCTGCTCGAGCCTGGCAGGGGACGGCGGGGCCAGTAGCGGCACGATGCAGTCGCCAGCAGCGGAGAGCGCAATGGCCTCCGCCATCCACGCCTAGTAAGCCGCCTCCTTTTCCTCCTCCTTGCGCCGCTCTTCCTCCTCGCTTTCACGGAGGACAGCTGCCAGCGCCAGCACCTCCTGGTATGTGGCCTCCGCCTCCTGGTCCTCATCGCGCATGATGAGGGGCGGCAGGGTGCCAGCCCGCACGTCGCGGATGCCACGCCGGCGCTGCTCCTCATGCTCAAACGCAAACCAGACCTCTCAATTGGGAGAGTCTGCAGCATAGGCCGGATCGAGCCACTGCTCAGCCGTGAGCTGCTCCCGTCGGCACCTCACCTCCTCTGCATGCGCCCACGCCGATCGTGGAACCGTCGGCACTGGGATCCTCTCTGGATCCAAGTGCCAGTAGTGTGGCAAGATCACGTCGGGGTAGGGGAGAGGGATGGTGTGCTCCTAGTGCCACCTCACCTGGTGCACTGGGACGCTAATCCGCTGCCGAGGCGGACGGGAAGAGGACGGCGGGGGCCTTTGACATGGCTTAGGACTGCGTCGGTATTTCCCCAAAGAGGAAGGGATGATGAAGCACAGTGACGGTAAGTATTTCCCTCAGTTATGAAACCAAGGTTATCAAACTAGTAGCACAATCACCACCACCCAATAAGCAGCACCTGCACATAAACAACAAATACTTGCAACCCGACGCGAAAGAGAGGTTGTCAATCTCTCTATGATAATAAGATAGATTAGGTAGTGATGGATAGGAGTGATAGATCTCTCCAGAACACAAATAAAAAGAGTAAATATGCAGCAATATGTTTTGGGTTTTTGGTTTTGTAGATCTGAAAACAAAGATTGCAAAAAAGTAGATCGGAAAGCAATATGTTGGAAAAGTAGACCCGGGGGGCGTAGGGTTCACTAGTGGCTTCTCTCATGAGTAAAGCGCACGGTGGGTGAACAAATTACTGTTGGGCAATTGATAGAAAATCGAATAGTCATGATGATATCCAAGGCGATGATCATTATATAGGCATCACGTCCAAGATAGATAGACCGACTCCTGCCTGCATCTACCTCTATTACTCCACACATCGACCGCTATCTAGCATGCATCTAGTGTGTTAAGTTCATGGAAAAATGGAGTAATGCAATAACAATGATGACTTGATGTAGACAAGATCTATTCATGTAGGAATAGACCCCATCTTGTTATCCTTAATAGCAACGATACATGCGTGTCTTGCTACCCCTTCTGTCACTGGGAAAGAACACCACAAGATCGAACCCATCACAAAGCACCTCTTCCCATGGCAAGAAAAATCGATCTTGTCGGCCTAACTAAACCAAAGATTCGGAGAAGAAATACGAGGCTATAAGTAATCATGCATATAAGAGATCAAAGAAGACTCAAATAATATTCATGGATAAAAACTGATCATGAACTCAAAATTCATCGGATCCCAACAAACACACCACAAAAGTTTAAATCAAATAGATCTCCAAGAGACCATTGTATTGAGAATCATAAGAGAGAGAGAGGAAGCCATCTAGCTACTGCCTACGGACCCGTAGGTCTATGGTGGACTACTCACGCATTATCGGAGAGGCACCTATGAGGAAGATGAACCCCTCCGTGATGGTGTTTAGATTGGATCTCGCGGTTCTAGAACTTGCGGCGGCTGGAATTGTGTTTCGTCAACTGCTCTAGGTTTTTTGGAATATTTGGGAATTTATAGGCATCAGAGGCGGTGCGGAGGGGCCCCGTGGAGGGCACAACCCAGCAGGGCGCGCCGGGGGCCCCTTGGCACGCGCCCTGGTGGGTTGTGCTCTCCACAGCCCACCTTCCTGGCTCTTCTTTGGCTCATTGGGTGTCTTCTGGTCCAGAAAAAATCTCCAAAAAGTTTCGTCGTGATTGGACTCCGTTTGGTAATGACTTTCTGCGAAGTAAAAATAAGCAAAAACAGCAACTGGCACTTTGGCACTATGTCAATAGGTTAGTCCCAAAAAATGATATAAATTTGTTATAAAATGATTGTAAAACATCCAAGAATGATAATATAACAGCATGGAACAAGCAAAAATTATAGATACGTTGGAGACGTATCAGTAACGCGCGCCAAGGGACGGCGGGGCCCTTGCCCTTCTTCTTGCTGGAGCTCGAGCCGGCCCCTGAGAAGATGCCCATGGTGGCTACTGGCTAGGGTTTGGTTTTGTCGCCGGCGGACTAGGGTTTGTATCCTGCCGGGGGTGAAGGGGGCAGGCGCAGCTCTGGAAGGATGGAAGGTACTGTGGACTGGCCAGTTTCCATTTAAAGAAGGATGACGACCCGAACATGGGTGGCTGACGACAGGGGCCCGCCACGCGAGCGCATTTACTTTTGGCTGTGAGAATAGTTGGAAGGCCGCCACACGTCCCCGAGGCGGATAAGGAGAAAGCGCGTGCACGTCCGTTCGGCGTCCGTGTGGCCGGAAATGGGGCGGGACGGACTCACTCGTCAGGTCAAACGGGCGACGCAGTCCAGCGCGGCCCCACTCGTCAGAGTTAACGGTCAAACCATTGACCCGATGGCATCTTCTGTTGTGACCTTTGGTGAGGGTTTCGGGCTAGGGAGTGGGGAAATGTGAGCAAAATTTAAGGACGTGAGGGTGAATGAGCACAACTAAGGAACTAGGGGCACAGATGTAAAAAAACCCTTAAATAAAATACTAAACCATTTTATAAACCATCTAATTTAGTATTTTATAAAATAGATCTCCAAGAGACCATTGTATTGAGAATCATAAGAGAGAGAGAGAGAGAGGAAGCCATCTAGCTACTACCTGCGGACCCGTAGGTCTATGGTGGACTACTCACGCTTCATCAGAGAGGCACCAATGAGGATGATGAACCCCTCTGTGATGGTGTTAGATTGGATCTCAAGGCTCTGGAACTTGCGGCGGCTCGATGTGTTTTTAGTCGACTCCTCTAGGGTTTCTCGAATATTTGTGAATTTATAGGCGTCAGAGGCGGTGGACCCCCGAGGAGGGCACAACCCATCAGGGCGCGCCCTGGGCTCTTGGCGCGCCCTGGTGGGTTGTGGTGTCCTCGACCCTCCCCTCTGGCACTTCTTTGGCCCACTGGATGTCTTCTGGCCCAAAAAAATCTCCAAAAAGTTTCATCGAGATTAGACCCCGTTTGGTACTGATATTCTACGAAGTAAAAAACAACAACTAGCACTTTGGCACTATGTCAATAGGTTAGTCCCAAAAAATGATATAAAGTTGCTATAACGTGATTGTAAAACATCCAAGAATGATAATATAACAGCATGGAACAAGCAAAAATTATAGATACGTTGGAGACGTATCAGCATCCCCAAGGTTAATTCCTACTCGTCCTCGAGTAGGTAAATGATAGAAACAGATTTTTTGATGTGGAATGTTGCCCAACATGTTGATCACATATTCGTTTCTTTTGTAGCATGGACATTTGGACTTTTAGATGATTCAAAGCAATAGTCTAGTTTTAACATAATGACTTCAATACTCAAGCATGCCAATAAGCAACCAAGTCTTTCAAAATATCAACACTAAAGAAAGTTATCCCTAGCCCATCATGCTCAGTCATTGATCCCTTCATGAAACACACTCCAGTATTAGCTACACCCAATGCTCAAGTACGATCATAGTGCCCCCTAGTTGGTGCTTTATAAGAGAAGATGGAGACTCAAAGTAAAAATAAAAATTGCACAAAGTAAATAGATAGGCCCTTCGCAGAGGGAAGTAGGGATTTGTAGAGGTGCCAGAGCTCAAAGTTTTAAATTGAGAGAGAGAAATATTTTGAGTGGCATGCCTTTCCTGTCAATGAAAACGACAAAGTAGTTCACAATACTTTCGATGCTAGATATATCATAGGCGGTTCCCAAACATAAAGTAAAGTTTATTCCTTTTTCCACCATTCTTTCACAATCCATGGCTAGCCGTATCTACGGTTGCCTTCCATACGAATACTTTCCAAGGAATTTATTATCTGACAACATAAAGTAAAAAAAAATCTTTTTCATTTCGGAACTGGGCATCCCTATTACCGCCGTACTCTCGTGCAATGACAAGTGAATAAACACTCATCTTGAGAATAACACATCTTGCATGAAAAAATATTGGACACCCCCTACCGTTTCATGACCGGTACGAGCATACAAAAAGGAAATTTATTTTGAGAAGTAGAGATGGCACATACAAATTTGCTTAGAACGGCATATAGGTAGGTATGGTGGACTCATAAGGCAAATCTTGGTTTAAGGATTTTGGATGCACAAGTAGTATTTCTATTTAGTACAAGTGGAGGCTAGCAAATAGATTGAGAAGCAACCAACCAAGAAACGAAAATTCACATAAACGAGCATTGAGCATAACTAACACCGAATAATGCACCATAAGTAGGATGTAATTTCATTGCATAACTATTGACTTTCGTACTTGCATAGGGAGTCACAAACCTTAACACCAATATTCCTACTAAAGAATAATTACTCACTAATATGACTCACATATTACTATCATCATGTCTCAAAATTATGACAAGGAATCAAGTTTAATTTGTCCAATGATCTTCATGAAAGTTTTTATTATATTCTCCTTGGATATCTATCACTTTGGGACTAGTTTCATATATTGCCATTGCTTTTGACAAGCTCAAACAAAGTTAAGTGAAGCACATGAGCATAGAGATTTCATCTCTCAATATAGTATAAGTGAAGCATGAGAGGATTTCTTCAAAATTTACTAACTCTCAAATTAATATAAGTGAAGCATGAGAGTATTTCTACAAAAAAATTCCAAGCACACCGTGCTCAAAAAGATATAAGTGAAGCACTAGAGCAATTCTATAGCTCAAAAAGTTTAAGTGAAGCATATAGAGCAATTCTAACAAATCATAGCATAATTTTGGCTCTCTCAAATAGGTGTGTCCATCAAGGATACAACTGACAAACTAAAAATCAAAGCAAGCAAAGGACTCAAATCATACAAGACGCTCCAAGCAAAACTCATGATATGCGACGAATAAAAATGTAGCTCCAAGTAAAATACCGATGGTTGTTAGAAGAAAGAGGGGATGCCACTCAGGGTATCCCCAAGCTTAGTTGCTTGTTTCTCTTTGGATGTATCTTGGGAGGTGCTGTAGCATCCCCAAGCTTAGGCTCTTTTCACTCCTTATTCCTTCATCCATCGTGATCTCACCCAAAACTTGAAAACTTCAATCACACAAAACTCAACAAAATCTTCGTGAGATCCGTTAGTATAATAAAGCAAATAACTACTTTAGGTGTTGTTGCAAACCCATTCATATTTTATTATTGCATTATACCTACTGTATTTTAACTTCACCATGGCTCATACCCTTCAATATAACCCATGGATTCATCAAAACAAGCACACAATGCAACGAAAACAGAATCTGTCATAAACATAACAGTCTGTTGTAATCTGTACTCTAACTATACTTCTGTAACTCTAAAAATTCTGAACAACTAGGATAACATAAAGAATTTGTATATAAAAACTGTGTTAAAATTGCAGCTCAATATCACGTTCTAGTAAAAAATGAAAATTCGAATACTGGAGGCAAAGTTTCTGTTTCAGATTCAGCATTGTTTCTACTCATCTTATGAATCATCGTACAGGCTCTACTTGGCACAAACACTGAATAAAACATAATAACACAATTATAACAGAGGCATAATTGTGTCAACACTCAAAAACAGAAAGAAAAAGATGAAAATAAATTTATTCATTGGGTTGCCTCCCAACAAGCGCTATCGTTTTACGCCCCTAGCTAGGCATAACGCATAGATTCAAGTATTGTCATCTTTGGTTTTTGCTCCATAGGATGCTCTCATGATTGATTCATATGGTGTCTTAATTCTTGTTCTAGGGAAGTGTTCCATACCCTTTCTTAGTGGAAACTGAAATCTAATATTGCCTTCTTTCATATCAATCACCGCACCTATCGTGCGTAAGTACGGTCTACCAGGTATAATGGGACAAGACGGATTACAATCGATATCAAGAACAATAAAATCTATGGGCACATAGTTCCTATTTGCAAGAATAAAAATATCATTAATTCTTCCCAAAGGCTTTTTAACAGTAGATTCCACCAAGTGCAAATTAAGAGAACATTCTTCAATATTGGTGAGACCAAGCACATCACATAAACATTTCAGAATCGTGGAAACACTAGCACCCAAATCACATAAAGCAAAGCACTCATAATTTTTGATCTTGACCTTAATGGTTGGTTCCCATTCATCATGTAATTTTCTAGGAATAGAAATCTCCAACTCCAACTTTATTCAAAAAAATTCATCATGGCATCAACGATATGTTCTGTAAAAGCTTTATTTTGTTCATAAGCATGGGGTGGATTCAAAATGGATTGCAGCAAAGAAATACATTCAATCAAAGAGCAACTATCATAATTAAAGTCTTTGCAATCCAAAATAGTGGGCACATCACTAGTTAAAGTTTTGACCTCTTCAAGCTAACTTTCATCAAAATTTTCATCAAGAATTTCACCCACCAAATTATTGGGACGCCTTCTAGCTAAAATTGACTCTAATTCAGTCCCTTTATTATCAATTTTAATATTACTAAACAAGGAATCAATAGTAGAAACACCAATCACTTTAAGATCTTCATCATTTTTCTGAAGGCAATCACTAGAAAACATGTTTTCTAAGAATTCTCTTTTAGCTCTAACCATAGCGGTTCTTTTCTTACTTTCATCCATAGAGACATATAAAGATTTAATTGATTCATCAATCTTAGGTGCAAAAGCTTTCAACTTGAGATTTTCAATGCTTCTAGACATATCATCAATCTTATTCAACTTTTCTTCTATCGTAGTATTGAAAACCTTTTGCGCATTGATAAATTCTTTAATATTATTCTCAAGATCAGAGGGATTACTATTATTATTGTAAGAAGAATTACCATAGGAATTACCATAATTATTAGAGGAATTTCCAAGAAAAGGCCTAGGATTAAAATTACCTCTATAAGCATTGTTATTGAAATTGTTTCGCGAGACGAAGTTCACATCTATGGAATCACTATTTTGCTCAATCAAAGTAGACAAAGGCACATCATTAAGATCAATATGAGCATTTTTACTAGAAACCAAATTCATCAAAGCATCAACCATATCACTCAAAGTACTAATTTCTTCAACATAATTAACCTTTTTGCTAGTAGGTGCTCTTTGAGTATGCCATTGTGAATAATTTTCCATAATATTATCTAGCAATTTAGTAGCTTCACCCAAAGTAATTTCCATAAAAGTACCACCTCGCTGGAATCTAGAAGATTTCTAGAGACAAAATTCAATCCCGCATAAAAAATTTGTATGATCATCCAAAGATTTAAACCATGAGTAGGACAATTTCTTAGCATCAATTTCGTTCTTTCCCAAGATTGTGCAACATGTTCATGCTCAAGTTGCTTAAAATTCATGATTTGTGTCCTAAGGGAAATAATTTTCATGGGCGGAAAATACTTAGTGATAAAAGCATCCTTGCACTTATTCCGAGGCAAAGAGGAAAAGCAAATTTTTGCACGATCCCACAAGGAAAAAGGAAATAATTTTAACTTCACTATATCATTGTCCACATCTTTTTTCTTTTTCATATCACACAATTCTACGAACGTGTTTAGATGGGACGCGGCATCCTCATTCGGAGTACCGGCAAATTGATCTTTCATGACAAGATTCAACAAAGCGGCATTAATATCACAAGACTCTGCACTAGTGGCGGGAGGAGCAATCAGAGTACTAATAAAATCATTATTATTAGTATTGGAAAAATCACACAACTTGGTGTTTTCTTGAGTCATCGTGACTACGCAAACAAGATTGCAAGCAAGCAAGAGATCTGATGAGAAAAAGGCAAATGAAAAAGAGGGTGAATAAAACGGCAAATTGGGTGAAGTGGGGGAGAGGAAAATGAGAGGCAAATGGCAAATAATGTAATTGCAAGGAGATGAGATTTGTGATTAGGAACCTGGTAGATGATGATGGTGTCTCCTCGGCGCCAGAGATTGGCACGTAGAAGAGACTGCTTCCTCCCCAGCAACGGCGCCAGAAATTGTCAGGACCGGTTTTCCAGGATATTAATTTCCCAGCAAATGGTCCTTGTGCTCACCAGACCCAGGATTACTATTAGCTGATGAGACACATTCTTGATACAGAAATTCCAAGCAAATACAATATTTGAAGTACACGACCATGATGGTCTATGAGAACAACAAAATTTCTAGTGGTTGATGGCGGAAGCGGTTTGCGGATCATCAGCGTCTATGGGACTCCATTTCCCACAGGAACAGCTGACCTGGTTAACTCCTATCTTCGCGCGACTACTATCTTCGTTGCCTAGGTTCCGGGGTTGTCGTCATTTGCGCTCCACTCCAAGCAAGAAATCTGGCCAAGATAATAGCCAGGGACAAGCCAGTGAGTACTTTGAATGTACTCGCAAACATCATGAAAACAGGTATAATATAGTGGTGATAATCATGCATTGAAATAATCCACAATCATTGAGTCAGTCACCAAATAATATATGATGCGAACAAGCGGATCATTCATGTTAAAAATTAATTAAACAACCAGAGAATAAAAGTAGTGTGATCCAATCAGTAAATAAAAATAAAATAGTCCGGTTGGGTGTCTAAATGCGACGCCTCGAAAGGATAAGAATATAAAACATGCCTCAGTCGGGCGTCTGAGCGACGCCACATAAAGGGCTTATATATAAAATAAATAACAAGCCTGCCACAGTCGGGCATCTGAGAGACGCCACATAAAGGGCTTATATATAAAATAAATAACAAGCATGCCACAGTCGGGCATCTGAGCGACGCCACATAAATAGCTTATATATAAAATAATTAACAAGCATGCCACTGTCGGGCGTCTGAGCGATGCCACATAAAGGGCGTATATATAAAATAATTAACAAGCATGCCACAGTCGGGCGTCTGAGCGATGCCACATAAAGGGCTTATATATAAAAATAAATGCATGAGTATCCAGGAGGTAGAACCATCCCAGGGACACTCAATCATCCACATACCAGAAACAGTTAGTTCAAACAATAATAATCATAAATATCATCGGTCACACTCCATGATCAATATTCAGGTTTAGAAGAATTCCTCCGAAGACCGACACTAAGACCGACACTCGACCCATCCCAGACTGTAGTCCTTAACCGTGGACACGGCTATCCGAATAGATGTATACTCTACAGAGGGTGTACTCTTTACCCACGAGTAACGGATTCCTTTAGTCCACCAGGACTAATTCCGCCCACGGTCTTTGAATTGCAAACACACCTGACCCGCACACACCGGCTTAACTTACCGGTGCCTGGAATCACCCACGAAACTCGTTAAGCAAACTCTAAGTGGGGAGGCTACAACCTCGATTAGCATGGGATCAAATTTATACCGCGCGCTACTAAGGGGTGTCCCTCTCTCGGCCCCAGCCGGAAACACCCATGCCCCTAGACCAAGTGGCCTGCCTACCAGATGCATCTGGTATCTTCCACTGTGGCCTCTCTGTATGGTGTGTGCCATGAAAGGGGTTGACAACTTACTGAACCGTACCCTACATGCGATAGGGACAAGTGGTAGTATGAAACAAGTATGGGGGTTACTGGAACAAGACTCGATCTATGGTCGACTCGGGAGGTTTCTGTGTTCCCTGCATGGTTAGCACAAAAAATATTTTTCCACACTCTCAGGCAGAATCACCACTTATCACATCCCATCATGCCTCATTGACCATTCTCGCTCCAACGAGATGTCAGCACCAAGCTCGTGTCTACCCAAGACAGAGACGTGTCCCGGATTCCTTCCGGTAGGCATGAGTGGTACAAAGTGGTAACTACTGCCACAGGCATCTCAAGTTCATTAGCAAGAAATCATCATCATGCATATGCAAGCATGATCGCACCTTCACATGAAATAACGCGAACTTCATATAAACTTAGTGTTGCAGCTTTATTATTTTCACAACAAACATCACACAACAAATACTATACCAAGGTTCAGAATGATTGCCTTAAATGTGCAGAGAGGTAGGGTGCATCACAAAACTTTTGAAAGTTTGCTTCTCTCTCCAATTCCTATTTTGAAAATATTTGAATCAACACGCAATTCAAAAACAGTACAAAAATTTGTCTTAAATATTTTTGAATTAAATCCTAAAATAAACTAGGTGAAATTTGAGAGAGGTAGGAAAAAGAATCAATTCATTTGGAGTTTTATTTTAAAAGATATGACCAGTCAAAGTAGGGTCAAACTTCTGTTTTGAAATAAATTGTATAAAAGAAAACGGTTCTGCTAGAACACGCCTTCTAAAACTAAAAGCGCACTTACAGGTTTACGTTTCCCCTCAGGAGGATACGCATTCGGGTGTCTACGCCACTTGGGAAAACGGTTGAGTCACCGACAGGTGGGACCCACCTGTCAGGTTTGTCTCCCACCTCACGCACGTCTGGACAGCAACAGAAAGGGCTCTGGCGATGATTCCGAGCGGCTCAGACCACCATTTGCGATGCCACAGCCACCGGTGGGCTCAGTGAGACACGGCGCTATTGGAGGTGCCATTCACTCGCGCTGGAAAGCCCGAATGCGAGCAGGGCATCAACCATGGCGGAGCTAGCTACGGTGGACCGGGGAACTCCGCCTAGGTTTGCTCATGGGAGAAATTGGCAAGGCTAGGGGGCATCAGAGGACTCAAGGAGGCTAGTGGTGCCCGGCCTCTTCGACAAATGGGCATGTCTAGCTTGAAATCAACCGAACTGAGGCGGCGGAGAGCTCAACCGAAGATGGGCATGGCGACCATGGACGGCTCGATTGAGTGGCTTGGGGGAAACCTTGGTGCTCTCTGGGCAGATTCGTATCACCAACGGGGCTCGCGTCTTCCTATTTAGAGGGTATGGAGGTCGGTTCCGCCGCCGGCCATGGATAGGACCGGCGAGCCGCCATTCTGTAGCAAGGGGGGCGCGTGGCGATGGGTGGCGGGGTCCGGCAGGGCGAGCGGATGAGAACGCACTGCTCAAGGGGCAGCTGGCGGGGTCCGGCAGGGCGAGCGGATGAGAACGCACTACTCAAGGGGCAGCTGGCGCGCTGGGGTGGCTCGGGCGGCGCCAGCCATGGCAGAGCGAGGACGCGAGCGCGGGCTAGCCGCCAATGGCTTCTGACGGCGGCGCTGCACGGCGACAGGGGGCGGCTTCAGCAGCTGGGAGGTGTCGGGGACGGCTCTGCGGGCGAGCAAAGGCCAGGGGCAGGATTAGGCGAGCGCGGTGGCTCGGTTGCGCGCGCGTGCAAAACGTGCTCTCTGGCCGCGCTCTGGACACGCGCGCCAGGCGCTCGACGAAATGCCAGCGTGAGCTAGGGGCTGTGGATGGGGATAGAACTTAACAGGGCTATTAGTGGGGATTCTATAGACACCGTAGACATGCTGGTTTGGCAAATAGGGCAATTTCACAATGCAAGCTCATGAACATGCCAATTCTGTTCATGCACACCAGGTGCTCGACAGAATGCTAGGGCTATCTAGGAATATATTCTTGTCTCCAAAATTACCAGATTGGGGTTTCTTTAGGTCCACAACATTATGGCAAGATCATACTGGCAAAATCAAAAACTTCCTAGTGCAAATTTTTGAGAAAACCATTTCTGGACAGAAGCTACAGGGCATTATTCCATGGGTTTAAAATACTGCAATGGGTCTAAACTCTTGGACTTAAGAGTTTGAAAGGATTAACTACAAGCAGGAAAGATCTCAAGGCCATTAGAGAAAAATAAAATGGGGTTGTAGTACAAAATGCCAAACTGGACCAGAATGAAGAAGAGGATGATTTGCTCAAAATTTACAAAACACATGGCTGGGTTTTTGCATAAAAGTGATCCAGGGGCTTCTAATGTCATCTACAAATTTTTATGGAATTTTTAAAAGAACTTATGAAGTAGTTGTAGTGCAATTCATGCCTTTAAAAGAAGAAAATGCTATTAAAAGAATTAAAACTTGGCAAGTTTTTATTATAAAAATAATTCCACTGGTCTTACTAAATGAAATAAAATGATTTAGTGAAACATTCAAGTCCAACAATGTTATTCCAAAGTTTCAGATAAGAGGGAAGAATTTTGTAATTCAGAAGAAAGAGTGGCTCTGAAATCCATAGCAAAATCCAGAAAATAGAAAATAAGTATTCCTGGCAAAAATTTAATTAATAAAACATGATTAAATTTTTGGGGTGTTACAACTCTACCCCCCTTAGGAAAAATCTCGTCCTCGAGATTTGCTAAGGACATTTTTGCCTAAATATTACTCGTACCACACGACAATCTTAACATGAAAAAATAAATATCCCACACACATGATAGGACGGGGTTACGGTAAAATCGTTGCCCAAGGCGCAATTGTGGTGCACTAGTGGGGTGCTCAATTAGGTGATAAAAGAGCGCGCGGTCTTGCATTTAATGGGCGTGGCCTGTATAACGCGAGGACATGGAAATCAAACATTTGTTGGGAAAAATATTTTTCGTTGCGGTGGTCTCTTAAGGAAATCTCAACCTTAGATTTGCTACGATGAAAACACTCCAACTTTAAATCAAAGCAAACAACTGCAACCAACACAATATACTCATATAGTAAATTATAAAACACAACACAAATATCACATCAGGCAAACGCTACGCTAATTTATATAATCACGGTGCCTACGGTACCGGTAAAAATCTATAGGTCATGAGGAAATATTCCCCGATGAAAGAGACTTCCGTGGGGTCTTGGTTTGGGTCTGCTGGTGGGATGTGCATAACTGCCCAATATTTCAAGGCAGTGAAAGTGACCCTCGATTTGGACAGCTCATACTGAGGTGGGTGGGGAGAACCCATGATATTGCAGGAAAAATCCCAAAATATCTTAACAAAACTCCCCGAGGTTGCATCTGGGGTCCTCATATGAATCCCAAGGTGCGGTCCAAAAAAAATGGCTGTGAAGGCAGTGCACAAGGTGAGGGATGCTTGGTAAGGTCACGGAGTGGCCTCTTGTACAACATCTGGGCTGTGTGACATATTGTTGTGTGTGGGCAATCTTGGTTGTCGGTTGTACTTTATGGTGGTCTGGGTCAACGCATTACTGTGGTTGTTGGCTGGGTGGTCTTTGGTAGCTACGCCCAGAATTTAATATGTGGCCATACGCCAAAAATTATTTATGCATGGTCACTTGTAGTCCCATTAAAAATAATGGTATACAAGTATTGTGCAATTTATTATTGGTGATACAAGGTCACACTTATTACAAGGCGTAAGAATACTAAGACCCGACACTACTCGAATGGCTTAATCTACTACGTTCATATCTAGTCGAGCGTGCCTTGCGGACGTCGAGGCTTCTCTTTGGGCTTCACCGCTGGGGTTGACTGGGTTAGGGTGTGGTGCCGCAGGGTCGGGGTAGCGATGATGACCATCGCGGGGGTTGGTGGTCGCAATCTCGTTGGAGTGTGTCCCCAAAAGGCGACAAAGCTCCTCCGAGGATACAAATATGTTACGCTCGGATGCAGGGGCAGGCCTTGAAAACTCTATCGGTTGTCCGAACAGTACGACTGGGTTGTCGGCGTCGGGCACAGCTTCTCTTCTTGCCGGGGCTCAGCGAGCGAGTTCTCCGCGAGTTGCAATCAGATCAAGGGTGACCTGATCGAACAGCGCTTCTTGTGCCCTTAAGTAGTGCACAAGATGCAACAAGGCAGGATCTGCCTCATGGTCTCCGTTGGCGACTTGGGCGACCTACTATGTCCTTCACGGCTGGGATAGTAGTAGAACGAGCGGTAGTTAACTCTTGGCGACAGATGTCAGAGTTGAACTATAGCCTCTCGAGCTGCTAGCTGGATGGCTTGCGGTTCGCGGGAAATTGTCCTTCCGGTGAACCAATAGGGGCGTTCTATCGAGATACCCCTTCCATGGACGTGCACCATGGCCCAAAAGTGATGAATGGCATCACTCGTGGGCTCCTGGTACACAACATATTCTGGGGGGGCTCTTCTGATGCAACGGCACGACGGGTGAGGTTGGCTAGAATTGTCACAAAACCTCCAAGGTCGGTCGCGGTGGTCTCATTGCGAACAATGGCGCCAGGCATCTTGGCTCGGTTTTGGATAGTTGGTTGTGGTGTGTTGGGTTGGGGCAAATGTTTCCTTTATAGGAAGAAAACGGAGTCTTCCTTCGCACGCTGGCGAATGAGACAATTTAGGTGTCGATCACGGGCGTGTGATCGATGGGCTATGCTGATAGGTTGGGCACCGACTGAGGGAGTCCTGGACTAAGGGGTCCTCGGGCCGCTGGCCTATCTCCCAATAGGCCAGCTTGGTGGGCCGCTCTCCGACTATCGCATGAACGGCCGGATATGCCATGACCCCGTGTTCTAGAAGGAAGTCTCGAAGGCGCGTCGTGCACTCCAAGTCAAGATGAGGAAATCGGCATCTGCATCCCCGGCAGGAGACCTATCATGTGTAAGCCCTAGGTACCCCCCGGTGTCTATATAAACCGGGGAGGTTTTAGATTGTAGGACAGGGAAACTCATCTAGGATTTTAGTTAGTCGATCTCGAGGTAGATCAACTCTGTAACCTTCATACACATCAATATAATCAAGCAGGACGTAGGGTATTACCTCCATAGGAGGGCCCGAACCAGGGTAAACATCGTCTCCTTCGTCCCCTGTTACCATCTGTCGGGGATATATCCCGCGGTATAACCCGGCCAGAAGTATGACCCGGCCAGGACTTGGCGACTCACTGGAGCCCTGGCCGAACTTGATGATTCATTGGTAACTCGGCAGGAGGTATGACCCAGCTCATCAGTATGGCGGCTCATGCGTCACCTCTATTACCGGGTCACACGACGACCAGGCCCATGGCCCAGCATGCGAGCCGGTGCAAGGTGGCTCATGGACGGGCCTAGAGGGGATTTCTCCTCGGCGGCCCGTGCTGCCGCCTCTCTCCGCCCGCCGTGCCATGGCTGCTTCGCCTAGCCACCCCGCATCCACGGCCAGCCTCACCCCGAGCCGGCATGGGCTCCGTCGCCGGGGGGTCTCACCTAGAGCCGGCATGGACTTCGGTCGCCCCGCGGCCGATTCGGCTTCGCCCCGCTCACCATGGCCGTCCGCTCACCCCAGCCGGCTCGGACACGGCCTCACCTCGCTGCAACCGCCGGACACAGCCGTGCCCCGCTTGCCGGTTCTTCCGCAGCCGGCTCGACGTGCCTGCCCGCCCGCATCTGAGCTACCGCACGCCGGTCTCGCTTCTGCTCGCACCCACCAACATGGCCATGAGCCGCCCCTCGGTCGGCACGCGCCCCGCCGCACCAAACGCTGTCGCCATCGCTGTGCCTCGCCTGCACCACGCCGCGGCCGCCGCTTCGACCTTGAACCGTGCGTCTGCACCACGACCACACCCGGCCAGACCGACTCGGTCTCAACCAACCCGCTTCCGCCTCCCTGCGTGTTAGCTCAGCCTCCGTCGCCTCGCGTCCGAGCCGCCGCCGCTACGCCAGCCTTGCCTTGACTCGCCTCGAGCCGCCGCGGCGCCCGCCTCCGTGCCCTGCCGTGTCTGCCGCTGCCACCGTGGCTCGCGCCGCTTCAGCTGTTTCGCCGTTCCCGGCTCTTCCACCACTGAGCTGCCGGCCTGCCCAGCCGCCTCGCCGTCCCCGGATCCTCTGCCGACGACCTTGCCCGCGCCATCCGCTCCAGCCGCCGCTTATACCAGTGCTACGAGCTCGGTTTAATCGCCTCCGTCGTCCGTTGACGCCACTCCGAGCTGACCTCATCTCACCCCGTCCTTGCGCGTACATGCGCCCGACCGGTTCCGTCTCCGCTCGCCGACGCGGCTCTGCCTCGGCCTTGCGCGTGCCTACGTCTGGCGAGCTTCACCTCGCCTCTACCGCGGCCTTGCCCTGCTGCATCTGCCGCTGTCGCCTCGCCTGACGTCGGGCGGCTGTCCTCCTGCAGGGCGTATTTGAGGTCGCCTCCGATGGTAGACTGAATATTACTGACGGGGCCGTTTTTAGATCAATTGGCCACTCATATCCTGCACAGGTTGTCCAGCTACATGAGTTATTTGATAGTAAGAGGCTGGAAATAATTATTCTGCTCCTACAAGCATGCGTGGCATCGTACCACGTAATTTTGAGGCACAAACAAATCTGTCAATGCCATTATAGATGGTATTTCAACTCAGTCCAACTGATGGATTTAGGTTGTTGGAAAAGCAGTCATGTGTAGGCAGTACTTCGTGATCTCTTGAACATATTACTCAGGCTACAACTGGTGGAGGCAGAAACTCTGCGAATTCAACTGCAAATGTTCCTTCATATCATTTTTCTCTGAGAAATCCACAAGGCAGTGCTAACTTGAAGGACAACTATGATATCGACTGTCACCAATGCAAAGAGATACACACATCTGACCGTCAGCACTTAAGCAAGGAAAGACCTCAAATGGCTCCAGTACCGATTCAACAAGTGTTTCAGGAAATTGTTAGTCCTTCACTCGGACAAACACCTTCTTGTTGTTTTCCTCTGAAGCTCAGCATCGGTGTCCGTATTTCATCCAACAGGAAATATCCAGGTGATATTCATCCTATCTATTTTTTCATACATATTAATTCATCTGAGAGCAGTTACTTTGGCCTGCAATATTTTTATGCAGGACAATTACTCAAGTGGCATTATACTGCGGAGTTGGAGCGCACACCAGCGTGTCGCGTTGCTCAATGGACGCGCGTAGCGCCATCGCCGTCGCGACCCGGTCTACATTAACGCGCCGGTACCGCGCGTATGAGCCGCCCAATGGACGCGACAATCCGCCGCATTCGCGTTATGGTTTTCACTCAGCACCACGGGCGACTCTCCGTCCGCACCGGCTTACAACGCCGCGGGCGACTCTCCGTCCGCGCCGGTTGACAACACCGCGGCCGTCTCTCGCGACCGCACCGGCTTACAACGCCGCGTCCGTCTCTCGCGACCGCGCCGTCTTCAAATGCTGCGGCTGACTTCTACGTCTACAGGAACACGCGAGGGGCCGCATACATCAGTATGATCCGCCCAACAGACGGTTCTGAATCGCCGCCCCGCGGTCCAGTTTACATCAACATACCGGTGCAGTGCTTGCTTGTTCAAGCCGCCTAATGAACGCTCATGAGTCGCCGCCCTGCGATCCCATCTATTCCAGCAATTCTAAAAGCAAGTTATGATATATTATCAACTTCTGCCTCCACCGGATGGCTCAATGGATGGGCGTGCAAGTCGCCGCCACTGCAGTTTGGTTAACTTCAACAACCAGCCGGGACAAACCATCGACCGGGTTATTGACACAATTCATACGGGACCGTCTATAACCCGCCTCGGTCAACCTCAACCGTCAGTGGAGATTCTCAAGCCGCCTCTTCAAGTCAACTTAAGACTCGGGGGCTACAAACATGGCTCGACACGTTTGGTCGTTTTTCAACGAAAACCCCGGGTCATTGCAAGGAAGTTAACCCAATCCCGGGGGCTACCGTATTATTGGCGGAAGAATTAAAAGTTGCCCAAGAGGATGAGCCGCCGTGATGCATCGTTTAAACATGGGTGCCCGGATTTATTGGATCATCATAAAAGTAACTTGGAGTTTCTGTTGTCTATGCATTTCAGATTGTGCAAAGGTAGATACTTCAACAAAGGTCATTTGGGGGCTTCCAACCCGCCGGGTTTAGCTCGCTCACCCTCTTGATCGGCTCTTCAGCCACAATAGTAAACAATACGGCGGCTTACAAGTTGGCGGTCCACAAGACGGCGGCTTATAAGATGGTGCACAAGTTGATGTCGTCGACAAGGTCGTTTGGGGGCTTCAAACCCACCGGGTTAAGCTTCAACCATCTCGATCAGGCTCTTCAGCCACTATAAGGTGACCCGTCGAACGCTTATCAGTTAATCTCGTCAGGAGACCCTGAGCACTGGTTAAGGTTCAAACGGCGGACTGTGTCACGTGAGAGGGGGCTTCTGGGCCCTAGGGATACTCATGCCCTGCCGTGTCTCTTGCTGGTGTTGGGGAACGTTGCATGGGAAACAAAAAATTTCCTACGCACACACAAGATCTATCCATGGTGATGAGCATCTACGAGAGGGAGAGTGAATCTACATACCCTTGTAGATCGCTAAGCGGAAGCGTTTAAGAAACGCGGTTGATGTAGTCGAACGTCTCCGCGATCCAAATCGCAAGTCGTCCCTCGATCCGATCACGAACTAGCGCCGAACGGACGGCACCTCCGCGTTCAACACACGTACGGCTTGATGACGCCTTCACCTCCTCGATCCAGCGAGCGATGATGAAGTAGTGGTTGAGTTCCAGCAGCACGACGGCGTGGTGATGGTGGTGAGGAACAATCTCTGCTGGGCTTCGCCAAGTGCTACGGAGATTATGACGGAGGAACTAGAGGGTTAGGGTTGCCGCACACGGCTTGGGGAAATCCTGATGTTCTCGTGTGCTAGCCCTGCCCCTCTATTTATATGTTGAGCCTTGGGGTCTAAACTTGGAGTAAAAGCCTCCTCCAGGTCGGTTTTGCCCGCACAAGGTCGGTTTGGCCCGCAGGGAAAGAGTCCAACTCGGATCCCTACAGTACCGTGCACAAGCGGTAGTACCGCTTCACACAAGCGGTAGTACCGCTTCAACAAGCGGTAGTACCGCTTACGCGGCAGCAAAACTACTTTTGCACTTTCAAATACCTCGTGGGCTTTTATCCCTTGGCCCATATAAAGTGTTCTCGCACCCGAACACTTCGGTAAACATCCGAATCTTCTTCCGGCGAATTCCGGAACCCTTCCGGAGATCAAAACACTATTATCACATATATCAATCTTTACCTCCGGACTATTCCGGAGATCCTCGTCATGTCCGGGATCTTATCCGGGACTCCGAACAACCTTCGGTCACCAACATAATAACTCAACTATACTAATCGTCACCAAACGTTTAAGTGTGTAGACCCTGCGGGTTCGAGAACTATGTAGACATGACCGAGACACCTCTACGGCCAATAACCAATAGCGGGACCTGGATGCCCATATTGGCTCCTACATATTCTATGAAGATCTTTTATCGGTCGAACCTCTATGTCAAGGATTCAGTTAATCCCGTATGATGTTCCCTTTGTTCTTCGGTATGTTACTTGCCCGAGATTTGATCGTCGGTATCTCTATACCTAGTTCAATCTCGTTACCGGCAAGTCTCTTTACTCGTTCCGTAATACAAGATCTCGTGGCTAACACTTTAGTCACATTGCTTGCAAGGCTCATTGTGATGTTGTATTACCGAGTGGGCCCTGAGATACCTCTCCGTCATACGGAGTAACAAATCCCAGTCTTGATCCATACCAACCCAACAGACACCCTCGGAGATACCTGTAGAGCACCTTTATAGTCACCCAGTTACGTTGCGACGTTTGATACACACAAGGTACTCCTCCAATGTCAGGGAGTTGCATGATTTCATGGTCATAGGAACAGATACTTGACATGCAGAAAACAATAGCAATAAACTGACACGATCATATGCTACGTTCGTAGTTTGGGTCTTGTCCATTACATCATTCTCCTAATGATGTGATCCCGTTATCAAATGACATCTCATGTCAATGGCTAGGAAACCTTAACCATCTTTGATCAATGAGCTAGTCAACTAGAGGCTTACTAGGGACACAGTGTTGTCTATGTACCCACACATGTATTTGAGTTTCCAATCAATACAATTATAGCATGGATAATAAACGATTATCATGAACAAGGAAATATAATAATAACTAATTTATTATTGCCTCTAGGGCATATTTCCAACAGTCTCCCACTTGCACTAGAGTCAATAATCTAGTTCACATCACTATGTGATTTACATTGTAATGAATCGAACACCCATGCAGTTCTGGTGTTGTTCATGTTTAGCCCTTGGAAGAGGTTTAGTCATCGGATCTGCAACATTCAGATCCGTGTGTACTTTGCAAATATTTATGTCGTCCTCCTTGATGTAATCGCGGATGGAATTGAAGCGTCGCTTTATGTGTCTGGTCCTCTTGTGAAATCTTGGTTCCTTGGAGAGAGCAATGGCACCAGTGTTATCACAAAACAGAGTCATTGGGTTAAGCGCACTAGGCACTACTCCAAGATCTGTCATGAACTCCTTCATCCAGACACCTTCCTTCGCCGCCTCCGAGGCTGCGATGTACTCCGCTTCGCATGTAGAATCAGCTACCACGCTTTGCTTGGAACTGCACCAGCTAACCGCACCCCCATTAAGAACAAATACGTATCCGGTTTGAGACTTAGAGTCATCCGGATCAGTGTCAAAGCTTGCATCGACGTAACCCTTTACGACGAGCTCTTGATCACCTCCATAAACGAGAAACATGTCCTTAGTCCTTTTCAGGTACTTCAGGATATTCTTGACCGCCGTCCAGTGTTCCATTCCTGGATCACTTTGAAACCTTCCGACCATACTTATGGCAAGGCTGACATCGGGTCTTGTGCACAGCATTGCATACATAATAGAGCCTATGGCTGAAGCATAGGGGATGACACTCATCTTTTCTCTATCTTCTGCAGTCACTGGGCATTGAGTCTTACTCAACTTCACACCTTGCAAAACAGGCAAGAACCCCTTCTTGGACTGATCCATTTTGAACTTCTTCAAAATCTTATCAAGGTATGTGCTTTGTGAAAGTCCTATTAAGCGTCTTGATCTATCTCTATAGATCTTGATGCCTAATATGAAAGCAGCTTCTCCTAGGTCCTTCATTGAAAAACTCTTGTTCAAATATTCCTTCACGCTTTCCAACATTTCTATATTGTTTCCAATCAGCAATATGTCATCCACATATAATATTAGAAACGCTATAGAGCTCCCACTCACTTTCTTGTAAATACAAGCTTCTCCGTAAACTTGTATAAACTCGAACGCTTTGATCACTTCATCAAAGCGAAGATTCCAACTCCGAGATGCTTGCACCAGTCCATAAATGGATCGCTGGAGTTTGCAAACTTTGTCAGCATTCTCTGGATCGACAAAACCTTCTGGTTGCATCATATACAACTCTTCCTTAAGGAAACCGTTAAGGAATGCTGTTTTGACATCCATCTGCCAAATTTCATAATCGAAAAAGGCAGCTATTGCTAACATGATTCTGACGGACTTAAGCATCGCTACGGGTGAGAAGGTCTCATCGTAGTCAACTCCTTGAACTTGTGAAAAACCCTTTGCCACAAGTCGAGCTTTATAGACGGTGACATTACCGTCCGCGTCCGTCTTCCTCTTAAAGATCCATTTGTTCTGAATGGCCTTACGCCCTTCAGGTAATACTTCCAAAGTCCATACTTTGTTTTCATACATGGATCCCATCTCGGATTTCATGGCCTCTAACCACTTCTCGGAATCCGGGCCCATCATCGCTTCTCCATAGCTCGTAGGTTCATCGTTGTCTAACAACATGACCTCTAAGACAGGGTTGCCGTACCACTCGGGAGCAGTACGCGTCCTTGTCGACCTACGAGGTTTGATAGCAACTTGATCCAAAGCTTCATGATCATCATCATTAACTTCCTCTTCAGCTAATGTAGGCTCCACAGAAACAACTTTCTGTGCTGCGCTACTCTCAGGTTGAAGTAAAGGTTCAACAACCTCATCAAGTTCTATCTTCCTCCCACTCAATTCTTTCGAGAGAAACTCTTTATCAAGAAATGTTCCGTTTTTAGCGACAAACACTTTGCCTTCGGATCTGAGGTAGAAGGTATACCCAACTGTCTCTTTTGGGTATCCTATGAAGACGCATTTCTCCGCTTTGGGTTCCAGCTTTTCAGGCTGAAGCTTTTTGACATAAGCATCACATCCCCAAACTTTAAGAAACGACAGCTTTGGCTTCTTGCCAAACCAAAGTTCATATGGCGTCGTCTCAACGGATTTCGAAGGTGCCCTACTTAAAGTGAATGCAGCTGTCTCTAATGCATAACCCCAAAACGATAGTGGCAAATCGGCAAGAGACATCATAGATCGCACCATATCCAATAATGTTCGATTACGACGTTCGGACACACCATTATGCTGTGGTGTTCCAGGCGGTGTCAATTGTGAAACAATTCCACACTGTCTTAAGTGACTGCCAAACTCATAACTCAGATATTCTCCTCCTCGATCAGATCGTAGGAATTTAATCTTCTTGTTACGATGATTCTCAACTTCACTCTGAAATTGTTTGAACTTTTCAAATGTTTCAGACTTGTGTTTCATTAAGTAAATATACCCATATCTACTTAAGTCATCAGTGAAGGTGAGAAAGTAACGATAACCACCGCGCGTCTCAATACTCATCGGACCGCACACATCAGTATGTATGATTTCCAACAAGTCAATTGCCCGTTCCATTGTTCCAGAGAACGGCGTTTTAGTCATCTTGCCCATGAGGCATGGCTCACATGTGTCAAGTGATTCAAAATCAAGTGACTCCAAAAGTCCATCAGCATGGAGCTTCCTCATGCGTTTTATGCCAATATGACCTAAACGGCAGTGCCACAAGAAAGTGGTATTATCATTATCAATTCTACATCTTTTGGCATCAATGTTATGAACATGTGTATCATTACTATCGAGATTCACTAAGAATAAACCCCTCACATTGGGTGCATGACCATAAAAGATATTACTCATATAAATAGAACAACCATTATTCTCTGATTTAAATGAGTAACCGTCTCGCAATAAACAAGATCCAGATATAATGTTCATGCTTAACGCAGGCACTAAATAACAATTATTCAGGTTCATCACTAATCCCGATGGTAATCGAAGAGCGAGCGTGCCGACGGCGATCACATCAACCTTGGAACCATTTCCCACGCGCATCGTCACTTCGTCCTTTGCCAGCCTCCGTCTATTCCGCAGTTCCTGTTTAGAGTTGCAAATATGAGCAACCGCACCGGTATCAAATACCCAGGCACTACAACGAGGGTTGGTAAGGAACATATCAATAACATGTATATCATATATACCTTGTTTGTTGTTGACCGCCTTCTTGTCAGCCAAATACTTGGGGCAGTTCCGCTTCCAGTGTCCAGTTCCCTTGCAATGAAAGCACTCAGTTTCTGGTTTGGGTCCAGTCTTGGGTTTCTTCACGGGAGTAGCAACTGCTTTGCCACCCTTCTTGGATTTACCCTTCTTACCCTTGCCATTTTTCTTGAAACTAGTGGTTTTATTGACCATCAACACTTGATGCTCCTTCTGAATTTCAGACTCAGCGGCTTTCAGCATCGCAAACAGCTCGGCGACTGATTTGTTCATCCCGTGCATGTTATAGTTCAACACGAAGCTCTTGTAGCTAGGTGGCAATGATTGAAGAACTCTGTCAGTGATAGCCTCTGGCGGAAGGGGCATCCCCAATTCAGCCAGACGGGTGGAGTACCCAGACATTCTGAGTACGTGATCACTGATAGACCCGTTCTCCTCCATCTTGCAAGTATAGAACTTATCGGAGATCTCATATCTCTCGATCCGGGCATTCTTCTGAAAGATAAACTTCAACTCCTGGAACATCTCATATGCTCCATGACGTTCAAAACGTCTTTGAAGTCCCGATTCTAAGCCATACAACATTGCACATTGAACTATTGAGTAATCATCAGAACGAGCCTGCCAGGCGTTCACAACGTCTAGAGACTCAACTGGAGCGGGTGGATCACCAAGCGGTGCATCAAGGACACAAGCCTTCTGGGAAGCCGTAAGGATAATCCTTAGATTACGGGCCCAGTCCACAAAGTTACTTCCATCATCTTTCAACTTAGCTTTCTCTAGGAACGCATTAAAATTCAGGGGTGCTACTGCGCGAGCCATGATCTACAACATAAATATAGCAAAGACAACTTTAGACTATTGTTCAAGATAATGAGTTTAGTTAATCATATTACTAAAAAACTCCCACTCAAATTGACATCCCTCCGGTCATTCGAGTGTAACATGATCCAAATCCACCAACTCAAGTCCGATCATCACGTGAGTTGAGGTGGTTTCAATGGTGAACATCTTCATGTTTGATCATATCTACTATATGACTCATGTTCGACCTTTCGGTCTCTTGTGTTCCGAGGCCATGTCTGTACATGCTAGGCTCGTCAAGTTTAACCCGAGTGTTTCCGCGTGTGCAACATGGCTTGCACCCGTTGTATGTGAACGTGGAGTCTATCACACCCGATCATCACGGCGTGTCTCGAAACGACGAACTTTCGCAACGGTGCACACTCGGGGAGAACACAATTTATCTTGAAATTTAAGTGAGGGATCACCTTATAATGCTACCGTCGTCCTAAGCAAAATAAGATGCATAAAAGGATTAACATCACATGCAAATCATAAGTGACATGATATGACCATGAACTTGTGCTTTTGATCTCCATCTCCAAAGCACCGGCATGATCTCCATCGTCACCGGCATGACACCATGATCTCCATCATCTTGATCTCCATCAACATGTCGCCATGAGGTTGTCGCGCCGACTGATGCTTCCACGACTATAGCTAACGTTTAGCGATAAAGTAAAGCATTACATAGCGCTTAATGATTGACACGCAGGTCATACAATAATTAAAGACAACTCTATGGCTCCTGCCAGTTGCCGTACTCATCGACATGCAAGTCGTGATATTCTATACATCACATGATCATCTCATACATCACATATATCTCATCATGTAATTGGCCATATCACATCATAACATACCCTGCAAAAACAAGTTAGATGTCCTCTAATTGTTGTTGCAAATTTTACGTGGCTGCTACGGGTTTGCAAGAACCGTTCTTACCTACGCAAAACCACAACGTAGTGTATTGATTGCTTTTTGATCTTCTAAAAGAACCCTCTTCATTGAAATCGATTCAACTAAAGTGAGAGAGACAGACACCCGCTAGCCATCTTTATGCAACGAAGTTACATGTCAGTTGAAGGAACCTGTCTCGCGTAAGAGTACGCGTAATGTCGGTCCGGGCCGCTTCATCTCACAATACTGCCGAATCAAGTATCAACTAGTAACGGCAAGCAATATGTATACACCCACGCCCACAACTCGTTTGTGTTCTACTCGAGATCTCATCTACGCATAGACCTAGCTCAGATGCCACTGTTGGGGAACGTTGCATGGGAAACAAAAAATTTCCTACGCACACACAAGATCTATCCATGGTGATGAGCATCTACGAGAGGGAGAGTGAATCTACATACCCTTGTAGATCGCTAAGCGGAAGCGTTTAAGAAACGCGGTTGATGTAGTCGAACGTCTCCGCGATCCAAATCGCAAGTCGTCCCTCGATCCGATCACGAACTAGCGCCGAACGGACGGCACCTCCGCGTTCAACACACGTACGGCTTGATGATGCCTTCACCTCCTCGATCCAGCGAGCGATGATGAAGTAGTGGTTGAGTTCCAGCAGCACGACGGTGTGGTGATGGTGGTGAGGAACAATCTCTGCAGGGCTTCGCCAAGTGCTACGGAGATTATGACGGAGGAACTAGAGGGTTAGGGTTGCCGCACACGGCTTGGGGAAATCCTGATGTTCTCGTGTGCTAGCCCTGCCCCTCTATTTATATGTTGAGCCTTGGGGTCTAAACTTGGAGTAAAAGCCTCCTCCAGGTCGGTTTTGCCCGCACAAGGTCGGTTTGGCCCGCAGGGAAAGAGTCCAACTCGGATCCCTACAGTACCGCTTGGGCGGTAGTACCGCTTCACACAAGCGGTAGTACCGCTTGGGCGGTAGTACCGCTTCAACAAGCGGTAGTACCGCTTACGCGGCAGCAAAACTACTTTTGCACTTTCAAATACCTCGTGGGCTTTTATCCCTTGGCCCATATAAAGTGTTCTCGCACCCGAACACTTCGGTAAACATCCGAATCTTCTTCCGGCGAATTCCGGAACCCTTCCGGAGATCAAAACACTATTATCACATATATCAATCTTTACCTCCGGACTATTCCGGAGATCCTCGTCATGTCCGGGATCTTATCCGGGACTCCGAACAACCTTCGGTCACCAACATAATAACTCAACTATACTAATCGTCACCAAACGTTTAAGTGTGTAGACCCTGCGGGTTCGAGAACTATGTAGACATGACCGAGACACCTCTACGGCCAATAACCAATAGCGGGACCTGGATGCCCATATTGGCTCCTACATATTCTACGAAGATCTTTTATCGGTCGAACCTCTATGTCAAGGATTCAGTTAATCCCGTATGCTGTTCCCTTTGTTCTTCGGTATGTTACTTGCCCGAGATTTGATCGTCGGTATCTCTATACCTAGTTCAATCTCGTTACCGGCAAGTCTCTTTACTCGTTCCGTAATACAAGATCTCGTGGCTAACACTTTAGTCACATTGCTTGCAAGGCTCATTGTGATGTTGTATTACCGAGTGGGCCCTGAGATACCTCTCCGTCATACGGAGTAACAAATCCCAGTCTTGATCCATACCAACCCAACAGACACCCTCGGAGATACCTGTAGAGCACCTTTATAGTCACCCAGTTACGTTGCGATGTTTGATACACACAAGGTACTCCTCCGATGTCAGGGAGTTGCATGATTTCATGGTCATAGGAACAGATACTTGACATGCAGAAAACAATAGCAATAAACTGACACGATCATATGCTACGTTCGTAGTTTGGGTCTTGTCCATTACATCATTCTCCTAATGATGTGATCCCGTTATCAAATGACATCTCATGTCAATGGCTAGGAAACCTTAACCATCTTTGATCAATGAGCTAGTCAACTAGAGGCTTACTAGGGACACAGTGTTGTCTATGTACCCACACATGTATTTGAGTTTCCAATCAATACAATTATAGCATGGATAATAAACGATTATCATGAACAAGGAAATATAATAATAACTAATTTATTATTGCCTCTAGGGCATATTTCCAACAGCTGGGACGCTGCGCTCATCAATACTCGCCTGGAAACCGAGTATTATTATGAGTTCAAGTAGCGAGTCCACCCAGCGGAACCAGCGTCCGTGTCTCTTTCTGGGACATTGCGCTCAGCAATCCTCGCCTGGAAACTGAGTATTGTTATGAGTTCAAGCAATGAGTCCACCCGGCAGAACCGACAGATGTGTCTCTTTCTGGTTCGTTGCGCTCTTATCAGTAAATCTCGCCTGGAGACCCTGAGCCGCTCAAAGGAGTTGACGGTCACTCTCGTTAGAGACCCTGCACTGGTATGAGTTCAAGCATCGAGTCCAGCCAGGAAGAACCATCATATGAGTTTTTTGAAAACAAAAAAGAAAAGCAAGAACATCATACATTGCATCGTGCATTCCATCATACATTACATCATGCATTGCATCATACTTACATATCATGCCGGTTTGCCAAACCGGGTCAGAGCAAGATTATGAAAGAAGAAGCAAGGCTATAAAAGATTTTAACATCTCCGGGTTGTGCTTTTTCAAGCCGCCCATACAACAATGCAGAATATATTCTGTCTTGTTTATTTTTGCAGGTCTTGTCTCTTAAGATGAGCCGCCGTTAAGTATGATGAAAAAACTTCTGCAGGAACAAATAGATCTTTAATAGACAATGTGGCTGGATCTTCATTATGGTTTATCATAACCAATATTGAAAGATTGGGGTTTTTTCAAACCAGATTGGAAAGTTGATAATTCTTGAAGAGCCACCTTATCAGATACAATGCCGTGTCATTTAATTGACCGGCTATTGGTTCTTTTCAACCTGTGCTCTGTAGTATACTACAACACTCATGGGGTTCTCAAAATATATATTTGCCGGGTTGCACCGCAACCACGAGTAGGGATTTCATGTCAAAGACAAAGGAATTATTCCAGGATATTCATTCCGGGTTATATTACAATCACGTCCCGAGTCGCCGCAGGCAGACGACCCGACACTTGGGGGCTACATTATTCAAGTCCAGATTATATCAAGAATGCAAGTCCCATGTCGCTGCAATCATGCACCACAGCACTTGGGGGCTAATGCAAGTTGCTTTTCAAATCATTACATGGTCAAACAGATCCTGTTGTCTCAAGGAGATGAGCCAGCTTTTCTATATTTTTCTAAGTCCCAGCCCAGTACTTCTTACTGACCCGGCCCTTGGGGGCTACAGTATTCAGCTTTTCAAACAGATTTTAAGATCCAAAATTGAAGACCCGGCCCATCACATATTGATGAGCCGGCCCTTGGGGGCTACACATGTGAAATACAAGACACTTAGTATATATCTGGCGACTTAGATGGCAACCCAGTTTTCTCAACATTCAACACCAAGTTCAAAAGTCCCAGGTTGTTGCAGGCAAAACAACCTGGTCCTTGGGGGCTACACCAGCTGAAGCTTTATAAGGTATAAGACAGTTACAATTCCCAGGCTGCTGCAGGCAAGACAACCTGGCACTTGGGGGCTACATCAGCCGAAGCTTTATATGGTATAAGACAGTTACAAGTCCCAGGCTGCTGCAGGCAAGACAACCTGGTACTTGGGGGCTACACCAGCTGAAGCTTTATAAGGTATAAGACAGTTACAAGTCCCAGGCTGCTGCAGGCAAGACAACCTGGTACTTGGGGGCCACACAATCAAAAATATTATTACAAAACACCAAGTCATCATGGATAAACTTGGAGCTTGGGGGCTACAGATAATATGGATATATCAAAAAATTGAAGAGAGTTTTGAAGATGTCAATTGTGAGCGAGACTGGCTCAACAGAATTTTATCTAGCCAAAGCATTGAAAGACCAGCTCAGCATCACACGGATTTCTTTATTCCCAATAATTTTATCAAGTCAGCTGGAGTCTAGTTGTTTGACCCGGCGTCACCAACAATCATGACCCGGTATTATCAAAAGATCATAACCCGACAGAGTTTATATGAGCAACCCGGCTTTACCAGTTGAAGAGTATTGGAGGCCGACTCAATGGCATATGGGTGTTGTATTCCCAATATCTTACTTCAAAGGACACTGACAAGCAAGACAATTGAGAAGACGGCTCGTTCAAATGAAGAAGAAACCCGGATTTTCAAGGAGCTACTTCATTAAGCCGGCCAGTGGAGCGAGCCAGTCACTTAACATATTTATTCTTATTTTAGGAGCTTAGCATGAATAAATTCAATCCAACCCGGGGGCTAATGTCGGGGATATACCCCGCGGTATAACCCGGCCGGAAGTATGACCCGGCTAGGACTTGGCGACTCACTGGAGCCCTGGCCGAACTTGACGATTCATTAGTAACCCGGCAGGAGGTATGACCCGGTTGATCAGTATGGCGGCTCATGCGTCACCTATATTACCGGGTCACAGGACGACTAGGCCCATGGCCCAGCATGCGAGGCGGTGCAAGGCGGCTCATGGACGGGCCTAGAGGGGCAGCTCACAAGAGAAGGCCCAAAGGAGAGAGATGACTCCCTCACAAAGGAAACAAGACCCGGATTAGGATTCAAGAGAGACTAGTCCTAATCCTACTCCTAGTAGGACTCTACATGTAAACCTACCCTTTCCACTTATATAAGGAGGGGTAAGGCGCCCCAAGAGGGACGGGCTAAGGCAGATTCAAGTCATTAGAGATAGACAGATTAGAGGCTCTCGAGATTAGAGGTAGCAAGACAGCACCCTTGTAACCGAGAGATCTTCCTCATCATCAATACAACACAAAGCAAGACGTAGGCTTTTACCTCCATCGGAGGGGCCGAACCTGGGTAAACTTGCGTCTCTCGATTCCGACCAACCCCTCTCAAGCCGCCACATAGTTGCGATGGCCTCACACCTAAGTCCGTTAACCCGGACATCTTGCCGTGACAAATCCACGACACCATCGATCCTAGACTCACAGCTCGGGACCCCCTACCCGAGATCTGCCGGTTTTGACACCGACATTGGTGCTTTCATTGAGAGTTCCGCTGTGATCTCCAAAGGAATCAATGGCTCGCTTAGTCATTAGCGAGGAAGTCCGCCACATGGACTCCTTTGTCCCTGGACAGATCTTCGCTTTCGGGAGCGTCGTGCTGCACGCCGACCCGACCAGCCGTCTTGGCCGGGTTGGGACTTTCGCCCCTGATCAAGAGGTCAGATTCGGGAACCTAGAGTTCTCCGTAGACTCTCGGGGCGATCTTTTGCTCACCGGGCTTGCAGTCTCATCTGATGCGCCCGAGGACTCCGAGGCCTTGACTTCGGATTTCTCTCTCAACCGTGCCCACGGGATCAACCCCGACGATGATCTCGCTTCTAGTCCGGATCCAGTCATAGTACCGGATGGTCGGGGGTCAGCTCCTGCCGAACACACCCCTTGTTCGGACGCATCGGAGGTTAACTCCGAAAGCTCTGGGCAGATTGACCCGATCGAGCTCTCGACACTCAACGAGGCTCTAGATCGGATACTATCGATGAAAATCACTAACAACCGAACCCCGATCCACGCTCAGATCGGTCTGAAGGCGGGTCAAGAGGAATTTTTCATCCCACCCACCACCCACTTAGTAGCCACTGTCGAAGACTTAACCGATATGTTGGACTACGCCTCTGAGGAGGCAGAAGACATGGATGAAGAGGATTGCGCTCCCGCCCCCGTCAACACCAGGCGATGGACTGCCATCTCCACCTACGAAGTCTACATGATGGATACTCCAGCCGATAAGGGCGAGCACGCACCCAAAAGCAATGGCGATAAATCTGGCGAGGAGCCGTCAAGGCGCTGGAAACTGCGCAAACAGTCAAAGGCAAAAAAGGGAAGGGAAGCCATTGCTGACACCAGGGATAACACACCGGAAGACCTCAGCGATCCCGATATCCCTGAGCATCCGCTAGAGGACCAGGAGAGGCCGGAAGATCAGCGCGACCCCGAGGACCTAAACGATTCCGAGGATGACAACTACCTCCCCCTGTCGAGGAGGAGGACAACCTGGAAGCCAAAGACTTCACCGTCCCCGAAAACCTTGAGGATCAGGAACGGTTTAGGCAACAGCTTATAGCCACTGCCCGAAGCCTGAAGGCACAAGAACGGTAGCTTAAGGCCGAACAGGACACCCTCAATGATAGATGGACAAGGGTCCTATCAGCCGAGGAGGGGTACTATCGTGGTTTTGTCACGGCAAGATGCCCGGGTTAACGGACTTAGGTGTGAGGCCATCGCAATTATGTGGCGTCTTGAGAGGGGTTGGTCGGAATCGAGAGACGCGAGTTTACCCAGGTTCGGCCCCTCCGATGGAGGTAAAAGCCTACGTCCTGCTTTGTGTCTATATTGATGATGATGACGATCTCGATTACAAGGGTGCGGGGGTCGCTACCTATAATCTCGAGAGCCTCTAATCTGTCTATCTCTAATGACTTGAAGTTGTCTCTCTTGGGGTGCCTTACCCCTCCTTATATAAGTTGAAGGGGTAGGTTTACATGTAGAGTCCTACTAGGAGTAGGATTAGGACTAGTCTCTCTTGAATCCTAATCCGGGTCTTGTTTCCTTTGTGAGGGAATCCTTTCTCTCCCTGGGCCTTCTCTTGTGAGCCGCCCTTCCAAGCCCGTCCACGAGCCGCCTTCCGCCGGCTTGCCCGCTGGGCCCAGGGCCTTGTCGCTCGTCTGACCCGCCTGCCGTGTCACCAATGAACCGCCAAGTCTCGACCGGGTCACCAGTGAGTCGCCAAGTCCTGGCCGGGTCATACTTCCGGCCAGGTTATACCGCGGGGTAATATCCCCGACATTAGCCCCCAGGTTAGCTTGAATTTATTCATGCTAAGCTCCAGAAATAAGAATAAATATGTTAAATGACCGGCTCGCTCCACTGGCCGGCTTAATGAAGTAGCTATCCGGGTTTCTTCTTCATATGAACGAGCCGTCTTCTCAATCGTCTTTCTTGTCAGTGTCCTTTGAAGTAAAATATGGGGAATACAACACCCATATGCCATTGGGTCGGCCTCCAATACTCTTCAACTTGCGAAGCCGGGTTGCTTATATAAACTCTGCCGGGTTATGATCATTGATGATGCCGGGTCATGATCGTTGGTGATGCCGGGTCAAAACAAACGGACTCCTGTTGACTTGATAAATATATTGGGATGAAAATCCATCTAATGTAGAGCCGGTCTTTTAATGCTTTGGCTAAATAAAAATATGTTGAGCCAGTCTCACTCACAATTGACATCTTGAAAACTCTCTTCAATTTTTTGATATATCCATATTACCTGTAGCCCCCAAGCTCCAAGTTTATCCATGATGACTTGGTGTTTTGCAATAATATCTTTGATTGTGTAGCCCCCAAGTACCAGGTTGTCTTGCCTGCAGCAGCCTGGGACTTGTAACTGTCTTATACTTTATAAAGCTTCGGCTGGTGTAGCCCCCAAGGACCGGGTTGTTTTGCTTGCAACAACCTGGGACTTTTGAACTAGGTGTTGAATGTTGAGAAATCTGGGTTGTCATCTAAGTCGCCAGATATATACTTGAATCTCACATGTGTAGCCCCCAAGGGCCAGCTCATCAGTATGTGATGGGCCGGGTCTTCAATTTGGACCTTACAATCTGCTTGAACAACTGAATACTGTAGCCCTCAAGTGCCAGGTCACATGCCTGCAGCGACTTGGGACTTTAGAAAATTTGATCTGAGCGGTGTAGCCCCCAAGTGCCGGGTCAGTAAGAAGTATTGGGCTGGGACTTAGAAAAATATAGAAAGGCTGGCTCATCTCCTTGAAATAACAGGATCTGTTGACCATGTAATGATTTGAAAAGCAACTTGCATTAGCCCCCAAGTGCTGTGATGCATGCTTGCAGCGACATGGGACTTGCATACTTGATATAAACTGGACTTGAATAATGTAGCCCCCAGGTGTCGGGTCGCATGCCTGCGACGACTTGGGACTTTAGAAAAATTGATCTGAGTGGTGTAGCCCCCAAGTGCCGGGTTGGATGCCTGCGGCGACTCGGGACTTATATCCACTTTTCCTTTGAAAAGAAAAACATCACATGATGTAGCCCCCAAGTGCCGGGTCGCATGCCTGCAGCGACTTGGGACTGTGTGAGAATAAACCATCATTATGCCCTTCAGAAGTTCTCTTGAGCTGATATTGATCTGATTTGAATGAATCCTTGACCGTGGTGTAATATAACCCGGAATGAATATCCTGGAATAATTCCTTTGTCTTTGAAATGAAATCCCTGCTCGTGGTTGTGGTGCAACCCGACAAATATATGTTTGAGAAATCAATGAGTGTTGTAATATACTACAGAGCACAGGTTGAAGAAATCCAAGAGCCGGTCAATTAAATGACACGGCATTATATCTGATAGGGCGACTCTTCAAGAATAATCAATTTTCCAAGCTGGCTTGAAAAAACCCCAATCATTTAATACTTGTTATGATAAACCATGATGAAGGTCCAGCCATGTTGGTTATTAAAGATCTATTTGTTCCTGCAGAGGTTACGATGTAACCCGGTTTGGTGACCGGTTTTCCGCAGCATAAACAAATATGGATATGCATGTATGATGATGCATGATATGATGATGTAATGCAGGATGATGTAATGCAAGATGCAATGTATGACTCAAGCTTCTTTCTTCACACTTAATGGCGGCTTATCTTAGGAGACAAGACCTGCAAAAACAAACAAGACAGAGTATGTTCTGTATCGTTATGAGGGCGGCTTGGAAAGCACAACCCGGAGATGTTAAATCCTTTATGACCTTGCTTTTTCTTCCTTTTTTGTTTTTTGAAAACTCATATGCCTGTTCTTCTGGGTGGACTCGCTACTTGAACTCTTAACAGTACAGGGTCTCTAGTGAGAGTGACCGTCAATTCCTTTAAACGGCTCAGGGTCTCTAGGCGAGATTAACTGATAAGAGCGCAACGAACCAGAGAGAGACGCGGCAGGGCATGAGTACCCCCAGGGCCCATAAGCTACCTCTCACGTGACATAAATCCGTCGTTTGAACTTTAAACAGTGCAGGGTCTTTAAAAGAGTAACTGTTTAAGAGTACGAACGGGCCACATAGCGGAGAGTCGGCAGCAGATGGGTGAGTTTATCCTCTCTTTCTGTAAGCCGGCCCTCACGTGACAAGATCCGCCGGTTTAAACTTGACCAGTACAGGGTCTCTAGTGAGAGTGACTGTCAAATACTTTGAGCAGCTCAGGGTCTCTAGTTGAGATTAACTGGCAAGAGTTCGGCGGGTCACCTAGCGGAGCACCAGCAGCATACAGGCAGGTTTAACTCCAACTTGCGGTGGCTGAAGAGCCGATCAAAAGGGTGTGTAAGCTAAACCCGGTGGGTTGGAAGCCCCCAAATGACCTTGTTGACGGAGTCAACGTTTGGGTATACAACCCGCCTTACGTGGCTGAAAAGCCGATCAAGAGGGTGTGTAAGCTAAACCCGATGGGTTTGAAGCCCCCAAATGACCTTGTTGATAGAGTCAACCTTTGCACCATCTTGTACGCCGCCGTCTTGAGGAACGCCAATTTGTAAGCTGCCGTCTTGTGGACCGCCAACTTGTAAGCCGCCGTCCTGTAAGTCGCCGTACAATGTTGCTATTTTGGCTGAAGAGCCGATCAAGAGGGTGTGTAAGCTAAACCCGGTGGGTTGGAAGCCCCCAAATGACCTTGTTGAAGTATCAACATTGTTGCACCATCTTGAAAGCCGCCATCTTGTAAACCGCCATCTTGTAAGAAGAAACAGCAGAAACCCCCAAGTGACTTTATGATGATCCAATAACTCAAGGCACCCATGTTTGAACGGTGCATCATGGCGGCTCGTCCTGTTGGGCAACTTTTAATTCTTCCGCCAATAATGTAGTAGCCCCCAGGATTGGGTTAACTTCCTTGCAATGACCCGGGGTTCTCGTTGAAAACGACCAAATGTGTCGAGCCATGTCTGTAGCCCCCGAGTCTTAAGTTGACTCGAAGAGGCGGCTTGAGAGTCTCCACTAAAGGTTGAGGTTGACCGTGGCGGGTTATAGATGATCCCGTATGAATTGCTTCAATAATCCGGTCGATGGTTCGTCCTGGCTGGTTGTTGAAGTTAACCAAACTGTAGCGGCGGCGACTTGTGCGCCTGTCCGTCGGGCGGCTCGTACAGGCGAACACCGCACCGATATGTCAATGTAGATTGGTCCGCAGGGCGGCGATTCAGAACCGTCCGTTGGGCGGCTCGTACTGGTGTATGCGGCCCCTGACATGTTGATGTAGACATAGAAGTCAGCCGCGGCGTTTGAAGATGGCGCGGTCGCGAGAGACGGCCGCGGCGTTGTAAGCCTGTGCGATCGCGAGGGACGGCCGCGGCGTTGTAAGCCGGTGTGGCCGCGAGGGACGGCCGCAGCGTTGTAAGCCGGTGCGACCGCGAGAGACGGCCGCGGCGTTGTAAGCCGGTGCGGCCGCGAGAGACGGCCGCGGCGTTGTAAGCCGGTGGCTACGGCGGCTTGCCGCACTCATTGGGCGGCTCATACTGGCGGGTGAGCGTGCGCGGTACCGACGTGTTGATGTAAACCGGGCCGCGGCAGCGACGGCTTGTGCGCGTCTATTAAGCCACGTGCCACAGACGAACACCAGTACATAACGATGTTGTCATGCGCTCCATCTCTGCGGTATAATGCCACTTGAGTAATTGTCCTACCACCTGACATTTCTTGAATGACAGATGCAGCAACTCTACTGATGCTAAAATAGTACGAGTAGTAGTTTGACCATGAAATGACCTTCACGCCCTTGAATGAGCCTTCTCTTGATCTCATTATGATATCTTCATTGCTTGGGGATATCCAGAACAAAAAACCAGAGTTGAGTAGGTGCTCAGGAACACCAAGAGGTGGCAGACAAATCCATCAATTCCCTCCAGCGAAACAATCCCAAAGATTGAATTAGGAACTCCAGTTGCATGCCATCATATCCGTAATGAGAAAAGCTGTTGATACAGACTTAAACACTTGGTGCCTAATATCCTGTAACCTGAGAGTCATCGGCCATCTGATACAACATGTTTAGTAGTACAGGAGGGATGCTTCGGTCAATTATTCTGTCACCAAGGAGGCGAGTCGGCAAGGGCGCGGTCGCGGCGACCCAGCCGAAGCGCGGCGGAGGCGAGCCGGCGAGGGCGCAGATGGCGAGCAAGCGAGGCGACGATGGCTGGCGGGCGCGCGACATCGGCTCGGGCGAGGCAAGGCAAGGCCTGCTCAAGGCGGGACCGAGGCGGCGTGAGCCATGGTGACAGCAGCAGTCGCGGCGGGTTGAGGCAGAGCAGAGCTGACTCGAGGCGGGTGCGAGGCCGGATCAAGGCGGAGGCGCTCGGCGAGGCTGAGCAACCGGGGCGAGGTGGAGGCAAGGCCATAGTGGTGGAGGTGCGCCGGCCAGACGAGCCAGGCGAGACGAGGCCGCGGTGGCTGAGGCGGCGCAGTCCTGAGTTCGTGTCCAGGTCGTGGCCGCCATGGAATCCAAAAGCGGACTGGTTTTCCCGTTTAACCTCTGCCTCCATACAACGCTGCATGAGTAGCAAATCGTCTTGGCATCGGAATTGGCTTCTTGATTCTGATCAACTCTTGACGATATATATATATATTTGACAGCCACTTGAATTCCCTTGTGCCACCACTTAGCAGCAAAAAGTCATACTTTATCGATGCCATGAGTCGATAAAATTTGCACACAAAACAGTACAAATCGAAGTAGAATAACTTTATAGAATTAATTTGCAGAGCAAGCGAAACAAGATAAATAGCACCTGATAGTATCCACCAGTGGACGTAGCAGCTGAAAACCAAAATGTGATTTGTAGCTTCAAACGTGTGTGGATTAGAGCCCATGTACTAGAGGTAGCACTACTCCAAAAGTAAACAGATTTTGGAAACCGTGCAAGCACTAACACTTGGCAGTGAATTTCTTTACGTGAGCGCAGCAGTAGCCATGACCGATCAATTTCTCGGGAGTTGCTCCCATCGCCGCTGTTGTTTTATTTGTCCCGCGAGTATCCCAGGAGAATCCGACAAGGAGACCGGCGACTCGCTGACGTAGATGTCGTATTGGTTTGCACGGCGGCCTCTGCAACAGATATCGTCTTGGACTCGACAGATCGCATGAGCTGACGGCATACAAATGCAAACCCTAATATGTCGATCTTAATCTCGTATTGGCCAATCCGACTGCTCGTTGAGACGATGTTGATCCTTATGCGCCAGGTTTTTCTTCATCCGACATGTCGTGAGCTTCTCGATCCCAGAGGAGATCCCTTCAAGAACACAATACCACCGTGCGCTGGCCCCACGGTGGGCGCCAACTGTCGTGGTTTTGTCACGGCAAGATTCCCGGGTTAACGGACTTAGGTGTGAGGCCATCGCAATTATGTGGCAGCTTGAGAGGGGTTGGTCGGAATCGAGAGACGCGAGTTTACCCAGGTTCGGCCCCTCCGATGGAGGTAAAAGCCTACGTCCTGCTTTGTGTCTATATTGATGATGTTGATGATCTCGATTACAAGGGTGCGGGGGTCGCTACCTCTAATCTTGAGAGCCTCTAATCTGTCTATCTCTAATGACTTGAAGTTGTCCCTCTTGGGGTGCCTTACCCCTCCTTATATAAGTTGAAGGGGTAGGTTTACATGTAGAGTCCTACTAGGAGTAGGATTGGGACTAGTCTCTCTTGAATCCTAATCCGGGTCTTGTTTCCTTTGTGAGGGAATCCTTTCTCTCCCTGGGCCTTCTCTTGTGAGCCGCCCTTCCAAGCCCGTCCACGAGCCGCCTTGCACCGGCTTGCCCGCTGGGCCCTGGGCCTTGTCGCTCGTCTGACCCGCCTGCCGGGTTACCAATGAACCGCCAAGTCTCGACCGGGTCACCAGTGAGTCGGCAAGTCCTGGCCGGGTCATACTTCCGGCCGGGTTATACCGCGGGGTAATATCCTCGATAGGTACGGTACCGGTCTATGTGACCAACCCAAGAGCTATCCACGCCGACAGCTGCTGCCACAGTTCGACGACGAGGTTTCTAATACACCGTCGCCCAAACACACTCCATACGACCAGCCGGACCGCCCTCCCCGAGGACGAGATAGGATGGATGCCGACGCCGGTTATAGGACGGCGATACCCCGCAGAAGGGGAAAAGAGCCAATAGAGCCCGAGGACAGGTACGACCTGCGACACGACCTGGATTATAGAACAGGCCGCACGAGATCCATCTACGGATCTAGAGGGTACTCCCCCGATAGACGGAATGGGTACTAGCCTTGGCTCGACTGCAACAACAGAGGTCGGGAACAAAACCGGGCCAGATCAGGCGCCAACTACCGGCGTGCCATATCCCGGGTCAGAGGCGCTGCCCACCCACTGTGCTTCACCGACGAGGTGATGCAGCATCAGTTCCCGAAAGGGTTTAAACCCATGAACATAGAACAATATGACGGGACAACTGACCCAGCAGTGTGGATCGAGGATTTCCTCCTCCACATTCATATGGCACGAGGAGATGATCTCCACGCCATCAAGTATCTGCCCCTAATACTTAAGGTGCCAGCTCGACACTGGTTAAACAGCCTTCTCGAAAATTCTGTCGGGAGTTGGGAGGATATCGAGGACGCTTTCCGATCTAACTTCCAGGGCACCTATCTACGGCCGCCGGAATCCTCCAACCTAAGCAATGTTGTCCAGAACGCAGGCGAATCGGCTCGACAATTCTGGAATCGGTTCTTGACCAAGAAGAACCAGATTGTCGATTGCCCAGACGCCGAGGCAATAGCCTCCTTCCTGCTCAATATTCGGGAAGAATGGCTGGCTCGCCAGCTCGGTCAGGACAAGCCTAGGACCATGTCCGCTCTTACATCACTCATGACCCGCTTTTGCGCGGGCGAGGATAACTGGCTAGCTAGACGAAGCCACAACCCCGAAGACCCCAGCACCTCCGAGGTTCGGGATGGAAACGGTAAACCACGACGCAACGAAAGTAAACGCTGGCACAACAACGGTGATGCCGACGACACGGTCGTTAACGCCGGTTTCCGCAACCCCCGATCCGGGCAGCGGAAGAAGCCTTCTAAAGGCAATCGTGACGGACCTTCCCCACTGGACAAGATCATGGATAGGCCCTGCCAGATCCACGGCACTCAAGACAAGCCCGCCACTCACACCAACCGTAATTGTTGGGTGTTCAAACAAGCTGGCAAACTCGCAGCCGAAGAGCAAGGCAAGGGCCCATGCAGCGAGGACGATGACGAGCCCCGCGGTCCGAGCAATGGAGGACAGAAGCAGTTCCCTACAGAGGTAAAAACTGTGAACATGATATACGCCACTCATATACCTAAAAAGGAGAGGAAGCGCGCCCTTCGAGAGGTCTATGCCGTAGAGCCTGTAGCCCCAAAGTTTAACCCATGGTCGGCGTACCCGATCACCTTTGATCGACGAGACCATCCGACCAGTATCCGTCATGGGGGTTCAGCGGCCCTCGTCCTAGACCCCATTATCGATGGGTATCACCTCACTAAAGTCCTAATGGACGGAGGAAGTAGCCTCAATCTGATTTACTCAGACACGGTGAAAAAGATGGGTATAGATCCATCAAGGATCAAGCCTAGCAACACTACCTTTAAAGGAGTGATCCCAGGCGTCGAAGCCCGGTGCACGGGCTCTGTGAGCCTGGAAGTAGTGTTCGGTTCGCCCGACAACTTCCGCAGCGAGGACTTGATCTTCGACATTGTCCCCTTCCGCAGCGGTTATCACGCCCTACTGAGCCGCACAGCGTTCGCTCGCTTTAATGTCGTCCCACACTACGCATACCTCAAGCTCAAGATGCCAGGGCCCAAGGGGTCATTACTGTCAACGGCAACACAGAGCGTTCCCTCCGAACTGAGGAACATGCATTGGCCCTGGCGACCGAATTCCATTACGATGACGATCGGCCAACACCGAAATCTGCCATAAAGGCACGTAAGGCTGACAAACGAGCTCGGTCTTAGTTCGAACTCCCGGAATCTTATTCTCCCCAGAAATAGGGACACGCTCCTCACTGCACAGCCCTAGTGCCCGTCAAACATGTGCCAAGACGGCACAACTTTTCACTCAAGATTCCATCGGCAGCAGTGGGGAACAACTATCAAAGGGAAAGTGTTCGGCTTGACCGAACTACTGCCAGTACATGTCCTCGGACATACCACAGGTACCATCAAGGACCTGCTAAAGCGTAAAGCTCATCCATACTTCAGCGACTTCTCAAGATCTTCTTCCCAAGGTCCGCTCGCCGATACCATCACCCTTAAAGGAATACAACTCCCTAGGAGGCGCAGGAGCGGACATGCTACTGGGCACATCGAGGTCGTCAAGCCACCCATCGAAGACACCTAGTACAACCTCTCCTCTGTAAACTTTATATTTCCTCGTCAAATACCTGTAAACAGTGGCTTCGGCAATTTGAGTTATAAGAATTAATGAGCAAATAATAGACCATTGTACATGGCATCTTCGCTGTATTTTATGCTACATACTCTGTTCTTCCCTCATCAACGCTTCTTGCGAAACTGTTCGGTATACATTACGATGCAACCGGCTAATAGACCGGGGGATTGAATTTAAAATATCACCCTAAGCATCACCCCGACACAATTGATCGTGTGTTCGGCATCTTGGATTTTGCTTTATATGCATTGGATCCGAACTATGTCTTGGGTCAATAGTTGGGTTGCCCGGCTCCTGTGTTTGCCCTCTTACGTTCCGCTCATTCGGCTAAAAGGGCAAAGGGAGAACCACTGCGATTGTGCTTCCAGCTCGCCTGGTCAACCACCTCAGGGGAGAAAGCCGAAAACTGACTGTTATAGTAAGCGAGAACCGGTCTGCAAATCCGAGCATAAGTGTCATACTAAAAAATCGATACAGGTTATTCCGTGTCATACGATGGGTTTCGTACTTATACGAACCATGTGATGCTGGCTTTAGCCTCGGTACATCCGAACATCACAAAACACTCGGGGCTAGCCATCAGCCCCCGCATTTTTTTCCTACGGCTAAGTGAAAGCAATAAAGCATCATAGTTCGATTGCCTTGTTCCCCTTGCACTACCACCTTCGGGCACCGATACCTCGGCTAAGGGTCACAGTGCGGAGGCAGAAACACCTCGCGTAGTATCTACGTGGGGGCTGAAGCCGACGACTCGCAACTTTCAGATAAAATGGCCACACAGGAGTCACAATAAAGACAAAACTCAAAAGACATGATAAACCATGCAGCCTCATTATAAAGCGTTAACAGTCTTAGGACATATTACAGCGCGCTCATTCATAAAAAACATCCTTAGAGCATTGGGCCTCTATCGCCCGAGCACCCTCCATCACTGCGGAGAAGTATAGCTCGGGACGCCTATGCCCCTTTCCAGGGGGCAGAGGTGAGGTGGCCATCTCGGTCGGCTTGAGCTTCGGCCAATGCACCATGGTCCTTGCAAAGGCCATCCGAGCTCCCTCGATGCATGTAGAACGCTTTAGCGCGTCAATCCGAGGCGCAACATCACACAGTTTCCGCACCAAGCCGAAGTAGCTGCTCGGCAACGGCTCTTCAGGCCACAGCCGGATGCAGAGATCCTTCATGGCCGGCTCTGCCATCCTGTGCAGCTCCATCAGTTGCTTCATCTGCTCGATCAGAAGAGGAGAGCGCTCGGGGGACTCAAATTGTGCCAAGAATAGACGAGCCTCATCATCCTCCTCCCGCGAAGGATAAACCTTGTTCGCGTCCGCTACACTCTTTTGAAGGTCCGTAAAGGCGCCTTAGGAATGCCACACCTGGGTGAGCAACGCAAACTTGCTACCACCAAAGGCACACTGTAGTAAATACGGCATACCATCTGTGACAGCCTTGACTTGGCGGATTTCTTCTTCAAAGAACCGCCTGTCCACCCGCTCCTTTTGGAGCTCGGATTTCAGTGCGGATAGATCGGTGGCTTGCTCTTTGCCTTTCTGCTCAAGGGCCTCGCACTTCGTGCTGGCATCCTTGAGCTCCTGCTGCACCTCCTCCACCCGGGCCTCATGCTTATTGCTCACAGTTTTCAATACGGATAGTGCGGATGCTGCTTGTTCGGCTGCCGCCTTCTCATCCGCGGCCTCCTGCTTCATCTTTTTTAGCTCGTCCTTGAGGTTCTCGACCTCCGTAGCCGAAGCTGTGGAAGCAATAAATAAATACATACACTGGGTTACCAGTGTCGATCACTAATGATAGACAGCCCGGATATTACAATTCAGCTTACCTTGCGCCTCATTGATCCTCTTGTTCAGGAAATCAAGCTCCTCTTCGGAGCTCTTGAGCTTCCGATTTAGCTCGGCAAGCTCCGCGGCATTGACGGCCGCCGCCGATGACGAGGCCTACAAAAAAATCAGGTTATGTGCGTTCAAACCCCCGAACTGTCAAGAATATGACCCTGTGCTCGGTCCTCTTAAGGGCTTTTAGAACAGTACGGGACTAATGGTGCCTTGCGTGGGTATTTGACCCCCGGGTGAATTTTTCAAACCCACCCAGGGCTCGGGGGCTACTACATATATAAAGATAGCACAAACTTAATAAAATTAAATTTTTCGGAAAAGGGTATTACGTGGCTCACGTTGAAGCCCGTCAAGAGACCATTGAAGGCCTCTTTCAGTCCGCTATCAACGGACTGAATGCCTTGCAAAACCGCACCCATAAGAGTGCGGTGATCCTCGGAGATGGAGGCGCTTGATAAAGCCTCCTCCATCATGACCGGCCACCCAGTCATGGGTGGCACCGGTGGTGACCGGTCAACCCGATCTCTGGCGGGGGATTGAGCTGGTAGCTCCGAAGGCATAGTGCGCTCCAAAGATGTCCTCAGAGGGGACTGGACATTCCTCCGTCCTCCCTCCTTAGCGGTCAGGAGAGTTTCCTTCCCCTGGTCTTCGGCGGTCGAGGCATTGACCTCGGCCATAACATCATCGCCCCCACCACCTGTGTTCGGCTCCGAAGGAGCCTGGCGCGACGACACCTCCGCGGCCTCTTTCGGAGCCCCCGGAGGTGTGGGTTGCGATGTAGTCCCACTCTCCACCAGCTCGGCGGGTGCAGACTCCCCGTCCGATGTTTGGTCGGTGGGGAGAACGCGTGGTGGGCTGCAGATTAAAAGGCATTCGTCCATTAAAAACTTCACATGAATGACCCAGGGGTTCTTCGGATTTGTACCTTTGGGCTGGGGGCTTGACCCTTAGGTTCCTTCGGGGAACCCTCTCAAAGTCCTTGGACTCAGCGTTGGAGTCTGAGCTGTCGTCGGCCAGGAATAACCTCGGCCGACACGCCCTCTTCGGGGCCAGAGGAGGTAGATCCTCCGCGGCGTCCAGAGACGCCGCACTCTTTCTTGCGAGGGGGGAATCGCCTTTCCCCCCCGTCCTCGTGCTCTTCCTCATGAGTAGAGGAGGCATGGGATTCCTCGAACATAGTGTCCGGTAGGTCCCTTATGCGGAGGCCTTCTCGGCTTTTCTTCTTTTCCTTCTTCTCCGGCGCTGTGTACGGCACAACGACAAGCATCGACGTCAGCTGATCCGACCCAGGCCTTCGGGCTGTGGGGCCGGGCAGTCCATTTTGACGGCCTTGCTTAGCCACTTCTGTAAAGATGAGAGGGAGGTTGTTCAGCTCTTTGTCAGACAACAGGGCCGGAGTATCAAAATAATATCGTACCTGGGTAGGAGGGTTATCGGCGCTTAGGCCCGAGTCCTCCTCCTCGGCTGGCCAGCTCTTCTGGGGTTTGAATAATGCCTTCCACAACTTCTGGTGGGTAGTGCGGAAGAATCCTTGCACCATAGGCTGGTCCTCGAGCTGATAGGCCCACATTGGGGAGGCCCGGCGCTGGCAGGGAAGAAGACGGCGGTGGAGCATGACCTAGACAACATTGACCAGCTCGACCTTGGCCGCGATCACCTAGTAAATGCGCTTCCGCAGCGATTTTACCTCTGCGTCCGACCCCCAGTCAAGGCCCTTCTTGAGCCACGAGGTTAACCTCGCAGGAGGTCCAGATCTGAACTCGGCAGGTGCCGCCCAGCCCTCGTCCCTTGGTTCGGTGATGTAGAACCATTCCTTCTGCCAGATCTTGATTGTATCGATGAAGGTACCGGCCGGCCACTCGACGTGGGGGAGCTTACTGATTACCGCCCCTCCGCAGTCTACGTGCTCACCCGCGACTATCTTCGGCTTGACATTGAAAACCTTGAGCCACAGGCCGAAGTGCGGCTCGACCCACAGGAAGGCTTCGCAGATAATGATGAATGTCGAAATATGCATGAAGGAGTTCGGGGGAAGATCGTGGAAATCCAGCCCGTAGAAGAACATGAGGCCCCTAACAAAGGGGTGGAGCAGAAAGCCTAGTCCCCGGAGGAAGTGGGGGATGATCACCACCCTCTCGCCTGGCTTAGGGGTGGGGACCACCTGGTTCGCCTCTGGGGCGTGGTGGAAGACGTTGGCGGGGAGGTAGCCGGCGAGCTTTAACTCCCGGATGTCCTTGTCGGTGACCGTGGAGGCCTCCCACTTGCCCATAGAGTCTGAACCCGCCATGGCTAAGCTCGGAGGAGAGATTGAGGGAGAACTGGATCTGGGCTTTTGGAGCTTGGGAAGACTGAGGAAGCGAGGGATGCGAATGGGAAGCGTGAATAGGCCTCGGGTTTTTTTTTTCCTTTTATGAGGCGTGACGCCGGTGAGCTTCCCTCTACTGCGCCGCAAGCCTCTCCGCTTCCCGAGATATCCGTGCCGTTAAGCACGCGTGAGAAAACCTAGGGCGTTAATCATATCCCATGTGAAACGGGGAACGACCTGTACATTGATGAGTTGTGCCAATGTAAAAACGGCCTCGAACCGCGAATCAAGTTTCCATAACTGGTTCAGTGGTCGTGATAGGCCGCGATCCTTCGTCAAAAGGGCTGACAGGAAACACTGTTTACACTTTAACGTTTGGCCTTTGGGGCTAAGCGACTCATGGCGTCCGGACGATTGTATGATCGGAAAAATTACGCGCCATCGGAAGCCGGACTAGTCTCAGCCGATCATTAATAGGAAGAAGAGCTCACCCCGCAAGCCGAAGACTCCGATCGCGTGGAGCTGCCGGTGCTATGACGCTTGGCGTTGGAGGCTAGTTCAGGGGCTACTGAGGGAGTCCTGGACTAAGGGGTCCTCGGGCCGCTGGCCTATCTCCCAATAGGCCGGCTTGGTGGGCTGCTCTCTGACCCCGTGTTCTAGAAGGAAGTCTCGAAGGCGTCTCGTGCACTCCAAGTCAAGATGAGGAAATCGGCATCTCCATCCCCGGCAGGAGACCTATCTTGTGTAAACCCTAGGTACCCCCCGGTGTCTATATAAACCGGGGAGGTTTTAGATTGTAGGACAGAGAAACTCATCAAGGGTTTTAGTTAGTCGATCTCGAGGTAGATCAACTCTGTAACCTTCATACACATCAATATAATCAAGCAGGACGTAGGGTATTATCTCCATAGGAGGGCCCGAACCTGGGTAAACATCGTCTCCTTCGTCCCCTGTTACCATCGATCCTAGACTCACAGCTCGGGACCCCCTACCCGAGATCCACATGTTTTGACACCGACACCGACTGCCAAAAGCTGTCTGGGTCACTGTGGGGGCTATCGGGTAGGATAGACGGTGGCTGCTATCTTCGTTGCCTAGGTTCCGGGACGGTCGTCATTTGCGCTCCACTCCAAGCAAGAAATCTGGCCAAGACAATAGCCAGGGTCAAGCCAGTGAGTACTTTGAATGTACTCGCAAACATCATGAAAACAGGTATAATATAGTGGTGATAATCATGCACTGAAATAATCCACAATCATTGAGTCTGTCACCAAATAATTCATGATGTGAGCAAGCGGATCATTCATGTTAAAAATTAATTAAACAACCAGAGAATAAAAGTAGTGTGATCCAATCAGTAAATAAAAATAAAATAGTCCAATCGGGTGTCTGAAAGCGACGCCTCGAAAGGATAAGAATATAAAACATGCCTCAGTCGGGCGTCTGAGCGACGCCACATAAAGGGCTTATATATAAAATAAATAACAAGCCTGCGATAGTCGGGCGTCTGAGAGACGCCACATAAAGGGCTTATATATAAAATAAATAACAAGCATGCCACAGTCGGGCGTCTGAGCGACGCCACATAAAGGGCTTATATATAAAATAATTGACAAGCATGCCACAGTCGGGCGTCTGAGAGATGCCACATAAAGGGCTTATATATAAAAATAAATGCATGAGTATCCAGGAGGTAGAACCATCCCAGAGACACTCAGTCATCCACATAACAGAAACGGTTAGTTCAAACAATAATAATCATAAATATCATCGGTCACACTCCATGATCAATATTCAGGTTTAGAAGAATTCCTCTGAAGACCGACACTAAGACCGACACTCGACCCATCCCAGATTGTAGTCCTTAACCGTGGACACGGCTATTCGAATAGATGTATACTCTGCAGAGGGTGTACTCTTTACCCACGAGTAACGGATTCCTTTAGTCCACCGGGACTAATTCCGCTCACGGTCTTTGAATTGCAAACACACCTGACCCGCACACACCAGCTTAACTTACCGTTGCCTGGAATCACCCACGACACTCGTTAAGAAAACTTTAAGTGGGTAGACAACAACCTCGATTAGCATGGGATCAAATTTATACCGCGCGCTAGTAAGGGGTGCCCCCCTCTCAGCCCCAGCCGGAAACACCCATGCTCCCGGACCAAGTGGCCTGCCTACCAGATGCATCTGGTATCTTCCACTGTGGCCTCTCTGTATGGTGTGTGCCAAAAAAGGTGTTGACAACTTACTGAACCGTACCCTACCTGCGATAGGGACAAGTGGTAGTACGAAACAAGTATGGGGGTTACTGGACTCGATCTATGGTCGACTCGGGAGGTTTATGTGTTCCCTGCATGGTTAGCACAAAAAATAATTTTCCACACTCTCAGGCAGAATCACCACTTATCACATCCCATCATGCCTCACTGACCATCCTCGCTCCAACGAGATGTCAGCACCAAGCTCGTGTCTACCCGATACAGAGACTTGTCCCGGATTCCTTCCAGTAGCATGAGTGGTACAAAGTGGTAACTACTGCCACAGGCAAATCAAGTTCATTAGCAAGAAATCCTCATCATGCATATGCAAGCATGATCGCACCTTCACATGAAATAACGCGCACTTCATATAAACTTAGTGTTGCAGCTTTATTATTTTCACAACGAACATCACACAACAAAATACTATACCAAGGTTCAGAATGCTTGCCTAAAATGTGCAGAGAGGTAGGGTGCATCACAAAACTTTTGAAAGTTTGCTTCTCTCTCCAATTCCTATTTTGAAAATATTTGAATCAACACGCAATTGAAAAACAGTACAAAAAGTTGTCTTAAATATTTTTGATATAAATCCTAAAATAAACTAGGTGAAATTTGAGAGAGGTAGGAAAAAAGAATCAATTCATTTGGAGTTTTATTTTAAAAGATATGACCAGTGAAAGTAGGGTCAAACTTCTGTTTTAAAATAAACTGTATAAAAGAAAACGGTTCAGCTAGAACACGCCTTCTAAAACTAAAAGCGCACTTACAGGTTTACGTTTCCCCTCGGGAGGATACGCATTAGGGTGGCTGCGCCACTGGGGAAAACAGCTGAGTCACCGACAGGTGGGACCCACCTGTCGGGTTTGTCTCCCACCTCACGCGCGTCTGGACAGCAACAGAGAGGGCTCCGACGACGATTCCGGGCAGCTCAGACCACCATTCGCGATGCCACGGCCACCGGTGGGCTCAGTGAGACACGGCGCTATTGGAGGTGCCATTCACTCGTGTCGGAAAGCCCGAATGCGAGCAGGGCATCAACCATGGTGGAGCTAGCTACGGTGGACCGGGGAACTCCGCCTATGTTTGCTCATGGGAGAAATTGGCAAGGGTAGGGGGCATCAGAGGACTCAAGGAGGATAGTGGTGCACGGCCTCTTCGACAAATGGGCATGTGTAGCTTGAAATCAACCGAACTGAGGTGGCGGAGAGCTCAACCGAAGATGGGCATGGCAACCATGGACGGCTCGATTGAGTGGCTTGGGGGAAACCTTGGTGCTCTCTGGGCGGATTCGTATCACCAACGGGGCTCGGGTCTTCCTATTTAGAGGGTATGGAGGTCGGTTCCGCCGACGGCCGTGTATAGGACCAGCGAGCCGCCATTCTGTAGCAACGGGGGCACGTGGCGATGGCTGGCGGGGTCCGGCAGGGCGAGCGGATGAGAACGCACTGCTCAAGGGGCAGTTGGCGCGCTGGGGTGGCTCGGGCGGCGCCGGCCATGGCAGAGCGAGGACGCGACCGCGGGCTAGCCACCAATGGCTTCTGACGGCGGCACTGCACGGTGACAGGGGGCGGCTTCAGCAGCTGGGAGGAGTCAGGGATGGCTCTGCGGGCGAGCAAAGGCCAGGGGCAGGATTAGGCGATCGCGGTGGCTCGGTTGCGCGCGCGTGCAAAACATGCACTCTAGCCACGCTCTGGACACGCGCGCCAGGCGCCTGACGAAATACCAGCGTGAGTTAGGGGCTGTGGATGGGGATAGAACTTAACAGGGCTATTAGTGGGGATTCTATAGACACAGTAGACATGCTGGTTTGGCAAATAGGGCAAGTTCACAATGCAAGCTCACGAACATGCCAATTCTATTCATGCACACCAGGTGCTCGACAGAATGCTAGGGCTATCTAGGAATATATTCTGGTCACCAAAATTACCAGATTGGGGTCTCTTTAGGTCCGCAACATTATGGCAAGATCATACTGGCAAAATCAAAAACTTCCTAGTGCAAATTTTTGAGAAAACTATTTCTGGACAGAAGCTACAGGGCATTATTCCATGGGCTTAAAATACTGCAATGGGTCTAAACTCTTGGACTTAAGAGTTTGAAAGGATTAACTACAAGCAGGAAAGATCTCAAGGCCATTAGAGAAAAATAAAATGGGGTTGTAGTACAAAATGCCAAACTGGACCAGAATGAAGAAGAGGATGATTTGCTTAAAATTTACAAAACACATGGCTGGGTTTTTGCATAAAAGTGATCCAGGGGCTTCTAATGTCATCTACAAATTTTTATGGAATTTTTAAAAGAACTTATGAAGTAGTTGTAGTGCAACTCATGCCTTTAAAAGAATGAAACTGCTATTAAAAGAAGTAAAACTTGGCAAGTTTTTATTATAAAAATAATTCCACTGGTCTTACTAAATGAAATAAAATGCTTTAGTGAAATATTCAAGTCCAACAATGTTATTCCAAAGTTTCAGATAAGAGGGAAGAACTTTGTAATTCAGAGGAAAAGAGTGGCTCTAAAATCCATAGAAAAATCCAGAAAATAGAAAATAAGTATTCCTAATAAAATTTTAATTAATAAAACATGATTACATTTTTGGGGTGTTACAGAAATTCCTTTGACGTGTCTTGAGACTGCATCGGTATTTCCCCAAAGAGGAAGGGATGATGCGGCACATCGACGGTAAGTATTTCCCTTAGTTATCAAACCAAGGTATCGAACCAGTCGGAGGATCACCACCACTACGTAAACATCACCTGCGCACAAAGAACAAATACTTGCAACCCGACGCGAAAGAGAGGTTGTCAATCTCTCTATGGTAAAAGGATAGATTAGGTAGTGATAGATTGGAGAGATAGATCTCTCAAGAACACAAAATAAAAACGGCAAATAACAAGTGCAACAAGGTATTTTTGGGTTTTTGGAATAATAGATCTGAAGGCAAAAGCGGCAAAAAGATAGATCGGAAAGCAATATGTTGGAAAAGTAGACCCGGGGGCCGTAGGTTTCACTAGTGGCTTCTCTCATGAGTATAGCACACGGTGGGTGAACAAATTACAGTTGGGCAATTAATAGAAGATCAAATAATCATGACGATATCCAAGGTGATGATCATTATATAGGCATCACGTCCAAGATAAGTAGACCGACTCCTGCCTGCATCTACTACTATTACTCCACACATCGACCGCTATCCAGCATGCATCTAGTGTATTAAGTTCATGGAAAAATGCAGTATTGCAATAAGAACGGTGACATGATGTAGACAAGATCTATTCATGTAGGAATAAACCCCATCTTGTTATCCTTAATAGCAACGATACATGTGTGCCTCGCTGCCCCTTCTATCACTGGGAGAGGACACCGCAAGATCGAACCCATCACAAAGCACCTCTTCCCGTGGCAAGAAAAATCGATCTAGTTGGCCTAAATAAACCAAAGATTCGAAGAAGAAATACGAGCCTATAAGTAATCATCCATATAAGAGATCAAAGAAGACTCAAATAATATTCATGGACAGAAACTGATCATGAACTCAAAATTCATCGGATCCTAACAAACACACCGCAAAACTTTACATCAAATAGATCTCCAAGAGACCATTGTATTGAGAATCAAAAGAGAGAGAGAGGAAGCCATCTAGCTACTGCCTACGGACCCATAGGTCTATGGTGGACTACTCACGCATCATCAGAGAGGCACCAATGAGGATGATGAACCCCTCTGTGATGGTGTTAGATTGGATCTCGAGGCTCTGGAACTTGTGGTGGCTGGATTTGTTTTTCATCCACTCCTCTAGGATTTCTGGAATATTTGGGAATTTATAGGCATCAGAGGCGGTGGAGAAGGGTCTCGAGGAGGGCACAACCCATCAGGGAGCGCCCTAGGCTCCTGGCGCGCCCTGGTGGGTTGTGGTCTCCTCGACCCTCCCCTCTGGCACTTCTTTGGCCCACTGGATGTCTCGTGGCCCAAGAAAAATCTCCAAAAAGTTTGGTCGCGATTGGACTCTGTTTGGTACTGATAATCTGCGAAGTAAAAAATAAGCAAAAAACAGCAACTGGCACTTTGGCACTATGTCAATAGGTTAGTCCCAAAAAATGATATAAAGTTGCTATAAAGTGATTGTAAAACATCCAAGAATGATAATATAACAGCATGGAATAAGCAAAAATTATAGATACGTTGGAGACGTATCAATGAACTAAACACTAGATGAGTATGGCGATGATTTCCCCTCTAAGAACTAAACCATCTGGTTTATATAAACACCATGGGTACCTAAGGTTACACATAGTCGGTTACCTTCAGGGAATAAACATGCCGAATCTACCATCTTACCTTGGAGGACACACCAAGGCACCAGAAGTTTCCTTCCCAAACACGGAGCCGCCTGACAACTTGACCTTCCAACAATATTCACAGAGTGGCCCACCTATCCGGCCCACAAGAGATAGACCGGCGGCCCGAGGACACCTTAGTTCCGGACTCCCTCAACAAGATCCAGCTCCAGCTGCTGCACTTACCCTTCGAGCTCGGTCTTGGTGGACTGGGCAACCTCGACGGCACTAACGGCCTCCTGGAACTTGCTGGAATGCTCCATCGCCTGCTTCTCGAGGACCACCTTGTGCCTCTGCTCCAGATCATGGATCTGTTTCTCTAGTTCAGTTTCGAGCTTGTCAGCGAGGACCTTCTCACGAGCGGCAAGCTCCTCTTCGTGGGTGTCCAGCTGCACCTTGCGCGACCAAGTCTGATTCAGCGGCGGTGGTTCCCTCATCGGCTTCCCTCCGGATCTTCTCTGACTCGGCCTTCTGGTTGATGAACTCAGCAATGGACTTGGTGAGATCGGCCTACATGTCGGTGAGATCCTTGCGGCTGGTGGTGAACCAGGCTTGAGTCTCCATGAGATGCTCCTGGAACCGAAGTTCTGCCTTGGCAAGCAGGGCCTATCGGCGGTCCAGTTTCTCTAAACGGTCGGCGTAGTGCACTTGCAGCTGCTTGAAATCCCTCCTGATGGAGGACAGGATGGCATGCTCCCTAGCCTCGCCGCTGTCGCCAAAAGGATCTTCGGTCATCGGACCCCCGACAGTGGCGACCACACTGTCAGAAGTTCCTCCTTCAAGGAAAGATTGGAAGACGGCGTCGGGGAAGCTGACGAATTGCAGATCGCCGACCTTGAGGTATCTGCTACGGGGTGGCGCGTTGGACGACGAAGGGCCGGCAGCGGGTCCACCGACCATCCCGGCCGCACCGAGCATGCCCATCATTGGCGCTCCTGAAGCAATGGTACCCTCAGTGTCCGCCGCTACCCCCAAAGTCGATCCTTCGGCAATCATCTTGCCGGCTTCCTTGTCGGTTCTATGGGCACCTTCCTCCTCCGCCGCAGCCCGCCTCGCCTCTGTGTCCGCCTCCCTCATGTTGGTGTCGACGGCCGGAGTTTCGGGTGGCGGCAAATCTGAGCCAAAACCAAGCAAAGAAGGAAGTCGAGCTCAAGAGAAGTTCAAGTAGACAAAAAATACTCAAAGGAACGAGGATTGCAATGGCGAGGAACATACCCGCGGGATCCTGTTAGGTGGGGGTGTATCCCCCTCCAGCAGCGTCTGTTGTCGTCGCATGGCCACCGGCGACATCGCCGCCCGGTGCGTCCCTGACACAGATGGGCCCATCGCTGGGAATCTTCACAGGGGAGCTCCTCTCCGGAGTTGAGCAGTCATGAGCTGCCTCAGGGCGCTCCGTCCCCACCTGCAGAGGGATCAAAGCGATGGCGATGGTGTCCATGACGGCGTCTGCCGTCGTGTACTGAAGGTCAACCCCACGCTGGGGGCTAACGGCAGGGCTGATGATGACGACTTCTGGCTCCTAGAGGGAACCCGTCGTCGACCTGGAGCTCATGGCGCCCTCCGTAGCGAACGTAAGGGCCACTTTCTTGGCCAACCTTTGCGCCAACTTCTCTCCATCCCTGCAAGAACAGCTAATAACAAGGCTCATCACAAAAGGAAAGAAAACGATGCGAAGAAAAGATCAGTACGGTCGCAAGGGCGGATACTTACTCATCATCCTCCTTTGATAAACTGAAGATGGACAAATTCTACGTCCCTTTCTTCTGGGTGGCCGGAGCGGGTGGTGAAGTGGGTGTCCTGGAGCGCACTGATGGAGCGACCGGAGTCGAAGGTCTCGCCTCCCAGGCGACCGAGCTCGCCGGAGGCTTTGCGGAAGTCTTCTTCACCCGCCGGGGACGCCCGACATTGGCGGCGGGGTCCTCCTCTTCCTCATCCTCGGCCTCAGGCGGCGGAGAAGAGCGGACTGGTTTGCCAATGGAAGCCCGACGAAGGGTGTGGGATTTCTTCATCTTCAGGATTTTGAAGACCCGGAATTCCTCAGGTCCCTCCTCCACGGCGACCTCGAGTACTCCTGCCCTGGCAGTTCCGGGCTTCACACTCAAGGTGGCTCCAGGATCCTCGATCGCAGCAACTTCGGGCTCCTCGTCTGCAGCAGGGTCTTCCGACAGGTCGGCTGCCGGGGGCTATTCATTGTTCTCCTCTTCGCCGTCGCTAGCGGCCTCCTCCTCTCCCTCCTCGCCCGGCATGGCAGCGCGAGAACTACTGCCGCCCACCTCAAACCCCGCCTCTGTGACCCTCCTGCCGATGCGCTCGATTTCTTCTTCGGTGGTATAGCGGATCCGAAGCCCTTCGTCCCTGACGCGGACCTCCGTCAAGTTCTCAAACCGCTGTTGTGTCGTCTCTTTCGTTGGTGGTTCCCACATGGGGTCGACCCCATGCGCATTGCACGACGACATCATCGCCAGGATCGAATCCTTGGCGGAGTTGTTGTAGAGCGAAATGACTGACACCAAGAGTTTGAACTTCCTGTCGGGACAGAAGAGCTGATGCTTCAGAGAGGAGAGATGCAGTGACGTCAAGTTGCCGTCGAGCCCTGGGCATAACCGCATAATATCAACATCATTAGCATACTCCCAGGCGAAATTCCCCCGATCCTACAGAGGGGCGATGCACCTGCTAAGGAAATCCGCACCCACCATCTCTATGGTGAGCCCGACAGCCTCAGCCAGAGCATACGTGTAATGGCGACCCCAAGCTTCCCGTCGTCAGCAGCAAGGGCGCTCCACTCTTTGTTGTGGATCGGCTTCGACTTCCGGATTTTGCAAAAGACCGGGGGCTCCTCATCCACAATGTAGCACCACTCAGCGCGCCACTCTTCCAACTTTTGGTGCAAGTTGCCGGGAGGATACACCTCTTTGTTGGAAGCACGAGGGATCCATGTGATATTGCCGGAGCGGGCATCGTTCTCTACCCGAGGGTAAAAGAAATGGCAGAAGAGGGAAACATTGGGAGCTACCCCTATGAAGTTTTCGCATAGATGCGTGAAGACCGACAGAGTGGTCATCACATTCGGTGTAAAATCCAGCAGCCAAAAGTTGTAGGTCATCATCAGATCTACGAAGAAGGGAGAGAAAGGGGGAACCAGCCGGCAGTAGAAGTACGCCATGAAGAATGGGTACTTCAACGCGCTGGGCTGGGAGTCGCCAGGGATTACCATCTGCACGAGATGCCCTTTAGTGTCCCTCCCCCACATCAGTGCGTACCTGGAAACGAGGTCCCTTTCGTTCAACATAGAAGGATAGAAGATGATGCTACGCCTCCGAGCCGCCGCCAAGGCATCCTTCCTCGTGTCTGCCTCCGGACCGCCGCCTCTCCTGGTCCTCTTCGCCGGACTAAAAGGCGTAGCGGACGCTTCCTTCTTGGGCACCATGAGGAACTTGAAGGTGAACTGCGACAAGCACAAGGGGGCGACACGAGGACTCTGTGCTGCTCGGAAGAACAGACTGTGGAATCGGCAGAAGGGGGGAACTGCTCCTGGGATGAGCAGCGGTTCCGCGGGTTCCCATTTTTATAAAAGGGGGAATACGCAGAGGCTGCCTCTCCCAGTCCAGCGTTGGCGCGCCTCTCTAGGCGCGCCCCGACGGCGCCGTTCCAAAACAACCTCCCCCACATTCCGCACTTAATGCACGTCATGGATGAGATGGTGAAAACCATCATTACAACCGCAGTCAAGATCGGGCTACGCGCATGTGCACTGTTTTTGGCCTAGCCCAACTACGTCATGGACTCCGGTATGGCCTAGGCCCGGGGGCTCCTGTCGGTGCACTAAAGAATGGGCCCTTTAGCGCCCTGACTCGTGCACAGGCGGTAGCCACCTTCGGCTCGGCAAGCCCTGCCGGGCGACACTCCATCCAGTAGCGCACTACACCATAAAGGATGAGCCATCGGAAAGCCTTCTTGCCAGTGAAGAAGACTCAGCGCACGGAAAGGTTCCACTACCACACCCCCGCTCCACCTCATCGAGCCGGTCGTTGCCATCAATGAGGTGTTGAGCAGGCAGGGTATTAGGTAGGCCCTGTCAGGGCGCATGACAACTCCAGGAAATTACAGTAGCTTTAATGACACCCGTCCGGACAGCGTGTCAGGATAATAAGAGGTAGCTGGGCGAACGACACAGAAAGAGAGGCAATTCTTGTTGGGGAGCATCGCCAGCGTGACACCACACGGCGCATTTAATGCGCCTGTCCTAAGCTGTCAGGGTTAGGTATTTCCCACTACCATAGACACTATTTACCCTGGTGTATTTTACCATTTTAGCCATTGTGGTAACCCCTTGCATCTATAAAAGGAGGGAAATGGCTACCTTTACAAAGGTCGAAACGTTGTTCAATTGCCTGTGTAGCAACATTATCGAGCGTCTTGCCAGGAGACCTTGCTCCGTGTAACTTGAACACATACATCCAATCATAGACATACATGATGTAGGGTTTTACGCTTCCGAGGGTTTTACGCTTCCGAGCGGCCCGAACCTGTCTAAACCCTAATCGCGACTGAGTTGGTGTTGCTCTTTGCTGACGTGGATCCCCACAGTAGAACCGCAAAAGGGGCCTCGATGGTCCCATAGATGGTCGTACCCCGACACCTGGCTCGCATGTTCGTCACCAAGGTACTCTTCATCATATCCTATTATTTCATACATGGCCAATTAAATAACCAGGGACAAGCCGATGAGTACTTTTGAATGTACTCGCAAGCAACCCATGTTTGGAACAAGGTATTCATGCATGGTTTATCACTAGGCAGGTAGTTTTTTAGAAAGATAACTTTGAGTGCAATATTACTTCCTGCCATTTATAAAAATTATGCGTCAACAGGTCGTAGATATCCGTATGAACAGGTTACAGATCTCAATACAAATAGAGTATCTCAACTCTAGTTTCATCATCTCATCAAGTCATCTGACTTAGCCGAAGTATCTCTTTTGTGACACACACACCAAGTTTTTTTGTGAAAACATCTGGACATAGTTTAAGCAGGACCACCCAACTGTTCTTGACTGTGGACATGGCTATTCCAATAGTTTTACACTCTGCAGAGGTTGCACACTTTACCCACAAGACTCGGGGAACTTCCGTGTCATCCACCACTCGCGGTATAATACATACCCGAGGTAAGCACCCGGACAATGTCTTTTCCTTGACGACACTAAACAAAGAGTCCACTCATTGGTACACATCCCTCATGATGTACATCCAAAGTACCATCCAAGAGGGGACACAACGGTGTCTATAAAAACTGCCATAGTCACCCGTCCAGACAGGACCCCGTATCGAGAGAGTGACTCGTCTCTCCCGCCACTAGTAATGCGGGCCCTCTGGTAGCATCGACCAAGGTAATCAACAAAGCCCCGTACCATAAGGGGTATCGTGGTCGTACATGTAAGGTTGCGACGATCAGCAAATCTTAAATCTAATCCGTTTTCGAAACCACACACACGAGTTGCCTCGGTACACCACTTCTTTCTCAAGCGGTTACCTAGCTCATCCACATCTCCCCCGGGCACCCAATGGGGTGTTCGTAAAGTCTTTGGTAATACATTTTGCCTTCCATCTCATGCATATCCCATCCACTCTTGCATAGCAACTACTTGCGCCTAACTACTTCCCACCCGAATAACCCTCATCGGAAGGTAGGGTCATGCACAATGCAAGTGTAAACGAGAAATGCATCGGAGATAACCCAACAAGGTGGTCACCACATCGCCATGCTTTTTCATGCAACAAGTAAAGTGCTAAAATCCCATGCATGAAGTAGTTTCATAACAATGGTCAAAGGGCTACTTTCCTTGCTCAGCAAAGTCTTCGAGGTCTTCACAAGCTTCTGGTCCTTCTCCAAATATTCCGCCTACTTCGTCAACTAACGTCGGAAACAACCACAATAAGCACACAACAAGGAAAAGAAAATAAAAGTGTTCTAAAATAGGAATTTTATTTTTCTTGGACACCTCGGGTCATAAGTAAAATACCTAAAGTGGTACTACTAGATTTGGATCAATAAGTATTTTTATATTGCTCAACAAGGTGGAAATGAAGGGATTGTTGATCCTATAGGAAGTCTATAGAAGACATTTTTATAAAAATGAGTGAATGCACCCATTAAATTAGGCATGAATTTAGAAATATTTAGGAACTAATTTCACTGGATTTGGAGATGGCTTGAATTTTCTAGGATTTTTCTAAGGTGGAATAAGTGGGGAGGGGTACTATTTAATAGATCCAACGGGAATGAAGCTTGGGAAAAATGTTAATCATAGCTAGATAAATAGGGCATCATATAAATAGCATATAGAAATTCGAATCATCTCATTTGGAGCTAGAATGAATGCATTAGAGATTTTGGAAAGTTGCTTTGAATAGTTCAAATTTGAATTTAAATTTGAACAGTACAGAAAAGTTTAGAGGAATAACGTGCAAGCTAGAGTTTTGGATAGTGTATGATTTTTGGAGTCTCTAGGAATTTAAATCATCAAATCTAGAGCTCATATGAATTTTGTAAGATTTAGTTTGTCTCTCTGGAAAATAGAAAAAGGGAAAGAAATCTACCTAACGGGCCAAACCAGTGGGCCGCACAGGGGCGGAGCAACTACTGGGCCGACCCAGCAGCTCAGCCGCGTGGGAGGCCAGGGTGACGTCGTAGGCGTATTCCTCAGGGATACGCCTCCTGAGCAGGGAGGTGGAATCGGGAGGAGGCGCCTCCACTTAAGCGTCGGGCCCGACCTACAGGCCACTTATAGGCGGGGCCCGCCTGTCTCATTCTTCTCCTTCCTCACGCACTTGTGCACAGTTGAGGAGAAAGGGCGGCCTCGACAGCGATTGCCGGCGACTCTGGCCACCGATCGAGACGTAGGGCCTACCGGAGTGCTCAGGGGGGCGAGGCGGTCCTCCTCATGCCCATCATAGTCGCCGGGGGGGGCACTCAGCTAAGTGGAGACCGGTGACAGGTGGCCACGGAATCGGTGTCCCGGCCACCGAGAGGAGAGAATGAAGCGTCGGGGAGGTGTGTGGTGGTTCTAGAGATGCTCTAATGAACCTGAAAGGGAGAAAGAGAGACCATGGGGCTCAAATTTGAGAAGATACCGAGGCAATGCCGTCCGTGGGAAGAGGGAGAGGGCCAGGGAGGAGCCGGGAGTTGTTCGGGAGGTAGCTAGAAGGGAGTGGAGAGATCTAGGTGCGTTCGGGGGTCTCGGGGAGAGGTAGAAGTAGGCGAGCTCCGGAGTATCGTGGGTGGCGTCTACGGCCACGGTCCGGGCGACGCTAGAGACCAAAATTGGGCTCCGGATCATGTCTATTGGCTTCGTGGGTGTGGTCTTGTGGGGACCCCGACTCATAAGTCGTGATCACCGAATGCACGTGTACAGTGATCCGAGAGATCAATGCTCACTGAACACACAGAAGCTAAATAACAAGAGTCTTACATCCATAGTTAGCGTCTTACACAAATAAAGACCATGAAGGTCAAGTCTTACATAGATAGGGCCAGGAAAGGCCAAATAGCAAACACAACTAGCAGCGGAAATCTTGATCGAAAGCGTAGACCCATGCCATCTGCCTTAACCCTACAGGCATTCTGACTGGGAAGCGTCCAAGTTCGCATGTTCGTCACCAACGAACTCTTCACCGTATTCCTGCTCTTCCATGCCTAGCCAATTAAATAACCAGTGGCAAGCCAATGAGTACTTTGAATGTACTCGCAAGCAACACATGTTTTAGAACAAGGTATAACAATGCATGATTTAGCACTAAGTAGGTAAGTTTTGCGGAAAGCTAATTTTGAGTGCAATGCCATGTTCAAAATAATTTGTGATAGCATGCATCAACAAGTAGCAGGTATATGCATGAACAGGTTATAGATATCATCATAAGCAGGGGATGAACATCTCATGTTCAGTCATCATGTCAAGTCATCCGACTTAGCTCAAGTATCATCTTTGTTATCCACACACTCACACAATGTTTGTGAAAACACTGGACGTAGTTTAAGCAGCACCACCCAACTGTCCTTGACCGTGGACACGGCTATTCGACTAGTTTTACACTCTGCAGAGGTTGCACACTTTACCCACAAGACTCGGGGAACTTCCGTGTCATCCACGACTCGTGGTATATTACATACCCGAGGTAAGCACCCGAACAATGCCTTTCACCGGATGATACTAAACAAAGAGTCCACCCGTTGGTCCGTGTCTTCATGATGTACAAACACGAGCATCGCTCCACATAGTACCATCCATGAAGGAACACAACAGTGTGCCCAGTGCCTGTGAAGATAGTGCATGGTCGCCCTACCAGGCACGACCCCGTATCGAGAGAGTAACTCATACCCTCCCGCCACTAGTAATGCGGGCTCCCTTCTGGTACCCATCAAAGTAATTAACAAAGCCCCGTCCCATAAGGGGTATGGTGGTTGTGCATGTAAGGTTGGGAGGGTCGACAAATCTTAAATATAATCCGTTTTTGAAAACCCACACACTCACTTGCTCTGGTACACCACTTCTTTATCAAGTGGTTACCTAGCTAATCATCATCTCCCTCGGGCATTAGTGGCACCCGACGGGGTTTTCAAAAAGTCTTTGAAAATACTTTTGTTTCCATCACCATGCATATCCCCATCCCATTTGCGTAGCATCTACTAAGCTTCCTATCTACTCCCACCCGCACAACCCTCATAAGGAGGTAGGGTCATGCACGATGCAAGTATCAACCGTAAAAGTATCGGAAGCATCCCACCGAAGTGGTCACCACATCATCATGATCAATATAACGAAATAAAGTGCTATATGACATGCATGAAAATGGTTTCATAACATGGTCAAAGGGCTGCTTGCCTGGCTCAACAAAGTCTTCGAGGTATTCAAAGTCTTTGGGTTCAACTCCCTTGTCAACAGCGTAATCTATCGTCGCGATAATAACGGCCATAATAAGAATAACAAGAAAAACAGAGCACAGACTCCACTTCTAAAATGTTACCCTATTCTGTAAAATACTACAATAGAAGCTAAAAATATTTGTCTAAGGTTTTGTAGTGAAAAAGATTTTGAAAATTATTTTAACAGAGGCTTAAAATTATTTAAAACTAGGTTTTCAATAAAATCACTACATAAAACATTTTCAAAAAATTACACAAGTGGCACTGATAAATACTACAGAATATTCTAAGATTTTAGGTGGAAGAATTATTGGATTTGGAGGAATATTGGGATTTGTGGGATTTTTGCAAGTTTACTGAAAAAGAAAAAGGGAAAGGTTACTGTCTCTGTGGGCCAAAATGGGCTCAACAGAGCTGGCCCAGAGGGAATCAGCCCGCGCCAGGTGGCCACGTCGATGGCGTCAAGGCGAAATGCGCCTTCGGCCGACATAGCGCGCGCTCGCCTACGTGTTCAAACCTGACCGCTGGGCCCCAGCGGTTAGCGTGGGAGAGGGGGAAAGGGAGGATGACAGGCGGGGCCCGCCCGGGTTGGTCTTCAACCTCCAGACAGGGGAGGGGGAGAGCTTACCGGCGGCGAGATGGGGCACGGACGGGCTTGGCGATGGCGGGATTGGGACCAGCATGGACCCGCCGTTCGGTTGGGGGTCAAAGGGAGTGCCGGCGTGGCCTGAGTCACCGATGGCGAGAAGACCGGGCGGAGGAGCTTTGGCTCGAGCTTGATGCACTCGCTTTGGGCTGCAATGGGCGTGGGGAAGAGGGGGAAAAGGGTTAATGCACTGCCGCGATTCCAGATCGACGGAGAGGAGTGGCTAACTGAGCTCTCACCGTCCGGGCGCCGGCGACCAGTGGCGGCAACGACCGGCTCGATCCCGAGAACTGGATGCAGCGAAGGAAGCGCAGTTGCTTCCGGGGTTTGATTGAGAGGGAGAAGGGGCGTTCAGAGGAGAATGGGAGGTCGGGGGTGGCCTTATATAGGCAGGCCATGGTGCACCATGAGCTAAGCTCACGGGTGCTCGCGGGATCGGTCCTAGGGACCATTGGAAGGGGTCAGGACGGGTCAGCGATGCTTGTGGGGTTCGTCCAGGGGCGAGGGAGGTGAGAGGGTGAGCGGAGCGAGCTCGAGGCGGGTCCCCCGCGTGGACAGGGAGTAGCGGAGCTCCGCGGCGCTCGGGCACACGTGACTTGGGGCGCCGGAGAGAGAAGGAGGAGGGGGCCGACATTTTGGATGATTGCAGATGTCGAGGGCATCTCGGGGGACAGCTTCCCCCATCCCAATGTTGTTGGGGGGCCTCGGGATGCTCCTGCTATAGTGCGGACATGCACTGTAGAGCGCTCCAGAGAATGTCTTTGGCATGCCATGGCATGCTTGCGTGCTCTGGACGCGTCCCTACATGTCCCTTAGGCTGGGTGATCTGTAGATGCTCTAGGAGCTAGAGGGGGCTAGGGGGAAAGGAATGGAGTGGGGGAGAGGTAAATTGGGTGCTGATCTTGTTGTCCAGGGGGTAAAATGAGGGCCTTATCCACCCCAATCATTGAACCAGGGCTAGAGATTGAAATTGGGGGTAGAGGGGGAATACAAGGGACTGTGGTAAAAGTTTGAACTCAAGGAGAATGATGGAAGGGGGTTAAACAGGGTTTTTACTAAACTGTCAGTAGGTGTTTGATGAATTTTTGGGCAAGCAAATGGAGTTTGCTTGTCATGATATTTAACAAGATGAAAATGTAGGTAAAATTAGAGTGGATCACCAAGTTTGAGATGGTTTGAAGAAAGTTCACAATGTAAACTTGGTAAACCCTAGAAATCAACAGAATCATATTTCTGTAGATCTAGGCATGCTAAACTATTCTCCTAAATGCACCACTTGGTGTAGTAGCATTACTTGGGGATTAGAACATGTCCACAAAGTTTGGGGGCAATAGGAGAAACTTCACAATGTAAAGTTGTTCAAATTTGATTATGGATAGGGAGGGTTTTGTGATATTTTTGTGTATCAAATAAATTGGGATTGGGAGGAAACTTTGCAAGATCATCACATATAGCATGTGTGACTTGCTGGGATTTCCCTGGATTTTATTGAGTATATTTCTTATAGAAATATTTCAATTGCTTGATTTAAGCAGAAAGGGTTTTGGAGGGTTTTGCCAATTATGTTGAACATGATCATGTGTTGAAACTTATATATATGGAAAATATATGTCCACTGAGTTTCCCTGAATTTTCTCAAATATTTTTAAAGCATTTAAATAATTTTTCCCTATGAAAAACCATTTCGGGCCTAAAGAAAAAGCCTTTAAATAAAATAGTAAAATAATCTTTAAAAATAATATTTGGTGGTTTTGGGAAGTCATATATATAGTGAGTTTCAAATAAAGCCTTTGGTGTAAAATATTCCACCCTATTTGAGGACTTGTAGTACAAACCATAATTCAGGGGTTTTTGAAAACCTAATTTGAATAAATCCTTTTTGGCCAAAATAAATTTTGATAAAAATAGTTTTAGGTACTATACACATGGTATGATCATTGGGTAAGAAGTTTGGATCACGGAAGATGAGTATGGAGTGGAGTAGAATCTATGAGTGCCAAACACAATCAACCAAGCAAGCAAGCATCAAACAAATCAAACAAGCTCATGCACTCAAAAGTTTTAATTGGTTTCAAATTTTGTAAAACCATAGCATAGCAAAGTGATACAAACACAGGGTCTGACAGGTCTACGACCAGGAGAGAGAGAAGGGAGCATCTAGGGGAGTCATAGGCTTGCGCGTGTGAGCACGCCCATTGGAGCGCTCGCGCGGCCATAGCACGTGTGCGAGGGAGGTCAGAGGAGGGAGAGAGAGGAGGGGGACAGGTGCGTGGTGTGTCGTGAACGTCGAGGGGCCTCGACTGGCGCGCGGGGGAGGTCCGAGGTGGCCGGGGGCGTGGCGTCAATACTCGGGTGCACTACAGCGCTCTTCAAAGCGGGTTTTTGGCCGGCATGGGCGTGTCTGCACGCGCCTTGGCACGCCCACTTGCATCCACTAGCTGTAGGGGAGTTAACTATTAGCAAAGGCCCATGGATGCTTTGGATGCTGGCTAGGAGGAGGGGAAGCTGAGAGAGAGAGGAGAAGTGGTTGTTCGGAGAGGGAAAGAAGGATTCTCACCCCCTCAATCATGGAGCCTGGGCTGGGGGAATTTATTGGAGGTAGCTGGTGACCAGGAGGGGCTGTGGTAAAAAGTAGGGGCCAAGGAGAATACTTCTAGTGCTTCAATCATTGATTCCAAAAATGAACCAGAAGGTGTTTGATGCTTATTTGAGCTAGGTAACTTGGACTCCTAGCCATGAAACTTCACAGGATGGAGAAACAGGATCAAATGAACTTGCGCACAAATTTTGAGCCCATTTGCATAAAGTGTCGAATGCAACTTTGGCAAACCCTAGAAATGGGCAGAAACTGTTTTGGGTAGATCTAACCAGGCCAATCTATTCTCCTTGATGCACAACTTGGTGTAGAAGCATCATTAGAGAATTATAACATGTCCACAAAAATTGAGATCCATTGGAGACACTTGGCAGTGTAAAGTTGATCAAATTTGAATATGGACAGAGAGGGTTTTGGGGCACTTTTGTGAACCAAAACTATTTTGATTGAGATGAAACTTGGCAAGATCATCACATAAGGCATATGTGACTAGAATTTTAATGAATTTATTTGACAATATTTCTTATAGAAATATTTCAAATACTTGAAATATACAGAAAGTGCATTGGATAGTTTTGTCCAATATTTTGAACATGGCCATGTGTTGAAACTCATATATATGGGCAATATATGTCTACTGAGTTTTCCTAAATTTTCTCAAATATTTTTGAAACATAAAAATATTTTTCCCTATAAAAGACCATTTATGGCCTCAGAAAAAGGCATTTAAATAAAATACAAAAACAACTTTTAAAATAATATCTTTGTGGTTTTGGGAAGTTTTATAGATAATAGGTTCCAAATAAAACCTTTGGGACAAAACACTTTCCCTCATTTGAGGACTTGTAGTGCAAACCACAATTCAGGGGGTTTTTAAAAACCTAAATCAAATAAATACTATTTGGCCAAAATAAGTTTGTATAAAAATAGTTTTTGATCCTATACACATGGCATGGTCATTGGGCAAAGAATTGGATCAAGGAGATGAGTTTTGAGAGTAGGAGGGACTTTAGGATTTAAATCACATACAAGCAAACAAGAAATAGCAAACAAGTCAAGCATCACAAGCACACAAAAAGTTTTTTTTGTCCCAATTTGTAAGCTTTGTTAACACAGTCACGTGTGGCAAAACACAGGGTGTGACAGACCTACTCCCCTTACAAGAATCTCGTCCCCGAGATTCCTAGGCTCGGCGTTGAAGAGATACAGAAATCCGGGTTTGAGGTAGTCGTCATGTTCCCATGTTGCATCTTCTTTAGTGTGGTTGCTCCACTAGATCTTGAAGTGCTTGATATGGTTTAGAGTGTGGTTCTTGGCTTCGTCTGAGGGGTGAACGGGGTTCTCGTTATAAGTTAGGTCTGACTATAGGTCAAGGTCTTGATGAACGAGGTTCGGGAAAGGTCCAGTTTGCCTGCGTATTTCCAAGGTTGGATCACGTGAAAAAGTCTTGAGCCTAAGTGCTGGCCCTGGGTCACCCATGCTGGTTACCGACATCATAATGTTTTGCGTTAGTCTAGAAGGGTCAAGGTCGTGGTGTAACCTTCCGTTGGCGGGGAATTGTTGACTTTGTTAAAGTAGATGATCTTCAGTCGCGTGTGGTCTCCTTCCTTGTGAGTGTTGAAGCTCTTCTATGCAGGCTCCTTGTCGATATCTTCCGCTTGGCTAAGTTGTCCAGGTGTGTTCTTCAGTTATCCTTGGTCATTTGTCTTCTTAGTCACGGACGCACACTCTCAGCGTGTCTTCCAGTGTTTGGTTTACCTGTCTCTTCGTACCCACTTGTGGCAAAGGTTTGGATTGAGCCTGGTCCCTAAGGCTAAACCTAGATATTTGGTAAGAGGAATGGGTTCTTCCATCTGGGGATGTTTTGAGGGGTTCTAAATGAATCGACTATCCAAAAGTATAGAACAACCATCTAGTCCCCAAGGTCTAAGGTTTGGACAAGTGGGGAGGACTACCTTTGGCAGGTGGTTCACCATGACCCAGTCGTGTCGCATCCTCTATTGGACTGGAAAAGGCTAGTGATGGAGTTATCACAATCGTTCTACTCCGTTCCAGGTCCTGAAGAGAGTAGGGATGTCCTGCTCAACTTACTCCATCCAGCTGGTGGAGTGAGGGGTGCTATCAAATTCTCAGTTCCTTCCTAGTCAGGAACTGATAGGTGACCTTTCAAACAAGGGGCTCTTTAATCTCTCTTGATGTCCAAGGGCTTCATCGTGCTTGAATGTCGGTGCTTCTTTACATAGTCTACTTAAGGTAGCTGTCATGGGAGCGGCGGTTGACTTCTCCTGCTTCTTCTTCTTCGTCATGGTTTCCCAACCGTAATGGTTCTTCATCTTGCTTGGGGTAAGAATGTCTTCTGTTGCAAGGAGCGTACTCCAAGGAGTCCAACTTTTTGAGGTAAAACCTTACACTTGAGGAACTTGGAAATCGGCGCCTTTGGGGCTTGTCCGAAGTAGGACTAGGGTGTTCCTCACTCTCCTTGGACAAATAAGTATGTCATCCATGAGGAGAATAACGTACTCCTCCAAGTATCACATAAACACATTACTCATGGAGTATGTGAGAGGAGCAGCATAGGATAATTTAAAAAGGGATTAACGGTATAACCATTAACCATGAGGTGCAGACGGTGTGGTCTTTGGTAAGTCTCGGGAATGGTTTTAGACTAACGGCATCTTAATTCATCTTGCTCTCTCTCTCTCTCTCTTTCTCTCGCTCTCTCTTTCGACAGAGAGAGAGAGAGAGAGAGAGGGAGAGAGAGGGGGAGATAGAGAGAGAGATCGGGAACCAATCTTTAGCCAGTTAGTCATAAACTTCCGGAGGGTGGGATTTGTTTCTGGTGGTTACTTGTCCAGTGGTTTGTGGTCTTTCGCAATCTAGCTCTTCGTGCCCACCTTCCTTACAGACAGGATTGGTGATGGTCAAGGTGGAGTATTGATCCAAGTCTTTCGACTTAGAGCCAAGGTCCACGATCATAATTTGACCCCGCTATGGCTCGGTAAAGCTTAGGGGTTTTAGGGATCTTAGGACGTGAGTGAACATTTACCATCTTATCCTTGAGCATAATTCTTAGATGCCAATAATCCAACCTATCATCCCAAACAAAATCTTCTTATGCCACCAAAACATGACTCTACGTAAGTCATCTCCAAATATCACTCATGCTATCCATATCCTCGTGACTCTCGAGAGAAGGACTAAACAAAATCACATATGTCAACTATAACCATCTCACATGCACCCCTATGTAAAAAATCCTCGGGTGGAGCATTCAAGTTGCTAAGCTTGAATAAAACACGACAAATCCAAGTGTTCAGCTAATCTATCGAAGGTCCAAGGTACTGCATCTCCATGCTGAGGAAACACATAATATACCAATCCAAGATCTTGTTTCCTTCCTATGAATTTAATTCCTTGGTCTACTAATCCTAGCACATGATTTATTACCTCTACAAATCCAATATCGATGGAGTTCCACATAATCTTCTAGAGTTCCTATAATCCCCAAATCCTTGGAAGGACTATATTATCACAGTAGATCCGATAATTTCCACTACCGTGGTCATGTAAATTCCAATGATAAGTGCATATAGATCCTCAAAGAGATAATTGGTTTTATGCCCCTAGTTGGGTCACACTCGGCTGGTTTACCCCTAGTTTCCGAAAACACGTGTTCCTGCCCAAACCACTTTGCTCATCTTATGTATTTGCCCTTTGACCGTTTTACTGTCATTTTGAAAACTTCATAACAAATTCATACTAACTCAGAAAAATGTAAATAAGATATCAAAATTTCCAGACAAACATCACCTATATGTGCATGACATTTGTATTCATGACAAAAGTGTTGGAAAGCCACCATCTCAGTTTTAGCTCATATAGGTGATCGGGACTTTCCAACACTTTTGTCATTAATGAAAATGACATGCACATATAGGTGTTGTTCGTCTGAACATTTTGATATCTTATTTGCATTTTTTTGAGCTAGTATGAATTTGTTATGAAGTTTTTAAAATGATGGTCAAACGGTCAATGGGCAAAATCATAAGACTAGCAGAGTGGTTTGGGCATGAACGCGTGTTTTAAGAAATTAGGGGTAAACCAGCCGAGTGTGACCCAACTAGGGGTAGAAAACTATTTATCCCATCCTCAAATCCACTCTGACAACAATCCAATATTCCTAGTTCATCTACCTACATAAAAGTCTCATGATCCACCAAATATTCCCAGTTACTTCCTCAAGATATCTATTATAGCCATATCAAATCATTTTCTACTAATCATATACCCTTAGAAAGATCTTTCCTATGGCATCACGGTTCTGGTGCTAGCTTAATAATGAAATGTGTTTGTTCACTATGATCACTAGATCCATAATGAGCCCAGTATTAAGCAAAGGTTACCGAAGCTTAATGGTTCTCTTGCAAATCCATTGGTTAAGCACAGGGTTAGGGGTTCGAGCTGGGGTAGCTTGAGAGGTTTGGCTAGTTTAGGGGAGGGTTTCCAATATTGAGGGAGAGGCATAACCCTACGGGGTTTCATCTGGTCGGATTGGTTGTCACAAAAGTCTTCGGTGCTAGTTGTTTGTCGAGGTGGAACCCTTGGCGCATCTTGTCTTGCTGGTCTTCAGTTGATGAGAAAGGTGAGGGGGAAAATTGGCATAGAGGGGGGGCTAAAGGGGGTGGTATGGTGCAAGTGAAATCAAACAAGTGTCGAAAGGGCCAAACACAAACATTAAGATAAGGTAGGTGATATAGTCACGTACTCATTGCCTAGGGCAAAACTGTGACTTATATCAAAACACAAACAAATAAAAATGAGCAACACACAATATTGTTCCACTTGGACCACCCCACGGACTGGACTTCGCATAGGGGATACACGACTCATCCTACCCTAGGGGTTCTCAGACTCAGTAGTCATGCTTTGCTTCGTGTCTCGGAGAGAAGGGTGTTAAATCTTCTAGGTCTTCCTCGGGTGTTGCTACGTATCTTGTAGTTGTCCGTCAAAACTATCCGGTTTGAGCCTAAATAATTCTTGATAACTTCTCATCTGGTGAGCTGACGGGGTGAAGGTGGTTGCTCGTGGCTGCCATTGTCTCCGTCTTCTGTCGTCTTCTTAATCATGATGATCCCTTTTGCCTTCTAAGGCGTCTAGGGTTCTAGGTAGGCAATCCTTTATGCAATGACATTAACAAGGCATGCTATAGGTCCAACATGTCGGTTACGTTGAGGACAACATCGACATCAAGAGCGGGGGATGAAGAGAACCGTTTTCTTGCTCACTATGGTGAGGCAGACCAATTGGCGAGGTTCTCATCCACCGGTGGTTGCCGATACAACAATGGTAAGGATAGGGTTGCTCTATTATTAATGTATATCATGATCTTGCATATCTTGCGCCCTGATGATTTTAGGCCAAGGTTGCATAATCCTGGGGTAGTGTCGAGGGTGTCACCATCTTCCAAGTCTTTATGTCCTCATACCTCGAGAAGGTATCACATTTTGGTGTCGTCTTGTCCTGGTGTCGCCAACCTTGTGTTCAAAAGATGTGGGCGAATGTTTGGCAAGGTGGCTTCCTTCCAGGTTAACCACGAGGACAACAATGAATCCGGTGGCCAGGCGCATACGGGTGCTAACGACCATTTGCAAAGTTTTGAAAAGCAGATGAGGAAAGCCAAGAGAAAGATGGTGGAAGTGGTAAGGCAAAATTCTTTGGTTTCTTCAAAATCTTAGAAGAGGTGAGAAATATAGAGGTTTTTGCAAGTGGTCTGAATGGTCTGGAAAAATAGTTTTGTCCTAACTAACATCCATGCTAACTAAGGCTTCCTTAAGTCACGATCGCTCTGATACCAGCTCTGTGGAGATCCCGACTCATAAGTCGAAGTCACCGAATGCACGTGTACAATGATCCCAGAGATCAACGCTCACTAAACACAGAAACTGAATAACAAGAGTCTTACATCCATTAGTTACCGTATTACTCAAATATGACCTTTATGGCCAAGTCTTCACAAACTCGCTGCGGAAATCTTCAATGATAGCGTGGACCCATGCCATCTGCCTTAACCCTATAGGCATTCTAACTGGGAAGCGTCCTAGCTCGCATGTTTGTCACCAAGGTACTCTTCATCATATCTTGTTCTTGCATACCTGGCAAATTAAATAACCAGGGACAAGCCAATGAGTACTTTTGAATGTACTCGCAAGCAACCCATGTTTGGAACAAGGTATTCAAGCATGGTTTATCACTAGGCAGGTAGTTTTGCCGAAAGCTAATTTTGTGTGCAATATTATGTCCTACCATTTATAAAAATTATGCATCAACAGGTCGTAGATATCCGTATGAATAGGTCACACATATCAATATAAACAGAGTATTTGTAACAGACCAAGACCGATTTCGTTCCAAGATTGTGATTTTATTGTTTGCTCTTTGTTATTTTTGCATTGCATCATTTCATCATGCCATCATGTCATTAAGTTTTAAAACTCAACTAAATAAATTGTATGGATTTTGATCCATTTAAATTGAGGGAAAGTCGCATGGTGTTTTCTCTTTAAACATATACAATATCCTCCCAATACTTAGGGAGTTAAAATAAATATTCCATTAGTTTGGATCAACCAAAACACACTTGCAATTTAAATTCCTTTTGACTTCCAATATTTTAAATCCATGTTATTTTCTTCGTTGACTCCTTTTCAATTTGTGACACATGGAAATATGTCAAAGTGGCCATATCTCAATTTTTCTAGCTCATTCGAAAATTATTTGGCCCTTCAAATATTCTCCTCCCTTTCTCCCATTTTTTGCCTTCTTCTATTTTATGATTTGGAAAATGGAGTAAGCAATCCGTTTCTCTCTCTCTTCGAAACAGGCCAACCCATCTCACCCCAATCCAGCCCAAGGCCCGACCGACCTCTCCTCTCACCCCCAGCCAATCGAAACCCTAGCCCACTCCCGATCCACCCACTCACACCCTCGGTCGCCTCCTGTTGGTATACTAAAGAACGTGGTCCTTAGTACCCTGACTAGTGCACCAGACAACCATGACCTCCAGACCGACAGGACCCTGCCGAGCTGGATCTGGATGCTAAGCCTTTCGTACAAGGGAAAGAGCTAACCGGCAAGCCTTCCTTGTCGGGGGTCCGGGCGACAGCACACCCGCCAATGTCTCCACCCGCCAAGACTTCGCTCCACGTAGCTGGGTTGCCTGTCTACATCGGCCTGGTGTCGAGCGGGCAGTCGGGTAGGTGAGGCTGGTCGGGGCGCGTGGCTGCTTCCCTGGGTTACAACAGAGCTTTAGTGACACCCGTCCCATGGTGTGGCGAAACAATAAGAGGTAGCTAGGCGAACAACACATAAGGAGAGGCAATCCTTGCCGGGAGACGTCGCCAGCGTGCCACCTCACGGTGCATTCAATGCGTGTGTCCTAATCCGTCAGAGTTTGATATTTCCCACTACTGCAATTCCCAGTGGTTTTGGGAGGTAGATATACATTGTTTTATATGTGAAAAGACCATTTTAGCCACTGTGGTGACCCCTTGAGTTATAAAAGGAGGCCCCTGGCTACATTTAGAAAGGTTGACTCTTTGATCATTTCACACGCGTAGCGACGCTCCCAAAACATCCTTGCCGGGCTGCAACGCCACTGTACTGTGAACTCGAATAACACACACCACACATGACGTAGGGTATTACGCACCGGCAGCCTGAACCTGTCTAAACCCTCAAACGTCCAGTGTCTGGATATGTTCTTTGCGCCAAAGGATGCCCTCTCCCGTACCATGAAAGGGGCCTTGCCGGCCCCATAGATCGTCGTACAACGACATCTTTGGCGCGCCAGGTAGGGGGTTCCTGTGCATGAACCTTCTTCGACCCCTGCGCGTCGTCGCCGACAGCTTCTTCGATGCCCATGCCTCCCAAAGAGGCTAGTGCCCAGGGACGCCCGCCCCGTCCACGTCCAAGCTACCTTCACAGGTGGTGGCCGACGACGTGGACGGGGGAAGCCCCCACAATCGCCATGCCGGTGAATGCAAAAACAACACTGTGTAGAGCTCCGCGAGCCGCGACCCGGACCCCGTCGTCATGGAGATGCACCATGCGCCCGCGTTGACCGGGGCCAGCACAGCAGACGCGGCGGCTGCAGCGACAGCTACAGCAGCGGCGGCGGCAAAAGGACCCCCACCGTAGCCTTCTCATGACCACCGCAACCAACGCCCCTAGGGTGGCGACCCTGGGCGGCACGCGGACAAGACTCCTGCGCGTCCATCTCAGGACACGCATGGCCAAGCTCAACAACAACCTCCTGGGGGAACGAGCCTCGTGCGACGTCTTAGGGAGACGCTCCTGCTAGCGCCGCTAGGAGTAACAACGCCACCCACGCCTCACACCGCTCCATGCCCAAGACTACGGAGGAAGCTCTGGCGCAGGCCTAGCTATTGCTAAACTTTCTGCCTGTGCCAGAGAAAATGGAAGACTGGAGAGCTACGATCCAGAGCCTGCTGAGCTTCGCGAACCACGACAGACCGGAGGGAGCAGGCCCGTCGGCCGCCCGCCAAGCGGCTCCTGGGTCTGCCACCACCGGACGTGACGCTGGCAGGGCACACACGGTGCAGTCTCCCCCTCAGCAGCAACATACCCGCCGGACCGACGTGCAAGATGATGTATCATACACCTCGATGGACCCACGGATGAACAAGGACCAACGCCGGGACTTGAAGGACAGGTGCAAGGTGGACGCCCACACCACCATTGAGAGGCGGTGTCAGAAGCGCCAGCAGTCCGGTGGGCGTGCGGACCCAGATGTTGATGCGCCCACGCCAGGGGTACCCGACAGCCTTGCCTTACGAGGTGGGCTGCTTGGCGTTCACCCATGAGCTACAGCATGTCTACTGGCCCTCTAGCAGAACCTTCAAGCCTGAGTTGCCCGATAAGTACGACGACATGATTAGCCCTTCTGAGTTCCTCGGTTTCTACACCATTGTTGTACAGGCCGCCAGGAGATGCGACAAGAAAATTCTAGCCAACTACTTTCCATTGGCACTCAAGCCCAATGTGAGGAGTTGGTTGATGAACTTGCCGGAGGGGTCCATTTCCTCTTGGGCAGATATGTGCAACCAGTTCATTGGCGCATACCATGGAGGCCACAAGCTTCCAGGGCAGCCCATCGATTTGCATGTGATTCCTTAGAGAGACGGTGAGACCCTCCGCAAATACATCCAAAGGTTCAGCCGCGTGCATCACAACATGCCAGACGTCCACCCAGCCGCGGTGATCGCTGCATTCCATATGAACGTACGCAATCGCCGGATGCGCGAGGATATGGGCATCAACAAGGTGCGGGATGTCGCCGAGCTCTATGCCCTGGCCGTCAAGTGCAAATGGGCTGAAGAGGGAAGAAGGCTCCCAAGAGAGGACGCCAGCGCGGAAGTCGAGTCGGACGACGATGAAGATGCGTTGGCCTCCAAGAAAAATGGCCAGAAGCGCAACAGAAAGCGCAAAGGAAAGGTGGTGATGGCTGTCGAGGGAAATGGCAACTCCGAATCCGGCTACAAGGCCAAGTCCGAGGGGTCAGGCAAGAGTGTTGCCACGTGTTCCGGAGACGATGAGGCCACAGCAGGAGAGAAGACTGACAAGCCATACTGCAAGATCCACCTCACCAAGAGCCACGACATCAATGAGTGCCGCCAAGTAGAGCAGCTTGCCGAGAAGCAGAAGCAAGAGTACAAAAGGCGGGACAAGGAGAAGGGCCAAGATGGTGCAGGTGGTTCTGGCAAGAAAAGCAGCGGCAGCCATGGTGGCCGCCGCAGCAAGGCCAATCAGCGCAAAGAGAAACCTGCTAGAGGCCGAGACAAGAAGTCTGACGATGAAGACGATGATGACGATGGAGATGAAGAAGAATTGGTAGGCCAGGAATTCCAGAAAGCTGTTGATGCCATGTGCGTTGACGGGTGCGCATCTTTGCACTCCTCTCACCGGCAATCCAAGGAGTGGGCCCGTGAGATCAACACGACAGAACCAGCGGTAGAGGCAATAAAGCCTCTCAAGTGGTCCAACACTCCCAACATCTTCAACGCCGAGGACCACCCTGACCGCAGCACTGCCGTCGGGTGTGTGCCATTGTTGGTCTCGCCAACAATACGCAACCTCAAGGTCACAAAGATGATGGTCGATAGTGGGGCCGGGTTGAACTTGATCTCTCTTGACGTGATCAAGCAGTTGTAGATTCCTGAAACGGATCTTGAGCCGACGAGGTCCTTCCAAGGGGTCAACCCGGGAAGATCTCAGCCCAAGGGGAAGATCACTTAGCCAGTGACGTTTGGCAGCGAGGTCAACTTCAGGACCGAGAGGGTAACCTTCGACATCGCGAAGATGTCGCTGTCGTACAATGGAATCCTGGGCCGAGGGCATTGGCAAAGTTCATGGCGGCAATGGACCACGCCTACAACTCTCTCAAGATGCCAGGACCAATGAGCTTCATCACCATCCGCGCTGACAACCAGAATGCAGTCCCCTGCATTGATAAGCTCTTCCGAGAGATAGTGGCAGCATCTGCTGACGAGGCACTCGCTCCTACCGACAAAGTTCCCAGGGGGGAGAACAAGTGCAAGAGATCCATCGAGTCTCGTAAGGACTCCGGGAAGCGCATCAAGAGGTGCAGCACACCCGTCGAGGACTTACCGGAGACCTCTGCTGCCGGGAGTAAGAAGAACAAGACAGCCAAGCCCTTGTCGGGTGGAACAGGTCACTAGGAATGGCGAAAGCCGACTAGAGGCCAAGAGCGACACCCAAAATGCGAGGCACGAGTAAGTGTTAGGCGCTTTCGTACGTTCCACCGGTAAGGCACGGTTGCCGGTCCCCCCGACAACCCCTTTTGTGCAAGCGTCGCCACTAAGGCGTGTAACCCTTTTTACAAAGCCAGGCGATGATCCTATGCGTAGTCGATAAAAGCTAAGTGCTCTACAACTCTTGATCGAAGTACATATTTTGTTGTTTATTTTATGCAGGATGTTGCGGTCACTCCTTTCTTGCGTAAGGCATTTGTTGAACCGCCTAGGTTCCTGGCCTACTCCATTTACTCTTTTTCCTTTTTTCCTAAAAAGGAGAAGGACCACGCGTGCATGTCTTTCCGGGGGGAGTAGGAGCATGGACGCCTGCAAGCATGTTCAAGGACGACCGCCATGCGGCAAGGATTGCAACAAGAAAAAGAGCTAAGTCACAAGAAACTTTTCGAGAAGTTAAGGCTTTATCCTTGAACAAGGTTGACGCTTGTGTGAAAAAACCTGCACGCGAGGGACCCTTGTCGGAATTGCTTGCGCACTTTGTTGTTTTGAGTCCGCTCAACATCCCAAGTAGTCGTGGCAAGGACGATAAGGAGGCCTTGTCGGCAGCGGCATCACTGGCAAGCTGCCAAGGACCCGTCCTTTGGGCGCTCGCGGTACAAATGCGCGCACCAACAGGCGTTTCCGACAAGCGTAGGGATAAACGAAAACACACAAGTCCAGCTACGTTGAAAGGAGAAAAGTCATTTATTACGCAAGATAAAGTGCATTACAAAAAGCAAAGCCACGATGTTAATTCAAGACCATTGTATTGGACAACATGCATCGCGGGAAAGGGAGCTTAATTGCCCAAGGTTACAGAATCGGCCCTGTCGGAGATAGGGGTGACGAGAGTGTCAAGCTCGCTAGTGTCGAAGTCCTTCGGCAGCTTGGAGAAGGCCTCCCGCAGGTCGACGCCGGGGTTGTGGTAGGCGATCTTCACAAGAACCTTGTGGAGGACCCCACGACACAGCTTGCAGTAACCTTGGAGGAATTCGTCGGCCTGCTCCGCTTCATACTTCTCCATGACGTCGACGAGCTTCCCAAAGAAGATGGAGAAGGCGCACTCCGCCAACCCCATCTTTGCAAGCTGGGTAGAGAGCCTGCTGGCGATGTCAACGAGCTGCTCTGTCCACAACGCGACGCTCTCCTGGAGTTGATTGGAGGTGTGAGCGGCGGAGGCGAGCAAGTCTTTCTCCTTCTGGAGCTCTTCGAGCAAACTGCGCTCCTTGCGCTGAGCGGCCTCGAGACCTTCCTCCTGGGAACTCACCCTCACGCGAAGATCGGCGTTGGTGGCCGTGACATCCTACAACTCTTTGGCCTTGCCAGCGAACTCCACAAGCAGATCCGCAAGGGCCTGAGTCCCATTCTGGATGTCGTCCTTCAGCTCCAAGATCTCTTGGCCGGAGGAGGCGAGGTCCGTTTCCATCCGCTGCACTTTGCCCTCCAGCTCGACCTTGATGGACTGAGCAGCTTCAGCGACGTTGACGGCCTCTTGGAGCTTGCTGGCATGCTCGGCAGCTTGCCACGCGATGGCCTCCTTTTGCTTCGCCTCCAGCTCCTGGATGTGTTTCTCCATCCCTACCTCGAGTTTGTCGGCAAGAGCTTTCTCTCGAGCGGCAAGATCTTCCTCATGAGAATCGAGCAAGATCTTGCGCGTTCAGTTCTACGTCATGGTTGGCGATGCTCTCGTCGGCCTCCCTCCAGACCTGCTCCGCCTCCGCCTTCAGGTTGATGAATTCGGCTTAGGCTTTGGAGAGATTGGCCCGCTTATCGCAAAGGTCCTTGTGGCTCTCAGTGAACCAGGCCCACGTCTCAGCAAGAAGTGTGTGGAACCTGTCCTCCACCGCGGCTAAAAGGGCTTCCCGGCGGTCCAGCCTCTCCGAGCGGCCGGTGTAAAACGCATGTAGCTGCCAGAAGTCCCTGTCCATAGAGGACAGGATGGCGTGCTCCCTAGCTTCGTCGCCCTCGCCAAGGGGGTCGATCACTGCCCTTCCTCCGGGAGTGACGACCTCTCCCCCTATAACAAAGCCTTGTATAGGAATCCGCAACGCAGGGAGCGCCCCTTCGGGCCGACGCGGCGCGGTTCTTCAGGCGTATCCTCCCATCGCCTTCTCGCCCTGCTTCCCCAGCAGTTCACATTCAATACATATCGCGGGAAGGGGTGGGAGGGAATAGTAAGTGTAACCGCAGGTAATTGCGGTTGCATGCATCTGTGCACTGATTTTGGGCCTAGCCCAACAAGCGGCATGGGCGCAAGTGTGGCCCAGGCCCGGGGGCTCCTGTCGGTGTACTAAAGAACGGGGTCCTTAGTACCCTGACTGGTGCACCAAACGACCGCGGCCTCCGGACCGGCAGGACCTTGCCGGGCTGGATCCAGACGCCAAGCCTTTCATACAAGGGATAGAGTGAACAGGCAAGCCATCCTTGCCGGGTGGCTCAGGCGACAGCGCACCCGCCAACGTCTCCACCCGCCAAGACGTTGCTCCACATAGCTGAGATGGTTGTCTACATCGGTCAGGTGTTGAGCGGGCACGCGGGTAGGTGTGGCTGGTTGGGGCGCGTAGCTGCTTCCCTGGGTTACATCAGAGCTTTAGAGAAACCCGTCCCACGGCGTGGCGAAAGAATAAGAGGTAGCTGGGATAATGGCACAAAAGGAGAGGCAATCCTTGCCGGGAGACGTCGCCAGCGTGCCACCTCACGGCGCATTCAATGCATCTGTCCTAATCCGATAGAGGTAGGTATTTCCCACTACCGCAATTGTCAGTGGTTTTGGGAGGTAGATATACATTGTTTTATATGTCCAAAGACCATTTTAGCCACTGTGGTGACCCCTTGAGTTACAAAAGAAGGTCCCTGGCTACCTTTAGAAAGGTAGACTCTCTGTTCATTTTACATGCGTAGCGACGCTCCCGAAGCATCCTTGCTAGGCTGCGACACTCCTGTACTGTGAACTCGAATAACACACATCACACACGACGTAGGGTATTACACACCGGCGGCCCGAACCTGTCTAAACCCTCGAGCGTGCAGCGTCCGTAGATGCTCTTTGTGCCAGAGGATTCCCTCTCCTGAACCACGAAAGGGGCCTTGCCGGACCCATAGATCGTCGTACCCCGACACCTCCCGTTGCTCCCGACCGCGCCGTCGCCCGCTCGCACTCCCAGGCAGGAAGCCTCGATCCCTCACTCCCTCACACGCCTCCACACACATCGCGCCAGGGAGAGGCGCTCCTCCCGCCTGATCCCCATCGCCAGCGCCCCCGCACCTCCTTCCTCGCGTCGATCTGGCGAGCCATCGAAGCAACCCTTCCTGACCTCCGACCAGCCACCGCCTCCTCCAGGCCGTCCTCTTGCTTTTCCCAATTGTGCGCCCCATCTCCCAACACTGTCGCCCATAGCTATCGCCATGCGGCCGAGCTCGAAGCTCCGTCGTTGCTCTGGTTTCGAACCAGCGCTTGCTTACCTCACGTCTGGCTCTACTGTCGATTCGACCTCGGCCTCCCACCACGCTGAGGTCCCGAGCACCTCCTCCCCCATGGCGCTGTGGCCCCATCGCTACTCCCGCCGACGAGCGATGTCGCCTGCAATGCCCCGCATGATGGCTGCACCCTCCTTCTGACCCGTGCCGCCAAGTCCTCCACCTTTGCTTGAGGACGTCGATGGACATGCGCCCTCCTCGCCGCTGCTTGCTGCCCTCGATGTTGTCTCCAATGGTGTACCATGGCGCCCACACCCGTGGCTGAGCCTGCCTCCAGTCGCTCCTTTGCTGCTCTGCGCCCGCGTCCTGCAGAAGCTCCGCCCTTGCTTCGCCCGTTGCTGCTTGTTGCTGCCTCTGGCTGACCTCCTCTTAGCCACCACCCACCACGGCCCCCTGCTGCCTTCACCACCTCTCCATGGTTGCGCCTCCGCGTTCGCCTCCTACCAACGCAACTTAGTCGTGGCTGCTCACCCGAATCTTGTCGTTTTGGTCAACTGCCCAACCACAGCTGTTGTTGATGCATGAACAACCCGAGGCTATGAAATGTTGTGGCCATGCTGCCACTGGACGCCAAGAACGCCTTGATGAACGACGCCCAATACCTCTACGCACGGATACGCCAAGATTGATGTAACGCCCAAGATGCGGTCCTATCCTTATTTTGGCTCGAGGGCCTCGATAGGGATAAAAGCGCATCTCGTCGTTTCGCAAGAATGGATATCATTACAAGTACATGTAAAGAAGAGATGAGTATATGGAATTGGCTTACACTCGCCACAAGCTACATCAAGATCACATCAATGCAACAACATATAGAATCATCATACATAAGAGCAGGGTCCGACTACGGACGAAATCAAACGATAAAATGACATCCATCCTTGCTATCCCAGGCTGCCATACTGGAACCCATCCTATGATCGATGAAGAAGAATAACTCCAAATCAAACAAGCATCGCACTCACGTCAAATCATCGCATTACCTGTACCTGAAACTATTGTTGTAGTAATCTGTGATCCATAGGGACTCAACAATCTCATTTCCAAGGGTATCAAGACTATTAAAAGCTTAATGGGTGAGGTATGGTTAAGTGGTGAGGCTGCAGCAAGCACTAAGCATTTATTTGAGTGGCTAACTTACGAGTACAAGAACAAGGGGGGATGATCATCGCATAAACAGACGTGAACTTGTAATGATCACTAAGTGATCCTGAACACCTACTTATGAGTCAAACATAACCCCACCGTGTTCTCTCTCGGATTAGAAATTCACGAGAAGAGACAGTCACGGTTACGCACACGGTTGGTGTATTTTATTAGAGTTTACTTCAAGTTCTCTATGACCGGGTCTTAAACAAAGTTTCCAAGTTGCCACATAACCGCGAGCACAGCTCTCATGAAAGAATTAACCCTGCAGGGGTGCTCCAACACATCCATCACAAACTAACCACACGCCACGGGAATAACCTCGACCACGAAACCCGTGATCTCCTCGGAAATTCTGTTCGAAAATCTCAACCTCGAGATAGCCTGAAGTGTCCTTGAAATCCCGCGCATAAGACGATCGAGAAATGTAAAACAAATCCAGCAAGGCCGCCCGACTAGTCGATGAACCCGATAGAAGCCGCGTATCTCGTTCTCAGGACACGACCGGATGAGCAGTACGTACGGTGGCCGGATAGAAATCCCCCAAGTTGTCCCGGTGGCCCCGCAAGTGGCTCTGTTTTGCACCAACACTCATGAGGAGCACTGGCCCGGGTTGTTGATTAATTATCCACGGGGTCCGGAAAGTCCCTATGCAATTTTATTAGTTATTAGGCAAATGTAGTACCAATGTTGGGCCTTGCCAGACGAGTTTTATCCCAAAACGAAAGTCAAGGGGGTCCCCATAACAACCCCGAGCATGTTAGGAGCGCTCAATATGGAACATAACAGCGGTACACAAGTAACTAGGGCGGCAAAAGTGGAACAAAACACCAAGCAAAAGGCCAAGCTTTCCACCCTTTACCAAATATATATGTGCATTAAATTAAATAGCAATAATATTGTGATATATCAAAAATATCCATGTTGGCAAATGGAAACAATTGCACCTGCAACTAGCAACGCTATAAGAAGGGCTGAGCCGTCGGTAACATAGCCAAACAATGGTTTGCTCGGATGTGGATGGGGTTAGAGTCTTTTCATGGCATTTTGGGGAGGCTTGACAAACAAGTGGTAGGTAGCGAGACATGCGATAGGAACGAGACAACTAGCATGGCAATGATAGTAGTGGTATCCAGGGAAATGGTCATCTTGCCTGAGATCCCGCTCGGAAGATGATCGAGTCCATGAAGAAGACGAACCAACGTAGCCGAACGAATCCTCACACTCCGAATGCTTTCGGAACTCTATCGAGAAGAAGCAAACTGGAAACAACAATCAACACACGATAACACCACATCATATGCATGACATGATGCACATCAAATATGATGCATGTTATGCATGACATGACAAAGCACAACAATCAACTCATACACATTAAGTGAAGCTCAATATGCAACGAGTTGCATATTGAAGAAACTCCACGTTCGAAAAATTTAGTTCACTCGCTTTTATTTACATGGCAAGTTTAAATGTTGTTTAACTTGGAAAGAGGTGAAGCATAAGTAAATTAGACATCTAGTCATTTTAAATGAGGTCGGAAACAACTTATAGCATTTCTGAAACGACCCCATATGCAAATTATAAGTTTGGTCCAGATCTGAACTAACCATATTTTTATGTTTATTAAACAGGGAAACAAAATGCACCATGTGATTCTACGCATCATTCTAAGCGATTTACATATATAGAACATTTGAAACAGAGCTACGGTCTAAAAGATATGACAGACACAAGGTGAATATGCCATGAATGCAAAATGCATGCAAACATCAACCATAACCATGTAAAATCAGGGATGCAACAATATATTATGAAACTACATGAGATTCTAAGCAAGTTTCATGTGCAACATGTTCAAAACGGAGCTACGGTTCAACAATAACAAGCAACACAAGTTATAGACAGAACCCGCCCAAAACAGCGACATGGCATTTTGCACACATGAAAACAATAAGCTACAACATTCTATAATGCATAAACAAGACATGGGGCTGTAGCCTACATGATGCACAACAATTCATATCATCATAGAAAATTGAGTAGAAGCATGGATCACTAGGAAATAAGCTCACAAGATGGAACTAAAATATAGCAGCTTAGGAGTTTGTGAAAATAACAGTTTTTAAAAGAGCAGTTTTATCACGGAGGCATATTGGCAGCAGAAAAACTATATACTGCAGGTCATATATTGGCCTGAAACTTAACCGCATGGTAGAGGACATGATGAACTACAATTCATCCCATTATGGCAACATCAAATTATGCACAGATTCATGGCAAACATCAACACAACATGGCATTCTGAAATAACCAGATTCTCAGACTTAGTGAAAATTAGAGTAGACATGAGCAGCAGTTTTTTTAACAGATTGGCATATTGGACAACAGAAATAACTATGATGCAAATCCCATACATTGCAACAAATGCCACAACCTGGTAGGCAATAGCATGCTCAACAAAAGACTCCATTGGAGCAACCACAAAAGACTCCTAGATCAATAGCAAATCACATGGAAACATGGCAACAAAATAACAATTTCAGACTTAGAATTATTTAGACCCCTCAAAACCGCAATATTATATGGCATGTTGGCAACAAGAAAATAACACCTAGACATGGATTCCTATAGCACCCAAAAATACCAGGGCCTAGCACACATGTCCAAGGGCATATTTCATGTTTGCAACTATTCCAAAATATGCATGGATTAATTCACACAAAATAAACAAAAGGGCATCCTAGCAAAAATGACATGCACACAAAATTTCTCAAAAGATAAAACTAAATGCACAGATAAATCCTATGGATTTTTCTACCACGAATCATATATAACATGTGGGTTTTTACTACAATACAAATGACACAACATTTACGCGAGATTACGACATAAACCGTTTAGGAAGTTATTTATGCAAACTAAATGCAACCATCCCTCAAACATTTTTATCATGCATGAAAATGCGATATAATTAATCTACACATTTTACATATATGGTTTGATTAATTCGGATGCACGCTTAAATATTTATCCGCAATGCAAATCATGACAATTATGCAAATTAACAGAAAATGGCATGTTAAACATTTTTATCATTGCGAAAGCGGGATATTGCGAATCTACATGAAATTCTACATGTCTTACATATATAAAGCATTTTAATCCGACGCACGGTTGTTTAGTTATTAAATGCATGAAGTACGGGGTCCAAACTGCAAAACTGTGAGTCTGGTTTATTACAAAATTCGCAGATCTGAAACAAAATGTCTACGGGCCGAATCTGGCTGGCCCAATAGGTATGAGCGTTGGATAACTACATAGTTCCACAGGCGAGGGATAGCGAGGCGGCGGCTGGCTGGCGGCGCTCAGGGTTTGGGGGCACGGATCCCGAGGTGGGAGACGGGTCTGTCTCAGGTGGCGGCGCGGGGTGCTGGTTGGGTGGCATGGAAAATGAGGCAGCGGCTAGGGTTGCCAGATTTGGACAGGAGGCGTATATTTATAGCAAAATGGGGCTAGGGTTAGCGGGTTTAGGGGGTTTTCGACCCTCCAATCGCGATCGGGCAGTCCGATCGGAGAGGTGGGTTAGGGTTAGCTTAGGTGGGCTGGTGGGCTGTGTTAGAGAGGCTAGGTGGGGAAGAGAGGGAATATGGTGGCCCATGACAGAGTTTTTAAAACACCAAAAACGTCCGATAATAAACTGATGACGGTGCCGCTACGGTCGACCGTTCGGGTATCAAACGACCTCTGATTGTGACGAAACTTGGCAGGCGGTCTACCTACAATAAAACAAGACCGCACGCCAACTTTCAACCCAATCCGAAAAAAAATTCACGCACTTTTAAAATCGTTTTTTAAACGATGTCGCGAGCGCTTGTGTGTGTGGTTGGACTCGAAACGGATGACGGGGAGAGCCGGCAACTACTAACGGATGCGAGTTTTCAAAAACGTGTGACGATGCTATGCATATGATGCGAATGATGCGATGATGAATGCGACAAACAAAAGAATCGCACGGCGGCAACGGAATAAAAGGGGAATCTTTTGGAGCGTCGGTCTCGGGCTGTTACAACTCTCCTCCTCGTACAAGAGATCTCGACCCGAGATCTTAGAATGAGAAGGCGCAGAGGAAGAAGAAAGGAAGAGGTAAAACTTAGTTGCTTCTTTGACAATGAGTGAAACCAAAGAACCTTGAAGGCTGCAAAGAGATGAAGAATGGCATGAGGAACAAGCAAGAATTGAAAACAAATTTGGGCAGCACTTCGGTAGAAAAGATATGCAAAACTTAACATGATGGAAAGAAATTGGAAAGAGAGCCACACAACTCCAGTTAAATGAATAAGCAGAGAAGGAACATGATCTTGACAGAACAAGATGATAGTACGAAGAGAGCAACATCACAAAGCCTCCGGAACAAATGAATAGAAGCTATATCATTGGAAAGAAAAGAATGAGAACAAAATGAGATATTCTACCACGATTGAATTTGGAAAGCATTGTTATAAACAAGGATTGAATGGAGTTGTTGGAAAATCAACAACGAAAGAACAAGCTTGTCGTGGGCTTACGGAAAACATCTCAAAATTATGAGGTGACCACCGGCCACAAACGGAAACAATTTGTTTGATTGAGATCAACAAAGAGATGAAAACTTCTTTCACTAAGAGGAGGAGGAGAAAACTTGGATCGTTTATGAGCACCGCAATTAGCAACAATCCTTAGCAAACACTTTAGGTGAAATCCAATCCAAGATAACTCCAAGAAAGAAATGATGGGTTTACATATCTCATTCTTGACATTTTTTCTTCCAGACTCCTCATGAATCAAGAATGCTATAACACCACCTCAAAAGATAAGGGATAATGAATTGCACCTGAAATGCAAGATAAAGAATACTTGAGCTCCTCCAACAAGAATCTTGAACAACACTTCGAGAATGAATTAAATTCTTAATGACCCACCATGACGAACCATCGGGAAGAACTCTGGAAATGAAAGGATGATAGCAAAGAATTGAAGGTTGAAATGAACAAGATTAAAGCCTTGCAAAGATTTAGATGAAACTTCGCGACGAGATACTTGAGAAAAAACTTGGAACTCCGGAAAAGAAAAGATAAGCAACTATAATCGAGAATTTGATAACATGAACAACTCCGGAAGAAGGATTGAAAACACCTTGATTAAATAAGAATAAGAATTATGTTATGCTTATCCTTCATCAAGTTAAATTGATGACAAGAAACGGATTTGGCATACTACTTATTCTTCTTGAAACGGAATGAAGAGAGAGATCGGGCACAAACTTGAAGAAGTCTTCAACGCAACGCCGGTAAGAATTTGAAAACGAAAGAGGGAATTCTTCGAATGAATGGAGATACATGAGAACGAAGAGATCACGATCCGCCTTGCTGAAAACTTGAACGAAGCGCCGGAATAATTGAGATACGAACGAAGAGACAACAATTAAAAAGAATTTGAGAATGAAAGATGAATGCTGAGAACGAAGAATTCTTCCGAAATGATGGCCTCGGAGGATCGAGAAACGAACACAACTCTGAAAAGCTCCGGATAAATATGCAATGAATTACTCATGATTGAAAAGAATTTGAGAGGATAGCAACAAGCTGAAACCAAGAACCTTCAAGAGAATGGACAAGATTTAAGAGAAACACTCCTTCGGTCTTGCAGATTGAGAAAGATGAGAGGAACACCGCCAAAATTGTTGAGACACTCCGGAAGAAGAATGAAAAACGTTAAGCCGATTGATGAAAATGATTTACAAGCAATCTTCGAGAAGGAATATGATCGATGGAATTCATTCTTACGTCACATTTGAAAAGAATTTGAGATCTCCGGAAAAGATTAAAAGAGCCACGTAAGATCCTGGGAAAGAACCCGTTGGTTACGGACCCACTCAAAGAGACCACCGTCGAAATGAATGCTTAGAAAGAGATCTTGCACCGGTACAAATGAAAACTTGATGTGGTGAGAACCTCAAAATACTTTGAAAAGATTGAATGAAAACACGAGCTATTGAGATATCTTCAACACTCCGGATAGAATAGAGAGATGAATAAGCAAGAGAGGCTTGGATAAGAATTCCAACATGGGAAATCATTTAGCGAACGAAAAGGATATGAAGAACACCAAGAGGTTGAATCGCATCCACCGGGAAGAAAACAAGAACGAAGAAATGATGAACTTAACACCTTCGCAACTGAGCATCTTCGCAATGAATCATCGGATACAATACGGAAGAAAAGATAGCGGAGGCATCACAAGAATAGAAAGACACTTGATTGAGAATTTAATTGTTGAAGAAAATGGGCGGGAGGGTGGGAAAAAAACAAAGACAACTTGAGACAGATGAGGCGAACTCCGGAAAGAAATAAGAGGATAGATCTTCCTAGTATTGGAAAGGATTGAATTCACTTGAAGAGAAGCACTCCAGTTGAAAAGAATTTCATGACAACTCCTGTTGAACAAAAGGATTAGCACTCTCATAGAAATATGAGAACACACTTAGGAAATATATGAAATCAACGCTTGACATCGAAGCAACCTGAATTACCATACTCCATAAAAACCGAAGGATGAGGCTTTCTAATTAAGCCGGAAACAAATACATAACCCACCATGCATTTGTTGGAAGGATAATCCTAGGTAACTACATGGATTCCCACCTAAGAATTTCTGAAATCTTTGGTTATGCAATCGGGTCCACGGATACATGGAGTTTAATCCATCACTCAACTCCTAGCAGTAATACTACTCACCAATGTATCTCATCCGTCAACACACAACCAGAGGCCTCGGAAACTCATCTACCGTAGACCCTCGTAATCACAACGATACTAAACCTGGCAGTACATGTGATCCCGCTCCCCAGTACTGGATGTCGCCACACTCTTCGCACCACGAATAGTATTGAAGCAATTTCAAACATCCGTGTCATGAGATACTAAGGAAACTGAACGATAACGAGGTGTCAAGAACCCCTTGGAGCTCAACTCCCCGGGTCCAATCCATACGTATGGGAGGCACTAAGAACAGAGTTCCGGTCACATCGACATCATAGAGGTTCCAAAATACCCGCGTGATCCTAAAAAAAAATTGAGTGAGAAGAGGGTAGAATTAAAATTCCTACGTCGTAATTCCTCACCAGAGCATAGAAGAGGAGTAAAAGAATCCTACTCTCCGGTATATAACTAGACTCAAAAAAACTTACTAGACTCGACTCGGCCAAGTTCGATCAATCAAGGAGCCTCCTAGGTCGGTACAGGCTCTGATACCAACTAGTAATGCCGAAGATGCCGTCCTATCCTTATTTTGGCTCGAGGGCCTCGATAGGGATAGAAACGCATCTCGTCGTTTCGCAAGAATGGATATCATTACAAGTACATGTAAGAAGAGATGAGTATATGAATTGGCTTACACTCGCCACAAGCTACATCAAGATTACATCAATGCAACAACATATAAAATCATCATACAAAAGAGCAGGGTCCAACTACGGACGAAATCAAATGATAAAATGACATCCATCCTTGCTATCCCAGGCTGCCAGCCTGGAACCCATCCTATGATCGATGAAGAAGAAGAACTCCAAATCAAACAAGCATCGCGCTCATGTCGAATCATCGCATTACCCGTGCCTGCAACTGTTGTTGTAGTAATCTATGAGCCATAGATACTAAGCAATCTCATTTCCAAGGGTATCAAGACTATTAAAGCTTAATTGGTGAGGTATGGTTAAGTGGTGAGGATGCAGCAAGCACTAAGCATTTATTTGAGTGGCTAACTTACGAGTACAAGAACAAGGGGGGATGATCGTCGCATCAACATACGTGAACTAGTAATGATCACTAAGTGATCCTGAACACCTACTTACGAGTCAAACATAACCCCACCGTGTTCTCTCTCGGATTAGAAATTCACGAGAAGAGACAGTCATGGTTACGCACATGGTTGGTGTGTTTTATTTTAGTTTACTTCAAGTTCTCTATGACCGGGTGTTAAACAAAGTTTCCAAGTTGTCACATAACCGCAGGCACGGCTCTCATGAAAGATTTAACCCTGCAGGGGTGCTCCAACTCATCCATCACAAACTAACCACACGCCGCGGGAATAACCTCAACCATGAAACCCGTGATCTCCTTGGAAATTCCATTGGAAAATCTCAACCTCGAGATAGCCTGAAGTGTCCTCGAAATCCCGCGCACAAGACGTTCGAGAAAGGTAAAACAAATCCAGCAAGGCCGCCCGACGTGTCGACGAACCAGATAGGAGCCGCGTATCTCGTTCTCAGGACATGACCGTATGAGCAGTACGTACGGTGGACGGATAGAAATCCCCCGAGTGGCCCCGCAAGTGGTTCTGTTTTGGACCAACACTCATGAGGAGCACTGGCCCGGGTTGTTGATTAATTATCCACGGGGTCCGGAAAGTCCCTATGCAATTTTATTAGTTATTAGGCAAATGTAATACCAATGTTGGGCCTTGCCAGACGAGTTTTATCCCAAAAAGAAACTCAAGGGGGTCCCCATAACAACCCCGAGCATGTTAGGAGCGCTCAATATGGAACATAACACCGGTACACAAGTAACTAGGGCGGCACAAGTGGAACAAAACACCGAGCAAAAGGCCAAGCCTTCCACCTTTTACCAAATATATATGTGCATTAAATTAAATAGAAATAATATTGTGATATATCAAAAATATCCATGTTGGCACATGGAAACAATTGCACCTGCAACTAGCAACGCTATAAGAAGGGCTGAGCCAGCGGTAACATAGCCAAACAATGGTTTGATGGGATGTGGAGGGGTTAGAGGCTTTTCATGGCATTTTGGGGAGGCTTGACAAACAAGTGGTAGGTAGCGAGACATGCGATAGAAACGCGACAACAAGCATGGCAATGATAGTAGTGGTATCCAGCGAAATGGTCATCTTGCCTGAAATCCCGCTTGGAAGAAGATCGAGTCCATGAAGAAGACGAACCAACGTTGCCGGACGAATCCTCACACTCCGAGCGCTTTTAGAACTCTATCGAGAAGAAGCAAACAAGAAACAACAATCAACACACGATAACACCACATCATATGCATGACATGATGCACATCAAATATGATGCATATTATGCATGACATGGCAAAGCACAACAATCAACTCCTACACATTAAATGAAGCTCAATATGCAACGAGTTGCATATTGACGAAACTCCACATGCAAATCATTCAGTTCACTCTCGTTTTTTTACATGGCAAGTTTAAATGTTTTTTAACTTGGCAAGAGGTGAAGCATAAGTAAATTAGACATCTAGTCATTTTAAATGAGGTCGGAAACAACTTATAGCATTTCCGAAACGACCCCATATGCAAATTATAAGTTTGGTCAAGATCTGAACTAACCAGATTTTTATGTTTATTAAACAGGGAAACAAAATGCACCATGTGATTCTACTCGTCATTCTAAGCGATTTACATATATAGAACATTTGAAACGGAGCTACGGTCTAAAAGATATGACAGACACAAGGTGAATATGCCATGAATGCAAAATGCATGCAAACATCAACCATAACCATTTCAAATCAGGGATGCTACAATATATTATGAAACTACATGCGATTCTAAGCAAGTTTCATGTGCAACATGTTCAAAACGGAGCTACGGTTCAACAATAACAAGCAACACAAGTTATAGACATAATCCGCCCAAAACAGTGACATGGCATTTTGCACACATGAAAACAATAAGCTACAAGATTCTGTAATGCATAAACAAGACATGGGGCTGTAGCCTACATGATGCACAACAATTCATATCATCATAGCAAATTGAGTAGACGCATGGATCACTAGGAAATAAGCTCACAAGATGGAACTAAAATATAGCAGCTTAGGAGTTTGTGAAAATAACAGTTTTTAAAAGAGCAGTTTTATCACGGAGCCATATTGGCAGCAGAAAAACTATATGCTACAGGTCATATATTGGCATGAAACTTAACCGCATGGTAGAGGACATGATGCACTACAATTCATCCCATTATGGCAACATCAAATTATGCACAGATTCATGGCAAACATCAACACAACATGGCATTCTGAACTAACCAGATTCTCAGACTTAGTGCAAATTAGAGTAGACATGAGCAGCAGTTTTTTTTAACAGATTGGCATATTGGACAACAGAAATAACTATGATGTAAATCCCATACATTGCAACAAATGCCACAACCTGGTAGGCAATAGCATGCTCAACAAAAGACTCCATTGGAGCAACCACAAAAGACTCCTAGATCAATAGCAAATCACATGGATACATGGCAACAAAATAACAATTTCAGACTTAGAATTATTTAGACCCCTCAAAACAGCAATATTATATGGCATGTTGGCAACAAGAAAATAACACCTAGAAATGGATTTCTATAGCACCCAAAAATACCAGGGCCTAGCACACATCCAAGGGCATATTTCATGTTTGCAACTATTCCAAAATATGCATGGATTAATTCACACAAAATAAACAAAAGGGCATCCTAGCAAAAATGACATGCACACAAAATTTCTCAAAAGACAAAACTAAATGCACAGATAAATCCTATGGATTTTTCTACCACGAATCATATATAACATGTGGGTTTTTACTACAAAACAAATGACACAACATTTACGTGAGCTTACGACAAAAACCGTTTTAGGAAGTTATTTATGCAAACTAAATACAACCATCCCTCAAACATTTTTATCATGCATGAAAATGTGATATAATTAATCAACACATTTTACATACATGGTTTGATTAATTCGGATGCACGCTTAAATATTTATGCGCAATGCAAATCATGACAATTATGCAAATTAACAGGAAATGGCATGTTAAACATTTTTATCATTGCGAAAGCGGGATATTGCGAATCTACATGAAATTCTACATGTCTTACATATATAAAGCATTTTAATCCGACGAACGGTTGTTTAGTTATTAAATGCATGAAGTTCGGGGTCCAAACTGCAAAACTGTGAGTCTGGTTTATTACAAAATTCGCAGATCTGAAACAAAATGTCTATGGACCGAATCTGGCTGGCCCAATAGGTATGACCGTTGGATAACTACACAGTTCCACAGGCGAGGGATAGCGAGGCGGCGGCTGGCTGGCGGCGCTCAGGGTTTGGGGGCACGGATCCCGAGGTGGGAGACGGGTCTGTCTTAGGTGGCGGCGCGGGGTGCTGGTTGGGTGGCATGGAAAATGAGGCAGCGGCTAGGGTTGCCAGATTTGGACAGGAGGCGTATATTTATAGCAAAATGGGGCTAGGGTTAGCGGGTTTAGGGGGTTTTCGACCCTCCAATCGCGATCGGGCAGTCCGATCGGAGAGGTGGGTTAGGGTTAGCTTAGGTGGGCTGGTGGGCTATGTTAGAGAGGCTAGGTGGGGAAGAGAGGGAATATGGTGGCCCATGACAGAGTTTTTAAAACACCAAAAACTTCCGATAATAAACTGATGACGGTGCCGCTACGGTCGACCGTTCGGGTATCAAACGACCTCTGATTGTGACGAAACTTGGCAGGCGGTCTACCTACAATAAAACAAGACCGCACGCCAACTTTCGACCCAATCCGGAAAAAAATTCGCGCACTTTTAAAATCGTTTTTTAAACGATGTCGCAGGCGCTTGTGTGTGTGGTTGGACTCGAAACGGATGACGGGGAGAGCCGGCAACTACTAACGGATGCGAGTTTTCAAAAACGTGTGACGATGCTATGCATATGATGCGAATGATGCGATGATGAATGCGACAAACAAAAGAATCGTACGGTGGCAACGGAATAAAAGGGGAATCTTTTGGAGCGTCGGTCTCGGGCTGTTACAACTCTCCTCCTCGTACAAGAGATCTCGACCCGAGATCTTAGAATGAGAAGGCGCAGAGGAAGAAGAAAGGAAGAGGTAAAACTTAGTTGCTTCTTTGACAATGAGTGAAACCAAAGAACCTTGAAGGTTGCAAAGAGGAACAAGCAAGAATTGAAAACAAATTTGGGCAGCACTTCGGTAGAAAAGAGATGCAAAACTTAACATGATGGAAAGAAATTGGAAAGAAAGCCACACAACTCCAGTTAAATGAATAAGCAAAGAAGGAACATGATCTTGACAGAACAAGATGATAGTACGAAGAGAGCAACATCACAAAGCCTCCGGAACAAATGAATAGAAGCTATATCATTGGAAAGAAAAGAATGAGAACAAAATGAGATATTCTACCACGATTGAATTTGAAAGCATTGTTATAAAGAAGGATTGAATGGAGTTGTTGGAAAATCAACAACGAAAGAACAAGCTTGTCGTGGGCTTACGGAAAAAATCTCAAAATTATGAGGTGACCACCGGCCACAAACGGAAACAATTTGTTTGATTGAGATCAACAAAGAGATGAAAACTTCTTTCACTAAGAGGAGGAGGAGAAAACTTGGATCGTTTATGAGCACCGCAATTAGCAACAATCCTTAGCAAACACTTTAGGTGAAATCCAATCCAAGATAACTCCAAGAAAGAAATGATGGGTTTACATATCTCATTCTTGACATTTTTTCTTCCAGACTCCTCATGAATCAAGAATGCTATAACACCACCTCAAAAGATAAGGGATAATGAATTGCACCTGAAATGCAAGATAAAGAATACTTGAGCTCCTCCAACAAGAATCTTGAAGAACACTTCGAGAATGAATTAAATTCTTAATGACCCACCATGACGAACCATCGGGAAGAACTCCGGAAATGAAAGGATGATAGCTAAGAATTGAAGGTTGAAACGAACAAGATTAAAGCCTTGCAAAGATTTAGATGAAACTTCGCGACGAGATACTTGAGAAAAAACTTGGAACTCCGGAAAAGAAAAGATAAGCAACTATAATCGAGAATTTGATAACATGAACAACTCCGGAAGAAGGATTGAAAACACCTTGATTAAATAAGAATAAGAATTATGTTATGCTTATCCTTCATCAAGTTAAATTGATGACAAGAAACGGATTTGGCATACTACTTATTCTTCTTGAAACGGAATGAAGAGAGAGATCGGGCACAAACTTGAAGAAGTCTTCAACGCAACGCCGGTAAGAATTTGAAAACGAAAGAGGGAATTCTTCGAATGAATGGAGATACATGAGAACGAAGAGATCACGATCCGCCTTGCTGAAAACTTGAACGAAGCGCCGGAATAATTGAGATACGAACGAAGAGACAACAATTAAAAATAATTTGAGAATGAAAGATGAATGCTGAGAACGAAGAATTCTTCCGAAATGATGGCCTCGGAGGATCGAGAAACGAACACAACTCTGAAAAGCTCCGGATAAATATGCATTGAATTACTCATGATTGAAAAGAATTTGAGAGGATAGCAACAAGCTGAAACCAAGAACCTTCAAGAGAATGGACAAGATTTAAGAGAAACACTCCTTCGGTCTTGCAGATTGAGAAAGATGAGAGGAACACCGCCATAATTGTTGAGACACTCCGGAAGAAGAATGAAAAACGTTAAGCCGATTGATGAAAATGATTTACAAGCAATCTTCGAGAAGGAATATGATCGATGGAATTCATTCTTACGTCACATTTGAAAAGAATTTGAGATCTCCGGAAAAGATTAAAAGAGCCAGGTAAGATCCTGGGAAAGAACCCGTTGGTTACGGACCCACTCAAAGAGACCACCGTCGAAATGAATGCTTAGAAAGAGATCTTGCACCGGTACAAATGAAAACTTGATGTGGTGAGAACCTCGAAATACTTTGAAAAGATTGAATGAAAACACGAGCTATTGAGATATCTTCAACACTCCGGATAGAATAGAGAGATGAATAAGCAAGAGAGGCTTGGATAAGAATTCCAACACGGGAAATCATTTAGCGAACGAAAAGGATATGAAGAACATCAAGAGGTTGAATCGCATCCACCGGGAAGAAAACAAGAACGAATAAATGATGAACTTAACACCTTCGCACCTGAGCATCTTCGCAATGAATCATCGGATACAATACGGAAGAAAAAATAGCGGAGGCATCACAAGAATAGAAAGACACTTGATTGAGAATTTAATTGTTGAAGAAAATGGGCGGGAGGGTGGGAAAAAAACAAAGACAACTTGAGACAGATGAGGCGAACTCCGGAAAGAAATAAGAGGATAGATCTTCCTAGTATTGGAAAGGATTGAATTCACTTGAAGAGAAGCACTCCAGTTGAAAAGAATTTCATGACAACTCCGGTTGAACAAAAGGATTAGCACTCTCATAGAAATATGAGAACACACTTAGGAAATATATGAAATCAACGCTTCACATCGAAGCAACCTGAATTACCATACTCCATAAAAACCGAAGGATGAGGCTTTCTAATTAAGCCGGAAACAAATACATAACCCACCATGCATTTGTTGGAAGGATAATCCTAGGTAACTACATGGATTCCCACCTAAGAATTTCTGAAATCTTTGGTTATGCAATCGGGTCCACGGATACACGGAGTTTAATCCATCACTCAACTCCTAGCAGTAATACTACTCACCAATGTATCTCATCCGTCAACACACAACCAGAGGCCTCAGAAACTCATCTACCGTAGACCCTCGTAATCACAACGATACTAAACCTGGCAGTACATGTGATCCCGCTCCCCAGTACTGGATGTCGCCACACTCTTCGCACCACGAATAGTATTGAAGCAATTTCAAACATCCGCGTCATGAGATACTAAGGAAACTGAACGATAACGAGGTGTCAAGAACCCCTTGGAGCTCAACTCCCCGGGTCCAATCCATACGTACGGGAGGCACCAAGAACAGAGTTCCGGTCACATCGACATCATAGAGGTTCCAAAATACCCGCGTGATCCTAAAAAAAAATTGAGTGAGAAGAGGGTAGAATTAAAATTCCTACGTCATAATTCCTCACCAGAGCATAGAAGAGGAGTAAAATAATCCTACTCTCCGGTATATAACTAGACTCAAAAAAACTTACTAGACTCGACTCGGCCAAGTTCGATCAATCAAGGAGCCTCCTAGGTCGGTACAGGCTCTGATACCAACTAGGCAATAGCATGCTCAACAAAAGACTCCATTCGAGCAACCACAAAAGACTCCTAGATCAATAGCAAATCACATGGAAACATGGCAACAAAATAACAATTTCATACTTAGAATTATTTAGACCCCTCAAAACAGCAATATTATATGGCATGTTGGCAACAAGAAAATAACACCTAGACATGGATTCCTATAGCACCCAAAAATACCAGGGCCTAGCACACATGTCCAAGGGCATATTTCATGTTTGCAACTATTCCAAAATATGCATGGATTAATTCACACAAAATAAGCAAAAGGGCATCCTAGCAAAAATGACATGCACACAAAATTTCTCAAAAGACAAAACTAAATGCACAGATAAATCCTATGGATTTTTCTACCACGAATCATATATAACATGTGGGTTTTTACTACAAAACAAATGACACAACATTTACGCGAGATTACGACAAAAACCGTTTTATGAAGTTATTTATGCAAACTAAATACAACCATCCCTCAAACATTTTTATCATGCATGAAAATGCGATATAATTAATCTACACATTTTACATACATGGTTTGATTAATTCGGATGCACGCTTAAATATTTATGCGCAATGCAAATCATGACAATTATGCAAATCAACAGGAAATGTCATGTTAAACATTTTTATCATTGCGAAAGCGGGATATTGCGAATCTACACGAAATTCTACACGTCTTGCATATATAAAGCATTTTAATCCGATGCATGGTTGTTTAGTTATTAAATGCATGAAGTTCGGGGTCCAAACTTCAAAACTGTGAGTCTGGTTTATTACAAAATTTGCAGATCTAAAACAAAATGTCTACGGACCGAATTTGGCTGGCCCAACAGGTATGAGTGTTGGATAACCACGCGGTGCCACGGGCGAGGGATAGCGAGGCGGCGGCTGGCTGGCGGCGCTCAGGGTTTGGGGGCACGGATCCCGAGGTGGGAGATGGGTCTGTCTCAGGTGGCGGTGTGGGGTGCTGGTTGGGTAGCGCGGAAAACGAGGTAGCGGCTAGGGTTGCTAGTTTTGGACAGGAGGCGTCTATTTATAGCAAAATGGGGCTAGGGTTAGCGGGTTTAGGGGTTTTTCGACCCTCCGATCGCGATCGGGCGGTCCGATCGGAGAGGTGGGTTAGGGTTAGCTTAGGTGGGCTGGTGGGCTATGTTAGAGAGGATAGGTGGGGAATAGAGGGAATATGGTGGCCCGGGACAGAGTTTTTAAAACACCGAAAACGTCCGAGAATAAACCGATGACGGTGCCGCTACGGTCGACCGTTCGGGTATCAAACGACCTCTTATTGCGACGAAACATGGCAGGCGGTCTACCTACAATAAAACAAGACCGCATGCCAAGTTTCGACCCAATCCGAGAATATTTTTCACGCACTTTTAAAAGTATTTTTTTAAACGATGCCGCGGGCGCGCGTGTGTGTGGTTGGACTCGAAACGGACGACGGGGAGAGCCGACAACTACTAACGGATGCAAGTTTTCAAAAACGAGTGACGCTGCTATGCATATGATGCGAATGATGCGATGATGAATGCGACAAACAAAAGAATCGCATGATGACAACGGAATAAAAGGGGAATCTTCTGGAGCGTCGGTCTCGGGCTGTTACAATCGACTACACGGACGCCAAGTCTCGCAAGACCCAAACCTCGACAACCGTCGCGAGTACCACTACTTCCATGTGCACCATGCACCACTATCGCCGCCACGGGAACATCTACTTGCCTCGACGAAATCGAATCACCCCGATTACATGCTTTGAAGGTATAACCCCGAGACGACCGCCTGTGGAAGAACGAACATGTGAGTTTTGCATGAGATGCTCGCGTTTGCACCATATGTGATTGCTAGTTGCAGGTACCTCGTTTGCCAACACGTGGGAACCCGTTAACCGAGATCACCCCACCATCTTTGCATGACACGCTCACGCCTCCTATGTTCTTTTGCATCGACATCTCAATGAGTTGCCAGAACCGGAATGTTGTCGTGGCATCATTTTCGGATTCATCGCCGTGGCACCCCTTTCGTTCCGCTATGGCGACAAAGGCTTCATATCTTATTCATGCTCTTATTTTCATAAATTGCATAATACTTGAATATGTCATCTGCATCCATGTTAAAAACATTTAAAATGATGTTGCATTAAAAATTGCCTAATGCCATGTTAAAACGGTTTCTTGCATATCTAATTAACCGTAGCTCCGAATTAAATGATCTAAATATGTAACTTGAATAGAAGATCGTGTAGAATCACATGGTGCACTTTATTTTTATATTTAATAAATATTAAATATGTTTAGTACAGATCTGGACCAAATCTATAATTTGCATATGGGGACTTTCCAGAATTGTTATTCGTTGTTCCGGCCTCAATTAAACTTGCCTAGATGCGTAGTTCAATTATGCTTCACCTCTTGCCATATTAAACAACATTTAAAAAGCTTGAGTAAATAAACGAGACTGAACTAAATAATTCGAATGTGGAGTTTTGTCAATATGCAACACGTTGCATATTGAACTTCACTTAATTTGTAGTGTTTGATTGTTGTGCTTTGCCATGCCATGCATAATTAAACCGAACATGCATCATACTTGATTGTGCATCATTCCATAGATATGTTGTGGTGTTTACCGTGTCATTTGTTTGTTTTCGGTTTGATTCCCCTCGCTAGAGTTCCGAAAGCATACGGAGTGTGAGGATTCGTTCGACTATGTCGTTCGTCTACTTCACGGATTCGTTCTTCTTCCAAGAAGGATCTCAGGCAAGATGATCATTTCCCTGGATACCACTACTATCATTGCCATGCTAGTTTTCTCATTTCGATCACTATGTCTCGCTTCCTACCACTTGTTTGTCAAGCCTCCCAAAATATCATGATGAGCCTCTAACCCTCCACCTTCCTAGCAAACCGTTGTTTGGCTATGTTACCGCTTGCTCAGCCCCCTCTTATAGCGTTGCTAGTTGCAGGTGCAGTTTGTTTTAATTTAATGCATTTATACACTTGGTAAAGGTGGAAGGCTTGGCATTTTGCTTGGTGTTTTGTTCCACTCTTGCCGCCTTAGTTTCCGAGTACCGGTGTTATGTTCCATATTGAGCGCTCCTAACATGCTTGGGGTTGTTATGGGGACCCCCTTGATTTTTGTTTTGGGATAAAACTCTTCCGGCAAGGCCCACCTTTGGTACTATATTTGCTCAACAACTAATTAAATTTGCATAGGGCATGATCACCCCATGGATAATTAATCAACAACCTGGGCCAGTGCTCCTCATGAGTGTTGGTCCAAAATGGCAGTAGACGGGGCCACCAACGGGTGTGCCAGCCAGAAACTTAGCCAATCCGATTGTGTCCTAAGAACAAGATATGCGGCTCCTATCGGGTTCATCGACAGGTCGGGTGGTCTTGCTGGATTTGTTTTTCCCTTCTCGAACGTCTTGTGAACCAGGATTTCGTGGATACTTTGGGCTATCTCGAGGTTGAGGTTTTCCACCGTAGCTTGTGGCTAGTTTGTGATGGATGAGTTGGAGCACCGCCTGCAGGTTAAATCTTTTTGAGAGTCGTGCCCGCGGTTATGTGGCAATTTGGAAATTTTATATACCCGGTAATAGAAAACTTGAAGTAAACTCACTTAAAATACACCAACCGTGTGTGTAACCGTGACCGTCTCTTCTTGTGAGATTTGAACCAAGAAGGGAACTGAAAGCACATATGCTCCCCTGGTGGTTTTGATAATTCATGACAACATACATTGTCTCTTGGACTAAGAGTTCTACCTAGTTTATTTCAGGTTTAGTCCACAGAGAGGATTGCCCAACGGATTGTGAGGAGACCCCAAGATGCAAGGAATATGATTGGCTAAATCTACAAGCATGAAGACTCTATATTTTACTTTGTGAGAATTCACTTTGAGTCCATAGGAAAGCCAATACTATCAAAAGGGGGTGAGGTAATAATGGTGAATGAAATGCTCAAAGTGATCAAGTGTTAGTCACCAAAAACACCCACAAGCTCTCCCACAAATATTCTGTCATAGAGCCTACCACTCAAAATCGTTGTCACCAACATTTCCATATCAGCTACACCGAGTCAAAAGCCCAGACAGAAACCTAGCCAAGACCCACATCTCGGTACTACCAACATTCCCTTTCGGTTCCACCAAAAAAGTGACCAACTTCCTGGTTAGCCATTTTCAAGAATCAGTCCCATCGAGTTTTGCAAATCGGTTTCACCGAGAAGTTGGGCCAACTCTCTGTTAACCCATTTCTTAAACTCGGTCCCACCGAGTTTGAGAAATCGGTCTCACCGAGATTTGGTAACTGTCTAGGTCACCCATATCAGTACTACCGAGATTTATATATCGGTCTCACCGAAAACGCCAAAGTTGCCACATTTTGCACTAGTTGGTGCAACCGAGTTTTCTCTTCGGTTTCACCGAGTTGGGCAATAATGTTGTAAGGTTCGATTTTTGAAGATGCCTATATATACCCCTCCACCACCATCCACTTGCAAGAGAAGCACTCAAAACACACACCCACTTGCCATATCCAATTTTCTGAGAGAGAACCACCTATCCTATTGTTGAGGTCAAGATCATCCACTCCAACCATATGGATCTTGATTTATAGCCTCCCCAAGTTGCTTTCCATCCAATCAATCTCTTCTACCCAAGCCAAATCTGTGAGAGAGTGATTGAGTGTTGAGGAGACTATCATTTGAAACACAAGAGCAAGGAGTTCATCGTTACTATCGAGTCTGTTACCTTTTGGAGGGTGGTGCCTCCTAAATTGGTTAGGTGTCGCTTGGGAGCCTCCTACTTCGTGTTGTGGAGTTGAACCAAGAAGTTTGTATGGGCAAGGAGATCGCCTACTTCGTGAACATCTACCCATAGTGAGGCTAGTCCTTCGTGGACAGAAGCCGTTATGGAATAGTCGAGGTTGCTACTTTGTGGACCCTTATGGGTGGAGACCTCCATGGACTCTCGCGACCGCTACCCTCCGTGGGTTGAAGACTCCATAAACGTGGACGTCTGATAGCACCACCTATCGAAACCACGGGAAAAATCTTCGTGTCATCTATTGCGTTTGATCTTCCTATCTCAACTCTCATACATATGCTTGTCTTTACTTTCTTCTTCCATACTTGTTGCTAGCATGTGTAGGGTGCACTAGACTTGTTAGAATTGCTAAAATCTGCCAACCAATTAACTTGGGAAAAGGTTAGGTTTTAATTTATGCAATTAGTCTATTCACCCCCCCTCTAGACATCCCTTCTAGTGATCCCTCAATTGGTATCAGAGCTTTCGTCTCCATAGCTTCGGTTTCATCATCGTTAGAGGAAGATGGATGTGTCTAGTTTGGGGAGTCTTAGTTGTAGAGTGCCCATTCTCGACGGGGAGTACTATAGTCAATGGAAATATGAGATGCTTGTGTTATTCAATGAATTCTATTTGAGCAAGTATGTTAAGAACCCCTATCTACCTCCCATTGACCCTTTACATCCCACACACGAAGAGGAAGTTGATATGCTACGCAATCTTAGAACTGTTAATCTTATCATTAGATGATTGCCTAGAATTGTGTTTTATCAAATGAAGAACTTTGAATGTGCTTATACTTTGTGGAGTGATTTGGAGAATGAATATATTAATTATTCATTGAGTAATCTTGATGAAATTCTTCATAAATCTATTGCTTTTCAGAAAAAGATGCCCAGTGATCCTAAGTTTGATGACTATCTATTTGTGCTTAGAGACCTCATGCGTGCTAAAGGAGATGTCATAACTATCAACAACATCATTGTTGAAGCCATTCGCATTCATAAACTTGAACATTGTCATGACCACAAATCTAACAAATTTCTTGTTTATGACGAGGATTTCCCACTTGATGATGACAATGTGGAACATGGATACTATGATGAAGATGAGTTGTTTAACATCGAGTATGATAAGACTATGAAGAATCTAAGTCTCATGGCAAACTTCAAGGATTACATGTCCGGAGGAAAAGAGTGGATTCTTGATAGTGGATGCACCGATCATATGACCGGAGATAGAGACATGTTTGAAGAGATCACACCTAACCATGGACCGCGAAGGTATGTGACTTTTGGAGACAACCCCAATGGTAAGGTACTTGGTCTTGGTAAGGTGGCCATATCTCATGATAGCTCTATTCAAAATGTCATGCTTGTTGAATCCCTTGGCTACAATCTTCTTTCCGTATCTAGACTTGCCGATTTCCGTTTTAATGTGCTATTTACCAAAGTAGATTGCCAAGTGTTTCGTCAAGACAATCATAGCATGATCTTTACTAGTTTCCGTAGAGGTGATCTATACATTGCTGATTACACTAAGAGATCCAAACCTCGTACTTGTCTTATTGCAAAATCTTCTAAAGGTTGGCTTTGGCATAGAAGACTAGGACATGTTGGTATGCGTAATCTAGACACGCTAATCAAAGGTGGCCACATACTTGGTGTTAAAGATGTTATCTTTGACAAAGATAGACTTTATAGTGCTTGTCAAGATGGAAAGCAAGTAGGTGGAAGTGATCCCATAAAGAATATCATGACTACTAGGAGACCACTCGAGTTGCTTCATATGGATCTTTTTGGTCCCAATGCTTACAAGAGCCTCGGTGGAAATTCCTTTGGTCTAGTTATAGTTGATGATTTTTCCAGATTTATGTGGGTATTCTTTCTTGATGATAAGTCGCAGGTGCAAAAGATCTTCAAGAACTTCGCTCACAAAGCGCAAAATCAGTTTGAAGTGAAGATTAAAAAAGTTCGGAGCGACAACGGATCGGAGTTCAAGAACACGAATGTGGATTCGTTTCTTGAATAAGAAGGGATTTCACATGAGTTCTCGGCCACGTACACGCCTCAACAAAATGGAGTTGTTGAGAGAAAGAACCGGACTCTTATAGAGATGGCTAGAACGATGCTTGACGAATACAAGATGCTACGACACTTTTGGGCGGAAGCCCTGGAAACAGCTTGTCATGCTATGAACCGACTCTATCTTCACAAGCTTCTCGGTAAAACGGCATACGAGCTACTCACTGGTAACAAGCCCCAAGTTGGATACTTTCGGGTATTCGGCTCCAAGTGTAACATTCTTGATAAGCATCGTCGTTCTAAATTTGCTCCTAAATCTCATGAAGATTTCCTACTTAGTTACAGATCAAACTCTCACACTTACCGTGTCTACAAAAACTTCACTCGAAAAGTTGAAGAGACGGTAGATGTGAATTTTGATGAATCTAATGGTTCGCAAGTCGAACAATTGCCTAATGATGTAGGGGATAATGAACCTTCGGAAGCTATCCAAGACTTGTCCATTGGCAAGATTCGTCCCATGGAGGTGAAGGAAAGAACTTCATCGACCCAAGTGGGGGCCCCTACTTCACGTCAAGGTGAACCTCAACATGACATGGAGGCATCCACAAGCGTTACACGCCGAGATGAAGAGGAGGAAGAAGTTCATCATGATGATCCACCACAACCACCTTCACCACCACCTCAAGGCAACGATACCTTCAACAACAACGAAGAAGAAGATGATGATGAAGAAGCTCCACCATCCAACAATCAAAAGCTACCCCGAGTTCGAGCAAGAGTGGACAAAAACCATCCTCTAAATCAAATCTTCGGTGACATAAAAATCGGGAGGATAACTCGCTCGAAAACTCGACTAGCTAACATTTGTGAGCATTATTCATTCATCTCTAGTATTGAGCCTCTGAAGGTAGAAGAAGCTCTTCAGGACCCAGATTGGGTGAATTCTATGCATGAGGAGCTACACAACTTCGAGAGGAACGAAGTGTGGACACTAGTGGAGAAGCCCAAAGACGAGCAAAACATCATCGGAACCAAATGGGTGTTTTGGAACAAACAAGACGAAGACGGTCAAGTCGTACGCAACAAGGCGCGTCTAATGGCTCAAGGCTACACCCAAGTCGAAGGTATGGACTACGGTGAGACATATGCCCCCGTTGCTAGACTTGAAGCTATCTGCATTCTTCTTGCTTATGCTAATCACCATGATATCACGCTTTATCAAATGGACATTAAAAGTGCATTCTTGAATGGTGTGATTGAAGAAGAGGTCTATGTTAAACAACCCCCTAGTTTTGTGAACCCTAAGAAACCTAATCACGTTTCCAAGCTTCGTAAAGCTCTTTATGGTCTTAAGCAAGCCCCACGTGCTTGGTATAAATGCTTAACGAAGTTTCTCGTTGAGAAGGGTTTTGAAATTGGTAAAATTGATGCAACCTTATTCACTAAGAGTTAATGGTGAATTATTTGTGTGCCAAATCTATGTGGATGATATTATCTTTGGATCTACTAACCCACAATTTAGTGAAAGATTTGGAATGTTGATGTCCAAGAAGTATGAGATGTCCATGATGTGTGAGCTGAAATTTTTCCTTGGTTTGCAAATCAAGCAAACGAGAGAAGGAACTTTTATCTCTCAACCCAAGTATACCAAGGACTTGATCAAGAAGTTCAACATGCAAGAGTGTAAAGGTATGAAAACTCCTATGCCTACTAGTGGACATGTTGACCCCACCAAGGAGGACAAACCGGTTGATCAAAAGGTTTATCGATCAATGATTGGTTCATTGCTATATCTATGTGCCTCATGTCCCGACAGTATGCTTAGTGTGTGCATGTGCGCTAGATATCAAGCCGCTCCTAAAGAGTGTCATCTTAAGGCCGTGAGAAGAATTGTGAGATACTTGATACAAACACCAAACTTTGGCATATGGTATCCCAAGGGATCTTCCTTTAACCTCGTTGGCTATTCCGACTCGGACTATGCCGGAGATAAGGTTGATAGAAAATCCACCTCGGTTACATGTCAATTTTTTGTAGATCTCTAGTGTCTTGGTCATCCAAGAAACAAAACTCAGTATCTCCATCTACTTCCGAAGCGGAATACATTGCCGCAGGATCATGTTCTGCTCAATTGCTATGGATGTATCAAACTTTTAAGGATTACGAAATCCATGTGAGACATGTTCCATTATTGTGTGACAATGAGAGTGCTATGAAAATTGCTCATAATCCCGTGCAACATTCTTGAACTAAGCATATTCAAGTTCGTCATCATTTCATTCGTGATCATGTTGCTAAAGGGGACATTAATCTCAAACATGTCTGTACCAACAAGCAATTGGTCGATATCTTTACTAAGCCAATTGATGAGAAAGTGTTTGTCACTTGAGGAGTGAGTTGAACTTCATAGATGCTTCAAACTTGAGCTAGACTCACTCGGTTGCATGCAAGGGCATGAGCTTACTTGACAATTCCATGCTACACTTGATATGACACTATCTTATAGCTTGGAAATCTATGCTCCCTTGTATTGCATCTAACCTTTTGTAGGTACTTGGAAGAACTACACTCCACAAGATTGCAAACAACTCCAATCATAAGCAATCTTGTCAAAAGTCAAGTATCCACAACCCTTCATTGATGATGGAAGTAAGAAGACAACACAAACTATATCCTTGACTTACATATGATGAAAATTTCACTCTTTTCATGTGGATATATCTTGTTCTTCCTTGCTTGACTAACCCATGTAGGTGAAAAGAGAACCAAAGCAATCAAGGATTGCTCTCAACTCAAGATGATCTTATCAACTTCGAGCATCCACAAGAAGTTCTCCTACATACCACGTCATCAACATCACTCAAAGGTATGTGATCATATCCTTGCAATAGCTTTACTCCAAGTCATGAGATAAAGCAACTCAAGTGATATGAAAACATTAAATTGCTTAATAAAAAAATCGCAACCCCATTTTGAGCTTAACGTAGAGTATGACCTATGATCAAGTATTCTTGCTTGGCTCCTTAAGTCAATATACTCTAATATAGGCGACCTAGTCACCGCCCATCATCTAGATGTAATATCTTGTTTGGTTCATTTTATAGTTGCATGCTCTCTTGGAACCACTCAATTTCCATCTAGTTGAAAATTTCTTGTAAATTCTCTTTCAAATTCTCTGTAATCACTTTCTTCTATTTGAGACTTTCTGAAAAAATTACCATTGCCAAACGTTGCCAAGTTTCTGTTTAGTACTTCGGAGCCTCCGACTTAAGATTCTGGGTGTCACCGATATTGCAGATAGGCTACACAATCACTTCTCGGTTCCACCAATGTATTTTCTTCGGAGTCATCGATTTTGCTATCTTCTGTGTTCTTTGTCAATTTTAGCAAATCTCCGTTTCTTCAATGATCCCTTTGCAAAAAAGACTTTTACTCAAAGGGGGAGAAGTGCTTATTCAAGGAACCCTATGAAAAAGGGGGACAAGTCTTTAATGTTTTCAAATAAATGAAAGGGGGAGAAAGGGGGAGAAATTCTACTCAGTCATCCCTTAAAACTCAAATGTTCTCAATGCTCCCTTCCCTCTCAATGATCCCTTTATCTCACCCTTTGTGTGATCCTTTCTGGAAATTACTGCCAAAGGGGGAGAAATATCAAAGCTTCAACACTTATGTTCATACCAAAGGGGGAGATATATACTAAGGGGGAGAATAAAACTTATGCTTGTATATACGGGGAGAACATCAAGGGGGAGAATATATCAAAGGGGAGAATATCTAAGCTTATGCTTACCCCGAAGGAGAAACTTTGATTTGATTGCCTATTTATGCTAGACTTGTCTCACCCTACCTACTCCAAATATCTACATGTAAGATTCAGGGGGAGAGGAAGATTTACAATTCCATACTTAGGGGAGAAAGTTCTACATATTCTATTGCGGGAGACATATCTATTGAAAATATATTCTTCATATGTCTTCCATATCTTGGTACTCTTAAATCCTTTTGCGTTAGATGAGTAGAATACTCTTCTGTTTCCTAACATTGTTTTCTCAAGTGTGTTTCTACTACTAGAATGCTCAAAAACCTCAAGGTAAGTATATGCATCATATCCTCGGTCAAGATGATCTCTTGCTTCTTGCACATATTGTTTGCAAGGGTGAAGTCTTGAACATGGAAATACCTCATTCACATATATTTGATGCATATAGCCAAGATAGACATGACTTCTCATGTCCTTTCTAGTATGTGTGTGTTCATGCATTCCAAATCAACTATCCTTTAAAATGGATTGCACCCATTTAGGGGGAGCTTGTATTAGTCATGTACACTTCAAAGCTATCACATATTCCTACACATCTTAACTTGAAGCTTTGATTGTATGTTGTCATCAATTACCAAAAAGGGGGAGATTGAAAGCACATATGCTTCCTTGGTGGTTTTGATAATTCATGACAACATACATTGTCTCTTGGACTAAGAGTTCTACCTAGTTTATTTCAGGTTTAGTCCATAGAGAGGATTGGCCAAAGGATTGTGAGGAGACCCCAAGATGCAAGGAATATGATTGGCTAAAGCTACAAGCATGAAAACTCTACATTTTACTTTGTGAGAAATCACTTTGAGTCCATAGGAAAGCCAATACTATCAAAAGTGGGTGAGGTAATAATGGTGAATGAAATGCTCAAAGTGATCAAGCGTTAGTCACAAAAAACACCCACAAGTTCTCCCACAAATATTTTATCATAGAGCCTACCACTCAAAATCGGTGTCACCAACATTTCCATATCATCTACACTGAGTCAAAAGCCCAGAGAGAAACCCTAGCCAAGACCCACATCGCGGTACTACCAACATTCCCTTTCGGTGTCACCGAAAACACTGACCAACTTCCTGGTTAGCCATTTTCAAGAATCGGTCCCACCTAGTTTTGCAAATCGGTTTCACCGAGAAGTTGGGCCAACTCTCTGTTAACCCATTTCTTAAAATCGATCCCACCGAGTTTGAGAAATCGGTCTCACCGAGATTTGGTAACTACCTAGGTCACCCATATCGGTACCATCGAGATTTATATATCGGTCTCACCGAAAACGCCAAAGTTGCCACATTTTGCACTAGTCGGTGCAACCGAGTTTTCTCTTCGGTTTCACCGAGTTGGGCAAAAATGTTGTAATGGTTCGATTTTTGGAGATGCCTATATATACCGCTCCACCACCATCCACTCCCAAGATAAGCACTCAGAACACACACCCACTTGCCATATCCAATTTTCTGAGAGAGAACCACCTATCCTATTGTTGAGGTCAAGATCATCCACTCCAACCATATGGATCTTGATTTCGAGCCTCCCCAAGTTGCTTTCCATCCAATCAATCTCTTCTACCCAAGCCCAATCTGTGAGAGGGTGATTGAGTGTTGAGGACACTATCATTTGAAACACAAGAGCAAGGAGTTCATCGTTACTATCGAGCATATTACCTTTTGGAGGGTGGTGCCTCCTAAATTGGTTAGGTTTCGCTTGGGAGCCTCCTACTTCGTGTTGTGGAGTTGAACGAAGAAGTTTGTACGGGCAAGGAGATCGCCTACTTCGTGAAGATCTACCCATAGTGAGGCTAGTCCTTCGTGGACGGAAGCCGCTATGGAATAGTCGAGGTTGCTACTTCGTGGACCCTTATGGGTGGAGCCCTCCGTGGACTCTCACGACCGCTACCCTCCGTGGGTTGAAGACTCCATAAACATGGACGTCCAATAGCACCACCTATCGAAACCACGGGAAAAATCTTTGTGTCATCTATTGCGTTGATCTTCCTATCTCAACTCTCTTACATATGCTTGTCTTTACTTTCTGCTGCCTTACTTGTGGACTAGCATGTGTAGGGTGCACTGGACTTGTTAGAATTGCTAAAATCTGCCAACCAATTAACTTGGGAAAAGGTTAGGTTTTAATTTATGCAAGTAGTCTATTCACCCCCCCCTCTAGACATCCCTTCTAGTGATCCCGCAGGAACACGGTGGGGTTATGATTGACATGTAAGTAGGTGTTCAAGATCACTTCTTGATCATTAATAGTTCACGTCCGTTTAGGAATTGATCACTCTTCTTATTCTTGTACTCGTAAGTTAGCCACATATTCAAATGCTTAGTGCTTGCTGCAGCCTCACCACTTAACCATACCTCACCCATTAAGCTTTGCTAGTCTTGATACCCTTGGGAATGAGATTGTCGAGTCCCTGTCACTCACAGATTACTACAACAACAGTTGCAGGTACAGGTAATGCGATGCTTTGACGTGAGAGCGATGCTTCTTCTATTTGGAGTTCTTCTTCGATCATAGGATGGGTTCCAGGCCAGTAGCCTGGGATTAGCAAGGATGGATGTCGCTTTTATCGTTTGATTTCGGCCGTAATTGGACACTGCTTTTATGTATGATGATTCTTATGGATGATTGTATTTGAGATGAACTTGATTTAGCTTGTGGTGAGTGTAAGCTAATTCCATATACTCATCTCCTCTTTACATGTACTTGTAACGTTACCCATTCTTGCGAAACGATGATATGCGCTTCTATACTATTGAGTCTCTCGAGCCAAAATAGCGATAGGACCGCATCTTGGGCGTTACAAGTTGGTATCAGACTAGTACCGACCTAGGACCCCCCTTGATTGATCGAAACATGGCCATTGTCGAGTCTACAAAAAAAACTATATTTTGAGTCTAGTTATATATCGGAGAGTAGGAATTAATTTTACTCCTCTTCCCTTCGTCGCTCTGGTGAGGATTTGTGATGTACGAATTTTAATTCTATCCCTCTTCTCACTCACAAAAAATAGGATCATGCGGGTATTTTGGAACCTCAACGATGTCGTTGTGACCGGGATTTTGTTCATAGTACCTCCTATCAATTTGGGGTAGAAGTGTCCCGGGGACTTGAGCTCCAGGGGATTATTGTCACACTCGCTATCGTTCAGTTTCCTTAGTATTTGAGGACGAAGATATTCGAAATTGCTTCAATACTATTTGTGGCGAGAGGAGTTTGGCGTCACCCAGTATTGGGAGAGCATCCAGATGTATTGCCATAATTGGTATCTGTCGGATTTCGGGCTCCGCAAAACCCTCAAGGTTCGAACACAGGGGCGTGTGCGAAGCTTCCCTGCCTCGCCCTACTTAGATCGCTACTCGACGGTGACTATGGCGAACTCGCACGATGACGAGGAAGAAGATGAAAATGGTGGTTTACCCAGGTTCGGGCCGCTGCGAAGCGTAATACCCTACTCCTGCTTTGGTGGATTGCCTCTCGGGGAGGTGTGGTGGATGAACTAGTACAGTGATTTCGGGCCTCGCGAGGGTCTCCAGTGGTGTTCTTGGCTCTCTGCCTTGTCTTGTGTTGGCTCCCTCTCTACGGTGCGGCCTAGCCTCTATATATAGCAGTGGCCCGGGTCCTCTTCCCTTATCAAAATGGCGGGAAGGGATCGCACAACGGCCAAATTTGAAGGGGGACAGGAGTACATCCCCGCCCTGTCCAAAGGTGGTCTTCGCCTGCAAAGTAGCCGTCGGTGATGCAGAGGTGGGCTCGGCGATGACATCTGTCGTGCGGGGCTCGTGGTCGTGGTCTTGTTGCACCAGAATGGAAACCTTTGGGGGATGCTTTGGGAACCCGCGTATGTCCTTGCCCCCTTTGCACCAAATGGGAAACTGCTCTGCCTGGCGCGCTCGCACCCGCCTGTCCTTCCTTGCGTCATCTTTGACTCCTGAGGTCGGGTTCTGCATAGAGATATCCGCCGCTCCGGAGGGGGCCTGAGGAGGCCTACCCCCTGCTGGTCTTGGCGTTGTTCTCCCTCGCGAGCCTGGGGTCCTTGCGAGGGCCTTGCCTTGTGTGGGGTCTCGCCAGGTCGTGCCTGGCTGACGAGGTGGGCCATGTCCTGGGCCGCAGGCAGGCAGGTCTGGGTACCCCCGTTCCCAGGACGCCGACAGTAGCCCCCGGGCCCAAGCCGGGCTCGAGCTGGATTCTGGGCGAAGCCTTGAGGACGGCCCGAAGCGCCGCGGGCCCCAAATGCCTGTGGGCCAGGCTGTACACGCGTCGAACGCCTGGGCGGCGATGCCCCCGCTCCCCGAAGGCATCAGGAACCGCCCCAAGTCAAACTGACTTGACGCCCGCGTGCAGCGCCGGTCATCATTGCCCTTCCTTGAATGCTACTGTTCCCTTGGCCTTCTCTCCTTGGGCCACGCGGATGCGACCCTTCGAAGGCACCACGCCTCCCGGGATGCAAGGGGGTGCCGATTTGCCCTTGGTCGTACATAAGCAGGCGAGGGCGAGAAAGCCCTCAACTCATCTTCGTCTTCTTTGCCTCCCAACTTCCAAGCCGCCGCCCTCCCAGTCATGGCTTCAGTGAGGAAGTTCTCCGCCGCCGAGAAGGGGAAGGCCTCCGAGGAGAGCCCCGCCTCACCGCCGCCCAGGAGGGGCCGTAGTCGTCCCCGAAAGCATGCCGCGACGCCGGCGGTGGTTCCTTGTGGGCGCGGTCGTGCTCCAGCACGGCCCGGGGTTGCCATCGGCGGCCGCGGTGGGGCTCCGTCCAGCGCGGGCGGCCGAGGTAGTCGAGGAGGTGGCGCCGACGGCGGGAGGGCGGCAGTGGCAACCCGGCCGCCACGCCCGTGGCTCCATACGGCCGACACGGCCCAGGAGTTCGTGGTGTGGGCGGAGAGGCCGAAGGCTGCCTGGTTCCAACTTCCGCGCTTCTTTGTGGGGGCGCTGCCGGCCGGGGGGCCTGGCGGCCTATGGCTGCAGGCCGACGGCTGCTGCAGCGCGGCATCTTGGGTGGAGGTCGAGGTCACCTCCGGGGGTTACGTGTACCTGAACCGCGGGTGGCAGACGTTTGCCTGCGCCCATGGCCTGGTGGGGAGGCGCACCCTTCACTTCAAGTACGACGGGGAGGCGACGCTCTTCGTCAAGATCTTCGGTGGAGAGGGCGAGCGCCTGGGGTGCTGCCCGGAAGACGTCGTCCGCGCCGATCTTGGGGATGAGCTTGCCCTTCGTGACGGGCGCCGCGCCTCCAGCAGCACCGACACCCCCTCCGAGGGGAGCCTGAGCGACAGCAGCGACAGCAGCTACGACGCGCCACCGCGCCGGCGTGCCCAGACCTCGGGGGGTAGGTAGCCGCCGCGGCGTTGCTCCTTCGCTCCAGGGACGTCTGTGCCGGGTCGCCTTCACGGGCCCGTGAAGGAAGAGGAGGACACCGACTGAGTGCTGGGGCGCCGACGCCGAGGCTCCTGGAGCGGTAGCCCCCGTGGGGGATTTTCTCACTTTCTTTCTCCTCCTCTTTTCCTTCTCCTGCAATCAAAGAACCAAGGGAGGCCCTGTGGGCGTGTAAAGAATTTGGGCGCTTGCCTCTTTTTATCAGCGCTTCTGTCACGTTCCCTGGCCTTTGCGTTTTTGTTAGTCGAGACCACCTTCCGGTTGTGATTAGGGTACTTAGCTTGACATGCTCACGGTAGGCTCCAGGGTCGTGGAGGCGTGGCTATGGCGCTTGGGCAGTCCGGACGTCCTGTGGACCTCTTCTTCATACGGGTGAGACAGGTTGGGAGCCCTTTCGGCACTCTGTGTCTGCAGGCCCCAGTCCCGCACATTTCCCTACCACTGTATTGTACGACCGGATCACCAAGGACGCAACTACGAGGTGAGGCCTCGACACCCTCGATGTTGACCGGATCACCAAGGATGACATCGAGGGGCGAGTGGCTATATGATCGGTAAGGCTCCTGAGGCACGCTGCTCAGGAGCCCCCTTTGACGCTCAAGCAGCTCTACGTCGGTAGGTCCCAGTCCCGCACATTTTCCTACCACCGTAATATATGACCGGATCACCAAGGACGCAACTACGGGGCGAGGCCTCGACACCCACAATGCCGACCGGATCACCAAGGACGACGTCGAGGGGCGAGTGGCTATATGACCGGTAAGGCTCCTGAGGCGCGTTGCTCAGAAGCCCCCTTTGACGCTCAAGCGGCTCCCCAAAGAAATTTTTTGTTTCCAGCCCCGGGAGGGGTGGGCCTCCCAAGGCTCCGAGATGGCGCGTCAGGCCGTGAGTGGAGCCCCCGAGCGAGTACGAAGTGACACGCGCCTGCTAACTCATTCGGGAGTACCACGCGAGGATCCGGGCGCCAAGGCCTTGGCTAGGTGCGAGCACCGTGCCCCCCAGCCCCAGCTCGCGGGGTGCGAGGGGGAGGGGAGCAGGCGTGTGCTCGACCTGAAGAGAGAAACCCAAGATAGGAAATGACGATGGAAACAAATCCCTGACCCATTTTTTTAAAACATGATTTGGAAAAAGCCCCGAGTTTTGCTCCAGAAAAGTTGGCAAATCCAAACATGAGAAAAGCAAATAACAGCCGCGTCCGGCACCTAGACTAGTCTTCGTCTTCCCCCAGCGCTGAGCGTAGGGCATCCACATTGCATGGGCATAGCCATTGGAGGGTAGTGTTGTCCGCCAGCGCGGAGCTATGGCTTCCACATTGCGTGGGAAGGAACCCTTCCGCGTCCTCGGGGGGCTCCGGGCGTATACAGCCCACTCATTATTACGTGAGAGTGTCACGGGTAGAACTTCCGGAGGTGCTGGATGTCCCAGGCATTCTGGATGGGGACCCCGTCCTGAGTCTCCAGGCACACGGTGCCAGGCCTGGAGACATGAGCGACCTTGAACGGGCCCTCCCACATGGGCGAGAGCTTATGCAAGCCCTCCCTGGAGAGAACCCGCCTCAGGACGAGGTCTCCGACTTCGAGGGTCCTGGAGCGGATGTTACGGTAGTGGTAGCGCCGTAGCGCCTGCTGGTACCTCGCAGCTCGGAGCGAGGCTCGGCGACGTGCCTCCTCCCCGAGCACGAGGTCCGTTCCCCGCACGGCACTCTGACGCTCCTCGTCGAATGCCAAGACCCGCGCGGAGCGGTGCTTGACCTCATGAGGGAGGATGGCTTCGGCTCCGTAGACGAGGAAGAACGGGGTCTCGCTGGTGGGCTTAGTCACGGTGGTGCGGATGGACCACAGCACGGACTGGAGCTCATCGACCCAACCCCTGCCGCAAGCCTCCAGCTTCTTCTTGAAGCTCCTTGTCTTGAGGCCTCGCAGGACTTCCGCGTTGGCGCGCTCCGCCTGGCCGTTGCTCCTTGGGTGGGCTACCGAGGCATAGCATATCTGCGTTCCAAGGTTAGCGCAATAGGTCTTGAAGAGGTTACTTGTGAACTGCGAACCGTTGTCGGTGATGATGCGGTTGGGGACGCCGAATCGGCTCACGATGCCCTTGATGAACTTGACGGCCGATACAGCTGGGATGGCACGCACGGGCTCCACCTCCGCCCACTTGGTGAACTTGTCAATGGCGATGTAGAGGTAGCGGTACCCGCCCGCTGCCCGTGGGAAAGGCCCCAAAATATCCAGCCCCCAGACCGCAAAGGGCCAGGAGAGCGGGATGGTCTGGAGGCCCTGGGCGGGCTGGTGAATTTGTTTGGCGTGGAACTGGCAGGCCTCGCAACACCGGACCAGCTCGATGGCGTCGTTTAGTGCCGAGGGCCAGTAGAAGCCTGACCGGAATGCCTTCCCTGCAAGTGTGCGCGATGAGGAGTGGTGTCCGCAGTCCCCTCCGTGGATGTCTGCCAGCAGCTCGCGCCCCTGCCCCTTGGAGATGCACCGCTGTGCGACGTCGTTCGGGTGCCTGCGGTACAAGTCGCCGTCCTGCAAGCAGTAGGCCGTGGCCTGCCGTGCTACATGCTCCGCCTCTTCCTCCTTCTCCTGTAGCATGCCGTGAAGTAGGTACGTCCTGAACTCATGCATCCAGTCGTCATCCTGAGGCTCCAGTGCTAGGAGCTGTCAGGCCCCTGAGGCCTGGCCACAGTCCGGAGCCCCCAAGGGCGGCGTTGGGGGGAGCTCCTCACGTTGTGGTGCCAGGTCCTCAGCGGGTGGCGCCACGGAGGGTTTGAAGAGCCGCTCCTCGAAGACGCCCGGCTCCTGGGGCTCACGGCGTGACGCCCTCTTGGCAATGTCATCAGCCTCCTTGTTCGCGCCGCGCGGGATGTGCTGCAATTCCAAGCCCTGAAAACGTTTTTCAATCTTACGTACCTCTTCCAAATACGCCTCCATATGCTCGTCCTTGGGTGTGTACTCTTTGTTGGAGAAGTTGACGAGGAGCTGGGAGTCGCCCATGACGGTGAGGCACCAAACCCCTAGGGCCGCTGTTGCCTTGAGGCCGGCGATGAGGCCCTCGTACTCCGCGATGTTGTTGGAGACCTTCTCTCCATGCTGGAAACAGAGTTGCATAGCGTACCGGAGCTTGTCTCCTGCCGGGGAAGTGAGCACGACCCCAGCCCCTGCTCCCATGCACGTGAAGGCTCCGTCGAAATGCATGACCCAACCCTCAGGTGTCTCATCGCCAGGGGTGAGTGACCGGCTTCCGTTCAGCCCCCGGTCAGGGGCGTCCGTCCACTCTGCCATGAAGTCTGCCAGGGCTGCTCCTTTGATGACCCTGGTCATGCTGAACTCTATGTTGAAGGCCTGCAGCTCAATGTTCCATTCGGTGACTCTTCCCGCCGCGTTGGGGTTGCGCAGGACCTTCTCCAGGGGATATGCGGAGACGACCTTGATGGGATGTCCCTGGAAGTAGTGGCGCAGCTTCCTCGAAGCGACAAGAAGCGCTAGAAGGAGCTTCTGTTGCATGGGGTAGCGCGAGCGCGCGTCCCGTAGCACTGTACTGACATAGTCCACTGGGTGCTCGACGAGGGTGAGTTCTCCTACGGTGTCCTGCCCCGTGGCGGTGCCCCCTGCAGCGGCGGCTGGGGCTTCGTGAGGGTTGAGCGCTCCAGGGGCCGTCGCAGCGGTTGAGACTTCATGAGAGTTGAGCGCTTCAGGGGCCGTCGGAGCGGCTGAGGCCTCCAGAGCACCGGCTTGGGGAGAAGCGGGCTCCTTGGGATCCTGCGAGCCCCGTTGCTCCATGCTTGGGGCCCGCCATCGCCCGTCGGTGCGGCGCGTGGATCGGCTTGCTTCTCCCACACCGCCACCAATGCAGCGCTGGCGGAGTGGGGGGGTGGCAGCCAGGTATAGTAAGAAGGGCTCCTGAGGGCGAGGTGCCACCATCACCGGTGGGCTCGTGAGGTATTGCTTGAGCTACTCGAAGGCGGCGTCCGCCTCCGGGGTCCACACGAAGGGGCCCTTCCTTTTCATGATCTTGAAGAACGGCAGGGCCCGTTCGCCGAGTTTGGAGATGAAGTGCCCCAAGGAGGTCACGCAACCCACCAATTTCTGCATTTCCTTCAGGGTCTGGGGCGCGCTCATCTTGCTTATGGTCTTGACCTTCTCCGGGTTCGCCTCGATTCCCCGGTGCGACACCAGGAAACCGAGCAGCTTGCCCGAGGGGACCCCGAAGACGCACTTCTCGGGGTTGAGCTTCAGGTTCACTTCCCTCAGGCTGGCGAATGTCTCTTCTAAGTCCTCGATCAGGGTCTTAGCCGCCCTGGACTTGGCCACGATGTCGTCGATGTAAGCTTCTGCATTCCTCCCGAGCTGCGGCCCCAAGGTGATGTGCATCAGCCTCTGGAAGGTCGCCCCGGCGTTCCGCAGCCCGAAGGGCATGCACGTGTAGCAAAACACCCCACACGACGTGAGGAAGGCCATTTTCTCGACGTCCTCCACCGCCATTTTGATCTGGTGGTAGCCTGAGAAAGCGTCTAGGAAGCATAGGAGGTCACATTCCGCGGTGGAGTCCACGATCTGATCAATGCGCGGCAGCGGGAATGGGTCTTGGGGGCAGGCTTTGTTGAGGCTCGTGAAGTCAACGCACATACGCTCCTTCCCGCACTTCTTCGGGACGACCACCGGGTTGGCAAGCCACTCCGGGTAGCGCACTTCCCGGATGACCCCAGCCTCCTTTAGCTTGCCGACCTCCTGAGCGATGAACGCATGCTTCTCCTGAGCTTGCCTTCTTGCCTTTTGCTTCACTGGACGCGCGTTCGGGCACACCATGAGGTGGTGCTCGATCACGTCCCTCGGGACCCCCACTAGGTCGGAGGCGCTCCATGCGAACGCGTCCTTGTTCGCCTGTAGGAAGGCCACCAACGCCTCCTCTTGGTCCCGAGGCAGGTCGGCGCCGATGGTGAAGGTAGGGCCAGGGTTTCCTTCATCCACGGGCACCTGCTTCGTCTCCGCCCGACTCTGGGACAACAACTGACTCTTCTTTACTGGCGCGACGTCGAGGACACCCCCGGAGTCCTTCGTGACCAGCGCGGCATCACCGGTACTGGGGCGCGCCGCGGCCGCCGCTTTGTAGGTGAGCTTGAGCACGTGGGACGCGTCCTTGGCATTTCCCACGATGGTGAGGATGCCACCACTCCCGGGCATCATGACGACGTTGTAGCCCGGGTGCGTCGCCACCATGAACTGGGCGAGGGCGTGGTAGCCCAGTATCGCGTTGTACGGGAGGTGGATGTGGGCGACGTCGAAGTCGACCTGCTCGGTGTGGAAGTTGGAGTGGGTGCCGAAGGTGACGGGGAGGCGCACCCGCCCCACAGGGACGACGGACCCCCCGACCACCCCAGAGAAGGGCCTTGAAGGCACGAGTTGGTCTCGAGGTAGCTGCAGCGCGTCGAAGGCCTCCACGGAGATGACGTTGAGGCCGGCGCCACCGTCTATGAGGGTCCTGGAGACAGCCACGCCACTTATGGTTGGCGTGCACAACATGGGGAGCGTTCCGGCAGCTGTCGTCATCTTGGGGTGGTCGTCGTGACCGAAGGTGATGTAGGTCTCCGGCCACGTACGGGGCGGCGTGGGCTCGGGCCGCAGCCGGACCGCTCCTACGTGGCGGAGGAACTGCTTGACCTGGCGGTTGGAGGAGGGCGCCTGCGACCCTCCGAGGATGCAGGCGACCGCTGAGCCGGCCCTGTGCGTCCCAGTGCCACCGCGCGCCAAGGGCCGGCCGGCGTCGGGGATCTCGTCCGCCATGGGGTTGCCGAACCAGGGCTCGATTGTCGCCGTGAGAGGGGAAGCTTCGACACGCCCCCTACCTGGCGCGCCAAATGTCGGATTTCGGGCTCCGCAAAACCCTCAAGGTTTGAACACAGGGGCGTGTGCGAAGCTTCCCTGCGGCCTCGCCCTACTTAGATCGCTACTCGACGGTGACTACGGCGAACTCTCACGATGACGAGGAAGAAGATGAACATGGTGGTTTACCCAGGTTCGGGCCGCTGCGAAGCGTAATACCCTACTCCTGCTTTGGTGGATTGCCTCTCGGGGAGGTGTGGTGGATGAACTAGTACAGTGATTTCGGGCCTCACGAGGGCGCTCCAGTGGTGTTCTTGGCTCTCTGCCTTGTCTTGTGTTGGTTCCCTCTCTACGGTGCGGCCTAGCCTCTATATATAGCAGTGGCCCAGGTCCTCTTCCCTTATCACAAGGTCGGGAAGGGATCCCACAACGGCCAAATTTGAAGGGGGACAGGAGTACATCCCCGCCCTGTCCAAAGGTGGTCTTCGCCTGCAAAGTAGCCGTCGGTGATGCAGAGGTGGGCTCGACGATGACATCCGTCGTGCGGGGCTCGTGGTCGTGGTCTTGTTGCACCAGAATGGAAACCTTTGGGGGATGCTTTGGGAACCCGTGTACGTCATTGCTCCCTTTGCCCCAAAGGGGAAACTGCTCCACCTGGCACGCTGGCGCCCGCCTGTCCTTCCTTGCGTCATCTTTGACTCCTGAGGCCGGGTTCTGCATAGAGATCTCCGCCGCTCCGGAGGGGGCTTGAGGAGGCCTACCCCCTACTGGTCTTGGCGCTGTTCTCCCTCGCGAGCCTGGGGTCCTCGCGAGGGCCTTGCCTTGTGTGGGGCCTCGCCAGGTCGTGCTTGGCTGACGAGGTGGGCCATGTCCTGGGCCGCAGGCAGGCAGGTCTGGGTACCCCCATTCCCAGGACGGCAACAGTATCGTTGTGATTATGAGAGTCTGAGGTAGATGAGTTTCCAAGGTTTCTCCGGTTATGTGTTGACGGATGTGATACACTAAAAGTGTAGTGTTATTGCTAGGAGTTGAGTGATCTATTCAGTAATTGCTCCGTGTATCCGTTGGACCAGATTGCATAACCAGAAAGATTTCGAGAGTTCTTAGGTGGGAATTCAAGTAGTTACCTATGTTATCTTTCAACAAATCCATGATGTGAGGTTGGGGTTCGACATCTAGTGGTTAGTTTGTTCACTGTCATTCTTTCAGAGGACAGTCTCGGTATGCTTCGTCAAGTCTTGTAGTTCGCAACGCCTAGGGAGCATATTCGAGCGTCATTTAAATATGACAATCCCATGTACGATCAAGTCCGTGCGAGCCTTACCACGAAAATATCGAGCGAAATCTTTGTTATGAATTTGTTTCTGGATTAATTTGTAAGCCTCATCCTTTCCTTTGTTGGAGTATGGTAATTCCTGTTGCTTCGATGTCAAGTGGTGATTTCTTATCTTTTTAAGCGGTGTTCTCATATTTCTATGGGAGTGCTGATCATTTTGCTCAATCAAATTTTCATGTCGATTCTTTTCCATCCGGAGTGCTTCTCTTCAAGATAATTCAATTATCTCCTATATTTGCAAGATCAATCCTTATATTTATTTCCGGAGTTCGTTTCGTACGTCCCAAGTTGTCTTTGTTTTTCCCCACCCTCCCATCCTTTTTCTTTTGGAGCCAGACATCTTGAATCAAGTGCCTTTTCTATTCATGTGATGCTTCCGCCATCTTTTCTTTCGTATTGTATCTGGTGATTCATTATGAAGATCCTCAAGTGCTCAAGTTCATCATTTCTTCGTCTTCGTCTTCGTCTCCGTTTTCTTTTCTGATGGATTCGATTCAACCTCTCTGTGTTCATCATATCCTTTTCATTCGTTAAATGTTTTCCCATGTTGGAAATTCTTAATCAAGCCTCTCTTGTTTATTCACCTCTCTATTCTATCCGGAGTGCTGAAGATATCTCAGAAGATTCGTGTTTTCACTCAAATTATTTCAAGGTTCTCACCTCATCAAGCTTTCAATTTGTACCGGTGCAAGCTCTTTCTAACCATAACCCATAGGTTCTTCTCCAGGATCTTACCTTATTTTTCTAATCTTTTCCGGAGATGTCCGCAAGTTCTTTGCAGATGTGACGCAAGAATGAACTCCATCAGTCATTTCCTTCTCGAAGATCGTTTTCGAATTATTTTACCGTTGTCTCAACCTTTTCTTTATTTATTCTTCCGAAGTGTCTCAATAATTTTGGTGGTGTTCCTCTCATCTTTCTCAATCTGCAAGACCGAAGGAGAGTTTTGGTACTTCTTGAGCATGCGTTGGTTTTCCCTTGAAGAGGAAAGGGTGATGCAGCAAAGTAGATAAGTATTTCCCTCAGTTGTTGAGAACCAAGGTATCAATCCAGTAGGAGATACAAGCAAGTCCCCAATAGATGTACCTACACAAATAATAAAACACTTGCACCCAACGCTATAAAGGGGTTGTCAGTCCCTTCACGGTTATTTGCAAGGATGAGATCTGATAGAGATAGGTATAAAAGATTGCTAGAACCTAAAGTAAAACAAAAGTAAAAATAATGCAGCGAGATATTTTTGGTATTTTTGGTTTTAGATCTGAAAATATAATATGGAAAATAGACCCGGGGGCCATAGGTTTCACTAGAGGCTTCTCTCATGAAGGAAAATAATACGGTGGGTGAACAAATTACTGTCGAGCAATTGATAGAAAAGCGAATAATTATGAAGATATCCAAGACAATGATTATGCATATAGGCATCACGTCCGTGTCAAGTAGACCGAAATGATTCTGCATCTACTATTATTACTCCACACATCGACCGACTCCTACCTGCATCTAGAGTATTAAGTTCATGAAGAACAGAGTAACGCATTAGGTAAGATGACATGATGTAGAGGGATAAACTCAAGCAATATGATGAAAACCCCATCTTTTTATCCTCGATGGCAACAATACAAATACGTGCCTCGCTACCCCTACTTTGTCACTGGGTGAGGACACCGCAAGATTGAACCCAAAACTAAGCACTTCTCCCATTGCAAGAATTACCAATCTAGTTGGCCAAACCAAACCAATAACTCGAAGAGACTTGCAAAGATATGAAATCATGCATATAAGAATTCAGAGAAGATTCAAATAATATTCATAGATAAGCTGATCATAAACCCATAATTCATCGGATCTCGACAAACACACCGCAAAAGAGTATTACATCGGATAGATCTTCATGAAGATCATGAAGAACATGGTATTGAAGAACAAAGAGAGAGAAGAAGCCATCTAGCTACTAGCTGTGGACCCGAAGGTCTGTGGTAAACTACTCACGCATCATCGGAGGGGCAATGGAGTTGATGTAGATGCCCTCAGTGATCGAATCCCCCTCCGGCAGAATACCGGAAAAGGCTCCAAGATTGGATCTCACGGGAACAGAGGCTTCCGGCGGTGGAAAATTATTTTCATGGCTCTTTTTAGTATCCAGGGAATATTTGGGAATTTATAGGCCGAAGAATAGGGTTAGGAGGGCTGCCGTGGGGCCAGAAGCCAGGGGGGCGCCCCCCCCCCTAGGGCGTGCCCTGGTGGCTTGTGACGCCACGGCAGGTCTCCTGCCTTCATCTCCAAGTCTGCTGGGTTTCATCTGGTCCAAGAAAAATCATTCCGAAGATTTTATTCCGTTTGGACTCCGTTTAATATTCCTTATCTCCAATACTCAAAAACAAGGAAAAAACAGAAATTGGCACTAGGCTCTAGATTAATAGGTTAGTCCCAAAAATAATATAAAATAGCATATTAATGCATATAAAACATCCAAAACAGATAATATAATAGCATGGAACAATCAAAAATTATAGATACGTTGGAGACGTATCAAGCATCCCCAAGCTTAATTCCTGCTCGTCCTCGAGTTGGTAAATGATAAAAATAGAATTTTTGATGTGGAATGCTACCTAACATATTTATCCATGTAATATTCTTTATTGTGGCATGAATATTCAGATCCATAAGATTCAAAACAAAAGTCTAATATTGACATAAAAACAGTAATACTTCAAGCATACCAACAAGGCAATTGTGTCCTTTCGAAATAACATGGCCTTAGAAAGTTATCCCTACAAAATCATATGGTCTGGCTATGCTCCATCTTCCCAACACAAAGTATCTAAATCATGCACAACCCCGATGACAAGTCAAGCAATTGTTTCACACTTTTTATGTTCTCAAACCTTTTCAACTCTCATGCAATACATGAGCGTGAGCCATGGATATAGCACTATAGGTGGAATAGAATATGGTGGAGGTTGCAAGGAAAAAGGAGAAGATAGTCTCACATCAACTAGGCGTATCAACGGGCTATGGAGATGCCCATCAATAGATATCAATGTGAGTGAGTAGGGATTGCCATGCAACGAATGCACTAGAGCTATAAGTGTATGAAAGCTCAAAAAGAAAACTAAGTGGTTGTGCACATGATGAAAAATTCCACTAGTTATATGAAAGTGACAAAATAGGAGACTCTCTATCATGAAGATCATGGTGCTACTTTGAAGCACAAGTGTGGAAAAAGATAGTAGCATTGTCCCTTCTCTCTTTCTCTCATTTTTTTTTTCTTTTTTCTTTTTTTTTGGTGGGCATCTTTGGCCTTTTTTTTTTTGGGCTTCGCTGGCCTCTTTTATTATTTGTAAAGTCCGGAGACTCATCCCAACTTGTGAGGGAGTCATAGCTTCCATCATCCTTTTCTCTCAAGGGACAATGCTCTAATAATGAAGATCATCACACTTTTATTTACTTACAACTCGATACCTAGAACAAAATATGACTCTATATGCAATATGAAAGTGATGGTGCATGTCATGAAAAACGGAAAGGTGGAAGTTGCATGGCAATATATCTCGGAATGGCTATGGAAATGCTATAATAGGTAGGTATGGTGGCTGTTTTGAGGAAAGTATATGGTGGCTGTTTTGAGGAAGGTGGGTTTGATGCACCGGCGAAAGTTGCGCGGTACTAGAGAGGCTAGCAAAGGTGGAAGGGTGAGAGTGCGTATAATCCATGGACTCAACATTAGTCATAAAGAACTCACATACTTGTTGCAAAAGTCTATTAGTTATCGAAACAAAGCATTAGACGCATGCTCCTAGGGGAGAGGTTGGTAGGAGTTAACCATCGCGCGCTCCCGACCCTCACACAAAGGTTGACAATCATTAAACAAATCATGCTCCGACTTCGTTACATAACGGTTCACCATACGTGCATGCTACGGGAATCACAAACTTTAACACAAGTATTTCTTCCAATTCACAATTACTCACTAGTATGACTCTCATATTACCATCTTCATATCTCAAAACTATATGCAAGGAATCGAACTTATCATAGTATTCAATGCACTTAATATGAAAGTTTTTATTATATCCCTCTTGGATGCCCATTATATTAGGACTAAATTCATAACCTAAACCAATTACCATGCTGTTTTAAAGACTCTCAAAATAATATAAGTGAAGTAAGAGAGTTCAATAATTTCTATAAAAAAAACCACCGTGCTCTAAAAAGATATAAGTGAAGTACTAGAGCAACATTGCCTAGCTCAAAAGATATAAGTGAAGCACATAGAGTATTCTAATAAATTCACAATTCAGCGTGTCTCTCTCATAAGATGTGTGCAGGAAGGATGATTGTGGCAAACTAAAAAGCAAAGACTCATATCATACAAGACACTCCAAGCAAAACACATATCATGTGGTGAATAAAAATATAGCCTCAAGTAAATTTACCGATGGATTGAAGACGAAAGAGGGGATGCCTTCCGGGGCATCCCCAAGCTTAGGCTTTTTGATATCCTTGAATATGGCTTGGGATGCCTTGGGCATCCCCAAGCTTAGGCTCTTGCCACTCCTTATTCCATTGTCCATCAAATCTTTACCCAAAACATGCAAACTTCACAACACAAAACTCAACAGAAAACTCATGAGATCCGTTAGTATAAGAAAAATAAATCACCACTTTATGTACTGTTGTGAAATCATTCTTTATTTATATTGGTGTAATATCTAATGTATTCCAACTTCTCCATGGTTCATACCCCCCAATACAAGCCATAGATATATCAAAATAAGCAAACAACACAAAGAAAACAGAATCTGTCTAAAACAGAACAGTCTGTAGCAATCTATAGACTTCGAATACTTCTGTAACTCCAAAAATTCTGAAAAATTAGGACAATCAGGGAAATTTATATATAAATATTGTGTAAAACTTTCAGATCAAACGCACGTTCCAGTGAACTTACCAAATTCCTGGACTGAGAGCAAAAGTTTCTGTTTTTCAGCAAAATCAAATCACAAACACCGTAGATCATCCCAAAGGTCTTACTTGGCTCAAACACTAATTTAAACAAGAAAACACAATTACTACGGAGGTAATAATGTGTAAAACACTCAAAAACAGAAGCAAAAACAAAAGCATAAAAATAAAATTCGGTTGCCTCCCAACAAGCGCTATTGTTTAACGCCCCTAGCTAGGCATAACGCAATAGATCTAGGTATTATTATCTTTGGCAACTTTTGTGAGGGCCTTCCCAAATCCGGGGGGCTCTTTCCTCTTCCTCGGGTTTGTATGAGAAGAAACCATCTTAATATCCAAAATATCCAAATGCTTATTATAAAGGGTAATCAAAGTATTCAAGCGATTGAGGTTCCCACTAATATGTTTCAGGGGTTCGTGATATTGTTGTAACTCGACCAAGTGCTTATGTAAGTCACTCAATTTGTCGAGAATTTGAACTCCCTCTTCTGAGAAAACAAACCCCTTTTTTGGTGGAGGAACCCCCAAAATCCCCTCCAAAACTTCATAAGCAGCGTTCGTATCCAGTTCAATAAAATTCCCTTTTGAGGCAAAATCTAAGAGCTCCCTATGAGGCAAAGCCAATCCAATGTAAAAAATTCTAAGCAAAACCTTTGCATCTCCTTTTTGGTTGGAGATACGATAAGATTCCATTAGCCTATACCAGGCATCTTTCAAATTTTCCCCTTGTTTTTGTTTGAAGTATAGAACTTCAAAATCTGGTGACAAAGGGGAAGTAGTAACGTTAGACATAGCAACAAGTAAGAGATCCGGTAGAAAAGAGGCGAACGAAAAAGAGGGCGAATAAAAAGGCAAATCTTTTTGGTTTTTCTGAAAATGGTTTTAGAAGTGGGGGACAGGAAAACGAGAGGCAAATGGCAAATAAAGTAAATGCAAAAGATGAGTTTGTGATGGGTACTTGGTAGGCTTGATGTAGATCTCCCCGGCGCCAGAAATCCTTCTTGCTACTTCTTGAGCATGCGTTGGTTTTCCCTTGAAGAGGAAAGGGTGATGCAGCAAAGTAGATAAGTATTTCCCTCAGTTGTTGAGAACCAAGGTATCAATCCAGTAGGAGATACAAGCAAGTCCCCAATAGATGTACCTACACAAATAATCAAACACTTGCACCCAACGCTATAAAGGGGTTGTCAATCCCTTCATGATTATTTGCAAGGATGAGATCTGATAGAGATAGGTATAAAAGATTGCTAGAACATAAAGTAAAACAAAAGTAAAAATAATGCAGCGAGATATTTTTGGTATTTTTGGTTTTAGATCTGAAAATATAATATGGAAAATAGACCCAGGGGCCATAGGTTTCACTAGAGGTTTCTCTCATGAAGGAAAATAATACGGTGAGTGAACAAATTACTGTCGAGCAATTGATAGAAAAGCGAATAATTATGAAGATATCCAAGGCAATGATTATGCATATAGGCATCACGTCCATGTCAAGTAGACCGAAACGATTCTGCATCTACTACTATTACTCCACACATCGACCGACTCCTGCCTGCATATAGAGTATTAAGTTCATGAAGAATAGAATAACGCATTAGGTAAGATGACATGATGTAGAGGGATAAACTCAAGCAATATGATGAAAACCCCATCTTTTTATCCTCGATGGCAACAATACAAATACGTGCCTCGCTACCCCTACTTTGTCACTGGGTGAGGACACCGCAAGATTGAACCCAAACCTAAGCACTTCTCCCATTGCAAGAATTACCAATCTAGTTGGACAAACCAAACCAATAACTCGAAGAGACTTGCAAAGATATGAAATCATGCATATAAGAATTCAGAGAAGATTCAAATAATATTCATAGATAAGCTGATCATAAACCCACAATTCATTGGATCTCGACAAACACACCGCAAAAGAGTATTACATCGGATAGATCTCCATGAAGACCATGAAGAACATGGTATTGAAGAACAAAGAGATAGAAGAAGCCATCTAGCTACTAGCTATGGACCTGAAAGTCTGTGGTAAACTACTCACGCATCATCGGAGGGGCAATGGAGTTCATGTAGATGCCCTCCGTGATCGAATCCCCCTCCGGCAGATTACCGGAAAAGGCTCCAAGATTGGATCTCACGGGAACAGAGGCTTCCGGCGGCGGAAAAGTATTTTCGTGGCTCATTTTAGTATCCAGGGAATATTTGGGAATTCATAGGCCGAAGAATAGGGTTAGGAGGGTTGCCGTGGGGCCACAAGCCAGGGGGCGCCCCCCCCCCTAGAGCGTGCCCTGGTGGCTTGTGACGCCACGGCAGGTCTCCTGCCTTCATCTCCAAGTCTGCTGGGTTTCTTCTGGTCCTAGAAAAATCATTCCGAAGATTTATTCCGTTTGGACTCCGTTTAATATTCCTTATCTGCAATACTCAAAAACAAGGAAAAAACAGAAACTGACACTAGGCTCTAGATTAATAGGTTAGTCCCAAAAATAATATAAAATAGCATATTAATGCATATAAAACATCCAAAACAGATAATATAATAGCATGGAACAATCAAAACTTATACATACGTTGGAGACGTATCAAGTTTCTCTAAAATCTCCGCTCGTTCTTGGAGATTCATGGTTTCGGCATGTTGCTATCTTCTCGAATTGTTTCCATTCATAAGAAATTCCTTCCATATCTATCCGAAGCATTTCAGAGTTGTTTTCGTTCTTAATCCTCCGAAGGTCATCATTTCAGAAGATTTCTTCGTTCTCAGCTTTCAGCTTTCGTTCTCATATTCTTCTTAATTAATGTCGCTTCGTTCGTTCCATTATTTATTCGTTCGTATCTCATTTCTTACTGGTGGCTCATTATAGTTTTCTTTTGTTGGATCGTGATCTCTTCGTTCTAATGTATCCCTATTCATTCGTAGTATCCTCATTCGTTTGCAAATTCTTACCGATGTTTCTTCCAAGACTTCGTCAAGTTCGTGTTATTCTCTCTGCAATAATTTTCAAGAAGAATAAGTAGTACGCCAAATCCGTTGCTTGTCATCAATTTAACTTGATGAAGGATAAGCATAACATAATTCTTGTTCTCCTTTCGTCAAAGTGATTGCATTCCTTCTTCCGAAGGTGTTTAGGATACCAAATTCTCGATTCTAAGTTGTTCATCTTTTCTTTTCCGGAGTTTCAAGTTTCCCTCAAGTATCTCATCGCGATACTTCATCTAAATCATTGCAAGGCTTCAATCTTATCCTTTTCAACCTTAATTTATTTGATAATTCTTATGTATACGGAGGTTCTTCATGGTGGTTCGTTAAATATTTTATTCATTCTCGAAGTGTTCTTCAAGATTCTTGTGGTAGTACCTCAAGTATCCTTTGTCTTGAATTTCAAACTTCAATTCATTCTCCCTTACGTTTTGAGATGGTGTTATAGCATTCTTGATTTATAAGGAGTCTCGAAGGAAATTTGTCAAGAATGAGATTTAAACCCATCATTTATTTCTTGGAATTATCTTGGATTGGATTTCACCTAAAGCATTTCCTAAGAAATGTTTCTATCATTGTGCTTATCAATGATCCAAGTTCTCAATGTATCCTCTTGGTGAAAGAAGTTTTGCATCTCTTGTTGCTCCCAAGCAATCAATTGATTCCGTTAGTGGCAGGTTGTCACCTCATAATGTTGAGATGTGTTCCATAAGCCGACAACAAGATTATGCCCTTTGTCGTTGGTTTTCCAACAACCCCGTTCAATCTATGCGTTTCAAATTCAATGGTGGTAGAATTTGTCATTTTCTTCTCCGTTCTCTTCTCTCCAAATATCTAGCTTCTATTCTTTTATTCCGGAAACATTGTGATGTTGCTCTTTTCAAATCTATCATCTCGTTTTCTCAAGATCATTTATTCCTTGTTTATCCAGTTAATCGGGGTTTTATGGCTCTCTTTTCAAGTTCTTTTCGTCGAATCAAGTTTTGCCTCTCTTTTCAACCGGAGTGCTGCCCAAATTCTTTCTTTATCATTCCTTGTCTATCTCATTTCAGCCGGAGTGGTTTCAAATTCTTGCATGTTTTTCGTGCCATTCTTCATCTCTTTGCAACCTTCGAGTTTTGTTGGTTTCACTCGTTTGTTAAAGAAGCAACCGAGTTTTACCTCTTCCACTTTCTCTTCCTCTCCTTATTCTAAGATCTCGGGTCAAGATCTCTTGTCAGTGGAGGAGAGTTGTAATAGCGAAAGACCGGTTTCTTTGCATGATTGTTATTTTATTGTTTGCTCTTTGTTATTTTTGCATTGCATCATTTCATCATGTCATCATGTCATTAAGTTTTGCAACTCAACTAAATAAATTGTATGAATTTTGATCCATTTAAATTGAGGGAAATGCACATGATGTTTTCTCTTTAAAACATATACAATATCCTCCCAATACTTAGGGATTTAAAATAAATATTCCATTAGTTTGGAATCAACCAAAACACACTTCCAATTTAAATTCCTTTTGACTTCCAATATTTTAAATCCATGTTCTTTTCTTCGTTAACTCCTTTTCAGTTTGTGACACTTAAAAATATGTCAAAGTGACCATATCTCAATTTTTCTAGCTCATTCAGAAATTATTTGTCCCTTCAAATATTTTTCCTCCCTTTCTCTCATTTTTTGCCTTCTTCTATTTTCTGATTTGGAAAATGGAGTAAGCAATCTATTTTCTCTCTCTTCAAAACAGGCCAACCCATCTCACCCCAATCCAGCCCAAGGCCGGACCGACCTCTTCTCTCACCCCGAATCAATTGAAATCCTAGGCCACTCCCGATCCACCCACTCACTCACTCGGTCGCCTCTCGTTCCTCCCGACCATGCTGCCGCCCGCTCGCACTCCCACGTAGGAAGCCTCGATCCCCACATCTCTCTTCTCTCGATCCCTCTCCCTCATTCCCTCACACGCCGCCACACACATCACGCCAGGGAGAGGTGCTCCTCCTGTTTGATCCCCATCGCCAGCGCCCCCGCGACTCCTTCCTCGCGTTGATCCGGCGAGCCATCGAAGCAACCCTTCCTAACCTCCGACCAGCCACCACCTCCTCCAAGCCTCCCTATTGCCCTTCCCAAGCGCGCCCCCCATCTCCCAACGCCGCCGCCCGCAGCTACCGCCATGCGGCCCAGCTCAAAGCTCTGTTGTTGCCCTGGTTTCGAACCCGCGCTTGCTTGCCTCACATCTGGCTCTACTGTCGGTTCGACCTCGGCCTCCCGTTACGCTGAGGTCCCAAGCACCTCCGCCCCCGTGGCACTGCGGCCCCGTAGCTGCTCCCGCCAATGAGCGTTGTCGCCTAAAATGCCCCGCGTGATGGTCGCGCCCTCCTTCTGACCCGTGCCGCCAAGTCCTCCACCTTTGCTTGAGGACATCGACGGACGTGGGCCCTCCTCGTTGTTGCTTGCTGCCCTCGATGCTGCCGCTAATGGCGTACCACGACACCCACGCCCTTGGCTAAGCCCGCCTCCGGTCGCTCCATTGCTGCTCTGCACCCGCGTCCTGCCAAAGCTCCGCCCTTGCTTCACTCGTCGTTGTTTGTTGCTGCCTCTGGCTGACCTCCTCACAGCCACCACCCACCACGGCCCCCTTCTGCCTTCACCACCTCTCCATGGTTGCGCCTCCGTGTCCGCCTCCTACAAACGCAACTTAGTCATGGCTGCTCACCCGAATCTTGTTGTTTTGGTCAACTGCCCAACCAATGATGTTGTTGATGCACGAACGATCCGAGGCTGTGAATTGTTGCGGCCATGCTGTCGCTGGACGCCAAGACACCTCGATGAACGACGCCAAGCACCTCTACGCACAGATACGCCAAGATCGACTACACGGACGATAAGTCTCGCAAGATCCGAACCTCGACAACCGTCACGAGTACCACTACTTCCACGACGACCGTGCACCACTACCGCCGACACGGGAACATCTACTTCCCTCGACGAAATTGAATTTCCCCGATTACACGCTTTGAAGGTATAACCCTAAGACGACCGCCCGTGGACGAATGAATGTGTGATGTTTGCATGAGATGCTCGTGTTTGCACCATATGTGATCGCTAGTTGCAGGTACCTCATTTGCCAACACGTGGGAACCCGGTAACAGGAATCACCCCACCATCTTTGCATGACACGCTCACACCTCCTATGTTCTTTTGCATCAACATCTCAATGAGTTGCTGGAAACGGAATGTTGTTGTGGCATCATTTTCAGATTCATCGCCGTGGCACCCCTTTCTTTCCACCATGGCGACAAATGCTTCATATCTTATTCATGCTCTTATTTTCATAAATTGCATAATGCTTGAATATGTTTGTCGGGGTACGACGATCTATGGGGCCGGCAAGGTCCCTTTCGTGGTTCGGGAGAGGGAATCGCCCGGCGCAAAGAGCATATCCGGACACTGCACACTCGGGGGTTTAGCCAGGTTCAGGCCGCCGGAGCATAATACCCTACGTCATGTGTGGTGTGGTTTATTCGAGTTCACAGTATAGGAGCGTCGTAGCCCGGCAAGGATGCTTCGGGAGCGTTGCTACGCGTGTAAAATGAACAGGGAGTCGACCCTTCTAAAGGTAGCTAGGGACCTCCTTATATATCTCAAGGAGTTACCAAAGTGGCTAAAATGGTCTTTGCACATAATAAACATTGTATATCTACCTCCCAAAACCATGATAACCCACAAGTATAGGGGATTGCAACAGTTTTCGAGGGTATAGTATTCAACCAAAATTTATAGATTCGACACAAGGGGAGCCAAAGAATACTTGAGAGTATTAGCAGTTGAGTTGTCAATTCAACCACACCTGGAGATTAAATATCTGCAGCAGAGTGATCAGTAGCACAGTAATATGATAGTTTTGATAGTAGTAGCAATAGTGACAGTAGCGATAACAGTAGTAGCAATAGTTTTGTAGTAGTTGGAACAGCAGCAACAGCAGTAGTAACTTAGCAAGAACAATAAGTGGAAAGATCGTAGGCACTGGATCGGTAACTCATTGGATGATATTCATCATATAACAATCATAACCTAGGGTGATACAGAACTAGCTCCAGTTCATCAATGTAATGTAGGCATGTATTCCGTAAATAGTCATACGTGCTTATGGAAAAGAACTTGCATGACATCTTTTGTCCTACCCACCCATGGCAGCGGGGTCCATAAGGAAACTAAGGGATATTACGGCCTTCTTTTAATAGAGAACCAGAACAAAGCATTAACACATGGTGAATACATGAACTCCTCAAACTACGGTCATCACCGCGAAGTATCCCAAATATTGTCATTATGGGGTTGACGGATCATAACACGTAATAGGTGCATATGACAAGGCAATATCGGATCAAGAACATGGATATAGAGATGATAACATAAACGGTTCAGATCTGAAATCATGGCATTCGGGCCCTAGTGACAAGCATTAGGCATAGCAAAGTCATAGCAACATCAATCTTAGAACATAATGGATACTAGTGATCAAGCCCTACCAAAACTAACTCGATTACATGATGAATCTCATCCAACTCCTCACCGACAAGCAAGCCTACGAAGGAATTACTCACTCCCGGTGGGGAGCATCATGGAATTGGCGATGGAGAAAGGTTGATGATGACGAAGACCAAAGATTCCCCTCTTCGGAGCCCCAAACGGGCTCTAGATCCGGCCTCCCGATGAAGAACATGGGGTGGCGGCGGCTCCGTCTCGTGAAACGTGAAAATTCTTTCTCTCCTATTTTTTCCTCAAAATTTAGGAATTTATATTGGCGGAGATAGGGCAAGTGGGGCCCCGAGGTGCCCAGCCCCCACCAGGGCGCACCGGGAGGGGGCTGGCGCGCCCTGGTGGGTGCTGTGCACCCTGGGCCCCCTCTCCAGTGGTTTCTGGCTCCAGTATTTTTTATATTTTCCAAAATAAATCTCCAGAAAGTGTCGTTCCATTCCGAGAACTTTTATTTCTGCACAAAAACAACACCATGGCAATTCTGATGAAAACAGCGTCAGTCCGGGTTAATTCCATTCAAATCATGCAAATTAGAGTCCAAAACAAGGGCAAAAGAGTGAGGAAAAGTAGATACGTTGGAGACATATCAACTCCCCCAAGCTTAAACATTTGCTTGTCCTCAAGCAATTCAGTTGATAAACTGAAAGTGATAAAGAAAAACTTTTATGAACTCTTTTGTTCTTGTTTACATATATATGCTTAAGTAGCACCCAGGTTTTCAGCAAAGATTATCACTAACCATGTCAACAATAACTCTTAAAAATTATATTTACTGATATCAATAACATAAGCAACTAGCGAGCAATAATAAGATATCTCAAACGCGAACATTTTGTCAAAACAATCGTGATACAATATGATAATAGTGGTATCTCGCTAGCCCTTTCTGAGACCGCAAAACATAAATGTAGAGCACCTCCAAAGTTCAAGCAGCGACTAAACATTGTAATTCATGCTAGAAAAGATCCAGTCATGCTGCACCCAACATCAACTATACACAATGCATGAGGATGACAATAGTGCTCTCAGGTCTGGCGCTTATTTGAGAAGGTGATGACTCAACATAAAAGTAAATAGATAGTCCCTTCGCATAGGGAAGCATGGATTTGCAGCGGTGCCACAGCTCAAAGTTTAAAACAGAGATAAATATAATTTTGGGAGGTACACCCTTCCTGTCAACGTCATGACCAAGAGTTATCAATATCTTCAATGCTAAACAAATTAGCGGCGGCTCCCAAGCGGTAAAAGTAAGGGTTTACTCCCCCTCCACCAACAATCACACTCCACGGCGAGCCGCATCCACGGGTACCGTCCAAACCAACAACATTCCTGGGGGAGTTTTGTTTAATTATTTTTGATTTTTGGTTTCGGGACTGGGAATCCCTATTACCGCCCCTCTCGTGTAAGGACAAGTGAATAAACACTCGTCATGAGAATAACCCGCTTAGCATGGAAGATACTGACCGCCCCCTGTCGCTCCATGAGCAGTCCAGGCACACAAAACAGATGTCTATTTGAAATTTTAGAGGTGGCACATGCAAATTTACTTTGGAACGGCAGGGTAATACCGCATATAGGTAGATATAGTGGACTCATCTGGCATAACTTGGTTTAAGGGTTTTGATGCACAAGCAGTATTCCCGCTTAGTACAGGCGAAGGCTAGCAGTTAGATTGAGAAGCGGCCAGCTAGAGAGCGAAGACGGTCATGAACATGCATTACATATAATCAACATTGAATACTAGCATGAGTAGGATATGGACACCATGAACATAAATATCATGAAGGCTATGTTGGTTTTGATTCAACTACATGCGTGAACATGTGCCAAGTCAAGCCACTTGAAACATTCAGACGAGGATACCATATCATCATACCGCATCACAACCATTTTAATGCATGTTGACACCCAAGATAAATCATTATCCACTCCTAGCAACTTAAGCATGGCAAGAACAACTATAATCTCTACTGGTCATTGCAAACATGTTTGATCATAATGAGCTGAATCAAGGGATACTAGGTTAAACATATTTACAAAAACAAAAACAAGTTGAGTTCATACCCGCCTTTCTCTGCCACAGTCAATTCATCAAATGTCGTCATCATTGCCTTTCACTTGCACGACCGAACGATAAGAAGATAATAATAGTGCAAGAATGCCGTGGACTAAGCTGGAATCTGCAAACATTTTATTCAAGAGGAGAAGACAAGGCAATATGGGTTCTTTGTTAGGTAAACGATAATGCCGATGAGAACCACTCAATAGTTTCATCGTGGTCTTCTCCTAGGTAAGACTCGAGTAAAAAGAAAAGAATTTCAAAGAAACACACTGAAAAAAAATTGGAGTTTTTGATTTTTCAAGAAACAAGCAAATTAAAGAAAACACAAACGAGAAAAACTATTTACACGGGAAAACTCCCAACAAGTAAAAGAAGAAGCAAGAAATCTTTTGGGGTTTTCTTTTGATGCTACAATTAATCTAAGCTAGAAAGAAAAACTAAAAAGAAGTGGGAAATGTTTTTGGCTTTTCTCAAAGTTTTTCAAACACACAAGAAGAAAGCGAGAAAACAAATCTAACATGGATATTACAATGAAAAAGTATGAACACCGACAACTGGAATGAAATGTGCGAACATGAATGTAATGTTGTAGAACCGAAAGTATGTCTAGAGGGGGGGTGATTAGTCTACTTGACTAAATAAAAATCTACTTTTTCCCAATTTTAAGTGTTTGCAGATTTTAGCATTCATAGCAAGTCAAGCACACCCTACACATGCATATCTACGAGTATAGCAGCGAAAAGTAAAGACAAGCATGAGTAGTAAAGGAAGGGTTGGAAGATCAAACGCAATTTGTAGACACGATGATTTTCCCGTGGTTCCGATAGGTGGTGCTATCGTACGTCCACGTTTATGGAGTCTTCAACCCACAGAGGGTAACGGTCGCGAGAGTCCACGGAGGGCTCCACCCATAAGGGTCCACGAAGTAGCAACCTTGACTATTCCATAACGGCTTCCATCCACGAAGGACTAGCCTCACTATAGGTAGATCTTCATGAAGTAGGCGATCTCCTTGCCCTTACAAACTTCTTGGTTCACTCCACAACACGAAGTAGGAGGCTCCCAAGCGACACCTAACCAATCTAGGAGGCACCACCCTCCAAAAGGTAATAGGCTCGGCAATGTCGATGAACTCCTTGCTCTTGTGCTTCAAGATGATAGACTCCTCAACACACAATCACTCTCTCACAGATTTGGCTATGGTGGAAGAGATTGATTGGTGGAAAGCAACTTGGGGAGGCTAGAGATCAAGATTAATATGGTTGGAATGGAATGGCATGATCTCAACACATGAGTAGGTGGCTCTCTCTCAGAAAATTGGATGGGGCAAGTATGGAATAGTTCTGAGTGCTTCTCTTTCGTGTGGGTGGTGGTGAAGGGGTATATATAGGCATCTCCAAAAAATCCAACTGTTACACCTAAAGTGACCAACTCGGTGACACCGATGTGTGAATCTCGATGGTACCGAGTTGCTCCAAAGGTAGCAACTTTTGAATCTTGGTGAGACCGATATATAAATCTCGGTGGTACCGATCAGGTGACCAACGGTCAGAATGCGCAAACTCGGTGACGCCGATTCTCACATCTCGGTGGTACCGATTTTTGACCATGGCTTACCAGAGAGTTGGTCCAGAAACTCGGTGGCGCCGATCCACAATTCTCGGTGGTACCGATTCCTGTCAATGGCTATCCAGAGAGTTGGTCCAGAAACTCGGTGAGACCGACTGGCAAATCTCGGTGATACCGAAGACTAAAAATAGCTAAACAGAGAGTTGGCAACTGAACTCGATGGCACTGATGCAGAATCGATTGCACCGACTGGCTAGGGTTTGGCCTGGGTCTGTCTGAGTTTGGGAATCGGTGGCACCGAGTGGAAAGTGTTGGTTGCACCGATTTTGGATATTTGACTTAGGACAGACTTTTGTGGAAGAACTTGTGGGTGTTTTTGGTGACTATCACTTGTGCACGTATGAGCATTTTGTTCACCAACAATACCTTACCCCCTTTTAATAGTATTGGCTTTCCTATGGACTCAAAGTGATTTCTCACAAAGTAAAATGTAGAGTCCTCTTGCTTGAAGCTTTGCCAATCTATTTCCTTGCATCTTGGGTTTATCCACAATCCTTTTGACATCCCTATCATTGAACTTTTCCTGAAATATGCTTAGTGAAAACATTAGTTCAATGACATATATGTTGTTATTAATTACCAAAACCACCAAGGGAGCAAATGTGCTTTCAAATGTCGGTGGAAATACGTACTCCCCCAAGCTTAGGCATTTGGCCTAGCTTGGTAATTACCATCCGTAGTAGCCGTCCGGTCCCAAGTCGTAGTGAGGTGGAGGCAGCACCTGAGCATCCCACCCCTGGGGTTCCTCCTCAGCAGCTGCTAGGTTGTTCCGGTAAGCTGTAATGTCATCTGGCATAATCCTGTATCCGTTCCTGGCAATAGGGTCAAACAAAGCAGGTGCAGGCAAAGGGATAACATCACGTGTTTCCTTGCTAAATACAAAGTTATAATGAATGTGACGTAGAGAGTCAGTTACATCAAGAAAATGGTGAGCCTGCAGTGACTTATGATCGAGGTAAACTCGGGGTAAGAGCTAATCATGTGGGCGAAAGGGGATTCTAAAGTGGTTCACTAAGCGAGTAGCATAAATACCACCATGTATCTTTCCCTTAGTTTTATTGAGATGTAAGCGCCGGGCAATAATAGCCCCCATACTAAAGGTGTGATCATCATAAAGTGCACGACGTAAAATAGCGAGGTCAGGAGCACTAAGTGAGCTAACCTTTTCCCTAGCGGTTAAACACTTAGTGATGACTAAGGCGAAATAATGTACTAAGGGAAACTGTAAGCTAATAGCAGAGGCGCTCGACACGCCTCTATGCTCACCCATGGTTAATGCGAGGAGAAAATCCTCAAACTTAGATTGCCTAGGTTCTCTCAAGTCCCTATCAGAAGGGATCAAGCATATGTTACAGAAGTCAACTAGCGATAATGTGCGAGGTTCAGCATAAAGATTAAACTGCACTTCAGGAGGGTTGTTCCTCCCTAGATAAGTAAAACTTTGCGCAAAGGAATTTGTAAGGATGTGATATTGGTCACAGTTATCTGCGAGGAACTCGGTTAACCCAGCGTTTGCGACAAATTAAGCAAACTCTTGGTGGATCCCGGCCTCCTCCAGGAAGGCATCATGCGGCCATTCGCACGGCCGCACCTCCACCTTTCTTGGACTGTGAAGGTCATTGTCCGATGATTCCCCAATGACTCCCTTGGCATTTTTCTTGGAGGAGAACTTCCTAAAGATATTCATTTTATTCCTAAAAATTCTGAATAATTTTATTCCACAAAAATTTGTCAACAAAACTTTGTAAGATTGTTAGCAACTACTCTCAAGCATGCATAGAGGCCATATTGAGCATTCAAACTACTTAGAACTCTAAGAATTCAACATGAAAGCTCATCTACAGCAGCACCAAGAGTAGCTAATTACTCTAAAAATAACCCACTAAAACAAAAACTAATTGGAGCAATGGAGGAGTCACATACCAAGTAGCAATCCCTCCAAACAGTTTCGGAAACGGAGCTTCGAGCAAAGAGATCGAAATCCGCGGGTTTGAGAGCAAGAACACGAAAATGGTGGATGTGGTGATTTTTTGCTGGAGGTAGGTGACAATGTGGTCTAAAGATATAAGTGAGGGGCCTACGTGGGGGCCACCACCCACCAGGGCGCGCCCTGGGGGTGCTGGCGCGCCCTGGTGTATCGTTGGCACCAGGTGCACTCCCCTCAGGTGTTATTTGCACCACAAATTCATAAATATTCGGAAAAAATCGTGTTAAATTTTCAGGGCATTCTGAGAATTTTTATTTTTGGGTCATTTTTTATTGCACGGAGAAAACAGAAAACAGGATAATCATGGCATTTTATTTTATTTGACTAACTAAAACAGAAAATCAAAGATGGAAGCAGAGGGTTGTGCTTACTAGATTCATTGACGTCATACCTCTAAAAAATGATTCATTAATAAGGTTGATCAAGTCTTATTAACAACCACTTCCGATTAGCATGAAACCGAAGAACTTTCGTAAAACACTAAGTTACCTCAATTGGGATGTGCAGATCCCCTACAATAAGTATATCATATATCTTTTTGGCAGTAGGTAGAGGTAATTGAAAACTTCCAATAGTGATGGTCGGAGATTCCTCAATAACATTTATACCATTCACTTGAAATTGTTTCCTCGGAAAGTGCACCATGTGCTCATTAGCATTAATATGAAAAGTGACTTTGCTTTTATTGCAATCAATAACAGCCCTTGCAGTATTCAAAAAGGGTCTACCAAGGATAATCGACATGTTGTCGTCCTCGGGCATCTCAAGAATAACAAAGTCTGTTAAGATAGTAACATTTGCAACAACAACGGGCACATCCTCACAAATACCAATAGGTATGGCTGTTGATTTGTCAGCCATTTGCAATGATATCTCAGTAGGTGTGAGTTTATTCAAATCAAGTCTTTTATATAAGGAGAAAGGCATAACACTAACACCGGCTCCCAAATCACACAAAGCAGTTTTAACTTAGTTTCTTTTGATGGAGCAAGGTATAGTTGGTATTCCAGGATCTCCATGTTTTTTAGGTACTCCATCCTTAAAAGAATAATTAGCAAGCATGGTGGAGATTTTAGCTTCCGGTATCTTTCTTTTATTAGTGATGATGTAGTTCATATACTTTGCATAAGGGGCCATCTTCAAAATATCAGTCAAACGGGTACGCAAAAAGACTGGCCTAATCATTTCAGCAAAGCGCTCAAATTCTTCATCATCCTTTTTCTTAGTTGGCTTAGGTGGAAATGGCATGGGTTTCTGAATCCATGGCTCTCTTTCTTTACCATGTTTCCTAGCCACAAAGTCTTTTTTATCATAACGTTTATTTTTAGGTTGTGGGTTATCAGGAGGTTTTTGTGTCTCAGGTTCACTAGAGGTACGCAAAGTCCTATCATTTTTCTTTTTCTTTTTCTTCTTAGAAGGACTAGGTGCATCAAGATTAATTCTCTGAGAGTCTTGTTCAATTCTTTTAGGATGACCCTCAGGATAGAGAGGTTCTTGGGTCATTCTACCTCCTCTAGTTACTACTCTAGCAGCAAAGTCATGCATATTACTATTCATTTCATCAAGCAATTCTTTTTGAGACTTATCTACTTGTTCTAATTGGGTTTGAACCATAGAGGCATGATTTCCTACACCTCTCACATCATTACTGATTCGAAATAGCAAGTCACTCAAGCGAGCAATCATATCACAATTTTATTTCAATTGTTTCAGAACATGAGCATTGAAATGATCTTGCTTCATAACATAGTTATCAAACTCATATATGCATTGACTAGGAGGTTTATTGTGAGGGATGTCACTTTCATTAAACTTTAATAAATAATTTACCTGTACCACCTGTGGAGGTGGTGGTGTGTCAAGGCCATGTATTTCTTCAATAGGTGGCAAATTCTTAACATCCTCAGCTTTAATACCTTTTTCGTTCATAGATTTCTTTGCCTCTTGCATATCTTCGGGACTGAGAAATAAGATACCCCTCTTCCTCGGAGTAGGTTTAGGCGGTGGTTCAGGAAGAGTCCAATCATCATAATTCTTCAATATATTATTCAATAATTCTTTAGCTAGTTCATAAGTTTGTTCCCTGAAAACACAACCAGTACAACTATCTAGGAAGTCCCTAGAAGTATCGGTTAGTCCATTAGAAAAGATATCAAGTATTTCATTTTTCTTTAGAGGATGATCAGGCAAAGCATTAAGCAACTAGAGAAGCCTCCCCCAAGCTTGTGGGAGACTCTCTTCTTCAATTTGCACAAAGTTAAATATTTCCTGTAAGGCAGCTTGTTTCTTATGCGCAGGAAAATATTTTTCAGAGAAGTAGTAAATCATATCCTGGGGACTATGCACACAACCAGGAGCAAGAGTATTGTACCATGTCTTAGCATCACCCTTAAATGAAAATGGAAACAACTTAAGGATGTAATAGTAGCGAATCTTCTCATCATGAGCAAAGAGGGTGGCTATATCATACAGCTTAGTAAGGTGTGCCACTACAGTTTCAGTTTCATAGCCATGGAAAGGATCAGATTCAACCAAAGTAATTAACTCTGGGTCGACAGGGAACTCATAATCCTTATCAGTAACACAGATAGGTGAAGTAGCAAACTTAGGATCACATTTCATTCTAGCATTCAAAGTTTTTTCCATATACTTGCATAGCAGTTTCTTAAGATCGTCTCTATCCATGCAAGAAAGAATTTCTCTAGTTATCTCCTCGTCCATAACATAACCTTCAGGTATCTTAGGCATTTCAAAATTGGGAGAGATAGGACTAATAGGAGTTTCATAATCATAATCAGTTTCATAAGCTTCATCAGTTTCATCAATTTCATTTTCTTTAGCTCTAGCAATTTGTTCATCAAGAAATTCTCCTAGTGGCACATTATCATCAAGCATGGTACTAGCATCATCATAAGCATCATTCATAGCATAGGCAGCATCATTAATAACTTGCGACATATCAGGATTACTAGCATGTGGTGGTGTTGCAATCTTACTCATAACAGAAGGTGAATCAAGTGCAGAGCTAGATGGCAGTTCCTTACCTCTCCTCGTAGTAGAGGGAAAAATCTTGGTCCTTGGATCCTTCAGATTCTTCATAGTGATAAATTGATATAAATCCCAAGTGACTCAACAAATATTGCTATGTAACCTGGCAACGGCGCCAGGAAAGGGTCTTGATAACCCACAAGTATAGGGGATCGCAACAGTTTTCGAGGGTAGAGTATTTAACCCAAATTTATAGATTCGACACAAGGGGAGCCAAAGAATACTTGAGAGTATTAGCAGTTGAGTTGTCAATTCAACCACACCTGGAGATTAAATATCTGCAGAAGAGTGATCAGTAGCACAGTAATATGATAGTTTTGATAGCAGTAGCAATAGTAACAGTAGCGATAACAGTAGTAGCAATAGTTTTGTAGTAGTTGGAACAGCAGCAACAGCAGTAGTAACTTAGCAAGAACAATAAGTGGAAAGATCGTAGGCACTGGATCGGTAACTCGTTAGATGATATTCATCATATAACAGTCATAACCTAGGGAGATACAGAACTAGCTCCAGTTCATCAATGTAATGTAGGCATGTATTCCGTAAATAGTCATACGTGCTTATGGAAAAGAAATTGCATGACATCTTTTGTCCTACCCACCCGTGGCAGCGGGGTCCATAAGGAAACTAAGGGATATTAAGGCCTCCTTTTAATAGAGACCTGAAACAAAGCATTAACACATTGTGAATACATGAACTCCTCAAACTACGGTCATCACCGCGAAGTATCCCAAATATTGTCACTATGGGGTTGACGGATCATAACACGTAATAGGTGCATATGACAAGGCAAGATCGGATCAAGAACATGGATATAGAGATGATAACATAAACGGTTCAGATCTGAAATCATGGCACTCGGGCCCTAGTGACAAGCATTAGGCATAGCAAAGTCATAGCAACATCAATCTCAGAACATAATGGATACTAGAGATCAACCCCTAACAAAACTAACTCGATTACATGATGAATCTCGTCCAACTCCTCACCGACCAGCAAGCCTACAAAGGAATTACTCACTCCCGGTGGGGAGCATCATGGAATTAGTGAAAGCACATTTGCTCCCTTGGTGGTTTTGGTAATTAATAACAACATATAAGTCATTGAACTAATGTTTCCACTAAGTATATTTCAGGAAAAGTTCAATGATAGGGATGGCAAAAGGATTGTGGAAATACCCCAAGATGCAAGGAAATGGATTGGCAAAGCTTCAAGCAAGAGGACTCTACATTTTACTTTGTGAGAAATCACTTTGAGTCCATAGGAAAGCCAATACTATTAAAAGGGGGTAAGGTATTGTTGGTGAACAAAATGCTCATACGTGCACAAGTGATAGTCACCAAAAACACCCACAAGCTCTTCCACAAAAGTCTGTCCAAAGTGAAATATCCAAAATCGGTGCAACCAACACTTTCCACTCGGTGCCACCGATTCCCAAACTCAGACAGACCTAAGCCAAACCGTAGCTTTTCGGTGCAACCGATTCTGCTTCGGTGCCACCGAGTTTAGGTTGCCAACTTTCTGTTACGCAAATTCACAATATCGGTCCCACCGAGATTGTTGGATCGGCATCACCGAGAATGGGCAATCTGACCGTTGGTCACCTTATCGGTGCAACCGAGTTTCCTATATCGGTCTCACCGAGATTCAAAAGTTGCGACCTTTTGGTCACTTCGGTACCACCGAGATTAACACATCGGTGTCACCGAGTTGGTCATTTTGTGTGTAACGGTTGGATTTTTGGGGATGCCTATATATACCCCTTGACCACCACCTACTCGAAAGAGAAGCACTCAGAACTATTCCATACTTGCCCCATCCAGTTTTCTGAGAGAGAGCCACCTACCCTTGTGTTGAGGTCAAGATCATCCAATCCAACCATATGGATCTTGATTTCTAGCCTCCCCAAGTTGCTTTCCACCAATCCCATCTCTTCCACCAAGCCAAATCTATGGAGAGTGATTGTGTGTTGAGGAGTCTATCATCTTGAAGCACAAGAGCAAGGAGTTCATCGACATTGCTGAGCCTATTACCTTTTGGAGGGTGGTGCCTCCTAGATTGGTTAGGTGTCGCTTGGGAGCCTCCTACTTCGTGTTGTGGAGTTGAACCAAGAAGTTTGTAAGGGCAAGGAGATCGCCTAATTCGTGAAGATCTACCCATAGTGAGGCTAGTCCTTCGTGGACGGAAGCCGTTATGGAATAGTCAAGGTTGCTACTTCGTGGACCCTTATAGGTGGAGCCCTCCGTGAACTATCGCGACCGTTACCCTCCATGGGTTGAAGACTCCATAAACGTGGACGTACGATAGCACCACCTATCGGAACCACGGGAAAAAATCATCGTATCTACAATTGCGTTTGATCCTCCTACCCTATCCTTTCTACTCATGCTTGTTGTGACTTTCCGCTGCTATACTCTTAGACATGCATGTGTAGGGTGTACTTGACTTGCCATGAAATGCTAAAATCTGCCAACTCTAAAATTTGGGAAAAGGTAGAATTTTTATTTGGTCAAGTAGTCTAATCACCCCACCCCACCCCCCTCTAGACATACTTTCGGTCCTACAAGTGGTATCAGAGCTTTGGTCTCCATTGCATTGGTCTCACAACCTAGGAGAGTATGGCGTCTAGTGAGGGAAATTATCACCGTAGAGGTCCGTACTTTGATGGCACAAATTTTGCTAGTTGGAAGCACAAAATGAAAATGCATATTCTTGGTCATAACCCCACCGTATGGGCTGTTGTTCGTGTTGGCTTGCAAGGTGAATTCTTTGGTGATGGAAAGGAACCGGATCGTGAAGCGACCACAGAAGAATTGAAGATGTTGCAATACAATGCTCAAGCATGTGACATTCTCTTCAACTGCCTATGCCCCGAAGAATTCAACAAAATCAGCCGTCTTGAGAATGCAAGAGAGATTTGGGATACTTTGGTTGATATGCACGAAGGAACCGAGTCCGTGAGAGAATCCAAGTTAGATGTTCTTCAAAGTCAGCTTGACAAGTTCAAGATGAAGGATGGTGAAGGAGTCGCAGAGATGTACTCTAGGCTAGCTCTCATCACCAATGAGATTGCCGGCTTAGGAAGCGAAGAAATGACCGACAAATTCATCGTCAAGAATATATATAGAGCTTTGGATGAGAGATACGACACCGTGTGCACATTGATCCAAATGATGCCCAACTACAAAGATCTCAAGCCTATGGAAGTCATTGGAAGAATTGTTGCTCATGAGATGACACTCAAAGACAAAGAAGATCTTCACAACAAGTCTAGCGGTGCTTACAAAGCCACAAGTGATGCTCTCGCAACTTCAAGCGACAACCTTGTCACCAATGAAGAGATAAGCCTCATGGTCAAGAAATTCAACAAGTTCTACAAGAATAGAGGCAAAGATCGAAGCTCCAACTCAAGATATGATGAGAAGCGTTCGTCAAGTCGTGACCGCAATTGCTACAATTGTGGGAAGCCCGGACACTACTCCAATGAGTGCACGGCTCCCTACAAATGAAGAGAAGAGTCACCTCGAAGACGAAGCTCAAGGAATGAATCACCTCCAAGAGAGAGAAGGAGTAGAGATGATCGTTATGAACGAAGACACTCAAGGAGAAGTAGAGATTCGGAGAAGAAGGACAAGTACACCAAGAGCTACACAAGAAGAAAACATCAAGCTCATGTTGGTGAATGGGTTTCCGGCTCCGACTCCGACAACAACTCCTCGAGAAGCTATCACTCTGACTCCGACTATAGTCAAGATGATGGTGTTGCCGGAATTGCACTAGTGACTACCAACTCCTATGATCTATTTGATTCACCAAATGAAGGGAGTGGAAGTTGCTTCATGGCTAAAGGCCCCAAGGTATCACACCCCGAGTATCTTGATTTCAATAGTGATGAAGATGATTTGCTTTGTGATGATGACTTGCTCTTTGATAAAACTAGTAATGTTAGTCAAAATGAACTTGATAATTCTCATGCTAGTCAAGATAAGTCGATTGATGATGATAAGATGAAAATAGAACAACTAACTAAAGAACTAAACACTCTTAAGTTAGCTCATGAATCTACTCTTGAAGATCATAGAGAGAATGTAAAAACTCATGAGAAGCTACGCTTCGAGAAGCTCAACTTGGAGCAAGAGCATGAGTTTCTTAAAGCTATCAATGACGATCTCCGAAAGAAGACTTCATCTTATCTAGCCAAACGACTACTCTTGTCTACATTCATGCCACAAGTTAAAACTAAGCAAACTAGTAACAAAGGCAAGAAAGGTTCTTCATCTAGTAGCAACAATAAAAATGCTAAACCTAATGATGTTGCGTCTAGTAGTTCTATTGATTCCACTAATGATGATTCTCTTAGCCAAGTTACACTTGAGCAAGAAAATGCTTTATTGAAAGGAATTATAGAGAAAGGTATCTACAAGAGTCTTGCCGGGTGTAAGCAATTTGAGGAAATTGTACGCAAGCACAGAGGATACCGAAAGAACCATGGTGTTGGCTACTTCAACGCTAATGGAGTTGAATGGGAAGAAGGTCAATACCCCAAGCCCAAGTTTGTTCCTCAAAAGGAGAAGTATGAAAATACTCTTCCCAAGGGAACAAGCACTCAAGATGACCTTCCACCACAAGACCACAAGCTCAAGGGCAAGAACAAGCTTCAAGAGGACATTGACTCATATGAAGATGAATCCCTAGCTTTGGTGGAGTGGGTTCCCAAGGCTACTTCAAGCTCAACTTCTACAAAGGCTACTTCAACACCAAGGATCCCCATCAACTTGATGTGGCTCCCCAAGAAGAAGACCTAGAGAGTTCTTGAGGGGTGACTCCACCAATGAAATTCACTCACATTCATTATTGGCAAGAACTATTTGCAATCAACATCAACTCTATGCAATAGTTCAAGGAGTCACACATTCCCTCAAAGGTAAGCAAGGGACAAGGTAATCAACAAATCAATGGACATCATCACACATGCTTTGCACTCCATGTCCATAGATATCCTTGTATTTGTCTCTTGTGTGTTGGGACTAACCCATGTAGGTGAGAAGGGTAATGAAACAACAAGGATGCTCCCAACTCTTGGTGATCTTCATCAACCTTGAGCATCCACCACTACCTCACCAACATGAAGTCTTCATCGACAAAACCCAAGGTTAGTTTATCCCTCCTATGGGGGGATGTCACATCAAGGGGGAGCTTTACTCTAAGACTTGAGTCAAAGCATCTCTTAGGATGTGACAACATTAAATGCTTTATGTAAAAGTGGTAACCCCACTTGTGCTTAAACGATGAGTATGACCTATGATCGAGTACTCTTACTTGGCTCCTAAGTCAATATACTCATATATAGATGACTTCGTCATCGCCCAAGTGCTTGTTAGATGCTAGTATGTATGTGCATGTTTGTCATGATTTCATTTGACATCTTATTGTGTGAGCATGTTAGTCTGCATTTATTTTCCCATTCAAGGACATCCAATTGTTGCTATTTGGCTTTTGATTTATCTTTTACCAATTGGATGGACAAGAATGCCTAGGACCACTCTCTAGCTATCTATGCTTTCTCACCTCATATTCCATTCATGCTGCATCACAAAATTTGAACAAGTACTTTTCGATCCCTCTGTGTGTGGAGCACTCGGAGTTCTGTATCGACAAGGACTGACCATTAAAACCTCCCAAGTACATCTCAGTGGAACCAACCCACAATTCTCGGTCTCACCGAATGCCTAGGGTTGATCTGGTTTTCTATCTCGGTACTACCGATTCCATATTCTCGGTTACACCGAGTTTCCCTGTCAGCTGACAGTTGAGGAACTCGGTGACACCAAAAATTTAGAATCGGTGACACCGACAGTGAGGGGTATATATGCTGTGGACCCGACGCTTTGAAATTTCATCCTCAAACCGTCGCGCCCCAAAACCCCAATCTGCCGCAAAGGACCCCCTGGTCATCGCCCTTGTCTCGCCGCGCTCCTCCGCCGCTGGGATCCTCGCCGTCGACGGGCATCTTCGCCGCCGTCGCCGCCGTAGCGGATCCGTCACCAAGTTAGGGTACGGATTCGATTTTTATTGCGCTCCCCTTCTGATTCTTGTGCAATGAAATTGATTTTATCTATAAGCCACTACTTGCACATCTTTCTATCCACGAGAAAACTCCATAGATTAGCGAACTGGGATTTTTTAGGTTTTGCCGTCCGCCTGATGAATCTCGGTAGAACCGATACAAAATAATCAGTATCACCGATTTGGTTTTCTGCCACACTGAGAACACCTCGGTGGAACCGAGTGCTATTTTCGATGTAACCGAGAATGGTGCCAAATTCCTGGAAAGCAGGTTGTTAGTCTCGGTGTGACCACAAATATTGTCTCGGGTGTACCGAAATACATCTGGCATAATGCAAAATTTTAGAAATCTTAAGTTCAAACTTTCAAAAATGGTTGAATTTTGTGATGACTTATCTTCTTCTACTCCTCTATACTCCATTCACAGGGTCAGTATGTCATGTGCTGAGGATAGTGAGAATAACTTCCAAGAGGAGAACATTGTCATGAGTTCAGGCACTAGTCCTGAGTCCAGTTCCTCTTCAGATCCAGGCACTCCCAGTTCTCATGGGTTGCCCAAGGCTGCTACTAGGGCCAGAAAGAAGCTGAATTCATATGAGGAGGATTCAGATTTTGTGCCAGAGGAGATTCTTGCCAAGAAGCAAGAGAAGGCTGCAAAGAAGTCTGCTAATGAAGCCACCTCTTCAAGGAGGACTGTCAGCAAAGTCTATGCTAGCTCTGAAGCTATGAGGGCACCTGAGAGTGCTAGGGCTACCATGACTGTTGAGCCCCCAAGGAAGTCTTTGCCTAAGAAGGCAGGTGAAAAGAAGAGAGCTAGGAAGAGGATTGTTTATGTTACTGGCAGGCAAACCTCTATGTTTGAAGATCCAAAGGAGGCTGCTGGTGCTGCTGCTGAGGAGGAGGAAGAACATGTTGAGAAGGCCCCTCCCAAGAAGAAAAAGAAGCTTATGTCTGATGCTATGCCAAAGACTGGCACATCCAAGAGCACCAAGTCTGCTCCCAAGAAAGCTGCTGCTGAAAAGCCCAAGAGGACATCCAGACAGATTCCTGCTTCTGAAAAGAACAAGGGAACCACCTCCAGAATTGAGGATGAAGATGCTATGTCTACTTTGATGAAGCTTAGACCACACCTTCCTGAGCATAATGCCAGCCATCTGCTTGCTGAAGACATGAAGAAGAGGAAGGATTCTGGTTTGAGAGCATGGAGAGCTGCTGATCCATATGCCCAAAGGAGGAAGACAGCTGTGGACTACAGATTCCACACCAAGGAGCAACAGGATTTCTATGAAACTGTGATGTTTGACAAGAGTCCAGCTATGAGTGACATGAGATATGTGGACTGGAAGTTCATCAAGGAGAATGAAGACTATTTTCCAAGTGTTCAAGACAACTTTCACTGCATTGGTTTGGATGAGTTTGTTGGCAGAGAGTTTACAGCATGGAATGATGAGATGATCATGCAATTCTACTCCACTGCTCATTTCTATGGAGATGGTAGGATTGTATGGATGACTGAAGGAGCTAGATATGAGTCCACTGTTGATGGATGGGCTGCAATCTTAGGAGTCCCGGAGGTACAGGATGGTGACTTGGATGTCTACTCTGAATCCAAGGAGATCCACAATGCTATGGCTAACATGTACAATGAGATTCCTGCTGCTCATGTGAAGTCTCATAGGCTAGGTTCTATCTATTTCCTCCAGGCTGGCCTCCGCACCATGAACACTATTTTGAGGCATACTTTGATGCCCAAGTGAGGAGATGAGAAGATGATCCGAGGCTACTCCATCAACATGCTAATCCATCTTGACAGACACACCAGGATTAGAGTCATGGATTTGATTGTAGAGACAGTGAAGAGGGTTGCTGCTGATCAGAAGCGCTCATGCTGCTATGCACCCTACATCCAGATGCTTATCAACTCCAAGCTGGAGAAGCACATCTTTGCTCTGGACAGACCCCACTTGCCCCTACAGCCAGATCTCGAGGACAACGTTGTGGTGATGGACCCAGAACATCCCACATTAGTTGTAGCTCAACCACAGGCAGAGGCAGAGGCAGCTAGAGCCACTAGTGCTCAAGTCCCTAGATCCAGGAACAAGCAAATGGATCTGTTGATCTCATCAGTTCAGGGCATGCAGAAGGACATTAAGGACATTCTGAACAACCAAAACAGTCTTGTCAGGATCTTTGAAAACAGGATCAAGACCCTTAATGATAAGGTGGATGGGCTGACCAAGACAGTCAATGAGCTCAAGAAGGAAGTTGACTCAGTGCCTCTTCCCCATTCTTCAGATGATGATGATGATGATGAGGATGATTCTCCTCTCAGGCCAGGCACACACTTCACCACCCAGGCCAGATCAGCCACCGTGCCAGCTCCAGACTTGAGGCCCTCTTCATCAGCTCCTGCTACTGTCTCCTCAGCTCCATCAGCTCCAGTTCATCCAGTTGCCACTCCAACTCCATCCACGACATCTGCAGAGATCTTCGCCGACGCAGTTCTCTCGACTCCTTCATCAACAACCGGAGGAGATCAGCCCAAGAACGCTTAGATATATGCCTTTGAACTTTTTGGTAACTTGTTGCCAAAGGGGGAGAAGTGTATATAGATATTTAGGCTTCGAGTGAGAGAGCGTTTGGTTTTTATCGCTTTTTCAAAAACAATTGTCTTTTGGTTGCTTGTGTTAAACTTCTGTTGGTGTTTTGATCATACCCTTAATGTGTGTTGCTACTATTTCCTATCATTATGCTACTTATGAGATGATCTTTCACCTTTGCTTGATTGTGTTGTGCTATGATGTTCACTCTTATTATTCTCGCACACCACCAAGATGTATGTGACATGGAAGAAATGCCCCATGTACCTAATCGATTGTGCATTTGCATTCAAACGCAAATTTAAAATAATGCACAAATTTAGGGGGAGCTCTTGCTTATCACATACTTCTCAAAGCGACGATTATATTCATTGATTATATCTTTGTCGAAGCTTTGATCTATATGTTGTCATCAATTACCAAAAAAGGGGGAGATTGAAAGCACATTTGTTCCCTTGGTGGTTTTGGTAATTAATAACAACATATAAGTCATTGAACTAATGTTTCCACTAAGTATATTTCAGGAAAAGTTCAATGATAGGGATGGCAAAAGGATTGTGGAAATACCCCAAGATGCAAGGAAATGGATTGGCAAAGCTTCAAGCAAGAGGACTCTACATTTTACTTTGTGAGAAATCACTTTGAGTCCATAGGAAAGCCAATACTATTAAAAGGGGGTAAGGTATTGTTGGTGAACAAAATGCTCATACGTGCACAAGTGATAGTCACCAAAAACACCCACAAGCTCTTCCACAAAAGTCTGTCCAAAGTGAAATATCCAAAATCGGTGCAACCAACACTTTCCACTCGGTGCCACCGATTCCCAAACTCAGACAGACCTAAGCCAAACCCTAGCTTTTCGGTGCAACCGATTCTGCTTCGGTGCCACCGAGTTTAGGTTGCCAACTTTCTGTTACGCAAATTCACAATATCGGTCCCACCGAGATTGTTGGATCGGCGTCACCGAGAATGGGCAATCTGACCGTTGGTCACCTTATCGGTGCAACCGAGTTCCCTATATCGATCTCACCGAGATTCAAAAGTTGCCACCTTTTGGTCACTTCGGTACCACCGAGATTAACACATCGGTGTCACCGAGTTGGTCATTTTGTGTGTAACGGTTGGATTTTTGGGGATGCCTATATATACCCCTTGACCACCACCTACTCGAAAGAGAAGCACTCAGAACTATTCCATACTTGCCCCATCCAGTTTTCTGAGAGAGAGCCAACTACCCTTGTGTTGAGGTCAAGATCATCCACTCCAACCATATGGATCTTGATTTCTAGCCTCCCCAAGTTGCTTTCCACCAATCCCATCTCTTCCACCAAGCCAAATCTGTTTGAGAGTGATTGTGTGTTGAGGAGTCTATCATCTTGAAGCACAAGAGCAAGGAGTTCATCGACATTGCCGAGCCTATTACCTTTTGGAGGGTGGTGCCTCCTAGATTGGTTAGGTGTCGCTTGGGAGCCTCCTACTTCGTGTTGTGGAGTTGAACCAAGAAGTTTGTAAGGGCAAGGAGATCGCCTACTTTGTGAGGATCTACCCATAGTGAGGCTAGTCCTTCGTGGACGGAAGCCGTTATGGAATAGTCAAGGTTGCTACTTCGTGGACCCTTTTGGGTGGAGCCCTCCGTTGAAGACTCCATAAACGTGGACGTACGATAGCACCACCTATCGGAACCACGGGAAAAAATCATCGTGTCTACAATTGCGTTTGATCCTCCTACCCTATCCTTTCTACTCATGCTTGTTGTTACTTTCCGCTGCTATATTCTTAGACATGCATGTGTAGGGTGTACTTGACTTGCCATGAAATGCTAAAATCTGCCAACTCTAAAATTTGGGAAAAGGTAGAATTTTTATTTGGTCAAGTAGTCTAATCGCCCCCCCCCCTCTAGACTGCTTTCAGTCCTACAATTGGCGATGGAGAAAGGTTAATGATGACGAAGACCGAAGATTCCCCTCTCCGGAGCACCAAACGGGCTCCAGATCTGGCCTCCCAATGAAGAACAGGAGGTGGCGGCGGCTTCGTCTCGTGAAACGCGATAATTCTTTCTCTCCTATTTTTTTCTCCAAATTTAGGAATTTATAGTGGCGGAGAAATGGAAAGTGGGGCCTCGAGGTGCCCAGCCCCCACCAGGGCGCTCCGGGAGGGGGCTGGCGTGCCCTGGTGGGTGCTGCGCACCCTGGGCCCCCTCTCCGGTGGTTTCTGGCTCCAGTATTATATTTTCCAAAATAAATCTCCAGAAAGTTTTGTTCCATTCAGAGAACTTTTGTTTTTGCACAAAAACAAGACCATGGCAATTCTGCTGAAAATAGCGTCAGTCCGGGTTAGTTCCATTCAAATAATGCAAATTAGAGTCAAAAACAAGGGCAAAAGATTGAGCAAAAGTAGATACGTTGGAGACGTATCAGACCGCTAGCAATTGCGGTAGTGGGAAATACCTAACTTTGATGGACTAGGACAGACGCATTAAATGCGCCGTCAGGTGGCATGTTGGCGATGTCTCCCGACGAGGATTGCCTCTCCTTTTGTGCCATTCGCCCAACTACCTCTTATTCTTTCGCCACGCACGGGACGGGTGTCATTAAAGCTCTACTGTAATCCAGAGAAGCAACCACGTGCCCCGACCAGCCTCACCAACCTGCCTGCCCGCTTGAGACCTGGCCGATGTAGACAACTAGACTAGCTACGTGGAGCAATGGCTTGGCGGGCGGAGACCTTGGCGGGTGCGCTGTCGCCCGAGCCTCCCGGGAAGGAAGGCTTGCCGGTCCGCTCGATCCCTTGAACAAAAAGCTTGGCGTCCAAATCCAGCCCGGCATGGTCCTGCCGGTCCAGAGGCCGCGCTCGTCTGGTGCACCAGTCAGGGTACTAAGGGCCCCGTTCTTTAGTACACCGATAGGAGCCCTCGGGCCTGGGTCACACTTGCGTCCGTGACGTTTGTTAGGCTAGGCCCAAAAACAGTAGATACATCCGGCCGCAATTTCCTGCGATTTATACTTAATTTCCCCTCCTGCCCCTTCCCCCGATATGTATTGAATGCAAACCGCTGGGGAAGCGGGGGGAGAATGCGATGGGAGGACACGCCTGACGAACCGCGTCGTGTCGGCCCGAAGGAGCGCTCCCTGTGTTCCGGATTCCCATATGAGGCTTGTTATTGGGGGAGAGGGGTGGCCGCCCAAACAGTGCGCCTGGCATCGGGCGTTCAACCTCCGAGTCTCCCAGCGTCGCTTGGGCGTCCTGCCCCTTCCGCTTCGTATCCCTCTCTTCATTACATCTCGCGCGACGCGTATCACGCACGAGGGCCGGCATTAGTCAGGAAGGGCGGTCGCCAGTACTGGCTGTGTGCCAGTGCACGCTCGCCTGATATGTCTCCAACGTATCTACTTTTCCTCACTCTTTTGCCCTTGTTTTGGACTATAATTTGCATGATTTGAATGGAACTGACCCGGACTGACGCTGTTTTCAGTAGAATTGCCATGGTGTTGTTTTTGTGTAGAAATAAAAGTTCTCGGAATGGAATGAAACTTTCTGGAGATTTATTTTGGAAAATATAACAAATACTGGAGCCAGAAACCACCGGAGAGGGGGCCCAGGGTGCGCAGCACCCACCAGGGCGCGCCAGCCCCCTCCCGGCGCGCCCTGGTGGGGGCTGGGCACCTCGGGGCCCCACTTGCCCTATCTTCGCCACTATAAATTCCTAAATTTGCAGAAAAAAATTAAGAGAGGAAGAATTATCGCGTTTCACGAGACGGAGCCGCCGCCACCTCCTGTTCTTCATCGGGAGACCAGATCCGGAGCCGTTTGGGGCTCCGGAGAAGGGAATCTTCGGTTTTCGTCATCATCAACCTTTGTCCATCGCCAATTACATGATGCTCCCCACCGGGAGTGAGTAATTCCTTCGTAGGCTTGCTGGTCGGTGAGGAGTTGGATGAGATTCATCATGTAATCGAGTTAGTTTTGTTAGGGCTTGATCACTAGTATCCATTATGTTCTGAGATTGATGTTGCTATGACTTTGCTATGCCTAATGCTTGTCACTAGGGCCCGAGTGCCATGATTTCAGATCTGAACCGTTTATGTTATCATCTCTATATCCATGTTGTTGATCCGATCTTGCCTAGTCATATGCACCTATTACGTGTTATGATCCGTCAACCCCATAGTGACAATATTTGGGATACTTCGCGGTGATGACCGTAGTTTGAGGAGTTCATGTATTCACCATGTGTTAATGCTTTGTTCCGGTTCTCTATTAAAAGGAGGCCTTAATATCCGTTAGTTTTCTTATGGACCCCGCTACCACGGGAGGGTAGGACAAAAGATGTCATGCAAGTTCTTTTCCATAAGCACATATGACTATTTACGGAATACATGCCTACATTACATTGATGAACTGGAGCTAGTTCTGTATCGCCCTAGGTTATGACTGTTATATGATGAATATTATCCAATGAGTTACCGATCCAGTGCCTACGACCTTTCCACTTATTGTTCTTGCTAAGTTAGTACCGCTGTTGCTACTGTTCCAACTGCTACAAAACTATTGCTGCTACTGGTATCGCTACTTTTACTATTGCTACTACTATCAAAACTATCATATTACTGTGCTACTGATCACTCTGCTGCAGATATTTAATCTCCAGGTGTCGTTGAATTGAAAACTCAACTGCTAATACTCTCAAGTATTCTTTGGCTCCCCTTGTGTCGAATCTATAAATTTGGGTTGAATACTCTACCCTCGAAAACTGTTGCGATCCCCTATACTTGTGGGTTATCAAGACCTTTTTCTGGCGCCGTTGCCGGGGAGCATAGCTATATTTGTTGAGTCACTTGGGATTTATATCAATTTATCACTATGAAGAATTTGAAGGATCCAAGGACCAAGATTTTTCCCTCTACTACGAGGGAAGGTAAGGAACTGCCATCTTGCTCTGCACTTGATTCACCTTCTGTTATGAGTAAGCTTGCAACACCACCACATGCTAGTAATCCTGATATGTCGCAAGTTATTGATGATGCTACCTCTGCTATGAATGATGCTTATGATGATGCTAGTACCATGCTTGATGATAATGTGCCGCTAGGGGAATTTCTTGATGAACAAATTGCTAGAGCTAAAGAAAATGAAATTGCTGAAACTGATGAAGCTTATGAAACTGATTATGATTATGAAACTTCTATTAGTCGTAGTTCTCCTAAGTTTGAATTGCCTAAGATACCTGAAGGTTATGTTATGGACGAGGAGATAACTAGAGAAATTCTTTCTTGCAAGGATAGAGACGATCTTAAGAAACTGCTATGCAAGTATAAGGAAAAACTTTGAATGCTATAATGAAATGTGATCCTAAATTTGCTACTTCACCTATTTGTGTTACCGATGAGGATTATGAGTTCTCTGTCGACCCAGAGTTAATTACTTTGGTTGAATCTGATCCTTTCCATGGCTATGAAACTGAAACTGTAGTGGCACACCTTACTAAGCTGAATGATATAGCCACCCTCTTTACTCATGATGAGAAGATACGCTACTATTACATCCTTAAGTTGTTTCCGTTCCCATTAAATGGTTATGCTAAGACATGGTACAATACTCTTGCTCCTGGTTGTGTGCGTAGTCCCCAGGATATGATTTACTACTTCTCTGAAAAATATTTTCCTGCTCATAAGAAACAAGCTGCTTTACATGAAATATTTAACTTTGTGCAAATTGAAGAAGAGAGTCTCCCACAAGCTTGGGGGGGCTTCTCCAGTTGCTTAATGCTTTGCCTGATCATCCTCTCAAGAAAAATGAAATACTTGATATGTTTTATAATGGACTAACCGATGCTTCTAGGGACTTCCTAGATAGTTGTGCTGGTTGTGTTTTCAGGGAACGAACTGTTGAAAAAGCTGAAGAATTATTGAATAATATATTAAAGAATTATGATGATTGGACTCTTCCTGAACCACCGCCTAAACCTACTTCGAAGAAGAGGGGTATCTTATTTCTCAGTCCTGAAAATATGCAAGAGGCAAAGAAATCTATGAAGGAAAAAAGTATTAAAGCTGAGGATGTTAAGAATTTGCCAGCTATTGAAGAAATACATGGCCTTGACACACCACCACCTCCACAGGCGGTAGAGGTAAATTCTTTATTAAAGTTTAATGAAAGTGACATCCCTCTCAATAAACCTGATAGTCAATGGTTATATGAGTTTGATAACTATATTATGAAGCAAGATCATTTCAATGCTCATGTTCTGAAACAATTGAAATACAATTGTGATATGATTGCTCGCTTGAGTGACTTGCTATTTAGAATTAGTTATGATGTTAGACGTGTAGGAAAGCATGCCTCTATGGTTCAAACTCAGTTAGAACAAGTAGCTAAGTCTCAAAAAGAATTGCTTGATGAAATGAATAGTAATATGCATGACTTTGCTGCTACAGTAGTAACTAGAGGAGGTAGAATGACCCAAGAACCACTCTATCCTGAGGGTCATCCTAAAAGAATTGAACAAGACTCTCAGAGAATTAATCCTGATGCACCTAGTGCTTCTAAGAAGAAAAAGAAAAAGAAAAATGATAGGACTTTGCATACCTCTAGTGAACCTGAGACACAAAAACCTCCTGATAACAATGATGTCTCTATTTCCGATGCTGAAACTCAATCTGGTAGTGAACATCAACCTAGTGATAATGAAAATGAAAATGATGATGTTCACGATGATGCTCAACATAGTAATGAGAGAGAACCAGATAATGATGTTGAAATAGAGCCTGCTCCTGATCTTGATAACCCACAACCTAACTAGACGGTATGATTAGAAAGACTTTGTGGCTAGGAAACATGGTAAGGAAAGAGAGCCATGGGTTCAGAAACCTATGCCATTTCCACCTAAGCCATCTAAGAAAAAGGATGATGAAGAGTTTGAGCACTTTGCTGAAATGATTAGGCCAGTCTTTTTGCGTACCCATTTGACTGATATTTTGAAGATGGCCCCTTATGCAAAGTACATGAAAGACATCATCACCAATAAAAGAAAAATACCTGAAGCTGAAATCTCCCACATGCTTGCTAATTATTCTTTTAAGGATGGAGTACCTAAAAAACTTGGAGATCATGGAATACCAACTATACCTAGCTCCATCAAAAGAAACTATGTTAAAACTGCTTTGTGTGATTTGGGAGCCGATGTTAGTGTTATGCCTTTCTCCTTATATAAAAGACTTGATTTGAATAAACTCACACCTACTGAGATATCATTGCAAATGGCTGACAAATCAACAGCCATACCTATTGGTATTTGTGAGGATGTGCCCGTTGTTGTTGCAAATGTTACTATCTTAATGGACTTTGTTATTCTTGAGATGCCCGAGGACGACAACATGTCGATTATCCTTGGTAGACCCTTTTTGAATACTGCAGGGGCTGTTATTGATTGCAGTAAAAGCAAAGTCACCTTTCATATTAATGGTAATGAGCACATGGTGCACTTTCCAAAGAAACAATTTCAAGTGAATGGTATAAATGTTATTAAAGAATCTCCGACCATCACTATTGAAAGTTTTCAATTACCTCTACCTACTGTCAAGAAGAAATATGATATACTTATTGTAGGGGATATGCACATCCCCATTGAGGTAACTTAGTGTTTTATGAAAGTTCTTCGGTTTCATGCTAATCGGAAGTGGTTGTTAACAAGACTTGATCAACCTTATTAATGAATCATTTTTTAGAGGTATGACGTCGATGAATCTAGTAAGCACAACTTTCTGCTCCCATCTTTTATTTTCTGTTTTAGTTAGTCAAATAAAATAAAATGCCATCTTTATCCGGTTTTGTGTTTTCTCCGTGAGATAAAAACTTCTCAGAATGCCCTGAAAATTTAACACGATTTTTTTCCGAATATTTATGAATTTTTGGTGCAAATAACATGTGAGGGGAGCGCACCTGGTGCCCACGATACACCAGGGCGCGCCAGCACCCCCAGGCGCACCCTGGTGGGTGGTGGCCCCCACGTAGGCCCCCTCACTTATCTCTTTGGCCCACATTGTCACCTACCTCCAGCAAAAAATCACCACAGCCACCATTTTCGTGTTCTTGCTCTCAAACCCGTGGATTTCGATCTCTTTGCTCGAAGCTCCGTTTCCGAAACTGTTTGGAGGGATTGCTACTTGGTTTGTGACTCCTCCATTGCTCCAATTAGTTTTTGTTTTAGTGGGTTATTTTTAGAGTAATTAGCTACTCTTGGTGCTGCTGTAGATGAGTTGCATGTTGAATTCATAGAGTTCTAAGTAGTTTGAATGCTCAATATGGCCTCTATGCATGCTTGGAGTAGTTGCTAACAGTCTTACAAAGTTTTGTTGACAAATTTTTGTGGACTAAATTTTTTTTCAGAATTTTTATAGGAATAAAAATGCAATTCTTTAGGAGTTCTTCGAGGAGGAGATCCTCGGGAGCCTCGTCAAGTGGAAGCTCAGTTCGACAGTCTTATGTTGAACCAAGCGAAAGCTCGATGCGAGATGCCGCTACCAAATCATGCTTGTGGCCTTGCGACGAGTTCATGGAAGGTGCAGGTATTAAGGAGGAATTTTATCAATTTATCCACAACACAGGGCTTGCTTCCTTCATCGCAGATAAGTGCCCCCAACGCCTCGAACTCACGAAAACCTTCACAAAGAAATTTAAATATTTTCCTCGTGAGTCTAGAGTCTCATTCAACCTGTACGATGATTCCTTTACCATGCCATTAGAAATATTTAGCGATGCATGCAAACTTCCATATGAGGGTTCCTTCGATGAACCAACAAAATCCGAGAACGAATAATTTTTAGTTAATCTTTGCTTGGCGAAAATAGGGGGGTTACACACGGGAGAATTAACAGCATTCATTTTCCATCACTCCAATATTTTGCGCTCTTTAACGGCAAATGTATTGTAGGCAAACAAGACTATAGCACCTTATGTGCTCATGATTTGAGTCTCTTACAAACTGCCATAACTGGGAATAAGGATTATAATCTTGGTGCAATTGTTGCACGGAGGTTGCAGCTTAATGCTGCTAGTGGTAATATTTATGGAGGAATTTATGCCTCTAGTGTAGCTGAGAGATTAAATGTTTCACCTTGGCCTAATGACCCCATCCTACCCACTCAGTATTTAGACTTTGATGCTATGAAGCGTCATAAGTTCCTTACGGGTACGGCCACCAACTACACCTATAACTTGAGATTTTATAAGAAACCCGTTGTGCCTGTTGTTTTGCTTGCTCCTGCTCTCTTTGATTTTCACACTAGGGGAAGATATTACGTTCTTGAGAGCGAAGCTTATGAGTACAACGCGGAGGTTGAAGCTGCCAGGAGGGCAGCAGAGTCTGCTCTGAGGTTCTCGATGAGCCATCGACCAGACTATTATTCATACGGATGGTGATTACCAAGCTAGGCCAAAAGCCTAAGCTTGGGGGAGTACGTATTTCCACCGACATTACATTCATGTTCGCACAATTCATTCCAGTTGTCGGTGTTCATACTTTTTCATTGTAATATCCATGTTAGATTTGTTTTCTCGCTTTCTTCTTGTGTGTTTGAAAAACTTTGAGAAAACCCAAAAACATTGCCTACTTCTCTTTAGTTTTTCTTTCTAGCTTAGTTTAGTTGTTGCATTAAAAGAAAACCCAAAAAGATTTCTCGCTTCTTCTTTTGTTTGATGGGAGCTATCTAGTGCAAATAGTTTTTCTCGTTTTTTTTCCTCTTTAATTTGCTTCCTTCAAGAAAAAACAAAAACTCCAAAAATATTTCAGTTTGTTTCTCTGAAATTCTTTTCTTTTTATTTGAGTCATACCTAGGAGAAGACCACGATGAAATTGTTGAGTGGTTCTCATCTGCATTATCGTTTAGCTAACAAAGAACCCATATTACCTTGTCTTCTCCTCTTGAATAAAATGTTTTGTAGATTCCAGCTTAGTCCACGGCATTCTTGCACTATTTTTATCTTCTTATCGTTTGGTCGTGCAAGTGAAAGGCAATAATGACGACATTTGATGAATTGACTGTGGCAGAGAAAGGCGGGTATGAACTCAACTTGTTTTTGTTTTTGTAAATATGTTTAACCTAGTATACCTTGATTCAGCTCATTATGATCAAACATGTTTGCAATGACCATTAGAGATTATAGTTGTTCATGCCATGATTAAGTAGCTAGGAGTGGATAATGATTTATTTTGGGTATCAACATGCATTAAAATAGTTGTGATGCGGTATGATGATATGGTATCCTCCTCTGAATGTTTCAAGTGGCTTGACTTGGCACATGTTCATGCATGTAGTTGAATCAAAACCAACATAGCCTTCATGATATTTATGTTCATGGTGTCCATATCCTACTCATGCTAGTATTCAATGTTGATTATATGTAATGCATGTTCATGACCGTCTTCGCTCTCTAGCTGGCCGCTTCTCAATCTAATTGCTAGCCTTCGTCTGTACTAAGCAGAAATACTGCTTGTGCATCAAAACCCTTAAAGCAAGTTATGCCAGATGAGTCCGCCATATCTACCTATATGCGGTACTACCCTGCCGTTCCAAAGTAAATTTGCATGTGCCACCTCTAAAATTTCAAATAAACATCTGTTTTGTGTGCCTGAACCGCTCATGGAGCGACAGGGGGCGGTCAGTATCTTCCATGCTAAGCGGGTTATTCTCATGACGAGTGTTTATTCACTTGTCCTTACACGAGAGGGGCGGTAATAGGGATTCCTAGTCCTGAAATCAAAAATCAAAAATAATTAAACAAAACTCCCCCAGGAATGTTGTTGGTTTGGACGGTACCCGTGGATACGGCTCGCCGTGGAGTGTGATTGTTGGTGGAGGGGGAGTAAACCTTTACTTTTACCGCTTGGGAACCGCCACTAATTTGTTTAGCATGGAAGATATTGATAACTCTTGGTCGTGACGTTGACAGGAAGGGTGTACCTCCCAAAATTATATCTATCTCTGTTTTAAGCTTTGAGCTCTGTCATCGCTACAAATCCATGCTTCCCTCTGCGAAGGGACTATCTATTTACTTTTATGTTGAGTCATCACCTTCTCAAATAAGCGCCAGACCTGAGAGCACTATTGTCATCCTCATGCATTGTGTATAGTTGATGTTGGGTGCAGCATGACTGGATCTTTTCTACCATGAATTACAATGTTTAGTCGCTGCTTGAACTGTGGAGGTGTTCTGCATTTATGTTTTGCGGTCTCAGAAAGGGCTAGCGAGATACCACTATTATCATATTGTATCATGATTGTTTTGACAAAATGTTAGCGTTTGAGATATCTTAGTATTGCTCGCTAGTTGCTTATGTTATTGATATGAGTAAATATAATTTTTAAGAGTTATTGTTGACATGGTTAGTCATAATCTTTGCTGAAAACCTGGGTGCTACTTAAGCATATACATGTAAACAAGAACAAAAGAGTTCATAAAAGTTTTTCTTTATCACTTTCAGCTTATCAACTGAATTGCTTGAGGACAAGCAAAGGTTTAAGCTTGGGGGAGTTGATACGTCTCCAACATATCTACTTTTCCTCACTCTTTTGCCCTTGTTTTTGACTCTAATTTGCATGATTTGAATGGAACTAACCCGGACTGACGATGTTTTCAGCAGAATTGCCATGGTGTTGTTTTTGTGCAGAAATAAAAGTTCTCGGAATGGAACGAAACTTTCTGAAGATTTATTTTGGAAAATATAAAAAATACTAGAGCCGGAAACCACCGGAGAGGCGGCCCAGGGTGCGCAGCACCCACCAGGGCGCGCCCTGGTGGGGACTGGGCACCTCGGGGCCCCACTTGCCCTATCTCCGCCACTATAAATTCCTAAATTTGGGGAAAAAATAAGAGAGAAAGAATTATCGCGTTTCACGAGACGGAGATGCCGCCACCTCCTGTTCTTCATCGGGAGGCTAGATCTGGAGCCCGTTTGGGGCTCCGGAGAAGGGAATCTTCGGTCTTCGTCATCATCAACCTTTCTCCATCGCTAATTCCATGATGTTCCCCACCGGGAGTGAGTAATTCCTTCGTAGGCTTGCTGGTCGTGAGGAGTTGGATGAGATTCATCATGTAATCGAGTTAGTTTTGTTAGGGCTTGATCACTAGTATCCATTATGTTCTAAGATTGATGTTGGTATGACTTTGCTTTGCCTAATGCTTGTCACTAGGGCCCGAGTGCCATGATTTCAGATCTGTACCGTTTATGTTATCATCTCTATATCCATGTTGTTGATCCGATCTTGCCTAGTCATATGCACCTATTACATGTTATGATCCGTCAACCCCATAGTGAAAATATTTGGGATACTTCGTGGTGATGACCGTAGTTTGAGGAGTTCATGTATTCACCATGTGTTAATGCTTTGTTCCGGTTGTCTATTAAAAGGAGGCCTTAATATACCTTAGTTTCCTTATGGACCCCGCTGCCACGGGAGGGTAGGATAAAGATGTCATGCAAGTTCTTTTCCATAAGCACGTATGACTATTTACGGAATGCATGCCTACATTACATTGATGAACTGGAGCTAGTTCTGTATCGCCCTAGGTTATGACTGTTATATGATTAATATTATCCAACGAGTTACCGATCTAGTGCCTACGACCTTTCCACTTATTGTTCTTGCTAAGTTACTACCGCTATTGCTGATGTTCCAACTACTAGAAAACTATTGCTGCTACTGTTACCACTACTGTTACTATTGCTACTGCTATCAAAACTATCATATTACTATGCTACTGATCACTCTGCTGCAGATATTTAATCTCCAGGTGTGGTTGAATTGACAATTCAACTGCTAATACTCTCAAGTATTCTTTGGCTCCCCTTGTGTCGAATCTATAAATTTGGGTTGAATACTCTACCCTCGAAAATTGTTGCGATCCCCTATACTTGTGGGTTATCATCGCCCCATGTCGCGAAGAGCCAACCCCTCCTCTCCCCCGCCCCTAAAAATAGGGAGGGGGCGAGGCAGAGCGTTGCTCATCTGCGCCCTTCTGCTCCAGCCTATCGTCCAGCGCCTTCCCTTTTCTTCCTCCGCCATCTCCTCTAGCGCACCGTTCTGTCATGGCGAGGGGTCGTGGTCGTGCTCATGCGTCCAGCGTTGCGACGACGGGCGCCCCTAGAGCCCGATGCTAATAGTGGTGATGGCAGCGGGGGTCGGCTCTAGCTCCTGCGGAAGGACGACATCCAGGAGGTGCGGAGGAGCAGCGTCTCGGGGCTGTGGAGGGCCGGCTCTGTCCATCCGCGGCGGTTGTAGCGGCGCCCCTCTCCCACAGCCCCAGGCGGGGATCCATGCGGAGGGGGAGGTGCAGGAGTTTGTTGTGGCCATCCCTCGGCGGCAGCGGAGCTGTCTCCGCCTCCCCGACCCTTTTGCAAGAGCCATGGAGAGAAGCCGGCCTCGAGGCTTCTGGCTTCGGGCGGACGGCTGCTGTAGCTGGCCCGCTTGGGTGGGCGTCGACCTCTCCGCTAGGTGCACCATGTTCCTGACGCGGGGGTGGAAGTCATTCGCCCGCTCCTGTGGTCTGGGACCCGGGGATCTCCTCCACTTTAAGTTCGACGGCTCCGCCACCCTCTTTGTGAAGATCTTTGGGGTGTCCTGCATCCGCCTGGAGTGCTGCGCGGAGAGCTCGAGTGGCAGCAACTACGACTCCTCCAGTGACAGCAACGACGACAGCAGCACCTTCGGCATCAAGCAGGAGGAGTCCGACTAGGCGCGCATGGCGTCGTAGCTAGGGTTTTCCGGATCAATTGCCACATCGTAGTGGCAGATCTCCTTCCGGAGGCCGACGAGGGTGTTAGAAGAAATCGTACTCCGCCCTGACCCCAATGCCGTCGCCACCAAGCTTGGTGTTCTCCTTTTGTGTTTAAACCGTACCCAATGTAAACCTACGACGAAATGAAGAGAAAATATTGGGTACCTTACAGGTGTTAAAGTTTCTTTGTGTATCCACGAACGTCTATTCCGCTTTACGCGATGAAACTGCGCTTGTGTGTTTCCTGACTCTTGGCGCATGCCGGCGTGCACATTCAAATCTCGGGCGCTTCTAAGGACGAATCTCGAGCACCCTCCGGTAGTGCGACTCTTGGCGAGGCCACCCCATCGTCCTTGTCGTGGCTACCTGAGATGTTGGGCATGCTTCCAACACTCAAGCGCGCAACAATTTCGACAAGGGCCCTTAGCGCGCAAGTTTTCTTACACAAGCGCTAGCTTATCGGAGAGGAATGTTCCAAAATTTCGAAAAAAAGTTTTTGCAACTTAGCTTCTTTCTTTTTTGTTGCGTTTCTTGGCATAAGGCGACCACTCCCGAACGCATCCGCAGGTGCCTGCGCTGCCTCTCTCCTCCGGGAAGACTTGCTCGCGTGGGCCCCTCTTCTCCTTTTTGAGAAAAAGAAAGAAGGAAAAATAAAAGAGGCTAGGAACCTAGGTGGTTCACTAGTCGCCTTATGCAATTGACAAGTGATCACAACATCTCGCATAAGATAAATAACAAAATATGTACTTCGATCAAGATTTGTAGAGCACTTAGCTTTCATCGACTACGCACAGGATCATCGCCTGGCTCTGTACAAAGGATTACACGCCTTGGCGGTGAAGCTTGCACAAAAGAGGTTGTCGGGCGGAGACCGGCAACCGCGCCTTACAGGTGGAACGTACGAAAGCGCTCAGTACTTATGCGTGCCTCGCATTTTGGGTGTCGCTCTTGGCCTCTAGTCGGCTTTCGTCGTTCCGTGACATGTTCCACCCGGCAAGGGCTTGGCGGTCTTGTTCTTCTTGCTCCCGGTGGCAGAGGTCTTCGTTAAGTCCTCGACGGGTGTGCTGCACCTCTTGGCGCACTTCCCGGATTCCTTACGAGCCTCGCCAGAGCTCTTGTTCTTGTTCTACCCCCGAGAGCTTTGTCAGCAGGAGTGAGTGCCTCGTCGGCAGACGCTACCACTGCCTCCTGGAAGAGCTTATCAATTCAGAGGACGGCATTCTTGTTGTCAGCGTGGATGGTGATGACGTTCATTCGCCCTGGCATTTTGAGAGTGTTGTAGGAGTGGTGGATTGCCGCCATGAACTTTGCCAGTGCCGATCGGCCCAGGATTCCATTGTACGGTAGCGACATCTTCGCGACGTCGAAGGTTACCCTCTCAGTCCTGAAGTTGGGCTCGCTGCCGAACCTCACCGGCTGAGTGATCTTCCCCTTGGGCTGAGATATTCCCGGGTTGACCCCTTGGAAGGACCTCGTCGGCTTAAGATCCGTGTCAGGAATCTGCAGCCACTTGATCACGTCGGGAGAGATCAAGTTCAACCCGGCCCCACTATCGACCAGCATCTGCGTGACCTTGAGGTTGCGTACTATTGGCGAGACCAACAATGACACACACCCGACAGTAGTGATGCGGTCAGGGTGGTCCTCGGCGTCGAAGATGATGGGAGTGCTGGACCACTTGAGGGGCTTCCTCGCCTCTGCCGCTGGTTCTGCCGCGTTTTTCTCACGGGCCCACTGCTTGAGTTGCCGGTGAGAGGAGTGCAAAGATGCGCCTCCATCAACCCACATGGCATCAACAGCCTTCTGGAATTCCTGGCCTTCCGATTCTTCTTCATCTCCGTCATCATCATCATCTTCGTCATCAGACTTCTGTTCTCGGCCTCTAGCGAGTTTCTCCTTACATTGTTTGGCCTTGCCGCGATGGCCACCATGGCTACCACCGCTTTTCTTGCCGGAACAACCTGCACCATCTTGGCCCTTCTCCTTGTCCCGCCTTTCGTACTCTTGCTTTCTGCTTGTCGGCAAGCTTCTCTACTTGGCGGCACTCGTTGATGTCATGGCTCTTGGTGAGGTGGATCTTGCAATATGGCTTGCCGGTCTTCTCTCCTGTTGTGGCCTCGTCGTCTCCGGAGGATGCAACAACACTCTTCCCGGACCCCTCGGACTTGGCCTTCTTGCCGGAGTTGGAGTTGTCGTTTCCCTCGATAGCCATCACCACCTTTTCCTTATGCTTCCTGTTGCGCTTCCGGCCCTTTTTCTTGGAGGCTGGCGCATCTTCGTCGTCATCCGAGTGGACCTCCACACCAGCGTCCTGTCCAGGGAGTCTCCTTCCCTCTTCAGCCCGTGCACGCTTGTCGGCCAGAGCGTACATCTCGGAGATGTCCCGCACTTTGTTGATGCTCATCTCCTCTCGCATTTGCTGGTTGTGCACATTCGTGTGGAACGCGGTAATCACAGCGGCTGGGTGGATGTCTGGGATGTTGTGATGCACGCGGCTGAACCTCTAGATGTACTTGCGAAGGGTCTCGTCGTCTCTCTAAGGAATCACATGCAAATAGCTGGGCTTCCCTGGAAGCTTGTGGCCTCCATGGTATGCGCCAACGAACTGGTTGCACAGATCCTCCCAAGAGGAAATTGTAACACCCTGGATTTTGCCCATTTTTTTTCTTTTGATTTTGGTCTGGATTTGCTTTTCTGTGGCTTTGTGGTCTTGACACCTGGAGAGATCACCCTCGATTCCTCTCCCCAGTGGCTTGTCATTATCAAAACCAACCCAAGACCTTGTCATTTCCATCTTGGACCAATCCCAGTATTCTTTTTCTTGGGAATATTCCTTTTTCTATTAAAGGAATAACCCTGTTTGCCCTGGGTTGTGAAGCAACCCACATTTCCATCATTCCAAAAATTCCCAAATAATTCTCATAAATTGTTTGGGTCATATCTTCCTCAGATGTTTCAAAACCCTTCCTTGCCATGTTCAGAAATATCCCACCAATATTCCTTTTCTGATTCTGCCCTAGCTCTCAAGTTGAGAAGCAAGTACCCTTTATATTGGCTTGCTTGCTCTCAAACTTTTTGTGCACTCTTTCCTATCCATATCAATGCCACATGCCAAAATTCAACTTTATTTGGCCAGTAAATCTTCCTTGGCTAATTTCCAAAGTTTTTGGTCAACTGGAAGCTTTGTGAAGCAAGTGCTAGCTAGGGGTAACCAAATGAGTTGAAATTTTGCAAGCATCTCCATATGCTCAAATTAACACTATCCACAAGATTTGAGCATCATCCCATCTACTATGTGAGCACACCTTCAAATCTTAGCTTTTGGTCATATTTTCCTGTTGTGAAGCAACTATATTTTATATTGCTTCATAATTGCTGGAAATTTACCAGAGCATTCTCCTACCCATATAACTTATCTCCACAAAATTTGGGCTCATTTAATCCAACACAGGTCAACTCACTGACCTCTGGTCTATCTATTTGACATGGGCTTTTGGACAGTTTCTAGCTTGGCCACGCTCCCAGGGTGGTGACCGTCCACCTGGCATGTCACCCGAGAGCACGGCTCACTTCTAGAGCTGTCACCGCCGTATGATCCAAGCCCGAGCCTCCCCAGCGCGCCAACTCACTCCCCTACAACCCCCTCGAAGCTCCCCGATGGCACCAGGTGCCAGGAACGCTGCGGCAACCGCGTTTGCCAACATGGATGCCGACGAACGAGCACTGTGACGGACGTGACCCGTCCCGGCGTCTTCCCCTTCGGCCTCTTCCCCAGCACCGCGTCGCACTCCTCCGGTTCAGGTCTGCAACGCTCGCGGACGAGCCAGCTCGCCTCCCAGCTCCAATACCCGGACAGAGCACCGCCGCGGCCGATCCTATCCATTTCTGTTGTCCGCCTATTCATAGGCCGCCCGAGCCCCTCTCGAGCTCACCATCGCCCTCACCGCACTCTCCTACCACCCCCTGGCTACTCACCCGAGCCCGAGTCGCTCCCCTGCCCTCCATTAGCCGCCATGGCCGCCGCCCCCTCCGGTCTAAATTCCGGCGAGCCCCTCCTTCCCCTTCCCTCTCTCCACCACCAGAAGGCTCCCCATGTCCCAGCGATCCTCTCCAACCCCTCGCCCTCTCGCCAGAGTACCCTTGGCCGCGATACCGCCGACGTCCGTAGCCGCCGTCCGCCGCGATCGAGGTTGCGCTCTCTCCAGTGCGTCTCGGCGAGCGTGAGGAGTCCAGATGGAACCGCCTCACCTTCCTGAGCTCGCCATTGGTCTCAGCTTGTCCATAGGGGGTCGGAGCTGGCCGGACCCCTCGCCGGAGCCCGCCCCTGCTCTCCTCTGCAGTCGTCGTCTCCACCCTCCACCGCCGCTCTTTCTGGTTTCCCTGGACGCGGCGCCATCTCCCGAGCCCGCCGGTGGCCTCCCCTTGGCCGGAAATGGCCGGAGCCGCCGTGCCCGGCCGTGCCTCTGCCCTGTGTTCTATCGAGAAGAGGAGGAGCAGGCGCGGGAGGAAGAAGACAGGGGCAGGGAGGAGAGAGAGAGAGGCGCGGGTCCCACACGTCAGCCTCTCAGGCGTTGACCCCGCCCGGGCCCGCACTGTTAAGTGGAAGCGCATTATCTCTGGATACGTTTTCGGCTTCGCGAAAGCGTATTTTCTAAAGTGCGCTTTCAGTTTAACCCAGCCGGCTGAATCTATTAAATTGCAGACGTTCACTGGATAAGAGCAGAAAAAGAATAATTTTTATTTAATTTCTGCCTATCGAACGAACGGCCGTTTCTTCGCAACCTTAACTCCGATCGAGGTGATTCCAAAGCCCACGTCTTCGTCTCGTCGAGTCCGTCACGTTGATACCATTTTCATTATGTGTTCACACATTGAAAATGACCATTTTGCCCTTGCCCGTAAACAGCCCCCTCCGAGAGAGAACTGTTTCCGGCAATCGTTTCCGCGGACTCTCCGCACTTCTCCTCAGCGGTTTCTACATCCCCAGGCAAGCCACGACAACCACTTGCATGATAGCCTTGGGGTAGCCATGGTTTTCCACTTAAATATTTAAATACTTTGCACAGGTTAATATTTTTGTGATTGCTTTATAACTGCTTGTGAATCCATGCTTATCTGTATACCATGATCGTTTGCATCTAGTTGGTTAAGTGATTACTCGCTACTGTTATTATCATGTTGATATCATGCTCATTTGCATAGGTACTTTATCATGTTGTCATGACTCGGCTCATTTACATTCAAGTTAAACCGGATGTTAATCGAACTTGAACACCTATTGGCTGAGTCATAGTGTGCCACCGAATCGAGCTCACCAGTGCAACCACACTTGCCGGGATGGGGCGGCCCTAATTCGGTCTATTGTCATGCCTCTCGCTGGTACCTCCAACCAGGGAAGGTTATGAGTGCGTGCTACCCTGATCAGGTAGGCGGCTATAACCTTGTGAACCCAGTTTTGGTATTGAGCTCAGGTCCCCGTTTGGGACAGTTTTGTTTGGCCACGACGGTGGCAGGTGTCAAAAGGACACAGGGGTCACCCATGACATAGCCCAAAGGGGAGTTTGTCGGAGTGGCCGGGAGAGTGCCATGCAATAGATTGGGTTTTGTCGAAACATCGTTGGTCCACCTGAATGGGAGCACGAGGCCATGAGTTCCGTGGTGTGGGTACAGTGTACTAACCTCTACAGAGTGTATGATCTATCGATAGCCGTGTCCTCGGTCATGGTCACAGTTCGTAGTAGGACACACTATGGGTCAACAGTATAATAATCTTGCTTATAACAACCCCGTTCGATGAGAAAGAAGATGGTTGATCTTTATGTGATCGCGAGAGGATCACCGTGGTATCGAGGATACCGATGTTGGTTGATCGTGATCACGAGAGGAGCACCGTGGTATCTTGGATACCGGATTTGGTTGATGGTGTTACGTGGTGATCTCGAGTAAAGACCAAGCTCCTTGTGATCATGTTGTCACTACGGTATTGTAATACCAAGTTTGGTTGGTCCCGAGGTTATCATGTGGCACACTCGAGGGTAAGTTCTTACATGTGGTGGTTACGAGGTAACCCCGGAACAGAGTAAGTTGCACTATGATAGTTTTAACCTGTTGCATGCAGTGTCATCATGCCCATATACCATATCGTTCTAGCATCATCATGTTTACACCTGCTTAACCTGTGAATGACATGTTGTTGCTTGTCTTGATTGCTTTGGTTGCTATGAGCTTGCGAGTACATTCAAAGTACTCACCTGGCGTGTCATGCCAGTTTGCTGGTCATGCCATGATTGCTTTCTTGCCAAGGATTCCGAGTTTGCGAGCTAGGATAAGCGTTCCAGCTAGAGTCCTTGCGGAGTGGAGTCCATCACCGCAGTCGTCGCTCCGCTGCCGAGAGATTACTCCGCTTCCTCGGGTTGTTCCGCTGTTAGTATAGAGCCACCCTTGGCAGGCGTAGTGTCGCCGTGCCGATGTAATCCATGTACCCTTGTAACCTTATCCATAGTAATAAAGAGCTGATTTGTTCTATGCCAACAGTGTCGTATTCCAGAAGACTTGTCTCTGGGCTGGAATACGGGGCGTTCCGGTTTCCTCTGAGCTGGGGTGCCACAGAAATGGACACCTCCGGCAAGTTCATCAACTAACTCCTCACATTGGGCTTGAGCGCCAACCGTAAGTAGTTGGTTAGGATTTTCTCCTCACGTCCCCTGGCAGCCTGTACAGCGATGGTGTAGATGCCGAGGAACTCGGATGGGCTGACCTTGCCGTCGTACTTATCGGGCAACTTAGGCTTGAAGGGTCTGCTGGAGGGCCAGCGGACTTGCCGTAGCTCGTGGGTGAACGCCGGGCAGCCTACCTCGTAAGGCAGGCTGCCGGGCACCCCCGGCGTGGGCACGTCAACGGCTGGATCCGCACTCCCATCAGACTGCTGGCGCGTTTGATGCCGCCTTTCAATGGTGGTGCGGGCGTCCTCCTTGCGTGTGTCCTTCAAGACCTGACATTGGTCCTTGTTCATCCGCGGGTTCATCGAGGCGTACGATACCTCGTCTTGCACGTTGGCCTGGCGGGTATGTTGCTGTTGAGGGGGAGATTGCACCGTATGCGCCCCGCCAGCGTCGCGTCCGGCGTGGGAGCCCCCGGAGCTGCTTGGCGGGCGGCTGACGGGCCTGCTCCCTCCGGTATGTCGCGGTTTGCAAAGCTCAGCAGGCTCTGGATTGTAGCTCTCCAGTCCTCCATTTTCTCCAGCGTAGGCGGAAAGTTCAGCAATAGCTGGGCCTACGCCAGAGCTTCCTCCGCAGTCTTGGGCATGGAGCGGTGCGAGGTGTGGGTGGCGCTCTTACTCCTAGCGGCGCTAGGAGGAGCGTCTCCCTGAGCCGTCATGTGATGCTCGTTCCCCCCGGGAGGTTGTTGTCGAGCTCGGCCCTGCGTGTCCTGAGATAGACACGCAGGAGTCTTATCCGTGTGCCGCCTAGGATCACCACCCTAGGGGCGTTGGTCATGGTGGTCTTGAGAAAGCTGCGGTGGGGGTCCTTTTGCCGCCACCGCCGCTGTTGTGGCCGCCGCTGCGTCTGCTGTGCCAACCCCAGTCACTGCGGGCACATGGTGCATCTCCATGAGGACGGGGTCCGGGTCGCGGCTCGTGGAGCTCCGCGCAGTGTTATTGCTGCGCTCACCGGCGTGGCGATTGTGAGGGCCGCCCCCGTCCACGTCACCGGACACCACGTGTGAAGGTAGCTTGGACGTGGACGGGGCCTGCGTCACCGAGCCCTTAGCCTTCTTGGGTGGCATGGGCGTCGAAGAAGCAGTCGGCGACGACACGCAGGAGTCGGAAAAGGTTCACACAAGGGAGCCTGATACGTCTCCAACGTATCTATAATTTTTGATTGTTCCATGCTGTTATATTATCATTCTTGGATGTTTTACAATTATTTTATAGCAACTTTATATCAATTTTTGGGACTAACCTATTGACATAGTGCCAAGTGCCAGTTGCTCTTTTTGCTTGTTTATTACTTCGCAGAATATTAGTACCAAACGGAGTCCAATCGCGATGAAACTTTTTGAAGATTTTTTTGGACCATAAGACATCCAGGGAGCGAAAGACGTACCTGGAGGAGGCCCATGGGGCCCACAAGACACCAGGGCGCGCCAGAGGCCCCCAGCGCACCCTGGTGGGTTGTGGTGGCCTCGGGACCCCTCTCCAACGCCTCTGAGCTCTATAAATACCCAAATATTCCAGAAACCCTAGAGGAGTCGACGAAAAATACTTCCAGCTGCCACAAGTTCCAGAACCGCGAGATCCAATCTAACACCATCACGGAGGGGTTCATCATCCTCATTGGTGCCTTTCCGATGATGCGTGAGTAGTCCACCATAGACCTACGGGTCCGTAGGCAGTAGCTAGATGGCTTTCTCTCCCTCTTTTGATTCTCAATACAATGGTCTCTTGGAAATCTATTTGATGTAATGACTTTTTGCGATGTGTTTGTTGGGATCCGATGAATTTTGAGTTCATGATTAGTTTCTATCCATGAATATTATTTGAGTCTTCTTTGATCTCTTATATGCATGATTACTTATAGCCTCGTATTTATTCTTCGAATCTTTGGTTTAGTTAGGCCAACTAGATCGATTTTTCTTGCCACGGGAAGAGGGGCTATGTGATGGGTTCCATCTTGCGGTGTCCTCTCCCAGTGACAAAAGAGGCAGCGAGGCACGCATGTATCATTGCTATTAAAGATAAAAAGATGGGGTCTATTCCTACATGAATAGATCTTGTCTACATCATTTCACCGTTCTTATTGCATTACTCCGTTTTTCCACGAACTTAATACACTAGATGCATGTTGGATAGCGGTCGGTGCGTGGAGTAATAGTAGTAGATGCAGAATCGTTTCGGTCTACTAATCTTGGACGCGATGCCTATATAATGATCATCGCCTTGGATATCGTCATGATTATTTGATCTTCTATCAATTGCCCAACAGTAATTTGTTCACCCACCGTGTGCTATAGTCATGAGAGAAGCCACTATTGAAACCTACGGCCCCCGGGTCTACTTTTCCAACATATTGCTTTCCGATCTATCTTTTGTCGCTTTTTGTTCCAAAAACCCAAAAAATACCTTGCTGCACTTTTTATTTGCCTCTTTTATTTTGTGTTCTTGTGCGATCTATCTATCCAATCTATTACAATCTAATCTATCTTTTTACCGTGGAGAGATTGACAACCTCTCTTACGCGTCGGGTTGCAAGTATTTGTTCTTTGTGTGCAGGTACCGTTTACATAGTGTTGCATGGTTCTCCTACTGGTTCGATAACCTTGGTTTCATAACTGAGGGAAATACTTACCGTAGCTGTGCTGCATCATCCCTTCCTCTTTGGGGAAATACCGACGCAGTCTCAAGCCACGTCAAAGGAATTTCTGGCGCCGTTGCCGGGGAGGAGGTGCGAAACTAGTCTCTCTTCAACGTGCCAATTTCTGGCACCGTTGCCGGGGAGACATCATCAACATCTATCAGGTTCCTAATCACAAATATCATCTCCTTGCAATTTACATTATTTGCATTTGCCTCTCGTTTTCATCTCCCCCACTTCACAAAAATTTGTTGTTTTATTCGCCCTCTTTTCCGTTTGCCTTTTTGCTTGTTTGCTATCTTTGCTTGTGTTGCCATGTGCCTTCTATTTGCTTGCATCTTCGCTTGCTAAAAATCTATTGATATGGATCCTCATCAACTTGCTAATATTTTTAGAAGGACAAATTATGATGAACCAATTGCTAGTGAGTTTAGTGCACTTGATTATCTCTGTGAAGTTTTGTTTGAAAATCATGAATCTGAAAATTTTGATGAACTGTTGAAAGAAGAAATTTAACAGGTGATTCATGATAGCTCCTTGATTGAAAAGCATGGTTGCAATGATGTTACTATAAATTCTATTAATGTCAATTATGTTAATGATATGCAAAACTACAAGCTTGGGGATGATAATTTTGTCATGTCCACTTCTTATTGCAATGATCATGATTGGGGTGATAATGCTTCTTATGATCTTGAAAATTTATTTAAGCCTCATGTTGAATATGTTATTGATAATAATGTTTGCAATAGTATTGAAAGTGGGTTTGGAAGAGCATCAACTTTAAGTAAAAAGAATCCCACATATTTGGAGAGTGTTCAATCTTATGAATTTTTTGATAAAAGTGGGTTTGGAGAGGTCATAACTTTAGTTGATGATAATCCCACTATTTTGGAAGATGATAAAAACTTTATGCATGTTGATCATAAAGAGAGTATTGTTTATGATAGATATATTGTTGAATTCTATTATGATCCTACATGTAATTATTATGAGAGAGGAAATTATGGTTGTAGAAATTTTCATGATACTAAATTACCTCTCTTCATGTTGAGATTGCTATTGTCTCTTTCTTCTTCCTTCCATATGCTAGTTTTTGCTTGCCTTGATAATTTGTTTGCTTTGAAAATGCCTATGCATAGGAAGTATGTTAGACTTAAGTGTGTTTTCCATATGCTTCATGATGATCTCTTTGTGTTGCTATTATTATCTTTCATGAGGGCATGATTGAAATCTCAAGCCTATCTTAATGGCTATAAAGAAAGAGCTTGTTGGGAGGCAACTCAATGAATAAAATTTATTTTCACCTTTTTCTTTCTTTTCTTGAGTGTTGACACAATTATTCTACTGTTATGATTATGTTTTTTATGTTTTAATTAGTGTTTGTGCCAAGTAAAGCCTTTAGGATGATTCACAAGATGAGTAGAAACAACGCTGAATCTGAAACAGAAACTTTGACTCCAGTCCAGGAATTTTCATTTTTTACTGGAGCGTGATAATGAGCTGAAATTTTAAAACAGTATTGCTATAAAATTATTTACGTTGTCCTAATTGTTCAGAATTTTTAGAGTTAAATAAGTACGGCTAGAATACAGATTACTACAGACTATTCTGTTTTTTGACAGATTCTCTTTTCGTTGCATTGTGTGCTTGTTTTGATGAATCTATGGTTTGTATTGAAGGGTATAAGCCATGGCAAAGTTGGAATACAGAAGTTATAATTCAATAATAAAATATTAATGGGTTTGCAATAGTACTTAGAGTGGTGATTTGCTTTATTATACCGACGGATCTCACAAAAGTTTTGTTGAGTTTTGTGTGATTGAAGTTTTCATGTTTTGGGTGGGATCACGATGGATGAAGGAATAAGTGTCGGAGTTCTATGAACGGGGGTACCCAGACCTACCTGCCTGCGGCCCAGGGCATGGCCCACTTCGTCAGCCATGCACAGCCCCACTTGGGACAAGGCCCTCGTGAGATCCCTAAGCTCACGAGGAGGAGCAACGTCAAGACCGGCAAGGGATGGGCCTCCCCAGGCCCCCTCCGGAGCGGCGGAGATCCCCATGCAGAGCCCGGCCTCAGGAGTCAAGGATGACGCAAGGAAGGACAGGCGGGCGCCAGCGCGCCAGCCGGCGCAGTTTCCCCTTTGGTGCAAAGGGGGCAAGGACGTACGCGGGTTCCCAAAGCACCCCCCAAAGGTTTCAATTCCGGTGCAACAAGACCACGACCATGAGCCCCGCAGGACGGATGTCATCGCCGAGCCCACCTCTACATCATCGACAGCAACTTTGCAGGCGAAGACCGCCTTTGGGCAGGGCGGGCATGTACTTCTGTCCCCCTTCAAAATTGGCCGTTGTGGGATCCCTTCCCTCCATTGCGATAAGGGAAGAGGACCCGAGCTACCGCTATATATAGAGTCTAGGCTGAACCGTAGAGGGGGATCCGAAATCAGTCCATCCACCCATCCATCACCAAGCCGACAGAGGGCCGAGAACACCTCAGGAGCGCCCTCACGAGGCTCCGAAACACTATACTAGTTCATCCACCACACCTCCGCGAGAGGCAATCCACCAAAGCAGGAGTAGGGTATTACGCTTCGCAGCGGCCCGAACCTGGGTAAACTACCATGTTCATCTTCTTCCTCGTCATCGTGCGAGTTCATCGTCTTGTCCATCGTGTAGCAAGCTAGGTTGGGCGAAGCTGCAGAGGATCTTCGCACACGCCCCTGTGTTCGAATCTTAAGGGTTTTGCGGAGCCCGAAATCCGACATTTGGCGCGCCAGGTAGGGGGCGTGTCGGGGTCTTCTCCAAGCTTCGTTCTTCCCACGCTTCACTGCTCCGATGGCCGGCGCTCAACAAGCCTCCCCCGACCACAGCGGCTCAGCTTCCGTCGACCCCGCCGCTGCCGTCGGAGTCCCACGCCCGGCAGCATGGAACTGGGCATTCAGTATCAAGCCACCAGCATCGCCTCCATTGTCACCGCCTCTCGCACCGCCCAAGCACACGGCGGGCGGGCGGCACCCTCGGCACCGATGATGCGCCGCACCTACGTGGGGGACCTCGACGCTCACGATGCGCTACTGCTGGCAAGCGAGATGCTCCGCCACTGCCCAACGCACGGGGGCTTCGACGCATGGGCCGACCACATCGCGGAGCTGGTCACCGTTGCGCAAAGGGCCGTGGCCCCTCACTCTTCTTCAAGGCCGCAGGCGCCAGGCATCGGGGGCTCATCTGCCGTGCCCGCTCCCCAGCCCGCCGGCGGTGTGACCCTTCCAGCACCGGACGGGCCCGAGCGGGGCACGCCACACGCGGTGACCGGTTTCGGGGCGCAGCCCGGCCACGATGACCAAGCGCACGGAGGAAATGACGGGGCGCCCCGCGCGCACACCAACACGCGCCTCCATGACCTGGTGGACCTTCAACAGCCTGGGTTGACCAGACGGGAGCGCGCCCTCCGGCGCAGTGAGCAAGCGGCGCTGGCGTCTAGACAAACAAGAAACAATGGTGAAGGTGCATCAGGTCGCCAAGGAAGCAATCCAAGCCAGGAGACGCGTAGTCCACCCAACGGCGGTGGCAGAGGTAAGCAACTCCGCTCTGAGGCCCGTCGCAAGAGGGTCTACGAGCGACGCGCGCGGGGCGGCTTCCCACCGCCGCCAGGAGGAGCCGTCCCCGGCGCTCTGCCGGACAGCTCAGGAGGAGGACCGAGCCCTTACGTGGAGCCCTATGTACCGTGCTACGTCATACCGCCTGACGGTGGGATGGATCAGGCGCCCGCCGCAGGTGCCAGCACCCCCCAAGAGTAGGGAGCACCCTGGGCATCCTCCCCGAGCCGGGCCTGGGGGCTTCCGTCGACGGAGCACCGGGCCTGGACGGCGCGAGCGGGAGGGCGCCCCCGGGCCCACGGGGCGTGGCGCAAGCCGGCGCCCCCGCAGGCAAGCGACGCCGGACCAATCCCCGAGGCCTCAGGAGTAATGGCCTGGGGGAGCAGCAAGACACCAACAACGCGGGCCACCCGCAGCAACTACAGCGCCGGCACGGCCTCGGGAGGCTGGGCCTCACGAGGCCCTCAGGACGTTGTTCGGCCGGCGCACGGACGCTTCACGAGGCGGCTTCATCGACAAAACACCCTTATGGCTGCGCTGATGCATCATGCTCATGTTTGGGCCTCGGGAGCGCAATCCTGCGGTCGCGCGGGGAACGATGCATTCGGGTTAGGGTCATAAGGGTGCGCAACCGGGCAGAAATGCACGGGATGGTTCTTGACGGAGTTGGGAGCCACCAGGCCACGCGCCTGGGGGCTTGCCCAGCTATCTACGACCGTGACACTCTCACGTAATAATGAGTGGGATGTATACGCCCGGAGCCCCCCGAGTACGCGGAGGGGTTCCTTCCCACGCAATGTGGAAGCCACAGCTCCGCGCTGGCGGAGAAGACAACACTGCCCTCCAATGGCTATGCCCATGCAATGTGGATGCCCTACGCTCAGCGCTGGGGGAAGACGAAGACTAGCCTAGGGGCCGGACGCGGTAGTTGCTTGCTTCTTTTTGGTGTTTGAGTTGCCGTTTTTTGGAATGAAGTTTGAGGATTTCGAAACTCTATATTTAAAAGAAAAAGGGGCGGGAACTTTTCTCTCTATGTACTCTCGTTTTACCAATCTTGGATTCTCTCTTTCTAGATGGCGTTTCGCAAGGAGCCAAGCGCTTCGCACCACCCCGAGGCACCTCGGGGCTGGATAAACAAGGCCTTGTCGCCTCAGGGGCACGCATCTTTTAGCTGTCGACCCCCACTCGGGGGCTCCGACCGCAGCATGGAGTCTAGGGAGGCCCCAGGGCTTCCTGAGGCAGCAGCTGGCAGGACGGAATGGGGGATCGCCCGAGCGTCAAAGGGGGCTCCAAAGAATCACGCCTCAGGAGCCTTACCGGTCGTATAGCCACTCGTCCCCCCTGACGTCATCCTTGGTGATCCGGTCGGCGTCAGGGGTGCCGGGGCCTGGCCTCGTGGTTGCGTCCTGGTGATCCGGTCGTACATTACGGTGGTTGGGAAATGCGCGGGACTGGGACCTGCCGACGTAGGGCGGCTTGAGCGTCAAAGGGGGCTCCTGAGCATCACGCCTCAGGAGCCTTACCGGTCATATAGCCACTCGTCCCCCTTGACATCGACCTTGGTGATCCGGTCGGCGTCAGGGGTGTCGAGGCCTGACCCCGTGGTTACGTCCTGGTGATCCGGTCGTACATTACGGTGGTCGGGAAATGTGCGGGACTGGGTCTTGCAGACATAGAGTGCCGAAAGGGCTCCCAAACCGTCCCACGAACAAGGAGGGAGCATCCCTGAAGGAGTCGCGAACAAGACCGTCGCCACCCCACGAGCTAAGTGCACTACTGAACCAAGCTAGAATCCCTTGATCTAATGATGACCCGAGGACGGGATAAGAGTTGTGCGCATAAATGTGGGGATGCAGGTACTGCGGGCCGTCACATGCGGTCCCTGAGGCCAGAGGCACCAGGAAAAACGGCACGAGGGAAGGAACCCAGCCGCGGCGAGCAGCAAGGCCACCGACCAGGTGAACGGTGGCCCCAAGCAGCGCCTCCTGAGGAGACACCTCGTGGGGGCCCTGACGGCCACTGTCGCCAGGCCGCGGCGGCACTGGCGTCAAGCCCCGCGCAAGGAAACTAAGCCACGACAACGGCGAGCTGGCAACCGGCAATTTAAGACGAGGAAGGATGAAAAACAAGGTAGTACGCAAAAGACTAACGCCCACGGGGGCAGAGTTCTTCTTCAAATATTACAGGCACCAAGAAAAGAAGACAGGGGATGCTTAGGAGGAGAAGCCGCTGTCACCGCCCGCGCCACCGGCCGCCTCGGCGTCGGAGTCGTCCTCCCCGCTGGAGGCGGGCACCTAGATGAACCGCTCCACCATGGACTCCACGTGCGGGCGCACCTCGTCCCGAAGGGGGCACTGGAGCCCGTCAGGCAACTGCTCCCCGACGCGCCGGAGGTCGAGCTGCCGGGCGAGGCGGCGCAGGTTGGAGAAGACGAGCGTCAAGGCAAGGTCCAGAAGGTCGCGCGTGTCAGACTCGCTGTCCGCGTTCACGCGGGAGACGCCGGTCTCCAGCGCCTCCACCACCTTCTGGAAGAATTCAAGGTAGCCCCCGTCGCCGCGCACGTTCGGCAGCGCGGGGGCGTCCCCAACGAACCGGCTCACCGCGCCGGCCGCGCGGCTGGCGATATCTAGGAACTACTTGGCGCGTTGGGATTCCAGCAGCCTGGCGTGCGCCGCCTTGTCCTGGGCGGCCTTCACGGCGTCGGCCGCCTCCTGGACCTGGGCCTGGAGGGACGCCAGCTCCGCCCTGGCCTCCGCTTCGCCCCGGAGGGCGGTTTGGAAGGCGGCCTCGGCGGTCGCCAGCCAGGCCCGCAGCGCCTCCACTTCCTCCTAAAGCTCGCCAAGCTTGCGCTTCTTGGCCGCAGGCGCCCTGGGAGAAGGAGAGGATCATGCTCGGAACGCTGGGCAAAACAACTAAAGAAGAGGGAGGCGGCGGAATACTCACTCGTCGACCATGGCCCAGCGCCGGCGAACCTGCGCCGGCCCTGAGGGCCCCCCACCGCTGCCTCCGGAGGAGGACGAGGGAGCCGGCGGTGCCGCGCGTTTCCCCGCGCCCGCAGCACTCCCTCCAGACGCCATGGGAGACGAGAAGATGGGAAGAGGAGAGGGTTTTCTCGACGGAGCGAAGGAAGCAGGAAGATGACTCAAGACTGCAATGCCCCTCCCCTGCCAGGGGCGGGGCGGATTTATAGGCGTAACTGCAGCCGCGAGGTGTCATGGGAGAGCAGGCGTCATGCGCCTCTCGGGCGCCGCGAGGCGGTTCCATCGGCGCAGTACCGTCCACGTCGCCTCCCCTGCCAACTGAAGGGTCACATCCGCGTGGCCCGAGGAGTAGAGGCCCGAAGCAGCAGCATCATACAAGGAAGGGCAATGATGGCCGGCGCTGCACACGGGCGTCGTGTCAATTTGACTTGGACCGTTCCTAACGCCCTCGGGGAGAGGGGGCGTCGCCGCCCAGGCATTCAACGCGTGTAAAGCCTGGCCCGCAGGCGTTTGGGGCCCGTGGCACTTCGGGCCGCCCTCGAGGCTTCGCTCGGAAGCCGGCTCGAGCGCGCCTTGGGCCCGGGGGCTACTGTCGGCGTTCTGGAACGGGGGTACCCAGACCTGCCTGCCTGCGGCCCAGGGCATGGCCCACTTCGTCAGCCATGCACAGCCCCACTTGGGACAAGGCCCTCGTGAGGCCCCTAGGCTCACGAGGAGGAGCAACGTCAAGACCGGCAAGGGATGGGCCTCCCCAGGCCCCCTCCAGAGCGGCAGAGATCCCCATGCAGAGCCCGGCCTCAGGAGTCAAGGATGACGCAAGAAAGGACAGGCGGGCGCCAGCGCGCCAGGCGACGCAGTTTCCCCTTTGGTGCAAAGGGGGCAAGGACGTACGCGGGTTCCCAAAGCACCCCCCAAAGGTTTCCATTCCGGTGCAACAAGACCACGACCACGAGCCCCGCTGGACGGATGTCATCGCCGAGCCCACCTCTGCATCATCGACAACAACTTTGCAGGCGAAGACCGCCTTTGGGCAGGGCGGGCATGTACTTCTGTCCCCCTTCAAAATTGGCCGATGTGGGATCCCTTCCCGCCATTCCGATAAGGGAAGAGGACCCGAGCCACCGCTATATATAGAGGCTAAGCTGCACCATAGAGGGGGATCCGAAATCAGTCCATCCACCCATCCATCACCAAGCCGACAGAGGGCCGAGAACACCTCAGGAGCGCCCTCACGAGGCTCCGAAACATTGTACTAGTTCATCCCCCACACCTCCGCGAGAGGCAATCCACCAAAGCAGGAGTAGGGTATTATGCTTCGCAGCGGCCCGAACCTGGGTAAACTACCGTGTTCATCTTCTTCCTCGTCATCGTGCGAGTTCATCGTCGTGTCCATCGTGTAGCGAGCTAGGTTGGGCGAAGCTGCAGAGGATCTTCGCACACGCCCCTGTGTTCGAATCTTAAGGGTTTTGCGGAGCCCGAAATCCGACAATAAGGAGTGAAAAGAGCCAAAGCTTGGGGATGCTACAGCACCCCCAAGATAATATCCAAGGAGAAACAAGCAACTAAGCTTGGGGATGGCCCGAGTGGCATCCCCTCTTTCTTCTAACGACCATCGGTATTTTACTTGGAGCTATATTTTTATTTGTCACATATCATGAGTTTTGCTTGGAGCGTCTTGTATTATTTGAGTCTTTGATTGATTTGCTTTTTAGTTTGTCACAAGTACCCTTGCTGGACACACCTATTTGAGAGAGCCAAAATTATTCTATGATTGGTTAGAATTGCTCTATATGCTTCCCTTAAAAAAAATTGAGCTATGGAATTGCTCTAGTGCTTCAACTATATCTTTTTGAGCACGGTGTGCTTTAAATTTTTGAAGAAATACTCTCATGCTTCACTTAGATAAGTTTGAGAGTTAGTAAACTTTAAAGAAATTCTCTCGTGCTTCACTTATACTATTTTGAGAGATGAAATTTTTATGCTCATGTTCCTCACTTAAATTTATTTGAGCTTGTCAAAAGCAATGACAATATACGAAACTAGTGCCAAAGTGATAGATATTCAAGAGGGATATAATAAAAACTTTCATGAAGATCTTTGGACAAATTAAACTTGATTCCTTGTAATAGTTTTGAGAAATGATGATAGTGATATGTGAGTCATGTTGGTGAGTAATTATGCTTTAGTAAAAATATTGGTGTTAAGGTTTGTGATTCCCTATGCAAGCACGAAAGTCAATAGTTATGCAATGAATGTAAATCCTAGTTATGGTGCAATATTCGGTGTTAGTTATGCTCAATGCCCGTTTATGTGAATTTTCGTTTCTTGGTTGGTTGCTTCTCAATCTATTTGCTAGCCTCCACTTGCACTAAGTAGAAATACTACTTGTGCATCCAAAATCCTTAAACCCAGTTTTGCCTTATGAGTCCACCATATCTACCTATATGCGGTATTTCCATGCTATTCTAAGAATATTTGTATTTGCCATCTCTAATTTTCAAAATGAATTTCTTTTTTGTGTGCTCGAACCGCGCATGAAACGGTAGGGGTGTCCAATATTTTTCCATGCAAGATGTGTTATTCTCAAGATGAGTGTTTATTCACTTGTCATTACACGAGAGTACAGCAGTAATAGGGATGCCCAGTCCTGAAATGAAAAAGAAATTTACTTTATGTTGTCAAATAATAAATTCCTTGGAAAGTGTTGGTATGGAAGGCAACCGTGGATACGGCTAGCCATGGATTGTGAAAGAATGGTGGAAAAAAGAATAAACTTTAATTTTTTTTGGGAACCGCCAATGATGTATCTAGCATGGAAAGTATTGAGAACTACTCGGTCGTTTTCTTTGACAAGAAAGGCATGCCACCCAAAATATTTTTCTCTCTCAATTTAAGCTTTGAGGTCTCGCACCCCTACAAATCCCTACTTCCCTCTGGGAAGGGCCTATCTATTTACTTTATGCAATTTTTATTTTTAATTTGAGTCTCCATCTTCTCTTATAAATCACCAACTAGGGGGAACTATGATCATACTTGTGCATTGGGTGTAGTTAATATTTGAGTGTGTTTCATGAATGGATCAATGATTGAGCATGATGGGCTAGGGATAACTTTCTTTAGTGTTGATATTTTGAAATACCTGGTTGCTTGTTGGCATGCTTGAGTATTAAAGTCTTTATGTCGAAACTACACTATTGCTTTGAACCATCTAAAAGTTCAAATGTCCATGCTACAAAAGAAAAGAATATGTGATGAACATGTTAGGCAGCATTCCACATCAAAAATTCTATTTTTATCATTTACCTACTCGAGGACGCGTAGGAATTAAGCTTGGGGATGCTGATACGTCTCCAACATATCTATAATTTTTTATTGTTCCATGCTGTTATATTATCATTCTTGGATGTTTTACGATCATTTTATAGCAACTTTATATCATTTTTTGGGACTAACCTATTGACATAGTGCCAAGTGACAGTTGTTGTTTTTTGCTTGTTTTTTACTTCGCAGAATATCAGTACCAAACGGAGTCCAATCGCGATTAAACTTTTTGGAGATTTTTTTGTACAAGAAGACATCCAAGGAGCGAAAGAAGTACCTGGGAGGAGGCCCATGGGGCCCACAAGACACCAGGGCGTGCCAGAGGCCCCCGGCGCGTCCTGCTAGGTTGTGGTGGCCTCGGGACCCCTCTCCACCGCCTCTAAGCTCTATAAATACCCAAATATTCTGGAAACCCTAGAGGAGTCGACGAAAAATACTTCCAGCCGCCGCAAGTTCCAGAACCGCAAATCCAATCTAACACCATCACTGAGGTGTTCATCATCCTCATTGGTGCCTCTCCGATGATGCGTGAGTAGTCCACCATAGACCTACGGGTCCGTAGGCAGTAGCTAGATGGTTTTCTCTCTCTCTTTTGATTCTCAATACAATGGTCTCTTGGAAATTTATTTGATGTAATGACTTTTTGTGGTCTGTTTGTTGGGATCCGATGAATTTTGATTTCATGATCAGTTTCTATCCATGAATATTATTTGAGTCTTCTTTGATCTCTTATATGCATGATTACTTATAGCCTCGTATTTCTTCTTCGAATCTTAGGTTTAGTTGGGCCAACTAGATCGATTTTTCTTGCCATGGGAAGAGGTGCTTTGTGATGGGTTCGATCTTGCGGTGTCCTCTCCCAGTGACAGAAGGGGCAGCGAGGCACGCATGTATCGTTGCTATTGAGGATAACAAAATGGGGTCTATTCCTACATGAATAGATCTTTTCTACATCATGTCACCGTTCTTATTGCATTACTCTGTTTTTCCATGAACTTAATACACTAGATGCATGTTGGATAGCGGTCGATGTGTGGAGTAATAGTAGTAGATGCAGAATCGTTTCGGTCTACTAATCTTGGAGGTGATGCCTCTATAATGATCATCGCCTTGGATATCGTCATGATTATTTGATCTTCTATCAATTTCCCAATAGTAATTTGTTCACCCACCATGTGCTATACTCATGATAGAAGCCACTAGGGAAACCTACGGCCCCCGGGTCTACTTTTCCAACATATTGCTCTCCGATCTATCTTTTACCGCTTTTTGTTTTCAGATCTATTATTCCAAAAACCCAAAAATACCTTGCTGCACTTTTTATTTGCCTCTTTTATTTTGTGTTCTTGTGCGATCTATCTATCCAATCTATTACAATCTAATCTATCTTTTTACCGTGGAGAGATTGACAACCTCTCTTACGCGTCAGGTTGCAAGTATTTGTTCTTTGTGTGCAGGTACCGTTTACATAGTGTTGTGTGGTTCTCCAACTGGTTCGATAACCTTGGTTTCATAACTGAGGGAAATACTTACCACAGTTGTGCTGCATCATCCCTTCCTCTTTAGGGCAATACCGACGCATTCTCAAGCCATGTCAAAGCCCCCTACCTAGCGCGCCAAAGATGTCGGGGTACGACAATCTATGGGGCCAGCAAGGACCCTTTTGTTGTTTGGGAGAGGGAATCGCCCGACGCAGAGAGCATCTCCGGACACTGTGCCCTCGAGGGTTTAGACAGGTTTGGGACTTCGGAGCATAATGCCCTACGTCCTGTGTGGTGCGGTTTATTCGAGTTCACAGTACAGGAGCGTCGCAGCCCGACAAGGATGCTTCGGGAGCGCCGCGCCGCGTGTAAAATGAACAGGGAGTTGACCCTTCTAAAGGTATCCAGGGACCTCCTTTTATATCTCAAGGGGTTACCACAGTGGCTAAAATGGTCTTTTTACATAATAAACAATGTATATCTACCTCCCAAAACCGCTGGCAATTGCGGTAGTGGAAAATACCTAACTCTCATGGACTAGGATAGACGCATTAAATTCGCCATGAGGTGGCATGCTAGCGACCTTTCCCGGCAATGATTGCCTCTCCTTTTGTGTCGTTCGCCCAGCTACCTCTTATACTTTCGCCATGCCGCGGGAAGAGTGTCATTAAAGCTTTGTTGTAATCCAGAGAAGCAGCCACACGCTCGACACCTGGCCGATGTAGACAACCAGCCCAGCTACGTGGAGCGATGGCTTGGCGGGCGGAGACCTTGGCGGGTGCGCTGTGGCCCGAGCCTCCCGGGAAGGAAGGCCGGTCCGCTCTATCCCTTGTACGAAAAGCTTGGCTTCCAAATCCAGCCCGGTATGGTCCTGCCGGCCCGGAGGCCGCGGTCGTCTGGTGCACCAGTCAGGGTACTAAGGGCCCCGTTCTTTAGTACACCGACAATATCATCCACATCCATGTTAAAAAATTTAAAATGATGTTGCATTAAAAATTGCCTAATGCCATGTTAAAATGGTTTCTTGCATATCTAATTAACCGTAGCTCCGAATTAAATGATCTACATATGTAACTTGACAAGAAGAACATGTAGAATCACATGGTGCAGTTTATTTTGATGTTTAATAAATATAAAATATGCTTAGTACAGATCTGGACCAAATCTATAATTTGCATATGGGGACTTTCGGGAATTGTTATTCGTTGCTCCAGCCTCATTTAAACTTACCTAGATGTGTAGTTCAATGATGCTTCACCTCTTGCCAGGTTAAACAACATTTAAAATGATTGAGTAAATAAACGAGACTGAACTAAATAATTCGAATATGGAGTTTCGTCAATATGCAACTCGTTGCATGTTGAACTTCACTTAATTTGTAGTGTTTGATTGTTGTGCTTTGCCATGCCATGTATAATTAAACTGGACATGCATCATACTTGATTGTGCATCATGCCATGGATATGTTGTGGTGTTTACCGTGTCATTTGTTCGTTTCTGGTTTGCTTCTCCTCGCTAGAGTTCCGAAAGCGTTCGGAGTGTGAGGATTCATTCGGCTATGCCCGTTCGTCTACTTCACGGATCCGTTCTTCTTCCAAGCGGGATCTCAGGCAAGATGATCATTTCCTTGGATACCACTACTATCATTGCTATGCTAGTTGTCTCGTTTCTATCGCTACGTCTCGCTTCCTACCACTTGTTTGTCAAGCCTCCCAAAATGACATGATAAGCCTCTAACCCTCCACCTTCCTAGCAAACTATTCTTTGTCTATGTTACAGCTTGCTCGGCCCCCTCTTATAGCGTTCCTAGTTGCAGGTTGTTTCCATGTGACAACATGGATATCTTGGGATATCACAATATTCTTGCTATTTAATTAAATGCATCTATACACTTGGTAAAGGGTGGAAGGTTTGACTTTTTGCTTGCTGTTTTGTTCCACTATTGTCGCCTTAGTTTCCGAGTACCTGTGTTATGTTCCATATTGAGCGCTTCTAGCCTGCTTGGGGTTGTTATGGGGACTGTCGGTATCAAAACCGGCGGATCTCGGGTAGGGGGTCCCGAACTATGAGACTAGGATCGATGGTAACAAGAGACGAAGGGGACAAGGTTTTACCCAGGTTCGGGCCCTCCTATGGAGGTAATACCCTACGTCCTGCTTGATTATATTGATAGTAAGGGGATTACAGAGTTGATCTACCACGAGATCGGGTAACTAAACCCTAGATAAGTTCTGTTGGTCTACAACCTAAAACCCTCCGGCTTATATAGACGCCAGGGGTCCCTAGGGTTTACACATGGTCGGTTACACGTCGAAGGGATAAACATGCCTATTCACTACGTTAAACGTGAAGGACACGCCATGCTTCTAAAAGCTTCCTTTTTGGAGTCCGGGTCTTCCATCAATCCAGTGTCCGGCATACGGCCCATATAGTTCGGCCCATAATGAATAGGTCGGCCTCCCGAGGACCCCTTAAACCAGGACTCCCTCAGGGACCCCTTGATTTTCGTTTTGGGATTAAACTCATCCGGCAAGGCCCAACTTTGGTACTATATTTGCTTAAAAACTAATAAAATTTGCATAGGGCATGATCACCCTATGGATAATTAATCAACAACCTGGGCCAGTGCTCCTCATGAGTGTTTGTCGAAAATGGAGTAGCCGGGGCCACCAACGGCTGTGCTAGCCAGAAACTTAGCCAATCTGGTCGTGTCCTGAGAACGAGATACGTGGCTCATATCGGGTTCGTTGACACGTCGGGTGGTCTTTCTTGATTTGTTTTACCCTTCTGTCGAACGTCTTGTGCATCGGGATTCTGAGGAAACTTTGGGCTATCTCGAGGTTGAGGTTTTCCACGGCAGCTTGTGGCTAGTTTGTGATGGATGAGTAGGAGCACCCCTGCAGGGTTAAATCTTTCTGAGAGCCATGCCCGCAGTTATGTGGCAACTTGGAAATTTTATAATACCCGATAATAGAAAACTTGAAGTAAACTCAATTAAAATACACCAACAGTGTGCGTAACCGTGACCATCTCTTTTCGTGAGGTTTTAACTAAGAAGGGAACACGGTGGGGTTATGATTGACTCGTAAGTAGGTGTTCAGATTCACTTTTTTATCATTAATAGTTCACGTCCGTTTATGCGTAGATCACTCTTCTTATTCTTGTACTCGTAAATTAGCCACATATTCAAATGCTTAGTGCTTGATGCATCCTCACCACTTAACCATACCACACCCAACGCGGCGAGTGTAAGTTCCATATACTCATCTCCTCTTTACATGTACTTGTAATGATATCTTTTCTTGCGAAAGGACGATATGCGCTTCAATCCTATCGAGGCCCTCGAGCCAAAATAAAGATAAGACCGCATCTTGGGTGTTACAGTATCTCAACTTTAGTTTCATCATCTCATCAAGTCATCTGACTTAGCTCAAGTATCACTTTTTTCACACACACACACCAAGTTTTTTGTGAAAACATCTGTACATAGTTTAAGCAGGACCACCCAACTGTCCTTGATTGTGGACATGACTATTTGAATAGTTCTACACTCTGCAGAGGTTGCACACTTTACCCACAAGACTCGGGGAACTTCCGTGTCAACCACGACTCGTGGTATATTACACATCCGAGATAAGCACCCGAACAATGTCTTTTCCTTGACGACACTAAACAAAGAGTCCACTCGTTGGTACACAACCCTCATGATGTACATTGATACTTGTGATCTGTGTTGGGTTTCTCCGCGAAGAGGAGCGGATGATGCAGCACGGTATAGTTAAGTACTTCCCTCAGTGAGAACCAAGGTTATCGAACCAATAGGAGGACCACACAACTCCTGCCTTCAGCGCCTACGCACAAAAGAGCAAACAATTGCACCCAACGCAGGCAAGGGGGTTGTCAAGCCCCTTGAACTCGTTACTTGCAAGCAGATAAGTAGCATAGTTGATAGGTTGATAAATATAAATTGAAAATATATAAAAAGGAAATAATGGTAGCAAGGAAATAGTAACGTTTGTAAATTTATATGTGAATAGACTCGGGGGGCCATAGTGTTGTCTACTGGCATCTCTCTCGAAGTAGGCATCCGGTGGGTAAACAAATTACTATTCGGCAATTGATAGAAAAGCGCATAGTTATGTATTATGTATTCACGTCAATGATCATGTGTATATAGGCATCACGTTCATAAGGAAGTAGGCCGACTTTTGCCTGCACCTACTACTATTACTCCACCCATCGACCGCTATCCAGCATGCATCTAGAATATTAAGTAAAACAGAGTAATGCTTGGAGAACAATGACATGATGTAGGCAAAGAAAATCCAATTAATATGAATCGACCCCATCATTTTATCCTTAGTGGCAACAATACAAATATGTGTCTCATCCCTTTCTGTCACTAGGATATAGAGCACCGCAAGATTGAACCCACTACAACTCACCCCTCTCACTAAAGATAGATCAATCTAGTTGGCCAAACCAAATCAATAGATCGGAGAGATTTATGAAGCTATAATAATCATGCAAATAAGAATCATATAATTCAGAGAAGACTCAAATATTTTTCATGAATAATCTGAACATAAACCCACAATTCATCGGATCACAACAAACGCACAACACAAATTTATTACATCGAATAGATCATCGCGAAGATGCGATGAACTTCGTATTGAAGAGCATAGAGAGAGAGAGAACCATCTAGATACTTTCTATGGACCCACAGGTCTGTGGTAGACAACTCACACATCACCATGGGAGCAACAAGTTTGATGAAGAGGCCCTCCGTGACCAATCCCCCCTCTGGCAGGGCACCGGAACAGGGCTCCAGATGGGCACACGGCGGTATACAGACTTATGGCGGCGGAAAAGTGTTTCGGGAGCTCCCCTAGGGTTTTCAAAATATATGTGAATATATAGGCCAGAGAGGGGCATCGGGAGAACCAGGGGGCCACGAGCTAACAGGGTGTGCCGACCTCGCTAGGCGCGCCCTGTTGCCTTGTGGGGCCCTTGTGCAGTCTCCGGTCTTCTCCCAAAGCTTCCCGGTAATCTTTTGGTCCAGAAAAAATCATCAAAAAGTTTCGTGGCAATTGGACTTCATTTTGTACTGTAAACCTGAAAAGCCAAAAACATGTAGAAAACATCAACTCGCATTGGGCACTAAGTTAATAGGTTAGTGCTCCAAAATAATATGAATTGGCAAATAAATGCCCAAAAAGCATCCTAGAATGATAATATTATAGCATGGAACAATAAAAAAACTATAGATATGGTGGATACGTATCAGCATCACCAAGCTTAATTCCTGCTTGTGCTCGAGTAGGTAAATGATAAAAACAGAATTTTTGATGTGACATGCTACCCAACATTTAATCTATTACAGGTGTGATCATTGAGAAATGATGAATCAATAAACATTAACATAGTAATATCCATAAACAGAAGTAACATAATCATCAAACTTTCAAAATATACGATCCTTAAAGAATGTTTGCCCCCCATTCATTTTATCATATTAGCATGGCATGGCTCCGTCTTCACCACATAAATACAAATTTCAAGCACCACGGTGTTAAGTCGGGCAATTAGATCGTAATGTTTAACGCGCTTCAGCTTTTAATGTTATTCCCTACTCATTTTATCATATCAAGCATGGCATGACTCCGTCTTGATGGCATAAGTATAAATCATGAGCACCCTCATGTCAAACCAGCCAATTGGATCGTACTTCTAACGCGCTTCATCATTTTCAGATTCACGCAATACATGAGCGTGAACCATGGATATATCATATGGGTGGAATAGAGTATGGTGGTAGATATCAAAGGAGTCAAAGTGGAAAAGAAAGTTTTGCCTCAACTAGGCGTATCAATGGGCTATGGAGATGCCCATCAATAGATATCAATGCGAGGCGTAGGGATTGCCATGCAACTGATGCACTAGATCTATAAGTGTATGAAAGCTCAACGAAATCTAAGTGGGTGTGCGTCCAACTTGCTTGCTCATGAAGACCTCGGGCATTTGAGGAAGCTCGTCATCGAAATATACAAGTCAAGTTCTATAATGAAAAATTCCCACTAGCATATGCAAATGACAACTCTGGAGACTCTCTATATAAAGAACATGTTGCCACTTTGAGGCACAAGTGTGGTAAATGGATAGTACCTCTGCCCCTTCTCTCTTTTTCTCTCATTTTTTTCTATTTTTTCCTTTTTTTTCTTTTTTTCTCCCTTTTTTCCTTTTTTCCTTTTCTCTTTTCCCTTTTTTATCTTTTTTTGTGGTGGGCTCATTTGGCCTCCCCCATTTTTTATTTTTCGTCCGGAGTCTCATCCTCGCTTGTGGGAGAATCATCGTCTCCATAATCCTTTCCTCACAGGACAATGCTCTAATGATGATAATCAACACAATTTTATTTACAACAACTCAATATTACAACTCAACATAAAACAATTATGACTATATGAATGCCTCTAGTAGTGTACCAGGATGTGCAATGATCTAGCATAACATGTAGACATGATGAACGGTGGCTTTGCCACAAATACTATGTCAACTATATGATCATGCAAAGCAATATGATGATGAACACACCAGTCATGTGACGGAACAGTGGAAGTTGCATGGCAATATATGTCAGAATGGCTATGGAAATGCCATGATAGGTAGGCATTGATACGGGGCAAACCCGATGAGGTCGATCTTTTCACACTTGAAGGGGGAAAAGTGAAGAAATCAAGAGAAAACTCAAGAACACTCAAGAACGATTCCCAAATCACACATCCACTAGGTCCATAAAAACATACGAGATACAAGATCCAGAGTCAAAGGAAGGATACGCGTAATAGAGAGTCTTCCCACTCCAGAGGAGGGGCCTTGAAATCCCTTGGGATCTTCCCTAAAGAGGGGCATTGGCATCCATAGGATCTTCTCACGTAGAGGTGTCAACTCCAGGAGAGGGATATGGAAGGAGCAATGCTCAACAAACTATGAGCCAAAACATTGCTAACCCTAGATAGAAGTGGGGGAGGAGTATTTATATTCTAAGGCGTAATGGAGGGGTACATGGCCCAAGGCCCGAGTGCATGTGCGCAGACAGGGTCCGGACGTCCGGAGGTGGCCGGTCGTCCCGAGGCTCACGAAGAGCCGGACGTCCGGTGGCGGCCGGATGTCCGTGGATTCGGGTCGGGTATGTTGGCACCAGATTTCCGGAGGGCGTCGGACGTCCATGGCACAGTCGTCCGGAGGTCTTCAGATTTCCGTGATTTCGGTGCTGGCTTGTTAGCACCGAATTTTCGGAGGGGCTCGGATGTTCGAACGCTGGAGGGTGTCAGACGTCCGGACATCGTCGGTCGTCCATCCGCTGTAGCATTCTGCTGGGCCTCTGACTCGGCTGATCTCCAGGGCTCGGACGTCCGTAGGAGTCCGGTCGCCCATAGGTGTCCGGACATCCGGAGGCTGTAACTTGTCCTTAGCTCCTCGTTGGTCCTTCCGAGTTTGGCGTCATTGAGGTCCTTCGTAGTTGTTCCATGATCTTCTTCCGAGTACCTGAGTATGCATAGTGTTTTCGCTTGAGGTAGTGACCATGTCTCGAGTGGATCAAATGATGGTTGAGCAAGGAGAGATGTCACCTCGGTTTCAATGGCATGTTCACGAGCTCTTGGCATGGGACCACTTGGAGCTTGAAGTGTTGGATATGGATCCATGGGGGTGACCATGGGATATTCCGCATCATCTCCCCCCCCCTTGGGAAAGATCTGTCCTTGGAACGAGATCCTCATCACCATGGAAAGAAGAAAGGTCCGTGACATTGAAGATGTCGCTTATGTTGTATTTGTCGCGTGGAATGTCGATCTTGTAGGCATTGTTGTTGTAGCGTGCCAACACTTTGAAAGGTCCATCGGCTCGAGGAAGTAACTTGGACTTGCGCTTGGTAGGGAAGCGATCCTTGCAAAGGTGTAGCCACACAAGATCACCAGTCTTGAACACCATGGGGTGTTTGTTGATGCCACGCTTGGCGGTGACATGTTCCACTTGATGTTCGATCATGCTCCTTGTATCTTGATGCATCTTCTTGATATAGATCGCCCTTGCACTTGTGTCCATGTTCACGCGCTCTTGGAGTGGTAGAGGAAGAATGTCCAATGGGGACAAAGGGTTGAAGCCATAGACCACTTTTAATGGAGACTTGCGGGTGGTCAAGTGACGCGCGCGGTCCCATTCCTTGATTTTCTTCTTGATCAAGACACGTAGTAGCATCGAGAGCGTCCGGTTGGTCACCTCCATTTAGCCATCGGTTTGTGGGTGATAGGCCGAAGAGAAAGGTAGCTTGATCCCGAGCTTGGCGCATAGAGTCTTCCAAAAGTAGCTATGGAACTTGATGTCGCGGTCCGAGACAATGGTCTTGGGAACTCCATGTAGTCGTAAGATGTCCTTACAAAAGGGATTTGCAACATGTGAAGCATCGTCGATCTTATGATATGGAATGAAATGAGCCATCTTGGAAAATCGATCTACGACGACAAAAACGGAATCATGGCCATGCTTTGTTTGTGGCAAACCAAGCACAAAGTCCACGCTAATGTCTTCCCAAGGTTGAAAAGGTATAGGAATAGGCATGTAAATACCATGGGATTTAACTTTTGACTTAGCTTTGCAACATGTAGAGCATCGGTTGGTGAAGCGCGCAACATCACGAAACATCTTTGGCCAAATGTACTTGTTGGAGAGTGTGGAATGTGTCTTGTCGCGTCCAAAGTGACCCATTAGTCCTCCACCACGAACTTCTTGCAAAAGCAACAAACGAAGCGAAGACTCCGGTATACAAAGTTTGTTAGCACGCATAAGATAGCCATCTTTCATGTAGTAGTTTTCCCAACAAGTTTTCACATTGCACTTAGCATATGCAGTAGCAAATGAAACATCATGCTCATACAAATCTTTGATATGCTCAAATCCAATGACATTCAATTCAAGTTGAGTAACTAACATGCATTTGCGGGAAAGAGCGTCCGCCACAACATTTTCTTTACCCTTGATGTGTTTGATGACATAAGAAAAAGACTCAATGAATTCACTCCATTTAGCATGTCGTTTGTTCAACTTAGTTTGACCCTTAAGATACTTGAGAGTTTCATGATCGGTATGAATGAAAAATTCATGAGGGCGGAGAAAATGCTCCCAAACATGTAACACTCTCACCAAAGCATACAATTCTTTGTCATATATAGGATAATTAAGTTGAGCGCCAGAAAGTTTCTCACTAAAGTACGCAATTGGGCACTTCTCTTGCATTAACACGCCACATATGCCATTACCACTACCACCACAATGCACTTCAAAAGTTTTGTCAAAGTTGGGTAAGGCAAGTAATGGTGCATGAGTAAGCAAGTTTTTAATTTCATGGAATGCGGTGTCTTGCAATGGTCCCCAAATAAAGGGTGCATTCTTCTTGCTCAAAGCATGTAGGGGAGATGCAATCGTGCTAAAATCCTTAACAAAACAACGGTAAAAGCCGGGTAGTCCAAGGAAACTATGCACTTGTTCCAAATTGGTGGGTGTGGGCTAAGTTTTAATAGCATCAGTCTTAATTTCATCAACTTGAATACCCTTAGAAGATACCACAAATCATAGGAAAACAACCTTTTCAACCCCAAAGGTGCATTTTTCCATGTTTGCATAAAGTTTTTCATTCCTAAGAACTTGTAATACTTCCCTAACATGTTTAGCATGCTCCTCTAGAGATTCACTAAAAACAAGAATGTCATCAAAGTATACCACAACACAATATCCAATGAGATGACGTAAGACATAGTGCATGGCACGCATAAATGTACCTGGTGCTTGGGATAGACCCATAGGCATAACTAAACATTCATATAGACCAAAATTAGTCTTAAAAGCCGTTTTCCGCTCATCGCCCTCTTGCATGTGTATTTGATAGTAACCACTTTTCAAATCAATTTTGGAAAATATAGTGGAACCACTAAGTTCATCAAGCATGTCATCAAGGCGAGGAATAGGATGGCGATATCTAACAGTTGTAGCATTGATAGGGTGGGAATCCGAACACATGCGCATACTACCATCTTTCTTAGGCACTAGTATCACCGGAACTGCACAGGGACTTAAGCTCTCGCGTACATGCCCTTTACCTAGGAGTTTTTGGACTTGCCTTTGTATCTCCTTAGTTTCTTCGGGATTGACGTGGTATGGTGCCTTGTTAGGAAGTGGTGTGCCGGGTATGAGGTCGATGCGGTGTTCGATCCCTCGTTTAGGTGGTAGTCCCGGAGGTAGCTCATCGGGAAAAACATCTTAAAATTCCTGTAATAAACGAGACAAAACAAGAGGTAGATGTTGTGAAGCATTAGTCCTCACGACCTCATCTTTGCACACAAGTACAAAGTGAAGTACACTTGATGGGCTCTCACTCACAACCCTCGGGTCCCTTTTGGTAGCTAAAAGAACTAGATCTTTCTTGTCCCCATCGTGGAGTCATTCAAGTTTGGCTTGTGGCTCTCACTCTCTTTTAAGCGGTTCGCTCTCTCACTCTTATCTCCGTGATGGGATGAAGCTTGCTTGTCGGCAGTCACTTGACTTGGCATCATTGGTCGAAGCACATATAGCTTGCCCTTCATCTTGAAGCTATAGTGATTGGTCCGACCATTGTGGATGACGCCACGGTCGAATTGCCAAGGTCTACCAAGGAGTAGATGGCAAATGGACATGGGAACCACATCACACTCCAAGGTGTCTTCATAAGCGCCTATCTTGAAGGAAACTTGCACGGTGTGGTCAACTTGGAGGGTGCTGAAATCACTAAGCCATTGGACCTTGTAGGGGCGAGGACGCTTCTTCTTGACCAATTGTAGCTTGGAACAAAGGTCCTCACTTGCCAAATCGTGGCAACTTTCGCCGTCGATGATGACCTTGATGGATTTTCCTTGGATGCCTGCTTTTGTGTGGAAAATATGGCAACTTTGGTCCTCATCTTGTTGTTCTTGAAGAATCAAAACCTTGGAAACAACGAGAGCGGGGCTCACATCGTTGTCGCAATAGATGTGCGAATCTTCATCTTTGTTGACTTGTCGGTGCATGGCCACGTGCTCCAATGCTTCCATCTCGTCGTCGCTCATAGAGTCATAGGTGCCATCGTCTTGAAGGATCATGGTGCGTCTTGTTGGACACTCGAAAGTCTTGTGGCCTCGGCCTTGGCACGTGAAGCACTTGATGGAGCTTGATCTAGCGGTAGCATCCGGTGTCGGTGTAGAGGATGAAGCTCTCGGCTTGTAGTTGTTTGTAGGAGGGCGGCTTGACGAAGTCATCTTGTCCTTGTAACTTGACTTGTTGCCGGTACTAGTTGGAGGTTTCGTAGTCGAAGGCGTCGTGGTCGGAGAAGCTTGTGCACTTGAGCCGTAGGTCTTGGAAGAGAACTTGGAGTACTTGTAGTCATCTTGCACTTGGCGTTCCGCCTTGGTCGCTTGATGCACTAGCTCGAGTAAGTTGGAGTATGGTTGGAAGTCCACGATTTTCTTGACTTGGTAGTTGATGCCATTCAAGAAACGTGCCATTGTTTGCTTGTCATGTTCCTTGACATTGGCTCGGATCATAGCTATTTCCATCTCTTGATAGTATTCTCTACCGACTTGGTGCCTTGCTTAAGGAGTTGTAGAATCTTGAAGAGGTCACGGTTGTAATGGGTTGGCATGAAAGGTGCTCTCATGAGGTCCTTCATTTGCGCCCAAGTGGTGATAGGAGGTCCACCTCTTTCTCTTCTTTGCTCAATCACTTGTTCCCACCAAATGAGAACGTAGTCTCAAAACTCAAGGGAATCCATGGCGATCTTCTTCTCTTCCTCAAAGTTTGTGCAAACGGAATATCTTATCAACCTGAGTGCCATGAGAGATAGTCTTCGGGATCATTGCTTCCGGAAAACATAGGCATGGTGAACTTGAGCTTGCCGAAGCGTTGTTCTGGATTGTGATTGTTTTGGTGATGCCCTTGTCTTGGAGGAGGTGCATCATTGTTGTTGTCGAGTTGACATTGTTGTTCCCTTGGGGCTTCATCTTCATTGGGCTCAATGTGATGTGCTTGAGGCCGCTGGTGAGGTCCTCGCACTCGGTTCCTTCCTTCTTGGTGCTCCTCTTGGCGAGCGGCTTGTTCTTGTCGTTCACGTCATAGGGCTTCTTGTTCTTCACGCGCTTAACGGTTTCGCTCTTCCAAGGCTCATGTTGCTTCATGTAAGGCACATTGTGCTTCAAGTGCTTGTTCGTGGCGACGACGTTGTTCGTGCTCACGTAGGCGATCTTGCAATACATTGCCATGGAATGGATTCTCCGAAGCTTGACGTTGGCAAGCTTGGACCAGAGCGATCATCTCGACGATGAGAACATGCTCGAGGTGGACTTGCGTCGGAAGAGTATTTCGATGAGTGGCGACTTGAGTGGCGCCGCCTTGATGATATATACGTTTAAGGAGCGCGGTTGACCATCAAGGAACGGAACTCCTCGATTTGGCTTGATAACTTGGTTTCGAGGTAGTCCCGCGTGCACACCTCGGATTCACGCAAGTCAGTGGCGAGTTGCTCGATGCGATCGTTCAAGACATCTTGCAATTGGCGCATTGCTTTGTGTGCACCGAAGAAGTGCAACTTGGTGACTTAGTCATTCGTGTCATCGTCATGCTCCTCAAATACCAGATTCGAGATAGTTGACCTATCCATAACACTCAAGTAGATATAAATGGAAGAATGAGACGACAAAACCAATTACCGTTCCCAAAGTTGACAATGGATCAAGATCACTCAATGTGCAAATATGGAAATAGTAGAATTGGTACCAGGAATCGTCCTTCTCACACCTACACAAATAAGGCTTACGGAGTAGCTTGGTTAGGATAGTGGCACAAAATTCAAGCAATTCAAAAGATACGTTCAATAATGTTGAAAGAGATTCACAAATTCGCAAGTAAGACAATGTAGATCAATAGCAATGAGTATACACGGAAACACACACACGGATAGAATAAGTGGGGTCGTGCAACCAAGAAATGAGCACAAAATGTGGAATCCTCCAAAAAAGGTTGTGTTTCACAACACTAGAGAGACGCTAGCACGATTGCTCAAATGGGCGTGATACGAACTCGTGCACAACCTATAAGAAACAAAACGCGTCGTCTTCCTATGACCGACTTTTGCTATGTATGTGTGAGGCACGTGTCACTCACCCAGGTGGTCCAAGATGATCAAGTATGATATGCAAAATTGGCGATGTTATTGCTCTTTTGCTCTTTGCTTAAAAGCTTTGCTTATCTTTCTTTTGGCGATGATATTTTGTATCATCACAATGCGGGACGTGCACACCAAGATAGCAATTATGTATGTGGGTACTATTGTAACACAAGAGATGATACCAAGATATATGCATGCAATTGAAGCGATGCGGAGTATGTATCACTAAAGTGCACAAGTAGCGTAGCCCGGCAATACTCAATGGCTAGTCTTGATAGGCAAGTAACGCAAATAGGCTCAGGGTAACAATGCAATGGCAAGGGTGTCGGCGTTCTGGGATCGGGGGTACCCAGACCTGCCTGCCTGCGGCCCAGCGTGTGGCCCACCTCGACAGCCCGGTACGGCCTGGCAGCAAGCCCCCCCCCCCTAAGGCAAAACGCTCGTGAGGGCCCCGACCTCGCGTGGAGAACAATGCCCAGACCTCCATGGGAGCAGCCTCCCCAGGTCGCCTCCCGAGGAACGGAGATTCCTATGCAGGTACCCGGCCTCAGGAGGCAGCGATGACGTGAGCCATGACAACCAAAGTCAGCGGGCGTAGAGAGGACAGTTTTCCCTTTGGTGCTAAGGAAGCAAGGACGTACGCGGGTTCCCAAGGGATCCCCCAAAGGTTTCCATTCCGGTGCAACAAGACGAAGACCACGAGCTCGGCAGGACGGATGTCATCACCGAGCCCACCTCTGCATCACGCCCAGTTGCTTTGCATGCAAAGACCACCTTTAGTCAGGATAAGTTGTACCTCATGTCCCCTTTCAAATTTGGCCGTTGTGGGATCCCTTCCCGCCTGTGCGATAAGGGAAGAGGACCAAGGCCACTATAAATAGGGACTAGCCCCCGCAGGAGAGGAGAGAGATCACTCGACCTACACCCAAAAGCCCTCGCGAGGCCGCTCACCACTGTACTTGTTCATCACCGAACCTCCTCGTGAGGCCAATCCACCCAAAGCAGGAGTAGGGTTTTACGACGCAAGGTGGCCCGAACCTGGGTAAATCTCTGTGTTCATCTTCTCGCTCGCCGGCGTGCATTCGGCAAGGCACGGCTGTGGAGAGGTGAGCTTGAGGCTTGAGCTGGTTGGGATCTTCGCACACGCCATAGAGTTCGAACCTTCTTGGGTCTACAGAGCCCAGATTCTGACATTTGGCGCGCCAGGTAGGGGCGTGTCGAGGTATTCCTTCTGGTTCCGCTTCGTCTCCGCTTCATCGCTCCCATGGCCGACACCCGCCGAGTCCGCGCCGAGCGCCTAGCTACCCGCGCCGCTCCGCTTCCCCTACAGCCAACGCTGCCACTAGTCCAGCCGTTCAAGAGCAGCAAGACTCATTGCAGCCACCCACCACGCGGCGCGATGGCCGCACTGCTACTCCGTCCCTCGTCCCCGCCTTGGCGTCGTCCTCTCACGCTCGCTACGGGCCGGCGAACGCGCAGGCTGCGTTGTTCATGGCGTGCGAGCTGCTGCGTTACCGCCCCGCCCATGATTGCTACGACGACTGGCTTGGTCGCATCGCCGGGCTTGTCAGCGTCGCCGGCAAGGTCCCGGAGCCCACCGGCTCGCTCCGTCCTCCTCCCTCCCAGGCGGGCGATGTGGCTCACGGTGCACCTCCCCCTTCTTCTCTGCACGGCGCCGACCCCGAGCCCAGGCGAGAAGCGCGTCCGCGCAACCAGCCGCAGGGGGCGCCAGTGTAGGCAAGCGATGAAGCAAGTTGCCAGGTGGTGCCAAGGCCGCGAGGTGACGCGCGTGTGCTCCCCGCACCGCCGCGCCGTCATCAGGACCCTGCGCCACCTGAGGCCGCGGCGCATGGACGTCAAGACCCAGCTCCCCTCGTACGCGTTATGCTTGTGAGTGGAGCAGCCTGCCGCGCCTTCACCCCGGAGCTGCGCCGTGTCAACTGGCCCGACAAGTTCAAGCCGGATACGATGGCACCCCCGACCCCACGGAGTTCCTTCAGCTCTACACGCTGAGCATTGAGGCGGCAAGCGCCGACGACAAAGTCATGGCGAATTGGTTCCCCATGGCCCTCAAGGGTGGCGCTCTCTCCTGGCTCCTCAACCTCCCGGAGGGATCAATCTCCTCCTGGGATGAGCTCCCCGAGTGCTTCATCGCCAACTTCCAGGGCACCCGCGGCCGCGCCCTGGGAGTGAACGACCTGCGGTGCGTGAAGCAGCAGCCGGGCGAGACCCTGCACAAGTACATACAACGCTTCACGAACGTGCGCCTCAAGATCCTGAAGGCGTCGGACGAGGCCATCATCTCGGCGTTTACCGATGGCATAAGGGACGTCAAGATGAAAGAGGAGCTCGCCATCCATGACGAAGTGTGCTCGGCCCTGGAGATGTTCAACCTAGCAAACAAGTGCGCAAGGGCCGAAGAGGGTCGCCTCTCCCTCCTCGAGCTTCCGGAGGCAGACCCTGAAGACAAGAAGGCCAAGGCTAAGGTGGCGAAGCGCAAGGGGCCCGCCGTGCTGGCGGCAGAGCCCGAGATGAAGCGCGGTCATGACCAAGATGAGCCTCCCAAGGGCGGCTGCCTGTTCTGCATCTTCCACTACACCCGCAGCCACAACACCGAAAACTGCCAAGAACTCAGGAAGCTCCGCGACGAGCGCTTCGGCCGCCGCCCCGAGCGCGGCGACCGTGGCTACGGCCATGGAGGGGGCCGCGACGGAGGCCGCTGGGACAACCGCGACCCACGTCAGGACTGGCGCGATTAGCCTCGCTAAGACCGCTAGCGCGACGAGCCTCGCCAGGACCACTGGCGCGACGAGCCTCGCGACGGACCCCGGCGCGATCAGCCCCGCGAGGCACGCCCTCAGGGCAATGCTGGCCTCCCTCCCCTGCCGCCGCCACCAAGGAGGAACGACGATGACCGGCGAGATGATGGGGCTGGGGGCTTCCAGGAGTCCCGTGCGATCGCCTGCATCCTTGGCGGAGCTCAGGCCCCTGCCTCAAACCGCATCTTGAAGCAGTTCTCTCGTGAGGTGAATGTAGCCCTCCCGAAGCTCGAGGCCGCGCGCCCCCTCAGGTGGTTGAAGTACGCCATCACTTTCGACTCCAAGGATCACCTCAAGTGCTCGACCACCGCAGGCGCGCTCCCCATGCTCTGCACGCCCACCATCAGCAATGTCCTCGTCACCAAGACCCTCATTGACGGTGGGGCTGGGCTCAACGTCCTCTCTGTCGAGATGTTCGAGACGCTTCAGGTGCCCTATGATCAGCTCATGCCAACCAAGCCCTTCTCAGGAGTGACCGATGGCTCCACCACTCCCCTGCGGTAGGTGCGCCTCCCAGTCACCTTCGGCAAGCGCGATAACTACCACACTGAGCTCATCGACTTCGACGTCGCCCACATCCACCTCCCGTACAACGCCATCCTCGGATACACTGCACTCGCTAAGTTCATGGCGGCGACCCATCATGGCTACAACATCCTCAAGATGCCGGGGAGCGGTGGTGTCATCACAGTCGCCTGCGATGAAAAGGATGCAGTCTGCTCCCTCGAACGTGCTTACCAGGCTGCGGCGGCCGAAAACTCTGACGACGAGGGAGGCATCCTGCCTCCTGAGGACACACCCAAGAAGAAGAAGAAGCTCCTTCCCAAGAGCCATCAGGGGTCAAAGACCCCCAAGAATGGTACCTCAGGCCCCGTGTCCATTGCGGGGGCGCCTCTCCCTCCCGCATAGGAAGGCGCGCCCAGCGTTTCCCTCAGGACGGGCACGGGGGCTTCCATCCGGAGAGCTTGGAGGCGCTCGGGCACCACTTGGAGGCGCGTTTCGATGCACGCCCCCACAAGCAAGGAGCACGGCGCGAGGCGCCAGGTTCATGAGAGTGCATCACCAACGCGATCGAGGAGCTTCAGGAGGCGCTGGCCATGCACAGCGAGCCTCGCCCCACACCACTCAGTGCAGCTGCCGCCCCCGACGTGGGCGGCAGACTGTGTGTCTGCGTCAACATCCCGGGCCTCAACAGGGCCGCATCTCAGGACCTCTTCAGGCCATCGCGCGTCGGCCGCAGTGGGGCTACCCCTGCAACTACGTCAGCATGCCTTTCGGCCTCGTGAACGTAGGCGCCACGTACCAGCGCCTCGCGCAGGCTGCATTTGCGTCTCACAAGGCCCGACGCCACGCGGTCCTTCAAGAGGTCCCGAACCCTCGTGGGCCCCTCGAGCCTCCGGAGCCCTCATGCTCATGAGGATCAAGCTTCGACAACTACCCCAATGCTCCAGTGGCATCGTACCAGGTGAGCTTTTGGTTTGTTCATTCGAGGGCGCCCCTCGGGTTGCATCATCCTCAAGCTGTTAGGGCCCGCCCCAGCAACTGTATTGTTTTGCGCATGTATCAGAAAAGGCTCTGCATTTGATAAATTTCCTAAGTATTCCAACCTACATGTCTAGTTCTTCGTCACCATGAATGTCGTGCGCCCTAACAACCCCGCCCTCGACCGCCTCACGATTAAGGGCTGGCACGGCGTCTGTGCTTGGGTCCGTCCCTACAGCGTCGATAAATCCAAGCGATCGAGCTCTGTCTCGTGGGCTAGTCCCGTGCACGTCACCTCCTGGCGTCCTTTGTGCTTTGTCCTCGCGTGAGCTAATCGGGAGTGGGTGACTCAGGGCGCGCGGCCCGGTTCGTATAACCGCAGTTCGGTGTTTCGTCGTCGCGGGAGCCGCACATCATGTGTTTTTTCCTCGGGTTTGTCGCACGAGAAGACTAGGCACAGCGTCTGTGCTCGGGTCCGTCCCTGCAACATTGATAAACCCAACGACTGAGCTCTCTCTGGCGGGCCGGCCCCGTTCACATCACCTCCTGGGGTCGTTGGTGTTTGGCCTTCTCATGCGATGGCCTCCGGAGATTCATTCGGCGCATGTCGGGGATATAACTCCATGGTATAACCCGCCCTACTGGACCGAGTCAACATATCAACAGTCTTGTGTCCCAGTCCAAGGTGGGCCATGTCCTAAGTACAAGATAAGTAAGGTGGCGGCCTACCAAGACGCCGGGCGGCCCAATACCGGAAGACTGCGGCTCAGAGCCCATGAAGCTAAGGACGCCGGTTAAAGTTTCCTTAAGGTGCAAGATGATTTAGAGATGTAGTAGGTCACGGGTGACCCGAACTCTGTTGTAAACCCGAGGGCTTGACCTGTATATAAAGGCAGGCGCCTAGGGTCAAAACTCTCAAGTCACAACCTCTCGATAGCTAGGTTAGCGATTCCGCACCCTTGTAATCGAGATCCATCCATCCAATACACAAAAAGCAGGACGTAGGCTATTACCTCCATAGGAGGGGCCGAACCGGGGTAAACCCGACTCTCTCTCTCGCTTAACCCCTTCGAATCGCCACCAAGCGGCGATGGACTCACACCTAAGTCCTGTTACGAGGACATCTGCCGGGTTGACAAAACCACGACAGTTGGCGCCCACCGTGGGGCTCTCGCCCGGTGGAGTTGAGTATTCGAAGGGGATCCAGTCAGGATTTGGGAAGTTTGCGGTGAACCAGATGATCGAACGCCACCGTAACAGGATCTACGAACCGGTTTGGAGCATCAAGGACGACCCAATCGGACGTAGATCACGAGATCCCACGGGAGAGATTGAGTCAGAAACTTCCGAACCGGACATCTACATCGACATCGACGAGCCGGCTCGAAGCACCCGATCCACTCAACGCCAGGACGGCTTTCGACGTGTATTTGTTGGCTTCACGCAAGGGGTCAGCCTTTCGGATGAGATGGCCTCCAGCAACGGCGTCCTCGTCAATTCGGACGGCACGTCATCTACAGGAGATACAGAGTCAATCTGCCCCCTTTATGATGGCGGACTTGTGGGCTCTTTGGAGACAGAAGCCCCTGATGAAAGCAATGAGTCACCTCGCCAAGTTGGCGTCTACATGGCCGGGGCTACAGTGGTTCCAGATCCAGCCGCAGCTGGAGGTTCTGGCGGGTCAACCAAAATGCCGGCTCAGGCTATGGCTGATCTTATGGCCGAGATGGCAAAACTCGTGGATACCCTGGTCACTATGGAAACCAGGAAGAGCGCAATGTGGAGCTAACCAAATTGCGTACCCAAATAATTGAGGTACATAAGGAGATAGACGCTGAGAACGCACGGATGGTAGATCTACAGACTCGTACACATCAAGAGACGGGACGCCTTAAGGCTGAGGCCTGGAGGTTAGGGGTTCAGAGAGAAGCATCGGAGGCGGTTTACGAGAGAAGACGCCACCGTGGACTCCTGATGACCCACAAGTATAGGGGATCAATCGCAGTCCTTTCGATAAGTAAGAGTGTCGAACCCAACGAGGAGCAGAAGGAAATGACAAGCGGTTTTCAACAAGGTAATTTGTGCAAGCACTGAAATTGTAGGTAACAGATAGTTTGATACCAAGATAATTGGTAGCAAGCAAGTAGCGGTAATGGTAAACAAGGTGCAGCAAGGTAGCCCAATCCTTTTGAGGCAAAGGGCGGGCCAGAACAATCAATAGTAATAGGCAAAGTGTTCTTGAGGGTACACGGGAATTTCGTCTAGTCACTTTTATCATGTTGGTTTGATTCGTGTTTGCTACTTTGATAATTTGATATGTGGGTGGACCGGTGCTAAGGTGTTGTTCTTACTTGAACTAACAACCTACTTATGATTAACCCCCTCGCAAGCATCTGCAACTACGAGAAAAGTATTAAGACAAAGTCTAACCATAGCATTAAACATGTGGATCCAAATCAGCCCCTTACGAAGTAGCGCATAAACTAGGGTTTAAGCTTCTATCACTCTAGCAACCCATCATCTAATAACTACTCCACAATGCATTCCCTTAGGCCCATGAATGGTGAAGTGTCATGTAGTCGGCGTTCACATGACACCACTAAGGGAATCACAACATACATATCATCAAAATATCAAACACATATCAAATTCACATGATTACTCGCAACATGACTTCTCCCGTGACCTCAAGAACAAAGGTAACTACTCACAAATAATAAGCATGCTCAAGATCAGAGGAGTATTGAATAGCATAATGGATCTGAACATATAATCTTCCACCAAATAAATCATATAGTAATCAACTACGCAAGGTAATCAACACTACTAGTCACCCATAGGTACCAATCTGAGGTTCCCATACAAAGATTGAACACAAGAGATGAACTAGGGTTTGAGAGGAGATAATGTTGTTGAAGATGTTGATGAAGATTGGCCTCCCATAGATGAGAGGGGTGTTGGTGATGACGATAGCTTCGATTTCCCCCTCCGGGAGGGAAGTTCCCCCGGCGGAATCGCTCCGCCAGAGGGCAAAAGTGCTCCTGCCCAAGTTCCGCCTCGAGGTGGTGGCGCTTCGTCCCAAAAGTCCTCCTCTAATTTTTTTCTAGGTCAAGAGAGACCTTATACTAGAAGATGGGCACCGGAGGTGGGCCTGGGTGAGCACAACCCATCAGGGCGCGCCCAGGGGGGCCTGGCGCGCCCTGGTGGGTTGTGCCCACCTGGTGTGCCTCCCCCGGTAGTTTTCAGCTCCAGTAATTTTTATTAAATGCAAAAATAATCTCCGTAAATTTTCAGCTTCATTGGAGTTGTGCAGAATAGGTATCTCTGACGTGCTTTTCTTGGGTCTAGAATTCCAGCTGCCGGTATTCTCCCTCCTTGTGTAAACCTTGCATATTATGAGAGAAAATGCATTAGAATCACTCCCTAAAGCATTATTATTCAACAAAACAAAGTAAATAACAGTAGGAAATCATGATGCAAAATGGACATATCAACTCCCCCAAGCTTAGACCTCGCTTGTCCTCAAGCGAAAGCCAATATTGAAAAGCATGTCCACATGGTTTGATAGAGAGGTGTCGATAAAAACAAAATACGGACATAGAAGCATCATGCTTAGTATCATAAAAGCAATAAACTCTAACAAAGGAACTTATTTCAATACATTTTTTATCATATAGCTTCTCATGAATATGTAACAATTCATCACAACATAGAAGTATGAAGCATAAACCTTATTGGGAACTAACAAACTATGTTCTCAGTCAACTTTGCAACTACAATTCATCATCTTTTCAGGAAGGGTCTCATGTAGGAGCCTTTTGGCAAGTCCACATACTCAACCATAATTTACTCTTCTATGATTGCTAACGCTCACGGCATACCCATGAACAAAAAGTTTCAACCAGACACATAGGAAGATAGGGGCTTATATTTTCGCCTCCAAACTTACTCACCTCAAGGGTGATGTCAACAATAATAACTCATGCTCACCCATATCCAATTGGATATATGTGCCTAGATCTTTCCTCACCACATGATGCTTGCAAAAGAAAAAGTAAAAAGGAATAGGGAAGAATACTTTGACTCTTGCATAAAAGTAAGTGCATAAAAGTAAAAGATAGGCCCTTCGCAGAGGGAAGCAGAGGTTGTCATGCGCTTATTGGTTTGTATGCCCAATCCCTTAATGTAAAAGAACGTCACGCTATATTGCCCCCTATGATAGCAACCTTTATTATGCAGTCCGTCGCTTTTGTTACTTTGCCATCATAAGTTTGTATAACGCTCAATTTTCTCTTACACTAATTGATCAAAACACTTTAGAAGCAATTTTTATTGCCTTATTGCACCGATGACAACTTACTTGAAGGATCTTTCTCGATCCATAGGTAGGTATGGTGGACACTCAAAGAAAGAGTTTGGTTTGGGTTTTTGGATGCACAAGTAGTATCTCTACTTAGTGCGGAATTTTTGGCTAGCAAAGATATTGGGCAAGCACCACATGTTAAAGGATCTATGACAATATAACTTCTATGTGGATACGAACAAACATAAATCATTACGTTGTCTTCCTCGTCCATAGTCAACAATTTTGACATATAATATTTGATGGGGGCTCACAATCATAACAGATGTCCAAGATGGTGTATTTGCATGTGAATCGTCTCTTCCCTTATTAATTCTTTCATGAATTGCATCATTGACCAATGCTATGTTTCTCAATCTCCAACAAATTTTACTACTTATACTTTTCCTTATGTGATGTCATTACTCACCATAAGATTAGCATATGATTTTTTTTTCATTTGTTTCTTTTCCTTTATTTGATTTCAACAAGAAAGCAGAGAGGCAAAAACTCAAACTAAACTTTATTATATAACTTTCACTCGATTACATAGATAGATAGGCCACGGAACTAACACACGAAAACAGATCATACTAAAACTTTTATTCAACTAAAGCAAAAGGAAACTAAGGATCGAACTAAAATAGGTAAAGGTGAATAAAAGTGGTGGTGATACGATTCCGGGGCACCTCCCCCAAGCTTGGCTTAATCCAAGGGGAGTGCCCATACCTGTGTGCTCAAGTCTCCTTTGGTGGTGGTGATGAAGAAGGTGGAGGTGTTGATGAAGCCTTCTTCTTCAACTTATATTTAAGCATAAAGTTTTCCTCCCTTAGGTCATCATTCTCCAACTCAAGCTTTAATATCCTTTGGCATAGGGCATTCTTGCTCTCCTGCAGAAAACGAGATGGGATAAATTGGACCTTGGTTTGTATCTTCTAGGGAGGCTTGATTTCTTGAATTCCACATGCATATCTCCAGGTTGAGGCAATGGATCATCCTCTTCCTCGGAGCTGTCATCTTTTGTTTCCCGCATGGTAGCATCTTCTTCCTCCTCCGAGGTCCATAGATAGGGGTAAATTTCCCTAAAGATCTTCGGGTCTAGCACATAGGGATCAACATGGCTCTCTCCCTCCAAATCCTGAGACGACATATTTCTAGATCTGCTAGGGAAACAGCACGAAACAAGAACAGAGGATTTTTCTGCATGCGGTCGTCAAAACAGTCGGGGGTATATATAGAGAATTTTTATTCTTGGGAAACAAGTATTTGGAAGGAAAACGGAGTCGGGAAGGCATCCGAGGTGGGCACAACCCACCAGTGCGCACCCAGGGGTGCTTGGTGCGCCCTGGTGTATCGAGCTCACCTCGATCACCTTCCGGTTTATTTTTGTATTCCCAAAATTCTAAAATATTCCAAAACTAACAAAAAATATTTTTGCGGATTTTTCGGAGTTCGTTTACTTACCGTATCACATACCTCCTATTTTTAAGTATTCTGGAGTGTTCCTGAAGGTTTCCTTTATGTGTTCCTCCGGTGTCATGGTTTGGATAACATTGCTTTCAACGTTAATAGGCGTACCTGAGATATAATGCTTAATTCTTTGTCCATTTACCACCTTCGGGTTAGTACCTTCGGCGTTATTAATCTTGATAGCTCCAGAACGATAAACCTCTTCGATAATATATGGTCCTTCCCATTTTGAGAGAAGCTTTCCTGCAAAAAATCTTAAACGAGAGTTGAACAAAAGAACATTATCTCCTATTTTGAATTCCCGCTTTTGGATTCTTTTGTCATGCCATCTTTTTACTTTTTCTTTGAATATCTTGGCATTTTCATAGGCTTGGGTTCTCCATTCATCTAGTGAGCTAATATCAAATAACCTCTTTTCACCGGCAAGTTTGAAATCATAGTTGAGTTCTTTACTTGCCAAAAATGCTTTGTGTTCTAGTTCTAGAGGCAAATGACAAGCTTTCCCATATACCATTTTATATGGAGACATACCCATAGGATTTTTATAAGCTGTTCTATAAGCCCAAAGTGCATCATCTAATTTCTTAGACCAATTCTTACGAGACCTATTGACAGTTTTTTGTACTATTAATTTTATTTCTCTATTGCTAAGTTCAACTTGACCACTAGATTGAGGATGATAGGGTGATGCAATTCTATGGTTAACATCATATTTAGCAAGCATCTTACGGAAGGCACCATGAATAAAATGTGAACTACCATCGGTCATTAACTATCTAGGGACTCCAAACCTCGGGAAGATAACCTCTTTAAGCATTTTAATGGAGGTGTGATGATCAGCACTACTAGTTGGAATAGCTTCTACCCACTTAGTGACATAATCAACCGCAACCAGAATATGAGTGTACCCGTTAGAGGAAGGAAAAGGCCCCATATAATCAAAACCCCAAACGTCAAATGGTTCAACAACAAGTGAATTATTCATAGGCATTTCCTGACGCTTACCGATATTACCAATTCTTTGACATTCATCACAAGACAAGACAAACTTACGGGCATCCTTGAAGAGAGTAGGCCAATAAAAACCGGATTGCAATACCTTATGAGCAGTTCTATCTCCCGCATGATGTCCTCCATAAGCTTCGGAATGACATTTCCATAGGATTTGTTCCTGTTCATGCTCAGGTACACAGCGTCTAATAATACCATCTACTCCTTCTTTATAAAGATGTGGGTCATCCCAAAAGTAATGTCTCAAGTCAAAGAATTTTTTTCTCTTTTGTTGATAAGTAAAGCTAGGTGGTATATATTTAGCAACAATGTAGTTAGCATAATCAGCATACCAAGGTGTGCGTTGTGAGACACTTATCGCAGCTAGCTGTTCGTTAGGGAAACTATCATCAATAGGTAGTGGGTCATCAAGAATATTTTCTAACCTAGACAAGTTGTCAGGTACGGGGTTCTCGGCTCCTTTCCTATCAATGATGTGTAAGTCAAATTCTTGGAGCAAGAGAACCCACCTAATGAGTCTAGGTTTATCATCTTTCTTTTCCATAAGGTATTTTATAGCAGCATGATCGGAGTGAACAATGACTTTGGAATCAACAATATAGGATCTAAAGTTATCACAAGCAAACACAACTGCTAAAAATTGTTTTTCAGTAGTAGCATAGTTTCGTTGGGCACTGTCTAGAGTTTTACTAGCATAATGGATAACATTCAATTTCTTATCAACTCTTTGTCCTAGAATGGCACCAACAACATAATCACTAGCATCACACATAATTTCAAAATGCAAGTTCCAATCAGGTGGTTGAACGATAGGTGCAGAGGTTAAGGCTTTCTTGAGTGTTTCAAAGGCTTCCACACAATCATCATCAAAAACAAAAGGAATATCCTTTTGCAAAAGATTAGTAAGAGGCCTAGAAATTTTAGAGAAGACTTTAATGAACCTCCTATAAAAACCAGCATGACCAAGAAAACTTCGAATACCTTTAACGTCTTTAGGACATGGCATTTTGTCAATTGCATCAACTTTAGCTTTATCCACCTCAATACCTCGTTCAGATATTTTATGCCCCAAGACAATGCCTTCATTAACCATAAAGTGGCACTTCTCCCAATTCAAGAAGAGATTAGTTTGTTCACATCTCTGCAAAACTCGATCAAGGTTGCTTAAGCAATCATCAAAAGAAGTTCCGTAAACGGAAAAATCATCCATGAAAAGCCCCACAATCTTTTCACAAAAATCAGAGAATATAGCAGTCATGCATCTTTGAAAGGTAGCAGGTGCATTGCATAAACCAAAAGGCATATGTCTATAAGCATAGGTTCCAAAAGGGCAAGTAAAGGTAGTTTTCTCTTGATCAGATTGTGACACAGGTATTTGAGAGAAACCAGAATATCCATCTAAGAAGCAAAAGTGTGTGAGCTTAGATAGTCTCTCTAACATTTGATCAATGAACGGTAAAGGGTAATGATCTTTTCTAGTAGCTTTATTTAATTTCCTAAAATCAATTACCATTCTATAGCCAGTAACAATTCTTTGTGGAATGAGTTCATTCTTATCATTAGGAACAACGGTAATACCTCCTTTCTTAGGGACACAATGAACGGGACTTACCCATCTACTATCAGCAATAGGATAGATTATACCTGCTTCTAGAAGCTTTAATATTTCAGTTCTTACCGCTTCCTTCATCTTAGGATTCAATCGCCGTTGGTGATCAACAATGGGTTTAGCATCAGGTTCCATATTTATCTTGTGCTGACATAGAGTGGGACTAATGCCCTTAAGATCATCCAGAGTATATCCAATATCAGCTCGGTGCTTCCTTAGAACTTTCAATAGTCTTTCTTCTTCATGTTCTGAAAGGTTAGCACTAATAATAACAGGATATATCTTTTTCTCATCAAGATAAGCATACTTCAATGTGTCAGGCAATTGTTTCAATTCAAACACATGATCACCTTTAGGTGGAGGAGGACCTCCAAGAGTTTCAATAGGCAAATTGTGTTTCAAGAGAGGTTGTTGTTCGAAGAAAATTTGATCTATTTCGTTTCTTTCACGCAAATGCATATCATTTTCATGGTCGAGCAAATATTATTCTAATGGATCAGTAGGAGGCATGGCAATAGAAGCAAGACCAATCATTTCATCCTTACTAGATAACTCTTTATCACGGGGTTTTTTACTAAACTTGGAAAAATTAAACTCATGAGACACATTACCAAAACTGACACCGACAGTTTGTTTTTCACAATCTATCTTAGCGTTGACGGTGCTCAAGAACGGTCTACCAAAGATAATGGGACAAAAGTCATCTTGTGGGGAACCAAGGACTAGAAATTCAGTAGGATATTTTACTTTCTCACACAAGACTCCAACATCTCTAACAATCCCAAGTGGTGTGATAGTGTCTCTATTAGCAAGTTTAATAGTGACATCAATGTCTTCCATTTCAGCAGGTGCTATTTCATCCATAATTTCTTGGTACAAGGTAAAAGGGATAGCACTCACACTAGCACCCAAATCACATAAACCATGATAGCAATGATCTCCTATTTTAACTGAGACAACAGGCAAGCCTTCTATGTGTCTATGTTTATCTTTTTCATCAGGGTTAGCAATTCTAGCAGCTTCATCACAGAAGTAGATAACATGCCCATCAATATTTTCTACCAAGAGATCTTTAACCATAGCAACACTAGGTTCTACTTTAATTTGCTCAGGGGGTTTAGGTGCTCTTATATTACTCTTACGAACCACAGTTGATACCTTAGCATGTTCCTTTATCCTAACAGGGAAAGGTGGTTTTTCAATATAAGCAGTAGGTATAACTGGATTAACATTGTAAAAGATGGTTTCTTCTTTAGCTATGACCGGTTCTTTAATTTCTTATTTAATAGGGGGATGATATTTAAACCACTTCTCCTTAGGGAGATCAACGTGAGTAGCAAATGCTTCACAGAAAGAGGCTACTATCTCAGAGTCAAGTCCATATTTAGTGCTAAACTTGTGAAAAGTATCGGTGTTCATAAAAGATTTAACACAATCAAATTCAACCTTTATACCTGACTCATTACCTTCGTCGAGTTCCCAATCTTCAGAGTTACGTTTAATTCTTTCTAAGAGATCCCACTTGAATTCAATAGTCTTCTTCATATAAGAACGAGCACAAGACGTATCGAGCATGGATTGGTCATTATGAGAAAGCCGAGCATAAAAATTCTGAATGATAAATTCCCTCGGAATGTCATGATTGGGGCATGAATATAACATTGACTTAAGCCTCCCCCAAGCTAAAGCGATACTTTCTCCTTCACGAGGCCAAAAATTATATATATAGTTTCGATCACGATGAACTAGATGCATGGGATAAAACTTTTGGTGAAATTCCAATTGCAAACGATTCCAGTTCCACGATCAAAGATCATCACATAGCCTATACCATGTCAATGCTTTTCCCTCCAAAGATAAAGGGAAAACCTTCTTATTAACTTCATCTCCGGGTAAACCTGCAAACTTAAATAATCCACAAATCTCGTTCACATATAAAAGGTGCATATCAGGATGTCCAGTTCCATCTCCTGCATAAGGTTTAGCAAGCAGTTGTTCTAGCATACCTGAAGGAATTTCATAAGTAACATTTTCAGTAGGTGCTGTAGGTTGAGGGGTAACTAATTGTGGTTCCGGTCGAGGTGAAGATACCCCGAACAAACCCCTCAAAGGATTGTTCTCCATAGTAGCAAGTAGCAATAAATTTCAGCGCGTAGTATAAGTTTTTCCTTACCGATTTCGACTTACCAAGAGCGCTTCACTCCCCGGCAATGGTGACAGAAAAGAGTCTTGATGACCCACAAGTATAAGGGATCAATCGTGGTCCTTTCGATAAGTAAGAGTGTCGAACCCAACGAGGAGCAAAAGGAAATGACAAGCGGTTTTCAGCAAGGTAATTTCTACAAGCACTGAAATTGTAGGTAACAGATAGTTTGATAGCAAGATAATTGGTAGCAAGCAAGTAACAGTAACGGTAAACAAGGTGCAGCAAGGTAGCCCAATCCTTTTGAGGCAAAGGACAGGCCAGAACAATCAATAGTAATAGGCAAAGTGTTCTTGAGGGTACACGGGAATTTCGTCTAGTCACTTTTATCATGTTGGTTTGATTCATGTTCGCTACTTTGATAATTTGATATGTGGGTGGACCAGTGCTAAGGTGTTGTTCTTACTTGAACTAACAACCTACTTATGATTAACCCCCTAGCAAGCATCCGCAACTACGAGAAAAGTATTAAGACAAAGTCTAACCATAGCATTAAACATGTGGATCCAAATCAGCCCCTTACGAAGTAGCGCATAAACTAGGGTTTAAGCTTCTGTCACTCTAGCAACCCATCATCTAATAACTACTCCACAATGCATTCCCTTAGGCCCATGAATGGTGAAGTGTCATGTAGTCGGCGTTCACATGACACCACTAAGGGAATCACAACATACATATCATCAAAATATCAAACACATATCAAATTCACATGATTACTCGCAACATGACTTCTCCCGTGACCTCAAGAACAAAGGTAACTACTCACAAATAATAAGCATGCTCAAGATCAGAGGAGTATTGAATAGCATAATGGATCTGAACATATAATCTTCCACCAAATAAATCATATAGTAATCAACTACGCAAGGTAATCAACACTACTAGTCACCCACAGGTACCAATCTGAGGTTCCTGTAAAAAGATTGAACACAAGAGATGAACTAGGGTTTGAGAGGAGATGGTGTTGTTGAAGATGTTGATGAAGATTGGCCTCCCATAGATGAGAGGGGTGTTGGTGATGACGATAGCTTCGATTTCCCCCTCCGGGAGGGAAGTTCCCCCGGCGGAATCGCTCCGCCGGAGGGCAAAAGTGCTCCTGCCCAAGTTCCGCCTCGAGGTGGTGGCGCTTCGTCCCGAAAGTCCTCCTCTGATTTTTTTCTAGGTCAAGAGAGACTTTATACCAGAAGATGGGCACCGGAGGTGGGCCTGGGTGAGCACAACACATCAGGGCGCGCCCTGGTGGGTTGTGCCCACCTGGTGGGCCTCCCCTGGTAGTTTTCACCTCCAGTAATTTTTATTAAATGCAAAAATAATCTCCGTAAATTTTCAGCTTCATTGGAGTTGTGCAGAATAGGTATGTCTGACGTGCTTTTCTTGGGTCCAGAATTCCAGCTGCCGGTATTCTCCCTCCTTGTGTAAACCTTGTATATTATGAGGGAAAAGGCATTAGAATCACTCCCTAAAGCATTATTATTCAACAAAACAAAGTAAATAACAGTAGGAAATCATGATGCAAAATGGACGTATCAACTCCCCCCGAACCTTGAGCCTCAGCAGCTTTTTAACACCCCACAACAGACACCAGGGACTGTTCAGCAACCCGGAAATCGGCAAGAGGAACCGGCTCAACCCCCGCTGGCTCAATCTCCCCCTCGGCGATTTCAGACGCCGCGGGGCCACTTTTCCAATCCCGTTGATAACATTTTGGCCGCAACCCAGAATTTGGAAGCATTGCCCGTTAATGGAAACTCTCCGCTCGAGGTTGAAGCCAGGAACGCCATCGAGATGCTGAAGACTGTTGTGGTATAACAGACACATTATTCGTATAGCCGGGATCGCATGCATTCCACTCCCTATGCTAGCAAGGGCCGCCATGTGGAGTCCCCGACCGTCTCTAGCAGTGGGTGAAGACAGCAGCATCAGGTCTCCCCGACTCGGCCCCTGCCATCACACGCCCAGGCGGTTGTTGATGCTATGAGAGGTGCGCGATAGGCAGAAGCAGAAGCAGCAGCATGGGCGATCCAGCAGCTTCACCCTCAACCGGAGAGTTTGGGGGCTGGGTCCAATAGTAGGACGATTGGTATACCATGTTTATCTCCGGCGCTCCACGTAGAGCGCATGCCCAAAGATTTCAAGTGGCCTCGTAAGGTGCCAAACTACACGGCAAATCTTGAGCCAGCGTCTTGGATCGAGAGTTACGAGTTGGCGATTGACATGCTCGATGTCAGCAACGTTGTGTGTGTGCTAAATACTTAACCATGATGTTGGAAGGACCGGCTCGGACACGGTTGAAAAACTTGCTGCCTAACTCCATCAACTCATAGACTCAGCTGAAAGAGCGATTCATCAAGAATTTCCAGGGAACCTGCAAGAAGCCTATGACGATAGTGGATCTACAACATTGCGTTCAACGAGTAGACGAGTCGGCTCACCACTGGACTCGCCGGGTCGCGGAAATCATCCACTCGTCGGACAGCATCACGACGGCTCAGGCAGTCCTAATATTGGAAAAGAACTGTCATTTCCAGCCTTTGGTTCTGAAGCTTGGGCGGCTCAAGCGGAAGGTGCAAGACATGGGCGACTTGATGGACGTCCTCACCAGGTATGCCGAGTCAAATAGCACGAAGGATCCCGGCTCAGACGAGGACAAGACCTCCAAATGCAAAAAAGGCGAAGGAGGGAAAGGTCAACACGGTCCAGAAGGCAACCAGGGGGTTCCAAATAAATGGAAGCAACCGAATGGTGGGTCAGACTTTGTGGCCAACACTAATACAGGTTTCAAGAACCAGCGCCGGAACGGTCGACCCGGAGGAGCTTATAATGGGAATAAATCTCGCAATTATGAGGAGGCGCTTAAAGCACCTTGTCCTAAACATAGCACCCAAGATAAGTCGGCTAGCCACTCTTGGGAGAATTGTTATATCATGCAAGAGTTCTGTAGCCAGGCTTTCCAGAATAACTCAGGAGGCAATGGTGGAGGACATCCGGGACAACATGGACCTGGCGGGTCACAAGGTGGCCCAAGAGCTGGTTTTCAACATCAAGGAAATCATGGCAATGGGCAACATCCTAGCCAAGGCAATCAGCATAATAACCAAGGGGGATTTCAAAGTAATCCCAAGCAGTTGAATAACGGTCAGTATAACTAGCCCTTGAATCCCTGAATGAAATTCATAATTCTGGAGAGGATCAGGGAAGAAATTTTATGTCTCCAAGAGGGAAATAAGTCGGCCCTGGAACACCAGTGGCCTTATCAAAACCTAGCTCTGCCGGCTCTTTTTATGTAATTCTTCCCCTCTTGCAGACTTCTATATATACTTCTTTATGTTTTAAGTATGAATAAAGCTAGCGTATTTTGTCGTTTCAACTTACAAGATGAGTTTGAGTCTTTATTTGTTGAAGCAAAGGGCGCTTGGGGGCTTCCGACTCATCTAGTCTAGCTTTCTCACCCTTGTGACCCGGCATAACAATGCCACCTTATCAAGGGCATTTGGGGGCTTCCAGCCCATCGGGCTTAGCTTTCTCACCCTCTTGACCCGGCAAAATAAAACGTCATATATGGTTAAACCTGCCTGTGTGCTTGATGCGACTCCGATCAGATGACCCCGTGAACTCTTGACGAGTCAATCCTTTTTGGACCCTGAACTTGTTAAGGTTAAAACACCGTCTTGAGTAATGTGAGAGCCGGCACACGGAAAGCTAGGATAAACCATGGGTTATCATACCCGCTTCATTGAAGCAAGACCCGAGCCTTGAAAGCCGGTCTTTTTTCTGTGGAGCCTCGAAAGTCGGCATTATATTCATGTGTCCTTTGCATTAAGGCTAGGACCACTAAAGGTGCCTTCAATGGGGGGCTACCTTATATTTCTAAAACTACGAGAAACAATCCCCAACATGCATACTATGTGATGAAACTCATCACACAAAAATATTCTGGGCACGACCCTGTTTTTTCCGGTCTTTGAATGAAATAAACCAGGTTATCGGCTGCATGACAGCAACAAATTACGTTATTACTTAAAAAGGCTCACAAAGGACCTCAAGCTTGGCCATCAATTTTGGCCAAGATTCATTGAGTCAAAATTATTTTATTTGGCTTGATTATCACGGCAAGTTTCAGGTCCAAAGTTATTACCGGCCCATGCTTCAAAGACCGGGTTAAACGATTGAATATGCATGAGCAGCCAATCGACAAGTTATCCTGCAAATTCAACATTGTTGAAAGAGGAATAGGTTATTGAAATCAAAGGTCTGGTCATCTTGCCCAGTTATGTGCTATCAAAAGGCCCGTCAATGGAAGGATTGCATGGACGGGATGAGGAACCATCAAATAAAGTATCTAGCATCAAAGGTGCAAAACGTGCATGATGGCACGACAACTGTGTTTCAACTATCCCTATTACATTCTTAAGGAAGCCACAAATTGTTTTTCTGCCCATACGTGGGGGCTTAAGTTGACAAGGTAACAGTTCAGGAAGTTCAGATTACCGACCACATGATCTGGGTCAGTGGCAGCTAATCTTGCGCATGAAATGCCTCTGGGTTATCCACCGACTGGTCTTCTGGCTCCTGAATCTGAAGGTTGTCCGCATCCCAGTTGCAATGAGATAAAGCCTGGAACACAGCCTCGTCATCAAGAATGGAAGACGGGTCAACTTCGGGGGCAAAAAGGTGCCCGCGCAGTTGAGGAGCCAGATTTTTTGTTATCAGATCAGGTGGTGGAATCCGAGTATGGTTGGCACCATAAGCCGCCTGGTAGCTCCTCAGCTTCATCTCGGAGACCAGCTGAGTCGACAGAATCTGAGCATCTTTGACACAAGCCGCATAATCTTCATGGGAGAATTCTGACCCGTCATTTTTAAATTCAGGGAAGCCCTTTGCCAGCTCGAACGGATCAAGCTCTTCTCCATAAGCTAGAGCCCGGCTCAATGCATATATTGCGCCAGATCGGGCGGCTGATCTCTTTAGCTCTGTAATATGCTGAGGGATGATGGAGAGATTTTCCAACACATTCTTGATGTACTTTAAGGGTTGCTTATCCCCCAGTGTCGCCTTAATTGTGAGATGAGTCCCGGTATAGAGCTGCTCCGTCAGAGGATAAACAGCCTTGAGCATGAGCAGACTGTTATCATAAAAGCTACTAGTCTGGGGCCCTGCAAAATAGAATCAATGTATAAGTCGGCAGGCGCATTCTATCAATATTCCAAGAAGACAGGAGTATATATATATACTTACCAAAAACAGCTTGGGCCATCTGGGCAATATGTCGTTTTAACCTGTACAAATCCTCGGTAATGGGCTTGAGCCGACTCTCAGCATCCTCTGCACGCTTAACCAAAGCTGTCGTTTCATCTTCAAAGGCTTTCTTCTCTTTTAAGAAGCCCGCCTTGGTGTTTTCCAGCTCAATCAAAGAAAGGCGAAGTTTTCTTCAATTTCTGCCTGGGAAGTCTGCCTTTTTCCAGGTCTTTTTTCAAATTGGCCGCGCTGGATTCGGCTGTCTTCAGAGCTTCCTGCATCATGAATGAAGTTTACATCAAGTCCCAAACAAATTGCAAAGCAATATATTTCGCACTTGGGGGCTAATGTATCTCAGCTCTTTTTTAACATTGAAGATGAGACAAAGACCCGACTCATCTCAAGGAGATGAGTCGGCCCTTGGGGGCTACAGGTCGAACTTCTTCATTCTTAAAGACCCGACTCATCTCAAGAAGATGAGTCGGCCCTTGGGGGCTACAGGTCAAACTTCTTCATTCTTAAAGACCCAACTCATCTCAAGAAGATGAGTCGGCCCTTGGGGGCTACAGGTCGAACTTCCTCAAAGTTATTACAAGACCCGACTCATCTCAAGGAGATAAGCCGACCCTTGGGGGCTACAGGTCGAAAGTTCTTCAAAATCATTACAAAAAAGACCCGACTCATCTCAAGGAGATGAGCCGGCCCTTGGGGGCTATAGGCTAAGTCAGATAAACATTTGCAAGACCCATCTTATCTTAGAAAGACGAAGATGGGCCTTGGGGGATACAAAGGGATATATGATAACATGAAAAGGAGAACATACCTCATATTTATTTTTCATCATGCTAACAAGGCCGATTTCCATCTCACGACTTGTTGCCAGGCGGTCTAAGCAGGCAGCATGAAGATCTTCAACACTAAAGCTCTCATAATTTGGAAGTTCCAACTTGGCCTTCCCTTTTTCTTGCAGTACCGCTTCATCCTTAGCAACAACCTTTGTTAATACACTGGAAGTCTTAGGAGCAGTATAACCCGTCCCAGTAATAATAACTTCAGGATTATTTGTGTTTGTCACTGAAGGATTGAGCGGGTCAAGGTTAACTGCTGATGTAGCTTCAATAGTTATGACATCAATATTGATTGGTTCAGATGGAGGGGGTAAGTCGTTTTGGATATCCTGAGGGTCTTCAGGATGATCAGCACAGATTTCATGAGCCGCCGGATCAGGAAGCTCCAACTCAGGGACCTCTGGGTTAACAGAAGACCCGTCAGTCTTCCTTTTCTTGGCTTTGGCCCTACCAAGTTACAAAAGTATGATATGAAAAATGGAAAAAGCAATAGCTTACTCAAACAGATGAATTGATGAGGAAGCTACCCTTGATTGATGACAAAGGGCGCCAGCTTGGACGCAGTCGAGTCATCCGACGAAGGTGGCGTCTCCTGATTAACCAAGGCATAGGAGTTAAAACATTGACACATCAAGCCGGAGTTTTCTTTGGAAAGTTTGGAATATTAAGTACCTTGGCCGATCGCTTCCTGGCGACTGGTTTATCGGGTAATCCCTCAACAAGATCGCCACTCCCACTTCGGGTTTGACGCCTAGACTGGTGCTGGGTTTTCTTCAAAATAAAGCAAGGATCCAGATGAGCGTCCGGATGAGAAAAGCCTACCTTCCGAACAACTCGCCTTGTTTTCAACGGAGGCGGAGGATCTGTGTCGGAAGATATGGAAATTACCTCAACGTCGCCTGCACGGCTTGTTTCAACATCACCCTAAGAAGGAAAAGGCGTCAGATAAATTCAAGGAAATATAAGCAAAAGGTTAATTTTACCTCTGATCGGGTATCAGTGGCGGCTGTTTCGTCCATACGAGACGGCCCTTCTGCAGCCGCCTTACTTTTCTTCTTTCTTGGGGGGGGGGCTTTGGATTTGTTAGCCGCTGTCTTGGTGCGCTTCCGATTCCAGAAAGAAGAGGTAGCCTGCGAAATCAAACACTCAGACCAAGGAAGCAAAAGCTCAAAGTCTGCTCAAAAAGCCGGGTCAATATCTTAAAAAGTTTTAATACCGGAGGAGCCGGGTTGAGGGCGTAGAAGGGTTTCAACCCGTCTTTACTACAAGTCTCCTGGTTTTCACCTAGCAGGTTCTTCACCATCCGGTTTATTTCGTCGGCATCCAAGGAAAAATTGCTATATCGCTGAGCATCGTTCAAGTCGCCGGAATAAGTACACATTAAGTCATTGCGCATGCTTAATGGCAGAATTCTCCAAGATACCCAACACCGGGTTAAGTCGACCCCAGTCAACCCATTGGCTAGCAGAGCCCTCAGCTTTGGATAGACATGGGCGTGTTGGGAGCGTTCCTCGGTAGGAGCCCAACCCGGAAGCTCAAGGTCCATTGGAAGGCGGTTGGGCCTGTAACCCGGCAAGGGGTTTTCATCGACAGGCGCAGTGTTTTGGCAATAAAACCAAGTCTTGTTCCACCCTTTAGGATGGCTTGGTAAGGTGGCAGCAGGAAAAAGGACATCCTTCCGCCTTTGGATCGAAACCCCGCTAAGTTCTAAGTCAGGGCCATCCGCGCAATCTGTTTGCCGGTTCAGATAGAAAAACGCCCTGAAGAGGGAGACAGTGGGTTCCGTCGGAAGATACACCTCGCAAAATACTTGGAACTGGCAAAGATTCGTTATGGAATTGGGAGCCAGGTCTTGAGGATGGAGGTTGAAAAAGTGTAAGACGTCCCGGAAGAATTTCGACCCGGGGGGTGAAAAAACCCTCTGTAGGTGATCCAAAAATATCACCAGTTCTCCCTCCTGGGGGTGTGGGATCTCCTCTCCGAGGATGACTCGCTAGCCAACCACGTTTTGAGGCGGCAGAAACCCATGATCCTCATAATTTTTAAATGGATATCAGAAACTTGAGTCGCCACCCAGTTGCAGGCTTTTGACTCCGACATCATGAGTCACCTGGATAAGGTAAAAAAGGGCGGCTTAAGTAGATGGTTCAAGTAAAATAATCTAAGTATTTGCAATAAAGGGCAAGTCTAGTTGAAGACCAGAGTCTTTACAATGGTCTAAATGCATGGCAAGTTACAAATACTAAGCCGGCAGAAGTGAGGGTGACTCGTGTTAAGACAATAAGTTCTTGAGAATTTTGCTAAGTATGAGACAAACAAGTTTCTCCCGAGGCAGCAACAATTTTGGATCTAAAAATAGTTCAAAAAGGCGAGAATATTTGCTAGCCCTAGCAGGGGGGCATGGAAGCAATGATAGTGTTGTTCATCTAATACAAGGAAAGATTAAGACATGTCATACGCAAAACGGAGTTGGTCACCCTACCGCCTTACTTTGGTGAACATGTTCATGGGATCTACTTACATCACTAGCAATGGTGATGAACCAGAGACAAGTCGCTGAAGAACTTGAAGAACCTCGAGGTGCTATAATGGATCTAGCCGGAAGGAAGATGACTTACTCGAAGCGGTTGACCCGCGACGGGGAAAGCGCGCGGAGGATTGATTGACGAAGAAGGAATGCCGCGACGACCTCGAGGAAGATCGGTGAGATGAGGAAGTTGCGGCGGTGGCGCGAGAAGCTCCCGGACTTGAGGAAGAAGAAGAAGCAAGAAGGGGAAGTGGAAAGTGAATCCAGGGCCTTTCGGTGAATATTTAAAGGGAAGGAGCCCGAAAAGACAACTAACAGGCGCGACAATCGAGGGAACACACTAAATTTCGGGAAGCAAAAAATGCCTCGATTTTCGGGATAAAACGGATACGACCAGATTCGCCATGATGTCATGATTGTTTTTCCAGATTGACGACATGTGACGTCACGATAAATGAACGTTGGGAAAATGACAAGTGTGGGAGCAGAACAAGCCGGCGTTATGAAATCTGTTGAAGATACCAGTTCAAAGATGAGTCGCCACAGGAAAAGATGAGCCGCCACAAGAAGGAAAGATATATTGACATGAATGGATTCAAATCAATATGGGGCCTAATGTCGGGGATATAACTCCACGGTATAACCCGCCCTACTGGACCGGGTCAACATATCAGCAGTCTTGTGACCCAGTCCAAGGTGGGCCGTGTCCTAAGTACAAGATAAGTAAGGTGGCGGCAAACCAAGACGCTGGGCGGCCCAATACCAGAAGACGGCGGCTCAGAGCCCAGGAAGCTAAGGACGCCGGTTAAAGTTTCCTTAAGGTGCAAGATGATTTAGAGATGTAGTAGGTCACGGGTCATGATGTGACCCGGACTCTGTTGTAAACCCTAGGGCTTAACCTGTATATAAAGGCAGGCCCCTAGGGTCGAAACTCTCAAGTCACAACCTCTCGATAGCTAGGTTAGCGATTCCGCACCCTTGTAATTGAGATCCATCCATCCAATACACAAAAAGCAGGACGTAGGATATTACCTCCATAGGAGGGGCCGAACCTGGGTAAACCCGACTCTCTCTCTCGCTTAACCCCTTTGAGTCGCCACCAAGCGGCGATGGCCTCACACCTAAGTCCTGTTACAAGGACATCTGCCGGGTTGACGAAACCACTACAGCGCAGGTTGTCCCCATCACACAGGTTTTGTAAGAGCGCCCCGCGCCAGAAGACTCAGGCGCAACCCGCCTTGAGGTAGGGCCTCGTGAGACCCGCGTTGGCTCACGATTGCCCAAATACACCTCCCCTAGTTCTGTCGTGCTAGCCACGCGCATGAATGAAATTGGGTTGTACACGCCCGGAGACTCTAACACGGAGCTCACTTCCCACTCCCAAGTGGAAGCCTCATGCTCCGCTCTGGCGGACGACACAGTCCTCCAATGACTATGACCACGCCAAAGTGGAAGCCCCATGCTCCACGCTGGCGGACGACACGGTCGCTCATCGACTATGCCCACGCCGAGTGGAAGCCCCATGCTCCACGCTGGTGGATAAACAGCTGAGGGCGCCCTAGCGGTTGAACCAACCTCAGGACGGCCTTTTGGCCCCATCACGCAGCGTTCCCCTGGGATGCACACGTGAGGGGGCTGGACGGGGGCTATGCTCATGCCATGCCTGACGCGTGCCACCTCACCAGGTCCCCGGCACCTGGTCTTCGTGCGTCCCTCCCAGGCAAAAGCTGGTGAGGAAAGGTGTAACAACCCAAGTGTAACCCAAGCTTGTAACCATATTCTTGAGACCGTCTTATGGAGTGGATGCTATGTTTGTCTTATGTTGTTGCACCATGCACATCATCTTCACATCAACTCATGACCATATTTTTTTTGTGTTCTGCATTTTTTTTGCATGCCATGGTTACCTTATGTTCAGGAGTTATTACCCTGTGATATTGAGTCATATTGTTTCTTCATGCATCTTGATCAACCTGGTGTTATGGTGTGTCATTTATTTTCTTGTTGTTGCCATCGTCATGAGACTTGCATTATTGCATGCTAATTATTGTTGTGGATGTGTCTCTTGTTAATTGTTTGTTTGCATCATGCATCATATCATCATGTCATTGTGGTCTTGTTCTTTTGTTATGTTTGTATGAGTGTGCCCCTCTCTTTCATGTATGCATCAACCTCAAGCTCTTTCTCAGGTTTCGAACATCAAGACTATATCCAATTTCCACTTCTTCTTTTCCCTTCAATTTCTTGGTGACACTTTTCTGTCCGAGAAAAATGTTCACCCTTTTCCTATAAATTCCACAACATGTCAATACCCTCTCCTCAAAATTTCAGCTCGTTTGAAGTTGTTTTGGTTGCACTAATAAATTATCCAAGTTATGAATTAATTCCCTACTTGCATAATTTTTCAGTCTCTAAAAATTGCCAAAGCAATTTTATCAAATAGAGCAAAATCTCAGGGTCTCAGAGATATTTGCATCTCTCCAGAACTCTCCTCCTAGACCTCCCTTTTTGTTTTTCTCTTTTGTCGTTTCATTTAGATAAATAGCAGGGAGAAACAAAAGGAAATAAATCTACCTAACCTCCTAGCGCAGCCCACCTGGGCCTCCAGTCGCTAGCCGGCCCAGCTTGACTTAGCGGTCACCTGCTCCTTCCTTCACGTCGTCGTCTTTCTCCAGAGACAGAGAGAGCGCATGCGCAGTCAGCTTCTCGGACGCCGAGGAACGCCGTCTATTCCCTCCTATAAGACCCCGCGCCTCTCCTAGGGTTCCTCCCCTTCCTCGCGCCGCCGCCACCTCTCTACCCTTCCCCTCGTTCTTCCTGGTAAGCTTCAAAGAGAGAGAGAGTGTTCAGAGAGTGTTCAGAGAGTGTTCAGAGAGATTCAGAGAGCAGCAGGAGCCGCGTCGCCCGTCGTCGTCCTCGCCTCCGGCCGGATTCCTACGCTTCTACATCATGTCTTCCAGCACCCCGGCTCCGTCCTCGACCGATTCCCGGCGTTAGGCGGACGGGAGCTTTTCCACGGTGCCTGCTCCGTCTTCGTCTTCCTCGCGGACCGGGAGCACCCTCGCTACGGCAACAAGCTTCTCCGACATCTCCTTCGCCTACCCGACTGCATCTCCGTGTCCTAAGGGACCCCGGTGAGAAGTCCATCCTTCTCAGCCCCTCTCCAGTTCGATCGGTTGTCGTAGCCGTTGTTTTCCGTCACGCCCGAGGACCTGTCTGCCGTGGGCGACCAGGACAGGGAGCTCCAGCCACTGCCTTTGGCTCCTCTGGCCGCCCCTTGCTGCACATCCACACACACGTACACGTACACACTGCTGCCTCCTGCCTGCCTCGTTGTGTGCCTGGATGTGGCCGAAGTCAAGCATCTTTGTAACAGCCCGAGACCGACGCTCCAGAAGATTCCCCTTTTATTCCCATTCTCGTTGTTTGGTCCATTCGGTTGTCGCATTCATCATCGCATCATTCGCATCATCTGCATGGCATCGTCACTCGTTTTCTAAAAACTGCATCCGTTCGTAGTCGCCGGTTCTCTCCGTTCTCGTCGACGATTGTTTTGAGACCAACCACACACGCACGCGCCCGCGGCATCGATAAAATTTTGTTTTAACAGTGCGTCCGAAATATTCTCTGAATGGGTCGAAAGTTGGCTTTCGGTCTTGATATAGTGTAGGTAGACCGCCTGCCAAATTTCGTCGCAACCGGAGTCCGTTTGATACCCGAACCGTTAAACTTATAGCGGCACTATAGCCGGATAATTCGTAGGCATTTTCGTTTTTCACAACTTGTTGCCGGGCTGCCCTTTTCCTCTCATCTCCGCCTAGCCCCTCTGCACAGTGCACGTACCCGTCGCGAGCGCCCGATAGCTTCCCCGAACCCAAAACATATGGTCATGACCGTTGGGTCTGGATCAACCCCGAATACCCCAAACCATCATCGGTTTTTCAATTGGCCACCCTAACCTATTTTTTCTCGATCGTCCGATCTAAATCGAAGGGTCCAAACACAGTCCGTTTTGCATATATATAAACCATCTAGACCTACACCTGATCCCTAAAAATTCTCACCCTTGTCCAATCGCCGCCGCCACCCACACCTGGTCGCCTCCCACCTCGGGTTCGTCAACCAGCTAACCAGATCCATCCATCCAACCGACCACGAATCAACCTCCTCTGTCCTCTGGACGCGTCCGTCCCTCCTCAACTTCCGTGTCCGCGCACCCGCAGAAGCCAACGCCCGAGCAAGCCGCCGTTGGCCGCACGGACGCCATGTCCGACGGGCTTCCTCCAGCGCCTCCCCTGCCGAACCTCCCCATGCTCGCCTCCGTCGAGATCCGCGTCGCCCCGGCCAATCCTCGGCGGACCCCAGGTCCTCCGTGTCGCCCCTGTGCCTCTCCTTCTCCCTTCTTTTCTCTTCCTCCCAAGTCCCAACCTCCCTTCTCTAAGGTCTCTCCCCTCCCTTGTTTCTTCCCGTACAGGAGCATGGAGGCCGCCGTCATGGACGTTGTGTCTTCGAGCAGCAGCACTGATGGCCCTCCTGCGCATGAGCCGGCCATCGAAGCTCGCTGGAAACGGGAGCCAAGGACGTCGTCGCCCCGGATCCTCCTCATCTCGCCCGCTGCTCAAGCCGGCCTCGACCTCCCTCGCCCGTCCCTAAGCCTGGCTGCCGTCATACCCTCGGTGAGCAGCAGCTGCACCACGATGTTGCTCTGCCTCTTCTCTCCCCTGTCTCTCTCTGAACCCTCTCTGTTTCTCTGAACAACAGCCACGCCATGGCCTCAAGCTCAAGCTCGCAGCTCATGCACCGGTCGTCCCCGCCACCGAATCGAGCTCCTGACGCTTGGAATGGAGCCCCAACGATAGGATCCACCGTTTCCGGGCGCGCCACTGTACGGCGTCACCGCCGCCTTCCCGTTCGTCGCCGGTGAGGAACTCAGCGCCATGGCCGAGAGGCTCCTTTTCTTGCCAGATCCGTTCTGTTTCCTGTGTTTATTAGCCATGCTTCTGGTTTGTTTAACAAATGCCTTAACTAGCCTGTTGGTTAGCCACGCAGGTTCACATCCGAAGTGTCTGGGGTTCAAATCCCAGGTGCCCCTATTTTGTTTTGCCTTTTTCTGTTATTATGCAAGCCCACGCTGGCCTCTTGTGTTACCAGCCAGGTTTGCAAGAGCATTGGTTCAGTTAGCTTTGGTCTGCACATTGAACAAAATTCAGTTCATGTTCTACGTGGTTAACCTACCACATCCCAGCCCCATTTGTAAACCAAACATTGCAGTAGCGTAGTGGTCAGAGCCACCCGATTTCAACCAGAGGTCCTGTGTTCAAATCCAGCCTCCTCCATTTTGTTGTTTTGTTTATTTTCTGTCATTCCACATGCACCCACACTTTGCATTTAGACCTGATCCAATCCTGGGCTGCTGCACCATGGTGCAATTCGGCCACATAGTATTTTTCCCGTCCGACGATTTTCTCAATGTTCATTCATTGCCTGTTTACATAAATGCCACTGTTTTGAAATGCCCGTAGCTAATTAACCATGCATCATATTAAAACATGTCTCATATGTAAAATGTTCAGAATTTCGTGTAGATTCGCAATTTCCAACTCTCACATGTGTTTAAATGTTTAACTGCTGTCTTCATGTAATTTGCGTAAACGCCATGTTAAAATGATTTATTTCATAACTATAAAACCGTAGCTCCGATAAAAATGTTCCACATATGTAACTTGACTAGAAAAACACATAGAATCTCATGGCACGCTTTATTTGGCTGTTTAATAAACATAAAATATGCTTAGAACAGATCTGGACCGAAATAATAATTTGCACGTGGGGTCATTTTGGAAATACTATAAGTCGTTTCCGACCTCACATAAAATGCCTAGATGATGTAGTTGTTCATGCTTCACCTCTTGCCATGATAAACAACATTTAAAATGATTGTTTAGTTAAACAACATTAACCGCATTTCACGTAATATGGAGAGTTATTATTTTGTTGTATGTATGTTCTCCCTCTTCATTTAAAATTACTTCAATTTCATCTTCAACTTATGCCATGACCACCATGTTAAACAACATTTAATGTTGATGAGTACATAAACGAGAGTGAACTAAATAATTCGAACGTGGAGTTTCGTCAATATGCAACTCGTTGCATATTGAGCTTCACTTAATATGTAGTATTTGTTTGTTGTGTTTTGTCATGCCTTGCATACTCGTATGGACATGCATCATCCATGTGCATATGTTGTGGTGTTTATCGTGTGTTCATTGTTTGTTCCGGATTGCTTCTCGGTAGAGTTCCGAAAGCGTTCGAAGCGTGAGGATTCGTTCGACTATGCCCCGTTCGTCTACTTCATGGACTCGTTCTTCCTCCATGCGGGATCTCAGGCAAGATGACCATTTCCCTGGATACCATTACTATCATTGCCATGCTAGATGTCTCGTTTCTATCGGTGTCACGCTACATACCAATTGTTTGTCAAGCCTCCCAAATGCCATGATAAGCCTCTAACCCATCCACATCCCAGCAAACATTGTTTGGCTATGTTACCGCTTGCTCAGCCCTTCTTATAGCGTTGCTAGTTGCAGGTGCAATGTTTCCATGTGCCAACATGGATATCCTTTTGTTATATCACAATATTATTGTTATTTAATTTAATGCACATATATATACTTGGTAAAGGGTGGAAGGCTTGGCCTTTTGCTCGGTGTTTTGTTCCACTCTTGCCGTCCTAGATACTTGTGTACCGGTGTTATGTTTCATATTTGAGCGCTCCTAACATGCTCGGGGTTGTTATGGGGACCCCCTTGATTTTCGTTTTAGGATAAAACTTGTCTGGCAAGGCCCAACATTGGTATTATATTTGCCCAACATAATAATACTGAACACCGTTACTAAAGCATAGGGCGTCATGAACCCGAGGAGCTAATTCAACATAATACAGGGGGGCCAGTGCTGCTGGTGCTGGTCCAAACTAGAGCACTGTGCGGGGCCACCCCGAGGCAACTCGGAGGATTTCTATCAGGCCACTGTACGCGTCGCTTATCTGCCGTGTCCTGAGAACGAGATACGCGGCTCCTATCGGGATCGTCGACACGTCGGGAGGTTTTGCTGGACTTGTTTTACCTTTCTCGGACGTCTTGTGCGCGGGATTTCGACGACAGTTCCGGCTATCTCGAAGTTGAGATTTTCCACCGGGATTCCGCAATACTACGGGCGATTCCGCGGTTGCGGAATTCCAACACGGCGTGTGGTTAGTTTGTGATGGATGAGTTGGAGCACCCCTGTAGGGTTAAATCTTTCGGAATGCCGTGCCCGCGGTTACGTGGCAACTTGGAAACTTTGTTTAACACCCGGTCATACCAAACTTGAAGTAAACTCTAATAAAATACACCAACCGTGTGCGTAACCGTGACTGTCTTCTCGTGAGTCCTTATCCGAGAGAGAACACGGTGGGGTTATGTTTGTTCGTAAGTAGGTGTTCAGGATCTCTTAGAGATCATTACTAGTTCACATTCGTTTATACGACAATCATCCCCCCCAAGTCTTGTACTCGTAAGTTAGCCACTCAAATAAATGCTTAGTGCTTGCTGCAGCCTCACCACTTAACCATACCTCACCCATTCAGCTTTAATAGTCTTGATACCCTTGGAAATGAGATTGCTGAGTCCCCGTGGCTTACAGATTACTACAACAACAGTTGCAGGTACAGGTAATGCGATGCTTTGACGTGAGCGCGATGCTTGTTTGATTTGAAGTTCTTCTTCTTCTTCATCGATCTAGGATGGGTTCCAGGCGGCAGCCTGGGATAGCAAGGATGGATGTCATTTTATCGTTTGTTTTCGTCCGTAGTCGGACCCTGCACTTCTGTATGATGTTTGGATATGTTGTTGTATTGATGTGATATTGATGTAGCTTGTAGCGAGTGTAAGCCAATTCCATATACTCATCTCTTCTTTACATGTACTTGTAATGATATCCATTCTTGCAAAACGACGAGATGCGCTTCTATCCCTGTCGAGGCCCTCGTGCCAAAATAAGGATAGGATCGCATCTCGGGCGTGACAAGTTGGTATCAGAGGCTGTACCGACCTAGGAGCCCCCTTGATTGATCGAACTTTGGCCGTGTCGAGTCTAGTGAAAAAACTATTTTGAGTCTAGTTATATCGGAGAGTAGGTTTCTTTTACTCCTCTTCTATGCTCTGGTGAGGTATTCGACTTAGGAATTTTGATTCTACTCCTCTTCTCGCTCAAATTTTTTTTAGGATCACGCGGGTATTTTGGAAACTATATGATGCCGATGTGAAGGAATTCTGTCTTGGTGCCTCCTGTTATCGAGGAGTAGAGCTCCGAGGGATTTTTGCACATCGTTATCATTCAGTTTCCTTAGTATCTCAGGACGGAGGATGTTCGAAATTGCTTCAATACTTTTCGTGGCGAGATAAGTTTGGAGTCACCCAGTACTGGGGAGAGCGTCCAGGGTACTACCATGTTTAGTATCGTTGTGACTACGAATGTCTGAGGTAGACGAGTTTGCGGAGTTTCTTGGTTTATGGTGTGGAAGGTTGCGGGTGCAGTTGTAGCTGATTACCTTGGGTACGTTCCTGGGTCCGCAACCCGAATCGCATAAACAAGAAAGACTTCGGAAATTCTTAGGTGGGAATTCATGTAGTTACCTAGGATCATCCTCCCAACGAATGCATAATGGGTTATGTATTTGTTTCAAGCTTAATTCTCAAGCCTCACCCTTTGTGTTGTTTTGGAGTATGGTAATTCGAATTGCTTCGATGTCAAGTGGTGAATTCATATCTTTCCTAACCGGTGTGTTTCTCATCAAGTCAATTCATCCCTCTCCAATTTTTGCAAATCAACTCTCGTATTTCTTTCCGGAGTTTGTCTCATCCGTCCCAAGTGTTCCTTGTTTTTCCCCACCCTCCCGCCCTTTTTCTTCAATGATTAAATCGTCATCCAAATGCCTTTCTTTTCATTAATGCTTCCTCTATCTTTTCTTCCGTTTGTATTCGGTGATTTCTGTGAAGATATCTCAGAAGATTCGTGTTTTCATTCAATCTTTTCAACTACTTCGAGGTTCTCACCTCATCAAGTTTTCAATTTGTACGGGTGCAATCTCTCTTTCTAAGCAATCGTTTCAACGGTGTTCTCTTTGAGTGGGCTCATAACCCACAGGTTGTCCCCGGGATCTTACCTGGCTCTTCTAATCTTTCCGGAGATGTCCTCAAGTTCTTTTCTATATGACGTAAGAATGAATCTCACCAGTCTTATTCCTTCTCCAAGATCGCTTAGAATTGTTTTCATCGTGGCTCAACCTTTCCTTATTCATTGTTCCGGAGTGTCTCAGTAATTCTTGATGTTCTCTCTTGTCATCATTCTCAGCCTTGAAGACCGAAGGAGTGTTTCTCTTAAATCTTTGCTCATTCTCTTGAAGATTCGAGTTTCTAGCTTGATGCTATTCTTACATATTGTTTCCATTCATTAAAAATTCCTTCCTTGTTATCCGGAGCATTTCAGAGTTGTTTTCATTTCTCGATCCTCCGAAGGCCATCATTTCAGAAGATTTCTTCGTTCTCAGCTTTCAGCTCTCGTTCTCAAATTCTTCTCAATTGTTGTCTCTTCGTTCGTATCTCAATTATTTGGGTGCTTCGTTCAAGTTCTTTGCTAGGCGGATCATGATCTCTTCGTTCTGATGTATCTTCATTCATTCATAGTATCCTCATTCATTTTCAAATTTTTACCGGTGTTTCATTGAAGACCTCTTCAAGCTTGTGTATCTCTATTCTATTTTTCAAGAATAATAAGTCGTGTGCTAAATCCGTTGCTTGTCATCAATTTAACTTGATGAAGGATAAGCATAACATAATTCTTATTCTTGTTTCATCAAGATGATTTCAATCCTTCTTCCAGAGTTGTTCATGATATCAATTCTTGGTTCTAAGTTGTTCATCTTCTCTTTTCTGGAGTTCCAAGTTTTCTCAAGTATCTCTTCGCGAAGCTTCAACTAAGTCCTTGCAAGGTCATAATCTTATTGTTTTCTACCTTCATTTCTTTTGATCATTCTTTCGTTACGGAGGTCCTCATGGTGGTTCTTCAAGTATTCAATTCCTTCTCGAAGTGTTCTTCAATATTCTTGTTGGAATAGCTCAAGTATTCTTTATCTTGCATCTCAAATTGCAATTCTTTCTTTCTATCTTTTGAGATGGTATTATAGCATTCTTGATTCATGAGGAGTCTTGAAGAGAATTTGTCAAGGATGAGATATGTAAACCCATCATTTCTTTCTTGGAGTTATCTTGGATTGTATTTCACCTAAAGCTTTCCTAAAGATTGTTGCTATCATGGTGTTTGTCAATCATCCAAGTTTTCATGTATCCTCTTGGTGAAAGAAGTTTGCATCTCTTGTTGCGGCCAAGCAATCAAGTGTTTTCCATTTGTGGACGGTTGTCACATCATAATTTTGAGATGTTTTCCATAAGCCCACACCAAGCATAATTCTTTCGTTGTTGATTTCTCAACAACTCCGTTCAATCCTTCCTTGTAACGATGCTTTTCAATTCAATTGTGATAGAAGTTGTCATTTCCTTCTCCGTTCTCTCCTTTTCATTGATCTACCTTCTATTCTTTTTCGGGGGCATTGTGATGTTGCTCTATTCATCCCATCATCTCGGTTTGTCAAGATCATGTTCATTCATTGCTTATCTTTTAACCGGAGTGTTGTTTTCTCTTTTCAAGTTCTCTCCATCTTATCAATTTTGCCTCCCTTTTCTATCGAAGTGCTGCCAAAATTTCTTTTGAATTCTTGGTTGTTTCTCATATCATTCTTCATCTCTTCCAACTTCATGTTTCTATGGTTTCACTCGTTTGTCAAAGAAGCAACTAAGTTTTACCTCTTCCTTTTCTATTTATCTTCCCCTTCTCATTCTAAGATCTCGGGTCGAGATCTCTTGTAAGTGGAGGAGAGTTGTAAAAGCCCGAGACCGATGCTCCAGAAGATTCCCTTTTTATTCCCATTCTTGTTGTGTGGTCCGTTCGGTTGTCGCATTCATCATCGCATCATTCGCATCATCTGCATGGCATCGTCACTCGTTTTCTAAAAACTGCATCCGTTCGTAGTCACCGGTTCTCTCTGTTCTCGTCGACGATCGTTTTGAGACCAACCACACACGCTCGCGCCCGCGGCATCGATAAAATTTTGTTTTAAAAGTGCGTACGAAATATTCTCTGAATGGGTCGAAAGTTGGCGTGCGGTCTTGATATAGTGTAGGTAGACCGCCTGCCAAATTTCGTCGTAACCGGAGTCCGTTTGATACCCGAACCGTTAAACTTATAACGGCACTATAGCCGGATAATTCGTAGGCATTTTCGTTTTTCACAACTTGTTGCCGGGCTGCCCTTTTCCTCTCATCTCCGCCTAGCCCCTCTGCACAGTGCACGTACCCGTCGCGAGCGCCCGATAGCTTCCCCGAACCCAAAACATATGGTCATGACCGTTGGGTCTGGATCAACCCCGAATACCCCAAACCATCATCGGTTTTTCAATTGGCCACCCTAACCTATTTTTTCTCGATCGTCCGATCTAAATCGAAGGGTCCAAACACAGTCCGTTTTGCATATATATAAACCATCTAGACCTACACCTGATCCCTAAAAATTCTCACCCTTGTCCAATCGCCGCCGCCACCCACACCTGGTCGCCTCCCACCTCGGGTTCGTCAACCAGCTAACCAGATCCATCCATCCAACCGACCACGAATCAACCTCCTCTGTCCTCTGGACGCGTCCGTCCCTCCTCAACTTCCGTGTCCGCGCACCCGCAGAAGCCAACGCCCGAGCAAGCCGCCGTTGGCCGCACGGACGCCATGTCCGACGGGCTTCCTCCAGCGCCTCCCCTGCCGAACCTCCCCATGCTCGCCTCCGTCGAGATCCGCGTCGCCCCGGCCAATCCTCGGCGGACCCCAGGTCCTCCGTGTCGCCCCTGTGCCTCTCCTTCTCCCTTCTTTTCTCTTCCTCCCAAGTCCCAACCTCCCTTCTCTAAGGTCTCTCCCCTCCCTTGTTTCTTCCCGTACAGGAGCATGGAGGCCGCCGTCATGGACGTTGTGTCTTCGAGCAGCAGCACTGATGGCCCTCCTGCGCATGAGCCGGCCATCGAAGCTCGCTGGAAACGGGAGCCAAGGACGTCGTCGCCCCGGATCCTCCTCATCTCGCCCGCTGCTCAAGCCGGCCTCGACCTCCCTCGCCCGTCCCTAAGCCTGGCTGCCGTCATGCCCTCGGTGAGCAGCAGCTGCACCACGATGTTGCTCTGCCTCTTCTCTCCCCTGTCTCTCTCTGAACCCTCTCTGTTTCTCTGAACAACAGCCACGCCATGGCCTCAAGCTCAAGCTCGCAGCTCATGCACCGGTCGTCCCCGCCACCGAATCGAGCTCCTGACGCTTGGAATGGAGCCCCAACGATAGGATCCACCGTTTCCGGGCGCGCCACTGTACGGCGTCACCGCCGCCTTCCCGTTCGTCGCCGGTGAGGAACTCAGCGCCATGGCCGAGAGGCTCCTTTTCTTGCCAGATCCGTTCTGTTTCCTGTGTTTATTAGCCATGCTTCTGGTTTGTTTAACAAATGCCTTAACTAGCCTGTTGGTTAGCCACGCAGGTTCACATCCGAAGTGTCTGGGGTTCAAATCCCAGGTGCCCCTATTTTGTTTTGCCTTTTTCTGTTATTATGCAAGCCCACGCTGGCCTCTTGTGTTACCAGCCAGGTTTGCAAGAGCATTGGTTCAGTTAGCTTTGGTCTGCACATTGAACAAAATTCAGTTCATGTTCTACGTGGTTAACCTACCACATCCCAGCCCCATTTGTAAACCAAACATTGCAGTAGCGTAGTGGTCAGAGCCACCCGATTTCAACCAGAGGTCCTGTGTTCAAATCCAGCCTCCTCCATTTTGTTGTTTTGTTTATTTTCTGTCATTCCACATGCACCCACACTTTGCATTTAGACCTGATCCAATCCTGGGCTGCTGCACCATGGTGCAATTCGGCCACATAGTATTTTTCCCGTCCGACGATTTTCTCAATGTTCATTCATTGCCTGTTTACATAAATGCCACTGTTTTGAAATGCCCGTAGCTAATTAACCATGCATCATATTAAAACATGTCTCATATGTAAAATGTTCAGAATTTCGTGTAGATTCGCAATTTCCAACTCTCACATGTGTTTAAATGTTTAACTGCTGTCTTCATGTAATTTGCGTAAACGCCATGTTAAAATGATTTATTTCATAACTATAAAACCGTAGCTCCGATAAAAATGTTCCACATATGTAACTTGACTAGAAAAACACATAGAATCTCATGGCACGCTTTATTTGGCTGTTTAATAAACATAAAATATGCTTAGAACAGATCTGGACCGAAATAATAATTTGCACGTGGGGTCATTTTGGAAATACTATAAGTCGTTTCCGACCTCACATAAAATGCCTAGATGATGTAGTTGTTCATGCTTCACCTCTTGCCATGATAAACAACATTTAAAATGATTGTTTAGTTAAACAACATTAACCGCATTTCACGTAATATGGAGAGTTATTATTTTGTTGTATGTATGTTCTCCCTCTTCATTTAAAATTACTTCAATTTCATCTTCAACTTATGCCATGACCACCATGTTAAACAACATTTAATGTTGATGAGTACCTAAACGAGAGTGAACTAAATAATTCGAACGTGGAGTTTCGTCAATATGCAACTCGTTGCATATTGAGCTTCACTTAATGTGTAGTATTTGTTTGTTGTGTTTTGTCATGCCTTGCATACCCGTATGGACATGCATCATCCATGTAGTGCATCATGTCATGCATATGTTGTGGTGTTTATCGTGTGTTGATTGTTTGTTCCGGATTGCTTCTTCTCGGTAGAGTTCCGAAAGCGTTCGAAGCGTGAGGATTCGTTCGACTACGCCCCGTTCGTCTACTTCATGGACTCGTTCTTCTTCCATGCGGGATCTCATGCAAGATGAACATTTCCCTGGATACCATTACTATCATTGCCATGCTAGATGTCTCGTTTCTATCCCTGTCACGCTACCTACCAATTGTTTGTCAAGCCTCCCAAATGCCATGATAAGCCTCTAACCCCTCCACATCCCAGCAAACATTGTTTGGCTATGTTACCGCTTGCTCAGCCCTTCTTATAGCGTTGCTAGTTGCAGGTGCAATGTTTTCATGTGCCAACATGGATATCCTTTTGTTATATCACAATATTATTGCTATTTAATTTAATGCACATATATATACTTGGTAAAGGGTGGAAGTCTTGGCCTTTTGCTCGGTGTTTTGTTCCACTCTTGCCGCCCTAGATACTTGTGTACCGGTGTTATGTTCCATATTTGAGCGTTCCTAACATGCTCGGGGTTGTTATGGGGACCCCCTTGATTTTCGTTTTAGGATAAAACTTGTCTGGCAAGGCCCAACATTGGTACTATATTTGCCCAACATAATAATACTGAACACCGTTACTAAAGCATAGGGCGTCATGAACCCGAGGAGCTAATTCAACATAATACAGGGGGGCCAGTGCTGCTGGTGCTGGTCCAAACTAGAGCACTGTGCGGGGCCACCCCGGGGCAACTCGGGGGATTTCTATCAGGCCACTGTACGCGTCGCTTATCTGCCGTGTCCTGAGAACGAGATACGCGGCTCCTATCAGGATCGTCGACACGTCGGGAGGTCTTGCTGTACTTGTTTTACCTTTCTCGAACGTCTTGTGCGCGGGATTTCGACGACAGTTCGGGCTATCTCGAAGTTGAGATTTTCCACCGGGATTCCGCAATACTACGGGTGATTCCGCGGTTGCGGAATTCCAACGCGGCGTGTGGTTAGTTTGTGATGGATGAGTTGGAGCACCCCTGCAGGGTTAAATCTTTCGGAAAGCCGTGCCCGCGGTTACGTGGCAACTTGGAAACTTTGTTTAACACCCGGTCATAGCAAACTTGAAGTAAACTCTAATAAAATACACCAACCGTGTGTGTAACCGTGACTGTCTCTTCTCGTGAGTCCTTATCCGAGAGAGAATACGGTGGGGTTATGTTTGTTCGTAAGTAGGTGTTCAGGATCTCTTAGAGATCATTACTAGTTCACGTCCGTTTATACGACAATCATCCCCCCAATTCTTGTACTCGTAAGTTAGCCACTCAAATAAATGTTTAGTGTTTGCTGCAGCCTCATCACTTAACCATACCTCACCCATTCAGCTTTAATAGTCTTGATACCCTTGTAAATGAGATTGCTGAGTCCCCGTGGCTCATAGATTACTACAACAACAGTTGCAGGTACAGGTAATGCGATGCTTTGACGTGAGCGTGATGCTTGTTTGATTTGGACTTCTTCTTCTTCTTCATCGATCTAGGATGGGTTCCAGGCGGCAGCCTGGGATAGCAAGGATGGATGTCATTTTATCGTTTGTTTTCGTCCGTAGTCGGACCCTGCTCTTCTGTATGATGTTTGGATATGTTGTTGTATTGATGTGATATTGATGTAGCTTGTGGCGAGTGTAAGCCAATTACATATACTCATCTTTTCTTTACATGTACTTGTAATGATATCCATTCTTGCAAAACGACGAGACGTGCTTCTATCCCTGTCGAGGCCCTCGTGCCAAAATAAGGATAGGATCGCATCTTGGGCGTGACAATCTTGACCCTCCAAGGCAGGCCATATATGCTCCTCTTTCCTGTTTTGGTTCCCAGCTCCGATGGGTAATCTCCACCTGATCTAGGCGAACAGAGCAGCACAAGGAGGTTGCTAGCCTAACTGGTTCTCTCCTCGTGACAACAACCAGGGATTTGGGGATCAATTCCCAGTGTTCCCCTTTTTCTTTTGTTGCTTGTTTTCTGTTAGAGGCAATACATGTTGTAGCTTGCTGCACCCGCGCACACATGGCCTCCCTCCTGCAGCCTAAGCGAGCACGCTGCCGTGCGTCCCCAGCCACGAACAGCTCTGTTCTCTGCATTTGGGTTTCAGTTTCGTCAGGCTTCAGAGCAGGTGTTGTCCATATACAAATAATTTGATATTGCATCACAACTAGAGTGCAACGTAGTGGTTAGCTCTCTCGAGTGCATCCAAGAGGTACTGGGATCAAATCCCCACGGCTACACTTCCTTTAATTCTGCATTTTGCGACTCGAGAGAATCCCTCTTGTCACCCTTTCATCAGGACTTTCATCAGGAGTCTGCCCCTGTTCTAACACAACTCAGTTCACAGCCTAGTTGTCTAGCGCAGCCACCATCCATCCAGGAGACCAGGGTTCAAGTCCCTGGCTCCACATATATTTTTTTGTGTTGTTTTCTCTTTTTCATACTCATATAGAAGTTGTCAGATTTTCGTTGTATTTTGCGAAATTCCTAGAAATTCAACCGTGCATTATATGAAGTCAAGTTATATATGTAAAATGCTCAGAATTTGGTCTACTTTCTGTTGCTACAAATTTTACACTTGATTAAAATTATTAAACTGTTGTTTTTGTCTTTGAAGTGCATACGAAAATGTTTAGGGCCATTTTGGTGTCAAGCTTTGGTAATTCATAGTTAAATAACCGTGCATCTAAATAAAACACGTCATGTATAAAGATTGGGAAGAATTTCATCTAGAGTCACAATATACAACTTTCATCCATCTGAGCATGTCTAAGTTGTTTTTTGTATTTAATTTGCGTCAATGCCATGTTGAATACGGTTTATTCCATAACTAAATAACCATAGCTCCAAATTAAATGAACTCTATATGTAAATTGCTTAGAAAAATATGTAGAATTTCATGGTGCACTTTATTTTCTTGTTTAATAAATATAGAAATGGTGTTTAGGCAGAACTGTACCTAACTCTAAACTTGCTCATGGGGTAGTTTCGGAGATGAGTTATGTTGTTTCCGGCCTCATTTAAAATGCCTAGATGATGTAGTTGTTTATGCTTCACCTCTTGCCATGATAAACAACATGTAAGCTTGCATGTAATAAATAAGAGTGAACAAAATAATTCTAATGTGGAGTTTCGTTAATATGCAACCCGTTCATATCGAACTTCACTTAATGTGTAGTATTTGTTGTTGTGTTTGCCATGCCGTGCATATTTAAACTTGGCCATGCATCATACTTGATTGTGCATCGTACCTTGCTTGTATGTTCATTGGGTGTTATCCTTTCTTGTGGCTAGCATAGGGTGACGAGAACGAGTACGAGGATCCCGGAGAGAACGCGTACGAGGACCCAACTCTTTATCCCTCTGAAGACCCAGCAGGCAAGATGATCATACCCGGATCCCGACACTATTTTTGCTATGCTAGATGTCTTGCTTCTACCGTTATGTTTTCGTTACCTACCACTTAAACTGTCAGCCTCCTAAATTGCCATGAAAGCCTCTAACCCCTCCACTACCTAGCAAAACATTGATTGGCTACGTTACCGCTGCTCAACCCTGATCTTATAGCATTGCTAGTTGCAGGTGCAAGCTCTCCATGTGTCAACATGGATATTTGGAGATATCATCTTATTTAATGTTATTTAATTAATGCACATATATATCTGGCAACGGTGGAAGGCTTGGCCTTTTGCCCGGTGTTTTGTTCCGCTTTTGCCGCACTAGTTCCGAGTACCGGTGTTATGTTCCATATTTTGCGCTCCTAACATGCTCGGGGTTGTTATGGGGACCCCCTTGACCATTCGTTTTAGATTAAAGCATTGTTTGTAAAGCGTCCCTAAAGCATCGCTTAAGCGACGCTTTAGCGTCAGAGCGCCCCGCAGGGGCAAGGTGTCCAGATCGCTTTAGGTGTGCGTCTAAGGCGTCCGCTTTAGACTGTAAAGCGTCTGAAACGTCCGCTTAGGCGTCCTGATGGCCGCTTTAGTGCACACAGGACGCTTTAGACTTGCCTGACAGGGGACACAGTTTTTAGGCGGGAAAACTGGGCTGGGCAGGAAGAAAAGGGCAGGAAACTGGGCTCACATGTGAACAATGACAGGAGGGAAAAGAGAGACCATTGACCAGAATGTGCAGGTCCTCCCCCACCCCTCCTCTGGCTCTCTTCTCTGTCTTCTAGCAGCAGCTCCCTCTCCAGATCTGGACCAGCTTCCTCCCTCTCTGACCACAGCTCCTCCCTCTCCTCTCCAGCTACAGCTCCTCCCCTCCTCCTCTGGCACACCACAAGGTATGGATCCCGCCCTCTCTTCTCCCTCCTTCCCCTCCCTATGTTGTATGCTCTTTGACTCTTTCTTCCATGCTCAGATCTGCACCAGCTTGCATGCTTTTCTTGCTATGTTATGTACTTATGTGTTATGCTATGCACAGCTCCTCTGCTTGCTGTGAGGTGATGTTGCTGCCTCTTATAGTTGTTGGCTAGTTTCTTACTACTTAGTGGATGGATTAGAATAATAGCTCCTGATGCATGATGTGCACACTAGTGGATTAGAATAAAGCAAGCTGATGATGTTTCATGCTGATTAGAGTAATGGGCTAATGGTTACTGATTTGCCATGCATGCTGATTAGTATAAGGACTAATGATGTGGTCACTGCCTCACTAGTTGATTATAATAATAATGCATGAGTACTACTACTTTATTGTTTAAGGGTTGTATAGGTTCATCTTTCTAGTTAGTACTGTTAGTAACGGTTGTTTAAGACTACTTGGTTTTGCTACAGGCACTACAAGTGTAGCACCATGGCTGCAAATGAAGGGGCTGATGGGGATGAGGCCGTCTACGATCCAATGAAAGATCCAGCAAGGAAGCCACGTCGGTCAAATGATCCAGGATGGAAGTATGGGTATTGGCTCAGTCCTCCTAGTCGGAATCTGTTGTATGCAATCTTTGTGGCAAGATAACTACAGGAGGAATCAAGAGGCACAAGGAGCATCTTGCTGGCTGCGGTGGAGATGCGATTGGTTGTCCTAAGGCTACCACCCAGATTAGGAGAGAGATGGTAGAATATTTGGAGCAAAACAGGAGGAACAAGGGAATAGATGATGATGAGAATAATAATGAGGTTGTGGAGGTGAATGGAGATGGAACAAATGTCCCTATTTCCAAGCCAAGCTCAAGGACAGCAGCCAAGAGGAACAAGAGAGCATTTGTTGCCAAGATGCAAGGAAGATGCAAGTCTACCGCTGCTTCCACCAACAGTTCAAAGCCAATTGTTGCAATGCTGCGAAGAACACCTGAGGAGCTTGTAGATGAAAGACGCTCTGGATGTTCTCAAAGCACCATGGAGTCCTGCACAGAGACTAAAGAAGAGAGGGAATATGTTAATATCCAGTGGGCATTGTTTTTCTATGAGTGTGGCATTCCATTCAATGCTGCAAGCAGTAGACAATTTGAGGTTGCAATGGAAGCCTCTTGTCAATATGGTTCAGGTTACAAGCCTCCTAGTGCCTATGAGCTGAGAGAGCCATTGCTTAATACTTGTGTCAAGGAAACTACTATTTTGAGGAAGCAACACGAGGCAGCATGGAAACAATATGGATGCACACTCATGTCGGATGGCTGGTCAGATAAAAGGGGCCGCCACTTGATCAACGTCCTTGTTAACAGTCCGGAGGGCACTTTCTTCATGGAGTCGGTTGATGCCTCAAGTGAATCTCATGATGCTCAAATGATAGCTGATCTGCTAGAGAAGAGAATTCTAGAAATTGGGAAAGAAAATGTTGTGCAAGTTGTCACCGACAATGGTGCAAACTACAAGGCAGCAGGCCACCTTGTAGAGTTGAGGTTCCCTACACTATATTGGAGTCCTTGTGCATGTCATTGCCTAGATCTAATGCTGGAAGACATAGGGAGGTTGAAGGCATTCAAGAAGCCTATTGCACGGGCCAGACGTGTCACAACTTTCATCTATAGGCATGGAAGAATTCTTAGTCTAATGAGGAAGATGACGAAGGGGCTAGATCTTGTGAGGCCTGCAGCCACTCGTTTGGCCATGGCCTTCCTTACACTGAAGAGTTTGGTCACGCACAAGGCAGCTTTGAGGAGTATGTTTACATGTGCAGCATGGGTTGGAAGCAAAGTGGCAAAAACACAAGCTGGCTTGAATGTGCAAGACATTGTGCTGTCAGCTGAGTGGTGGCATTCAATTGAGGATTGTCTTAGAGCTTCAACACCGCTACTTCGAGTGGTTAGGGTAGCGGATGGTGATGAGAAGCCTGCCATGCCAGAGATTACAGCACTTATGCTTTATGCAAAGGAGAGGATCAATCAAAGCTTCCCCCAACAAAATAAGAAAGCTTTGCTCAAGAAGATCTTGGACATTGTTGAGAAACGTTGGGAGACTCAAATGGATCATCCATTGTATGGGGCTGCTCTTTTTTTGAACCCAGGAAAGTTTTTCCCTATTGTAAAGAGGAATGACGATGCCTTAGTTGGGGGAGCTAAGGAGCTGCTTTAATGATGTGCTTGCGAAAACGGTGCTTGATGCCAATATTCGGAGCAAGATTGATCAACAGGCTGTGCTCTACGAGAAACACCGAGGAGTCTTTTCTAATGGGTTGGCAATTGAAAATATTGAGAAAAAGGGCCCTCGTAAGTTGTTAATTGCAGCATGTTGATTTCAGCATATTTAATCTTCATAAATTCATATGTTTTTGACTGTTTCCTTTTCTCACTTCAGTTGATTGGTGGTGTTCATATGGTGGTCGAGCCATTGAGATACAAAGATTTGCAAAACGCATTGTCAGCCTTTGTGCATCATCATCCGGGTGTGAGAGGAATTGGAGCACCTTTGAATTTGTGAGTAAAGTAATCTCTTTGTGCTTTCCAATGGTACTTCCAGCAAGCCATTTACTCATTTTCTTTCGCTGTTTGTAGATCCATACGAAGAAAAGGAACTGGCTGCAGTGGAAAAGGTTGAATGATGGTGTTTTTGTTTCATATAATCTCAAGATGATGCAGAGGTTTCAAAAGAGGCGTGAGAGGGCAGGCGACACAAGCTTTGACCCTTTGATGTATGCGGATTTTGATTGGGGCAATGAGTGGGTTGACCCAACAATACCACTACCTCAAGGTGCTCGTGTGTGTCCCGATGACATCTCATGGGAGGATGTTGATGTGGCTGTTGGTGCATCCGCAAACCTTCAGGGTCGCAATCTTCCTAGGACAGGTACTACATTTCGAAGGGGGCCTTCAGCTGTCCATGTACAGTTTGAAAGACAGCGCAAGAGACCCACAGCAACACGTCCAGCACTGCTTGAAGAAGATGGAGAAGAGGAGGACTTGGAGCAAGAGCAGCACTCAAGTAACCCCAGCTGCAATGAAGAGGAGGATGATTCAGACTATGTGCAGGATGATGATAATGTGAGCAATGATGATGAAGATCCAACCAATGATGACCAAGATGGTGAAGACAACACCAATGCCATAATGGATGAGTTTGATGATGGTTATTGAGACTTGGAGATGACAGTTGAGAGTTGAGAGATGAGAAAGTTGGCCAGCCTGGAGCCTTTTGCAATGATGCTCTTATGTCAACGTTTTTATGCTATTCTACTAGTAGTCAATTTGTTGTGTTTATGAATCGGTATTGAGTATTCAGGACTTGTGTCATGTGAACTGGTTACGTAATATGCCATGCACTTATGCTTGATTGCTTCTTGCCTTGCTCTTGGCTTCCTTTTCACTTCTGCTCAAATTTAGTTCTCAGATTTTTCATCATTTGTGGTCTGATAAGTGACAAGTTGTTCTTGAATTCTTGTTCATGCAGATTTCTCTTGGGGAGAAGAGCAAGTGCAAGAAGGGTGGAATGGATGGAAGCTATGTCGGCTCTACAACCAGCAACATCAAGGTATATATATGTTTTACTAAATGGTTATCTATCCTGCTGCCCATTAGCTTCAGATCAGTCTAAAGCGTCGCCTCACTTTATGCTTTAGCGCTTAAGCAGTGAGGCGCCCCCCAGCGCCTCGCTTTGCTTCACCACTTTAAAAACTATGGATTAAAGCTTGTCTGGCAAGACCCAACTTTGGTACTATATTTGCTAAACAACTTAATAAAAATGCATAGGGCTTAGCTACCCCGAGGATTAATCAACAACCCGGGCCAGTGCTCCTCATGAGTGTTGGTCCAAAATGGCAGTAGCCGGGGCCACCAATGGGTGTGCCAGCCGGAAACTTAGCCAATCCGTCGTGTCCTGAAAACGAGATACGCGGCTCCTATCGGGTTCGTCGACACGTCGGGCGGTCTTGCTGGACTTGTTTTACCTTTCTCGAATGTCTTGCGCCAGGAATTCCGATTATACTTTGGGCTATCTCGAGGTTGCAGTTTTCCAGTGGAATTGCCTAGGAAATCACAGGATTCGTGGTCGAGGTTATTCCCGCGGTGTGTGGTTAGTTTGTGATGGATGAGTTGAAGCACCCCTGCAGGGTTAAATCTTTCGGAAAGCCGTGCCCGCGGTTACGTGGCAACTTGGAAATTTGTTTAACACCCGGTTATAGTTAACTTGAAGTAAACTCCAATAAAATACACTAACTGTGTGCGTAACCGTGACTGTCTCTGCTCGTGAACATGAACCGAGAGAGAACACGGCGGGGTTATGATTGACATAAGTAGGTGTTCAGGATCACGTAGTGATCATGCTAGCCAACGTCCCTCTTACGTAAGCCACCATATTTACATTCATGTTCTCGTAAGTTAGCCACCAAATACATGCTTAGTGCTTGCTGCAGCCTCACCACTTAACCAGTTCCTCACCTATTGGCTTACATAGTTTCGGTACCCGGGTTATGAGATTGCTGAGTCCCTGTGGCTCACAGATTACAACAATACAGGTGCAGGTGTTGACGAGTACGTGCCAGATGATGTGACTCAGCTCCAGTGGGAGTACGATGAAGAAAGTAGGCGTATGTACGTTATATATCCTGATGAGTAGGGGAGCTTCGTGGTGGTGATCCTGGGATAGCAAGACAGTTTTCATTTCTTCTTTTATCGTTTGGTTTCGTCCATCGCCGGACCCTGTCTTCTGGATGAATGTATGAATAATTGTGTGGACTTGTAAGATAGCTTGTGGAGAGTGTAAGCCAACTCATATACTCATCTCTTCCTACATGTATGCAATGTTCACTGTACTTGCGAAACGACTAGATGCGCTTCTATCCCCGTCGAGGCCCTCGTGCCTTAATAGGGATAGGACCGCATCTTGGGCGTTACAAAAGGTATGGGAGCCGCTCGTACGTCAAGGGGGACCCCTAGGCATCGCGACCCATGGGCCTCACTAGTCACGTAGCCCCTCACCCCTTGGTCTCGTCCTGGTGATCCGGACGCCCCAACGGCGATCGAGGTATGCGTGGGATTGGGCCCTCCCGACGCAGAGCACTAATGCGCTCCAAATCGACTCCGTTGTCACCATGTCTCCTTCGCGAGGGCTACTCGCACGTCAAGGGGGACCCCTGGGCATCGCGACCCAGGGGCCTCACTAGTCACGTAGCCCCTCGCCCCTTGGTCTCGTCCTGGTGATCTGGACGCCCCAACGGTGGTTGAGGTATGCGCGGGATTGGGCCCTGCCGACGCAGAGCACAAAAGCAAGCAGGAAGGAAACAAGGCACAAAAGGAAATCACAGAATTCAAACAAGTTATTACAAGCACAGGATGTTTTGTGATTCAAACAAGTCTTACGCCTCCACGAGGCACGATAAATGTCGTAGGTCGGAATCTAGGAGGAGGAGCCGTCATCGCCAAGGCCGCCGTTGCCGATTGCCCCTGTCATGTCAAGCTCATCGTCAACATCGCCGTCGTTGCCTTCGTCGCCACTGCTCGCCTCCGCCACAGGGCGCTCAGAATCGGGGACGCAGCCGAACTTCTTCATCAGCGCATCCACGGAATCCTTCACAACCGCGCCGCTGCGTCCTCAAGGGCGGACTCCGTCAGGAGGGGGCAGGAGATCGCCCCCTCCACCGGCACTGGAGTCGCCACGGCCGCGGAAGGGGTGATGCCTCGTGAGCCTCCGCACTCCCGGTGACCGGCCTCCCGAGCGGCGTCGTCACAGCGTCAGGAGAAGGCGTTACGCCCGCGACCTCGGGCGCGGTGCCGCCAGGGCACTCAAGGGTCGCGCTAAGTTGGCGTGACGCGCTTCCTCGCCCACCGCGTCCGCGGCCAGAGGCCGATGGCGCCCTCCGGACAGGGGGCTCCTTTGGCTCGGTGCTCGCCTTCCTCCTCTTCGGCTCGACGACGACCCTGGCCATCAAGCAGAGCAGGGGCCGTGAGTATGCGCTCAATTTATAATCGACCAGAGGCAAGGCAAGTTACTTACTCGTCAGCTGTGACTCACTTCCTCTTCCTCTCCATGTCGTCGAGGGCCGGGATGTTCCCGCCTTTCTTCGGCATGGCGCTGTCGCCCGGAGGGGTGGCGAGATCTCCCCGAGGGGCTGCGGCCGGAGGGGCCACGTCTGCCCCAGTGGCAGTCGCCCCGTCTTTCGGCTGCGGCTCGGGTAGAGACGAGACTGGCGTCTCAATCGCCCTGCTGGAGCGCGAGGAGTCTGTCGGAGGAGGCGCGGCCGCGCGTTTCTTCGGGGTCACCCGGCCAGACGCCGGCATGGTCTGAGAGGTAGGCCTTGGCCACCTGAGGGCCCTGACGAAGCGCAGGGAGTCCGCGGCCGGGGACTCGTCGGCGTCGTCGTCTTCGAGATCTCGGAGGAGCACGCTCTGCGACGGGGGAGACACTTCTTCTAGGCCGTCATCCAAGGTCTTCTCCGAGTTGTCCCCACCGCTAGCGTCACCGGAGGACACCGGTACCGGAAGGTTGGGGCACTCATGTGGCGTGAGCCCTCGCTCGTCAAAGGCGGGCATGGCGGCAACCAGCTCCCCCCTGTCGTGACGGCGGTACAGCAGGGCGTAGGCCTCGGGGAGGTCCCCAGGATCGCCGTGGAGCAGGGTAACCATGCCCCCGCCCAGCTCCTCACCTGTTAGGCTGGCGGACCGAAGCCTGATGGTGTCCCTCGCACCATCGTACTCCCACATGGGCTTCTAGTGCGCCTGGAGCGGCGCCAGGCGCTGCGTCAGGAACTCCTTCACTATCATCGCCCCGGTCAGTCGCTTGGCATCCATGTCCAGGGAGATCCGCTCCAAGACGGGCTTCGCCCGGGGATCGGTGAGCTTCGCGGAGCCCCACGCGAGGGTCTTCTCGGGCAGCTCCGTCGGGAGCTCCAGGCGCGGATTGAGGCCTAGAGTATCCAAGAAGACCCAGGGGTGCTTGAAGCCTTCTACCTTCTTCCCGGCCTTCAGGAGCATATTTCCGCTCTGGACTGCGAGGAAGGAGGCGCACGCCGACCGCTACGCACCATCATGAAGCCGCAGGCTGAAGTAATGTCGGAAGAGGGCCACTGAGGGCATCACGCCTACAAAGGCCTCGCACTAGAAGGCGAAGACGGATAGGAGCAAGATGGAGTTGGGCTGAAGATGGAGGGCCTGGATCCCGTAATGCTCGAGGATGGCGGTGAAGAACCCCGAGAAGGGCGGGATGAGCCCGGAGAAGACACTGTGGAGGAAGAAGGGGTAGACCGTCTTCGCCAAGGTGGGCTGCTCCGCAAAGCCGCACCAGATCAAGGTCCGCTCCCACTCGTTGGTATCGCCCGCTGTTAGCGGGAGCGCGGGGGTGAGGTCCCCCTCCTTGGCAATGGTGGATTCCGTAAGCGCCCGCGAGGGAGAAGAGGATGTCAAGGCCTGGGCCTCAGGCTTCGACTTCCCGGCGGGTGCCATCAGAAAGATCCTGTGGGTTGGAGGAGCAAGAGGAAGGATAGCGTTGCGCCAAGATCTGGAGGAAGCTCTCGCAAGGGAAAGGGGATCTGAGCAAGGAAGCAAGGGCGCAAGGAAGGATAGAAATGATGGCTCGGCAGCGGGCCCCGGCCTCGCGAGCAGAACAACGCCAAGACCTCCAGGGGAGCGGCCTCCCCAGGTCGCCTCCCGAGGAGCGGAGATTCCTATGCAGGTACCCGGCCTGAGGAGGCAGCGATGACGTGAGCCATGACGACCAAGGCCAGCGGGCGCAGAGAGGACAATTTCCCCTTTGGTGATAAGGAAGCAAGTACGTACGCAGGTTCCCAAGGGATCCCCCAAAGGTTTCCATTCCGGTGCAACAAGACCAAGACCACAAGCTCGGCAGGACGGATGTCATCGCCGAGCCCACCTCTGCATCACGCCGCGAGGCCGCTCACCACTGTACTTGTTCATCACCGAACCTCCTCGTGCGGCCAATCCACCCAAAGCAGGAGTAGGGTTTTACACCGCAAGGTGGCCCGAACCTGGGTAAATCTCCGTGTTCATCTTCTCGCTCGCCAACGTGCATTCGGCAAGGCACGGCTGTGGAGAGGTGAGCTTGAGGCTTGAGCTGGTTGGGATCTTCGCACACGCCCCAGAGTTCGAACCTTCATGGGTCTGCGGAGCCCCGATTCCGACAAAGGGTATAAAGACAAGAGTGTCATCGCGGTTACCGTCCTTGCTTACGGTGAGGTGTCAACGAAGAGTTGTTCGCGATGAATCCGGGGCGACGAATCCAGGGCGATGATGAGCAGCGATGTCAATGAAGAACCACTCCTAAGTAGACGAAACACCTTAGGAAGTGGCGGGCTCGCGACTCAAAATCTCAAATGCAAAAGGGTTGCGGAAGAATTAGCGGTGAAAACAAAAACTTTTGGAGGAGAAAAATGCAGTTTCATCAGAGTTGTCCGGATGTCCGGATCCTGTGGATCTCATGGGATGACCTCCGAGGCGGATGAAATCGAGGCCAAAGAACAATTCCATCCAAAAATTTGGGCGGTTTTGCGAAGGAAAATGATGGGAATGATGGGCAAAAGCTAGATCTACCTGTCCACAATGAAATCCACGGATCAAAATCCACACAATCTCCTCAAAATCCGGTGAATCCAATAATTTGGGTATGGTTATTTTTGTGGGAATTTTCGAAATTAGGTCAAATCAAAATAAAAGTTGGCTAGAAAGTGGAGGGAGAGACTCCAAGGTGTGAATCAACCTCGGCTCTTGATACCAAGATGATACGGGGCAAACCCGCTGAGGTCAATCTTTTCACACTTGGAGGGGGGGGGGGGGAAGGGAAGAAATCAAGAGAAAACTCAAGAACACTCAAGAACGATTCCCAAACCACACATCCACTAGATCCATAAAAACATACGCCATACAAGATCCAAAGTCAACGGAAGGATACACGTAATGGAGAGTCTTCCCACTCCGGAGGAGGGGCCTTGAATCCCTTGGGATCTTCCCCAAAGAGGGGCCTTGGCATCCATAGGATCTTCTCACATAGAGGTGTCAACTCCAAGGGAGAAGGATATGGAAGGAGCAATGCTCAACTAACGATGAGCCAACACATTGCTAACCCTAGATAGAAGTGGGGGAGGAGTATTTATAGTCTAAGGCGTAATGGAGGGGTACATGGCCCAAGGCCCGAGTGCCTGTGCACAGACAGGGTCCGGACGTCCGGAGGTGGCCGGTCGTCCAGAGGCTCATGAAGATCCGGACGTCCGGAGGCGGTCGGATGTCCGTGGATTCGGCTCGGGTATGTTGGCACCGGATTTTCAGAGGGCGTCGGACGTCTGTGGCACGGTCGTCCGGAGGTCTTCGGATTTCCGTGATTTCGGTGCCGGCATGTTGGCACCGGATTTCCGGAGGAGCTCGGACGTCCGGACGCTGGAGGGTGTCGGACGTCCGGACATCGTCGGTCGTCAGTCCATTATAGCGTTCGGCTGGGCCTCTGACTTGGCTGGTCTCCAGGGCTCGGACGTCCGTAAGAGTCCGGTCGTCCGTAGGTGTTCGGACGTCCGGAGGCTGTAGCTTGTCCTCAGCTCCTCGTTGGTCCTTTCGAGCTTGCCGTCATCGAGGTCCTTCGTTGTTATTCCACGATCTTCTTCCGGGTACCTGAGTATGCAAAGTGTTTCCGCTTGAGGTAGTGACCATGTCTCGAGTGGATCAAATGATGGTTGAACAAGGAGAGATGTTACCTCGTTTTCAATGGCATGTGCACGGGCTCTTGTCATGGGACCACCTAGAGCTTGATGTGTTGGAGATGGATCCATGGGGGTGACCATGTGATGCTCCGCATCAGGTATGGTGGCTGTTTTGACGAAGATATAAGGTGACTTATGTGTGATAGAGCGTATCATATCACGGGGTTTGAATGCACCGGCAAAGGTTGCACCAACTCTGGAGGTGAGAATTGGCAATGCACGGTACCGAAGAGGCTAGCCAATACGGAAAGGTGAGAGTGCATATATCCATGGATTCACATTCGTCATAAAGAACTCACATACTTATTCCAAAGCCTTATTAGCTCCCTCGAAGCAAAGTAATACTTCATACCCCTAGGGAGGAGGTTGGTAGGAGTTAACCATCGCGCGCCCCCGATTCAAACAATATGATAGGATTTCATTTTAGACATAAAAACGCTCACACATCATCACCATGCCATGTTAATACTTAGATGAATAACAAATAACAAGCTTTAATTACCATTTTTTCTACTAACCAACGATCATGTACTTATGCTCTTTCATATTACTACATTGATATAATCAACTCATGTTTCTTCTTTTAGTGAGCTACATGAATATTATATCCCGCTCGAATACCTATCCTTTTTGGACTAGTCTTATAACTCATGCCATTTACCGTTCCCATTTCTTCTTATACTCCCAAAAAGATTTAAGTGAAGCATGAGAGTTAATTCATTTCTACAAAATTTTGACGCCGCCGTGCTCTAAAAATATATAAGTGAAGCACGAGAGCAACTGCCTAGCTCAAAAGATATAAGTGAAGCATATAGAGTATTCTAACAAATTATGATAACCCTGTGTCTCTCTCAAATATGTGTGTCCAGAAATACTGATTGTGGGAAACTAAAGGGTAAACAAAATATAACACACGATGCTCCAAGCAAAACACATATCATGTGATGAATAAAAATATAGCTCCAAGTGACATACCGATAGATTGGAGATGAAAGAGGGGATGCCTTCCAGGGCATCCCCAAGCTTAGACGCTTGGGTCTTCCTTGAATATTACCTTGGGGTGACTTGGTCATCACCAATCTTAGGGTCTTGCCGCTACTTATTCCTTCATCCATCGTTCTCTCACCCAAAACTTGAAAACTTCAGCACACAAAACTGAACCAAACCTCGTGAGATCCGTTAATATAATAAACATATCAAATACTTTCGGTACTGTTATAAATTGTTTTATATTTTATTATTGCATAATAGGTACTGTATTCTAACTTCTACATGGCTTATACCCCCCCCCCGATACAATCCATAGCATCATCAAAACAAGCAAACTATGCAAGCAAAAAACAGAATCTGTCTAAACAGAACACTCTGTAAAGATCAATAGAAAAACTATACTTCTGCAACTCCAGAAATTCTGAACTTGTGGACAACCTGGGAAATTTGTATACCAATACTGTGTAGAAAATTCAGATAAAAAAGACGTTCCAGTAAAATCAAAGAAATTCGGCACTGGACGCAAAAGTTTCTATTTTTGCACCGTATCAATTCTACTATCTTCCAAATCATCCCAAAGGCTTTACTTGGCACAAACACTAATTTAAATATAAAAACACAATCATTACAGTAGAAATAATCATGTAAACTCAAACTAACAGAAAGTGTTGGGTTGTCTCCCAACAAGCTCTTTCGTCATAGCCATTAAGATAGGCTTGAAATTTTAATGATGCTCACATAAAGGGTAAGAATTGAAACACGAAGAGAGCATCATATAGTATGTGACAAACTCATTTAATTCTAACATACTTCCTATGCATAGGCATTTTATAGGAAAAAAATTACATGAAAGAGAAATCCAGCTTATGCAAATAGGAGTAATGAATCTTTGATAATTTCAACACAAAGAGAGGTAAGTGAGTAACATGAAATTTCTATAACCATATTTGCCTCTCTCATAATAATTACATGTAGGATCATATTCAAAATCAACAATATAGCTATCATACAAAATATTTTCTACATGATCCACATGCACAAAAGTTCTACATGCTTCTAAGATAGTGGGATTAACATTAACTAAAGTCATGACCTCTCCAAACCCACTTTTATCAAAAAAATCATAATACTGAACACTCTCCGAATATGTGGGATCCTTATCTAAAGTTGACACTCTTCCAAACCCACCTTCAATATTATTGCAAACAATATGATCATTTAAACTATCATCATGAGGCTTAAATAAAATTTTGAGATCATAAGAAGCATCACCCCAATCATGATCATTGCCATAAGTAGTGGACCTACCAAAATCATCATCCCCAAGCTTATCGTTTTGCATATCATTAACACATTGACATTAATAGAATTTATACTAACATCATTGCAATCATGCTTTTCATTCAAGGAACTATAATGAACTACTTTATAAATCTATTTTAACACTTCATCACAATTTTCGGATTCACGATTTTCAAGCAAACTTTAGAACTATAATCTAGTGCATCCAACTCACTAGCAAGTGGTTCAACATAATCGGGTCTTTTGAAAAGATTAGCAAGTGGATGAGGATCCATATGCCTTTATTTTCTATTTTAGTGAGATGACATGATTCATGCAAGCAAGCAACACGCAAATAAAATATTTTGTATTTTTGATTTTTATATAAAGTAAAATATAACAACAAATAAAAATTAGAACAAGTAAAAGATAATTTATGTGTAGAGACCTGATGAGAATTTGATGATGCTCCCCGGAAATTGCGCCAGAAATTCTTCCTGCTACTTGTGAGTTGCGTTGGGATTTTTCCCGAAGAAGAGAGGAGATGCGGTATAGTAGAGATAAGTATTTCCCTCAGTGATAACTAAGGTTATCGAACCAATAGGAGAAACAAGCAAATTCCTTTCAACAACACCAACACACACAAAACCAAACACTTGCACCCAACGCGGGCAAGACGGTTGTCAAGCCCCTTGAACTCGTTTCTTGCAAGGATTAAATCTTGATAGAATAGATAATGTAAAAGCGAAGTAAAATCAAAGTAAATAAAGTGCAGCAGGGTAATTTAGATGGTTTGTTTTTATGTTACCTAGATCCAGGGGCCATAGTGTTTGATAGAGGCTTCTCTCTCAAAAGTAGCATATGGTGGGTAGACAAATTACTGTTAGGGCAATTGATAGAATTGCGCATAGTTATGACATGTTATTCATGGCAATGATCATGTATATAGGCATCACACCCATAAAAAGTAGACCGAAACGATTCTGCATCTACTACTATTGCTTCACCAATCGACCGCTATCCAGCATGCATCTATGGTATTAAGTTCATGACAAACAAAGTAATGCTTGGAGCAAAATGACATAATGTAGACAAAGTAAGACAAGCAATATGTTCAGACCCCGTTGTTTTATCTTTAATAGCAACAATACAAATACGTGTCTTGACCCCTTCTGCCACGAGGATAGAGCACTCCAAGATTGAACCCATTACAACGCACCACTCCCAGTGTAGATAAATCAATCTAGTTGGCCAAACCAAACCGATAGATTGGACAGAAATAAGAAGCTATAATATCATGCATATCGAAATTCATAGGAGACTCAATAACTTTTCATGAATAATTAGATCATAAACCCACAATTCATCGGATCCCAACAAACACACCGCAAAACAAGATTACATCGAATAGATCACCGCGAAAATCGCGGTGAACTTTGTATTGAAGATCAAAGAGAGAGAAGAAGACATATAGGTACTAGCTATGGACCCGTAGGTCTGTGGTGGACTACTCACGCATCATCCTTGATGGAGCAAGGTTAATGTAGATGACCTCCATGATTGATTCCCCCTCCAGCTGAGTACCGAAAAGATCTCCAGATGGCCTCCCGTCTGTCGTGGGAATGTGCCTGACAGTAGATGGTAGGGGTACGAAAGGAGAGGGCAGAGTCCTAGCTACGGCGAGGGTGTACACATAGATGTATGAGTTCAGGCCTCACTCGGAAGTGATAACAGCCCTACGTCTCAGGTGCTCCGGGGAGCTTACTCTGTCGAGTGATACGTGCGTTGTGTTTACAAAGGATTGCGAACCCTTGTGCCAGTGGGGAGGGGTGGCTTATATAGAGTGCGCTGCCCCTCATAAACGTCCGGCATCTAAGGGATTGATTGCGGGGAGTAAAGGGGGACGTTACTGGTAACGTATACAATAAATGCCAGTTAAGGCGGCGAGCGTAACGCCTGCCCGTTGGCCTCCCTGGGGAGACTCCCGGTCTTCTGCAGTCGAGTGATTGGCGACTGCTCCGAGTGAGAGTTTACTGTCGAGTGTAGGGGGGGGGGTCTTCCGAGTGAACATATGTCGAGTGACTCATATGCCATGGCTAGTTCAGTCGGAATCTCTCTTGTAGTCTTGTAGTCTTGTAGTTCTCCAATGTGGTGTCCTTAGGTGGGGTATGTAGGACAGGCCTAATACCCTACCCTAGGTACATATCCTCGTCATTAGTCCCCGAATGGATCAGGGCTCAAGTGCAGAAGGTGTAGTGCAGGTTCTGTCGAACTCAGCGTTCTGAATGAGCTTCGAGATCTTTCCGATACCTGTGACGACTGGGCCTTCCAACGTCTGCCTTGATCTATTCAGCTTGTCATTTCTTCCGAGTGAATTTAGATGCAGGTTCGAGTCCGAATGGTCAACAGGATCTTCAGATGTGACAGGATGCTCTGTCTGGCTCGGATTTCGCGGGATTCGAAATTTCGGGGAACGTGCGCCGAGCAGGGATGACGCAACCGACGGGGAAGCGGCTCCTCGATCCTCGCGCCACCTTTATCGCCACATATCGCGGCTCCTCCGTTAGTGGGATACACAGGGATTTGGCGGGCCCACGAGTCAGTGACTCGGGTCGACGGACATAAAAAACGAGAGGGGAGGGGAATTTGCGACAGTGCGCTCGTTTTCCCCTCGTCTCCTCTGCTTCTTCTGCTCCGCCGCCGCGCTGCTCAGATCGAATCCGCTCGCCGCTGCAACAATGGCGCCCAAGAAGACGACGAAGGGGAAGAAACCCTCGAGTGCCCGGGCCGCAGTGCCACCCGGATGGATGCAGGGCGATTTCCTGCCGTCAACCGTGACGGCGTTGGACGTGGAGAAGCTCGTCGCTGATGGCCTGGTTACGGCCGGGTCGTGGAGGTTGCCGGGGACGGAAGCGGAGCCGGAGCCGCGCGAGGGCGAGCGGGTCCTCCTGACCACCCATTTGGAGAGAGGTTTTGCTCTGCCCCCGCACCCCTTCTTCCGCGGTTTTCTGAATTTCTTCGGGGCTCAGTTGCATCATTTTCCTCCCAACGCAATTGCGTATCTCGCTGCGTTCGTGACGATGTGTGAGTGTTTCTTGGGTTGTCCCGCCCACTGGGGTCTGTTCAAGCACATCTTTACCATCCGTTCTCAGTCGGTAAAGAAGGCCCACGCTAGTGATAATAGGACCAACGTCATCCAGCTATGCAGGGGTTTGGGTCTTCAGAAGAGGACGGGGAGTGCATTCCCAGCGCTCACCCTTCCGGAGTCGGTGCGGGGCTGGCAGTCGACCTGGTTCTACTGCCACGACGTCGCGTCCCCAAACATGTCGACCGGCCTTCCTCCCTTCACGCTGGATCGACCCACTGCGCCCCCATCTCTGACCGTGGCCGAGGAAGAGAAGGCCAATGTGGGGATCTTGATGAACAGTGTTGTGAATCTGATTCGTGATGGAGTGACCGGCTTGGATCTGTTGGAGGTGTTCCTGGGTCGACGGATCCAGCCGCTCCAGGCGCGGGACCATCCGATGTGGCATTACTCAGGAGTCGACGATACCACTCGTACCCACCCGGAAGATGTCTCAGAGGAAACCATCACGCTATGGCTGCGCGGCATCACTGGTGCGCGAGACAACCCCCGGGGTTCCAAAAGAGTATCGCCTTTCTCAGCTGCGAACCCGCCGAATGTGGTGAGTCATGTCATTGTCGATTGCTTTTGTATCTTGTCGAGTGAATATGTCTTCAGCTGACTGACTTGAATCTTTGCAGGAGCTCACGAACATGTATTCACCCGTGCCGAATGGCGGTCAGAACCTTGAAGGAGCGGGGAGCGAGAGCGACAGCGACAGCATCAGCTATGCCGAGGACAGCGAAGGCAACGGTGACGACTCGTCGGGGAGCGATGAAGTTGAAGTCGTGTCTCCTCCGCGTACTGAAGGGCGTTCCAAGCAGCGTCACGACCCAACACTCGACCGGGGTCGGGCCGGGGGGTCGACCACCAGGAGCTCCAAGCGTAGTCGGACGTCGACGCCAGAGCCGATTGAAAAGGTTGCCAAGCAGCCCAAGGTCACCACCACCAAGCCCCGGAAGGCTCTCCCCAGAATCAAGGTTGACGTGCCGATTGCTTCAACGTAAGTATCCTTGCTCTTCGCTTAACTTGTTGCTGAACTTCATATTTTTGCTGACCGAGTGGATCTTGATCGTCAGGGCCGCTACCTCGGTGACATCGCCGGGGCGAGGAGAGGAAAGCGCGGAGAAGGACACGCCGGACGCAGCTACTTCTCGCCAAGGTATGGCATATTGCCATTTGACATTCTTCTCAAACCATTCGACAGTCATGTGATATGTCGACTGGTGACATGCAGAGCCAATGGATACCGACCCCACAGCCCCGTCTCCGACTGAACCGATTACAGCACCGACCCAGATGGCCGTGGAGCTCGCCAGTCCGCCACAAGCGCCTGTCTCCCAAGCGCCAGCCTCGCAAGCGCCAGTCCTTCCGACTACATCGCCGCTCCCTTCAGAGACCATCTTCTCTCTGCACCGTGTTCCAGAAGATCAGACTGGAGCTGCTAAGGAGGCGATGATGCAGGCCGAACATATGATGCGGCGTACGAAGGAGGCCTACGAGGCCAGCAAGCTGGCTTACGACGCTAGCTCAGCGCTTCGGGCGAACGTCCAAGTAAGTGCACTTGTAAGTGCGCTTTTTGATTGTGTCGCTTTCCGTCTATCATGACTTGACTTCTGCACCCGCTGGGAGTTTTCTGTCTGTCGACTGGTAATCGCTTGTCACGCACTCGGCTAGGGCTGACCTGGTCGAGTGGACAATCTTTTTTTTGTTCGGCCGTCACTCGGATCGGGCGGACCGTTCCGGGTGGATACCGTTCCGGTGGGGGCACGCTGAATGCACCCACTGGGTGTAGTCCCCGAGACTGCCGTCGACTGCGGGTAGTCGGCGGGAGTCTTAGAACTTTTGCCTTGTTTTTTTTATGTTTGGCCGTCACTCGGATCGGGCGGACCGTTCCGAGTGGATACCGTTCCAGTGGGGGCACGCTGAGTGCACCCACTGGGTGTAGTCCCCGAGACTGCCGTCGACTGCGGGCAGTCGGCGGGAGTCTTAGAACTTGGACTCGAAGCCCATATTTCTGTCCACTGAATTGTTTTTGTCGTTGATCTCAGAAGGCCTGCGAGCTCGGTACTCGATACGCTGACTTGGAGAAGGAGAAGACTCAGCTTCAGCTCGACTTGGAACTGGCGAGGAGAGACCTGGAGCGTGCGCAAGCTGATCTGAAGGCTTCAGGAGGTAAACTTTGTTGATCGAGTACTTCATTATTTGTTTCTTCTATCTTTGAACCGAGTGACTCCACTCGAGCAGACGTGCGTGCTGAAAACCGTCGACTCCGAGCGCGACTCAACAATGCTATTTCTTTAGATATCATGAAGAAGGCGCTGGAGGACAAAGACAGATCACTCGCCGATGCTCAGAAGACGGCGAGGGAGAAGACTGAAGCTGCCGAGAAGAAGCTCGCTGCGGCCAGCAAGCTTGAGGAAGAGAACACGAAGCTGAAGCAGGAGCGAGCTGACTGGAGCAAAAGGCTTGACCATGCAACCAAGAGAGCAAAGGGCTTGGAGACCTATCTGGGGGATTATGCCTAGAAGATGTATGTTTTGCTTGAAGGTAATTTTCTCCAGTCGAGTGAATTCCGTTAATCCCAACTTCATCCAGTCGAGTGAATTCCGTTGATTTTCAGGGAACAGTATCATGACTAATTCTTTCCATCTTCTTCATGTAGAATTCTGCAAGGACTTCGAGAAGGAGACCGAGGCGGTCGAGCCCAATCTGGACCCTTCCAAGTAACCTGTCAGAGATGCTGTGGCTATGAACATGTTCCGGCTTGAAGCTCGAGTCGCAGGCGTCCGGGAGTATGTCGCTCGACTGCGAGGTGCAATGGAGAAGGTCGACAAGGAGCTGTGGCCGGAAGACTCACTTCAGGCTGACCTCGAGTCAATGATGACTCGGCTTGACGAGCTCCCTGGTCGAGTGCAGGCATGGAAGAAATCTGCTGCACGCTGCGGAGCTGACATAGCGCTCTCACTCGTCCGGGTCCATTGCAAGGAGGTCAAGGAGGACAAACTGAAAGCACTTCAGGTGGCCAACACAAAGAAGCTCCAGTTCCAGGACTTCATGGAGACCTTCATCGAAGCGGCCACTCGGATCGCTGACGGGATCGACCTGGACACCTTCGTCGAGCCTGCAAGTCCCACTGGAGCTTGAAAAAACTTTGCTGGTGATCAAAAACTTTAATTTGCCTCGGTATGCCGAGTGGTGGTGTATCGTTAAAACTTCTTTCGGGTCTTGGGCCCGAGTACTTTCGTCATTTGCATGGGCAACTTTTATCCATGCTGAATACTCTGGATTTATCTGAATTTGCTTTTTAGTCCTTTGCTTGATTTCCTCTCGAGTAGATCAGGTCTTGTCGAGTGGTTTCTGGTCCAGTGGGTGCACGCGGAGTGCACCCACTGGGTGTAGTCCCCGAGACCGCTGTCGAGTGGCGGCGACATCGGCAGGGGTCTTAAATTTGTTTGATTGATTTCGGACTTAGGCGAGGACTGACTCGCAGCTAAGCCCCCCCGAGTGAGAGGACCGCTCGACATTCGGGAGTGAGTATCAGAACTTAGGCGAAGACTGGTTCGCAGATAACCTCCGAGTGAGAGGATTGCTCGTCACTCGGAGTAGTTTATAACTTAGGTGATGCGGAATCACGGCTAAGCCCCCGAGTGTGAGTATCGCTCATCACTCGGAGTAGCGTTTTAACTTGGGCGAAGCGGATTCGCAACCAAGCCCCCGAGTGGGAGGATCGCCCATCACTCGGAGTAGCGTTTTAACCTGGGCGAAGCGGATTCGCAGCCAAGCCCCCGAGTGAGAGGATCGCTCGTCACTCGGAGTATGTTTATAACTTAGGCGAAGCGGATTCGCAGCCAAGCCGCCGAGTGTGAGGATTGTTCATCACTCGGAGTAGAGTTTTAACTTGGGCGAAGCGAATTCGCAGCCAAGCCCCCGAGTGAGAGGATCGCTCATCACTCGGAGTAACGTTTTAACTTGGACGAAGCGGATTCGCAGCCAAGCCCCCGAGTGAGAGGATCGCTCGTCACTCGGAGTACGATTTAACTTGGGCGAAGCGGATTCGCAGCCAAGCCCCTGAGTGAGAGGATCGCTCGTCACTCGGAGTAGCGTTTTAACTTGGGCGAAGCGGATTCGCAGCCAAGCTCTCGAGTGAATGCGATGCTATTCACCCGACGAGGTTCTGAACTTAGGCGACACGGAGTCGCAGCTAAGCCCCCGAGTGTGAGGATCGCCCAGCACTCGGAGTAGATTTAAACTTAGGCGATGCGGAATCGCGGCTAAGCTTTCGAGTGAATGCGATGCTGTTCACTCGACGAGGTTCTGAACTTAGGCGACACGGAGTCGCAGCTAAGCCCCCGAGTGTGAGGATCGCCCATCACTCGGAGTAGATTTAAACTTAGGCGATGCGGAATCGCGGCTAAGCTTTCGAGTGAATGCGATGCTGTTCACTCGATGAGGTTCTGAACTTAGGCGACACGGAGTCGCAGCTAAGCCCCCGAGTGTGAGGATCGCCCATCACTCAGAGTAGATTTAAACTTAGGCGATGCGGAATCGCGGCTAAGCTTTCGAGTGAATGCGATGCTGTTCACTCGACGAGGTTCTGAACTTAGGCGACACGGAGTCGCAGCTAAGCCCCCGAGTGAGAGGATCGCCCATTACTCGGAGTAGATTTAAACTTAAGCAATGTGGAATCGCGGCTAAGCCCCCGAGTGGAAAATCGCTCGCACTCGGAGTATTCTTGAACTCAGAATTGTGCGATCGGAATCGACAAAAGACTGCAGGAGTCGTATCCTTGATAATCAAAACAGTTTACTCTTATTACATCAGACAGATCAACCTTCAGGTGTAGAACCGACGAAGCAGATCCGCGTTCCAGGCCCGTGGCTCGTCAGCGTTCTTCTTGAGATTGAAGAGGTGGTAGGCTCCATTGTTCAGCACCTTGGTGACGACGAAAGGGCCTTCCCACGCGGGGGCTAGCTTGTGAGGCCGCTGCTGATCCACTCGGAGCACGAGGTCACCTTCGTGGAAGGTCCGACTCCTGACGTGCCTTGCATGAAAGCGACGCAGATCTTGCTGGTATGCAGTCGACCGGATCAAAGCCATTTCTCGCTCTTCTTCAAGGAGATCCATAGCATCCTGGCGTGCTTGCTCAGCTTCAACCTCCGAGTAAAGGTCCACCCGAGGAGAATTGTGAAGAACATCACTCGGCAGGACAGCTTCAGCCCCATACACCATGAAGAAAGGAGTGCGATCAGTTGACCGATTTGGAGTTGTCCTCAAGCCCCACAGAACAGACGGTAATTCTGTAACCCAAGCTCCAGCTGCGTGATCGAGTTCGCGCACGAGTCGAGGCTTCAACCCTTGAAGGATAAGGCCATTTGCTCGCTCGGCCTGACCGTTTGACTGGGGGTGCGCAACGGATGCGTAATCCACCCGAGTGCCTTGAGAGGAGCAAAAGGCTCTGAACTCTTCTGAATCAAAATTAGAACCATTGTCCGTGATGATACTATGGGGAACTCCGTATCTGAATATTATTTCCCTCATGAATTTGATGGCTGTGCGAGAATTCAGCTTCCTGATAGGCTTGGCCTCAATCCATTTAGTGAACTTGTCGACTGCTACCAGAAGGTGCGTGAAACCACTCTGGCCCGTGCGGAGAGGTCCGATCATATCCAGTCCCCATACAGCGAACGGCCAGACGAGTGGGATGGTCTTCAAGGCAGACGCAGGCTTGTGCGACAAGTTTGCATAGAATTGGCATCCTTCACAGTGCTGCACAATATCCTTAGCCATCTCATTGGCGCACGGCCAGAAGAAACCAGCTCGGTAGGCCTTGGCAACAATCGTCCGAGAGGACGCATGATGGCCGCAAGTTCCCGAGTGAATTTCCTCCAGAATCAGTCGACCTTCTTCGGGAGAAATGCATCGCTGAGCCACGCCGGTTACGCTCTTTCTGTAGAGCTGCCCATTCATAACAGTGAAAGCTTTGGATCTGCGGACAATCTGTCGAGCTTCAACTTCGTCTTCTGGAAGTTCTCGCCTGAGGATGTACGCGATGTAGGGCACCGTCCAATCGGGAGTTATCACCAGAATCTCACTGACCAGATCTATGACTACTGGGACATCAACTTCAGTCGGATTGGAGGCGCTTATAGGCTGCGGGGGCTCTTCGGTGAAGGGGTCCTCTTGTACCGAAAGAGAGTGCAAATGCTCCAGGAACACATTGCTGGGCACAGGCTTCCGAGTGGAACCGATTTTTGCCAGTTCGTCAGCTACCTGATTCTTCACTCGGGGAACGTGATGGAGTTCCAAACCCTCAAACTTCTTCTCAAGCTTTCTTACTGCATTGCAATATCCGGTCATGGCGGGGTTTCTGACATCCCACTCCTTCATCACTTGATTGACCACCAAATCCGAGTCACCATATACCATCAGGCGACGGACGCCGAGCGAGATGGCCATACGCAACCCGTAAAGGAGTGCTTCATACTCAGCTTCATTATTGGAGGAATCAAAGTGAATCTGGAGGACATAGCTGAGTTTATCGCCCTTGGGAGACACCAATACCACACCAGCACCAGAACCGTTCAGCATCTTCGAGCCGTCAAAGAACATGGTCCAGTGTTCCGAGTGGATCCGGACTGGCTGCTGCTGTTCTATCCACTCGGCCATGAAGTCAGCAAGTGCTTGAGATTTAATGGCTTTCTTCGCTTCAAACTTGATATCAAAATAAAGAAGTTCAATGGCCCATTTGGCCACTCGACCAGCCGCGTCTCGATTGTTGAGGATTTCATTCAAAGGCGCATCACTGACGACTGAGACTGAGTGATCTTGAAAATAGTGCGCCACTTTCTTCGCTGATAGATATATACCATAGACAAGCTTCTGGTAATGTGGGTACCTTTGCTTAGAAGGAGTCAACACTTCAGAGATGTAATAAACTGGGCGCTGGACTTTGTTGGCCTTGCCCTCTTCTTCTCGCTCGACAGTAAGAACTGTACTGACGACCTGATTGGTGGCTGCAATGTACAGGAGCAGGGGTTCTTTGCTGTGGGGAGCGGCAAGCACCGGCTGGGTGGAGAGCAGGGCTTTGAGCTAGACAAACGCTGCTTCTGCCTCTGAATTCCACTCGAACGTATCGGATTTCTTCATCAGTCGGTACAAAGGGAGTGCCTTCTCTCCGAGACGAGAAATGAATCTGCTCAGCGCTGCCAGGCAACCAGTAAGCTTCTGGACATCGTGAATACGCTCGGGGCGTTTCATTCGGACGATGGCACCGATCTTCTCGGGGTTGATGTCGATTCCTCGTTCGGAAACGAGATAACCGAGTAACTTTCCACCCGGAACTCCAAAAGTACACTTGGTTGGATTCAGCTTGAGGTCATATCTTCTTAAGTTGGCGAATGTTTCCGCCAAGTCAGTCAGCAGGTCGGAACCTTTGCGAGACTTGACTACGATATCATCCATGTAGGCCTCGACATTCCGACTGATCTGGTCGAGGAGACACTTCTGAATCATGCGCATGAAAGTAGCGCCAGCATTCTTCAGACCAAAAGGCATGGTGATGTAACAGAAACACCCGAAAGGGGTGATGAAGGCCGTTTTTATTTCATCTGGACCAAACAGACGGATCTGATGGTAGCCAGAGTATGCATCGAGAAAAGACAAACACTCGCACCCCGCAGTCGAGTCCACAATCTGGTCGATGCGGGGGAGTGGGAAATGATCTTTCGGGCAGGCCCGATTGATATGCTTGAAGTCTATACACATTCGGAGCGACTTGTCCTTCTTGGGGACCATGACGACATTCGCAAGCCACTCGGAGTGATAGACCTCGCGAATGAACTTGGCCTCCAAGAGTCGAGCCACCTCCTCGCCGATTGCCTTCCGCTTCTCTGTTGCCGACCGGCGCAAGTGTTCTTTTACAGGCTTGGCCTTCGGATCAACTCTCAGACGGTGCTCAGCCAGTCCCCTGGGTACACCAGGCATGTCAGCGGGCTTCCATGCAAAGATGTCCCAGTTCTCACGGAGGAACTGGATGAGCTCGGCTTCCTATTTGCTGTCGAGTGTGATTGAGATGTTGGTCGGAGCAGCAGTAGGATCTGTCGGGTGAATGTGCACTTGCTTCAAGTCTCCTGCCGACTGAAAAGCTGACTCGGTGGTGGGCTTCTTGGAACGCAAGAGATCAGCGGGATCAGCAGTCTTCTTGTACTCTTCTAACTCGACTACAGCCATCTGCATGTCGGCGATCTTGGAGCCCTGTTGGAGGCACTCCTCAGCCCTCTGTCGATTGCCTGTGACTGTGATCACACCCTTGGGCCCGGGCATCTTCAGCTTGAGATACACGTAACACGGGCGGGCCATGAAACGTGCATACGCTGGACGGCCAAGGATGGCATGATATGCACTCTTGAAGTCTACAACCTCAAATGTCAGCTTCTCTTTGCGAAAGTTCTTGTCAGTGCCGAACACCACATCCAGCGCAATTTGTCCGAGTGACTTGGCCTTCTTCCCAGGGATGACCCCGTGGAATTGCATATTGCTTTCGCTGAGCCTGGACATCGGAATGCCCATCCCTTTGAGGGTATCAGCATACAGAATATTCAGGCCACTTCCTCCATCCATGAGAACTTTGCGGAGCCGAGTGCCTCCTACCACCGGATCCACCACCAGCGCCTGTCGACCTGGGGTAGGGACATGAGCGGGATGGTCCGATTGATCGAAGGTGATAGCTGTCTGGGACCACTTGAGGTACTCGGGGGTAGCTGGAGCAGCCATGTTGACCTCCCTGTTGATGACCTTCAATCGACTCTTGCTTTCTACATCGGCAAAAATCACCAATGTGGCATTGATCTCAGGAAAGTCTTCTTTATCTTCGTCCTCTTCTTTCTCAGGATCTTTGTCACTCGACTGCTCTCCCTTGAACCCTTGGATCAGCAATCGGCACTGTCGAGTGGTATGCTTTGACAGGATCAAGTTGCCTTCTTCATCCTTCCGTGAGTGAATGGGACATGGCATATCCAGGACATCTATCGACTGGTTCTTGGACTTCTTCTGAACAAACTGCCCCTTTGGCTTCACTTTCCCTTTCGCCGCCAGAGCGGCTACTTCTGCCTGGACAGAGCCGTCAGCTTTACGCTTTTGCTTCCGACTGGAATTTCTGCCGTCGGGATTACTGTCGACTGCTTTACCCTTGCCACTGCGGAGGTGATCCTCCTCCTCGCCGTTGGCGTATCGGGTGGCAATCTCCATCATCTTTCTCAGGGACATATCTCCTGTTCGACCAAACTTCAAATAGAGCTCTCTGTATCTGACTCCGGCCTTGAAGGCGCAAACGGCCTGGTGCTCGGAAACACCTTCCACCGTGTGATGAAGAATGGTCCACCGCTGAATGTAATCCCTCAAGGTCTCATTCGGCTTCTGGACACAGTGCTGCAACTCGAGCAAATCGACAGGGCGCTTGCAGGTGCCTTCGAAGGTCTTGACAAACACTCGGGCAAGATCCTCCCAGCAATAGATGCTAGAAGGAGCCAACTGATTAAGCCACGCCCGGGCCGGACCATCCAACATCAGGGGCAGATGCTTCATAGCCACATTGTCGTTGCCTCCGCCAATCTTAACAGCCACTCGGTAATCGTCTAGCCATGTTTCCGGCTTTGACTCGCCAGTGAATTTGCTAATCCCAGCCGCCAACCTGAAGTTGGGGGGGATCTCAGTAGATCGGATGGCTCTGCTGAAACACTCTGGACCAGAAACAGTTGTACCACTGCCACTCGGAAAATCTCTGTCATAGCCACCTCTGTTGTATCTGCCTCTGTCGACCCGGTTCTGAACGAGAACGGATCTCGCGTCAAACCCAGGGTCCCGCTCATCACCGTACGGGCGCCTGTCATCATAGTGCCGGGGCACGTATGGACTACTCCGCGGAGGAGTAGGCACTCGACGGTGGTCATCACGGTGATGCCGAGGAGCAGACTGATCTCGCCTCTGATCTCTGTACTGATCGTAGCGGTAATCTCTGCCTCTGCGACGCTGAGGTGACCCTGGACTGTGGGCCGATTGGACTGTGTCTGCTCTAACTGATTTGCTGTGAATCCTGTTGCGCGACTGAGAGACAGCGGAGTTCTGCTGTCGAGCCGCCCCAAGCAGGGTTCGGATCTGCTCGAGTCCTCTGCCGGCCTCTGAATCGGACGGCTGTATAGAATCTGCAATCCTAGCCGCCGCTGCAACATTCTGGATCGGAGTATGGTATACCTGACGATTGTCGTCGACTGGAGGGAACAACTGACGCTCGCAGCGCTGTCGAGTGCGCTCGTCGAGTGACCTCTGCATCTCCTCGAGGCGAGTGCGCTCTGCCAAGGTGGCGAGACGCGCAGCCTCCAGAGCCTGGGCTTCTGCAGTCGTGCCGACGATGGGGGTTTGGAGGACCTCCTCATCCCTGCGCTGCTGATCATTCGACGGGCCGCCACGCTCGCGGCCGCCACGGCCATAGCCGGGTGGACTCTGATGAGAACCCGCCATGAAAACTTCTGCTGCAGGATCGCACCTCTCGCACTCGGAAGGGAGCTCGGATGAATCTGATGCCGAGTCGAACGCGCCGTGAAGTGGCTCGGCGGGCTCGATAGCCGCGATCTGCGGAGTCGACGCCTGGCGCGCCGCCGCGTGCCTCACCCATCGCTGGAGCCGCGAACGACCGGATCGCTTGCGGCGACGAACAGCGGGGAGAGTGGACGACGCTGGAGCCGACATGTACGGGGTCGATGGCTGACGAAGGAGAACGCCGCACGAACTCGCGCTGAAGTGCGTCGCCCCGTGGACGGGGAGAACCTCAACGTCGAGAGGGGCTTCCTGGAGCCATGCGGATTCGTCGGCGATGAAGGTGAACGCACCGAGACGGATCTCGCAGCCCAGGATCAAACCGCCGTCGGGAGACATGGTGAAGATGAAAAACTGCAACCTCGCCGGAAGTCGCTTAGACGCCTGCCCCACGGTGGGCGCCAACTGTCGTGGGAACGTGCCTGACAGTAGATGGTAGGGGTACGAAAGGAGAGGGCAGAGTCCTAGCTACGGCGATGGTGTACACACAGATGTATGAGTTCAGGCCTCACTCGGAAGTGATAACAGCCCTATGTCTCAGGTGCTCCGGGGAGCTTACTCTGTCGAGTGATACGTGCGTTGTGTTTACAAAGGATTGCGAACCCTTGTGCCAGTGGGGAGGAGTGGCTTATATAGAGTGCGCTGCCCCTCATAAACGTCCGGCATCTAAGGGATTGATTGCGGGGAGTAAAGGGGGACGTTACTGGTAACGTATACAATAAATGCCAGTTAAGGCGGCGAGCGTAACGCTTGCCCGTTGGCCTCCCTGGGGAGACTCCCGGTCTTCTGCAGTCGAGTGATTGGCGACCTCTCCGAGTGAGAGTTTACTGTCGAGTGTAGGGGGGGGGGTCTTCCGAGTGAACATATGTCGAGTGACTCATATGCCATGGCTAGTTCAGTCGGAATCTCTCTTGTAGTCTTGTAGTCTTGTAGTTCTCCAATGTGGTGTCCTTAGGTGGGGTATGTAGGACAGGCCTAATACCCTACCCTAGGTACATATCCTCGTCACCGTCGGAACAGAGGCTTGCGGCGGCAGAAAAAGTGTTTTGGGTGGCTCTTTGTTGGTTTCCCAATATTTGAGAATTTTTAGAAGCAGAATTAGGTCAAACGGAGCCAGGGGCCCACAAGGCATCAGGGCGTGCCTACCTCGCCTGGGCGCGCCCTGTTGCGTTGTCGTCTCCTCGTGTGGCTTACTGACTCCTCGTGAAGCTTCGTGGGTCTCTTTTGTCTAGAAAAAAATTGTCAAAAAGTTTCGTAGCGTTTGGACTTCATTTGGTACAGATTTCCTGGAAAACCAAAAATAAGCAGAAAATATCAATTGGCATTTGGCACTGGGTTAATATGTTAGTTACCAAAATTAATATAAAATAGCATATAATTGCATATAAAATATCCTAGATTGATAATATAATAGCATGGAACAATAGAAAATTATAGATATGTTGAAGACGTATCATAACTCAGGGCCACACACAGGTTGAGGGGATTGATTTCGATGAAACTTTTGCTCTTGTTGGTAGGCTTGAAGAAATTCGTATACTGCTTGCTTATGCTAACCTTCACAATATTCTCTTCTATCAAATGATATGAAAAGTGCATTTCTCAATGGTAAACTTGAGGAATAATGATATGTTGTTGAACCCTTTTGAAGACCCAAAGCACCCGGACAAAGTCTTTGGGCTCAACAAGGCTCTCTATGGCCTCAAGTAAGCCCCTCAGGCTTGGTATGATACTCTAACAGAGTTACTAAAGAAGAAGGTCTTCAAACCCGATTCACTTGACTCAAGTCTTGTCATATACCAAATACATGTGGACAACATTATCTTTGGTTGCAATGACAAACGTTATAGTGATGAATTTGGCTACATGATGCGTGAAGAATATCAAATGTCCATGATGGGGAAGCTGAATTTGTTTCTATGCCTTCAAATTCATCAACAACGGAATGCCATCTTCTTCAATCAAGAGAAATACCTCAAGGATTGCGTGGAGAAATTTGGCATGTAGGATTTCAAGGGCCTCAAAACTCCAATGCCGACAAATGCCCGCCTCAGCACTGACAAAAATGGTAAAGATTTTGATCATAAGGTATATCGGTCTATGATTGGCTCTTTGTTGTACCTATGTGCATCTAGGCCAGATATAATGCTTAGTGTTTTCATGTGTGCCTGATTCCAAGCGTCATGGAAGGAATCACAACATGAGGTTGTGAAACGAATTCTTCGATATTTAGCTCACACACCAATGCTTGGATTATGGTATCCCAAGGGCTCACAGTTTGATCTAGTTGGCCTTGCTGATTCTGATTATGTTATAGCTCGTGTGGATCGCAAGTCAACATAAGGAACATGTCATTTCCTCAAACAATCTATGGTTTGTTGGTCCTCGAAGAAGCACAACAGTGTATCACTTTCCACAGCTAAGGTTGAGTATACTGCTATTGGTGCTTGCTGCTCTTAGCTGCTATGGATTAAGTAGACACTCAAGGACTACGATGTCATCATGAGGAAAATGCCTCTCTACTACGACAATCAGAGTGCTAGAAAGATCGCCCACAACCCAGTTCAACACTCAAGGACGAAACACATTGAGATTTGTCATCATTTTCTTCGTGACCATGTGCTCAAGGAAGACATTATCATTAGACATGTGAAAACAAATGATCAGTTCTTCACTAAGCCCTTGGATGAGAAAAGGTTTTGCAAGTGGTGGTGTGAGCTAAACATCCTAGAATCTTCGATGTCTAGTGAATGGACACACATCCTAACGCTTATGCAAAATTGTTGACTTTGATGTGCAACACACGAAGTAGCATATTTTTTCAATCAATGAAGACTTACCCTCTGAGTGTGAAGAAATTAACAAAGAATTTGACTCTCAGAGCCCTATGATATTTGTACATGGTGTCTGGTTTAAAACAACTCTTATACGGTGGGTAACGCCACCACCCTCTTCTTGAAATTCTTCAAGGTGGATTTTTCGTCAAGATTTGCAAATTCTTCATTTGAGCTATTTCTTCACTCTTGAGCTAATTCTTCATTTGAGCTATTTCTTCACTCTTCAAGGTGGAGTAGTAATTTATAGAGTTACGCCCTCTATAGCATTCACTTTGTTAATTCTATAGTGGACATTTTTCCTCTAAGTCAATGTCATCGGACCTGTTCCACCTCGATGCTTATCTCATCTACTCTATTCTAAAATTCTTCATATGCGTTCTATTTGACATCATTCAAAGTTTTCACTATGTCCGTGTGAGCCAAAGAATTTTCCAAGAAAAATTAAAATATGCAAATCCAATTTTTGGCGGTTGGCACACTAACTAAAGGCCGCGCATCCGACGTGTGAAAATGATCATCCACTACAAGCATCTGACGCGTGTCGCTCAGATGTGAAGAGCCAGTGGCTTATCTATCCAAAATCTTCGGATGTTTCGGTTTTTACCATGCCAATATAAGGTCTTGACACCTTCAAACCTAATTTCTCTTCCTATCTCGCCCTCACGCTCTCGAGCCCTAACCCTACCGCCGCCTCTTGATGCATCGACGCTAGAGAAGGAGAGCATCAATGCCTCAAGTTTTTTGTCGTCGTACTCGCGTAGGCCACGGATTTCTTCACCTCCGCCGCCCTCCGTAGCTATGTTTTGTTGCCAATTTAGGGCACGAAAGATCTGAACATGTTGTTTCCTTCACCTCGCTGCCCGGTTCATCGAGTTCTGTTGGGACATTGATCCCATGTCACATAGAACTAGCATGTAACACATCATATCACTTTGTGCCCACACACACGGTATCCCATGGCTGGAGCCATTACCATGGCCAAGACCATTTGCATCTTTTGGCTCACGTATATGATTATGTCGCTAGCATCCATATGACAGAGAACCCGGGTCGACATGATTAGTTATAGACCAAGGTGGCACAAACGTATAGGGACAGACATAGGAAACCCAACAATGCACGTGTCGGTCATGCATGTGTAACCGAGTCATAGCAAGCTACAATGACTTTAGTAAACACCGCGTGACATTTTCTTGTAGGGACAGACACGGGAGCAAAGAAGGATACATGTCGGTCAATCAATGTGTCCGGAGCTGTAGCAAACTACCAAGGCTCAGTGGAAGGACTGATACGTCTCCAGCGTATCTATAATTTTTGATTGTTTCATGCTATTATACTATCAATCTTGGATACTTTATATGAAATTATATGCTATTTTATATCATTTTTTGGGGCTAACCTATTAACCAGTGCCCCATGCCAATTCCTGTTTTTTTGGGACTAACGGAGTCCATATTGGATGAAACTTTACAGGGGTTATTTTTGGACATAAAGAGACCCTAGAAGCTTAGGGAGGAGGCCAGAAGACTTACGAGGGCCCCACGAGCTCGTAGGTCGCGCCCAGGGGGTAGGGCGTGCCCCCTGAGCTCGTGCCCACCGAATTCCACTTCTATATATTCACAATTACCCCAAAACCAACTAGGATACACCCCGAAATAATTTTTCCACCGCCGAAAGCATGTGTTCTTCTACGATCTCATCTGGAGGACTTTCTCGGTACTCTGTCGGAGGGGGAATACATCATGGTGGTCGTCTATATCAACCCTGTTGCCTTCATGATTATGTGCGAGTAGTTCACCTGTAACAACCCGAGACCGACGCTCCAGAAGATTACCCTTTTATTCCATTGTCGTCGTGTGATTCGCTTGGTTGTCATTCATCATCGCATCATTTGCATCATCTGCATAGCATCGACACTTCGTTCTCATCATTTTTCAAAACTTGCATCCGTTCGTAGTTGCCGGTTCTCTCCGTTCGTGTCGTCAAGCGTTTCGAGACCAACCACACACGGACGTGCCGCGACATCTTTAAATATTGTTTTCAAAAGTGTGTATAAAACTTTCTCTGAATGGGTCGAAACTTGGCGAGCGGTCGTATTATATTGTAGGTAGACTGCCTGCCAAATTCCGTCGCAATCGGAGGTCGTTTCATACTCGAACGGTCAACCGTAGCAGCGCCGTCATCGGTTAAATTAGTGGACGTTTTTCGGTTTCTAAAAATCTTATGTCGTGCTGCAATTTCCCTCTCTTCTCAGCCCAAGACACTCTACACAGCTCACTAGACCCACCTAGCCTAGCCCCGCGATCGGAAAGTCCGAATTCGGGCAAAAACCCCCCTAACCTAGCCTCTCCTGCTATAAATAGACAACCTAGCATTCCAGATCGGGCAAACCCTAACCTAGCCACCTCGTTTTCCGTGCATGCCCAACCAGCCGCCTCCCTCTGCCTCCTCTCTCCTCCCACCAGTGCCGCGGCCCGCCCCGGGCCCGAAGAGCCGCCGTCGCATGCCCATGCCCCCGAACTGCCCGAGCTCCCGCTCCGACCACGCGCCCTCGCCGGAGGCCTCGCAGGCGCCCGACCTCGTCGGCGACCACCTCCGCTAGGTCGTGCCGCCGGACCTCCTCCTCCCTCGCCCAATCTCTCTTTTCTGCTCCTCTCTCTCTCACCTCGACTCTCTCTCTCTCTCTGTTCGTATAGGAGTGCCGTCACAAGGCCGCCATGGCCGAGCTCGAAGCTCCAGCGCGCCGCGGCCCTCCCGTCGCCGGTCGGCCTCCGGATCCAGACCAGAGGTCCCCATCCCCGACCTCCTCCGCCTCCTATCGCCTTGCTCCGGTCGAGCCCCGTTGCCAACCGCCTTGGACAGCGCCGCCGCCGCCTCTGCTCGTCCAAGGGAGACGAGGTACTTGCTGCTCGTGCCCGCTTTGACCGCGGCCAGCGCTTGGGCCAGCGCCCGCAAGGCCCATCTCCAGCGACCCCCCCCCCCCCCCCCCCGCACGGCCGGCCTGCTGCACCAACTGGGCTGAGCCCTCTTGGTGAGCACCCCACCAAATCCCTTATCCCTCGCCCGTGCGCAAAATTGCTATGTGTTGCCAATGACTGTGTAGCCCGGTTTCTGCATATTCGGCCCATGTCACGTTTTTCCCTATTAGTGATTTTTTTCAATATCCAGGACATTTAATAAATTACAGAAAAATGCCATGTTCTTAAAATGCCAATAAGTAATTAACCGTGCATCGTATCGAAATAATCTATATATGAAAAATGATTAGAATTTCGTGTAGATTCACAATATCCCACTTTCATCCATGTTTTAAATGTTTGACATGTTGTTTTCTTGTATTTTGCATAAATGTCATGAATTGTATTGCGCATAAATATTTAAGCGTGCATCCGAATTAAACAAACCTTTTATGTAAAATGTGTAGATTAATTATATCGCATTTTCATGCATGGAATTTTTTTAATGTGATGGTTGCATTTAATTTGCATACATAATTTGCTAAACGGTTTATGTCCTAATCTCGCATAATTGTTGTGTTATTTTTTTAATATATAAAACCCACATATTATATATGTTTTCGGTGTAGAAAAATCCCTGGAATTTATCTGTGCATTTAGTTTTGTCTTTTGAGTAAATTTGTGTGCATGTTATGTTTGCTATGATGCCCTTTTGTTTATTTTATGTGAATTAATCCATGCATGATATGAAATAATTTTGAACATGAGATATGCCCTTGAACATGTGTGCTAGGACCTGGTATTTTTGATTGCTATGGAAATCCATGTGTAGCTGTTATTTTCTTGTTGCCAACATGCTATAAAAGGTGGCTGTTTTGAGATGCTAAAATATTTCCAAGTCTGAAATCTGTGTTATTTTATTGTTGTCTTGCCATGTGGTTTGCTATTGATCTATAACTCCTTTGATGTTGCCACAATGGGATGTATTGTAAAGCATGTTATGCTCTATAATGTTGTGCCAATGGTTTGCGTCAATAGGTTTTGCATCATAATTAATTCTGCTGTCCAACATGCCAATCTGTTAAAAACTGCTGCTCTTGTCTACTCTAATTTTCACCAAGTCTGAGAATCTGGTTATTTCAGAATGCCATGTTGTGTAGATGTTTGCCATGAATCTGTGCATAATTTGGTGTTGCCATAATGGGATGAATTGTAGTGCATCATGTCATCTACCATGCTGTTAAGTTTCATGCCAATATATGACCTATAGCATATAGTTTTACTGCTGCCAATATGCCTTCGTGATAAACCTGCTCTGTTAAAAACTGTTATTTTCACTAAGTCCTAATCTGCCATATTTTCTTGCCATGTTGTGAGCTTCCTATCATGTGATCCATGACTCTTTTGAGTATGATATGTGAAGATGAAATGAAGTGTGTGTTATGTGCTACTGCCCCATGCTTAGCTTGTGCATTTTAGAATCTTGTAGCTAATGGTTTTCATGTGTGCAATACGCCATGTCGCTGTTTTGGGCAGATTATGCCTATAACTTGTGTTGCTTGTTATTGTTGAACCGTAGCTCCGTTTTGAACATGTTGCACATGAAACTTGCTTAGAATCTCATGTAGTTTCATAACATCTTGTTGCATCCATGATTTGACATGTTTATGGTTGATGTTTGTATGCATTTTGCATTCATGGCATATTCACCTTGTGTTTCTCATATCTTTTAGACCGGAGCTCCGTTTCAAACGTACTATATATGTAAATCCCCTAGAATGATGCGTATAATATCATTGTGCACTTTATTTCCCTGTTTAATAAATATAAAACATGATTAGTTCAGATATGGACCAATTTCTAAATTAACACATGGGGTCGTTTCGGAAATGCTATATGTGGTTTCCGGCCTCATTTAAACTTGCCTAGATATCTAGTTTACTTATGCTTCACCTCTTTCCATGTTAACAACATTTAAACTTGCCGTGTAAATAAACGGGAGTAAACTAAATAATTGAACGTGGAGTTTCGTCAATATGCAACTCATTGCATATTGAGCTACACTTAATGTGTAGTATTTGTTTGTTATGCTTTGCCAGGTCTTGCATATTTAAACCGGACATGCATCATATTTGTTTGCGCTTCATGTCATGCATATGTTGTGGTGTTATCATGTGTTGATTGTTGTTTCCGGATTGCTTCTTCTCGATAGTTTTCCGAAAGCGTTCGAAGTGTGAGGATTCGTTCGACTACGCCCCGTTCGTCTACTTCACGGATTCGTTCTTCTTCCAAGCGGGATCTTAGGCAAGATGATCATTTCCCTGGATACCACTACTATCATTGCCATGCTAGTTGTCTCGTTTCTATCGCTATGTCTCGCTACCTACCACTTGTTTGTCAAGCCTCCCAAAATGCCATGAAAAGCCTCTAACCTCTCCACGTCCCAGCAAACCATTGTTTGGCTATGTTACCGCTTGCCCAACCCTTCTTATAGCGTTGCTAGTTGCAGGTGCTAATTGTTTTCCATGTGCCAACATGGATATCCTTTTGATATATCACAATATTATTGCTATTTAATTTAATGCACATATATACTTGGTAAAAGGTGGAAGGCTTGGCCTTTTTCTCGGTATTTTGTTCCACTTTTACCGCCCTAGTTACTTGTGTACCGGTGTTATGTTCCATATTGAGCGCTCCTAACATGCTCGGGGTTGTTATGGGGACCCCTTGACTTTCGTTTTGGGATAAAACTCGTCTGGTAAGGCCATACATTGGTACTACATTTGCCTAATAACTAATAAAATGCATAGGGACCCGCCGGCACCCGCGAATAATTAATCAACAACCCGGGCCAGTGCTCCAAATGAGTGTTGGTCCAAACCGAGCGATGTCCAGCGCCCACTGGTCACCCGGGGTTTCAGCAAACCCGACGTCTAGCTCATCCGGTCGTACCCTGAGAACGAGATACACGGCTCCTCTCGGGTTTTGTTGGCACGCCGGGCGGCCTTGTTGGATTTGTTTTAGCTTTCTCGAACGTCTTGTGCGCGGGATTCCGAGGATACTTTGGGCTATCTCGAGGGTTAAGGTTTTCTAATGGAATTTCCTAGGAGATCATGGGATTCGTGCTCGAGGTTATTCCCGCGGCGTGTGGTTAGTTTGTGATGGATGAGTTGGAGTACCCCTGCAGGGTTAAATCTTTTCGAGAAGCCGTGTCCGTGGTTACGTGGCAACTTGGAAACTTTGTTTAACACCCGGTCATAGCAAACTTGAAGTAAACCCAAATAAAATACACCAACTGTGTGCGTAACCGTGACACTCTCTACTCGTGAGTCCTTAACCGAGAGAGAACACAGTGGGGTTACGTTTGATCGTAAGTAGGTGTTCAGGATCACTTAGTGATCATTACTAGTCCACGTCCGTTTATTCGATGATCACCCCCCTTTATTCTTGTACTCGTAAGTTAGCCACTCAAATAAATGCTTAGTGCTTGCTGCAGCCTCACCACTTAACCATACCTCACCTATTAAGCCTTGTTAGTCTTGATACCCTTGGAAATGAGATTGCTGAGTCCCTGTGGCTCACAGATTACTACAACAAAAGTTACAGGTACAGGTAATGCGATGATTTGACGTGAGCGCGATGCTTGTTTGATTTGGAGTTCTTCTTCTTCATCGATCTAGGATGGGTTCCAGGCCGGCAGCCTCGTATAGCAAGGATGGATGTCATTTTATCGTTTGATTTCGTCCGTAGTCGGACCCTGCTCTTCTGTATGATGATTGTACATGATATTGTATTGATGTGATCTTGATTTAGCTTGTGGCGAGTGTAAGCCAACTCCATATACTCATCTCTTCTCTACATGTACTTGTAATGATATCCATTCTTGCGAAACGACGAGATGCGCTTCTATCCTGTTGAGGCCCTCGATCCAAAATAAGGATAGGATCGCATCTTGGGCGTTACAAGTTGGTATCAGAGCCTGTAACGACCTAGGAGCCCCCTTGATTGATTGAACTTGGCCGAGTCGAGTCTAGTGAAAAAAACTATTTTGAGTCTAGTTATATATCGGAGAGTAGAATTCTTTTTAGTCCTCTTCTATGCTCTGGTGAGGAATCCTGACGTAGAAATTTTAATTCTTCTCCTCTTCTCACTCAATTTTTTTTAGGATCACACGGGTATTTTGGAACCTCTATGAGATGTGACTGGAATTCTATTCTTGGTTCCTCCCGTACGTATGGATTGGACCCGGGGAGTTGAGCTCCAAGGGGTTCTTGACACATCGTTATCGTTCAGTTTCCTTAGTATCTCAGGACGCGGATGTTTGAAATTGCTTCAATACTATTCGTGGTGCGAAGAGTGTGGCGGCACCCAGTACTGGGGAGCGGGATCACATGTACTGCCATGTTTAGTATCGTTGTGATTACGAGGGTCTGAGGTAGATGAGTTTCCGAGGTTTCTCTGGTTTTGTGTTGACGGATGTGATACACGGTGGGTAGTATTATTGCTAGGAGTTGAGTGATTTATTTAGTAATTTATCCGTGTATCCGTTGGACCAGATTGCATAACCAGAAAGATTTCGGAAGTTCTCAGGTGGGAATTCAAGTAGTTACCTAGGATTATCCTTCCAGCAAATGCAAATGGGTTATGTATTTGTTTCTGGCTTAATTCGAAAGCCTCATCCTTTTTTTTGTTGGAGTATGGTAATTCGAGTTGCTTCGATGTCAAGTGGTGATTTCATATCTTTCCTAACCGGTCTGTTTCTCATCAAGATAATTCATCCCTTTCCAATATTTGCAAGATCAATCCTCATATTTCTTTTCCGGAGTTCGTTTCATTCGTCCCAAGTTTTCTTTGTTTTCCCCACCCTCCCGCCCTTTTCTTTCAAAGAGTAATCTATCATCCAACACTAGTAGAAAACAGGGTACTAGTCCCGGTTCCAGAGGCCTTTAGTCCCGGTTCTGGAACCGGGACAAAACAAACGGGACTAATACCCAAAACCTTTAGTCTCGGTTTGCTTACGAACCGGGACCAAAGGGGCTCCACGTGGCCGTTGCGGGACGCCCAGGCAGGAGGACCTTTAGTCCTGGTTGGTAACACCAACCGGGACCAAAAGGCAGCCACGCGTCAGCAGCTCGCAGGCGTTGGGGGTTTTGTTTTTTTTGGAAGGGGGGGTTAGGGGTTTTGGAGGGTTAATTTAGGGGTTTCATATTGTGTTAGCTAGCTAATAGAGAGAAGTGACCTCTCTTTCTCCGTGCTTGGTCGACGCAAGCTACTATACATATAGAGAGAACTCGACGCTAGCTAGTAAGCAAATGAAGGAAACCATTAATTACTCAAGATCGTCATGAACATATATAGAGAGAAGTGACATCTCTTTCTCCGTGCTTGGTCGAACAACAAGTTTTCGTATATCTATCAGACGCTACTACATATGTACAATATAACATCTCTTACAATCCCTAACACCTAAGATCCATTTGCAATTTCACATGGTATTCTCCGTGTTCAGGTATGACGTGGTCAAAAAAGAATCCCGCCAATTCCTCTTGAATTGCTCGTATGCGATCATGTGGTAGGAATTCATCCCGCATCTGCCAAATCTAATTTAAAGAAGGGGGTCAATACATATATATGAATGAAACTCAACACAATTGATGGTAATATATAAAATAAACTTGTGAATATTGTTTACGTACTTCAAATTGTTTCTCAGAGAAGCCCCGCTCAGAGGTCGAGTGGCGAATGAACTCGCATACGTAGTATCCACATAAATGATTCCCTGGTGCCTGGTACAAGCACTTTACGAGAATAGAGTTTAATCAAACTGATAAGCAAGCATGATAATGGTATTGATGAAACTAGAATCAATGAGAGATGCGCGGAACTAGCTAGTACTACTTACTTTGGGGTGTGTAAATCGCAGCTCGTTGTTTAGACCGGGAACCATTCCGGTGAACTTTTTCCAAACCCTGGCAGGCAAAGAAAATGATTACTTGATATCAGGAAATGAACGAAAGTTACCGATATGGTCCCGGTATTGATTGAACTTACTTCTGGAGCATTGCAGTCATGTCTGCATAATACTCGGGATCTTTACGTCTCGAGTCTAAGACAGTTACTAATGCCCCGTCAAGCTTAATGGATAGCAGAATAAAGTGGAAGCTGCGCATGCATAACTCATCAATTACATTACTTAACGTCGAGTAAGCGAAACCGAATATGCACAAGACAGTAACACTCACTTGAAGTTGTAAGGAAAGAGTATTTCCCTTTTGTTTTTATGTCTAAGGAACGCTTGTAGCAAGTTGTCCTCAGTAACTTTGGCTCTCTTTTGTACCGACCATTCATTTACGGTATTTGGGCTAATGAACCCAATGTCATAGATTTGTTCTTTTTTGCATTTGACCATCTTCAATCTGCATAATATAGTGAGGATAATTATATATACATGCAATGAACGAGCTGAGCTAGAGACTTAATTATAGAAGTAATACTTACAGACAGTAGCAAGTCATGAGTTGTTTGTCGAGGGCCTCTTGATTGTATAACTGAAATAACTCCACAAATTCAACAGGCAGCAGGTCGACTCCAATGAAGTCGTGCTCTTTTTTAATTCCGACAAACAAACTGTCGGTCCCAGACTCCCTGCAGGTTTCCATGTACCACTCATGCAATTTTTGCATCATCGTTGTTAGATGAGGATGATCAGGTTTGACGAGAGGCTTCCCGTGCTCGTATCTAAAGTCCTCTGCTGCTACTACCTCAGTCGTTTCAAACTGTACATCATCACCCACGTAATCACCAAGAGTGGTACCGAGCAGTAGCACCGGATGATTAGCGATATCGCTAGACACCTTGAGCGGGGGGGGGGGTGGGGGGGCACGATTGCTTCTCCTGTTCGCCGAGCTGGGGAATTGTTTTCCCACTTCTTCGTTTTTTGTCTCTTGCAGCACTGGAAGTACTTCCCGACCGCAGCGCTTCATCATATGTCTTTGTAAATATGCGATCATAGTTGGATAGCCGAGGCGGTGGTGGTCGCTTCAGGGCATGCAGAGTGCGCTTCGCTTTCACCAGATCTACCGTTTCCTTCGGAGGTGGATGTTTCCGTGCAAAATGGGCCTTCACTTCGGCTGCACTGATTTCAGCGCGTTCCTTGTCAGTCCTCTCATATGGTAACTTTGGAAGAGGCTTGAGGCTTGGACCAAATTTGTATTTCTTCCCACCTATTGTACTACTAGCCGCCGGAGCGGCGGCGTCGACTCTCTTCTGCCGTTGCTAACGCGCCGGAGGAGGTGGAGTGCCCTGACGCGCCGGAGGAGGAGGAGGAGGAGGCTGAGTGCCCTGACGCGCCGGGGGAGGCCAAGGAGGAGGCGGAGTGCCCTGACACGCTAGAGGAGGAGAAGGAGGAGGCGGAGTGCCCTGACGCGCCGGAGGAGGAGGAGGAGGCGGAGCGCCCTGACGCGCCGGAGGAGGCTGAGTCTGTTGAGGCGTCTAGTTTGGAAGCTTGATGTACTCCTTTCTCCATAGACAGGTACTCCTCAAAGCATTTTCCAGAAGAATAATATCCTCTTCACCTGTAGGGTTGTCAAGCTCCAGCCCCTCAAATCCATCCATTATTTCATCCACCGTCACAACAGCATAGCCATGTGGAATCGGACGGCAAGGAAAGTTCCCTCAGCTCGAGGAGGTACAACAGAGCCGACCGCCGCCTTGAAGGTCAGGTTCTGGCATTTCGTCATTAGCTCGCAATGTTCAGCCTCCGTGATACTATCCACGGGGTAGCGAGGAGCCGTGAAATCAGGCTGAACGAGCTCCGTGGAAGCCACGCTGCTTCTCCGCTAAGATGGTGGGGTAGCTTCTAGGGCAGCGTAGAAGGAAGGATCTTCGTGCCGCTCAGATGGTTGGGCGGTAGCTCGCTGGCTCTCAAGTTCCTCTAGTTTTGCTAATCTTGCACTGAGCTTCTGCATTTCGCTTGCTTCCTGTTTCCTCTTTCTCTCTCGGCTTCTATAACCACCGCTGTCGGGAAACCCATGCTTCCACGGAACGGAGCCTGATGTGCCTCGTGTTCGTCCAGGGTGTTCAGGATTCCCGAGGGCCTCTATCAGCTCATCCTTCTCTCTGTCGGGAATGAACGTCCCTTCCTGCGCTGCCTTGATTGCTGCCTGAAGCTTCCGGAAGGGTATTGCAAGTTACTCGTCCGTCCAAACACACTCCCCTGTTTCTGGGTCCAAAGTTCCCCCAACCCCGAAGAACCAAGTCCTTGAACGATCTAGCCAGTGCAATGTCGCTGCTTGGACATTCTTAGCAAGCAGGTCTTGCTCAGCTTTGTCCCACAACTGCTGGGCTTTGTAGCAGCCACCTGACCCCGTGTGATGGTGATACTTCTTCTTTGCAGCATTTTTCTTGTTTGTCAGTGACCATTTCTTACCCTTCTCCGATTTCTTGTAGGCCACAAATTCGGGCCATTGATCTCTTATCTTCTCATATCGACCGATGAATTTTGGAGTCTCCTCTTTCTCGACAAACTTTGTGTTCAACTCTTTCTTCCAGTTCCTGAATAGTTCTGCCATCTTCTTAAGAGCAAACTCCTTGACCTTTCGCTCTATAACTGGGTTATTCGGATCCTCCTCTCGCGGTAGGCTGAAATTTGTCATCAGCTTGGTCCAAAGATCATCTTTCAGTCTATCATGGACATAAGAAACTTCAGGGTCCTTGTTATTCTTATTCCATTGCTAGGTGTTGATCGAGACATAGTCCCTAACAACAACTCCACACTGATGTACAAATGCGTCCTTGGTCCGCTTGGGAGCAATCGGTTGGCCATCTTTCGCGACTTCTGTGATCGTGAACCTTTCATTCGGGCGCAACCTTTTCTTCGGGCCTCGTCTCCTTACCTCATCGGACTTTGCAACAGTTGAGGCTCCCTCCTCCGTTCGGTCACCGGAGCCGTGATCATGATCTCCTTCCTCCGCCATTCGGTCACCGGAGCCGTCATGATCTCCTTCCTCCTCCATTGTTGGATCACCGGAGCCGTCATCCTCTCCTTCCTGACCATCGGTGTCGTTGAGATACGACAAGGGATCACCTCCGGCGAGGATTATATCCCCCAACAACTGTTCTTTTTCTAAGTGTCTGTGATCCATAGTTTCTGCAAATATTACAACATGGCAATATACAAACATGAGATATGCAAATCAATACAAGTCAATGCAACAATACGATCATATAATATCACTAATACATCATCGAATAGTATCACTAATACATCATCGAATATTATCATTAATACATCTTGAATATTATTATATAATATCACTAATACAGACATAGTTGACGTCTCGCGGCGCAGGCGGTGGACACCCAAAGAGAAGGAACTATGACATGATCATAGCTCGGGTGAGATCCCTGAAGAACCTGCCAGGTATTGGAGAACCTGGCGTCCAATGCAGCAATGTAGCGTCGGACGTGATCGTCCTCCTCTCTGACACAGTGACGTACCACCTCCGCGGGGGCCGGCTCCCTCTGCACCGACAGTGGTCCACGCGACCGCCACCAAAGAACCTCCGGGTCGACGACGGGACCCTGATTCCTCACCAAGTTGGGCGCCCCAGAAGGCAGCACCTCCCAGGGCCAGCCCGGCGGAGCCCAGCCCCGGACATGTTGTTGCCTCTCAAGCAGGTGGTCGCCGGCGCCAAGTCGACGACGAGGATGCGGGCTGGGCATCGTCGACGTCCAGAAAAAATTCTACAACTATTTAATAAACTTTAATAAAGATGATTGCATTTGACAACTATGACAATAATAACATATTTAACAACAATGACACATTTTCTACTTAAGCGATCGTCGGGGACTCCTCCCCGGCGATCCTTGGGGACTCCTCGGGTTCGCCGACTAAAACAACTAAAACTTTTTTACAACTAAAACAACTACAACAACAAATTAATAAAACAAACTAAAACAACTAATAAAACAAACTAAAACGCGGGCGAGGGCCGGGGCAGGCCAGCGGCGCCGGCGCACGCGGCCGCGGTGGCGCGGTGGCCGCGGAGGAGGGGGAAGGAGCAGTGGCAGGAGCTCACCGGCGACGGCGGGCTCGAGGAGGAGGCGCGGGCGGCGACGATGGGGCTCGGGGAGGTGGCGCAGGCGGCGTCCGGTGTCGGGGGCGGCGACGACGTCGACGAGGACGAGGAGGCACACGGGGACGGGCTCGGGGCGGCGGCGAGGTCAGGCTCGGGGGCGGCGGCGACGACGGGCTCGGGGGCGGCGGTTAGGACGGGCTCGGGGGCGGCGGCGACGACGAGGACGGGCTCGAGGATGGCGGCGACGACGAGGACAGGCTCGGGGGCGGCGGCGAGCTCCGGCAGCCTGGCGGCGTCGGGGCAGGGCGTCGGCGTCGGGGCGAATGGGAGAGGTTGGGGAGAATTCGACAAGTCCCGCCTTATATGCGAACACCTTTGGTCCCGGTTGGTGGATCCAACCGGGACTAATGCCCACCTTTCGTCCCGGTTGGTGCCACCAACCGGGACTAAAGGTCAATTTCAGCAGCCCAAAGGGCGGGAAGCAGAGACCTTTGGTTCCGGTTGGTGGCACCAACCGGGACTAAAGGTGGGCATTAGTCCCGGTTGGAGCCACCAACCAGGACGAAAGGGTGGCATTGGTCCCGGTTCGAGCCATCAACCGGGACTAAAGGGTTGGTCCTGGCTGTGGTGGGAGTTTAGTCCCACCTCGCCAAGCGAGAGGCGCTCGCACCGGTTTATAAGCCCGCCCCTCTCTACCTTGTTAAGTTCCTCTCAAAGTGAAAATAGATGCCCTTATACAGGAAATTCGACCTAAATTCAAAGTGCTAGTATGCACTTTGAATTTAGGTCGAATTTTCCCTATAAGCGCATCTATGTTCACTTTTGCTATTTTTTTATGTTATTTTTTTGCATATTAAAATTTCTTAACAAAAAATACTTTATGAATATTCTTTTTGCTATTAAAGTTATTAACAAAAATAACTTTGATAATTTTAGTTGCATAAATTTTACATAATATAAAGTTAAATATCTTTGATCGGACGAAAACACGTCTATTACAAAGGGATTTCAAATTTCTAAACATATTTTAACTCAAGACTTTTTCTGCATTCAATATGCACCATTCAAAGCCACATCATCACTTTTCAACCCTTTTCTGACTTCATTTGCTATTTTTCATGCATTTCATGATTTATTTTGAGCTAAAATGACCTTGAATTGAAAAGCACTGCAAATGAACTCTGAAATGGTTGCAAGTTGGCATGGTATCATCATTTCACCCACATAGCATGTGCTAAAAAGATGAGAGGGTTACGGCAAAAACTGGATGCACTTCGTGTACGAACTGGACAATCTCTTTCGAAGTGTCAGGGTTTTGGACGAAAACTCATCTGTTACAAAAGGATTTCAATTTTTTAAACATATTTGAACTCAAGACTTTTTCTGCATTCAATATGCACCATTCAAAGCCACATCATCACTTTTTAAACCTTTTCTGACTTCATTTGCTACTTTTCATGCATTTCATGATTTATTTTGAGCTAAAATGACCCTGAATTGAAAAGCACTGCAAATGAACTCTAAAATGGTTGAAAGTTGGCATGGTATCATCATTTCACCCACATAGCATGTGCTAAAAAGTTGAGAGGGTTACGGCACAAACTGGATGCACTTCATGTACAAACTGGACAATCTCTTTCGAAGTGTCAGGGTTTTGGACGAAAACTCATCTGTTACAAAAGGATTTCAATTTTTTAAACATATTTGAACTCAAGACTTTTTCTGCATTCAATATGCACCATTCAAAGCCACATCATCACTTTTCAAACCTTTTCTGACTTCATTTGCTATTTTTCATGCATTTCATGATTTATTTTGAGCTAAGATGACCCTGAATTGAAAAGCACTGCAAATGAACTCTGAAATGGTTGAAAGTTGGCATGGTATCATCATTTCACCCACATAGCATGTGCTAAAAAGTTGAGAGGGTTACGGCAAAAACTGGATGCACTTCGTGTACAAAATGAATAATCTCTTTCGAAGTATCAGGGTTTCAGACGAAAACTCATCTGTTACAAAAGGCATTTCATTTCTTGACATGTAACTGCAGTGATATTCTAGATCAAAGCCATCATCAGAATAGTTGTGGGGAGAAAGTCTTCACTTTTTCTTCGCGTGTGTCCCTTGCTTATTGCGCCGTAACCATGGATAATCTTCATCGTTTAACAGCGGACCTCTAGGTCTTTCCAATAGGGTAGGTCCCAAAATATAGATTTCTTCTTCCACATGGGTGCGCGTCCCTTAGCGTCATTCGGAACAGATAGTCCGCCAGGACCCTTTCCAAAGATTACTTATAAATCATTGACCATATCAAGTATGTGATCACCAGTACGGAGGGCGGGCTTCTTCCGGTGATCTGCCTCACCTTTGAAATGCTTTCCTTTCTTTCGACATTGATGGTTGGTCGGAAGAAATCGACGATGCCCCAGGTACACATTCTTCCTGCATTTGTCCAAATATATACTTTCGGTGTCATCTAAACAGTGCGTGCATGCGTGGTATCCCTTGTTTGTCTGTCCTGAAAGGTTACTGAGAGCAGGCCAATCATTGATGGTTACAAACAGCAACGCTCGTAGGTTAAATTCCTCTTGTGCATGCTCATCCCACACACATACACCTTTTCCATTCCACAGTTGTAAAAGTTCATCAACTAATGGCCTTAGGTACACATCAATGTCATTGCCGGGTTGCTTAGGGCCTTGGATGAGCACTGGCATCATAATGAACTTCCGCTTCATGCACAACCAAGGAGGAAGGTTATATATACATAGAGTCACAGGCCATGTGCTATGCTTGCTGCTCTGCTCCCCAAAAGGATTAACGCCATCTGCACTTAAACCAAACCATACGTTCCTTGGGTCACCTGTAAAGTCCCCCCACTTTCTCTCGATCTTTCTCCTCTGTGACCCATCACCGGGTGCTCTCAACTTCCCGTCTTTCTTACGGTCTTCCTTGTGCCATCGCATCAACTTGGCATGCTCTTTGTTTCTGAATAAACGTTTCAACCGTGGTATTATAGGAGCATACCACATCACCTTGGCAGGAACCCTCTTCCCGGTGCACTGGCCCTCAACATCACCAGGGTCATCTCGTCTGATCTTATACCGCAATGCACAGCATACCGGGCATGCATTCAAATCCTTGTACGCACCGCGGTAGAGGATGTAGTCATTAGGGCATGCATGTATCTTCTGCACCTCCAATCCTAGAGGGCAGACAACCTTCTTTGCTTCGTATGTACTGTCGGGCAATTCGTTGTCCTTTGGAAGCTTATTCTTCATTATTTTCAGCACCTTTTCAAATGCCTTGTCAGATACACCATTCTCTGCCTTCCATTGCAGCAATTCCAGTGTGGTACCGAGCTTTGTGTTGTCATCTTCGCAATTTGGGTACAACCCTTTTTTGTGATCCTCTAACATGCGATCGAACTTCAACTTCTCCCTTTGACTTTGGCATTGTCTCTTTGCATCAACAATGACCTAGCGAAGATCATCATCGGGCACATCGTCCGGTTCCTCTAGATCTTCAGCTTCCCCCATTGCAGCATCACCGTATTCAGGGGGCGGATAGTTGTCATCATCATCTTCTTCTTCGTTGTCTTCCATCATAACCCCTCTTTCTCCGTGCTTGGTCCAAACATTATAGTGTGGCATGAAACCCTTCTCAAGCAGGTGGACGTGAAAGGTTTTCGAGTTAGAGTAATCCTTCGTATTCCCACAGATAGTACATGGACAATACATAAAACCATTCTGCTTGTTTGCCTGAGCCACTTCAAGAAAATTATGCAGGCCCTTAATGTACTCGGAGGTGCGTCGGTCACCGTACATCTATTGCTGGTTCATCTGCGTGCATTATATAATTAAGTGTATCAAAAACCATTACAGAACGTCATGAATAGAGAAGTGACCAAATTAATAGAAGTTCATCATCACATTAAAACCAAAGTACAGTAGTGACCAAAATAAATACATAAAGTTCATACATAGTTCTCATTGAACAACATATAGCTCTCTAGAGCATCTAATTAAAACATACATTGAAACTATGTAAAACATTTAAATGCAACAACAAATGCGATCATAACCGCAGCTAAGGTACCAATTGATCCAACGGCATAATGATACCAAGACTCAGTATGAATGGCATATTTTCTAATCGTTCTAATCTTCAAGCGCATTGCATCCATCTTGATCTTGTGATCTTCGACGACATCGGCAACATGCAACTCCAATTCCATCTTCTCCTCCTCAATTCTTTTCAATTTTTTCTTCAAGTAATTGTTTTATTTTTCAACTAAATTTAACCTCTCGACAAGAGGGTCGGTTCGAATTTCCAGTTCACATACCTCCTAGATAAAAACATCTATGTCACGTTGGTCGGCATAATTGTCATAAACACTAAATGAAACAAATAGTTATAAAAGATAATATACCACATCTGAATCATAGACAGGATGAGAGCCGACGGGGGCGGATACCAAAACCATGGCACTATATAATAACAAACAATAATAAAAGTAAGAAAATTATACAAGTATCTATCTAAATCATACAAGTAATATTTTTTTTTCTTTTAGAAAGAAGATAAGAACAAGAGGCTCACCATGGTGGTGCCGGCGACGAGATCGGCGCGGGCGATCGACGGCGGTGAGGACGGGGACGGGACAGGACGGACCGCCAAACCTAGACAAATCTTAAGGAAAATGGAGCTTGGAGGTCGAGCTTGGAGAGGAGAAAGCTTAAGTGTGGCTCGGGCATTTCATCGAACACCCTCATGTGCATAGGAGGTGAGAGCTAGAGCAACACACACCTGCACACGCCGGCCGGCCAAAAAACAGAGTGAGCGGGTAGGGGTGGGGGTATATATAGGCTTATCTTTAGTCCCGGTTGGTGGCTAGAACCGGGACAGAAGACCGACCTTTGGTCCCGGTTCCAGCCACCAACCGGGAGTAAAGGTGCTGGGCCAGGAGCGAGGCCCATTGGTCCCGGTTCATGTCTGGAACCGGGACCAAAAGTGTCAGACGAACCGGGACCAATGGCCCCCGAGGCCCGGCCGGCGCCCTGGCCTCACGAACCGGGACTGGTGCACCCTTTGGTCCCGGTTCGTACGTGAACCGGGATTAATGACCTTATCCTGGCCTCAACCAAAGCCCTGTTTTCTACTAGTGCAAGTGCATTTCTTTTCATGTAATGCTTCCGCAATCTTTTCTTCCATATTGTGTCCGGTGATTCGTTCTGAAGATGCTCAGGAGCTTCAAGTTCATCATTCTTCGTTCTTGTTTTCTTCTCCGGTGGATTCAATTCAAGCTTCGGTGTTCATCATATCCTTTTTCATTCGTTCAATGCATTCCTATGTTGAAAATTCTTATTCAAGCCTATCTTATTTATTCATCTCTCTATTCTATCCGGAGTGGCAAGTTATCTCAAAAGATTCGTGCTAGCGTTCAAATCCTCTTAAGTGTTTCGAGGCTCTCAACCTCATCAAGTTCTTAATTTCTACCGGTGCTATCTCTCTTCCTAAGCAATCATTTCGCCGGTGTTTTCTTTAAGTGGGCTCTTAACCCACAGGTTTTTTCCCAGGATCTTACCTGACTCTTTCAATCTTTTCTGGAGATCTCAAGTTCTTTTCAATTATGACGTAAGAATGAATCTCATAAGTCATATTCCTTCTCCAAGATCGTTTCAAATTAATTTTCATCATTGGCTCAACCTTTCCTTATTCATTGTGCCGGAGTGTCTAAGTAATTCATGATGTTGTTTCTTGTCATCATTATCAGCATTGAAGACCGAAGGAGTGTTTCTCTTAAATCTTTGTCCATTCTCTTGAAGATTCATGGTTTCATCTTGTTGCTACCCTCTCCAATTCTTCGATCATGAGTAATTCCATCCATATCTATCCGGAGCAGTTGAGTGTTGTTTTCATTTCTCGATCCTCCGAAGCCCATCGTTTCAGAAGATTTCTTTGTTCTTAGCTTTTAGCTTTCGTTCTCAAATTCTTCTTAATTGTTGTCTCTTCATTTGTACCTCAATTATTCCGGTGCCTTGTTCAAGTTTCTATTAGGCAAATCTTGATCTCTTCAATCTCATGTATTCCCATTCGTTTCAATTCTCACCGGTGGTTCGTTCAAGACTTCTTCAACTTTGTGCTCATATCTCTCTTCAATCTTATTAAGAAGATTAAGTCGTATGCTAAATCCGTTGCTTGTCATCAATTTAACTTGATGAAGGATAAGCATAACACAATTCTTATTCTTGTTTCATCAAAGTGATTTCAATCCTTCTTCCGGAGTTGTTCATGATATCAAATTCTTGGTTCTAAGTGTTTCATCTCTTCTTTTCCGGAGTTCCAAGTTTTCTTAGGTATCTCATTGTGAAGCTTCATCCAAATCTTCGCAACGTCAAAATCTATCCTTTTCAACCTTCATTTCTTTTGATCATTCTTTCGTATACGGAGGTCCTCATGGTGGTTCTTCAAGTATTTAATTCCTTCTCGAATTGTTCGTCCATATTCTTGTAGGAGTAGCTCAAGTATTCTTTATCTTGCATTTCAAGTGCAATTCATTCTCCCTCATCTTTTGAGATGGTGTTATAGCATTATTTATTCATGAGGAGTCTCGAAGAGAAGTTGTCAAGAATGAGATATGTAAACCCATCATTTGTCTTCCTTGGAGTTATCTTGGATTAGATTTGACCTACAGCTTTTCCTAAGGATTGTTGCCATCATGGTGCTTATCAATGATCCAAGATCTCAATGTATCCTCTCGGCGAAAGAAGTTTTGCATATCTTGTGGCTCCCAATCAATCAATTGTTTGGTTTAGTGGTCGGTTGTCACCTCATAATTTTGAGATGTTTTCCATAAGCCCACAACAGGCTTATCTTTCATTGTTGATTTTCCAACAACTCCATCCAATCCTTCTTGTAATGATGCTTCAAATTCAATTGTGGTACAAGTTGTCATTTTCTTCTCCGTTCTCTTCTCTTCAAGATCTAGTTCCTATTCTTTTGATCCGGAGGCGTTGTGATGTTGCTCTCTTCAACCTATCATCTTGTTTTGTCAAAATCATGTTCTTTACTTGCTTATCCCAATTAACCGGAGTGTTGTGTCCTCTTCCAGTTCTTCGATCTTATCAAAATTTGCTTCTCTTTTCTACCGGAGCGCTGCCCAAATTTGTTTAGAATTCTTGCTTATTCCTCGTGTCATTCTTCATCTCTTTGCAACATTCAAGAATTGTTGGTTTCAATCGTTTGTCAAAGAAGCAACTAAGTTTTACCTTTTTCTTTCTCTTCCACTTCTCATTCTAAGATCTCGGGTCGAGACCTCTTGTAAGTGGAGGAGAGTTGTAACAGCCCGAGACCGACGCTCCAGAAGATTCCCCTTTTATTCCATTGTCGTCGTGTGATTCGCTTGGTTGTCGCATTCATCACCGCATCATTCGCATCATCTGCATAGCATCGACCCTTCGTTGTCATCATTTTTCAAAACTTGCATCCGTTCGTAGTTGCCGGTTCTCTCCGTTCGTGTCGTCAAGCCTTTCGAGAGCAACCACACACGCACGCGCCGCGGCATCTTTAAATATTGTTTTCAAAAGTGTGTATAAAACTTTCTCGGAATGGGTCGAAACTTGGCGAGCGGTCGTATTATATTGTAGGTAGACCGCCTGCCAAATTTCGTCGCAATCAGAGGTCGTTTGATACCCGAACGGTCAACCATAGCAGCGCCGTCATCGGTTAAATTAGTGAACGTTTTTCGGTTTCTAAAAATCTTATTCCGGGCTGCAATTTCCCTCTCTTCTCAGCCCAAGACACTCTACACAGCCCACTAGACCCACCTAGCCTAGTCCCGCGATCGGAGCCGTCCGATCGAGATCGGAAGGTCCGAATTCGGGCAAAAAAAACCCTAACCTAGCCTCCCCTGCTATAAATAGACAACCTAGCCTTCCAGATCGGGCAAACCCTAACCTAGCCACCTCGTTTTCCATGCATGCCCAATCAGCCGCCTCCCTCTGCCTCCTCTCTCCTCCCACTAGCGCCGCGGCCCGCCGGACCCATCCGGGGCCCGCCCGGGCCCGAAGAGCCGCCGCCGCATGCCCGTGCCCCCGAACTGCCCGAGCTCCCGCTCCGACCACGCGCCCTCGCCGGTGCCCGACCGCTGCCCCGACCTCGTCGGCGACCACCTACGCCAGGTCATGCCGCCGGACCTCCTCCTCTCTCGCCCCATCTCTCTTTTCTGCTCCTCTCTCTCTCTCTCACCTCAACTCTCTCTCTCTCTGTTCGTGTAGGAGCGCCGTCACCAGGCCGCCATGGCTGAGCGCGAACCTCCGGCGTGCCGCGGCCCTCCCGTCGCCAGTCGGCCTCCGGATCCGAACCAGAGGGCCCCATCCCCGACCTCCTCCGCCTCCTATCGCCTTGCTCCGGTCGAGCCCCGTCGCCAACCGCCTTGGACAGCGCCGCCGCCGCCTCTGCTCGTCCAAGGGAGACGAGGTGCTTGCTGCTCGTCCCCGCATTGACCGCGGCCAGCGCTTGGGCCAGCGCCCGCAAGGCCCATCTCCAGCGACCCCCCCCCCCCCCCCGGCCGGCCTGCTGCACCAACTGGGCCGAGCCCGCTTGGTGAGCACCCCACCAAAGCCCTTGTCCCTCGCCCGTGCGCAAAATTGCTAAGTGTTGCCAATGACTGTGTAGCCCGGTTTCTGCATATTCGGCCCGTGTCACGTTTTTCCCTATTAGTGATTTTTTTTCAATATCTAGGACATTTAATAAATTACAGAAAAATGCCATGTTCTTAAAATGCCAATAAGTAATTAACCGTGCATCGTATCGAAATAATCTATATATGAAAAATGATTAGAATGTCGTGTAGATTTACAATATCCCACTTTCATCCATGTTTTAAATTTTTGACATGATGTTTTCTTGTATTTTGCATAAATGTTATGAATTGCATTGCGCATAAATATTTAAGCGTGCATCCGAATTAAACAAACCTTTTATGTAAAATGTGTAGATTAATTATATCGCATTTTCATGCATGGAAAAAAGTTTAATGTGATGGTTGCATTTAATTTGCATACATAACTTGCTAAACGGTTTATGTCCTAATCTCGCATAATTGTTGTGTCATTTTTTTCATATATAAAACCCACATATTATATATGTTTTCGGTGTAGAAAAATCCCTGGATTTTATCTGTGCATTTAGTTTTGTCTTTTGAGTAAATTTGTGTGCATGTTATTTTTGCTATGATGCCCTTTTGTTTATTTTGTGTGAATTAATCCATGCATGATATGAAATAATTTTGAACATGAGATATGCCCTTGAACATGTGTGCTAGGCCCTGGTATTTTTGGTTGCTATCGAAATCCATGTGTACCTGTTATTTTCTTGTTGCCAACATGCTATAAAAGGTGGCTGTTTTGAGATGCTAAAATATTTCTAAGTCTGAAATCTGTGTTATTTTGTTGCTGTCTTGCCATGTGGTTTGCTATTGATCTATAACTCCTTTGATGTTGCCACAATGGGATGTATTGTAAAGCATGTTATGCTCTATCATGTTGTGCCAATAGTTTGCATGAATAGGTTTTGCATCATAATTAATTCTGCTGTCCAACATGCCAATCTGTTAAAAACTGCTGCTCTTGTCTACTCTAATTTTCACTGTCTGAGAATCTGGTTTTTTCAGAATGTCATGTTGTGTTGGTGTTTGCCATGAATCTGTGCATAATTTGGTGTTGCCATAATGGGATGAATTGTAGTGCATCATGTCCTCTACCATGTTGTTAAGTTTCATGCCAATATATGACCCGTAGCATATATTTTTACTGCTACCAATATGCCTTCGTGATAAACCTGCTCTGTTAAAAACTGTTATTTTCAAGTCCTAATCTGCCATATTTTCTTGCCATGTTGTGAGCTTCCTATCATGTGATCCATGACTCTTTTGAGTATGATATGTGAAGCTGAAATGAAGTGTGTGTTATGTGCTACTGCCCCATGCTTAGCTTGTGCATTTTAGAATCTTGTAGCTAATGGTTTTCATGTGTGCAATATGCCATGTCGCTTTTTGGGGCAGATTATGCCTATAACTTGTGTTGCTTGTTATTGTTGAACCGTAGCTCCGTTTTGAACATGTTGCACATGAAACTTGCTTAGAATCTCATGTAGTTTCATAATATCTTGTTGCATCCATGATTTGACATGTTTATGGTTGATGTTTGCATGCATTTTGCATTCATGGCATATTCACCTTGTGTTTGTCATATCTTTTAGACCATAGCTCCGTTTCAAACGTTCTATATATGTAAATCGCCTAGAATGACGCGTAGAATATCATTGTGCACTTTATTTCCCTGTTTAATAAATATAAAATGTGATTAGTTCAGATCTGGACCAATTTCGAAATTAACACATGGGGTCGTTTCGGAAATGCTATATGTGGTTTTCGGCCTCATTTAAACTTACCTAGATATCTAGTTTACTTATGCTTCACCTCTTGCCATGTTAACAACATTTAAACTTGCCATGTAAATAAACGGAAGTGAACTAAATAATTGAACGTGGAATTTCGTCAATATGCAACTCGTTGCATATTGAGCTTCACTTAATGTGTAGTATTTGTTTGTTATGCTTTGCCAGGTCTTGCATATTTAAACCGGACATGCATCATATTTGTTTGCGCTTAATGTCATGCATATATTGTGGTGTTATCATGTGTTGATTGTTGTTTCCGGATTGCTTCTTCTCGATAGACTTTCGAAAGCGTTCGAAGTGTGAGGATTCGTTCGACTACGCCCCGTTCGTCTACTTCACGGATTCGTTCTTCTTCCAAGCGGGATCTCAGGCAAGATGATCATTTCCCTGGATACCACTACTATCATTGCCATGCTAGTTGTCTCGTTTCTATCGCTATGTCTCTCTACCTACCAGTTGTTTGTCAAGCCTCCCAAAATGCCATGAAAAGCCTCTAACCTCTCCACGTCCCAGCAAACCATTGTTTGGCTATGTTACCGCTTGCTCAGCCCTTCTTATAGCGTTGCTAGTTGCAGGTGCTAATTGTTTTCCATGTGCCAACATGGATATCCTTTTGATATATCACAATATTATTTCTATTTAATTTAATGCACATATATACTTGGTAAAAGGTGGAAGGCTTGGCCTTTTTCTCGGTATTTTGTTCCACTTTTGCCGCCCTAGTTACTTGTGTACCGGTGTTATGTTCCATATTGAGCGCTCCTAACATGCTCGGGGTTGTTATGGGGACCCCCTTGACTTTTGTTTTGGGATAAAACTCGTCTGGCAAGGCCATACATTGGTACTACATTTGCCTAATCACTAATAAAATGCATAGGGACCCGCCGGCACCCGTGAATAATTAATTAACAACCCGGGCCAGTGCTCCTCATGAGTGTTGGTCCAAACCGAGCGATGTCCGGCGCCCCTTGGTCACCCGGGGTTTCAGCCAACCCGACGTCTAGCTCATCCGGTCATACCCTAAGAACGAGATACGCGGCTCCTCTCGGGTTTTGTCGGTACGCCGGGCGGCCTTGCTGGATTTGTTTTACTTTGGGCTACCTCGAGGTTGAGGTTTTCCAACGGAATTTCCTAGGAGATTATGGGATTCGTGGTCGAGGTTATTCCCGCGGCGTGTGGTTAGTTTGTGATGGATGAGTTGGAGCACCCCTGCAGGGTTAAATCTTTTTGAGAAGCCGTGCTCGCAGTTACGTGGCAACTTGGAAACTTTGTTTAACACCCGATCATAGCAAACTTGAAGTAAACCCAAATAAAATACACCAACTGTGTGTGTAACCGTGACTGTCTCTACTCTTGAGTCCTTAACCGAGAGCGAACACGATGCGGTTATGTTTGATCGTAAGTAGGTGTTCAAGATCACTTAGTGATCATTACTAGTTCACGTCCGTTTATTCGACGATCACCCCCTTTATTCTTGTACTTGTAAGTTAGCCACTCAAATAAATGCTTAGTGCTTGCTGCAGCCTCACCACTTAACCATACCTCACCCATTAAGCTTTGCTAGTCTTGATACCCTTGGAAATGAGATTGCTGAGTCCCTGTGGCTCACAGATTACTACAACAACAGTTGTAGGTACAGGTAATGCGATGATTTGACGTGAGCGCGATGCTTGTTTGATTTGGAGTTCTTCTCTTTCTTCTTCATCGATCTAGGATGGGTTCCAGGCCGGCAGCATGGTATAGCAAGGATGGATGTCATTTTATCGTTTGATTTCGTCCGTAGTCAGACCCTGCCCTTCTGTATGATGATTGTATATGATGTTGTATTGATGTGATCTTGATTTAGCTTGTGGCGAGTGTAAGCCAACTCCATATACTCATCTCTTCTTTACATGTACTTGTAATGATATCCATTCTTGCGAAACGACGAGATGCGCTTCTATCCCTGTCGAGGCCCTCGAGCCAAAATAAAGATAGGATCGCATCTTGGGCGTTACATCACCCTAGACCTACGGGTCCATAGCTAGCAGCTAGATGGATTCTTCTCTCTCTTTTATCTTCAGTACCATGTTCTTCGTGATTCTCGCGGAGATCTATCCGATGTAATCATCTTTTGTCGTGTGTTTGTGGGGATCCGATGAATTGTGGGTTTATGGTCAGATTATTCATTGAAAGTAATTGAGTCTTTTCTGTACTTTATTATGCATGATTTTTATAGCTTAGTAATTCTCTCCGATCTATCTGTTTGGTTTGACCAACTAGATTGATTTATCTTCAGCGGGAGGAGTGGATTGTAGTGGGTTCAATCTTGTGGTGCTCTATATCCCAGTGACAAAAAGAGACAAGACATGTATTGTATTGTTGCCATTAAGGATAAAATGACGGGGTCTGAACATATTGCTTGTCTTACTTTGTCTACATCATGTCATCTTGCTTAATGCGTTACTCTGTTTGTCATGAACTTAATACCATGGATGCAGGCAGGAGTCGGATGATTGATGCAATAATAGTAGTAAATGCAAGATCGTTTCGGTCTAGTTGTCACGGACGTGATGCCTATATACATGATCATTTCCCTAATAATATCATAACTATGCACTTTTCTATCAATTGCCCAACAACAATTTGTCTACCTACCGTATGATATGCTTTCGAGAGAGAAGCCTCTAGTGGCAATGGTGCTCGACCTCAGCAGCAGTTGCCTGACCATCCGAAGGTCCAACACGTCGAGACCGTCGGTCGCCTCCTGGAAAATGATGGCGTTCGGACATGGCGGCATCGTCATCTCCTTGTGCCATCGTGCTCCGCGTGCATGCCTAGCTCCTTCGTCACGACCTCCTCGGCCATCCAGTCCCCTCGAGACTCATCTTCTTCGTTCCACCTCGGTCGGGAATACCTTCGTCAACATCCTACTCCTCTACCTTTGGCAACATTCTACTCCTTTGCTCGACCTTGCAACGATATGAGAGCGATGATGAGCTGGCCGGAGATAGAGAGTGGGTGAGATGGGGGAAACGAGAGGATAAGGCAGGGACGCGCTCCACATGAAGAAGAGAGGCAAAGCGATCGTTTGTGTGTGGCCAGTTGGTAGTATTTTTCTAATGGACAACCCAGCCAGCGCCAAGGTTCGTGCAAATGATATAATGGCAGTGACATCGTTCGATATCTTACCTACTAATAAAGCAAGGTGATATTCTTGGTTTCGTCCCCCTTACATGATTTTATATTTAATAAAATATACACGTGAGGTGGTACAAATTTGGAAACCGCATCAAACGTGTATGTATCCTGCCTGGTTCCGTCACGTGGCCCGTAATAGGTGAAGATTCCTGATCTAACCAATTACGTCTCCTGCTCAAGATCGATATAAAATCCAGCCCCTCGCAACTTGGTCTAGCACAACACGTGATATACACCGGCTGAAAGCACAACATGCTCCCTTGGTGGTTTTGATAATTCTTGACAACATACATTGTCTCTTGGACTAATACTTTTACCTAGTGCATTTCAGATAAAGTCCACAGAGAGGGCTGGCAAAAGCATTGTGGAGATTGTGGAGATACCCCAAGATGCAAGGAAATGGATTGGCAAAGCTTCAATCAAGAGGACTCTACATTTTACTTTGTGAGAAATCACTTTGAGTCCATAGGAAAGCCAATACTATTAAAAGGGGGTAAGGTATTGTTGGTGAACAAAATGCTCATACGTGCACAAGTGATAGTCACCAAAAACACCCACAAGCTCTTCCACAAAAGTCTGTCCAAAGTCTGTCCAAAGTCAAATATCCAAAATCTCACCCTATCCAATCCCAATATCTACATGCTAAGATTCAGGGGGAGAGGATGATCTACTATTTTCATATCTAAGGGGAGAAAAGTTCTAAATGATCTTGGAGACATATCAATCTTAAGAAATACTATCTTCTATATGTTCTCCATATCTTGGTACTTTTGAGTTCTATTTCCTTGTTTATTAGTAGAATACTCTTGTGTTTCCTAACATTGTTTTCTCAAGTGTGTTTGTACTACTAGAATGCTCAAGAACTCAAGGTAAGTATATGCATCATATCCTTGATCAAGATGATCTCTTGCTTCTTGCACATATTGTTTGCAAGAGTGAAGTCTTGAACAACGATACATCTCATTCATATACATTTGATGCATATAGCCAAGATACACATGACTCCTTATATCCCTTCTACTATATGTGTGTCCATGCATTCCAAACCAACTATCCTTTAAAGGGATTGCACACATTTAGGGGGAGCAAGTCTAAGTCATGTGTCTCTCAAAGTCTTCATTATATCCATGCATATCTTTGTTTGAAGCTTTGATTGTATGTTGTCATCAATTACCAAAAAGGGGGAGATTGAAAGCACAACATGCTCCCTTGGTGGTTTTGATAATTCATAACAACATACATTGTCTCTTGGACTAATACTTTTACCTAGTGCATTTCAGATAAATTCCACAGAGAGGGCTGGCAAAAGCATTATGGAGATTGTGGAGATACCCCAAGATGCAAGGAAATGGATTGGCAAAGCTTCAATCAAGAGGACTCTACATTTTACTTTGTGGGAAATCACTTTGAGTCCATAGAAAAGCCAATACTATTAAAAGGGGGTAAGGTATTGTTGGTGAACAAAATGCTCATACGTGCACAAGTGATAGTCACCAAAAACACCCACAAGCTCTTCCACAAAAGTCTGTCCAAAGTCAAATATCCAAAATCGGTGGAACCAACACTTTCCACTCGGTGCCACCGATTCCCACACTCAGACAGACCTAAGCCAAACCCTAGCCTTTTGGTGCAACCGATTCTGCTTTGGTGCCACCGAGTTTAGGTTGCCAACTTTCTGTTACACAAATTGACAATATCGGTCCCACCGAGATTGTTGGATCGGCGTCACCGAGATTGGGCAATCTGACCGTTGGTCACCTTATCGGTGCAACCGAGTTTCTTATATCGGTCTCATCGAGATTCAAAAGTTGCCACCTTTTGGTCACTTCGGTACCACCGAGATTAACACATCGGTGTCACCGAGTTGGTCATCTTGTGTGTAACGGTTGGATTTTTGGGGATGCCTATATATACCCCTTCACCACCACCCACTCGAAAGAGAAGCACTCAGAACTATTCCATACTTGCCCCATCCAGTTTTCTGAGAGAGAGCCACCTACCCTTGTGTTGAGGTCAAGATCATCCACTCCAACCATATGGATCTTGATTTCTAGCCTCCCCAAGTTGCTTTCCACAAATCCCATCTCTTCCACCAAGCCAAATCTGTGAGAGAGTGATTGTGTGTTGAGGAGTCTATCATCTTGAAGCACAAGAGCAAGGAGTTCATCATCATTGCCGAGCCTATTACCTTTTGGAGGGTGGTGCCTCCTAGATTGGTTAGGTGTCGCTTGGGAGCCTCCTACTTCGTGTTGTGGAGTTGAACCAAGAAGTTTGTAAGGGCAAGGAGATCGCCTACTTCGTGAAGATCTACCCATAGTGAGGCTAGTCCTTCGTGGACGGAAGCCGTTATGGAATAGTCAAGGTTGCTACTTCGTGGACCCTTATGGGTGGAGACCTCCGTGGACTCTCGCGACCGTTACCCTCCGTGGGTTGAAGACTCCATAAACGTGGACGTACGATAGCACCACCTATCGGAACCACGGGAAAAATCTTTGCGTCTCCAATTGCGTGTGATCTACCTATCTCTACTCTTTACTTCATGTGCAATGTCTTTACTTTCCGCTGCCATATTTGTTGACATGCATGTGTAGGGCTGTTAGACTTGCTAGACTTGCTAAAACTGTTAAAATCTGCCAACCAATTAACTTGGGAAAAGGTTAGGTTTTAATTTCCTGCTAGTAGTCTATTCACCCCCCCTCTAGACACTCTTCTAGTGATCCCTCACCGGCGCTTGCATGGACGCCGAATAGCCGTCATAATCTGATCGACGAAGTTGGCCACGACGGGCGACTTGTCGAGAGGGAGAGGTCCGAGATCGCCGTGTCACGAGATTATGCAACCCGCGCGAAGAGGCCGCACAGATCGTGGGCTGCGTCAGCGGCGACGGCTACCTATGGCACGACCGCCCAAGTAGCCGCCATGATCCGAGCGACGAAATTGGCCACGATGGGCGACTCGCGGAGAAGGAGAAGTACGAGATCGCCATGTCACGAGGTGTTGCAACCCGCATGACGAGGCCGCACAGATCATGGGCTGCCACAGCGGCGATGGCTGCCTATAGCACGGGCGGCGGTTCCAGGGGCGTGCAGTGACCGCTCCCCTCTCTCTTCATGTGTACCTACTTCGTTGAGGAAGATGACTGGCCCGAGCGAAGGCGCTGAATCATTGTGTATATCCTGATTAGCAACAAGCCAACAAAAGAACGGCCACCTGCTACTCGAGCTCGTCCCCTGCCTGTTCGCCCCTCCACCAAGGGGTAATCAATCACTCAAAACTCACAGGTATGTGTTATATTCTCATATATCCTATGCATGCGTGCGTAGTGGGTGAGGAGCTGCCCTTTTCTGACTTTTGCATGACAAGTTCTGCAGCTGCATATGATTTCTTCCGGACATCAGCATGGATGTTCAGGTATGGATTTCTTCCTGGCCATCCACTCTCAGGCCAATATATATGCATGCAGAGAACAATTATATTGAGATGTGTGTGTGTGTGTGTGTGTGTGTGTGTGTCTTATCATATTCTACCACTACATTGGACGAGGATGAGACGATTGGTCTGAATTCTTGAAACCATATTAATCACCAGACAAGAGAAGCTATCCAGATAACTTCCATGTCTGATCTGCTTGGAATATATATATGAAGTATGTGTATTTTCTGTCCTATGAACATACGTTTTCTGAATCAAATATTTATCACTGCATTTTCAGCCCATGCATGTGAATGCTTAGGAAGACACAACATACATAGTTCAATTTTGTTGTTGTTCAATTCTATTTAGAGAAGCAGACCGACACATAAATTCAATTTTTTTTACTGAGAATGCTTTTCATTAATTTTTCTCCTTGATAATTTATTTTCCCCTTGGCATCCATCCACTGATGGACTCCGATAAATTGATCTTGGCTACCAATCTGTCTGATGTAATCGATGAAGGACATGGCAATTTGCAGGAGCCAACACACTGTGTGAACGGTCAGCAAAACCGTATATTTTCAAATATTTCTTCTTTTGCTCGACTGTTGCTCAGTGAATCATCAGTTTTGTTTCAATATGGTTACAACCAGCCCTTAGTGTAGAAGATAGCTGGATTGTTGAAAAAGATTGTTGGTCTGCAATTCACTTTTGGACATGAGAACATCCGTGTGAGCATCTTCATCCTGCTTTCTTTTATCAGCTCACAACGCATGGTTTGTGTTTGCCTGATTACTCAAATTGCGGCCATGCGTTACATTAGGATTAAACAAATGACAAAAAGGTAAATACTTAGAGTTCGACTCTACTATGAATTTTTAAGCTCTCACTACCAATGTGATAAAATTGTATTGTATTCAGTATGATGCCCGTGGTTCATATTCATATATTTCTAATTACATGGATAAAAATAGAGCCACCTTCTGAACCATGTTGTTCTTTTCTAAAGAATACTTTTATTGTTTTTCTTCTTTCCACCACTACTCTGAATATTTTGATGTACTAAATAATACGTGTCTCAATTCCAAACTTTCTATCTCAGTGGTAACAGCTAATCAAAGTTTTGGTAGCTTAATAATAAATTTATATTATTTTTCAATTTAACCAAAAATTTGCTAGCATAGGGGCATGGGAAATTTGGCTTGGTCAGTATAACAATTTTGTAGGTAGGTATTTTAGACGTGTTCTGCTCTGTTAGGAGGGTGTGGGGATAAACAAAATCGTTGGGAGGCAGATGAGGGGATTGTGAAAGCAGCGTACCAGAGTGTGATAATAAGGCTCATAGTCTGAGATGGATCGTGTTCGTCGTGAATAGATGGACAACATGACCACGATGACGAAGAGAGTGGTAACCCAGATGGGTCGCCTGGAATGTGTGAGGATTTTTTTTTCAGTTGTAACGCACGGGCATATGTACTAGTGACACATAAAAAATCTAAGAACCCAATTTTGTTGCGAAGTACTAGGATCCCCGCAACGCAACCCCCACCCGTGAAAATTATGTGACAGAAAAGCCTGTCACTGCCGTCCGGGCCCGCTCCTCAGCAACCGTGCGTCCGCGCCTACGTTACCTTCCTCTCTCCGCAGCGCACGCGGCCTCCAGAAGCTTCCGCCCTCCTCCTCCTCCTCGGCCGCCACCGACCCAACGCGTCCATATATCCTTCCCTTCCCTTCCCTGCCCTGCCCTACCGACGTGGAGAAGAGGAGAAGAAGGCGTACTCGGGCGGATCGGGTCGACAGGGATCGGAGATGGATTTCGAGCTGCGGAGCGCGCGGGAGAAGCTGGGGAGGGAGCAGCGGGAGCGGATGCAGCGCGCTAAGGCCAAGGCCGACCGCGAGCGCCGCGCCAAGGCCGAGGCCGCGCGCCGCCGCGACGCGCTCGAGGCCTCAAACAGGGAGCGCCGCCTCGACGCCGCCCGCGCGCAGGAAGAGGTAACACCCCTACCCACCCTGCACACCTAACCCTCGTCTCATCCATCTCGTATGCTCATGACTGCTGTCTTCGTCTTCGGTGGTCGATCTTGATTACAAGTTTAATTTTGTCCTTCGGCAAATGATCATAGATGCTCCTCTCGAATTTGACCCCTAAACCCAGAAAGGAAACCCTCGATTTGATCCCCGGTTTTGTTCCAATAACCCAGATATCTACCCACGTTCCAACCAGACATGGATTGTTCAATCGTGTATGTTTCCCTTCTCTCTTTAGAAACGATGGTGTTGACTCCCAACCACTTCGTTAATCCTTTGGGGCCTTGTCGCCGATATGTTTTGATTTTGCATTGTCCAATTATACTTCTTGGTGTTCATGATAAGATACTATTTCTCTTAAGTTTCTATACTCTTACCTTATGATGATGTTCCACTGGGTGCTGATGATGAACTTCTTTCTATCTAGGCTGACCAGAAAATGGAAGAGTTGATGCAACTAGGAAAGGGGATCTCTTTTTCACACATGTTTGAAGCACTGCCATATGAAGGCCCAGGGGATAAGATTAAGCTGCCACCATCTGCCTTCAAGGATTTGTCTGATCAAGGAACGCTTGACAAAGGTCCCATGTACTTCAGGCTGTCCAAGGTTAGGGACAGAGTTCCAGGTGCCTCTCCAGATCAAGACGCCAAGGAGGCAACCTGCTGTGGCGTTCTTGAATTCACCGCAAGGGAAGGCTCTGCGCAACTCCCACCACATGTTTGGAACAATTTGTTTCAGAGTGACATCCCAGATGTTCCTTTGATTCAGGTGAGGTATGCAAGTTTGCCCAAAGGGACATATGCGAAACTTAAGCCGGAAGGGGTAGGATTCTCAGATCTCCCTAACCATAGAGCTGTCCTTGAAACGGCACTGCGCAATCACGCAACGCTATCTGAAAATGACGTTGTCATGGTGAACTACGGAGAACTGCAGTATAAGTTGAAGGTTCTTGAGTTGAAGCCTGCATCAAGTGTTTCTGTGCTGGAGACGGATGTTGAAGTTGACATTGAGGGACCAGATTCAGTTTTCGACAATGAAGAAAATCAACATGTGCTTGTGCCGCTTGAGACTGGGAAGGTTGAATCTGGAGCTGTCGAAGAAGGGAAGTTCAGGTACTACAAATTTTCTGTTGAAGAAGGTATGGCTCAGAAACTTGCGTCTGGCTGTGCAAATATTGAGGTTAAGATAGAGTCTGATACAAGTGGCGGTGACACTGATATTTATGTTTCAAGGCATCCTTTAGTATTCCCAACTCAGCACCGTCATGAATGGTCTTCTCATGAGATTGGATCTAAGGTTCTTATACTCAAACCAAGGGATGCTACTTTGGTCAGTGGCCTTTACAGTGTTGGTGTTTACGGTTTCAAGGGCATAGCAAAGTTCCAACTTTCTGTAGCCATCAAGGATGTTATCAATAGCCAAAGGATTGGTGAGCAGGGTAGTGTGTCATCAAGCATCGATGGTGACTCAGTGGTCTGTAAGAACTGCAGACGTCATATATCTAGCAGGACCTCAGTACTTCATGAGGCATACTGTGTCAGGCACAACGTTATTTGCATGCATGATGGATGTGGAGTTGTTCTTCGTAACGAAGAAGCAGCAGATCATGTGCACTGCAGTAAGTGTGGACAAACTTTCCAGCAGAGAGAAATAGAGAAGCACATGAAAGTCTTCCATGAGCCGCTGAACTGCCCCTGCGGGGTAGTTCTAGAAAAGGAAGAAATGGTATGCCTTGACTTATCCTATTTATTATCTTCAGCTCTTACAACAGATGAACTTTTCAGCTCTTGTAGTTCTATCAAAGATTCTTACTGCACACATATTCTAGTATATGATAATGTTATTTCCATCTTACATTTTCAACACCAGTCTATTTTCAGCAGTCAATTTGTATTGTTGATATATTCTTCACTCATTTTGTATGGCAAAGACTAGCAAATGACTAATCTTCTTTGTTCTTTAATATCAGGTCCAACACCAATCCTCAACCTGCCCATTTCGCTTGATCGTTTGTCGTTTTTGTGGCGACACAGTTCAAGCTGGTGGACAGCCGCTGGATGTTCGAGATCGGCTTCGAAATATGTGCGAACATGAGAGTGTCTGTGGATCCAGGACTGCACCATGCGACTCTTGTGGGCGGTCGGTCATGTTGAAGGAAATGGACATTCACGCAATTGCTGTCCATCAAAAGAGCTGATTTTTATAACTCTACAGACCTCTGTACTGCATATATGTGGGTATTCGTTAAATCTCCCATTATTTGCTAGTCCATAGAAAACAGTGGCGTGGTGGTGTCTATTATCTGTTTGTATTTTCCTTCTATATACATATTATTTATAATCTACTTGGACTTGAACAGCATTTTCCATAACTTTCTTCCCAGGAATAAATATCCGCAAATTTGTGTAGCAACTTCATACACAGGGAGTGCAGTGATATGGGTCGTACCGCTATATGGTAGCACCATCCGGCTCGTTCGTTTGCACCGATCGTGTGGATGTCATGCGGGCGTGCCGTAGAAAATGTGCAAATTCGTGGGCCAGGTAGGGAACCATGGTACGGTACGAAATACGTACGCTGGCCGTGTGCTGGCACGGGGCGCGCAAATTCGTGGTCCAGGTAGGGAACCATGGTACGGTCCGAAATACGTATGCTGGCACGGGACGTGCAAATTCGTGGGCCTGGTACGGTACGAAATACGTACGCGGGCATAGGGGCGTGCAAATTCATGGGCTAGGTAGGAACCATGGTACGGGTCAAACTCAGAGATGTTTTTTTATCTTTTCAGTTTTATCATGTCGGTTTTTATGTGACTTGTACTTTGATCTTTATGATATGAATGAGACACATATTACCAAGCAAAAAAAAAAAACCATAGTACGGTACGAAATACGTATGCTGGCCGTGTGCTGACACGGGGCGTGACAGAGTAGGACCAACGGTACATGTTTGTTATTTTCCAGTAACCGCTGTCCCCCCCCTTTTTTTTTCTTTTTTCAACCAGCGCTAGATTTTACGAGTGCTTTTGCATGGGGTGGGTCGCTGTGTTGGGTACGTAGAACCAGCCCGAACCGGTGTGTTTGTAGAAAAAACCCGTTTTCACGGTGATTTGGGGTTTTTGCTTAATGTTGCTTGTCCTTCGTGTTAGCTTGTTCTGGAGGACGGGCCCGAAGAAAAAGACAATGGAAAAAAATAAAGGGGAGCAGGGCCGGCCTAGAGAAATCAACGATGACGCTTGGCTTGGCGGGGACGGCCAACTGTAAACCAGTGAACTCCGAAACTGCAGGCTAGGAGAAGCTGAAGACGGTGGTTGTGGCAGCGAGAGTGCTCTGAACGCATCCAACACAGCAGGATACGTCTCTTGTCACTCGAAGAAAGGACACTGACGAGACTGGAATTAAAACAAGAATAAGTCAAAGAACAACATCGGTGGAAGAACCAGATCTGAGATTGGGATTTGGGCACTCACACTCCAAAGGATACACCGGTAGTATTGATTGCCTGACCTCTTCCCGCCGGACGCGATGTCGCTAATCACTTCTCCGCCACACCTGGGACATGGGATGAGCAGGAGTTGCTGCGTGGTCGGGATCGGCGGAGCGGATGAGGAAGAAGCAAACATGGCCGCGAAGAACTACTATGTGGGATGGAGATCGACACGGGAGGGGATAAGGATTCCAATACGTACACGGGGGCGAATTAGTTCACCTTGAGCCTGGACCATGGTGGAGTCAGAGTCCCAGTTACTGCACACCACGGTCCTAGCAAATTGTCCAGACGGGTAGGGGACCAATTTGGTCGGGCCTCATAAATGACAAGAGACTAACACGATTGACACTGTGCATAAATGAGTGGGCTAGTTGAATACAAGGACATATACATGCGTGGATGCACATCTCGAGAAGGACCAACAGCTGAGACAGTACTATCATATGGTAGTATGACCCATATTGAATTTCTCATACACAGGGGTGACTTTTGTGGCAAATAGGCGGCTACCAATGTACTCCCTCCGATCGAAAATTAGTGTCGTGGTTTTCGTTCAATACCACAACTAGTCGAGAAATGAAAATGTGGGGATGTGTCAGCATTCCAGTTAGAGCAACTCTAGTAATAACCATATGTATGATGACTTTAGGCTGGTCTAGCGGAGTTGTTATCTTGTTTCATTGTCATACTTTTCCGGTCTAGCAGACTTGTTATCCTTTCCAATGGGAAAATCGTCCTTTCAACCGATTGATTTCCATGCCCGCGTCCGCCACCTCTCCCACACGACGCGTGTCCTGTGTGGGGCCGTTAACCACTATCTCTAGCGAGCGGTTTCTTTTCCTCCTCCTCCTCCCTCCCTCCCTCCCTCCCTCCCTCCCTCCCTCTCTCTCTCTCTCTCTCTCTCCTAACGGACGGGGGTCGGGCCGCGGTTGCCGGTGTGCTCGACGCGTGTTGAGAAGCCATGAGCCCCTGCAAGCAGGATGGCGTTCGTCGGATGCCTCCACCACCATCGACCGCTGCGAGGCGCCTGAGCTCGGCACGACCGCTGTCAACCTCCATCATGTTGTTCCCAACCATCATCGATCACCTCCCCTGCTGCAATTGCAACGACGGAGTTGCAAAGGGTGACGACGAAGGCAACGTTGCTGCTCAACATCATCTTCACTGCAAAAACAAAACCTTCAACATTACCTATGTTGCGAAAGTTTCTTCAATCAAGTATGTTGCAAAAAGGTGAAGACGAAAAAAATCTACAACGGAAAAAATACTGCAACATTACTTACGATGCATATGTTTCTGTAACAATTCCTCTGTTGCAAAATTTTCTTCCGTGAGATGAAGAAAACAACCACAACAGGACCTCTGTTGCAAAAATTTCTTCCGTGAGATGAAGAAAACAACCAAGACAAGAAGAATGAAGATAGGAGGTGACCTGGAGCATCCTATGGCCATCCCCATGGACATGCCATCAACACCCCAAGCGCCAAGCGGACCAATGACGAGGGCCCATGCATGTGCCGTTGAAATCGAGGTTACATCTTTTCTCTTCGAGCTTCCTTTGAATTCACATGAGAAATGGCTTCTCCCTCAAGCAGAGACTTTTGCATGCTTAGGTATCAAGGAGAAGACCATGGAGGAGCAAGGAAGGATCATGAAGTCCACATAGAGCCACAAGAGCAAGGAGATTAAAGAGAAGTCCCAAGACACGGGAACCGGAGGCCCTCTGGACACTCCGGGCGCCCAGACAAATGGACCGTGGGTACCCCCAAACCTTCCTTGGTCTTTAAATATCCATCTCCTAGCTCGGGATTAGGGTTAGCAAAGTATCTTAGATCATTTAGAGAGCTTTACTCCTTGTACCTCCACCTTGTGGATCAAGTCCTCTTAAGGGAGAGGGATCCCCATCATAGGACCATTAAGGTCTCCCAAGGGAGAAGGATCTACCTACATCATCAAGACCTCATCTCTTTGGATTTGAGAAAAACCTTTACCTTGTGCTATTTCCCCTTGATTATTCACGTTATACTTGTGGATCTCATATATGTTATTCTAGAGGATGTGTGATTTTGGTTTTGTTTGAGTGTTTGCTCTGGATTTTCCTATTTCCCACTTCCAAGTGTGAAGAAGATCTGCATCTAGGGTTTCACCCTACATCATCTTGGATCAGAGCATAGGTTGGTTCACATCTTGGAATTCCTCCCCCCCACTTTCTAGCCTAATTTTGTTGTTTTTTTGTCCCAATTCAAAAATCCCCATAAAAATAGCCATGCCATTTTTTTGCATTTAATTGGCCCTTGTGAGGTTTCATTGATTTTGATCCATGGATTTGTTGTTGACAAGTAAATCTAGATTCCCCACCACGCAATCCACCCAATTTTTCTTCTTACCCACCAATCTTTCACCTAGAAATCGAGTTCTTCCGCCCAAAATCAAGATTGAATTTCACCCCGAAACCACACCTTTTCAGCCGACCCTGGGTAACGAACCTCTTTTCCCCGGGCACCCGGACCCCCGAGAAAATTTTCCAGAAAGTTTCTGGCCACCCCAGGTGCACGGACCCCTTGCACCCCGGGTGCCCGCCCCCCCCAGAATCCGCCTCGGCTGAATTCTTGTTTCGACCATAACTAATTCATTCGGAGTCCGATTTTCATGTTATTTAGCTCGTTTTGTATCTATTGACATACACCATCCAATTAAATTAGTTGCACCATCATTTGACTCCATAATTTTTTTCACACCAAAACCATCCAGCCTTCCGCATTTGACCCATTTTCCTTTGAGATTTTGAGTTGCGGTTTCCGTTTCCTAAGGTGTTCCGGCTAATTAGGAATGGTTTAACATCATCAACACCTCCACTCATCATCGCCATGGACTCGTCATCAACGACCACTCCATCCTTGACAAAACTACCGTAAGCAAGGATGGTAACTTCAATGACATCGCTTCATATTTCTTTGCCATTGCATTGTTAACCCCGAGCATCTTGCATTACATGCCCATTGAGACTAGCCATTTGAGTATTGTTGGGCCACATAACTTATGCACCTTAGAGATAGATACTCATATTGCTTCAACTGCGTTCATATATCTTGATATCATCCATCGTGTCCTAAGTAAACCCCGTGCATACATAATTGCCATCTTGGATCAAGCATCACGCATAGTGGAAAAAAAATATCGAAAAAGGAGAGAAAACGCTTTAAAAAAAGAAAAGGAAACAAGATCTTGTAAGCAATAGCAATAGCACCGAGCCACATTGCATCTCATATTGCGAAAAATTGATCATCTTGGAGCATCTTCGTGTGAGCTTACTCATAGAGCATACATACAAAGCATAATTGGGATAGAAGACGATACATTTCCTCTTTTAGGTTGGTGCACAAGTGCGTATCTGGCCTATTGCAGCAATCGAGCTAGTGTCTTTCTAGTATTCGTGCAACAAGAGATTTTCGTTGGTCACACGTTTTGTGCTCACATTTTGGTTGCATGAATCCCACATATTTTTCGTGTGTGCGTTTCATGTGATATGTTCGAGCTATTGATCTATTTATCTTAATTGCAATTTATGAATCTTTTTCAACATTATCGATATCTTGAGTAACACTTGCTTGAATTTTGTGCCTATTGTCCTAACCAAACCCCTCGAGAAGCCTTTACTTTTGTAGCTGTGAGAAACAAATCTGGTACCTATTCTCCTATTATAGCATTACATTGAATGATACTCGATACATCATCAATCTTGGGAAAAGGTAACTTTGGTATTGTTCTCTCATTTCCTACTCACCTCTACTTGGGTTGTCATGGATAGGCCAAGCACATCAAACCCGCTCTTCGACGAGCAAGAAGACACAAGCAACTACGCCCAAGTTTCATCCTTTGGCGTTCAACGAGCTTTGCATCCAGAAAATGAAGCCTTGGGTGAACACATCAAACAACTCGCGATCGACTTGTGTCAGTCCAAAGCAAGGAAAAGGGACTATCTCGATGCCAAGTTGGAGACACATATGGCTCACCTACAACATATGTTGGCCAACTACAAGTTTTCTTCCACTTTGTCATCTTCACGGCGGCGACACTCAAGTAGCAAATCTTCAGAGCGCCCATCCGATGGGTTGCAATACCACCATCATGATCGTGACCGACGTTGTCGTGAAGAGCAAGATGCTTTTAAGTGAAAAGTGCGCTAGGACGTGGAGTGCCATCGACTACAAGATCAAGTCCGATAACGTCCACTACAAGAAGAAGCTTTGGCGCCAACGTCAAGGCAATTAACTATGATCAAGGGTGACTCTTCCATCTTTGGAAGTGCCCCAAGGAAGATGGCCAATCATGGGATGTTCCCGTCGATCATGAAGGCGACCGATGAGGTGTCACATCACGTGGCCTTCATCCAAGGAGACGGTAACAAGCTGGCCAAGCATGGGACTTTCCCATCGACCAAGCCGGTGAGCGAGGAATTCTTTGTCAACTTGAAGTCGACGCCCATATGGGACTCATTCTTGGAGTCGAGCACCAAGGACGATCTTTGGATTTTCCCTTCGGTCTTGGAGGAGAGCAATGATTCGACACACCATACAACACTCATCTTTGGAGGCGTATGGATGAGGAGGTTGAGCATGGGACCATCGCTTCAGCCAAGGCGGTGAAAGGAGTTGTGTATAGAGATGTTTGCACCAACATCACTCCGACATAAATACATGAGGAGATACCCCAATTCCCATGTGAGGAGATCCACCATCACATGAGTGAGATGAGTGACTCCACCACATGTCACATTGAGTCCATTTCCTATGAGAGGATGAGTGTGAACACCACTAGCCCCACACAGACCTGGCCAAACGGGCCGGCCCGGCACGGCACGGCCAGACCCAAACATAATCGTGCCTGGCATGACCCGGCCCGCCATGGCACGATTATTAGCCAGGCCGTGCCGTGCCGGCCCACGTGCTGACCCCTCCAGCCCAGGCACGGCCAGGGAGCTATACGGGCCGGCCCGTCGGCCCGCTAGGCCCGCTGGCCTGTTAGACTATTAGCCTTTTAGGCTGATTTTTGGGCCGATTCTGGCCTGCTGGGCTATATTGTATGTCTTATATATAAAAAAATCTAAATAAATAATAAAAAAACTAAACGGTCTGTGCCGTGCCGTGCCCAGCCTTCAGGCCGAGGCATGGCCCAGGGCGGGCCGCGTGCCTGGCACGACCCGATTAAAGCGTGCCGGGCCTGGCCCGTAGCGTGCCGGGCCGCCGTGCTTCTGGACCGGCCCAAAAAGCACGGCCCATTTGGCCAGCTATAGCCCCACATATGAAAACATGCCAAACATCCTATGTGAGGTTAGTGTAACACCCCTGGTTATCAGCTACAGTAATCCATGTAATTAAGCTATAGTAACCTCTGAGGTTAAGCTAATGCTTTTGCTAAACAGTGCTTGATCAATCTTGGAATCATATCTCCTTTCAAATTCCTTTTGATATTCAAAATTCAATTAATAAGTGGATTAAATATTTTGGCAAACATGAAAACTAAAATCATGGTTGGGTTGCAAATATTCAGTAAGTAATTATCAAATTGGAACCAACATCATTTGAAGTATTTAAGTGCCTTAAAATAATGAAAACACAGGCCAAACAAGAATTCAAGGCTCCTTTTAATTATGGAAAATGTCAAACATTTTCAAATGCTTCCCAAACTTTTTGTGGCAGAGCCTAATATTGTCACATAATTATTTGACCAAGTTTCATAATTTACAAGAAGTCAAATAGTGTTAAAATAATTACAAAATAGTACAAATAAATCAAAACAGAAACAAAAAGGAAAAGAAAAGCCCCCTGCCCTGGGATTAGGCTACAGTGGCAGGTCCAGGCCGGCCCAGCCCAGCTCCACCCCGGTCGTCCCCTACCTCGCTACAGTGGGGCGACCGAGGCGCGCACGTCGCCGTCGAACCACCTCGCCGCCCCGCCGGTACAACGCTGAGGGGGTGGATAAGACCACCCCAGCCAATCCATCTCTCTCCCCGTGAACCCTAACCCTAACTGCCCCCTCTCCCTCGCTCGCTCTCGCCTCTGCATTACGCAGCCGTAGAGCCGCCATGGCCATGCTCCGTCGAAGCTCGCGGCCACCTGCACCCTCGCGCCTCCTCATTGTGTCCTGGAGCTTGGTGGGCCTCTCCTTCGTCTACCTTGCGCACCGAATCGAGCTGGGGCTCACTGCACCGTCATCCCCGAGCCCTTCCTCCTTCTCGATCCCGGCGGACGCCTTCGGTTGATCCACTCGAGTCCGACCTCCTCACGCCTCCCCGAGCCCTCCAACGTGCCCACTGTGAGCTTACGCATCGATCCCCCTCTTTGTTTTACTCTGTTGGTCGCCCGATTCCTGTGTTCGCGCTAGGCTGAGTTCGTCTCCGCCGCACCTTGTTGCCATCACAGCCATTGCTCACATCCGTCAATGCCGCGCACACCAACGAGTTCGTGGCCCTGCTAGGAAGCCGACACGCCATTTTGTTTGGTCTAATTCGCGCACAATCGCCATGCACGCGCTGCCACCGAGCGCCGCTGTTGGGGATGTACCCCACGGGTATGACTCGCCTAAATTATGACCCGGATACTAGTAAGGCGACCCATAGAGAAGATGCTCACAAAAAGTGCAAGGCCCAGTAGGAGGCTCGTCTGAAAGGCTGGCTCAATGATGTCGTCTGAGTAACCGGCTTAAAACATGAAGGCTAAGGGGTTCTCTTTTCCTTGAGGAGCAAGGGAAGGAGGAATTAGATTAGGTCACGAGTTGAGTTTCGCCCCGGACTCTGTTGTAAATTCCAGGCCTCCACCTATATATAAAGGGGAGCCCTTGAGTCAGAAAGATCAAGTAAGAAAGAAGCAACCCCTCATGAGCTAGGTTAGCGATCCCGCATCCTTGTAATCGAGATCATCATCAATATACACAACGCATGACGTAGGCTATTACCTCCATCGGAGGGGCCGAACCTAGGTAAACTCTTCTCTCTTTCCCGATCAACCCCTTTGAGTCGCTACCTAGCGGTGATGTTCTCACACGTAAGTTATCCTATGAGAACATCTATCGTGACAAAACCACAACAGTTGGCGCCCACCGTGGGGCCCTCGCCCGGTGGAGTTGAGTTCTCAAAGGGAGCTCTTCCAGGGTTCGGGAGATTCGCGGTTGGTCAGATGACCAAGAGTCGCCGCGGCAAGCTCTACATCGACGATTTAGGATGGGGCCCCGAGGCCGGCTCAATTGAGTATGGGTACCGGGTCCCCTTCGGCAAGATCCACATCTTCATCGGCAAAATTGGCGTGTCGGTACCCGAGTCGGGCATCTGCACCAACATCGTCGAGCCGGCTCGGCGCGCCCAACCCGACAGGTGTCAAACTGGCCGGCGTCACATCTTCGTCGGTTTCACCCAGGGAGTCAGCCTTTCGGATGAGCCGGCAGGCAACAGGGACACCCCGATCAACTCTGATGGTGAGTATTCCATGGGAGATACTGAATCGATCTGTCCCCTTTATGATGGTGGACTTGGGGGCTCCTCGGAAGCTGAAGCTCCTATAGAAACCCATGAGCCGCCTCGCCAGGTTACTGTCTACATGGCGGGAACTGCAGCAGCTCAAGACCCGTCATCAGCAGGTGCAGCAGACGGCTCTGGCGGATCAGGCAAAACACCGGCTCAAGCCTTGATAGATCTAATGGCTAAGATGGCAAAGCTTGTAGGGACGCCTGCTACTGCGGAAAATCAGGAGGAGCGTAACACGGAGTGAATGAAACTTCGCGAACAGATGGCCAAGGTACATGAAGAGATTGACGTCGAAAACGCTCGGATGGCGAAACTACAGGCCCATATCCATAGTGAGTCGGAACACTTGAAAGCCGAGGCTTGGCAGTTAGGGCTTCGCCGAGACGCCTCCGAGGAGGTTTATCAGAGGAGACACCAGAGCCGGCTGCCATTGAATCTCGAGCCAACCCGATTATTCCCCACTCCGCAGCAGACGCCAGGGACTGGACGACCACGCGAGGATCCTCCTTGTCAAATAGCCCGACAAACGAAGCCAGCTCAACCGTCCCCGGTTCAGCCGTTACCGCAACGCTTCCAGACACCACAAGGACACTTCTCCAACCCCGTTGACAACATGTTAGCGGTGCCTCGCAATCTAGAAGCACTTCCCATCCACAAGAACACTCCCATTGAGGTTGAGTCTTGGAACGCCATTGAGATGTTGAAAACAGCGGTAGTGCAGCAAGCGCAGTACGCCTATAGCCGCGATCGGATGCACTCCACACCGTATGCCAGTCGCAGTAAGAGTCTGTAACGCCCAAGATGCGGTCCTATCCTTATTTTAGCTCGAGGGCCTCGATAGGGATAGAAGCACATCTCGTCGTTTCGCAAGAATGGATTTCATTACAAGTACATGTAAAGAGGAGAGGAGTATATGGAATTGGCTTACACTCTCCACAAGCTAAATCAAGATCACATTAATACAATAATACATTCAAACATCATACAGAAGAGCAAGGTCCGACTACGGACAAAATCAAACAATAAAAGCAACATCCATCCTTGCTATCCCAGGCTGCCGTCCTGGAACCCATCCTAGATCGATGAAGAAGAAGAAGAAGAACTCCAAATAGAACAATCATCGCGCTCACGTCAAGGTAACGCTACATGTACCTGCAACTGTTGTTGTAGTAATCTGTGAGCCACAGGGACTCAGCAATCTCATTTCCAAGCGTATCAAGACTAGCAAAGCTTAATGGGTAAGGTATGGTTAATTGGTGAGGCTGCAGCAAGCACTAAGCATTTATTTGAGAGGCTAACTTATGAGTACGAGAATAAGGGGGGGGGGGTGATCGTCGCATAAACGAACGTGAACTAGTAATGATCACTAAGTGATCCTGAACACCTACCTATGAGTGAAACATAACCCCACCATGTTCTCTCTCGGGTCAGAAATTTACGAGAAGAGACAGTCACGGTTACGCACACGGTTGGTGTATTTTATTGGAGTTTACTATAAGTTTTCTATGACAGGATGTTAAACAAATTTCCAAGTTGCCACATAACCACGGGCACGGCTCTCATGAAAGATTTAACCCTACAGGGGTGCTCCAACTCATCCATCACAAACTAACCACAAGCTACGTTGGAATTCCTCAACCGCGGGATGACCCGTAGTATTCGCGGAATTCCGATGGAAGATCTCAACCTCGAGATAGCCCAAAGTGTCCTCAAAATCCCGCGCACAAGACGTTCGAGAAAGGTAAAACAAATCCAGCAAGGCCGCCCGGCGTGTTAACGAACCCGATAGGAGCCGCGTATCTCGTTCTCAAGACACGACCAGATGAGCTAGTGTACGGTGGCCTGATAGACATCACCCGAGTTGCCCCCGGGTTGCCCCGCACAGTGCTCTGTTTTGGACCAACACTCATGAGGAGCACTGGCCCGGGTTATTGATTAAAGATCCTTAGGTTAATTACTCCCTTTGCAAGTTTATTAGTTATTAGGCAAGTGTAGTACCAATGTTGGGCCTTGCTAGACGAGTTTTATCCCAAAACGAAAATCGAGGGGGTCCCCATAACAGCCCCGAGCATGTTAGGAGCACTCAATATGGAACATAACACCGGTACACAAGTAACTAGGGCGGAAAAAGTGGAACAAAACACCGAGCAAAAGGCCAAGCCTTCCACCTTTTACCAAGTATATATGTGCATTAAGTTAAATAGCAATAATATTGTGATATCTCAAAAAACATCCATGTTGGCACATGGAACCAATTTGCACCTGCAACTAGCAACGCTATAAGAAGGGCTAAGCAAACGGTAACATAGCCAAACAATGGTTTGCTAGGATGTGGAGGGTTAGAGGCTTATCATGGCATTTTGGGAGGCTTGACATACAAGTGGTAGGTAGCGAGACATAGCGATAGAAACGAGACAACTAGCATGACAATGATAGTAGTGGTATCCAGGGAAATGGTCATCTTGCCTGAGATTCTGCTTGGAAGAAGAACGAATCCGTGAAGTAGACGAACAGGCGTAGTCGAACGAACCCTCGCACTCCGAACGCTTTCGGAACTATTGAGAAGAAGCAATCCAAAAACAACAATCAACACATGATAAACACCACAACATATGCATAACATGATGCACATCAAATATGATGCATGTTATGCATGACATGGCAAATCACAACAATCAACTTCTACACATTAAGTGAAGATCAATATGCAACGAGTTGCATATTGACGAAACTCCATATTTGAATTATATAGTTCACTCCCGTTTAGGTACACGACAATTTTAAATGTTGTTAAACATGGCAAGGGATGAAGCATAATAAACTAGATATTTAGGCAAGTTTAAATGAGCCCGGAAACAACATATAGCACCCCATGTGTTAATTTCGAAATTGGTCCAGATCTGAACTAATCATGTTTTATATATGTTAAACAGAAAAAAAATGCACCATGTGATTCTACATGTCATTCTAAGCAATTTACATATATAGAACGTTTAAAACAGAGCTACAGTCTAAAAGATATGACAGACAAAAGATGATATGCCATGAATGCAAAAATGCATGAAAATGACAACCACAAGCATTTCAAAACATGGATGCGACATGATAATATGACACAACATGAAATTCTAAGCTAGTTTCATATATGGCATGTTCAAAACGGAGCAACGGTTCGTCCACAACAACGACCACAAGTTTTAGCCATAATCTGCCCAAAACAGCAAAATGACATTTTGCACACCTCAAACTAAGAGGCTACAAGAATCTAAAATGCACAAACTAGACATGGGGATGTAGCTTACATGATGCACAACAATTCATATCATACCAGCAAATTGAGTAGAGGCTTGGATCAATAGGAAACGAGCTCACAAGATGGCTACTTGAATACAGTTAGGACTTAGAGAAAATTACAGGTTTTAACAGATCAGTTTTATCACGAAGGCATATTGGCAGAAATAAAACTATATGCTACAGGGCATATATTGGCATGAAACTTGACAGCATGGTAGAGGACATGATGCACTACAATTCATTCCATTATGGCAACATCAAATTATGCACAGATTCATGGCAAACATCAACACAACATGGCATTCCGATATAACCAGATTCTCAGACTTGGTGAAAATTAGAGTAGACACGGGCAACAGTTTTTAACAGATTGACATTTTGGACAATAGATATAACTATGATGCAAATCCTATACATGGCAACAAATGGCACAAACTGGTAGACAATGACATGCTTAAGAAAAGACTCCATTGGGGGAACAACAAAAGAGTCCTAGATCACTAGCAAATCACAAGGCAACATGACAACAAAATAACAGTTTTAGACATGGAATTATTTAGACCCCTCAAAACAGCAACATTGATTAAGCATGTACGCATGATGAAAACTACAGCTACACAAGGAATCCATGGCATAAAAAACAAACTAACAACAAGAAGACATTGCATACTACAAATAACTCTATTGGCACAAGCTCAAAATAGTCATGAATTGCTTAAAACGATGGCCTCAAAATGGAACTTAACGTTAACAATTTACAGTTTTAACACAATAGCAACTTTAGAGCAACAATTAAACATGCTAATGATGTTATTCCTAGCAATCAAAAGCATGGCATCAAAGTAGACATCACATAGGGTAATACTCATGAAGACACCACATGCAAAGAACCACGGAGTAGTTGCAATCATCCTCTCAAGTTTTTAATAACATAACAGTTTACCGACTACGACGGAATGCACTTTTGCTCCAATAATTACAACACCTAGATGAGTTCCAATATGCATGCAAATGATTCCATGATGTAGAGCACAATGAGTAGATTAATTTTGATATTTTGCACTTGTTCATCCGATACACGGTTAAAGAGATACAAGACACACAAGATGCCAACACGATGTTAAAACGTGCAGTTATCCAGTGACTTAGAGAAAATTATCCCTAAGCGAAGTGGGACAGAGGCGTGCGGTGGGACGGAGTGGGCGTTTGGTTGCCTGGACCCGGGCGGACGAGGCCGATCCGGGACGGCACTGTCCCGGCGGCGGTTGGGGAGGCCTGAGGCCATGGCGGTGGCCACCGACGACGGTGCCACGGCCGAAGGCGGCCGGGGATGAGGCAGGCCCACCCGGCAGATCCGGCCGGATCCCGCCAGATCCGGGCCGGCGAGGCGATGCAGTGGGGCGGCGGCGACCGGACGGCGCGGGGCGTGCGGCGGGGCTCCGACGAGGGAGCTGCCGGCGACGAGGAGGAGGCGGCTCCCGGGCGGCGGGGCACAGGCGCCTGCTGGCTGGTCCGGCGGCTGGCGAGGCGAGCAGGAGGAGCGGGCAGCGGCGCGGTGCATGGCCGGGTGGGCCTGGCAGCGGCAGCGTACGGGCCCGGGGGGCCTGATCCGGGCCGCAGCGGGCCGCGGTGGCCTGCGTGGTGGGGAGGCTGGCCAGGAGCACGGGGTGCCACATGGCGACGCCCGGTTTGCTTGGAGCGGCGGCTAGTGACGGCGCGGCCATTGGCTGGCTGCCAAGTGGTGCCGGTGGGCTGGGTAGCGTGGAAATTGAGGGGATGAGGGGCTATAGGTTGGTGGAGGGCTAGCGAGGCCATTTTTAGAAGGGAAGAGTGTCTATAAATAGCAGTTTTGGCTAGGGTTTGAGGGTTTTGCACCATTTTGAGCCCTCCGATCGTGATTGGATGGCTCCGGTCGTGGGGTTTGCTAGGTGGGCTTGGGGCTGTGTAGTGGGCTAGGTTGAGAGAAGAGAGAGGTGAGAGGCCCGGCACAAGATTTTTAAACACCGAAACGTCTGCGATATAAACCGGCTATAGTGCCGCTATACATTTAACGGTTCGGGTATCAAACGACCTCCGATTGCCAAGTTTCATCCCCTTCCGAGAAAGTTTTATACGCACTTTTAAAAACAATATTTTATCGATGCCGCGGGCGCGTGCGTGTGTGGTTGGTCACGATACAGTCAACAACAAGAACAGAGAGAACGAGCGACTATGAACGGATGCACGTTTTGAAAAATGATGCCACGGAGTGCCGATGCTATGCAGATGATGCGAATGATGCGATGATGAATGCGACAACCAAATGGAACACTCGACGAAACTCGAAATAAAATGGAAATAAAATGGGAATATTCTGGAGCGTCGACAACCACGGGCTGTTACAACTCTCCTCCACTAACAAGAGATCTTGACCCGAGATCTTAGAATGAGAAGGGGAAGAGAAGAGAAGATGTAAAACTTAGTTGCTTCTTTGACAAACGAGTGAAACCAACGGAGCTTGAAGTTTACAAAGATATGAAGAATGATATGAGAAACAAGCAAGATTTCAAAAGAAATTTGGGCAGCACTTCGGCAGAAAAGAGAAGAAAAACTTGATAAGATGGAAAGAACTTGAAGAAGAGGACACAACACTCCAGTTAACTAAATAAGCAATGAATGAACATGATCTTAAAAAGAACTAGATGATGGTTCGAAGAGAGCAACATCACAACCCTCCAGAATGAAAGAATAGAATCTAGATCATTGGAGAGAAAAGCACGGAGAAGAAAATGAAAACTTCAACTACAATTAAATTTGAAAATCATCTTATAGAAGAGATTGAACGGAGTTGTTGAAAAAAATCAACAACGAAAAGAACAAGCTTGTTGTGGGCTTATGGAAACATCTCAAAATTATGAGGAGAGAACTGACCACTAACGGAAACAATTGATTTGATTGGGACCAACAAAGAGATGAATACTTCTTTCACCAAGAGGATCGAAGAATACTTGGATCCTTGATAAGCACCACAACTGCCACAATCCTTAGGAAAGACTTTAGGTGAAATCTAATCCAAGATGACTCCGAGGAAGACATGATGTTTTTAAATATCTCATTCTTGATAACTTCTCTTCGAGACTCCTCATGAATCAAGAATGCTATAACACCACCTCAAAAGATAAGGGAGAATGAATTGCACATTGAAATGCAAGACAAAGAATATTTGAGCAACTACCATAGGAATATTTAAGAACACTTTGAGAATGAAAGAAATCTTTGATGAACCATCATGTACAACCTCCGTATACAAAAGAATGATCAAAAGGAATGAAGGTTGAAAACAAAAAGATTGCGGCCTTGCAAAGATTTAGATGGAGCTTCGCGAAGAGATACTTGAGAAAACTAGGAACTCCGGAAAAGAAAGGATGAACAACTTAGAATCGAGAATTTGATATCATGAACACTCCGAAAGAAGGATTGAAATCACCTTGACCAACAAGAATAAGAATTATGTTATGCTTATCCTTCACCAAGTTAAATTGATGACAAGCAACAGATTTGGCATACTACTTATCCCTCTCGAAAAAGATTGACGAGAGATTCATAACCTTAAAGAAGTCTTGAACGAACCACCGGTAAGAATCGCAACGAATGGCAATACTATGAATGAATGGGGATATATTAGAACTTAGAGATCAAGATCTGCCTAATAGAAAACTTCTACAAGGCGCCAAAATAATTGAGATACGAGTGAAGGAACAACAATTGAGAAGAATTTGTGAACGAAAGCTGAAAGCTGAGAACGAAGAGATCTTCTGAAATGATGGGCTTTCAGAGGATCGAGAAATGAAAACAACTCTGAAATGCTCTAGATAGATAAGGAAGGAATAACTCAAGATCGAAAACAATTTGAGAGGATAGCACGAAGCTGAAACCATGAATCTCTGCAAGAACGTACCAAGATTTAAGAGAAACTCTCCTTCGATCTTCAAGGCTAAGATTGCTGACGAGAAACAACACCACGAATTAACGAGATACTCTGGAATAACGGATAAAGAAAGGTTGAGCTAAAGATGAAAATAATTCAGAGCGATCTTGGATAAGGAATATGACTGATGGAATTCATTCTTACGTCATATTCAAAAAGGATCTGAGATCTCCGGAAAAAATTAGAAGAGTCAGGTAAGATCCTGGGATAAACCTGTGGGTTATGGGCCCACTTAAAAGAAAAACACCTTTGAAAGGATTGATTAGGAAGAGAGATTGCACCGGCACAAACGAAAACTTGATAAGGTTGAGAGCCCCGAAATACTTTGAAAGGATTGAATGAAAACACGAATCTTCTGAGATATCTCCAGCACTCCAGATAGAATAGAGAGAGACGAATAAACAAGAGAGGCTTGGATAAGAACTTCCAACATGGGAGAGCATTTAGAGAATGAAAAGGATATGATGAGCACCGAAAGCTTGATTTGAATCCACCGGAAAAGAAAACAAAGATGAAGACTAAGAAATGATGAACTTGAGCACTTGAGCATCTTCACAACGAATCACCGGATACATCACGGAAGAGAAGATAGCGGAAGCATCACAGGAATAGAAAAGGCACTTGAATGAGAATTTAATTGTTGAATAAAAAGGGCAGGAGGGTGGGGAAAACAAAGAAAACATGGGACGGTTGAAAAAGAACTCCGGAAAGAAATAAGAGGATAGATCTTGCGGATATTGGAAAGGATTGAATTCACTTGAAGAGAAACACTCCGGCTTGAAAGGAATTTTACATGACCATCTGATTGATTAAGAGGATTAGCACTCCCATAGAAAATATGAGAACACCATTTGGGAAAGATAAGAAATCAACACTTGACATCGAAGCAACTCGACTTACCATACTCCAACAAAACAAAAGATGGGGCTTGAGGATAAAGCCGGAAACAAATACATAACCCATTTGCATTTGCTAGAAGAATATTCCTAGGTAACTACTTGAATTCCCACCTGAGAACTTCCGAAATCTTTCTGGTTATGCAATCTGGTCCAATGGATACACAGATCAATTACTGAATAAAACACTCAACTCCTAGCAATAATACTACCCACCAGTGTATCACATCTGTCAACACATAACCAGAGAAACCTCGGAAACTCATCTACCTTAGACCCTCGTAATCATAAACATGACAGTACATGTGATCCCGCTCCCCAGTACTGGGTGCCGCCACACTCTTCGCACCATGAAAAATATTCAAGCAATTTCAAACATCCGTGTCATGAGATACTAAGGAAACTGAACGATAGCGATGTGTCAAGAATCCCCTGGAGGTCAACTCCCCGGGTCCAATCCATACAGTAGGGAGGCACCAAGAACAGAATTCCGGTCACATCGGCATCATAGAGGTTCCAAAATACATGCGTGATCCTAAAAAACATTTGAGTGAGAAGAGGGGTAGAATTAAAATTCCTACGTCAGGATTCCTCACCAGAGCATAGAAGAGGAGTAAAAAGAATCCTACTCTCCGATATATAACTAGACTCAAAATAGTTTTTTTACTAGACTCGACTCGGCCAAGTTCGATCAATCAAGGGGGCTCCTAGGTCGGTACTGCTCTGATACCAACTTGTAACGCCCAAGATGTGGTCCTATCCTTATTTTGGCTCGAGGGCCTCGATAGGGATAGAAGCGCATCTCGTCGTTTCGAAATAATCGATATCGTTACAAGTACATGTAAAGAGGAGATGAATATATGGAATTGGCTTACACTATCCACAAGCTAAATAAAAATCACATTAATACAACAATACATTCAAACATCATACAGAAGAGCAGGGTCCGACTACGGACGAAATCAAACAATAAAATCTACATCCATCCTTGCTATCCCAGGCTGCCGTCCTGGAACCCATCCTAGATCGATGAAGAAGAAGAAGAAGAAGAGCTCCAAATAGAACAATCATCATGCTGACGTCAAGGTAACACTTTACCTGTACTTGCAACTGTTGTTGTAGTAATCTATGAGCCACATTGACTCAACAATCTCATTTCCAAGGGTATCAAGACTAGCAAAGCTTAATTGGTAAGGTGTGGTTAAGTGGTCAGGCTGCAGCAAGCACTAAGCATTTATTTGAGTGGCTAACTTACAAGTACGAGAATAACGGGGGGGGGGGGGGGGTGATCGTCGCATAAATGGATGTGAACTAGTAATGATGACTAAGTGATCCTGAACACCTACCTACGAGTCAAACATAACCCCACCGTGTTGTCTCTCGGGTCAGAAATTGACGAGAAGGGACAGTCACGGTTATGCACACGGTTGGTGTATTTTATTTGAGTTTACTTTAAGTTTTCTATGACCGGATGTTAAAAAAATTTCCAAGTTGCCACATAACCGCGGGCACGGCTCGCATGAAAGATTTAACCCTGTAGGGGTGCTCCAACTCATCCATCTCAAACTAACCACAAGTTGCGTTGGAATTCCTCAACCATGGGATGACCCGTAGTATTCGTCGAATTCCGATGGAAAATATCAACCTCGAGATAGCCCGAAGTGTCCTCGAAATCCCGCGCACAATACGTTCGAGAAAGGTAACACAAATCCAGCAAGGCCGCCCGGCGTGTCGACGAACCCGATAGGAGCCGCGTATCTTGTTCACAGGACACGACCGGATGAGCTAGTGTAAAGTGGCCTGATAGACATCACCCGAGTTGCCCCGGGGTGGCCCCGCACAGTGCTCTGTTTTGGACGAACACTCATGAGGAGCACTGGCCCGGGTTGTTGATTAAAGATCCTCGGGTTAATTACTCACTATGTAGGTTTATTAGTTATTAGGCAAATGTAGTACCAATGTTGGGCCTTGCCAGAACAGTTTTTCCCAAAACAAAAATCCAGGGGGTCCCCATAACAACCCCGAGAATGTTACGAGCGCTCAATATGGAACATAACACGGGTACACAAGTAACTAGGGCGGCAAAAGTGGAAGAAAACACCGAGCAAAAGGCCAAGCCTTCCACCTTTTACCAAGTATATATGCGCATTAAATTAAATAGCAATAATATTGTGATATCTCAAAAAACATCCATGTTCACCCATGGAACCAATTTGCACCTGCAACTAGCAATGCTATAAGAAGGGCTGAGCAAGCGGTAACATAGCCAAACAATGGTTTGCTAGGATGTGGAGGGTTAGAGGCTTATCATGGCATTTTGGGAGGCTTGACATACAAGTGGTAGGTAGCGAGACATAGCGATAGAAACGAGACAACTAGCATGGCAATGATAGTAGTGGTATCCAGGGAAATGGTCATCTTGCCTGAGATCCCGCTTTGAAGAAGAACGAATCCGTGAAGTAGAAGAACGGGTGCAGTCGAATGAATCCTCACACTCCGAACGCTTTCGGAACTCTATCTAAAAGAAGCAATCCGGAAACAACAATCAACACATGATAAACACCACAACATATGCATGCCATGATGCACATCAAATATGATGCATGTTATGCATGACATGGCAAATCACAACAATCAACTTTTACACATTAAGTGAAGCTCAATATGCAACGAGTTGCATATTGACGAAACTCCATATTTGAATTACATAGTTCACTCCCATTTAGGTACACGACAATTTTAAATGTTATTAAACATGGCAAGAGGTGAGGCATAATAAATTAGATATTTAGGCAAGTTTAAATGAGGCCAGGAACGATATATAGCATTTCCGAAACGATCCCATGTGTTAATTTCGAAATTGGTTCAGATCTGAACTAATCATGTTTTATATATGTTAAACAGCAAAACTAATTGCACCATGTGATTCGACACGTCATTCTAAGCGATTTACATATATAGAACTTTTAAAACGGAGCTACGGTCTAAAAGATATGACATACATAAGATGATATGCCGTGAATGCAAAAATGCATGAAAATGACAACCACGAGCATTTCAAAACATGGATGCGACATGATAATATGATACTACATGAAATTCTATGCAAGTTTCATATATGGCATATTCAAAACGGAGCAACGGTTCAACCACAACAACCACCACAAGTTTTAGCCATAATCTGCCCAAAACAACAACATGTCATTTTGCACACCTCAAACTAACAGGCTACAAGAATCTAAAATGCACAAACTAGACATGGGGCTGTAGCTTACATGATGCACAACAATTCATATCGTACAAGCAAATTGAGTAGAGGCATGGATCAATAGGAAACGAGCTCACAAGATGGCTACTTAAACACAATTTAGGACTTCGAGAAAATTACAGGTTTTAACAGAGCAGTTTTATCATGAAGGCATATTGGCAGCAATAAAACTCTATGCTACAGGGCATATATTGGCATGAAACTTGACAACATGGTAGAGGACATGACGCACTACAATTCATTCCATTATGGTAACATCAAATTATGCACATATTCATGGCAAACATCAACACAACATGGCATTCCGAGATAACCAGATTCTCAGACTTGGTGAAAATTAGAGTAGACATGGGCAACATTTTTTTAACAGATTGACATTTTGGACAACAGATATAACTATGATGCAAATCCTATACATCGCAACAAATGGCACAACCTGGTAGACAATGACATGCTTAAGAAAAGACTCCATTGGGGGAACAACAAAAGAGTCCTAGATCACTAGCAAATCACAAGGCAACATGACAACAAAATAACAGTTTCAGACATGGAATTATTTAGACCCCTCAAAACAGCAACATTGATTAAGCATGTACGCATGATGAAAACTACAGCTACACAAGGAAGCCATGGCATAAAAAACAAAATAACAACAAGAAGACATTGCATACTACAAATAACTCTATTGGCACAAGCTCAAAATAGTCATGAATTGCTTAAAATGATGGCCTCAAAATGGAACTTAACGTTAACAGATTACAATTTTAACACAATAGCAACTTTAGAGCAACAATTAAACATGCTAATGATGTTATTCCTAGCAATCAAAAGCATGGCATCAAAGTAGACATCACATATGGCAATACTCATGAAGACACCACATGCAAAGAACCACGGAGTAGTTGCAATTATCCTCTCAAGTTTTTAATAACATAACAGTTTTTCAGCTACGACGGAATGCACTTTTGCTCCAATGATTACAACACCTAGATGAGTTCCAATATGCATGCAAATGATTCCATGATGTAGAGCACAATGAGTAGATGAATTTTCATATTTTACACTTGTTCATCCGATACACGGTTAAAGAGATACAAGCAACACAAGATGCTAACATGATGTTAAAACGTGCAGTTATCCAGGGACTTAGAGAAAATTACCCCAAAGCGAAGTGGGACGGAGGTGTGCAGCGGGACGGAGCGGGCGTTTGGTTGGCTGGACCCGGGTGGACGAGGCCGATCCGGGACTGCGCGGTCCCGGTGGCGGTTGGGGAGGCCCAAGGCCATGGCGGTGGCCACCGGCGGCGGTGCAACGGCCGAAGGTGGCCGGGGACGAGGCAGAGCCGCTGGATCAGGGCAGCGCGGGGCAGATCCGGCCGGATCCCGCCGGATCCGGGCCGGCGAGGCGACGCAGCGGGGCGGCGTGACCGGCCGGCGCGCGGGGCGCGCGGCGGGGCTCTGACGAGGGAGCTGCTGGCGGCGAGGAGGAGGCGGGGAGCGGGCGCCTGCGGGCTGGTGCGGCGGTTGGCAAGGCAAGCAGGAGGAGCGGGCAGCGGCGCGCTGCACGGCCGGGCGGGCCTGGCATCGGCGGTGTACGGGCCCTGTCGGGGATATTCCCCACGGTTTGACACGGCCAGGAGTATGACCCGGCCCATAATTTGGCGGCTTATAAAATCAACGTGTTTACCGGGTCAACTTGGACGTCAAGGCCCAATGCCCAGTGTGCACCACGTGGAAGGCGGCTCATGGAGAGGCCTGGAGGGCCGGATCACAGAGAAGGCCCAAGAAGAGGAAGAATTCCCTCATAAGAGAAACAAGACCCGGATTAGGATTCAAGAGAGACCTGTCCTATTCCTACTACTAGTAGGACTCTACATGTAAGCCTACCTCTTCAAACTATATAAAGAGGGGTAAGGCACCTAAAGGGGGACAAGTTCAAGTCATTAGAGATAGTCAGATTAGAGGTCATCATCATCACCACCAATATAGACACAAATCACGACGTAGGCTTTTACCTCCATCGGAGGGGCCGAACCTGGATAAACCGCGTCTCTCGATTCCGATGAACCCCTCTCAAGCCGCCACCTAGTTGCGATGGCCTCACACCTAAGTTCACTCACGAGAACATCTTGTCGTGACAAAACCACGACAGTTGGCGCCCATCGCGGGGCATTGCAAGGTGGTTCCGTGTTCTTGAAGGGATCTCTCCTAGGGATTGAGAATCTTATGACCTGCCGGATCCGCAAGATCTGGCACGGAAGAATCTTTATCAACTCCAAGTTCATCAGCTCAACCTCGAATCCGAGTCGACTTCGCCATCATCCTTTGCCGCGGTCCGAGCCGGCCTCGAAAAGCTCGCAATTGGTTAAATAAAGAAGAACCAACTCAGAAGGATCTACATCAACTTTGAGTTCACCAGTATAGATCGAAATGTTTCACCAGCAACATCGGACTATCCGTCAGATCCGATCTCTCTTACGATGAACACAGAAGTACGGAAAAACCTAGCGGCGGCCTATAGACAGATGAACACATGCGTCTTATGCTGACCTACATGCGCACATTGGCAACCAGAGTAGATGGACCGCAGTCACGTGATACGTCTCTAACATATGTATAATTTTTGCTTGTTCCATGCTGTTATATTATCAATCTTGGATGTTTTACAATCATTTTATAGCAACTTTATATCATTTTTTGGGACTAACCTATTGTCATAGTGCCAAAGTGCCAGTTGCTGTTTTTGCTGGTTTTTTACTTCGCAGAATATCAGTACCAAATGGAGTCCAATCGCGAAAAGACTTTTTGGAGATTTTTTGAGCCAGAAGACATCCAGTGGGCCAAAGAAGTGCCAGAGGGGAGGGTCGAGGAGACCACAACCCACCAGGGCGCGCCAGGAGCCCAGGGAGCACCCTGATGGGTTGTGCCCTCCTCGGGACCCCTCTCCACCGCCTCTGACGCCTATAAATTCCCAAATATTCTAGAAACCCTAGAGGAGTCGACGAAAAACACATCCAACCACCGCAAGTTCCAAAGCCTTGAGATCCAATCTAACACCATCACGGAGGGGTTCATCATCCTCATTGGTGCCTCTCCGATGATGCGTGAGTAGTCCACCATAGACCTACGGGTCCGTAGGCAGTAGCTTGATGGCTTCCTCTCTCTCTTTTGATTCTCAATACAATGGTCTCTTGGAGATCTATTTGATGTAAACTTTTGCGGTGTGTTTGTTGGTATCCGATGAATTTTGAGTTCATGATCAGTTTCTATCCATGAATATTATTTGAGTCTTCTTTGATCTCTTATATATATGATTACTTATAGCCTCGTATTTATTCTTCGAATCTTTGGTTTAGTTAGGTCAACTAGATCGATTTTTCTTGCCATGGGAAAAGGTGCTTTGTGAGGGGTTCGATCTTGCGGTGTCCTCTCCCAGTGACAGAAGGGGCAGCGAGGCACGCATATATCGTTGCTATTAAGGATAACAAGATGGGGTCTATTCCTACATGAATAGATCTTGTCTACATCATGTCACCGTTCTTATTGCATTACTCCGTTTTCCCATGAACTTAATACACTAGATGCATGATGGATAGCAGTTGATGTGTGGAGTAATAGTAGTAGATGCAGGTAGGAGTCGGTCTACTTATGTTGGACGTGATGCCTATATAATGATCATCGCCTTGGATATCGTCATGATTATTTGATCTTCTATCAATTGCCCAACAGTAATTTGTTCACCCACCGTGTGCTATACTCATGAGAGAAGCCACTAGTGAAACCTACGCCCCCGGGTCTACTCTTCTAACATATTGCTTTCCGATCTATCTTTTTGCCGCTTTTGCTTTCAGATCTATTATTCCAAAAACCCAAAAATACCTTGCTGCACTTTTTAGTTGCCCTTTTTATTTTGTGTTCTTGAGAGATCTATCTCTCCAATCTATCACTACCTAATCTATCTTTTTACCGTAGAGAGATTGACAACCTCTCTTTCGTGTTGGGTTGCAAGTATTTGTTCTTTGTGTGCAGGTGCTGTTTACGTAGTGGTGGTGATCCTCCTACTGGTTCGATACCTTGGTTTCATAACTGAGGGAAATAATTACCGTCGCTATGTTGCATCATCCCTTCCTCTTTGGGGAAATACTGACGCAGTATCAAGCCATGTCAAAGGAATTTCTGGCGCCCTTGCCGGGGAGGAAGCGGTCTCTTCTACGTGCCAATCTCTGGCGCCGAGGAGACACCATCATCATCTACCAGGTTCCTAATCACAAATCTCATATCCTTGCAATTACATTATTTGCCATTTGCCTCTCATTTTCCTCTCCCCCACTTCACCCAATTTGTCGTTTTATTCGCCCTCTTTTTTGTTTGCCTTTTTCTCGTCAGATCTCTTGCTTGCTTGCAATCTTGTTTGTGTAGTCACGATGACTCAAGAAAACACCAAGTTGTGTGATTTTTCCAATACTAATAATAATGATTTTATTAGTACTCCGGTAGCTCCTCCCGCCACTAGTACGGAGTCTTGTGATATTAATGCCGCTTTGTTGAATCTTGTCATGAAATATCAATTTGCCAGTACTCCTAATGAGGATGTCGCGTCCCATCAAAACACGTTCGTAGAATTGTGTGATATGCAAAAGAAAAAATATGTGGACAATGATATAGTGAAGTTGAAATTATTTCCTTTTTCCTTGTGGGATCGTGCAAAAATTTGGTTTTCCTCTTTGCCTTGCAATAGTATGGATTCTTGGAATAAGTGCAAGGATGCTTTTACCACTAAGTATTTTCCGCCCACGAAAATTATTTCCCTTAGGACACAAATCATGAATTTTAAGCAACTTGAGCATGAACATGTTGCACAATCTTGGGAAAGAATGAAATTGATGCTAAGAAATTGTCCTACTCATTGTTTAAATCTTTGGATGATCATACAAATTTTTTATGCGGGATTGAATTTTGTCCCTAGAAATCTTTTAGATTCCGCCGCGGGTTGTACTTTTATGGAAATTACTTTGGGTGAAGCTACTAAATTGCTATATATTATTATGGCAAATTATTCACAATGGCATACTGAAAGAGCACCTACTAGCAAAAAGGTTAATTCGTTTGAAGAAATTAGTACTTTGAGTGATAAGGTTGATGCTTGGATTAAGTTGGTTGCTTCTCCTATTGATCTTAATGATGTGCCTTTGTCTACTTTGATTGAGCAAAATAGTGATTCTGTAGATGTGAACTTCGTCTCGTGAAACAATTTCAATAACAATGCTTATAGAGGTAATTTTAATCCTAGGCCTTTTCCTGGAAATTCCTCTAATAATTATGGTAATTCCTATGGTAATTCTTCTTACAATAATAATATGAACCCCTCTGATCTTGAGAATAATATTAAAGAATTTATCAATGTGCAAAAGGTTTTCAATACTACGATAGAAGAAAATTTGAATAAGATTGATGATATGTCTAGAAGCATTGATAGAATTTCTCATGATGTGTAAAATCTCAAGTTGAAATCTTTTGCACCTAATATTGATTAATCAATTAAATCTTTATATGTCTCTATGAATGAAAGAAAGAAAAGAACCGCTATGCTTAGAGCTAAAAGAGAATTCTTAGAAAATGCGTTTTCTAGTGATTGCCTTCAGAAAAATGATGAAGATCTTAAAGTGATTGGTGTTTCTACTATTGATTCCTTGTTTAGTAATATTAAAATTGATGATAAAGGGACTGAAGTAGAGTCAACTTTAGATAGAAGGCGTCCTAATAATTTGGAGGGTGAAATTCTTGATGAAAAATTTGAGGAAAGTGGGTTTGAAGAGGTCAAAACTTTAACTAGTGATGTGCCCACTATTTTGGATTGCAAAGACTTTAATTATGATAGCTGCTCTTTGATTTAATGTATTTCTTTGCTGCAATCCATGTTGAATTCACCCCATGCTTATGAACAAAATAAAGCTTTTACTAAACATATCGTTGATGCCATGATGAATTCTTTTGGAAGAAAAGTTGGAGTTGGAGATTTCTATTCCTAGAAAATTACATGATGAGCGGGAACCTACCATTAAGGTCAAGATAAAAAATTATGAGTGCTTTGCTTTATGTGATTGGGGTGCTAGTGTTTCCACGATTCCGAAATCTTTATGTGATGTGCTTGGTCTTACGAATATTGAAGAATGTTCTCTTAATTTGCAATTGGCGGATTCTACTATTAAAAAGCCTTTGGGAAGAATTAATTAATGATGTTCTTATTATTGCAAATGGGAACTTTGTGCCCATATATTTTATTTTTCTTGATATTGATTGCAATCCATCTTGTCCCATTATACTTGGTAGACCGTTCTTACACACTATAGGTGCCCTGATTGATATGAAAGAAGCAATATTAGATTTCAGTTTCCACTAAGAAAGGGTATGGAACACTTCCCTACAACAAGAATTAAGCCACCATATGAATCAATCATGAGAGCATCCTATGGAGCAAAAACCAAAGATGACAATACTTGAATCTATGCGTTATGCCTAGCTAGGGGCGTAAAATGATAGCGCTTGTTGGGAGGCAACCCAATGAATAAATTTATTTTCATCTTTTTCTTTATGTTTTTGAGTGTTAACACAATTATGCCTCTGTTATGATTGTGTTTTTATGTTTTATTTAGTGTTTGTTCCAAGTAGAGCCTTTAGGATGATTCATAAGATGAGTAGAAACAATGCTGAATCTGAAACAGAAACTTTGCCTCCAGTGTTTGAATTTTATTTTTTTACTTGAACGTGATATTGAGCTAAAATTATAACACACTGTTTCTATACAAATTATTTACGTTGTCCTAATGTTTCAGAATTTTTAGAGTTAAAGAAGTATGGTTAGACTTCAGATTACTACAGACTGTTCTGTTTAAGACAGATTCTGTTTTCGTTGCATTGTGTGGTTGTTTTGATGAATCTATGGGTTATATTGAAGGGTATGAGCCATGGTAAAGTTAAAATACAGTAGGTATAATGCAATAATAAAATATGAATGGGTTTGCAACAACACCTAAAGTAGTGATTTTCTTTATTATACTAACGGATCTCACGAAGATTTTGTTGAGTTTTGTGTGATTGAAGTTTTCAAGTTTTGGGTGAGATCACAATGGATGAAGGAATAATGAGTGAAAAGAGCCTAAGATTGGGGATGCTACAGAACCCCCCAAGATATATCCAAAGATAAACAAACAACTAAGCTTGGGCATGCCCCGAGTGGCATCCCCTCTTTCCTCTAATGACCATCGGTATTTTACTTGGAGCTATATTTTTATTCTTCACATATCATGAGTTTTGCTTGGAGCGTCTTGTATCATTTGAGTCTTTTTCTTGCTTTGCTTTTTAGTTTGTCACTTGTATCCTTCTAGACACAACTATTTTAGAGAGCCAAAATTATTCTATGATTTGTTAGAATTGCCCTATATGCTTCACTTAAATTTTTGTAGAAATACTCTCATGCTTCACTTAGATTAATTTGAGAGTTAGTAATTTTGAACAAATACTCTCATGCTTCACTTATACTATTTTGAGAGATGAAATCTCTATGCTCATGTTCTTCACTTAAATTTGTTTGAGCTTGTCAAAAGCAATGGCAATATATGAAACTAGTCCCAAAGTGATAGATATCCAAGGAGGATATAATAAAAACTTTCATGAAGATCATTGGACAAATTAAACTTGATTCCTTGTAATAGTTTTGAGACATGATGATAGTGATATGTGAGTCATGTTAGTGAGTAATTATGCTTTAGTAGGAATATTGGTGTTAAGGTTTGTGACTCCCTATGCAAGTACGAAAGTCAATAGTTATGCAATGAAATTACATCCTACTTATGGTGCATTATTCGGTGTTAGTTATGGTCAATGCTCTTTATGTGAATTTTCGTTTCTTGGTTGGTTGCTTCTCAATCTATTTGCTAGCCTCCACTTGTACTAAGTAGAAATACTACTTGTGCATCCAAAATACTTAAACCCAGTTGTGCCTTATGAGTCCACCGTACCTACCTATATGCGGTATTTCCATGCCGTTCTAAGCAAATTTGTATGTGCCATCTCTACTTTTCAAAATAAATTTCCTTTTTGTGTGCTCGTACCGCTCATGAAACGGTAGGGGGTGTCCAATATTTTTCCATGCTAGATGTGTTATTCTCAAGATGAGTGTTTATTCACTTGTCATTGCACGAGAGTACGACGGTAATAGGGATGCCCAATCCCGAAATGAAAAAGAAAAAAATTACTTTATGTTGTCAAATAATACATTCCTTGGAAAGTGTTGGTATGGAAGACAACCGTGGATACAGCTAGCCATGGATTGTGAAAGAATGATGGAAAAAGGAATAAACTTTACTTTATGTTTGGGAACCGCCTATGATATATCTAGCATGGAAAGTATTGTGAACTACTTTGTCATTTTCATTGACAGGAAAGGCATGCCACTCAAAATATTTTTCTTTGTCAATTTAAAACATTGAGCTTTGGCACCTCTACAAATTCCTACTTCCCTCTACGAAGGGCCTATCTATTTACTTTGTGCAATTTTTATTTTTACTTTGAGTCTCCATCTTCTCTTATAAAGCACCAACTAGGGGGCACTATGATCGTACTTGAGCATTGTGTGTAGCTAATATTTGAGTGTGTTTCATGAATGAATTAATGATTGAGCATGATGGGCTAGGGATAACTTTCTTTAGTGTTGATATTTTCAAAGACATGGTTGCTTGTTGGCATGCTTGAGTATTGAAGTCATTATGTTAAAACTAGACTATTGCTTTGAACCATCTAAAAATCCAAATGTGCATGCTACAAAAGAAAAGAATATGTGATGAACATTTTAGGCAGCATTCCACATCAAAAATTCTGTTTTTATCATTTTCCTACTCGAGGACGAGTAGGAATTAATCTTGGGGATGCTGATACGTCTCCAACGTATCTATAATTTTTGCTTGTTCCATGTTGTTATATTATCAATATTGGATGTTTTACAATCATTTTATAGCAACTTTATATCATTTTTTGGGACTAACCTATTGACATAGTGCCAAAGTGCCAGTTGCTGTTTTTTGCTTGTTTTTTACTTCGCAAAATATCAGTAACAAACGGAGTCCAATCGCAACAAAACTTTTTGGAGATTTTTTTTGGACGAGAAGACATCCAGTGGGCCAAAGAAGTGCCAGAGGGGAGGGTCGCGGAGACCACAACCCACCAGGGTGCCCGAGGAGCCCAGGGCGCGCCTTGATGGGTTGTGCCCTCCACGGGACCCCTCACCACTGCCTCTGATGCCTATAAATTCCCAAATATTCTAGAAACCCTAGAGGAGTCGATGAGAAACACATCCAGCCGCCGCAAGTTCCAGAGCCTCGAGATCCAATATAACACCATCACAGAGGGGTTCATCATCCTCATTGGTGCCTCTCCGATGATGCGTGAGTAGTCCACCATAGAACTACGGGCCCGTAGGCAGTAGCTAGATGGTTTCCTCTCTCTCTCTTTTGATTCTCAATACAATGGTGTCTTGAGATCTATTTGATGTAAATTTTGCGGTGTGTTTGTTGGGATCCGATGAATTTTGAGTTCATGATCAGTTTCTATCCATGAATATTATTTGAGTCTTCTTTGATCTCTTATATGCATCATTACTTATAGCCTCATATTTCTTCTTCGAGTCTTTGGTTTAGTTAGGCCAACTAGATCGATTTTTCTTGCCATGGGAAGAGGTGCTTTGTGATGGGTTCGATCTTGCGGTGTCCTCTCCAAGTGACAGAAGGGGCAGCGAGGCACACATGTATCGTTGCTCTTAAGGATAACAAGATGGGGGTTTATTCCTGCATGAATAGATCTGGTATACATCATGTCACCATTCTTATTGCATTACTCCGTTTTCCCATGAACTTAATACACTAGATGCATGCTGGATAGCAGTCGATGTGTGGAGTAATAGTAGTAGATGCACGCAGGAGTCGGTCTACTTATCTTGGACGTGATGCCTATATAATGATCATCGCCTTGGATATCGTCATGATTATTTGATCTTCTATCAATTGCCCAACAGTAATTTGTTCACCCACCGTGTGCTATACTCATGAGAGAAGCCACTAGTGAAACCTACGGCCCCCGGGTCTACTTTTCTAACATATTGCTTTCCGATCTATGTTTTTGCCGCTTTTGCTTTCAAATATATTATTCCAAAAACCCAAAAATACCTTGCTGCACTTTTTAGTTGCCCTTTTTATTTTGTGTTCTTGAGAGATCTATATCTCCAATCTATCACTACCTAATCAATCTTTTTACCATAGAGAGATTGACAACCTCTCTTTCGCGTCGGGTTGCAAGTATTTGTTCTTTGTGTGCAGGTGCTGTTTACATAGTGGTGGTGATCCTCCTACTGGTTTGATACCTTGGTTTCATAACTGAGGGAAATACTTACCGTCACTGTGCTGCATCATCCCTTCCTCTTTGGGGAAATACTGATGCAGTCTCAAGCCACGTCATCACGCTTGGCCTAATCTGGGTCACCTCGAGCGGTTGTTGCGTCTCCCGCCAGAGCCATCAAAGCCACCTCAAATGAAAAGCCGCCGCAGCCTTGATCCACTACGCATGGACGAGCAAAATCCAAAAGGCCACAACACTGCACGAGCGTGAGGAACAAGGGGGGCTTCACGTTGCACAAATACCCAGGAAATAAGAAAAGGAGAGGAATTCACGCCGGCTCCTAGCAAGATTCAACAAACAAACGTCTGCGACTTTTAAAAAAAAGAGAACGGATTAATTTTTGGTGTGCTGTCGTACGGAGCTGAGACCGAGTCCGCTGCAGATTTCTTCTCGGGCTACGCCCGTCTGCTTTCCCATCGCGTCAGCCACGCGGGCGCTCGTGCGACTGGCCGACGCGGAGGTCGCCAGCCCCGACGAGATGCTGCTGGCCGTGCGCACCATCACCTACCTCTCCGCTGCGCCACGCTCCGAGTCGCCCCGGCTCGGACGCGAGGCAGCGGGTGCGGTGGCAGAGCACCCGCTGCCTCGCGTCCGAGTCGCCATGGATGCGCTTTACCTTGAGCCGCCGCGTCCGCCGCACCTATTGCCACCACTGCAGCCACGCCTTCGAGCCGGCCTCACTCACCCGCCTACACGACCGCACCCCCGCGAGCTAGCTCCACCTCGCCTCGCCTCCTCGCCTCTACCGCCATGGCCTTCGCTCCGCCTGCCGGCTCGCCGCCCTCGCTGCGCCGTGCCCCGCTCCGGCTGGCCTCTGCCATCTGGGCCACCCCGCACGTCGCTCCGACCCGCCGCCTCCGCTGCCGTGTTCGACAAATGCAAGGGCGTGTTGCTCAACTTCGATGACGCGACCGGCAAAGTATGGAGTTTCCGGTACTCGAACTGGAATATCAGCTGGAGCTACGTTTTCACCAAGGGCTGGAGCCGCTTCGTCAAGGAGAAGGGCCTGCACGCCGGCGACGTGGTCGGATTCTACCGCTCTGCCTCTAGCAGCAACAAGCTCTTCATCGACTGCAAGCTCCGGTCCAAGATCAGTGCATACGACTGTATGAGAGTACCAAATGGGCCACCGGATCCAGAGAAGCGGGAGAGAGTTCCCTGACATACAATCGTCAATTGGGCAGAGTAAGACTTGACCGGGCCCTTGATAATGCTGACTGGATGAATCAATATCCTGATGCAAAACTGCAACACTTGTCCGCCGTTTCGTCGGATCATGCGCCGATTTACCTGGAGTTATTTACTCCAGAATCGCGCGGGAGGAAGAGACATCGACAGTTCAGATATGAGGTTTTTTGGGAGAGACATGAGCTGTTCAGAGATTCCCTGGGCACAAGATGGGACGTAGCTACTATAGCCACCGAACTAGCAGACAAGCTGAATAAGTTATCAGGAAACCACAAGCTCTAGCAAAGAAATTACTTCATGGGAACTTGAGCCAAGAGGCACACCACGTGAAGACCATGAGTTGGTCAAAACACCATTGGTATTAGTCGGGCGGTGGTGCAATCTATGCATTTACAGGCATCCGAAAAATAAATTAGGTGCTATCGCTCTATTTTATTTCTTCAGTAAATTTTAATTCTTTCAAGAACCATTATTCTGTCTTTAATATTTCTATATACATGACAATTGTTCCCTGTTCGCGAGAGACATGATGAGGTGAATCCAAAAAATCATGTGTCGTCGAAATACACCAGGACAATTATCCATCATGCGCCAGCATCCGTCCACACAACGTTGCCTGACGAGTGCGCGTGTGGGCCACCACACATACGGTCCGGTCTAAATCACCAGCGCCGCGGCCACCTCTCGCGTCCGCACCGGCTTACAACGCCACGGCCGACTCCCGCGTCCGCGCCAAGCTATCGGCCAACTCCTCCATCAACATCAACCCACCGGGGCTGCGCGCACCCATAGGATTCGCTCGTCGGACACGCGCGCAAGCCGCCGCCCCTGCGATCCGGTTTACTCCACCAAACACTGGAGCAAGAAAGAAATATATATCTATTATCAGCCTTCACCTGCGCCAGGTTACCCAATGGATAGATGCACTGGCTTGCCATCCCCCGGCCCGGTCTGCTTAAGCACATAAGAGGAAATGGGAGAGCCGGAGCCACAGAGGAACCATCCCTGGAGAAGCTACCGTATTGAGCCGGCCACCATTGAGCTGGCAATTCAAAAGCCAGCAGCAAAGTAAAACAAAGATGACCCTGGAGGAGCCAGGAAAACTGCCACGTGAGAATAGAAAAGCATAGGTCAAGAGACATATGAACTCAAGTTGGCCATGACATTTGTCAAAGATATACCATTAGCGTCACGAAGATCATCAACTCGCCACGTTGTCTCCAGTTTCAATAAAATTCCATCATTCAGCTGTCAACCTTACAGAGGCTAGCGGTCTGCCAAAAGAAAAATCAGGCTCAAGATCAATCCGGCTCAAGGAAAAATTCTGGCTTATGATAAAAGGTTCCGGTTATTCAATGAAAAGTCCGGCTTATGACAATGGTTCCAGCATATTCAAAAAGACAATTCCGGTATATGATATAAGTTCCGGTTCTTCAGAAAAATTCCGGCTTATGCCACGGCCAAGTATGAAGATTCCCAAGCCGCCTTCTCGAGTCGACTTAAGACTCGGTGGCTACACAGATATGGCTCGACAGTAGGAAGACAACCAGGTCCCGGGTGCCCTGGCTTATGGGCAAAAAATTACAGGTTGCCAAAGAGGACCAGCTGCCATGATGCGCTGCTCAAACATAAGGTATCTTGCCTTATTGGATCATCATGTTATCTTATTATGATCAATGGAATCAAGCCGGCTTATCTGGACCCCAGATGTTTTGCAGAAGTAGCATTGTCTCCTGTAATCCTATGCTGAGCCTTTCCATGATCATAGGTCACTTGGGGGCTTCCAACTCATCGAGTTTAGCTTTCTCACCCTCTTGATCCGGCTCATCAATGCCACCAAATGGTTAAACCTGCCTGTATGCTTGATGCGACTCTGATCAGGTGACCCCAGGTACTCTTGTTAAAATTATTCCATTGCGGACCCTGAACTTTTCAAGGTTAAAACATCGGTTGAGTCACGAGAGAGACGGCATACAGAAAGCTAGGATAAATCATGGGTTATCACACCCACTTCATTGAAGCAAGACTCGAGCCTCGAAAGCCGGTCTTTATGTCATGCCTTGAAACTAGCACTTTATATTCTGTTATCATATACATACATCATCCTGCATTGCATCATGCATCATACATACATATCAAGCCGGTCATCAAACCGGGTTACATCGTAACCTCCGCAGGAACAAATAGATCTTTGATAGCCAAAATGGTTGATTTTTCATCATGGTTTATCATAACCAGTATTGAATGATTGGGGCTTTTTCAAGCCAGCTCGAAAGAATTAACTACTCTCGAAGAGCCGCCCTGTCACATATAATGCCGGATCATTTAATTGACCGGCCCTTCGAGTTTTCAACTTGTGCTCTTTAGTAAACTACAACACTTATGGATTTCTCAAACATATATTGCCGGGTTGCACCGCAACCACGAGCAGGGATTTCATTTCAAGGACAAAGGTATTATTCCAGGATATTCGTATCGGGTTACAGTACAACCGCGGTTAAGGATTCATTCAAGTCAGATCAATATCAGTTCAAAGAGAACTTCTGAAGTGCATTATGATGGGTTATATTATTCTCACACAGTCCCAAGTCGCTGCAGGCATACGACCCGGCACTTGGGGGCTACACTACTCAGATCAAATTTTCTAAAGTCCCAAGTCGCCGCAGGCATGCGACACGACACTTGGGGGCTACAGTATTCTACTGTTAAAACAGATTATAAGGTCCAAATTGAAGACCCGGCCTATCACATACTGATGAGCCGGCCCTTGGGGGCTACACATGTGAAATGCAAGACATTCAGTTTATAACTAGCAACTCAGATGACAACTCGGATTTCTCCAAAGTTATCTACTTACAACATTCAAAACCAACTTCAAAGTCCCATGTTGTTGCAAGCAAAACAACCCGGCCCTTGGGGGCTACACATGCTAAAGCTTTATAAAGTGTAAGACAATTAAAAGTCCCAGGTTGCTATAGGAAAACAACCCGGCACTTGGGGGCTGCACAGTCAAAGATACTATTGCAACTATTGAAAATCACCAAGTCATCATGAACTGATAAACTTGGAGCTTGGGGGCTATAGGTAATATGGATATATCAAAAAAATAGAAGAGCACTTTTGAAGATGTCAATTATGAGCGAGACTGGTCTCATTTCTTCATGGAACTGAAGCATTGAAAGACCGGCCCAACATCAGATGGATTTTTTATTCCCAATATTTTTTTTATCTAGCTGAAGCATGGAAAGACCAGCTTAGCGTCACAAGAATTTCTTTATGCCCAATAATTTTATCAATTCAACTGGAGTCCAGTTGTTTGACTTGTTTGTGCCAACGATCATGACCCGGCATCATCAAATATCATGACCCAACAGAGTCTATATAAGCAACCCGGCTTCACAAGTTGGCCACTTCTATATCCATAAATCAGCAATGTTTTTATCCTAAGTTGGCATCCACTACGTCTGATGACCCGGCAAGATCCCCGCATCCTATGAAGTGGTTTAACAACGGACAAATTTCTATTCCCAATATTTTCATCAAAGCCGAAGCAATGGAAGCCAGCTCAACTTCATATGGTTTTCTTATCACCAATATTTCCATCAAGCCAAAAGCATTGGAGACTGGCTCAATGGCATATGAGTGTTTTATTCCCAATATTTTGCAAAGGACACGTACTTGCAAGATGATTGTGAAGACGGCTCGTTAATATGAAGAAGAAACCCGAATTTTCAAGGAGCCACTTCATTAAATTAAGCCGGCCAGTTGAGCAAGTTGGTCACTTAACATATTTGTTATTCTTATTTCAGGAGCTTACCATGAATAAATTCAAGCTAACCTGGGGGCTAATGTCGGGGATATTCCCCAAGGTTTGACCCGGCCAGGAGTATGACCCGGCCCATAAGTTGGCGGCTTATAAAGTCACCGTGTTTACCGGGTCAACCTGGACGTCAAGGCCCAATGCCCAGTGTGCACCCCGTGGAAGGCGGATCATGGAGAGGCCTGGAGGGCCGGATCACAGACAAGGCCCAAGAAGAGGAAGAATTCCCTCACAAGAGAAACAAGACCCAAATTAGGATTCAAGAGAGACAAGTCCTATTCCTACTCCTAGTAGGACTCTACATGTAAGCCTACCCCTTCAACCTATATAAGGAGGGGTAAGGCACCCCAAGAGGGACAAGTTCAAGTCATTACAGATAGTCAGATTAGAGGTTCTGGAGACTAGAGGTAGCGATTCCGTACCCTTGCAATCGAGATCATCATCATCACGAATATAGACACAAAGCAGGATGTAGGCTTTTACCTCCATCGGAGGGGCCGAACCTAGGTAAACCGCGTCTCTCGATTCCGATCAACCCCTCTCAAGCCGCCACCTAGTTGCGATGGCCTCACACCTAAGTTCTCTCACGAGGACATCTTGCCGCGACAAATCCACGACAGGCCCCGGGGGGAGGGGGGGGGGCGATCCAGGCTGCAGCTTGCCGCGGTGGCCGGCGCGGTGGGGAGGCTGGGCAGGAGCGCGGGGTGCCACGTGGCGACGCCCGGTTGGCTTGGAGCGGCGGCTAGTGGCGGCGCGGCCGTTGGCTGGCTGCCAAGTGGCGCTGGTGGGCTGGGTAGCACGGAAATTGAAGGGATGAGGGGCTAGAGGTTGGTGGAGGGCTAGGGAGGCCATTTTTGGAAGGGAAGAGTGTCTATAAATAACAGTTTTGGCTAGGGATTGAGGGTTTTGCACCGTTTTGAGCCCTCCGATCGCGATCGGACGGCTCTGGTCGCGGGGTTTGCTTGGTGGGCTTGGGGCTGTGTAGTGGGCTAGGATGAGAGAAGAGAGAGGTGAGAGGCCCGACAAAAGATTTTTAAACATCGAAACGTCTGCGATATAAACCGACTATAGTGCCACTATACATTTAACGGTTCGGGTATCAAACGACCTCCGATTGCCAAGTTTCGTCCCATTCTGAGAAAGTTTTATACGCACTTTTAAAAACAATATTTTATCGATGCTGCGGGCGTGTGCGTGTGTGGTTGGTTACGATACAGCCAACAACAAGAACAGAGAGAACCAGCGACTACGAACGAATGCAAGTTTTTCAAAATGATGCCACAGAGTGCCGATGCTATGCAGATGATGCGAATGATGCGATGATGAATGCGACAACCAAATGGAACACACGACGAAACTCGAAATAAAATGGGAATCTTCTGGAGCATCGGCCTCGGGCTGTCACAGAGTCGCCACGTGGAGTCCTCGGCTGTTTCTAGCAGCGGACGCTAGCAACAGCCTCAGGTTTCCCCAACCCGGCCTATGTTGTCAAATGCCCAGGCAGTTGTCGATGCAACCAGAGCGATGTAGCAGGCAGAGGCGGAAGCGGCAGTGATGCAAGCGACTCAGCACCCTCCTCCCCAACCAACAACCATGGGGGCTGGAGTTAATAGTAGGACGATTGGCATTCCTTGTTTATCCCCGGCTCTCCGTGGCGAGGGTATGCCCAAGGATTTTAAGGGGCCTGACAAAGTACCCAATTACACAGCAGACCTCGAGCCGGCAGCATGGATCGAAAGTTATGAGCTAGCCATGGATATGCTCGATGTCAGCGACGCTGTGTGCGCAGAGTATCTAACTATGATAATGGAAGGGCCGGCTCGAACATGGTTGAAGAATCTTCCACCCAGCTCCATCAACACTTGGGCTGAGCTAAAGGAGCAATTTATCAAGAATTTCCAGTGAACGTGCAAACGGCCAATGACGATTTTGGATCATCAACATTGCGTCCATGCGGGGATGAGTCGGCTCATCATTGGACTCGCCGGGTTGCCGAAATCATTCACTCGTCAGACAGCATTACGACTGCTCAAGCCGTCCTAATCCTGGAAAAGAATTGCCACTTTCAGCCGCTGGTCCAAAAGCTTGGCCGTTTGAAACGGAAGGTTCAAGATATGGGCGGCTTGATGGACGTTCTTACAAGATACGCTGAATCTGACATCACGAAGGATCCCGGCTCAGATGAGGACAAAACTGGAAGGCGAAGGTGGTAAGGGTCACCAGCAAAACCTTGGGCATAGTGGGAACCCAGGGGGTCAAGGTAATATCAGTAAGAGAAAATAGCTCGATGGCGGGTCAGACTTCGTCGCCAATACCAACACCGGTTTTAAGAACCAGCGTCATAACAACCACCCCGATGGAGCTTACAATGGGAATAAACCACGCAATTATGAGGAGGCACTCAAGGCACCTTGTCCCAAGCATAGTACCCCGGATAAGCCGGTTACACATTCTTGGGAAACTTGTTATATCATGCAGGAATTCCGTAACCAGGCTTTCCAGAATCATGAAGGCGGCAATGGTGGGGGACATCCAGATCAGCTTGGCCCTGGCGGGTCACACGGCGGCTCATCCGGTGGATTTTCGGGATCAGGTTTTCATGGCCAGGGCGGCTCAGGAACAGGATTTCAACATCAAGGAAACAATGGTAATGGATAGCATTCTGTCTAAGGCAATCGGCAACATATTAATCAAACTGGGTTTCAGAGTAATCCCAAGCTGTTGAATAGCGGTTAGTACCATGTTTTCACCACCAGTACCTGCAGGCGAGACAACAAGATCAAGCAAAGAGCCGTCAACATGGTCGAGCCGGCAGTTCCTAGATATCTCAATTGGTCCGAGCAGCCAATCACCTGGAGCAGGGAAGATCACCCTCCCCGGGTAGATAACCCCGGTGGTTTGGCCCTGGTGGTGGCGCCTTAGGTTTGCGGCTATACCCTCTCAAAGGTCCTCATGGATGGGGGAAGCAACATCAATATCTTGTATTATGATACCTTCCGGCGGATGAACCTCCCTGAAAGCAAACTACAAACTTCAACCATGGTTTTTCACGGTATCATTCCCGGGAAGTCAGCATACCCAATCGGGCAGATTAAGCTTGATGTTGCTTTTGGGGACGAGTTTAACTTCAGATGCGAGCCCTTAACTTTTGAAGTGGTTAAGATAAAGAGCCCTTACCATGCCCTCTTTGGACGGCCGGCTTATGCTCATTTCATGGCTCGACCCTGCTATGTTTACCTCAAGCTCAAGATGCCGGGTCCAAATGGCCCTATAACTGTGGGAGGCAGCAGGAAAATAGCTCAAGAATGCGAGGAAGGGGATGCAGCTTATGCTGAATCAGCCTGCGCAGCTAAAGAGTTGAAATTCTATACGGCCAACGTTGATCCTGCTGATATGAGCCCCCTCAAGAAGCCCACTACTGAGTCTGAATTGTCGCTCAAATTCAAGCCGACTGAAGATACAAAGCAAATTGACTTCACGCCGGGCGAGTCATCTCAGCAGTTCAATATTGGGACCGGCTTGGATCCCAAATAGGAAAGCGTGCTCATCGAGTTCATCTGTGAGAATCGGGACATCTTTGCATGGAAACCTTCTGACATGCTTGGAGTACCGAGAGAACTCGCTGAGCACCACCGTCATTTTAATGAGGAGAGACACAAAGCTATTGGAGAAGAGGTAGCCCGGCTCTTAGCTGCCAGGTTTATCGTTGAAGTTTTTCACCCCGAGTGGTTGGCTAACCCGGCGCTCCTTCTGAAAAGAACGGTACTTGGCGCATGTGTGTTGATTATACATATCTCAACAAAGCCTGTCCTAAGGATCCTTTTTCTCTCCCACGCATCGATCAGATCATTGATTCTATGGCTGGTTGTGAGCGATTATGCTTTCTAGATGCGTACTCTGGTTATCATCAGATCAAGATGGCCATTGAGGATCAGGAGAAGACGGCTTTCATAACTCCTTTCGGTGCTTTCTGCTATGTCTCTATGCCTTTTGGACTGAAGAGTGCGGGGGCTACTTATCAGCGGTGTGTGTAGAACTGCCTCCATCTACAGATTGGACGCAACATTCATGCCTATGTTGATGATATAGTGGTAAAGTCTCAGAAGAAAGAGACACTCTTGGATGACCTCAAGGAGACGTTTGATAATCTTCGAGTGTACCAAATGGAGCTCAACCCGTCCAAATGTGTTTTTGGCATTCCTGCAGGCAAGTTACTGGGGTTTCTGGTTTCCGAGCGAGGTATCGAGGCTAATCCAGATAAAATCAAGGCAGTGACTTCGCGAGCTTAGCCGACCAATGTGAATCAAGTTCAGCGCATGGCTGGTCGCAACGCAGCGTTAAGTCGGTTTATAAGTCGCCTGGGAGAAAAAGCAATTTCTCTTTATCAATTGTTGAGGAAGACAAACAATTTTGTTTGGACTGACGCAGCTAACGAAGCCTTCGAAGCACTTAAGAAGCAGCTAGCTGAGCCGCCCATTTTAGCCGCCCCAGTTGACAAAGAGTCTATGCTCCTGTACATTGCAGGCAATTCAAAGACAGTAAGTGTCACAGTTGTCATTGAACGGAAGGAGGCATGAAAAGAATATCCAGTGCAGCGGCCGGTTTATTTTGTCAGTGAAGTCTTGACTTTGTCCAAGCAACGGTATCCGCATTGGCAAAAGTTGGTTTTCGGCGTCTTTATGGCAAGCCAGAAGTTAAAACACTACTTCCAGGAGCATCCAATTACTGTGGTCAGTTCGGCACCTCTTGGGGTTATTATACAAAATCGAGAAGCCACTGGCCGGATTGCTAAGTGGGCAATTGAACTTGGTCCTCACCAGGTGAAATACATGCCCTGTACAGCCATCAAATCACATGGTGGATGTCATCAATGATTGGACTGAATTACAAATCCAAGAGGATAGGCCAGATAACACGTATTGGACTATACACTTTGATGGATCCAAGCAATTGGAAGGCTCGGGGGCTGGAGTTATTTGTCTTCTCCACGAGGTGACAAATTCTGTTGTGTTATACGGCTCATGTTCCCTTGTACTAATAATGCAGCCGAGTACGAGGCCCTCCTGCATGGGCTCAGAGTGTCCAAGGAAATGAATCTTAGCCGAGTTAGGTGTTTGGGCGACTCAGATTTGGTGGCTCAACAAGTCTCAGGGACTTGGGATTCAAAGGACCCCTTGATGGCGGCTTATCGACGAGCAATCACTGACATGGCAGGATTCTTCCAAGGCTACCAAGTTGACCACATTGATCGCTGGCTCAACGAGGCGGAATATGCTCTATCACGACTCGGCTCTTAGCGCAAGCTGGTCCCTCCTAACGTGTTTCTGGACGTGCTTCACAACCCTTCAGTTAAATTTCCATCTAACGAAGACGTTGCTATTCCCGACCCTGAGGCACACTTGGTGGCGGCTCTCCATGCAATTCCTGACTGGACAGTACCATACTTGGCTTATATGACTCAAGGCGAGCTCCCAGCTGAGGAAATCATCGCTCGACAGATAATTCGGTGGTCCAAGTCCATGACTATTGTCAATGGCAAGTTACATCGACGAAGCAGCACCGGTGTTTTTCAGCGTTGTGTTTCCCCTGTGGAAGGCCAGGAGATTCTCAATGAAATCCATGTTGGCGACTGTGGACATCATGTCGTCTCACGGTCCCTGGTAGCGAAAGCTTTTCGGCACGGGTTTTATTGGTTGACAGCTCATGCAGACACAGAGGACATTGTGCGCAAGCGCGATGGATGTCAAAAGTTCGCTCGACAGGCTCACGTACCAGCCCAAGAATTGCGTATGATCCCAATTACTTGTCCGTTTGCGGTCTGGGGGCTCGACATGGTCGGCCCGTTCAAGCCGTCTTCTGACAAGAAAACCCACCTGTTGGTGGCGGTTGATAAATTCGCCAAGTGTGTCGAGGCGGAACCTGTCAGCAATTGTGACACGGAGACAATAGTCAAATTTTTGAAAAAGCTGATCTTCCGTTTTAGCTATCCTCATAGCATTATTACTGACAATGGTACTAATTTATCCAAAGGAGCTATGGAGCAGTTTTGTCAGCGTGAATATATCTGGCGTGACATGGCGGCAGTTGCACATCCACAATCCAATGGACAGGCCGAACGGGCTAATCAAGACATTCTCAAAGGAATCAAACCCCGGCTTGTGTTTCCACTCCAGCGCACTCCAGGCTGTTGGGTTGAAGAACTCCCCACGGTACTTTGGAGCATCCGCACAACTCCAAACAAATCCACTGGATATACACCATTCTTCCTGGTTTATGGAGCTGAGGCGGTATTACCAAGCGATATTCGCCATGATTCTCTCGAGTTATTGCTTACGTTGAGGCAGACAATGAGCAAGCGCGTCAAGATTCCTTGGATGCCTTGGAAGAAGAACGTGACTTAGCAACAGCCAGATCTGCTATATATCAGCAAGACCTATGTCGCTATCATAGCCGTAGAGTGCGGAGCTTACCCAGGTTCGGCCCCTCCTATGGAGGTAAGAGCCTACGTCCTGCTTTTTGTGTATTGGATGGTTAGATCTCGATTACAAGGGTGCAGAATCTCTAACCTAGCTATCGAGGGGTTGTAACTTGAGTCTTTCGGCCCTAGGGACCCGCCTTTATATACAGGTCAAGCCCTAGGGTTTACAACAGAGTCCGGGTGATATCATGACCCGTGACCAACTACATCTCTAACTTGTCTTACACTTTTAAGGAAACTTAACCGACGTCCTTAGCTTCATGGGCTTTGAGATGCCGTCTTCACGTGTTGGGCCGTTCGGCGTCTTAACCAGCCGCCGCCTTACTTATCTTGTATTCAGGTCACGGCCCATCTAAACTTGGCTGCAGAGTTGTTGATATGTTAACCCGGCCCAGTATGGTGGGTTACATCATGGAGTTATATCCCGGACATTAGGCCCCAGATTGATTTGAATCTATTCATGTCAATAGACCCTTTCTTCCTTTGGCGGCTCATCCTTGGAACGGTATCTTCCATGAATTTCATGACGCCGGCTTGTTCTGCTCCCAAACTCGACATTTCGTCCAGCCCGCATTTGTCGTGACGTCATCCTTGCTGACCGTTGTTCTTCAAAGTCATCATAATGTATCCCTTCGAAAACGGTGCCAAATCTAGGTGAGCACAAAAATCGAGGCGCGCTTATAGCCACAAATTTACCATGGTCGCTTCATTTTTCCCCGTGCCGCTTCACTTTCCTCTTCTTATAAATAAGGCCACTGGGCTCTACAGTTAACCTCTTCTCATCGTCTTTCTTCTCCTGTTTCTCCATCGACCGTGCACCGTCAGAGCTCCCAGATTGACTCCAAGATCTTTCGGCTCCATTGTTGGTGCTCTTCAAGCCGTCTTGCAGCCGCCGAAGCGAACTTGATCATCTTCGTCCCTGCTCTGACACCGTCTGGTATGAATCCCTGCCATTTTAGGGTTTTGGTATTTCTGGTGTTCTTACCATCTTCATAGTGTTCTGAAACTTCATTAGTAGATCCACACATTGTCCGCTCATTACGGCGTATTCTTAGAACGTCCTCCGCTCCATTTTGCTTTAAAGTAGATCTAAAAACAAGCCATCGGGGTCATCCTTTGGAGCGTTGTAGTTTCGGTTTGCTCCGTAAGCTAGAACACATATCTCGCTATTTTTCTCCGTTTAATTAGATCCGCCTGGAGAGGAATTTTCATAGAAACATGTTTGTGACCCAATGTTTTTGCTAAGTGTTGAAGATATCCTTTTGGCCTTCTCGAATTTCGCCGGCTCATATCAATACCTTAATGTAGGCGGCTTATAATCTGCTTCGGCTTATTTTCTCATTTTTCTTGTAGCTACTGCATAACCCGCCATGGCTCCGAAAAGCTCCAAAGTTTGTAACTGGGCAAAGAGCAAAGAGTCCAAACTCTCCTTGGAGAACCTTATGCATCAGGGTCTCTTGCCGGCTCGAAAAACTATAAAGTGGCGAGCTCCTGAAGAAGAGCCGTCCCCACAACCACAACTAGGGGAGGTTGTAGTTTTTACTGATCATTTGCGCAGGGGTTTCCGCCCTCCCGGCTCAAAATTCTTTAGAGACCTTTTGCACTTCTTCAAGCTCAGGCCTCAAGACAATAGTCCGAATTCCATGACAAACATTTGTCAATTCCAAGTGTTATGTGAAGTGTACCTTCAGGTTGAGCCGTCCGTGACTCTGTTCAGAGAGTTCTTCTACCTTAACCGTCAAACGGAAACAAAAAACGGTGCTTCTTGCGAGCTCGGTGGTATTTCTATCCAGAAGAGAAAGAAAATCACCTTCCCAGAATCGAAACTGGCAAGTCACCCAAAAGGGTGGAATAAAACCTGGTTCTATTGCAGAGATACTTCACCTGAAGGGGAAAATCCCTTGTCGGGTTTCAGATTGGAAAGACTTATTGGAAAAATGGAATTCCCGGGTTGGCCAACTGACGAAGAAAGAGCAACTTTAGCGCCTCTTCATGCAAAGCTGAGAGCCCTGACCGCACATGGCCTGACCGGGATAGATCTGATTCGTTGCTGGTTAAAGTGGCGGATTCAACTCGTCAGTTTGAGGGGCGTCTTGATGTGTGATTACTCAGGTGACTCAAATGATCCTCAACGGTTTTCTCGTGAGAATCTTACTGACAATGCTCTTACCAAGGACACAAAGAAGTTTTTCTCTGACTAAAAAGAGCTGTGCAGCGTCACCGGCTTGGGTCCGTTTTACCTTCTTAACCCGCCGCCTTAGGTATTAACTATTTCCATTGTCTCTTGTCCATGTCTGTCTCTCGACTCGCCATTTACATATTCTATATTTTATATATCTGCAGGCGGATTCTAACTTTTGTAAAGTTGCACCTCAAGCCACCCTTCCTGCTACGGGTAAAAAGAATGCCCCAGTCTCCGTGTCATCTTCCGAGGAGGAATCTGAGGTAGAACTTGACTCTCTCTGCCGCCTGTTTAATGAACTCGCTGACGCACCTTCTTATCAGGGCGACTCGGAATGTAGCCAAGCTGGCGAAACTGAGGTAACTCCAATTTCCCTCATTCCTTTGGAAATGCTTGTTCCTCGGAGATGAAGACAAGCCATTCGTAAAGTTAAATTATCACACCCAGAAGCTCATTTGGCTCCTGATTTTCTTTTGAAGAACACAGAGTTTGCCGGCTCATCAAAACGCAAGACTCGGGATGATGAAGACCCTAGTTTATCTCACGCGCCGCCGGCTCGCAAATCACGCCTTGAGGTGCCCCATATTCCAACTGATTCTCGCCCTAGAGCCGGTTCGTTTAAATAACTTCTTAGTCCTTCAAATTCCCTTTATCAGGATTCTCCTTCATCATCAGGCGACTCAAGGCGTCACAGCTTCCCACTTTCAATGTCAATCGTGGGTAAGCGTTTATTTTTGCAAAGTCCGTATGGTATCTTTCATTGTTTTGATCTCAACTTGTGATAACTTTTGTTATACCAATAATCCAGGTCCAAAGCTGTTGTGTTCAAACGAAAAGGCGGGTCATCTTCTGGACCAACCAGCCAAGAGACGCCAATTCTACTAAAGATGACTCCAATGGTTGACTCTTCTGTTGAAAAGGAACTTGATGCAAGGGTAGAGCTAGAGGCTGCCACTGAGATACCTGGAATAAATGGGCCGATTTTTATGGATGCTCCTCCTGAGATTGAATCATCCATCTTTCCTTCCAAATCATCTTGCGTAGATGAACTTCTAGCATCATCTGACCACAACGTTCCAGACGTTGTGTTTATCAAAGAAAATTTGCAGGCCCCCACTGCTTCCACTTCCTTAGCAAAAATCGTGAGCAAGGATGAATCAGTGACTTTGGATAAGGGAAAGGCCAAGGTGGATTTCCTGGAATTATCCGTACGTGGTGTTGAAGATCTGTATGTAGCTTCCCGACTCAAAACGAGTCAAGCCTCTGTGTGTTCTGTGCCATCCCTGGATCAGTATGCTGGCACACACAGTACATCAATGTATGTATCAAAGTGCAATCACATGTAATAACGTAAATATGATATATACCTCAAAATCTCAGCGGAAAACAGTCAACGGGAGTGGAGTCCCAGTAAACACCAACGACAGGTTGAGTGCAGACCGTAACCCTGAATCGTACTCTTACTCGTTGTAGAAAAGTATCTGCAACATGAGACGTTACAGCCGTGTAGGTCAGCATATTGAATATGCCGGCAAGTCACAAAAGAGAGGGGTGAATTTTTTTTATCATCTATACTATATGCATATATGGCAGGTGGGGCTGTAGTTTTAAGTTTTTGCGTAAAGCAAGTTTTTCCTACACAAGAGAGGGGGCAAAGCAAAATTATTACTACAATGTTGGTTGTTTATTGAGAAGGTTCCACCAACCATTTCTCATACCCAAGTTATGAATAAAACCCACATCATTAAGTTATTTTTGTTGAGACTTCCTGATAGTTTCAGTTCCTTTGGCTCAAGTTGTCCATGACCGTGGACACGGCTAATCGATTAGGTTTGAGTACTCTGCAGAGTTTTGCACACGTCCTCGCAGTTCAAGGTGTTTGAGAACCGGATGATCAAAACATGGTCTTCCAAAGGGTTCCTCTGAGACACTGTCGGTGCCAATCCAATCCTACCGTTCTTCTACATCTCGTAGCACCGCCCGTCCAGAGTCACCACGATATCCAACCAAGCCAGAGCCCATAATGGCTTGTGGCTGTGCAGGTAAGCCTTGGGTCTTGAAGTATGCATCCATCTCTTTGTGCCTGGGTGGACCTTTCCGCGTGAATACTGGCACTTCTCTAGCAACACCTAGGCTAACCACTGGTTTCTCCAGGGCACCGTTCAACCAACATGCACCCTGAGGTACATTGCATTATGAGGTCTTGAAAACAATTCTTGAAGTCTTGAGGTCTTGATCATCAATTATCTCTCACAACTCTCATTGTAAACACTCAACCTAACCCCGTCTACTAAAAGCATAGCAAAATAAAAATAACGTTCCCGGGGCCAAAGTAACAAGGGTTTATGGGTGTCTACCACATGATACTACTCAAGAACTAAAATTTCCAAGTACCTACTTTGCATGCAATGGTGGAGAAGGTTGAACTAATGCAATAAAATCATAGGTAAAACATGATCAATGTGAACTTGCCTGGTGAGGTTGATGAAGATAACAACGCTCTCAGAAATAACTTGTTAGAACTATTCGTCACTCTCCGATGAAATCTATATAATCAAACATTGCACTCATAAGCAAACACTTATAGCAATCAATACTATCAAACAAGAAGCAACCCAAAACTAAACACAATAGGGTGGTGATGAAGGAAATACTTAAGACAAAAGTTAAAACAACAAAACTTCATCAAAACAACCAAAGGTAGTTTTCCCTACAAATAATCCTATCTTCAATAGCAACAAGACAACAACAAAGTAAAATCTAACAAACGTATTTTATTAAATATTTTACTAGCAAAAAGAATTACTTTTGAAGAACAACTAAGAACTACGAAAACAACACACTAACAACATAAGTGTTTGTCTAATAAACTTAACAACAAGAAAACAATAAGATACTAAAATAACAGAAAACAAAAATATAAAACAAAGAAATAACAGAAAGTATTTTCTCATAAACCTTTATTTGACCAAAAGAACCAATTGACAAACTTTTATTAAACACTTCTTATGACCTAAACAAAATTAACCTAGAGTTAAACCACAAACAATTACCACTATAATACAAATTGTTCCTGGTCTAAACTAAGGTTAGCAGAATAATAAAACTACAAAACAACTTATAGAAAAAAAATTCAAAAAGGAAATTAAACTAGCATTGAAATCAATTTGCAAGTTATGATTTAACTAGAATTGATTTCATGCAAGCAAATAATAATAAATAAAACTAAAAATAAATCCTTGTTGAAATACTACTGTTAACTAACAGAAAACAAAGTAAAACTTGTCAACTAATACAAAAGAAAACAAATCAAAAACAACTAAAACAAAAGAAATAGAAATAAACCTTAAAAGAACTAAAACAGATTCTGTTTTGCTTGAAACCCTAATTTAAAATATGCTAAAAATTCTCAAATTGAACAGGGAGATAAAAATAACTAATACAAAATAGTGGCAAAAAGTTTCATTCAAAAATATATTTTTAAACTCAAGTTATTCAGAATCTAGTGATTTGAGCAAATTCAAAAGAATTCAAATTTAAAAGATCAAAATTTGAAAACTAAAGTTACTGGCATAAACTACATAATATTTGTGACAGCATGCAAAAAGAATCAACTCAAAACTAAAAATATCTTAGGAGATAAACACAAAATAAAATCTGGTTCTATTCTATTTTCAGAAAACAAAAACAGAAAAAATCAAATAAACCTAACTAGCGAACAAGGCTACGTGGCGCGCTACGAGTGGATGCGGGCGTGCACGCGTTAGCTAATCGGTGAACGTTCACAAATTATAAAAAAATGGTTCGGGGGGGGGGGGGGGCTTAAGTGATCTAATCCTACGCGTCGATCTCAGATCCAATGGTGGGGAGAGAGAGGGGGTGCTCACGGCGGGGTGGTGTGCTCCGGCGATGTCCCGACGGCGGCGATGGCTCGGGGGGGTTGCAGGCGATGGCTACAGGGGCTCTCAACGGTTATGGAGGGTTCCAGTCGACTGCGGGGGTCCTCCGACGACGTTTGGTGGCGACGGCGAGGCGATAGGAGGCCGGAGAAGAGCGGGGCTTCCCCGGGGAGCTTCGGTGGTCGTCGGAACTCTGGCGAGGTGATGCAGGAGGCTTCCGGTGGTCCTCGGTGATGGTGGAGATGACCAGGCGACTGCAGCAAGCTTCCGTCATCGTCTGGTGGTGATAGAGGGGCTCGGGGGCGACGGAGGCGAGCGCCTCGAGCTCGTGGAGCTCCGGCGAGGTGGCACGGGCGTGGCAGAGGGTCGGGCAAGGGGCTTTAGGGGAAAACGAGGGCGGGGTGATGCGGCTTATATAGCCAGGGGGGTTGAGGTGCTCGGAGAGAAGGGGATAGACGAGATCCGGTCGGATCCGGTGTGGTCGCCGGCGAAGGAAAGTGGAGGGGAGGAAGGAAAGTGACGACCGAGGCGAGAGAGAGCGGTCGGTGGGGTCCACCTGTAGAGAGACGGAGGAAACACGAGGAGATCGGGCGGCCGATCCGAAAATGATTCGGGCCTGAAATAAAAGACCTGGGCTGATATTTTCCAAATGGGCCTCGGTTGGTTTTCCTATTAAAAGGAATTTTCCTTTTTTATTAAAAACAGAAAAGAAAATCATGATTTGGAAAATAAGATAATACCCAAATATTGATGTTTTATGTACTAAAATTATCAGAAAACTAACAGCAATAAGACGAACATTTTTCCACGACCAAAATAAATACTTTAAAAAAATATTTTTTAGGAAAAAGCCTAAATTGATTTTATTTCTTTTGCCAATAATTTTCAAATAACCCCCTGGGTTTTATGGTTCAAATATTTCACAAAAATACCCCTGGCATGGAGGGTCATGTTCCTCCTCTCATATTTTCAAAGTTTGGTCAGGGCATTTGAATCCATCCAAACTTGGAAAAATAAAATAAATTCCAAGTAGAACTTTTTCAGTAGTTTTCAAATCCAAGATTTTAAATCCATCATTTGAAGAAGTCATGTCATCTTCTCTCATTGTTTTGCATTGGATGAAATTTAAATTCAAAACAAAGGGGAAAGTCATTTTATTCCCTCTCATTCAAAAGTTTCAAAACGTTTCAAATTTCACTCAATTTCAAACAATCATTCAAACAATCAATCATTCAATTATTAATATAACATTCCAAAATTTGGGATCTTACACTGTATCAAGACTACTTGACCCGGTTGTCTGAAAGCCGGGAAATGGAAAAGAGCATGATAAATGCTATGAAGGAGAAATATGAGGTAATCTCGTTATTTACCATTATCCTGCATACTACCATTAGCTTCCAAAGACCAACTTGTTATGATAAGCTGGTTTTATAGAGTAATTTAAAGCATGTAGTAGCCCTGTAGCCCCCAAGGGCCGACTCATCTGCTTGAGATGAGTCGGGTCTTTAAGACTGAAGAAGTTCGACGTGTAGCCCCCTAGGGCCGACTCATCTTCTTGAGATGAGCCGGGTCTTTAAGACTGAAGAAGTTCGACCTGTAGCCCCCAAGGGCCGACTCATCTTCTTGAGATGAGCCGGGTCTTTAAGACTGAAGAAGTTCGACCTGTAGCCCCCAAGGGCCGACTCATATTCTTGAGATGAACCGGGTCTTTTTAATATGAAAGAAGTTCGACCTGTAGCCCCCAAGAGCCGACTCATCTTCTTGAGATGGGCCGGGTCTTCTCCATTCTTTAGTTTCAAAAGAGCTGAATTACATTAGCCCCCAAGTGTCAAGGATATTGCTTGCAATCTTCTTGAGACTTGTAAACCATAATTGCTCATGTTTGTTGTTCATCTATTAGGGATATTGTGAAGATGCTGAGTCTGTTGCTGTGAGAATGTAGAAACGGCTCAAGGAGGAAAGAAGATTGAAAACTGAAGTCGAGTTCATGGCGGCTCACTTTGAAAGTTCTGCCCGTCAAGCGAACGAACGTCTGGAACATGCCATAAAACTGTTTGAGACGGAAAAGGCTGTCCTGACCAAACGTGCGGAGAAGGCTGAGAAGAACTTTGGCCCTATGAAAGAAAAATACTCCACCCTCGTGAAGCAGATCAATGATATGTTGACAGCAATCTTCGGTACGTGTGCCGTCCCGCCTCCATCAATGTGCCGGCTTTATGAACCTTGTGGCGACTTATTTTGCTTTCTCTTATGTGCAGGGCGAAAAATCACAACCTCGTAGAGCTGCCAATTGTAAAATTGAAGACCTTTTTTACGTACGTAGAGCAGCTGTTTACAGGCTTCGTATATTCCATCATGGCTGTGAAGAACTTGAAGCATCCACCGAGAAGTATCAAAGACATGTTGAAGCAGCTCTCTACCGTACCACAATGGGTGATTGAAACTCGGAAATCGGCGTCTCGTGTAGGAGCGAATATGGCACTCGCTCGAGCAAAGGCGTATCTGCCAGAATTGGATGTGGAGCTGCTGAAAGGCGGCTTCCCGGAGTTTAAACTTGACAGGTCAGCATTCATTCAAGAAGATTACGCAAAATGCCTTTTGGAGACCCGACCACTGGCATCTTTGATAGCCGACGAGGTAGATCTTTCAAAGTATCATCCAGCCTACACCGCTGATAATGAACACATCAGCGCGCCCAAGGACGAGCCGTCTGACCTGGTGCCGCCTTGCCATAAGACAACTTTTGCTCCTGATATTGACGCGTCAGCTCTTGTTGAAGGGACCGCAAATTTTAAATCTTTGCTCTCAATTCATTGGCAACAGAAAGGCCATCAGGTTGAGGATGATGATGAGCCGGCAGGTTCAGGTCCAGAGGCGGCTGATGATAGAGCTTGAAGACGGCTTAAAAGCTGGATGAGTCGCCTTGTCAGACGAGCCCCCTGGTGTAAGGAAAACTTTTGTAAATGTTTATGTGGCTCCACTGTGAGCCTGTAATAGGAGTAGTATTCTTCATAACTTTGAGCTTGCTTTGTCGTGCCATTATGCACGTTGGCGCCTTTTACCAATGCTGAACCTTGACGTGAAAAGCTTCTTGTTAATATGCTCATGGCATTGTTTATTTCCGTACCTTCCTTGCTTAATGTCTGACAATTTTTATCCACAAAGAAAATCTGGAGTAAGCCGGCAGCTTAGCTTGATCTTTCGAAACTCTAGTCAATCGATTTTTTCCTTCAATGATATTGAAGATGGGTGATCCAGAAACTGGTCATGATATGAACTCAGTTATGTAACCCGACCATCCAAATATAAGCTGTTGGCAAGGGTAATGTTATACCTGAAAAAAATGCAAGTATATATATATATATATATATATATATATATATATATATATATATATATATATACATACATATTTATTAATAATTCGGCTCAATGAGACTCGGAAAAAAGGAGACTGGCTTTCGAGGCTCAAGTCTTGCTTCCATGAAGCGGGCATAATATCCCATGGTTTGTCCTAGCTTTCTGTATGCCGGCTCTCACATGACTCAAGCCAATGTTTTAACCTTAATAATTCAGGGTCCAGAAAAGGATTAACTTTTAAGTGTACATGGGTTCATCTGATCGGAGTCGCATCAAACATACATGCAGGTTTAACCATATTTTAGTGGTGTATTTGCCGGGTCAAGAGGGTGAGAAAGCTAAACTCGATGAGTTGGAAGCCCCCAAGTGACCTATGTTTCAAACAATAAAGACTCATGCTCAATTTATAGACTGAAATGATAGAGGCCCTGAGTTTCGGGGATGCCGGCTATATTATATTTGAACATAAAGAAGTATATACATAATTTTGCAGGGGGCGAGTGAAAAATTACAAAAGGTGAGCCGGTGGCTCGTAAGTGTAATAAGGCCGCAGGTGTGCGATATTCCAGGGCCGGGTTGTTTCCTTCTCAGAAGTGTATGAACCCTCTCGTAAGTCGACCAAGTAATATGAACCATTATTGAAGTTTCGACTGATGACGAAACGACCTTACCAAGGCGGGGAGGGCTTGTGCATCCCCGTTTGGTCTTGAATAAGATGGAGAACTAAGTCGCCTTCTTGAAAAGTACGGCTTCGAACTCTACGGCTGTGATAGCGACGTAGGTCTTGCTGGTATATTGCAGATCTGGCCGCTGCTAAGTCACACTCCTCTTCCAAGGCATCCGGGGAATTTTGGCGTGCTTGCTCATTATCGGCTTCGACATAAGCAGTCACCCGAGGCGAGTCGTGACGATTATCACTTGGGAGGACCGCCTCAACTCCATAAACCTAGAAGAAAGGAGTATATCCTGTAGATCTATTTGGCGTTGTTCAAATACTCCAAAGCACTGAGGGGAGTTCTGTCGGCGTCCTGGGAACGGGGGTACCCAGACTTGCCTGCCTGCGGCCCAGGGCGTGGTCCACTTCGACAACCAGCACGACCCGGCGCGGTTTCACTCAAGGCACGTCCCTCGCGAGAGCCCCACCCTCGCGAGGAGGACGGCGCCAAGACCCCTGGAGAGAGGAGGCCACCCCGGGCTGCCTCCCGAGGTGCGGAGATCTCTATGCAGCGCCCGGCCTCGCGAGGTCGGGAGTGACGCAAGCCAAGCATGGCGAGCACCAGTGTGCACAGAGAAGACAGTTTCCTCTTTGGTGCAAAGGAGGCAGGGGCGTACGCGGGTTCCCGAGGCGCCCCACCAAAGGTTTCCATTTTGGTGTAACAAGACCAGGCCAACGGGCACGGCAGGGCGGATGTCACCGCTGAGCCCACCTCCGCGTCACTGCCAGCTACTTTGCAGGCGAAGACCACCTTTCGTTAGGATAAGATGTACCGCCTGTCCCCTTTCGAATTTGGCCGTTGTGGGATCCCTTCCCGCCAGTGCGATAAGGGCAGAGGACCCGTGCCATTATAAATAGAGGCTAGGCTGCACCGTAGAGGGGGACGGATCCGAAACCACCCGAGAGTCCTCGCGAGGTTGCTCACCACTGTATCAGTTCATCCACAAACCTCCTCGTGAGGCAATCCACAAAAAGGCAGGAGTAGGGTTTTACGCTTCGCAGCGGCCCGAACCTAGGTAAATCCTCGCGTGTTAGTCTTCTTCATGGAGATTGAGTGAGTTTCGATTGGGGCCGGAGCTGGTTGGGATCTTCGCACACGCCCCTGAGTTCGAACCTCTTCGGGTTTTGCGGAGCCCGAAATCCGACATTTGGCGTGCCAGGTAGGGGGCGTGTCGAAGTCTTTCCTCAAGCTTCGCTTCCCCTCTGCTCCACCTCTCCGATGGCTGATGCTCACCGAGCACGCGCCGAACGCCGGGCTGCTCGTGTCGCCCAGATAGCGATAGTGGGCCGCACCGCCGCGCGTCGATCCGCCTCTCCCGCAGCCGACGCCGCCATGGGCCCGGATGCCCACGAGCAGCAGGACTCGTCGCACCCGGTCACCGCACGGCATGACGGCCGCACTGCCACCCCCTCCATCGTTCCAGCTACTGGGTCGTCCTCCCACGCTCACCCCGGGCAGGCGCACGGGTCGGCCGCACTGCTCATGGCACGCGAGCTGCTGCGCTACCGCCCTGCCCCCAACCGCTACGACAATTGGCTCAGGCGCATCGCGGAGCTCGTCAGCGCTGCTGGCGATGCCCCAGTGCTCTCCTACTCGCTCCGTCCCCCGCCTTCTCTGGCGGGCGACGTGGCCCATGGTGCTCCACCTCCTCCTCCCCAGTGCGGCGCCGACCCCAAGCCCAGGCATGAAGCACACCCGCGCGACCCGCCGCGCGGGCCCCCTGCGCGGGCAAGGGATGAAGTAAGCTGCCAGGTGGTGTTCCGGCCGCGCGCTGACGTGCGCGGGCTCCCTGCGCCGCTGCACCAGCGTCGTGACCGTGCACCCGTGGAGGCCGCTGCGCAGGAACACCAAGACCGGGCACCTCTCGTGCGCGCGGCACCCGTGGGTGCAGTGGGTTGCCGCGCCATCGCCCCGGAGCTGCGTCGGATCGCCTGGCCTCGCAAGTTCAAGCCCAACCTGCCTCCTCGCTATGACAGCACCCCAGATCCCGTCGTGTTCCTACAGCTCTACTCGCTGAGCATCGAGGCAACCGGTGGAGACAACAAGGTCATGTCGAACTGGTTCCCTATGACCCTCAAGGGTGGTGCACTCTCCTGGCTCCTCAACCTCCCGGAGAGGTCAATCACCTCCTGGGATGAGCTTCGCGAGCGTTTCGTGGCCAACTTCGAAGGCACCCGTGACCGCGCCCTCGCTGTGGCTGACCTGCGCCGCGTGAAGCAACAGCCGAGCGAGACCTTGCACAAGTACATACAACATTTCACGACTGTTCGCCTCAAGATCCCGAGGGCGTCGGATGAGGCCATCATCTCGGCGTTCACCAACGGCATCAGGGACCTCAGGATGAGGGAGGAGCTTGCCATCTATGACGACCCGTGCTCTGCTCTGGAAATGTTCAACCTGGCGAACAAGTGCGCAAAGTCTGAAGAGGGCCGCCTCTCCCTCCTCGAGCTTCCGGGGGCGGACCCCGGAGACAAGAAGACCAAGGCCAAGGAAACGAAGCGCAAGCCCCCCGCGGTGCTGGCGGTGGAACCTGAGGCGAAGCGCAGTCGAGATGAGGAACCCCCCAGGGGTGGACGACCATTCTGCATTTTCCACGGCTCCAACATCCACAACACCAACGACTGCCAGGAGCTCAGGGTGCTCCGCGATGAGCATTTCGGTCGTCGCACTGGGCGCGGCGACCGTGGCTATGGTCGCGGTGGAGGCCGCGGTGGATGCCGCTGGGACGGTTGCGACCCTCGTCAGGAGTGGCGCGACCAGCCTCGAGAGGAACGCTGGCGTGACGAGCCTCGTGAGGGCCCCCGCCGCGACCAACCTCGTGAGGCTTGCCCTCGTGAGGCCAGCCTCCCCCCGCTGCTGCCGCCACCCAGGAGGAAGGAGGAAGACAGGCAGAACGACGGGGCTGGGGGCTTCCAGGAAGCCAGGGAAATCGCTTGCATCCTGGGCGGCGCTCAGGCCCCTGCATCGAACCGAATCTTCAAGCAATTCTCGCGGGAGGTGAACGCGGCTCTCCCAAAGCTTGAGGCCGTGCGTCCCCTCAAGTGGTCACAATGCACCATCACCTTCGACTCCAAAGATCAACTCAGGTGCTCGGCCGCGGCAAGCGCGCTTCTCATGCTGTGCACGCCGACCATCAGTAACGTCCTCATCACCAAGACCCTCATCGACGGTGGTGCTGGCTCAATGTCCTCTCCATCGAGACGTTCGAGATGCTCCAAGTGCCCTATGACCAGCTCATGCCAACCAAGCCTTTCTCGCGGGTCAGCGATGGCTCCCCCGTCCCCATCGGGAAAGTGCGCCTGCCGGTCACCATCGGCGGGCGTAGCAACTACCACACCGAGCTCATCGACTTCGACGTCGCTCACATCCACCTCCCGTACGACGCGATCCTCGGGTACCCTACCCTCGCCAAGTTCATGGCAGTGACTCACCATGGCTACAACGTCCTCAAGATGCCGGGGAGTGGTGGCGTCATCACTGTTGCCTGCAATGAGAAGGACGCTGTTTGCTCCCTCAAGCGCGCCTACCGGGCCACGGCAGCGGAAAACTCTGACGACGAAGGCGGCATCCTGCCTCCTGAGGATGTACCCAGGAAGAAGAAGCAGCTCCTCTCCAAGGGGCGTCAGGGGGCGGAGACTTCCAAGGATGGCGCCTCAGGCTCCACGCCCGGAGCCAAGGCCCCTTCCCCCCTTGCATAGGAAGGCGCGCTCGGCGCCTCCCTTGGGTCGGGCTCGGAGGCTTCCATCTGGAAAGCTTCCGACCTAACCAGTGAGACGAGGGAGGTGCTCGGGCACAACATGGAGGCGTGCTTCGGCGCGCGCCCACTCAAGCAAGGAGCACGGCGCGAGGTGCCAGGTTCGCGGTACTTCATCACCAATGCAATCGAGGAGCTTCAGAAGGTGCGCCCACTCAAGCAAGGAGCACGGCGCGAGGTGCCAGGTTCGCGGTACTTCATCACCTGGTGCAGCCGCCGTCCTTGGCCCGGGTGGCATGCTGCGCATCTGTGTCGACGTACCGGGCATCAATAGGGCCGCGTCCCAGGATCTCTTCTGGCCATCGCGCGTCGGCCGCGGTGGGGTCTATCCGTGCAACTACATCCGCATGCCCTTCGGCCTAGCGAATGCGGGAGTCATGTTCCAGCGCCTCGCCCAGGCCATGCTCGCGCCCTATGAGCCCCGGCGCCACGCGGTACTGGAGGAGGTGCCAGGTCCTAGCGAGGACCTCGAGCCTCCGGAGGCGTTGGACGCATGAAGGCCAGGGTCCAACGACTACCTCGACGCTTCAGTGGTACCGCTGCCAAGTGACTTTTTGGTTCGTACCAGGTAACTTTTTGGTTTGTTCAGAATGAGGGCGCTCATCGGGCTGCATTATCCTCAGGCAGTTAGGGCCTGTCCCTGCAGCCGCGTCGTTTGCGCTTGTATCAGAGCCTCTTATGCATTCGATAAATTTCCTAAGTATTTCAAACTGCATGCTCGGTGCTTCGCCATCATGAATACCGCCGCGCCCTAACAATCCCGCCTTTGACCTCCTCGTGATTAAGGGCTGGCACGGCGTCTGTGCTCGGGTCTGTCCCTGCAGCGTTGAAAAATCCAAGCGGTCGAGCTCTGTCTCGCGGGCCAGCCCCATGCACGTCACCTCCCGTGGCCCTTGGTGCTACGTCCTCGCATGAGCTAATCGGGAGTGGGTGAGTCAGGGTGCGCGGCACGGCTCCTGCCACCACAGTCGGCGTTTCGCCGGCACGGGAGCCGCGCGCCGGGTGTTTCCTCCTCGGGTTTGTCGCATGAGAAGATTAGGCACGGCGTCTGTGCTCGGGTCCGTCCCTGCAACGTCGACAAATCCAATGGCTGAGCTTTGTCTGGCGGGCCGGTCCCGCTCACGTCACCTCCATGGGTCAATGGTGCTTGGCCTTCTCATGTGATGCCCCCCAGAAATTCATTCGGCCCAGGTTTCTCCAAAAATGTACAGGGATTGCAATGGCGCCTCCTACCAGAAGATTCAGGTGCAACCCGCCTTTGAGGTAGGGCCCGTTGAGACCCGCGCTGGCTCACTGGTGCCCAAATACACCTCCAGTTCTACCATGCAGGCCACATGTATGAACTTAATGGTCTGTACACACCCGGGGGGCTCAGGGGCCGAGCCCCCCTTCCCACGTCCAAGTGGAAGCCCCATGCTGCGCGCTGGCGGACGACACTGTCGCTCAGTGGCTATGCCCACGCAACGTGGAAGCCCCATGCTCCGCGCTAGTGGATAAACAATTGAGGGCGCCCTAGCGGCTGCATCCAACCTCAGGATGGCCCCACACGGCCCCGTCTCGCAGCATTCCCTGGGTTGCCCGTGCGAGGGGGCTGCACGGGGGCTACGCTCAGGCCAGGCCTGGCGCTTGCCACCTCCCCAGGTCCTTGATACCTGGTCTTCACGCGTCCCTCTCAGGCGAAAGCTGGAGAGGAAAGGTATGGGAGCCACTTGTATGTCAAGGGGGACCCCTGAGCATCGCGACTCAGGGGCCTCACTGGTCATGTAGCCCCTCACCCCTTGGTCTCGTCCTGGTGATCTGGACGCCCCAACGGCGGTTGAGGTATGCGCGGGACCGGGCCCTGCCGACGCAGAGCTCAAGGCGCTTCAAATCTCCAAATTAACCCCGTCGTCGCCATGTTCCCTTCATGAGAGCTGCTCGTACGTCAAGTGGGACTCCTGAGCATCGCGACTCAGGGGCCCCACTGGTCACGTGGCCCCTCACCCCTTGGTCTCGTCCTGGTGATCCGGATGCGCCAACGGCTGTCGAGGTATGCGCGGGATCGGGCCCTGCCGACACAGAGCACTACAACAAACAGGAAGGAAGCTAGGCGAGGAAGGAAACCACATAATCTAAACAGTCATTACAAACATTGAATGTCTCCGAAAACGCAAACAAGTCTAACGCCTCCGCGAGGCACGATAAATGTTGCAGGAAAGGACCTAGGAGGAGGAGCTGGCACCGCTGCATGCCCCGACCGCGGGGAGCTCGTCGTCAACATCGCTGTCGTTGTTGTCACCCTCGTTGACCTTCGAAGTTGCAGGAGGCGAGGGAACGGCGATGCAGGCGAACTTCTTCATCAGCGCCTCCACGACCGTCGCCGTAGCGGCACGAACCCCAGGATCAACCGGGTAGATCACGGAGCCGAAGTCGAAACCCGGCTCGCGAAGGTAGAGGTGGCTGAAGACGCGCGTCGCGACCGTGGAGAAGAGGTCGCGACACTCGCTCTCCAAGACGGTCTCCACCCTGGCAACGGCACCCTCGAGCAACTCGGCAAGCTTTGAAGAGAGCCCCGCGAAGCCGCTCTCAGGAGCTACCAGGGGTTCTGCGAATCCCCCTCGACAGATGGAGTGTAGCGCCTGACGGAGCCTGAGCTTGACAGAGGGGAGGGCATCGCGCTCCACAACCTTTCTCTCCTCAGCCGCAGCAAGGGCCTTCTCCCTGGCGTCGAGCCAAGCCTTCTCCGTAGCTACTTCCTCCTTCAGCTTGTCCAGATGCTCGCGCTCCGTGGCTTGGTCGGCCACCGCCTTGGACAGCGCAGAGTCGCGGTCGGCAAGTTTGGCCTAGCAGGCCTTTAAGTCTCCCTCCCGCTGGCGGAGCTGTTCCGCGAGCACGGTCTTCTCCTCCTGAAGAGCCTTCAGGCTGACCTTCGCTTCACCGCAGCGCTTCACAGCAGACGCTGCATCGACCAGCGCTGCGTCACGAGCCGCCTTGGCTGACGCGGTTTCCTCCTTGATCTCAGCAGCGGTGGCCTCGGCTTGGCTCCAAACTGCCTTGGCAGTGGCTTCGGCCTGGAGCCACCCAGAAAGGAGCCCCAAGCACTCCTTCGCGAGGCGATCGTCGGCGCTCCGGAGACCGTCCCGGACCTGATCCAGGGCGGCGTAGGCCCCCTCCAGGGTGCCTAACTATACCAGAGGGCCACGACTCAGAGGCGCCAGGGCCTGGCCTAGAGGTGGCATCTGCGCAGCAGCGGGCGCCGCCATCAAGGGGGCAGAAGCATGGAAGGCTGAGGACGCCGGAGGCTGCGGTACCACCACAGACAAGGCAGGGACGGACCGTCCCTCGGGGGATGGCCCCTCAGGCAGCAGCACAGATGCACCCACAGGGGCAGAAGCAGCCTCTCCAACGGGCGTGGGGGACTCTGCGGCCGTGACAAGGAGAGTCGCCCCGTGAGCCTCCTCGCCCATGACATCCGGCTCTTCATCAGGCACCGACAGGGCGCCAGGAGTGGGCGTCGAGTCGGAGAGCACCTTCGGCTTGATGCCCGCCTTCTTCTTCTTCACCTTCAGCACGGCGACGCTCCTGGTTACCAAGCGAAGAAGGGACCGTGAGCACGCGAGCCACCAGCAGGCGGCCGAAAACCAAGCAGGGTTACTTACTCTTCGACGTCGACCCACTTCCTCTTCTTCTCCACTTCGGCAAAGGCGGGAATGCCCTCTCCCTTCTCCAGGGAGGCACCGCCGTGCAGGGAAGCAGAGGCGCCGCCCGCAAGGGCCGCGGCCGGGGAAGCGGTACTCGCCCCGGACACGGCCACCTCGCCCACAGGCTGCAGCTCGGGCAGGGGCGAGGCGGGCGCCTCAGTCATCTTACTGGCGCGAGGGGGGCGCTTCGGAGGAGGCCCACCCTCGTGTTTCCTCGAGGTCGCCCGACCGGCGGTCCGTGCGGCCCGAGGAGTAGGTCCTGGCCCCCTGAGGACCCTGGTGAATCGCAGAGGACTTGCAGCCAGGAGTTCACCAACATGGTCGTCGTCTTCAAAGCCGCGGAGGAGCGCGCTCAGCGACGGAGGAGACACCTCTTCCAGATCATCACCCGCGGTCTCCTTCAAGTCTTCCTCACTTGCGGTGTCGTCGGAGGACACAGTCACTGGGGAGCCAGGGCACTCGGCCGGAGAGATCCTCAGCTCGTCGAAGGTGGGCATGGCGGCGACCAAGTCGGCCTTGTCGTCACGGCAGTACATCGGGGCGTAGGCCTCGGGGAGGTCCCCGGGGTCGCCGTTGAGCAGGGTCGCCATAACCCTGTTCAGCTCCCCGGAGGTCAGGCATGCGGATCGAAGCCTGATACCGTCCCCACCGCCCTGGTAGTCCCACATGGGCTTCCAGTGAGCCTGAAGCGGTGCCAGGCGTTGCGCCAGAAACTCCTTCACTATCATCCCCCCGGTCAACTTCCTGGCGCTGACGTCTCAGGAGATCTGCTCCAGGACGGGCTTGGCCCGGGGGTCGGTGAGCTTCGCGGAGCCCCACGCAGGAGTCTTCTCCGGCTGCCCCTTCGGAAGCTCCAGGCGGGAGTTGAGGCCCTTGACATCCAAGAAGACCCAGCGGTGCCTGAAGTTCTCCACCTTCTTCCCGGCCTTTAAGAGCATGTTCCCACTCTGGACCGCGACGAAGGAGACGCATGCTGACCGTTGAGCGCCGTCGTGAAGCCGCAAGCTGAAGAAATGGCGTAAGAGGGCCACCGAAGGCTTCACGCCTATGAAGGCCTCACAGTAAAAGGCGATGACAGACAGGAGCAGGATGGAGTTGGGTTGGAGATGGAGGGCCTGGATCCCATAGTGCTCAAGGATGGCAGTGAAGAACTCTGAGAAGGGCGGAACGAGCCCGGAGAAGATGCTGTGGAGGAAGAAGGGGTAGGCTGACTTGGCCAGGCTGTGCTGCTCCGCGTAGCCGCACCATATAAAGGTTCGCCCCCACTCATTGGTGCCGTCCGCCATCGACGGAACCACCGGGGCGATGTCCTCGTTCTTGGCTATGGTGGACTCCGAGAGCTCCGGCGAGGCGAAAGCGGAGGCAGAGCCTTGAACTTTAGGCTTCGACTTGCTGGCGGGCGCCATCGAGAGGTCCTAGAGAACAAGAAAGCAAGGGGAAGGAAGGCGCAGCGCTAAGATCTGGAGGAGTTCTCACAGAAGATGGGGATCTGGACGAAGGAGCAAAAGCACATGGAAGGAAAGCAATAATGGCTTGACACCGGGCGTCAGGCTTTTGTCGGTTCAAGCAGTTGCCGAGGAGACACGGGAGCGGAGACGACCGCACCCGATCACGCACCACTCGCCAGGCCTGGCCCGCAGGCGATTGGGGCCCACGGCGCTTCGGGCCATCTTCTCCGGCTTCGCCCCGAAGCCAACTCGAGCGTGCCTTGTGCCCGGGGGCTACTGTCGGCGTCCTGAGAACGGGGGTACCCAGACATGCCTGCCTGCGGCCCAGGACGTGGCCCACTTCGACAACCAGCATGGCCCAGCGCGGTTTCACTCAAGGCAAGGCCCTCACGAGAGCCCTACCCTCGCAAGGAGGATGACGCCAAGACCCCTGGAGAGAGGAGGCCACTCCAGGCTGCCTCCCGAGGAGAGGAGATCTCTATGCAGCGCCCAGCCTCGCGAGGTCGGGAGTGACGCAAGTCAAGCCAGGCGAGCACCAGCGCGCACAGAGAAGACAGTTTCCTATTTGGTGCAATGGAGGCAGGGGGCGTATGCGGGTTCCCGAGGCGCCCCACCAAAGGTTTCCATTCTGGTGTAACAAGACTAGGCCAACGGGCACGGCGGGGCGGATGTCACCGCCGAGCCCACCTCCGCGTCACTGCCAGCTACTTTGCAGATGAAGACCACCTTTCGTCGGGATAAGATGTACCTCCTGTCCCCTTTCGAATTTGGCCGTTGTGGGATCCCTTCCCGCCAGTGCGATAAGGGAAGAGGACCCATGCCATTATAAATAGAGGCTAGGCTGCACCATAGAGGGGGACGGATCCGAAACCACCCGAGAGCCCTCGCGAGGTTGCTCACCACTGTATCAGTTCATCCACAAACCTCCTCGTGAGGCAATCCACAAAAAGGCAGGAGTAGGGTTTTACGCTTCGCAGCGGCCCGAATCTGGGTAAATCCTCGCATGTTAATCTTCTTCCTGGAGATTGAGTGAGTTTCGATTGGGGCCGAAGCTGGTTGGGATCTTCGCACACGCCCCTGAGTTTGAACCTCTTCGGGTTTTGCGGAGCTCGAAATCCGACAAGTTCTTCAACCCAACAACCTGGCATTCATTCAAGGGGCACCATGAGCCGGGGCTTGATTCCTCTCAAAATCTCTTGATTGGCTCTCTCAGCTTGCCCGTTTGACTGCGGATGCGCTACCGCTGCTAAATCGAGCCGGATGTGCTCCTGCTGGCAGAATTGTTCCATGGCTCCTTTGGACAGATTTGTACCATCATTAGTAATGATGCTGTGGGGGTAGCGAAAACGGAAAATCAGCTTCTTTAAAAATTTGACTGCGGTCTCCGCATCGCAATTGCTGACTGGCTCTGCCTCAACCCACTTGGTAAACTTATCAACCGCCACTAATAAGTGGGTCTTTTTATCAGAATACGGCTTGAATGGACCAACCATATCTAGCCCCTAGACTGCGAACGGCCAAGTAATCGGGATCATACGCAACTCCTGAGCCAGTACATGAGCCTGTCGACCAAACTTGTGTACAATCTCCTCAGCGTCGGCATGAGCCGTCAACCAATAAAATCAGTGCTGGAAAGCTTTGGCGACCAGTGATCGCGAGCCGGCATGATGTCCGCAGTCGCCAAAATGAATTTCGTTAAGAATTTCCCGGCCTTCCTCAGGTGAAACACACCGCTGAAACACGCCAGTACTGCTTCGACGATGTAACTCGCCTTTAACGATTGTCATGGACTTTGATCGCCGGTTGATTTGACGAGCATCGACTTCCTCTTTCGGGAGCTCTCCTCGGGTTAGATAAGCCAAATATGGCACAGTCCAATCAGGGGTGACACGTAGAGCCCCCACCAGGTGTGCCTCCGGGTCAGGGACGGCTATATCCTCTTCCGACGGTAACTTGACTGATGGATTTTGAAGGACGTCCAGAAAGACGTTAGGCGGCACCGGCTTCCTCTGTGAGCCAAGTCTAGACAAAGCATCAGCCGCCTCATTGAGCCGGCGATCTATATGATCGACCTGATAACCTTGAAAATGACCCGCCACATCAGAGACCACTCGTCGATAAGCCTCCATAAGAGGGTCCTTAGAATCCCAAGTCCCCGAAACTTGCTGTGCTACTAGATCTAAGTCACCCAGACATCTGACCCGGCTAAGGTTCATCTCTTTGGCTATCTGAAGCCCATGCAGGAGCGCTTCATACTCAGCTGCATTGTTAGTACACGGGAACATGAGCCGTAAAACATAAGAAAATTTGTCACGTTTTGGAGAAGATAGCATGACCCCAGCCCCCGAGCCTTCCAGCTGTCTAGACCCGTCAAAGTGTATAGACCAGTATGTAGTATCTGGCCTATCCTCTAGAATCTGTATCTCTGTCCAATCGTTGATGAAATCCACCAATGCTTGAGACTTGATGGTGGTTCGGGGCATGTACTTCAAGTGGTGGTCACCAAGCTCAATTGCCCACTTGGCTATTCTGCCCGTGGCCTCTCGGTTTTTTATGATATCACCAATAGGCGCCGAACTAACCACAGTTATTGGGTGTTCCTAGAAATAGTGCTTCAGCTTCCGGCTCGCCATGAAGATCCCGAAAACCAGCTTCTGCCAATGCGGGTACCGCTGGTTGGATAGGGTTAAGACTTCGCTGAGAAAGTAAACCGGGTGCTGAACTGGATATTCCTTTCCATCTTCTCTCCGCTCAACCACAACTGCAACACTTACCACCTTGGGATTGGCAGCAATGTACACGAGCATAGGCTCTTTTTCCGTGGGAGCAGCCAAGATGGGCGGGTTAACAAGCTGCTGTTTGAGCGCTTCAAAGGCCCTGTCAGCTTCGTCTGTCCACTTGAAGTCGCCCAATTTCTTCAATAACTGGTAAAAAGGGGTCGCCTTCTCCCCTAGGCAGCTTATGAACCGGCTTAAAGCCGCAATACGTCTAGTAAGCCGCTGAACTTGATTCACGTTTACCACCTCGGATAATGACGTCACGGCCTTGATCTTGTCCGGGTTGGCCTCGATGCCTCGCTCAGAGACCAGAAAACCCAACAACTTGCCCGTAGGAACGCCAAAAACACACTTCGCCGGGTTAAGCTTCATCTTGTATACTCGAAGATTGTCAAAGGTTTCCTTGATGTCATCCAGGAGTGTCTCTTTCTTCTGAGATTTCGCCACGATGTCATCAACATAGGCATGAACATTACGTCCGATTTGCGGCCTATGGCAATTCTAGACACAGCGCTGGTAAGTCGCCCCGGCGCTCTTGAGCACAAAAGGCATGGAGACATAGCAGAAAGCCCCAAAGGGAGTGATGAAAGCCGTCTTCTCTTGATCCTCAATAGCCATCTTGATTTGATGATACCCAGAGTATGCATCCAAGAAGCATAAATGCTCGCAACCTGCCGTACAATTAATGATCTGATCGATGCACGGAAGAGCAAAAGGATCCTTAGGACACGCTTTGTTGAGATCTGTGTAGCCGACACACATGCGCCAAGTGTCATTTTTCTTCAAAACCAGCACTGGGTTAGCCAACCATTCAGGATGAAAAACTTCCACAATGAACCCGGCAGCTAGGAGCCGGGCCACTTCTTCTCCAATGGCCTTGCGTCTCTCCTCATTAAAACGACGGAGGTACTGGCGCACTGGCTTCATCTTGGGATCTATGTTAAGGTGGTGCTCAACAAGTTCTCTCGAAACTCCAGGCATGTCAGATGGCTTCCATGCAAAGATGTCCCGATTCTCACGGATGAACTTGATGAGCACGCTTTCCTATTTGGGATTCAAGCAGGTCCCGATAGTGAACTGCTTGGACGAGTCGCCTGGTGTGAAGTCGATCTGCTTCGTATCCTCAGCCGGCTTGACCTTGAGCTCGGGTTCTGACTCAGTATTGGGTTTCTTGAGCGGGCTCATGTCGGCCGGGTTAACATTGGTAGTGTAGAACTTTAACTCCTCTGCCGCATAGGCTGACTCGGCGTAGGCCTCGTCTCCTTCCTCACATTCCTAGGCTATCTTCCAGTTTCCGTCCACGGTTATGGTCCCTTTGAGTCCCGGCATCTTGAGCTTGAGATAGAGGTAACACGGGCGGGCCATAAAACGAGCGTAAGCCGGCCGCCCAAAGAGAGTATGATAAGTGCTTTTTATCTTGACAACTTCAAACATCAATGACTCGCACCTGTAGTTGGACTCATCTCCAAAGGCCACATCGAGCTTAATCCGACCGATCGGATAAGCCGACTTTCCAGGGACGATCCCATGAAAACCTGCCGGTGAGGGAAGCAACGTGCTCTCTGACAGATTCATTCGACGGAACATCTCGTAGTATAATATGTTTATGCTGCTGCCTCCGTCCATGAGAACCTTGGACAAAGTGTATCCTCCAACTTGCGGTGCCACCACCAAAGCCAAACCGCCTGGATTGTCAACCCGGGGGGATGATCCTCTCTGCTCCAGGTGATCGCGTGTTCGGACCAGTTAAGGTACATAGGGACCGTCGGCTCAGCCATGTTGACAGCCCTGCTCTTGACCTTGTTGTCCTGCTTGCAGGTATTGGTGGTGAACACGTGGTGTTGACCACAACTTAGCTGCCTCGGATCCTTCTGAAAAGTACCTTGGCCATCCTGCTGCTGGAGCTCCGTTCCTGAGTCGCCATGCACTTTGTCAGAGCCGCCAAGGACTCCGGACGTGAGTGGCGGCTGCGCTGCCATGCTCATCATAGCATGAGCCGGAACCTGTAGGGGGAGGTCACGACGTTCCTCGCAAATCTCTGTTCCGGGCGAGACTCCAAGTCTAGAGTCCGAGTTGATGACGATTGCTTCCTCGATGGCCGGCTCATAAAGAGGGCCGACCCGCCGAGAAGTTCTGGCCACGTCGGGCCGATCTTGCCGATGAAGACATGGAGCTTGCCAAAGGGGACCTGGTAACCATACTCAATTGAGTTGGCATCAGGGCCCCAGCCAGAGTCGTCGATGTAGATCTTGCCGCGGCGGCTCTTGGTCATGCGACCGACAACGTAACTCCCGAACCCTGGAAGGGATCCCTTTGAGAACTCAACTCCACCGGGCGAGGGCCCCACGATGGGCGCCAACTGTCGTGGTTTTATCAACCCGCGAGATGTCCTCGTAACAGGACTTAGGTGTGAGGCCATCGCCACTTGGTGGTGACTCGAAGGGGTTAAACAAGAGAGAGAGACTCGGGTTTACCCAGGTTCGGCCCCTCCTATGGAGGTAATAGCCTACGTCCTGTTTTTTGTGTATTGGATGGATAATCCCGATTACAAGGGTGCGGAATCGCTAACCTAGCTATCGAGGGGTTGTAACTTGAGTCTTTCGGCCCTAGGAACCCGCCTTTATATACAGGTCAAGCCCTAGGGCTTACAACAGAGTCCGGGTCATATCATGACCCGTGACCTACTACATCTCTAACTTGTCTTGCACTTTAAGGAAACTTAACCGGCGTCCTTAGCTTCATGGGCGTTGAGCCGCCGTCTTCAGGTGTTGGGCCGTCCGGCGTCTTTATCAGCCGCCGCCTTACTTATCTTGTATTCAGGACATGGCCTATCTAAACTTGGCTGCAGAGTTGTTGATATGTTAACCCGGCCCAATATGTCGGGTTATACCGTGGAGTTATATCCCCAGCACGTACTGTTCAAGAAGGCGACTTAGTGCTTCGTCTGATTCAAGATCAAACAAGAATGCATAAACTTTCACCACCCTAGGTAGGTCCTTTCGTCGTCAGCAGGAATCTCAATAATGGTTCATATTACCTGATAGATTTACGAGAAGGATCATATACCTCTGAAGAGGAAACAACATGTCATGGTTTTGTCACGGCAGATGTCCTAGTGCAAGGACTTAGGTGTGAGGCCATCACCGCTAGGAGGCGACTCAAAGGGGTTAAACGGGAAAGAGAGTCGGGTTTACACAGGTTCGGCCCCTCCGATTGAGGTAATAGCCTACGTCCTGCTTTGTGTGTATTGCTGGATAGATCTCGATTACAAGGGTGCGGAATCGCTAACCTAGCTATCGAGAGATCGTAACTTGAGTCTTTTGGTCCTAGGGGCTTGCCTTTATATATAGGTCAGGACCCTAGGGTTTACAATAGATTTCGGGTCCTATCGTGACTCGTAACCTATAATGCCTCTAACTCGCCTTGTTCTTTAAGAAAGGAAAACGGCCGGCGCCTTCCGCCTTGTGGGCCTTGAGCCGCCGTCTTCAGGTGTTGGGCCGCCTGGCAACATAGTCAGCCACCGCCTTGTCTGTCCTGTCTTCATGACACGGCCCATCTTAAACTTGACTGTAGAACCGTTAACATATTAACCCGGCCCGGTAGGGAGGGTTATACCGCGGGGCTATATTCCCGACATTAGGCCCCATATTGATTTGAATTCATTCATGTCAATTTCTTCTCTTCATTGGCGGCTCATTACTGGACCTGTGTCTTTCAGGGATCTCACAACGCCATCTTGTAGCGCTTCCAGACTTATCATTTCTCTAGTGTCTGTCCGTTAATGACGTCATCCTTGCTGACTGTTGTCCTCTAGAGTCATCATAACACATCTCTTCGAAAACTGCGCCAAATCTAGGCAGACGCAAAAATCGAGGCGCGCTCCTAGCCATAAATTTACCGCGGCCGTTTCTTCTTTCTCGACGCCGTTTCATTTTCCCCTCTTTATAAATAAGTCCACTGAGCTCCATAGTAAATTTCCTATCGTCTTCTTCCTCCTGCTCCTCCGTCGGCCGGGCACCACCAGAGCTCCCGAAGCGACTCCGAGGTTTCTGACTCCATCGCCGATGTCATCGAGCCTTCTTGCCACCGTCAGAGTGAACATGATCATCTTCATTTATGCTTCAACGCAATCTGGTATGAATCCCTTCCATTTAGGGTTTAATGCTTCCGGTGTTCTCGCCATGTTCGTCGTGTTCGTCTGAAACTTATTTAGTAGATCCACATGCTATCCATTCATTATCGCGTGTTTCTAGAATTATCTCCGCTTTATTTTCCTCATAAGCAGGTCTAAAATGAGCCATCCGGGGCTATCCTTTGAATGCCGTAGTTTTGGTCTTTCCGTCAGCTAGAGCATATATCTCGTTGTTTTTCCTCATTTAATCAGATCTGTCCGTAAAGATACTTTCATAGAAACTTGTTTGCGACCCAACATCTTCTCTAAGTGTTGGAGATGTCCCTTCGGCCCTCTCTAATTTTGCCGGCTCGTAATAGCACCTTAGCGTAGGCGACTTATAATTCACCCCCACTTATTTTCCTTGTTACTTTTGTAGTTGCTGCATAACCCGCCATGGCTCCAAAAACCTCCAAAGTTTGCAACTGGGCCAAGACCAAAGAGTCCAGGCTTACCTTGGATAACCTTGTGGACCAAGGTTTCTTGCTAGCTCGAAAGATCATAGAATGGCGGGCTCCGAAGAAGAGCCGTTCCAACAACCACGGCTAGGGGAGGTTGTCGGCGTTTTGGGAACGGGGGTACCCAGGCCTGCCTGCCTGCGGCCCAGGGCATGGCCCACCTTGTCAGCCAAGCACGGCCTGGCGTGGCGTCACTCAAGACAAGGCCCTCGCGAGGGCCCTAGGCTCGCGAGGGAGAACAACACCAAAACCAGCGAAGGATGGGCCTCCTCAGGCCCCCTCCGGAGTGGCGGAGATCTCTATGCAGAACCCGGCCTCGGGAGTCAACGATGACGCAAGCAAGGACAGACGGGTGCCAGCGCGCCAGGCGGCGCAGTTTCCTCTTTGGTGCAAAGTGAGCAAGGACGTACGCGGGTTCCCAAAGCGCCCCCAAAGGTTTCCATTCCGGTGCAACAAGACCACCTATTGGTTGCGGTAGACAAGTTTACCAAGTGGATTGAAGCTGAACCTGTCAGTAATTGTGATGCTGAGATGGCAGTCAAGTTCTTGAAAAAGATAATCTTTCACTTTGGATATCCTCATAGCATCATCACTGATAATGGAACTAACCTATCGAAGGGAGCCATGGAACAGTTTTTGTCAGAAGGAGCATATATCGCTCTATCCTTCTTCGGTAGCACACCCATAGTCTAATGGCCACGCAGTACATGCAAACTAGGAATTACTTCAAGGTATCAAACCAAGGTTGATTGTCCCCCTTGAGCGTACCCCTGGATGTTCGGTGGAAGAGCTCCATGATGTGCTTTGGAGCCTCCGTACTACTCCCAACAGATCAACTGGTTATACGCCCTTTTTCTTGGTGTTACCAAGCGATGTTCTACATGATTCTCCAAGGGTTGCTCCTTATGTCGAGGCTGAAGATGAGCAAGCTCGGCAAGATTCAATTGATGCCTTGGAAGAAGAAAGTGACATTGCAGCATCCAGATCTTTCATTTATCAGTAAGACTATGTCGCTATCATAGCCGTAGAGTCAGAAGTCGAACTTTCCAGAAAGGAGACTTAGCGTTCCGCCTGATACAAGACTAGACAGACAAGCATAAGTTATCTGCTCCTTGGGAAGGGCCATTCGTCATCAGCAAGAATCTTAACAATAGAAAATATACCTGGTTGACATACGTGAAGGGGATAAATCACGTACTTCTAGAGAAGAGAGCACCAGACCCTGGAACATCGCACATCTTCATCCATATTTTACTTAGTACTTTTTTTCTTGGTTAACATTATTTACGTTTTTCCTATGTAAATACTACTATATATAAGGAAATAAAGTGAGACCTTTCTGAACAACAGAGATTTGTGTCATCATCTCATTGTTGAGTTTTATTTTCCTTGGTCACTTGGGGTCTTCCAAATCATCGATTTTAGCTATAACATCCATTTTGACCCGACTTATGCAATCACATTATTTGGTTATACCTGTCTATTAGCTTGACGCTACTCACATAAGGTGACCCGACTGTACGCTTGAAAACTCAATCACATTGGTACCTATTATGGACAATGCGACCCTGAATGTTTCAAAGTTAAAACACCGTCTTAAGTCACATGAGATCCGTCTCTCTAGATAGCCCAGATAAACCAACAGAATCAAACCTCGAACACCGATCTCTTTAATCTCTTTCAGGCCGCCTATTTACTAAGCATGCATTTTTTATACACATATATGTCTTTTTTTCTTTTCAAGTACTAAGTATAAATATTTCGGGGTCAACCAAAGGTTGGGTCATCTATGTCACCGGGTTATCCATACTTCCGGGTCACAAGTACGACCGGATCTTATGCAATATGTTTCAACGGGAGTCCTGAAGACACCTCTTTTCAGGGCCTATATTATAAATATGCCTACAGTTTTCCATCATATCACACAAGTGTTTTACTGCAGTTAGTATATTGCCTTACAAACAAAACCAAGGACTTAGTTTCTTCAAGATTTTCTATGCATGCCAGAAGAGACTTGTGGTAGTCAGTTGATTGATGTTCTGCTTTCTCTTGATTCTTATTTTCAGCCTTCAACTTTTTTAACAGACCATCAGCTTGTGCTTCTGTGTGGTTTAAGATATCCTGCACATACAAGACGGCATTAAAAATTACATGGGATCATACATATTCTAAGTCCGAGCTCAACTGCAAGTAGTTGAGCCGGCAGTTGGGAACTACATCAATTAGTTGTCGAGTTATTTTATCAGAGTCCCAACTCAACTACAAGTAGTTAAGCCGGTACTCGGGGACTACAGAAATTAGTTGTCAAGTTATTTTATCAGAACCCTAGCTCAACTGCAAACAGTTGAGCCGGCACTTGGTGACTACTAGGATTAGATCTAAAGTTATTTTATCAAAGCCCAGCTCAACTGCAAGCAGTTGAGCCGGTACTTGGGGACTACACATATTAGCTCCACATTTTTTCACTCAAGTCTCAAGCATGCTATTATATACTTAAGACCTGAGGAGGGCTACATATATGGGGAAGTAACAAGGCATTGAGAGTGTACCTCATATCTCCTCTTCAGCGAGTTCACCATCATAATCTCAGAATCCCGACTCTCAGACTACCGGGTCAAGTATCCTTAATACAAGGAATCCACATGAGTATCTTCAAGGGTTTGCCAATTCAGAGTGGCTTTACCCTTCTCCTTGATAGGTGACTCCTCTTTGGAAATAATCTTCGCTAGTGTGGTAGAACTTCCTGGAGGAGCAACATACTTGTCGCCTATGACGATCACCTCATGTTGAGTGATCTCCACAACCGGCTCAGATATTGGGTCAGCTTTTTCCTCCACTTCGGTAGCAGAAGCATGAGCATGACTCATCAGCCCATCTTGAAAGACCGGCTCGTCTTGAAAGACCGGCTCATTAATGTGGGCCGGCTCGTCTTGAGCTTCCGGGCGATCCATGGAAGGATAGGCGGAGTTATTTCCTTCTCCTTTTCAATCGAGGTCAACCTGCCAGTCTTGTTCTTGACTATAGCTTTGGCACCGGAAATAGCACAATGATAAGATTGGGTAACAATAGCAAAAGGTACTCAAAATAAATAGTCTTTGAACATTTACCCTTGGTTGATGTTAAAAGCCCGCACTTGAGAACCGGTAGACCCGTCATATGATGGAGAAGTCTTCTCATAATCTGGGTCAGCTGGATTGAGTGATTGTTTGAACTGGCCGACTTGAGGAAACGATGCTGAGGGACTCAACTTCTCTTGAGTCTGTGCCCTTCCGGGAGCCGGCTTCATAGGGCATGCCACCCGACAGTTCTCCTGAGCTGCTCCAGGTCTTCCGCTTGGAAGTTCCAGTAAATTGTGTTTGCTACAAAATAAATTGTGTATCCAAGTGAGCGTCTGGGTGAGAAAATGGTACCTTGTGGACGGCTCGTCTCGTCCTCTTCGGGATAAATGGTTCCTTGTCTGGAAACGGATTTACCTCAGCGGCGACGGCTTGGCTCGATTCAGCTTGTTCCTGGGGAGATTTAGCATCAACAAAATGATTAAATAAGTGGCCCAAAGAATCAAGATCTACCTCAAGTTCCTCATGGTTTCCCGAGTTTTCTGTATTGTCTTGGGGAGGAGGACCGGATCGAGGACCAGCTTTCCACCAGTTGGAGTTTTCCTAAAGCAGAAACAATAAGCCGGGAAGTTAACCAAAGTATAGAAATCAGTGAAATATCTCCAAAGTACACTTACTTGGGGTGCCGGATTACAAGCAAAAAAGGGAGCAAGTCCCACTATTCCAATATGTTCCCGGGTCTCACCAAGCAGCTTCTTGGTAGACCGCATAAATTTGGGATCTGTAAGTTGGACTTGACTGAAATGCATGTCATCTGTTGGCTCGCCAGTATATTGATCCACCAGCCCACAAAGCACCAGGCCAAATCGACACCCATAAGCCCATGAGCAATTAAAGCTCGTATCTTTGCAAGTATGGGGTCAAAACATTCCCTCTCTTCTAGAGGGGCAAATCCACAGAAGGTTGTTGAAGCAATAAGCCGGGTTGGTCTATAAACCGGCATCCTGTTCTGACCAGAGGGTGAAGTATCCTTGCAGTAGAACCAAGTCCTATGCCATCCTTTTGGATGACTCACGAAAGATACATATGGAAAAAGAGAATTCTTCCTCCTCTGGATGGTGAATCCTCCAAGTTCCAAACTGGGGCTACCTTTGCATTCAATTTGATGGTTCAGATAGAAAGACTCCTGAAAGATACCAACTTCCGGCTCCATCTGCAGATACACTTTGCAGAATACTTGAAAGTGACTTAGGTTCAAGATGAAATTAGGGCCAAGATCATGTGGTCTGATGCTGAAATGGAGCAGTATGACACGGAAATTTTTTGAACCCTGCGGCCGAAAACCTATGTCCAAATGATCGGCAAAGATGGCAATTTCATTCTGACCCGACATAGGGGAGGTTTCCTTCTCAGGCGCAAGCCAACCTATCTTGTCCTCGGCTAGTAGCAACCCGAAATCTACCCAGCTTTGCAGCAACAGATCGGATGTGCCTGACTTGGTCTAGTTGATGGCCTTGTTGGTTTTGGGAGCCATGCCTCTTGGTCAAGCTACAAAGACGTACGAAAATACAAGCCAGCATCATTTCAAGCCGGTTAAAATAAAACTAAGAAATTATGAGCCAACAAAAGGGGTTATCACGATCCACAAGCCGGCAAAAGGGATTATCACGATCCACAAGACGGAAAAATGGATTATCAAGATGCACGATGTAACAGCCCGAGACCGACGCTCCAGAAGATTCCCCTTTTATTCCATTATCTTCGTGTGATTAGTTTGGTTGTTGTATTCATCGTCACATCATTCGTAGCATCCACATTGCATCGGCACTCTGTTGCCGTCTTTTTGGAAAACTTGCATCCGTTCGTAGTTGTCGGTTCTCGCTGTTCGTGTCGTCGACCGTTTCGATACCAACCACACACGCACGCGCCCCCGGCATCGAGAAATATTGTTTTAAAAGGTGTGTGAAAAATATTCTCGGATTGGGTTGGAACTTGGCGTGCGATCTTGTTTTATTGCAGGTAGACCACCTGCCAAATTTTGTCGCAATCGGAGGTCATTTGATACCCGAACGGTCAACCGTAGCGGCACCGTCATCGGTTTATTTATCGGACGTTTTTCGGTGTTTCAAAAACATGTCACGGGCCTCACACCTTCCCTCTCATCTCAACCGAGCCCATCGGCACAGCTCACTAAGCCTACCCCAACCCTCTCCGCTTCCAGAGCCGTCCGATCGCGATCGGAGGGTCCAAAAATGCCCCCAAACCCTAGCCAAAACTGCTATAAATGGACACCTCCACGTTCATTTTTGGGCAAACCCTAGCCCCTACCTCCCCTAACCTCGCAGCCGCCGCCGCTCCTCTTATTCCGCACCAACCCAGCCCACTGCCGCCACTTGGCGCCGCCGTGGCCCGCCTCCCGGCCAACCCGGGGTTGTCACGTCAGCGCCCGAGCCGCCTCCTAGCCAACGGCCGAGTGCCACGTCGCCCCTGTCTCCTCCCCTCACCGCGCCAGCCACCGCAGCCCACTGCGGCCCGGATCGGGCCCGCCCGGGCCCGAAGCCGCCTAGCCGCCCGAGCCTCGCTCGCGGGAGAGCCCCGAGCTCCCTTGCCCGCGCATGGAGACGGCCTCGCCGCTGTGCTCGTGCCGCTCCGCCGCCTACAAGCCGTCGTGCCTCCTCGCCGCTGTGCTTGCGTCGCCCCTCCTCCAGATCTGGCGAGTCCCGAGCCCTGCGACGTCCCCTCCTCGCCATGCTGCGGATGGCCGAAGCCAGGGCTGCCGCCGCCATCAAAGCTCCGTCACCGGTCGTCGCCCGATCTCCTCGCTCCTGCCGCCCAAGCCTCTTCGACGCCGGAAACGGACTCCCCACGTCCGGATGTGTAGGTCCTCGCGCGGATCCAGCAGCTCTCGCCCATCCCATGCCTCGCCGGAGTCACGACGTTGACCTTGCCGCCATCGGTTGCCTCATGCAGGATGACCACGAGCGCAGGCAAGGGAGACGTCGCCCCGCCAGCCTCGCCGCTTGGGCCTCCTCCGAGCTGCGCGAGGCCCAATGGAGTCGGCCCGCTCTGCCTCTGTCTAGCGAGGCCTCAAGGCCCAATGTGAGCATCTCACATATCCCCCGCCCGCGTGTGTTGAATAGTTAAACTGCGCTTACCACTATTGGCCCAGTTTCAGCAGAATGGGCCCATAGACTTTTTATTTCGTTCTGCAAATTTGTCTAATATCCGAGGAATTGTATAATAACTGATTTTGCCATTATTTTAAAATGCCAATAATTAAATAACCGTGCATCATATGTAAAATTTATAGATATGTAAAACGTTTAGAATTTCGTGTAGATTCGCAATAACCCGCTTTCCTCCATATTTAAAAATGTTTAACATGTTGTTTTCTTGGAGTTTGCATAAATGTCATTATTTTGCGTTGCGCATAATTATTTAACCGTGCATCGGAATTAATCATAACCATATATGTAAAACGTGTATATTATTTACATCCCTTTGTCATGCATGATAAAAATGTTTAATGTGATGTTTGCATTTAATTTGCATAAATGACTTGCTAAAACGGTTTATGTCCTAATATCGCATAAATGTTGTGCCATTTGTTTTATAGTAAAAAATCCATATATTATATATTATTTTGGGGTAGAAAAATCCATAGAATGTATATGTGCATGTAGATTTGTCTTTTGAGCAAATTTGTTTCGTTAACCATGTTATGCTCTATCATGTTGTACCATTAGTTTCCATGTATAGGATTTTCATCATATGTACTTCTGTTGTCCAACATGCCAATCTGTTAAAAACTGTTGCTTATGTCTAGTCTAATTTTCACTAAGTCTGAGAATCTTTTTTCTTCAAAATGCCATGTTGTGTTGATGCTAGCCATGTTACTATGCATAATTAGACTTTGCTATTATGGAATGAATTGTAGTGCATCATGTCCTCTACAATGCTGTAGATTTTCATGCCATGATATGTTTTGTGGCATATAGTTTTATTGTTGCCAATATGTCTTCATGAAAAACTGCTATGTTAAAAATTGTTATTTTCACCAAGTCCTAATCTGCTATATTTTATAGTCATCTTGTGAGCTCATTTCCTATTGATCCATGCTTCCATTCAATTTGCTGCAATGAGATGAATTGTTGTGCATCATATAGACTACCTCACCATGTCCTTGTTGTGCATTTTAGATGGTTGTAGCTTGTTGATTTGTGGGTTGCAATATGCTATGTTGTTGTTTTGGGCAGATTTTAAATAAAGCTTGTGTTGCTTGTTATTGTTGAACCGTAGCTCCGTTTTGAACATGTTGCACATGAAACTTGCTTGGAATTGCATGTAGTTTCATAATATCTTGTTGCATCCATGACTTAACATGTTTGTGGTGGTATTTGCATGCATTTTGCATTCATGGCATATTATCTTGTGTTTGTCATATCTTTTAAACCGTAGCTCCGTTTCATATGTTCTATATATGTAAATCGACTAGAATGACGAGTAGAATTGCATTGTGCATTTTATTTCCTGGTTTAATAAATATAAAATATGGTTAGTTCAGATCTGGACCAAAATCATAATTTGCATATGGGTCCGTTTCGGAAATGCTATATGTTGTTTCCGGCTTCATTTAAACTTGCCTAAATGTCTAGTTTATTTATGCTTCACCTCTTGCCATGTCACAACATTTAACTTGTTGGGTACCTAATCGAGAGTGAACTAAGTAATTCCAATGTGGAGTTTCGTCAATATGCAACTCGTTGCATATTGAACTTCACTTAATTTGTAGTGTTTGATTGTTGCATCTTGCCATGTCTTGCATATTTAAACTTGACATGCATCATAATTGTTTGCGCATCATGTCATGCATATGTTGTGGTGTTTATCATGTGTTGATTGTTGTTTCCGGATTGCTTCTTCTCGATAGAGTTCCGAAAGCGTTCGGAGGTGAGGATTCGTTCGACTATGTTGGTTCGTCTACTTCACGGATTCGTTCTTCTTCCAAGCGGGATCTCAGGCAAGATGAATATTTCCCTGGATACCATTACTGTCATTGCTATGCTAGATGTCTCGTTTCTATCGCTTGTCTCGCTACCTACCACTTGTTTGTCAAGCCTCCCAAAATGCCATGATAAGCCTCTAACCCTCCACATCCCAGCAAACCATTGTTTGGCTATGTTACAGCTTGCTCAGCCCTTCTTATAGCATTGCTAGTTGCAGGTGCAGTTGTTTCCATGTGCCAACATGGATGTTTTTGAAATATCACAATATTATTGCTATTTAATTTAATGCACATATATACTTGGTAAGAGGTGGAAGGCTTGGCCTTTTGCTCAATGTTTTGTTCCACCTTTGCCGCCATAGTTACTTGTGTACCGGTGTTATGTTCCATATTGAGCACTCCTAACATGCTCGGGGTTGTTATGGGGACCCCCTTGACTTTCGTTTTGGGATAAAACTCTTCTGGCAAGGCCTAACATTGGTACTATTTGCTTAATAACAACTTAAAATTTGCATAGGGCATGATCACCCCGTGGATAATTAATCAACCCCCGGGCCAGTGCTCCTCATGAGTGTTGGTCCAAACAAGAGTCGTGTGCTGGGCCAACCCGGGGTAACTCGGGAGATGTCTATCAGGCCATTGTACACTGCGCTCATTTGGTTGTGCCCTGAGAATGAGATACGCGGCTCCTATTGGGATTGTCGGCACGTCGGGCGGCCTTGCTGGATTAGTTTTACCTTTCTCGAACGTCTTGTGCACTGGATTTCTAGGACAGTTCGGGCTATCTCGAGGTTGAGATTTTCCATTGGGATTCCACGAATACTACGGGTTATTCCGCGGATGAGTTGGAGCACCCCCGCGGGGTTAAATATTTCATGAGAGCCGTGCTCGTTGTTATGTGGCAACTTGGAAAAATTGTTTAACATCCGGTCATAGAAAACTTGAAGTAAAGTCAAATAAAATACACCAACCATGTGCGTAACCGTGACTGTCTCTTCTCGTGATTTCTGAACTGAGAGAGAACACAGTGGGGTTATGTTTGCTCGTAAGTAGGTGTTCAGGATCACTTAGTGATCATTTCTGGTTCATGTTCGTTTATACGATGAACACCCCCCCCTATTCTTGTACTCGTAAGTTAGCCACTCAAATAATGCTTAGTGCTTGCTGTAGCCTCGCCACTTACCCATATCTCACCCATTAAGCTTTGCTAGTCTTGATACCCTTGGAAATGGGATTGTTGAGTCCCTGTGGCTCACAGATTACTACAACAACAGTTGCAGGTACAGGTAACGCGATGCTTTGACGTGAGAGCGATGCTTGTTTGATTTGGAGTTCTTCTTCTTCATCATCGATCTAGGATGGGTTCCAGGAAGGCAACCTGGGATAGCAAGGATGGATGTCATTTTATCGTTTGGTTTCGTCCGTAGTCGGACCCTGCTCTTGTGTATGATGATTGAATATGTTGTTGTATTGATGTGATCTTGATGTAGCTTGTGGCGAGTGTAAGCCAATTCCATATACTCATCTCTTCTTTACATGTACTTATAATGATATCCATTCTTGCGAAACGACGAGATGCCTTCTATCCTTGTCGAGGCCCTCGAGCCAAAATAAGAATAGGATCGCATCTTGGGCATTACACACGAGCTGGTAGAAAGGTTAGTTGTAATAGCCAAGTGTAACCGAAGCATGTAACCATAGTCTTGAGACCATCATGTCGAGTGGATGTTATGTTCTCTTGTGTTGTTGCATCCTGCACATCATCATCACATTAGCTCATGTCCATGTTTTGTTTTCATTTTTCTTGTTTTGCATCATGCATGTCATGTTATCTTAACATGTGGTACCATGTATAGTTGTGTTTTGTTGGTGTCCTTTCCCTTTCAACTCTACTAGGATCAAGTTTCTACTTGGGTTCAAGTTCTTTCAAACATCAAGACCTATTCCATTCCCCACTTCTTCATTTCCCTTCAATTCCTTAGTGACATTTTTCTGCCCTAGAAAAATGCTCTTCCTTTTCCTATAAATCCTACACGATGTCAAATATCTCTCTGTCAAATTTCAGCCCATTTGAAGTTATTTTCGTTGGGTTCAAAAATGCATCAAGTTTGAAGTTAATTCAAACTTGGTTAATTTTTCTACCTCTAAAAATGCCCGAACCAATTTTGTTAACTAGAGCATAAATCCATGGTCCTGAAAGTATTTTTGCTCCATCCAAATACCTCTCCATTTACTCCTTGGCATTTTTCCTTTTCTTTTCTGTTTTGGAAATATAAAGATTCCAGGGAGAGAGAGAGAGAGAGAGATAAGCCCACCTGGCGTTTTATCTAGCGCGGCCTAGCAGCGACCAAAACTAGGCCGAAGTCCAACTAGCCCATCTCAGCGTAGTGAGTCGTCGTCCACCTCCTGTACGGCGTCCATCGAGACTGCCACGTCGGCCACCTCCGTGATTTGACGGCCGGAGCTCGTCCCAGCGCCCTATAAAACATGTCCAAACCGTACCCCGACCTCTCCTCGACCCATTCTGTCCCTCTACTGCCCTCGTCGCCGCCAGGTAAGGTAGCCATGCGAACGCCGACGCCCTGCCCGCCATGACCCGGGCGAGCTCAAACTCGAGCTCGGGGTAGCTTCCCCGACCCCCTTCGGCCTCTCCAGTCGCCGTGGAGAGGATCCACGACGACCCCTCCTCCGCCTGCAAGCCCTCGCGCATCTTCACGGCCACGGGATCGGCCTTCCTGTCGTCCTCTCCATCCCTTGCTTCACGGACAGAACAACATCAGTGATCCGCGGGTCCTTATTGTCCCTACACCGCCTCCCGAGACGCATCTCCTTGTCCGTCGAGCCCTAGGTGAGCCGCCTCCCATCTCTGCCTTTTTTGAGGTCTAGTTCGTCCTGTAGAGACCGAGACGTCCGTGCCAAGTTCGTTCTTCGTGCTTTGGCCATAGTTGCAGTGTATGCGTACTATTTTTTTCCACTTTTGTTCTTGCTCCCCGCGTCGTGTCGTTGTCCCTCGCTTGTACACCATTGCACGCCATGTCGTTGTCCATCGCGTGTATGCCATTCGCTCAAAGCCCAACATGCATCTGCAGCTGCTCCACCGCCTCTGATACTTCTCCGTCGTATCTACAGTTTTCGATTGTTTCATGCCAATATTCTACTACTTTCATATACTTTTGGCAACATTTTATATTGTTTTTGGGACTAACTTACTTTTCTAGTGCCCAGTGCCACTTCCTGTTTTTTGTGTGTTTTTGTTTCGCAAAAAAATCGTATCAAACGAAGTCCAAACGCGATAAAAATTTACGGAGATTTTTTTGGAATATGTGTGAATTTTGGGAAGAAGAATCAACGCAAAACGATGCCCGAGGGCCCCACAAGCCAACAGGGCGTGGCTAGGGGGTGACCGCACCTTGATGGCTTGTGGCCAACCCTTAAGTCGTTTGGAGCCCTTCTTTCGTCACAAGAAAGATAATTTCGCGATAAAAATCTCCTAAAAAATTTAGCCCGATCGGAGTTACGGATCTCCGGTTTAAGAAACAGTGAAGGGGTCAGAAAATAGTCGTGAAAATAGGAGAGAAACATAGAGAGAGATCCAATCTCGGAGGGGTTGCTGCCCTCCGGGAGGCATGGCGGCCATGGACCAGAGGGGAAACCTCCTCCCATCTAGGGGGGAGACCAAGGAAGAAGAATAAGGAGGGGGGCTCTCCCCCCTCTCTCCCGGTGGCGTCTGAGCACCGCTGGGGGAATTATCGTGACGATGATCTACACCAACAACTTCGCCGCCGTCACCACCAACTCTCTTCCCCTCTATGCAACGGTGTAAAACCTCTCTTCCCCGCTATAATCTCTACTTAAACATAGTGCTTAATGCTATATATTATTACCTAATGATGTGTGGCTATCCTATGATGTTTGCGTAGATTTCTTTTGTCCTATGGGTTGATTGATGATCGTGATTGGTTTGAGTTGTATGTTTTATTTTGGTGTTGTCCTATGGTGCCTTCCATGCCGCGCACACGTGGAGGATTCCTTCTGTAGGGTGTTGCAATAAGTTCATGACTCGCTTATAGTGGGTGGCTAGAGTAGAGCAGCTTACACCCGAGTAAGGGGGTTGTTGCGCATGGGAGTAAAGAGCACTTGATGTTTAATGCTATGCTTGGGTTTTACCTTAATGATCTTTACTAGTTGCGGGTGATTGCTAGGGAAAAATTAAACAATCCAAGTACGGAAAGTATGTTATCGATTGCCTAGGGAAAAATCCTCCTCTTTCGTTACAAAAAAGCTTTATACTAAACAACTAACTTAATTAATCTTTATCTAAACAGCCCCTAACTTTTATTTACTTTTTCGTTATTTTCTTGCAAAACTATCTATTACACCTACTAAGCACTTCTAGTTTTATTCCCGCAAAATAGTTTCATACTTTATCTAGGTAAAGTAAGTGTTAGTGTGCGTAGAGTTGTATCGGTGGTCGATAGAACTTGAGAGAATATTAATTCTACCTTTAGGTCCTCGTTAGGTTCGGCACTCTTACTTATCAAAAAAGGCTACAAACGATCCCCTACACTTGTGGGTTATCAAGACCTTTTTCTGGCGCCGTTGCCGGGGAGCAATATCGTGGCGGTTGATATTCTCGTATGTGCTTGTTTGCTTTATCACTAAGTAATTTTTATTTTCTATTATAAGTTGTTTAATATCTTTAGTTATGGATATGGAAGACGGAACACCAAAAAAATTAGCTTTAGTTGCTGCTCATGGAGATGGCGAACCTCCTAAAACCCTCGATGCTGCTTATGTGAAAAACATTAAATACTACTTTGATAATCATGAGAAATCCCCATTCAACTTCATAATTGGAGTCACGTTGGCTTGACGTGAGTACTTTAGGGATTATTGCTTGACTCAAAAAGGGAAACACTTACGGGATGAAATTAAAATGTTGCATTGGTATGCTTGGAATTCATGCTTGAGATGTGATTATACTTGTTGCTCTAAGATGGAGGCTCCACACCTTCCCTTTCAATGTGAATTTAACGATAATGAAACCTTGGCTTCTTATGCTAATGGTATATATGATTACTATGATATCGAACAAATAGAAGAATTTGTTGCCTTTAAGGGCGCTTATGAAATTGCTTCTTTGATTGAAAAGTATGATGCTATTCTTTACAAATTTGAAAATTTTGCCATACTTAAGTATTGCTATGAGAACTATGAATACAATGCCTATGTTGATGAATTTATTAATAAAATGTCTGCTGCCTTGGAAGAGACTAATATTTTGCAGGAATCTATGGAAGAAGAAATTGCTGAAACTGTGAGCTCATTAGATGAAAAAGATGATGAGGACAGAGAAGAACAAAAGGAGGAAGAGCGGATTAGATACCCGTGCCCACCTTATAATGAGAGTAACTCTTCAATTCATACATTGTTTAATTTCCCTTTGCACATATCGAAGGATGAATGCTATGATAATTGCTATGATCCCTTGGATTCATTTGAAATGTCCCTGTTTGATGAACTTGATGCTTGTTATGCTTGTGGCGATGAAGCAAATATGAATTATGCTTATGGATATGAACTTTCTATAGTTCCTTATGTTAAGCATGAAATTGTTGCTATTGCACCCACACATGATAGTCCTATTATCTTTTTGAATTCTCCCAACTACACTATATCGGAGAAGTTTGCACTTATTAGGGACTATGTTGATGGGTTGCGTTTTAATATTACACATGATGATTTTGATGAATATAATATGCATGAGCTTGCTGCTCCTACTTGCAATTATTATGAGAGAGGAACCAAATCTTCACCTCTCTATGTTTCCAATACGATAAAATTGCAAAAAACAACTTATGCTATGTATTGGCCTTTACTTGATGTGCATGAATTGTTCTTTTATGACATGCCAATGTATAGGAAGAGAGTTAGACTTCGTTCTTACATGATCTATGTTGCTTTGTGCTCACTACTAAATTACAAATCATTTTTAATTAAAATTTGCTTTGATATACCTTGGGATCCGGGTGGATCAATTACTTGAGCACTATATGCCTAGCTTAATAGATTTAAAGAAAGCGTTATCAAGGAGACAACACGGAAGTTTTAGAGAGTCATTTATTTATGTTGTGTGCTTTTAAAATAATTAAAAAAAAGTGGGGAACCTAAAACTTTTCAAAAAGAAAAGTGAAAGTGAGAAAGACGAGCATCGTTGAAGTGCGGGATGTCCTTGAACTTTTGTTCATGCCCATGGAAACTTGGTGAATCTTGATTACAGAAAAATTTCAACAAAAATTATTATCCCCTTGTACAAATCCATTGTATCATAAAAATAATGTGCCAAGATTTACCTTTAGGATGTTTAAATTGCTTGTTTGATATGTGCTGTGTAAAAACAGAAACTTTTGCTGTAGTGTTTGAATTTTCATATTTTACAGGAGCGTGCAAAAATTCCGAAATTTTTACACAACACTGTTATGCAAAAAAATTATTACGTCCTAATTGTTCAGAATCTTTTGAATTATAGAAGTATAGGTTTCATCCGCATGTTTACAGACAGTCCTAGTTTTTACAGATTGCTGTTATAGTTGCTTTGTCTGCTTATGTTTGAATTCTTATTGAGCCCCATTGACTTGGGATCCACATAATTATGATTGCATACAGTAGGTAATGTTAGATTATAATTAAACAATAATGTGATGGCAAGACATGATGTCATTTTATGTTACATGTACTAACCTTTCTAATAAAAGTTTCGTTAAGTTTTTTGTGGATGAAGTGTTCGAAGATCGTGGAGGTATCGATATGAGAAGTGTAAAAAGAGGAAAGAACTCAAGATTGGGTATGCCCAAGGAACCCCAAGTAAATATTCGAGGAGACTCAAGAGCCTAAGCTTGGGGATGCCCCAGAAGGTATCCCATCTTTCTTCTTCAACAATTATCGGTATGTCTCAGTTTTTGTTTTGTTCACATGATATGCGTAAATTCTTGGAGCGTCGTGTGTCTTTTATTTTTATTTTAGCAATGCACCTTGCTAGTATGGTAAAAGTCCATGGTTGATTTATAGAATGCTCTTTGCACTTCACTTATATCTTTTGAGTATGGCTTTATAGAATGCTTCATGTGCTTCACTTATATCATTTGAATTTGGATGCATGTTTCTCTACATATAGAAAACCATTTTTTGTAGAATGCTCTTTTGCTTCACTTATATTTGTTAGAGCATGTCCACGTCTTTTGTAGAAACAATTGAACTCTCATGCTTCACTTATATCTTCTCTAGAGTCAACTGGAATTGGTCATTCACATGGTTAGTCATAAAATCCTACATAAAACTTGTAGATCACTGAATATGATATGTTTGATTCCTTTCAATAGTTTTGCGACATTAAGACAGTAATATGTGGGGGTGCTAGTGGATGATTGTGGATTAGTACGAATATCGGTGTTAAGGTTTCTGATTCCCGAAGCATGCACGTATAGTCTCTAGTTATGCAATGAAGTTGGAGCATAATTTATCCTTGATTGAAATCCTTTGTGTTTTCGAATCGGGGGCGCGCGATGGTTAACTCCTACCAACCTCCTCCCTAGGGCCATGCGAGTAGTAATTTGCTTCGATAGAGCTCATAAAACCTTGGAATAAGTATGTGAGTTCTTTTACGACTAATGTGAATCCATGGATGTACGCACACTCACCTCCTCATATTTGCTAGCCTCTTCGGTACCGTGTTGTGCTCATTCTCACCTCAAGGATCGGTGCAAACTTCGTCAATGCATCCAATCCCCGCGGCATGATATGCTCTGTTGCACATAAGCCACCTTATATCTTCCTCAAAACAGCCACCATACCTACCTATCATGGCATTTCCATACCTATTCCAAGATATATTGCCATGCAACTTCCATCAACATCATATACATGACTTGAGCATTCATTGTCATATTGCTTTTCATGATCATATAGCTGACATAGTATTTGTAGCAAAGCCACCGTTCATCATTGTTTGCATGTTACGCTAGATCATTGCACATCCTGGTACACTGCCAGAGGCATTCATATAGAGTCATCTTATATCATCATTGAGTTGTTATAACGAGTTGTAAGTAAATAAAAGTGTGATGACCATCATTATTAGAGCATTGTCCAAGTGAGGAAAGGATGATGGAGACTTCAAAGCACAAATTCTTCCTAGGTGGTTTTGGTAATTAATAACTACATAAATTTCATTGGACTAATGTTTCCACCAAGTATATTTCAGGAAAGTTCAATGAATGGGTTGGCAAAGGATTGTGAGGAGATCCCCACTGGTGCATCGACGTGCTATACAAAAGGTTTTTTACCCCTTTCCGCGACGTACTTTGAAACCGTCGCCTTGCATGTGTGGGCGATAGTGGGAGGTCCATCCCACACGACACAGAAAAATCGTCGACGATGGTGACCAGCGATCGCAAACGTATGGCAAAACAAAGCATATGGGATGTCTGCATCTATCACAAACGAGAGTCACCGGTCAACCATTTGAGATATGCTGGACTTCCCATATGGCCCATCCTTGCAACTCGTGTGAGATCGCACTAACATCGCACACGCTATTCTGTGGCGCACCGTTTACGATGTGAACCGAATCACAAACAGTTCATGATAAAGTGTGTATGATAAGGGGACTATCACACACATTTAGTTCCACTATGACCGTATGTGATAGGATATAAGAGTGCATATGTTTATCATTATAAAACCATATGCGAAGGTTGAATCTATCCCACACACAACGCTTTTGATAAACGTTTGTGATTTATAAAACTTCCCAAACGTGTGATCCAGACTTCCCAAACGTATCATCCAGGCTACTTGTGTCGGATGAAGGCCTATCGCATGCGTTCTTCTTTGACCAATGTTTACGATGGCTACAACATCACAAACAGTTCACGATACCAAATCGTGTGTGATAAGGAGACTATTAGAAACACTTGTTGATAAGTAACTGTGTGCGCTGGTGTTGTTAATCTCACACGCTATTTGTCGGCTGACCGTGTGCGCAACAGAGATTCATCGCACACACCGCTAGTGGAGAAACGTGTGTGATCTTAAAGTTGATCGCAGAAATTTTTCTTTCTCAAACTGTGTGCATTGTAATGGCCTGCAAAGCATAATTTACCCCTAATTTAATACCTCTGTTCATAATTCACATAATTTAAATTTGAAATTAGGAAATCATGTTTAAATATAGGTTGAAGAACGAATGCAATATCGATTCACATGTACATATACTCAAGAACTACATAAGCATCAATTTGCAAAAAAGGAAAACTACAGAATGGACAAATAAAGAATGATGGAACCACGGTTGTATTAAAGATGGTAAAGAGAGAGCCGAAAGACATTCTGGTTGCTAGAGAAGGTGAAGCGAAATGCCCATATTGTGCCCTCCTCCATGCCTAAAGCACGAACGACTCTAGGCCAGCCCCTAGTGATGGCCTCCCGCCCATCCTTCATTGTCTTCATTATGACTTCTCGATACTCATTGTAGTCTCGATGATATTCTTTAATATTCATTGCATGTCCAACAATCATGTACTTTGCGAGGTAATCTTGAGACCACTTCAAAAGAAAAAGATTCAAACATTGTTGTGTGACAACTCATTATGGGCAGTACTAACAAAAGGCTCGAAGTTCGTAGTTACCATCCTACAGCTCACTGTTGTGTTGGATAGAGCGTAAACAAATAGTCTAATTGGCATCGTTCGTCTCTTTTCCCTAACAATCCTTATCAGTTTCCTCACTTGATGCTGGTTCATGGATATTTCATTGCCCCACACGCAAAAAGGGTCCAGGCATGGATCTTTACCATGGACATATGTACCTACAAGCAACAAGCCAATATTAGAAGCTAAAATGCAATTGCATAATGGTGTAATATTTTACTCCATCAGTTCCACAATGTGTTGCATATAAACATTTTGAGAAGTCAACATTTACTAACTTTGACCAAGTTTGTAGAGAAAAACATATATATATCTAGAATTGCAATTCCATTTCTTTAGATACATCACAAAATTTACTTTCATATTGTATATAAATAGTATTCTCTATACATTTGTTCACAGTTTGTAAAGTTTGACTATTCAAAAAAATCTATATGCACTACATTATGGAACGGATGGAGTATAAGCGGAGGGATTAAAAAAATCTCGGTGGAAAACGTCATCCACTCCCATTGTTTGTCATGTGCAAGTACATGGAAAGTCATGATAAGTACAACAGGCTTAACATCAACCAAATATACAAGGTATCTGCTTGAAATAAACGGAACTGGATCCTCTAACATACACAAGGGATGTTAGAGAAGCTATAGTACTCTAACTTTTCTTCTGTTAATCCATACAATTAAGGCTAAAATGACTTAAATTAATTTTTAAATTACAGATCTAGTATGTGCATTCATATGAATTACATACAAACGAGTTGATGGTGAAATAAAATTAATTTTGGATTTTTATCTACAGTAATTACCAAAAGCAAACAACCTGCTAATAGTTCCTAACATTCCTTCTTCATTTTACACTAGACGAGCACTGTTGCACCGTGACTTTTCTTCTCTAAGTTAGAGGATCCGGCTCTGAAATAAACAAGGCATATATGGTCACTATAACAACCAAATATAGCCATTTGAAACTAGACAAATGCTCAATGCAACCAACCTAACAAGCAAATACAGAAAAGCAAGGCATCCGCGTGAAAACTAGACAAATGCTCACTTCAATCAACCTAACAACCAGATAAAGAAAAGCAAGGCATCTGTTTGAAAAATAGACAAATGCTCACTGCAATCAACCTAACAACTAGATACAGAAATGCAAGGCATCTGCTTGAAAACTAGACAAATGCTCACTACAACCAACCTGACAACCAAATTCAGAGAAACAAGGCACAAATGTTTAAAGCGGGAGTTAAGGGCACTAGTTAACATCACCGGGCATAACAGGTGGTATTGATGAAATTGAACTGCACAGTTCATACTTGCACATAATGAACATCACATTGTGAATAACTGAAAGAAACAAGGCATATATTCTCACTTTAACAACCAACTATAGCCATTGAAAACTGGACAAATACTCAATGCTACCAACCTAACAACCAAATACAGAAAAGCAAGGCATCTGCTTGAAAACTAGACAAATGCTCAATTAAATAATGCATGATTATCGCATGGCAAAAGCTACTATAACAATGGGTACGAGAGGTCTACCTAGAAAAAGTATGATTTGCTCAAAGGTTGTTAATTACCTCACTTGTCATGGATGGGCTCCTTCCACTTGGAATTTGTGGTGCCCAGGGTGCGCTCCCTGATGTTGCAGATGGGATGTTTCCCCTTGTAACAACCGTAGTTTGTGACCTTATCTTGGTCGGTGAGATCTAACTTTGGAGCTAAGGATCCCAAGCCACTGCCGTAGAACGTTTCCTTCAGAAATGAAAAAAGGGGCTCGATGGCGTAGAAGGATCGCAAATCCATGACCGCGAGGTGGAGGAGATCAGCGGCGGGGACTTTGAAGAGATCGACGGCGGTTGAAGCAGAGGCGTTGCCGGTGGACCACTTAACTTCTGACATGGCCCGAGTGAAGCTGGTGATGTTGACGAGCTTGATGTCATAGGTGGCTCTCCTGAGATACAGGAATACGCGAGCCTGCAGACTTGAAGCCTTCAGCATGGCAACGTAGTCAACGTCCTCACCGGCTTCCGCGGCGAGATGTTCCTCCTGGATCGAAACGTCGGCACAAACAACGCCCACCTCTCTAGCATACGGCGGAGAGGCCATGCTAGATCTCTTTTTGCTCGTACGCTCCTCAAACTCCACGGGATATGTAGTCGGGCTGATTAGGTTGCGACTCTCTGGAGTACTGGATGGGGATCTGGGGGAAAGGGACACCACCGACCTCATCTATAAACTCAGGGCAGCAATGGTGTATGTGGATCGGTGGGGACCCTGAACTTGTTAGCTATGAGGCATGGGCATACCGGCTGAGGTTGGTGGTGGAAGGCGACGGCGGGGGCGAGCTAGGGTTCAAGCGTGGGAGGAAGAGGAGGGGGGCTTGCTGTGGACGGGTACGGGGGGGGGGGGGGGGTTTGTGGATGTGCCACTGCTACTGAAAATTTTAGTAGTAATGGTGTGGGTGGATATAGTGGTGGACAAGGGATGGCGACGGTTCAAATTCCTCGACAGCTAAAATTTTACTATAGGGTCGGTGGTGGATGAGGGAGGGCGGCAGTTGAAATACCGCTTCCACTTAAATTTTCGTAAAGGAACTTAAGCGGGGCGGGAGCAAACCAAGATCGCACACGATCCAAACATAATAAAGTGTGTATGCTGTAACGAAATATCGTGCCGCGAAACCACAAATTTTTGCATCGCTCACGGCGGGTAGCTTTTTCTGAGATTTATCAAGGCGGGTTCATCTCACACGGTTCATCCTCATTTTCAGAAGCAGACGTGAAATTCATCCAAAATTTCCACATGCCCACAAACATATGACACAAACGTTAGGCTAATATTCACCACAAAATGCCTTATTTTTCAGTGGATTAGTGGACATTAGTTCATACGCTTGGTAATTTACAAATACTTTGTCAATTTACATGAAGATGAACTGCACAAAATATTCACCACGCCATGGATTGATACAAACGCCGTGCCTCCACCATCGTCATGAGCAGATGGAGTTTTCAGAGGAGCTCGTCAAGTCGATGAGCTCCACTGGTTCCACAACGGCGACCGGCGGGGCTAGCTCGACCGGAGCAACCGCGACACCTCTCGCCAGGTCTGCCGCTGTTGACAAAGCTACCTTCTCCGCGGCGGCATTCCCCAGGGCAGCCACCATCCTCGACGAAGTTGTCGTGGTGTCCGTGTGGGCCATCGGCATACAGACGGGCGCCGCTCTCGCAAGAGTTGCGTCCCTGGTTGTTGTGGCCGCTATTGCCAGGGCTGTGGTCGTAGCTGCAAGGCATGCACTGGCCTCCAACACGGCTGAGAGGCGTGCGGCGGCCTACTCCGCCGTCTTCTGGTCCTGCTCCCGCCTCTTTTTGCAAGCTGCATCTGAGTTCTTCATCAGCCACTTCCTCTTCGCAGTCTCCCGCCGTTTCTACGGCTTCAGATCCCTAGCCGCATTGCGGATGGCATCCACATATGCGATAGATTGTTCCACACCGACACCGAAACGGCGCTCGTCCTCGTCGCGTAGGAACGCATCGAGGCCCGATTCCTGGACGGACAGAGTGATGGCCATCTGCATCTGACGCTGAAACTCGGGGTCATCGTCGTCGTCGGCCAGGGCAAATAGCAGTTGACCATTGATTGACATGAAGGCCAGCGCGTCAGAATCCTCTATCCCGTCGGCGGCGGCCTTGGCAACTGGCTATTTGTCGTTGCCCGCCATAGCGGCCAACGCATCAGAATCCTCTATCACATCGTCGTCCAACACTATCAGGACGGCGCCATACACATCCCCATGGTTGAGCACCGATTCCATTTGGTGTGTGTGGTCGTGGTGGCGATCTATCTTCGGAAAAAATTAGCTGTTAACTGCCGACGGCAGGATCTTTTATAGGTCGCTGTCGGGTTTGGGTTTTTACTGTGCACATTACCCCTTTGCACTGGTTGACGCTTGCGGTTTCCACCACTACGCGGAGCTGATTTGGCAGTGTATGGGCATCGCACACGGTTAGAGTAGCACACTCGTGTCTATTGGGGATACAATCGCATATGGTTGTTTTGTCATATTCGTTTGCTATTTTCGATAATAGCATCTTTTGGGGTAAACGGTAACAAAGCAATGCGAGAGAGGGTCAAAACACAACCATGCCCGCTAGTGGCCCAAATATATACCCCCTCTGTTCCTAAATATAAGTCTTTTTAGAGATTCCACTACGGACTACGTACGGAGCAAAATAAGTGAATCCACACTCTGAAGTATGTTTACATATATATATATATATATATGTATGTAGTTCGTAGTGAAATCTCTAAAAAGACTTGTATATAGGAATGGATGAAGTATATATATGTACAAAGATGGTGTGTTGTCATTTTAAATTCCCAATGCACAACTTTGATGTGGCACATGATGCATATGTGCATGCCTAAAAGTTTCCAGTGTGACAGAAAAAGGTTCATGACATAAACGTAGGGTGTTGGCCCTGATGTATGTGTCGGAGGAGGGGATCCTATGAGCAAATGATCTAGCTCAAACTTTATCACACATTTAGCCATGCCTCACTTGTCGAAAGACAACCAAGAGAATTTATACCTTAATTTGGTCAAACCATCTCATATTGTTGTCGGTCAAGAGGGATATATAGACCGCGCGGTCCCATAAGTTGGCGCGTCGTCGAAGATCGGTTGAGCGGGGCTAGAAGAACACCATCGCCCTGCATGTGGCCAAATGTATATAGGAAAAGGGTGTGGTCCGGTGTCTAAATACACAATGCACAACACTATGATGAGGATGCATCTAGTTGAGAAAACTAGGCATACCCCCCTTAAGATTGGTTATATGTTTACTACCTAGGTTATGGACGTATATATGGTACCCCTCCCCCCATCCCCCGACCGCCACCCACGCACACACATGACATGTAGCTAGGGTGGCGTTCCAGCGTTGTCAGTCAAATGGATATATATACCCTATATAATGGCCTATCGATAGACGTGTCGTCGAAAACCGCACAATGGAGGCATGCATGCATGGTCCACACACACACACAAACACGTCATCGATCCTTGGCATTCCAGCATGGTCAGTCAGAGGGATGACAGACTCTAGGGGCCCATCGATAGGTGTGTCGTTGAAAACCGCACAACGGAGGCATATTGTCCACACACACATGCATGCATGGGTTCACACACACACACACACACACACACACACGTCATCGATCCTTGGCGTTCCAGCATGGTCAGTCAAAGGGATGAGACTCTAGGGGCCCACCGATAGGTGTGTCGTTGAAAACCGCACAACGGAGGCATACACATGCATGCATGGGTTCACACACACACACACACACACACAAACACACACACAAACACACACACACACACACACACAAACACACATTGTCACCCATCCTTGGCATTCCAGCGTTGTCAGTAAAGGGCATGACACACCCTAAGGGCCCACCGATAGGTTTGTCATCAGAAAATCACACAATGTAGGCATGGCACACACATGCACACACGCGCGCGCGCGCACACACACACACACATCGTCGCCCATCCTTGGCCTTCTAGCGTTGTCAGTAAAAGGCATGACAGACCCTAAGGGCCCACCGATAGGTTTGTCGTCAGAAACCGCACAATGTAGGCATGGTCCATACACAGGCAAGAGGGTTGACACACACACACACACACACACATATCATCATCATCATCATCATCATCGATTCTTGACATCTTCAAAACAAGGATGTCAAGATTTATTTAGCCAGAATGACACTACAGTCATTTATTGATATTTTCAAACCAAAAAGAAAGTCATGGATATTTTCAAAACAAGGATCTCAAGATTTATTTAGCCAGAATGAAATATCACTACAAGCATTTATAATGCTTGTAGTGATCGTATCACACCGTCTAAGTGAACCTTGAGATCTAGCAACTTCCCAACCGGTCACCCATCCTTGGACTACTCCACCCCAAGCACGCTTAACTTCCAAGTTCCATTCGACTGGGTTAGGGGCTGGGAAGCTGCAACTTGCTGGTAAGGGTTGCCTCCTATCATTTACAAGGCGTGCCCCGATCGGCACCTTGTGGGACCAGCTACGTATCGTTGACGTTTCTGGTACTACTAGAAACCGTGTGCGATGGTGGCATGGTGTCGCCTGCCGACGCCTGCATGGGTTGATGATGACGTCTCGCTCATGCACGATGGCGCGGCGTTTCTTTTGCCTGCTCTCCGGCCTGCTCCGTCTCATCCTCCTCGTCCAGGAGTTTGATGGCGGGGCCGGTGCTTCGGCGGGAAACCGATTGGGGGAGTGGCGAGAGACCGATTGGGGGAGTGGCGGGAGAAGCGTGTTTGGATAGAACACCATTTCAATACAAATTGGATAACTTATGAAAGAAGGAAGCTCGAGCTAGCACGACACGTGCGCACACCGTGCTTATACACGCATGGGCTCCAGGCGGGCGTATAGAACTGCTTTAAATTATTCATGGTTCGTTTGGCCTTTTGTATACTACACTAATTAAGTTTCTAGGCATTTAATGTGCATAATTCGTATTTGAACTAAAAGCACATGCTCCATGTCACCAAAATGGGTTGAAAAAACATATTTGTGTCCTTGGGTTCCTTGTTTAGGTCCCATGCAATGAACGTGAATGGATTAGAAACATCTCGGAGTCGTGACGAGGCCACAAACATTGAGAAACTTGGCTTTTAAATCGCCATAAATCCAAAACTCATCTGAAATTCTTGAAACTTACCCCGGTGTCATGACACAACACTTATACGACATGGTAATTTTTTGTCTAATTTGGGACAAGTCTTTTGCACACAAAGACTTCTCTCAAGAAGCATCGTGGTTTCGATACAGAACATGTCACCTCTATGGAATGACATTCAATGTCTCTTCATGCATTGATATTTTTTTCTACATGCAACGTAGACTAATACAAGTGCAGTGCTAAAATGTGGAATTATTCAGGGCTCGTTTGGCGCCCTTTATACATTAATTGAGCTTTTCTATCCATTTAATGTACACAATTCAAATTTGAACTACAAGCACATGCTCCAGGGCACCAAAATGGGTTCAAAAATCATTTTTATGTCCTTGGGTCCCTGTTTAGGTCCCATGCAATGATTACAAACATCTCGACATCGTGACTAGGCCACAAACGTTGAGAAACTTTGCTTTTAAATCCCCATAAATCCGAAACTCTTCTGAAATTATTGAAACTGGGGTGTCGACTTGACACTTATAAGACATGGTAATTTTTTTGACCAATCTGGGACAATTTTTGGGACGAACCTCGTATGAATTGGAGCTTCCCACGAGAAGCATCGTGGTTTTGATAGGGAACATGTCACCTTTGTGGTCGAAAGGACATTTGAGTTTTCTAGGCATGCACTTAATGCGAAGAACTCAAATTTGAACTACAAGCACGTGCTCCAGGGCACCAAAATGCATTAAAAATCATTTTGTGTCCTTGGTCCATGTTTAGATCCCATGCACTGAAGGTCACTGAATTACAAACTTCTTCGCATCGTGACTAGGCCGTAAACATTAAGAATCTTGGTTTTAAAATCCCCGAGAACTCAAAGCTCGTCAGGAATTCATGAAACTTACAAAGTGTCATGCGACGACACATATATGGTGTGCATTTTTTTTTGATGAATTTGGGACAAATATTGGGACATGCATCTCACAAGCCAAAGCTTGCAATAAGCCTTGTGATTTCGATAGGGAACATGTCACCATTGGTGGCGAAACTACATTCAATGCGTCCTCTAGTGCACCAATTCGGCCCTTTTTATACATTAATTGACTTTTCTAGGGATTTAATATGAGTAGTTCAAATTTTGAACTAGAAGCACATCCTCTGGCCTCGTGATTTCGATAGGGAACATGTCACCTTTGGTGGCAAAATTACATTCAATGCATCCTCTAGTGCACCAATTCGGCCCTTTTTATACATTAATTGAGTTTTATAGGTATATATGTGTAGTTCAATTTTTGAACTAGAAGCACATGCTCTGGTGCGCGAAAATTCGTTGGAAAATCATTGTTGTGTCCCTGGCTGCTTGCTTAGGTCCCATGCAACAAATGTGAAAGATTAGAAATATTTAGGCATAGCTCAGTCGTAATGATTAATAATCTTTGTTTTTTAATTCACGTAAATACAAAACTCGTATGACTGCCACGCGTCCAATTTTTTTACTTGATATGGGGGTGCCTTGCGTGCAGCTGGTTGATGAAAGGACACATGCGGGCTTTCCGCCGCACAGGCTCGATGGGACACGTGCGAGCTGTCTGCCGCGCAGACTCGACAGGATGCGTGAGAGCTATCCGTCGCGCATGCTCGATGGGACGCATGAGAGCAGTCTACAGTGCATGATCATCAGGAAGCGATACTTTGACCTCCACCCCCACTCGCCTCGCTCCCAACTTTTGAATTAATGGCATCCGACCCGCTATTTATTATGCAGTTAATCCGTGCCTCGCTGAGAACTTAACTTTTTTGTCTGTTTTCGACTTGTATGCATGTACATACAAACGAAATAATATAACAACAAATTCGCACCGGAAAAGGATAATAATTCTCTTACATATCCATGATAATATAAATGCCACATGCGGCAACTCCCCAAAGACATAGGGGCAAAAGAAGAAGGAAGAGGCTGAAGAAGGAAGACACAGAAAAGGATCTGGGCCGCTGCTATCTAATTCTTGATGGATTGTTGGGCACAGAGTTCCTCAATCTCCTTCTTCATCACCTCCACACCCTCCATCTCATCTCGCCTCTCCTCCGCCATCTACTGCATTGCGGCCATGGCGCAGGCTTTTTATTCGAGAGCGTCGATGGTCTGCATCACATACGCTTAAAGTTCCTTCACACGCGCCACAGATTCCTTCAGCAGCCCCTCGCGCTCGATGTGGAGCTTCGCCAAGTCTTCCAAAATTTCCTCGGTGAGTTCTTTCAGCCTCCCCTACGAGGCACTTTTCTTCTCGAGCAGTTTCTTCCAGGCGGCGTTCTCCTTTGTAAGTTTCACCATGAGGCCGGTCGTCTTGTCAACCGAGGCGTCTCTCTTCTCCAGCAGCTTCACCAAGGCATCGATCACCGCCTCCTTCTTATCGAGCTCAGAGCGCATGTCGTCGCTGGCTGAGGAATCCAACACTTCCAACTCGTCCAGTTCGCCACAGAGGAGAATGCGCTTGTGATTATGATAGTCATCGCCTCTCCACGAAAGATTTTCCAAGGCATCCGCGGTGCCACCGGACATCTCTGCTGCGGCAAACGCGACGTGGCTGGAGCTCTCTGGCACTTCCCCGACGCGGCGGCGGGACCTCTCGGTTGCTTCTGCGGCCTTGGTCTTTCTTCCCTGGTTATATCTCGACCCAGAACCCCCCCCTCCGACCGGCCATGGCAGACGTAATGAATGACTGACAAAGAAAGGCCTATTTTTTTGGTGGCGGGGGAGGGATGTGCGGTAATTATCGAGTAGGTGTTTTTATAGCCTACTACAGTAAACAACTGCTAAGTGGGAACACGTTTAGGTTTGGTAGGTGTGAACTGATTTGGAATAAATTTAGCGCGTGGTAATTTGGAATATGACGGGAAACAAGCTCAATATTTATTGATGGTTTTAGTTCCCAAGCACGGAACACTTTATGGTTTTTAGAAACCGTGTGGGATGGCGTACGTGGGCCCGCGTTCTAGGATGTGTGTACGTGTGTGCCCACTATTACTGCGGGGTCGGGTCCAAGACGGACGATGGTATCGTAGCGACCAAGACGTCCGCCGCTATGGTGCCGGCCTCGGTGGCTGCTGGTGGGGTGGTGGCCAAGGCAGCCTCGACTGCCACCGGCAACAGCTGCCTTCGGGCAGCTGTGGCGGAGCATAGTGGGTAGCGTGGTTTTGTGCATGGTTATGTGTGGGAACGGGCTCATCGAGCAAACGTGTGGCCAAAAGAAATGTCTATGAGGTGCCTAAGCGTGCAGTGGATTCCTCGGGCGGCAACACACCTAGCGCAAACGGTCACTTTGGTGGTAGAACTTGTTGCGTACAATGAACTGGTGCAAAAACTTGGCTCGAACGTGCAAATACGGTGTAAATCATGTTTGTGTACGAAATTAACGTTGACTTCGCATGCCATCGTGGCATGGGCCCACTGTCAGTGACTCGAAGGCTGAGAGGAGGGCGGGTGGCCTATTTTTTTTCCAGAAACCACCTCAAATTGGGACTTTATTTTTCTTTGCCTCTATGAGAGGTGGGCCCCGCCTATCAGGGAAGTGTGAAAATTAACGTAAAACTAAGTTTTTTTAGAAATCAGTAAAAGGTTTGTAAATTTTAATCTCAATAACAAACATAACATTACTTAATCGTGCTGTATAAATATTATACATACAAACTAAGTAAATTATGTTTCATAATTGTTCAAATATACATACAAAAAATGTTTGCGCAATTTATAAGAATACAAATATATGTCAATATAATTAAATGTCAGTATTAGCAACAAGTGTATACTTTTTCTCTATTATTTAATAATTTTGGTGACAATATTAGCAACCGATGTAATTTACTATATTTTATTGGCTTGGCAGTGCTGTGGGTGCAGGTTTGATTAGACGGGACGTGTGCGAGCAGTCCACCACGCAGGCTCAAAGGGACGCGTGCGAGCAGTCCGCCGCGTAGGCACAACTGGCTCACCGGTAATCAAGCCCTTTGACCTCGGACCTCCACCCATAGCCCTGTTCTCTCCCAACTTCTCAATTAATGCTCCACCTTCTCCTCCGGTCTTATCTATAAGGGCCGCCGCAGAGGATTGCCTCCTTTTTTGATGGACGACGAGGCGGCCAACAAGCAGGGGCGGGTTGAGGCTGAACCACACGAGCCTCCGGCGAGCGTGGACTTCATCAGAAGCATCCACGACGAGATGTTGGTAACCATCATGTCCCTCCTCCCCATCAAATCTGCCGTGCAGACCACCATCCTCTCTAGGCTGTGGCGCCCCCTATGGCACTCCACCCCCATTGACCTCCTCGACGATGATGAGCTCTGCAGCGGGGATCGCAAAGGCTTGGACGCATTGTCCCACATCCTCGCCACGCACACTGCGCCCAGTCAAACGCCTTGCCGAGTGGTTCTTATCCCCCACCCTAGATCAGCTCGAGGAGCTCAACTTTGTTGCTGGACATGGGCGCTCGCTGCCTCCATCCGTCCTTCGCCTCACGCCCATGCCGCGCCGCGCTACGTTCACGCGGTGCCTTTTCCCCAAGATTAATGCCACACACGCTCTTCATCTCCCTAAACTGAAGCACCTCGAGCTCATTGGCGTCAGCATCTCGAAGGAGGATTTGGAGCGCCTGCTCGGCGGCTATACAACGCTCGAGTACGTTCGTCTTCAGATGATGTTTGGGTTCAGTAGCCTCCCCATTGCTACGACGAATCTTCGTACGATTTGTGTGCATGGCTGGTGCCGCGACACGCTGTCAGTTGGGGAGTTTCATGATATGGTCATGGAGAATGCGCCTTTCCTTGAGAGATTGTTTGTACTTGATAAAGAAGGTCAAACAAGAATCAAGGTCATTGACGCACTGAAATTTACAGTGTTGGGCTATTTGTGTGCTGAATTCTCCGAACTTGTTACAGCTGGATCCATACCCGTTTAGGTACAACAATCTTCTTCTCATTCTTATTATTGTACATCACATTTTATCTAGTTTTTGTTGATCTATGTTCGGCTGTCATACAAAAAATGATTCCCACAGGCCTCGCATAGTCTCCGCGTACAATGAAGATCTTGGCACTACAATCTATCGGCCCCGATCTAGATGAAGTTGTTAAGTTACTTATATGCTTTCTGTGGATGAAGAAGCTATACGTCGAAGTGATGTTCCTTTCTTGTTAATTGTTAACCACAACGGAGTTCAATTTGTTGTTACTTTTACCAATGATTACAATGACAAATGTACTATACATTTTTTTGAGATGTTAATCATGAACGATCGAAAATGGCATGTCAATCTATTAGTGTATTTTATAAATCAGGCAAATCAAAGAGGCATGTAGTGTTCAAAAATGCATCTAAGCACTCATATGTTGTCTTCGTTTGCAGATACAAGTAGGACTTGGAGTGGAAAAGGTGGCGCAATATAACAATCCCATCGAATGCCTTGAATTCCATCTCACGGAAATTACTTTGAACGAGTACCGAGGCACCCATCCAGAGATTCAGTTCACGAGTTTCTTTGTTCAGAAAGCAAGGGTGCTCAAGGCAATGAGGTTTGCACTATATTTAGTGCACCACAATGGATGGTTTACTGATCAGCGGAGGCGTCTACAGCGGAATGGAAAAGGCTCTACATAAGCTGATTTTCACTTTGGAAGTTCATATGACAGATTATTCGGAAGCAATTCTATCGAGCCTATATATGACTTCTCGGTGGCTGATCCCTTCACAAAAATATTTCATCCCATGGATCCTGAAGATTGGATTTGATTTCTAATATCAGTTTGTACCTTGTAATCTTCGAGTTTGGGCCTTGTAATGCTGGAATTTGAACCTTGTGATATTGCTGGTATGTGTGATAGAATATTTGAAATTGCATTGTGGTCTTTTTTGTTTATGCAATCACGTTCTTATAAGTACATATGTTGTTGTTCTGTAGGCGCAACATAGATGTTGTGCAGAGAGAGAAAATCATAGTACACACGGACTAAACTACGAAACCCGTCGGTGATGCTTTCATTAGTTGCTGACAAATGTATACCAGCAAGCGTTTTCCCACAACACACACAGGTTATTAGCACCGATCGTCTGTGTTATTTCTGGTGTTCGCACATGATTCTGATTACTCACCTATTTGTTGTATATCGCACACATCTTGTTATACCGAATCATTTGTGTCCAGCGGTATCATCGCACACATTTATCCGAGTGAACTATATGTCGTACTTTGCACACGTATGTCGTTTTGTTAACCGTTTTTGTTATCTTTGCTAATCATAAACAGTTCATAAGAACAAACTGTCTGTCATAGATTGCACACGCAACTATTTTCTGAATCGTATTTGATGGATCCACCATCGCACACAGTTCGTGTCATTAGCGACGGAGCTTGAACTATACCGTTTGCGATTCATGCATCGCACACAGTTTTGGCGAAGGGTCTCTGATTGATGTGTTGTCTTTGGACCTTCCTGCAATAGTGCCCCTAGATGCAAGGAACATCTATTGGCAACAAGCTTGAAGACTCTACATTTTACATTTTGTGAGAAATCACTTTTGACTCCATAGGAAAGCCAATACTATTAAAAGGGGATGAGGTTTCTATGATGATCTGGTTGCTCAAGTGCTTAGAGATTAGCCACCAAAAATACACATGAAATTCTCCCACAAAATCTCTGTCTAAACCCTACCACAAAAATCGGTGCCACCAACTTTCCAAAATTGGCCCCACCGAGTTTTAACCCTAGACAGATCCTAGCCAAAACCCTAAGATGTCGGTGCCACCAACATTCCACTTCGGTGGAACCGAAATCAGTGACCAACTCTCTGGCATCCTATTTTTAAGAATCGAAATTTCCGAGTTTTGAAAATCGGTCTCACCGAGATTTGGAAACTGCCTAGGTCACCCATATCAGTACCACCAAGATTTATATATCGGTCTCATGGAAAAGCTGAAAGTTGCCACATTTTGCACTAGGCGAATTTTTACTCCGGTTTCACCGAGTTGGGCAATGGTTTGATTTTTGGAGATGCCTATATATACGCCTCCACCTCCTCTCACTCGTAAAGGAAGCACTCAGAACATGCCTACATTTGCCCCATCCATTTTTCTGAGGGAGAGCCACCTACTCATGTGTTGAGATCAAGATCTTCCACTCCAACCATATGAATCTTGATTTCTAGCCTCCCCAAGTTGCTTTCCACCTAATCAACCTGTTCTACCAAGCCAAATCTGTGAGAGTGATTGTGTGTTGAGGAGACTGTCTTTTGAAGGACAAGAGCAAGGAGTTCATCATTGTTACCACATATATTGCCTTTTGGAGAGTGGTGTCTCCTAGATTGGTTAGGTGTTGCTTGGGAGCCTCCTTCTTCATGTTGTGGAGTTGAACCAAGAAGTTTGTACGAGCAAGGAGATCGCCTACTTCGTGAAGATCTACCCATAGTGAGGCTAGTCCTTCGGGGACGGAAGTTGTGATGGAATAGACGATGTTACTACTTTGTGGACCCTTTTGGGTGGAGCCCTCCATGGACTCTCGCGACCGCTACCCTCCGTGGGTTGAAGTCTCCATCAGCGTGGACGTACGATAGCACCACCTATCGGAACAACGGGAAAAATCTTCGTGTCTACAATTGCGTTTGATCCTCCTTTCCCTACCCTCTATTTTCATGTGCATGTCTTTACTTTCTGTTGCTATACTCTTAGACTTGCATGTGTAGGGTGTGCTTTGCTTGCTACAATGGCTAAAACTTGCCAACATCTAAAATTGGGAAAAGGATAGATTTTTATTTGGTCAAGTAGTCTAATTACCCCCCTCTAGATATACTTTGGATCCTACAAGTGGTATCAGATCTTTGGTCTCCATTGTATTTGTTTCACAACCTAGGAGAGTATGGTGTCTAGTGAGGGAAATTATCATCGTAGAGGTCCATATTTTGATGGTACAAACTTTTCTAGTTGGAAGCATAAATGAAAATGCATATTCTTGGTCATAACCCCGCCGTATGGGTAGTTGTTCGTGTTGGATTGCAAGGTGAATTCTTTGGTGATGGAAAGGAACCGGATCATGAAGCGACCGCGGAAGAATTGAAGATGTTGCAATACAACGCTCAAGCATGCGACATTCTATTCAACTGCTTATGCCCCGAAGAGTTCAACAAGATAAGACGTCTTGAGAATGCAAAGGAAATTTCGGATACTTTGGTTGATATGCACGAAGGTACCAAATCCGTCAGGGAATCTAAGTTGGATGTGCTAGAAAGTCAACTTGACAAGTTAAATATGAAGGATGGTGAAGGAGTCGCGGAAATGTACTCTAGGCTTGCTCTTATCACAAATGAGATTGCCGGCTTAGGAAGTGAAGAGATGACCGACAAATTCATCATCAAGAAGATCCTTAGAGCCTTGGATGGAAAGTACGACACCGTGTGCACATTGACCCAAATGGTGCCAAACTACAAAGATCTCAAGCCTACGGAAGTCATTGGAAGGATTGTTGCTCATGAAAAGTCACTCAAGGACAAAGAAGAATTTCACACCAAGTCAAGCGATGCATACAAAGCTACAAGTGACACTCCCTCTGCTTCAAGTGTCAACCTTGTTACCAATGAAGAGATAAGCCTCATGGTCAAGAAGTTCTACAAATTCTACAAGAGTATAGGCAAAGAGAGAAGCTCCAACTCAAGATATGAAGAGAAGCTTTCCTCTAGTCGCGACCGGAATTGTTACAATTGTGGAAGGACCGGACACTACTCAAGTGAGTGCACGGCCCCCCCCACAAAATAAGAGAAGAGTCACCTAGAAGACGAAGCTCAAGAGATGAATCACCTCGTAGAGAGAGAAGGGTAGAGAAGATCGCTATGAATGAAGACCCTCCCGGAGAAGCAAGGACTCGGAGAAGAAGGGAAAGTACACCAAGAGCTACACAAGAAGAAAACATCAAGCTCATGTTAGTGAATGGGTTTCCGGCTCCGATTCTGACAACCAATCCAAGAGAAGCTACCACTCCGACTCCGACTATAGTCAAGATGAAGGTGTTGCCGGATTAGCACTCGTAACCTCCAACTCTTATGACATATTTGATCACCAAATGAAGGAAGTGGAACTTGCTTCATGGCTAAAGGCCTCAATAGTAATGAGGATGATTTACTAAGAGATGATGACTTGCTCTTTGATAAAACTAGTGATGTTAGTCAAAATGAACTTGATAATAATCATACTAGTCAAGATAAGTCATGTGATGATGATAAGAAGGAGATTGAGCATCTAACTAAAGAACTAAACACTCTTAAGTTAGCTCATGAATCTACTCAAGAAGATCATAGAGAGCTATTAAGAACTCATGAGAAGCTAAATTTAGAGGAAGAGCATGAGTTTCTTCAAGCTATCAATGACGATCTTCGAAAGAAGAGTTCTTCTTATCTTGCCAAACGACTACTCTTGTCTACATTTGTTCCACAAGTTAAATCTAAGCAAACTAGTAACAAAGGCAAGAAAGGTTCTTCATCTAGTAGCAACAACACTAATGCTAAATCCAACAGTGTTGCTTCTAGTAACTCTATTGATTCCGGTAATGATTCTCTTAGCCAAGTTACACTTGAGCAAGAAAACGATTTATTGAAAGGGATTATAGAGAAAGTTGTCTACAAGAGTCTTGCCGGATGTAAGCAATTTGAAGAGATTGTACGCAAGCATGGAGGATACCGGAAGAACCATGTCATTTGTTACTTCAACGACAATGTAGTTGAATGGGAAGAAGTTCAATACCCAAGCCAAAGTTTGTTCCTCAAAGGGAGAAGTATGATAATACTCTTCCCAAGGGAACAAAATACCAAGATGACCTTCCACCACAAGACCACAAGCTCAAGGGCAAGGACAAGCTTCAAGAGGAGATTGACACATTTGAAGAAGAATCCCAAGCCATGGTCAAGTGGGTTCCCAAAGCTACTACATGCTCTATTTCAACAAGTGCCACTTCAACTCCAAGGATCCCGATCAAGTTGATTTGGGTCCCAAAGAAGAATAACTAGAGAAGTTCTTTATGGTTTACGTCGTAGAGGTTGTTCTTCCAAGTGACATACGTCATGACTCTCCCCGAGTGGCGTCTTATGTTGAGATGGACAATGAGACGGCTCGACAAAATTCCATTGATGCCTTGGAGGGGGAATGTGATCTTGCGACGACTTGATCTGCAATTTATCAACAAGATCTTCGTCATTATCATAGTCGAAGAATTTGCAGCCGCAGTTTCCAGGAAGGTGACTTAGTGCTCCATTTGATTCAAGATCAGACAGGCATGCATAAGCTTTCACCTCCTTGGGAAGGGCCGTTTGTGGTTAGCAAAAACCTCAATAATGGATCATATTATCTTATTGACATACGTGAACACAATAAGTCACGTAGCTCTGAGGAGGAGACCAACAGGCCCTGGAACTTTGCTCATCTTCGGCCTTACTACACTTAAGCCTTCGGCTTCAGTCATTGTACAACCTACATCATGTATATACCTTTTATGATCAAGTATAATAAAGTCGGCATCTCCAAAACTTCGGGGCCTCTATCGTTTCATCTCATATATTGTGCATGAGTTTGTATTTACTGATCATTGGTTACTTGGGGGCTTCCAACTCACCGAGTTTAGCTTTCTCACCCTCTTGACCCAGCAAAAACGCCACAATATATTGGTTAAACCTGCCTGTTTGATTGATGCTACTCCAAAATGGTGACCCGCTGTATGAGGGAGTCCGGGACTAAGGGGTCCTCGGGCTGCCGACCTATCCCGTGTGAGCCGAACTCATGGGCTGCTCGGTGGCTATTTTGGGAGGATCGAACTACGAGCATACTCCGTGATCAGGAAGGAAGCCTCAGGTGCCGTGGTGTGTCCTCCAAGTCACAGATGGTGGAATAGGTGTGTTTGAGCCCTCGGCAACAACCGACTACGTGTAACCCTAAGTACCTCTGGTGTCTATATAAACTAGGGGTTTGGTAGAGGGATAAGTCAACTCATCTAGGGTTTTAGCTCATCTGATCTCGAGGAAGATCAACTCTGTAATCATCATACTAATCAATATAATCAAGTAGGACGTATGGTTTTACCTCCTCAAGAGGGCCCGAACCTGGGTAAACATCGTCTCCTTCATCCCCTGTTAACCATCGATCCCAGATCCACAGCTCGGGACCCCCTACTCAAGATCCGCCGGTTTTGACACTGACATTGGTGCTTTCATTGAGAGTTCCACTGTGAATCGCCAAAAGATCGATGGATCGCTTAATCCTCAGCGATGAGGTCTGCAACAGGGACATCTTCGTCCCTGGTCAGATCTTCGCTTTCGGAAGCATCGTGCTGCATGCCGATCCGGCCGGCCGCCTCGGCCAGGTCAGAAGTTTCACCCCCGATCAGGAGGTCGGGTTCGGGAACCTAGAGTTCATCGCCGACTCCCGGGGAGATCTTGTTTTAACAAAGATCTCGGCTCCCCTCAAAGAGCCCACGAGCCCCGACGCCTTGACTTCGGGAGCGGTGGATCCCGTCACTGGGGTGGCCTCTGTCCTTGGTTCGGCCCTAAAGCCTAACCTAGTCGGTACGCCTGGATCAGCTTCGGCTGCACATAGCCCGGGGCGTCCTTGAATGGCCCCAAGGCGATAGCAATGCAAATCGACCCCAGGCATCTATATAACGCGGACTCCGCCGAAATCTCATCATTGAATGAGTTACTCGGCCATTCAAGCCGACCGACGGCCAACCCTCGGTCTACGCCCAGATCGGGCTTAGGCCCGGCGACAGGAAAATTCATGTCCCACCGGTGACACACTTGGTCGCTACCGTCGAGTGCCCGGCCGGAAGTATGACCCCTCAACCACCGGAGTTAAGAACGCTTTACATCCCGGTCTCCGACCACCCGGATTCCTCTCACAGTCCAGAATCCGGGTTCACCCCGGTAACGATTCGGGATCAGTGGCCGAGCTAGCACACGACCTAGAGTCCGTGCAGCAAGGCCCCGTCGATACTATGCACTCCAAGGCCGCCGTGCCAGACCCCACAATGGCACGAGACATGGCCGTCAGGATTTCGGACTCGCATCTCATTGGAGCACGAAATTTTTCCCCACCCACCACCCAAATCGAGCATTCTTCAAGAGCAGGAGAGCCCGACACATTGGGCTTACGAAAGGTCATACAACAGCCAGGAGAATCGGTCCACCATTTTTTGGCCAGATTCCTACTTAACAAAGACAGGATGAAGGGCTGTAGCGGCGAGGTGATGATAGAAACCTTCCGGCATAACTGCCATGATGAAGGAATTCTCAATGCCCTCGCCCGTCGCCGCGTTCAAAACTTCTCCGAGCTGTCGGACCTGGTGCACAAGTATTGTGCCATGGAAAGCACATGGAAAGCAAAACAAATGTGCATGGAGCCAGTCCATGTCGAGTAACCTAGAGGAGTTCGGAAGAGGCTCATACTGTTGGGGAACGTTGCATGGGAAACAAAAATTTTCCTACGCACACACAAGATCTATCCATGGTGATGAGCATCTACGAGAGGGAGAGTGAATCTACATACCCTTGTAGATCGCTAAGCGGAAGCGTTTAAGAAACGCGGTTGATGTAGTCGAACGTCTCCGCGATCCAAATCGCAAGTCGTCCCTCGATCCGATCACGAACTAGCGCCGAACGGACGGCACCTCCGCGTTCAACACACGTACGGCTTGATGACGCCTTCACCTCCTCGATCCAGCGAGCGATGGTGAAGTAGTGGTTGAGTTCCAGCAGCACGACGGCGTGGTGATGGTGGTGAGGAACAATCTCTGCAGGGCTTCGCCAAGCGCTACGGAGATTATGACGGAGGAACTAGAGGGTTAGGGTTGCCGCACACGGCTTGGGGAAATCTTGATGTGTCCCGTGTGCTAGCCCTGCCCCTCTATTTATATGTTGAGCGTTGGGGTCTAAACTTGGAGTAAAAGCCTCCTCCAGGTCGGTTTTGCCCGCACAAGGTCGGTTTGGCCCGCAGGGAAAGAGTCCAACTTGGATCCCTGCCGAACCGTGCACAGCCGCGCACAAGCGGTAGTACCGCTCACAAGCGGTAGTACCGCTTGAGCGGTAGTACCGCTTCACCAAGCGGTAGTACCGCTTGGGCGGTAGTACCACTTCACACAAGCGGTAGTACCGCTCGGGCGGTAGTACCGCTTCACCAAGCGGTAGTACCGCTTACGCGGCAGCAAAACTACTTTTTGCACTTTCCGATACCTCGTGGGTTCTATCCCTTTGGCCCATATAAAGTGTTGCTGTTTCCGAACACTTCGGCAAACATCCGGAACCCATTCCGGTGAACTCCGGAACTCTTCCGGAGATAAAAACACTATTATCACATATATCAATCTTTACCTCCGGACTCTTCCGGAGATCCTCGTCATGTCCGGGATCTTATCCGAGACTCCGAACAACTTTCGGTCACCAACATAATAACTCAATTATACTAATCGTCACCAAACGTTAAGTGTGTAGACCCTGCGGGTTCGAGAACTATGTAGACATGACCGAGACACTTCTACGATCAATAACCAATAGCGGGACCTGGATGCCCATATTGGCTCCTACATATTCTACGAAGATCTTTATCGGTCGAACCTCTATGTCAAGGATTCAGTTAATCCCGTATGCTGTTCCCTTTGTTCTTCGGTATGTTACTTGCCCGAGATTCGATCGTCGGTATCACTATACCTAGTTCAATCTCGTTACCGGCAAGTCTCTTTACTCGTTCCGTAATACAAGATCCTGTGGCTAACTCTTTAGTCACTTTGCTTGCAAGGCTCAATGTGATGTTGTATTACCGAGTGGGCCCTGAGATACCTCTCCGTCACACGGAGTAACAAATCCCAGTCTTGATCCATGCCAACCCAACAGACACCCTCGGAGATACCTGTAGAGCACCTTTATAGTCACCCAGTTACGTTGCGACGTTTGATACACACAAGGTATTCCTCCGGTGTCAGTGAGTTGCATGATCTCATGGTCAAAGGAATAGATACTTGACATGCAGAAAACAATAGCAATAAACTGACACGATCAAATGCTACGTTTATAGTTTGGGTCTTGTCCATCACATCATTCTCCTAATGATGTGATCCCGTTATCAAATGACATCTCATGTCAATGGCTAGGAAACCTTAACCATCTTTGATCAACGAGCTAGTCAACTAGAGGCATACTAGAGACACAGTGTTGTCTATGTACCCACACATGTATTTGAGTTTCCAATCAATATAATTATAGCATGGATAATAAACGATTATCATGAACAAGGAAATATAATAACAACCAATTTATTATTGCCTCTAGGGCATATTTCCAACAGTCTCCCACTTGCACTAGAGTCAATAATCTAGTTCACATCACTATGTGATTTACATTGTAATGAATCGAACACCCATGCAGTTCTGGTGTTGTTCATGTTTAGCCCTTGGAAGAGGTTTAGTCATCGGATCTGCAACATTTAGATCCGTGTGTACTTTGCAAATATTTATGTCGTCCTCCTTGATGTAATCGCGGATGGAATTGAAACGTCGCTTTATGTGTCTGGTCCTCTTGTGAAATCTTGGTTCCTTGGCTAGAGCAATGGCACCAGTATTATCACAAAATAGAGTCATTGGGTTAAGTGCACTAGGCACTACTCCAAGATCTGTCATGAACTCCTTCATCCAGACACCTTCCTTCGCTGCCTCCGAGGCAGCGATGTACTCCGCTTCGCATGTAGAATCTGCTACCACGCTTTGCTTGGAACTGCACCAGCTAACCGCACCCCCATTAAGAATAAATACGTATCCGGTTTGCGACTTAGAGTCATCCGGATCAGTGTCAATGCTTGCATCGACGTAACCCTTTACGACGAGCTCTTGATCACCTCCATAAACGAGAAACATATCCTTAGTACTTTTCAGGTACTTCAGGATATTCTTGACCGTCGTCCAGTGTTCCAATCCTGGATCACTTTGAAACCTTCCGACCATACTTATGGCAAGGCTGACATCGGGTCTTGTGCACAGCATTGCATACATGATAGAGCCTATGGCCGAAGCATAGGGGATGACACTCATCTTTTCTCTATCTTCTGCAGTCACTGGGCATTGAGTCTTACTCAACTTCACACCTTGCAATACAGGCAAGAACCCCTTCTTGGACTGATCCATTTTGAACTTCTTCAAAACTTTGTCAAGGTATGTGCTTTGTGAAAGTCCTATTAAGCGTCTCGATCTATCTCTATAGATCTTGATGCCTAATATGAAAGCAGCTTCTCCTAGGTCCTTCATTGAAAAACTCTTGTTCAAATATTCCTTCACGCTTTCCAACATTTCTATATTGTTTCCAATCAGCAATATGTCATCCACATATAATATTAGAAACGCTATAGAGCTCCCACTCACTTTCTTGTAAATACAAGCTTCTCCGTAAACTTGTATAAACTCGAACGCTTTGATCACCTCATCAAAACGAAGATTCCAACTCCGAGGTGCTTGCACCAGTCCATAAATGGATCGCTAGAGTTTGCAAACTTTGTCAGCATTCTCTGGATCGACAAAACCTTCTGGTTGCATCATATACAACTCTTCCTTAAGGAAACCGTTAAGGAACGCTGTTTTGACATCCATCTGCCAAATTTCATAATCGAAAAAGGCAGCTATTGCTAACATGATTCTGACGGACTTAAGCATCGCTACGGGTGAGAAGGTCTCATCGTAGTCAACTCCTTGAACTTGTGAAAAACCCTTTGCCACAAGTCGAGCTTTATAGACGGTGACATTACCGTCCGCGTCTGTCTTCCTCTTAAAGATCCATTTGTTCTGAATGGCCTTATGCCCTTCAGGTAATACTTCCAAAGTCCATACTTTGTTTTCATAGATGGATCCCATCTCGGATTTCATGGCCTCTAACCACTTCTCGGAATCCGGGCCCATCATCGCTTCTCCATAGCTCGTAGGTTCATCGTTGTCTAACAACATGACCTCTAAGACAGGGTTGCCGTACCACTCGGGAGCAGTACACGTCCTTGTCGACCTACGAGGTTTGATAGCAACTTGATCCAAAGCTTCATGATCATCATCATTAACTTCCTCTTTAGCTAATGTAGGCTCCACTGAAACAACTTTCTGCGCTGCGCTACTCTCAGGTTGAAGTAAAGGTTCAACAACCTCATCAAGTTCTATCTTCCTCCCACTCAATTCTTTCGAGAGAAACTCTTTCTCAAGAAATGTTCCGTTTTTAGCGACAAACACTTTGCCTTCGGATCTGAGGTAGAAGGTATACCCAACTGTCTCTTTTGGGTATCCTATGAAGACGCATTTCTCCGCTTTGGGTTCCAGCTTTTCAGGCTGAAGCTTTTTGACATAAGCATCACATCCCCAAACTTTAAGAAACGACAGCTTTGGCTTCTTGCCAAACCAAAGTTCATATGGCGTCGTCTCAACGGATTTCGATGGTGCCCTATTTAAAATGAATGCAGCTGTCTCTAATGCATAACCCCAAAACGATAGTGGCAAATCGGCAAGAGACATCATAGATCGCACCATATCCAATAAAGTTCGATTACGACGTTCGGACACACCATTACGCTGTGGTGTTCCAGGCGGTGTCAATTGTGAAACAATTCCACATTGTCTTAAGTGACTGCCAAACTCATAACTCAGATATTCTCCTCCTCGATCAGATCGTAGGAATTTAATCTTCTTGTTACGATGATTCTCAACTTCACTCTGAAATTGTTTAAACTTTTCAAATGTTTCAGACTTGTGTTTCATTAAGTAAATATACCCATATCTACTTAAGTCATCAGTGAAGGTGAGAAAGTAACGATAACCACCGCGCGCCTCAATGCTCATTGGACCGCACACATCAATATGTATGATTTCCAATAAGTCACTTGCCCGTTCCATTATTCCAGAGAACGGCGTTTTAGTCATCTTGCCCATGAGGCATGGCTCACATGTGTCAAGTGATTCAAAATCAATTGACTCCAAAAGTCCATCAGCATGGAGCTTCCTCATGCGTTTTATGCCAATATGACCTAAACGGCAGTGCCACAAGAAAGTGGTATTATCATTATCAAGTCTACATCTTTTGGCATCAATGTTATGAACATGCGTATCATTACTATCGAGATTCAATAAGAATAAACCCCTCACATCGGGTGCATGACCATAAAAGATATTACTCATATAAATAGAACAACCATTATTCTCTGATTTAAATGAGTAACCGTCTCGCAATAAACAAGATCCAGATATAATGTTCATGCTTAACGCAGGCACCAAATAACACTTATTTAGGTTCATCACTAATCCCGACGGTAATCGAAGAGCGAGCGTGCCGACGGCGATCACATCAACCTTGGAACCATTTCCCACGCGCATCGTCACTTCGTCCTTTGCCAGCCTCCGTCTATTCCGCAGTTCCTGTTTTGAGTTGCAAATATGACCAACCGCACCGGTATCAAATACCCAGGCACTACAACGAGAGTTGGTAAGGTACACATCAATAACATGTATATCATATATACCTTGTTTGTTGTTGGCCGCCTTCTTGTCAGCCAAATACTTGGGGCAATTCCGCTTCCAGTGTCCAGTTCCCTTGCAATGAAAACACACAGTTTCTGGTTTGGGTCCAGCCTTGGGTTTCTTCACGAGAGGAGCAACTGCTTTGCCACTCTTCTTGGAGTTACCCTTCTTACCCTTGCCATTTTTCTTGAAACTAGTGGTTTTATTAACCATCAACACTTGATGCTCCTTCTGAATTTCAGACTCAGCGGCTTTCAGCATCGCAAACAGCTCGGCGACTGACTTGTTCATCCCGTGCATGTTTATAGTTCAACACGAAGCTCTTGTAGCTAGGTGGCAATGATTGAAGAACTCTGTCAGTGATAGCCTCTGGCGGAAGGGGCATCCCTAACTCAGCCAGACGGGTGGAGTACCCAGACATTCTGAGCACGTGATCACTGATAGACCCGTTCTCCTCCATCTTGCAAGCATAGAACTTATCGGAGATCTCATATCTCTCGATCCGGGCATTCTTCTGAAAGATAAACTTCAACTCCTGGAACATCTCATATGCTCCATGACGTTCAAAACGTCTTTGAAGTCCCGGTTCTAAGCCATACAACATTGCACATTGAACTATTGAGTAATCATCAGAACGAGCCTGCCAGGCGTTCACAACGTCTAGAGACTCAACTGGAGCGGGTGGATCACCAAGCGGTGCATCAAGGACATAAGCTTTCTGGGAAGCCGTAAGGATAATCCTTAGATTACGGGCCCAGTCCACAAAGTTACTTCCATCATCTTTCAACTTAGCTTTCTCTAGGAACGCATTAAAATTCAGGGGTGCTACTGCGCGAGCCATGATCTACAACATAAATATAGCAAAGACAACTTTAGACTATTGTTCTAGATAATGAGTTTAGTTAATCATATTATTTAAAAAACTCCCACTCAAATTGACATCCCTCCGGTCATTCGAGTGTAACATGATCCAAATCCACCAACTCAAGTCCGATCATCACGTGAGTTGAGGTGGTTTCAATGGTGAACATCTTCATGTTTGATCATATCTACTATATGACTCATGTTCGACCTTTCGGTCTCTTGTGTTCCGAGGCCATGTCTGTACATGCTAGGCTCGTCAAGTTTAACCCGAGTGTTCCGCGTGTGCAACATGGCTTGCACCCGTTGTATGTGAACGTGGAGTCTATCACACCCGATCATCACGGCGTGTCTCGAAACGACGAACTTTCGCAACGGTGCACACTCGGGGAGAACACAATTTATCTTGAAATTTAAGTGAGGGATCACCTTATAATGCTACCGTCGTCCTAAGCAAAATAAGATGCATAAAAGGATTAATATCACATGCAAATCATGAGTGACATGATATGGCCATGAACTTGTGCTTTTGATCTCCATCTCCAAAGCACCGGCATGATCTCCATCGTCACCGGCATGACACCATGATCTCCATCATCTTGATCTCCATCAACGTGTCGCCATAAGGTTGTCGCGCCGACTGTTGCTTCCACGACTATAGCTAACGTTTAGCGATAAAGTAAAGCATTACATAGCGCTTAATGATTGACACGCAGGTCATACAATAATTAAAGACAACTCTATGGCTCCTGCCAGTTGCCATACTCATCGACATGCAAGTCGTGATATTCTATACAACACATGATCATCTCATACATCACATATATCTCATCATGTAATTGGCCATATCACATCACAACATACCCTGCAAAAACAAGTTAGACGTCCTCTAATTGTTGTTGCAAATTTTACGTGGCTGCTACGGGTTTGCAAGAACCGTTCTTACCTACGCAAAACCACAACGTGGTGTAGTGATTGCTTTTTGATCTTCTAAAAGAACCCTCTTCATTGAAATCGATTCAACTAAAGTGAGAGAGACAGACACCCGCTAGCCATCTTTATGCAAGGAAGTTACATGTTAGTTGAAGGAACCTGTCTCGCGTAAGTGTACGCGTAATGTCGGTCCGGGCCGCTTCATCTCACAGTACCGCCGAATCAAATATCAACTAGTAACGGCAAGCAATATGTATACACCCACGCCCACAACTCGTTTGTGTTCTACTCGAGATCTCATCTACGCATAGACCTGGCTCATGATGCCACTGTTGGGGAACGTTGCATGGGAAAGAAAAAATTTCCTACGCACACACAAGATCTATCCATGGTGATGAGCATCTACGAGAGGGAGAGTGAATCTACATACCCTTGTAGATCGCTAAGCGGAAGCGTTTAAGAAACGCGGTTGATGTAGTCGAACGTCTCCGCGATCCAAATCGCAAGTCGTCCCTCGATCCGATCACGAACTAGTGCCGAACGGACGGCACCTCCGCGTTCAACACACGTACGGCTTGATGACGCCTTCACCTCCTCGATCCAGCGAGCGATGGTGAAGTAGTGGTTGAGTTCCAGCAGCACGACGGCGTGGTGATGGTGGTGAGGAACAATCTCTGCAGGGCTTCGCCAAGCGCTACGGAGATTATGATGGAGGAACTAGAGGGTTAGGGTTGCCGCACACGGCTTAGGGAAATCTTGATGTGTCCCGTGTGCTAGCCCTGCCCCTCTATTTATATGTTGAGCCTTGGGGTCTAAACTTGGAGTAAAAGCCTCCTCCAGGTCGGTTTTGCCCGCACAAGGTCGGTTTGGCCCGCAGGGAAAGAGTCCAACTCGGATCCCTGCCGAACCGTGCACAGCCGCGCACAAGCGGTAGTACCGCTCACAAGCGGTAGTACCGCTTGAGCGGTAGTACCGCTTCACCAAGCGGTAGTACCGCTTCACACAAGCGGTAGTACCGCTCGGGCGGTAGTACCGCTTCACCAAGCGGTAGTACCGCTTACGCGGCAGCAAAACTACTTTTTGCACTTTCCGATACCTCGTGGGTTCTATCCCTTTGGCCCATATAAAGTGTTGCTGTTTCCGAACACTTCGGCAAACATCCGGAACCCATTCCGGTGAACTCCGGAACTCTTCCGGAGATAAAAACACTATTATCACATATATCAATCTTTACCTCCGGACTCTTCCGGAGATCCTCGTCATGTCCGGGATCTTATCCGAGACTCCGAACAACTTTCGGTCACCAACATAATAACTCAATTATACTAATCGTCACCAAACGTTAAGTGTGTAGACCCTGCGGGTTCGAGAACTATGTAGACATGACCGAGACACTTCTACGATCAATAACCAATAGCGGGACCTAGATGCCCATATTGGCTCCTACATATTCTACGAAGATCTTTATCGGTCGAACCTCTATGTCAAGGATTCAGTTAATCCCGTATGCTGTTCCCTTTGTTCTTCGGTATGTTACTTGCCCGAGATTCGATCGTCGGTATCACTATACCTAGTTCAATCTCGTTACCGGCAAGTCTCTTTACTCGTTCCGTAATACAAGATCCTGTGGCTAACTCTTTAGTCACTTTGCTTGCAAGGCTCAATGTGATGTTGTATTACTGAGTGGGCCCTGAGATACCTCTCCGTCACACGGAGTAACAAATCCCAGTCTTGATCCATGCCAACCCAACAGACACCCTCGGAGATACCTGTAGAGCACCTTTATAGTCACCCAGTTACGTTGCGACGTTTGATACACACAAGGTATTCCTCCGGTGTCAGTGAGTTGCATGATCTCATGGTCAAAGGAACAGATACTTGACATGCAGAAAACAATAGCAATAAACTGACACGATCAAATGCTACGTTTACAGTTTGGGTCTTGTCCATCACATCATTCTCCTAATGATGTGATCCCGTTATCAAATGACATCTCATGTCAATGGCTAGGAAACCTTAACCATCTTTGATCAACGAGCTAGTCAACTAGAGGCATACTAGAGACACAGTGTTGTCTATGTACCCACACATGTATTTGAGTTTCCAATCAATACAATTATAGCATGGATAATAAACGATTATCATGAACAAGGAAATATAATAACAACCAATTTATTATTGCCTCTAGGGCATATTTCCAACACATACCACCACGATGGCCGGCCAAACACGAGCCCGCCGCGAAAAAGAATAAACACCCTACAAAAGCCAGTACGATCCTTGACGGACTATTGGACAAGCCATGCCCCATACACTCCGTCTTGCTAAACACGAGCCCGACTCACAGCCTTCGAGCTTGCTGGGTCGTTAGGCAAGTCGCAAAAAACGGGGAGGCCATCCTCGGGGCCTCACCCCCAAGCAGATGTTCAACAACGCCACCCAAAAACAACACCGAGGTCCTAACAATCTATGAGAAGTTTTCCTCCAAAAACCAAAGGAAGAGAGCTCTTCGAAAACTCGATCAAATACACCAGGTGGCAGCGACAAATTCATGGCTAGACACACCGATCACTTTCTGCAAGGATGACCAACCGATAACCCGCTCAGAGCGAACACCTACCGCCCTAGTCCTCAACCCCATAGTAGATGGCTTCAGGCTGCACAAGGTGCTAATGGGTGGTGGCAGTGGTCTAAACCTCATTTACGAGGATACCTTGGACAAGATGCAGTTCGATAGATCTCGAATCGAACACAGCAACACAACTTTTCGAGGAATCATCCCCGGGAAAGAGGCACGTTGTACAGGACGAATTACCATCGATGTAGTATTCGGCACCCACGAGAACTACAGATCTGAAGAACTTCATTTACATATTGTGCCCTTTCATAGTGGCTATCACGCTCTATTAGGGCGCGATGCCTTCACAAGATTTCAGACTATACCACATTACAGTTATATGAAGCTTAAAATGTCGGGACCCAACGGTGTGATCACAATTATAAGTGACCCGGATAGAGCCATTCGAGCTGAAAATAAAACTGCGTCACTAGCCCTCGAGGCACTAGCTGAGACCCTCGCTGCAGAGGAACTGACCACACTCCGTTCTATAGTGGATAAGGGCGATGTAATCCTAGGCAAAGGGCCAAAATCTACATCCTTCAAACCTGCAGATGAAATCATCAAATTTCAGGTACACCCAGCGGACCCCAATAAAACAGCGTCCATTGGAGCTCAGCTGGACCCCACGGTTGATGAAGCACTGCGCACATTTTTGCACGAAAATTGGGACATATTCGCCTGGCACCCCTCAGATATGCCAAGAATCCCACGAAGGCTGGCGGAACACATCCCGATCATAAATCGCAGGCTTCAAGCCTGTCAAACAGGCTTTATGCCGATTTTCCGAACCTAAGCATCAAGCTATGGGCGAAGAACTTGCCAAATTACTCGAAGCAAGATTCGGTAGAGAAATCAAACACGCCGAGTGGTTGGCAAATCTGGTCATGGTACCGAAGAAAGACAAATCCTGGCGGCTGTGCGTCGATTTCAAAGACCTCAATAAAGCCTGTCCCAAGGTTCCTTTCCCCTTACCCCACATTGACCAGATCATCGACGTGACTGCCGGACACGACTCACTGTGCTTCCTCGACGCCTATTCCGGATGCCATCAGATCAAAATGAAGGAGTCCAATCAATCCGCAACCACCTTCATCACCCCCTATGGGCCATTCTGCTTTAACACAATGCCCTTCGGGTTAAAAAACGCAGGCGCCACATACCAGCGCATGATTCAGACATGTCTGGAAAAACAAATTGGCAAAACAGTCGAGGCATACGTGGACCATGTGGTCATCAAGACCAAACACGTCAGCTAGTTGGTGGAGGACCTCAGACAAACCTTCGCTAGTCTACATGAATACAATATACGGCTCAACCCGGACAAATGCGTCTTCGGAGTCCCCGCCGGTAAACTACTCGGATTCATCGTCTTCCAAAGAGGAATAGAGGCTAATCCCGCTAAGATCCGAGCCCTATCCCAACTAGCGATCCCCACAGAGCTCAAGCACGTTCAAAGACTAGCAGGTTGTGCGGCGGCTTTGAGCCGCTTTATCTCCCGCCTTAGCAAAAAGGCTCTACCACTCGACAGGCTGCTGAAACGGACCAAAAACTTCGAGTGGACCGATGAAGCAGTGGCCGCACTGGAAGAAATCAAGACACTGCTGGCCAGTAACCGCATACTAGCAGCTCCTGGTGCCGGTGAACCGATGTTACTATACATCTCGGCCACCAATCAGGTCGTCAGTGTAGTTCTCGTCGTAGAGCGGGAGGCCGAGGGCCACAAATTCCGGGTACAAAAGCCAGTCTACCATGTATCGGAAGTGCTCACTCCATGCAAGTCTAGGTACCCACATTACCAGAAGATAGCCTATACAGTGTTTATGGCGTCACGCAAGCTCAGACACTATTTTCAAGAGTGTTCGATCACGGTGGCATCCGAAGCACCCCTAAATGATATAATCAACAAGAAGGACGCCACCGGCCGCATAGCTAAATGGGCCATTGAACTCCTTCCCTTCGAAATCGCTTACAAGCCACGCCGAGCTATTAAATCTCAGGTGTTGGCTGATTTTCTTGCAGAATGGACGGAGGCCAAGCTCCCCAGAGAATACAACACATATTCCCATTGGACGATGTACTTCGATGGGTCCAAGACACTTGCCGGACTGGGGGTTGGAGTTATCCTCACATCCCCCACCGAAGATAACATCCGATACGTATTACAGATCATGTATGCCGACTCAAGCAATGCGGCCGAATACGAGGCACTGTTGCACGGACTTCGGATGGAAACATCAATGGGTGTACAACGTCTCGAAGTACGGGGAGAATCCAACCTCGCCATCTCACAAATCAATGGCGAATTCGATGCTAAGAACCCAAAAATGGCAGCATACAAAAATGTCGTCCTCAAGATATCCGCACGGTTTGAGGGGCTAGAATTCCACCATGTCTCAAGAGACAGCAATCAAGCTGCTGACGTCCTCGCCCGCATGGGCGCCAAACGAGACACCGTCCCTAAGAACACCTTCCTAGAGAGGCTCTTCAAGCCATCCGTGGTATGGCAGGACGATAGCAAGGACGCTATAGCCAATGGTCCAGAACAGGTCATCCCCCCTATCGTCGAACCAGATGAGCAAATCACCGGCGGCTCCGCAATTGAAGAAACACCTTCGGCTCATGAAGCCATGGCAGTAATCGCACCATGGACTGAACCCTTCCTTGCCTACCTTCTACGCAAAGAACTCCCCGAAGACCAATCGGAGGCGAGACACATAATCCGGCAATCAAAGGCCTACAAGGTCTATGAAGAAGAATTATACAAAAAAGCACTACTGGGGTCCTCCAATGGTGCATATCCGAAGAAGAAGGAAGGTAGCTCTTGGCCGAGATACACGCAGGCATGGGCGGCCATCATGCAGCAGCGCAGGGCCTGGTAAGCAAGGTCTTTCGAGCCGGGTTCTTCTGGCCCACCGCTTGAGCGGACGCCCACACACTCGTCCAACATTGTGTCGGCTGTCAGCTCTTTGCAAATCAAAGCCACATGCCCCCAACGGCTCTTTGGACAATACCTATAACATGGACTTTCGCGGTCTAGGGTTTAGATATGGCCAGACCACTTAAAGGGGGGACCAAGTAAAAGAAATATCTACTGGTCATGGTCGACAAGTTCACTAAATGGATTGAAGCAAAACCAGTAAGTTAAGCTAAGTCCGGGCCGGTCATCGACTTCATATCTGGTGTGGCGCACTGTTATGGTGTCCCACACAGTATAATAACGGACAATGGATCCAACTTCACCGCCCAGGAGGTAAAGGACTGGTGCGTTAACTTGGGCATCAAGCTCGACTAAGCCTCGGTGTATCATCCGCAGACCAATGGACAAGTCGAACGGGCCAACGGCCTCATTATGAGTGGTATTAAACCTCGTCTGGTCCGATCTCTTCAAGAATCTGACTGTCATTGGGTGGAGGAGCTTGCTTCCGTACTATGGGGTTTGCGCACCACCTCAAATTGATCAACGGGATACACACCATTTTTATGATGTACGGGGTCAATGCGGTCCTCCCCTGTGACATCATCCATGAGGCACCTAGGGTGTGCATGTATGAAGAAAAAGAGGCCGAGCTAGATCGGCAGGACTACCTAGACACCTTGGAAGGAGAGCGCGATATAGCTCGGGATCAATCTACTTTTTATCAACAGTAGGCTCGGTACTACCAAAGCAGGGAGGTTCGAGCAAAAGCATACAATGTGGGCGAACTTGTCTTACGCCACCCAGAGAAGCAGAAGCATAAACTCAACCTCAAGTGGGAGGGCCCTTTGAAAATTGATGAGGTACTGACAGGAGGATCTTATCGCCTTCGTAACCCGCAGGACAATCGCCTCGAACCGAACCCATGGAACGCAGCTCGCCTTCGGCGCTTCTACGGCTAGACCGGTGTCGTCTCCTTCTCTAAACCTTCGTATTTCCCCCACCTTCCTTATTTACTTTTATAGGATTGGTTAGATTTTCCCAGGCTGTGTTCGGCTAAGCCGAACTATGTTAAGTTTTCATCGGCATACATTCTCAAATGTTTTACCCGGTAACACCTGGGGGCTTCTTAACGAAGCCAAGCAATATATTTTTCCGCATCTATTTGTCTTGTATGCATCCTTCCAGCATCGTTCTACGCCACTATATGCATCAATTGGGCTTAAGATTTAGCCAAGCCGGGTTGCCTAGCTCCTATGCTTACCCTCTACGTTCCCGATTGTTCGGCTAGGGGGTAAAGGGAGCACCACTACGATTGTTACGACTCGATTACCCGGATACGCACCTCAGACGGGTGAAGCCGAAGGCTAGCGTTCTTAAGAAACAAATTGGTCGGCCACAAAGGAAGAAAATATAGTTGGTGCTCTTTGCCACAAACAAGGATTATTCCCCCAAAGTAGCAAACTATCCGCATACATCGGGTACATGGCTATGACGTCTACGATCTATGTAACAACCTGAAGAAAGGAACCCATAGAGGAACTATTTTCTTCGGAAGATGTTTCTTACGTTAGACAGTAATATAACATACCTCCCTATGTGTGTTTCGTCTGTTCGCACCAGAGGGACGGATTGCCTAGTTCTCCGAAATGATTTCCTGTTATTGCAGGATACACAGTACAGAACACTCCCTAGCTATTGGCGGGGGAGGCAGAAGCCGATGGCTGGTTAGGACGATGTTTACAGCATGGATGGAGTCGATTTGATGTAAAGTACATAGCTACATAGAATCAAACACTAGGCTGCTAGTCGAGATGATCTATTGTGACAACCAGGGCGCAATGCTCTTGTGAAATACGAGCGGCGGGCATCACTTGGTCATAAACCAAGTGCAGAGGTACCTCTTGACCATCTGGCCCTACCGGCCCAACCTGAGACAAGTGCTCTAGGTTGAGTTTGGTAAAGCGGGTCTTCACCATGGCCCACGCCTCCCGTGCTCCCTCTCGACAAGTCGAGATCTTCCATAGCTCAAAACGACTTCGGGCTCCTCTAAATCGATCGGCCAGCTCGGCCATCCCTTCTGGAGGCGTCTCGGTTGGCCAGAGTGCCTTGGTCATGCTCTTCATAGCTTTCCGAGCTCGCTCGTGCACGATGGACAGTTCCTTCAACAGGCCCCCTCCAATTGAGCTGGCTTCTTCCTCGGGACGCCCGGTCAGGAGACCTAAGCACGAAACATGATATGCTTCTTACACTCGACACAATAAAAGTGCTTTACGAAATTCTAGGTTAGAATTTCGCTTACAGAACATGCCACCCTTTAATCTCTGGTTCTCTTCGTGGGCCTGCGCCAATTGAGTTTTAAAAATCTTATTTTCTTCGGCTTGTCGCTGGTTTTCCGCCTTGAGCTGGTCCTTCTCCTCATGACTTTGAGTCAATACACGGCGACCAGCCTCAAACTAAGACTCAACATACCTTTGAGATTCTCTGGAAGCATCCAAATCCTTCTGCAGCTGACCTATGGACTCAACTATATGAAACAATCTTTCTTCAAAAAAGGTGTCCCACCAACTTCCGCACATAACAATAGTTTTTACTCACCGTGTGCCTCTCAGGTGAACTTTTTCAACTGCTCAAGTTCGGCCTTGATGTCTCGCAACTCTTCCTGGCTTGACTCAAGATCTGCCGATAACTTCTCATTTTGTTACTTTGAAGCCTACATAATAACGAAAACAATATTTAGAACCCTTAAACTCGGTCGTCCCGTCCAAATTAAGGCTTGGGGGCTACTGGGTTAGGAATTGTGTTTGGTTGTCAAAACTGACCACTCACCCACAAGTTGTTGGACATTAGTCTCGCGGATCCCTCGAGTCCTGCTCGGGCAGCTCCGAGGTATTCGTCCACTGAATTAAGGGCATTAAATTCTTGGTCGAAAATACTGGGTGGCGCAATGACTCTCTCCGCTGCCGATGATTCATCGCACTTTCAACCTCGGAATTAGTAACCGAGACTTCCCTCGAATCCTCAGGAGGCCAGTGCACAACAGGGACTCCCACATCTACTTTGGCATGTGCCAAAGACCTCGGCTCATGAGGGATATCTGGCACCTTGGTAACGTCTTCGGGTGAAGGTGGCTGCACACGTCTCCTGAGTATTTCGATCAGAAACTATGAGTGTTTAACACGGTTATAACAATGACCGAATTACAAGATTAATGTAAAGCACCTCTTGGTGGGGGGAGCGGCCGATGTGGTTCCTGCCATCGTTCCTCGCTCGGGAATCCTGCCGCCATTTAATGCGGACCCTGCCGGTGTAACCCTTGATGGTGTTCGGCGCGTGGTCCGGCGACCCTTGGGGGTAGAAGTCGGTATGTTCAGAATGACCGGGGGCGTGCACCCTTTTCGAGAAGAAGCCTTCTTTTTACTCACTACGGAGGAAGGGAGTGGTCTAGGGTGATCGGCCAGAAGGGCCACCTTAGATTCATCAATACTCCCCTAGTAAAAGATCCCGTCCTCAAAGTCAATCAAAATCTCTGGATCATCATGAAATCCGGGGTCATCGTTACGGGAATAATTCTCTGGTTGCGGAGCCGGGCAGTTGACTGTCTCGATCCAACGCCTCCATTTCTGTTTAGAAAGACACAGAGTTTCGATCAGTAAAATCGAATATAAGCGTTCGAACTATAGAAGAATGATTGAACTTACCTATTCAATGGGGTTATGAGTTGAATAGCCCTCCCTGATCTTCAGGCGAACAAATTCTTCTTTTTCTCCTTTAAAGAGATCGGCCAATATGGCTGCCAACGCTGCCTGATCGGCAGGCCCTTGCCATCTGGAACGGGTTGTGTCACGTGTCCCGTTGTAACGCCACAGGGGATGAATCCTTTGTTGAAGAGGTTGGACACATCGGGTAATGGAAGCTGCCATCACATCAATGATGGTTAGCTTGCTATGAACTAGCAACTTCACCTGGGCGGCTAGACACTTTACTTCAGCGCTCTCCTCTTGAGAGGAGCTCTTCGGATGCCAGTTGAATCGTTTCTTTAAAGGAGCGTCAGAGTATTCGGGCAGACCCCTTCGGGCTGGGTCGAATAAGGGGACGTCCTCAATATAAAACCACTCTGAGGTCCACTCTTCGGATTCCTTCTTCGGGGTCCCGATAGTATACCCCCTCCCGGATATACGCCATACTTTGGCTCCGCCCACTTCCCGGATTAACCCTCCCCGAGTCCGGGGGATGAGACAGAAATAATTTCTCCATAAATCGAAGTGGAGCTCGCAGCCTAGAAACATCTCGCAGCGGGCGACGAAGACCGAGATGTAACCCTAAGTACCTCTAGTGTCTATATAAACCAGGGGGTTTAGTTGGTAGAGGGATAAGTCAAGTCATCTAGGGTTTTAGCTCATCTGATCTCGAGGTAGATCAACTTCGTAATCATCATACTCATCAATATAATCAAGCAGGACGTAGGGTTTTACCTCCTCAAGATGGCCCGAACCTGGGTAAACATGGTCCCCTTCGTCCCATGTTAACCATCGATCCCAGATCCACAGCTCGGGACCCCCTACGCAAGATCCTCCGGTTTTGACACCGACACTGTACTCTTAACAAGTCAATCTTTATGACCCTTAACTTGTTAAAGTTAAAACAGTGGCTTAAGTCACATGAGAGCCGGCTTACAGAAAGCGAGGATAAACGAAGGCTATCATGCTAGCTTCATTGAAGCAAGACTTGAGCCTCGAAAGCCAGTCTTTTTATCGAGCCTCGAAAGCAGACTTATAATTCACTCCATAGATATATGGGGATATTGTTTATTTTTGTTTTTTCAGGAATTTTTTCTGCCTCAAAATCCCTGGGTCAAAAGAACTCCGGGTTATTCATGCTCATCATTGAGTCTTTATCGACCATGAGTCGCCAGATTATTAAACTGAAATCTCTTTTTTAATGACTAGAATTCGCCGGTCGATGACTCGCCGGATCTTTCCACTTCAAGTATTATTTGGTGGACTTTGTTTTGCAGGTATAGTTTCTGCACACACATGTCGCTACAGGCGATTTATCAAATACACGTGCAAGCAGCAGGCTGTACTGTTCGAAACAAAATGATAAAGGCAAGTTGACAGACTTGTTGATATACAAATCCTTCGTCATCAAATTAAGATTGGGTCAAAAGTTAAAACGTGCACGAAGGCACGACACTGGCAAGCAGCTATTTGCTTAAGCTATTACATGGCTACAATTGAGCCCATAATTTCGGAGCAAGGTTTTTCTAGTACAAATTACTCCTGTATCCCGGCTTCTGAGCCATCTGGGTTAGCTCCATTCGTGTTAGCTCCAGGCTGACCCCCCAGCATGAGATGCTACTGGGTTATCCTGCGCTGATTCTTTTGTGTCATGGATCTGAAGGTTGCCCACATCCCAGTTGGCATTGATTAAAGCTTGGAAAATGGCATCTTCATGCAAGATGGGGTACGGGTCAACATCAGGGGCGAAAATATGCAAACGACGTTGAGGAGTTAGGTCTACAGCTTCAAAAGATGGCGGCTGAACTCGCGAGTTGTTGTCGTCATAAGCCGCCTGATACTTCTTCAGATCCATCTCTGCAACTAGTTGGCTGGCCAGCACTCGAGTCACCTTTACACAACGAACATAGTCAGAAGCAGAGAATTCTGACCCGTCATCTTTATACTGAGGAAATCCTCGGGCCATCTCTGCAGGATCCAGATCTGATGCATAAGCCACGGCCCGGCTCAAAGATGTCATTGCACCTGCTCGGCTGGCTGATCTTTTCACCTCTTTGATTTGCTTCGGGATAGTTGAGAGGCGTCTTAGCACATCCTTGATAAATTTGACCAGCTCTTTGTGACCCATGATAGCTTTAGTAGTGCAGAGACTTCTAGCATATAATTGCTCAGCAAATGAGTATACAGCCTTTAGCTTCATCAAGCTGTTGTCCTGGAGATTGCGAGTTCGGGGGCTTGCAACCAATTCATGTGTGTGAGTCGCCAGGCGAGTTTTTATTCATACATGATTATTTGAGCGGATTATCATAAGCTCATAAAAAATCCTTACCAAAGACGGCTTGGGTCATATGAGCAATATGTCGTTTTAACCCGGCCAGCTCTTAAGTAACGGGTCTCAATTGACCTTCAGCGTTTTCCGCGCGCTTGATCAAGGTGGCTTTTTCAGTCTCGAAACATTTTTTCTCTACTTCAAAGCCCGCCTTGATTTTCTCCAATTCTTCCAAAGAAGATTGCAGGCGCAACTCAACTTTGGCTCGGGCGGCTTGCTCTAATTCCAGATCTTTTTTCAAGCCGGTCGCATTTGACTCGGCTACATTCATAGCTTCCTGCACAGTGAGAGTTATTACTTTAGATATTCTTCAGTCCTAAGCCGGCAGCAAGGTGCAGCCTGACATTTGGGGGTTATGAGAAGCACAGTTTTTATTAAGTCCCAAGCAGATTGCAAGCAATATTCTTGACACTTGGGGGCTAATGCGTATCGGTTTTTTCTTCCAATACATGATACGAGAAGACCCGGCTCATCTCATGAAGATGAGCCGGTCCTTGGGGGCTACAGATCGATTCTTCAGACATATTATATTTACAAGACCCGACTCATTTCATGAAGATGAGCCGGCCCTTGGGGGCTATAGGTTGATTCTTTAGAAGTACTATCTTTACAAGATCCGACTCATGTCATGAAGATGAGTCGGCCCTTGGGGGCTACACAAGGATATATAGAGTACAAGACAAAATTGAGCATACCTCATATTTTCTCTTCATCATACCAACCAGGTTGGCTTCCATTTCCAGGCTTATAGAGAGGCGGCTTAAATAGCCGGCGTGCAATTCTTCAGCACTGAACTCCTCGTAATTGGGAAGCTCAAGCTTAGTTTTCCCCTTCTCCGGCAATGTCGTCTCATCCTTGGCGATAAGCTCGGTCAGTACTTTGAAGGCCTCTGGAGTTGTGTAGCCTGTCCCAGTCATAGTAATCTCATCGTTGTTCTTCTCATGAGAAGGAGCAACTTCAGTTGCTTTATGAGGACTGGGCGGGTTAAGATTGTCTGTCGGGTTAGCTTCAGCATTTATAGCCTCAGTGCTTGCCGGTTCAATATGCTGGAGCGGTTCATCTTGTTCGTCCTGGTGATCTTCGGGATTCTCAATATGAGCTTCAGAAGTCACCAAAGTCGGATTTTCAGATTTAGGTACCTCAGGATTGGTTGATGACTCGCCAACCTTTCTTTTCTTTGTCTTAGCCTTAGCCTTGCAAACAAGACAGCAGAATGAAGCGTATGCAAGGCTAAGTATGAATAAGCAATATATGGTATAAGGAAGAAGTTTACCCCTGGATGATAACGAGGGGTGGCAACTTTGTGGCGGTTGAGTCGCCCGATGAAGGTGATGACTCCTGATAATTTGAATCAGAAGGATTAAGAGGTTGCCGGATACGGCCAGCTTTTGGAAGAGAAGGGGTTGGACTATGAGGCACCTCATTCTGTCGCTTGCGGGTGGCTGACTTGTCGGGTAAGCCGGCCACAAGGTCACTAGAGCTGCTCCGAGTATGGCGCTTCGATTCATGCTTAGTTTTCTTCAAAATAAAATTGGGATCCAAATGAGCATCCGGCTGAGAAAATTTATTTTCCAATTAACCCGCCTTGTTATCCTTGGAGACAAGGATTCTAAGCCAGAGGAAATGGAAATTACGTCAACATCTTCGGCCCGGCTTGTTGCAGCATCACCCTGAGAGTAAGAGGCGTGAGCGAGTTCAAAAAAGACGGCCAAGGAAGTCAAGTTCTACCTCTGACTATGCATCAGTTGTTGGTGACTCGCCCCTAGTTGACGGCTCTTCCGCAGCCGCCTTATTCTTCCTCTTACTAGGGGCGGGTTTAGATTTACGTGCGAGAGTTATCCTCTTTTTATTCCAGAATGGAGAGTTTGACTGCAAGGTTATCAAATAAAACAGCAAGTATGTTTAAAGTTTAAAAAATTGGGTAAGCCGGATAAATAGTTATCAAAGATTCTTACTGGAGGAGCCGGGTTAAGAGCGCAGAAGGGATTCGGTCCAACTTTATTGCAAACTTCTTGGGTTTCTCCCAGCAGTTTCTTTACAATCCGGTTTATCTCATCAGCTTCCAAATCCTCGTTGATGTATCTTTGTGCATGGTTTAAACTGCCAGAGTAATTTTACATTAAATCGCCATGGTGACTCAATGGTAAGATCCTCCAGGCTACCCAACATCGGGTTAGATCAATCCCAGTCAATCCATTGGCTAGAAAGGCCCTCATTCTTGGGTATACGGGGGTGAGTTGAGAACGTTCTTCTTGTGGAGCCCAGCCAGGAAGTTCAAAGGTCATAGGAAGACAATCTGGTCTGTAACCCGGTAGAGGATTCTCATCAGCAGGGGCCACGTTCCGGCAATAGAACCAAGTCTTAATACATCCTTTGGGATGGATTGGCAAAGTAGCTGCAGGAAAAGAACCATCTCTTCGCCTTTGAATTGAGACCCCGCCGAGTTCTAGACTGGGGCCATCAGCACACTCAGTCTGGTGGTTGAGATAGAAGAATTCCCTAAAAAGAAGGACAGTGGGCTCCATTTGCAGATACACCTCGCAAAACACTTGGAACTGACATAGGTTTGTTATGAAATTGGCAGCCAGATCTTGAGGACGAAGATTGAAAAAGTTCAAAACATCCCGGAAGAATTTTGATCCGGGGGGAGAAAAGCCCTGAAGAAGGTGATCTATGAACACTACTACTTCTTCTTCGCCGGGTTGTGGAACTTCATCTCCGAGGGCAACCCGCTAGCCAATTTCTTCTTGAGACGACAGAAGGCCTTGGTCTTCATAATCCTTGAGCATAAGCTCAGAAACTTGGGAAGGCACCCAGTTGCATATGGTGGATTTTGACATGATGAGTCGCCTGAGTAAAAGTAAAAGGAGCTGTAGAAGCATATATGGCGGGTTACAGTCATAACGATGAGCCAGCAAACATAAGGGCGTCTTATGATAATCAGATATTTCTGGTTTTTGCTAAGTATGGAACTAACATGTTTCTACCGAAGCAGCTACAATTATGGATCTACAAATGGTTCAAAAAGGAATAATAATAATTAAACCTAACGACAAAGTATTGAAGCAATGGAGAGCTAGCTTGCGGATTCCTAAGGGAGATTTAAGTATACTATATATAAAATGGTGTTGTCACTCATGCCGCTCTTTTTCTACGAGTAAGTTCATTGAAACTGTATATGAACTAGCAATGGTGATGAAGGAGCGATGAACTCGGATAGCTCCGACGAACTAGAATGAACTTACACAGATCTGGGAGAAGGAAGATGATTTACCTAACGGTTGCAGGGGGGCGGAGATGTTTCGCCAGGCCCTGGTGAAGTTGGGGTGACACCGCGGTCCTGGAAAGGGTCGGCCAGTGATGGACGAGCAGCGGTGGCGGCGCAACAAAGACTCGAGCTCAAGGAGGAAGAAGAAGTGAGAGGCAAGGTAAAAACTGTATAAGAGGGCCCCCACGAGTATTTATATGGCGAAGAACCGAAGGATAACAAGCAGGCGCGAGAATTGAGGGGGCACAGTAAATTCTGGAGCCAGAGGCGCCTCGCTTTTCAGGCTAAATGGATATACAAAGATTTCGTTGTGATGTCATCATTGATTTCCTGGATTTCCAGTGAGTGATGTCATTAAGAGGTAGAACAAGAAACTTGCAAGTCTGGAAGCGTCGTAAGCCGGTATTCCATGACCCGGAGAAGATGCAGATATGATCAGAAGATGAGCCGCCAGTTAAGGTGGTGGAGATTGACATGAATGAATTCAAATCAATCTAGGGGCTAATGTTGGGGATATAATCCCACGATATAACCCACCCTATTGGGCGGGTCATCCTGATGGCGGCTCGTAAACAATACACAAGGTGGACTGTGATGCTGAGGAACAAGACCGGCAAGGCGGCTTACCAAGTAAGCCGGTTTGCGGCCCACTACCTGAAGACGGCGACTCAAGGCCCAAGAGATGGAAAGTCGCCTAGAGTTTCCTTAGTTAGGAGGCAAGGAAAGTTAGAGATATACTTGGTCACGAATCATAGCATGACTCGGACTCTTGTAAGCCCAGGGTCTCGACCTGTATATAAAGACGAGTCCCTGAGGCCAATAGACTTAAGTTACAATCGGTCAATAGCTAGGTCAAGCGAATCCGCTCCCTTGTAATTGATCACCAAGCTATAAGTAGAAAAACAGGAGTAGGCTTAGACCTTGATCGTGAGAGGCCGAACCTGGGTAAACAGTGTCTCTCGATTCCGATTAACCCCGACAAGCTAACCACCCAGTTGCGATGGCGTCACGTCTAAGTCCTCACACTAGGACATCTGTCGTGACAAAACCATGACACCTTCCGTTTGACAAGTTCTCCTACAATAATAGTTTCCAAGCAAGTTTGAGCAAGGCATCATTCAAGATTCTCTATGGCAAAAAGTGTCGTACCCCTCTAAATTGGTCTGAAACTGATGAACATCAACTCCTTTGCAATGACATGATCAGTGAAGCTGAAGAGATGTGTCATGTCATTCGTGATAATCTCAAAGTTTCTCAATCCCGTCTGAAGAGCTATTATGATAGCAAGCATCGTGATCTCACCTTTCAAATGGATGACTTTATCTATTGCCGAGTGTCTCCCATGAAGGGCACTCAATGCTTCGGTATCAAGGGCAAGCTTGCACCACGATGTGTGGTTCCTTTCAAGATTGTTGGCAAGAGTGGCGACCTTGCCTACCAACTTGAGCTCCCTTCCAATTTCTCAAATGTGCATGGCGTCTTTCACGTCTCTCAGCTCCGCAAGTGTTTCAGGACTCCCGAGTGCACCGTTGATTTCCAAGACATTGATCTCCAAGAGACCTATCCTATCGTGAGCACCCAGTTGCTATCCTTGAAGTGACCGAGCGCAAAACTCGCAACAAGTCTATCAAATTCCTCAAAGTGAAGTGGTCACATCATTCCGATAAATAAGCTACTTGGGAACGGAGGACGTTCTCGATTTCGAATATCCCGCTTTCTTCCGTTCCTAGATCTTGGGACGAGATCTCTTTGTAGTGGGGGAGAGTTATAACAGCCCAAGTGTAACCCAAGCTTGTAACCATATTCTTGAGACCATCATGTTTAGTGGATGCTATATTGTCTTGTGTTTTTGCATAATGCACATCATCATCACATTGGCTCATGTTCATGTTTTGTTTTCATTTTTCTTGTTTTGCATCATGCATGTCATGTTATCTTACCATGTGGTGCCATGTATAGATGTGTTTTGTTTGTGTGGTTTCCCTTTCAACTTTGTTGGGATCAAGTTTCTACTTGGGTTCAAGTTCGTTCGAACATCAAGACCTATTTTATTTCCCACTTCTTCTTTTCCCTTCAATTCCTTAGTGAAATTTTTCTGCCCCAGAAAAATGCTCACCCTTTTTCTATAAATCCTACACCATGTCAAATACCTCTCTATCAAATTTCAGCGCATTTGAAGTTATTTTGGTTGGGTTCAAAAATGCATCAAGTTTGAAGTTAATTCAAACTTGGTTTATTTTTCTACCTCTAAAAATGGCCAAACCAATTTTTTTAAGTAGAGCATAAATCCAAGGTCCTAAAAGTGTTTTTGTTCTAGCCAAATACCTCTCCATTTACCCCTGGGCATTTGTCCTTTTCTTTTCTGTTTTGGAAATAGAAAGATTCCAGGGAGGGAGAGAGAAGCCCACCTGGCCTTTTCTCTAGCGCGGTCCAACAACGACCAAAACCAGGCCAAAGCCCACCTAGCCCATCTCAGCGCAACTACTCATCATCCTCTTGTACGGTGTCCATCTAGAGATCCATGTTGGCCACCTCCATGATTTGATAGCCAGAGCTTGTGTGAGCGCCCTATAAAACATGTCCAAACCCTACCCTGGCCTATCCTCGACACAATATGTCCCTCTCCTGCCCTCGCCGCCACCAGATAAGGTAGCCACGCGAACGCCAATGCCCTGCCCACCATGACCCGGCTGAGCTCAAGCTCGAGCTCGGGGTAGCTTCCCCGACACCCTTCGGCCTCTCCTGTCGCCGTGGAGAGGATCCACGACGACCCCTCTTCCGCCTGCATGCCCTCGCGCATCTTCATGGCCTCGGGATCGGCCTACCCGTCATCCTCTCCGTCCCCTGCTTCACGGACAGAATGGCATCAGCGATCCGCGGGTCCGCGCCATCGCTGCACCGCCTCCCGAGACGTATCTCCTTGCCCATCGAGCCCTAGGAGAGCCGCCTCCCATCTATGCCTTTTTTGAGGTCTAGTTCGTAATGTAGAGACCGAGACGTGCGTTCCAAGTTCGTGTCCTCCGTACTCTGGCCATAGTTGCAGTGTATGCGTACTATTTTTTGCACTTTTGTTCTTGCTCCCTGCATGCTGTGTCGTTCTCCCTCGCGTGTATGCCATTCACGTGAAGCCCAGTATGCATCTGCAGCCGCTCCACACCTCCCGCATCACATGGTTGCTCACCGCCGAGTCGGGCTTCCATGGCCGGTGAGCTCAAGCTCCTGCCTGCGTACAACCACGCGAGCACTTATGCCCCGCTGTAGCTTCGTGGCTCACGCACTTACACGTTGTTTCCGCACCCCCGCCCCAGCTCTGCATCCACCTCGGTCGTTGTCTGGCTCGCCACTGTCGTCAATAGATTGCACCGTGCGCCACGAGGAAGAAGGCAAGGTCTTTAGTGTAGTTCATATCCCAACATGCACCACTCAACAAACACATCGTCTAGCGTAGTGGCATGTGCCACCTAGTTCTACGCCAGTGACCAGGGATTAAATCCCAATGGCTGCATTCCTTTTTTCATTTTTTGCCTCATAGTACTACCTTTGTACCTACTTCAAATTCGGCCGATCTGCTTAGGTTTCGTAAAGAATTGCAGTAGGGCGGTGGCTAGCACCCAGCCTCTTCACCAGGAGGTCCTTGGTTCGATTCCAGACCCTTTCTCTTTTTCTTCTTCTTTTGATTTTTTTTTCTGTTTTAGCCAAATCCGGCATATGCCAGATCTGGCATGTCCTACATTTCCATGTATACAAGTATTGTTGTTTTATTAAAATGTGAACTTTTTCTTACAGCAACATATAATTATTATATATGTAAATGGGGTAGAAAATCCGACTAATCCATCCATGGCATTATTTCTGACATTTGAGCAAGTTTTGGTGCATGTCATTTTTTCTGTTTGGGCATTTTGTTTGTTTTTAGTGATTTATTTCATGCACCATATGTATTAGTTTTGAACATGAGCTAGGGCTATTTTTATGTCTTCTTGCCAGTATTATTTTTTCCATGCCATGAAATCCATGTTTAGACATTAATTTCTTGCTGCAAACATGCTTACAAAATGTTGTTGTTTGTGAGCCGTCAAAATATTTCCAAGTCTGAAACTGTTATAAAACTTGCTATTTTCTCTTGTGAATGGCCATTGATCTATAGCCCCTTTCTTGTTGATCAAGTGGAGTGTTTTGTAAACCATGCTATGGACTATCATGTTGTGCCATTAGCTGCCATGTATAGGTTTTCCATCATAGTTATTTTTGCTGTCAAACATGCCTACATGTTAAAAACTGCTGCTCTTGCACCCTGTTATTTTCACCAAGTATGGGAATCTGTTTGTTTGAGCTAGCCATTTTGTGTTGATGCTAGCCATGTTTCTATGTATATTTTGCCCATGCTCATATTGAATGAAATGATATCCATTATGTCGAATATCGTGCTCTACATTTTCATGCCATGAGAAGTTCTGTAGCATATATATTTCTTGTTGTGAATATGCCTTCACGTTAAAACTGTTTGTGAAAATCTGTGTTTTTCACAAAGTCCTTAAATGCTATGTTTTCTAGACATGTTGTGAGCATCCTAGCCAATGATCCATAACTCTTTTCACCATGATTCCTTTTTATGAAATGAAGTGTATGTTACATGCTACCGCCCATGCTTTGTTTGTGCATTCTAAGTTCCTGTAGCTTGTTGTGTTGATGTGTGCAAAATGCTATGTTGCTGTTTTGGACAGATTGCATTGCATATAGGTTTTGGGCTTTGTGCGAGTTATATGCATTGGATTTTTATGATATTTATATCCATTCCATCTAAAATTTCATTCCCAATCCAGTGACATACTTGGGATACCAAGGAATTACCCCTAGCCTCTCTCAAATCCTGATTTGTTATCGTTTCCTTCTGTATCATGTCGTGAGTGCCCCAGAGATTCGTAACTCCGATTGCAACGATCTTTATATGCATTTGCATCGATTTCATCCATAGAATCCTTTTTTGCCATGTTCATGCATACCAAAATAACTCATGTTGATGTTCTGTCCCGATTGCTAAAAACTAATAATTTGCATATGAGGTGTCACTTGATCCATGCTCCACATGGATCAAGACTTCATTTAATATGACTAGAATAGGATGGCCATGCTAAATATATTAAATTGGTCATGCATCATTCTTGCTTGTGTATTATGCCTTGGTTGTATGTTTATTAGATGTTATTTCTTCTTTTGGGTAGTTCCAAGTGACAAGTCTGAGTTTGAGGATCCTGTCGAGAACGCTTATGAGGAGCAAGCTCTTTACCTCACTGAAGACTCTCAAGGCAAGATGATCGTTACCCTGGATACAATTACTACCTTTTCTATGCTAGTTGTCTCACTTCTACCATTATGTCTCGTTACCTACCACTTGAATATCAAGCCTCCCAACATTGCCATGAAAGCCTCTAACCCCTCCACATCCTAGCAAACCATTTTTTGGCTAAGTTACAGATAGCTCAACCCTTCTTATAGCGTTGCTAGTTGTAGGTGCAAGTTGTTCCATGTGATAACATGAATATCTTGGGATATCACATTATTATTTCTATTTAAATTAAATCACATATATACTTGGTAAAAGGTGGAAGGCTTGGCCTTTTGCTTGGTGATTTGTTCCACCTTTGTCGCCCTAGTTTCGGTTTACCTGTGTTATGTTCCATATTCAGCGTTCCTAACATGCTTGGGGTTGTTATGGGCCCCCCTTGATTATTCATCTTGGGATAAAACTCTTACGGCAAGGCCCAACATTGGTACTATATTTGCTTAACAACCTAATTAAAACTTCATAGGGCTTAGCTACCCCGCGGATAATTAATCAACCCCTGGGCCAGTGCTCCTCATGAGTGTTGGTCCAAACTAGAGTCATGTGCGGGGCCACCCCCGGGCAACTCAAGAGATTTCTATCAGGCCACTGTATGATGCGCTCATCTAGTCGTGTCCTGAGAACGAGAGATGTGGCTCCTATCGGGTTCGTCAACACGTCGGGCGGTCTTGCTGGATTTGTTTTACCCTTCTCAAATGTCTTGTGCACCGGAATTCCGAGGATACTTTGGGATGTCTTGAGGTTGAGGTTTGTGTCAGCCCAGTTGGAACCTGGGTACCACGACCTATCTGCTTCTGGGCCAGGAGGCGATAGGCGGGTCGGCCCGCGGAGGATGGTTCGGTGCCAGCCGCCTAGGAGATACTGCCTCGCGAGGGGACTAGCCCCGCGAGGCCCCTTGCCCTCGAGGCTACGCCTAGCCTAATCAACCAAGTACCGGATCGCCTCGCGAGGCCCCTCATGGATGGCCGCGCAGCAAGAACTGACACACGTCGCCAGTCGTGGGACCATGTTGTCGGCACATGGGTGGCGTACCCATGTGGGGTAGGGTGACAGAGGCCGTACCAGCAGGTGTGGCTGGGCGCAGTTTCCTTTCTGGTAATTAAGGGGTAGCGTCCGCTGCTCCCCCCTCCCCCCAAAAGCAAGTTCCCCAAAGGTTGCCATTTCGGTCAAAGAGGAACATGATGGATCGGCGCTGCAGGACGAATGATGCGGAGCATCCCATGGTCATCCCCATGGACCCATCTCCTACAACGCAAGCTCCAAACGGTCGTATGACAAGAGCCCGTGCACGTGCAATCCAAGATGAGGTGACTTCTCTCCTATGCCATTCTCCTTTTGATGTTCATGGAACTTGGATGCTACCTCAAGCGGAGACTCTCTGCATGCTTAGGTACAATGAAGACGCTCGGAGTGAGGAACAAGGCGCCATGAAGCCGGACGCGAAGATGGGTGGACAAGAGCTACAAAAGAAGGCAGCTCAACCCCCAGGCCCCGGACATCCGGCCATGCCCCGGACATCCGTCACCTGGAATCTACATAGGCGCCACGGCCAAGCAGCCGCGAAGCTAGAGGCACCGGACATCAGGGCCTCTAACCCTGGACATCCGGCCTTGCCTGGACATCCGGCCTTCGGCCCCGAAAATTGGCCGAGTGTATCCAGAGAGCAACAGAACCGGCGCCCCAGCCCCGGACATTGTGTGCCTCCTACCCAGTGAGCATCCGCAGAAGGCTCCCGACCCCGGACATCCGGCACCCTACTGAAGCCCAAACATCCGGCCCCTGTGTGGGCAGCCTCAGCCCCGAGTGGCCATGTACCCTCTCTTTCACCCCTTTTTCCCAAGCACTATATAAGAGACTCCTCCTCCTCATTTTAGGGTTATCAATGTGTTGGCTCATAGCCTAGTTGAGCGTTGCTCCTTCCATATACTTCTCTTACAGAGATTGCGACCTCTTGTTGAGAAGATCCTATGGATATCAAGACCCCTTCTTAGGGAAGATCCCCTCGTGGATTTCAAGACCCATCTCTCTGGAGTGAGAAGGCTACCGGTACTTGTATCCGTTCGCTGATTTCGAGCCTTGTATCTCGTGTTCGTTGGATCTAGTGGATGTGTGACTTGACGATCGTCTTTGAGTGTTTATTTGCCTCTTGATTTTCCTCTATTTCCCCTCCAAGTATGAAAAGATCGACCCTCACGGGTTTGCACCGTATCAATGAAGGTCATCGCCGAGCCGACGACCACGTCACGAAGACTGCTTTATTAGGTGAAGACCACCTTTAGTCTGGACAGGTCTCATTCCTGTCCCCCTTTGAATTGCCGCCTCGTGGCCACTCTTCCCCGCCGATATTTTCAGGGAAGAGGACCAAGGCACTACAAAGAGGGAAGGGCCACGTCCATGTAAGGGGATCGAGTCATTCTATCCCCAACCATCATGTACCGGAGCTTCAAGCTCCTCCTTTTCCAAGGCAACCAAACCATAAGCGGGAGTAGGGTTTTACACTGCACGGTGGCCTGAACGTGGGTAACTAGTGTGTCTCCGTCGTTTCCGGTGAGGTAGAGCGAGCTCGCCGTCGACCTTGTTATGTTTGTTGTCGTGTCGTGGCTTGCAAGGCCCCCCCAGTGTTCGGACCTTGTTCTTGGAGAAGTTCCTGAACGTAGATCTCAGACACCGACATTTGGCGCGCCAGGTACGGGGACTTGCCGTCTTCGCGCCTTTGACCTCGACGTCACCTAAGGCATGGACGACGCCGCCACTCGCCGCGCGCATGCCGCGCTCCGGGCCATCCTGGCAAGGCTCCATGCGGCGCCTCCAGTCAGAGGCGCCCTGGGGCCACTACTGCAGCCGCGTGCTATACAAACGGTTTTTAACCCCTTTCCATGACGTAGTCTTAAACCGTCGCCTTGCATGTGTGGGCGATAGGGGGGGTCCTATCCCACACGACAGGCAAAACCCGTCGGCGATGCCTGCACCTGGTCGCACACGATGGACAAAAACATATCGTTTGCGGTCGGAAGGACCATCACAAACAGACATATTGGGGAAGACGTGTGAGATGAGCTTAGCATCCCACACAGGGAATCCCAAGGGTACGTTTCCGTTCGTATTACAGATCACACACAATTTTCTGCATCACAACGTTTATGATAGGTGTTGTCATCATACACCATACTTATAATCCTGTCGTTTGCGTTACGCAAAAAATCACTCACGGTGTCTAGAAGAAACTGTTTGTCATTGGGCTGCCCATCACACACACTAGCTATGTGAAAACGTTTGTGATTGGGTGTCCTAAAGCACACAATTATCGACCAGAATTCGTGTGTGATTGCTCAACGATCCAACACGCCAACTTTCTAGAAACCGTGTGGGTTTGTTCAGGTCATCGCCCACGATGTTGTCTTAGAAACCGTCTGCAATGGGATCCCCAATAATCAACCTGATTGATCAATTATTTATAATCCATTTAGTAATCAAAATTAACATTTCATATCAACCACAGAATATATTTCTTATTCGTAATACGGCAACGAGGATTTCATAATTGAATTACATCAGGGTACAACAACATATAGGCATATACTGCCTAGCTACCCAATTGCACAACAAGACAAAGTTTCAAATGCAACATCTAAAACCTTTCGAAATTAAAAATCATCATAGACGGTAAATAGACAGATGAATCTCATCTAGAAAACTGTTAAAGCGGAAGGCGAATACTGGGCCTTCAATGATGTTGAAGGTCCTGGCAACTTTAGGCCAGTGCCTGTGGATGATTGCCCGCCCATCCTTCGTGCTCTTAAGGAAGACTTCAAGATTATACCGTGGGTGTTGTATGAATACCTTCATCGCCTCTTGAACGTACAGGTGGTTTGAGACATAATCATTGATGAACTGCCTTCAGAAGGACTGAAAACAAACATACGCATAAATATCTTTTCTAAAATTTGAAATGGCGCAAATGGAAAAGGACAAGGTGAAAGAGATGGTACCATCCTATAGTTGTCTGCTGTCTTTTTCATTGTGCAGACAAACATCTTGTTGTTTTTCGTAGCTAGTTTCTTTATCTAAACAATCTTTCTGAGTTTCTTGATTTGACTGATATTTAAGGACACCTCATTTCCCCACATGCAAAAAGGGTCGAACAGTGGGTCTAAACCTCTTACAGCAGGACCTACATGTGCAAGAACAAATTATTAATAAAAACATTCATATTACAATGGTTTCTACAATTGCACAATAATGTGCTATTAGCCAAACGACTATGGATGTGCAAACCTCGATGGTAAACTTCAGTGTCCCCCATTGTTTCCCCCTGCAACATATTTAAGACAAATATTGATCAGGTTACAAGTGATATTTGGCATACTATCACTGAAATATGTTAATGGAAAATAAACACATTGCGGATCCAACAGATTAGATCGAGCCACATTGAAAATCCAGTTATCTAAACCAAGTGTGCTAAGAACTAGGAAATGTAGCAATTCTATATGTTGCACATGTATTTAGTACATCTAAATTCGATTTATTCGTCACATGCATAACAATACAAAATTGTACCAACAACAATCGTACATCACATTTCAGAATTGAATTAAATAGTTAAATGATCACCACAACAAATGAACGAAACAGTTAACTAAGCACCATAGTGCACAATAGAACATACTAGAAGTTCAGGTTGCAGTAGCATTACATTCGACATTTCACTAGAATTTATAAATGAAAGGCAGTAGCAGCACACGCAACAGCTAAATGAAACGTGCTTAACCGGCGTAACTAGGTGAACATTGGTCCTTAGTGATAAAGGTAAGAAAAACAAGCTATTCGTCATCGTCGGAGATATCAATGATGATGGGCTCCGTCAACTTGGAAGAGGGCGAGGCCTCCACACCGTGGGTGCACCCCTCGTAGTGGTGAGTGGCCTGATCCTGCCCCGGCACCAACATGCCGGCTCTGGAGCTGAGGTAAGCACGTGCACGCTGAGAAAACACATCGAAGTCTTCGTCGAACGCACCAGCGGTGCCCTCGAGAAAAGACCACGAGCTGTCGTTTATAGCAGCCAACCGTGTGGTGGTGTCAGCACGCGTGGCATTGACGGCGAGGTGCTCCTCCAAGATCTGGGGGTCGGCATGCATGGAAGCCGTAGCTACCTCATGTGCGCATGCAGCCGCGATTTGCTTCTCCGCAGCCAAATTCTCTTTGAGATCCTGGCTATACTGCGTGCGCCATGGCTTTTGGCGGCGATTATTTCGAGGATGGGGCGGTGATTTGGGTGGAAGGTGTCGCGTCAGCGGTCGGTCCATGTGGGATGGAGGAGGAGGGGGTGAGGGGGTATTGGGGAGGTGTCAATTACCTGACTAGATGGACGAGGCCAAGCAGCAGGAAGGAGCCTCGCCGACAAGGAGGCGGCGCTGCAATCAAGCAATGAAGGTTTGAACTAGGAAAGGTAGAGGAAAAGGGGGAAATGTGGCTTTTGATTGGTACCGGGGGGCGAGGGAGGTAGATATTTTCGCGGCAGCCCAAAATTTTCATTCGGTGCAGCGAAAAACTGGCGCGGAAAGCACCATCGGAAACAGTCCCTTATTCGGAACCATGTGCGATATCAAAACATCACAAACGAAGCCTGTGTTATAGACCGTGTGTGATGAACTTGAACATGCAATTTTTTTAGAATAGTTTTCGATATCAACACATCACAAACGAAGCCTGTGATATACACCGTGTGTGATGAACTTGGACGTGCAAATGTCGTCTCCAATCTTCAGACGTAAGATTGGGTACTACATTGCACACGGTTCAGTCCAAAAAAAGTGTGTGTGATGAACTTCAATTTCATTTTCAATTATAAGATTGTAACGCCCAAGATGCGATCCTATCCTCGTTTTGGCTCGAGGGCCTTGACAGGGATAGAAGCGCATCTCATTGTTTCGCAAGAATGGATATCATTACAAGTACATGTAAAGAAGAGATGAGTACATGGAATTGGCTTACACTCGCCACAAGCTAAATCAAGATCACATCAATACAACAACATATACAATCATCATACAGAAGAGCAGGGTCCGACTACGGACAAAATCAAACGATAAAATGACATCCATCGTTGCTATCCCAGGCTGCCGGCCTGGAACCCATCCTATGATCGATGAAGAAGAACTCCAAGTCAAACAAGCATCGCTCTCACATCAAAGCATCGCATTACATGTACATGCAACTATTGTTGTAGTAATATGTGAGCCACATGGACTCTGCAATCTCATTTCCAAGGGTATCAAGACTATTAAAGCTTAATGGGTGAGGTATGGTTAAGTGGTGAGGCTGCAGCAAGCACTAAGCATTCATTTGAGTGGCTAACTTACGAGTACAAGAATAAGGAGGGATGATCGTCGAATAAACGGACGTGAACTAGCAATGATCACTAAGTGATCCTGAACACCTACTTATGATCAAACATAACCCCACCCTGTTCTCTCTCGGTTTAGAAATTCACGAGAAGAGACAGTCACGGTTACGCACACGGTTGGTGTATTTTATTTGAGTTTACTTTAAGTTTGCTATGACCGGATGTTAAACAAAGTTTCCAAGTTGCCACATAACCGCGGGCACGGCTTCTCGAAAAGATTTAACCCTGTAGGGGTGCTCCAACTCATCCATCACAAACTAACCACACGCTGCGGGAATAACCTCGACCACGAAACCCGTGATCTCCTTGGAAATTCCGTTGGAAAATCTCAACCTCAAGATAGCCCGAAGTGTCCTCGAGGTAAAACAAATCCAACAAGGCCTCCCGGTGAGCCAGATCCGCATCTAGAGCTGCGCGCTTTCTATCTACGGGCATCATCCGTCTATGTGAAGTAGACGGTAGCCTGAAAACGCCTCGAGTTGCCCCGAGGTGGCACCGCCGACTACTAGGTAGGTGGACCAACACTCATGAGGAGCCCTGGCCTGGGTTGTTGATTAAAGATCCGCGGGTGCCGGCGGGTCCCTATGCAATTTTATTACTTATTAGGCAAATGGTAAAACCAATGCTGGGCCTTGCCAGACGAGTTTTATACCAAAACGAAAATCAAGCGGGTCCCCATAACAACCCCGAGCAAGTTAGGAGCGCCAAATATGGAACATAACACCGGTACTCGGAACTAGTGCGGCAAAAGTGGAACAAAACACCGGGCAAAAGGCCAAGCCTTCCACCTTTTACCAAGTATATATGTGCATTAAACTAAATAACAATAATATTGTGATATAACAAAAAGGATATCCATGTTGGCACATGGAAACATTGCACCTGCAACTAGCAACGCTATAAGAAGGGTTGAGCAAGCAGTAACATAGCCAAACAAGGGTTTTGCTAGGATGTGGAGGGGTTAGAGGCTTTTCATGGCAATTTGGGAGGGTTGACAAACAAGTGGTAGGTAGCGAGAGAGCGATAGAAACGAGACAACTAGCATGGCAATGATAGTAGTGGTATCCAGGGAAATGATCATCTTGCCTGAGATCCCGCTTGGAAGAAGAACGAATCCATGAAGAAGACGAGCCAACATAGTCGAACGAATCCTCACACTCCGAAGCGGTTTCGGAACTCTATCGAGAAGAAGCAAACCGGAACAAACAATCAACACACGATAAACACCACAACATATGCATGACATGATGCGCAAACAAGTATGATGCATGTCCATTTTAAATAGGCATGGCATGGCAAGATGCAAAAATCAAACCTACAAATTAAGTGGAGTTCAATATGCAAAGAGTTGCATATTGACGAAAGTCCACATTCAAATTATTTAGGTCACTCTCGTTTAGGTACTCATAAATATTAAATGTTGTTTAACATGGGTGGTCATGACATAAGGTGAAGATGGAATTAGAGCAATTTTAAATGGAGAAGGAGAACAAACATACAACAAAATAATAATCTCCATATTAAGAGGAATGTGGTTAATGTTGTTTAACTAAACAACCATTTTAAATGTTGTTTATCATGGCAAGAGGTGAAGCATCAACACCTACATCATCTAGGCATTTTAAATGAGGCCGGAAGCAACATATAGCGTTTCCGAAACGACCTCATATGCAAGTGTAAATTTGGTTCAGATCTGTCCTACGCATATTTTATATTTGTTAAACAGCAGAATAAAGTGTGCCATGAGATTCTACATGTTTTTCTAGTCAAGTTACATAAGTGGAACATTTTTATCGGAGCTACGTTTATGAAGTTATGAAATAAATCATTTTAGCATGGCAATTACGCAAATTTAAACAAACAGAAAGCTTAAACATTTTAAACATGGATGAAATTTGGATATTGTGAAACTACACAAAATTCTGAACATTTTACATATATAATTCATTTCGATCCGATGCACGGTTGTGGAGTTATTAAATGCATGATCTAGGGGGACTTTTCTGTAAAACGGTAATTTCCCTGGCTAATTAGCAAATTCGCAGACTAGGAAAAAAATATGCAACGGGCCGAATCCACAGTGAGCTGGGCTAACTGGGCATGGACGCAATATATTATAAGTCACACGGGGCAACATATAGCACTGGGGGGCAGCTCACCTTGCGGGTCATGGCCCATTCGTTGGCGCGATTGGGCTGGAGAGGAGACCAATGCGGAGCGGCCCTTGGCGGGGAGCTAGGCCACGGGATCAAGCTGGGCGCGGCCCAGGCTGGCGCTGCGTGTGCGGCCCAGGCACGAGCGCTGGAGCAAGCGACCCAGGCGCTCCCGATCGGGACCCACTGGCGAAGGCACGGCGAGGACTCCGACGAAAGGAGAGGTCAAAGGCGGAGGGTGATGAGCAGATCGGACCTCGGGTGGCCAGATCCGATGATCTCCGGCGCGGAACGGCGACAGTCGCTGGTGGCGGCGGAGCTTCCAACGTGGCGTCCATGGGGGAGCTCCTGCGGAGACATGGAGATAGAACGTGAGGGGGAGAGAGAGAGATGGCACATGAGGAAGGAGAAGCGACATGGTCGGCCTAGTAGAGGCCGGCGACGTGGAGCTCCGGCGACTCCTCGTGGCACGGACGACGGGGCATGGAGGCGCGGGGGCAGAGGAGATCGGGCGCCATGGGAGGCCCCTGTCCTGTGCGGTTGCGGGTGCTGGCCTCTGTGGCCTGCCGGACATGTCCGGGTTGGCCACGGACAATGTCCGATGGGGTTGGAAGACGAAATCTGCACCTCAGATTTCAGATCTGAAGGCCAGATTAGGCTAGGGGGCTAGGGCTTCGGTATTGGGAGGATGTGGATCTAGAAGGTGGGGTTTTGAGGGGGGTGGCTGCAAAAATGAGCTAGGGGAAACCCTAGAGAGAGAGAGAGAGAGGGGTATCTCCATGGGGTAGTTTTATATAGGGAATGGTCTAGGGTGGGTTGGATCTCGTTTGTCCGATCGCGATCCGATGGCCATGAATGGAGGGGGGCTAGGTTGGGCTAGAGGGTTGTCGAGAGGTGGTTGGGCCAAGAGAGGGAGGTTTGCAGCCCGACAATGGAGTTTTAGAAACCGAAACGTCCGACGAATAAACCGATGAAGGTGCCGCTACGGATGACCGCTCAGGTATCAAACGAGCTCCGATTGCAATGAAAATTGGCAGGCGGTCTACCTACGTTATAACACGACCGCACACCAACTTTCATCCCAATCAGAGAATGTTTTATACGCACTTTAAAAAAAATATTTTAACTTTGCCGCGGGCGCGTGCGTGTGTGGTTGGTCACGAAACGGTCAACGACAAGACCGGAGAGAACCGGCGACTATGAACGGATGCAAGTTTTCTAAAACGAGTGACGATGCTATGCAGATGATGCGAATGATGCAATGATGAATGCGACAACCAAACGAATCACACGACGACAATGGAATAAAATGGGAATCTTCTGGAGCGTCGGTCTCGGGCTGTTAGAAAGATGGAATGGGGATATGGCGGCAAATTTTTGGTCCGAATTTCCCTGGTTACAGTGGTCATCCATGTCGTCGCATAATTTAACATCAATTGCTAATTTGGGTACTGCACAAAAGAGCCTACACCACAGCCTGCACTTACTTAATCGAGCAATTAAACAGAGCTGGTTGACCTAAACGTTACTCTTACAAAAGACCAGCGCGCTAAACAACGACTAATGTTCCGCCTGACGCTCGCCGATCTCCGCCGCATACTCCATGACCAGCTCGCGATCAATGACCTCCAGGGGAAGGGGCTCCATGGCATCCATCGCCACATACTCTGCAAGCATCTTGCCGTCCGCGTCCACCATCTCTTTGGAAAAGGCCGCCACAAGTATGGCGTGGGCGGCCATGGTCTGGGCATTGACGGCCTCCATCTTGGCAAGGGAGGCTGCTGACGAATGGACGGCTGGCCATGCGCTCTCGGCGATTGCCAACTCTTTGGACGTAGGTTGCCGACCATTGTCGGAGAAGGCCGCTGCTATTTGTGCGGTGACCGACACGAGCTGGGCCTAGGCGGCATCGGCATAGGCATGGGCAGCCGCCATCAGGGCTACGGCGGCCACTGAGGAACGGACAGCTAGTGTGCTGTTCTCACCATTTGCTATCCCGGTCGTGGATGTTACTGCCGCCATCTCAGATGCAGCAGCTGCCCTTTCGGCGGCCGCAGCCGCCTTGTCGGAGAGTGCGGCCGCGCTCAAGGATGTTGTGAGCACGTTCATGGCTGATGCAGCCGCGCTCGGGCCGGAGTGGGTCGCCGAAGTTGTCCTCACGACGTGGATCCACGTCCCCATCTTTCACCGGCGACGCTTGAACAGTATAGTGGTCTTGGGGAACAAGTGTGACTATGTGGTTGACACGCCGGCGGTGGACTGAAGCTTCCGCCATAAGCCATATATGAGGATTGTCCCAAGATATTTTGATACCACATCACAGACGTTTCATGATCAAGAACTGTTTGTGATGTATTTGATTTTCAAACTGCTTTGAGACAAAAAATGAAGTTACATTGGCAATTGAAGGTGTTTGGATGACAATAACATTTATCTGCAGTAAACTTGCAACTATGGGACTGTGTGTTAAATATGGAATAATTCAGGGTTGTTTAGGCCCTTTAAAACATTTAAAGATTTTTTTGGACATTTCATGTGTATAGTTCAAATTTGAACTTCAGTTAATTAATCACATACTAGCTAGAGTGCACCTGAATGGGTTGAAAATCAACTATTTTTCACTGGATACATGTTTTGGTCCCATGCAAGAAATGGAAATTAAACGAATTCCAAACCTCACGGTATTTTGGCTCGGCCGTAGACTTTGAGAAGTCGTGTTTTCAAATTCCAATAAATCCAAATATCGTGAGAAATTCATGAAACTTGGGATGGTGTGATGTCATGGCGCATGTGTGTTGTGGTAAAAACAATGCCTAGTTCCGGACAAGTTTTGCACAACCCGCTTACAAACCGAAGATTCTCACAAGAAGTCATGTGGTTCCGGTAGGGACAGTTCACATTTTATGTGCGAAACAACATCCGATGTCGCTTCTCGCGTTGAATTTATTTCTAGAGTCTCCATAGAGTAACGTGAATGTGTCGTGCGAAACAATGGAATCTTACAGAGTTCGCTTGGCCTTTTAAGTACATTAATTGAGTTTTCTAGGCATTCAATGTGCATATATAATTCAAATTTGAACTACAATCACTGCACGGTCCAGCTCATGAAAATATGTCGAAAATCCATATACGTTTTCCTGGCTGCATGTTTAATTAGGTCCCACACAATAAATGGGAATGAATTTCAAACATATCATCATCGTCTTGGCTTCACCGCAAACATCGGGAAACTTAGTTTTTAAATTCATGTAAATGCAAACCTCGACAGAAATTCATGAAATTTGGGCATGGTGCCATCAATTGCCCTGTTTGTGTTTGTTGTGGTAAAAAAATTGCCCAATTTTGGACAAGTTTTGGCACAAAGCCTCTTACAAACCGAAGGTTCTCACAAGAAAGTCGTGCGTTCTGATAGGGAAACTTCACATTTTATGTGCGAAACAACATCTGTTGTCTCTTTTGACCTTGTATTTATTTATGGAGTCACCATAGAGCAACTTTCTGACAGTCATGCTAAACTGTGGATTTTTTCCTGGGTTTGTGAGAACTGTTTAACACATTAATTGAGTTTTCTAGTCGTTTAATGTGCATAATTCAACTCTGACCTACAATCACAAGTTCTAACACATGAAAGATAGGTTGGAAAAATATATGTCTTTCCCTGTATGCATGTTTAGGTCCCACGCAAGAAACGGGAATGGATTTCTAACATCTCATTGACTGTTTGCTCGGCCGCAAACATTGAGATGCTTGGTTTTAAAATTCCCGTAAATCCAAAGCACGTCAGAAATTCATGAAGCTTGGCATGGTGTCGTGACAAGGGCACACACATGCCGTGGTAAAAAAATTTGTCCAATTTGGACATGTTCTTGCACAATCCCCTTACAAATCGGAGCTCCTCACAAGAAGCTTTGTGGTTTCGATAGGGAACATTATATATGCATGTCACATATGCGGGCGAAAAGACATCTGATGCCTCTTCTCTCCTTGATTTTCTTTATATAAACAACATAGACATGTACGTGCGAAGTGCAAAAATATGATTAAATTAAGTGATCGTCTGGCTTTTAAATACATTAATTGAGTTTTTGATGCATTATTTAATGTGCATAATTCAAATTTGATCTACAATCACAAGGTCCGGGGCGGCAAAATGGGTTGAAAAATCATATATGCATCCTTGGATGCATGTGTTAGGTCACATGCAAGAAATGAGAGCGAATTTCAAACATCTAAGCATGTTGGCTCGGCCACAAATATCGAGAAACTTTGTTTCCAAATTCTCGTAAATCCAAAACTCTATGAGAAATTCATGAAACTTGGAATGGTGTCATGTGAAGGCACACATATGCCGTGGTAAAATAAAATACCAAGTTGGCCATGTTTTGTCACAAGCCTCTTACAAACATGAGGTTCTCACACAATAAGCTACGTCCAGTGGTTCCGTTAAGGAACATATATATGCATGCCACATCTGCATGTGAAAAACGACATCTGATGCCTCTTCTCTCCTTGATTTTTTCCTACAAACAACATAAAGCAATAGGTGCGTACTGCAAACATATTAAATTATTAACGGTTTGTATGGCGTTTTTATACATTAATTGAGTTTTATGTGTACTTATTGTACAAAATTGCAACATGAACTACAGTCACAAGGTCTATGTTGGGCAGGGCCTCATCATATAGAGCATAAATATGTTGTGCTATTTTTAGTGTCCACTTTGAGAGAAAGAGTAAGCATTATTAATAGCCAACAAAGGCATTTTGGAACAATAATCTGTCACGTTACCATCGCAAATGGGCGTATTATTTATAATTCATGGACGTTCTACAGACCATTTATGTGTGGGCCACGTGTCCTTGTGTATTGGCAAGGAGGTAGCGTGCGGACAGGTGTTTGAGTAGACGGGTGGCGTGCGAGCAGTGTCCTGCGCATGCTCATCGGGGTGGCGTGTCCTTTGCCAGTCGTCAAAGACATTTCAGACTGAATACCTGTATGCAAACCGAGGGCAATTGTTCCTTCCCTACTAAGCCAAGGGAAAATCTGGCGCGAAGGAATTTTTCCATTGCGTCATCACAAACGGTTGTGAATGATGACCCGTGTGCCCTTCCCGATGCTACAACTTCTATTGTTGCTAACTGCTGAGGTTGCCATGTATGCAAAAAAAAATCTGATGTGGGAAGGTAATTAATGAGAGATATGAGTTTGGTGACCACATGAAGAAACAATGCCTAGCGCGTGAACCTTGGCAAAACACTTAAGTGAAGGAACTCACCAATGCATGCAAGAGTTTAGTTGCTAAATCATTAAATGAAGGGACCTTAGCAACAATGCATTGTGGACTCGAGTTGCTAAGAAATTTAATACACTAGGCACCCCATGTAAGCACCGATCGATGCATTGGCAGTAGGAGTCAGGTAAGATTCGAATCTGTCATATTGGGTAAATTTTCATTTGTCAAATTGGAAACACTGAGATTTGTCCTATTTTGCAGGAACAAAATCACTATTACGGTGCAATTTTGCAACTGAAATTCTGTAAACATGGATTCCATTCATAGATCAAGCATTGGTCTTTGTACAAAATAGTTCAACTCGACAGCTGAATCGAACAAACTTTTCCCCATTTGTTGCCAACCACGTACTGAAATAGCTAGTTCAACTATATATACTAGCTAATTTAAAGCACGTGGTACAGTTCAACCATATCTATAGTAAGATGAACTAAACAAAATAGCCCCTAAATACTACTCTGGAGGGGCTTCGTGCTACTGCCAGCAGCCTTCTCCTCTGTCGAGCGCGTTCAGTAAGAGGCAGAGGAGGAGAAGCCTACCGACGAGCTGGAGGAGTCGATTTCGTCGGCTGCCGCCGCCGCCCTCCGCCGCTCCTGACACGCCTCCTCGAAGCGGCAGGACTCGGCATAGATCTCCTCATTCCGCGCCATAGCTGCAGCGTCTGCTGCGGCCACGGCGACGGTGTGCCTCAGTGCGTGCTCGACCTGGCGCTCCTCCTCCTCATGTAGGAATTTGATGTAGCGCTCTAGGCCACTGACGCAAAAGCCGAGCGGCTGTGCTTCGGCGGCGGCCTCCTCCTCCCGCCTTCGGGCCACAATGGTGGAGCGGGTGATGGCCCCGGCGGCTGACCGTGGGGTGGCTGCCAAGGCGGACGCTGGTGTGGTGGCGACCAAGGAGGCAGCTAGTGGGGTGGCGAAAACGGCGGCCGACGATGGGGTGGGGGCGACGGCGGTAGCCGGCAGCAGCTGCCTTTGGGCAAATGTGGAGGAGCGTGTGGTGGGTGCTGTGCGCACAGCCAACAAGGACGCCACACGCACTTCATGCTTACGGGTACTGTGCTGCCGACGTGGTGCAGCGTCCCAGCTGGAGCTGCCCTCTGGCGGAGTGGCGGATCAACGACGACAGACAGGTAGCATTGGCGAGTGGGGGAGAAGCAAACTTGGGAAGCTACGGGCAGGGAGGGGATGAATGCGATGTGGAGAGGCCGGCCGTGACGGTTTATAAAGCAGGCGGCCAAGGTGAGTCGGGCGGGAAGCTTGCGCGCGTTCCACCGCGGGAACTGGAAGCTTGCGCGCGTTCCAGCGCGGTTGCACGGGAACTGGAAGCTTGCACGTGTTCCAGCGCGGTTGCGCGGGAACGGGAAGCCCAAAATAAACATTGTGCGCTCCCGAAGCGTGCACTGGAATCCTCTTGCGGCAACGCGGTGACAAGACGGGACGGAGGTGGGAGAAATGACAAGTATGCAGACGGTTAATAATAAAAAACTGTTTGTGTTTTATTACAAAGCAAACGGTCATTTTGTACGCACCGTCGCGAATGAATGTACGCATGAGGCGGTTGATGCGGCCTCGGCGCTCTGTGCTCGCGTCCGTGAGCGCCCGCTCTGCCGGCGTCCACGCGTGAACGATCAGGCACGTTCGGGGAGCCATATGCAAGTGGTTGCGCCGCTCCCGGCGCCACCATGCAGTTAAGCGTTGCAAAAACTGCCATGCGGTTGATGCGGCCATTTACCTTCGTCTCTTCCACGTTCCAATCGCGCCACACAACCCAAGGAGCACACCCACGACGACAAACAATACAGAGAGGATGCACATCTCTTTATCGCTTCAACCTTCCCGTGCGGATCCAATGGCGGCTACCGGCGCCGAGCAGCAGTTCGCCAAAATTGTCAAAGTGGACACACACATCAGGAAGACGGACCTCTCGGTGGTGTACACCAATGACCTGGTCGTGGTGGTGAACTCCATTAACACATTGGAGCAGCTGCTTGCTGAGGATGACAAGTACAAAGTGGTCGGCTTCGACCTCGAGTACACCGGCGGTCGTGCCGGGCATGATCAGAAGGTTGCCGTCGCCCAGTTGTGCGTGCGCCATCACGTGCTCGTCTACCACTACTGCCTGGCCAGAAGACCTTGCGAGAGTTTTGCCAGGTTTGTCAACAGCCCCGACTACAGGTTCGCAAGGGTGGACACCACCAACGATCTAAAGGTGCTCACGACTTCGGGCTTGTCCTGCCAGAAGCTTGTCAACATCCAAGGTCAGTACAGGGTCTGCGGCGGCAAGAAGAAGAAGCAGAAGGACTCCTTGGTTGACCTCGCCATAGCCATCATCGACCCCTACTATAGAGACATGAAGGCCGAGTGCCACAAGGACAAGACTGCCTGGCACACGGCCTCGGTGAACGAACTGGATGAAGAACACATCAAGTACGCGGCCAAGGACGCGTACACCAGCTACGAGATGTACAGGAGGATCATTGACATGAGGAAGTGCCTCCTTCCTGCAGACGGTGAGGGATAGCCACAAGCAGAGCAGTGTCGGCCACCGTCGTTAGAAGAACAGTATGATTTGGTGATCGTCTACTTCTTGTAAATTTATATTGAGGAATGTACATGTTTTGTGTAGTCACTTATGTAACTATATGTTCAAGTTGGTTATGCAACAATAATGTTGGTGTTCTGTAGACAGAGCATATAGATGTTGTGCAAACAGAGCAAATCACATCATATACAATTATTGGCAGCAATCGTGTGTCCACAACACACACAGGTTGTCAGGATGAATCGTTTGGGTTATTGCTGGTCTTCCCACACAGGTATGATGGATGAACTATTTGCCGGGTACCCACAACACACACGTTTGTCAGGATGAATCGTTTGGGTTATTATCGGTCTTCCCACACAATTCTGATGAATGAACTGTTTACCAGGTATCACACACGCCTTCTTAGGCTAACTCGTTTGTGTTCTGCTGAATCAGCGCAAACAGTTTGTCCGAGTGAACTGTATGCCGCACTACGCACACGTACATAGTTTGTTAACCGTTTCTGTTATCTTCCATAATCACAAACAATTCATAAGAACAAACTGTATGCAACGCATCACACACACAACTATTTTTTGGACCGTATTTGCTCGTTCTTCATCGCGCACGGTTTTCGTCATTGGCGGCGGATCTTGAACTATACCGTTTGCGATTGATGGATCGCAAACAGTTTTGTCGAAGGGTCTCTGATTGATGTGTCGCATTAGCAGCATCCTACAGTAGTGGGCGATGCCTTTGCACCGCCACTGGACCGGCGAAGGAGCAAGCAGCCTTCTCCATCCGCCACTGTGCACTCCCACCATCAGCAGCGTGGTCGTCGCTAGGACGCTCATCGACGGTGGCGTAGGCCTCAACTTGCTCTCGGTGGAGACTTTTGAGACGCTCCAGGTGCCCCACGAGCGCCTATCTCCCACCAGGCCCTTTGTGGGCGTCACCAGCGGCGCCGCTCCGCCCCTGGGGCAGGTGTGCCTCCCCGTCACTTTCGGCACCCGCGAGAATTACCTAACGGAGTTCGTCATCTTTGATATGGCCCCCATTGGCTTGCCCTACAACGCAATCTTGGGCTACCCAGCACTCTCCAACTTCATGGTGGCGGTTCATCATGCCTACGGCCTCGTCAAGATGCTCGGATACAGTGGCACCCTCACCGTCCGCTACGACGAGATGGATGCGACGCGCGCCCTTGTGCGTGCCTACAAGGCGGCTGCCACCATAACCCCTGGCGGGGAGGACGCCCCCGAGCCTGATGAGCCGACGCCAGCAAAAAAGAAGCTCATGTTCTCCCAACAAGGGGCCAAGACCAGAAAGTATCGCTGGACAGCAGTGCTACAGGTCCTTTCCTCACCATCGGCAGTGACCTCGGCCCGAGCAGGAGAGTGCACTCGTCACCTTCCTCCGAGCAAACGCCGATATGTTCGCGTGGACGGCCCTAGACATGCCCAGCGTGCCGCAGGAAGTCATCGAGCATCACTTGCCGGTGTGTCCCAACGTGCGCCCTGTCAAGCAGAAGGTGTGGCTCTAGGAAACAGAGAAGCAGGACTTCGTTGTTCATGAGGTCGAGAAGCTACAGGACACCGGCGTCATCTGCGAGCTAATCCACCCAGAGTGGGTTGCCAACCCCATGGTCGTCGCCAAACCGCACGGCGGCAAGCGCATGTGCGTCGACTTCACCAACCTTAACAAGGCCCTCCCCAAGGACCACTTTCTGCTGCCGCGGATCGACCAGATCATGGACTCCACTACGGGATGCGACTTGCTCTGCTTCCTGGATGCCTTCTCAAGCTACCATCAGACAATAATGGCAAAGGAGGATGAGGAGAATACCACCTTCATCACCCCTTGTTGAGTGTTCTGCTTTGTGTGCATGACTTTCGGCCTGAAGAGCGCGGGTGCCACCTTCCAGAGGCTCATGCGTATCTGCCTGGGGAGCCAGATGGGGAGGAATGCGGAGGCATACCTCATCGGGTTTGCCCCGTATCATCTTGGTATCATGCGCCACGGTCGATTCACACCTTGTAGTCTCTCCCTCCACTTTCTAGCCGATTTTTGTTTCGTTTTGACCTAATTTCGAAAATTCCCACAAAAATAGCCCTACCATATTTTCTTAAATTCGTTGGATTTGAGGACATTTTGTTGATTTGGATCCGTGGATTTCGTTGTGGATAGGTAGATCTAGTGTTCCCCCACCATCCCAATCATTTTTCACCACCAAATCGCCCCAATTTTATGGAAAAAAAATCGTGTTCATCATCTAGTTCATAGGGATCCCTGAGATTGGATCTGATTCGGGAGGCCCGAACATATGGCCCACTGGACATCCGGCCCAGACAGCCTGGACATCCGGCCCCTGGCAGCCAGCAAGGTTGTTTCGCCTCATTTTTGGCAGATTTTCTTCGATTCTGCCATTTCTTTCACAAATTCTCCACCATTTCTTCCGCAACACATTTGCATTTGAGATTTTGAGTCGCGAGCTTCGCCACTTCCTAAAGTGCTTCGGCAATTAGGAGTGGTTCTTGACCGACATCGCCGCTCATCATCGCTCCGGATAGTCGCCAACAACCTCTACATTGACACTACACCGTAAGCAAGGACGGTAACCGCGATGACACTCTTGACATATACCCTTGACATTGCATTGTTACCCCAAGCCTATTTGCATTACTTACCTATCGAGAGTAGCCATTGAGTATTGCCGGGCTATGCTACTTGTGCACTTTAGTGATACATACTCCGCATAGCTCAAATTGCATGCATGTATCATCGTATCATCTTTTGTGTTATATAGTACCCGCATACATAATTGCTATCTTGGTATGTACGTCCCGCATTGTGACTATACAAACATCATAGCTAATAGAAAGAGAAGCAAAGCTTTTAAGCAAAGAGCAAAAGAGCAATAGCATCGCCAATATTGCATATCATACTTGATCATCTTGGATCACTTGAACGAGTGACATGTGCCTCATACATACATAGCAAGTTGGGAATGGGAAGACGACACGTTTTGTTTCTTATAGGTTGTGCACAAGTTCGTATCATGCCCATTTGAGCAATCCTGCTAGCATCTCTCTAGTGTTGTGCAACAAGAGCGTTTTCCGTGGATTCCACATTTTGGCTCATCCTTGGTTGCACGACCCCACTTATCTATCCGTGTGTGTGTGTGTGTGTGTTTCCGTGTATTCTCGTTGCTATTGATCTACATTGTCTTACTTGCGAATTTACGAATCTCTTTCAACATCATTGAATCTTACCTTTCACATTGCTTGAAATTTGTATCACTATCCTAACCAAGCTACTCCATAAGACTTATTTGTGTAGGTGTGAGAAGAACGATCTTCGGTACCAATTCTACTATTTCCAATTGTACATTGATTGCTTGATTCGTCTTCAAGTTTTGGAAACGGTACATGGTTTTGCCTTTCTCATTCTTCAACTTATATCTACTTGAGTGTTATGGATAGGACCATGTCGAATCCTACCTTTGAGGAGCATGACGACGACAAGCACGACTATGTCACCAAGTTGCACTTCTTCGGCACACACTAGGCAATTACCCAAGCTCAAGATGTCTTGAACGACCGCATGGAGCAACTTGCCACCGACTTGCACGAATCCAAGGGACTCATGCGGGACTACCTCGACACCAAGCTCTCAAGCCAAATGGAGGAGTTACGTTCCTTAATGGTCAACCGCGCTTCCTCAACTTCTACTTCGTCCAAGCGGCGCCACTCAAGTCGCCACTCATTGGAGTACTCTTCCGGCGCAAGTCCACCACGAGCACGTTGTCATCATAGAGATGACTGCTCCGGCCCAAGCTCTTCACAAGGTCTTCACCATCAAGCTTTGGGGAATCCTTTTGGCAATGGATTACAAGATCGACTATGCGAGCGCGAACGACGTCTTCAACAAGAGCAAGATCAAGAACGACAACGTCATGAGGAAGAACAACGTTGTCACCAAGAACAAGCATTGGAAGCACAACGCGCTCTACATGATGCTACACGCACCTTGCAAGAACGCAACCGCCAAGCGCACGAAGAACAAGAAGCCCTCAGACGTGAACGACAAGAAGAAGCCGCTCGCCAAGAGGAGCAATAAGAAAGAAGAAATCGAGTGCGAGCACCTCGCCAACGGCCTCAAGCACAACATGTCGAGCCCAATGATGATGAAGCCCCAAGGCAACAACAACAGCAACAACAACGTCAACTCGACAACAATAATGATGTGGCCCCTCCAAGACAAGGGCAACGTCAAAACAATCACAATGAAGAACAACGCTTCGGCAAGCTCAAGTTCACCATGCCTATGTTCTCCAGAAGCAATGATCTCGAAGACTACCTCTCATGGGCGCTCAAGGTTGACAAGATATTCCGTTTGCACAACTTTGAGGAAGAGAAGAAGATCGCCATGGCTTCCCTTGAGTTCCAAGACTACGTTCTCATTTGGTGGGAACAAGTGATTGAGCGAAGAAGAGAAAGAGGTGAACCTCCTATTACGACTTGGGCCCAAATGAAGGATCTCATGAGAGCTCGCTTCGTGCCTACACACTACAACCGTGATCTCTTCAAGAAGCTACAACCACTCAAGCAAGGCACCAAGTCGGTAGAAGAGTACTATTAAGAGATGGAAATTGCCATGTTACGAGCCAATGTCAAGGAAGATGACGAGCAAACAATGGCGCGCTTCTTGAATGGCTTCAATTACCAAGTCAAGAAAATCGTGGACTTCCAACCATACTCCAACTTACTCGAGGTAGTGCATCAAGCGACCAAGGCGGAACGCCAAGTGCAAGATGACTACAAGTACTCCAAGTTCTCTTCCAAGACCTACGGTTCAAGTGCTCAAGCTTCTCCGGCTATGAATCCTTCAACTACAAAAACTCCAACTACTACCGGCGACAAGTGAAGCTAGAAAGACAAGACGACTTTGTCAAGCCGCCCTCCTACAAGCATCTACAAGCTTCGTCCTCTACACCGACACCGGATGCTACCGCTAAATCAAGCTCCATCAAGTGTTTCACGTGCCAAGGTCGAGGCCACAAGACTTATGAGTGTCCAACTAGACGCACCATGATCCTTCAAGACGATGGCACTTATGACTCTATGAGTGACGACGAGATGGAAGCATTGGAGCACGTGGCCATGCATCTCCGAGTCAATGAAGATGAAGATTCGCAAATCTTTTGCGACAACGATCCGAGACCCGCTCTCGTTGTTTCCAAGGTTTTGACGCTTCAACAACAACAAGATGAGGACCAACGCTGCCACATCTTCCACACAAAAGCGGGCATCCAAGGAAAATCTGTCAAGGTCATCATCAACGGTGGAAGTTGCCATAATTTGGCAAGTGAGGACCTTTGTTCCAAGCTCGAATTGGTCAAGAAGAAGCACCTTCGCCCCTACAAGGTCCAATGGCTAAGTGATTCTGACACTCTCCAAGTCGAACATACCGTGCAAGTTTACTTCAAAATAGGCGCTTATGAAGACACTTTGAAGTGTGATGTGGTTCCCATGTCCATTTTCCATCTCCTCCTTGGTAGACCTTGGCAATTCTACCGCGGCATCATACACAATGGTCGGACAAATCACTATAGCTTCAAGATGAAGGGCAAGCAATATGTGCTTCGACCAATGACTCCAAGTCAAGTCACCGCCGATAAGCCAGCTTCATCCCATCGTGGAGATAAAAGTGAGTGAGTGATCCACCTACAAGAGAGTGAGAGCCACAAGCCAAACTTGAGCGACTCCACGATGAGGGACAAGAAAGATCTAGTTCTTTTAGCCACCAAAAGAGATTTGAGGGATGTGACTGAGAGCCTATCGATTGTACCTCACTTTGTGCTTGTGTGCAAAGATGAGGTCGTGAGGACTAATACTTCAAAACATCTTCCTCTTGTTTTCCCCGATGAGCTACCTCCGGGACTACCACCAAAATGAGGGATCGAACACCGCATCGACCTCATACCCGGAGCACCGCTTCCTAACAAGGCACCCTACCGCGTCAACCCCGAAGAAACTAAGGAGATACAAAGGCAAGTCCAAAAACTCCTAGATAAAGGGCATGTACGTGAGAGTTTGAGTCCTTGTGCGGTTCTGGTGATACTAGTACCTAAGAAAGATGGTAGTATACGCATGTGTTCCGATTGCCGTCCTATCAATGCTATAACCGTTAGATATCGCCATCCTATTCCTCGCGTTGATGATCTGCATGATGAACTTAGTGGTGCCACTATATTCTCTAAAATTGATTTAAAAAAGTGGTTACTAATAAATACGCATACAAGAGGGCGATGAGTGGAAAACGGCGTTCAAAACTAAGTTTGGTCTATATGAATGGTTGGTTATGCCTATGGGTCTTTCCCAAGCACCAGGTACATTTGTGCGTGTCATGCATTATGTCTTGCGACATCTCATTGGAGATTGTGTTGTGGTATACATTGATGATATCCTTGTTTTTAGCGAATCTCTAGAGGAACATGCTACACACGTTAGGAAAGTATTATAAGTTCTTAGGAATGAAAAACTATATGCAAACATGGAAAAATGCATTTTTGGTGTTGACAAGGTTGTTTTCCAAGGATTTGTGGTATCTTCTAAGGGTGTTCATGTTGATGAAACTAAAATTGATGCTATTAAAACTTGGCCTACACCCACAAATTTGCAACAAGTGTGTAGTTTCCTAGGACTAGCCGGTTTCTATCATCCTTTTGCCAGGGACTTTAGCACTATTGCATCTCCTCTACATGCTTTGAGCAAGAAGAATGCACCATTTATTTGGGGACCATCCTAAGACACCGCATTCCATGAGATAAAAAAATTGCTTACTCATGCTCCTTTGCTTGCTTTACCTAACTTTGACAAAACATTTGAAGTGCATTGTGACGCTAGTGGTAATGGCATAGGTGGTGTGCTAATGCGAGAGAAGCGTCCAATTGCGTATTTTAGTGAAATACTTTCCGGCGCTCAACTTAACTATCCAATATATGATAAAGAATTGTATGCTTTGGTGAGAGTGTTACATGTTTGGGAGCATTATATACGAACTCATGAGTTTCTCATTCATACCGATCATGAAACTCTCAAGTATCTTAAGGTTCAAACTAAGTTGAACAAACGGCATGCCAAATGGAGTGAATTCATTGAGTCTTTTCCTTATGTCATCAAATACATTAAGGGTAAAGAAAATGTTGTGGTGGATGCGCTTTCCTGCAAATGCATGCTAGTTACTCAACTTGAATTGAATGTCATTGGTTTTGAGCACATCAAAGATTTGTATGAGCATGATGTTTCATTTGCTACTCCATATGCTAAGTGCCAAGTGAAACCTTGTTGGGAAAACTACTACATGAAAGATGGCTATCTTATGCCCGCTAACAAACTTTGTATACCCGAGTCTTCTCTTCGTTTGTTGATTTTGCAAGAGGCTCACGGTGGAGGACTTATGGGTCACTTTGGATGCGACAAGACATATGCCAGACTATACAACAAGTACTTTTGGCCAAGGATGTTTCGTGATGTTGCACGCTTCACCAACCGATGATCTACATGTCGCAAAGCTAAGTCTAAAGCTCAATCCCAAGGTCTTTACATGCCTCTTCCTATACCTTCCCAACCTTGGGAAGATATTAGTATGGATTTTGTGCTTGGTTTGCGAAGAACTAAAAATGGCCATGATTCTGTTTTTGTCGTTGTGGATCGCTTTTCCAAGATGGCTCATTTCATTTCATGTCATAAGATCAACAATGCTTCACATGTTGCAAATCTTCTTTGTAGGGACATCTTACGAAGACATGGCGTCCCCAAGACCGTTGTCTCGGACCACGACGTCAAGTTTCTTAGCTATTTTTGGAAGACTCTATGCGCCAAGCTCGAAATCAAGCTACTTTTCTGTTCGGCCTATCATCCACAAACCGATGGCCCAACGAAGGTGACGAACCGGACGCTCTCTACTCTCATACGCGTGTTGATCAAGAAGAACATCAAGGAATGGGAAGAATGCATCCCCACCGCTGAGTACGCCTACAATCGCGCGCGTCACTTCACCACCGGCAAGTCTCCTTTCAAAGTGATCTACGGCTTCAACCCTTTGTCCCCATTGGACATCCTTCCCCTAGCACTCCAAGAGCGTGTCAACATGGATGCAAGCGCAATGGCAAGATACATAAAGAAGATGCATGAAGATACAAGGCGCACGATCGAACGTCAAGTGGAATGCGTCACCAACAAGGACAACCTCAACAAGCACCCCATGGTGTTCAAGACCGGAGATCTTCTGTGGCTACACCTACGCAAGGATCGCTTCCCCGCCCAGCGTAAGTCCAAGTTACTTCCTTGAGCCGACAAACCTTTCAAGGTGTTGGCATGCTACAACAACAATGCCTACAAGATCGACATTTCACGCGACAAGTACAATGTGAGCGACATCTTCAATGTCAAGGATCTTTCCCCTTTCCATGGTGATGAAGATCTTGATCCGAGAAAGGATCTTTGCCAAGGGGGGAGATGATGCGGAGCATTCCATGGTCATCCCCATGGACCCATTTCCTACAATGCAAGCTCCAAAGGGTCCCATGACAAGAGCCCGTGCACGTGCAATCCAAGACGAGGTGACTTCTCTCCTATACCATTCTCCTTTTGATGTAAATGGAACTTGGATGCTACCTAAAGCAGAGACTCTCTGCATGCTTTGGTACAATGAAGACTCTCGGAGTGAGGAACAAGTTGCCATGAAGACGGACGCGAAGATGGATGGACAAGAGCTACAAAAGAAGGCAGCTCAACCCCAGGCCCCGAACATCCGGCCATGCCCTGGACATCCGGCCCCTGGAAGCTACACATGCACCAAGGCCAAGCATCCGCGAAGCTACACTCGACGGACATCCAGGCCCCTAACTCCGGACATCCGGCCTTCGGCCCCGGAAATCTGGCCTAAAGTATCAAGAGAGCATCATAACCGACGCCCCAATCCCGGACATCTGGCACCCCAGCCCCGGACATCCGGCTCCTCCTACCCAGAGAGCGTCCACAGCCGGCTCCAGACCCCGGACATCCGGCCCCAAGGCCCGGAATCCGGTACCCTACTGAAGCCCCAAACATCCGGTCCCTCAGGCCCGGACATCTGGCCCCTTTGTGGGCAGCCTCGGCCCTGAGTGGCCATGTACCCTCTCTTTCGCCCCTTTTTCCCTAGCACTATATAAGAACCACCTCCTCCTCATTTTAGGGTTAGCAATGTGTTAGCTCATAGTCTAGTTGAGCATTGCTCCTTCCATGTACTTCTCTTAGAGAGATTGCGACCTCTTGTTGAGAAGATCATATGGATGTCAAGGTCCCTTCTTAGGGAAGATCCCCTCGTGGATTTCAACACCCATCTCTCTGGAGTGGGAAAGCTACCGGTACTTGTATCCATCCATTGATTTTGAACCTTGTATGTCGTGTTCGTTGGATCTAGTGGATGTGTGACTCCAGGATCATCTTTGAGTGTTTATTTGCCTCTTGATTTTCCTCTCTTTCCCCTCCAAGTGTGAAAAGATCGGCCTTCACGGGTTTGCCCCGTATCAACGAAGGCCATCGCCAAGCCCACGACCACGTCACGAAGACTGCCTTATTAGGTGAATACCACCTTTAGTCAGGATAGGTCTGGTTCCTGTCCCCCTTCGAATTGCCGCCACGTGGCCACCCTTTCCCACCGATATTTTAGGGGAAGAGGACCAAGGCACTACAAAGAGGGAAGTCCACGTCCATGTAAGAGGCTTGAGTCATTCTCTCCCCAACCACCGTGTACCGGAGCTTCAACTCCTCCTTTTCCAAGGCAACCAAACCATAAGCAGGAGTAGGGTTTTACACCGCAAGGTGGCCTAGACCAGGTAACTCGTGTGTCTCCGTCGTTTCCGGTGAGGTAGAGCAAACTCATCGTCGACCTTGTTGTGTTTGTTGTCGTGTCACAGCTTGCAGGCCAAGCCCCCCAGTGTTTGGACCTTGTTCTTGGAGAAGTTCCTGGACGCAGATCCCAGACTCCGACATTTGGCAAGCCAAGTAGGGGGACTTGCCGTCTTCGCGCCTTCGACCTTGACGTCACCTAAGGAATGGATGACGACGCCACTCGCCGGGCGCGTGCCGCGTGCCGGGCCATCTTGGCCAGGCTCCATGCGGTGCCTCTAGCCCGAGGAGCCCTGGGGCGACGCCTTTGCGCCGCCATTGGACCGGCGGAGGAGCAGGCAGCCTTCTCCATCCTCCCGGCATCACCCAAGCAGGCGTTTGGCCACTCCGTTGTCGCTCCCTTGCCACCGTGCGCCGGGCGTCTCGGGTGCTCCGCCGACTTGCGCGGCATGGCCGTGCTTTGCCGTGGCGGCCTCACGACTCCCCCCAGGAGTGTTGCCGCCGGTGGGGGCTCCAGGGAGCCCCGCCGTGTAGCCTGCATCCTCGACGGGACCCAGGCCCTTCCATTGGGCTGCCACCTCAAGCGTTCCTCGCGTGGGGCGAACACAGTCCTGCCGGCACCTGAGCCTACAGGCCGCCCCCGGTGTTCCAAGACCCCTGACGTTTTTGACGCCAGCGACCATCCCAAGTCTACCAGGGCAATAGGTGTTGTCCCTGTACTATGCACTCCCACCATCAGCGGTGTGGCCGTTGCCATGACGCTCATCGACGGTGGCGCGGGCCTCAACTTGCTCTCGGTGGAGACTTTCGAGATGCTCCTGGTGCCCCACGAGCGCCTATGTCCCACCAGGACCTTTGTGGGCTTCACCAGCGGCGCCGCTCTGCCCCTGGGGTAGGTGTGCATCCTAGTCACTTTCGGCACCCGCGAGAATTACCGAACGGAGTTCGTCGTCTATGATGTGGCCCCCATCGGCTTGCCCTACAGCGCCATCTTGGGATACCCAGCACTCTCCAAGTTCATGGTTGCGGTTCATCACGCCTACGGCCTCGTCAAGATGCCCGGATACAGTGGCACCCTCACCGTCCGCTATGACGAGAAGGCCGTGACGCGCGCCCTCATGCATGGCTACAAGGCGGCTGCCACCATATCCCCTGGCGGGGAGGACGCCCCCGAGCCTGATGAGCCGGCGCCAGCAGAAAAGAAGCTCATGTTCTCTCAAGAGCGGACCAAGACCAAGAAAGTATTGCTGGACGGCCTCGGACATGCCCGGTGTGGCGCGGGAAGTCATCGAGCGTCACTTGGCGGTGTGTCCCAACACGCGCCCTGTCAGGCAGAAGTTGCGGCGCTAGGCAACAGAGAAGTAGGACTTCGTTGTTCAAGAGGTCGAGAAGCTCCTGAACGCCGGCGTCATCTGCGAGGTAATCCACCCAGAGTGGGTTGCCAACCCCGTGGTCATCACCAAGCCGCACGGCGACAAGCGCATGTGCGTCGACTTCACCAACCTCAACAAGGCCTGCCCCAAGGACCACTTTCTGCTGCCGCGGATCGGCTAGATCGTGGACATCACCACGGGAGGCGACTTGCTCTGCTTCCTGGTCGCCTTCTTAGGCTACCATCAGATAAAAATGGCAAAGGAGGATGAGGAGAATACTGTCTTCATCACCCCTTGTTGAGTGTTCTGCTACGTGTGCATGCCTTTCGACGTGAAGAGCGCGGGTGCCACCTTCCAGAGGCTAATGTGTATCTGACTAGGGAGCCAGATGGGGAGGAATGCGGAGGCATACGTAGACGACATCGTCATCAAAACGTGTGAGGCGTGCACCCTCATCGAGGACCTGGAATAAACATTCGCTAACCTCCGCAAGGTCAACCTTAAGCTCAACCCCGCCAAGTCTGTCATCGGTGTTCCCTCTGGCAAGCTCCTGGATTTCTTGGTCTCCCATCGCGGCATCGAGGCCAGCCCTCAGAAGATCAAGGCCATCGAACAGATGCGGCAACCTCACAACCTCAAGGAGATGCAGCGCCTCGTGGGGTGCATAGCCTCGCTCGGTTGCTTCATTTCCAAGTTCGATGAGCGGGCTCTCCCCTTTTTCAAGTTCATGAAGAGGACTGTCCCCTTTAAGTGGACCCCCGAGGCCGACCCTGCCTTCGAGGTTCTCAAAAGGTACCTCACGAACCCTCCTGTCATGGTCGCCCCGTGCCCCCGCGTGCGCCTGCTACTGTACCTGACAGCCACTCCCTAGACGGCCAGCGCGGCCCATGTGGTGGAGCAGGAGCAGCAGGCATGTGCCAGGAAGAAGCCCGTTGAGTCCGCGCCTGCGGACGCCACCCCTGCTGAGCCAACATGCGAGCCCCCCAAGGCCCTGCTGGCGCCCTCCAAAGGCGCCCCTCCGGAGGCCCCGGTCCAACCTCAGGAGGCCGCGGGGGTCCCACCTCTGGGGGCCCCGTGGAGCCGCCGCCAGGGCCCCTTGATGAGCACGACTCGAATACCACGGTCACGCGCCTCGTCGAGCACCCAATCTACTTCGTCAGTACGGTGCCGCGAGATGCGCGCAAATGGTACCCCATGCAGCAGAAGCTCCTCTTGGCGCTCCTCATGGCCTCCAGGAAGTTGCGCCACTATTTCCAGGGGCACCCAGTTAGAGTGATCTCCTCCTACCCGTTGGAGCAGGTCCTGCGAAGCCGGAATGCCACCGGCTGCGTGGCCAAGTGGAACATCGAGCTCCAGCCTTTCGAGCTAGAATTCCTCACCACCAGGACCATCAAGGGTATGGCCTTGGCGGATTTCATGGCGGAATGGATGGACCCCCACCAGGACGAGCCCCGCGAGGGGTCGCCCTCACCCGGGGAGGCCGTCTCCAGGGACTGGAGCATGCACTTTGACGGGGCCTTCGCGCACTAGGGCGCGGGGGCTGGCGTGTTCCTCACTACGCCCACATGTGATAAGCTTTACTACGTAGTACTACTCTGTTTCAGGTGCACCAACAAGGTCTCCAACAACATCACCAAATACAAGGGGCTCATCGTTGGGCTCAATGCTGCCATCGCGCTTGGAGTCAGGCGCATCGTCATCAAGGGAGACTCGCAACTCCTCGTCAACTTCTCCAACAAGAAGTACAAGCCGAAGGATGTGCACATGGAGGCTTATCTGGAGGAGGTGCGCAAGCTCAAGAAGCGCTTCATGGGCATGGAGCTCCAGCACATCCCTCGCGAAGACAACAGCAAGGCGGATGAGATCGCCAAGCGCGGTTCTCACCGCGAGCCCTAGAGCCCCGGCGTCTTCGAGGAGCGTCTCCTGAGCCCACGACAGCCCCGCGGAGCCTCATGAGGAGGTCCCTCCAGCACCGCCCATTGGCGCACCAGACTGCGATCCACCCTCAGGCGCCCGCCTGCTGCTGGCACTCGAGACGTAGCCCTCCTGAGAGCTGGACTGTGGAGATCTGGGCTTACCTGGAAGGTGGCGCCCTCCCAGAGATCGACCCAGAAGCAGAGCAGGTGGTCCGTCAGGCTGCCTTATACCACTTAAAGGAGGCGACCTGTACCCACATTGCCCGAACAGGGTCGCGCTGCAGTGCATCTCCAAGGAGCAAGGGCACGAGCTGCTTGCCGACATCAACGGAGGCGACTGCGGCCACCACTCGTCCTCGTGCACCCTCGTAGGGAAAACATTCCGCAGCGGCTTCTACTGGCCCATAGTGCTCGAGGATGCTGCAGAGCTGGTGCAGGCATGCAAGGCTTGCCAGTTCCACGCTAAGCAAATTCATCAACCAGCGCAAGGGCTCCATACCATTTCCCTCTCGTGGTCCTTCGTGGTTTGGCGGCTGGACATTCTCGGACCCTTCCCTCGCGTGGCCGAGGGCTATCGCTTTCTTTATGTCTCCATCGACAAGTTCACCAAGTGGGCGGAAGTGCAGCTTGTCCGGACCGTACCGGCGGGCTCAGCGGTTAAGTTCATCAAGAGCTTGGTGTGCAGTTTCGGCGTCCCCAACCACATCATCACGGACAATGGCTCGCAGTGCACCAGCGGCCTCTTCAAGGCGTATTGAGCCTCTATCGACACAGAGATCTGCTTCGCCTTCGTGGAACAACCTCGAAGCAACGACCAGGCTGAGCGGGCCAACCCTGAGGTCCTCAAGGGCCTCAAGACGAGGAGCTTCAAGAAGTAGCTCACGGCCTGCGGCAAGGGCTGGCTGGTAGAGCTCCCGTCGGTGCTATGGTCCATCAGCACCACGGCAACCAAACATACCGGCGAGACACCTTTGTTCCATGTCTACGAGACGAAAGCGGTCCTCCCAACCAAGGTCAAGCATCGGTCCCCATGGGTTTTGGCCTTCGACGAATCTCGTCAGGATGGCCTGCAGGAGGACGACCTGCTCTTCCTCGAAGAGGCCCGTCGCCAGGCTCCTCTATGCGCTGCAAGGTACCAGTAGGCATTGTGTCGCTAGTACAGCTGCAACATACGCGCTCACACCCTAGAGGTGGGCGACCTAGTACTACGCAGAATCCTCTCCAAAGAGGGACTCCACAAACTCGCACCCATGTGGGAGGGCCCTTTCAGGGTCACGCACATCTCAAGGCCTGGCGCGGCACGATTCGAAATGGCGGAGGGTATTCTTATGCAAAACACATGGAACATCCAACATCTCCGCAAGTTCTATCCGTGACGCCATGGATACGAGCAAGATGGAGCTGTATACGCTCTGACGCTCTCTCTACCCACGCTGCCTTCGGCACCTGAGAGTACCTTCCCACTCTCGTGGAAGCCCCATGCTCATCACTGGTGGATCCTCCTACCCACTATCTTGGGAGCCCCATGTTCTTCGCTGGCGGAAACCTCTTGCTCGTACATGGCAGACCTTTTGACATGAGGGTGCTTTTCAGCTGCATCAACCTCAGGCTGACCCATGTCCGTCATGGCAGCGTGTCTGTCATCCTTTGAGGGGCGCCTCCCGGCCATAGCCTCAAGCTGACCCATGTCCTGCACGGCAACCTCTTTCTTTTTGATGTGTAATGAACCTACTTCATGCATCAGTAAAGCTCATTCCCTTCAGAATTTCCATGTGATTGCAGCTGAGTATACATCTCCCCCGTGTCTGCCACACGAGCGGGGGCTGAGCACGATGTCTGTGCTTAGGTCAGTCCATGCACCACTACAAAACCCAAGCGACTGAGTTGTGGCTCGTGGGCCTGCTCCCGTGTACGTCACCTCACCAGGTCCTTTCTGCTCGTGTCTCCTCGTGTGACACCCACAGGCGACCTCGCGATCGCGCCCCGCTGAGCCCCCCCCCCCAGCAAAACTTGGCAGTTTCCCTGATGCAGGATATCAAAAGACTTGGGAGCCCGCCTTCGGGAGGCCTTGCGAGCGACGTCTCGCGGACGAAGGGCTTCGCGAGGGAGCGCGCCTCACGAGCCCCCCCCCCCCCCCCCGCGGAGGACCCACTCCAAGATACATGCCTCGAATCATCTAAGTCTAGAGCATCCCTCTCGTTCTCCCCTCACGTTCTCCCCTCTTGTTTTTCTCCCTCTCAAAGCTTCCCGATTTCCCTCGCGCAAGCTGCCTGTGCGTCAAGGGGGGACCCTAAGCATCGCGCCTCGGGAGTTCCTACCAACCCCAAGAGCCCTACATCCTCTGGCCCTGTTGGTCGTACGCTCCAGGTATACCAGCAGCGACTGTAGTCCGCCTTGGGGGTTGGGCCCGGCGACGAAGGGTGCAAGGACAATGCAAAGGAGAGGGAAGGGCCTCGAGAGATAAAACGGAAGCACACGAAAGTAGCGAGCGCTTAAAGCATGGCAGTTCCATAGAGAATGTTTTTACGCCCCACAGGTCTACATCGCTTGTGCAGTGCCAAAAGGGGAAGGATCATCGTCCGCCGCAGGCGCCACCAGCGCCTAGTCAAAATCTTCGTCTTCACTCTTGACGCTCCGTAGGCTCCCATCGCTGTCGCTCCCGCCAGACGAGTCGGAGTCGCCTCCGCTTTCGCTCTCCAGGCAGCATTCCACGCGGCCACCGGCGACCCCGAAGAACTTCACAAAGAGGGTTGCATCTCCATTGAACCTAAAGTGCAGAACTTGCCCGCGCTTCAGGTCGTGGGAGCAGGCAAACGGTTTCCACCCCCGGACCAGAAACATGAACCCTGGGGAGAAAACTTCACCATGACCCAGGAGGGGCCGTTCCAGCAGCCGTTCACCTGCAGCCACAGGCCCCAGGGCCCGCGGTCCGCGAGCGCCCTTGCAAAGGAGTCCGGGAGCCAGAGCCAGCTGCAGGGCCAATGGTGGAGCCCCACGAAGAACTCGTGGGCGACCTCGATGCATGGGTGTCCATCGTGGGGGCATTGTCCAGGGGAGAGGGGCAGCGCGCCACATGGTGCCCCCCCCCCCCCGCGGCAGCGAGCCCGGGTCACCTGCGCCCCACGCCGGATGGGACTGGCCTCCGGCATGGTGGCCAGGGCCAACGCCAGGCCTCCAAAAGGAGTCCTCGCCGTCGTGGCTGGGGCGCGGCCCCGGCCCCTGCGTCTCGCCGGTGCTGACTTCGACGGCTTCGCTCCCTCCACCATTCCCTTGCCTTTCTCGTCGGGCGAGTGTTTCCTTTTGGGAGCCATGGCCGCGGCGGCTAACGCTGGAGATGGGCAGGGCAGAGGGGTGAGAGTCTGAGGAGTCGGTTCCGGGCAGGAAGGGCAATGGAGCCCCAGCACCTCGTACGGTTTGGCTTTATGGCCGAGGCGGCAGTTACTAAGGCGTCGCAAGGAGTGGAGGCGTCGCGCCCGCAGGAGCCGCCACGCATCGCCCCTGGGCCCGTCAGCTCGATGGGCCCCGTGCCGCTTCCTCCCAAACGGATGGAACGTGCATGCCACGGGCCTGAGGGCTATTGTCGGCCCTGTGAGAACCAGGGTACCACGGCCTGTCTGCTTCCGGGCGAGGAGGCGATAGGCGGGTCGGCCCACGAAGGATGGTTCGGTGCCAGCCGCCCCGGAGATACTGCCTCGCGAGGCCCCCCGCCTCGAGGCTACGCCTAGCCTATTCCACCAAGTACCTGATCGCCTTGCGAGGCCCCTCATGGAGGGCCACGCTGCAAGGACTGGCGCGTGACGCCAGCCGTGGGACCCTGCTATCGGCACATGGGTCGCGTACCCATGTTGGTTAGGGTGACAGAGGTCGTGCTAGCAGGCGCGACTGGGCGCAGTTTCCTTTCTGGTGATTAAGGGGCGTCCGCTGCCCCCCCCCCCCCCCGCGCCTCCCACAAAGCAAGTTCCCCAAAGGTTTCCATTTTGGTGAAAGAGGATCAGGACGGATCGGTGCTGCATGACGAAGGTCATCGCCGAGCCCACAACCATGTCATGAAGACTGTTTATTAGGTGAAGACCACCTTTAGTCAGGATAGGTCTGGTTCCTGTCCCCCTTCGAATTGCTGCCCTGTGGCCAGCCTTTCCCGCCGATATTTTGGGGAAAGAGGACCAAGGCCCTACAAAGGGGGAAGGGCCACGCCCATGTAAGGGGATCGAGTCATCCTCTCCCCCAACCACCGTGTACCGGAGCTTCAAGCTCCTCCTTTTCCAAGGCAACCAAACCATAAGCAGGAGTAGGATTTTACACCACACAGTTGCCTGAACCTAGGTAACTCGTCTGTCTCCGTCGTTTCTGGTGAGGTAGAGAGAACTCGCCGTCAACCTTGTTGTATTTGTTGTCGTGTTGCAGGTTGCAAACCATGCCCCCAGTGTTCAGACCTTGTTCTTGGACAAGTTCTTGGACGCAGATCCCAGACTCCGACAGTTTGCCACCACAGCTTGCGGTTAGTTTGTGATGGATGAGTTGGAGCACCCGTGCAAGGTTATATCTTTCAGAAAGTCGTGCCCGTGGTTATGTGGCAACTTGGAAATTGTTTAACACCCGGTTATAGCAAACTTGAAGTAAACTCAATTAAAATACATCAACCGTGTGCATAACCATGGGGTTATCTTTGACTCGTAAGTAGGTGTTCAGGATCACTACTTGATCATAACCAGTACTCGCCCAACATGCGTAGATTCTCATCTTAATCTTGTACTCGTAAGTTAGCCACTAAAATATATGCTTAGTGGTGTTGCAAGCTCACCACTTAACCATACGTCACATATAAGCTTAGATAGTCTCGGTACCCTGGGTGACGAGATTGATGAGTCCCTGTGGCTCACAGATTACTACAACACAACAGGTACAAGTACAAATGAGATCGATCCAGAGGATGCTTCCAGGCTCAAGTGGGAATATGATGAGGAGCGTGGGCACATGTATGTCACCTATCCATACGAGTAGGAGGGATACTTGGTCGGCAGCCTAGGATAGCGAGATAGATGTCATCGTCTTTTTCCGTTTGATTTCGTCCGTAGATGGACTCTGCTCTTCTGGATGTTTGTATGGATGAATGTATTGAATAATGTACTTGTAGCTTGTGGCGAGTGTAAGCCAATCAATATACTCACCTCTTCTATTTACGTGTATTTGTGATGATATCTATACTTGCGAAATGATGAGATGCGCTTATATCCCTATCAACGCTTTAGGCTCGGATAAGGATAGTACCGCATCTTGGGCGTTACATTATTACAACTTACGAGCCGGCGGAAGGACTACCGTGACCTACGAGATGGAAAAAGACTTGGAATCTAAGAGTGGGCAATCCTTTGCGACAATTTCCAGGTTATACGTGCACAAACAGATATTGTTCGAAACAGGTGGTGCTGATGAATCTAACAAATGCGTAGGAAATAAAAATAAAATCCCTAGCACCGGCGGAATTGTTAAAGTAACATGCTTATAAGTTATGTGAACAACTATGATATGTCTCAAATGTATATACTTTTCCAAACACGTTTGCTCTGGTTTTGGACTATAATTTGCATGGTTTGAATGAAACTAACCCGGACTGACGTTGTTTTCAGCACAACTACCTTGGTGTTATTTTTATGAAGAAATGAAAGTTCCTGGAATTGGACGAAACTTTTTGTGAATTATGTTTGGAATATATAATAAATTATGGAGCGAAGAACCGACGGAGGGGACTGCCTATGAGCCACAAGGCAACAGGGCGCGCCCTGTTAGCTTGTGGGGCACACGTGGCTCCCTCGACCCTAATTCCACTCCTATAAATTCACATCTTCGGAGAAAAAATTAGAGAGAAGATTTCATCATGTTTTACGACACGAAGTCGCCGCCACCTCCTATTCTTCCTCGGGAGGGCTGATCTGAAGTCCGTTTAGGGCTCCGGAGAGGGGGATTCGTCGCCGCAGTCATCACCAACCCTTCTTCATTAAAACTGCCATGATGCTCACCACAGGGAGTGAGTAATTCCTTTGTAGGCTTGATGGGCGGTGATGGGATTGGATGAGATTGATCATGTAATCAAGTTAATTTTATAGGGCTTGATCCCTAGTATCGACTATGTTCTGAGATTGATGTTGCTATGATATGCTATGCTTAATGCTTGTCACTAGGGCCCGAGTGCCATAATTTCAGACCTGGACCTATTATGTTTCATGAATATAAGAGTGATTTGGATCTGATCTTACAAGTTGTATGCACCTATTACGTGTCATGATCTGCATACCCCAAGGTGACAATAATTGGGATTCTTTCCAGTGATTGCCGTAGTTTGAGGAGTTCATGTATTCACCATGTGTTAATGCTTTGTTCCGGTTCTCTATTAAAAGGAGGCCTTAATATCCCTTAGTTTCCATTAGGACCCCGCTTCCACGGGAGGGTAGGACAAAATATGTCATACAAGTTCTTATCGCAAGCACGTATGACTATATACGGAATACATGCCTACATTACATTGTTGAATTGGGGCTAGTTCGGTGTCGCCCTAGTGTGTAACTGTTACATGACATCTAAATCATTATCCATCACCGATCCAGGTGCCTACGCTTTACATATACTAAATCTTGCTAAGTTACTACTTCTGCTGCTACTGTCACAACTGCTACAAAATTAGTGTTGTCATTATTACTGTTACTGTTACTATTATTACTTGTCGTGCTACTAAAACTTTGTTGTAGAGAAATATCCCAGGTGTGGTTGAATTGATAACTCAACTACTAAGGCTAATAAATATTCTTTGGCTCCCCTTATGTCGAATAAATAAATCAGGGTGAAATACTACCCGTGAAGACTATTGTGATCCCCTATACTTGTGGGTTATCAAGACATTTTTCTAGCGCCGTTGCCGGGGAGCATAGCTATATTTATTGTGTTAACTTGAGGATATCCAATTGCTACTATGACGAATCTGAAAGACACCCGAACCAAGATTGTCCCCTCTCGTACAAGAGCGGGTAAGGAACTGCCATCTAGCTCTGTTTTTGATTCAACTACTGTTTTGAATCAGCTTATAACACCACCACCTGTTGCTCGTTCTGATATGTCGCATGAGCTTGATGATGCTACTTCTGAAATTAATGATGATACTACTGCTACACTTGTTGAAACTGAAACTGTGCCACTGAATGAATTACTTGATGCTCATATTGCTAAAGCTAGAGAACTCTAAAATGCTAAAACTGATGACGATTTTGAGTCACGTATTACACCTCACTCTTGTAATAGATATGAATTGCCTGATGTATTTGAGGGTTATGTTATGGATGGAGAGGTAGCTAGGGACTTTCTTGCTTGTAATGATATAGATGATTTGAAGAAACTACTATGCAAACTGAGGGAAAAATCTATGATGGAGAAAATGAAACATGATTCTAAATTTGCTACTTCTCCTATATTTATTACTAATAAGGATTATGAGTTCTCAGTAGACACTGAGTTAATCCCTATAGTAGAATTTGATCTTTCCATGGTTATGAAACTGAAACTGTTGTTGGACATCTCACTAAAACTGAATGATATTGTCGCTTTGTTTACTAATGAGGAAAAGATGCGCTACTATTATATCCTTAAGCTTTTTCCTTTCTCGCTAAAAGGTGAGGCTAAGGAATGATTCCTCACTCTTGCTCTTGGTTGTGTGCTTAGCCCCCAGGATATGATATTTACTTTTCTGAAAAATATTTTACTGCTCATTAGAAACAAGATACTTTATAGGAAATATTACTTTGTGCAAGGCAAAGAAGAGAGTCTCCCTCAAGCTTGGGGGAGGCTCCTCCAGTTATTAAGAGCTCTACCTAATCATCCTCTCAAGAAGAATGAAATACTTGATATCTTTCATAATAGACTAACCGATGCTTCTAGGGACTACCTAGATAGTTATGCTAGTTGTGTTTTCAGGGAAAGAATTGTTGGGCAAGCTGAAGAATTATTGAATAATATATTGAAAAATGCTGATAATTGGACACTCCTTGAGCCACCGCCCAAACCTATTCAAAATAAGAGAGGTATCATATTCCTCAGCCCTGAAGATATGCAAGAAGCCAAAAGAACAATCTAGGAAAATGGTATTAAATTTGAAGATGTCAAGAATTTACCCCCTATCAAAGAATATATGGACTTGACACCCCGACACAAGTAGTAGAGGTAAAATATCTCCGTGCCTTTAATGAAAGTGATATACCTTATACTAGGACTCGTAGTCAATGCATGCTTGAATTTGATAATTACATTGTCAAGCAAGGACGTTTCAATAACTATGTTAAAGATCAATTAAGACGTAATGCCGTGATGGTAGATCTATTGAGTGACTTGATGTTTAGAATTGCTAATGATGTTAAGGGTCTAGGTAAACATGCTTCTATGGTTTATACTCAACTAGACCAAGTTGCTAAGTCACAAAATGATTTGCTTGCCGAATTAAATGTGAACATGAATGATCATGTTGTGAGAGTAATGACTAGAGGGGGAAGAATGACTCAGGAACCTCTTTATCCTGAAGGTCGTCATAAAAGAATTAAACATGATTCTCAAAGAACTAATCATAATGCACCAAGTACATCTAGGAAGAAGAAGAAAAAGAAAAATGATAGGACTTTACATGCTTCTAGTGAACCTGTTATAGAAAAGCCTGCTGAAAAACATAATGATGTTTCTATTTCTGACGCTGAGACACAATCTGGCAGTGAACATACACCTAGTGATAATGAGAATAACAATAATAATGATTATGTTCACGTAGAGGCTCAGCCAGATAATAATAAAGAAATGATAATGATGTGGAAATAGACCCTGCTGAAGATCTTGATAACCCACATCCGAAAAGTAAATGTGATGAGAAGAAATACTTTGTTGCTATAAAACATGGTAAGGAAAGAGAGCCATAGGTTCAAAAACCCATGCCATTCCCTCGTAAGCCTTCTAAGAGTAAGGACGATGAGGATTTTGAATGCTTTGGTAAATGATTAGACCTGTCCTTTTGCGCACTCGCTTGACTGATATTTTGAAATGCCTCCTTATGCTAAGTATATGAAGGATATTATTACCAACAAAATAAAAATACCTGAAACTGAAATTGCTACTATGCTGCTAATTCTTCTTTTGATGGTGGAGTGCCTAAGAAGTTGGGAGATCCGGGTATACCCACAATACCTTGCTCCATTAAACGAAGTTATGTTAAAGCTGATTTATGTTAGGAGTCTGTGTTAGTGTTATGCCTTTCTCTCTATATAAAAGACTTGATTGGAATAAACTTACACCTCCTGAGATATCTTTGCAAATGGCTAATAAATCTACTCCTATACCTATTGGAATTTGTGAGGATGTTCCTGTTGTGGTTGCAAATGTTACTATCTTAACAGTCTTAGTTATTCTTGAGATGCCCGAGGACGACAACATGTCGATTATCCTTGGTAGAACTTTTTAAATACTGCAGGGGCTGTTATTGATTGCAACAAAATCAAGGTCACTTTTCACGTCAAAGTCAAACAACATACTGTGCATTTTCCGAAGAAGCAAACTTTGGTTAATAATATTAATGTCATTGAGCCAAGTGCCACAATCATTGTTGGAAGTATTTCTCTTCCTACTACCAAGAAGAAATATTATATTCTTATTGTTGGGGATATGCAAATCCCCATTGAGGTAACCTCGTGTTATACAAAAATTCTTTGGTTTCATGTCAATCGGAAATGGTTATTAATAAGACTTGATCAACCTTATTAATTGATCCTTTTTGGAAGACATGGGGTTGATGAATTTAGTAAGCACAACTTTCTGTATCATAAGTTTACCCTCTGTTATTTTTAGTTAAATAAAATAAAATGACATGACTATCCTCTTTTCGTATTTTCCTGTGCAATAAAAATGACCCAAAAATAAAAAGTCTCAGATTGCCACACAATTTTAACATGATTTTTTCTGGATTATTTATGAATTTTTGGTGTTGAAAACACATCAGGGAGGAGCACCTATGGGTCACAAGCCAACAGGGCGCGCCCTGATAGCTTGTGGAGCCCACATGCCCCCTTGCCTTATCTCTTCAGCCCATATCATCCCCTACCTCTAGCAAAAATTCATTCTCTCTCTCTCTCTCTCTCTCTCTCTCTCTCTCGTGCTCCTGCTTCCAAAACTGAAATTCTCGGTCTCTTTGCTCGAAACTCCGTTTCTGAAACTGTTTTAAGGAATTGCTCCTTGGTATGTGACTCTCCCATTCCTCCAATTAGTTTTTGCTTTAGTGGTTTATATTTTGCATATTTTGCTGCACTTGGTTCTACTAAAAATGAGCTTGCATGTTGAATTCTTTGAGTTCCAAGTAGTATGAATGCTTGATATGGCCTCTAGGTACCTATATGAGTAGTTGCTACCAATCTTGCGAAGTTTTATTGGCATAATTCCATGCCCCAAAATTTTCAAAAATTTGTGCTTAGGGAAATGAATTTCCTAAGGAGGGGTTCTTCAAGCCGGAGCCCCAAGGGATTTGTTGGGAGAACTCAGGACCGAGACATCAACATCTTTCGCAACACGGAGGTTTGGCCCTGTGAATGGCCACATGAACCCTTCATGAACAAAGGGGTTTCTATCAAGAGTTTATGAAATTCATTGCAAATGCCGGGCTGACCAACTTCCATGCAGATGAGTGTGACCAATACTATCTCCTTACAAATTCCTTTGTGAAAAAATTCCATTTTGCAAATACGCCCGGTGCTCCCATTGTACGCTTCGATTTATATGCATCACGTTATGAAATACCACTTGCTGAATTTTGTGAAATATGCTTGCTTCCCTATGACGCGGGAATGCGTGATCCTAAACTAGAGGAGTTCGAGGATTTCCTCCTCACCTTAACTGTGGGAGAAGCTAAGGGCGTATCAAATGCTAGAGCCACCAGTTTACATTTTCCGTCTGTGCATTACTTCGCTCTATTTGTAGGGAAATGTTTAACTGCCATGACTCAGGGTGGTGGTCTTAGTGCCCCCACCCTCGCTATTCTGTGTCGCGCACTATATGGTGATAACACTTACAACTTAGTAGCTATTGTCGCGCGTCGCTTGCATCTTAACCAAACCAAGGGCAAGGTTCATTGTGGCATTTCTGCCACCCGCTTAGCAAAATGTTTTAATGTCTCCATACGCCCCACTGATTACTTATTGCCTAAGGTTTATCTTGATCACCATTCCATGCTAGATCACCAGTTCATTGATGAACCTCAGCCCCCACAGCACATTCGTTATAACTTAGTATATAGCGAGGAGACTCGCTATGTTATTTCATTGCTTGCACCTTCTTTGTTTAACTATCATGCCAGGAATGGATACACCATCATGCCACCAGACATAATTGCTTACCGGAATGAGTTGGCTGAGGTGGAGGCCGCAGCTCAGGCATGGGACGCTCAAGTACCTCAGCCCAACTACTTTCCTTCGAGACCAGATGGCTACTACAGATGGTGATCACCAAGCTAGGCAAACGCCTAAGCTTGGGGCAGTACGTATTTCTCACCGACATTACATTCATGTTCACACACTTCATATAAATTGTCGGTGTTCATCTTTTTTCATTGTATATCCATGTTAGCTTTATTTTTCCGCCTTCTTCTTGTGTGTTTGAAAAACATTGAATATCCAAAATATTTCTCAGTTCTTTTCGGTTTTTCTTTCCTGTTTAATTAGTTGTAGTATTAAAAGAAAACCCAAAAAGATTTTCTTTGCATGTTGGGAGCTTTCCCATGTAAATAATTTTTCTCACTCTTGTTTTTCCTTTGTTTGTTTTGCTTTCTTGAGAAAAACAAACACTCCAAAAAGATTTCAATGTCTTTCTCTGAATTTCTTTTGTTTTATTGTGTCATTCAAAGGAGAATACAACGATGAAAACGTTGAGTGGCTCTCATATGCATTATTGTTAATCTAACAGAGAGCCAATATTACCTCGTCTTCTCCTTTGTATAAAAATTGCCTTGCAGATTCCAGCTTAGTCCACGGCACTCTTGCACTATTATTATTATCACATCATTCGATCATGCAAGTGAAAGGCAATAATGACGATATTTGATGAAGTGATCGTGGTAAAGGAAGCTGCTATGAACCCTTCTTGTTTTTCGTTTTTGTAAATATGTTTAGCTCGTTCGATCTCGATTCAGTATATCATGAGTGAACATGTTTATGATGATAGTTAGAGATTATAGTTTCTCATGCCATGCTTAAATAGCTAGGAGTGGATAATGATTTATCTTATGTCTCAACATGCATTGAAATGGTTATGATGCAGTATGGTAGTATGGTATTTCCGTCTGAGTAATTAGAGCGGCTTGACTTGGCCCATATGCAAACATGTAGTTGATTCAAAACCAATGCAGCCTTCATGATGTTTAAATTCAGAGTCTTCATATCCTACTCATGCTATCTTCAATGTTAATTATTCGCAATGCATAATTATGACCGTTTTCGCTCTATAGCTGGTCGCTTCTCAATCTATTGCTAGACTTCACCTGTACTAAGCAGGAACACTGCTTGTGCATCCAAAATTCTTAAACCAAGTTGTTCCACATGAGTCACAATACCTACCTATACATGGTATTACCCTGTCGTTCCAAGTAAATTTGCATGTGCACCTCTAATATTCAAATAAACATTTGTTTTGTGCGCTCGTACCGCTCATGGAGCGACGGGGCGGTCAGTATCTTCATGCTAAGTGGTTATTCTCAAGTTGGGTGTTTATTCGCCTGTCATTGCAAGAGAGAAGATGGTAAAAAGGATGCCCAGTCCTGCAAAATCAACAATAATTAAAAAAAACTCCAGGGACAGTTGAAATGTTGGAGGGCATCCATGGATTCGGTCAGCCATGGCTTGTTTATGTATGGTGGATGGGAGCAAACTTTACAATTCCGTTTGGGAACCGCCAATAATGTGTTTAGCATGGAAGATATTGAAATCATTTGTCGTGACGTTGACAGGAAAAGTGCACCACACAAAAATTATAATTTCAATCATGTTTTAAACCTTGAGCTCTGACACCTCTACAAATCAATGCTTCCCTCTGCGAAGGGCCTGTCTATTTACTTTTATGTTATTCTTGAGTCATCATCCTCTTACTAAAAGCACCAGACCGGAGAGCACTATTGTCATTCTGATGCATTGAGTCTAGTTAATTTTGGATGTGAGCATGACTGGATATTTTCTACCATGAATTATAATGTTTAGTCACTGCTTGAACCTCAGAGGTGCTCTGTATTTATGTTTTGCGGTCTCAGAAAAAGGACTAGTGAAATACCATGTCATCATATTATATCATGATATTTTGACAAATTCTTGGCATGCGAGATATCTTATTATTGCTCGCTAGTTGGTTATGTATTGCCATGACTGAATATGAGAATTAATGGTTATCATGGATATGGTTATTTATGATTTACGCTGAAAACCTGAACACTAGTTAAGCATGTGTATAACAACGAGAACAAAAGAGTTTCTAAAAGTTTTTTTTATCACTTTCTGTTTACCAACTGAATTGCTTGAGGACAAGCAATGAGTTAAGCTTGGGGGAGTTGATACATCTCAAACGTATCTACTTTTCCAAACACTTTTGCTATGGTTTTGGACTCTAATTTGCATGATTTGAATGAAACTAACCCGGACTGACTCTATTTTCAGCAGAACTACCTTGGTGTTATTTTTGTGAAGAAATAAAAGTTCCTGGAATTGGATGAAACTTTTTGTGAATTATTTGTGGAATATATAATGAATTATGGAGCGAAGAACCACCGGAAGGGGGCTGCCTATCAGCCACAAGGCAACACGGCGCGCCCACCCCCCTGGGCACGCTTATGGGGCCAACATGGCTCCCCTGATCCTAATTCCACTCCTATAAATTCACATCTTCGGAGAAAAATCAGAGAGAAGATTTCATCGCGTTTTACCAGACGGAGCCGCCGTCACCTCTTGTTCTTCCTTGGGAGGGCTGATCTGGAGTTCGTTTGGGGCTCCGGAGAGGGGGATTCATCGTCGTCGTCATCACCAACCCTTGTTCATCAACACCGCCCTAATGCTCACCACTGGGAGTGAGTAATTCCTATGTAGGCTTGATGGACAGTGATGGGATTTGATGAGATTGATCATGTAATCGAGTTAATTTGATAGGGCTTGATCCCTAGTATCCACTATGTTCTGAGATTGATGTTGCTATGACTATGATATGCTTAATGCTTGTCACTAGGGCCCGAGTGCCATGATTTCAGATTTGAACCAATTATGTTTCATGAATTTAAAAGTTATTTGGATCCGATCTTGCAACTTGTACATGTCATGATCCGCAAACCCCAAGGTGACAATAATTGGGATTCTTTCCAGTGATTGTCGTAGTTTGAGGAGTTCATGTATTCACCATGTGTCAATGCTTTGTTCTGGTTCTCTATTAAAAGGAGGCCTCAATATCCCTTAGTTTCCATTAGGACCCCGCTGCCACGAGAGGGTAGGACAAAAGATGTCATACAATTTCTGATCGCAAGCACGTACGACTATATACGTAATCCATGCCTACATTACATTGATGAATTGGAGCTAGGTCTGTGCCGCCCTAGTGTGCAACTGTTACATGATTGATGTCATCTAAATCATTATCCATCACCGATCCACGTGCCAAGGCTTTACATATATTGAACCCTCCTAAGTTACTACTGTTGTTGCTGCTGTCACAATTGCTACTAAATTACTGCTCTCACTATAACTGTTACTGTTACTATTATTACTTGTTGTGCTACTAAAACTTTGATGCAGAGAGATATCCCAGGTGTGGTTGAATTGACAACTCAACTGCTAAGGCTGATAAATATTCTTTGGCTCCCCTTGTGTCGAATCAATAAATCAGGGTGAAACACTACCCGCGAAGACCGTTGCGATCCCCTATACTTGTGTGTTATCAAGACATTTTTCTGGCATCATTGCCGGGGAGCACAGCTATATTTATGTGTTAACTTGAGGATATCCAATTGCTACTATGAAGAATATGAAAGACACTCGAACCAAGATCGTCCCCTCTCGTACGAGATAAGGTAAGGAACTGCCATCTAGCTCTACTTTTGATTCACCTACTGTTGAATCAGCTTATAACACCACCACCTATTGCTCGTTCTAATATGTCGCATGAACTTGATATAGCTACTTCTGAAATTAATGCTGATACTACTACTACACTTGATTAAACTGAAACTGTACCATGATGTCTAATGCACAACTTTATTCTTGTAGACTCTGTTGGGCCTCCATGCGCAGAGTTTTGTAGGACAGTAGCAATCTTTCCACAAGTGGATGACCTAAGGTTTATCAATCCGTGGGAGGTGTAGGATTAAGATGGTCTCTCTCAAACAACCCTACAATCAAATACGAAAAATCTCTTGTGTCCCCAACACACCCAATAAAATGGCAAATTATATAGGTGCACTAGTTCGCCGAAGAGATGGTGATACAAGTCCAATATGGATGATAGAAATAGGTTTTTTTAATATGAAAATATAAAAACAGCATGGTAACAAGTAGTAAACAGCTATCAAAACGGTATATCAATCATTGGATATAAGGCCTAGGGTTCATACTTTCACTAGTGCAATCTCTCAACAATGCTAACATAAAAGGATGATATGATCATCCCTCAACGTGCAACAAAGAATCACTCCAAAGTTCATATCAAGCGAAGAACATAAGATGAAATTGTTGTAGGTAGTAAAACCAACTCAAAGTTACCCTTTCCGATCAATCTATTGGGCTATTCCTAAAGGTGTCACAAACAACCCTAGAGTTCGTACCAAAATAACACCTATGATACATATTAATCAACCCTAATGTCACCTAGATACTCCAATTTCACCACAAGTATCCGTTGGTTAATTATTCGACATGCATCAAACAATTTCAGATTCATCATATTCAATTCAACACAAAGAACTTCAACAAGTAGCCCAAGATTTATATCGGAGAACGTAGTATGAAAACGTTCAATCAACCCCTATGCATAGATTCCCAAGGTCACCGGAATCCACAAGTTGATGCCATAACATATATCAAGTGAATCAATAGAATACCCCAATGTCACTACGGGTATCCGCATGCAAGACATACATCAAGTGTTCTCAAACCCAAAGTATTCAATCCGACACAAGGAGATCTCAAAGGAAAAGATTCAATTCATCACAACAAGATAGCAAGGGAAGAACACCATATGATCCAACTATATTAACGAAGCTCGTGATACATCAAGATCGTGACATCTCAAGAACACGAGAGAGAGAGGGAGAGATAGAGAGAGATTGAACACATAGCTATAGGTACATACCCTCAGCGCCGAGGGTGAACTACTCCCTCCTCGTCATGGCCTCACCCGGGATGATGAAGATGGCCACCGGTGATGATTTCCCCTCTCCGGCATGGTACTAGAAAGGCTCCAGATGGGTTTTTCTTCGATACAGAGAGTTGCGGCAGCGGAGCGGAAGTTTTTTGTTTATTTCTGATGTTTTCTGTATATATTGGATTTTTTTGGCATTGGAATCACGCTAAACGGAGCCACATGGGCCCCACAAACTTTCAGGGCGCGCCTAGGGGGGTGGGCGCGCCCTGTTGGCTTGTGGCCCACAGGTGGCTCCCCTCCGGTGATTTTTTGCTCCAGTATTTCTTATTTTATCCAGAAAAAACATAAAAATGTTCCGGGTAATTCTGAGAACTTTCATTTTCTGCACAAAAACAACACCACGGTAATTCTGCTAAAAACAGCATCAGCCCGGGTTAGTTCTAGATAAATCTTATAAAGTGCATCAAAACCATATAAAAGTATTGTAAACATAGGCAAGTATGGCATGAATACTTCATAAATTATCAATACATTGGAGACATATCAGCATCGCCAAGCTTAATTCCTACTCGTCCTCGAGTAGGTAAATGATAAAAGAAGTAATTTATGAAGTGTGAATGCTAGCATAGTGAATAGTTTTGATCATTGATAATTTCAGTCACTTTTCTAGCATCATAACCAGCAACTTTTTCTCATAAAAATCATCATGATAGATTAGCAATCAATTCACACATCACGGTTCAAACAGTGCACTCTCTTGAAACTTAACAACATATGTTCTTAGTCATCAAAAAATTTCAATGCATCATCTAGTCAAAGTAAGAGCTCCACATACTCAATTATCATATAGTCTTCTATGATTGCTAATACTCAAAGCATATTTTTAGAACAAAAAGCATCCATCGTAAACAAAGAAAGATAGGTGCTTAATGTTTCGCCTCCCGACATACTTATCATGAAGATAATCGTCAACAATAATGAATCATGATCAAATATATTTGACTGAATATATATGTCTGGATCTTTCCACACTACATGATGCTTGCCAACTAATAGATTGAGGTTGGAATGAGAAGTTGACTCCACATGAAAAATAAATAACATGAAAGTAAATAACATAAAAATAAATAGATTGTCCCTTCGCAGAGGGTAGCAGGTATTTGTAGAGGTGCTAGAGCTCATTGTTTTAAAACAGAGATGAATATGTAATTTTGAGTGGTATACTTATCCTGTCAACGTCACAACAGAATTTTCAATATCTTCCATGCTAAACACATTATTGGCGGTTCCCAAACAGAATTGAAATTTTACTCTCCCTCCACCATTCAAACACATTCCATGGCTGGCCGAATCCACGGTTGCCTTCCAAACAATCAACCTTCTGGGGAGTTTTTGTTCATTTATTTTTGTATTATGCAGGACTGGGCACCCTTTTTACCAGCCTCTCTCGTGCAATGACAAGTGAATAAACACTCATCTTGAGAATAACCTGCTTAGCATGGAATATTATGACCGCCCCGTCGCTCCATGAGCGGTACGAGTACACAAAACGGATGTTTATTTGAATGTTTAGAGGTGGCACATGCAAATATACTTAGAATGGCAGTGAAATACCATATATAGGTAGGTATGGTGGACTCTCATGGAAGAAACTTGGCTCAAGGATTTGGATGCACAAGTACTATCTCTACTTAGTATGAAGTTTTGGCTAGCAAAAGGTTCTAAACAAGTACCACAAGTTGGATGATTCATAACAATATAACTTGTATGCAAATATACCCAAATATAACCATTACATTGTCTTTCTTGTCCAACTTCAACTATTTTATCAAGGTTGAAAATAATTAATGGGTATTCACAATCATAAAAGATGTCCAAGATAATATATTTGTACGTGAAAGTTCTCTTTCTTATACAAATCATTCATGAATTGCTTGTATGACCAATATTATGATTGTGAGACTTCAATAGATTTTACTTTCTAAACCAAATGTGAAACTACTACTAAGCATAATTCACATTGATAATATCAGATTTATGTTATTTCATTCATTCACAACTTACTCTTGGGATAAAAGTGAAGGACAAAAGTAAACATGAAACTACTCTCAAAAGATATAAGTGAAGATCAACGAGTAGTCAAACAATCAATTAGCTATATGAGGACTCTCAATAAATATTTCAGATCTGATTATTTTAACCAAACAGCAAACAAAACAAAAGACACTCCAAGAATAGCACATATAATGTGAAAGAATAAAAACTTAGGATCAGGCTAACCGATGTTTATTGACGAAGAGAGATGGGATGCGTAGCATCCCCAAGCTTAGATGCTTGAGACTTCTTGTAATATTGACTTGGGGAGCCTTTAGCATCCACAAGCTTGAGCTTTTGTATCTCGTTCAATCCTCTCATGTCCTGGTATCACCTAGGTCTCAAAAACTTCATTCACACAAAACTTGAAAAGAACTCGTGAGATAGGTTAGTACACATAAGAATAAATTAACTCTTTAGGTACAGCAAAGACACATTGCATAATAATTTTCAAACATTAGGTACTGTATACTATAATTTCCATAATTTATATCTACCAATATAAGCCATGAAAAACTCTAGGATAAGTAGATAACAATACTATGACAACAATATGTCCAAACAGAACAGTGTGTAGCAATCTATTTACAAAGTGTACTTTTGTATCTCTAACAAGGATGTCAGAATCGCGACTCAAGTCCTAGAATCTTACGACTTTACGATCCAAACTAGCCCCTCCGATTCTATGATTTTGGTCATAGAATCTAAGCTTCTATGATCCTAGTAGTTATGATTCTACGACTCACGATCCTACCAATGGAGCTCCGATCCGATTCAGAATCTCGATTCTGACAACTTTGATCTCTAAAAATTATGAAAATTTAGGAAATGATAAAGAATTTATATGAAATTCTGTGTATAAATTTCATAAAAATTCCATGTTCCAGTAAAATATGAAAATTCAAACACTACAGCAAAAGTTTCAGTTTTTACACAGCACATATCAAACATGTAATTCAAGCATCCTAAAAGGCAATTATTGGAACTTTTTATTGAGAAACAAGATTATAAATAACAGCAAGCACAGTTTAACAAAATAAAATGATGCTCCAAGCAGAACTTATATTACATGACGAATAAAAATATAGCTCCAAGTAAGATATACCGATGGTGTTGAAGACGAAAGAGGGGATGCCTTCCGGGGCATCCCCAAGCTTAGACGCTTGAGTCTTCCATATATATTACCTTGGTTGGGCATCCCCAATCTTAGGGTTCTTACCACTCCTTATTCTCCTCATATCATTATCTTACCCAAAACTTGAAAATTCCTTGAATTATAAAAGGAGGCCCATGGCTACCTTAACAAAGGTCGACACTCTGTCCATTTGCATGCGTAGCAGCACCTCTCGACCATCCTTGCCGGGTGACTGCTCCCCTGTAGTTGGACCCAGATATACAAACACACAGACAGGACATAGGGTTTTATGCTCCCAAGCATCCCGAACCTATATAAAGCCTGCGCATAGTCATAGCCGACTGATGCTCTTTGTGCACTCGACGCCCCTGCCGAACCGTAAAGGGACCCCGCTGGTCCCATAGATCGTTGAGAATCACACCCCCGACATCTTTGGCGTGCCAGGTAGGGGGCTCTCCTGGGTGCGAATCTTCACTGGCTTTACTGCGTGCCTTCGCCGACGTTCATGGCACCCAACAAGGCCAAGGGCACGGCAACACCCGCCACGACCACATCCAAGCTGCCATCCCAGGCCACCGATGGCGGCGACCACCACGCTTCCCCGTCGGTAAGCGCAGCCACAACACTGCGCGGAGTTCCGCGAACCACGTCCCGGACCCCGCCGCCGTGATAGCGCGAAACGCACTGACGGTGACCGAGCGCGACGCTGCTGCGACGGCCGGGGTAGCAGCCGCCGCCGCAGCGGCCGCGGGGGTTGCGACCGGGCCTCCGCCGCACCACTCGCGAGATGACTGCGACCTACGCCTGCAAGATGGTGAACCGGAGCCTCGCGCGGACGTAGCCCTCATGCGCCGCTCCCCAGGTGCGCAGGGCCGAGCTCCACGGCCCCCTCCCGGTGAGGGCAAAGGGCGGGCGACGGCACGGGAAAGCGTTCCTTCTGGCATTTCCGGGAGTAAGAGCGCTACCCATGCCTCGCCCTGTCCGGTCCCAAAACCGGGGGAGAAGCTCTGGCGTAGGCCCAGCTTCAGCTAAACTTTCTGCCCACGCCGGAGGTGATGGAGGATTGGAGGGCGACCATACAAAGCCTGCTGAGCTTCACCAACAACGACAAACCAGATGCGGGGCTCGGCGCAGACCAAGAAGAGAAAGATCAGCTCCGACGACTATTTTCCGGCAGAGCCACCGGTGGCTGCCAAGAAGGTTGTCGGAGATGACGAAATGCTTGATGGTGAGCGCCGAGCCCTGAAGGGACAGGCGGTCCTCGCCGTCGAAGCTAGCGTTCCCGCGGCAGAAGAAACGCCTTTAGTCCTTGTCGTCGAGCTACGGGCTCCGACATGGGCGCAACAGATTGTCCAGTACCTCCAGACAGGAGACCTCCCCGAAGAGCAAGAAGAGGCCGAGAAAGTATCCCGACAGTCGAGCATGTACCAGTTCGTGGACAACGATCTGTACAGAAGGAGACCGAACGGGGTGAAATTGAGGTGCATCGCTCGGGAGGAAGGACAAAAGCAGCTGGCAGAGATACACGAGGGGATCTGTGGCTCCCACATAGGATCAAGGGCCCTTGTCGGGAAGGCATTCCGGCAAGGCTTTTACTGGCCCACAGCCCTTCAAGACGCCTTGGTGGTGGTAAAAACATGTGAAGCATGGCAATAACATGCCAAGAAAATACACCAACCAGCACAAGCCCTTCAAACCGTGCCGCTCTCCTATTCATTCTCATCTGGGGGCTCGATATCATCGGCCACCTACCCCGTGCTACCGGGGGCTTCGAGTTCTTGTTCATCGCTATCGACAAGTTCACGAAGTGGACCAAGGTTCAGCCAGTGAGAAAGATAACAGCGCAGGCGGCGAACAAGTTCCTCAGAGGGATTGTTTCCGTTTCGGGGTCCCGAACAGGATCATCACCAATAATGGCACACAGTTCACCAGAAGCACTTTTATGCAAGACTATCAAGACATCGGCTCCCGGATCTGCTTCGCCTCAGTTTCTCACCCCAGGAGCAATGGGCAAGTAGAGAGGGCAAATGTTGAAGTGTTGCGGGGTCTCAAGACGAGGACTTTTGACAAGCTGCGCAAGCATGGAAGGCGCTGGATTGATGAACTGTCGGCGGTTCTTTGGTCGATCAGAACGACGCCAAATCAAGCCAGCAGCGAAACACCCTTTGCCCTGGTCTACGGGGCAGAGGCAGTTCTCCCCACAGACCTCACGTATGGGTCACCGAGAGTGCAGGCCTTTGACGAGCACCAGCAAGAGCGGCTACGGCATGACGATGCCACGCTCCTCGAGGAAGATCGTCTCCAGGCCGCACTGTGTGCCGCTAGGTACCAGCAGGCCTTGCGCCACTACCATAGCCACAAAGTGCGCGTCAAGATTGTTAAGGAAGGCGACCTTGTCCTTCGACGGATTCAGACCGCGAAGGGGACGAACAAGTTGACGCCGAAGTGGGAAGGCCCTTACCGGGTGGTACGAGTCAGCAGGCCTGGCACAGTCCGCCTAGAGACCGAAGATGGCACCCCAGTGCAGAACTCGTGGAATATCAAGCATCTTCGCAAGTTCTACCCATAAGGCGCGGTTGTCGGGCTCCCCGGCAACCACTTTTGTGCAAGTCTTGTAGCAATGCGTGCAATCCTTTGTACAAAGCCAGGTGATGACCCTGTGCGTAGTCAGTAATGCTAGTTATCCCGCAACCTTTTCCTTGCCTAGATACATATTTACGTTATGTTTCGCTATCCGGGTTATTGCGGTAGCTCATTGCCAGCATAAGGTTGTTATTGAACCGCTAAAAGCACATGGCGCACCCTATTTTCTCTTCTTTCTTTTTCTCAAAAGGAAGTAGGATTATTCCCCCCCCCCACGCGCAAGTCATCCCGGGGGAAGAAGGGAGCAGCAAGGGCGGAACGCGTTCGGAGCGACAACCTTTCGGCAAGAAGGAGAAGATAAGTGAAACCCTCACTCTTTCCCTGCTACAAACTGTGGCTTGAGGAAAGACCTGCGCGCGGATGGGCCCTTATCGAAATCGTTGCGCGTCGGGGTTGGAAGCATGCCCAACCCCCCAGATAGTCGTGATGAGGATGATAAGGGAACCTTGCCGAAAGTGGCTCTACGGTAGAGTGCTTGCGATTTATCTTTAGAAGCGCCCCTCGATAAGACGACCCACATCGGCAAGGGTCCCCAGCAAGCATAAAAGTCGGAAAGGCAACACAACGCAGTTTTCCTCAAAGAAGGGAGGGAAAAGAGGGATTAGCACACAAACATACGAGACAAATCATTGATATATCAGTAGTACCCAAATTTTTCTTTGATTTTCTTTCAGGACTTCGTTGGGTACAACTTAAGTACAAAAGAAGGGCGCCAAACCCAGCAACAATGGCGACGGGGACAAGTCAGAGTACGACTTCCTATAACGTCCCCACCGGCCTCCGAGGAGGAAGGCGCATCGGCTTGGTGGCAGCGGCAACGGTGTCAAGTCGGAGTACGACTTCACCTACGACCCTGTCGGCCGCCGACAGGAGATCTGCCACTACGATGTGGCAATTGATCTGGAAACGAGCCCTCGCAGATGGAGCCTCGTTCCCGGATCCCTAAAACCCCATCTACGATGCCGTGCACATCTATTCAGACTCCTCCCACTTTATGCCGAAGACGCTGCCATCGTCGTCACTATCGCTGGAGGAATCGTAGTCCCTCCAGCTCGAGCTCTCCGCGCAGCACTCCAAACGAGCTCCGGACGCCCCGAAGATCTTCACGAAAAGTGTGGCGGCGCCGTCAAACCTGAACTGGAGTAGATGCCCGGGGCCTAAGCCACAGGAGCGGGCGAATGATTTCTACCCCTGCATCAGGAACATGGCGCTGCTAACGGAGAGATTGACGGCCGCCTAGGCGGGGGCATTGCAGCAGCCATCCACCCGCAGCCATAGCCCCTGGGGCGGGTTGCCCTCCATGGCCCAGGCGAATGGGTCGGGGAGGCGCAGCCAACTCCGAGGGCGGCGGGGGACCGCCACGACGAATTCTTGCGCCTCCTCACCAGCATGGATGCCTGTGTGGGGTTGCGGGCGCACCGCCGCGGCCACCACCGCGGTTTGGCCGGGCTGCCCGACCTCCACGGCCGTCGCGTGCCGATGGAGCCGCCAGCCCGCGAACCGCAGACGCCGACCGGCCATGGGAGCTGGACCCAACCTCCACCGCCATCACCACAATGCGCACTGGGCTCCGGGGACTGCCCCTCCCGGCACCCCTAGGACCTCGAGCGCGACCGCGGCCCCTCGCCATCGCAGAGGGAGCACGCTGGAAACGGTGGCGAGAGAAGGAGGGAAGGAGCACCAAGCAGCTAAGGAAGAGCACGGAATCGTGGATGAGTAGCACCCTCTCTAAACCCTTCCTATTTATAGGGGCAAGGGGCAGAAGACGGGGACACTCTCCGCAGAACATAATGGGTGCACGCTCGTACACCCACGGCTTCAGCGACCGCCCTCCCGAGCCAATGGCGAGCGACGCGCTCGCCACGCGTTGCCCGAGGCGTAGTCAAGACGAAAGGAGGAACGACACCAATTAAATGGCAAGGAGCGGGCATACAACGCATCGTTTCTCCCGCTGCTTACCCCAAGGAAGGCCGGGGGCTTGCCGCTCGTGCACCGATGTGACCACTCACTGTCAAGCGTGCCGCTTGGGCGACCGCTCCACCACTCCCACAACCCGCGGTAAATGTGCATCGTGGGAAAGGTCGGTAAAAGGTCATCATAACTGCAGGAAAACGCGGGCACGCATGCCCGTGCACTATTTTGGGCGTATCCCAACAACGACGCGCGCGCGTGTATGGCCCAGGCCCGGGGGCTACTGTCGGTGTACTAAGAACTGGGGATGCCTAGTACCCAGACTTGTGCACGGGCAGTTGCCTCAGGCGGGCAACTTCTTGCGGGGCTCGCACCAGTCTCCGAGGCAAACCAAAGTCAAGACCAGGGCAAGACGGCCAGGCCCTTCACCAAGTACAATAGCCCGTCCCCAAGCATCCCCGTCAAGGGTTCCAACCAGCCAGGCCGCCGCTCCACCTCACCAGGGACGATAGTCTACATCGGCTTAGGTGTTGAGCGGGCAGGCGGAACTGGCCAGGGCACGTGGCTACAACGGCGGGCTTGTTGCAGCTTTAACGCCACCCGTCCCGTGGCTTGGCAGAAGAATAAGAGCTAGCTAGGCGGCCGGCACAGAAGGAGAGGCAATCCTTGTCAGGACCCGTTGCCAGCGTATCACCTCACGACGCATTCAATGCGCATGTCCTAGTCCGTCAGAGTTAGGTGTTTCCCACTACCACTCTGACGACAGCCCTTGTAGCTGTAAGAAGCGCACTATACACCTAGTAAAAGACCATTGTAGCCCTTGTGGAAACCCCTTGAACTATAAAAGGAAGCCCATGGCTACCTTAACAAAGGTCGACACTCTGTCCATTTGCACATGTAGTAGCACCTCTCGAGTATCCTTGCCAGGTGACTGCTCCCTTGTATTTGGACCCAGATATACAAACACACAGACATGACGTAGGTTTTTACGCTTTCGAGCGGCCCGAACCTGTATAAACCATGCGCGTAGTGATGGCCGACTGATGCTCTTTGTGCACTCGACGCCCCTACTGAACCGTAAAGGGACCCTGCTGGTCCCATAGATCGTCGCGAATCACACCCCCGACATATAGGTGTCACAAACAGCCCTAGAGTTCGTACCAAAATAACACCTATGATACATATCAATCAACCCTAATGTCACCTAGATACTCCAATGTCACCAAAAGTATCCGTGGGTTAGTTATTCAACATGCATCAAACAATTTCAGATTCATCATATTCAATTCAACACAAAGAACTTCAACAAGTACCCCAAGATTTCTATCGGAGAACGTAGTATGCAAACGTGCAATCAACCCTTATGCATAGATTCCCAAGGTCACCGGAATCCGCAAGTTGATGCCATAACATATATCAAGTGAATCAATAGAATACTCCAATGTCACTATGGGTATCCGCATGCAAGAAATACATCAAGTGTTCTCAAAACCAAAGTATTCAATCCGACACAATGAGATCTCAACGGGAAAGATTCAATTCATCACAACAAGATAGAAAGGGAAGAACACCGTATGATCCAACTATTTTAACAAAGCCCGTGATACATCAAGATCGTGACATCTCAAGAACACGAGAGAGAGAGAGAGATTGAACACATAGCTACTGGTACCTACCCTCACCAACGAGGGTGAACTACTCCCTCATCGTCATGGCCTCCACCGGGATGATGAAGATGGCCATCGGTGATGATTTCCCCTCTCCGACAGGGTACTAGAAAGGCTCCAGGTGGGGTTTTCTTCGATACAAAGAGTTGCGGCGGCGGAGCGGAAGTTTTTTGTTTATTTCTATGGGTTTCTGTATATATAGGATTTTTTTGGTGTTGGAATCACGCTAAACGGAGCCACGTGGGCCCCACGAGCTATTAGGGCACGCCTAAGGGGGTGGGCGCGCCCTGTTGGCTTGTGGCCAACAGGTGGCTCCCCTCTAGTGGTTCTTCACTCCAGTATTTCTTATTTTCCCCAGAATAAATCATAAAAAAGTTTTAGGCGATTCCGAGAACATTCATTTTCTGCACAGAAACAACGCCCACGGTAATTCTGATGAAAACAGCGTCAATCCGGGTTAGTTCTAAATAAATCATATAAAGTTCATCAAACCCATATAAACATAGGCAAATATGGCATGAATACTTCATAAATCATCGATACGTTGGAGACGTATCATGCCACTAAATGAATTACTTGATGCTCATATTGCTAAAGCTAGAGAACTTGAAAATGCTGAAACTGATGAAGATTTTGAGTTACCTATTACACCTCGCTCTCCTAATAGATATGAATTGCCTGATGTACTTGAGGGTTATGTTATGGATGGAGAGGTAGCTAGGGTCTTTTTTGCTTGTAATGATAGAGATGATTTGAAGAAACTACTATGCAAAATGAAAGAAAAATCTATGATGGAGAAAATGAAACATGATCCTAGATTTGCTACTTCTCCTATATTTTTTACTGATAAGGATTATGAGTTCTCATCCGTATATTACAATTTGATCCTTTCCATGGTTATGAAACTGAAGCTGTTATTGGACATCCTACCAAACTTAATGATATTGTTGCTTTGTTAACTAATGAGGAAAAGATGCGCTACTATTATATCCTTAAGCTTCTTCCTTTCTCACTAAAAGGTGAGGCTAAGGAATGGTTCCTCACTCTTGCTCCTGGTTGTGTGCTTAGCCCCCAGGATATGATATGTTACTTCTCTGGAAAATGTTTTCCTGCTCATAAGAAACAAGCTACTTTACAGGAAATATTTAACTTTGTGCAAGGTGAAGAAGAGAGTATCCCTCAAGCTTGGGGGAGGATTCTCCAGTTATTAAGAGCTTTACCTAATCATCCTCTCAAGAAGAATGAAATACTTGATGTCTTTTATAATGGACTAACTGATGCTTCTAGGGACTACCTAGATAGTTGTGCTGGTTGTGTTTTCAGAGAAAGAACTATTGGGCAAGCTGAAGAATTATTGAATAATATATTGCAAAATGTTGATAATTGGACACTCCCTGAGCCACCGTGGGAACCTATTCAAAAGAAGAGTGGTATTCTATTCCTCAGCCCTGAAGATATGCAAGAAGTCAAAAGAACTACGAAGTAAAAAGGTATCAAATCTGAAGATGTCAAGAATTTACCACCTATCAAAGAATATATGGACTTGACACCCCGACAAAGGTAGTAGAGGTAAAATATCTCCGTGCCTTTAATGAAAGTGATATACCTTATACTAAGACTCCTAGTCAATACATTGATTAATTTTATAATTACAATGTTAAGCAAGGACATTTCAATAACTATGTTAAAGATCAATTAAGACGTAATGCCATGATGATAGATCGCTTGAGTGACTTGATGTTTAGAATTGCTAATGATGTTAAGGGTCTAGGTAAACATGCTTATATGGTTTATACTCAACTAGACCAAGTTGCTAAGTCACAAGATGATTTGCTTGCTAAATTAAATGAGAACATGAATGATCATGCTGTTAGAGTAATGACTAGAGGGGGAAGAATGACTCAGGAACCTCTTTATCCTGAAGGTCATCCTAAAAGAATTGAACACGATTCTCAAAGAACTAACCATAATGCACCTAGTCCATCTAAGAAGAAGAAGAAAAAGGAAAATGTTTGGACTTTGCAAGCTTCTAGTGAACCTGTTATTGGAAAACCTGCTGAAAAACATAATTATGTTTCTATTCTGATGCTGAGACACAATCCGGCAGTGAATGTACACCTAGTTATAATGAGAATGACAATAATAATGATGATGTTCACGTAGAGGCTCGGCTAGATAATAATAAAGAACATGATAATGATGTGGAAATAGAACCTATTGAAGATCTTGATAACCCACATCCCAAAAATAGACGTTATGAGAAGAAAGACTTTGTTGCTAGAAAACATGGTAAGGAAAGAGAGCCATGAGTTCAAAAACCTATGCCATTCCCTCATTAGCCTTCTAAGAGTAAGGACGATGAGGATTTTGAACACTTTGATGAAATGATTAGACCTGTCCTTTTGCGCACTCGCTTGGTTGATATTTTGAAAATGCCTCCTTATGCTAAATTGCTAAGTATATGAAGGATATTATTACCAACAAAAGAAAAATACCTGAAACCGAAATTGCGACTATGCTTGCTAATTATTCTTTTGATGGTGGAGTGCCTAAGAAGTTGGGAGATCCGGGTATACCCACAATACCTTGCTCCATTAAACGAAGTTATGTTAAAACTGATTTATGTGATTTAGGAGTCGGTGTTAGTGTTATGCCTTTCTCTCTATATAAAAGACTTGATTGGAATAAACTTACACCTCCTGAGATATCTTTGCAAATGGCTAATAAATCTACTGCTATACCTATTGGAATTTTTGAGGATGTTCCTATTGTGGTTGCAAATGTTAGTATCTTAACAGGCTTTGTTATTCTTGAGATGCCCGAGGACGACAACATGTTGATTATCCTTGGTAGACCTTTTTTAAATATTGCAGGGGCTGTTATTGATTGCAACAAAAGCAAGGCCATTTTTCATGTCAAAGTCAAACAACATACCGTGCATTTTCCGAAGAAGCAAACTTTCGTTAATAATATTAATGTCATTGAGCCAAGTGCCACAATCATCATTGGAAGTTTGAAATTTCCTCTTCCTACTGCTAAGAAGCAATATGATATTCTTATTGTTGGGGATATGCAAATCCCCATTGAGGTAACCTAGTGTTATACGAAAATTCTTTTGTTTCATGTCAAACGGAAATGGTTATTAATAAGACTTGATCAACCTTATTAATGTATCCTTATTGAAAAACATGGGGTTGATGAATTTGGTAAGCACAACTTTCTGTATCATAAGTTTACCCTCTGTTATTTTTAGTTAAATAAAATAAAATGACATGATTATCATGTTTTCTGATTTTCCCATGCAATAAAAATGACCCAAAAATAAAAAGTCTCAGATTGCCACAAAATTTTAACTTGAATTTTTCTGGATTATTTAAGAATTTTTGGTGTTGTAAACACATCAGGGAGGAGCACCCGTGGGCCACAAGCCAACAGGGCGCCCCCACCCCGTGGGCGCGCGCTGATAGCTTGTGGGGCCAACAGGAGCCCCCTGCCATATTTCTTCAGCCCATATCATCCCCTACCTCCAGCAAAAATTCATTCACTCTCTCTCTCTCTCTCTCTCTCTCTCTCTCTCTCTCGTGCTCCTCCTTCCAAAACTGAAATTTTTGATCTATTTGCTCGGAACTCCGTTTCTGAAACTGTTTTCAGGAATTGCTCCTTGGTATGTGACTCACGCATTCCCCCGTTAGAGGGAAGCATACCCTCACTATATGGTGATAACACTTACAACTTAGGAGCTATTATCGTGCGCCGCTTGCATCTTAACCAAACCAAGGGCAAGGTTCATGGTGCCATTAATGCCACCCGCTTAGCAAAACTTTTTAATGTCTCCATACGCCCCACTGATTACTTATTGCCTAAGGTTTATCTTGATCACCATTCCATGCTAGATCACCAGTTCATTGATGAACCTCAGCCCCCGCAACACATTGTGTTGCCTGCAGCTTCTTTGTTTAACTATCATGCCAGGAATGGATACAACATCATGCCACCAGACATAATTGCTTACTGGAACGAATTGGATGAGGCAGAGGCCGTAGCTCAGGCGTGGGACACTCAAGTACCTCAGCCCAACTACTTTCCTCCAGGACCAGATGGCTACTACGGAAGGTGATCACCAAGCTAGGCAAACTCCTAAGCTTGGGGGAGTACGTATTTCTCACTGACATTACATTCATGTTCACACACTTCATATAAATTGTTGGTGTTCATCCTTTTTCATTGTATATCCATGTTAGCTTTATTTTTCCGCCTTCTTCTTCTTTGTTGGAAAAACATTGAATATCCAAAAAAAATCTCGGTTCTTTTTGGTTTTTCTTTCCCGCTTAATTAGTTGTAATATTAAAAGAAAACCCAGAAAGATTTCCTTTGCATGTTGGGAGCTTTCCCGTGTAAATATTTTTTTGCGTTCTTTTTTTCCTTTGTTTATTTTGCTTTCTTGAGAAAAACAAAAACTTCAAAAAGATTTCAATGTGTTTCTCTGAATTTCTTTTGTTTTATTGAGTCATTTAAGGGAGAAGACCACGATGAAAATGTTGAGTGGCTCTCATATGCATTATTGTTGATCTAACAGAGAGCCAATATTACCTCGTCTTCTCCTTTGTATAAAAATTGCCTTGCAGATTCCAGCTTAGTCTGCGACACTCTTGCACTATTATTATTATCACATCATTCGATCATGCAAGTGAAAGGCAATAATGACGATATTTGATGAAGTGATCATGGTAATGGAAGCTGGTATGAAGTATTCTTGTTTTTTATTTTTGTAAATATGTTTAGCTCGTTCGATCTCGGTTCAGCATATCATGAATGAACATGTTTATAATGACAATTAGATATTATAGTTTCTCATGCCATGCTTAAATAGCTAGGAGTGGCTAATTTTTTATCTTATGTGTCAACATGCATTAAAATGGTTATGATGCGGTATGGTAGTATGGTATTTCCGTCTGAGTAATTCGAACAGCATGACTTCGCCCATGTACAAACATGTAGTTGATTCAAAACCAATGCAGCCTTCATGATGTTTAAATTCAGAGTCTTCATATCCTAATCATGGTGCTATGTTCAATGTTAATTATTCGCAATGCATAATTATGACCGTTATCGCTCTCTAGCTGGTCGCTTCTCAATCTATTGCTAGACTTCACCTGTACTAAGCGGGAACACTGCTTGTGCATCCAAAATCCTTAAACCAAGTTGTTCCACATGAGTCACCATACATACCTATATACGGTATTACCCTGCAGTTCCAAGTAATTTGCATATGCACCTCTAATATTCAAATAAACATTTATTTTTTGCGCCCGTACTGCTCATGGAGCGACGGGGCAGTCAGTATCTTCCATGCTAAGTAGGTTATTCTCGAGATGGGCGTTTATTCGCCTCTCATTACAACAGAGAGGTTGGTAAAAAAGGATGCCCAGTCCTGCAAAATCAACAATAATTAAACAAAACTCCCGAGAGAATTGAAATGTTGGAGGGCATCCGTGGATTCGGTCAGCCATGGCTTGTTTACGTATGGTGGATGGGAGTAAGCTTTACAATTCCGTTTGGGAATCGCCAATAATGTGTTTAGCATGGAAGATATTGGAATCCTTTGTCGTGACGTTGACAGGAAAAGTGCACCACCCAAAAATTATAATTTCAATCCTGTTTTAAACCTTGAGCTCTGGCACCTCTGCAAATCAATGCTTTCCTGTGCGAAGGGCTAGTCTATTTAATTTTATGTTATTCTTGAGTCATCATCCTCTTACTAAAAGCACCAGACCGAAGAGCACTATTGTCATTCTTATGCATTGAGTCTAGTTAATGTTGGATGTGAGCATGACTGGATCTTTTCTACCCTGAATTATAATGTTTAGTCGCTGCTTGAACCTCGGAGGTGCTCTGTATTTATGTTTTGCGGTCTCAGAAAAAGGACTAGTGAAATACCATGTCATCATATTATATCATGTTATTTTGACAAATTCTTGGCATGTGAGATATCTTATTATTGCTCGCTAGTTGGTTATGTATTGCCATGAGTGAATATGATATTTAATTGTTATCATGGATATGGTTATTTATGATTTATGCTGAAAACCTCAACACTAGTTAAGCATGTGTATAACAACAAGAACAAAAGAGTTTGTAAAAGTTTTTTTTCATCACTTTCAATTTATCAACTGAATTGCTTGAGGACAAGCAATGAGTTAAGCTTAGGGGAGTTGATACGTCTCAAACGTATCTACTGTTCCAAACACTTTTGCTATGGTTTTGGACGCTAATTTGCATGATTTGAATGAAACTAACCCAGACTGACGTTGTTTTCAGCAGAACTACCTTGGTGTTATTTTTGTGCAGAAATAAAAGTTCCTAGAATTGGATGAAACTTTTTGTGAATTATTTGTGGAATATATAATGAATTATGGAGCGATGAACCACCGGAGGGGGGCTGCCTGTCAACCACAAGGCAACAGGGCCCGCCCACCCCCCTGGGCGCGCCCTGTTAGCTTATGGGGCCCACGTGGCTCCCCCGACCCTAATTCCACTTCTATAAATTTACATCTTCGAAGAAAAAATCAGAGAGAAGATTTCATCGCGTTTTACGAGACGGAGCAGCTGCCACCTCCTGTTCTCCCTCGGGAGGGCTGATCTGGAGTCCGTTTGGGGCTCCAGAGAGGGGGATTCGTCGCCGTCGTCATCACCAACCCTTATTCATCAACACCGCCATGATGCTCACCACCGGGAGTGAGTAATTACTTTGTAGGCTTGATGGACAGTGATGGGATTGGATGAGATTAGTCATGTAATCGAGTTAATTTGATAGTGCTTGATCCCTAGTATCCACTATGTTCTGAGATTGATGTTGCTATGACTTTGCTATGCTTAATGCTTATCACTAGGGCCCGAGTGCCATGATTTCAGATCTGAACCTATTATGTTTCATGAATATAAGAGTTATTTGGATCAGATCTTGCAACTTGTACGTGTCATGATCCGCAAACCCCAAGGTGACAATAATTGGGATTCTTTCCAGTGATTGTCATAGTTTGAGGAGTTCATGTATTCACCATGTGTCAATGCTTTGTTCCGGTTCTCTATTAAAAGGACGCCTCAATATCCGTTAGTTTCCATTAGGACCCCGCTGCCACGGGAGGGTAGGACAAAAGATGTCATACAATTTCTTATCGCAAGCACATATGACTATATACGGAATACATGCCTACATTACATTGATGAATTGGAGCTAGTTCTGTGTCGCTCTAGTGTGTAACTGTTACATGATTGATGTCATCTAAATCATTAACCATCACCGATGCATGTGCCTAGGCTTTACATATACTGAATCTTGCTAAGTTACTACTGTTGCTGCTGCTGTCAGAATTGCTACAAAATTACCGCTCTCACTATAACTGTTACTCTTACTATTATTACTTGTTGTGCTACTAAAACTTTGATGCTGAGAGATATCCCATGTGTGGTTGAATTGACAACTCAACTGCTAAGTCTGATAAATATTCTTTGGCCCCCGTTGTGTCGAATCAATAAATTAGGGTGAAATACTACCCGCGAAGACTGTTGCGATCCCCTATACTTGTGCGTTATCAAGACATTTTCCTGGCATCGTTGCCGGGGAGCATAGCTATATTTATTGTGTTAACTTGAGGATATCCAATTGCTACTATGAAGAATCTGAAATACACTCGAACCAAGATCGTCCCCTCTCGTACGAGAGCAGGTAAGGAACTGCCATCTAGCACTGCTTTTGATTCACCTACTGTTTTGAATCAGTTTATAACACCACCGCCTGTTGCTCGTTCTGATATGTCGCATGAACTTGATATAGCTACTTCTGAAATTAATGATAATACTACTACTACACTTGATGAAACTGAAATTGTGCCATGATGTCTACTACACAACTTTATTCTTGTAGACTTTGTTGGGCCTCCATGCGCAGAGTTTTGTAGGACCGTAGCATTCTTCCCTCAAGTGGATGACCTAACGTTTATCAAACCGTGGGTGGTGTAGGATGAAGATGGTCTCCCTCAAACAACCCTGCAATCAAATACAAAAAATCTCTTGTGTCCCCAACACACCCAGTACAATGGCAAATTGTATAGGTGCACTAGTTCATCGAAGAGATTGTGATACAGGTGCAATATGGATGATAGAAATAGGTTTTTGTAATCTGAAAATACAAAAACAACAAGGTAACAAGTAGTAAACCGCGAGAAAAATGGTCTATCAATGCTTGGATATAAGGCCTAGGTTCATACTTTCACTAGTGCAATCTCTCAACAATGCTAACGTAATAGGATCATATGATCATCCCTCAACGTGCAACAAAGAATCACTCCAAAGTTCATATCTAGCGGAGAACATAAGATGAAATTGTTGTAGGTAGTAAAACCACCTCAAAGTTGCCCTTTCCGATCAATCTATTGGTCTATTCCTATAGGTGTCACAAACAACCCTAGAGTTCGTACCAAAATAACACCTATGATACATATCAATCAACCCTAATGTCACCTAGATACTCCAATGCCACCACAAGTATCCGTGGGTTAATTATTCGACATGCATCAAACAATTTCAGATTCATCATATTCAATTCAACACAAATAAATTCAAATAGTAGCTCAATATTTCTATCAGAGAACGTACTATGAAAACGTGCAATCAACCCCTATGCATAGATTCCCAAGGTCACCGGAATCCGCAAGTTGATGCCATAACATATATCAAGTGAATCAATAGAATATCCCAATGTCACCACGGGTATCCGCATGCAAGACAAACATCAAGTGTTCTCAAACCCAAAATATTCAATCCGACACAAGGAGATCTCAAAGGAAAAGATTCAATTCATCACAACAAGATAGCAAGGGAAGAACACCATATGATCCAACTATATTAACAAAGCCCGTGATACATCAAGATCGTGACATCTCAAGAACATGACAGAGAGAGAGAGAGAGAGAGAGAGAGAGATTGAACACATAGCTACTGGTACATACCCTCGGACCCGAGGGTGAACTACTCCCTCCTCGTCATGGCCTCCCCCAGGATGATGAAGATGGCCACAGGTGATGATTTTCCCTCTCCGGCAGGGTACTGGAAAGGCTCCAGATGGGTTTTTCTTCGATACAGAGAGTTGCGGCGGCGGAGCAGAACTTTTTTGTTTATTTCTTTGGGTTTCTATATATATATATATATATATATATATATATGATTTTTTGGCGTTGGAATCACGCTAAACGGAGCCACGTGGGCCCCACAAGCTATCAGGGCGCGCCTAGGGGGGTGGGCGCGCCCTATTGGCTTGTGGCTCCCCTCCGGTGGTTCTTTGCTCCAGTATTTCTTATTTTCTCCAAAAAAAATCATAAAAATGTTCCGGGCGATTCCGAGAGCTTTCATTTTCTGCACAAAAACAACACCATGGCAATTCTGCTGAAAACATCATCAGCCCGGGTTAGTTCTAGATAAATCTTATAAAGTACATCAAAACCATATAAAAGTATTATAAACATCGGCAAATATGGCATGAATACTTCATAAATTATCGATACGTTGGAGACATATCAGCATCGCCAAGCTTAATTCCTACTCGTCCTTGAGTAGGTAAATGATAAAAGAAGTAATTTATGAAGTGTGAATGCTAGCTTAGTGAATAGTTTTGATCATTAATAATTTCAGTCACTTGTATAGCATCATAACTAGTAACGTTTTCTCATAAAAATCATCATGATAGAGTAGAAATCAATTCACATGTCACGGTTCAAACAATGCACTCTCTTGAAACTTAACAACATATGGTCTTAGTCATCAAACAATTTCAATGCATCATCAAGTCTAAGTAAGAGCTCCACATACTCAATTATAATATAGTCTTCTATGATTGCTAATACTCAAAGAATATTTTTAGAACAAAAAGCATCCATCAAACACAAAGAAAGATAGGTGCTTAATGTTTCACCTCCCGACATACTTATCATGAAGATAATTGTCAACAATAATGAATCATGATCAAATATATTTGACTGGATATATATGTCTGGATCTTTCCACACTACATGATGCTTGCCAACTAATAGATTGAGGTTGGAATGAGAAGTTGACTCCACATGAAAAATAAATAACATGAAAGTAAATAACATAAAAATAAATAGATTTTCCATTCGTAGAGGGAAGCAGGTATTTGCAGAGGTGCCAGAGCTCATTGTTTTAAAACAGAGATGAATATGTAATTTTGAGTGGTATACTTATCCTGTCAATGTCACAACTGAGTTTTCAATATCTTCCATGCTAAACACATTATTGGCGGTTCCCAAATAGAATTGAAATTTTACTCTTCCTCCACCATTCAAACACATTCCATGGCTGGCCAAATCCACGGTTGCCTTCCAAACAATCAACCTTCCGGGGGGAGTTTTTGTTCGTTTATTTTTGTATTATGCAGGACTGGGCACCTTTTTTACCAGCCTCTCTCGTGCGATGACAAGTGAATAAACACTCATCTTGAGAATAACCCGCTTATCATGGAATATAATGACCGACCCGTCGCTCCATGAGCGGTACGAATACACAAAACGGATGTTTATTTGAATGTTTAGAGGTGGCACATGCAAATATACGTAGAATGGCAGTGAAATACCATATATAGGTAGGTATGGTGGACTCTCATGGTAGAAACTTGGCTCAAGGATTTGGATGCACAAGTACTATCTCTACTTGTTATGAAGTTAAAGTAGCAAAAGGTTATAAACAAGCATCACAAGTTGGAGGATACATAACAATATAACTTGTATGCAAATATACCCAAACATAACCAATACGTTGTCTTCCTTGTCCAACTTCAACTATTTGATCAAGGTTGAAAATAGTTAATGGTTATTCACAATCATAAAAGATGTCCAAGATAATATATTTGTACGTGAAAGTTCTCTTTCTTATACAAATCATTCATGAATTGCTTGTAGGACCAATATTATGATTATCAAACTTCAATAGATTTTACTTTCTAAACCAAATGTGAAACTACTACTAAGCATAAAGCACATTGATAATTTCAGATTTATGGTATTTCATTCATTCACAACTTACTCTTAGGATAAAAGTGAAGGACAAAAGTAAACATGAAACTAGTCTCAAAAGATATAAGTGAAGATCAACGAGTAGTCAAACAATAAAGTAGCTATGTGAGGACTCTCTCTCAATAAATATTTTAATATCTGATTATTTTATTCAAATAGAAAACAAAACAAAAGACACTCCAAGAATAGCACATATCATGTGAATGGATAAAAACTTAGGTTCAGGCTAACCGATGTTTATTGACGAAGAGAGATGGCATGCGTAGCATCCCCAAGATTAGATGCTTGAGACTTCTTGTAATATTGACTTGGGGAGCCTTGAGCATCCCCAAGCTTGAGCTTTTGTATCTCGTTCAATCCTCTCATGTCCCGGTATCACCTAGGTCTCAAAAACTTCATTCACACAAAACTTGAAAAGAACTCGTGAAATAGGTTAGTGCACATAAGAATAAATCAACTCTTTAGGTATGGAAAAGAGACATTGCATAATAATTTTCAAACATTAGGTACCGTATACTATAATTTCCAAAATTTATATGTACCAATATAAGGCATGAAAACTCTAGGATAAGTAGATAACAAAACTATGACAGCAATCTGTCCAAAGAGAACAGTCTGTAGCAATCTATTTACAAAGTGTACTTTTGTACCTCTAAAAATTATGAAACATTAGGACATGATATAAAATTTATATGAAAATACTTTGTATAAATTTTAGAAAAAATCCACGTTCCGATAAAATATGAAAATTCAAACACTACAGCAAAATTTCTGTTTTTGCACAGCACATATCAAACATGTAATTCAAGCATCCTAAAAGGCAATTCTTGGAACTTTTTATTGAAAAAAAGATTATATATAACAGCAAGCAATTTTTAAAAAAATAAAATGATGCTCCAAGCAGAACTTATATTAGGTGACGAATAAAAATATAGCTCCAAGTAAGATATACAGATAGTGTTGAAGACGAAAGAGGGGATGCCTTCCGGGGCACCCAAGCTTAGACGCTTGAGTCTTCCTTATATATTACCTTGGGGGTCCCTTGGGAATCCCCAAGCTTAGGGTTCTTACCACTCCTTATTCTCCTCATATCGTTTTCTTACAGAAAACTTGAAAACTTCAATCATACAAAACCTAACGAAACTTTGTGAGATGGGTTAGTGTAATAAAGATAGATCATTCACTTAGTTACTGTCAAGACAAGATTCATAATTGTTTTCACATAATACCTACTGTATTATATCATTCCAATAATTTATACCACCAAATATAAGCTATGGAAACGATAAAACAAACAAACTATGCATGGAAAACAGAATCTGTCAAAAGCAGAACACTCTGTGAAGATCTGAATGAAATCCATATGTCCCTGTCTCTAAAAATTCTGAACAATTAGGACAACATAGAGAATTTGCATAGAACACCTATGTAAAAATTTCAGAATTTTTGACTCTCCAGTAAAATCAGTGAAATTCTGCACTGGACGTAAAAGTTCTGTTTTTGGACAGAATCAAACTAACAAGTATCCACACTATCCCAACGTCTTTACTTCGCACTTTATTAAAACAAAAGGCACAAAAAATGATTACTACAGTAGCTTAATCATGTTAACACACAAAAACAGAAAGTATAAGTGTTGGGTTGTCTCCCAACAAGTGCTTTTCTTTAAAGCCTTTTAGCTAGGCATTATGATTTCAATGATGCTCACATAGGAATAGTATTTGAAACATGCAAAAGAGCATCATGGATCACATGACAAGCACATTTAAGTATAAACCACTTCCTATACATAGGGATTTTGTGAGAAAACAATTTATTGTAGCAATAATCAATTTGCATATGATGGCAAAACAAGCATGACTTCAAAACTTTGAACACATAGAGAGGAAACTTGATATTATTGCAATACCTACAAGCATATGTTCCTCCCTCATAATAATTTTCAGTAGCATTATGAAGGAATTCAACAATATAACTATCACATAAAGCTTTCTTTTCATGATCCACAAGCATAGAAAATTTATTACTCTCCACATAAGCAATTTTCTTCTCATTCATTATAGTGGGAGCAAACTCAACAAAATAACTATCATGAGATACATGATTGTCATAAACTAATTGAAAATTAAAATCATGATGACAAGTTTCATAGTTATCATTATTCTTTATAGCATACATGTCATCATCATAATCATCATAGATAGAAACTTGGTTGTCATAATCAATTAAAATCTCTTCGAAAATAGTGGAATCATCATTAAATAAAGTTGTGACCTCTACAAATCCACTTTCATCAATATAATCATCCTACATAGGAGGCATGCTATCATCATAGTAAATTTGCTCAACAAAACTTGGGGGATTAAAAATAGCATCTTGGTCAAACATAGCATCCCCAATCTTGTGGCTTTGCATATCATTAGCATCATGGATATTCAAAGAATTCATACTAACAATATTACTATCATGCTCATAATTCAAGGATTTAATGCCAAACATTTTATGAAATTCTCGTTCCAACACTTTGGCACAATTTTCTGATCCATCATTTTCAAGGAAAACGTCATAAAGGTAAAGAACTTGATGCAACATCAATTCCATTTTTTGTAGTTTTCTTTTATAAACCAAACTAGCGATAAACAAGAAACTAAAAGACTTAATTGCAAGATCTAAAGAGATAACTTCAAGCACTCACCTCTCCGGCAACGGCGCCAGAAAATAGCTTGATGTCTACTACAAAACTTTATTCTTGTAGACTCTGTTGGCCCTCCAATCGCAGAGTTTTGTAGGACAGTAGCAATCTTCCCTCAAGTAGATGACCTAAGGTTTAACAATCCGTGGGAGGTGTAGGATGAAGATGGTCTCTCCCAAACAACCCTGCAATCAAATACAAGAAATCTCTTGTGTCCCCAACACACCCAATACAATGGCAAATTGTATAGGTGCACTAGTTCGGCGAAGAGATGGTGATACAAGTGCAATATGTATGATAGAAATAAGTTTTTCTAATCTGAAAAATATAAAAACAGCAAGGTAATAAGTAGTAAACAGCGAGCAAAATGGTATATCAATGCTTGAAAATAAGGCCTAAGGTTCATACTTTCACTAGTGCAATCTCTCAACAATGCTAACATAATAGGATCATATGGTCATCCCTCAATGTGCAACAAAGAATCACTCCAAAGTTCATATCTCGCGGAGAACATAATATGAAATTCTTGTAGGTAGTAAAACCACCTCAAAGTTACCCTTTTCGATCAATCTATTGGTCTATTCCTATAGGTGTCACAAACAGCCCTAGAGTTCGTACCAAAATAACACCTATGATACATATCAATCAACCCTAATGTCACCTAGATACTCCAATGTCACCAAAAGTATCCATGGGTTAATTATTCATATTCAATCCAACACAAAGAACTTCAAAGAGTACCCCAAGATTTCTATCGGAAAACGTAGTATGCAAACCTGCAATCAACCCCATATGCATTGATTCCCAAGGTCACGGGAATCCGCAAGTTGATCCCATAACATATATCAAGTGAATCAATAGAATACCCCAATGTCACTATGGGTATCCGCATGCAAGACATACATCAAGTGTTCTAAAACCCAAAGTATTCAATCCGACATAACGAGATCGTAACAGACAAGATTCAATTCATCACACCATATGATCCAACTATATTAACAAAGCCCATGATACATCAAGATCGTGACATCTCAAGAACACGAGAGAGAGAGAGAGAGAGAGAGAGAGATTGAACACATAGCTACTGGTATATACCCTCATCCGCGAGGGTGAACTACTCCCTCCTCGTCATGGCCACCCCCGGGATGATGAAGATGGCCACCGGTGATGATTTCCCCACTCCGACAGGGTACTGGAAAGGCTCCAGATGGGTTTTTCTTCGATACAGAGAGCTGCGGCGGCAGAGCGGAAGTTTTTTGTTTATTTCTGTGGGTTTCTGTATATATAGGATTTTTTGGCGTTGGAATCACGCTAAACGGAGCCACGTGGGCCCTACAAGGTATCAGGGCACGCCGAAGGGGGTGGGCGCGTCCTGTTGGCTTGTGGCCCACAAATGGCTCCCCTCCGGTGGTTCTTCACTCCAGTATTTCTTATTTTCTCCAGAAAAATTCATAAAAAAGTTACAGGCAATTCCGAGAACTTTCATTTTCTGCACACTAATTCTACTGAAAACAGCGTCAGTCCGGGTTAGTTCAAAATAAATCATATAAAGTGCATCAAAACCATATAAAAGTATTGTAAACATAGGCAAATATGGCATGATTACTTCATAACTCATCAATACATTGGGGACGTATCATGCCACTGAATTAATTACTTGATGCTCACATTGCTAAAGCTAGAGAACTTGAAAATGTTGAAACTGATGAAGATTTTGAGTCACCTGTTACACCTTGCTCTCCTAATAGATATGAATTGCCTGATGTACTTAAGGGTTATGTTATGGATGGAGAGGTAGCTAGGGACTATCTTGCTTATAATGATAGAGATGATTTGAAGAAACTACTATGCAAACTGAAAGAAATATCTATGATGGAGAAAATGAAACATGATCCTAAATTTGCTACTTCTCCTATATTTTTTACGGATAAGGATTATGAGTTCTCTTCCCTATAGTAGAATTTGATCCTTTCCATAGTTTTGAAACTAAAGCTATTGTTGGACATCTCACTAAACTGAATGATATTGTTGCTTTGTTTACTAATGAGGAAAAGATGCGCTACTATTATATCCGTAAGCTTCTTCCTTTCTCACTAAAAGGTGAGGCTAAGGAATGGTTCCTCACTCTTGCTCCTGGTTGTTTTAGGATCCAAAGTATGTCTACAGGGGGGTGATTAGACTAATTGACCAAATAAAAATCTATCCTTTTCCCAATTTTAGTTGTGGGCAGATTTTAGCAATTTGCACAAGTCAAGTTCACCCTACACATGCATGTCTATGAGTATTGCGGTGGAAAGTAAAGACAAGCACATGCAAGTAAAGGAGGGAGAGGAGATCAAACGCAATTTGGAGACACAAAGATTTTTCCCGTGGTTCCGATAGGTGGTGCTATCGTTCGTCCACGTTTATGGAGTCTTCAACCCACGGAGGGTAGCGGTCGCGAGAGTCCACGGAGGGCTCCACCCACAAAGGGTCCACGAAGTAGCAACCTCGACTATTCCATAACGGCTTCCGTCCACGAAGGACTAGCCTCACTATGGGTAGATCTTCACGAAGTAGGCGATCTCCTTACCCGTACAAACTTCTTGGTTCAACTCCACAACACGAAGTAGGAGGCTCCCAAGCGACACCTAACCAATCTAGGAGGCACGACCCTCCAAAAGTTAATAGGCTCGATAGTAACGATGAACTCCTTGCTCTTGTGTTTCAAATGATAGTCTCCTCAACACTCAATCACTCTCTCACATATTTGGCTTGGGTAGAAGAGATTGATTGGATGGAAAGCAACTTTGGGAGGCTAGAAATCAAGATACATATAGTTGGAGTGGATGATCTTGACCTCAACACAAGGTTAGGTGGTTCTCTCTCAGAAAATTGGATATGGCAAGTGGGTGTGTGTTCTGAGTGCTTCTCTTGCGAGTGGATGGTGGTGGAGGGGTATATATAGGCATCTCCAAAAATCCAACCGTTACAACATTATTGCCCAACTCGGTGAAACCGAAGAGAAAACTCGGTTGCACCGACTAGTGCAAAATGTGGCAACTTTTGCGTTTTCGGTGAGACCGATATATAAATCTTGGTGTTACCGATATGGGTGACCTAGGCAGTTACCAAATCTCGGTGAGACCGATTTCTCAAACTCGTGGGGACCGATTTTAAGAAATGGGTTAACAGAGAGTTTTCCAACTTCTCGGTGAAACCGATTTGCAAAACTCGGTGGGACCGATTCTTGAAAATGGCTAACCAGGAAGTTGGTCACTGTTTTCGGTGGCACCGAAAGGGAATGTTGGTAGTACCGAGATGTGGGTCTTGGCTAGGATATCTGTTTGGGCTTTTGACTCGGTGTAGCCGATATGGAAATGTTGGTGACACCGATTTTGAGTGGTAAGCTCTATGACATAATATTTGTGGGAGAGCTTGTGGGTGTTTTGGGTGACTAACACTTGATAACTTTGAGCACTTCATTCACCATTATTACCTCACCCCCTTTTGATAGTATTGGCTTTCCTATGGACTCAAAGTGATTTCTCACAAAGTAAAATGTCGAGTCTTCATGCTTGTAGCTTTAGCCAATCATATTCCTTGCATATTGGGGTCTCCTCACAATCATTTGCCAATCAAACATTGATCTTTTTCCTGAAATATACTTAGTGGAAACATTAGTCCAATGAAATATATGTTGTTATTAATTACCAAAAACACCTAGGGAGAAGTTGTGCTTTCAATCTCCCCCTTTTTGCTAATTGATGACAACATATATATCAAAGCTTTGATGAGATATATAATCAATGAATAGCATCATCGCTTTGAGAAGTATGTGATAAGCAAGAGCTTCCCCTAAAATTGTGCATTATTTTAAATTTGTGTTTGAATGCAAATGCACAATCGATTAGGATCATGGGTCACTATTGCATGTCACATACAACTTGGTGGTGCGCTAAAATTAATAAGAGTGAATTACATGAGCACATCACACCAAACATAAGTAAATGATCATCACATAGATATCTCAAAGATAGGTGATAATAGCATCACACAAGAGTATATGATCAAATACTGACATAAGTTTGCAACACCAAACGATAAACCAAATGTTTTTGAAAAACAGAGAGGGATAAAAAACAACACTCTCTCTCTCGAAGCCCTATGATCTATGACCTCTCCCACTTTGGCAACAAGTTACCAAAAAGTTCAAAGCCATAGAGCTACTCGTTGCTCTGGGCATGGTCTCCGGTGGTTGTCGACAGAGTCGAGAGAAGAGCATCCGCAAAGAGTTCAACTGAAGTCCTCTGAGGTGGTGGAGTAGATACTGGAGCTGATGGAGCTATGGAAGGTGCTGAAGAAGATGGCCTCAACTCTGGAGCAAACATTGTAGGAGTTCTGGCTTGAGTCTTGAACTGAGTGCTGGTCCTGAGAAGTGAACTATCATCATCATCACAATCTGGGGAGTGGGGAATGGGAGCTTCATCCACTTCCTTCTTAAGTTCATCTACAGCCTTAGACAGCCCATCCACTTTGTTGTTCAGCATGGAAAACTTATCCGCCACAATCCTCACAAGACTATCCTGATTAAGCTGAATGGTCTTGATATCCTTCTGCATGCTCTCAATGGTGCTAATAAGAATATCCATTTGCTCATTCCTTGTTCTATGAGCCTGGGCACTAGTGGCTCTAGCTGCCTCAGCCTCTCCCTGTGCAGTAGATGAAGTGAGATGGCTAGGATCCATCACAACGACACTATCCTCTAACTCTGGCTGGAGTGGCAAATGGGGACGATCAAGTGCATATACATTCTTCTCTAACTTAGAGTTGATAAGCATCTTAATGTATGGTGCATATCCACATGATCGTTTTTGATCAGCAGCAGTCCTCTTCACAGTCTCTACAATCAAGTCCATCACTCTTATCCTGGTGTGGGAGTCTATGTGTTGCAGCATGTTGATGGAGTACCCCCTTATCATCCACTACAGCAGGATGCTGCTAACGCGACACATCTATCAGAGACCCTTCGACAAGACTGCGTGCGATGACCAAATCGCAAACGGTATAGTTATAGCTCCGTCGCTAATGACGTAAACTGTGTGCGATGGCGTATCCATCAAATACGATCTAAAAAATAGTTGCGTGTGCGATGTTTGGCAAACAGTTGGCCTAGATAAACTGTTTGAGATTGGATAATATAACACAAACGCTTATGAAAATACTAGTGTGTGTGATGTACGGCATACAGTTCACCCCGATAAACTGTTTGCGCTGATCAAGCAGAACACAAACGATTGTCCAGATGATCACGTGTGCTATAGACGGCATACAGGTCACTCGGATGAACTGTTTGTGATGAGGTAAAATAACATAAACGGTTACATAGATCAAGATGTGTGTGATAGACGGCATACAGGCCACTGGGATGAACTGTGTGCGATAAGCAAAAATAACACAGACTGTTTCTCAGATCAAGATGTGTGTGATGTACGCAGGCCACTCGGATGTGTTGTGGGCAAACGGTTCCTGATAAAGAACTGTCAGGGACTGATGAAATCATCACCGATGGTTTTGGTTTTTTATTCCGTATGCGATGTGATTTGCTCAATCTGCCCACAAACATCTATGCTCTGTTTAGAAGAACATGATTTCATAACCAAACTAAGCATCCAATACACACAAAACATTGGCACACACCTTAATAAACTATTACATGCATAATAAACTTATCCCTCTAAAACTACGAATATTTCTGCATAGAGGGAGTATGAGAATTGAGAAATGATCATCAAATCAAATACTTCTTGTGACGCTTGCCGCCAGCGCTCTGCTTGTAGCTCGATCCCTCGTTGTCTTCAGGTAGGAGGCACTTCCTCATGTCAACGATCCGCCTGAACATCTCGTAGCATGTGTACGCTTGCTTGGTCGCGGTCTGGAGGTGATATTCATCCAGTTTCTTCACCCAGCCCCTGTGCCAGACAGGCTTGTTCTTGTCGCACTCAGCCTTCATGTCAGCGTAGTAGGGGTCGATGATGGCCTCGGTCAGGTCAACATGGGAGTCCATGTGCTTCTTGCTGCCCCAGACCCTGTAGTGGCCGCGGATGTCGACAAGCTTCTGGTAGGCAGAGCCCGAAGTCTTGAGCTCCTTTGGATCGTCGGTGGTGTCCACCGTAGCGAACCTGTAGTTGGGGCTGTTGACAAACCTGGTGAAACGCTCACAAGGCACTGTGGCCAGGCAGTAGTGATAGAGGAGGACGTGATGGCCGACGCACAACTGGGTGACGACAACCTTCTGATCATGCCCGGCACGACCGCCGGTGTAAGAGAGGTCGAAGCCGACCACTTTGTACTTGTCATCCGCATCAAGCAGTCGCTCCATGGTGTCGATGGAGTCCTCCACCATGCCCGGGTCATTGGTGTACACCACCGTGAGGTCCGTCTTCCTCATGTGGGTCTCCACATGATGCACGCCGAACTCCATTGGAGCGCCGCTGGACATCCTCTCTGTATGCGTCATCCAGGGTGCGCTTATTGTGTTGTGGGGCGCGATCGAAAGCATGAAGAAACTATGGTTAATGGCCGTGGGTATAAATGGGGTTCGGACGTCCTGGAAAACCGGCACATCCGGATGGTAGTTTTTGCAGCGCGTGATTCAGTCATGGAGCACGTAACTTCTTGGGGCGACGTGCGTGGCGCAACCGAATGCATATGGAGCCCCGAACGTGATCGTGGGCTGGCCCCAACCGCTGGCAGAGCGCGCGCGGAGGGCGCGACAACAAAGCATGCGCAGGGGCGCGAGAGCAGAGCACGCGTAGGGACGCGAGAGCAGAGCACGTGGTGGGACGCGAGGTCGAACCAGACCACTATGTACTTGTCCTCGTCAAGTAACATGTCCATGACGTTGGAGTTCTTCATCTAAATCGGATGTTTGGTGTACACCACGAACGGACAGGACATGTCCACTATGGCATGCATGGTCCAAACACGACACATCAATCAGAGACCCTTCGACGAAACTGTGTGCGATGCATGAATCGCAAACGGTATAGTTCAAGCTCCGTCGTTGATGGCACGAACTGTGTGCGAAGGTGGATCCATCAAATACAATTCAGGAAGTGGTTGCGTGTGCGATCTACGGCAGACAATTTGTTCTTATGAACCATTTGTTCTTATAACAGAAATGGTTACCAAAACTACATACGTGTGCGAAGTACGGCATACAGTTCACTCGGATAAACTGTGTGCGCTGATACAGCAGAACACAAACGATTCGGCATAACAAGATGTGTGCGATATACAGCAAACATGTGAGTACTGAGAATCGTGTGCGAACACCAGATATAACACAGACGATTGGTGCTAATAACCTGTGTGTGTTGTGGGGAAACGTTTGCACGTATACAACTGTCAGGGATTGATTGAATCATCACCGACGGGTTTCGTAGTTTAGTCCATGTGTACTGTGATTTGCTCGGTCTGCACAACATCAATGCTGCGCCTACAGAACAACAACATATGTGCTTATAATAACATGATTGCATAAACAAAAAAGAACACAATGCAATTTCAAATATTGTATCACAAATACCAACAATATTACAAGGTTCAAATTCCAGCATAACGAGGCCCAAATTCAAAGATTACAAGGTACAAACTGACATTAGAAATCAAATCCATGGGATGAAATATTTCTGCGAAGGGGTCATCCACCGAGAAGTCATATATCGGCTCGATAGAATCGCTTCCGAATAATCTGTCATATGAACTTCCAAAGTGAAAATCAGCTTCTGCAGAGCCTTTTCCATTCCGTTGTAGACGCCTCCGCTGGGCAATAAACCATCCATTGTGGCGCACTAAATATAGTGCAAACCTCATTACCTTGAGCACCCTTGCTTTCTGAACAAAGAAACTGGCAAATTGAATCTCTGGATTGGTGCCTCGGTACTCGTTTTAAGTAATTTCTGTGAGATGGAATTCAAGGCATTCGATGGGATTGTTATATTGCGCCACCTTTTCCACTCCAACTCCTGCTTGTATCTGCAAACGAAGACAACATATCAGTGCTTTGATGCAGTATCGAACACTACGGGCCTCTTTGATTTGCATGATTTATATAATACACTAATAGATTGACATGCCATCTTCGATCGTTCATGATTAACATCTCAAAAGAATGTATAGTACACATTGCAATATAATCATGGGTAAAAGTACCAACAAACTGAACTCTGTTGTGGTTAAGAATTAACAGGAAAGGAACATCACCTCGACGTATAGCTTCTCCGTGCACGGAAAGCATATAAGGAACTTAACAACTTCATCCAGATTGGGGCCGATAGATTGTAGTGCCAAGATCTTCACTGTGCGCAGAGACAATGCGAGGCTTGTGGGAATCATTTTCTGGATGGTAGCTGAACATAGATCAACAAAAACTAGATAAAATTTGATGTACAATAATAAGAATGAGAAGAAGATTGTTGTACCTGAACGGGTATGGAACCAGCTGTAAGAAGTTCAGAGAGTTCAGCACACGAATACCCCAACACTGTCAATTTCGGTGCGCCAATGACCCTGATTCTTGTTTGACCGTCTTTATCAAGTACAAACAATCTCTCTAGGAAAGGCGCATTCTCAATGACCATATCATGAAACTCCCCAACTCACAGCGTGTTGCGGCACCAGCCATGCACATAAATCGTACGGAGATACATCGTAGCGATGTGGAGGCTACTGAACCCAAACATCATCTGAAGACGAAGGTACTCGAGAATGGAAAAGCCGCCGAGCAGGCGCTCCAAATCCGACTTCGAGATGCTGACGCCAATGAGCTCGAGGTGCTTCAGTTTAGGGAGATGAAGAGCGTGCGCGGCATTAATCTTGGGGAAAAGGCACCGCATGAACGTAGCGCGGTGCAGCGTGGGCGCGAGGCGGAGGACGGACGGAGGCAGCGAGCGCCCATGTCCGGCATCAAAGTTGAGCTCCTCGAGCTGATCTAGGGCTGGGGATAGGAACCAGTCGTGAAACTTGGGTTTGGCCTGCAGTTTGAACGGAAAGTGCAGATGGCAAGGCGTCTGACGGGCGCAGTGTGCGTGGCGAGGATGTGGGACAATGCGTCCAAGCATTTGCGATCCCCGCTGCAGAGCTCGTCGTCGTCGAGGAGGTCAATGGGGGTGGAGTGCCATAGGGGGCGCCACCGCCTGGAGAGGATGGTGGTCTGCATGGCAGATTTGATGGGGAGGAGAGACATGATGGTTACCAACATCTCGCCGGGGATGCTGCTGATGAAGTCCATGCTCGCTGGAGGCTCGTGTGGTTCAGCCTCCACCCGCCCCCACTTGTTGGCCGCCTCGTTGTCCATCGAAAAAGGAGGCGATCCACGGCGACGCCCAAATAGATAAGACCGGAGGAGAAGGTATAGCACTGAGCTCAACTTCAGAACAGAGAGAGTAGTCTTCGACGTCGCGAAGATGTCGCTCCCGTACAACGGGATCCTGTGCCGACCGGCGTTGGGAAAGTTCATGGCGGCAACACACCACGCCTACAACACTCACAAGATGCTAGGGCCAATGAGCGTCATCACCGTCCGCGCTGACAACAAAGATTCAGTCCTCTGCGTCGACAAGCTCTTCCGGGAGGCAGTAGCAGCGTCTGCCGACGAGTCACTCCCTCCTGTCGGCAAAGCTCCCGGGGGGGAGAACAACAACAAGAGCTCTGGCTAGTCTCGTAAGAACTTCGGGAAGCACCCCAAAAGGTGCAGCACGCCCATCAAGGACTTACCAGAGACCTCTGCCACCAGGAGCAAGAAGGATAAGGTGACCATCCCCAAGACGAAGCAAGTGCCCGCGCGGGAGAACGGCAAGGGCGGAACTTTCACCATAAGTGCAACCCTCGACAGCAAATAGGAAAGCGCGCGCGTCACCTTCCTGCGGACGAATGTCGATGGGTTTGCTTGGCAACTGTCTGACATCCCCGGTGTTCCCAGGGAGGTGATTGAGCACCACCTTGCCGTTTGTCCCCATGCGCGCTCTGTCAAGCAGAAGGTCCGGAAACAAGCCCTGGAACGGCAAGAATTTATTGCCGAAGAAGTCAAAAAGCTAGAAGCGGCAGGTCTGATCAAGGGCGTGATCCACCCAACTTGGTTAGCAAATCCTGTGGTGGTGCGCAAGGCAAATGGGAAATGGAGGCTTTGCATCGAGTTCACCGATGTCAACAAGGCTTGCCCAAAAGACTCGTTCCCCTTGCCACGCATTGACCAGATTGTGGACTCGACCGCTGGCTACGATCTTCTGTCCTTTCTTGATGCATATTCTGGCTTTCACCAGATCTTCATGGCCGAGGAGGACGAAGAGAAAATAGCGTTCATTACCCCCCGCAGCGCGTACTACTTCAGATGCATGCCGTTTGGGTTGAAGAGCGCTGGTTCAACATTCACAAGAGCAGTTCAGATTGGTCTGGGACTGCAGCTGCACAGGAATGAGGAAGCATACATTGATGATATAGTGGTCAAGACCAAGAACAAGGACACACTGGTGCAAGAACTGGAAGAAACCTTCGCGAATCTGCGCAAGATCAATTTAAATCTCAACTCCGAGAAGTGCGTGTTCGGAGTCCCCTCCGACAAGCTCCTCGGGTTCTTAATATCACAATGCGGGATTGAAGCCAACCCCGCCAAGATTGAGGCGATTGAACAGCTGGAGGCGCCCAAGCGCATCAAGGACGTGCGCCGCTTGGCGGGTTGCATCTCCGCCCTCAGTAGGTTCATTTCCAAGTCTGCTGAGCGCGCCCTGCCGTTTTTCAAGATCCTGAAGAAGGCAGGCCCAATGACATGGACCCCGGAAGTAGAGGCAGCACTACAAGACTTGAAGAAATACGTGTCCTCAACCCCAATCCTAGTCGCACCAAAACTAGAGGAACCGTTGCTGTTGTACTTGGCGGCAACGAACCAAGTGGTTAGCGCTGCGCTGGTGGCAGAAAGGGAAGCTGAGGAAGATGAGGCAGAATCTACCAAGCCGACAGCCCAGGCAAACCTAGTAGCCAAAGATGCGAGTATGACTCAAGAGGCAGACCAGTAAACTGTGCGGAAGAAGATGGTGCAGCAACCCGTGTATTTTGTCAGCTCCCTCCTACAGGGGGCTAGATCAAGATACTCTGGGATGCAGAAAATGCTCTTTGGCCTCCTTATGGCCTCCCAGAAGCTGCGCCACTACTTCCAAGCACATCACATCTCCGTCGTCACTCGGTTCCCGCTGCAGCGTATCCTGAGAATTTCAGAGGCAACCGGCAGGATAGTCGAGTGGGCGTTGGAGCTGGCCAGCTTTGACTTGAGCTTTCAATCAAGATCAGGGCCCTAGCGGAATTTGTAGCTGAATGGACGCCAACGCCAGACGAAGAAATCCCGGAGACAACACTCCACGGCAAAGAGGCACCTCAATAATGGATCATGTACTTTGATGGAGCTTTATCGCTGCAAGGCGCCGGTGCCGGAGTGCTACTCGTCTCACCCACTAGAGAGCACCTCAAGTATGTGATCCAGATGCACTTTCCCCGGGAGGAATCAACAAACAACACGGCTGAATATGAAGGGTTGCTTGCCAGACTACGGATAGCAGCCGATCTCGGCATCAGGAATTTGATAGTCCGGGGGGGCTCACAGCTTATCGTGCGCCAAGTAAACAAGGATTACCAGAGTCCCCTGATGGAGGCATATGTTGACGAGGTACGGAGATTGGAGGAGCGCTTTGATGGTCTACAAATGGAGCATGTCCCCCGTGCCAAGAATGACATTGCCGATGATCTATCAAAGAGAGCCGCGTAGAAGCTGCTTGTGGAACCGGGCACTTTTGTTCTCCGATTAACCCAACCTTCAGTCACTCCATCAGCGTGATAGAACATAAAAAAGGAAAGTCAATTCCAACGACTACCTTCCGACAAAGCCATCAGTGGCCGCCAAGAGGGTTGTAGGGAGCGACACCCCACCTGCCGGTGGACCTCGAGCTCCAGTAGACCCGAGGGTTCTTGCCGTAGAAGCTAGTGTCCCCACAGCGGAAGAAATGTCTTGGGTCCTTGTCGTTGAGCCACAGGCTCCTGTGTGGGTACAGCAGATAGTCTGATACCTCCAAGCAAGAGACCTACCCGAGGAACCAGAAGAAGCCGAAAGAGTAGCCCGACGGTCGAGCACATACCAGTTTGTGTATAGAACCTTGTACAAGAGGAGGCTGAACGGTGTGAAATTGAATTGCATTCCTCGGGAAGAAGGATGTCAGTTGTTGGCAAATACACGAAGGGGTCTGCGTCTCCCACATCGGATCACGAGCCCTTGCCGGGAAAGCATTCCGTCAAGGCTTCTATTGGCCGACAGCCCTTCAAGACTCTTTGGCGGTGGTGACAACATGCAAAGCATGCCAATATGACGCCAAGCAGATACACCAACCAACATAAGCCCTTCAAACCATACCGCTCTCCTGGCCCTTCTCGGTCTGGGGGCTTGACATTCTCGGGCCCTTCCCCCGTGCTATCGGGGGCTTCGAGTTCTTGTTCGTTGCAATCGACAAGTTCCATGAAATGGACTGTGGTAGAACCAGTGAGAAAGGTAACGGCGCAGGCGGCAGTCAACTTCCTTAGAGGGATTGTTTGTCGTTTCGGTGTTCGCAACAGGATCATCACCGACAACGGCACGCAATTCACCAGCAGTAGCTTCATGCAATATTGCCAAGACAACAACACTAAGATATGCTTCGCATCGGTCGCTCACCCAAGAAGCAACGAGCAAGTGGAGAGAGACAATGCCGAAATGTTGCGGGGACTCAAGACGAGGACTTTCGACAAGATGCATAAGCACGGAAGGCTCCCTCTCCTAGGCCCTTGCGTCGGTGGCCACTCCGGCCCCAGCGGCCACCCACCTAGGAGGGTTGGTTGCTAACCCTCTAGCCAGCCATGGAGCCTCCCAAACTCAACTTTGCTCGAGGTAAGGAGTTTCAACCTGTCATGCGGCAAAAGTTTGGACATCCAGTGGTGTTTTCGCCTGGTTTTCGCCAAAGAGAATTTGCGCTTGTGGCTTCATTCTGCCGCGCTCGTTTTCGCTTAGATATTCATATGGTTAGCATTGCCCTCCAAGCTTGCTTTGGAGGTTATCCACAAGGTTTTAGAGTTCTTCATCTCAGGGATCGAACTTTCAAGTTCTCGGTAGTCTCTAAAGTAGTTGGTTTTGAGATTTATAATAGGGGTCGTATTGCTGAAAGAGACTTTGAAATGGTTTTTAATCTCTGGGGATTGGGCGAGCCTAATTGGTGTCACGAAGAGAAATTGTTCTATCAAGAGGATGATAATTCATGGACCTTGGTCACTCGTTCAAATCATGCTACTACTCAACCAAACGCTGGTGATCACCGGCGGCAATCGGTGTTCTATCGATTATCCAATGTTGAGGCAGTTAACTCATTGGGGTTTAATGGGGAAGTTAATACCCGTGTTAATGAGGAGGGCGTGATCCCTGCCTCAGGTCAAAGAAGCGCCAATCAGGTCTTTTCGAATGAGGGTCCTCGTTGTTTTGCATGTAAAGAGCTGGGCCACATTGCCAGATTCTGTCTGAAGCCAGGCTTACCTGGGCTTTTCTCTTGCATGCGATTCGCCACCTTCAAAGGCCCGCGGGAGGAGGCCTAGGAGCCAGGTGCGGTCAGCGACAGGTTTCGGGCAATCGGACCGGCGCGGGACCCACCCCAGGTTTCCTCTTTTAGTGAACTGTGTATGGGAAGTGTTCCTAATTTCCAGCCCCGATTGGGACTTCCCTCCTCGGCTTCTCCTCCCTCTGTTTCTTGACTGCAAAGCCCTCATGCTCCTCTGGTCACCTCGCAGCTATCAATTAGCCTTCTTCTTGCCAACGGCAAGACAATGGCGAATATTCCCATTGACCCGAGGCCCTTTGTTCCACAAGGCTTCGAAATCCAGCAAGTCAAACGCCGCAATGGCGTGGCGAGGGTTGTTCTTCCACCTCGGCCACGGAAGCACGAGGACTGGATGATTGCCACTATCCACCCCCTCCCCGATGAGGTATTTTTCCCCAATATCAGAGAGGTACTCGAGGAGTTTGTTGTTGAGCATATGCATCTGGGTTTAAGAGACATTCAAAGGTCGCCATTTGGAGAAGCTTATGTGAGGTTGTCGCATGTCCGTGATAGAGATAAACTTGTTTTGGATAGTCCTTATGCATTCGGGGATGTGTTCATCTCTTTTGTCAAACATGATGAAGGTCGTAATCATCATCGAGTTCAGCTTAATAGGCTTGTTTGGATGCTTGTCACTGTGGTACCTTTTGATTTCCGCACTACTGAAGACCTAGTCAGAACAGTTAGCCCTTTTGGTCGTTTAATCTCTTGGGAAAAAGAGGATGATCATATAGGCTAAAGGACTTGGATGTAATCCCTAAGAGTCTACCTTGGTCTGAAGGAGAAGACTTTGAGGAAGATTCTTGGTCATCTTCTGTTGAGGTCCTTATGAGTGAAATTTTGGGAGGAGGACCAGCAGATGAGGACCCAATTCCACCTGACAATGTGGATCCTCAACCTCTTCCAAACAATGAGGGGGGATTCCCTGGTTTCCATGTTGCTGCTCTGCAAAATGCTCCACATGTAAATGATGAGGCAGTGTGGGAACAGGATAACCACTGGGCTTTTCAACAGCATGGAGAGCAGGGTAATCACAATCAAGCTTTGGATAATCTCTTAGAGGCTGTCCAACAGGAAGAGATGGCATGGGCTGATGGAGAGCAACTTGGCCCTGTTCTTGAGGATAGCAGTAACATCACTTTTTCTAATGGTGATCATTCAAACAACATGGGACTGGTTTTTTCTATAGGAGAAGTAAACCAGATGCATATCATTTGGCATGCCCCAGTTCCTCAGATTGAAGGGGCTTTTGGGATTGGGTTAAATAATCTCACACAGGCATATCAAGGAGAGGAAGAAGAATTACATGTCCTTCAGGCAGCAGCTTTTCCAGCCAATATACAGCAAAATGCAAATGTGGCCAACATGGTTGAGGAACTGGCTGGTGAACCTGCTTCACCCACTACTTCTGCTGAGAGGGCAATGCCTGTTGTTGCAATCTCTCAAAATGTTGCTGCTGCACCCGCTCCTGCTGCAAGCACTTAAGATTTCTCTCTTAAGATAGTCTCTCAAAACTTGGAAATTCACTCTGATTCTAGGGCTGAGAACAACAGGGAAGTCTACCAGTCTGCTGCAAAACCTGAAGACAATTTAAACCAGGAAGCCAAGTCTGATACAGTGAAAACAAGTGGCAGACAGGGCAGATATTCCTTCTGGCAGTAGACAACCTGAACCTGTAGGTATTGATCCTTTATCAGAGGTTTTATCAACTAGTGCTCCTGCTCCTTTTGTTACTGAATCTCATAGGGAGCAACGGCTTCAAAATCAATTGGAGACCAACTGTAATTTTGCTGATGAATATGTGCTTGAGCTCCAGAATTTACATTCAGTTGCACTTGCTAATTATGAAACTATCATGTCTGATGGGGTTGAGCTCTGGGCACAGAATTTTGCCACCAAGGATGAAGAGAACAAGAAAATACTCTCTATGGATGTTCCTGTAAGTTGGTTCAATTTCATTATACACCTGCTCATGACCCCTGATAAATTTGGTTGGACTCTGCAACTTCTTAAATCCCAAATATGGAAAGTTATTACTGATAAGCAAGACATTAATGGAGCCATAACATTTCATAAAGCTGATTGCTGCTCTACTTCCCAGGCTCCAGTCTGCAAAGCTTCCCTGGATATGGATGCCTCACAAGCACAAGGCAATGAGGGTGCTACAGATGACCCTCCCATGTTGGGTTCTGATAATGCCCTCCTCCTTCCTTTTGGAGCTGAAAATTCTAGGAAAAGGAGGGGGGAAACCCCTCTGGTGGAATCAAAGGTAAGGAGAAGTGATAGGATAAGAAAAGAAAATGTAGGCTTTAAAAGAAATTCTTGTTCTAATACCAAGTGCCTGCCCTGTAATGCTGCTCCCCTGTTTCTAACAAAAATGTGGCTAAAAACCTTGTTGCTGCATTTTGCAAGGTGGCTGAAGAGAAGCTAGAAGGAAAAATTTCCAAAAGCCCAAGAAGAAGGAATCTGAAGGGTTGGTCAAGGTACCCTTGCCAAAGGGAAAGCTAGCATCTCAGGAGCTAACTGATGTGTCTGAAGCTTAGAATTAGTTCCTTAGGGAGTTGGAGTAGATTTCTTTTGGTCCATGAAGTTGTAAGATATTGCTAGCAAAGTTATCTTCTTAAGATGATAAGACTCATGACTTTTAAACCTAAGTATGATACAAGAGCAAGTTGGTTCAATGGTATTCTGCTCTTACTATGTAAAATGATGCTTGTGATGTTCTGAGGTGTGATATGTGTTGGCACTGCCAGAAGTGGAATCTCTATGGCTGTTTACATGAATAGTAACAGAACTTGGAATATTTTAAACTGGAACATTAGGGGAATTAATGACAAAAACAAGTGGGTGGCTATCAAAAGCAAGATTGAAGAAAGTGGTTGTGCTCTTTTGTGCCTTCAAGAAACTAAAAGAGAACATTTTGAGTCTAGCTATCTCAAAAATTTATGTCCCAACAGGCTCAATAAATTCTTGTTCCTACCATCTGTGGGTGCATCTAGAGGCCTCCTCATTATCTGGAATGGTGCTCTTTTTGAGGGAGATATGGTCTTTCACAACAGATTCTCCCTGTCTATCCAATTTACCAATAATCTTTCTAATCAGTCCTGGATTCAAACAAATATCTATGGTCCATATGCTCATGAGGACAAGGTTAAATTTATAGATTGGTTTGCAAACATCCAAGTGCCAGCTGAAAGTGATTGGATTATCATGGGAGACTTCAATTTCATTAGAACTCCTTCAGACAGAAATAAACCAGTGGGGATGTTAATGAAATGCTTCTATTTAATAATGTTATCGGTTCCCTGGGTCTAGTGGAACTCCTTCTCAAAGCTAGAAAATATAGTTGGAACAACATGTAAGAATCCCCTCTTCTGGAAAAGCTGGATTGGTTCTTTACCTCTGCTTCATGGATGACAGTTTGTCCTTACTCCACTATTCTCCCACTTGCAAAGCCCATTTATGACCATTTGCCATGCATGATAAAGATTGGAACTTCCATCCCCAAATCCAGAGTATTGAGGTTTGAGAACCATTGGCTACAACATTCTGATTTTAAGGGTATTGTGAGTAGTGCTTGGAATATTCCAGTAGGACATACTGATAATGCAAAACGAATTAATGCCAAGTTTAAAAATCTCAAAAGGGCCCAAAAGTTATGGGCTAAAAATCTATCTTGCCTGAAAAAACAGATTGCTGAGATAAATGAAGTGATTTTCTTTGTTGATGTCCTGGAAGAATTCAGAGACCTAGGACAGTTTGAGGAAAATAGCAGAAGTATTTTCAAAGATTATCTCTTAATACTTCTCAATAATCAAAGGATTTACTAGAGACAAAGAGGAAAGATTAAAGGGGTTAAATTTGATGATGAGAATACTAAATTCTTTCATACTAAGGCCTCTATTAATCATAGACACAACCATATTGCTATCCTCCAGAATGAAGATCACATGGACATTTCTGATCATGCAAGCAAAGCAGCTATATTATGGGATTATTTTAAGAAGAGGCTAGGTCAGACTAAGAAGACCTTCATGCACTTTGATTTACCCAATTTGTATGATAATGAACATGATCCAGAAATCTTTGCTGAGCTGGAGAAACCCTTCACTTATAATGAAATTCAATTGGTTGTGTCTCAATTACCCAATGATAAATCTCCTGAACCTGATGGTTTCAACAATGAGTTCTTCAAGGCCTGCTGGGACATAATCAAAGATGATGTCACACACCTAATTCACAGTTTCTATGAAGGCAATGTTTCTCTGGAAAGTATCAATAATTCATACATAACTCTGATTCCTAAAATGAGTGCTCCTCTTTCCCCTAATGATTTCAGGCCCATTCCCTGCTCAATTGTTGTCTCAAACTCATTACAAAACTTTTAGCAAACAGACTCCAAAAGGTGATACTTCAATTGCTACACATCAATCAATATGGGTTCTTAAAAGAGAGATCTTTGCAGGACTGTGTGGGATGGGCTTTTGAATATCTGCACCAATGTAAGACATCCCAAGAGGAGATTGTGGTCTTGAAACTGGACTTTGAAAAAGCTTTTGACACAATTGAACACCAAGCCATGCTTGACATATTAAAAGCCAAAGGTTTCCATGGTAGATGGATCATGTGGATGGAAATGTTGTTCAAATCTGCTTCTTCTGATGTTATGTTCAATGGAGTACCTGGAAAACAATTCTACTTCTTGAGAGGGGTCAGACAAGGTGATCCTCTGTCCCCTCTCTTATTTGTCTTGGCTGCTGATTTGCTTCAAACAATTTTGAACAAAGCTAGGCTTCAAGGTTTGCTCACACCCCCCCCCCACTTCAAAGGAACTCCTGTCCTAATTTTCCAGTGGTGCAATATGCTGATGATACCCTGGTCAGCCGCAAGGCTGATACTAGGCAACTTCTGAACACTTTTGCAACTGCCACTGGTCTAAAGGTTAATTATAATAAATCCAATCTTATTCCAATCAACATTGCAGTAGATAGAGTGCAACTGTTTACTGGTATTCTTAATTGTGTCAGAGGGACTTTTCCAATCAAATACCCGGGAGTTCCATTGGGGTTGGTCAAACCCACTGTTGAACGATGCTTGCCCTTAGTGAACAGGGTCTCATCCAGACTAACTGGCCTAACTACATTCATGTCAATGGCTGGAAGATTGCTCCTAGTGAAATCTGGGTTAGCCTCTATGACTGTATTTTTCATGACATGTTTGGATGTACCAATCACCATAAAGAATCAAGTTGCTAAGTATTTGAGACACCGACTATGGAGGGGACCAAATTTAGAGGATCATAGACCTGCCATGGTCAAATGGACAATTGTATGTAAACCCAAAAGCCAAGGAGGGCTAGGAGTTCTGGACATTCAAATCCAAAATTAGCACTATTACTGAAGAATTTACACGAATCCTACAACAGACACAATATTCCTTGTGTTAACCTCATTTGGGAATCCTATTACACTAATGGACAGCTTCCTGGTGTTCATTTAGAGGGCTCATTTTGGTGGAAATCAATGCTTGGCCTGCTGGAATGGTACAAAGCTATGGCAAGATGCTATGTTGGTGATGGAAAAAGCACTTTCTTCTAGACAGACCTTTGGCAAGAAAGATGTTTGTATCAGATGTTTCCACACCTGTTTTCTTTCTCAATAAACCAGCAAATCTCGGTGGCACAAGTTCTGCAAATGGAATACATGGTAGACATGTTTCATCTCCCTCTCTCTATTCAGGCTTTTCAAGAATTTAATCAAATGGAAATTATATGTGATATACTGAGAGCATCTCCTGATATTAATTGCATAGATACATGGTCTTACATTTGGGGCTCAGCAACCTTCTCCTTAGCTAAAGCATACAAAGTCCTAATTGGTTCCCAAGTTGTGCCACCTCATTTTAAGTGGCTTTGGTGCAGCTCCTGCCAACCTAAGCATAAAGTTTTCTTCTGGATGCTATTACATGATAGACTCAACACTAGGAACTTGCTAAGAAGGAAAACTTTTCATCTAGACTCATATCTCTGTGCTACTCTTAACTGTCAGTTGGAAGAAACACTTCATCATTTGTTCTGGAGTTGCCCCTTTGCTGCTGCCTACTGGGATTTTGTGTGCCCCAACAAAAACCAGAACCTATCAATCCTTGAAGCTTTTGCTGACATCAAAGAGAAACTTAATATACCTTTCTTTATGAAAGTTATCATTCTGGCATCATGGGCTATCTGGATCACAAGGAATAATTACATTTTTGAGAATAACCCACCATCATTTCAGAGATGGAGAAATACTTACTTCACAGAATTGGAATGGCTGAGATTCAGAGTAAAGAGGAAATATGCTGATTCATTTAATAATTGGATAGATGCCCTTGGGTTGTAATTTTCTTTTTTTCTTTTTCTTTCCTCTCTTTTATTCCTTTTTCCTTTTTCTTGTATTTCCTTTTTCTTTTCTTCTCTTTTCCTTTTCTTTAGGCTTACCTCAAGCCTCTTTGTAAACTTGTAAGACTATTTATTTAGATTTAAAAAATTTGCAGTGGGGTTTTACCCTATTGTTTATAGTAAAAAAAAAGCACGGAAGGCGCTAGATTGATGAACTCCCGGTGGTTCTTTGTCAGTCAAGACGACACCAAATCGAGCCACCGGCAAGACACCCTTCTCCCTGGTTTATGGTGCAGAAGCAGTTCTTCCCATAGAACTCACATACGGGTCACCGAGAGTGTAGGGCTCGGACGAGGACCGGCAAGACCAAATGTGGCAAGATGACGTTGTGCTCCTCGAGGAAGATTGTCTCTCGGCCGCGTTGTGTGCCACAAGGTACCAGCAATCCCTGCGCTGCTATCATAGCCGCAGAGTGCATGCTAGGAGTGTTGAGGAAGCCGACCTTGTTCTTCGTTGGATTCATTCCGCGAAGGGATCAAACAAGTTGACGCCGAAGTGGGAAGGCCCTTACCGGGTAGTACGAGTCACCAGGCCTGGCGCAGTCTGCCTGGAGACCGAGGATGGCACCCCGATGCAAAACTCATGGAATATCGAGCATCTTCGCAAGGTCTACCCGCGAGGCGTGGTTGTCGGGCCACCCGGCGACCCCTTTTGTGCAAGTTCGCCGGCAAGGCGTGTAATACTTTGTACAAAGCCAGGCGATGACCCTGTGCGTAGTCAATAAAGTAAAGTGTTGTACAACTCTTTGTCAAAGTACATATTTATCTTATGTATCTTATGTGAGATGTTGTGATCACATTTCAATTGCATAAGGCGACTAGTGAACCATCTAGGATCCTAGCCTCTTTTATTTTCTCTTTGTCGGGGAAACGACACCTATGGGACCGAAGGATCCCTTTACGGTTTGGCAAGGGAGAAAGGACAGCGCAAAGAGCGGAACTAACGATCAACGCGAGGGGATTTACCCAGGTTCGGGCCGCTCGGAAGCGTAAAACCCTACTCCTGCTTGGTTGTATTACTGTGGATGTTCTTGGCCCAGTTCTGGGAGCTACAGTAGCAGCTACGCATACAGAATGGGTCGAGTCTCGGTAGGGATCTGCCCCCCCCTGTAGCTACGCCTTGGGCCTCCTTTTATATGTCCAAGGGGTCTCCAACAGTGGCGAAGTACAAGAGGTGTAAAGTATCTACAGTATCTCATGATTACCAGTATCTCATGATTACTACTGACGCCTTAGGACAAACGTCTTAGGACAAGACGCATTCAATGCTCTAAACAGGTGTCCCTGCCTTTCTTGGGGATGGAAAAAAGGACTCATCCCATCAGCACCGCTTAACCCCTTCTGCGGCCAGCGCCGTGACACGCAACCAGGAGGACAAGCCCTAAACGACAGGCTGATCGCTGCGCTGGAGCGGCGGCACTGTGCTGAAGCGGTGGGATCTTGCCGGGTGCTGATCTTGCCGGGGGCTGATCTTGCCGGGGGGCTGATCTTGCCGGGGCTCGACGAGCCAGCCCGGCAAGATCTTGCCGGACGCCCAGCCTTTGGTCTTCTGATCTTCAGCTTAAACGCCTTCTTGATATCTTGCATCTATCTCCAGCCGTCCTCCGGCAGGCCTTGCCGCAGGTATGGCTACAACTGTCCGTGCACAAGTACGGGGTACTAAAGGACCCGATCTTTAGTACACCGACAGGAGCCCCCGGGCCTAGGCCATACACGGGTACGAGGCGCTGTTGGGCTATGCCCAAAACAGTGCACGGGCACGCGTGGCAGGAGTTGCTGTCATAATCTTCTCTTTTACTGCGCCCTCCCACGACGCGCGTTGAATGCGGAACGTGGGGGACGTGCGCGGAAAAGACCGCAGGCTCCGCTCCTTCCCCGTAAAAAGGAATCCGCAGGGGCTCTGCTCATTTACCTCTTCTCTTTTCCAATCTGGACGCTGCCATCGCCTTCCTCCTCGAGCCTGAAACGCGCCTCCTCCATTCTTCCGCCACCCGCACGCCCTCGCCACCTTCGGACTCCGCTTCCACTGCCGCCATGCCGCCCAAAGCAGGCAAGGGCAAAACGGCGAAAGTCGCCGGCTCAGCCGCAGGAGCAGATGATGGGGATCTGGTGCGGATGCGGAGAGAGCGCGCCGTCTTCGACCCGACGCTTGACGGGCACACCTTGATTACTCAGTACAGGTGTGTATGGGGGAAGGAGACAAATGGCCATCCCAATACTCGCGCGCTTTCGGCTTCTGCCGGGGGGGCGCGAATAGATACCCTTTCTTCGCTGCTTATTTTTACTGCGGGCTCTGTCCTCCTTTCTCCGACTTCTTCGTCGACATCATGTACATGTACGGGTTCCGCCTTTTGGATTTCACGCCGAACGCCGTAACGTGCATGTCTGTCTTTGCGCATCTTTGCGAGAACTTTGCCGGAGTGGTCCCCAACACGGCCCTCTTCCGCCACTACTTCATCCCCCGCATCGAGGCAGGAGACGCCCTCTCGGGATCTATCACTTGGATTCCAAGGACATGGAACAAGGATATAAACCCAGGGGGTTTCTACCGCAAGAAGTGGGATGAGTGGCGATCCGAGTGGTGCTGGATCCAGGAGAAAGACCCTCAGCCATTCTGCGTGCCCCGGCAGAAGAAGGTGGCCCGTGGTGAGAGTTGGAGCGACCTCGACCCTGAAGACAAGAAGCTCACAATTGCAATCACCAGGATCCACCGCCTGAAGGCGCTCACGATTGAAATGGTTGGCGCAGATTTCCTTCGCCGGCGCATCGCCCCTCTGCACAATAAGGGGAGGCCAGCCTGGGACTTCAAGAATGCAGCAGATATTATGAGGCTGCGCCCTGGCTTGAATCACAACTTCACGGTCTTGCAGCACATGTATCTCTGCCACAAGTTGTTCAGGCCTGACAGGAAGTTCATGTTGCCGCCTGGAGTCGTGCCTCTGTGCAACAACTCTGCCCTGAGCTCAATCATTGCTATGATGCCAGTGTGCAACGCCCACGGCCTTGACGGGACTTGGGTAGAGCTGCCTCCAGAGCAAGTGCAGGAGTTCTTCGACAACTTGTCGGAGAGGGGCATCCGGGAAGATCCCAAACTTATCCGTCCCACCACTGACGAAGAAATAGCTTACATCGCTAGCAGGGCGGAAGAGGCAAACCTTGCCGCGGAGGCCGGCAACTTTGGCTTCACGGGAGGAGACACCAGTGAAGAAGAGACGGTGCCAGAGGAGACCTCTTCCGAGGAAGAGGAAGTTGCCGGGGAGCAGAGCGGCATGGTTGCCGGGGTCTCTACCGTCGAGGGCGCAACCGAGGAGCAGCCGCACGAGGAGCCCCCAGCTCCAGGGAAGAAAAAGCGCGTTCTTCGGAAAGCTAGCTCTGACGCCCCGGCAAGTCAGCCTCCCTCAAGAGATGAGGTTCCCAGCAAGAAGGCGGCCGACAAGGCTGCGCAGCGGCAAGAGGCCCAACAACCGCCTGTGCGACATACGACACGCTCGACCGCGGCACAAACAGGTGCGGCGGGAGCGTCCCATACGACGGCACCAGCGGCTGGAGCAGCAGGGTCGCAACAACCTACTGCTTCCGCTGCAGCCAAGCGCGCCAGGTCTCCTTCTCCACCTCCTCGCCCAGGTGCCGAAGCGGAAGTCGTTTTCGACCTCTCTGCCTTGGAATCCGAAGAAGAAGAGTAAGGGCCTTGCCGCACCTTATAATTCCTGTATTTTTGGCTTCACTTGACTAATTCACTTTGGCTTGTCTCCACAGAGATGCAGAAACCTTGGCGCAAAGGATGGCGAAGAGGGCGAAGACCTCAACGGACGACGAACTGCCGGCAAGCACCTCTGGTGCGTCAGAAACGATCAACATCAGCCCGGAGTCGAGCCCACAACGCAGTCCTCAACACAGCCCCCGGCGCAGCCCCCAGCGTGAGTCCGTTATGCACTTTCCGCTGGCAAGTGCCGGGGTGCGTATCTTCACTGCTGACATCTCCGGGCGTGCAGGAGCGGAGCGGCAACAAGGAGTACCAATGGGAACCGTCCCTGACGTGCCGCCGCCATCGACTACACTGCCCAGAGATGAGCCTTCGGCAAGCGAGCTTTACCGCGATGAAGAAGAGCCGGCGAGCACTAGCTCCGGCAACCCTCCTCAGCAGCTCGATGCAGGTAAACCGCTCGCCTCAGAGTACTTGCTATTCCTGTTTTTCTCTTCTTCTTTTTTTGTCTTCTTGAACTTCAATCTTGGTCTCATCTTGCTTCCCTTCCTGAGCTTCCAGATTTCGTCTTGGCGGAACCCATGGATGTCGAAACCGTCATCGAGGAGACCGCCAGGGATGCTGCCGCCGAGGCCGACAGGGTCGCAGCAGACGAGGCCGCCAAGGCCGCACAGGAAGAAACCGCCAAGAAGTCTGCTGAGGGGACCGGCAAGGAGACCGACGATCGCACTGACGACATTCCTGCCGCAGGAGCGCCTGGCGCTACACCGGTCGCGGAGCCCCCAGCTGCCGGTGAAGATCAACCGTCAACATCTGACGTGCCCCCGTCAAGCAGTTACCTCAAGGCCGGCGACAACCTGTTCGTTAGCATGCCAGGGACGGCAAGCACTGGGGCGCCGGTGGAAGGAGAAACTCTGGATGGAGACGTCATCACCGCCGCCAGCAGCAGCGAACCCAAGGAAGAGCAGCTACTCCAAGCCGTGCACGACAACTATCAGAAGCTCCAGGCACTCTACCGCGCCCGTAAGGATAAGCTGGATTCCAGGGCAGCGGTTGTTGATGCAGCAGAGGCGGACTTCCAAAAGCGCGTCGAGGAGACGCAGGCTTGGTTTGCTGAGGCCTTCCAAGAGGTGAAGACTGCTCGGGAACAGCTGAGCGAGAACTGGAACGACCTCCTCATGAAGCAATCTGATGTCGAGAAGGCACAGGAGGAGGCTGCACAGCAGGCCGCCACAGCAGAAGCTCGCCTGACGGAGCGACGCATCGGGCTCGATGCTCACGAAGAGGACCTTACTGCTCACGAGGAGGCGCTTGCCGCCAAGCTCCGCAGCAAGGACGGGGAGATCGAGAAACTTGTCGCGCAGCGGAACCAGGAGCTAGAGCGGAAACACATGGACACGCTCAGAGCTCTGACTGAAGATCACGCCGGCAAACTGAAGGAAGCCGTCGATGCTGCCGGAGCTGCAGAGGCCGCCAAGAGCTTGCTGGAGGGGAAGGTGAAGAAGCTAGAGGCTGATCTCGAGGATCATGGCAAGAAGGTCTCAACACTCGAAGCCGAAAGAGACAAAGCTCTTCATAGCTTGGTGGAGGCCCAGGTTGCCGCATCCGAGAAGACTCAGCAGCTCACCTTCGCCAAGGAATCCATCGTTGATCTGGAGCAGAAGCTGACCACGCTGAAGGAGACCCTTGAGACCGCCAGGGGTCGGGAGAAGACCTTGATCAAAGATCTCCACAATGAACAGGAGCTGCTCAAGAGTGCTGCCGCCACACACAACGACTATGTGGCAGGCGTGCAGATCTGGACTGAGAAGCTCATCGATGTTGCAAAGAAGCTTGCCGCGCAACTGTCCATCATGGGTCTGCAAGGCTTCAGGTATTCTTCTGACGACAGGGTGTCCACAAGCGCCAGGCTGACCATGTTCTTTGACCGCATGCTCGAAGCCTTGGAGCAGCTTCACTCTGACCGAACATCCCAGCTGGCGAACGAATCCCGCAAGCTCTGCCAGGCCGTCCTCCGCGAGGTGCTGGTCAAAGTTGTGCACAAGAACCCCGGCATCAACCTCTCCAACGTCTTCAAGCGCTTGCCGAAAGATGTGGACGTCAAGGTACTTGAAGAGCTTGTCGCGCCCATCGTTGACAGGGTGAGCCAAGTCAAGAGGGTTGAAGGCAATCGCCGGGATTAGCCGTTTCTCTTTATCTTGTCGCCATCGCTCCATGCCAAAGACAATTTATCTTTAGTTAGAAACGCGGCAACTATCATGTAATATAACTTGCTGTCTCTGGATTAATGTATGCTATTCCCCTCGTTTGATTTCTTTCTGTATGGTGTATGCCCTACGCTTATGCTGGGAACTTGCCGGTGTGCACCCCCGCGAGCGCTGGGTTCGGGACTTCAGCAGCCTGCTGGAGGCGCAGCTACCGGCAAGAAACCTTGACGTTTTCAGTGCAGCAACCTAAACTGTTGAGCGGACTCAAAATAGAGTAAGGGCGCGACCGATCATGACAAGGTTCCATCGCGTGCAGGTTTTCCATACAAAAGTCGAAATCGTTCAAGGAGGATAGCCTTACAACAAAAATCTGTTTTAAAGGGTTTCTGCAACTTAGCTTTTCGTTGCTGTTCTTCTTCCGGCAAGATGTCAACCTTGAACATCGCCTGTTGGTATCCATACCATCTTCCCCCCCCCCCCCCCCCCGGCAAATTTGCATGCGAGGGAACCTTCTATCCTTTTGAGAAAAAGAAAGAAGAGAAAATATGGAACCTTGGCGGTTCGTTAGCTCTTACCGGAAGCAAGCGCAATACAACATCTCAGATAAGCATGCATATAAAATGACATGAAATCGACAACAATTGTAAAACACTTAGCTTAATTAAACTATGCACAGGGTCTTCGCCTGGCTTTGTACAAAGGATTACATGCTGCATCGGCAAGACTTGTACAAAAGGTGGTTGCCGGGAGCGTTTCTGCGGCAAGAACCAAAGGTTCTGCGCGAAACTGCTGCTAACCGGCAACCGCGCCTCACGGGTAGAACTTACGAAGATGTTCGATATTCCAGGAGTTGCTCACTGGCACGCCATCTTCGGTCTCCAGGCGGACAGCGCCAGGCCTGGTGACTCGTGCTACCCGATAAGGGCCTTCCCACTTCGGCATCAACTTGTTGGAATTCTTGGCCGACTGAACGCGCCGAAGAACAAGGTCGCCTTCCTCAAGACCCCGGGCATGAACCTTGCGGCTATGATAGCGGCGCAAAGCTTGCTGGTAGCGTGCAGCACGCACGGCAGCCCGAAGACGATCTTCCTCAAGGAGCACAACGTCATCTTGCCGCAGCTGCTCTTGCTCGAGCTCATCATAAGCGAGCACTCGAGGTGACCCGTATATGAGTTCCGTGGGGAGAACTGCTTCAGCCCCGTAGACCAGGGCGAAGGGAGTCTGGCCGGTAGCTCGATTTGGTGTCGTTCTGATTGACCAAAGAACCACCGGCAGCTCATCAATCCAGCGTCTTCCGCACTTGTGCAGCTTGTCGAAAGTTCTGGTCCTAAGACCGCACAGCACTTCAGCATTTGCCCTCTCTGCTTGGCCGTTGCTTCTCGGGTGAGCAACGGAGGCAAAACAGATCTTGCCGCCAAGGTCTTGGACGTACTGCATGAAGGTGCGACTCGTGAACTGCGTACCGTTGTCGGTGATGATCCTGTTCGGCACACCAAACCGGCACACTATTCCCTTGAAGAACTTGACCGCTGACTGTGCTGTCACCTTTCTCACTGCTTCCACTTCTGGCCACTTCATGAACTTGTCGATAGCAACGTACAAGTACTCGAAGCCCCCGGCAGCGCGGGGGAAGGGACCCAGTATGTCGAGTCCCCAGACCGAGAAGGGCCAGGAAAGAGGAATTGTCTGAAGAGCTTGAGCTGGCTGATGAAGTTGCTTTGAATGGAACTGGCACGCTTCACACTTGGTTACTAGTGCAGTTGCATCCTGGAGAGCAGTGGGCCAGAAGAAACCTTGCCGGAATGCCTTGCCGACAAGAGCTCTCGAGCCTATGTGGGAGCCACATATGCCTCCATGAATCTCTGCCAACAGCTCTAGTCCATCCTCCCGAGGAATGCACTTCAATTTCACACCGTTGGGTCTCTTTCTGTACAGGACGTCGTCGACGAACTGGTACATACTAGACTGACGGGCTACTTTCCGCTTCTTCCTGTTCCTCAGGGAGTTCTCCTATCTGAAGGAAATGAACTATGTGTTGTGCCCATGCCGGAGCCTGTGGCTCGACGACAAGGACTAAAGGCATCTCTTCGGCCGCGGGAGCGCTTGCTTCAGCGGCAAGAACCTGAGGTTCTGCGCAAAGCTGCCGCTCACCGGCAACCGACATATCCTCAGCTGCGGGGGCGCGTACTTCCGCGGCAAGAACCTGAGGCTCTGTGCGAAGCCGCTGCTCACCGGCAACCGTGTCGTTCCCGGCAACTTCCTTGCCGGCGGCTTCTGGAAGCTCTGCCGGGAAGTACTTGCCGGTACTTAACTTCCTTCTCTTGTCCGGCCTCGTCGGTGGTGTTACGGATGGCTGAGTCAGGCGGAGCACAAAAGTTCCTGGTTCCACAGGTATCTTAAGGGCAGCACGCTTCGACAGTTCGTCAGCAATGCAGTTCTCTGCTCGAGGAACATGCTCTGTTTGCAAACCGTCAAGACGCTCCTCCAGCCTTCTCACTTCATCGACATAAGCTTCCATCAACGGGATCTGGTAATCCTTGTTGACTTGCCTGACGACAAGCTGGGAGTCACCTCTGATGATGAGCTTCTTGATCCCAAGGTCTGCCGCGATCCTGAGACCGGCAAGCGGTCCTTCATACTCTGCAGTGTTGTTCGTTGATCTCTCCCGGGGAAAGTGCATCTGAATCACATACTTGAGGTGCTCTCCGGTGGGTGCGACCAGTGTCGGCGGAGAGGAGAGGTACAACTTCAAGTCCTGCAGCGCTGCCTCCGCTTCCGGAGTCCATTTCATTGGTCCTGCCTTCTTCAAGATTTTGAAAAAGGGCAGGGCGCGCTCAGCGGACTTGGAGATGAACCTGCTCAGAGCAGCAACGCAGCCGGCAAGTCGGCGCACATCTTTGACACGTCTTGGTGCTTCAATCTGCTCAATTGCCTTGATCTTGTCGGGATTGGCTTCAATTCCACGTTGAGACACAAAGAACCCGAGAAGCTTGCCGGATGGAACGCCAAACACGCACTTCTCGGGATTGAGCTTCAGATTGATCCTGCGCAGATTTGCAAACGTCTCTTCTAGATCTTGTATAAGAGTTGCCTTGTCCTTGGTCTTGACCACGATGTCATCCATATAGGCTTCCATATTTCTATGCAGCTGGGTCTCGAAACCAATCTGGACAGCTCTTGCGAAGGTCGAACCAGCACTTTTCAACCCGAAAGGCATACGTATGAAGCAATACGTGCCACATGGGGTGATAAATGCGGTTTTCTCTTCGTCTTCTTTGGTCATGAAAATCTGATGGTAGCGTGAATATGTGTCAAGGAATGACAACAAAAAGCAGCCAGCAGTGGAGTCCACAATCTGGTCGATGCGCGGCAAGGGAAAATGATCTTTTGGACAGGCTCTATTGATATCTGTATAGTCGATACACAACCTCCATTTTCTATTCGCCTTGCGCACTACAACTAGATTGGCTAACCATGTCGGATGGAGGACTCCTCTAACCAGACCTGCTGCTTCAAGCTTTCTGATTTCTTCGGCGATAAACTCTTGCCGCTCCAAGGCTTGCTTCCTGATCTTCTGCTTGACGGGCCGCGCATGAGGGCAGACAGCAAGGTGGTGCTCAATTACCTCCCTGGGAACACCGGGGATATCAGATGGTTGCCATGCAAACACATCGATATTCGCCCGCAGGAAGGCAACGAGCGCGCTTTCCTATTTGTCATCAAGGGTGGAACTTATGGTGAAAGTTCCTCCCGTACCATCCTCCTTGGCGGGCACCTTCTTGGTCTCTGGTGGAGCAGCCTTGGATTTCTTGCTCTTGCCGGCAGAGCTCTCCGGCACGTCCTCAACGGGAGCGCAGCACTCCGAGGAGGTGCGCTTGCCGGAGTGGGTGCTAGAGGTCTTGCCGGGATTCTTCTTCTTCCCGGGAGCTTCAGCGACAGGACCAGGTGCCTTGGCGGCAGATGCTGCAACTGCCTCCCGGTAGAGCTTGTCGGTGCAGATAAGCGCATCCTTCTTGTCGGAGTGGATGGTGAGGACGCTCATCGGCCCGGGCATCTTCAGCACGTTATAGGCGTAGTGCGATGCCGCCATGAACTTGGCCAGCGCCGGGCGACCAAGAATCCCATTATAGGGTAATGGAATCTTGGCGACGTCGAAGATGATCTTCTCCGTCCTGAAGTTCAACTCGCTGCCAAACGTCACTGGCAGGGTGATCTTGCCCTTTGGCTGGTTCCTTCCCGGATTGACCCCTTGGAATGAGCCTGTTTCCTCGAGATCTTCGTCGGGAATTTGCAATCTCTTGATCACATCAGGCGAGATCAGGTTTAGGCCGGCCCCACCGTCAACCAACATTTTTGTCACCTGGAGGTTGCGGATCGTTCGTGAAACTAACAACGGCAAGCACCCGACCGCAGTTGTGCGATCAGGGTGGTCCTCGGCGTCAAAAACAATAGGCGTGTGGGACCACCTCAGTGGCTTCCGGGCATCGAGCGAGGGCTCAGCTGCATTAATCTCGCGCGCCCACTGCTTGAGCTGGCGGTGAGAGGAATGCAACGAGGCGCCTCCGTCAACGCACATGGCCTCTGTTGCCTTCTGGAACTCGTGTTCGCTGGACTCGTCGCCCTCTGCATCATCATCATCATCCCCCTGCTTCTTGTCGCGGCCTCGGGCGGGCCGGTCCTTCTGTTGCTTGAGCTTGCCGCGGCGACCTCCTCGACCGCGCTTCTTGCCGGACCCTCCAGCGCCATCCTGGGTCCTCTCCTTGTCTCGCCTTTCATACTCGGCTCTCTGCTTCTCGACAAGCTCCTCAACTTGCCGGCAGTTTTGGAGATCGTGGCCCTTGGTGCGGTGGATCTTGCAATACTACTTGGCGGAGCCTTCCGGCTTGTTGGCAGCCACCAAGGCCTGACATGCGGCACACCCGGCAACCTCCTTGCCGGGGTCGTCAGTCTTGGCCTTCTTGGCGGTTCCGGGGTTGCCGGATCCCTCGACGGCAAGCACGGCCTTGCCCTTGCGCTTCCTGGCCTTCCGTCGGCCCTTCCTTGCCGGGGCAGCAGCGTCTTCGCTTTCGGAGTTGCTCCTGCGCCAGCGTTCTCGCCGGGGAGTCTCCTTCCTTCTTCTGCCCGAGCACATTTGTCAGCCAGAGCGTAAAGCTCGGCGACATCCCTGACCTTGTTCATCGCAAGCTCTTCCCGCATCTTGCGGTTGCGCACATTCAGATGGAAGGCGCTGATGACAGCGGCAGGATGAACGTCTGGAATGTTGTGCTAGATACGGCTGAACCTCTGGATGTACTTGCGCAAGGTTTCGCCATCCTTCTGGGGAATGATATGCAAGTCGCTTTCCTGGCCAGGAGCTTGGTGGCCGCCAGTAAAGGCGCCAACAAACTCATGACACAGATCTGCCCAGGAGGAAATGGAATTCTCCGGCAGATGCATCAACCACGACCTGACGTTGGGCTTCAGCACCAACGGGAAGTAGTTGGCGAGGATCTTGTCGTCTCGAGCCCCGGCAGCCTGCACCGCAATGGTGTAGATGCTCAGGAACTCTGACGGGTGAGTCTTGCCGTCGTACTTCTCCGGCACCTCCGGCTTGAAAGAGCGGGAGTTGGGCCACTGGACTCGCCGCAGCTCACGAGTAAACGCTGGACAGCCCACCTCGTAAGGCAGGCTACCAGGATACCCTGGCGCAGGCTCATCGACAGTGGGTCCCGCGCACTTGTCGGACTGACGGAGCGCTTCCCGTCGCCGCTCGATGGTGGTTCGAACGTCCTCCTTCTGCCGTTCCCGAAGAATCAGACGTTGATCGCGGCGAACCCGCGGATCGGACGACGCCGTGGAATTGTCATCACGGGCGTCGACCCGCCGAGTTAGCGACCGCTCTTGACGTGGTGGAGGGGAGCGTATCGTAGATGCACCGTCTCCGGTCTTCTCGCCATCGGCCTGCACCGGTCCAGTAGACTGCCGCCGCGAAGGCTCCGCTTGCTGCGGCCTGTCGTTGTTGGCTAGACCGATGAGGCTCTGAATGGCAGCTCTCCACTCATCTAGCTTCTCCGCAGCGGGAGGGAAGTCTAGGAGCAGCTGAGCTCGCTCCAACGCTTCTGCTGGTGTAGGCGGCGGCGAAAGATGCGAAGAACGTGAGGTGCTCAAACTCCTAACTGGGTTAGAAGGAGCACCGTCACGGTCCTGCAACCGCGCGCGGCTTCCACCGGCATGTTGACGTGGATCTTGGCCCCGCGCATCTTGAGAGTGATGCGCAGGGGTTTTCCCATGGGGATGCTTGGAACCACCGACATCACGGTGCTGCACGTCGCGCGCGTCTTCAGAAGGCCGCGGTGCATGCGCCGGCATGGGTGTCTTGGAAGGCGCCGTCCCGTCCTTGGAGATCGCTGCACCACCCGTAGGTAGCGCGGCCTTATCCTTGGACCTGGCGCTCGCCTGGCTCGGATCACCAGAACACCGCGGAGGCTCAAGACCTCCACCTCCTCCACCAGCGCCCGCGCCATCACCCGTCTGTGCAGGTACGGGGAGGCTGGACGCGGATGGATCAACCGCCGTAGCGCCCTTCTTCTTGGGGGCCATGGCGATGAAGGATGATCAAGAACTGGCGCGCCGACCGCTAGATCGGGTTTGCGCAACCTAGACCCCCTACCTGGCGCGCCAAAGATGTCGGGGAAACAACACCTATGGGACCGAAGGATCCCTTTACGGTTCGGCAAGGGAGAAAGGACAGCGCAAAGAGCGGAACTAACGATCAACGCGAGGGGATTTACCCAGGTTCGGGCCGCTCGGAAGCGTAAAACCCTACTCCTGCTTGGTTGTATTACTGTGGATGTTCTTGGCCCAGTTCTGGGAGCTACAGTAGCAGCTACGCATACAGAATGGGTCGAGTCTCGGTAGGGATCTGACCCCCCCCCCTGTAGCTACGCCTTGGGCCTCCTTTTATATGTCCAAGGGGTCTCCAACAGTGGCGAAGTACAAGAGGTGTAAAGTATCTACAGTATCTCATGATTACCAGTATCTCATGATTACTACTGACGCCTTAGGACAAACTTCTTAGGACAAGACGCATTCAATGCTCTGAACAGGTGTCTCTGCCTTTCTTGGGGATGGAAAAAAGGACTCGTCCCATCAGCACCGCTTAACCCCTTCTGCGGCCAGCGCCGTGACACGCAACCAGGAGGACAAGCCCTAAACGACAGGCTGGTCGCTGCGCTGGAGCGGTGGCACTATGCTGAAGCGGTGGGATCTTGCCGGGTGCTGATCTTGCCGGGGGCTGATCTTGCCGGGGGGCTGATCTTGTCGGGGCTCGACGGGCCAGCCCGGCAAGATCTTGCCGGACGCCCAGCCTTTGGTCTTCTGATCTTCAGCTTAAACACCTTCTTGATATCTTGCATCTGTCTCCAGCCGTCCTCCGGCAGGCCTTGCCGCAGGTATGGCTACAACTGTCCGTGCACAAGTACGGGGTACTAAAGGACCCGATCTTTAGTACACCGACACTCTTCTTTCTTTTTCTCAAAAAGGAGGAGGGGGCCCCGCGCGCAAGTCTTCCTGGGGGAGAGAGGTAGTACATACACCTGAGATGCGTTCAAGGATAGTCGCTTTGCGGCAAGAAACGCAACAAAAAAAGCTAAGTTTTCCCTCTGGCAAGCTGGTGCTTGTGTAAGAAAACTTGCACACTAAGGGCCCTTGTCGAAATCGTTGCGCGCTTCAGTGTTGGAAGCATGCGCAACATCTTAAGTAGCCATGGCGAGGACGATGGGATGGCCTGGTCGAGAGCTACACTACGAGAAGGGTGCTCGGGATTTATCCTTAGACGCGCCAACGGTAGGAATGTACACGCCGACAAGCGTCAAGAGTCAGGAAAACACGCAAGCGCGGTTTTATCGCATACAGCGAAATGGACATTCATAGACACATGACAAAGCTTTAATGTTTTAAAGATACCCAATATTTTCTCTTCATTTCCTCATAGGGTTACATTGGGTATGATTTAAACACAAAAGGAGATCTGCCACAACAATGTGGCGATTGATCCGGAAACAAGGTCTAGCGGATGGAGCCTCGTTCCCACATATCTAAACCCTAGCTACGATGTCGTGCGCGCCTAGTCAGAATCCACCTGCTTGATGCCGAAGGTGCTGCCGTCGTCGTCACTAACGCTAGAGGAGTCGTAGTCGTTGCCGCTCGAGCTCTCCGCACAGCACTCCAGGAAGATGCCGGACACCCCGAAGATCTTCACGAAGAGGGTGGCGGAGCCGTCGAACTTCAAGTGGAGGAGATGCCTGGGTGCCAGACCACGGGAGCGGGCGAATGACTTCCACCCCCACGTGAGGAACATGGCACTCCCGGCGGAGAGGTCGACGCCCACCCAAGCGGGCTCGTTGCAGCAGCCGTCCGCCCGAAGCTAAAAGCCCTGAGGCCGGCTTCTCTCCATGTCCCACGCGAAAGGGTCGGGGAGACGGAGCCAGCTCTGCTGCCGTCGTGGGATCACCACGATGAACTCTTGCACCTCCTCCTCCGCATGGATCCCCGCATGGGGCTGCGGGAGAGGTGCGCCGCTACGACCATCGCAGATGGACGGAGCCGTTCCTCCACGGCCGCGGGACGCCGCCCCTCCGCGGCCCCTGGACGCCGTCCTTCGATGGGAGCTGGAGCCAACCCCCGCTGCCGTCACTACGATCCGCATCGGGCTCTGGGGGTGCCCCTCGCGACGGCACCAGACCCACGAGCATGACCGTGGCCCCTAGCCATGACGAAAGTGGCGTGCTGGAAGAGATGGCAGAAGAATGGAAGAGAAGACATCGGTCGGGAGGCTGGAGCAGGAGGGCACGAATGAGTAGCGCTTCCTCACAACTAACCCTCTTTATAGGGCCGGAGAAGAGGAGGGGGCTGGCTCGTCGCGGCCTAGGGCGAGCACCCGCTAACGCCCAGCCGGAGCTAGCGACCGCCCTTCCCAGCCAATGCCGGTCCTCGCGCGTGACACACGTCGCGCGGGATGGAATTAAGAGAGGGAGACGGAGCGGAAGGGGCAGGACACCCAAGCGACGTGGGACAACTCGGAGGCTGACCGCCCGATGCTAGGCGAACTGCTTAGGCGACCGCCCCTCTCCCCCAATAACGAGCCTCGTATGAAAATACGCGATGTAGGAAGCACCCCTTCGGGTCGACGCGGCGCGGTTTTCCACGTGTATCTTTTCAACGCCTTCTCGCCCCGCTTCCCCCGCAGTTCACCCAAGCGAGGGGCCATGGTCGTGCTCATGGGTCCGGTGCCGCCGCGAGGGGCACTCCCCGGAGCCCGATGCAGATCGTGGTGATGGCGGCGGGGGCTGGCTCTAGCTCCCATGGAAGGATGGCATCCAAGGGTCACGGAAGGATGGCTTCGTCGAACCGCGGTGGTCGTAGTGGTGCACCCCTCCCACAGTCCCATGCGGGGATCCATGCGGCGGAGGAGGTGCACGAGTTCATCGTGGCGGTGCTCCGCCAGCTTCGGAGTTGGATATGCCTTCCTGACCCTTTCGCGAGGTTCATGGAGGGCAGCAGGCCCTTAGGCATGTGGCTCCGGGCAGATAGTTGCTGCAACGGGCCCGCATGGGTGGCGGTCGACCTTTCCCCCGGGAGCACCATATTTTTGACGCGGGGGTGGAAGTCGTTCGCCCGCTCGCGCGGTCTGGGGCCCAGGCATCTCATCCATTTCAAGTTCGACGGAGCCGCCACTCTCTCCATGAAGATCTTCGGGGCTTCTGGCGTCCGCCAGGAGTGCAGCGCGGAGAGCTCGAGCGGCAGCGACTATGACTCCTCCAGCGACAGCGACGACGACAGCAGCACCTTCGGCATCAAGCAGGAGGACTACGACAAGGCGCACTCGGCGTTGTAGACAGGCCTTGGAGATGGGGCGGTTGATGTGGGAACGAGGCTCTATCCGTGAGACCTCGTTTCTGGATCAATCGCCACATTGTAGTGGCAGATCTCCTTTTGCGTTTAGATCGTACCCAATGTAACCCTGCGAGGAAATGAAAACAAAGTATTGGGTATCTTTAAAACGTTAAGGGTTCTTCATGTGTCTATGGATGTCCATTTCCCCTTCGGCGAACAAAAACTGCACTTGTGTGTCCTTCTGACCCTTACGCTTGCTGGCGAGCGCATTCTTACCGTGGGCGCTTCCAAGGATAGATCCTAAGCACCCTTCCAGTGGTGCCGCTTCCGGCACGGCCACCCCGTCATCCTTGCCACGGCTACTTAAGATGTTGGGCATGCTTCCAACACCCAAGCGTGCAACGATTTCGACAAGGTCCCTTAGCGTGCAGGTTTTCTCACACAAGCACCAACTTTGTTCGAGGGAAAGGTTCGAATTTTTTTAAAGAGTTCTCGCAGCTTAGCTCTTTTTTGTTGCTTCTCTTGTCGCAAGGTGACTGTCCTTGAACGCGTCTGTAGGTGTTCGTACCGTCACTCCCCTGGAAGACTTGCACGCGGGGTCACTTCTCCCTTTTTAAGAAAAAGAAAGAATAGAAAATAGATTAGGCTAGAAACCTAAGTTATTCAACAGTCACTTTACGCAAGTAAGGACTGATCACAACATCTAATATAAGACACATAAGATAAATATGTACTTTGACAAAGAGTTGTAGAACACTTAGCTTTATTGACTACGCACAGGGTCATCGCCTGCCTCTGTACAAAGGATTACACGCCTTGCCGGTGAACTTGTACAAAAGGGGATGTTGGGCGGCCCGGCAACCGCACCTCACGGGTAGAACTTGTGAAGATGCTCGATATTCCACGAGTTTTGCACCGGGGTTCCGTCTTCGGTCTCGAGGCGGACTGCGCCAGGCCTAGTGATACGGGGCAAACCCGAGGGTGGCCCAATCTTCACGAATTGGAGGTGGATTCGAGGAAGAACACGATGAACACGAAGAACACGAGGGGAAAACGTGGAGAGAATCAAAGGGAAAACACTCTATTGGACAAGATCCACACCAAGTACTCCTCAAATCACAAGCAATACAAGAGGTGCATCAAGATCCAAGAACAACAACAGAAATAAAGATACATGGGTAGTTCATCCAAATCTCTACGAGAGATGGGCCTTGAATCCACTAGGGATCTTCCCTTTATAGGGGCCTTGACATCCTCTAGGGATGTTCTCGGGTGGAGGCCTCGGTCTCCATGAGAGAAGTAGAGGAAGGAGCAAAGCTCATGTATGAATGAGCTATCACTTTGCTAACCCTAAAAACGAGGTGGAGGAGGTCTATATATAGTACTAGGGGCGAAGGGGTAAGTGAGGGTGATACAAGGCCGAAGGCCCATCTGGCGCATCCTGGAGACGGGCGGTTGTACCGGTCGCAGGGGCGGTTGTACCGGTCATGTGAAATATAGCGGAACAACCGGGGCGGTACCGGCCTTGAACCGCATCACAACAGGAGCTCGGCCGGCAGTTGTCCAGTGGTGGGCCGGTTGTACCACTGCTCCGGTGGTGCGCCGGTTGTTGTCCGGTTGTACCATTAACTCCAGTGCTGGCACAACTCCTCTTCTTCCTTCTCCTCTTCCAAGCTTCCCTCGCGGATGGTGTAGTTGTACGTAGGTGCTCGCACTCCTCCTCGTCATCCGTGAAGCTCCGGCAATACCTATGCATGCACACGAGAGGAGTGTCAAGTAGTATACCATCCTCGAGGGGGTCAAGTGAACACGTGTGAAGGAGATGATTCACCTTTATGTATGTGAAGTAGATGTCGCACGTGTCACTTGCCAAACGGGCTCTTGTCATGGTGATGTCCATAGGATGCTCCGCATCATCCCCTCCCCCTTGGGAAAGATCCGTCCTTGGATCAAAATCCAAATCACCATGGGAAGGAAATGGCGTCGCCGTGTAGGAGTGGACGGTCACCAAACGCTCATCATCATCAAACTCGAAATGGGCACTCTCCAATGTCGCACCGTCAAGTAATTCCTTCAAAAGGACCAAACACGACAAACACTTGGAAAAACAAATGTGGTTAGCGTTAGTGCAAAACCAAGCATTCAAGTGGTGAATCACCGCACAAGTGTTGTCATCATGCATAACATATGGTGTGACAAGGGATAGTGTCATGGCATGTAAGCAATCAAGCAAAGGCCTATGGTATGCATAGGAATCATTCACAACACCAAGTAATATGAAGTTTCTAAACACATGGTGCAATCAAAAGTGAAAGGCAATCCAAGCATAATGTGCACATGGTGTAGTGAAGATAGTGTGGCACTCAACACAATATAAAGAGCAATTGGGCATCATGTGTGAGGCAAGCAAGTCAAGCATGTAGCAAGCAATGTGGCATGGCAAATGTGAACAATGGACATAGTTGCAACCAAGCATATGATAAGAGCAAACAATCCATAAGTTGGATGCAACACACAAGTCATATATGTCATGAGGCATGGCAATGTGGCAATCGTGAGGAGAAGCAATAACTCGAACATGTGTGCAAGTAAGTGGTCCAAGATGACCCATATATATCATGGTACAAGCAACACAAGTAGGATGAGCCACAATATCCATGCTCAAGAACGATGTCACCTCAAAAGCATGACCTTGTGCGTCCGTCACAATGCCGATGCGCAAGCAAGTGCGATGTAGAATCGCGTCGGTGTAGCATGGCTCGCTCTCAAGAGCTCGAATGGTCAACTCACGTGAAGTGGAAGATGACATGTAGCCGAAGTATCCTACACATACACACAACAAAGGAAGCAATGTATGTGCATGGTAGACAAACACATCATCCATCATGATGGTTCTCTCCTCTTGCACATAACCATTAGAAGCACAAGTGCATGAATAATATGATGCAACAATGTCGATATTCATGGCACTAGGCATATGGTGCAAGGAATGAAGGCAAGCATGCTTCACATGAAAGATGTCAAAAGCTCCAATAATATGAGAGAAAGCTATGGGGGCAATCTCATTAACAAAATGAATAGCATTGTTGCACTCAATACATGGCAAATCATCTAGCATGAGAAAGGCAACACATGGAGACATATGACAACAAGCTATAGCAATCATGTGCGAAGCATGGCAATGGTTGTCATCAACCGCATAAAAGGAGCACGTCGGTGATGCAACACAAGCAAGCATAGTGATCATGTCGTGCAAACTAGTAGTGCTAATATGCAACATACTAGAGGAAATCATGGCAATCATGTCATGTGAGCAAATAATAGGCATAAGTAATGCGCATGACATATCGCGAGCACGAACACAAAACATTATCAATGTATCATCATAGGCATGGGGCACAAAGCAATAGCAACTAGGATCTCCACCAAGCAAGCAAATACGCATAGTAGTAGGAGAATGGTGAATCGTGGGTAAATGCAAGCAAGGGTCACAATCGCATGGCAAAAGCATAGAATGAGGCCTAACATGCAAAGTGAACACGAGAATATGAGCAAAAGACAACAAGTGGTATATAGCCCAAAGTCGTGTGAGAACCAAGTAGAAGAGGTGCACGTAGTCCTTGCGCGAGGGGAATGGTTGGAGACACATTCCGGTGAATCCCAAAGCATCGGTGCTCTCAAGAGCTCTTTTCGTCAACTCATGGGATTGTGAGGTTGACGAGTCTTCGTGGGTACCTACACAACAAGGATACACACGAAACAAAGTGTGTGCGTGGTAAATGTACACATCATCCATGATGATGTGTATGTGCACGTGTGAGTTAGCACAAGAAAAACAATGCTCAAAGAAATTTTAGGCATGGTATATGAATACGTCATCCATCATGCAATGATAGTTATTATGCTCAACATGATTGGGGCGCAAATTGGAGCAACTATGTGGCACAAGCATATCATTCATATCAATGGCAAGCATAGTGTGCACACAATAGTGGGGATCATGCAAAGTGTAGGATGTATCAAAATCTCCTAATGTGTATGAGGAAACTATGGGGGTTTCCTCATGTGCAATAGCGGAAGCATAATATGTAGAATATGGACAACATCCAAAACAATGCATATCCGAAAGTAGGTGGTCATGGCATGTCATATGTGAGCAACTGCGCAAATGATGCAAAGGGAGCATGGCAATATCATCACAAGAAAAGCAAATGCCAATAACCATGGGTTTGTCATCTATGCCATATGTGCAAATTGGGTTTATTTTAATGGCATATGCATAGTTACTATGATGAGATTGTGAAGATGCAATATGGGTGATCTCATGCATAGCATATGACAAGTCAAGCGGATTGTCAAACATGATGTGACCAATAGAATTCTCACAAGAAATCCAATGCAACATGGCATCACAAGTAATAGACTCCACATGAGAATCATCAAACTCATCATAAATGGGCAATTCATCACATGAGGAAGTCGCATAATCATGAAGCATGGAAATAGGGTGATCATCATCATGCAAGCAATCAATGTCCACTAGTGGGACAAAAGCATCACCTTCACCTATGTTACCTTTTTCATTCCACTCATGTGGTGTAGGTGAGGTTGCATAGACCAACTTGTGGTCATCTTCATCGTGATGGAACCATGTGGGGAGTGCATCATATACCACCATGGCCATCGCCTTGTCCAAAGGAAGGACGAAGTCGTCAAGGATCGGCGCGTCATAGTGTATGGGACCTAGCACCAAAGGAGAAGACACAATAGAGACAGAGGATAAGTTGTTAGAAATCGAAATGGCCTCACATGCCCTATCAACTACCTCACTCTCTCTATGTGGTGGCTCACACACTCCCTCAAGGTAGGTGCACTCAAACTCACATATGGTGGAGTCACTCATCTCACTCAAGTGGTGGGGGTTGTGGCTCTCCTCACATGGGAATTGGGGCAACTCATCATATATGGGGCTAGTGGTGAAGTCACTCTCACTCTCAATATAGGAGTGCAGCGCGGAGAGCTCGAGCGGCAGCGACTACGACTCCTCCAGCGACAGCGACGACGACGGCAGCACCTTCGGCATCAAGCAGGAGGACTACGACTAGGCGCGCTCGGCGTTGTACACAGGCCTTGGAGATGGGGCGGTTGATGTGGGAACGAGGCTCTATCCATGAGACCTCGTTGCTGGATCAATCGCCACATTGTAGTGGCAGATCTCCTTTTGCGTTTAGATCGTACCCAATGTAACCCTGCGAGGAAATGAAAACAAAGTATTGGGTATCTTTAAAACGTTAAGGGTTCTTCATGTGTCTATGGATGTCCATTTCCCCTTCGGCGAACAAAAACTGCACTTGTGTGTCCTTCTGACCCTTACGCTTGCTGGCGAGCGCATTCTTACCGCGGGCGCTTCCAAGGATAGATCCTAAGCACCCTTCCAGTGGTGCCGCTTCCGGCACGGCCACCCCGTCATCCTTGCCACGGCTACTTAAGATGTTGGGCATGCTTCCAACACCCAAGCGTGCAACGATTTTGACAAGGTCCCTTAGCGTGCAGGTTTTCTCACACAAGCACCAACTTTGTTCGAGGGAAAGGTTCGAATTTTTTTAAAGAGTTCTCGCAGCTTAGCTCTTTTTTGTTGCTTCTCTTGTCGCAAGGTGATTGTCCTTGAACGCGTCTATAGGTGTTCGTACCGTCACTCCCCCTGGAAGACTTGCATGCGGGGTCACTTCTCCCTTTTTAAGAAAAAGAAAGAATAGAAAATAGATTAGGCTAGAAACCTAAGTTATTCAACAGTCACTTTACGCAAGTAAGGACTGATCACAACATCTAATATAAGACACATAAGATAAATATGTACTTTGACAAAGAGTTGTAGAACACTTAGCTTTATTGACTACGCACAGGGTCATCGCCTGCCTCTGTACAAAGGATTACACGCCTTGCCGGTGAACTTGTACAAAAGGGGATGTTGGGCGGCCCGGCAACCGCACCTCACGGGTAGAACTTGTGAAGATGCTCGATATTCCACGAGTTTTGCACCAGGGTTCCTTCTTCGGTCTCGAGGCGGACTTCGCCAGGCCTAGTGATACGGGGCAAACCCGAGGGTGGCCCAATCTTCACGAATTGGAGGTGGATTCGAGGAAGAACACGATGAACACGAAGAACACGAGGGGAAAACGTGGAGAGAATCAAAGGGAAAACACTCTATTGGACAAGATCCACACCAAGTACTCCTCAAATCACAACCAATACAAGAGGTGCATCAAGATCCAAGAACAACAACGGAAATAAAGATACATGGGTAGTTCATCCAAATCTCTACGAGAGATGGGCCTTGAATCCACTAGGGATCTTCCCTTGATAGGGGCCTTGACATCCTCTAGGGATCTTCTCGGGTGGAGGCCTCGGTCTCCATGAGAGAAGTAGAGGAAGGAGCAAAGCTCATGTATGAATGAGCTATCACTTTGCTAACCCTAAAAACGAGGTGGAGGAGGTCTATATATAGTACTAGGGGCGAAGGGGTAAGTGAGGGTGATACAAGGCTGAAGGCCCATCTGGCGCAGCCTGGAGACGGGCGGTTGTACCGGTCGCAGGGGCGGTTGTACCGGTCATGTGAAATATAGCGGAACAACCGGGGCAGTACCGGCCTTGAACCGCATCACAACAGAAGCTCGGCCGGCAGTTGTCCGGTGGTGGGCCGGTTGTACCGCTGCTCCGGTGGTGCGCCAGTTGTTGTCCGGTTGTACCGTTAACTCCAGTGCTGGCACAACTCCTCTTCTTCCTTCTCCTCTTCCAAGCTTCCCTCGCGGATGGTGTAGTTGTACGTAGGTGCTCGCACTCCTCCTCGTCATCCGTGAAGCTCCGGCAATACCTATGCATGCACACGATAGGAGTGTCAAGTAGTATACCATCCTCGAAGGGGTCAAGTGAACACGTGTAAAGGAGATGATTCACCTTTATGTATGTGAAGTAGATGTCGCACGTGTCACTTGCCAAACGGGCTCTTGTCATGGTGATGTCCATAGGATGCTCCGCATCACCTAGTGACTCATACTACCCGGTAAGGGCCTTCCCACTTCGGCGTCAACTTGTTTGATTCCTTCGCGGACTGAATCCACTGAAGAACAAGGTTGCCTTCCTCAATGCTCTTGGCGTGCACTCTATGGATGTGATAACGGCGCATGGTTTGCTGGTACCGGGCGGCACGTAGCGCGGCCTGGAGACGATCTTCCTTGAGGAGCATGGCATCATCTTGTAGTATTTGCTCTTGCAGGTCCTCGTCAAAGGCATGCACTCTCGGTGACCCATATGTGATTTCCATGGAGAGCACTTATTCTACACCATAAAATAGGGAGAAGGGTGTCTCGCCGGTGGCTCGATTCGGTGTCATTCTAATCGACCAAAGAACCGTCGGTAGTTCATCAATCCAGTGCCTTTCGTGCTTGTGCAGCTTGTCGAAAGTCCTTGTCTTGAGTCCCCACAACACTTCAACATTTTCCCTCTCTACTTGCCCGTTGCTCCTTGGGTGAGCAACTAATGTGAATCATATCTTGGTGCCAATGTCTTGACAGTATTGCATGAAGCTGCTGCTAGTGAATTTGTGTGCCATTGTCGGTGATGATATTGTTGGGAACACCGAAACGACAAACTATTCCTCTGAGGAAGTTGACTACCGCTTGCGTTGTTACCTTTCTCATTGGTTCCACCTCAGTCCACTTCATGAACTTGTCAATCGTGAGGAACCAGAACTCGAAGCCCCCGATAGCACGAGGGAAGGGCCCGACAATGTCGAGCCCCCAGACCAAGAAGGGCCAGGAGAGCGATATGGTTTGAAGGGATTGTGTTGGTTGATGCGTCTGCTTGGCGTGGTACTGGCATGCTTCACATGTCATCACCACCGCCAAATCGTCCTGAAGGGCGGTCAGCCAAAAGAAACCTTGCCAGGATGCCTTTCCGACAAGGGCCCGCGGCCCGATGTGGGAGCCAAAAATCCCTCCATGTATCTCTGCCAACAGCTGCTGTCCTTACTCCCGGGAAACACACCTCAATTTCACCTTGTTTGGTCTCCTTCTGTATAGAACGTTGTCCACGAACTGATACATAATTGATTGTCGGGCTACTCTTTCAGCTTCCTCTTGCTCCTCAAGGAGATCTCCTGACTAGAGGTATTAGACGGTCAGTTGTGCCCATGCCGGAGCCTGGGGCTCGACTACAAGGACTAAAGGCATGTATTCTGCTGCGGGAGGGCTGGCTTCTACGGCAAGGACCACTGGGTCTGCCGGAGCTTGCTGCTCACTGGCAAGTGTTTTGTCATCCCTGGCAACCTTCTTGGCAGCCACTGATGTCTCTGCCGGGAAATAGTTGCCAGAGTTGACCTTCCTTTTCTTGGCTCGCCGATCTGATGGCGTGACGGATGGTTGAGTGAGTCAGAGTACAAAGGTACCTGGTTCCACAGGCGACTTTTGAGCTGCTCGTTTTGACAGGTCATATCATTCTCTGCACGGGGGACGTGCTCCAATTGCAGTCCGTCAACATGCTCCTCCAACTTCCTCACTTCATCGACATATGCTTCCATCACAGGGCTCTAGTAATCCTTGTTCACATGGCATACAACCAGCTGCAAATCCCCTCGAACTATCAATTTCCTGATGCCAATGTCGGCTACTATCCGTAGTCTAGCAAGCAACCCTTCGTACTCAGCCAAGTTGTTAGTTGATATCTCCCATGGGAAATGCATCTGGATTACGTACTTGAGGTGCTCTTCGGTGGGTGGGACAAGCAGCACTTCGGCACCGGCGCCTTGCAGAGAGAAGGCTCCGTCAAAGTACATGAACCATTCTTGAGGTGTTTCTTTGCTGTGGAGGGCTGTTTCTAGGATTTCTTCGTCTGGCGTTGGTGTCCATTCTGCTATGAACTCCGCCAGGGCTCTGCTTTGGATTGTTTCCATGCTTTCAAAGCTCAAGTCAAAGCTGGCTAGCTCCAATGCCCACTCAACGATCTTGTTGGTTGCCTCTGGGTTTCTCAAGATGCGTTGCAGCAGGAACCGAGTGACGACGGTAATGTGGTGTGCTTAGAAGTAGTGGCACAATTTCTGGGAGGCCATGAGGAGGACAAAAAGCATTTTCTGCATCCCAGAGTATCTTGATCTAGCCCCCTGGAGGAGAGAGCTGACAAAATATATTGGCCGCTGCACCACTTTCTTCTTCTACACAGTTTGCTTCTCTGCCCTGATGCAGAGCATCCCACCATCATCCCCATGAAACCTACTGTTGGGGAACGTTGCATGGGAAACAAAAAATTTCCTACGCACACGCAAGATCTATCCATGGTGATGAGCATCTACGAGAGGAAGAGTGAATCTACATACCCTTGTAGATCGCTAAGCGGAAGCGTTTAAGAAACGCGGTTGATGTAGTCGAACGTCTCCGCGATCCAAATCGTAAGTCGTCCCTCGATCCGATCACGAACTAGCGCCGAACGGACGGCACCTCCGCGTTCAACACACGTACGGCTTGATGACGCCTTCACCTCCTCGATCCAGCGAGCGATGGTGAAGTAGTGGTTGAGTTCCAGCAGCACGACGGCGTGGTGATGGTGGTGAGGAACAATCTCTGCAGGGCTTCGCCAAGCGCTACGGAGATTATGACGGAGGAACTAGAGGGCTAGGGTTGCCGGCACACGGCTTGGGAAATCCTGATGTATACCGTGTGCTAGCCCTGCCCCTCTATTTATATGTTGAGCCTTGGGGTCTAAACTTGGAGTAAAAGCCTCCTCCAGGTCGGTTTTGCCCGCACAAGGTCGGTTTGGCCCGCAGGAAAAGAGTCCAACTCGGATCCCTGCCGAACCGTGCACAGCCGCGCACAAGCGGTAGTACCGCTCACAAGCGGTAGTACCGCTTGGGCGGTAGTACCGCTTCACACAAGCGGTAGTACCGCTCGGGCGGTAGTACCGCTTCACCAAGCGGTAGTACCGCTTACGCGGCAGCAAAACTACTTTTGCACTTTCCAATACCTCGTGGGCTTTTATCCCTTGGCCCATATAAAGTGTTCTCGCACCCGAACACTTCGGTAAACATCCGGAACCCCTTCCGGTGAACTCCGGAACTCTTTCGGAGATCAAAACACTATTATCACATATATCAATCTTTACCTCCGGACTATTCCAGAGATCCTCGTCATGTCCGGGGTCTTATCCGGGACTCCGAACAACCTTCGGTCACCAACAAAATAACTCAACTATACTAATCGTCACCAAACGTTAAGTGTGTAGACCCTGCGGGTTCGAGAACTATGTAGACATGACCGAGACACTTCTACGATCAATAACCAATAGCGGGACCTGGATGCCCATATTGGCTCCTACATATTCTACGAAGATCTTTATCGGTCGAACCTCTATGTCAAGGATTCAGTTAATCCCGTATGCTGTTCCCTTTGTTCTTCGGTATGTTACTTGCCCGAGATTCGATCGTCGGTATCTCTATACCTAGTTCAATCTCGTTACCGGCAAGTCTCTTTACTCGTTCCGTAATACAAGATCCTGTGGCTAACTCTTTAGTCACTTTGCTTGCAAGGCTCAATGTGATGTTGTATTACCGAGTGGGCCCTGAGATACCTCTCCGTCACACGGAGTAACAAATCCCAGTCTTGATCCATGCCAACCCAACAGACACCCTCGGAGATACCTGTAGAGCACCTTTATAGTCACCCAGTTACGTTGCGACGTTTGATACACACAAGGTATTCCTCCGGTGTCAGTGAGTTGCATGATCTCATGGTCAAAGGAACAGATACTTGACATGCAGAAAACAATAGCAATAAACTGACACGATCAAATGCAACGTTTACAGTTTGGGTCTTGTCCATCACATCATTCTCCTAATGATGTGATCCCGTTATCAAATGACATCTCATGTCAATGGCTAGGAAACCTTAACCATCTTTGATCAACGAGCTAGTCAACTAGAGGCTTACTAGGGACACAGTGTTGTCTATGTACCCACACATGTATTTGAGTTTCCAATCAATACAATTATAGCATGGATAATAAACGATTATCATGAACAAGGAAACATAATAATAACCAATTTATTATTGCCTCTAGGGCATATTTCCAACAGTCTCCCACTTGCACTAGAGTCAATAATCTAGTTCACATCACTATGTGATTTACATTGTAATGAATCGAACACCCATGCAGTTCTGGTGTTGTTCATGTTTAGCCCTTGGAAGAGGTTTAGTCATCGGATCTGCAACATTTAGATCCGTGTGTACTTTGCAAATATTTATGTCGTCCTCCTTGATGTAATCGCGGATGGAATTGAAACGTCGCTTTATTTGTCTGGTCCTCTTGTGAAATCTTGGTTCCTTGGCTAGAGCAATGGCACCAGTATTATCACTAAACAGAGTCATTGGTTTAAGTGCACTAGGCACTACTCCAAGATCTGTCATGAACTCCTTCATCCAGACACCTTCCTTCGCCGCCTCTGAGGCAGCGATGTACTCCGCTTCGCATGTAGAATCTGCTACCACGCTTTGCTTGGAACTGCACCAGCTAACCGCACCCCCATTAAGAATAAACACGTATCCGGTTTGAGACTTAGAGTCATCCGGATCAGTGTCAAAGCTTGCATCGACGTAACCCTTTACGACGAGCTCTTGATCACCTCCATAAACGAGAAACATGTCCTTAGTCCTTTTCAGGTACTTCAGGATATTCTTGACCGCCGTCCAGTGTTCCATTCCTGGATCACTTTGAAACCTTCCGACCATACTTATGGCAAGGCTGACATCGGGTCTTGTGCACAGCATTGCATACATGATAGAGCCTATGGCCGAAGCATAGGGGATGACACTCATCTTTTCTCTATCTTCTGCAGTCACTGGGCATTGAGTCTTACTCAACTTCACACCTTGCAATACAGGCAAGAACCCCTTCTTGGACTGATCCATTTTGAACTTCTTCAAAACTTTGTCAAGGTATGTGCTTTGTGAAAGTCCTATTAAGCGTCTCGATCTATCTCTATAGATCTTGATGCCTAATATGAAAGCAGCTTCTCCTAGGTCCTTCATTGAAAAACTCTTGTTCAAATATTCCTTCATGCTTTCCAGCATTTCTATATTGTTTCCAATCAGTAATATGTCATCCACATATAATATTAGAAACGCTATAGAGCTCCCACTCACTTTCTTGTAAATACAAGCTTCTCTGTAAACTTGTATAAACTCGAACGCTTTGATCACCTCATCAAAACGAAGATTCCAACTCCGAGATGCTTGCACCAGTCCATAAATGGATCGCTGGAGTTTGCAAACTTTGTCAGCATTCTCTGGATCGACAAAACCTTCTGGTTGCATCATATACAACTCTTCCTTAAGGTAACCGTTAAGGAACGCTGTTTTGACATCCATCTGCCAAATTTCATAATCGAAAAAGGCAGCTATTGCTAACATGATTCTGACGGACTTAAGCATCGCTACGGGTGAGAAGGTCTCATCGTAGTCAACTCCTTGAACTTGTGAAAAACCCTTTGCCACAAGTCGAGCTTTATAGACGGTGACATTACCGTCCGCGTCCGTCTTCCTCTTAAAGATCCATTTGTTCTGAATGGCTTTACGCCCTTCAGGTAATACTTCCAAAGTCCATACTTTGTTTTCATACATGGATCCCATCTCGGATTTCATGGCCTCTAACCACTTCTCGGAATCCGGGCCCATCATCGCTTCTCCATAGCTCGTAGGTTCATCGTTGTCTAACAACATGACCTCTAAGACAGGGTTGCCGTACCACTCGGGAGCAGTACGCGTCCTTGTCGACCTACGAGGTTCGATAGCAACTTGATCCAAAGCTTCATGATCATCATCATTAACTTCCTCTTCAGCTAATGTAGGCTCCACAGAAACAACTTTCTGCGCTGCGCTACTCTCAGGTTGAAGTAAAGGTTCAACAACCTCATCAAGTTCTATCTTCCTCCCACTCAATTCTTTCGTGAGAAACTCTTTCTCAAGAAATGTTCCGTTTTTAGCGACAAACACTTTGCCTTCGTATCTGAGATAGAAGGTATACCCAACTGTCTCTTTTGGGTATCCTATGAAGACGCATTTCTCCGCTTTGGGTTCCAGCTTTTCAGGCTGAAGCTTTTTGACATAAGCATCACATCCCCAAACTTTAAGAAACGACAGCTTTGGCTTCTTGCCAAACCAAAGTTCATATGGCGTCGTCTCAACGGATTTCGATGGTGCCCTATTTAAAGTGAATGCAGCTATCTCTAATGCACAACCCCAAAACGATAGTGGCAAATCGGCAAGAGACATCATAGATCGCACCATATCCAATAAGGTTCGATTACGACGTTCGGACACACCATTACGCTGTGGTGTTCCAGGCGGTGTCAATTGTGAAACAATTCCACACTGTCTTAAGTGACTGCCAAACTCATAACTCAGATATTCTCCTCCTCGATCAGATCGTAGGAATTTAATCTTCTTGTTACGATGATTCTCAACTTCACTCTGAAATTGTTTGAACTTTTCAAATGTTTCAGACTTGTGTTTCATTAAGTAAATATATCCATATCTACTTAAGTCATCAGTGAAGGTGAGAAAGTAACGATAACCACCGCGCGCCTCAATACTCATCGGACCACACACATCAGTATGTATGATTTCCAATAAGTCACTTGCCCGTTCCATTGTTCCAGAGAACGGCGTTTTAGTCATCTTGCCCATGAGGCATGGCTCACATGTGTCAAGTGATTCAAAATCAAGTGACTCCAAAAGTCCATCAGCATGGAGCTTCTTCATGCGTTTTACACCAATATGACCTAAACGGCAGTGCCACAAGAAAGTGGTATTATCATTATCAATTCTACATCTTTTGGCATCAATGTTATGAACATGTGTATCATTACTATCGAGATTCAATAAGAATAAACCCCTCACATTGGGTGCATGACCATAAAAGATATTACTCATATAAATAGAACAACCGTTATTCTCTGATTTAAATGAGTAACCGTCTCGCAATAAACAAGATCCAGATATAATGTTCATGCTTAACGCAGGCACCAAATAACACTTATTTAGGTTCATCACTAATCCCGACGGTAATCGAAGAGCGAGCGTGCCGACGGCGATCACATCAACCTTGGAACCATTTCCCACGCGCATCGTCACTTCGTCCTTTGCCAGCCTCCGTCTATTCCGCAGTTCCTGTTTTGAGTTGCAAATATGAGCAACCGCACCGGTATCAAATACCCAGGCACTACAACGAGAGCTGGTAAGGTACACATCAATAACATGTATATCATATATACCTTGTTTGTTGTTGGCCGCCTTCTTGTCAGCCAAATACTTGGGGCAATTCCGCTTCCAGTGTCCAGTTCCCTTGCAATGAAAACACACAGTTTCTGGTTTGGGTCCAGCCTTGGGTTTCTTCACGAGAGGAGCAACTGCTTTGCCACTCTTCTTGGAGTTACCCTTCTTACCCTTGCCATTTTTCTTGAAACTAGTGGTTTTATTGACCATCAACACTTGATGCTCCTTCTGAATTTCAGACTCAGCGGCTTTCAGCATCGCAAACAGCTCGGCGACTGACTTGTTCATCCCGTGCATGTTATAGTTCAACACGAAGCTCTTGTAGCTAGGTGGCAATGATTGAAGAACTCTGTCAGTGATAGCTTCTGGCGGAAGGGGCATCCCTAACTCAGCCAGACGGGTGGAGTACCCAGACATTCTGAGCACGTGATCACTGATAGACCCGTTCTCCTCCATCTTGCAAGCATAGAACTTATCGGAGATCTCATATCTCTCGATTCGGGCATTCTTCTGAAAGATAAACTTCAACTCCTGGAACATCTCATATGCTCCATGACGTTCAAAACGTCTTTGAAGTCCCGGTTCTAAGCCATACAACATTGCACATTGAACTATTGAGTAATCATCAGAACGTGCCTGCCAGGCGTTCACAACGTCTAGAGACTCAACTGGAGCGGGTGGATCACCAAGTGGTGCATCAAGGACATAAGCCTTCTGGGAAGCCGTAAGGATAATCCTTAGATTACGGGCCCAGTCCACAAAGTTACTTCCATCATCTTTCAACTTAGCTTTCTCTAGGAACGCATTAAAATTCAGGGGTGCTACTGCGCGAGCCATGATCTACAACATAAATATAGCAAAGACAACTTAGACTATTGTTCTAGATAATGAGTTTTAGTTAATCATATTACTTAAAAAACTCCCACTCAAATTGACATCCCTCTGGTCATTCGAGTGTAACATGATCCAAATCCACCAACTCAAGTCCGATCATCACGTGAGTTGAGGTGGTTTCAATGGTGAACATCTTCATGTTGATCATATCTACTATATGACTCATGTTCGACCTTTCGGTCTCTTGTGTTCCGAGGCCATGTCTGTACATGCTAGGCTCGTCAATTTTAACCCGAGTGTTCCGCGTGTGCAACATGGCTTGCACCCGTTGTATGTGAACGTGGAGTCTATCACACCCGATCATCACGGCGTGTCTCGAAACGACGAACTTTCGCAACGGTGCACACTCGGGGAGAACACAATTCATCTTGAAATTTAAGTGAGGGATCACCTTATAATGCTACCGTCGTCCTAAGCAAAATAAGATGCATAAAAGGATTAACATCACATGCAAATCATAAGTGACATGATATGGCCATGAACTTGTGCTTTTGATCTCCATCTCCAAAGCACCGGCATGATCTCCATCGTCACCGGCATGACACCATGATCTCCATCATCTTGGTCTCCATCAACGTGTCGCCATAAGGTTGTCGCGCCGACTGTTGCTTCCACGACTATTGCTAACGTTTAGCGATAAAGTAAAGCATTACATAGCGCTTAATGATTGACACGCAGGTCATACAATAATTAAAGACAACTCTATGGCTCCTGCCAGTTGCCGTACTCATCGACATGCAAGTCGTGATATTCTATACAACACATGATCATCTCATACATCACATATATCTCATCATGTAATTGGCCATATCATATCACATCATACCCTGCAAAAACAAGTTAGACGTCCTCTAATTGTTGTTGCAAATTTTACGTGGCTGCTACGGGTTTGCAAGAACCGTTCTTACCTACGCAAAACCACAACGTGGTGTAGTGATTGCTTTTTGATCTTCTAAAAGAACCCTCTTCATTGAAATCGATTCAACTAAAGTGAGAGAGACAGACACCCGCTAGCCATCTTTATGCAACGAAGTTACATGTCAGTTGAAGGAACCTGTCTCGCGTAAGTGTACGCGTAATGTCGGTCCGGGCCGCTTCATCTCACAGTACCGCCGAATCAAATATCAACTAGTAACGGCAAGCAATATGTATACACCCAGGCCCACAACTCGTTTGTGTTCTACTCGAGATCTCATCTACGCATAGACCTAGCTCATGATGCCACTGTTGGGGAACGTTGCATGGGAAACAAAAATTTTCCTACGCACACGCAAGATCTATCCATTGTGATGAGCATCTACGAGAGGAAGAGTGAATCTACATACCCTTGTAGATCGCTAAGCGGAAGCGTTTAAGAAACGCGGTTGATGTAGTCGAACGTCTCCGCGATCCAAATCGTAAGTCGTCCCTCGATCCGATCACGAACTAGCGCCGAACGGACGGCACCTCCGCGTTCAACACACGTACGGCTTGATGACGCCTTCACCTCCTCGATCCAGCGAGCGATGGTGAAGTAGTGGTTGAGTTCCAGCAGCACGACGGCGTGGTGATGGTGGTGAGGAACAATCTCTGCAGGGCTTCGCCAAGCGCTACGGAGATTATGACGGAGGAACTAGAGGGCTAGGGTTGCCGGCACACGGCTTGGGAAATCCTGATGTATACCGTGTGCTAGCCCTGCCCCTCTATTTATATGTTGAGCCTTGGGGTCTAAACTTGGAGTAAAAGCCTCCTCCAGGTCGGTTTTGCCCGCACAAGGTCGGTTTGGCCCGCAGGAAAAGAGTCCAACTCGGATCCCTGCCGAACCGTGCACAGCCGCGCACAAGCGGTAGTACCGCTCACAAGCGGTAGTACCGCTTGGGCGGTAGTACCGCTTCACACAAGCGGTAGTACCGCTCGGGCGGTAGTACCGCTTCACCAAGCGGTAGTACCGCTTACGCGGCAGCAAAACTACTTTTGCACTTTCCAATACCTCGTGGGCTTTTATCCCTTGGCCCATATAAAGTGTTCTCGCACCCGAACACTTCGGTAAACATCCGGAACCCCTTCCGGTGAACTCCGGAACTCTTTCGGAGATCAAAACACTATTATCACATATATCAATCTTTACCTCCGGACTATTCCAGAGATCCTCGTCATGTCCGGGATCTTATCCGGGACTCCGAACAACCTTCGGTCACCAACAAAATAACTCAACTATACTAATCGTCACCAAACGTTAAGTGTGTAGACCCTGCGGGTTCGAGAACTATGTAGACATGACCGAGACACTTCTACGATCAATAACCAATAGCGGGACCTGGATGCCCATATTGGCTCCTACATATTCTACGAAGATCTTTATCGGTCGAACCTCTATGTCAAGGATTCAGTTAATCCCGTATGCTGTTCCCTTTGTTCTTCGGTATGTTACTTGCCCGAGATTCGATCGTCGGTATCTCTATACCTAGTTCAATCTCGTTACCGGCAAGTCTCTTTACTCGTTCCGTAATACAAGATCCTGTGGCTAACTCTTTAGTCACTTTGCTTGCAAGGCTCAATGTGATGTTGTATTACCGAGTGGGCCCTGAGATACCTCTCCGTCACACGGAGTAACAAATCCCAGTCTTGATCCATGCCAACCCAACAGACACCCTCGGAGATACCTGTAGAGCACCTTTATAGTCACCCAGTTACGTTGCGACGTTTGATACACACAAGGTATTCCTCCGGTGTCAGTGAGTTGCATGATCTCATGGTCAAAGGAACAGATACTTGACATGCAGAAAACAATAGCAATAAACTGACACGATCAAATGCTACGTTTACAGTTTGGGTCTTGTCCATCACATCATTCTCCTAATGATGTGATCCCGTTATCAAATGACATCTCATGTCAATGGCTAGGAAACCTTAACCATCTTTGATCAACGAGCTAGTCAACTAGAGGCTTACTAGGGACACAGTGTTGTCTATGTACCCACACATGTATTTGAGTTTCCAATCAATACAATTATAGCATGGATAATAAACGATTATCATGAACAAGGAAACATAATAATAACCAATTTATTATTGCCTCTAGGGCATATTTCCAACACCTACTACATCAAACCAACCCCCAACTAGTCCTATGACAAGAGCACGCGCACGCGACATTGGAGCTAAGGTGAACTCACTCCTCTTCGAGTTAGACTTGAATATCAACGAGACTTGGATGCTACCTCACAATGAAACCCTTTGAATACTCAGGTACTCGGGAGAGGAACACGCAAGTGGCCACGAGGAGGACAAGCTTGGAAGCCCCAAGAAGGAGCCGCAGACGAGCTATAGCTCTCGGACGACCAAACCACGTTGGACGTCCGACGCCTGGAACCCAGCGCCAGCCCAAGGACCAGCAGGACCCTAGCTGCCGGACAACCGACACCGCTCGGACGTCCGAGACTACCCACCGTTGGACGAACGACGCCGCTCGGACGTCCGAGACACCCCAGCACCCGAACGACCGACACCCCTCCAGAAATCCGTTGCCAGCCGATCAGAGTCGAACCCTCAGAAGTCCGGAGCCTCCGGACGACCGAGCCTCGGACGACCGACAGTCCTCGGACGACTGGACGCCGGACGCCCGACACATGCCGGAAATCCGACCGCCCCGCGCCCGAACCGAATCCTCGGACGGCCGGCCGCCTCCGGACGTCCGGACCGCCGTGAAGCCTCGGACGTACGACAGCGTCCGGACGTCCGGACCCTGTCTGCGCACTGGCCGGGGGGGGCGGGGGGGGGGGGGGGGGGGTTGGCCCATGTATCCCCCTCTTTCGCCTAAGACTATATAAACACCTCCCCCTCTTCTAGCTAGGGTTAGCTTATGTTTAGCATTGGATATTGTTGAGCATAGCTCCATCTACCTCCTTCTCCCATGGAGTTGACAACCTCTTTGAGAGAAGATCCAAGTTGGATGCAAAGGCCCCATCTAGGAAAGATCCTTCTGGATATCAAGACCTCATCTCAACGGAGTGAGACGACTATCGGTTACTTGTATCATGTTTGTTTGACTTTGGATCTTTGTATCTTCTGTTCTTGAGTGGATTTAGCGGATGTGTGATCGGAGATCTCCCTTGTGTCTGTGTTTTCTCTCATGAATTCTCCCTTCTTCCCCCCTCCAAGTGTGAAAAGGTCGACCTACACGGGCATGCCCCGTATCATATTGGTATCACGACCCATGTTGATTCACACCTTGGAGCCCCTCCCTCTAATTTCTAGCCGATTTGTTTTTTCGTTTTTGACCTAATTCCAAAAATCCCCACAAAAATAGCCATACCAAATTTTCTTGGATTCGTTGGAATTGAGGAGATTTTGTTGATTTTGATCTGTGGATTTCGTTGTAGACAATTGGATCTACCTTTTCCCCATCTTTCCCATCATTTTCCACCACCAAATCGTCAGAATTTTGCCCAAAAATTTTCTTCCCCTTCTAGTTCGTAGTCTCCTGGATGAACTGGTGAAACCCGCAGGCGTCAGACGACCGACAGACCTCGCACGACCGGACGCCGGACGTCCGACAGGGCCCGGACGTCCGAGCAACTCTAACAAACCTGAATTTTCAGCGAGAAAATCTTGTTTTCTCCACCATTTTCTTCCGCATTTATTTACGGCCATTTCTTCCTCAACCCTTTGTTTGAGATTTTGAGTCGCGAGCATCGCCACTTCCTAACATGTTCGGCTAATTAGGAGTGGTTCTTCATCGACATCGCCGCTCATCATCGCCTCAGTTCGTCGCCGACCAATTCTTCGTTGATACTACACCGTAAGCTAGGACGGTAACCGCGACAACACTTTTGACTCTACCCTTCCCATTGCATTGTTACCCCAAGCCTATTTGCGTTACTTGGCTATCGAGACTAGCCATTGAGTATTGTCGGGCTACGCTACTTGTGCACTTTAGTGATACATACTCCGCATAGCTTCAATTGCATGCATCTCGTAGTATCATCTCTTGTGTTTACATAGTACCCGCATACATAATTGCTATCTTGGTGTGCACGTCCCACGTTGTGACCATACAAAACATCATTGCAAAAGAAAATAGAAGGAAAGCTTTTAAGCAAGAGCAAAAGAGCAAAAGAGCAATAGCATCGCAAACGAATAGCATACTTGATCATCTTGGATCACTTGAGCGAGTGACACGTGCCTCATACATACATAGCAAGTCGGGAATTGGAAGACGGCACGTTTTGTTCATTTTTGGTTGTGCACAAGTGTGTATCACGCCCATTTGAGCAATCGTGCTAGCGTCTCTCTTTAGTGTTGTGCAACGCGAGCGTTTTCCATGGATTCCACATTTTGGCTCATCCTTGGTTTCATGACCCCAATTTTCTTCCATGTGTGTGTTTCTGTGTATACTCATTGCTATTGATCTACCTTGTCTCATTTATGAATTTACGAATCTCTTTCAACATTATTGAATCTTATCTTTCGGATTGCTTCAAATTTGTGCCACTATCCTAACCAAGCTCCTCCATAAGCCTTATTTGTGTAGGTGTAAGAAGGACGATCTTCCGTACCAATTCTACTACTTCCACATTTGCACATTGAGTGATCTTTGATCCATTTTCAAACTTGTGGAACGGTAATTGATATTGTCGTCGCATTCTTCCACTTATATCTACTTGAGTGTTGTTATGGATAGGTCAAGCATCCACAACCCGGCATTTGGGAGCAAGAGGATGACGAAACCACCTTCGTCACCAAGATGCAATTCTTCGGCGCGCAAAAGGCAATGCGCCAATCGCATGACGTCTTGAACGACCGCATCGAGCAACTCGCCACCGACGTACGCCAATCGGAAGTGCGAACAAGGGACTATCTCGACACCAAGCTCTCAAGCCTAATGGAGGAAATTCATGCCTTGATGGTCACGCGTGCTTCTTCTACATCTACATCCTCCGGACGGCGCCACTCAAGTCGTCACTCATCGGAGTACTCTTCCGGCAAGAGTCCACCTCGACCACGTTCTCATCATCGCGATGACCGCTCCGGTCCAAGTTCACACCAAGGCTGCCAACGTCAAGCTTCGGAGAACCCATTCCACGGCAATGGACTACAAGATCAACTCCGCGAGCGTGCTCGACGTCAACAACATGAACAAGATGCCTTGGAACAAGAACGCCAACAACAACGCCGCGAAGAAGAAATACGCCTTCGTGAAGAACAAGCGCTTGAAGCCCAACGTGCACTACGTCATTCTACTCGTGCGTTGGAGGAACGTAACCGTCAAGCCCGTCTTGTGCAAGAAGCACTTCGTCGCGAATGACAATAAGAAGCCAATCGCCAAGAGGAGCACCAAGAAAGGTGCAACCGTGTGTGTCCACCTCGTCGCCGTCCTCAAGCTCATCGCGACGAACCCAATCATGAAGACGGGCAAGGACAAGATCAACGCCAACACGCTCAAGATAATGACAATGAGGATCCACCTCTAAGACAAGGATTTCGGCATCACCACAACAATGATGAACAATGCTTCGGCAATATCAAGTTCACAATGCCAAAGTTTTCCAGAAGCAATGATCCCGAAGATTACCTATCATGGGCACTCAAAGTTGACAAGATCTTTTGCCTCCACAACTATGATGAAAGAAGAATATAGCCATGGCTTCACTTGAGTTCCAAGACTATGTCCTTATTTGGTGGGAACAAGTGATTGAGCGGAGAAGAGAAAGAGGCAAGCAACCTATCACAACTTGGGCCCAAATGAAGGATCTCATGAGAGCTCGTTTTGTACCTACACACTACAACCGGGATCTCTTCAAGAAGCTACAACAACTCAAGCAAGGCACAAAGTCGGTAGAAGAGTACTATCAAGAGATGGAAATCGCGATGATCCGAGCCAATGTCAAGGAAGATGATGAACAAACAATGGCATCTCTAGCTGGGGGTACTCCTCCTCGGTAAGCGACAGCTGGTCGTCCCTCAGGGGCTCCATCCTTCTTGATCCTATCTGGCTTCGTCTTGGCTTGACGAAGTAGCTCTCGGGTGTGGTGAACTTCCTCGCGGAGCTTCATGGACTCCTTAATCAGGTTGTGAACCAGACTATCGGCGGAGAGGCTGAAGTAGGTCTGGAACCTGAGTGGTGTGCCATCCTTCTTGGATGGAATCAACGTCCAACTCTCGCCAAGATCATCCTTCCTGAAAGGCAGGTAGCGAGTAGCTGGCTCGTCAGCCATCTCTGGAATGATGTCTCGAAGGTGTAGGAGTGCCTTGTGTGCAGCTGTCTCGACTGCGAGTGCCATGGTCTCCATCTGTGGTCCTTCAAAGAACCAACTAGTCGGGGAGTCATTTGCCTTCATGACCACATCCACGTGCTACTCCTTCGTGACGGCATCGACCTAGTGCTCGTGGTAGAGGAAAACAGGTGGTTGACGAAACTGGCACTTCTCTAGGCTTTCCTCAAGGAGTAGGGGAAAGCCGAATGCTAGGAGGGCTTCAGGTACGACGGCCATCTACAAGGTTTGAAGGGAGAAGAGTCAGTATAGTGTTGTGTGAAGAATAGAAGAGGTAATCAGTGTAGAAACTCCTAAGCATAGGTGCTAGGCATAGTTTTGAAAACGGTTTTATCCAAACTAACGTCCATGCTAACTAAGGGCTTCCTACAGTCAGGATGGCGCTGATACCAGCTCTGTGGGTACCCCGACTCATAAGTCGTGATCACCGAATGTACGCGTACAGTGATCCCAGAGATCAATGCTCACTGAACACACAGAAGCTAAATAACAAGAGTCTTACATCCACATTTAGCGTCTTACACAAATAAAGACCATGAAGGTCAAGTCTTACATAGAGAGGGCCGCAAGGGCCAAACATTTAAACATAACAAGCAGCGGAAATCTTGATCGGAAGCGTGAACCCATGCCATCTGCCTTAAACCTACAGGCATTCTGACTGGGAAGCGTCCTAGTCGCATGTTCGTCACCAACGAACTCTTCCCATATTCCTGCTCTTCCATGCCTGGCCAATTAAATAACCAGTGGCAAGCCAATGAGTACTTTGAATGTACTCGCAAGCAACCCAAGTTTTGGAACAAGGTACAACAATGCATGATATAGCACTAAGTGGGTAAGTTTTGCGGAAAGCTAATTTAAGTGCAATGATATGATCAAGTAACTTGAGTAAGCATGCATCAACTGTTGACAGGTATTCATGTGAACAAGTCTCAGTTATCATCATAAGCAGGGGTTGAACATCTCATGTTCATCATCATGCCAAGTCATCGGACTTAGCTCAAGTTTCATCCTTGTGTCATACTCACACACACACACACACACACACCAAGTTTGTGAAAACATCGGACGTAGTTTAAGCAGGACCTCCAACTGTCCATGATCGTGGACACGACTATTCGAATAGTTTTACACTCTGCAGAGGTTGCACACTTTACCCACAAGACTCGGGAAACTTCCGTGTCAAGCCACGACTCGCGGTATTGTCCATACCCGAGGTAAGTACCCGAACATTGTCTTTCCCCTAGCGATACTAAACAAAGAGTCCACTCGTTGGTGCCATCCCCCATGATGTACATCACACGTATCATCCATGAGGGCACGCAATGGTGTGCCCGGTGCCTGTAAAGACAGCACATGGTCGCCCTACCAGGCACGACCCCGTATCGAGAGTGACCTCGCCACTCTCGCCACTAGTAATGCGAGCTCTCTGCTAGTACCCACCAAGGTAATCAACAAAGCCCCGTCCCATAAGGGGTATCGTGGTTGTACATGTCAGGTTGGGATGGTCAGCAAATCTTAAATCTCTCCGTTTTCGAAAACACACACACTCACTTGCTCCGGTACACCACTTCTTTATCAAGTGGTTACCTAGCTCATCATCATCTCCCTCGGGCATTAGTGGCACCCGACGGGGTTTTCAAAAAGTCTTTGAAAGCACTGCTGTTTTCATCACCTTGCATATTCCCGTCCCACTTGCGTAGCATCTACTAGCAACCTATCTACTCCCACCCGCACAACCCTCACAAGAATGGTAAGGACATGCATGATGCAAGTATCAACGGTAAAGTATCGGAGGCATCCCACCGAAGTGGTCACCACATCAACATGATCATCATCACGGAAACAAGTGCTATATGTCATGCAAATAAAGGGGTTCATAGTCATGGTCAAAGGGCTGCTTGCCTGGCTGAACAAAGTCTTCGGGGTCCTCAAAGTCTTCGGGTTCAACTCCCTCGTCAACAACGCAATCTATCATCGCGATAAACAACGGTAATAATAAGCATCACAACAAAAACAGAGCACAAACTTTACTTCTAAAAATATTGGTATAAGGTTTTGTGGTGAAAAAGGTTTTCAAAACCATTTTTAACAGAGGCAAAAATGCCTAAAAAGAGGTTTAAAAAATAAAACAGTACATAAAAGGTTTTCAAATTTTTTCACAAATGGCACTAATAAATACTACACAATATTGCAGGAATTTAGGTGGAAGAATTATTGGAATTGGATTTTTATTTAATCCCCTGGAAATTTAAAAAACTGAACAGAAAAAGAAAAAGAAAAAGAAAAAGGGCTCTGTGCCCTCGGCCAGATTCGGCCAGCAGCTGGGCCGGCCCAGCCAGCCAGCTAGCGGGCGGCCCAGGCGGCTCAGCGCCCCCGCGCGCGTCAGGTTTAAAACCTGACGGGCAGGGCCCGTTGGCCAGAGAGAGAGGGGAGGCACGGGAGAGAGGTGAGAGGATGAACGCGGGCCCCACCCCGCGGTCGTATCCTACCTCTCGACAGAGGAGGGGGAGAGCTCACCGGCGGCGAAGGAGTGCGCGGCGAGGGGAGATGAGGGCTGGAATGGACTCGGGGTGCTGCCGCCGTTCGGGTGGTGGTCGAGGGAGTGGCTGGGGTGGCCGGAGTCGCCGGCGGCGAAGAAGCCGCGGCGGAGGAGATTCGGGCGTGCTCCAAGCTGACGGTTCCTGCAGCAAAACGCATGGGAGGAAGGGGGAATCGCATCAATGGGATGAGGGAGGAGTAGGGGAAGAAGAATGGGGACCAGAGGGGGCCTGTACTCGGAGATCTCCGGTGAGCCGAAGCGGCGGAGCTCGGGCTCGATCTCCGGCTCAGGTGCTTCTGGGACAAAATTGGCGGCACGGGAGGGCGATTGGGGAGGAGAGGAAGTCAGCAGAGGTGAGAGAAGGGCTCAGGGAGGCCCTTTTATAGGGGCACGGCGGTACACCGCACAATGGTGCACCGGTGAGGAAGTGGTGCTCGCTGGAGGGCACGGGAAAGAGAGGGGGAGTGTCTGGGGCGTTCCTGGGGCTGGTCTAGGGCTAGGGGGAGAAGAGAGAAGGCGGGGGAGCTCGTGCGTGTGAGGCCCTTGGTTGGCCGAACCGGGCGGCGTCAGGCGCGTGCGAGAGGAGCCGTTGGAGAGAGAGAGAGGAGGGGGACAGGGGAGTGGCGTGTTGCGAACGTCGAGGCGCATCGACTGGTGCGAGGGGGGAGCTCAAGGTGGTCGGGTATGGGCAGGAGAGGGAGGTCAACCCTCTGGAGTGCGACTTTGGCCGGCATGATGACCTCTTTGGCGCGCTCTGGCGCGTCCACTGGTGTCAGGGAGCTACAGGAGGGAGTATTTTACTGGGAAAGCACCTTGGATGCTTTGGGTGCTGGATAGGAGAGAGGGGAGACTGAGAAAGAGGGAGAAACTGGCTGTCCAGAGAGGGAAATGGGGCTTTTCCCCTCATGCAATCATGAACTTGGGCGCCAGGAATCTTACTGGAGGTGCTGGCGGACTAGGAGGAGATGTGGTAAAAATTTGAGGTGAAGGAGAGCGGTGAATGGGGCTCAATTATTGGTTTTAGTATTCTGGCAGAAGGTGTTTGATCAGTGCTTTGGCTAGTTAATCCCCTCCACTCGAGCTGAGAGTTAACAGGATGAAATGGTGGTAACAATTGAGCTTGATCACCAAGTTTGAGCTCAATTGAGGAAAGTTAGTAATGTAAACTTTGTAAACCCTAGATTTTAACATAAACCGACTTCTGTAGATCCAGGTGTGCAAATCTAATCTCCTTGATGCACCACTTGGTGTAGCATCCTTATTTGGGTAGTAGATCATGCCCACAAAGCTTAAGATCAATAGGGCAAACTCTACAATGTAAAGTTGTTCAAACTTGACTCTGGACATGAATGGTTTTGGAATATTTTGGTGGATCAAAACAATTGGGATTGATATGAAACTTTGCAAGATCATCACATATAGCATGTGTGACTTGCTAGAATTTTCCTGGATTTTATTGAGAATATTTCTTACAGAAATATTTCAAAAGCTTGATTTAAGCAGAAATGGTTTTGAGGGGTTTTGCCCATGATTTTGAACAAGACCATGTGTTGAAACTCATATATATGGAAAATATATGTCCACTGAGTTTCCCTAAATTTTCTCAAATATTTGTAAAGCATTTAAATAATTTTTCCCTATAAAAGACCATTTTTGTCCTTAAGAAAAGCCTTTAAGTAAAATAGTAAATTAATCTTTAAAATTAATATTTGGTGGTTTTGGGAAGTAATATATATAAGTGGGTTCCAAAAAAAGCATTTGGGGGAAAAGGATCCACCCCATTTGAGGACTTGCAGTGCAAACCTCAACTCAGGGGTTTTTGAAAACCTAATTTGAATAAATCCTTTTAGGTCAATATAAATTTTGATAAAAATATTTTTAGGTACTAAACACATGGTATGATCATTGGTCAAGATGTTTGGATCAAGGAAGATGAGTATAGAGGGGAGTAGAACCTATGAGTGCCAAACATAATCAACCAAACAAGCATGCACTCAAAAGTTTTAATTGGTTCCAAATTTTTGTAAATCCAAGCATAGCAAAGTGATACAAACACAGGGTGTGACACGTTGTCTCCAAGGTTTTGACACTTCAACAACAAGAAGACGAGGACCAACATTTCCACATATTCCACACCAAGGCGGGCATCCAAGGAAAATTCGTCAAGGTCATCATCGACGGCGGAAGTTGCCACAACTTAGCAAGTGAGGACCTTTGTTCCAAGCTACAATTGGTCAAGAAGAAGCACCCCCGCCCTACAAGGTCCAATGGCTAAGTGATTCCGGCACCCTCCAAGTTGAACACACCGTGGAAGTTTCCTTCAAGATAGGCGCTTATGAAGACACTTTGGAGTGTGATGTGGTTCCCATGTCTGTTTGCCACCTTCTAATTGGTAGACCATGGCAATTCGACCGTGGCGTCATCCACAATGGTTGGACAAATCACTATAGTTTCAAGATGAAGGGCAAGTAATATGTACTTCGCCCAATGACTCCACGTCAAGTCATCGCCGACAAACACGCTTCATCCCATCATGGCGACAAAAGTGAGAGAGCGATCCACCAAAAACAGAGTGAGCGCTACAAGCCAAACTTGAGTGACTCCACGATGAGGGACTCGAGTGATATAGTTCTTTTAGCCACAAAAGATATTTGAGGGATGTGAGTGAGAGCCCATCGACCGTTCTTCACTATGTACTTGTGTGCAAAGATGACGTCGTTCGGACTAACCCTTCACAACATCTTTCCCTTGTGTTATCTAAATTGTTGCGGGAATTCCAAGATGTTTTCCTCGATGAGCTACCTCCGGGACTACCACCAAAACGAGGGATCGAACACCGCATCGACCTCATCCCCGGAGCACCGCTTCCTAACAAGGCACCCTACCGCGTCAACCCCGAAGAAACAAAGGAAATACAAAGGCAAGTCCAAAAACTCCTAGATAAAAGGGCATGTACGTGAGAGCTTGAGTCCTTGTGCGGTTCCGGTGATACTAGTACCTAAGCAAGATGGTAGTATGCGCATGTTCGATTACCGTCCTATCAATGCCATAACTATTCGTTATCGTCATCCCATTCCTCGCCTAGATGATATGCTAGATGAACTTAGTGGTGCCACTATATTTTCCAAGATTGACTGAAAAAGTGGTTACTACAAAATACGCATAGAAGAGGGCGACGAGTGGAAAACGGCATTCAAGACTAAGTTTGGTCTATATGAATGGCTAGTGATGCCCATGGGCTTACCCGAAGCACCAGGTACATTCATGTGCATCATGCATTATGTTTTGTGACCCCTCATAGGATATTGTGTTGTGGTCTATTTTGATGACATTCTTGTCTTTAGCAAGTCTCTTGAGGAGCACACGACCCACGTTCGAGATGTTTTGCAAATTCTTAGGAAAGAACAACTTTATGCAAACATGGAGAAATGCACTTTTGGTGTTGACAATGTCGTTTTCCTAGGATTTGTAGTATCCTCTAAGGGCGTTCATGTAGATGAAACTAAAATTGACGCAATTAAAACTTGGCCTACACCAACGAATTTGGAACAAGTGCGTAGTTTCCTAGGACTAGCCGGTTTCTATCGATGTTTTGTCAAGGACTTTAGGACTATTGCATCTCCTCTCCATGCTTTGAGCAAGAAGAATGCACCATTTATTTGGGGTCCTCCACAAGACACCGCATTCCATGAACTGAAAAATTTGCCCACTCATGCACGTTTGCTTGCTTTGCCCAACTTTGATAAAACATTTGAAGTGCATTGTGACACTAGTGGTAATGGAATAGGTGGTGTGCTTATGCAAGAGAAGCGCCCAATAGCGTACTTTAGCGAGAAACTTTCCGGCGCCCAACTTAACTATCCCATCTATGACAAAGAATTGTATGATTTGGTGAGAGTTTTACATGTGTGGGAAAATTATTTGCGACCTCATGAGTTTGTTATTCATACCGATCATGAAACACTCAAGTACCTTAAGGGTCAAACCAAATTGAACAAATGGAATGCTAAATGGAGTGAATTTATTGATTCTTTTCCTTATATCATCAAATACATTAAGGGTAAAGAAAATGTTGTGGCGGACGCTCTTTCCCGCAAATGCATGCTAGTTACTCAACTTGAATTGAATGTTACTGGTTTTCAGCATATCAAAGATTTGTATGAGCATGATGTTTCCTTTGCTACACCATATGCTAAGTGCCAAGTGAAACCTTATTGGGAGAACTACTATATGAAAGATGGCTATCTTATGCGTGCTAACAAACTTTGTATACCCGAGTCTTCTCTTCGTTTGTTGCGCAAGAGGCTCGCGGTGGAGGACTTATGGGTCACTTTGGACGCGACAAGACGTATGCCACACTATCCAACAAGTACTATTGGCCCAAGATGTTTCTTGATGTTGCACGCTTCACCAACCTATGCTCTACATGCCGCAAAGCTAAGTCTAAAGCTCAATCCCATGGTATTTATATGCTTCTTCCTATACCTTTCCAACCTTGTGAAGACATTAGTATGGATTTTGTGCTTGGTTTGCCACGAACTAAAAATGGCCATGACTCCATTTTTGTCGTTGTGGACCGCTTTTCCAAAATGGCTCATTTCATTCCATGTCACAAGATAGACGATGCTTCACATGTTGCAAATCTCTTTTGTAGGGACATCTTGCGACTACATGGCGTTCCCAAGACCATTGTCTCGGATCATGACGTCAAGTTCCTAAGCTACTTTTGGAAGACCCTATGCGCCAAGCTCGGAATCAAGCTTCTATTCTCTTCGGCCTATCATCCGCAAACCGATGGCCAAACGGAGGTGACGAACCGGACGCGATCTACTCTCCTACGCGTGTTGATCAAGAAGAACATCAAGGAATGGGAAGAATGCCTCCCCATCGCCGAGTACGCCTACAATCGCGCAAGTCACTCCACCACCGGCATGTCTCCTTTCGAAGTGGTTTACGGCTTCAACCCTTTGTCCCCATTGGACATCCTTCCTCTACCACTCCAAGAGCGCGTCGACATGGACGCAAGTGCAAGGGCAAGCTACATCAAGCGGATGCATGACGATACAAGGCGCACGATCAAACGTCAAGTGGAACGCATCACCAACAAGGGCAACCTCAACAAGCACCCCATGGTGTTCAGGACCGGTGATCTTGTGTGGCTACACCTTTGCAAGGACCGCTTCCCCACCGAACGCAAGTCAAAGCTACTTCCTCGAGCCGACGGACCCTTCAAGGTGTTGGTATGCTACAACAACAATGCCTACAAGATCGACATCCCCTGCGACAAGTACAACGTGAGTAACACCTTCAACGTCAAGAATCTATCCGCTTTTCATGGTGATGAAGATCTTGATCCGAGGACGGATCTTCCCCAAAGGGGGGGGAGATGATGTGGAGCATCCCACCATCATCCCCATGAAACCTACTACATCAAACCAATCCCCAAGTGGTCCTATGACAAGAGCACGCGCACGCGACATTGGAGCTAACGTGAACTCACTCCTCTTCGAGTTAGACTATAATATCAACGGGACTTGGATGCTACCTCACAATGAAACCCTTTGCATACTCCGTTACTCGCGAGAGGAACACGCAAGCGGCCACGAGGACGCCAAGCTTGGAAGCCCCAAGAAGCAGCCGCATACGAGCAACAGCTCTCGGACGACCGGACCACGTCGGACTTCCGACGCTTGGAACCCGGCGCCAGCCTAAGGACCAGCAGGACCCCAGCTGCCGGACGACCGACGCCGCTCGGACGTCCGAGACTGCCCAGCCGCCGAACGCCCGATGCCGCTAAGACGTCCGAGACCCCCCAGCACCCGAAAGACCGACACCTCTTCGGAAATCCGTAGCCAGCCGATCAAAGCCGAACCCTCGAAAGTCCGGAGCCTTCGGACGACCGACAGTCCTCGGACGACTGGAAGCCGGACGCCCGACACGCGCCGGAAATCCGACCGCCCCGCGTCCGAACCGAATCCTCGGACGACCGGCCGCCTCCGAACTTCCGGACCGCCTTGAAGCCTCGGACATCCGAAAGCGTCCGGACGTCCGGACCCTGTCTACGCACAGGCCCGCAGGCCTTGGCCCATGTATCCCCCTCTTTCACCTAAGACTATATAAACACCTCCCCCTCTTCTAGATAGGGTTATCTTATGTTTAGCATTGGATATTGTTGAGCATAGATCCATCTACCTCCTTCTCCCACGGATTTGACCACCTCTTTGAGAGAAGATACGAGTTGGATGCCAAGGCCCCATCTAGGGAAGATCCTACGGGATATCAAGACCTCATCTCCACGGAGTGAGACGACTGCCAGTTACTTGTATCCTCTTTGTTTGACTTTGCATCTTTGTATATTGTGTGCTTGAGTTGATTTAGCGGATATGTGATCGGAGATCTCCCTTGTGTTCGTGTTTTCTCTCATGAATTCTCCCTTCTTCCCCCTCCAAGTGTGAAAAGGTCAACCTACACGGGCATGCCCCGTATCATGCCCCTTGTGTCATACTTGCGTCATTAGCTCTTTAACTTGTCGGGCAGGCTTTGGCTCGCCGGTTGCAGGCTTGGGGGTTTCCGCCTCATCCCCTTCAGCTTCCCTTTCCGCCACCAATGCCACACTAACCACTTGGTTTGTTGCCGCCAAGTATAGCAACAACGGCTCCTCTAGTTTAGGTGCGACTAGGACTAGCATTAAGGATACATATCTCTTCAAATCTTGCAGCGCTGCCTCCGCTTCCAGGATCCACGTCATCGGGCCTTCCTTCTTCAATATCTTAAAAAGCGGCAGGGCGCACTCTGCAGATTTGGAAATGAACCTGCTGAGGGTGGCAATGCAGCCTGCCAGACGGTGCATGTCCTTGATGCGCTTTGGCACCTCCAACTGTTCAATTGCCTCACTCTTGGCGGGGTTGGCTTCATCCCGCATTGTGACACAAAGAATACAAGGAGCTTGCCGGAGGTGACTCCAAACACGCACTTCTCGGGGTTAAGCTTCAAATTGATCTTGCGCAGGTTCGCAAAGGTTTCTTCTAAGTCTTGGACCAGTGTGTCCTTGTTCTTGGTTTTGAGCACTATATCATCCATGTATGTTTCCACATTCCTATGCAGGTGCTGCCCCAAACCAATCTGAACTGCTCTTGCAAATATTGAACCGGCGCTCTTCAACCCAAACGGCATGCGTCTGAAATAGTACGCACCTCCAACGGTAATGAACGCCATTTTGTCCTCGTCTTCCTCAGCCATGAAGATCTAGTGGTAGCCAGAGTATGCGTCAAGGAAAGCCAAGAGATCGCAGCCAGCGATCGAGTCCACTATTTGATCGATGCGCGGCAAGGGAAATGGGTCCTTCGGGCAAGCCTTATTAACATCGGTGAAGTCGATGCAAAGTCTCCATTTCCCATTCGCCTTGCACACTACCACAGGATTCGCCAGCCAAATTGGGTGGATCATGCCTCTGATCAGACCTACTGCTTCTAGTTTCTTGATTTCTTTGACAATAAACTCTTTCCGTTCCAAGGCTTGCTTTCGGACCTTCTGCTTGATGGGGCGTGCATGGGGACAAACAGCAAGGTGGTGCTTAATCACCTCCCTGGGAACACCGGGGATGTCAGATGGTTGCCAGGCAAACATATCGACATTCGCCTGCAGAAAGGTGATGAGCGCGCTTTCCTATTTGCTGTCGAGGGTGGCACCTACGAGATTCACCAAAATTCTTGTTCTTGTTCTCCCCCCAGGAGCTTTGCCGGCAGGAGCGAGTGCCTCGTCGGCAGACGCTGCCACTGCCTCCCGGAAGAGCTTGTCAATGCAGAGGACTGCGTATTTGTTGTCAGCATGGACGGTGATGACGCTCATCGGTCCTGGCATCTTGAGGGTGTTGTAGGCGTGGTGGGATGCCGCCATAAACTTCGCCAGCGTCGGTCGGCCTAGAATCCCATTGTACGACAGCGCATCTTCACGACGTCGAAGACTACTCTCTTCGTATTGAAGTTGAGCTCACTGCCAAATGTAACCGGCAGAGTTATCTTCCACTTGGTTTGAGATCTTCCCGGGTTGACCCCTTGAAAAGACCCCGTCGGCTTGAGATCCGAGTCGGGAATCTGCAGACGCTTGATTACGTCTGGTGATATCAGATTCAAACCGGCTCCACTATCGACCAACATCTTTGTGACCCCGAGGTTGTGTATCGTTGGTGATACCAACAATGGCACGCACCTGACGGCAGTGATGTGGTCAGGGTGGTCCTCAACATCGAAGATGATGGGAGTGTTGGACCACTTGAGGGGTTTCCTTGCCTCTGCCGCTGGCTCTGCCGCGTTGATCTCACGGGCCCACAGCTTGAGTTGCCGGTGAGAGGAGTGCAAAGATGTGCCTCCATCAACACACATGGCATCGACAGCCTTCTAGAACTCCTGGCCTTCAGGTTCCTCTTCAACTCCGTCGTTATCATCGTCTTCGTCGTCAGACTTTTTTTCTCGGCCTCTAGCAGGTTTCTCTTTGTGTTGCTTGGCCTTGCCGCGGCGGCAACCACGGTCACTACTGTTTTGCTTGCCGAGCCACCTGCACCATCTTGGCCCTTTTCCTTGGCGCGCCGTTCGTACTCTTGCTTTTGTTTCTCAGCAAGTTGTTCTACTTGGCAGCATTCGATGATGTCGTGGCTCTTGGTGAGGTGGATCTTGCGGTATGGCATGCCGGTCTTTTCTCCTGCCGTGGCCTCGTCGTCTTCGCAGCATGCTGCGGCGTCCTTGCTAGACCCCTCGGACTTAGCCTTCTTGTTGGAGTCAGAGTTGCCATTGCCTTCGACAGCCATTACTGTTTTTCCCTTGTGCTTCCGGTTGCGCTTCAGGCCTTTTTTCTTGGAGGCTGGCGCGTCTTCGTCATCATCCGAATCGACCTCGGCGCCAGTGTCCTCTCCGGGGAGCCTCCTCCCCTCTTCAGCTCGTGCAAAGTTGTCAGCCAAAGCATATAGCTCGACGACATCCCGCACTTTATTAATGCTCATCTCTTCACGCATCCACCGGTTGCGCATGTTCGTGTGGAACGTGGCGATCACTGTGGCAGGGTGGATGTCGGGGATGTTGTGTTGTACGCGACCGAACCTCTGGATGTACTTGTGGAGCGACTCGCCCTCTCTCTGGGGAAGCACGTGCAAGTCGCTGGGCTGCCCTGGAAGCTTGTGGCCTCCATGGTATGCGCCAACGAACTGGTTGCATAAATCCACCCAAGAGGAGATGGACCCTTCCGGCAAGTTCATCAACCAACTCCTCACACTGGGCTTGAGCGCCAACGGGAAGTAGTTGGCGAATACTTTTTCATCACGCCCTCCGGCAGCTTGCACGGTGATGGTGTAGATGTCGAGGAACTTGGAGGGCCTGACTTTGTCGTCATACTTGTCGGGCAGCTCAGGCTTGAAGATTCTGCTGGAGGGCCATCGGACTTGTCGTTGCTCGTGGGTGAACGTCGGGCAGCTTATCTCGTAAGGCAGGCTGCAACGCACCCCTAGCGTAGGCCCGACGACGGTTGGGTCCGTGCGACCATCGGATTGGTGGCGTGTCTGCCGTCGCCTCTCGATGGTGGTGCGGGCGTCCTCCTTGCGTCTGTCCTTCAAGACCTGACGTTGATCCTTATTATGCTGCAGATCCGTCGACGCGCACGATACCTCGTCTTGTATGTCGCTCCGGCGGGAAGTTGTTGCTGTTGCGGTGGAGATTGTACCATAGGCGCCCTGCCAGCGCCGCGTCCGGCGGTGGGACCCCCCGGAGCCACTCGGCAGGCGCATGACGGGTCTGCCCCCTCCGGCTTGTTGCGGTTCATGAAGCTCAGCAAACTTTGGATAGTCGCTCTCCAATCCTCCATCTTCTCTGGCGTGGGCAGGAAGTTCAGCAATAGCTGGGCCTACGCCAGAGCTTCCTCCAGGGTCTTGGGCATGGAGCGGTGTGAGGCGTGGGTGGCGCTCTTACTCCTGACAGTGTTAGGAAGAGCGTTTCCCCGCGCCATCGCGCGCTGTCCGCTCTCTCCAGGAGGTTGTTGTCGAGCTCGGCCCTGCGCGTCTTGAGAGTGACCTGCAGGGATCTTGTCCGCACGCCGCCCAGGGTCGCCACCATAAGGGTGTTGGTTGCGGTTGTCTTGTGAAGGTCGCGACGGAGGTCCTGTTGCCGCCGCTGCTACTGTTGCTGCCACCGTCGCGGCCGCCTCTTCCGCGGTGTCAGCCCCGGTCGGTGCAGGCGCCTTCCGCGTCTCCACGACGGTGGGGTCCAGACCGCATCTCGCGGAGCTTCGCACGATGTTGTGGTTGCATTCACCAGCGCAGTGAATGCGGTGGCCGCCTCCGTTGGTGTCGCTGGCGACCACTTGCGTGGGCAGCTTGGACGCGGACGGAGCAGGCGTCCCCGCGCCCATGGCTTTCTTGGGAGGCATGGGCGTCGACGAAGTTGTTTACGATGACTCGCAGGAGTCGGTGATGGTTCACGCAAGGGAGACCCCCTACCTGGCGCGCCAAAGATGTCGGGGTACGAGCATCTATGGGGCCAGCAAGGCCCCTTTCGTGGTTCGGTTAGGGAGATCCTTGGACGCAAAGAGCATCACCAGACCAAGCACGCGCGAGGGTTTAGACAGGTTCGGGCCACCGGAGCGTAAAACCCTACGTCATGTGTCTGGTGGATTAAATGTGTGTTCACAGTACAGGAGCGTCACCACCCAGCAAGGAATGCTTGAGGGGGGTGCAGCTATGCGTGTAAAATGAACCGGGTGTCGACCTTTCAAAAGGTAGTCATGGACCTCCTTTTATAATCCAAGGGGCTACCATAGTGGCTAAAATGGTCTTTACACAGAATAAACAAGGTATATCCCACCTGCCAAAATCACTGGCAATAGCTATAGTGGGAAATACCTAACTCTGACGGACTAGGACATGCGCATTCAATGCACCGTGAGGTGGCGCGCTGGTGACGTATTCCGGCAAGGATGCCTCTCCTTCTTTGCCGTTTGCCCAGCTACCTCTTATTCCTTTGCTATGTCGTAGGACGGGTGTCATTAAAGCTGCTGTAAATCTGGTAAGCTGCCATGCACCCCGACCAGCTCCACCTAATCGCCTGCCCACTCGACACGTAGTAGATGTAGACAACCATCCTGGCGACATGGAGCGATGGCCTGGCGGGCGGATGCTTTGGTGGGTGCATTAGCAATTGAGTCCTCCGGCAAGGAGGGCTTGCCGGTTCGCTCGAACCCTTATTTGATGTAGCTTGAACTCAGATTTAGCCCGGCGGGGTCTTGCCGGTCCGGAGGCCACGGTCGTCTGGTGCATAAGTCCGAGTACTAAAGGCCCCGTTCTTTAGTACACCGACACCATCAAAGATCAATATGTGCATGATGCTAAATTTAAAGATGTGTTGGAGAATTGTAAAGAAGGGATAACATGGAACAAGTTCGTCATTAATGATGGATTTTTGTTCCATGCTAACAAGATATGCATTCCAGCTAGCTCCGTTCGTCTTGTTATTACAGGAGGCGCATGGAGGAGGATTAATGGGAAACTTTGGCGTGAAGATTACGGAGGACATCCTTGCTACACATTTCTTTTGGCCAAAGATGCAACGGGATGTTGAGTGTTTTGTTGCTCGCTGCGCTACATGTCAAAAAGCTAAGTCACGACTCAATCCTCATGGTTTATATATGCCTTTGCCTGTACCTAGTGTTCCTTGGGAGGATATATCTATGGACATTTTTTAGGTTTACGTCGAACAAAGAAGGGGAGGGAATAGCATATTTGTTGTCATGGATAGATTTTCAAAAATGGCACACTTTATACCATGTCATAAAAGTGATGATGTTGCTAATGTTGCTGATTTCGTGAAATTATTCACTTGCATGGTGTACCAAATACAATTGTTTCAGATCGTGATGCTAAATTTCTTAGCCACTTTTGGAGATGTTTATGGGCTAAGTTGGGGACTAGCCTGCTTTTTCGTACTACATGTCACCCCCAAACTGATGGACAAGCTGAAGTAGTCAATAGATCATTATCTACTATGCTTAGGGCTGTTTTGAAGAATAACTTGAAAATGTGGGAAGAATGCTTGCCTCATATTGAATTCTACTACTAAGATGTGCCCTTTTGAAATTGTGTATGGTGTCATACCTCGTGCACCTATTGATTTGTTACCTCTTCCATCTTCGGAGAAGGTAAATTTTGATGCTAAAAACGTGTTGAATTGATCTTAAAAATGCATGAGGTAACTAAGGAAAACATTGGGCGTATGAATGCTAAATACAAACTTGCTGGAGATAAGGGTAGAAAACATGTTGTCTTTGAACCTAGAGATCTTGTTTGGTTACATTTGTGTAAGCATAGATTTCCAGATTTGCGCAAGTCAAAGCTAATGCCACGTGTTGATGGTCCTTTTAAGGTGTTAGAGAAAATAAATGATAATGCATATAAACTTGAGCTGCCTGCAGAGTTTGGGGTTAGTCCCATTTTTAACATTGCAGATTTGAAACCTTATTTTGGTGAGGAAGATGAGCTTCGGTCGAGGACGACTTCATTTCAAGAAGGTGGGGATGAGGAGGACATCAATACCATTGTTACACCCACATCCCCTACTGCTATACATACTGGACCAATTACTAGAGCTCGCGCACGCTAATTGAGTTACCACGTACTTTCGTTTCTTGGAAATCCTTCTAATATTCATGAACATATGATGCTGCCTAAATTAAAACTCTGTACACCATGGTAGGACGAATCAGTATACTCTTGCTTATAAAGATAAAAATATAACTTTGCTTCCTATGTCTCCCAAACATATTATGAAAGATGACATTGCTAGAGCTAGTAAAGCAAAACAGAAGCAAAGTGAGAGTGAAAATCAGATTGTGGCAAAAGGAATTTGAGCAACATAATAAACAATCATCTAGTGTTGCTTCTGAAATAAAACTGAAGAGTGGTTGTTTACTTGCCACTAAATCTGATATTACTGATTTGGATGTCACTAAATCTGTTTGCTATGCTTTTGTATGCAAAGAGGTATTATTTTCATTCGAGGACATGCCTCCCTCTTTGCCTCCTGTTGTCGCTAACATTTTGCAGGAGTTCGCTGACGTCTTTCCACAAGACGTGCCACCGGGATTACCACCTATTCGAGGGATTGAGCATCAGATTGACTTAATTCCCGGTGCATCGCTGCCCAATCGTGCGCCATACCGTACCAATCCAGAGGAGACGAAGGAGATTATGCGTCAAGTACACGAGCTGCTCAACAAAGGTTATATACGCGAATCCCTTAGTCCTTGTGCTGTTCCTATTATTCTAGTGCCTAAAAAGGATGGTACTTCGCGTATGTGTGTTGATTGTAGAGGCATTAATAATATTACTATTCGATATCGTCATCCTATTCATAGGCTAGATGATATGCTTGATGAATTAAGTGGCTCTACAATTTTCTCCAAAGTTGATTTGCGTAGTGGATACCATCAAATTCGTATGAAATTGGCCCATGAATGGAAAACAACATTTAAAACTAAGTTTGGATTATGTGAGTGGTTAGTCATGCCTTTTGGGTTAACTAATGCACCTAGCACTTTCATGAGATTAATGAACGAGGTTTTACGTGCTTTCATTGGACGATTTGTGGTAGTCTATTTTGATGATATACTGATTTATAGTAGATCTTTGGAGGAACATTTGGAACATTTACCTGTTGTTTTTGTTGCTCTACGTGATGCACGTTTGTTTGGTAACCTTGGGAAGTGCACCTTTTGCACCGAGCGAGTATCTTTTCTTGGCTATGTTGTTACTCCACGGGGTATTGAAGTTGATAAAACCAAGATTGAAGCTATTGAGAGTTGGCCGCAACCCAAAACGGTCACACAAGTGAGGAGTTTTCTTAAACTCGCTGGTTTCTATAGGCGTTTTGTGAGGGATTTCAGCACCATTGCTGCACCTCTAAACGAGCTTACAAAGAAGGATGTGCCTTTTGTTTGGGGTACCGCACAGGAAGAAGCCTTCACGGTATTGAAAGATAAGTTAACACATGCTCCATTACTCCAACTTCCTGATTTTAATAAGACTTTTGAGCTTGAATGTGATGCTAGTGGAATTGGATTAGGAGATGTGTTATTACAGGATGGTAAACCTGTTGCATACTTTTCTGAAAAGTTGTGTGGGCCTAGTCTGAATTATTCTACTTATGATACGGAATTATATGCTCTTGTTCGGACTTTGGAAACATGGCAACATTATTTATGGCCCAAAGAATTTGTTATACATTCTGATCATGAATCTTTGAAACGTATTAAAAGTCAAGCAAAACTGAACCGTAGGGATGCTAAATGGGTTGAATTCATTGAGACTTTCCCTTATGTCATTAAACACAAGAAGGGTAAAGAAAATGTTATTGCCGATGCATTGTCTCGTCGTTATACTATGCTTTCACAACTTGATTTTAAAATATTTGGTTTGGAGACCATCAAAGATCAATATATGCATGATGCTGAATTTAAAGATGTGTTGGAGAATTGTAAAGAAGGGAGAACATGGAACAAGTTCATCCTTAATGATGGACTTGTGTTCCGTGCTAACAAGCTATGCATTCCAGCTGGCTCCGTTCGTCTTTTGTTGCTCGCTGCACTACATGTCAGAAAGCTAAGTCACGACTCAATCCTCATGGTTTATATATGCCTTTGCCTGTACCTAGTGTTCCTTGGGAGGATATATCAATGGACTTTGTTTTAGGTTTACCTCGAACAAAAAAGGGGAGGGATAGCATATTTGTTGTCGTGGATAGATTTTCGAAAATGGCACACTTTATACCATGTCATAAAAGTGATGATGCTGCTAATGTTGCTGATTTGTTCTTTCGTGAAATTATTCGCTTGCATGGTGTGCCAAATACAATTGTTTCAGATCCCGACGTTAAATTTCTTAGCCACTTTTGGAGATTTATATGGGCTAACTTGGGGACTAAAGTGCTTTTTAGTACTACATGTATGGACAAACTGAAGTAGTGAATAGATCATTGTCTACTATGCTTAGGGCTGTTTTGAAGAATAACCTGAAAATGTGGGAAGAATGCTTGCCTCATATTGAATTTGCTTATAATCGTTCGCTCCATTCTACTACTAAGATGTGCCCTTTTGAAGTAGTGTATGGTTTCTTACCTCGTGCACCTATTGATTTGTTACCTCTTCCATCTTCGGAGAAGGTCAATTTTGATGCTAAAGAACGTGCTGAATTGATATTAAAGATGCATGAGTTAACTAAGGAGAACATTGAGCATATGAATGCTAAATATAAACTTGCTGGAGATAAGGGTACAAAACATGTTGTCTTTGCACCTGGAGATCTAGTTTGGTTACAGTTGCGTAAGGATAGGTTTCCTGAATTGCGCAAGTCAAAGCTAATGCCACGTGTTGATGGTCCTTTTAAGGCGTTAGAGAAAATAAATGATAATGCATATAGACTTGAGCTGCCTGCAGATTTTGGGGTTAGTCGCACTTTTAACATTGCAGATTTGAAGCCTTATTTGGGTGAGGATGATGAGCTTCCGTCGAGGACGACTTCAGTTCAAGAAGGGGAGGATGATGAGGACATCCCTACTAATGTTACACCCACATCCCCACCAGCCACACATATTGGACCGGTTACTAGAGCCCGCGCACGCCAACTAAATTATCAGGTACTTTCGTTTCTTGGAAATCCTTATAATGTTCATGAACATATGATGCTAAATTAGATACTTTTGTTTTACTTATGAATGAAGGACCTAGCATGGATAAGAAGGATGGCCATTGGAACGGGAACAAGCATGGAGAAGAAGGTGCGTGCGGGGGAAAGAACAATGGAGCTTCCACTGGTGATTTTCGCAGTTTGAAGCCGCCATAATTAGAGCATGAAGGCTTGGACAAACTATTCAAGATGTCACTTTATAAATTTCGTCCATAGGCTAGTATAGGTGTTGCACCACCTTATTTTTGGGCCAGGCCCATGTAATTTCGAAATACCACTTTATAGGCTGTTTTTAGAGTCTATGTGTGGGGAAACTGAGTTAGAGTTGGTTTCGGACCCCTCCTCCAAGGGGTCACGAAATTGCCCTCTATTACCCCATATATACAGCCCTTAGGGTGCCATTTAGACTTGGGTTTTGTTTAGATTAAAAGTATGCCAAAGCTGCAACTTTGCGTTCTTCGTTTGTGTTCCACGACCAGATCAAGGAGTCATAGAAGCACACTTTCATCAATAAAGCTTTCCTCTTATATTTGCAATATCCCGATTCCAATTTCAGTTTCTTGCTTGTTCTTCATTTGCGTGCAGGAAATAGGCCCTCGTGGTCAGGTTGATCATGCTCCTGCATGGTCAATAACCTCTCGGACCATGTTTAGCGATTGCTAAGGTGCGACGTCATCACACATTCGTAGTCGGATCGTCAAAGTCTACTCCACCAAAAACGATAGTCACATCTCATCGAAAGACATGATGCTCACCACCGGGAGTGAGTAATTCCTTTGTAGGCTTGCTGGACGGTGATGGTATTGTATGAGATTGATCATGTAATCGAGTTAATTTGATAGGGCTTGATCCCTAGTATACACTATGTTTTGAGATTGATGTTGTTATGACTTTGCTATGCTTAATGCTTGTCACTAGGGCCCGAGTACCATGATTTCAGATCTGAACCTATTATGTTTTCATGAATATAAGAGTGATTTGGATCCGATCTTGCAAGTTCTATGCACCTATTACATGGCATGGTCCGCATACCCCAAGGTGACAATAATTGGGATTCTTTCCTGTGATTGCCATAGTTTGAGGAGTTCATGTATTCACCACGTGTTAATGCTTTGTTCCGGTTATTTATTAAAAGGAGGCCCTAATATTCCTTAGTTTCCATTAGGACCCCGCTGCCACGGGAGGGTAGGACAAAAGATGTCATACAAGTTCTTATCGCAAGCACGTATGACTATATAAGGAATACATGCCTACATTACATTGATGAATTGGAGCTAGTTCTGTGTAGCCCTAGTGTGTAATTGTTAAATGATTGATGTCATCTAAATCAATATCCATCACCGACGCAGTCCTCAACCCGCGGGGACGACTCTTGTTGTGATTGAACTCCAGCGGGTTTGAGCACTGCGTCGGAGTCGGGAGGAGGAAGAAGACGTAAAAAGTAAAGGCAGGGCCCGAGACGGTCTATTTATAAGGGGAGGAGTACCTGAAGCGGTGCGGTGTAAATGTGAACCGTCACAGTAAATTGTGGCTACGAAGACCCCTCGATTCCTGCACTGAACAGATTTGACGCATCAGTTTAAAAACATTCGCCATGATGACACGCGTGGATGTTGGAGGTCAGCAAGATGTTGTCATGGTAAAGATAGCGGAAAGGAGCTAAGTCCTGAAAGGATTAAAAGACTCGGCAGTTGATTGACCCGGACGGACTTTCAGAAACAACGCTTGGAGGGAAGAGAAAATGCTGGCTCATAAGTTAGATCCAAGCTTTAACCCTTCATGTTTTAGTTGTCTTATTTCAGGATGAAGTTTAACATGGATAAATCCAAGCTAAACTAGGGGTTAATGTTGGGGATGCTCCCCATGGTTACGACCCGGCCCAGGATATGATCCGGCCCATGATATGACCCGACTAAGGGCCTTAGGGTGCTATGGGCCACCTCATCGTCGGGTCAAGATGGTGCTAGTGAAAGACTGAAGCCTGTGCAAAGACATGTCAGTGAGCTGGCTTGAGGAGAAGCTCTATGAGCCGTCTTATGGGAAAAGCCCAGATGAGAAGCTTCTCATCTTGGGAGACAAGCTGCGTAGGAATTGGACTAGGATAAAGTTGATGGTACGACCCATATTCTCATGTGACCCTAGGGACTCAACCTAGTATATAAAGGGGAGTTCCTGCGACGAAAAGACTAAGTTCGAAACCCTCGAGAGCTAGGTAGCCAAAGCAATACCTTGTAATCGAGATCATCATCATCAATAGCGATCAAGCATGACGTAGGCTTTTACCTTCATTGGAGGAGCCAAACCTGGGTAAACTTTCATCTCTCATTTCCAATCAACCCCGTTCAAGCAATCACCTAGCAGCGATGGCCTCATGACTTAGTCTTCTCACGAGAACTTCTGCTATGACAAAACCACGACAGCCTCCCTTTCACTAACTAGTGCAGCACTAACCACTTGATTAGTAGCTGCTAAGTTAATAGCAACTTTTCTTGTGGTTTCGGCGCAACAAGCATTGGCGGGGAGGAGAGATATCGCTTCAAGTCTTGGAGCACTTCCTCTGCATATCGTGTCCATTGCAAGGGACCAGATTTCTTTAATATTTTAAAGAACGGCATAGCACGCTCAGCTGACTTGGAAAATAAATCTTCCTAGAGCCATAATGCAGTCGGTCAAACGACGCACGTCTTTGATATGCTTGGGTGCTTGAATTTGCTCTATTGCTTTGATCTTGTCAAGGTTAGCTTGAATCCCACGGTCAGATACAAAGAACCTGAGAAGCTTGCCGGATGGGACACCAAACACATACTTCGCTGGGTTGAGCTTGAGATTCATCTTTCACAAATTGGCAAATGTCTCCTCCAAGTCTTGAATGAGGGTCGATTGGTGTTTGGTTTTTACCATAATATCATCCATGTAGGCCTCCACATTTATGTGATGTCGTGGACCAAAACCAATCTGGACCGCTCTTTAGTGGAACCGGCACTCTATAACCCAAAAGGCATACATATATGGCAGTACGTGCCAGATGGAGTAATGAACGCGGTTTTCTCCTCATCTTTTCAAGCCATAAAAATCTGATGATAACCAGAGTAGGCATCGAGGAAACTGAGATCACAACCAGTTGTGGAGTCAACAATTTGATCAATTCGCGATAATGGAAAAGGATCTTTGGGAAAAGCCTTATTGATATCAGTAAGGTCGATACAAAGTCTCAACTTCCCATTGGCTTTTGGAACTACGGATTTGCTAACCATGTGGGGTGAAGAACCTCCTTAACAAACCCTGATTGCTTCAACTTTTCTACCTCTTGCAGTATAAACCCATGAGGGGCCAAAGCTTGCTTCCGGACCTTCTGTTTGACGGGCCTCTTGTCTAGGCAGACGGCTAAGTGGTGCTCAATCACTTCCCTGGGAACATCGTGGATGTCAGACGGTTGCCATGCAAACACATCGACATTCTCCCATAGTAAAGTGACGAGCTCGCTTTCCTATTTAGCCGATAGGTTGGCGCCTATGGTGCAGGCGCCAGAACCATCAGCCTTGGCAGAACCTACTTGGTCGATGGAGCATCCTTGGCGGTTTTCTGGTTCTTCGCGACAGGTGATTCACCGCTTTGCTTCTCAAAAGACTTGACAGCATCGGCCGACCTCTTGCCGGCAGCCTTGCTTGTTTCGGGCATGCTGCATTCTCGGACACGCTTTCTGGTGTTCTCACTAGAGCCGGCTAGGGACTGACCGGCTGGAGATTTGCTGCCAAACATGGCGGTTGCCTCCTTGTACATCTTCGTGACACGCATGACTGCATCTCTCTTGTCAGAGTGTACTGTGATCACTTCCTTAGGCCCTGCATCTTCAAGATGTTGTAGGCATAATGGGAGGCCGCCAGGAACTTGGCCAAAGCAGGCTTGCCCAAGATACCGTGGTAGGGCAAAGGCAGATCAACAATACCAAACACAACCTTTTCTGAACGAAAGTTGATGGGGTCGCCAAATGTGATCGGCAAAATGATCTGACCCTTAGGCTTGGTCCTCCCCGGGTTCACTCCTTGGAACGTTCCCGTCTCTTGGAGGTCCTCATCAGGGATCTTTCTTGATCTCCGCTGGAGAGATCAAGTTGAGGACGACGCCATCATCAGCCAGAATATTCATCACTTGGATGTTGTGAATCGTTGGTGAAACCAACAATAGCAACGTACCAACTCTAGTGACATGATCCGGGTGGTCCCCGACGTCGAAAGTGACAGGCATGCTCGACCACTTCAACGGGCTTTGTGCGTCAACTACTAGTTGCACGACATTGACCTCCCGGGCCCACCGTTTGAGCTGGGAGTGGGAGGAGAACAGTGATGCTCCTCCATCAACGCAAGTGTAGTCGACAACATTCTGGAACTCTTGGGACTCGTCTTCGTGCTCATCATCATCATCCTATTTCTTTTCTCGCTTGCGATAGGCCTTCTCTTTGTTGCCGCCCTTCCCGCGGCAGCCCCTCTTGCCCTTCTTCTCGGTATCATTGGCCCCTCCATGAGCTTTCTTCTCCTTGTCACAGTTTTCGTACTCCAGTCGTTGCTTCTCGGCCAGGAGTTCTACTTGACGACATTCAAAGATGTTGTAGCCAGCTGTGCGATGAATCTTGCAATACGGGCCCTTCGGCTTGTCTTCGGTGGCAGCTCGCTCGCCAGTGCCTTCTTCTTGGGTTTGTTGCCGGTAGAGCGCTCCACCGCCAGCACAGCCTTACGCTTAGGCTTCCGGGAGCACCTCTTGCTTGCTTTTTTGGAGGTGCCTACGTCCTTGTCATTAGAGTCGATGACGGTGTTAGTGTCCTCTCTTGGGATCCGCCTGTCCTCCTCGTGCGTGTGCACTTGTTAGTAAGAAGGTATAATTCGGCAATATCCCTTATTTGCTGGACGTTCATCTTCTCATGCTTCCTGCGGTTGTGCACGTTGTTGTTGTCACTGAGCCTCCTGAGAGGCTTGTGACCACCCTGGAAGGCACCAACAAACTGGTGGCACAGATCAGACCAGCACGAGATCGAGTTTTCCGGCAGGTTCATCAATCAAGATCTCACATTGGGCCGAAGCGCCAACGGAAACCAGTTGGTAAGGAACTTTTCATCTCTACCACCAGCGGCTTGAACAACCACATTGTACATGCTAAGGAACTCTAAGGGATTCATCTTTGCCATCAGACTTACCTGGGAGCTCTGGCTTGATGCTCCGGGAAGAGGGCCAGCGAACCTGCCGCAACTCCGGAGTGAACGCTGGGTTGCCTGGCTCATAAGGCAGGCTCCCTATGACTCCTGGTGCAGGCATGTGTGCTTTCGGCCCGACTGGAACATCAGATTGTCGATGATCCTCACGTGTGGGCATCCTCCCAATGCCTGTCCTGCAAGACTCGTCGCTGGTCTTGTCAGCTTCTCAGATTAGATGAGGCCATGGACACCTCGTCTTGGGTATTGTCGTGGTGGCTCCGGCGCATGGGATCTTGTGGGGACTGCACCATCGGTGCTGTCCCCCCACCTCTTGCACCGGTCTCTCGTGTCGGCTCAGCTCGACGGTGCAAGGACTCCGCCTGCGATACCCCACCGTTGTCGGCAAAGCTGGGAAAGCTCTGGATGGTTGCACGCCAGTCACTCATCTATGGTACTCCCGGAGGGAACCTCAACAACAATTGTGCTTGCGCCATTGCCTTCACCGAGATGCGCAGAACGATTTGCATCGAGGTGAGGGACGACTCATGATTCTTGGTTGAACCAAGAGGAGCTCTGCCTCGCCCTTCTGACAAAGTTGGATGCTCACCAGAAGACCGGTGTGACGGGTGTTCCGAACCGCGCTCACGGCGATGGCTCGAACCATCAATGTCATGTCGTGGTGGCTCATGCACTTGCTGTGATGGGCATGGCGTATGTTCACGATGTGGCGAAGTACGCATGCCGTGTCTTGGCCTTGACGCATGCTCGGGGCGTAGTGGATTCTGCCTGTCCTACGACCACCTCGGCGTTGGATTTCCCGTGCCACCCTTGGACGACATCTTATGGGCGCCACCTGTGGCGCTCCTTTCACCCTCATCACCGGAGTGCTGAGAGGTCCGGCCGCCTCCATCTCCACTATCCATAGGCAACTGCGAGTGTGACTTGGAGGTTGTCGCGCAACCATGCTCTTAAGCCCCTTCTTAGGCGCCATTGGTGATGAAGAAGAAGCTGCTAACGAAGCTGATTCAGATTCACGTGTGCAGAGCCCCTACCTGGCACGCCAAAGATGTTGGTGTACGACAATATATGGAGCTATAGATCTAGCTCCTTTCGAGGCTCGGTGATGGGCTTGCAACACATGAGGGCAGCAACAATTTCAACCAGCACCCAATGAATTTACCCAGGTTCGGGCTGCACGCATGCGTAAACCCTACTCCTTAGTGAATTATTGAGTTATGGAACACTGTTACGAAGTGCACTCTTCCCGGCATGGAAGCTCGGAGGTGCAGCGGTTCAACAGGGGTCCAATCCTTTGCAAATGATGCCCTAGCCCTCCTTTTATAGGTGCAAGGGGTAACCATAGGGGAAAATTAGGGGTTACATGATAATTGTGGCTAAGCCTGAGCATACCTAAATCTAACGGTGTAGGACAAACACATTAAATGTGTCGTTAGGTGTCATGTCGTGGTGAATGCCGGGAAGGGGGCCCTAGCCTAGCTGTACCATTAGGCACACCTACCTCTTATTACCTTGACACGCAATTGATTGGGTGTCAATAAAGATAATTCTAGGGTGGTGGGGTGCCATGAAGCTTGAGACATGTTAAGGACTCGGCTCGATGCCCGACATCTGTCGCGAGCTCATTGACACAATGTAACAGCCCGAGACCGACGCTCCAGATGATTCTCGATTTATTTCGTTATCACCGTATGATTTATTTGGTTGTCGCATTGATCATCACATCATTCGCATCATCTGGATAGCATCGGCACTCCGTTGCCGTCATTTTTCAAAACTTGCATCCGTTCGTAGTTGCTGATTCTCCCCATTCTCGTCGTTGATCGTTTCGTGGCCAACCACACATGCACTCTCCCGTGGCATCATTAAAATATTGTCTCTAAAAGTGCGTATAAAACATTCTTGGAATGGGTAGAAAGTTGGTGTGCGGTCTTATTATATTGTAGGTAGATAGCCTGCAAAATTTCATCGCATTCGGAGACCGTTTGATACCCCAACCATTAAACATATAGCAGCAGTATTGCCAGTTAAATCGTTAGGCGTTTCGTAGTTTAAAACTTTTTGCCAGGCTGTCCGTCTTCCCTCTCATCGTCGCCTAGCATCTCTGCACAGTGCACCAGCCCACGCGCAACCTAGTCCGAAAACTCCCCCCGGACCCGAACCAGGCGATCGCGACATGTGGTTTCGGATCATCCCCGAAATACCCAAACCGTTTTCCAATTGGACTTTCCTAACCTATTTATCTCGACCATCCGATCAGTCCAGAGCTATCCCTAAAAACCCTCCTATTTTTCCTCCTCTGTACATGGTAGACAACCCCAATTTCTAGGGGAGATGTCCCATCCATTCCCTGTCCGCCGCCACTCTCCATCTTCCTCCTCGGGATCCTCCCAATCCACAACCAGCCAACAACCAAGAGCCGCCACCGCCCCTAGTTTTCCGTGCCTGGCCAGCCCTAGCCGCCACCTCGCAACCACTCCTCTCCATCAATTCATCCATCCAACCACCAGGAGCCAGCGCCGCTCGGCCGAGCTTCCCTGCCATGAGCCTCCTCCCGCTACCCAACCTCGCTGGGCGCCGCAATCTCAAGGGCTCCCATCGCCGGACCTCCTCGCCTCACCGGAGATGTCCGCCAGAGCAGGCAAGGACCCCACGCTCCTGGAGCCTCCCGTGCCTGAAGCTCCTCTCGATGCCATCCCTGTGCGCCAGCGCTCGACCCCGAGGTCCCGAGCTCCTCGCCTCGCCTCGCCCTCCGGCGACCGCCCGTTGGAGCTAGCGGCGCCGACCACCCCTCTTGCCCCACGCTCCTCTTCCTTCCTCCCCCATTTCCTCTCTCTCCTCCGCCCTGAACTCTCTCCCTCGTTCTCTTCTACAGGGGATTCTCTCGAGCACCATGGACAGGAGGTCCATACGACACCCACGCCCCCGCAGCCCCAAGCTCCGCCGCCGTCCAGCCTCGCCTCGACCAAACCTCGCCCCATCTAGGGCCAGCTTCTAGCTGGCCTCGCCGTTCCACTGCCTCGCCGGAGTCATCAAGGCGCCGTCCTCGTCCACCAAGTCGACCGCATCGCGCCCCTGCTTCGTCTTAGCAGGAAGACCACGACCTCACCCAACCGCCCGCTCGCCCGTTGACCAGATCGCCAGGTGGGCTGCCAGATGCGCCAGATTGGCAGGCCCAACCGGCCTCGCCCCAGGTCCGCGCCAGCGCCAGCGCCGTTGACCAATACCCGGCCTTCCCGCGACCCCGAGCTGGCCCAACTCCAGATCCGACCCAAGTGGCCTGGTGAGCAGCTCTCCGCTATTTTGTGCCCTGAGCACTAGATAGTTATATTGCGCCCACTATGTAGCCCATGTTCTGTGCGGATTCGGCCCGTTTCGTTTGTTTTTTTCGTTCTGCGAATTTATCACTTAACCAGGGAATTACATATTTGCAAAAAAAAACCTCATGTTCATGCATTTAATAACTTGAGAATCGTGCATCAGATTAAAACAAACTATGTATGTAAAATGCTTAGAATTTCGTGTAGATTCACAATATCCAACTTTCTTCCATGCTAAAAATGTTTAAACCCGAAGTTTGCTTTAATTTGCATAATTGCCATGCTAAAATGATTTATTTCATAACTACATAACCGTAGCTCTTTTTAAAATGATCCACATATGTAACTGATACGTCTCCAACGTATCTATAATTTTTTATTGTTTCATGCTGATATATTATCATTCAAGGATACTTTGTTGGTCATTATTTACCAATTTATAATATTTTTGAGCACTAACCTACTGACCCAATGCCCAGTGCCAGTTGTTGTTTTCTGCGTGTTTTTGTCTTTGCAGGATTACTGTACCAAACGAACTCCAATTGCCGCGAAACTTTTTGATGATTTCTTCTGGACAATATGAAGACCTAGAAGCTTTGGAAGGAAGCCGGGAGGCGCACGAGGGCCCCACCACACATCAGGGCGCGCCTTGGGGGTCGCGCCCTGATATGTGGTGGCCCCCTCGGGCACCTCCCGACGTCCCTCTTCGGTCTATAAATTCTCTAATATTCTGGAAACCCTGGAGGCAGTCCCAAAACCCTTTTTCCGCCGCCGCAAGTCTCTGTTCCATCGTGAGGCCATCTGGAGCTCCGTTCCGGCACCCTACCGGAGGGGGGATCGATCACGGAGGGCCTCTTCATCAACCTTGCTGCCCTCATGATGATGTGTGAGTAGTTCACCACAGACCTACGGGCCCATAGCTAGTACCTAGATGGCAATCTCTCTCTCTTATGATCTTCAATGCAATGGTCATTGCATCTTCGCTTTGATCTATCCGATGTAATCCTATTGTGCGGTATGTTTGTTGGGATCCGATGAATTGTGGGTTTATGTTCAGGTTATTCATGAAAAGTATTTGAGATGCCTCTGAATTATTTTATCTCTTAAGTGCATGATCATTATAGCTTCGTAATGCTCTCCGATCTATTGATATGCTTTGGCCACGTAGATTGATATTTCATCGGTGGGAGTGGTGCGTTGTGGTAGGTTCAACATGGTGAGTTTCTATATCCCAGTGACAAAGTAGGGGACAAGATGTGTCTTTGTGTTGTTGCTACTAAGGATAAAACGATGGGGTTCATTCATATCGTTTGAGTTTACTTTGTCTACATCATGTCATCGTTCTGCAAGCATTACTCTGTTTTACTTAATACTCTAGATGCATGTTGGATAGCGGTCGATGAGTGGAGTAATAGTAATAAGTGCAGGCAGGAGTCGGCCTATTTGCTTATGGACGTGATGTCTATTTATACATGATCATTGCCGTGAACAATGCATAACTATCCACTTTTCTATCAATTGCCCAACAGTAATTTGTTTACCCACCGTATGCTGCCTACATGGGAGATGTCGCTAGGGAACACTATGGCCCCCGGGTCTATTCACTTATATATTCGCAAATGGTGTATTTACCTTGTTGCCTTTATTTACTTTTTATTTATTTTATAAATTTACTTTTATCAACAATTATCTACACAACTCATTTGCTTGCAAATAACGAGATCAAGGGGATTGACAACCCTCTTGCCCGCGTTGGGTGCAAGTCGTTTGTTCATTTGTGTGCAGCCGCTGAAGACGGTTGAGGATTGATATTCCTATTGGTTCGATAAACCTTGGTTTCATAACTGAGGGAGATACTTATCCGCTTTGTGCTGCAATCACCCGTTCCTCTTCACGGAAAACCCAACTCAGATCACAAGTATCAGGAAGGATTTCTGGCGCCGTTGCCGGGGAATATCATCGTCAACTACCAAGTAACTTCACACAAATTTTCATTCACTTGTTCTTCTTTTTATTTGCTGTTATATTTAGCTTGTCACATAAAAATCAAAAATACAAAAATATTTACCTTTGCTTGTTACTAGTTTACTTTCTCGCTTCTAGTTTACTCTTTTTGTTTGAAGTAGCTATCATGTCTGAGTTTGAGAAAGTTATTGTTGAAAGCGCTAGTCAAGATAGTGCTAGTGACACGAAAAAGGAGAGAATAAATATTGATGATGCTATTCATGAACCTCCTAATCAAGTTCCTAGTAGTAATACCCACACGGTTTTAAAATCAAAAATCTATGAAGTGGGTAGTGGAAACATCATTGGGAAACATGTTATACAAGAATTTTTTGAGTGCTCGGGAGCTATCCCTTTTACTAATGGGACCATACTTTAGGAGACAAGTTGTTATGTGGATGCTATTACCATGTTAATTTTGAAACTAGAAAGAAAATTTGTGCATCTCCATCCTATGCTCCAAAAGATATTTTTGGGATTTCCGAGTATTCGTAATCCTAAGATTAAGAAAATTGTTAGCATCATCCTTATGCATGAATTTCATTATATAGTGCAGGAAGCAAGAGATATATTTTCTCTTTATAGAGTTAAATCTGAAACTCCCCCTATAGAAGTTATCCTACATAATAGAGATGCTTTGTGTATGATGGAATCCAATAATTGCCAACGGTTTAGTGAGAATATGAGGATAAATGTTTCTCCCGAAAAATTAACGCAAGCTTTATTCCTTCATACTTGTGATAAATTTGAATGGATTTCTATATGAAGATCCCTATGATGATAATGATGTTAGTGATGATATTATGAATAGTTTTGACCACTTGAGCCCTTCCAATAAATTTGAGAAGATGAAAATACTTGAAACTATGCATTATGCCTAGCTAGGGGCATAAAACAATAGCGTTTAATGGGAGGCAACCCAATAGTTATATTTAATTTTTTTCTTAGAACTTTCTGTTTATTTTTAATAGCATGATTATTTCCTCTATAATGATTTTTTGTGTGTTTAAATTAGTATTTGTGCCAGGTAAAGCCTTTGGGATGACTCACAAGATGAGTAAAATCGATGCTGAAACAAAACAGAAACTTTTGACTCCAGTACATGAATTTTGATTATTTTTTATGGACCGTGCTAATGATCTAAAAAAATTACACATTGTTGCTATACAAATTTTCGAGGTTTTCCTAATTTTTCAGAATTTTAAGAGTTAAACAAGTATAGGGTCTCTATAGATTGCTACAGACTGTTCTGTTTTTGACAGATTCTGTTTTTGCTTGCATAGTTCCTTATTTTGATTAAACTATGGATTGTATCGGGGGGTATAGGCCATGGAGAAGTTAGAATAAAGTACCTATTATGCATTTATGAAATTTGAATCAATTTACAACAGTACTTAAAGTATGCAATATGTTTCTTATACTAATGGATCTCACGGTTTTGTTGAGTTTTTGTGATTGAAGTTTTCAAGTTTTGGGTGCTATCTTGATGGACAAAGGAATAAGGTGTAGCAAGAGCCTAAGCTTGGGGATGCCCAAGGCACCGCAAGGTAATATTTTAAAGGAGACTCAAGCGTCTAAGCTTGGGGATGCCCCGGAAGGCATCCTCTCTTTCATCTCAAATCCATCGGTATGTCACTCGAAGCTATATTTGTATTCGTCACATGATATGAGTTTTGCTTGGAGCGTCGTTTGCTTTTGTTTGATTTTATATTAAGTTTGCCATAATCCTTGTTTTCTGGACACACCTATTTAAGAGAGACACACCTTCATCACAATTTGTTAGAATGCTCTATGTGCTTCACTTATATCTTTTGAGCTTAGCAGTATCTCTAGTACTTCACTTATATCGTTTTGAGCACTGTGGCGTGTAGATTTTAAAGAAATGATTTCACTCTTGTTCTTCACTTATATTTATTTGAGAGTTAATAAATAGTGACGGTAATTTGCATGGATCATACAAACTAGTCCAAAAATATTAGGTATTCAAAGAGTGATAATCAAAACCATCATGTAGCACGTATAAAGAAATTGTGGGTTAATGATATAGATTTAGTAATGTGAAATAGGTGTGAGTTAATAATTGTTAAACCGTAGAAGTGTCAATATTAAGAGGGGTTGACCTTTTTGTTCATCTAAAAATTAAAGAGGCATGGTGATGATGTGTGCGCATTTCTGTTCCTCGTTGAAATCCTAGTGTTGTTTCGGGACGGAAGCACGCGATGGTTAACTCCTACCAACCTCTTCCCTCGGGGCATGCGATTAGTACTTTGATTTATGATAAACTAATAAAACTTTGCAATAAGTATATGAGTTCTTTATGACTAAAGTGAAACCATGGACATACGCAATCTCACCTTTTCATAATTTGCTAGCATCTTCGGTACTGTGCATAGCCCATTCTCACCTCGAGGATCGGTGCAACTTTTGCCGGTGCATCCAAACCCCATGACATGATACGCTATGTTACACATAATCCTTATTATATCTTCATCAAAACAGCCACCATACCTACCTATCATGGCATTTCCATATCCATTCCGAGATATATTGCCATGCAAATTCCATCGTCACTTCACATGACTAGTTCGTTCATTGTCATATTGCTTTGCATGATCATATAGAGCTGACAAAGTATTTGTGGCAAAGCCACCTTCATAATGTTTTTGATACATGTCATGCTAGATCATTGCACATCTTGGTACACTGCCAGAGGCATTCATACAGAGTCATATCTTCATATCAGTTCACCATGTTGAGTTGTAATTAAAGAAAAGTGTGATGATCATCATTGTTAGAGCATTGTCCCAGTGAGGAAAGAATGATGGAGACGATGATTCTCCCATAAGTCGAGATGAGACTCTTGACGAAAATAAAGATGGGGGGGGCCAAATGAGCCCACAATCCATTCAAAAAATGATGAGAGAAATTGAGAGAAGGGACTTTGCTACTATCCTTTACCACACTTGTGCCTCAAAGTGGCACCATGTTCCTCATGTAGAGAGTCTCATGATATATCACTTTCATATGCTAGTGGAAATTACCTATTCATTATTGGCTTGTATATTCCTACGACGGGCTTCCTCAAATTCCCGAGGTCTTCATGAGCAAGCAAGTTGGATGCACACCCCACTTAGCTTCATTTGAGCTTTCATACACTAATAGCTCGAGTGCATCATTTGCATGGCAATCCCTACTCTTTGCATTGACATCTACCGATGGGCATCTCCATAGCCCGTTGGTATGCCTAGTTGATGTGATACTATCTTCTCCACTTCCTACCCCTTTGATATCTACCACCATACTCTATTCCACCAAAATGCTATGTCCAATGGCTCACGCTCATGTATTGCGTGAAGAATAAAAAGTTGATGCATATTGAAAAAGTGCGAACCAATTGCCTCACTTGGACACCGTGGTGCTTAACATTTGTATTAAAGTGGTGAGGATGGAGCCATGCCTTGCTAATACAATAAGATGAATGGGGGGTAAACATTTCTTAAGGATCGTATACTTTTAGGAATTAACAATTCTTTATATTACACTTTGAATATTGCTATGTTAATATTTGTTGATTCATCTTTTCTCAATGAGCATACCTGAATAAGATTACATAGTGGATAGCATGTCACATCAAAAATTCCGTTTTTATCATTTACCTAATGGAGGACGAGCAGGATTTAAGCTTGGGGATGCTTGATACGTCTCCATCGTATCTATAATTTTTTATTGTTCCATGCTGATATATTATCATTCTAGGATACTTTTTGGGTCATTATTTACCAATTTATAATATTTTTGAGCACTAACCTATTTACTGTACCAAACGAAGTACAATTGCCACGAAACTTTTTGATGATTTTTTTGGACAATATGAAGACCTAGAAGCTCCGGAAGGAAGCCCAGAGGCGCACGAGGGCCCCACCACACATCAGGGCGCGCCCTGGCGGTGCCGCGCCCTGATATGTGGTGGCCCCCTCGGGCACCTCCCGACATCCCTCTTCGGCCTATAAATTCTCTAATATACTAAAAACCATGGAGGCAGTCCCAAAACCCTTTTTACGCCGCCGCAAGTCTCTGTTCCATCGCGAGGCCATCTGGAGCTCCATTCCGGCACCCTGCCGGAGGGGGGATCGATCAGGGAGGGCCTCTTCATCAACCTTGCTGCCCTCATGATGATGTGTGAGTAGTTCACCACAGACCTATGGGTCCATAGCTAGTACCTAGATGGCAATCTCTCTCTCTTATGATCTTGAATGCAATGTTCATCGCATCTTCTCTTTGATCTATCTGATGTAATCCTATTGTGCGGTGTGTTTATTGGGATCCGATGAATTGTGGGTTTATGTTCAGATTATTCATGAAAAGTATTTGAGATGCCTCTAAATTATATTATCTCTTAAGTGCATGATCATTATAGCTTCGTAATGCTCTCCGATCCATTGATATGCTTTGGCCAAGTAGATTGATATTTCATCGGTGGGAGTGGTGCGTTGTGGTAGGTTCAACCTGGCGAGTTTCTATATCCCAGTGACAAAGTAGGAGACAAGATGCGTCTTTGTGTTGTTGCTACTAAGGATAAAACGAAGGGGTTCATTCATATTGTTTGAGTTTACTTTGTCTACATCATGTCATCGTTCTCCAAGCATTACTCTGTTTTACTTAATACTCTAGATGCAAGCTGGATAGCGGTCGATGAGTGGAGTAATAGTAATAGGTGCAGGCAGGAGTCGGCCTATTTGCTTATGGACGTGATGCCTATATATACATGAGCATTGCCATGAACACGTGTAACTATCAGCTTTTCTATCAATTGCCCAACAGTAATTTGTTTACCCACCGTATGCTGCCTACATGAGAGATGTCCCTAGGGAACACTATGGCCCCCGGGTCTATTCACTTATATATTCGCAAACGCTATATTGACCTTGCTTCCTTTATTTACTTTTTATTTATTTTGCAATTTATATTTATCAACAATTATCTACACAACTCATTTGCTTGCAAATAATGAGATCAAGGGGATTGACAACCCTCTTGCCCGCGTTGGGTGCAAGTCCTTTGTTCATTTGTTTGTAGCCGCTGAAGACGGTTGAGGATTGATATTCCTATTGGTTCGATAAACCTTGGTTTCATAACTCAGGGAAATACTTATCCGCTTTGTGCTGCAATCACCCGTTCCTCTTCACGGAAAACCCAACGTAGATCACAAGTATCAGTAACTTGCTTAGAAAAATGTGTAGAATAACATGGTGCACTTTATTTTCCTGTTAATAAATATAAAATATGTTTAGTACAGATCTGGACCAAATTCATAATTTGCATATGGGGTAGTTTCGGAAATGTTATATGTTGCTTCCGACCTCATTTAAAATGCCTAGATGATGTAGTTCTTTATGCTTCATCTTTTGCCTTGTTTAAAAACATTTAAACTTGTCGTGTAAATAAACGAGAGTGAACCAAATGATTCGAACCTGGAGTTTCGTCAATACGCAACTCATTGCATATTGAACTTCACTTAATTTGTAGTGTTTGATTGTTGCATCTTGCCATGCCTTGCATATTTAAACTTGACATGCATCATCCTTGTTTGTGTGTCATGTCATGAATATGTTGTGTTGTTTACAAAGTCATTTGCTTGTTTCTGGTTTGCTTCTCCTTGCTAGAGTTCCGATCCATTTCAGAGCGTGAGGATTCGTTCGACTAAGCCTGTTCGTCTACTTCACGGATTCATTCATCTTCCAAGCGGGATCTCAAGAAATATGATCATTTCCCTGGATACCACTACTACTATTGCTATGCTAGTTGTCTCGTTTCTAAAGCTATGTCTTGCTACCTACCACTTGTTTGTCAAGCCTCCCAAAATGCCATGATAAGCCTCTAACCCTCCACCTTCCCAGCAAACCATTGTTTGGCTATGTTACCGCTTGCTCAGCCCTTCTTATAGGGTTGCTAGTTGTAGGTGTAGGTTGTTTCAATGTGACAACATGGATATCTTTGGGATATCACCATATTCTTGCTATTTAATTTAATGCATCTATATATTGGTAAAGGGTGGAAGGCTTGGCCTTTTGCTTGGTGTTTTGTTCCACTCTTGTCGCCTTAGTTTCCGAGTATCGGTGTTATGTTCCATATTGAGCGCTCCTAACATGCTTGGGGTTGTTATGGGGACCCCCTTGATAATTTTTTTTGGGATAAAACTCTTCCGACAAGGCCCAACATTGGTACTATATTTGCCCAACATAATAATACTGAACACCGTTAGTAATGCATAGGGAGTTAGCGCTACCCCTGGATTAATTCAACATAATACAGGGAGGGCCAGTGCTAATGGTGCTGGTCCTAAATAAAGCACTGTGCGGGGCCACCCCGGGGCAACTCAGGTGATTTCTATTAGGCCACTGTACGCGTTGCTCATCCGTCGTGTCCTGATAATGAGATACGTGGCTCCTATCGGGATCGTCGACACGTCGGGAGGCCTTGCTGGATTTGTTTTACCTTTCTCGAATGTCTTGTGCACCAGGATTCCGAGGATACTTTAGGCTATCTCGAGGTTGAGGTTTTTCACCGCAGCCTGTAGCTAGTTTGTGATGGATGAGTTGGAGCACCCATGTAGGGTTAAATCTTTCTGAGAGTCGTGCCCACGGTTATGTGGCTACTTGGAAAATTGATAATACCCGGTAATAGAAAACTTGAAGTAAACTCAAATAAAATACACCAACCGTGTGTGTATCCGTGACTATCTCTTCTTGTGAGGTTTGAACCAAGAAGGGAACACGCTGGGGTTATGATTGACTCGTAAGTATGTGTTCAGGATCACGTCTTGATCATTACTACTTCACGCACGTTATGCGTAGATCACTCTTCTTATTCTTGTACTCGTAGCTTAGCCACATATTCAAATGCTTAGTGCTTGCTGTAGCCTCACCACTTAACCATACCTCACCCATTAAGATTTGTTGTCTTCATACCCTTGGAAATGAGACTGTTTAGTCCCTGTGGCTCACAGATTACTACGGCAACAGTTGCAGGTACAGGTAATGCGATGCTTTGACGTGAGAGCGATGCCTGATTGATTTGGATTTCTTCTTTTTCATCGATCATAGGATGGGTTCCAGGCCGGCAGCCTGGGATTAGCAAGGATGGGTGTCGCTTTTATCGTTTGATTTCGTCTGTAGTCGGACCCTGCTTTTATGTATGATGATTGTATTTGAGATGGTAATGATTTAGCTTGTGGCGACTGTAAGTCAATCCCATATACTCATCTCCTCTTTACATGTACTTTTAACAATATACATTCTTGCGAAACGACGAGATGCGTTTCTATCCCTATCGGGGCCCTCGAGCCAAAATAAGGATAGGACCGTATATTGGGCGTTACAAGTTGGTATCAGAGCAGTACCGACCTAGGAGCCCCCTTGATTGATCGAACTTCGCCGTTGACGAGTCTAGAAGAAAAACTATATCTTGAGTGTAGTTATATATCGTAGAGTAGGAATTATTTTTACTCCTCTTCCCTTCGTCGCTCTGGTGAGGAATCGTGACGTAGGAATTTTAATACTATCCCTCTTCTCACTCAAAAAAGTTTAGGATCGCGCGGGTATTTTGGAACCTCGACGATGTTGTTGTGACCGGGATTTTGTTCCTGGTGCATCCTGTCAATTTGGGGTAGAAGTATCCCAGGGACTTGAGCTCCAGGGGATTCTTGTCACACTCGCTATCGTTCAGTTTCCTTAGTATCTCAGGACGAAGACGTTCGAAATCGCTTTAATACCATTTGTGGCGAGAGGAGTTTGGCGTCACCCAGTACTAGGGAGAGCATCCAGATGTACTGCCATAATTAGTATCATTGTGATTACGAGGGTCTGAGATAGATGAGTTTCTGTGGTTTCTCTGGTTATGTGTTGACGGATGTGATACACTGGAGGTGTAGTATTATTGCTAGGAGTTGAGTGATTTATTCAGTAAAGTCTTCGTGTATCCGTTGGACCAGATTGCATAACCAGTAAGATTTTGGGAGTTCTTAGGTGGGAATTCAAGTAGTTACCTAGGCTATCTTTCCAACAAATGTGTGATGTGAGGTTGGGGTTCGACATCTAGTGGTTTTATTGTTCATGGTCTTTCTTACAGAGGACGGTCTCGGTATGCTTTGTCAAGCCTTGTAGTATGCTACGCCTAGGGAGCATATTCGAGCATCATTTCAATACAACAATCCGATGTACGATCAAGCCTGTGCGAGCCTTACCACGAAAATATTGGATGGAATCTCTGTTATGTGTTTGTTTCCGGTTGAATTTGCAAGCCTCATCCTTTGTTTTGTTTGAAGTATGGTAATTCGAGTTAATTTGATGTCAAGTGTTGATTTCATATCTTTCCTAAGAGGTGTTCTCATATTTCTATGGGAGTGCTATTCCTTTTGTTCATTCAAACTGTCATGTAATTTTGTTCAACCGGTGTGCTTCTCTTCAAGATAATTCAATTCTCTCCAATATTTGCAAGATCAATGCTCATATTTCTTCCCGGAGTTTGTTTCATCCATCCCAAGTTTCCCCACCCTCCCGCCCTTTTTCTTCAACGATGAAATTCTCATCCAAGTATCTTTCTTTTCATTGATGTTTCTGCTATCTTTTCTTCTGTATAGTATCCGGTGATTCATTGTGAATATGCTAAAGTGCTAAGTTCATTATTCTTCGTTCTTGCTTTCTTCCCCGGTGGATTCAATTCAAGCTTTCGGTGTTCATCATATCCTTTTCATTCACTAAATGCTTTCCCATGTTGGAAATTTTCGATTTTCTACGGAGTTTTCAAGATATCTCAGAAGACTCGTGTTTCCGTTCAAAATCCTTTCAAAATATTTGGAGGCTCTCTCCTCATCAAGTTTTTAATTTGTACCAGTGCAATCTCTTTTTCTAAGCAATCGTTTCAACGGTGTTTTCCTTTGAGTGGGCCCATAACCCATAGGTTTTCCCCTGGATCTTACCTGGCTCTTCTAATCTTTTCCGGAGATCTCAAGTTATTTTCAAATGTCACGTAAGAATGAATTCCATTAGTTATATTCCTCCTCCAAGATCGCTTTGAATTATTTTTCATCATTGGCTCAACCTTTACTTATTCATTGATCCGGATTGTCTCGGTAATTCATGGTGGTGTTTCTCGCCATCATTCTCTACGTTGAAGACCGAATGAGAGTTTCTCTTACATATTTATCTGTTCTCGTGAAAATTCATGAGCCAAGCTTGATGCTATCATCTTAAATTGTTTTCAATCATGAGAAATTCCTTCCATATCTATCTGGAGCATTTCAGAGTTGTTTTCATTTCTTGATCCTCCGAAGGCCATCATTTCAGAAGATTTCTTCGTTCTCAGCCTTCAGCTTCCATTCTCAAATTCTTCTCAATTGTTATATATTCGTTCGTATCTCAATTATTCAGGTGCCTTGTTTAAGTTTTCTGCTAGGCGGATCATGATCTCTTTGTTCTCATGTATGCCATTCATTCGTTTGCAAATTCTTATCGGTGTTTCATCCAAGACTTCTTCAAGTTCATGTATCTCTCTTCAATCTTTTCAAGAAGAATAAGCCGTATGCCAAATCCGTTGCTTGTCATCAATTTAACTTGATGAAGGATACGCATAACATAATTATTATTCTTGTTTCATTGGGATGATTTCAATCCTTCTTCCGGAGTTTGTTCGTGATATCGAATTCTCGATTCTAAGTTGTTCATCTTTTCTTTTCCGAAGTTCTAAGTTTTCTCAAGTATCTCATCGCGAAGCTTCATCTAAATCTTTGCAAGGTCATAATCTTATTCTTTTCAACCTTCATTTCTTTTTTATCATTCTTTTGTATATGGAGGTTCTTCATGGTGGTTCGTTAAGGATTTTATTCATTCTCGGAGTGTTCTTCAAGATTCTTGTTGGAGTATCTCAAGTATTCCTTATCTTGCATTTCAAAGCGCAATTCATTATCCCTTGTCTTTTGAGATGGTGTTTTAGCATTCTTGATTAATGAGGAGTCTCAAAGAAAAGTTATCAAGAACGAGATATTTAAACCCATTTTTCTTCCTTGGAGCTATCATTGGATTTCACCAAAACAATTTCCTAAGGATTGTTGCTATTTATGGTGCTTATCAATGATCGAAATTCTCCATATATCCTCTTGGTGAAAGAAGTATGCATATCCTGTTGCTCCCAAGCAATCAATTGTTTCCATTAGTGGTTGGTTGTCACCTCATAATTTTGAGATGGTTTCCATAAGCCCACAACAAGCATATTCTTCTCGTTGTTGATTTTCCAATAACTCCGTTCAGTCCTTGTTTCTAAGGATGCTTTTCAAACTCAATTGTCGTAGAAGTTGTCATTTTTCTTCTCCGTTTTTTTCTTTTCAACGATCTAGCTTCTATTATTTTGTTTCGAAGGCATTGTGATGCTGCTCTCTTCGAGCCATTATCTTGTTTTGTCAAGATCATGTTCTTTCATTGCGTATCCATTTAACCGGAGTGTTGTGTCCTCTTTTCAAGTTCTTTTTATCTTATCAAGTTTTGCCTCTCTTTTCAAACGGAGTGTTGCCCGAATTATTTCGTTCGCGCTCTTTGTATATCTCGTTCCAACCGGAGTGATTTCGAATTCTTGATTGTTCCTCATGCCATTCTTCATCTCTTTGCAACTGCCAAGGTTCTTTGGTCTCACTCGTTTCTCAAAGAAGCAACTAAGTTTTACCTCTTCCTTTCCTCTTCCTTTCCTCTTCCTTTTCTCATTCTAAGATTTCGGGTCGAGATCTCTAGTAAGTGGAGGAGAGTTGTAACAGCCCGAGACCGACGCTCCACATGATTCCCGATTTATTCCGTTATCATCGTATGTTTTATTTGGTTGTTGCATTGATCATTGCATCATTCGCATCATCTGCATAGCATCGGCACTCCATTGCCGCCATTTTTTGAAAACTTGCATCCGTTCGTAGTTGCCGATTCTCCCTATTCTCGCCGTTGATTGTTTCGTGGCCAACCACACACGCACGCTCCCGCGACATCATTAAAATATTGTTTCTAAAAGTGTGTATAAAACATTCTTGGAATGGGTTGAAAGTTGGCGTGTGGTCTTATTATATTTTAGGTAGACCGCCTACAAATTTCGTCGCATTCGGAGACCGTTTGATACCCCAACCTTTAAACATATAGCGGCACTATGGCCGGTTAAATCGTCAGATTTTTCGTAGTTTAAAACTTGTTGCTAGGCTGTCTATCTTCCCTCTCATCGTCACCTAGCGTCTCTGCACAATGCACCGACCCACGCGCAACCTAGTCCAAAAAATCCCCCCGGACCCGAACCCGGCGATCGCGACCAGTGGGTCCGGATCATCCCAGAAATACCCCAAACATTTTCCATTTTTCAATTGGACTTACCTAACCTATTTATCTCGACCGTCCGATTAGTAGAGAGCTATCCCTAAAACCCCTCCTATTTGTCCTCCTCTATACATGGTAGACTACCCTAATTTCTAGGGGAGATGTCCCATCCATTCCCTGTCTCCCGCCACTCTTCATCTTCTTCCTCGGGATCCTCATGATCCACAACCAGCCAACCACCAAGAGCCGCCAACGCCCCTTGTTTTCCGTGCCTGGCCAGCCCATAGCCGCCACCTCGCAACCACTCATTTCCATCAACCCATCCATCCAACCACCAGGAGCCAGCGCCGCTCAGCCGAGCTTCCCTGCCATGAGCCTCCTCTAGCTGACCAACCTCGTCGGGCACCGCCGCCTCAAGGGCTCCCGTCGCCGGACCTCTTCGCCTCGCCAGAGATGGCCACCAGAGCAGGCAAGCACCCCACACTCCAGGAGCCTCCTGAGCTTGAAGCTCCTCCCGAGGCCATCATGTGCGCCAGCGCTCAACCCCGAGATCCCAAGCTCCTCGCCTCGCCTCGCCCTCAGGCGACCGTCCGTCGGAGCTAGCGGCGCCGGCCACCCCTCTTGCCCCGCGCTCCTCTTCCTTCCTCCCTCGTTTCCTCTCTCTCCCCCGCCCTGAACTCTCTCCCTCGTACTCTTCTCCAGGAGATTCTCTCGAGCACCATGGACAGGAGGTCCACACGACGCCCACGCCTCCGCGGCCCCAAGCTCCGCCGCTGTCCAGCCTCGCCTCGACCGTGCCTCACCGCCATCTAGGGCCTGCTGTCGGTGTCAAAACCGGCGGATCTCGGGTAGGAGGTCCCGAGCTGTGAGATTAGGATCGATGGGTAAAAGGGGACGAAGGAGACGATGTTTACCCAGGTTCGGGCCCTCCTATGGAGGTAAAACCCTACGTCCTGCTTGGTTGTATTGATGTGTATGAATATTACAGAGTCGATCTACCTCGAGATCAATTAGCCAAAACCCTAGATGAGCTTGTCTGCTCTCTACAATATAAACCCTTCGGTTTATATAGACACCGGGGGTACCTAGGGTTTACACATGGTAAGTCTCCAGCCGGAAATAAAGACGCCGATCCCCTCATCTTGACTTGGGGTGCAGGCGCGTCTTCGAAGGGTTCCTTCCATAATATGGGGTCGCCGCATATCCGGCCATTCCTGTGACAATCAGAAAACGGCCCACCAAGCTGGCCTCTGAGAGATAGGCCGGCGGCCCGAGGACCCCTTAGTCCAGGACTCCCTCAGTAGTCCCCGAACTAGCCTCCAACGCCAGGGGTCATGACACCAGTAGCTTCGTGTGATCAGAGTCTTCGGCTTGCGGGGCGAGTTCTTTTCCCCCTCTTATGATCGGCTGGCTCTAGTCCGGCCTCCGATGATACGTAGCTATCCGAACATGTAGTTATCCGGACGCCATAAGTTGTTTAACCTCGAAGGCCGAACGTCAAAGTGTGAACAGTGTTTCCTGACAACATTTCTAACGAAGGGTCGTGGCCCGTCACGGCCACTGAGCCAGTTACCAAAGCTCGATTCGCGGTTCGAGGCCGTTTCTCCATTGGCACGTCTTATCAACGTGTAGATTGTGTCCCGTTTATTACGGGATATGCTCAATGTCCTAGGTTATCCCACGCGCGCATAACGGCATGATTGTTTCGGGAAGTGGCGAGGCCTGCGGCGCAGTAAGAGGGAGGCTCTTGGTATTACGGCACCCCATAAAAGGGAGAAAACCCCCAAGACCTATTCACGATCCAAACCCGCACCCTCCGCCTCCTCAATCCTTCCAAGCTCCGAGAGTCCAGATCCAGCTCTTCCTCAATCTCCTCTCCGAGCTCGGCCATGGCTGGTTCCGGCTCCATGGGCAAGTGGGAGGTTTCCTCCATCACTGACAACAACATTCAAGAGCTCAAGCTTGTCGGCTACCTCTCTGCCGACATCGCCCACCGCGCCCCAGAGGCGAATCAGGTGGTGCCTACACCGAAGCCGGGCGAGAGGGTGGTGTTCATCCCCCATTTCATCCGGGGACTGGGCTTTCCGCTCCACCCCTTTGTCAGGGGCCCCATGTTCTTCTATGGGCTGGATTTCCATGACCTCCCCCCGAACTCCTTCATGCACATCTCGGCGTTCATCACCGTTCGTGAAGCTTTCCTGCGGGTACAGCCGCACTTCGGCCTGTGGCTCAAAGTATTCAATGTCAAGCCGAAGACAGTTGCGGGCGCGCATGCGGATTGTGGAGGGGCGGTGATCAGTAAGCTCTCCCGTGTCGAGTGGCCGGACGGCACCTTCATCGACACGGTCAAGATCTGGCAGAAGGAATGGTTCTACCTCACCGAACCAAGGAGCGCGGACTGGGCGGCACCTGCCGAGTTCAGATCCGGACCCCCCGCGAGGCTAACCTCGTGGCTCAAGAAAGGCCTTGACTGGGGGTCGGCCGCAGAGGTAAGATCGCTGCAGAAGCGCATCTCCTCGATGATCGAGGCCAAAATCGAACTGGTCAACGTGGTCCAGGTCATGCTCCGCCGCCGTATCCTCCCCTGCCAGCATCGGTCCTCCCCAATGTGGGCTCACCAGCTCGAGGACCCGGCCACCGTACGTCACTTCTTCCGCACTACCCACGAGAAATTGTGGAAGGCCCTGTTCAAGCCCAGAAGAGCTGGCCGGCCGAGGAGGAGGACATCGGTCTTGACGCCGAAACCCCTTCTACCAAGGTATGAATAAACTTTTAATTCTCCGGCTCTATTTTTTGACAAAGAGCTGAAACTCCTTCTCCCTCATCTTCGCAGAAATGGCTCAGCAAGGCCATGCAAATCGACTGCCCGGCCCCGCAGCCTGAGGACCCTCGATCGGATCTATTGGCGGAGATGCTCGTCATGGCGTCGTATTTGGCGCCAGAGAAGAAGGAGAAGAAGAAGAAAGGAGAGAAGAAGGAGGCTCGAGAGGGTCTTCGTCAAAGGGGTGTTTCGGACTCTAAGTCCGAGGAGACCCATGCTTCTTCCACTCATGAGGAAGAGCACGAGGACGAGGGGGAGTGCGACTCCCCCTAGCAAGGAAAAGGGCGGCGTCAGCGGACGCCGCGGAGGATCTACCTCCTCCTGCCCCGAAGAGGACATGCCGGACAAAGGCAGTCCTGGCGGATGATAGCTCGGACTCCGATAAGGAGTCCGAGGCTTTTGAAAGGGTTCCCCGAAGGAACCCCAGGGCTAAGCCCCCAGCCCAGAGGTACGAATCCGAAGACCCCCTGGGTAGTTTATAGAGAGTTTTTAATACTAAACGGGCGGACGTCTTTCAATTTGCAGCCCACCACGTGGTCTCCCCACCGATCAAATCTTGGACGGGGAGTCTCTCCCCACCGACCTGGCAGAAAGTGGGACCGCGTCTCATCATACGCCTCCTGGGGTCTCGAAGGAGGTCGCGGAGGTGTTATCGCACCAGGCTCCTCTCGAGCCGAACACCGGCGGCGGGGGTGAGGACGTTATGGCTAACGTTGATACCTCGGCCGCCGAAGACCAGGAGAAGGAAACTCCCCTGGCAACTGAAGAGGGGGAACGGCGTTCAGCCCAGCCCCCTCCGAGGACATCTCCGGAGCGCTCTACGCCTCTGGAGGTGCCAGCCCAATCCCCGATCGGAGGGAGGGTTGGCGGGTCAACACCGGTGCCGCCCATGACTGGGTGGCCAGCCATGATGGAGGAAGCTTTATCCGGCTCCTCCATTGCCGAAGATCACTGCGCCCTTATGGGTGCGGTTTTGCAAGGCATTCAGTCCGTTGATAGCGTACTGAAAGAGGCCTTCAATGGTCTCTTGACGGGCTTCAAGGTGAGCCATGTAATATTCTTGTTTCTAGAAAAAGTTTATTTTCCTAGTTTAAGCAATCCTTATTAGTGTAGTAGCCCCCGAGCCCTGGGTGAGTTTGAAAAAACCCACCCGGGGGTCAAATGTCGGAATATTAGTAACGATGCTCAAGGCACCCTTTGTCCTTCATTATTCTAAGAGCTCCGGAGAGTACTTAGCAGAGGGTCGGAATCCGATAGCTCGGGAATTTTAATGCACATAAGTTGTTTTGTAGGCCTCGTCATCGGCGGCGGCCGCTAACGCAGGGGAGCTTGCCGAGCTAAACCAGAAGCTCAAGACCTCCGATGATGAGCTCGATCGCCTGAACAAGAGGTTCGACGAGACGCAAGGTGAGTCCGAATTGTACCATTCGGGTCTATTTGTCCATCCTCACTGATTGAGATATCCGGATTGTTATCCCTAATTGTATTTACTTATTGTTACCACGGTTTTGGCCGCTGAGGTCGAGAACCTCAAGGCCGAGTTGGCAAAGGCGAGGCAGGAGGCCGCAGATGAGAAGGCGGCGTCCGAACGAGCGGTAGCCGACCTGTCGGCATTAAAAGCTGTTAGCGACAAGCATGAGGGCCGGCTGGTAGAGGTGCAGCTGGAGCTCAAGGATGCTAGCACGAAGTGCGAGGCCCTTGAGCAAAAGAACGGGGACCAGGCCGCCGACCTATCCTCGCTGAAATCTGAACTCAAGTCGGAGTGAATTGTAAGGCGGTTCTTTAAAGAAGAACTCCGCCAAGTCAAGGCGATCGCAGATGGTAAGCCGTACTTACTGCAGTGTGCCGTTGGTGGTAACAGGTTTGCATTGCTCACCCGGGTGTGGCGTTCCTCGGGCGCTTTTACGGACCTCCCGAGGAGTGCAACGGACACGAACAGATACTTCGCCTCTCGGGATGGGGATGTCGAGCGTCGGCTGTTCTGGGCGCAATTTCGAGCCCCCGAGCATCCTCCCCTCCTGAGCAAGCAGATGAAACAGTTAATGGAGCTGCGCAGGATGGCGGAGCCGGCCATGAGGGACCTCTGCATCCGGCTGTGGCCTGCAGAGCCGTTGCCGAGCAGTTACTTCGGCTTGGTGTAGAAACTGTGCGACGCTGCGCCTCGGATTGACGCTCTAAAGCGCTCTACGTGCATCGAGGGAGCTCGGATGGCCTTTGCAAGGACCATGGTGCACCTACCGGGGCTCAAGGCGACCGAAATGGCCAGCGCGCCTCCACCCCCTGGGAAGGAGCATAGGCGCCCCGAGAGATACTTTGCCACCATGATGGATGGTGCTCGGGTGATAGAAGCTCAATGCCCTAAAGATGTAATGTATGAATGAATGTTTTATCGTGTATCCGATGACTGTGCCGCTTTATAATGCGGTTGCATGGTTTATCATGTCTTTAAGCTTTGTATTATTTTGACTCCTGTGTGGCCGTTTTATCTGAAAGTTGCGAGTCGTCGGCTTCAGCCCCCATGTAGATACTACATGAGGTGTTTTCGACCTCCACACTGTGACCCTTAGCCGACGTATCGCTGCCCGAAGGCGGTAGTGCGAGGGGAACAAGGCAATCGGACTATGATGCTTTAGTGCTTTCACTTAGCCGTAGGAGCTTGACTGTGTGAGCTGATGACTAGCCCCCAATGTTTTGTGATATTCGGATACACCGAGGTTGAAACCAGCATCACATGGTTCATAATAGTACAAACCCCTCGTATAACACGGAATAACCTCTAACGATTTTTAGTTTGACACTTATACTCGAATTGCAGACCGATTCTCGCTTATTATGCCAGTCAGTTTTCGGCTTTCTCCACTGAGGCACTTGACCAGGAGAGCTGGAAGCACAATCGCAATGGTTCTCCCTTTACCCTTTTAGCCGAACGAGCGGAACGTAAGAGGGCAAACACAGGAGCCGGGCAACCCAACCATTGACCCAAGACATAATTCGGAACCGATTCATATAAAGCAACATCCGAGATGCCGAACACATAAACAATAGTGCCGGGATGATGCTTGGGGCGATTTTTACAGTTAAGCCCCCGGTCTATTAGCCGGTCGCATCATAATATGTACCGAACAGCTGCGCTATCGGCGTTGGTGGGTAGAGAACAGAGTATGAGACATAAAATACAGCGAGGAGGCCGTAAAGGATGGTCTTTATTTCTGATGAATTCTTACAACTCGAACTGCCGAAGCAACTGTTACAGGTATTTTGAAATGAAAAATAAAATTACAAAGAAGAGGTTTTACCCAGGGTCTTTGATGGGTGGCTTAACGTCCTCGATGTGCCCTGTCGCATGTCTGCTCCTTTGCTCCCGAGGAGGTTGCGTTCCTTTAAGGGTGATTGCAATCGGTGAGCGGATCTTGGTAAGAAGATCTTGAGAAGTCGCCGCAATGTGGATGAGCTTTACGCTTGGAAGGTCCTAGATGGTACATGTAGTTCGTCCGAAGACATTTGCTGGCAGTAGTTCGGTCCAGCTGAACACTTTGCCTTGGCATAGTGGGTCCCCACAGCAGCCCATGGTATTTTGAGCGCGAAGTTGTGCCTTCTTGGCACATATTTTACGGGAACTAGGGATGTGTTGTGGGGGGCATATCCCTATTTTTGTTCGGCGGAAGATGATTCTGGGAGTTCGGGTTGAGACCAAACTCGTTTACTGTCATGACGTGCCTTTATGGCTGATTTGGGCGTCGGCCTATCATCGTCGTGCTGGAATTCAGCTCCCAGGGCCGCTGTGTGTTCCTTAGTTCGGAGAGAGCGCTATGTGTTGCCGTTGACAGTAATGACCCCCCTGGGCCCGGGCATCTTGAGCTTCAGGTACGCATTGTGGGGGACGGCGTTAAAGCGAGCGAATGCTGTGCGGCCGAGTAGGGCATGATAACCGCTGCAAAAAGGGACAATGTCAAAGATCAAGTCTTCGCTGCGGAAGTTGTCGGGCGAGCCGAACACTACTTCCAGATTCACGGTGCCCGAGCAGCAGGCTTCGGCGCCTAGGATCACTCCTTTAAAGGTAGTGTTGCTGGGTTTGATCCTTGATGGATCTATCCCCATCTTTTTCATCGTGTTTGAGTAAATCAGATTAAGGCTACTTCCTTCGTCCATTAGGACTCTAGTGAGGTGATACCCATCGATAATGGGGTCAAGGACGAAGGCTGCCGAACCTCCGTGACGGATACTGGTCGGATGGTCCCGTGGATCAAAGGTGATCGGGCAAGCCGACCACGGGTTATACTTCGGGGCTACGGGCTCTACGGCGTAGACCTCTCGGAGGGCGCGCTTCCTCTCCTTTTTTGGTATGTGAGTGGCATATATCATGTTCACAGTTTTTACCTCTGGAGGGAAATGCTTTTGTCCCCCATTGCTTGGACCGCGGGGCTCGTCATCATCCTCGCTGCGTGGGCTCTTGCCTTGCTCCTCGGCTGCGAGTTTGCCAGCTTGCTTGAATACCAACAATTACGGTTGGTGTGGTTAGCCGGCTTGTCTTGGGTGCCGTGGATCTGGCAGGGCCTATCCATGATTTTGTCCAGCGTGGTAGGTCCGTCTCTATTTCCTTTAGAAGGTTTCTTCCACTGTCCGGATTTCGGGTTGTGGAAACCGGCATTGAAGGTCGTGTCCTCCGCATCGCCGTTGTTGTGGCGGCGTTTGTTTTTGTTACGTCGTGGTTTCCCGTTTCCATCCCGGACTTCGGAGGTGCCGGGGTCTTCGGGGTTATGGCTTCGCCGAGCTAGCCAGTTATCCTCACCCGCGCAAAAGCGGGTCATAAGTGAGGTGAGGGCGGACATTGTCCTCGGCTTGTCCTGGCCGAGCTGGCGAGCTAGCCACTCGTCCCGGATATTATGTCTGAAGGAGGCTATTGCCTCGGCGTCTGGGCAGTCAATGATCTGGTTTTTGTTGGTTAGGAAACGATTCCAGAATTGCCGGGCTGATTCTCCTGCTTTCTGGACAACATTGCTCAGGTCGGAGGAGTCCGGTGGCTGGACATAAGTGCCCTAGAAATTAGATCGGAAGGCATCCTCGAGTTCTTCCCAGCTCCCGATAGAATTCTCGGGGAGACTATTTAACCAGTGCCGAGCTGGCCCCTTAAGTTTTAGGGGTAGATATTTGATGGCGTGGAGATCATCTCCTCGTGCCATATGAATGTGGAGGAGGAAGTCCTCAATCTACACGGCTGGGTCTGTTGTCCTGTCGTATTGCTCTATGTTAACGGGTTTAAACCCTTTAGGGAACTGCTGCTGCATCACCTCGTCTATGAAGCACAGTGGGTGGGCAGCGCCTCTGACCCGAGCTATGTCATGCCTACGATCGGCGGTAGGTTGGGCCCGGTATTGTTCCTGACCTCTATTGTTGCGGTCGAGCCAAGACCGGTACCCGTCCCGTCTAGCGGGAGGGACTACCCTCTAGATCCGTAGATGGATCTTGTGTGGCCTGCTCTATAGTCCAGGTCCTGTCGTAAGTCCTACCTGTCCTCATGCCCCGCTGGCTCTTTTCCTCTCCTGCGGGGTACCTCAGGTATGTACTCGGCCTCGCCCGCCATTCTATCCCGTCCTCGGGGAGGGCGGTCGGGCCGGTTGTACAGAGTATGCCTGGGAGGCGATGTTTCAAAGGCCTCGTCATCAAACTGTGGCAGCAGCCGCCGGCGAGGGTAGCTCTTGGGTTGGTCCGGTAGATCGGAACCGTACCCTTCTTCGGCTGCCAAGACCCTCGTCCATCTATCATTGAGGGTGTCTTGTTCGGCTTTGAGCTGTTGTTGTTTTGCCTTCAGGCTTCGGGCGGTGGCTAAAAGCTGCCGCCTGAACCGTCCCTGATCCGCAGGGTTATCGGGGACGGTGAAGTCTTCGGTTTCCAGGTCGTCCTCCTCCTCGATAGAGGGAGGTAGTTGTCGTCCTCGGAATCAATAGGATCCTCGGTGTCGTGCCGATCTTCGGGTTTTTCCTGGTCCTCTAGTGGCTGTTCGGGGACTTCGGGGTCGCCGAGGTCTTCCGGGGTGTCGTTTTCCCCGGTGCCTGCAATGGCTTCCCTTCCCTTGTGTGCCTTAGATCGCTTGCTGTTTCCGGCGCCTTGACGGCGCCTCACCGGATTTATCGCCATTATTCTGAGGGGTGCGATTGCCCTTATCATCGGGGGTGTCTACCATGTAGACGTCGTAAATGGAGGTGGCAGTCCATCGCCCAGTGTTGGCGGGGGCGGGGGCGCCGTCCTCCTCATCAATGTCTTCTGCCTCCTCGGAGGCGTAGTCCAGCATATCGGTTAAGTCCTCGATAGTGGCTACCAAGTGGGTGGTGGGTGGGTCAAAAAATTCCCAATGATCCGCCTCCAGACCAATCTGAGCATGGGTCGAGGTCGGGTCGTCTGTGATTTTTATTGATAGGATCCGATCCAGTGCCTCGTTGAGCGCTGAGAGCTCGACCGGATCGATCTGCCTAGGACTTTCGGAGTTAACCTCCGACGTGTCCGTACAAAGAGTGTGTTCGGCAGGAGCCGACCCCTGGCCCTTAGGTACTATAACCGGATCCAGACTAAGAGTCAGATCATCGGCAGGGGTAGACCCGAGGGCGGAGTCGAGAGGGGGACCCGAAGTTAAGGCTTCGGAGACTTCGGGCTCGTCAGATGAAACTGCGAGCCCAACGAATGGAAGATCGCCCCGGGAGTCTACGGAGAACTCTAGGTTCCCGAATCTGATCTCTTGATCGGGGGCGACAATCCCGATCCGACCAAGGTGGCCGGTCGGGTCAGCGTGCAGCACGATGATGCCGAAAGCGAGAAACTGTCCGGGGGCGAAGGAGTCCCCGTTACGGACTTCATCGCTAAGGATCAGGCGAGCCATCAATTCCTCTTGTGATCCCACAGCGGAACTCTCAATGAAAGCACCAATGTCAGTGTCAAAACCGGCGGATCTCGGGTAGGGGGTCCCGAGCTGTGAGATTAGGATCGATGGGTAACAGGGGACGAAGGAGACGATGTTTACCCAGGTTCGGGCCCTCCTATGGAGGTAAAACCCTACGTATTGCTTGGTTGTATTGATGTGTATGGATATTACATATTCGATCTACCTCGAGATCAAGTAGCCAAAACCCTAGATGAGCTTGTCTGCTCTCTACAATCTGAACCCTCCGGTTTATATAGACACCGGGGGTACCTAGGGTTTACACATGGTAAGTCTGCAGCAGAAAATAAAGACGTTGATCCCCTCATCTTGACTTGGGTGCACGCCGCGTCTTCGAAGGGTTCCTTCCAGAATATGGGGTCGCCGCATATCCGGCCATTCCTGTGACAATCAGAAAACGGCCCACCAAGCCGGCCTGTGAGAGATAGGCCGGCGGCCCGAGGACCCCTTAGTCTAGGACTCCCTCACCTGCCTCCAGCTGGCCTCGCCGTTCCGCTGCCTCACCGGAGTCGTCAAGGCACCGTCCTTGTCCACCAAGTCGACCGCATCGCGCCCCTGCTTCATCTGAGGAGGAAGACCACGACCTCGCCCAACCGCCCGCTCCCCCGTTGACCAGATCACGAGGTGGGCCGCCAGATGCGCCAGATTGCTAGGCCCAGTCGGCCTCGCCCAGGTCCATGCCAACGCCAACACCGTTGACCAAGGCCCAGCCTTCCCGCGACCCCGAGAAGGCCCAACTCCAGATCCGGCCCAAGTGGCCTGGTGAGCAGCCCTCCGCTATTTTGCGCCCCGAGCAATAGATATTTATATTGCGCCCACAATGTAGCCCATGTTTTGTGCAGATTCGGCCCATTTCATGTTTTTTCCATTCTGCGAATTTATCGCTTAACCAGGGAATTACAGATTTGCAGAAAACCCCCTCATGTTCATGCATTTAATAACTTGAGAACCGTGCATCGGATTAAAACAAACTATATATGTAAAATGCTTAGAATTTTGTGTAGATTCACAATATCCAACTTTCTTCCATTCTAAAAATGGTATAAACCTGCTGTTTGCATTAATTTGCATAATTGCCATGCTAAAATGATTTATTTCATAACTAAATAAATGTAGCTCCGTTTAAAATGATCCACATATGTAACTTGCTTAGAAAAACGTAGAGAACAACATGATGCTTTATTTTCCTGTTTAATAAATATAAAATATATTTAGTACGGATCTGGACCAAATTTATAATTTGCATATGGGGTCATTTCGGAAATGTTATATGTTGCTTCCGGCCTCATTTAAAATGCCTAGATGATGTAGTTCTTTATGCTTCATCTTTTGCCATGTTTAAGAACATTTAAACTTGTCATGTAAATAAACGAGAGTGAACCAAATGATACGAACGTGGATTTCGTCAATATGCAACTCGTTGCATATTCAACTTCACTTAATTTGTAGTGTTTGATTGTTGCATCTTGCCATGCCTTGCATATTTAAACTTGACATGCATCAACCTTGTTTGTGCGTCATGTCATGAATATGTTGTGTTGTTTACAGTGTCATTTGCTTATTTCTGGTTTGCTTCTCCTTGCTAGAGTTCTGATCCATTTCGGAGTGTGAGGATTCATTCGACTATGCCCGTTCGTCTACTTCACGGATTCGTTCTTCTTCCAAGCGGGCTCTCAGGCAAGATGATCATTTACCTGGATACCACTACTATCATTGCTATGCTAGTTGTCTCGTTTCTATCGTTATGTCTCGCTACCTACCACTAGTTTGTCAAGCATCCCAAAATGCCATGATAAGCCTCTAACCCTCCACCTTCCGAGCAAACCACTATTTGGCTATGTTACTGCTTACTCAGCCCTTTTTATAGTGTTGCTAGTTGCAGGTGTAGGTTGTTTCCATGTGACAACATGGATATCTTTTGGATATCACAACATTCTGGCTATTTAATTTAATGCATCTATATATTGGTAAAGGGTGCAAGGCTTGGCCTTTTGCTTGGTGTTTTGTTCCACTCTTGCCGCCTTAGTTTCCGAGTAGCGGTGTTATGTTCCATATTGAGCGCTCCTAACATGATTGGGGTTGTTATGGGGGCCCCTTGATAATTCATTTTCGGATAAACTCTTCCGGCAAGGCCCAACATTGGTACTATATTTGCCCAACATAATAATACTGAACACCGTTAGTAATGCATAGGGAGTTAGCGCTACCCGTGGATTAATTCAACATAACACAGCGAGGGCCAGTGCTGATGGTGTTTGTCCTAAATAGAGAACTGTGGGGGGCACCCCGGGGCAACTCGGGTGATTTCTATTAGGCCACTGTACGCGTCGCTCATCCGTCGTGTCCTGAGAACAAGATACATGGCTCCTATCGGGATCGTCGATACGTCGAGAGGCCTTGCTGGATTTGTTTTACCTTTCTCGAATGTCTTGTGCACCGGGATTCCGAGGATACTTTAGGCTGTCTCGAGGTTGAGGTTTTCCATCGCAGCTTGTGGCTAGTTTGTGATGGATGAGATGGAGCACCCCTGCAGGGTTAAATCTAATTTAGAACCGTGCTCGTGGTTATGTGGCAACTTGGAAATTTTATAGTACCCGGTAATAGAAAACTTGCAGTAAACTCAAATAAAATACAACAACCGTCTGCGTAACCGTGACTGTCTCTTGTTGTGAGGTTTGAACCAAGAAGGGAACACGGTGGGGTTATGATTGACTCATAAGTATGTGTTCAGGATCACTTCTTGATCATTACCAGTTCACGCCCGTTATGCATAGATCACTCTTGTTATTCTTGTACTCGTAAGTTAGCCACATATCCAAATGCTTAGTGCTTGCTGCAGCCTCACCACTTAACCATACCTCACCCACTAAGCCTTGCTAGTCTTGATACCCTTGGAAATGAGACTGTTGAGTCCCTATGGCTCACAGATTACTACAACAACAGTTGCAAGTACAGGTAATGCGACGCTTTGACGTGAGAGTGATGCTTGATTGATTTGGAGTTCCTCTTCTTCATTGATCATAGGATGGGTTCCAGGCCGGCAGCCTGGGATTAGCAAGGATGGATGTCGCTTTTATCGTTTGATTTCGTCAGTTGTCGGACCATGCTTTTATGTATGATGATTGCCATGGATGATTGTATTTGAGATGGTAATGACTTAGCTTGTGGCGAATGTAAGCAAATCCCATATACTCATCTCCTATTTACATGTACTTGTAACAATATCCATTCTTGCGAAACGACAAGATGCGCTTCTATCCCTATCGAGGCCCTCGAGCCAAAATAAGGATAGGACCGCATCTTGGGCATTACACACAAAGCAGTGGAACATGGGCTTGGCTTCCTGGTTCGTTCCTTGCTGGCAAGCACAACTGCTGCTTCCCGGGAATACGTCCTTCGCGGCATCTTTGGTCTTATGTTCATGACGCCTATCAGTCATGTCTCGAGCTGATGGAGGTAAGCCTGCTTCATCTTGCTTCATGGATCACGGAGACCACACCTTGTGTCCACTACACCGATAGGGATATGAGTAATGTAAATCATGTTCACATCCTTTACTTAAGGAGGAAACTGTTTTTGACCTCCATTGCTTGGCCTGGAAGGTTCCTCCTCGTCCTCGCTACGAGGCTGGCCTTTGCCTTGGTTCTCAGCTGCAACCTTACCGGCTTGCTTGATGATTGAAAGTGCATCCTATCCCTTGGTGGTTTTGTGATTGTGCACCCCTCAAGATGCTAAGGAAACACATTGGAAAAAGCTTCAAGACTCTACATTTTCAATTGAGCGATCAATGATCACATTGAGTCCATAGGAAAGCCAATAGTATTAAGAGGGGATGAGGTTTTGATGATGACTCGATTACTTAAGTGATTAGACATTCGCCACCAAATACCCTCAACCACTTTCCCACTTCTATCTGCATAAAACCCTAAGTCAAACTTGGTCCCACCGACCTCATCTACCCGGACCTACCGAGTCAACCAAGACAGAGCCTCAAGCAAAAGCATAGAAACTTGGTGCAACCAAGATGGCCTTTGGTCCTACCGAAGTGCGGTGACCAAGTTTCTATAACCAGTTGCTTTCATCTCGGAACCTCCAAGATGACCCGATCATAATTACCGAAACATGCAAATTGCATGAGCCATCACGAATCGGGTTCACCGAGTGGATTCTTTTGGTCCCACCGAAAAGCCAAAATTTGGAACCTTTTGCACTGATCGGTCCCACCGCGATTTCATGTAAGTGTCACCGAGTTGTGCATGAAGTTGTAACGGTTGGATTTTTGGCAAAGGCCATATATACCCCTCCACCACCACCTTCTCTCAGAGAGAGCAACTAGGATGAAGCTTACATCTTCCACCTCCATTTTTTTGAGAGAGAACCACCTACTCGTGTGTTGAGATCAAGGGATTCCATTCCAACCATAAGATCCTTGATTTCTAGCCTCAACAAGTTGCTTTCCACTCAATCCTTCTCTTCTACCAAGAAAAAATTATGTGTGAGAGTGATTGAGTGTTGAGGAGACTATCTTTTGAAGCACAAGAGCAAGGAGTTCATCATCAACACAACATATATTACCATTTGGAGAGTGGTGTCTCCTAGATTGATTAGGTGTCGCTTGGGACCATCCAAATCATGTGGAGTTGAACCCAGAAGTTTGTAAGGGCAAGGAGATTGAATACTTCGTGAAGATCTACCCTGAGTGAGGCTAGTCATTCATGGATGTAAGGCATGATGGCATAGACAAGGTTGCTTCTTCGTGGACCCTTCGCGGGTGGAGCCCTTCGTGGACTCATGCAGCCGTTACCCTTCGTGGGTTGAAGTCTCCATCAACGTGGACACACGATAGCACCACCTATCGGAACCACGGCAAAAATCACCATGTCTTCATTGTGTTTGATTTCTCCGGTCCCTCCTTACTTTCATATGCAATGTCTCTATTTTCCGCTGCTCACTACCTAGACTTGCATGTGTAGGGTGTTGTTTGACTTGTGTGAATTGCTAAAACTTGCCAAGAATTAAAATTGGTTAAAGTTTAAGTTTTTATTGGTCAAGTAGTCTAATAACCCCCTCTAGACCTACTTGTGATCCTACAATGACCCACAAATTTTGGTTGGAGTGATTAGCAGGTTTGTCTGAAGTACCATGAATTTGGCAAGGTTTGTCGAGGATGTTGTCCACTGTAGACGGACCATCTCTATTCCCTTTAGAGGGGTTCTTTTTTCTGGCCAGTCTGTGGATTACTAAATCCAGCATTTATAGTCGCCAGATCGACGCCACTACCATTACCTTTTTACGGCTGTCGGAATCGGGGCTTCGGGGACCCAAAGAGGTTCGAACTCTGGGGTGTGCCGGTTCTCCTGCCCTACTATACCTCGCAACCTCATGGCAACACTCTGGTGTGCTCGAGCTAAGGAAGGAGGAAGGTGGACATGGCAGTTTACCCAGGTTCGGGCCACCTTGGGGTGTAAAACCCTACTCCTCCTTGTCTTGATTGCTTGAGGGTGAGAAGGAATACAAAGGTCGAATCTGGCTAGCTTAGGGTCGATCCCCCTCTACGGTGGTAGTCTGCCCTATCTTATATTGGCCCCAATCCTCTTCCCCCGAAAACACAAGGCGGGAAGGGTTGCCACAACGGCCACTTTGAAGAAGGACATGACTGCAGCTTATCCTGCCAAAAGTAGTCTTCGCCTGCAAAAGCCTCCCGCCATGACGCGCCTGTGGGCTCGGGGATGACCTCAGTCCTGGCGAGCCCCCAGCCTTGGTCTTCTTGCACCAAACGAGAAACCTTTAAAGGTTGCTTTGGGAACTGGCGAGCTGGCCCTGCTCCCCTAGCAAAAAAGAGGAAAGCATCCTCATCCGTGCCTTCTGGCACTGCGTCACCCACCTGAAGATGCAGGACCACGCGACCCCGCCGAGACACCCTTAATTAGTCCGCCCCGCGAAGGCTTCGGGGGCAGCCTCGAGAGGCAACCTCACGAGGGGGGCTTCGCGAGGCTCCTGATGGTGCTTGCTGACGTGCGCCTCGTGAGGTGGGGGCCCTCGCGAGGGTCTTGCTCATGTAGTCCGATGGAGGGCCGTGCTGGGCCCATGGCATGCGTCGCGTCTTGGGCAGCAGGCAGACGGGCCTGGGTACCCCCGGTCCCATGGTCCCGACAGTAGCCCCCGGGCCCGCAGCATGCATGATTCCACCAGTTGGAGGGGCGAAACGGTGTGGGCCCCAACCTCCTGCGGGTCAGGCGCGACGTGTGGTGTACGATGGGGCGGGGTCATCAACTGCCCAGGCTGGCATAAAGCCTGCGTGCGGCGCGGGGTCATCATTGCTCTTCCTTGCCTTGCATCCATCTCGCTGCGCCTTCCTTCTCTGCGGGAGACTCCTCCCGATCCAATCTCAGAAGAGGCGCCCCTCCAGCCTCATTCGCGACCCCGATACGCAGACGGCGCCGGCCGGAAAGAAGACAAAGATCGCGGCCCCGGTCGCAAGCCCTCCGGCTGTCGGGCCAGCTCTCCTACCCTCCTCCATCGCCACGGAGGAGGGCTTGGGCCTGGTGCTCCCGCTGATAGCGGGCGACAAGAATGAGGGGCAGGCGACCAAAATCTGGCCGGGCTCGGTGGCGCGGAGCGGCCTGCGGGAGTCCGCCTGCAATTTCTTCTTCCACGGCATCTACGTCGGGCTCGTCCCGCCGTTTTTTGAGTTCTTCTACGCCATCCTCTCCCATTACCAGATCCAGGCCCTGCACCTTCAGCCCAACTCCATCCTCGTCATGGCTATCCTCGCCTTCTATTGCGAGGCCTTCATGGGCGTGAGGCCCTCGGTGGCGCTCTTCCGACACTTCTTCAGCCTGCGGTTCACCGTGAAGGATCAGCGCTCCGCGTGCGTCTCCTTTGTTAACGTCGAGAGCAAGAATATCTGCCTGAAGGCCAGGAAGAAGGTGGAGGGCTATCGGCACCGCTGGGTCTGCATGGACGCGCGCCAGGTCAGCCCACTCCAGATGACCCCTGCGGCCCATCCTGAGCAAAACTCCTGGTGGGGCCACAAGAAGCTCACCGACCCGAGGGCGGAGCCCGTCCTGGAGTGGATCGCCGCACACGAGGATGCCCAACTGACTGGGGCGATGATCATCAAGGAATTGTTGGGACAGCGCATTGCGCCGCTCCAGGCACACTCGCGGCCCGTGTGGGAGTACACTGGCATGGGGGACGCGATGAGGCTGCACGCTGCCGGCCTGACATCCAATGAGCTAGACGGGGCCCTGGGGCTATGCCCGGCTTCACTCCATAGAATCCTTCTAAGGTTGCATCCCCGCTGTACAGCTATGACGACAATGCGGAGCTGGTCGCAGAAATGCCCGCTTTCAGCGAATGGGGGCTCTTGCCAAGCGGTCGCGTTGGGTCGAGCAGGGGCTCCTCCATCATGGTGCCGTCCTCTAGCGAAGGTGACGGTAGCGAGGACTCGGAGGCGACGGAGGAGGAGGGGGACGTCGGCCGGGCGACGCCGCCCAACCACCGCCAGTCCCTGCGCGGTTTCGGGGACGATGACGACGACATAGATGAGCGGTCCCAGGTGGCGTCTCCTCGACGTGTCGACATGGTGGGTGGAACGAGGCCCAACCCCGCGACCGCCCAGATACCCGCGGTAGGGGCCCTCGTTAGCGAGGCGGCAATCGCACCCGTGGCAGCCGCATCCCCTCAGGGGGCTTCCTAGGCCCTCGGGAAGGAGGGAGACCCGGTTGTGCTCACCGGGGACCGTGTCGAGTGCCCCTCGATCAGCACCGGGGTGACGCACAAGGGAGGCAAGGACACGCCATATGCCGTTGAGAAGAAGAGGAAATGAGCCGCCGAGGATGAGTAAGTGCCCCAGTCCATTCTTATGCCGTGCGCCTGTGATCCGTCTATTCTTTCTATCCCCTTGCTCGCATAGGTGCCAGGGCGGCGGCGAGGAGAAGAAGAAGGTGATCGCCGGAGCGAAAGTGACCCCCGTACTGAAGGTGGCATCAGCGCTTGGCCGGAGCTTTGGCGGGTGCGGGGGTGCCTCATACCGGCCCGGCGCTACGTCCGGGCGCATGGGCGCCGCTACATCCAGTCGCATGGGCGCCACGGCAACGCCCAGCGCCTCTCCAGCACAGCGAGGGGGTCCGATCGCCGAAGACGCGGTGGCCCAGCCCCCGGCGTCGTCCGCCAAGGCCGCGACGGCCCATCCTACGGAGATGGAGGGGGCGCCTCAGCCTCCGCCAACTATCCTTAACCCTGTCGTCGGGCGTGACGCAGGGTGCGCCAAGGGGCAACCTCAAGCTGTGCCCACTATCGTGGCCCGGGAGGCCGGCATGGCAGTCCCACTAGGCGTGTCGTGGGAGCCGAGCGTGGGGGAGGACCCGGAGCCCCCTGCGCCACAAGCAGAGGACGCCGGGGCCTCTTCGGCCATGATGACAACAAGCGCCGAGACACCGCCCAAGCTCTCTCCCTCCTGAACTGCAGCGCCTTGCTCAGGCGCGGGGCCTTGACCGACGCCCGGGCCGCGCTCGATCGGCTCAGGGCAGATCTCCAGGACACCGAAACATGTCTTGCCAAGGAGCTCCTGAGGCTCGCCACAGGGTGGCGCCAGCTCAACACCGCCGCTAAAGAGGCCCAGGGCCAGGCTAAGGCCACCATCGCGGAAGGCATGAAGGAGGCCGTCAAGGCAAAGGCAGCTCGAGAGAGAGCGCTCGCTGAGGCGGGGGCGGTCGCCAAGTGTTCCGAAGAGGCGGAAGCCAGCTTGAAGGCGCATCACGATGAACGGGCCGCGTAGGCATAACAGCTCCAGTTGCGGCAAGATGACCTCAAGGCCCGCGAGACGAAGCTCGTGGGTCGCGACTCCGAGTTGGCGAAGGCGGCAGCCGAGCAGGCCATGGAGTGCAGGCGTTTGGAGATGCTACAGCGCGAGGTGAACGAGGCCGAAGAAGCTCACACCAAGCATGTCGCCGACGCCAACACTAAGATGGACGCTGGGAGAAGAAGATTCAGGCCGATGTCGACGCGAAGGCTGCGGCAGACCGCACCACCTTCTCTTCCCTCGAGCTCAGGGCCCGCAAGGCCCTGAGTTCTATATGCACGGAGGGGTTCGAGGCTCCTATGGCAGCCCACGGTGTTGGCTATGTCGTACTTTCCTCCAAGCTCATGGAGGAGCTCGAGGACGCGGCCCGGAAGGTGGATGGCATCCTGGAGGAGGAATGCCGCGACCTCTTCTCCATGGCGGCGAGCCGCGTCTTCAGCCACCTGCTTCTCCGCGATCCTAGCTTCCCCTTGGGCGAGGTGATAGGACCCGTCCCTGAATCATCCCGCGACGACCTGGCGGAAGCTGTGGAAAGCCACGTGAGCGTGCTGCTTGGGAAGTTCTCCTGTGGCGGCGACGAGGGACCTGGCAAGGCCGTGGTGGGCGACGGAAATGGCAGCGGCGACCCCTCTTCCTGAAGCTTCCTTTTATCATCCAGCAATAGACTGAATCTGCCTCGCGGAGGTGTAAGACAATGGTTTAATTTGTGAAACACTCGAAGTTTGTAATAACTGTTTGTGATCCGCGGGTTTTCCTTTTCGTGCTTGGTTTCTCTCTTGCTTGCCTTCATGCTCTATGTCGGCCGGGCCCAGCCCCGTGCATACCTCAACCGTCGCTGGAATGTCAGGTCGCGGTGCCTGGACAAAGCCAGGAGGTGAGGGGCTCGGGGAGCTAGTGAAGGCTCCTGAGGCGTGATGCTCAAGGGCCCACCTTTGACGAGCAAGCGGCCCGCATGAGGGGAAACACTAGCAATGGCGAGGCTGCCCGGGGGGGTTCTCATACTTAGTTCTCTACGGCGCCAATAGGTTGTTACTTGCCGGGCGCGCCTTGTGAGACCCCTCGAGTGATCCATCACGAGGAAAAATCCTGCGCACAAAAACTTCATTTCGAGCGACGTGTGCTCGCTAGCTTGCACTTGGGTGTCACGTGAGAAAACCAGACACCAAGGGCCTTGGTGGGGTGACGTGTGCGGGAGCAGGCCCGCGAGCCAGAGCCTCGTCCCTTGGGTTTTTCAGCGCTGCTAGGACTAACCTGAGCACAGGCACCGTGTCCAGCCCCCGCTCGCGTGAGGCTCAAGGGGAAGATGGCGAGCGCGTGCCGCGGAAGAAGGTGAGGCTCTCAGTTGACTATCCACCAGCGCGGAGCATGGGGCTTCCACTGGGGCGTGGGCATGATCATAGTTCGATCGTTCCGCCATCGCGAAGCATGGGGCTTCCACTTGGGCATGGGAGCCCACCGGCGCGTCATGGCGGGAGGCTTTTGCAGGCGAAGACTACTTTTTCAGGATAAGATGTAGTCATGTCCCCCTTCAAACTGGCCGTTGTGGCAACCCTTCCCGCCTTGTGTTTTTGGGGGAAGAGGACCGGGGCCAATATAAGATAGGGCAGGCTACCGCCATAGAGGGGGATCGACCCTAAGCTAGCCAGAACCGGCCTTTGTATTCCCTCTCACCCTCAAGCAATCGAGACAAGTAGGAGTAGGGTTTTACACCGCAAGGTGGCCCAAACCTAGGTAAACTGTCGTGTCCACCGTCCTCCTTCCTTAGCTCGAGCACGCCGGAGTGTCGGCGTGAGGTTGCGAGGTAGAGTAGGGCAGGAGAACCAGCGCACCCCCAGAGTTCGAACCTCTTTGGGTCCCCGGAGCCCCGATTCCGACATTTGGCGCGCCAGGTAGGCTCGCGGATGACCTCCGTCCTGGCGAACCCCAGCCTTGGTCTTCTTGCACCAAACGGGAAACCTTTGGAGGTTGCTTTGGGAACCGGCGAGCTGGCCCTGCTCCCCTAGCACAAAAGAGGAAAACATCCTCATCAGTGCCCGCTGGCATGGTTCCTCGCGCTGCTTGGCGTGGCGCGCATCACACATGTGAAGATGCAGGACCGCACGCCCCCGCCGGGCCACCCCTGATTAGTCCATCCCGCGAAGGCTTCAGGGCAGCCTCAGGAGGCGACATCGTGAGGGGGGCTTCGTGAGGCTCCTGATGGTGCTTGATCACGTGTGCCTCGCGAGGCGGGAGCCCACGCGAGGGTCTTGCTCGTGAAGTCCGATGGAGGGTCGTGTTGGGCCCATGGCAGGCACCACGTCTTGGGCTGCAGGCAGACGGGCCTGGGTACCCCCAGTCCCACGGGCCCGACAACGGCGCTTGTTGTTTTTTTGCACCTAGGCTTCCCGTTTCCGTCGCGCACCTTAGAGGTGTCGGGGTCTTTGTTGTGGTTGCTTCTACGTGCCAAGCAGCTATCCTCGCCTACGCAGAACCGGGTCATTAGGGAGCTGAGAGCCGCCATGGTTTTTGGCTTGTCCTGACAAAGCTGTCGCGCTAGCCATTCATCACGCATGTTGTGCTGGAAAGAGGCAATTACTTCAGCATCGGCATAATCCACTATTTGGTTTTTCTTGGTCAACAATCGGTTATAAATTTTCCTAGAAGACTCACTAGGCTTCTGGATGATGTGGCTAAGGTCATCAGCATCCGGGGGACGAACATACGTGCCCTGAAAATTAGCTCTGAAGGCATCTTCAAGATCTTCCCAGCTTCCAATGGAGTTCTTGGGCAAGCTATTTAGCCAGTGCCTCGCTGGTCCTTTAAGCTTTAACGGTAGGTATTTGATGGCATGGAGGTCATCTCCTCAAGTCATATGGATGTGGAGGAGGAAATCTTCAATCCACACAGTCGGGTCAGTTGTTCCATTGTATTGTTCAATATTAACGGGTTTAAACCCTTCTGGGAAATGATGTTCATGACCTCGTCTGTAAAACACTTGGGGTGAGCAACTCCCCTAATCCGAGTTGTGTCATGTCGGACATCCGTTGTTGTCCGAGCATATGCATTATCCCGAGCCCTGTCATGCTTATCGATCAATGGCTGGTATCTGGCATGTCTAGCAGACGCGTGTTCTCTGGATCCATATATGGATCGTGATGGGGCAGGTTTTGCGGTTAATTTTCCTTGCAAATCATATGGCCTAGCAGGTGGGGTCATATCCCTGCCTCCACGGTGGGGGATTGTGGGAGGATGTCAAAGCCCCCCTTTTGCATGTCCATTCCCCAAGGAGGGCGGTCAGGCTGGTTAGTTCGTTCATGCTTAGAGAGCCCATTGTCACCTACTTCGTCATCAAATGCGGGAAGCAGAAGTTGTCGCGGGTAAGATTTAGTTTGTCCTGCAAGTATTTTCTTGAGGTCTAGCCAGGCTCCAATAACCTCAACCCGCTTATCGTTGAGCACGTCTTGATCAGCTATAAGCCGCTGACGTTGCCTTTTTATACTTCAGGCGGAGCTAATGAGCTGCCGTCGAATTTTTTCCAAGCGAAGAGGTTCTTCAGGGGTGTCGAATTCGAGACTATTGTCCTCCACGGATTCGGGCATGTAGTTGTCATCCTCGGGATCATCACTTTCGGCCATCCCAGTGGCACCGTCGATCTGACCGGACGGGGTGTCACCACCATTGTCCTGGTCCTCGGTGCCATCTGGAGTTACATCGTCATCGGTGGCGTCATTGTTGGTGTTGCTTTCCTTCCCCTTACTGCTTCCTTTAGATCTTTTTCGATTTCTTCGGTGCTTGGGGGGGTCTTGGATCGGGTGGGGTATATGTCGGTATGAGGAGGGCTAGGGTAGGTCGGTCTGACGTGACGGACATGTCCGGGCCTCCCCATATCCGCCCCAAATATGGTCGGGATATGGGGGTCGGACAATGCAAACGTTTAGGGCCGGTGTGCACTGTCTGGTTGGGTCACAAAAGATTGACCGATCGGTGACTAGGTCGTTAGCCCAGACATACATGGGCATTTTGGGGAGTCCGGTTGTACATGGTCTAAGGCTAAGGGCATCTCCAACATTGTCCCCTAAATTTGACTCACTATTTGTCCACATAACCGGATACAAGAACTGCCCATCCAGCGAAAATGGCCTAAATGTCTGCCTCTTTCTTCCTTATGCCTGAAGCACTCGCAAAAATATAGTAATAACAATATTCATCCATAAATAACAAGCAAATATCTGAGTACAATAATAGTTCAAATGTTATAAATAGATTTGAAATATCCGAAAATAAGTTTCGAAGTTCAACCATACAAATTCAATGTTACTCGAGTCCAACAATGCATGAAAGACGTCTGCCTCTAATGAGGGTTCTAGTGTTAATGGCAAATGTGATTAGTTGAGTAACTATTCTTCTAGCATGTTTTTAGTTTATATACATATATGGGAGTGAAACATTTTTTTTTGGTCGGTGATCCCTAAGCAAAAAATAATAAAGAAATACAACATGTCTTTTCATCAAGGATTTCTCATTTTTGAGTCATAGGTATGTCATAGTATTAACATGGGGTGTGCTATGGATCTCGTGTGGATTTATTGAACAATAAAGCCAAAAACCATCCACAAACCATGCAGGAAATAGTTTCCTAAGGTCTATCTATTTTCTCCTGATCCAGGGTCGCACACTGGATCGGAATGTCTGACCAAGTATCCGACTTGTCGGAGGATCTATCAACTATTCCGAGGTAGTATCTGACCCTTGTCTAGTAGCCATTGGCTAGCCTTGAAGGTTACATTAGAGTCCAGGTCAGAACATTTGACATGTTAGAGCATTTGACTTGGTCGGAACATCTAACTTTACTGGGAGGGCCATAACGGGACAATTCTAGGGTTGACTATAAACGTCCCCTTCTTCCTCCTTCCAAAAGGGACGAACAACACTTCTCACGCCGTTGATCCAAAAGCTTACAAGTTCAATTCCTTCGTCTCAAGCCACTCAATCCACTCCATATTTTAGAGAGAGCAAGATAAGCACCCGATCTACACTTCCATCCAACCAAAACTTGAATTCATCGATTCCGCGAGATCCTTGTAAGTATTGTTACTTTTAGTTTTGTGGGGAACCTAGACGGTTGTCATTTCCCGGGAGCATCCAATTCATGTGGTCACGTCTCGGGATCATTTGTGAGATTTTGGATCCCTCCCCAGGAGCTCCCCTAATGGGAGCCAAAGCATTCGTTGCTTGTGGTTCTCGAAGAAGAAGGTGAGACATTCATTGTCGTGGGAGCATTCGTTGTTCCCCCCTCTCCAACGGAGATTATCTCACCCCCAAGTATTAACCAAGAAATTCGAAATGCAGATACACATGAAAGTCTTCAACAATATCTCATCGAGAAGTGGTGGATGCGGAATGGGCAACAAGACCATTAGTTTACTTCTATGTTTCGTGTTATGTATCGTACACTTTGTGTTATTTAGATGAACAATTCTGTTGAATTTGAGGTTGTTTATTGACAAACTATGTAATAATTTATTGCAATTTGTGTTCTATTTGTTTCTAATTAGTTTGATATGGTTTGCACCATTGCATATGTACAAATATGTGTGATAAAAGAAGAAGTCCCAATTTTTGTCTCCACTTTTTTGTCTGCAATAAAGGTAGAAAACTTTGTGGACACCTTAAATTTTCTCTCTTAACACCTAAAACTAGTTTTATCCAACCTTTTGTATGCTATTGGATATGCTCTAAGGTTGCTCCAAGAGCATATCCAATAGATGATGTAAAATTTGGTGCCTAAAAATGGTTTTAGAGTGGGAGAGAAGGTTTTTGGACACCAAAAAAGTATTTGCTTTTCCAGGTGCCCCAACAATGGTGCTCCAAAATTTGGTAAGCCATTGAAACATGAGATCCGGCATTGGGGAGGTAGGTAGACGAATCTACCGGACGCCAGACGCGAAGCTTGATTTTTGCCGGCAGAGGTCGTTGGAGGCCATGGGGGTTCGACCAACTCTGTCGACACCGCACAACCTGAGCGCAAAGAGCCCCGAATGGAGAAGTGACACCGTGAGGGTCACAGTGGCCGCTAATGGACATCGACGGGGGTAGCAGGGTCAGAAATGGTTGGATTCCTCAAAATAAGGTGGTGACATCCTGAGCTTCGATGATAGTTACAGGGGTCACAACGGACGTCTCAAGTAGAGGGGCCAGGGCCTGCCAACGGAGTGGCAGCGGTGTGCGATGGTGAGAATCCTCCAAGAGCGATGTGGGGAGGCGACGATCGACGACGGGGAAGTTTCCCAGTGAGCGGTTGGATTTGGCACAACGTTTTTAGTTTTGAGGTAGCAGACAATATATATGTATATTTGCATCACTTGTAGCAAGAATTCAGATTAGTTGTAATTTTTTGACACCATATAGGTATAGGACATCTGGTATTGACATTTTAATTACCGAAATACCTCAATTGGCAGGGGGGTTTTGGCAGCAACTGTTTTTGGTGTATGCTGCGGCGATGGCGGGCGGTAGTCAAGTTTCACCACGAGCAATTAGGTTCCCACTGCAACGTTTTTAATTTCAAGGCAGCGAGTAGTAGTGATGTATATTTGCATCACTTGTAGTGAAATTTACGTTAGCTAGGTTTTTAAAAAAAAATATTGGGCAAACGTTCACCATGGGGCCAACCATAGCGCCTTTTGAGCCGTTGCACGAATGTTGACGTGAGGCCATTGCCATGTAGATCCCTGATGCTTGTGATCTACGTTGGGTTTTCCGTGAAGAGGAACGGGTGATACAGCACAATGCGGATAAGTATTTCCCTCAGTTAAGAACCAAGGTTTATTGAACCAATAGGAATATCGGTCATCAACAGTCTTTAGCGGCTGCACACAAAAGAGCACACACTTGCACCCAACGCAGGGTTGTCAATCCCCTTGGTCTCGTTATTTGCAAGTAAATGAGATGTGTAGATGATAATAGATAATTGTAAATTGGAAAATAAAATAAAATAAAATAAAAGGCAGCAAGGTATTGAATGTGTTTGTAAATTTATAAGAGGATAGACCCGGGGGCCATAGTGTTCTCTAGTGGCATCTCCCATATAGTAAGCATACGGTGGGTAAACATATTACTGTTGCGCAATTGATAGAAAAGCGGATAGTTATGCAATCTTTATTCACGGCAATGATCATGTATATATAGGCATCACGTCCATAAGCAAATAGACCGACTCCTGCCTGCACCTATTACTATTACTCCACCCATCGACTGGTATCCAGCATGCATCTAGAGTATTAAGTAAAAAAGAGTAATGCTTGGAGAACAATGACATGATGCATACAAAGATAATTCAATTAATATGAACTAACCCCATCATTTTATCCTTAGTGGCAACAATACAAAGACGTGTCTTGTCCCCCTTTGTCACTGGGATATAGAGCACCGCCAGATTGAACCCACTACAACGCACCCCTCTCACTGAAGAAATATCAATCTAGTTGGCCAAACTATTTCAATAGATCGGAGAGATTTATGAAGCTATAATGATCATGCAAATAAGAATCATAATAATCAGAGGTGACTCAAATACTTTTCATGAATAATCTGAACATAAACCCACAATTCATCGGATCCCAACAAACGCACCGCACAAAAGGATTACATCGAATAGATCAAAGCGAAGATGTGATGATCATTGTATTGAAGATCAAGAGAGGGAGAGAGATAGCCATCTAGATACTAACTACGGACCCGTAGGTCTGTAGTGAACTACTCACAACTCATCACGGAGGCAACAAGGATGATGTAGAGCCCTTCCGTGATCGATCCCCCCTCCAACAGATCGCCGAAAAAGGTCGCCAGATGGGTACGCGGCGGAACAGAGGCTTGCGGTGGTAGAAAAAATGTTTCGGGAGCTCTCCTAGGGTTTTTGCAATATTTGAGAATATATAGGCCAGAGAGGGTCACGAGAGGGCGGCCGAGGGAGCCACAACCCATCAGGGTGCGGCATGGCCCCTTGGCACGCCCTGTTGGGTCGTGGTGCCCTCGTGCTGCCTCTCGTATCCTCCCGAAGCTTCCAGGTCTTCTTTTGGTCCAGAAAAAATCATATTAAAGTTTCATGGCAATTGGAGGACTCGTTTGGTATGGTAAACCCGAAAAGCAAAAAACATGCAGATAACAGCAACTGGCATTGGGCACTAGGCCAATAGGTTAGTGCTCAAAAATAATATTAATTGGTAAATAAACACCCAAAAAGTATCCTAGAATGATAATATAATAGCATGGAACAATCAAAAATTATAGATGCGTTGGAGACGTATCAATCCCCTATAGTCGTTTGCTACAAGTTGTTCCTTGACGAACGTGCGGGTTTGTATTTAATCAAAATTTGCACAAAAGATTTGTGCTAGGTTGGTGGTTGAACCCATGACCTCCTGCGCATGCGTGGGCTTGCATGTCCACTAGGCTGAGAGGGCTTTTGTGATTCTTTTGTGTTTAAAATTCCATATATTTTTGAAGTTAATTTGTGCAAATCTTAATTTTTTCCACTTCCTCACGTGGCAGTTTTATTATTTATAGCATGTCATTTTTTAAGAGGATGACAATATTTGTTATTTGAAGGATGACATCTTATTATTGAGAGATGACATTTTTTGGACGGCTTGGCAGTTTTATAGCTAAATGTATGTAACTTTTTATTATTGAGAAATGTCATTTTCATATTTGATGGCATGGTAGTTATGTTACTATGCATATGGTATATTTATTAACAATATGATGCCTTTTTATCAACAACAGGATTGCATTTTTATTATTGGCAGCATGACATTATTTATTATAAAGGCGATGACATTTTTAAGGGATAATTGGTTTTATGCCCCTAGTTCGGTCACACTCGATTGGTTTATCCTTAGTTTCTGATAACATGCGTTCCTGCCCAAACCACTTTGCTCGTCTTATGCTTTTGCCCTTTGACTGTTTGACCGTCACTTTGAAAACTCCAAAACAAATTTATACTAACTCAGAAAAATGCAAATAAGATATCAAAATGTTTAGAAAAACATCACCAATATGTGCATGTCATTTGCATTCTTGACAAAAGTGTTGGAAAGTACCCATCTCAGTTTTGGCTCATATGATCTTAGCATGAATGGTATAATCTTGAAAATTGAAAACAAATTCAAAACATTGTAAAAAAAGTTGGTGGCAAACATTAACCAGTGTTTTGAGTGCTTACCAAGTTTCATAAGGAAATGATATTCGTGGAAGTCATGGCAAAAAGATAAAATCAATGCTCCAATCAATGTTTGCCACCATTTTTTAGAATGTTTTGAATTTGTTTTCAATTTTGTCAGATTCTACTATTCATGCTAAGATCACATGAGCTAAAATGAGATGGGTACTTTCCAACACTTTTGTCAAGAATGCAAATGACATGCACATATAGGTGATGTTTTTCTAAACATTTTGATTTCTTATTTGCATTTTACTGAGTTAGTACAAATTTCTTATGAAGTTTTGGAAGTGAAGATCAAAGGGCAAAAGAATAAGACGAGCAAAGTGGTTTGGGCAGGAAAGCATCTTATCGGGAACTAGGGGTAAAGCAGCCGAGTATGACCCAACGAGGGGCATACCAATTATCCCTATTTTTAATGTTGAGAGGATGACATTTTTTTATCTGTAATGAAATGATAATTTAATTTATTTGCTTATCCATACAAAACTTAATATTTAGACGGTGGTAGTTTCGTAAAGTAGCATGAAAATTTCTGTATTTTTTCAGAGCTTCGCATTTTCTAAATTCATAAATTTGTGCACTTTTATGTTCCTCGCATTTTTTATCTAGAGGATTGCAGTTTTAAAATTTAACATGACAATTTTTATTTTGTAGATCATGCTACCCTTTTTTAATCATACTGATTGTAAATCTATAAAATTAGAGAGATAACAATATTTATATTACCATGGATTTTTTTCACAATGTAGATCATGGCAATTAGGGTCTTCTATTGTTGATGATTTATTTCAAAAAAGAGAGTTAAATGGGCCTCTCGGCCAGCGCTAGAAGGAAGGAAGAGCGAACCATGTGAAACTTTCCGTTAGAGGGTGCCTTCATGAGTTAACCAATCGTTCTTTGGGGGTAATCCCCCAGCTGACGTGCCCCGGATATTTGGGTCCATTGTTTTTGGACCCTAATAGCTGGGAATGTTCGCAGCTAAAGATGGCATTTTAAGTGTTGGTCGGTTGGACTCTAAAAGCTAGGGAACACTTACTGGCACAGATGGCATTTACGAACGACCCAGATAACTTTTTAATGTTAGTGGGTGGCTTTCATAGTGTTAGTGCATGACAGTTCATTTATTTTGAGGCAAATTTCTTAATAAACTGCCACTCTCTGCATCATGTGGCTGTGAGATAGTTTTTAAAAAATGTTTTAGGGAAGGTCGGCTAGATAGTATTTATATTTTTGGGATTTCTATTTTCGTGCCCCTAGTTCCTTAGTTCTCCTAAGTTTTGCCCCGCCCATCTCACTGTGCTCACTTTCCCCCTCCTCAACTCGCCCGCGCCTCACAAGAGGACAAACGGTGTCTTGCCGTCGAGTCAAAGCCTTTGACCGTCACTGCGTCGGTGCTAATGGGTGGGACCAACTTGTAAGGTCGCATGTGTTCGCATCGCCGGTGCTGACGTGTGGAACCGACATGTAAGGCCACATGTGTTCGCATCGTCGGTGCTGACGCGTGGGACCGATGTGTAAGGCAGCATGCATTCTCATCGCCGGTGCATACAGTCACGTGGGACCAATATTTAGCCGCGTGCATTACTGATTTTGCCTAGCCGGTTGATCCTACATAGTTTGCGGCTGATGTGTGGGACCCACGGGCATGCAAAACTAAATCAGCGTCGCCTGCTGTTTCCACGTAGGCACTGCTCGCGTTTTCCAATAATCCTACATCTACGTAAAGATTTACTTAATCTTACGTAACCTTCTTAATCTACTTCTCTCTCCCCCCAGATTTTCGGGGTGGTGGGACCAGGGCAGTTTTTTTCTTCCAATCATATCCTGCCAAACCAGCTTTCATGTAAGATTACGCTAGACTATTATGTAGATGTAGCAAAGACCCGCGTTTTCACACACGGAGAGTTGCGCCGCCGCGTGCATTGATGATATAAATTCAGTAATATACAATCACGTTAATATAATTCAAGTTCGATAAATATTTGGGAACATGAACATTACATACATAGATATTTCCTGATATATTAATATTTGGGCATATAGTAGCGCCATTACAATTAACCTAGCCCGCGAACACCACCTGGCCACTCCGGGCGCTCGTTCACTCCTCGTCCTCGGTGTTGTAGGGGAGACTGTACATGCCGTCGATGGTGGGGAAGATGTTGTCGAAGTTGGTGAAGATGTTGTGGGTGGTGAAGGCGATGAACTCGCACCCACACCAAAAGACTTTGCCAAGGAGGAAGTAGGCGTTGAGGCAGTTGCTGAAGTGAGCGGTGAGGCCAATCACAAGGCCGTTGACACGAACCTCCTCCACGCGGAACATCATCAGAGAGTCGGGTGGAAGGTGGCGGTAGCCGGCGGCGAGGAAGAAATTCGCCAGCTCCGTCGAGCCGCTCCACCTTGAGATGGCCCACATGCGAGGGTGTCTTCCACGACGACCCTGGCGGGGTACCGCATCTCCGGCACGGTGGTCGACAGGCGATAGGTTGGGTCATAGAACTGCATCTTGTCTTGGGCGGGATCTGGCTTTGCTTTGGATTTTGACGAGGAAGAAGATGGATGCGAGTTGAGACGAAGATGTAGACGGGAGGGGTTTAAATAGCCGCGGTGCGACACACCCATTTGAATGCGTTCATCGGAGCACCCGCTAATAATTACCCACTGGAGCCCTATGCGTGTGAATGTTTGCCGTTTAAATGCGTTTTTTCACAATCAACCGAAGCGTGTCGATCGGTAAAGTTGCGTCCCGAGGTGCCCTAATTGCCCTGGTGTGACGTAGCTGCGTCCCGAGGGTGCACTAATTGCCCTAATGCGACGTAGATACGTCGGGTGGCTGCGCCCATGCATTGCAATCTGCGTAGGATGGCTGCGCGCATGCATAACAGGCTGACTCGTTGGACGGCCCATCGGTCCGACGAGCGTTCCGTCCCGATTGAGTGCGTCAAGCACGCGGCCCACGGCCTCTGTCGCGTGTCCCTGTTCCCTTGCTCCCAGGTGCGACATCATGTCCGCAGCCACGGAACACCCCGCCTGCATCCAGCCAATCAGGGCTCATCTCGCGGATCGGCAAACCCTACCGCCCGATGTAAACCGTTCCCAAACAGCGATCCAACAACCCTGATAGTGCGGGGTTTTGAGCGGGGTTTGAGGGGTTTTGTGAGGGGTTTGAGGGGTTTTGAGAGGGGTTTTAGGGGTTTTGCGAGCTAGGGTTGAGCACAACTAAATTTAAAAAAAAATCAAAAAATACGGAACTTGCGCACACCATTGTTTTATGTTACTAAGTTGCTAGGAAAAATAAGAAACCACGACTACAAATATTTGCATGAAATTCCCTTCACATAACTTAGCTACCACGAACAAGGATGGATGGTTTTCAAGGGGAATGAGCTAGGGTTTAGGGTTAACCATGGAATAGTTTGTCCAAACGACCCCATGTTGGGCATGGACCATATATTTGCACACTAAACGATCATGGCCAAGAAAAGCATGGCATGCTCACACTCTAGATTTTTCAACGGAAAATGTCTAACATTTCTGCTCCTGTTGTACCACTACACGAAGCTTGAATCTAGGACGTAAATGCAGGGCACACTCAACTTCAAGGATACTATTTTTTGATGTGGGAAGTCATTTTATGTGCTACACCTAACTACTAGTGTGCTGATCATTGGTGGTGTTTTTTTGTGTGGCGATTTTTGAGGGTAGGCTAAAGCCTATTGAAGCCTGTTGAGTAGAATCGCCACTACGTGCAGGCAATCACCAATCTTCGGTGTCCGCTGCGGCCCCACATGTCTGCGAACCAACTACTAGATGCGGTCGTATTCAACAGGGCCACATACCGTGGACCCATGCATCAGCAACCAGAACCTACGAGGGCCCGTCCTTTTTCAATCCACGCGTGCAGGGGGTCCGGCATCATCCACTTCCACTGCCCGTCCACATTTCGCCCCCTAAACCCCTCCCGCATGCTCCCTTGTCAACGACCACCAAATCCTAGCCATGGGTTTCCCCAGCGGCTGCGGCAAGGGCAAGGGCAAGTTCACCCCCGTCGCATCCTCCTCGCACGCGCTTCCTCCTCTGCCGTCAGCGGCGCCTCCCCCCCCCCCCCCCTGCGACAGCGCCTGCACATTCCGGTACACCAGGCGTGCTGGCACTAGGTGTACATGCAGTCGCTGCCGTACCCGGATGTCATGCTGTCGCACGACTGATATCTGGATCTGCGGCAGATCCCGGTGCTGGTTGTGCTGCGGTCGCAGCGGGCACACGCCGAGGAGGAGCGCAGGCGGCGGGAGCTCATTACACCCTAGCAACGTCGAATGGAGGCGTACGCTCCGACTCTCCCAACTGAGGGAGGTGGTTTGCCCTTGAGCACGAGGAGCAATGCCATCTCGGCGTCCAGGAGCACCACACCAACCCTCCGTCGCCCCCCGTCAACAAGACGAAGGAGGAGGAGGCATACCAGGCAGCTGCCATGGAAACCACCATCGAGGAGGAGTGACGCAAGGTGGAGGCGGACGAAGTGGACTACACGGCGAGGCTGGCGGAGGCCCTCGCCCTATCTGCTGTCGGCGATTGCATCATCCTCCCCTCGCCAAAGGCCAGGCCGTTCTCGAAGGAGCCGTGCGTGTGGGAGTGCCGCGTGTGCGACTGGGTCAGCGCGCCCCCGTGTGGCTCGGGGCTATGCCGGCCTAGGAGGCAGCATACCTCGAGCACTGGAGGCAGCCCCACCTGGCAGGGGAGCGCGAGGAGGCAGAGTGCCTCATCTAGGAGCGCGAGGAGGAGGAGCGCCATGCTCGTTGGGCACGGGAGGAGGCGGAGCGTCGTGCCCGCGGCGAAGGAGGCCCGTCGGCGGCGCAGCCGATGCAGGACGCAACCCGTGCATGGGAGGCGTCCTTTCCCTAGGCAGGCCTACCCGGAGTTGGTGGACCTGGTCGGTGGTCCTGGCTCAGACGCCTAGGGCACCGCAGGGACGGCGCCCCCTTAATTAAGTTTTTTATGTTTTAATTAATTTAAATGTGGACTTTGGCGGGAGGTTGCCCGCCATTTTAATGTATACTTAGTACTAAGTTTGTTTTGCCTCTTTTTTTATTTATGTGGCGCGCACAAAGAAAATAGGCCGGCCAAGGGTTAGGTGCACGCTCGGCCGACCCAAACGCGCCAACCCACCTGTCAGGATATCAGGTTGGCCCACTAGTCAGGAGGTAACGGTCAAAGGGTTTGATTGGACGGTGGTGCTCCGCTTGGTCTTTTGTGAGCAGGTGGTGGAGGGGGGGGCAAAGGTGAGCAAAGTTTGTTGGCTTGGGCAAAACTGAGCAGAACTAAGGAATGAAGGGCATGAAAATAGAAATCCCTATATTTTTTTGGCACCATACGTATCGGGCATCTGCTGAGGATAGTTTTATTCTTTCCTAAAGACAATTCCGAGGCAAGGACACATTTGGTCGTTGCACAACACGGCGAGGCACACGGACGAGTGCCTGTTTTTTGTCCACCTCGATCAATTTTTGGCCCAAATTTGGGTCGGTTTGCGCTCGCGCGGACACACCCTGGACGCTCACAATGCCCTCCCCTGGCCCACCCGTCCATGACATGACGACCATTGTTCGCTTCCCCCTCTAGTGCAACACCCGGACCTCGTCGCCCTCGCCGCGGCCACCCAATTCTAGCCGCTTCACCACCGCCCCAGGCCACGCGGCTGCAACCACCGTCGACCCCACTGCTACTACCGCCCACTCTTTGCTGGTGTTGTTGCCACTACTCGCCCCCGTCAAAGGACTACAAGGCATGCCCAGGCCCGGGTCGTCGACAACACCTCTACCTCCACCAACACCGTCGGAGAACGCGGGCTTCGACATGCCTACTGCGACAAGCCGAGGGTGTGTCCTTTCACCGGGCGTGACTCGTCCACGAAATGACAATCGCCGCTCATAAGGTGTTCGGTCGTTTGCCCGGCTGAGGCTCCTCCACACTCACGAGGTGCAGATTCATCACTCTGAAGGGATAATGGTGGGTAGCTCGGGTGAGTTTTTTTTCAATAACATCATATGTTCATCGTTCGACGATGAGTCCGAGGATGAAGAATTTGTGGTCGCTACTGTGGTCGTCAATGAACACATCTAGAGCTAGCGACCAATGTTTAGGGGATCCATCCCGGTCCATACTTTGGGTTTAAATTGTAGTAGAGAAAAAAGCGATCGTTTCTTACTCTACGACAATTATTTCCAGCTCACAAGCCCACTTTTCAATGCCAAGCTTTTTTGGCGAAGCTTTTGAATGGCGAGATATGTGTTCAGCCCTATTCGGGAGGGAGTGATGGAGTATGATGATTACTTCAAATGCAAGCCCGGTGCGCTTGGAAGGTTGGCTTCTCCTATCAGATATGTATTGCAGCCGCTCTGATGCTTGCATACAAAATTTCCGGTGATCTTATGGATGAGTATGACCACATTAGTGAGTCCACTTGCCTCGAGGCATTGTACAAGTTCTAGAAAGTTGTGGTTGAACTGTTTGGCCCGAGTACTTGAGAGAACCAAATGATGCGGATACTACTCGTTTGTTAGTGATCAATCGAGAGGCGTTCCGGGGATTCTTGGAAGCATAAATTGTATACACGTGGCATGGAAGAATTGCCCCTTTTCTTGGTACGGGCAATATAAGGGACATGTTAAGGCTTGCACGACCATACTTGAAGTTATAACATCACAAGATCTCTGTATTTATCACTCTTTTTCGGCATGACAGGTTATCACAACGACATTAACGTGCTTCAGCGCTCTCTGTCGTTTGCTACGCTTTCTGATGTTAACTTTGAGGTCATGGCCACCATTACAACAAGGGATTTTACTAGATGATGGTATATATCCTCAGTGGGCAACTATTTTGAAGACAATCTCAAAGCCCATATGAGAGAAGGGGGCTAGATTTTACTAACAACAAGAGAGTGCTAGAAAACATGTGTAGCGTGCTTTTGGTGTGCTCCAATCTTACTGGGCTATTGTTCGACACATTGTTAGAACATGAAGCACTCAGAAGATGTGGAAGGTGATGATATGTTTTGTGATCATGCACAACTTGATCATAGAGAATGAGTGCAATGACAACCTCTTTGACAATGGTGAGAAAGTTGAGTGTAAGTATGGAGCGGCAACGTATGCACATTCATCCAATTTCATCAAGAAACACACGATTGGACAAATCACATTCAATTTCAGAATGATTTGGTTGAACACATGTGGGATCACATAGGAAATCGATAGATGATATGTTTTGTGATCATGCACAACTTGATCGTAGAGAACAAGCGCAATGACAACCTCTTTGACAATGGTGAGAAAGTTGAGCATGAGTATGGAGCGGCAATGTATGCACATTCATCCAATTTCATCAAGAAACGCATGATTGGACTGTGAGCTCAAACCATGCCTATGGGGCACAACACGTTGGGCAGGTAGTTTACTTGGCTTGTAAGGGCTAGGTAGTTTCCTAGTTATTTCCTAGTAGTTTCCTTAGCGTTGTAAGGAGGTTGACTATAAGTAGACTACAGTTGTGTAAGCAATTACGTAGTAGTTTCTAGGAAATGGCTTTGCATGGCCATGGTAGTAGCCACGTGATTTCTAGTGTGTGTGCGTGTGTTGTGCACATACTGGCCTATAAAAGGACCCAACTCCTTCACTTGTAATAAAGCCAGTTCAGAACCAAAATCATTCAGCTTCCACTGGTAGTACCACCGTGTCTTCTCACTAGTACGTGGGTGTGTGCATGGTAGTGTTCGTGCTAGTGATCCTCGTCCAGATATTCTGCTCTTTCTTTAGTCTGGTACTAACTAGTCTATAGTTTAGACTGACAATTGGCATCAGAGCCTCAGGTTATTCCGAAGCATATGGCCAAGGACGGCATCACCGGTGACCCCTCCCGGACCACTGAGTAGATCTCGGCTAAGGAGGCGCGTGCGGCGGACGCGCTCGCGCTGCGAGGAAGGCCGGGAGCTGAGCTGGGTGCACCACGCTCCGTGCGCGACGTGGGCATGTCCAGTACCTCCTTCCCTCTCCTCACGCAGACCAACTACCCAAGTTGGTCGCTCCTGATGAAAGTCATCATGAAGACGCATCATATGTGGAAAGCCGTGGAAACTGCCGATGTCGAGTACGAGGAGGACCGGCTGGCGATGGAGGCGATCTTGCGCTCCGTTCCACCGGAGATGGAGCTCACCCTTGGCACCAAGAAGATGGCCAAGGAAGCATGCGACACCATCAAGACTCTGCGCATTGGCGTAGAGCGCGTACGGTAGTCGAAGGCCCAGACCTTGCGCCTCCAGTACGAGGAGATCCAGTTCAATGCCGGTGAACAAGTCGACAACTTTGCCTTGCGGGTGCAAGGTCTCGTCAACGAGCTCGCAACGCTCGGGGATTACATCGATAACAAGATGGTGATCCTCAAGTTCCTCCACGTCGTCCCCAGGCAGTACAAGCAACTGGCCTGGTCCATCGAGAGCTTGGGGGATCTTTCCACCATGACGATTGAGGAGCTGGTAGGGCGGCTCAAGGTCGTCGAGGAGCGCGGCGACGAAGCCGACAACCGTGCCGGTGGCGAACTACTGCTCACCAGGGAGAAGTGGGATGCGTGCCATCAGCAGTGGCGCCGCGATGACTCTTCCGGCAGTGGGGGAGGCGCCCCCACGGGAAGCAGATCTCACGGCATAGGCGGAGGCCGTGCCCAGAGAGGCGGCGGCAACCGTGGTCGAAAGCCAGGCCAGGGCGAAGCTGGGCGAGGCTCTCGCAGCGGTGGCAAGTGCCACTACTGCAACAGACCGGGTCACTGGGTCCGGGACTGCCTCACGGGGATGGCCGAAGAGGCAGCCGCGACACAGGCAAACCTCATGCAAGCATACGTGGACGGTGGTCCGGCAATGATGCTGGCAAGGGTCGAGCCCGTGCAGGAGAACGTGGTGTCTCCCGCGACCATGGCCCCGACAACCACCCGCTCCGTGCGAGAGGCACAGAGCCCGTCCATAGGAACCATCCCTTCAGTGATAGGTCATACCTCAACAACGACGTTCTCGGGGCCTGTCGACTAGGAGGCGATGAAGGCTCGGGTGTGGGGGAGCCACACCCCGACAACGGCGTCCCCGACAACCTCGGGACCCGACAAGCCCGCGCAAGATGGTGTGGCAATGGTGCATACAGCAGACCATGCTCCGGCCATGATGATGGCGGTCATCGAGTCCGTGCAGGAGCGCACGATGACTCAGGTCACCCACACCCCAGTGACGAGTTGTTCGGGGTCTACTACGTTGGCGGGTGATGGCTCCCCGACAACGTCATGTGCGTGCGGCTTCATATTCCTCAATGAGGAGAGAGCCGTGACCACACCCATACTTGCAGGCGGCAAGCAGAGTAAGGGTTGGTTCCTCGACACCGGCGCCACGAACCACATGACTGGTTTGGTCGATGCGTTCGCGGAGCTGGACCGCTCAATCATCGGGAAGGTGCGGTTCGTGGATGTGTCGGGACCCCGATCCTAAGCCATAAGAATCTAGCATGTAACACTTCACATTACTTTGCGGACTCATGCACGGTTATCTCCACGGCTGCCACCTTACCTGGGTCGGGACCGTTTGCGCCTTTTGGCTCACGAATGTGAATATGTCGCTAGCATTCAAATGTCCAAGAACCCGGGTCGACATGACTAGTCATAGAACCCAAGTGGCACATCCGTACAGGGACAGGCATACGTAACCCAACAATGCAGGTGTCAGTCTCAGCGTGTGTAGACGAGTCATGGCAAGCTACAGGGACTCCATTACGCAGTGGGACATAAATGTCATCAACCGTGCGTAGACGAGTCATAGCAGGCTACATGGACTCCATTACACTGCGAGACATTTCCCCGAAGGGACAGACACAGCAGCAAAGAAGGATACACGCCGGTCAATCAATGTGTCCGGAGCAGTAGCAAGCTACCAAGGCTCAGTGGAAGCACAAAGAGGCATTTCCCCGTAAAGAGTACTACTAGAGGCACACAACTAGGTGTCGAATCCCATACATACCGTTACACGTCACACGTACGCACGACATGTCCGATATGCATAGATACAACTATGGCATCACAACATAACCATACAACAACACAACATTTATTTAGAAGGCTCAGAAGAGCCTTACATAATATGATGTTACAAGTAGAGAGTCACATGACCCATCATTCAGAGCATACAATCAACAAGCGGAAGATACAAGTCTGGGTACAGACATCTATTAAAAGAGGCTAGAAGAGCCTGAAAAGCTACAACGACCCTACCAAAGGAGCCAGACCTCTGTCTGGGATTCCCAAGCTAACCCGGTCAACGTCGAACTTCACGTCATAAGAATCACTAATGAGACTGACGTCTCCTCTGCAAAAACATAAATTAAGCAACCGTGAGTACAAAGGTACTCAGCAAGACTTACATCAGAACTAACAACATATGCATCATTATCAACAAAGGGGGTGGTGGAGTTTATTGCAGCAAGCCAGCTTTACTCTTGGCTAACCTGTTCTATGACTACAAATAGTATCTTTGAGGTGGGATAGCGCACACGAGTCCACATATTCACCCAAACAATACACCACTATGGATCCACTCCCATCTCCCTACGAGAAGGCCATCCATAGCACTCACACTTATCTTGCGTATTTTAGAGTATCCATTTCACTTGTCTATGAACCACTAATCCAAGTAGTCCATATCCGAGGACGTGGCTATTCGAACAGATTCATTTACCCTGCAGGGGTATACTTCTTCACACACGCTCCCGCCACTTACCGCCCTGTGCACGTAAAAAGGCACCTCGGCAACCTTCAAGAGGAAGCCCAACGAGGGAGTCGGCCACGACCGTTAACCACACAAGACTGTAGTCCAGGTTTATCACCTATTTGAGCCTGAACCCGCAACGGAAGTCCGGCTGAAGTTTCCATCACGGCCCCAAACGATGTGTGCAGTGTTCCCAAGCCCACCTCGACGGACGGTACTACGCTTGGTACACCGGGCCACGGTGCATCTACCTCACCATAGCCTACCCCTCCGGTCAGCGCTATGCACGGCCGCCAGCACATCCTACAAACACCAGAAACTAGTTGCAACTCCTGGACAGAGACCAAGGCGATTAATAAGCCGAGAGAGTCAATTAAGGATCCCAATGTGCGGTAGTATCTTGTCTTGGATAACATACACAGAACTCAGTTCTTAAGGATGGTCCCAATGAGACAACCTACCATGTACTCCTACATGGCCTCTCATCGCTACCTTTACCAAATCGGATTCACACACTTAGCTCTCACACAGTAGGACATGAACACATCCATTCCGATTCATCGCCCAGATGGATCAGACCCGACACGACTCTAAGCATAGCAGGCACAGTAAGCAAGCATGGATGAGTAAGCACAACAAGGCTCAAGCAGTTGCTACTCATGCTAAGTTGTTTCAACTATTTACTGTGACAAGGACAGGTCATGCAAAGGAATGGGTTCAACTACCGAGAACATGTAACAGTTGAATCGTTGTTGTCCTAATGCAGTAAAAGAGAGCAGGAGCAAGAGGGTAGGATATTATCGGGATGCTCAAGGAGGGGTTGCTTGCCTGACACTTATGAAGATATTGCGACTCTTCATCGATGACAACGATCACATCGTCGGAACAACGTCTACCGAGAGGGAACAACATCGGCAAATAGAGAAATGAACACATTCAATGTGATGCAACAAATATGATGTATGCTATGGCATGTTAAGGTACTGAATTCACCTAGTTCAATATTTGATCATATTAATTGAAGTGGAATTCAAATAGGCATCAAATTCCAACTCCAAACTATTTATCAAATTTGTCCTAATCATGAAATTTCCTAGTTGGTGATGTTAACTTGCTCAAACATTCATGACCATGGCATAAACAGATTCCTTGCATTTTTCTGATCATTTTTCATATATAAATTATTTTCATCTGAGTTACAGATTATTTTCTATGATTTTTAGAAGTTTTGAACATTTCTGAAATTAATAAATCATTTCTTATTTATTTTAATTCGAGAAAAGCATTATTGCGTCAGCCTGAGGTCACTGTGATGTCAGCAGGTCAATAGGGCCCTCCAGAGTCAAACCTGACGTAGGACCCACCTGTCATACACTCAGGGGGCTAGTCCTGTTTTATTTAATTAAACAGGGGTTAATTAGGGTGCCTGGGCCCACCTGTCATTGTCTCTAGTGGGTGGTTAGCGCTTAACCTAATTCGGGCACGTCAGCCGGCCGGTGATTTGCCGGCGACGACCACAACAGACGGCGGAGGCACGTCGGAATGGCTGCTCCGGCGCCCATTCAACGCGCGGAGGCCACCTAGAGGGAGCTCTCGCTCGTTCGCATCTAACGGACCCAGCTAGAGGCTGCGGGGTGGCCGGAGATGACGGCCACGACAAGCTTGGCGGCGACCGGCGTTCGGCCATGCACGGGTGGGGGCTGTGGTGCACTAGAGGGGAAGGTTAGGGGCGCTTCGGACTCCTAGGCGTGCGCTGAGCACGACTGCAGGCTCTGCTGCGGTGGATGAAGGCTCTGGCGACGGCAGCATCAAGCACGACGGCGGCGTGCTCACGGCTAGGGCGGGGAGGCCAGCTAGAGGACGGGAAGGACCACGGAAAAGGGGGGGCACAACAGTGGCTCGCCGCAGTGCTAGCAGTGGCAACGGCGAGCTCGGGGCGGTCCGGTAGCTCGCGAATTCGGCGGCGGAAATCCGGCGACCGAAGGTTGAAGAAGGGGTTGACGCCGGCGATGCAGTGCGTGCGGGCTCGATTCCTTCGGCACGGAGGAGTAGCGCGAGGTGGCGGCGACTGCGGACACACTGGCAGGGCTAGGGTGGCCGGTAGTTGCTGTGGTGGCGAACGGCGGCGACCGTGGTATCGGGTCCAAGGGAGAGAGCATCAGAGGGGAGGGAGAGAGCAGCAGAGAGAGGGAATGAGCTCGAGGGGCTCCTGGCGGTCGTCTAGAGCGGATAGGGATGCAGGGGAGGTCGCCGGCGCGAAGCGGGAGCTGGCGCGTCCGGCATCGTGTGCTGTCTCGCCTCTGCCTACTGGCAGAGGTTGAAGACGATTGGCACACGGGCCAGTTGGGCCGGCTGGGCTGCCAGGTATGGTTCCAGGTAAGTTTCTTTAACTTTTGTTTCTGTTTTCTATTAGATGCCCTCTGTTTTATTTAGGTTGGGCAAAATTCCTTAGCACAAAAATCATGAAATTATTTCTGGGATATAGTTGAAATATTTCCAAGCTCCACAAAAAGTTTTCAGAAATTTTGAAGAAACTAAAATGTTCATAGTGCTTTTATTTGTCATTTGCAGCAACTTTGTTGGATTGTTTAAAATGCCCAAATTGTTGTGAAAATAAGATGCGCCATTGATATGTTGTTTCCAACATTTATCAGACATGGTGGACATTTTGAAGGCCATTTCGGATTTATTGAAAATCACAAGTATTGGAATTTTGGTTTAACCAAATGAAGTGCTAGGGTTTGTTAATCCCTATTTCAAGTTCATTAGAATTTAAACATGATGCCATGATGGTTAATGCAATGACAAGCAATAGCTAGCTAGGGCTGTGACAGGATGGATCCACGGTGGACATCCACGGGCGTGGGATGATGACCCACAAGTATAGGGGATCAATCGTAGTCCTTTCGATAAGTAAGAGTGTCGAACCCAACGAGGAGCGGAAGGAAATGAAAAGCGGTTTTCAACAAGGTATTCTCTGCAAGTGCTGTAAGTAACAATAGTAGATAATTTTGTAGCAACATAAGTCATAACAAGTAATGAGTGACAATAGTAACAAAAGTGCAGCAAGGTAGCCCAATACTTTTTATAGCAAAGGACAGGCCTAAAAGTACTCTTATATTAAGCAAGCGCTCCCGAGGACACATGGGAATTTCTGTCTAGTCATGTTCATCATGTTGAGTTGATTCGCGTTTACTACTTTGATAATTCGATATGTAGGTGGACCGGTGCTAAGGTGTTGTTCTTACTTGAACGAACAACCTACTTATGATTACTCCCTCTCGCAAGCATCCACAACTACGAAAGAAGAATTAAGATAAATCTAACCATAGCATGAAACATGTGGATCCAAATCAGCCCCTTATGAAGCAACGCATAAACTGGGGTTTAAGCTTCTGTCACTCTAGCCACCCATCATCTACTTGTTACTCCACAATGACTTCCCTTAGGCCCATAACATGGTGAAGTGTCATGTAGTTGAAGTTCACATGACACCACTAAGAGAAGTAACAACATACATATCATCAAAATATCGAACGAATACCAACTTCACATGATTACTTATAGCAAGACTTCTTCCATGTCCTCAGGAACAATAGTAACTACTCACACCTCATCAACATGTTCAAGATCAGAGGTATAATAATAATGATTAAGAAACTGAACATAATATCCTACACCAAGTAATCCAACAAGCATCAACTACAAGATGTAATCAACACAACTTGTAACTCACATGTACCAATCTGAGGTTTTGAGACAAAGATTGAATACAAGAAACGAACTAGGGTTGGAGATGAGATGGTGATCGTTAAGATGTTGATGAGGATTGGTCCTCCTGCGAAGGAGGAAGTGTTGGTGATGACGATGGCTTCGATCTCCCCCTCCCGGAGAGGAATTTCCCGGCAGAATCTGACTGTCGGAGTGCAAAAGGGCCTCTGCCTAGGTTTCCGCCTCGAGACGGCGGCGCTTCGTCCCGAAAGGTTGCTTATGACTTTTTCTAGGGTAAAACACACCATACAGGAGAAGATGGACGTCGGGAGGCCAGTAGGGGCCCCACAAGCCATCAAGGCGCGGCCTGGGGGCGCCCTATTGGCTTGTGGCCAGCAGGTGGCCCCCCTTTGGTATATTTTTGGCCCAGAAATTCTTAAATATTCCATAAAAATTCTCCGTGAAGTTTCAGGTCATTTGGATTCTGGTGATTTTTCTGCCTTTTCCTCGGTTTTCAGTCCAGAATTCCAGTTTCCAGATATTTCCCTCTTTGTGATGTACCTTGCATATTCAGAGAGAAAGAGCATAAGAATTGTATGATAATAAGGAATAATGGACAAGAATAACATAAATATCAATAAGAAATCATGATACAGAATGAACATATCAACTCCCCAAGCTTAGACCTCGCTTGTCCTCAAGCGAAAGCCGAGCTCGAGAATAATGACCACATGATTTGAGAGAGAGAGGAGTCGATAAAAACAGAATACGGACATGAAAGCATCATGAACTTTAACATAGCAGCAAATTTTTCATCATATAGTTTCTCATGAACAAGTAACAATCTAATCACAAATGAAGTGGTGTGAAGCCTAAAATTCATTGGAAACCGACAAACAATGACATTAGCCATTGAAATAATCATAATTGTCATAGTCAAGAGAAGAGTCTATATAAGAGCTTTCGTTTCTAGCAAGTTCACATACTCAACTATCATGTTTCTATCATGATTGTTGACACTCATTGAATATTTTTTGAGCTATGTTTCCGTCCGACAAAGTAAGATGGAAGCGTTAGTATCGCCATCCAACTCATTTACCTCAAGGATAATGTCAACAATAATGAGTTATGATCACCTACATTCAAATGGATATATTTGTTTGGATCTTTCCTCAACACATAATGCTTACCGACTAGAGATTTGTTAGGTAGAAATAAGGGAGAATACTGTTGATTCTTGCACGAAAATAAACTTTTGTAAACATGTAAAAGATAGGCCCTTCGCAAAGGGAAGCAGAGGTTGTAATGCGCTTTTATTTTTTAAGATGCACAATCTCTTAATGCAAAGGAACATCACTTTGTATTGCCCCTTGTGATAGTGAACTTTATTGTGCACTATGTCGCTTTTATTTCTTCGCTATCACAAGATCGTACAAAGCTTATTTTCCCTTACAATAAAGGATCATACATATTTATAGGCATTTTTTATTGCTTTATGCACCGATGACAACTTACTTGAAGGATCTTGTTCAATCCATAGGTATGTATGGTGGACTCTCGTGGCAAGAAACTGGGTTTAAAGGGTTATGGATGCACAAGTAGTATTTCTACTTAGTGCGGAAAAGTTTTGGCTAGCAAAAGATCTAAGGCAAGCATAACAAGTTGAGGGATCCAAAACAATATAACTTCTATGTAAATGTAAACAATCATGATCATTATGTTGTCTTCCATGTCCAGCATCGACACTCGATCATTATACAATATTTGATGGGGGGTCACAATCATAAAAGGTGTCCAAGATAGTATATTTATATGTAAATATCCTCTTCTCTATCATACTTTTGCATAGATTATATCAATTAGTAATGCTATGTTTGTTGGTTTTCAACACCTTTTATTACTTATACCTATTTTCTATGTGAAGTCATTACCCCTCATGAGATGAGCATATGATCTTTCCTATTCTTTTTATTGCCATGCTATGATGATTGGTGCAAGAGAGTAAAGCACACGGGCTCAACAACTCTCATACTCGGTTGCAAGGATAGGTAGATCTCGAAGCAAAATCCTAAGCAAAGCAAATCTGAAACTTTATTTCTCTAAATCACGAAAAACTAAAGATCGAACTAAAATAGGTAATGGTCGTAAAAGTGATGGTGATACAATACCGGGGCACCTCCCCCAAGCTTGGAACAAGCCAAAGGGTGATGCACATACCTATGTACTCAAGCGTCCTCCTTGGGTGATGGTGGTGGTGATGAAGTAGTGATGCCTTCCGTCTTCCAAGGCATAGGCTCCCCATCATAGAAACGAGATCTTGTATCGGGAATCCTGAAATCGGCAGCGAGGCTCATCCTTTTAAACCTGGATTCATACTCACAGTTTTGGCTTTGAAGTTCATAGATTTCATCTTGGAGGTGCTCGATCCGCTCTTGAAGCTTGAAAAGAACTTCTCCCACTTTCCTTGTGTCCATCTTGTTCTCTCAGATGAAATCCGTGATCATAGAGTGGTTAGCACTCAAACCATGCTCAACCATCCCTTGGCACTTGAAAATCTCCTGCTCCACAGCTGCAAGCCTGGCCTTCTCACTTCCCTCCTTCATGGGGCCTTGAACATCCCGGATATGGAGCACCCCCTCACGCATCTCAATGGCTTGAGGGTGCTTCATCACCTCTGGCAGGTAGGGATTGATGACCTTCTCCAAGAACTTGTCCTTGGGAGAGCTTGGTGAAGTCATGACGATCTAGATCTATCAGAAAAATAGCTCGAAACAAGAACAGAGGAGAAACTCGCGATGCGATGGTCAAAACATACGGGAGTATATATAATGATTTTTTCTAGGTCAGAATACGTGCTCGAGAAGAAATCGGAGTCCGGGAGGCACACGAGGGCTCCACAAGCCATCAGGGTGCGCCCTATATGCTTGTGCCTCCCTCGTGGGTCCCCCTGGCTCCTTTTTATTTTCGGAATTTTTCTAAAATAACAAAACCAACATAAACTATTTTTTGGAATTTTTGGAGTCGGTTTACTTACCGTAACACATATCTACACCTTTTTCAGGTTTCCGGAGTGTTCCGGAAGGCCTCCCTTATGTGTGCTTCCGGTGTTATAACTTGGATGACATTAGTCTACTCATTAATGGGTGTACCTGAAATATAATGCTTGATTCTTTGCCCATTCACCAATCTCGGGTTTTTGCCTTCAAAATTATTAATTTTTATAGCACCGGAGCGATACACCTCCTCGACAACATATGGACCTTCCCATTTGGATAGGAGTTTTCCTGCAAAAAATCTGAAAAGAGAATTGTACAAAAGCACTAGGTCTCCTACTTTGAATTCCCGTTTTCGAATTCTTTGGTCATGCCATCTTTTAACCTTTTCTTTAAACAATTTAGCACTTTCACAGGCTTGTGTCCTTCATTCGTCTAGTGAGCTAATATCAACTAACCTCTTTTCTCCGGCATGTTTAAAATCGTAATTAAGTTCTTTAATTACCCAATAAGCCTTATGTTCTAACTCAAGAGGTAAATGACAAGCTTTTCCATATACCATTTTATATGGGGACGTCCCCATGGGGTTCTTATAAGCAGTTCTATAAGCCCATAAAGCAAAATCTAGTTTCTTAGACCAATGCTTCCTGGATCTATTGACAGTCTTTTGCAAAATTAATTTTATTTCTCGATTGCTCAATTCAACTTGGCCACTAGACTGAGGGTTAGAAGGTGATGCAATTCTATGGTTAACATCATATTCATCTAGAAGTTTACGAAAAGGACCATGAATAAAATGTGAACCACCATCAGTCATTAAATATCTAGGGACTCCAAACCTCAGAAAAATAATGTCCTTAAGCATTTTAATAGAAGTGTTATGATCAGCACTACTAGTTGGAATAGCCTCTACCCACTTAGTAACGTAATCAACAGCGACTAAAATATGAGTATACCCATTTGAGGAAGGAAAAGGTCCCTTGAAGTCAAAACCCCAAACATCAAATGGTTCAATGGCAAGTGAATAGTTCATAGGCATTTCCTGACGTTTACCAATGTTACCAACTCTTTGGCATTCATTACATGAAAGGACATACTTACGAGCATCTTTAAAAAGGGTAGGCCAATAGAAACCGGATTGTAATACCTTGTGTGCAGTTCTATCACCGGTGTGGTGTCCTCCATAGGCCTCGGAATGACACTTCCTTAAAATATATTCCTGTTCATGCTCACGTGTACAACGTCTAATAACACCGTCTACTCCCTCTTTATAAAGATGTGCGTCATCCCAAAAGTAATGTCGTAAATCATAAAAGAATTTTTTTGTTCATAGGTGAAGCTAGGTGGAATATATTTAGCAACAATATAATTAGCATAATCAGCATACCAAGGAGTGCTACGTGAAGTATTTATAGCAGCAAGTTGCTCATCAGGAAAATTATCGTCAATAGGCAGTGGGTCATCAAGAACATTTTCCATCCTAGACAAGTTATCTGCTACAGGGTTTTCAGCTCCCTTTCTATCAACGATATGCAAATCAAACTCTTGAAGTAAAAGTACCCACCTAATAAGTCTCGGTTTAGCATCTTTCTTTTCCATAAGGTATTTAATAGCAGTATGATCAGTGTGAATAGTTACTTTGGAATCAACAATATAAGGTCTAAACTTATCACATGTAAAGACAACTGCTAAAAATTCCTTCTCAGTAGTGGCATAATTTCTTTGAGCGGCATCTAGAGTTTTACTAGCATAACGAATATCATTCAATTTCTTGTCTACTCTTTGCCCTAGGACAGCACCAACAGCATAATCACTAGCATCACACATAATTTCAAATGGTAAGTTCCAATCAGGTGGTTGAACAATGGGTGTAGAAATCAAAGCTTTCTTAAGTATTTCAAAAGCTTCTACACAATCATCATCAAAAACAAAGGGAATATCTTTTTGAAGAAGATTAGTTAACGACCTAGAAATCTTTGAAAAATCTTTGATGAAACGCCTATAGAAACCAGCATGACCAAGGAAACTTCTTATACCTTTGATATCTTTTGGGCATGGCATTTTTTCAATTGCATCAACTTTAGCTTTGTCAACTTCAATTCCTTGTTCAGAAATTTTATGCCCAAGAATTATGCCTTCATTCACCATAAAATGACACTTTTCCCAATTCAAGACAAGATTAGTTTCTTCACATCTCTGCAAAACTCGATCAAGGTTGCTCAAGCAATCATCAAAAGAAGTCCCGTAAACGGAAAAATCATCCAAGAATACATCAACAAACTTTTCACAAAAATCAGAGAATATAGCAGTCATACATCTTTGAAAGGTAGCAGGTGCATTGCATAAACCAAAAGGCATACGCCTATAAACATAAGTTCCAAAAGGGCAAGTAAAGGTAGTTTTCTCTTGATCCTCTTTTGACACAGGTATTTGAGAAAAGCCAGAATATCCATCAAGAAAACAAAAGTGTGTGTGCTTAGATAATCTTTCTAGCATTTGATCGATAAAAGGCAAAGGGTAGTGATCTTTCCTAGTAGCTTTATTTAATTTCTTGAAATCAATCACCATCCTATAACGAGTTACTATTCTTTGTGGAATAAGCTCATTTTTATCATTAGGTACAACAGTTATACCGCCTTTATTAGGGACACAATGAACAGGACTTACCATCTACTATCAGCAATAGGATAAATTATACCTGCTTCCAGAAGTTTTAATATTTCGATTCTTACCACCTCCTTCATCTTAAGATTGAGACGACATTGGTGGTCAACGACTGGTTTAGCGTCCGGTTCCATATTAATCTTGTGTTGACATAGCGTAGGGCCTATGCCCTTAAGATCATCGAGAGTATATCCAATAGCAGCCCTGTGCTTCTTTAGAGTTCTAAGTAATCTTCTTTCTTCATGCTCTGAAAGGTTAGCACTGATAATAACAAGATATATCTTCTTTTCATCAAGGTAAGCATATTTCAAAGTATCGGGTAAAGTCTTTAGCTCAAACACGGGATATCCCTTGGGTGGAGGAGGATCCCCTAAAATATCAACTGTTTGTTTAAGAAATATGTCATCTATTTCATTTCTTTCATTCATATGCATATCATTTTCATGGTCTAGTAAATATTGTTCTAATGGATCGGTAGGAGGTACGACAATAGAAGCAAGACCAATTATTTCATCCTTACTAGGTAATTCTTTCTCATGTGGTTGTCTACCAAACTTAGAGAAATTAAATTCATGAGTCACATCACCAAAGCTTACTTTGACCTTCTCAGTAACACAATTAATTTCAGCATTAACAATGTTCAAGAAAGGTCTACCAAATATAATGGGACAAAAGTTATCTTGTTTTGAACCAAGTACTAAGAAGTCAGTTGGGTACTTAATTTTTCCACACAAGACTTCAACATCTCTAACAATCCCAAGTGGTGTCATGGTGTCTCTGTTTGCAAGTTTAATAGTGACATCAATGTCTTCAAGCTCAGAGGGTGCTATGTCGTTCATAATTTCTTGATATAAGGTAAAAGGTATAGCACTAACACTAGCACCAATGTCACACAAGCCATGATAACAATGGTCTCCAATTTTAACTGAAACCACATGCATGCCAACAATTGGTTTACTTTATCTAGCTCATCCTGCGTGTTTCTAGCAGGTTTAGCAATTCTAGCAGCTTCACCACAAAAGTAAATAACCTGACCCTCAATATTATCAACTAGAAGATCTTTAACCATAGCAACATTAGGCTCAATGTTTATTTGTTCAGAAGGTGTAGGCGTTCTAACGTAACTTTTATTAACCATAGTTGTAGCCTTAGCATGTTCCTTAACTCTAACATGAAAAGGAGGTTTCTCAATGTAAGCAGTGGGAACAATAAGATCAACATGGTTAATAATTATTTATTCCTTCTTAATTTTAATGTGTTCCTCTAATAGTTTTTCAATGGGTGGATGACCACTTCTCCTTAGGGAGATCAACATGAGTAGCAAATGATTCACAGAAGAACCTACTATCTCAGAGTCAAGGCCATATTTATTACTAAACTTATAGAAAGCATTGGTTTCCATAAAAGATTTAACACAATCAAACCTAAGCTTTATACCAGACTCTTTACCTTTGTCGAGTTCCCAATCTTCAGAGTTGTGTTTAATTCTTTCCAGAAGATCCCATTTGAATTCAATAGTCCTATTCATAAAGGAACCAGTAGAAGAAGAATCGAGTAGTACTTGATCATCATGAGAAAGCCGAGCATAAAAAATTTGTATAATAATTTTTCTTGAGAACTCATGGTTGGGGAAGGTGTGCATCATAGATTCAAGCCTCCCCCAAGCTTGAGCGATACTTTCTCCTTCACGAGGCCAACAATTATAAATAAAGTTTCGATCATGATGGACTAGATGCATAGGATAAAACTTCTGATGAAATTCCAGCTTCAAGCAATTCCAGTCCCATGATCCAATATCGTCCAATAGCCTGTACCACATTAATGCCTTTCCCTCCAAAGATAAAGGGAAAACTTTCTTCTTAACTTTGTCTCCATACAACCCTGCAAGCTGAAATAATCCACAAAATTCATCGACAAATATCAAATGATAATCAGGATGAGTCATTCCATCATATGGATTAGATAATAGTTTTTCAAGCATACCCGAACGAATCTCATAATAAATATTCTCAGTAGGTTCAGTAGGTTGAGGAACAATTTCCTCATCTTCAGTTCGAGGCGAAGATGCCCCGAACAAGCCACTCAAAGGGTGACCGTTCATAGCGACAAGCAACAATAAATTTCAGCATGTATAGAAAATGTTTCCTTACCAATTCCACTTACCAAAGGCGCTTCACTCCCCGGCAACGGCGCCAGAAAACAGTCTTGATGACCCACAAGTATAGGGGATCAATCGTAGTGATTTTGATAAGTAAGAGTGTTGAACCCAACGAGGAGCAGAAGGAATGACAAGCGGTTTTCAGCAAGGTATTCTCCGCAAGTGTTGTAAGTAACAATAGTAGATAGTTTTGTAGCAAGATAAGTCGTAACAAGTAACGAGTGATAATAGTAACAAAGGTGCAGCAAGGTAGCCCAATCCTTTTTATAGCAAAGGATAGGCCTGAAAGTACTCTTATATTAAGCAAGCGCTCCCGAGGACACATGGGAATTTCTGTCTAGTCATGTTCATCATGTTGAGTTGATTCGCGTTTGCTACTTTGATAATTTGATATGTGGGTGGACCGGTGCTAAGGTGTTGTTCTTACTTGAACTAACAACATACTTATGATTACGCCCACTCGCAAGCATCCACAACTACGAAAGAAGAATTAAGATAAATCTAACCATAGTATGAAACATGCGGATCCAAATCAGCCCCTTATGAAGCAACGCATAAACTGGGATTTAAGCTTCTGTCACTCTAGCAACCCATCATCTACTTGTTACTCCAAAATGACTTCCCTTAGGCCCATAACATGGTGAAGTGTCATGTAGTCGACGTTCCATGACACCACTAAGAGAAGTAACAACATACATATCATCAAAATATCGAACGAATACCAACTTCACATGATTACTTATAACAAGACTTCTCACATGTCCTCAGGAACAATAGTAGCTACTCACACCTCATCAACATGTTCAAGATCAGAGGTATAATAATAATGATTAAGGATCTGAAGATAATATCTTCCACCAAGTAGTCCAACAAGCATCAACTACAAGATGTAATCAACACAACTATTAACCCACAGGTACCAATCTGAGGTTTTGAGACAAAGATTGAATACAAGAGATGAACTAGGGTTGGAGATGAGATGGTGTTATGAAGATGTTGATGAGGATTGGTCCTCCCACGAAGGAGGAAGCGTTGGTGATGACGATGGCTTCGATCTCCCCCTCCCGAAGAGGAATTTCCCCGGCAGAATCTCATTGCCGGAGTGCAAAAGGGCCTCTGCCCAGGTTTCCGCCTCGAGACAGCGGTGCTTCATCCCAAAAGGTTGCCTATGATATTTTCTAGGGTAAAACACACCATATAGGAGAAGAGGGACATCGGGAGGCCAGCAGGGGCCCCACAAGCCATCAGGGCGCGGCCTGGGGGCCGCGCCCTATTGGCTTGTGCCCAACAGGTGGGCCCCCTCTGGTATATTTTTGGCCCAAAAATTCTTAAATATTCCATAAAAATTCTCCATGAAGTTTCAGGTCATTTGGAGTCTGGTGATTTTTCTGCCTTTTCCTCGGTTTTCAGTCCAAAATTCCAGTCTCCAGATTTTCCCTCTTTGTGATATACCTTGCATATTCAGAGAGAAAGAGCACAAGAATTGTATGATAATAGGGAATGATGGACAAGAATAACATAAATATCAATAAGAAATCATGATGCGAAATGGACGTATCATGGGACCGTCGTCTTCGCCAACAAGGGGGTGATTACAGGGCGTTCACGAACGTCTACATCATCCCGGCGCTCAAGAGCAGCGTCATGAGTGTCGAACAGCTCGACGAGGGCTGGTTCGACATTAGCATTCGCCACGGTGTGCTCACCGTGCGCGACCAGCAAAAGAGGCTACTCATCGAGGTAACCCGCTCGCCAAACTACCACTATAAGCTCTTCTTTCGACCCGTGCATCCTGTGTGCCTTGCCATGGGACATGTCTCTAACGCGTGGCGTTGGCATGCCCGCCTGGGACACCAGCACTACGACGGGTTGCGGAAGATGGCACGAGGCAACCTCGTTCGTGGGCTACCTCACATTGAGCACGCAGACGAGCTGCGTGATGCGTGTCTTGCCGGGAAGCAGCGGCGCCCGCCCGTTCCCGAGAAGGCACACTATCGGGCATAGAAACCCCTGGAGCTGGTTCATGGGGACCTCTACGGCCCAATCACCCCGACAACTTCAGGAGGGTGTCGCTACATCCTACTTCTTGTCGATGACTACATCAAGTTCATGTGGGCGCTGTCGGTGTCAAAACCGGCAGATTTCAGGTAGGGGGTCCCGAGCTGTGAATCTTGGATCAATGGGGAACAGGAAACAGAGAGACAATATTTACCTAGGTTCGGGCTCTCTTGAAGAGGTAAAACCCTACGTCCTGCTTGATTGTATTGATGTGTGTATGACGATTACAGAGTCAATCTACCACGAGATCAAAGGAACTAAACCCTAGATGAGTCGGAATAATGGTTATGTTGATGTTATAATTATCTATCGACTAGCCTGGCCTCCGTTTATATAATGCACCGGAGGCCTAGGATAACAAGAGTCCTAGTCAACTACGTCAGTGGAGAGGAGTCCTTGTCTTGATCACCAAGTCTTGTGGAATCTTCCTCGTATATGTCATGGGCTGCCCGAAGTGGCCCATTAGTGAATCGCCCTGGGGGTTCTCGGCCCGACCCACTGGTCGGGAGACGACATGATGAATACCCCCTACTCCAGGACACCATCAGTAGCCCCCTGAACCAGTCTTCAAGTTGGGGACGCTCCTCGGTTCTTCCGAACAACTCTTTGTCTTCGGTCGTCCGTCTTGAAAATTGATTCAACAAATCTTCCCATGTCCGATCTTGAGGATCGCCGAAGTGCATCCGAAGAGTTCACACATCGGGCATCCTAGGAGCCCCTTTAGTTTCTCGACCTTTATCAATGCCTTGTAATTTTTACGCCACACCTCGGGTTCGGAGTTTTTCCCGAGCGGCGGTGTCCTCCTGTAGCCGATCTCCAACACCGGACAGCATCCGAGGTATCTTTTTTTGCATCCGAGCTCCAACGTCGGACTGCGTCCGAGCTCCAACGCCAGACTGCATCCGAGCTCCAACGTCGGATTGCATCCGAGGTGTCTTTTTGCAGCCAAGCTCCAACGCTCGTCGGCATCCGAGGTGTCTTAGATTACCTCGGTCTTTGAAAAAGTTGAAGGAATTCTACCGAGCTTAATGCCGGAAATGCCCTCTATGCAGCCAGCCAATTGCGTCCGAGCTTTATGCCGGACTACTTCCGAGGTGGTGCACCACCTCGGCCGTGGACTTAGTTTTGTGGACTTTTTCGATCGGTGCAATTTATTTTCTGCCGAGATGTATAACCAGTAGCCCACGAGACTTGGGTTAGGGAACATGGCCGACCCTAGGATCGTATCTCCTAGTTCACCCGTTGAGTGTGTTTTGACAACGCCGAGGTGCAGCTCGGCAGGAAAGATGCCGAACTGTGGGTCAGAAAAGATTTCCCTAGCAGAACCACCATGTAGAACACCTCGAACAAGAGGATGTCCTGCCTCCTCAAAGAAAAACATAAAAATAGGTTATAGGTGCCATGAGCTCGGAAAACCAAAAAACTTTAGCAGAAACTTTGCGTCCGAACTAAATCAAGTTTTTTGGTGCCAATCCGAAAATTGGTATTAAAATTAGTTTGTGCTTCCATCGTGCTTTAACATGGCACATCCGATCTCAAGACTTCAAGCGGATCAGCCTTCAGCTTCAACCTCCATATCCAAAAGGCGGAATGTTTCTCCGAAGCCTATTTAGCAAACTAAACTCGAGCGGCTTTAGAAAGAAACCAGGCTATCCGGCTATTAACCACACACTCAAGTCGAGAAAGGAGTGGTAGAAAAAGACTTTGCAACGACCAAGAAGAAAATATTTATTATAAAACGGCTCATATAAATTTAAAAGCCCCGAGTTAACACGGGAAAAGGAAGTGTTTTTAACAAAAGAGGCTTTTAACAAGCTAAGTTTTTAACAAATAACTTTTTTTGTTTAACACAAATATAATGCTTGGTTGAACCGCACAGAAATTAAAAATTGAAAAAAGGTGAGCATGAAAGCGACTTAGCTGGTTAACATGCTCGGTGTTGATGATGTGGCCAGAGCTTGTAGCAAGTCGAGATCCCGGCCCCCAGGCCAGTCCCGAGGTGCCCGAGTGACGTGGCTTGAGACTGCGTTGGTATTTCCCCAAAGAGGAAGGGATGCTGCAGCACAGCGACGGTAAGTATTTCCCTCAGTTATGAAACCAAGGTATCGAACCAGTAGGAGGATCACCAACACAACGTAAACGACACCTGCACACAAAGAACAAATACTTGCAACCCGATGCGAAAGAGAGGTTGTCAATCTCTCTATGGTAAAAAGATAGATTACGATAGGATAGATTGGATAGATAGATCTCTCAAGAACGCAAAATAAAAGAGGCAAATAAAAATTGCAACAAGGTATTTTTGGGTTTTTGGAATAATAGATCTGAAAACAAAAGCGGCAAAAAGATAGATCGGAAAGCAATATGTTGGAAAAGTAGACCCGCGGGCCGTAGGATTCACTAGTGGCTTCTCTCATGAGTATAGCACACGGTGGGTGAACAAATTATTGTTGGGCAATTGATAGAAGATCAAATAATCATGACGATATCCAAGGCGATGATCATTATATAGGCATCACGTCCAAGATTAGTAGACCGAAACGATTCTGCATCTACTACTATTACTCCACACATCGACCGCAATCCAGCATGCATCTAGTGTATTAAGTTCATGGAGAAACGGAGTAATGCAATAAGAACGGTGACATGATGTAGACAAGATCTATTCATGTAGGAATAGACCCCATCTTGTTATCCTTAATAGCAACGATACATGGGTGCCTCGCTGCCCCTTCTGTCACTGGGAGAGGACACCGCAAGATTGAACCCATCACAAAGCACCTCTTCCCATGGCAAGAAAAATCGATCTAGTTGGCCTAACTAAACCAAAGATTCAAAGAAGAAATACGAGGCTATAAGTAATCATGCATATAAGAGATCAAAGAAGACTCAAATAATATTCATGGATAGAAACTGATCATGAACTCAAAATTCATCGGATCCCAACAAACACACCACAAAAGTTTACATCAAATAGGTCTCCAAGAGACCATAGTATTGAGAATCAAAAGAGAGAGAGGAAGCCATCTAGCTACTGCCTACGGCCCCGTAGGTCTATGGTGGACTACTCACGCATCATTGGAGAGGCACCAATGAGGATGATGAACCCCTCCGTGATGGTGTTAGATTGGATCTCGCGGTTCTGGAACTTGCGGCGGCTGGATGTGTTTTTCGTCGACTCCCCTAGGGTTTCTGGAATATTTGGGAATTTATAGGCATCAGAGACAGTGGAGGGGACTCTCGAGGCGGCCACAACCCATCAGGGCAGGCCCGGGGCCCCTGGCGTGCCCTGGTGGGTTGTGGGCGGCCTGGGCTCCCTCCTGGTAACTTCTTTGGCCCAGTGGCCTTCTTCTGGTCCAAAAAATATCTCCAAACAGTTTCGTCACGATTAGACTTCGTTTGGTACTGATATACGTGTCGATCAAGTGACTTCGTACATGAAGAGGCTCAGCACTGCCATCTCGGAAATTGATCATGACGTCTTCCCTGAAGAAGAGCCCTCGAAGGACCCGGAATCAGCTCTTACCCGAGTGAGGGACGTGCCAAGCCGAGTGAAAGCTTGGAAAAAATCTACAGCTCGGGCCGGAGCCGACATTGCCCTCTCACTCGTCCGCGTCCACTGTAAGGGAGTGGATGAGAACAAGCTGAAGTCCTTGGAGGTCGCCAACAAGAAGCATGCCAAGGTTGAAGACTTCATGGAGATGTTCATGGAAGCTGCCACTCGGATTGCAGACAGCATCGACCTGGACACCTTCGTCGAAGCAGTGCCTCAGCCCGAGTGAGTGTCGGGTCTAAAACTCTTTAAGCTTTTGCCTCAGAATGCCGAGTGGTAGCTGTAACCATAAACTTTAAATGAGCCTGAGGCTCCCGCCGTCTGAACCTTTATCCGTACTTTCATTTCGAATGACGCGGTTCTTATTTGTCTTGGCTTTATTCGATCTTTGATTTCCGAATGATTTAAACTTAAGCGATGAGGTGTCGCAGCTAAGTCCCCGAGTGTGGGCGAGACCCGCACTCGGAATTGTTCGAGAGAACAATGATGGTCCTGTCCATCTTAGTAATGATGGTCCTGTCCATCTTAGAGTCCGAGTGTGGAGGATGTCCCACTCGAGACGGTTTTTAACTTAGGCGATGGGGAATCGCGGCGAAGCCCCCGAGTGTGGGTGAGACCCACATTCGGAATTGTTCGAGAGAACAATGATGGTCCTGTCCATCTTAGTTATGATGGTCCTGTCCATCTTAGAGTCCGAGTGTGAAGAATGTGCCACTCGAAATAGTTTTTAACTTAGGCGATGCGGAATCGCGGCTAAGCCCCCGAGTGTGGGCGAGACCCGCACTCGGAATTGTTCGAGAGAACAATGATGGTCCTGTCCATCTTAGTAATGATGGTCCTGTCCATCTTAGAGTCCGAGTGTGGAGGATGTCCAACTCGAAATAGTTTTTAACTTAGGCGATGCGAAATCGCGGCTAAGCCCCGAGTGTGGGCGAGACCCGCACTCGGAATTGTTCGAGAGAACAATGATGGTCCTGTCCATCTTAGTAATGATGGTCCTGTCCATCTTAGAGTCCGAGTCTGGAGGATGTCCCACTCGAAATAGTTTTTAACTTAGGTGATGCGGAATCGCAGCTAAGCCCCCGAGTGTGGGCGAGACCCGCACTCGGAATTGTTCGAGAGAACAATGATGGTCCTGTCCATCTTAGTAATGATGGTCCTGTCCATCTTAGAGTCCGAGTGTGGAGGATGTCCCACTCGAAATAGTTTTTAACTTAGGCAATGCAGAATCGCGGCTAAGCCCCCGAGTGTGGGCGAGACCCGCACTCGGAATTGTTCGAGAGAACAATGATGGTCCTATCCATCTTAGAGTCTGAGTGTGGAGGATGTCCCAATCGAAATAGTTTTTAACTTAGGCGATGCAGAATCGCGGCTAAGCGTTTTACACCCACTGGGGGCGACACAGGACATTGATTCACCGGAGTGACAAGAGTTAAATTTCGACAAAATATAAAGGAACGAAACTTTATTCATCGAGATCACTCGGATTCATTATTGGAATGACAAGCTAAAATAGTTATGTTCTAGGTGTAGAACTTGCGAAGCAGGTCCGCGTTCCAAGTTCGGGGTTCTTCCACGCCATCTTTGATGTTGTAGAGCCGGTAGGCTCCATTGTGCAAGACTTTGAAGATTGCATACGGCCCTGCCACGGAGGCGCTAGTTTGTGGGGTTTTTGCTGGTCTAGTCGGAGGACTAGATCTCCTTCCTGGAAAGCTCGGCCCAGTACGTGTCTGTCATGGTAACGCCTCAGATCTTGCTGATAGAGCGTCGATCTGATGAGGGCCAGCTCCCTCTCTTTCTCTAAAAGGTCAAGGCCATCTTGCCGTGCGGCTTCAGCTTCAGCTTCATCATATAGTTCCACTCGGGGGGAATTGTGCTGAAGATCACTCGGCAGCACAGCCTCCGATCCATACACCATGAAGAAATGTGTGCGCTTCATAGAGCGATTTGGGGTTGTCCGAATGCCCCATAAGACAGACGGCAATTCTTCAACCCAAGCTCCGGCAGCATACTTCAGGTCTCTCAACAATCGAGGTTTCAGACCTTGCAGAATCATTCCATTTGCACGCTCCGCCTGTCCATTCGACTGCGGGTGAGCCACTGAGGCATAATTAACCTGAGTGCCTTGAGAGAAACAGAATTCACGGAACTCGTCCGAGTCAAAGTTCTTCCCATTATCCGTGATAATATCATGAGGCACGCCGAATCTGAAGATGATCTGCTGAATGAAACTGACGGCAGTACCTGCATCCAAACTCTTGATGGGCTTCGCTTCGACCCACTTGGTGAACTTGTCAACTGCTACAAGCAGGTGTGTGTGAATCCACTCGACCCAGTCCGCAGGGGACCAACCATATCTAGGCCCCATACCGCGAACGTCCAGGTGAGCGGGATCGTCTTGAGCGCTGACGCAGGCTTGTGGGATTTATTCTTGTAGAATTGGCACCCGACGCATAGGTCCACCAAGTCCCTTGCTGCTTCATTGGCTCGGGGCCAATAAAAACCTGTTCGGAAAGCCTTTGCGACCAAAGTCCGAGAGGACGCGTGGTGGCCGCTGTAGGACCGAAAGTATGTCTAGAGGGGGGGTGATTAGACTACTTGACCAAATAAAAATCTAGCCTTTTCCCAATTTTTAGTGTTGGCAGATTTTAGCATTCATAGCAAGTCAAGTACACCCTACACATGCATGTCTAAGAGTATAGGAGCAGAAAGTAACAACAAGCATGAGTAGTAAAGGAAGGGTAGGAGGATCAAACGCAATTTGTAGACACGAAGATTTTTCCCGTGGTTCCGATAGGTGGTGCTATCGTCCGTCCATGTTTATGGAGTCTTCAACCCACGGAGGGTAACGGTCGCGAGAGTCCACGGAGGGCTCCACCCATGAAGGGTCCACGAAGTAGCAACCTTGACTATTCCATAACGACTTCCGTCCACGAAGGACTAGCCTCACTATGGGTAGATCTTCACGAAGTAGGCGATCTCCTTGCCCTTACAAACTTCTTGGTTCAACTCCACAACACGAAGTAGGAGGCTCCCAAGCGACACCTAACCAATCTAGGAGGCACCACCCTCCAAAAGGTAATAGGCTCGGCAATGTCGATGAACTCCTTGCTCTTGTGCTTCAAGATGATAGACTCCTCAACACACAATCACTCTCTCACAGATTTGGCTTGGTGGAAGAGATGGGATTGGTGGAAAGCAACTTGGGGAGGCTAGAGATCAAGATTCATATGGTTGGAATGGAATGGCATGATCTCAACACATGAGTAGGTGGCTCTCTCTCAGAAAACTGGATGGGGCAAGTAGGGAATAGTTCTGAGTGCTTCTCTTTCGAGTAGGTGGTGGTGAAGGGGTATATATAGGCATCTCCAAAAATCCAACCGTTACACCTAAAGTGACCAACTCGGTGACACCGATGTGTGAATCTCGGTGGTACCGAAGTGACCAAAAGGTGACAACTTTTGAATCTCGGTGAGACCGATATATAACTCTCGGTGGTACCGATCAGGTGACCAACGGTCAGATTGCACAAACTCGGTGACGCCGATCTTCACATCTCGATGGTACCGATTCTTGACCAAGGCTTACCAGAGAGTTGGTCCAGAAACTCGGTGGCGCCGATCCACATTTCTCGGTGGTACCGATCAGGTGAATGGCTATCCAGAGAGTTGGTCCAGAAACTCGGTGAGACCAATAGGCAAATCTCGGTGGTACCGAAGACTGAAGATGGCTAAACAGAGATCAAAGCTTCGACATATGATATAATCAATGAATATAATCGTCGCTTTGAGAAGTATGTGATAAGCAAGAGCTCCCCCTAAATTTGTGCATTATTTTAGATTTGCGTTTGAATGCAAATGCACAATCGATTAGGTACATGGGGCACTTCTTCCATGTCACATACAACTTGGTGGTGTGCGAGAACAATAAGAATGAACAACATAGCACAACACAAACAAGCAAAGGTGAATGATCATCTCATAGGCAACATAATGATAGGAAATAGTAACAACACACATCAAGCGTATGATCAAACACCACATAGTTCAACACAAACAAGTCAAAAGATCAACTGTTTTTGAAAAAGCGATAAAAACCAAACGCTCTCTCACTCGAAGCCTAAAGATCTATATACACTTCTCCCCCTTTGGCAACAAGTTACCAAAAAGTTCAAAGAGATATAGCTAAACGTTCTTGGGCTGATCTCCTCCGGTTGTTGATGAAGGAGTCGAGAGAACTGCGTCGGCGAAGATATTTGCTGACGTCGTGGATGGAGTTGGTGTGGCAACTGGAGGTACTGGAGCTGATGGAGCTGAGGTGACAGTAGCAGGTGCTGATGAAGAGGGCCTCAAATCTGGAGCTGGCACTGTGGCTGATCTGGCCTGGGTAGTGAAGTGTGTGCCTGGCCTGAGAGGAGAGTCATCCTCATCATCATCATCATCATCATCATCATCATCAGTAGATTGAGGAAGAGGCACAGAGTCAACTTCCTTCTTGAGCTCATTGACTGTCTTGGTCAGCCCATCTACCTTGTCATTAAGGGTCTTGATCCTGTTCTCAAAGATCCTGACAAGACTGTTTTGATTGTCCAGTATGTCCTTGATGTCCTTCTACATGCCCTGAACTGATGAGATCAACAGATCCATTTGCTCGTTCCTGGATTTGTGGACTTGAGCACTAGTGGCTCTAGCTGCCTCTGCCTCTGCCTGTGCTTGAGCTGCAGCTGATGTGGGATGTTCTGGGTCCATCACCACAATGTTGTCCTCTAAATCTGGCTGTAGGGGCAAATGGGGTCTGTCCAGAGCAAAGATGTGCTTCTCCAACTTGGAGTTGATGAGCATCTGAATGTAGGGTGCATAGCAGCATGAGCGCTTTTGATCGGCAGCAACCCTCTTCACTGTCTCTACTATCAAGTCCATCACACGTATCCTGGTGTGTCTATCAAGATGGATCAGCATGTTGATTGAATGGCCTCGAATCATCTTCTCATCTCCTGACTTGGGCATCAAAGTATGCCTCAATATGGTGTTCATGGTGCGGAGGCCAGCCTGGAGGAAGTAGATAGATCCTAACTTGTGAGATTTCAAGTTAGCAGCAGGGATAGCATTGTACATGTCCTTCATAGCATCATGGCTCTTCTTGGATTCAGAGTAGACATCCAAGTCACCATCCTGCACCTCTGGGACTCCTAAGATAGCAGCCCATTCATCAACAGTAGACTCGTATCTTGCTCCTTCTGTCATCCATACAATTCTACCATCTCCATAGAAGTGAGCAATGGAGTAGAATTGCATGATCATCTCGTCGTTCCATGCAGTGAACTCTTTGCCAACAAACTCATCTAGGCCAATGCAATGAAAATTGTCTTGGACATTTGGAAAGTAATCTTCATTAGCCTTGATGTATTTCCAGTCAACGTATCTCAGGTCACTCACATCTGGACTCTTGTCAAGCAGCACAGTCTCATAGAAATCCTGTTACTCCTTGGTGTAGAACCTGTAGTCCATAGCTGTTTTTCTCCTTTGGGCATAAGGATCAATAGCTCTCCACGCCCTCAAACCAGAATCCTTCCTCTTCTTCATGTCCTCAGCAAGTGGATGGCTGGCATTATGTTCAGGAAGGTGTGGTCTAAGCTTCATCAATGCAGACATGGCATCCTCATCTCTGGAGGTAGTTCCTTTGTTCTTCTCAGAAGCTGGAATCTGTCTGGATGACCTCTTGGACTTTTCAGCAGCAGCCTTCTTGGGGGTAGACTTGGTGCTCTTGGAAGGACCTTGCTTTGGCATAGCATCTGCCAAAAGCTTCTTTTGCTTCTTCTTGGGAGGTGCCTTGAAAACTTGCTCTTCCTCCTCCTCCTCAGCAGCAGCACCAGCAGTCTCCTCTAGGTCCTCAAACATAGATGTTTGCCTGCCAGTGACATAGACAATCCTTTTCCTGGCCTTCTTCTCTCCTGCCTTCTTAGGCATAGATTTCTTTGGGGGCTTAATGGTCATGGTAGCCCTAGCACTCTCAGGTGCTCTCATAGCCTCAGAGCTAGCATAAACCTTGCTGACAGCTCTTCTGGAAGAGGTGGCTTCATTAGCAGACTTCTTAGCAGCTTTGTCTTGCTTCTTGGCAAGTACTTCCTCTAGAACAAAATCTGAATCCTCCTCATCTGAATTCAGCTTCTTCCTGGCCCTAGTAGCAGCCCTGGGCAACCCATGAGAACTGGGGGTGCCTGGATCTGAAGAGGAACTAGACTCAGGACTAGTGCCTGAATCTAACTCAACACTCTGCTCTCTGAAGTTGTTCTCATTGTCCTCAGCATCTGACATACTGACCCTGTGAATAGAGTATAGAGGAGCAGAAGAAGATGAGTCATCACAAAATGCAGCTATTTTTGAAAGTTTGAACAGAAAAATCTTAGATGTAGTTCACTGCAAAATGGAATTTCGGTGTCACCGAGTCAACATTTTCGGTGCTGCCGAGACTCACAATACTCTTAACAGAAACTTGGCAGCAGTTTCGGTGGGACCGAAAACTACCACTCGGTTTCACCGAGTACTGTCCTCAGTAGCACAAAAAACAAAAAATAAATCGGTGGAACCGATTTTTCTGACTCGGTATCACCGAGATGCGATTTTGGGGGCAACTAAATCTAAAAAATTTCGATTCGCTAATCTACTGGAACTTTTAGAGGATAGGGAGGATTGCACAAGGTGGATTATCGATGGAATAAGCTTCAGCGCACAAGATTCGGACGGGGAGCGCAATGAAGGGTCGGATCCATACCCTAACTCGGTGGCGGATCCGCTACGGCAAAGACGGCGGTGAAGATGCCCGTCGATGGCGAAGATCCCAGCGGCGGAGACGCACGGGGAGGCAAGGCGACGACCAGGGGGTCACGAATAGGCAGCGTAGGGTTTTGGGGCGCGACAGTTTGAGGATTGATTTTCAAAGCGTTGGGTCCACAGCATATATACCCCTCGCTGAAGGTGACACCGATTCTAAATTTTCGGTGTCACCGAGTTCCTCAACTGTCAGCTGACAGGGAAACTCGGTGTAACCGAGAATATGGAATTGGTAGTACCGAGATTGAAAACCAGATCAACCCTAGGCATTCGGTGAGACCGAGAATTTTGGGTTGGTTCCACCGAGATGCACTTGGGAGGTTTTAAAGGTCAGTCCTTTGTCGATACGGAACTCCGAGTGCTCCACACACAGAGGGATCGAAAAGTACTTGTTCAAATTTTGTGATGCAGCATGAATAGAATATGAGGTGAGAAAGCATAGATAGCTAGAGAGTGGTCCTAGGCATTCTTGTCCATCCAATTGGCAAAAGATAAATCAAAACCAAATAGCAACAATTAGATGTCCTCGAATGGGTAAAATAAATGCAGACCAACATGCTCACACAATAAGATGTCTAATGAAATCATGGCAAACATGCACATACATACTAGCATCTAACAAGCACTTTGGCGATGACGGAGTCATCTATATATGAGTATATTGACTTAGGAGCCAAGTAAGATTACTTGATCATAGGTCATACTCATCGTTTAAGCACAAGTGGGGTTACCACTTTTACATAAAGCATTTAATGTTGTCACATACTAAGAGATGCCTTAACTCAAGTTTTAGAGTAAAGCTCCCCCTTGATGTGACATCCCCCCATTGGAGGGATAAACTAACCTTGGGTTTTGTCGATGAAGACTTCATGTTGGTGAGGTAGTGGTGGATGCTCAAGGTTGATGAAGATCACCAAGAGTTGGGAGCATCCTTGTTGTTTCCTTACTCTTCTCACCTACATGGGTTAGTCCCAACACACAAGAGACAAATACAAGGATATCCATGGACATGGAGTGCAAAGCATGTGTGATGATGTCCATTGATTTGTTGATTACCTTGTCCCTTGCTTACCTTTGAGGGAATATGTGACTCCTTGAACTATTGCATAGAGTTGATGTTGATTGCAAATAGTTCTTGCCAATAATGAATGTGAGTGAATTTCATTGGCGGAGTCACCCCTCAAGAACTCTCTAGTTCTTCTTCTTGGGGACCCACATCAACTTGATGGGGATCCTTGGTGTTGAAGTAGCCTTTGTAGAAGTTGAGCTTGAAGTAGCTTTGGGAACCCACTCCACCAAAGCTAGGGATTCATCTTCATATGAGTCAATGTCCTCTTGAAGCTTGTTCTTGCCCTTGAGCTTGTGGTCTTGTGGTGGAAGGTCATCTTGAGTGTTTGTTACCTTGGGAAGAGTATTTTCATACTTCTCCTTTTGAGGAACAAACTTGGGCTTGGGGTATTGACCTTCTTCCCATTCAACTCCATTAGAGTTGAAGTAGCCAATGCCATGGTTCTTCCGGTATCCTCCGTGCTTGCGTACAATTTCCTCAAATTGCTTACACCCGGCAAGACACTTGTAGATACCTTTCTCTATAATTCCTTTCAATAAAGCATTTTCTTGCTCAAGTGTAACTTGGCTAAGAGAATCATCATTAGTGGAATCAATAGAACTACTAGAAGCAACATCATTAGGTTTAGCATTTTTATTGTTGCTACTAGATGAAGAACTTTTCTTGCCTTTGTTACTAGTTTGTTTAGATTTAACTTGTGGCATGAATGTAGACAAGAGTAGTCGTTTGGCTAGATAAGATGAAGTCTTCTTTCGGAGATCGTCATTGATAGCTTTAAGAAACTCATGTTCTTGCTCCAAGTTGAGCTTCTCGAAGCGTAGCTTCTCATGAGTTCTTACAAGCTCTCTATGATCTTCGAGAGTAGATTCATGAGCTAACTTAAGAGTGTTTAGTCCTTTAGTTAGTTGTTCTATTTTCATCTTATCATCATCAAATGACTTATCTTGGCTAGCATGAGAATTATTAAGTTCATTTTGACTAACATCACTAGTTTCATCAAAGAGCAAGTCATCATCACAAAGCAAATCATCTTCATCACTATTGAAATCAAGATACTCGGGGTGTGATACCTTGGGGCCTTTAGCCATGAAGCAACTTCCACTCCCTTCCTTTGGTGAATCAAATAGATCATAGGAGTTGGTAGTCACTAGTGCAAGTCCGGCAACACCTTCAGCTTGACTATAGTCGGAGTTGGAGTGATAGCTTCTCTCGGAGTTGTTGTCGGAGTCGGAGCCGGAAACCCATTCACCAACATGAGCTTGATGTTTTCTTCTTGTGTAGCTCTTGGTGTACTTGTCCTTCTTCTCCGAATCTCTACTTCTCCATGAGGGTCTTCGTTCATAACAATCATCTCTACTCCTTCTCTCTCTTTGAGGTGATTCATTCCTTGAGCTTCGTCTTCTAGGTGACTCTTCTCTTCGTTTGTAGGGAGTCGTGCACTCATTTGAGTAGTGTCTGGGCTTCCCACAATTGTAGCAATTGCGGTCACGACTTGACGAACGCTTCTCTTCATATCTTGAGTTGGAGCTTCGTTCTTTGCCTCTATTCTTGTAGAACTTGTTGAATTTCTTGACCATGAGGCTTATCTCTTCATTGGTGACAAGGTTGTCGCTTGAAGTTGCGGCAGCATCACTTGTGGCTTTGTAAGCACCGCTGGACTTGTTGTGAAGCTCTTCTTTGTCTTTGAGTGTCATCTCATGAGCAACAATCCTTCCAATGACTTCCGTAGGCTTGAGATCTTTGTAGTTGGGCATCATTTGGATCAATGTGCACACGGTGTCGTACCTCTCATCCAAAGCTCTAAGTATCTTCTTGATGATGAATTTGTCGGTCATTTCTTCGCTTCCTAAGCCGGCAATCTCATTGGTGATGAGAGCTAGCCTAGAGTACATCTCCGCGACTCCTTCACCATCCTTCATCTTGAACTTGTCAAGTTGACTTTGAAGAACATCCAACTTGGATTCTCTCACGGACTCGGTTCCTTCGTGCATATCAACCAAAGTATCCCAAATCTATTTTGCATTCTCAAGACGGCTGATTTTGTTGAATTCTTCGGGGCATAGGCAGTTGAAGAGAATGTCGCATGCTTGAGCGTTGTATTGCAACATCTTCAATTCATCCGCGGTCGCTTCACGATCCGGTTCCTTTCCATCACCAAAGAATTCACCTTGCAAGCCAACACGAACAACAGCCCATACGGCGGGGTTATGACCAAGAATATGCATTTTCATTTTGTGCTTCCAACTAGCAAAATTAGTGCCATCAAAATAATGACCTCTACGATGATAATTTCCCTCACGAGACGCCATACTCTCCTAGGTTGTGAGACCAATGCAATGGAGACCAAAGCTCTGATACCACTTGTAGGACCGAAAGTATGTCTAGATGGGGGTGATTAGACTACTTGACCAAATAAAAATCTAGCCTTTTCCCAATTTTTAGTGTTGGCAGATTTTAGCATTCATAGCAAGTCAAGTACACCCTACACATGCATGTCTAAGAGTATAGCAGCGGAAAGTAACAACAAGCATGAGTAGTAAAGGAAGGGTAGGAGGATCAAACGCAATTTTTAGACATGAAGATTTTTCCCGTGGTTCCGATAGGTGGTGCTATCGTACGTCCGTGTTTATGGAGTCTTCAACCCACGGAGGGTAACGGTCGCGAGAGTCCACGGAGGGCTCCACCCATGAAGGGTCCACGAAGTAGCAACCTTGACTATTCCATAACGGCTTCCGTCCACGAAGGACTAGCCTCACTATGGGTAGATCTTCATGAAGTAGGCGATCTCCTTGCCCTTACAAACTTCTTGGTTCAACTCCACAACACGAAGTAGGAGGCTCCCAAGCGACACCTAACCAATCTAGGAGGCACCACCCTCCAAAAGGTAATAGGCTCGGCAATGTCGATGAACTCCTTGCTCTTGTGCTTCAAGATGATAGACTCCTCAACACACAATCACTCTCTCACAGATTTGGCTTGGTGGAAGAGATGGGATTGGTGGAAAGCAACTTGGGGAGGCTAGAGATCAAGATTCATATGGTTGGAATGGAATGGCATGATCTCAACACATGAGTAGGTGGCTCTCTCTCAGAAAACTGGATGGGGCAAGTATGGAATAGTTCTGAGTGCTTCTCTTTCAAGTAGGTGGTGGTGAAGGGGTATATATAGGCATCTCCAAAAATCCAACCGTTACACCTAAAGTGACCAACTCGGTGACACCGATGTGTGAATCTCGGTGGTACCGAAGTGACCAAAAGGTGACAACTTTTGAATCTCGGTGAGACCGATATATAACTCTCGGTGGTACCGATCAGGTGACCAACGGTCAGATTGCTCAAACTCGGTGACGCCGATCTTCACATCTCGGTGGTACCGATTCTTGACCAAGGCTTACCAGAGAGTTGGTCCAGAAACTCGGTGGCGCCGATCCACATTTCTCGGTGGTACCGATCAGGTGAATGGCTATCCAGAGAGTTGGTCCAGAAACTCGGTGAGACCGATAGGCAAATCTCGGTGGTACCGAAGACTGAAGATGGCTAAACAGAGAGTTGGCAACCTAAACTCGGTGGCACCGATGCAGAATCGGTTGCACCGACAAGCTAGGGTTTGGCATGGGTCTGTCTGAGTTTGGATATCGGTGGCACCGAGTGGGAAGTGTTGATTGCACCGATTTTGGATATTTGACTTTGGACAGACTTTTGTGGAAGAGCTTGTGGGTGTTTTTGGTGACTATCACTTGTGCACGTATGAGCATTTTGTTCACCAACAATACCTTACCCCCTTTTAATAGTATTGGCTTTCCTATGGACTCAAAGTGATTTCTCACAAAGTAAAATGTAGAGTCCTCTTGCTTGAAGCTTTGCCAATCCATTTCCTTGCATCTTGGGGTATCTCCACAATCTCCACAATCCTTTTGCCAATCCTATCATTGAACTTTTCCTAAAATATACTTACTGGAAACATTAGTTCAATGACATATATGTTGTTATTAATTACCAAAACCACCAAGGGAGCAAATGTGCTTTCAGCCGCAAGTTCCCGAGTGGATTTCGTGTAAGATTTGCTGCCCTTCCTCCGGGGAGATGCACTTCTGGGTGACTCTTGTAGTGCTTTTCTTGTATAACTGGTCCCCCAAAACTTCGAATGACTTGGATCGGCGGACGATCCGACGGGCTTCTTCTTCATCTTCGGGGAGTTCTTGCCTGAGCAAGTACGCCAAATAGGGTTGAGTCCACTCGGGAGTGATTACCAGCATTTCGTGGACCAGATCCACTATAGCTGGCACTTCAACCTCAGTCGGATCAGATGGACCGACTGCTTGTGGGGGCTCCTCTGTGATCTTCCGCAATTGTTGGGGAGCGCAGATGTTCAAGGAATATGTCTTTCGGGACTGCTCGCCGAGTGGATCCAATCTTCACCAGGTCGTCTGCTGCCTGATTCTTTGCGCGAGGAATGTGATGCATCTCTAGACCTTCAAAACTCTTCTCCAACTTTCTGACCGCATTGCAGTAACCGGTCATTGCTGGACTCCGAATATCCCATTCCTTCATCACTTGGTTGACAACGAGGTCCGAATCGCCGTAGACCAACAAACGACGAATGTCGAGTGATATGGCCATGTAGAGCCCGTACAGGAGGGCTTTGTACTCGGCCTCATTGTTTGATGAGTCGAAATGGATTTGGAGGACATAGTTCAGCCGGTCTCCTTTGGGAGAGACAAGAACCACACCAGCTCCCGAGCCATTGAGCATCTTGGATCCGTCGAAGAACATGGTCCAGTGTTCGGGAACACTCGGAATTGGCTGCTCTTGCTCAATCCACTCGGCCATGAAATCGACCAGTGCCTGGGACTTGATTGCTTTCTTGGCTTTGAACTTGATCTCCAGCGAAAGGAGTTCAATTTCCCACTTTGCCACTCGGCTAGCAGCGTCTCTGTTGTGCAAGATCTCTGACAGGGGAGCGTTGCTGATGACCGTGACCGAATGATCTTGGAAGTAATGAACCACCTTCTTAGCAGTCAGATAAATACCATAGACCAGCTTTTGGTAGTGCGGGTACCTTTGCTTGGAAGGGGTTAACACTTCTGAGATGTAATATATGGGTCTTTGAACCTTAAATGCCTTTCCTGGCTCTTCGCGCTCTACTGCAAGGACTGTGCTCACCACCTGGCTAGTCGCCGCGATGTACACGAGTAAAGGTTCCTGGCTGCCCGGAGCAGCTAACACCGGCTGGGTGGAGAGCAATGCCTTGAGTTCTTCGAACGCGGCTTGTGCTTCATTGGTCCATTCGAACTTGTCAGACTTCTTCATCAGTCGGTGGAGAGGGAGTGTCTTCTCTCCGAGTCTTGAGATGAATCGGCTCAAGGCCGCAAGGCATCCTGTCAGCCTTTGCACGTCGTGTAAGTGCTCTGGTTGCTTCATTCGGACTATAGCGCCGATTTTGTCTGGGTTAGCATCGATCCCTCGTTCGGAAACGAGAAAACCGAGTAACTTTCTGGCAGGCACTCCGAATGTGCACTTAGCTGGATTCAGCTTTATACCGAAGTGCCGTAGGTTTGCGAAGGTCTCGGCAAGGTCAATCAGGAGGTCGGAACCTTTCCTAGACTTGACCACGATATCGTCCATATAAGTCTCCACATTCTGACTGATCTGCTTTTGCAAGCATTTTTGGATCATGCGCTGGAAAGTGGCCCTAGCATTCTTCAGGCCGAATGGCATTGTGACGTAGCAAAAGCACCCGAATGGGGTGATGAAGGCTGTTTTTTTTCATCAGGACCGTACTTTCGGATCTGGTGGTACCCGGAGTATGCATCCAGGAACGACAGACGTTCGCATCCGGCAGTAGAGTCTACTATCTGATCTATCCGAGGTAAAGGGAAATGATCCTTCGGGCAGGCCCGATTGAGATGTTTAAAGTCAATACACATACGGAGTGACTTGTCCTTCTTCGGTACCAAGACGACATTCGCGAGCCACTCGGAGTGGTAAACCTCGCGAATGAACTCGGCGACGACGAGCCAAGCTATCTCTTGACCAATCGCCTTGCGCTTCTCGACGGAGGATCGGCGCAAGTATTCTTTGACTGGCTTGGCCTTGAGATCGGTTCGGAGTCGGTGCTCAGCCAGTTCCCTGGGAACACCAGGCATGTCAGACGGCTTCCATGCAAAGATGTCCCAGTTCTCACGGAGGAACTGGATGAGCTCGGCTTCCTATTTCTCTCCGAGTGAGGTGGAGATGTTCGTCGGAGCAGCACTTGGGTCACTCAGATGAACATGGACTTGCTTAGTCTCGCCAGCCGACTGGAAGGCTGATTCTGAAGCCGGCCACTTTGATCTGAGCAGATCAGCCGTATCTACTTCCTTCTTGTACCCTTCAAGCTCGACTGCAAGCTTGTTCGTTGGCGATCTTTGTACCCTGCTGGAGGCACTCTTCGGCGACCTTTCGATCACCAGTTACTGTAATCACGCCCTTAGGTCCTGGCATCTTGAGCTTGAGATACACGTAACATGGTCTGGCCATGAAACGTGCGTAGCCGGGCCTACCTAGGATGGCGTGATAAGCACTGTGGAAGTCAACCACCTCAAAGGTTAACCTTTCCTTTCGGAAATTCTTCTCACCTCCGAATACTATGTCCAGAGCGATCTGGCCGAGTGACTCTGCCTTCTTCCCAGGAACGATCCCGTGGAAATGCATGTTGCTCTTGCTCAATTGAGACATCGGGATGCCCATAGCCTTGAGCGTGTCAACATATATGATATTAAGCTCGCTGCCTCCGTCCATTAGGACCTTGCACAGTCGGACGCCACCTACTGTCGGGTCAACGACCAACGCCTGCCTCCCAGGGGTGGCAATGTGAGGTGGATGGTCGGACTGGTCGAAGGTGACAGGCGTCTTCATCTAGTTGAGGTACTTGGGAGCAGTCGGAACTGCCATATTGACCTCCCGATTGATAACTTTTAGCTGCCTCTTGCTCTCAACGTCGACGAAGATCACGTTGAGGACTTTATCGACTTTCGGATACTCGGAAGTATCTTCCTCGTCTTCGACATCGACCTTTTCACTCGAGCGCTCAGCACCCATCTCCTGCTTGAGCAGGCGACATTCCTGAGTGGTGTGCTTCGGGAGCACAACGTTGCCTTCTTCATCCGTCTTTGTATGAATTTGGCACGGTTGGTCGAGAATGTCGGATTTGTATTCGGACTTCTTCTTGGGAGTCCACTCTTTCTTTTTTTTCTTGGGCTTCGGCTTGCCTTGTCCTTGCCCTTGGACGGCTGCGACCTCTGCCTTGTCAGAGGCATCAGCCTTCTGCTTCTGATTTTTCCCGACATTGCCTCCCGATTGAGGGGCGTTGCCAGCTCTCGCTTTGCCGCTACGGAGGCGGTCTTCTTCCTCGCCATTGGCGTACTTGTTTGCAATCTCCATGGCCCGACTGAGGGACAGATCCCCAGACCGTCCGAACTTCAAGATCAACTCCCGATACTGAGTGCATGCCTTGATGGCGCACATGGCCTGATGCTCGGTGACATTTTGCACGGTGTTGTGCAACGTGGTCCAGCTGAATGTACTCTCAGAGAGTTTCGTCGCTCTTCTGGACGCAGTGTTGTAGCTCTGTCAATCCACCCGGGCGCTTGTACGTGCCCTCGAATGTTTTGACGAACACTCGGGCCAAATCTTCCCAACAGTAAATGCAGTTGGCGGGCAACTGATTTAGCCACGCCCGCGCGGACCCTTCCAACATGAGCGGAAGGTGCTTCATGGCAACGACATCATCGTTGCCGCCGATCTAGACAGCGACTCGATAATCTTCGAGCCAAGTCTCTGGCTTGGATTCGCCATTGAACTTCCCAATTCCGGTTGCCAGCCGGTAATTGGGGGGTATTTCTGCCTCTCGGGTGTATCTGTTGAAACACCCGAGGCCGGTAACTCCCCAGCTGCTCACTCGGTCTCTATCATGTCTGTTTCGATCGACCACTCGCTGGGTGATGTCAGACCGAGCATCGTAGCCTCTGTGCCGAACAGGACACCGCTCACGGTTTCTCCCGAGTGGGTAGCCTCCGTCATACGGACGTTGGCCACGCGGACCGCCCCTCGGAGGGGGAGTCTGACTGAAATCAGGATCGTCGCGCCCACGTCCTCCATACGGACCTCTTGGATGAGGAGGAGTTCACGGGTCTTTCCTCGGCGTGAGCGGACTGTGAGCTGACTGCACAGTATCTGCCCGAGTGGATTCATTGCGAATGCGTTGATGAGATTGGGATACCTCTGAGTTTTGTTGTAGGGCGGTCTTCAGCAAAGCTTGTATTTGCCGAATGCCCTCGCCTGCCACCGAATCAGACGGCTAGATCGAATGTGCAATTCGAGTGGCCGCGGCCAGATTCAACAAAGGCGTGCGCATCACCGGGATGGTGTACGGACGATCCTTTGTGAACAACTAATGACTGCTACGGCTGGAGCTAGGAAGCTCCCTCACCGCGCGTTCGTCGAGTGAACGTTGCAGCCACTCGAGACGCTCGTGCGCAGCCAGGGTGGCTTGTCAAGCAGCCTCCAGGGCTATCTCCTCTGGGGTGTTTCCCGCTATGGGCGTCTGAAGGACCTGGTCGTTCCTGCGCCTGATCTCCTCCCGCTGCTCCCGAGTAAGGGGTCGGGGAACATAGCCGTCGGAGCTGGCGTTGTGGCAGTCGTCATCCCGATCGCGGGTGTCTCCCGCCGAATGCCCAGGAGGGGCAGCACCTCGGACTGGGCCGGCCATCAAGACCTCCGCCACGTCGCCGCTGCTCTCGAGCTCGGCAGCTTCGGAGGAATCGTCATCCGAAGACGGGAAGAGGCAGTGGACTGACTCGTCGGCTTCGAGCGCAGCCACCTGCTGTCCTGCAGCCTAGGCCGCTACAGCGTGCTTGATCCAACGCTGCAGTCGTGAGCGCCCGGAGCGCCGGCGGCAAGCCGCAAGGCGAGTCGGAGAAGTCGGTCGATAGGGTGTAGACGGTTGTCGGAGAAGAACTCCGAACATCGTCGCGCTGAAGTGCACCGCACCCCTGGCGGGCAGTGCCTCAGCGTCCAGTGGTGCCTCCTGTAGACACGCCGAATCGTCGACGGCGAAGCTGAGGGATCCGAAGAGGATCTCGCCGCCGAATGCGTTCATGATGAACGAGAAAATGGAAATTCCACCTGCGTCGGAATTCGCTAGACGCACAGCCCCACGGTGGGCGCCAACTATCGTGGGAATGAACCTGACAATAGTACTAGGGGTACGAAAGGAGGGGCGAAGTCTAACTATGGCGCAAGTGTGCACTCGGTTTGTACGAGTTCAGGCCTCACTTGGAAGTGATAACAGCCCTATGTCTCGGTGCCCGGAGGCTGTGTTGTTTGCTTATGGTGGTAGAAGATTACAGAGGGTCGGAACCCTTGCTGTGGCGACCGGGGGTGGCTTATATAGAGTGCGCCACCACCGGCCGAGCGCCATGATTAGGCAATAAATGCCAATGAATACAGCGTTACAGGAATGGCTGATTATCTTGACGTTACTGGTAACGGCGTATTAACTCTTAGCGAACGACTACTCAAATTCTACGGACGCTATGTCTTCCAGGTCGCCTAAGCTTCTGTCTGCCCGAATGACGTCGTATATTCCGAGTGATATGAACCATCCGAGTGAACGGCTATATTCATCTGAATGAGTCTCCGCCCAGGGGCTTTAATGACATTGAAGGACCATAAGTGGGCCCTAGATGTCAGGCCTATGACCCTACCCAGGGTAGGCATCCTCATCAGTTACCTTTTCCTTCAACAATTTAAAGGCATCTCCCGCTTTTGACCCAATTTTATTAGCAAGATTATGCATTTTCTTATCCAAATTTTCAAGATGTTCTTTGGTAATCATCTTCTTTTCAATAGCACCTAGCTTTCCATAACATGTTCGAGGGTTAAAGTTGTTTCATTGATCATAAGAGATGGCGATCCCACTAAACTTCCCATAGCATTAAAAGCGTCCAAAGATGGACACATCAAGAAATTCCCACTGGTAATCGTATCAAGGACGAATCTATACCAAGTGGTGATGCCCACATAAAAACTACGAAGGAGAACAATAGTAGACTGCTTACGAATAGATCTATTATGAGCATTGCAAATCCTATACCAAGCATCTTTTAGGTTCTCCCCTCCCCTTTGCTTGAAATTAAGAACTTCATTCTCGGGAGTACATGCAATAGAGGAAGAACTAGCCATAACGACATGGTAAACCAACAAGAGATCTGACGAGAAAAAGGCAAACGAAAAAGAGGGTGAATAAAACGACAAATTTGGTGAAGTGGGGGAGAGGAAAACGAGAGGCAAATGGCAAATAATGTAATTGCAAGGAGATAAGATTTGTGATTAGGAACCTGGTAGATGTTGATGGTGTCTCCTCGGCGCCAGAGGTTGGCACGTAGAAGAGACCGCTTCCTCCTCGTCAATGGCGCCAAAAATTCCTTTGACATGGCTTGAGACTGCGTCGGTATTTCCCAAAAGAGGAAGGGATGATGCAACATAGCGACGGTAAGTATTTCCCTCAGTTATGAAACCAAGGTATCCAACCAGTAGGAGGATCACCAACACAACGTAAACAACACTTGCACACAAAGAACAAATACTTGCAACCCGACGCGAAAGAGAGGTTGTCAATCTCTCTACGGTAAAAAGATAGATTAGGATAGGATAGATAGATCTCTCAAGAACTCAAAATAAAAGAGGCAAATAAAAAGTGCAGCAAGGTATTTTTTGGTTTTTGGAATAATAGATCTGAAAACAAAAGCGGCAAAAAGATAGATCAGAAAGCAATATGTTGGAAAAGTAGACCCGGGGGCCGTAGGATTCACTAGTGGCTTCTCTCATGAGTATAGCACACGGTGGGTGAACAAATTATTGTTGGGAAATTGATAGAAGATCAAATAATCATGATGATATCCAAGGCGATGATCATTATATAGGCATCACGTCCAAGATTAGTAGACCGAAACGATTTTGCATCTACTACTATTACTCCACACATCGACCGCTATCCAGCATGCATCTAGTGTATTAAGTTCATGGAGAAACGGAGTAATGCAATAAGAACGGTGACATGATGTAGACAAGATCTATTCATGTAGGAATAGACCCCATCTTGTTATCCTTAATAGCAACGATACATGGGTGCCTCGCTGCCCTTCTGTCACTGGGAGAGGACACCGCAAGATTGAACCCATCACAAAGCACCTCTTCCCATGGCAAGAAAAATCAATCTAGTTGGCCTAACTAAACCAAAGATTCAAAGAAGAAATACGAGGCTATAAGTAATCATGCATATAAGAGATCAAAGAAGACTCAAATAATATTCATGGATAGAAACTGATCATGAACTCAAAATTCATCGGATCCCAACAAACACACCGCAAAAGTTTACATCAAATAGATCTCCAAGAGACCATTGTATTGAGAATCAAAAGAGAGAGAGAGGAAGCCATCTAGCTACTGCCTACGGACCCATAGTTCTATGGTGGACTACTCACGCATCATTGGAGAGGCACCAATGAGGATGATGAACCCCTCTGTGATGGTGTTAGATTGGATCTCGTGGTTCTGGAACTTGCGGTGACTGGATGTTTTTTTTCGTCGACTCCCCTAAGGTTTCTGGAATATTTCGGAATTTATAGGCATCAGAGGCGGTGGAGGGGACTCCCGAGGCGGCCACAACCCATCAGGGCGCTCCCGAGGCCCCTGGCGCGCCCTGGTGGGTTATGGGCGGCCTGGGCTCCCTCCTGGTAACTTCTTTGGCCCACTGACCTTCTTCTGGTCCAAAAAATTTCCAAAAAGTTCCATCGCGATTGGACTCCGTTTGGTACTGATATTCCGTGAAGTAAAAAACAAGCAAAAACAACAACTGGCACTTTGGCACTATGTCAATAGGTTGCTCCCAAAAATGATATAAAGTTGCTATAAAATGATTCTAAAACATCCAAGATTGATAATATAAGAGCATGGAACAAGCAAAAATTATAGATACGTTGGAGACGTATCAACGAGCGAAGAGCTCGGCTTGATGAAGTGGCGACGCAGCACGACCGATATGGTGAGGCGAGGCCCCCGGTCCAGCCGAGGTAATGAAGCTGGTCGGGCAGTGACGCCGAAGTCCGAGGAGTAAGTTGATGAAGAGATGGCGAAGCCCCCGGTCTAGCTGAGATGATGGAGCAAGACGGGAAGGCGACGCTAGAGCCCCCATGCCAACCGACGTGTCGAAGCAGGCCGGCGTCGTGGACCTCGGCTTGAAGAAGCGACGACGCGACAATGCCGCCACGAGTCGGAATTTGTGATGCGGTCAATGCTGGCTTGATGAAGCAATGACGTGCCCGATCCATGCAACCCGTGGGGCGACGAGGTTCTCTTGAAAATTATTTGGTCCTCGCAATGCCGAACTCTTCCTCGTCTCGTTGAGGTGATGATCCGACGAGGTTCACCTCGGCTCGATGAAGCGATGTTCTATCTAGCGCAGGTCGGCCACCATGGAGCAACGTTGTCGGGCTGGTTTGACACCAATGCAGTGGTGAAGATTACCTCGGAAAAGGCTTTAGAATATATGGACACTTGTTTGAGGACAACACACAATACCCTAACAAAAATTCCTCCAAAAAGGATGTCCAATACCCCGTTCATGAAGGAAGATGAATTCGGGTCGGATTCGTTTTCGCGGAGAAAACTGATCCGAAAATTGATGCACTCATCGGACGTTTCCCGGAGTTTGAACGGTCGGATCGAGCTGAAAATTTGAGGGACTATCGATATGAGAATTCCACAGCCATTGAACGACGGGATCATCCAAACGGTGTCTGAACTGGATGCTAAAGTCCTCGCCCTAAACTCGTCTAGATTCTCGTCCAGATTCAACAGGGCTCCGGTAGATCGGAGTTTTCCGGAGATTCCTCTATCGAAACGCGATGAATTTTACAGGGTTGTTCTAGACTCAATTCAACACAATTCCACCGAAGCAATCGTTAAAGCGGCGCTCGAGAAGGCGGGAACGATGAACATGATTCTATTGTCTTAAACTGCAATATGCAGACGAGCCATCGATCCTTCTGTGATCTCACAGCGAAACTCTCAATGAAAGCACCAATGTCGGTGTCAAAACCGCCAGATCTCGGGTAGGGTCAAAAAGGGTTTAATAATCCCCTCCTACGAATACTAATTAGTAAAATAATCCCGAGCTGTGAATCTTGGATCAATGGGGAACAGGAAATAGGGAGACAATGTTTACCCAGGTTTGGACCCTCTCGAAGAGGTAAAACCCTACGTCCTGCTTGATTGTATTGATGTGTGTATGACAATTACAGAGTCGATCTACCACGATATCAAAGGAACTAAACCCTAGATGAGTCAGAATAATGGTTTTGTTGATGTTATAATTATCTATCGACTAGCCTGGCCTCCGTTTATATAATGCATCGGAGGCCTAGGATAACAATTGTCCTAGTCGGCTACATCGGTGGAGAGGAGTCCTTATCTTAATCACCAAGTCTTGTGGAATCTTCCTCGTATATGTCATCGGCTGCCCGAAGTGGCCCATTAGTGAATCGCCTTGAGGGTCCTCGGCCCGACCCACTGGTCGGCAGATGACTTGGTGAGTACCCTCTAGTCCAGGACACCATCAGGTGCGGCTCCTCACCTCCAAGGACGAGGCGGAGCGAGCCATCGTCAAGCAACAAGCCGCAGCAGAGGTCGAGTGCGGCCACAAGCTATGTGTGCTACGCACAGATCGTGGCGGCGAGTTCACGTCGAATACGTTCTACAAGCACTGCAACAAGAAGGGGGTGCGGCGCCATCTCACGCCCCCTACTCGCCGCAGCAGAATGGCGTCGTCGAGCGGAGGAACCTTACGGTGCTCGGGATGGCACGTTGCATGCTCAAAGCAAAGGAGGTGCCGAGCACGTATTGGGGGGAGGTCGTGCTCACAGCCGTGTCATAACCCACAAGTGTAGGAGATCGTGTGTAACTTTTTTTGATAAGTAAGAGTGTCAAACCCAACGAGGAGATAAAGGTAGAATTAATATTCTCTCAAGTTCTAACAACCACCGATACAACTCTACGCACGCCAACGCTTACTTTACCTAGTACAAGTATGAAACTATTTTGCGAGAATAAAACTAGAAGTACTTTGTAGATAGTTTTGCGAGATAATAAAGAACATGGAAATAAAAATTAGGTGTTGTTTTAATAAAAGAACAATAAAGTAAATATAGCGAGTGTGGAAAAGTGGTGGTAGGATTTGCATGACTGTCCTAGGCAATTGATAACAAGATTGGTAATCATTATTGCAGTTTTATATGAGGGAAAGACATACACTAACATACTTTCCATACTTGAATCATATGCACTTATGATTGGAACTCTAGCAAGCATCCGCAACTACTAAAGATTATTAAGGTAAACCCAACCATAGCATTAAACATCAAGTCCTCTTTACTCCCATACGCAACAATCCCCTTACTCGGGTGTAAGCTTCTTTCACTCTAGCCACCCACTATAAGCGAATCATGAACGTATTGCAACACCCTCCGGCGGGAATCCCTCACATGTGCGCGGCACGGAGGGCACCTTAGGATAGACCCATATCAACATACAACTCAAACCAATCAAGATCATCAATCAACCCATAGGACAAAAGGGATCTACTCAAACATCATATGATAGCAACAAATCATTGGATAATAATATGTAGCATAAAACACCATGTTTAAGTAGGGGGTACAGCGGGATGCGGGAGAGTGGACCGTTGTAGATAGATGAGGGAAGGTGATGGTGGTGGTGATGACGGCGACGAAGTTGTTGGTGTAGGTTGCAATCACGATGGTTGCCCCCGCGGCGCCATGGTGCCACCGAGAGAGAGGGGGAGAGAGCCCCCCTCCTTCTTCTTCTTCCTTGGCCTCCTCCCTAAGTGGGAGGAGAGTTTCCCCTCTGGTCCATGGCCGCCATGGCTCCCAGAGGGCAGCATCCCTCCGAGACTGGATCTCTCTCTCTATTTCTCTCCTGTTTTCGCGATTGTTTTCTGACCCCTTAACCGTTTCTTAAACATTCGGAGATCTGTAACTCCGATTGGGCTGAAAATTTGAGGGGATTTTTATCGCGAAATTATCTTTCTTGCGGCAAAAGAAGGGCCCCAAACGACTTAAGGGAGAGCCACATGCCATCAAGGCACGACCAACCACCCTCGCCGTGCCCCGTTAGCTTGTGACTCCCTCGGGCACCGTGTTGCATTGATTCTTCTTCCCAAAATTCACATATATTCCAAAAAAATCTCCATAAATTTTTATTGCGTTTAGACTTCGTTTGATATGGAATTTCTGAGAAACAAAAACACACAAAAAACAGGAAGTGGCATTGGGCACTGGATAAGTAAGTTAGTCCCAAAAGTAATATAAAATGTTGTCAAAAGTATATGAAAGTTGTAGAATATTGGCATGAAACAATCAAAAATTATAGATACGATGGAGACGTATCAGCATCCCCAAGCTTAATTCTTGCTCGTCCTCGAGTAGGTAAATGATACAAAGATAATTTTTTATGTGGAATGCTACCTAACATAATCTTGAACAAATGTCTCATCATGGCATGAATATTAAGATACAAGTGATTCAAGGCAATAGTCTATCATTTGACATAAAGACATCAATACTCAGGTTTACTAGCAAACAATCATGTCCTTTCAAAATAACAATGCCAAAGAACGCTATCCCTACAAAATCATATAGCCTCTCATGCTTGGTCTTCCTAGCATAAAGTATAAATCATGAGCACCCCGGTGTCAAACCAAGCAATTGGATCGTACTTTTTAACGCGCTTCAACTTTTTATTACTCATGCAATATAGCATAAAGGTGGAATAGAATATGGTGGTAGGTTTCAAAGGGGTGAAAGTGGAGAAAAAGTCTCGCATCAACTAGATGTATCAACGGGCTATGGAGATGCCTGTCAATAGATATCAATGCGAGGAGTAGGGATTGCCATGCAACGGATGCACTAGAGCTATAAGTGTATGAAATCTCAACTGAAGATAAGTGGGTGTGCATCCAACTTGCTTGCTCATGAAGACCTTGGGCATTTGAGGAAGCCCGTCATCGGAATATACAAGCCAAGTTCTATAATGAAAATTTCCCACTAGCATATGGAAGTGGCAAAACATGAGACTCTCTATATGAAGAACATGGTGCCACTTTGAGGCACAAGTGTGGTAAAGGATAGTAGCAAAGTCCCTTCTCTCTTTTTCTCTCATTTATTTGTTTATTTTTTATTTTTCATGGTGTTTTTTTCTTTTTTCGCCTCCCCCATTTTTTTTGTGGTGGGCTCATTTGGCCTCCCCCATGTTTCATTTTTCGTCTGGAGTCTCATCCCGACTTGTGGGGGAATCATAGTCTCCATCACCCTTTCCTCACTAGGACAATGCTCTAATAATGATGATCATCACACTTTTATTTACTTACAACTCGATATGAAAAACTACCAAACAATATGACAATATATGAATGCCTCTGGCAGTGTACCAGGATTTGCAATGATCTAGCATAGCAAAGATATCAAAAAAATAGACAAGCCATGGAAATATCATGCTAGCTATCTTACGATTGTGCAAAGAAATACAAAAATGAATGCTCAAGTCATGTATATGATGATGATGGAAGTTGCATGGCAATATATCTCGGAATGGCTATGGAAATGCCATTATAGGTAGGTATGGTGGCTGTTTTGAGGAAGATATAAGGTGGCTTATGTGTGATAGAGCGTATCATATCACGGGGTTTGGATGCACCGGTGAAGGCTGCACCAATCCTCGAAGTGAGAATGGGCAATGCACGATACCGAAGAGGCTAGCAAATATGTGGAAAGGTAAGTGTGCGTACATCCATGGATTCACATTAGTCATAAAGAACTCACATATTTATTACAAGGTTTTATTAGCTCTCTCGAAGCAAAGTACTACTCACATGCTCCTAGGGAGGAGGTTGGGAGGAGTTAACCATTGCGCGCCCCCGATTATAACAACACAAAGGATTTCAATCAAGGATAAATTATGCTCCAACTTCATCGCATAACTAGAGACTATATGTGCATGCTTCGGGAATCACAAACCTTAACATCAATGTTCTTACTAGACCACAACCATTCAGTAGTACCCCCACATATTACCATCTTAATATCGCAAAACTATTGCAGGGAATATAACATATCATATTCAGTGATCTACAAGTTTTATGTAGGATTTTATGACTAACCATGTAAATGACCAATTCCTGTTGACTCTCTAAATAGGTATAAGTGAAGCATGAGAATTTAATTCTTTCTATAAAAGACCACACTCTAATAAATATAAGTGAAGCAAAAGAGCATTATAGAAATAACGGTTTTCTATATGTAGAGAAACAGGCATCCAACTTCAAATGATATAAGTGAAGCACATGAATCATTCTATAAAGCCATACTCAAAAGATATAAGTGAAGTGCAAAGAGCATTTTATAAATCAACCATGGACTTTACCGTACCATCATGGTGCATTTCTAAAATTAAAATAAAAGGTACATGACGCATCAAGAATTTACGCATATCATGTGAACAAAACAAAAACCAAGACATATTGATAATTGTTGAAGAAGAAAGATGGGATGCCTTCCAGGGCAATCCCAAGCTTAGACGCTTGAGTCTCCTTGAATATTTACTTGGGGTTCCTTGGGCATCCCCAAGCTTGCATTCTTTCCCCTCCTTATTCCTCTCATATCGATACCTACTCGATCTTCGAACACTTCATCCACACAAAACTCAACAAAAAATTTATTAGAAAGGTTAGTACATATAATCATCAAATCCCATCATGTCCTGCCATAACATTATTGTATAATTATAATATAACATTACCTACTGTCGCTATCACAATTCTATGGACCCCAAGTCAATGGGGCTCAACAAGAACTCAAACATAAGCAGAGAAAGCAACTATAACAGCAATCTGTGAAAAACAGGACAGTCTGTAAAGATGCAGATGAAACCTATACTTTCGTAACTCAAAAAATTCTGAAAAATTAGGAAGTGATAAAAACATTTCATAACAGTACTGTGTAAAAATTTCAAATTTTTTTCATGCTCCAGTAAAATATGAAAATTCAAACACTACAGCAAAAGTTTATGTTTTTACCAGCACATATCAAACAAGTAATTTAAACATCCTAAAGGTAACTCTTGACACATTATTTTTATAACACAATGGATTTATACAAGGGTATAATTATTTTTGTTGAAAAGTTTCTGTAATCAAGATTCACAAAGTTTCCATGGGCATGAACAAAGTTCAAGGCTAGCCCCCACTTCAATGGTGCTCGTCTTTCTCACTTTCACTTTTCTTTTTGAAAAGGTTTTAGGTTCCCCACTTTATTTTTTTTTTGTTTTTATATATTTTAAAAGCACACAACAGAAATAAATGACTCTCTAAAACTTTCGAGTTGTCTCCCTGGCAGCGCTTTCTTTAAAGCCATTAAGCTAGGCATATAGTGCTCAAGTAATTGATCCACCCGAATCCCAAGGTATATCAAAGCCAATTTTAATTAACAATGATTTGTAATTTAGTAGTGAGCACAAAGCAACATATATCATGTAACAACACAGTATAACTCTCTTCAGATGCATCGACATGTCATAAAAGAACAATTCATGAACATCAAGTAAAGGCCAATACATAGCATAAGTAGTTTCTTGCAATTTTATCGTGTTGGAAACATAGAGAGGTGAAGATTTGGTTCCTCTCTCATAATAATTGCAATTAGGAGCAGCAAGAACATGCATATTATATTCATCAAAATCATCATGTGTAATATTAAAATGCAACCCATCAACATAGTCCCCAATAAGTGCAAACTTCTCCGATATAGTGTAGTTGGAAGAATTCAAAAAGATAACAGGACTATCATGTGTGGGTGCAATAGCAGCAATTTCATGCTTAACATAAGGAACTATAGCAAGTTCATCTCCATAAGCATAATTCATATTGGCATCATGGCCACAAGCATAGCAAGCATCAAATCCATCAAAAAGGGATATTTCAAATGAATCCAAGGGACCATAGCATTCATCCTTCGGTGTATGCGAAGGGAAATTAAACAATGTATGAGTTGAAGAGTTACTCTCATTTGAAGGTGGGCACGGGTAGCTAACCCACTCTTCCTCCTTTTGTTCTTCGCTCTCCTCCTCATCTTTTTCATCTAATGAGCTCACAGTTTCAGCAATTTCTTCTTCCATAGATTCCTGCAAAATATTAGTCTCTTCCAAGGCAGCAGACATTCTCTCAATAAATTCATTAATATCGGCATTGTATTCACAATTCTCATGGAAATATTTAAGTATGGAAAAATTTCCAGATCTGTAAACAACATCATCATAGTTATCATACTTTTCAAAGAACGATTCAATTTCATAAGCACCCTTAAAAGCAACAAATTCTTCTATTTGTTCCACATCATAGTAATCATATATACCCTTAACATAAGAAGCCAAGGTTTCATTATCATTAAATTCACATTAAAAGGGAAGGTGTAGACCCTTAATCTTAGAGCAACAAGTATAATCACATCTCAAGCATAAATTCCAACAATACCAACGCAACATTTTAATTTGATCCCATAAGTGTTTCCCTTTTTGAGACAAGCGATAATCCCTAAAGTACTCACGTTGATACAGCGTGTCTCCCGTTATCAAGTTGAATGGGGATTTCTCAGGATTATCAAAGTAGTATTTAATGTTTTTCACATAACCAACATCGACGGTTTTAGGAGGTTCCCCATCTCCATGAGTAGCAAGTACAATGATTTTTTTGGTGTTTCATGTTCCATATCCATAACTAAAGATATAAAATAACTTATAACACCAAAGAAAATTTACTTAGTGATAAAGCAAACAAGCACACATGAGAATATCAACCGCTACGCTATTGCTCCCCGGCAACGGCGCCAGAAAAAGGCCTTGATAGCCCACAAGTGTAGGGGATCGTTTGTAGCCTTTTTCGATAAGTAAGAGTGTCAAACCCAACGAGGAGCTAAAAGTAGAATTAATTCTCTCAAGTTCTATTGACCACTGATACAACTCTATGCACGCCAACGCTTACTTTACCTAGTACATGTATGAAACTATTTTGCGAGAATAAAACTAGAAGTACTTTGTAGATAGTTTTGTAAGATAATAAGGGACGTGGAAATAAAAATTAGGTGTTGTTAATAAAAGAACAATAAAGTAAATATATTGAGTGTGGAAAAGTGGTGGTAGGATTTGCGAGACTGTCCTAGGCAGTTGATAACAAGATCGGTAATCATTATTGCAGTTTTATATGAGGGAGAGGCATACGCTAACATACTTTCCGTACCTGGATCATATGCACTTATGGTTGGAACTCTAGCAAGAATCCGCAACTACTAAAGATCATTAAGGTAAACCCAACCATAGCATTAAACATCAAGTCCTCTTTACTCCCATACGCAACAATCCCCTTACTCGGGTGTAAGCTTCTGTCACTCTAGCCACCCACTATAAGCGAAACATGAACGTATTGCAACACACCCTCCGGTGGAAATCCCTCACGTGTGCGCGGCACGGAGGGCACCTTAGGACAGCACCATATCAACATTGTCGGCGTTCTAGGACCGGGGGTACCCAGACCTGCCTGCCTGCGGCCCAGCGCATGGCCCACCTCGAAGGCCCGATACGGCCCTGCAACAAGCCCCCCAAGCCAAGGCCCTTGCGGGAGCCCCCACCTCTCGAGGAGGACAACACCAAGACCTCCGGAGGAGTGGCATCCCCCCAGGCTGCCTCCCGAGGAGCAGGGATTCCAATGCAAGTACCCGTCCTCCCAAGGCCGGGGTGACGTGGGTTCTGACGGCTAAGCCAGGCGGGCGCCAGCGGACGCAGAAGGAGGACAATTTCCTCTTTGTGCTAAGGAGACAAGGACGTACGCGGGTTCCCAAGGGATCCCCCAAAGGTTTCCTTCCGAGTGCAAGAGGACTGAGACCACGAGCTCAGCAGGACGGATGTCATCGCCGAGCCCACCGCTGCGTCACACCTAGAAGCTTTGCAGGCGAAGACCACCTTTAGTCAGGATAGGATGTACCTTTTGTCCCCCTTCAAATTTGGCCGTTGTGGAATCCCTTCCCGCCTGTGCGATAAGGGAAGAGGACCGTGGCCCCTATAAAGGGGGACTAGCTCCCATCGTAGAAGGCAGGTTGGAGGCACACCAGTTCATGACTGCCAAGAGCCCTCGTGAGGCCACCCCACCACTGTACTAGTACATCCTCAGCCCCCTCGAGAGTCCAATCCACCACAAGCAGAAGTAGGGCTTTACACCGCAAGGTGGCCTGAACCTGGGTAAAGACCACGTGCCTCCGTTTGTTTTCCCCTGAGAGAGCCGCCGAAGAATCACTGAGAAGCTGTGAGGTTGAGCGGGATTGGAGAACGAGCGCACCCCAGTGTTCGAACCTCTTTGGGTCTGCGGAGCCCCAATTCCGACATTTGGCGTGCCAGGTAGGGGTGCGCCGACGTCCTTCAGTTCCGACGACTCCTGCTTCACCGACAGTCGATCACCTCCCGCTCCTGCTTCACTAACGCCATGGCCAGCTCCGGATGTGCGCGCCCTGGGGGTTCCGTGTTGGATGGCCGTTATCAGGCCACCAGCGTCATCGCTGTCACCACCGCCGCTCGTACCACTCGCGCGCAGCAAGGCCCCTCGCGCCCACAGCCGTGCCCGGGCGGCCGCTCTGCCGCGCCTCCCGCGGCCCATTTCCACGTGGGGGACCTGAACGCGCAGGACGCATTGCTCATGGCCAGCGAGCTCCTTCGCCATCGCCCGGTGGGAGGAGGTTACGACGCCTGGGCCGACCACATCACCAAGCCGGTTACTGTTGCAAGAAGGTCCCTGGCACCTTACCTTCCTCTACGGCCCCCGGCGCAAGGAGCAGAAGGCTTGGCCAGCGAACCATCTCCGCCGCCGCACGTGAACGCGCACGGCCCCCAACTCGAGGAGCCCGAACAGGGCCCACATCTCGCTGTACTTCTCCTCCTCACGGTTCCGGTGGCCAATTTTGGACCACCGCCCGGCCCCAGTAGCAGCGTGCCTGAGGGAAATGATGGAATGCCCTGCGCACGCCATGGCGCGTGAGCCCACAACATGGAGGACCGCCGCACTCTCATGCCCCCTCGACGCGAGCACACCAACCGGCGTAGGGGCCAGGCAGCTCGCGCCGCCGCGCATGGAGGAGATCATGGCGGGGGCATGGGGAATGACCCCGGCGGCCACCCTCGCCAAGAAGGGCGGGACCAACCTCGTGACGGCACAGGAGGCGGCCAACTTCGGGCGGAATCTCGGCGCAGGCACGCCCGTGGGATGCACGCCCAGGACAGCGTCACGCTGTTGCCCAGGGAGGTCAGCCTCGGGGCATCCAGTGAGGCACCAGGAGGAAACCCAGGCCCTCACGCCTCGACCCGCGCTCCAGGCGGCGCAACGACGAACGCCAGCACCATGGGTCTCGCACCCGCCGTTGGCACCAACGCCCTCCCGGCGTAGGAGGGCACACCCGCGCCCCACGTCAAGCCAGGCCCGGGAGCTTCCACTGTGGGAGCACCTGGTCCGATCGGCATGACGGAGGGGCGCTCGGGGTCGCGTGGGGGCGCACCACAACGGGTGCCCTCGCGAGCAGGGAACATGGCACCGGACGATCGGGCTGCAGGGGCCCGTTGCCCAGAAGATCGGCAAGGCTCGAGCTGTGCAAGCCACCCGCGGCCGGCACCGCGAGGACGCTACACTAGCAGAGCCACGCTCCACGGGGCCTCGCACGCCCCGCGGCTTGGGGAACGCCGGCGCCGTGCCCAGGGGGCTGCCGAGGCTTGGCGAGCCTGGGGGCTCGGGAGACCTCGGGGGCGCAGCTCGGCTGGCGCCGTGGCGCCTCCCGAGGCATCTGCACCGACACAATACTCCTACGGTCGCGCGGGGTGTGTTGCACTCATGTTGGGCCGCGGAAGCGCAATTCCGCGGTCGCGCGGGGAGCAATGCACTCATGTTTGGGCCGTAGGAGCGCGCAACCACGCCGAAATGCGTGGGGTGACTCAAGAACCTGGTCGGGAAGTCCAGGGCCTTGCGCCTGGGGTGCCCGCCCAACTATCTCCAACCGTGACACTCTCACGTAAGAATGAGTGGGCTGTACATGCCCGGAGCCCCCCGAGGAGCGCCGTACGAGGCCGCGGAGGGGCTCCCACCCACGCCCAAGTGGAAGCCCCATGCTCCGTGCTGGCGGACGACTCTGTCCTCCAATGACTATGCCCACGCCTAGTGGAAGCCCTATGCTCCGCGCTGGGGGGAAGACGAAGACTAGCTATTAGGTGCCGGACGCGGCTGTTCCTCGCTCTTTTTTGTAACCGAATTTGCCACTTTTTCGAATGAAGTTGAAGCTTTTGCATCTTATTTGAAAAAAGGGGGGACTCTTTCCCGTGCTGTGTTTGCGTCTTGAGTTTCATTTTTAAGAGGTTGGCATATGCCAACTCTCTCCCTCTCACGCACCCCGCGAGCGGGGGCTGGACACGATGTGCACGCTTGAGCCGGCCCAGCGGCATTAAGGGCGGCATTGAGGGCCCCCCCCCCCCCCGCCTGAGGGCCCAGAACACGGCGGCCGCGGGCCTGCCCACACTCATACCCCGCAAAGGCTTTGGTGTCAAGTCCTAGAGTGACTACCTCGAGCGAGCCAGCAAGCGCGCGTGGCCCGGGGACTTTGTCGAACATCCGCCCCTCGGCTTGGTCGGACGACCGCGGTCCGACGAGTCGGTAACGACCCGCCCCTCCTCAGGGCCCGCGAGCGCATGATAAGGAAGGGAACGCGACGCAAGGGAGTGCAATGTTACTTAATGCATCATAGGGGAGTTCTTCCAAGGTACATTCACATCCCCGCGGGGTCATGTTCAAATTTTTTACAGGAGAACGGGGAAGGACAGTTTAAGGAGAAGCGCCATCGCCACTATCGCTGTCACAGCCGTCAGACTCGCGCTCCCCAGTAGCGGGGTGGTCCTCGCCTACAATGGGGGCGAATTCCACGATCAAGCCATCCACCTGATCGTGCACCCAGTCCTCCAGGACACACCGGATCACCTCAGGCACGGGGGCTATCACGGACTCGAAGTCGAAGTTGGGGTCGAAGTGAAGAAGGTGGCTGAAGACGCGTGAAGACGCCCGCGCAAGGAGGTCACGAATCTTCTCCTCTGCGAGCTGGAGGACCTTCTCTGCACCACCCTCAAGGCGCTCCACGATCCCGGTGAAGAAGCAAGGATAGCCGGCGTCGTCGGCGACGAGCAGGCTTGAGACCCTCTCGCCGCTGATGCTGCTTAGGGCCCGATTGGCCCTCTCCTCAAGAGCCTGGAACATCTTGGAGCGCGTGTGCTGCAGCCCCCGGGCTCAGTTCTCCTCTTCCGAGGCCTCTCCGCGCGGGAAGCGACGTCCTCCACCTGCGTATAGAGGAAAGAGAGCTCAGTCATGGCGGTGATCTGGGCGTCCATGGCAGCCTTCTCGCGTCGCTCCGCCGCTGCTAACCTTTTCCTGAGGCCGTCCGCCTCAGCTTTCAGCTCATCACGCCGCTTGCAGAAACGGGACTCCTGAAGCTTCAGCTTCTCGCGGTAGTCCTGGGCGAGAGTTCCACGGGTCCGCGCCACCTCCTCGTCGGCCTCCTCACAGACCCTCGCCTCTCGAGCGGCGAGAGAATCCTCGGTGGCAGCCACCTGATGCTCCATCACCTCCAGCCGCTCGCGCTCCAGGCCCTGCTCCATCGCCTGCAGCGTCAGCGTGTCTTCAAGGATGCGGAGCCCCGCTTCGCCCGCGAACGGCCCACCCGCCGAGGCTGCTAGCGCGGCCTTGCGGGCCTGAACTTGCCGCTCAAGGGAGGCATTGGAAGCCAGAAGCTCTTCCTCGTGCCTCGCTGCAGCCTTACGTCGGCCGTCCGTGGCCTGGGCCTCTTCAAGGGCGCGATCGCGGGCATCCCTCACCGCGGCAAGGGACTCCTCGACTTCCACGCGAGCGCGCTCGCGTTGCAGACGACCGAAGTTGATGGCGACCTCAAGCCGACGCCATTTACGCGCCAGGCGTCGACGCTCCGCCTCGAGGTACGAGTCGACGTCGTCAAGTTCTGTCCTAAGGCGGCCCAACGCGCTCACCGCGTCCCGAAGGAGACCATGCCGAGCGGCGCTGCGACCGCAAGCAAGCTCCAGTGATTGACCCGGACCCGGGGCGGTAGGAGGGGAGCGCGAAGGCCTAACTGCCTCCGACGAGGACTCGGGGGCTGGGATTCCACGGTCCGCCACCCCAGCCCGGGGCTGGGCCTCATGGGAAGTCGCCCCACCGCTCGAGAAAGGCGCCGACGCACCAGGCGCCCTGACGTCGGAAAAGACTACCACGGGAGGCCTCAGACCTGCCCCTGCCAGCTGGGGGCCTCGCCTGAAGGAAGATGCAGGAAGCCCGGACCATAGGTCCCCTTGGGACGGCTTGGGCCCAGATATGGGTGTCTCCTCGCGCACCGTCACGTGCCTCGTGAGGTATTGGGCCGCTCCCGGCCCAGTGACCTCGGGAGGCGGTGGCGGGGGCGTGCCCATCACTTCGACGGGAAGGGGCCTGCGGAGCAAGGATTCAGAGATGCGCATCATGTGGGAAACAAGGAAGGGCAGGCACTTACTCATCCACGGCGACCCACTTCCTCTTCCTCCAAGGCCACGGAACCGGACCGCTGCGACCCCCGGATTCTCTCCTCCACCGGCGCATGTGAGGATCCGAGGATGATCCGTCGGCGCATGGCGGACGATGCCCCGCGACGGGGGCGTCTGCAGCGCCTGCTGGCAAGGCGACCCCATCGCCGCTTGGAAGCGCGGAGGTGGGCGCCTGATGGACGTGTGGCTCGGGACGCTCTTCCGCGACCACTTGAAGGGCACCAACCTTAGGATCCCCGGAGCAAGGGGTCACCAAGAGGGAATCATCGCGAGGTACGACGGGACCCTCTGGAAGCAGCCCCCACTCGTCGAAGCGTGGCATCTTCAGGGCGAAGGCTCTCCCATTCTGGTAGCGATACAAGGGGAGCCCATCCACAGGAAGCTCGGGAGGCTTCCCTCCGGTCTAAAGGCGGAGCGCCTCCCGCAGCGCACCGGAGGAAAGAGAAGACACCTGGAGCCTCATGACGTCGTCAAGGCCGGTGAAGGTCCACATGGGACGGGAATGGCACTGGAGGGGAGCGATTCGCCGGCGGACGAACTCCCTTACCACCATCGCCATCGTCACACCCGCCTTCTTCAGGCTGCTCAACCTGGCAGTGACCTACGCGAGCTGCGGGTCGACAAGCTTCGAGTGCTCCCAACTCGCGCTCGGCTCCGTCGGGGCTTCGAACACAGGGTTGAGCACAGTGGCGTCAACGAACACCCACTGCCTCCGGAAGCCCTCCGCGTCCGGACTAAGCTCGACATCGAGGATCGCGTCCGCCGCCGTATCCACCACTCAGAGCGACACGCATCCCGAGCATTGTCCGCTAGCGACCATTTGGAGGGAGAAGAAATGACGGAGCGGGGCCATGGACGGGGAGATACCCATGAAGGCCTCACACAAGAACGTGAAGGCAGAGAGGAGGACGACAGACCCAGGGTCGAGATGCAAGGCGTGGATCTGGTAGTGCTCAAGCACGACATTGAAGAAATCTGAAAACGGCGGCAGCAAGCCAGAGAAGAGGGCATGGAGGTGAAGGGGGATGTCAGTGGCACCCAGATCAACCAAAGACCAAGAGGCGGGCCAAATCGTCGTCGCCCCCACTCATTGGTGCCGGCGGCAATTGCTCGCCGGACCTTATCCAGCCCCTCAAGATTGACCACGGTGGACCGGCCCAACGCGGGCTCAGGCACCGGCCGGGGCCCTGACGTCATCGAAGTCCCGCCCCTTTTCCTCTTGGGAGCCATGGCAGGGGGGCAGATGGAAGCAGACTCCAGACTCGGCAGAGAAGGTGCGAGCCACAGGGGAAGGAGTAGAAGAATGCAGGCGTGCGGAGGGGCAATGATGGTTCCGCCGCGCGCCAGGCTTTTGTCAGCAAGGGCAGTTGCCAAGGCGACGTGGGGAAGTGGAGGCGTCCGCGTCTTGTTGTGCGCCATGCGTCGGGCCTGGCCCGCAGGCGGTTGGGACCCACGGCGCTTCGGCCTCCCTTCCTTGGCTTTGCCCCGAAGCCAGCCCGAGCGCGCCTCGGGCCCGGGGGCTACTGTCGGCGTTCTGGGACCGGGGGTACCCAGACCTGCCTGCCTGCGGCCCAGCGCGTGGCCCACCTTGAAGGCCCGATACGGCCCTGCAACAAGCCCCCCAAGCCAAGGCCCTCGCGGGAGCCCCCGCCTTGCAAGGAGGACAACGCCGAGACCTCCGGAGGAGTGGCATCCCCCCAGGCTGCCTCCAGAGGAGCGGAGATTCCAATGCAAGTACCCGTCCTCCCGAGGCCGGGGTGACGTGAGTTCTGATGGCTAAGCCAGGCGGGCGCCAGCGGGCGCAGAAGGAGGACATTTTCCTCTTTCGTGCTAAGGAGACAAGGACGTACGCAGATTCCCAAGGGACCCCCCAAATGTTTCCTTCCCAGTGCAAGAGGACCGAGACCACGAGCTCGGCAGGACGGATGTCATCGCCGAGCCCACCGCTGCGTCACACCAAGAAGCTTTGCATGCGAAGACCACTTTTAGTCAGGATAGGATGTACCTTTTGCCCCCCTTCAAATTTGGCCATTGTGGAATCCCTTCCCGCCTGTGCGATAAGGGAAGAGGACCGTGGCCCCTATAAAGGGGGACTAGCTCCCATCGTAGAAGGCAGGTTGGAGGCACACCAGTTCATGACTGCCAAGAGCCCTCGTGAGGCCACCCCACCACTGTACTAGTTCATCCTCAGCCCCCTCGAGAGGCCAATCCACCACAAGCAGGAGTAGGGTTTTATACCGCAAGGTGGCCTGAACCTGGGTAAAGACGGCGTGCCTCCGTTTGTTTTCCCCTGAGAGAGCCGCCGGAGAATCACTAAGAAGCTGTGAGGTTGAGCGGGATTGGAGAATGAGCGCACCCCAGTGTTCGAACCTCTTTGGGTCTGCGGAGCCCCGATTCCGACAAACATACAATTCAAACCAATCAAGATCATCAATCAACCCATAGGACAAAAGGGATCTACTCAAACATCATACGATAGCAACAAATCATTGGATAATAATATGTAGCATAAAACACCATGTTTAAGTAGGGAGTATAGCGGGATGCGGGAGAGTGGACCGCTGTAGATAGATGAGGGAAGGTGGTTGTGGTGGTGATGACGGCGGCGAAGTTGTTGGTGTAGATCGCAGTTACGATGGTTGCCCCGGCGACGCTCCCGTGCCACCGGGAGAGAGGGGGACAGAGCCCCCCTCCTTCTTCTTCTTCCTTGGAGGAGAGTTTCCCCTTTTGTCCATGGCCGCCATGGCTCCCGGAGGGCAGCAGCCCCTTCAAGATTGGATCTCTCTCTCTGTTTCTCTCATGTTTTCGCGACTGTTTTCTGGCCCCTTCACCGTTTCTTAAATATTGGGAGATCCGTAACTCCAATTGGGCAGAAATTTTGAGGGGATTTTTATCGTGAAATTATCTTTCTTGCGGTGAAAGAAGGCCCCCAACCGACTTAAGGGGGAGCCACAAGCCATCAGGGCGCAGCCACACCCCATGGTCGCGCCCTGTTGGCTTGTGCCTCCCTCGGGCACCGTGTTGCGTTGATTCTTCTTCCCAAAATTCACATATATTCCAAAAAAAATCTTCGTAAATTTTTATCGCGTTTGGACTTCGTTTGATATGGAATTTCTGCGAAACAAAAAACACACAAAAAATAGGAACTTGCACTGGGCACTGGATAAGTAAGTTAGTCCCAAAAATAATATAAAATGTTGCCAAAAGTATATGAAAGTTGTATAATATTGGCATGAAAAAATAAAAAACTATAGATACAACGGAGACGTATCACCGTCTTCATCCTTAGCCGCTTCTTTACAAGGAGCGTCGACGGCAAGACGCCTTACGAGGCGTGGTATGGGAGGAAGCCTTCCGTATGCTTCCTCCGCACCTTTGGCTGCATCGGGCACGTCAAGACGACGCACCCACAGCTAAAGAAGCTCGACGACCGGAGCACCCCAATGGTGTTCATGGGCTATGAGACGGGCTCCAAGGCGTACAAGATGTATGACCCCGCCTTGATGCGTGTGCATGTCTCGCGCGACGCCATCTTCGACGAAGACGCGCGATGGACTTGGGAGGCGTCGGGGGAGGCTCCAGCAAGCAGCTCATCACCATGGAGTGCCCGATGTACTCCACAACCCCGGGAAACCCAGGTGGTGTGGATTCGGGAACCACAACCACGAGAACACCGTCCTCAGGTGCAGCATCCCCAGACACCCCACTGTCAAGCAAGGTGGTTCCTGGGATGCAGTTCGCAACCCCGCCAATGGCGAGGTTGGAGTTGTTCGACGTCGACGACAATGTTGGCGCCCCACATAGGTTCCAACGCATGTCGGATCTTCTCGGCGAGCCTGCGGCAATGTCATGGCAGCTCGAGAATGAGGACGATGATGACGACGATGTCCTGCATCTGATGGCCGGCGAGGAGCCGACCATGTTCGCGTCATGCGATGCTGGACGAGCTGGCATCAATCAACGACAACACCACTTGGACACTCACCACACTACCTGTGGGGCACCGAGCCATCGGTCTCAAGTGGGTCTACAAGGTGAAGAAGGACGAGCATGGCGCCATTGTCAAGCACAAGGCGAGCCTCGTCGCAAAGGGCTACGTGCAACATGAGGGGGTGGACTTCGAGGAAGTCTTTGCTCCGGTGGCAAGGTTGGAGTCTGTACGACTCATCCTTGCCGTGGCTGCTCACTGTGGGTGGGAGGTACACCACATGGACGTCAAGTCGGCATTCCTCAACGACGACCTTAACGAGGAGGTATACGTCTCCCAGCCACCAGGGTTCGTTGCCAGGAACCACGAGCAAGGCATGTACCGGCTACACAAGGCCCTGTACGGTCTCAGGCAAGCCCCAAGAGCGTGGAACACCAAGCTCGATGCAAGTCTCGCATCCCTTGGGTTCTCACACAGCGCTTCTGAGCACGGGGTGTACTCGTGTGGCACCGCGAACACGCTGCTCATTGTCGGCATCTATATCGACGACTTGGTCATCACCGGGGCAGAGCGCAAAGAGGTTCACCACTTCAAGGAGGAAATGACGTGACTCTTTAGCATGAGCGACCTCGGGCTGCTCCGGTACTGCCTCGGGCTGGAGGTGAACCAGGAGGGTGGTCGCGTCATGATCACGCAGGCGGCCTACGGCGCCAAGATGCTCGAGCGAGCATGCATGAAGGACTGCCATGCCGTGCATGCTCCAATGGAGGCACAGTTAAAGCTTAGCAAGGACAGCTCCTAGAAGGCGGTGGATGCTACGCTCTACCACAACATCATCGGGAGCCTCAGGTATCTCGTGCACAGCCGACCGGACATTACGTTCATTGTCGAGTACCTGAGTAGGTTCATGGAAGCTCCAGCAAGCGATCATCTCGCTGCCGTCAAGCACCTACTCCGGTACATCACGGGTACTCACACGCATGGATGCATGTATCATCGTGGCAACAACGAGAGCTTGGTCGGCTACAGTGACTCCGACCACGCTGGTGATGTGGACTCCCGAAAGAGCACCTCTGGCATAATGTTCTTCCTCGGGAACAGTCCCATCAGCTAGCAATCGGTGAGGCAGAAGGTTGTCGCTGCTTCTTCGTGCGAGGCGGAGTACATCGCAGCAGCTACATCGACATGTCAGGGAATCTGGTTGGCTCGCCTTCTTGGCGAGATGCTAAACCAAGACACTGCCCCAACGCACTTCTTCGTCGACAATAAGTCGGCGATTTCCCTCTGCAAGAACCCGGTGCTTCATGACCGCAGTAAGCACATCGATCTCCACTATCACTTCATACGTGACTGCGTCGAGAAAGGCACAGTGGTTGTGGAGTTCATTAGGACCGGTGAGCAGAAGGCGGACATCCTGACGAAGGCACTTGGTCATGTTCGTTTCCAGGAACTACGCGACAAAGTCGGGATCTTCAACATCTAGCCCCTCCGACAGGGTTGAGGGGGAGATTGTGAGCTCAAACCCTACCTATGGGGTACAACACGTTGGGCAGGTAGTTTACTTGGCTTGTAAGGGCTAGGTAGTTTCCTAGTTATTTCCTAGTAGTTTCCTTAGCGTTGTAACGAGGTTGACTAGAAGTAGACTACAGCTGTGTAAGCAATTTACGTAGTAGTTTCTAGGAAATGGCTTTGCATGACCATGGTAGTAGCCACGTAATTTCTAGTGTGTGTGCGTGTGCTGTGCACATACCGGCCTATAAAAGTGTAAGTTAGGGATTGCATGCATCGATGATTCTCATTGATGGTGCACTAGGCACATATATAGGTACAAGGGGTGCAACTCATGCCTTGTCTCCCAAGTTACATACAGATTACAATGAGAGGGAGACGTGACAGGTGCAATATACAAACCAATACCTATAGATGTGTACGCGGAGTATACATGTTCAACACCCCCCGTAGTCGAAGCGTCGCCGGAGATGCGGAGACTGGACCGAAACCCCTCGAAGGTCGAGGTAGGTAGCCCCTTTGTCATGACATCGGCGAACTGCTGATCGGTGGGCACATGTAGGACTCGAATGCGGCCAAGCGCAACCTGCTCACGAACAAAGTGAATGTCGAGCTCAATGTGTTTGGTGCATCGATGATGAACTGGGTTGGCCGAGAGGTAGACGGCGGACACATTGTCACAGAAGACAAGTGTGGCCTTAGGAACCTCAACCAGCAACTCCTAAAGCAGCTGTCGTCGCCAGGAACACTCCACAACAGCATTAGCCACAGCGCGGTACTCCGCCTCAGCACTCGAGCGAGACACCGTGGGCTGTCGTTTAGACGACCACGATATCAAAGAGGGCCCGAGGTAGACACAGTAGCCAGAGGTGGAGCGGCGAGTGTCCGGGCAGCCCGCCCAATCCGCGTCAGAGTAGGCGACGAGGTCGGTGGCGGAGGAAGCTGTCAGAGTGAGACCCATGGCCATGGTGCCATGTATGTATCGAAGAATGTGTTTCACCAAGACCCAATGAGTATCACGCGGAGAGTGCATGTGAAGGCACACCTGTCCGACAGCATACTGTAGATCTCGCCGCGTGAGTGTGAGATACTGAAGAGCGCTGACGATAGACCTGTAGAAGGCGGCGTCGGACGCTGGAGATCCCTCGACAGCGGACTTCTTGGCCTTCGTATCAATAGGCGTGGAAGCAGTCTTGCAGTTAAGCATGCCTGCTCGCTCCAGAATCTCATGGGCGTACTTCTCCTGATGCAGAAAGAAGCCGGTAGGGCGGCGAACGACCTCGATGCCGAGGAAGTAGTGCAGAGCCCCCAAGTCCTTAAGAGCAAACTCGGTGCTGAGGTGAGCAGTGATCTGCTGGAGTAGCGCGGAGGAGGATGCTGTTAGGATGATGTCATCGACGTAGAGGAGGAGGTATGCAGTACCGGCGTCCTGATGATATATGAAGAGCGAGGCGTCGGAGCGAGTGGACCGAAACCCCATCTGCTGAAGAAAGGCCGCCATACGTTGGTACCACGCCCGAGGTGCCCGCTTCAATCCATAGAGTGACCTGGAGAGCAGACACACATAATCTAGGTGTGCGGCGTCGACGAAACCGGTGGGCTGCTGACAGAACACCTGCTCCTGGAGATGACCGTGGAGAAAGGCGTTCGACACGTCTAGCTGGTGAACAGGCCAGGCACGTGAGACAGCCAACTGGAGGATAGTGCGCATCGTGCCCGGCTTCATAACCGGGGCGAAAGTGTCGGTGAAGTCGACGCCAGCTCGCTGTCGAAACCGCGTACCACCTAGCGCGCCTTATGGCGCTCAAGAGAACCGTCAGGGCGAGTCTTGTGGCGGAACACCCACTTGCCAGTGATGACGTTGGCATGAGGGGGCCGCGGAACAAACCGCCATGTGTGGTTGCGCTGAAGGGCGTCGAACTCCTCCCGCATCGCCGCAAGCCAGTTCGGATCCCTAAGGGCTACACGAGCGGAGGATGGTAGCGGAGACGGTGATGATGTCGAGGCAGCACACGCATACTCGTCAGAGGGGTAGCGTGTGCTAGGCCGGAGCGTCTCGGTGCGAGCCCGGGTGACCACCCCGGAAGGGGGCCCGGAGGTGCCAGCCGTGCCAGGGCGGCTGGAGGGACCGCCGTGGCGGCGGGAGAGGCGGTGGAGGCAGCGCCTGAGGGGGCAACCGAGCCCAAGACGTCCGAAGGGACCGTTGGGACAGGAGTCGCCGCGCTCGATGGTGAGGCCGGGGTGCGACCCGGTGACGACGGCAGCCTGCCAGAAGGTGCTGCAGGGGCGGACTGCGGCTGGGTCCCGTGCCAAGGCAAGGCGGCCTGAGAGACCGCGAAGGGCTCGGCGGGGGGTGGTACCTGCTGAAAAGGGAACACCATCTCATCAAAGTACACGTGCCGCGAGGTATAGACGCGGTGGGACACTGGATCATAGCACCGGTAACCTTTGGTGTTAGGAGGATAGCCAAGGAAAATACAGGGAACGGACCTAGGCGCGAGTTTATGAGGAGTGGTGGACGCTGTGCTAGGATAACAGAGACCCGAAGATGCGGAGGCCATCGTAAGATGGAGGCGCACCGAAGAGAAGCTGATGAGGTGCGTAATTCCAACGCGGACGACATGGGCGGGTGTTGATGAGAAGGGTGGCGGTGGCGAGCGCGTCCGGCCAAAACCGGGGAGGCACATTAGAGTGGAAGAGTAAAGTGCGAACGCAGTCATTAAGAGTGCGTGGATGCGCTCGGCGCGACCGTTCTGTTGAGACGTGTAAGGACAAGTGAGGCGGAAGATAGTGCCGCGGGAGGCAAGAAGGTGGCGAACGGCAGCGTTGTCAAACTCTTTTCCGTTATCAGTCTGGAGTGCTAGGATGGGACGACCAAATTGTGTGGTGACATAGGAGTAAAAAGCGGTGAGTGTGGCCAGCGCGTCGGACTTGCGACGAAGAGGAAACGTCCACACATAATGAGAGAAGTCATCTAAAATCACCAAATAATAGATATAGCCCGTGTTGCTTGCAACCGGGGATGTCCAAACATCGCTATGAATTAACTGAAACGGAAAAGTAGAAATAGTGGTAGACGCACTAAAGGGTAGACGAACGTGTTTGCCAAGACGACAAGCCTCACAAGTGTGGTCATGAACCTTATTACATGAAAAGGAAAAACTCTGAAGAATATGACACAAAACGGTGGAGTTGGGATGGCCCAGGAGAGCATGCCAAAGATCGACGCCAGCGGCAAGGGAGACTGGTCGGGTGGAGGTGGTGGTGGAGGGATGCACCGGGTATAGATCCTCAGGGCTATCACAGCGGTGCAGTACCATCCGGGTACGGGCGTCCTTCACAGAAAAACCGACAGCGTCAAATTCAACAGTTAGAGGATTCTCACGAGCAAGACAACGAACAAAACAAAGATTCGTGACTAAGTCGGGAGAAACAAGAACATTAGACATGTTGATAGGTGTAGATGAAGAGGGAAACGAGGTATGACCTATATGTGTGATGGGTAAGGATGAACCGTTACCAACGGTGATACGAGTAGGAGTATGAACTGGAGTGGAGGAGATGAGGTCACCGGGATGAGAGGTCATATGAGCAGTGGCGCCCGAGTCCATGTACCAGTCACCACCGCCCCCATAGTTGCTCGGAGAGGGAGCCGAGTGTAGAGCCGCCAGGAGGGCGGGATCCCACGGCGAAGGCGCCTGCTGTGGGAAGGTCCCGCCGTAGGGGGTCCCTCCGTATGGAGGCATCGGGGCAACAGGATAGCCGCCGGCCATCGGCGGGGCGGACATGGCCGGGAGGCCAGCAGGACCCGGCGCGGCGAGGTAGGCCTGGTGACGAGGTGGAGGCGGCCCGAGGAGGCCCAGCGCAGGGGGCTGAGGCACCGGCATCGAATAGGCGTGAACGACTCCAGTCCACGGATTCGTGCCGTAGGTCCAGGGCGAGGTAGGTTGCTGTTGACGAGGCGGCCCCCCGTACGCCGGTTGTTGTTGCTGCTGCTTCTGGCGTCCGCCGCCACGGCGATTGTTGCGTCGACCGCCGCCGCCGGGCTGCGGCGGCTGCTGCTGCGGCTGCTGCTGCATGGGCGGCGCGGGCGGTAGGGGGTAGAACCCCGGGGGTGCGGGAGGTGCCGAGGCCCGAGGCGCGGGAGGCGAAGCGCCGCGAAAGGTGCCCGCGGCGAGGGCGGTGTGCTGGACCCGCCGCTTGACCTGCTTCATCCGTCGTTCCTCCAAGCGAAGGTAGGAGACGAACTTGGGGAACGAGGGGTCCGTCATCAAGGTAAGGTTGGAGGCGGCGTTGCCGAAGTCCTCGTTGAGGCCGGCAGTGAGCGTGCTGAGGAGAGTGTCATCATCGATCTTGGCGCCAATGTCGCGGAGTTCATCGGACAACGTCTTGAGACGGCGGCAGTAATCATCAATGGACTGATCATCTTGATGACAGCCAAAAAACTCTTGCTGCAAGAGGACGCGACGCTGAAGCTTGTTGTCGGTGAAGAGGCTGTTGAGTTTGACCCATACGGCATGCGCATCATCGCCCTCGCTGATGACGGTGTGAAAGAGATCCTTGGAGATGGTGAGGAAGAACCACCAGATGAGTCTGGCATCGATGGCTGTCCACTCGGAGTCGTCCTTCATATCGGCGGACTCGACGGAGCCATCGATGTGATCCACGACGTTGTACTCGTGAAAGACGAGAGAGAAGTAGGTCTTCCACGCATAATACGAGGAGTCGTGGGGATCGAGGGTGACGGGAACGCGCCCATGGATGTCGAGGTTGCGGATGTCAGCAGGATCGGGGCCAGCGAAGGGGCTGGTGTTGCCGGATAGGGAGGAGTGAACCGACATGGCGGCGGCGGCGCGACAGGAGGGAAGGCGCGGCGCGGTGGGGGTGGCGGGTGCGGCTACGTGGAGCGTAGATGGCAGCGGCGGGGTGAAGGGTTGAGCGGCGGTGGCGGCACGGGGCGGCGGCTGCGGCTGTAGAGGGAGAGTAGGGTTAGGAGGGGAGGGCGCGGCGCGGCGGTGGTAGCGGGTGCGGCTGCGGAAGGGTAGATGGCAGCGGCTGGGTTTAGGGTTTGAGCGGCGGCGGCGGCACGGGACGGCGGCGGCGGCTGGGGAGGGAGAGTAGGGTTAGGAGGGGAGGGCGCGGCGGTGTGGAAGGGGTAGCGGCGGCGGCAGCACGAGGCGGCGGCGGCACGAAGCGGCGGCGGCGGCTAGGGCAGCGGAAGAGGTAGGATCGGCGTGCTATCTAATACCATGTAAGTTAGGGATTGCATGCGTCGATGATTCTCATTGATGGTGCACTAGGCACATATATAGGTATAAGGGATGCAACTCATGTCTTGTCTCCCAAGTTACATACAGATTACAATGAGAGGGAGACATGACAGGTGCAATATGCAAACCAAGACCTATAAACGTGTACGCGGAGTATACATGTTCAACAAAAAGGACCCGGCTCCTTCACTTGTAATAAAGCCAGTTCAGAAGCAAAATCATTCAGCTTCCACTAGTAGTACCACCGTGTCTCCTCGCTAGTACGTGAGTGTGTGTGCATGGTAGTGTTCGTGCTAGTGATCCTCTTCCAGATATGCTCTTTCTCTGGTACTAACTTCTATAGTTCGGGCTGGCATGGACAACTCACATTCAATTTCAAAATGATTTATTTAAACACATGTGGGATCACATAGGAAATCGATAGATGTACCTGCTCTTTTTATTTCAATATATTTGCTACAATTTCAAATTTATTTGGTTGTAAACTTTTCATTGTATAATAATCACTATTTGATTTATTTGTTTATTTTATATGTATAGAATGTCTAATTTGAGAAAATTTGGCAACAAAATGGTCGAACTAAACCAAATAGATCGATCGGTTAAGTGCACTGGTCAGAATGACGCAGACAAATTCTAACAGCGAACAAAGTGACAACGAAGAAAAACGAACAACAGGGGCGTGTTTGGTTGCCTGCATGAGGCCCAACCAGGCCCGCGCGGGAAGAAAACGGGCTGTTTGGTTGGCTGCATACACTGTTGGGCCTGCATGGCACGATGTTTAAAGCACTCGTGGGCCTGGCTCCCTGGGAACGCTCGAATCGGCAGTTTCTCCAGAGCCAGACCCGAGCGGTGCACGTGGGCGGCGGTGGCTGCACGCGCGCGGCCATGCTCGAGAAGCCGCGTTGCTTCCCGAAGCGCCGGCAGTTATTAACCTCACCGCCCCTCACCGCTCCCTCTCCCTACTCTCCCCCACTCTCCCAACTCTCACCGGCGGCGGCGGATCGGAGGAGAGCAAGAAGACCACCGGACTCCATCACCGGCGAGCGGATCATCACCTAGCCCGCGACAATGGCGGTAAGCACTTTTCTGTTAGTCATGCACTACTTTTTCGCGTTCGATCCGGCGGTAGATTCGATCCACGGCGGAGAGGGGAATGGGGAATAGAGGTAGATAAGCATGACAGTTCGTACTAGTTCATACTAGTTCATACGAGTTCATACTAGTTCATGCAAGATCGGAATAGAGGTAGATGCGGATGGAGTAGAAGGGGGATTGGGGGATTGGGGGTACACAACAGACACTGGCTAACCGCGGCGGCCGTTGAGGCGTGCGGAGCGGCGGAATCAACGTCTTCAACTCTTGTGCAGTGGCCCTCATGAGCACTGCATCAGATTCCTTCTGCATGTCAGGCATGGAGCCGAAGTTCGAGCACACCTCCATGGTGTTCTCGAACTTGGTGCGGTCACCAGCCGACCACCCGAGGAAGAAGGCCCTCCAGCCAATACCCCAAGGGAAGGGGTTGGCGTTGGAGCTGGAGTTGGAGCTCATGGCGATGGAGAGGAGGAAGGTTGATAGTGAGAGAAGAGAGGGGGTGGGTAAGTAGTGGTGGTCAGGTTGAGTAAATATAGGCGCGATGGAGAGGAGGAAGAGTGACAGTCATGCCGTTTTAACTACATGCTCTTCAATGAGCCATGAACTCTGTCTGTGCCTGACTCCATGAATTGTGTGCAGATCGAGGAGAGCAATGAGATGGGAACGGAGGTGCTCCCGGCCGTTGACAAGAAGGGCAAGGAGGCGGTTCATCCAATGCCCGAGGTGGTGCTATCGCCCACCGCCGAGGAAGAACCGAAGACGCCAACGGTTGGCGACGACGAGCGCATGGAGGAACCCCCCAGCAGCAAGCGCCGCAACTACGGCCACTACCATGAGGAGGGTGGCCCAACTCACTTCTGCAAGGTCATCCTTGCACCGAAGCTTGAGTGCATCCCCATGCCCCTGGACTTCACCAAGCACTTTGCCGCGGTGCCGACGGAGTTCAAGCTGAGGAACAACACCGGCTGCTCCTGGAGGGTGACGGTGAAGCTGATGAACGGCAGGGTGACCCTGGATCAGGGTTGGGCCACCTTCGACGCCGTTCATCAGATCAAGATCGGCTACATGGTGATGTTCAAGCTCCTGACTCTCGACACCCTCAAGGTCATCATCTTCGACGACGATGGCATTGAGGTGGTCAACAAGTGTGGGAAGCACGACGAAGCCTTCGCCGTCAGGGACTAGGGCCGGGGCACCTCCTTCCTAAGTACTATCGAGTCTGCTTTATGGTTTATGCGTTGAACTGTTTGAACTATCGTTCTGAACTATGCTGTTAAGTAGTTGATGCTCTGTTTATGCTCTGCTCTGCTTATGATGTGTGGTACATGGTTGTGCCGAAGTGTGCTGGTAACCTCACCAACTAGCCAAAGAGGTTACCACACACCAGGCGTTGCATACAACCAAACACCATGCCTTGGGTTTGTCCACTAACATGCAGGCAACCAAACACCAGACAGTGTGGTTCAGCCCATGCAGGCAATAGGGCATGTAGGCTACCAAACAACTTGCAGATGATGCATTTGAAGCTGCATTTGCATAGCCAGGCTGAGTTGAGAAGGCTATGCAATGCAGCTACTATAGAATACGGCAACCAAACAAGCCCCAGGAAGTTTGAGCCCCGCGTTGAAGTTGGCCTGCCCTCTCCCATGACAGTCTTTTTCGCCGCCTCAAATGTCTAACGGCACATTTCGGATATTTTACCGCTGCTGCCGGCACCCCACCAACCTCACCCCACCCCACCAACCCTAGCACCTTTGCGCTCTCTTTTTTCACGCCTCCACCCACCCTCGTTTCCAGTCGCGTACGTGGGCAGTTCACACCAAACCCCCACCCTGATCGCCCGCATCTGCATCGGGAGCGTGAAGGAAGCAAAAAAAATAGGAGGACATGACGCTGCTGTGTGTGCCGCTGGTGGGGCGGACGGTCGAGGAGATGAAGATCGACGCGGCGGCCGCAGCAGCCGCAGGGGGCGACCTTGTCGAGATCCGACTGGACTACATCGAGGGGTTCCGCCCGCGGGAGGACCTTCCACGTCTGCTCCACAGCTGCCCGCTCCCCGTCCTTGTCACCTACCGGTTCGATCTCCTCTTCGCCTGCTTCTCGATCCCCGGTTTGGTTGTTCTGAGATTTGGCATCCGTGTTGCAATATTCGGAACGGGCGCGCAGATGCTTGCGAAGAATCAAATTCGGAACGGGCGCGCAGATGTTGCTCACCGGCCTGGAGTGTTCCCTTAATTGCTTTTGTGCGTCCTAGCTTTTGTGCTGTTTTATTTTTCGGTGGAATTTTTTTGAACACCCCACCATATATTATTAGTTAGCAAATATTCACACAACGCAAATTGCTAATTGAGCTCCAGCTCCATGGAGCCCTTAGTTTGGAAAAATTCAAAAATCATTTTTTTAGGTTTTAAAAAATTCTGAAAAAAATAGACATACATATGGATGTATACTACTCCTAGTGTCTTCACAAACGTCTTATACTTTTTGAACGAGCAACACAAAAATGACAAAATCATGTATTTCTTGCCGTGACTATAAAAGTACATGATATTTTTTGGTACAGCTCACATCAAAACGTATTTCGTGATGAAATTTCAGACACATCTAATATGGATCTCCAAGTACTTGTGTATTTATTTTAGATTTTTGAAACTTTAAAAATTGAATTTTGAATTTTTAAAAATTTTGGGCTCAACCTCACAGGAGGAACGTCACCAAGCACCATACGTGATGAGGAACAATATATGAGAAAAAAAGAAAAAAAAGAAAATCACATGCCTTTGGCTACTTCTAGATACTTCCACTCTAGTGTAGTATTTTTTTTTCTTTTCTTTACCCTACCTATTGTTTCTAGAGTTCTCTAGTTATAAGTAGCTGTGAGTAGAATGGTGAATCCTAAATAATGTTTTTTAGAGTGTTACATCTATAAGAAGGGGAGCCTTGGCGCAGGGGTAAAGCTGCTGCCTTGTGACCATGAGGTCACGGGTTCAAGTCCTGGAAGCAGCCTCTTGCAGAAATGTAGGGAAAGGCTGCGTACAATAGACCCAAAGTGGTCGGACCCTTCCCCGGACCCTGCGCAAGCGGGAGCTTTATGCACTGGGCTGCCCTTTTAGAGTGTTCCAGCTATAAGTAGAAGTATGTGAAGGCTTCTTAAATCCCTATAAATAGAGATCTTCACCTTTACTTTGTGACCAGACTATGTACCCCCATTACCTATAATAGAACTTGGTGTTCTTATCTAAGATCTTGGAGTAGATCTTGTGCTCTAGGAGTTCTGGATTGAACTCCTGCGGCCATATTGGCCTACATTCGCCTCTAGAGCGATATCTAGCGCAACACGTTGAAGTCTTCAACTCTAGTGTTGTACACATTGTAGCAACAAGGTGGAGTTGCTCCTCCACAACTTTGTGCTGCTTCCGGTGGTATCAGAGCCGCATTGATTCATACAAGTTCCTTGTTCTTCTTGAGAGCAAGCTGCAGCAAGCAATGGAGCAATTGGAGAAGAGGATGGATGCTGCAGAACAACAAATCAAAGAGCTGCGTGAAGTTCTTAATCAGAGATTTGACCAGCTGGTTGAGATGATAAGAAAGGGTGTTCCCCCTGCTGCCAACGAAGAAGATTCATCTAAAGAAGAAGAAGATGTTCAACGACGAAGAAGGGGAGGTAATCTTGGAGCAAGACCACCACGACAACGTGCAGTTCAGCGTACTTCAAGAAGGCCTATTTATGTTGAAATTTCTGAAGGTGAAGAATATGATGATGCCCTTGAAGAACCTGATCCCTATGCATATCGGAGAGTACCCAACCCTACATGCAAGGGATACATACAAGGTGAAAGCTGAGATCCCTATGCATATCGGAGAGTACCCAACCCTACATGCAAGGGATACATACAAGGTGAAAGCTGAGATCCCAACTTTTCATCGAAATGTTCATATTGAAGGGTGCCTTGATTGGTTATATGAAGTGGAGACTTTCTTTGAGATCATGGAGATTCCGAAAGATCGTACAGTTCCTTTGGTAGCCTGCAAGCTGAAAGGAGGAGCCGGTGCATGGTGGCATCGCGTTCAAGAAGAACATAGGCTGAGAGGAGAACCTCGTGTGAGAACTTGGCGGTAGATGAAAAAGTCCTTTGTAAGGGAGATTTTTACCCGCTGATTATGACCAGATCCTATTTATCCAATTCCAAAATTGTGCTCAAGGAAATAGTACTAAGGAGTTTCTAAGGTTACAAGTGAGGTGCAACCTTGCCGAAACTGAAGATCAACAATTTGCAGGGTACATCAATGGTCTCAATGATGTTATTCAAGATCGATTGATAATGCAACAAATCTGGTCCATTGATCAAGCACAAGCTCTAGCCTTGAAGGCCAAGAGGTTTGTGAAGACAAGAAAGACAACTAAGGTTCCATATCCTCCATATCCCCATACCGAAGGCTCGTCTGGGAGCGAGCCTAACAGAGTGGAAGAAAAGACCGCTCCACCAAAGGCAAAACGACCCATCCAGAAGCAAACTAGAGGCAAGGGTAAGTCCAATGAAGGCCCAAAATGCTATAAATATGGTGAAGAGGGACACATATCCAGCGGTCACGCACTAAGGAAATTTATTAACACAACTGTCCATGATGGTAAGTCCAATGAAGGCCCAAAATGCTATAAATATGGTGAAGAAGGACACATATCCAGCGGTTGCGCACTAAGGAAATTTATTAACACAACTGTCCATGATGGTGAAGACAATGAGGACGAATATGAATCTGAAGATGTAGAGGGACAAGAGGTTTGTCAAGAAGAAGGTGAAGAGGTGATATTTGTGATTCAACGTCTCCTATGTTCCACATCACAACCTGACGACACACAACAACAGAAGAAAATATTTGAGAGCAAATGCATGGTGAATGACAAGGTATGCAAATTAGTGATTGATAGTTGCGTCTGCGAGAATCTTATCTCCCGGAAGTTGGTTAACCATTTAAAGTTTGAGACTCATGATCATCCAAACCCCTACACTATTGGGTGGATTAAGAAAGGAGTGAATATGAGGATCACCAAACAATGCAACCTGCCATTCCTTTGGGCAAGCATTTTCGCTCAAATGTGTTTGTGACGTAGTTGGTATGGACGCCAACCATGTTCTTCTTGGGAGACCTTGGGAATTTGATGTGGATACTACACACAAGGGCAAGGAAAATTCTTACTCTTTCATTTGGAACAAGAGAAGGATCACAATTCTACCAAATAAAACTGATGGTAATATCTCTGAGGAAGAAAATCTTATACGACCTGGTCGTACAGTTCATCTCAGTAGACCCCATCGACCAGCTGACACGTGGATTTACGAATCTCAAAGCAACAAAACAAACAACGTCTTCCCCACTACGAAATCGCCATGTCGATTAGAATTCGGCACGGCGGCGAGCTTCCGCCGGCACGGCAAGACGCGGCAGGAATTTTTTTCTATACCTACATAGATGGGGCATGTGAGCGTCTTCGGCCTGCGAATCTCACCGGAGATGGGTGACAAGCTGAAAGTTTCTCTTGAGGTTGAGGATGCCCGTTGGTTTCTCACCGAAGATTAGTAAAACGATTGCTCATCGCTGGCTGGTTTGTGCTTTTTATTGAGGATGCCGGAGATGGTCTTGTTCTACAGCACCACCGTGAATACATGCGTTACCTCCGGGTTCAGTTGCTGCTGCATCCCCTAGGCCCCGGCGAGCAGCGGAGTTGCGCCGGCGTCGAGGATACTGGCCGCGACCGACAGGGGCAAGCGCCGTAATTGTGCTAGCGTCGAGGAGTATGGCCGCGAGCGACGAGAGCAAGCATCCGACGTATTGTGACCAGGAAAAAGTAGCGTCGGCGTCGAGGTGTGTGGCTGTACCGGTGGCCGGCAGTGGCAGTGGCAGTTGGGATTTCACAATTGGGATTCAGACTTTCAGAGAAGAAGCTGCCTTGCTGCTTTGATATCCGTACTGCCAGGTGTCACTCAACAGAGTGGGTCTCCAGATTAGAAGTATACGACCAGGTCGTATAAGATTTTCTTCCCTCTAAGGAGGGGAAAAGTATGTTAACTATCTCCCACACCTCTATTGAGTTTATGAAAGACTTGGAGGCAGATTTATGTGCTGCACTTATTGTAAAAGGAGAAGAGCACCCGACTGTTGAAATTCCAGCAAAGGTACGTGGCTTATCAGCAGAATTTCATAACATATCTGGAGAGCCACAAGGCCTGCCACCGATGCGAGGAATTCAACATAGGATTGACATAATGCCAGGAGCAAGTCTACCTAATTTTCCACAGTATCGAATGAGCCCAAAAGAGCATGATATATTGAAGGAGAAAGTGGAGGAGTTGCTGCAAAAAGGGGCACATTTGAGAAAGTATTAGCCCATGTGTTGTACCAGCCCTGCTCACGCCAAAGAAAGATGGATCTTGGCGCATGTGTACGGACAGTAGAGCCATTAACAAGATCACTCTAAGGTATATATTTCCGATTCCCCGTCCGGATGATATGTTGGATCAACTTAGTGGATCAAGAGTGTTCACAAAGCTAGATTTAAGAAGTGGATATCATCAAATCCGCCTTCAAGACAAAGGAACGGTTGTATGGCTAGTCATGCCATTTGGACTCTCAAATGCACCAAGTACCTTTATGCGCTTGATGAAATCCTCCAAGACGACAAGCCACATCTCCAAGCTGCCATTAAGGACAAAATAATAACTTCACTTGGCTAAGCTAAAGGGAAAAGGGCCCCTCACCCCGCTCATCACCGACGAGAGCCGTTGCCGTTTCATCCCAGGCTAACCAATGAACTCTTGCGTTGTTGCTCGTCGCCCCACTAGAAATTCCGAATGAGATGAGCTATCACATAGACAGACCTGCACATGATTTAAGAACTCCCATCGCGTAAATCGGCAATGCTTGAAGGACAAATTTTATCGAAATTTCCTTTGCCCTATTTATCAGTCCAGGCTTCCATCTGCTTCAAAAATTTATTCTTATTAATAGACTAAAAATTGCCTTATTTTCCTTTTGAACAAAGATAGATCTGAAGGACTGGAGTATCACGAAAGAACTAGCCGTGGACAGGGGTGCTATCCATGTGCCAGAACCATGAGTTGGTTGCATGATCTTATGGGCTTCAACTCTAGCCTACCCCAAATTGTTTAGGACTAAAGGCTTTGTGGTGGTTGTTGTTGAACAAAGAAAATTGTCGGCTTTCATGCGCCCCTCCGGAATTGTCCCAAATATTTTATCATCAAAAACTATCTGCCACAACTTTGAGAATCACCATAGTTGAGACTTGATTTTCAACATTGCACTATTTACCAAACATGATCAAGCACTTGGAAGGACTCAATTGTTGACTCATGCCAAATTCATACACTTCCAAAATCTGCTTGATGGCTAAAGCTTGATCAGGAGAAGCTCTGAAAAACCAAAGGCAATCGTCTGCAAAAACTAAATGTGAAATCCCTGACACTTGTCTGCAGATTTTAATATTCCTCCTGGAGTAATCCCCTGAAAGAGTGTTAGCCACCAACAAAAATAAGTACGGTACCAAAATGTCACCTTGTCTAATGCCGCAACTTGGAGAGAAAGACTCCTAAAGCTGCCCATTAAATGAATAGATTATTTCCGTTAGACAAGCTGTAATCCAATTAATCCATATCGCTGAGAAACCTAGAGCAGCCAACATACGCTTTGAGAAACACAATCAACACATTCATAAACTTTTCCCATGTCCAGCTTATACGCGAAAAAATCTGCACGCTCATCCTTTGTAGAATCCATAGAATGCATAACCCAAAATCAATAACAGCATTATCAGCGATTAAGCCTCCTAGGATAAAAGCACTTTTGAATGGGAGAGACCATACCATCCAACAAAGGCTGCAACTGATTCACAAGAAATTTATAAATAATTTTGTAAATCACATTACATAGACTGATGTGGCGATTTTTTTAATTCCATAGGATTATCCACTTTTGGAATCAACACATTAGTATTATCATTTACCCTTACCCCATCAGGTATGCATCCAGTACAAAAAATAGCTTAACTGCTCGGATAATATCTGTTGGAGTATTATTTATATCGTCATGTAGCCTTTTGTATTTACCCCACTGTATAAGAGGTTTTTTGCATATCCTACACCTGTGCATGTATATATACTGGCCTATGGCCTCATGGGAATACAAATTGCATATTTCCTAACATGGTATCAAGCCTTAGGTTTTTTTTCTCGCACGCCACAACTCGTGCTCGATCCAATCTCGTGCCGCCTGCTGTCTTCCTCTTGGTTTGACGCGGTTGCCATCCACCTCATCCACCTCTAGCCGCACGTCTCCGTTCGTGCTGCACCACCCCTGGTCATGCCTCTGCTGCTCTATCTGTTGTTCTGCACCATCCGCTGCTTGATTCGCCTGCTCGATCTGCTTGCTTGACCGCATGACCACGCGTGTCTTGCCGAATCCACCCGCCCGCCCGGCCTTGACACCCACGTGGTTGCTTCCACGCGTGTATGCTCGCGTGCCACCGTCCGTTGGCCTCTTGTCCGTTGACGCATGCAGCTGTATGCGAGTGGCGGCCACCAGCGCGACTGCCTTGCTGAGCATGCACGTGCGAGATTCTTTTGGTCACCCGTCCCTCCAACATCTAGTCCACGCAGCCCCTGCAACCCCATGGTCAACTCCATTGCCGGCTGCGCTTCTGCACGTACGCTAGTGCTTCATGCTTCTTCGGACGGGCTTGTTGTCTTCTGATTATTAAAAAAAAGAGAAAAGGAAAGGGCACGATGTCTATCTTGCCGGGCACGATCTCCCCTCCTCACCGCTCGCTGATTTTGGACAGTGTACCCTATGCCGGTCCTGTCTAGCACATGCACCGTCTCTCGGTGCTTGGTGCTCGTTCGCCTGTGATGTTGTTCTCTTCGACGTCTTTCACTGGTTGTGTTGTTCGCTCTTCTACGACTACTCCCTCAATTTCTGCACATGGTGATTGTCACTCTACATCGACTCCTCTAGCAACTTTCACCGGTGATTGTTGCTCGACACCTCTCTCGTGACTCACTGGTTGTGTTGATGCATATGACTCCATCGACTGCGCCGCGCACACACGCCTTCCCTTGGCGCTTAGGGCTTGTCGCATGCGCCCTCATCATCTCCTTCGGACTGTGCAGATGATAGTAGTTGTGCTACACCGCCTCCTCTAGCGGCTTTGGTGGTGGCGCTCCTTTTTTGGTGTTGCTGCGCCGACTACTTCAGTTGTACTTCACCGAGCAGGAGATTGCGCGACTTCGCGATTTGCTAATTACCACCGGCTCTTGATTGCCGGGTGCATCTATGTCGATCTCTTCAATTGAGCCCTTGACTGAGCAAGAGATTATACGACTCCGATGCCCGCTAGCTGCGTCTAGCGTCCACTGGTTCTTCACCGACGGGTTCTGCTAGTTCTGCTACACCGCCTCCTCTAGCGGCTTTGGTGGTGGTCGCTCCTTTTTTGGTGTTGCTGCGCCGACTACTTCAGTTGTACTTCACCGAGCAGGAGATTGCGTGACTTCGCGATTTGCTAATTACCACCGGCTCTTGATTGCCGGGTGCATCTATGTCGACCTCTTCAATTGAGCCCTTGACTGAGCAAGAGATTATACGACTTCGATGCCCGCTAGCTGCGTCTAGCGTCCACTGGTTCTTCACCGACGGGTTCTGCTGGTTCTGCTACCGACTTCTTTGGCATTCTGAGACCACATTCTACACAGTCATGTACATCCACATGGATTCTTGATACTGGAGCATCTTTCCACATGACTCATGATTCATCCACTTTGTCTTCTATTCAAGCTCTCGATTCTCCTGTTCATGTTCTTACTGTTTATGGTACCTCACTTCGTCTTTTCATGTTCCTGGTGTTGCTTATGTCCCTCGACTTACCATGCAGCTCATCTCTCGTGGTCAGGTTGTCGACTCGGATTGTCGGGTCATTCTTGACTTTGACTCATGTTCTGTTTTGGACCGTCACATCGGTACTCTCCAGGGTGCCGCCCCCCGGTGTCGTGACTCTCAAGAGTCTCTGGGAGCTTGGCCGGCTTCACCTTCTCTCCGCTGCCAGCGCCGCCAGTCTCTTTGTCTCTGTTGCCTTGTCTACCAGCTCTTTCTAGCAGTGGCATCGTCGCCTTGGTCATTTGTGTGGTCGTCGTCTATCATCTTTAGTTTGGCGTGGTCTTCTTGGATCCGTCTTCGGCGGTGTGTCTTTAGACTGTCAGGGTTGTTGGCTTGGTAAACAGGTCCAGTTACCTTATCCTTATAGTGACTGTGTCTCAGCGTCCTTTTGACCTTGTTCACTCTGGTGTATGGGTCCAACTCCCTTTGCCTCGAAGGGAGGTCATCACTACTATATTATCTTTTATAGATGATTTCTCTCGACCCACGTGGATATATTTTATGTCTTCTCGTACTGAGGTCTTATCTATCTATGAACGGTTTGCTTCCATGGTTCACACTCAGTTTTTTATGCCTATTCGTGTGTTCCGTGCCGACTTTGCTGGAGAGTATATCTCGAAGATATTGCGTGGAGTTCTTGTTGAGCAGGGTACTCTTGCTCAATTCTCTTGTCCTAGTGCTCATGCTTAGAATGTCATGGCTGAGCGCAAGCATCGTCACCATCTTGAGACGGCTCGTGCGTTGATGATCGCTGCCTCACTTTTGGGCCGAGGCTGTCTCCACCTCCACCTATCTCATCAATCTTTAGCCGTCCACTACTCTGCAGGGTGGTGTTCCTTTCGAGTGTCTCTTTGATCGTTCTCCTGATTACTCGACGCTTCCTTTGTTTGGTTGTGTTTGTTATGTTCCTGCCCCTCGTGAACGCATCAAACTATCCGCTCAGTCTGTTGAGTGTGTCTTCTTAGGCTATAGTGATGAGCATAAGGGCTATCGTTGTTGAGATCATGTCGGTCATGCGTATTTCTCGGGATGTGACTTTTGATGATTTTCGTCCCTTCTATCCGCGTCCATCTTCCTTGACCTTTTCAATGGAGGATATCTCTTTCCTTACTTTTCTTGACACACCTATCACTCCCATTGAGCCCTTATCCATCCGTCCTACTACACCTGCTTCTCCGACTATAATAGGTCCGACGTCGCCATCTCCTATGGTTTCCTCACCTCGCATGTCACAGGACTCTGCACCTCCATCCCCGGTGACTTCTCTGTCTCCATCCCTTGAGTCTACCCCCGTGATTCCTTGTATTCTTCCATCTTTTCCTTAGTATTATACTCGTTGTCTGCATAATGTGGACGCGTCACCATCTTCCTCATCTCAGCCTACTTATGGCTTGCTTCCTCGTTTGCTTATGCCTGTTGATCGCCTTGGTTTTCCACGCGCTGGCGCTGCTGTTCTTGAGCCAACTTACCGTGAAGTTGTTGTTCATCCTCAATACCAGTTCGCGATGGCAGAGGAGCTTGCTGCTCTTGAGCGCGCTGGCACATGGGATCTTGTTTCTCTTCCTCCCCGTGTCCGTCCCATCACTTGTAAGTGGGTCTACAAGGTTATGACCTGCTCAAGCTTGTGGCTCGTGGCTTTCAACAGGAGCATGGTCAATGATTATGATGAGACTTTTGCTCCTGTGGCCCATATGACCACTGTTCGCACACTTCTTACTGTGGCCTCTGTTCGCCACTGGTCCGTATCTCAGCTTGATGTTAAGAATGTCTTTCTTAATGGTGAGCTGCGTGAGGCGGTTTACGTGTAGCCACCACCTGGGTATTCTGTTCCTGATGGCATGGCCTGTCGTCTTCGTCGCTCTTTCTATGGCCTTAAGCAAGCCCCTCGCGCCTGGTTTGAGCGTTTTGCCTCTGTGGTGACTGCTGCTGGTTTTTCAGCAAGTGCTCATGATTCAGCGCTGTTTGTCTAGGAAAGAGCAATGATGTTCAGGATGTTCAGGAAAGGTATATTCCTAGGAAAGAGCGATGATATTCTGTGGTGACTGACTTCTGATGCCTTTTTTATTTCCCAGGCAAGGTATATTCAGGATGTTCTTGCTCGTGTTGCTCGTAGTGAGCACACTGTTGAGACTCCCATAGAGCTCAATGTTCACCTCCGTGATACTGATAGTGGCCCTTGTCTGATCCGACACATTATCGTCATCTTGTTGGGAGTCTTGTCTATCTAGCTGTCACTCGTCCGGATATCTCTTATCGGCCCATATTCCGAGTCAGTTTGTCTCTGCTCCCACTTTGGTTCACTGTAATCACCTCCTTTGTTTCTTCGATATCTTTGGGGCATGATCTCTCATCGTCTGTTATTTTCTCGCTTCAATTCCTTACAGCTTCAGGCTTATTCGGATGCTATGTGGGCTGGTGATCCCCCAGATCGCCGTTCACTTTCTGCTTATTGTGTTTCTCTTGGTGGTTCTCGCGTTGCCCTTGTCTGATCTGACACCTTATCGTCATCTTGTTGGGAGTCTTGTCTATCTAGCTGTCACTCGTCCGAATATCTCTTATCGGTCCATATTCCGAGTCAGTTTGTCTCTGCTCCCACTTTGGTTCACTGTAATCACCTCCTTTGTTTCTTCGATATCTTTGGGGCATGATCTCTCATCGTCTGTTATTTTCTCGCTTCAATTCCTTACAGCTTCAGGCTTATTCGGATGCTATGTGGGCTGGTGATCCCCCAGATCGCCGTTCACTTTTTGCTTATTGTGTTTCTCTTGGTGGTTCTCGCGTTGCCCTTGTCTGATCTGACACCTTATCGTCATCTTGTTGGGAGTCTTGTCTATCTAGCTGTCACTCGTCCGGATATCTCTTATCGGTCCATATTCCGAGTCAGTTTGTCTCTGCTCCCACTTTGGTTCACTGTAATCACCTCCTTTGTTTCTTTGATATCTTTGGGGCATGATCTCTCATCGTCTGTTATTTTCTCGCTTCAGTTCCTTACAGCTTCAGGCCTATTCGGATGCTATGTGGGCTGGTGATCCCTCAGATCGCTGTTCACTTTCTGCTTACTGTGTTTCTCTTGATGGTTCTCGCATTGCCTGGAAGACGAAGAAACAGACTACAACTTCCCGTTCGAGTGCAGAGCCTGAGTTGCGAGCTATGACTCTTTTGACGGCAGAGGTGACTTGGTTACTTCAGGACTTTGGTGACTTGGTTCTCGCATTACTTCATGACTTTGGTGTTTTTGCCACCACCTACTCTGCTATTGTCTGATAATATAGGTGCTATTAGCATTGCGCGAGATGCTGTGTGTGCAGGATCAGGTTATTGCTCTTCAATATGTGCCTTCCGAGCTACAATTGGCGGATTTCTTTACGAAGGCCCAAACTAGAGCGCAACATGGCTTCTATCTCTCCAAACTCAACTTTGTTGGTCCACCATGAGTTTGAGGGGGGGGGGGGGTAGAGTACTATTTATATAGCCATGTAGCCTTTTGTATTTACCCCATTGTATAAGGGGTTTTCTGCATATCCTACACTTGTACAAGTACATATACTGGCCTATGGCCTCGTGGGAATACAAGTTGCATCTTTCCTAACAATATCATCCCTCGAAATCGCCCCATTCCGTTGAAAAAATCTTGTCGAAAAACCAACAGGCCCGGAGCTTTGAGAGGACCAATCTGAAAATGAGCATCATTAATCTCTTGGTTGGTAAACAGTTAGCATAGAACCGCCATTCATACAGTGCTAACTTTAGGCTGCACAAGAGATAATAAAATAGGCGATGGGTCCACATTACTGTCATGAGCATAAAGACGTTGAAAGAAAATATTAGTGAAAACGTGTATTTCATCCAACTTATCTGTGAAGGAACCATCTTGTTTATTCAACATAGCAATTTATTTTTCTTGGCCCTCCAAGAAGCTTCCCTGTGAAACTAGTTGGTATTACGATCACCACACTCAGGTCACTCTATTCTGGATCTTTGTCTCCACATCGTCTCTTTCAAGAGGAGTTCATCCATCTCACATTGGACTTTCTTCCTGTCAATATGTGCTTCATTATCATTCCTTTTGTACAAGACATCCACTCTTCCTAGCCCATTTGAGTTTCCTCACTTTTCCAAAAAGATTACCTCAAACTCTGCTCAACATGCCTAGTATGAGGCTGACCACAAATCTGAATTAAAAGAGGTGGAACTAGAAGCCTTATAGCATCGGAGGAAGGGGTTGATGCTAACTAAGGGAAAAGAAAAGCTATGCAAATTGCTTGGACGTGATGGACAATAATGGGGCAAAGAAATGCACATAGAAAGATCAACGGAGAGTGGATTTCAAAACTACTACACTCACTAGTACTGTCAAGTGGGAAGCTCCAAGGAGATAAATAGAAGACAATTGGATGACGTGGCTGCATGTGAGCTCCAGGAAAATAAAAAGTGGGGATCACTTGTTTAGTCATCTCCGCCTATGTTGTCTCAACATAGCCGGTCCCAAGCCCGGGTAAAGGAGGAGGGTTGTGATAGGCTTGGCGAGCCAACTTCAAAACTCAACCACTCTTATGGAGATGAAACCCAAAAGATTTTTGTTGGGGCGTAACCCTCTCAGCGACGCGCCACATCGAAACCCGGGTGTGGTGTCAAATGGGCAAGGGCCGGGCCGTCACCCCCCCTGGTGGCGTGCCGTATCGTGATCTGGATACGGTGTCAAGTGAGCAAGGACCGGGTCGTCGCATCCTTAGTGGCGTGCTACATCGGCGCCCAGGTGTAGTGGAAAATGAGCAAGGGTCTTCGCATTTGACTCGACGAGTACGAAGGGTAAGGAAGCTAGCCGAGCCTAGGAGGATCCGCTTAGGTAGCTGGAACGTAGGGTCCCTGAATGGTAAGCTTCGGGAGGTAGTAGATACAACGGCAAGGAGAGGTGTTGATATCCTTTGTGTCCAAGAGACCAAATGGAGGGGACAGAAGGCGAAGGAGGTGGAGGGTACCTGCTTCAAGCTGTGGTACACGGGGACGACTGCAAACAGAAATGGAGTAGGCATCTTGATCAACAAGAGCCTCGAGTATGGAGTGGTAGACGTCAAGAGACGTGGGGCCGGATTATCCTGGTCAAGCTGGTTGTTGGAGACTTAGTTCTCAACGTTATCAATGCGTATGGCCCGCAAGTAGGCCACAATGAGAACACCAAAAGGGAGTTCTGGGAAGGCCTAGAGGACATGGTTAGGAGTGTACCGATTGGCGAGAGGCTCTTCATAGGAGGAAATCTCAATGGCCACGTGGGCACATCTAACACAGGCTTTGAAGGGTTGCATGGGGGCTTTGGCTATGGCATCAGGAATCAAGGAGAACATGTTTTAAGCTTTGCGTTAGCCTATGACATGATCGTAGCTAACACTCTCTTTAAGAAGAGAGAATCACATCTAGTGACTTTTAGTAGTAGTCAACACTCTAGCTAGATTGATTTCATCCTCTTGAGAAGAGAAGACAGGCGTGCGTGCCTAGACTGTAAGGTGATACCTGGAGAGTGTTGTCCCTCAGCACAAGCTTGTGGTTGATGATTTCTGCTTTCGGATTCCAGTCCCGCGGGACAAGCGTGCCAAAGTTGTTAGAACGAAGTGGTGGAAGCTCAAGGGGGAGGTAGCTCAGGTGTTCAAGGAGAGGGTCATTAAGGAGGGCCCTTGGGAGGAAGGAGGTGATGCAGACAACATATAGATGAAGATCGCGACTTGCATTTGTAAAATGGCCTCAGAGGAGTTTGGAGTGTTCAGGGGAAGTAGAAGCGAAGCTAAAGATACCCGGTGGTGGAACGATGATGTCCAGAAGGCAATTAAGGAGAAGAAAGTTTGTTTCAGACGCCTATACCTGGATAGGAGTGCAGACAACATAGAGAAGTACAAGATGGCAAAGAAGGCCGCAAAGCGAGCCGTGAGTGCCTAGATTGTAAGGTGATACCTGGACCTCTACCAGCGGTTAGACACGAAGGAAGGCGAACGGGACATCTATAAGTTGACCAAGATCCGAGAGAGGAAGATGAGGGATGTCAACCAAATCAAATGCATCAAGAACGGAGCGGATCAGCTCCTGGTGAAGAAAGAGGAGATTAAGCATAGATGGTGGGAGTACTTTGACAAGATGGTCAATGGGGAGAGTGAGAGCTCTACCATTGAATTGGACGACTCCTTTGATGATACCAGCCGGCGTTTTTTGCGGCGAATCCAGGAGTCGGAGGTCAAGGAGGCTTTAAAAAGGATGAAAGGAGGCAAGGCGATGGGCCCTGACCCATTGAGGTGTGGAGAGGCCTCAGGGACATAACGATAGCGATAGTATGGCTAACCAAGCTTTTCAACCTCATTTTTGGGGCAAACAAGATGCCAGAAGAATGGAGACGGAGTATATTAGTACCAATCTTCAAGAACAAGGGGATGTTCAGAGTTGTACTAATTATTGTGGAATTAAGATGATGAGCCACACAATGAAGCTATGGGAGAGAGTCATTGAGAACCGCTTAAGAAGAATGACAAGCGTGACCAAAAATCAGTTTGGTTTCATGCCTGGGAGGTCGACCATGAAAGCCATTTCTTGGTACGACAACTTATGGAGAGATACAGAGAGCAAAAGAAGGACCTGCATATGGTGTTCATTGACTTGGAGAAGGCCTATGATAAGATAATGCGGAATGTCATGTGGTGGGCCTTGGAGAAACACAAAGTCCCATCAAAGTACATTACCCTCATCAAGGACATGGACGATAATGTTGTGACAAGTGTTCGAACAAGTGATGGCGACATTGATGACTTCCCGAGTAACATAGGACTGCACCATGTGTTAGCTTTGAGCCCTTTTTTTCGCCTTGGTGAGGTCACGAGAGATATACAAGGAGATATCCCATGATGTATGCTCTTTGCGGACGATGTGGTGCTAGTCGATGATAGTCGGATGAGGGTCAACAGGAAGTTAGAGCTATGGAGACAAACCTTGGAATCGAGAGGTTGTAGACTTAGTAGAACTAAAACCGAGTACTTGAGGTGCGGTTTCAGTACTACTAGGCACGAGGAGGAGGAGGAGGAGGAGGAGGTTAGCCTTGATGGGCAGGTGGTGCCTCAAAAGGACACCTTTCGATATTTGGGGTCAATGCTGTAGAAGGATGGGGATATCGATGAAGATGTGAACCATCGAATTAAAGCCAGATGAATGAAGTGGCGCCAAGCTTCTGGCATTCTCTGTGACAAGAGAGTGCCACAAAAGCTAAAAGGCAAGTTCTATAGGACGACGGTTCGACCCGCAATGTTGTATGGCTGAGTGTTGGCCGACTAAAAGGCGACATGTGCAGCAGTTAGGTGTGGCGGAGATGCGCATGTTGAGATGGATGTGTGGCCACACAAGGAAGGACTGAGTCCGGAATGATGATATACGAGATAGAGTTGGGGTAGCGCCGATTGAAGAGAAGCTTGTCCAACATCGTCTGAGATGGTTTAGGCATATTCAGCGCAGTCCTCTAGAAGCCTCAGTGCATAGTGGACGGCTAAAGCGTGCTGATAATGTCAAAAGAGACCGGGGTAGACCGAACTTGACATGGGAGGAGTCCATAAAGAGATATCTAAAGAATTGGAGTATCACCAAAGAACTAGCCATGGACAGGGGTGCGTGGAAGCTTGCCATCCATGTGCCAGGACCATGAGTTGGTTGCGAGATCTTATGGGTTTCACCTCTAGTCTACCCCAACTTGTTTGGGACTAAAGGCTTTGTTGTTGTGCTTGTTTAGTCACCAAGGACATGGTTTTTTTTGTTCGTAGCAAAGAATGGTATTTTGCTATGAATTAATAATATTCCACTTACTCCCAAATATTAGCTTGTTCTTTACGCTGTTTGCCCAACAGATCCAATGGAACGGTGGGACGCATATATCCTTGGAAGCTATGTCATCTATATATATGTAATTTGCACTGTTGAGCTTAACTGTTGCAAATATAAACTTGAGTGTATATAATATTGGTTGACCCCAGTTAGCCGCTAACATGTAATTTTGGGCTGGCTTGGGTGCTTCCTGCCTTGCCAGTTGTTGTGCCACCACTGCATAATAAGAGCAGTTCATTTTGTGTACATCCTAGAGCGTCTACATAGAACATGATTCCTGTACAGTATACAGAGGCCAATAAACTATTGAGTTTAAACTGATGGGAAAGGCCGGCAATGCACTTTAACAAAAGCTTGAACTTGGTAAATTTAAGGGAGATGACTGTATGCAGCTGGATCGCGATGAACACAATTAATACGCAGATTTTGCTTAGCACACTTACTTGCTGCTTTTCTATATTTCTCCGCTATTTATTCAGAGTACAAAGAAGTGGCCCTAGTCCCCCGGCTACTGTGGCCTTGACCCGCTCCTTGCTTTGTGCCATCAAACGACCAGCTCGTCGAGGCCGCTAACTACTCTAACAGAAAGCAAATAAACCGGCTAGGCCGTTACATAGCCTGTTACATAGCCTGCCGGGCGTTATTTCTGAAAAAAACGAACGCTATTGAGATACTAGGCGAAAACGCTGCCATGGCAGCGATCCGGAGAACGGGGTTAACTAACAATGACTATAGTAAAGGAAATAATCATATTGCAATCTCCTAAATACAAAGTGCAGCAGATGCCTGCCAAGCTTTAGGAAAAAGGTCTAAGTAAAGCTGTTCCATTGTCATTTAAGCCATCACCTCCAGCCCCTTACCGAGTCACCTGTTGGACTGTATTGCCGTGGTGGCTCGTTGTTGCAAAATATGAATAATTTCCACTGTACAACTAAGCACCATGATGCCTTACATAAATGCTGTGCATATCTGTCTGTTTATTGCAGGCCTAACTGGGAAGGAGGTCGCTATGATGGTGACGATGCCACTAGATTTGAAACACTCAGTTTAGCTATGGAACTAGGTGTAGACTATGTTGACATCGAGTTAAAGGTTTGTTTATACATTGGGAATTTCCTGATGCTCACCATTTTGTGAATACTGGATAATGTAGTATGGACAAATTCTGTGGATACATGTCATGTTAGTTCACACAAGACATTTCATGATTAAACTTGTCCCTAATGTAGATTAGTACAAAAAACAAGTATTACATATAGAAAGAAACTCTGTTTTGTTCTCTTTCTACCACTGATGATACAAGGGTTTTGCTACTAGATTTGTTAGCTCGTGTGTTATATAATCATATGGATACTCTCATGGCCAACATATTTTGGTATGTTGCAGGTTGCTGACAAATTTGTCGATTTTCTTTCTGGTAATAAGCCAGATAAGTGTAAACTTATTGTTTCTTCACATAATTATGAAAGTACTCCATCCTGCGAGGAGCTTGCAAATCTTGTAGCCAGAATACAAGAAGTTGGAGCTGACATAGTTAAAGTTGCAACAACTGCTACAGACATTGTTGATGTGTCAAGGATGTTCCAAGTGATGGTGCACTGCCAAGTAAGTAACAGTTTCTAGAATCCAAGAAAGATTTCACTAGTTCCTCCCAGAAACTTGTGTGTCTTGTACATTCAGTCCTTATGTCTTGTGATTGAACTTGGACTTTTCAATATTGAAGGTGTGCTCCGTAGAATTTGAAAGTTAACTATGGCCCATTGCTGTTACTTTTTTTTTGAATTTCTACAGTTGTACTTCAGTTAAGCTAGATGAACAGCACCCACCTGTATGCATTATTATGCAATAATTAGTTGGTCCATTTCCCTGTATGTTCAAATAATAGTTTGTTCAATATAGAATAGAAAATTGAAGAAAAACAAGCTAGCTATCTTAATTTGTGAAATTTCCCCTGTCCTTGCTTTATTAACTAGTTACCTTTGTGTCCATCTGGTTTGTCTGCTGAACACAGTATCTTGGCAAATACGGTGTCACTATTTTTTGTAAATACAATACTTTTAGTAATAATGCATTATCAAAATATTTTGGTATGTTTGTCGTAAATACCATATTTATCTAAGTTGACATGGACATTGAATTACAATAGTCAATAATCATATATTTACATGTCACTACTCTCTAACTCATTGGTATGTTTATTTAGTTAATAAGCGTCTGGGCAACCAAGCATCAACCCAGCACCAGCAGTCCACTGTGTTAATGCCATAAAATTAGTTCTACAGTTTTTTCCGAATTCAAGTGATAACGACAGTAGTTTCTGCTATTTCCCCAACTACCATTACTTATAATCAGCAAATTGGCACTTTCCATCTTGAAAGAATTAATATCCTACAGAGAACAAGAGTTAAGGTACTCAACAGCTGTTTCATATAATCCTTTATCTCTGCTAATTCGGATTTGCACCCAGCAGCATATGCTCTCGGGCTAAAGATATAATTGCCAAATTTTAAAAATTACCGATGATAATGTCTAACTTTCTGCACGTACAAATTTCGTGAAAACTTTGCGTTTCTGTGGCCTGGGTGAAGAAAATAAATCTGGGGACCAAAAGATATAATCTGCTATTTTTTTGATCTTATTATTCATTTATCTTGGCTTTAAAGCTTGGTGTTATTGATCACAAGCCAAACATCAGTTTGGCTAATTGCCGTAGCTAATCTGATGTGCACTTGCATGCTGAGGAGTTAAGCTATATGATTTATTAATTCATGCCTGCCTATAGATTGCCATTCCACTGATTAATAGAAATGACAGGTGCCTATGATTGGATTGGTGATGAGTGAGAGAGGTTTGATGTCAAGGGTGTTATCCCCAAAATTTGGTGGATATCTTACCTTTGGAATACTTGATGCTACAAAGACATCAGCATCTGGGCAACCAACACTTGAAGAATTATTGGACATTTACAATATAAGGTGTATAGGACCTGATACAAAAGTTCTTGGTCTTATAGCCAACCCAGTAAAGCAAAGCAAGAGCCCAATTTTGCACAATAAATGTCTACAGTCTGTTGGATACAATGCTGTTTATCTTCCACTTCTGGCAGACGATCTTGCTAGATTTCTTGACACATATTCATCTCCAGATTTTTCAGGATTTAGGTACTAATTCTAATCCAGCAAAGTAGAAAAAGAATACATTAATAATCTGTAGGATTGCTTAGAATGAAATGATTATTTTGCTATGATCTTGATAAGCACCTGGCTGTGCATATTGGAAATAATCCTTCAAAGATTGAGAAATTTATCAGAGGTTCTGCCACATTAGATCTCATAATTGTTCACTTGTGCATTTGTAACTGTATCTCTAGCTATGCATATCCCTTTTAATGTGTTTTTTTCATCTTCTTTCCCTTTTCAAGTCAAACATTCTTAGCGTGTTTAATAAACACTGATCTGCATGGTTTTGGCAAAGTAGCTAACACACATTTTTAACACAAGGGGTGAACCAGAGAACGAGCTATTATGGTTCTTAGATCGGAGGGTTATGCCGTGCCGGGGGAGATACTCTTGGGCTGATGAGTCGCCGGCCGCCCCATCTGCTATGAGAGAGGTAACGGGGTAGAGGAGACAACAGGAGATCAGGAACCAGACCTTAGTTGAAGCCTTACACGTGACTCGACTTGGAGCACAACTAGGATTCAGACTCTTACCTGCATATACTCAATCAAACTATTCAAGTACGAATTGACTCTTCCATTAGGGATCAATCCTAACTAGAAGACAACTCAAAAGGCAACTTGCCTTGCTCTGCCGCAGCCTGATCATTAGCGATCATCTTCAGCTTTACCTTCCCACTGAACAAGCACATGCTTGACATCATAACGTAGGCTTGCACCGAGGATCTTTGTGGCTGCATGACCACCTTGCCGTCTTCCAGAGGATGCAGTGAGGTCTTAGCCAGAGGGTCACCATGGAATTTCTTCAGAAGACTAACATGAAAGACATCATGTAGGTTTGCACCTGGAGGGAGTATGCTACTGACCCCATATACGCTCCAATACCTTGAAGGTCCATAGTATGTGGGAGCGAGCTTTACCTTCCCACTGAACAAGCACATGCTTGACATCATAACGTAGGCTTGCACCGAGGATCTTTGTGGCTGCATGACCACCTTGCCGTCTTCCAGACGAGGCAGTGAGGTCTTAACCAGAGGGTCACCATGGAATTTCTTCAGAAGACTAACATGAAAGACATCATGTAGGTTTGCACCTGGAGGGAGTATGCTACTGACCCCATATACGCTCCAATACCTTGAAGGTCCATAGTATGTGGGAGCGAGCTTCCCACGCACATGTCCTGCCAAGGATTCTACTGTTCTGTGACTTAGGCACTACCAAGCCCATTCTCCCATCTCAAACAAGAGTTCCCGGTGATTATCATATAACTCTTTTGGCATATTGCTGGTCTTGCAGGATGTGTCCACGGACATCCTGGAGAAAAGCATCGTGGTCCCGTAGAGCTGAATCCTCACTGACTCAATGTTGGCTGCACCAGGTGTTTAATCCAACAAGGAAGAGTATTTGTTGAAAACAGCAGGTAGGTGGTGAAGGTACTCTAACAAGGATGAACTATCAATCAATATATCATCAAACAATACAAGTACAAATCGGCAGAGGAATGGTCGAGTGATATCATTCGCGGATGATATCATTCATCAAAGCTTGGAATGCCGCCAGGGCATTAGTCACTTGCTGGACGAGACCATGTTGATTGTTGCATTCTGGTGCTCTACCTCATCCATCTTGCTTCTTGACAAGGAGCATAGGTGAAGAGAACTCGGAGTCACTTGCTGGACGAGACCATGTTGATTGTTGCACGCTGGTGCTCTACCTCATCCTTTTGAAGTTGGGGGTCACGATACGGTCAAACGGCCACAGGTGGCATATCTGGCTTTAGCTGAACTGTGTGTTCACATGTGCGGGGGCAGTGTAGTTGGTTTGATAAAGAGGTCGTCAGACTATCAACATAAGATCTGTGTCGTCACTGTGGAGCGAGCGGATAGCCGAGGAGCAGCTATCCCTGTCCAAGTAATTCGTCGTCCCATCTGTAGGTCCAAGCTTGCGCATCCACTCAATGCCGAGGATGAGGGCGAAACCACCTAAAGGAATTGCGAAGCAATCAGCCCCGGAGGAGCAGTTGTCGATGCGCAAGGGTACTTACCATGTGACATAGGCCGGCACTGGTGACCTTTTCACTGTTGGCCATGAGAGAGGTACTGGGGTAGAGGAGACAACAGCAGATTTGGAACCAGAACTTTATTTATTGCCTGCTTTAAATAGAGGGGGACCTACGTGACTTACTTGGAACCCAACTAGGATTCAGACTCTTACCTAACATATACTAAATTAACCTATTCAAACTGATGGAAAGGGCTAGGCAATCCACATATACACTTCAACACCGAGGTCATGGCTGTTAAGCTTCATGCATCAGCCAACGCGACGAAAAGTCCGAACCGATGGAAAGGGCTAGGCAATCCACATATACACTTCAACACCCCCTCTCACGTGTGACGCTAGAATTCAACATGTGAATATACTAGGTATGGCTAAAGAGGCTTATACATGGACACAGAGGGGGCAACAACAATTTTTGGATAAATTGTGAAAGCCAGGACTTGAACAAGACCCTGGGCTCTGGTACCATGTTAAGCTTCATGCGCTAGCCAACACAACCAAAAGTACGAACTGATGGAAAGGGCTTATGGGTTGTCGAAGCGGAGGTAAGAGCATGAGCAAGACTGTGAGGCGGAGCTCGCCGACGAGGATCGCTGAATCGCCACGCCAGAGAACAAGCTGCAGCTAGGGTTTGCCATGAGGGTTTTTTGCGCGGGGGAGGGCGGGATATTGAATGGTGGGAAATGGTAGAGGAGAGCGATGTGAGGCTGAGCTTGCCCACTGACAGCCGGGGGCACCCCAAAGGGAGAGCAACCACAACTCGCAACGTCACGCTGACCCGTGGAGTCCACCTCACAAAAGAACGCCGGACAACGTGTGCGCTCTATTCCTAGGGAGCTTAGAAAATTTAGTTACTAGAACACAACTCGAAGGGCAACATGCCCCTGCTTTGCTGCAACCTAACCTAGCCCTTCAGAAAACCAGAACTCTTGTATTTCTATAAAATCAACTTCTAGAAAGTCATTTTCAGCCTTATTCATTGGCACATTTCACAAGAACAATTTTGTTTTACACTGTTTGACTTTGTGTAACGCAGTTGCTCTCTTCCTTTCAAAGTGGATGCAGTACATTGTTGCCATGAACATGATGCTGTTGCTAAGGTACCTGGATGCACTATACTTATTTTGTGTCTACTACATGAATTAGCTTCCACTTTCTCTTTGTTTGACCTGTTATTTTGTTATGTTAATTTGCAGTCAATAGGTGCCATAAACACTATAATTAGGAAATCAGACGGCAAATTAGTGGGCTACAATACAGACTACATTGGAGCAATTTCTGCTATTGAGGATGGCATAGGAGGTTTTAGCAATCTTATTTGATTCCCTTTTAACAGCTATTTGGGAGTCATGCACAAATATCACATGATTTATGTTCCACAGGTCTGGGGTCAAAGGATGCCGCTATGTCACCATTGTCTGGCAGGCTTATTGTTATTGTAGGTGCTGGTGGTGCTGCTAAGGCAATTGCCTATGGGGCAAAGAAGAAGGGTGCAAGAGTTGTAGTAGCAAATCGTACCTACGGTAAGATTTTGTATTTATCTGATTTGAAATCCATATGTTCTTGATATTTTGCGCCCACATGTTTGGAAAATGAAGGATCCTGACATGTTCTCGTTGTCGCCAATCCCTCAGTCATGCTGACTAGGCTTCTTGACAAGCAGCCAACTCTATCGCACGGAGCAATTGGTTGCAGCCCATGTTTTAATTCTCAACGACCAAATCCAGTGCCATGCCGTATTATAATTAGAGTGCACCAACCTTAGTGCAATGGATCGTTATTATCATGATCTCGCCCGTATCCTGATATTTTTACCTCGTATAAGCTTCATGTTAAAATTTCATTGTTAGATAGTTAGCTTTTAGTTGCACCTAACCCTAGATTATCCTCCTAACAACATGTTGTTTGGATTTATGGTGGTTGTACCAATCGTGTGTGCCTCATGCCAGTGCGGTGTTCCCCAGCTCTCTATCACATGGTATCAAATTAGTTCAATCCAACCTAGCATGGTTGCCTGCCATGATTGCCGCCGCCGAGTCCGCAACCACCATACATGCTCTCGGCCTCTCCACCATGTCCTCACTCAGGCGTTGCTACCATCCCCCTCATGTGCGTCCAAGCCTAGCCCCCCGCTACCTATTCCAGTCTTACTTGACACCTCTTAAGTATTCAAACTCTTGGATGTTCTCCCTCAAGTTCCTTGGCAGTTAGGCTCAATACTGTCAAGCTTGCCTCCGGCGACGCCACACCTGTGCCTCTGTGCTCTTGTGCTTTGTCCTAGCATCGACACACATCATGAGGACTCTCGCGAAGGACGGTATTGTCGCCTTGGTAGACTGTCTAAATCAATCCGCTGAGATCGCCATGTTCTTACCTGTGCCAAGTCCTACTGCAGTGCTCTCGGGACCCTCATTGGTGCCACACCATGACCAAAGCGCTCTGTTTGAGAATGGCAGGTAGTCGCCCCTCTTGCTCGGTACAAAGCGCTTTGGATCGTCAAAGGCTTAGCAGGCGGGTTGACTATGACGAGACCTTTAGTCCTGCCATCAAACTAGCCACCATTTTCCCTGTTTTGCCATCACCGCAGTTGGCCCATTCGGCAACTAGACATCAAGAATACCTTCCTCAATGTCACCATCGACGAAGAGGTTTACTGCCAGCAGCCTTCTAGCTTTATTCTGTCGCGATCTAACCATGTCAGCAGACTACACTGCTCTTTGTACGGGTTGAAACAAACACCTTTCGTGTGGTATCAACGCTTCACGTTCCACTTTTGCTAGCCTCATCTCCTACATCTCCAATACGTCTTTGCTTGTTCTAGCTGATATGGATCCAACTTTTTATTGGGATTACTTAACTTTCCCATGACCCAGTTCTCTTATGTCATCCTCACTAATTTGGAACTGGGTCTTGGAACAGTCAAGCAATGCTTGTAGCAATTTAGCTCCCGGGCTCCATGGAGCCTGATATTTTGGGAAATATGAAAAATATATTGGGAATACAAAAAATATATTTAGAAGTCTGTAAAGTTTTATAAAAAATACATTAATTTATTGGTTACACAAAAGGATGAATTTATAGCTCCAAAAACCAAAAAGTTTCTCCATTTGATCCACATATTTGTCTATGTTGTGTACAACACAGTTGGCAGAATATAGATGAAAATTTGTACGTACATACTGCACATCTATATGTAAACTAGCTAAATACCCGTGCGTTTCTAATGGGGACAATTTTATTCCGGTGGTTCAACGTAGTAAAATTTTGATTGTGTTGAGATTGAGATTTTTGCACCAACAAAAGCTCGTTTTCTTCTCAAGTTGTACATACCAAAAGCTTTTGACTCGGTGTCTTGGCCTTTCCTACTTGAGGTATTGAAACAATTGGGTTTTGACCAAATATGGCGAGATATCATCAGTGGTTTATTGGGCTCCTCCACTACTCGGATTTTACTCAATGGGATTCCCGGTGAGGTGATCTCACACCGGCGAGGATTACGGCAGGGAGCCCCGCTTTCTCCTATGCTATTATCTTGGTCATGGATGTTCTTGGCACATGGTATCCAAGGCTGATGGTTTGCTGCAGCCACTTTCCTCCGGATCTCTCCAACACCAAATTTCATTATACGCTGATGACGTGGTGATCTTCCTTCGTCCGGAGTCAATTGACATTGGGATCACTATGGATATACTTAATCTTTTTGGGGATGCATCTGGCCTCAAAACAAACGTCCATAAGAGTAGTGGTTTCCCTATTCGATGTGGGGAAGAGGAAATTGAGGTGATACACCATCATCTTCCATGTGAGGTTTCAGATTTTCCTCGCGTGCCACTATCCCTGAAGAGGTTCAGGTTCAGCCCATCATCGACCGGATAGCTGACCAACTTCCTGGATGGAAAGCCGATCTTATGAGTAGGGCGGGTCGAGGGATTGAAGTCTAGTTTGTAACGACTGCCATGCTAATCTATTTGGTGATGGCAATAGACCTGCCACGATGGGTCATAAAAGCAATTGACAAAATCAGAAGAGGGTTCCTTTGGTGAGGAAGAAAAGAGGCGAACGGAGGTCACTGCCTTGTCGCTTGGGGGAAAGTGGTGCGGCCTCGTGAGCTTGTAGGCCTGGGAATTTCAGATTTAGAGAGCCTAGGAACTTCGAATGCGATGGCTATGGCTACAAAAAACTGAACCACACCGGCCTTGGAGGCATGTTTCCAATTCAGGTACAAGACAAGTTAAAGCTTTCTTTTCAAATGGCTTTAGTCACTGAAGTGGGGGGTGGAACTCACACTCTATTTTGGGGGGATAGATGACCCCATGGGCAGCGCATTTTGGACATCGCCCCCGGCCTGTATGCCATCGTATCTAAAAGAATTGTCAAAAAGTGTACGATCACAGAAACTACTAACGAACACCTCTGGATTTCCGACGCACGAGGAGCTTCATCAATTGGAGAACTTGTCGAGTACCTCCCCACCTCTGGGATCTTCTCATGGACTTCTCACTGCAGCCTGAAGTGGAGGATGTGCACATATGGCGTCTTTCCCCCAATGATCATTATTCAGCAAAATCTGCATATGAACATCTTTTTCAGGGAGCAATTCAAATCAGACCCTGGGAATGTATTTGGAAGACTTGGGCCCCTGGAAAATGCAAATTTTTCCTATGGTTTGTGGCGCATGACAGGTGTTGGACTGCTGATTGGCCCGCGCGCCGTGGACTTCCTCATCCTAAACTTTTTGTGTTATGTGATCAGGATCAAGAAACGATCAATCATCTACTAGTGTTCTGCTTCTTTGCAAGGCAAATTTGGTACTCTATCCTATGTCAAGTTGGGTTCCTAACCAGCTGAAACGTCATTTCATGATTGGTGGGACAGAGCGTGGCAAACAACTCCTGATCAGCTAAAGAAGGGATTCAATTCCATGGTGGCGCTAGGTGCTTGGATTCTTTGGACTCACTGCAATGCGTGTGTGTTTAACGGAGCAGCTCCAAGCATGGTAAGAGCGCTGGACACTGCCGGCGATGAGCGGCGTCTTTGGGAGATTGCAGGCGCACAGGGCCTCTCTTCCTTGACCCCCCTGGCCCTTGGAGCTTAGTAGTTTAGTCGTGGTCGTTTTTTCATCATTGATATACAGGCGAGAATGTAAGCTAAGAACTATAGTGAGTAGCGTGGTTCAGTGGGCGTTGTATGGGTTCGTGTCCCATTTCTTCTTCATATAATGATACACAGATCTCCTGCATGTTCAAGAAAAAAAAAGATTGAGATATGCTGTAGGGAGGGAATCCATAGGCAAGGAGGTAAGGAAAAATATGATGCGAGTCAGATTGTGTACATACAACTACTTGAGTTGATTTTGTTGTTACCTTGCAAGAGATGTCTTGCTATTGCCGGTTTATTTGATTTCTGTTGATTGCTTGGAAAAATATTAATGGGGGTTATTGTGTGGTTTTTAAAAAAAAATCGATGGGAGGTGGCATGTATCGATTTGAGGGGTGCAAGCGATGGAAGTGAAATCAACAAACGGCCCTTTAGTAGTAGAGATGTATAATTTTGTTTTCAGAACTGTTTGAGGATTAAAACCCTTTTTTTCTCCTCAAAAAGGGCTCACTCTAGCCCGGGCTCATTTCCACTCCTCAATCATTACCGTATTGGGCAGTGGACCTACTTTGTGCTGATACCATACCATCTTAAAGTTAGTATGATTTTCTTACATGATTGCTTTTTTGTTTCATCTCTTGTTGGTCCATACTTGATGTAAGCCAAATAGTCATTTAGATGAATGATGTTCATATCGTAATACATCATGTAATTTGAAAATATTCTCCATTTCCCCAGAAAAGGCAGTTACTCTTGCCAATGCAGTTGGTGGTCAGGCCCTGAGGTTGGACGACCTGGAAAATTTCAGGCCTGAAGAAGGGATGATCCTCGCTAATGCAACATCATTGGGGATGTACCCAAATGTTGATGGCACGCCTGTTCTGAAGGTCTCTCTCTCTCTCTCCCCCCCCCCCCCCCCCCCCCCCCCCCACACACACACACACACACACGCGCGCACACACACACACCACGCATGCACGCACGCGCAAGAAAACTTGTCATTCTAGCGGCAACAAATTTGGGGATCCTTTTCCTTTTAATCTGTCATTCCATCTTTAACATGCCCCCTCGGTGTATTTGATGAATTCTCCTTTTGGATCTGCAGAAAGCTTTAAGTTTCTATGATGTCGTGTTTGATGCGGTATATGCTCCAAAAGTTACCCGGCTTCTACGAGAAGCAGAAGAACATGGAGTGAAAATTGTTAGCGGTGTAGAGATGTTTGTTAGACAAGCCATGGGCCAGTTTGAGCATTTCACTGGTGGTATAGAAGGTATTTTATGTCAACTTCAGGATAACCCTTACTTTACCAAATGATGTGACCGCACCTGCAGCTTGATTATCATAAGTTACTATTTCTGACAATCTCTTTTTCTGCAGCTCCTGAAAGCCTGATGCGCGAGATAGCAGCACAGTATACCTAGCAGGTTCCTTTGTCCATCTTTTGGCATCTTCATCGTACAAGTCATTGTGGTAACACATGCATAATATAACAATGCGTGAAGCTAAGAACATGATTTATCTCATTACATGATTCGATTATCTCATTAATTCTTATAACGATGAACTTTCATGCCATATCAAAACCATCCAACATGCATACCTACAATAGCTCAAAGCCTCAAATTCCACTCGACAAGTAAAAAAGAACAGAATATCTTGAACTATTGTCATGCTTCGTTTAGCTTTGTTTTTTGCTGTTATATGTTATATGTACATATGTTTATCACGAATTTGTACAACAAAGGTTGCTCAAACCCCAAAGGACTTTAGGAATGAATGCAAGTAGTTTCTTCTGTTTTTCTGGCTGGGAATAGTATTCGACTATTCGTAGTGCATAATGTGACAAGTTCGGGCTGGTTGTTACCTACTTTTACTAAGCAGAATGTACCCTTACCAGATTGTTTGGTTGCCAGAGCAATTTAAGCCCTTACCAGATTGTTTGGTTGCCAGAGCAATTTAAGCCCTTACCAGATTTTAGGGTTAGGATGCAAAGATTGCTGTTCTTTATTTTCACAGAAGAGGTGTGCTATTTACAACAGTTATGGTAATAATGATATAGGGTGTAAGTTAGGCATATAATTTCGAAAGTGCTATTATGTGCTCGGGCACACATGGTCTCTTTATCACCCCAATCCTTTCGCATCTGGATCTGCACATGGCCCCGTATAACATCCTGTATCTAGCGACGTATCTGTCCCAATTTCAGAATGCATGGCCCACCCTGTCCCTCATCTATTCAGACAGAGGCCGTCGTTCACTATCCGGGCCAGACGGTGCGCCAACGACATGGGCCAGTTCTCAACGATTCTAAGCCTTCCACCCCGCAGCAACGTCCATCGTATTAAATGCAACCCAGGCCCTCTAGATCATTGTCACCATAGCCCTCTGCAGCACCATCCATTCTCGCCTCCACAGCGTCAACAACACCTGGTGCTTCTGCCGCTCCCCATTGCTCTCGCCAGAGAAGAAGTCCACTCCGAAAGTCCGAAGGATAGTTGACGAGATGCACACCAAAAAGAAAAATCACCCCTCTAGTCAAACAGCAAGAAGATACCATGAGCATAAAGCTAATGGCCAGTGCTAGGCGCTGGCGGACCAGCGCAACGGTTTGGCCGGTCGCACCTGGCGCGTCGGATTGTTCTATTACCCACCGTCGAATCAGGCATTTCACAGTTTTTTTTCCTCAACAAAAGTCGCATCTAATCCACAATTCGCGCGCAGGGAAGAAAGGTAAAAGAAACAGCGGTTCCTGCTGGACAATGGCCATGGACGCGTGAGACCTGACCTTGAGCATCACCAGCTCGCCGCCGGTCGCCGTCCTCGCCGCGGGTCGCCGTCTTCGGAGCACCTGTTCTCGCTGGTTCCAACAGGACTTCCGTCGCAGCACCCGGCCGTCGTCCCGTAGCAACGCCATCGTCGCTCGACGCTTTCGTCGTTTGCAGCAATTAGCCGCCGTCGTCGTAGCACGCCGATGCAGGACCGCCATGCTGTCGGCCGCAGCTCTCGATGTCGCCGCTCGCACCATCGTCGGCATGTCGTGCCGTTTGAAGGTTTTTTCCATGTCCCTTGAAGCTTTTTTCGTGCCGGTTGTAGCTATTTCCACGGTTTGAAGCTTTTTCCCATGACCATTGAAGCTTTTTTCATGGTTGAAGCTTCCCCCTTCATTGGTTGAAGCTTTTTCCCGCGCCGCTCAAAGATTTTTTTCGCGGTTCAAGCTTTTTATCCACGCCCATTGAAGCTTTTCCCCATGGTTGAAGCTTTCTCCTTCGTCGGTTGAAGCTTTGTTCCAAACCGGTTGAAACTTTTTCCGCGGTTGAAGCTATTTTCAGGCCAGTTGATGAAATTTTCCACGGTTGAAGCTTTTTCCATGCCGGTTGAAGTTTTTTCCGTGTCGGTTGAAGCTTTTACCAGCAGCCCCGCTGCCAGTCGCAGGATGCCTCACTGCTGGTTCCAGCATTGCGCGCTGACGGTTCCAGCTTTTGCTCTTGCCGATTGCAACATGCACCGCTGCTGGTTCCAGCATCTCCGCCGCCGTCGCAGCTCTTATGCTTGGCTCGCATCAATGGTGACGTCGGTCTCACCGAACCCCCCAGCCTCGCCGTGATGCGCCGCACTGCCGTCACCCGCCTCCATCTCTTCCACCTCTGGCGTGTGGCCTGCCTAGCACCATCACCGCGGCCCCACTCACCCCCCTAGCATTCTCCGCTAGCTGGAGGAGGAAGAAGAAAGCAACATGGCTAGGGGAGGTGTGTGTTAGATCTAAGAATTGAGCTCAACACATGAGATTGTATTCCTCCACTTGGGGCAGTACATAGATATATAGAAGTACAACACACGGGGGGAGGAAGAGATACGCACGCACACACGCGCTAACTACTTAACTACAGATCCTATTTCTACGTAAGGGATAGAGATGGCTAGCATGCATGCGCCATGCAAGGGCGGCAGCTGAGGCTGCGCCTGACCAGCTCAACGTGCCTGGGTGGACTGACTCAATAGTCTAACAGCCCCCTCGCAGTCTCAGCGTGGGCCTGCCAAACGTTGAGACTGGACCGGAACTGAGTGAACGTAGCAGTGGGCAAACCCTTCGTGAAGATGTTCGCATACTGAGAGGTTGTAGGAACATGAAGCACACGAACTTCGCCCAAAGAGACCTTGTCGCGTACGAAATGAATGTCGATCTCAATATGTTTCGTCCGTCGATGCTGCACAGGGTTAGCGGACATATACACGGCAGAAACATTGTCACAATACACCACCGTAGACTTGGCGATGGGCTGGTGGAGCTCCTCCAACAACTGGCGCAACCAAGCCGTCTCGGCCACGACGTGGGCAACAGCCCGGTACTCCGCCTCAGCGCTCGACCTGGAAACAGTAATCTGTCGCTTCGACGACCAAGATATCAAATTATCCCCAAGAAAAACGCAAAATCCAGAGGTAGAGCGGCGAGTGTCGGGGCAACCGGCCTAGTCGGCGTTAGAATATGCTACGAGAGTGGTAGGCGAGGATGGGTAAGTTACAATATATGTGGATTGCACTAGCCCTTTCCATCAGTTCGGACTTTTGGTTGCGTTGTCTAGTGCATGAAGCTTAACATGGTATCAGAGCTAAGGTCTTGAGTTCAAGTCCTGGCTTTCGCAATTTATTTAAAAAATTGCTGGTAGCCCCCCTTTGTGTCCACGTAGAGGCCTCTTGAGTCATACGTGAGTTTCGTGCGCCGTCGCTCTCTTCCGGTTGCACGTGTTGACTTGTCTTCCCCGTCACACGTGAGAGGGGGTATTACAGTATATGTGGATTGCACTAGCCCTTTCCATCAGTTCGGACTTTTGGTTGCGTTGGCTAGTGCATGAAGCTTAACAGGGTATATATAAAGGCCGAAGTCTAGGGTACCTTTGAGATAACGAATGATGCGTTTGACAAGGTTATAGTGGGAGGAGCGGGGAGCGTGCATGAAGAGACAGGCTTGCTGGACAGCGTAGGAGAAGTCAGGGCGTGTGATAGTGATGTACTGGAGAGCGCCGGTCAAGCTGCGGTAGAGAGTAGGGTTCTCGAGGAGATCACCGTCGGAGATGGAAAGCTTATCACCGGAGTCGATAGGGGTACGAACAGGATGACAGTCGGACATACCATCGTGCTTGTTAGATGTGTATAGTCCCTTTTCGGTACTTCCCCATTGTATAAGGGGTTTTCTGCACTTTACTCACATGTATATGTAATGGCCTTTGGCCCTCAGTGAATATCAGTTGCTCATTCCTAACATGGTATCAGATGCTTAGGTTTGCCTCTCTCCCGCTCGCGCACGCAGCAGCTCCGTGCCTCTCTCCCATCGCCGGCCACCTTCTCCCTCGTCGCCGGCCACCTCCTCCCCCGTCGCCGGCCACCTCCTTCACGGCAGCCGCCGGCCGTCCGCGCCTCCCTTGCGCCCGGCCGGAGTTCTGCAGCTGCTCGCGCGCCGCGCCATGACCAGGGCCGCGCCCAGCCCGTGCCCCGTCTGCACCCCGGCCGCGCCCAGCCCGCGCCCTGGCCGCGCCCCGGCCGTGCCCAGCCCGCGCCCTGGCCGCGCCCAGCCTGCGCCCTGTCCGCGCCCTCGGCTGCTGCAGGTGCAGCGCCGGCCACCTCCGCCTCTGCCTCCGGCTGTCCGCCGGTGTCCCGCGGCTGGCAGCCGGTGCTCCTCCCGCTGCCGCCGCCCTCGACCGGCCGCCGCCCCCCCCCCCCTGGCTGCTGCCCTGCCTTGCCCGCTCGGCCGCTGCGCCTCCCGCCCGAGCCCGATCCAGATCGGGCGGTACTGTTACGGTTGACCAAAAAAAAAAAAAACAAAGAGCTCCTCATGTCCTCTTCAGGCTACGTTGCTGTTCCTCGGTGCTCGGTGATCTTCGCTGGCACCAACTATGCTGAGTTTGCGGGCTTCATGCGGATCCACATGCGCGGCCTTCTCCTGTGGGGCGTTCTCTCTGGCGAGGTCCCCTGTCCGCCCTGCCCTGTCGCTCCCGTGACTCCTACCCCACCGGTGCCGCCTGTTCTTGCTGCTGGTGCTTCCCAGGCTGATCGGGATGCAGCCAAGGCTCTCGATGATGCTGCGGTAGATGCTTATGATCAACAGGTATCAGCCTATTCCGATGCTCTTTCTCTCTACCGGGATGGTCTGTCTGCTTACACTCAGTGGTGCAATGATGATGCTCGAGCTGCTGCTGTTCTCACTGCGAGTGTCCTCCCTCAGTTTGCTTCGGAGTTCATGAGCCTCGGTACTGTTGCAGCGATGTGGTCTTACCTCTGTCAGCGCTATCAGCCCTCTGGTGATGCGCTCTACTTATCTGTGGTGCGTCAGGAGCACGCTCTTCAGCAGGGTGACTCTTCTGTTGATGAGTTCTACACACAGAGTTCTGTCATCTGGCGCCAGCTTGACTCACTTCGGACAGTTGTTTGTGGAACTTGCCGTTGCTGCCAGACTATGAGGTCCGACTTGGAGTTTCAGCGTGTCCATGAGTTCTTATCTCGCCTCCGTTCCGAGTTTGAGCCTCGACGCGCTCACTTGCTTGCTCGTGGTCGTGTTCCTATCTCGGAGGTGCTTGCTGAGCTTCGTGCTGAGGAGACCCGCCTCCGTTCTGCTGGGTTGCTTGCGGTTCCCTCTGTGTTGGCTGCTCGAGCTCCTGTGTCGTCTGCTCGTCTCACCGCTCCACCGCTTCTGCCCACACCTTCAGGGGGGGTGGGTCGCCCTCCTTATGCTCAGAAGGGCCGGTTGCGCCGTGACACTTTCTGTGGCTACTGCTCCAGGCAAGGTCACCCAGAGTCTGATTGCCGCCAGAAACAGCGCGACCAGAGGCGCTCTTCTACCAGTGGGACTCATGCGTCTCCCTCGACTCCGTCACTCACTGACCAGGACATTGTACGCCTCAAGCGTCTACTTGCTTCCTCCGGCTCCTCGTCGACTGGTTCCGCTGCTGCTGTGACTGCATCCACTTCTCCACCACCGTCAGCATCTACTCAGTCAGGTACATCTACGTGGGTTCTGGATTCTGGAGCCTCCTTTCATATGTCTTCTGATTCTTCCGCGCTGTCTTCTCTCCGACCTCTTGATTCGCCTGTTAATGTTCTTACCGCCGATGGCACACCTCTTCTTGTTGCTAGTCGTGGTATTCTTTCCACTCCATCTTTTTCTGTTCCTAGTGTTTCACATGTTCCTCGCCTTACCAACAACAACAACAACAACAAAGCCTTTAGTCCCAAACAAGTTGGGGTAGGCTAGAGGTGAAACCCATAAGATCTCGCGACCAACTCATGGTTCTGGCACATGGATAGCAAGCTTCCACGCACCCCTGTCCATGGCTAGTTCTTTGGTGATGCTCCAATCCTTCAGGTCTCTCTTTACGGACTCTTCCCATGTCAAGTTCGGTCTACCCCGGCCTCTTTTGACATTATCAACACGCTTTAGCCGTCCGCTATGTACTGGGGCTTCTGGAGGCCTGCGCTGAATATGTCCAAACCATCTCAGACGATGTTGGACAAGCTTCTCTTCAATTGGCGCTATCCCAACTCTATCTCGTATATCATCATTCCGGATTCGGTCCTTCCTTGTGTGGCCACACATCCATCTCAACATGCGCATCTCCGCCACACCTAACTGTTGCACATGTCGCCTTTTAGTCGGCCAACACTCAGCGCCATACAACATTGCGGGTCGAACCGCCGTCCTATAGAACTTGCCTTTTAGCTTTTGTGGCACCCTCTTGTCACAGAGAATGCTAGAAGCTTGGCGCCACTTCATCCATCCGGCTTTAATTCGATGGTTCACATCTTCATTGATATCCCCATCCTTCTGCAACATTGACCCCAAATATCGAAAGGTGTCCTTCTGCGGCACCACCTGCCCATCAAGGCTAACATCCTCCTCCTCCTCATGCCTAGTAGTATCGAAAGCGCACCTCATGTACTCGGTTTTAGTCCTACTAAGTCTAAAACCTTTCGATTCCAAAGTTTGCCTCCATAACTCCAACTTCCTGTTGACCCCCGTCCGACTCTCATCGACTAGCACCACATCGTCCGCAAAGAGCATACACCATGGGATATCTCCTTGTATATCCCTTGTGACCTCATCCATCACCAAGGCAAAAAGATAAGGGCTCAAAGCTGACCCTTGATGCAGTCCTATCTTAATCGGGAAGTCATCAGTGTCGCCATCACTTGTTCGAACACTTGTCACAACATTATCGTACATGTCCTTGATGAGGGTAATGTACTTTGCTGGGACTTTGTGTTTCTCCAAGGCCCACCACATAACATTCCGCGGTATCTTATCATAGGCCTTCTCCAAGTCAATGAACACCATATGCAGGTCCTTCTTTTGTTCCCTATATCTCTCCATAAGTTGTCGTACCAAGAAAATGGCTTCCATGGTCGACCTCCCAGGCATGAAACCAAACTGATTTTTGGTCACGCTTGTCATTCTTCTTAAGCGGTGCTCAATGACTCTCTCCCATAGCTTCATTGTATGGCTCATCAGTTTAATTCCACGGTAATTAGTACAACTCCGAACATCCCCCTTGTTCTTGAAGATTGGTACTAATATACTCCGTCTCCATTCTTCTGGCATCTTGTTTGCCCGAAAAATGAGGTTGAAAAGTTTGGTTAGCCATACTATCGCTATGTCCCCGAGGCCTCTCCACACCTCAATGGGGATACAATCAGGGCCCATCGCCTTGCCTCCTTTCATCCTCTTCAAAGCCTCCTTGACCTCCGACTCCTGGATTCGCCGCACAAAAAGCCTGCTAGTATCAGCAAAGGAGTCGTCCAGATCAATGGTAGAGCTCTCACTCTCCCCATTGAACAGCTTGTCAAAGTACTCCCGCCATCTATGCTTAATCTCCTCGTTCTTCACCAGGAGTTGATCTGCTCCGTCCTTGATGCACTTGATTTGGTCAACATCCCTCGTCTTCCTCTCTCGGATCTTGGTCATCTTATAGATGTCCCTTTCGCCTTCCTTCGTGTCTAACCGTTGGTAGAGGTCCTCATACGCCCGGCCCCTTGCTTCACTCACAGCTCGCTTTGCGGCCTTCTTTGCCATCTTGTACTTCTCTATGTTGTCTGCACTCCTATCCAGATATAGGCGTCTGAAACACTCTTTCTTCTCCTTAATTGCCTTCTGGACATCATCGTTCCACCACCAGGTATCTTTAGCTTCTCTTCTACTTCCCCTGGACACTCCAAACTCCTCTGCGGCCACCTTACGAATGCAAGTCGCCATCTTCATCCACATGTTGTCTACATCACCTCCTTCCTCCCAAGGGCCCTCCTTAATGACCCTCTCCTTGAACGCCTGAGCTACCTCCCCCTTGAGCTTCCACCACTTCATTCTAGCGACTTTGGCACGCTTGTCCCGCTGGACACGAATCCGAAAGCGGAGGTCAGCAACCACAAGCTTATGCTGAGGGACAACACTCTCTCCAGGTATCACCTTACAGTCTAGGCATGCACGCCTGTCTTCTCTTCTCGAGAGGATGAAATCAATCTGGCTAGAGTGTTGCCCACTACTGTAAGTCACTAGATGTGATTCTCTCTTCTTAAAGAGGGTGTTAGCTATGATCATGTTGTAGGCTAGCGCAAAGCTTAAGACATCTTCTCCTTCTTGGTTCCTGATGCCATAGCCAAAACCCCCATGCACCCCTTCAAAACCTGTGTTAGATGTGCCCACGTGGCCATTGAGGTCTCCTCCTATGAAGAGCCTCTCGCCAATCGGTACACTCCTAACCATGTCCTCTAGGCCTTCCCAGAACTCCCTCTTGGTGTTCTCATTGTGGCCTACTTGCGGGGCATACGCGCTGATAACGTTGAGAACTAAGTCCCCAACTACCAGCTTGACCAGGATAATCCGGTCCCCACGTCTCTTGACGTCTACCACTCCATCCTTGAGGCTCTTGCTGATCAAGATGCCTACTCCATTTCTGTTTGCAACCGTCCCCGTGTACCACAGCTTGAAGCCGGTACCCTCCACCTCCTTCGCCTTTTGTCCCCTCCATTTGGTCTCTTGGACGCAAAGGATATCAACGCCTCTCCTCACCGCGGTATCAACTACCTCCCGAAGCTTACCTGTCAGAGACCCTACGTTCCAGCTACCTAAGCGAATCCTCCTAGGCTCGGCTAGCTTCCTTACCCTTCGCACTCGTCGAGTCAAATGCGAAGACCCTTGCTCAATTTCCACTACACCCGGGCGCCGATGTAGCGCGCCACTAAGGATGCGACGACCCGATCCTCGCTCACTTGCCACCGTATCCAGATCAAGATACGGCGCGCCACCTGGGGGGTGACGGCCCGGCCCTTGCCCATTTTCCACCACACCCGGGTTCCGATGTGGCGCGTCGCTGAGAGGGTTACGCCCCAACGAAAATCTTTTGGGTTTCATCTCCATAAGAGTGGCTGAGTTTTGACGTTGGCTCGCCAAGCCTATCACAACCCTCCTCCTTTATCCGGGCTTGGGACCGGCTATGTTGAGACAACATAGGCGGAGTTGTTCCTCGCCTTACCATGAATCTTTTTTCCGCTGCCCAACTTACTGATTCTGGTTGTCGTGTCATTCTTGATACCGACTCTTTCTCCATTCAGGATCGTCGCACCAAGGCTTTGGTTGGTGCTGGCCCCCGGCGCCGTGAGTCAGAGGGCCTTTGGGAGGTTGACTGGCTTTGTGTTCCTTCCGCTGCCATTACTTCTGCCAGCTCTCATGCTCTTGCTGCCTCTTCGTCTGCGTCCTTCCAGCAGTGGCATCATCGCCTTGGTCACATCTGTGGCTCTCGCTTGTCTTCTTTAGTTCGTCAGGGCCTCTTAGGGTCTGTATCTGGAGATGTTTCCTTACATTGTAATGGTTGCAGACTTGGCAAACAGACCCAGTTACCTTATCCTACCAGTGAGTCCGTATCTTAGCATCCTTTTGACTTAGTTCATTCTGATGTCTGGGGTCCTGCTCCCTTTGATTCGAAAGGTGGTCATCGCTACTATGTTTTGTTTATTGATGATTTCTCTCGCTACACTTGGCTCTACTTCATGAAATCTCATAGCGAGGTTCTCTCTATATACAAACGATTTGCTGCCATGGTTCACACCCAGTTTTCCACGCCCATTCGTACTTTTCGTGCTGACTCCGCTGGAGAGTATATCTCCCAGCTGTTGCGTGGTTTTCTCGCGGAACAGGGTACTCTTGCCCAGTTCTCATGTCCTGGTGCTCATGCTCAGAATGGCGTTGCCGAACGTAAGCATCGTCATCTGCTTGAGACGGCTCGTGCGCTGATGATTGCCGCTTCTCTTCCACCCCACTTTTGGGCTGAGGCTGTTTCTGCATCCACCTATCTCATCAACATTCAGCCATCGACTGCTCTGCAGGGTGGTATTCCTATGGAGTGTCTCACTGGTCGATCTCCTGACTACTCAGCTCTTCGTATGTTTGGATGTGTGTGCTATGTCCTTCTTGCCCCGCGAGAACGCACCAAACTGACTGCTCAGTCGGTTGAGTGTGTTTTCCTTGGCTACAGTGATGAGCACAAGGGCTATCGCTGTTGGGACCCTGTTGGTCGTCGCTTACGCATCTCGCGTGATGTGACCTTTGATGAGTCTCGCTCTTACTACCCCCGCCCTTCCTCCTCGAGTTTCTCTGTGGACGATATTTCTTTCCTTCTCCTTCCTGATACATCCTCCTCTGTGCCTCAGGTCTCTCCCCTTCCTCCGACCCGTCTCACTCTTCCTCACATGCCACCGACACCACAATCCCCTCCATCCTCCTCTCCACCCTCCTCTCCGGTACGTCGGCCTCTCTCTCCTTTTCCTCTCCACTACACTCGCCGCCCTCGTGTTGAGGATGATTCTCCTGACACATCTTCCACTTCCGATGTTCTTCCTTCCACGCCTCCACCAGTTCATCATCTCCGTGCTCGACCTTGACCCCCTCTTGATCGCTATTCTCCTGCCAAGTACGGCCTCTCTGTTGTTGCTGAGCCGACTTCCTATCGGGCTGCCCTGACTCAGCCTGAATGGCAGCTTGCGATGGCCCAGGAGATTGCTGCCTTTGAGCGTTCTGGCACGTGGGATCTGGTTTCCCTTCCTTCTGGTGTTCGTCCCATCACATGCAAGTGGGTCTATAAGATTAAGACTCGCTCTGATGGTTCTCTTGAGCGCTACAAAGCTCGTCTCGTGGCTCGTGGTTTTCAGCAGGAACAGAGACGCGATTATGATGAGACATTCGCTCCTGTGGCCCACATGACCACTGTCCGCACTCTCCTTGCTGTAGCTTCTGTTCGTCATTGGTCTGTGTCTCAGCTTGACGTTCAGAACGCCTTTCTCAATGGTGAGTTGCGTGAGGAGGTTTATATGCAGCCACCCCCAGGGTACTCTGTTCCTGATGGTATGGTCTGCCGACTTCGCCGCTCTCTCTATGGTCTTAAACAGGCCCCTCGTGCCTGGTTCGAGCGGTTCGCCTCTGTCGTGACTGTCGCGGGCTTCTCGCCCAGTGATCATGATCCCGCTTTGTTCGTTCACACGTCTCCTCGTGGTCGGACTCTTCTCCTTCTCTATGTTGATGACATGATCATCACTGGTGACGACGACTCTGACTACATTGCCTTTGTTAAGGCTCGCCTTCGCGACCAGTTCCTCATGACTGATCTTGGTCCACTTCGCTATTTTCTTGGGATTGAGATCTCCTCGACCTCTGATGGCTTCTACATCTCCCAAGAAAAATATATTCAGGATCTTCTTTCTCGCGCTGCTCTCGGTGATGAGCGCACAGTTGTGACTCTTATGGAGCTCAACGTTCAGCTTCGTGCCTCTGATGGTGACCCTCTTCCTAATCCCACTCGCTATCGTCACCTCGTTGGCAGTCTTGTCTATCTTGCTGTTACGCGTCCTGACATCTCCTATCCTGTCCACATCCTGAGTCAGTTTGTTTCAGCCCCCACCTCTGTCCACTATAGTCATCTCCTCCGTGTTCTACGATATCTTCGTGGCACGATCTCTCAGCGCCTTTTCTTTCCCCGCTCCAGCTCTCTTGAGCTCCAGGCCTACTCTGATGCTACCTGGGCTAGTGATCCCTCTGATCGACGCTCGCTGTCTGCTTACTGTGTCTTTCTTGGTGGCTCTCTTATTGCCTGGAAGACAAAGAAGCAGACTGCTGTTTCCCGCTCGAGTACAGAGGCCGAGTTACGAGCCATGGCTATGTTGACGGCTGAGGTGATCTGGTTACGGTGGTTACTTCAGGATTTTGGTGTGTCTGCTACCACCTCGACTCCCTTACTGTCAGACAGTACCGGTGCTATCAGTATTGCGCGTGACCCGGTGAAGCATGAGCTCACCAAGCACATCGGTGTGGATGCCCACTTTGTACGTGCTGCTGTGCAGGATCAGACTCTCACTCTCCACTATGTGCCCTCTGAGTTACAGTTGGCAGACTTCTTCACGAAGGCACAGACTCGAGCGCAGCATGGCTTTCTTCTCTCCAAACTCAGTGTTGTCGATCCACCATGAGTTTGAGGGGGGGTGTTAGATGTGTATAGTCCCTTTTCGGTACTTCCCCATTGTATAAGGGGTTTTCTGCACTTTACTCACATGTATATGTAATGGCCTTTGGCCCTCAGTGAATATCAGTTGCTCATTCCTAACAGCGCTCAATAATGTCCAAAACATATTGCCGCTGAGAAAGATGTAGACCCGAGGGAGAGAGAGTGACGGCGATGCCAAGGAAATGAGAGAGAGAGAGTTCCTAGATCGGTCATAGAGAATTCATGACTAAGAAGAGAAATAATGTAAGTAAGGAAAGAAGAGGAGGATGCTGTGAGAATAATATCGTCGACGTAGAGGAGAAGGTAGGCGGTGTGGGTTGTTGATTTGTAAATGAAAAGGGAGGTATCACATTTAGAAGCAACGAATCCAATGGAAGAAGCAAAGGCGGCAAAACGAGTGAACCATGCGCGCGGGGCTTGTTTAAGGCCATAGAGAGATTTCTTAAGAAGACAAACATGGGACGGAGAGGCGGGATCTTCGAAACCTAGCGGCTGCTGGCAGTAAACGGTCTCGGTAAGGTGTCCATGAAGAAATGCGTTCTTGACGTCTAACTGATGAATAGGCCATGAGTGAGAAGTAGCGAGAGACAAAACGACTCGGATAGTGCTAGGTTTAACGACCGGAGAGAAGGTCTCGTCGTAGTCAATGCCCTCGGTTTGAGAGAAACCGCGGACTACCCATCGCGTCTTATAACGAGCGAGTGTGCCGTCGGATATATTGAGCTCAACACATGAGATTGTATTCCTCCACTTGGGGCAGTACATAGATATATAGAAGTACAACACACGGGGGGAGGAAGAGATACGCACGCACACACGCGCTAACTACTTAACTGCAGATCCTATTTCTACGTAAGGGATAGAGATGGCTAGCATGCATGCGCCATGCAAGGGCGGCAGCTGAGGCTGCGCCTGACCAGCTCAACGTGCCTGGGTGGACTGACTCAATAGTCTAACAGCCCCCCGCAGTCTCAGCGTGGGAACTTGCTTCACTGAATTCAACCAGAGAACCTATGAGATCAGATGAATGCTAGCATTACAAACCTTCTTGTTAGTCTGCACCCGATAAGTTAAATATCGATCTTTCAACCATAACTCTGTGAACATTTCCATTGTCTTCGTCGCGTCATCATCAGCTTGTTCTGTACTCAATTCCCACACAAATTCTTCAGCGACCGCTTCGTGAACGACACCTTTTCTATTGAACCAAAGAAGCTCCCTATGATGTTGTAGACCTTCCCCAGGTTGACGTTGTTCTGTTTGAGCTGCTTGATGAGGTCCTTACTATACACATCATTGCGTTTGTATGACGGCCAATGAATTGTGTCTCTGCAATTCGGTTACAAAGAAAGGTTGTGTTTCTCCCTGTGTTCTGCAATGTACCACCCATTATAGTCTGTCCGCAGCAACCTTACCAAGGCTAGGCATTCACATTTGCAGGACCGTGTGTTTCTCTACCCCCGGCTTTCCCTTTCAAAAGGACAGCAAATGGCGAATCAAATAACTAAGATAAGAACCACTCAGTCTAGTGAAATGTGGACAAAGCAGCAGACCCAGAGTCACTAACCGCCCATCCACCTACTATCTCCTGCATGCATTTTGTCCTTTCAACATTTAATCTGCTCTTTCCATATCTTATACCAAAACCTTTCTCCCAAGAATAAATGTTTTAGAAATCATATGCCTCCCCTAGTGAGTCAAAACTTATTCCTGGCTCAGGCACAATTACACTGTCAGTCACCCTTGACGGACATGTTGCTCTACATGGTTCGGCCGAGCCCACTCTTCTCCTGCATGAGAAAACAAGAAAATTTGCCAGACATGCTGAGCACAATTTTTCCATACTAAAAAACGGTGACACACAATCCTCCCTATTTGAGAACACACTTGGCAGGCCTTTCCGAACAAACAAACAATTCTGTTGTAAGAAAATCTCGGCCTACGGGTACACACATCTAAATTTGTAATGCACCCCAGTTTGCCTCTCCTGTGCAAACATGTCTTGGCTTAAATTAAAAACAGTTGACACTTCTACTCTCTTACTAGATGCATTCCTAAATCAATTGTTCGGGAACTACTTGGATCAGTGCATTTTTGTAGGTAACCTGCCCACCGACTGCCACATCTACATGGTGCATACATTCAGCAGTTATCGTTATTCAAAATTGTTCATAAATCCGTCCACAATTATGACCTCAAACATCATCTTCGCAAATCTAGCACTAATCTATCCAGCGAATTATTCCAATAATGTTGCCAGCAGCTCGTGCACCAGAGCAAATCATAGTCACGCACAAGTCTGAATGCAAAAATACCATTGCTCCGACGAGCCTACTAATCTCCAAATTCAGTCAAACCACCTACATGTCACTCTCTAGGTTGGTTTCACCTTCTGTTCAAAGAAAATTGATGCCACACATTTCCTGTCAGACTTGATTTACTGATTTAACCAGTTCTCCCCATATCCTCAAGCAGTAATTATATTTTTACAGACAAGATATGCACTACATTGACCATCCATAACTCTAATCCAGGTTGGTACAACACGGATTACGCCTTAACCATTTTTATGAACTAACCTTTTCGCCTTATCAGAAGCTTGTGGGTTGGCCTTGCCGGTGAATACCTCCGATGCCGGAGGGGATGTCTCCCTTCTAGCACCAACAGCTCGTTCCTCGCAGATCTGCGCGTCCGCGCTCGCTTCCGGCACCGGAATCTGCTCAACATCGACTACCATCAAAGCCACGGTTCTTCGCTGCGGATCTTGCAAGCATTGGGTGTCATCCACTTCTTCTATCAACGCAAATCTGTTCTAGAAAAACCAGATTCCAAATCACACATTCAAAGTGCGTGCGTGAAGGGATTCCACAAAAGAAGGGGGCTCCTCTCCGTCGGCCGGCGGCCGCGCAACACACACACGGGGACCAGCATAAGCCGACAAGTACGGAAACCGTGTTTTCTGGTCCACATATCAGATTTTTCCAATATGGCAAACCGTAGGGGATGACCCAATCTTCATGAATTGGAGGTGGATTTGAGGAAGAACACGGGGAAAAACACGAGGAATCACTAGCAATGACAAGGGAAAAATGCTTCAAGCCAACATCTCATGACCAAGGTTGATACGGGGCACGCCCGTGTGCGTCGATCTTTCACGAATTGGAGGGGATCTCACGAGGAACATGAAGAACACAAGAGAAACACAAGAGGGAAATCAAACACTCAAGGACAACCTTCGATCACACATCCACTAGAATCACACGAGTACACGAGTATCACGGTCCACAATCAACAAAAGGATACAAGTAACGATAATCTTCTCGCTCCGGAGGAGGAGGTCTTGAATCCCGAGGGGATCTTCCCTTAGAGGGGCCTTGGCATCGCTTGGATCTTCTCTCAACGGAGGATAATCTCCTAGGGAGAAGGAAGTGATGGAGCTATGCTCAACAAAGTCTTTTGCCAAACAATAGCTAACCCTAGAGAGAGGGGAAGAGGAGTTTATATAGTGCTAGCCACGAAGGGGCAAAGGGAGAGGGAGATACATGGGCCTCGGGCCCGTCCATGCGCGCAGGCAGGCGCCGGATGTCCGGTCGGGGGCCGGATGTCCGGCCAGACTCGGGGGTGCCGGATGTCCGGTGCACGGGCCGGATGTCCGGCTTGGAGCTGGTCAGAGAGCTGTGGACGCGGGTGCCTCACGTCGGATGTCTGGGGCGGAGGCCAGATGTCTGGGGTGTCGGGAGTGGCCGGATGTCCGGGCTTGAGCCGGATGTCCGGGCTGGAGGCGCCGTGTTTCACTCGGTTCTGGCATTGGGTCGCCGGAATTCCGGGGGTGGCGGTCGGAAATCCGGGGCGGTGCCGGATGTCCGGCGCCTGTAGCTTCTGCTGCTGGCCCTTAGTGCTGGTGCAGTCTCCAGGGACCGGATGTCCGGGGTCTTGGCTGGATGTCCGGGGCCTGGAGGATGTTCTAGCCACCGTTTGCGTGTCCGTTCCCATGGGGACTTGTCCTTCATCACGAGCATCTTCTAGGCCTTCTTCTTTCCCGTTGTACCTGATCATGCAAAGGATCTCCGAATGAGGTAGCACCCAAGCTCCATGAACATCAAAGAGAGAATCATATAGGAGAGATGTCACCTCGTGCTCAATAGCGCGTGCCCTGGCTCTAGTCATGGGTCCCTTTGTGGCTTGATGCAATGGTGTAGAGTCCATGGGGATGATGTTGGGATGCTCCGCATCAAAGGTACACTTGAATCAAAAAACAGCAATCAAAGGAAAAGTTAAACGAAGGATAGTTCATCCCCAAATCCTAAGAGATGGAGGTCTTGAATTCCACATGCAGAATCTTCTCCATGGAAGGTCTTGTGCCCATGGGAGCCTTCACCACAAGGATGGTCTTGTACTCCAATGGATTATTCTCCACAAGGGGGAGGCCTTGTACTCCAGCGGAGTCTTCTTGAGTCTTCTCCACAAGGGGGGGAGTCCTTGTACTCCTCGGAGTCTTCTTCACAATGGAGTAATCCCACTAGGGGATGTAGATGAGCAAAGCTCTTATCCAGTCTTATCTTTGCTAACCCTGTAGAAAGGTGGGGATTCCACGAAGGGGGAAGGAGGGAAGAGAAGACGCAGGGCCACACCGGCCCAAAAGCTGTGCACTGGCAGTTACCCAGAGGCTCAGGGTGACTCGGCCCGGTGGCTTCGACTGCTGGATCGGGCGTGGGTCAAGGTGACACTGAAGTATTAGCAAAACTTGATCAAGCTATTAATAACTTTTTGATGGTGGTCATGATTGCACTAAAAATACCATCACCAGAAGTAGAACCAGATGAAGTCAGGCCAACATTCAGAACTCCATGTATTGCATAGGAACCATACGGAATATTTTCTGAATCGGTTCCATCTAGCACTAGTATGCAGTCCAAGTTTTTTTTTTCTATGTGATTAGTTGGCCGAATAATTAATTAGTTAAGATAATAGAGTCGTAGTAGTACTTGTGTTTTGGTTTGACAAGGAAAAGAGATCTGGTTTGTTACGTGGCGTAGGGAAGGTTTAAGTTGGTTTACGTACTGGAGCCTGCATGCTCCTTAAATACTGGCCAATCTGGCCGTGTGTAAAGGGTCGAGTTTTGTTTCCGTGAGTTCAATACAAAAATCCAGAAAACATCCCATGTCGGGGGACACCAAATACCGAGTTTTTTTTTGCTGATTCATGGAGGATTTTGTCGCTGCTGCGCGTGAAGTCAATTCAATCTACTCAACGTGAGTTTTGATCTTACGATCTTGCATCTTTGCTTGACCAGAATTTCTTGTTGCTGCTACTAGTACCGTGAAAGATTTGAACCGACGAACGACTCGCCATCTAGTGGAGTAATCATCAAGTGGTATTAGAGCTCAGGTTGCTCATGGTACAGTTTTTTTTGTCTATAGAATTTATTGATGCTTATCCCAGAATCATCATATGAGGCACCAATATTATCTTGACACCGAGACAGAGAAAAGTGAGAAAGATGCATCACGTTCACTTTCTTGGTTTCAAATCTACACAAGGTTACGAATGGGAGCTAATACTTGTGCAACGATGATGGACAGATGCTCCGAGATTAATTTAGTGAGTCAAACAATGATTGATGGGCTGAAAGTTGATGACTACATCACATCCAGGACCATATAAATTATCATGGCATGGAAAATTTGTTGCAATCAAACACCAAGTCAAGGTGCGATTCAATTTATGTGGCCTTACGGATTTGGTTGTGTGTGATGTTCTTCCTGAGCACATGCACGTATGCTCCTTGGTGTTAGGCGATACGAAAGAAACAATTGAAGATCGACATATCTGGTGCTTTTTCTTGGAGAAAGTTTAAGTTTATACATGGTGGACAATGGCTTCCTTTTGAAGCATACACTTCCGACCAATATTTGGCGGACCGTTGAAAGCGAGATATTGCTCAAGCCGCAGTTGAATTCAAAAAGAAGAAAGAACATATACTTGTTGAAAATAAAAAAGGCTGTTTAGTTGCTAAAATTGATGGAGAGAAAGTTGATGACAAATCTAGTGAGAAGTCTGAAAATCTTGAAAAGGAGACCATGAGTTTTGAAGCCGTTGAATCATATCTATCCATGATGGTGCAGCGAGTGCAAAAGGACCGTATTGAGGATAAGGGGCAACGTTGGAATATTTTTTAGACTCAGTGCAAGATCAACAACACCAATTGCAAGCTAATCATCGATGGTGGAAGCTACACCAATGCAACCAACAATGACTTAGTGGATGCTTTAGCGTTGCCTACATGGAAGCACCCACAACCACGCTGCATTGGTTATATCAATCAGGCTGACTGAAAGTTACTCAGGCGCGTCTCAATTTTTTGGTTGGTGACTATACTGATACAGTGATTTGTGATGTTTTGCTGATGGATGCATGTCACTTGTTGTTGGGGGAAACTGTGGCAATATGACCGTCGTGCCACACATGAGGGCCGGTCCAATACATACTCTTTTTGGGATGCCGGAAGACTACGTGTTCTGCGATCTATGTTTACGAGAGAAATCATGGACACAACTGTTTCATTGAAGGTCATGAAATCCACCGCAAAACCGAGGACGGTTTTGTTTCAAGCAGGAGAGGATGATGTGTCCACTGCTGTATTAGCAAAAGTTGATCAAGCTATTAATTATAACTTTTTGATGGTGGGCATGGTTGCGCTAAAAATACCATCACCAGAACCAGAACCAGATGAAGTCAGGCCAACGTTCAGAACTCCGTGTGTTGCATAGGAACCATATATGGAATATTTTTTGAATCGGTTCCATCTATGTGATAAGTTGGCCGAATAATTAATTAGTTAAGATAAGAGAGTCGTGTTTGGTTTGACTAGGAAAAGAGATCTGGTTTGTTACTAGGGAAGGTTTAAGTCGGTTTACGAACTGGAGCCTGCATGCTCCTTAAATACCGGCCCATCTGGCCGTGTGTAAAGGCTTGAGTTTTGTTTCCGTGAGTTCAATACAAAAATCCAGAAAACTTCCCATGTTGGGGGACACCAAATACCGAGTTTGTTTTTGCTGATCCGTGTATGATTTTGTCGCTGTTGCGCGTGGAGTCGATTCAATCTACTTAACACGAGTTTTGATCTTGCAGTCTTGCCTCTTTGCTTGACCGGAATTTCTTGTTATTGCTGCTAGTATCGTGAAAGATTCGGACCGATGAATGACTCGTCATCTAGTCGAGTAATCACGAACGACTCGCCATCTAGTCGAGTAATCATCAAACACGGTCGGTCGGCGGGATTGCTGCTCCATGGTCTGGAGTGTCCGGGGTGGTTGGCTTTCCAGCTTGATCTAGACTGGCAGTTACTTTTGGCGGGATCTAGACTGGCCCCACAGATCAACACTAGTCTTTTCTGCGCATTTTGTCCTCACTCGTGCGCACCTTGGACCAACTTTCCAGTCAGTCACCCATCCTGAAATTGCTCAACTTGGAGCAGTTCCTCAGTCGTGCGCACCTGGGACAGTCTAGATCCTGCCAAAAGTAACTGCCAATGACTGACGGGTGTGTCCAGGGCGTTACACCTTGTACTTTGAGTTTTCTCCCTCCGGAGGTCTTATACTCCCATGAAGTCTTCCCTTCAAGACGAGGCCTTAATCTCCACTAGGAGGGTTTCCCACAAGGAGAGATACATTGGCAAAGCTCTATGTTTGAGTTCCCTTATAAACAGGAAATATACAAAGTGTACACGACTATATATATAAAACAGAGGATGCCCCGTGCTTGGATGCACAAATTGCTTGATGAATTTTTGGATTGATAACACGAAAACCGGAATTAAAATACACGACTTATCATATTTTATTATGTATAGTTGTAACAATATTTATTGAATATAAGTAGAATAATTGAATGAAAAACTTTTTCCCATGCATGGTTGAATGCCGTGGTAGGTCTTTTCCCATGCATGATTGCATGTTGAGGTGGGCCTTATCCGGTTCATAATGATTGTATGGTGAGATGTCATGTTAGATAAATAAGTTAACGGGATGATTCTTAGGTATATAGGATAGGGTTACTCTAACAAAAATAACTGGCTTGGACAAATTATCCAGAAGATTCTTCAAAGTTGAGTGGATAACAGATACTGACAAACTAGTATTATAGTTGTATATTTTCTATTGATTGCTCAAGATGTAACTACTGTTTGTTTTTTGCTTTCAGGCTAATGGTGAAATAACTGGCTTGGACAAATTAGCCCAAAGATTCTTCAACATGAGTGGATATCAAATTTTGACGCCTACTCATTTTTCCACTGTGGGGGCTTATTGTATGTCAAGTATCACCTACTTGTCACCTGAGAGAGATCTAAACAAGAAGTGTTGCATCCGTCTTGTTATCAACGTATAAGTAGTAAAAAGGGCCACACGAATAAAGAGAAAATTTGGGTTCAAATCAAATCATATTGACAAAAAGGAAAGGTCATAACTATGATTCTGTGGTTGCATGTTATTTTTTTACATGCGGGGGTTGCATGTTACTAGTGTAAGAACTGTACATGTCCACTTTCTTAGTCAATTCAGGTGATTTTGAGCTCGTACCTTCTTTCTACTTCATCGTCCTACTTCCAGCTCTGTTGTATATGCATGACCAAGACCATTCTTCATACATGAATAGCCTATTTTCAGAATATACCACTTCCGTCCCAAAATAAGTGACTCGACTTTGCACTAAATTTATACTAAAGCTAGTACAAAGTTGAGTCACTTATTTTGGAACGGAGGAAGTACTATATTAAACCGACTAAGCTAGGAGCCCATTCTTTTTTTGAATTTTTAACTAAGACTCTACGAATTTGACACATGGCAGCCAATGAAGAGTGCCCTTAATTATACATTTTATTCATTAATTAATTGTGCGGGTATCTTTTGTGAACAGTAATCATGGGTAAATACGAACGAACAGTACTTGTGAATCCACTTAAAAAATTGATGCATCAGAGATTTTTATATGAGTATTTTTGAAAACAAAAAATACAAAAATATTTCAAAAAACTGAGATTTTTATACATCAGAGACAAGTGACCCTTCCAGGCTTGTGTAATTTTAATGCCGAGAAGACATCCTAGAAGCTTCGTACAAAAAAAACATACCTCAAATTAGCATTCTCGTTTTTCTTTTTTCCTTTTTTTTTCTCTGCTCAGCGATTTACGGAACAACACATGTTTATTCAGGTCACTACCATTTGAATAAGTCTACAGGATAAGCTAGTGTGTCCCTTTGATGTCGGTTTTTGTTGTTCAGCGGTCTGGATGATTCACCGTTTATGTGTATGTTAATTGTTCTTGAGTTTTGTGTTTCTCTCGTTTGTTGATGCGTCTTCCTTTGATTCGATCTCGCACATGATAGGTTGTTGCCACAATTTCGCATGTCCTGTATTCTTTGGAAGGTTCCAAGCCGCTCCACTGCTTTGCATGCCTATAAAAAGGTTCCACATTAGCCCCACTTCTTCCCCACCGTTGCCCTACTTCTTCTGTTGTTGCACCAGCACGTCATTGCTGTGCTTGGTGACCCTGCACTTGCCACAACGGACATCCTCACGCTGCTGTCATGGGCATCTTGTACGTGGATGCCACCGATGGAGACGGCCGACATCTCCTCGGCGCTCAACACGGATGACTCGGACGCACGCCACACATACTCCATCTACGTCCTTTGTTGCACGTCCTCCTTGCGCTCCCTTTCATGCCCTCCACCAATGTCAAGCCTTGGGCCATTGCCACCATTCCCCTCTGCCCAAGTCGCACCAGGCTCCACTCCATGTAGAATGGAGTCGTCCACCACGCCTCTTTGGGCGCACGACTCACTCGACGCGCTATCCTCCTCCTTGCTAGCGAGACACTGGTGCTGTATCTCCTCCTTGCGCATCCGTCGGGCCAGCATAGTCCTACGCGCACGCGACCGTGCAGTCGATGAGATACATCCTGGGTGGGGTCTGGTTCCCGATGGGGCTGGTGATGGGGTCGACGTATGATGCCCGTGCGCCAACTTGACCTCTCCCTACCAGGTGCTACCTCCCCAGACATCCTTAGATCCACATTGATCTGCACGAAGTGTCACTAGTGACGGGTGGAAGCAGACATGGTCAACGACACCAAGCCGATGTTGCGAGCTACCCTTTTGTCACCTTTTGACTTTTTATTGTGTTGTGAAGATTACATGACAGGGTTATGTTGGTCTAAGGGGGTTTGCTTTGTTTTACCAATACTTAGGCCTTTCCGAAGCATCCACCACTTCACAACTCTACTCCATAAAAAAACTCCTCTAGAAAATGCTCTCTTAGACCTTATCTTTCTTAGTTCTCGACCGGTTGAAAAAAGAAAAGAAAAATCCATCGTTGTCGGCAGCTACGATGACGAGGGCAGAGCCGTGTCGGTGTGCCCAAAGCGGCAACACAACATCAACACCATGGCCTCTCCAGTCTCCACCCCGTCCTATCCCTTGACTTTTAGCGGATCCATCGCCGACGACCATCTCTAAAGGAGCCGCGGCCGGCACAGAGAGTCGCCTGTGGTGGAGTGGGTAGAGGGACGCCGTGTGCTGCTTGGGAATGACCCGGTTAAAGCCTCAAACGACACTAGAAACCATCCCCAACTACTCTCGGTCCCCTTCCCAGTCCCAATCGACGACGCCCTTCTCTCTCATGATTTCTTCCAATAGGTGCCCCTTATCTCTTGGTCTAGCGTATGAGGCAAGCCCATCACAGTAGCAGCAGCAACGCGACCACCAAGTCGGCCAAAACTAGAACACAAGACAATAAACTAGACATACCAAAAAACCAGCCAAAAACAACAAGGACCTATATGTATCACGCAAAAAAATGTACATATTTGCATGAATCCACTGAGTAAAAAAGTATCACTCAAATAGCTCCCTTTAAACCCCACCACCACTTCTTGTTATGCAAAAAACAAGCAACATAAGCACATACGCGGGTTTCCCAGCTGGTGCAGTGTGCCGCCACGCCTCTGTCCATTAGCTTAAATTTAGTAGTACTATAGATTGTATTCACTATTTCCAAATAGAATATTTACCACCAATGACTCATTTTCGTATGCTGTATGCCATCGCTATATTGTGGAGCTTAGTGGGATAATCTTTCACATGTTTTTTTGTCCTTCTCTAATATATTATATTGGTACATATGAATACGAGCGCATGCTGTAATAGTCGCTGAGATTTGAACTGTTGTGTTAGTAGGAAATTTCCAATCAGATTAGTTGTCAACATGTCCCGTTTTGCTATTCTAAGTGGCCATATAGTAATGATCACTTAGCATGTCACCTGAGATGAAATTGGAGTTCTGTATCAAATACTCACACCGTTCCTTTTCACATACCTCTATAATAGCACTTTACGGATTTCTAAAAAATCTACCATATATCGAGTTCATAAGAATCTTGTAAACATATGCCATAGCATTGTCACCACTTTTCTTAGCTTCTTGTCTATCGAAGAGGTCTGTCACAAAGCTTTCGAAAGGACTAATCATCTCCTCGAACAAGTAACCCATGAGTGGTATAACCTGGTAACACAAATCGAGGGCATACTTTAGCTCGCTGTAATATACACCAGAAAAAATTCCCCGTTGGGAAAAGTAGTGCATTATTTTTCTTTTTTATGGCAAGAATGGGCGAGTAATAGTAGTAGGACAAAAAACGTAAGCCTTTTCCAATAAATTTATTGAGCCCCAAGCAACACACCGGCTAAGACGGATATCCTGTTCCATATAATCCAATAATTGGGCCCTGTTATCCTTTAGAGAAGACACATGAACCTTGTCATGTGCTATTGACCCTTTTGAACGTAAGTGTGGACATAAAGTCTTAGCCAATTTTTCAAGACTATTAGGTTGTAAAGTATAGCAATCTCGTAGATTGAAAAATAATTGATTCTGCCCAGATGGAGTAATCCTAGAAACAGATAATTGGTAAAGCTTATTATTCCTCATCACATGTTTAATGGAGTACTTGACCATATGAGTTGCTAAAAACTTCATTGAGGGAATACCATTGTATCTCGAGAAATTGTGAAAGTAAACGGTTTTCACGTCATTGTGTTTAGATACCCGTTGGGCTATATGTGGGATCAGAAGTGGCGTCTAGGGGGGGGGGGGGGGGTGAATAGACACTTAACAAGCCAAATGTGAGTTTTTAGTTTGCTTGAGTTCTAGGTAGATTTTTGCACACGTTATGATACATCCAATACTTCCTACACATGCATATCTAGAGATTGAGCAGCGGAAAGTAAATATCATGCACTAGCAAGAAAGGTAAAGGATGGTATAGTTCGAAGATCAAACGCAATGAAGACATAGTGGTTTTTGGCGTGGTTCCGATAGGTGGTGCTATCGTACGTCCACGTTGATGGAGACTTCAACTCACAGAGGGTAACAACTGCACGAGTCCACGAAGGGCTCCACCCACGAAGGTTCCACGAAGAAGCAACCTTGTCTATTCCACCATGGCTTACGTCCACGAAGGACTAGCCTCACTTGGGGTAGATCTTCATGAAGTAGGCGATCTCCTTGCCCTTACAAACTTCTTGGTTCAACTCCACACGATTTGGAGGCTCCCAAGCGACACCTAACCAATCTAGGAGACACCACTCTCCAAGAGGTAATAGATGTTGTGTTGATGGTGAACTCCTTGCTCTTGTGCTTCAAAAGATAGTCTCATCAACACTCAATCAATCTCTCACAGAAATTTACTTGGTAGAAGAGGATGATTGGGTGGAAAGCAACTTGAGGAGGCTAGAAATCAAGGATCTATTGGTTGGAGTTGAATCCCTTGATCTCAACACATGAGTAGGTGGTTCTCTCTCAGAAAAATAATGGTGGAAGTGTAGTTTCGTTTTGATGGCTCTCTCAAAGAGAAAGAGGTGGTGGAGGGGTATATATACCCTTCACCAAAAATCCAACCGTTACAACATTATTACCCAACTCGGTGACACCGAAGATAAATCTCGGTGGTACCGATTAGTGCAAAAAGTCCCAACTTTTGGCTTTTCGGTGAGACCGAAGGAAACATCTCGGTGAGACCGATTCAGCTTAACCTAGGCAGTTCCATCACTTCAGTGGCTCCAAAAGTTATGTATCGGGAATTCCTGTAACAGCCCAAGAGCACCTTTCCAAATCATGTAACCATTTACATGTGTGAACCTTCTATGCTATGCCATGTGTGACTTAAGTTAATAAAAAATTGCTTCATGGCATTCATTTTTGCATCATGGCATCATGTCATCCATTCCATATTTTTGCATCATGTTATGTTTGAGTGAGTGTATGTGTTGTGATGGTGTGCCTTGCAAACTTATGGTGTGATCTTGTTTGATGCAACGCAAATCTATTTCCGATAAAAAACCATCTCTCTTATTTCAAAATTCATGAAATGTTGTGTTTCTGCTTTACCCTAGTCCTCCCTAGAAATGTTGTTAAGTTCTCTAATATTCTGTAGGTTATTTTAAAAATCATTCTTGGACATGTGCTGCTCTCCACCTTTTTCTATTTTTGCAAACAGATTCAAATGGTGAGAAAAGGGCATTTTATTTTCTCTCTTAAAATTCCCATAACCAATTTTATAAAATGGTATTTAATTCCAGCATCCCAAAACTATTTTCCCTTTCACTCAAATTTCTTCTCAAAACCCCCCTGGTCATTTATCTTGTTTTGATGTTGTTTTATTTAACAAGAGAGAAAACCAGAGGCAGAGAGTAGCTTACCTGGGCCCTTCCTCCTCCCTGGCCCAGTAACCGCATCAGCAATAGCACCCCGTGCGCTGCAGCCCACGAGCCCACCAGCAATGATGCCCCGTCGATCGTCTTCTACCTGTACGACTCTGCATCCAGAGGCTCCACGTCGACTTCCCTGTTGATTTGATGGTCGGAGAAGCCCCTAACCGTCTATATAAGGTGTCCATCAGCTAGCCCTAGGCCGCCGCCGGTAAGTTCTCTCCACGCTCATGCTGTCGCCGCGCCCACCATGCTCTGCCCGAGCTCGAGTTCGAGCACGGGGTGACCTCCTCGTCGCTCTTCCGGTGCTCTGGTGATAGAGGCGAGGGTCCCGATCTTTCGATGAGATGATAACTATCGATTTGGTGGAGACGACTTTGACGATCCGACTACAAACTTGCATGACATTGCGCCTTAGCAATCGCTAAACCAATCTCCAAGAGGTTATTGACCACGCCGGAGCATGATCAACCTGACCACGAAGGTCTATTCCTGCAAGCAATCAAAGAACAAGCAAGCATATGATAATGCAATCTGAATATTGCGAATATAGATGAAGTATTGATAAGGGTGGGGTTCCGAAAGCGGTCTTGGTCTGGTCGTTGGACACAAACGAAGTACACGAAGTTGCAATGGCTAACTTTTAACTAAACAAAACCGAAGTCTAAAACGATGCCCTAAGGGCTCTATATATGGGGGAATAGATGGGGATTTCGTGGCCCCTTGGAGGAGGGGTCCGAAACTAGCCCTAACTCAGTTTCCCCACACATACGGACTCTAAAAACAGCCTATAATATGGTATTTCAAAATTACATGGGCCTGGCCCAAAAATAAGGTGACGCAACACCTATAATAGCCTATGGACGGAATTTATGAAGTAGCATGATGTATATTTCGTCCAAGCCTCTAAGCACTCCTTATGGTGGCTTCAAAGTGTGAAAATCACCACTGGAAAGTCCATTGTTCCTTCCCGCGCGCGCACCTTCTTCTCCATGTTTGATCCTGCCCCAATGGCCATGCTTCTTGTCCATGCTAGGTCCTTCATTCATAAGTAAAACAAAAGTATCTAATTTAGGCATCATCATATGTTCATGAACATTATAATGATTTCCAAGAAACGAAAGTACCTGATAATTTAGTTGGCGTGCGCGGGCTCTAGTAACTGGTCCAATATGTGTAGCTGGTGGGGATGTGGGTGTAACATTAGTAGGAATGTCCTCATCATCCTCCCCTTCTTGAACTGAAGTCGTCCTCGACGGAAGCTCATCATCCTCACCCAAATAAGGCTTCAAATCTGCAATGTTAAAAGTGGGACTAACCCCAAAATCTGCAGGCAGCTCAAGTTTATATGCATTATCATTTATTTTCTCTAACACCTTAAAAGGACCATCAACACGTGGCATTAGCTTTGACTTGCGCAATTCAGGAAACCGATCCTGACGCAAATGTAACCAAACAAGATCTCCAGGTGCAAAGACAACATATTTTCTACCCTTATCTCCAGCAAGTTTATATTTAGCATTCATATGCTCAATGTTCTCCTTAGTTAACTCATGCATCTTTAATATCAATTCAGCACATTCTTTAGCATCAAAATTAACCTTCTCCGAAGATGGAAGAGACAACAAATCAATAGGTGCACGAGGTAAGAAACCATACACAACTTCAAAAGGGCACATCTTAGTAGTAGAATGCAGCGAACGATTATAAGCAAATTCAATATGAGGCAAGCATTCTTCCCACATTTTCAGGTTATTCTTCAAAACAGCCCTAAGCATAGTAGACAATGATCTATTCACTACTTCAGTATGTCCATCAGTTTGGGGGTGACATGTAGTACTAAAAAGCAGTTTAGTCCCCAACTTTGCCCATAAACATCTTCAAAAGTGGCTAAGAAATTTAGCATCACGATCTGAAACAATTGTATTTGGCACACCATGCAAGCGAATAATTTCACGAAAGAACAAATCAGCAACATTAGCAGCATCATCACTTTTATGACATGGTATAAAGTGTGACATTTTCGAAAATCTATCCACAACAACAAATATGCTATCCCTCCCCTTCTTTGTTCGAGGTAAACCTAAAACAAAGTCCATAGATATATCCTCCCAAGGAACACTAGGTACAGGCAAAGGCATATATAAACCATCAGGATTGAGTCGTGACTTAGCTTTTTGACATGTAGTGCATCGAGCAACAAAACGCTCAACATCCCGTCTCATCTTTGGCCAAAAGAAATGTGTAGCAAGTACGTCCTCTATCTTCTTCACGCCAAAATGTCCCATTAATCCTCCTCCATGCGCCTCCTGTAACAACAAAAGACGAACGGAGCTAGCTGGAATGCATAGCTTGTTAGCACGGAACACAAGTCCATCATTAATGATGAACTTGTTCCATGTTCTCCCTTCTTTACAGTTCTGCAGCACATCTTTAAATTCAGCATCATGCATATATTGACCTTTGATGGTCTCCAAACCAAATATTTTAAAGTCAAGTTGTGAAAGCATAGTATAACGACGAGACAATGCATCAACAATAACATTTTCTTTACCCTTCTTGTGTTTAATGACATAACGGAAAGTCTCAATGAATTCAACCCATTTAGCATGTCTACGGTTCAGTTTTGCTTGACTTTTAATATGTTTCAAAGATTCATGATCAGAATGTATAACAAATTCTTTGGGCCATAAATAATGTTGCCATGTTTCCAAAGTCCGAACAAGAGCATATAATTCCTTATCATAAGTAGAATAATTCAGACTAGTCCCACTCAATTTTTCAGAAAAGTATGCAACAGGTTTACCATCTTGTAATAACACACCTCCTAATCCAATTCCACTAGCATCACATTCAAGCTCAAAAGTCTTATTAAAATCAGGAAGTTGGAGTAATGGAGCCTGTGTTAACTTATCTTTCAATACCGTGAAGGCTTCTTCGTGTGCAACCAAATCATCATCAGTACCTCATCCCCTCTTAATAGTATTGGCTTTCCTATGGACTCAATGTGATAAAATCACTTAAACAAAAATGTAGAGTCTTAAAGCTTTTGCCAATATGATTCCTTTGCATCCAAGGGGTTCCTCATCACATCTCCTAGCCATTCCAATCATTGAACACTTCTTAAAATATTCTTGATAAAACTATTAGTCCAAGATGCAATGTATGTTGTCATTAATCATGAAAACCACCAAGGGAGCATTTGTGCTTTCAATCTCCCCCTTTTAGATAATTGATGACAACATACAATCAAAGTTTCAATTTGAAATATCCAACATAATATATGATAGCTTTGAGAGACATATGACTAGAGCAAGCTCCCCCTACAAGTGTGCAATTCTTTTAGAGAATAGTTGCTTTTGGAATGCAGGAGCACACATAGATGAGAAGGCATGACAAGTCATATGTATCTTGGCTATATGCATCAAAACAAGGATGTGAATGAAGTATGTTCATGTTCATGAGTCTCTCTTGCAAACAATATGTGCAAGAAGCAAGAGATCATCCAGAACATGAGGGAGATGCATATACTTACCTTGAAGTCCCAGAGCATTTTAACTGGAAAACATACTTGAGAAAACAAAGGTTAGATACCACAAGAATGTTCCTTTCATACAAATGCAAGAGTTTCAAGAGTACCAAGATTGGGATGACATATAGAAGAATTGATATTCTTCCTAAGACTAACATGTCCCCAAAAATGCTTTTAGAAGGATTTTCAATGAAGTATCAATAGACCTTTCTACCCTAAATATGGAATTTCCTCTCCCCGTGAATATTAGAAAGTAATATTGGGAGTAGGTAGGTTGAGATACATCTAAAACACAAGATCATGTAGAATGGTCAAGGTCAACCAATAAATGTATAATCTATATGTTTCTCCCCTTTTAGAAACATAGATCATTTGATCTCTCTCCTTTTTAGGTCATTCTACCCTTTGAACTATCAATATGTTTATGCCTTTTAGGCTTTGATCTCTCTCCCCCTTTATGTCTTTAACTTTTGATCTTTGATATTTGATCTTTATCCCCCTTTGACATCAATTTCCAAGAAGGGTCAGAGGGTAAGGGATCCTTGAGAGTGTCAACACCTTAGGAAGGAATGGCTTAGAGAGTTGGGTCATAGAGCAGAGCTGGAAAGAATAAGCAAATTGAAAATTTGACAAAGTAGTTTGGCAGCTGCAAAATTGGTGACTCCGAGAGAGTTCTGATTGGTGAGAGTGAAATGAGATTTCAGTCTTTGGGGTGCTTCGGTGGCACCGGGAGGTTTCATGTCGGTGGTACCGAAGAAAATTTATGCAACATAGTTTCTATCTCGGTGACGTCGGTTTGTTTCAGTCGAAGACTCCGAAGAGAAAACAGAAACTTGGCAGTGGAAAATACAACTCATTTGGCAATAAAATTTCAGAAGGATTTTCAAAGAATTTGGATAAATTTTGCAATGAATTTTTAAATTAGATGAATATTGATTTTTAGCAAGAAGAGGATTCAAACTAGATTTTAAATCAATCAAGAAACTTCATCTTGATGATGGTCGGCGACTAGGTCATGTATGTTAGAGTATATTGACTTAGGAGCCAAGTGAGAGCACTTGATTGTAGGTCATACTCATCGTTAAGCTCAAAATGGGGTTACCATTTTTCATTTAAGCATTTTTATGTTTTCATATCACTAGAGATGCTTTGACTCATGACTTGGAGTATAGCTTCTTCGAGGATAGAATTACATACCTTTGGGTGATGTTGATGATGAAAGCATGTAGGTGGACTTGTTGTGGATGCTCAAGTGTTTGAGTTTGGAAACATACTTCTTTCTTTGAAGTGGGTCCTCCTACATGGGTTAGGCATGCAATGAATAACATGTATATATTCAAAATGACAAGAGTAAAGTTTTGAGTCAAATATTGTCAAGGATATAGTTTGCGTTGTCTTCTTCCTTCATCACAAGAGATAGTTGTTGATTCTTGGCCAAGACAAGATTGCTTAAGATTGGAGTTGATAGCAATCTTGTAGAGTGAGATCCATCCAAGTACCTACAAAGTGTTAGATGCAATACAAGGGAGCATTGTTTCCAAGTTATGAGTTAGTATCATGTTAAGAATATCAAGGAGTAGTCAAGTAAGCTCATGCCCTTGCATGCATCCGAGTGAGTCTCTAGAACAAGTTTGAAGCATCTATGATGTTCAACTCTCTCCTAACAAAACACTTTCTCATCTAGCGATTTTGTGAATATATCCGCCAATTGCTTGTTGGTACGAACATGATTAAGATTGTTATCCCCTTTGGCAACATGATCATGAATGAATTGGTGACGAGCTTCAATATGCTTAGTTTGAGAATGTTGCACGGGATTGTGTGCAATCTTGATAGCACTCTCATTGTCACAAAACAACGGAACATGTTTCACATGTATCCCATAATCTTTGAGAGTTTGGTTCATCCATAGTAATTGCGCACAACATGATCTGACGACAATGTATTCCGCTTCGGCAGTAAATAAAGATACCAAGTTTTGTTTCTTGGAAGACCAAGACACAAGAGATCTCCTAAGAAATTGACAAGTATCTGAAGTGGACTTTCTATCAACCTTATCTCTGGCATAGTCCGAGTAGGAATAGCCCATAAGGTCAAAGGAAGATCCTTTGGGATACCAAATGACAAAGTTTGGTGTATGTATCAAGTATCTCACAATTCTTTTCACGGCCTTAAGATGACACTCTTTAGGCGTCGCTTGATATCGGGCACATATGCACACACTTAGCATGATATCAGGACGAGACTCACATATATATAGCAATGAACCAATCATTGATCGATAAATCTTTTGATCAACATGTCCACTAGTAGGCATGAGGATTTTCATACCTTTGCATTCTTGCATGTTGAACTTTTTGAACAAGTCCTTGGTATACTTGGTTTGAGAGACAAATGTGCCATCTCTCGTTTGCTTGATTTGCAAGCCAAGGAAAATTTTCCGCTCACACATCATAAACATCTCATATTTCTCGGAGATCAAACTTCCAAATTTCTCACAAAAATGAGGGTTAGTAGATCCAAATATGATATCATCCACATAAATTTGGCACAAAAATAATTCACCATTAACCCTTTTAGTGAACAAGGCTGCATCAATTTTACCAATCTCAAAACCCTTTTCAATAAGAAACTTCGTCAAGCATTTGTACCAAGCTCGAGGAGCTTGTTTAGGACCACAGAGAGCTTTGCGAAGTTTATAAACATGATTAGGTATCTTGGGGTTGAAAAATACATGAGGTTGTTTAACATATACGTCCTCCTCAATTTCACCATTTAAAAAGGCACTTTTAATATCCATTTGGTAAAGTGTGATATCATGGTGATTGACATAAGCAAGAAGAATGCGAATGGACTCAAGTCTAGCAACGGGGGCATATGTCTCACCATAATCCATACATTCGACTTGAGTGTAGCCTTGAGCTACAAGGCGAGCCTTGTTGCTTACAACTTGTCCATCTTCATCTTGCTTGTTGAGAAACACCCATTTGGTTCCAATGATTTTTTGCTCGTCCTTGGGTTTCTCCACTAGAGTTCAAACTTCATTCCCCTCGAAGTTGTGTAGCCCTTCATGCATGGCATTTACCCAATACGGGCCTTAGAGAGCTTCTTCTACCTTCATAGGCTCAATACTAGAGATAAATGAGTAATGCTCACAAAAGCTAGCCAAACGAGTTTTAGAGCGAGTGATTCTCCTCTATTTGATGTCACCAAGTATTTGTTCAATGGGATGATTCTTGTCCACTCTTGGTCAAACTCAAGATAGCTTTTGAGTAGTAGATGGTGGAGCTTCCTCCTCATCATCATATTCTTCGTTGTTGTTGTTGAAGTCGTCATTCTCTTGAGGTGGTGGAGAGGGAGGTTGAAGTGGATCTTCTAGTTGCACTTCCTCATTTCCTTCATCTTGACGTGTATCACTTGTGGATGCCTCCAAGTCATTTTGTTGTTCACCTAGGCGTGAAGTAGGGGCTTCCACTTGAATGGATGAAGTATTTTCCTTCACCTCCATGCACTGGTGTAGCGACGTGCTATATAAATGGTTTTCATCCCCTTTCCGCGACGTAGTTTTAAACCATCGCCTTGCCTGTGTGGGCGATAGGGGGGGGGGGTCCATCCCACAGGACACAGAAAAATCGTCGGCGATGGTGGCCAACGAATGCAAACGTTTGGCAAAACTAAGCCTATGGGATGTCCGCATCTATCACAAACAAGAGTCACCGGTCAACCATTTGAGATATGGCATCCTTCCCATACGGCTCATCCTTGCAACTCGTGTGAGATCGGGCTAACATCGCACACGCTATTCTGTAGCGCACCATTTATGATGTGCGCCAAACCGCAAACAGTTCATAATTGCAAAGCGTGTAGTATAAGGAGTATATCACACACGCTTATATTGTCCGAACCGTTTGCGATATTTAACTAAGACGATAATTTAACCGTCGTACAAGTATCGGACAGGTTTAAGAAATGTCTGAATGTCGTACACGCGTCCGACATGATAACTATCGCACGCACTATTCTATGGTCCAACGTTTGCGATGCATACTATATGACATAGATTCCATCACCAACGTTGAATTCGGTTGCATCATTTGTGATATTGTCTGAAATCACACACGGTTTGCAAACGGCAACCGTGTGCATGGGCGCACAAGTTTTCTATCTGTGAAACGTGTCAGATCATGAGGTATATCACAAACAAACTTACAAACCGTGTGCGACGTAATGATCTGCAGAGCATTTTATTATTATTTTAATCGCTACAATTTAAAATTGTACAGAATTTGAATTTGAAAGTAGGAAATAGATTTTTACATATACATAGATAGGTTCATCAACCAGTGCATTATTCCATTCGCAGGTACATACGTTCAAAAATTACGTCAATGAAAGAATTACATAAGCACCAAATAAAGAATGATGAACGACGGTTGAATACTTGTATTAAAGATGGCAAAGAAAGAGGCAAAAGATATTCTGGTTGTTGTAAAAGATGAAGCGGAATGCCCATAGTGTGCCCTCCTCCATGTCGAATGCACACACAAATCTAGCCCAATCCCTTGTGATGGCCGACCGCCCATCCTTCAATATCTTCATGACTTCCAGATAGTCATTCTAGTCTGGTAGAAATACATGTACATTTGCATGTCCAACAATCATGTAGTCTGAGAGGTGATCTTAGGTAGACTGCGTTGGGAACCACTGCAAAGGAAAAAGATACAGAAATTGTCATCTAACAACTCATTATGTGCAGTAAAAAGGGTACAGAGTTCTGAGTTAATATACTGCATATCACTGTTCTCTTGGACAAACTGTAAATAAATAGTTTAATTGCCACATTTTGTCCCATTGTACTAACAATTTTTATTAGTTACCTCACATGATGCTCTGTCCATCCCACTATATAAGATCTAATTACATCCAATGTACTAACATATTGGATGTATTAGCGTCTTATATTATGGGGCGGAGGGAGTATAACATGGGAAACAAATATAGCCATGTGAACCAAAACCATTAAAATAGGCATATGCTCACTACATCAGGCTTAACAACAACCAGATAAAGTCATTCATAACGGTATTGTTGAATTTGCATAGAACAAAGGTTGCACTTAAACATCAAATTGTATAATTGAACATCACAGAGTGAAAAAATAGGGGTTGTATTACCTACACTGGGCTTAACAGGAAACAAATATGGCCATTGAACTGGTATTAATCAAATTGTACCGCACATTGTGAATAACTAAATAAACAAGGCATACTACATCAACCAAATAGTCATTCATATCGGTATTGTTGAAATTAAATAGAACGTACCATGTGCTTAAACATCAAATTCTATGATTGAACATCACATGTGAGAAAACCGAAATAAACAGGGGTGTGTTAACTACACCAGCTTTAACAGGAACCAATTGTATGATTGAACAACCAAATCTAGCAATTGAAGCTGGACACATGTTCACTACAAACAACCAAAAACAGCTAAACAAGTTATATGCTCACTACAGACAACCAAACATAGGCGTTCGTGAAATTGAACTGAACAATTCATACTCCAGTGTAGGGTGCACTTGTCGATGAAAAGTTGTCATCGTCAATGAGGCCTGACTTGGCAGCTGACGATGCCAAAACACCGCCATAGAACATGACTTTCATAAATGACAGAAGGGTCTCATTGGTGATGAAGGCAAATTCCTGGCAGCAAAGTAGAGTAGACCATAGGCATACTACAACCAACCAAATATAGGTATATGCTCACTACAGACAACCAAACATAGGCAGTGAAATTGAACTGAAAAATTCATACTCCAGCATATCAAATTGCACTTTTGAACATTACAATTCATACTCTAGCATAGCAAATTCCTAACAGCAAAGCAGAGTAGATCAGAGGCACACTACAACCAAATATAGCAATTGAAACTGGGCAAATGCTAACCACAAACAACCAAAACCTTTAAAGGAAGCATATGCTCACTACAACAGACTTAACAACAACCAAACATTCATTCATATCAGTATTGTTGAAATTGCATAGAAGATAGAATGCACCATGTGCTTAAACATCAAATTGTATGATTCAACATCACATTCTGAGAAAACTGAAATAAACAGGGGTGTGTTAAATACACCAGCTTTAACGGGAACCAATTGTATGATTGAACAACCAAATCTAGCAATGAAACTGGACATATGTTCACTACAAACAACCACATATCACGGTAAACAAGGTATATGCTCGCTACAGACAACAAAACGTATGCACTGAAATTGAACTGAACAATTCATACTCCAGCATATCAAATTGCACTTTTGAACATTAATTACAATTCATACCCCTTGGAAGAGCCTGGATTGGGGGTGCGCACCGTGCGCTCCCTGTTGTGGCAGCTGAGCTCCTTCCTTTTGGAAGAGCACGTTTGCAGGGTGACGTCCTTGATGTCGTGGATGGGCTATTTCCCCTTGGAAGAGACGGATAGGGCGCCCTTGTCGTCGTTGTCGTCATCAATAAGGTCTAACTTGGCAGCTGACGATGCCGAGCCACCGCCACATATATAGAACGCGACCTTCAGAACTAACAAAAGGGTCTCAATGGCGATGAAGGCAAAATCCTAACAGGGAAGCAGAGTAGACCAGCGGCGGGGGGCATGGAGGAGATCTGACGTGGCTTGAGATGCGTCGGTATTTCCCCAAATAGGAAGAGATGATGCAGCACAACGACGGTAAGTATTTCCCTTAGTTATGAAACCAAGGTATCGAACCAGTAGGAGGATCACCAACACTACGTAAACAACACCTGCACACAAAGAACAAATACTTACAACCCGACGCGAAAGAGAGGTTGCCAATCTCTCTACAGTAAAAAGATAGATTAGGATATGATAGATTGGATAGATAGATCTCTCAAGAACACAAAATAAAAGATGCAAATAAAAAGTGCAGCAAGGTATTTTTGGGTTTTTGGAATAATAGATCTGAAAACAAAAGCGGCAAAAAGATAGATCGAAAAACAATATGTTGGAAATGTAGACCCGGGGGCCGTAGGTTTCACTAGTGGCTTCTCTCATGAGTATAGCACACGGTGGGTGAACAAATTACTGTTGGGCAATTTATTGAAGATCAAGTAATCATGACGATATCCAAGGCGATGATCATTATATAGGCATCACGTCCAAGATTAGTAGACCGAAACGATTCTGCATCTACTACTATTACTCCACACATCGACCGCTATCCAGCATGCATCTAGCGTATTAAGTTCATGGAAAAACGGAGTAATGCAATAAGAACGGTGACATGATGTAGACAAGATCTATTCATGTAGGAATAGACCCCATCTTGTTATCCTTAATAGCAACGCTACATCCGTGCCTTGCTGCCCCTTTTGTCAATGGGAGAGGACACCGCAAGATCGAACCCATCACAAAGCACCTCTTCCCATGGCAAGAAAAATCGATCTAGTTGGCCTAACTAAACCAAAGATTCGAAGAAGAAATACGAGGCTATAAGTAATCATGCATATAAGAGATCAAAGAAGACTCAAATAATATTCATGGATAGAAACTGATCATGAACTCAAAATTCATCGGATCCCAACAAACACACCGCAAAAAGTTTACAACAAATAGATCTCCAAGAGACCATTGTATTGAGGATCAAAAGAGAGAGAGGAAGCCACCTAGATACTACCTACAGACCCATAGGTCTAGGGTGGACTACTCACGCATCATCAGAGAGGCACCAATGAGGATGATGAACCCCTCCGTGATGGTGTTAGATTGGATCTCGCGGTTCTGGAACTTGCGATGGCTGGATGTGTTTTTCGTCGACTCCCTTAGGGTTTCTGGAATATTTGGGAATTTATAGGCATCAGAGGTGGTGGAGAGGCGTCCCGAGGAGGGCACAACCCATCAGGGTGCGCCCGGGGCCTCTGGCGCGCCCTGGTGGGTTGTGGTTTCCTCAGCCCTCCTCTCTGGTACTTCTTTGGCCCAATGGATGTCTTCTGGCCCAAAAAAATCTCCAAAAAGTTTCGTCACGATTGGACTCCGTTTGGTACTGATATTCTGCTAAGTAAAAAACAAGCAAAAATAGCTACTGACACTTTGGCACTATGTCAATAGGTTAGTCCCTAAAAATGATATAAAGTTGCTATAAAATGATTGTAAAACATCCAAGAATGATAATGTAACAGCATGGAACAAGCAAAAATTATAGATACGTTGGAGACGTATCAGCATCCCCAAGCTTAATTCCTACTCGTCCTCGAGTAGGTAAATGATAAAAACAATTTTTTTGATGTGGAATTCTGCCTAACATGTTCATCACATATTCTTTTCTGTTGTAGCATGCACATTTGGACTTTTAGATGGTCCAAAGCAATAGTTTAGTTTTAACATAATGACTTTAATTCTCAAGCATGCCAACAAGCAACCATGTCTTTCAAAATATCAACACTAAAGAAATTTATCCCTAGCCCATCATGCTCAATCATTGATCCATTCATGAAACACACTCAAATATTAACTACACCCAATGCTCAAGTATGATCATAGTGCCCCCTAGTTGGTGCTTTATAAGAGAAGATGGAGACTCAAATAAAAATAAAAATTGCATAAAGTAAATAGATAGGCCCTTCGCAGAGGGAAGTAGGGATTTGTAGAGGTGGCAGAGCTCAAAGTTTAAATTGAGAGAGAAAAATATTTTGGGTGGCATGCCTTTCCTGTCAACGAAAACGACAAAGTAGTTAACAATACTTTGCATGATAGATATATCATAGGCGGTTCCCAAACATAAAGTAAAGTTTATTCCCTTTTCCACTATTCTTTCACAATCCATGGCTAGTCGTATCCACGGTTGCCTTCCGTACCAACACTTTCCAAGGAATTTATTATTTGACAACATAAAGTATTTTTTTCATTTCGGAACTGGGCATCCCTATTACCGCCACTTTCGTGCAATGACAAGTGAATAAACACTCATCTTGAGAATAACACATCTAGCATGGAAAAATATTGGATACCTCCTACCGTTTCATGAGCAGTACGAGCACACAAAAGGGAAATTTATTTTGAAAATTAGAGATGGCACATACAAATTTGCTTAGAACGGCATGGAAATACCGCATATAGGTAGGTATGGTGGACTCATAAGGTAAAACTGGGTTTAAGGATTTTTGATGCACAAGTAGTATTTCTACTTAGTACAAGTGAAGGCTAGCAAATAGATTGAGAAGCAACCAACCAAGAAACGAAAATTCACATAAGCGAGCATTGAGCATAACTAACACCGAATAATGCACCATATGTAGGATGTAATTCAATTGCATAACTATTGACTTTCGTACTTGCATAGGGAATCACAAACCTTAACACCAATATTCTTACTAAAGCATAATTACTCACCAACATGACTCACATATCACTATCATCATGTCTCAAAACTATTACAAGGAATCAAGTTTAATTTGTCCAATGATCTTCATGAAAGTTTTTATTATATCCTCCTTGGATATCTATCAGTTTGGGACTAGTTTCATATATTGCCATTGCTTTTGACAAGCTCAAACAAATTTAAGTGAAGAACATGAGCATAGAGATTTCATCTCTCAAAATTGTATAAGTGAAGCATGAGAGGATTTCTTCAAAATTTACTAACTCTCAAATTTATATAAGTGAAGAATGAGAGTATTTCTACAAAATTTACTAACTCTCAAATTTATCTAAGTGAAGCATGAGAGTGTTTCTTCAAAAGTTTCCAAGCACACCGTGCTCAAAAAGATATAAGTGAATCACTAGAGCAGTTGCATAGCTCAAAAAGTTTAAGTGAAGCATATAGAGCAATTCTAACAAATCATAGCATAATTTTGGCTCTCTCAAATAGGTGTGTCCAGCAAGGATACTAGTGACAAACTAAAAAGCAAAGAAAGCAAAGACTCAAATGATACAAGACGCTCCAAGCAAAACTCATGATATGTGACGAATAAAAATATAGCTCCAAGTAAAATACCGATGGTCGTTAGAAGAAAGAAGGGGATGCCACTCGGGGCATCCCCAAGCTTAGTTGCTTGTTTCTCTTTGGATATATCTTGGGGGTGCTGTATCATCCCCAAGCTTAGGATCTTTTCCCTCCTTATTCCTTCATCCATCGTGATCTCACCCAAAACTTGAAAACTTCAATCACACAAAACTCAACAAAACTTTCGTGAGATCCGTTAGTATAATAAAATAAATCACCACTTTAAGTACTGTTGCAAACCCATTCAAATTTTATTATTGCATTATACCTACTGTATTTTAACTTTTCCATGGCTCATACCCTTCAATACAACCCATAGATTCATCAAAACAAGCACACAATGCAACGAAAACAGAATCTGTCTTAAACAGAACAGTCTGTAGTAATCTGTACTCTAACCATACTTCTGTAACTCTAAAAATTCTAAAAAATTAGGACAACATAAAGAATTTGTATAGAAATACGGTGTTAGAATGTCAATAGGTTAGTCCCAAAAAATGATATAAAGTTGCTATAAAATGATTGTAAAACACCCAAGAATGATAATATAACAGCATGGAACAAGCAAAAATTATTGATACATTGGAGACGTATCAAGATCCAAGGAGATTGAACCCGAAGGGGTGGGGGTGCGTCACTTTACCTGTGGCATAGCCCGCATCAAGCCATCGCTGTCGACGAGCTCGATGTCGTAGCCGGCTTTCGGGACATACAGACATGCGCGAGCCCGCTTATTAAATGCCCCGGGCCAGTCATTGTAGTGAGCTTCCCCGGGGGGCCTTGGCGGCCAGCTCGCCGTCGTCCAGCGGACAGGCCTCGATATACCTCTTTTTGGCCATTCGGTCCTCCAGCTCCCTGGGAAGCATAGCTGCGACGCTGTGGAGTGTGGGTGAGGATGGGGATGGGGATCTACGGGAAAGAGGGTGCTTCGCAAGCCGACACTACGGGGTGGACCAGAGTTGTGCGTGCATTCGACATGGAGGAGCACTACTGTCGATTGCACGGACGACTCTAGTTCAACCCCCTTATGATGGCTCTTCATGAGGACTTCGAGATAGTCACGAGAAGGCCTGCAGAGGATGACAGTTGAGTCGGGGGCGGCGGCGGCGGGCTAGCTAGGGTTCGAGCGAGGGAGAGGAGTGGTGCGTGCGGGAGCGGAGGTTTTCCTTTTTTACGTAATCTGAGCAGAGGTTTTATGGTGGGGAGGGGGGCAGGTGGTGTTTGAGGAAATGCCACGTGGCTACTAATTTTTTTACTAGGCAGGACTGAAATGCCAGGATGCAGGGGCTACTGAAAATTTAGTTTACGAGATTGAAGTGGCGCGGCTAGCGTGGGAGCAACAAACATCACACACAGTAGAAACATAATAAGTGTGTGTGCTATCAAATAGGAAAAACCCGCGGAACCGCCATTTTTCAAATGGCTCAAGGCGGTAGATATTTTTGCGTGGGAAGTCTCGTGGAGCCCAATCGTGTCCTGTGCCAACCAGTGGACCGTGCTGATGTGCCAGCGTAGGAGGGAATGGTGTCCGTTGAGTGTACAATCGCAAACGACTGTGACGTTCGAATCGTTTGCTATTTACTCCTAGAATAATAATACATATGAGCATTTCACCAAAAAAATTGCGGGAAAGGAGTCAGAACACATACACGCCTGCATGTGGAACAAAAATATGTATGCACAGGGTGGTTTGATCGTTCAAAGTACAGAACGCGCAACTTTGATGTGGCACATGTCTCCTCCGTCACCACTTCGTGTCGGTGGGAGGGGGAATCCTAGCTATGAATACATGCCACCAAACAGGTCTCGCATCTCACCCATGTCGTAACATGAAAATGAAACATATACATGAATCCAGCATGGTCAAACCACCCCATCTCTCTTCCGGTCAATGGTGGACTATGGCCCATGTGCCTCACAACACAGACATCCCAACCAAAGAATCATCATTTTGGTCAAACCTCTCCCGTTGTCGGTCGAAAGGATGGACGTCCACCGAGGCCCATGAATGGGCGTGACACCGATAACCACGCAGTGGAGTGTCAAAGACAGCCATCACTTGCAGGTGGCGCAAACATATGTACGGAAATGTTGTGTTGCGTTTGAATTCATTAATATATATACCTCATGTGCAACTTTGATGTGGCACATGCTTTGGAACCGGAAAGCCCCCCAAGCGAGTGTTCATGACGCGTACAACTAGTATGCCGAGCGTCGATGGGAACGATTCACGCGTACGCACGCGTGCGCTCAGACTTGGGTAAGGAAACTCAAATGACCTATATATATAATATACCATAACACAAACCAATTAAAGAATCCACCATGGTAACCTGTCTCTCGTTGTTAGTCAGTGTGATGGACATCTATGCGGGCCCATGAATGGACTTTCCAATGACAACCACAAGAAGGATTATCCAAAGACAATCACCATCTAAGCGTGGATCAAACATACGTATGGAAGTATTGTGTGATATTAATTTACATACCCGGCACACAAACTTTGGCGTGGCACACTGATACGGGGCACACCTGTGTATGTCAACCTTTTCACACTTGGAGGGGAATAAGGGAGAAATCACAAGAGAAAACACGAACTCAATAACGATCTCCGATCACACATCCGCTAAATCCACTCAAACACATGAGATACAAAGATCCAAAGTCAAACAAGAAGATACAAGTAACCGATAGTCGTCTCACTCCGGAGGAGATGAGGTCTTGATATCCCGTGGGATCTTCCCGTGATAGGGGCCTTGGCATCCACTTCGGATCTTCTCTCAAAGAGGTCTTCAACTTCGTGGGAGAAGGAGGTAGATGGAGCTATGCTCAACAAAGTCAAATGCTAAACATAAGCTGACCCTAGCTAGAGTAGGGGGAAGGGTTTTTATAGTCATAGGCAGAATAGAGGGCACATGGTCCAAGGCCCAAGCGGCTGTGCGAAGACAGGGTCCGGACGTCCGGACGCTGTCGGACGTCCGAGGCTTCACGGTAGTCTGGACGTCCGGGGTCGGCCGGTCGTCTGAGGATTCGGTGTGGGTGCGGGGTGGCCGGATTTCCGGAACTTGTCGGACGTGCGGGGCCCGGTCGTCCGTAGGCTTCAGTCTTCCGAGGATTCGGTGCGGGTGTCTTGGCGCTGGATTTCCGGATGGGCTTGGACGTCCGGGCGCTGGGTTTTGTCGGACGTCCATGCATCATCGGTCGTTCGGCCCCTGGCACGTCCTGCTGGTCCTTGGGCTGGCGCTGGGTTCCAGGCGTCGGACGTCTGACGTGGTCCGGTCGTCCGAGGGTTTTAGCTCGTCTGCAGCTCCTCCTTGGTACTTCCAAGCTTGGCGTCCTCTTGGTCGCTTGCGTGTTCCTCTCCCGAGTACCCGAGTATGCAAAGGACTTCTGCTTGAGGTAGCAGCCATGTCTCTCGTGAATCGAACGATGGTTGAACAAGGAAAGAAGTCACCTCGGATTCAATGGCACGTGCACGCGCTCTTGTCATGGGACCCTTTGGAGCTTGAGTTGATGGAGATGGGTCCATGGGGATGACCAAGGGATGCTCCGCATCATCTCCCCCCCCTTGTGAGAGATCCGTCCTCGGATCAAGATCTTCATCACCATGGAAAGGAGATAGGTCCGTGACGTTGAAGGTGTCGCTGGTGGTGTACTTGTCGCATGGAATGTCGATCTTGTATGCATTGTTGTTGTAGCGTGCCAACACTTTGAATGGTCTATCAGCTCGAGGAAGTAGCTTGGACTTGCGCTCGGCGGGGAAACGGTCCTTGCGGAGGTGTAGCCACACAAGATCACCGGGCTCGAACACCATGGGGTGCTTGTTGGTGTTGCGCTTGGCGGTTTCTCGTTCCACTTGACGTTCGATCGTGCGTCTTGTATCTTCATGCATCCTCTTGATGTAGCTTGCCCTTGCACTTGCGTCCATGTTGACGCGCTCTTGGAGTGGTAGAGGAAGGATGTCCAATGGGGACAAAGGGTTGAAGCCATAGACCACTTCGAAGGGAGACTTGCCGGTGGTGGAGTGATGTGCACGATTGTAGGCGTACTCGGCGATGGGGAGGCAATCTTCCCATTCCTTGATGTTCTTCTTGATCAACACGCGTAGTAGAGTAGATAGCGTCTGGTTCGTCACCTCCATTTGGCCATCGGTTTGTGGATGATAGGCTGAAGAGAATAGAAGCTTGATTCCGAGCTTGGCGCATAGGGTCTTCCAAAAGTAGCTTAGGAACTTGACGTCACGATCCGAGAAAATGGTCTTGGGAACGCCATGTAGACGCAAGATGTCCCTACAAAATAGGTTTGCAACATGTGAAGCATCATCTATCTTGTGACATGGAATGAAATGAGCCATTTTGGAAAAGCGATCCACAATGACAAAAACGGAATCATGGCCATTTTTAGCTCGTGGCAAACCAAGCACAAAATCCATACTAATGTCTTCCCAAGGTTGGAAAGGTATAGGAAGAGGCATGTAAAGACCATGGGATTGAGCTTTAGACTTAGCTTTGCGGCATGTAGAGCATCGGTTGGTGAAGCGTGCAACATCATGAATCATCTTTGGCCACAAGTACTTTGGATAGTGTGGCATATGTCTTGTCGCGTCCAAAGTGACCCATAAGTCCTCAACCGTGAGCCTCTTGCAAAAGCAACAAACGAAGAGAAGACTCGGGTATACAAAGTTTGTTAGCACACATAAGATAGCCATCTTTCATGTAGTAGTTCTCCCAACAAGGTTTCACTTGGCACTTAGCATATGGAGTAGCAAAAGAAACATCATGCTCATACAAATCTTTGATATGCTCAAAACCAATGACATTCAATTCAAGTTGAGTAACTAGCATGCATTTGCGGGAAAGAGAATCCGCCACAACGTTTTCTTTACCCTTGATGTATTTGATGACATAAGAAAAAGACTCTATGAACTCACTCCATTTAGTATGCCGTTTGTTCAACTTAGTTGACCCTTAAGGTACTTGAGCGTTTCATGATCGGTATGAATAATAAACTCATGAGGTTAAAGATAATGCTCCCAAACATGTAAAACTCGCACCAAAGTATACAATTCTTTATCATATATGGGATAGTTAAGTTGAGCACCGGAAAGTTTTTCACTAAAATACGCAATTGGGCGCTTCTCTTGCATTAGCACACCACCTATGCCGTTACCACTAGCATCACAATGCACTTTGAATGTTTTATCAAAGTTGGGCAAAGCAAGCAAAGGTGCATGAGTAAGCAAAATTTTAATTTCATGGAATCCGGTGTCTTGGGAACGTCCCCAAATAAATGGTGCATTCTTCTTGCTCAAAGCATGTAAAGGGGATGCAATGTGCTAAAGTCCTTGACAAAACATCGATAGAAACTGGTTAGGCGTAGGAAACTACGCACTTGTTGCAAATTTGTGGGTGTAGGCCAAGTTTTAATAGCATCAATTTTAGTGTCATCTACATGAACACCCTTAGAAGATACCACAAATCCTAGGAAAACGACCTTGTCAACACCAAAAGTGCATTTCTCCATGTTTGCATAAAGTTGTTCTTTCCTAAGAATTTGCAAGACTTCTCTAACGTGAGTAGCATGCTCCTCAAGAGACTTGCTAAAGACAAGGATGTCATCAAAATAGACCACAACACAATATCCTATTAGGGGTCGCAAAACATAATGCATGACATGCATGAATGTACTCGGTGCTTCGGATAAGCCCATGGGCATCACTAGCCATTCATAGAGACCAAACTTAGTCTTGAACGCCGTTTTCCAACCCTCTTGTAAGAAGATTTGGTAGTAACCACTTTTTAAGTCAATCTTGGAGAATATAGTGGCACCACTAAGTTCATCTAGCATATCATCTAGGCAAGGAATGGAGTGACGATAACGAATGGTTATAGTGTTGATAGGACGGCAATCGGAACACATGCGCATACTACCATCATGCTTAGGTACTAGTATAACCGGAACTGCACAAGGACTCAAACTCTCACGTACATGCCCTTTATCTAGGAGTTTTTGGACTTGCCTTTGTATCTCCTTTTTTTCTTCAGGGTTGACGCGGTAGGGTGCCTTGTTAGGAAGCGGTGCTCCGGGGATGAGGTCGATGCGGTGTTCGATCCCTTGTTTTGGTGGTAGTCCCGGGGGTAGCTCATCGGGAAAAACATCTTGGAATTCCTGCAATAAATGAGATAACACAAGAGGAAGATGTTGTGAAGGGTTAGTCCGTACGACGTCATCTTTGCACACAAGTACATAGTGAAGAACGGTCGATGGGCTCTCACTCACATCCCTCAAATCTCTTTTGGTGGCTAAAATAACTATATCACTTATGTCCCTCATCGTGGAGTCACTCAAGTTTGTCTTGTGGCTCTCACTCTCTTTAAGGTGGGTCGCTCTCTCACTTTTGTCTCCACGATGGGATGAAGCGTGCTTGTCGGCGATGACTTGACTTGGAGTCATTGGTCGAAGTACATATTGCTTGCCCTTCATCTTGAAGCTACAGTGATTGGTCCGACCGTTGTGGATGACACCATGATCGAATTGCCATGGCTGACCAAGGAGAAGCTGGCAAATGGACATGGGAACCACATCACACTCCAAGGTGTCCTCATAAGCACCTATCTTGAAGGAAACTTGCACGGTGTGTTCAACTTGGAGGGTGCCGGAATCACTTAGCCATTGTTCCTTGTAGGGGCGAGGGTGCTTCTTCTCGACCAATTGTAGTTTGGAACAAAGGTCCTCACTTGCCAAATTGTGGCAACTTCCGCCGTAGATGATGATCTTGATGGATTTTCCTTGGATGCCCGCCTTGGTGTGGAAGATGTGGCAACGTTGGTCCTCGTCTTCTTGTTGTTGAAGCATCAAAACCCTGGACACAACGAGAGCGGGGCTCGGATCATTGTCGCAAAAGATTTGCGAATCTTCATCTTCATTGACTTGACGATGCATGGCCACGTGCTCCAATGCTTCCATTTCACCGTCACTCATAGAGTCATAGGTGCCATCGTCTTGAAGGATCATGGTGCATTTTGTTGGACACTCATAAGTCTTGTGGCCTCGGCCTTGGCACGTGAAACACTTGATGGAGCTTGACTTAGCGGTAGCCTCCGGTGTCGGAGTAGAGGATGAAGCTCTTGATTTGTAGTTGCTTGTAGTAGGTCGGCTTGACGAAGTCGTCTTGTCCTTGTAGCTTGACTTTTCGCCGGTAGGTGTTGTAGATTTCGTAGTCGAGGGTGTCGTTGTCGTAGTAGCTTGAGCACTTGAACCGTAGGTCTTGGAAGAGAACTTGGAGTACTTGTAGTCATCTTGCACTTGGCATTCCGCCTTGGTCGCTTCATGCACTAGTTCAAGTAAATTGGAGTATGGTTGGAAGTCCGCAATTTTCTTGACTTGGTAGTTGAGGCCATTCAAGAAACGCGCCATTGTTTGCTCGTAATCTTCCTTGACATTGGCTCGAATCATTGCGATTTCCATCTCTTGACAGTACTCTTCTACTGACTTGGTACCTTGCTTGAGTTGTTGTAGCTTCTTGAAGAGATCCCGGTTGTAGTGTGTAGGCACAAAACGAGCTCTTATGAGATCCTTCATTTGGGCCCAAGTGTTGATAGGAGGTTCACCTCTTTCTCTTCGTCGCTCAATCACTTGTTCCCACCAAATAAGGACGTAGTATTGGAACTCGAGTGAAGCCATGGCTATCTTCTTCTCTTGATCATAGTTGTGGAGACGGAAAATCTTGTCAACTTTTAGCGCCCATGAGAGGTAATCTTCGGGATCATTGCTTCCGGAGAACTTTGGCATTGTGAACTTGAGCTTACCGAAGCGTTGTTCATCGTTGTGGTGGTGAGGCCAAAATCCTTGTCTTGGAGGTGGAGCCTCATTGTCTTGGGCGTGTTGGCGTTGTTCTTGTCCTTGCTCACCTTCATCCTTGGGTTCGTTGTGATGAGCTTGAGGACAGCGACGAGGTGGATGCACTCGGTTCCGCCTTTCTTGGTGCTCCTCTTGGCGATTGGCTTCTTCTTGTCGTTCGCGATGAAGTTCTTCTTGTCGTTCACGGCGAAGTTCTTCTTGTTCTTGACGTGCTTGATGGTTGCCTTCCTCCAACGCACGAGTTGCATCACGGAGTGCCCGTTGGGCTTCTAGCGCTTGTTCTTCACGGATGCGTAATTCTTCCTCACGGCGTTGTTGTTGGCTTTCTTGTTCCAATGCTTCTTGTTCTTGTTGTTGGCGTCGAGCATGCTCGCAAAGTCGATCTTGTAGTCCATTGCCATGGAAGGGATTCTCCGGGGCTTGACGTTGGTGACCTTGGTGTGAACTTGGACCGGAGCGGTCATCTCGATGATGAGGACGTGCTCGAGGTGGACTCTCACCGGAAGAGTACTCCGATGAGTGGCGACTTGAGTGGCGCCGTCCGGAGGATGTAGATGTAGAAGAAGCTCGCTTGACCATGAAGGCACGAATTTCCTCCATTTGGCTTGAGAGCTTGGTGTCGAGGTAGTCCCTTGTTCGCACTTTGGATTCGCGTACGTCGGTGGCGAGTTGCTCGATGCGGCCGTTCAAGGCGTCATGCGATTGGCGCATTGCCTTTTGCGCTCCGAAGAATTGTAACTTGGTGATGAAAGCGGTTGCGTCGTCTTATTTCTCCTCAAATGCCGGGTTGTGGATGCTTGACCTATCCATAACACTCAAAAAGATATAAGTGGAAGAATGAGACGACAATATCAATTACCGTTCCACAAGTTTGAAATGGATCAAAGATCACTCAATGTGCAAATGTGGAAGTAGTAGAATTGGTACAGAATATCGTCCTTCTCACACCTACACAAATAAGGCTTATGGAGTAGCTTGGTTAGGATTGTGGCACAAATTTCAAGCAATCCGAGAAATAAGATTCAATAATGTTGACAAATATTCGCAAGTTCGCAAGTAAGACAATGTAGATCAATAGCAATGAGTATACACGGAAACACACACATGGATAGAAAAGTGGGGTCATGCAACCAAGGATGTGCCAAAATGTGGAATCCACGGAAAACACTCGTGTTGCACGACACTAGAGAGACTCTAGCACGATTGTTCAAATGGGCGTGATACGAACTTGTGCACAACCTATAAGAAACAAAACATATCGTCTTCCTATTCCCGCCTTGCTATGTATGTATGAGGCACGTGTCACTCGCTCAAGTGATCCAAGATGATCAAGTATAATATGCAAAATTGTCAATGCTATTGCTCTTTTGCTCTTATGCTCTTGCTTAATAGCTTTGCTTCTCTTTCTTTTGCGATGATGATTGTATGGTCACAATGCGGGACGTGCACACCAAGATAGCAATTATGTATGCGGGTACTATTTGAACACAAAAGATACCAAGATGATACCAAAATGATACTATGATATATGCACGCAATTTGAGCTATGTGGAGTATGTATCACTAAAGTGCACAAGTAGCGTAGCCCGACAATACTCAATGGCTAGTCTCGATAGGCAAGTAACGCAAAATGGGCTCGGGGTAACAATGCAATGGCAAGGGTATATGTGAAGAGTGTCGTCGCGGTTATCGTCCTTGCTTACAGTGTGGTGTCAATGTAGAGGTGGTTGGCGACGATCCAGGCGATGAAAGCGGCGATGTCGATGTAGAACCACTCCTAATTAGCCGAAACACCTTAGGAGGTGGCAATGCTCACGGCTCAACATCTCAAATGAAAAGGGTTGCGGAAGAAATGGTGGTGGCAAATGAGGAAGAAAAATGGTGGAGAAACGAAAAAATTCAGGCTGAAAATTCAGAATGTTTAGAGTTGCTCGGACGTTCGGGCTCGGTCGGACGTCCGGGGTCCGGTTGTCCGGAGACCGTCGGCCATCCGACGCCTGCGGGTTTCACCGGTTCACCAAGGGGACGATGAATTCAAATGGAAAGAAGAATTTCGGGCAAAATTCCGACGATTTTGGGGAAGAAACTTACGGAGATGATGGGGGAAAGGTAGATCCACTTGTCCACAACGAAATCCACGGATCAAAATCAACAAAATCTCCTCAAATCCAACAAATCCAAGAAATTTGGTAGGGCTATCTTTGTGGGAATTTTCAAAATTGGGTCAAAAACGAAACAAAATTCGGCTAGAAAGTGGAGGGAGGGACTCCAAGGTGTGAATCAACGTGGCTCATGATACCAATATGATACGGGGCACACCCGTGTATGTCGACCTTTTCACACTTGGAGGGGAAGAAGGGAGAAATCACGAGAGAAAACACGAAATCAAGAACGATCTCCGATCACACATCCGCTAAATCCACTCAAACACACGAGATACAAAGATCCAAAGTCAAACAAGAAGATACAAGTAACCGATAGTCGTCTCACTCCGGAGGAGATGAGGTCTTGATATCCCGTGGGATCTTCCCGTGATAGGGGCCTTGGCATCCACTTAGGATCTTCTCTCAAAGAGGTCTTCAACTCCATGGGAGGAGGTAGATGGAGCTATGCTCAACAAAGTCAAATGCTAAACATAAGCCGACCCTAGCTAGAGGAGGGGGAAGCGTTTTTATAGTCGTAGGCGGAATAGAGGGTACATGGGCCAAGGCCCGAGCGGCTGTGCACAGACAGGGTCCGGACGTCTGGACGCTGTCGGACGTCCGAGGCTTCATGGCGGTCCGGACGTCCGGGGTCGGCCGGTCGTCCGAGGATTCGGTGCGGGTGCGGGGTGGCCGGATTTCCGGAACTTGTCGGACGTGCGGGGCCCGGTCGTCCGTAGGATTCGGTCTTCCGAGGATTCAGTGCAGGTGTCTTGGCGCCAGATTTCCGGACGGGATCGGACGTCCGGGCATTGGGTTTTGTCGGACATCCGTGCGTCGTCGGTCGTTCTGCCGTTGTCACGTCCTGCTGGTCCTTGGGCTGGCGCTGGGTTCCAGGCGTCGGACGTCCGACGTGGTCTGGTCGTCCGAGGGTTGTAGCTCATCTGCAGCTCCTCCTTGGTACTTCCAAGCTTGGCATCCTCGTGGTCGCTTGAGTGTTCCTCTCCCGAGTACCTGAGTATGCAAAGGACTTTTGCTTGAGGTAGCAGCCATGTCTCTCATGAATCGAACGATGGTTGAACAAGGAAAGAAGTCACCTCAGATTCAATGGCACGTGCACGGACTCTTGTCATGGGACCCTTTGGAGCTTGAGTTGATGGACATGGGTCCATGGGGATGACCAAGGGATGCTCCACATCACACACCTTCCTCGGGAATCTTAAAGTCCGCACGGGAAGCGAGGTTCAAGATGCGTAGTGTATATATATACTCCCCCATTCGAGCCGATGAGAGAGACATTCATGCGTACACTACACGCACTCAAATTATGCCATGTAATCTCACACCCATGGCCTACCGCAAACATCGACCAAAAAAGAATCCACAATAATTAACCTCTCTCGTTGCGGTACAAAAGTACGTGAGGCCACACATGGGAGTTACACTGATAATTGTGCAAGGGGGGCGGTGTCCGAGGACAACCACCGCCTCCATGCTACCCTGACATATGTACGGAGGTGTTGTGTGATGTTTTGAATACCCAATGCACACCTTTGATGTGGCACCTTGGCAAACTGGAAAAAAACCACGTAGGTTCACAACGTGTACAATGAGCACGCGCGTGTGCACATGCGCCCAATCTTTCGTCCGGAATCTCACCATGATCTTCGCCGAAACACGAACTAAGATGAATCCACCTTTGATCAAACCCCTTTTGCCGCGCCATGCAAGGTGATAGACCACGCGGGGGCAACGAATGGGTGTGTTGGTGGTAACCGCATGAGTGAGTGTAGGAGGACCACCACCGCATGCATGAGACACAAACATATGCATGAAAAAGGTCATGATCGGGATGCTTTAAATATATACCAATGCACGACTTTTGACGTGGCACATGCCTCACCTGAAGCTGGCAATGGTTAAATCCGTTACCCACATCCCCATGGGTAATTACTCTATTAATTAGGGCACTGAGAAGTGCCAGCTTGAATTCCCATGGGGAAGATGGTGGGTCAAATACCTTACCCAGCGTGCAGGACAGGGATGTGGATGGGATATATATAGCATTAACCGCCTTAACCATGAAGTACTTATTACATGTGGGCTCTGAAATTAATAGACCCCACGTAGTTAATTTGCGCCCTCGGTCACCCAAATTTCCACATATCCCACCCCATCTGGCCCAAAAATCCCTAAGAAATCCCAAACTTAGCCACAACATGTTGTTTATTGCGTTGAAATACTGATTTGTTACTGAAATACTATCGAATGCTGTTCTTAAATGCATGTTGGGTTTCCCCACGGGGATAAATAAGTGGCGACGGGGATGTGAAACTTTTTATACCCGCGCACGGGTACGGAGACGGGTACGGAAATGGGAGGGTGGTGATGGGGACGGGGATGGGACTCCAATACACCCGCCTGAGTAATCCCCATTGCCAGCTTGATGCCTAACTAACCGGACAACCCCGCGTGGTGGCGCGCATATGACACGTATTGTGTGTCGGACCCCCACACCCCACTCGTCCCACCACACCACCGCCACTTTCAGGCATGCATGTCAAACTTTTTCTGTAGTGCACATGCGACAATAGGAGTGCAGTGTTAAAATTTGATTGTTAAAGAACATTAAGACATTTGTATTCATTAAATTGATTCCTTATGTATTTAATTTGTAAATTTCAAATTTGAACTATATGCGCACGTGGTTGTGTGCCCAAATGGATTAGAAATTCATTTTTTTGTCTTGGGTGCATGTTTAGTTCCCATGGAAGGAAAAATAATAAATTTCGAACATCTTGGGGCCGCAAACATTGACTCTTGGCTTTTAAATTCCAGCAAACGCCCAACTAAGCTAGAATTCATGAAACATTGACATGATTTCATGATAGGGAGCTTATAGGTCGTGGTAAATAAATCGTCCAATTTGAGAGAAGTTTTCATCTAAGCTTCTTGCAAATGGGGGCTTATTAATAGATGCAACACAGAACTGTCACGTTAACATCGTAAACGGTTTATTAATCCAAACTATTTTTCTTTAGTCCGCGTATTAGCGTTGGTTAAAGTCAAGCTTTGTAAACTTTGACCAAAGTTATAGACAACAATATTGACGTTTACAATTAAAAATTAATACCATTAGATTCTTTATTGAATGTACTTTCACATCATATATATTTGTCATGGTAATTATTTCTATTTCTTTCTACAAACTTGGTCAAACTTTATTAAGTTTGACTTCAGTCAACTGTAATATGCAAACTAAATAAAAACGGAGGGAGTAAGTGGCGTAGCTTCGCAGAAAACAATACACAACCCACGATCCGTGCAAGCAGATATGATTTGACGGGACGCATGCTAGCAGGTCGCCGCGCAGGCTGACCGAGATGCGTGTTAGTAGGTGTGGGAATTGATGGGAGGCGTGCTCGCTACGCAGTTTCGCACGGAGACGTGGCGTCAAGCGTGTGAATTGACGGTGCACATGCCAGCAGTCCAGCTTGTAGGCGGCTCACCGGGAGGCGAGCCGTCCCTTTAAACCGCCGCCCGCCCCCTCTCAAGTCCCAACCGCCCTTTATTAACGGCGCCCGAGCCGCTGGTTTTAACATTCTCGCTACACACAATCCTCTCTCCCCCTGCATTCTCGCCGCCGTTCTCAATCGTCATCAGCGGCCTCGCTGCACCATGGGAGGGAGTAACCTCGTCGGGGCCGGCGAAGCACCTGAGCACAGCGTGAAGGGGGCACAAAGATTGCCATCGTCGGAGATGACGTATCGCGCGGACAGCAGCGCGGCCTTGACTTTGTCGCCGCCGTCGTGCTTCCCTGGCCAGAGCCGGAGGTCCACATCGACTCCGACGAGCACTCCAGCGACGACAACGACTCGGACGGAGAACCAGTTGGTCTTCTATACCCATTTTTGGTAAATACATACAATAGGCTGATTGGTTTGCTAACAACATTTGGCATGGCTACCAATATTTGGCAAAATCGATAGTTGGCGACATTTGGCAACCTTTTGTGAGATTGATAACGAGAATTGGTATGCAACCAATCTCTAGCCAACATTTGGCAGTTGCTAAAATATGGCATGCCAACTTTTGGCATCAAACCAATTAGCTTCGATTTAGGGTTCACGTTGTCGCATGATATATTATGTTTCATAATCTCTGCCTTGCGAATTCGCATTATAAAATATACGGACGTCATATTTTTTACTATGTGTAGGTGCTATCTGACGATGTGGATAGTGAGGATGAAGACGCCCATGATGTTAGGTTCTACCGTAGGTGCATCACATGCAAATTAAAATTATCCTACGCGCAGAACAACCAAGAACATGCTAAGGAGATGGATCACAGATCGTTACCACTAGACGCGCAGTGTCGTGCAGCGGAAGTAGAGTTGGGGCAGCGCATCCGCGAGGTCCGTCTCCTCCTCGTCCGATCTCCCTAGAACAGCCGGTCGCCGGATCCCACATACAGGTTCGCCGGAGCGGCGCAAGTACACCGCCTCTAATGGTATCCGCTCGTGCAGGAGGAACACCGTGCGGCGGACTGCCAGGTCCGATCACACAGTTCGGCGGCGAGTGGAGGTGGCTAGTTGCAACACATGCAAAGCCCTAATGACGGCGCTGAAGCGATCAACTAGATGGGTGTGCCGCACCTCCACTATATGTAGGCATCCGTCGCGGGCTCAACTCTTGGGCCTCGCACGTATCCTAAAGCCCACGTGTTCCTTCCCTTAAGCGCGCGACCCCTTAGGTTCTCGTTCACTTGGTCGCGAGTCATATCACATCCGGCTTGACTAGTCGGTAGCAGCCTCTACCAAAGCGTGCCGACTCCAAGTGTCCGATGAAGCTGGTTAGGCGAACCTGTACTTCACACTTCTGTTCCGTTTGCCACACGATATATGTTGCCATGCTCAAGGCGACATGGTCATCCTTGTTGCAGCACGATCTCTTTCTCGTTCCGGTGAATCCGACCAACACTTCGCATTATCTCATAATACTCATCGCATGGCCATGCTTATCCAGGTCGGATCACCCAAGGGGCCCAGAGTATATCTCTCCCGATCGGAGGGGCAAATCCCATCTTGCTCAACCATGTCTCGCAGCATGGGTCAGGACAAGCCCGAAACCTGCCTTTATAACTACCCAGTTATGGAGTAGCGTTTGGTCGGCCCAAAGCAGGTCTATCACCATCCCGAGTACATGCGTCAGCTCAGGTCTTAGGACATAGAACGTATGTTGTACTAGAGACTCTCAGATGACCTATTGATGCATCTCATAGTCGGGTCTGTCCAACTCAGACCTTATCTCGACTCGGATCCGATTACGTCAAATCCGACCAGATCTTTCTGAGTCCATATTATCCGGCTAGCATCCAATGCTACATGGTCAGTGAGACAGGACCATCCACCGTGTCATATGCTAGTCTAACTGGCTGCGCGTGCACACAACCCTTTCGACTAGGGACCATTTAGGTCAGTCATCATACAATGCATAGTCTCACAAACAAGTCACGTACTTGTTGATACACATCATTGATAATGTCCAAGGACTATCTTTATTCATAAACACATAGGCAATATCATCATACATGATTGCCTCTAGGGCATATCTCCAATAGTTTACCACTTGCACTAGAGCTAATCAAACAGACATCGAATGCACATAGCTCTAACGTGCCCTTCATGCTTGGGTTGTGGAAGCGGCTTAGTCAACGGATCTGCAACATTTTCATCCGTATGAATCTTGCATAAATTAGTATCACCATACTTTATGAGCTTTGGTATCAGGTGATACTTTCGGTCTATGTGCCTGGTCTTGTGGTGTTGTCTCGGCTCCTTGGCTTGTGCGATGCCACCTGAATTGTCGCAATACAGGTTCAATGGTTTTGCCCAGCCCGGGAACACACCAAGATCCTCCAGGAACTTCCGAATCCAAACACCTTCCTTTGCGGCTTCACAAGCCGCAATGTATTCGACCTCTGTTGTGGAGTCGACCACCGTATCTTGCTTGGAACTTGTCCAGCTCACTGCTCCTCCATTCATGACATACACGAATCCAGTTTGCGATCGACAATCATCCTTGTCGGTTTGGAAACTAGCATCAGTGTAACCCTTTATGCAGAGCTCCTCCTCACCTCCATAAACTAGGAACTTCTCTTTAGTCCTTTTCAGGTACTTCAGGATAGTTTTCACCGCTGCCCAGTGACTCTCACCTGGGTCGGACTGGTATCTACTTGTTAAGCTTATTGCATTGGCAACATCAGGCCGAGTACATAGCATGGCATACATGATGGATCCTATTGCCGAAACATATGGAATCCTACTCATCCGGTTTCGCTCATCAGAAGTCGTAGGACTCTGAGTCTTGCTTAGCCTTATACCATGTGAGATGGGTAAGAACCCTTTCTTAGCCTCAGTCATGTTGAACCGCTTCAACACTTTGTCTATGTACATGCTCTGGCTTAAGCCGAGCAGCCTTCTCGATCTATCTCTATAGATCTTGATGCCTAAAATGTACACTCCTTCTCCAAGGTCTTTCATCGAAAACTTGCCATTCAATGATTCCTTGACTGAGTTCAGCATCGAAACATCATTTCTGATCAACAGTATGTCATCCACATATAGGATCAAAAATACTACCGAGCTCCCACTAGACTTCTTGTATAAACAATAGTCCTGTTCGTTCTTGATGAAACCAAGCTCAACGATGACTTCATCAAAACTAATGTTCCAACTCCGAGCTGCTTGCTTCAATCCATAAATGGATCTCTTGAGCTTGCATATTTTACTAGCATTATTTGGATCGACAAAACCTTCAGGCTGTATCATGTATACATCCTCTTCTAAATTTCCATGAAGGAAAGCCGTTTTGACATCCATCTGCCATATCTCATAATCGAAATATGCAGCTATAGCTAGTATGATCCTCACCGACTTTAGCATCGCTACTGGCGAGTAGGTATCGTCATAGTCAATTCCTTGAACGTGTCCATAACCTTTAGCGACAAGCCAAGCTTTGTCGATCTGAACATTTCCATCCACATCGCTTTTCTTCTTAAAGACCCATTTGCAACCAATGGCAATTACGCCAGGTGGCGGATCAACCAAGTCCCAGACTTGATTATCATCCATGGACTTTAACTCGGATCTCATGGCCTCCAGCCATGCCTCCGAATCTGGGCTCACCATCGCTTCCGCATACGTGGCTGGCTCGTCGCTTTCTAGCAACAACACATCACACACTGTATGCAATCTTTGTGACCTTCGTGGCTCCGGTGCCGATTCCACTACGGGTTCCCTAACCAACTCCGATATGATCTCATCACCAGCCGAGTCCTCCCCGAGTGGGTATCGAATTTCTTCGAGCCACACCGTTCTCCCACTGGCTTCTCGACTGAGAAACTCTTTCTCTAGGAAAACCCCATTCCGAGCAACAAACACTTTGTTCTCTTCCCGGTTGTAGAAATTTGTATCCTAAGGTTTCCCTCGGATATCCCACGAATATGCATTTATCCGATTTGGGTGTAAGCTTGTCCGACATGAGTCGCTTGAAAAATGCTTCACAACCCCAAATCTTTAGAAAAGACAAACTAGGACTCTTCCCAGTCCACATCTCATGTGGTGTCTTATCTACGAACTTTGATGGTACCCTATTAAGTCTGAAAGCTGCAGTTTCTAGAGCGTATCCCCAGAATGACAAGCGTAAATCTGATTTGCTCATCATCGATCAGACCATGTCCAACAAGGTTCGATTTCTCCGTTCCGACACGCCGTTTCTCTATGGCGTACTCGGAGGTGTGAGCTGAGGTACTATACCTTGGCTTTTCAGATGATCATTAAACTCATGGCTCATGTACTCACCTCCACGATCTAATCGTAGAAGCTTTAATGTCTTGCCGAGCTGATTTTCAACCTCGTTTTGAAACTCTTTGAACTTTTCAAAAGTTTCTGACTTGTGCCTCACCAAATAGATATATCCATATCTACTCAAGTCGTCGGTAAAAGTCATGAAGTACCGATAGCCACCTCTGGCCATTGTGCTCATTGGACCACACACATCACTTTGTATAAGATCCAACAGCTCGGACGCCCTTTCGCAACTCTTTGCAAAAGGAGACTTAGTCATCTTGCCGAGCCAGCATGATTCGCATGTCGCGAACGACCCGAAGTCGGACGAAGTTAGGAGTCCATCATCATGGAGCTTCTTCATGCGTTTCAGACTAATATGTCTAAGCCGGCAATGCCAGAAGTAAGTCGGATTTATCTCATTAGGCTTATGCCTCTTGATATTCATGTTATAGACTGGTCCCGTTTCCAGATTCAAAATAAATAGCCCATCTACAATGGGTGCATAGCCATGGAACATTCCATTCAAATAAAATGATCCACCATTGTCCTTTAAATTGAATTCATAACCTTGACTCATCAAACATGAGGCAGAAATAATGTTTCGACTAAGTGCAGGAATGTAATAACAATTATTCAATTCCTAAATGAATCCAGAAGTAAGCTGAAGCTGCATCGTGCTGACCTCCAACGCAGCAACTCTTGCTTTGTTGCCGACAATGATGTCAATCTCCCCTTGTGCCACACGCCTAGTTCTTATCAGCCCCTGCATCGAGTTGCAAATATGAACAACCGATCCGGTATCAAATACCCAAGAGCTACTAGGTATGTCAGCAAGGTAAATGTCTATAACATATGTAACAAGTGTACCTTTGCCTGAAGAAGCATTTCCGGCCTTCTTGCCATGCTTAGCAAGCCAATTGCTACAGTTCCTCTTCTAGTGACCAGTTTCCTTGCAATGAAAGCAAATGGTCTTTGAGTCCGGTCCTGGCTTCGGCACAGCGGCGGAGACAACCTTCTCCGTGCCCTTTGCCTTACCCTTTTTCTTGGACCAAGTCTTCTTGAACTTAGCCGAGTTCTGCACCATCAACACTTGATGTGTGCCTTTCTTAATATCTTGCTCTGCCACCTTGAGCATCCCATGCAATTCAGTGAGCTTCTTATCCATGCCGTGCATATGATAGTTCGAGACGAACGTCCCATAGCTAGGTGGAAGAGAACCCAGAATTGCATCCGTGGACAGCTCATCCCCAAGTGGGAATCCTAACCGATTCAAAGCTTGCACGTACCCGATCATCTTGATCACATGCAGGCTCAATGGATCACCCTCTTTTAGCTTACAATCCGTCAAGGATTGCCAAACGTTGAACCTTCCGGTCCTAGCCTGCACCTGAAACATGCTCTTGAGACTCTCGATCATATTGAAAGCCTGAATGTTTTCGAAATGGTGTTGCAAATCGGGCTCCATACAAGTCAGCATGAGGCAGCTGATCTCGTTTGATTCATCAACGAGTTTCTGGTGGGCATTCTTGGTTGTGGCACTAGCATTCTTGGCAGGTTCCTCTGGAAGTGGATCCTCTAGAACATGTTCCTTTTTATCGTGCTTGAGAACAATTCTCAAATTTCTATACCAGGTGGTAAAGTTTGTTCCATTCAGTTTATCCTTTTCCAGAATTGATTTCAATGCAAAGTTGGGTTGAGCAGGTGGTGCCATTGATCTACAACACAAAATATGCAATCACTAAGCAATGTGTTTATGTAGAGTAATTCAAGCCTTAAATAGAACTACTCCCACTGAAGTCAGCATCCCTCCGCAAACTCTCAGTGATTCATGACCCGTCTAGCGCGAGCGACTAGTGAGCTTTAGCATCATTGCTAGCCAACTTGCCTATTCAGTAAGCAACTCCTTGCTAATCTTATCTCTATACGACTCCTATCGGTCGGGTAGGTACCTTATACCCCGGCTCCCAACCTTCTTTGCCACAAGGCCCAAAACCATTTTGATAGCCTTGTCAAGTTAACCTGATGTAGTGCATGTCCGTGTCCGACACAAACCCTCCAGTTCAAGGACACCTAGTGGCACCTCAATTTTATGGGCCCAGCACTAGACGTACTTGACGTGCAAAGGTGCAACATCCGGAATGGCAATGTGCTTGATATTAACGAGGGATCTTTCTACCATTTTAACATGCATAGAAACAAGAAGCAATATCAATCACATATAAACATAAATATGTGAAATAGTATGGCTCCTTCATGGACATCCTTCCAGGCCGGCTCCAACTCCGATGACCAGGGCGGAACTCCATCTTGTTTGTCACGCCGGGAAGCCAAAACCTCGAACTTGATCTCTGTTCTCCAACTAGTACAACAAGTAATGAATTTACAGAGAATCACAAGTCGACACGCAGGTCCTTATACAATATAATGACAACACTTTTGCTCCTGCCGGCTGACAATCATGACACGCAGGTCATGTTAAATTACACACATGCATCACATACATATGAGCCGTACTATTCACATCAAACCTGCAAAACAAAGTTATGCCTAGAATCACATTCTACCAGTTTGTGTGATCGTGTACGAAATACAAGGCGCTATGCACACGGCGGTCCCGCTAGCCGGTTAGCGGGCGGGGTTCAAAGGGTAGCGCCCCTCGTGGGTGCGAGCAGCACCTGATGTTTTCAGAAATCACAGATCGAATCTGTACTCCGATCACGCTGAATTTTCTGATCTGACCGATCTTATCGATCATCGCGAACCCGATTCGGATTTACGTTTCACTGTTAACCCCGATGGCGGATACCGACAGGTAGGGGTAGGTTGTGTCACGACCTCATCGATTCCGATTGACAGAAAACATAGCCTCAACGATCCCCATGTGCAGTTGATCTCATCAACCATGCACATAGCCGATTTCATGAACGACAATAAATCTCATCTGCCGCCTCCACATATCAAATATGCATCCGATCTGAAACCAAAACCTATAGCAGAGGCTCTGATACCACTGTTGGGTTCTACCGTAGGTGCATCGCATGCAAATTAAAATTTTCCTACGCGCAGAACAACCAAGAACATGCTATGGAGATGGATCACAGATCGTTACAACTAGACACGCAGTGCCGTGCAGCGGAAGTAGAGTTGGGGCAGCGCGTCCACGAGGTCTGTCTCCTCCTCGTCCGATCTCCCTCGAACAGCCGGTCACCGGATCCCACGTACAGGTTCGCCGGAGTGGCGCAAGTGCACCGCTTCTAATGGTATCCGCGCGTGCAGGAGGAACACCATGCGGCGGACTGCCAGGTCCGATCACACAGTTCGGCGGCGAGTGGAGGTGGCTAGTTGCAACACATGCAAAGCCCTAATGACGGCGCCGAAGCGATCAACCAGATGGGTGTGCCGCACCTCCACTATATATAGGCATCCGTCGCGGGATCAACTCTTGCGCCTCGCACAGATCCTAAAGCCCACGTGTTCCTTCCCTTAAGCGCGCGACCCCTTAGGTTCTCGTTCACTTGGTCGCGAGTCAGATCACATCTGGCTTGACTAGTCGGTAGCGGCCTCTAGCAAAGCATGCCGACTCCAAGTGTTCGATGAAGCTGGTTAGGCGAACATGTACTTCACACTTCTGTTCCCTTTGCCACACGATATATGTTGTCATGCTCAAGGCAACATGGTCATCCTTGTTGCAGCACGACCTCTTTCTCGTTCCGGTGAATCCGACAAACACTTCGGATTATCTCATAATCCTCATCACATGGCCATGCTTATCCAGGTCGGATCACCCGAGGGGCCCAGAGTATATCTCTCCTGATCGGAGGGGCAAATCCCATCTTGCTCAACCATGTCTCGCAGCATGGGTCAGGACAAGCCTGAAACCTGCCTTTATAACTACCCAGTTACAGAGTAGCGTTTGGTCGGCCCAAAGCAGGTCTATCACCATCCTGAGTACATGTGTCAGCTCAGGCCTTAGGACTTAGAACGTATGTTGTACTAGAGACTCTCAGATGACCTATCACTACGTCTCATAGTCGGGTCTGTCCAACTCAGACCTTATCTCAACTCGGATCCGACTACGTCGAATCCAACCAGACCTTTCTGAGTCCATATTATCTGGATAGCATCCAATGATACATGGTCAGTGAGACAGGACCATCCATCATGTCATACGCTAGTCTAATTGGCTGCGCGTCCACACAACCCTTTCGACTAGGGACCATTTAGGACAGTCATCATACAATGCATAGTCTCACAAACAAGTCACGTACTTGTTGATACAGATCATTGATAATGTCCAAGGACTATCTTTATTCATAAACACATAGGAAATATCATTATACATGATTGCCTCTAGGGCATATCTCCAACACAGGAGAGGTTCTAGAGGCAAACGCTCAGAGAGCTTATGGCTGGAAAGCATAACAGGTGTGTCAGGAAGAATGGGGGCTTTGGATGCCCGTTCTGCAACCATAAGATTAACAACACGTATTCTAGTGTTCTGGCGCATGCAAGAGGACGAGCCGTTGGCTCCTTCAAGCAGAAGTATTCTTCAGGATAGCGCACGCCGTGTATGCCCAGTTCCTGGAGAATCTTAACGATCAAGCATGAAGATGAGATGTTGGATTGAATCTATCCAGTTTGTGTGTATTATATCTATGCTTGTGTATTATATTTTTTTTTTCGAGATTGAAACTGTGTGACGACTTTCATTATGCCGCGTCATTTGTGTTCTGATTAGCCATCATACCGGAGTGCTAGTTTACATGAGAGTAATATTTATGTAGGATTTATCACACACGGTTGGATCTAATAAACTGTTTCCTCCGAAGCACATTATTCTAGGATAGAAAACCCTCAGCACCACTTCAAAAAAAAAAACCACAGCACCCACACGTCACAAAACCCTCGCCCGCTCCCCTCCCACCTCCCCTCCACCTCCCCCTCCCTAGTAGCGCCTACACTAACACTACTCTGGGACTCTCCATGCATGTCACCGCCTATCCCTGCGACAACGACTTAGCTCGACGCCTGTTGTCGCCGCTGGCTGTCGCCAAACGCCACCACATTTTGCCACTGTCGCTTGTCACGTCCCATTGGCACTGACTTTCTCGACGCTGCTCGCTGTCGACCCAGCTTGCCCGATTGGGGAATCTTTGGTACTGGTTTTTTCCCCATGAAGAACCAAGTAACTAATCTACTGAAATATTTCCGCTCATCCCTTATCCCAGTCTGTTGGCCCCTTTTAATCACCCGCCCGAAATCACGGTGGATTCATGTTTTGTCTAGCTGATTCAAGGGTTTTCATTCATAGAGTGTACAGTGCAAGGACACATCAGGGCTATGCGGCGTCGGCCAAAAAACCGAGGAGTTCCATCTCACCGTACCAGATGACTTCACGAAGCGCATGGTATGTTCAATCTCACATTACCTGTGTTGACATGCATGGCCTATACTTTTTCTGAACCTATACTATATATTGCTACATTTGGGTAAAAGGTGCCACAGGCAGCATTTACGTCAAATGTGATTTCTTCTTCTTCTTATTCTTCTCCTTTTATATTAGGCAAATTAATGCTGTATTGTTCTTTTGTTTACTCTCATATATATTTGCACGACATCATGGTTACATTATCTGTTTACTTGTATTTTTTTGCCCTTTCATATCAACTGATGTGCTGTTCTTTTAACTACAACTCCCATACTATCATGTTACCCTGTTCTCTAACAATCTTCTCAATTCCTGCAGTACATCCCTTGCTTTGCAATGACAACTGTAGCAGTAAATCTTGGCCTTTACATAACTGAAGACTCAAGGGATGTCATATTCACCACAAACCATGGATTTACAATCGTTGTTTCTATAGAACTTGATGAAGATTGTCACTCCTGTTTTGAAGAAGGCCTTTGGGAAGAAATTTCTAAGTTTTATGTACTGAAAGCTGGCACTAAAATTATGGTGCACCTAAAAGAGCCTGACCATATGATAAATGCTAACTTCCTCGATGACAATCTCCATCCACACTTTGTTGGAAATAAGTGTTCTTTCTAGTATCTGCATGTTGACTTGCGTAGCAATATCAAAGTAACTGTGTAGTATTTCAGCAACCAATTGGGATTTCATTTTCTTAATCTGTTAAAACTGTTCCTACCTAGTAACTTGTAATTACCAATGCACTATTCTTCTGCCCTGATCTAGCTACATAATCACTATCCTCCCACTACTCTACTCTTGACAGAAAGAGCCGCCGGCGGCCATTCTACGGATGTGGATGTCGAGGTTGTCAGCAAGCGGGCGCGGGCTGAACCAGAAACACAAGCGCCTCCGATAGGCCTAGACTTCATCAACAGCCTCCCCGATGATATGTTGAGAGTCATAATCTTCCTCCTCACTATCAAAGATGGCGTGCGCACAACCGTCCTCTCCCGGCAGTGGCGCCCCCTATGGCGTTGTGCCCCTCTCAGCCTCATTAGCGAGCACATGCTCTGCACTGGCTATCGCAAACGCTTGGATGCATTGTCCCAGATCCTCGGCATGCACTGTGGCCCAATCAAAGGCCTTACTATGTGCAAGTTCCGTTCCAATGGCAAGGACCGAGCCAAGCTTGACGAGTGGTTCTTATCGATCGCCATAGATCGTCTCGAGGAGCTCACTTTTAATGATGGACATATGCGCCCGCTGCCACCCTTCGCGCTGCGCCTTGCGCCAACGCTGCACATCGCCAGGTTCAAGAGCTGCCATTTCCCCCAGATTAATGCCAATCCCACTCTTTTGCTACCTCGACTAAAGCACCTTGAGCTCATCGCCATATGCATCCCCAACGACGACATGGAGCGCCTGCTCCGTGGCTGTACTGCGCTTGAGTACCTTCATCTTCAGGCGATCAATGGGTTGAGTAGCCTCCACATCACCTCCATGAGTCTCCGGACAATTTGTGTGTATTGCTGGTGCTGCAATAGGAGATTGCAGAAGGTGAATCACCAAATGGTCATTGAGGACGTGCCTTTACTTGAGAGATTACTTGTTGTTGATCAACAAGGTCCAACAAGAATCAGGGCCATTCATGCGCCGAAATTGACAATGTTTGGATACTCGCCCGTCAACTTATCTGAACTTGTTTTTGGATCCATAACCGTCCAGGTACAACAGTCGCCCTCTTCTCATTCTTGAATTAACATGTTTTTCTCTATTCAAGATGTACGCTCGTCTGTCATCCAAAAAAATATATCGAGAAGCTCGATCCCGTATCTGCGCACAGTGAAGATCTTTGTAGTAGAATCTATCGGCCCCGACCTGGACCAAGTTGTCAGATTGCTGAGATGCTTTCCGTGCCTGGAGAAGCTACATGTCGAGGTGATGCTCTTTCATGTTAAATTTTAACCACAAGGGAGTTCAATTTTTGAAACCCTGCAAATCATAAGAGGGCCCTTGTGTGTCCAAGCAATAATATATCCTCTTCTTTTGTAGATACGGTTAGGCCCAGTAGTGGATAATGTGATGCAATATAACAATCCCATCGAATGCCTTGATCTCTATCTCTCAGAAATTACTTTGAACTCCTACCGAGGCACCTTACCGGAGATTATATTCGCCAGGTTCTTTGTTGTGAGACCAAGTGTGCTAAAGATAATGAGATTTTCCCTGTACATTTATTGCACAAAAAAGAATGGTTTGCTGATCAGCTCCGGCGACTAGGACAGAATGGAAAAGGCTCTGCAGAAGCTCAATTTCGTTTTGTAACTTCAGTTGACATACTATTCAGAAGTCCTTATGTCAAGCCCATAAATGACATGTTAGTGGCAGAGCCCTTTGCAGAAATATTGAAGTTGCCAAACTAGTAGTAATACCAGTATGAACCTATCATATATGTTCATGTTTAGCTGATGAGCGTGGGTGTCTAGAGCTGCTTGACAAAGTTTCTGCATAAGCTGAATTTCATTTCTATTATCGGTTTGAACCTTGTAATCTTTGAATTTGAGCCTTGTAATGGTGGAATTTGAACCTTTGTACTATTTCTATCATTTCTGATACAACCATGCAAATGGCATCTTATGAGGGAGACTCGTATTTTGGTAGTACCATCTTTTCCTTAGTATGCAATGGACGATTAATATCTGGACATTAATATGCAATTGACGATTAATATCCAGACCTTAAGATGCAGAACCACGACCGAGGGTATCCTGCGCGGCTCCAATGGCGTTCCCAGCGGCTGCCGACGACGAGCGCCAGTTCACCATGCATGCCGTAGTGGACACACACAGAAGGTTCGTGCGGCTCTCGGTGGTGTACACCAAACATCCGATATGGGTGGAGAACTCCAATGTTATGGACCTGTTACTTGACGAGGAAAAGTACAAAGTGGTCTGGTTTGACCTCGCGTCCCACCGCATGCTCTACTCTCGCGTCCCTCCATGTGCTCTGCTCTCGCGTCCCTCCGCGCGCGCTTTGCCAGTGGTTGGGGACGGCGTACGATCACGTTCGGGGCTGTAGCGACCTGATCTCAAGGGATCGGAGTCTCTGTGCTTAAGTGTCATCCCTGGATCGGTATGCTGACACACACAGTACTCGAGGATTTATAACAGAGTTCAAACACACATTTATTACATCGAGAATCCTCAAAGAGTATTATTACATAATGTGGCCTAGGGCCCAACAAAACAAAATAATGCGGAAGCAAATAAGTGTAACGAGTCCATCAACTCCACGAGCAAGCTGAGTGCAGAACAACGACCTATCGCACCTTATTCGTCATCGGATAAATCTGCAACATGATAAGTTGCAGCCGTGTAGGTCAGTACATGGAATGTACTGGCAAGTCACATCATGAAGTGTAATGAGCCTACATAGTACATGCAATTTGGCTGGTGGAAAGCTCTAAGTTTAGTTTTGCATAAAGCTGGTTTTTCCCTATCAAAGTTATTGTTCTACTTCTACAAATATCATAAGTCTGAGATGGCACCCCATCTCAACCATTCCAAGAATATGTCAAAACCCAGTTGATTAATTAAGAGTGATGAGATCTCCCTACATTTCCACTACTAAAAGCTCAAGTTGTCCATAACCGGGGACACGGCTAATCGATTAGATTTTAACTCTGCAGAGGTTGTGCACTTTTCCCCACAAGACTCGACCACATCCTTGATCGGAAGATAGAGACATAGTCTTTCGAAAGCATCCCCCCTAACCCATGGATAGACCGGTACACCTACATCATCTACATCTGCTAGCCTATCCCGGAAGAGGTCACACCATCTACTCAACTAAGCCAGAGCCCATATTGGCTTGCGGCTACACACAGAAGCTTCTAGACATGAAAACAAGGTTGATCCCTTTGAGCCTGGGTGGACGCACCACTAGTGTGCACTCCCATGGATTCCCATGAATGCTCCCACTGTACTTCACCACCATACAAACCAATTTCCACCCAGGTAGTTCATTAAAGTTGGTCCTAATTACTACTTTGTCACTCACATCTCAAGATGATAACACTCCCCAATCCACGTCTACTTTGGCGAAGCATTGTAACATAACACGGCGGCGACAAAGTTTGTACGGTTCAGACCTACCTCAAATGAACTACTGGGTGCAAGCATAGTCCTCGGGCATAAAATTTCTACCATGCAATCCTACAACAAAGGACTACATGCATATATAAAACATAGGTAAAAACAGGTATGATCAAAATGGAACTTGCATTCGTGCTGGGAGTGAAGTTCTAGGGAGTGGTAGTACTCTGCTTCGCACTCCGGACAATTTATCGCAAAAGTAAAATAAATTCACATAAACAAGCATTCATACAATTCAAAGAAACATGCACCAAAATATTTGCAAAAGCCAAATAAAATCCAACACAAGTCATTAGCATGAAAATTTTCAAAGTATAAAACGAAGGTGTGAAAATATGGTTCAAAATCGTGATGTGCACTAGTGTTCCTACAAGGCATACTAGTAAAACTATAAGGAACAGAAACTAATTGTGTAGAAAATATTGTGGCAAGGTTCATGGCTTAGGATTTAGTTCGTGTGACGTAGTGCAAAAAGAATCGCTTCAAACGGGTACATGGTTTGGGAGATATGGCCTAATGAAGTTTGAAATCAAATCTGAAATATATTCAAATTTGAACTTGCAAAAGTTTGCAATGATAGGTTCTCTGGTTAGAGCTATTCGATACGAAAATTTAGCCGCTGGTTTCATCTGGTTTCGATCTACGGTTAAAAAGTTAAGGCTGTTTGAAGTTTTGAACCAAATCTGAAAAAAACTGCTACAACAATGTTTTCTGAAAACACTAAATTGTGAACGTTCGCGGCTAGAGCGCGACATGGACGGCTCTGGTTTGTTGGTTGTGTTCGCCGTGGCGGCTACGCGGTGAACATTCGCGAATTAAGTAAAGCCACCCGGTTCGAGTAAACTAAAAGAAAAACCGACGTTCGGTTTAAATAAACCGCACGGTTAGAATTAAAACGCAGTTAACCGCGTACCTCTTCGTTCTAAATAAAAAAACTCATCTACAGAAAGAAACGAGCGAGGGCCACCACTTACAGAGAGCAGGGCGTCGCTGGGGAGGATGACCGGCGGTCGGGCGTTGGAGGGGCGGCGGCTCCGGCGATCTCCGGCGCGGGCGAGGTGGTCGGGGAGGTGCGGCGCGACGTGGGCAGTCGAACGGTGGTGACGGCGGTCGGAGGCGACGACCGGAAGGAGCGGAAGGAGGCGGCGAAGCTCCGGTGCTCCGGTGAACTCCGACAACGCAGGTCGTCGGGGCGGCGTCTCCGGGGCATCCTAGGGGCAAAACAACACGTCAGGGAGATGCGGGATGCCGTGGGGGTCCGATTTCAAGAAGAAAAAGAGGCCGAGGGGGTTCACCGACGACGTAGTTCTCCGGCGAAGAACTCGGCTCCGGCGAGATGCGAACGGCGATGGCGGTGGCTGTGAGCGGCGAGAGGTGGAGCAGGTCGGCTGAATGGAACGAGAGGTTCTGGGGCATTTATAGGCGCGGAGAGGCGAGCTGCGGCTGCGGGATAAGCGTTATCCCGGAAGCTCCGGCCGGCTGGTGCGGGAGCGCTTGCGCTGGGTTATCCCGTAGTGTGCGGGAGGTTGGGGACGATCTGGGGTCGGGGCCCCACCTGGCAGGTTCCGTGAGAGAGAGACTAGCGAGAGAGAGAGAGACGTGGGAGCGAGTGAACGTGGGGAGCGAACCGGGTTTTTTTTCGTTGCCTCCTGGCGGCGCTAGGGAGGAGCGCTCGCTCCTGGCGTCGCATGCTGGCCAGCCCTAGCGCTGGCTTGGGCTGCGCCTGGCCGTGGTTAGCTGGCTAGGCCGGCTTGGCCTGGCCAGCGGTGCCACACTGTTTTTGTTGGAAACTATTTGAGGTAAAACAAAGACCACACATACACATAAAATAACATAGTATTTGTTTTCTAAAATCACTTCTAAATATGTAGAGCCTAGTGAACAATTTGTCCACCTCAAAAAGATTTAGAAAACATTTTTCCTAATGCAATAATTAACTTTGGTCAATAAAATAATTTTCAATGCATCTTTAAAAACACCAAATATCATTCCAAAACTTTCCCTCTCATTTATACTTTGAGGAAGTCATTTTATCCTCTCTCTATTATTTTATGTGAGTGGAAATTTTTTGAACATCATAAACTGCAAATGGAAAGAATATGGTATGCAATATGATTCTATTAACATCCTAATTTAATAATGGGATGTTACAAACCTACCCCTCTTAAGATGAATCTCGTCCTCGAGATTCGGGTTGGCCAGCAAAAAGGTGTGGATGGTCACGCTTGAGATCTTCCTCTCGTTCCCAAGTAGCTTCCTCCTCGGTGTGGTGACTCCACTGAGCCTTGCAGAACTTGATGACCTTGGTACGAGTGATTCTGTCGGCATTCTCAAGAATCTTAACAGGCTTCTCCTCATAAGTTAGATCGCTCTCCAACTAAATTGCTTCTAGTGGCGCTGTATCTCGCAAAGGAATCTCTGCCATCTCTGCATGACACTTCTTCAGTTGGGAAACATGAAACACATCATGGTCTCCTGACAAACCCTCTGGTACTTCCAACTTGTATGCAACTTCTCCTCTGCGTTCCAGAACTCTGTATGGCCCCACGAATCGTGGTGCTAACTTTCCTTTGACGCCAAACCTCTTAATACCTCGAAGTGGAGATACTCGAAGATATGCTCTATCTCCCACTTCGTAAATCACCTCCTTGCGTTTAGCATCGGCATAACTCTTCTGTCTAGACTGAGCTATCTTGAGTCTATCATGGATCAACTTGACCTTCTCCTCAGAATCTCGAATCAAATCCGATCCAAACAATTTGCGATCTCCAACTCCGTCCCACTGCAATGGTGTTCTGCACTTCCTTCCATACAATGCCTCAAAAGGGGCCATCTGCAAACTGGCTTGATAGCTATTGTTGTACGAGAACTCTGCATAAGGTAAGTTATCTTCCCAACTAGACCCGTAGTCTAGTGCACAAGCTCTCAACATGTCCTCCAGAATCTGATTCACTCTCTCTGTCTGCCCAACTGTCTGTGGATGGAAAGCGGTACTGAATTTCAGCCTGGTACCCAAAGTTTCGTGTAATTGATGCCAAAACTTTGAAGTAAACTGTGTTCCTCTATCTGATACAATGGTCCTCAGAACTCCATGCAGACACAGGATCCTGCTCATATATATCTTCGCCAGCTTAGCACTCGTATAGGTAGTCTTCACTGGGATGAAGTTAGCAACCTTGGTCAAGCGATCAACTATTACCCAAATGGAATCATAACCTGAACGGGTCCTGGGTAATCCCGTGATGAAGTCCATGCCAAGTTTATCCCACTTCCAATCTGGTATCGGCAATGGCTGAAGTAAACCTGCTGGTTTCTGATGCTCTGCTTTTACTCTCTGACATACATCACAGACTGCTACATACTCGGCAATTTCCCTCTTCATACCAGTCCACCAAAAACTTTCCTTCAAGTCCAAATACATCTTGGTGTTTCCCGGGTGTATCGAGTAAGGCGAATCATGAGCCTCCTGAAGAATCAACTTCCTGATCTCTGGATCATTGGGCACACAAATACGCTGCTCAAACCATATGGTTCCATGCTCATCCTCATGGAATTCGTCTGCCATTCCTTTGCTGATCCTCTCCTTTATCTCAGCAATACCTTGATCCAACTTCTGAGCTTCTCTGATTCTTCCCAACAAGGTGGACTGAACTTCGAGTGCGGCAACGTAGCCTCTTGGAACTATTTCCAACTGGAGATCTCTAAGTTCATCACACAACTGCTGAGGTAATCCTCCTGCGATAAGAGTGTTAACATAACTCTTATGGCTCAAAGCATCTGCCACGACATTGGCTTTTCCTGGATGATAATGCAAACTCATGTCATAATCCTTGATGAGCTCTAACCATCTCCTTTGCCAGAGGTTCAACTCTTTTTGTGTGAAGATATACTTCAAGCTCTTGTGATCTGTGTAAACATCACATTGATTCCCGATAAGGAAATGTCTCCAGGTCTTGAGTGCATGCACCACTGCTGCTAACTCCAAATCATGTGTGGCATAGTTCAACTCATGAGGTCGAAGCTGACGTGAAGCATAAGCTACAACCTTTCCTTCTTGCATAAGCACGCCTCCAAGTCCTTGGCATGAAGCGTCGCAGTACACCTGAAATCCTTGTGTATGTTCGGCAAAATCAGTATTGGGGCTGTAACCAAACATTTCTTCAACTCCTGGAAACTGGCCTCACATTCCTCAGTCCAATTATACTTGGTGTCCTTCTTCAACAACTCCGTCCTGGGCTTTGCAATCTTGGAGAAATTCTCAATGAACCTCCGATAATATCCTGCAAGTCCAAGGAAACTGCGGATCTCGCTGACTGAGGTCTGTGCCTTCCATTCTGTCACTGCTTCTACCTTGGAAGGGTCCACGGCAATTCCTTCCCCTGACACAACATGTCCGAGAAATCCGACTTCCTTCAACCAAAACTCACACTTGCTGAACTTGGCATAAAGTTGGTGTTCTCTGAGCTTCTCCAGAACTGAGCGCAGATGTTCTGCGTGCTCCTCCTCATTCTTGGAGAAAACCAATATATCATCAATGAATACCACAACAAACTTATCCAAGTACTCCATGAATACCTTGTTCATCATGCTCATAAAATAGGCAAGGGCATTAGTCAAACCAAAAGACAGGACTGTATACTCATAAAGCCCATACCTCGTGGTAAAAGCTGTCTTGGGTATATCCTTCTCACGGATCTTCAACTAATGATAACCCGATCGAAGGTCAATCTTGGAGAAAACACTAGCTCCTTCTAGCTGGTCGAACAAGTCATTGATCATCGGCAGGGTATACTTGTTCTTGATGGTCACCTCATTCAAAGAACGGTAATCCACACACATCCTCAAGGTTCCATCCTTCTTCTCCACTAAGTGTACTGGGGCTCCCCAAGGTGATGAACTTGGGCGAATATACCCCTTCTCCAATAACTCCTCAATCTGTTTCTTGACTTCCGCTAGATCATTAGCGGACATCCTGTATGGCCTCTTGGAGATAGGTCCGGTGCCTGGTAGTAACTCAATGAGAAACTCAATCTCCCGATCTGGAGGCATATCGGGTAACTCCTCTGGAAATACATCGGGATAATCCTTCACCACTGGTACTTCTTCTTGGACAACTCCCGTAAGAGAGTTCACCTGAGTCCTCTTAGGCTTAAGCCTGGATACATACTTGATCCTTTTCTTCTCTGGAGTGGTGAGAAGAATTGACCTACTGGCACAATCAATGCTTCCTTGATACTTGGACATCCAATCCATACCTAGGATTACATCCAAACCTTGTGACTCAAGTACGATCATATCTGTGGGAAAAACATGTCCCCCTATGTTCAAAGGTAACTGAAAACACCCCTGACTAGTCATAGACTCTGCTCCCGGGGAACTCACTAGAATAGGTGACTTAAGATCTACGGTAGGCAACTTATGCTTATCCACAAATCCCCTTGATATGAATGAATGCGATGCACCATTGTCAAATAGAATGAGTGCTGGAAATGAATTAACCAAGAACTTACCAATCACTGCATCCGGCTGCTCATAGACTTCTTCCACATTGACATGGTTCACATGCCCCTTAGTGAAAGGATTGGGCTTCTTACCTCCAGAACTTCCATTGCCATTACCATTCTACAGCTCGGGACACTCATTGGAGTAGTGTCCTGTCTTCTTGCACTTGAAGCAGGTGATGTGACTCAGATCCTTCCTCGCCGGGGTAGCGGGGTTGGGATGATGGTGATTGCCGTTTCCTCCACCCATTGCCATTCTTATGGCCATTGTGGTTGTGTCCATTGCCTCCATGCTGAGAATGACCACCATGGTTATGATGGTTGTGCCCTCCAAACTTACTGTGTCCTGTACCGGAATATCCTGAGAAAGGGGCGGAGCGAGGCTTCTGCTGAGCTCCAGACTGAAACTTGCCTTGACCATATTTCCTCTTGCGATTTTCCATCTGCTGATGCTTTCCCTCTAAAGTGATTGCCTTGTCCACCAACTCTTGAAAGTTCTCAAAAGTCGCTACCATCAACTGAATTCCAAGCTCATCGTTCAGTCCCTCCAGAAACTTCTCTTGTTTAGCTGCATCGGTCGCCACGTCACCTGGAGCATAACGAGACAACCTGCTGAAGTCATCAACATACTCTGACACTGTGCGACCTCCTTGGAGCAAGTTGCGGAACTCCCTCTTCTTGAGAGCCATAGCTCCCGCTGAAACATGAACAGTGCGGAACGCCTGCTGGAACTGAGCCCAAGTCACATTCTCCATGGGGTACGTGGCGGTGTAGTTCTCCCACCATGAAGCTGCTGGTCCATCTAGTTGGTGAGAGGTAAGCCTCACCTTCTCCTGATCAGTGCATCCTGCTGTGGCCAGCTTCCTACCCATGTTGCGAAGCCAGTCATCTGTGACGATCGGCTCCGGGCTGCTCGTGAAGATTGGAGGATTCAGCCTCAGAAGACGGGTAAGGCTGTCAATTGGTGGTGGAGGTGGAGGCGGGTTGTGTTGGTTCTGGTTCATATTCTGCATCAACAGTTGTATCATCTGGTTCTGAGTGTGAAGCAACTGTTCCAAGGCGGGTGGGATATCATTCCCTGAGCCACTCCCAGAAGGGTCGCGCCGTGGTGGCATCTGTTGGGTCAGCATAGATGAGGTATAGATAGAATTAGGCCTAAGGGAGAAACACTACCCATATGCAAATGATAGCAATAAAAATCCAAATCACTCTAATTCAATTCAATCAAAGAGTTCACACGAAACAAATCTAAGGTGAGCCATGTCACAAGATTTGACAAGGTCCCACAAATAAATCAAATCAAATACTAATCGAATATCGAATCCTAATCTCTCATGGTGGTCTAAATCTACTCCTCATCAGAAGAGTCCAAGTCTATCATGTTGATATCAGCTCCAGCTGCATCACTCTGTATCTCCTCATCATCGTCCTCATAGTCCTTGTCCTGACTGACGTAGTCCCCGTAAGAGTGGTCCTCCTGGAGACTTTCCCCGTTATCGAGCTTTTCCTCAGCTTCCTCTAGCTGAAGCTTCAAGTCGTCGAACTTATCCTGCAGCGCATCGAGCTCCTCCTCGTGCTCTGCACGAGCGTTCTGAAGCTCTTCTTCCAGCTCGGCCTTGCGGGTCATCAGGTTGTGGGTGGTGATGAGGCTGTGTCCCATCTCTTCCTTCATCCTGGTGATGAGCTCCTCCAGGTCCTCAATGTGTGATGTGATGGTGTCGTCCTCCCTGGTGCGCACCACATATCCATCCGAGTCGCGGCGCGCGTACATGACGTAGTTACTCCTCCTGAGATCCTCATGGTATTCATCCCGGATGCGCCCAAGTGCAAAGAGGGCGGCGATCCCCTTGCCAATGCCCCATGACTCTACATCCACGTAGAAGTCGATCGGCTCAGTGGCGTTTCCAAATGTTCGCCCTGGGATGTGGACGTCAATCCTCCAGCGCATCTCCTTAGGTAGAGTGGCCGTGAACGTCCCGGTGAAGGTGGGCAATGCAATGCGTAGATGACCCACGATATTCATCAGCTGCCTTCCGAAGGGGATGGTTGCGTCGGGCTGAGCAAACTAAACGATGGAGGTCAACATCTACAGTTTGAAAGAGGAGAGAAATTAGTAATCAAGCAGGGAAAAGTATAAGACCAAAGCATCTGATATAAAAGAGTTGTAAAACAGGGTTTTTATCCTATGGCTTTCCATTTTCTAGGGTCGCATCCTACAGTCAACGTGTGCTCTGATACCATCTTGTAGCGACCCGATCTCAAGGGATCGGAGTCTCTATGCTTAAGTGTCATCCCTGGATCGGTATGCTGACACACACAGTACTCGAGGATTTATAACAGAGTTCAAACGCACATTTATTACATCGAGAATCCTCAAAGAGTATTATTACAATAATGTGGCCTAGGGCCCAACAAAACAAAATAATGCGAAAGCAAATAAGTGTAACGAGTCCATCAACTCCACGAGCAAGCTGAGTGCAGAACAACGACCTATCGCACCTTATTCGTCGTCGGATAAATCTGCAACATGATAAGTTGCAGCCGTGTAGGTCAGTACATGGAATGTACTGGCAAGTCACATCATGAAGTGTAATGAGCCTACATAGTACATGCAATTTGGCTGGTGGAAAGCTCTAAGTTTAGTTTTGCATAAAGCTGGTTTTTCCCTATCAAAGTTATTGTTCTACTTCTACAAATATCATAAGTCTGAGATGGCACCCCATCTTAACCATTCCAAGAATATGTCAAAACCCAGTTGATTAATTAAGAGTGATGAGATCTCCCTACATTTCCACTACTAAAAGCTCAAGTTGTCCATAACCTGGGACACGGCTAATCGATTAGATTTTAATTCTGCAGAGGTTGTGCACTTTTCCCCACAAGACTCGACCACATCCTTGATCAGAAGATCGAGACATAGTCTTTCGAAAGCATTCCCCCTAACCCACGGATAGACCGGTACACCTACATCATCTACATCTGCTAGCCTATCCCGGGAGAGGTCACACCATCTACTCAACTAAGCCAGAGCCCATATCGGCTTGCGGCTGCACACGGAAGCTTCTAGATATGAAAACAAGGTTGATCCCTTTGAGCCCGGGTGGACGGACCACTAGTGTGCACTCCCATGGATTCCCATGAATGCTCCCACTGTACTTCGCCACCATACAAACCAATTTCCACCCAGGTAGTTCATTAAAGTTGGTCCTAATTACTACTTTGTCACTCACATCTCAAGATGATAACACTCCCCAATCCACGTCTACTTTGGCGAAGCATTGTAACATAACACGGCGGCGACAAAGTTTGTACGGTTCAGACCTACCTCAAATGAACTACTGGGTGCAAGCATAGCCCTCGGGCATAAAATTTCTACCATGCAATCGTACAACAAAGGACTATGTGCATATATAAAACATAGATAAAAACAGGTATGATCAAAATGTAACTTGCCTTCGTGCTAGGAGTGAAGTTCTAGGGAGTGGTAGTACTCTGCTTCGCACTCCGGACAATCTATCGCAAAAGTAAAATAAATTCACATAAACAAGCATTCATACAATTCAAAGAAACATGCAACAAAATATTTGCAAAATCCAAATAAAATCCAACACAAGTCATTAGCATGAAAATTTTCAAAGTATAAAACGAAGGTGTGAAAATATGGTTCAAAATCGTGATGAGCACTAGTGTTCGTACAAGGCATACTAGTAAATCTATAAGGAAGATAAACTAATTGTGTAGAAAATATTGTGGCAAGGTTCATGGCTTAGGATTTAGTTCGTGTGACGTAGTGCAAAAAGAATCGCTTCAAACGGGTACACGGTTTGGTAGATATGGCCTAATGAAGTTTGAATCCAAATCTGAAATAAATTCAAATTTGAACTTGCAAAAGTTTGCAATGATAGGTTCTCTGGTTAGAGCTATTAGATGAAAATTTAGCCGCTGGTTTCATCTTGTTTCGATCTACGGTTAAAAAGTTAAGGCTATTTGAAGTTTTGCACCAAATCTGGAAAAAAAAACTGCTACAACAATGTTTTCTGAAAACACTAAATTGTGAACGTTCGCGGCTAGAGCGCGACATGGACGGCTCTGGTTTGTTGGTTGCGTTCGCCGCGGCGGCTACGCGGTGAACGTTCGTGAATTAATTAAAGCCACACTGTTCGAGTAAACTAAAAGAAAAACCGACGTTCGGTTTAAATAAACCGCACGGTTAGAATTAAAACGCAGTTAACCGCGTACCTCTTCGTTCTAAATAAAAAAACTCATCTACAGAAAGAAACGAGCGAGGGCCGGCGCTTACAGAGAGCAGGGCGTCGCTGGGGAGGATTACCGGCGCTCGGGCGTTGGAGGGGCGGCGGCTCCGGCGATCTCCGGCGCGGGCGAGGTGGTCGGGGAGGTGCGGCGCGACGTGGGCAGTCGAACGGTGGTGACGGCGGTCGGTGGCGACGACCGGAAGGAGCGGAGGGAGGCGGCGAAGCTCCGGTGCTCCGGTGAACTCCGACGACGCAGGTCGTCGGGGCGGCGTCTCTGGGGCGTCCTAGGGGAAAACAACACGCCAGGGAGATGCGGGATGCCGTGGGGGTCCGATTTCACGAAGAAAAAGAGGCCGAGGGGGTTCACTGACGACGTAGTTCTCCGGCAAAGAACTCGGCTCCGGCGAGATGCGAACGGCGATGGCAGTGGCTGTGAGCGGCGAGAGGTGGAGCAGGTCGGCTGAATGGAACGAGGAGGTTCTGGGGCATTTATAGGCGCGGAGAGGCGAGCTGCGGCTGCGGGATAAGCGTTATCCCGGAAGCTCCGGCCGGCTGGTGCGGGAGCGCTTGCGCTGGGTTATCCCGTAGCGTGCGGGAGGTTGGGGACGACCTGGGGTCGGGGCCCCACCTGGCAGGTGTTGGAAATATGCCCTAGAGGCAATAATAAATTGGTTATTATTATATTTCCTTGTTCATGATAATCGTTTATTATCCATGCTATAATTGTATTGATTGGAAACTCAAATACATGTGTGGGTACATAGACAACACTGTGTCCCTAGTAAGCCTCTAGTTGACTAGCTTGTTGATCAAAGATGGTTAAGGTTTCCTAGCCATGGACATGAGATGTCATTTGATAACGGGATCACATCATTAGGAGAATGATGTGATGGACAAGACCCAAACTGTAAACGTAGCATTTGATCGTGTCAGTTTATTGCTATTGTTTTCTGCATGTCAAGTATCTGTTCCTTTGACCATGAGATCATGCAACTCACTGACACCGGAGGAATACCTTGTGTGTATCAAACGTCGCAACGTAACTGGGTGACTATAAAGGTGCTCTACAGGTATCTCCGAGGGTGTCTGTTGGGTTGGCATGGATCAAGACTGGGATTTGTTACTCCGTATGACGGAGAGGTATCTCAGGGCCCACTCGGTAATACAACATCACAATGAGCCTTGCAAGCAATGTGACTAAAGTGTTAGCCACGAGATCTTGTATTACGGAACGAGTAAAGAGACTTGCCGGTAACGAGATTGAACTAGGTATAGTGATACCGACGATCGAATCTCGGGCAAGTAACATACCGAAGAACAAAGGGAACAGCATACGGGATTAACTGAATCCTTGACATAGAGGTTCGACCGATAAAGATCTTCGTAGAATATGTAGGAGCCAATATGGGCATCCAGGTCCCGCTATTGGTTATTGGCCGTAGAGGTGTCTCGGTCATGTCTACATAGTTCTCGAACCCGCAGGGTCTACACACTTAACGTTTGGTGACGATTAGTATAATTGAGTTATTATGTTGGTGACCGAAAGTTGTTCGGAGTCTCGGATAAGATCCCGGACATGACGAGGATCTCCGGAATAGTCCGGAGGTAAAGATTGATATATGTGATAATAGTGTTTTGATCTCTGGAAGGGTTCCGGAGTTCACCGGAATGGGTTCCGGATGTTTACCGAAGTGTTCGGGTGCAGCAACACTTTATATGAGCCAAAGGGATAAAGCCCACAAGGTATTGGAAAGTGCAAAAGTAGTTTTGCTGCCGCGTAAGCGGTACTACCGCTTGGTGAAGCGGTACTACCGCCCGAGCGGTACTACCGCTTGTGTGAAGCGGTACTACCGCCCAAGCGGTACTACCGCTTGTGTGAAGCGGTACTACCGCTTGTGCGCGGCTGTGCACGGTACGGCAGGGATCCGAGTTGGACTCTTTCCCTGCGGGCCAAACCGACCTTGTGCGGGCAAAACCGACCCGGAGGAGGCTTTTACTCCAAGTTTAGACCCCAAGGCTCAACATATAAATAGAGGGGCAGGGCTAGCACACGGGACACATCAAGATTTCCCCAAGCCGTGTGCGGCAACCCTAGCCCTCTAGTTCCTCCGTCATAATCTCCGTAGTGCTTGGCGAAGCCCTGCAGAGATTGTTCCTCACCACCATCACCACGCCGTCGTGCTGCTGGAACTCAACCACTACTTCACCATCGCTCGCTGGATCGAGGAGGTGAAGGCGTCATCAAGCCGTACGTGTGTTGAACGCGGAGGTGCCGTCCGTTCGGCACTAGATCGGAAGGATCGTGATTGGATCGCGGGACGCTCGGCGATTTGGATCGCGAAGACGTTCGACTACATCAACCGCGTTTATTAACGCTTCCGCTTAGCGATCTACAAGGGTATGTAGATTCACTCTCCCTCTCGTAGATGCTCATCACCATGGATAGATCTTATGTGTGCGTAGGAAAATTTTTGTTTCCCATGCAACGTTCCCCAACAGTGGCATCATGAGCTAGGTCTATGCGTAGATGAGATCTCGAGTAGAACACAAACGAGTTGTGGGCGTGGGTGTATACATATTGCTTGCCGTTACTAGTTGATATTTGATTCGGCGGTACTGTGAGATGAAGCGGCCCGGACCGACATTACGCGTACACTTACGCGAGACAGGTTCCTTCAACTAACATGTAACTTCGTTGCATAAAGATGGCTAGCGGGTGTCTGTCTCTCTCACTTTAGTTGAATCGATTTCAATGAAGAGGGTTCTTTTAGAAGATCAAAAAGCAATCACTACACCACGTTGTGGTTTTGCGTAGGTAAGAACGGTTCTTGCAAACCCGTAGCAGCCACGTAAAATTTGCAACAACAATTAGAGGACGTCTAACTTGTTTTTGCAGGGTATGTTGTGATGTGATATGGCCAATTACATGATGAGATATATGTGATGTATGAGATGATCATGTGTTGTATAGAATATCACGACTTGCATGTCGATGAGTACGGCAACTGGCAGGAGCCATAGAGTTGTCTTTAATTATTGTATGACCTGTGTGTCAATCATTAAGCGCTATGTAATGCTTTACTTTATTGCTAAACGTTAGCTATAGTCGTGGAAGCAACAGTCGGCGCGACAACCTTATGGCGACACGTTGATGGAGATCAAGATGATGGAGATCATGGTGTCATGCCGGTGACGATGGAGATCATGCCGGTGCTTTGGAGATGGAGATCAAAAGCACAAGTTCATGGCCATATCATGTCACTTATGATTTGCATGTGATGTTAATCCTTTTATGCATCTTATTTTGCTTAGGACGACGGTAGCATTATAAGGTGATCCCTCACTTAAATTTCAAGATAAATTGTGTTCTCCCCAAGTGTGCACCGTTGCGAAAGTTCGTCGTTTCGAGACACGCCGTGATGATCGGGTGTGATAGACTCTACGTTCGCATACAACGGGTGCAAGCCATGTTGCACGTGCGGAACACTCGGGTTAAACTTGACGAGCCTAGCATGTACAGACATGGCCTCGGAACACAAGAGACCGAAAGGTCGAACATGAGTCATATAGTAGATATGATCAACATGAAGATGTTCACCATTGAAACCACCTCAACTCACGTGATGATCGGACTTGAGTTGGTGGATTTGGATCATGTTACACTCGAATGACCGGAGGGATGTCAATTTGAGTGGGAGTTTTTAAGTAATATGATTAACTAAACTCATTATCTAAGAACAATAGTCTAAGTTGTCTTTGCAATATTTATGTTGTAGATCATGGCTCGCGCAGTAGCACCCCTGAATTTTAATGCGTTCCTAGAGAAAGCTAAGTTGAAAGATGATGGAAGTAACTTTGTGGACTGGGCCCGTAATCTAAGGATTATCCTTACGGCTTCCCAGAAGGCTTATGTCCTTGATGCACCGCTTGGTGATCCACCCGCTCCAGTTGAGTCTCTAGACGTTGTGAACGCCTGGCAGGCTCGTTCTGATGATTACTCAATAGTTCAATGTGCAATGTTGTATGGCTTAGAACCGGGACTTCAAAGACGTTTTGAACGTCATGGAGCATATGAGATGTTCCAGGAGTTGAAGTTTATCTTTCAGAAGAATGCCCGGATCGAGAGATATGAGATCTCCGATAAGTTCTATGCTTGCAAGATGGAGGAGAACGGGTCTATCAGTGATCACGTGCTCAGAATGTCTGGGTACTCCACCCGTCTGGCTGAGTTAGGGATGCCCCTTCCGCCAGAGGCTATCACTGACAGAGTTCTTCAATCATTGCCGCCTAGCTACAAGAGCTTCGTGTTGAACTATAACATGCACGGGATGAACAAGTCAGTCGCCGAGCTATTTGCGATGCTGAAAGTCGCTGAGTCTGAAATTCAGAAGGAGCATCAAGTGTTGATGGTCAATAAAACCACTAGTTTCAAGAAAAATGGCAAGGGTAAGAAGGGTAACTCCAAGCAGAGTGGCAAAGCAGTTGCTCCTCTCGTGAAGAAACCCAAGGCTGGACCCAAACCAGAAACTGTGTGTTTTCATTGCAAGGGAACTGGACACTGGAAGCGGAATTGCCCCAAGTATTTGGCTGACAAGAAGGCGGCCAACAACAAACAAGGTATATATGATATACATGTTATTGATGTGTACCTTACCAACTCTCGTTGTAGTGCCTGGGTATTTGATACCGGTGCGGTTGCTCATATTTGCAACTCAAAACAGGAACTGCGGAATAGACGGAGGCTGGCAAAGGACGAAGTGACGATGCGCGTGGGAAATGGTTCCAAGGTTGATGTGATCGCCGTTGGCACGCTCGCTCTTCGATTACCGTCGGGATTAGTGATGAACCTAAATAAGTGTTATTTGGTGCCTGCGTTAAGCATGAACATTATATCTGGATCTTGTTTATTGCGAGACGGTTACTCATTTAAATCAGAGAATAATGGTTGTTCTATTTATATGAGTAATATCTTTTATGGTCATGCACCCAATGTGAGGGGTTTATTCTTGTTGAATCTCGATAATAATGATACACATGTTCATAACATTGATGCCAAAAGATATAGAATTGATAATGATAATACCACTTTCTTGTGGCACTGCCGTTTAGGTCATATTGGCGTAAAACGCATGAAGAAGCTCCATGCTGATGGACTTTTGGAGTCACTTGATTTTGAATCACTTGACACATGTGAGCCATGCCTCATGGGCAAGATGACTAAAACGCCGTTCTCTGGAACAATGGAACGGGCAAGTGACTTATTGGAAATCATACATACTGATGTGTGCGGTCCGATGAGTATTGAAGCGCGCAGTGGTTATCGTTACTTTCTCACCTTCACTGATGACTTAAGTAGATATGGGTATATTTACTTAATGAAACACAAGTCTGAAACATTTGAAAAGTTCAAACAATTTCAGAGTGAAGTTGAGAATCATCGTAACAAGAAGATTAAATTCCTACGATCTGATCGAGGAGGAGAATATCTGAGTTATGAGTTTGGCAGTCACTTAAGACAGTGTGGAATTGTTTCACAATTGACACCGCCTGGAACACCACAGCGTAATGGTGTGTCCGAACGTCGTAATCGAACTTTATTGGATATGGTGCGATCTATGATGTCTCTTGCCGATTTGCCACTATCGTTTTGGGGTTATGCATTAGAGACAGCTGCATTCACTTTAAATAGGGCACCATCGAAATCCGTTGAGACGACGCCATATGAACTTTGGTTTGGCAAGAAGCCAAAGCTGTCGTTTCTTAAAGTTTGGGGATGTGATGCTTATGTCAAAAAGCTTCAGCCTGAAAAGCTGGAACCCAAAGCGGAGAAATGCGTCTTCATAGGATACCCAAAAGAGACAGTTGGGTATACCTTCTACCTCAGATCCGAAGGCAAAGTGTTTGTCGCTAAAAACGGAACATTTCTTGAGAAAGAGTTTCTCTCGAAAGAATTGAGTGGGAGGAAGATAGAACTTGATGAGGTTATTGAACCTTTACTTCAACCTGAGAGTAGCGCAGCGTAGAAAGTTGTTTCTGTGGAGCCTACATTAGCTGAAGAGGAAGTTAATGATGATGATCATGAAGCTTTGGATCAAGTTGCTATCGAACCTCGTAGGTCGACAAGGACGCGTACTACTCCTGAGTGGTACGGCAACCCTGTCTTAGAGGTCATGTTGTTAAACAACGATGAACCTACGAGCTATGGAGAAGCGATGATGGGCCCGGATTCCGAGAAGTGGTTAGAGGCCATGAAATCCGAGATGGGATCCATGTATGAAAACAAAGTATGGACTTTGGAAGTATTACCTGAAGGGCGTAAGGCCATTCAGAACAAATGGATCTTTAAGAGGAAGACGGACGCGGACGGTAATGTCACCGTCTATAAAGCTCGACTTGTGGCAAAGGGTTTTTCACAAGTTCAAGGAGTTGACTACGATGAGACCTTCTCACCCGTAGCGATGCTTAAGTCCGTCAGAATCATGTTAGCAATAGCTGCCTTTTTAGATTATGAAATTTGGCAGATGGATGTCAAAACAGCGTTCCTTAACGGTTACCTTAAGGAAGAGTTGTATATGATGCAGCCAGAAGGTTTTGTCGATCCAGAGAATGCTGACAAAGTTTGCAAACTCCAGCGATCCATTTATGGACTGGTGCAAGCATCTCGGAGTTGGAATCTTCGCTTTGATGAAGTGATCAAAGCGTTCGAGTTTATACAAGTTTACGGAGAAGCTTGTATTTACAAGAAAGTGAGTGGGAGCTCTATAGCGTTTCTAATATTATATGTGGATGACATATTGCTGATTGGAAACAATATAGAAATGCTGGAAAGCGTAAAGGAATATTTGAACAAGAGTTTTTCAATGAAGGACCTAGGAGAAGCTGCTTTCATATTAGGCATCAAGATCTATAGAGATAGATCAGGACGCTTAATAGGACTTTCACAAAGCACATACCTTGATAAGATTTTGAAGAAGTTCAAAATGGATCAGTCCAAGAAGGGGTTCTTGCCTGTTTTGCAAGGTGTGAAGTTGAGTAAGACTCAATGCCCAGTGACTGCAGAAGATAGAGAAAAGATGAGTGTCATCCCCTATGCTTCGGCCATAGGCTCTATCATGTATGCAATGCTGTGCACAAGACCCGATGTCAGCCTTGCCATAAGTATGGTCGGAAGGTTTCAAAGTGATCCAGGAATGGAACACTGGACGGCGGTCAAGAATATCCTGAAGTACCTGAAAAGGACTAAGGACATGTTTCTCGTTTATGGAGGTGATCAAGAGCTCGTCGTAAAGGGTTACGTCGATGCAAGCTTTGACACTGATCCGGATGACTCTAAGTCGCAAACCGGATACGTATTTATTCTTAATGGGGGTGCGGTTAGCTGGTGCAGTTCCAAGCAAAGCGTGGTAGCAGATTCTACATGCGAAGCGGAGTACATCGCTGCCTCGGAGGCGGCGAAGGAAGGTGTCTGGATGAAGGAGTTCATGACAGATCTTGGAGTAGTGCCTAGTGCACTTAACCCAATGACTCTGTTTTGTGATAATACTGGTGCCATTGCTCTAGCCAAGGAACCAAGATTTCACAAGAGGACCAGACACATAAAGCGACGTTTCAATTCCATCCGCGATTACATCAAGGAGGACGACATAAATATTTGCAAAGTACACACGGATCTAAATGTTGCAGATCCGATGACTAAACCTCTTCCAAGGGCTAAACATGAACAACACCAGAACTGCATGGGTGTTCGATTCATTACAATGTAAATCACATAGTGATGTGAACTGGATTATTGACTCTAGTGCAAGTGGGAGACTGTTGGAAATATGCCCTAGAGGCAATAATAAATTGGTTATTATTATATTTCCTTGTTCATGATAATCGTTTATTATCCATGCTATAATTGTATTGATTGGAAACTCAAATACATGTGTGGGTACATAGACAACACTGTGTCCCTAGTAAGCCTCTAGTTGACTAGCTTGTTGATCAAAGATGGTTAAGGTTTCCTAGCCATGGACATGAGATGTCATTTGATAACGGGATCACATCATTAGGAGAATGATGTGATGGACAAGACCCAAACTGTAAACGTAGCATTTGATCATGTCAGTTTATTGCTATTGTTTTCTGCATGTCAAGTATCTGTTCCTTTGACCATGAGATCATGCAACTCACTGACACCGGAGGAATACCTTGTGTGTATCAAACGTCGCAACGTAACTGGGTGACTATAAAGGTGCTCTACAGGTATCTCCGAGGGTGTCTGTTGGGTTGGCATGGATCAAGACTGGGATTTGTTACTCCGTATGACGGAGAGGTATCTCAGGGCCCACTCGGTAATACAACATCACAATGAGCCTTGCAAGCAATGTGACTAAAGTGTTAGCCACGAGATCTTGTATTACGGAACGAGTAAAGAGACTTGCCGGTAACGAGATTGAACTAGGTATAGTGATACCGACGATCGAATCTCGGGCAAGTAACATACCGAAGAACAAAGGGAACAGCATACGGGATTAACTGAATCCTTGACATAGAGGTTCGACCGATAAAGATCTTCGTAGAATATGTAGGAGCCAATATGGGCATCCAGGTCCCGCTATTGGTTATTGGCCGTAGAGGTGTCTCGGTCATGTCTACATAGTTCTCGAACCCGCAGGGTCTACACACTTAACGTTTGGTGACGATTAGTATAATTGAGTTATTATGTTGGTGACCGAAAGTTGTTCGGAGTCTCGGATAAGATCCCGGACATGACGAGGATCTCCGGAATAGTCCGGAGGTAAAGATTGATATATGTGATAATAGTGTTTTGATCTCTGGAAGGGTTCCGGAGTTCACCGGAATGGGTTCCGGATGTTTACCGAAGTGTTCGGGTGCAGCAACACTTTATATGAGCCAAAGGGATAAAGCCCACAAGGTATTGGAAAGTGCAAAAGTAGTTTTGCTGCCGCGTAAGCGGTACTACCGCTTGGTGAAGCGGTACTACCGCCCGAGCGGTACTACCGCTTGTGTGAAGCGGTACTACCGCTTGTGCGCGGCTGTGCACGGTACGGCAGGGATCCGAGTTGGACTCTTTCCCTGCGGGCCAAACCGACCTTGTGCGGGCAAAACCGACCCGGAGGAGGCTTTTACTCCAAGTTTAGACCCCAAGGCTCAACATATAAATAGAGGGGCAGGGCTAGCACACGGGACACATCAAGATTTCCCCAAGCCGTGTGCGGCAACCCTAGCCCTCTAGTTCCTCCGTCATAATCTCCGTAGTGCTTGGCGAAGCCCTGCAGAGATTGTTCCTCACCACCATCACCACGCCGTCGTGCTGCTGGAACTCAACCACTACTTCACCATCGCTCGCTGGATCGAGGAGGTGAAGGCGTCATCAAGCCGTACGTGTGTTGAACGCGGAGGTGCCGTCCGTTCGGCACTAGATCGGAAGGATCGTGATTGGATCGCGGGACGCTCGGCGATTTGGATCGCGAAGACGTTCGACTACATCAACCGCGTTTATTAACGCTTCCGCTTAGCGATCTACAAGGGTATGTAGATTCACTCTCCCTCTCGTAGATGCTCATCACCATGGATAGATCTTATGTGTGCGTAGGAAAATTTTTGTTTCCCATGCAACGTTCCCCAACAGCAGGCTGCGTGAGAGAGAGACTAGCGAGAGAGAGAGACGTGGGAGCGAGTGAACATGGGGAGCGAACCGGGTTTTTTTTTCGTTGCCTCCTGGCGGCGCTAGGGAGGAGCGCTCGCTCCTGGCATCGCACGCTGGCCAGCCCTAGCGCTGGCTTGGGCTGCGCCTGGCCGTGGCTAGCTGGCTGGGCCGGCTTGGCCTGGCCAGAGGTGCCACACTTGTTTTTTTTGGAAACTATTTGAGGTAAAACAAAGACCACACATACACATAAAATAACATAGGATTTGTTTTCTAAAATCACTTCTAAATATGTAGATCCTAGTGAACAATTTGTCCACCTCAAAAAGATTTAGAAAACATTTTTCCTAATGCAATAATTAACTTTGGTCAATAAAATAATTTTCAATGCAACTTTAAAAACACCAAATATCATTTCAAAACTTTCCCTCTCATTTATACTTTGAGGAAGTCATTTTATCCTCTCTCTATTATTTTATGTGAGTGGAATTTTTTTGAACATCATAAACTCCAAATGCAAAGAATATGGTATGCAATATGATTCTATTAACATCCTAATTTAATAAAATTGGGATGTTACAGGGGCTCCATATGCATGCGGTTGCGCCACGCGCGTCGCCCCATGCAGTTACGTGCTTCCACGACTGAATCACGTGCTGCAAAAACTGCCATCCGGATGTGCCGGTTTTCCAGGATGTCCGGCCCCCATTTATACCCACGGCCATTAACCATAGTCTCTTCACGCTTTCGATCGTGCCCCACAACACAATAAGCACACCGTCGACGACGCATACAGAGAGGATGTCCAGCGGCGCTCCAATGGAGTATGGCGTGCATCATGTGGAGACCCACATGAGGAAGACGGACCTCACGGTGGTGTACACCAACGACCAGGGCATGGTGGAGGACTCCATCCACACTATGGAGCGGTTGCTTGATGCGGATGAAAAGTAAAAAGTGGTCGGCTTCGACCTCGCTTACACTGGCGGTCATGTCAGGCATGATCAGAAGGTTGCCATTGCGCAGTTGTGCATCGGCCATCACGTCCTCCTCTACCACTACTCGCTCGCAAGGCACCACCAATGTTTGTCAACAGCCTTGCGTTTCACCAGGTTTGTCAACAGCCCCAACTACAGGTTTGTTATGGTGGACACCACCAATGATCCAAAGGTGCTCAAGACTTCGGGCTTGGCCTGCCAGAAGCTTGTCGACATCCGCAACCACTACAAGGTCTGGGGCAGCAAGAAGAACATGGACTCCCATGTAGACTTGGCCGAGGCCATCATCGACCCCTACTATAGATACATGAAGGCTGAGTGCGACAAGAACAAGCCTGTCTGGCACATGGCCTGGGTGAAGAAACTGGATGAATATCACCTCCACACCGCGGCCAAGGAAGCGTACACTTTCTACGAGATGTTCAGGCGGATCGTTGACATGAGGAAGTGCCTCCTACCTGAAGACGACGTGGGATCGAGCCATAAGCAGAGCGGTGGCGGCAAGCATCACAGAAAGTAGATGATTTGATGATCGTTTCTCGTACTCCCTCTATGCCGAAATATTTGTAGTTTTAGAGGGATAAGTTTATTATGCATGTAATAGTTTATTGAGGTGTGCGCCAATGTTATGTGTGTAGTCACCTATGTATTTGGATGCTTAATTAGGTTATGGAAATCATGTTGTTATGTGTGTAATTGTTTATTGAGGTGTGCCAATGCTATGTGTGTAGTCACTTATGTATTTGGATGTTTAATTTTGTTTTGCAGTCATGTTCTTCTAAACAGAAACATAGATGTTTGTGGGCAGATTGAGCAAATCACATCGCATGCGGAATAAACAACCAAATCCATCCGTGATGATTTCATCAGTCCCTGACAGTTCTTTATCCGAAACCGTTTGCCCACAACACATCCGAATGACCTGTGTATGCTGTACATCACACACATCTTGATCTGAGCAACCGTTTGTGTTATTTTTGCTTATCGCACAAAGTTCATCCCAGTGGCCTGTATGCTGTCTATCACACACATCTTAATCTATGTAACCATTTATGTTATCTTATCTCATCACAAACATTTCATCCGAGTGACCTGTATGCCATCTATCGCACACGTAATCATCTACACAATCGTTTGTGTTCTACTGGATCAGCGCAAACAGTTTATCAGGGTGAACTATATGTCGTACATCGCACACACTTGTATTTTTCTAACCATTTGCGTTATATTGTCCAATCGCAAACAATTTATCTGGGTCAACTGTTTGCCACATATCGCACACGCAACTTTTTTTGGGATCGTATTTGATGGATCAGCCATCGCACACAGTTCACGTCATTAGCGACGGAGCTATAACTATACCGTTTGCGATTTGGTCATCGCACACAGTCTCGTCGAAGGGTCTCTGATTGCTGTGTCGTCTTTGGACCATCCTGCAGTAGTGATGGGACCAATCTTGCCTATGGATAGATCTTGGATTGCTTCCGAAGGATCTTTCTCTCCTACATCAATTGGCAATTGTTTGACTTGCGAACCATTAGTCTCATCAAACTTCACATCTACCGTCTCTTCAATTTTTTGAGTAAAGTTGTTGTAGATACGGTAAGTTTGAGAGTTCAATCCATAACCAACTAGGAAACCTTCACGTGATTTAGTAGCAAATTTAGAACGACGATTCTTATCAAGATGTAGCACTTTGCGGCGAATACCCTAAAGTATTCGACTTGGGGTTTGTTACCTGTGAGTTGCTCGTATGCTGTTTTACCGAGAAGCTTGTGAAGGTAGAGTCTGTTTGTGGTATGACAAGCTGTTTCCACCGCTTCCTCCCAAAAGTGTCTTGGAGTTTCGTACTCGTCGAGCATCATTCTCGCCATCTCTATGAGAGTCCGATTCTCCCTCTCAACAACTCCATTTTGTTGAGGCGTGTACATAGCCGAGAACTCATGTGAGATCTCTTCTTCGTCAAGAAAGGTATCCACATTCGTTTTCTTGAACTCTGATCCGTTGTCGCTTCGAACTTTCTTGATATTCACTTCAAACTGCTTTTGGGCCTTCCGAGCGAAGCTTTTGAAGATCTTTTGAACCTGCGACTTATCATCAAGAAAGAATACCCACGTAAATATAGAAAAATAATCAACTATGACCAAACCAAAGGAATTCCCACAGAGGCTCTTATAAGCATTGGGACCAACAAGATCCATGTGAAGCAACTCGAGTGGTCTTTTAGTAGTCATGATATTTTTTACAGGATGACTTCTCCAACTTGTTTTCCTGCTTGACAAGCGCTACAAACTCTATTTTTGTCAAACATAACATCTTTAAAGCCAAGAATATGATCACCTTTGGTAAGCTTATCTAGATTACGCATACTACATGTCCTAGCCTTCTATGCCATAACCAACCTTTAGAAGATTTTGCAATAAGAGAAGTGCGAGGTTGGGCTCTCTTAGTGAAATAAACAATGCATAAATCACCTCTACGGAAACCGGTAAAGATCATGTTATGATTATCTCGAAGAACACTTGGCAATCTACTTTAGTAAATAGCACATTGAAATGAAAATTGGCAAGTCTAGATACAGAAAGAAGATTGTAACCAAAGGATTCGACAAGCATTACATTTTGAATGGAGCTATCATGAGATATGGCCACCTTACAAGGCCAAGTATCTTACCTTGGAATTGTCTCCAAACGTCATGTACTTGCGTGGTCCATCATTTAGTGTGATCTCACGAAACATGTCTCTATCTCCGGTCATGTGATCAGTGCATGCACTATCGAGAATCCACTCCTTTCCTCCGGACATGTAGTCTTTGAAGTTGGCCATGAAACTAAGATTCTTCATAGTCTTCTCAAATTCGATGTCGAACTCCTCATCTTCATCATAGTAGCCATGTTCCATATCGTCATCATCAAATGGGACGTCCTCGTCACAAAGATCAAGTGAGTCCTTAGATTTGTGATCATGACAATGTTTAAGATTATGAATGCGAATGGCTTCTAAAATGACATTGTTTATAGTTCAAACATATCCTTTAGCACACATGAGGTCACGAAGCTCAAATAGACATTCATCAAACTTGGGATCACTAGGCTTCATTTTGTGGAATGCAATTGTTTTATGGAGAATAACATCAAGAATCTTTAAAGGAATTTTTCTTATCTCTTTTCCAAATCTTTCCGCAAAGTGTAAGAACACACAAAGTTTGGCATGGAGTTAAGCACAATTCTAGGTAATCCTCTAATGATGAGATTGATAGTCCTTAGATTACGAAGCATGTCAATTTCTTCCTCGGGAGTTGGGGGTAAGGGATCAATAGGAGGCACATATGGTCTATGAACATACTTGCTCAAGTTAAATTCATCAAATATATCAATCATTTCATCTCTCCAATGATTATGGTACTCCCCATTGAGAATACACACTCTACGTCTAATACTCCCAAAAGTAGACATATCCATCTTACTCCAATGGTGATAAAACGAAAGCAATGGAGACCGAAGCTCTGATATCAACTATGGGATCAACAAGTGGCATCTAGGGGGGTGAAATAGACACTTAACAAGTCAAGCGTGCAATTTTTAGTTTGCTTGAGTTTTAGGCAGATTTTAGCACACGTTAAGATACATCCAATAATTTCTACACATGCATATATATCTAGAGATTGAGCAGCGAAAAGTAAATATCATGCACTAGCAAGAAAGGTAAATGATGGTGGATTTGGAAGATCAAACACAATGAAACCACGGTGGTTTTTAGCATGATTCCGACAGGTGGTGCTATCGTACATCCACGCTGATTGAGACTTCAACCCACGGAGGGTAACGACAACGCGAGTCCACGTAGGGTCCACGAAGAAGCAACCTTGTCTATTTCACCATTGCTTACGTCCATGAAGGACTAGCCTCACTCGGGGTAGATCTTCATGAAGAAGGCGATCTCCTTGCCCTTACAAACTTCTTGGTCAACTCCACATGATTTGGAGGATTGATGTCTACTACACAACCTTATTGTTGTAGACTCGTGTTGGGCCTCCAAGCGCAGAGTTTCGTAGGATAGTAGCATTTTTCCCTCAAGTGGATAACCTAAGGTTAATCAATCTGTGGGAGGCGTAGGATGAAGATGGTCTCTCTCAAACAATACTGCAATCAAATACAAGAAATCTCTTGTGTCCCCAACACACCCAATACAATGGCAAATTGTATAGGTGCACTAGTTTGGCGAAGAGATGGTGATACAAGTGTAGTATGGATAGTAAAAATAGGTTTTTATAATCTGAATAAGTAAAACAACAAGGTAGCAAGTAGTAAACAACGAGAAAAATGATATATCAATGCATGGAAATAAGGCCTAAGGTTCATACTTTCACTAGTGCAATATCTCAATGGTGCTAACATAATTGAATCATATAACCATCCCTCAACGTGCGACAAAGAATCACTCCAAAGTTCCTATGTAGCGGAGAACATAAGATGAATTTTTTGTAGGTAGCAAAACCACCTCAAATTTATCCTTTCCGATCAATCTATCGAGCCATCTCTATAAGTGTCACAAACAACCCAAGAGTTCGTACTAGAATAACACATATGATACGCATCAATCAACCCTAATGTCATCTAGATACTCCAATGTCACCACAAGTATCCGTGGGTTAATTGTTTGACATGCATCAAAATATTTAGATTCATCATATTCAAGCCAACACAAAGAACTCCAAAGAGTACCCCAAGATTTCTATCGGAGAAAGTAGGACAAGAACATGTATCAACCCATATGCATAGATTACCCCAATATCACCGCGGGAATCCGCAGTGATTACTAAAACATATATCAAGTGAATCAATAGAATACCCCATTGTCACCACGGGTATCCACATGCAACATATATCAAGTGTTCTCAAATCCAAAGTATTCAATCCAACATAACGAGATCTCAAAGGGAAAGGCTCAATTCATCACATCAAGATAGAGAGAGATTAAACACATAGCTATTGTTACATACTCTCAGCCCCAAGGGTGAAATACTCCGTTCTCAACATGGAGACCGCCGGGATGATGAAGATGGCCTCCGGTGATGATTTCCTCCTCCCGCAAGACACCGGAAAAGGGCTCTGGATGAGTTTTCTTTGGTACAGAGGCTTGCGGCGGTGGAGCGGAAGTTCTAGGTTAACTTTCGGAGGTTTCTGAATTTATAGGAATCTTTGGCGTTGGAATAACGCGAAGAGGAGCCACATGGGGCCCACAAAGTACCTGGGCACGACCACCCCTTGGGCGTGCCTAGGTGCCTTGTGGGGCCCCCATGGGTCTTCTGGTACTCCCTCGAAGCTTCCCGGGTCCCTTTCCTTCTAGAAAAAATTGTCAAAATGTTTCGTTCAATTCCGAGAATTTTCATTTTCTGCACAAAAACAACACCACGGTAATTCTGCTGAAAACAACGTCAGTCCGGGTTAGTTCCAATTAAATATTGTAAACATTGGTAAATATGGCATGAATACATCATAAATTATCGATACTTTGGAGACATATCAGCATCCCCAAGCTTAATTCCTACTCGTCCTCGAGTAGGTAAATGATAAAAATAATAATTTATGAAGTGTGAATGCTAACATAGTGCATAAGTTTAATCAATGATAATTTCAATCACTTTTCCTAGCATCATAGACAACAATTGTTTCTCATAAACTCATCATGATATAGTAGCAATCAATTCACATGTCATGGTTCAAATAATGTATTCTCTTGAAACTTAACAACCTATCTTCTTAGTCATCAAACGATTATAGTTCTACAAAGTCTAAGTAAGATCTCCACATACTCAATTATAATATAGTCTTCTATGATTGTTGGTACTCAAATCATATTTTTAGAACAAATAGCACCCATCAAACACAGAGAAAGATAGGGGCTTAATGTTTCACCTCCCAACTTACTTATCATAAATATAATTGTCAACAATAATAACTCATGATCAAATATATTTGACTGGATATATGTGTTTGGATCTTTCCGCACCACATGATGCTTGCTAACTAGAGCTTGAGGTTTGAATAAGAAGTTGACTCAACATGAAAAGTAAATAACATGAAAGTAAATAGCATAAAAGTAAATAGAATGTCCCTTCGCAGAGGGAAGCAGGGATTTGCAGAGGTGCCAAAGCTCATTTCTTAAAATGGAGATGAATATATTTTGGGTGGTGTGCCTTTCCTATCAACGTCACGACAAGGGATTTCAATATCTTCCATGCTAAACATATTAATGGCGGTTCCTAAACGGAATTGAAATTTTACCCCCTCCACCATTCAAACATATTCCATGGTTGACCGAATCCACGGCTGCCCTCCGAACAATCAACTTTCTAGGGGGAGTTCTTGTTTATTTATTTTTGTATTATGCATGACTGGGCAACCTTTTTACCAGCCTCTCTCGTGCAATGACAAGTGAATAAACACTCATCATGAGTTAAACACACTTAGCATGGAAGATATTGACCGCCCCGTCACTCCATGAGCGGTACAGGCACACAAAACAAATGTTTATTTGAAGGTTTTAGAGATGGCACATACAAATTTACTTGGAATGGCAGTGAAATACCATATATAGGTAGGTATGGTGGACTCTCATGAAAGAAACTTGGCCCAGGGATTTTGGATGCACAAGTAGTATCTCTACTTAGTATGTAGTTTTGGCTAGAAAAAGGTTCTAAACAAGCACCACATGTTTGAGGATCCATAACAATATAACTTCTATGCAAATATACCCAAACATAACTCATTACGTTGTCTTCCTTTTCCAACTTCAACTAATTGAAGGTTGAAAATAATTAATGGATATTCACAATCATAAAAGATGTCCAAGATACTATATTTGTATGTGAAAGTTCTTTTCCTTATAGTAATCATTCATGAATTGCTTGTATGACCAATACTATGCTTGTCAAATTTCAATAGATTTTATTTTGTAAACCAAATGTGAAACTACTAGTATGCATAAAGAACATGAATAATTTCAGATTTATGATATTCAGTTCATTCACAATTTAATCTTAGGATATAAGATAAGCACAAGAGTAAACATCAAACTACTCTCAAAAGATATAAGTGAAGATCAATGAGTAGTCAAACAATCAAATAGCTATGTGAGGACTCTCTCCCAATAAAGATTTTCAGATCTGAGTATTTTATTCAAACAACAAACAAAAAAAAACTATACTCCAAGAATATCACATATCATGTGACCAAATAAAAACCTAGGCTCAACATAGGCTAACCGATATTTGTTGATGAAGAGAGGTGGGATGCGTAGCATCCCCAATCTTAGATACTTGAGAATTCATGTAATACTGACTTGGGGATCCTTGGGCATCCCCAAGCTTGAGCTTTTGTGTCTCGTTAATTCCTCTCATATCATGGTTTCCTAAATCTTAAAACCTTCATCCACACAAAACTTGACAAGAACTCGTGAGATAGGTTAGTGCACATAAGAATACATCAACACTTCATGTACTGCCAAGACAAGTTGCATAATAATTTTCAAACATTATCTACTGTTTACTATCATTTCCACAATTTATATTTACCAATATAAGCTATGGAAACTATAGGATAAGTTGATAACTAAACTATGACAACAATCTTTCTAAACATGACAGTCTGTAGCAATTAATTCAAAAAGTGTACTTCTATAACTCAATAAATTCCGAAAATTTAGGAAATGATAAATAATGTATATTAAACTATTGTGTAAATATTTCGTAAACTTTCCACGTTCTGGTAAAATATCAAAATTCCAACACTACAGTAAAAGTTTCTGTTTTTATACAACACACATCAAACATGCAATTCAAGCATCTTAAAGGCAATTCTTGGTACTTTTATTGAAAAACATGATTATAAATAACAGACAACGAGCACTAACAAAAGAAAATGACGCTCCAAGCAAAACACATATTATTTGATGAATAAAAATATAGCTCCAAGTAAGATATACCGATAGTGTTGAAGACGAAAGAGGGGATGCCTTCCGGGGCATCCCCAAGCTTAGACACTTGAGTCTTTCTTGAATATTGCCTTGGGGGTGCCTTGGGCATCCCCAAGCTTAGGTTATTGCCACTCCTTATTCTCCTCATGTCGGTATCTCATCCAAAACTTGAAACTTGAATCACACAAAACTCAATGGAACTTCGTGAGATGGGTTAGTATAGTAAATATAGATCATTCACCTAGGTACTATCTGGACAGGAATCATAATTGTTCTCACATAATTCCTACTATATTCTATCATTCCCATAATCTATATAACTAAATATAAGCTATGGAAACACTAAAATAAGCAACTATGCATGCAAAATAGAACCTGTCAAAAACATAACAGTCTGTAAACATCTACACTAAAATCATATTTCTCTATCTCTGAAAATTCTGAAAATTTGGAAAACGTAGAGAATTTGCATAGAAACACTATGTAAATTTTTTAGAATATTTTGACGCTCCAGTCAAATCTCAGAATTTTTATTCTGGACACAAAAGTTTCTGTTTTTGCACGGAAGCAAACTAACAAGTATCCACACTATCCCAACGGCTTTACTTGGCACATTATTGAAATAAAATACACAAAACATGATTACTACAGTAGATTAATAATGTTAACACGCAAAAACAGTAGGTAGAGATATTGAGTTGTCTCCCAACAAGCGCTTTTCTTTAATGCCTTTTAGCTAGGCATGATGATTTCAATGATGCTCACATAGGAATAGTAAATGAAACATGCAAAAGAGCATCATGAATCACATGATAAGCACATTTAAGTCTAACTCACTTCCTATGCATAGGTATTTTGTGAGCAAAGAATTTATGGGAGCAAGAATCAACTAGCATAGGAAGGTAAAACAAGTATAACTTCAATATTCGGAACACATAGAGAGGAAACTTGAAATTATTGCAATTCCTACAAGCATATGTTCCTCCCTCATAATAATTTTGAGTAGCATCACGAAGTAATTCCACAATATGACTATCACATCAAGAATTTTTTTCATGATCCACAAGCATAGAAAATTTATTAGTCTCCACATAAGCAAATTTCTTCTCATACATAATAGTGGGAGCAAACTCAAGAAAATAACTATCATGATATACTTGATTGACATAGCCAAATTGAAAATTAAAATCATGATGACAAGTTTCATGGTTATTATTACTCTTTATAGCGTAGATGTCATCACCATAATCATCATAGATAACAACTTGGTTGTCATAATCAATTGAAGCCTCTTCTGAAATAGTGGAATCATCATTAAATAAAGTCATGACCTCGCCAAATCCACTTTCATAATTATACAATAAGATTCAACACCCTCCAAAATAGTGGGATCATTAGTACCTAGAGTTGACACTATTCCAGACCCACTTTCATCAATATAATCATCATAAATAGGAGGCATGCTATCATCATAATAGATTTGCTCATCAAAACTTGGGGGGACTAAATATCATCTTAATCAAACATATCATCCCCAAGCTTATGGCTTTGCATGTCATTAGCATCATGGATATTCAGAGAATTCATACTAGCAACATTGGAATCATGCTCATCATTCAAGGAACTAACATTAAACATTTTGTTAAAATTTTCCTCTAATAATTGAGCACAATTTCCCGAATCATCATTTTCACGAAAGACATTATAAAGACGAAGCATATGAGACAACCTCATTTCCATTTTTTGTAATTTTCTTTTATAAACCAAACTAGTGAAAAACAAGAAAGTTAAAGATTCAATTGCAAGATCTAAAGATGTACCTTCAAGCACTCACCTCCCCGGCAACGGCGCCAGAAAAGAGCTTGATGTCTACTACACAACTTTATTCTTGTAGACTCGTGTTGGGCCTCCAAGAACAGAGTTTTGTAGGACAATAGAAATTTTCTCTCAAGTGGATGACGTAAGGTTTATCAATCCGTGGGAGGCATAGGATGAAGATGGTCTCTCTCAAACAACCCTGCAATCAAATACAAGAAAGCTCTTGTGTACCCAACACACCCAATGCAATGGTATATTGTATATGTGCACTAGTTCGGCGAAGAGATGGTGATACAAGTGTAGTATGGATAGTACAAATAGGTTTCTATAATCCGAATAAATAAAAACAGGAAGGTAGCAAGTAGTAAACATCGAGCAAAACGATATATCAATGCTTGGTAATAAGGCCTAGGGTTCATACTTTCACTAGTGCAATCTCTCAACGGTGCTAACATAATTGAATCATATAACCATCCCTCAACATGAGTCAATCCAAAGTTCCTATCTAGCACAAAACATAAGATGAAATTGTTGTAGGTAGCAAAACCACCTCAAAGTTATCATTTCCATTCAATATATTGAGCCATCTCTATAAGTGTCACAAACAGCCCTAGAGTTTGTACTAGAATAACACCTATGATACGCATCAATCAACCCTAATGTCACCTGGATACTCCCACAAGTATCCGTGGGTTAATTATTTGACATGCGTCAAACAATTTCAGATTCATCATATTCAATCCAACACAAAGAACTTAAAATAGTACCCCAAGATTTCTACCGAAGAAAGTAGGACAAGAACATGTATCAACCCATATGCATAGATTAACCCAATGTTACCGCGGGAATCCGCAAGTTGATTACCAAAACATATATCAAGCGAATCAATAGAATACCCCATTTTCACCAAGGGTATCCACATGCAAGACATAAATCAAGTGTTCTCAAATCCAAAGTATTCAATCCAACATAACGCGATCTCAAAGGGAAATACTCAATTCATCACATCAAGATAGAGAGGGTAGAACACCATATGATCCAACTATACTAACAAAGCCCGAGATACATCAAGATCGTTCTATATCAAGAACACGAGAGAGAGAGAGAGAGAGAGAGAGATTAAACACATAGCTACTCGTACATACCCTTAGCCCCGAGGGTGAACTACTCCCTCCTCGACATGGGCCGGGATGATGAAGATGACCTTTGGTGATGATTTCCCCCTCCGACAGGACACCAAAAAGGGCTTCAGATGAGTTTTCTTCGGTACAGAGGCTTGCGGCGGCATAGCGGAAGTTCTAGGTTAACTTTCGGGGGTTTCTAAATATATAGGTTTTTGTGGCGTTGGAATCACACGAAGAGGAGGCACAAGGGGCCCACAAGGTACCTCGACGCGCCCAGGTGCCTTGTGGGCCCCATGTGGGTCTTTTGATACTCCCTCTATGCTTCCCGGGTCCCTTCCAGAAAAAACCATCAAAAAGTTTCTTTCAATTCTGAGAACTTTCATTTTCTGCACAAAAACAACACCATGGTAATTCTGCTGAAAACAACGTTAGTCCGGGTTAGTTCCAATTAAATCATATAAAGTGCATCAAAACCATATAAAAACATTGCAAACATTGGTAAATATGGCATGCATACTTCATACATTATCGACACATTGGAGGCGTATCAAGGCTACCAAGCGACGCCTAACCAATCTAGGAGACACGACTCTCCAAGAGGTAATGGATGTTGTGTTGATGGTGAATTCCTTGCTCTTGTGCTTCAAAATATAGTCTCATCAACACTCAATCAATCTCTCATATAAATTTGCTTGGTAGAAGAGGATGATTGAGTGGAAAGCAACTTGGGGAGGCTAGAAATCAAGTATCTATTGGTTGGAGTGGAATCCCTTGATCTCAACACATGAGTAGGTGGTTGTCTCTCAGAAAATTAATGGTGGAAGTGTAGTTTCGTTTTGATGGTTCTCTCAAAGATAAATAGGTGGTGGAGGGGTATATATAGCCTTCACCAAAAATCCAACATTTACAACATTATTGCCCAACTCGGGGTCACCAAAGATAAATCTCGGTGGTACCGACTAGTGTAAAAAGTCCCACTTTTGGCTTTTCGGTGAGATCAATTCGGCTTAACCTAGGCAGTTCCATCACTTTGGTGGCTCCAAAAATTCAATCTCGGAAATTCCAAAATGAAATTTTTTGAGCACAGAAGGTTGGTCACTTCTTTTTGGTTCGACCGAATGCAGTCTCGGTTACACCGAGACGTTAGGGTTTAGCTTAGGGTTCTGCCTGTGGTTGACTCGGTGGGACCGAATTGAGAATCTTGATGGGACCGATGTAGCTTGTAGGGTTTTGGACAGAAGTGTTTGTGAGGAAGTGTTTTGGGTTTTTGGTGGCATATCTCTAAGAACTTGAGTAACCAGATTATTATCAGTACCTCATCCCCTCTTAATAGCATTGGCTTTCCTATGGACTCAATGTGATCAAGTCACCTAAAGCAAAATGTTGAGTCTTGAAGCTTTTGCCAATATAATTCCTTTGCATCCAAGGGGTTCCTCATCACAACTCCTAGCCATTCCAAATCATTGAACATTTCCTGAAATATTCTTGATAAAACTATTAGTCCAAGATCCAATTATGTTGTCATTAATCATCAAAACCACCAAGGGAGCATTTGTGCTTTCACTATACACTCTATAAATTTTACCAACATTTTTACTCCTTTTTTCAAAGGAAGGTAATATAAAATTATATTCCTCACTAAAATATGTGTCTATTTGATCATCTATGGCGTCCACATCATCCCCCAGATGAACCCGTAAGAACCCCAACCACATAAGGTACATGCACATTATTTACTAAATCTCTATATGGGCTACTATGAATGGAAGACGTTTCACTCCATTCCGCTTCAAAGCCGTGATACAATCTGGGCGTTTTCTATGATTCCTACCCATAGCTCTAGCTTTAAGTTCTTGTGGTTCACCACTGTGTTTGACCGCTGTTGGTATTCAGACCTTGTACTTTTTTGCTAGGAGCTGATCCATTCCTTAAGAGATCTATACATAAAGAGAAGGCATATTCACTTAAAGGACCGTGAAATGTACCCTAAAAACGAAAAGTCTAGGCACCTAAATTAAGTACAGATGGGATCCCTAACCAATAGATTAAGCTACACAATGAGTTATGAAGCTTTTCTCCCCCCCTTCTCTTCTCTGCTTTGCTTTGTTATTCCTTTTGCAGATGGTTGGTCACCACTCTCAGGCTTTTTGTTCTTTGCTTGCGGTGGGTCTCCAATCTTGATTCGGTGCTGACTTAATAAGGAAAACCACCAAGAAACTCCCCCCTTTTTTACACCTAATGTTCCGGTTAACAAAGCATGTAAACCAAGAGCGGAAGGAAGAGGTAAAACATCACATTTAGCCTTGCTAATCCTATTTTTCTTACGTGTAAACCAAATCGCATCATTCCTATTTTCTTTCTTTGGTAAGGCATGTATGGCTATTCCCACTGGTTGATCTTGATAAAATGTCCAGCTATAAGCAACTAATAATCTCTATGCAGGACTGCCATTCCCATATATAGGTTCCTCCTTGAAAACCCTGTTTGGCAAAAAAGACTAGAAGGGCTTATTCCCACCGCTGATTACATAGAATCTTCTACTGGGAAAGATTTCCTTCTATAAAAAGTGTCTCTATTTAGAGATTTTCTCTACTTAGATGAATAAATCATACTCCATCTAGATTATTAACGAATACGTATCCCAATCAATCTCAAGTAATTTGTATCAGTACCTATTCGGTAGATACTTTTTCCGTGCCAGGAACTAGATTTGAACTGGTGACACAAGGATTTTCAATCCTCTGCTGTACCAACGGAGCTATCATGACTATTTAATGTGCATCATCCTAGTAGAGTACTTGTATCTATGTCAATTAAAGGGACTAAAAAAGAAAAATAATAATTCTCAAATTGGACTTAGTAAATATCATGATAATGATATGGATTGTGAATGACTTACTTAATAATAGGGATTAATTGCCTATATAATATTTTCATTTGTATGATTGGATAAGATCCAAAGATGTGAGTAGAATAAGAAAGATAGTGAATCTTGGTTGAACCATTAATGAAAAATAGAGGTTGGTATGATACTTAGGAAGTAAAAATGGGCTTTTTGTTGGGGATAGTGGGACTTTACTTGAACCCTCACAATTTAAAAGTCGACAGGTTTTCCTCTCACTAGAAATTTCACTATGGCCAGTAACGTTGGTGAATTAGTAGAAATGGAAAGAGACAGATTCGAACCCTCGGTGAACAAAAGCCTACATAGCAATTTCAATGCTACGCCTTGAACCGCTCGGCCATCTCTCCAACATAATCTTATTATTGACCTGAAACTGAGTGAATAGAGAGTTTTCGTATCACTAAAGTATAGGCATAACTGATCACAGATTCCATAGGGAGTTTGACTTCCTTTCCAGTTTCATATTTCTCAAGAACAACTTCTCTCATCCCCACCGATCTATTCAAAATTCTAGACCCATGTTTCTATTTCTGTCATATACACGTTATGCAAACAAAATGTATGGTTACTTTACTAGAATTTCTCAGCTTGTTAAACCTTTTTTTCTTTTGGATATTAACAAATGAAAAAAATCCTCGAGTTATCAGAAATCCATATTCAAATTTAGTCCTTGGTTATTCAAGTTAGATAAAATAGTAGCTTGGCTCACATTGGTACACTATGAAATCCAATCTAATTGAAATATTGAATATCTCTCCTTGCCGGGATAATCCGAGCAGAATAAATTATCTATTATCGATTTTTAAGAATTGAATTAATATATTTTTGCTATTTCGTACTATATAATTCCTTTGTTTATGGGATCATTTTCCCTGAGGATTTCCAATAAATGGGGGCATATTGTAGGTAGTTAGAAAGTGTAGGCTCCCTTAGCTTGAATTATTTTTACCCATTCGTTGGTGCAGCAACGTCCTATATAAACGTTTTTACCCCCTTTCCATGATAGAGTTTTAAACTGCCGCCTTGCCTGTGTGTGTGATAGGGGGGTCCATCTCCCACGATACAGAAAAATCGTCAGCGATATGGAACAAGAACACAAACGTTTGGCATAAGTAAGCATATGCGATGTGCGCATCTATCACAAACAAGAGTCGTCGGTCAACCATTTGAGATATGTCATATTTCCCATACGGTACATCCTTGCTACTCGTGTGGGATCGCATTAACACCGCACACACTATTCCGTGGTGCACCATTTACGATGTGCACCGCGTCACAAGCAGTTCATTATTGTAAAGCATTCATGATAAAGGGACTATGACACACATTTATTTCTAGGTGACAGTCTATGATATGATCTAAGAGTGCATACAGTTATCCTTATAAAATAGTATGCGATGGTTGAATCTATCCCATGCATTGCGCTACTGATAAACATTTGTGCTATATAAAATGTCCCGAACATTTCATCTGTATTAGTCGTGTCAGATGAAGACCTATTACACACGTTCTTCTATGACCAACGTTTATGATGGGCACGGCATCATAAACAGTTCACCCAAATCGTGTGTGATAAGGACACTATCACAAACACTTGATAAGAACTAACTGTGTGCGCTGGTGTTGTTAATCTCACCCGTCATTTCTTGGCTGATCGTGTGTGCTGCAGAGATTCATCGCACACGTCGTGAGTTGAGAAACGTGTATGATCTAGAAGATGATCACAGACGTTTTGCTTTCTCAAACTGTGTGCATTGTAATGGCCCGCAGAGCATAATTTATCCCTAATTGAATAACTTCATTTAAAATTCACCTAATTTATTTTGAAATTAGGAAATCATTTATTTCATATCGAATCATGTTTACAAATATAGGTTCTAGAACGAATGCATAATTCGATTCACATGTACATATACTCAAGAACCACAGAAGCACCAATTTGCAAAAAATGGAAAACTACAGAAGCACCAAATAAAGAATGACGAAACCATAGTTGTATTAAAGACGGTAAGAAGAGAGCCGAAAGACATTCTAGTTGCTAGAGAAGGTGAAGCGGAATGCCCATATTGTGCCCTCCTCCATGCCTCTAGGCCAAGCCCTAGTGATGGCCGCCCAACCATCCTTCACTATCTTCATTACGACTTCTCGATACTCATTGTAGGCTCTATGAAATACTTTAACCTTCATTGCATGTCCACCAATCATGTACTTTGCGAGGTAATCTTGAGTAAACTGCTTTGGGAACCAATGCAAAAGAAAAGGATCCAACCATTGTTGTGTGACAACTCATTATGGGCAGTACTAATAGAAGGCTACATAGTTCGTAGTACCATCATATAGCTCACTATTGTGTTGGATAGAGTGTAAAAAAATAGATTAATTGGCATCGTTCGTCTCTTTTCCCTAACAATCTTTATCAGTTTCATCACTTGATGCCGGTTCATGAATATTTCATTGCCCCACACGCGAAAAGAGTCCAGGTGTGGATCTTTACCAAGGACATATGTACCTACAAGCAAAAAGTCAATATTAGAAGCTGAAATGCAATTGCAGAATGGTGTAATATAATACACCCTCACTTCCACAATGTGTTGCATATTAATATTTTGAGAAGTCAACATTTACTAACTTTGACAAAGTTTGTAGAGCAAAACATATACATCACAAAATTTACTTTCATATTGTATACATTTTGGTGTGGTAGATATAAATAGTATTCTCTATAAATATGTTCACAGTTTGCAAAATTTGACTATTCAAAATATCTATATGCACTACATTATGGAATGGAAGGAGTATAAGCCGATGGATGAAACTAACCTTGGTGGAAAACATCGGCCACTCCCATTGTTGTCCTATGTAAGTACATGGAAAGTCATGATAAGTACACCATGCTTAACATCAACTAAATGTAGCCAAGATAAACAACTTCATCACCAACTGATAGCTTCAATGTGTTGGTTTCAGCATGCTATTAAAGCAAATAAAAAATGGAAGGGGTGTTAGCTACAACAGGCTTAGGACCGACCAAATATTGTAATTCAAACAAGTATTGTTGAAAATAAACAGAATGTCGCCCATGCTTAAACATCACGTTGGGTAAATGTTTAAAACGGGAGTAAAGGGCACGTGTTAACTACATCAGGCATAACAAGTGGTATTGATGAAATTGAACTGCATAGTTCATACTTGCACATGATGAACATCACATTGTGAATAAATGAAATAAACAAGGTATATATGATCACTATAACAACCAAATATTGCCATTGAAAACTAGACAAATGCTCACTGCAACCAACCTAAAAACAAAATACATAAAAGCAAGACATATACTTGAAAACTAAAGAAATGTTCACTGCAACCAAACTAACAACCAAATACAGAGAAACAAGGCATATGATCACTATAAACAACCAAATATAGCCATTCATGAAATTGAAATTGTCAATTCATACTTAAACATCAGATAGTCCTATTGGACAATACATTTTTCCATAAGTAAAATAATTAAACATGACATAGCTATTGCGTGGCAAAAGCTACTACGACAATAGGTGTGAGAGGGCTAGCTAGAAAAAGTATGATTTTGTCACAGGATGTTGCCTCACTTGTCATGGATGGGCTCCTTCCACATGGAATTTGTGGTACCCAGGGTGCGCTCCCTGATGTCGCAGATGGGTTGTTTCCCCTTGGAACAACCGTAGTGGGTTCCCATCTCGTAGTATTGGTCGATGAGACCTGACTTTGTAGCTAAGGATCCAAGCCACCGCCATTGAACGTTTCCTTCAGAAATGACAAAAGGGTCTCGATGGTGTACAAGGACCAAAAATCCTTTGCTGCGAGGTGGAGGAGATCAGCGGCGGGGCCTTTGAAGAGATCGACGGCGGTTGAACCAGAGGCGTTGCCGGTGGACCATTTAACCTGTCACATGGCCCATGTGAAGCCGTCGCTGTTGACGATCTTGATGTCATAGCCGGTTCTCATGAGATGCAAGAATACGCGAGCTCATAGACTTGAAGCCTTTAGCATGGCAACATAGTCAATGTCCTTGCCGGTTTTTGCGGCGAGGTGTTGCTCCGGGATCGACGAGTCGGCATGAACATTGGCCACCTCGCCATCGTCCGATGGAGAGGCCATGATAGACCTCTTTTTGGTCATACGCTCCTCGGGCTCCCCGGGATATGTGGTCGGGCTTAGGCTACGACTCTCTGGAGTACGAGATGTGCATCTGGGTAAAAGGGACACCGCATGCCTCCTCTAAAAGCTCGGGGCGGCGAGGGTGTATGGGGATCGGTGGGTAACCAGAACTTATGTACCTAGGAGGCAAGGGTAGACCGGCTGAGGTTGGTGGTGGGGGACAACGGCGACGGCGAGCTAGGGTTCAAGCGGGGGAGAAGGGGGAGGGGGGGTCGGTGTGTGTGTGTGGCCTGTGGAGGGGTGCAGGGTGGTGATTTCAGATATGTTGCGGTTACTAATTTTTTTAGTAATGGTGGGTGGAGATCGTGGTGGACGAGGGAGGGCGACAGTTGAAATACCCTTGCCACTTAAATTTGGGTAAAGGAATTGAAGCGGGGCGGGAGCAACCAAGATTGCACACGGTCCAAACATAATAAGTGTGTACGCTGTAGCGAAATGCCATGAAATCACGAATTTTTGCATCGCTCAAGGCAGGTAGCTTTTTCTGAGATTTCTTAAGGCGGGTTGCTGCTAATTAAGGTGGAAATATTTGTGTCCTACATTGTGGTTTATCGCACACGGTTCATCCTCATTTTCAGACGCAGATGTGAAATTCATCCTAAATTTCCACACACCCACAAACATTTGACACAAAACTTTGGCTAATTTTCACAACAAAATGCCTAATTTTACAGTGGAATGGTTGACATTGTTCATACGCTCACTAATTTACAAACAATTCACCAATTTACATGTACATGAACTACATAAAATATTTGCTACGCCATGGTTGCATACGAACATCACGCGACCATCGTCATGAGGACCTTCTTCGGCTCAGAAGGAGTTTTCAGAGGAGCTCGTCAAGTTGATGATCTTCACTGATTCGATGACGGTGACCAGCAGGGCTACCTTTGTTGGAGCGACCACGGGGCCTCTCGCCAGGTGTGTCGCTATCAACAAAGCTACCTTCACCGGTGCGGCATTCCCCAAGGAAGCCACCGTCGTCAACGAAGCTTTCATGGTGTCCGACTGGGCCATCGGGACACAGATGGGCGCCACTCTTGCAAAGGCTGCGTTCGTGCTCGGCGTGTCCGCCGAGACGGCCGCCATTGCCAGGGCTGCAACCACAGCTACAAGGCCTGCATCGGCATCCAACTAGGTTGAGAGGCATGCGCCGGTCTGCTTCGCCGCCTTCTGGTCCTGCTTGCGCCTCTTTTTGCCCGCTGCATTGGCATCTGAATTCTTTCTGAGTCGCTTCCTCTTTGCACTCTCCTACATTTCTACCACTATAGATCCCTATCCACATTACGGATGACATCCATAGATGAGATAGATTGTTCCACATCGACACTAAGACGATGCTCATTGATACTTGTAATCCGCGTTGGGTTTTCCATGAAGAGGAACGGGTAGTTGCAGCACAATATGGATAAGTATTTCCCTTAGTTAAGAACCAAGGTTTATCAAACCAATAGGAATACCAATCAACAACCGTCTTCAGCGACTGCACACAAAAGAGCAAACACTTGCACCCAACGCGGGCAAGAGGGCTGTCAATCCCCTTGGAATCGTTATTTGCAAGCAAATGAAGCGTGTAGATGATAGTAGATAATTGTAAATTGCAAAATAAAATAAAAACAAATAAATGACAACAAGGTATTGATAAATTTTGTAAATATATAAGTGAATAAACCCGGAGGCCATAGTTTTCCCTAGTGGCATCTCTCATGTAGGCAACATACGGTGGGTACGCAAATTACTGTTGGGCAATTGATAGAAAAGCGCATAGTTATGTGATATTCACGGCAATGATCATGTATATAGGCATCACGACCATAAGAAAATAGGGCGACTCCTACTCCACCCATCGACCGCTATCCAACATGCATCTAGAGTATTAAGTGAAACAGATTAATGCTTGGAGAACAATGACATGATATAGACAAAAAGAATTCAATTAAAATGAACTAACCCCATCGTTTTATCCTTAGTGGAAACAATACAAAGACGTGTCTTGTCCCTTTCTGTCACTGGGATGTAGAGCACCGCCAGATTGAACCCACTACAACGCACCCCTCTCACGGAAGAAATATCAATCTTATTGGCCAAACTATTTCAACAGATTAGAGATATTTACGAAGCTATAATGATCATGCACTTAAGAATCATAATATATATATATATATATATATATATATATATATCAGTGGTGACTCAAATACTTTTCATAATAACCTGAACATAAACCCACAACTCATGAGAGAGAGAGAGAGAGTGCCATCTAGGTACTAACTATGGACCCGTAGGTGATAGAGGCGAAGGTGTCATGTCTTTCGATGAGATGGTGGCTATCGTTTTGGTGGAAGTCGACTTTCACGATCCGACTACGAACGTGCGAAGAGGTCGTGCCTTAGCAATCGCTAAACCAACTCTGAGAGGTTATTGACCACGCCGGAGCACGATCAACCTGACCACAAAGGTCTATTATCTGCACGCAAACGAAGAACAAGCAAGAAACTAAGATTGCAATCTGGATATTGCCAATAAAAGAAGAAAGCTTTATTGATGAAGTGGGGTTCTGTGACGTCTTGGTCTGGTCATGGAACACAAACGAAGGACGCGAAGTTGCAGCTATGGAGAACTTGTAATCTAAACAAAACCCAAGTCTAAAACGATGCCCTAAGGCTGTATATATGGGGGAATAGAAGGGGATTTCGTGGCCCCTTGGAGGAGGGGTCCGAAACCAGTCCTAACTCCGTTTCCCCACACATACGGACTCTAAAAACAGCCGAATAAGTGGTATTTCGAAATTACATGGGCCTGGCCCAAAAATAAGGTGACGCAACACCTATATTAGCCTATGGACGAAATTTATTAAGTGGCATCTTGTATATTTCGTCCAAGCCTCCAAGCACTCCTTATGGTGGCTTTAAAGTGCGAAAATCACCACTGGAAACTCCGTTGTTCCTTCCCGTGCGCGCACCTTCTCCCCCATGCTTGATCCCGCTCCAATGGCCATCCTTCTTGTCCATGATAGGTCCTTCATTCATAAGTAAAACAAAAGTATCTAATTTAGGCAGCATCATATGTTCATGAACATTAGAAGGATTTCCAAGAAACGAAAGTACCTGATAATTTAGTTGGCGTGCGCGGGCTCTAGTAACTGGTCCAATATGTGTAGCTGGTGGGGATGTGGGTGTAACATTAGTAGGGATGTCCTCATCATCCTCCCCTTCTTGAACTGAAGTCGTCCTCGACGGAAGCTCATCATCCTCACCCAAATAAGGCTTCAAATCTGCAATGTTAAAAGTGGGACTAACCCCAAAATCTGCAGGCAGCTCAAGTTTATATGCATTATCATTTATTTTCTCTAACACCTTGAAAGGACCATCAGCACGTGGCATTAGCTTCGACTTGCGCAATTCAGGATACCTATCCTTACGCAAATGTAACCAAACAAGATCTCCAGGTGCAACGACAACATGTTTTCTACCCTTATCTCCAGCAAGTTTATATTTAGCATTCATACGCTCAATGTTCTCCTTAGTTAACTCATGCATCTTTAATATCAATTCAGCACGTTCTTTAGCATCAAAATTGACCTTCTAGGAAGATGGAAGAGGCAACAAATCAATAGGTGCACGAGGTAAGAAACCATACACTACTTCAAAAGGGCACATCTTAGTAGTAGAATGCAGCGAACGATTATAAGCAAATTCAATATGAGGCAAGCATTCTTCCCACATTTTCAGGTTATTCTTCAAAACAGCCCTAAGCATAGTAGACAATGATCTATTCACTACTTCAGTTTCTCCATCAGTTTGGGGGTGACATGTAGTAATAAAAAGTAGTTTAGTCCCCAACTTAGCCCATAAACATCTCCAAAAGTGGCTAAGAAATTTAACATCACAATCTGAAACGATTGTATTTGGCACACCATGCAAGCGAATAATTTCACGAAAGAACAAATCAACAACATTAGCAGCATCATCCCTTTTTAATGACAGGGTATAAAGTGTGCCATTTTCGAAAATCTATCCACGACAACAAATATGCTATCCCTCCCCTTCTTTGTTCGAGGTAAACCTAAAACAAAGTCCATAGATATATCCTCCCAAGGAACACTAGGTACAGGCAAAGGCATATATAAACCATGAGGATTGAGTCATGACTTAGCTTTTTGACATGTAGTGCAGCGAGTAACAAAACGCTCAACATCCCGTCTCATCTTTGGCCAAAAGAAATGTGTAGCAAGTACGTCCTTCGTCTTCTTCATGCCAAAGTGTCCCATTAATCCCCCTCCATGCGCCTCCTGTAACAACAAAAGACGAACGGAGCTAGCTGGAATGCATAGCTTGTTTGCACGGAACACAAATCCATCATTAATGATGAACTTGTTCCATGTTCTCCCTCCTTTACAATTCTGCAACACATCTTTAAGTTCAGCATCATGCATATATTGATCTTTGATGGTCTCCAAACCAAATATTTTAAAGTCAAGTTGTGAAAGCATAGTATAACGACGAGACAATGCATCAGCAATAACATTTTGTTTCCCCTTCTTTTGTTTAATGACATAAGGGAAATTCTCAATTCAGATTTGCTTGACTTTTAATATGTTTCAAAGATTCATGATCAGAATGTATAACAAATTCTTTGGGCCATAAATAATGTTGCCATGTTTCCAAAGTCCGAACAAGAGCATATAATTCCTTATCATAAGTAGAATAATTCAGACTAGGCCCACTCAATTTTCAGAAAAGTATGCAACAGGTTTACCATCTTGTAATAACACACCTCCTAATCCAATTCCACTAGCATCACATTCAAGCTCAAAAGTCTTATTAAAATCAGGAAGTTGGAGTAATGGAGCATGTGTTAACTTATCTTTCAATACCGTGAAGGCTTCTTCATGTGCGGTTCCCCAAACAAAAGGCACATCCTTCTTTGTAAGCTCATTTAGAGGTGCAGCAATGGTGCTGAAATCCCTTACAAAATGCCTATAGAAACCAGCGAGTCCAAGAAAACTCCTCACTTGTGTGACCGTTTTGGGCTGCGGCCAACTCTCAATAGCTTCAATCTTGGCTTTATCAACTTCAATTCCCTATGGAGTAACAACATAGCCAAGAAAAGATACTCGGTCGGTGCAAAAGGTGCACTTCCCAAGGTTACCAAACAAACGTGCATCACGTAGAGCGATAAAAACAGCACGCAAATGATCCAAGTGTTCCTCCAAAGATCTACTATAAATCAGTATATCATCAAAATAGACTACCACAAATCATCCAATGAAAGCACGTAAAACCTCGTTCATTAATCTCATGAAAGTGCTAGGTGCATTAGTTAACCCAAAAGGCATGACTAACCACTCATATAATCCTAACTTAGTTTTAAATGCCGTTTTCCATTCATCTCCCAATTTCATACGAACTTGATGGTATCCACTACGCAAATCAACTTTGGAGAAAAATGTAGAGCCACTTAATTCATCAAGCATATCATCTAGCCTAGGAATAGGATGACGATAACGAATAGTAATATTGTTAATGCCTCTATAATCAACACACATACGTGATGTACCATCCTTTTTAGGCACTAGAATAATAGGAACAACACAAGGACTAAGGGATTCGCGTATATAACCTTTGTCGAGCAGCTCCTGTACTTGACGCATAATCTCCTTCGTCTCCTCTGGATTGGTACGGTATGGTGCACGGTTGGGCAGCGATGCACCGGGAATTAAGTCAATCTGATGCTCAATCCCTCGAATAGGTGGTAATCCCAGTGGCACGTCTTGTGGAAAGACGTCAGCGAACTCCTGCAAAATGTTAGTGCCAGCAGGAGGCAATGAGGGAGGCATGTCCTCGAATGAAAATAATACCTCTTTGCATACAAAAGCATAGCAAATAGATGTAGTGACATCCAAATCAGTAATATCAGATTTAGTGGCAAGTAAACAACCACTCTTTAGTTTTATTTCAGATATAACACTAGATGATTGTTTATTAGGCTTATTATGTTGCTCAAATTCCTTTGCCACAATCTGATTTTCACTCTCAATTTGCTTCTGTTTTTCTTTACTAGCTCTAGCAATGTCATCTTTCATAATATGTTCGGGAGACATAGGAAGCAAAGTTATATTTTTATCCTTATGAATAAGAGTATACTGATTTGTCCTACCATGGTGTACATAATTTTTATCAAATTGCCATGGTCTACCAAGTAAAACGGAGGATGCTTGCTTGGGTACCACATCACAATCAACATAATCAGAATATGTAGCAATGCTAAAGTGCACACGAACAGTATGTGTTACCTTAACCTTGCCATTGTTGTTGAACCATTGGATGTAATAAGGATGAGGATGTGGTCTGGTGGTTAGAGACAGCTTCTCCACCATCTCCATGCTAGCCAAGTTGTTGCAACTCCCTCCATCGATGATGACGCGAACAGAACGCTCGTTCACAACTCCTTTTGTATGGAACAAGTTGTGCCTCTGATTTTGCTCAGCCTGTGTAACCTGCACACTCAGAACACATTGAGCAACTAAACTTTCATACCTGTCAGCATAGTCAGCAGCCATGTAGTGTGTCTCTTGTTCAGTATCCTCGGCACCCTGTTCTTCACTTGCAATAAGAGCCAAAGTCTCCTCATCATAATCACTAGAGGAGTCGTATCCACCATCCTCTCTCACAATCATCACACGCTTGGATGGGCATTCCGTCGCATAGTGACCTCCACCCTTGCAACGATGACATATAACCTCATGTGTTTGCCCTGTGGATGCAATAGATGAAGAAGAGCTCTGTGCAGGCCCGGAAGGTGTGCTCTTCGCGGAGGGTGGGGCAGAGGCCTGTTTCCTAGTATCTCGGTTGGAGTTGGAGGCTGAAGTAGGCGGTGCTGCAGCAGGACGTGTGGAAGTAGAGGAGGTACGTGGCGTCCATGATGAAGTGCGACCTGCAGAAAAATTAGTTCTTGCCAATGCCTGTCGATCCTGCACTTCACGTTCAGCTTTGCAAGCAAGATGAAATAAACGAGTGATAGTGTTATACTCCTTATACTCTAGAATAGTCTGAATCTCTCTATTTAATCCACCCATAAAACGTGCAAGCATAGCTTCATTCTCCTCAACAATACCACATCTAATCATGCTAGTTTGTAATTCCCGATAATATTCCTCTACAGAATTTTTTCCTTGTCTTAAACGCTGCAAATTTTGAAGCAATTCACGTTGATAATATGGTGGAACCCAACGATTACGCATAGCCGTTTTCAAAGTAGCCCAAGTAGTTGGGATATTAGCATGATGTATTCTACAATGTTCAGACCACCAAACACAAGCAAAACTAGTGAATGAACAAACAACAGCAGTAACACGTCTATCCTCAGGAAATTGTAAGCATGTAAAACGTTGTTCTGTTTCTAACTCCCAAGTAAGATATATATCAGGAACATATATACCATCAAATGTAGGAATATTCAATTTAAGTTTAGGGAGATGGTCATGATTTTGTACCTGAGGGGGTGCTGCAGCCCTACCATTGCGATTGTAGGCATGTGGACGACCTGGTGCGTGTGGTGGTGGTTGCCCTTGGGGCTGATCTGGAGCAACCTCTTCCACATCATCGTAATCACCATCGTAGTCAGCGTTCTGATCAATAGTAGTAGCAGCAGCAGCCACAGAAGCCACAGCAGTAGGAACGGCACCAGAATGTTGGCCTTCCTCGAGGGGCACACGTTGTGCGCGCCCCGCAAAATTCGGCCAATGTTGTTGTTGTTGCTGAGTTATGACCGGTGCAGCTGGTGGTAGACGTGCAAGCACCTCATTGAACTTAGCGTCCAACTTCGTCTCGAACGTCTTCTCCAATCCATATAGCTTCTCCATGGCCTCTCCAAGGCTGGTCACAAAGTCTTGTACCTGGTCAGCCATCATTTGCTGGAATTTGTCATGGAGCTCCTTGTTGGTCATAACCTCCCATTCGACCTCGTTAGCTTGTGATCCTGGCATGGTCAGCAGTAATAGGAACACACAAGAATATGAACCTACCGACTACTAGGAAGTGATGGTGGTGGTGGTGTGTCACAAATCCGTCAAGCCAATCTCAATTTCTTACCAGTTCTTACCCAGCAGCAGGTGGTGATCGGCAACCGTTGTAGTCAAAACTCTCACAGCTTGGATAGAGCGATTGCCAGGTGGTGTCAAACACACAACGTAGATGTATGTGGAGCTGGGAAGGCTTATAATATGGTAGCAAAAAGGGTCAGCAATAATTAGTTTAGAGATGCAAAGTTGAAAAGACGCTCAACGACGGTACCGTGCTGGTCCAAGGCTAGACCGTGCTAGAGACGCGAGCCTAAACACCAACAAAATCACGACGTTACACGTAATCAAGGGAAGAGCACCCTGTGAAAAAAATCATTTTTTTGGCGCCTCTATTTTTTTGCGCTCTTTTTTTTGCTCAGCAAATCACTATAATGGCGAGTGTCTCAAAACTCTTCCCAAGTCGTATAAACAGGATAGGCACAAAAAAAATTTGACTAATTTTTTTAGGAGCGATTCGGGGCTGCGACGACCAAAAAATACGACAAAAATCACTATGATGGCAAGTGTCTCAAAACGCCCCAGACAACCTAAAATTAGGATATGGAAAAATATTTTCACCCGCCAAAATTTTGGCCTAGAAAGTGCTCTGAAAAGCGTGCCAGACTTTTTTTTCTTTCCGAAACCTACTCAGGCAAGGAAACGCGAAAATAAAATCAAAGGGATCTCGAAATCAATCCGAATATGGGATGGACTTGGATTGGTGGTGGATATATGGTGGTATATATGGATAAGGATTGATGGCAGATATATGGTGGTGATATATATGGCAGCGTCGATCATGGTAGCGTGGTGGTGGTATATGGCAGCGGCGATGAAGATGGCGTGGTGGTGGTATATGGCAGCGACGATGAAGATGGTGTGGTGGCGGCGTGACAACTTGTGAGTAGAACTCGAAACTCTAAAAGACTAGACTCTAAGACCAGCAACTTGACACGACGATGCAACCGCAAATTCAACAAAGCAAATACCGAACAGAAAATTGCACAGGCTCAGATTGGTTCGGATATGATGATCTAACCCTAAAATTTTTTTGTGGCTTTTTCGTGGAGGGTAGGTATGTAGAATAGATGCGATCTAAAAGACGAATAACAGGTAAAATCTCACCGAGCAACCTGGAAATCTGATACCACTTGATAGAGGCGAAGGTGTCCCATCTTTCGATGAGATGGTGGCTATCGTTTTGGTGGAAGTCGACTTTCACGATCCGACTACGAACGTGCGAAGACGTCGCGCCTTAGCAATTGCTAAACCAACTCCGAGAGGTTATTGACCACGCCGGAGCCCAATCAACCTGACCACGAAGGTCTATTTCCTTCACGCAAAAGAAGAACAAGCAAGAAACTAAGATTGCAATCTGGATATTGCGAATAAAAGATGAAAGCTTTATTGATGAAGTGGGGTTCTGTGACGTCTTGGTCTGGTCGTGGAACACAAACGAAGGACGCGAAGTTACAGCTATGGCGAATTTGTAATGAAAACAAAACCCAAGTCTAAAATGATGCCCTAAGGGCTGTATATATGGGGGGATAGAAGGGGATTTCGTGGCCCCTTGGAGGAGGGGTCCGAAACCAGCCCTAACTCCATTTCCCAACACATACGGACTCTAAAAACAGCCTAATAAGTGGTATTTCGAAATTACATGGGCCTGGCCCAAAAATAAGGTGACGCAACACCTATATTAGCCTATCGACGAAATTTATGAGGTGGCATCTTGTATATTTCGTCCAAGCCTCCAAGCACTCCTTATGGTGGCTTCAAAGTGTGAAAATCACCACTGGAAACTCCGTTGTTCCTTCCCGCGCACGCACCTTCTCCCCCAAGCTTGATCCCGCTCCAATGGCCATCCTTCTTGTCCATGCTAGGTCCTTCATTCATAAGTAAAACAAAAGTATCTAATTTAGGCAGCATCATATGTTCATGAACATTAGAAGGATTTCTAAGAAACGAAAGTACCTGATAATTTAGTTGGCGTGCGCGGGCTCTAGTAACTGGTCCAATATGTGTAGCTGGTGGGGATGTGGGTGTAACATTAGTAGGGATGTCCTCATCAGTAGGTCTGTGGTGAACTACTCACTCATCATCATGAGGGCAGCAAGGTTGATGAAGAAGCCCTCCGTGATCGACCCCCCCTCCAGCAGGGCACCAGAACGGAGCTCCAGATGGGATCGCGGCGGAACAGAGACTTGCGGTGACGGAAAAGTATATCGGAATTCCCTATAGGGTTTTGGAATATATGTGAATTTATAGGCCAGGGACAAGCCATCAGGGCGCGCCGACCCCCGGGGCGCGCCCTTTTGGCTTGTGCCTCCCTCGTGCGGCCTCTTGTCTCCTCCCAAAGCTTCCAGGTCTTCTTTTGGTCCAGAAAAAAAGCATAATTTTTTTTTGGGGCAATTGGACTTCGTTTGGTACTTTAACATGAAAAACCAAAAACATGCAGAAAACAACAACTGACAATGGGCACTGGGTCAATAGGTTAGTGCTCAAAAATAATATAAATTGGTAAATAAATACTCAAAAAGTATCCTAGAATGATAATATAATACCATGGAATAATAAAAAATTATAGATAAGTTGGAGACGTATCAGCATCCCCAAGCTTAATTCCTGCTCGTGCTCGAGTAGGTAAATCATAAATACAGAATTTTTGATGTGATATGCTACCCAATATGTAATCTTTTGCATGTATTCTCATTGAGGAACGATGAATTAACAAACATCAACATAGTAATATTTATAGGCGCAAGCAACATAATCATCAATCTTTTGAAATATACGATCCTCAAAGAATGTTTACCCCCATTCATTTTATCATATTAGTAAGGCATGGCTCCGTCTTCACCACACTAATACAAATGTCAAGCACCAGAATGTCCAAGTCAGGCAATTGGATCATACTTTTTTAATGTGCATCAACTTTTTATTCTTCACGCAATACATGTGCATGAACCATGGACATAGCATAAAGGTGGAATAGAATATGGTGGTAGATATCAAAGGGGTAAAAAGTGGAGAAGAAAGTCTCGCATCAACTAGGCGTATCAACGGGCTATGGAGATGCCCATCGAGAGATATCAATGCAAGGAGTAGGGATTGCCATATATGATGCACTAGAGCTATAAGTGTATGAAAGCTCAACTGAAGCTAAGTGGGGTGTGCATCCAACTTGCTTGCTCATGAAGACCTCGGGCATTTGAGGAAGCCCGTCATCGGAATATACAAGCCAAGTTTTTAATAATGAAAATAATTCCCACTAGCATATGAAAATGACATAACATGAGACTCTCTATATGAAACAAGGTGCCACTTTGAGGCACAAGTGTGGTAAAGGATAGTAGCAAAGTCCCTTCTCTCCTTTTCCCTCATTTTTTCATCATTTTTTATTATGGTGGGCTCACTTGGCATGTCTCATTTTGATTTCCTCACTGGGACAATGCTCTAGTGATGATCATCACACTTTTATTTACTTACAATTCAATACGAAAACTCGATATGAAGAACTATGAAACGATATGACTCTATATGAATGGCCTCTGGTAGTGTACCAGGATGTGCAATTATCTTGAGTGACATGTATCAAAAAATGATGAATGGTGGCTTTGCCACAAATACTATGTCAGCTCTATATGATCATGCAAAGCTATATGATGATGAATGAACTAGTCATATGATGTAACGGTGGAATTTGCATGGCAATATATCTCAGAATGTCTAAGGAAATTCCATATAGGTAGGTTTATGTGTGAAAGATCGTGTCATGACACGGGGTTTGGATGCACCGGCGAAGTTCGCACCGATCCTCGAGGTGAGAATGGAAAATGCACGGTACCGAAGAGGCTAGCAAAATATGAGGTGGTGAGATTGCATATATCCACGGTTCACACTAGTAAAAAAGAACTCATATACTTATTGGAAAGTTTTATTAGTTTTATTAGTTTTATTAGTTAACCATCGCGCCCCTCCGACCCGAAACAACACTAGGATTTCAACGAGGAATAGAAATGATCACACATCCCCACCATGCCTTTTCTAATATTTGGACAAATGGGAAATTAACACCACTTAATACCGATACTTCTACGAATCAACAACCATGCACTCACACCCTTTAACATTACCACATCAATATCATTAACCCAAGATTTCTCTTTAATGTGCTACATGATGGTTTTGATTATCACTCATTGAATACCTATTATTTTTGGACTAGTCTTGTGACCCATGCAAATTACCATTACTATTTATTTACTCTCAAACATATATAGGTGAAGAACGAGAGTGCAATTATTTCTACAAAATCTATATGCCATCGTGCTCAAAAAGATATAAGTGAAGTACATAGAGTGAAGCACATAGAGTATTCTAATATATTATGTAACTGCTAATCTCAAAAGATATAAGTGAAGCACATAGAGTATTCTAATAAATTATGATGAAGGTGTGTCTCTCTCAAATAGGTGTGTCCAGCAAACGATGATTGTGGCAAACTAAAAAAAAGCAAACAAAAACAAATGACGCTCCAAGCAAAACTCATATCATGTGACGAATAAAAATATAGCTCCAAGTGACATACCGATGGATTGAGACGAAAGAGGGATGCCTTCCAAGGCTTCCCCAAGCTTAGAAGCTTGAGTATTCCTAGAATATTATCTTGGGGTGCCTTGGGCATCCCCAAACTTGAAAACTTCAATCACACTAAACTCAACAAAACTTCGTGAGATCCGTTAGTATAAGCAACATATCAAATACTTTAGGTACCATTATAAATTGATTCATCTTTCATTATTGCATAATAGGTACTATACTCTAACTTCTCCATGGCTTATACCCCCCGATACAATCCATAGCATCATCAAAACAAGCAAACTATGCAAGCAAAAACAGAATCTGTCTAAAACAGAATAGTCTGTAAAGATATGTAGAGAACCTATACTTATGTAAATCTAAAAATTCTGAAAAATTACAAAAACCTAAAGAATTTTTATCGAAATAGTGTGTAAAAAAATCAGATCAAAAAGACGTTCCAGTAAAATCAAAGAAATTCTGCAGTTGACGTTAAAGTTTCTGTTTTTGCACCATATCAATTCGACTCATCTTGTGAGTCACCCCGAAGGCTTTACTCGGCATAAACACTAATTAAAACATAAAAACACAATCATTACAGAGGCAATAATCATGTTATCACACACAAACAGAAAGTAAAAAGCAAAAAGTAAGATAACTATTGGGTTGCCTCCCAACTAGCGCTATTGTTTTATGCCCCTAGCTAGCCATAATGCATAGTTTCAAGTGTTGTCATCTTTGACACTCCACCCATAAGTAGCTATCATGATTGATTTATAAGGTGGTTTATTTCTCTTCCTAGGGAAGTGTTCTATTCCTTTCTTTCTTGGAAATTGGAACCTTATGTTTCCCTCTTTCATATCAATAATTGCACCCATAGTTCGTTTGAAAGGTCTTCCAAGTATTATTGGACAAGTAGGATTGCAATCAATATCAAGAACAATGAAATCTACAGGCACATAATTCTTATTTGCATAATGAGAACATCATTTATTCTACCTAAAGATTTTTTAATGGTAGAATCCGCAAGAGGCAAGTTTAGGGAACAATCTTAAATATCGGTGAGACCAAGCACATCACAAAGAGATTTAGGTATAGTTGAAACACTAGCACCATGGTCACACAAGCATTGCATTCATATTTATTTATATTTATTTTAATAGTAGGTTCCCACTCATCATGCAATTTTCTAGGAATAGAAACTTATAGTTCAAGTTTCTCATCATAAGCTTTTATCATCGCTTCCACTATGTGATTAGTGAAAGCCTTGTTTTGTTCATAATCATTGCATGAGCTAATAATGGTTTGAAACAATGAAATACATTCTACTAAAGTGAAACTTTCATGATTAAAGTCCTTGTAATCCATGATAGTGGGCACGTCACTAGTTAAAGTTTTAACCTCTCCAAACCCACTTTTTCCGTTTTATCATCAGAATCATCACTCACCGAGCAAACGGGACTCCCTCTAGCTAGAGTTGGCTCAACTCCAGTCCCTCTATCATTAATATTTAGAGAAGTAAATAAAGATTCAATAGGAGAAGTACCAATCATCTTAAGATCTTCATCATGATTCCGGTAAAAACCGGGTGGAAGAGCCTTTTCTAAGAATTCCCGCTTAGATTTTAAGTTAGCGGTCCTCTCCTTACTTTGATTAATAGATATTTGGATAGATTTAATAGTCTCATTAAAATCATGATTGTGTGGCAAAGTTTTACTTTCAAGAGTTTCAACATCGAGAGCAATTCTATCCATGTTTTTAGCCAAAGCGTCAATCGTATGCAACTTGTCTTCTACCATAGTATTAAAAACCTTTTGAGAACTAATAAATTCCATAATTATGTTCTCAAGATCAGAGGGTATCCTATTAGCATTTGTAGAAGAATTTCCATAAGAGTTGCCATAATTATTAGAGGGGTTACCGGGATACGGTCTAGCATTGAAATTACCTCTATATGCATTGTTGTTGAAATTGTTTCGCGAGATAAAGTTCACATCAATAGCATCATTATTTTCTTAAATAAAAGTAGACAAGGGCATATCATTTGGATCAACATGAGTATTTTTACTAGCAACCATATTCATAAGAGCATCTACTTTTTCACTCAAAGTAGCGATTTCCTCAACAGAATTTACCTTCTTACCGGTTGGAGCTCTTTTGGTATGCCATTGAGAGTAGTTTGTCATGATGTTGTCCATAAGTTTTGTGGCCTCTCCTAAGGTCAATCCATAAAGGTACCAGCTGCAGCAGAATCTAGAAGATTTCTAGGCACAAAGTTTAGTCCAGCATAGAAATTTTGGATAATCATCCACAAGTTTAAACCATGAGTAGGGCAATTTCTAATCATGGATTTCAACCTATCCCAAGCTTGTGCAACATGTTCTTGATCATGTTGTTTAAAATTCGTAATTTGATTTCTAAGGGAGATGATCTTAGTAGGAGGATAATACTTGGAAATAAAAGGAGCTTACACTTATCCCATGTTCCAATACTATTACGTGGTAAAGATGAAAACCAAGCCTTAGCTTTATCTCTTAGTGAGAAAGGAAATAATTTTAATGTCACAACATCATTATCCATATCATTTTTATTTTGCCTATCACATAGTTCAACAAAAGTATTAAGATGAGCAGCGGGATCCTCATTAGGACTTCCCGAAAATTATTCTTTCATGACAAGATTCAGCAATGCATCATTAATATCAAAAGCCTCCACACCAGTGGCAGGTGGTATAGGAGTATCAATAAACTCATTGTTATTAGTATTTGAGAAGTCACACAACTTAGTAGTATCTTGAGACATGGTGACCGAGCAAGCAAAGTAACAACCAAGACAAGTAAACTAGCAAGCAAAGAAGTAAACTAGTGACTAGCGAAGATAAATATTTTTGTATTTTATGAAGCAAACTAAATATAACATCAAATAAAAAGAAGAACAAGTGAATGATAATTTGTGTGAAGTTACTTGATAGTTGGTTGATGATATTCCCCAGCAACGGCACCAGAAATCCTTCCTGATACTTGTGATATGCGTTTGGTTTTCCGTGAAGAGGAACGGGTAATTGTAGCACAATACGGATATGTATTTCCCTCAGTTAAGAACCAAGGTTTATCGAACCAATAGGAATACCAATCAACAACCGTCTTCAGCGACCGCACACAAAAGAGCAAAACCTTGCACCCAACGCGGGCAAGTGGGTTGTCAATCCTATTGGACTCGTTATTTGCAAGCAAATGAAGCATGTAGATGACAGTAGATAATTGTAAATTGCAAAATAAAATAAAATAAAAAAATGGCAGAGAGGTATTGATAACTTTTGTAAATATATAGTGAATAGACCCGGGGCCATAGTTTTCCCTAGTGGCATCTCTCATGTAGACAACATACGGTGGGCAAACAAATTATTGTTGGGCAATTCATAGAAAAATGCATAGTTATGTGATATTCATGGCAATGATCATGCATATACAGGCATCATGTCCATAAGCAAATAGGACGACTCCCGCCTGCACCCATTACTATTACTCCACCCACTGACCGTATCCAACATGCATCTAGAGTATTAAGTAAAACAAAGTAATGCTTGGAGAACAATGACATGATGTAGACAAAGAGAATTCAATTAATATGAACTAACCCCAGCGTTTTATCCTGAGTGGCAACAATACAAAGAAGTGTCTTGTACCTTTCTGTCACTGGGATATAGAGCACCGCCAGATTGAACCCACTACAACAGACCCCTCTCACGGAAGAAATATCAATCTAGTTGGCCAAACTATTTCAACAGATCAGAGAGATTTACGACGCTATAATGATCATGCACTTAAGAATCATAATATATATCAGAGGTGACTCAAATACTTTTCATGAATAATCTAAACATAAACCCACAATTCATCGGATCCCAACAAATGCACCGTACAAAAGAATTACATCGGATAGATCAAAGCGAAGATGCAATGATCATTGTATTGAAGATCAAAAGAGAGAGAGAGAGCCATCTATGTACTAACTACGGACCCGTAGGTCTATGGTGAACTACTCACACATCATCATGAGGGCAACAAGGTTGATGAAGAAGCCCTCAATGATCGACCCCCCCTCCAGCAGGGCACCGGAATGGAGCTCCAGATGGGATCGCAGCGGAACAGAGGCTTGCGGCAGTGGAAAAAGAATTTCGAATGCCCTCTACGGTTTATGGAATATATGTGAATTTATAGGCCAGAGAACGGGGGTAGGAGGGCCACCTGGTAAGGACAAGCCATCAGGGCATGCCGACCCCCTGGTACCTCCCTCGTGTGGCCTCCGATCTCCTCCCGAAGCTTCCAGGTCTTCTTTTGGTCCAGAAAAAATCATAAAAAAGTTTCAGGGTAATTGGACTTCATTTGGTACGGTAAACCTGAAAAACCAAAAACATGCAGAAAACAACAACTGGCATTGGGCACTGGGTCAATAGGTTAGTGCTCAAAAATAATATAAATAGGTAAATAAATACTCAAAAAGTTTCCTAGAATGATAATATAATAGAATGGAACAATTAAAAATTATAGATACATTAGAGACGTATCACTCATCCTCGTCCAGCAGGAACATCGAAGCACGTTTCCTTGATAAACAAAGCGATGGCCATCTACATCAGACGCTGAAACTTGGGGTCATCGTTGTCAACGTCGGCCATGGAAGGTGGCAGTTGACAGTTGGTGGTTGTGTACAAACCCTCTCTTGCGTGGTTGTGTTTTCACCCTCTCTCTCGTTTTTGGCACTATTTCAGCTACAGGCAATTTTTTTGACACTGTTTTTGATCCAGTTTTCCAACCATTTGTCGGAACGAGGCGTATGATACGGCGTTGGAGATCTATGGATTAGTCATAACTTCGCCATGTTGAACACTTTTTGAGATTCATCGCGGTTTAAGAGGAGTTTGAAAACGGTGGGCGCCCGATGAGTGCCAGGGAGTGTATTGCTGCGATTTTTTTCTAAACCGTCATCTGAATGAAGAAAACGATACGGCGTTCAAAAGACATTGTCGAGGCATAACTTTTTCATATAGAGCACTCTCTCTAATTCCTTATGGTTTAAGAGAAATTTCAAATTTACCCAAAAACAAAAATTATGTGTTTCAAATCTATGGTATTTTCGGTACAGTTTTCGCTGCAGTTTTTCAACCGTTTGTCGGAATGAGGCGTGTGACACTGCGTGGGAAAGCTATGGAATAATCACAACTTTCATATGTTGGGTATTTGTTGAGATTCCTCACGGTTTTAAATGAATTTTGAAAATAGTGTGGTGGCTGATGAGTGGCAGCGAGCGTATTTTCGTGAATTTTTCTAAATTGCTCATTGAAAATATGCAAATGATACCCCATTGGAAATATATTGACGAGACGCAACTTTTTCATGTAGAACACTTTCTCTAATTCCTTACGGTTTAAGAGCAGTTTTGAAATTATCGAAATGTGGACATTCTGTTTTTCGCGACACCAAAATCGACGCGTGAACCGCATCAGACAGAAAAATGCACTGCTTGAGACTGAAACAACACTACAACGAACGGGCAATCAAACTACATGGGTTATTTTGTCAGACCTAAATTTTCGCAAACGGGGAAGTGTAGTGCGCTTCACATCGGGCGTCAGTGAACTGCAACAGTACCCAGAAGTGAACCACTTTACTTTTTTTTGTCGTTTCCAATATTCTTTTTTGCACTTCACATTTGGAGTTAGTGAACCGTGACACTATCGAAAGTGAACCGCATGAGTTTTTGTTGTCTTGTTTTCGAGCTTTTGATAAACAAGAATGGACCGCAGAGACAAAGGCAAGTGAACCACTACATGCATAGAAGTGAACTACTTGATTTTTCTTGCCGCCCTACAGTGAACTACAGAGAAAAATACAGTGAGCTTAAAAAAGACCTAATGAACTACAACAGCTGACTGCACATCCAAAACCCAAAATCTGACAAGAGTAGTGAACCACATGAGGGGAAGGGAACCTCAAAGCGAATTGAACTGAACCACACTTTTTGACATCATTTTCCTCGGGTATGAAGTGTTCATAGTGCACTGCAGGAGATGAGAGTAGACAACCGCACGGTCGAGAGTAGTGAACTTCATACTTTTTCCCCACATTTTTTGTTTTACAAAGTGAACCAGTTTAACTAGCTACTAAATGAACTACACTGATTGGTCAGCCCTGAGTGAGTGTACAACCGAGTGTACTTCAATAGGACCTTTTACCATGTAAAATGAATAGCCCATGGATGTGAAAACATAAATGAACTGCACGTTCAGAGCAATTTGAACCGCACCAAAATTCCCCAAATCAAAACAACAAAAGGAGGGAAAAAAATAGAAGCACACTGATACTCGTGATCTGCGTTGGGTTTTCCGTGAAGACGAACGGGTAATTGCAGCACAATACGGAAGTATTTCCCTCAGTTAAGAACCATGGTTAATCGAACAAATAGGAATATCAATCAACAACCATCTTCAGCGGCAGCACACAAAAGAACAAACACTTGCACCCAACGCGGGCAAGAGGGTTGTCAATCCCCTTGGACTCGTTATTTGCAAGCAAGTGAAGTGTGTAGATAATAGTAGATAATTGTAAATTGCAATATAAAATAAAAAGTAAATAATGGCAACAAGGTAAAGATAGGTTTTGTAAATATATAAGTGAATTGACCCGTGGGCCACAGTTTTCCCTAGCGGCATCTCTCATGAAGGCCACATACGGCGGGTAAACAAATTACTGTTGGGCAATTGATAGAAAAGCGCATAGTTATGTGAAATTCACGACAATGATCATGTATATGGGCATCACGCCCATAAGCAAATAGGCTGGCTCCTGCCTCCACCTGTTACTATTACTACACCCATCAACCGTTATCCAGCATGCATCTAGAGTATTAAGTAAAATAGAGTAATGCTTGGAGAACGATGACATGATGTAGACAAAGAGAATTCAGTTAATAAGAACTAACCCCATCGTTTCATCCTTAGTGGCAACAATACAAAGACGTGTCTTGTCCCTTTCTGTCACTGGGATATAGAGCACCGCCAGATTGAACCCACTACAACACATCCCTCTCACCGAGGAAGTATCAATCTAGTTGGCCAAACTATTTCAATAAATCGAAGAGGATTACGAAGCTATATCCATCATGCAAATAAAATACCAGCAAGTATTCAATATCTTTTCATAGATAATTTGAACATAAATCCACAATTCATCGGATAACAACAAACGCACCGTACAAAAGAATTACATCGGATAGATCAAAGCGAAGATGCGATGATCATTGTATTGAAGATCAAAACAGAGAGAGAGCCATCAAGGTAATAACTACGGACCCGTAGGTCTGTGGTGAACTACTCACACATCATCATGAGGGAAGCAAGGTTGATGAAGAAGCCCTCCGTGATCGACCCCCCTCCAACAGGGTGCCAGAACGGAGCTCCAGATGGGATCACAGCAGAACAGAGTCCTGCGGCGGCGGAAAAAGTGTTTCGGGATGCCCTCTAGGGTTTTTGGAATATATTTGAATTTATAGGCCAGAGAACGGGGTCAGGAGGTCCACCAGGGAGGGAAAAGCCATAAGGGCACGCCGATCCCCCTAGGCACGCCATGTTGGCTTCTGCCTCCCTCGTGCGGCCTCTGGTCTTCTCCCGAAGCTTCTAGGTCTTCTTTTAGTACAGAAAAAAATAAAAAGTTTTGGGGCAATTGGACTTCGTTTCGTACTATAAACCTGAAAATACAAAAACACGCAGAAAACAACAACTCGCACTGGGCACTGGGTCAATGGGCTAATGCTCAAAAACAATATAAATTGGTAAATAAGTACTCAAAAAGTGTCCTAGAATGATAATATGTCAGAATGGAACAATCAAAAATTATAGATACGTTGGAGACGTATCAGCATCCCAAAGCTTAATTCTTGCTCGTCCTCGAGTAGGTAAATGATAAAAACAGAATTTTTGATGTGACATGCTACCCGATATGTAATCTTTTGCATGTATGCTTATTGAGAACAATGAATTAACAAACATTAACATAGCAATATTTATAGGCACAAGCAACATAATCATCAATCTTTCAAAGTGTATGATCCTTAAAGAATGTTTACCCCCATTCATTTTATCATATTACTAAGGCATGGCTCCGTCTTCACCAAATTAATACAAATTTCAAGCACCATAGTGTCCAAGTCAGGCAATTGGATAATACTTTTTCAATGTGCATCAACTTTTTATTCTTTACGCAATACATGAGCGTGAACCATGGACATAGCATAAAGGTGGAATAGAGTATGGTGGTAGATATAAAAGGGGTAAAAGTGGAGAAGAAAGTCTCGCATCAACTAGGCTATGGAGATGCCCATCGATAGATATCAATGGGAGGAGTTGGGATTGCCATGCAAATGTTTTACTAGAGCTATAAGTGTATGAAAGCTCAACTGAAGCTAAGTGGGGTGTGCATCCAAATTGCTTGCTCATGAAGACCTCGGGCATTTGAGGAAGCCTGCCATCGGAATATACAAGCCAAGTTTATAATAATGAAAATAATTCCCACTAGCATATGAAATTAACCTAACATGAGACTCTCTATATCAAGAACAAGGTGCCACTTTGAGGCACAAGTGTGGTAAAGGATAGTTATAAAGTCCCTTCTCTCTTCTTCTCTCATTTTTTAATGGTGGGCTCACTTAGGCTCTCCCATTTTTTATTTCCTCACTAGGACAGTGCTCTAATGTTGATCATCACACTTTTATTTACTTACAACTCAATATGAAAACTCGATATGAAGAACTATGAAACAATATGATTCAATATGGATGCCTCTGGCAGTGTACCAGGATGTGCGATGATCTAGCGTGACATGTATCAAAAATATGATGAATGGTGGCTTTTCCACAAATACTATGCCAGCTCTATATGATCACGCAAAGCAAGATGATGATGAATGAACTAGTCATATGATGTGACGGTGGAATTTGCATGGCAATATATCTCGGAATGGCTATGGAAATGCCATAATACATAGGTATGGTGGCTGTTTTGAGGAAGATATAAGAAGGCTTATGTGTGATAGAGCGTATCATGTCACGAGGTTTGGATGCACCGGCGAAGTTCGCACCGATCCTCGAGGTGAGAATGGGCAATGCATGGTACAGAAGAGGCTAGCAAAATATGAGGTTGTGAGATTGCATATGTCCACGGGTTCACATTAGTCATCAAGAACTCATATACTTATTGCAAAGTTTTATTAGTTTTGTCACAAATCAAAGCACTACTCACATGCCCCGAGGGAGGTGGTTGAGAGGAGTTAACCATCGCGTGCCTCCGACCTGAAACAACACTAGGATTTTAACGGGGAATAGAAATGCTCACACATACCCACCATGCCTTTCTAATATTTAGAAAAATGGGAAATTAACACCTCTTAATACCGATACTTCTACTAACCGACAATCATGAAGTCATACCCTTTCACATTACCACATCAATATCATTAACCCAAGATTTCTCTTAAATGTGCTACATCATGGTTTTGATTATCACTCATTGAATACCTATTATTTTTGGACCAGTCGTATGACTCATGAAAATTACTGTCACTATTTATTAACTCTCAAACAAATATAAGTGAAGGACGAGAGTGCAATTATTTCAACAAAATCTATACGCCACCGTGCTCAAAAAGATATAAGTGAAGTACAAGAGCACCTGCTAAGCTCAAAAGATATAAGTGAAGCACATGGAGTATTATAACAAATTATGATGAAGGTGTGTCTCTCTCAAATAGGTGTGTCGAGCAAAATGATGATTGTGGCATACTAAAAACAAAACCAAAAACAAGCAAAAGTAAACGACGCTTCAAGCAAAACTCATATCATGTGACGAAAAAAATATAGCTCCAAGTGAAATACCAATGGATTGAGATGAAAGAGGCGATGCCTTCCGGGCCATCCCCAAGCTAGGCTCTTGCTACTCCTTATTCCTTCGTCCATCATGATAACACCCAAAACTTGAAAACTTCAATCACACAAAACTCAACAAAACTTTGTGAGTTCCGTTAGTATAAGCAACATATCAAATACTTTAGGTACTATTATAAATTGATTCATATACCATTATTACATAATAGATATTGTCTTCTGACTTCTCCATGGCTTATAACCTCCGATATAATCCATAGCATCATCAAAACAAGCAAACTATGCATGCAAAAACAGAATCTGTCTAAAATAGAACAGTCTATAAGATCTGTAAAGAACATATACTTCTGTAACTCTAAAAATTCTGAAAAATTAAGATAACCTGAAGAATTGCAATACTGTGTAAAAAATTACGATCAAAAAGACATTCCCGAAAAATCAGAGAAATTCTGCACTAGACGTTAAAGTTTCTGTTTTTGCACCGTATCAATTCTACTCATCTTGGAAGCCATCCCAAAGGCTTTATTGGCACAATCACTAATTAAAACATAAAAAAAATCATTATAGAGGCAATAATCATGTTATAAAAAACAACCATAAAGTAAAAAAGCAAAAATTAAAGATAAAGATAACTATTGGGTTGCCTCCCAACTAGCGCTAATGTTTTATGCCCCTAGCTAGGCATAATGCATAGTTTCAAATGACATAATTTTTGACACTAAGAACAAGTTGTTCAAATTTATTTTCGGAGCTTTAATTTCATCCTTAAAAATGCTAAGGGCATCAATCCTTTGGTCCATCGTGTCAAATCTCTTATTTTACATTACTATGTTTCCATTAGTTTTAGTAGACATGTTGTATAACCCCTTAATATATCCCATGCTTCTTTAAGGTACTCACCACCTACTTGCTTAAAATCCAAGATTGTGGAACCCTCTCCCAAATAGGGAGAGCGAGGCATGTCCGAAGGGGAACTAGCCATAATAACAAGTAACAAGCAAAATAGCAACAAGCTAAGATAAATATTTCTGTATTTTTTATTTTTATGAAGCAAACTTAATATAACAGAAAATAAAAAGAAGAACAAGTGAATGATAATTTGTGTGAAGTTACTTGATAGTTGGTGATGATATTCCCCGGCAACAACACCAGAAATCCTTCCTGATACTTGTGATTTGCGTTGGGTTTTCCGTGAAGAGGAACGAGTAATTGTAGCACAATACAGATAAGTATTTCCCTCAGTTAAGAACCAAGGTTTATCGAACCAATAGGAATATCAATCAACAACCGTCTTCAGCGGTTGCACACAAAAGAACAAACACTTGCACCCAACGCGGGCAGGAGGGTTGTCAATCCCTTTCGACTCGTTATTTGCAAGCAAGTGAAGTGTGTAGATAATAGTAGATAATTGTAAATTGCAAAATAAAATAAAAAAGTAAATAATGTCAACAAGGTAATGATAGGATTTGTAATATATATAAGTGAATAGACCCGGGGGCCATAGTTTTCCCTAGCGGCATCTCTCATGAAGGCAACATATGGCGGGTAAACAAATTACTATTGGGCAATTGATAAAAAGCGCATAGTTATGTGATATTCATGGCAATGATCATGTATATAGGTATCACGTCCATATGCAAATAGGACGACTCCTGCTTGCACCTATCACTATTCTTCCACCCATCGACCTCTATCCAGCATGCATCTAGAGTATTAAGTAAAATAGAGTAATGCTTGGAGAACGATGACATGCTGTAGACAAAGAGAATTCAATTAATATGAACTAACCCCATCGTTTTATCCTTAGTGGCAACAATACAAAGATGTGTCTTGTCCCTTTCTATCACTGGGATATAGAGCACTGCCAGATTGAACCCACTACAACGCACACCTCTCACCGAAGAAGTATCAATCTTGTTGGCCAAACTATTTCAATAAATTGGTGAGGATTACGAAGCTATATCAATCATGCAAATAAAAAACCAACAAGTATTCAATATCTTTTCATGAATAATCTGAACATAAACCCACAATTCATTGGATACAACCAGACGCACCGTACAAAAGAATTACGTCGGATAGATCAAAGCGAAGATGCGATGATCATTGTATTGAAGATCAAAAGAGAGAGATAGAGAGAGCCATCTAGGTACTAACTATGGACCCATAGGTTTGTGGTGAACTCCTCACACATCATCAAGAGGGCTGCAAGGTTGATGAAGAAGCCCTCCGTGATCGATCGCCCCTCTGGCAGGGTGCCAGAATGGAGCTCCAGATGGGATCGCGGCGGAACAGAGACTTACGGCGGCGGAAAAAGTATTTCGAGATGGCCTCTAGGGTTTTTGGAATATATGTGAATTTATAGACCAGAGAATGGGGTCAGGAGATCCACCAGGGAGGGACAAGCCATCAGGGCGGGTCGACCCCCCTGGGCGCGCCCTGTTGGCTTGTGCCTCCCTCGTGCGGCCTCCGGTCTTCTCCCGAAGCTTCTAGGTCTTCTTTTGGTCCAGAAAAATTCATAAAAAAGTTTAGGGGCAATTGTAATTCATTTGGTACCGTAAACTTGAAAAGACAAAAACACGCAGAAAACCACAACTCGCACTGGGCACTGGGTCAATAGGTTAGTGCTAAAAAATAATATAAATTGGTAAAAATACTCTAAAAGTATCCTAGAATGATAATATGTCAGCATGGAACAATAAAAAATTATATATACGTTGGAGACGTATCGCACACCAGGGCCATATGAACCACGCACGCATCCGACCCGAGCTACACGCCAGGGCCATCTAAACAACGCATCTACAGAATATCTCTGGTCCAGAGTTACCGGCGAACTGCATGGCCGCGACGTGCATACTGGATGGCGGCACTGCTTGAAACAACAGCCCGCTGAGAGCCAAACCAAAGCATCGTTACAAATGAACTGCATTTTTAATTACAAAGGTCCATGAGAACAACTCCTGAAAAAGAACTCAAGCCCCAGCCCAACTCAAGTGTGAGGTGGTCGTGGCAAGCCTCCTATCGCGGTTACGCCAGCAGGAGCAGGATACGGGGCATCCGTTAGCCGCGTAGTATCCATGGAGCGCTTAATTTTATCAGTCCTGAAAGCACATATGCACCCTTGGTGGTTTTGATAATTGATGACAACATACATTGTCGCTTGGACTAATAGTTCTATCTAGTTTATTTCAGGTTTAGTCCATAGAGAGGATTGGCTAAAGGATTGCGTGGAGAACCTCCGCAAGGAAAGGAAGGAATAGGATTGGCCATGCTTCAAGCTACAAGACTCTATATTTTACTTTATGTGAGAAATCACAATTGAGTCCATAGGAAATCCAATACTATTAAAAGGGGATGAGGTAAATATGATAATCTGGTTGCTCAAGTGCTTAGAGATTAACCACCAAAAATACTCATCCAGTTTCCTACACAAATCTTCTGTCCAATGCCAAAAGTCAAAATTCGGCGACACCAACATTTCCCATTCAGATCCACCGAGTTTTTACCTAGACAGAAGCCAAACCAAACCCTAGCATCTCGGTACTACCAACATTCCATTCGGTGCAACCGAAAGCAGTGACCAACTTTCTGGTTAGCCATTTTCAAGAATCGGTACCACCGAGGTTTGAGAATTGGCCTCACCGAGTTTTGGACCAACTCTGTGGTCAGGCATTTTCAAACATTGGTACCACCGAGTTTTGAGAATCGGTCTCACCGAGTTTTGGTAACTACCTAGGACACCCATATCGGTACCACCGAGATTCCTATATCAGTCTCACCGAAAACGCCAAAGTTGCCACATTTTGCACTAGTCGGTGCAACCGAGTTTTCACTTCGGTTTCACCGAGTTGGGCAATAATGTTGTAACGGTTGGATTTTTGGAGATGCCTATATATACCCCTCCACCACCTCTCACTCGCAAAGAGGAAGCACTCAGAACATGCACCCACTTGCCATATCAAATTTTCCGAGAGAGAACCACCTACACTTGTGTTGAGGTCAAGATCATACACTCCAACCATATGGATCTTGATTTCTAGCCTCCCCAAGTTGCTTTCCATCCAATCAATCTCTTCTACCCATGCCAAACCTGTGAGAGGGTGATTGAGTGTGGAGGAGATTATCTTTTGAAGCACAAGAGCAAGGAGTTCATCATACTACCACATCTATTACCTTTTGGAGGGTGGTGCCTCCTAGATTGGTAGTTGTCGCTTGGGAGCCTCCTTCTTCGTGATTGTGGAGTTGAACCAAGGAGTTTGTAAGGGCAAGGAGATCGCCTATTTTGTGAAGATCTACCCCGAGTAAGGCCAGTCCTCCGTGTACGTAGGCCATCATGGAATAGACGAGGTTGCTACTTCGTGGACCCTTCGTGGCTGGAGCCCTGCGTGGACTCTTGCGACCGTTACCCTCCGTGGGTTGAAGTCTCCATAAACATGGACGTACGATAGCACCACCTATCGGAACCACGGAAAAAATCTTCGTGTCATCTATTGTGTTTGATCTTCCTATCTCTACTCTTTTACATGTGCTTGTCTTTATTTTCCGCTGCCATACTTGTTGACTAGCATGTGTAGGGTACATTAGACTTGTTAGAATTGCTAAAGTCTGCCAACCAATTAACTTGGGAATAGCTTAGGTTATTAATTTGTCAAGTAGTCTATTCTAGTGATCCCACAATTGGTATCAGAGCTTTGGTCTCCATAGCTTCGGTTCCATCCCTGTTGGATGAAGATGGATGTTTCTAGTTTGGGGAGTCTTAGTTGTAGAGTGCACGTTCTCGATGGGGAGTACTATAGTGAATGGAAATATAAGATGCTTGAGTTATTCAATGAATTCCTTTTGAGCAAGTATGTTAAAATAACCTATGTATCTCCCATTGATTCTTTACATCGCACACACGAAGAGGAAATTGACATGCTTCGTAATCTTAGAACTGTTAATCTTATCATTAGAGGACTGCCTAGAATTGTGTTTGATCAAATGAAGAATTTTGAATGTGCTTATACTTTGTGGAATGATTTGGAGAAACGATATCCAAATTATTCATTGAGTAATCTTGATGAAATTCTTCATAAATCTATTGCTTTTCACAAATTGATGCCTAGTGATCCTAAGTTTGATGACTATCTATTTGAGCTTAGAGACCTCATGTGTGCTAAAGGAGATGTCATAACTATCAACAACATCATTGTTGAAGCCATTCGCATTCATAATCTTGAACATTGTCATGATCACAACTCTAGCGAATCTCTTGTTTCTTATGACGAGGGTTTCCCACTTGATGATGACAATGTGGAACATGGCTACTATGATGAAGATGAGTTGTTCGACATCGAGTATGAGAAGACTATGAAGAATCTAAGTCTCATGGCAAACTTCAAGGATTACATGTCCGGAGGAAAATAGAGGATTCTCGATAGTGGATGCACCGATCATATGACCAGAGATAGAGACATGTTTCAAGAGATCACACCAAACCATGGACCGCGAAGGTATGTGACTTTTGGAGACAACTCCAAGGGTAAGGTACTCGGTCTTGGTAAGGTGGCCATATCTCATGATAGCTCCATTCAAAATGTCATGCTTGTTGAATCCCTTGGCTACAATCTTCTTTCCATATCTAGACTTGCCGATTTCGGTTTCAATGTGCTATTTACCAAAGTAGATTGCCAAGTGTTTCGTCAAGACAATCATAACATGGTCTTTACCGGTTTCCGTAGAGGTGATCTATACATTGTTGATTTCACTAAGAGATCCAAACCTCATACTTGTCTTATTGCAAAATCTTCTAAAGGTTGGCTTTGGCATAGAAGACTAGGACATGTTGGTATGCGTAATCTAGACAAGCTCATCAAAGGTGATCATATACTTGGTGTTAAAGATGATATCTTTGACAAAGATAGCCATTTTAGTGCTTATCAAGCTGGAAATTAAGTAGGTAGAAGTCACCCTGTAAAGAATATCATGACTACTAGGATACCACTCGAGTTGCTTCATATGGATCTCTTTGGTCCCAATGCTTAAAAGAGCCTCGGTGGAAATTCCTTTGGTCTAGTTATAGTTGATGATTTTTCCAAATTTACGTGGGTATTCTTTCTTGATGATAAGTCGCAGGTGCAAAAGATCTTCAAGAACTTCGCTCGCAAAGCGCAAAATCAGTTTGAAGTGAAGATCAAGAAAGTTCGGAGGGACAACGGATCGGAGTTCAAGAACACGAATGTGGATTCCTTTCTTGACGAAGAAGGGATTTCACATGAGTTCTCAGCTACGTACACGCCTCAACAAAATGGAGTTGTTGAGAGGAAGAACCGGACTCTTATAGAGATGGCTAGAACGATGCTCGACGAATACAAGACGCCAAGACACTTTTGGGCAGAAGCCGTGGAAGCAGCTTGTCATGCTACGAACCGACTCTACCTTCAGAAGCTTCTCGGTAAAACGGCATACGAGCTACTCACCGGTAACAAGCCCCAAGTTGGATACTTTTGGGTATTTGGCTCCAAGTGTTACATTGTTGATAAGCATTGTCGTTCTAATTTGCTCCTAAATCTCATGAAGGGTTCATACTTGGTTACGGATCGAATTCTCACACTTACCGTGTCTAGAACAACTTCACTCGAAAAGTTGAAGAGATGGTAGATGTGAAGTTTGATGAATCTAATGGTTCGCAAGTTGAACAATTTCCAAATGATGTAGGAAATAAGGAACCTTCGGAAGCTATCCAAGACTTGTCCATCGGCAAGATTCGTCCCATGGAGGTGAAGGAGAGTACTTCATCAACTCAAGTGGAAGCCCCTACTTCGCGTCAAGGCGAACCACAAAATGACATGGAAGCATCCACAAGCGGTACACGACAAGATTAAGAGGAGGAAGAAGTTCATCATGATGATCCACCACAACCACCTTCACCACCACCTCAAGGCAACGACATCTTCAACAACAACGAAGAAGAAGAAGATGATGAGGAAGAGCCACCATCCAACAAGCAAAAGCTACCCTGAGTTCGAGCAAGAGTGAACAAAAATCATCCTCTAGATCAAATCTTCGGTGACATACAAACCGGGAGGATAACTCGCTCTAAGACTCAATTGGCTAACTTTTGTGAGCATTATTCATTCATCTCTAGTGTTGAGCCTTTGAAGGTAGAAGAAGCTCTTCAGGACCCAGATTGGGTGAATGCTATGCACGAGGAACTACACAACTTCGAGAGGAACGAAGTGTGGACACTAGTGGAGAAGCCCAAGGACGAGCAAAACATCATCAGAACCAAATGGGTGTTTCAGAACAAACAAGACGAAGACGGTCAAGTCGTACGCAACAAGGCGCGTCTTGTGGCTCAAGGCTACACCCAAGTCGAAGGTATGGACTACGGTGATACCTATGCCCCCGTTGCTAGACTTGAGGCTATAGGTATACTTCTTGCTTATGCTAATCACCATGATATCACTCTTTATCAAATGGATATTAAAAGTGCATTTTTAAATGGTGATATTGAGGAAGAGGTCTATGTTAAACAACTCCCTAGTTCTGTAAACCCTAAGAAACCTAACCAGGTCTACAAGCTCCGTAAAGCTCTCTATGGTCTTAAGCAAGCTCCACGAGCTTGGTACAAATGCTTAACGAAGTTTCTTATCGAAAAATGTTTTGAAATTGGTAAAATTGATGCAACCTTATTCACAAAGAGAGTTAATGGTGAATTATTTGTGTTCCAAATTAATGTGGATGATATTATCTTTGGATCTACTAACCCACAATTTAGTGAGAAATTTGGAAGGTTCATGTCCAAGAAGTATGAGATGTCCATGATGTGTGAGCTGAAATTTTTCCTTGGTTTGCAAATCAAGCAAACGAGAGAAGGAACTTTCATCTCTCAAACCAAGTATACCAAGGACTTGATCAAGAAGTTCAACATGCAAGAGTGTAAAGGTATGAAAACTCCTATGCCTACTAGTGGACATGTTGACCTCACCAAGGAGGACAAACCGGTTGATCAAAAGGTTTATCGATCAATGATTGGTTCATTTCTATATCTATGTGCCTCCCGTCCTGATATTATGCTTAGTGTGTGCATGTGTGCTAGATATCAAGCCGCTCCTAAAGAGTGTTATCTTAAGGCCATGAAAAGAATTGTGAGATAGTTGATACATACACCAAACTTTGGCATTTGGTATCCCAAGGGATTGTCTTTTAACCTTGTTCGCTATTCCGACTCGGACTATGCCAGAGATAAGGTTGATAGAAAATCCATCTCGGGTACATGTCAATTTCTTGGTAGATCTCTTGTGTCTTCGTCATCCAAGAAACAAAACTCAGTATCTCTATCCACCGCCGAAGCGGAATAAATTGCCGCCGGATCATGTTGTGCGCAATTGCTATGGATGACTCAAACTCTTAAGGATTATGGAATCCATGTGAGACATGTTCCATTGTTGTGTGACTATGAGAGTGCTATTAAGATTGCTCATAATCCCGTGCAACATTCTCGAACTAAACATATTCAAGTTCGTCATCATTTCATTCGTGATCATGTTGCCAAAGGGGACATTAAACACAAACATGTTCGCACCAACAAGCAATTGGCCGATATCTTTACTAAGCCACTTGATGAGAAAGTGTTTTGTCACTTGAGGAGTGAGTTGAACATCATTGATGCTTCGAATTTAGCTTGACCCACTCGGATGCATGCAAGGGCATGAGCTTACATGACTATTCCATGTTACACTTGATATGACACTATCTTATACCTTGGAAATATATGCTCCCTTGTATTGCATCTAACCTTTTGTAGGTACTTGGAAGAACTACATACCACAAGATTGCCAACAACTCACATCAAAAGCAATCTTGTCATGGCCAAGTATCCACAACAGTTCTTTGATGATGGAAGGAAGAAGACAATCCAAACCATATCCTTGACAACCACTTGATAAAAAAAATTCATTCTTGTCATTTGGATATATCTTGTTCTTCCTTGCATGACTAACCCACGTAGGTGAAAAGAGAACCAAAACGATCAAGGATAGCTCTCAACTCAGGATGAACTTCATCAACAATGAGCATCCACAACAAGTTCTCCTACATGCTATGTCATAAACATCACTCAAAGGTATGTGATCATATCCTTGAAATAGCTTTACTCCAAGTCATGAGATAAAGCAACTCAAGTGATATGAAAACATTAAAATGCTTAAACGAAAAATGGTAACCCCATTTTGAGCTTAACGTAGAGTATGAACTATGATCAAGTATTCTTGCTTGGCTCCTTAAGTCAATATAATCTAATATAGGTGACCTAGTCACCGGCCATCATCTAGATGAAGTATCTTGTTTGATTCATCTTATAGCTACATGCTTTCTTGGAACCATCCAATTTCCATCTAGTTGAAAATTCCTTGCAAATCTTTTTGAAAATTCCTTGCAAATCTTTTTGATAATTCCTTGCAAATCTTTCCGAAAATTCATTCCAAATCTTTTTGAAATTTCACTGCAAATCATTTTTATTCTATTGAGACTTTGTGATTTTTTTTTGCTTTTGACAAACTTTGCCAAGTTTCTGTTTTGCATTTCGGATCCTCCGATCCAGATAACTCGGTGTCACCGATCCTGCAGATAGGCTGCACAACATCATATCGGTTCCACCGACTCATTTGCCTCGGAGCCACCGATTTTGCTATCTTCTGTGTTCTTTGTCAAAAGGGGGAGAACCCTTAAAGTTTTTTTATGCTAGTAGGGAGAGAAATTTTCTTCAAGGATCCCTACATCAAAGGGGGAAATCTAAAAAAACTTTTCAGATAATAAAAGGGGGGAGAAAAGTACTCAAGGATCCCTTAGTCTAAATTGCTCTCAATGACCCTTACTCTCAAGGATCCCTACTTTCTATGACCCTTACACTCAATGATCCCTTTCCTCTGACCCTTTGTGTCACCCTTTTTGGAAATTAATGCCAAAGGGGGAGAAATATCAAAGCTAATATTTACTGACAAAGGGGGAGAAATCTAAAGGGGGGATATCAAAGCTTATGCTTGTATATAGGGAGAATATCAAGGGGGGAGAACATAGATAGGGGGAGAAATATGTTTTTTAAGGGAGAGAGAAAGAATACAAAATTCATGTTAATTAATTTAAGGAGAGAGTGCATATGTTTTTATGTTAGACTTGTCTCACCCTACCTACTCCCAATATGTACATGCTAAGATTCAGGGGGAGAGGAAGATTTACAAATCCATACTTAGGGGAGAAAGTTCTAAAAGTGTTTTGGTGACATAACAATCTTAAGAAACTCTATTCTTCATATGTCTTCCATATCTTGGTACTCTTGAATCATTTTGCATTTGGATATGCAGAATACTCTTGTGTTTCCTAACATTGTTTTCTCGAGTGAGTTTCTACTACTAGAATGCTCAAGAACTTCAAGGTAAGTATATGCATCATATCCTTGGTCAAGATGATCTTTTGCTTCTTGCACATATTGTTCGCAAGGGTAAAGTCTTGAACAAGGAAACACCTCATTCACATATATTTGATGCATATAGCCAAGATATACATGACTTCTCATGTCCTTTCTACTATGTGTGTGTTCATGCATTTCAAAGCAACTATCCTTTAAAATGGATTGCACACATTTAGGGGGAGCTTGTATTAGTCATGCATCCTTCAAAGCTATGACATATTCCTTCATATCTTAATTTGAAGATTTGATTGTATGTTGTCATTAATTACCAAAAAGGGGGAGATTGGAAGCACATATGCTCCCTTGGTGGTTTTGATAATTCATGACAACATACATTGTCTCTTGGACTAATAGTTCTATCTAGTTTATTTCAGGTTTAGACCACAGAGAGGATTGGCTAAAGGATTGTGTGGAGAACCTCCCCAAGGAAAGGAAGGAATAGGATTGGCCATGCTTCAAGCTACAAGACTCTACATTTTACTTTATGTGAGAAATCATAATTGAGTCCATAGGAATGCCAATACTATTAAAAGGGGATGAGATAAATATGATGATCTGGTTGATCAAGTGCTTAGAGATTAGCCACCAAAAATGCTCACCTACTTTCGCACACAAATCTTCTGTCGAATGCCAAAAGTCAAAATTCGGTGACACCAACATTTCCCATTCAGATCCATCAAGTTTTTCCCTAGACAGAAGCCAAACCAAACCCTAGCATCTCGGTACTACCAACATTCCATTCGGTGCAACCGAAAGCAGTGACCAACTTTCTGGTTAGCCATTTTCAAGAATCGGTACCATCGAGTTTTGAGAATTGGTCTCACCGAGTTTTGGACCAACTCTCTGGTCAGCCATTTTCAAACATTGGTACCACCGAGTTTTGAGAATCGGTCTCATCGAGTTTTGGTAACTTCCTAGGACACCCATATCGGTACCACCGAGATTCTTATATCAGTCTCACCGAAAACGCCAAAGTTGCCACATTTTGCACTAGTCGGTGCAACTGAGTTTTCACTTCGGTTTCACCGAGTTGGGAAATAATATTGTAACGGTTGGATTTTTGGAGATGCCTATATATACCCCTCCACCACCTCTGACTCGCAAAGAGGAAGCACTCAGAACATACACCCACTTGCCATATCCAATTTACTGAGAGAGAACCGCCTACCCTTGTGTTGAGGTCAATATCATACACTCCAACCATATGGATCTTGATTTCTAGCCTCCCCAAGTTGCTTTCCATCCAATCAATCTCTTCTACCGATGCCAAACCCGTGAGAGGGTGATTGAGTGTTGAGGAGACTATCTTTTGAAGCAGAAGATCAAGGAGTTCATCATACTACCACATCTATTACCTTTTGGAGGGTGGTGCCTCCTAGATTGGCTAGGTGTCGCTTGGGAGCCTCCTTCTTTGTGATTGTGGAATTGAACCAATGAGTTTGTAAGGGCAAGGAGATCGCCTACTTCATGAAGATCTACCCCGATTAAGGCTAGTCCTCCGTGGACGTAGGCCATCATGGAATAGACAAGGTTGCTACTTTGTGGACCCTTCGTGGGTGGAGCCCTCCGTGGACTCTCGCGTCCATTACCCTCCGTGGGTTGAAGTCTCTATAAATGTGGACGTATGATAGCACCACCTATCGAACGACCGGAAAAAATCTACGTGTCATCTATTGCGTTTGATCTTCCTATCTCTACTCTTTTACATGTGCTTGTGTTTACTTTCCGCTGCCATACTTGTTGACTAGCATGTGTAGGGTGCATTAGTCTTGTTAGAATTGCTAAAATCTACCAACTAATTAACTTGGGAAAAGGTTAGGTTTTTAATTTGTCAAGTAGTCTTTTCACCCCCCCTCTAGACGCCTCTTCTTGTGATCCCACAAGTCCTCATCTCTTATAAGAAACAACCAAAATGAACCACATGCAATTTGTGAACCGAACCGCGGAACATCAATAATTTGCCACTCGAGCACAAGATCCAGGGGGAGGAGAGCACGTCGGAGACACAATGTGGCCAGAGTCCTGGAGTGGTGGACGATTACGGATCTGCCGAACTGCCTGTGGAAGGGAAAGAATATAGAGGGGAACGAGGGATGCCCGAACAGCAACAGAATGCCAACGACGCACCGCACCGCATAGAGGAACCCAGGCAAACTGCACGACGACGGGGGTTGTTCTACGTGGCTTCTCGCAGCTTGCTGCTACTTGTGAGCTGCATTGAGATTTTACCCGAAGAGGAGAGGAGATGCATCACATTAGAGATAAGTATTTCCATCAGTGAGAACCAAGGTTATCGAATAGATAGGAGAATGAAGCAAGCTCCTTTCAACAACACCTACACACAAAAAACCAAACACTTGCACCCAACACAAGCAAGAGGGTTGTCAGGTCCCTTGAACTCATTACTTGCAAGGATTAAATCTTGATAGAGATAGATGATATAAAGCAAAATAAAATAACAGTAAATAAATTGAAGCAATGTATTTTTAGGGTTTTAATATTTATGATTAAGTAGACCCGGGGGCCATAGTTTTCGCTGGTGGCTTCTCTCTTGAACATAGCATACGGTGGGTAGATCAATTACTGTTGGGCAATTGACAGAATTGCGCATAGTTATGACATGTTATTCACGGCAATGATCATGTATATAGGCATCACGTCCATAAACAAGTAGACGAACACGATCCTGCATCTACTACTATTACTCCATCAATCGACCGAAACTATTCTGCATCTATGGTATTAAGTTCATGGCAAATAGAGTAATGCTTGGAGCAAGGTGACATGATGTAGACAAAGTAAGGCAAGCAATTTGTTCACACCCCGTCATTTTCTCCTTAATGACATCAATACAAATACGTGTCCTGTCCCTTTCTGTCACTAGGATATATAACATCGCAAGATTGAACCGATTCCAACACACCACTCCACTGAAGATAAACCATTCTAGTTGGGCAAACCAAACTGATAGACGAGAGAGAAATACAAAGCTATAAGAATCATGCATAATAGAATTCAGAAAAGACTCAATTACTTTCAATGAATAACATAAACTCACAATTCATCGGATCCCAACAAATGATAGATCACCATGAGGATCACGGTGAACATGGTATTGAAGATCAAAGAGAGAGAAAAATCCATCTTGGTACTAGCTATGGACTCATAGGTCTATCATAGACAACTCACACACCATAATGGCGGCTGCAAGGTTGATTAAGAAGGCCTCCGTGATCGATTCCCCCTCCGACAAAGTATCGAAAAACTTCTCCAGATGGGCTCCCATCAGAACAAAGACTTGCGGCGGCGGAAAAAGAGTTTTGGATGGCTCTCTGTTGGTTTCCCGATTTTACAGAATTTATTGATGTGGAATTAGGTCAGAAGAAGCCAAGAGGGGCCCATCATGCATTAGGGCGCGCCTACCCCCCTGGGCATGCCCTGTTGCCTTGTCGTCTCCTTGCTTCTTGTCTGGTCCTCTCCCGAAGCTTCCAGGGTTTCTTTTGTCCAGAAAAAATCGTAAAAAAGTTTCGTAGCATTTGGAATTCGTTTGGTACTGATTTCCTGGAAAACAAAAATAGGCAGAAAACAACAAGTGACAGTAGGCACTGGGTTAATAGGTTAGTTCCCCAAAATTATATAAAATAGCATATAATTGCATATAAAGCATCCAAGATTGATAATATAATATCATGTTACAATAAAAAAATCATCGATACATTGGAGACGTATCAGCATCCCCAAGCTTAATTCCTGCTCGTCCTCGAGTAGGTAAATGATAAAGACAATTTTTTTGATGCGACATGCTACCCAACATGTAATATCTTTTAGGTATGATCATTGAGAAATGATGAACTAATTGATATCAACATAATAATATCCATGAACATAAACAACATAATCATTACTTTTCAAAATATATGATCCTTAAAGAATGTTATTCCTACTCATTTTTATCATATCAAGCATGGCATGACTCCGTCTTCACCGCATAAGTATAAATCATGAGCACCCCGGTCTAACCAGGCAATTGGATCGTACTTCTTACAAGCTTCAACATTTTCAACTTCATGCAATACATTAGCGTGAACCATGGATATAGCAAATGGGTGGAATATATTATGGTGGTAGAGATCAAGAGGCGTCAAAGTGGAAGGATAGTCTTGCATCAACTAGGTGGATCAATGGGCTATGGAGATGCCCATCAATCTATATCAATGCGAGGAGTAGGGATTGCCATTAAACGGATGCACTATAGCTATAAGTGTATGAAAGGTCAACGGAAGCTAAGTGGGTGTGCACCCAACTTGCTTGCTCATGAAGACCTCGGGCATTTGAGGAATCATGTCATCAGAATATGTAAGCCAAGTTCTATAATGAAAAATTCCCACCAGCATATGAAAATGACAACTCAAGAGACTCTCTATATGAAGAACATGGTGCCTCTTCGAGGCACAAGTGTGGTAAAGGATAGTAACACTGCCCCTTCTCTCTATTCTCTCCTTTTTTTCATGGTGGGTTTTTCTCTTTTTTTCCACCCCCCATTTCCTTTTTTCCGCACGGAGTCTCATCCCGACTTGTGGGAGAATCATAGTCTCTATCATCCTTTCCTTACCGGGACAGTGCTCTAATAATGATGATCATCACACTTTTATTTACTTACAACTCAACGAAGAACAATATGGCTCTATATGAATGCCTCCGACAGTATACCAGGATGTGCAATGATCTAGCGTAACATGTACATAATGATGAATGGTGGCTATGCCACAAATACTATGTCAGCTCTATGATCATGCAAAGCAACATGATGATGAACACACAAGTCATGTGACGGAACAGTGGAAGTTGCATGGCAATATATCTTAGAATGGCTGTGGAAATGCCATGATAGGTAGGTATGGTGGCTGTTTTGAAGAAGATATAAGGAGGCTTATGTTTGACGGAGCGTATCATATCATGGGGTTTGGATGCACCGGCGAAGGTTGCACCAACTCTCGAGGTGAGAATGGGCAATGCACGGTACCGAAGAGGCTAGCAAATTACGGAAAGGTGAGAGTGCGTATATCCATGGATTCACATTAGTCATAAAGAACTCATATACTTATTGTAAAACCTTATTACCTCTCTCGAAGCAAAGTACTACCGCATGCCCCTAGGGAGGAGGTTCATAGGAGTTAACTGTCGTGCGCCCCCGATTCGAACAACACGATAAGTTTAATTTCAGACATAAAAATGCTCACACATCATCACGATGCCATAGTTGATTCTTAGATGAATAACAAATAACAAGCTTTAAATACTGATATTTCCACTAACCAATGATCATATACTCATGCCCTTTCATATTACTACATCAATATAATTAACCCATGTTTCTTATTTAGTGAGCTACATGAAAGTTTTTATCATATCCCCATTGAATACCTATCCTTTTTGGACTAGTCTTATAACACGTTCCCATTACCATTCCTATTTCTTATACTCTCAAAAAGATTTAAGTCAATCATGAGAGTTCAATTATTTCTATAAAATCTGAATGCCGTCGTGTTCTAAAAGATATTAGTGAAGCACTAGAGCAACTGCCTAGCTCAGAAGATATAAGTGAAGCATATAGAGTATTCTAACAAATTGTGATGACCATGTGTCGCTCTCAAATAAGTGTGTCTAGCAAACAATGATTGTTTAAAACTAAAGGAAAACCAAAGTATAATACACGACACTCCAAGCAAAACACATATCATGTGATGAATAAAAATATAGCTCCAAGTGACATACCGATAGATTGGAGACGAAAGAGGGGATGCCTTCCAGGGCATCCCCGAGCTTAGACGCTTGGATCTTCCTTGAATATTACCTTGGGGTGCCTTGGGCATCCCCAAGATTAGGGTCTTGCCACTCCTTATTCCTTCATACATCGTTGTCTCACCCAAAACTTGAAAACTTTAGCACACAAAACTCAACAAAACCTCGTGAGATCCGTTAGTATAATAGACATATCAAATACTTTAGGTACTTTTATATATTGATTCATATTTTATTATTTCATTAGCATAATAGGTAATGTATTATAACTTCTCCATGGCTTATACCCCCTGATACAATCCATAGCATCATCAAAACAAGAAAACCATGCAAGCAAAAACAGAATCTGTCTAAAACAGAACAATCTATAGTGATGTGTACTAAAACCATACTTCTGTAACTCCAAAAATTCTGGAAACTTAGGAAAGCCGGGAAAATTCCTATACCAATATTGTGTAAAAAATTCAGATCAAAAAGATGTTCCAGTAAGATCAGAGAAATTCTGCACTGGGCGTAATAGTTTCTTTTTTTTGCACAACATCAATTCTACTATCTTCCAAATCATCCCAAAGGCTTTACTTGGCACAAACACTAATTTAAACATAAAAACACAATCATTACAGTAGCAATTATCATGTCAACACACCAAAACAGAAAGTAAAAATAATAATTAAAGATAACTATTGGGTTGCCTCCCAACAAGCGCTATCGTTTTATGGCCCTAGCTAGGCATAACGTATAGTATCAAGTATTGTCATCCTTGACATCCAACTCCTCAATTATGCAACCATGCTTCCTAGGAGGTTTAGTACATAAGTTATTAATAACCACGCTTGTAGGGACAAAGAGAGAGGCTTAACGATGGGTTCCTTTATTACATATATGAAATTGGGGTGCACAATAATCATTTTAAGATCTTCATTCCTTTTACTAGTTGTGACACTTGTATGCTTAGGAACATACATAATCTTGGGTCTCTTATTGAGCGGAGCCTTATCTATAGTTTTCGTAGGAGCAAAAACGGAGCCCATTTTATTAAGGATTTCTTCCAATTTATCAATTCTGAATGGACTTTGTCCTAGTCGTTCATTAATCTTTGGTTCACTATCTTTTAGCATCTTTAGAATAATTCCTACTTTTGAACCAAATTGAGTAATTTGATTGTGGACCTTCTTGTCTAGATTTGCAATATGCTCGATTGTAGGCATTTTATTCTCTATAGCATCTAGCCTATGCATAACATCTTCCAATGTCAATATGGTTCCGTTAACAATAATAGGGTACAATCCTACTAGATTTTCCATGGCATTGAAAGCTTCCGAAGTGTGACTCATTAAGAAATTTCCACCGGTATTAGTGTCAAGTATAAATCTATACCAAGTAGTAACACCCGCATAAAAATTACGAATAAAAATAGTGGTGGATTACTTACGAGTTGATTTATTTTGAGCATTGCAAATCCTATACCAAGCATCTTTTAAATTTTCTCCTCCCCTTTGTTTAAAATTAAGCACTTCATTCTCAGGAGTACATGGGATAAGAGAGGAACTAGCCATAACGACAAGGAAGCGAACTAACAACCAAACAAGTAAACTAGATAACTAGGCAAGCAAGCAAGTAGGAATATTTTTGTATTTTTGTTTTTTATGATGAAAAATATAACATCAAATAAAAAGTAGAACAAGTGAATGATAATTTATGTGAAGGGACATGACGAGAGTTTGATGATGTGTCCCCGGCAACAGGGCCAGAAATTCTTCCTACTACTTGTGAGCTGCGTTGGGATTTCCCCCAAAGAGGAGAGGAAATGCAACACAGTAGAGATAAGTATTTCCCTTAGTGAGAACCAAGGTTATCGAACCAATAGGAGAACATGGCAAACTCCGTTCAACAACACCTACACACACAAAACCAAACACTTGCATCCAACGCGGGCAAGAGGGTTGTCAAGCCCCTTGAACTCGTTACTTGCAAGGATTAAATCTTGATAGAGATAGATGATATAAAAGAAATATAAAATAACAGTAAACAACTTGCAGCAAATTATTTTTAGGGTTTTAGTATTTATGATTAAGTAGACCCGGGGGCCATAGTTTTCGCTAGAGGCTTCTCTCTGGAACATAGCATATGGTGGGTAGACAAATTACTATTGGCCAACTAACATAATTGGACATAGTTATGACATATTATTCACAACAATGATCATGTATATATGCATCACGCCCATAAACAAGTAGACCGAAACATTCTTGCATCTACTACTATTACTCCACCAATCGACCGAAACGATTCTGCATCTATGGTATTAAGTTCATGACAAACATAGTAATGCTTGTTGCAAGGTGACATGATGTAGACAAAGTAAGACATGCAATATGTTCAGACACCATCGTTTTCTCCTTAATGGCAACAATACAAATACGTATCTTGTCCCTTTCTGTCACTAGGATATAAAACACACCAATATTGAACCCATTACAACGCACCACTCCAACTGAAGGTAAATCAATCTGGTTGGCCAAACCAAACCGATAGATCGGAGAGAAATACGAAGCTATAACAATCATGCATAATAGAATTCAGAAAAGACTAAATTAGTTTCAATGAATAATCTGATCATAAACTCACAATTGATAGGATCCCAACAAACTCACCGTAAAAGAGTATTACATCGGATAGATCACCGCGAGGATCGTGATGAACATGGTATTGAAGATCAAAGAGAGAGAGAGAGAGAAAGCCATCTAGGTAATAGCCATGGACCCGTTGGTCTGTGGTGGACTACTAACACATCATCATGGATGTAGAAAGGTAGATGAAGAAGGCCTCCGTGATCGATTCCCTTTCGGGAGAGTACCGGAAAAGGTCTCCAAATGGGCTCCCGTCGCAACAGAGACTTGTGGTGGCGGAAAAAGTGTTTCGGGCGGCTCTTTGTTGATTTTCCATTTTTGGAGAATTTATGGAGGTGGAATTAGGTCAGACGGAGCCACGAGGAGCCCACAAGCCATCAGGGCGCGCCTACCCCCTGGGCGCGCCCTGTTGCCTTGCCCTCTCCTCGCTTCGCGTCTGGTCCTCTCCCGAAGCTTCCAGGGTCATTTTTTTCCAGAAAAAAATCGTCAAAAAGTTTCATAGTGGGTATTGATTTCCTGGAAAACCAAAAACAGGCGGAAAACAACAACTGGCACTAGGCACTGTGTTAATAGGTTAGTTCCCAAAAATGACATAAAATAGCATATAATTGCATATAAAGCATCCAAGATTGATAATATAATAGCATGGAACATTAAAAAAAATATCGATACATTGGAGATGTATCACTTGCTGTGGCGGATCTGGCTGATGACGGTTGGATCCCGCACGAGTAGCCCGACAACGGCCAGATCTAGAGGGGTGGTGACGGTCAAGCTTGAGATGGCATGACGGCTCCTGCGGCACAAGTGTGTTAGGGGGAGGTGAGGAGGAGGAAGAAGTCAAGGAGAGAGATGAGGGGCGCCTTGCCTCCGGTGCTGCTCCGATCGTCCTGCACGGCAACGTGGGGAGTGGCGGGCGGCCGAGACCATGCGACGACGAAGATTTTGAAGAGGGGGAGACTGGGGAGCCGGAGTTGGATCCCGCTGGATCCGGTGTTTGCTGGCCGGTGGTTGGACGACGGAGGTAGGTGGCTAGCGAGGGGGGGGGGTGGGGGGCCACGACCCTGTGTGACGGTGGCAGCAGGCGGGAGAGGAAGGCGGGGTAGGGGAAGGGGCCGTCGAGCGAGGGGTTTGTGGTGGCGGTGGGGTGGGGGTGCCGTGGTGGTAGGGGGTAGCCATGGTCGCCGGCTGGAGGGAAGGTGGTGGTGGGCGACGTCAGAGCGTTAGCTGCTGGTGGGGTGGGGTGTGTGACAGCGCCGACAGACATGAGCAAGGGAGGAATGGCTTCGTGCGGGGGTGGGGGTGGGAACGGGTGCGAAAATGTTTATTTATCTTTTCTACCTTTTGTCGTTCGAGTTGTGGGGTTGGGTCTGTTTGCTGTTGTTAGAATAAGAGATTGTTGTTAGAATAGACCCACCCTTTATATATATAGATTGACTATTCATATAAATATATATATAGATTGACTATTCATTACCTAGGGTGCATAATAAGTTATTCTTCAACCAAGGTAATCTTACGATCGTTTCATAAATAAATTATATTTGGAATACAAATAGTTACATTCATATTGAGTCACTACGTAAAATTTGGCGTCAGAAATAAAAAAATATAGGTCATAAGATCAGAAAAATGCATTTTAGGTATATTTTACACTACGTTTTTATGTTTGTAAATTTACGTAACGTAATATATTTTTTACGGCCATTGTGTATTTTCTTACGTTCTCTTTTTACGTATGAAATAACACAAAATTTATGGAAATTAAAATTACGATGAATTAATATTAAAACAGAGGGGGTGAAGAATAAGTATTCCTCACCCAGGGTGAGGAATAGTCAATTCCTATATATGGGAAGTGAGCCTTTGACCTTGAAGCTTTGCCCGCCTCGCTCCCAACTTCTGAATTAATGGAGACCGACCCGGTGTTTATCATGCGGTTAATGCATTGGATAGAGGGAGTAGTTTGCTTGTGATCCCATTGCCTTGCTCAACGTAAACATTGTTTTCTCCGTGCCTCGCTGATAACGTGACTTTTCGCCTGTTTTTGACTCGTATACATGTACCTACGAACGAAATAATACGACGACAAATCTGGCAATGGGAACTGATAATAATTGTCTTACATATTTAGGATAATTTAAAATGCCACATGTGGCAACTCCCCAAAGACACAGGGGCAAAAGAAGAAGGAAGACATAGAAGAAGGAAGATGCAGACAACGATCTGGGGCACTGCTCTCTAATTCTTGATCGATTGCCAGGCATGGATTTCCTCCATCTCCTTCTCCATCGCCTCCACGACCTGCGTCTCCTCTCGCCTCTCCTTTGCCATCTTCCGCATCGCGGCCATGGCGCTGGACTTTTGTTGGAGAGTGTCGATGCTCTCCTTCACATACACATGAATTTGCTTGACATTAGCCACATATTCCTTCACCAGCCGCTCGCGCTAGATGTGGAGCTTCGCCAAGTCATCCGTAAGTTCCTTGGTAAGGTCTTTCAGCTTCTCCGCCGAGGCACTACTCTGCTTATGCAGCTTCTTCCAGGCGGCGGTCAGCTCATTTTTCTTGTAGCGCTCGTTGTGGAGCTTTGCCTTCTCGCCCATAAGTTTCACGATGAAGCCATTCGGCTTGTTAAGCGAGGCATTGCTCTTATCTAGCAACTTCACTAAGCCGGCAATCACCTCCTCATTCTTATCGAGCTCATCACGCATTTCGTCGTTGGCTGAGGAATCCAAAACTGCCAGCTCGTCCAGTTCACCTTCGGATGAGAACATCAATACCATTGTTTCAGCCACAACCCCTGCTGCTATACATACTGGACCAATTACTAGAGCGCACGCACGCCAATTGAATTGCCAAGTACTTTCGTTTCTTGGAAATCCTTCCAATGTTCATGAACATATGATGCTGCCTAAATTAGATACTTTTGTCTTACTTATGAATGAAGTACCTAGCATGGACAAGAAGGATGGCCATTGGAGTGGGAACACGCATGGAGAAGAAGGTGCACGCGCGGGAGAGAACAATGGAGATTTCAGTGGTGATTTTCGCACTTTTAAGCCACCATAATGAGAGCATGAAGGCTTTGACGAAATATTCAAGCACCACTTTATAATTTTCTTCCATAGGCTATTATAGGTGCTGTGCCACCTTAATTTTGGGCCAGACCCATGTAATTTCAAAATACCACATTATAGGCTGTTTTTAGAGTTCATATGTGTGGGGAAACAGAGTTAGGGTTGGTTTCGGACCCCTCCTCCAAGGGGTCAGGAAATTACCCTCTATTCCCCATATATACAACCCTTAGGGTGCCGTTTAGAAATGGGTTTTGTTTAGATTAAAAGTTCGCCATAGCTGCAACTTTGCGTCCTTCGTTTGTGTTCTATGACCCGACCAAGACGTCATAGAACCCCACTTTCATCAATAAATCTTTCCTCTTATATTCGCAATATCCCGATTGCCATCTCAGTTTCTTGCTTGTTCTTTGCTTGCGTGCAGGAAACAGACCCTCGTGGTCAGGTTGATCGTGCTCCGGCGTGGTCAATAACCTCTCGGAGTTTGTTTAGTGATTGCTAAGGCGCGACGTCCACGCACGTTCCTAGTCGGATCGTCAAAGTCGACTCTACAAAAAACGATAGTCACATCTCATCAAAAGACAGGGACAACTTCGCCTCTATCAAGTGGTATCATATTTCCATGTTGCTTTGTGAGATTTACCAAGTTTTCGTTTAGACCGCATCTGTTCTTCATACTTATAGTCCACGAAAAAACCACAAATAAAAATTAGGGTTTGATCATTATATCCAAACCAATCTAAGCCTTTTGCAATTTTCTTTTCAGTGTTTCGATTTCTTGAATTTGCGGTTGCATCGTCGTGTCGAGTTGCTGGTCTTAGCGTCTAGTCTTTTAGAGTTTCAAGTTTTGTTCACAGGTTGTCACGCTGCCGTCGCACCATCCCCATCGTTGCCATAAACCACCGCCATACCAGATACATCACCGCTACCATATACCACCACGACACCAGATACATCACCGCTGCCATATACCACCACCGCATATCTCCCACCAATTCAAGTCCATATATACCACCACATATCTGCCATCATGTCAATCCGAGTCCACCTCCATCACAGATTCGCCACCAGTCCGTGTTCCACCGTGCCTACATATATCCGCCACTCGTCCGAGTTCCAGCACATTCATATCCGACACCAATCATAGTCCGAGTATAGTATTTGCTGCTTTTTTCTTGATTTCCTGATCATGCCATAGTACGCGTCGTGATCAAGTTGGACTCCCTAACTTCCGTGTTACCCGCTGAAGAGAACTAGGTCCAGTTTATAAAAAAACACTAAGTCTGAAAAAATCGAAACAATTGTTGCTGAGGAAAAAAACTAAGTCTCGCAGTTTTTAGCTCATTCTAAGACTTTTTCGAAAAAAAATTTGTTGCTGAGCAAAAAAAAAGAGGCGCGAAAAAAAACAAGAGAAAAAGAAAAATTCAGAGTGTGCTCTTCCCTTGATTATGTGTCCCGTTGTGATTTTGTTGGTGTTCGAGGCTCGCGTCTCTATTACACTCTAGCCTAGGACCAGCACGGTACCGTCGTTGAGTGTTTCTTCAGCTTTGCATCTCTGAATTGATTATTGTTGACATTTTTGCTTCTATATTATAAGCCATCCCAACTACACATATTACTACTTCGTGTGTTTGACACCACCTGGCAATCGCTTTATCCAAGCTTTGAGAGTTTTGACTACAACGGTTGCTGATCACCGCCTGCTGCTGGGTAAGACCTGGTAAGAAGTGGAGAATTGCTTGACGGATTTGTGACACACCACCACCACCATAACCACTTCCCAGTAGTCTGTAGGTTCATATTCTTGTGTGTTCCTATTGCTGCTAACCATGCCAGGATCACAAGCCGACGAGATCGACTGGGAGGGCATGACCAACAAGGAGTCCATGATAAAGTTTAGCAAATGATGGGTGAATAGGTGGATGATTTTGTGACCAGCTTGGGATAGGCCATGGAGAAGTTAGATCGTTTAGAGAAGACATTCGACACCAATATGGATGCTAGGTTCAGTGAGGTGCTTGCACGTCTACGACCACCAGCTGCACCTGTCATACCTCTGCAACAAGAACAACAACATCGTCCGGATTTTGTGGGACGAGCGCAACGTGTGCCTATCGGTCAAGGCGAAAATTCTGGTGTCGTTGCTACTGCTGCGGCTTCTGTGGCTGCTGTTGCTACTGTCGTTGAGTAGAATGAGGATTATGATGGTGATTACGATGATGAGGGAGAGGTTGCTCCAAATCAGGACCAGGGCAACCACCACCACAAGCACAAGGTCGTCCACGTGGATACAATCGCAATGTTAGGGCTGCACCAACCCTCAAGTACGGGATCATGACCATCTCCCTAAACTTAAATTGAATATTCTGACATTTGAGGGTAGATATGTTCCTGATATATATCTTACTTGGGAGTTAGAAACAGAACAATGTTTGACCATATTATCCCTACTACTTGGGCTGCTTTGAAAACTGCTATGCGTAATCGTTGGGTTCCACCATATTATCAATGTGAATTGCTTCAAAATTTGCAGTGTTTAAGACAACGAAATGATTATGTTGAGGAATATTATCAGGAATTACAAACTGGCATGATTAGATGTGCTATTCTTGAGGAGAATGAAGCTATGCTTGCATGTTTTATGGGTGGATTAAATAGAGAGATTCTGATACGGCGCACACCCGTGTGTGTCGATCTTTCACGAATTGGAGGTGGATTTGTGAATGAACACGAAGAACACGAGCGGGAAATCACAAGAGAAACACTCAAGAACAAGTCCAATCACACATCCACTATGCTCACATCCACACAAGATCCACAAGTGTACAAGAACAACAAAGGGAAAGAGGATACATGATAGAGTTCATCCCAAATCCCATAGGGTGATGAGGCCTTGGAATCCCGGAGGATCTTCCCCTGCAAGGGGCCTTGACATCCACTAGGGGTCTTCTCTCATAGAGGCATCTACTCCATGGGAGAGGTAGTGGAAGGAGCAAAGGATCATATATCTATGAGCTAAATCATTGCTAACCCTAAAATGGAGGAGGGGGAGGAGTATATATAGTGGTGGCCACGAAGGGGTAAGTGAGGGCGAACTGGGTACATGGGCCTCGGGCCCAAGAGGCTACACGCAGGCACGCCGGAAGGTCCGGGCTAGGCCGGAAGGTCCGGGGGGCGGAGGTTCCGGGCAGGTTCCGGGCTACCCAGAGAGTTGGCATGCCTGGGAGTGCGCTGAGGCCGGAAGTTCCGGGCTGGCCGGAAGGTCCGGGGTCCGGAGGTTCCGGGCGAGGTCCGGACAGGGTCCGGGCTATCCAAAGAGTTGGCACATGTGGGCGCTGCTCTGGTCGCTGGAGGCCGGAAGGTTCGGGCAGGCCGGAAGGTCTGGGGTCCGGAGGTTCCGCGGGCCGGAAGGTCCGGGCCTTCCAGAAGCTGTCCTTGCTTCTTCTTCCTTCTCTTACAAGCTTCCCTCGCGGATGGTGTAGTCGTACGTAGGTGCTGGCACTCCTCCTCGTCATCCGTGAAGCTCCGACAATACCTATGCATGCACACGAGAAGAGTGTCAAGTAGTATACCATCCTCGAAGGGGTCAAGTGAGCACGTGTAAAGGAGACGATTCACCTTTATGTATGTGAAGTAGATGTCGCACGTGTAACTTGCCAAAGGGACTCTTGCCATGGTGATGTCCGTAGGATGCTCTGCATCATCCCCTCCCCCTTGGGAAAGATCCGTCCTCGGATGAAGATCCAAATCACCATGGGAAAGAGATGGCGTTGCCGTGTAAAAGTGGTCGATCACCAAGCATTCATCATCATCAAACTCGAAAGGGGCACTCTCCAATGTCTCACCGTCTAGTAATTCCTTCAAAAGGAGCAAATACGACAAACACTTGGAAAAACAAATGTGGAGCGTTAGTGCAAAACCAAGCATTCAAGTGGTGAATCACCGCACAATTATTGTCATCATGCATATCATATGGTGTGACAAGGGATTGTGTCATGGCATGTAAGCATACAAATTGAGCACAAGCAATGCTATCATGGAAAAAAGCATGCCTAGAGGTAGGGATGCCAATATGTGTGACAATATAACAAGCATGTACCTCAAGGTCATAGCACGCATGCACAAAGCTATCAACAAAAGTTCTATGGTATGCATACAAATCATTCACAACACCAAGTAATTTGAAGTTTCTAAACACATGGAGCAAGTCAAAGTGCAAGGCAATACAAGCATAATGTGCATATGGTGTAGTGAAGATACGATGGCACTCAACACAATAGAAAGAGCATTTAGTCATCATGTGTGAGGCAATCAAGTCAAGCATGTATCAGGCAATCGGGCATGGCATATGTGAAGAAATGACATTGTTGCAACCAAGCATATGATACGAGCAAGTAATCCACAAGTTGGATGCAACACACAAGGTATATATGTCATGAGGCATGGCAATGTGGCAATCATGAGTGGGAACAATATCTCTATCATGTGTGCAAATATGTGGTCCAAGATAACCAATATATGGCATGGTACAAGCAACACAAGTAGGATGATCCACAATATCCATGCTCAAGAAGGATGTCACCTTGAAAACATGTCCTTGTGCGTCCGTCACAATGCCGATGCGCAAGCAAGTGCGATGTAGAAACGCGTCACTCCAAAGGGGCTCGCTCTCAAGAGCTTGAATCGTCAACTCACATGAAGTGGAAGTTGACATGTAGTCGAAGTACCGTACACATACACACAACAAAGCAAAGAATGTATGTGCATGGTAGGTAAACGCATCATCCAACATGATGGTTCTCTTCTCTTGCACATAATAAGTAGAGGCAAAAGTGCATTAATAATATGATGCAACAATGGCTATATTCATGGCACTAGGCATATGGTGCAAAGAAGGAAGAAAAGCATGCTTCACATGAAAGATGTCAAAAGCTCCAATAATACGAGAGAAAGCTATGGGGGCAATCTCATTAACAACATTAATGGCATTGTTGCACTCAATACATGGCAAATCATCTAACAAGAGAGAGGCAACACATGGAGACATATGACAACAAGCAATAGCAATCATGTGTGAAGTATGGCAATGGTTGTCATCAACCGCATAAAAGGAGCGCATCGGTGATGCAACACAAGCAAGCATAGTGATCATGTCTTGCAAACTAGTAGTGAGAAGATGCAACATACTAGAAGAAATCATGGCAATCATGTCATATGAGTAAATAGTAGGCATAGACAATGCACATGACATATCGCAAGCACGGAAACAAAACACGAGCAATGTATCATTATAGGCATGGGGCACAAAGCAAACATGGCAATAGCAATCAATATCTCCACCAAGCTTGGAAATACACATACAAGTCATAGAATCAAGTGTCATGTGAGATGCAAGGCATGGGTCACAATTGCATGACAAGGGCATAGAAATGTGCATATCATGCAAAGTGAACATGGAAATATGGGCATAATAAGTGTAATGAGCAAGAAGCCATAGCCATGTGAAAGCCAAGTAAAAGAGGTGTGCGTAGTCCTTGCGCGAGGGGAATGGTTGGAGACACATTCCGATGAATCCCAAAGCATCGGTGCTCTCAAGAGCTCTTTTCGTCAACTCATGGGATTGTGAGGTTGACGAGTAATCATGAGTACCTACACACAACAAAGGCAAAGGGAAAATTGTGTGCACATGGTATATCTATACATCATCCGTTAGGATGTGCATGTGCTTGTGTTCGTTAGCACGAAATATCCAATGCTCAAATAAGTGAGATGCATGATATAAGAACATGTCATCCATCATGAAAGGTTTGTTTTTATGTATAGCATAATGGAGACTAGAATTATGTAGTGCATCATGTGAATTATCGGGAGCATTGTTATTCATGATATGCGGATAGTGCACACAATTATAGGGATCATGCAATGGATGGGATGGAACAAAATCTCCTAACATGTATGAAGAAACTATGGGGGTCTCCTCATGTGCAATAGCGGAAGCATAATGCGGATAGTATGGACAACATCCAAAACAATGCATTTCCAAATCATGGAGATCATGGCATGGCATATGAGAATTATTGCGCAAATGATGCAAAGGAAGCATGTCAATATCATCACAAGAAAATCAAATGCCAATAACCATGGGCTTGTCGTCTATGCTATATGAACAAATTGGAATTACTTATATGGGATATGTATAGTCACTACGGTGAGATTGCAAAGATGCAATATGGGAAATTTCACGCATAGCATATGACAAGTTTAGCGGATTGTCGAGCATGATGTGACCAATAGAATTTTCACATGGTATCCTATGGATCATAGCATCACAACTAGGTAAGTCAACATGCTCATCATCATATTCATCAAAAATTGGTGGCACATCTAAGCATGAAGAATACATAGCATGTGGTGTGTCCATAAGGTGATCAACATCATGCAAGCAATCAATGGCAAGATAGTGCACTAGTGGGACAAGCAAAGAACCTTCACCTATGTTACCTTTAGAGCTCCGCTCATGTGATGTAGGTGAGGCGGGAAGTACCAACTCGTGGTCGACATCATGATGGAACCATGTGGGGGGTGCATCATATTCCACCATGGCCATTGTCATTCCCATTGGAGGGATGGAATCGTCGAGGGTAGGCATGTCGTCATGTAGGGGACCTAGCACCAAAGAGGAAGACACAATAGGAGTAGAGGTTAAGTTTTTAGAAATCATCGTGGCCTCACGTGCCCTCTCAACTACCACACTGACTAAGTGTTGTGGCTCACTCACTCCCTCTAGGTAGTTGCACTCATACTCACATATGGTGGAGTCACTCATCTCACTCAAGTGGTGGGGGTTGTGGCTCTCCTCACATGGGAATTGGTGCAACTCATCATATATGGGGCTAGTGGTGGTCACGCCCATCCTCTCATAGGAAATACACTCAAAGTCACATATGGTGGAGTCACTCATGTCACTCATGTGGTAGTGCCTCTCCTCACATGGAAATTGGGGCATCTCGTCATATGTGGGTGTCGGAGAGATGTAGGTGCAAACGTCTCCATGCTCAAATCCTTTCGCCTCCTTGGTTGAAGGGATGGTCCCATGCTCAACTGTCTTGTCGTCGTCGTCGTGGATGAAGGCCGAAGATGGCACATCATCACTCGCCTCCATGACCGAAGGGAAATTCCCATGCTCGGCCATCTTCCTTGGGATGCTTCTGAAGATGAAAGGGTCATCCATGCGTGTAGTCGATCGCCTTGATCTTGGCGTCGAAGCATGTAGTTGATGGCGTTCTCTGTCGTCGCGCACTTGTTTCTTGGAGGTGGCTTGCCCTTCACGATGATGTCGATCACGAGCGTGATGGGTGTTGTGGCGGTCGTCTCGAAGATGAGGACGTGGCCGACTTGTGCGTGCATAGGATGGGCGCTCCGAAGATGTGTGACTTGAGCGTCCCCGCCTTGAAGATGACGAAGGGGAAGAAGACTTGTTGTTGGCCAACACATGTCGAAGTTGCTCCATGTGTGCGTCCAACGTGTTGTCGATGTAGTCTCTTTTCCGAGCTTCGAAGTGTCGTATGTCGATGGCGAGTCGCTCGAGTTTTTGGTTGATGTGGTTGTTCATGTTGATGTAGTCGTCGAAGACCGAAGATGCCGTGCTTTGCCTAGCCATCGCAAGACTCGAGGAAAGGTGAGTGGGAAATGAGATAAACAATACCAAAATACCGTTTCCCAAAGTTGAGGATGTATCCCGTTTCACTCAATGTGAAATGAAAGAATAGTGGAATTGGTACCGGCCTCGTTCACTCACACCTACAATGTAAAGCTTATCGAGTGGCTCGGTTAGGACAAGTGGCACAAAATTCAAGCAAATGTCAATCCAAGATATCAAAAATGTTGAGGAAGATTCACAAACTTGCAATGCAAAGCAAATAGGTCAATAGCTATGGTGGCACTAGGAACACACACACGGATAGATAAATGGGATCCGCGCAACCAAGGAATGAGCATAAAATGTGAGAGACCCGGAAAAAGCTCGTGTTGCACGGATACTAGAGAGACAATAGCTCGATTGCTCAAATGGGCTAGATACGCGCTTGTGCACCAACCTAAAAGAGTAAACGTGTCGTCTTCAATCCCAAGTATGCTATGTATGTATGATCCAAGAGTATGAACTATGCAAAAGGGCTCAATGCTATTTCTATTGCTTACAAGCTCTTTTGTATCTCCTCTTTTGCTTAAAAGCTTTTTATTCTTTTTGCTCTTTTTTTTGATAGGCTATGCTTGATGCTCGAACCAAGATATGAGACAAGTATGATGGATATGCACGGGAGAGACTTATGGCACAATGTAGATAATAAGATATTCACACGCTAAAACTAGCTATGCGGCATAAGAGTACCACTACGGTGCACAAGTAACGTGGCCCGACAATTCTCAACTCGCTAGTCTCAATGGGTAAGGTACGCAATAGGCTCGAAGCGATCAATGCAATGGCAAGGTAATGGACAATGATGTCGTCGAGATTACCGTCCTTGCTTACGGTTGGGTGCCAAAAGGCAATGTGGCCGATGTCGATGTTGAGGCCGAGACAATGATGAGCGGCGGTGTTGTCGATGTAGAGCCGTCCCTAATTAGCCAAAACACCTTAGGAAACGGGAACCGCAAGTCAAAATCTCAAACAAAATTGGGTTAGGGTGGCGGAAGTTTATGGCGGGAACGCTATGCGGAAGTTATGGTGGAGGCCTAGGCAAAGATGCCAAATATGCAAAAAAATTATTGAGTCAAATGATGTTGGAAATATATTTTTGGGATGGGGGTGTGAATAGCTACAAAACGAGCTAAAGAACGTCAAAATTGGACTCCGGATGAATTAGTTATGGCCGAAATGGTGAAAAGGCTGAAGCTGAAATCTGTGCAAAGACTCTGGTTAGGCCAGAAGTTACGGGCCTAGGGCCGGAAGTTCCGGGCTCCGGAAGTTCCGGCGGTGTACCGGAAGTTCCGGGGGTCACGGGAAAGTATGGGGAAAACCGGGGATTTTTGGTGGAAACTTTCTGGTTAGGCCGGAAGTTCCGGGCGTGGGCCGGAAGTTCCGGGTGATGCCGGAAGTTCCGCGGGTCGCAAAAACACTTCCGGGACGAACCCTAATTTCCGAATCTGGGAATGGGGGTGGAAAAACTCGATTTCGTGGGTCAAAATTGATGAGGAAAAAGAAAATTTTGGGGGATTTCGTGGTGGGAAAGCTAGATCTACTTGCCAAACACGAATTCGATGGATCAAAATCAACAAAATCTCACAAGAACCAACAAATTGCAAAAAATTTGGTGAGGCTATATTTTGGTGGGGATTATCGAATTGGGACAAAAACACACAAAATTAGGCTAGAAAATGAAGGGGAGGACTCCAAATTCGTGAGAAACGTGGCTCTTGATACCAATATGATACGGGGAACACCCGTGTGTGTCGATCTTTCACGAATTGGAGGTGGATTTGTGAATGAACACGAAGAACATTAAGAACATGAGGGGGAAAATCACAAAAGAAACACTCAAGAACAAGTCCAATCACGCATCCACTATGCTCACATCCACAAGGGTACAAGAACAACAAAGGGAAAGAGGATACATGGTAGAGTTCATGCCATATCCCATAGGGAGATGAGGCTTTGGAATCCCGGAGGATCTTCCCGTGCAAGGGGCCTTGACATCCACTAGGGGTCTTCTCTCATAGAGGCATCTACTCCATGGGAGAGGTAGTGGAAGGAGAAAAGGCTCATCTATCTATGAGCTAAATCATTGCTAACCCTAAAATGGAGGAGGGGGTGGAGTATATATAGTGGTGGCCACAAAGGGGTAAGTGAGGGCGAAGTGGGTACATGGGCCTCGGGCCCGAGAGGCTGCACGTAGGCAGGACGGAAGGTCCGGGCTAGGCCGGAAGGTCCGGGGGCCGGAGGTTCCGGGCAGGTTTCGGGCTACCTAGAGAGTTGGCACGCCTGGGGGTGCGCTGAGGCCGAAAGTTCTGGGCTGGCCGGAAGGTCCGGGGCCAGGAGGTTCCGAGCGAGGTCCGAACAGGGTCCGGGCTATCCAGAGAGTTGGCACATGTGGGCGCTGCTCTGGTCGCCGGAGGTCGGAAGGTCTGGGCAGGCCGGAAGGTCCGGGATTCGGAGGTTCCGAGTAGGCCGGAAGGTCCGGGCCTTCCAGAAGCTATCCTTGCTTCTTCTTCCTTCTCTTCCAAGCTTCCCTCGCGGATGGTGTAGTCGTACATAGGTGCTGGCACTCCTCCTCGTCATCCGTGAAGCTCCGACAATACCTATGCATGCACACGAGAGGAGTGTCAAGTAGTATACCATCCTCGAAGGGGTCAAGTTAGCACGTGTAAAGGAGATGATTCACCTTTATGTATGTGAAGTAGATGTCGCACGTGTCACTTGCCAAAGGGACTCTTGCCATGGTGATGTCCGTTGGATGCTCCGCATCAGATTCAGACTATTCTAGAATCAACGGAATTGAGTTGTTCTAAGGATTCAGATTCGACAGTCGAGACATCTACATCTATGGATTTCAAAAGAAAGAAAAGGATTGAAGTCCGACCCGAGGACGAGCTCAAACCTTAGTGTTTGAAAAGAAGAAGTAAAGCTCACATTCACTTCAATCAAAAAAGGTAGGTCATAGCACAAATTGAATGAGACCTTACTCAATCACTCATCATTGGAAAAATTAGAGAGATTTCCTCGCAACAAAAACACGAGCGATATATTCTTCCTTAACAGGTATCTCAATTGCGGGAAGAAGTACAAAGATAAAAGTCAGAACAAGAAGGGTCAAACTTCTCTATCGGGGAAAGACAGGAAGGATAAAAGTTTAAAATAACTTGTTTGAAACATCTAAAAAATATAAAAGGGTATTTTGAAGTTGTAGTTTTGGGGGTCAAAGGGAAGGAAGAAGAAAAGAGGGAAATACTCTCAAGGTAGAATCAGTTCAGACAAGTATGTGCATTAAAAGGAAAGAGTCCCTAAACAGATAGATTTTCAGCAAATAAGATGGGTCCTGGTCTTCAACAACAAAAGAAGCCGAAGTAAGAGCTCGGTCAAAGGACCTTTATAGATCCTCATCTTCCTTAGGTTGTGGATACACATTGATACGGGAATCTTCCTGTTTGAATGAAAGATTTTTGAAAGAGAAGGCAGAAATCAATCTCATGCATGAGCGGTCGAGCCATTGTATAATAAGTAATGGATGAAAAAGCTATTCTTGGTAGATCCACTTGTCAAGGCGCGGAAATCTGTGTTCCTTCTCAGCTCCGCTTTCCTTAAGGATTTAAAAGACCCGACACACCACTGTATCCATGGCTTTCTTCCCACATTCAAAGAACTTTTTTTGACTAATTACTATAGGGAAATCCCAACAGCCATTGCAATTTATTCATTCAACTTGTAAAATGTTTACAAATGTTACCAAGAGTAACCCAGGAAAGTAAAAAGAAAGCAAAACAACTATACCTAGGTAAACAAGGCATAATTAAGGGGGTAGAAAGTTCACCCATCTAACAATATCCTCCTTAAACATATACTTAATTCTATGAGAAAGGCGGTTAATATCATGAATAAAAAACTCCTCCAATGATTGAAGCTATACCTCTCATGCCTAAAAACCTTCCCATTTCGAATCGGCCAAATATGCCAGCATGTAGGAAAAACTACCTCAACAAAAAAGGTTCTCCAAAATTTCTTCTATCATTGACATCAGTTTTCCCCATGTCATTACCAATGTACCAATCAATCTGCAGATCGTTCCAAACCCTTGGAAATTACAGTTGAAGAACAAATGATCCGTGTCTTCCCTGGATTGTGTAGGACACAGTACACTGTTGATTCCATCATCAATATGTCAGTGTCTTCTTTCCACCATCTACTTGGTGTTTTATCTGTCCATAATGAGCATCCAAGCAAATACTTTTGTTTTCATGGTACAACAGCTTGCCCATATCCATTTAAGCAAAGCATTAAAGGTAAGGTTGGAGTGCATAAAATTATAAAAGGCTTTGGGGTGTAGGGCTTATTGGTTCCATGCCAATACCAAACATCCATCATTCCAGCTTGCCTTTGGTGAGATTGTAGCAAAGTTTATAAGGACTGGAGTTCTTGAAAAGCTTGCTCAGATAAAGGTAAGTTGAACCAAGATGAGAGGTCCTCGCACTCCAGGCCATCTTTTACAAATACCAGTGTGTCCTTTGGATAGGAGAATAACCTTGGGAATCTGTTTTGCAGTGGCAGCACAAAGTCCCCAAGTTTCCATTTGTCCAACAAGAAAGGGTTGTGTCTCCTTGATGAATCTCCACCCAAGAAACCTCTCTGAATTGATCAGAAAGTTTAAGTATGTCTTTCCACCAAAAGCAACCATAGGGGGTAGTTCCTTGGGGAACAAGTCCATGATAATATGAGTCCCAAATAAGATAAACCCAAGGAACATTTGCCTTAATTAGAAACTTGTTGACTTGTTTAAGCAGTAAAGCAATGTTTTGAATTCCAAGACTGAGAATCCCCAAACCACCTTTATTCTTTGGTCTGTAGATGAGCTCCCAAGCTGCAAGAGAGGGAGTAGGCTCTTGTTTGTTTTTCGTCCATATACACTATCTCTGTATCCTCTGGAGTTGCTTCAAAATGCTAGGAGGAATAAACAGACTACACCGGAAGAAGATTGGCAATGAAGATAAAGTAGAATTCAAATACCGAAGCGTGCCTCCTTGAGCTAGGAAAGAGGAACTAGCGGTCATTCTTCTTTCCATACAGTCCACCAAAGGCATTAGGTAATTGATTATTGGCCGTAGTGCCCACAGGAAGGCCTAGACAGGTGAAAGGCACTTTACTCACCTGACATCCGAAGATAGAAGCAAGCCTCTCGGTTTCCTATGAGCACACATTAATAGGAACAATATGAGCCTTATGATAATTAACATCCAGGGCAGTGGACTGAGAAAACACTAGAAGCATCATTTTGAGGGCTAACAACTGTTGTTCATAAGCAGGCACAACAATCAGTGTGTCATCATCATATTGAATAATAGGATAATCTCTATCATGTCATGGGATGGGCAGCTATAGCTCTCCTTTAAGATACATGTCATTAACTGTAGACTGCAAAAGATCAACATCTAACACAAATAACAAAGGTGAAATTGGGTCACCCTGCCTTACTCCCTTATTACATAAGAACTGTTTGCCAGGCACACCATTAAGAAGCACTGAACAAGTTCCAGTGGACAACAACTCCTTAATCCAGTTTATCCATTTTATCTTAAATCCTTTGTGTTTCATAATTTCAATGATAGCAAAATGCTCAACAGAGTCAAAGGCCTTCTCAAACTATAGTTTAAGAATTAGAATGGGCCTTTTGGAATGATGGCACTGGTGAAAATACTTTAGAGTCTAGTCAATACAATCTTAATTAGTCCTGGATTTGCTAAACCATATTGATTCTTATGAATGCAGTTGCTACTTGTGAGCTACGTTGGGTTTTTCCCCGAAGAGGAGGGAAGATGCAATACTGTAGAGATAAGTATTTCCCTCAATGAGAACCAAGGTTATTGAACCAATAGGAGAACCAAGCAAACCCCTTTTAACAACACTTACACACACAAAACCAGACACTTGCACCCAACGCGGGGAAGAGGGTTGTCAAGTCCCTTGAAGTCGTTACTTGCAAGGATTAAATCTTGATAGAGATAGATGACATAAATAATAAAAGTAAAAAAAATAAGTAAATTGCAGAAGTAATTTTAGGATTTTAGTATTTATGATTAAGTAGATCCGGGGGCCATAGTTTTTGCTAGAGGCTTCTCTCTTGAACATAAGATATAGTGGGTAAACAAATTACTATTGGGAAATTGACAAAATAACACATAGTTATGACATGTTATTCACGACAACGATCATGTATATAGGCATCACGTCCATAAACAAGTAGACCAAAATGATCCTGCATCTACTACTATTACTCCACTTCGAGAGCGCTTCTATGCTTGCCTCTCTAGGTATTAAGTTCATAAAAAGAGTATTGCTTGGAGAATGGGGACATGATGCAGACAAAGTAAGACAAGCAATGTGTTTAGACCCCATCATTTTTCCTTAATGGAAACAATGCAAATACGTGTCTTGTACCCTTCTGTCACTGGGATATAGAGCATCGCAAGATTGAACCCTTCCGTCATCAAAGAGAAATACAAAGCTATAACAATCATGCATAATAGAATTGACTCAATTACTTTCAATGAATAATCTGATCATAAATCCACAATTCATCGGATCCCAACAAACACACCGCAAAAGATGATTACATCATATAGATCACCGCGAGAACCATGGTGAACATGGTATCGAAGATCAAAGAGAGAGAGAGAAAGCCATCTAGGTACTAGCTATGGATCCGTAGGTCTCTGGTGGACTGCTCACACATCATCATGGAGGTAGCAAGGTTGATGTAGATGGCCTTTGTGATCGATCCCACTCCAGCATGGCACCGGAAAAGGTCTCCAGATGGGGTTGCAGCGGAACAGAGAATTGCGGTAGCGGAAAAAGTATTTCGGGTGGCTCTCCGTTGGTTTCCTGATTTTAGAGAATTTACGGAGGTGGAATTAGGTCATACAGAGCCACGAGGGGCCTATAAGGCATTATGGTGCGCTTACCCCCTAGGTGCGGCCTGTTGCCTTGCTGTCTCCTCGCTTCATGTATGGTCTCCTCCCGAAGCTTCCAGGGTCTCTTTTGTCCAGAAAAAATCGTCAAAAAGTTTTGTAGCGTTTGGTACCGATTTCCTTGAAAACCAAAAACAAGCATAAAACAACAACTGGCACTAGGCTCCGGATTAATAGGTTAGTTCCTAAAAATGATATAAAACATCATATAATTGCATATAAAGTATCCAAGATTGATAATATAATAGCATGGGACGATAAAAAATTATCGATACATTGGAGACTTATCAACAGTCCATGATCATCTGGTGGAACATGTTAGCAACAATCCTTGATAGAAAATTAATCCCCATGCCAGTCAAAGTGATGGGCCTATAATCTCCCACAGATTCAGGAGATAATTTTTTAGGTATCAGAGTGATGCAAGACCCATTGATATTCTCTAGCTTGGCCTTCTCCTCATAGAAATCCTGTGCCAAAGTGTAGAAATTCATGCAAATGATGGCCCAACATTTCTTGAAGAAAAGTCCACTGAAACCATCAGGGCCAAGTACCTTATCAATAGGCATATGTTTAACTAAACCATCCATTTCCTCAATTGTAAAAGGTTTGGTCAAAGCATCCAAACCAGGCACTCGTTTTAACAAGGTTTTGAGATCAAAGCCCATGTTAATCCCCCTACAAACACCCATTCTCCCTTTGAAAGTAGACCCATCTGGTAATTGCAGCCTAGACAAAGAATTCCTTTCTAATCTCTTAGTGGCCATGGCATGGAAGAATTTAGTGTTCTCTTCACCAACTTTAATATACCTGATGGTACATCTCTTCTTCCAATATAGGAATTGCAAATGCAAGAAATTCTCAACATGTAACTTAACAATGTTCCTGAAGTTAAATTCTTGTCTGAAGAGGGGCATCCTTAATATCAATTCAGCATGTTCTTTAGCATCAAAATTAACCTTCTCCGAAGATGGAAGAGGCAACAAATCAATAGGTGCACGAGGTAAGAAACCATACACTACTTCAAAAGGGCACATCTCAGTAGTAGAATGCAGCAAACGATTATAAGCAAATTCAATATGAGGCAAGCATTCTTCCCACATTTTCAGGTTATTCTTCGAAACAACCCTAAGCATAGTAGACAATGATCTATTCACTACTTCAGTTTGTCCATCAGTTTGGGGGTGACATGTAGTACTAAAAAGCAGTTGAGTCCCCAACTTAGACCATAAACATCTCCAAAAGTGGCTAAGAAATTTACCATCACAATCTGAAACAATTGTATTTGGCACACCATGGAAGCGAATAATTTCACGAAAGAACAAATCAGCAACATTAGCATTATCATCACTTTTATGACATGGTATAAATTGTGCCATTTTCGAAAATTTATCCATGACAACAAATATGCTATCCCTTCCCTTCTTTGTTTGAGGTAAACCTAAAACAAAGTCCATAGATATATCCTCCCAAGGAACACTAGGTACAGGCAAAGGCATATATAAACCATGAGGATTGAGTCGTGACTTAGCTTTTTCACATGTAGTGCAGCGAGCAACAAAACGCTCAACATCCCGTCTCATCTTTGGCCAAAAGAAATGTGTAGCAAGTGATGAGGACATGACTACCTTGGATACGACCAAAAATATTGCATACCTGCATATTTGTGAGGTGATTTCATATAAGAATTATGAAATAATTTATTTATGTTATCCGTAACAAAAATACTTCACCAATTTTTATTTTATGCCTAAATGCAGAATGGCCGAACACTTGTATGAACCACGTGTGATGTCAAAGGAAGAGGAAATGATTGGGTGCTATTCAAGAGGTCCTCTCACGTCAAAGGAAATAATTAGGTGTTGTTGAAGAAGTTCTCTCACGTCACTTTTAGTCCAAGAGAAGATAGAGTCCAAGTCTCTCACGTTCTGGACTCAGATTCGGACTGAACAGCCACACCTGCCACAAAACGTTAAGAACTTTTTCATCCGGACTCCGAATTGGGTGATTATTTTGTTGTTGGAAAGTAGATTTCATATGCGTTCCATCCCAATTGGAATCACCTTAAAATTCGTATGGAGCGTGGAGATATTGACGAAATAATCTGACGTTGCAGCAGAATCCGAGTCAAACTACAAGTTCAAAGGTGTTGCATCACCTTCACTTGGGCCCATGGGCCTTGTATGACCTAGGGTTAGTTTTAGGCTGCCTTGGGACGTCCTCCCACGTCCTTGGACGCCATCCCTTGCTCCTATATAAGTAGATCAATCTAGTAGCTTTTTTCCTTGGGATTTGTTTAGTTAAAAGTTAGCCATTGCAACTTCGTGTACTTCGTTTGTGTCTAACGACCAGACTAAGACCGCTTTCGGATACCCACCTTTATCAATACTTCATCTATGTTCGCAATAATCAGATTGCTTTATCATATTCTTGCTTGTTCTTCGATTGCTTGCAGGAATATACCTTCGTGGTCAGGTTGATCGTGCTCCGGCAAGGTCAATAACCTCTTGGGGATTGGTTTAGCGATTGCTAAGGCGCAACGTCGTGCACGTTTGTAGTCGGATTGTCAAAGTCGTCTCCACCAAATCGATAGTTATTATCTCATCGAAAGATTGGGACCCTCGCCTCTATCAGCAAGTACGTCCTCCGTCTTCTTCACGCCAAAGTGTCCCATTAACCCTCCTCCGTGCGCCTCCTGTAACAACAAAAGACGAACGGAGCTAGCTGGAATGCATAGCTTGTTAGCACGGAACACAAATCCATCATTAATGATGAACTTGTTCCATGTTCTCCCTTCTTTACAATTCTCCAACACATCTTTAAATTCAGCATCATGCATATATTGATCTTTGATGGTCTCCAAACCAAATATTTTAAAGTCAAGTTATGAAAGCATAGTATAACGACGAGACAATGAGCAATAACATTTTCTTTACCCTTCTTGTGCTTAATGACATAAGGGAAAGTCTCAATCAATTCAACCCATTTAGCATGTCTACGGTTCAGTTTTGCTTGACATTTAATATGTTTCAAAGATTCATGATCAGAATGTATAACAAATTCTTTGGGCCATAAATAATGTTGCGATGTTTCCAAAGTCCGAACAAGAGCATATAATTCCTTATCATAAGTAGAATAATTCAGACTAGGCCCACTCAATTTTTCAGAAAAGTATGCAACAGGTTTACCATCTTGTAATAACACACCTCCTAATCCAATTCCACTAGCATCACATTCAAGCTCAAAAGTCTTATTAAAATCAGGAAGTTGGAGTAAAGGAGCATGTGTTAACTTATCTTTCAATACCGTGAAGGCTTCTTCCTGTGCGGTACCCCAAACAAAAGGCACATCCTTCTTTGTAAGCTCATTTAGAGGTGCAGCAATGGTGTTGAAATCCCTCACAAAACGCCTATAGAAACCAGCGAGTCCAAGAAAACTCCTCACTTGTGTGACTGTTTTGGGCTGCGGCCAACTCTCAATAGCTTCAATCTTGGCTTTATCAACTTCAATTCACTGTGGAGTAACAACATAGCCAAGAAAAGATACTCGGTCGGTGCAAAAGGTGCACTTCCCAAGGTTACCAAACAAACGTGCATCACATAGAGCAATAAAAACAGCACGCAAATGATGCAAGTGTTCCTCCAAAGATCTACTATAAATAGGTATATCATCAAGGTAGACTACCACAAATCGTCCAATGAAAGCACGTAAGAGCTCGTTCATTAATCTCATGAAAGTGCTATTGGGGAACATTGCATGGGAAACAAATTTTTTCGTACGCACATACAAGATCTATCCATGGAGATGAGCATCTACGAGAGGGGAGATCTGATCCACATACCCTTGTAGATCGTTAAGCGGAAGCGTTAAGAAGCGCGGTTGATGTAGTCGAACGTCTCCGCGATCCAAATCGCAAGCCGTCCCACGAACTGACGATCAAGTGCCGAACGGACAGGACCTCCGCGTTCAACACACGTACGGCTTGATGACGCCTTCACCTCCTCGATCCAGCGAGCAATGGTGAAGTAGTAACTCGAGCCCTCCGGCAGCACGACGGCGTGGTGAGGTGGTGGTGGTGACAGCTCAACAGGGCTTCGCCGCGCGATATGAGGAGGAGAAGAACTACGAGGGAGAGAGGGGGCAGCACAGTAGCACGATCTGGTGTGGCTGCCCCTCTCTCTACCTCTCTATATATAGGGGGAGGGAGGAGGAGGGGCGCCCGAGGGTTTCCCCTTAGGGGCCGGCGGCTAGGGGTGGTGTGGCCAGGGTTTGGGTGCCCCCCCTAGGCGCCTTGCCTCCCAAGGCAGGGGTGGCCAGCGGCGCTAGGTGGTGGGGTCCATGATACGGGGCACGCCCGTGTGCGTCGATCTTTTCACACTTGGACAAACTTCAATCACACATCCACTAAGAACAAGCAAACACACGAGGTAATTAGATCCACAAACAACGGACGGATACAAGTAACCGGTAGTTCTTCCTCACTCCGGGGGGGGGGAGAGGCCTTGAATCTCGTGAGATCTTCCCTCTAGAGGGGCCTTGGCATCACTTGGATCTTCTCCGGTGGAGGGCAACTCCACAAGAGGAGGAAGTAATGGAGCTAGGCTCAACAAAGAGTATTTTCTAAACACAAGCTAACCCTAGGGCGGAGGCAGAGGAAGGGTACATATAGTCTAGGGGATAAGTGGGGGGTACACGAGTCGTAACTCCTTCTATTCCGCAGCGTAGGGGCGATTGTACCGGAGCTTGGACCAGTGGTACCGGTCTTGAGACATTAAGCGGAACATCCGGGGTAGTACCGGTCTTGAACCGCACCCGAACAGAAGCTTGGCCAGATCGGGGCGGTTGTTGGGCGGTGGTGGACCGGTTGTACCGGTGGAGCGGTGGTTGACTGGTGGTGGACCGGTTGTACCTCTAATTCCTGGGCTGTTGCAAATTCCTCTCCTTGTTCTTGGTGCCCCTCTTGCTTCCTCCCTTCTTCTTCGTACCTAAGCACACAAAGTGTCTCTTCTTGAGGTAGGATCCACGTTCCGAAAGTATCACATGGGAATTCACTAAGGAGAGATGTCACCTCGGATTCTATGGCACGTGCGCAGGCTCTCGTCAAGGGACCATTTGGAGCTTGAGGTGTTGATGATGGGTCCTTGGGGATGTACATGGGATGCTCCGCATCATCTCCCCCCCCCCCTTGTGAGAGATCCGTCCTCGGATCAAGATCTTCATCACCATGGAACGGAGATAGGTCCATGATGTTGAATGTGTCTCTCATGTTGTACTTGTCGCGTGGAATGTCGATCTTGTAGGCATTATTGTTGTAGCATGCCACTACCTTGAATGGTCCATCGGCGCGAGGAAGAAGCTTGGACTTGCGCACAGTGGGGAAACGCTCCTTGCGGAGGTGTAGCTACACAAGATCACCGGGCTTGAACACCATGGGGTGCTTGTTGGTGTTGCGCTTGGCGATGACTCGCTCCACTTGACATTCGATCGTGCGCCTTGTATCTTCATGCATTTTCTTGAGGTAGCTTGCCCTTGCACTTGCATCCATGTTGACGCGCTCTTGGAGTGGTAGAGGTAGGATGTCCAATGGGGACAACGGATTGAAGCCATAGACCACTTCGAACGGAGACTTGGCGGTGGTGGAGTGACTTGCGCGATTGTAGGCATACTCGGCAATGGGGAGGCAATCTTCCCATTCCTTGATGTTCTTCTTGATCAACACGCGAAGTAGGGTAGAAAGTGTCTGGTTCGTCACCTCCGTTTGTCCATCGGTTTGAGGGTGATATGCCGAAGAGAATAGAAGCTTGATTCCGAGCTTGGCGCATAGGGTCTTCCAAAAGTAGCTCAAGAATTTGACGTCGCGATCCGAGACAATGGTCTTTGGGACGCCATGTAGTCGCAAAATGTCCCTACAAAACAAATTTGCAATATGTGAAGCATCGTCTATCTTGTGACATGGAATGAAATGGGCCATCTTGGAAAAGCGATCCACAACTACAAAAATGGAGTCATGGCCATTTTTAGTTCGTGGCAAGCCAAGCACAAAATCCATACTAATGTCTTCCCAAGGTTGGAAAGGTATAGGTAGAGGCATATAAAGACCATGGGATTCGCTTTGGACTTAGCTTTGCGGCATGTCGAGCATCGGTTGGTGAAGCGTGCAACACCACGAAACATCTTCGGCCAAAAGTACTTGTTGGATAGGTTGGCATATGTCTTGTCGCGTCCAAAGTGACCCATAAGTCCTCCACCGTAATCCTCTTGCAAAAGCAACAAACGAAGAGAAGACTCGGGTATACACAATTTGTTAGCACACATAAGATAGCCATCTTTCATATAATAGTTCTCCCAACAAGTTTTCACTTGGCACTTAGCGTAAGGATTAGCAAAATAGGCATCATGCTCATACAAGTCTTTGATGTGCTCAAAACCAACAACATTCAATTCAAGTTGAGTAACTAGCATGCATTTGCACGAAAGAGCATCCGCCACAATGTTTTCCTTACCCTTAATGTATTTGATGACATAAGGGAAGGACTCAATGAATTCACTCCATTTAGCATGTCGTTTGTTCAACTTAGTTTGACCCTTTAAATACTTAATCGTTTCATGGTCGCTATGGATAACAAACTCATGAGGGCGCAAGTAATGCCCCCACACATGTAGGACCCTCACCAAAGCATATAATTCCTTGTCCTAGATGGGGTAGTTAAGTTGAGCGCCGGATAGTTTCTTGCTAAAGTACGCGATAGGACGTTTCTCTTGCATGAGCACACCACCTATTCCATTACCGCTAGCATCACAATGCACTTCAAATGTTTTATCAAAATTGGGCAAAGCAAGCAAAGGTACATGACTGAGCAAATTTTTAAGTTCATAGAAAGCGGTGTCTTGGGAAGGACCCCAAATAAATGGTGCATTTTTCTTGCTCAAAGCATGGAGAGGTGATGCAATAGTGCTAAAGTCTTTGACAAAACGGCGATAGAAACCGGCTAGTCCTAGGAAGCTACGCACTTGTTGCAAGTTCGTTGGTGTGGGACAAGTTTTAATAGCATCAATCTTAGTTTCATCTACATGAACGACCTTAGAAGATACTACAAAACCTAGGAAAACTACCTTCTCAACACCAAAAGTGCATTTCTCCATGTTTGCATAGAGTTGTTCTTTCCAAAGGAACAACTCTAAACATCATGAACATGTGTAGCATGCTCCTCAAGAGACTTACTAAAGACAAGAATGTCATCAAAGTAGACCACAACACAATATCCAATGAGTGCTCGCAACACATAATGCATAACACGCATAAAAGTATCCGGTGCTTCGGATAAGCCCATGGGCATAACCAACCATTCATAGAGACCAAATTTTGTCTTATAAGCAGTTTTCCACTCGTCACCCTCTTGTATGCGGATTTGGTAGTAACCACTTTTTAAGTCAATTTTAGAAAATATAGTGGCACCACTAAGTTCATCAAGCATATCATCTAAGCAAGGAATGGGGTGACGGTATCGAATGGTGATAGCATTGATAGGACGGCAATCGGAACACATGCGCATAGTACCATCATGCTTAGGCACTAGAATGACCGGAACCGCCCAAGGACTCCAACTCTCACGTACATGCCCTTTATCTAGGAGTTTTTGGACTTGCCTTTGTATTTCCTTTGTTTCGTCGGGGTTGACGCGGTAGGGAGCCTTGTTAGGAAGCGGTGCTCCGGGGATGAGGTCGATGCGGTGTTCAATCCCTCGTTTAGGCGGTAGTCCTGGAGGTAGCTCATCGGGGAACACATCCTTGAATTCCTGCAACAACTTAGATAACACAAGAGGAAGATGTTGTGAAGGGTTAGTCTGAACGATGTCATCTTTGCACACAAGTACATAGTGAAGAACGGTCGATGGGCTCTCACTCACATCCCTCAAATCTCTTTTGGTGGCTAAAAGAACTATATCTCTCATGTCCCTCATCGTGGAGTCGCTCATTTTTGGCTTGTGGCACTCACTCTCTTTTAGGTGGATCACTTTCTCACTTCTAGCTCCACGATGGGATGAAGCTTGTTTGTCAGCGATGACTTGACTTGGAGTCATTGGTCGTAGCACATATTGCTTGCCCTTCATCTTGAAGCTATATTGATTTGTCCGACCGTTGTGTGTGACGCCACGGTCGAATTACCAAGGTCTACCAAGTAGGAGGTGGCAAACAGACATTGGAACCACATCACACTCCAAAGTGTCTTCATATGCGCCTATCTTGAAGGAAACTTCCACGGTGTGGTCAACTTGGAGGGTTCCAGAATCACTAAGCCATTGGACCTTGTAAGGACGAGGGTGCTTTTTCTTGACCAATTGTATCTTGGAACAAAGGTCTTCACTTGCCAAGTTGTGGCAACTCCCTCCGTCGATGATTACCTTGATGGACTTTCCTTGGATGCCCGCCTTGGTGTGGAAAATGTGGCAACGTTGGTCCTCGTGTTCTTGTTGTTGGAGCGACAACACTTTAGAGACAACGAGAGCGGGGCTCGAATCGTTGTTGCAAAAGATTTGCAAATCTTCATCTTCATTCACTTGGCGGTGTATGGCCATTTGCTCCAAAGCTTGCATCTCGTCGTCGCTCATCGAGTCATAGGTGCCATCGTCGAGGAGGATCATGTTGTGTTTGGTGGGGCATTCAAAGGTCTTGTGGCCTCGCCCTTGGCACGTGAAACACTTGATGGAGCTTGTCTTGGCGGTAGCACCCGGTGTTGTGGTAGAGGATGAAGCCCTTGGCTTGTAGGTGCTTGAGGTTGGTCGGCTTGACGAAGTCGTCTTGTCCTTGTAGCTTGACTTGTCGCCGGTAGGTGTTGTAGATTTCGTAGTTGAAGTAGTCGTTGTTGTAGTAGCTTGAGCACTTGAACCATAGGTCTTGGAGGAGAACTTGGAGTACTTGTAGTCATCTTGCACTTGCCATTCCGCCTTGGTTGCTTGATGCACAAGTTCTAGAAGGTTGGAGTATGGTTGGAAGTCGGCAATTTTCATGACTTGGTAATTGAGGCCATTCAAGAAGCGTGCCATTGTTTGCTCGTCATCTTCCTTGACATTGGCTCGGATCATAGCAATCTCCATCTCTTGGTAGTACTCTTCTACCGACTTGGTTCCTTGCTTGAGTTGTTGGACCTTCTTGAAGAGATCCCGGTTGTAATGTGTAGGCACAAAACGAGCTCGCATGAGATCCTTCATTTGGGCCCAAGTGGTGATAGGAGGTTCACCTCTCTCCCTTCTTCGCTCAATCACTTGTTCCCACCAAATAAGGACATAGTCTTGGAACTCAAGGGAAGCCATGGCTATCTTCTTCTCTTCATCATAGTTGTGGAGGCGAAAGATCTTGTCAAACTTGAGGGCCCATGACAAGTAGTCTTCGGGATCATTGCTTCCGGAAAACTTTGGCATTGTGAACTTGAGCTTGCCGAAGCGTTGTTCATCATTGTGGTTCTGAAGCCGAAATCCTTGTCTTGGATGTGGATCCTCATTGTCATTGCCTTGAGCATGTTGACGTTGATCTTGTTCTTGCTCATCTTCATGGCTGGGTTTAACACGATGATCTTGAGGACGGCGACGCGGTGGACGCACTCGGTTGCGCCTTTCGTGAAGCTCCTCTTGGCGATTGGCTTCTTCTTGTCGTTGTCGGCGAAGTGCTTCTTGCTCGTGATGAGCTTGGCGGTTGCGCTCCTCCAAGGCACAAGTAGCTTGTTGCAAAGCGCGATGTGCCTCAAGCGCTCGTTCATGACGACGATGTTGTTCTTCTTCTCGGCGTCGTTGTTCTTGATCTTGGCGTTGTTGTTCTTGCTCCAACGCATCTTGCTCTTGTTGGCGGCGACGTTCTCGAGCGCAGACACGATCTTGAAGTCCATTGCCATGGAATGGATTGTCTTGATGGTGACGACCTTGTGGAGACCTTGGGCCGGAGTGTTCTTCTTGGTGATGAACACGTGCTTGCCGGTGGCTTGCGTCGGAAGAGTACTCCGATGAGTGTCGGCTTGAGCGCCGTCTTGACGTGGTCATAGAGGGAGCGCGGTTGACCATCAAGGACCGAAGTTCCTCCATTTGGCTTGATAGCTTGGTGTCGAGGTAGTCCCGTGTGCGCGCCTCGGATTCGCGCAAGTCGGTGGCAAGGTTGTCGATGTGGTCATTCAAGGCATGTTGCGCTTGCGTAATTGCCTTGTTTGCGCCGAAGAAGTGCAACTTGGTGACGTGGTTTGTCGCGTCGTCGTCGTGCTCCTCGAATGCCGGGTTCGACGTGATGTTCCTATCCATAGCACTCAACAAGATATAAGTGGAAGAGTGAGAAGACAATACCAACTACCGTTCCAAAGGTTGAGAGTGGATCAAGTTCACTCAATGTGCAAGCATGAAAGTAGTGGAATTGGTACCGAAGAATGTCCCTCTCACACCTACACAAGTAAAGCTTATGGAGTAGCTTGGTTAGGATGGTGGCACAAAAATTCATGCAATTCGAGAATAAGATTCAATCAAGTTGAGATAGATCCGCAAATTCGTAAATGAGACGAGGTAGATTTCTAGCAATGAGTAGGCACGGAAACACACACGTATAGGAAAGTGGGATTGTAACACCGAAAAATGAGCGTAAAATGTGGAAGCCACGGTAAGATCAAGGTGCACAATAGTGGAGAGACGCTAGCACGATTGCACGAATGGGCGCGATACGGACTTGTGCACACCTATGCGAAGCAAAACTAGACGTCTTCCTATACCCAACTTTTGCTATTTATGTGGTTGGCACAAAATCTCTCGCTCAAATGATCGAATATGATATGCAACTTGCGATGCTATTGCTCGTTTGCTTTTGCTTAAAAGCTTTGCTTTGCTTCTCCTTTGGAGGATGATATTTGGAAAGATCACTATGCGGGACGTGCACACCAATATAGCAATGATGTATGCGGGTACTATTGTAACACAAAAGGAGATACGATGATAAATGCACGCTATATGTAGCTATGCGGAGTATGTATCACTAAATTGCACAAGTAGCATAGCGCGACAATACTCAATGGCTAGTCTCGATAGGTAAGTAACGCAAATAGGATCGGGTTAACAATGCAATGGCAAGGGTATATGTCAAGAGTGTAGTCGCGGTTACCGTCCTTGCTTACGGTTGGTGTCAATGAAGAGGTGGTTGGTGACGAACCGGGGCGATGATGAGTAGCGGCGCTGTCGATGTAGAACCGTTCCTAATTAGCCGAAACACCTTAGGAAACGGAAACCGCAACTCAAAATCTCAAAGAAAAATTGGGTTAGGGTGGCGGAAGTTTATGGTGAAAGCCTAGGCAAAGATGCCAAAATGAGAAACTTTGATGAAGTCAAATGGTGGTAAAACCAAGATGAGGATCTCGGGCACGTTGATAGCTTCAAAACGAGCCAAAGAACACTCAAATCAGAGTTCGGGAGTAGAAGTTATGGTCCGAATGGTGAATCAGCCGATGCTGAAACTGGGATGGGCGGTTGTACCGCTTGGGAGGGGCGGTTGTACCGCTCCGGAAATGACCTGGGGAATTAGCAGTTGTACCGCATGTACGGGCGGTTGTACCGCTCCTGGGCGCAACTGCAGATCCAAATCTGCGGGTTAGAAGAAAAATTCGGTCGATTTTGTGGAAGGAAATGATGGGAATGATAGGGCAAAGCTAGATCCACTTGTCCACAACGAGATCCACGGATCACGATCAACAAAATCTCCTCAAATCCAACAAATCCAAGAAATCTTTGGTATGTCTATTTTTGTGGGGATTTTCGAAATTAGGTCAAATCAAAGCAAAAATTGGCTAGAAAATGGAGGGGAAGACTCCAAGATGTGAATCAACGTGGCTCATGATACCAATATGATATGGGGCACGCCCGTGTGCGTTGATCTTTCCACACTTGGAGGGGAAAAGGGAGAAATCACGAGAGAAAATGCAAACTCATGGACAAAGTTCAATCACACATCCACTAAGAACAAGCAAACACACGAGGTAATTAGATCCACAAACAACGGACGGATACAAGTAACCGGTAGTTCTTCCTCATTCCGGGGGGGGGGGGGAGGCCTTGAATCTCGTGAGATCTACCCTCTAGAGGGGCCTTGGCATCACTTGGATCTTCTCCGGTGGAGGGCAACTCCACAAGAGGAGGAAGTAATGGAGCTAGGCTCAACATAGATTATTTGCTAAACACAAGCTAACCCTAGGGCGGAGGCAGAGGAAGGGTACATATAGTCTAGGGGATTAGTAGGGGGTACACGAGTCGTAATTCCTTCTATTCCGAAGCGTAGGGGCGGTTGTACCGGAGCTTGGACCGGTTGTACCGGTCTTGAGACATTAAGCGGAACATCCGGGGTAGTACAGGTCTTGAACCGCACCCGAACAGAAGCTTGGCCCGATCGGAGCGGTTGTTGGGCGGTGGTGGACCGGTATTACCGGTGGAGCGGTGGTTGACTGGTGGTGGACCGGTTGTACCTCTAATTCCTGGGCTGTTGCAAATTCCTCTCCTTGTTCTTGGTGCCCCTCTTGCTTCCTCCCTTCTTCTTGGTACCTAAGCACACAAAGTGTCTCTTCTTGAGGTAGGATCCACGTTCCGAAAGTATAACATGGGAATTCACTAAGGAGAGATGTCACCTCGGATTCTATGGCACGTGAGCGGGCTCTCGTCAAGGGACCACTTGGAGCTTGAGGTGTTGATGATGGGTCCATGGGATGCTCCGCATCAGTCCACCTCCCAGCCAAGTGGGCTGAGGTGGGGCGCGGCGCCCAGCCCCTTGTGGGCTGGTGTGCCCCTCTCCTTAGCTCATGGGGACCCCCAACACTTGTCGGGACCCCCCGAAACTCCTTTCGTCACTCCATCGGTTCCCCGGTATGCCCCGGAACACTTCCGGACTCCGATTCCCTTCATCCTATATATCAATCTTCACCTACGGACCATTCCAGAGTTCCTAGTCACGCCCGGGATCTCATCCGGGACTCCGAACAACCTTCGGTCACAACATAATAGCTCGACTATACTTATACCGTCGTGAAACGTTAAGTGTGTAGACCCTGCGGGTTCGAAAACTATGTAGACATGACCGAGACACCTCTACGGTCAATAACTAATAGCGGGACTTGGATGCCCATATTTGTTCCTACATATTCTGCGAAGATCTTTATCGGTTAAACCTCTATGTCAAGGATTCAGTTAATCCTGTACGCTGTTCGCTTTGTTTATATGTATGTTACTTGCCCGAGATTCGATCGTCGGTATCTCTATACCTAGTTCAATCTCGTTACCGGCAAGTCTCTTTACTCGTTCCGTAATACAAGATCCCGTAGCTAACACTTTAGTCACTTCGCTTGCAAGGCTTATTGTGATGTTGTATTACCGAGTGGGCCCTGAGATACCTCTCTGTCACACGGAGTAACAAATCCCAGTCTTGATCCATGTCAACGCAACAGACACCTTTGGAGATACCTGTAGAGCATCTTTATAGTCACCCAGTTACGTTGTGACGTTTGATACACACAAGGTACTCCTCCGGTGTTAGTGAGTTACATGATCTCATGGTCATAGGAACACATACTTGACATGTAGAAATAATAGCAATAAACTGACACGATCATATGCTACGTTCATAGTTTGGGTCTTGTCCATCACATCATTCTCCTAATGATGTGATCCCATCATCAAATGACAACTCTTGTCCATGGCTAGGAAACCATAGCCATCTTTGATTAACGAGCTAGTCCATTAGAGGCTTACTAGGGACACATTGTTGTCTATGTACCCACACATGTATTTGAGTTTCCAATGAATACAATTATAGCATGGATAATAAAAATTTATCATGAACAAGGAAATATAATAATAAGCATTTTATTATTGCCTCTAGGGCATATTTCCAACAGTCTCCCACTTGCACTAGAGTCAATAATCTAGCTCACATCACTATGTGATTTTGCATTGTAATGTCTCTAACACCCATACAGTTCTGGTGTTGATCATGTTTCCCTCGTGGAAGAGGCTTAGTCAATGGATATGCAACATTCTGATCCGTGTGTACTTTGCATATATTTATGTCTCCTCCCTCGATGTAATCGAGGATGGAACTGAAGCGTCGCTTTATGTGTCTGGTCCTCTTGTGAAACCTTGGTTCCTTGGCTAGAGCAATGGCACCAGTGTTGTCACAGAACAGAGTCATTGGGTTCAGTGCACTGGGCACAACTCCAAGATCCGTCATGAACTGCTTCATCCAGACACCTTCCTTCGCCGCCTCCGAGGCAGCTATGTACTCCGCTTCGCATGTAGAATCAGCTACCACGCTTTGCTTGGAACTGCTCCAGCTTACCGCTCCTCCATTGAGAATAAATACGTATCCGGTTTGAGACTTAAGAGTCATCCGGATCAATGTAAAAGTTTGCATCGACGTAACCCTTTACGGCTAGATCTTGATCACCTCCATAAACGAGAAACATTTCCTTAGTCCTTTTCAGGTACTTTAGGATATTCTTGACTGCCGTCCAGTGATCCACTCCTGGATTACTTTCAAACCTTCCGGCCACACTTTTGGCAAGGCTGACGTCTGGTCTTGTGCACATCATTCCATACATGATAGAGCTTATCGCAGAAGCATAGGGGATGACACTCATCTTTTCTCTATCCTCTACAGTCACTGGGCATTGAGTCTTACTCAACTTCACACCTTGCAACACAGGCAAGAGCCCTTTCTTGGACTGATCCATTTTGAACTTCTTCAAAACTTTATCAAGGTATGTGCTCTGTGAAAGTCCTATCAAGCGTCTCGATCTATCTCTATAGATCTTGATGCCTAATATGAAAGCAGCTTCTCCTAGGTCCTTCATTGAAAAACTCTTGTTCAATTATTCCTTCACGCTTTCCAAAAACTTTATATTGTTTCCAATCAGCAATATGTCATCCACATATAATATTAGAAACACTATAGAGCTCCCACTCACTTTCTTGTAAATACAAGCTTCTCCGTAAACTTCTATAAACCCAAAACGCTTTGATCACCTCATCAAAGCGCTTATTCCAACTCCGAGATGCCTGCACCAGTCCATAAATGGATCGCTGGAGCTTGCACACTTTGTCAGCATTCTTTGGATCGACAAAACCTTCTGGTTGCATCATATATAACTCTTCCTCAAGGAAACCGTTGAGGAACGCTGTTTTGACATCCATCTGCCAAATTTCATAATCGAAAAATGCAGCTATTGCTAACATGATTCTGACGGACTTAAGCATCAGTACGGGAGAGAAATTCTCATCGTATTCAATTCCTTGAACTTGCGAAAAACCCTTTGCCACAAGTCGAGCTTTATAGACGGTGACATTACCGTCCGCGTTTGTCTTCCTCTTAAAGATCCATTTATTCTGAATGGCCTTTCGCCCTTCAGGTAATACTTCCAAAGTCCACACTTTGTTTTCATACATGGATCCTATCTCGGATTTCATGGCCTCTAACCATTTGTCGGAATCCGGGCCCACCATCGCTTCTCCATAGCTCGTAGGTTCATCGTTGTCCAACAACATGACCTCCAAGACAAGACAGGGTTACCGTACCACTCAGGAGCAGTACGTGCCCTTGTCGACCTATGAGGTTCGATAGTAACTTGATCCGAAGCTTCATGATCACTATCATTAGCTTCCTCTTCAACTGATGTAGGCTCCACAGAAACATCGTTCTGCGCTGTGCTACTCTTTGGTTGAAGTGAAGGTTCAACAACCTCATCAAGTTCTATCTTCCTCCCACTCAATTCTTTCGAGAGAAACTCTTTCTCGAGAAATGACCCGTTCTTAGCGACAAACACTTTGCCTTCGGATCCGAGATAGAAGTTGTACCCAACTGTCTCTTTTGGGTATCCCATGAAGACGCATTTCTCCGCCTTGGGTTCCAGTTTTTCAGGCTGATGCTTTTTGACATAAGCATCGCATCCCCAAACTTTAAGAAACGAAACTTTGGTTTCTTGCCAAACCATAGTTCATACGGCGTCGTATCAACGGATTTAGATGGTGCCCTATTTAAAGTGAATGCAGCTATCTCTAACGCATAACCCCAGAACGATAGTGGCCAATCGGCAAGAGACATCATAGACCGCACCATATCCAATAAGGTCCGATTACGTCATTCGGACACACCATTACGCTTTGGTGTTCCAGATGGGGTCAACTGTGAAACAATTCCACATTGTCTTAAGTGATTGCCAAACTCATAACTCAGATATTCCCCTGCTCGATCAGATCGTAGGAATTTAATCTTTTTGTTACGATGATTCTCAACTTCACTCTGAAATTGCTTGAACTTTTCAAACGTTTCAGACTTATGTTTCATTAAGTAAATAAACCCATATCTACTTAAATCATCGGTGAAGGTGAGAAAATAACGATATCCACCGCACGCCTCAATGCTCATCGGACCGCACACATCAGTATGTATGATCTCCAACAAGTCACTTGCTCGTTCCATTGTTCCAGAGAACGGGGTCATAGTCATCTTGCCCACGAGGCATGGTTCACATGTATCAAGTGATTCAAAATCAAGTGACTCCAAAAGTCCACCAGCATGGAGTTTCTTCATGCGTTTTACACCAATATTACCTAAGCGGCAGTGCTACAAGAAAGTGGTATTATCATTATCAACTCTACATCTTTTGGCATCAATGTTATGAACATGTGTATCATCACTATCGAGATTCAATAAGAATAAACCCCTCACAATGGGTGCATGACCATAAAAGATATTACTCATATAAATAGAACAACCATTATTCTCTGATTTAAATGAGTAACCGTCTCGCAATAAACAAGATCCAGATATAATGTTCATGCTTAACGTAGGCACTAAATAACAATTCATCAGGTTCATCACTAATCCCGATGGTAATCAAAGAGCGAGCATGCCGACGGCGAGCACATCAACCTTGCAACCATTTCCCACGCGCATCGTCAGTTCGTCCTTTGCCCGCCTCTGTCTATTCCGCAGTTCCTGTTTTGAGTTACAAATGTGGGCAACCGAACCGGTATCAAATACCCAGGCACTACAACGAGAGTTGTAAGGTACACATCAATAACATGTATATCATATATACCTTCTTTGGTGTTGGCCGCCTTCTTGTCGGCTAGATACTTGGGGCAGTTCCACTTCCAGTGGCCAGTACCCTTGCAATGAAAGCACTCAGTTTCTGGTTTGGGTCCAGCCTTGGGTTTCTTCACGGGAGGGGCAACTGCTTTGCCACTCTTCTTGGAGTTACCCTTCTTTCCCTTGCCATTCTTCTTGAAACTAGTGGTTTTATTGACCATCAACACTTGATGCTCCTTCTGGATTTCAGACTCAGCGACTTTCAACATCGCAAACAGCTCGGTGACTGACTTGTTCATCCCTTGCATGTTATAGTTCAACACAAAGCTCTTGTAGCTAGGTGGCAGTGATTTAAGAACTCTGTCAGTGATCGCCTCCGACGGGAGGGCAATTCCCAACTCAGCTAGACGGTTGGAATACCCAGACATTGTGAGTATGTGCTCACTAACAGACCCGTTCTCCTCCATCTTGCAAGCATAGAACTTATTGGAGGTCTCATACCTCTCGATCCGGGCATTCTTTTCAAAGATAAACTTCAACTCCTGGAACATCTCATATTCTCCATGATGTTCAAAACTCCTTTGAAGTCCCGTCTCTAAGCCATACAACATAGCACACTGAACTATTGAGTAATCATCCGGACGCGACTGTCGGGTGTTCGCAACATCTGGAGACGACACTGGAGCGGGTGGCTCACCGAGCGGTGCATCAAGGACATAAGCCTTTTGCGAAGCCGTGCGGATAATCCTCAGATTACGGGCCCAGTCTACAAAGTTACTTCCATCATCTTTCAGCTTAGCTTTCTCTAGGAACGCATGGAAATTCAGGGCAACTACTGCGCGAGCCATTGATCTACAACATAAAATTTGCAAAGACAACTTAGACTATAGTTCAAGATAATGAGTTTAGCTAATCATATTACTTAAAAACTCCAACTCAAATTGACATACCTCCGGTCATCCGAGTGCTACATGATCCAAATTCACCATCCCATGTCCGATCATCACGTGAGATGAGGTGGTTTCAATGGTGAACATCTTCATGTTGATCATATCTACTATATGACTCATGTTCTACCTTTCAGTCTCTTGTGTTCCGTGGCCATGTCTGTACATGCTAGGCTCGTCAAGTTTAACCCGAGTGTTCCGCACGTGCAACACTTGCTTGCACCCGTTGTATGCGAACGTAGAGTCTATCACACTCGATCATCACGTGGTGTCTCGAAACGACGAACTTTCGCAACGGTGCACACTCAGGGAGAACACAATTTTATCTTGAAATTTTAGTGAGGGATCACCTTATAATGCTACCATCGTCCTAAGCAAAACAAGGTGCATAAAATGATTAACATCACATTCAAATCATAAGTGACATGATATCGCCATGAAATTGTGCTTTTGATCTCCATCTCCAAAGCACCGGCATGATCTCCATCATCACCGGCATGACACCATGATCTCCATCATCTTGATCTCCATCAACGTGTCGCCATCGGGGTTGTCGCGCCAACCATGCTTCTACTACTATTGCTACCGCTTAGCGATAAAGTAAAGCATTAGATAGTGTGCAATGAGTGACACGCATGCCACATAATTAATTAAAGACAACCCTATGGCTCCTGCCGGTTGCCGTACTGAACGACATGCAAGTCGTGATAATCTATACAAAACATGATCATCTCATACATCACATATATCTCATCATATTTTTTGGCCATATCATATCATATCATACCCTGCAAAAACAAGTTAGACGTCCTCTAATTTGTTGTTACATGTTTTACGTGGCTGCTATGGGTATCTAGCAAGAACGATTCTTACCTATGCAAAACCACAACGGTGATATACAAGTTGCTATTTCACCTTCTACAAGGACCGCCTTTGTCGAATCCGATTCAACTAAAGTGGGAGAGACAAACACCCGCCAGCCATCTTATGCAACAAAGTTACATGTCAGTCGATGGAACCGGTCTCTCTTATGTGGACGAGTAAGGTTGGTTCGAGCCGCTTCATCCCACAAAACCGCTGAATCAAGAAAAGACTAAGGAGGGAAGCAATCTGAATATCAACGCCCACAAACTCCTTTGTGTTCTACTCGAGATCTCATCTACGCATAGACCTAGCTCATGATGCCACTGTTGGGGAACGTTGCATGGGAAACAAAAAATTTCCTACGCACATACAAGATCTATCCATGTAGATGAGCATCTATGAGAGGGGAGATCGGATCCACATACCCTTGTAGATCGCTAAGCGGAAGCGTTAAGAAACGCGGTTGATGTAGTCGAACGTCTCCGCGATCCAAATCGCAAGCCGTCCCACGAACTCACGATCAAGTGCCGAACTGACGGCACCTCCGCGTTCAACACACGTACGGCTTGATGACGCCTTCACCTCCTCGATCCAGTGAGAAATGGTGAAGTAGTAACTCGAGCCCTCCGGCAGCACGACGGCATGGTGAGGTGGTGATGGTGACAGCTCAGCAGGGCTTCGCCACGCGATATGAGGAGGAGAAGAACTACGAGGGAGAGACGGGGCAGCGCCGTAGCACGATCTCGTGTCGCTGCTCCTCTCTCTACCTCTCTATATATAGGGGGAAGGGAGGAGGAGGGGCGCCCTAGGGTTTCCGCTTAGGGGCCGGCAGCTAGGGGTGGTGCGGCCAGGGTTTGGGTGGCCCCCCTAGGCGCCTTGCCTCCCAAGGCAGGGGTGGCCGGCGGTGCTAGGGGGTGGGGTCCACCTCCCAGCCGAGTGGGCTGAGGTGGGGCGCGGTGCCCAGCCCCTTGTGGGCTGGTGTGCCCCTCTCCTTGGCCCATGGGGCCCCCAACACTTGCCGGGACCCACCAAAACCCCTTTTGGCACTCCGTCGGTTCCCCGGTATGCCCCGGAACACTTCCGGACTCCGATTCCCTTCATCCTATATATCAATCTTCACCTCCGGACCATTCTGGAGTTCCTCGTCACGTCCGAGATCTCATCCGGGAGTCCGAACAACCTTCGGTCACCAACATAATAGCTCGACTATACTTATATCGTCACCAAACGTTAAGTGTGTAGACCCTGCGGGTTCGAGAACTATGTAGACATGACCGAGACACCTCTACGGTCAATAACCAATAGCGGGACCTGGATGCCCATATTGGTTCCTACATATTCTACGAAGATCTTTATCGGTTGAACCTCTATGTCAAGGATTCAGTTAATCCCGTACGCTGTTCCCTTTGTTTATGGGTACGTTACTTGCCCGAGATTCGATCGTCGGTATCTCTATACCTAATTCAATCTCGTTACCGGCAAGTCTCTTTACTCGTTCCGTAATACAAGATTCTGTGGCTAACACTTTAGTCACTTCGCTTGCAAGGCTTATTGTGATGTTGTATTACCGAGTGGGCCCTGAGATACCTCTCCGTCACACGGAGTAACAAATCCCAGTCTTGATCCATGTCAACTCAACAGACACCTTCGGAGATACCTGTAGAGCATCTTTATAGTCACCCAGTTACATTGTGACGTTTGATACACACAAGGTACTCCTCCGGTGTTAGTGAGTTACATGATCTCATGGTCATAGAAACACATACTTGACATGCAGAAATAATAGCAATAAACTGACATGATCATATGCTACGTTCATAGTTTGGGTCTTGTCCATCACATCATTCTCCTAATGATGTGATCCCATCATCAATTGACAACACTTGTCCATGGTTAGGAAACCATAGCCATCTTTGATTAACGTGCTAGTCCATTAGAGGCTTACTAGGGATACATTGTTGTCTATGTACCCACACATGTATTTGAGTTTCCAATCAATACAATTATAGCATGGATAATAAACTTTTATCATGAACAAGGAAATATAATAATAAATATTTTATTATTGCCTCTAGGGCATATTTCCAACAAGTGCTAGGTGCATTAGTTAACCCAAAAGGCATGGCTAACCACTCATGTAATCCAAACTTAGTTTTAAATGTTGTTTTCCATTCATCTCCCAATTTCATACGAATTTGATGGTATCCACAACGCAAATCATCTTTGGAGAAAATTGTAGATCCACTTAATTCATCAAGCATATCAACTAGCCTAGGAATAGGATGATGATAACGAATAGTAATATTATTAATGCCTCTACAATCAACACACATATGCTATGTACCATCCTTTTTGGGCACTAGAATAATAGGAACCGCACAAGGACTAAGAGATTCGCGTATATAACCTTTGTAGAGCAGCTCCTGTACTTGACTTATAATCTCCTTCGTCTCCTCTGGATTGGTACGGTATGGCGCACGGTTGGATAGCGATGCACCGAGAATTAAGTCAATCTGATGCTCAATCCCTCGAATAGGTGGTAATCCCGGTGGCACGTCTTGTGGAAAGACGTCACCGAACTCCTGCAAAATGTTAGGGACAGCAGGAGGCAAAGAGGGAGGCATGACCTCGAATGAAAATAATACCTCTTTGCATACAAACGCATAGCAAACAGATGTAGTGACATCCAAATCAGTAATATCAGATTTAGTGCCAAGTAAACAACCACTCTTCAGTTTTATTTCAGAAGCAACACTAGATGATTGTTTATTAGGCTTATTATGTTGCTCAAATTCCTTTGCCACAATCTGATTTTCACTCTCACTGTGCTTCTGTTTTGCTTTACTAGCTCTAGCAATGTCATCTTTCATAATATGTTCGTGAGACATAGGAAGCAAAGTTATATTTTTATCCTTATGAACAAGAGTATACTGATTTGTCCTACCATGGTGTACAGAATTTTTATCAAATTGCCATGGTCTACCAAGTAAAATGGAGCATGCTTGCATGGGTACCACATCACAATCAACATAATCAGAATATGTAGCAATGCTAAACTGCAAATGAACAGTACGTGTTACCTTGACCTTGCCACTGTTGTTGAACCATTGAATGTAATAAGAGGATGAGGATGTGGTCTGGTGGTTAGAGACAGCTTCTCCACCATCTCCATGCTAGCCAAGTTGTTGCAAATCCCTCCATCGATGATGACGCGAACAGAATGCTCCTTCACAACTCCTTTTGTATGGAACAAATTGTGCCTATGATTTTTCTTAGCCTGTGTAACCTGCACACTCAGAACACGTTGAGCAACTAAACTTTCATACCTGTCAGCATAGTCAGCAGCCAAGTAGTGTGCCTCTTGTTTAGTATCCTCGGCACCCTGCTCTTCACTTGCAATAACAGCCAAAGTCTCCTCATCATAATCACTAGCGGAGTCATATCCACCATCCTCTGTCACAATCATCACACGCTTGGATGGGCATTCCCTCGCATAGGGACCTCCACCCTTGCAACGACGACATATAACCTCATGTGTTTGCCTTGTGGATGCAATGGATGACGAAGAGCTCTGTGCAGGCCCAGAAGGTGTGCTCTTCACGGAGGGTGGGGCAGAGGCCTGTTTCCTGGTATCTCGGTTGGAGTTGGAGGCTGAAGTAGGCGGTGCTACAGCAGGATGTGTGGAAGTAGAGGAGGCACGTGGCGTCCATGATGAAGTGCGACCTGCAGAAAAATTAGTTCTCACCAATGCGTGTCGATCCTGCACTTCACGTTCAGCTTTGCAAGCAAGATGAAATAAACGAGTGATAGTGTTATACTCCTTATACTCTAGAATAGTCTGAATCTCTATATTTAATCCACCCATAAAACGTGCAAGCATAGCTTCATTCTCCTCAAAAATACCACATCTAATCATGTCAGTTTGTAATTCCTGGTAATAGTCCTCTATAGAATTTTTTCCTTGTCTTAAATGCTGCAAATTTTGAAGCAATTCACGTTGATAATATGGTCGAACCCAACGATTACGCATAGCAGCTTTCAAAGCAGCCCAAGTAGTTGGGATATAAGCATGATGTAATCTACAATGTTCAGACCACCAAACACAAGCAAAACTAGTGAATGAACAAACAGCAACAACAACACGTCTATCCTCAGGAAACTGTAAGCATGTGAAACGTTGTTCTGTTTCTAACTCCCAAGTAAGATATATATCAGGAACATATCTACCATCAAATGCAGGAATATTCAGTTTTAGTAGGGAGATGGTCATGATCCCGTACCTGAGGGGTTGGTGCAGGCCTACCGTTGCGATTGTAGCCATGTGGACGACCTGGTGCTTGTGGTGGTGGTTGCCCCTGGGGATGAATTGGAGCAACCTCTCCCTTATCAGCGTAAGCACCATCATAATCCTCAGCATAATCCTCATTCCGCTCAATGACAGTAGCAACAACAGAAGCCACAGCAGTAGCAGTAGTAGCAACGGCACCCAAATTTTGGCCTTGGGCGAGAGGCACACGTCACGCTCGTCTCTCGAAATGCACGCCCTGTTGATGTTGTTGTTGGACAGGGACGTTAGCTGCAGCTGGTGGTGGTAGACGGGAAAGCACCTCATTGAACTTGGCGTCCAACTTGGTGTCGAATGTCTTCTCCAAACCATCTAGCTTCTCCATGGCCTCTCCAAGGCTGGTCACGAAGTCTTGTACCTGGTCAGCCATCATTTGCTGGATTTTGTCATGAAGCTCCTTGTTGGTCATAACCTTCCATTCGACCTCGTCAGCTTGTGATCCTGGCATGGTTAGCAGCAATAGGAACACACAATATGAACCTGCGGACTACTAGGAAGTGGTGGTGGTGATGGTGTGTGACAAATCCGTCAAGCGAATCTCAATTTCTTACCAGTTCTTATCCAGCAGCAGGTGGTGATCGGCAACCGTTGTAGTCAAAACTCTCAAAGCTTGGATAGAGTGATTGCCAGGTGGTGTCAAACTCATGACGTAGATGTATGTGGAGCTGGGAAGGCTTATAATATGGTAGCAAAAAGGGGTCAGCAATAATCAATTCAGAGATGCAAAGTTGAATAAACGCTCAACGATTGTATTGTGCTGGTCCTAGGCTAGACCGTGCTAGAGACGCGAGCCTAGAACACCAACAAAATCATGACGCTACATGTAATCAAGGGAAGAGCACACTCTAAAAAAATCGTTTTTTGCGCCTCTTTTTTTTCTTAGAAAATCACTATAATGGTGAGTGTCTCAAAAATCTTCCCGAGATGTATAAACATGATAGGCACAAAAAAAATTGACAATTATTTTTTTGCCAGGAGCGATTCGGGGCTGCGACGACCAAAAATTGCGACAAAAATCACTATGATGGTGAGTGTCTCAAAAGGCTCCGATAAGCCTAAAAATAGGATAGGGAAAAAATATTTGCACCCGCCGAAATTTTGGCCTAAAAGTGCTAAAAACTGGGCCAGACTCGGATTTTTTTTTCCGAAACCTACTCAGGCAAGGAAACACGAAACCGAAAACAAAGGAATCTCGAAATCAACCCTAATATGGGATGGACTCGGATTGGTGGTGGATATATAGTGGTATATATAGATACGGATTGATGGCAGATCTATGGTGGTGGTATATGATGGTGGGTATGGCAGCGGTGATGATGGTGGGTATGGCAGCAGTGCTGATGATGATGGTGGATATGGTAGTGGTGATGATTATGGTGGGTATGGCAGCGGTGCTGATGATGGTGGTGGGTATGGCAGCGGTGATGATTATGGTGGGTATGGCGGCGTGACAACTTATGACCAGAACTCGAAACTCTAAAGGACTAGACGCTAAGACCAGCAACTTGACACGACGATGCAACCGCAAATTCAACAAAGCAAACACCGAACAGAAAATTGCCAAGGCTCAGATTGGTTCGGAGATGATGATCTAACCCTATTTTTTTGTGGCTTTTCGTGGACTATAGGTATGAGAAACATATGCGATCTAAACTACGAAAAACTGGAAAATCTCACCGAGCAACCTGGAAATCTGATACCACTTGATAGCGGCGAAGTTGTCCCTGTCTTTCGATGAGATGTGGCTATCGTTTATGGTAGAGTCGACTTTGACGATCCGACTACGAACGTGCGAGGACGTCGCGCCTTAGCAATCGCAAAACCAACTCCGAGAGGTTATTAACCACGCCAGAGGACGATCAACCTGACCACGAGGGTCTGTTTCCTGCACGCAAATGAAGAACAATCAAGAAACTAAGATTGTAATCTGGATATTGCGAATATAAGTGGAAACTTTATTGATGAAAGTGGGGTTCTGTGACGCCTTTGTCTGGTCGTGTAACACAAACGAAGAACGCAAAGTTGCAGCTATGGCGAACTTTCAATCTAAACAAAACCCAAGTCTAAACGATGCCCTAAGGGCTGTATATATGAGGGAATAGAGGGGGAATTTCGTGACCCCTTGGAGGAGGGGTCAGAAACCAACCCTAACTTCGTTTCCCCACACATACGCACTCTAAAAACAACCTAATAAGTGGTATTTCAAAATTACATGGGCCTGACCCAAAAATAAGGTGAGGCAACACCTATATTAGGCTATGGACGAAATTTATGAAGTGGGATCTTGTATATTTTGTCCAAGCCTTCATACTCTCCTTATGGTGGCTTCAAAGTGCGAAAATCACCACTGGAAACTCCATTGTTCCTTCCCGCGCGCGCACCTTCTTCTGATGAGGACATCCCTACTAATGTTACACCCACATCCCCACTAACTACACATATTGGACCAGTTACTAGAGCCCGCGCACGCCAACTAAATTATCAGGTACTTTCGTTTCTTGGAAATCCTTCAAATGTTCATGAACATATGATGTTGCCTAAATCAGATACTTTTGTTTTACTTATGAATGAAGGACCTAGCGTGGACAAGAAGGATGACCATTGGAGTGGCATCAAGCATGGAGAAGAAGGTGCGCGCGCGGGAAGGAACAATGGACTTTCCAGTGGTGATTTTCACACTTTGAGGCCACCATAAGGAGTGCTTGGAGGCTTGGATGAAATAAACATGCCACTTCATAAATTTCGTCCATAGGCTATTATAGGTGCAGCGTCACCTTATTTTTGGGCCAGGCCCATGTAATTTCGAAATACCATATTATAGGCTGTTTTTAGAGTCCGTATGTGTGGGGAAACTGAGTTAGGGCTGGTTTCGGACCCCTCCTCCAAGGGGCCATGAAATCCCTCTCTATTCCCCCATATATACAGCCCTTAGGGCGTCATTTTAGACTTGGGTTTTGTTTAGATTAAAAGTTTGCCATAGCTGCAACTTCGCGTTCTTCATTTGTGTTCCACGACCAGACAAAGGCGTCACAGAACCCCACTTTCATCAATAAAGCTTTCCTCTTATATTCGCAATATCCAAATTGCAATCTTAGTTTCTTGCTTGTTCTTCGTTTGCGTGCAAGAAACAGACCCTCATGGTCAGGTTGATTGTGCTCCGGCGTGGTCAATAACCTCTCGGAGTTGGTTTAGCGATTGCTAAGTCGCGACGTCTTCGCACGGTCGTAGTCGGATCGTCAAAGTCTACTCCACCAAAAATGATAACCACCATCTCATCAAAAGACAGGGAAAACCTCGACTGTATCAAGTGGTATCGCCGCTGCCATATACCACCACCACGCTACCATCATCGCCGCTGCCATATATACCACCACCATATACCACCACCACGCTGCCATTAATCCGTATACATATATACCACCACCATATACCACCACCACGCTGCCATTAATCCGTATACATATATACCACCACATATCCACCACCAGTCTGACTTCATCCCATATTATGTTTGTTTTCGAGATCCCTTTGTTTTCGGTTTCGCGTTTCCTTGCGTGAGTAGGTCTCGGAAAAAAATCGGCGTTTTCGGTTTTTTGTTTTCGTTTTTCGGTTTTCGGTTTCGCGTTTCCTTGCGTGAGTCTAGCACAGTTTTCAGAGCACTTTTTAGGCCAAAATTTCAGCGGGTGAAAATATTTTTTCCCTATCATATTTTTAGGCCTTTTGGAGCGTTTTGAGACACTCGCCATCACAGTGATTTTTGTCGCAATTTTTGGTCGTCGCATTCCTGAATCCCTCCCGGCAAAAAAAATTTGTCACTTTTTTTGTGCCTATCCTGTTTATACGTCTCAGGAAGAGTTTTGAGGCACTCGCCATTATAGTGATTTTCTTAGCAAAAATAAAAATAAAAAAGAGGCGTAAAAAAACGAATTTTTTTCCAGAGTGTGATCTTCCCTTGATTACGTGGAGCGTCGTGATTTTGTTGGTGTTCTAGGCTCGCGTCTCTAGCATGGTCTAGCCTAGGACCAGCACAGTACCGTCGTTGAGCGTTTATTCAACTTTGCATCTCTGAATTGATTATTGCTGGCCCCTTTTTGCTACCCTATTATAAGCCTTCCCAGATCCACATACATCTACATCGTTTGTTTGACACCACCTGGCAATCGCTCTATCCAAGCTTTGAGAGTTTTGAGTACAACGGTTGCCGATCACCACCTGCTGCTGGGTAAGAACTGGTAAGAATTTGAGTTTTGCTTGACGGATTTGTCACACACCACCACCACCACCACTCCCTAGTAGTCTGTAGATTCATATTCTTGTGTGATACGGGGCACGCCCGTGTGCGTCGATCTTTCACGAATTGGAGGGGGGTTTCACGAGGAACACGAAGAACACGAGAGGAAATCACAAACTCAAGGGCAATCTTCGATTACACATCCACTAGAAACATACGAGTACATGAGACACAAGATCCACAATCAACAAAAGGATACACGTAACCGGTAGTCTCCTCACTCCAAAGGAGGAGGCCTTGAATCCCTTAGGATCTTCCCTTAGAGGGGCCTTTGCATCACTTGGATCTTCTCTCAATGGAGGGCAATCTCCGCAGGAGAAGGAAGCAATGGAGCTATGCTCAACAAAAGGTATCTGCTAAACAAAGCTAACCCTAGAGAGAGGAGGGGAGGTGTTTATATAGTCATAGGCGAAAAGAGGGGATACATGGGCCAAAGCCCGTGGGCCTGTGCGCAGACAGGGTCCAGACGTCCGGACATTGTCGGACGTCCTAGGCATCAGGGCGGTCCGGACGTCCGACAATTCAGTGCGGGTGCGGGGTAGCCTGATTTCCTTAGCTTGTCGGATGTCCAAGAGTCGGATGTCCGAAGGCTTCGGTCTTCCGAGGAATCGGTGCGGGTGTCGGGGCATCGGATTTCTGGAGGGGTCTGGTCGTCCGTGCGCTGGAGCGTGTCGGTCGGTCGGGCGCTGTAGTGTCCTAGTGGTCTTTGGGCGGGGACGGTCTCCAGGCGTCGGACGTCCGAAACATGCCGGTCGTCCGAGAGCTGGGACTTGTCTGCAGCTCCTCCCTTGTCCCTCCAAGCTTGTCGTCCTCCGCTCCGAGCATCTTCTAGACCATCTCCATTTCCATTGTACCTGATCTTGAAAGGATCTCCGGTTGAGGTAGCATTCAAGTTCCATGAACATCAAAGAGAGAATCATATAGGAGAGATGTCACCTCGTGTTCAATAGCACGTGCCCGGGCTCTAGTCAAGGGTCCCTTTGTGGCTTGATGTGATGGTGTAGAGTCCATGGGGATGATGGTGGGATGCTCCGCATCATCTCCCCCCCCCTTGTGAAAGATCCGTCCTCGGATCAAGATCTTCATCACCATGGAAAGGGGACAGGTCCTTGACGTTGAAGGTGTCGCTGACGTTGTACTTGTCGCGTGGAATGTCGATCTTGTAGGCGTTGTTGTTGTAACGTGCTAGCACCTTGAAGGGTCCGTCAGCTCAAGGAAGCGGCTTTGACTTGTGTTCGTTGGGGAAGCGATCCTTGCGAAGGTGTAGCCACACAAGATCACCGGTCTTGAACACCATGGGGCGCTTGTTGAGGTTGCGGTTGTTGGTGACGTGTTCCACTCGACGTTCAATCACACGCCTTGTATGTTCATGCATTTTCTTGATGTAGCTTGCCCTTGCGCTTGCATCCATGTTGACGCGCTCTTGGAGAGGTAGAGGAAGGATGTCCAATGGGGACAACGGGTTGAAGCCGTAGACCACCTCGAACGGAGACTTGCAGGTGGTGGAGTGACTTGCGCGATTGTAGGCGTACTCGGCGATGGGGAGGCATTCGTCCCATTCCTTGATGTTCTTCTTGATCAACACGCGGAGTAGCGTAGATAGCGTCCGGTTCGTCACCTCCGTTTGTCCATCGGTTTGAGGGTGATATGCCGAAGAGAATAGAAGCTTGATTCCGAGCTTGGCGCATAGGGTTTTCCAAAAGTAGCTCAAGAACTTGATGTCGCGATCCGAGACAATGGTTTTGGGGATGCCATGTAGTCGCAAGATGTCCCGACAAAAGAGATTTGCAATATGTGAAGCATCGTCTATCTTGTGACATGGAATGAAATGAGCCATCTTGGAAAAGCGGTCCACAACGACAAAAACGATGGCCATTTCTAGTTCGTGGTAAACCAAGCACAAAATCCATAGTAATGTCTTCCCATGGTTGGAAAGGTATAGGGAGAGGCATGTAAAGACCATGGGATTGAGCTTTTGACTTAGCTTTGCGGCATGTAGAACATCGGTTGGTGAAACGTGCAACATCACGAAACATCTTGGGCCAAAAGTACTTTTTGGATAGTGTGGCATACGTCTTGTCGCGTCCAAAGTGACCCATAAGTCCTCCACCGCGAGCCTCTTGCGAAAGCAACAAATGAAGAGAAGACTCGGGTATACATAGTTTGTTAGCACGCATAAGATAGCCATCTTTCATATAGTAGTTCTCCCAACAAGTTTTCACTTTACATTTAGCATATGGAGTAGCAAAAGAAACATCATGCTCATACAAGTCTTTGATATGCTCAAAACCAACAACATTCAACTCAAGTTGAGTAACTAGCATGCATTTGCGGGAAAGGGCATCCGCCACAATGTTTTCCTTACCCTTAATGTATTTTAGGACATAAGGGAAGGACTCAATAAATTCATTCCATTTAGCATGCTGTTTGTTCAACTTAGTTTGACCCTTTAAGTACTTAAGCGTTTCATGGTCGGTATGGATAACAAATTTATGAGGACGGCCACACATGTAGAACTCTCACCAAAGCATACAATTGTTTGTCATATATGGGGTAGTTAAGTTGTGCGCTGGAAAGTTTCTCGCTAAAATACGCAATTCGGCGCTTCTGTTGCATAAGCACACCACCTATTCCATTACCACTAGCATCACAATGCACTTCGAATGTTTTATCAAAGTTGGGCAAAGCAAGCAAAGGTGCATGAGTGAGCAAAATTTTAAGTTCATGGAATGCGGTGTCTTGGGAAGGACCCCAAATAAATGGTGCATTATTCTTGCTCAAAGCATGAAGAGGAGATGCAATAGTGCTAAAGTCTTTGACAAAATGGCGATAGAAACCGGCTAGTCCTAGAAAACTATGCACGTGTTGCAAATTCGTGGGTGTGGGCCAACTTTTAATAGCATCAATCTTAGTTTCATCTACATGAACGCCCTTAGAAGATACTACAAAAGCTAGGAAGACTTTAGAACGTGCGTAGTCCGAGGAATCGGTGCGGGTGCTGGGGCATCGGATTTCCGGAGGGGTCCGGTCGTCCGTGTGCTGGAGCGTATCGGTCGTCCGGGCGGTGTCGGTCGTCCGGGCGGTGTAGTGTCCTGGTGTTCTTCGGGCGGGGTCGGTCTCCAGGCGTCGGACGTCCGAGACGTGTCGGTCGTCCGAGGCCGTCCGGATGTCCGAGAGCGGGGATTTGTCCGCAGCTCCTCCCTTGTCCCTCGAAGCTTGTCGTCCTCCACTCCGAGCATCTCCTAGACCATCTCCATTTCCATTGTACCTGATCATGCAAAGGATCTCCGATTGAGGTAGCATCCAAATTCCATGAACATCAAAGAGAGAATCATATAGGAGAGATGTCACCTTGTGTTCAATAGCATGTGTCCGGGCTCTAGTAGTGGGTCCCTTTGTGGCTTGATGTGATGGTGTAGAGTCCATGGGGATGATGGTGGGATGCTCTGCATCATTCTGTGTTCCTATTGCTGCTAACCATGACAGGATCACAAGCCGACGAGATCAACTGGGACGGCATGACGAACAAGGAGCTCCATGATAAATTTCAACAAATGAGGGCTGACCAGGTACAAGACGTCGTGGCCAGCCTTGGAGAGGCCATGTAGAAGCTAAGTGCTTTGGAGAAGACATTCGACACCAAGCTGGACGCTAAGTTTAATGGGGTGCTTGCATGTCTACCACCACCAATTGTACCTGTCGTACCTAGGCAACAACAACACCAAAAACACCCGAATTTCGGGGGACGAGCGCGACGTGTGCCTATCGACCAAGGCCAATATTCTGGTGCCATTGATACTGCTGCTACTGCTCCAGCTTCTGTGGCTGCTGCTGCTGCTATTGTCGTTGAGCAGAATGACGATTATGATGGTGATTACGATGATGGGGGAGAGGTTGCTCCAGATCAGAACCAAGGGCAATCACCAGCACATGCACCAGGTCGTCCACGTGGTTACGATCGAAACGGTAGGGTTGCACCACCACCTCAGGTACGGGATCATTATCATCTCCCTAAAATAAAATTGAATATTCCGACATTTGAGGGTAGATATGTTCCTGATATATATCTTACTTGGGAGTTAGAAACATAACAGTGTTTTACATGCTTACAATTTCCTGAGGATAGACGTGTTGCTACTGTTGTTTGTGCATTCACTAGTTTTGCTTGTGTTTGGTGGTCTGAACATTGTAGGATACATCATGATAATATCCCTACTACTTGGGCTGCTTTGAAAACTGCTATGCGTAATCATTGAGTTCCACCATATTATCAACGTGAATTGCTTCAAAATTTGCAGCGTTTAAGACAGGGAACAAATTCTATAGAGGAATATTATCAGGAATTACAAACTGGCATGATTCGATTTGGTATTGTTGAGGAGATTGAAGCTATGCTTGCACGTTGTATGGGTGGATTAAATAGAGAGATTCATACTATTCTAGAGTATAAGGAGTATAACTGATACGGGGCACGCCCGTGTGCGTCGATCTTTCACGAATTGGAGGGGGATTTCACGAGGAACACGAAGAACACGAGAGGAAATCACAAACTCAAGGATAATCGTCGATTACACATCCACTAGAAACACACGAACTCACGAGTCACCAGATCCACAATCAACATAAAAGATACACGTAACCGTTAGTCTCCTCACTCCAAAGGAGGAGGCCTTGAATCCCTTAGGATCTTCCCTTAGAGGGGCCTTGGCATCACTTGGATCTTCTCTCAATGGAGGGCAATCTCTGTGGGAGAAGTAAGTAATGGAGCTATGCTCAACAAAAAGGTATCTGCTAAATAAAAGCTAACCCTAGAGAGATGAGGGAGGGGAATTTATATAGTCTTAGGCGAAAGGAGGGGGTACATGGGCCTCGGTCCGTTGTCCTGTGCGCAGACAGGGTCCGGACGACCGGACGGGGTCGGACGTCCGGAGGAGGCCGGACTTCCGGATGTTCAGTGCGGGTGCGCCTTGGCCGGAATTTCGGGCGCGGTCGGACGTCCAGAGCTCGGTCGTCCGGAGGATTTGGTCGTCCGTAGGTTTTGGAGCGCGAGCCCTGGCATCGGATTTCCAGGATGGCTCGGACGTCCGTGCGCAGTAGAGTCATGCTGGCCTTCGGGTTGGGTCGTCTCCAGGCGCCGGACGACCGGGGTTTTACGGTCGTCCGAGGCCGGCCGGTCATCCGTGAGCTGGGACTTGTCCTCAGCTCCTTCCTTGTCCTTCCAAGCTTGACGTCCTCCGTGTTCGCTTGCATGTCTCATGTCCGAGCACCTGAGTATACAGAGCACTTCTGATGCGGAGCATCCCACCATCATCCCCATGAAGACTACACCATCAAGCCCTCCCCCAAGTGGCCCCATGACAAGAGCACGCGCACGCGACATTGGAGCTAAGGCGAACTCACTCCTCTTCGAGTATGACTTCGATGGCAAAGGAACTTGGATGCTACCTCACAATGAAACCCTGTGTATCCTTAGGTACGAGGAAGACGACCGCGAAGGACCAAGGAAGCAACCCCAAGACCAAGGCCGAGGAGGAGAAGGAGCTAGCACCAAGGGCAAGTCTCTGGACAGCCCGGAACTTCCGGCCTGCCCGGAACTTCCGGCCCTCCGACGACCCAGGACAAGATCCAGAGGTGCAAACTCTCTAGATAGCCCGGAACCATCCCAGACCCTCGCCCGGAACCTCCGGACCCCGGAACTTCCGGCCCTTCCAGGAGCCAGCCTATGCCAACACACGGGAAAGCCCGGAACCGGCCCGGAACCAGCCCAGAACTTCCGGCACCCGAAACTTCCGGCCAAGCCCGGAACTTCCGGCCTTCACAGAACGTTGCCACTCGGGCCCGAGGCCCATGTACCTCTCCCACTTACCCCTTTGTCCCTAGCACTATATATATACTTCTCTCCCACCTTGGATTAGGGTTAGCTATTGTTTGGCATAGACTTTGTTGAGCATAGCTCCATCACTTCCTTCTCCCTAGGAGATTACCCTCCGTTGAGAGAAGATCCAAGCGATGCCAAGGCCCCTCTAAGGGAAGATCCCCTCGGGATTCAAGACCTCCTCCTCCGGAGTGAGAAGACTATCGTTACTTATATCCTTTTGTTGATTGTGGACCGTGATACTCGTGTACTCGTGTGATTCTAGTGGATGTGTGATCGAAGGTTATTCTTGAGTGTTTGATTTTCCTCTCGTATCTCTCTCGTGTTCTTTGTGTTCTTCGTGAGATCCCCTCCAATTCGTGAAAGATCGACTCACACGGGCGTGCCCCGTATCTTATTGGTATCAAGAGCCGAGGTTTCTCATGAATTTGGAGTCCCCTCCCCCGATTTCTAGCCAATTTTGTTTTGTTTTGACCTAATTTTGAAAATCCCCACAAAAATAGCCGTACCAAATTTCTTGGATTCGTTTGATTTGAGGAGATTTTGTTGATTTTGATCCGTGGATTTCGTTGTGGACGAGTGGATCTACCTTTCTATCCATCCAATTCCCCCAATTTTTTTCTTTTTGCCCGTCAGATTTGGGTTTTTCCTCTCGGTTTTCCGCCCAAGTCCAAGATCTGGAAATTAGGGTTCCTCCCAATTTTCCCGACCCCCGGAACCTCCGGCCTCACCCGGACCTTCCGGCCCCCGAACCCTCCGGCCACCCCGGACCTTCCGGCCCACGGAACATCCGGCCGGCCCGGACCTTACGGCCTTTGCAGAAACTTTGCAATTGCCAATTTTGCATTTTCTCGAGTTTTTCCACCACAGCTTTTCTGCAAACCTCCACCATTTCTTCCGCAACCCATTTGCACTTGAGATTTAGAGTCGCAATCTTCGCCACTTCCTAAGGTGTTTCGGCTAATTAGGAGTGGTTCTTCATCGACATCGCCGCTCATCATCGCCCCAGATCGTCGCCAACCAACTCTTCGTTGAAACCTCACCGTAAGCAAGGACGGTAATCCTGACGACACTCTTGTCTATACCCTTGCCATTGCATTGTTACCCCGAGCCTATTCGCGTTACTTGCCTATCGAGTGTCACATCCCTAGTTTTAGCATGCACTAGGATCCATGTTTGTGATTGCATCATGTTTAAAATTTCTTTAAACTTGAAATGGGGATGATCAAACCCTAGCATTATTTGAATTCAAATAGGTTCAACCAAAATATTTTTGAATGAACCAAAGTGGCCTTCTAAAATGTTCATCATTTCTGGAAAAATGTGAAAGCATCAACCAGAGGTGATTCATATTTTTCAAAGTCATTTTTTTATTGAATTAAATCAATAAGTATTTGAATTGGAGCTATAAAATAATATAAATAATTTAATAGCTCCAATAAATATGAAACTTGGCCAGGGCCTTTGGAATATTTCAATTAGTGCCAAGAAAAAGTTTCCTATTTTTCTAAATTGATTTAGTATTTTTACTAAATCAGAAACAAACTGCAAAAATAGAAAAACAAAACAATAAATAAAAGAAAAGGGGAAACGTACGTGAAGCCCAGCTGCTAGCCGGCCCATTGGCCCATGGCCAGTCATTCCTCACCTCTACCAGAAGGCAGAAGCAAAGGAGGGCACGGCGAGCGCGCCCGGCCAGGCCTCCACGCCACCTGCGTGCCTGCCTCCCCTGGCCACGTCGACGCTCAGGATGTCCACCTCGACGCCGTCTGGATCGGGAGGACCTCCTCTCACTCTCCCCCTTCTCTGCTCTCTTGCTCTCTGACCGAACCCGACCGCGTCCGAGAGCGCCGCCGGGAACCACCGCGCCTCCGACCACCTCTCGCCGCCGCCGTCGAGTCCAGAAGCGCCGCATCGTCGCCCTCTTCATCATCGACGAGCGCGGCAAGCCGGGACGCCCTGTAGAGCCGCCATCGCGCCGTCTTCCACCTCGGGCCCGCTGGACGTCCCCGGACGATTCCTCGCCTCCGGTGCCTCCCCGAGCCCACTGTCCGCGCCGTTGCAACCGCGGTGAGCTCCGGATCCTTTTCCCCCTTGCCCCATTGCGTTTCCCCCTCCTAACCGCGTTAGCCACCGGAGCCAAGAGCTCTTGCCACCTGCGACATGGCCATCATGGCCAGAGCACATGCCGTGCTGGGATGAGCATTCCGGCGTGCTCGTAGGGTCCCATAGATGCTGCCCCGACCTCCCGTTCGACCCCACGACCTCCACATCGCCACGCCCGTCCGTGCCGAGCTCCGGCCGCCGCGAGCGAGCTCGCCGCTGTCAGCTCCGTCTGCCCCTCGCCTCCCGTGTGTCCCACGCAATGCGGACGAGCAAGGGCTCCCCTCCGGTGCCCTCGGCTCGCCCAGAGACCCCCTGCAGCGCCGTTCCGGCCGGACACCGCCGCGGTCCAGGGTCGGCGGCGGCTAAACGCTGGTGGCCGACGTGGCAATGCCATTAGCCGCTAATCCTCCTTGCTAATCAACCCCACAGAGGCTGACAGCGGGCCCCAGGGCGAGTCAAACCTCGGGTCAGCACGGGATTAACCCCTGCTTACCCTGGGTCACTGACCTGTGGGCCCTACAGGTCAGTTTGACCCGGAAACGGTCAGCTGACCAACTGACGCCAGCCTGACGCATGGATGATGTCATAATTGCATTTCTGGATTTTAAATAATTCCGGAAATTGATAAATATTTAGAAAATTCATATAAATTAATCTGTAAGTCAGATGAAAATAATTTATATATGAAAATTGATCAGAAAAATCCAATGAATCCATCTGTACCATTTTCATGCATGGTAGAGCAACCTAAATAGGAGAACTTGGACATTTTGTTCAAATACAATATGTGATCTTACATATGGAGTTGAATTTGAACCTTGGGTTCAAACTTACTTCATTTAAATCTGTTGCTAGATGCATTAGCTCAATCACATCATTATGCCATAACATATTCATGCATCATAGTGTTGCATTTGATGTGTATTGATTTGTTCCCCTTCGATGGTTGTTCTTCGTGTTAGGCACTGTTCCGGAGGATACGGTCGAGTATCCATTTGAGGAGCAGTAACGTGTTGACGCTTTATCAGGCAAGCAACCCCCTTGAACATCTCCGATACAATCCCACTCTCTCACTCTTGCTCTCACTTATTGCATTAGGACAAAACGTTTCAACTTTTACATGTTCCGGTAGTTGAACCCATTCCTCTGCATGTCCTGTCATTGTCACAGTAAATAGCTGAACCAAGCAACCTAGCATACCTGGTAGATGCTTGAGCCATGTTGTGCCCTTAACCTGCTATGCTTGTTCTCTCTCTCAAAAAAAAAAAAAACCTGCTATGCTTGCTATGCTTAAAGTTGTGTCAGGTCTGATTCATCTGGGTGATGAACCGGAGGGAACTGAATGTGTTTTGATGTTGAGATTTAAGTGTTGAATCTGATTTGGTAAAGGAAGCGATGAGAGGCCATGTAGGAGTACATGGCGGATTGTCTCATTGGGACCGTCCTTAAGAACCGAGTCTTGTGTATGTTATCCAAGACTAGCTACTACTGCACATTGGGATCCTTAATTGACTCTCTTGACTTATTAATCGCCCTGACCTCTGTCCAGGAGTTGCAAATAGTTTCTGGTGTTTGTAGGCCGTGCTAGTAGTCTACCGAGTGGCACCCCGTACAGGTGGGCTTGGGTCAGACTAGGCACCGTGGCCCGGTGTACCAAGCGTAGTACCATCCGTCGAGGTGGGCTTGGGAACCCTGCACACATCGTTTGGGGCCGTAGAGGAAACTTCGGCCGGACTTCCTTGGGGGTTCAGTCTCAAATAGGCGATAAACCTGGACTAGAGTCTTATGTGGTTAGTCAGGTCGTGGCCGACTCCCTCGCTAGGCTAACGCTTGAAGGTTGCCGAGGTGCCTTTTACGTGCACATGGCGGTAAGTGGCGGGAGCGTGTGTGACGAAGTACACCCCTGCAGGGTAATAATCTATTCGAATAGCCGCGTCCGCGGATATGGACTACTTGGAGACTTATATGGTTCATAGACAACTGTAATGGATACTCATAAAAGCCTCAAGACAAGTGTGAGTACCGTGGATGGCACTCTCGTAGGAAGACAGGAGCGGATCCATGGTAGAGTATTGTTGTGGTGTTAGTGGACTCGTGTGCGCCTTCTCAAAATTATTCAAAGTACTGATAGTCGTAGTACAGGATAGCCAAGAGTCAAGGCTGGCTTGCTGCATTAAACCCCACAACCCCCTTTGTTGATACCGATGCATATGTAGTTAGTTCTGATGTAAGTCTTGCTGAGTACCCATGTACTCACTGTTGCTTAATTATGTTTTTGTAGAGGAGACTCCAGTCGCGCTAGTGGTTTCTACAATAAGATCGATGTTGACCAAGTAGCTTGGGAATCCCAGCCAGAGGTCTGGTTCCTATGGAGGGTATTGTAGATAGACAGGCTTCCTCAGCCTTCTTCTTTTCTAGATGTCTGTACCCAGACATGTTAAGCTTCCGCTTGTTGCTTGTATGACTTGTGTGTTGGGTCATGTGACCCCTTCTTGTAATATCACACTATGTTGGCTCTTATGAGCCTTCTAAATAAATGTTGTGTTGTTGTATGGTTATGTTGTGATGCCATAGTTGTATCTATGCATATCGGGCATGTCGTGCGTACGTGTGACGTGCAACGATATGTATGGGATTCGACACCTAGTTGTGTGCCTTTAGTAGTACTCTTTACAGGGAACTGCCTCTTTGTGCTTCCACTGAGCCTTGGTAGCTTGCTACTGCTCCAGACACATTGATTGACCGGCGTGTATCCTTCTTTGCGGCTGTGTCTGTCCCTTCAGGGAAATGTCTCGCAGTGTAATGGAGTCCATGTAGCCTGCTATGACACGTCTACGTGCAGTGATGACATTTATGTCCCACAGTGTAATGGAGTCCTTGTAGCTTGCTATGACTCGTCTACACATGCTAGAGACCGACACCTGCATTGTTGGGTTACGTATGCCTGTCCCTGTACGGATGTGCCACTTGGGTTCTATGACTAGTCATGTCGACCCGGCTTCTTTGACATTTGAGTGCTAGCGACATATTCACATACGTGAGCCAAAAGACGCAAACGGTCCCGGCCAAGGTAAGGTGGCAGCCGTGGGGATAACCGTGCGTGAGGCCGCAATGTGATGTGATGTGTTACATGCTAGATTCTTATGGCTTAGGATCGGGGTCCCGACATCGAGACTAGCCATTGAGTATTGCCGGGCTACGCCACTTGTGCACTTTAGTGATACATACACTGCATAGCTTCATTTTGCGTGCATATATCTTAGCATCATCTTTTGTGTTACAACATAGTTCCCGCATACATAATTGCTATCTTGGTGTGCACGTCCCGCATTGTGACCATACAAATCACCATTGCAAAAGAAAAGAGAAGCAAAGCTTTTAAGCAAGAGCCAAAGAGCAAGAGAACAATAGCATCGCAAGATTCACATTGCATACTTGATCATCTTGGATCACTTGAGCGAGTGACATGTGCCGCATACACACATAGCAAGTCGGGCATAGGAAGACGACACTTTTGGTTCATTTTAGGGTGTGCACAAGTGCGTATTATGCCCATTGGAGCAATCGTGCTACCGTCTCTCTAGTGTTGTGCAACGAGAGCATTTTCCGTGGATTCCACATTTTGGCTCATCCTTGGTTGCATGACCCCAATTTTCTTCCGTGTGTGTGTTTCCGTGTAGACCCATTGCTATTGATCTTCATTGTCTCATTTGCGAATTCTACGAATCTCTTTCAACATTATTGAATCTTATCTTTCGAATTGCTTGAAATTTGTGCCACTATCCTAACCAAGCTACTCCATAAGCCTTATTTGTGTAGGTGTGAGAAGGACAATCTTCGGTACAAATTCTACTATTTCCATACTTGCACATTGAGTGATCTTGATCCACTTTCAACTTTTGGAACGGTAATTGGTATTGTCTTCTCACTCTTCCACTTATATCTTCTTGAGTGCTATGGATAGGAATATCATGTCAAACCCGGCCTTCGAGGAGAATCAAGACGACGTGAACAACCACGTCACCAAGTTGCACTTTTTCGGCGCACACAAGGCAATTACTCAAGCTCAAGATGTCTTGAATGACCGCATCGACCAACTCCCTCCAACTTGCGTGAATCCGAAAAGCGCACAAGAGAATACTTCGACACCAAGGTCTCAAGCCAAATGGAGGAGCAGTGGTCCTTGACGGTTACTCGCGCACCTTCCTCATCTACATCGACAAGGAGTCGTCACACAAGTCGCAACTCAACGACATACTCTTCCGACACAAGTCCACAAGCGCGTCCTCATCATCGTGACGAACACTCCGGCCCAAGTTCTCCACAAGGTCATCACCGTCAAGACAATCCATTTCATGGCAATGGATTGCAAGATCGCGTCCGCGCTCGAGAACGTCGCCGCCAACAAGAGCAAGATGCATTGGAGCAAGAACAACAACGCCGCGAAGAAGAACAACATCGCCACCATGATCGAGTGCTTGAAGCACATCGCGCTTTACAAGAAGCTACTCGTGCCTTGGAGGAGCGCAACCGCCAAGCTCATCACGAGGAAGAAGCACTTCGCCAAGCACAACAAGAGGAACTTCATCGACAACGACAAGAAGAAGCCAATCGCCAAGAGGAGCACCAAGAAAGGAGCAACCGAGTGCGTCCACCTCGTCGCCGTCCTCAAGATCATCGCGCCGAGCCCGACCATGAAGATGGACAAGGACATGATCAACATGAACACGCTCAAGACAATGACAATGAGGATCCACCTCCACGACAAGGATTTCGGCATCACAACCACAATGATGAACAACGCTTGGCAAGCTCAAGTTCACAATGCCATGGTTTTCCCGAAGCAATGATCCCGAAGACTACTTGTCATGGGCCCTCAAAGTTGACAAGATCTTTCGCCTACATAACTATGATGAAGAGAAGAAGATAGCCATGGCTTCCCTTGAGTTCCAAGACTATGTCCTTATTTGGTGGGAACAAGTGATTGAGCGAAGAAGGGAGAGAGGTGAACCTCCTATCACCACTTGGGCCCAAATGAAGGATCTCATGAGAGCTCATTTTGTGCCTACACATTACAACTGGGATCTCTTCAAGAAGCTCCAACAACTCAAGCAAGGCACCAAGTCGGTAGAAGAGTACTATCAAGAGATGGAGATTGCTATGATCCGAGCCAATGTCAAGGAAGATGACGAGCAAACAAAGGGACGTTTCTTGAATGGCCTCAACTACCAAGTTAAGAAAATTGCCGACCTCCAACCATACTCCAACGTTCTCGAACTTGTGCATCAAGCAACCAAGGCGGAACGGCAAGTGCAAGATGACTACAAGTACTCCAAGTTCTCCTCCAAGACCTACGGCTCAAGTGTTCAAGCTACTACGACAACGACACCGTCAACTACGAAATCGACAACTCCGACCGGCGACGAGTCAAGTTACAAGGACAAGACGACTTCGTCAAGCCGACCAACCTCAAGCACCTACAAGCGGAGAGCTTCATCCTCTACCCCAACAACGGATGCTACCGCCAAGTCAAGCTCCATCAAGTGTTTCACGTGCCAAGGCCGAGGCCACAAGACCTTCGAATGTCCAACCAAACGCAACATGATCCTCCTCGACGATTGCACCTACGACTCTATGAGTGATGACGAGATGCAAGCTTTGGAGCAAGTGGCCATACACCGCCAAGTGAACGAAGATGAAGATTCGCAAATCTTTTGCGACAACGATTCGAGCCCTACTCTTGTTGTCTCCAAAGTTTTGACTCTCCAACAACAAGAAGACGAGGACCACCGTTGTCACATCTTCCACACAAAGATGGGCATCCAAGGAAAGTCCGTCAAGGTCATCATCGACGGAGCGAGTTGCCACAACTTGGCAAGTGAAGACCGTTGTTCCAAGCTACAATTGGTCAAGAAAAAGCACCCTTGTCCCTACAAGGTCCAATGGCTTAGCGATTCCGGAACCCTCCAAGTTGACCACACCATGCAAGTTTCCTTCAAGATAGGCGCTTATGAAGACACTTTGGAGTGTGATGTGGTTCCAATGTCCGTTTGCCACCTCCTACTTGGTAAACCATGGCAATTCGACCGTGGCATCACACACAACAGTCGGACAAATCAATATAGCTTCAAGATGAAGGGCAAGCAATATGTGCTCCGACCCAAGACTCCAAGTCAAGTCATCGTCGACAAACAAGCTTCATCACATCGTGGAGATAAAAGTGAGAGTGAGTGCCACAACCCAAAAATGAGCGACTCCACGATGAGGGACATGAGAGATATAGTTCTTTTAGCCACCAAAAGAGATTTGAGGAATGTGAGTGAGAGCCCATCGACCGTTCTTCACTGTGTACTTGTGTGCAAAGATGACGTCGTTCGGACTAACCCTTCACAACATCTTCCTCTTGTGTTATCTAAGTTGTTGCAGGAATTCAAGGATATGTTCCCATGAGCTACCTCCGGGACTACCACCAAAACGAGGGATCGAACACCGCATCGACCTCATCCTCGGAGCACCGCTTCCTAACAAGGCTCCCTACCGCGTCAACCCCGACGAAACAAAGGAAATACAAAGGCAAGTCCAGAAACTCCTAGATAAAGGGTATGTACGTGAGAGTTTGAGTCCTTGTGCGGTTCCGGTCATTCTAGTGCCTAAGCATGATGGTACTATGCGCATGTGTTCCGATTGCCGTCCTATCAATGCTATCACCATTCGATACCGTCACCCCATTCCTCGTTTAGATGATATGCTTGATGAACTTAGTGGTGCCACTATATTTTCTAAAATTGACTTAAAAAGTGGTTACTACCAAATCCGCATACAAGGGGGTGATGAGTGGAAAACTGCTTTTAAGACAAAATTTGGTCTCTATGAATGGTTAGTGATGCCCATGGGCTTATCCGAAGCACCGGGTACTTTCATGCGTGTTATGCACTATGTTTTGCGACTCCTCATAGGATATTGTGTTGTGGTCTACTTTGATGACATTCTTGTCTTTAGCAAGTCTCTTGAGGAGCATGCTACACATGTTCGTGATGTTTTCCAAAACCTTCGTAAAGAACAACGCTATGCAAACATGGAGAAATGCACATTTGGTGTGGAGAAGGTAGTTTTCCTAGGTTTTGTAGTATCTTCTAAGGGCGTTCATGTAGATGAAACTAAGATTGATGCTATTAAAACTTGGCCCACACCAACGAATTTGCAACAAGTGCGCAGTTTTCTTGGACTAGCCGGTATCTATCGCCGTTTCGTGAAAGACTTTAGCACTATTGCCTCACCTCATCATGCTTTGAGCAAGAAGAATGCACCATTCATTTGGGGTCCTAAACAAGATACCGCTTTCCATGAACTTAAAAATTTGCTCACTCATGCACCTTTGCTTGCTTTGCCCAACTTTGATAAAACATTTGAAGTGCATTGTGATGCTAGTGGTAATGGGATAGGTGGTGTGCTTATGCAAGAGAAGCGCCCTATTGCGTACTTTAGCGAGAAACTATCCGGCGCTCAACTTAACTATCCCATCTATGACAAAAAATTGTATGCTTTGTTGAGAGTTTTGCACGTGTGGGAACACTATTTGTGACCTCATGAGTTTGTTATCCATACCGACCATGAAACGCTTAAGTGCTTAAAAGGTCAAACCAAGTTGAACAAACGGCATGCCAAATGGAGTGAATTTATTGAGTCCTTCCCTCATGTCATCAAATACATTAAGGGTGAGGAAAACGTTGTGGCGGATGCTCTTTCCCGCAAATGCATGCTAGTTACTCAACTTGAATTGAATGTTATTGGTTTGAGCATATAAAAGACTTGTATGAGCACGATGTTTACTTTGCTACCCCATATGCTAGATGCCAAGTAAAAACTTGTTGGGAGAACTAATACATGAAAGATGGTTATCTTATGCGCGCTAACAAACTTTGTATACCCGAGTCTTCTCTTCGTTTGTTGCTTTTGCAAGAGGCCCACGGTGGAGGACTTATGGGTCACTTTGGACGCGACAAGACGTATGCCACACTCTCCAACAAGTACTTTTGGCACAAGATGTTTCGTGATGTTGCCCGCTTCACCAACCGATGCTCTACATGCCGCAAAGCTAAGTCAAAAGCTCAATCCCATGGTCTTTACATGCCTCTTCCAATCATGGGAAGACATTAGTATGGACTTTGTGCTTGGCTTGCCACGAACTAAAAGTGGGCAAGATTCTGTTTTTGTCGTTGTGGACCGTTTTTCCAAGATGGTTCATTTCATTCCATGTCACAAAATAGATGATGCTTCACATATTGCCAATCTCTTTTGTAGGGACATCTTGCGACTACATGGCATCCCCAAGACTTTGTCTCGGAACACGACGTCAAGTTATTGAGTTACTTTTCAAAGACCCTATGCGCCAAGCTCGGAATCAAGCTTATTTTCTCTTCGGCATACCACCCTCAAACCGATGGACAAACGGAGGTGACGAACCGGACGCTTTCTACCCTACTTCGCGTGTTGATCAAGAAGAACATCAAGGAATGGGAAGATTGCCTCTCCATCAACGAGTACGCCTACAACCGCGCAAGTCACTCCACCACCGGCAAGTCTCCGTTCGAAGTGGTTTATGGCTTCAATCCTTTGTCCCCATTGGACATCCTACCTCTACCTCTCCAAGAGTGCGTCAACATGGACGCAAGTTCAAGGGCAAGCTACATCAAGAGGATGCATGAAGATACAAGGCGCACGATTGAACGTCAAGTGGAACGCATCACCAACAAGCGCAACCTCAACAAGCACCCCATGGTGTTCAAGCCCGGTGATCTTGTGTGGCTACATCTTCGCAAGGACCGCTTCCCCAATGAACGCAAGTCCAAACTACTTCCTCGAGCCGACGGTCCCTTCAAGGTGTTGGCACGCAACAACAACAATGCCTACAAGATCGACATCCCACGCGACAAGTACAACGTGAGTGACACATTCAACGTCATGGATCTATCCCCTTTTCATGGTGATGAAGATCTTGATCCGAGGACGGATCTTCCCCAAGGGGGGGGGGAGATGATGCGGAGCATCCCACCATCATCCCCATGAAGACTACACCATCAAGCCCGCCCCCAAGTGGCCCCATGACAAGAGCACGCGCAAGCGACATTGGAGCTAAGGTGAACTCACTCCTCTTTGAGTATGACTTCGATGGCAAAGGAACTTGGATGCTACCTCACGATGAAACCTTGTGTACCCTTAGGTACGAGGAAGACGACCGCAAAGGACCAAGGAAGCAGCCCCAAGACCAAGGCCGAGGAGGAGAAGGAGCTAGCACCAAGGGCAAGTCTCTGGACAGCCTGGAACTTCCGGCCTGCCCGGAACTTCCGGCCCTCCGACGACCCAGGACAAGATCCAGAGGTGCAAACTCTCTGGCTAGCCCGGAACCATCCCGGACCCTCGCCCGGAACCTCCGAACCCCGGAACTTCCGGCCGGCCCGGAACTTCTGGCCCCTCCAGGAGCCAGCCTACGCCAACACTCGGGAAAGCCCGGAATCGGCCCGGAACCAGCCCGGAACTTACGGCACCCGAAACTTCCAGCTAAGCCCGGAACTTCCGGCCTTCACAGAACGTTGCGACTCGGGCCCGAGGCCCATGTACCTCTCCCACTTACCCCTTCGTCCCTAGCACTATATATACTTCTCTCCCACCTCAGATTAGGGTTAGCTATTGTTTGGCATAGACTTTATTGAGCATTGCTCCATCACTTCCTTCTCCCTAGGAGATTACCCTCCGTTGAGAGAAGATCCAAGCGATGCCAAAGCCCCTCTAAGGGAAGATCCCCTTGGGATTCAAGACCTCCTCCTCCGGAGCGAGAAGACTATCGTTACTTGTATCCTTTTGTTGATTGTGGACCGTGATACTCGTGTGATACTAGTGGATGTGTGATCGAAGGTTGTTCTTGAGTGGGTCAAACGGTGGTTAAGCAAGGAGAGATGTCACCTCGGTTTCCATAGCGCGTGCATGGCCTCTTGTCATGGGACCAATTGGGGGTTGGCTTGATGGTGTAAACTTCATGTGGATGATGGAGGGATGCTCCACATCATCTCCCCCCACCCTTGGGGAAGATCCGTCATCGGATCAAGATCTTCATCGCCATGAAAAGGGGATAGATCCTTGACATTGAAGGTGTCACTTACGTTGTACTTGTCGCGGGGGATGTCGATCTTGTAGGCATTGTTGTTGTAGCATGCCAACAACTTGAAGGGGACGTCGGCTCGAGGGAGTAGCTTGGACTTGTGTTCATTGGGGAAGCGGTCCTTGCGGAGGTGTAGCCGCACAAGATCACCGGGCTTGAACACCATGGGGTGCTTGTTGAGGTTTCGCTTGTTGGTGACGCGTTCTACTTGATGTTCGATAGTACGCCTTGTATCTTCATGCATTTTCTTGATGTAGCTTGCCCTTGCACTTGCGTCCATGTTGACGCGCTCTTGGAGTGGTGGAGAAGGATGTCCAATGGGAACAAAGGGTTGAAGCCGTAGACCACTTCGAATGGAGACTTGCCGGTGGCGGAGTGACTTGCGCGATTGTAGGCGTACCCGGCGATGGGGAGGCATTCTTTCGATTCCTTGATGTTCTTCTTTATCAACACACGGAGTAGAGTAGATATCGTCCGGTTCGTCACCTCCGTTTGGCCATCGGTTTGAGGGTGATATGCCGAAGAGAATAAAATCTTGATTCCGAGCTTGGCGTATAGGGTCTTCCAAAAGTAACTTAAGAACTTGACGTCGCGATCCGAGACAATGGTCTTGGGGACGCCATGTAGTTGCAAGATGTCGCTACAAAAGAGATTTGCAATATGTGAAGCATCGTCTATCTTGTGACATGGAATGAAATGAGCCATCTTGGAAAAGCGGTCCACAATGACAAAAACGGAATCATGGCCATTTTTAGTTCGTGGCAAACCAAGCACAAAATCCATACTAATGTCTTCCCATGGTTGGAAGGGTATAGGGAGAGGCATTTAAAGACCATGGGATTGAGCTTTTGACTTAGCTTTGCGACATGTAGAACATTGGTTGGTGAAGCGTGCAACATCACGAAAATCTTGGGCCAAAAGTACTTGTTGGATAGTGTGGCGTACGTCTTGTCGCATCCAAAGTGACCCATAAGTCCTCCACCACGAGCCTCTTGCAAATGCAACAAACGAAGAGAAGACTCGGGCATACAAATTTTGTTAGCACGCGTAAGATAACCATCTTTCATATAGTAGTTCTCCCATCAAGTTTTCACTTGACATTTAGCTTATGGGGTAGCAAAAGAAACATCATGCTCATATAAGTCTTTGATATGCTCAAAAGCAACAACATTCAGTTGAAGTTGAGTAACTACCATGCATTTGCGATAAAGGGCATCCGCCACAACATTTTCCTTACCTTTAATGTATTTGATGACATAAGGGAAGGACTCAATAAATTCATTCCACTTAGCATGTCGTTTGTTCAACTTAGTTTGCCCCTTTAAGTACTTAAGCGTTTCATGGTCGGTATCGATAACAAACTCATGAGGTCGCAAATAATGTTCCCACACATGTAAAACTCTCACCAAAGCAAACAATTCTTTGTCTTATATGGGGTAGTTAAGTTGAGCGCCGGAAAGTTTCTCGCTAAAGTACGCAATTGGTCTCTTTTCTTTCATAAGTACACCACCTATTTCATTACCGCTAGCATCACAATGCCCTTCAAATGTTTTATCAAAGTTGAGCAAAGCAAGTAAAGGTGCATGAGTAAGCAAATTTTGAAGTTCATGGAAAGCGGTTTCTTCTGTAGGACCCCAAATGAATGGTGCATTCTTCTTGGTCAAAGCATGGAGAGGAGATGCAATAGTGCTAAAGTCTTTGACAAAACGGCGATAGAAACCGACTAGTTCGAGGAAACTACATGTTGCAAATTCGTTGGTGTGGGCCAAGTTTGAATAGCATCAATCTTAGTTTCATCTACATGATCGTCCATAGAAGATAATACAAAACCTAGGAAAACTACCTTCTCAACCCCAAATGATGCGGAGCATCCCACCATCATCTGCATGAAGACTACACCATCAAGCCAACCCCCAAGTGGTCCTATGACAAGAACACGCGCATGCGACATTGGAGCTAAGGTGAATTCACTCCTCTTCGAGTTTGACTTGAATAGCGGACGGACTTGGAGGCTACCTCACTATGAAACCCTGTGCATCCTTAGGTACGAGGAAGACGACCACAAAGGATCAAGGAAGCGCCCCCAAGATCAAGGCCAAGAAGAAGAAGGAGCAAGGAGAAGGGCCCGCCTGCAGTTGGCCGGATCATCCGGACCCCGGTCTGGATTGTCCGGCGGAAGCCCGGATCCTCCAGACCCCGGTCCGGATCATCCGGATAATCCCCAAACAGAACCGGACAAAATGCCCCCGAAGCCGGATTATCCGGACCGGCGTCCGGATCATCCGGGAAATACATGACCGAACCGGCTGGAGGGAACCCGAAGCCGAATCATCTGGACCCCGGTCCGGATCATCCGAAAGATGCCCGGATCATCTAGACCCCGGTCTGGATCATCCGGCCTTTGCGTGCGCGCACCAATGGGCCTCGGGCCTTGTATCTCTCCCCACTTACCCCTTCGCCCCTAGCACTATATATACTCCTCTCCCACCTCCGAATTAGGGTTAGCTTATGTTTAGCAAAGACCATTTGATATGGGACACGCCCGTCTGCGTCGATCTTTCACAAATTGGAGGGGATCTCATGAGGAACACGAAGAACACAAGAGAAACACGAGAGGAAAACAAACACTCAAGGACAACCTTCGATCACACGAGTACACGAGTTATCGGGTCCACAATCAACAAAAGGATACAAGTAACGATAGTCTCCTCACTCCGGAGGAGGAGGTCTTGAATCCCGTGGGATCTTCCCTTAGAGGGGCCTTGGCTTCACTTGGATCTTCTCTCAACGGAGGTCAATCTCCTTGGGAGAAGTAAGTAATGGAGCTAAGCTCAACAAAAGTCTTTGCCAAACAATAGCTAACCCTAGGAAGAGCAGGGGAGGTATTTATATAGTCCTAGGCGAAAGGAAGGGGTACATGGGCCAAAGCCCGCAGGTTGGTGCGCAGACAGGGTCCGGACGTCCGGACGGTGTCGGACGTCCGAGAGCCTCTGGTCGTCCGACGATTCGGCTCTGGTGCGGGGTAGCCGGATTTCCGAAGCTTGTCGGATGTCCGAGGCTCGGACGTCCGGAGGCTTCGGTCTTCCGAGAAATCGGTGCGGGTGTCGGGCGTCGGATTTCCGAAGGAGGCCGGTCTTCCGTGCGCTGGAGCGTGTCGGACGTCCGGGCGGTGTCGGTCCTCCGGGCGCTGTAGTGTCCTGGTGGTCTTCGGGCGAGGTCAGTCTCCAGGCGTCGGACGTCCGAGGCTGTCCGGACGTCCGAGAGCTGGGCCTTGTCCGCATCTTTTCCTTTGTCCTTCCAAGCTTGTTGTCCTCCGCTCCGAGCATCTTCTAGTGATGAGTACATCCCTACTAATGTTACACCCACATCCCCACCAGCTACACATATTGGACCAGTTACTAGAGCCCGCGCACGCCAACTAAATTATCAGGTACTTTCGTTTCTTGGAAATCCTTATAATGATGGTTTGGACATATTCAGCGCAGGCCTCCAGAAGCCCCAGTGCATAGCGGACGGCTAAAGCATGCCGATAATGTCAAAAGAGGCCGGGGTAGACCGAACTTGACATGGGAAGAGTCCGTAAAGAGAGATCTGAAGGATTGGAGGATCACCAAAGAACTAGCCATGGACAGGGGTGCGTGGAAGCTTGCTATCCATGTGCCAGAACCATGAGTTGGTCGCGAGATCTTATGGGTTTCACCTCTAGCCTACCCCAACTTGTTTGGGACTAAAGGCTTTGTTGTTGTTGCTGTTGTTGTTCATGAACATATGATGCTGCCTAAATTAGATACTTTTGTTTTACTTATGAATGAAGGACCTAGCATGGACAAGAAGGATGGCCATTGGAGCAGGATCAAGCATGGAGAAGAAGGTGCGCGCGCGGAAAGGAACAATGGACTTTCCAGTGGAGATTTTCGCACTTTGAAGCCACAATAAGGAGTGCTTGGAGGCTTGGACGAAATATACAACATGCCACTTCATAAATTTCGTCCATAGGCTAATATAGGTGATGCGTCACCTTATTTTTGGGCCAGGCCCATGTAATTTCAAAATACCACTTATTACGCTATTTTTAGAATCCGTATGTGTGGGGAAATGGAGTTAGGGCTGGTTTTGGACCCCTCCTCCAATGGGCCACGAAATCCCCCTCTATTCCCCCATATATACAGCCCTTAGGGCATCGTTTTAGACTTGGGTTTTGTTTAGATTGAAAGTTCGCCATAGCTGCAACTTCGCATTCTTCATTTGTGTTCCACGACCAGACAAAGGCGTCACAGAACCCCACTGTCATCAATAAAACTTTCCTCTTATATTTGCAATATCCAGATTGCAATCTTAGTTTCTTGCTTGTTCTTCATTTGCTTGCAGGAAACAGACCCTCGTGGTCAGGTTGATCGTGCTCCGGCGTGGTCAATAGCCTCTCGGAGTTGGTTTAGCGATTGCTAAGGCGCGACGTCCTCACACGTTCGTAGTCGGATCGTCAAAGTCGACTCTACCATAAACGATACCCACATCTCATCGAAAGATAGGGACAACTTCGCCTCTATCATCTAGACCATCTCCATTCCCATTGTACCTCATAATGCAAAGGATCTCCGATTGAGGTAGCATCCAAGTTCCATGAACATCAAAGAGAGAATCATATAGGAGAGATGTCACCTCGTGTTCAATAGCACATGCCCAGGCTCTAGTCATGGGTCCCTTTGTGGCTTGATGTGATGGTTTAGAGTCCATGGGGATTATGGTGGGATGCTCCGCATCATCCCCCCCCTTGGGGAAGATCCGTCCTCGGATCAAGATCTTCATCACCATGGAAAGGGGATAGATCCGCGATGTTGAAGGTGTCACTCCCGTTGTACTTGTCGCGTGGTATGTCGATCTTGTAAGCATTGTTGTAGCGTGCCAACACCTTGAAGGTACCGTCGGCTCGAGGAAGTAGCTTCAACTTGCGTTCGTTGGGGAAGCGGTCCTTGCGAAGGTGTAGCCACACAAGATCACCGGGCTTGAACACCATGGGGTGCTTGTTGAGGTTGCGCTTCTTGGTGACGCGTTCCACTTGATGTTCAATCGTGCGCCTTTTATCTTCATGCATCCTCTTGATGTAGCTTTCCCTTGCACTTGCGTCCATGTTGACGCGCTCTTGGAGAGGTAGAGGAAGGATGTCCAATGGTGACAAGGGGTTCAAGCCATAGACCACCTCGAATGGAGACTTGCCGGTGGTGGAGTGAGTAGCGCGATTGTAGGCGTACTCGGCGATGGGGAGGCATTCTTCCCATTCCTTGATGATCTTTTTGATCAACACACGGAGTAGCGTAGATAGCGTCCGGTTCATCACCTCTATTTGTCCATTGGTTTGAGGGTAAAATGCCGAAGAGAATAGAAGCTTGATTCCGAGCTTGGCGCATAGGGTCTTCCAAAAGTAGCTTAAAAACTTGACGTCGCGATCCGAGACAATGGTCTTGGGGACGCCATGTAGTCACAAGATGTCCCTACAAAATAAATTTGCAATATGTGAAGCATCGTCTGTCTTGTGACATGGAATGAAATGAGCCATTTTGGAAAAGTGATCCACAACGACAAAAACGGAATCATGGCCATTTTTTGTTCGTGGCAAACCAAGCACAAAATCCATACTAATATCTTCCCATGGTTGGAAAGGTATAGGGAGAGGCATGTAAAGACCATGAGATTGAGCTTTTGACTTAGCTTTGCGGCATGTCGAGCATCGGTTGGTGAAGCGTGCAACATCATGAAACATCTTGGGCCATAAGTACTTGTTGGATAGTGTGGCATACGTCTTTTTGCGTCCAAAGTGACCCATAAGTCCTCCACCGTGAGCCTCTTGCAAAAGCAACAAACGAAGAGAAGACTCGGGTATACAAAGTTTTTTAGCCCACATAAGATAGCCATTTTTCATATAGTAGTTCTCCCAACAAGTTTTCACTTGGCACATAGCGTAAGGATTAGCAAAATAAGCATCATGCTCGTACAAGTCTTTGATGTGCTCACGATCAATAACATTCAATTCAAGTTGAGTAACTAGCATGCATTTGCGGAAAAGGGCATCCGCTACAACGTTTTCCTTACCCTTAATGTATTTGATGACATAAGGGAAGGACCCAATAAATTCACTCCATTTAGCATGCCATTTATTCAACTTAGTTTGACCTTTTAAGTACTTGAGCGTTTCATGGTCAGTATGGATAACAAACTCATGCGGTCCCAAATAATGTTCCCACACATGTAAGACTCTCACCAAAGCATACAATTCTTTGTCATAGATGGGGTAGTTAAGTTGAGCGCCGGATAGTTTCTCGCTAAAGTACGCGATAGGACGCATTTCTTGCATAAGCACACCACCTATCCCATTACCACTAGCATCACAATGCACTTCAAATGTTTTATCAAAGTTGGGCAAAGCAAGAAATGGTGCATGAGTGAGCAAATTTTCAAGTTCATGGAAAGCGGTGTCTTGTGTAGGACCCCAAATGAATGGTGCATTCTTCTTGCTCAAAGCATGTAGAGGAGATGCAATAGTGCTAAAGTCTTTGACAAAACGGCGATAGAAATCGGCTAGTCATAAGAAGCTACGCACTTGTTGCAAATTCGTTGGTGTGGGCCAAGTTTTAATAGCATCAATCTTAGTTTCATCTACATGAACGCCCTTAGAAGATACTACAAAACCTAGGAAGACTACCTTCTCAACACCAAAGGTGCATTTCTCCATCTTAGCATAGAGTTGTTCTTTCCTAAGGATTTGCAAAACATCACGAACATGTGTAGCATGCTCCTCAAGAGATTTGCTAAAGACAAGAATATCATCAAAATAGACCACAACACAATATCCAATGAGGGGTCGCAAAACATAGTGCATAACGCTCATGAAAGTACCCGGTGCTTCGGATAAGCCCATGGGCATAACGAACCATTCGTAGAGACCAAATTTAGTCTTGAATGCGGTTTTCTACTCATCACCCTCTTGTATGCGAATTTGGTAGTAACCACTTTTTAAGTCAATCTTAGAAAATATAGTGGCACCACTAAGTTCATCTAGCATATCATCTAAGCGAGGAATGGGATGACGGTATCGAATGGTGATAGCATTGATAGGACGGCAATCGGAACACATGCGCATACTACCATCTTGCTTAGGCACTAGTATGATCAGAACCGCACAAGGACTCAAGCTCTCATGTACACGTCCTTTATCTAGGAGTTTTGGAATTGCCTTTGTATTTCCTTTGTTTCTTCGGGGTTGATGCGGTAGGGAGCCTTGTTAAGAAGCGGTGCTCCGGGGACGAGGTCGATGCGGTGTTCGATCCCTCGTTTTGGTTGTAGTCCCGGAGGTAGCTCATCGGGAAAAACATCTTGGAATTCATGCAACAAATTAGATAACACAAGAGGAAGATGTTGTTAAGGGTTAGTCCGAACGACGTCATCTTTGCAAACAAGTACATAGTGAAGAACGGTCGGTGGGCTCTCACTCACATCCCTCAAATCTCTTTTGATGTCTCAAAGAACTATATCTCTCATGTCCCTCATCGTGGAGTCGCTCATTTTTGGCTTGTGACACTCACTCTCTTTGAGGTGGATCACTCTCTCACTTTTATCTCCACGACGGGATGATGCTTGTTTGTCGGCGATGACTTGACTTGGAGACATTGGGCGGAGCACATATTGCTTGCCCTTCATCTTGAAGCTATATTGATTTGTCCGACCATTGTGTGTGTTGCCACGGTCGAATTGCCATGGTCTACCATGTAGGAGGTGGCAAACGGATATGGGAACCACATCACACCCCAAAGTGTCTTGATAAGTGCCTATCTTGAAGGAAACTTCCACGGTGTGGTCAATTTGGAGGGTTCCGGAATCACTAAGCCATTGGACCTTGTAGGGACGAGGGTGCTTTTTCTATTCCAATTGTAACTTGGAACAAAGGTCTTCACTTGCCAAGTTGTGGCAACTCCCGCCGTCGATGATGACCTTGACGGATTTTCCTTGGATGCCCGCCTTGGTGTGGAAGATGTGGCAACGTTGGTCCTCGTCTTCTTGTTGTTGGAGCGTCAAAACTTTGGAGACAACAAGAGAGGGGCTCGAATCATTGTCGCAAAAGATTTGCGAATCTTCATCTTCGTTCACTTGGCGATGTATGGCCACTTGCTCCAAAGCTTGCATGTCGTCGTCACTCATAGAGTCGTAGGTGCCGTCGTCGAGGAGAACCATATTGTGTTTGGTTGGACATTCGAAGGTCTTGTGGCCTCGGCCTTGGCACATGAAACACTTGATGGAGCTTGTCTTGGCGGTAGCATCCGATGTTGGGGTAGAAGATGAAGCTCTCGGCTTATATGTGCTTGAGGATGGTCGGCTTGACGAAGTCGTCTTGTCCTTGTAGCTTGACTTGTCACCGGTAGGTGTTGTAGATTTCGTATTTGAAGGTGTTGTTGTCGTAGTAGCTTGAGCACTTGCGCCGTAGGTCTTGGAGGAGAACTTGGAGTACTTGTTGTCATCTTGCACTTGTCGTTCCGCCTTGGTTGCTTGATGCACAAGTTCGAGAAGGTTGGAGTAAGGTTGGAAGTCGGCAATTTTCTTGACTTGGTAGTTGAGGCCATTCAAGAAGCGTGCCATTGTTTGCTCGTCATCTTCCTTGACATTGGCTCGGATCATGGCGATTTCCATCTCTTGGTAGTACTATTCTACCAATTTGGTGCCTTGGTTGAGTTGTTGGAGCTTCTTGAAGAGATCCCGGTTGTAGTGTGTAGGCACAAAACGAGCTCGCATGAGGTCCTTCATTTGGGCCCAAGTGATGATAGGAGGTTCACCTCTCTCCCTTCTTTGCTCGATCACTTGGTCCCAACAAATAAGGACGTAATCTTGGAACTCGAGTGAAGCCATGGCGATCTTCTTCTCCACATCATAGTTGTGTAGACGAAAGATCTTGTCAACCTTGAGGGCCCATGACAAGTAGTCTTCGGGATCATTGCTTCCGGAAAACTTTGGCATTGTGAACTTGAGCTTGCCAAAACGTTGTTCATCATTGTGGTTGTGATGCCAAAATCCTTGTCTTGGATGTGGATCCTCATTGTCATTGCCTTGAGCATGTTGACGTTGATCTTGTCCTTGCTCATCTTCATGGTCGGGTTCGTCGCGATGATCTTGAGGACGGCGACGAGGTCGACGCACTCGGTTGAGCCTTTCTTGGTGCTCCTCTTGGCGATTGGCTTCTTCTTGTCGTTGTCAACGAAGTTCTGCTTGTTGGGCTTGGCGAAGTGCTTCTTGCTCGTGATGAGCTTGGCAGTTGCGCTCCTCCAAGGCACGAGTAGCTTCTTGTAAAGCACGATGTGCTTCAAGTGCTCGTTCATGTCGGTGATGTTGTTCTTCTTCTCGGCGTCGTTGTTCTTGTTCTTGGCGTTGTTGTTCTTGCTCCAACCCATCTTGATCTTGTTGGCGGCGGCGTTCTCGAGCACGGACGCGATCTTGCAATCCATTGCCATGAAATGGATTGTCTTGACGGTGATGGCCTTGTGGAGAACTTGGGCCGGAGTGTTCGTCACGATGGTGATGACGCGCTTGTGGACTTGCGTCGGAAGAGTATGTCGTTGAGTTGCGGCTTGTGTGACGACTCCTTGTCGATGTAGATGAGGAAGGTGCGCGAGTGACCATCAAGGACCGGAGCTCCTCCATTTGGCTTGAGAGTTTGGTGTCGAGTTATTCCCTTGTGCGCATTTTGGATTCACGCAAGCTTGAGGCGAGTTGGTCGATGCGGTCATGCAAGACATCTTGAGCTTGAGTAATTGCCTTGTGCGCACCGAAGAAGTGCAACTTGGTGACGTGGTTGTTCACGTTGTCATCATTCTCCTCGAAGGCCGAGTTCGACATGATGTTCCTATCCATAGCACTCAAAGAGATATAAGTGGAAGAGTGAGAAGACAATACCAATTACCGTTCCAAAAGTTGAAAGTGGATCAAGATCACTCAATGTGCAAGTATGGAAATAGTAGAATTGGTACCGAAGATCATCCGTCTCACACCTACACAAATAAGGATTATGGAGTAGCTTGGTTAGGATAGTGGCACAAATTTCAAGCAATCCGAAAGATAAGATTCAATAATGTTGACAAAGATTCGCAAATTCGCAAATTAGACAATGTATATCAATAGCAATGAGTATACACGGAGATGCACAGACGGAAGAAAATTGGGGTCATGCAACCAAGGATGAGCCAAAATGTGGAATCCACAGAAAATGCTCTCGTTTCACAACACTAGAGAGACGGTAGCACGATTGCTCCAATGGGCATGATATGCACTTGTGCACACCCTAAAATGAACCAAAAGTGTCGTCTTCCTATGCCCGACTTGCTATGTGTGTATGTAGCACGTGTCACTCGCTCAAGTGATCCAAGATGATCAAATATGCTATGTGAAGCATGCGATGCTATTGCTCTTTTGCTCTTGCTTAAAAGCTTTGATTTTATTTTCATTTGCAATGATGTTTTGTATGATCACAATGCGGGACGTGCACACCAAGATAGCAATTATGTATGCGGGTACTATGTTGTAACAATGATCACAATGTAGATCCACTGTAAACTTTTGGAATGGTAATTGTTATTGTCTTCTCACTCTTCCACTTATATCTTCTTCAGTGCTATGGATAGGAACATCATGTCGAACCCGGCCTTCGAGGAGAATGACGACGACGTGAACAACCATGTCACCAAGTTCCACTTCTTCGGCGCACACAAGGCAATTACTCAAGCTCAAGATGTCTTGCATGACCGCATCGACCACCTCGCCTCCAACTTGCGTGAATCCAAAATGCGCACAAGGCAATACCTTGATGGTCACTCGCGCACCTTCCACATCTACATCGACAAGGAGTCGTCACACAAGTCGCAACTCAACGACGTATTCTTCCGACGCAAGTATACAAGCACGTCATCACCATCGCGACGAACACTCCGTCCCAAGTTCACCACAAGGTCATCACCGTCAAGACAATCCATTTCATGGCAATGGATTGCAAGATCGCGTCCGCGCTCGAGAACGCCGCCGCCAACAAGAGAAAGATGCGTTGGAGAAAGAACATCAATGCCAAGAACAAGAACAACATCGCCGTCATGAACGATCGCTTGAAGCACATCGCTCTTTGTAAGAAGCTACTCGTGCCTTGGAGGAGCTCAACCGCCAAGCTCATCAAGAGCAAGAAGCACTTCGCCAAGCCCAGCAAGAAGAACTTCGTCGACAATGACAAACCGCCAAGAGGAGCACCAAGAAAGGCGCAACCGAGTGCGTCCACCTCGTTGCCGTCCTCAAGATCATCGCGACGAACAATACCATGAAGACGAGCAAGGACAAGATCAATGTCAACACGCTCAAGGCAATGACAATGAGGATCCACATCCAAGACAAGGATTTCAGAATCACCACCACAATGATGAACAACGCTTCGGCAAGCTCAAGTTCACAATGCCAAAGTTTTCCGGAAGCAATGATCCCGAAGACTACTTGTCATGCGCCCTCAAAGTTGACAAGATCTTTCGCCTACACAACTATGATGAAGAGAAGAAGATCACCATGGCTTCCCTCGAGTTCCAAGACTACGTCCTTAATTGGTGGGAACAAGTGACTGAGAGAAGAAGAGAGAGAGGTGATCCTCCTATCAACACTTGGGCCCAAATGAAGGACATCTTGCGAGCCCGTTTTGTGCCTACACACTACAACCGGGATCTCTTCAAGAAGTTACAACAACTCAAGCAAGGCACCAAGTCCGTAGAAGAGTACTATCAAGAGATGGAGATTGCAATGATCCGAGCCAATGTCAAGGAAGATGACGACCAAACAATGGCACGCTTCTTGAATGGCCTCAACTACCAAGTCAAGAAAATTGCCGACTTCCAACCATACCCCAACCTTCTCAAACTTGTGCATCAAGCAACCAAGGTGGAACGACAAGTGCAAGATGACTACAAGTACTCCAAGTTCTCTTCCAAGACATATGGTTCAAGTTCTCAAGCTACTACGACAACGACACCTTCAACTACGAAATCTACAACACTGGTCTGGCGACAAGTCAAGCTACAACGACAAGACGACTTCGTCAAGCCGACCATCCTCAAGCACTTACAAGCCGAGAGCTTCATCCTGTACTCCAACACCGGATGCTACCTCCAAGACAAGCACCATCAAGTGTTTCACATGCCAAGGCCGAGGCCACAAGACCTTCGAATGTCCAACCAAACGCAACATGATTCTCCTCGACGATGGCACCTATGACTCTATGAGTGACGACGAGATGCAAGCTTTGGAGCAAGTGGCCATACACCGCCAAGTGAATGAAGATGAAGATTTGCAAATCTTTTGCGACAATGATTCAATCCCCGCTCTCGTTGTCTCTAAAATTTTGACGCTCCAACAACAAGAAGACGAGGACCAACGTTGCCACATCTTCCACACCAAGGCGGGCATCCAAGGAAAATCCGTCAAGGTCATAATAAACGGCGGGAGTTGCCACAACTTGGCAAGCGAGGACCTTTGTACCAAGCTACAATTGGTCAAGAAAAAGCACCCTCACCCCTACAAGGTCCAATGGCTTAGAGATACGGGGCACGCCCATGTGCGTCGATCTTTCACGAATTGGAGGTGGATTTGTGAATGAACACGAAGAACACGAGGGGGAAATCACAAGAGAAACACTCAAAAACAAGTCCAATCACACATCCACTATGCTCACATCCACACAAGATCCACAAGGGTACAAGAACAACAAGGGGAAAGAGGATACATGGTAGAGTTCGTCCCAAATCCCATGGGGAGACGAGGCCTTCAATCCACTAGGAATCTTCCCTAGATGGGGCCTTGACATATACTAGGGGGTCTTCTCTCATAGAGGCATCTACTCCATGGGAGAGGTAGTGGAAGGATCAAGGGCTCAACTATCTATGAGCTAAACCAATGCTTACCCTAGAAAGGAGGAGGGGTGGAGTATATATAGTGCTAGCCATGAAGGGGTAAGTGAGAGAGAGATACATGGGCCTCGGGCCCGTCACGCACACAGGTAAGGCCGGATGATCTGGGCCGGGGTCCGGATGATCCGGGCATCCTCCGGATGATCCGGACGGGGGTCCGGATGATCCGGCTTCGAGGTCCTCTTGGCCGGTTCTGTTTTGGATTATCTGGACGATCCGGGCGGCGGTCTGGATGATCCGGCTTCGGGAGCTCCTCATCCAGTTCTGTTTGGACTAGCCGGATGATCCGGGCTTCTTCCAGATGATCCGGGCGCCGGTCCGGATGATCCGGGCAAGTGCAGCCTTGCACTCCTTCTTGCTTCTGGACTCGGTCTTCTTACGTCTCCGCTCCCAAGCTTCCCTCGCGGATGGTGTAGTCGTACATAGGTGCTGGCACTCCTCCTCATCATCCGTGAAGCTCCGACAATATCTATTCATGCACACGACAGGAGTGTCAAGTAGTATACCATCCACGAAGGGATCAAGTGAACACGTGTAAAGGAGATGATTCACCTTTATGTATGTGAAGTAGATGTGGCACGTGTCACTTGCCAAACGGACTCTTGTCATGGTGATGTCGATAGGATGCTCCGCATCACCCCCTCCCCCTTGGGAAAGATCCATCCTCGGATCAAGATCCAAATCACCATGGGAAGGAGATGGCGTTGCCGTGTAGGAGTGGACGATCGCCAAGCCCTCATCATCATCAAACTCGAAAGGGGCACTCTCCAATGTCTCACCGTCTAGTAATTCCTTCAAAAGGAGCAAATACGACAAACACTTGGAAAAACAAACGTGGTTAGCGTTAGTGCAAAACCAAGCATTCAAGTGGTGAATCACCACACAAGTGTTGTCATCATGCATAACATATGGTGTGACAAGGGATTGTGGCATGGCATGTAAGCATATAAATTGCGCACAAGCAATGTAATCATGGAAACAAGTATTCCAAGGTGAGGTAGGGATGCAAATGTGTGTGACAATATAACAAGCATCTACCTCATGGTCATAGAAATCATGCGCAATGCAATCAATGAAAGGTCTATGGTATGCATAGGAATCATTCACAACACCAAGTAATATGAAGTGTCTAAACACATGGTGCAATCCAAAGTGCAAGGCAATCCAAGCATAATGTGCACATGGTGTAGTGAAGATAGTGTGGCACTCAACACAATATAAAGAGCAATTGGGCATCATGTGTGAGGCAAGCAACTCAAGCATGTAGCAAGCAATGTGGCATGGCAAATGTGAATAATGGACATTGTTGCAACCAAGCATATGATAAGAGCAAACAATCCACAAGTTGGATGCAACACACAAGGCATATATGTCATGAGGCATGTCAATGTGCCAATCGTGAGTAGAAGCAATAACTCGAACATGTGTGCAAGTAAGTGGTCCAAGATGACCCATATATGTCATGGTACAAGCAACACAATAAGGATGAGCCACAATATCCATGCTCAAGAAGGATGTCACCTCAAAAGCGTGACCTTGTGCGTCTGTCACAATGCCGATGCGCAAGCAAGTGCGATGTAGAAACGCATCAGTGTAGCATGGCTCGCTCTCAAGAGCTCGAATGGTCAACTCACGTGAAGTGGAAGTTGACATGTAGTCGAAGTATCCTACACGTACACACAACAAAGGAAACAATGTATGTGCATGGTAGACAAACACATCATCCATCATGATGGTTCTCTTCTCTTGCACATAAGCATTAGGATCACAAGTACGTGAATAAAAGGATGCAACAATTGCAATATTCATGGCACTGGGCATATGGTGCAAAGAAGGAAGGAAAGCATGTTTCACATGAAATATGTCAAAAGCTCCACTAATATGAGAGAAAGCTATGGGGGCAATCTCATTAGCACGATCAAAAGCATTGTTGCACTCAATACATGGCAAAGCATTGAGCATGAGAGAGGCAACATATGGAGACATATGACAATAAGAAATATCACTCATGTGCAAAGCATGGCAATGGTTGTCATCAATCGCATAAAAGGAGCACATCGGTGATGCAACACAAGCAAGCATAGTGATCATGTCGTGCAAACTAGTAGTGCGAAGATGCAACATACTAGAGGAAATCATGGCAATCATGTCATGTGAGCAAATAGTGGACATCAATAATGCACATGACATATCGCGAGCACGAAGCAAGAGCAAAGTATCATCATATACATGGGTCAACAAGCAAACATGGCAATAGCAAGTAAATCCTCCACCAGGCTTGCAAATACACATACGAATATGAGAATCAAGTGACATGTGAGATGCAAGGCATGGGTCACAAATGCATGGCAAAGGCATAGAAATTAACATATCATGCAAAGTGAACATGACAATATGGGCATAATAAGTGTAATGGGAAATAAGAAGCCATGGCCATGTGAGAGCCATGTAGAAGAAATGCGCGAAGTCCTTGCGCGAGGGGAATGGTTGGAGAGACATTCCGGTGGATCCCAAAGCATCGGTGCTCTCAAGAGCTCTTTTCGTCAACTCATGGGATTGTGAGGTTGACGAGTAATCATGAGTACCTACACACAACAAAGGCAAAGGGAAAATTGTCTGCGCGCGGTATATGTATACATCATCCGTTAGGATGTGCATGTGCTTGTGTTCGTTAGCACGAAATATCCAATGCTCAAACAAGTGAGATGCATGATATAAGAACATGTCATCCATCACGAAAGGTTTGTTTTTATGTATAGCATGATGGAGACTAGAAGTATGTAGTGCATCATGTGAATTATCGAGAGCATTGTTATTCATGATATGCGGATGGCGAACACAATGGATTGAATCATGCAATGGATGGGATGGAACACAATTTCCTAACATGTATGAGGAAACTATGGTGGTCTCCTCATGTGCAATAGCGGAAACATAATATGGAGAACATCCAAAACAATGCATATCCGAAGCTAGGTGGTCATGGCATGTCATATGTGAGGAATTGCGCAAATGATGCAAAGGAAGCATGGCAATATCATCACAAGAAAATCAAATGCCAATAACCATGGGTTTGTCATCTATGCCATATGAGCAAATGGGATTAATTTTAATGGCATATGCATAGTTACTACGAGGAGATTGCAATGAAGCAATATGGTGGATCTCATGCATAGCATATGAAAAGTCTAGCGGATTGTCGAACATGATGTGACCAATAGAGTTCTCACAAGGTATCCTATGCAACATGGCATCATAACTAATAGAATCCACATGAGAATCGTCAAACTCATCATAAATGGGCAATTCATCACATGAGGAAGTCGTATAATCATGAAGCATGGAAATAGGGTGATCATCATCATGCAAGCAATCAATGTCCACTAGTGGGACAAAAGCATCACCTTCACCTAAGTTACCTTTTTCATTCCACTCATGGGGTGTAGGTGAGGTTGCATGGACCAACTTGCGGTCATCTTCATCGTGATGGAACCATGTGGGGGGTGCATCATATTCCACCATGGCCATCGTCTTGTCCAAAGGGAGGACGAAGTCGTCAAGAATCAGCGCGTCATCATACATGGGACCTAGCACCAATGGAGAAGACACAATAGAGGTAGAGGTTAAGTTGTTAGAAATCGAAATGGCCTCACATGCCCTATCAAGTACCTCACTCGCTCTATGTGGTGGTGGCTCACTCACTCCCTCTAGGTAGTTGCACTCATACTCACATATGGTGGAGTCACTCATCTCACTCAAGTTGTGGGGGTTGTGGCTCTCCTCACATGGGAATTGATGCAACTCATCATATATGGAGCTAGTGGTGAAGTCACTCTCACTCTCAATATGGTGGCCTAAGTCTCTCAACTCAACACCAAACGCCGTCGTGTTCGAAGGGAAAATCCCATGCTCAACCAACTCGTCACCGTCGCCGTGGATGAAGGCCGAAGATGGCACATCATCACTCGCCTCCTTAATCGAAGGGAAATTCCCATTCTCGGCCATCTTCCTTGGGATGCTTCCGGAGATGGAAAAGTCATCCATGCGTGTAGTCGGTCGCCTTGGTGTTGGCGTCGAAGCTTGTCCTTGGTGGCGTTCTTGGTCTTCGTGCATGTGTTTCTTGGAGGTGGCTTGCATTTCGCGACGATGTAAATCACGAGTGTGATAGTTGTTGTGGCGGTCGTCTCGAAGATGAGGACGTGGCCGACTTGTGCTTGCATCGGATGGGCGCTCCGAAGATGTGTGACTTGAGCGTCTCCGCCTTGAAGATGACGAAGGGGAAGAAGACTTGTTTTTGGCCAACACATGTTGAAGTTGCTCCATGTGTGCGTCCAACGTGTTTTCGATGTAGTCCCTTTTCCGAGCTTCGGAGTGTCGTATGTCGATGGCGAGTCGCTCGAGTTTTTGGTTGATGTGGTTGTTCATGTTGATGTAGTCGTCGAAGACCGAAGATGCCGTGCTTTGCCTAGCCATCACAAGACTCGAGCAAGGGTGAGTAGGAAATGAGATAAACAATACCAAAATACCGTTTCCCAAAGTTGAGGATGTATCCCGTTTCACTCAATTGGAAATGCAAGAATAGGGGAATTGGTACCAGACTTGTTCACTCACACCTACACATAAAGCTTATGGAGTGGCTCGGTTAGGACAAGTGGCACAAAATTCAAGCAATTGTTAGTCAAGATATCGAAAATGTTGAGAAAGATTCACAAAATTGCAATGCAAAGCAAATAGATCAATAGCTATGGTGGCACTAGGAACACACACACGGATCGATAAATGGGATCCGCGCAACCAAGGAATGAGCACAAAATATGAGAGACCCGGAAAAAGCTCGTGTTGCACGGATACTAGAAGAGACAATAGCTCGATTGCTCAAATGTTATGTATGTATGATCCAAGTGTATGTACTATGCAAAATGGCTCAATGCTATTGCTATTGCTTATAAGATTTTTTGTATCTCCTCTTTTGCTTAAAAGCTTTTTGCTCTTTTTTTTTCTATGCTTGATCCTCGAACCAAGATACGAGACAAGTATGATGGATATGCACGGGAGAGACTGATGGCACAATGTATATAGCAAGATGTTTGCACGCTAAATGTGGCTATGCGGCATAAAAGTAACACTCCGGTGCACAGGTAACGTGGCCAGGAAATTCTCAACTCGCTAGTCTCAATGGGTAAGGTACGCAATAGGCTCGAAGCGATCAATGCAATGGCAAGGTAATAGACAATGATATCGTCGAGGTTACCGTCCTTGCTTATGGTTGGGGTGCCAAGAGGCGAAGTGGCCGATGTCGATGTCGAGGCCGAGGCGATGATGAATGGCGGCGTTGTCGATGTAGAACCGTCCATAATTAGCCGAATCACCTTAGGAAATGGAAACCGCAACTCAAAATCTGAAACAAAATTGGGTTAGGGTGACGGAAGTTTATGGCGGGAACGCTATGCAGAAGTTATGGTGGTGTCCTAGGCAAATATGCCAAATATGCAAAACTTTGATGGTATCAAATGATGGTGGAACTATTTTTTTGGGATGGAGGGTGTCAATAGCTACAAAACGAGCTAAAGAACGTCAAAATCGGAGTTCGGATGAATTAGATATGGGCAAAACAAGAAATCAGCCGTGTCAGTTCTGGGGTTACCCGGACATCCGGGAGGGGGTCCGGATGATCCGGGTTCAGCTTCCGGATTTCCGCCGTTTGGGCTACCCGGACATTCGGGAGGGGGTCCAGCTGATCCGGGTGATGGCCGGATGATCCGGGCGGGTCAAACTGCTAGGGATTTCCACTCGGGGACGCGATTTTGGGCGGAAATTCGATCTCGGGGGTCAAAATTGATAGAGAAAAGAAAATTTAGGGTGGATTTGGTGGTGGGAAAGCTAGATCTACTTGCCAAACACGAAATCCATGGATCAAAATCAACAAAATCTCACAAGAACCAACAAATCAAAAAAAATGGTGAGGCTATTTTTTGTAGGGATTTTCGAATTGGGACAAAAACACACAAAATTAGGCTAGAAAACGAAGGGGGGGGGACTCCAAATTGGTGAGAAACGTGGCTCTTGATACCAATATGATACGGGGCACGCCCGTGTGCGTCGATCTTTCACGAATTGGAGGTGGATTTGTGAATGAACACGAAGAACACGAGGGGGAAATCACAAGAGAAGCACTCAAAAACAAGTCCAATCACACATCCACTATGCTCACATCCACACAAGATCCACAAGGGTACAAGAACAACAAGGGGAAACAGGATACATGGTAAAGTTCATCCCAAATCCCATGGGGAGATGGGGCCTTGAATCCACTAGGGATCTTCCCTAGATGGGGCCTTGACATCCACTAGGGGGTGTTCTCTCATAGAGGTATCTACTCCATGGGAGAGGTAGTGGAAGGAGCAAGGGCTCAACTATCTATGAGCTAAACCAATGCTTACCCTAGAAAGGAGGAGGGGGTGGAGTATATATAGTGCTAGCCACGAAGGGGTAAGTGAGAGAGAGATACATGGGCCTCGGGCCCGTCACGCACACAGGTAAGGCCGGATGATCCGGGCTGGGGTCCGGATGATCCGGGCATCCTCCGAATGATTCGGATGTGGGTCCGAATGATCCGGCTTCGAGGTCCTCTTGGCCGGTTCTGTTTCGGACTATCCGGACGATCCGGACGGCGGTCCGAATGATCCGGCTTCGGGAGCTCCTCGTCCGGTTTTGTTTGGATTAGCCGGACGATCCGGGCCGGGGACCGGATGATCCGGACGCCGGTCCGGATGATCCGGGCAAGTGCAGCCTTGCACTCCTTGCTCTTGGCCTCGGTCTTCTTCCGTCTCCGCTTCCAAGCTTCCCTCGCGGATGGTGTAGTCGTACGTAGGTGCTGGCACTCCTCCTCATCATCCGTGAAGCTCCGACAATATCTATGCATGCACACGAGAGGAGTGTCAAGTAGTATATCATCCATGAAGGGATCAAGTGAATACGTGTAAAGGAGATGATTCACCTTTATGTATGTGAAGTAGATGTGGCACGTGTCACTTGCCAAACGGACTCTTGTCATGGTGATGTCCATAGGATGCTCCGCATCACTTAGTAATTCCGGAACCCTCCAAGTTGACCATACCGTGGAAGTTTCCTTCAGTATAGGAGCTTATGAAGACACTTTGGAGTGTGATGTGGTTCCAATGTCCGTTTGCGACCTCCTACTTTGAAGACCATGGCAATTCGACCGTGGAGTCACACACAACGGTCGGACAAATTAATATAGCTTCATGATAAAGGGCAAGCAATATGTCCTTCGACCAATGACTCCAAGTCAAGTCATCGCCGACAAACAAGCTTCATCCCATCGTAGAGATAAAACTGAGAGAGTGATCCACCTCAAAGAAAGTGAGTGCCACAAGCCAAAAATGAGTGACTCCATGATGAGGGACATGAGAGATATAGTTCTTCTAGCCACCAAAAGAGATTTCAGGGATGTGAGTGAGATCCCATCGACCGTTCTTCACTATGTAGTTGTGTGCAAAGATGACGTCGTTCAGACTAACCCTTCACAACATATTCCTCTTGTGTTATCAAATTTATTGCAGGAATTCCAAGATGTTTTCCCCGATGAGCTACCTCCGGGACTACCACCAAAATGAGGGATCAAACACCGCAACGACCTCATCCCCGGAGCACCGCTTCCTAACAAGGCCCCCTACCGCGTCAACCCCGAGGAAACAAAGGAAATACAAAGGCAAGTCCAAAAACTCCTAGATAAAGGGCATGTACGTGAGAGTTTGAGTCCTTGTGCGGTTCCAGTAATACTAGTGCCTAAGCAAGATGGTAGTATGTGCATGTGTTCCGATTGTTGTCCTATCAATGCTATCACCATTCGCTACCGTCATCCAATTCCTCGCTTAGATGATATGCTAGATGAACAGTGGTGCCACTATATTTTCTAAGATTGACTTAAAAAGTGGTTACTACCAAATTCGCATACAAGTGGGTGACGAGTGGAAACTGCATTCAAGACTAAATTTTGTCTCTATGAATGGTTGGTTATGCCCATGGGCTTATCCGAAGCACCGTGCACTTTAATGCGTGTTATGCACTATGTTTTGCGACTCCTCATAGGATATTGTGTTGTGGTCTATTTTGATGATATTCTTGTCTTTAGCAAGTCTCTTGAGGAGCATGCTACACATGTTCGTGATGTTTTGCAAATCCTTAGGAAGGAACAACTCTATGCAAACATGAAGAAATGCACATTTGGTGTTGAGAAGGTAGTTTTCTTAGATTTTGTAGTATCTTCTAAGGGCGTTCATGTAGATGAAACTAAGATTGATGCTATTAAAACTTGGCCCACACCAACGAATTTGCAACAAGTGCGTAGTTTCCTAGGACTAGCCGGTTTCTATCGTCGTTTTTTCAAAGACTTTAGCATCATTGCATCACCTCTCCATGCTTTCAGCAAGAAGAATGCACCATTTATTTGGGGTCCTTCCCAAGACACCGCATTCCATGAACTTAAAAATTTGCTCACTCATGCACCTTTGCTTGCTTTGGCCAACTTTGATAAAACATATGAAGTGCATTGTGATGCTAGTGGTAATGGAATAGGTGGTGTGGTTATGCAAGAGAAGCGTCCTATCGCGTACTTTAGCGAGAAACTATCCGGCGCTCAACTTAACTACCCCATCTATGACAAAGAATTATATGCTTTGGTGAGAGTTTTACATGTGTGGGAACATTATTTGCGCCCTCATGAATTTGTTATCCATACCGACCATGAAATGCTTAAGTACTTAAAGGGTCAAACTAAGTTGAACAAACGGCATGCTAAATGGAGTGAATTCATTGAGTCCTTCCCTGATGTCATCAAATACATTAAGGGTAAGGAAAACGTTGTGGCGGATGCTCTTTCCCGCAAATGCATGCTAGTTACTCAACTTGAATTGAATGTTGTTAGTTTTGAGCACATCAAAGACTTGTATGAGCATGATGCTTATTTTGCTAATCCTTACGCTATGTGCCAAGTGAAAACTTGTTGGGAGAACTATTATATGAAAGATGGATATCTTATGCATGCTAACAAACTGTGTATACTGAGTCTTCTCTTCGTTTGTTGCTTTTGCAAGAGGCTCACGGTGGAGGACTTATGGGTCACTTTGGACGCGACAAGACGTATGCCACAATATCCAACAAGTACTTTTGGCCCAAGATGTTTTGTGATGTTGCACGCTTCACCAACCGATGCTCTACATGCCGCAAATCTAAGTCCAAAGCTCAATCGCATGGTCTTTATATGCCTCTTCCTATACCTTTCCAACCTTGGGAAGACATTAGTATGGATCTTGTGCTTGGCTTACCACGAACCAAAAATGGCCATGACTCCGTTTTTCTGGTTGTGGATCGCTTTTTCAAGATGCTCATTTCATTCCATGTCACAAGATAGACGATGCTTCACATTTTGCAAAGTTGTTTTGTAGGGACATCTTGCGACTACGTGGCATCCCCAAGACCATTGTCTCGGATCGCGATGTCAAATTCTTGAGATACTTTTGGAAGACCCTATGCGCCAAGCTCGGAATCAAGCTTCTATTCTCTTCGGCATATGACCCTCAAACCGATGGACAAACGGAGGTGACCAACCGGACGCTCTCTACACTACTTCGTGTGTTGCTCAAGAAGAACATCAAGGAATTGGAAGATTGCCTACCCATCGCCGAGTACGCCTACAATCGCGCAAGTCACTCCACCACCGGCAAGTCTCCGTTCGAAGTGATCTACATCTTCAATCCTTTGTCCCCATTGGACATCCTACCTCTACCACTCCAAGAGGGAGTCAACATGGACGCAAGTGCAAGGGCAAGCTACATCAAGAGGATGCATGAAGATGCAAGGCGCATGATTGAACGTCAAGTGGAACGCATCACCAACAAGCGCAACCTCAACAAGCACCCCATAGTGTTCAAGCCCGGTGATCTTGTGTGGCTACACCTTCGCAAGGACCGCTTCCCCAACGAACGCAAGTCCAAGCTACTTCCTCGAGCCGACAGTCTCTTCATGATGAGTACATCCCTACTAATGTTACACCCACATCCCCACCAGCTACACATATTGGACCAGTTACTAGAGCCCGCGCACGCCAACTAAATTATCAGGTACTTTCGTTTCTTGGAAATCCTTCTAATGTTCATGAACATATGATGCTGCCTAAATTAGATACTTTTGTTTTACTTATGAATGAAGGACCTAGCATGGACAAGAATAGGGATGGCAATGGGTACCCATTACCCACGTACCCTGCGGGTAAAAACCCTATCAGGGTAAGGGTATGAAACAAAAATTTACCCATGGGTATATAAATAGGAAAAATCTGAAACCCATCGGGTAGAGTGGGTACGGGTATGGGTTCATATAACCCATACCTACATACCCATGTACCCATATAAAATCTATGTCAACTCAAAATTATCTCTACAATCTACACCATGTCAAGAATTTGTGAACTGATAGTGTATGCGTATGTGTTGTTGTTTATGACTATATGATGTTGTTTATAAATATGTGTTGTTGTTATAATCTATTTTTGTAAACTGTATGATATGATGCAGTTTATAACTATAAGTTTTTCAAATTGATATTTTGCAAATATGGGTAATTTTACTCGCGGGTACCCATCTACCCTGTCGGGTAACGGGTATGGGAAAAAATTGTATCCGTTGACAGGTATGGGTAAGGGTGATGGGTAAGCTCAGACGGGACGAGTAAGTGTATGGGGAGGCTCCACCCGTACCCATAACCTGCGGGTGCCATCCCTGGACAAGAAGGATGGCCATTGGAGTGGGATCAAGCATGGAAAAGAAGGTGCGCGCGTGGGAAGGAACAATGGAGTTTCCAGTGGTGATTTTCGCAGTTTGAAGCCACCATAAGGAGAGTATGAGGACTTGGACGAAATATACAAGATGCCACTTCATAAATTTCGTCCATAGGCTAATATAGGTGCTGCGTCACCTTATTTTTGGGCCAGGCCCATGTAATTTCGAAATACCACTTATTAGGTTGTTGTTAGAGTCCGTATGTGTGGGGAAACGGAGTTAGGGTTGGTTTAGGACCCCTCCTCCAAGGGGTCATGAAATTCCCCATCTATTCCCCCATATATACAGCCCTTAGGGCGCCGTTTAGACTTGGGTTTTGTTTAGATTGAAAGTTCGCCATAGCTGCAACTTCGCGTTCTTCGTTTGTGTTCCACGACCAGACAAAGGCGTCACAGAACCCCACTTTCATCAATAAAGCTTTCCTCTTATATTCGCAATATCCAGATTGCAATCTTAGTTTCTTGCTTGTTTTTCATTTGCGTGCAGGAAACATACCCTCGTGGTCAGGTTGATCGTGCTCCGGCGTGGTCAATAACCTCTCGGAGTTGGTTTAGCGATTGCTAAGGCGCGACGTCCTCGCACGTTCATAATCGGATCATCAAAGTCGACTCTACCATAAACGATAGCCACATCTCATCGAAAGACAGGGACAACTTCGCCTCTATCAAGTGGTATCAGATTTCCAGGTTGCTCGGTGAGATTTTACCAGTTTTTCATAGTTTAGATCGCATCTGTTCTTCATACCTATAGTCCACGAAAAAGCCACCAAAAAAATTAGGGTTAGATCATCATATCCGAACCAATCTGAGCCTTTGCAATTTTCTGTTAGGTGTTTGCTTTGTTAAATTTGCGGTTACATCATCGTGTCGAGTTGCTGGTCTTAGGGTCTAGTCCTTTAGAGTTTCAAGTTCTATTCACAGTTGTCACGCCGCCACCACACCATCTTCATCACCGCTGCCATATACCACCACCACGCTACCATCATCGCCGCTGCCATATATACCACCACCATATATCTGCCATCAATCCGTATACATATATACCACCACATGTCCACCACAGTTCCGAGTCCATCCCATATTCCGATTGATTTCGAGATCCCTTTGATTTTATTTTCGCGTTTCCTTGCCTGAGTAGGTCTCGGAAAAAAATAAATTTGGTGGGTGGAAATATTTTTTCCCTATCCTATTTTTAGGCTTTTCGGAGAGTTTTGAGACACTCGCCATCATAGTGATTTTGTCGAAATTTTTGGTCGTCACAGCCCCGAATCGCTCCCGAAATTTTTCTGCCTAACCTGTTATACATCTCGGGAAGAGTTTTGAGACACTCGCCATTATAGTGAGTTTGTGAGCAAAAAAAAGAGCGCAAAAAAAAGAGGCGCCAAAAAAAATGAAAAATCAGAGTGTGCTCTTCCCTTGATTACGTGTAGCGTCGTGATTTTGTTGGTGTTCTAGGCTCGCGTCTCTAGCACGATCTAGCCTAGGACTAGCACGGTACCGTCGTTGAGCGTCTTTTCAACTTTGCATCTTTGAACTGATTATTGCCGACCCTTTTTGTTATCATATTATAATCCTTCCCACCTCCACATACATCTACGTCGTGTGTTTGACACTACCTGGCAATCGCTCTATCCAAGCTTTGAGAGTTTTGACTACAACGGTTGCCGATCACCACCTGCTGCTGGGTAAAGAACTTGTAAGAAATTGTGATTTGCATGACGGATTTGTGACACACCACCACCACCACTTCCTAGTAGTTTGTAGGTTCATATTCTTGTGTGTTCCTATTACTGCTAACCATGCCAGGATCACAAGCTGACGAGGTCAAATGGGAGGTTATGACCAACAAGGAGCTCCATGAAAAATTCCAGCAAATGATGGTTGACCAGGTACAAGACTTCGTGACCAGCCTTGGAGAGGCCATGGAGAAGCTAGATGTTTTGGAGAAGACGTTCGAGACGAAGTTGGTCACTAAGTTCAATGAGGTACTTGCACGTCTACCACCAGCTGCACCGGTCATACCTCGGCAACAACAACAACATCGGTCGAATTTCGCGGGGCGCGCACAACATGTGCCCCTCAAGGAAGGCCAACATTCTGGTGCCCTTCCTACTGTTGTGGCTTCTGTGGCTGCTGCTGCTACTATTGTTGATCAGAACGCTGACTACGATGGTGATTACGACGATGAGGAAGAGGTTGCTCCAGATCAGCCCCAAGGGCAACCACCACCACACGCACCAGGTCGTCCACATGCCTACAATCACAATGGTAGGGCTGCAGCACCCCCTCAGGTACAAAATCATTACCATCTCCCAAAACTTAAATTGAATATTCCTACATTTGATGGTAGATATGTTCCTGATATATATCTTACTTGGGAGTTAGAAACAGAACAACGTTTTACATGCTTACAATAGGCTAGACGTGTTACTGCCGCTGTTTGTTCATTCACTAGTTTTGCTTGTGTTTGGTGGTCTCAACATTGTAGAATATATCATGCTAATATCCCAACTACTTGGGCTGCGTTGAAAACTGCTATGCGTAATCATTGGGTTCCACCATATTATCAACGTGAATTGCTTCAAAATTTGCAGCGTTTAAGACACGGAAAAAATTCTGTAGAGGAATATTATCAGGAATTACAAACTGGCATGATTAGATGTGGTATTGTTGAGGAGAATGAAGCTATGCTTGCATGTTTCATGGGTGGTTTAAATAGAGAGATTCAGACTATTCTAGAGTATAAGGAGTATAGCACTATCACTCGTTTATTCCATCTTGCTTGCAAAGCTGAACGTGAAGTGCAGGATCGACAGGCAATGGCGAGAACTAATTTTTCTACAGGTCGAGCTTCATCATGGACACCACGTACATCATCTACTTCCACATGTTCTACTACAGCACCACTCACTTCAGTCGCCAACTCCAACAGAGATACAAGAAAACAGGCACCGCCACCAGCCTCCAGCAAGGGCACACCTTCGGGGCCTGCACAGAGCTCTTCTTCATCCATGGCATCTACAGGGCAAACACATGAGGTTATTTGTCGTCGTTGCAAGGGTGGAGGTCACTATGCGCCAGAATGCCCTTCCAAGCGTGTGATGATTGTTACTGAGGATGGTGGATATGCGTCCGCTAGTGATTATGATGAGGAGACTTTGGCTCTTATTGCAAGTGAAGAACAGGATGCCGGGGATGCTGAAGAAGAGACACACTACATGGCTGCTGACTACGCTGACAGGTATGAAAGTTTAGTTGCTCAACGTGTTCTGAGTGTGCAGGTTTACACAGGCTGAGCAAAATCAGAGGCACAACTTGTTCCGTACAAAGGGAGTTGTGAAGGAGCATTCTGTTTGCGTCATCATCGATGGAGGAAGTTGCAACAACTTGCCTAGCATGGAGATGGTGGAGAAGTTGTCTCTAACCACCAGACCACATCCTCATCCTTATTACATCCAATGGTTCAACAACAGTGGCAAGGTTAAGGTAACACGTACTTTTCGTGTGCACTTTAGCATTGCTACATATTCTGATTATGTTGATTGTGATGTCGTACCCATGCAGGCATGCCCCATTTTACTTGGTAGACCATGGCAATTTGATAAAAATTCAGTACACCATGGTAGGACAAATCAGTATACTCTTGTTCATAAGGATAAAAATATAACTTGGCTTCCTATGTCTCCCGAGCATATTATGAAGGATGACATTGCTAGAGCTAGTAAAGCAAAACAGAAGCAAAGTGAGAGTGAAAATCAGATTGTGGCAAAGGACTTTTAGAAACATAATAAGCCTAATAAACAATTGTCTAGTGTTGCATCTGAAATAAAACTAAAGAGTGGTTGTTTATTTGCCACTAAATCGGATACTACTGATTTGGATGTCACTACATCTGTTTGCTATGCGTTTGTATGCAAAGAGGTATTGTTTTCATTTGAAGACATGCCCCCCTCTTTGCCTCCTGCTCTCACTAACATTTTGCAGGAGTTCGCTGAAATCTTTCCACAAGACGTGCCACCGGGATTACCACCTATTCGAGGGATTGAGCATCAGATTGACTTAATTCCCAATGCATCGCTACCCAACCGTGCACCATACCGTACCAATCCAGAGGAGATGAAGGAGATTATGCGTCAAGTACATGAGCTGCTCGACAAAGGTTATATACGCGAATCTCTTAGTCCTTGTGTTGTTCCTATTATTCTAGTACCGAAAAAGGATGGTACATCTCGTATGTGTGTTGATTGTAGAGGCATTAATAATATTACTATTCGTTATCGTCATCCTATTCCTAGGCTAGATGATATGCTTGATGAATTAAGTGGCTCTACAATTTTCTCCAAAGTTGATTTGCGTAGTGGATACCATCAAATTCGTATGAAATTGGGAGATGAATGGAAAACAGCATTTAAAACTAAGTTTGGATTATATGAGTGGTTAGTCATGCCCTTTGGGTTAACTAATGCACCTAGCACTTTCATGAGATTAATGAACGAGGTTTTACGTGCTTTCATAGGACGATTTGTGGTAGACTACTTTGATGATATACTGATTTATAGTAGATCTTTGGAGGAACACTTGGATAATTTGCGTGCTGTTTTTATTGCTCTACGTGATGCGCGTTTGTTTCATAACCTTGGGAAGTGCACCTTTTGCACCGACCGAGTATCTTATCTTGGCTATGTTGTTACTCCACAGGGAATTGAAGTTGATAAAGCCAAGATTGAAGCTATTGAGAGTTGGCCGCAGCCCAAAACGGTCACACAAGTGAGGAGTTTTCTTGGACCCGTTGGTTTCTATAGGCGTTTTGTGAGGGATTTCAGCACCATTGCTGCACCTCTCAATGAGCTTACAAAGAAGGATGTGCCTTTTGTTTGGGGTACCGCACAGGAAGAAGCCTTCACGGTATTGAAAGATAAGTTAACACATGCTCCTTTACACCAACTACCAGATTTTAATAAGACTTTTGAGCTTGAATGTGATGCTAGTGGAATTGGATTAGGAGGTGTGTTATTACAAGATGGTAAACCTGTTGCATACTTTTCTGAAAAATTGAGTGGGCCTAGTCTGAATTATTCTACTTATGATAAGGAATTATATGCTCTTGTTCGGACTTTGGAAACATGGCAACATTATTTATGGCCCAAAGAATTTGTTATACATTTTGATCATGAATCTTTGAAACATATTAAAAGTCAAGCAAAACTGAACCGAAGACATGCTAAATGGGTAGAATTCATTGAGACTTTCCCTTATGTCATTAAACACAAGAAGGGTGAAGAAAATGTTATTGCGGATGCATTGTCACGTCGTTATACTATGCTTTCACAACTTGACTTTAAAATATTTGGTTTTGGACACCATCAAAGAACATTATGTGCATGATGCTGAATTTAAAGATGTGTTGGCGAATTGTAAAGAAGGGAGAACATGGAACAAGTTCGTCATTAATGATGGATTTGTGTTCCGTGCTAACAAGCTATGCATTCCAGCTAGCTATGTTCGTCTTTTGTTGTTACAGGAGGCGCATGGAGGAGGATTAATGGGACACTTTGGCATGGAGAAGACGGAGGACAAACTTGCTACACATTTCTTTTGGCCAAATATGAGACGGGATATTGAGCGTTTTGTTGCTCGCTGAACTACATGTCAAAAAGCTAAGTCACGACTCAATCCTCATGGTTTATATATGCCTTTGCCTGTACCAAGTGTTCCTTGGGAGGATATATCTATGGACTTTGTTTTAGGTTTACCTCGAACAAAGAAGGGGAGGGATAGCATATTTGTTGTCGTGGATAGATTTTCGAAAATGGCACACTTTATACCATGTCATAAAAGTGATGCTGCTGCTAATATTACTGATTTGTTCTTTCGTGAAATTATTTGCTTGCATGGTGTGCAAAATACAATTGATTCAGATCGTGATACTAAATTTCTTAGCCACTTTTGGAGATATTTATGGGCTAAGTTGGGGACTAAACTGCTTTTTAGTACTACATGTCACCCCCAAACTGATGGACAAACTGAAGTAGTGAATAGATCATTGTCTACTATGCTTAGGGCTGTTTTCAAGAATAGCCTGAAAATGTGGGAAGAATGCTTGCCTCATATTGAATTTGCTTATAATCGTTCACTCCATTCTACTACTAAGATGTGCCCTTTTGAAGTAGTGTATGGTTTCTTACCTCATGCACCTATTGATTTGTTGCCTCTTCCATCTTCAGGGAAGGTTAATTTTGATGCTAAAGAACGTGCTGAAATGATATTAAAGATGCATGAGTTAACTAAGGAGAACATTGAGCGTATGAATGCTAAATATAAACTTGCTGGAGATAAGGGTAGAAAACATGTTGTCTTTGCATCTGGAGATCTTGTTTGGTTACATTTGCGTAAGGATAGGTTTCCTGAATTGCGCAAGTCAAAGCTAATGCCACGTGCTGATGGTCCTTTTAAGGTGTTAGTGAAAATAAATGATAATGCATATAAACTTGAGTTGCCTGCAGATTTTGGGGTTAGTCCCACTTTTAGCATTGCAAATTTGAAGCCTTATTTGGGTGAGGATGATGAGCTTCCGTCGAGGACGACTTCAGTTCAAGAAGGGGAGGATGATGATGACATCGCTACTAAAGTTACACCCACATCCCCACCAGCTACACATATTGGACCAGTTACTAGAGCCCGCGCACGCCAACTAAATTATCAGGTACTTTCATTTCTTGGAAATCCTTCTAATGTTCATGAACATATGATGCTGCCTAAATTAGATACTTTTGTTTTACTTATGAATGAAGGACCTACCATGGACAAGAAGGATGGCCATTGGAGTGGGATCAAGCATGGAGAAGAAGGTGCGCGCGCGGGAAGGAACAATGGTGTTTTTAGTGGTGATTTTCGCACTTTGAAGCCACCATAAGGAGAGTATGAGGGCTTGGACGAAATATACAAGATGCCACTTCATAAATTTCGTCCATAGGCTAATATAGGTGCTGCGTCACCTTATTTTTGGGCCAGGCCCATGTAATTTCGAAATACCACTTATTAGACTGTTTTTAGAGTCCGTATGTGTGGGGAAACGGAGTTAGGGTTGGTTTCGGACCCCTCCTCCAAGGGGTCACGAAATTCCCCCTCTATTTCCCCATATATACAACCCTTAGGGCGCCTTTTAGGCTTGGGTTTTGTTTAGATTGAAAGTTCTCCATAGCTGCAACTTTGCATTCTTCGTTTGTGTTCCATGACCAGACAAAGGCGTCACAGAACCCCACTTTCATCAATAAAGCTTTCCTCTTATATTTGCAATATCCAGATTACAATCTTAGTTTCTTGCTTGTTCTTCGTTTGCGTGCAGGAAACAGACCCTCGTGAGGTTGATCGTGCTCCGGCGTGGTAAATAACCTCTTGGAGTTGGTTTAGCGATTGCTTAGGCGTGACGTCCTCGCACGTTCGTAGTCGGATCGTCAAAGTCGACTCTACCATAAACGATAGCAACATCTCATCGGAAGACAGGGACAAATTTGCCTCTATCACTTAAAGGTGTTGGCACGCTACAATAGCAATGCCTACAAGATCGACACGCCACGCGACAAGTACAACGTGAGTGACACCTTCAACGTCACGGATCTATCCCCTTTTCATGGCGATGAGGATCTTGATCCGAGGATGGATCTTCCCCAAGGGGGGGGGGAGATGATGCAGAGCATCCCACCATCATCCCCATGAAGACTACACCATCAAGCCAACCCCCAAGTGGTCCTATGACAAGAGCACGCACACGCGACATTGGACCTAAGGTGAATTCACTCCTCTTCGAGTTTGACTTTAATAGCGGAGGGACTTGGAGGCTACCTCACAATGAAACCCTGCGCATCCTTAGGTACAAGGAAGATGACCACGAAGGATCAAGGAAGCGCCCCAAGATCAAGGCCAAGAAGAAGAAGGAGCAAGGAGAAGGGCCAGCCTGCAGTTGGCCGGATCATCCGGACCCCGGTCCGGATCGTCCGGCGGAAGCCCGGATCGTCCGGACCCCGGTCCGGATCATCCAGATAATCCCCAAACAGAGCCGGACAAAGTGCCCCGAAGCCGGATCATCCGGACCGGCGTCCGAATCATCCGGGAAATACATGACCGAACCGGCTGTAGGGACCCCGAAGCCGGATCATACGGACCCCGGTCTGGATCATCCGAAAGATGCCCGAATCATCCGGACCCCGGTCCGGATCATCCGGCCTTTGCCTGCGCGCACCAATGGGCCTCGGGCCTTGTATCTCTCCCCACTTACCCCTTTGCCCCTAGCACTATATATACTCCTCTCCCACCTCCGAATTAGGGTTAGCTTATGTTTAGCAAAGACCATTGTTTAGCATAGCTCCATTACTTCCTTCTCCCACGGAGATTGACCTCCATCGAGAGAAGATCCAAGTGATGCCAAGGCCCCTCTAAGGGAAGATCCTAAGGGATTAAAGACCTCCTCCTTTGGAGTGAGGAGACTATCGTTACGTGTATCCTTTTGTCGATTGTGGATCTTGTGTCTCGTGTACTCGTGTGATTCTAGTGGATGTGTGATCGAAGGTTGTCCTTGAGTGTTTGATTTCCTCTTGTGTTTCTCTCGTGTTCCTCGTGAGATCCCCTCCAATTCGTGAAAGATCAACGCACACGGGCATGCCCCGTATAACCAAAGGTGCATTTCTCCATGTTTGCATAGAGTTGTTCTTTCCTAAGGATTTGCAAAACATCCCGAACATGGGTAGCATGCTCATAAAGAGACTTGCTAAAGACAAGAATGTCATCAAAAAAGACCACAACACAATATCCTATAAGGGGTCGCAAAACATAATGCATTACATGCATGAAAGTACCCAGTGCTTCGGATAAGCCCATGGGCATAACCAACCATTCATAGAGACCAAATTTAGTCTTGAAATTAGTTTTACACTCGTCACCCTCTTGTATGCGAATCTGGTAGTATCCACTTTTTAAGTCAATCTTAAAAAATATAGTGGCACCACTAAGTTCATCTAGCATATCATCTAAGCGAGGAATGGGATGACGGTATCGAATGGTGATAGCATTCATAGGACGACAATCGGAACACATGCGCATACTACCATCTTGCTTAGGGACTAGTATCACCGGAACCGCACAAGGACTCAAACTCTCACGTACATGCTTTTATCTAGGAGTTTTTGGACTTGACTTTGAATTTCCTTTGTTTCTTCGGGTTTGATGCGGTAGGGAGCCTTGTTAGGAAGCGGTGCTCCGGGGATGAGGTCGATGTGGAGTTTGATCCCTCGTTTTGGTGGTAGTCCCGGAGGTAGCTCATCGGGGAATACATCTTGAAATTCCTGCAACAACTTAGATAACACAAGAGGAAGATGTTGTGAAGGGTTAGTCTGAACGACGTCATCTTTGCACACAAGTACATAGTGAAGAACGGTCGATGGGCTCTCACTAACATCCCTCAAATCTCGTTTGGTGGTTAAAAGAACTATATCTCTCATGTCCCTCATCGCGGAGTCGCTCATTTTTGGCTTGTGGCACTCACTCTCTCACTTTTATCTCCACGATGGGATGAAGCGTGTTTGTCGGCGATGACTTGACTTTGAGTCATTGGTCGGAGTACATATTTCTTGCCCTTCATTTTGAAGCTATATTGATTTATTCGACCATTGTGCGTGACGCCACGGTCGAATTGCCAAGGTCTACCAAGTAGGAGGTGGCTAACGGACATTGGAATGACATCACACTCCAAAGTGTCCTCATAAGCGCCTATCTTGAAGGAAACTTCAACGGTATGTTCAACTTGTAGGGTGCCGGAATCACTTAGCCATTGGCCCTTGTAGGGGCGGGGGTGCTTTTTCTTGACCAATTGTAGCTTGGAACAAAGGTCCTCACTTGCCAAGTTGTGGCAACACCCGCCGTCGATGATGACCTTGACGGACTTTTCTTGGAAGATGTGGCAACGTTGGTCCTCGTCTTCTTGTTGTTGGAGCGTCAAAACCTTGGAGACAACGAGAGCAAGGCTCGAATCGTTGTCGCAAAAGATTTGCGAATCTTCATCTTCATTCACTTGGCGGTGTATGGCAACTTGCTCCAAAGCTTGCATCTCGTCGTCACTCATAGAGTCATAGGTGCCATCGTTGAGGAGAACCATATTGCGTTTGGTTGTACATTCGAAGGTCTTGTGGCCGCGGCCTTGGCACGTGAAACACTTGATGGAGCTTGTCTTGGCGGTAGCATCCGGTGTTGGAGTAGAGGATGAAGCTCTCGGCTTGTAGGTGCTTGAGGTTGGTCGGCTTGAAGAAGTCGTCTTGTCCTTGTAGCTTGACTTGTCGCCAGTAGGTGTTGTAGATTTCATAGTCGAAGGTGTCGTTGTCGTAGTAGCTTTAACACTTGAGCCGTAGGTCTTGGACAAGAACTTGGAGTACTTGTAGTCATCTTTCACTTGTTGTTCCGCCTTAGTTGCTTGATGCACAAGTTCGAGAAGGTTAGAGTATGGTTGGAAGTTGGCTATCATCTCGACTTGGTAGTTGAGGCCATTCAAGAAGCGTGCCATTGTTTGCTCATCATCTTCCTTGACATTGGCTCGGATCATAGCGATTTCCATCTCTTGGTAGTAATCTTCTACCGACTTGGTGCCTTGCTTGAGTTGTTGTAGCTTCTTGAAGAGATCCCGGTTGTAGTGTGTAGGCACAAAACGAGCTCGCATGAGATCCTTCATTTGGGCCCAAGAGTTGATAGGAGGTTCACCTCTTTCTCTTCTTCGGTCAATCACTTGTTCCCACCAAATAAGGACATAGTCTTGGAACTCAAGTGAAGCCATGGCTATCTTCTTCTCTTCATCATAGTTGTGGAGGCGAAAGATCTTGTCAACCTTGAGGGCCCATGATAAGTAGTCTTTGGGATTATTGATTCCGGAAAACTTTGGCATTGTGAACTCGAGCTTGCCGAAGCGTTGTTCATCATTGTGGTGGTGATGTCAAAATCCTTGTCTTGGATGTGGATCCTCATTGTCATTGCCTTGAGCATGTTGATGTTGATCTTGACCTTGCTCGTCAACATGGTTGGGTTCGTCGCGATGATCTTGAGGACGGCGACGAGGTGCACGCACTCGGTTTCGCCTTTCTTGGTGCTCCTCTTCCCGATTGGCTTCTTCTTGTCATTGTCGGCGAAGTTCTTCTTGTCGTTCTTGGCGAAGGGCTTCTTGCTCCAGACGTGCTTGACGGTTTCGTTCCTCCAACGCACGAGTGGAATCACGTAGTGCCCGTTGGGCTTCAAGCGCTTGTTCTTCGCGAAGGCGTATTTCTTCTTCATGGCGCTGATGTTGGCGTTGTTTTTCCAATGCCTCTTGTTCTTGTTGATGTCGTCGATCACGCTCGCGAAGTCGATCTTGTAGTACATTGCCATGGAAGGGATTGTCCGAAGCTTGACGTTGGCGGCCGTGGTGCGAGCTTGGACCGGAGCGGTCATCTCGATGATGGGAACGTGCTTGAGGTGGACTCTCGTCGGAAGAGTACTCCGAAGAGTGACGACTTGAGTCGCGCCTCCTTGACGATGTTGATGTGGAAGAGGCGCGCTTGACCATCAAGGCGCGAATTTCTTCCATTTGGCTTGAGATCTTGGTGTTGAGGTAGTCTCGTGTTCGCACTCCGGATCCACGAACGTCGGTGGCGAGGTGCTCGATGCGGTCGCTCAAAGCGTCATGTGATTGGCGCATTGCTTTTTGCGCGCCGAAGAATTGCATTTTGGTGATGAAGGTGGTATTGTCGTCCTCTTGTTCCTCAAATGTCGGGTTGTGGATGCTCGACCTATCCATAACAACACTCAAGTAGATATAAGTGGGAGAGTGAGAAGACAGTACCAATTACCGTTCCAACAGTTGAAAGTGGATCAAGATCACTCAATGTGCAAGTATGTAAATAGTAGAATTGGAACCGAAGATCGTCCTTCTCACACCTACACAAATAAGGCTTATGGAGTAGCTTGGTTAGGATAGTGGCACCAATTTCAAGCAATCCGACATACAAGATTCAATAAAGTTGATAGAGATTCGTAAAATTCACAAATGAGACAATGTAGATCAATATCAATGGGTATACACGGAAACACACACACGGAAGAAATTTGGGGTCATGCAACCAAGCATGAGCCAAAATGTGGAATCCACGGAAAATGCTCTCGTTGCACAACACTAGAGAGATGGTAGCACGATTGCTCCAATGGGCATGATACGCACTTGTGCACACCCTAAGATGAACCAAACGTGTCGTCTTCCTATGCCCGACTTGCTATGTGTGTATGTGGCACGTGGAACTCGCTCCATTGATCCAAGATGATCAAATATGCTATGCGAAGCTTGCGATGCTATTGTTCTTTTTGCTCTTTTGCTCTTGCTTAAAAGCTTCGCTTCTCTTTTCTTTTGCAATGTGTTTTGTATGGTCACAATGCGGGACGTTCACACCAAGATAGCAATTATGTATGGGGGTATTATGTTATAACACAAAAGATGATACTAAGATATATGCACGCAAATGAAGCTATGCGGAGTATGTATCACTAAAGTGCACAAGTAGCGTAGCCTGGCAATACTCAATGGCTAGTCTCGATAGGCAAGTAACGCAAATAGGCTCGAGGTAACAATGCAATGGCAAGGGTATATAACGAGAGAGAGTCGTCTCGGTTACCATCCTTGCTTACGGTGTGGTATGAACGAAGAGGTGGTTGCGACGATCCGGGGCGATGATGAGCGGCGATGTCGATGAAGAACCACTCCTAATTAGCTGAAACACCTTAGGAAATGGCGAGGCTTGCGACTCAAAATCCAAAATGCAAAGGGTTGCGGAAGAAATGGTGGAGGAACAATGCGGAGGAAATGTCGGAGAGACAAAAAAATTCGGGGAAAATTCAGTTTCAAAAGGGTTGGCCGGACGTCCGTGGGTGGCCGGTCGTCCGTATGTGGGCGGACGTCCGTAGGTGGGCGGTCGTTAGTAGCCTGCGGGTTGCACCAGTTCACCAGGGAGCGAAGAAATCGAAAATGGAAGAAAAATTTGGGAAAAATTGCGGCGATTTTGCGGATGAAATGGATGGGGATGGTGGGGAAAAGGTAGATCCACTAGTCCACAAGGAAATCCACGGATCAAAATCAACAAAATCTCCTCAAATCAAACGAATCCAAGAAATTTGGTATGGCTATTTTTTGTAAGGATTTTCGAAATTAGGTCAAAACAAAACAAAATTGGCTAGAAACCGAAGGGGGAGACTCCATATTCGTGAGAAACCTTGGCTCATGATACCAATATGATACGGGGCACGCCCGTGTGCGTCGATCTTTCACGAATTGGAGGGGGATTTCACGAGCTACACGAAGAACACGAGAGGAAATCACAAACTCAAGGACAATCGTCGATTACACATCCACTAGAAACACACGAACACACGAGTCACCAGAGCCACAATGAACATAAAAGATACACGTAACCGATACTCTCCTCACTCCAAAGGAGGAGGCCTTGAATCCCTTAGGATCTTCCCTTAGAGGGACCTTGGCATCACTTGGACCTTCTCTCAATGGAGGGCATTCTCCGTGGGAGAAGTAAGTAATGGAGCTATGCTCAACAAAAAGGTATCTGCTAAACAAAAGCTAACCCTAGAGAGATGAGGGAGGGGAGTTTATATAGTCTTAGGCGAAAGGAGGGGGTACAAGTGCCTCGGCCTGTGGTCCTATGCGCAGACAGGGTTCGAACGTCCACACGGGTTTGGACGTCCGCACGGGGTCGGACGTTCGACGGCTCACGATGGTCCGGACGTCCGGAGGAGGCCGGACGACCGGAGGTTCAGTGCGGGTGCGCCTTGGCCGGAATTCCGGGCGCGGTCGGACGTCCGGAGCTCGGTCGTCCGGGGGCTCCGCTCGTCCGTATGATTTGGAGCGGGAGCCCTGGCGTCAGATTTCTGGGATGGCTTGGACGTCCGTGCGCTGGAGCGTGTCGGTCGTCCGGGCGGGGTCAGCCGCCCATGCGCTGTAGAGTCCTGCTGGCTTTCGGGTTGGCTCGTCTCCAGGCGCCGGACGTCCGGGGTTTGACAGTCGTCCGAGGCTGGCCGGTCGTCCGTGAGCTGGGACTTGTCCTCAGCTCCTTCCTTGTCCTTCCAAGCTTGATGTCCTCCGTGTTCGCTTCCATGTCTCATGTCCGAGCAGCTGAGTATACAGAGTACTTCCGTCTGAGGTAGTGACCATGTCTCAAGTGGGTCAAATAGTGGTTGAGCAAGGAGAGATGTCACCTCGGTTTCCATAGCGTGTGCACAGCCTCTTGTCATGGGACCACTTGGGGGTTGGCTTGATGCTGTAGACTTCATGGGGATGATGGAGGGATGCTCCGCATCAATAACACTATCACTCGTTTATTCCATCTTGCTTGCTAAGCTTAACGTGAAGTGCAGGATCGACAGGCAATGGGGAGAACTAATTTTTCTGCAAGTCAAGCTTCATCATGGACACCACGTACATCATCTACTTCCACATGTCCTACCACAACACCACTTACTTCAGCCGCCAACTCCAACAGAGATACAAGGAAACAGGCACCGCCACCAGCCTCTAGCAAAGGCACACCTTCAGGGCCTGCACAGAGCTCTTCTTCATCCATGGCATCTACAGGGAAAACACATGAGGTTATTTGTTGTTGTTACAAGGATGGAGGTCACTATGCGAGAGAATGCCCTTCCAAGCATGTGATGATTGTTACTGAGGATGGTGGATATGCGTCCGATAGTGATTATGATGGGGAGACTTTGGCTCTTATTGCATGTGAAGAATAGGGTGCCGACGATACTGAAGAAGAGACACACTACATGGCTGCTGACTATGCTGACAGGTATGAAAGTTTAGTTGTTCAACGTGTTCTAAGTGTGCAGGTTACACATGCTGAGCAAAATCAGAGGCAGAACTTGTTCCATACAAAAGGAGTTGTGAAGGAGCGTTATGTTTGCGTTATCGTCGATGGAGGGAGTTGCAAAAACTTGGCTAGCATGGAGATGGTGGAGAAGTTGTCTCTAACCACCAGACCACATCCTCATCCTTATTACATCCAATGGTTCAACAACAGTGGCAAGGTTAAGGTAACACGTACTGTTCGTGTGCACTTTAGCATTGTTACATATTCTGCTTATGTTGATTGTGATGTGGTACCCATGCAAGCATGCTCCGTTTTACTTGGTAGACCATGGCAATTTGATAAAAATTCTGCACACCATGGTAGGATAAATCAGTATACTCTTGTTCATAAGGATAAAAATATAACTTTGCTTCCTATGTCTCCCGAATATATTATGAAAGATGATATAGCTAGAGCTAGTAAAGCAAAACAGAAGCAAAGTGAGAATGAAAATCAGATTGTGGCAAAGGAATTTGAGTAACATAATAACCCTCATAAACAATCATCTACTGTTGCTTCTGAAATACAACTGAAGAGTGGTTGTTTACTTGCCACTAAATCTGATATTACTGATTTGGATGTTACTACATATTTTTGCTATGCTTTTGTATGCAAAGAGTTATTATTTTCATTCGAGGACATGCCTCCCTCTTTGCCTCCTGCTGTCGCTAACATTTTGCAGGAGTTCGCTGACGTCTTTCCACAAGACGTGCCACCAGAATTACCACCCATTCGAGGGATTGAGCATCAGATTGACTTAATTCTTGGTGCATCGCTACCCAACCCTGCACCATACCTTACCAATCCAGAGGAGATGAAGGAGATTATGCGTCAAGTACAGGAGCTGCTCGACAAAGGTTATATACACGAATCTCTTAGTCCTTGTGTTGTTCCTATTATTCTGGTACCGAAAAAGGATGGTACGTCTCGTATGTGTGTTGATTGTAGAGGCATTAATAATATTACTATTCCATATCATCGTCCTATTCCTAGGCTAGATCATATGCTTGATGAATTAAGTGGCTCTACAATTTTCTCCAAAGTTGATTTGCGTAGTGGATACCATGAAATTCGTATGAAACTGGGAGATGAATGGAAAACAACATTTAAAACTAAGTTTGGATTATATGAGTGGTTAGTCATGCCTTTTGGGTTAACTAATGCACCTAGCACTTTCATGAGATTAATGAACGAGGTCTTACGTGATAGAGGTGAAGTTGTCCCTGTCTTTCGATGAGATGTGGCTATCGTTTATGGTAGAGTCGACTTTGACGATCCGACTACGAACATGCGAGGATGTCGCGCCTTAGCAATCGCTAAACCAACTCCGAGAGGTTATTGACCACGCCGGAGCACGATCAACCTGACCATGAGGGTCTGTTTCCTGCAAGCAAACGAAGAACCAGCAAGAAACTAAGATTGCAATCTGGATATTGCAAATATAAGAGGAAAGCTTTATTGATGAAAGTGGGGTTTTGTGACGCCTTTGACTGGTCATGGAACACAAACGAAGAACACGAAGTTGCAGCAATGGCTAACTTTCAATCTAAACAAAAGCCAAGTCTAAACGGCGACCTCAGGGTTGTATATATGGGGGAATAGAGGGGGAATTTCGTGACCCCTTGGAGGAGGGGTCCGAAACCAACCCTAACTCCGTTTCCCCACACAAATAGCCTAATAAGTGGTATTTCGAAATTACATGGGCCTGGCCCAAAAATAAGGTGACGCAGCACCCATATTAGCCTATGGACAAAATTTGTGAAGTGGCATCTTGTATATTTCATCCAAGTCTTCATACTCTCCTTATGGTGGCATCAATGTGCGAAAATCACCACTGGAAACTCCATTGTTCCTTCCCGCGCGCGCACCTTCTTCTCCATGCTTGATCCCGCTCCAATGGCCATCCTTCTTGTCCATGCTAGGATCTTCATTCATAAGTAAAACAAATTTATCTAATTTAGGCAGCATCATATGTTCATGAACATTAGAAGGATTTCCAAGAAACGAAAGTACCTGATAATTTAGTTGGCGTGCGTGGGCTCTAGTAACTGGTCCAATATGTGTAGATGGTGGGGATGTGGGTGTAACATTAGTAGGGATGTCCTCGTCATCCTCCCCTTCTTGAACTGAAGTCGTCCTCGATGGAAGCTCGTCATCCTCACCCAAATAAGGCTTCAAATCTGCAATGTTAAAAGTGGGACTAACCCCAAAATCTGCTGGTAGCTCAAGTTTATATGCATTATCATTTATTTTCTCTGACACCATAAAAGGACCATCATGACGTGGCATTAGCTTTGACTTGCGCAATTCGGGAAACCTATCCTTACAGAAATGTAACCAAACAAGATCTCCAGGTGCAAAGACAACATGTTTTCTACCCTTATCTCCAGCAAGTTTATATTTAGTATTCATATGCTCAATGTTCTCCTTAGTTAACTCATGCATCTTTAATATCAATTCAACACGTTCTTTAGCATCAAAATTGACCTTCTCCGAAGATGGAAGAGGCAACAAATTAATAGGTGCACGAGGTAAGAAACCATACACTACTTCAAAAGGGCACATCTTAGTGGTAGAATGCAGCGAACGATTATAAGCAAATTCAATATGAGGCAAGCATTCTTCCCACATTTTCAGGTTATTCTTCAAAACAGCCCTAAGCCTAGTAGACAATGATCAATTCACTACTTCAGTTTGGGGGTGACATGTAGTACTAAAAAGCAGTTTAGTCCCCAACTTAGCCCATAAACATCTACAAAAGTGGCTAAGAAATTTAGCATCACGATCTTAAACAATTGTATTTGGCACACCATGCAAGCGCATAATTTCACGAAAGAACAAATCAACAACATTACCAGCATCATCACTTTTATGACATGGTATAAAGTGTGCCATTTTCGAAAATCTATCCACGACAACAAATATGCTATCCCTCCCCTTCTTTATTCGAGGTAAAACTAAAACTAAGTCCATAGATATATCCTCCCAAGGAACACTAGGTACATGCAAAGGCATATATAAACCATGAGGATTGGGCCGTGACTTAGCTTTTTGACATGTAGTGCAGCGAGCAACAAAACGCTCAACATCCCGTCTCATCTTTGGCCAAAAGTAATGTGTAGCAAGTACGTCCTCCGTCTTCTTCATGCCAAAGTGTCCCATTAATCCTCCTCCATGCACCTCCTATAACAAAAAAAGACGAACGGAGCTAGCTGGAATGCATAACTTGTTAGCACGGAACACAAATCCATCATTAATGACGAACTTGTTCCATGTTCTCCCTTCTTTACAATTCTCCAACACATCGTTAAATTCAGCATCATGCATATATTGATCTTTGATGGTCTCCAAACCAAATATTTTAAAGTCAAGTTGTGAAAGCATAGTATAACGACGAGTCAATGCATCAGCAATAACATTTTTGTTACCCTTCTTTTGTTTAATGACATAAGGGAAAGTCTCAATGAATTCAACCCATTTAGCATGTCTATGGTTCAGTTTTGCTTGACTTTTAATATGTTTCAAAGATTCACGATCAGAATGTATAACAAATTCTTTGGGCCATAAATAATGTTGCCATGTTTCCAAAGTCCGAACAAGAGCATATAGTTCCTTATCGTAAGTAGAATAATTCAGACTAGGCCCAATCAATTTTTCAGAAAAGTATGCAACAGGTTTACCATCTTGTAATAACACACCTCCTAATCCAATTCCACTAGCATCACATTCAAGCTCAAAAGTCTTGTTAAATCAGGAAGTTGGAGTAATGGAGCATGTGTAAACTTCTCTTTCAATACCGTGAATGCTTCTTCCTGTGCGGTACCCCAAACAAAAGGCACATCCTTCTTTGTAAGCTCATTTAGAGGTGCAGCAATGGTGCTGAAATCCCTCACCAAACGCCTATAGAAACCAGCGAGTCCAAGAAAATGCCTCAGTTGTGTGACCGTTTGGGCTGCATCCAACTCTCAATAGCTTCAATCTTGGCTTTATCAACTTCAATTCCCTATGGAGTAACAACATAGACAAGAAAAGATACTCGGTCGGTGCAAAATATGCACTTCCCAAGGTTACCAAACAAACGTGCATCACGTAGAGCAATAAAAAAATCACGCAAATGATCCAAGTGTTCCTCCAAAGATCTACTATAAATCAATATATCATCAAAGTAGACTACCACAAATCGTCCAATGAAAGCACGTAATACCTCGTTCGTTAATCTCATGAGAGTGCTAGGTGCATTAGATAACCCAAAAGGCATGACTAACCACTCATATAATCCTAACTTAGTTTTAAATGTTGTTTTCCATTCATCTCCCACATACGAATTTGATGGTATACACTATGCAAATCAACTTTGGAGAAAATTGTAGAGCCACTTAATTCATCAAGCATATCATCTAGCCTAGGAATAGGATGACAATATCGAATAGTAATATTATTAATGCCTCTACAATCAAAACACATACGAGATGTACCATCCTTTTTCAGTACTAGAATAATAGGAATAACACAAGGACTAAGAAATTCGCATATATAACCTTTGTCGAGTAGCTCCTGTACTTGACGCATAATCTCCTTCGTCTCCTCTGGATTGGTACGGTATGGTGCACTGATACGGGGCAAGCCCGTGTGCGTCGATCTTTCACGAATTGGAGGGGGATTTCACGACGAACACGAAGAACACGAGAGGAAATCACAAACTCAAGGAAAACCTTCGATTACACATCCACTAAAAACACACGGTACACGAGACACAAGATCCAGAATCGACAAAAGGATACACGTAACCGGTAGTCTCCTCGCTCTGAAGGAGGAGGTCTTGAATCCCTTAGGATCTTCCCTTAGAGGGCCTTGGCATCACTTGGATCTTCTCTCAATGGAGGGCAATCTCCGTGGGAGAAGGAAGTAATGGAGCTATGCTCAACAAAAAGGTGTTTGCTAAAACAAATCTAACCCTAGAGAGAGGGGGAGAGGAGTTTATATAGTGCTAGCCCACAAAGGGGAAAGAGAGAGGGAGATACATGGGCCTCGGGCCCGTCCCTGCGCGCAGGCAGGCGGCGGATGTCCGGCCAGGGGTCGGATGTCCGGCCAGTCGTGGGGGTGCGGGATGTCTGGGACACGGGCCGGATGTCCGACTTGGAGCTGGTCAGAGGGCTGTGGATGCGGGTGCCTCGCGCCAGATATCTGGTGTGGAGGTCGGATGTCCGAGGCTTCGGGAGTCGCCGGATGTCCGGGGCTTCGGGAGTCGCCGGATGTCCGGGGCTTCGGGAGTCGCCGGATGTCCAGGCTTGGGCCGGAGGTTCGGGCTGGAGGCGCCGTGTTCCGCTCGGTTCTGGTCCTGGGTTGCCGGATTTCCAGGGGTGGCGGCCGGATATCCGGGACGGTGTCGGATGTCCGGGCTGGGGCCGAATGTCCGGCACCTGTAGCTTCTGCTGCTAGCCCCGAGTGCTGGTGCAGCCTCCAGGGGCCGGATGTCTGGGGCCTAGGCCGGAGGTCCGGGGCCTGGAGGGTGCTCTTGCCTTCTTTTGTCGCTCTTATCCGTCCCTCTCCATGTCCGTTCCCATGGGGACTTGCCCTTCACCACGAGCATCTTCTAGGCCTTCTTCATGGTACCTGAGCATGCATAGGGTCTCCGTCTGAGGTAGCATCCACGTTCCATGAAAATCAAAAGGAGAGTCGAGTAGGAGAGAGGTCACCTCGTCTTCGATTGCACGTGGACGGGCTCTTGTCATAGGACCCTTTTGATCTTGAGGTGTAGGTGATGAGTCCATGGGGGTGGTGGGATGCTCCGCATCATCTCGCCCCTTGGGTGAGATCCGTCCTCGGAATAATATCTTCATCACCATGGAATGGAGAGAGGTCTGTGACGTTGAATGTGTCGCTCACGGTGTACTTGTCGCGTGGAATGTCGATGTTGTAGGCATTGTTGTTGTAGCATGCCAACACCTTAAGGGGCCGTCGGCTCGTGGTAGTAGCTTGGACTTACGTTCGTTGGGGAAGTGGTCCTTGCGAAAGTGTAGCCACACAAGATCACCGGGCTTGAACACCATGGGGTGCTTGTTGAGATTGCGCTTGTTGGTGACGCGTTCCACTTGGTGTTCAATCGTGCGCCTTGTATCTTCATGCATTTTCTTGATGTAGCTTGCCCTTTCACTTGCGTCCATGTTGACGCGCTCTTGGAGTGGTAGAGGTAGGATGTCCAATGGGGACAAAGGGTTGAAGTCGTAGACCACTTCGAACGGAGACTTGCCAGTGGTGGAGTTACTTGCGCGATTGTAGGCGTACTCGGCGATGGGGACGCAATCTTCCCATTCCTTGATGTTCTTCTTGATCAACACACGAAGTAGAGTAGATAGCGTGCGGTTCGTCACCTCCGTTTTTCCATCGGTTTGAGGGTGATATGCCAAAGAGAACAGAAGCTTGATGCCAAGCTTGGTCCATAGGGTCTTCCAAAAGTAGCTCAAGAACTTGACGTCGTGATCCGAGACAATGGTCTTGGGGATGCCATGTAGTCGCAAGATGTCCCTACAAAAAAGATTAGTAATATGTGAAGCATCGTCTATCTTGTGACATGGGATGAAATGAGCCATCTTGGAGAAGCGGTCCGCCACGACAAAAACGGAATCATGGCCATTTTTAGTTCTTGGTAAACCAAGCACAAAATCCATACTAATGTCTTCCCAAGGTTGGAAAGGTATAGGAAGAGTCATATAAAGACCATGGGATTGAGCTTTGGACTTAGCTTTGCGGCATGTCGAGCATCGGTAGGTGAAGCGTGCAACATCATGAAACATCTTGGGCCAAAAATACTTGTTGGATAGTGTGGCATACGTCTTGTCGCGTCCAAAGTGACCCATAAGTCCTCCACCGTGAGCCTCTTGCAAAAGCAACAAACGAAGAGAAGACTGGGGAATACAAAGTTTGTTAGCACGCATAAGATAGCCATCTTTCATATAGTAGTTCTCCCAACAAGGTTTCACTTGACAGTTGGCATATGGAGTAGCAAAAGAAACATCATGCTCATACAAATCTTTGATATGCTCAAAACCAATAACATTCAATTCAAGTAGAGTAACTAGCATGCATTTGCGGGAAAGGGCATCCGCCACAACGTTTTCCTTACCCTTAATGTATTTGATGACATAAGGGAAAGGACTCAATAAATTCACTCCATTTAGCATGCCGTTTGTTCAACTTGGTTTGACCCTTTAAGTACTTTAGCGTTTCATGGTCGGTATGAATAACAAACTCATGAGGTCGCAAGTAATGTTCCCACACATGTAATACTCTCACCAAAGCATACAATTCTTTGTAATAGATGGGGTAGTTAAGTTGAGCGCCGGATAGTTTCTCGCTAAAGTACGCGATAGGACGCTTCTCTTGCATAAGCACACCACCTATCCCATTACCACTAGAATCTCAATGCACTTCAAATGTTTTATCAAAGTTGGGGAAAGCAAGCAAAGGTGCATGAGTTAGCAAATTTTTAAGTTCATGGAAAGCGGTGTCTTGTGTAGGACCATAAATGAATGGTGCATTATTCTTGCTCAAAGCATGGAGAGGAGATGCAATTGATAGAGGCAAAGTGTCCCTGTCTTTTCGATGAGATGTGGCTATCGTTTATCGTAGAGTCGACTTTGACGATCCAACTACGAACGTGCGAGGACGTCGTGCCTTAGCAATCGCTAAACCAACTCTGAGAGGTTATTGACCACGCCGGAGCACGATCAATGTGACCACGAGGGTCTGTTTTCTACAAGCAAACGAAGAACAAGCAAGAAACTAAGATTGCAATCTGGATATTGCGAATATAAGAGGAAAGCTTTATTGACGAAAGTGCGGTTCTGTGACGCCTTTGTCTGGTCGTGGAACACAAACGAAGAACGCAAAGTTGCAGCTATGGCTAACTTTCAATCTAAACAAAACCCAAGTCTAAAACGAGGGGGATTTATGGGGGAATAGAGGGGGATTTTGTGGCCCCTTGGAGGAGGGGTCCGAAACCAGCCCTAACTCAGTTTCCCCACACATACGGACTCTAAAAACATCCTATTATATGGTATTTCGAAATTATATGGGCCTGGCCCAAAAATAAGGTGACGCGGCACCTATAATAGCCTATGGATGAAATTTATGAAGTGGCATGTTGTATATTTCGTACAAGCCTCCAAGCACTCATTATGGTGGCTTCAAAGTGCGAAAATCACCACTGGAAAGTCCATTGTTCCTTCCCGCGCGCGCACCGTCTTCTCCATGCTTGATCCCGCTACAATGGCCATCCTTCTTGTCCATGCTAGGTCCTTCATTCATAAGTAAAACAAAAGTATGTAATTTAGGCAGCATCATATGTTCATGAACATTAGAAGGATTTCCAAGAAACGAAAGTACCTGATAATTTAGTTGGCGTGCGCGGGCTCTAGTAACTGGTCCAATATGTGTAGCTGGTGGGGATGTGGGTGTAACATTAGTAGGGAAGTCCTCATCAGCAATAGTGCTAAAGTCTTTGACAAAATGGCGATAAAAACCGGCTAGTCCTAGGAAGCTACGCACTTGTTGCAAAGTCGTTGGTGTGGGCCTAGTTTTAATAGCATCAATCTTAGTTTCATCTGCATGAACGCCCTTAGAAGATACTACAAAACCTAGTAAAACTACCTTCTCAACACCAAATGTGCATTTCTCCATGTTTGCATTGAGTTGTTCTTTCCTAAGGATTTGCAAAACATCACGAACGTGTGTAGCATGCTCCTCAATAGACTTGCTAAAGACAAGAATATCATCAAAATAGACCGCAACACAATATCCTATGAGGGGTCGCAAAACATAGTGCATGACACGCATGAAAGTGCCCGGTGCTTCGGATAAGCCCATGGGCATAACCAATCATTCATAGAGACCAAATTTTGTCTTAAAAGCAGTTTTCCACTCGTCACCCTCTTGTATGCGGATTTGGTAGTAACCACTTTTTAAGTCAATTTTAGAAAATATAGTGGCACCACTAAGTTCATCTAGCATATCATCTAAGCGAGGAATGGGGTGATGGTATCGAATGGTGATAGTATTGATAGGATGGCAATCGGAACACATGCACATAGTACCATCTTGCTTAGGCACTAGAATGACCGGAACCGCACAAGGACTCAAACTCTCACGTGCATGCCCTTAATCTAGGAGTTTTTGGACTTGCCTTTGTATTTCCTTTGTTTCTTCGGGGTTGACGCAGTAGGGAGCCTTGTTAGGAAGCGGTGCTCCGGGGATGTGGTCGATGCGATGTTCGATTTCTCCTTTTGTTGGAAGTCCCGGAGGTAGCTTATCGGGGAACACATCCTTGAATTCCTGCAACAACTTAGATAACACAAAAGGAAGATGTTGTGAAGGGTTAGTCCGAACTATGTCATCTTTGCACACAAGTACATAGTGAAGAACGGTCGATGGGCTCTCACCCACATCCCTCAAATCTCTTTTGGTGGCTAAAAGAACTATATCTCTCATGTCCCTCTTCGTGGATTTGCTCATTTTTGGCTTGTGGCACTCACTCTCTTTGAGGTGGATCACTCTCTCACTTTTGTCGGCGATGACTTGACTTGGAGTCATTGGTTGGAGCACATATTGCCTTACCTTCATCTTGAAGCTATATTGATTTGTCCGACCATTGTGTTTGACGCCACGGTCGGATTGCCAAGGTCTACCAAGTAGGAGGTGGCAAACAAACATTGGAACCACATCACACTCCAAAGTGTCTTCATATGCGCCTATCTTGAAAGAAACTTCCACGGTGTGGTCAATTTGGAGGGTTCCGGAATCACTAAGCCATTGGACCTTGTAGGGACAAGGGTGCTTTTTCTTGACCAATTGTAGCTTGGAACAAAGGTCTTCACTTACCAAGTTGTGGCAACTCCCTCCATCGATGATGACCATGACGGACTTTCCTTGGATGCCTGCCTTGGTGTGGAAGATGTGGCAACATTGGTCCTCGTCTTCTTGTTGTTGGAGCGTCAAAACTTTGGAGACAACGAGAGCAGGGCTCGAATCATTGTCGCAAAAGATTTGCGAATCTTCATCTTCATTCACTTGGCGGTGTATGGCCACTTGCTCCGAAGCTGTCACAGCCCTAAATTATTGCCTGTAATTAGTTGCATTGTGATCAGCCATGCATCATGATAAATACAAGTGAATTTGAATTGGGGAATTATCTACCCTCAGAAAACATTCTGTTAAAAACAAGCAAGATAACATTTGCCTCAAATCAGTCCAAGAAAATGTTCCAACTATTCTGTGAAAATATTGGCTAGGGTTTATATTCAAACCAATATTTTTTTCGATATTATTTGCTTGGGTTCTATATCTATCATATATTAAATAAGTGTCCAATAAATCTGAAATTTGTTATGTGGCACTGGGTAATATTACTTAGTCAACATAATTATTTCCCGCGTTTTACTAAATGGATAGATATTTTATTTGAGCCAGAACATACTGAAAAGAAATAGAAAACAGAAACTGAAATAGAAAGGAGAGGGAAAGAGACTTACCTGGCGGCCCAGTAGACAGCCAGCCCACCAGGCCCAGCTCGCCAGTCGTCTTCCATGTCCAGCCTACTGGCAGAGGCGTGTCGACGCGCGCTTGCGTGCGGCCTCCGGCTCCTCCCTGCCTGCCTGGCTCTTCCTCGACGCGCCTAGACGACGCCGCACATGTCCCCGAGCTCATCCATCTCTCCCTCGTCCTCATTCCCCTCCTTGGACCTCTCTCTCTCGCTCTCCCCCCATGGCCGAAGCCACCGAGCTCGTGCTGTCGCAGCCACCGTAGCCACTGGCCATCCCGTGCTTCGTCGCCGTGCTCAGGAGAACCGCACCATCGCCCTCGATCTCCAGGCCAAGCTGGGCATCACCAGAAGCTCTGCATCGCCACCCTGCCGTCGTCCCCTACCTCGGACTCACCGGACGCCGACGCTAAATTCTCTGCCCCTGAGTGGTCCCCGCGCATGCTAAGCTACTCCACGACCCCATGTGAGCTCTTCCGTCATTTGTCCCTCCTCCCCGTGCCTTTTGCTCGCCGTAGCCATCGGTTTCCTCAATGCCAAAGTCCGCCGCCGCACGGGCTCGTCCGCGACTAGGATCCGGTGACCATTTGGTCTCATGCGCACGACCGCTGGATTCGTGAGCACAAGTAGAACCCGTAGATGCAAAACACTCATTCCTCCGTGTGTTGCTTTGCGATCTCCTCGGCACCCGAACTCTGGCCGCCGCCATTTTGGTCGCCGCCGTCGATTGCGAACTCTGCAGCTCCGCCAACCACTGCTAGTCGATGAAGCTCAGTCCCAGGAACGCTTAGGAGCAAACGGCGCATCGATTGGTGCGCCGTACATGTTTTCCGAAGCCGCTCGCCATTCCAGACCTCGCCGGCGACGAGCCGCCGGTTAGCTCCGGTGGGGTTGACCCCACTGACCGGAGGTTGGACATCCGAGAGTTAGTGATAGGTGGGGCCAGGCTCTGGTTAAGTTTGGGTTAGGCACTAAATTAATTAACTCGATTAATTAGTCTAATGGGCCACTGACTAGTGGGCCCAGCCCTATTAATTAGTATTAAGGGTTAAACTAAACTCTGTTAGTGACTGTGTCACTAACCAGTGGGACCCACTGGTCAGGTTTGACCTGAAACGGTCAGTTGACCTGCTGACATCATGATGACACAGTGCTGATGCAATAAAGGAATTTTCTGTTTAAAGAATAATCAGGAAATTCCAGAAAATATTCAAAACTTCTAAAAATCATAGTAATTCAACCGTAATTCAGATTGAAATAATTTATATATGAAAAATGATCAGAAAAATATGAAGAATCTGTCTATGCCATGTTCATGCATGATTGAGCAAGTTAACATCACCAACTAGGACATTTCATGATTAGGACAAATTTGATAAATAGTTTGGAGTTGGAATTTGATTCCTATTTAAATTCCACTTCAATTAATATGATCAAATAATGAACTAGGTGAATTCCGTGCCTTAACATGCCATATCATACATCATGTTTGTTGCATCACATTGAATGCGTTCATTTCCGGCTTTGCCGGTGTTGTTCCTTCCCAGTAGACGATGGTTCCGACGTTGAAATCGTTGTTACATATGAAGACTCATTGTTATCTTCAGAAGTGTCAGGCAAGCAACCCCTCCTTGAGCATCCCGATAATATCCTACTCTCTCGCTCCTACTTTCTTATACTGCAATAGGACACTGACGATTTAACTGTTACATGTTCTCGGTAGTTGAACCCATTCCTTTGCATGACCTTTCCTTGCCACAGTAAATAGTTGAAACCACTTAGCATGAGTAGCAACGGCTTGAGCCTTGATGTGCTTACTCATCCATGTTTTCTTACTGTGGCTGCTATGCTTAGAGTCGTGTCGGGTGTGATCCATCTGGGCGATGAATTGGAATGGATGTGTTCATGTTCTACTGTGTGAGAGCTAAATGTGTGAACACGATTTGGTAAAGGTAGCGATGAGAGGCCATGTAGGAGTACATGGCGGGTTGTCTCATTGGGACCGTCCTTAAGAACTGAGTTCTGTGTTTGTGATCCATGACAGTTACTACCACACGTTGGGCCCTGAAATATGACCCCGCTCGACTTATTAATCGCCTTGATCTCTGTCCAGGAGTTGCAACTAGTTTATGGTGTTTGTAGGAAATGTGTTGGTGGTCGGGCTTAGCGCAACCCGTCGGGGTGGGCTTTGATCCGGTAGATACACAGTGGCACGGTGTACCAAGGGTCACCCGGATGGTGGGCTTGGGAACCCTGCGCACATCGTTTGAGGCCATAGCGGAAACAACATTGGTATCAGAGCTTGACTGCCTGTAGGATTACCAAGCCAAACTGGTCGATGTTGAGTCTAGAGCTGCTTTAGTTATATAAGGGAATTGATTGTGGAAGGGAACGTAAGGTTCTTTTTACTCCATTCCTGATGTCATTCTAATTCTGAGTCACCCTCTTCTTTATTCTACGGGGTTAAGAATTAGGCTTCTCATCTATCTATCAGGATGACGAGTTACCATGCTGGAGACTTATAGTCAAGTTGTTGTCTTCCTGGATCGTTGTCTCCATAAGAATTCAGTTGTTTTGCTGTCAGTTTTCATGAAGGTTGCCTCATATTTCATGACCGTACAACCATTATGCTGTCCGAGTTATCCAAGGTTTATAAAATCTGATGCAATTGCAAATTTCTTCCTCCTATTCTCGATGTCTTTTGGGCCAGACAAAGCACACTAATTATCGCGTCGAGGTACTCCATTACCCCGACGTATTTATTGAAGGGTTAGGAAACCATGTTATCCCATAGAACCACCTAACAGTCTAGTTGTGTTTTGAGTTTCCAGTGTGATAATTCTGGCCATCGTTATTGAAAGCATGATGTGATGCTACCTAGTCAATAGGTATTCTGTTTCTGGGTTCTTGAACAAAAGGATCATTCTTCTCGCCCCCGTTGATAGCATTTTCTCATTCCTTTAGGATATTAGTAACCTTGTTCTAGTCTTGAAGGTTTGTGGTACATCATTCTTCCAATACCATGAACCAGTTATGGAAGAAGTTCCTTGTGAACGAAAGATCACAACATGAGTGCTCATGAAGAGTGCACCATTCCATAATCGTGACTCTGCCAATCCTACCTTTCTGCATGGGTTATCCGGAAGAATTATGTTGAACTCATTCGGCACGCTAACCTATGCATCCACAACTCAGAAAAATCATGTGCTCTTGAGTTGCCCCTCTTCAATGGTATTCTGACCTTTATCTCTCATTCGACAGTTAAGAGTAGTTGTGCATTTGTGTTATCGATGTCGACTATTCTTGTGGTCCGTCAAGTCATTCTATTCCCGAATGACTAGGAGAAACAAACTCCAGTACCTTATCCATTTCTTGGATTGGGTCAAAGTGGTTGTATTCCGCAGATCAAAATGCCAATCCAGCTTTGTTATGTTCTACCTCGAAGTATTACCCCCTTTAAGTCAGGATTGTCATGGGAATTGCACCACCTCTTATGACTTCTTGATACAGTGATACTTCTCGCCATCATCATTCATTCCTCGGTCTCTGTGTTGTTGTAACCAGAATACCGACAAGTGAATCGTGATGTGTGAAATCAATACTCCTAGCAACTTTGTTGATTGGTAGTTAATGGACAATAATCTCAATCTTAGCGTGTTGGTTATTGAATCACCATTCTAAGATTGATCGTGCTACCTAGTCAATCTTTCATGGTGCACTCTTTGATCAACGAGTTAGGATTGTGTCAATCCCTCGCTCTATTGATCATATCGTCTTGCCTTGAAAAGCAAGATTGTTCCCGAGCTCAATAACATATCGGTGGTTCGTGATTTTCTGAATATCTTCTCGGAAGTATTACCGGGTTGACCCTGACCGTTATGATGAGTTCGTGATCAAGTTGCTTTTCCCTATAAACCATCCCTTCTCCAAGAATCTGTGTTGGATACCCTGAGCTAGTTGGTTAAGCTAAACAACAACTTGGAGAGTTGGAAGATAAAAGCTTCGTCTAACTTAGTTCATTCAAATGGGATATCTCGTGTGCGTGTTGAAGAAAGATGATACCTTCATCGGTTGATCCTTGTGATCAATTGTTGCATCTATTATCTTGTCCAATCTTTGATTTGGGTATGGGTTGTCGTCAAATCAAAATCAGAACCAAAGATTTTCCTAATGTGTTTTACTCATGGATGTTTCCCCGAGCATACACCATTACATATTTTGGTCTGACCAATTCTATCATTTTGTTCTCATAGTTGCGGAATTCCATCCATATGGATATCTCAATGAATTGTTGTTGAGCCCATCAGCAACATCTTTATCTTCTCCATAACTTATGATGAACATAAACTAGTGTTGGGAACTTTGTAGGCAATATCTTCGTGTCCGGTACATGAAGTATATGTTAGGTGTAAGAAGTGACTCCCTCTTAGTTCACGTGCATTTGGTGCAAGTTGCCGTCGTGAATTGAGAAAAGTTGTTTTGCCTCCTCCGAATCATCTCAAGCCTGTCATGCATGTGCGAAGTATTCTATGGTTTGATAGACTGATCATCTCCATTCCATATGTATCTCCTAGCACACCAAGCCACTAATTGAGTTGTTCAAGGAAAAGTAGTTATGTGCTATTCCTAAAGGTACCAGACGGATTTGCACGCGGCTTCATTATCCGCAATGATGGTTCCCACCGAGAACTCAGTAGTGTTTTGTTATAAGATTCCTATGTGGTCATAATTGTCTTGGACACTATGTTCACACGTGCCTTGCAATCCAGCTCATGTTTTGGAGTTGTCTTCCGTGGTTCATTTCCCGAGAGTCTCGCAGCGCCAACTCGTCGATTTGTGTTGCAAATTTTCTCTTTCAGACCTGCTGAGTTTGAAACATCCTATCACCAACCAGATCTGAATATCAGGCAAACATGATGGTTGGAACATTTCGAAAAAATTATAATATTGGTCTTCCTGTGACCCAGTAAAGTGGATGTTGTGGCCAACACACCTAGCCGGCACACCTATTATTATAGTTTCTCCATTCAGCTACTTGGCCACTTCCCCATGAGGACTCCATATGACTTATTTTAGAAGTTGTTCCTCATGGACCCCTTCAGCCCCGAAGTCCGACCTATACCTGATGTGCTAGATATCAAGCATTATCTATAATCAAGTTATGCTAGTGCATCAAGGAGAACATTAGAAGCGGAGTGCTAAATGTCTCTCGGTCGATTATCCAGATTTCGTTCCCTTAGCATAGCTAAGGTGAAATTTGAGAAAGTGATGTCTTCCTTTGCATCTGCATCCTCCATTGTTATTCACCATGGTGGTATGATGTGTTGCCAGGATCCTTGGCATGGATGTTGGTAAAACCTTGATGAATGTGGAAATGCTCAAGTTCTTGAGAGCACGCTCAAACACTGAGTTATATCTCGGTATCAATTGGAAACTGCCTTCCGTTTACCGAGTTGTCCTATCACTCTAGTTTTATTTCCAAACTAAGTATGCCATTCGCTTGATTTCCTTCAAAGGATCGCTTGTGAATTGCCTTAGGTTGGTATAAAGAGTTTCAATGATCTTTGTATCAAAAGTAATTCTTTTTGCCACTTAAGGGATAATCCTACGAGTCACCTTCCCTAAGGTACCCGTTATGGTATGAAGGGCAACTAACTCCTCGCTACTTTGAAACCCATGCTCCATCCTAGCTAAGCGTGAAACTGTTTCCTACCAATTGTACCTCCGTTCTCCACCTCTATCCATCGCTCATGATGTGTGTTTGGTGTCTCAGCTCAACAGGCGTTCCGACATCTCATTCTCTGAGTTGATCATGAGTTGCTCGATCTTTGTGAAGATCGATTATGGTAGAGTTCTCTTTTCCCTCGTCGTCGTGTTTGGATGAAGATTTCGAAGTCCATGTTGACAATATTAACATGATGCAATGAATCAACATCTCTGACAAGGGCAATTGGATCATGAAGATTGTGATAGTTTAGTGTCCCCTCTGTCCTCTTACCCTACGCGTGAATCTCGGGACGAGATTCTTGTTTAGTGGGGGTGAGTTGTCACAGCCCTAAATTATTGCCTGTAATTGGTTGCATTCTGATCATCCATGCATCATGATAAATTCAAATGAATTTGAATTGGCGAATTATATAGCCTCAGAAAACATTCTGTTAAAAAACAAGCAAGATAAAATTTGCCTCAAATCAGTCAAAGAAAATGTTCCAACTATTCTGTGAAAATATTGGCTAGGGTTTATTTTCAAACCAATATTTTTTTAGATCAGAGAAATAATTATCTTGGGCATTTGAGATACTCCAAATATTATTTGCTTGGGTTCTATATCTATCATATATTAAATAAGTGTGTAATAAATCTGAAATTTGTTATGTGGCACTGGGTAATATTACTTAGTAAACATAATTATTTCTTGCGTTTTACTAAATGGATAGATATTTTATTTGAGCAAGAACATACTAAAAAGAAATAGAAAACAAAAACTGAAATAGAAAGGAGAGGGAAAGAGACTTACCTGGCGGACCAGAAGATAGCCAGCCCACCAGGCCCAGCTCGCCAGTCGTCTTCCACCTCCAGCCTACTGGCAGAGGCGTGTCGACGCGCGCTTGCCCGCAGCCTCCAGCTCCTCCCTGCCTGCCTAGCTCTTCCTCGACGTGCCTAGATGACAACACGCACATCCCCGAGCTCATCCATCTCTCCCTCGTCCTCATTCCCCTCCATGGACCTCTCTCTCTCGCTCTCCCCCATGGCTGAAGCCTCTGAGCTTGTGTTGTCGCAGCCACCGTAGCCACCGGCCATCCCGTGCCTCGTCGCCGTGCTCAGGAGAACCGCACCATCGCCCTCGACCTCCATGCCAAGCTGGGCATCGCCACCCCGCCGTCGCCCCCTACCTCGGACTTGCCAGACGCCGACGCTAAATTCTCTGCCCCTGAGTCGGTCCCCACGCATGCTAAGCTACTCCACGACCCCATGTGAGCTCTTCTGTCATTTGCCTCTCCTCCCTGTGCCTTTTGATTGCCGTAGCCAACGGTTTCCTCAACGCCGAAGTGCGCCGCAACACGGGCTCATCGCTGACTAGGATCCGGTGACCCTTTGGTCTCGTGCGCACGACCGCTGGATTCGTGAGCACATGTAGAAACCGTAGATGCAAAACACTCATTCCTCCGTGCGTTGCTTTGCGATCTCCTCGACACCCGAACTCCGGCCGCCGCCATTTTACTCGCCGCCGTCGATTACGAACTCTGCAGCTCCGCCAACCACCGCTAGTCGACGAAGCTCACTCCCAGGAACGCTTAGGAGCAAACCGCACATCAATTGGTGCCCCGTACGCGTTTTCCGAAGCCGCTCGCCGTTCCGGACCTCGCCGATGACGAGCCGCTGGTTAGCTCCGGTGGGGTTGACCCCGCTGACTGGAGGTTTGACCTTCGAGAGTCAGTGACAGGTGGGGCCAGGCTCTGGTTAAGTTTTGGTTAGGCAGTAAATTAATTAACTCGATTAATTTGTCTAATGGGCCCCTGACTAGTGGGCCCAGCCTTGTTAATTAGTATTAAGGGTTAAACTAAACTCTGTTAGTGACTGTGTCACTGACCAGTGGGACCCACTGGTCAGGTTTGACCTGAGACGGTCAGTTGACCTGCTGAGGTCATGATGACAGAGTGCTGATACAATAAAGGAATTTTCTGTTTAAAGAATAATCAGGAAATTCCAAAAAATATTCAAAACTTCTAAAAATCATAGTAATTCAACCGTAACTCAGATTGAAATAATTTATATATGAAAATGATCAGAAAATTGTGAAGAATCCTTTTATGCGATGTTCATACATGATTGAGAAAGTTAACATCACCAACTAGGACATTTTATGATTAAGACAAATTTGATAAATAGTTTGGAGTTGGAATTTGATTCCTATTTGAATTCCACTTCAATTAATATGATCAAATATTGAACTAGGTGAATTCCGTACCTTAACATGCCATAGCATACATCATGTTTGTTGCATCACATTGAATGTGTTCATTTCCCTGTTTGCCGGTGTTGTTCCTTCCCGGTAGACGATGGTTCCGACGTTGAGATCGTTGTCACCGATGAAGACTCATTGTTATCTTCAGAAGTGTCAGGCAAGCAACCCCTCCTTGAGCATCCCGATAATATACTACTCTCTCGCTCCTGCTTTCTTATACTGCAATAGGACAATGACGATTCAACTGTTACCTATTCTCGGTAGTTGAACCCATTCCTTTGCATGACCTGTCCTTGCCACAGTAAATAGTTGAAACCACTTAGCATGAGTAGTAATTGCTTGAGCCTTGATGTGCTTACTCATCCATGTTTGCTTACTGTGGCTGCTATGCTTTGAGTCGTGTCGGGTGTGATCCATCTGGGCGATGAATTGGAATGGATGTGTTCATCTTCTGCTGTGAGAGCTAATTGTGTGAACACGATTTGGTAAAGGTAGCGATGAGAGGCCATTTAGGAGTACATGGCGGGTTGTCTCATTGGGACAGTCCGTAAGAACTGAGTTCTGTGTTTGTGATCCATGACAGTTACTACCACACGTTGGGCCCTGAAATATGACCCCGCTCGACTTATTAATCGCCTTGATATCTATCCAGGAGTTGCAACTAGTTTCTGGTGTTTGTAGGGAAAGTGTTGGTGGTCGTGCTTAGCACTACCCGATGGGGTGGGCTTTGATGCGGTAGATACACAGTGGCACGGTGTACCAAGGGTCACCCGGATGGTGGGCTTGGGAATCCTGCGTACATCGTTTGAGGCCGTAGCGGAAACTTCGGCCGGACTTTCGTGCGGGTTCAGTCTCAAATAGGCGATAAACCTGGACTATGGTCTTGTGTGATTGACGGTCGTGGCTGACTCCCTCGCTGGGCTTCCGCTTGAAGGTTGCCGAAGTGCCCTTTTTACGTGCACATGGCGATAAGTGGTGGGAGCATGTGTGAAGAAGTACACCCCTGCAGGGTTATGAATATGTAAGAATAGCCGCGTCCTCGGATATAGACTACTTGGAAAACTTATGTGGTTCATAGAAAAGCAAAATGGATACTCTAAAATACGCAAGATAAGTGTGAGTGCTATGGATGGCCTTCTCGTAGGGAGACAGAAGTGGATCCATAGTGGTGTATTGCTTTGGTGAATATGTGGACTCGTGTGCGCTATCCCACCTCAAAGAAAGTACTTGTATTCGTAGTATAGGTTAGCCAAGAGTCAAAGCTGGTTTGCTGCAATAAACTCCACAACCCCCTTCACTGATACTGATGCATATGTAGATAGTTCTGATGTAAGTCTTGCTGAGTACCTTTGTACTCACGGTTGCTTAATTTATGTTTTTGCAGAGACGTCAGTCTCATTAGTGATTCTTACGACGTGAAGTTCGATGTTGACCGGATTAGCTTGGGAATCCCAGACAGAGGTCTGGCTCCTTTGGTAGGGTCGTTGTAGCTTTACAGGCTCCTCCAGCCACTTTTAGTAGATGTCTGTACCCAGACATGTTTTGCTTCCGCTTGTTGGTTGTATGCTCTGAATTATGGGTCATCTGACCCCCCTGCTTGTAACATTATACTATGTTGGTTCCTCGGAGCCTTCTAAATAAATGTTATGTTGTAGAGTTTTGTGGTGATGCCATGTTGTATCTACGCATATCGTGCATAATGCATGTATGGTTGAAATGCATTGGTAGGTGTGGGATTCGACACCTAGCTGTATACCTGTAGTAGCCTGCTTTATGGGGAAATGCCTCTTTGTGCTTCCACCGAGCCTTGGTAGCTTGCTACTGCTCTGGACACATTGATTGACCGGCGTGTATCCTTCTTTGCTGCTGTGTCTGTCCCTACGGGGAAATGTCTCGCAGTGTAATGGAGTCCCCGTAGCCTGCTATGACTCGTCTACGTACCGTTGATGACAAATATGTCTCACGACGCAATGGAGTCCATGTAGCTTGCTACGACTCGTCTACACACGCTGATGACCGACACCTGCATTGTTGGGTTACATATGCCGGTCCCTATACGGTTGTGCCACTTGGGTCTATAACTAGTCATGTCGACCCGGGTTCTTTGACATATGATTACTAGCGACATATACATATACGTGAGCCAAAAGGCGCAAACGGTCCCGGCCAAGGTAAGGTGGCAGCCGTGGGGATTACCGTGCGTGAGGCTGCAATGTGATATGATGTGTTACCTGCTAGACTCGTACGGCTTAGGATCGGGGTCCCGACAAAAGCTTGCATCTCATCGTCACTCATAGAGTCGTAGGTGCCGTCGTCGAGGAGAATCATGTTGCGTTTGGTTGGACATTCGAAGGTCTTGTGGCCTCGGCCTTGGCACGTGAAACACTTGATGGAGCTTGTCTTGGCGGTAGCATCCGGTGTTGGGGTAGAGGATGAAGCTCTTGGATTGTAGGTGCTTGAGGATGGTCAGCTTGAGGAATTCGTCTTGTCCTTGAAACTTGACTTGTCGTCGGTAGGTGTTGTCAATTCCGTAGTCGAAGGTGTCATTGTTGTAGTAGCTTGAGCACTTGAGCCCTAGGTTTTGGATGAGAACTTGGAGTACTTGTAGTCATCTTGCACTTGCCGTTCCACCTTGGTTGCTTGATGCACAAGTTCGAGAAGGTTGGAGTATGGTTGGAAGTCGGCAATTTTCTTGACTTGGTAGTTGTGGCCATTCAAGTAGCGTGCCATTGTTTGCTCATCATCTTCCTTGACATTGGCTCGGATCATAGCGATTTCCATCTCTTGGTAGTACTCTTCTACCGACTTGGTGCCTGGCTTGAGTTGTTGGAGCTTCTTGAAGAGATCCCGGTTGTAGTGTGTAGGCACAAAATGGGCTCGCATAAGGTCCTTCATTTGGGCCCAAGTGTTGATTGGAGGTTCACCTCGCTCTCTTCTTCTCTCAATCACTTGTTCCAACCAAGTAAGGACATAGTCTTGGAACTCGAGGGAAGCCATGGCTATCTTCTTCTCTTCATCATAGTTGTGTAGGCGAAAGATCTTCTCAACCTTGAGGGCCCATGAAAAGTAGTCTTCGGGATCATTGCTTCCGGAAAACTTTGGCATTGTGAACTTGAGCTTGCCGAATCGTTGTTCATCAATGTTGTGGTGATGCCGAAATCCTTGTCTTGGATGTGGATCCTCATTGTCATTGCCTTGAGCGTGTTGACATTGATCTTGTCCTTGTTCGTCTTGAGGACGGCGAAGAGGTGGACGCACTCGGTTGCGCCTTTCTTGATGCTCCTCTTAGCAATTGGCTTCTTCTTGTCGTTGTCGACGAAGTTCTTCTTGTTGTGCTTGGCGAAGTGCTTCTTGGTCGTGATGAGCTTGACGGTTGCGCTCCTCCAAGGCATGAGTAGCTTCTTGTAAAGCGCGATGTGCTTCAAGCGCTCGTTCATGGCGGCGATGTTGTTCTTCTTCTCGGCGTCGTTGTTCTTGGTCTTGGCATTGTTGTTCTTGCTCCAACGCATCTTGATCTTGTTGGCGGCGACGTTCTCGAGCACGGACGCGATCTTGCAATCCATTTCCATGAAATGGATTGTATTGACGGTGTCGACCTTGTGGAGAACTTGGGCCCGAGTGTTCGTCGCGATGGTGATGACGCGCTTGTGGACTTGCGTCGGAAGAGTATGTTGTTGAGTTGCGGCTTGTGTGACGACTCCTTGTTGATGTACATGATGAAGGTGCGCGGGTGACCATCAAAGACCGGAGCTCCTCCATTTGGCTTGAGAGCTTGGTATCGAGGTATTCCCTTGTGCACATTTCGGATTCGCGCAAGTTGGAGGCGAGTTGGTCGATGCGGTCATGCAAGACATCTTGAGCTTGAGTAATTGCCTTGTGTGCGCCGAAGAAGTGCAACTTGGTGACGTGGTTGTTCACGTCGTCTTCATTCTCCTCGAAGGCCAGGTTCGACATGATGTTCCTATCCATAGCACTCAAGAAGATATAAGTGGAAAAGTGAGAAGACAATACCAATTACCGTTCCAAAAGTTGAAAGTGGATCAAGATCACTCAATGTGCAAGTATGGTAATAGTAGAATTGGTACCAAAGATCGTCCTTCTCACACCTACACAAATAAGGCTTATGGAGTATCTTGGTTAGGATAGTGGCACAAATTTCAAGCAATTTGAAAGATAAGATTCAAAAATATTGAAAGAGATTCGTAATGTTCACAAATGAGACAATGTAGACCAATAGCAATGGGTATACACGGAAACACACACACGGAAGAAAATTGGGGTCATGCAACCAAGGATGAGCCAAAATTTGGAATCCATGGAAAATGCTCTCGTTGCACAACACTAGAGAGACGGCAGCACGATTGCTCCAATGGGCACGATACGCACTTGTGCACACCCTAAAATGAACCAAACATGGCGTCTTCCTATTCCCGACTTGCTATATGTGTATGCGGCACGTGTCACTCGCGCAAGTGATCCAAGATGATCAAGTATGCTATGCGAAACTTGCGATGCTATTGCTCATTTGCTCTTTTGCTCTTGCTTAAAAGCGTTGCTTCTCTTTTCTTTTGCAATGATGTTTTGTATGGTCACAATGCGGGACGTGCACACCAAGATAGCAATTATGTACGCGGGTACTATGTTGTAACACAAAAGATGATACTAAGATATATGCACGCAAATGAAGCTATGCGGAGTATGTATGACAAAAGTGCACAAGTAGCGTAGCCCGACAATACTCAATGGCTAGTCTCGGTAGGCAAGTAATGCAAATAGGCTCGGGGTAACAATGCAATGGCAAGGGAATAGTGAAAAGTGTCGTCGCGGTTACCGTCCTTGCTTACGGTGTAGTATCAACAAAGAGTTGGTCGGCGACGATCCGGGGCGATGATGAGCGGCAATGTCGATGAAGAACCACTCCTAATTAGCCGAAACACCTTAGGAAGTGGCGATGCTCGCAACTCAAAATCTCAATTGCAAATGGTGCGGAAGAAATCGAAGAAGGTTTGCAGAAAAATGGTGGAAGAACACGATGAAAAAGCACGCAACAGGGCAAAGATGCCCTAATGCCAGGCCCTGTCCGGATGTCCGGGAGTTGGTTCGGATGTCCGGGCTGATGGGAGGCCGGATGTCCAGGTGGGGGTCCGGATGATCTGGGCTGGCGGTCGTCCGGATGATCCGGGTGTCTGTCCGGATGATCCGGGGGTCTCGAATCCGATCCAATCTGGGAAGAACTCGCGAAATTGGGGATGAACACGAATTTTTTTTGGCGAAAATTGGGCGATTTGATGGTGGAAAATGATGGGAATGAAGGGGAAAAGCTAGATCCAAGGGCTCACAACGAAATCCACGGATGCAAATCAACAAAATCTCCTCAAATCCAACAAATCCAAGAAATTTTGGGTATTGCTATTTTTGGTGGTGATTTTCAAATTGGGACGAAAGAAAACAAAATTAGGCTAGAAAACGGTGGGGAAGACTCCAAATTCGTGATCAACGTGGCTCTTGATACCAATATGATACGGGGCATGCTCGTGTGCGTCGATCTTTCACGAATTGGAGGGGATCTCACGAAGAACATGAAGAACGCAAGAGAGATACGAGAGGAAAATCAAACACTCAAGGAAAACCTTTGATCACACATCCACTAGAATCACATGAGTACACGAGTAGCACGATCCACAATCAACAAAAGGATACAAGTAACGATAGTCTTCTCGCTCCGGAGGAGGAGGTCTTGAATCCCGTGGGATCTTCCCTTAGAGGGCCCTTGGCATCGCTTGGATCTTCTCTCAACGGAGGGTAATCTCCTAGGGAGAAGTAAGTGATGGAGCTATGCTCAACAAAGTCTTTGCCAAACAATAGCTAACCCTAAAACGAAGCTAGGAGGGGAGTACTTATAGTTTGAGATGAAACGGGGGCGCGAAAGGGTACATGGGCCTCGGCCCGAGTGGCTGCGCACAGGCAAAGGCCGGAAGATCCGGACCGGGGTCCGGATGATAGAGGCGAAGGTGTCCCGTCTTTCCATGAGATGGTGGCTATCGTTTTGGTGGAAGTCGACTTTCACGATCCGACTACGAACGTGCGAAGACGTCGCGCCTTAGCAATCGCTACACCAACTCCGAGAGGTTATTGACCACGCCGGAGCACGTTCAACCTGACCACGAAGGTCTATTTCATGCACGCAAACGAATAACAAGCAAGAATCTAGGATTGCAATCTGGATATTGCGAATAAAAGAGGAAAGCTTTTTTGATGAAGTGGGGTTCTGTGACGTCTTGGTCTGGTCGTGGAACAGAAACGAAGGACGCGAAGTTGCAACTATGGCGAACTTGTAATCTAAACAAAACCCAAGTCTAAAACGATGCCCTAAGGGGTGTATATATGGGGGAATAGAAGGGAATTTCGTGGCCCCTTGGAGGAGGGATCCAAAACCAGCCCTAACTCCGTTTCCCCACACATACAGACTCTAAAAACAGCCTAATAAGTGGTATTTCGAAATTACATGGGCCTGGCCCAAAAATAAGGTGACGCAGCACCTATATTAGCCTATGGATGAAATTTATGAAGTGGCATCTTGTATATTTCATCCAAGCCTCCAAGCACTCCTTATGGTGGCTTCAAAGTGCGAAAATCACCACTGGAAACTCCGTTTTTCCTTCCCACGCGCGCACCTTCTCCCCCATGCTTGATCCCGCTCCAATGGCCATCCTTCTTGTCCATGCTAGGTCCTTCATTCATAAGTAAAACAAAAGTATCTAATTTAGGCAGCATCATATGTTCATGAACATTAGAACGATTTCCAAGAAACGAAAGTACCTGATAATTTAGTTGGCGTGCACGGGCTCTAGTAACTGGTCCAATATGTGGAGCTGGTGGGGATGTGGGTGTAACATTAGTAGGGATGTCCTCATCATCCTCCCCTTCTTGAACTGAAGTCATCCTCGACGGAAGCTCATCATCCTCACCCAAATAAGGCTTCAAATCTGCAATGTTAAAAGTGGGACTAACCCCAAAATCTGCAGGCATCTCAAGTTTATATGCATTATCATTTATTTTCTCTAACACCTTGAAAGGGCCATCAGCACGTGGCATTAGCTTCGACTTGCGCAATGCAGGAAACCTATCCTTACGCAAATGTAACCAAACAAGATCTCCAGGTGCAAAGACAACATGTTTTCTACCCTTATCTCCAGCAATTTTATATTTAGCATTCATATGCTCAATGTTCTCCTTAGTTAACTCATGCATCTTTCATATCAATTCAGCACGTTCTTTAGCATCAAAATTGACCTTCTCCGAAGATGGAAGAGGCAATAAATCAATAGGTGCACGAGGTAAGAAACCATACACTACTTCAAGAGGGCACATCTTAGTAGTAGAATGCAGCGAACGATTATAAGCAAATTCAATATGAGGCAAGCATTCTTCCCACATTTTCAGGTTATTCTTCAAAATAGCCCTAAGCATAGTAGACAATGATCTATTCACTACTTCAGTTTGTCCATCAGTTTGGGGGTGACATGTAGTACTAAAAAGCAGTTTAGTCCCCAACTTAGCCCATAAACATCTCAAAAAGTGGCTAAGAAATTTAACATCATGATCTGAAACAATTGTATTTGGCACACCATGCAAGCAAATAATTTCACGAAAGAACAAATTAGCAACATTAGCAGCATCATCACTTTTATGACAGGGTATAAAGTGTGCCATTTTCAAAAATCTATCCACGACAACAAATATGCTATCCCTCCCCTTCTTTGTTCGAGGTAAACCTAAAACAAAGTCCATAGATATATCCTCCCAAGGAACACTAGGTACAAGCAAAGGCATATATAAACCATGAGGATTGAGTCATGACTTAGCTTTTTGACATGTAGTGCAGCGAGCAACAAAACGCTCAACATCCCGTCACATCTTTGGCCAAAAGTAATGTGTAGCAAGTACGTCCTCCGTCTTCTTCACGCCCAAGTGTCCCATTAATCCTCCTCCATGCGCCTCCTGTAACAACAAAAGACGAACAGAGCTAGCTGGAATGCATAGCTTGTTAGCACGGAACACAAATCCATCATTAATGACGAACTTGTTCCATGTTCTCCCTTCTTTACAATTATGCAACACATCTTTAAATTCAGCATCATGCATATATTGATCTTTGATGGTCTCCAAACCAAATATTTTAAAGTCAAGTTGTGAAAGCATAGTATAACGACGAGACAATGCATCAGCAATAACATTTTCTTTACCCTTCTTGTGTTTGATGACATAAGGGAAAGTCTCAATGAATTCAACCCATTTAGCATGCCTACGGTTCAATTTTGCTTGACTTTTAATATGTTTCAAAGATTCATGATCAGAATGTATAACAAATTCTTTGGGCCATAAATAATGTTGCCATGTTTCCAAAGTCCGAACAAGAGCATATAATTCCTTATCATAAGTAGAATAATTCAGACTAGGCCCACTCAATTTTTCAGAAAAGTATGCAACAGGTTTACCATCTTGTAATAACACACCTCCTAAACCAATTCCACTAGCATCACATTCAAGCTCAAAAGTCTTATTAAAATCAGGAAGTTGGAGTAATGGACCATGTATTAACTTATCTTTCAATACCGTGAAGGCTTCTTCCTGTGCGGTACCCCAAACAAAAGGCACGTCCTTCTTTGTAAGCTCATTTAGAGGTGGAGCAATGGTGCTGAAATCCCTCGAAAACGCCTATAGAAACCAGCGAGTCCAAGAAAACTCCTCACTTGTGGGACCGTTTTGGGCTGCGGCCAACTCTCAATAGCTTCAATCTTGGCTTTATCAACTTCAATTCCCTGTGGAGTAACAACATAGCCAAGAAAAGATACTCGGTCGGTGCAAAAGGTGCACTTTCCAAGGTTACCAAACAAACGTGCATCACGTAGAGCAAGAAAAACAACACGCAAATGATCCAAGTGTTCCTCCAAAGATCTACTATAAATCAGTATATCATCATAATAGACTACCACAAATCGTCCAATGAAAGCACGTAAAACCTCGTTCATTAATCTCATGAAAGTGCTAGGTGCATTAGTTAACCCAAAAGGCATGACTAACCACTCATATAATCCAAACTTAGTTTTAAATGCTGTTTTCCATTCATCTCCCAATTTCATACGAATTTGATGGTATCCACTACGCAAATCAACTTTGGAGAAAATTGTAGAGACACTTAATTCATCAAGCACATCATCTAGCCTAGGAATAGGATGACGATAACGAATAGTAATATTATTAATGCCTCTACAATCAACACACATACGCGATGTACCATCCTTTTTAGGCACTAGAATAATAGGAACAGCACAAGGACTAAGAGATTCGCGTATATAACCTTTGTCGAGCAGCTCTTGTACTTGACGCATAATCTCCTTAGTCTCCTCTGGATTGGTACGGTATGGCGCACGGTTGGGCAGCGATGCACCGGAAATTAAGTCAATTTGATGCTCAATCCCTCGAATAGGTGGTAATCCCGGAGGCACATCTTGTGGAAAGACGTCAGCGAACTCCTGCAAAATGTTAGTGACAGCAGGAGGCAAAGAGGGAGGCATGTCCTCAAATGAAAATAATACCTCTTTGCATACAAAAGCATAGCAAACCGATGTAGTGACATCCAAATCAGTAATATCAGATTTAGTGGCAAGTAAACAACCACTCTTCAATTTTATTTCAGATATAACACTAGATGATTGTTTATTAGGCTTATTATGTTGCTCAAATTCCTTTGCCACAGTCTGATTTTCACTCTCACTTTGCTTCTGTTTTGCTTTACTAGCTCTAGCAATGTCATCTTTCATAATATGTTCGGGAGACATAGGAAGCAAAGTTATATTTTTATCCTTATGAACAAGAGTATACCGATTTGTCCTACCATGGTGTACAGAATTTTTATCAAATTGCCATGGTCTACCAAGTAAAACGGAGCATGCTTGCGTGGGTACCACATCACAATCAACATAATCAGAATATGTAGCAATGCTAAAGTGCACACGAACAGTACATGCTACCTTAACCTTGCCACTGTTGTGGAACCATTGGATGTAATAAGAATGAGGATGTCGTCTGGTGGTTAGAGATAGCTTCTCCACCATCTCCATGCTAGCCAACTTGTTGGAACTCCCTCCATCGATGATGACGCGAACAGAACGCTCCTTCACAACTCCTTTTGTATGGAACAAGTTGTACCTCTGATTTTGCTCAGCATGTCTAACCTGCACACTCAGAACACGTTGAGCAACTAAACTTTCATACATGTCTGCATAGTCAGCAGCCATGTAGTGTGTCTCTTGTTCAGTATCCTCGGCACCCTATTCTTCACTTGCAATAAGAGCCAAAGTCTCCTCATCATAATCACCAGCGGAGTCGTATCCACCATCCTCTCTCACAATCATCACACGCTAGGAGTGGCATTCCCTCACATAGTGACCTCCACCCTTGCAACGGCGACATATAACCTCATGCGTTTGCCCTGTTGTTGGGGATATAACCCCAGGGTGAGACCCGCCCAGGTGGGGCCGGGTCATGCGGTTGGCGGCTTACGACAAGACTAGGAGTAAGTTTATCCAATGGGCCAGGAGGCCCAGAGCCAGAAAACAGGATGTAACTCGGCGGGCTTGAGCCGCCGGAGGCGACTTGTTAGACAAGGCATGTATGATTAGAGGTGAGGTCGATGGTGAAGTATAACCCGACCCGTACTCTTGTAAGCCCAGGACCTTGACCCGTGTATATAAGGGCGGGTTACCTGGGCGGCTTAGGCCACGAAAACAACTAATCGAGAACTAGGTCAAGCGAACTCGCTCCCTTGTAATCGATACCCAATCAATACAACACAAAGAAGGACGTAGGCTTTTACCTCTTTCCGAGGGGCCGAACCTGGGTAACTCTTGTCTCTCGATTCCGATCAACCCCTTCGAGCTCAGCCTAGCGATGGCCTCGAACCTAAGTCCTTTCACTAGGACATCTGCCGTGACAAAACCACGACAGTTGGCGCCCACCGTGGGGCATTCGCTCGGTGGTGTGGAGTTCTCGAAGGGCTCTCTCCTAGGGATCGAGGGATACGCCGTTGGCAGGATGACCAAGAGTCGCCGCGGCAAGCTCTACATCGACGACGCCGGCTGGGGCCCCGAGGCCGACTCAATCGAGTAAGGGTACCGGGTCCCCTTCGGCGGAATTCACGTCTTCATCGGCAAGATCGGCGGATCTAAACCCGGGCCGGACATCTGCACCAACCTCGTCGAGCCGGCCCGGCGCGTGCAACCCGCCCGTGTTAACCCGGGCAGGAAGCATGTCTTTGTCGGCTTTACCAAGGCATGGAGCTTGAAGGTTCCATGTCAAGGGAGGAAACTCTCATCTCCTCAGAGGATGGATCCTCGAGCGGAGAGACGGAATCAATCTATCAGCTTCACAACGGCGGGCTTGGGGGCTACGTCGAGGATTACCCCGAGCCAGAGTATCATGAGCCGGAGGACTATGAGCCGCCGAACCGCGCTGCCGTCTTCATGGCGGGTTCAGCGCCGGCCCCTAGCAGCACAGCCGCTGGTGTGACCGGGTCTGGAGCTGGCAGGCCACCGGCTCAAGTTCTTCTGGATCTGATGAACGAGCTTACAACTCTGATGGAAACTGAGGTCACCGCTGAAAACCAAGCGGCCCGTAACACGGAGATCACAAGGTTGAAGAACCAGATGGCCAGAGTCCAACAGGAAATCAATGCGCTGAAGGCTCAGATGGAGGCCGAGGTAGAACGCCTTAGGGCGGATGCTTTTCGCCTTGAGCTAGAGCAGCAGTCTGCAGCGGCGGTTCATCGGATGAGACATCAATCCCGTTTGCCGGATCAGTATGAAGCCAGAAATCTTTTTAACACGCCAGGGACGGGACGGAATGTGCCTTTGACCGTAACCCGGACGGCGGAAGTGCCTGGAAGCCGGGCGGCGGTTCAGCATCAGCAGCCAGACCCGCCCCGCCGGAACCAGACCCCACCACAGTCTTTTCTGACGCCACCGGGTCATTATTCTAACCGGGCGGAGAATATGGTGGCAGCAGCAACCAGGCTTGGTACAATCCCCAACCCCGACGAGGAGCCTTTCGCAGAAGAGGTGCGGAACGCCATCGGATGCCTGCAGACGGCGGTGGCCCAGCAGGAGAAGTATACTTATAGCCGGAGTCGCGTGCACTCAACCCCCATCCCAAGCCGCTGCTATAGCCGGCGTTATGAGTCGCCGGCGGTTTCTAGCAGTGATCAACATCGAAACCCGCCGAGAGCTGATCGGGCGGCTCTTGATGCTCAGGCACTGGTGGATCGGGCAAGAGCGCAGCGAGAGGCGGCGGCTCTGGCAGCTGCGGCGGCTTATCAGGAGCCCACAGTTGCACCTTCCGTTTCAGTAGGAGCAGGAGTAACCTCCAGGGCTGTGGGAGTGCCATGCTTGGCGCCGGCTTTGCGGAATGAGCGTCTGCCGAAGGATTTTAAGGGTCCTCGCAAGGTGCCCAATTGTACTGCTGACCTGCCTCCAGAGGCTTGGATTGAAAGCTATGAGCTGGCCATGGAGATGTTAGACGTCAGCGATGCAGTATGTGCCAAGTATTTCATTATGATGCTGGAAGGGCCAGCTCGCACATGGTTGAAGGGCTTGCCACCCAACACCATTAATTCCTGGGCCGAGTTAAAGGCGAAGTTCATCAAAAATTTCCAAGGAACGTGCAAGCAGCCCATGACGATTGTAGATTTGGACCATTGTGTGCAGCGTGAGGATGAGTCGGCTCATCACTGGGTCCGGCGGGTCTCAACCATCATTCACTCTTCTGAACACATTACGGCGGATCAAGCGGTCTTGATTCTAGAGAAGAATTGCCATTTTACGCCCTTGAAGCAGAAGCTTGGCCGGCTCAAACGCTCATGCCAAGACATGGGGGAACTCATGGCGGCTCTCACCAAGTATGCAGACTCCGATAGCACGAAGGACCCTGGCTCCGATGATGAGAAATCGGCCAAGGGCAAGAAGAATAACAATGGCAAGGGTCAACAGCAGAACGGGGGAGGAAATGGCAATAATGGCAACGGCGGAAAGCAGAAGCACCAGGACGGCGGGTCAGATTTAGTGGCCAACACCAACACTGGGAATAACCGTGGCAAGGGGAACAGCAAGCCGCCTTTTAAGCGCAAGCCTGCTGACATGGAAGCGATTCTGAGTGCTCCTTGCCCAAAACATAGCCTTCCGGGACAGCTGTCTACTCATGCTTGGAGGGACTGTTGGATCATGCGCAAGTATCGAAACCTCAATGCTGACCAGCACCAAGGCGGCGGCGGTGGACCATCCGGCGGGTCAGGATCCGGTCCTTCCGGGTCTAGCTTTGGTCCGGGCGGCTCAGGCTCAGGCCATCAGGGCCAAGGGAACCATGGAGGTCATAATCAACAGTCTGGCGGTGGAGGCCAGCAGCAAAATAACCAATCCGGGTATCAGAGTAACCCCAAGTAGCTTAATGGAGGGCAGTACCATGGTTTTACAACCAGCCTCGACAAGCGAGACCGGAAGGTGCGCAAGCGGGCGGTTAATGCAGTCATGCTAGCTCTCCCGCAATATTTGAAGTGGTCTGAGTATGACATAACTTGGAGCAGGCAGGATCACCCGCCGCGTGTTGATAACCCGGGGCAGTTGGCTTTGGTAGTTGCCTCCCAAGTGGGAGGATACGTGTTCACCAAAGTACTTATGGATGGAGGCAGCAGCATCAACATCCTGTACTATGACACTTTTCGTCGGATGAATTTGCTTGACAAGGATCTTAAGCCCTCGTCAACAGTTTTTCATGGTGTGGTGCCCGGAAAGTCGGCTTATCCAGTGGGAAAGATTTCCTTGGAGGTAGCTTTTGGCGATGAATTCAATTACAGGGTGGAGTCTTTGTGGTTTGAGGTGGTTAAAATCAAGAGCCCATACCACGCTCTGTTCGAACGGCCGGCTTATGCCAAATTCATGGCTAGGCCTTGCTATGTTTACTTATAGCTCAAGATGCCCGGTTTAAATGGGACGATTACTGTGCATGGTGATCGGAAGACGGCTCTTGAGTGTGAGGAAGGTGATGCAGCATACGCAGAGTCAAGTTGCGCCGAGGCGGAGCTCAAGTTTTATAAAGAAAATGTTGACCCGGCAGACATGACTCCGCTGAAGAAACCCAACACGAAATCTGAAGAAAGTTTGTGGCAGAAGATACCAAGATGGTGAACTTTACGCCGGGCGACTCATCACAGCAGTTCACTATTGGGGCCAATATGGATCCCAAATAGGAAAGCGCGCTCATCGAATTCATCCGTGAGAATCGGGACATCTTTGCATGGAAACCTTCTAACATGCCGGGTGTACCGAGAGAATTCGCTGAGCACCACCTTAATGTGGATCCTAAATTTAAGACGGTCAAACAATTCCTCCGTCGGTTTAGCGAGGGGAGGCGCAAGGCTATTGGGGAAGAGGTGGCCCGGCTCTTGGCAGCAGGATTCATCGTTGAAGTTTTTCACCCGGAGTGGCTCGCTAACCCGGTGTTGGTACTCAAGAAGAATGGCACGTGGCGTATGTGCATGGATTACACGGATCTTAACCAGGCGTGTCCAATTGACCCGTTTTCTCTCCCTCGCATTGATCAAATCATTGACGCGACGGCGGGTTGTGAGAGTCTGTGCTTCCTGGATGCTTATTCAGGGTATCATCAAATCAAGATGGCAGTTGAAGACCAAGAGAAGACGGCTTTCATTATGCCTTTTGGTGCTTTCTGCTATGTGTCTATGCCTTTCGGGCTCAAGAGTGCCCAGGCGACTTACCAGCGTTGTGTGCAGAATTGTCTTCATGGTCAAATTGGGCGCAATGTTCATGCCTATGTGGATGATATTGTGGTCAAGTCCAGGAAGAAGGAGACTCTGCTGGCTGATTTGAAGGAAACCTTTGACAATTTGCGGGTTTACAAGATGATGCTTAACCCGGCAAAATGCGTTTTTGGTGTACCTGCAGGCAAGCTCTTGGGATTTTTAGTCTCTGAGCGCGGCATTGAAGCTAACCTGGACAAGATAAAGGCTATTACTTCCTTGTCTGAGCCGGCGTGCATCAATGATGTTCAGCGTCTGGCGGGTCATATTGCTGCGTTAAGTCGATTCATAAGCCGCCTGGGTGAGAAGGCTATTCCTCTGTATCAGATGATGAAAAAGACAGACAAATTCGTCTGGAGTGATGCGGCTAATGAGGCGTTTGAGGCGCTCAAAAGGCAGTTGGCGGAGCCGCCTGTTCTGGCCTCTCCCATGGAAAAGGAACCTCTGCTCTTATATGTGGCGGCTAATAACAAGGCTGTCAGTGCTGCAGTTGTGGTGGAGCGCAAGGAGGCGGGTAAGGAGTATCCAGTTCAGCGGCCGGTTTATTATGTAAGTGAGGTCCTGACGGAGTCTAAGCAAAGATACCCTCATTGGCAAAAATTGGTGCTTGGGGTGTTCATGGCCAATCGCAAGCTGAAGCATTATTTCCTTGGTTACCCGATCACAGTGGTTAGTTCTGCTCCTTTGGGAGATATAATTCAAAACAGAGAAGCCACTGGAAGGATTGCTAAGTGGGCAATTGAGCTTGGACCTCTCAATCTGAAATATGTGCCCCGGACGGCTATCAAATCTCAAGCCCTGGTGGATTTTATCAATGATTGGACAGAATGTCAAATTCCCGAGGAGAAGCCGGACAATACTTATTGGACGATTCACTTCGATGGATCCAGGCAATTGGAAGGCTCGGGGGCTGGAGTTGTTTTAACTTCCCCGCGAGGTGACAAGTTCTGTTACGTTTTAAGGCTAATGTTTCCTTGTACTAACAATGCAGCGGAGTACGAGGCTTTGCTTCATGGGCTCCGGGTTGCTAAGGAGATGAACTTGAGCCAGGTCAGATGTCTTGGCGACTCAGACCTGGTGGCTCAGCAAGTCTCTGGCACCTGGGATTCTAAGGACCCTCGCATGGCGGCTTATCGTCAGGCGGTTGATGTTATTGCTGGCCACTTTAAAGGTTATTAGGTGGATCATATTGACCGCCGGAAGAATGAGGCGGCTGACGCTTTATCAAGGCTGGGGTCTCAGCGTAAGCCGGTGCCGCCTAATGTGTTCTTGGATGTGTTGCACCACCTGTCAGTCAAGGTACCGTCGGAGGAGGACTTGGCTATACCTGACCCGGAGGAGCAATTGGTGGCGGCTCTTTGCGCAATACTTGACTAGACGTTACCTTATCTGACGTACCTGACTCGCAGTGAGTTACCTCAAGACGAGACTCTGGCACGGCAGATCACAAGGCGGTCTAAGTCTATGACTATTGTCAACGGAGAGTTACACCGACGCAGTGTAACTGGTGTTTTCCAGCGTTGTGTTTCTCCTGACGAGGGCCGTGAGATCTTGCAAGAAATCCATGCTGGTGATTGTGGTCATCACGCCGGGTCAAAATCATTGGTGGCCAAGGCTTTTCGACACGGGTTTTACTGGTTGACAGCTCATAAAGATGCGGAGGATTTGGTCACTAAATGCGGCGGGTGTCAAAAATTTGGGAGACGTGCCCATGTGCCGGCTCAAGAACTACGGATGATTCCAATCACCTGGCCATTTGCAGTCTGGGGGCTTGATATGGTAGGACCTTTCAAAAGGTCTAAAGACAAGAAGACCCACCTCTTGGTGGCGGTTGACAAGTTTACTAAGTGGGTGGAAGCTGAGCCGGTCAGCAAGTGTGACGCGGCAACAGCAGTTCAATTTGTCAAAAAAATGATTTTTTGTTTTGGCTACCCGCATAGTATCATCACTGATAATGGTACAAATCTATCAAAGGGGGCTATGAAGGAGTTCTGTGATGAGGAGCATATCCGTCTTGACGTATCTTCGGTGGCTCACCCACAGTCTAATGGTCAAGCTGAGCGTGCCAACCAGGAAATTTTGAGAGGTATTAAGCCCCGGCTTATGGTCCCTTTGGAGCGCACGCCGGTTTGTTGGGTGGACGAGTTGCCGTCTGTTCTTTGGAGTATAAGAACCACCCCCAACAGGTCTACAGGCTTTACGCCTTTCTTCATGGTTTATGGCGCAAAGGCTGTTCTCCCCAGTGATATTCGTCATGACTCGCCCAGGGTGGCGGCTTACGTGGAAAATGATAATGAGGCGGCGCGTCAGGATGCTTTGGATGCCTTGGACGAAGAGCGCGATCTTGCAGCAGCTCGGTCGGCGATTTATCAGCAAGACCTGCGTCGCTATCATAGCCGCAGGGTCAAGACCCGGACGTTCCAAGAAGGCGACTTAGTACTCCGGCTGATTCAAGACCAGTCAGATATGCATAAGTTGTCACCTCCCTGGGAAGGGCCGTTTGTGATCAGCAGAAATCTCAACAATGGCTCTTATTATCTCATGGATATACGGGAAAGTGACAAGTCTCGCACTTCTGGTGAGGAGACCAAAAGGCCGTGGAATATTGCTCACCTTCGGCCATACTATACTTAAGCCGCTAGCCGGCTCTCATCAATGTACATATCCCTGTCATTGTATAAACAATATTTTATGATATAATAAAGTTGGCATCCCCATGATTAGGGGCCTCTGCCATTTTTCTCCACACGAAGTGTCATACAAAGGAGTTGATCCTTTCCATCAGGTCACTTGGGGGCTTTTAAACCCTCTTGACCCGGCTTTTCGCCATGAAGTTACATGCAAAGGAGTTGATCCTTAATCCGGTCTCCTGGGGGCTTTTAAACCCTCTTGGACAGGTTTATATTACAAAGGATTTGATCCTTAAATTGGTCACTTGGGGGCTTCCAACCCTATGGGTTTAGCTTACTTACCCTCTTGACCCGGCTTTCCGCCATATCCGAGTTAAACCTGCCTATTTGCAACTTGCTACTCCGCCATGTGACCCGCCGAACTCTTGACAGTTATTCTTGATAAGAGACCCTAAACTTTTCTAAGTTATTCTCGCACAAAGACACTGAACTGGTCAAGGTTTAAACGGCGGCTTTTGTCACGAGAGAGCCGGCTTACAGTGAGCGAGGACAAACTCGTCTTGTCTGCCGTACCCCCTCCACTATGTGGCCCGTTGTACTCTTAGCAATGTCAATCTTTTAAAGACCCTGAACTTGCTAAGGTTTAAACAACGGCTTTATGTCACGTGAGGCCCGGTTTACGAGTTTTCAGTCTTGCCGCCTAGTTTCTTCGGAAACAAAATGTTTTCATAAAAACAAGAGTTATCTTGTCCTGCTGTGCCTTTAAAGCCGGCTTATAGGATGAGACATACAAGTGCTTGTTCTTGCAGGTACTCTCATGGTAAGATTCTAAGTTTTGGAAAGTTTCCGGCTTGGTCTATGGATTGTAAGCCGCCCGGCGAGTTAAAGCAGTCAAAGTGATTGCATATCAAAAGATGAGTCGCTAGCAGAGCTTTCAACCATAGCGACAAAGGTGCAAGAACATGCAGTTATGAGTTTCCTACAACTATTACAAGGCTACTCAAAAGCCCCAAGCATTGAAGACTTCAAGTTTTTCAACAAATCTTAACCCAGCGAAATAAACAACGCCGGGTCACATAATGCAAGGTTTTTCTTTAGCTCGCCGCCGGGTCATCCTGCGCCGGGTCTTCGATTTCTTCGATCTGGAGGTTGTCCACATCCCAATTGCAATTTGTCAAAGCTTCAAACATAGCTTCATCGTGCATGATTGGAGACGGGTCAACGTCAGGAGCGAAGAGATGCTTACGGCGTTGAGGAACTAGGCTCTTGGCTTCAAAAGTAGGCCCTCTAACCTGCTTGTTGTCTTCGGTATAAGCCGCCTGATAGACTGATAGATCAGCTTCTGCAGCCAGCCGGCTTGCCAAGACCCGGGACGCCTTATGACAGCGAGTATAGTGTTCTTGTGTAAATTGTGAGCCGTCGTCCTTCAGCTGAGGGAAGCCGTCCATCATTTCATCCGGGTTAAGTTCCGGGGCATATATAAGCCAGTGACCGGCTCAAAGCAACCATTGTGCCCTTACGGGCGGCTGATCTTTTCAATTCTTGAAGCTGCATTGGGATAGTTGATATGGTCTCCAGCACGCCCTTCATGAATTTTGGAATGCCCCTCTCAGACATGATGGCCTTGATGGTGATCAGAGACCCGACATATAGTTGCTCTGTTAGAGAGTACAAGGCCTTGAGCTTCAACAGACTGTCGCTAGGCAGTTGGCGGCTCCGCTCACCTACAGGCAAGTCAGAAAATGTTTATAAGCCGCCTGGGAAGAATATTGAGCAGTATTTTTTAACAGTTAAAGGTACTTACCAAACACAGCCCCGATCATACGGGTTATGTGGCCCTTCAGAGTGTTCAGCTCATCCGTCACAGTTTTGAGCCGGCCCTCTGCATCTTCAGCGCGCTTGTTCAGGGCGGCTTGGACCGATTCGGCGTCTTTCTTGAAAGTTTTGAGCTCGTCCTTGATCACATCCAGCCCAGTCAAAGCGATCTGACATTTAGCATCAGACTCGGCTCGGCCTTCTTGTTGTTCTGCTAAGTTCTTCTTCAGATCTGTCACAATCAACTCAGCGGCGCTCAAAGACTCCTGCATAGAACAAGTCATGACAGAGCAAAAGTTCTCAGCTTTAAGCCGCCAGTCTGGCTCACACAGTTTATGCCAAAAAGTTGGTGCAATGATTACAAGTCCCAAGCAGATTGCAGGCAATTTACTTGACACTTGGGGGCTAATGTGTCTCAATTTTTACTCTTAGAGCCGGCTCATTACTTAGGTAATGACCCGGCCCTTGGGGGCTACGATTTGCGCTTGCTCTATGAGTGAGTGCCGACTCATTACTTAGGTAATGAACCGGCCCTTGGGGGCTACAATCGGCTCCTATTCTATGAGTGAGTGCCAGCTCATTACTTAGGTAATGACCCGGCCCTTGGGGGGCTACGATATGTGCTTACACTATTGTTGATTGCCGGCTCATTACTTAGGTAATGACCCGGCCCTTGGGGGCTACACTTGGCATTCAATACAAGTTTCACATGCTGATGGCTTTTTAAACGTGGTCAACTTAATGCAAGACCCGGCTGACCTTTTGACAGTTCAACCGGCCCTTGGGGGCTACATAAAGTATATACATGAAGAGTCAAGGGAGATGAAGTACCTCATATTTTGACTTCATCTTGGCCACCAGGCTGGCCTCCATGTCTCGGCTGGTAAACCGGCGGCTCAGATAGCCGGAATGTAATTCAGCTGCAGTGAGTTTGTCCAGGTTTGAAAGATCAGAAGGAGTCTTCTCTTCCATGGAGGGAGCCGCCTCGTCTTCCTTGACATGCTTTGATAGCACATGTGAGGGAGCTGGAGGTTTGTAAGCTGCCTCGGTAACAATGACCTCTTCATGAGAAGCCATGGGTTCAGTTGATGGCTGGGGGCTGGGCGGCTTAGGAGCAGACTCTAGATGGACTTCAGGAGCCTCAATATCCATGGCAGCCGACTCAGCCTGTAGTGGAACCTCTTCCGGGGCGTCTTTGGCACCCTCAGAAGGCTCTATATGAGAGTCAGGAATATTGGGCGTTGGGATCTTCGGGTCTTGGACATCAGGGGTCGAGGATGACCCGGCCCCTTTCCTTCATTTGGCTTGAGCCCTGTGAACAAAGACAATGTTGGATATGTCATGAAAAGGTATGAAACATTTAAACATATTTCGGGATATAGAAATACTTACCCCGGGTTAATAATGAGAGGGGGCAGCTTTGAGGCGGTTGAATCGCCAGAAGGAGGCGAGTCCTGGAAAAATTTAGCATTATGTAACAGTCAATAAGCTGCAAGGATAATGTACAGACAGAGCAAGTTTAAGGCAAGGGCGTACCTCGGTACATTGTTTCCGAGGGGCCGGCTCATTCGGTAAGCCGATTAAGAGGTCTCCAGAGCCGGCGCTCCGGGTCTGACGCCTGCTATCGTCTTCCTGTTTCTTCAAAAGAAAGTTATGACTCAAGTAAGCAAAAGGACGGGAATTCTTTACCTTCCGTATAGCTCGCCGCACTCTCTTTATTGGTGAAAGATCCGAGTCAGAGGAGACAATGGTTACCTCGGCAACGTCAGCATGACTTGTTTCAGCTTCTTCCTGTGAGTGATTGCCGTCAATAAGTTGCACAAAGAGAAGGACAAGGGAGTCAAGTTCTACCTCTGAATCGTCTAAGTCAAATAGCTCTTCTGCAGACTGTTTCCTCTTGCGGGTCGGCGCCTTAGGCTTTGACGCCTTTGGGACCTTGCTCTTCTTCTTGAGAGTCGGAGGCAACAGCTTTTTCCAGAAAGAAGAGCTGGCCTAGGTATGACAAAGCATATTGGCAGAAAAGGTTCAATAGGTATGAAAAATACAACAGCAAAAGAATGGATGAAGGTTATGATGAAATAACTTACATCCGGAACCGGGTTAAGTGTAGAAAAGGGATTTAGACTAGTCTTGCTGCAGGCAGCTAATGTTTCCCCCAGCAGAGACTTGACGATGGTGTTAAGATCCTGGTCTTTCAGAGGGGTCCGGGTCAAGCGTTGAGGGTCATCCAATTTGCCGGTGTACTGGCACATTAGAGCGCCACGGCGGCTCAGCGGCAAAATCCTCCAGGAGACCCAACAGCGGGTTAGATCAACACCCGTCAATCCGTTGGCCAGCAGGGCCCTGACCTTTGAGAAGGTGGTAGCATATTGAGCACGCCCGGCGGCTGACATTCTGTGTGGAAGCTCTGTATCTGTGCTAAGCCGGTAAGGACGATAACCCGGCAGTGGATTCTCCCCCTCTGGTGAAGTGTGTCGGCAATAAAACCAAGTCTTGTTCCACCCCTTGGGATGACTTGGCAGAGTCGCCACTGGGAAGAGTGTGTCTCTCCGCCTTTGAAGAGTGACACCCCCGAGCTCAAGGCTTAACCCGTCTGCCATTTCCGTCTGGCGGTTGATGTAAAAGTATTCCTTGAAAAGGTCAACCGACGGCTCTTCCTGAAGGTAGGCTTCGCAGAAGGTTTGGAATTGACACATGTTGGTCACAGAATTTGGGCCGATGTCTTGGGGGTGCAGATTGAACGCGTGTAAGACGTCCCGGAAGAACTTTGACCTGGGCGGGGAAAAGCCCCGAAGAAGGTGATCTGTAAAGATAACGACCTCCCCGTCTTTGGGCTTAGGGGTGGTTTCACTTCCTGGAACCCACCAATGGATGACGTCCTGAGCCGGCAGAACCCCCATGGTGACGAATTCCTTGAGAGAGTCTTCTGTCACTCCAGACTTTACCCAATTGCAAGTAGATGGAGTCTTCGACATGGTGGCGACTTAGGAAGCTGCGGGAAGGCATGAATATTTGGCGACTTACAGATATATTTTGACCAAGATTGCTATAGCTATAAATGGTGATAACATTGGGCGGATGAATAAAAATTGTGAGCCGCCGAAGCTACTTATGACGAAACAAAGTGAGACGGCAGCATTTTTGGCGGGTCAAGTTTATCCATGCAGATTGAGAAAATAACTAAGTGTTGAGAAACAACTTCCGCAACTACAGCTACGGATCTAAGATCTACGGACGAGGAAAAAGAAAAATATTTTAGCCCTAAAAGAACTAGCGGAAGAACAGGTGGCCGTTACTCCGATTCAAACAAGATGCAGATCTACAATAAGTGCGGCATAGGTGCGGAGCAGGCGGCCGCGGGATTCCGGCAACATCGCGAGGCTTCAAAGAAGGTGTTTTCCACCAATCGATGAAGAGCGCTCCCGTGAATGGTGATGAACACCGAAGAACTCCATGGATTCAAAGAAACCCTAATGCGGATCTGCAGGGGGCAGGATTGGAACCTTAAAGGTGCGGCGGCTGCGCGGGAACTCTGGTTCGTTTCAGGTTGATGCAGCAGCCGATGTTGATGAAGACGACGAGGATCGAGCGGCGCGACTGGCTTCGGTGGTGTGGACGTTCGGAGGAAGAAGAAGAAGCTGGAGGCGGGGCAAAATGAAAACGATAAACCCCCATGCCTATTTATAAGGGCATGATGGTCTTTCAAATGGTCCGGTGATGGAATCGAGGGAGCACGGTGATGATTAAACTAAGAAGATGCCTCGATTTTCGGGCTGGTCATATTAATGACGAAAGATCCGCTCTGACGTCAGAGGAATCTTTTTTGATTTTTCTGATGACGTCACGGCGGGTCATGAAAGCTTGTCAGATGCAACGATCGCCCATTTTTGGCGGGTCATGAAGATTATAAGAAAAAGCAAGACTCGCCAACCAGAAGACTTGAAGATTGACATGAACCGGTTCAAATCAATCTGGGGCCTAATGTTGGGGATATAACCCCAGGGTGAGACCCGCCCAGGTGGGGCCGGGTCATGCGGTTGGCGGCTTATGACAAGACTAGGAGTAAGTTTATCCAATGGGCCAGGAAGCCCAGAGCCAGAAAACAGGATGTAACCCGGCGGGCTTGAGCCGCCGGAGGCGACTTGTTAGACAAGGCATGTATGATTAGAGGTGAGGTCGGTGGTGAAGTATAACCCGACCCGGACTCTTGTAAGCCTAGGACCTTGACCCATGTATATAAGGGCGGGTTACCTGGGCGGCTTAGGCCACAAAAACAACTAATCGAGAACTAGGTCAAGCGAACTCGCTCCCTTGTAATCGATACCCAATCAATACAACACAAAGCAGGACGTAGGCTTTTACCTCTTTCCGAGGGGCCGAACCTGGGTAACTCTTGTCTCTCGATTCCGATCAACCCCTTCGAGCTCAGCCTAGCGATGGCCTCGAACCTAAGTCCTTTCACGAGGACATCTGCCGTGACAAAACCACGACACAGGTGGATGCAATGGATGAAGAAGAGCTCTGTGCAGGCCCGGAAGGTGTACTCTTCACGGAGGGTGGGGCAGAGGCCTGTTCCTGGTATCTCGGTTGGAGTTGGAGGCTGAAGTAGGCGGTGCTGCAGTAGGATGTGTGGAAGTAGAGGAGGTACGTGGCGTCCATGATGAAATGCGACCTGCAAAAAAATTAGTTCTCGCCAATGCCTGTCAATCCTGGACTTCACGTTTAGCTTTGCAAGCAAGATGAAATAAACGAGTGATAGTGTTATACTGCTTATACTCAAGAATAGTCTGAATCTCTCTATTTAATCCACCCATAAAACGTGCAAGCATAGCTTCATTCTCCTCAACAATACCACATCTAATCATGCCAGTTTGTAATTCCTGATAGTATTCCTCTACAAAATTTTTTCATTGTCTTAAACGCTGCAAATTTTGAAGCAATTCACGTTGATAATATGGTGAAAACCAACGATTACGCATAGCAGTTTTCAAAGCAGCCCAAGTAGTTGGGATATTAGCATGATGTATTCTACAATGTTCAGACCACCAAACACAAGCAAAACTAGTGAATGAACAAACAGCAACAGTAACACGTCTATCCTCAGGAAATTGTAAGCATGTAAAACGTTGTTCTATTTCTAACTCCCAAGTAAGATATATATCAGGAACATATCTACCATCAAATGTAGGAATATTCAATTTAAGTTTAGGGAGATGGTCCTGATTTTGTACCTGAGGGGGTGTTGCAGCCCTACCATTGCGATTCTACATGTGGACGACCTGGTGCGTGTGGTGGTGGTTGCCCTTGGGGCTGATCTGAAGCAACCTCTTCACCATCATCGTAATCACCATCGTAGTCAGTGATGGCGGTGATGGTGTGTCACAAATCCGTCAAGACAATCTCAATTTCTTACCAGTTCTTACCCAGCAGCAGGTGGTGATCGGCAACCGTTGTAGTCAAATCTCTCAAAGCTTGGATAGAGCGATTGCCAGGTGGTGTCAAACACACGACGTAGATGTATGTGGAGCTGGGAAGGCTTATAATATGGTAGCGAAAAGGGTCAGCAATAATCAATTCAGAGATGCAAAGTTGAATAAACGCTCAACGACAGTACTGTGCTGGTCCTAGGCTAGACCGTGCTAGAGACGCGAGCCTAAACACCAACAAAATCACGACGTTACACGTAATCAACGGAAGAGCACACTCTGGAAAAAAATCATTTTTTTTGCGCCTCTTTTTTTTGCGCTCTTTTTTTTGCTCAGCAAGTCACTATAATGGCGAGTGTCTCAAAACTCTTCCCAAGTCGTATAAACAGGATAGGCACAAAAAATTGACTATTTTTTTTGTTTCAAGAGCGATTCGGGGCTGTGACGACAAAAAAATGCGACAAAAATCACTATGATGGCAAGTGTCTCAAAACGCTCCGGACAGCCGAAAAATAGGATAGGGAAAAATATTTTCACCCGCCGAAGTTTTGGCCTAGAAAGTGCTCTGAAAAGCATGCCAGACTTTTTTTTTCGAAACCTACTCAGGCAAGGAAACGCGAAAATAAAATCAAAGGGATCTCGAAATCAATCTGAATATAGGATGGACTCGGATTGGTGGTGGGTATATGGTGGTATATATGGATACAGATTGATGGCAGATATATGGTGGTGATATATATATGGCAGCGGCGATGATGGTAGCGTGGTGGTGGTATATAGCAGCGACGATGAAGATGGTGTGGTGGCAGCGTGACAACTTGTGAGTAGAACTCGAAACTCTAAAAGACTAGACTCTAAGACCAGCAACTTAACACGACGATGCAACCGCAAATTCAACAAACCAAATACCGAACAGAAAATTGCAAAGGCTCAGATTGGTTTGGATATGATGATCTAACCCTAATTGTTTTTGTGTCTTTTTCATGGACAGTAGGTATGAAGAACAGATGCGATCTAAACTACGAATAACAGGTAAAATCTCATCGAGCAACCTGGAAATCTGATACCACTTGATAGAGGCAAAGGTGTCCCGTCTTTCGATGAGATGGTGGACGACTTTGGTGGACGACTTTCATGATCTGACTACGAACGTGCGAAGACGTCGCGCCTTAGCAATCACTAAACCAACTCCGAGAGGTTATTGACCACGCCGGAGCACGATCAACCTGACCACGAAGGTCTATTTCCTGCACGCAAACGAATAACAAGCAAGAAACTAAGATTGCAATCTGGATATTGCGAATAAAAGAGGAAAGCTTTATTGATGAAGTGGGGTTCTGTGACGTCTTGGTCTGGTCGTGGAACACAAACGAAGGACGCGAAGTTGCAACTATGGCAAACTTGTAATCTAAACAAAACCCAAGTCTAAAACGATGCCCTAAGGGCTGTATATATGGGGGAATAGAAGGGAATTTCGTGGCCCCTTGGTGGAGGGGTCCGAAACCAGCCCTAACTCCATTTCTCCACACATACAGACTCTAAAACCAGACTAATAAGTGGTATTTCGAAATTACATGGGCCTGGCCCAAAAATAAGGTGACGCAGCACCTATATTAGCCTATGGACGAAATTTATGAAGTGGCATCTTGTATATTTCGTCCAAGCCTCCAAGCACTCCTTATGGTGGCTTCAAAGTGCAGAAATCACCACTAGAAACTCCGTTGTTCCTTCCCGTGCGCGCACGTTCTACCCCATGCTTGATCCCGCTCCAATGGCCATCCTTCTTGTCCATGCTAGGTCCTTCATTCAGAAGTAAAACAAAAGTATCTAATTTAGGCAGCATCATATGTTCATGAACATTAGAAGGATTTCCAAGAAAGGAAAGTACATGATAATTTAATTGGCGTGCGCGGGCTCTAGTGACTGGTCCAATATGTGTAGCTGGTTGGGATGTGAGTTCACCTTAGCTCCAATGTCGTGTGCGCGTGCTCTTGTCATAGGACCAGTTGGGGGTTTGCTTGGTGGCGTAGTCTTCATGGGGATGATGGTGGGATGCTCCGCATCAGGAGAGATCCATCCTCGGATCAAGATCTTCATCACCATGGAATGGAGAGAGGTCCGTGACATTGAATGTGTCGCTCACGGTGTACTTATCCCGTGGAATGTTGATCTTGTAGGCATTGTTCTTATAGCGTGCCAATACCTTGAAGGATCCGTCAACTCGAGGAAGTAGCTTGGATTTGCGTTCGTTGGGGAAGCGGTCCCTGCGAAGGTGTAGCCACACAAGATCACTGGGCGCGAACACCTTGGGTTGCTTGTTGAGGTTGCGTTTGTTGGTGACGCATTCCACTTGTCGTTCATTCGTGCGCCTTGTATCTTCATGCATTTTCTTGATGTAGCTTGCCCTTGCACTTACTAATAAATTCACTACATTTAGCATGCCGTTTGTTCAACTTAGTTTGGCCTTTTAAGTACTTAAGCATTTCATGGTCGGTATGGATAACAAACTCATGAGGTCGTAAATAATGTTCCCACACATGCAAAACTCTAACCAAAGCATACAATTGTTTGTCATAGATGGGGTAGTTGAGTTGAGCGCCTGAAAGTTTCTCGCTAAAGTACGCAATTGGGCGCTTCTCTTGCATAAGCACACCACCTATTCCATTACCACTAGCATCACAATGCACTTCAAATGTTTTATCAAAGTTGGGCAAAGCAAGCAAAGGTGCATGAGTGAGCAAATTTTTAAGTTCATGGAAAGTGGTGTCTTGTGTAGGACCCCAAATGAATGGTGCATTCTTCTTGCTCAAAGCATGGAGAGGAGATGCAATAGTGCTAAAGTCTTTGTCAAAACGGCGATAGAAACCGCCTAGGCCTAGGAAACTACGCACTTGTTGCAAATTCGTTGGTATGGGCCAAGTTTTAATAGCATCAATCTTAGTTTCATCTACATGAATGCCCATAGAAGATACTACAAAACCTAGGAAAAGTACCTTCTCAACGCCAAAGGTGCATTTCTCCATGTTTGCATACAGTTGTTCTTTCCTAAGTATTTGCAAAACATCACGAACATGTGTCGCATGCTCCTCAAGAGACTTGCTAAAGACAAGAATGTCGTCAAAATAGACCACAACACAATATCCTATGAGGGGTCGCAAAACATAATGCATGACATGCATGAAAGTACCCGCTTCTTCGGATAAGCCTATGGGCATAACTAACCATTCATAGAGACCAAATTTAGTCTTAAAAGTTGTTTTTCACTCGTCACCCTCTTGTATGAGAATTTGGTAGTAACCACTTTTTAAGTCAATCTTAGAAAATATAGTGGCACCACTAAGTTCATCTAACATATCATCTAAGCGAGGAATGGGATGACGGTATTGAATGGTGATAGCATTGATAGGGCGGCAATCGGAACACATGCGCATACTACCATCTTGCTTAGGCACTAGTATCACCGGAACCGCACAAGGACTCAAACTCTCACGTACATGCCCTTTATCTAGGAGTTTTTGGACTTGCCTTTGTATTTCCTTTGTTTCTTCAGGGTTGACGCGGTTGTGATGAGGACGTGACTACCTATTTTTATTTTATGCCTAAATACAGAATGGCCGAACACTTGTATGAACCAGGTGTGATGACAAAGGAAGAGGAAATTGTTGGGTGCTATTCAAGAGGTCCTCTCATGTCAAAGGAAATAATTAGGTGTTGTTCAAGAAGTTTTCTCACGTCACTTCTTAGCCCAAGAGAAGATAGAGTCCAAGTCTCTCACGTTCAGGACTCAGATTTGGACTGCACAGACATACCTGTCTCAAAATGCCAAGAAAGTTTTCATCCAGAATCCGAATTGGGTGATTGTTTTTTTGTTTGAAAGTAGATTTTATATGCATTCCAGACCAATTGGAATCACCTTAAAATTCGTCCGGAGCGTGGAGGTATCGACGAAACAATCTGACATTGTAGCAGAATCCGAGTCAAACTACAAGTCCAAAGGTGTTGCATCACCTCCACTTGGGCCCATGGGCCTTGTACGACCTATGGTTAGTTTTAGGCTGCCTTGGGACGTCTTCCCACCTCCTTGGCCTCCACCCCTTGCTCCTATATAAGTAGATCAATCTAGTACCTTTTTCTTTGGGTTATGTTTAGTTAAAAGTTAGCCATTGCAACTTCGTGTACTTCGTTTGTGTCCAACGACCAGACCAAGACCGCTTTCGGAACCCCATCCTTATCAATACTTCATCTATATTCACAATAATCAGATTGCATTATCATATTCTTGCTTGTTCTTCGATTGCTTGCAGGAATAGACCTTCATGGTCAGGTTGATCGTGCTCCAGCGTAATCAATAACCTCTTGGGGATTGGTTTAGCGATTGCTAAGGCGCAACGTCGTGCACGTTTGTAGTCGGATTGTCAATGTCACCTCCACCAAATTGATAGTTATCATCTCATCAAAAGACCGGGACACCCTCGCCTCTATCGGGTAGGGAGCCTTGTTAGGAAGCGGTGCTCCGAGGATGAGGTCTATGCGGTGTTCGGTCCCTCGTTTTGGTGGAAGTCCCAGAGTTAGCTCATCAGGAAAAACATGTTGGAATTCCTGCAACAACTTAGATAACACAAGAGGAAGATGTGGTGAAGGGTTAGTCCGAACGACGTCATCTTTGCACACAAGTACATAGTGAAGAACGTTCGATGGGCTCTCACTCACATCCCTCAAATCTCGTTTGGTGGCTAAAAGAACTATAACTCTCATGTCCCTCATCGTGGAGTCGCTCATTTTTGGCTTGTGGCACTCACTCTCTTTGAGGTGGATTACTCTCTCACTTTTATCTCCACGATGGGATAAAGCTTGTTTGTCGGCGATGACTTGACTTGGAGTCATTGGTTGGAGTACATATTGCTTGCCCTTCATCTTGAAGCTATATTGATTTGTCCGACCGTTGTGTGTGACGCCGCGGTCAAATTGGGAAGGTCTACCAAGTAGGAGGTGGCAAACGGATATTGGAATCACATCACACTCCCAAGTGTCTTCATAAGCTCCTATCTTGAAGGAAACTTCCACAGTGTGGTCAACTTGGAGGGTTCCGGAATCACTTAGCCATTGGACCTTGTAGGGGCGAGGGTTCTTTTTCTTGACCAACTCTAGCTTGGAACAAATATCTTCACTTGCCAAGTTGTGGCAACTCCCGCAGTCGATGATGACCTTGACGGATTTTCCTTGGATGCCCGCCTTGGTGTGGAAGATGTGGCAACGTTGGTCCTCGTCTTCTTGTTTGATGCAGAGCATCCTACAGACATCACCATGACAAGAGTCCGTTTGGCAAGTGACACGTGCCCCGTCTAATCCACATACATAAAGGTGAATCATCTCCTTTACACGTGCTCACTTGACCCCTTCGAGGACAAGTATAGTACTTGACACTCCTCTCGTGTGCATGCATAGGTATTGTCGGAGCTTCACGGAAGATGAGGAGGAGTGCCAGCACCTACGTACGACTACACCATCCGCGAGGGAGGTTGGAAGAGGAGGAAGAAGAAGCAAGGACAAGACTCTGGAAGTCCCGGACCTTCCGGCTTGCCCGTAAACTCCGGACCCCGGACCTTCCGGCCTGCCCGGAACTTCCGGCCTCCTCGACCACAGGCGACACCAAGCGTGCAGACTTTCGGCCTACCCCGGAACCCCGCCGGAACCTGCCCGGAACTTCCGGCCCCCGGACCTTCCGGCCTGCCCGAAAATTTCAGCCTCAGCGCACCCTAGGCGTGTCAACTCTCTGGGTAGCCCGGAACCCGGCCGGAACCTGCCCATAACTTCCGGCGCCCGAAACTTCCGGCCTTTCCAAAGCAACGCCACTCGGGCCCGAGGCCCATGTATCTCTCCCTCGTACCCCTTCGTCCCTAGGCTATATATACTCGTCTCCCACCTCCATTTTAGGGTTAGCAATGGTTTAGATCATAGTTAGTTGAGCCTAGCTCCTTCCACTACCTCTCCCATGGAGTAGATGCCTCTACGAGAGAAGACCCCCTAGTGTATGTCAAGACCCCCATCGCGTGGGAAGATCCCTAGTGGATTCAAGGCCCCATCTCCCCATGGGATTTGGGATGAACTCTACGATGAATCCTCTTTCCCTTTGTTGTTCTTGTACCTTGTGGATCTTGTGTGTGGTTTTGAGCATAGTTGATGTGTGATTGGACTTGTTCTTGAGTGTTTCTCTTGTGATTTCCCCCTTGTGTTCTTCATGTTCTTCGTGTTCATTCACAAATCCACCTCCAATTCATGAAAGATCGACACACACGGGTGTGCCCCGTATCATATTGGTATCAATAGCCACGTTTCTCACGAATTTGGAGTCCTCCCCTGCGTTTTCTAGCCTAATTTTGTGTGTTTTTGTCCCAATCCGAAAATCCCCACCAAAAATAGCCTCACCAAATTTTTTGTGATTTGTTGGTTCTTGTGAGATTTTGTTGATTTTGGCACGCTACAAAAACAATGCCTACAAGATAGACATACCACGTGACAAGTACAACGTGAGTGACACCTTCAACGTCACGGATCTATCCCCTTTTCATGGCGATGAAAATCTTGAGCCGAGGACGGATCTTCCCCCGGGGGGGGGGAGATCATGCGGAGCATCCCACCATCATCCCAATGAAGACTACACCACCAAGCAAACCCCCAAGCGGTCCTATGACAAGAGCACGCGCACGCGACATTGGAGCTAAGGTGAACTCACTCCTCTTCGAGTATGATGTCGATGGCAAAGGAACTTGGATGCTACCTCACAATGAAACCATGTCTATCCTTAGGTACGAGGAAGATGACCACGAAGGATCAAGGAGGCGGCCCCAAGATCAAGGCCAAGAGGAAGAAAGAGCGAGGAGAAGGGCGAGCCTGCAGATGGCCGGATCATCCGGACCCCGGTCCGGATCATCCGGAGGAAGCCCGGATCGTCCGGACCCCGGTCCGGATCATCTGGATAATCCCCAAGCAGAACCGGACAAAGTGACCTCGAAGCCGGATCATCCGGACCGGCGTTCGGATCGTCCGGGAAATCAGTGACCGAACCGGCTAGAGGAACCCCGAAGCCGGATCATCCGGACCCCGGTCTGGATCATCCGGCCTTTGCCTGCGTGCACCAACAGGCCTCGGGCCTTGTATCTCTTCCCACTTACCCCTTCGTCCATAGCACTATATATACTCCTCTCCCACCTCCGAATTAGGGTTAGCTATTGTTTGGCAAAGACCTTTTGTTGAGCATAGCTCCATCACTTACTTCTCCCTAGGAGATTACCCTCCATTGAGAGAAGATCCAAGCGATGCCAAGGCCCCTCTAAGGGAAGATCCCACGGGATTCAAGACCTCCTCCTTCGGAGCGAGGAGACTATCGTTACTTGTATCCTTTTGTTGATTGTGGACCGTGCTACTCGTGTACTCGTGTGATTCTAGTGGATGTGTGACCGAAGGTTGTCCTTGAGTGTTTGATTTTCCTCTCGTGTTCCCCTCGTGTTCTTCGTGTTCCTCGTGAGATCCCCTCCAATTCGTGAAAGATCGATGCACACGGGCGTGCCCCGTATCATTGTGTGTATGTGTAGGATACTTCGACTACATGTCAAATTCCACTTCACGTGAGTTGACGATTTGAGCTCTTGAGAGCGAGCCATGCTGCACCGACGCGTTTCTAGATCGCACTTGCTTGCGCATCCGCATTGTGACGGACGCACAAGGTCACGCTTTCAAGGTGACATCCTTCTTGAGCATGGATATTTTAGATCATTCTACTTGTGTTGCTTATACCATGCCATATTTTGGTCATCTTGGACCACTTACTTGCACGCATGTTAGTGATATTGATTTCCCATACGATTGCCACATTGCCATGCCTCATGACATATATACCTTGTGTGTTGCATCCAACTTGTGGATTGATTTCTCCTATCATATGTTTGGTTGCAACAATGTCATTTGTTCACATATGCCATATCCAATTTCTTGCTACATGCTTGACTTGATTGCCTCACACATGATGAACAATTGCTCTTTCTATTGTGTTGAGAGCCGCACTATCTTCAGTACACCATGTGCACATTATGCTTGGATTGTCTTGAACTTTGGATTGCACCATGTGTTTAAACACTTCATTCTACTTGGTGTTGTGAATGATTCATATGCCTACCACAGACCTTTCGTTGATTGCCTTGTGCATGATTTCTATAACCATGAGGTAAATCCTTGTTATATTGTCACACATATTTGCATCCCTACCTCAACTTGTTTCCATGAACGCATTGCTTGTGCTCAATTTGTATACTTACATGCCATGACACAATCCCTTGTCACACCATATGTTATGCATGATGACAACACTTGTGCGGTGATTCACCACTTGAATGCTTGGTTCTGCACTAACGCTAACCACATTTGTTTTGCCAAGTGTTTGTCATATTTGCTCCTTTTGAAGGAATTCCTAGGCGGTGAGACATTGGAGAGTGACCCCTTAGAGCTTCATGATGAGTGTTTGGTGATCATCCACATCTACACGGCGACGCCATCTCCTTTCCATGGTGATTTGGATTTTGATCCGAGTACCGATCTTTCCCAAGGGGGAGGGGATGATGCGGAGCATCCTATGGACATCACCACAACAAGAGTCTGTTTGGCAAGTGACACGTGCCACAACTACTTCACATACATAAAGGTGAATCATCTCCTTTACACGTGTTCACTTGACCCCTTCGAGGATGGTATACTACTTGACACTCCTCTCGTGTGCATGCATAGGCATTGTCGGAGCTTCATGGATGACGAGGAGGAGTGCCGGCACCTACGTAGAACTACACCATCCGCGAGGGAAGCGTGGAAGCGGAGACGGAAGAAGAAGGAGAAAGAAGTGCTTCAGGTGGAGTCGTCGAAAATCTACAGCGGCCGGACATCCGGCGCCACCAAACCGAGGAAGACCATAGGAAGACACGCGCCAGGCGGTTCTATAGCGGCCAGACATCCGGCCGACCCCCGCACATCCGGCACCACAAGACCGGCCAGATATCCGGCGCCCCTGCCCGAAAATCCGGCGCGAGGAGACCAGAACCACGTGGGATCAAGCCATCGCCCGGCCGGACATCCGGCCCAGCCCCGAACATCCGGTGCACCCATGAAGGGCCGGACATCCGGCCCCAGCCCGGACATCCGGCGCCTGCCTGCACGCATGGACGGGCCCGAGGCCCATGTACCTCCCTCTCACTTACCCCTCCGTGGGCTAGCACTATATATACTCCACCCCCTCCTCCATTTTAGGGTTAGCAATGACTTAGCTCATAGATAGATGAACCTTTGATCCTTCCACTAGCTCTCCCATGGAGTAGATGCCTCTATGAGAGAAGACCCCTAGTGGATGTCAAGGCCCCCTTGCGTGGGAAGATCCCTAGTGGATTCAAGGCCCCATCTCCCCATGGGATTTGGGATGAACTCTACCATGTATCCTCTTTCCCTTTGTTGTTCTTGTACCCTTGTGGATCTTGTGTGGATGTAAGCATAGTGGATGTGTGATTGGACTTGTTTTGAGTGTTTCTCTTGTGATTTCCCCCTCGTGTTCTTCGTGTTCATTCACAAATCCACCTCCAATTCGTGAAAAATCGACGCACACGGGCATGCCCCGTATCAGCTCCCTACCGCATCAACCCCGAAGGAACAAAGGAAATTCAAAGGCAAGTCCAAAAATTCCTAGATAAAGGGCATGTACGTGAGAGTTTGAGTCCTTGTGTGGTTCCGGTGATACTAGTGCCTAAGCAAGATGGTAGTATGTGCATGTGTTCCGATTGTCGTCCTATCAATGCTATCACCATTCGATATCGTCATCCCATTCGTCGCTTAGATGATATGCTAGATGAACTTAGTGGTGCCACTATATTTTCTAAGATTGACTTAAAAAAGTGGTTACTACCAAATTCGCATACAAGAGGGTGACGAGTGGAAAACTGCATTCAAGACTAAATTTGGTCTTTATGAATGGTTGGTTATGCCCATGGGCTTATCCGAAGCACCAGGTACTTTCATGCGTGTCATTCACTTTTTTTTGCAACCCCTCATAGGATTGTGGTCTATTTTGATGACATTCTTGTCTTTAGCATGTCTCTTGAGGAGCATGCTACCAATGTTCGTGATGTTTTGCAAATCCTTAGGAAAGAACAACTCTATGCAAACATGGAGAAATGTACCTTTGGTGTTGAGAAGGTAGTTTTCCTAGGCTTTGTAGTATCTTCTAAGGGCGTTCATGTAGATGAAACTATGATTGATGCTATTAAAACTTGGCCCACACCAACGAATTTGCAACAAGTGCGTAGTTTCCTAGGACTAGCCGGTTGCTATCGCCATTTTGTTAAAGACTTTAGCACTATTGCATCTCCTCTGCATGCTTTGAGCAAGAAGAATGCACCATTCATTTGGGGTCCTACCCAAGACACTGCTTTCCATGAACTTAAAAATTTGCTCACTCATGCACCTTTGCTTGCTTTGCCCAACTTTGATAAAACATTCGAAGTGCATTGTGATGCCAGCGGTAATGGAATAGGTGGTGTACTGATGCAAGAAAAGAGGCCAATCACGTACTTTAGCGAGAAACTATCTGGTGCTCAACTTAACTACCCCATCTATGAAAAAGAATTGTATGCTTTGGTGAGAGTTTTACATGTGTGGGAACATTATTTGAGACATCATGAGTTTGTTATCCATACCGACCATGAAACGCTAAAGTACTTAAAGGGTCAAACTAAGTTGAACAAACGACATGCTAAGTGGAGTGAATTTATTGAGTCCTTCCCTTATGTCGTCAAATACATTAAGGGTAAGGAAAACGTTGTGGCGGATGCCCTTTCCCGCAAATGCATGCTCGTTACTCAACTTGAATTGAATGTTGTTGGTTTTGAGCATATCAAAGACTTGTATGAGCATGATGTTTCTTTTGCTACTCCATATGCTAAATGTCAAGTGAAAACTTGGTGGGAGAAATACTATATGACAGGTGGCGATCTTATGTGTGCTAACAAACTTTGTATACCCAAGTCTTCTCTTTGTTTGTTGCTTTTACAAGAGGCTCACGGTGGAGGACTTATGGGTCACTTTGGACGCGACAAGACGTACGCCATACTATCCAACAAGTACTTTTGGCCCAAGATGTTTCGTGATGTTGCATGCTTCACCAACCGATGTTCTACATGCCGCAAAGCTAAGTCAAAAGCTCAATCCCATGGTCTTTACATGCCTCTCCATATACCCTTCCAACCATGGAAGACATTAGTATGGATTTTGTGCTTGGTTTGCCACGAACTAAAAATCGCCATGATTCCGTTTTTGTCGTTGTGGACCGCTTTTCCAAGATGGCTCATTTCATTCCATGTCACAAGATAAACGATGCTTCACATATTGCAAATCTATTTTGTAGGGACATCTTGCGACTGCATGGCGTCCCCAAGACCATTGTCTCGGATCGCGACGTCAAGTTCTTAAGCTACTTTTGGAAGACCCTATGCGCCAAGCTCGGAAGCAAGCTTCTATTCTCTTTGGCATCTCACCCTCAAACCGATGGACAAACGAAAGTGACGAACCGGATGCTATCTACTCTACTCTGCGTGTTGATCAAGAAGAACATCAAGTAATGGGAAGAATGCCTCCCCATCGCTGAGTACGCCTACAATCGCGCAAGTCACTCCACCACCGGCAAGTCTCCGTTCGAAGTGGTCTACGGCTTCAACCCTTTGTCCCCATTGGACATCCTTCCTCTACTACTCCAAGAGCGCGTCAACATGGATGCAAGTGCACGGGCAAGCTACATCAAGAAAATGCATGAAGATACAAGGCGCACTATCGAACGTCAAGTGGAACGCGTCACCAACAAGCGCAACCTCAACAAGCACCCCATGGTGTTCAAGACCGGTGATCTTGTGTGGCTACACCTCCGCAAGGACCGCTTCCCCAACGAACGCAAGTCCAAGCTACTCCCTTGAGCCGACGGCCCCTTCAAGGTATTGGCACGCTACAACAACAATGCCTACAAGATCGACATCTCCAGCGACAAGTACAACGTGAGTGACACCTTCAATGTCAAGGATCTACCCCCTTTTCATGGCGATGAAGATCTGATGCGGAGCATCCCTCCATCATCCCCATGAAGTCTACACCATCAAGCCAAACCCCAAGTGGTCCCATGACAAGAGCCCGTGCACGCGCTATGGAAACCGAGGTGACATCTCTCCTTGCTCGATCACCGTTTGATCCACTTGAGACATGGTCACTACCTCAAACGGAAGTTCTCTGTATACTCAGGTGCTCGGACGTGAAACATGGAAGCGAACATGAAGGACATCAAGCTTGACAGGAAAAGGAAGGAGCTGAGAACAAGCCCTAGCTCTCGGACGACCGGCCCCCTACGAACGACCGTAAAACCCTGGACGTCCGGCGCCTGTAGTCATCCCATCCCGTAGGCCAGCAAGACCCTACAGCACAAGGACGACTGACCCAGCCCGGACGACCGACATGCTCCAGCGCACGGACGTCCGAGCCGTCCCGGAAATCTGAAGCCAGGGCTCCCACTCCAAACCCTACGGACGACCGGAGCCTCCGGACGACCGAGCCTCCGGACGTCCGATGCATCCCGGAAATCCGACAACCCCGACCTAGAGCCGAATCTTCGGACGACCGGACTCCTACGGACGTCTGGACCGCCGTGAAGCCTCGGACGTCCGAGAGCGTCTGGACGTCCGGCACCCGTTGAGCGCAGCCGCTCGGGCCTTGGCCCATGTATCCCATTCTTTCCACCTAGGACTATAAAAACTCGTCTTCCCCCTCTCTCTAGGGTTAGCTTTGTTTAGCAGATACTTTTTGTTGAGCATATCTCCATTACTTCCTTCTCCCACGGAGATTGCCCTCCATTGAGAGAAGATCCAAGTGATGCCAAGGCCCCTCTAAGGGAAGATCCTAAGGGATTCAAGACCTCCTCCTTTGGAGTGAGGAGACTATCGTTACGTGTATCCTTTTGTTGATTGTGGATCTTGTGACTCGTGTGTTCGTGTGTTTCTAGTGGATGTGTAATTGAAGATTGTCCTTGAGTTTGTGTTTTCCTCTCGTGTTCTTCATGTTCCTCGTGAAATCCCCCCTCCAATTCGTGAAAGATCGACGCACAAGGGCGTGCCCCATATCACCAATAGTTTCCTCATACATGTTAGGAGATTTTAATCCATCCCATCCATTGCATGAGCCCAATTATTGTGTGCACCATCCGCATATCATGAATAAGAATGCTCCCGATAATTCACATGATGCACTACATATTTCTAGTCTCCATTATGCTATACATAAAAACAAACCTTTCATGATGGATGACATGTTCTTATATCATGCATCTCATTTATTTGAGCATTGGATATTTCGTGCTAACGAACGCAAACTCATGCACATCCTAACGGATGATGTATACATATACTGCGCGCACACAATTTTCCCTTTGCCTTTGTTGTGTGTAGGTACTCATGATTACTCGTCAACCTCATAATCCCATGAGTTGACAAAAAGAGCTCTTGAGAGCACCGATACTTTGGGATTCACCGGAATGTGTCTCCAACCATTCCCCTCGTGCAAGGACTACGCGCACCTCTTCTACTTGGCTCTCACATGGCTGTGGCTTCTTTCTCATTACACTTATTATGCACATATTGCCATGTTCACTTTGCATGATATGCTCCTTTCTATGCCCTTGCCATGCATTAGTGACCCATGCTTTGCACATAACATGACACTTGCTTATATGACTTGTATGTGTATTTGCAAGCTTGGTGGAGATATTCACTACTAGGGAAAAGGCTAGCAGTAGCGCGGGTGCTCGCGCTACTGGTACGACGCTACAACTAACATTTAGCAGTAGCGTGGGCAAACATGCGCTACTGCTATATAGAGGTAGCAGTAGCGTGGGTCAACACGCTCTACTGCTATATAGAGGTAGCAGTAGCGTCTATTTGTAGAGTGCGCTGCTACTAATAGTTGTAGCGCTGCTGCTAAAAAGGCGTTGTTGCTATAATAGCTGCATTTTCTGGAAAAAAATCTGCCGCCCATTTCCTTTGTATCTGTACAGGTTATATACAATAGTCTCTAGGATATCATACACATACAAACCTAAACATATCATACACATACAAATAATCTTGCAAGAAATAATCCTTAGAAATAACATTTAGCATATAACCTCTAATATATGTCATCTCTAATAACTCATCATCCTTAGTCACATAACACTTATCATCATCTTAATCATCTAATAACTCATGACCAGTTGACCATTACTACACAATGTCATAAATTAGAAAAGGTCCTCTTTCTTATTTAGCACATACTATTCTCTCCTAGCTAGGAAGAACCTACTATTCTCTCCTAGGTAAAATAGCATAAAACTGTTCGAGATATGCCCTAGAGGCAATCATGTATGATGATATTTCCTATGTGTCTATGAATAAAGATAGTCCTTGGACATTATCAGTGATGTGTATTAACAAGTACGCTTGTTTGTGAGACTATGCATTGTATGATGACTGTCCTAAATGGTCCCTAGTCGAAAGGGTTGTGTGGACGCACAACCAGTTAGACTAGCATATGACACGGTGGATGGTCCGGTCTCACTGACCATGTAGCATTGGATGCTAGCCGGATAATATGGACTCAGAAAGATCTGGTCGGATTCGATGTAGTCGGATCCGAGTCGAGATAAGGTTTGAGTTGGACAAACCCAACTATGAGACGCAGCGATAGGTCATCTGTGAGTCTCTAGTACAACATACATTCTGTGTCCTAAGACCTGAGCTAGCGCATGTACCCGGGATGGTGACAGACTTGCTTTGAGCCGACCAAACGCTACTCCGTGATAGGGTAGTTATAAAGGTAGGTTTCGGGCTTGTCCAGACCCATGCTGCAAGACGTGGTTGAGCAAGATGGGATTTGCCCCTCCGATGAGGAGAGATATACTCTGGGCCCCTCGTGTGATCCGACCTGGATAAGCATGGCCATGCGATGAGGATTATGAGATAATCCTAAGTGTTGGTCGGATTCACCGGAACGAGAAAGAGGTCGTGCGGCAACAAGGATGACCATGTCGCCTTGAGCACGACAACATATATCGTGTGGCAAAGGGAATGGAAGTGTGATGTACAGGTTTGCCTAACCAGCTTCATCGGACACTTCCAGTCGGCACGATTTGCTAGAGGCCGCTACCGACTAGTCGAGTCGGATGTGTTCTGACTCGCGACCAAGTGAACGAGAATCTAAGGGGTCGCACGGTTAAGGGAAGGAACATGTGGGCTTTAGGATCCGTGCGAGGCCCAAGAGTTGAGCCCGCACCGGATGCCTATATATAGTGAAGGTGCGGCACACCCACCCGGTTGATCGCTTCGGTGCCGTCATTAGGGCTTTGCATGTGTTGCAACTAGCCACCTCCACCCCCACCGCCGACTGTGTGATCGGACCTAGCAGTCCGCCGCACGGTGTTCCTCCTGCACGCGCGGATACCGTTAGAGGCGGTGCACTTGCGCCGCTCCGGCGAACCTATACGTGGGATCCAGCAACCGGCTGCACGAGGGAGATCGGATCGGCCGTTCGAGGGAGATCGGACGAGGAGGAGACGGACCACGTGAACGCGCTGCCCTAACTCTTCCGCTGCACGACACTGCGCGTCTAGTGGTAACGAACTGTGATCCATCTCTGTAGCATGTTCTTGGATATTCTGCGCGTAGGAAAATTTTAACTGGCATGCGATGCACCTACGGTAGAACCCAACAGTGGTATCACAGCCTCTGCTATAGGATTTGGATTCAGATCGGATGCATATTTGATATGTGGAGGCGGCAGATGAGATCTGTCGTCATTGATGAGATAGGCTATGTGCACGGTTGATGAGATCAACTGCACATGGGGATCGATATGGCTATGTTTTCTGTCAATCGGAATCAATGAGGTAGTGACACAACCTACCCCTACCGGTCGGTTTCCGCCATCGGGGTTAACAGTGAAACGTAAATCCGAATCAGAGTCGCGATGATCGATGAGATCGGTCAGATCAGAAAATTCGGTGTGATCAGAGTACAGATTCGATCTGTGATTTTCGAAAACGTAGGGCGCTGCTCGCACCCGCTAGGGGTGCTGCCCCTTCGAACCCCGCCCGCTAACCAGCTAGCGGGACTGCCATGTGCGTAGCGTCTTGTATTTCGTACACGATACACAAACCGGTAGAATGCGATTCTATGCATAACTTTGTTTTGCAGGTTTGATGTGATTAGTATGGATCATATGTATGTGATGCATGTGTGTAATTTAATATGACCTGCATGTCATGATTGTCAGCCGGCAGGAGCCAAAGTGCTGTCATTATATTGTATAACGGCCTATGTGTTGACTTGTGATTCTCTGTAAAATTCATTACTAGTTGTAGTACATGGAGGACAGAGATCATGTTGGAGGTTTTGGCGTCCCGGCGTGACGAACAAGATGGAGTTCCACCATGGTCATCGGAGTTGGAGCCGGCCTGGAAGGACGTCCATGAAGGAGCCATACTATTTCACATATTTATGTTTATATGTGATTGATATTGCTTCTTGTTTCTATACATGATAGAATGGTAGAAAGATCCCTCGTTAATATCAAGCACATTGCCATTCCGGATGTTGCACCTTCGCACGTCAAGTACGTCTAGTGGTGGGCTCATAAAAATGAGGTGCTACTAGGTGTCCTTGAACTAGAGGGTTCGTGTCGGACACGGACATGCACTGCATCAGGTTAACTTGACAAGGCTATCAAAGCGGTTTTGGGCCTTGTGGCAAAGAAGGTTGGGAGCCGAGGTATGAGATATCTACCCGACCGACAGGAGTCGTATAGAGATACGATTAGCAAGGAGTTGCTTACCGAATAGACAAGTTGGCTAGCAGTGATGCTAAAGCTCACTAGTCGCTCGCGCTAGACGGGTCCTGAATCACTAAGAGTTTGCGGAGGGATGCTGACTTCAGTGGGAGTAGTTCTGTTTAAGGCTTGAATTACTCTACATAAACACATTGCTTAGTGATTGCATATTTTCTGTTGTAGATCAATGGCACCACCTACTCAACCTAACTTTGCATTGAAATCAATTCTGGAAAAAGATAAACTGAATGGAACAAACTTTACCACCTGGTATAGAAATTTGAGAATTGTTCTCAAGCACGATAAAAAGGAACATGTTCTAGAGGATCCACTTCCAGAGGAACCTGCCGAGAATGCTAGTGCCACAACCAAGAATGCCCATCAGAAACTCGTTGATGAATCAAACGAGATCAGCTGCCTCATGCTGGCTTGTATGGAGCCCGATTTGCAACAACATTTCGAAAACATTGACGCTTTCGATATGATCGAGAGTCTCAAGAGCATGTTTCAGGTGCAGGCTAGGACCGAAAGGTTCAACGTCTTGCAATCCTTGACGGATTGTAAGCTCAAAGAGGGTGATCCACCGAGCCCGCATGTGATCAAGATGATCGGGTACGTGCAAGCTTTGGATCGGTTAGGCTTCCCACTTGGGGACGAGCTATCCACGGATGCAATTCTAGGTTCTCTTCCACCTAGCTATGGGACGTTCGTCTCGAACTATCATATGCACGGCATGGTTAAGAAGCTCACTGAATTGCATGGGATGCTTAAGGTGGCAGAACAAGATATTATGAAAGACACACATCAAGTGTTGATGGTGCATAACTCGGCTAAGTTCAAGAAGAGTTGGTCCAAGAAAAAGGGTAAGGAAAAGGGCACGGGAAGGTTGTCTTCGCCGCTGCGCCGAAGCCGGGACCAGACTCAAAGACCGTGTACTTTCATTGCAAGGAAACTGGTCACTGAAAGAGGAACTGTAGCAAGTGGCTTTTTGAGCATGGCAAGAAGGCCGGAAATGCTTCTTCAGGCAAAGGTACACTTGTTACATATGTTATAGACATTTACCTTGCTGACATAACTAGTGGCTCTTGGGTATTTGATACGGGATCAATTGTTCCTATTTGCAACTCGATGCAAGGGCTGATAAGAACTAGGCATGTGGCACAAGGGGAGATTGACATCAGGGTTGGCAACAAAGCAAGAGTTGCTGCGTTGGAGGTCGGCACGATGCAGCTTCAGCTTCTGGATTTATTTTGGAATTGAATAATTGTTATTACATTCCCGCACTTAGTCGGAACATTATTTCCGCCTCATGCTTGATGAGTCAGGGTTATGAATTCAATATAAAGGACAATGGTTGTTCATTTTATTTGAATGGAATGTTCCACAGCTATGCACCCATTGTAGATGGGCTATTTATTTTGAATCTAGGAACGAGACCAGTCTATAATATGAATGTCAAGAGGCATAAGCCTAATGAGATAAATCCGACTTACTTCTGGCATTGCCGGCTTGGACATATTAGTCTGAAACGCATGAAGAAGCTCCATGATGATGGACTCCTAACTTCGTCCGACTTCGGGTCATTCGAGACATGTGAATCATGCTTGCTAGGCAAGATGACTAAATCTCCTTTTGCAAAGAGTTGCGAAAGGGTGTCCGAGCTGTTGGAGCTTATACACAGTGATGTGTGTGGTCCAATGAGCACAACGGCCAGAGGTGGCTATCAGTACTTCGTGACTTTTGCCGACGACTTGAGTAGATATGGATATATCTATTTGATGAGGCACAAGTCGGAAACTTTTGAAAAGTTCAAAGAGTTTCAAAACGAGGTTGAAAATCAGCTCGGCAAGACAATAAAGCTTCTACGATCAGATCGTTGAGGTGAGTACATGAGCCAGGAGTTTGATGATCATCTGAAAAGCCAAGGTATAGTACCTCAGCTCACACCTCCAGGAACGCCACAGAGAAACGGCGTGTCAGAATGGAGAAATCGAACCTTGTTGGACATGGTCCGATCAATGATGAGCAAATCGGATTTACCCTTGTCATTCTGGGGATACGCTCTACAAACTGCAGCTTTCACACTTAACAGGGTACCATCAAAATCCGTAGATAAGACACCACATGAGATGTGGACTGGGAAGAGTCCTAGTTTGTCTTTTCTAAAGATTTGGGGTTGTGAAGCATTTGTCAAACGACTCATGTCAGACAAGCTTACACCCAAGTCGGATAAATGCATATTCGTGGGGTATCCGAGGGAAACCATGGGATACAACTTCTAGAACCAAGAAGAGAACAAAGTGTTTGTTGCTCGGAATGGGGTTTTCCTAGAGAAAGAGTTTCTCCGTCGGGAGGCAAGTGGGAGGACGGTGCGACTCGAAGAAATTCGAGAGCCACTCGGGGGAAAACTCGGCTGGTGATGTGATCATACCGGAGTTGGTCAGGGAACCCGTAGTGGAATCGGCATCGGAGCCACGAAGGTCGGAAAGATTGCGCAGAGTGCGCGATGTGTTGTTGCTAGAAAGCGACGAGCTGGCCACGTATGCGGAAGCGATGGTGAGCCCAGATTCCGAGGCATGGCTAGAGGTGATGTGGACATGGCCTCTATAGATATGACCAAAAATATTGTTCGCACATACAATATCCAGGCGATTTCTATTAATAATTATATAAATTATTATTTTGTCGCTCCAAACAGAAATACAACACAATCTGTTATTTTATGCAGAGTTAACAAAGATTTATACAAACCACGTGTCAAGATACGAAGATGTATGTATACACATACATATGGGTGTGTGTAAATACATGCAGGCGAGCATCCATGCATGCTCCCCACTGAACCATCCACCTCATCAATCATGCATGCACTACAAGGAGACACCGCTACAGGGGAGTAACATTGTTTTGGTTCAATATTTCAAGAGGAGTAACGTGTTGGCCAAAGGACTTCCTGTGCGCTACCTCACGACGGCCCAACACGTCATCAAGTCAACGAAAGCAAGCAAAGTCCGGTTCCAGTACGGCACGAGGTCCGTGGCACAACGAACCGACTCGGCCACACGTAGTTCTTTAATAAATAGCTAGTTATTGTTAGGGTTTAGACTCGGGTTTTATTGTATTGTCTAGATATTGCTACAAATCGCATCTACGAGACGTGTAGGACTGCTGCCTTGTCAGATCCACAGTGGAACCCCAACTTTTCATCTAGTTCATGTGCTCAATTTATTATCCGAAATTTCAGATTGCAATTATCATTGTTCTTGCTGGTTCTTCCGTTGCTTGCAGGAATTCGAACCTCGTTGTTTAGGTTGATCGTGCCTACGGCAAGGTCAATAACCATCGGAGATTGGTTTAGCGATTGTCAAGGCGTATCGTCGACTACGGTATAGCCGGATCGTCAAGGTCAAAATCCACCAAATAGATAGTTATCCCCACTCTCATCAAAAGATCGGGCCGCCGTCACATCAAGTGGTATCAGTTTTCAGGTTTATCGGTGAGAGATTTACAGTTTTCATAGATTAGTTTGTTTTTTTGTCCTATAACCCACAAAAAGCCAAAAAGAATAGATTAGTTCATCCTTTACACCTACCTTTTTAGCCTTTAGCAATTTTTGCATCTAGTATTTGTTTAGTTGAATTGTTGGTTGCATTCATCCTAAAATTAGTGCTGGTTTAGATTCGTTTGGGCGAGAAAACTATCTACCAGATCGAACTTTCTTTTTGTCTACATAACCGTTCCTTCCGCTAATTGGTTGGTCATCTGGTTGAAAAAATTCTAGTAGATCCTCCCCAGCTACGCGTCCCATCACACTGATTCGTCCGCATGCCGCGCTCCGTGCAAGTCACGTGTCCATTTTACGTGTCCATCATTTCTCCACATCATTTGCCGCTTTGGTTAGTCCTGCTTCTCCATGCGCCAGTTCGTGTTTTCTTTCCTCGTACGCTGTTCAGTTTTTGTTGCCTTGCATCGCCACACCACCGCAAAAAGGCACCTACGTGCATGCTCATCCAATTCTACTAGTACACGGCTCGGGCAGCTTCACTTTTCTGTCTTCTTGTTAGTCCTCGCTGATCTCACGCATTAGCACTACTAGCTAGCTAATTTCAACACCGAAGGTCTGTTTAGCTAGCTCTCGTAGCAACTTGTCCAGTAGCCTTGAATTTTCATCTTCTTTCTTGTGAGTTCATTTGTGTCCGTGACTTCTACTAGCAGCCGGCCTGACGGAAAAAAAAGGAAAAAGAAAAAGGCAAAAGAAATAAATAAAAGGAAAAGAAAAGAAAAAAGAGAAAAAATAGAGAAACAATAGCAAAAAAAAAGTTGTTGCAAAGTTCTGGCCGGTTAGCATCTTTTGAACAATCTTTTTTTGTTATTGAGATTTCTCCTCTGTTCATATAAGTGATAACTGCTGGACATTTTTCTACTCTTGGTTGCACCTACACTGCGTTTATACCTCCCTCATATCCAGCAATTTAAGGCTCTCAAATTTTCATTGGTTTCCACTCACTTCTTTCAGTATCTCGGCTTAGATTGTTTATCTCTTACTAGTCGACTGCCAGCACTAGTTAGGAGTTTGAGCAATTTTTCAGCTTGCATTACTTTGCCATATATTGTGAGTTGAGGAAACCTTCACCAAGCTCCACTTCCTATATTATACCTTATTCGGTCACTTGGTAATTGCAATATCCAATTTTTGATAATTTTTTACCGCGCAAAAGGACGACAACCACTGCAGCAGGTAAGAACTGGTAAGAGCTTGATAATTGCTAGAGAGTTGAGAGACATTTTTCACCACCTCCGAGTAGTACTATAGAAACATTATACTTGTGATTTTTTTTCTTGTTTGGTACTAAACATGGCAGGTTCTCGAGTGACCAATAGTTGGGCTACATCTATTGTCGGGGATGATTTGCCATATATTGACGCGAGTCATTATCTCCCACCACAGCAGGTACGACGGTCGTCACAAGATGTATATGAAGGTAGAAGCGCACATGACCAGGTTATTTCTTTGCCACAGTTCGAGGGTAAATATGATCCCGATTCGTATATTGATTGGGAAATGGAGGTAGACAAAATATTTTCCAGCCGTAATGTTTCTGAACGAAAGAAAATAAATGATGTCACTAAAAGCTTTTTCGGTTTCGCTTCAGTATGGTGGAGAAATTATTATAGGGAAAATATTTATAATAGACCTTCTACTTGGAAAGCTTTAAAAGTTGTTATGCACAACCGATTCGTTCCTTCATACCATGCTAATGATTTGCTTAGAAAATTGGAACGTTTAGCACAAGACAATAACACTGTTGAAGAATATTATGATAATTTGTGTACTTCTTTGTTACGTTGTGGATTAGAAGAATGCGAAGATGATTTTCTGAATAGATTTTGGAAAGGTTTAAACTATGATATACAAGACATAATAATGCATGAAGAACTATATTCTGTCGACCATTTGTTTCGTCTTGCCTGTAAAGCAGAACAGAACATAAGAGGACGTGTATACATGACGAACAAGTGTGTGGTGCAATCCCCGTCAAAGAAGCTTACTTCCTCCGCTGCACCACCAACTATGATTGCGCCACTCGGAGTTTATGAGGCATCGCCACTGGTTGTTATTACTTCATATGACCAAAGACTACAAGGTAATAATAAAGGTACTGATTTGCTCACACCATGTATTTTCGGTGATCATTTTGCTCATTTGAGTTTACCGTGTGATCAACCTACTAGGATATTTAATGTTTTGAGTGCACCTATTGTTGAATTGGCTTCCCACATTTGTTTGAGTGTACACACTGAACTAGAGACAACTATCATGACCCATTTGACTTGACGATTAAATCCTATATCGATGTCATACAATTGGTTAAACATGATGAAGTGTTAGCAAAAATTTCTTGTGCTCATTCTTTATATTCTGTTTTGACGGATCCACCTATGTCTTTGTCACATGCCAGAGATAAAATAGCTGAAATCACATGTTTGACTTCCTCGAAAAGTGTTTATGTCACTAATCTTACCATTAATTTGATTGGAGAGAACTGCGTAAACAAGGAATTTTTGGTGTGTAGAATTTGCATCACATGTGATGATCTTCCTCGCTTGAAAGAGAATATAAATAAGACAATGCTTGATCGTTTTAACATTACCTCCAACATCGTTGTTTATTACATGAAGAATAGCATGTTGCATGATTGCTTATCTAAACATGCTAATAAGGATATCCCTAATAGTTATATGTGTATGTTGGGATGGTTTAATGATGAGCATTACAAATTGGATGACATAAATATGTGCGTCACTTTTTTGTGCAAACTAAGTTGAAATATTACATATTGGTATATTTCTTTTGATAATTCTTTGAACCTTCATCTCATGCGATTTGGTAATTACTCATGTATCAAGAAATTAATGGTACACCAATGGAGGGAAGTTAAAATGGATGACTTACACATATACCACATGTACGCCTTGTCTTTTTGTCTAGTCCATTTTCAGATTGTCCAAAGCCGAGGACGGCTTTGTTTTCAAGAAAGGGAGGATGATGTGGACATGGCCTCTATAGATATGACCAAAAATATTGTTCGCGCATACAATATCCAGGTGATTTCTATTAATAATTATATAAATTATTAATGTGGTGCTCCAAACAGAAATACAACACAATCTGTTATTTTATGCAGAGTTAACAAAGATTTATACAAACCACGTGTCAAGATACGAAGATGTATGTATACACATACATATGGGTGTGTGTAAATACATGCAGGCAAGCATCCATGCATGCTCCCCACTGAACCATCCACCTCATCAACCATGCATGCACTACAAGGAGACACCGCTACGGGGGAGTAACATTGTTTTGGTTCAATATTTCAAGAGGAGTAACATGTTGGCTAAAGGACTTCCTGTGCGCTACCTCACGACGGTCCAACACGTCATCAAGTCAAGCAAAGCAAGCAAAGTCCGGTTCCAGTACGGCACGGGGTCCATGGCACAGCGAACCGACTCGGCCACACATAGTTCTTTAATAAATAGCTAGTTATTGTTAGGGTTTAGACTCGGGTTTTATTGTATTGTCTAGATATTGCTACCAATCGCATCTACGAGACATGTAGGACTACCGCCTTGTCAGATCCACAGTGGAACCCCAACTTTTCATCTAGTTCATGTGCTCAATTTATTATCCGCAATTTCAAATTGCAATTATCATTGTTCTTGCTGGTTCTTCGGTTGCTTGCAGGAATTCGAACCTCGTTGTTTAGGTTGATCGTGCCTACGGCAAGTTCAATAACCATCGGAGATTGGTTTAGCGATTGTCGAGGCGTATCGTCGGGTACGGTATAGCCGGATCGTCAAGGTCAAAATCCACCAAATCGATAGTTATCCCCACTCTCATCGAAAGATCGGTCCGCCGTCACATCAGGAGGCCATGAGATCCGAGTTAAAGTCCATGGATGATAATCAAGTCTGGGATTTGGTTGATCCGCCACCTGGCGTAATTTCCATTGGTTGCAAATGGGTCTTTAAGAAGAAAACCGATGTGGATGGAAATGTTCAGATCCACAAAGCTTGGCTTGTCGCTAAAGGTTATGGACAAGTTCAAGGAAGTGACGACGACGAGACCTACTCGCCGGTAGCGATGCTAAAGTCGGTGAGGATCATACTAGCTATAGCTGTATATTTCGGTTATGAGATATGGTAGATGGATGTCAAAACGGCTTTCCTTCATGGAAATTTAAACGAGGATGTATACATGATACAGCCTGAAGGTTTATCGATCCAAATAATGCTAGTAAAATATGCAAGCTCAAGAGATCCATTTATGGATTGAAGCAAGCAGCTCGGAGTTGGAACTTTCGTTTTAATGAAGTCATCGTTGACATTGGTTTCATCAAGAACGAAGAGGACTACTGTTTATACCAGAAGTCTAGTGGGAGCTCGGTAGTATTTTTGATCCTGTATGTGGACGACATACTGCTGATCGGAAATGATGTTTCGATGCTGAACTCAGTCAAGGAATCATTGAATAGCAAGTTTTCGATGAAAGACCTTGGAGAGACAATGTACATTTTAGGCATCAAGATCTATAGAGATAGATCGAGGAGGCTGCTCGGCTTGAGCCAGAGCACGTACATAGACAAAGTGTTGAAAAGGTTCAACATGAGTGAGGCCAAGAAAGGGTTCTTGCCCATCTCACATGGCATAAGGCTAAGCAAGACTCAGAGTCCTGCGACTTCTGATGAGCGGAACCGGATGAGTAGGATTCCGTATGCTTCGGCAATAGGATCCATCATGTATGCCATGCTATGTACTCGACCTGATGTTGCCTATGCAATAAGCTTAACAAGTAGATACTAGGCTAACCCAGGTAAGAGTCACTGGGCAGCGGTGAAAACTATCCTGAAGTACCTGAAGAGGACTAAAGAGATGTTCCTAGTTTATGGAGGTGAGGAGGAGCTCTGCGTAAAGGGTTACGCTGATGCTAGTTTATAAACCGACAGGGATGATTGTCGATCGCAAACTGGATTCGTGTATGTCATGAATGGAGGAGCAGTGAGCTGGACGTGTTCCAAGCAAGATACGGTGGCCGACTCCACAACAGAGGCGGAATACATTGCGGCTTGTGAAGCCGCAAAGGAAGGTGTTTGGATTCGGAAGTTCCTGGAGGATCTTGGTGTGTTCCCGGGCTGGGCAAAACCGTTGGACCTGTATTGTGACAATTCAGGTGCCATCGCACAGGCTAAGGAGCCGAGACAACACCACAAGACCAGGCACATAGACCGAAAGTATCACCTGATACGAAAGCTCGTAAAGAATGGTGATACTAATTTATGCAGATCCATTGACTAAGCCGCTTCAACAACCCAAGCATGAGGGGCACGTTAGAGCTATGGGCATTCGATGTCTATTTGATTGACTCTAGTGCAAGTGGGAGACTGTTGGAGATATGCCCTAGAGGAAATCATGTATGATGATATTTCCTATGTCTTTATGAATAAAGATAGTCCTTGCACATTATTAGTGATGTGTATTAACAAGTACGTGACTTGTTTGTGAGACTATGCATTGTATGATGACTGTCCTAAATGGTCCCTAGTCAAAAGGGTTGTGTGGACGCACAACCAGTTAGACTAGCATATGACACGGTGGATGGTCCGGTCTCACTGACCATGTAGCATTGGATGCTAGCCGGATAATATGGACTCAGAAAGATCTGGTCGGATACGACGTAGTCGGATCCGAGTCAAGATAAGGTTTGAGTTGGACAGACCCAACTATGAGACGCAGCGATAGGTCATCTGTGAGTCTCTAGTACAACATACGTTCTGTGTCCTAAGACCTGAGCTGGCGCATGTACTCGGGATGGTGACAGTCTTGCTTTGGGCCGACCAAACGCTACTCCGTGACAGGGTAGTTATAAAGGTAGGTTTCAGGCTTGTCCAGACCCATGTTGCGAGACGTGGTCGAGCAAGATGGGATTTGCCCCTCCGATGAGGAGAGATATACTCTGGGCCCCTCGGGTGATCCGACCTGGATAAGCATGGCCATGCGATGAGGATTATGAGATAATCCAAAGTGTTGGTCGGATTCACCGGAACGAGAAAGAGGTCGTGCGGCAACAAGGATGACCATGTCGCCTTGAGCACGACAACATATATTGTGTGGCAAAGGGAACGGAAGTGTGATGTATAGGTTCGCCTAACCAGCTTCATCGGACACTTGGAGTCGGCACGCTTTGCTAGAGGCCGCTACCGACTAGTCGAGTCGGATGTGTTCTGACTCGCGACCAACTGAACGAGAACCTAAGGGGTCGCGCGCTTAAGGGAAGGAACATGTGGGCTTTAGGACCCGTGCGAGGCCCAAGAGTTGAGCCTGCACCGGATGCCTATATATAGTGGAGGTGCGGCACACCCACCCGGTTGATCGCTTCGGTGCCGTCATTAGGGCTTTGCATGTGTTGCAACTAGCCACCTCCACCTCCCGCCGCCGACTGTGTGATCGGACCTAGCAGTCCGCCGCACGGTGTTCCTCCTACACGCGTGGATACCGTTAGAGGCGGTGCACTTGCGCCGCTCCGGCGAACCTGTACATGGGATCCGGCAACCGGCTGCACGAGGGAGATCGGATCGGCCGTTCGAGGGAGATCGGACGAGGAGGAGACGGACCATGCGAACGCGTTGCCCCAACTCTTCCGCTGCACGGCACTGCGCGTCTAGTGGTAACGAACTGTGATCCATCTCCGTAGCATGTTCTTGGATGTTCTGCGCGTCGGAAAATTTTAACTAGCATGCGATGCACCTACGGTAGAACCCAACAAAAACAGGTAAGCATCGCCCCCTCCATTGTGAAGAATAGAGATCCACCTATCTCCGATACATGGCCTCAGCAAATCCTTCGCGCCTCCGCCAAGTGGTAGTCTTCCGTCGTTCATTAATTTGCTAAATCCTTTGAGTTTCAGACTTTGATCGCTTTTAGAAATCGAGTATGCATTGCAGAATATTTTAGGCATCCGCAGCCGTAAGCTGATAACATTCAAACGACCTTCTACAAACATCAGTTCAGGCACAACCTCCGAAGGGAATTTTTGTTAAAGAACATAATAATAATATAGTTAGCAATCTAGTTTTGCTTAAGAAAAATTTATGTATGCAAAAGATGGACTAGTTAATGACAGAATAGTAAAAAGAATCTTACCATGCTATCTGGAGCAATGTTACCATGGTTCAACGGGTGCACTAGTGGCACGTATTCAGGAAAACTTTCGTCAATATCTTCATAATTGATCTTAAAATGCTCAATATCATGAATAAATGAGATCAAATGATCTATCTCGGAACCAAGTTAGTTCTGAGCCATGACTGTAGTAGGTCTGATCTACTATCTTTTGATTTTTGGTGAAGAAGAGACATAAGCAGACAATTAAAGATAAACAAATTTAGTATGGATGAACACCAACTATTTTTAAATATACAATGCAAATTACTTGACAAATATGGTTGACAAACTCACATGTAGGTAAAACTAGAAGCATATCGACATCCACCCAAATGTTGATATTACCTTCAATATGATCTTCAGGACGAAGACCGAAGGTTATTTCCATATCCTCCTGAAAGCCATATGCCTTGGCTAGAGCTTCCCAATTTGAGCACCCTAATTCTTTGTTATTAACTGCATTCATTACTTTGACCAGAAATGTGTGACCATGTTTAGTCCCGAGGTTAGGTCTCCTCGTCTCCATACTGTTGTGGTCTTCGAAACTGAGCCTCTCCAAGACATACCGTGATGCGGAGCATCCTGATAGAGGCGAAGTTGTCCCTGTCTTTTGATGAGATGTGGCTATCCTTTATGGTAGAGTCGACTTTGAAGATCCGACTACGAACATGCGAGGACGACGCGCCTTAGCAATCACTAAACCAACTCCAAGAGGTTATTGACCATGCCGGAGCACGATAAACCTGACCATGAGGGTTTGTTTCCTGCACGCAAATGAAGAACAAGCAAGAAACTAAGATTGCAATCTGGATATTGTGAATATAAGAGGAAAGCTTTATTGATGAAAGTGGGGTTCTGTGACGCCTTTGTCTGGTCGTGGAACACAAACGAAAAACGCGAAGTTGCAGCTATGGCGAACTTTCAATCTAAACAAAACCCAAGTCTAAACGGCGCCTTAATGGTTGTATATATGGGGGAATAGAGGGGGAATTTCGTGACCCCTTGGAGGAGGGGTCCGAAACCAACCCTAACTCCGTTTCCCCACACATACGGACTCTAAAAACAGCCTATTAAGTGGTATTTCGAAATTACATGGGCCTGATCCAAAAATAAGGTGACGCAGCACCTATATTAGCCTATGGACGAAATTTATGAAGTGGCATCTTGTATATTTCGTCCAAGCCTTCATACTCTCCTTATGGTAGCTTCAAAGTGCGAAAATCACCACTGGAAACTCCATTGTTCCTTCCCGCATGTGCACCTTCTCCTCCATGCTTGATCCAGCTCCAATGGCCATCCTTCTTGTCCATGCTAGGTCCTTCATTCATAAGTACAACAAAAGTATCTAATTTAGGTAGCATCATATGTTCATGAACATTAGAAGGATTTTCAAGAAACGAAAGTACCTGATAATTTAGTTGGTGTGCGCGGGCTCTAGTAACTGGTCCAATATGTGTAGCTGGTGGGGATGTGGGTGTAACATTAGTAGAATGTCCTCATCACATCCCACGATCATCCCCATGAAGCCTAAAACATCAAACCAAACCCCAAGTGGTCCTATGACAAGAGCACGTGCACGCGACATTGAAGCTAAGGTGAACTCACTCCTCTTCGAGTTTGACTTGAATAGCAAAGGGGCTTGGATGCTACCTCACAATGAAACCCTGTGCATCCTTAGGTAAGAGGAAGACGACCATGAAGGATCAAGGAAGCATCCCCAAGACCAAGGCCAAGAGGAAGAAGGCGCAAGGAGAAGGGCCAACCAGCACTTGGCCGGATCATCCGGACCCCGGTCCGGATCATCCGGAGGATGCCCGGATCGTCCGGACCCCAGTCCGGATCATCCCGCTAATCCCAAACAGAACCGGACGAGTAGCCCCCGAAGCCAGATCATCCGGACCGACGCCCAGATCGTCCGGGAAATGCGAGACAGAACCGGCTGAAGAGACCCCAAAGCCGGATCATCCGTACCCCGGTTCGGATCATCCGGCCTTTGCCTGCGCGCACAGATGGGCCTCGGGCCTTGTATCTCCCCCCCACTTACCCCTTCGTCCCTAGCATTATATAAACTCCTCTCCTAGCTCCGAATTAGGGTTAGCTTATGTTTAGCATTGGATATTGTAGAGCATAGCTGATGCGGAGCATCCTACGGACATCACCATGTCAAGAGTCCGTTTGGCAAGTGACACACGCGACCTCTACTTCACATACATAAAGGTGAATCATCTCCTTTACACGTGTCCACTTGACCCCTTCGAGGATGGTATACTACTTGACACTCCTTCCGTGTGCATACATAGGTATTTTCGGACCTTCACGGATGACAAGGAGGAGTGCAAGCGCCAAGGAACGACTACACCATCCGCAAGGTAAGCGTGGAAGCGAAGACGGAAGAAGACGGAGCTGCGGAGTCTACAGCTTCCGGACGTCCGACGTCCTCCGGACCTCCGACGCCTGGAGTCCAGCCCAGCCAGAAGACGAGCAGAACTCTACAGCGGCTGGACGACCGACGCCGCCCGGATGTCCAACACATCCCAGCCTCCGGACGTCCGAGCTCCTCCGAAAATCCGGAGCCAAGATACCCGCACCGAAACCTCGGAAATCCGACGACCTCTGGACGACCGTGCCTCGGACGTCCGACACGCTCCGGACGTCCGAACCCTCCCGAGCCTCCGGACGACCGACGTCCTTCGGACGTCCGACACCTTCCTGTGTGCAGTCGTGGGCCTTGGGCCTTGTATCTCTTCTCCACTTACCCCTTCGTGGCCAAGACTATATATACTCCACCCCCACCTCCATTCTAGGGTTAGCAAAGTAATAGCTCATTCATAGATGAGCTTTGCTCCTTCCTCTACTTCTCATATGGAGACGGAGGCCTCCACCGGAGAAGATCCCTAGAGGATGTCAAGGCCCCTTCCGAGGGAAGATCCGTCTATGGATTTCAAGGCCCATCTCTCCTAGAGATTTGGATGAACTACCTATGTATCTTTATTTCCAATGTTGTTCTTGGATCTTGATGCATCACATGTATTTCTTGTGATTTGAGGAGTACTTGGTGTGGATCTTGTCCAATAGAGTTTTTTGCCCTTTGATTTATCCACGTTTCCCCTCGTGTTCTTCCTCAAATCCACCTCCAATTCGTGAAGATCGGGCCACCCTCGGGGTTGCCCCATATCATATTGGTATCAAGAGCCACGTTGCCATAAATTTGGAGCCCTACCCCCACTTTTCTTGCATTAGTTCGTGTTTTTGTTCCCAATTTCAAAAATCTCCACAAAAAGACCCCAAAAAAATTTCTTGCATTTTGTTGTTCTTGTGAGTTTTTGTTGATTTTGATCCGTGGATCTGGTGTTTAGCAAGTAGATCCACCTCCTATTGCGTCCCCTTAGCCCAATTTTTATTTTTCCCCATCAAATTTGCCCCCGAGAATCAATATTTCTTCCCAAAATCGTGTCCCGGATCTGAAATCTCGAGCTGACCCAGACCCCTCGGACGCCCGACAACCTCCGGACATCCGGACCCTTCCGAAGCCTCGGACGTCCGACAGCCTCCGGACGTTCGAAACCCCTAAACAGACCCGAAAGCTCAGATTTCCCGACCTTCCGGATGTCTGTCCCTCGGATGTCCGACATCTCTCTGACGTCCGACACCTGTAGAAACTGATGGAGGCTGATTCTTGTTTCGGCCATAACTAATTCATCCGAACTCCGATTTGGGTGTTCTTTAGATCGTATTGTATCTATTGACATCCAACATCCCATAAAATTAGTTCCACCATCATATGACACCATCATAGTTTTCAAATTTTGGCAAGTTTGCCTAGGCCCTCCACCATATCATCCGCAATACCGCCATAGACTACCGCAACCTAACTCATTTTAGTTACCATTGCATTTGTGGCTGCTTGAGTTGTGATTTGAGTCTCCTAAGGTGTTTCAGCTACTTAGGGACGGTTACTTCTTCTTCAACCACCGGTGACTTGTATCGGTCCATCATCTACATTGACCACCGACGATCAACATCGACGGCGACCATCCATCCTTTGAGACCATCTTCAACCGGAAGCAAGGTCGGTTTACCCTAACTTTGTGAAAGGTTAAGTGTGACGAAGGTATACATAACATCATACACTTTTCCTTCCTTGCCATTACGACTTGATAGCCCCACCATCTTTGCCAATACCTTCATTCCTATTCAGACTAGCTATCCGAGTATTGCCGGGCTTCGCGACAACTTGTGCACCATTGTGATACGATATCATATTGTTACATCATTGGAAATATCATATAGTGCAATTGCTTGCTCCCGTGCATATGTTGTGATACTTGTCTCATATCTTTGGTTGAGGCTCAAAAAGAATAGTGGAAAGGAAGAGAAGAGTAAAAAAAGCTTTTAAGCAAGAAAGAAAGATCATAAGCTTATAAGCAAAGAGTTGAGCATGAAAAGAGATACTTGTGCACGAGGATACAAGGAAGAGGAAACGTTTTGCTTGCATAAAATAGGATTGGTGCCAAGTGGTGAATCGTGCCCAAACGTGCAATCAAGCTAGCGTCTCTCCTTGTGTTTGTGCAACACGAGCATAGTCTTCGTTAGGCAATTTTGTATTGCTCATCCCTATAGTTGCACAAACCCCATTATCCCACCGTGTGTGTTTCTTTATTGCCTTCCTGATGAGGACATCCCTACTAATGTTACACCCACATCCCCACCAGCTACACGTATTGGACTAGTACTAGAGCCCGCGCACGCCAACTAAATTATCAGGTACTTGCGTTTCTTGGAAATCCTTCTAATGTTCATGAACATATGATGCTGCCTAAATAAGATACTTTTGTTTTACTTATGAATGAAGGACCTAGCAAGGACAAGAAGGATAGCCATTGGAGCGGGATCCAGCATGGGGGAGAAGGTGCGCGCGGGGGAAGGAACAACGGAGTTTCCAGTGCTGATTTTCGCACTTTGAAGCCACCATAAGGAGTGCTTGGAGGCTTGGACGAAATATACAAGATGCCATTTCATAAATTTCGTCCATAGGCTAATATAGGTGCTGCGTCACCTTATTTTTGGGCCAGGCCCATGTAATTTCGAAATACCACTTATTAGGCTATTTTTAGAATGTGTATGTGTGGGGAAACGGAGTTAGGGCTGGTTTCGGACCCCTCCTCCAAGGGGCCACGAAATCCCCTTCTATTCCCCCATATATACAGCCCTTAGGGCAACGTTTTAGACTGGGGTTTTGTTTAGATTACAAGTTTGCCATAGCTGCAACTTCGTGTCCTTCGTTTGTGTTCCACGACCAGACCAAGATGTCACAAAATCCCACTTCATCAATAAAGCTTTCCTCTTTTATTCACAATATCCAGATTGCAATCTTAGTTTCTTGCTTGTTCTTCGTTTGCGTGCAGGAAATAGACCTTCGTGGTCAGGTTGATCGTGCTCTGGCGTGATCAATAACCTCTCGGAGTTGGTTTAGCAATTGCTAAGGCGTGACGTCTTTGCACGTTCGTAGTCGGATCGTGAAAGTCGACTTCCACCAAAACGATAGCCACCATCTCATCGAAAGATGGGACACCTTCGCCTCTATCAAGTGGTATAAGATTTCCAGGTTGCTCGGTGAGATTTTACCTGTTATTCGTAGTTTAGATCGCATCTGTTCTTAATACCTACCGTCCACGAAAAAGCCACAAAAAAATAGGGTTAGATCATCATATCTGTTCGGTATTTGCTTTGTTGAATTTGCGGTTGCATCGTCGTGTCAAGTTGCTGGTCTTAGAGTCTAGTCTTTTAGAGTTCCGAGTTCTACTCACAAGTTGTCACGCCGCCACCACACCATCTTCATCGTCGCTGCCATATACCACCACCACGCCATATTCATCGTCGCTGCCATATATACCATCACATATCCGCCACCAATCCGAGTCCATATATATCACCACCATATATCTGCCATCAATCCGTATCCATATATACCACCATATATCCACCACCAATCCGAGTCCATCCCATATTCAGATTGATTTCGAGATCCCTTTGATTTTATTTTCGCGTTTCCTTGCCTGAGTAGATTTCGAAAAAAAAGAGTCTGGCACGCTTTTCAGAGCACTTTCTAGGCCAAAATTTTGGCAGGTGGAAATATTTTTTCCCTATCCTATTTTTATGTTGTCCGGAGCGTTTTGAGACACTTGCCATCATAGTGATTTTTGTCGCATTTTTTGGTCGTCGCAGCCCCGAATCGCTCCTGAAAAAAAAATTAGTCAAATTTTTTTGTGCCTATCCTGTTTATACGACTTGGGAAGAGTTTTGAGACACTTGCCATTATAGTGATTTGCTGAGCAAAAAAAAAGAGCGCAAAAAAAAGAGGCGCCAAAAAAAAGAAAAAAAAATTCAGAGTGTGCTCTTCCCTTGATTACGTGTAACGTCGTGATTTTGTTGGTGTTTAGGCTCGTGTCTCTAGCACGGTCTACCCTAGGACCAGCACGGTACCGTCGTTGAGCGTCTTTTCAATTTTGCATCTCTGAACTGATTATTGCTGACCCTTTTTGCTACCATATAATAAGCCTTCCCAGCTCCACATACATCTACGTCGTGTGTTTGACACCACCTGGCAATCGCTCTATCCAAGCTTTGAGAGTTTTGACTACAACGGTTGCCGATCACCACCTGCTGCTGGGTAAGAACTGGTAAGAAATTGAGATTGGCTTGACGGATTTGTGACACACCACCACCACCATCACTTCCTGGTAGTTTGTAGGTTCATATTTTTACGTCGGCCGAATTTTGCGGGGCGCGCACAATGTGTGCCCCTCGAGGAAGGCCAACATTCTGGTGCCGTTCCTACTGATGTGGCTTCTGTGGCTACTACTGCTACTACTGTTAATCAGAACGCTGACTACGATGGTGATTACGATGATGGGGAAGAGGTTTCTCCAGATCAGCCCCAAGGCCAACCACCACCACACGCACCAGGTCATCCACATGCCTACAATCGCAATGGTAGGGCTGCAGGACCCCCTCAGGTACAAAGTCATGACCATCTCCCTAAACTTAAATTGAATATTCCTACATTTGATGGTAGATATGTTCCTGATATATATCTTACTTGGGAGATAGAAACAGAACAACGTTTTACATGCTTACAATTTCCTGACGATAAACGTGTTACTGCTGATGTTTGTTCATTCACTAGTTTTGCTTGTGTTTGGTGGTCTGAACATTGTAGAATACATCATGCTAATATCCCAACTACTTGGGCTGCTTTGAAAACTGCTATGCGTAATCGTTGGGTTCCACCATATTATCAATGTGAATTGCTTCAAAATTTTCAGCGTTTAAAACAAGGAAAAAATTCTTTAGAGGAATATTATCAGGAATTACAAACTGGCATGATTAGATGTGGTATTATTAAGGAGAATGAAGCTATGCTTGCATGTTTTATGGGTGGATTAAATCGAGAGATTCAGACTATTCTAGAGTATAAGGAGTATAACACTATCACTCGTTTATTTCATCTTGCTTGCAAAGCTGAACGTGAAGTGCAGGATCGACAGGCATTGGCGAGAACTAATTTTTCTGCAGGTCACACTTCATCATGGACGCCACGTACCTCCTCTACTTCCACAGGTCCTGCTGCAGCACCGCCTACTTCAGCCTCCAACTCCAACCGAGATACCATGAAACAGGCCTCTGCCCCACCCTCCGCGAAGAGCATACCTTCCGGGTCTGCACAGAGCTCTTCTTCATCTATTGCATCCACAGGGCAAACACATGAGGTTATATGTCGTCGTTGCAAGGGTGGAGGTCACTATGCGAGGGAATGCCCATCCAAGCGTGTGATGATTGTGAGAGAGGATGGTGGATACGACTCCGATAGTGATTATGATGAGGAGACTTTGGCTCTTATTGCAAGTGAAGAACAGGGTGCCGAGGATACTAAACAAGAGAGACACTACATGGCTGCTGACTGTGCTGACAGGTATGAAAGTTTAGTTGCTCAACGTGTTCTGAGTGTGCGGGTTACACAGGCTAAGCAAAATCAGAGGCACAACTTGTTCCATACAAAAGGAGTTGTGAAGGAGCGTTCTGTTCGTGTCATCATCGATGGAGGGAGTTGCAACAACTTGGCTAGCATGGAGATGGTGGAGAAGCTGTCTCTAACCACTAGACCACATCCTCATCCTTATTACATCCAATGGTTCAACAACAGTGGCAAGGTTAAGGTAACACGTACTGTTCGTGTGCACTTTAGCATTTCTACATATTCTGATTATGTTGATTGTGATGTGGTACCCATCCAAGCATGCTCCGTTTTACTTGGTAGACCATGGCAATTTAATAAAAATTCTGTACACCATGGTAGGACAAATCAGTATACTCTAGTTCATAAGGATAAAAATATAACTTTGCTTCCTATGTCTCCCGAACATATTATGAAATATGACATTGCTAGAGCTAGTAAAACAAAATAGAAGCAAAGTGAGAGTGAAAATCAGATTGTGGCAAAGGAATTTGAGCAACATAATAAGCCTAATAAACAATCATCTAGTGTTATATCTGAAATAAAACTGAAGAGTGGTTGTTTACTTGCCACTAAATCTGATATTACTGATTTGGATGTCACTACATCTGTTTGCTATGCTTTTGTATGCAAAGAGGTATTATTTTCATTCGAGGACATGCCTCCCTCTTTGCCTCCTGCTATCAGTAACATTTTGCAGGAGTTCGCTCACGTCTTTCCACAAGACGTGCCCCCGGGATTACCACCTATTCGAGGGATTGAGCATCAGATTGACTTAATTCCCGGTGCATCGCTGCCCAACCGTGCGCCATACCGTACCAATCCAGAGGAGACGAAGGAGATTATGCGTCAAGTACAGGAGCTGCTCGACAAAGGTTATATACGCAAATCTCTTAGTCCTTGTGCTGTTCCTATTATTCTAGTGCCTAAAATGGATGGTACATCGCGTATGTGTGTTGATTGTAGAGGCATTAATAATATTACTATTCATTATCGTCATCCTATTCCTAGGCTAGATGATATGCTTGATGAATTAAGTGGCTCTACAATTTTCTCCAAAGTTGATTTGCGTAGTGGATACCATCAAATTCGTATGAAATTGGGACATGAATGGAAAACAGCATTTAAAACTAAGTTTGGATTATATGAGTGGTTAGTCATGCCTTTTGGGTTAACTAATGCACCTAGCACTTTCATGAGATTAATGAACGAGGTTTTACGTGCTTTCATTGGACGATTTGTGGTAGTCTATTTTGATGATATACTGATTTATAGTAGATCTTTGGGGGAACACTTGGATCATTTGCGTGCTATTTTTATCGCTCTACGTGATGCACGCTTGTTTGGTAACCTTGGGAAGTGCACCTTTTGCACCGACCGAGTATCTTTTCTTGGCTATGTTGTTACTCCACAGGGAATTGAAGTTGATAAAGCCAAGATTGAAGCTATTGAGAGTTGGCCGCAGCCCAAAACGGTCACACAAGTGAGGAGTTTTCTTGGACTCACTGGTTTCTATAGGCGTTTTGTGAGGGATTTCAGCACCATTGCTGCACCTCTAAATGAGCTTACAAAGAAGGATGTGCCTTTTGTTTGGGGTACCGCACAGGAAGAATCCTTCATGGTATTGAAAGATAAGTTAACACATGCTCCATTACTCCAACTTCCTGATTTTAATAAGACTTTTGAGCTTGAATGTGATGCTAGTGGAATTGGACTAGGAGGTGTGTTATTACAAGATGGCAAACCTGTTGCATACTTTTCTAAAAAATTGAGTGGGCCTAGTCTGAATTATTCTACTTATGATAAGGAATTATATGCTCTTGTTCGGACTTAGGAAACATGGCAACATTATTTATGGCCCAAAGAATTTGTTATACATTCTGATCATGAATCTCTGAAACATATTAAAAGTCAAGCAAAACTGAACCGTAGGCATGCTAAATGGGTTGAATTCATTGAGACTTTCCCTTATGTCATTAAACACAAGAAGGGTAAAGAAAATGTTATGGTTGATGCATTGTCTCGTCGTTATACTATGCTTTCACAACTTGACTTTAAAATATTTGGTTTGGAGACCATCAAAGATCAATATATGCATGATGCTGAATTTAAATATGTGTTGCAGAATTGTAAAGAAGGGAGAACATGGAACAAGTTCGTCATTAATGATGGATTTGTGTTCCGTGCTAACAAGCTATGCATTCTAGCTAGCTCCGTTCGTCTTTTGTTGTTACTGGAGCCGTATGGAGGGGGATTAATGGGACACTTTTGCATGAAGAAGACGGAGGACATACTTGCTACACATTTCTTTTGGCCAAAGATGAGACGGGATGTTGAGCGTTTTGTTGCTCGCTGCACTACATGTCAAAAAGCTAAGTCACGACTCAATCCTCATGGTGTATATATGCCTTTGCCTGTACCTAGTGTTCCTTGGGAGGATATATCTATGGACTTTGTTTTAGGTTTACCTCGAACAAAGAAGGGGAGGGATAGCATATTTGTTGTCGTGGATAGATTTTCGAAAATGGCACACTTTATACCCTGTCATAAAAGTGATGATGCTGCTAATATTGCTGATTTGTTCTTCGCTTGCATGGTGTGCCAAATACAATTGTTTCAGTTCGTGATGCTAAATTTCTTAGCCACTTTTGGAGATGTTTATGGGCTAAGTTGGGGACTAAACTGCTTTTTAGTACTACATGTCACCCCCCAACTAATGGACAAACTGAAGTAGTGAATAGATCATTGTCTACTATGCTTAGGGCTGTTTTGAAGAATAACCAGAAAATGTGGGAAGAATGCTTGCCTCATATTGAATTTTCTTATAATCGTTCGCTGCGTTCTACTACTAAGATGTGCCCTTTTGAAGTAGTGTATGGTTTCTTACCTCGTGCACCTATTGATTTGTTGCCTCTTCCATCTTCGGAGAAGGTTAATTTTGATGCTAAAGAACGTGTTGAATTGATATTAAAGATGCATGAGTTAACTAAGGAGAACATTGAGCGTATGAATGCTAAATATAAACTTGCTAGACATAAGGGTAGAAAACATGTTGTCTTTGCACCTAGAGATCCTGTTTGGTTACATTTGCGTAAGGATAGGTTTCCTGAATTGCGCAAATCGAAGCTAATGCCACGTGCTGATGGTCCTTTCAAGGTGTTAGAGAAAATAAATGATAATGCATATAAACTTGAGCTGCCTGCAGATTTTGGGGTTAGTCCCACTTTTAACATTGCAGATTTGAAGCCTTATTTGGGTGAGGATGATGAGCTTCCGTCGAGGACGACTTCAGTTCAAGAAGGGGAGGATGATGAGGACATCCCTACTAATGTTACTCCCACATCCCCACCAGCTACACATATTGGACCAGTTACTAGAGCCCGTGCACGCCAACTAAATTATCAGGTACTTTCGTTACTTGGAAATCCTTCTAATGTTCATGAACATATGATGCTGCCTAAATTCGATACTTTTGTTTTACTTATGAATGAAGGACCTAGCATGGACAAGAAGGATGGCCATTGGAGCGGGATCAACCATGTGGGAGAAGGTGCACGCGCGGGACGGAACAACAGAGTTTCCAGTGGTGATTTTCGCACTTTGAAGCCACCATAAGGAGTGCTTGGAGGCTTGGATGAAATATAGAAGATGCCACTTCATAAATTTCGTCCATAGGCTAATATAGGTGCTGCGTCACCTTATTTTTGGGCCACGCCCATGTAATTTCGAAATACCACTTATTAGGCTATTTTTAGAGTCCGTATGTGTGGGGAAACGGAGTTAGGGCTGGTTTCGGACCCCTCCTCCAAGGGGCCACGAAATCCCCTTCTATTCCCCCATATATACAGCCCTTAGGGCATCGTTTTAGACTGGGGTTTTGTTTAGATTACAAGTTTGCCATAGCTGCAACTTCGCGTCCTTCGTTTGTGTTCCACGACCAGACCAGGATGTCACAGAACCCCACTTCATCAATAAAGCTTTCCTCTTTTATTCGCAATATCCAGATTGCAATCTTAGTTTCTTGCTTGTTCTTCGTTTGCGTGCAGGAAATAGACCTTCCTGGTCAGGTTGATCATGCTCCGGCGTGGTCAATTACCTCTTGGAGTTGGTTTAGCGATTGCTAAGGCGCGACGTCTTCGCACGTTCATAGTCGGATCGTGAAAGTCGACTTCCACCAAAATGATAGCCACCATCTCATCGAAAGACGGGACACCTTCGCCTCTATCACTTCCTCTATATTTGTGACCACTTGCTTTGCATTTTGAGTCCTTTGGATTTATTTCAACATTTACAATATCTTGGACTTCGATTTGCATGAATTTGTGCCACTAACCCTACCGAGCTCAATTATAAGCCATTTGTGTAGGTCGTGATCATTGGACAAGGTTTTTCACCAAGTGCACTCTTTTCCTTGCATACATTGTGGTCTTTTGAGATCCATCTACAACTTTGGAAAGAGGTACCCTTGGTATGTTCATTCCATCTCGTTCTCACGCCTTCTCGAGTGCTTCCATGGATAGGGACGACACATCTCCCTTGGTCTATAACAACAATGACGAGTTCGATTGATGAGGACATCCCTACTAATGTTACACCCACATTCCCACCAGCTACACATATTGGACCAGTTACTAGAGCCCGCGCACACCAACTAAATTATCAGGTAATTTCGTTTCTTGAAAATCCTTCTAATGTTCATGAACATATGATGTTGCCTAAATTAGATACTTTTGTTTTACTTATGAATGACGGACTTAGCATGGACAAGAAGGATGGCCATTGGAGCGAGATCAAGCATGGAGAAGACGGTGCGCGCGCGGGAGGGAACAATGGGCTTTCCAGTGGTGATTTTCGCACTTTGAAGCCACCATAAGGAGTGCTTGGAGGCTTGGACAAAATATACAAGATGCCACTTCATAAATTTCGTCCATAGGCTAATATAGGTGCTGCGTCACCTTATTTTTGGGCCAGGCCCATGTAATTTCGAAATACCACTTATTAGGCTGTTTTTAGAGTCTGTATGTGTGGGGAAACGGAGTTAGGGTTGTTTTCGGACCCCTCCTCCAAGGGGTAACGAAATTCCCCCTCTATTCCCCATGTATACAGCCCTTAGGGCGCCGTTTAGACCTGGATTTTGTTTAGATTGAAAGTTAGCCATAGCTGCAACTTCGCGTTCTTCGTTTGTGTTCCATGACCAGACAAAGGCGTCACAGAACCCCACTTTCATCAATAAAGTTTTCTTCTTATATTCGCAATATCCAGATTGCAATCTTAGTTTCTTGCTTGTTCTTCGTTTGCTTGTAGGAAACAGACCCTCGTGGTCAGGTTGATCGTGCTCCGGTGTGGTCAATAACCTCTCAGAGTTGGTTTAGCGGTTGCTAAGGCGCGACGTCCTCGCACGTTCATAGTCGGATCGTCAAAGTCGACTCTACCATAAACGATAGCCACATCTCATCGAAAGACAGGGACAACTTCGCCTCTATCAAGTGGTATCAGATTTCCAGGTTGCTCGGTGCGATTTTACCAGTTATTCGTAGTTTAGATCGCATCTGTTCTTCATACCTACAGTCCACGAAAAAACCACAAAAAAATTAGGGTTAGATGATCATATCCGAACCAATCTGAGCCTTTGCAATTTTCTGTTCGGTATTTGCTTTGTTGAATTTGCGATTGCATCGTCTTGTCAAGTTGCTGGTCGTAGCATGTAGTTCTTTCGAGTTTCGAGTTCTGTTCATAGTTTTTCATGCCGCCACCGCATCATCTTCATAGCCACTGCCATCTACCACCACCACGCTACCATCATCGCCGCTGCCATATACCATCAGCACCATCGTTGTCATCCTTGCCCTATATCCCCACCCACCATCATCATCTCCGCTGCCATATATCACCACCCCATATCTGCCTCTAATCCGAATTTCTTAGGTATTCGGATTGATTTTGAGATCCCTTTGTTTTTATTTTCGCGTTTCCTTGTCTGAGTAGGATTCGAAAAAAAGAGTGTGGCACAGTTTTCAGAGCACTTTTTACGCCAAAATTTCGGAGGTTGGAAATATTTTTTCCCTATCCTATTTTTAGGTTTTTCGGAGCATTTTGAGACACTCGCCATTGATTTTTGTCGCAATTTTTGGTCGTCGCAGCCCCGAATCGTTCCCGAAAAAAAAAATCAAAATTTTTTCTGCCGATCTTGTTTATACGTCTCGGGAAGAGTTTTGAGACACTCGCCATTATAGTGAGTTTCTGAGCAAAAAAAATCGAGACAAAAAATTCAGAGTCTGCTCTTCCCTTGATTACGTGTAGCATCATGATTTTGTTGGTGTTCTAGGCTCGCGTCTCTAGTACGGTCTAGCCTAGGACCAGCACAGTACCGTCGTTGAACGTTTATTCAACTTTGCATCTCTGAATTGATTATTGCTGACCCCTTTTTGCTACAATATTATAAGCCTTCCCAACTCCACATAGATCTACGTCGTGTGTTTGACACCACCTGGCAATCGCTCTATCAAAGCTTTGAGAGTTTTGACTGCAACGGTTGCCGATCACCACCTGCTGCTGGGTAAGAACTGGTAAGAAATTGAGATTCGTGTAACACCCTGGTTTTCGCTCCCTGTTTTTTTTTCCTTTGCGGGATTTGACTCCCGTCTTTTTTCTCGGTGTTATCGGATTTCTTTCACTCTTGGGTATATGAAGATGGTCATCCAGCCTTGCCTTTCCTGTCCAACCAGAGATTCTCTCTAGTCCAACCTTGCCACCCAAGATCTTTGGCTCAGGGTTTTGCTGTCGAAACCCTACCTTCTGAGTTATCGGAAGGGAAACTCTAATCCTTCCAGTTACAAAGGAACCTCAATTTCCTTTGATATGTTGCCTCCCAAACTTTTCCCAGTGATCATCGTATCTTTCTAAACCCTGGATATGCAAAAATATTGCCAAGTCATTTGCAATATTTTTCATTTATAATTAATTCCTTTTCTGCCAGTTAAAGGAATTAAATCCCGGAAAATATCTATCCATCTCCAAAGTTCATGAAAACTTGTGGAGATATTCTTTGTGATCATATTGAGCTCCCCTAAAAATATTGGCCATAATTAAATAGGGGAAATTGCCTTCTCCTATTTAATGCCAATATTGCATTTTGGGCCCTTTCTAAAGGAGCTACCATTTTGGTAACCAGGAAAAATCCCAAATAAATTGTGGAGCTTATCCTATCCATATCTCCACCATTTCCATCAAGAACCCAAGTTCCATTGTTCAAAGTTTGAGCACAACATCAATTTGCAAATTATGTCCAGTGGGGCAATTTGCAAAGGAAGTGCTTGAACCCTTGATCTATTTGAGCTGAATTTTTTCATGGTGATTAACATTGATAAATCACTCATGGAAACCAAAAACTAGCTCAATCCCACTATCCATTTCACCACAGAAATGTTTCTAAGATTATGTCCATTTGGATCCTCTGTGAAGCAAGTACCATTTTGGTGTACCCAAATGCTATGAAACTTTTACAGTAGCTTCATATGTTCCAATCATTCACCTCCTCCAAATTTCAGCCCAATCCATTTAGCTATTTATTCCCAGCATCATTATCTTCATTCCTATCCAGTTTGCCAATTTGTAAAGGAAGGGGTAGCTACGTTGATCTAATTGAGGTAAAATTTTGTGTACAGAGTGACCTCAGTAGATCATGGCTTCACCCCAAAAATCAGCCACTTTCACCTGGCCAATCTTCTCCAGAAACTTACAAACACCTTCTGTGCAGCATCAAGGATAGCTCAAATCAGTCCAGTTCTTGTCCCCATTTCCATCCAAAGCTCATTAGGCCATCTCACTGACCTCTGCCGAACCACGTTGACAAGGCCTGTTAGGAAGATGCGGGCCAGAGCACGCGGACAGCGCGGTGACCGCGTGAACATCAAGCAAATCTGGCGCTCTGTGCCGCGCGTCGCCTCTGCCGATCACTCCGGCCAGCCATGGCTTGTCTCCGCCTGTCGACCGCTTTCCCCACCATCCACGCACCCCTCTCCAGCACCTTCCCCCTTCGGTTTCTTCCTCGCCGTGCCGCAACGAACTCTTGCAAACTATTCTGCCCGTGACCGCCATCATCGTTTTCTTCCCCGAGTCTTCTTGAGCACACCCGAGGCTTCTCCACCTCTCTGGCGCCCCTGCCGACATCGCTACCGACCAACCACGTCAACCCGTAGCGCCAGTGTGCCGATGAGATCGCCATGGCGGCCGTCCTCATCCCCTCCTCCTCGGCCGCCTATATAAGCCGCCACCCGGAGCCTCCCCGAGCACCACAACACCCGCAGCGGTCTCCTCTCTCCTCTAGATGCCTCCCTGACCCCTCACTACCTCGCGGGAGTTCCCTCTGCCACCACATCGCCGCCATGGTCGCCGCCCGTCCGCGCCTAAATTCTTCTCACCCGAGCCTCCCTTGCTCCTCCAGCACTACCGGCAGACCACCACCACCATCGCGGCACCACCCCCGTCTCCTTTTTGCTCTGGGGATGCCCGTGGCGTCAGGCCCGACCTCACCAGCGCCGCCGTCCGCTGCGGCCGGCGTCCCGTCCGCTTCCGAGCACCCCGGCATCCGTAAGCTACGAGGGTGAATGCTGCTCGCTGTCCTGAGCATGCCCATGTACCGGGCGTCGCAAACGGTGGCCGGTGGCGCTGGCAATCGTCGGCCGATGCCGCCTCTGTTCCTCTAGTCAGCGCATGCGAGGAAGGAGGCGACCCTGCCGGTGGGGCCCGGCTGTAAGCGGCTATGGCCCGGGCCCTCATGACTTAAGTGGAAGCGTATTCTCTAGAATACATTTCCGCTATGCTGAAAGCGTATTCTACTAGAGTGCGCGAACCGCTGAGCCACCAGGGACCCCGTTGGAAATATTCTTTTTGCAAATAGGTCCCTGACAGAAAAACCTTTATATATTTTTGCCCGTAACTCCGATTCAGGTGAAACCAACGCTCACGTCTTCACTTCGTCGAGCCCGTTCCGATGGTGTCATTTTCATAATGTTTCCACACTGTGAAAATGACCATTTTGCCCTTGCCCTTCTATCAGCTCTCCGAGAGAGAATCTTTTCCGGCAAGTCCTTCCGCGAGGTGATCGCACTTCTTCCCGGAGTATTCTTCGACCCCAAGCAAGCCGACCATCTGATATATGCCCTAAAGCATTGCTCTCTGTTATTCTTGTGTGTTTAATTAATGATATGCTAGTGCTAGTAATAATTAAACTCCTTCCATTTCAATATTGTCATTTACATTACCTGCTACTGCTCATCTTATCATTGCACTAATGACTTGTCGTGATATTATATGGAGATAGGTGGTTATGTTTTTATCATGCTTAGCTACTGCCATCACAAGTTATTGTGATAAACAACCATGCTTGTTAAATACTTGCTAAGGCTAAACCTAGTCGGTTGATCTAGAGTCACTTGTCCGGGCTTATCCGTGCAGCCACATTTGCCGGTATGGGACGGCCTTGACTTGGTCTGATCGCGTGCTCTTTCATCGGTACCTCCAGACAGGGAAGGTTATGCGCGCGCGCTACCCTGGCCCGGTAGGCGGCGATAACCTTGTGAGCGCAGTTGATTGTTTAACCCGGGAGTCCCCGTTTGGGACAGTTTGTGTGGCCACGACGGTGGCAGGTGTCACGCGGTGACACAGGGGCCACCCAGGGCAGGACTCTGGGGGAGGATGAATGCCGGTGGTACGATGGGAGAGTCACGGGTCAGGCAGGTTTCGTTGGAGCAACGCTGGTCCACCCGAATGGGATCACGAGGCCAGGTGCTCCATGGTGTGGGTAAAGTGCGCAACCTCTACAGAGTGAAGAATCTATTCGAATAGCCGCGTCCACGGTATTGGACAGTCCGCCCAGGCCTCATTAGGTGGTCAACCATAGTAACGATAATAATGATGGAAGAACTTGTCCTATGATCAGAAGTACTCGATGACTCGTGAGTATTCCGAGGGTTGTGGGACAACCCGTAAGAGAGTAAGTTGGATCTGGTTAAGAGTTGGATTGGATCCTGAGAATGTTCGGAGGATGGATTATTTACTTGCCATGCTTTTCTTTACTCTAGTAGTATCACACTGGATAATCCTGTTACAACATGATAATTAATATTGCTAGATAGGTATGCTATGTCATGATGATTAATATTGCTCTAATAACAAATGCATGCTTGAATGCCATGGATTGCATTGCTTGGTGTATATGTTAGTTTGGTTTGCTTGCGAGTACATTCAAAAGTATTCAGTGGCCTTTAACATGGCCAGGTTCACATAAGGATCCATCGTCCATTGATAACCCACAAGTATAGGGGATCAGTTGTAGCCTCTTTCGATAAGTAAGAGTGTCGAACCCAACGAGGAGCTAAAGGTAGAACAAATATTCCTTCAAGTTCTATCGACCAGCGATACAACTCTACGCACGCTTAACGTTCGCTTTACCTAGAACAAGTATGAAACTAGAAGTACTTTGTAGGTGTTGTAGGATAGGTTTGCAAGATAATAAAGAGTACGTAAATAAAAACTAGGGGCTGTTTAGATAAAGAAACAACTAAGTTAGTTTTAGTAGAGAGCTTTTTGTCACAAGAAAGTTATTTGTCCCTAGGCAATCGATAACTAGACCGGTAATCATTATTGCAATTTTATATGAGGGAGAGGCATAAGCTAACATACTTTCTCTACTGGGATCATATGCACTTATGATTGGAACTCTAGCAAGCATCCGCAACTACTAAAGATCATTAAGGTAAAACCCAACCATAGCATTATAAGGTATCAAGTCCTCTTTACTACCATACGTAAACTCGGGTCTGTGCTTCCGTCACTCATGCCACCCACCATAAGCGAATCATAAACATATTGCAAACCCTACCGCGGGGATCCCTCACGCTTGCGCAACACGGAGAGCACCATAGGACAGCACCAATAATAAAACATGCAACTCAAACCAATCATGATCATCAATCAACCCATAGGACAAAACTGATCTACTCAAACATCATAGGATAGCCATACATCATTGGGAAATAATATATAGCATTGAGCACCATGTTTAAGTAGAGATTACAACAGGGAGAAAGGGTGTTGAACCGCTGCATAGAGGGGGAGAGAGTTGGTGATGACGGCGGCGAAGTTGTTGGTGTAGATCGCCGTCACGATGATGGCCCCGGTGGCGTTCCGGTGCCACCGGGAGAGAGGGGGAGAGAGCCCCCCTCCTTCTTCTTCTTCCTTGTCCTTCCCCCTAGATGGGAGAAGGGTTTACCCTCTGGTCCATGGCCTACATGGCAGCGGAGGGGTGAGAGCCCCTCCGAGATTGGATCTCTCTCTCTGTTTCCATCTGTTTCTGCCTTCTCGGATTCTAGCCTTTCACTATTTCTTAAATTCCCGGAGATCCGTAACTCCGATTGGGCTGAAATTTTAACATGATTTTTATCCGGATATTAGCTTTCTTGCGGCGAAAGATGGGTACCAACCACCTTACGGGGTGACCACAAGCCACCCTGGCGCGCCCTACCCCCCAGGGCGCGCCCCTATGGCTTGTGGGCCCCTCAGGCACCGCCTTCTGTGGATTCCACTTCCCAAAATTCACATATATTCCAAAACAAATCTCCGTAATTTTTTATCCCGTTTGGACTTCGTTTGATATGGATTTTCTGTGAAACAAAAAACATGCAACAAACAGGAACTGGCACTGGGCACTGGATCAATATGTTAGTCCCAAAAATAGTATAAAAAGTTGCCAAAGTATATGAAAGTTGTAGAATATTGGCATGAAACAATCAAAAATTATAGATATGACGAAGACGTATCAGCATCCCCAAGCTTAATTCATGCTCGTCCTCGAGTAGGTAAATGATAAAAAAGATAATTTTTGATGTGGAATGCTACCTAGCATAATCTTGATCATATAATCTAATCATGGCATGAATATTAAGACACGAGTGATTCAAAGCAATAGTCTATCATTTGACATTAAGACAATAATTTCAAGCATACTAATAAAGCAATCATGTCTTCTCAAAATATCATGGCTAAAAGAAAGTTATCCCTACAAAATCATATAGTCTGGCTATGCTCCATCTTCATCACACAAAGCATTAAATCATGCACAACCCCGGTTTTAGCCAAGCAATTGTTTCATACTTTAGTATTCTCAAACTTTTTCAACTTTCACGCAATACATGAGCGTGAGCCATGGATATAGCACTATAGGTGGAATAGAATATGGTGGAGGTTGTGGAGAAGACAAAAAGAAGGAGATAGTCTCACATCAACTAGGCGTATCAACGGGCTATGGAGATGCCCATCAATAGATATCAATGTGAGTGAGTAGGGATTGCCATGCAACGGATGCACTAGAGCTATATGTGTATGAAAGCTCAAAAACAAACTAAGTGGGTGTGCATCCAACTCGCTTGCTCACGAAGACCTAGGGCATTTTGAGGAAGCCCGTCATTGGAATATACAAGCCAAGTTCTATAATGAAAAATTCCCACTAGTATATGAAAGTGACAATATAGGAGACTCTCTATCATGAAGATCATGGTGCTACTTTGAAGCACAAGTGTGGAAAAAGGAATAGTATCATTGCCCCTTCTCTCTTTTCTCTCATTTTTTTGTTTTTTTTGGTGGGCTTCTTTGGCCTCTTTTTTTTTATTTGGGCTTCTTTGGCCTCTTTTATTTATTTGTAAAGTTCGGAGACTCATCCCAACTTGTGAGGGAATCATAGCTTCCATCATCCTTTCCTCACATGGGACAATGCTCTAATAATGATGATCATCGCACTTTTATTTACTCACAACTCAAGAATTACAACTCGATACTAGAACAAAATATGACTCTATATGAATGCCTCCGGTAGTGTACCGGGATGTGCAATGATCTAGCGTAGCAATGACATCAAAAAACGGACAAGCCATGAAAACATCATGCCAGCTATCTTACGATCATGCAAAGCAATATGACAATGATGGTGCGTGTCATAATAAACGGAACGGTGGAAGTTGGATGGCAATATATCTCGGAATGGCTATGGAAATGCCATAATAGGTAGGTATGGTGGCTGTTTTGAGGAAGGGAATATGGTGGGTTTAATGCACCGGGGAAAGTTGCGCGGTACTAGAGAGGCTAGCAAAGGTGGAAGGGTGAGAGTGCGTATAATCCATGGACTCAACATTAGTCATAAAGAACTCACATACTTATTGCAAAAATTTATTAGTCATCGAAACAAGGTACTACACGCATGCTCCTAGGGGAAGGGTTGGTAGGAGTTAACCATCGCGCGATCCCGACCTCCACACAAAGGATGACAATCAATAAATAAATCATGCTCCGACTTCTTCACATAACAGTTCACCATACGTGCATGCTACGTGAATCACAAACTTTAACACAAATATTTCTACCAATCCACAATTACTCCCTAGCATGACTCTAGTATCACCATCTTTATATCGCAAAACTATTGCAAGGAATCAAACATATCATATTCAGTGATCTACAAGTTTTATGTAGGATTTTATGACTAACCATGTGAATGACCAACTCCTGTTAACTCTCTAAATAGATATAAGAGAAGCATGACAGTTTAATTCTTTCTACAAAAGATATGCCCACGCTCTAACAAATATAAGTGAAGCAAAAGATCATTCTAGAAATGGCGGTTTTCTATGTGTAGAGAAACAGGCAATCCAAACTTCAAATGATATAAGTGAAGCACATGAAGCATTCTATAAAGCCATACTCAAAAGATATAAGTGAGGTGCAAAGAGCCTTCTATAAATCAACCAAGGACTTTCTCATACCAGCATGGTGCATTATTAAAAGAAAAATAAAAAGCACACGACGCTCCAAGATTTACGCATATCACGTGACGAATAAAAATATAGCTCCAAGTAAAATTACCGATGGTCGTTAGAAGAAAGAGGGGATGCCTTCCGGGGCATCCCCAAGCTTAGTTTCTTGGAAGTCCTTGAATATTACCTTGGGGTTCCTCGTGCATCCCCAAGCTTAGTCTCTTTCCACTCCTTATTCCTTCATCCATCGTGAACTCGCCCAAAACTTGAAAACTTCAATCACACAAAACTTAACAAAACCCTCGTGAGATCCGTTAGTATAATAAAGCAAATTATCACTTTAAGTACTGTTGCAAACCCATTCACATTTTATTTTTGCATTGTATCTACTGTATTATAACTTCTTTATGGCTTATACCACCGATAAAATCGATAGTTTCATCAAAACTAGCAAAACAATGCATCAAAAACAGAATCTGTCTTAAACAGGACAGTCTGTAGCAATCTGAACATTTACTATACTTTTGTAAATATAAAAATTCTGAAAAATTAGGAAAAAATAAAATTTTTGCATAGAAGTACTGTGTAAAAATTTCAGAAACTTTTGACATTCCAGTAAAAAATGTAAATTCACGCACTACAGCTAAAGTTTCTGTTTTTGCACTAAACACACCAAACAAGCAATCTAATCATCCTAAAGGCAAATATTGGCACATTATTTTTATAATACAATGGATTTATACAAGGGGATAATTATTTTTGTTGAAAAGTTTCTGTAATTAAGATTCACAAGGTTTCTATAGGCATGAACAAAGTTCAAGGCATGCTCCCATTTTAACAATGCTCGTCTCTCTCACTTTCACTTCTCTTTTTGAAAAAGTTTTAGGTTCCCCTCTTTTTTTGTTTTTGAACTATATAAAAGCACACAACAGAATAAAATGACTCTCTAAAACTTCCGGGTTGTCTCCCTGGCAGCGCTTTCTTTAAAGCCATTAAGCTAGGCATAAAGTGCTCAAGTAACGGATCCACCCAGATCCTAAGGTATATCAAAGCCAATTTTAATTAACAATGATTTGTAATTTAGTATTGAGCACAAAGTAATATATATCATGCAATGACGAAGTCTAACTCTCTTCCTATGCATCGGCATGTCATAAAAGAACAATTCATGCACATCAAGTAAAGGCCAATACATAGCATAAGTAGTTTCTTGCAATTTTATCATATTGGAAACATAGAGAGGTGGAGATGTAGTTCCTCTCTCATAATAATTGCAAGTAGGAGCAGTAAGCACATGCATATTATATCTATCAAAATCATCATGTGTAATAGTAAAAGGCAACCCATCTATATAATCCTTAATAAGTGCAAACTTCTCCGATATAGTGTAGTTGGGAGAATTCAAAAAGATAATAGGACTATCATGTGTGGGTGCAATAGCAAAAATTTCACGTTTAACATAAGGAACTACAGCAAGTTCATCTCCATAAGTATCATTCATATTGGCATCATGGCCACAAGCATAGCAGGCATCAGGTTCATCAAAAAGGGATATTTCAAACGAATCCAATGGATCATAGCAATTATCATAGCATTCATCCTTCGGTAAGAACGAAGGGAAATTAAACAATGTATGAGTTGAAGAGTTACTCTCATTAGAAGGTGGGCACGGGTAGCTAATCCGCTCTTCCTCCTTTTGTTCTTCGTTCTCCTCCTCATCTTTTTCATCTAATGAGCTTACAATTTCAGCAACTTCCTCTTCCATAGATTCCTGCAAAATATTAGTCTCTTCCAAGGCTGCGGTCATTCTTTCAATAAACTCTTTAACATAAGCATTAGAAGCATAGTTTTCATAGCAATATTTAAGTATGGAAAAAATTTCAGATTTGTAAAGAGTAGCATCATACTTTTCAATGAAAGAAGCAATTTCATAGGCACACTTAAAAGCAACAAATTCTTCAATTTGTTCAACATCATTATAGCAATAGGCCTCCTTGGCATAAGAGGATAATATTTCATTATCATTAAACACACATTGGTAGGGAAGTTGTTTTTTAGCTTCTTTAGAACAACAAGTAAAATCATGCAATTCACACAAGTTCCAAGCATAACAACACAAAGTATTAATTTGATGCCACAAGAGTTTCCCTTTTTGAGATATGCGGTGTCGCACATAATGAGCATGCTCATTTAATGACTTTCCCTCAACTAAGCTAGTTGGGTTTTCAGCACGAGCACAAGTGGATCGAAGATGACCCAAGTAATATTCTTCGGTGGTACGGAACACTAGTGGTTCATCAACTTTTGGAGCAGCAAGTACAACTAATTTTTTTGGTATTTTACGTTTCCTACCCATATCTAAAGATAGAAAACAACTTAGAACAGAAAATAAAAATTACTTAGTGATAAAGCAAACAAGCACACACGAGAATATACATCCTACGCTATTGCTCCCCGGGAACGGCGCCAGAAAAAGGTCTTGATAACCCACAAGTGTCGGCGTACGACACCTATGGGATCGCGTGGATCCCTTTTATGGTTCGGCAGGGAGAAAGGCTTGCACAAAGAGCAGATCCAACGATCAATGCGAGGGATTTTTACCCAGGTTCGGGCCGCTGAGAAGCGTAAAACCCTACTCCTGCTTTAGTTGTATTGGATGTGTTTAAGCCCAAGCTCTAGGAGCGCTTGCGATGAACAGTACGTTCGAGCAGCAGCTACGCATGCAGAATGGGCTAGAAGGTCCTCCCCCCTGTAGCTACGCCTTGGGCCTCCTTTTATACGTCGAAGGGGTCACCAACAGTGGCGTAGTACAAGAGGTGTAAAGCTACTACAGTGTTATCATACCTAATACTGACGACTTAGGACAAACGCATTAAATGCTCCATTGAGGTGTCCCTAACTTTCTTGGGGACGGAAAAAGAGCCCGTCCCATCAGCACCACTTAACCCCTCTGCCGTTAGCATCCTGACACACACCCAGGAGGACAAGGACTAAACAGCAGGCTGGTCGCTGCGCTGGAGCGGTGACAGGGTGGCGAGGTCTTGCCGGGAGCGAATCTTGCCGGGGCTCCAAGCCATCCCGGCAAGATCTTGTCGGGTTCCCAGCCTTTAGTCTTCTGTCTTCTAATTATTGACTTGAATGCTTCCTTGACACTCTTGCGCTTGCATTCAGATGTCCCCCGGCAGGCCTTGCCGCTGGTGTGGCTACAACCGCCCGTGCACAAGTATGGGGTACTAAAGGACCCAAACTTTAGTACACCGACAGGAGCCCCCGGGCCTAGGCCATACACGGGTGCGAGGCGTTGTTGGGCTAGGCCCAAACAGTGCACGGGCACGCGTGGCAGGAGTTAACTGCTGTAATCATTCCGCTTATTGCGCCCCCCACGACGCATATTGAATGCGGGACGTGGGATACATGCGCGGAGCGGCCGAAATAGCAGCGCGCTCGCAAAAGCTTTTTCATTCTGACTAGTAAAGAGGCAGCCTCGCGCCTTCCCCATAAAAAGGAAACCGCAGAGGCGCTTGCTCATTTACCTCCTGTCTTTTGCAATCTGGAAACCGTCGTCGTCTCCTTCCTCGAGCTCGAAACAGAGCCTCTCCCATTCATCTGCCGCCTCCACGCCCTCACCGTCCTCGGCCTCTGCTCCCACAGCCGCCATGCCGCCTAAGGCGAGCAAGGTCAAGGCGGTGAAAGCTGCCGTCCCAGAGAGCGAACTGGTGAAGATGCGGAGGAAGCACGCCGTCTTCACTCCGGCGCTCAATGCGGGCGCCCTGAGGGACCGATACCAGTGCATGTGGGCGAGGGAGACGAAGGCTCATCCTGCTACTTGCGTCAGCCCAGGTTCCTCCAAGGGTGGCCCAGATAAATTCCCTTTCTTTACCGATTACTTTTACTGTGGGCTCTGTCCTCCGTTTTCTGATTTCTCCATCGACATCATATACACATACGGCTTCCAACTCTTGGATTTTACGCCGAATGCCGTGACATGCATGTCAGTCTTCGCACATCTTTGTGAAAACTTTGCCGGAGTAGTCCCCAGCATAGCCCTCTTCCGCCACTTCTTCGTTCCCCGTATCCAAGCAGGAGAGGCCCTTTCTGGTTCTATCACCTGGATTCCAAGGTCATGGAACAAAGAGATATACCCAGACGGGGTCTACCGCGAGAAGTGGGAAGAATGGCGGGCCAAGTGGTGCTGGATTCAGGAGAAAGACCCTCAGCCCTTTTGTTTGCCTCGACGAACAAAAATGGCGCGTGGTAATGATTGGAGCGCTCTCGATCCTCAAGATGAGAAGCTCACAATTGCAATTACCAGGATTCACCGCCTCAAAGTTGCCGGGCTCACAATAGAGATGATTGGCGCTGATTTCCTTCGCCGGCGCATCGCCCCTCTGCAGAACGAAGGGAGACCAGCCTAGGATTTCCGGAATACGGCAGATATCATGAGGCTGCGCCCTGGTCTGAATAACAACTTGACGGTCATGCAGTACACAGCTCTCTGCCAGAAACTGTTCAGGCTTGACGCGAGATACAAGTTGCCGGCTGGCGTAATTCCTTTGTGCAACAACTCCGCCCTGGCCTCAATCATCGCCATGATGCCGGTGTGTGATGCTCACGGCCTTGACGGGACTTGGGACGAGCCATCCACGGAGCAGGCACAAGAATTCTTTGACAACTTGTCTGAGAGGGCCATCCGGGAAGAAACGAACCTCATCCGCCCCACTACTGAGGAAGAAGTGGCGTATATCGCCAGCAGGGTGGAAGAAGCGAATCTTGCCGCGGAGGCCGGCAGCGCTGGCTTCACGGAAGGGGAAGCCAGTGAAGAAGAGGTGATGTCGGAGGAAAAACTTGCCGGGCAGGGCGAGGTTGCCAGAGAGCAGAGTGGCACAGCTGCCGGGGGTCCTTCTGCCGAAGACACAACCGAGGAGCAGCTGCACGAGGATGCCCCAGCTCCCGAGAAGAGGAAGCGTGTCCTTCGGAAAGCCACCTCTGGTGCCTCAGCCCACCAACCTTCCTCTTCTTCCGCAACCAAGCGACCCAGGACCACTCCTTCACCTCCTCGCACGGACACCATGGCGGAAGTTGACTTCGACCTCTCCGCCTTTAGCTCGGAAGGAGAAGAGTAAGGGTCCTGTCACATCCTTTATCTTCTGCATTTCTGGTTTTGCTTAACTAATTTGTCTTGCTTTGGCCTGTCCCCGCAGAGATACGGAAACGTTGGCGCAAAGGATGGCGAAAAAGGCGAAGACTTCAACGGGCGATGAGCCGCCAGCAAGCACCACAGGTGTGCCAGAGCCGATTAACATCAGCTCGGAGCCCAGCCCACGACGCAGCCCCCAGCGTGAGTCCACTACTCACTTTCCGCTGGCAAGTGTCGGGGTGTGCATCTTCTCTGTTGACATCGCCGGGCTTGCAGGGGGAGAACGGCAACAAGGAGAGCCATCGAAGGCCGTCCCTGATGCGCCGCCTCCGTCAACCGCATCGCCCAGAGACGGATCTTCGGCAAGGGCTTCCGGTGGCGAGCCCATTCTTGTTGGGGAGGAGCCGGCAAGCGCGGGCTCTGGTGGTCCTGCTTCGGCAACTGGTGTTGCCGGGAAAGGAGAAGCCACCTCTCAACAGCTCGACACAGGTAACCTGTTTGCCTCAGAATACTCGTCATTCTGTCTTTCTTTTTGTCTTCTTGAACTTCCACCTTAGCCTTATCTTGTTTGTTTTCTTGGCCTTCAGATCCTCCCTCGACGGAACACATGGATGTTGATGCCGTCATCGAGGAGACCGCCAGGGATGCTGCCGCCGAGGCCGACAGGGTTGCCGCTGACGAGGCCGCCAAGAATGCTGCCGCCGAGGCCGCGAAGGATGCTGCCGCCGAGGCCGTCAAGGCCGCACAAGAAAGGGATACCAAGGAGTCTGCTGAGAGGGCCGGCAAGGAGACCGGTAACCATACTGACGGCATTCCTGCCGCAGGAGCGCCAGGTGCTACACCGGCCACAGAGCCCCTAGTCGCTGGCGAGGCAGCTGTTGAGGATCAGCCGTCAACATCTGAAGCCCCCTCTTCAAGCAGATACCTCAAGGTTGGCGACAACCTGTTCGTCAGCATACCAGGAACGGCAAGCATTGGGGTGCCAACTGAAGGGGAAATCTTTGACGAAGACGTCATCGCCACTGCTGGGCACAATATTGTTGACGAGCCGCGCACCAGCAGCAACAAATCTGAAGAAGAGCAGCTCCTCCAGGCCATGAGCAATAATTTCCAGAAGCTCCAAGCGCTTCACCGCGCCCGGAAAGAGAAGCTAGACTCCAGGGCAGTAGTTGTCGAAGCAGCGGAGGCAGATTTCCAGAAGCGCGTCGAGGAAACACAAATCTGGTATGCTGAGGCCTTTCAGGAGCTGAAGACGAGTCAAGAGTAGCTGAATCAAAGCTGGAACGAGCTCCTCATGAAGCAGTCTGACATCGAGAAGGCGCAAGAGGAGGCCTCGCAACAGGCTGCTGCGGAGGAAGCTCGCCTAATGGAAGGCCGTGTCGGGCTTGATGCCTATGAAGAGGACCTTGCCGCTCGCGAGAAGGCGCTTGCCGACAAGCTTCGCGGCAAGGATGAAGAGATTGAAAAGCTTGTCGCGCAGCAAACCCAGGAGCTGGAGCAGCAACACAAGGAAGCCCTCGAGGCTCTGGCCACAGACCACGCCGGCAAGCTGAAGGAAGCCGTCAATGCTACCGAAGTTGCAGAGGCCACCAAGAACGAGCTTGCTGATAAGGTAAAGGGGTTGGAGGTGGACTTTGAGGACCTCGGCAAGAAGATCTCGACGCTCGAGGCCGAAAGAGAGAAGACTCTCTACAGCCTGGCGGAGATGCAAGTCGCCATATCCGACAAGACCAAGCAACTCTCCTCAGCCAATGAATCCATTGCCGATCTGAAACTGAAGCTGGACACGTTGGAGGAGACTCTTGAGATCATCAAGGCTCGCGAGAAGACCCTGATCAAAGATCTCCGGAATGAGAAGGACCTGCTCAAGAGCGCCACCGCCACTTATAATGACTTCGAGAAAGGCGTCAAGATCTGGACCGAACGCCTTGTCGATGTTGCGGAAAGGCTTGCAGCAGAATTATCCTCCATGGGCCTGCAGAACTTCAGGTATTCTTCTGATGAAAGAGTGTCTCTGAGCGCCAAGCTGACCATGTTCTTTGAAGGCATGATTGACGCCCTGAAGCTGCTCCATTCTGATTGAGCAACCCATCTGGCCAACGAATCCCGCAAACTCTGCCGGGCCGTCCTCCTCAAGGTGCTCATCAAAGTGGTGCACAAGAACCCGGGCATCAACCTCACCAACGTTCTTGACCGCTTGCCGAAGGATGTGGACCTCAAGGCACTCGAAGAACTTGTCGCGCCCATCGTCGACAAGGTGAACCAAGTCAAGAGGGTCGAGGGCCAGCGCAGGGACTAGCCGCTTCACTTCTCGTTGTCGCCACCATCCCATGCCAAAGACAATTTTGTCTTATGTTAGAATCGCGGCAGCTATTAATGTAATAAAACTTGCTATGCTCTGGATGAATGTATGCTATTTCCCTTGTCTGATTTCTTTTTTTGTATGAAAAACCCTACGCTTATTGGGAACTTGTCGGCGCGCGCACCCTTGCCGCGAGCGCTAGGTGCGGGACTTTAGCAGCCTGCTGGAGGTGCTGCTACCGGCAAGAAACCTTGACGTTTTCAGTGCAACCACTTAAGCTGTTGAGCGGACTCGAAACAAAATAAGGGTGCAACCAATCATGACAAGGTTCCTTCGCGTGCAGGTTTCCCATACATAGGTCGAAATCGTTCAAGGAGAATAACTTGACAAAACAAAAATTTGTTTAAAGTTTCTGCAACTTAGCTTTTCGTTGCTGCACTCCTTCCGGCAAGATGTCAACCTTGAGCGTTGCCTGTCGGTATCCATACCATCATCCCCCTCCCCCCCGGCAAACTTGCATGCGAGGGAACCTTCTGTCCTTTGATAAAAAGAAAGAAGAGAAAATAGAGATATGGAACCTGGGCGGTTCGTTAATGCTTACCGGAAGCAGGTGTAATACAATGTCTCAGATAAGCATGCATATAGATTAACATGGAAATCGACAAGAATTGTAAAACACTTAATCTTGTTCAACTATGCACAGGGTCTGCGCCTGGCTTTGTACAAAGGATTACATGCCTTGGCGGCAAGACTCGTACAAAAGGTGGTTGCCGGGGGACCCGGCAACCGTGCCTTATGGATAGAACTTGCGAAGATGTTCAATATTCCAGGAATTACTCACTAGAACTCCATCTTCGGTCTCCAGGCGGACAGCGCCAGGCCTGGTGACTCATACTACCCGACAAGGGCCTTCCCACTTCGGCATCAACTTGTTTGGATTCTTGGCCGACTGAACGTGCCGAAGAACAAGGTCTCCTTCCTCAAGACTTCGGGCGTGAACCTTGCGGCTATGGTAGCGGCGCAAGGCTTGCTGGTAGCGTGCAGCTCGCACAGCAGCCTGAAGACGATCCTCCTCAAGGAGCGTAACGTCATCTTGCCGCAATTGCTCTTGCTCAAACTCATCATAGGCGAGCACTCGAGGTGACCCGTATATGAGTTCCGTGGGGAGAACTGCTTCCGCCCCGTATACTAGGGGGAAGGGTCTCTAGCCAGTGGCTCGATTTGGTGTCGTTCTGATTGACCAAAGAACTGCCGGCAGCTCATCAATCCAGCGTCTTCCACACTTGCGCAGCTTGTCAAAAGTTCTCGTCTTAAGACCTCGCAACACTTCAGCATTTGCCCTTTCCACCTGGCCGTTGCTCCTTGGATGAGCAACAGAAGCAAAACATATATTGCCGCCAAGGTCTTGGACGTACTGCATGAAGGTGTGGCTCGTGAACTGTGTACCGTTGTCGGTGATGATCCTGTTAGGCACACCAAAACGGCAAACTAGTCCTTTGAAGAACTTGACGGCTGATTGTGTTGTCACCTTTCTCACTGCTTCCACTTCCGGCCACTTTGTGAACTTGTCGATTGCGACGTACAAGTACTCAAAGCCCCCGGTAGCACGGGGAAAAGGACCCAATATGTCGAGCCCCCAGACCGAAAATGGCCAGGAAAGAGGGATTGTCTGAAGAGCTTGAGCTGGTTGATGCAATTTCTTAGAATGGAACAGCCACGCTTCACACTTGGTTACTAGTGCAGTTGCATCCTGGAGAGCAGTGGGCCAAAAGAAACCTTGCCAGAATGCCTTACCGACAAGAGCTCTTGATCCTATGTGGGAGCCACATATGCCTCCATGTATCTCTGCCACCAGCTCCAGTTCATCCTCCTGAGGAATGCACTTCAATTTCACACCGTTCGGTCTCTTTCTGTATAGAACGTTGTCCACGAACTGGTACATACTAGACCGACGGGCTACTTTCTCCGCTTCTTCCTGCTCTTCGGGAAGTTTTCCTGTTTGAAGGAAATGGACGATGTGTTGTGCCCATGCTGGAGCCTGGGGCTCGACAACAAGGACTAAAGGCATGTCCTCTGCCGTGGGAGGATTTGTCTCTACAGCAAAGGCTCGAGGCCCTGCCGGAGCTGTTGCTCCACGGCGAGCTCGGCGGGAGCGTTTGTCTCTATGGCAAGAGCTTGAGGCCCTGCCGGAGCCTGTCGCTCACCGGCAAGCTTGGTGTCGTTCCCGGCAACTTCTTTGCCAGCGGCCTCTGGGAGCTCCGCCGAAAAATACTTGCTGGAACTCAACTTCCTCCTTTTTTCTTGTCCCATCGATGGTGCTACAAATGGTTGAGTCAATCAGAGAACAAAAGTTCCTGGTTCCACAGGTAACTTAAGGGCAGCGCGCTTTGACAAGTCATCAGCAATGCTGTTTTCCGTACGAGGAACGTGCTCCATTTGCAGACCATCAAAACGCTCTTCCAATTTCCTCACCTCATCGACATAAGCTTCCATTAACGGACTCAAATAATCTTTATTCACCTGCTTGACGACAAGCTGTGAATCACCTCTGACGATGAGCTTCTTAATTCCAAGGTCCGCCGCGATCCTGAGACCGGCAAGCAGCCCTTCATACTCTGCAGTGTTATTTGTCGATCTCTCCCGGGGAAAGTGCATCTGAATTACATATTTGAGGTGCTCTTTGGTGGGTGCGACAAGCAGCACGCCAGCACCGGCACCTTGCAGCAAGAAAGCCCCATCAAAATACATAATCCACTCTAGATTCGTTTCCTTGTCGGGGAGAGTTGTCTCTGGAATCTCTTCGTCTGGCGTTGGGGTCCATTCCGCAATGAACTCCACCAAAGCTCTGCTCTGAATGGTTGAAGTACTTTCAAACTTGAGACCAAAACTTGACAGTTCCAAAGCCCACTCAACAATCCTGCCGGTTGCATCTGGATTTCGCAAAATCCGCTACAATGGAAAGCGAGTGACGACGGTGATCTCATGTGCCCGAAAATAATGGCGCAGCTTCCTCGAGGCCATAAGGAGGCCGAAAAGCAACTTCTGCACGCCAGAATATCTTGACCTAGCCCCCTTGCAAAAGGGAGCTGACAAAATAAACTGGGCGCCGCACCATCTTCTTCTTCTGTGTTGCTTCATTTGACTGCGCAGATCCTACTTTATCAGCACCAGACTCTGCCAGGGAAGATTTCAGCTCGTCGCTTGGCGGTCTTGCCGCTGCCGCTGCTTCTTTGTCAACTTCTCTCTCTGCCACTAACGCAGCACTCACCACTTGATTCGTTGCCGCTAGATATAGCAGCAACGGTTCTTGTCGTTTTGGCGCGACTAGTACTGGCGGAGAGGAGAGGTACTTCTTCAAATCCTGTAGCGCTGCCTCCGCTTCCGGAGTCCACTTCATTGGACCTGCCTTTTTCAAGATTTTGAAAAAGGACAGGGCGCGCTCAACAGATTTGGAGATGAACCTACTCAGAGCAGCAACGCAGCCGGCAAGACGACGCACATCTTTGACGCATCCTGGTGCTTCAATCTGCTCAATCGCCTTGATCTTGTCGGGATTTGCCTCGATTCCACGCTGAGACACAAAGAACCCGAGAAGCTTGCCGGATGGAACACCAAACACACACTTCTCAGGATTGAGCTTCAAATTGATCTTGCACAGATTCGCAAACGTCTCTTCTAAATCTTGTATGAGTGTCGCCTTGTCCTTGGTTTTGACCACTATGTCATCCATATAAGCTTTCATATTTCTATGTAGCTGGGGCTCAAAACCAATCTGGACCGCTCTTGCAAATGTTGAACCAGCACTTTTCAACCCGAAAGGCATACGTAAGAAGCAATACGTACCACATGGGGTGATAAATGCGGTTTTCTCTTCGTCTTCCTTAGCCATGAAGATCTGATGATATCCTGAATAGGCATCAAGAAATGAAAGCAAGTCGCAGCCAGCAGTGGAGTCCACAATCTGGTCAATGCACGGCAAGGGGAAAGGATCCATTGGACAGGCTTTATTGATATCTGTATAGTCAATACACAGCCTCCACTTTCCATTCGCCTTGCGCACTACAACTGGATTGGCCAACCATGTTGGATGGAGCACTCCCCTTACCAAACTGCCGCTTCCAATTTCTTGATCTCCTCGGCAATAAACTGTTGCCGCTCCAAAGCCTGCTTCCTAACCTTCTACTTGACGGGCCGTGCATGAGAACAGACAGCAAGGTGGTGCTCAATTACTTCCTTGGGAACACTAGGGATATCAGATGGTTGCCATGCAAACACATTGATATTCGCCCGCAGGAAAGCAATGAGCGTGCTTTCCTATTTGTCGTCGAGGGTGGAACTTATGGTGAAAGTTCCTCCCGTACCATCCTCCTTGGCGGGCACCTTCTTAGTTTTTGGTGGAGCTGCTTTGGATTTCTTGCTCTTGCCGGTGGAGCTCTCTGGCACATCCTCAACGTGAGCGCAGCACTCCGAGGAGGTGGGCTTGCCGGAGTGAGCACTAGAGGTCTTGCCGGTCTTCTTCCCCCCGGGAGCTTTAGTGGCAGGAGCAAATGCCTTGGCGGCGGATGCTGCAACTGCCTCTCGGTAAAGTTGGTCGGTGTAGATAAGTGCATCCTTCTTGTCGGAGTTGACAGTGATGACGCTCATCGGCCCGGGCATCTTCAATGTATTATAGGCATAGTGCGATGCCGCCATGAACTTGGCCAGTGCTGGACGGCCAAGGATCCCATTATATGGCAATGGAATCTTGACGACATCGAAAACAATCTTCTCCGTTCTATAGTTCAGGTCACTACCAAGTGTTACTGGTAGTGTGATCTTACCCTTCGGCTGGCTCCTTCCTGGATTGATCCCTTGAAACGTGCCCGTTTCCTCGAGATCTTCTTCAGGAATTTGCAACCTTTCGATCACATCAGGTGAGATCAAGTTCAAACTGGCCCCACCGTCAACTAACATTTTCGTTACTTTGAGGATGCGAATCGTTGGTGAAACCAACAATGGCAGACACTCGACCGCAGTTGTGCGATCAGGGTGATCCTCAGCGTCGAAAATGATAGGCGTGTTGGACCATTTCAATGGTTTCCGGGCATCGACAGATGGCTCTGTCGCATGAACTTCGCGCGCCCACTGTTTAAGTCGGCGGTGGGAAGAATGCAATGAGGTGTCCCCATCAATGCACATGACTTCTGTAGCTTTTTGAAATTCCTGCTCACTGGACTCGTCATCCTCCTCGTTGTCATCGTCACCCCCCTCTTCCTTGTCGCGGCCTCGAGCGGGCCTCTCCTTCTGTTGCTTGGCCTTGCCGCGGCGACCTCCTCGGCCACCGCGTTTCTTGCCGGACCCTTCTACACCATCCTGGGCCTTCTCCTTATCTCGTCTTTCATACTCAGCTTTCTGCTTCTCGACAAGCTGCTCAACTTGCCGGCAGTTCTGGAGATCATGGCCCTTGGTGCGATGGATCTTGCAGTACTGCTTGTCGGAGCCTTCCGGCTTGTCGGCAGCCGCCAAGGCCTGACAGGAGGCGCACCTGGCAACCTCCTTGCCGGGGCCGTCAACCTTGACCTTCTTGGCAGTGTCGATGTTGCCGGATCCCTCGACGGCAAGCACGGCCTTAACCTTGCGTTTCCTGTTACGCCGTCGGCCTTTCTTTGCCAGGGCGGCGGCGTCTTCGTCTTCAGAGTCGATCCCTGCGCCAGCATCCTCGCCGGGGAATCTCCTCCCTTCTTCAGCTCGAGCACATTTATCAGCCAGAGCATAGAGCTCGGCAACATCCCTGACTTTGTTCATCGCCAGCTCTTCGCGCATCCTGCGGTTGCGCACGTTCTGATGGAACGTGCTAACAACAGTGGCAGGATGAACGTCTGGAATGTTGTGATGTATCCAGTTGAATCTCTGTATGTACTTGTGCAAAGTTTCGCCCTCTTTCTAGGGGATGAGATGCAAATCACTTTCCTGGCCAGGAGCTTGGTGACCTCCGGTAAAGGCGCCAACAAACTCATGACACAGATCTACCCAGGAAGAAATCGAATTTTCCGGCAGATGCATCAACCACGACCTGACATTAGGCTTAAGTACCAACGGGAAGTAGTTGGCGAGTATCTTGTCGTCGCGAGCCTCGGCAGCCTGCACCGCAATGGTGTAGATGCTCAAGAACTCCGATGGGTGAGTCTTGCCGTCGTATTTCTCCGGGACCTCCGGTTTGAACGTTCAGGAATTGGGCCACTGGACTCGCCGCATCTCACGGGTAAAAGCTGAACAACCCACCTCATAAGGCAGGTCAACAGGATACCCTGGCGCAGGCTTGTCCGTAGTGGGTCCCGCGCGCCTATCAGATTGATAGCGTGCTTCCCGTCGCCGCTCGATGGTAGTCCGAGCGTCTTCTTTGCTTCGTTCCCGAAGAACTTGACGTTGATCGCGGCGAGTTCACGGATCAGACGACGCCGTTGAATCGTCATCACAGGCGTCGATCTGTCGAGTTGGCGACCACTGTTGCCGCCGTGGAGGAGAGTGCACCGTGGTCGTACCGCCTCCAGTCTTTTCGCCATCGGCGCGCGCCGGCTCGATGGACTGCCGTCGCGAAGGCTCCGCCCGCTGTCGTTTATCTTGATTAGCGAGGCCAACGAGGCTCTGAATAGCAGCTCTTCATTCTTCGAGCTTATCTGCGGCAGGAGGGAAATCCAGGAGCAGCTGTCCCATGCCAGTGCTTCTGCTGGTGTAGGCGGCGGCGAAAGGTGCGAGGAACGTGAGGTGCTCTGACTCCTAACCGTGTTAGAAGGAGCTCCATCACGATCCCGCGACCGCGCGCCGCTTCCACCAGCGTTTTGGCCTGCATGCTGGTCCCGCGCATCTCGAGAGTGATGCACAGGAGTCTTTCCTTGGGGACGCTTAGAACCACCAACGTCGCAGCGCTGTTCATCGCGCGCGACCTGAGAAGGCCGCGGCACATGCGCCGGCGTGGGTGTCTTAGAAGGCACCCTTCCGTCCTTAGAGTTCGCTACGCCGCCCGTAGGCACCACAGCTCCGTCCTTAGATCTAGCAGCGTGCGGATTGCCGTCGCCGCTACGAACGTCGCCGCTCGCTTGGCTTTGATCACCAGAACGTCGTGGAGGCTCAAGACCTCCGCCTCCTCCGCCTACGTTCACACTGTCGCCCGTGCGTGTAGCTACAGGCGCACCGGACGTAGATGGACCAACCGCCGTAAAACCCTTCTTCTTGGGAGCCATGGCAATGAAGATGATGAAGAAACTGGCGCGCTGATTGCTAGATCAGGTTCACGCAGCCGTATTCCCCTACCTGGCGCGACAAAGATGTCGGCGTACGACACCTATGGGATCGCGTGGATCCCTTTTATGGTTCGGCAGGGAGAAAGGCTTCCACAAAGAGCAGATCCAACGATCAACGCGAGGGATTTTTACCCAGGTTCGGGCCGCTGAGAAGCGTAAAACCCTACTCCTGCTTTAGTTGTATTGGATGTGTTTAAGCCCAAGCTCTAGGAGCGCTTGCGATGAACAGTACGTTCGAGCAGCAGCTACGCATGCAGAATGGGCCAGAAGGTCCTCCCCCCTGTAGCTACGCCTTGGGCCTCCTTTTATACGTCGAAGGGGTCACCAACAGTGGCGTAGTACAAGAGGTGTAAAGCTACTACAGTGTTATCATACCTAATACCGACGACTTAGGACAAACGCATTAAATGCTCCGTTGAGGTGTCCCTAACTTTCTTGGGGACGGAGAAAGAGCCCGTCCCATCAGCACCGCTTAACCCCTCCGCCGTTAGCATCCTGACACGCACCCAGGAGGACAAGGCCTAAACGACAGGCTGGTCGCTGCGCTGGAGCGGTGACAGGGTGGCGAGGTCTTGCCGGGAGCGAATCTTGCCGGGGCTCCAAACCATCCCGGCAAGATCTTGCCGGGTTCCCAGCCTTTAGTCTTCTGTCTTCTGATTATTGACTTGAATGCTTCCTTGACACTCTTGCGCTTGAATTCAGATGTCCCCCGGCAGGCCTTGCCGCTGGTGTGGCTACAACCGCCCGTGCACAAGTATGGGGTACTAAAGGACCCAAACTTTAGTACACCGACAACAAGTATAGGGGATCAGTTGTAGCCTCTTTCGATAAGTAAGAGTGTCGAACCCAACGAGGAGCTAAAGGTAGAACAAATATTCCTTCAAGTTCTATCGACCACCGATACAACTCTACGCATGCTTAACATTCGCTTTACCTAGAACAAGTATGAAACTAGAGGTACTTTGTAGGTGTTGTAGGATAGGTTTGCAAGATAATAAAGAGTATGTAAATAAAAACTAGGGGCTGTTTAGATAAAGAAACAACTAAGTTAGTTTTAGTCGAGGGCTTTTTGTCACAAGAAACTTATTTGTCCCTAGGCAATCGATAACTAGACCGGTAATCATTATTGCAATTTTATATGAGGGAGAGGCATAAGCTAACATAGTTTCTCTACTTGGATCATATGCACTTATGATTGGAACTCTAGCAAGCATCCGCAACTACTAAAGATCATTAAGGTAAAACCCAACCATAGCATTATAAGGTATCAAGTCCTCTATACTCCCATACGTAAACAACTTACTTACTCGGGTCTGTGCTTCCGTCACTCACGCCACCCACCATAAGCGAATCATAAACATATTGCAAACCCTACAGCGGGGATCCCTCACGCTTGCGCGACACGGAGAGCACCATAGGACAGCACCAATAATAAAACATGCAACTCAAACCAATCATGATCATCAATCAACCCATAGGACAAAACGGATCTACTCAAACATCATAGGATAGCCATACATCATTGGGAAATAATATATAGCGTTGAGCACCATGTTTAAGTAGAGATTACAGCGGGGAGAAAAGGTGTTGAACCGCTGCATAGAGGGGGAGAGAGTTGGTGATGACGGCGGCGAAGTTGTTGGTGTAGATCGCCGTCACGATGATGGCCCCGGCGGCGTTCCGGTGCCACCGGGAGAGAGGGGGAGAGAGGCCCCCTCCTTCTTATTCTTCCTTGTCCTTCCCCCTAGATGGGAGAAGGGTTTCCCATCTGGTCCATGGCCTCCATGGCGGCGGACGGGCGAGAGCCCCTCCGAGATTGGATCTCTCTCTCTCTGTTTCCTTCTGTTTCTGCCTTCCCGGATTCTGGCCTTTTACCGTTTCTTAAATTCCCGGAGATCCGTAACTCCTATTGGGCTGAAATGTTAACACGATTTTTATCCGGATATTAGCTTTCTTGTGGCGAAAGAAGGGCACCAACCGCCTTACGGGGTGACCAAAAGTTACCCTGGCGCGCCCTACCCCCCAGGGCACGCCCCTATGGCTTGTGGGCCCCTCGGGCACCGCCTTCTTTTGATTCCACTTCCCAAAATTCACATATATTCCAAAATAAATCTCCGTAAGTTTTTATCCCGTTTGGACTTCGTTTGATATGGATTTTCTGCGAAACAAAAAACATGCAACAAACAGGAACTGGCACTCGGCACTGGATCAATATGTTAGTCCCAAAAATAGTATAAAAAGTTGCCAAAAGTATATGAAAGTTGTAGAATATTGGCATGAAACAATCAAAAATTATAGATACGATAGAGACGTATCATCCGTCGTCGAGGAGCCAGAGTGTTCGCGGGCTAGGAGAGTAACCCAGTCAGATCCCTGTGGATTGGAGCCGCACCAAGACCATGTTGCCTTAGATAGAGCTTTTCCGCTGCCATCACTCTTGTAATATATCTTGTAAGACTGATATATCCATGAATAGAAATGCCTGTGTTCATAATACTTGTTGTAAACGCGCATGCCAGAGTGATTTCCTGGGCTGGCATGCATGGCGACCATCTGGCTACAGTGGTAATCAGGCGGGACGCCACAACGGATGGTATCAGAGCAGCCAGGCTGACTATAGGTTACCCTAGCCAGACTTCATTGTCTTGTGTTCAGTAGAAAGCCCAGATGGATTTCAGCCATCTTTGCCACCTGGCACGGCTACTATTGATCATAAGGCAACCCCATAGGTTTTCGACTCCATCAGACCCCAACTCTCGTGGCTTTTGCCGCCAGTGTGAAATGCTCGCACCCGGCAACGACCCGTGAGCCTGAAACCCCTAGGTAAACCAGATATCCTTACCCTGCTTGCTAACCATGGCATTTCTCTTCTTACCTCTAGTTTCCTTTGGGAAACGCTTATAAATTCCATCTTTCCCCGATAACCCTAGGATCATTGACCAAGCCACTTGGCTATGGTCCGGCATTAAGTGTGATGTTCTCTAGGGAAGTAGTAGGAGCTTGACACCAGTGCTACCAGGAGCATTGTGACATTTCGCTTCTAAATCCTTAGAGGTGCATCGAGTGCGCTATAATAGTTATACTAGTGGATCCCTGGCCACGTGTGTAAGGTCCACAACACTTGAGCTTTATTTGCTTCCTGGTTTTTCGCGGTTTTTGTCGGTTCCATTTCTTCGCTCCGACTGGATCCATCTGCAAGAGTTGCCTAAGAAGATCAGCATGCAACTGGGATAATACCCAATAATCCCAATTCAGCAAGAGTCCTGTCCAGCCAACTACCTGATATTCAGAACATTACCACCGGATCTGTCAAGAATGAAGAATGGGTCAGAAGCAGAATCCGTGTGCAACAGACCAGGCCAGAATATACCTGAGAGAGTTGGCCTCAGAACCGTTCATACCCGAGGAGCAGTCAAATGAGCTACCAAGAATAAACACCAGTAGGGACAAATGATTCCGTCCTCGACACAAGGATTATTTCAGTCAGTGGGGTGAACCTTGAGTCTTTTCTCAGTGGACCCAAGAATCATTTATCACCCACCGAGGACATATTTCAAGAATGTGAATGACCCAAAAGCAGCAACTAAACTCTGGTATGATGATATGAATTTCAAAGCATATCTTGGAATTCACCGATGCAAATACAAAATTTTCTGGGCACTGTGAACAAGGTTTGCGAGAAATATGGATAAGTTTACGGTTGCCTATAATCAATGAGAACTTCAAATGCTTGGAAGTTCAACTAAATCAAATGGAATTATCCGCCGACTATGTACTACCGGCAACATATGGTATTCAGGATTAATTGTGAACATGAGGTCTGCATCAGTCATGCAACCTTTACAGCAACAATAATCAGACCAGCAGAAGGACAAGCGATGTGCATGACCAATGGAATATCTTCAGTCAAGGTATGCCCTATATCAAGTTTTGACTCTGCTATGGGTAAAATTCCGGATACTTCGGAAGGAAGCCAGAATCGGCCATAGATCCGACTGTGTACACAAGGCTTCTAGTATAAGGAACCCAGCCTTCTCCCGCAAGCTACAGAGAAGAGCTTACGATACCAGATTGCCAATCTTCCTCGGTACGCCACTCGGTGAGAGATCCTTCTGGGGATACGGCACTCCCATCTTCCACAGCGTGCTACCACGGAAAACTTCCGGCATAAGGCACCCGACCTTCCGCAGTAAGCCACATCAAGGAAAACTTTCGAGGCACGATACCCAGCCTTCTTTAGCACACTACCCTGGCAGAAGCTTCGAGCATAAGGAATTCAGTCTTCTTCAACACACCATCGTGCCTACAACAAGCTTATTAGGAGCACGAACTAGTCTGGACACACATCCGCCTCAGAACTCAGTGGTTATGAAAGGAATTATCTTACCCCTGCATGTGTTGTGAGCATGCAGTCCAGTGGATCAGTTCATGTGAGCCACTCATACACGGGAATGACTGTGTCCAGAGAAACAGTGGCCCCATACTTCAAGGAAGGATATGAGCACAGCAGTCCCTACGAGGTATGCAAGAATAAGTTCTGAGAACAAGCCCGACAAACCGGGAAAACAATCAAGGAGCCGTGTTGGCATGTCGTTACAGGTCCATCAAAGGAATCTTCAAGAAACAAGGAGTTGTGGATAAACAACCTCCATGATGGTCAGCAAGATACAACTTCACCAATGGGGTATTATTACCAATCCTTGTCAGACTCTTGCATATACGGTCACAACAATGCAGCCAGTATGTCATTCTCATCCTAAATATGGGCCATCAACCAAGATAAGAGGCTATGCTCCAAAAGACACACCGGATGCTAGCCATACTATGCTCAGCTCAGTGGTCAAAACAAGGACTACAGAAGCTATATATAACAGAGCCATCTCCACGAGCGATAGAGTTTGAAACGAGACATTCAGATAGAATGGCTCAAAGCACATCAGCATCAACAACTCATAGACATCATGACATCATTGGAATAAGATATTACTGTCGATGATTAATTTGTGATCAAGCCTGACATTTCAGTTGAGGATATAGCACCCATAGTTCAGTCATGTTGATTCCTTGAATTATGGATCACCTAAGGGCAAAGTCAGGATGCATAAGCCAGAAGGAAACATCAGTATGGAACCCACAGCCAGACTGAGCATTCTGACAAGGCAAAAACAAAGTCATCCCACCCACTCGAGGCCATACGAGCACGTAGGCCTTGTACCAGGAAAGGAGGTCTTGCCCATGACAGTCAAGGTACGAAGTATCACAATAAAACCGAAGTAGTTACTTCCAGAAAATGGAAACCGAGCCGTCTGTTGGTACTACTCGCTACCCCACCCAACAACACCACTACCAGGACAAAAGGTACACCTGACAGGAAAGAGAAGGATTCAAGAAAGTTGTGTGCAGAGACAACACATGGTCCATCAGAAGAGGCAGTTAAAAGGCCAGTGAACCAGCGAAGACAGGACAACTGATGGATCCAAGTCGCACACAGGTAAGTTCCCCTTCCCTGGGAGGTAAGCCCGGAAATCTCGAGGACGAGATTTTCTTAAGGGGGGTAGGTTTGTAACACCCTGGTTTTCTCTCCCTGTTTTTTTTCCTTTGCGGGATTTGACTCCCGTCTTTTTTTCTCGGTGTTATCGGATTTCTTTCACTCTTGGGTATATGAAGACGGTCATCCAGCCTTGCCTTTCCTGTCCAACCAGAGATTCTCTCCAGTCCAACCTTGCCACCCAAGATCTTTGGCTCAGGGTTTTGCTGTCGAAACCCTACCTTCTGAGTTATCGGAAAGGAAACTCTAATCCTTCCAGTTACAAAGGAACCTCAATTTCCTTTGATCTGTTGCCTCCCAAACTTTTCCCAGTGATCATCCTATCTTTGTAAACCCAGGATATGCAAAAATATTGCCAAGTCATTTGCAATATTTTTCATTATAATTAATTCCATTTATGCCAGTTAAAGGAATTAAATCCCGGAAAATATCTATCCATCTCCAAAGTTCATGAAAACTTGTGGAGATATTCTTTGTGATCATATTGAGCTCCCCCAAAAATATTTGCCATAATTCAATAGGGGAAATTGCCTTCTCCTATTTAATGCCAATATTGCATTTTGGGCCCTTTCTAAAGGAGCTACCATTTTGGTAGCCAGGAAAAATCCCAAATAAATTGTGGAGCTTATCCTATCCATATCTCCACCATTTCCATCAAGAACCCAAGTTCCATAGTTCAAAGTTTGAGCACAACATCAATTTGCAAATTCTATCCAGTGGGGCAATTTGCAAAGGAAGTGCTTGAACCCTTGATCTATTTAAGCTGAAATTTTTCATGGTGATTAACATTGATAAATCACTTATGGAAACCAAAAACCAGCTCAATCCCTCTATCCATTTCACCATAGAAATTTTTCTAAGATTATGTCCATTTGGAACCTCTGTGAAGCAAGTACCATTTTGGTGTACCCAAATGGTATGAAACTTTACAGTAGCTTCATATGTTCCAATCATTCAGCTCCTCCAAATTTCAGCCGAATCCATTTAGCCATTTTTGCCCAGCATCATTATCTTCATTCCTGTCCAGTTTGCCAATTTGTAAAGGAAGGGGTAGCTACGTTGATCTAATTGAGGTAAAATTTTGTGTACAGAGTGACCTCAGTAGATCATGGCTTCACCCCAAAAATCAGCCACTTTCACCCGGCCAATCTTCTTCAGAAACTTACAAACACCTTCTGTGCAGTATCAAGGATAGCTCAAATCAGTCTAGTTCTTGTCCCCATTTCCATCCAAAGCTCGTTAGGCCATCTCACTGACCTCTGCCGAACCACGTTGACAAGGCCTGTTAGGCAGACGCGGGCCAGAGCACACGGACAACGTGGTGACCGCGTGAACAGCAAGCAAATCTGGCGCTCTGTGTCGCGCGTCGCCTCTGCCGATCACTCCGGCCAGCCGTGGCTTGTCCCCGCCTGCCGGACGCTTTCCCCACCATCCACGCACCGCTCTCCAGCACCTTCCCCCTTCGGTTTCTTCCTCAGCGCGCTGCGACGAACTCCGACGAACTATTCTGCCCGTGACCGTCGTCGTCGTTTTCTTCCCCGAGTCTTCTTGAGCACACCCGTGGCTTCTCCACCTCTCTGGCGCCCCTATCGACATCGCTACCGACCAGCCACGTCTCCCCGTAGCGCCAGTGTGCCGATGAGATCGCCACGGCTGCCGTCCTCATCCCCTCCTCCTCGGCTGCCTATATAAGCCGCCACCCGGAGCCTCCCCGAGCACCACAACACCCGCTGCGGTCTCCTCTCTCCTCTAGATGCCTCCCTGACCCCTCACTACCTCCCCGGAGTTCCCTCTGCCACCACATCGCCGCCATGGTCGCCGCCCGTCCGCGCCTAAATTCTTCTCACCCGAGCCTCCCTTGCTCCTCCAGCACTACCGGCAGACCACCACCACCATCGCGGCACCACCCCCGTCTCCTTTTTGCTCCGGGGATGCCCGTGGCTTCGGGCCCGACCTCACCAGCGCCGCCGTCCGCTGCGGCCGGCGTCCCGTCAGCTTCCGAGCACCCCCGGCATCCGTAAGCTACGTGGGTGGATGCTCCTCGCTGTCCTGAGCACGCCCATGTGCCGGGCGTCGCAAACGGTGGCCGGTGGCGCTGGCAATCGCCGGCCGATGCCGCCTCTGTTCCTCTGGTCAGCGCGCGCGAGGAAGGAGGCGACCCTGCCGGTGGGGCCCGGCAGTAAGCGGCTATTGCCCGGGCCCTCATGACTTAAGTAGAAGCGTATTCTCTGGAATACATTTCCGCTATGCTGAAAGCGTATTCTACTGGAGTGCGCGAACCGCTGAGCCGCCAGGGACCCCGCTGGAAATATTCGTTTTGCAAATAGGTCCCTGATAGAAAAGCTTTTATATCTTTTTGCTCGTAACTCCGATTCAGGTGAAACCAACGCTCACGTCTTTAGTTTGTCAAGCCCGTTCTGATGGTATCATTTTCATAATGTTTCCACACTGTGAAAATGACCATTTTGCCCTTGCCCTTCTATCAGCTCTCCGAGAGAGAATCTTTTCTGGCAAGTCCTTCCGCGAGGTGATCGCACTTCTTCCCGGAGTATTCTTTGACCCCAGGCAAGCCGACCATCTGATATATGCCCTAAAGCATTGCTCTGTGTTATTCTTGCGTGTTTAATTAATGATATGCTAGTGCTAGAAATAATTAAACTCCTGCCATTTCGATATTGTCATTTACATTACCTGCTACTGCTCATCTTATCATTACGCTAATGACTTGTCGTGATATTATATGGAGATAGGTGGTTATGTTTTTATCATGCTTAACTACTGCCATCTCAAGTTATTGTGATAAACAACCATGCTTGTTAAATACTTGCTAAGCTAAACCTAGTCGGTTGATCTAGAGTCACCTGTCCGGGCTTATCTGTGCAGCCACATTTGCCGGTATGGGACGGCCTTGACTTGGTCTGATCGCGTGCTCTTTCACCGGTACCTCCAGACAGGGAAGGTTATGCACGCGCGCTACCCTGGCCCGGTAGGCGGCGATAACCTTGTGAGCCCAGTTGATTGTTTAACCCGGGAGTCCCCGTTTGGGACAGTTTGTGTGGCCACGACGGTGGCAGGTGTCACGCGGTGACACATGGGCCACCCAGGGCTAGACTCCGGGGGAGTATGAATGCCGGTGGTACGATGGGAGAGTCACGGGTCAGGCAGGTTTCGTTGGAGCAACGCTGGTCCACCCGAATGGGATCACGAGGCCAGGTGCTCCATAGTGTGGGTAAAGTGCGCAACCTCTGCAGAGTGAAGAATCTATTCGAATAGCCGCGTCCACGGTATTGGACAGTCCGCCCAGGCCTCATTAGGTGGTCAACCGTAGTAATGATAATAATGATGGAAGAACTTGTCCTATGATCAGAAGTACTCGATGACTCGTGAGTATTCTGAGGGTTGTGGGACAAACGGTAAGAGAGTAAGTTGGATCTGGTTAAGAGTTGGATTGGATCCTGAGAATGTTCGGAGTATGGATTATTTACTTGCCATGCTTTACTTTACTCTAGTAGTATCACACTGAATAATCCTGTTACAACATGATAATTAATATTGCTAGATAGGTATGCTATGTCATGATGATTAATATTGCTCTAATAACAAATGCATGCTTGAATGCCATGGATTGCATTGCTTGGTGTATATGTTAGTTTGGTTTGCTTGCGAGTACATTCAAAAGTACTCAGCGGCCTTTAACATGGCCAGGTTCCCATAAGGATCCATCATTCGTCGTCGAGGAGCTGGAGTGTTCGCGGGCTAGGAGACTAACCCAGTTAGATCCCTGTGGATTGGAGCTGCACCAAGACCATGCTGCCTTAGATAGAGCTTTTCCGCTGCCATCACTCTTGTAATATATCTTGTAAGACTGATATATCCATGAATAGAAATGCCTGTGTTCATAATACTTGTTGTAAACGCGCATGCCAGAGTGATTTCTTGGGCTGGCGTGCGTGGCGACCGTCTGGCTATAGTGGTAATCAGGCGAGACGCCACAATTCGCTTGACGGATTTGTCATACACCACCACCACCACCACTTCCTAGTAGTCTGTAGGTTCATATTCTTGTGTGTTCCTATTGCCGCTAACCATGCCAGGATCACAAGCCGATGAGGTCGAATGGGAGGTTATGACCAACAAGGAGCTTCATGACAAATTCCAGCAAATGATGGCTGACCAGGTACAAGACTTCGTGACCAGCCTTGGAGAGGCCATGGGGAAGCTAGATGGTTTGGGGAGGACATTCGACACCAAGCTGGACGCCAAGTTCAATGAGGTGCTTGCCCGTCTACCACCACCAGCTGCAGCTAACGTCCCTGTCCAACAACAACATCAACAGGGCGCGCCTTTCGAGAGACGAGCGCGATGTGTGCCTCTCGCCCAAGGCCAAAATTCGGGTGCCGTTGCTACTGCTGCTACTACTGCTACTGTTGGGCTTCTATTGCTGCTACTGTCGTTGAGCAGAATGAGGATTATGACGGTGCTTACGATGATGAGGGAGAGGTTGCTCCGATTCAGCCCCAGGGGCAACCACCACCACAAGCACCAGGTCGTCCACATGGCTACAATCGCAACGGTAGGCCTGCACAACCCCCTCAGGTACGGGATCATGACCATCTCCCTAAACTAAAATTGAATATTCCTGCATTTGATGGTAGATATTTTCCTGATATATATCTTACTTGGGAGTTAGAAATAGAACAACGCTTTACATGCTTACAATTTCCTGAGGATAGACGTGTTGCTGCTGCTGTTTGTGCTTTTACTAGTTTTGCTTGTGTTTGGTGGTCTAAACATTGTAGAATACATCATGATAATATTCCTACTACTTGGGCAGCTTTGAAAACTGCTATGCGTAATCGTTGGGTTCCACCATATTATCAACGTGAATTACTTCAAAATTTGCAGCGTTTAATACAAGGAAAAAATTCTGTAGAGGAATATTATCAGGAATTACAAACTGGCATGATTAGATGTGGTATTGTTGAGGAGAATGAAGCTATGCTTGCATGTTTTATGGGTGGATTAAATAGATATATTCAGACTATATTAGAGTATAAGGAGTATAACACTATCACTCGTTTATTCCATCTTGCTTGCAAAGCTGAACGTGAAGTGCAGGATCGACACGCATTGGCAAGAACTAATTTTTCTACAGTTCGCACTTCATCATAGACGCCACGTACCCCATCTACGACGTCCACATGTCCTGCTACAGCACGGCCTACTTCAGCCACCAACTCCAACCGAGATACCAGGAAACAAGGCCCCGCCCCACCCTCCGCGAGGAGTAAACCTTCCGGGCCTGCACAGAGCTCTTCTTCTTCCATTGCATCCATGGGACAAACACATGAGATTATATGTCGTCGTTGCAAGGGTGGAGGTCACTATGCGAGAGAATGCCCTTCCAAGCATGTGATGATTGTTACTGAGGATGGTGGATATGACTCCGCTAGTGATTATGATGAGGAGACCCTGGCTCTTATTGCGAGTGAAGAACAAGGTGTAGAGGAGACTGAACAAGAGACACACAACATGGCTGCTGACTACACTGACAGGTATGAAAGTTTAGTTGCTCAACGTGTTCTGAGTGTGCAGGTTACACAGGCTGAGCAAAATCAGAGGCACAACTTGTTCCATACAAAGGGAGTTGTGAAGGAGCGTTCTGTTTGCGTCATCATCGATGGAGGGAGTTGCAACAACTTGGCTAGCATGGAGATGGTGGAGAAGCAGTCTCTAACCACCAGACCACATCCTCATCCTTATTATATCCAATGGTTCAACAACAGTGGCAAGGTTAAGGTAACACGTACTATTCGTGTGCACTTTAGCATTGGTACATATTCTGATTTTGTTGATTGTGATGTGGTACCCATGCAAGCATGCTCCGTTTTACTTGGTAGACCATGGCAATTTGATAAAAAAAAAATGTACACCATGGTAGGACGAATAGGTATACTCTTGTTCATCAGGATAAAAATATAACTTTGCTTCCTATGTCTCCTGAACATATTATGAAAGATGACATTGCTCGAGCTAGTAAAGCAAAACAGAAGCAAAGTGAGAGTGAAAATCAGATTGTGGCAAAGGAATTTGAGCAACATAATAAGCCTAATAAACCATCATCTAGTGTTGCATCTGAAAGAAAACTGAAGAGTGGTTGTTTACTTGCCACTAAATCTGATATTACTGGTTTGGATGTTAATACATCTGTTTGCTATGCTTTTGTATGCAAAGAGGTATTATTTTCATTTGAGGACATGCCTCCCTCTTTGCCTCCTGCTGTCGCTAACATTTTGCAGGAGTTCGCTGACGTCTTTCCACCAGACGTGCCACCGGGATTACCACCTATTCGAGGGATTGAGCATCAGATTGACTTAATTCCCGGTGCATCGCTGCCCAACCGTGCGCCATACCGTACCAATCTAGAGGAGACGAAGGAGATTATGCGTCAAGTACAGGAGCTGCTCGACAAAGGTTATATACGCCAATCCCTTAGTCCTTGTGATGTTCCTATTATTCTAGTGCCTAAAAAGGATGGTACATCGCGTATGTGTGTTGATTGTAGAGGCATTAATAATATTACTATTTGTTATCGTCATCCTATTCCTAGGCTAGATGATATGCTTGATGAATTAAGTGGCTCTACAATTTTCTCCAAAGTAGATTTGCGTAGTGGATACCATCAAATCCGTATGAAATTGGGAGATGAATGGAAAACAACATTTAAAACTAAGTTTGATTATATGAGTGGTTAGTCATGCCTTTTGGGTTATCTAATGCACCTAGCACTTTCATGAGATTAATGAACGAGGTCTTACGTGCTTTCATGGGACGATTTGTGCTAGTCTACTTTGATGATATACTGATTTATAGTAGATCTTTGGAAGAACACTTGGATCATTTGCATGCTGTTTTTATTGCTCTACGTGATGCACATTTGTTTGGTAACCTTGCGAAGTGCAGCTTTTGCACCGACCGAGTATCTTTTCTTGGCTATGTTGTTACTCCACAGGGAATTGAAGTTGATAAAGGCAAGATTGAAGCTATTGAGAGTTGGCCGCAGCCCAAAACGGTCACACAAGTGAGGAGTTTTCTTGGACTCGCTGGTTTCTATATGCATTTTGTGAGGGATTTCAGCACCATTGCTGCACCTCTAAATGAGCTTACAATGAAGGATGTGCCTTTTGTTTGGGGTACCGCACAGGAAGAAGCCTTCACGGTATTGAAAGATAAGTTAACACATGCTCCATTACTCCAACTTCTTGATTTTAATAAGACTTTTGAGCATGAATGTGATGCTAGTGGAATTGGATTACGAGGTGTGTTATTACAGCACCATTGTTGCATACTTTTTTGAAAAATTGAGTGGGCCTAGTCTGAATTATTCTACTTATGATAAGGAATTATATGCCCTTGAGTGGGCCAACATTATTTATGGCCCAAAGAATTTTTTATACATTCTGATCATGAATCTTTGAAACATATTAAAAGTCAAGCAAGACTGAACCGTAGACATGCTAAATGGGTTGAATTCATTCAGACTTTTCCTTATGTCATTAAACACAAGAAGCGTAAAGAAAATGTTATTGCTGATGCATTGTCTCGTCGTTATACTATGCTTTCACAACTTGACTTTAAAATATTTGGTTTGGAGACCATCAAAGATCAATATATGCATGATGCTGAATTTAAAGATGTGTTGGAGAATTGTAAAGAAGGGAGAACATGGAACAAGTTCGTCATTAATGATGGACTTGTGTTCCGTGCTAACAAGCTATGCATTCCAGTTGGCTCCGTTCGTCTTTTGTTGTTACATGAGGCGCATGGAGGAGGATTAATGGGACACTTTGGCATGAAGAAGACGGATGACGTACTTGCTACACATTTCTTTTGGCCAAAGATGAGACGGGATGTTGAGAGTTTTATTGCTCGCTGCACTACATGTCAAAAAGCTAAGTCACGACACAATCCTCATGGTTTATATATGCCTTTGCCTGTTCCTTGTGTTCCTTGGGAGGATATATCTATGGACTTTTTTTAGGTTTACCTCGAACAAAGAAGGGGAGGGATAGCATATTTGTTGTCGTGGATAGATTTTCGAAAATGGCACACTTCATACTATGTCATAAAAGTGATGATGCTGCTAATGTTGCTGATTTGTTCTTTTGTGAAATTATTCGCTTGGATGGTGTGCCAAATACAATTGTTTCAGATCATGATGCTAAATTTCTTAACCACTTTTGGAGATTTTGGGGACTAAACTGCTTTTTAGTACTACATGTCACCCCGAAACTGATGGACAAACCGAAGTAGTGAATAGATCATTGTCTACTATGCTTAGGGCTGTTTCAAAGAATAACCTGAAAATGTGGGAAGAATGCTTGCCTCATATTGAATTTGCTTATAATCGCTCGCTGCATTCTACTACTAAGATGTGCCCTTTTGAAGTAGTGTATGGTTTCTTACCTCGTGCACCTATTGATTTGTTGCCTCTTCCATCTTCGGAGAAGGTTAATTTTGATGCTGAAGAACGTGCTGACTTGATATTAAAGATGCATGAGTTAACTAAGGAGAACATTGAGCGTATGAATGCTAAATTTAAACTTCTTAGAGATAAGGGTAGAAAACATGTTGTCTTTGCACCTGGAGATCTTGTTTGGTTACATTTGCATAAGGATAGGTTTCCTGAATTGCGCAAGTCGAAGCTAATGCCACGTGTTGATGGTCCTTTCAAGGTGTTAGAGAAAATAAATGATAATGCATACAAACTTGAGCTGCCTACAGATTTTGGGGTTAGTCCCACTTTGAACAAGAAGGGGAGGATGATGAGCTTCCGTCGAGGACGACTTCAGTTCAAGAAGGGGAGGATGATGAGGACATCCCTACTAATGTTACACCCACATTCCCACCAGCTACACATATTGGACCAGTTACTAGAGCCCGCGCACGCCCACTAAATTATCAGGTACTTTCGTTTCTTGGAAATCCTTCTAATGTTCATGAACATATGATGCTGCCTAAATTAGATACTTTTGTTTTACTTATGAATGAAGGACCTAGCATGGATAAGAAGGATGCCCATTGCAGCGGGATCAAGCATGGAGAAGAAGGTGCGCGCGCGGGAGGGAACAATGGACTTTCTAGTGGTGATTTTCGCACTTTGAAGCCACCATAAGGAGTGCTTGGAGGCTTGGATGAAATATACAAGATGCCACTTCATAAATTTCGTCCATAGGCTAATATAGGTGCCGCGTCACCTTATTTTTGGGCCAGGCCCATGTAATTTCGAAATACCACTTATTAGGCTGTTTTTAGAGTCCGTATGTGTGGGGAAACGGAGTTAGGGTTAGTTTCGGACCCCTCCTCCAAGGGGTCACGAAATTCCCCCTCTATTCCCCATATATACAGCCCTTAGGGCGCCATTAGACTTGGGTTTTGTTTAGATTGAAAGTTAGCCATAGCTGCAACTTCGCGTTCTTCGTTTGTGTTCCACGACCAGACAAACGCGTCACAGAACCCACTTTCAGCAATAAAGCTTTCCTCTTATATTTGCAATATCCAGATTGCAATCTTAGTTTCTTGCTTGTTCTTCGTTTGCTTGCAGGAAACAGACCCTCGTGGTCAGGTTGATCGTGCTCCGGTGTGGTCAATAACCTCTCGGAGTTCGTTTAGCGGTCGCTAAGGAGCGACGTCCTCGCACGTTCGTAGTCGGATCGTCAAAGTCGACTCTACCATAAACGATAGCCACATCTCATCGAAAGACAGGGACAACTTCGCCTCTATCATCGATGCCATGAAGAAAACCATCGACGCCAAGTTGGATGCTCAAATGGAGGAGCTCAAGTTCCTCATCAACACGGGCAAGCAGTCTTCCTCATCTTCGAGAAGACGCTCAAGTGCACATGCTTCCGAGCTACCATCTCCGGCAAGATCACCTCGGCATCGGTAACATCAACGACATGAAGAAATAACGACGCCAACATCAAGGCGTCCAACAAAGAACAAGTGTGAAGATCACGAGCTCGACACCAACCACCGCTCGATGACTTGACCGCTTACCTTGGCATCTTCGCCAAGTGTCTTCAAGGAATCTTCGCCTTTGGATATGCGGCATATTCGCCGACAAGCACCACAAGAGAAGCTCCCCAAGCTCAAGACCGCAACTTCCACGAGCTACTACGACTTCGACATTCCATTCTATGGGACTCATGACCCCGAAGAGTACCTCGAGTGGGAGCGGAAGATGGACACCTACCTCAAGAGACTTCAAGTTCCTTCTGAAGATCAAGTGAAGTGCACCACAATAAACTTCCATGACTACGCGTCGACATGGTGGCTTCACACATCTTCGACGAGCATCGACATGAGTTTGTCCTAGTTGAAGAAAGCGTTGCGGCAGGAGTTTGTGCCTTCTACATACACGGAACATCTTCAACGCCAATTGGAGAACACCATACAAGGATCCAAGTCCCTCGATGAGTACTTCATGAAGATGAAGAAAGCCTTGTGATGAACCGGTGTGGACGACCCCATTTGGATGAAGTTCCACTTCATTATGGGATCGAACAACGACATCGCCAAGACTATCTTCCACAACAACAATGAGTCTCTCGAAGACCTCTACATTGGTGCTCTCATGGCGGAACAAGAACTCAAGGCCAACGCTACTCGACCCCGAGCACACTTCACGACGACCAAGCTCCACGACGACGAGCATGAAGATGGTACCACCAAGATGTCCAAGCCCGACGAGCTCCAAGACGACGCTTCCAAGTCCGACTTCACCGCCATCCCTCTTTGTGGCATTGACGATGCCGAGTCTACCAAGACTCTTTTTGAAGACGGCGCGGCGACGAGCACGACTACGGACCCACTCAAGGAACATGCTTTGGAGGCGAGCGACAAGGTGGCGAGCAAGGATAACGCTTCCATCTTTGGAGGCGAGAGTGATGTTGAGCCATCTTCGGCCTTCATCCACGGCGACGGTGACGAGATGGTTGAGCATGGGATTTTCCCTTGGACCACGACGGCGTTTGGAGATGAGTTGAGAGACTTATGCCACCATATTGAGAGTGAGAGTGACTTCACCACTAGCTCCATATATGATGAGTTGCCTCAATTCCCATGTTAGGAGAGCCACAAACCCCACCACTTAAGTGAGATGAGTGACTCCACCATATGTGAGTTTGAGTGCACCTACCTTGATGGAGTGTGTGAGCCACCACATAGAGAGAGTGAGGTAGTTGACAAGGCATGTGAGACCATTTCGATTTCTAACAACTTAACCTCTTCCTCTATTGTGTCTTCTCATTTGGTGCAAGGTCCCATATTTGATGACACGCCGATCCTCGAGTACTTTGTCCTTCCTTTGGACAAGATGATGGCCATGGTGGACGATGACGCACCCCCACATGGTTCCATCATGATGTGGACCATGAGTTGGTCATTCCCACCTCACCTACATCACATGAGCGGATCTCCAAAGGTAAGATAGGTGAAGGTTCTTCGATTGTCCCACTAGTGGACTATCTTGCCATTGGTTGCTTGCATGATGTTGATCACCTTATGGACACACCACATGTTATGTCTTCTTCATGCTTTGATGTGCCACCTATTTTTGGTGAATATGATGATGAGCATGTTGAACTACCTAGTTGTGATGCTATACTCCATAGGATAACATGTGAAAACTCTATTGGTCACATCATGTTTTATAATCCTCTAAACTTGTCATATGCTATGCGTGAAATTTCCCATATTGCATCTTTGCAGTCTCACCGTAGCGACCATGCATATCTCATCAAAATTAATCGCATTTACTCATACGGCATAGACGACAAGCCCATGGTTATTGGCATTTGTTTTTCTTGTGATGATATTACCATGCTTCCTTTGTATCATTTGCGCAATAATTCTCATATGCCATGCCATGATCACCATGCTTTGGATGTGCATTGTTTTGGATGTTGTCCATACTCTCCGCATTATGCTTCCGCTATTGCACATGAGGAAACCCCCATAGTTTCCTCATACACATTAGGAGATTTTGATCCATCCTACACTTTGCATGATCCCCACTATCATGTACACACTATGCTTGCCATTGATATGAATGATATGCTTGTGCCACATACTTGCTACAATTTGCGTCCCAATCATGCTGTGCATAATAACTATCATTGCATGATGGATGACGTATTCATATACCATCCCTAAAATTTCTTTTAGCATTGTTTTTCTTGTGCTAACACACACGTGCACATACACATCATCTTGGATGATGTGTACATTTACCACGCACACACTTTGTTTCGTGTGTCTTCTTGTTGTGTAGGTACTCACGAATACTCGTCAACCTCACAATCCCATGAGTTGACGAAAAGAGCTCTTGAGAGCACTGACGCCTTGGGATTCATTGGAATGTGTCTCCAACCATTCCCCACGCGCAAGGACTACGCGCACCTCTTTAACTTGGCTCTCACATGGCTATGGCTTCTTGCTCATTACACGTATTTTGCCCATATTGCCATGTTCACTTTGCATGATATGCTCATTTCTATGCCATTGCCATGCAATTATGACCCATGCTTTGCATCTCACATGACACTTGATTATATGACTCGTATGTGTACTTGCAAGCTTGGTGGAGATATTACTTGCTATTGCCATGTTTTTTTATGCTCCATGCCTGTGATGATACTTTGCTCTTGCTTCGTGCTCGCGATATGTCATGTGCATTATTGATGACCACTATTTGCCCACATGACATGATTGCCATGATTTCTTCTAGTATGTTGCATCTTCGCACTACTAGTTTGCACGACATGATCACTATGCTTGCTTATGTTGCATCACCGATGTGCTCCTTTTATGTGGTTGATGACAACCATTGCCATGCTTCGCACATTATTGATATTGCTTGTTTTCATATGTCACCACATGTTGCCACTCTCATGCTAGATGCTTTGCCATGTATTGAGTGCAACAATGCTATTAATTTTGCTAATGAGATTGCCCCCATAGCTTTCTCCCATATTATTGGAGTTTTTGACATCTTTCATGTGAAGCATGCTTGCCTTCCTTCTTTGCACCATATACCTAATGCCATGAATATTGCCATTGTTGCATCATATTATTCATGCATTTGTGATCCTAATGGTTATGTGCAAGAGAAGAGAACCATCATGATGGATGATGTGTTTGTCTACCATGCACATACATTCTTTGTTTTGTTTTGTGTATGTGTAGGATACTTTGACTACATGTCAACTTCCACTTCACGTGAGTTGACGATTCGAGTTCTTGAGAGCGAGCCATGCTACACCGACGCGATTCTACATCGCACTTTCTTGCGCATCGACATTGTGAAGGACGCACAAGGGCAAGTTTTCAAGGTCTCATCCTCCTTGAGCATGGATATTGTGGATCATCCTACTTGTGTTGCTTGTATCATGCCATATATTGGTTATCTTGGACCACATATTTGCACACATGATAGAGATATTGTTTCCACTCATGATTGCCACATTGCCATGCATCATGCCATTTATACCTTGTCTGTTGCATCCAACTTGTGTATTGATTGCTCCTATCATATGTTCAGTTGCAACAATGTCATTTCTTCACATTTGCCATGCCACATTGCTTGCTACATGCTTGACTTGATTGCCTCACACATGATGAACAATTGCTCTTTCTATTGTGTTGAGTGCCGCACTATCTTCACTACACCATGTGCACATTATGCTTGGATTGTCTTGCACTTGCACCATGTGTCTAGACACTTCATTTTATTTGGTGTTGTGAATAATTCCTATGCCTACCATAGACATTTTGTTGATTGTTTTGTGAATGCGTGCTATGACCTTGAGGTAGGTGCTCGTTCTATGCTCACACATATTTGCATCCCTACCTCACAATTTCATGCTTGTTTCCACGATTGCATTGCTTGTGCTCAATTTGTATGCTTACATGGCATGACACAATCCCTTGTCACACAATATGTAATGCATGATGACAACACTTGTGCGGTGATTCACCACTTGAATGCTTGGTTTTGCACTAACGCTAACCACATTTGTTTTTCCAAGTGTTTGTCATATTTGCTCCTTTTGAAGGAATTACTTGACGGTGCAACATTGGAGAGTGCCCCTTTCGAGTTTCACGATGATGAGTGCTTGGTGATCGTCCACTTTTACATGGCGACGCCATCTCTTTCCCATGGTGATTTGGATTTAGATCCAAGAACGGATCTTTCCCAAGGGGGAGGGGATGATGCGGAGCATCATACGGACATCACCATGTCAAGAGTCCGTGTGGCAAGTGACACGTGCGAGCTCTACTTCACTTACATAAAGGTGAATCATCTCCTTTACACGTGTCCACTTGACCCCTTCGAGGATGATATACTATTTGACACTCCTTCCATGTGCTTACATAGGTATTGTCGGACCTTCACAGATGACAAGGAGGAGTGCAAGCGCCAAGGAACGACTACACCATCCGCAAGGGAAGCGTGGAAGCGAAGACGGAAGAAGACGGAGCTGCGGAGTATACAGCTTCCGGACGTCCGACGTCTTCCGAACGTCCGACGTCCTCTGGATGTCCGACGCCTGGAGTCCAGCCCAGCCAGAAGACGAGCAGAACTCTACAGCGGCCGAACGACCAACGCCGCCCGGACGTCCGACATATCCCAGCCTCTGGACATCCGAGCTCCTCCGGAAATCTGGAGCCAAGATACCTGCACTCGGAAATTCGACGCCCCCCGGACGACAGTGCCTCGGATGTCCGACATGCTCCGGACGTCCGAACCCTCCCGAGCCTCCGGACGACCGACGTCCTTCGAACGTCCAACACCTGCTTGTGTGCAGCCATGGGCCTTGGGCCTTGTATCCCTTCTCCACTTACCCCTTCGTGGCCAAGACTATATATACTCCACCCCACCTCCATTCTAGGGTTAGAAAGTAATAGCTCATTCATAGATGAGCTTTGCTCCTTCATCTACTTCTCATATGGAGACCGAGGCCTCCACAGGAGAAGATCCCTAGAGGATGTCAAGGCTCCTTCGGAGGGAAGATCCGTCAATGGATTTCAAGGCCCATCTCTCCTAGATATTTGGATGAACTACCTATGTATATTTATTTCCAATGTTGTTCTAGGATCTTGATGCAACCCGTGTATTGCTTGTGATTTGAGGAGTAGTTGGTGTGGATCTTGTCCAATAGAGAGTTTTCCCCTTTGATTTCTCCACGCTTTCCCCTCGTGTTCTTCGTGTTCTTCCTTGAATCCACCTCCAATTCGTGAAGATCGGGCCACCCTCGGGGTTGCCCCATATCAATAGCTCCATCTACTTCCTTCCCTCGTGGAGAGACACCTCTACGTGAGAAGATCCGAAGCGGATGCCAAGGCCCCATCTAGGGAAGATCCCATGGGATATCAAGACCTCATCCCCACGGAGTGAGACCACTACCGGTTACCGTGTATCGCTTGTTTGACATTGGATCCTTTGTATCTTGTGTGCTTGAGTGGATTTAGCGGATGTGTGATTGGAGATCTTCCTTGTGATCGTGTTTTCTCTTGTGATTTCCCCGTATCATATTGGTATCATGAGCCATGTTGATTCACACCTTGGAGTCCCTCCCTCCACTTTCTAGCCAATTTTTGTTTTGTTTTGACCTACTTTCGAAAATCCCCACAAAAATAGCCATACCAAATTTTCTTGGATTTGTTGGATTTGAGGAGATTTTGTTGATTTGGATCCGTGGATTTGTTGTGGGCACGTGGATCTAGCTTTCCCCCCTTCATTCCCATTATTTTTCCACCGTCAAATCGCTCAATTTTTGCCGAAATTTTTCCGTGTTCATCCCCAAATCATGAGATTTTGAGCAGATTGGATCGGATCGAGACGCCCGGATCATCCGGATCATCCGGATGACCGCCAGCCCGGATCATCCGGAGCCCCACCCGGGCATCCGGTCTCCCATCAGCCCGAACATCCGGACCAACTCCTAGACATCCGGACAGGGCCAGGCAGTAGGGCATCTTCCCCTTGTTGCGTGCTTTTTCTTCGATTTCTTCAACCATTTTTCTGCAAACCCTTTTTGACTTCTTCCGCAACTTTTGCATTTGAGATTGTGAGTCGCGAGAATCGCCACTTCCTAAGGTGTTTCGGCTAATTAGGAGTGGTTCATCATCGACATGGCCGCTCATCATCGCCCCGGTTCGTCGCCGATCAACTCTTCGTTGATACTACACCATAAGCATGGACGGTAACCGCGACGACACTCTTGACTCTACCTTGCCATTGCATTGTTACCCCGAGCCTATTTGCGTTACTTGCCTATCGAGACTAGTCATTGAGTAGTGCTGGGCTACGCTACTTGTGCACTTTAGTGATACATACTCCGCATAGCTTCAATTGCGTGCATCTCATAGTAACATCTCTTGTGCTAACATAGTACCCGCATACATAATTGCTATTTTGTTGTGCACGTCCTGCATTGTGACCATAAAAACATCATTGCAAAAGAAAAGAGAAGCAAAGCTTTTAAGCAAGAGCAAAAGAGCAATAGCATCGCAAACTTCGTATAGCATACTCTATAATCTTGGATCACTTGAGCGAGTGACACGTGTCGCATACATACATAGCAAGTCGGGCATAGGAAGATGACACGTTTGGTTCCTTTTAGGTTGTGCACAAGTGCGTATCACACCCATTGGAGCAATCGTGCTAGCATCTCTCTAGTTTTGTGCAACGCGAGCGTTTTCCGTGGATTCCACATTTTGGCTCATCCTTGGTTGCACGACCCCAATTTTCTTACGTGTGTGTTTCCGTGTATACTCATTGCTATTGATCTACATTGTCTCATTTGCGAATTTACGAATCTCTTTCAACATTATTGAATCTTATCTTTCGGATTGCTTGAAATTTGTGCCACTATCCTAACCGAGCTCCTCCATAAGCCTTATTTGTGTAGGTGTCAGAAGGACGATCTTCGGTACCAATTCTACTACTTCCACATTTGCGCATTGAGTGATCTTTGATCCATTTTCAAACTTGTGGAACAGTAATTAATATTATCGTCTCATTCTTGCACTTATATCGAGTTGAGTGTTGTTATGGATAGGTCAAGCATCCACAACCCGGCGTTTGAGGAACAAGGGGACGAATAAAACCACCTTCGTCACTAAGATGCAATTCTTCGGCGCGCAAAAGGCAATGCGCCAATCGCATTACGTCTTGAACGACCGCATCGAGGAACTCGCCACCGACGTACGCGAATCCAAAGTGCGAACAAGGGACTACCTCGACACAAGCTCTCAAGCCAAATAGAGGAAATTAGCGCCTTGATGGTCACGCGTGCTTCTGCCACCTACACATCCTCCGGACGGTGCCACTCAAGTCGTCACTCATCGGAGTACTCTTCCGGCGAGAGTCCACCTCGAGCACGTTCTCATCATCGAGATGACCGCTCCGGTCCAAGTTCACACCAACGCCGCCAACGTCAAGCTTCGGAGAACCCATTCCATGGCAATGGACTACAGGATCAACTTCACGAGCATGCTCAATGTCAACAACAAGAACAAGAAGCATTGGAACAACAACACCAACAACAACATCGCGAAGAAGAACTACGTCAACGCGAAGAACAAGCGCTTGAAGCCCAACGTGCACTCTGTGATTCTACTCGTGCGTTGGAGGAACGAAACCGTCAAGCACGTCTTGAGCAAGAAGCACTTCGCCAAGAACGACAAGAAGAACTTCGTCGACAATGACAAGAAGAAGCCAATCGCCAAGAGGAGCGCCAAGAAAGGCGAAACCGTGTGCGTCCACCTCGTCGCCGTCCTCAAGCTCATCGCGACGAACCCAAGCATGAAGACGAGCAAGGACAAGATCAACGCCAACACGCCCAAGAAAATGACAATGTGGATCCACCTCCAAGACAAGGATTTCGGCATCACCACAACAATGATGAACAACGCTTCGGCAAGCTCAAGTTCACAATGCCAATGTTTTCCGGAAGCAATGATCACGAAGACTACCTATCATGGGCGCTCAAAGTTGACAAGATCTTTCGCTCCACAACTATGATGAAGAGAAGAAGATAGCCATGGCTTCACTTGAGTTCCAAGACTATTTCCTTATTTGGTGGGAACAAGTTATTGAGCGGAGAAGAGAAAGAGGTGAGCAACCTATTAACACTTGGGCCCAAATGAAGGATCTCATGTGAGCTTGTTTTGTGCCTACACACTACAACCGGGATCTCTTCAAGAAGCTACAATAACTCAAGCAAGGCACCAAGTCGGTAGAAGAGTACTACCAAGAGATGGTAATCGCAATGATCCGAGCCAATGTCAAGGAAGATGACGTGCAAACAATGGCACACTTCTTGAATGGCCTCAACTACGAAGTCAAGAAAATCGCGGACTTCCAACCATACTCAAACTTACTTGAACTTGTGCATCAAGCAACCAAGGCGGAACGGCAAGTGCAAGATGACTACAAGTACTCCAAGTTCTCTTCCAAGACCTATGGTTCAAGTGCTCAACCTACTACGACAACGACACCTTCGACTACGAAATCTACAACACCTATCAGCGACAAGTCAAGCTACAAGGACAAGACGACTTCGTCAAGCCGCCCTACTACAAGCAACTAAAAATCAAAAGCTTCATCCTCTACAACGACTCTAGATGCTAGCGCCAAAACAAGCTCCATCAAGTGTTTCACGTGCCAAGGCCGAGGACACAAGACCTTCGAATGTCCAACCAAATGCAGTATGATTCTCCTCGATGATGGCACCTATGACTCTATGAGTGACGACGAGATGCAAGCTTTGGAGCAAGTGGTTATACATTGCCAAGTGACTGAAGATGAAGATTCGCAAATCTTTTGTGACAACGATCCGAGCCCCGCTTTCGTTGCCTCCAAGGTTTTGACGCTTCAACAACAAGAAGACGAGGACCAACGTTGCCACATCTTCCACACCAAGGCGGGCATCCAAGGAAAATCCGTAAAGGTCATCATCGACGGTGGAAGTTGCCACAATTTGGCAAGTGAGGACCATTGTTGCAAGCTACAATTGGTCAAGAAGAAGCATCCTCACCCCTACAAGGTCCATTGGCTAAGTGATTCCGACACTGATGAGGACATCCCTACTAATGTTACACCCACATCCCCACCAACTACACATATTGGACCAGTTACTAGAGCCCGCGCACGCCAACTAAATTATCACGTACTTTCATTTCTTGGAAATCCCTCTAATGTTCATGAACATCTGATGCTGCCTAAGTCATATACTTTTGTTTTACTTATGAATGAAGGACCTAGCATGGACAAGAAGGATGGCCATTGGAGCGGGATCAAGCATGGAGAAGAAGGTGCGCGCGCGGGAAGGAACAATGGACTTTCCAGTGGTGATTTTCGCACTTTGAAGCCACCATAAGGAGTGTTTGGAGGCTTGGACAAAATATACATGATGCCACTTTATAAATCTCGTCCATTGGCTATTATAGGTGCTGCGCCACCTTATTTTTGGGCCAGGCCCATGTAATTTCGAAATACCACATATTAGTCCGTATGTGTGGGGAAACGGAGTTAGGGTTGGTTTCGGACCCCTCCTCCAAGGGGCCACGAAATCCCCCTCTATTCCCCCATATATACAGCCCTTAGGGCGTCGTTTTAGACTTGGGTTTTGTTTAGATTAAAAGTTCGCCATAGCTGCAACTTCGCGTTCTTCGTTTGTGTTCCACAACCAGACAAAGGCATCACAGAACCCCACCTTCATCAATAAAGCTTTCCTCTTATATTCACAATATCCAGATTGCAAATTCAGTTTCTTGCTTGTTCTTCGTTTGCTTGCAGGAAATAGACCCTCGTGGTCAGGTTGATCGTGCTCCGGCGTGGTCAATAACCTCTCAGAGTTGGTTTAGCGATTTCTAAGGCGCGACGTCCTCACACGTTCGTAGTCGGATCATCAAAGTCTACACCACCATAAACGATACTCACATCTCATCGAAAGACAGGGACAACTTCGCCTCTATCAGGCACCCTCCAAGTTGAACATACCATGGAAGTTTCCTTCAAGATAGGCGCTTATGAAGACACTTTGGAGTGTGATGTGGTTCCAATGTCCGTTTGCCACCTTCTACTTGGTAGACCTTGGCAATTCGATCGTGGCGTCATCCACAACGGTTGGATAAATTACTATAGCTTCAAAATGAAGGGCAAGCAATATGTACTTCGACCAATGACTCCAAGTAAAGTCATCGCCAACAAACACGCTTCATCCCATCGTGGAGACAAAAGTGAGAGAGCGATCCACCTAAAAGAGAGTGAGCGCCACAAGCCAAACTTGAGTGACTCCACGATAAGGGACATGAGTGACATAGTTCTTTTAGCCACCAAACGAGATTTGAGGGATGTGAGTGAGAGCCCATCGACCGTTCTTCACTATGTACTTGTGTGCAAAGATGACGTCGTTCGGACTAACCCTTCATGACATCTTCCTCTTGTGTTATCTCAATTGTTGCAGGAATTCCAAGATGTTTTTCCCGATGAGCTACCTCCGGGACTACCACCAAAACGAGGGATCGAACACCGCATCAACCCCATCCCCGGAGCACCGCTTCCTAACAAGGCACCCTACCGCGTCAACCCCGAACAAAAAAAGGAAATACAAAGGCAAGTCCAAAAACTCCTAGATAAAGGGCATGTACATGAGAGTTTGAGTCGTTGTGCGGTTCCGGTGATACTAGTACCTAAGCAAGATGGTAGTATGCGCATGTGTTACGATTGCCGTCCTATCAATGCTATAACTATTCGTTATCGTCATCCCATTCTTTGCCTAGATGATATGCTAGATGAACTTAGTGGTGCCACCATATTTTCCAAGATTGACTTAAAAAGTTGTTACTACCAAATACGCATACAAGAGGGTGACGAGTGGAAAACTGTATTCAAGACTAAGTTTGGTCTCTATGAATGGTTGGTAACGCCCATGGGCTTATCCGAAGCACCGGGTACATTCATGCCCGTCATGCATTATGTTTTGCGACCCCTCATAGGATATTATGTTGTGGCTATTTTGATGACATTCTTGTCTTTAGCAAGTCTCTTGAGGAGCATGCTACCCACGTTCGTGATGTTTTACAAATTCTTAGGAAGGAACAACTTTATGCAAACATGGAGAAATGCACCTTTGGCATTGACAAGGTCGTATTCCTAGGATTTTTGGTATCTTCGAAGGGTGTCCATGTTGATGAAACTAAAATTGATGCTATTAAAACTTGGCCTACACCCACAAATTTGCAACAAGTGCATAGTTTCCTAGGACTAGCCGGCTTCTATCGTCATTTTGTCAAGGACTTTAGCACCATTGCATCTCCTCTACATGCTTTGAGCAAGAAGAATACACCATTTATTTGGGGTCCTTCCCAGGACACCGCATTCCATGAACTTCAAAATTTGCTCACTCATGCACGTTTGCTTGCTTTGCCCAACTTTGATACGACATTTGAAGTGCATTGTGACACCTAGTGGTAATGGAATAGGTGGTGTGCTTATGCAAGAGAAGCGCCCAATTGCCTACTTTAGCGAGAAACTTTTCGGCGCTCAACTTAATTATCCCATATATGACAAAGAATTGTATGCTTTGATGAGAGTTTTACATATGTGGGAACATTATTTGCGACCTCATGAGTTTGTTATTCATACCGACCATGAAACGCTCAAGTACTTAAAGGGTCAAACTAAGTTGAACAAATGGCATGCTAAATGGAGTGAATTTATTGAGTCTTTCCCTTATGTTATCAAATACATTAAGGGTAAGGAAAACGTTGTGACGGATGCCCTTCCCCGCAAATGCATGCTAGTTACTCAACTTGAATTGAATGTTATTGGTTTCGAGCATATCAAAGATTTGTATGAGCATGATGTTACTTTTGCTACTCCATATGCCACGTGCCAAGTGAAAACTTGTTGGGAGAACTACTAAATGAAAGATGGCTATCTTATGTGTGCTAACAAACTTTGTATACCCGAGTCTTCTCTTCGTTTGTTGCTTTTACAAGAGGTTCACGGTGGAGGACTTATGGGTCACTTTGGACGCGACAAGACGTATGCCACACTAGCCAACAAGTACTATTAGTCAAAGATGTTTCATGATGTTGCACGCTTCACCAACCGATGCTCTACATGCCGCAAAGCTAAGTCTAAAGCTCAATCCCATGGCCTTTATATGCCTCTTCCTATACCCTTCCAACCTTGGGAAGACATTAGTATGGACTTTGTGCTTGGCTTGCCATGAACTAAAAATTGCCATGATTCCGTTTTTATTGTTGTGGATCGCTTTTCCAAGATGGATCATTTCATTCCATGTCACAAGATAGACGATGCTTCACATATTGCAAATCTCTTTTGTAGGGACATCTAGCGACTACATGGCGTCCCCAAGACCATAGTCTCGGATTGCGACGTCAAGTTCCCAAGCTCGGAATCAAGCTTCTATTCTCTTCGGCATATCACCCACAAACCGATGGACAAACGGAATTGACGAACCGGACGCTATCTACTCTCCGACGCGTGTTGATCAAGAAGAACATCAAGGAATGGGAACGATGCCTCCCCATCTCCGAGTACACCTACAATCGCGCTAGTCACTCCACCACCGTCAAGTCTCCGTTCGAAGTGGTCTACGGTTTCAACCCTTTATCCCCATTGGACATCCTTCCTCTACCACTCCAAGAGCGCGTCAACATGGACGCAAGTGCAAGAGCAAGTGATGCGGAGCAGCCTACGGACAACACGATGGCAAGAGTCCCTTTGGCAAGTGACACGTGCGACATCTACTTCACATACATAAAGGTGAATCATATCCTTTACACGTGATCACTTGACCCCTTCGAGGATGGTACACTACTTGACACTCCTCTCGTGTGCATGCCTAGGTATTGTCGGAGCTTCACAGATGACGAGGAGGAGTGCCAGCACCTACGTACGACTACACCATCCGCGAGGGAAGCTTGGAAGAGAAGGAAGAAGAAGCAAGGACAAGTTTCTAGAAGTCCCGGACCTTCCGGCCTGCCCGGAACCTCCGGACCCCGGACCTTCTGGCCTCCTTGACCACAGCCGACTACGGGCACGCCAACTCTCTGGATAGCCCGGAAGCAGCCTAGAACCTGCCCGGAACCTCCGAACCCTGGACCTTCCTGCCTGCCCGGAACTTCCGGCCTCCTCGACTACATGCGACACCAGGCGTGCCAACTCTCTGGGTAGCCCGGAACCCGGCCGGAACCAGCCCGGAACTTCCGGCGCCCGGAACCTCCGGCCCAGCCTAGAACTTCCGGCCTGCGTGTGGGCAGCCACTCAGGCCCGAGGCCCATGTACCCCTTTCTCACCCCCACTTCGTCCTAGACTATATATACTCCTCCACCTCCTCCATTTTAGGGTTAGCAATGGTTTAGCTCATAGTTAGTTGAGCCTAGCTCCTTCCACTACCTCTCCCATGGAGTAGAAGCCTCTATGAGAGAAGACCCCCTAGTGGATGTCAAGGCCCCATCTACGGAAGATCCCTAGTGGATTCAAGGCCCCATCTCCCCATGGGATTTGGGATGAACTTTACCATGTATCCTTCTTTCCCTTTGTTGTTCTTGTACCTTCTGGATCTTGTGTGGTTTTGAGCATAGTGGATGTGTGATTGGACTTGTTCTTGAGTGTTTCTCTTGTGATTTCCCCCTCGTGTTCTTCATGGAATGCCCCTCCAAATCGTGAAAGATCGACACACACGGGTGTGCCCCGTGTCATATTGGTATCAAGAGCCACATTTCTCTCGAATTTGGAGTCCCCCCTTCATTTTCTAGCCTAATATTCTGTGTTTTTGTCCCAATTCGAAAATCCCCACCAAAAATAGCCTCACGTGTTTTTTTGCAATTTGTTGGTTCTTGTGAGATTTTGTTGATTTTGATCCATGGAATTCGTGTTTGGCAAGTAGATCTAGCTTCCCCACCACGAAATCCCCCCAAATTTTCTTTTCCCCCATTAATTTTGACCCACGAAATAGAGTTTTTCCGGCCCCGTTCTCAGATCTGGAAATTAGGGTTCGTCCCGGAAGTGTTTTCGCGACCCCCGGAACTTCCGGCATCACCCGGAACTTCCGGCCCTCGAAACTTCCGGCCCAAGCCTGGAACTTCCGGCCTAACCAGAGAGTTTCCCCACACTTTCCCGTGACCCCCTGAACTTCCGGTACACCCCCGGAACTTCCGGCCTAACCAGAGTCTTTACCAGATATTTCAGCATCAGCCTATTCACCGTTTTGGCCATAACTAATTCATCTGGAGTCCGATTTTGACGTTCTTTAGCTTGTTGGATAGCAATTGACACCCCCCATCCCACAAAAATACTTCCAAAACCATTTGACGCCATCAAAAAAATTCATGTTTGGCATCTTTGCCTAGGCCACCACCATAACTTCCGCATTGTTTTCCCACCATACTCTTTCGCCACCCTAACCCAATTTTGTTTGAGATTTTGAGTTGCGGTTTCCGTTTCCTAAGGTGTTTCGGCTAATTAGGGACAGTTCTACATCGACAACACCGCCGCTCATCATCGCCATGGCCTCGACATCGACATCGGCCACTTTGCCGTTTGGCACCCCAATCGTAAGCAAGGACGATAACCTCGACGACATCGTTGTCTATTACCTTGGCATTGCATTGATCGCTTCGAGCCTATTGCGTACCTTACCCATTGAGACTAGCGAGTTGAGAATCGTCGGGCCACGTTACTTGTGCACCATAGTGTTCCTCTTATGCCGCATAGCTACTTTTAGCGTGCAAATATCTTGTTATCTACATTGTGACATAAGTCTCTCCCGTGCATATCCATCATACTTGTCTCATATCTTGGTTCAAACATCAAGCATAGAAAAAAAAAGCAAAAAGAAGAAAAAGCTTTTAAGCAAAAGAGGAGATACAAAAGAGCTTGTAAGTAATAGAAATAGCATTAAGCCATTTTGCATAGTTCATACTCTTGGATCATACATACATAGCATACTTGTGATTGAAGACGGCACATTTACTCTTTTAGGTTGGTGCACAAGCGCGTATCTAGCCCATTTGAGCAATCGAGCTATTGTATCTTCTAGTATCCGTGCAACACGAGATTTTCCCGGGTCTCTCACATTTTGTGCTCATTCCTTGGTTGCGCGGATCCCATTTATCTATCTGTGTGTGTGTTCCTAGTGCCACCATAGCTATTGATCTATTTGCTTTGCATTGCAATTTTGTGAATCTTCCTCAACATTTTCGATATCTTGGATTAACATTTGCTTGAATTTTGTGCCACTTGTCCTAACCAAGCCACTCGATAAGCTTTACATTGTAGGTGTGAGTGAACAAGTCTGGTACCAATTCCACTATTCTTTCATTTCACATTGAGTGAAACGGGATACATCCTCAACTTTGGGAAACGGTATATTGGTATTGTTTATCTCATTTCCCACTCACCCTTGCTTGAGTTTTGTGATGGATAGGCAAAGCACATCATCTCCTTCGGTCTACATCAACAACGATGAGTTCGATGCCATGACGAAAACCATCGACGCCAAGTTGGATGCTCAAATGGAGGAGCTCAAGGTCCTCATCAACATCGACAAGAGGTCTTCCTCATCTTCGAGAAGACGCTCAAGTGCACATGTTTCCAAGCTACCTTATCCGGCAAGATATCACGGGCATCGACACCATCAAATACATGAAGACATAATAACGCCAACATCAAGGCGTACAAAAAAGAACAAGTGTGAAGGTCACGAGCTCGACACCAACCACCGCTCGATGACTTCACAACTTACCTTGGCATCTTCGCCAAGCGACTTCAAGGCATCTTCGCCTTTGGATATGCGGCATCTTCGCTGCCAAGCACTTCAAGAGAAGCTCCCCAAGCTCAATTCCACGACTTCCACGAACTACTACGACCTCGACATCCACCACGAGATTCCTTTCTATGGGAGTCAAGACCCCGAGGAGTATCTCGATTGGGAGCGCAAGATGGACTACTACCTCAAGCTAATTCAAGTCCCTTCCGAAGATCAAGTGAAGTGCGCCACAAGAAACTTCCACGGCGACGGGTCAACATGGTGGCTTCACACATCGTCGACGAGCTTCGACATGAGTTGGTCCAAGTTGAAGAGAGCAATGCGACGAGAGTTTGTGCCTTCTACATACACGGAACATCTTCAAAGCCAATTGGAGGACACCATACAAGGATCCAAGTCCCTCGATGAATACTTCATGAAGATGAAGAAAGCCTTGTGACGAGCCGGTGTGGACGACCCCATTTGGATGAAGTTCCACTTCATGTTGGGATTGAACAACGACATCGCCAAGACTATCTTCCACAACAACTACGAGTCTCTCGACGAAATCTACATTGGTGCTCTCAAGGCGGAACAAGCACTCAAGGCCAAGGCTACTCGACCCCGAGCACACTTCGCAACGACCAAGCTCTACGACGACGAGCATGAGGATAGTACCACCAAGATATCCAAGACCGACAAGCTCCAAGATGACGCTCCCAAGTCCGAATTCACCGCCATCCCTCTTTGTGGCATTGACGATGCCGAGTCTACCACGACTCTTTTTGAAGACGACGCGGCGATGACCACGACTATGGAGCCACTCAAGAAACATGCTTTGGAGGTGAGCGACAAGGTGGCGAGCACGGATGACGCTTCCATCTTTGGAGGCGAGAGTGATGATGTGACATCTTCGGCCTTCATCCACGGCGACGGTGATGAGTTGGTTGAGCATGGGATTTTCCCTTCGACCACGGCGGTGTTTGGTGATGAGTTGAGAGACTTAGGCCATCATATTGAGAGTGAGAGTGACTTCACCACTAGCTCCATATATGATGAGTTGCCTCAATTCCCATGTAAGGAGAGCCACAAACCCCACCACTTGAGTGATATGAGTGACTCCACCATATGTGACTTTGAGTGCACCTACCTTGAGGGAGTGAGTGAGGTAGTTCAGAGGGTATGTGAGGCCACTATGATTTCTAACAACTTAACCTCCACTCCTATTGTGTCTTCTTCTTTGGTGATAGGTCTCCTACATGACGACACGCCTACCCTCGTTGATTCCATCCCTCCAATGGGAATAACGCTGGCCATGGTGGACAATGATGCCCCACCCACATGGTTCCATAATGATGTTGACCATGAGTTGGTCCTTCCTACCTCACCTACATCACATGAGCGGAGCTCTAAAGGTAGCATAGGTGAAGGTTCTTCGCTTGTCCCACTAGTGGACTATCTTGCCATCGATTGCTTGCATGATCTTGATCACCTTATCGACACACCACATGCTATGTCTTCTTCATGCTTTGATGTGCCACCTATTTTTGATGAATATGATGATGAGCATGTTGAATTACCTAGTTGTGATGCTATACTCCATAGGATAACATGTGAAAACTCTATTGGTCACATCATGTTTGATAATCCACTAATCTTGTCATATGTTATGCGTGAAATTTCCCATGTTGCATCTTTGCAATCTCACCGTAGCGACTATGCATATCCCATCAAAATTAATCCCATTTGCTCATATGGCATAGACGATAAGCCCATGGTTATTGGCATTTGCTTTTCTTGTGATGATATTGCCATGCTTCCTTTGTATCATTTGCGCAATAATTCTCATATGCCATGCCATGATCTCCATGATTTGGAAATTCATTGTTTTGGATGTTGTCCATCCTCTCCGAATTATGCTTCCGCTATTGCACATGAGGAGACCCAAAAACTTTCCTCATACATGTTAGGAGATTTTGTTCCATCCCATCCATTGCATGAGCCCAATTATTGTGTGCACCATCCGCATATCATGAATAACAATGCTCTCGATATTTCAAGTGATGCACTACATACTTCTAGTCTCCATTATGCCATACATAATAATAAACCTTTCATGATGGATGACATGTTCTTATATCATGCATCTGACTTATTTGAGCATTGGATAATTTGTGCTAACGAACACAAGCACATGCACATCCTAACGGATGATGTATACATATAACATGCGCACACAATTTTCCCTTTTCCTTTGTTGCGTGTAGGTACTCATGATTACTCAACAACCTCACAATCCAATGAGTTGACGAAAAGAGCTCTTGAGAGCACGGATGCTTTGACATCCACCGGAATGTGTCTCCAACCATTCCCCTCGCGCACGGACTACGTGCGCCTCTTTTACTTGGCTCTCACATGGCTATGGCTTTTTGCTCATTACACTAATTATGCCCATATTGCCATGTTCATTTTGCATGATATGCACATTTCTATGCCCTTGCCATGCAATTGTGACACATGCCTTGCATCTCACATGCCACTTGATTCTATGACTTGTATGTGTATTTGCAAGCTTGGTGGAGATATTGATTGCTATTGCCATGTTTGCTTTATGCCCCATGCATATAATGATACATTTCTCATGTTTTGTTTCCGTGCTTGCGATATGTCATCTGCGTTGTCTATGCCTACTATTTGCTCATATGACATGATTGCCATGATTTCTTCTAGTATGTTGCATCTTCGCACTACTAGTTTGCACGAAATGATCAATATGCTTGCTTGTTTTGCATCACCGATGTGCTCCTTTTATGCGGTTGATGACAACCATTGCCATGCTTTGCACATGAGTGATATTGCTTATTGTCATATGTCTCCATATGTTGCCTCTCTCATGCTCGATGCTTTGCCATGTATTGAGTGCAACACTGCTTTTGATCTTGCTAATGAGATTGCCCCCATAGCTTTCTATCATATTCTTGGAGCTTTTAACATCTTTCATGCGAAGCATGCTTTCTTTCCTTCTTTGCACCATATGCCTAGTGCCATGAATATAGCCATTGTTGCATCATATTGTTCATGCACTTTTTATCATAATGGTTATGTGCAAGAGAAGAGAACCATCATGATGGATGATGTGTTTGTCTACCATGCACATACATTGTTTCCTTTGTTGTGTGTATGTGAAGGATACTTAGACTACATGTCAACTTCCACTTCACGTGAGTTGACGATTCGAGCTCTTGAGAGTGAGCCATGCTACACCGATGCGATTCTACATCGCACTTGCTTGCGCATCGGCATTGTGACGGACAAACAAGGTCAAGCTTTTGAGGTGACATCCTTCTTGAGCATGGATATTGTGGCTCCTCCTACTTGTGTTGCTTGTACCATGACATATACTGGTCATCTTGGACCACTTACTCGAACACATGTTAGAGATATTGCTTTCACCAATGATTACCATCGTTCCATGCCTCATGACATATATGTCTTGTGTGTTGCATCCAACTTGTGGATTACTTGCACTTACCATATGCTTGGTTGCAACAATGTCATTTCTTCATATATGCTATGTCGATTGCTTGCTACATGCTTGACTTGATTGCCTCACACATGATGAACAATTGCTCTTTCTATTGTGTTGAGTGCCGCACTATCTTCACTACACCATGTGCACATTATGCTTGGATTGTCTTGCACTTGCACCATGTGTCTAGACACTTCCTTTTATTTGGTGTTGTGAATAATTCCTAAGCCTACCATAGTCCTTTCGTTGATTGCATTGTGCATGATTTCTATGACCATGAGGTAGATGCTTGTTATATTGTCACACATATTTGCATCCCTACCTCACCTTTGTGTACTTGTTTCCATGATTGCATTGCTTGTGCTCAATTTGTATGCTTGCATGCCATGACACAATCCCTTGTCACACCATATGTTATGAATGATGACGACACTTGTGCAGTGATTCACCACTTGAATGCTTGGTTTTGCACTAACGCTAACCACATTTGTTTTTCCAAGTGTTTGTCGTATTTGCTCATTTTGAAGGAATTCCTAGGCGGTGAGACATTGGAGAGTGCCCCTTTCTTGCTTAATGATGATGAGTGTTGGGTGATCGTCCACTTCTACTCGGCGACGCCATCTCCTTTCCATGGTGATTTTTATTTTGATCCGAGGATGGATCTTTCCCAAGCGGGAGGGGATGATGCGGAGCATCCTACGAACATCACCATGGCAAGAGTCCCTTTGGCAAGTGACACGTGCGACATCTACTTCACATACATAAAGGTGAATCATCTCCTTTACACGTGCTCACGTGATTGTATACTACTTGACACTCCTCTCATGTGGATGCATAGGTATTGTCGGAGCTTCACGGATGACGAGGAGGAGTGCCAGCAACTACGTATGACTACACCATCCGCGAGGGAAGCTTGGAAGAGAAGGAAGAAGAAGCAACGTCAAGTCTCTGGAAGTCCCGGACCTTCCGGCCTGCCCGGAACCTCCGGCCTCCTCGACCACAGCCGACTACAGGCGTGCCAACTCTGTGGATAGCCCGGAAGCAGCCCGGAACCCGCCCGGAACCTCTGGAGCCCGGACCTTCCGGCCACCTCGACTACAGGCGACACCAGGCGTGCCAACTCTCTGGGTAGCCCGGAACCCGGCCGGAGCCTGCCCGGAACTTCCGACGCCCGGAACCCCCGGCCCAGCCCGGAACTTTCGGCCTGCGTGTGGGCAGCCACTCGGGCCCGAGGCCCATGTACCCCTTTCTCACCCCCACTTCGTCCTAGACTATATATACTCCTCCACCTCCTCCATTTTAGGGTTAGCAATGGTTTAGCTAATAGTTAGTTGAGCCTAGCTCCTTCCACTATCTCTCCCATGGAGTAGATGCCTCTATGAGAGAAGACCCCCTAGTGGATGTCAAGGCCCCATCTAGGGAAGATCCCTAGTGGATTCAAGGCCCCATCTCCCCATGGGATTTGGGATGAACTTTACCATGTATCCTTCTTTCCCTTTGTTGTTCTTGTACCTTGTGGATCTTGTGTGGTTTTGAGCATAGTGGATGTGTGATTGGACTTGTTCTTGAGTGTTTCTCTTGTGATTTCCCCTCGTGTTCTTCGTGTTCTTCGTGGAATCCCCCTCCAAATCGTGAAAGATCGACACACACGGGTGTGCCCCGTATCAGCAAGCTACATCAAGCAAATGCATGAAGATACAAGGCGCATGCTTGAGCGTCAAGTGGAACGCGTCACCATCAAGCGCAACATCAACAAGATCCCCATGGTGTTCAAGCCCGGTGATCTTGTCTGGCTACACCTTCGCAAGGACCGCTTCCCCAACGAACGCAAGTCCAAGCTACTCCCTTGAGCCGACGGATCCTTCAAAGTGTTGGCTCGCTACAACAACAATGCCTACAAGATCGACATTCCTCGCGACAAGTACAACATGAGTGACACATTCAATGTCAAGGACCTATCCCCTTTTCATGGTGATGAAGATCTTGATCTGAGGACGGATCTTCCCCGGGGGGGGGGGGGGGAGATGATGCGGAGCATCCCACCATCATCCCCATGAAGACTACAACATCAAACCAAACCTCAAGTGGTCCTATGACAAGAGCACGCGCACGCGACATTGAATGATGCGGAGCATCCCACCATCATCCCCATGAAACCTACTCCACCAAACCAACCCCCTAGTGGTCCCATGACAAGAGCCCGTGCATGCGCTATGGAAACCGAGGTGACATCTCTCCTTGCTCAATCACCGTTCGATCCACTTGAGACATGGTCACTACCTCAGACGGAAGTTCTCTGTATACTCAGGTGCTCGGACGTAAAACATGGAAGCAAACACGAAGGACGTCAAGCTTGGAAGGACAAGGAAGGAGCTGAGGACAAGCCCCAGCTCTCGGATGACCGGCCGGCCTCGGACGACCGGAGCCCGGACGACCGTAAAGCCTCGGACGTCCGGAGCCTGGAGACAACCCAACCCGAAGACCAGCAGGACTCTACGTCAGGGTCCTGATGAGGACATCCCTACTAATGTTACACCCACATCCCCACCAGCTACACATATTGGACCAGTTACTAGAGCTCGCGCACGCCAACTAAATTATAAGGTACTTTCGTTTCTAGGAAATCCTTATAATGTTCATGAACATATGATGCGGTCTGAATTAGATTCTTTTGTTCTACTTATGAATGAAGGACCTAGCATGGACAAGAAGGATGGCCATTGGAGTGGGATCAAGCATGGAGAAGAAGGTGCGCGTGCGGGAAGGAACAATGGACTTTCAAGTGGTGATTTTCGTACTTTGAAGCCACCATAAGGAGTGCTTGGAGGCTTGGACGAAATATACAACATGCCACTTCATAAATTTCGTCCATACACTATTATAGGTGATGTGTCACCTTATTTTTGGGCCAGGCCCATGTAATTTCGAAATACCACTTATTAGGCTGTTTTTAGAGTCAGTATGTGTGGGGAAACGGAGTTAGGGTTGGTTTCGGACCCCTCCTCCAAGGGGTCACGAAATTCCCCCTCTATTCCCCTATATATACAACCCTTAGGGTGCCGTTTAGACTTGGGTTTTGTTTAGATTGAAAGTTTGCCATAGCTGCAACTCCGCGTTCTTCGTTTGTGTTGCACGACCAGAGAAAGGCGTCACAGAACCCCACTTGTAATCTTACTTTCTTGTTTGTTCTTCGTTTGCGTGCAGGACACAGACCCTCGTGGTCAGGTTGATCGTACTCCGGCGTGGTCAATAAACTCTCGGAGTTGGTTTAGCGATTGCTAAGGCGCGACGTCCTCGCACGTTCGTAGTCGGATCGTCAAAGTCGACTCTACCATAAACGATAGCCACATCTCATCGAAAGACAGGGACAACTTCGCCTCTATCAGCTCCCGCTCCGAAACCGATAGACGACCGGAGCCTCCGGACGGCCTAGCCCCGGACGTCTGACCGCGCCCGGAATTCCAGCCATGGCGCACCCACACTGAACTTCCGGAAGTCCGGCCTCCTCCGGACGTCCGGACCGTCTTGAGCCATCGGACGTCCGTCCCCGTCCGGACGTGATAGAGGCGAAGTTGTCCCTGTCTTTTGATGAGATGTGGCTATCGTTTATGGTAGAGTCGACTTTGACGATCCGACTATGAACGTGCGAGGACGTCGCGCCTTAGCAATCGCTAAACCAACTCCGAGAGGTTATTGACCACGCCGGAGCACGATCAACCTGACCACGAGGGTTTGTTTCCTGCAAGCAAAGGAAGAACAAGCAAGAAACTAAGATTGTAATCAGGATATTGCGAATATAAGAGGAAAGCTTTATTGATGAAAGTGGGGTTCTGTGACGCCTTTGTCTGGTCGTGGAACACAAACGAAGAACGCGAAGTTGCAGCTATGGCTAACTTTCAATCCAACAAAACCCAAGTCTAAAATGATGCCCTCAGGACTGTATATATGGGGGAATAGACGGGGATTTCGTGTCCCCTTGGAGGAGGGATCCGAAACCAGACCTAACTTGGTTTCCCCACACATACGGACTCTAAAAACAGCCTAATAAGAGGTATTTCGAAACTACATGGGCCTGGCCAAAAAATAAGGTGATGCATCACCTATATTAGCCTATGGACGAAATTTATGAAGTGGCATCTTGTATATTTCCTCCAAGCCTTCATACTCTCCTTATGGTGGCTTCAAAGTGCGAAAATCACCACTGGAAACTCCATTGTTTCTTCCCGCGCGTGCACCTTCTTCTCCATGCTTGATCCCGCTCCAATGGCCATCGTTCTTATCCATGCTAGGTCCTTCATTCATAAGTAAAACAAAAGTATCGAATTTAAGCAGCATCATATGTTCATGAACATTAGAAGGATTTCCAAGAAACGAAAGTACCTGATAATTTTGTTGGCATGCGCGGGCTCTAGTAACTGGTCCAATATGTGTAGTTGGTGGGGATGTGGGTGTAATATTAGTACGGATGTCCTCATCATCCTCCCCTTCTTGAACTGAAGTCGTCCTCGACGGAAGCTCATCATCCTCACCCAAATAAGGCTTCAAATCTGCAATGTTAAAAGTGGGACTAACCCCAAAATCTGCGGACATCCCTACTAATGTTACACCCACATCCCCACAAGCTACACATATTGGACCCGTTACGAGAGTCCGCGCATGCCAACTAAATTATCAGGTACTTTCGTTTCTTGGAAATCCTTATAATGTCCATGAACATATGATGCTACCAAGATTAGATACTTTTGTTTTACTTATGAATGAAGGACCTAGCATGGACAAGAAGGATGGCCATTGGAGCGGGATCAAGCATGGAGAAGAAGGTGCGCGCGCGGGAAGGAACAATGGACTTTCAAGTGGTGATTTTCACACTTTAAAGCCACCATAAGGAGTGCTTGGAGGCTTGGACGAAATATACATCATGCCACTTCATAAATTTCGTCCATATGCTATTATAGGTGTTGCGTCACCTTATTTTTGGGCCAGGCCTATGTAATTTCGAAATACCAAATTATAGGCTGTTTTTAGAGTCTGTATGTGTGGGGAAACTGAGTTAGGGCTGGTTTCGGATCCCTCCTCCAAGAGGCCATGAAATCCCCCTCTATTCCCCCATATATACAGCCCTTAGGGCATCGTTTTAGACTTGGGATTTGTTTAGTTAAAACTTAGCCATTGCAACTTCGTGTACTTCGTTTGTGTCCAACGACCAGACCAAGACCGCTTTAGGAGCCCCACCTCTATCAATACTTCATCTATATTCGCAATATTCAGATTGCATAATCATATTCTTGCTTGTTCTTCGATTTCTTGCAGGAAGAGACCTTCGTGGTCAGGTTGATCGTGCTCCGGCTTGGTCAATAACCTCTTGGAGTTGGTTTAGCGATTGCAAAGGCGCAACATCGTGCACGTTTGTAGTCGGATCGTCAAAGTCGTCTCCATCAAATCGATAGTTATCATCTCATCGAAAGATTGGGACCCTCGCCTCTATCAAGTGGTATCAGATTTCCAGGTAGCTCGGTGAGATTTTACCAGTTTTTCATAGTTTCGATCGCATCTGTTCTTCATACCTATAGTCCACAAAAAAGCCACCAAAAAAATTACGCATAGCAGTTTTCAACGCAGCCCAAGTGGTTGGGATATTAGCATTATGTATTCTACAATGTTCAGACCACCAAACACAAGTAAAACTAGTAAATGAACAAACAGGAGTAGTAACACGTCATCCTCAGGAAATTGTAAGCATGTAAAACGTTGTTCTGTTTCTAACTCCCAAGTAAGATATATATCAGGAACATATCTACCATGAAATGTAGGAATATTCAATTTAAGTTTAGGGAGATGTTCATGATTTTGTACCTGTGGGGATGCTGCAGCCATACCATAGCGATTATAGGCATGTGGACGACCTGGTGCGTGTGGTGGTGGTTGCCCTTGGGGCTGATCTGGAGCAACCTCTTCCTCATCATCGTATCACCATCGTAGTCAGCGTTCTGATCAACAGTAGTAGCAGCAGCAGCCACAGAAGCCACAATAGTAGGAAGGGCACCAGAATGTTGTCCTTCCTCGAGGGGCACACATTGTGCGCGCCCCGCGAAATTCAGCCGATGTTGTTGTTGTTGCCGAGGTATGACCGGTGCAGCTGGTGGTAGACGTGCAAGCACCTCATTGAACTTAGCATCCAACTTCGTCTCGAAAGTCTTCTCCAAACCATCTAGCTTCTCCATGGCCTCTCCAAGGCTGGTCATGAAGTCTTGTACCTGGTCAGCCATCATTTGCTGGAATTTGTCATGGAGCTCCTTGTTGGTCATAACCTCCCATTTGACCTCGTCAGCTTGTGATCCTGGCATGGTTAGCAATAGGAACACACAAGAATATGAACCTACAGACTACTAGGAAGTGGTGGTGGTGGTGGTGTGTTACAAATTCGTCAAGCAAATCTCAATTTCTTACCAGTTCTTACCCAGTAGCAGGTGGTGATCGGCAACCATTGTAGTCATAACTCTCAAATCTTGGATAGAGCGATTGCCAGGTGGTGTCAAACACCTGACGTAGATGTATGTGGAGCTGGGAAGGCTTATAATATGGTAGCAAAAAGGGTCAGCAATAATCAGTTTAGAGATGCAAAGTTGAAAATACGCTCAACGACGGTACCGTGCTGGTCCTAGGCTAAACCGTGCTAGAGACGCGAGCCTAGAACACCAACAAAATCATGACGCTACACGTAATCAAGGGAAGAGCAGACTCTGATTTTTTTGGCTCCTCTTTTTTTGCTCAGAAACTCACTATAACGGCGAGTGTCTCAAAACTCTTCCCGAGACGTATAAACAGGATAGGCAGAAAAAAAAATTGACAATTTTTTTGGGGGAGCGATTCGAGGCTGCGACGACCAAAAATTGCGACAAAAATCACTATGATGGAGAGTGTCTTAAAACGCTCTGAAAAGCCTAAAAATAGGATAGGGAAAAATTCTGTCGAGGAATATTATCAGGAATTACAAACTGGCATGATTAGATGTGGTATTGTTGAGGAGAATGAAGCTATGCTTGCACGTTTCATGGGTGGTTTAAATAGAGAGATTCTGACTATTCTAGAGTATAAGGAGTATAACACTATCACTCGTTTATTCCATCTTACTTGCAAAGCTGAACGTGAAGTGCAGGATCGACAGACAATGGCGAGAATTAATTTTTCTGTAGGCCGAGCTTCATCATGGACACCACGTACATCATCTACTTCCACACGTTCTACTACAGCACCACTCACTTCAGCCGCCAACTCCAGCAGAGATACAAGAAAACAGGCACCGCCACCAGCCTCCAGCAAGGGCACACCTTTGGGGCCTGCACAGAGCTCTTCTTCATCCATAGCATCTATAGGGCAAACACATGAGGTTAGTTGTCGTCGTTGCAAGGGTGGAGGTCACTATGCGCAAGAATGCCCTTCCAAGCGTGTGATGATTGTTACTAAGGATGGTGGATATGCGTCCGCTAGTGATTATGATTAGGAGACTTTGGCTCTTATTGCAAGTGAAGAACGGGGTGCCGAGGATGCTGAAGAAGAGACACACTACATGGCTGCTGAGTATGCTGACAGGTATGAAAGTTTAGTTGCTCAACATGTTCTGAGTGTGCAGGTTACACAAGCTGAGCAAAATAAGAGGAACAACTTGTTCCATACAAAGGGAGTTGTGAAGGAGCGTTATGTTCGCGTCATCACCGTGGAGGGAGTTGCAACAACTTGGCTAGCATGGAGATGGTGGAGAAGCTGTCTCTAACCACCAGACCACATCCTCATCCTTATTACATCCAATGGTTCAACAACAGTGGCAAGGTTAAGGTAATACGTATTGTTCGTGTGCACTTTAGCATTGCTACATATTCTGATTATGTTGATTGTGACGTGGTACCCATGCAAGCATGCTCCTTTTTACTTGGTAGACCATGGCAATTTGATAAAAATTCTGTACACCATGGTAGGACAAATCAGTATACTCTTGTTCATAAAGATAAAAATATAACTTTGCTTCCTATATCTCCCGAGCATATTATGAAAGATGACATTGCTAAAGCTAGTAAAGCAAAACAGAAGCAAAGTGAGAGTGAAAATCAGATTGTGGCAAAGGACTTTGAGCAACATAATAAGCCTAATAAACAATCATCTAGTGTTGCATCCGAAATAAAACTGAAGAGTGGTTGTTTATTTGCCACTAAGTCTGATATTACTGAGTTGGATGTTACTACATCTGTGTGCTTTGCTTTTGTATTCAAAGAGGTATTGTTTTCATTTGAGGACATGCCCCCCTCTTTGCCTCCTGTTGTCACTAACATTTTGCAGTAGTTCGCTGACGACTTTCCACAAGACGTGCCACCGGGATTACCACCTATTCGAGGGATTGAGCATCAGATTGACTTAGTTCCCGGTGCATCGCTACCCAACCATGCACCATACCGTACCAATCCAGAGGAGACGAAGGAGATCATGCGTCAAGTACAGGAGCTGCTCGACAAAGGTTATATACGTGAATCTCTTAGTCCTTGTGTTGTTCCTGTTATTCTAGTATCGAAAAAGGATGGTACATCTCGTATGTGTGTTGATTGTAGAGGCATTAATAATATTACTATTCGTTATTGTCACCCTATTCCTAGGCTAGATGATATGCTTGATGAATTAAGTGGCTCTACAATTTTCTCCAAAGTTGATTTGCGTAGTGGATACCATCAAATTCGTATGAAATTGGGAGATGAATGGAAAACAGCATTTAAAACTAAGTTTGGATTATATGAGTGGTTAGTCATGCCTTTTGGGTTAACTTTGTATACCCGAGTCTTCTCTTCATTTGTTGCTTTTACAAGAGGCTCACGGTGGAGGACTTATGGGTCACTTTGGACGCGACAAGACGTATGCCACACTAGCCAACAAGTACTATTAGCCAAAGATGTTTCATGATGTTACACGCTTAACCAACCGAAGCTCTACATGCCACAAAGCTAAGTCTAAAGCTCAATCCCATGGCCTTTATATGCCTCTTCCTATACCCTTCCAACCTTGGGAAGACATTAGTATGGACTTTGTGCTTGGCTTGCCACGAACTAAAAATGGCCATGATTCCGTTTTTGTTGTTGTGGATCGCTTTTCCAAGATGGCTCATTTCATTCCATGTCACAAGATAGACGATGCTTCACATATTGCAAATCTCTTTTGTAGGGACATCTTGCGACTACATAGCGTCTCCAAGACCATAGTCTCGGATCGCGACGTCAAGTTCCTAAGCTCCTTTTGGAAAACACTATGCGCCAAGCTCAGAATAAAGCTTCTATTCTCTTCGGCATATCACCCACAAACCGATGGACAAACGGAAGTGACGAACCGGACGCTATCTACTCTCCTACGCGTGTTGATCAAGAAGAACATCAAGGAATGGGAACGATGCCTCCCCATCGCCGAGTACGCCTACAATCGCGCAAGTCACTCCAGCACCGGCAAGTCTCCGTTCGAAGTGGTCTACGGTTTCAACCCTTTATCCCCATTGGACATCCTTCCTCTACCACTCCAAGAGCACGTCAACATGGACGCAAGTGCAAGGGCAAGTGATACGGAGCATCCTACGGACATCACCATGGCAAGAGTCCCTTTGGCAAGTGACACATGCGACATCTACTTCACATACATAAAGGTGAATCATCTCCTTTACACGTGCTCACTTGACCCCTTCGAGGATGGTATACTACTTGACACTCCTCTCGTGTGCATGCATAGGTATTGTCGGAGCTTCACGGATGACGAGGATGAGTGCCAGCACCTACGTACGACTACACCATCCGTGAGGGAAGCTTGGAAGAGAAGGAAGAAGAAGCAAGGACAAGTTTCTAGAAGTCCCGGACATTTCGGCCTGCCCGGAACCTCCGGTCCCCGGACCTTCTGGCCTGCCCGGAACTTCCGGCCTCCTCGACCACAGCCGAGTACGGGCGCGCCAACTCTTTGGATAGCCCGGAAGTAGCCCAGAACCTGCCCGGAACCTCTGGACCCCGGACCTTCCGGCTTGCCCGGAACTTTCGGCCTCCTCGACTACAGGCGACACCAGGCGTGCCAACTCTCTGGGTAGCCCGGAACCCGGCCGGAACCAGCCCGGAACTTCCGGCGCCCGGACCCTCCGGCCCAGCCCGGAACTTCCGGCCTGCGTGTGGGCAGCCACTCGGGCCCGAGGCCCATGTACCCCTTTCTCACCCCCACTTCGTCCTAGACTATATATACTCCTCCACCTCCTCCATTTTAGGGTTAGCAATGGTTTAGCTAATAGTTTGTTGAGCCTAGCTCCTTCCACTACATCTATGAGAGAAGACCCCCTAGTGGATGTCAAGGCCCCATCTAGGGAAGATCCCTAGTGGATTCAAGGCCCCATCTCCCCATGGGATTTGGGATGAACTTTACCATGTATCCTTCTTTCCCTTTGTTGTTCTTGTACCTTGTGGATCTTGCGTGGTTTGGAGCATACTGGATGTGTGATTGGACTTGTTCTTGAGTGTTTCTCTTGTGATTTTCCCCTCGTGTTCTTTGTGGAATCCCCCTCCAAATCGTGAAAGATCGACACACACGGGTGTGCCACATTTCTCACGAATTTGGAGTCCTCCCCTTCGTTTTCTAGCCTAATTTTCTGTGTTTTTGTCCCAATTCGAAAATCCGCACCAAAAATAGCCTCACATTTTTTTTTGCAATTTGTTGGTTCTTGTGAGATTTTGTTGATTTTGATCCAAGGAATTCATGTTTGGCAAGTAGATCTTGCTTCCCCACCACGAAATCCCCCCAAATTTTCTTTTTCCCCATCAATTTTGACCCACGAAATCGAGTTTTTCCGGCCCCGTTCTCAGATCTGGAAATTAGGGTTCGTCCCGGAAGTGTTTTCGCGACCCCCGGAACTTCCGGCATCACCGGGAACTTTCGGCCCCCGAAACTTCCGGCCCAAGCCCGGAACTTTCTGCCTAACCAGAGAGTTTCCCCACACTTTCCCGTGACCCCTGGAACTTCCGGTACACCCCCGGAACTTCCGGAGCCCGGAAGTTCCGGCCTAACCAAAGTCTTTCCCAGAAATTTCAGCATCAGCCTATTCACCGTTTTGGCCATAACTAATTCATCCGGAGTCCGAATTTGACGTTCTTTAGCTCGTTGGATAGCAATTGACACCCCCACCCCACAAAAATACTTCCAAAACCATTTGACTCCATCAAAAAAGTTCATATTTGGCATCTTTGTCTAGGCCACCACCATAACTTCCGCATTGTTTTCCCACCATACTCTTTCGCCACCCTAACCCAATTTTGTTTGAGATTTTGAGTTGCGGTTTCCATTTCCTAAGGTGTTTCGGCTAATTAGGGACGGTTCTACATCGACAACACCACCGCTCATCATCGCCACGACCTCGACATCGACATCGGCTAGTTTGCCTTTTGGCACCCCAACCGTAAGCAAGGACGGTAACCTCGACGACATCATTGTCTATTACCTTGTCATTGCATTGATCGCTCCTAGCCTACTGCGTACCTTGCCCATTGAGACTAGCGAGTTTAGAATTATCGGGCCACGTTACTTGTGCATGATACGTCTCCAACGTATCTATAATTTATGAAGTATTCATGCCATGTTTACAATAATTTTATATGATTTTGGTATGATTTTATTAGAACTAACCCGGACTGACGCTGTTTTCAGCAGAACTACCGTGGTGTTGTTTTTGTGCAGAAATAAAAGTTCTCGGAACGGACTGACAATGGGATGTTCTATTGATCCACTTGATGTATGTTTTGGTGATCAACTTGCGGGTTCCGTGACCTTGGGAATCTATGCATAGGGGTTGGCACACGTTTTCGTCTTGACTCTCCGGTAGAAACTTTGGGGCACTCTTTGAAGTTCTTTGTGTTGGATTGAACATGATGAATCTGAAATTGTGTGATGCATATCGTATAATCAAGCCCATGGGTACTCGTGGTGACATTGGAGTATCTAGGTGACATTAGGGTTTTGGTTGATGTGTATCTTAAGGTGTTATTTTAGTACGAACTCTAGGGCTGTTCGTGACACTTATAGGGATAGCTCATAAGATTGATCGGAAAAGATAACTTTGAGGTGGTTTCATACCCTACAATAATTTCTTTGTTTGTTCTCCGCTATTTGTGACTTTGGAGTGAACTCTTTGTCGGACGTGAGGGATTTACATATGATTCAACTATGTCAGTATTGTTGAGAGAACTTGCACTAGTGAAAGTATGAACCCAAGGCCTTGTTTCTAAGCATTGCAATACCGTTTTTGCTCACTTTTGTTACTTGCTACCTTGCTGTTTTTATATTTTCAGATTACAAAAACCTATATCTACTATCCATATTACACTTGTATCACCATCTCTTCGCCGAACTAGTGCACCTATACAATTTACCATTGTATTGGGTGTGTTGGGGACACAAGAGACTCTTTGTTATTTGGTTGCAGGGTTGTTTGAGAGAGACCATCTTCATCCTATGCCTCCCATGGATTGCTAAACCTTAGGTCATCCACTTGAGGGAAATTTGCTACTGTCCTACAAAACTTTGCGCTTGGAGGCCCAACACGAGTCTACAAGAAGAAGGCTGTGTAGTAGACATCAAGCTCTTTTCTGGCGCCGTTGCCGGGGAGGTGAGTGCTTGTAGGTATATATTTAGATCTTGCAATTGAATCTTTTAGTTTCTTGTTTTATCACTAGTTTAGTCTATAAAAGAAAACTAAAAAAAATATGGAATTGAGGTTGCCTCATATGCTTCATCTTTTTAATGTCTTTCGTGAAAATGATGGAAAAGAAAATTGTGCTCAAGTGTTAGAAGAAGAAGTCAATAAAATGTTTGGCACTAAATATTTGTATGATGAGCATGATTGCAATGTTGATAGTATGAATTCCTTGAATATTCATGATCCTCATGATATGCAAAGCTACAAGCTTGGGGATGCTATGTTTGATGAAGATGATATGTTTAGTCCCCCAAGTTTTCATGAGCAAATTTATTATGATGAAAGCATGCCTCATATTTATGATGATTATTGTGATGACATCTATGCTATAAATAATAATAGTAACCATGAAACTTGTCATCATGATTTTAATATTCAAAGTGGTTATGTCAATCAAGTATCTCATGATAGTTATTTTGTTGAGTTTGCTCCCACTCTTATGAATGAGAAGAAATCTGCTTATGAGGAGAGTGACAAATTTTCTATGCTTGTGGATCATGAAAAGAATGCTTTATGTGCTGGTTATATTGTTGAATTCGTTCATGATGCTACTGAAAATTATTATGAGGGAGGAACATATGCTTGTAGGTATTGCAATAATATCAAGTTTCCTCTCCATGTGTTCAAAGTTTTGAAGTTATACTTGTTTTTCCTTCCTATGCTAGTTGATTCTTGCTCCCATAAATTGTTTGCTCACAAAATCCCTATGCATAGGAAGTGGTTTAGACTTAAATATGCTTGTCATGAGATTCATGATGCTCTCTTACATGTTTCAAATACTATTCCTATGTGAGCATCATTGAAATCATCATGCCTAGCTAAAAGGCATTAAAGAAAAGCGCTTGTTGGGAGACAACCCAATATTTATCCTTACTGTTTTAGTGTGATCACATGATTAAGCTACTGTATAATCATGTTTTATAGCTTTTTTTTCAATAAAGTGCCAAGTAAATCCTTTGGGATAGTGTGGATGATAGTTGACTTGATTCTGTGCAAAAACAGAAACTTTTGCTCTCAGTCCAGGAATTTTGTAAATTCACTGGAACGTGATTTTGATCTGAATTTTTTACACAGTATTAATATACAAATTATTAAGGTTGTCCTAATTGTTCAGAATTTTTAGAGACAGGGAAGTATGGTTACACTACAGATCTTCACAGACTGTTCTGTTTCTGACAGATTCTGTTTTGCATGCATAGTTTGCTTGTTTTAGTGTTTCCATAGCTTATATTTAGTAGTAAAAATTATGGGAATGATAGAATACAGTAGGTATCATGTGGGAACAATTATTAATCTTGTCTTGACAGTACCAAAGTGAATGATCTATCTTTATTACACTAACCCTTCTCACGAAGTTCCGTTAAGTTTTGTGTGATTGAAGTTTTCAAGTTTTGGGTGAGACACCGATATGAGGAGAATAAGGAGTGACAAGAACCTAAGCTTGGGTATTCCCAAGGCACCCCCAAGGTAATATACAAGTAATACTCAAGCGCTTAAGCTTGGGGATGCCCCGGAAGGCATCCCCTCTTTCGTCTTCAACATTATCGGTATATCTTACTTAGGGCTATATTTTTATTCATCACATAATATGTGTTTTGCTTGGATCATCATTATATTTTGTTGTTTTATGTTAGGTGTTATTTACAATCTTGTTTTTCAATAAAAAGTTCCAAGAATTGCCTTAGGATGCTTGCATTGCATGTTTGATGTGTGCTGTGTAAAAAACAGAAACTTTTATTGTAGTGTTTGAATTTTCATATTTTACTGGAACATGGAAAGTTTCTGAAATTTTTACACAGTATTTTCATATAAATTAGTTAGCATGTCCTAAATTTTCATAAATTGTTGAGTTACAGAAGTACACTGTTTTCATAAATTTCTACAGACTGTTCTGTTTGGACAGATTGTTGTCACAGTTTCGTTATCTACTTATCCTATAGTTTCCATAGCCTATATTGGTAGATATAAATTATGGAGATGATAGTAAACAGTAGATGATGTTTGAAAATTATTGTGCAACTTGTCTTGGCAGTACATAAAGAGTTGATTTATTATTATGTGCAATAACCTATCTCACGAGTTCTTTTCAAGTTTTGTGTGGATGAAGTTTTTGAGAATAGGTGAAACCATGATATGAGAGGATTGAAAGAGATACAAAAGCTCAAGCTTGGGGATGCCCAAGGCACCCCAAGTAAATATTTCAAGAAGTCTCAAGCATCTAAGCTTGGGGATGCTACGCATCCCACCTCTCTTCATCAACAATTATCGGTTAGCCTATGTTGAGCCTAAATTTTTATTCGTTCACATGATGCGTGCTATTCTTGGAGTGCTATTTTTCTTTTGCTTGCTGTTTAATAAAATGCTTAAGATCTGAAATTCTTAGATGAGAGAGTCCTCACATAGCTACTTGATTGTTTACCTATGCATTGATCTTCACTTATATCTTTTTGGAGTAGTTTGTCATTCACTCTCGTGCTTCACTTATATCCTATGAGTAAATGGTTGAATGAATTGAATATCATAAATCCGAAATTAAATATGCTTCATATACTTATCCCATGGGGAGTAATGACTTCACCCATAATAAGTATAGGTGGTAAAATTTATTGAAAGTTAGCAAACACCGCATTGGTCACTTGAACAATTCATGAAAGAATATTGAAGGAAGAGAGATTCCACATATAAATATACTATCTTGGGCATCTTCTATGATTGTGAGCTCATTAATTATTTTCAAACTTGAGCAAATTAGTTAAAATTGGACAAGGAAGACAACTTAATGAGTTATGTTTGGGTATATTTGTATAGAAGTTATATTCTTATGGATCCTCCAACATGTGGTGCTTGCTTCCACCTCATACTAGCCAAAACTTCCGCACCAAGTAGAAATACTACTTGTGCATCCAAAGACCCTTAAACCCAAAGTTGTTCCATATGAGTCCACCATACCTACCTATATGCGGTATTTACGTGCCGTTCCAAGTAAATTTGCATGTGCCAAACTCTAAACCTTCAAATAATATTCTGTTTTGTATGCCCGAATCGCTCATATAGTGACTAGGGGCTGTCAGTATCTTCCATGCTAGGTGGGTTATTCTCACGATATGTGTTGATTCACTATCATTCACGAGAAAGTGGCTGGTATTCGGGATGCCCAGTTCCATGCTCAAAAATCAAATCAAAATATAATGAAACAAAACTCCCCCAAGATTGTTGTTTGTATGGACGGTACCCATGGATTCGGCTCGCCGTGGAGTGTGATTGATTGGTGGAGGGGGAGTAAAAACTTTACCATTCTGTTTGGGAACCGCCTATAATGTATCTAGCATGGAAGATACCGAGATATCTCGGTTGTTATGTTGACAATGAAAGCATACCGCTCAAAATTATTATTCATCTCTGTTTTAAAAGCTCGAGCTCTGGCACCTTTGCAAATCAATGCTTCCCTCTGCGAAGGGCCTATCTTTTACTTTCTAGTACTTACCTTTATGCAAGAGTCATGGTGATCTTCACCACTTCCTATATTTCGCCTTTTTCTCTTGGCAAGCATCATGTGTTGGGGAATGATCTAGACATATATATCCACACAAATATATTTGATCATGAATTATTATAGTTGACAATTATCTATATGATAAATAAGTTGGGAGGCGAAACATTAAGCCCCTATCTTTCTCTGTGTTCGATGGATGCTATTTGTTCTAAAAATATGCTTTCAGTGACTATAATCATGGAAGACTATATGATAGTTGAGTATGTGGAATTTGCTAAATCAAAGCTCTTACATAGACCCTTCCTGAAAATAAGATGAATTGCAATTGTTCGATGACTAGGAATATGGTTTGTTAGTTTTCAAGAAACTTTCTGGTCTATACTTTAACATGTGAATAGCTTGTTACTTAATCATGAGAAGTTTTATGAGATGAGCTACTGTTTATGGTTTATATTGATGCTAGAAAAAGTGACTGGACTTATCATTGATCAAACTTGTGCACTTGCTAGCATTCACACTTCATAAATTATTTCTTTTATCATTTACCTACTCGAGGACGAGCAGGAATTAAGCTTGGGGATGCTGATACATCTCCAACGTATCTATAATTTATGAAGTATTCATGCCATGTTTACAATAATTTTATATGATTTTGGCATGATTTTATTAGAACTAACCCGGACTGACGCTGTTTTCAGCAGAACTACCGTGGAGTTGTTTTTGTGCAGAAATAAAAGTTCTCAAAATGGGCTGAAAATTTACGGAGAATATTTTTGGGAAATATAAAAAATACTGGAGCAAAAAGATACCGGAGAGGAGTCCCGAGGAGGCCACAAGCCTAGGGGGCACGCCCCCCCCTAGGGCGCGCCCTCCTGGCTTGCGGGTCCCTCGAGCACCCACCTGACGTGATTCCAACGCCAAGTACTCCTATAAATCGAGAAACCCCTAGAAAGAAACCTAGATCGGGAGTTCCGCCACCGCAAGCCTCTGTAGCCATGAAAAACCAATCGGGAGCCTGTTCGAGCACCCTGCCGGAGGGGGAAACCATCACCGGAGGCCATCTTCATCATCCCGGCGGTCTCCATGATGAGGAGGGAGTAGTTCACCCTCGGGGCTGAGGGTATGTACCAGTAGCTATGTGTTTGATCTCTCCCTCTCTCGTGTTCTTGAGATGGCACGATCTTGATGTATCGCGAGCTTTATTGTTATAGATGAATCATATGGAGTTTTCCCCTCTCTATCTTCTTGTGATGAATTGAGTTTTCCCTTTGAAGTTTTCTTATCGGATTGAGTCTTTAAGGATTTGAGAACACTTGATGTATGTCTTGCGATGGGATATTCGTGGTGACAATGGGATGTTCTATTGATCCACTTGATGTATGTTTTGGTGATCAACTTGCGGGTTCCGTGACCTTGGGAATCTATGCATAGGGGTTGGCACACGTTTTCGTCTTGACTCTCCGGTAGAAACTTTGGGGCACTCTTTGAAGTTCTTTGTGTTGGATTGAACATGATGAATCTGAAATTGTGTGATGCATATCGTCTAATCAAGCCCATGGGTACTCGTGGTGACATTGGAGTATCTAGGTGACATTAGGGTTTTGGTTGATGTGTATCTTAAGGTATTATTTTAGTACGAACTCTAGGGCTGTTCGTGACACTTATAGGGATAGCTCATAAGATTGATCGGAAAAGATAACTTTGAGGTGGTTTCGTACCCTACAATAATTTCTTCGTTTGTTCTCCGCTATTTGTGACTTTGGAGTGAACTCTTTGTCGCACGTGAGGGGTTTACATATGATTCAACTATGTCAGTATTGTTGAGAGAACTTGCACTAGTGAAAGTATGAACCCTAGGCCTTGTTTCCAAGCATTGCAATACAGTTTTTGCTCACTTTTGTTACTTGCTACCCTGCTGTTTTTATATTTTCAGATTACAAAAACCTATATCTACTATGCATATTACACTTGTATCACCATCTCTTCGCCGAACTAGTGCACCTATACAATTTACCATTGTATTGGGTGTGTTGGGGACACAAGAGACTCTTTGTTATTTGGTTGCAGGGTTGTTTGAGAGAGACCATCTTCATCCTAGGCCTCCCACGGATTGATAAACCTTAGGTCATCCACTTGAGGGAAATTTGCTACTGTCCTACAAAACTCTGCGCTTGGAGGCCCAACACGAGTCTACAAGAAGAAGGTTGTGTAGTAGACATCAGTGCACCGTAGTGTTCCTCTTATGACGCATAGCTACTTTTAGCGTGCAAATATGTTGTTATCTACATTGTGCCATAAGTCTCTCCCGTGCATATCCATCATACTTGTCTCATATCTTGGTTTGAGCATCAAGCATAGAAAAAAGAGCAAAAAGAAGAAAAAGCTTTTAAGCAAAAGAGGAGATACAAAAGAGCTTGTAAGCAATAGAAATAGCATTAAGCCATTTTTCATAGTTCATACTCTTGGATCATACATACATAGCATACTTGTGATTGAAGACGGCACGTTTACTCTTTTAGGTTGGTGCACAAGCGCGTACCTAGCCCATTTGAGCAATCGAGCTATTGTATCTTCTAGTATCCATGCAACACGAGCTTTTCCTGGGTCTCTCATCTATCTCTGTGTGTGTTCCTAGTGCCACCATAGCTATTGATCTATTTGCTTTGCATTGCAATTTTGTGAATCTTCCTCAACATTTTCGATATCTTGGATTATCATTTGCTTGAATTTTGTGCCACTTGTCCTTACCGAGCCACTCGATAAGCTTTAAATTGTAGGTGTGAGTGAACAAGTCCGGTACCAATTCCACTATTCTTTCATTTCACATTGAGTGAAACGGGATACATCCTCAACTTTGGGAAATGGTATATTGGTATTGTTTATCTCATTTCTCACTCACCCTTGCTCGAGTTTTGTGATGGATAGGCAAAGCACATCATCTCCTTCGGTCTACAACAACAACGACGAGTTCGATGCCATGACGAAAACCATCGACGCCAAGTTGGATGCTCAAATGGAGGAGCTCAAAGTCCTCATCAACATCGGCAAGTTCCTCATCTTCGAGAAGAAGCTCAAGTGCACATGCTTCCAAGCTACCATATCCAGCAAGATCTCACGGGCATCGACACCATCAAATACATGAAGACATAATAACGCCAACATCAAGGCTTACAACAAAGAACAAGTGTGAAGGTCACGAGCTCGACACCAACCACCGCTCGATGATTTCACAACTTACCTTGGCATCTTCGCCAAGCGACTTCAAGGCATCTTCGCCTTTGGATATGTGGCATCTTCGCCGCCAAGCACTTCAAGAGAAGCTCCCCAAGCTCAATTCCGCGACTTCCACGAGCTACTACGACCTCGGCATCCACCACGAGATTCCTTTCATGGGAGTCAAGACCCCGAGTAGTATCTCGATTGGGAGCGCAAGATGGACTACTACCTCAAGCTACTTCAAGTCCCTTCCGAAGATCAAGTGAAGTGCGCCACAAGAAACTTCCATGGTGACGCGTCAACATGGTGGCTTCACACATCATCGACAAGCTTCGACATGAGTTGGTCCAAGTTGAAGAGAGCAATGCGGCGAGAGTTTGTGCCTTCTACATACACGAAACATCTTCAAAGCCAATTGGAGGACACCATACAAGGATCCAAGTCCCTCGATGAGTACTTCATGAAGATGAAGAAATCCTTGCGACGAGCCGGTGTGGACGACCCCATTTGGATGAAGTGCCACTTCATGTTCTGATTGAACAACGACATCGCCAAGACTATCTTCCACAACAACTACGAGTCTCTCGACGACATCTACGTTGGTGCTCTCAAGGCGGAACAAGCACTCAAGGCCAAGGCTACTCGACCCCGAGCACACTTCGTAACGACCAAGCTCTACGACGACGAGCATGAGGATGGTACCACCAAGATGTCCAAGACCGACAAGCTCCAAGATGACGCTCCCAGGTCCGAATTCACCGCCATCCCTCTTTATGGCATTGACGATGCCGAGTCTACCACGACTCTTTTTGAAGACAATGCGGTGACGACCACGACTATGGAGCCACTCAAGGAACATGCTTTGGAGGTGAGCGACAAGGTGGCGAGTACGGATGACGCTTCCATCTTTGGAGGCGAGAGTGATGATGTGCCATCTTCGGCTTTCATCCACGGCGACGGTGACGAGTTGGTTGAGCATGGGATTTTCCCTTCGACCACAGCGGCGTTTGGTGATGAGTTGAGAGACTTAGGCCATCATATTGAGAGTGAGAGTGACTTCACCACTAGCTCCACATATGATGAGTTGCCTCAATTCCCATGTAAGGAGAGCCACAAACCCCACCACTTGAGTGAGATTTGTGACTCCACCATATGTGACTTTGAGTGCACCTACCTTGAGGGAGTGAGTGAGCCACACCACTTAGTGAGTGAGGTAGTTGAGAGGGCACGTGAGGACACTATGATTTCTAACAACTTAACCTCTACTCTTATTGTGTCTTCTTCTTTGGTGCTAGGTCTCCTACATGACGACACGCCTACCCTCGATGATTCCATCCCTCCAATGGGAATAACGCTGGCCATGGTGGACAATGATGCCCCACCCACATGGTACCATCATGATGTTGACCACGAGTTGGTCCTTCCTACCTCACCTACATCACATGAGCGGAGCTCTAAAGGTAGCATAGGTGAAGGTTCTTCGCTTGTCCCACTAGTCGACTATCTTGCCATCGATTGCTTGCATGATGTTGATCACCTTATGGATACACCCCATGCTATGTCTTCTTCATGCTTTGATGTGCCACCTATTTTTGATGAATATGATGATGAGCATGTTGAATTACCTAGTTGTGCTGATATACTCCACAGGATAACATGTGAAAACTCAATTGGTCACATCATGTTTGATAATCCACTAATCTTGTCATATGCTATGCGTGAAATTTCCCAGATTGCATCTTTGCAATCTCACCGTAGCGACTATGCATATCCCATCAAAATTAATCCCATTTGCTCATATGGCATAGACGACAAGCCCATGGTTATTGGCATTTGCTTTTCTTGTGATGATATTGCCATGCTTCCTTTGTATCATTTGCGCAATAATTCTCATATACCATGCCATGATCTCCATGATTTGAAATTCATTGTTTTGGATGTTGTCCATCCTCTCCGAATTATGCTTCCGCTATTGCACATGAGGAGACCCAAAAAGTTTCCTCATACATGTTAGAAGATTTTGTTCCATCCCATCGATTGCATGAGCCAAATTATTGTGTGCACCATCTGCATATCATGAATAACAATGCTCTCGATATTTCAAGTGATGCACTACATACTTCTAGTCTCCATTATGTCATATATAATAATAAACCTTTCATGATGGATGACATGTTCTTATATCATGCATCTCACTTATTTGAGCATTGGATATTTTGTGCTAACGAACACAAGCACATGCACATCCTAACGGATGATGTATACATATACCACGCGCACACAATTTTCCCTTTTCCTTTGTTGCGTGTAGGTACTCATGATTACTCAACAACCTCAAAATCCCATGAGTTGACGAAAAGAGCTCTTGAGAGCACCGATGCTTTGGGATCCACCGGAATGTGTCTCCAACCATTCCCCTCGCGCACGGACTATGCACACCTCTTTTACTTAGCTCTCACATGGCTATGGCTTTTTTCTGATTGCACTTATTATGCCCATATTTCCATGTTCACTTTGCATGATATGCATTTCTATGCCCTTGCCATGCAATTGTGACCCATGCCTTGCATCTCACATGCCACTTGATTCTATGACTTGTTTGTGTATTTGCAAGTTTGGTGGAGATATTGATTGCTATTGCCATGTTTGTTTTATGCCCCATGCATATAATGATACATTTCTCATGTTTTGTTTTCGTGCTTGCGATATGTCATGTGCATTGTCTATGCCTACTATTTGTTCATATGATATGATTGCCATGATTTCTTCTAGTATGTTGCATCTTCGCACTACTAGTTTGCACGACATGATCAATATGCTTGCTTGTGTTGCATCACCGATGTGCTCCTTTTATGCGGTTGATGACAACCATTGCCATGCTTTGCACATGAGTGATATTGCTTATTGTCATATGTCTCCATATGTTGCCTCTCTCATGCTCGAAGCTTTGCCATGTATTGAGTGCCCCCATAGCTTTCTATCATATTCTTGGAGGCTAGGCAGGAAAAAATTTGACAAATTTTTTTTGGGAACGATTCGGGGCTGCGACGACCAAAAATTTCGACAAAAATCATTATGATGGCGAGTGTCTCAAAACGCTCCGAAAAGCCTAAAAATAGGATAGGGAAAAATTCTGTAGAGGAATATTATCAGGAATTACAAACTGGCATGATTAGATGTGGTATTGTTGAGGAGAATGAAGCTATGCTTGCACGTTTCATGGGTGGTTTAAATAGAGAGATTCAGACTATTCTAAAGTATAAGGAGTATAATACTATCACTCGTTTATTCCATCTTGCTTGCAAAGCTGAACGTGAAGTGCAGGATCGACAGACAATGGCGAGAACTAATTTTTCTGTAGGTCGAGCTTCATCATGGACACCACGTACATCATCTACTTCCACACGTTCTACTACAGCACCACTCACTTCAGCCGCCAACTCCAGCAGAGATACAAGAAAACAGGCACCGCCACCAGCCTCCAGCAAGGGCACACCTTCGGGGCCTGCACAGAGCTCTTCTTCATACATAGCATCTACAGGGCAAACACATGAGGTTATTTATCGCCGTTGCAAGGGTGGAGGTCACTATGCGCGAGAATTCCCTTCCAAGCGTGTGATGATTGTTACTGAGGATGGTGGATATGCGTCCGCTAGTGATTATGATCAGGAGACTTTGGCTCTTATTGCAAGTGAAGAATAGGGTACCGAGGATGCTGAAGAAGAGACACAATACATGGCTGCTGACTATGCTGACAGGTATGAAAGTTTAGTTGCTCAACGTGTTCTGAGTGTGCAGGTTACACAGGCTGAGCAAAATAAGAGGAACAACTTATTCCATACAAAGGGAGTTGTGAAGGAGCGGTCTGTTCGCGTCATCACCGATGGAGGGAGTTGCAACAACTTGGCTAGCTTGGAGATGGTGGAGAAGCTGTCTCTAACCACCAGACCACATCCTCATCCTTATTACATCCAATGGTTCAACAACAGTGGCAAGGTTAAGGTAATACGTACTGTTCGTGTGGACTTTAGCATTGCTACATATTCTGATTATGTTGATCGTGATGTGGTACCCATGCAAGCATGCTCCGTTTTACTTGGTAGACCATGGCAATTTGATAAAAATTATGTACACCATGGTAGGACAAATCAGTATACTCTTGTTCATAAGGATAAAAATATAACGTTGCTTCCTATATCTCCCGAGCATATTATGAAAGATGACATTGCTAAAGCTAGTAAAGCAAAATAGAAGCAAAGTGAGAGTGAAAATCAGATTGTGGCAAAGGACTTTGAGCAACATAATAAGCCTAATAAACAATCATCTAGTGCTGCATCCGAAATAAAACTGTAGAGTAGTTGTTTATTTGCCACTAAATCTGATATTACTGAGTTGGATGTTACTACATCTGTTTGCTATGCTTTTGTATTCAAAGAGGTATTGTTTTCATTTGAGGACATGCCCCCCTCTTTGCCTCCTGTTGTCACTAACATTTTGCAGGAGTTCGCTGACGACTTTCCACAAGACGTGCCACCGGGATTACCACCTATTCGAGGGATTGAGCATCAGATTGACTTAGTTCCCGGTGCATCGCTACCCAACCATGCACCATACCGTACCAATCCAGAGGAGACGAATGAGATCATGCGTCAAGTATAGGAGCTGCTCGACAAAGGTTATATACGTGAATCTCTTAGTCCTTGTGCTGTTCCTGTTATTCTAGTACCGAAAAAGGATGGTACATCTCATATGTGTGTTGATTGTAGAGGCATTAATAATATTACTATTCGTTATCGTCACCCTATTCCTAGGCTAGATGATATGCTTGATGAATTAAGTGGCTCTACAATTTTCTCCAAAGTTGATTTGCATAGTGGATATCATCAAATTCGTATGAAATTGGGAGATGAATGGAAAACATCATTTAAAACTAAGTTTGGATTATATGAGTGGTTAGTCATGCCTTTTGGGTTAACTTTGTATACCCGAGTCTTCTCTTCATTTGTTGCTTTTACAAGAGGCTCACGGTGGAGGACTTATGGGTCACTTTGGAGGCGACAAGACGTTTGCCACACTAGCCGACAAGTACTATTAGCCAAAGATGTTTCATGATGTTACACGCTTAACCAACCGATGCTCTACATGCCGCAATGCTAAGTCTAAAGCTCAATCCCATGGCCTTTATATGCCTCTTCCTATACCCTTCCAACCTTGGGAAGACATTAGTATGGACTTTGTACTTGGCTTGCCACGAACTAAAAATGGCCATGATTACGTTTTTGTTGTTGTGGATCGCTTTTCCAAGATGGCTCATTTTATTCCATGTCACAAGATAGACGATGCTTCACATATTGCAAATCTCTTTTGTAGGGACATCTTGCGACTACATGGCGTCCCCAAGACTATAGTCTCGGATCGCGATGTCAAGTTCCCAAGCTCGGAATCAAGCTTCTATTCTCTTCGGCATATCACCCACAAACCGATGGACAAACGGAATTGACGAACCGGACGCTATCTACTCTCCTACACGTGTTGATCAAGAAGAACATCAAGGAATGGGAACGATGCCTCCCCATCGCCGAGTACGCCTACAATCGCGCATGTCACTCCACCACCGGCAAGCCTCCGTTCGAAATGGTCTACGGTTTCAACCCTTTATCCCCATTGGACATCCTTCCTCTACCACTCCAAGAGCACGTCAACATGGATGCAATTTCAAGGGCAAGTGATGCGGAGCATACTACGGACATCACCATGGCAAGAGTCCCTTTGGCAAGTGACATGTGCGACATCTACTTCACATACATAAAGGTGAATCATCTCCTTTACACGTGCTCACTTGACCCCTTCGAGGATGGTATACTACTTGACACTCCTCTCGTGTGCATGCATAGGTATTGTCGGAGCTTCACGGATGACGAGGAGGAGTGCCAGCACCTACGTATGACTACACCATCCGCGAGGGAAGCTTGGAAGAGAAGGAAGAAGAAGCAAGGACAAGTTTCTAGAAGTCCCGGACATTTCGGCCTGCCCGGAACCTCCGAACCCCGGACCTTCTGGCCTGCCCGGAACTTCCGACCTCCTCGACCACAGCCGACTACAGGCGCGCCAACTCTCTGGATAGCCCGGAAGCAGCCCAGAACCTGCCCGGAACCTCCGGACCTCGGACCTTCTGGCCTGCCCGAAACTTCTGGCCTCCTCGACTACAGGCGACACCAGGCGTGCCAACTCTCTGGGTAGCCCGGAACCCGGCCGGAACCAGCCCGAAACTTCCGGCGCCCGGAACCTCCAGCCCAGCGTGGAACTTCCGGCCTGCGTGTGGGCAGCCACTCGGGCCCGAGGCCCATGTACCCCTTTCTCACCCCCACTTCGTCCTAGACTATATATACTCCTCCACCTCCTCCATTTTAGGGTTAGCAATGGTTTAGCTAATAGTTTGTTGAGCCTAGCTCCTTCCACTACCTCTATGAGAGAAAACCACCTAGTGGATGTCAAGGCCCCATCTACGCAAGATCCCTAGTGGATTCAAGGCCCCATCTCCCCATGGGATTTGGAATGAACTTTACCATGTATCCTTCTTTCCCTTTGTTGTTCTTGTACCTTGTGGATCTTGTGTGGTTTTGAGCATAGTGGATGTGTGATTGGACTTGTTCTTGAGTGTTTCTCTTGTGATTTTCCCCTCGTGTTCTTCGTGGAATCCCCCTCCAAATCGTGAAAGATCGACACACACGGGTGTGCCCTGTATCATATTGGTATCAAGAGCCACATTTCTCACGAATTTGGAGTCCTCCCCTTCGTTTGCTAGCCTAATTTTCGGTGTTTTTGTCCCAATTCGAAAATCCCCACCAAAAATAGCCTCACATTTTTTTTGCAATTTCTTGGTTCTTGTGAGATTTTGTTGATTTTGATACACGGAATTCGTGTTTGGCAAGTAGATCTAGCTTCCCCACCACGAAATCCCCCCAAATTTTCTTTTTCCCCATCAATTTTGACCCACGAAATCGAGTTTTCCCGGCCCCGTTCTCAGATCTGGAAATTAGGGTTCGTCCCGGAAGTGTTTTCGCGACCCCCGGAACTTCCGGCATCACCCGGAACTTCCGGCCCCCGAAACTTCCGGCCCAAGCCCGAAACTTCCGGCCTAACCAGAGAGTTTCCCCACACTTTCCCGTGTCCCCCGGAACTTGCGGTACACCCCCGGAACTTCCGAAGCCCGGAACTTCCGGCCTAACCAGAGTCTTTCCCAGAAATTTCAGCATCAACATATTCACCGTTTTGGGCATAACTAATTCATCCGGAGTCCGATTTTGATGTTCTTTACCTCGTTGGATAGCAATTGACACCCCCATCCCACAAAAATACTTCCAAAACCACTTGACTCCATCAAAAAAATTCATATTTGCCATCTTTGCCTAGGCCACCACCATAACTTCCGCATAGTTTTCCCACCATACTCTTTCTTCACCCTAACCCAATTTTGTTTGAGATTTTGAGTTGCGGTTTCCGTTTCCTAAGGTGTTTCGGCTAATTTGGGACGGTTCTACATCGACAACACCGCCGCTCATCATCGCCACGTCCTCGACATTGACATCGGCCACTTTGACTTTTGGCACCCCAACCGTAAGCAAGGACGGTAACCTCGACGACGTCATTGTCTATTACCTTGCAATACATTGATCGCTTCGAGCCTATTGTGTACCTTACCCATTGAGACTAGCGAGTTGAGAATTGTCGAGCCACGTTACTTGTGCACCGTAGTGTTCCTCTTATGCCGCATAGCTACTTTTAGGGTGCAAATATCTTGTTATCTACATTGTGCCATAAGTCTCTCCCGTGCATATCCATCATACTTGTCTCATATCTTGGTTCGAGCATCAAGCATAGAAAAAAGAGCAAAAAGAAGAAAAAGCTTTTAAGCAAAAGAGGAGATACAAAAAAGCTTGTAAGCAATAGAAATAGCATTAAGCCATTTTGCATAGTTCATACTCTTGGATCATACATACATAGCATACTTGTGATTGAAGACGGCTCGTTTACTCTTTTAGGTTGGTGCACAAGTGCGTATCTAGCCCATTTGAGCAATCGAGCTATTGTATCTTATAGTATCCGTGCAACACGAGCTTTTCCCGCGTCTCTCACATTTTGTGCTCATTCCTTGGTTGCGCGGATCCCATTTATCTATCTGTGTGTGTTCCTAGTGCCACCGTAGCTATTGATCTATTTGCTTTGCATTGCAATTTTGTGAATCTTCCTCAATATTTTCGATATCTTGGATTATCATTTGCTTGAATTTTGTGCCACTTGTCCTTACCGAGCCACTCGATAAGCTTTAAATTGTAGGTGTGAGTGAACAAGTCCGGTACCAATTCCACTATTCTTTCATTTCACATTGAGTGAAACGGGATACATCCTCAACTTTGGGAAATGGTATATTGGTATTGTTTATCTCATTTCCCACTCACCCTTGCTCGAGTTTTGTGATGGATAGGCAAAGCACATCATCTCCTTCGGTCTACAACAAAAACGACGAGTTCGATGCCATGACGAAAACCATCGACGCCAAGTTGGATGCTCAAATGGAGGAGCTCAAAGTCCTCATCAACACTGGCAAGAGGTCTTCCTCATCTTCGAAAAGACGCTCAAGTGCACATGCTTCCAAGCTACCATATCCGGCAAGATCTCACGGGCATCGACACCATCAAATACATGAAGACATAATAACGCCAACATCAAGGCGTACAACATTGAACAAGTGTGAAGAAGCTCGACCCCAACCACCGCTCGATGACTTCACAACTTACCTTGGCATCTTCGCCAAGCGACTTCAAGGCATCTTTGCCTTTGGATATGTGGCATCTTTGCCGCCAAGCACTTCAAGAGAAGCTCCCCAAGCTCAATTCCGCGACTTCCACGAGCTACTACGACCTCGACATCCACCACGAGATTCCTTTCTATGGGAGTCAAGACCCCGAGGAGTATCTCGATTGGGAGCGGAAGATGGACTACTACCTCAAGCTACTTCAAGTCCCTTCCGAAGATCAAGTGAAGTGCGCCACAAGAAACTTCCATGGCGATGCGTCAACATGGTGGCTTCACACATCGTCGACGAGCTTCGACATGAGTTGGTCCGAGTTGAAGAGAGCAATGCGGCGAGAGTTTGTGCCTTCTACATACACGGAACATCTTCAAAGCCAATTGGAGGACACCATACAAGGATCCAAGTCCCTCGATGAATACTTCATGAAGATGAAGAAAGCCTTGTGACGAGCCGGTGTGGATGACCCCATTTGGATGAAGTTCCACTTCATGTTGGGATTGAACAACGACATCGCCAAGACTATCTTCCACAACAACTACGAGTCTCTCGACGAAATCTACGTTGGTGCTCTCAAGGCGGAACAAGCACTCAAGGCCAAGGCTACTCGACCCCAAGCACACTTCGCAACGACCAAACTCTACGACGACGAGCATGAGGATAGTACCACCAAGATATCCAAGACCGACAAGCTCCAAGATGACGATCCCAAGTCCGAATTCACCGCCATCCCTCTTTGTGGCATTGACGATGCCGAGTCTACCACGACTCTTTTTGAAGATGACGCGGCGACGACCACGACTACGGAGCCACTCAAGGAACATGCTTTGCAGGTGAGTGACAAGGTGGCGAGCACGGATGACGCTTCCATCTTTGGAGGCGAGAGTGATGATGTGCCATCTTCGGCCTTCATCCACGGCGACGGTGACGAGTTGGTTGAGCATGGGATTTTCCGTTCGACCACGGCGGCGTTTGGTGATGAGTTGAAAGACTTAGGCCGTCATATTGAGAGTGAGAGTGACTTAACCACTAGCTCCATATATGATGAGTTGCCTCAATTCCCATGTAAGGAGAGCCACAAACCCCACCACTTGAGTGAGATGAGTGACTCCACCATATGTGACTTTGAGTGCACCTACCTTGAGGGAGTGAGTGAGCCACAACACTTAGTGAGTGAGGTAGTTGAGAGGGCACGTGAGGACACTATGATTTCTAACAACTTAACCTCTACTCCTATTGTGTCTTCTTCTTTGGTGCTAGGTCTCCTACATGACGACACGCCTACCCTTATGATTCCATCCCTCCAATGGGAATAACGATGTCCATGGTGGAGAATGATGCCCCAGCGACATGGTTCCATCATGATGCTGACCATGAGTTGGTCCTTCCTACCTCACCTACATCACATGAGCGGAGCTCTAAAGGTAGCATAGGTGAAGGTTCTTCTCTTGTCCCACTAGTGGACTATCTTGCCTTCGGTTGCTTGCATGATGTTGATCACCTTATGGACACACCACATGCTATGTCTTCTTCATGGTTTGATGTGCCACCTATTTTTGATGAATATGATGATGAGCATGTTGAATTACTTAGTTGTGATGCTATACTCCATAGGATAACATGTGAAAACTCTATTGGTCACATCATGTTTGATAATCAACTAATCTTGTCATATGCTATGCGTGAATTTTCCCATATTGCATCTTTGCAATCTCACCGTAGCGACTATGCATACCCCATCAAAATTAATCCCATTTTCTCATATGGCATAGACGACAAGCCCATGGTTATTGGCATTTGCTTTTCTTGTGATGATATTGCCATGCTTCCTTTGCATCATTTGCGCAATAATTCTCATATACCATGCCATGATCTCCATGATTTGGAAATTCATTGTTTTGGATGTTGTCCATCCTCTCCGAATTATGCTTCCGCTATTGCACATGAGGAGACCCAAAAAGTTTCCTCATACATGTTAGGAGATCTTGTTCCATCCCATCCATTGCATGAGCCCAATTATTGTGTGCACCATCCGCATATCATGAATAACAATGCTCTCGATATTTCAAGTGATGCACTACATACTTCTAGTCTCCATTATGCCATACATAATAATAAACCTTTCATGATGGATGACATGTTCTTATATCATGCATCTCACTTATTTGAGCATTGGATATTTTGTGCTAACGAACACAAGCACATGCACATCCTAACGGATGATGTATACATATACCACGCACATACAATTTTCCCTTTTCCTTTGTTGCGTGTAGGTACTCATGATTACTCAACAACCTCAAAATCCCATGAGTTGACGAAAAGAGCTCTTGAGAGCACCGATGCTTTGGGATCCACCGGAATGTGTCTCCAACCATTCCCCTCGCGCACGGACTACGCGTACCTCTTTTACTTGGCTCTCAGATGGCTATGGCTTTTTGCATATTACACTTTTTATGCCCATATTGCCATGTTCACTTTGCATGATATGCACATTTCTATGCCCTTGCCATGCAATTGTGACCCATGCCTTGCATCTCACATGCCACTTGATTCTATGACTTGTATGTGTATTTGCAAGTTTGGTGGAGATATTGATTGCTATTGCCATGTTTGTTTTGTGCCCCATGCATATAATGATACATTTCTCATGTTTTGTTTCCGTGCTTGTGATATGTCATGTGCATTGTCTATGCCTACTATTTGCTCATATGACATGATTGCCATGATTTCTTCTTGTATGTTGCATCTTCGCACTACTAGTTTGCACGACATGATCAATATGCTTGCTTGTGTTGCATCACCGATGTGCTCCTTTTATGTGGTTGATGACAACCATTGACATGCTTTGCACATGAGTGATATTGCTTATTGTCATATGCCTCCATATGTTGCCTCTCTCATGCTCGATGCTTTGCCATGTATTGAGTGCCCCCATAGCTTTCTATCATATTCTTGGAGGTTTTGAAATCTTTCATGTGAAGCATGCTTTCTTTCCTTCTTTGCACCATATGCCTAGTGCCATGAATATAGCCATTGTTGCATCATATTGTTCATGCACTTTTTATCATAATGGTTATGTGCAAGAGAAGAGAACCATCATGATGGATGATGTGTTTGTCTACCATGCACATACATTGTTTCCTTTGTTGTGTGTATGTGTAGGATACTTAGACTACATGTCAACTTCCACTTCACGTGAGTTGACGATTCGAGCTCTTGAGAGTGAGCCATGCTACACCGACGCGATTCTACATCGCACTTGCTTGCGCATCGGCATTGTGACGGACACACAAGGTCAACTTTTGAGGTGACATCCTTCTTGAGCATGGATATTGTGGCTCCTCCTACTTGTGTTGCTTGTACCATGACATATACTGGTCATCTTGGACCACTTACTCCCACACATGTTAGAGATATTGCTTTCACCCATGATTGCCATCGTTCCATGCCTCATGACATATATGTCTTGTGTGTTGCATCCAACTTGTGGATTACTTGCACTTATCATATGCTTGGTTGCAACAATGTAATTTCTTCACATAAGCTATGTCCGATTGCTTGCTACATGCTTGACTTGATTGCCTCACACATGATGAACAATTGCTCTTTCTATTGTGTTGAGTGCCGCACTATCTTCACTACACCATGTGCACATTATGCTTGGATTGTCTTGCACTTGCACCATGTGTCTAGACACTTCATTTTATTTGGTGTTGTGAATAATTCCTAAGCCTACCATAGACCTTTCGTTGATTGAATTGTGCATGATTTCTATGACCATGAGGTAGATGCTTGTTATATTGTCACACATATTTGCATCCCTACCTCACCTTTGTGTACTTGTTTCCATGATTGCATTGCTTGCGCTCAATTTGTATGCTTGCATGCCATGACACAATCCCTTGTCACACCATATGTTATGAATGGTGACAACACTTGTGCGGTGATTCACCACTTGAATGCTTGGTTTTGCACTAACGCTAACCACATTTGTTTTTCCAAGTGTTTGTCGTATTTGCTTGTTTTGAAGGAATTCCTAGGCGGTGAGACATTGGAGAGTGCCCCTTTCTTGCTTAATGATGATGAGTGCTGGGTGATCGTCCACTTCTACTCGGCGATGCCATCTCGTTTCGATGGTGATTTGGATTTTGATCCGAGGATGGATCTTTCCCAAGTGGTAGGGGATGATGCGGAGCATCCTACGGACATCACCATGGCAAGAGTCCCTTTGGCAAGTGACACGTGCGACATCTACTTCACATACATAAAGGTGAATCATCTCCTTTACACGTGCTCACTTGACCCCTTCGAGGATGGTATACTACTTGACACAAGAAGAAGCAAGGACAAGTCTCTGGAAGTCCCGGACCTTCCGGCCTGCCCGGAACCTCCGGACCCCGGACCTTCTGGCCTGCCCGGAACTTCCGGCCTCCTCGACCACAGCCGACTACGGGCGTGCCAACTCTCTGGATAGCCCGGAACCCGCCCGGAACCTCCGGACCCCGGACCTTCCGGCCTGCCCGGAACTTCTGGCCTCCTCGACTACAGGCGACACTAGGCGTGCCAACTCTCTGGGTTGCCCGGAACCCAGCCGGAGCCTCCCCGAAACTTCCGGTGCCCGGAACCCCCAGCCCAGCCCGGAACTTTCGGCCTGCGTGTGCAAAGCCACTCCGGCCCGAGGCCATGTACCCCTTTCTCACCCCCACTTCGTCCTAGACTATATATACTCCTCTACCTCCTCCATTTTAGGGTTAGCAATGGTTTAGCTCATAGTTAGTTGAGCCTAGCTCCTTCCACTACCTCTCCCATGGAGTAGATGCCTCTATGAGAGAAGACCCCCTAGTGGATGTCAAGGCCCCATCTAGGGAAGATCCCTAGTGGATTCAAGGCCCCATCTCCCCATGGGATTTGGGATGAACTTTACCATGTATCCTTCTTTCCCCTTGTTGTTCTTGTACCTTGTGGATCTTGTGTGGTTTTGAGCATAGTGGATGTGTGATTGGACTTGTTCTTGAGTGTTTCTCTTGTGATTTCCCCTCGTGTTCTTCGTGTTCTTCGTGGAATCCCCCTCCAAATCATGAAATATCGACACACACGGGTGTGCCCCGTATCAGCAAGCTACATCAAGAAAATGCATGTAGATACAAGGCGCATGCTCGAACGTCAAATGGAACGCGTCACCATCAAGCGCAACCTCAACAAGAACCCCATGGTGTTCAAGCCCGATGATCTTGTCTGGCTACACTTTCGCAAGGACCGCTTCCCCAATGAACGCAAGTCCAAGCTACTCCCTCGAGCCGACGAATCCTTCAAAGTGTTGGCTCGCTACAACGACAATGCCTACAAGATCGACATTCCTCCCGACAAGTACAACATGAGTGACACATTCAATGTCAAGGACCTATCCCCTTTTTATGGTGATGAAGATCTTGATCCGAGGACGGATCTTCCCCAGGGGGGGTGGGAGATGATGCGGAGCATCCCACCATCATCCCCATGAAGACTAAAACATGAAACCAAACACCAAGTGGTCCTATGACAAGAGCACGTGCACGTGACATTGAATGATGCGGAGCATCCCACCATCATCCCCATGAAACCTACTCCACCAAACCAACCCCCTAGTGGTCCCATGACAAGAGCCCATGCACGCGCTATGGAAACTGAGGTGACATCTCTCCTTGATCAATCACCATTCGATCCACTTGAGACATGGTCACTACCTCAGACGGAAGTTCTCTGTATACTCAGGTGCTCGGACGTAAAACATGGAAGCAAACACGAAGGACGTCAAGCTTGGAAGGACAATGAAGGAGCTGAGGACAAGCCCCAGCTCTCGGATGATCGGCCGGCCTCGGACGACCGGAGCCCGGGCGACCGTAAAGCCTCGGACGTCCGGTGCTTGGAGACGACCCAACCCGAAGGCCAGCAGGACTCTACGTCAGGCTCCTGATGACGACATCCCTACTAATGTTACACCCACATCCCCACCAGCTACACATATTGGACCAGTTACTAGAGCCCACGCACGCCAACTAAATTATAAGGTACTTTCGTTTCTTGGAAATCCTTATAATGTTCATGAACATATGATGCTGCCTAAATTAGATTCTTTTGTTCTACTTATGAATGAAGGAACTAGCATCGACAAGAAGGATGGCCATTGGAGTGGGATCAAGCATGGAGAAGAAGGTGCGCATGCGGGAAGGAACAATGGACTTTCAAGTGGTGATTTTCGTACTTTGAAGCCACCATAAGGAGTGCTTGGAGGCTTGGACAAAATATACAACATGCCACTTCATAAATTTCGTCCAGAGGCTATTATAGGTGCTGTGTCACCTTATTTTTGGGCCAGGCCCATGTAATTTCAAAATACCACTTACTAGGCTGTTTTGAGAGTCCGTATGTGTGGGGAAACTGAGTTAGGGCTGGTTTCGGACCCCTCCTCCAAAGGGGCCACGAAATCCCACTATATTCCCGCATATATACAACCCTTAGGGCATCGTTTTAGACTTGGATTTTGTTTTGATTAAAAGTTTGCCATAGCTGCAACTTCGCGTTCTTCGTTTGTGTTCCACGACCAGACAAAGGCGTCACAGAACCCCACTTTCATCAATAAAGCTTTCCTATTATATTCGCGATATCCAGATTGCAATCTTAGTTTCTTGCTTGTTCTTCCTTTGCGTGCAGGAAACAGACCCGCGTGGTCAGGTTGATCGTGCTCCGGCGTGGTCAATAACCTCTTAGAGTTGGTTTAGAAATTGCTAAGGCGCGACGTCCTCACACGTTCGTAGTCGGATCGTTAAAGTCGACTCTACCATAAACGATAGCCACATCTCATCGAAAGATAGGGACAACTTTGCCTCTATCAAGTGGTATAAGATTTCCAGGTTGCTCGGTGAGATTTTCCAGTTTTTCGTAGTTTAGATTGCATCTGTTCTTCATACCTACAGTCCATGAAAAAGCCAGAAAAAAATTAGGGTTAGATCATCATATCCGAACCAATCTGAGCCTTTGCAATTTTCTGTTTCGTATTTGGATTGTTGAATTTGCGGTTGTATCGTCATGTCAAGTTGCTGGTCTTAGCGTCTTGTTCTTTAGAGTTTCGAGTTCTGTTTACCGTTTGTCATGCCGCCACTGCATCATCTTCATCGCCGCTGCCATATACCACCACCACACTTCCATCATCGCCGCTGCCATATACCACCACCACGCTTCCATCATCGTCGTTGCCATATACCACCACCACGCTTCCATCATCGCAGCTGCCATATATACCACCACCATATATCTACCATCAATCCGTATACATATATATATATACCACCACATATCCACCACCAATCCGAGTCCATCCCATATTAGGTTTGATTTCGAGATCCGTTTGATTTTATTTTCGTGTTTCCTTGACTGAGTAGGTCTCGGAAAAAATGAAAAAGAAAAAAAAACGAGTCTGCCATAGTTTTCAGAGCACTTTTTAGGCCAAAATTTCGGCCGGTGAAAATATTTTTTCCCTATCCTATTTTTAGGCTTTTCGGAGCGTTTTGAGACACTCGCCATGATAGTGATTTTTGTTGAAATTTTTGGTCGACGCAGCCCCGAATCGCTCCCAAAAAAAAATTGTCAATATTTTTTCTGCCTATCATGTTTATACGTTTCGGGAAGAGTTTTGAGACACTCGCCATTATACTGAGTTTCTGAGCAAAAAAAAGAGGCGCCAAAAAAACGAAACAAAAATTCAGAGTGTGCTCTTCCCTTGATTACGTGTAGCGTCGTGATTTTGTTGGTGTTCTAGGCTCGCGTCTCTAGCACGGTGTAGCCTAGGACCAGCACGGTACCGTCGTTGAGCGTCTTTTCAACTTTGCATCTCTGAACTGATTATTGCTGACCCTTGTTGCTACCATATTATAAGCCTTCCCAGCTCCACATACATCTACGTCGTGTGTTTGACACCACCTGGCAATCGCTCTATCCAAGCTTTGAGAATTTTGACTACAACAGTTGCCGATCACCACCTGCTACTGGGTAAGAACTAGTAAGAAATTGAGATTTGCTTGACGGATTTGTGACACACCACCACCACCACCACTTCCTAGTAGTCTGTAGGTTCATATTCTTGTGCGTTCCTATTACTGCTAACCATGCCAGGATCACAAGTTGACGAGGTTGAATGGGAGGTTATGACCAACAAGGAGCTCCATGACAAATTCCAGCAAATGATGGCTGACCAGGTACAAGACTTTGTGACCAGCCTTGGGGAGGCCATGGAGAAGCTTGATGGGGTGGAGAAGACGTTCGAGACGAAGTTAGACGCTAAGTTCAATGAGGTGCTTGCATGTCTACCACCAGCTGCACTGGTCATACCTCAGCAAAAACAACAACATCGACCGAACTTCGCGGGGCGCGCACGACGTGTGCCCCTCAAGGAAGGCAAACATTCTGGTGCCATTCCTACTGTTGTGCTTCTGTGGCTGCTGCTGCTACTACTGTTGATCAGAACGCTGACTACGCTGGTGATTACGATGATGAGGAAGAGGCTGCTCCAGATCAGCACCAAGAGCAACCACCACCACACGCACCAGGACACCCACATGCCTACAATCGCAATTTTAGGGCTGCAGCACCCCCTCAGGTACATAATCATGACCATCTCCCTAAACATAAATTGAATATTCCTACATTTGATGGTAGATATGTTCCTGATATATATCTTACTTGGGAGTTAGAAATAGAACAACGTTTTAAATGCTAACAATTTCCTGAGGACAGACGTGTTACTGCTGCTGTTTGTTCATTCGCTAGTTTTACTTGTGTTTGGTGGTCTGAACATTGTCAAATACATCATGCTAATATCCCAATTACTTGGGCTACGTTGAAAACTGCTATGCGTAATCGTTGGGTTCCACCATATTATCAACGTGAATTGCTTCAAAATTTGCAGCGTTTAAGACAAGGAAAAAATTCTGTTGAGGAATATTATCAGGAATTACAAACTGGCATGATTAGATGTGGTATTATTGAGGAGAATGAAGCTATGGATGCACGTTTTATGGGTGGTTTAAATAGAGATATTCAGAATATATTAGAGTATAAGGAGTATAATACTATCACTCGTTTATTCCATCTTGCTTGCAAAGCTGAACGTGAAGTGCAGGATCGACAGGCATTGGCAAGAACTAATTTTTCTGCAGGTCGCAGTTCATCATGGACGCCACGTACCCCATCTACTTCCACACGTCCTGCTGCAACATCGCCTACTTTAGTGATACGGGGCACGCCCGTGTGCGTCGATCTTTCACGAATTGGAGGGGATCTCACGAGGAACACGAAGAACACAAGAGGAACACGAGAGGAAAACGAACACTCAAGGACAACCTTCGATCACACATCCAGTAGAATCACACGAGTACACGAGTAACACGGTCCACAATCAACAAAAGGATACAAGTAACGATAGTCTCCTCGCTCCGAAGGAGGAGGTCTTGAATCCCGTGGGGATCTTCCCTTAGAGGGGCCTTGGCATCGCTTGGATCTTCTCTCAACGGAGGGTAATCTCCTAGGGAGAAGGAAGTGATGGAGCTATGCTCAAAAAGAGGTCTTTGCCAAACAATAGCTAACCCTAGAGAGAGGGGAAGAGGAGTTTATATAGTGCTAGCCATGAACGGGGGAAGAGAGTGTGAGATTCATGCGCCTCGGGCCCGTCCATGCGCGCAGGCAGGCGCCGGATATCCGGCCAGACTCGGGGGTGCTGGATGTCCGGTGTACGGGCCGGATGTCCGGCCTGGAGTTGGTCTGAGAGCTATGGACACGGGTGTCTCGCGCCGGATGTCTGGGGCGGAGGCCGGATGTCTGGGGCTTCGGGAGTGGCCAGATGTCCGGGCTGGAGGCGCCGGTTCTCGCGCGGTTCTCGTATTAGGTCGTCGGAATTTCGGGGTCGTGTGACGGAAATCCAAGGCGGGGCCGGATGTCAGGCGCATGTAGCTTTTGCTGCTGGCCCTTGGTGCTGGTGCAGTCTCCAGGGGCCGGATGTCCGGGGTCTTGGCTGGATGTCCGGGGCCTCGAGGGTGTTCGAGCCACCGTTTGCGTGTCTGTTCCCATGGGGACTTGTTCTTCACCACGAGCTACTTCTAGGCCTTCCTTATTCCCATTGTACCTGATCATGCAAAGGATCTCCGATTGAGGTAGCACCCAAGTTCCATGAACATCAAAGAGAGAATCATATAGGAGAGATGTCACCTCGTGTTCAATAGCACGTGCCCTGGCTCTAGTCATGGGTCCCTTTGTAGCTTGATGCAATGGTGTAGAGTCCATGGGGATGATGTTGGGATGCTCCGCATCATCTCCCCCCCCCCCTTGGGGAAGATCCGTCCTCGGATCAAGATCTTCATCACCATGGAAAGGGGATAGATCCGTGATGTTGAAGGTGTCACTCACGTTGTACTTGTTGCGTGGTATGTCAACCTCGTAGGCATTGGTGTTGTAGTGTGCTAACACCTTGAAGGGACCGTCGGCTCGAGGGAGTAGCTTTGACTTGCGTTCGTTGGGGAAGTGGTCCTTGCGAAGGTGTAGCCACACAAGATCACCGGGCTTGAACACCATGGGGTGCTTGTTGATGTTGCGCTTGTTGGTGACGCGTTCCACTTGACGTTCAATCGTGCGTCTTGTATCTTCATGCATCCTCTTGATGTAGCTTGCCCTTGCACTTGCGTCCATGTTTACGCGCTCTTGGAGAGGTAGAGGTAGGATGTCCAATGGGGACAAAGGATTGAAGTCGTAGACCACTTCGAACGGAGATTTGCCGATGGTGGAGTGACTAGTGCGGTTGTAGGCGTACTCGGTGATGGGGAGGCAATCTTCCCATTCCTTGATGTTCTTCTTGATCAACACGCAAAGTAGGGTAGAAAGCGTCCGGTTCGTCACCGCCGTTTGTCCATCGGTTTGAGGGTGATATGCCGAAGAGAAAAGAAGCTTGATTCCGAGCTTGGCGCATAGGGTCTTCTAAAAGTAACTCAAGAACTTGACATCGCGATCCGAGACAATGGTCTTGGCGATGCCATGTAGCCGCCAGATGTCCCTACAAAAGAGATTGGCAATATGTGAAGCATCGTCTATCTTGTGACATGGAATGAAATGAGCCATTTTGGAAAAGCGGTCCACAACGACAAAAACGAAATCATGGCCAGTTTTAGTTCGTGGCAAGCCAAGCACAAAGTGATGAGGACATGACGACCTTGGATACTACCAAAAATATTGCATACGTGCATATTTTTAAGGTGATTTCTTATAAGAATTATGCTATAATTTATTTATGTTATCCGAAACCAAAATACTTCACCTATTTTTATTTCATGCCTAAATGCAGAATGGCCGAACACTTGTGTGAACCACGTGTGATGACAAAGGAAGAGGAAATGGTTGGGTACTATTCAAGAGGTCGTCTCACATCAAAGGAAATAATTAGGTGCTGTTCAAGAAGTTGTCTCACGTCACTTTTAGGCCAAGAGAAGATAGAGTCCAAGTCTCTCGCGTTCTGAACTCAGATTCAGACTGCACAGATACACCTGTCTCAAAACATCAAGAAATTTTTCATACGGACTCCATATTGGGTGATTCTTTTTTTGTTGGACAGTAGATTTCATATGCGTTACAGCCCAATTGGAATCACCTGAAAATTTGTCTAGAGCGTGGAGATATCGGCGAAACAATGTGACGTTGCAGCAGAATCCGAGTCAAACTACAAGTCCAAAGGTGTCGCATCACCTCCACTTGGGCCCATAGGCCTTGTATGACCTAGGGTTAGTTTTAAGCTGCCTTGGGATGTCCTCCCACCTCCTTGGCCGCCACCCCTTGCTCCTATATAAGTAGATCAATCTAGTAGCTTTTTCTTTGGGGTTTTGTTTTGTTAAAAGTTAGCCATTGCAACTTCGTGTACTTCGTTTGTGTCCAACGACCAGACCAAGACCGCTTTCGGAACCCCACCTTTATCAATACTTCTTCTATATTTGCAATATTCAGATTGATTTTATCGTATTCTTGCTTGTTCTTCGATTGCATGCAGGAATTGACCTTCGTGGACAGGTTGATCGTGCTCCGACATGGTCAATAACCTTTTTGGAGTTGGTTCAACGATTGCTAAGGCGCAACGTCGTGCACATTTGTAGTCGGATCGTCAAAGTCGTCTCCACCAAATCGATAGCTATCATCTCATCGAAAGATCGGGACCCTCGCCTCTATCACAATGCGAAACTTGCGATGCTATTGTTCTCTTGCTTTAAAGATTTGCTTCTCTTTTCTTTTGCAATGATGTTTTGTATGGTCACAATGCGGGAAGTGCACTCCGAGATAGCAATTATGTATGCGGGTACTACTTGAACACAAAAGATACCAATATGATACCGAAATGATACTAAGATATATGCATGCAAATGAAGCTATGCGGAGTATGTATCACTAAAAGTGCACAAGTAGCGTAGCCCGACAATACTTAATGGCTAGTCTCGATAGGCAAGTAACGCAAAAGGCTCGGGGGTAACAATGCAATGGCAAGGTTATAGACAAGAGTGTCGTCGCGGTTACCGTCCTTGCTTACAGTGAGGTGTCAATGAAGAGTTGGTTGGCGACGATCCGGGGCGATGATGAGCAGCGAGGTCGATAAAGAACCACTCCTAATTAGCCGAAACACCGTAGGAAGTGGCCATGCTCGTGACTCAAAATCTCGAATGCAAATGGGTTGCGGAAGAAATTGCTGAAGGTTGCGGAAGAAATGGTAGCAAAGAACATAATCTGTCAAAAATCGGAGGCAAATCAGCTTTGTTGTTCTCCAGGGGCCAGATGCCCGGTCTGCCTGGGCCGGATGTCCGGGGTACGGGCCGGATGTCCGGGCCTCCCGAATCCAGATCCAATCTCAGGATCCCTACGAACTAGAGGATGAACACGAAAAATTTTCGACAAAATTGGGGCGATTTGGCAGAGGAAAAAGATGGGGATGGTGGGGAAAAGCTAGATCTACATGTCCACAACGAAATCCACGGATCAACATCAACAAAATCTCCTCAAATCAAACGAATCCAAGAAATTTGGTAGGGCTATTTTTGTGGGGATTTTCGAAATTAGGTCAAAACAAACAAAATTGCCTAGAAATCGAAGGGGGAGACTACAAATTCGTGAGCAACCTTGGCTCTTGATACCAATATGGTACGGGGCAAGCCCATGTGCGTCGATCTTTCACGAATTGGAGGGGATCTCACGAGGAACACGAAGAACACAAGAGGAACACGAGAGGAAAACAAACACTCAAGGACAACCTTCGACCACACATCCACTAGAATCACACGAGTACACGAGTAACACGGTCCACAATCAACAAAAGGATACAAGTAACGATAGTCTCCTTGCTCCAAACGAGGAGGTCTTGAATCTCGTGGGGATCTTCCCTTAGAGGGGCCTTGGCATTGCTTGGATCTTCTCTCAACGGAGAGTAATCTCCTAGGGAGAAGGAAGTGATGGAGCTATGCTCAACAAGAGGTCTTTGCCAAACAATAGCTAACCCTAGAGAGAGGGGAAGAGGAGTTTATATAGTGCTACCCACGGAGGGGGAAAGAGAGAGTGAGATACATGAGCCTCGGGCCCGTCCATGTGCGCAGGCAGGCGCCGGATGTCCGGCCAGAGGCCGGATGTCCGGCCAGACTCGGGGGTGCCGAATGTCCGGTGAATGGGCCGGATGTCCGGCCTGGAGTTGGTCAGAGAGGTGTGGACGCGGGTGCCTCACGCCGGATGTCTGGGGCGGAGGCCAGATGTTCGGGGCTTCGGGAGTGGCTGGATGTCCGGGCTGGAGGCGCCGGTTCTCGCACGGTTCTGGTATTGGGTCGTCAGAATTCCGGGGTCGTGTGCCGAAAATCCGTGGCGGGGCCGGATGTCCGGCGCCTGCAGCTTCTGCTGCTGGCCCTTGGTGCTGGTGCAGTCTCCATGGGGGCGGATGTCCGGGGTCTTGGCCGGATGTCACCGTTTGCGCGTCCGTTCCCATGGGGACTTGTCCTTCACCACGAGCATCTTCTAGGCCTTCTTCATTCCCATTGTACGTGATCATGCAAAGGATCTCCGATTGAGATAGCACCCAAGTTCCATGAACATCGAAGAGAGAATCATAGAGGAGAGATGTCACCTCGTGTTCAATAGCACATGCCCTTGCTCTAGTCATGGGTCCCTTTGTAGCTTGATCCAATGCCACGTACCCCATCTACTTCCACACGTCCTGCTGCAACATCGCCTACTTCAGCCACCAACTCCAACCGAGATACTAGGAAACAGGCCCCCGCCCCACCCTCCGCGAGGAGCACACCTTCCGGGCCTGCACAGAGCTCTTCTTCTTCCATTGCATCCACGAGGCAAACACATGACGTTATATGTCGTCGTTGCAAGGGTGGAGGTCACTATGCACGAGAATGCCCTTCCAAGCGTGTGATGGTTGTTACTGAGGATGGTGGATATGCATCCGCTAGTGATTATGATGAGGAGACTTTGGCTCTTATTGCAAGTGAAGAACAGGGTGCCGAGGATGCTGAAGAAGAGACACACTACATGGCTGCTGACTACGCTGACAGGTATGAAAGTTTAGTTGCTCAACGTGTTCTGAGTGTGCAGGTTACACAGGCTGAGCAAAATCAGAGGCACAACTTGTTCCATACAAAGGGAGTTGTGAAGGAGCATTCTGTTCGCGTCATCATCGATGGAGGGAGTTGCAACAACTTGGCTAGCATGGAGATGGTGGAGAAGCTGTCTCTAACCACCAGACCACATCCTCATCCTTATTACATCCAATGGTTGAACAACAGTGGCAAGGTTAAGGTAACACGTACTGTTTGTGTGCACTTTAGCATTGCTACATATTCTGATTATGTTGATTGTGATGTGGTACCCATGCAAGCATGCTCCGTTTTACTTGGTAGACCATGGCAATTTGATAAAAATTCTTTACACCATGGTAGGACGAATCGGTATACTCTTGTTCATAAGGATAAAAATATAACTTTGCTTCCTATGTCTCCCAAACATATTATGAAAGATGACATTGCTAGAGCTAGTAAAGCAAAACAGAAGCAAAGTGAGAGTGAAAATCAGATTGTGGCAAAAGAATTTGAGCAACATAATAAGCCTCATAAACAATCATCTAGTGTTGCATCTGAAATAAAACTGAAGAGTGGTTGTTTGCTTGCCACTAAATCTGATATTACTGATTTGGATGTTACTACATCTGTTTGCTATGCTTTTGTTTGCAAAGAGGTATTATTTTCATTCGAGGACATGCCTCCCTCTTTGCCTCCTGCTGTTGCTAACATTTTGCAGGAGGTCGCTGACGTCTTTCCACAAGACGTGCCACCGGGATTACCACCTATTCGAGGGATTGAGCATCAGATTGACTTAATTTCCGGTGCATCGCTGCCCAACCGTGCGCCATACCGTACCAATCCAGAGGAGACGAAGGAGATTATGCGTCAAGTATAGGAGCTGCTCGACAAAGGTTATATACGCGAACCCCTTAGTCCTTGTGCTGTTCCTGTTATTCTAGTGCCTAAAAAGGATGGTACATCGCGTATGTGTGTTGATTGTAGACGCATTAATAATAATACTATTCGTTATCGTCATCCTATTCCTAGGCTAGATGATATGCTTGATGAATTAAGTGGCTCTACAATTTTCTCCAAAGTTGATTTGCGTAGGGGATACCATCAAATTCGTATGAAATTGGGAGATGAATGGAAAACAGCATTTAAAACTAAGTTTGGATTATATGAGTGGTTAGTCATGCCTTTTGGGTTAACTAATGCACCTAGCACTTTCATGAGATTAAGGAACGAGGTTTTACGTGCTTTCATTGGACGATTTGTGGTAGTCTATTTTGATGATATTCTGATTTATAGTAGATCTTTGGAGGAACATTTGGAACATTTACATGCTGTTTTTATTGCTCTACGTGATGCACGTTTGTTTGGTAACCTTGGGAACTGCACATTTTGCACCGACCGAGTATCTTTTCTTGGCTATGTTGTTACTCCACAGGGTATTGAAGTTGATAAAGCCAAGATTGAAGCTATTGAGAGTTGGCCGCAACCCAAAACGGTCACACAAATTAGGAGTTTTCTTGGACTCGCTGGTTTCTATAGGCGTTTTGTGAGGGATTTCAGCACCATTGCTGGACCTCTAAATGAGCTTACAAAGAAGGATGTGCCTTTTGTTTGGGGTACCGCACAGGAAGAAGCCTTCACGTTATTGAAAGATAAGTTAACACATGCTCCATTACTCCAACTTCCTGATTTTAATAAGACTTTCGAGCTTGAATGTGATGCTAGTGGAATCGGATTAGGAGGTGTGTTATATCAAGATGGTAAACATGTTGCATACTTTTCTAAAAAACTAAGTGGCCCTAGTCTGCATTATTCTACTTATGATAAGGAGTTCTATGCTCTTGTTCGGACTTTGGAAACATGGCGACATTATTTATGGCCCAAAGAATTTGTTATACATTCTGATCATGAATCTTTGAAACATATTAAAAATCAAGCAAAACTGAATCGTAGACATGCTAAATGGGTTGAATTCATTGAGACTTTCCCTTATGTCATTAAACACAAGAAGGGTAAATAAAATGTTATTGATGATGCATTTTCTCGTCATTATACTATGCTTTCACAACTTGACTTTAAAATATTTGGTTTGGAGACCACATAAGATCAATATATGCATGATGCTGAATTTAAAAATGTCTTGGACAATTGTAAAGAAGGGAGAACATGGAACAAGTTCGTCATTAATGATGGATTTGTGTTCCGCGCTAACAAGCTATGCATTCCAGCTAGCTCCGTTCGTCTTTTGTTGTTACAGGAGGCACATGGAGGAGGATTAATGGGACACTTTGGCATGAAGAAGACGGAGGACGTACTCGCTACACATTTCTTTTGGCCAAAGATGAGACGGGATGTTGAGCATTTTGTTGCTCGCTGCACTACATGTCAAAAAGCTAAGTCACAACTCAATCCTCATGGTTTATATATGCCTTTGCGTGTACCTAGTGTTCCTTGGGAGGATATATCTATGGACTTTGTTTTAGGTGTACCTCGAACAAAGAAGGGGAGGGATAGCATATTTGTTGTCGTGGATAGATTTTTGAAAATGGCACACTTTATACCATGTCATAAAAGTGATGATGCTGCTAATGTTGCTAATTTGTTATTTCGTGAAATTATTCGCTTGCATGGTGTGCCAAATACAATTGTTTCAGATCGTGATGCTAAATTTCTTAGCCACTTTTGGGGATGTTTATGGTCTAAGTTGGGGACTAAACTGTTTTTTAGTAGCACATGTCACACCCAAACTGATGGACAAACTGAAGTAGTGAATAGATCATTGTCTACTATGCTTAGGGCTGTTTTGAAGAATAAGCTGAAAATGTGAGAAGAATGCTTGCCTCATATTGAATTTGCTTATAATTGTTCGCTGCATTCTACTACTAAGATGTGCCCTTTTGAAGTTGTGTATGGTTTCTTACCTCGTGCACCCATTGATTTGTTGCCTCTTCCATCTTCGGAGAAGGTTAATTTTGATGCTAAAGAACGTGCTGAATTGATATTAAAGATGCATGAGTTAACTAAGTCGAACATTGAGCGTATGAATGCTAAATATAAACTTGCAGGAGATAAGGGTAGAAAACATGTTGTCTTTGCACCTGGAGATCTTGTTTGGTTACATTTGCGTAAGGACAGGTTTCCTGAATTGCGCAAGTCAAAGCTAATGCCACGTGCTGATGGTCCTTTTAAGGTGTTAGAGAAAATAAATGATGATGCATATAAACTTGAGCTGCCTGCAGATTTTGGGGTTAGTCCCACTTTTAACATTGCAGATTTGAAGCCTTATTTGGGTGAGGATGATGAGCTTCCGTCGAGGACGACTTCAGTTCAAGAAGGGGAGGATGATGACGACATCCCTACTAATGTTACACCCACATACCCACCAGCTACTCATATTGGACCAGTTACTAGAGCCCGCGCACGCCAAGTAAATTATCAGGTACTTCCATTTCTTGGAAATCCTTATAATGTTCATGAACATATGATGCTGCCTAAATTAGATACTTTTGTTTTACTTATGAATGAAGAACCTAGCATGGACAAGAAGGATGCCCATTGGAGCAGGATCAAGCATGGAGAAGAAGGTGCGCGCGCGGGAAGGAGCAATGGACTTCCCAGTGGTGATTTTCGCACTTTGAAGAGGAGTGCTTGGAGGCTTGGACGAAATATACAAGATGCCACTTCATAAATTTCGTCCATAGGCTAATATAGGTGTTGCGTCACCTTATTTTTGGGCCAGGCCCATGTAATTTCGAAATACCACTTATTAGGCTGTTTTTAGAGTCCGCATGTATGGGGAAACGAAGTTAGGGCTTGTTTCATACCCCTCCTCCAAGGGGCCACGAAATCCCCCTCCATTCCCCCATATATACAGCCCTTAGGGCATCGTTTTAAACTTGAGTTTTGTTTAGATTGAAAGTTAGCCATAGCTGCAACTTCGCGTTCTTCGTTTGTATTCCACGACCAGACAAAGGCGTCACAGAACCTCACATTCATCAATAAAGCTTTCCTCTTATATTCGCAATATCCAGATTGCAATCTTAGTTTCTTGCTTGTTCTTCGTTTGCTTGCAGGAAACAGACCCTCATGGTCTGGTTAATCGTGCTCCGGCGTGGTCAATAACCTCTCGGAGTTGGTTTAGCGATTGCTAAGGCACGACGTCCTCGCACGTTCGTAGTCGAATCGTCAAAGTCGACTCTACCATAAACGATAGCCACATCTCATCGAAAGACAGGGACAACTTCGCATCTATCATGTGATTTCCTCTCATGTTCTTCGTGTGCAACGTGTTTCTCGTGGAAATCCCCCTCCAATTCGTGAAAGATCGACACACACGGGCGTGCCCCGTATCATATTGGTGGGAACAAGTGATTGAGCAAAGAAGAGAGCGAGGTGATCCTCCTATCAACACTTGGGCCCAAATGAAGGATCTCATGAGAGCTCGTTTTGTGCCTACACACTACAATCGGGATCTCTTCAAGAAACTACAACAACTCAAGCAAGGAACCAAGTCCGTAGAAGAGTACTATCAAGAGATGGAGATTGCAATGATCCGACCCAATATCAAGGAAGATGACGAGCAAACAATGGCACGCTTCTTGAATGGCCTCAACTACCAAGCCATGAAAACTGCCAACTTCCAACCATACTCCAACCTTCTCGAACTTGTGCATCAAGCAACCAAAGTGGAACGGCAAGTGCAAGATGACTACAAGTACTCCAAGTTCTCCTCCAAGACCTATGGCTCAAGTGCACAAGCTACTAAGACAACGACACCTTCGACTACAAAATCGACAACACCTACCGGCGACAAGTCAAGCTTCAAGAACAAGACGACTTCATCAAGCCGACCAACCTCAAGCACCTACAAGTCTTTGACGTCGCCCACATCCACCTCCCGTACAACGCGATCCTTGGGTACCCAGCCCTCGCCAAGTTCATGGCAGTGACCCACCATGGCTACAACATCCTCAAGATGCCAGGGAGTGGCGGTGTCATCACCGTCGCCTGCGATGAGAAGGACGCCGTTTTCTCCCTCGAGCGCGCCTACCGTGTGGCAGCGGCCGAGCACTCGGACGACGAAGGAGGCGCCCTGCCCCGCGAGGATGTCCCCAAGAAGAAGAAGCAGCTCCTTCCCAAGGGGCGCTAGGGGGATGAGACCCCTAAGGACGGTGCATCAGGCTCCGCGCCTGGGGCCAAGGCCCCTTCCCCCTCACATAGGAAGGCGCGCCCGGCGCCTCCCTTGGGTCGGGCTTGGGGGTTTCCACCCGGAAGGCTACCGACCTGACCAGTAAGACGGGGGGGGGGGGGGTGCTCGGGCACAACTTGGGGGCGTGCATAGGCGCGCACCCATCCAAACTAGGAGCACGGCGCAAGATACCAAGTTCGCGGGAGTTCGTCACCAGAGCGATTGAGGAGCTTCGGGAGGCACAGGCCATGCGAGGCGGACGCGGCCCTATGCCGCCAAGCGCGGTCACCGTCGTCGATTCGGGCGGCGTGCCGCGAACCTGCGTCAACGTACCCAGCATCACCAGGGCCGCGTCACAGGACGTCTTCTGGCCGACGGGCGCCGGTAGCGACAGGGCCTACCCGTGCAACTACATCCGCATGCCCTTCGGTCTGGCGAACGCGGGCACCACGTTCCAGCGCCTTGCCCAGGCCATTCTCGCGCCTTACCAGGCCAGGCGCCACGAGGAGTTGGAGGAGGTGCCGGGCCCGAGCGAGCGTCCTGAGCCTCATGAGGGCCGGGCTCATGAAGGCCAAGCTTTGACGACCGCCCCCACGCGTCAGCGGTGTCGCCGCCAGGTGAATCTTTTTCGGTCCACACCAGGTAACTTTTTGATTTGCTCAGTTTGAGGGCGCCCATCGGGCCGCATTATCCTCAGGCGACCAGGGCTCATCCCAGCCGTGTCGTTTTCGCATGTATTAGATCCATTCATGCACTTGATCTATTTCCTAAATATCCCAACCTGCATGCTCGGTGCTTCGCCACCATGAATGTCGCCGCGCCCTAATGATCCTGCCCTCGACCGCCTCATGATTAAGGGCTGGCACGACGTCTGTGCTCGGGTCCGTCCCTGCAGCGTTGACAAATCCGAGATGTCAAGCTCTGTCTCGCGGGCCAGCCCCGTGCACGTCACCTCCCATGGCCCTCGGTGCTTCGCTCTCGCATGAGCTAATCGAGAGCGGGTGAGTCAGGGCGCGCGGCATGGTTCCTACAACCACAGCCGGCCTTCCGCCGCCGTGGGAACCGCGCGCCGGGTGTTTTCTCCTCGGAGTTGTCGCATGAGAAGACTGGGCACGGCGTCTGTGCTCGGGTCCGTCCCTGCAGCGTCGACAAATCCAATGGCTGAGCTCTGTCTGGCGGGCCGGCCCCGTTCACGTCACCTCCTGGGGTCATTGGTGTTTGGCCTTCTCATGCGATGGCCCTTGGAAATCCATTAGGCGCAGGTTCCTCAAAATGTACAGAACTTCAAGTGGTGATTTCTACTGGAAGACTTAGGTGCAACCCGCCTTTGAGGTAGGGCCTCGTGAGACCAGAGCTGCCTCACGAGCGCCCATATACACCTCCCAGTTCTACTGTGCAGGCCACGCGTACGAACTTAATGGGCTATACACGCCCGGGGGGCTGAGGAGCCAGGGCCCCCCATTCCCACGACCAAGTGGAATCCCCATGCTCCGCGTTGGCGGACGACACGGCCCTCCAATGGCTATGCCCACGCAACGTGGAAGCCCTATGCTCCGCGCTGGGGATAAACAACTGAGGGTGCCTTAGCGGGTGCATTCAACCTCAGGATGGCCCCTCGCGGCTCCATCTCGCAGCATTCCCTTGTGATGCACGCGTGAGGGGGCTGCTCTCAGGCCCGGCCTGGCACACGCCACCTCCCCAGGTCCCTGGTGCCTGGTCTTCACGCGTCCCTCTCAGACGAAAGCTGGCGAGGAAAGGTATGGGAGCCGCTCGTACGTCAAGGGGGACCCCTGAGCATTGCGACTCAGGGGCCTCACTGGTCTCGTAGCGCCTCATCCCTTGGCACCGTCCAGGTGATCCGGACGCCCCAACGGCGGTTGAGGTATGCGCGGGACCGGGCCCTGCCGACGTAGAGCTCAAGGCGCTCCAATCTCCAAGTCAACCCCGTCTTCGCCGCGTTCCCTTCATGAGGGTTGCTCCTACGTCAAGGGGGACCCCTGAGCATCGCGACTCAGGAGCCTCACTGGTCACGTAGCCCCTCGCCCCTTGGCACCGTCCTGGTGATCCGGACACCCCAACGACGGTCGAGGTATGCGCAAGACCGGGCCCTGCCGACGCAGAGCGCTACAGCAAGCAGGAAGGAAACGAAGCGAGGAAATAAAACCACACAGCTTAGCAGTCATTACAAGCATTAAAATGTCTCCGAAAATGCAAATAAGTCTAACGCCTGCACGAGGCACGATGAACGTTGCAGGAAAAGACCCGGGAAGAGGAACTAGGAGGAGCTGGCACCGCCGCTCGCCCCTGCCGCGGGGAGCTCGTCGTCGACGTCGCTGCCGCTGTCATCATCGTCACCAACCCCTGCAGCCGCAGGAGGAGGCGAGGGAACGGCGACAAAGGAGAACTTCTTCATCAGCGCCTTCACGGCGCCCTCCACGGCTGTCGCCGTGGCGGCGCGAACCCTAGGATCAACCGGGCGGATCATGGAGCCGAAGTCGAAACTCGGCTCGCGAAGGTAGAGGTGGCTGAAGACGCGCGTCGCAGCCACGGAGAAGAGGTCGCAGCACTCGCTCTCCAAGACATTCTTCACCCTGGCGACGGCACCCTCAAGCACTTCGGCGAGCTTTGAAGAGAGCCCAGCGAAGCCACTCTCAGGAGCCACCAGGGGTTATGTGAATCCCCGCCGGCAGATGGACTGTAGCGCCCGGCGGAGCCTGAGCTCGACGGAGGGGAGGGCGTCGAGCTCCGCAGCTTTCCTCTCCTCAGCCGCGGCAAGAGTCTTCTCCCTGGAGTCAAGCCGAGCCTTCTCCACCGCCGCTTCCTCTTTCAACCTGTCCAGCTGTTTGCGCTTCGCGACTTGGTCGGCCATCGCCTTGGACAGCGCCGAGTCACGGTCGGCAAGCTTGGCCTCTCAGGTCTTGAGATCTTCCTCCCGCTGACGAAGTTGCTCCGTGAGCACAGACTTCTCCTCCTGAAGGGCCTTGAGGCGGGCCTCCGCCTCGTCGCACCGCTTCGCGGCGGATGCTGCATCGGCCAGCGCCGTGCCGCGGGCTGTTTTGGCCGACGAGGCCTCCTTCCTGCTCTCAGCCGCGGTGGCCTCGACTTGGCTCCAAACCGCCACCGCCGAGGCGTCAGACTGGAGCCACCCTGAAAGAAGACCCAAGCGCTCCCGTACGAGGCGACCGTTGGCGTCCCCCGAGGGCGTCTCGGACCTGATCCAAGGCGGCGTAGGCCTCGTCCAGGGCGCCTGACCCGACTAGAGGGCCACGAACCGGTGGCACCAGGGCCCGGCCAGGAGATGGCGCCTACGCGGCGGTAGGAGCTGCTCCCAGGGGTACGGGGGCAGGGAGAGCGGAAGACACTGGCGGCTGCGCCACCACCACGGACAAGGCGGGGACGGACGGCCCCACACCCAGCTGGCCCTCAGGGCTGGCCCCTCGGGCAGTAGCGCAGACACGCCCTCAAGGGCGGGGAAAGCCTCTTCAATGGGCATCGGGGGCTCCGCGGCCGTGAAAAGGAGAGTCGCCCCGCGAGCCTCCTCGCCCGCGACATCCGGCGCCTCAGGCGTCGGCAAGGCACTAGGAACGGGCGCCGCATCGGAAGGCGCCCTCGGCTTGACGCCAGCCTTTGTCTTCTTTGACTTCGGCAAGGCGGCGCTCCTGATTGCCAAGCAAAGAGAGGACCATCAGTATGTATACCACCGGAAGGTGGCCAGAAACCAAGCAAGACCGCTTACTCCTCGACGTCAACCCACCTCCTCTTCCTCTCCACCTCGGCGAAGGCGGGGAAGCCCCGGTCCTTCTTCGGGGAGGTGTGTGAAGGAGCAGCGAAACCACTCGTAAGGGCCACGACCGGCAAAGCCGGGCCAGCCCTGGACACGACCACCTCACCCACGGGCTGCGTCTCGGGCAGGGGCGAGACGGGCGCTGCGGCCACCTTGTTGGCATGAGCTGGGTGCTCTGGAGGAAGCCCGGCCTCGCGCTTCCTCGGGGTCACCCGGCAGGCAGATCGTGTGGCTCGAGGTGTGGGCCCAGACCCTTTGAGGACCCTGGCAAGTCGCGGAGGACTTGCAGCAGGGGGTTCGCCGGCGTCGTCATCATCAAAGCCGCAGAGAAGCGCACTCCATGACGGAGGGGACACTTCCTCCAGATCATCGTCCGCCGTCTCCTCCGAGTCTTCTTGATCTGCGGTGTCGTCGGAGGACACCGCCACAGGGGCGCCGGGGCTCTCGGCCGGAGAGAGCCCCAGGTCGTCGAAGATGGGCATCACGGCAACCAGGTCGGCCTTGTCGTCGCGGCAGTACAACGGGGCATAGGCCTCAGGAAGGTCCCCGGGGTCGCCGTTGAGCAGGGTCGCCATAACCCTGTTGAACTCCTCGAGGGTCAAGTGCGCAGAGCGGAGCCTCATGTCATCGCCACCACCTTGATAGTCCCACATGGGCCTTGAATGAGACTGGAGGGGCGCCAGGCGTTGCACCAGGAACTCCTTCACTATCATTCCCCCAGTCAGCTTCCTGGCGCTGATGTCTCGAAGGACCCGCTCCAAGACGGGCTTGGCCCGAGGGTTGGAGAGCTTCGAAGAGCTCCACGCAGAAATCTTCTCCGGCAGCCCCTTTGGGAGCTCCAGGCGAGGGTTGTCCCTCTTGAGATGCAAGAAGACCCAGCGGTGCCTGAAGTTCTCCACCTTCTTCCCGGCCTTGAAGAGCATGTTCCCGCTCTGGACCGCGACAAAGGAGACGCATGCCGACCGTTGAGCGCCATCATGAAGCCGCAAGCTGAAGAAATGGCGGAACAGGGCCACCGAAGGCTTCACTCCCACGAAAGCCTCGCAGTAGAAGGCGAACATCGACAGAAGCAGGATGGAGTTGGGTTGAAGATGGAGAGCCTGGATCCCGTAGTGCTCGAGGACGGCGGTGAAGAACGCGGAGAAGGGCGGAACGACCCCGGAGAAGACGCTGTGGAGGAAGAAAGGGTAGGCCGACTTGGCCAGGCGATGCCTCTCCGCGGAGCCGCACCATATCAAGGTCCGCCCCCGCTCGTTGGTGTCATCCACAGTCGACGGAAGCACCGGGGCGAGGTCCCCATCCTTAGCTATGGTGGACTCTGAGAGCGCCGGCGAGATGGGAGCGGAAGCCGAGCTCTGGGCTTCAGGTTTCGACTTGCCAGCGGGAGCCATCGAGAAGCCTTTGGGGCCGAGGAAGCAAGAAGGAGGATGGTGCGGTGCTGAGATTTGGAGAGGTTCTCACAAAGGATAGAGATCTGGAAGGGAGAGCAGGAGTGCAGAAGAGGAAAGCAATAATGGCTCAACGCTGGACGCAGGCTTTTGTCGGTTCGGGCAGTTGCCGAGGAGACACGGGAGCAGGGACGCCCGCACCCAACCGCGCACCACGCGCCAGACCTGGCCCGCAGGCAATAGGGGCCCGCGGCGCTCCGGGCCATCTTCTACGGCTTCCCCGCGAAGCCAACTCGAGCGCGCCTTGGGCCCGAGGGCTACTGTCGGCATTCTGGATACCGAGGTACCCAGACTTGCCTGCCTGCGGCCCAGGACTTGGCCCACTCGACGGTCCGTACAGCCCTGCACGGCTTCACTCAAGACAAGACCCTCGCGACAGCCTCATCCTCGCGAGGAGGACAACTCCAAGGCCCGCGGAAAGGGGAGGCCTCCCCAGGCCCCCTCCTGAGCGGCGGAGATCTCTATGCAGTGTTCGGCCTTGGGAGGTCAAGGGTGACGCCAGCCGGGCCAGGCGGGCGCCAGCGCGCCAGAGGGGACAGTTTCCTCTTTGGTGCAAAGGAGGCAAGGACGAGCGCGGGTTCCCGAGACGCCCCGCCAAAGGTTTCCATTCCAGTGCAACGAGATCAAGCCAGCGGGCGCGGCAGGACGGATGTCACCAGCGAGCCCACCACCGCGTCACCACCACCTACTTTGCAGGCGAAGACCACCTTTTGTCAGGATAAGATGTACCTCCTGTCCCCTTTCAAATTTGGCCGTTGTGGGATTCCTTCCCGCCTTTGCGATGAGGGAAGAGGACCCGGGCCACTATAAATAGGGACTAGGCTGCTCGGTAGAAGGGAGATCACGACCCGCAAACACACTGGCGAGGCAACTCACCACTGTACTAGTTCTTCCACAAACCTCCTCGTGAGGCAATCCACCAAAAGCAGGAGTAGGGTTTTACGCTTCGCAGCGGCCCGAACCTGGGTCAACTCTCGTGTGTTATCTTCTTCCTTGCCATCGAGCGGGGTTATCGTGTTGTGAGCTTGGTGGGGGTGAAGCTGTTAGAGATCTTCGCACACGCCCCTGGGTTCGAACTTCTTAGGGTTTTGCGGAGCCCGAAATCCGACACATGCAACATGTCATTTGACACAGAATCATCACCAAAATTGGAGGTCGTATCAAAATGATTAAACAGTGGCAGAATTATTTTCAAACATATTTGATCCAAATTTGATTTATTTCTGGATTCACATGGTTCTTTCTGATCAACAGTTAATTCAATGGGTGCACTCAAAATTGTTGATATATGATCACATGGCAAAGTCAAATCATGAACATAGTCCTCTAAAATAGGTGGTGTGATGAAAGTAATGGGTAGCTCATCACATGGTACATTGGAATTGACAAGGCATTCGTCATACTCCTCTGGAGGTGGAAGATCAGTACCTTTGTCATTACCTCTTATGATCAACTCAGATGATGTAGGCACTCTCGGTGGTGACATGTCACATGGTGAAGGTGATGTAACCCTCACAACAAATGATGTGGTTGTCATAGTATGCCTAGTAGTTGAGGGAACAACCGTATCAACTCTTGGAATGTGCACCTTGCGCTCGTTCTCCTTGTGGGCAACACGTTGTTTAATTTCCTGTTCATCTTTACAAGCTAGACGAAACAAACGATCAATAGGATAACACTTTTCATGAATTAGTATATCATCATTTGTAAATCTATCCATAAATCTATCCATAAAATCTTCTTCACTTTCTTCTAATGACGAATGCAACAAGGTCGTTTGAAAATCATCATAATATTTCATTACGGTGTCACAACCTTATTTTAAATGTTGTAACTTTTTAATCATGTCACCAGTATGATGAGGACATGACTACCTTGGATACGACCAAAAATATTGCATACGTGCATATTTATGAGGTGATTTCTTATAAGAATTATGCAATAATTTATTTATGTTATCCGGAACAAAACTACTTCACCTATTTTTATTTTATGCCTAAATGCAGAATGGCCGAACACTTGTATGAACCACGTGTGATGACAAAGGAATAAGAAATATTTAGGTGTTGTTCAAGAAGTTCTCTCACGTCACTTTTAGCCCAAGAGAAGATAGAGTCCAAGTCTCTCACGTTCTAGACTCAGATTCGGACTGCACAAACACATCTGTCTCAAAACACCAAGAACTTTTTCATCCGGACTCATAATTGGGTGATTCATTTTTTGTTAGAAAGTAGATTTCATATTCGTTCCAGCCCAATTGGAATCACCTTAAAATTCTTCCGGAGCGTGGAGATATTGACGAAACAATTTGATCTTGCACCAGAATCCGAGTCAAACTACAACTCCAAAGGTGTTGCATCACCTCCACTTGGGCCCATGGGCCTTGTACGACCTAGGGTTAGTTTTAGACTGCCTTGGGACGTCCTCACACCTCCTTGGCCGCCACCCCTTGCTCCTATATAAGTAGATCAATCTAGTATCTTTTTCTTTGGGTTTTGTTTAGATTGAAAGTTAGCCATAGCTGCAACTTCATGTTCTTCGTTTGTGTTCCATGACCATAAAAAGGCGTCACAGAACCCCAATTTCATCAATAAAGCTTTCCTCTTATATTCGCAATATCCAGATTGCAATCTTACTTTCTTGCTTGTTCTTCGTTTGCTTGCAGGAAATAGACCCTCGTGGTTAGGTTGATCGTGCTCTGGCGTGGTCAATAACCTCTCGGAGTTGGTTTAGCGATTGCTAAGGCGCGACGTCCTCGTACGTTCGTAGTCGGATCGTCAAAGTCGACTCTACCATAAACGATAGCCACATCTCATTGAAAGACAGGGACAACTTTGCCTCTATCAAGTGGTATCAATTTTCAAGTTGCTCAGTGAGAATTTCGTGTTATCCCTAGATTAGATTTATTTTTCTTACATATTACCCAAGAAAAAGCCACACACAAAAAAAATGATCCATTCATCCCATATCCGAACCAATCTGAGCCTTTTTGCAATTTTCTGTTCGGTGTTTTGCTTTGTTGAATTTGCGGTTGCATCGTCGTGTCGAGTTGCTGGTCTTAGTGTCTAGTTCCTTTAGAGTTTCCAGTTTTGTTCACACTAGTCACGCCACCGTTGCATCATCATCCCTTCCGTTGTCACCCACCATCATCCATCAATTTCCATCACGTGCTCCCCATCGTTCATTGTCATAGTCATACTTGAGGTCCTTCACATCTACGCTTGATCCCATCTGCATCTTATCTATTGGAGAAATGAAGTGAGAGAAAAAAAGAAAGAGAAAAACAACAAAAAAAGTGAGAGAAAAATAGAGAGAAGAAAAAAGTACAAAAAAAGTGAGAAAAAAATAGAGAGAAGAGAAAAAACAAATTCCGGATCTACCTAGACTCAATCTCGTATCTGAATTCAGATTGAAATCTGTTTTGCACAGTGTTCAGTAAAGCAGACGTATCTTCCTCATACGAAGTCAATTTTGGCTCCACGAGTACTCAAATTCGACCTATCAACAAGCTGCATCTGAATAGTTTATCAAGAAAATTCATTATTGTCACCTCCAAATCGGCTTCTAAATAGGACTTTTTACCCTCCGAAGGTCGCAAACACAGTTTGTCATTATTTTTCAGGTTCGTTTTCGAATTTTTTGACTCCTCATACGAACTCGGAATTGAGTGATTCTTTTTGCATCCGAAAGCTTGAGTTAGTAGCAATCTTGAGAAAAAGTATCAAAAAATTGGCATAATATTTTTGATAGGAAAGTTGTATGGAGATTTTGTTATATCCTACTTGGCGGTTATTTCTCATCATCGTCTTTACTGCCATTGTGATCTTCACTTATATCTTGCTATCCAGAGCTACTTCATATCATCTGTTGCAGATATTTGTGCTACGTCGTGATTCCATTAGTGTTCTAGGCTCACGTCTCTAGTACGGTCTAGCCTAGGACCAGCACAGTACCGTCGTTTAGCGTTTATTCAACATTGCATCTCTGAATTGATTATTGCTAATCTTTTGCTACCATATATTATGCCTTCCAAGCTCCACATATTTCTACACCGTGTATACATACGTTCACCTCGTAATTGCTTTACTCAATCTTCGGAGATATTGACACCATCGGTTGCCGGTCACCACCTGCTGCATGGTAAGAATTTGTAAGGCATTGATATTTGCTTTACTGTGAGCGTTTTAGCACCACATCCCAGTAGTACATAGGAACAATATTCTTGGATTTTGTTTCTTGTTTCTACTAACCATGACAGGATCCAGTGTTGTCAGTTTGTGGGCTTCGTCGATCGTGGGAGCAGTGCCACCACCTAAGAAAATACCACAACCGTTACGAGAGGTGCAAAGAGATCCAAATGAAGATTATCAGGTTAATGTTTATCTACCACCATTTAATGGACGTTTTAGGCCTGCTTTACATATTGAATGGGAGTTTGAAATAAGTGATATATTTGCTTCCCATAATTTTGCTGAACATAAGAAAGTTAAGGTCGCAGTTAGTTCTTTCACTGGTTATGCTTCAGTTTGGTGGAGTGAATATTGTCAGTTACACCCTGATTATATACCTATTACTTGGGATGATTTGAAACTTGCCATGAGACACACATTCGTTCCTGCTTATTATACTCGTGACATGATTAAAAAGTTACAACATTTAAAACAAGGTAGTGACACCGTAACGAAATATTATGATGATTTACAAATGACCTTGTTGCATTCTTCATTAGAAGAAAGTGAAGAAAATTTTATGGATAGATTTTGGGGAGGATTAAACCGTGATATTCAGGAGATACTAATTCATGAAAAGTGTTATCCTATGGATCATTTGTTTCGTCTTGCTTGCAAAGCTGAACATGAAATAAAACAACGTGTTGCCCACAAGGAGAACGAGCGCAAGGTGCACATTCCAAGAGTTGATACAGTTGTTCCTTCAACTACTAGGCATACTATGCCAACCACATCAAGTGTTGTGAGGGTTACATCACCTTCACCATGTGACACGTCACCACCAAAAGAGTTCCTACATCATCTGAGTTGATCATAATAGGTAATGACAAAGGTACTGATCTTCCACCTCCAGAGGAGTATGACGAATGCCTTGTCAATTCCAGTGTACCATGTGATGAGCTAACCATTACTTTGATCACACCACCTATTTTAGAGGACTATGTTCATGATTTGACTTTGCCATGTGATCATATATCAACAATTTTGAGTGCACCCATTCAATTAACTGCTGATCAGAAAGAACCATGTGAATCAGCAAATAAATCAAATTTGGATCAAATATGTTTGAAAATAATTCTTCCACTGTTTAATCATTTTGATATGACCTCCAATTTTGGTGATGATTCTGTGTCATATGATATGTTGCATGTTTGCTTATTTAAGCATGTTGTAACACCTAAATTTGGAATAATTCAAGTTTGTTTATCAATGTTGGGATGGTTTAATGATGAACATTGTCAATCTTTTGATATGAATATGGACTTCACTTATATGTGCAAACAGAGTTGCAATATTTTCATGCCTTCTCCTTCTTGTGATGATATTTTGGCTTTATATTTCATGACATTTGAAGTGTGCTCTTGTATAAATGTGTCACATGTGCCACAACTGAGATAAAAAAAATAGATGACATATATATATACAACATGTACACCTTGTCTTTTTTGTTAGCCACATTTCAGAATAAGCAACGCAGAGGACGGCTTTGTTTTTCAAGAATGGAAGGATGATGAGGACATGACTACCTTGGATATGACCAAAAATATTGCATACGTGCATATTTGTGAGGTGGTTCTTATAATAATTATGCAATAATTTATTTATGTTATCCAGAACAAAACTACTTCACCTATTTTTATTTTATGCCTAAATGCAGAATGGCCGAACACTTGTATGAACCACGTGTGATGACAAAGGAAGAGAAAATGGTTGGGTGCTATTCAAGAGGTCCTCTCACGTCCAAGGAAATAATTAGGTGTTGTTCAAGAAGTTCTCTCACGTCACTTTTAGCCCAAGAGAAGATAGAGTCCAAGTCTCTCACGTTCTGGACTAAGATTCGGACTACACAGACACATCTGTCTCAAAACGCCAAGAACTTTTTCATCCGGACTCCGAATTGGGTGATTCTTTTTTTGTTGGAAAGTAGATTTCATATGAGTTCAAGGACAATTGGATTCACCTTAAAATTCGTCCGGAGCATGAAGAAATTGACGAAACCATTTGATGTTGCATCAGAATCCGAGTCAAACTACAACTCCAAAGGTGTTGCATCACCTCCACTTGGGCCCATGGGCCTTGTATGACCTAGGGTTAGTTTTAGGCTGCCTTGGGACATCCTCCCACCTTCTTGGCCGCCACCCCTTGCTCCTATATAAGTAGATCAATCTAGTATCTTTTTCTTTAGGTTTTGTTTAGATTGAAAGTTAGCCATAGCTGCAACTTCGCGTTCTTCATTTGTGTTCCACGAGCAGACAAAGGCATCACAGAACCCCACTTTCATCAATAAAGCTTTCCTCTTATATTTGCAATATCCAGATTGCAATCTTAGTTTCTTGCTTGTTCTTCATTTGCTTGCAGGAAACAGACCCTCGTGGTCAGGTTGATCGTGCTCCGGTGTGGTCAATAACCTCTCGGAGTTGGTTTAGCGATTGCTAAGGCGCGACGTCCTCGCACGTTCGTAGTCGGTCGTCAAAGTCGACTCTACCATAAACGATAGCCACATCTCATCGAAAGACAGGGACAACTTCGCCTCTGTCAAGTGGTATCAGATTTCCAGGTTGCTCGGTGAGGTTTTACCAGCTTTTCGTAGTTAGATCGCATCTATTCTTCATACCTTTAGTCCACGAAAAAGCCACAAAAAATTAGGGTTAGATCATCATATCCGAACCAATCTGAGCCTTTGCAATTTTCTGTTCGGTATTTTCTTTGTTGAATTTGAGGTTGCATCGTCGTGTCAAGTTGCTGGTCTTAGCGTCTAGTGCTTTAGAGTTTTGAGTTCTGTTCACAGTTTATCACGGCGCCTCCGCATCATCATCACCGGTGCCATATTCCACCACCACACCAGTTACATCACCGCTGCCATCTACCACCACCGCATATCTGCCATCACGCCAATCCGAGTCCACCTCCATAATTGATTCGCCGCCAGTCCGTGTTCCACCACCCCTACATAAATCTGCCACTAGTCCGAGTTACACCAGATTCGTATCCGCCACCAATCCTAGTCCGAATCCAGTATTTGCTGCTTGTTGTTGATTTCCATATCCCACGATACTATGTGTCGTGGGCAAGGCAGACTCCCCAACTTCAGTGCTACCCGTAGAAGAAAAATAGTTCCCGTTTTACAAAAAAATTGTGACCATTCTAAGACTTTTTCGAAAATTCTGGCTATGTAGTTTTGAGACCATTCTAAGACTTTTTCAAAAAAAAATGTTGCCGAGAAAAAAAAAGAGGAAAAAAAAGTCAAAAAAAGGAAAAAAAAATCAGAGTGTGCTCCGCCCTTGCTTACGTGAAGCGCCGTGATTTTGTTGGTGTTCTAGGCTCGCGTCTCTAGCACGGTCTAGCCTAGGACCAGCATAGTACCGTCGTTGAGCGTTTATTCAACTTTGCATCTCTGAGCTGGTTATTGCTAACCCCTTTTGTGACCATATATAAGCCATCCCAGCTACACATACATCTACGTCGTGGGTTGACACCACCTGGCAATCGCTCTATCCAAGCTTTGAGAGTTTTTGACTACAACAGTTGCCGATCACCGCCTGTTGCTGGGTAAGAACTGGCAAGGATTTGAGATTCGCTTGACGGATTTGTGACACACCACCACCACCACCACCATCACTTCCTAGTAGTCTATAGGTTCAGATTCTTGTGTGATCCTATTGCTGCTAACCATGACAGGATCACAAGCCGACGAGATCAACTAGGACGGCATGACGAACACGGAGCTCCATGATAAATTTCAGCAAATGATGGCTGACAAGGTACAAGACGTCGTGACCAGCCTTTGAGAGGCCATGGAGAAGCTAGGTGCTTTGGAGAAGACATTCGACACCAAGCTGGACGCTAAGTTCAATGAGGTGCTTGCACGTCTACCTCCACCAGTTGTACCTGTCGTACCTCGGCAACAACAATACCAACAACGCCCTAATTTCGCGGGACGAGCGCAACGTGTGCCTCTCGACCCTTGGAGAGTCAGACTATTCTAGAGTATAAGGAGTATAACACTATCACTCATTTATTCCATCTTGCTTGCAAAGCTGAACGTGAAGTGCAGGATCGACAGGCACTGGCGAGAAATGATTTTTCTGCAAGTCGCGCTTCATCATGGACACCACGTACATCATCTACTTCGACACGTCCTACTTCAGCACCACTTACTTCAGCCGCCAACTCCAATAGAGATACAAGGAAACATGCACCGCCACCAGCCACCAGCAAGGGCATACCTTCGGGGCCTACACAGAGCTCTTCTTCATCCATGGCATCTACAGGGCAAACACATGAGGTTATTTGTCGTCGTTGCAAAGGTGGAGGTCACTATGCGAGATGATTGTTACTGAGGATGGTGGATATGACTCCGCTAGTGATTATGATGAGGAGACCCTGGCTCTTATTGCGAGTGAAGAACAAGGGGTAAAGGAGATTGAACACGAGACACACTTCATGGCTGGTGACTACGCTGACAGGTATGAAATTTTAGTTCCTCCACGTGTTCTGAGTGTGCAGGTTACAGAGGCTGAGCAAAATCAGAGGCACAACTTGTTCCATACAAAGGGAGTTGTGAAGGAGTGTTCTGTTCGCGTCATCATCGATGGAGGGAGTTGCAACAACTTGGCTAGCATGGAGATGGTGGAGAAGTTGTCTCGAACCACCAGACCACATCCTTATCCTTATTACACCCAATGGTTCAACAATAGTGGCAAGGTTAAGGTAACACGTACTGTTCGTGTGCACTTTCGCATTGCTAAATATTCTGATTATGTTGATTGTGATGTGGTACCCATGCAAGCATGCTCTGTTTTACTGGGTAGACCATGGCAATTTGATAAAAATTCTGTACACCATGGTAGGACAAATCAGTATACTCTTGTTCATAAGGATAAAAATATAACTTTGCTTCCTATGTCTCCTGAACATATTATGAAAAATGACATTGCTAGAGCTAGTAAAGCCAAACAGAAATAAAGTGAGAGTGAAAATCAGATTGTGGCAAAGGAATTTGAGGAACATAATAAGCCAAATAAACAATCCTCTAGTTTTGCATCTGAAATAAAACTGAAGAGTGGTTGTTTACTTGCCAGTAAATCTGATATAACTGATTTGGATGTTAATACATCTGTTTGCTATGCTTTTGTATGCAAAGAGTTATTATTTTCCTTCGAGGATATGCCTCCCTCTTTGCCTCCTATTGTCAATAACATTTTGCAGGAGTTCACTGACGTCTTTCCACAAGACGTGCCACCGGGATTAGCACCTATTCGAGGTATTGAGCATCAGATTTACTTAATTCCTGGTGCATCGCTACCCAACCGTGCACCATACCGTACCAATCCAGAGGAGACGAAGGAGATTATGCGTCAAGTACAAGAGCTGCTCGACAAAGGTTATATACACGAATCTTTTAGTCCTTGTGATGTTCCTATTATTCTAGTACCGAAAAAGGATGGTACATCTCGTATGTGTGTTTATTGTAGAGGCAATAATAATATTACTATTCGTTATCGTCATCCTATTCCTAGGTTAGATGATATGCTTGATGAATTAAGTGGCTCTACAATTTTCTCCAAAGTTAATTTGCGTAGTGGATACCATCAAATTCGTATGAAATTGGGAGATGAATGGAAAACAACATTTAAAACTAAGTTTGGATTATATGCATGATGCATGATGCTGAATTTAAAGATGTGTTGGAGAATTGTAAAGAAGGGACAACATGGAACAAGTTCGTCCTTAATGTTGGACTTGTGTTCGTGCTAACAACCTATGCATTCCAGCTAGCTCCGTTCATCTTTTGTTGTTACAGGAGGCGCATGGAGGAGGATTAATGGGACACTTTGGCATGAAGAAGACGGAGGACGTACTTGCTACACATTTCTTTTGGCGAAAGATGAGACGGGATGTTGAGCGTTTTGTTGCTCGCTGCACTACTTGTCAAAAAGCTAAGTCATGACTCAATCCTCATGGTTTATATATGCCTTTGCCTGTACCTAGTGTTCCTTGGGAGGATATATCTATGGACTTTGTTTTAGGTTTACCTCGAACAAAGAAGGGGAGGGATAGCATATTTGTTGTCGTGGATAGATTTTCAAAAATGGCACACTTTATACCGTGTCATAAAAGTGATGATGCTGCTAATGTTGCTGATTTGTTCTTTCGTGAAATTATGCGCTTGCATGGTGTGCCAAATACAATTGTTTTAGATCGCGATGCTAAATTTGTTAGCCACTTTTGGAGATGTTTATGGGCTAAGTTGGGGACTAAACTGCTTTCTAGTACTACATGTCACCCCCAAACTGATGGACAAACTGAAGTAGTGAATAGATCATTGTCTACTATGCTTAGGGCTCTCTTGAAGAATAACTTGAAAATGTGGGAAGAATGCTTGCCTCATATTGAATTTGCTTATAATCGTTCGCTGCATTCTACTACTAAGATGTGCCGTTTTGAAGTTGTGTTTGGTTTCTTACCTCGTGCACCTATTCATTTGTTGCCTCTTCCATCTTCGAAGAAGGTTAATTTTGATGCTAAAGAACGTGCTGAATTGATATTAAAGATGCATGAGTTAACTAAGGAGAACTGATATGGGGCAAACCCGAGGGTGGCCCGATCTTCACGAATTGGAGGTGGATTCGAGGAAGAACACGATGAACACGAAGAACACGAGGGGAAAACGTGGAGAGAATCAAAGGGAAAACACTCTATTGGACAAGATCCACACCAAGTACTCCTCAAATCACAAGAAATACAAGAGGTGCATCAAGATCCAAGAACAACAATGGAAATAAAGATACATGGGTAGTTCATCCAAATCTCTAGGAGAGATGGGCCTTGAATCCACTAGGGATCTTCCCTTGCAAGGGGCCTTGACATCCTCTATGGATCTTCTCCGGTGGAGGTCTCGATCTCCGTGGGAGAGGTAGAGGAAGGAGCAAAGCTCATGTATGAATGAGCTATCACTTTGCTAACCCTTAAAACGAGGTGGAGGAGGTCTATATATAGTACTAGGGGCGAAGGGGTAAGTGAGGGTGATACAAGGCCGAAGGCCCATCTGGCGAATCCTGGAGACGGGCGGTTGTACCGCTCACAGGGGCGGTTGTACCGGTCATGTGGAATATAGCGGAACAACCGGGGCGGTACCGGCCTTGAACCGCATCACAACAGAAGCTCGGCCAGCAGTTGTCCGGTGGTGGGCCGGTTGTACCGCTGCTCCGGTGGTGCGCCGGTTGTTGTCCGGTTGTACCGTTAACTCCAGTGCTGGCACAACTCCTCTTCTTCCTTCTCTTCCAAGCTTCCCTCGCGGATGGTGTAGTTGTACGTAGGTGCTCGCACTCCTCCTCATCATCCGTGAAGCTCCGACAATACCTGTGCATGCACACGAGAGGAGTGTCAAGTAGTATACCATCCTAGAAGGGGTCAAGTGAACACGTGTAAAGGAGATGATTCACCTTTATGTATGTGAAGTAGTTGTGGCACGTGTCACTTGCCGAACGGAATCTTGTCATGGTGATGTCCATAGGATGCTCCACATCATCCCCTCCCCCTTGGGAAAGATCCGTCCTCGGATCAAAATCCAAATCACCATGGGAAGGAGATGGCGTCGCCGTGTAGAAGTGGACGATCACCAAACACTCATCATCATCAAGCTCGAAATGGGCACTCTCCAATGTCGTACCGTCAAGTAATTCCTTCAAAAGGAGCAAACATGACAAACACTTGGAAAAACAAATGTGGTTAGCGTTAGTGCAAAACCAAGCATTCAAGTGGTGAATCACCGCACAAGTGTTGTCATCATGCATAACATATGGTGTGACAAGGGATAGTGTCATGGCGTGTAAGCAATCAAGCAAAGGCCTACTGTATGCATAGGAATCATTCACAACACCAAGTAATATGAAGTGTCTAAACACATGGTGCAATCCAAAGTGCAAGGCAATCCAAGCATAATGTGCACATGGTGTAGTGAAGATAGTGTGGCACTCAACACAATATAAAGAGCAATTGGGCATCATGTGTGAGGCAAGCAAGTCAAGCATGTAGCAAGCAATCGAGCATGGCATATGTGAAGAAATGACATTGTTGCAACCAAACATATGATAGGAGAAATCAGTCCACAAGTTGGATGCAACACACAAGGCATATATGTCATGAGGCATGGAACGATGGTAATCATGAGTGAAAGCAATATCTCTAACATGTGTGCAAGCAAGTTGTCCATGTGTCATGATACAAGCAACACAAGTATGATGATCCACAATATCCATGCTAAAGAAGGATGTCACCTTGAAAACTTGTCCTTGTGCGTCCGTCACAATGCCGATGTGCAAGCAAGTGTGATATAGAAACGCGTCGCTCCAAAGTGGCTCGCTCTCAAGAGCTCGAAGCGTCAACTCACGTGAAGTGGAAGTTGACATGTAGTCGAAGTATCCTACACATACACACAACAAAGGAAACAATGTATGTGCATGGTAGACAAACACATCATCCATCATGATGGTTCTCTCCTCGTGCACATAACCAATAGAAGCACAAGTGCATGAATAATATGATGCAACAATGTCGATATTCATGGCACTAGGCATATGGTGCAAGGAATGAAGGCAAGCATGCTTCACATGAAAGATGTCAAAAGCTCCAATAATATGAAAGAAAGCTATGGGGGCAATCTTATTAACAAAATGAATAGCATTGTTGCACTCAATACATGGCAAATTATCTAGCATGAGAAAGGCAACACATGGAGACATATGACAACAAGCTATAGCAATCATGTGCGAAGCATGGCAATGGTTGTCATCAACCGCATAAAAGGAGCACATCGGTGATGCAACACAAGCAAGCATAGTGATCATGTCATGCAAACTAGTAGTGTTAAGATGCAACATACTAGAGGAAATCATGGCAATCATGTCATGTGAGCAAATAATAGGCATAAGTAATGCGCATGACATATCGCGAGCACGAACACAAAACATGATCAATGTATCATCATAGGCATGGCGCACAAAGCAATAGCAACTAGGATCTCCACCAAGCAAGCAAATACACATAGTAGTAGGAGAATGGTGAATCATGGGTAAATGCAAGCAAGGGTCACAATCGCATGGCAAAAGCATAGAATGAGGCCTAACATGCAAAGTGAACACGAGAATATGAGCAAAAGATAACAAGTGGTATATAGCCCAAAGTCGTGTGAGAACCAAGTAGAAGAGGTACGCGTAGTCCTTGCGCGAGGGGAATGGTTGGAGACACATTCCGGTGAATCCCAAAGCATCGGTGCTCTCAAGAGCTCTTTTCGTCAACTCATGGGATTGTGAGGTTGACGAGTATTCGTGGGTACCTACACAACAAGGATACACACGAAACAAAGTGTGTGCGTGGTAAATGTACACATCATCCATGATGATGTGTATGTGCACGTGGGAGTTAGCACAAGAAAAACAATGCTCAAAGAAATTTGAGGCATGGTATATGAATACATCATCCATCATGCAATGTTAGTTATTATGCTCAACATGATTGGGGCGCAAATTGGAGCAAGTATGTGGCACAAGCATATCATTCATATCAATGGCAAGCATAGTGTGCACACAATAGTGGGGATCATGCAAAGTGTAGGATGTATCAAAATCTCCTAATGTGTATGAGGAAACTATGGGGGTTTCCTCATGTGCAATAGCGGAAGCATAATATGTAGAATATGGACAACATCCAAAACAATGCATATCCGAAAGTAGGTGGTCATGGCATGTCATATGTGAGCAATTGCGCAAATGATGCAAAGGGAGCATGGCAATATCATCACAAGAAAAGCAAATGCCAATAACCATGGGTTTGTCATCTATGCCATATGTGCAAATTGGGTTTATTTTAATGGCATATGCATAGTTACTATGATGAGATTGTGAAGATACAATATGGGTGATCTCATGCATAGCATATGACAAGTCAAGCGGATTGTCAAACATGATGTGATCAATAGAATTCTCACAAGAAATCCTATGCAACATGGCATCACAAGTAATAGACTCCACATGAGAATCGTCAAACACATCATAAATGGGCAATTCATCACATGAGGAAGTCGCATAAGCATGAAGCATGGCAATAGGTGGATCGACATCATGCGAGCAATCAATGTCCACTAGTGGGACAAGAGCACCACCTTCACCTATGTTACCTTTGTTATTCCACTCATGTGGTGTAGGTGAGGTGGCATAGACCAACTTGTGGTCCTCTTCATCGTGATGGAACCATGTGGGGGGTGCATCATATACCACCATGGCCATCGTCTTGTCCAAAGGAAGGACGAAGTCGTCAAGGATCGGCGCGTCATAGTGTATGGGACCTAGCACCAAAGGAGAAGACACAATAGAGATAGAGGATAAGTTGTTAGAAATCGAAATGGCCTCACATGCCCTATTAACTACCTCACTCTCTCTATGTGGTGGCTCACACACTCCCTCAAGGTAGGTGCACTCAAACTCACATATGGTGGAGTCACTCATCTCACTCAAGTGGTGGGGGTTGTGGCTCACCTCACATGGGAATTGGGGCAACTCATCATATATGGGGCTAGTGGTGAAGTCACTCTCACTCTCAATATGGTGGCAAAAGTCTCTCAACTCATCTCCAAACGCCGCCGTGGTCGAAGGGAAAATCCCATGCTCAACCAAGTCGTCACCGTCGCCGTGGATGAAGGCCGAAGATGGCTCAACATCACTCTCGCCTCCAAAGATGGAAGCGTCATCCTTGCTCGCCACCTTGTCGCTCGCCTCCAAAGCATCTTCCTTGAGTGGCTCCGTAGTCATGGTCGTCGCCGCGCCGTCTTTAAAAAGAGTCGAGGTAGACTCGGCATCGTCAATACCACAAAGAGGGATGGCGGTGAAGTCGAACTTGGGAGCGTCGTCTTGGAGCTCGTCGGGCTTGGACATCTTGGTGGTACCATCCTCATGCTCGCCGTCGTGGAGCTTGGTCGTCGCGAAGTGTGCTCGGGGTCGAGTAGCCTTGGCCTTGAGTTCTTGTTCCGCCTTGAGAGCACCAACGTAGATGTCGTCGAGAGACTCGTAGTTGTTGTGGAAGATTGCCTTGGCGATGTCGTTGTTCAATCCCATCATGAAGTGGAACTTCATCCAAATGGGGTCATCCACACTAGCTCGTCGCAAGGCTTTCTTCATCTTCATGAAGTACTCATCGAGAGACATGGATCCTTGTATGGTGTTCTCCAAGTGGTGGTGAAGATGTTCCGTGTATGTAGAAGGCACAAACTCTCGCCGCAACGCTTTCTTCAACTTGGACCAACTCATGCCGAAGCTCGTCGAAGATGTGTGAAGCCACCATGTCGACGCGTCGCTGTGGAAGTTTCTTGTGGCGCACTTCACGTGATCTTCGGAAGGGACTTGAAGTAGCTTGAGGTAGTAGTCCATCTTGCGCTCCCAATGGAGATACTCCTCGGGGTCTTGACTCTCAAAGAAAGCAATCTCGTGGTCGATGTCGAGGTTGTAGTAGCTCGTGGAAGTCGCGGACTTGAGCTTGGGGAGCTTCTCTTGAAGTGCTTGTCGGTGAAGATGCCGCATATCCAAAGGCGAAGATGCCTTGAAGTCGCTTGGAAAAGATGCCAAGGTAAGTGGTGAAGTCATCGAGCGGTGGTTGGTGTCGAGCTCGAGACCTTCACACTTGTTCTTTGTTGGACGCCTTGATGTTGGCGTAGTTATTTCTTCATGTCGTTGATGGTGTCGATGCCGGTTTGATCTTGCCGGAGATGGTAGCTCGTAAGCATGTGCACTTGAGCGTCTTCTCGAAGATGATGAAGATCTCGTGCGGTTCTTGATGAGGGCCTTGAGCTGCTCCAAATGAGCATCCATCTTGGCATCGATGGTTTTCTTCATGGCATCAAACTCGTCATTGTTGTTGTAGACCGAAGGAGATGTGCCATCCCTATCCATGGAAGCACTCGAGAAGGCGTGAGAACGAGATGGAATGAACATACCAAAGTTACCTCTTTCCGAAGTTGTGGATGGATATCAAAAGACGACAATGTAAGCAAGGAAAAGAGTGCACTTGGTGAAAAACCTTGTCCAATTCTCACAACCTACACAAATGGCTTATAGTGGAGCTCGGTGGGGTTAGTGGCACAAAATATCAAGCAAAATGAAGTCCAAGATATTGCAAATGTTGAAATCAATCCAATGGACTCAAAATGCAAAGCAAGCGATCACAATATAGAGGAGGGCAATAAAGAAACACACACGGTGGGATAACGGGGCTTGTGCAACTATAGGGATGAGCAAAGCTCGTGTTGCACAAACACAAGGAGAGACGCTAGCTTATTGCATGTTTGGGCACGATTCACCACTTGGCACCAATCCTATTTATGCAAGCAAAACGTTTCCTATTCCATGTATCCTCATGCACAAGTATCTCTTTTCATGCGCAACTCTTTGCTTATAAGCTTATGATCTTTCTTTCTTGCTTAAAAGCTTTTTTTACTCTTCTCTTCCTTTCCACTATTCTTTTTGAGCCTCAACCAAAGATATGAGACAAGTATCACAACATATGCACGGGAGCAAGCAATTGCACTATATGATATTTCAAATGATGTAACAATATGATATCGTATCACTATGGTGCACAAGTTTTCGCGAAGCCCAGCAATACTCGGATAGCTAGTCTCAATAGGTATGAAGGTAATCACAAAGATGGTGGGGCTATCAAGATGTAATGGCAAGGAAGGAAAAGGGTGTGACGGAATGGATACCGTCATCACACTTAACCTTTCACGAAGTCGGGAGTAACCGGCCTTGCTTCCGGTTGAAGATGGTCTCAAAGGATGGATGGTCGTCGTCGATGTCGAACGTCGGTGGTCGATGTAGATGATGGACCGATACAAGTCACCGGTGGTTGATGAAGAAGTAACCGTCCCTAAGTAGCCGAAACACCTTAGGAGACTCAAATCACAACTCAAGCAACCACAAATGCAAAGGGAACCAAAATGGGTTAGGTCGCGGAAGTCTATGGTGGTAATGCGGATGATATGGTGGAGGGCCTAGGCAAACTTGCCAAAATTTGAAAAATATGATAAAGTCAAATGGTGGTGAAACCAAGATGAGCAGCTCCGGCACGTCGATAGCTTCCAAACGAGCCAAAGAACACTCAAATCGGAGTTCGGGAGCGGAAGTTATGGTCGAAACGGCGAATCAACCGAGGCTGAAACTGGGAGGGGCGGTTGTACCGCTCCTGGAGCGTCCTGGAGCTATCGGAAGTGATGGACCTGGGAATTAGCGGTTGTACCGCTTGGTGGGGCGGTTGTACCGCTTCTGGCGCGTCCTGGGGGTGTTTTTGGGGAATTAGCGGTTGTACCGCTTCGAGGGGCAGTTGTACCGCTGTACAGAGCGGTTGTACCGCTAGTATCGGGATTTCAGATCCGGGACACGATTTTGGGCGGAAATTGATGATTTTGGGCTCGAAATTGAAGGGGAAAAAGAAAAATTGGGGCTAGGGAATGCCAAGGGAAGTAGATCCACTTGCCAAACACTAGATCTACGGATCAAAATCAACAAAAACTCACAAGAACAACAAATCACAAGAAAATTTTGGGGCTCTTTTTGTGGGGATTTTCGAAATTAGGAAGAAAAACACGAACTAATTCAAGAAAAGTGGGGGGTAGGGCTCCAAATTCGTGGCAACGTGGCTCTTGATACCAATATGATACGGGGCAAACCCGAGGGTGGCCCGATCTTCACGAATGGGAGGTGGATTCGAGGAAGAACATGATGAACACGAAGAACACGAGGGGAAAACGTGGAGAGAATCAAAGGGAAAACACTCTATTGGACAAGATCCACACAAAGTACTCCTCAAATCACAAGCAATACAAGAGGTGCATCAAGATCCAAGAACAACAATGGAAATAAAGATACATGGGTACTTCATCCAAATCTCCAGGAGAGATGGGCCTTGAATCCACTAGGGATCTTCCCTTGCAAGGGGCCTTGACATCCTCTATGGATCTTCTCCGGTGGAGGTCTCGATCTCCGTGGGAAAGGTAGAGGAAGGAGCAAAGCTCATGTATGAATGAGCTATCACTTTGCTAACCCTAAAAACGAGGTGGAGGAGGTCTATATATAGTACTAGGGGCGAAGGGGTAAGTGAGGGTGATACAAGGACGAAGGCCCATCTGGCGCAGCCTGCAAACGGGCGGTTGTACCGCTCGCAGGGGCGGTTGTACGGCTCGCAGGGGCGGTTGTACCGGTCATGTGGAATATAGCGGAACAACTGGGGCGGTACCGGCCTTGAACCGCATCACAACAGAAGCTCGGCCGGCAGCTGTCTGGTGGTGGGCTGGTTGTACCGCTGCTCCGGTGGTGCGCCGGTTGTTGTCCGGTTGTACCGTTAACTCCAGTGCTGGCACAACTCCTCTTCTTCCTTCTCTTCCAAGCTTCCCTCGTGGATGGTGTAGTTGTACGTAGGTGCTCGCACTCCTCCTCATCATCCGTGAAGCTCCGACAATACCTGTGCATGCACACGAGAGGAGTGTCAAGTAGTATACCATCCACGAAGGGGTCAAGTGAACACGTGTAAAGGAGATGATTCACCTTTATGTATGTGAAGTAGTTGTGGCACGTGTCACTTGCCGAACGGACTCTTGTCATGGTGATGTCCGTAGGATGCTCCGCATCAAGAACATTGAGCGTATGAATGCTAAATATAAACTTGCTGGAGATAAGGGTAGAAAACATGTTGTCTTTGCACCTGGAGATCTTGTTTGGTTACATTTGCGTAAGGATAGGTTTCCTGAATAGCGCAAGTCGAAGCTTATGCCACGTGCTGATGGTCCTTTCAGGGTGTTAGAGAAAATAAATGATAATGCATATAAACTTGAGCTGCCTGCAGATTTTGGGGTTAGTCCCACTTTTAACATTGCGGATTTGAAGCCTTATTTGGGTGAGGATGATGAGCTTCCGTCGAGGACGACTTCAGTTCAAGAAGGGAAGGATGATGAGGACATCCCTACTAATGTTACACCCACATCCCCACCATCTACACATATTGGACCAGTTACTAGAGCCCACGCACGCCAACTAAATTATCAGGTACTTTCGTTTCTTGGAAATCCTTCTAATGTTCATGAACATATGATGCTGCCTAAATTAGATACTTTTGTTTTACTTATGAATGAAGGACCTAGCATGGACAAGAAGGATGGCCATTGGAGCGAGATCAAGCATGGAGAAGAAGGTGCGCACGCGGGAAGGAACAATGGACTTTCTGGTGGTGATTTTCGCACTTTGAAGCCACCATAAGGAGTGCTTGGAGGCTTGGACGAAATATACAACATGCCACTGAATAAATTTTGTCCATCGGCTATTATAGGTGCTGCATCACCTTATTTTTGGGCCAGGCTCATGTAATTTCAAAATACCATATTATAGGCAGTTTTTAGAGTCCGTATGTGTGGGCAAACTGAGTTAGGGCTGGTTTCGGACCCCTCCTTGAAGGGGCCACGAAATCCCGCTCTATTCCCCAATATATACAGCCCTTAGGGCGTCGTTTTAGACTGGGGTTTTGTTTAGATTGAAAGTTAGCCATAGCTGCAACTTCGCGTTCTTTATTTGTGTTCCATGACCAGACAAAGGCGTCACAGAACCCCACCTTCATCAATAAAGCTTTCCTCTTATATTCGCAATATCCAGATTGTAATCTTAGTTTCTTGCTTGTTCTTCGTTTGCTTGCAGGAGACAGACCCACGTGGTCAGGTTGATCGTGCTCCGGCGTGGTCAATAACCTTTCGGAGTTAGTTTAGCGATTGCTAAGGCGCGACGTCCTCGCACGTTCGTTGTCGGATCGTCAAAGTCTACTCCACCGAAAATGATAGCCACCATCTCATCGAAAGACAGGAACAACTTCGCCTCTATCAAAGTCAGATTGTTTCCTCAATATCTCCACGCTCCGGATGCATTTTATGGTGATTCCAATTGGGTTGGAACGAATATGAAATCTACTTTCCAACAAAAAATGAATCACCCAATTCGGACTCAGTATGAAAATGTTCTTGGCGTTGTGAGACAGGTGTGTATGTGTAGTCTGAATCTTAGTCCAGAACGTGAGAGACTTGGACTCTATCTTCTCTTGGGCTAAAAGTGACGTGAGAGAACTTCTTGAACAGCACCTAATTATTTCCTCTGACGTGAGAGGACCTCTTGAATAGCACCCAACCATTTCCTCTTCCTTTGTCATCACACGTGGTTCATACAAGTGTTCGGCCATTCTGCATTTAGGCATAAAATAAAAATAGGAGAAGTATTTTTGTTCCGGATAACATAAATAAATTATTGCATAATTTTTATAAGAAATCACCTCACAAATATGAACGTATGCAATATTTTTGGTCGTATCCAAGATAGTCATGTCCTCATCAGATCTTCCACTCCAAGGCGGGCATCCAAGGAAAATCCATCAAGGTCATCATCAACGGAGGAAGTTACCACAACTTGGAAAGTGAGGACCTTTGCTCCAAGCTACACTTGGTCAAGAAAAAGCACCCTCGCCCCTACAAGGTTCAATGGCTAAGTGACTCCGGAACCCTCCAAGTTGACCAAACCGTGGAAGTTTCCTTCAAGATAGGAGCTTACGAAAACACTTTGGAGTGTGATGTGGTTCCAATGTCCCTTTGCAATTCGACCGTGGCGTCACACACAATGGTCCGACAAATCAATATAGCTTCAAGATGAAGGGCAAGCAATATGTGCTCCGACCAATGTCTCCTAGTCAAGTCATCGCCAACAAACAAGCTTCATCCCATCGTGGAGATAAAAGTGAGAAAGTGATCCACCTCAAAGAGAGTGAGTGCCACAAGCCAAAAACGAGCGACTCCACGATGAGGGACATGAGAGATATAGTTATTTTAGCCACCAAATGAGATTTGAGGGATGTGAGTGAGAGCCCATCGACCGTTCTTCACTATGTACTTGTGTGCAAAGATGAGGTCGTTCGGACTAACCCTTCACAACATCTTCCTCTAGTGTTATCTAAGTTGTTGCAGGAATTCCACGATGTTTTGCCCGATGAGCTACCTCTGGGACTACCACCAAAACGAGGGATTGAACACTGCATCGATCTCATCCCCGGAGCACCGCTTCCTAACAAGGCTCCCTACCGCGTCAACCTCGAAGAAACAAAGGAAATAGAAAGGCAAGTTCAAAAACTCCTAGATAAATGGCATTTACGTGAGAGCTTGAGTCCTTGTGCGGTTCCGATAATACTCGTACCTAAGCAAGATGGTAGTATGCGCATGTGTTCCGATTGCCGTCCTATCAATGCTATCACCATTCGATACCGTCATCCCATTCCTCGCTTAGATGATATGCTAGATGAACTTAGTGGTGCCACTATATTTTCTTAGATTGACTTAAAAAGTGGTTACTACCAAATTCGCATACAAGAGGGTGACGAGTGGAAAACTGCATTCAAGACTAAATTTGGTCTCTACGAATGGTTGGTTATGCCCATGGGCTTATCCGAAGCACCGGGTACTTTCATGCATGTCATGCACTATGTCTTGCGACCTCTCATAGGATATTGTGTTGTGGTCTATTTTGACGACATTCTTGTCTTTAGCAAGTCTCTTGAGGAGGATGCTACACATGTTCGTGATGTTTTGCAAATCCTTAGGAAAGAACAACTCTATGCAAACTTGGAGAAATGCACCTATGGTGTTGAGAAAGTAGTTTTCCTAGGTTTTGTAGTATCTTCTAAGGGCGTTCATGTAGATGAAACTAAGATTGATGCTATTAAAACTTGGCCCACACCAACGAATTTGCAACAAGTGCGTAGTTTCCTAGGACTAGCCGGTTTCTATCGCCGTTTGTCAAAGACTTTAGCACTATTGCATCTCCTCTCCATTCATTGAGCAAGAAGAATGCACCATTCATTTGGGGTCCTACACAAGACACCGCTTTCCATGAACTTAAAAATTTGCTCACTCATGCACCTTTGCTTGCTTTACCCAACTTTGCTAAAACATTTGAAGTGCATTGTGATACTAGTGGTAATGGGATAGGTGGTGTGCTTATGCAAGAGAAGCGTCCTATCACGTACTTTAGCGAGAAACTATCAGGTGCTCAACTTAACTACCCCATATATGACAAAGAATTGTATGCTTTGGTGAGAGATTTACATGTGTGGGAACACTATTTGCGACCTCATGAGTTTGTTATCCATACCGACCATGAAACGCTCAAGTACTTAAAGGGTCAAACCAAGTTGAACAAACGACATGCTAAATGGAGTGAATTTATTGAGTCCTTCCCTTATGTCATCAAATACATTAAGGGTAAGGAAATCGTCGTGGCGGATGCCCTTTCCCGCAAATGTATGCTAGTTACTCAACTTGAATTGAATGTTATTGGTTTTGAGCATATCAAAGATTTGTATGAGCATGATGTTTCTTTTGCTACTACATATGCCAAATGTCAATCGAAACCTTGTTGGGAGAACTACTATATGAAAGATGGCTATCTTATGCGTGCTTACAAACTCTGTATACCTGAGTCTTCTCTTCGTTTGCTGCTTTTGCAAGAGGCTCACGGTGGAGGACTCATGGATCACTTTGGACGCGACAATAAGTATGCCACACTATCCAACAAGTACTTTTGGCCCAAGATGTTTCGTGATGTTGCACGCTTCACCAACCGATGTTCTACGTGCCGCAAAGCTAAGTCCAAAGCTCAATCCCATGGTCTTTACATGCCTCTCCCTATACCCTTCCAACCATGGGAAGATATTAGTATGGATTTTGTGCTTGGTTTGCCACGAACTAATACTGGCCATGATTCCGTTTTTGTCGTTGTGGATTGCTTTTCCAAGATGGCTCATTTCATTCCATGTCACAAGATAGACGATGACATATCGCAAATCTCTTTTGTAGGGACATCTTGCGACTACATGGCGTCCCCAAGACCATTGTCTCGGATCGCGACGTCAAGTTCTTAAGCTACTTTTGGAAGACCCTATGCGCCAAGCTCGAAATCAAGCTTCTATTCTCGTCGGCATATCACCCCGAAACCGATGGGCAAACGGAGGTGACGAACCGGACGCTATCTGCTCTTCTCCGCGTGTTGATCAAGAATAACATCAAGGAATGGGAAGATTGACTCCCCATCGCCGAGTACGCCTACAACCGCGCAAGTCCCTCCAACACCGGCAAGTCTCCGTTTGAAGTGGTCTATGGCTTCAACCCTTTGTCCCCATTGGACATCCTACCTCTACCACTACAAGAGCGCGTCAACATGGATGCAAGGGCAAGGGCAAGCTAAATTAAGAAAATGCATGACGATACAAGGCGCATGATTGAACGTCAAGTGGAACGTGTCACCAACAAGCGCAACCTCAACAAGCAACCCAAGGTGTTCGAGCCCGATGATCTTGTGAGGCTACACCTTCGCAAGGACCGCTTCCCCAACGAACGCAAGTTCAAGCTACTTCCCCGAGCAGACGGACCCTTCAAGGTGTTGGCACGCTACAACAACAATGCCTACAAGATCAACATCCCCCGCGACAAGTACAACGTGAGCGACACCTTCAACATCACGAATCTCTCCTCTTTTCATGGTGATGAAGATCTTGATCCGAGGACGGATCTTCCCCAAGGGGGGGAGATGATGCGGAGCATCCCACCATCATCCCCATGAAGACTACACCATTAAACAAACCCCCAAGTGGTCCTATGACAAGAGCCCGTGCACGTGCAATACAAGATGAGGTGACCTCTCTCCTACTCGACTCTCCTATTGATGTTCATGGAACATGGATGCTACCTCAGACGGAGACCCTATGCATGCTTAGGTACCATGAACAAGGCTTAGAAGATTCTCGTGGTGAAGGACAAGTCCCCACGGGAACGGACACGAAGGAGAATAGACAAGGGCGACAAACGGTGGCTAGAACACGCTCCAGACCCCGGACATCCGGCCAAGACCCCGGACATCCGGCCCCTGGAAACTACACCAGCATCAAGGGCCAGCAGCAGAAGCTACAAGCGCCAGACATCCGGCCCCGACCCGGACATCCGGCACCGCCCGGATATCCGGCCCCTACCCTCTGAAATCCGGCGAGCCCGAACCAGAACCGAGCGAAATCCACCTTCAGCAGCCCGGACATCCGGCCCCAATTCCGGACATCCGGCGTCCCCTATAGCCCCGGACATCCGGCCCCTGTGTGGGCAGACTCGGGCCCGAGTGGCCATGTATCCTCTCCCTCGCCCCTTTTTCACCTAGCACTATATAAACACCTCCCACTCCTCTCTCTAGGGTTAGCTTTGTTTTAGCAAATACCTTTTTGTTGAGCATAGCTCCATTACTTCCTTCTCCCACAGAGATTGCACTCCATTGAGAGAAGATCCAAATGATGCCAAGGCCCTTCTAAGGGAAGATCCTACGGGATTCAAGACCTCCTAATTTGGAGCGAGGAGACTACCGGTTACGTGTATCCTTTTGTTGATTGTGGATCGTGTGATGAGGACTTCCCTACTAATGTTACACCCACATCCCCAGTAGCTACACATATTGTACCAGTCAATAGAGCCCGCGCATACCAACTAAATTATCAGGCACTTTCGTTTCTTGGAAATCCTTCTAATGTTCATGAACATATGATGCTACCTAAATTAGATACTTTTGTTTTACTTGTGAATGAAGGACCTAGCATGGACAAGAAGGATGGCCATTGGAGCGGGATCATGCATGGAGAAGAAGGTGCGCGCGCCGGAAGGAACAATGGACTTTCTAGTGGTGATTTTCACGCTTTGAAGCCAGCATAAGGAGTGCTTGGAGGCTTGGACAAAATATACAACATGCCACTTCATAAATTTCGTCCATAGGCTATTATAGGTGCTACGTCAACTTATTTTTGGGCTAGGCCCATGTAATTTCGAAATACCATATTATAGGCTGTTTTTAGAATCCGTATGTGTGGGGAAACTGAGTTCGGGCTGGTTTCGGACCCCTCCTCCAAGGAGCCACGAAATCCCCCTCCATTCCCCCATATATACAGCCCTTAGGGCGTCGTTTTAGACTTGGGTTTTGTTTAGATTGAAAGTTAGCCATAGCTGCACCTTCGCGTTCTTTGTTTGTGTTCCACGACCAGACAAAGGCGTCACAGAACCCCACTTCATCAATTAAGCTTTCCTCTTATATTCGTAATATCCAGATTGCAATCCTAGTTTCTTGCTTGTTCTTCGTTTGCTTGCAGGAAACAGACCCTCGTGGTTAGGTTGATCGTGCTCCGGCGTGGTCAATAACCTCTCGGAGTTGGTTTAGCGATTGCTAAGGCGCGACGTCCTCGCACGTTCGTAGTCGGATCGTCAAAGTCGACTCTACCATAAACGATATCCACATCTCATCGAAAGATCGGGACAACTTCGCCTCTATCTAGTGGTATCAGATTTCCAGGTTGCTCGGTGAGATTTTACCAGTTTTTCGTAGTTTAGATCGCATCTGTTTCTCATACCTATAGTCCACGAAAAAGCCAAACAAAATTAGCGTTAGATCATCATATCCGAACCAATCTGAGCCTTTGCAATTTTCTTTTCGGTATTTGCTTTGTTGAATTTGCGGTTGCATCGTCGTGTCAAGTTGCTGGTCTTAGCGTCTAGCTCGTTAGAGTTTCGAGTTCTGTTCACAGTTTGTCACGCCGCCACCGCATCATCTTCATCGCCGCTGCCATACCCACCATCATCATCAGCACCACTGCCATACCCACCACCATCAGCACCACTGCCATACCCACCATTATCATCACCGCTGCCATACCCACCATCATAATCAGCACCGCTGCCATACCCACCATCATCATCACCGCTGCCATACCCACCATCATATTCCACCACCATATATCTGCCATCAATCCGTATCCATATATACCACCAATCCGAGTCGATTCCATATTAGGGTTGTTTTCGAGATCCCTTTGATTTTATTTTCGCGTTTCCTTGATTGAGTAGGTCTCGAAAAAAAGTCAAAATTTCAGCGGGTGAAAATATATTTTTCCTATCCTATTTTTTGGCTTTTCGGAGCGTTTTGAGACACTCGCCATCATAGTGATTTTTGTCGCAATTTTTGGTCGTCGCAGCCCCGATCGCTCCCGAAAAAAAATTAGTCAAAAATTTTTCGTGCCTATCCTGTTTTTAGACCTTCGGAAGAGTTTTGAGACACTCGCCATTATAGTGTTTTTCTGAGCAAAAAAAAAAGAGGCGCCAAAAAAAAGACGAAAAAAAGAAGTTGAGAGCGTTCTCTTCCCTTGATTACGTGTAGCGTCATGATTTTGTTGGTGTTCTAGGCTTGCGTCTCTAGCACGGTCTAGCCTAGGACCAGCACGGTACCGTAGTTGAGCGTCTTTTCAACTTTGCATCTCTGAACTGATTATTGATGACCCTTTTTGCTACCATATTATAAGCCTTCCCAGCTCCACATACATCTACGTCGTGTGTTTGACACCACCTGGCAATCGCTCTATCCAATCTTTCAGAGTTTTGACTATAACGGTTGCCGATCACCGTCTGCTGCTGGGTAAGAACTGCTAAGAAATTGAGATTGGCTTGACGGATTTGTGACACACCACCACCACCATCACCACTTCCTAGTAGTCTGTAGGTTCATATCCTTGTGTGTTCCTATTGCTGCTAACTATGACATGATAACAAGCCGATGAGATAAACTGGGACGGCATGACGAACAAGGAGCTCCATGATAAATTTCAGCAAATGATGGCTAACCAGGTACAAGACGTCCTGACCAGCCTTGGAGAGGCCATGGAGAAGCTAGGTGCTTTGGAGAAGACATTCGACACCAAGATGAACGCTAAGTTCAATGAGGTGCTTGCACGTCTACCTCCAGCAGCTGTACCTGTCATACCTCGGCAACAACAACACCAACAACGCCCAAATTTCGCAGGACGAGTGCAGCGTGTGCCTCTCGACCAAGGCCAATATTCTGGTGCCATTGCTACTGCTGAAGCTTCTATGGCTGCTGCTGTCGTTGAGCAGAATGAGGATTATGAGGGTGATTACGATGATGAGGGAGATGTTGCTCCCGATCAGCCCCAGGGGCAACCACCATCACAAGCACCGGGTCGTCTGCATGTTTACCATCGCAACGGTAGGGCTGCACCACCACCTCAGGTATGGGATCATGATCATCTCCCTAAGATAAAATTGAATATTCCGACATTTGAGGGTAGATATGTTCCTGATATATATCTTACTTGGGAGTTAGGAACAGAACAACGTTTTACATGCTTACAATTTCGTGAGGATAGACGTGTTGTTGCTGCTGTTTGTGCTTTTACTAGTTTTGCTTGTGTTTGGTGGTCTGAACAATGTAGAATATATCGTGATAATATCCCTACTACTTGGGCTGCTTTGAAAACTTCTATGCGTAATCGTTGGGTTCCACCATATTATCAACGTGAATTGCTTCAAAATTTGCAGCATTTAAGACAAGGAAAAAATTATGTAGAGGAATATTATCAGGAATTACAAACTTGCATGATTAGATGTGGTATTGTTGAGGAGAATGAAGCTATGCTTGCACGTTTTATGGGTGGATTAAATAGAGAGATTCAGACTATTCTAGAGTATAAGGAGTATAACACTATCACTCGTTTATTCCATCTTGCTTGCAAAGCTGAACGTGAAGTGCAGGATCGACAGGCAATGGCGAGAAATATTTTTTTTGCAGGTCGCGTTCATCATGGACACCACGTACATCATCTACTTCCACACGTCCTACTACAGCACCACTTACTTCAGCCGCCAACTCCAACAGAGATACAAGGAAACAGGCACCACCACCAGCCACCAGCAAGGGCACACCTTCGGGGCCTGCACAGAGCTCTTCTTCATCCATGGCATCTACAGGGCGAACACATGAGGTTGTTTGTCATCATTGCAAGGGTGGAGGTCACTATGTGAGAGAATGTCCTTCCAAGAGTGTCATGATTGTTACTGAGGATGGTGGATATGACTCCGCTATTGATTATGATGAGGAGACTCTCGCTCTTATTGCGAGTGAGGAACAAGGTGTAGAGGAGACTGAACAAGAGACACACTACATGGCTGCTGACTACGCTGACAGGTATGAAAGTTTAGTTGCTCAACGTGTTCTAAGTGTGCAGGTTACACAGGCTGAGCAAAACCAGAGGCACAACTTGTTCCATTCAAAGGGAGTTGTGAAGGAGCGTTCTGTTCGCGTCATCATCGATGGAGGGAGTTGCAACAACTTGGCTAGCATGGAGATGGTGGAGAAGCTGTCTCTAACCACCAGACCACATCCTCATCCTTATTACATCCAATGGATCAACAACAGTGGTAAGGTTAAGGTAACACGTACGGTTCGTGTGCACTTTAGCATTGCTACAGATTCTGATTCTGTTGATTGTGATGTCGTACCCATGCAAGTATGCTCCGTTTTACTTGGTAGACCATGGCAATTTGATACAAATTATGTACACCATGGTAGGACAAATCAGTATACAATTGTTCATAAGGATAAAAATATAACTTTGCTTCCTATGTCTCCCGAACATATTATGAAAGATGACATTGCTAGAGCTAGTAAAACAAAACAGAAGCAAAGTGAGAGTGAAAATCAGATTGTGGCAAAGGAAATTGAGCAACATAATAAGCCTAATAAACAATCATCTAGTGTTGCATCTGAACTAAAACTGAAGAGTGGTTGTTTACTTTCCACTAAATCTGATCTTACTAATTTGGATGTTACTACATCTGTTTGCTATGCTTTTGTATGCAAAGAGGTATTATTTTCATTCGAGGACATGCCTCCCTATTTGCCTCCTGTTGTCGCTAACATTTTGCAGGAGTTCGCTGACGTCTTTCCACAAGGCGTGCCACCGGGATTACCACCTATTCGAGGGATTGAGCATCAGATTGACTTAATTCCCGGTGCATCGCTGCCCAACCGTGCGCCATACCGTACCAATCCAGAGGAGACGAAGGAGATTATGCGTCAAGTACATGAGCTACTCGACAAAGGTTATATACGCGAATCTCTTAGTCCTTGTGTTGTTCTTATTATTCTAGTGCCTAAAAAGGATGGTACATCGCGTATGTGTGTTGATTGTAGAGGCATGAATAATATTACTATTCGTTATCGTCATCCTATTCCTAGGCTAGATGATATGCTTGATGAATTAAGTGGCTCTACAATTTTCTCCAAAGATGATTTGCCTAGTGGATACCATTAAATTTGTATGAAATTGGGAGATGAATGGAAAACAACATTTAAAACTAAGTTTGGATTATATGAGTGGTTAGTCATGCCTTTTGGGTTAGCTAATGCACCTAGCAATTTCATGAGATTAATGAACGAGGTTTTTCGTGCTTTCATTGGACGATTTGTTGTAGTCTATTTTGATGATATACTGATTTATAGTAGATCTTTGGAGGAACACTTGGATCATTTGCGTGATGTTTTTATTGCTCTACGTGATGCACGTTTGTTTGGTAACCTTGGGTAGTGCACCTTTTGCACCGACCGAGTATTTTTTTCTTGGCTATGTTGTTACTCCACAAGGAATTGAAGCTATTGAGAGTTGACCGCAGCCCAGAACGGTCACACAAGTGAGGAGTTTTCTTGGACTCGCTGGTTTCTTTAGGCGTTTTGTGAGGGATTTCAGCACCATTGCTGCACCTCTAAATGAGCTTACAAGGAAGGATGTGCCTTTTGTTTGGGGTACCGCATAGGAAGAAGCCTTCACGGTATTGAAAGATAAGTTAACACATGCTCCATTACTCCAACTTCCTGATTTTAATAAGACTTTTGAGCTTGAATGCGATGCTAGTGGAATTGGATTAGGAGGTGTGTTATTACTAGATGGTAAACTTGTTGCATACTTTTCTAAAAAATTGAGTGGGCCTAGTGTGAATTATTCTACTTATGATAAGGAATTATATGCTCTTGTTCGAACTTTGGAAACATGGCAACATTATTTATGGCCCAAAGAATTTGTTATGCATTCTGATCATGAATCTTTGAAACATATTAAAAGTCAAGCAAAACTGAACCGTAGGCATGCTAAATGGGTTGAATTCATCGAGACTTTCCCTTATGTCATTAAACACAAGAAGGGTAAAGAAAATGTTATTGCTGATGCATTGTCTCGTCGTTATACTATGCTTTCACAACTTGACTTTAAAATATTTGGTTTGGAGACCATCAATGATCAATATATGCATGATGCTGAATTTAAAAATGTATTGCAGAATTGTAAAGAAGGCAGAACATGGAACAAGTTCGTCATTAATGATGGATTTGTGTTCCGTGCTAACAAGCTATGCATTCCAGCTAGCTCCGTTCGTCTTTTGTTGTTACAGGAGGCGCATGGAGGAGGATTAATGGGACACTTTGGCGTGAAGAAGACGGAGGACGTACTTGCTACACATTTCTTTTGGCCAAAGATGAGACGGGATGTTGAGCGTTTTGTTGCTCGATGCACTACATGTCAAAAAGCTAAGTCACGCTCAATCCTCATGGTTTATATATGCCTTTGCCTGTACCTAGTGTTCCTTGAGAGGATATATCTATGGACTTTGTTTTTGGTTTACCTCAAACAAAGAAGGGGAGGGATAGCATATTTGTTGTCGTGGATAGATTTTTGAAAATGGCACAGTTTATACCATGTCATAAAAGTGATGATGCTGCTAATGTTGCTGATTTGTTCTTTCGTGAAATTATTTGCTTGCATGGTGTGCCAAATACAATTGTTTCAGATCGTGATGTTAAATTTCTTTGCCACTTTTGGAGATGTTTATGGGCTAAGTTGGGGACTAAACTGCTTTTAAGTACTACATGTCACCCCCAAACTGATGGACAAACTGAAGTAGTGAATAGATCATTGTCTACTATGCTTAGGACTGTTTTGAAGAATAACCTGAAAATGTGGGAAGAAGGCTTGCCTCATATTGAATTTCCTTATAATCGTTCGCTGCATTCTACTACTAAGATGTGCCCTTTTGAAGTAGTGTATGATTTCTTACCTCGTGCACCTATTGATTTGTTGCCTCTTCCATCTTCGGAGAAGGTCAATTTTGATGCTAAAGAACATGCTTAATTGATATTAAAGATGCATGAGTTAACTAAGGAGAACATTGAGCATATGAATGCTAAATATAAACTTGCTGGAGATAAGGGTAGAAAACTTGTTGTCTTTGCGCCTAGAGATCTTGTTTGATTACATTTACATAAGGATCGGTTTCCTGAATTGCGCAAGTCAAAGCTAATGCCACGTGATGATGGTCCTTTTAAGGTGTTAGAGAAAATAAATGATAATGCATATAAACTTGAGCTGCCTGCAGATTTTGGGGTTAGTCCCACTTTTAACATTGCAGATTTGAAGCCTTATTTGGGTGAGGATGATGAGCTTCCGTCGAGGACGAATTCAGTTCAAGAAGGGGAGGATGATGAGGACATCCCTACTAATGTTACACCCACATCCCCACCAGCTACACATATTGGACCAGTCACTAGAGCCCGCGCACGCCAACTAAATTATTAGGTACTTTCGTTTCTTGGAAATCATTCTAATGTTCATGAACATATGATGCTACCTAAATTAGATACTTTTGTTTTACTTCTGAATGAAGGACCTAGCATGGACAAGAAGGATGGTCATTGGAGCGGGATCAAGCATGGAGAAGAAGGTGCGCGCGCGGGAAGGAACAATGGACTTTCTAGTGGTGATTTTCACACTTTGAAGCCAGCATAAGGAGTGCTTGGAGGCTTGGACGAAATATACAACATGCCACTTCATATATTTCATCCATAGGCTATTATAGGTACTGCGTCACCTTATTTTTGGGCCAGGCCCATGTAATTTCGAAATACCATATTATAGGCTGTTTTTAGAGTCCGTATGTGTGGGGAAACTGAGTTAGGGCTGGTTTCGGACCCCTCCTCCAAGGGGCCACGAAATCCCCCTCTATTCCCCCATATATACAGCCCTTAGGGCGTCGTTTTAGACTTGGGTTTTGTTTAGATTGAAAGTTAGCCATAGCTGCAACTTCGCGTTCTTCGTTTGTGTTCCACGACCAGACAAAGGCGTCACAGAACCCCACTTCATCAATAAAGCTTTCCTCTTATATTCGCAATATCCAGATTGCAATCTTAGTTTCTTGCTTGTTCTTCATTTGCTTGCAGGAAACAGACCCTCGTGGTCAGGTTGATCGTGCTCCGGCGTGGTCAATAACCTCTCGAAGTTGGTTTAGCGATTGCTAAGGCGCGACGTCCTCGCACGTTCGTAGTCGGATCGTCAAAGTCGACTCTACCATAAACGATATCCACATCTCATCGAAAGACAGGGACAACTTCGCCTCTATCATCTTGTGTCTCGTGTACTCGTGTGATTCTAGTGGATGTGTAATCGAAGATTGTCCTTGAGTTTGTGATTTCCTCTCGTGTTCTTCATGTTCCTCGTGTTTCTCGTGGAAATGCCCCTCCAATTCGTGAAAGATCGACGCACACGGGCATGCCCCATATCACTATGTCTCCCGAACATATTATGAAAGATGACATTGATATAGCTAGTATAGCAAAACAGAAGCAAAGTGAGAGTGAAAATCAGATTGTGGCAAAGGAATTTGAGGAACATAATAAGCCTAATAAACAATCATCTATTGTTGCATCTGAAATAAAACGGAAGAGTGGTTGTTTACTTGCCACTAAATCTGATATTACTGATTTGGATGTTACTACATCTGTTTGCTATGCTTTTGTATGCAAAGAGGTATTATTTTCATTCGAGGACATGCCTCCTGCTGTCGCTAACATTTTGCAGGAGTTCGCTGACGTGTTTCCACAAGACGTGCCACCGGGATTACCACCTATTCGAGGGATTGAGCATCAGATTGACTTAATTCCCGGTGCATCGCTGCCCAACCGTGCGCCATACCGTACCAATCCAGATGAGACGAAGGAGATTATGCGTCAAGTACAGGAGTTGCTCGACAAAGGTTATATACGCGAATCCCTTAGTCCTTGTGCTGTTCCTATTATTCTGGTGCCTAAAAAGGATGGTACATCGCGTATGTGTGTTGATTGTAGAGGCATTAATAATATTACTATTCGTTATTGTCATCCTATTCCTAGGCTAGATGATATGCTTGATGAATTAAGTGGCTCTACAATTTTCTGCAAAGTTGATTTGCATAGTGGATACCATCAAATCCGTATGAAATTGGGAGATGAATGGAAAACAGCATTTAAAACTAAGTTAGGATTATATGAGTGGTTAGTCATGCCTTTTGGGTTTACTAATGCACCTAGCACTTTCATGACATTAATGAACGAGGTTTTACGTGCTTTCATTGGACGATTTTGGTAGTCTATTTTGATGATATACTAATTTATAGTAGATCTTTGGAAGAACATTTGAAACATTTACATGTTGTTTTTATTGCTCTACGTGATGCACGTTTGTTTGGTAACCTTGGGAAGTGAACCTTTTGCACCGACCGAGTATCTCTTCTTGGCTATGTTGTTACTCCCCAGGGTATTGAAGTTGATAAAGCCAATATTGAAGCTATTGAGAGTTGGCCGCAACCCAAAACGGTCACACAAGTGAGGAGTTTTCTTGGACTCGTTGGTTTCTTTAGGCGTTTTGTGAGGGATTTCAGCACCATTGGTGCACCTCTAAATGAGCTTACAAAGAAGGATGTACCTTTTGTTTGGGGTACCGCACAGGAAGAAGCCTTCACGGTATTGAAAGATAAGTTAACACATGCTCCATTACTCCAACTTCCTGATTTTAATAAGACTTTTGAGCTTGAATGCGATGCTAGTGGAATTGGATTAGGAGGTGTGTTATTACAAGATGGTAAACCTGTTGCATACTTTTTTGAAAAATTGAGTGGGCCTAGTCTGAATTATTCTACTTAAGATAAGGAATTATATGCTCTTGTTCGGACTTTGGAAACATGGCAACATTATTTATGGCCCAAAGAATTTGTTATGCAGTCTGATCATGAATCATTGAAACATATTAAAAGTCAAGCAAAACTGAACCGTGGGCATGCTAAATGGGTTGAATTCATTGAGACTTTCCCTTATGTCATTAAACACAAGAAGGGTAAAGAAAATGTTAATGCTGATGCATTGTCTCGTCGTTATACTATGCTTTCACAACTTGACTTTAAAATATTTGGTTTGGAGACCATCAAAGATCAATATATCCATGATTCTGAATTTATAGATGTATTGCAGAATTGTAAAGAAGGGAGAACATGGAACAAGTTCTTTATTAATGATGGATTTGTGTTCCGTGCTAACAAGCTATGCATTCCAGCTAGCTCTGTTCGTCTTTTGTTGTTATAGGAGGCAGATGGAGGAGGATTAATGTGACACTTTGGCGTGAAAATACGGAGGACGTACTTGCTACACATTTCTTTTGGCAAAGATGAGACGGGATGTTGAGCGTTTTGTTGCTCGCTGCACTACATGTCAAAAAGCTAAGTCACGACTCAATCCTCATGGTTTATATATGCCTTTGTCTGTACCTAGTGTTCCTTGGGAGGATATATCTATGGACTTTGTTTTAGGTTTACGTCGAACAAAAAGGGGAGGGATAGCATATTTGTTATCGTGGATAGATTTTCGAAAATGGCACACTATATACCATGTCATAAAAGTGATGATGCTGCTAATGTTGCTGATTTGTTCTTTCATGAAATTATTCGCTTGCATGGTGTGCCAAATACAATTGTTTCAGATCGTGATGCTAAATTTCTTAGCCACTTTTGGAGATGTTTATGGGCGAAGTTGGGGACTAAACTACTTTTTAGTACTACATCTCACCCCCAAACTGATGGACAAACTGAAGTAGTGAATAGATCATTGTCTACTATGCTTAGGGCTGTTTTGAAGAATAACCTGAAAATTTGGGAAGAATGCTTGCCTCATATTGAATTTGCTTATAATCGTTCACTGCATTCTACTACTAACATGTGCCCATTTGAAGTTGTGTATGGTTTCTTACCTCGTGCACCTATTGATTTGTTGCCTCTTCCATCTTCGGAGAAGGTTAGTTTTGATGCTAAAGAACGTGCTGAATTGATATTAAAGATGCATGAGTTAACTAAGGAGAACATTGAGTGTAGAATGCTAAATATAAACTTGCTGGAGATAAGGGTAGAAAACACAGTCTTTGCACCTAGAGATCTTGTTTGGTTACATTTGCGTAAGGATAGGTTTCCTGAATTGCGCAAGGCAAAGCTAATGCCACGTGCTGATGGTACTTTTAAGGTGTTAGAGAAAATAAATGATAATGCATATAAACTTGAGCTGCCTGCAGATTTTGGGGTTAGTCCCACTTTTAACATTGCAGATTTGAAGCCTTATCTGGGTGAGGATGATGAGCTTCCGTCGAGGACGACTTTAGTTCAAGAAGGGGAGGATGATGAGGACATCCCTACTAATGTTACACCCACATCCCCACCAGCTACACATATTGCACCAATTACTAGAGCCCGCGCACGCCAACTAAATTATCACGTACTTTCGTTTCTTGGAAATCCTTATAACGTTCATGAACATATGATGCTGCCTAAATTAGATACTTTTGTTTTACTTATGAATGAAGGACCTAGAATGGACAAGAAGGATTGCCATGGGAGCGGGATCAAGCATGGAGAAGAAGGTGCACGTGGAAAGGAACAATGGACTTTCTAGTGGTGATTTTCGCACTTTGAAGCCACCATAAGGAGTGCTTGGAGGCTTGGTCGAAATATAATTCATGCCACTTCATAAATTTCATCCATAGGCTATTATAGGTGCTGTGTCACCTTATTTTTGGGCCAGGCCCATGTAGTTTCGAAATACCATATTATAGGCTGTTTTTAGAGTCTGTATGTGTGGGGAAACTGAGTTAGGGCTGGTTTCGGACCCCTCCTCCAAGGGGCCAAGAAATCCCCCTATATTCCCCCATATATACAGCCCTTAGGGCATCGTTTTAGACTTTCGTTTTGTTTGGATTAAAAGTTCGCCATAGCTGCAACTTCGTGTTCTTCGTTTGTGTTCCACGACCAGACAAAGGCGTCACAGAACCCCACTTTCATCAATAAAGCTTGCAATCTTAGTTTCTTGCTTGTTCTTCGTTTGCGTGCAGGAAACAGACCCTCATGGTCAGGTTGATCGTGCTCCGACGTGGTCAACAACCTCTCGGAGTTGGTTTAGCGATTGCTAAGGCGCGACGTCCTCACACATTCGTAGTCGGATCGTCAAAGTCGACTCTACCATAAACGATAACCACATCTCATGGAAAGACAAGGATAACTTCGCCTCTATCAGGCTAGGCAAAGCACGACATCTTCGGTCTTCGACGACTACATCAACATGAACAACCACATCAACAAAAAATTCGAGCGACTCGACATCGACAACCGACATACCGAAGCTCGGAAAAGAGACTACATCGACAACACGTTGGACGCACACATGGAGCAACTTCGACATGTGTTGGCCAACAACAAGTCTTCTTCCCCTTCGTCATCTTCAAGGCGAAGACGCTCAAGTCACACATCTTCGGAGCGCCCATACAATGCAAGCACAAGTCGGACACATCATCATCTTCGAGACGACCGCCACAACAACCATCACACTCGTGATCTACATCATCGCGAAGGGCAAGCCACCTCCAAGAAACAAGTGCACGAAGACCAAGAACGCCACCACGGACAAGCTTTGACGCCAACACCAAGGTGACCGACTACACGCATGGATGACCCTTCCATCTTCGGACGCATCCCAAGGAAGATGGCCGAGCATGGCACCTGCCCTTCGGTCATGTAGGAGAGTGATGATGCGCCATCTTCGGCCATCATCCACGGCGACGGCGACAAGACAGTCGAGCATGGGATTTTCCCTTCGACCATGACGACGAGCATGACCCTCTTCACCGACTTGAAGACGGCGCTCACATGGGACTCATACTTGGAGTCATGCACCGAGGCCGAGCTTCGGATGTTCCCTTCGGTCTTGGAGGAGATTGATGTTTTGCCACACCCCACGGCATTCATCTTCGGAGGCGTTATGGACGAGGAGGTTGAGCATGGGACTATCCCTTCAACCAAGGCGGCGCAGGGAGTTGAGCATGGAGATGTTTGCACCTACATCTTTCCGACACCCACGTATGACGAGATGCCCCAATTTCCATGTGAGGAGAGCCACTACCACATTAGTGAGACGAGTGCCTCCACCATATGTGACTTTGAGTGCATTTCCTATGAGAGGATGAGTGTGACCACCACTAGCCCCATACACGAAAACATGCCAAATTTCCTATGTGAGGTTGAGAGCCATCACCACCCATCGAGTGACTCAACCATCCACATGAGTGAGGGCATCCTAGAGGGAGTGAGTGAGCCACAACACTTAGTGAGGTAGGTAGTTGAGAGGGCATGTGAGGCCACTATGATTTCTAACAACTTAACCTCTACTACTATTGTGTCTTCTTCTTTGGTGCTAGGTCTCCTACATGAAGATGCGCCTACCCTCGATGATTCCATCCCTCCAATGGAAATGACGATGGCCATGGTGGAATATGACGCACGCCCCACATGGTTCCATCAAGATGACGATGGCCCCGAGTTGGTACTTCCTACCTCACCTAAATCACATGAGCGGAGCTCTAAAGGTAACATAGGTGAAGGTTCTTTGCTTGTCCCACTATTGGACTATCTTTAGATTGATTGTTTGCATGACGATGATCCACCTGTTGCCATGCCTCATGATTATGCAACTTCCTCATGTGATGAATTGCCCATTTATGATGAGTTTGACGATTCTCATGTGGAGTCTACTAGTTGTGATGACATATTGCATAGGATATCTTGTGAAAACTCTATTGGTCACATCATGTTTGACAATCCGCTAGATTTGACATATGCTATGCATGAGATCAACCATATTGCATCTTTGCATTCTCATCGTAGTAACTATGCATATGCCATTAAAATAAACCCAATTTGCACATATGGCATAGATGACAAACCCATGGTTATTGGCATTTGCTTTTCTTGTGATGATATTGCCATGCTCCCTTTAGATCATTTGCACAATAATTCTCATATGCCATACCATGACCACCATGCTTTGGATATGCATTGTTTTGGATGTTGTCCATATTCTCCATATTATGCTTCCCCTATTGCACATGAGGAAACCCCCATAGTTTCCTCATACACATTAGGAGATTTTGATCCATCCTACACTTTGCATGATCCCCACTATTGTGTGCACACTATGCTGATATGCTTGTGCCACATACTTGCTCCAATTTGCGTCCCAATCATGTTGAGCATAATAACTATCATTGCATGATGGATGACGTATTCATATACCATGCGTCAAATTTCTTTGAGCATTGTTTTTCTTGTGCTAACTCACACGTGCACATACACATCATGATGGATGATGTGTACATGTACCACGCACACACCTTGTTTCGTGTGCCTCATTCTTGTGTAGGTACACATGATTCTTCGTCAACCTCGCAAGCGCACGAGTTGACGAAAAGAGCTCTAGAGAGCAACGAGGACGTGTGCCACTATGGAGTGCTTACCCTCCACCCACCCTCTTTGCACAAATACTTCGCGCATTTCTTCTACATGGCTCTCACATGGCTATAGCTTATTTTCCATTCCACTTATTACGCCCATATTGCCATGTTCACTTTGCATGATGTGTTCATTTCTATGCCTTTGCCATGCATTTGTGACCCATGCCTTCCATCTCACATGTCACTTGATTCTCATATTCGTATGTGTATTTGCAAGCTTGGTGGAGTATTCACTTGCTATTGCCATGTTTGCTTGTTGACCCATGCCTATGATGATACATTGATCATGTTTTGTGTTCATGCTCGCGATATGTCATGTGCATTACTCATGCCCATTATTTGCTCACATGATATGATTGCCCTGATTTCCTCTAGTATGTTGCATCTTCGCACTACTAGTTTGCACGACATGATCACTATGCTTGCTTGTCTTGCATCACCAATGATTCCTACTTGCTCCTTTTATGCGGTTAATGACAACCATTGACCGGCTTTGCACATGAGTGATATTTCTTCTTGTCATATGTCTCCATATGTTGCCTCTCTCATGCTCGATGCTTTTCCATGTATTGAGTGCAACAATGATTTTGATCGTGCTAATGAGATTGCCCCCATAGCTTTCTCTCATATTAGTGGAGCTTTTGACATATTCCATGTGAAGCATGCTTTCCTTCCTTTTTTGCACCATATGCCTAGTGCCATGAATATTGCCATTGTTGCATCCTTTTATTCATGTACTTGTGATCCTAACGCTTATGTGCAAGAGAACAGAACCATCATGATGGATGATGTGTTTGTCTACCATGCACATACATTGTTTACTTTGTTGTGTGTATGTGTAGGATACTTCGACTACATGTCAACTTCTACTTCACGTGAGTTGACCATTCGAGCTCTTGAGAGCGAGCCATGCTACACCGACGTGTTTCCACATCGCACTTGCTTGCGCATCGGCATTGTGACGGACGCACAAGGTCACGCTTTTGAGGTGACATCCTTCTTGAGCATGGATATTGTGGCTCATCCTACTTGTGTTCCTTGTACCATGACATATATTGGTCATCTTGGACCACTTACTTGCACACATGTTCGTGTTATTGCTTTTCCTCACGATTGCCACATTGCCATGCCTCACGACATATATGCCTTGTGTGTTGCATCCAACTTGTGGATTGTTTGCTCTTATCATATGCTTGGTTGAAACAATGTCCATTATTCACATTTGCCATGCCACTTTGCTTGCTACATGCTTGACTTGCTTGCCTCACACATGATGACCAATTGCTCTTTCTATAGTGTTGAGTGCCTCACTATATTCACTACACCATGCGCACATCATGATTGGATTGTCTTTCACTTTGGATTGCCCCATAGGTTTAGACACTTCATTTTATTTGGTGCTGTGAATGATTCCTATGCCTATCATAGACATTTTGTTGATTGTTTTGTGCATGCGTGCTATGACCTTGAGGTAGATACTCGTTCTATTGTCACACATATTTGCATTCCTACCTCACCTTTGCATACTTGTTTGCATGATTACATTGCTTGCGCTCAATTTGAATGCTTACATGCCATGACACGATCCCTTGTCACACCATATGTTATGCATGATGACAACACTAGTGCGGTGATTCACCACTTGAATACTTGGTTTTGCACTAACGCTAACCATATTTGTTTTTCCAAGTGTTTGTTGTATTTGCTCCTTTTGAAGGAATTCCTAGGCGGTGAGACATTGGAGAGTGCCCCTTTCGAGCTTGATGATGATGAGTGCTTGGGGATCGTTCACTTCTACTCGGCGACGCCATCTCCTTTCCATGGTGATTTGGATTTTGATCCGAGGACGGATCTTTCCCAAGGGGGAGGGGATGATGCGGAGCATCCTACGGACATCACCATGACAAGAGTTGATAGAGGCGAAGTTGTCCCTGTCTTTCGATGAGATGTGGCTACCGTTTATGGTAGAGTCGACTTTGACGATCCGACTACGAACGTGCGAGGACGTCGCACCTTAGCAATCGCAAAACCAACTCCGAGAGGTTATTGACCACGCCGGAGCACGATCAACATGACGACGAGGGTATGTTTCCTGCACACAAACGAAGAACAAGCAAGAAACTAAGATTGCAATCTGGATATTGCGAATATAAGAGGAAAGCTTTATTGATGAAAGTGGGGTTCTGTGACGCCTTTGTCTGGTCGTGGAACACAAACGAAGAACGCGAAGTTGCAGCTATGGCAAACTTTCAATCTAAACAAAACCCAAGTCTAAATGGCGCCCCTAAGGGCTGTATATATAGGGGAATAGACGGGGAATTTCGTGACCCCTTGGAGGAGGGGTCCGAAACAACCCCTAACTCCGTTTCCATAAACATACGGACTCTAAAAACAGCCTAATAAGTGGTATTTCGAAATTACATGGACCTGGCCCAAAAATAAGGTGACGCAGCACCTATATTATCCTATGGACGAAATTTATGAAGTGGCATCTTGTATATTTCGTCCAAGCCTTCATACTCTCCTTATGGTGGCTTCAAAGTGCGAAAATCACCACTTGAAAGTCCATTGTTCCTTCCCACGCGCGCACCTTCTTCTCCATGCTTGATCCCACACCAATGGCCATCCTTCTTGTCCATGCTAGGTCCTTCATTCATAAGTAAAACAAAAGTATCCAATTTAGGAAGCATCATATGTTCATGAACATTAGAAGAATTTCCAAGAAACGAAAGTACCTGATAATTTACTTGGCGTGCGCGGGCTCTAGTAACTGGTCCAATATGTGTAGCTGGTGGGGATGCGGGTGTGACATTAGTAGGGATGTCCTCATCATCCTCACCCAAATAAGGCTTAGCTCATCATCCTCACCCAAATAAGGCTTCAAATCTACAATGTTAAAAGTGGGACTAACCCCAAAATCTGCAGGCAGCTCAAGTTTATATGCATTATACTTTATTTTCTCTAACACCTTAAAAGGACCATCAGCACGTGGCATTAGCTTTGACTTGCGCAATTCAGGAAACCTATCCTTACGCAAATGTAACCAAACCAGATCTCCAGGTGCAAAGACAACATGTTTTCTACCCTTATCTCCAGCAAGTTTATATTTAGCATTCATACGCTCAATGTTCTCCTTAGTTAACTCATGCATCTTTAATATCAATTCAGCACGTTCTTTAGCATCAAAATTAACTTTGTCCGAAGATGGAAAGGCAACAAATCAATAGGTGCAAGAGGTAAGAAACCATACACTACTTCAAAAGGGCACATCTTAGTAGTAGAATCCAGCGAACGATTGTAAGCAAATTCAATATGAGGCAAGCATTCTTCCCATATTTTCAGGTTATTCTTCAAAACAGCCCTAAGCATAGTAGACAATGATCTATTCACTACTTCAGTTTGTCCCTCAGTTTGGGGATGACATGTAGTACTAAAAAGCAGTTTAGTCCCCAACTTAGCCCATAAACATCTCCAAAAGTGGCTAAGAAATTTAGCATCACGATCTGAAACAATTGTATTTGGCACACCATGCAAGCAAATAATTTCACGAAAGAACAAATCAGCAACATTAACAGCATCATCACTTTTATGACATGGTTTGAAGTGTGCCATTTTCGAAAATCTATCCACGACAACAAATATGCTATCCCTCCCCTTCTTTGTTCGAGGTAAACCTAAAACAAAGTCCATAGATATATCCTCCCAAGGAACACTAGGTACAGGCAAATGCATAAACCATGAGGATTGAGTCGTGACTTAGCTTTTTGACATGTAATGCAGCGAGCAACAAAACGCTCAACATCCCGTCTCTTCTTTAGCCAAAAGAAATGTGTAGCCAGTACGTCCTCCGTCTTATTCACGCGAAAGTGTCCCATTAATCCTCCTCCAAGCGCCTCCTGTAACAACAAAAGACGAACAGAGCTAGATGGAATGCATAGCTTGTTAGCACGGAACCCAAGTCCATCATTAATGATGAACTTGTTCCATGTTCTCCCTTCTTTACAATTCTCCAAAACATCTTTAAATTCAGCATCATGCATATATTGATCTTTGATGGTCTCCAAACCAAATATTTTAAAGTCAAGTTGTGAAAGCATAGTATAACGACGAGACAATGCATCAGCAATAACATTTTCTTTACCCTTCTTGCGTTTAATGATATAAGGGAAAGTCTCAATGAATTCAACCCATTTAGCATGTCTACGGTTCAGTTTTTCTTGACTTTTAATATGTTTCAAAGATTCATGATCAGAATGTATAACAAATTCTTTGGGCCATAAATAATGTTGCCATGTTTCCAAAGTCCGAACAAGAGCATATAATTCCTTATCATAAGTTGAATAATTCAGACTAGGCCCACTTAATTTTTCAGAAAAGTATGCAACAAGTTTACCATCTTGTAATAACACACCTCCTAATCCAATTCCACTAGCATCACATTCAAGCTCGAAAGTCTTATTAAAATCAGGAAGTTGGAGTAAAGGAGCATGTGTTAACTTATCTTTCAATACCGTGAAGGCTTCTTCCTGTGCGGTACCCCAAATAAAACGCACATCCTTCTTTGTAAGCTCATTTAGAGGTGTAGCAATGGTGCTGAAATCCCTCACAAAACGCCTATAGAAACCAGCGAGTCCAAGAAAACTCCTCACTTGTGTTACCGTTTTGGGATGCGGCCAACTCTCAATAGCTTCAATCTTGGCTTTATCAACTTCAATTCCCTGTGGAGTAACAACATAGCCAAGAAAAGATACTCGGTCGGTGCAAAAGGTGCACTTCCCAAGGTTAACAAACAAGTGTGCATCACGTAGAGCAATAAAAACAGCACATAAATGTTCCAAATGTTCCTCCAAGGATCTACTATAAATCAGTATATCATCATAATAGACTACCACAAATCGTCCAATGAAAGCACGTAAAACCTTGTTCATTAATCTAATGAAAGTGGTAGGTGCATTAGTTAACCAAAAAGGCATTACTAACCACTCATATAATCCAAACTTAGTTTTAAATGCTGTTTTCCATTCATCTCCCAATTTCATACGGATTTGATGGTATCCACTATGCAAATCAACTTTGGAGAAAATTGTAGAGCCACTTAATTCATCAAGCATATCATCTAGCCTAGGAATAGGATGACGATGACGAACCGTAATACTATTAATGCCTCTACAATCAACACACATACGTGATGTACCATCCTTTTTAGGCACTAGAATAATAGGAACGGCACAAGGACTAAGCGATTCGCGTATATAACCTTTGTCGAGCAGCTCTTGTACTTGACGCATAATCTCCTTCGTCTCCTCTGGATTGGTACGGTATGGCGCACGGTTGGGCAGCGATGCACCGGGAATTAAGTCAATTTGATGCTCAATCCCTCGAATAGGTGGTAATCCCGGTGGCACGTCTTGTTGAAAGACGTCAGCGAACTCCTGAAAATGTTAGCGACAGTAGGAGGCAATGAGGGAGGAATGTCCTCGAATGAAAATAATACCTCTTGGCATACAAAAGCATAGCAAACAGATGTAGTAACATCCAAATCAGTAATATCAGATTATGTGGCAAGTAAACAACCACTCTTCAGTTTTATTTCAGATGCAACACTAGATGATTGTTTATTAGGCTTATTATGTTGCTCAAATTCCTTTGCCACAATCTGATTTTCACTCTCACTTTGCTTCTGTTTTGCTTTACTAGCTCTAGCAATGTCATCTTTCATAATATGTTCGGGAGACATAGGAAGCAAAGTTATATTTTTATCCTTATGAACAAGAGTATACTGATTTGTCCTACCATGGTGTTTAGAATTTTTATCAAATTGCCATGTAGCATGCTTGAATGGGCGTGCCCCGTATTATACAGTCTTGCATCGCAGGGATTGAACTAGTCGAATTGTATAAAACAGAAATTACACGTTGAAGCAAAAAAACAGAAGGCATGCTTAATTACGAAAAAACACTTGTCATCGTTGCGTATCGTAGAAACATCAAAGGTCTCGTCAAGCTTGATGGTGAAGAACCTGCCGTCTCGCAGGTGAGGCCTGTCGCACAGACCGTAATCTTTGCCGCAGAGTTCACACTCAGGCATCCTATCGTCGTCAGACATTTCCTGTGTTCATGATTCAAAAATTCGTCATGACCATTATTAAAATAAGACATATTGAGCGCCTGAAATTTGCGGAATGGAAATAAATCAACATTCTGGCAAAACATAGACACTAGGTGGTGTTCCCTGCAATAACATACAGACATGTCCAAATAGACCTAATTCAATATCGGTTGACTTTCACTCTGTCGAGGCTTTCCTTAAAAAACTTTCAATATGTCATGGTGTGTTGGTGCGCACTCTCTCACACTGATATGGTCGTGTATGTTGGTGGACACTCTCTCACACTAATAGTTCGATCGTCAGTGATGGGCGCACCTCTTCTTCTCTCCTTGCGCATTATACCGAGTGATAGAGGCGAAGTTGGCCCTATCTTTCGATGAGATGTGGCTATCGTTTATGGTAGAGTCGACTTTGACGATTCGACTACGAACGTGCGAGGACATCGCGCCTTAGCAATCGCTAAACCAACTCCGAGAGGTTATTGACCACGCCGGAGCACGATCAACCTGACCACGAGGGTCTGTTTCCTGCACGCAAACGAAGAACAAGCAAAAACAAAGATTGCAATCTGGATATTGCGAATATAAGAGGAAAGCTTTATCGATGAAAGTGGGGTTTTGTGACGCCTTTGTCTGGTCGTGGAACACAAACAAAGAACGCGGAATTTCAGCTATGGCGAACTTTTAATCTAAACAAAACCCAAGTCTAAAAGACGACCTAAGAGTTGTATATATGGGGGAATAGAGGGGGATTTCGTGGCCCCTTGGAGGAGGGGGTCCGAAACCAGCCCTAACTCAGTTTCCCCACACATACGGACTCTAAAAATAGCCTATAATATGGTATTTCGAAATTACATGGGCCTGGCCCAAAAATAAGGTGACGCAGCACCTATAATAGCCTATGGACGAAATTTATGAAGTGTCATGATGTATATTTCGTCCAAGCCTCCAAGCACACCTTATGGTGGTTTCGAAGTGCGAAAATCACCACTTGAAAGTCCATTGTGACTTCCCGCGCGCGCACCTTCTACTCCATGCTTGATCCCGCTCCAATGGCCATCCTTATTGTCCATGCTAGGTCCTTCATTCATAAATAAAACAAAAGTATCTAATTTAGGCAGCATCATATGTTCATGAACATTAGAAGGATTTCTAAGAAACGAAAGTACCTGATAATTTAGTTGGCGTGCGCGGGCTCTAGTAATTGGTCCAATATGTTTAGCTGGTGGGGATGTGGGTGTAACATTAGTAGGGATGTCCTCATCATCCGCCCCTTCTAGAACTGAAGTCGTCCTCGACGGAAGCTCATCATCCTCACCCAAATAAGGCTTCAAATCTGCAATGTTAAAAGTGGGACTAACCCCAAAATCTGCAGGTAGCTCAATATTATATGCATTATCATTTATTTTCTCTAACACCTTAAAAGGACCATCAGCACGCGGCATTAGCTTTGACTTGCGCAATTCAGGAAACCTATCCTTAAGCAAATGTAACCAAACAAGATCTCCAGGTGCAAAGACAACATGTTTTCTACCCTTAACTCCAGCAAGTTTATATTTATCATTCATAAACTCAATGTTCTCCTTAGTTAACTCATGCATCCTTAATATCAATTCAGCACGTTCTTTAGCATCAAAATTAACCTTCTCCGAAGATGGAAGAGGCAACAAATCAATAGGTGCACGAGGTAAGAAACCATACACTACTTCAAAAGGGCACATCTTAGTAGTAGAATGCAGCGAACGATTATATGCAAATTCAATATGAGGCAAGCATTCTTCCCACATTTTCAGGTTATTCTTCAAAATAGCCCTATGCATAGTAGACAATGATCTATTCACTACTTCAGTTTGTCCATCAGTTTGGGGTTGACATGTAGTACTAAAAAGCAGTTTAGTCCCCAACTTGGCCCATAAACACCTCCAAAAGTGGCTAAGAAATTTAGCATCACGATCTGAAACAATTGTATTTGGCACACCGTGCAAGCGAATAATTTCACGAAAGAACAAATCAGCAACATTAGCAGCATTCTCACTTTTATGACATGGTATAAAGTGTGCCATTTTCGAAAATCTATCCACGACAAAAAATATGCTATCCCTCCCCTTCTTTGTTCGAGGTAAACCTAAAACAAAGTCCATAGATATATCCTCCCAAGGAACACTAGGTACAGGCAAAGGCATATATAAACCATGAGGATTGAGTCGTGACTTAGCTTTTTGACATGTAGTGCATCGAGCAACAAAATGCTCAACATCCCGTCTCATCTTTGGCCAAAAGAAATATGTAGCAAGTACATCCTCCGTCTTCTTCACGCCAAAGTGTCCCATTAATCCTCCTCCATGCGCCTCCTATAACAATAAAAGACGAACGAAGCTAGCTGGAATGCATAGCTTGTTAGCACGGAACACAAATCCATCATTAATGACGAACTTGTTCCAAGTTCTCCCTTCTTTACAATTCTCCAACACATCTTTAAATTCAGCATCATGCACATATTCATCTTTGATGGTCTCCAAACCAAATATTTTAAAGTCAAGTTGTGAAAGCATAGTATAACGATGAGACAATGCATCAGCAATAACATTTTCTTTACCCTTCTTGTGTTTAATGACATAAGGGAAAGTCTCAATGAATTCAACCCATTTAGTATGTCTACGGTTCAGTTTTGCTTGACTTTTAATATGTTTCAAAGATTCATGGTCAGAATGTATAAAAAATTCTTTGGGCCATAAATAATGTTGCCATGTTTCCAAAGTCCGAACAAGAGCATATAATTCCTTATCATAAGTAGAATAATTCAGACTAGGCCCACTCAATTTTTCATAAAAGTATGCAACAGGTTTACCATCTTGTAACAACACACCTCCTTATCCAATTCCACTAGCATCACATTCAAGCTCAAAAGTCTTATTAAATCAGGTAGTTGGAGTAAAGGAGCATGTGTTAACTTATCTTTCAATATCGTGAAGGCTTCTTCCTGTGCTGTACCCCAAACAAAAGGCACATCCTTCTTTGTAAGCTCATTGAGAGGTGCAGCAATGGTGCTGAAATCCCTCACAAAATGCCTATAGAAACCAGCGAGTCCAAGAAAACTCCTCACTTGTGTGACCGTTTTGGGCTGTGGCCAACTCTCAATAGCTTCAATCTTGGCTTTATCAACTTCAATTCCCTGTGGAGTAACAACATAGCCAAGAAAAGATACTCGGTCGGTGCAATAGGTGCACTTCCCAAGGTTACCGAACAAACATGCATCACGTAGAGCGATAAAAACAGCACGCAAATGATCCAAGTGTTCCTCCAAAGATCTACTATAAATCAGTATATCATCAAAGTAGACTACCACAAATCGTCCAATGAAAGCACGTAAGACCTCGTTCATTAATCTCATGAAAGTGCTAGGTGCATTAGTTAACCCAAAAGCCATGACTAACCACTCATATAATCCCAACCTAGTTTTTAATGTTGTTATCCATTCATCTCCCAGCTTCATATGAATTTGATAGTATTCACTACGCGAATCAACTTGGAGAAAATTGTAGAGCCACTTAATTCATCAAGCATATCATCCAGCCTAGGAATAGGATGACGATAACGAATAGTAATATTATTAATGCCTCTACAATCAACAGACATACGAGATGTACCATCCTTTTTGGGTACTAGAATAATAGGAACAGCACAAGGACTAAGAGATTCGCGTATATAACCTTTGTTGAGCAGCTCCTGTACTTGAGCATAATCTCCTTCGTCTCCTCTGGATTGGTACGGTATGGCGCACGGTTGTGTAACGATGTACCGGGAATTAAGTCAATCTGATGCTCAACTCCTCGAATAGGTGGTAATCCCGTTGGCACGTCTTGTTGAAAGACGTCAGCGAACTCCTGCAAAATGTTAGCGACAGCAGGAGGCAAAGAGTGAGGGATGTCCTTGAATGAAAATAATACCTCTTTGCATACAAAAGCATAGCAAGCAGATGTAGTAACATCCAAATCTGTAATATCAGATTTAGTGGCAAGTAAACAACCGCTCTTCAGTTTTATTTCAGATGCAACACTACATGATTGTTTATGAGGCTTATTATGTTGCTCAAATTCCTTTGCCACAATCTGATTTTCACTCTCACTTTGCTTCTGTTTTGCTTTACTAGCTCTAGCAATGTCATCTTTCATAATATGTTCGGGAGACATAGGAAGCAAAGTTATATTTTTATCCTTATTAACAAGAGTATACTGATTTGTCCTACCATGGTGTACAGAATTTTTTATCAAATTGCCATGGTCTACCAAGTAAAACGGAGCATGCTTGCATGGGTACCACATCACAATCAACATAATCATAATATGTAGCAATGCTAAAGTGCACACGAACAATACGTGTTACCTTAACCTTGCCACTGTTGTTGAACCATTGGATGTAATAAGGATGAGGATGTGGTCTGGTGGTTAGAGACAGCTTCTCCACCACCTCCATGGTAGCCAAGTTGTTGCAACTCCCTCCATCAATGATGACGCGAACAGAACGCTCCTTCACAACTCCCTTTGTATGGAACAAGTTGTGCCTCTAATTTTGCTCAGCCTGTGTAACCTGCACGCTCAGAACACGTTGAACAACTAAACTTTCATACTTGTCAGCGTAGTCAGCAGCCATGTAGTTTGTTTCTTCTTCAGCAGCCTAGGCACCCATTTCTTCACTTGCAATAAGAACCAAAGTGATACGGGCACACCCATGTCTATCGATCTTTCACAATTTGGTGGGGATTCCACAAAGAACACGAAGAACACGAGGGGGAAATCACAAGAGAAACACTCAAGAACAAGTCCAATCACATATCCACTATGCTCAAAACCACACAAGATCCACAAAGGTACAAGAACAACAAAGGGAAAGAGGATACATGGTAGAGTTCATCCCAAATCCCATGGGGAGATGGGGCCTTGAATCCACTAGGGATCTCCCTGCGCGATGGGGGTCTTGACATCCACTAGGGGGTCTTCTCTCATAGAGGCATCTACTCCATCGGAGAGGTAGTGGAAGGAGCTAGGCTAAACTAACTATGAGCTAAACCATAGCTAACCCTAAAACGGAGGTGGGAGACGAGTATATATAGTCTAGGGGCGAAGGGGTATGAGGGAGAGATACATGGGTGATGCGGAGCATCCCATGATAACTCCCATGGACCCATCACCAACACCTCAAGCTACGAAAGGACCCATGACGAGAGCCAGTTCACGTTCCATTGCAAACGAGGTGACATCTCTCCTATATGATTCTTCATTTGATGTTCATGGAACTTGGATGCTACCTCAAGCGGAGACTCTTTGCATGCTCAGGTACAATGAAGATGGTCTAGGAGATGCTCGGAGTGAAGTCCAAGTCCCTATGAAGATGGATCCAAAGACGCATGGACGAGAGGACCAAAAGAAGGCCAAGTCACCTCCCAGGCCCCGGACATCCGGCCACCAGCCCGGACATCCAGCCCTTGGGAACTCCACCAGCGCCAAGGCAAAGCTACAGGCGCCGGACATCCGGTCAGCCCCCGGATTTCCGGCCCTCGCCCCCGGATTTCCGGCCAAATGAAGCCAGAGCTGAGAGGAATCGAGCCCCTCCAGCCCGGACATCCGGCCCATAAGCCCGGACATCCGGCCGACCACTGAAGCCCCGAACATCCGGCCCCTGTGCGGGCAGACTCGGGTCCAAGTGGCCATGTACCCTCTCCTTCGCCCCTCTTTCCCCTAGCACTATATAAGAGACTCCTCCACCTCATGTTAGGGTTAGCTATTGTTTGGCAAAGACCTCTTGTTGAGCATAGCTCCATCACTTACTTCTCCCTAGGATATTACCCTCCGTTGAGAGAAGATCCAAGAGATGCCAAGGCCCCTCTAAGGGAAGATCCCATAGGATTCAAGACCTCCTCCTTCGGAGCGACAAGACTATCATTACTTGTATCCTTTTGTTGATTGTGGACCCGGTAACTCGTCTACTCGTGTGATTCTAGTGGATGTGTGATCGAAGGTTGTCCTTGAGTGTTTGTTCTCCTCTCGTGTTTCTCTTGTGTTCTTCGTGTTTCTCGTGAGATCCCCTCCAATTCGTGAAAGATCGACGCACACGGGCATGCCCCATATCATATTGGCATCAAGAGCCAAGGTTTCTCATGAATTTGGAGTCTCCCCCTTCGATTTCTAGCCAATTTTGTTTTGTTTTGACCTAATTTCAAAAATCCCCACAAAAATAGCCCTACCAAATTTCTTGGATTCGTTTGATTTGAGGAGATTTTGTTGATTTTGATCCATGGATTTCGTTGTGGACATGTAGATCTATCTTTTCCCCACCTTCCCCATCATTTTCCGCCGCCAAATCGCCCCAATTTTGCCGCAAAATTTCCGTGTTCATCATCTAGTTCATAGGGATCCTGAGATTGGATCTGGTTTCGGGAGGCCCGGACATCCGGCCTGTACCTCGGACATCCGGCCCAGGCAGCCCGGACATCCGGCCCCTGGAGAACAGCAAAGCTCTTTTGCCTCCGATTTTTGATAGATTCTGTTATTTGCCACCATTTCTTCCGCAACCCTCCGCCATTTCTTCCGCAACCCATTTGCATTTGAGATTTTGAGTCGCGAGCATCGCCACTTCCTAAGGTGTTTCGGCTACTTAGGAGTGGTTCTTCATCGACATCGCCGCTCATCATCGCTCCGAATCGTCGCCAACCCACTCTTCATTGACATCTCACCGTAAGCAAGGACGGTAACCGCGACTACAGTCTTCTCTATACCCTTGCCATTGCATTGTCACCCCGAGCCTCTTTGCGTTACTTGCCTATAGAGACTAGCCATTGAGTATTGTTGGGCTACGCTACTTGTGCACTTTAGTGATACATACTCCGCATAGCTTCATTTGCGTGCATATATCTTAGTATCATTTCAGTATCATATTGGTATCATTTGTGTTCAAGTAGTACCCGCATACATAATTGCTATCTCGGTGTGCACGTCCCGCATTGTGACCATACAAAAAAAATCATTACAAAAGAAAAGAGAAGCAAAGCTTTTCAGCAAGAGCAAAAGAGCAAGAGAACAATAGCATCGCAAGTTTTGCATTGCATACTTGATCATCTTGGATCACTTGAGCGAGTGACACGTGCCACATACACACATAGCAAGTCGGGAATAGGAAGACGACACGTTTGGTTCATTTTAGGGTGTGCACAAGTGCGTATCATGCCCATTGGAGCAATCGTGCTACCGTCCCTCTAGTGTTGTGCAACGAGGGCATTTTCCGTGGATTCCACATATTGGCTCATCCTTGGTTGCATGACCCCAATTTTCTTCGGTGAGTGTGTTTCCGTGTATACCCATTGCTATTGATCTACATTGTCTCATTTGTGAATTTTATGAATCTCTTTCAACATTATTGAATCTTATCTTTCGAATTGCTTGAAATTTGTGCCACTATCCTGATGCGGAGCATCCCATGTACATCCCCATGGACCCATCATCAACACCTCAAGCTACAAGTGGTCCCTTGACGAGAGCCCACGCACGTGCCATAGAATCCGAGGTGACATCTCTCCTTAGTGAATTCCCATGTGATACTTTCGGAACGTGGATCCTACCTCAGGAAGAGACACTTTGTGTGCTTAGGTACCAAGAAGAAGGAAGGAAGCAAGAGGGACACCAAGAACAAGGAGAGGGATTTGCAACAGCCCAGGAATTAGAGGTACAGCCGGTCCATAACCGGTCAACCACCGCTCCCCGGTACAACCGGTCCACCACCGCCCCAACAACCGCTCCGGCCGGGCCAAGCTTCTGTTCTGGTGCGGTTCAAGCCCGGTACTACCCCGGTTGTTCCGCTTAATGCCTCAAGACCGGTACAACCAGTACCAGCTCCGGTACAACCGCCCCTACTGTGCGAGACAGATTGAGTTACGGCTCGTGTACCCCCCACTTATCCCCTAGACTATATATTCCCTTCTTCTACCTCCGTGTTAGGGTTAGCTTGTGTTTAGCAAATACTCTTTGTTGAGCCTAGCTCCATTACTTCCTCCTCTTGTGGAGTTGTCCTCCACCGGAGAAGATCCAAGTGATGCCAAGGCCCCTCTAGAGGGAAGATCTCATGAGATTCAAGGCCTCCTCCCTGGAGTGAGGAAGAACTACCGGTTACTTGTATCCGCCCGTTGTTTGTGGATCTAACTACCTCGTGTGTTTGCTTGTTCTTAGTGGATGTGTGATCGAAGTTTGTCCATGAGTTTGCGTTTTCACTCGTGATTTATCCCTTTTTCCCCCTCCAAGTGTGAAAAGATCTATGCACACGGCCGTGCCCCGTATCATATTGGTATCATGAGCCACGTTGATTCACATCTTGGAGTCTTCCCCGCATTTTCTAGCCAATTTTTGCTTTGATTTGACCTAATTTCGAAAATCCTCACAAAAATAGACATACCAAAAATTTCTTGGATTTGTTGGATTTGAGGAGATTTTGTTGATTGTGATCCGTGGATCTCGTTGTGGACAAGTGGATCTAGCTTTGCCCTATCATTCCCATCATTTTCTTCCGCAAAATCGACCGAATTTTTCTTCTAACCCGCGGATTCGGACCTGCAGTTCCGCCCAGGTGCGGTACAACCGCCCGTACATGCGGTACAACCGCTAATTCCCAGTTCCGATAACTCCAGGACGCTCCAGTAGCGGTACAACCGCCCCTCCCAGTTCCTGACTAAGGCTGATTCTTGTTTTGCACATAACTTCTACTCCCGAACTCCGATTTGAGTGTTCTTTGGCTCGTTTTGAAGCCATCGACGTGCCCGAGATCCTCATCTGGGTTTTACCACCATTTGACTTCATCAAATTTTTCTTTGAGATTTTGAGTTGCGGTTTCCGTTTCCTAAGGTGTTTCGGCTAATTAGGAACGGCTCTACATCGACAACGCCACTGCTCATCATCGCCCCGATTCGTCGCCTACCACATCTTCATTGACACCAACCGTAAGCAAGGACGGTAACCGCGATGACACTCTTGACATATACCCTTGCCATTACATTGTTAACCCGATCCTATTTGCGTTACTTACCTATCGAGACTAGCCATTGAGTATTGCCGGGCTACGCTACTTGTGCACTTTAGTGATACATACTCCGCATAGCTACAAATAGCGTGCATTTATCATCATATCTCCTTTTTTGTTACAATAGTACCCGCATACATCATTGCTATATTCGTGTGCACATCCCGCATAGTGATCATTCCAAATATCATTCTCCAAAGGAGAAGCAAAGCAAAGCTTTCAAGCAAAAGCAAAAGAGCAATAGCATCGCAAGTTGCATATCATATTCGATCATTTGAGCGAGAGATTTTGTGCCAACCAAATAAATAGCAAAAGTTGGGTATAGGAAGACGCCTAGTTTTGCTTCGCATAGGTGTGCACAAGTCCGTATCGCGCCCATTCGTGCAATCGTGCTAGCGTCTCTCCACTATTGGGCACCTTGAGCTTACCGTGGCTTCCACATTTTGCGCTCATTTTTTTGGTGTTACAATACCACTTTCCTATACGTGTGTGTTTCCGTGCTTACTCATTGCTAGAAACCTACCTCGTCTCATTTACGAATTTGCGGATCTATTTCAACTTGATTGAATCTTATTCTCGAATTGCTTGAATTTTTGTGCCACCATCCTAACCGAGCTACTCCATAAGCTTTACTTTTGTAGGTGTGAGAGGGACATTCTTCGGTACCAATTCTACTACTTTCATGCTTGCACATTGAGTGAACTTGATCCACTCTCAACTTTTGGAACGGTAATTGGTATTGTCTTCTCACTCTTCCACTTACATCTTCTTGAGTGCTATGGATAGGAACATCATGTCGAACCCAACATTCGAGGAGAACGACGATGACGCGACCACCCACATCACCAAGTTGAACTTCTTCGGCGCAAACAAGGCAATTACTCAAGCGCAACATGCCTTGAATGACCGCATCGACAACCTCGCCACCGACTTGCGCGAATCCGAGGCGCGCACATTGGACTACCTCGACACCAAGCTATCAAGCCAAATGGAGGAACATCGGTCCTTGATGGTCAACCACGCTCCCTCTACTTCGACTATGTCAAGACGGCGCTCAAGCCGACACTCATCGGAGTACTCTTCCGACGCAAGCCCCCGGCGAGCACGTGTTCATCACCAAGACGAACACTCCGGCCCAAGTTCTCCACAAGGTCGTCACCGTCAAGACAATCCATTCCATGGCAATGGACTTCAAGATCGCGCCCGCGCTCGAGAACGTCGCCGCCAACAAGAGCAAGATGCATTGGAGCAAGAACAACAACGCCAAGATCAAGAACAACTACGCCGAGATGACGAACAACATCGTCGTCATGAACAAGCGCTTGAGGCACATCGCGCTGTGCAAGAAGCTACTCGTGCCTTGGAGGAGCGCAACCGCCAAGCTCACCACGAGCAAGAAGCACTTCACCAAGCACAACAAGAAGAACTTCGCCAACAACGACAAGAAGAAGCCAATCGCCAAGAGGAGCTTCACGAAAGGCGCAACCGAGTGCGTCCACCGCGTCGCCGTCCTCAAGATCATCGTGTTGAACCCGACCATGAAGATGAGCACGAACAAGATCAACGTCAACACGCTCAAGGCACTGACTATGAAGATCCACCTCCAAGACAAGGATTTCGGCATCACAACCACAATGATGAACAACGCTTCGGCAAGCTCAAGTTCACAATGCCAAAGTTTTCTGGAAGCAATGATCCCGAAGACTACTTGTCATGGGCCCTCAAAGTTGACAAGATCTTTCGCCTGCACAACTATGATGAAGAGAAGAAGATAGCCATGGCTTCCCTTGAGTTCCACGACTATGTCCTTATCTCGTGGGAACAAGTGATTGAGCGAAGAAGGGAGAGAGGTGAACCTCCTATCACCACTTGGGCCCAAATGAAGGATCTCATGCGAGCTCGTTTTGTGCCTACACATTACACCAGGGATCTCTTCAAGAAGCTCCAACAACTCAAGCAAGGCACCAAGTTGGTAGAAGAGTACTACCAAGAGATGGAGATTGCTATGATCCGAGCCAATGTCAAGGAAGATGACGAGCAAACAATGGCACGCTTCTTGAATGGCCTCAACTACCAAGTCAAGAAAATTGCTGACTTCCAACCATACTCCAACCTCCTAGAACTTGTGCATCAAGCAACCAAGGCGGAACGGCAAGTGCAAGATGACTACAAGTACTCCAAGTTCTCCTCCAAGACCTACGGCTCAAGTGCTCAAGCTACTACAACAACGACACCTTCAACTCTGAAATCTACAACACCTACCGGCGACAAGTCAAGCTACAAGGACAAGACGACTTCGTCAAGCCGTCCAACCTCAAGCTCCTACAAGCCAAGGGCTTCATCCTCTACCCCAACACCGGATGCTACCACCAAGACAAGCAATATCAAGTGTTTCACGTGCCAAGGGTGAGACCACAAGACCTTCGAATGCCCAACAAAACGCAACATGATCCTCCTCGACGATGGCACCTATGACTCTATGAGCGACGACGAGATGCAAGCTTTGGAACAAGTGGCCATCCACCGCCAAGTGAATGAAGATGAAGATTCGCAAATCTTTTGCGACAACGATTCGAGCCCCGCTCTCGTTGTCTCCAAAGTTTTGACACTCCAACAACAAGAAGACGAGGACCAACGTTGCCACATCTTCCACACCAAGGCGGGCATCCAAGGCAAGTCCGTCAAGGTCATCATCGACGGAGGGAGTTGTCACAACTTGGCAAGTGAAGACCTTTCTTCCAAGCTACAATTGGTCAAGAAAAAGCACCCTCGTCCCTACAAGGTCCAATGGCTTAGTGATTCCGGAACCCTCCAAGTTGACCACACCGTGGAAGTTTCCTTCAAGATAGGCGCATATGAAGACATTTTGGAGTGTGATGTGGTTCCAATGTCCGTTTGCCACCTCCTACTTGGTAGACCTTGGCAATTCGACCGTGGCGTCACGCACAACGGTCGGACAAATCAATATAGCTTCAAGATGAAGGGCAAGCAATATGTGCTACGACCAATGACTCCCAGTCAAGTCATCGCCGACAAACAAGCTACATCCCATTGTGGAGCTAAAAGTGAGAGAGTGATCCACCTCAAAGAGAGTGAGTGCCACAAGCCAAAAATGAGCGACTCCACGATGAGGGACATGAGAGATATAGTTCTTTTAGCCACTAAAAGAGATTTGAGGGATGTGAGTGAGAGAGCCCATCGACCGTTCTTCACTATGTACTTGTGTGCAAAGATGACGTCGTTCGGACTAACCCTTCACAACATCTTCCTCTTGTGTTATCTAAGTTGTTGCAGGAATTCAAGGATGTGTTCCCCGATGAGCTACCTCCGGGACTACCGCCAAAACGAGGGATTGAACACCGCATCGACCTCATCCCCGGAGCACCGCTTCCTAACAAGGCTCCCTACCGCGTCAACCCCGACGAAACAAAGGAAATACAAAGGCAAGTCCAAAAACTCCTAGATAAAGGGCATGTACGTGCGAGTTTGAGTCCTTGTGCGGTCCCGGTTATTCAAGTGCCTAAGCATGATGGTACTATGCGCATGTGTTCCGATTGCCGCCCTATCAATGCTATCACCATTCGATACCGTCACCCCATTCCTCGCTTAGATGATATGCTTGATGAACTTAGTGGTGCCACTATATTTTCTAAGATTGACTTAAAAAGTGGTTACTACCAAATCCGCATACAAGAGGGTGACGAGTGAAAAACTGCTTTTAAGACAAAATTTGGTCTCTATGAATGGTTGGTTGTGCCCATGGGCTTATCCGAAGCACCGGGTACTTTTATGCGTGTTATGCATTATGTGTTGCGACCACTCATTGGATATTGTGTTGTGGTCTACTTTGATGACATTCTTGTCTTTAGCAAGTTACTTGAGGAGCATGCTACACATGTTCGTGATGTTTTGCAAATCCTTCGGAAAGAACAACTCTTTGCAGACATGGAGAAATGCAGTTTTGGTGTTGAGAAGGTCGTTTTCCTAGGTTTTGTAGTATCTTCTAAGGGCGTTCACGTAGATGAAACTAAGATTGATGCTATTAAAACTTGGCCCACACCAACGAACTTGCAACAAGTGCGTAGCTTCCTAGGACTAGCCGGTTTCTATCGCTGTTTTGTTAAGGACTTTAGCACCATTGCATCACCTCTCCATGGTTTGAGCAAGAAAAATGCACCATTTATTTGGGGTCCTTCACAAGACACCGCTTTCCATGAACTTCAAAATTTGCTCACTCATGCACCTTTGCTTGCTTTGCCCAATTTTGATAAAACATTTGAAGTGCATTGTGATGCTAGCGGTAATGGAATAGGTGGTGTGCTCATGCAAGACAAGCGTCCTATCACGTACTTTAGCGAGAAACTATCCGGCGCTCAACTTAACTACCCCATCTATGACAAGGAATTATATGCTTTGGTGAGAGTCCTACATGTGTGGGAACATTACTTGCGCGCTCATGAGTTTGTTATCCATACCGACCACGAAACGCTTAAGTATTTAAAGGGTCAAACTAAGTTGAACAAACGACATGCTAAATGGAGTGAATTCATTGAGTCCTTCCCTTATGTCATCAAATACATTAAGGGTAAGCAAAACGTTGTGGCGGACGCTCTTTCCCGCAAATGCATGCTAGTTACTCAACTTGAATTGAATGTTGTTGGTTTTGAGCACATCAAAGACTTGTATGCGCATGATGCCTATTTTGCTACTCCTTACGCCAAGTGCCAAGTGAAAACTTGTTGGGAGAAATATTATATGAAAGATGGCTGTCTTATGCGTGCTAACAAATTGTGTATACCCGAGTCTTCTCTTCGTTTGTTGCTTTTGCAAGAGGCTCACGGTGGAGGACTTATGGGTCACTTGGGACGTGACAAGACGTATGCCACACTATCCAACAAGTACTTTTGGCCCCAGATGTTTCGTCATGTTGCACGCTTCACCAACCGATGCTCGACATGCCGCAAAGCTAAGTCCAAAGCTCAATCCCATGGTCTTTATATGCCTCTACCTATACCTTTCCAACCGTGGGAAGACATTAGTATGGATTTTGTGCTTGGCTTGCCACGAACTAAAAATGGCCATGACTTCGTTTTTGTAGTTTTGGATCGCTTTTCCAAGATGGCTCATTTCATTCCATGTCACAAGATAGACGATGCTTCACATATTGCAAATTTGTTTTTTAGGGACATCTTGCGACTACATGGCGTTCCCAAGACCATTGTCTCGGATCGCGACGTCAAATTCTTGAGCTACTTTTGGAAGACCCTATGCGCCAAGCTCGGAATCAAGCTTCTATTCTCTTCGGCATATCATCCTCAAACCGATGGACAAACGAAGGTGACGAACCGGACACTTTCTACCCTACTTCGCTTGTTGATCAAGAAGAACATCAAGGAAAGGGAAGATTGCCTCCCCATCGCTGAGTACGCCTACAATCGTGCAAGTCACTCCACCACCGGCAAGTCTCCGTTTGAAGTGGTCTACGGCTTCAACCCGTTGTCCCCATTGGACATACTACCTCTACCACTCCAAGAGCGCGTCAACATGGATGCAAGTGCAAGGGCAAGCTACATCAAGAAAATGCATGAAGATACAAGGCGCACGATCGAACGTCAAATGGAGCGAGTCACCGCCAAGCGCAACACCAACAAGCACCCCATGGTGTTCAAGCCCGGTGATCTTGTGTGGCTACACCTCCGCAAGGACCGTTTCCCCACCGAGTGCAAGTCCAAGCTTCTTCCTCACGCCGATGGACCATTCAAGGTAGTGGCGCGCTACAACAACAATGCCTACAAGATCGACATTCCACGCGACAAGTACAACGTGCGCGACATGTTCAACGTCACGGACCTATCTCCGTTCCATGGTGATGAAGATCTTGATCCGAGGACGGATCTCTCACAAGGGGGGGGAGATGATGCGGAGCATCCCATGTACATCCCCATGGACCCATCATCAACACCTCAAGCTCCAAGTGGTCCCTTGACGAGAGCCCACGCACGTGCCATAGTATCCGAGGTGACATCTCTCCTTAGTGAATTCCCATGTGATACTTTCGGAACGTGGATCCTACCTCAGGAAGAGACACTTTGTGTGCTTAGGTACCAAGAAGAAGGAAGGAAGCAAGAGGGACACCAAGAACAAGGAGAGGGATTTGCAACAGCCCAGGAATTAGAGGTACAACCGGTCCATAACCGGTCAACCACCGCTCCCCGGTACAACCGGTCCACCATCGCCCCAACAACCGCTTCGGCCGGGCCAAGCTTCTGTTCTGGTGCGGTTCAAGCCCGGTACTACCCCGGTTGTTCCGCTTTATGCCTCAAGACCGGTACCAGCTCCGGTACAACTGCCCCTACTGTGCGAGAAAGATTGAGTTACGGCTCGTGTACCCCCCACTTATCCCCTAGACTATATATTCCCTTCTTCTACCTCCGTGTTAGGGTTAGCTTGTGTTTAGCAAATACTCTTTGTTGAGCCTAGCTCCATTACTTCCTCCTCTTGTGGAGTTGCCCTCCACCGGAGAAGATCCAAGTGATGCCAAGGCCCCTCTAGAGGGAAGATCTCACGAGATTCAAGGCCTCCTCCCTGGAGTCAGGAAGAACTACCGGTTACTTGTATCTGCTCGTTGTTTGTGGATCTAACTACCTCGTGTGTTTGCTTGTTCTTAGTGGATGTGTGATCGAAGTTTGTCCATGAGTTTGCGTTTTCTCTCGTGATTTATCCCTTTTTCCCCCTCCAAGTATGAAAAGATCTACGCACACGGGCATGCCCCGTATTATATCCTAACCAAGCTACTCCATAAGCCTTATTTGTGTAGGTGTGAGAAGGATGATCTTCGGTACCAATTCTACTATTTCCATACTTGCACATTGAGTGATCTTGATCCACTTTCAACTTTTGGAACGGTAATTGGTATTGTCTTCTCACTCTTCCACTTATATCTTCTTGAGTGATATGGATAGGAAAATCATGTCGAACCCGGCCTTCGAGGAGAATGAAGATGACGTGAACAACCACGTCACCAAGTTGCATTTCTTCGGCGCACACAAGGCAATTACTCAAGCTCAAGATGTCTTGCATGACCGCATCGACCAACTCGCCTCCAACTTGCGCGAATCCGAAATGCGCACAAGGGACCACGACACCAAGCTCTCAAGCCAAATGGAGGAGCTCCGGTCCTTGATGGTCACTCGCGCACCTTCCTCATCTACATCGACAAGGAGTCGTCACACAAGTCGCAACTCAACGACGTACTCTTCCGACGCAAGTCCCCAAGCGCGTGATCATCATCGTGACGAACACTCTGGTCGAAGTTCTCCACAAGGTCGTCACCGTCAAGACAATCCATTTCATGGCAATGGATTACAAGATCGCATCCGCGCTCGAGAATGCCGCCGACAAAAAGATCAAGATGCGTTGGAGCAAGAACAACAACGCCAAGATCAAGAACAATGACGCCGAGAAGAAGAACAACATCGCCGTCATGAACAAGCGCTTGAAGCACATCACGCTTTACAAGAAGCTACTCGCGCCTTGGAGGAGTGCAACCGCCAAGCTCATCACGAGCAAGAAGCACTTCGCCAAGCACAACAAGAACTTCGTCGACAACGACAAGAAGAAGCCAATCGCAAAGAGGAGCACCAAGAAAGGCGCAACCGAGTGCGTCCACCTCGTCGCCGTCCTCAAGATCATTGCGACGAACCCGGTCATGAAGATGAGCAAGGACATGATCAACGTCAACACGCTCAAGGCAATGACAATGAGGATCCACATCCAAGATAAGGATTTTGGCATCACCACCACAATGATGAACAACGCTTCGGCAAGCTCAAGTCACAATGCCAAAGTTTTCCGGAAGCAATGTTCCCGAAGACTACTGGTCATGGGCCCCCAAGGTTCACAAGATCTTGCGCCTACACAACTATGATGAAGAGAAGAAGATAGCCATGGCTTCCCTTGAGTTCCAAGACTATGTCCTTATTTGGTGGGAACAAGTGATTGAGCATAGAAGGGAGAGAGGTGAACCTCCTATCACCACTTGGGCTGAAATGAAGGATCTCATGCGAGCTCGTTTTGTGACTACAGACTACAACCGGGATCTCTTCAAGAAGCTTCAACAACTGAACCAAGGCACCAAGTCGGTAGAAGAGTACTACCAAGAGATGGAAATCACTATGATCCGTGCCAATGTCAAGGAAGATGACGAGCAAACAATGGAATGCTTCTTGAATGGCCTCAACTACCAAGTCAACAAAATTGCCGATTTTCAACCATACTCCAACCTTCTAGAGCTTGTGCATCAAGCAACCAAGGCGGAACGGTAAGTGCAAGATGACTACAAGTACTCCAAGTTGTCCTTCAAGACCTACGGCTCAAGTGCTCAAGCTACTACGACAACGACACCTTCAACTACGAAATCTACAACTTCGACCGGCGACAAGTCAAGTTACAAGGACAAGACGACTTCGTCAAGCCGACCAACCTCCAGCACCTACAAGTCGAGAGCTTCATCCTCTACCCCATCACCGCATGCTACCGCCAGGACAAGCTCCATCAAGTGTTTCATGTGCCAAGGCCGAGGCCACAAGACCTTCGAATGTCCAACCAAACGCAACATGATACTCTTCGACGATGGCACCTATGACTCTATGAGTGACGACGAGATGCAAGCTTTGGAGCAAGTGTCCATACACCGCCAAGTGAATGAAGACGAAGATTTGCAAATCTTTTGCGACAACGATTCGAGCCCCGCTCTCATTGTCTCCAAGGTTTTGACGCTCCAACAACACGAAGACAAGGACCAACATTGCCACATCTTCCACACCAAGGCGGGCATAAAAGGAAAATCCATCAAGGTCATCACCGACGGCGGGAGTTGCCACAACTTGGCAAGTGAAGACCTTCGTTCCAAGCTACAATTGGTCAAGAAAAAGCACCCTCGTCCCTACAAGGTCCAATGGCTTAGTGATTCCGGAACCCTCCAAGTTGACCACACCGTGGAAGTTTCCTTCAAGATAGGCGCTTATGAAGACACTTTGGAGTGTGATGTGGTTCCAATGTTCGTTTGCCACCTCCTACTTGGTAGACCTTGGCAATTCGACCGTGGCGCCACTCACAACGGTCGGACAAATCAATATAGCTTCAAGATGAAGGGCAAGCAATACGTGCTCCGACCAATGACTCCAAGTCAAGTCATCGCTGACAAACAAGCTTCATCCCATTGTGGAGATAAAAGTGAGAGAGTGATCCACCTAAAAGAGAGTGAGTGCCACAAGCCAAAAATGAGCGACTCCACGATGAGGGACATGAGAGATATAGTTCTTTTAGCCACCAAACAAGATTTGAGGGATGTGAGTGAGAGCCCATCGACCGTTCTTCACTATGTACTTGTGTGCAAAGATGACGTCCTTCGGACTAACCCTTCACAACATCTTCCTCTTGTGTTATCTAAGTTGTTGCAGGAATTCCAAGATGTTTTTCCCGATGAGCTACCTCCGGGACTACCACCAAAACTAGGGATCGAACACCACATCGACCTCATCCCCGGAGCACCGCTTCCTAACAAGGCTCCCTACCGCGTCAACCCCGAAGAAACAAAGGAAATACAAAGGCAAGTCCAAAAACTCCTAGATAAAGGGCATGTACGTGAGAGTTTCAGTCCTTGTGCAGTTCCGGTGATACTAGTGCCTAAGCAAGATGGTAGTATGCGCATGTGTTCCGATTGCCGCCCTATCAATGCTATCACCATTCGATACCGTCATCCCATTCCTCGCTTAGATGATATGCTAGATGAACTTAGTGGTGCCACTATATTTTCTAAGATTGACTTAAAAAGTGGTTACTACCAAATTCGCGTACAAGAGTGTGACGAGTGGAAAACCGCATTCAAGACTAAATTTGGTCTCTATGAATGGTTGGTTAGGCCCATGGGCTTATCCGAAGCACCGGGTACTTTCATGCGTGTTATGCACTATGTGTTGCGACCACTCATTGGATATTGTGTTGTGGTCTACTTTGATGACATTATTGTCTCTAGCAAGTCTCTTGAGGAGCATGCTACACATGTTCGTGATGTTTTGCAAATCCTTCGGAAAGAACAACTCTATGCAAACATGGAGAAACGCACATTTTGTGTTGAGAAGGTAGTTTTCCTAGGTTTTGTAGTATCTTCTAAGGGCGTTCTTGTAGATGAAACTAAGATTGATGTTATTAAAACTTGGCCCACACCAACGAATTTGCAACAAGTCCGTAGCTTCCTAGGACTAGCCGGCTTCTATCACTGTTTTGTCAAAGAATTTAGCACTATTGCACTCCTCTCCATGCTTTGAGCAAGAAGAATGCACCATTTATTTGGGGTCCTCCACAAGACACCGCATTCCATGAACTTAAATTTTTTCTCACCCATGCACCTTTGCTTGCTTTGCCCAACTTTGATAAAACATTTTAAGTGCATTGTGATGCTAGTGGTAGTGGAATAGGTGTTGTGCTTATGCAAGAGATGCGTCCTATCGCGTACTTTAGCGAGAAACTATCCGACGCTCAACTTAACTACCCCATCTATGACAAAGAATTGTATGCTTTGGTGAGAGTTTTACATGTGTGGGAGCATTATTTGCTACCTCATGAGTTTGTTATCCATACCGACCATGAAACGCTCAAGTACTTAAAGGGTTAAACAAAGTTGAACAAACGGCATGCTAAATGCAGTGAATTTATTGAGTCCTTCCCTTATGTCATCAAATACATCAAGGGTAAGGAAAACGTTGTAGCGGATGCCCTTTCCCGCAAATGCATGCTCGTTACTCAACTTGAATTGAATGTTATTGGTTTTGAGCACATCAAAGACTTGTATGCGCATTATGTTTATTTTTCTAATCCTTACGCTATGTGCCAAGTGAAAACTTGTTGGGAAAACTACTATATGAAAGATGGCTATCTTATGCGTGCTAACAAACTTTGTATACCCGAGACTTCTCTTCGTTTGTTGCTTTTGCAAGAGGCTCGCGGTGGAGGACTTATGGGTCATTTCGGACGCGACAAGATGCATGCCACACTATCCAACAAGTACTTTTGGCCCAAGATGTTTTGCGATGTAGCACGCTTCACCAACCGATGCTCGACATGCCGCAAAGCTAAGTCAAAAGCTCAATCCCATGGTCTTTATATGCCTCTTCCTATACCTTTCCAACCTTGGGAAGACATTAGTATGGATTTTGTGCTTGGTTTGCCACGAACTAAGCATGGCCATGATTCTGTTTTTGTCGTTGTGGACCGTTTTTCCAAGATGGCTCATTTCATTCCATGTCACAAGATAGACGATGCTTCACATATTGCCAATATCTTTTGTAGGGACATCTTGCGGCTACATGGCGTCCCCAAGACCATTGTCTCGGATCGCGACGTCAAGTTCTTGAGTTACTTTTGGAAGACTGATGCGGAGCATCCTACAGACATCACCATGACAAGAGTCCGTTCGGCAAGTGACACGTGCGACATCGACTTCACATACATAAAGGTGAATCCTTTCCTTTACACATGTTCACTTGACCCCTTCAAGGATGGTATACTACTTGACACTCCTCTCGTGTGCACGCATAGGTATTATTGGAGCTTCAAGGATAAAGAGGAGGAGTGCAAGCGCCGAGGAACAACTACACCATCCGCGAAGGAAGCTTGGAAGCATAGAAGGAAGAAGAGGAGTTGTGCCAGCCCAGAATTAGAGGTACAACCGGTCAACAACCGGTCAACCACCGGTACAACCGGTCCACTACCGCCCAACCACCGCTCCGACCGGGCCAAGTTTCTGTTTTGAAGCGGTTCAAGGCCGGTACCGTCCCGGTTGTTCCGACAGCTTCTCCATGACCGGTACAACCGGCCCAACATCCGGTACAACCGCCCTCCAACGCCCAGGACGCCTCCAGGAAGTGGTACAACCGCCCAAGCGGTACAACCAGTGTTGTGACTGGTACAACCGCCCCCATCTGCGCAGTCATGACTCATGTACCCCCCACTTACCCCTTGGACTATATATACTCGTTCCTCACTTCGTTTCTAGGGTTAGCAATGGTTTAGCTCATAGATTAGTTGAGCATTGCTCCTTCCATATACTTCTCCTAGGAGATTGCGACTTCCATGTGTGAGAAGATCCCTAGTGGATTCAAGGCCCCATCTCCCCATGGGATTTGGGATGAACTCTACCATGTATCCTCTTTCCTTTCGTGTTCGTGTACCCTTGTGGATCTTTTGTGGATGTGAGCATAGTGGATGTGTGATTGGACTTGTTTTGAGTGTTTCTCTTGTGATTTCCCCCTCGTGTTCTTCGTGTTCTTCGTGTTCATTCACAAATCCACCTCCAATTCGTGAAAGATCGACGCACACGGGCGTGCCCCGTATCATATTGGTATCAAGAGCCACGTTTCTCACGAATTCGGAGGCCTCCCCTTTGTTTTCTAGCCTAATTTTGTGTGTTTTTGTCCCAATTCGAAAATCCCCATGAAAAATAACCTCACCAAATCTTTTGAGATTATTTTGATTTTGATCCATGGATTTCGTGTTTGGCAAGTAGATCTAGCTTCCCCACCACCAAATCCATCCCAAAATTTTCTTTTCCCATCATTTTGGTCCATAATTTTTGATTTTCGTCCGCCCCCAAGTTCTTCCCGTGCACAGATCTGAAAATCTTCCCGATACTAGCGGTACAACCGCTCTGTACAGCGGTACAACCGCCCCACCAAGCGGTACAACCGCCCCCCGAAGCGGTACAACCGCTAATTCCCAGGTCCATCACTTCCGCAACCTCCAGGACGCTCCAGGAGCGGTACAACCGCCCCTCCCAGTTCCAGCCTCGGCTGGTTCACCGTTTTGACCATAACTTTCGCTCCCGAACTCCGATTTGAGTGTTCTTTGGCTCGTTTTGAAGCTATCGACGTGCCCGAGATCCTCATATGGGTTTTACCACCATTTGACTCCATCACATTTTTCCCATTTTGGCAAGTTTGCCTAGGCCTCCACCATTACTTCCGCATAAACCTACCACCACACACTTCCGCCATACTAACCCAATTTTATTTGAGATTTTGAGTTGCGGTTTCCATTTCCTAAGGTGTTTAGGCTAATTAGGGACGGTTTTACATCGACAACGCCGCCACTCATCATCGCCTCGGCCACTTCGCCTTTTGGCACCTGAACCGTAAGCAAGGACGGTAACCTCGACGACATCATTGTCTATTACCTTACCATTGCATTGATCGCTTCGAGCCTATTGCGTACCTTACCCATTGAGACTAGCGAGTTGAGAATTGCCGGGCCACGTTACTTGTGCACCGTAGTGTTACGCTTATGCCGCATAGCTAGCTTTAGCGTGCAAACATCTAGTTATCTACATTGTGCCATAAGTCTCTCCCGTGCATATCCATCATACTTGTCTCATATCTTGGTTCGGGCATCAAGCATAAAAAAAAGAAAAAAAAGCTTTTAAGCAAAAGAGGAGATACAAAAGAGCTTATAAGCAATAGCAATAGCATTGAACCATTTTGCATAGTAGATACACTTGGATCATACATACATAGCATACTTGGGATTGAAGACGGCACGTTTACTCTTTTAGGTTGGTGCACAAGCGCGTATCTAGCCCATTTGAGCAATCGAGCTATTGTCTCTTCTAGTATCCGTGCAACACGAGCTTTTCCCGGGTCTCTCACATTTTGTGCTCATTCCTTGGTTGCACGGATCCCATTTATCTTTCCGTGTGTGTGTTCCTAGTGCCACCATAGCTATTGATCTATTCGCTTTGCATTGCAATTTTGTGAATCTTCCTCAACATTTTCGATATCTTGAATTGACAATTGCTTGAATTTTGTGCCACTTGTCCTAACCGAGCCACTCCATAAGCTTTATGTGTAGGTGTGAGTGAACAAGTCCGGCACCAATTCCCCTATTCTTGTATTTCACATTGAGTGAAACGGGATACATCCTCAACTTTGGGAAACGATATTTTGGTATTGTTTATCTCATTTCCCACTCACCTTTGCTCGAGTCTTGTGATGGCTAGGCAAAGCACGACATCTTCGGTCTTCGACGACTACATCGACCAAAAACTCGAGCGACTCGCCACCGACATAAATCAATCTAAAGCTCGGAAAAGAGACTACTTCAACAACAAGTTGGACGCACACATGGAGCAACTTCGACATGTGTTGGCCAACAACAAGTCCTCTTCCCCTTCGTCATCTTCAAGGCGGAGACGCTCAAGTCGCACATCTTCGGAGCGCCCATCCAATGCAAGCACAAGTCGGCCACGTCCTCATCTTCGAGACGACCGCCACAACAACCATCACGCTCGTGATCTACATCATCGCGAAGGGCAAGCCACCTCTAAGAAACAAGTGCGCGAAGACCAAGAACACCACCGAGGACAAGCTTCGACACCAAGATCAAGGCGATCGACTACACGCATCGATGACCCTTCCATCTTCGGAAGCATCCCAAGGAAGATGGCCGGGCATGGGAATTTCCCTTTGGTCATGGAGGCGAGTGATGATGTGCCATCTTTGGCCTTCATCCACGATGACGACGACGAGGAGGTTGAGCATGGGATTTTCCCTTCGACCACGGCGACGTTTGGTGATGAGTTGAGAGACTTTTGCCACCATATTGAGAGTGAGAGTGACTTCACCACTAGCCCCATATGTGATGAGTTGCCCCATTTCCCATGTGAGGAGAGCCACAAGCCCCACCACTTGAGTGAGATGAGTGACTCCACCATATGTGACATTGAGTGCACCTACTTTGAGGGAGTGTGTGAGCCACCACATAGAGAGAATGAGGTAGTTGATAGGGCATGTGAGGCCATCTCGATTTCTAACAACTTAACTCTACCTCTATTGTGTCTTCTCCTTTGGTGCTAGGTCCCATACACGATGACGCGCCAATCCTCGACGACTTCGTCCTCCCTTTGGACAAGACGATGGCCATGGTGGAATATGATGCACCCCCCACATGGTTCCATCACGATGAAGATGACCACGAGTTGGTGTATGCCACCTCACCTACACCACATGAGTGGAATGACAAAGGTAACATAGGTGATGTTGGGAAACGTTGCATGGGAAACAAAAAATTTCCTACGCACATGCAAGATCTATCCATGGTGATGAGCATCTATGAGAGGGAGAGTGGATCTACATACCCTTGTAGATCGCTAAGCGGGAAGCGTTAAGAAATGCGGTTGATGTAGTCGAACGTCTTCGCGATCCAAATCGCCGACCGTCCCGCGATCCAATCACGATCCGTCTCGCGATCCAATCATGATCCATCCCGCGATCCCATCACGATCCGTCCCGCGATCAAATCACGAACCGTCTCGCGATCCTGATCACGGTCCTTCCGATCTAGCACCGAACGGATGGCACCTCCGCGTTCAGCACACGTACAGCTCGATGACGATCTCCGCCTTCTTGATCCAGCAAGAGGGAGCGGTGGGGTAGATGAGTTCTCCGGCAGCGCAAAGGCACGGCGGCGGCGGTGGTGGAACTATTCTGGCAGGGCTTCGCCTAAACACTGCCGAAACTAGACTAGAGGAGAAAACGATCTAGAGGAAGTAGAGGGAGCACTTGGCAATTAGGGTTAGCTCTCCCCTCTAAATCCTCTAGTATATATAGGAGGGAGGGAGGGGAGGAGGCAGCCTCAAACCCTCAAGGGCTGGCCGAAATTGGAGGTGGAGGAGTCCTACTCCAATCCTATTAGGAGTAGGATTCCTCCTCTCCACTTGGAAACCCTTTCCACCTTTCCCCCTTTGGGTTTTTCCCACCCCTAGCCGCATGGGCCTTAGTGGGGGGATCGGACAGCCCACTAAGGGCTGGCTTGACTCCTCCCACAGCCCATGAGGCCCTTTGGGTCGAGACACCCCTCCCGATGGTCCCCGGTACCCCTCCCGGCACTCCCGGTACACTACCGAAATACCCGAAACTTTTCCGGTGACCAAAACGGGACTTCCTATATATCAATCTTTACCTCCGGACCATTCCGGAGCTCCTCGTGACGTCCAGGATCTCATCCGGGACTCCGAACAACCTTCGGTCACCACCATACATAACTCTACTATACCGAAACGTCACCGAACCTTAAGTGTGCAGACCCTGCGGGTTCGAGAACTATGTAGACATGACCGAGACACCTCTACGGTCAATAACCAATAGCGGGACCTAGATGTCCATATTGGTTCCTACATATTCTACGAAGATCTTTATCGGTTGAACCTCTATGTCAAGGATTCAGTTAATCCCGTACGCTGTTCCCTTTGTTCTTTGGTATGTTACTTGCCCGAGATTCGATCGTCGGTATCTCTATACCTAGTTCAATCTCGTTACCGGCAATTCTCTTTACTCGTTCCATAATACAAGATCCCGTGGCTAACACTTTAGTCACATTGCTTGCAAGGCTTGTTGTGATGTTGTATTACCGAGTGGGCCCTGAGATACCTCTCCGTCACACGGAGTAACAAATCCCAGTCTTGATCCATGCCCACTCAACAGACACCCTCGGAGCTACCTGTAGAGCATCTTTATAGTCACCCAGTTATGTTGTGACGTTTGATACACACAAGGTATTCCTCCGGTGTCAGTGAGTTGCATGATCTCATGGTCATAGGAACATATACTTGATATGCAGAAAACCATAGAAATAAACAGACACGATCATATGCTATGTTTATAGTTTGGGTCTTGTCCATCACATCATTCTCCTAATGATGTGATCCTGTTATCAAATGACATCTCATGTCTATGGCTAGGAAACCTTGACCATCTTTGATCAACGAGCTAGTCTATTAGAGGCATACTAGGGACACAGTGTTGTCTATGTACCCACACATGTATCTGAGTTTCCAATCAATACAATTATAGCATGGATAATAAACGATTATCATGAACAAGGAAATATGATAATAACTAAATTATTATTGCCTCTAGGGCATATTTCTAACAGTCTCCCACTTGCACTAGAGTCAATAATCTAGTTCACATCACCATGTGATTTACATTGTTATGAATCTAACACCCAATGAGTTCTGGGGTTCGATCATGCTTTGCATGTGAGAGAGGACTTTAGTCAACGGGTCTGCAACATCCAGATCCGTGTGTACTTTGCAAAGATATATGTTATACTGTAGGTGCTACCACGCTCCACTTGGAACTATTCCTAATGGCTGCTCCACTATACGTATTCGGATTGCTACTCAGAGTCATCTGGATAGGTGTGAAAGCTTGCATCAACGTAACTCTTTACGACGAACTCTTTATCACCTCCATAATCGAGAAATATTTCCTTAGTCCTCTAGTTACTAAGGATAATCTTGACCGCTGTCCAGTGATCCACTCCTGGATCACTCTTGTACCCCTTGACAGACTCATGGCAAGGCACACATAGGTGCGGTACACAGCATGGCATACTATATAGAGCCTATGGATAAAGCATAGGGGACGACCTTCGTCCTTTCTCTTTCTTCTGCCGTGGTCGAGCTTTGAGTCTCACTCAACTCCACACCTTACAAATCAGGCAAGAACTCTTTCTTTGACTGATCCATTTTGAGCTCTTTCAAAATCTTGTCAAGGTATGTACTCATTGAAAGTCTTATCAGACGTCTTGATCTATCCCTATAGATCCTGATGCAAAATATTTAAGTAGCTTCTATCCAAGTTTTCCTTTGAAAAACTCTTTTTCAAATAGCCCTTTATGCTTTCCAGAAATTCTACATTATTTCCGATCAACAATATGTCATCCACATATACTTATCAGAAATTCTATAGTGCTCCCACTCACTTTATTGTAAATACAAGTTTCTCATAAACTTTGTATAGACTCAAAAACTTTGATCACCTCATCAAAGCGTATATTCCAACTCCGAGATACTTGCTCCAGTCGATAGAAGGATCGCTGGAGCTTGCATACATTTTAGCATCCTCAGGACTGACAAAACCTTCCGGTTGTATCACATACAACCTTTCCTCACGATACCGTTAAGGAAACGATGTTTTGACATCCATCTGCCAGATTTCCTAATCGAAAAATGCAGCAACTGCTAACATAATTCCAACAGACTTTAGCATCGCTACGGGTGAGAAAGTCTCATCGTAGTCAACTCCTTGAACTTGTGAAAAAACCTTTGCCACAAGTCGAGCTTTATAGACGGTGACATTACCGTCCGCGTCCGTCTTCCTTTTAAAGATCCATTTGTTCTGAATGGCCTTTCGCCCTTCAGGTAATACTTCCAAAGCCCATACTTTGGTTTCTTACATGGATCCCATCTCGGATTGCATGGCCTCTAACCATTTCTCGGAATCCGGGCCCATCATCGCTTCTCCATAGCTCGTAGGTTCATCGTTGTCCAACAACATGACCTCTAAGACAGGGTTCCCGTACCACTTAGGAGCAGTACGCGTCTTTGCTGACCTACGAGGTTCGATAGTAACTTGATCCGAAGCTTCATGATCATCATCATTAACTTCCTCTTCAACTCACGTAGGCTCCACAGAAACAACTTTCTGCGCTGCACTACTTTCTGGTTGAAACAAAGGTTCAACTACCTCATCAAGTTCTATCTTCCTCCCACTCAATTCTTTCGAGAGAAACTCTTTCTCAAGAAAGGACCCGTTTTAGCAACAAACACTTTGTGCTTGGATCTAAGATAGAAGGTTTACCCAACTGTTACGTTAGGGTATTCTATGAAGATGCATTTGTCCGCTTTGGGTTCGAGCTCATTAGGTGAAAACCCTTTTTCACATAAGTGTCGCAGCCCCAAAGATTAAGAAATGACAGCTTAGGTTTCCGCCAAACCAAAATTCATACAGTGTCATCTGAACGGATTTAGATGGTGCCCTTTTTAAAGTGAATGTAGTTGTCTCTAATGTGTAACCCCAAAACGATAGTGGCAAATCGATAAGAGACATCATAGTTCGCACCATATCCAATACAGCACGACTACGACGTTCGGACACACCATCACACTATGGTGTTCCAGGTGGCGTGAGTTGTGAAACAACTTCCACATTGTCTTAAGTTGTATACCAAACTCGTAACTCAGATATTTACGTCCACGATCATATCGTAGACATTTTAGCTTCTTGTCACGATGATCTCAAACTTCACTCTGATTTTGTTTGAACCTTTCAAACGTTTCAGACTTGTGTTTCATTAAGTAAATATCCCCATATCTACTCAAATCATCAGTGAAGGTAGGAAAATAACGATATCCACCGCACGCTACAACACTCATTGGACCGAATACATCAACATGTATTATTTCCAATAAGTCACTTGCCCGCTCCATCATACCGGAAGACGGGGTCTTAGTCATCTTGCCCATGAGGCATGGTCCGCATGTCTCAACCGATTCGAAATCGAATGAGTCCAAAGATCCATCAACATGGAGTTTCTTCATGCGTTTTACACCAATATGACATTTAGCGGCAGTGCCACAAGTATGTGGTACTATCATTATTAACTTTGTATCTTTTGGCATCAATATTATGAACATGTGTATCACTACGATCAAGATTCAATAAACCATTCTCATTGGGTGCATGACCGTTGAAGGTATTATTCATGTAAACAGAATAACCATTATTCTCTTACTTAAATGAATAACCGTATTGCAATAAACGTGATCTAATCACATTTATGCTCAACGCAAACACCAAACATCATTTATTTAGGTTCATCACTAATCCCGAAGGTAGAGAGAGCATGCGATGGTGATCACATCAACCTTGGAAACACTTCCATCACACATCGTCACCTCGCCCTTAGCTAGTCTCCATTTATTCTGTAGCTTTTATTTCGAGTTACCAACATTTTGCAACTGAACCGGTATCTAATACCCAGGTGCTACTAGGAGTACTAGCAAGGTACACATGAATAAAACGTATATCAAATATACTTCTGTCGACGTTGCCAGCCTTCTTATCTACCAAGTATCTAGGGCAGTTCCGCTTCAGCGACCGTTCTCGTCATAATAGAAGCACTCAGTCTCGGGTTTGGGTTCAACCTTGGGTTTGTTTACTGGAGCAGCAACTGGCTTGCCATCCATGAAGTATCCTTCCTTGCCCTTGCCCTTCTCGAAACTAGTGGTTTTACTAACCATCAACACTTGATGCTCCTTCTTGATTTCTACCTTCGCAGTGTCAAACATTGCGAATAGCTGAGGGATCATTATTTCCATCCCTGGCATTTTATAGTTCATCACGAAGCTCTAGTAGCTTAGTGACAGTGACTTGGAGAACTATATCAATCACTATCTTATCTGGAAGATCAACTCCCACTCGATTCAAGCGATTGTAGTACCTAGACAATCTGAGCACATGCTCACCAATTGAGCTATTCTCCTTCATCTTACAGGCAAAGAATCTTGTTGGAGGTCTCATACGTCTCAACACGGGCACGAGCCTGAGATCCCAATTTCAGCTCTTAGAACATCTCATATGTTCCGTGACGTTCAAAACATTTTGGAGCCTCAATTTTAAGCCGTAATGCATGACGCACTGAACTATCAAGTAGTCATCAGAACTTGCCTGTCAGATGTTCACAACATCTACAGACGACGCTTGAGGGGGTGGCGCACCGAGCGATGCATTAAGGACATAAGCCTTCTGTGCAGCAATGAGGACAATCCTCAGATCATGGACCCAGTCCGCATTATTGCTACCATCATCTTTCAACTCTATTTCTCTTGGAACATATAAAAATTCAAGGGAGCTACAGCGCGAGCTAGTAATCTACAACATAATTTGCAAAGACATTTTGACTATGTTCATGATAATGAGTTCAATTAATCATATTACTTAAGAACTCCCACTCAAATTGACATCCCTCTGGTCATTCGAGTGTCACATGATCCAAATTCACCAACCCAAGTCCGATCATCACATGAGATGAGGTGGTTTCAATGGTGAACATCTCCATGTTGATCATATCTACTATATGACTCATGTTCGACCTTTCGGTCTCTTGTGTTCCGAGGCCATGTCTGTACATGCTAGGCTCGTCAAGTTTAACCCGAGTGTTCCGCATGTGCAACACTGGCTTGCACCCGTTGTATGTGAACGTAGAGTCTATCACACCCGATCATCACGTGGTGTCTCGAAACGACGAACTTTCGCAACGGTGCACACTCGGGGGGAACACAGTTTTATCTTGAAATTTAAGTGAGGGATCACCTTATAATGCTACCGTCGTCCTAAGCAAAATAAGATGCATAAAAGGATTAACATCACATGCAAATCATAAGTGACATGATATGGCCATGAACTTGTGCTTTTGATCTCCATCTTCAAAGCACCGGCATGATCTCCATCGTCACCGGCATAACACCATGATCTCCATCAATGTGTCGCCATGAGGTTGTCGCGCCGACTGTTGCTTCCACGACTATTGCTAACTCATAGCGATAAAGTAAAGCAAAAAATGGCGAAAATAATTAAAGACAACCCTATGGCTCCTGCCGGTTGCCGTACTCATCGACATGCAAGTCGTGATATTCTATACAAAACATGATCATCTCATACATCACATATATCTCATCATGTAATTGGCCATATCACATCACAACATACCCTGCAAAAACAAGTTAGACGTCCTCTAATTGTTGTTGCAAGTTTTACGTGGCTGCTACGGGTATCTAGCAAGAACAATTCTTACCTACGCAAAAACCACAACGGTGATACAAAAATTGCTATTCAACCTTCTCAAGGACCGCCTTTGTCAAATCCGATCCGACTAAAGTAGGAGAGACAGACACCCGCCAGCCATCTTTATGCAACGAAGTTACATGTCAGTCGATGGAACCGGTCTCTCGTAAGCGTACGAGTAAGGTTGGTCCGGGCTGCTTCATCCCACAATACCGCCGAATCAAGAAAAGACCAAGGGAGGAAGCAATCTGAATATCAACGCCCACAAACTCATTTGTGTTCTACTCGTGATCTCATCTACACATAGACCTAGCTCAGATGCCACTGTTGGGAAACGTTGCATGGGAAACAAAAAATTTCCTACGCACACGCAAGATCTATCCATGGTGATGAGCATCTACGAGAGGGAGAGTGGATCTACATACCCTTGTAGATCGCTAAGCGGGAAGTGTTAAGAAACGCGGTTGATGTAGTCAAACGTCTTCGCGATCCAAATCGCCGAGCATCCCGCGATCCAATCACGATCCGTCTCGCGATCCAATCACGATCCGTCCCGCGATCCCATCACGATCCGTCCCGCTATCAAATCACGAACCGTCTCGCGATCCTGATCACGGTCCTTCCGATCTAGCACCGAACGGACGGCACCTCCGCGTTCAGCACACGTACAGCTCGATGACGATCTCCGCCTTCTTGATCCAGCAAGAGGGAGTGGAGGGGTAGATGAGTTCTCCGGCAGCGCGACGGCGCGGCGGCGGCGGTGGTGGAACTATTTCGGCAGGGCTTCGCCCAAACACTGCCGAAACTAGACTAGAGGAGAAAACGATCTAGAGGAAGTAGAGGGAGCACTTGGCAATTAGGGTTAGCTCTCCCCTCTAAATACTCTAGTATATATAGGAGGGAGGGAGGGGAGGAGACAGCCTCAAACCCTCAAGGGCTGGCCGAAATTGGAGGTGGAGGAGTCCTACTCCAATCCTATTAGGAGTAGGATTCCTCCTCTCCACTTGGAAACCCTTTCCACCTTTCCCCCTTTGGGTTTTTCCCACCCCTAGCCGCATGGGCCTTAGTGGGGGGATCGGACAGCCCACTAAGGGCTGGCTTGACTCCTCCCACAGCCCATGAGGCCCTTTGGGTCGAGACACCCCTCCCGATGGTCCCTGGTACCCCTCCCGGCACTCCCAGTACACTACCGAAATACCCGAAACTTTTCCGGTGACCAAAACGGGACTTCCTATATATCAATCTTTACCTCCGGACCATTCCGGAGCTCCTCGTGACGTCCAGGATCTCATCCGGGACTCCTAACAACCTTCGGTCACCACCATACATAACTCTACTATACCGAAACGTCACCGAACCTTAAGTGTGCAGACCCTGCGGGTTCAAGAACTATGTAGACATGACCGAGACACCTCTATGGTCAATAACCAATAGAGGGACCTAGATGTCCATATTGGTTCCTACATATTCTACGAAGATCTTTATCGGTTGAACCTCTATATCAAGGATTCAGTTAATCCCGTACGCTGTTCCCTTTGTTCTTCGGTATGTTACTTGCCCGAGATTCGATCGTCGGTATCTCTATACCTAGTTCAATATCGTTACCGGCAAGTCTCTTTGCTCATTCCATAATACAAGATCCCGTGGCTAACACTTTAGTCACATTTCTTGCAAGGCTTGTTGTGATGTTGTATTACCGAGTGGGCCCTGGGATACCTCTCCGTCACACGGAGTAACAAATCCCAGTCTTGATCCATGCCCACTCAACAGACACCCTCGGAGATACCTGTAGAGCATCTTTATAGTCACCCTGTTACGTTGTGACGTTTGATACACACAAGGTATTCCTTTGGTGTCAGTGATGTGCATGATCTCATGGTCATAGGAACATATACTTAACATGCAGAAAACTATAGCAATAAACTGACACGATCATATGCTATGTTTATAGTTTGGGTCTTGTCCATCACATCATTCTCCTAATGATGTGATCCCGTTATCAAATGACATCTCATGTCTATGGCTAGGAAACCTTGACCATCTTTGATAAACGAGCTAGTCTATTAGAGGCATACTAGGGACACAGTGTTGTCTATGTACCCACACATGTATCTGAGTTTCCAATCAATACAATTATAGCATGGATAATAAACGATTATCATGAAAAAGGAAATATGATAATAACTAAATTATTATTGCCTCTAGGGCATATTTCCAACAGGTGAAGGTGATGCTCTTGTCTCACTAGTGGACATTGATTGCTTGCATGATGTCGATCCACCCATTGCCATGCTTCATGATTATGCGACTTCCTCATGTGATGAATTGCCCATTTATGATGTGTTTGACGATTCTTTTGTGGAGTCTATTACTTGTGATGCCATGTTGCATAGGATTTCTTGTGAGAATTCTATTGGTCACATCATGTTTGACAATCCGCTTGACTTGTCATATGCTATGCATGAGATTACCCATATTGCATCTTTGCAATCTCTTCATAGTAACTATGCATATGCCATTAAAATAAACCCAATTTGCACATATGGCATAGATGACAAACCCATGGTTATTGGCATTTGATTTTCTTGTGATGATATTGCCATGCTTCCTTTGCATCATTTGCGCAATTGCTCACATATGACATGCCATGACCACCTAGCTACGATATGCATTGTTTTGGATGTTGTCCATATTCTCCGAATTATGCTTCTACTATTACACATGAGGAGACCCCAATAGTTTTCCTCATACATGTTAGGAGATTTTGTTCCATCCCATCCATTGCATGATTCCACTTATTGTGTGCACCATCCGTATACCATGAACAACAATGCTCTAAATTCAAATGATGCACTACATATTTCTAGTCTCCATTATGCTTTACATAACACCAAACCTTTCATGATGGATGACATGTTCTTATATCATGCATCTCACTTATGTGAGCATTGGACATTTTGTGCTAACAAACACAAGCACATGCACATCCTAATGGATGATGTGTACATATACCACACACACACAATTTTCCCTTTGTCTTTGTTGTGTGTAGGTACTCATGATTACTCATCAACCTCACAATCCCATGAGTTGACGAAACGAGCTCTTGAGAGCACCGATGCTTTGCGATTCACCGGAATGTGTATCCAACCATTCCCCTCGCGCAAGGACTACGCGCATCTCTTCTACATGGCCCTCACATGGCTATGGCTTATTGTGCATTATATATCCTTTGCCCATATTGCCATGTTCACTTTGCATGATATGTTCATTTCTATGCATTTGCCATGCATTTGTGACCCATGCTTTGCACCTCACATGACACTTGCTCATATTACTTGTATGTGTTTTTGCAAGCTTGGTGGAGATATGTCTTGTCTTTGCCATGTTCCTTTTGTGTGCCATGATATTGTTGATGCTTGTGTTGGGAGAGTCATATTGACCAAATGCTCTTTACGTAGGACTTCTCGCCAATACAATGATTATGCATTTCCCATTATTTGCTTGCGTGCTTGTGATATGTCATGTGCATTGCCTATGCCCACTATTTGCTCACATGACATTATTGACATGATTCCCTCTATTATGTTGCATCTTCGCACTACTAGTTTGCACGGCATGATCACTATGCTTGCTTATGTTGCATCACCGATGTGCTCCATTTATGCGGTTGATGACAACAATTGCCATGCTTACATGAGTGATATTGCTTATTGTCATATGTCTCCATATGTTGCCTCTCTCATGCTCGCTTTGCCATGTATTGAGTGCAACACTGCTTTTGATATTGCTAATGAGATTGCCCCCATAGCTTTCTCTCGTATTCTTGGAGCTTTTGACATCTTTCATGTGAAGCATGCTTTCTTTCCTTCTTTGCACCATATGCCTAGTGCCATGAATATAACCTTTGTTGCATCATATTGTTCATGCACTTTTTATCCTAATGGTTATGAGCAAGAGAAGAGAACCATCATGATGGATGATGTGTTTGTCTACCATGCACATACATTGTTTCCTTTGTTGTGTGTATGTGTAGGATACTTCGACTACATGTCAACTTCCACTTCACGTGATTTGACGATTCGAGCTCTTGAGAGCGAACCATGCTACACCAACGCGATTCTACATCGCAATTTCTTGCGCATCGACATTGTGAAGGACGCACAAGGACAAGTTTTCAAGGTGACATCCTTCTTGAGCATGGATATTGTGACTCACCCTGCTTGTGTTGCTTGTACCATGACATATATTGGTCATCTTGGACCACTTACTTGCACACATGTTAGTGATACTTGCCGCATTGCCATGCCTCATGATTTATATGCCTTGTGTGTTGCATCCAACTTGTGGATTACTTCCTCTTATCATATGCTTGGTTGCAACAATGTCCATTCTTCACATTTGCCATGCCCGATTGCTCGCTACATGCTTGACTTGATTGCCTCACACATGATGACCAATTGCTCTTTATATTGTGTTGAGTGCCACACTATCTTCACTACACCATATGCACATTATGCTTGGATTGCCTTGCACATTGGATTGCCCCATGTGTTTAGACACTTCATTTTACTTGGTGTTGTGAATGATCCCTATGCCTATCATACACCCTTTGTTGTTTGCTTTGAGCATGCGTGCTATGACCATGAGGTAGATGCATGTTATATTGTCACACATATTTGCATCCCTACCTCACCTTTGTGTACTTGTTTCCATGATTGCATTGCTTGTGCTCAATTTGTATGCTTACATGCCATGACACAATCTCTTGTCACACCATATGTTATGCATGATGACAACACTTGTGCGGTGATTCACCACTTGAATGCTTGGTTTTGCACTAACGCTAACCACATTTGTTTTTCCAAGTGTTTGTCGTATTTGCTCCTTTTGAAGGGATTACTTGACGGTGCGACATTGGAGAGTGCCCCTTTAGAGCTTGATGAAGATGAGCGCTTGGTGATCGTCCACCTCTACATCGTGTCGCCATCTCCTTCCCATGGTGATTTGGATCTTGATCCGAGGACGGATCTTTCCAAAGGGGGAGGGGATGATGCGGAGCATCCTACAGACATCACCATGACAAGAGTCCGTTCGGCAAGTGACACGTGCGACATCGACTTCACATACATAAAGGTGAATCCTTTCCTTTACACGTGTTCACTTGACCCCTTCAAGGATGGTATACTACTTGACACTCCTCTCGTGTGCACGCATAGGTATTATTGGAGCTTCAAGGATAAAGAAGAGGAGTGCAAGCGCCGAGGAACAACTACACCATCCGCGAAGGAAGCTTGTTAGCGTAGAAGGAAGAAGAGGAGTTGTGCCAGCCCAGAATTAGAGGTACAACCGGTCAACCGGTACAACCGGTCCACTACCGTCTAACCACCGCTCCGACCGGGCCAAGTTTCTGTTTTGAAGCGGTTCAAGGACGGTACCGTCCCGGTTGTTCCGTCAGCTTCTCCATGACCGGTACAACCGGCCCAACCTCCGGTACAACCGCCCTCCAATGCCCAGGACGCCTCCAGGAAGTGGTACAACCGGTGTTGTGACCTGTATAACCGCCCCCATCTGCGTAGTCATGACTCATGTACCCGCCCCCCCACTTACCCCTTGGACTATATATACTCGTTCCCCACTTCGTTTCTAGGGTTAGCAATGGTTTAGCTCATAGATTAGTTGAGCATTGCTCCTTCCATATACTTCTCCTAGGAGATTGCGACCTCCATGTGTGAGAAGATCTTATGGATGTCAAGGCCCCTATCTAGGGAAGATCCCTAGTGGATTCAAGGCCCCATCTCCCCATGGGATTTGGGATGAACTCTACCATGTATCCTTTTTCCTTTTGTTGATCGTGTACCCTTGTGGATCTTGTGTAGATGTGAGCATAGCGGATGTGTGATTGGACTTGTTTTGAGTGTTTCTCTTGTGATTTCCCCCTCGTGTTCTTCGTGTTCTTCGTGTTCGTTCACAAATCCACCTCCAATTCGTGAAAGTTCGACGCACACGGGCGTGCCCCGTATCAAAGACCCTATGCGCCAAGCTCGGAATCAAGATTCTTTTCTCTTCGGCATATCAGCCTCAAACCGATGGACAAACGGAGGTGACGAACCGGACGCTTTCTACCCTACTTCGCGTGTTGATCAAGAAGAGCATCAAGGAATGGGAAGATTGCCTCCCCATCGCCGAGTACGCCTACAACCGCGCAAGTCACTCCACCACCGGCAAGTCTCCGTTCGAAGTGGTCTACGGCTTCAATCATTTGTCCCCATTGGATATCCTACCCCTACCTCTCCAAGAGCGCGTCAACATGGACGCAAGTGCAAGGGAAAGCTACATCAAGAGGATGCATGAAGATACAAGATGCACGATTGAACGTCAAATGGATCGCGTCACCAGCAAGCGCAGCATTAACAAGCACCCCATGGTGTTCAAGACCGGCAATCTTGTGTGGCTACACCTTCGCAAGGACCGTTTCCCTGCCGAGCGCAAGTCCAAGCTGCTTCCTCAAGCCGATGGACCCTTCAAGGTGTTGGCACGCTACAACAACAATGCCTACAAGATCGACATTCCACGCGACAAGTACAACGTGAGCGACACCTTCAACGTCACGGACCTATCCCCTTTCCATGGTGATGAAGATCTTGATCCGAGGACGGATCTCTCGCAAGGGGGGGAGATGATGCGGAGCATCCCATGATCACTCCCATGGACACATCACCAACACCTCTAGCTACGAATGGACCCATGACGAGAGCCCGTGCACGTTCCATTGCAAACGAGGTGACATCTCTCCTATATGATTCTCCCTTTGATGTTCATGGAACTTGGATGCTACCTCAAGCGGAGACTCTTTGCATGCTCAGGTACAATGAAGATGGTCTAGGAGACGCTCGGAGTGAAGTCCAAGTCCTTATGAAGATGGATCCAAAGACGCATGGACGAGAGGACCAAAAGAAGGCCAAGTCACTTCCCAGGCCCCGGACATCCGGCCACCAGCCCGGACATCCGGTCCCTGGGAACTCCACCAGCGCCAAGGCAAAGCTACAGGAGCTGGACATCCGGCCCCAGCCCGGACATCCGGTCAGCCCCCGGATTTCCGGCCCTCGCCCCCGGATTTCCGGCCTAACGAAGCCAGAACCGAGCGGAATCCATCCCCTCCAGCCCGGACATCCGGCCCCCAAGCCCGTACATCCGGCCGACCACTGAAGCCCCGGACATCCGGCCCCTGTGCGGGCAGACTCGGGTCCATGTGGCCATGTACCCTCTCCTTCGCCGCTCTTTCCCCTAGCTCTATATAAGAAATCCTCCACCCCAAGTTAGCGTTAGCTATTGTTTGGCAAAGACCTCTTGTTGAGCATAGCTCCATCACTTACTTCTCCCTAGGAGATTACCCTCCGTTGAGAGAAGATCCAAGAGATGCCAAGGCCCCTCTAAGGGAAGATCCCACGGGATTCAAGACCTCCTCCTTCGGATTGAGAAGACTATCGTTACTTGTTTCCTTTTGTTGATTGTGGACCCGGTAACTCCTGTACTCGTGTGATTCTAGTGGATGTGTGATCGAAGGTTGTCCTTGAGTGTTTGTTCTCCTCTCGTGTTTCTCTTGTGTTCTTCGTGTTCCTCGTGAGATCCCCTCCAATTCGTGAAAGATCGACGCACACGAGCGTGCCCTACATCAATGGGCCTCGGGCTCGAGTGGCGTTGCTCTGGAAAGGCCGGAAGTTCCGGGCGCGGGAAGTTCCGGGCGGGTTCCGGCCGGGTTCCGGGCTAGACAGAAAGTCTGCACGCCTGGTGTCGCCTGTAGTCGAGGAGGCCGGAAGTTCCGGGCAAGCCGGAAGGTCCGGGAGCCGGATGTTCCGGACGAGTTCTGGGCTGGTTCCGGGCTATCCAGAGCAACGCCCGGGGCCGGTTGTGGTCGAGGAGGCCGGAAGTTTCGGGCAGGCCGGAAGGTCCGGGATTTCTAGAGACTGGTCCTCGCTTCTTCTTCCTTCTCTTCCAAGCTTCCCTCGTGGATGGTGTAGTCGTACGTAGGTGCCGACACTCCTCCTCGTCATCCGTGAAGCTCTGACAATACCTATGCATGCACACGAGAGGAGTGTCAAGTAGTATACCATCCTCGAAGGGGTCAAGTGAGCATGTGTAATGGAGATGATTCACCTTTATGTATGTGAAGTAGATGTCGCATGTGTCACTTGCCAAAGGTACTCTTGCCATGGTGATGTCCGTAGGATGCTCCGCATCATCCCCTCCCCCTTGGGAAAGATCCGTCCTCGGATCAAAATCCAAATCACCATGGAAAGGAGATGGCGTCGCTGAGTAGAAGTGGACGATCACCAAGCACTCATCATCAGCAAACTCGAAAGGGGCACTCTCCAATGTCGCACCGTCTAAAAATTCCTGCAAAAGGAGCAAATACGACAAACACTTGGAAAATTAAATGTGGTTAGCGTTAGTGCAAAACCAAGCATTCAAGTGGTTATTCCCCGCACAAGTGTCGTCATCATGCATAACATATGGTGTGACAAGGGATTGTGTCATGACATGTAGGCATATGAGTTGAGCACAAGCTAAGGCATCATGGAAACAAGTACACAAAGGTGAGATAGGGATGCAAATATGTGTGACAATATAACAAGCATCTACCTCATGGTCACAGAAATCATGCACAAGGCAATCAACGAAAGGTCTATGGTAGGCATATGAATCATTCACAACACCAAGTAAAATGAAGTGTTTAGGCACATGGTGCAAGTGCAAGACAGTCCAAGCATAATGTGCACATGGTGTAGTGAAGATAGTGCGGCACTCAACACAATAGAAAGAGCAATTGGTCATCATGTGTGAGGCAATCAAGTCAAGCATGTAGCAAGCAATCGAGCATGGCATATGTGAAGAAATGACATTGGTGCAACCAAACATATGAGAGGAGAAATCAATCCACAAGTTGGATGCAACACACAAGGTATATATGTCATGAGGCATGGAACGATGGCAATCATGAGTGAAAGCAATATCTCAAACATGTGTGCAAGTAAGTGGTCCAAGATGACCAATATGTGTCATGATACAAGCAACACAAGTAGGAGGATCCACAATATCCATGCCCAAGAAGGATGTCACCTTGAAAACCTGTCCTTGTGCGTCCTTCACAATGTCGAAACACAAGCAAGTGTGACGTAGAAGCGCGCCGTTGTCGCGTGGCTCGCTCTCAAGAGCTCGAATCGTCAACTCACGTGAAGTGGAAGTTGACATGTAGTCGAAGTATCCTACACATACACACAACAAAGGAAACAATGTATGTGCATGGTAGACAAACACGGCATCCATCATGATGGTTCTCTTCTCTTGCACATAACTATTAGAGGCAAAAGTGCATGAACAACATGATGCAACAATGGCTATATTCATGGCACTAGGCATATGGTGCAAAGAAGGAAAGAAAGCATGCTTCACATGAAAGATGTCAAAAGCTCCAATAATATGAGAGAAAGCTATGGGGGCAATCTTGATGAGGACATCTATACTATGACTCCATCTCTACCTCATGAACAACCTGTTGCTACAAAGAAGATGTCCAATGATGAAATCAGGATTGGACCCATTACAAGAGCTCGTGCTAAACTACTAGAACAACAGGTGGATTCTCTCTTAGTTGATAATGCTATTTATTTTAATGAGAGCTTTATACTGCCTAAATCCTTGTGTGTGTGTGTCATTAGGTACATTGGAGAGGAAGGCATAGCACAAGGGAGCAAGGAGGAGAGCAAGGAGGCAGTGCAGCTGGGCAGGGAGGAGGACCCTGCAGTTTCCAGGGCGGTAGTACCGCCCCACACCAGCGGTAGTACCGCTTAAAGCGGTAGTACCGCCCCGTGCTACCGTACTCAGTACCGCTTAGCAAAATATTTCTGGCATCCAAGCGACCTAACCGGTACTTAAGCGGTAGTACCGCTTGGAGCGGTAGTACCGCATGCTATAAGCGGTACTACCGTGCTGCCTGCGCGCAGGCTTTTGGGCTGACGGGCCGTGTACCCCTTCCAACTATCTTAGGATATAAATACCCTTCCTTAGGGTTAGTTAGGGGGAGACCACATTTTGATTAAACCTCTTTTCAGATTGAATTGCTTTAAGCATTCCTCTGTAATCAATATTCCTCTTTGATTCGATCAGGAGTATTCTACCTTCCCCACTTTGTTGCGATCTGGTGTTTATCCTACTGCAAGATTCAAGTGTCTTCTGCTGTTCCATTGGGAATTGGTAGATTGCAAACCGCTTCATGGTCGGCGGCTACGTGTGCAAGTGTGTGAAGTTGCGAATATCGAATAGGGTTGAGAACTGTTGCATTGGCAACGGGGGAACAGCCAGAGATTCGTCAGCGTCCCACAAGTTATCATCCACCTACATCGAGCTCAACGAGAAGATCGGGACACCCCTTATCATCTTGGTATCAGATATCCAGTGTTTACTTGGTGAGCATCCATCAATCCCTTAGATTAGTGTTGTTTTCTTCCTATCCAGAAAAAGCCTCACAAAAATATTAGGGTTCTTCATAGTTTGCCATATCCTAGATTGCATCGTAGATTGGTTTTAGTTGCTGGTCGTTGGGTTTATCCTTGTGATCCGATCTATTTCCATTGGAGTTTAGATTTCCAGATTTGTTTCCAAGTAGTTAAAAAAAAGTCCCACGTTACTGTTCACGGCACTGTTCACGTGACATTTGAAAAAAAAAACAAAAAAAAAAAGAAGAAGAAGAAAGAAAGAAAGAAAGAGAAGAATCGAGGGCAGTTCCTTGTTATTATCTTTCGCAGTTGTGGAGCTACGTACCGTGCGAGAGTTGCTTTGCCAAGTTTCTCTCCACCGTTTGTGTTTCCTTGGGTGTGACTCACACGATCAGCACTAGGCTTTATCTTCGGTGTTGTTAGGTATCCCAACCAAGCTCCACTATATACCCTGGTTTGTCGTGTGATAGTTTTTCCCTCGGTATTCGCTTCCTCACATCCGTGCAAGTTCTGCCTATCCAAGTTGGTAAGCGATTCTAATTCACTTTGGAACGGTAAGATACCTTGTTTCTTTCAGTTTTGAGTGAGTTGAGAGTTTTCCACATACACCCACTATATTTTTCTTTCTGTGCGTACTAATTCCCTAATCATGTCCGAAGAGTCTTTTGATGTCCAGCAGCGAAAGGATCCTAAATCCGTGGTGCATTGGAATGAATATGCGGCACTTCGTGATCATTTGACGAACCTATTTAATTCTGCTTGTGATGGTATACAAGAGGATGTGCATGCTATTGACTTAAAGCTTGCTGACACTCAAGATACCATGAATACAACTCGTGAAACTATGACTACACTTCAGCAGTCCGTTACGGATTTGACGCATGTCGTAGCTGCATTGCAAGCTTCCGTGGGTCAACGGCGCATTCGGGAGCAAGATGATGATCTTGATGATGATGGTGAGGCAAGTGTTCATGGTGGTCATGTAGCTGACGCAGCTGCAAACGCTGCTCATGCTGCCAATATTATGGTTCATGGTGGCCGTGGTCATGGTAGCCGTGGTAATGGCGGCCGTGGGGGTGGCCGTGGGTTTGCTGTTTTGGGTGCACGCCGTGATACTGATATTCAGCAACCTCACCGTGATGAGGATGGGCTGGGTAAGCCGAAATTCTCTATTCCCACATTTGAGGTCTCTACTGATGTGGAAGAATATCTTAGTTGGGAGCTCAAGATAGAGAGATTGTAGCATTTACATGAGTACACCGAGGACAGAAAAATCAAGTTGGCATCTTTTGAATTTGATGGTTATGCTTTGCGTTGGTGGGATCATCTTGTGCGTACAAGACGGGAGGATGGAGATCCTCCAATTCTTACATGGCGCAATATGAAGGAAGTGATGCGTGCCCGGTTTGTTCCACGCAACTATATTCATTCTCTCTATGATAAGTTGCAGAATTTGCGGCAAGGTACAATGTCTGTGGATGATTATTTTCAAGAGATGGAGTTGATTATGCAGCGTGCCCGAGTCCGTGAACAGCCCGAACAGACCATGCAGCGATTTCTTTCTGGTTTGACATACAATATCAAGCGTATTGTTCGGCATCACCAATATCAAGACATGTCAGATTTGTTACATCAAGCCCGTGAAGCAGAAATTCAGTTGGCCGAAGAAGCCAAGTTTACCTCTCGTTCTGCTTCTGCTCGAGGTCATTTCACCCCACGACCTACTGGTGGGGCGCCCCCACAAAGTGATACTTCTGGTTTTCCTATTCCTTCCAGTAACAAGTCCGATTCTACTGTTTCTACTGCAAAGAAACCGGTGCACCCTGCTGCGAGTGCTACTGGTTCATCTATGTCTACAGCAAGAAATAGGGATATGCATTGTCATACATGTGGAGGCAAAGGTCACTTCAAGAAGGATTGTCCCAATAAGAAGGTCATGTTGATTAATGAGGATTTAGAGTATGAGACCGGTGATGATGCTGATCCTACTTCTGAAGATTGGGAGAATGAGGATACCACTGATGGGGCTCTCGATGCTTATGCAACACACTTTCCTACTATCGTTTGCTCGGAACGAGTGTTAAGTGTTCAGCCTAGTGCTGATAATCAGCGGTGTAATTTGTTTCAAACAAAGGCTATTATTGGTCCTGGCAAGGCATGCAAAGTGATCATTGATGGTGGTAGTTGTCGCAATTTGGCTAGTAAAGAGCTCTGTGCCAAACTAAAGCTGAAATATTTACCGCACCCACACCCTTATTATATTCAGTGGTTGAGCGATACTGGAGAGATGAAGGTCAGCCACATTGTGCGTGTGGACTTTCAGATTGGACCATATAAAGACTCCATTGAGTTTGATGTGGTTCCTATGACTGTTTGTCACTTGTTGTTGGGCCGCCCATGGCAATATGATAGAAACGTTCTTCACAATGGGAGAGCCAACACATACCAGTTGACTTGGCATGGCAAGGACATTGTTTTGCGACCCATGACTCCGCAGCAAATTGTAACTGAATCTCGTCAAAAAATTGAAGTGAATCTTGAGAAAGAGAGCGAGTGATTAGATAGGCGAGAGACTACACTTCCGGTGAGTGAGAGCCACAAGCCAAATTTGAGCGGTAAAAGTAAATGTGAGGGAGTGAATTCCTTAGTCATGTTAGCCACCAAATCTGATTTGAGAGAGTTCCGTGAGGATCCCACTGCTGTTCCTCTTGTGCTTCGGTGCAGGGGTGAAATTTTGATTTCTAATGATATGACTCCTCTCTCTCTTGGTGTTTCTAATGTGTTACAGGAATTTGGTGACGTGTTTCCGGCGGAGGTCCCTGCTGGTTTGCCACCATTGCGGGGTATCGAGCATCAAATTGATTTGATACCAGGAGCGTCGCTGCCCAATCGGGCCCCATACCGCACCAACCCCGAGGAAACTAAGGAAATTCAGAAACAAGTACAAGAGCTTCTCGACAAAGGTTATATTCGCGTGAGCTTAAGTCCTTGTGCTGTTCCTGTAATTTTAGTTCCTAAGAAAGATGGTACATGGCGCATGTGCGTAGATTGTCGAGCTATAAATAACATCACTATTCGATATCGTCACCCTATTCCACGTTTGGAAGATATGCTAGATGAATTGAGTTGTGCTGTTATTTTCTCTAAAATTGACTTGCGTAGTGGTTATCATCAAATTAGGATGAAACAAGGGGATGAATGGAAGACAGCCTTTAAAACAAAGTTTGGTTTATATGAGTGGTTAGTCATGCCTTTTGGGTTAACTAATGCACCTAGTACTTTCATGAGATTAATGAACCATGTTTTGAGGCACTTTATTGGTAAATTTGTGGTTGTCTATTTTGATGATATACTTATTTACAGCTGCAATGCATCTGAACATTCTGATCATATTCGCCAAGTTTTGCAAGTGTTGCGTGATGCTAAGCTTTATGGTAATCTGGATAAATGCACATTTTGCAAAGATAAGGTCATATTTCTGGGTTATGTTGTTTCTGCTCATGGTGTTGAGGTCGATGAATCTAAAATTGAAGCTATTAAAAATTGGCCTACTCCTTTGAATGTTAGTCAAGTACGAAGCTTTCATGGTCTTGCTGGTTTTTATAGACGTTTTGTGAAAGATTTCAGTACTATTGCTGCACCTTTGAATGACCTTACCAAAAAAGGTGTTGAGTTTGTGTGCGGCACAGCCCAAGATTCTGCATTTGATGAGCTGAAACGTCGTTTAATTACTGCACCGTTGCTTGTACTTCCTGATTTCCATAAGCAATTTGAGATCGAATGTGATGCTAGTGGCATTGGAATCAGAGGTGTGCTAATGCAAGAGGGTAAACCAATTGCATATTTTTCTGAGAAACTGAATGGTGCACAATTGAACTATCATGTTTATGATAAAGAATTGTATGCTCTCGTTAGAGTTCTTGAGGTTTGGCAACATTATTTGTGGCCAAAAGAATTTATCATACATTCTGACCATGAGGCTTTGAAGTTTTTAAAAAGCCAGTCAAATCTGAATAAACGACATGCTAAATGGGTTGAGTTCATTGAATCCTTCCCATACATCATTAAGTATAAGAAAGGAAAAGACAATGTTGTTGCTGATGCACTCTCTCGGAAAAGCATGTTATTGACACGACTTGATGTTCAAGTTCCTGGTTTAGAGAGTTTGCGTGATTTATATGCTTTGGATACTGATTTTGCGACGCCATTTGCTCAATGTTCTGCTATGAAAGCGTGGGAAAAATACCATATACATGATGGGTACTTGTTTCGCGCTAACAAACTGTGTGTGCCAGAATCGTCCGTGCGTTTGCTCTTGTTGCAGGAATCTCATGCTGGCGGTTTGATGGGCCACTTTGGACGTGAGAAGACGTTCCTTATGCTCGCAGATCATTTTTACTGGACAAAGATGAGGCGTGATGTGGACAGGTATGTGAAGCGTTGCATCGCTTGCAATCAGGCAAAGTCCAAGCTGAAACCTCACGGTCTGTATACCCCTCTTCCTGCACCTAATTCTCCATGGGAAGATATCAGCATGGATTTTGTTTTAGGATTGCCTAGAACCAGGAGAGGACATGATTCTATTTTTGTGGTAGTAGACAAATTTTCAAAGATGTCACATTTTATTGCCTGCCACAAAAGCGACGATGCGTCGCATATTGCTAATCTGTTTTTCAGGGACATCGTGCGTTTACATGGCGTACCAAGGACGATTGTTTCTGACCGTGATGTGAAATTCATGAGCTACTTCTGGAAGACACTTTGGGGCAAGCTGGGAACGAAGCTACTGTTCAGTACTACTTGTCATCCCCAAACTGATGGTCAAACGGAGGTGGTGAATCGTACACTTTCCACATTGCTGAGAACCATGATCAAGAAGAATCTGCGTGAGTGGGAGGAATGCTTGCCGCATGTGGAGTTTGCTTACAACAGAGCGGTGCACTCTACCACGCAACTTTGTCCATTTGAGGTGGTCTATGGTTTCAAACCCATTGCACCATTTGACTTGCTGCCGCTGCCAATGCAAGAAAGGGTGAACATGGAGGCCTCCCAGCGTGCAGATTTTGTGAAAAAGATTCATGAGAAAACAAAGGCAGCCATTGAGAAGAAGGGCAAGCACACAGCTGCTCGTGTTAACAAGAAGCGCAAGGAGGTGTTGTTCCAGCCGGGTGACATGGTGTGGGTACACTTCCGCAAGGATAGGTTCCCTAATCTGCGCAAGTCCAAGTTGATGCCACGTGGTGCTGGTCCTTATAAAGTGCTTACAAAAATAAATGATAATGCATACACGATTGATCTTCCTGCCGAGGAGTTTGGTGTCAGTAATTCTTTTAATGTTGCTGATTTGACGCCCTATCTTGGAAATGACCTTGACGCGTCGAGGTCGACACCTTTTCAAGGGGGGAGGATGATGAGGACATCTATACTATGACTCCATCTCTACCTCATGAACAACCTGTTGCTACAAAGAAGATGTCCAATGATGAAATCAGGATTGGACCCATTACAAGAGCTCGTGCTAAACTACTAGAACAACAGGTGGATTCTCTCTTAGTTGATAATGCTATTTATTTTAATGAGAGCTTTATACTGCCTAAATCCTTGTGTGTGTGTGTCATTAGGTACATTGGAGAGGAAGGCATAGCACAAGGGAGCAAGGAGGAGAGCAAGGAGGCAGTGCAGCTGGGCAGGGAGGAGGACCCTGCAGTTTCCAGGGCGGTAGTACCGCCCCACACCAGCGGTAGTACCGCTTAAAGCGGTAGTACCGCTCCGTGCTACCGTACTCAGTACCGCTTAGCAAAATATTTCTGGCATCCAAGCGACCTAACCGGTACTAGAGCGGTACTTAAGCGGTAGTACCGCTTGGAGCGGTAGTACCGCATGCTATAAGCGGTACTACCATGCTGCCTGCGCGCAGGCTTTTGGGCTGACGGGCCGTGTACCCCTTCCAACTATCTTAGGATATAAATACCCTTCCTTAGGGTTAGTTAGGGGGAGACCACGTTTTGATTAAACCTCTTTTCAGATTGAATTGCTTTAAGCATTCCTCTGTAATCAATATTCCTCTTTGATTCGATCAGGAGTATTCTACCTTCACCACTTTGTTGCGATCTGGTGTTTATCCAACTGCAAGATTCAAGTGTCTTCTGTTGTTCCATTGGGAATTGGTAGATTGCAAACCGCTTCGTGGTCGGCGGCTACGTGCGCAAGTGTGTGAAGTTGCGAATATCGAATAGGGTTGAGAACTGTTGCATTGGCAACGGGGGAACAGCCAGAGATTCGTCAGCGTCCCACAAGTTATCATCCACCTACATCGAGCTCAACGAGAAGATCGGGACACCCCTTATCAAATCTCATTAGCAAAATTAATAGCATTGTTGCACTCAATACATGGCAAATCATCTAGCATGAGAGAGGCAACATGTGGAGACATATGATAACAAGCAATATCAATCATGTGCGAATCATGGCAATGGTTGTCATCAACCGCAGAAAAGGAGCACATCAGTGATGCAACATAAGCAAGCATAGTGACCATGTCGTACAAGCTAGAAGTGCGAAGATGCAACATACTAGAGGAAATCATGGCAATCATGTCATATCAGCAAATAGTAGGCATAGACAATGCACATGACATATTGCAAGCACGAATACGAGATATGAGCAAAGTATCGTCATTGTATTAGCAAGACGTCATATGTAAATAGCAATGCAACATCATGACTCTCCCAACACAAGAAGCAACAATAGCATAATGCTCAAGGTAAACATGGCAATAGCACATAGGATCTCCACCAAGCATGCAAATACACATAGAAATAGTAGAACGGTGACCCATAGGTAAATGCAAGCAAGGCTCACAATCGCATGGTAAAAGTGTAGAAGGAGGCATAGCATGCAAAGTGAACACGAGAACATGGGCATAAGATAACACGTGGTATATAGCCCATAGTCGTGTGAGAACCAAGTAGAAGAGATGCGCGTAGTCCTTGCGCGAGGGGAATGGTTGGAGACACATTCCGGTGAATCCCAAAGCATCGGTGCTCTCAAGAGCTCTTTTCGTCAACTCATGAGATTGTGAGGTTGACGAGTATTTATGAGTACCTACACACAACAAAGGCAAAGGGAAAATTGTGTGTGCGTGGTATATATACACATCATCCGTTAGGATGTGCATGTGCTTGTGTTCGTTAGCACAAAATATCCAATGCTCAAATAAGTGAGATGCATTATATAGGAACATGTCATCCATCATGAAAGGTTTGTTGTTATAGATGGCATAATGGAGACTAGAAGCATGTAGTGCATCACTTGGAATATCGAGAGCATTGTTATTCATGATATGCGGATAGTGCACACAATAATTGGGATCATGCAATGGATGGGATGGAACAAAATCTCCTAACATGTATGAGGAAACTAGTGGGGTCTCCTCATGTGCAATAGCGGAAGCATAATTTGGAGAATATGAATAACATCCAAAACAATGTATATTCGTAGCTAGGTGCTCATGGCATGTCATATGTGAGCAATTGCGCAAATGATGCAAAGGGAGCATGCTAATATCATCACAAGAAAAGCAAATGCCAATAACCATGGGTTTGTCATCTATGCCATATTCGCATATTGGGTTTATTTTAATGGCATATGCATAGTCGCTACGGTGAGATTGCAAAGATGCAATATGGGAAATTTCACGCATAGCATATGACAAGTTTAGCGGGTTGTCGAACATGATGTGACCAATAGAATTTTCACATGGTATCCTATGGAGTATAGCATCACAACTAGGTAACTTAACATGCTCATCATCATATTCATTAAAAATTGGTGGCTGATACGTCTCCAACGTATCTATAATTTTTTATTGTTCCATGCTATTATATTATCTGTTTTGGATGTTTTATATGCATTAATATGCTATTTTATATTATTTTTGGGACTAACCTATTAACCTAGTGCCTAGTGCCAGTTTCTGTTTTTTCCTTGTTTTTGAGTATTGCAGATAAGGAATATTAAACGGAGTCCAAACGGAATAAAATCTTCGGAATGATTTTTCTTGGACCAGAAGAAACCTGCCAGACTTGGAGATGAAGGCAGGAGACTTGCCAGGAGGCGACAAGCCACCTGGGCGCACCCTAGGGGGGGGGCGTCCCCCTAGCTTGTGGCTCCCCAGCTGGTCTCCTAAACCTATTCTTCGGCCTATAAATTCCCAAATATTCCCCCAATACCAAAGAGAGCCACGAAAATACTTTTCCGCCGCCGGAACCCTCTGTTCCCGTGAGATCCCATCTTGGAGCCTTTTTCGGTAATCTGCCGGAGGGGGATTCGATCACGGAAGGCATCTACATCAACTCCATTGCCCTTCCGATGATGCGTGAGTAGTTCACCACAGACCTTCGGGTCCATAGCTAGTAGCTAGATGGCTTCTTATCTCTCTATGTTCTTCAATACCATGTTCTTCATGATCTTCATGGAGATCTATCCGATGTAATACTCTTTTGCGGTGTGTTTGTCGAGATCCGATGAATTGTGGGTTTATGATCAGATTATCTATGAATATTATTTCAATCTTCTCTGAATTCTTATATGCATGATTTCATATCCTTGCAAGTCTCTTCGAGTTATTGGTTTGGTTTGGCCAACTAGATTGGTAATTCTTGCAATGGGAGAAGTGCTTGGTTTTGGGTTCAATCTTGCGGTGTCCTCACCCAGTGACAAAGTAGGGGTAGCGAGGCGCGTGTTTGTATTGTTGCCATCGAGGATAAAAAGATGGGGTTTTCATCATATTGCTTGAGTTTATCCCTCTACATCATGTCATCTTACCTAATGCGTTACTCTGTTCTTCATGAACTTAATACTCAATAGTAGTAGATGCAGAATCGTTTCGGTCTACTTGACACGGACGTGATGCCTATATGCATAATCATTGCCTTGGATATCGTCATAACTATGCGCTTTTCTATCAATTGCTCGCCAGTAATTTGTTCACCCACCGTATTATTTTCCTTCAAGAGAGAAGCCTCTAGTGAAACCTATGGCCCCCGGGTCTATTTTACATATTATATTTTCAGATCTGTAAACCAAAAATACCAAAAATGCTTTGCTGCAATCTTTTTACTTTTGTTTTACTTTTCGTTTTAGTAATCTTCTATATCTATCTCTATCAGATCTCATCCTTGCAAGTAACCGTGAAGGGATTGACAACCCCTTTATAGCGTTGGGTGCAAGTGTTTGATTATTTGTGTAGGTACATCTATTGGGGACTTGCTTGTATCTCCTACTGGATTGATACCTTGGTTCTCAACAACTGAGGGAAATACTTATCTACTTTGCTGCATCACCCTTTCCTCTTCAAGGGAAAACCAACGCAAGCTCAAGAAGTTGCAAGAAGGATTTCTGGCGCCGTTGTCGGGGAGATCTACATCAAGCCTACCAAGTACCCATCACAAACTCATCTCTTGCATTTACATTATTTTCCATTTGCCTCTCATTTTCCTCTCCCCCACTTCTAAAACGATTTTCAGAAAGATTTCCCTTTTTATTTGCCCTTCTTCCGTTCATCTTTTCGTTTGCCTTTTGTTTGCTTGTGTGCTAGATTGCTTGCTTTGTCACGATGACTCAAGAGAATACCAAGTTGTGTGACTTTTCCAATACTAATAATAATGATTTTATTAGTACTCCGATTGCTCCCGCCACTAGTGCGGAATCTTATGAAATTAATGCCGCTTTGCTTAATCTTGTTATGAAAGAACAATTTTCCGGCCTTCCTAATGAAGATGCCGCATCCCATCTAAATACTTTCGTTGAGTTGTGTGATATGCAAAAGAAGAAAGATGTGGATAATGATATTGTTAAATTTAAGCTATTTCCTTTCTCACTACGAGATCGTGCTAAAACTTGGTTTTCATCTTTTCCTAAAAATAGTATTGATTCATGGAATAAGTGTAAAGATGCTTTTATTTCCAGGTACTTTCCGCCCGCTAAGATCATCTCCCTTAGGAACGATATAATGAATTTTAAGCAACTTGATCATGAGCATGTTACACAATCTTGGGAGAGGATGAAACTAATGATTAGAAATTGCCCCGCACATGGTTTGAGTTTATGGATGATTATACAAATATTTGATGCGGGATTGAATTTTGCTTCTAGAAATCTTTTAGATTCAGCCGCGGGTGGTACTTTTATGGAAATCACATTAGGAGAAGCTACTAAACTCCTAGATAATATTATGGCAAATTACTCTCAATGGCATACCGAAAGATCTCCTACTAGTAAAAAGGTGCAAGCTATTGAAGAAATAAACACTTTCAGTGAAAATATGGATGAATTAATGAAATTGTTTACTAGTAAGAGTGCTCCTATTGATCCTAATGATATGCCTTTGTCTTCTTTGATTGGAAATAGTAATGAATCTATGGATGCGAATTTTGTTGGTAGGAACAATTTTGGTAATAACGCGTATAGAGGTAATTTCAACCCTAGGCCGTTTCCTAGTAATTCCTCTAATAATTATGGTAATTCCTACAATAATTCTTATGGAAATTATAATAAGATTCCCTCTGATCTTGAGAATAATATTAAAGAATTTATTAGTTCGCAAAAGGTTTTCAATGCTAGGATTGAAGAAAAATTGCTCAAGATTGATGATTTGGCAAGGAACGTTGATAGAATTTCTCTTGAGATTGATTCTTTGAAAATTATATCTACTCCACCTAAGCGTGATATTAATGAGTCTTTAAAATCTATGAGAACTTCTATTGATGAGTGTAAGGAAAGAACCGCTAGAATGCGTGCTAAGCGTGAATGGCTTGAAAAGATGTGTTCTCGTGAAAATAATGATGAAGATCTTAAAGTGATTGATGTGACTCCTATTGAATCTTTGTTTTCTAATACAAATCTTGATAAAGATGGGACTGGAGATAAGTCAACTTTAGTTAAAAACCGTCCCAATGATTCGGAGTTTAAAGATCTTAATGCTAAGATTGATAAAAGTGGGATTGAAGAGGTCAAAACTTTAAATAGCAATGAACCCACTCTTTTGGATTTCAAGGACTTTAATTATGATAGTTGTTCTTTGATTGATTGTATTTGCTTGTTGCAATCCATGTTGAATTCTCCGCATGCTTATAATCAAAACAAAGCTTTTACTAAACATATCGTTGATGCTATGATGAAATCTTTTGAAGAAAAACTTGAGTTGGAAGTTTCCATACCTAGAAAGCTTTATGATGAGTGGGAACCTACTATTAAGATTAAAATTAAAGATTATAAGTGCCATGCTTTGTGTGATTTGGGTGCTAGCGTTTCCACGATTCCGAAAACCTTATGTGATGTGCTAGGTTTCCATGATCTTGATGATTGCTCTTTAAATTTGCATCTAGCGGATTCCACTATTAAGAAACCTATGGGAAGGATTAATGATGTTCTTATTGTTGCAAATAGGAATTATGTGCCCGTAGATTTCATTGTTCTTGATATAGATTGCAATCCTACATGCCCTATTATTCTTGGTAGACCTTTCCTTAGAACGATCGGTGCAATTATTGATATGAAAGAAGGAAACATTAGATTCCAATTTCCATTAAGGAAAGGCATGGAACACTTTCCTAGAAATAAAATTAAATTACCTTATGAATCTATTATGAGAGCTACTTATGGATTGGATACCAAAGATGACAATACCTAGATCTATTGCGTTATGCCTAGCTAAGGGCGTTAAACAATAGCGCTTGTTGGGAGGCAACCCAATTTTATTTCATGTTTCTGTTTTTTTGCTTCTGTCCTTGAGTGTTTTTCACATTATTACCTCTGTATTAATTGTGTTTTTTTGTTTTAATTAGTGTTTGTGCCATGTAAGACCATTGGGATGGTTTGCGGTGATTGTTGATTTGGTTTTGCTGAAAAACAGAAACTTTTGCGCTCAGTCCAGGAATTTTATAAATTCACCAGAGCTTCAATTGGATCTGAAAGTTTTACACAAGATTTATATACAAATTTCCCTGATTGTCCTAATTTTTCAGAATTTTTGGAGTTACATAAGTATTCTAAGTCTACAGATTGCTACAGACTGTTCTGTTTTTGATAGATTCTGTTTTCTTTGTGTTGTTTGCTTATTTTGATGTATCTATGGGTTGTATCGGGGGGTATGAACCATGGAGAAGTTATAATATAGTAGATATTACACCAATATAAATAAAGAATGAGTTCACAACAGTACCTAAAGTGGTGATTTATTTTTCTTATACTAACGGATCTCATGAGTTTTCTGTTGAGTTTTGTGTTGTGAAGTTTTCAAGTTTTGGGTAAAGATTTGATGGACTATGGAATAAGGAGTGGCAAGAGCCTAAGCTTGGGGATGCCCAAGGCACCCCAAGCCATATTCAAGGATACCAAAGAGCCTAAGCTTGGGTATGCCCCGGAAGGCATCCCCTCTTTCGTCTTCAATCCATCGGTAAATTTACTTGAGGCTATATTTTTATTCACCACATGATATGTGTTTTGCTTGGAGCATCTTGTATGATATGAGTCTTTGATTTTTAGTTTGCCACAATCATCCTTGCTGCACACATCTTTTGAGAGAGACATGCATTAATCGTGAATTTATTAGAATACTCTATGTGCTTCACTTATATCTTTTGAGCTAGGCAATGTTGCTCTAGTGCTTCACTTATATCTTTTTAGAGCACGGTGGTGTTTTATTTTATAGAAATAATTGAACTCTCGTACCTCACTTATATTATTTTGAGAGTCCTTAAACAGCATGGTAATTGGTTTAGGTTATGAATTTAGTCCTAATATAATGGGCATCCAAGAGGGATATAATAAAAACTTTCATATAAAGTGCATTGAATACTATGAGAAGTTGGATTCCTTGCATATAGTTTTGAGATATAAAGATGGTGATGTTAGAGTCATGCTAGTGAGTAATTGTGGAATGGTAAAAATACTTGTGTTAAAGTTTGTGACTCCCGTAGCATTCACGTATGGTGAACCGTTATGTAACGAAGTCGGAGCATGATTTGTTTAATGATTGTCATCCTTTGTGTGAGGGTCGGGAGCGCGCGATGGTTTACTCCTACCAACCTCTCCCCTAGGAGCATGCGTCTAATACTTTGCTTCGATAACTAATAGATTTTTGCAATAAGTATGTGAGTTCTTTATGACTAATGTGAGTCCATGGATTATACGCACTCTCACCCTTCCACCTTTGCTAGCCTCTCTAGTACCGCGCAACTTTCGCCGGTGCATTAAACCCACCTTCCTAAAAACAACCACCATATACCTTCCTCAAAACAGCCACCATACCTACCTATTATGGCATTTCCATAGCCATTCCGAGATATATTGCCATGCAACTTCCACCGTTTCGTTTTTATGACACGCACCATCATTGTCATATCGCTTTGCATGTTCGTAAGACAGCTAGCATGATGTTTTCATGGCTTGTCCGTTTTTTGATGTCATTTGCTATGCTAGATAGTTGCACATCCCGGTACACCACCGAAAGCATTCATATAGAGTCATATCTTGTTCTAGGTATCGAGTTGTAAGTAAATAAAAGTGTGATGATCATCATTATTAGAGCATTGTCCCATGAGAGGAAAGGATGATGGAAGCTATGATTCCCTCACAAGAAGGGATGAGTCTCCGGACTTTACAAATAATAAAAGAGGCCAATGAAGCCCAAATAAAAAAAGAGGCCAAAAGATGCCCACCAAAATAAAAAAAATGAGAGAAAAGAGAGAAGGGACAATGTTACTATCTTTTTTTCCACACTTGTGCTTCAAAGTAGCACCTTGATCTTCATGATAGAGAGTCTCCTATTTTTTGTCACTTTCATATACTAGTGGGAATTTTTCATTATATAACTTGGCTTGTAAATTCCAATGATGGGCTTCCTCAAATTTCCCTAGGTCTTCGTGAGCAAGCAAGTTGGATGCACACCCACTTAGTTTCTTTTTGAGCTTTTATACACTTATAGCTCTAGTGCATCCGCTGCATGGCAATCCCTACTCACTCACAATGATATCTATTGATGGGCATCTCCATAGCCCATTGATACGCCTAGTTGATGTGAGACTATCTTCTCCTTTTCCTTTTCTATACAACCTCCACCATATTCTATTCCACCTATAGTGCTATATCCATGGCTCACGCTCATGTATTGCGTGAAAGTTGAAAAGGTTTGAGAACATAAAAGGTGTGAAAAAATTGCTTGACTTCTCATCGGGGGTGTGCATGATTTAGATACTTTGTGTGGTGAAGATGGAGCATAGCCAGACTATGTGATTTTGTAGGGATAACTTCTAAGGCCATGTTATTTTGAAAGGACATAATTGCTTGTTAGTATGCTTGAAGTATTACTGTTTTATGTCAATATTGAGCTTTTGTTTTGAATCTTATGGATCTGAACATTCATGCCACCATAAAGAATATTACATGGATAAATATGTTAGGTAGCATTCCACATCAAAAATTCTGTTTTTATCATTTACCTACTCGAGAACGAGCAGGAATTAAGCTTCGGGATGCTTGATACGTCTCCAACGTATCTATAATTTTTGATTGTTCCATGCTATTATATTATCTGTTTTGGATGTTTTATATGCATTAATATGCTATTTTATATTATTTTTGGGACTAACCTATTAACCTAGTACCTAGTGCCAGTTTCTATTTTTTCCTTGTTTTTGAGTATTGCAGATAAGGAATATTAAACGGAGTCCAAACGGAATAAAATCTTCGGAATGATTTTTCTTGGACCAGAAGAAACCTGCCAGACTTGGAGATGAAGGCAGGAGACTTGCCGGGAGGCGACAAGCCACCTGGGCGCGCCCTAGGGGGGTCGCGCCCCCTGGCTTGTGGCCCCCCAACAGGTCTCCTATTCCTATTCTTCGGCCTATAAATTCCCAAATATTCTCCCAATACCAAAGAGAGCCACGAAAATACTTTTCCGCCGCCGGAACCCTCTGTTCCCAAGAGATCCCATCTTGGAGCCCTTTCCAGTAATTTGCCGGAGGGGGATTCGATCACGGAGGGCATCTACATCAACTCCATTGCCCTTTCGATGATGCGTGAGTAGTTCACCACAGACCTTCGGGTCCATAGCTAGTAGCAAGATGGCTTCTTCTCTCTCTATGTTCTTCCATACCATGTTCTTCATGATCTTCATGGAGATCTATCCGATGTAATACTCTTTTGCGGTGTGTTTGTCGAGATCCGATGAATTGTGGGTTTATGATCAGATTATCTATGAATATTATTTGAATCTTCTTTGAATTCTTATATGCATGATTTCATATCCTTGCAAGTCTCTTCGAGTTATTGGTTTGGTTTGGCCAACTAGATTGGTAATTCTTGCAATGGGAGAAGTGCTTGGTTTTGGGTTCAATCTTGCGGTGTCCTCACCCAGTGACAAAGTAGGGGTAGCGAGGCACGTATTTGTATTTTTGCCATCGAGGATAAAAAGATGGGGTTTTCATCATATTGCTTGAGTTTATCCCTCTACATCATGTCATCTTACCTAATGCGTTACTCTGTTCTTCATGAACTTAATACTCTAGATGCAGGCAAGAGTCGGTCGATGTGTGGAGTAATAGTAGTAGATGCAGAATCGTTTCGGTCTATTTGACACGGACGTGATGCCTATATGCATAATCATTTCCTTGGATATCGTCATAACTATGCGCTTTTCTATCAGTTGCTCGACAGTAATTTGTTCACCCACCGTATTATTTTCCTTCAAGAGAGAAGCCTCTAGTGAAACCTATGGCCCCCGGGTCTATTTTCCATATTATATTTTCAGATCTATAAACCAAAAATACCAAAAATACTTTGCTGCAATCTTTTTACTTTTGTTTTACTTTTCGTTTAAGTAATCTTCTATATCTTTCTCTATCAGATCTCATCCTTGCAAGTAACCGTGAAGGGATTGACAACCCCTTTATAGCGTTGGGTGCAAGTGTTTGATTATTTGTGTAGGTACATCTATTGTGGACTTGCTTGTATCTCCTACTGGATTGATACCTTGGTTCTCAACAACTGAGGGAAATACTTATCTACTTTGCTGCATCACCCTTTCCTCTTCAAGGGAAAATCAACGCAAGCTCAAGAAGTAGCAGTGGCACATCTAAGCATGAAGAAGACATAGCATGCGGTGTGTCCATAAGGTGATCAACATCATGCAAGCAATCAATGGCAAGATAGTCCACTAGTGGGACAAGCAAAGAACCTTCACCTATGTTACCTTTAGATCTCCGCTCATGTGATGTAGGTGAGGTGGGAAGTACCAACTCGTCGTCGACCTCCTGACGGAACCTTGTGTGGGGTGCATCATATTCCACCATGGACATCATCTTGTCCTAAGGAAGGACGAAGTCGTCAAGGATCGGCGCGTCATTGTAAGTGGGACCTAGCACCAGAGGAGAAGACACAATAGAGGAAGAGGTTAAGTTGTTAGAAATCGAAATGGCCTCACATGCCTCATCAACTACCTCACTCTCTCTATGTGGTGGCTCACACACTCCCTCAAGGTAGGTGCACTCAAACTCACATATGGTGGAGGCACTCATCTCACTCAAGTGGTGGGGTTTGTGGCTCTCCTCACATGGGAATTGAGGCAACTCATCATATATGGAGCTAGTGGTGAAGTCACTCTCACTCTCAATATGGTGGCATAAGTCTCTCAACTCATCTCCAAACACCGCCGTGGTCGAAGGGAAAATCCCATGCTCAACCATCACGTCACCGTCACCGTGGATGAAGGCCGAAGATGGCACATCATCACTCTTGCCTCCAAAGATGGAAGCGTCATCCTTGCTCGCCACCTTGTCGCTCGCCTCCAAAGCATGTTCCTTGAGTGGCTCCGTAGTCGTGGTCGTCGCCGCGCCGTCTTCAAAAAGATTCGTGGTAGACTCGGCATCGTCAATCTCACAAAGAGGGATGGCGGTGAAGTCGGACTTGGGAGCGTCATCTTGGATCTCGTCGTGCTTGGACATCTTGGTGTTACCATCCTGATGCTCGTTGTCGTGGAGCTTGGTCGTCGCGAAGTGTGCTCGGGGTCGAGTAGCCTTGGCCTTGAGTGCTTGTTCCGCCTTGAGAGCACCAACGTAGATGTCGTCGAGAGACTCATAGTTGTTGTGGAAGATAGTCTTGGCGATGTCGTTGTTCAATCCCATCATGAAGTGGAACTTCATCCAAATGGGGTCATCCACACCGGCTCGTCGCAAGGCTTTCTTCATGTTCATGAAGTACTCATCGAGGGACTTGGATCCTTGTATGGTGTCCTCCAATTGGCGTTGAAGATGTTATGTGTATGTAGAAGGCACAAACTCTCGCCGCATTCCTCTCTTCAAGTTGGACCAACTCATGTCGAAGCTCGTCGACGATGTGTGAAGCTACCATGTCGACGCGTCGCGGTGGAAGTTTCTTGTGGCGCACTTCACCTGATCTTTGGAAGGGACTTGAAGTAGCTTGAGGTAGTAGTCCATGTAGCTTGAGGTCGTAGTAGATCGTGGAAGTCACAGATTGAGCTTGGGGAGCTTCTCTTGAAGTGCTTGTCGGCGAAGATGCCGCATATCCAAAGGCGAAGATGCCTTGAAGTCGCTTGGCGAAGATGCTAAGGTAAGTGGTGAAGTCATCGAGCAGTGGTTGTTGTCGAGCTCGTGACCTTCACACTTGTTCTTTGTTGTACGCCTTGATGTTGGCGTCGTTATGTCTTCATGTCTTTGATGGTGTGGATGCCACTGAGATCTTGCCGGAGATGGTAGCTCGGAAGCACGTGCACTTGAGCGTGTTCTCGAAGATGAGGAAGACCTCTTGCCGATGTTGATGAGGACCTTGACCTCCTCCATTTGAGTATCCAACTTGGCGTCGATGGTTTCCGTCATGGCATTGTTGTAGACCGAAGGAGATGATGTGCTTTGCCTATCCATCACAAAACTCGAGCAAGGGTGAGTGGGAAATGAGATAAACAATACCAATATACCGTTCCCAAAGTTAAGGATGTATCCCGTTTCACTCAATGTGGAATGAAAGAATAGGGGAATTGGTACCAGACTTGTTCACTCACACCTACAATGTAAACCTTATCGAGTGGCTTGGTGAGGACAAGTGGCACAAAATTCAAGCAAATGTCAATCCAAGATATCGAAAATGTTGAGGAAGATTCACAAAATTGCAATGCAAAGCAAATAGATCAATAGCTATGATGGCACTAGGAACACACACACAGATAGATAAATGGGATCCGCGCAACCAAGGAATGAGCACAAAATTGAGAGACCCGTAAAAAGCTCGTGTTGCACGGATACTAGAAGAGACAATAGCTCGATTGCTCAAATGGGCTAGATACGCGCTTGTGCACCAACCTAAAAGAGTAAACGTGCCGTCTTCAATCCCAAGTATGCTATGTATGTATGATCCAAGAGTATCTACTATGAAAAATGGCTCAATGCTATTGCTATTGCTTATAAGCTCTTTTGTATCTCCTCTTTTGCTTAAATAATTTTTCTTCTTTTTGCTCTTTCTTTTCTATTTCTCTTTTTTTTCTATGCTTGATGCTCGAACCAAGATATGAGACAAGTATGATGGATATGCACGGGAGAGACTTATGGCACAATGTAGATAACAAGATATTTGCATGCTAAAAGTAGCTATGCGGCATAAGAGTAACACTACGGTGCACAAGTAACGTGGCCCGGCAATTCTCATCTCGCTAGTCTCAATGGGTAAGGTACGTAATAGGCTCGAAGCACTCAATGCAATGGCAAGGTAATAGACAATGATGTCGTCGAGATTACCGTCCTTGCTTACGGTTGGGGTGCCAAAAGGCAAAGTGGCCGATGTCGATGTCGAGGCTGTGGTGATGATGAGCGGTGGTGTTGTCGATGTAGAACCGTCCCTAATTAGCCAAAACACCTTAGGAAACGGAAACCGCAACTCAAAATCTCAAACAAAATTGGGTTAGGGCGGCGGAAATTTATGGTGGGATGCTTATGCGGAAGTTATGGTGGTGGCCTAGGCAAAGATGCCAAATATGAAACAATTTGATGGGGTCAAATGGTTTTGGAAATATTTTTGTGGGATGGAGAGTGTCAATAACTACAAAACGAGCTAAAGAACGTCAAAATCGTACTCCGGATGAATTAGTTATGGCCAAAATGGTGAAAAGCTTGAAGCTGAAAACTGTGCAATGATTCTGGTTAGGCTGGAAGTTCCGGGGCAAGGGACGAAAGTTTCGGGCTCCGGAAGTTCCGGGGGTGTTTTGGAAGTTCCGGAGGTCACGGGAAAGTGTGGGGAAACTTTCTGTTTAGGCCGAAAGTTCCGGGTGATGCCGGAAGTTCCCGGGGTCGCGAAATCACTTCCGCGACGATCCCTAAATTCCGGATCTGAGAACGGGGGCAGAAAAAACTCGATTTCCAGGGCCAAAATTGATGGGGAAAAGAAAATTTGGGGAGATTTCGTGGTGGGAAAGCTAGATCTACTTGACAAACACGAATTTCCATGGATCAAAATCAACAAAATCTCACAAGAACCAACAAATTGCAAAAAAATTGGTGAGGCTATTTTTGGTGGGGATTTTCGAATTGGGACAAAAACACACAAAATTAGGCTATAAAACGAAGGGGGGACTCCAAATTCGTGAGAAACGTGGCTCTTGATACCAATATGATATGGGGCACACCCCGTGTGTGTTGATCTTTCACGATTTGGAGGGGGATTCCACGAAGAACACGAGGGGGAAATCACAAGACAAACACTCAAGAACAAGTGCAATCACACATCCACTATGTTCAAAACCACACAAGATCCACAAGGTACAAGAACAACAAAGGGAAAGAAGTATACATGGTAGAGTTCATCCCAAATCCCATGGGGAGATGGGGCCTTGAATCCACTAGGGATCTTCCCGCGCGATGGGGGTCTTGACATCCACTAGGGGCTCTTCTCTCATAGAGGCATCTACTGCATGGGAGAGGTAGTGGAAGGAGCTAGGCTCAACTAACTATGAGCTAAACCATTGCTAACCCTAAAATGGAGGTGGGAGACGAGTATATATAGTCTAGGGACGAAGGGGTACGAGGGAGAGATACATGGGCCTCGGGCCCGAGTGGCGTTGCTCTGAAAAGGCCGGAAGTTCCAGGAGCCGAAAGTTCCGGGCGGGTTCTGGCCGGGTTCCGGGCTAGACCGAAAGTCTCCACGCCTGGTGTCGCCTGTAGTCAAGGAGGCCAGAAGTTCTGGGCAGGCTGGAAGGTCCGGGGCCCGGAGGTTCCGGGCTGGTTCCGGGCTATCCAGAGAGTTGGCATGCCCGGGGCCGGCTGTGGTCGAAGAGGCCGGAAGTTTTGGATAGGCCGGAAGGTCCGCGGTCTGGAGGTTCCGGGCAGGCCAGAAGATCCGGGACTTCCAGAGACTTGTCCTCGCTTCTTCTTCCTTCTCTTCCAAGCATCCCTCGCGGATGGTGTAGTCGTACGAAGGTGCTGGCACTCCTCCTCGTCATCTGTGAAGCTCTGACAATACCTATGCATGCACACGAGAGGAGTGTCAAGTAGTATACTATCCTCGAAGGGGTCAAGTGAGCACGTGTAAAGGTGATGATTCACCTTTATGTATGTGAAGTAGATGTCGCACGTGTCACTTGCCAAAGGTACTCTTGCGATAGTGATGTCCGTAGGATGCTCCGCATCACAAAGTCTCCTCATTCATAATAACTAGCGGATGCATATCCACCATCCTCGGTAACAATCATCACACGCTTGGAAGGACATTCTCTCGCATAGTGACCTCCACCCTTGCAACGACGACAAATAACCTCATGTGTTTGCCCTGTAGATGCCATGGATGAGAAGATCTCTATGCAGGCCCTGAAGGTGTGCCCTTGCTGGAGGCTGGTGGCGGTGCCTGTTTCCTTGTATCTTTGTTGGAGTTGGCGGCTGAAGTAAGTGGTGCTGTGGTAGGACGTGTAGAAGTAGATGATGTATGTGGTGCCCATGATGAAGCTCGACCTGCAGAAAAATTAGTTCGCGCCATTGTCTGTCGATCCTGCACTTAACGTTCAGCTTTGCATGCAAGATGGAATAATGAGTGATAGTGTTATACTCCTTATACTCTAGAATAGTGCGAATCTCTCTATTTAACCCACCCATAAAACGTGCAAGCATATCTTCATTCTCCTCGACAATACCACATCTAATCATGCCAATTTGTAATTCCTGATAATATTCCTCTACATAATTTTTTCCTTGTCTTAAACGCTGCAAATTTTGAAGCAATTCATGTTGAAAATATGGTGGAACCCAACGATTAGGCATAGCAGTTTTCAAAGCCGCCCAAGTAGTAAGGATATTATCATGATGTATTCTACAATGTTCATACCACCAAACACAAGCAAAACTAGTAAAAGCACAAACAGCTGCAGCAACACGTCTATCCTCAGGAAATTGTAAGCATGTAAAACGTTGTTCTGTTTCTAACTCCCAAGTAAGATATATATCAGGAACATATCTACCCTCAAATATCAGAATATTTAATTTTATCTTAGGGAGATGATCATGATCCCGGGCCTGAGGTGGTGGTGGAGCCCTATCGTTGCGAATATAACCATGTGGACGCGGTGCTTGTGGTGGCGGTTGCCCCTGGGGCTGATCTGGAGCAACCTCTCCCTCATCGTCGTGATCACCATCATAATCGTCATTCTGCTCAACGACAGTAGCAGCAGCAGCAGCTACAAAAGCTTGAGCAGTAGCAGCAGTATCAATAGCACCAGAATATTGGCCTTGGTCAATAGGCACACGTCGCGCTCGTCCTGCGAAATTCGGGTGTTGTTGGTGTTGATGTTGCGTAGGTATGACAGGTACAATTGGTGGTGGTAGACGTGCAAGCACCTCATTGAACTTAGCGTCCAGCTTGGTGTCAAATGTCTTCTCCAAAGCACCTAGCTTCTCCATGGCCTCTCCAAGGCTGGTCACGACGTCTTGTACCTGGTCAACCATCATTTGCTGAAATTTATCATGGAGCTCCTTGTTCGTCATGCCGTCCCAGTTGATCTCGTCGGCTTGTGATCATGTCATGGTTAGTAGCAATAGGAACACACAAGAATATGAACCTACAGACTACTAGGGAGTGGTGGTGGTGGTGCTGTGTCACAAATCCGCCAAGCAAATCTCAAATTCTTACCTGTTCTTATCCAGCAGCAGGCGGTGATCGGCAACCGTTGTAGTCAAAAACTCTCAAAGCTTGGATAGAGCTATTGCCAGGTGGTGTCAACACACGACGTAGATGTATGTGTAGCTGGGATGGCTTATATATGGTAGCAAAAGGGGTCAGCAATAATCAATTCAAAGATACAAAGTTGAATAAACACTCAACGACGGTACTGTGCAGGTCCTAGGCTAGACCGTGCTAGAGACGCGAGCCTAGAACACCAACAAAATCACGAGGCTACACGTAATCAAGGGAAGAGCACACTTTGAACTTTTTTTTTCGTGTTTTTTTTGGCGCCTCTTTTTTTGCACTCTTTTTTTTTGCTCTGAAAATCACTATAATGGCGAGTGTCTCAAAACTCTTCCGAATGTCTAAAAACAGGATAGACACGAAAAAAATTGACTAATTTTTTTTGAAGCGATTCGGGGCGGCGACCACCAAAAATTGCGACAAAAATTACTATGATGTTGAGTGTCTCAAAACGCTCCATAAAGCCTAAAAATAGGATAGGGAAAATATATTTTCATCCACCGAAATTTTGGCCTAAAAAGTGCTGAAAACTGTGCCAGACTCTTTTTTTCCGAAACCTACTCACGCAAGGAAACACGAAACCGAAAACAAAGGGATCTCGAAATCAACCCTAATATGGGATGGACTAAGATTGGTGGAGGATAAGTGGTGGTATATATGTATACGGATTGATGACAGATATATGACGGTGGTATATGGACTCGGATTGGTGGTGGATATGTGGTGGTATATATGGCAGTGGCGATGATGGTAGCGTGGTGGTGGTATATGGCAGCGACGATGAAGATGATGCGGTGGCGCATGACAAACTGTGAACAGAACTCGAAACTCTAAAGAACTAGACGCTAAGACCAACAACTTGACACGACGATGCAACCGCAAATTCAAAAATGCAAATGCCGAACAGAAAATTGCAAAGGCTCAGATTGGTTCGGATATAATAATCTAACACTAATTTTTTGTGGCTTTTTCGTGGACTGTAGGTATGAAGAACATATGCAATCTAAACTATGGAAAACTGGAAAATCTCACCGAGCAACCTGAAAATTTGATACCACTTGATGGAGGCGAAGTTGTCCCTGTCTTTCGATTAGATGTGGCTATCGTTTATGGTAGAGTCGACTTTGACTATCCGACTACGAACGTGCGAGGACGTCACGCCTGAGCAATCGCTAAACCAACTCCGAGAGGCTATTGACCACGCCGGAGCACGATCAACTTAACCACGAGGGTCTGTTTCCTCCATGCAAACAAAGAACAAGCAAGAAACTAAGATTGCAATCTGGATATTGCGAATATAAGAGGAAGGCTTTATTGATGAATGTGTGGTTCTGTGACGCCTTTGTCTGGTCGTGGAACACAAACGAAGAACGCAAAGTTGCAGCTATGCCGAACTTTTAATCTAAACAAAACCCAATTCTAAAACGAAGCCCTAAGGGCTGTATATATGGGGGAATAGAGGGGAATTTCGTGGCCCGTTGGTGGAGGGGTCCGAAACCAGCCCTAACTCAGTTTCCCCACACATAGGGACTCTAAAAGTAGCCTATAATATGGTCTTTCGAAATTACATGGGCCTGGCGCTAAAATAAGGTGACGCAGCACCTATAATAGCCTATGGACGAAATTTATGAAGTGGCATGATGTATATTTCGTCCAAGCCTCCAAGCACTCCTTATGGTGGTTTCCAAGTGCGAAAATCACCACTTGAAAGTCCATTGTTCCTTCCCACGCGCGCACCTTCTTCTCCATGCTTGATCCCGCTCCAATGGCCATCCTTCTTGTCCATGCTAGGTCCTTCACTCATAAGTAAAACAAAAGTATCTAATTTAGGCAGCATTATATGTTCATGAACATTAGAAGGATTTCCAAGAAACGAAAGTACTTGATAATTTAGTTGGCGTGCGCGGGCTCTAGTAACTGGTCCAATATGTGTAGCTGGTGGGGATGTGGGTGTAACATTAGTAGGGATGTCCTCATCACCGAGGTATATATCGCAAGAAGATAAGAAGAGGAAGCGGCCCCCACGACAACAGTCAGGATTCCTCCATCAATAACAAACATGAAAGTCACTCAAGGAGCAACGACAGACCGAAAGTACCTGATTTTTTTAATAAAATTTTCTAGACCTATTTTTTTACTAAAAAATTATAATGCATGAGGTATTTATAATGAAACTTGTCATCTTAAAACTTCTGAAATTGCTACTCAATTTATAATGAACTATCTACCTATAAACTAAATCCCTACAAAAACTAAATCCTACCTATAAACTATCTACCATATGAACCCTATAATAAAATGTTCATATAATTTTTATGCAATTGCTAATCAATTTATAATGAACTATCTACATATAAACTAAATACCTACAAACACTAAATCCTACCTATAAACTATGTACCATATGAACCCTAAAACTTAAAACAAAGAAGAAAAGTGGTAGAGGATGGAGGCTACCTGCGGCGGAGGGTGATAGAGGCGAAGTTGTCTCTTTCTTTCGATGAGATGGTGGCTATCGTTTTCGGTGGAGTAGACTTTGATGATCCGACTATGAACGTGCGAGGATGTCGTGCCTTAGCAGCAATCGGTAAACCAACTCTGAGAGGTTATTGACCATGCCGGAGCACGGTCAACTTGACCACGTGGGTCTATTTCCTGCACGCAAACAAAGAACAAGCAAGAAACTAAAATTGCAATCTGGATATTGCGAATATAAGAGGAAAGATATATTGATGAAAGTGGGGTTCTATGACTCCTTTGTTTGGTCGTGGAACACAAACGAAGAACGCAAGTTGCAGCTATGGCGAACTTTTAATCTAAACAAAACCCAAGTCTAAAACGACGCCCTAAGGGCCGTATATATGGGGGAATAGAGGGGGATTTCGTGGCCCCTTGGAGGAGGTGTCCCACACATACGGACTCTAAAAAAACAGCCTGTCATAGGGTATTTCGAAATTACATGGGCCTGGCCAAAAAATTAGGTGACACAGCACCAATAATAGCCTATGGACGAAATTTATGAAGTGGCATGTTGTATATTTCGTCCAAGCCTCCAAGCACTCCTTATGCTGGCTTCAAAGCGCGAAAATCACCACTGGAAAGTCCATTGTTCCTTCCCGCGCGCGCACCTTCTTCTCCATGCTTGATCCCGCTCCAATGGCCATCCTTCTTGTCAATGCTAGCTATAGGTCCTTCATTCATAAGTAAAACAAAAGTATCTAATTTAGGTAGCATCATATGTTCATGAACATTAGAAGGATTTCCAAGAAATAAAAGTACCTGATAATTTAGTTGGTGTGCGCGGGCTCTAGTAACTGGTCCAATATGTGTAACTAGTGGGGATGTGGGTGTAACATTAGTAGGGATGTCCTCATCATCCTCCCCTTCTTGAACTGAAGTCGTCCTCGATGGAAGCTCATCATCCTCACCCAAATAAGGCTTCAAATCTGCAATGTTAAAAGTGGGACTAACCCCAAAATCTGCAGGCAGCTCAAGTTTATATGCATTATCATTTATTTTCTCTAACACCTTAAAAGGACCATCAACACGTGGCATTAGCTTTGACTTCCGCAATTCAGGAAACCTATCCTGACGCAAATGTAACCAAACAAGATCTCCAGGTGCAAAGACAACATGTTTTCTACCCCTATATCCAACAAGTTTATATTTAGCATTCATACACTCAATGTTCTCCTTAGTTAACTCATGCATCTTTAATATCAATTCAGCACGTTCTTTAGCATCAAAATTTACCTTCTCCGAAGATGGAAGAGGCAACAAATCAATAGGTGCACGAGGTAAGAAACCATACACTACTTCAAAAGGGCACATCTTAGTAGTAGAATGCAGCGAACGAATATAGGCAAATTCAATATGAGGCAAGCATTCTTTCCACATTTTCAGGTTATTCTTCAAAACAGCCCTAAGCATGGTAGACAAAGATCTATTCACTACTTCAGTTTGTCCATCAGTTTGGGGGTGACATGTAGTACTAAAAAGCAGTTTAGTCCCCAACTTAGGCCATAAACATCTCCAAAAGTGGCTAAGGAATTTAGCATCATGATATGCAACAATTGTATTTGGCACACCATGCAAGCGAATAATTTCATGAAAGAACAAATCAGCAACATTAGCAGCAACATCACTTTTATGACATGGTATAGAGTGTTCCAATTTCGTAAATCTATCCATGACAACAAATATGCTATCCCTCCCCTTTTTTTCGAGGTAAACCCAAAAGAATGTCCATAGTCTTCCCAAGGAACACTAGGTACATGCAAGGGCATATATAAACCATGACGATTGAGTCATGACTTAACTTTTTGACATGTAGTGCAGCGAGCAACAAAACGCTCAACATCCCGTCTCATCTTTGGCCAAAAGAAATGCGTAGCAAGTACGTCCTCCGTCTTCTTCACACCAAAGTGTCCCATTAATCCTCCTCCATGCGCCTCCTGGTGTGGAAGATGTGGCACCGTTGGTCCTCGTCTTCTTGTTGTTGGAGCGTCAAAACTTTGGAGACAACGAGAGCGGGGCTCGAATCGTTGTCGCAGAAGATTTGTGAATCTTCATCTTCATTCACTTGGCGGTGGATGGCCACTTGTTCCAAAGCTTGCATCTCGTCATCGCTCATAGAGTCATAGGTACCATCGTCGAGGAGGATCATGTTGCGTTTGGTTGGGCACTCGAAGGTCTTGTGGCCTCGCCCTTGGCATGTGAAACACTTGATATTGCTTGTCTTGGCGGTAGCATCCGGTGTTGGTGTAGAGGATGAAGCCCTTGGCTTGTAGGTGCTTGAGGTTGGTCGGCTTGACGAAGTCGTCTTGTCCTTATAGCTTGACTTGTCGCCGGTAGGAGTTGGAGATTTCGTATTTGAAGTTGTCGTTGTTGTAGTAGCTTGAGCACTTGAGCCGTAGGTCTTGGATGAGAACTTGGCGTACTTGTAGTCATCTTGCACTTGCCGTTCCGCCTTGGTTGCTTGATGCACGAGCTCAAGTAGGTTGGAGTAAGGTTGGAAGTAGGCTATCTTCTTGACTTGGTAGTTGAGGCCATTCAAGAAACGTGCCATTGTTTGCTCATCATCTTCCTTGACATTTGCTCGGATCATAGCAATCTCCATCTCTTGATAGTACTCTTCTACGGACTTGTTGCCTTGCTTGAGTTGTTGGAGCTTCTTGAAGAGATCCCGGTTGTAATGTGTAGGCACAAAACGAGCTCGCATGAGATCCTTCATTTGGGCCCAAGTGGTGATAGGAGGTTCACCTCTCTCCCTTCTTCGCTCAATCACTTGTTCCCACCAAATAAGGACATAGTCATGGAACTCAAGGGAAGCCATGGCTATCTTCTTTTCTTCATCATAGTTGTGTAGGCGAAAGATCTTGTCAACTTTGAGGGCCCATGACAAGTAGTCTTCGGGATCATTGCTTCCGGAAAACTTTGGCATTGTGAACTTGAGCTTGCCGAAGCGTTGTTCATCATTGTGGTTGTGATGCCGAAATCCTTGTCTTGGAGGTGGATCTTCATTGTCAATGCCTTGAGCGTGTTGACGTTGATCTTGTTCGTGCTCATCTTCATGGTCGGGTTCAACACGATGATCTTGAGGACGGCGACGCGGTGGACGTACGCGGTTGCGCCTTTCGTGAAGCTCCTCTTGGTGATTGGCTTCTTCTTGTCGTTGTCGGTGAACTGCTTCTTGCTCGTGATGAGCTTGGCGGTTGCGCTCCTCCAAGGCACGAGTAGCTTCTTACAAAGCGCGATGTGCCTCAAGCGCTCGTTCATGACGATGATGTTTTTCATCTTCTCGGCGTCGTTGTTCTTGATCTTGGCGTTGTTGTTCTTGCTCCAACGCATATTGCTCTTGTTGGCGGCGACGTTCTCGAGCGCGGGCGCGATCTTGAAGTCCATTGCCATGGAATGGATTGTCTTGACGTTGACGACCTTGTGGAGAACTTGGGTCCGAGTGTTCGTTTTGGTGATGAACACGTGCTCGCCGGGGGCTTGCGTCGGAAGAATACTCCGATGAGTGTCAGCTTGAGCGCCGTCTTGACGTAGTCGAAGTAGAGGGAGCGCGGTTGACCATCAAGGACCGAAGTTCCTCCATTTGGCTTGATAGCTTGGTGTCTAGGTAGTCCCGTGTGCGCGCCTCGGACTCGCGCAAGTCGGTGGCGAGGTTGTCGATGCGGTCATTCAAGGCATGTTGCGCTTGAGTAATTGCCTTGTTTGCGCCGAAGAAGTGCAACTTGGTGACGTGGGTGGTCGCGTCATCATCGTGCTCCTCGAATGTCGGGTTCGACATGATGTTCCTATCCATAACACTCATAAAGATATAAGTGGAAGAGTGAGAAGACAATACCAATTACCGTTCCAAAGGTTGAGAGTGGATCAAGTTCACTCAATGTGCAAGCATGAAAGTAGTAGAATTGGTACCGAAGAATGTCCCTCTCACACCTACACAAATAATGCTTATGGAGTAGCTTGGTTAGGATGGTGGCACAAAAATTCAAGCAATTCGAGAATAAGATTCAATCAAGTTGAAATAGATCCGCAAATTCGTAAATGAGACAATGTAGATCAATAGCAATGATTATACACGGAAACACACACACGGAAGACAATTGGGGTCATGCAACCAAGGATGAGCGAAAATGTGGAATCCACGGAAAATGCTCTTGTTGCACAACACTAGAGAGACGGAAGCACGATTGCTCCAATGGGCACGATACGCACTTGTGCACACCCTACTATGAACCAAAAGTGTCGTCTACCTATTCCCGACTTGCTATGTGTATGCGGCACGTGTCACTCGCTCAAGTGATCCAAGATGATCAAGTATGCTATGCGAATCTTGTGATGCTATTGCTCTTTTGCTCTTGCTTAAAGGCTTTGCTTCTCTTTTCTTTTGCAATGATGTTTTGTATGGTCACAATGCGGGACGTGCACACCAAGATAGCAATTATGTATGCGGGTATTATTGTAACACAAAAGGAGATACTATGATAAATGCACGCTATTTGTAGCTATGCGGAGTATGTATCACTAAAGTGCACAAGTAGCGTAGCCCGGCAATACTCAATGGCTAGTCTCGATAGGTAAGTAACGCAAATAGGATCGGGTTAACAATGCAATGGCAAGGGTATATGTCAAGAGTGTCTTCGTGGTTACCGTCCTTGCTTACGGTTGGTGTCAATGAAGAGGTGGGTGGCGACGAATCGGGGCGATGATGAGCAGCGGCATTGTCGATGTAGAACCGTTCCTAATTAGCCGAAACACCTTAGGAAACGGCAAACCGCAGCTCAAAATCTCAAAGAAAAATTTGCTGAAGGCAAATGGTGGTAAAACCAAGGTGAGGATCTCGGGCACGTTGATAGCCTCAAAACGAGCCAAAGAACACTCAAATCGGAGTTCGGGAGTGGAAGTTCTGGTCAAAACAAGAATCAGCCGAAGTCAGGAACTGGGAGGGGCGGTTGTACCGCTCGGGAAACAACCTGGGGAATTAGCGGTTGTACCGCAAGTACGGGCGGTTGTACCGCTCCTGGGCGGAACTGCAGGTCCGAATCCGCGATGTAGAAGAAAATTCGGTCGATTTTGCGGAAGAAAATGATGGGAATGATAGGGCAAAGCTAGATCCACTTGTCCCCAACGAGATCCACGGATCACAATCAACAAAATCTCCTCAAATCCAACAAATCCAAGAATTTTTGGTATGTCTATTTTTGTGGGGATTTTCGAAATTAGGTCAAATCAAAGCAAAAATTGGCTAGAAAATGGAGGGGAAGACTCCAAGATGTGAATCAACGTGGCTCATGATACCAATATGATAGGGGGCACGCCCGTGTGCGTAGATCTTTTCACACTTGGAGGGGGAAAGGGAGAAATCACAAGAGAAAACGCAAACTCATGGACAAACTTCGATCACACATCCACTAAGAACAAGCAAACACACGAGGTAGTTAGATCCACAAACAACGGACGGATACAAGTAACCGGTAGTTCTTCCTCACTCCGGGGGAGGAGGCCTTGAATCTCGTGAGATCTTCCCTCTAGAGGGGCCTTGGCATCACTTGGATCTTCTCCGGTGGAGGGCAACTCCACAAGAGGAGGAAGTAATGGAGCTAGGCTCAACAAAAAGTATTTGCTAAACACAAGCTAACCCTAACACGGAGGTAGAAGAAGGGAATATATAGTGTAGGGAATAAGTGGGGGGTACATGAGTCATAACTCTATTTATTCCGCAGCGTAGGGGCGGTTGTACCGGAGCTGGGACCGGTTGTACCGGTCTTGGGACATCAAGCGGAACAACTGGGGTGGTACCGGTCTTGAACCGCACCAGAACAGAAACTTGGCCGCGGTTGGAGCGGTTGTTGGCGGTAGTGGACCGGTTGTACCGGTGGAGTGGTGGTTGACCGGTGGTGGACCGGTTGTACCTCTAATTCCTGGGCTGTTGCACTTCCCTCTCCTTGTTCTTGGCGTTCCTCTTGCTTCCTTCCTTCCTCTTGGTACCTGAGCACACAAAGGGTCTCTTCTTGAGGTAGGATCCACGTTCCAAGAGTATCACATGGGAATTCACAAAGGAGAGATGTCACCTCGGATTCTAAGGCACGTGCGCGGGCTCTCATCATGGGACCACTTGGAGCTTGAGGTGTTGATGATGGGTCCATGGGGATGTACATGGGATGCTCCGCATCAGTCTTGTTCTTGGCGTTGCTGTTCTTGCTCCAACGCATCTTGGTCTTGTTGGCGGTGGCGTTCTCGAGCGCGGACGCGATCTTGCAATCCATTGCCATGAAATCGATTGTCTTGACGGTGACGACCTTGTGGAGAACTTGGGCCGGAGTGTTCGTCGCGATGGTGATAACGCGCTTGTGGACTTGCGTCGGAAGAGTACGTCATTGAGTTGCGACTTGTGTGGCGAATCCTTGTTGATGTAGATGTGGAAGGTGCGCGAGAGACCATCAAAGACCGGAGCTCCTCCATTTGGCTTGAGAGCTTGGTGTCGAGGTATTCCCGTGTGCGCATTTCGGATTCGCGCAAGTTGGAGGCGAGTTGGTCGATGCGGTCATGCAAGACATCTTGAGCTTGAGTAATTGCCTTGTGTGCGCCGAAGAAGTGCAACTTGGTGACGTGGTTGTTCACATCGTCTCCATTCTCCTCGAAGTCCGGGTTCGACATGCTGTTCCTATCCATAGCACTCAAGAAGATATCAGTGGAAGAGTGAGAAGACAATACCAATTATCGTTCCAAAAGTTCAAAGTGGATCAAGATCACTGAATGTGCAAGTATGGTAATAGTAGAATTGGTACCGAAGAATGTCCTTCTCACACCTACACAAATAAGGCTTATGGAGTAGCTTGGTTAGGATAGTGTCATAAATTTCAAGCAATTCGAAAGATAAGATTCAATAATGTTGAAAGAGATTCGTAGACTTCGCAAGACAATGTAGATCAATAGCAATGGGTATACACAGAAACACACACACGGAAGAAAATTGGGGTCATGCAACCAAGGATGAGCCAAAATGTGAAATCCACGGAAAATGCTCTCGTTGCACAACACTAGAGAGACGGTAGCACGATTGCTCCAATAGGCACGATACGCACTTGTGCGCACCCTACAATAAACCAAAAGTGTCATCTTCCTATGCCCGACTTGCTATGCGTGTATGCGGCATGTCTCACTCGCTCAAGTGATCCAAGATGATCAAATATGCTATGTGAAGCATGCAATGCTATTGCTCTTTTGGTCTTTTGCTCGTGCGTAAAAGCTTTGTTTCTCTTTCTTTTGCAATGATGTTTTGTATGGTCACAATGCGGGACGTGCACACCAAGATAGCAAATATGTAAGCGGGTACTATGTTGTAACACATAAGAAGATACTAAGATATATGCACGCAAATGAAGCTATGCAGAGTATGTATCACTAAAGTGCACAAGTAGCGTAGCCCGGCAATACTCAATGGCTAGTCTCGGTAGGCAAGTAACGCAAATAGGCTTGGGGTAACAACGCAATGGCAAGGGTAGAGTGAAAAGTGTCTTCACGGTAACCGTCCTTGCTTACGGTGTAGTATGAACGAATAGTTGGTCGGCGACGAACCGGGGCGATGATGAGCGGCGATGTCGATGACGAACCACTCCTAATTAGCCGAAACACCTTAGGAAGTGGCGATGCTCGCAACTCAAAATCTCAAATGCAAACGGTGCGGAAGAAATTGAAGAAGGTTTGCGGAAAAATGGTGGAAGAACACGATGAAAAAGTACGAAAAAGGCGGAGATGCCTTGCTGCCAGGCCCTGTCCGGATGTCCAGGAGTTGGTTCGGATGTCCGGGTTGGTGGGAGGCTGGATGTCCGGGTGGGGGCCCGGATGATCCGGGATGGCGGCCAGCCGGATAATCTGGGTGTCTGTCCGGATGATCCGGGGGTCTCGATCCGATCCAATCTGGGAAGAACTCTCGAAATTGGGTATGAACAGGGAAAAAAAATCGCGAAAAAATGGTCGATTTGTTGGTGGAAAATGATGGGAGAGAAGGGGAAAAGCTAGATCCACGGGTTCACAACGAAATCCACGGATCCAAATCAACAAAATCTCCTCAAATCCAACAAATCCAAGAAATTTTGGGTATGGCTATTTTTGTGGGGATTTTCGAAATTAGGTTAAAACAAAACAAAATTGGCTATCAAACCAAGGGGGAGACTCCAAATTCGTGAGAAACCTTGGCTCTTGATACCAATATGATACAGGGCACGCCCGTGTGCATCGATCTTTCACGAATTGGAGGGGATCTCATGAGGAACACGAAGAACATGAGAGAAACACAAGAGGAAATCAAACAATCAAGGACAACCTTCGATCACACATCCGCTAGAATCACACGATTACTGGGTCCACAATCAACAAAAGGATACAAGTAACGATAGTGTCCTCGCTCTGAAGGAGGAGGTCTTGAATCCCTTGGGATCTTCCCTTAAAGGGGCCTTGAAATCACTTGGATCTTCTCTCGATGGAGGTCACTCTCCGCGGGAGAAGGAAGCAATGGAGCTATGCTCAACAATGGTCTTTGCTAAATAAAAGGTAACCCTAATTCGGAGGTGGGAGAGGAGTATATATAGTGCTTGGGGCGAAGGGGTAAGTGGGGACAGATACAAGGCCCGAGGCCCATTAGTGCGCGCAGGCAAAGGCCGAATGATCCGGACCGGGGTCCGGATGATCCGGGCATCTTCCGAATGACCCGGACCGGGGTCCGGATGATCCGGCTTCGTGAGCCCTCCAGCCGGTTTGGTCATGCATTTCCCGGACGATCCGGACGCCCGTCCGGATGATCCTGCTTCGGGGGCACTTTGTCTGGTTCTGTTTGGGGATTATCCAGATGATCCGGACCGGGGTCCGGACAATCCGGGCTTCCTCCGGACGATCCGGACCGGGGTCCGGATGATCCGGCCAACTGCAGGCTGGTCCTTCTCCTTGCTCCTTCTTCCTCTTGGCCTTGATCTTGGGGGTGCTTCCTTGGTCCTTCATGGTCATCTTCCTCGTACCTAAGGATGCACAGGGTTTCATTGTGAGGTAGCATCCAAGTTCCTTTGCCATCCAAGTCATACTCGAAGAGGAGTGAGTTCACCTTAGCTCTGATGTCGTGTGCACATGCTCTTGTCATAGGGCCACTTGGGGGTTGGTTTGATGGAGTAGTCTTCATGGGGATGATGGAGGGATGCTCCGCATCATCCGGGGTATAGGGGCCGGATGTCCGGGCCCTGTAGCTTCAACTGCAGCTTGCCCTTGGCGCTGTGTGATCTCCACGGGCCGGATGTCCGGGGCCTGGAAGGTGCCCTGGCTCTTCTTCCTTCTTCGGGACTCCGTCTTCTTCCGTCTCCGATTCCAAGCTTCCCTCCCGGATGGAGTAGTTGTACGTAGGTGCCGACACTCCTCCACGTCATCCGTGAAGCTCCGACAATACCTATGCATGCACACGAGAGGAGTGTCAAGTACTATACCATCCTCGAAGGGGTCAAGTGAACACGTGTAAAGGAGATGATTCACCTTTATGTATGTGAAGTAGTTGTGGCACGTGTCACATGCCAAACGGACTCTTTTCATGGTGATGTCCGTAGGATGCTCCGCATCATCAAGTGATCACGTTTAAAGGAGATGATTCACCTTTATGTATGTGGAGTAGAGGTGGCATGTGTCACTTGCCAAACGGACTCTTGTCATGGTGATGTCCGTAGGATGCTCCCCATCACCATGCCAGGATCACAAGCTGACGAGATCGACTGGGAGGTTATGACCAACAGGGCGCTCCATGATAAATTTCAACAAATGATGCGTGAACAGGTGCACAACTTGGTGACAAGCCTTGAAGAGGCTATGTAGAAGCTAGATGGTTTGGATAAGATGGTCGACGCCAAGCTTGATGCTAAATTCAATGAGGTGCTTGCACGTCTACCTCCACCAGCTGTACCTATTGTATCTCGGCAACAACAACACCAACAACGCCCAAATTTTGCGGGACGAGCGCGACGCGTACCTATCGACCAAGGCCAAACTTCTGGTGCCATTGCTACTGCTGCAGCTTTGGTGGCTGCTGTTTTTGCTGCTACCATCGTTGAGCAGAATGAGGATTATGATGGTGATTACGATGATGAGGGAGAGGTTATCCCAGGTCAGCCCTAGGGCCAACCACCACCACACGTACCCGGTCGTCCACATGGCTACTATCGCAACAGTAGGGCTGCACCACCCGCTCAGGTAAGGGATCATGACCATCTCCCTAAACTTGAATTGAATATTCTGACATTTGAGGGTATATATGTTCCTGATATATATCTTACTTGGGAGCTATAAACAGAACAACGTTTTACTCCCTCCGTTCCTAAATATAAGTCTTTTTAGAGGTTTCACTATGAACTACATACGGATGTATATAGACATACATTACACTATAGATTCACCCATTTTGCTCCGTATGTAGTCCCTAGTTGAATGCCTAAAAAGACTTATATTTAGAAACGGAGGGAGTACATGCTTACAATTTCCTGAGGATAGATGTGTTGCTGCTGTTGTTTGTGCATTCCCTAGTTTTGCTGTGTTTGGTGGTATGAACATTCTAGAATACATCATGATAATATCACTACTACTTGGCTGCTTTGAAAACTTCTATGCGTAATCGTTGGGTTCCACCATATTATCAACGCGAATTGCTTCAAAATTTGCAGCGTTTAAGCAAGGAAAAAATTCTGTAGAGGAATATTATCAGGAATTACAAACTGGCATGATTAGATGTGATATTGTTGAGGAGAATGAAGCTATGCTTGCATGTTTTATGGGTGGATTAAATAGAGAGATTCAGACTATTCTACAGTATAAGGAGTATAACACTATCACTCGTTTATTCCATCTTGCTTGCAAAGCTGAACGTGAAGTGCAGGATTGACAGGCAATGGCAGGAACTAATTTTTCTGCAGGACGAGCTTCATCATGGACACCACGTACATCATCTACTTCCACACGTCCTACTACAGCACCACTTACTTCAGCCGCCAACTCCAACAGAGATACAAGGAAATAGGCAAATTGGTATCCAATGCTAGTCAAGTTCTTGCAATTCCAAAGAGATACAACAAAATTTGGCATGGCTATTTTTGTGGGTATTTTCGAAACTAGGTCAAAAATGAAACAAAATTCAGCTAGAAAGTGGAGGGAGGTCCAAGGTGTGAATCAACATGGCTCTGATACCAATATGATACAGGGCACGCCCATGTATATCGACCTTTTCACACTTGGAGGGGGAAGAAGGGAGAAATCACGAGAGAAAACACGACCTCAAGAAAGATCTCCGATCACACATCCGCTAAATCCACTCAAACACACATGATACAAAGATCCAAATTCAAACAAAGAGGATACAAGTAACCGATAGTCGTCTCACTCCATGGAGATGAGGTCTTGATATCCCGTGGGATCTTCCCTAGATGGGGCCTTGGCATACAACTCGGATCTTCTCTCAAAGAGGTGGTTAACTCCATGGGAGAAGGAGGTAGATGGAGCTATGCTCAACAATATCCAATGCTAAACATAAGCTAACCCTAGCTAGAGGAGGGGGGGAAGTGTTTATATAGTCTTGGGCGAAAAAGGGGGATACATGGGCCAAGGCCCGTGGGCCTGTACGTAGACAGGGTCCGGACGTCCGGACGCTTTCGAACGTCCGAGGCTTCATGGCGGTCCGGACGTCCGGGATCGGCCGGTCGTCCGAGGATTCGGTGCGGGTGCGGCGTGTCCGAATTTCCGGGACTTGTCGGACGTCCGGGGCTCAGTCGTCCGGAGGCTCCGGTCTTCCGACGATTCTGCGTGGGTGTCTTGACGCTAGATTTCCGGGCGGGCTCGAACGTCCATGCGCTGGGGTATGTCGGACGTCCGTGCGTCATCGGTCGTCCGGCCGCTGCAGGTCCTACTGGTCCTAGTGCTGGCGCTGGGTTCCAGGCGTCGGACATCCGACATGGTCCGGACGTCCGAGGGCTGTGGCTCGTTGATGCGGAGCATCCCACCATCATCCCCATGAAGACTACACCATTAAGCCAACCCCCAAGTGGCCCTATGACAAGAGCACGCGCACGCAACATTGGAGCTAAGGTGAACTCACTCCTCTTCGAGTATGACTTCGAAGGCAAAGGAACTTGGATGCTACCTCACAATGAAACCCTGTGTATCCTTACGTACGAGGAAGACAACCACGAAGGACCAAGGAAGCATCCCCATGACCAAGGCCGAGGAGGAGAAGGAGCTAGCACCAAGGGCAAGTCTCTGGATAGCCCGGAACTTCTCGCCCACCGGCGACCCAGGGCGAAGTCCAGAGGTGCAAACTTTCTGGATAGCCCGGACCCTCGCCCGGAACCTTCGGGCCCCAGAACTTCTGGCCGGCCCAGTACTTCCGGCCCCTCCAGAAGCCAGCCGCCGAAGCATGCGCCAACACTCGGGAAAGGTCGGAAGCTGCCCGGAACTTCCGGCCTAGCCCGGAACTTCCGGCCTTCACATAACGATGCCACTCGGCCCGAGGCCCATGTACCTCTTCCACTTACCCCTTCGTCCCTAGGACTATTTATAGTCTTCCTCCACCTCGAATTAGGGTTAGCTTATGTTTAGCAAAGACTATCTCCGTGGATCTTGTGTCTCGTGTACTCGTGTGTTTCTCGTGGATGTGTGATCGAAGGTTGTCCTTGAGTGTTTGATTTCCTCTCATGTTTCTCTCGTGTTCTTCGTGTTCCTCGTGAGATCGCCTCCAATTCGTGAAAGATCGACGCACACGGGCGTGCCCCGTATCATATTGGTATCAAGAGCCAAGGTTTCTCACGAATTTGGAGTCCACTCCCCCGTTTTCTAGCCAATTTTGTTTTATTTTGACCTAATTTCTAAAATCCCCACAAAAATAGCCATACCAAATTTCTTGGATTCGTTTGATTTGAGGAGATTTTGTTGATTTTAATCCGTGGATTTCGTTGTGGACGAGTGGATCTACCTTTCTATCCATCCAATTCCCCCAAATTTTTCTTTTTCCCAGTCAGATTTGGGTTTTTCCTCTGGGTTTTACGCCCATGTCTAAGATCTGGAAATTAGGATTGGTCCCAATTTTCCCGACCCCCGGAACCTCCGGCCCCACCCAGACCTTCCGGCCCCCGGACCCACCGACCACCCCAGACCTTTCGGCCCCCGGAACCTCCGGCCGGCCCGGACCTTCCGGCCTTTGTAGAAACTTTCCCTTTGCCACATTTATCATTTTCTTGCGTTTTTTCACCACAGTTTTCCGCAAACCTCCACCATTTCTTCAGCAACCCATTTGCACTTGAGATTTTGAGTCGCGAGCTTCGCCACTTCCTAAGGTGTTTCGGCTAATAAGGAGTGGTTCTTCATCGACATCACCGCTCATCATTTCCTCGGATCGTCGCCGACCAACTCTTCATTGACACATCACCGTAAGCAAGGATGGTAATCGCGACGACACGCTTGTCTATACCCTTGCCATTGCATTGCTACCCCGAGCCTATTTGCGTTACTTGCCTATCGAGACTAGCCATTGAGTATTGCCGGGCTATGCTACTTGTGCACTTTAGTGATACATACTCCGCATAGCTTCATTTGCGTGCATGTATCTTAGTATCATCTTTTGTGTTACAACATAGTACCCGCATACATAATTACTATCTTGGTGTGCATGTCCCGCATTGTGACCATACAAAAAATCATCGCAAAAGAAAAGAGAAGCAAAGCTTTTAAGCAAGCGCAATAGAGAAAAAGAGCAATAGCATCGCAAAATTCGCATAGCATACTTGATCATCTTGGATCACTTGAGCGAGTGACACGTGCCGCATACACACATAGCAAGTCGGGCATAGGAAGACAACTCTTTTGGTTCTGATGAGGACATGACTACCTTGGATACGACCAAAAATAATGTATACGTGCATATTTGTGAGGTGATTTCTTATAAAAATTATGCAATAATTTATTTATGTTATCTGGAACAAAAATACTTCACCTATTTTTATTTTATGCCTAAATGCAGAAGGGCCGAACACTTGTATGAACCACGTATGATAACAAAGCAAGAGGAAATGGTTGGGTGATATTCAAGAGGTCCTCTCATGTCAAAGGAAATATTTAAGTGTTGTTCAAGAAGTTCTCTCGCGTCACTTTTAGCCCAAGAGAATATGGAGTCCATGTCTCTCACGTTCTGGACTCAGATTCGGAGTGCACGGACACACCTGTCTCAAAACGCCAAGAACGTTTTCATACGGACTCCGAATTGAGTCATTCTTTTTTTGTTGGAAAGTAGATTTCGTATGCGTTCCAGAACAATTGGAATCAACTTAAAATTCATCCGGAGCATGGAGATATTGATGAAACAATATGACAATGCAACAGAATGCCAGTCAAACTACAAGTCCAAATGTGTTGCATCACCTCCACTTGGGCCCATGGGCCTTGTACGACCTAGGGTTAGTTTTAGGCTGCCTTGAGACGTCCTCCCACGTTCTTGGCCACCACCCCTTGCTCCTATATAAGTAGATCAATCTAGTAGCTTTTTCTTTGGGTTTTGTTTAGTTAAAAGTTAGCCATTACAACTTCGTGTACTTCGTTTGTGTCCAACGACCAGACCAAGACCGCTTTCGGAAACCCAACCTTATCAATATTTCATCTATATTCGCAATATTCAGATTGCATTATCATATTCTTGCTTGTTCTTCGATTGCTTGCAGGAATAGACCTTCGTGGTCAGGTTGATCGTGCTCCGGTGTGGTCAATAACCACTTGGAGATTGGTTTAGCGATTGCTAAGGCGCAACATCGTGCACGTTTGTAGTCGGATCGTCAAAGTCGTCTCTGCCAAATCGATAGTTATCATCTCATTGAACGGTCGGGCCCTCGCCTCTATCAAGTGGTATCAGTTTTTAGGTTGCTCGGTGAGAATTTGCATTATCCCTAGATTAGATTTATTTTTCTTACCTATTACCCAAGAAAAAGCCACAAAAAAGTTAGATCCATTCATCCCATATCCGAACCAATCTGAGCCTTTTTGCAATTTTTTGTTCTGTGTTTTGCTTTGTTGTATTTGCGGTTGCATCGTCGTGTTGATTTGCTGGTCTTAGCGTCTAGTCTTTTAGAGTTTCGAGTTCTATTCACAACTTGTCACACCACCGCTGCATCACCATCCCTTCCGTTGTCGCCCCCATCATCCATCAATTTCCATCACATGGTCCCCGTCGTTCATTGTCATAGTCATACTTGAGGTCCTTCATATCTATACTTGATCCAAACATAGAGAAAAAAAGTGAGAGAAGAAAAAAAAGTGAGAGAAAAAAAAGAGAGAAAAGTAAAAAAAGTGAGAGAAAAAAAAGAGAGAAAAGTAAAAAAAAAGTGAGAGAAAAATAGAGAGAAGAAAAAAAAGAACAAAAAAGTGAAAGAAAAATAGAGAGAAGAGAAAAAAAACAAATTTCGGATCTACCTAAACTCAATCTCGTATCTAAATTCAGATTGAAATCTGTTTTGCGCAGTGTTCAGTAAAACAAGCGTGTCTTCCTTATACGAAGTCCGTTTTGGCTCCACGAGTACTCAAATTTGAGCTACCGATGAGTTGCATCTGAATAGTTCATCAAGCTAGTTCATTATTGTCACCTCCAAATCGGCTTCTAAATAGGACTTTTTGCCCTTCGAAGGTCGCGAACACAGTTTGTCAATATTTTTCAGGTCCGTTCCCGAATTTTTGGACTCCTCATACGAACTCGGAATTGAGTGATTCTTTTTTCATCGGAAAGCTAGAGTCAGTAGCATTCTTGAGGAAAAATATCAGAAATTTGACATAGTATTTTCTATAGGAAAGTTGCAGAGATTTTTGGAATATCCTGCTTGGCGGTCATTTATCATCATTGTCTATACTGTCATTGTGATCTTCACTTATATCTTGCTGTCTAGACCTAATTCATATCATCCGTTACTGCTATTTGTCCTACCCCGTGACTCCATTAGTGTTCTAGGCTCGCGTCTCTAGTACGGTCTAGCCTAGGACTAGCACAGTACCGTCGTTGAGCGTTTATTCAACATTGCATCTCTGAATTGATTATTGCTAATCTTTTGCTACCATATATTAAGCCTTCCAAGCTCCACATATTTCTACATCGTATATACATACGTTCACCTGGTAATCGCTTTACTCAATCTTCGAAGATATTGACACCGTCAGTTGCCGGTCACCACCTGTTGCATGGTAAGAATTTTTAAGACATTGATATTTGCTTTACTGTGAGCGTTTTACCACCACATCCCAGTAGTACATAGGAACAATATTCTTGGATTTTGTTTCTTGTTTCTACTAACCATGACAGGATCCAGAGTTGTCAGTTTGTGGGCTTCGTCGATCGTGGGTGACATGCCACCACAACAACCGTTACGAGAGGTGCAAATTGATCCAAATGCACATGATCAGGTTAATATTTCTATACCACCATTTAATGGCCGTTTTAGACCCGCTTTATATATTGAATGGGAGTTTTAACTGAATGATATATTTGCTTCCCATAATTTTGCTGAACATAAGAAAGTTAAGCTCGCAGTTGGGTCATTCACTTGTTATGCTTCAGTTTGGTGGAGCGAATATTGTCGGTTACACCCTGATTATATACCTACCACTTGGGATGATTTGAAACTTGCCATGAGACACACATTTGTCCCTACTTATTATACCCGTGACATGATTAAAAAGTTACAACATTTAAAACAAGGTAGTGACACCGTAACGAAATATTATGATGATTTGCAAACGACCTTGTTGCATTCCTCATTAAAAGAAAGTGAAGAAGATTTTACGGATATATTTTGGGAAGGATTAAACCGTGATATTCAAGAGATGCTAATTCATGAAAAGTGTTATCCTATGGATCGTTTGTTTCGTCTTGCTTACAAAGCTGAACAGGAAATAAAACAACGTGTTGCCCACAAGGAAAACGAGCGCAAGGTGCACATTCCAAGAGTTGATACAGTTGTTCCTTCAACTACTAGGCATACTATGCCAATCACATCAATTGTTGTGAGGGTTACATCATCTTCACCATGTGACATGTCACCACCGGGAGTGCCTACATCATCTGAGTTGATCATAAGAGCTAATGACAAAGGTACTGATCTTCCACCTCCAGAGGAGTATGACGAATGCCTTGTCAATTCCAATGAACCATGTGATGAGCTACCCATTACTTTGATCACACCACCTATTTTAGAGGACTATGTTCATGATTTGAATTTGCCATGTGATCATATATCAACAATTTTGAGTGCGCCCATTGAATTAACTGTTGATCAGGAAGAACCATGTGAATCAGGAAATAAATCAAATTTGGATCAAATATGTTTGAAAATAATTCTGCCACTGTTTAATCATTTTGATATGACCTCCAATTTTGGTGATGATTTTGTGTCAAATGACATGTTGCTTGTTTGCTTATTTAAGCATGTTGTAGCATCTAAATTTGGAAGAATTCAAGTTTATTCACCAATGTTTGGATGGTTTAATGATGAACATTGTCAATCTTTTAATATGAATAAGCACTTCACTTATCTGGGCAAACTGAGTTGCAATGTTTTAATGCCTTCTACTTCTTGTGATAATATTTTGGCTTTATATGTCATGGCACTTGAAGTGTCCTCTTGTATAAATGTGTCACATGTGCCACAACCGAGATCAATAAAAATAGAAGACATATACAACATGTACACCATGTCTCTTTTGTTAGCCACATTCAGACTAAGCAACGTCGAGGACGGCTTTGTTTTCAAGAAGGGTAGATGATGAGGACATGACTACCTTGGATACAACCAAAAATATTGTATACGTGCATATTTGTGAGGTGATTTCTTATATGAATTATGCAATAATTTATTTATGTTATCCGAAACAAAAATACTTCACCTATTTTTATTTTATGCCTAAATGCATAAGGGCCGAACACTTGTATGAACCACGTGTGATGACAAAGGAAGAGGAAATGGTTGGGTGCTATTCAAGAGGTCCTCTCATGTCAAAGGAAATAATTAGGTGTTGTTCAAGAAGTTCTCTCATGTCACTTTTAGCCCAAGAGAAGATAGAGTCCAAGTCTCTCACGTTCTGGACTCAGATTCGGACTGCACGGACACACCTGTCTCAAAACGCCAAGAACGTTTTCATCCGGACTCCGAATTGGTTTATTCTTTTTTTTTGTTGGAAACTATATTTCATTTGCGTTCCAGACCAGTTGGAATCACCTTCAAATTCGTCAGGAGCGTGGAGATATTGACGAAACAATATGTTGTTGCAGCAGAATGCGAGTCAAACTACAAGTCCAAATGTGTTGCATCACCTCCACTTGGGCTCATGGGCCTTGTACGACCTAGGGTTAGTTTTAGGCTGCCTTGGGACGTCCTCCCACGTCCTTGGCCGCCACCCCTTGCTCCTATATAAGTAGGTCAATCTAGTAGCTTTTCCATTGGGTTTTGTTTAGTTAAAAGTTAGCCATTGCAACTTCGTGTACTTCGTTTGTGTCCAACGACCAGACCAAGACCGCTTTCGGAACCCCACCCTTATCAATACTTCATCTATATTCGCAATATTCAGATTGCATTATCATATTCTTGCTTGTTCTTCGATTGCTTGCAGGAATAAACCTTCGTGGTCAGGTTGATCGTGCTCCGGTGTGGTCAATAACCTCTTGGAGATTGGTTTAGCGATTGCTAAGGCGCAACGTCGTGCACGTTTGTAGTCGGATCATCAAAGTCGTCTTCGCCAAATCGATAGTTATCATCTCATCGAAAGATTGGGACCCTCGCCTCTATCAGGTTCATTTTAGGGTGTGCACAAGATCGTATCATGCCCATTGGAGCAATCGTGCTACCGTCTCTCTAGACTTGTGCAACGAGAGCGTTTTCCGTGGATTCCACGTTTTGGCTCATCCTTGGTTGCATGACCCCGATTTTCTTCCGTGTGTGTGTTTCCGCGTATACCCATTGCTATTGATCTACATTGTCTCATTTGCGAATTCTACGAATCAATTTCAACATTATGAAATCTTATCTTTCGAATTGCTTGAAATTTGTGCCACTATCCTAACCAAGCTACTCCATAAGCCTTATTTGTGTAGGTGTGAGAAGGACGATCTTCGGTACCAATTCTACTATTTCCATACTTGCACATTGAGTGATCTTGATCTACTTTAAACTTTTGGAACGGTAATTGGTATTGTCTTCTCACTCTTCCACTTATATCTTCTTGAGTGCTATGGATAGGAACATCATGTCGAACCTGGCCTTCGAGGAGAATGAAGACGACGTGAACAACCACGCCCCCAAGTTGCACTTCTTCGGCGCACACAAGGCAATTACTCAAGCTAAAGATGTCTTGCATGACCGCATCGACCAACTCGCGTCCAACTTGCGTGAATCCGAAATGCGCACAAGGGTATACCTCGACACCAAGCTCTCAAGCCAAATGGAGGAGCTCTGGTCCTTGATGGTCACTCGCGGACCTTCCACATCTACGTCGACAAGGAGTTGTCACACAAGTCGCAACTCAACGATGTACTCTTCCGACGCAAGTCTACAAGCGCGTCATCACCATCGCGACGAACACTCCGGCCCAAGTTCTCCACAAGGTCGTCACTGTCAAGACAATCCATTTCATGGCAATGGATTGCAAGATCGTGTTCGCGCTCGAGAACGCCCCCGCCAACAAGATCAAGATGCGTTGGAGCAAGAACAACAACGCCAAGACCAAGAACAACGACGCCGAGAAGAAGAACAACATCGCCGTCATGAACGAGCACTTGAAGCACATCGCACTTTGGAAGAAGCTACTCGCACCTTGGAGGAGCGCAACTGCCAAGCTCATCACGAGCAAGAAGCACTTCACCATGATCAACAAGAAGAAATTCGTCGACAATGACAAGAAGAAGCCAATCGCCAAGAGGAGCACCAAGAAAGGCGCAACCGAGTGCGTCCACCTCGTCGCCGTCCTCAAGATCATCGCGACGAACCCGACCATGAATATGAGCAAGGACAAGATCAACGTCAACACGCTCAAGGCAATTACAATGAGGATCCACATCCAAGACAAGGATTTCGGCATCACCACCACAATGATGAACAACGCTTCGGTAAGCTCAAGTTCACAATGCCAAAGTTTTCCGAAAGCAATGACCCCGAAGACTACTTGTCATGGGCCCTCAAAGTTGACAAGATCTTTCGCCTACACAACTATGATGAAGAGAAGAAGATAGCCATGGCTTCACTCGAGTTCCAAGACTACGTCCTTATTTGGTGGGAACAAGTGATTGAGAGGAGAAGAGAAAGAGGTGAACCTCCTATCAACACTTGGGCCCAAATGGAGGATCTTATGTGAGCTCGTTTTGTGCCTATACACTACAACCGGGATCTATTCAAGAAGCTACAACAACTCAAGCAAAGCACCAAGTCGGTAGAAGAGTACTACCAAGAGATGGAGATTACGATGATCCGAGCCAATGTCAAGGAAGATGACGAGCAAACAATGTCACGCTTCTTGAATGGCCTCAACTACCAAGTCAAGAAAATTTCCGACTTCCAACCATACTCCAACCTTCTCAAACTTGTGCATCAAGCAACCAAGGCGGAACGGCAAGTGCAAGATGACTACAAATAGTCGAAGTTCTCCTCCAGGACATATGGCTCAAGTGCTCAAGCTACTACGACAACGACACCTTCAACTACGAAATCTATTACACCTACTGGCAACAAGTCAAGCTACAAGGACAAGACGACTTTGTCAAGCCGACCATCCTCAAGCACCTACAAGCGGAGAGCTTCATCCTCTACTCCAACACCGGATGCTACCGCCAAGACAACCTCCATCAAGTGTTTCACGTTCCAAGACCGAGGCCACAAGACCTTCTGATAGAGGTGAGGGTCCCGATCTTTCGATGAGATTTGGTGGAGACGACTTTGACGATCCGACTACAAACATGCACGATGTTTCGCCTTAGTAATCGCTAAACCAATCTCCAAGAGGTTATTGACCACGCCGGAGCACGATCAACCTGACCACGAAGGTCAATTGCTGCAAGCAATCGAAGAACGAGCAAGAATATGATAGTGCAATCTGAATATTGCGAATATAGATGAAGTATTGATAAGGGTGGGGTTCCAAAAGCGGTCTTGGTCTGGTCGTTGGACACAAACGAAGTACACGAAGTTGCAATGGCTAACTTTTAACTAAACAAAACCCAAAGAAAAAGCTACTAGATTGATCTACTTATATAGGAGCAAGGGGTGGCGGCCAAGGAGGTGGGAGGACATCCCAAGGCAGCCTAAAACTAATCCTAGGTCGTACAAGGCCTATGGGCCCTAGTGGAGGTGACGCAACACCTTTGGACTTGTAGTTTGACTCGGATTCTGCTGCAACATCAGATTGTTTTGTCGATATCTCCACGCTCCGGATGAATTTTGAGGTGATTCTAATTGGGATGGAATGCATATGAAATCTAATTTCCAACAAAAAGGACTCACCCAAATTGGAGTCTGTATGAAAAAGTTCTTCGCGTTTTGGGACAGGTGTGTCTGTGCAGTCCGAATCTGAGTCCAGAACGTGAGAGACTTGGACTTAATCTTCTCTTGGCCTAAAAGTGACGTGAGAGAACATCTTGAACAACACATAATTATTTCCTTTGACGTGAGAGGACCTCTTGAATAGCACCCAACCATTTCATCTTCCTTTGTCATCACACGTGGTTCATACATGTGTTCGGCCATTCTGCATTTAGGCATAAAATAAAAATATGTGAAGTATTTTTGTTTCGGATAACATAAATAAATTATTGCATAATTCTTATAAGAAATCACCTCACAAATATGCACGTATGCAATATTTTTGGTCGTATCCAAGGTAGTCATGTCCTCATCATCCTCCCCTTCTTGAAAACAAAGCTGTCCTTGGCGTTACTTAGTCTGAAATGTGGCTATAAAAAGAGACAAGGTGTACATGTTGTATATGTATATGTCATCTATTTTTATTGATCTCAGTTGTGGCACATGTGACACATTTATACAAGAGCACACTTCAAATGTCATGAAATATAAAGCCAAAATATTATCACAAGAAGTAGAAGGCATGAAAATATTGCAACTCAATTTGCACATATAAGTGAAGTCCTTATTTATATCAAAAGATTGACAATGTTCATCATTAAACCATCCCAACATTGGTAAATCAACTTGAAATATTCCAAATTTAGATGCTACAACATGCTTAAATAAGCAAACATGCAACATGTCATTTGACACAGAATCATCACCAAAATTGGAGGTCATATCAAAATGATTAAACAGTGGCAGAATTATTTTCAAACATATTTGATCCAAATTTGATTTATTTCCTGATTCACATGGTTCTTTCTCATCAACAGTTAATTCAATGGGTGCACTCAAAATTGTTGATATTTGATCACATGGCAAAGTCAAATCATGAACATATTCCTCTAAAATAGGTCGTGTGATCAAAGTAATGGGTAGCTCATCACATGGTACATTGGAATTGACAAGGCATTCATCATACTCATGTGGAGGTGGAAGATCAGTACCTTTGTCATTACCTCTTATGATCAACTCACATGATGTAGGCTCTCTCGGTGGTGACGTGTCACATGGTGAAGGTGATGTAGCCCTCACAATAATTGATGTGGTTGTCATAGTATGCCTAGTAGTTGAAGGAATAACCGTATCAACTCTTGGAATGTGCACCTTGCGCTCGGTCTCCTTGTGGGCAACACGTTGTTTTATTACCTGTTCAGCTTTGCAAGCAAGACAAAACAAACGATCCATAGAATAACACTTTTCATGAAGTGGTATCTCCTGAATATCACGATTTAATCCTCCCCAAAATCTATCCATAAAATCTTCTTCACTTTCTTCTAATGAGGAATGCAACAAGGTCGTTTGTAAATCATCATAATATTTCGTTACGGTGTCACTACCTTGTTTTAAATGTTGTAACTTTTTAATCATGTCACGAGTATAATAAGCAGGAACGAATGTGTGTCTCATGGCAAGTTTCAAATCATCCCAAGTATTAGGTATATAATCAGACTGTAACCGACAATATTCACTCCACCAAACTGAAGCATAACCAGTGAAAGAACCAACTGTGACTTTAACTTTCTTATATTCAGCAAAATTATGTGAATCAAATATATCATTTATTTCAAACTCCCATTCAATATATAAAGCAGGCCTAAAATGTCCATTAAATGGCGCTATAGAAACATTAACCTGATAATCTTCATTTGGATCTCTTTGCACCTCTCGTAACGGTTGTGGTATTTTCTTAGGTGGTGGCACTTCTCCCACGATCGATGAAGCCCAAGAAGTAACAACTCCAGAACCTGCCATAATTAGTAGAAAACAAGAAAAAAAATCCGAGAATAATGTTCCTATAAACTACTAGGATGTGGTGGTAAATCGCTCACAGTAAAGCAAATATCAATATCTTACAAGTTCTTACCATGCAGCAGGTGGTGACCGGCAACCGACGGTGTCAATATCTCCGAAGATTGAGTAAAGCGATTACCAGGTGAACGTATGTATACACGATGTAGAAATATGTGGAGCTTGGAAGGCTTAATATATGGTAGCAAAAGATTAGCAATAATCAATTTAGAGATGCAATGCTGAATAAACGCTCAATGACGGTAGTGTGCTGGTCCTAGGATAGACCGTACTAGAGATGCGAGCCTAGAACACTAATGGAGTCACAACGTAGCATAAATAGCAACAACGGATGATATGAAGTAGCTCTGGATAGCAAGATATAAGTGAAGATCACAATGATAGTAAAGACGATGATGATAAATGACCGCCAAGCAGGATATACCAAAACTCTCTCTGCAACTTTCTTATGAAAATACTACGTCAAATTTCGGATATTTTTCCTCAAGAAGTCTACTGACTCAAGCTTTCCGATTCAAAAAGAATCACTCAATTCTGAGTTCGTATGAGGAGTCAAAAAATTCGGAAACGAACCAGAAAAATATTGACAAACTGTGTTCGCGACCTTCGGAGGGAAAAAGGTCCTATTTAGAAGCCGATTTGGAGTTGACAATAACGAACATGCTTGATGAACTATTCATATGCGGCTCATCGATAGCTCGAATTTGAGTACTCGTGGAGCCAAAACGGACTTCGTATGAGAAAGGTACGCCTATTTTACTGAACACTGCGCTAAACAGATTTCAATCCGAATTCAGATACGAGATTGAGTCTAGGTAGATCCGAAATTTGTTTTTTTCTCTTCTCTCCATTTTTTTCTCACTTTTTTTTACTTTTTTTCTCTCTATTATTTTCTCACTTTTTTTTACTTTTTTTTCTCTCACTTTTTTTCCTCCTTTTCCTTCTTCTTTCCAAACCAAACCAGATAAGATGTAGATTGCATCAAGTGTAGATGCGAGCAACCTCAAGTATGATAATGACAATGAACGATGGGGAGCATGTGTTGGAAATTGATGGATGGTAGTGGACGACAGCGGAAGGGATGATGATGCAGCGACAACGTGACTAATGTTAACAGAACTCAAAACTCTAAAGGAACTAAACACTAAGACCAGCAACTCGACACGACGATGCAACCGCAAATTAAGCAAAACACCAAATAGAAAATTGCAAAAAGGCTCAGATTGGTTCAGATATGGGATTAATGGATCTAACTTTTTTTTGTGTGGCTTTTTCTTGGGTAATAGGTAAGAAAAATAAATCTAATCTAGGGATAACTGAAAATTCTCACCGAGCAACCTGAAAACTGATACCACTTGATAGAGGTGAGGGTCCCGATCTTTCGATGAGATGATAACTATCGATTTGGTGGAGACGACTTTGACGATCCGACTACAAACGTGCACGACGTTGCGCCTTAGCAATCGCTAAACCAATCTCCAAGAGGTTATTGACCACGCCGGAGCACGATCAACCTGACCACGAAGGTCAATTCCTGCAAGCAATCGAAGAACAAGCAAGAATATGATAATGCAATATGAATATTGCGAATATAGATGAAGTATTGATAAGGGTGGGGTTCCAAAAGCGGTCTTGGTCTAGTCGTTGGACACAAACGAAGTACACGAAGTTGCAATGGCTAACTTTTAACTAAACAAAACCCAAAGAAAAAGCTACTAGATTGATCTACTTATATAGGAGCAAGGGGTGGCGGCCAAGGAGGTGGGAGGACGTCCCAAGGCAGCCTAAAACTAACCCTAGGTCATACAAGGCCTATGGCCCCAAGTGGAGGTGATGCAACACCTTTGGACTTGTAGTTTGACTCGGATTCTGCTGCAACGTCAGATTGTTTCGTCGATATCTCCACGCTCCGGACGAATTTTGAGGTGATTTCAATTGGGCTGGAACGCATATGAAATAAAATTTCCAACAAAAAAGGAATCACCCAATTGGGAGTCCGTATGAAAACGTTCTTCGCGTTTTGCGACATGTGTGTCTGTGCAGTCCGAATCTGAGTCCAGAACGTGAGAGACTTGGACTCTATCTTCTCTTGGCCTAAAAGTGACGTGAGATAACTTCTTAAACAACACATAATTATTTCCTTTGACGTGAGAGGACCTCTTGAATAGCACCCAACCATTTCATCTTCCTTTGTCATCACACGTGGTTCATACAAGTGTTCGGCCATTCTGCATTTAGGCATAAAATAAAAATATGTGAAGTATTTTTGTTCCGGATAACATAAATAAATTATTGCAAAATTCTTATAAGAAATCACCTCACAAATATGCACGTATGCAATATTTTTGGTCATATCCAAGGTAGTCATGTCCTCATATATGATCAGATGGCAAAGTCAAATCATGTAACTACCTTGGATACGACCAAAAATATTGCATACGTGCATATTTGAGAGGTGATTTCTTATAAGAATTATGCAATATTTTATTTATGTTATCCGGAACAAAAATACTTCACCTATTTTTATTTTATGCCTAAATGCAGAATGGCCGAGCACTTGTATGAACCACATGTGATGACAAAGGAAGAGGAAATGCTTGGGTGCTATTCAAGAGGTCCTCTCACGTCAAAAGAAATAATTAGGTGTTGTTCAAGAAGTTCTCTCACGTCACTTTTAGCCCAAGAGAAGATAGAGTCCAAGTCTCTCACGTTCTGGACTCAGATTCAGACTTCACAGACACACCTGTCTCAAAATGCCAAGAACCTTTTCATCCGGACTCCGAATTGGGTGATTCTTTTTTGTTGGAAAGAAGATTTCATAGGAGTTCCAGGCCAATTGGAATTACCTTGAAATTCGTCCGGAGCGTGGAGATATTGATGAAACAATCTGACGTTGCAGGAGAATCCGAGTCAAACTAAAAGTCCAAATGTGTTGCATCACCTCCACTTGGGCCCATGGGCCTTGTACGACCTAGGGTTAGTTTTAGGCTGCATTGGGACGTCCTCCCACCTCCTTGGCCACCACCCCTTGCTCCTATATAAGTAGATCAATCTAGTAGCTTATTTTTTGGGTTTTGTTTAGTCGGATCGTCATAGTCGTCTCCTCCAAATTGATAGTTATCATCCCATCTAAAGACCGGGACACCCTCGCCTCTATCAGACTCCAAGTCAAGTCATCGCCGACAAACAAGCTTCATCCCATCATGGAGATAAAATTGAGAGAGTGATCCACCTCAAAGAGAGTGAGTGCCACAAGCCAAAAATGAGCGACTCCACCATGAGGGACATGAGAGATATAGTTCCTTTAGCCACCAAAAGAGATTTGAGGGATGTGAGTGAGAGCCCATCGACCGTTCTTCACTATGTACTTGTGTGCAAAGATGACGTCGTTCGGACTAACCCTTCACAACATCTTCCTCTTGTGTTATCCAAGTTATTGCAGGAATTCCAAGATGTTTTCCCTGATGAGCTACCTCCGGGACTACCACCAAAACGAGGGATCGAACACCGCATTGATCTCATCCCTGGAGCACTGCTTCCTAACAAGGCTCCCTACCGCGTCAACCCCGAAGAAACATTGGAAATACAAATTCAAGTCCAGAAACTCCTAGATAAAGGGCATGTACACGAGAGTTTGAGTCCTTGTGCGGTTCCGGTGATACTAGTGCCTAAGCACGATGGTAGTATGTGCATGTGTTCCGATTGTCGTCCTATCAATGCTATCTCCATTCGCTACCGTCATCCCATTCCTCGCTTAGATGATATGCTAGATGAACTTAGTGGTGCCACTATATTTTCTAAGATTTACTTAAAAAGTGGTTACTACCAAATTCGCATACAAGAGGATGACGAGTGGAAAACTGCATTCAAGACTATTTTTGGTCTCTATGAATGGTTGGTTATGCCCATGGGCTTATCCGAAGCACCGGGCACTTTCATGCCTGTTATGCACTATGTTTTCATAGGATATTGTGTTGTGGTCGACTTTGATGATATTCTTGTCTTTAGCATGTCTCTTGAGGAGCATGCTACACATGTTCGTGACATTTTGCAAATCCTTAGGAAAAAACAACTCTATGCAAACATGGAGAAATGCACATTTGGTGTTGAGAAGGTATTTTTCCTAGGTTTTGTAGTATCTTCTAAGGGCGTTCATGTAGATGAATCTAAGATTGATGCTATTAAAACTTGGCCCACACCAACGAATTTCCAACAAGTGTGTAGCTTCCTAGGACTAGCCGGGTTCTATCGCCGTTTTTTCAAAGACTTTGGCACTATTGCATCACCTCTCCATGCTTTGAGCAAGAAAAATGCACCCTTTATTTGGGGTCCTTCCCTAGACACTGCATTCCATGAACTTAAAAATTTGCTCACTCATGCATCTTTGCTTGCTTTGCCCAACTTTGATAAAACATTTGAAGTGCATTGTGATGCTAGTGGTAATGGAATAGGTGGTGTGCTTATGCAAGAGAAGCGTCCTATCATGTACTTTAGCGAGAAACTATCCGGCGCTTAACTCAACTACCCTATCTATGACAAAGAATTATATGCTTTGGTAAGAGTTTTACATGTATGGGAACATTATTTCCGACCTCATGAGTTTGTTATCCATACCGACCATGAAACTCTTAAGTACTTAAAGGGTCAAAACTAAGTTGAACAAACGGCATGCTAAATGGAGTGAATTCATTGAGTCCTTCCCTTATGTCATCAAATACATTAAGGGTAAGGAAAACGTTGTGGCGGATGCCCTTTCCCGCAAATGCATGCTAGTTACTCAACTTGAATTGAATGTTGTTGGTTTTGATCACATCAAAGACTTGTATGAGCATGATGCTTATTTTGCTAATCCTTACGCTATGTGCCAAGTGAAAACTTGTTGGGAGAACTACTATATGAAAGATGGCTAACTTATGCGTGCTAACAAACTTTATATACCCGAGTCTTCTCTTCGTTTGTTGCTTTCGCAAGAGGCTCATGGTGGAGGACTTATGGGTCACTTTGGACGCGACCAGACGTATGCCACACTATCCAACAAGTACTTTTGCCCAAGATGTTTCGTGATGTTGCACGCTTCACCAACCGATGCTCTACATGCTGCAAAGCTAAGTCCAAAGCTCAATCCCATGGTCTTTATATGCATCTTCCTATACCTTTCCAACCTTGGGAAGACATTAGTATGGATTTTGTGCTTGGCTTGCCACGAACAAAAAATGGCCTTGACTCCGTTTTTTTAGTTGTGGATCGCTTTTCCAAGATGGCTCATTTCATTCCATGTCACAAGATAGACAATGCTTCACATATTGCAAATTAGTTTTGTAGGGACATCTTGCGACTACATGGCGTCCCCAAGACCATTGTCTCGGATCGCGACGTCAAATTCTTGAGCTACTTTTGGAAGACCCTATGCGCCAAGCTCAAAATCAAGCTTCTATTCTCTTCGGCATATCACCCTCAAACCGATGGACAAACGGAGGTGACGAAACTGACGCTTTCTACCCTACTTCGCGTGTTGATCAAGAAGAACATCAAGGAATGGGAAGATTGCCTACCCATCGCCGAGTACGCCTACAATCGCGCAAGTCACTCCACCACCGGCAAGTCTCCGTTCGAAGTGGTCAACGGCTTCAATCCTTTGTCCCCATTGGACATGCTACCTCTACCACTCCAAGAGCGCGTCAACATGTACGCAAGTGCAAGGGCAAGCTACATCAAGAGGATGCATGAAGATACAAGGCGCACGATTGAACGTCAAGTGGAACGCGTCACCAACAAGCGCAAACTCAACAAGCACCCCATAGTTTTCAAGCCCGGTGATCTTGTGTGGCTAGACCTTCGCATGGACCGCTTCCCCAACGAACGCAAGTCGAAGCTACTTCTTCGAGCCGACGGTCCCTTCAAGGTGTTGGCACGCTGCCTACAAGATCGACATACCACGCGACAAGTACAACGTGACTGACACCTTCAACATCACGGATCTATCCCCTTTTCATGGTGATGAAGATTTTGATCCGAGGACGGATCTTCCCCAAGGGGGGGGAGATGATGCGGAGCATCCCACCATCATCCCCATGAAGACTACACCATCAAGCCAACCCCCAAGTGGCCCTATGACAAGAGCACGCGCACGCAATATTGGAGCTAAGGTGAACTCACTCCTCTTCGAGCATGACTTTGATGGCAAAGGAACTTGGATGCTACCTCACAATGAAACCCTGTGTATCCTAGGTACGAGGAAGACGACCACGAAGGACCAAGGAAGCACCCCCAAGAGCAAGGCCAAGGAGGAGAAGGAGGTAGCACCAAGGGCAAGTCTCTGGATAGCCCGGAACTTCCAGCCCACCGGCGACCCAGGGCAGAGTCCAGAGGTGCAAATTCTCTGGATAGCCTGGAACAAGCCCGGACCATCGCCAGGAACCTCCGGGCCCCAGAACTTCCAGCCCCTCCAGAAGCCAGCCGCCGAAGCCTGCGCCAACACTCGGGAAAGCCCAGATGATACGAGACACGCCTGTGTGCGTCCATCTTTCACGAATTGGAGGGGATCTCACGAGGAACATGAAGAACACAAGAGAAACACGAGAGGAAAACAAACACTCAAGGAAAACCTTCGATCACACATCCACTAGAATCACACGAGTACACGAGTTATCGGGTCCACAATCAACAAAAGGATACAATTAATGATAGTCTCCTCGCTCCGGAGGAGGAGGTCTTGAATCCTGTGGGATCTTCCCTTAGAGGGGCCTTGGCATCACTTGGATCTTCTCTCAACGGAGGTCAATCTCCTAGGGAGAAGTAAGTAATGGAGCTAAGCTCAACAAAAGTCTTTGCCAAATAATTGCTAACCCTAGGAAGAGGAGGGGGATGTGTTTATATAGTCCTAGGCGAAAGGAAGGGGTACATGGGCCAAAGCCCGTGAGTTGGTGCGCAGACAGGGTCCAGACGTCCAGACGGTGTCGGACGTCGGAGGCTTCAGGGCGGTCCGAACGTCCGAGAGCCTCCGGTCGTCCGACGATTCGGCTCTTGTGCGGGGTAGCCGGATTTCCAGAGCTTGTCGGATGTCCGAGGCTCGGACGTCCGGAGGCTTCGGTCTTCCAAGAAATCGGTGCGGGTGCAGGGGCGTCGGATTTTCGGAGGAGGCCGGCCGTCCGTGTGCTGGAGCGTGTCGGACGTCCGGGCGGTGTCGGTCGTCCGGGCGCTGTAGTGTCCTGGTAGTCTTCGGGCGAGGTCAGTCTCCAGGCGTCGGACGTCCGAAGCTGTCCGGACGTCCAAGAGCTGGGCCTTGTCCGCAGCTTCTCCTTTGTCCTTCCAAGCTTGTCGTTTTATGCTCCGAGCATCTTCTAGACCATCTCCATTCCCATTGTACCTAATCATGCAAAGGATCTCCGATTGAGGTAGCATCCAAGTTCCATGAACATCAAAGAGAGAATCATATAGGAGAGATGTCACCTCGTGTTCAATAGCACGTGCCCGGGCTCTAGTCATGGGTCCCTTTGTGGCTTGATGTGATGGTGTAGAGTCCATGGGGTTGATGGTGGGATGCTCAGCATCATCTCCCCCCCCCTTGGGGAAGATCCGTCCTCGGATCAAGATCTTCATCACCATGGAAAGGGGATAGATCCGCTGATGAGGACATCAATACCATTGTTACACCCACAGCCCCTGCTGCTATACATACTGGACCAATTACTAGAGCTCGCGCATGTCAATTGAATTACCAGGTACTTTCGTTTCTTGGGAATCCTACTAATGTTCATGAACATATGATGCTTCCAAAATTAGATACTTTTCTTTTACTTATGAATGAAGGACCTAGAATGGACAAGAAGGATGGCCATTGGAGCGGGATCAAGCATGGAGGAGAAGGTGTGCATGCGGGAAAGAACAATGGAGTATCCAGTGGTGATTTTCTCACTTTGAAGCCACCATAAGGAGAGTATGAAGGCTTGGACGAAATATACAAGATGCCACTTCATAAATTTCGTCCATAGGAAAATATAGGTGCTGCGTCACCTTATTTTTGGGCTAGGCCCATGTAATTTCAAAATACCACTTATTAGGCTATTTTTAGAGTCCGTATGTGTGGGGAAACAGAGTTAGGGCTGGTTTCGGACCCCTCCTCCAAGGGGCCACGAAATCCCCCTCTATTCCCCCATATATACAGCCCTTAGGGCATCGTTTTAGATTTGTTTTGTGTAGATTGAAAGTTCGCCATAGCTGCAACTTCGCGTTCTTCGTTTGTGTTCCACGACCAGACAAAGGCGTCACAGAACCCCACTTTCATCAATAAAGATTTCCTCTTGTATTCGCAATATCCAGATTGCAATCTTAGTTTCTTGCTTGTTCTTCGTTTGCTTGCAGGAAACAGACCCTCGTGGTGAGGTTGATCATGCTCCGGCGTGGTCAATAACCTCTTGGAGTTGGTTTAGCGATTGCTAAGGCGCGACATCCTCGCACGTTCATAGTCGGATCGTCAAAGTCTACTCCTCCAAAAATGATAGCCACCATCTCATCGAAAGACAGGGACAACTTCGCCTTTATCAAGTGGTATCAGATTTCCAGGTTGCTCAGTGAGATTTTCCAGTTATTCATAGTTTAGATTGCATCTGTTCTTCATACCTACAGTCCACGAAAAAGCCACAAAAAAAAATTAGGTCATATCCGAACCAATCTGAGCCTTTGCAATTTTCTGTTTGGTTTTTGCTTTGTTGAATTTGCGGTTGCATCGTCGTGTCAAGTTGCTGGTCTTAGCGTCTAGTTCTTTAGAGTTTCGAGTTCTGTTCACAGTTTGTCACGCCGCCGCCGTATCATCTTCATCGCTGCCATATCCCACCACCACACCAGATACATCACCGCTGCCATATACCACCACATATCCGCCATCACGTTAATCCGAGTCCACTTCCATCACAGATTGACCACCAACCCGTGTTCCACCAACCATATATCACCATCCACCATAATCGTAATCCCTGCCATATATCCCCACCCACCATCATCATCTTCCCTGCCATATATCACTACCCTATATCCGCCTCTAATCCGAATTCCTTTGGTATTCGGATTGATTTCGAGATTCGTTTGATTTTATTTTCGCGTTTCCTTGCCTGAGTCTGGCACGCTTTTCAGAGCACTTTTTAGGCCAAAATTTCGGCGGGTGAAAATATTTTTTCCCTATCCTGTTTTTACGCTTTTTGAAGCGTTTTAAAACACTCGCTATCATAGTGATTTTTGTCGCGATTTTTGGTCATCGCAGCCCCGAATCGCTCCAGAAAAAAAATTAGTCAATTTTTTTTCGTGCCTATCCTATTTTTAGACCTTCGGAAGAGTTTTGAGACACTCGCCATTATAGTGATTTTCTGAGCAAAAAAAAGCGGAAAAAAAGAGGCGCCAAAAAAAAAGAGGCGAAACAAAAAAAGTTCAGAGTGTGCTCTTCCCTTGACTATGTGTAGCGTCGTGATTTTGTTGGTGTTCTAGGCTCGCGTCTCTAGCACGGTCTAGCCTAGGACCAGCACAGTACCGTCGTTGAGCGTTTATTCAACTTTGCATCTCTGAATTGATTATTGCTGACCCTTTTTGCTACCATATATAAGCCATCCCAGCTACACTTACATCTACGTCGTGTGTTGACACCACCTGGCAATCGCTCTATCCAAGCTTTGAGAGTTTTTGACTACAACGGCTGCTGATCACCGCCTGCTGCTGGGTAAGAACTGGTAAGGATTTGAGATTCGCTTGACGGATTTGTGACACACCACCACCACCACCACCACTTCCTAGTAGTCTGTAGGTTCATAGTGTGTGTTCCTATTGCTGCTAACCATGACAGGGTCACAAGCCGACGAGATCAACTGGGACGGCATGACGAACAAGGAGCTCCATGATAAATTTTAGCAAATGATGGCTGACCAGGTACAAGACGTCATGACCAGCCTTGGAGAGGCCATGGAGAAGCTAGGTGCTTTGGAGAAGACATTCGACACCAAGCTGGACGCTAAGTTCAATGAGTTGCTTGCACGTCTACCTGCACCAGCTGTACCTGTCGTGCCTCGGCAACAACAACACCAACAATGGCCAAATTTCGCAGGACGGGCGCAACGTGTGCCTCTTGACCAAGGCCAATATTCTGGTGCCATTGATACTGCTGCTGCTGCCCAAGCTTCTGTGGCTGCTGCTACTGCTACTACTATCGTTGAGCAGAATGAGGATTATGATGGTGATTACGATGATGAGGGAGAGGTTGCTCCCGATCAGCCCCAGGGGCAACCACCACCACAAGCACCGGGTCGTCTGCATGTTTACCATCGCAACGGTAGGGCTGCACCACCACCTCAGGTACGGGATCATGATCATCTCCCTGAAATAAAATTGAATATTCCGACATTTGAGGGTAGATATGTTCCTGATATATATCTTACTTGGGAGTTAGAAATAGAACAACATTTTACATGCTTACAATTTCCTGAGGATAGACGTGTTGCTGCTGCTGTTTGTGCTTTCACTAGTTTTGCTTGTGTTTTGTGGTCTGAACATTGTAGAATACATCATGATAATATCCCTACTACTTGGGCTGCTTTGAAAACTGCAATGCGTAATCGTTGGGTTCCACCATATTATCAACGTGAATTGCTTCAAAATTTGCAGCGGTAAAGACAAGGAAAAAACTCTATAGAGGAATATTATCAGGAATTGCAAATTGGCATGATTAGATGTGGTATTGTTGAGGAGAATGAAGCTATGCTTGCACGTTTTATGGGTGGATTAAATAGAGATATTCAGACGATATTAGAGTATAAGGAGTAAAATACTATCACTCATTTATTCCATCTTGCTTGCAAAGCTGAACATGTAGTGCAGGATCGACAGGCATTGGCAAGAACTAATTTTTCTGCAGGTCGCACTTCATCATGGACGCCACGTTCCCCATCTACTTCCACACGTCCTGCTGCAGCACCGCCTACTTCAGCCACCAACTCCAATAGAGATACCAGGAAACAGGCCCCTGCCCCACCCTCCGCGAGGAGCTCACCTTCCGGGCCTGCATAGAGCTCTACTTCATCCATTGCATCCACAGGGAAAACACATGAGGTTATATGTCGTCGCTGCAAGGGTGGAGGTCACTATGCGAGAGAATGCCCTTCCAAGCGTGTGATGATTGTTACTGAGGATGGTGGATATGACTCCGCTCGTGATTATGATGAGGAGACCCTGGCTCTTATTGTGAGTGAAGAACAAGGTGTAGAGGAGACTGAACAAGAGACACACTACATGGCTGCTGACTACGCTGACAGGTATGAAAGTTTAGTTGCTCAACGTGTTCTGAGTGTGCAGGTTACACAGGCTGAGCAAAATCAGAGGCACAACTTGTTCCATACAAAGGGCGTTGTGAAGGAGCGTTCTGTTCGCGTCATCATCGATGGAGGGAGTCGCAACAACTTGGCTAGCATGGAGATGGTGGAGAAGCTGTCCCTAACCACCAGACCACATCCTCATCCTTATTACATCCAATGGTTCAACAACAGTGGCAAGGTTAAGGTAACACGTACTGTTCGTGTGCACTTTAGCATTCTACATATTCTGATTATGTTGATTCTGATGTGGTACCCATGCAAGCATGCTCTGTTTTACTTGGTAGACCATGGCAATTTGATAAAAATTCTGTAAACCATGGTACGACGAATCAGTATACACTTGTTCATAAGGATACAAATATAACTTTGCTTCCTATGTCTCCTGAACATATTATGAAAGATGACATTGCTCGAGCTAGTAAAGCAAAACAGAAGCAAAGTGAGATTGAAAATCAGATTGTGGCAAAGGAATTTGAGCAACATAATAAGTCTAATACACAATCATCTAGTGTTGCATCTGAAATAAAACTGAAGAGTGGTTGTTTACTTGCCACTAAATCTGATATTACTGATTTGGATGTCACTACATCTGTTTGCTATGCTTTTGCATGCAAAGAGGTTTTATTTTCATTCGAGGACATGCCTCCCTCTTTGCCTCCTGCTGTCGCTAACATTTTGCAGGAGTTCGCTGACGTGTTTCCACAAGACGTGCCACCGGGATTACCACATATTCGAGGCATTGAGCATCAGATTGACTTAATTCCCGGTGCATCGCTACCCAACCGTGCACCATACCATACAAATCCAGAGGAGACGAAGGAGATTATGCGTCAAGTACAGGAGCTGCTCAACAAACGTTATATACGCGAATCTCTTAGTCCTTGTGCTGTTCCTATTATTCTAGTCCCGAAAAAGGATGGTACATCTCGTATGTGTGTTGATTGTAGAGGCATTAATAATATTACTATTCGTTATCGTCATCCTATTCCTATGCTAGATGATATGCTTGATGAATTAAGTGGCTCTACAATTTTCTCCAAAGTTGATTTGCGTAGTGGATACCATCAAATTCGTATGAAATTGGGAGACGAATGGAAAAAGAGCATTTAAAACTAAGTTTGGATTATATGAGTGGTTAGTCATGCCTTTTGGGTTAACTAATGCACCTAGCACTTTCATGAGATTAATGAACGAGGTTTTACGTGCTTTCATAGGACGATTTGTGGTAGTCTATTTTGATGATATACTAATTTATAGTAGATCTTTGGAGGAACATTTGGAACATTTACGTGCTGTTGTCATTGCTCTACGTGATGCACGTTTGTTTGGTAATGTTGGGAAGTGCACCTTTTGCACCGACCGAGTATCTTTTCTTGGCTATGTTGTTACTCCACAGGGTATTGAAGTTGATAAAGCCAAGATTGAAGCTATTGAGAGTTGGCCGCAACCCAAAATGGCCACACAAGTGAGGAGTTTTCTTGGACTCGCTCGTTTCTATAGGTGTTTTGTGAGGGATTTCCGCACCATTGTTGCACCTCTAAATGATCTTACAAAGAAGGATGTGCCTTTTGTTTGGGGTACCGCACAGGAAGAAGCCTTCACGGTGTTGAAAGATAAGTTAACACATGCTCCATTACTCCAACTTCCTGATTTTAATAAGACTTTTGAGCTTGAATGTGATGCTAGTGGAATTGGATTAGGAGGTGTATTATTACAAGATGGTAAACCTGTTGCATACATTTCTGAAAAATTAAGTGGGCCTAGTATGAATTATTCTACTTATGATAAGGAATTATATGCTCTTGTTCGGACTTTGGAAACATGGCAACATTATTTATGGCCCAAAGAATTTGTTATACATTCTGATCATGAATCTTTGAAACATATTAAAAGTCAAGCAAAACTGAACCGTAGACATGCTAAATGGGTTGAATTCATTGAAACTTTCCCTTATGTCATTAAACACAAGAAGGGTAAAGAAAATGTTATTGTTGATGCATTGTCTCGTCCTTATACTATGCTTTCACAACTTGACTTTAAAATATTTGGTTCGGAGACCATCAAAGATCAATATATGCACGATGCTGAATTTAAGGATGTGTTGGAGAATTGTAAAGAAGGGAGAACATGGAAAAAGTTCGTCATTAATGATGGACTTGTGTTCCGTGCTAACAAGCTATGCATTCCAGCTAGTTCCGTTCGTCTTTTGTTGTTACAGGAGGCGCATGGAGGAGGATTAATGGGACACTTTGGCGTGAAGAAGACGGAGGACGTACTCGCTACACATTTCTTTTGGCCAAAGATGAGACGGGATGTTGAGCGTTTTGTTGCTCGCTACACTACATGTCAAAAAGCTAAGTCACGACTCAATCCTCATGGTTTATATATGCCTCTGCCTGTACCTAGTGTTCCTTGGGAGGATACATCTATGGACTTTGTTTTAGGTTTACCTCGAACAAAGAAGGGGAGGGATAGCATATTTCTTGTCGTTGATAGATTTTCGAAAATGGCACACTTTATACCATGTCACAAAAGTGATGATGCTGCTAATGTTGCTGATTTGTTCTTTCGTGAAATTATTCGCTTGCATGGTGTGCCAAATACAAATGTTTCAGATCGTGATGCTAAATTTCTGAGCCACTTTTGGAGATGTTTATGGGCTACGTTGGGGACTAAACTGCTTTTTAGTACTACATGTCTGCCCCAAACTGATGGACAAACTGAAGTAGTGAATAGATCATTGTCTACTATGCTTAGGGCTGTTTTGAAGAATAACCTTAAAATGTGGGAAGAATGCTTGCCTCATATTGAATTTGCTTATAATCGTTCGCTGCATTACTAAGATGTGCCCTTTTGAAGTAGTGTATGGTTTTTTACCTCGTGCACCTATTGATTTGTTGCCTCTTCCATCTTCGGAGAAGGTTAATTTTGATGCAAAAGAACGTGCTGAATTGATATTAAAGATGCATGAGCTAACTAAAGAGAACATTGAGCGTATGAATGGTAAATATAAACTTGCTGGAGATAAGGGTAGAAAACATGTTGTCTTTGCACCTGGAGATCTTGTTTGGTTACATTTGCGTAAGGATAGGTTTCATGAATTGCGCAAGTCAAAGCTAATGCCACGTGTTGATGGTCCTTTTAAGGTGTTAGAGAAAATAAATGATAATGCATATAAACTTGAGCTGCCTGCAGATTTTGGGGTTAGTCCCACTTTTAACATTGCAGATTTGAAGCCTTATTTGGGTGAGGAAGATGAGCTTCCGTCGAGGACGACTTCATTTCAAGAAGGGGAGGATGATGAGGACATCAATACCATTGTTACACCCACATCCCCTGCTGCTATACATACTGGACCAATTACTAGAGCTCGCGCACGTCAATTGAATTACCAGGTACTTTCGTTTCTTGGGAATCCTTCTAATGTTCATGAACATATGATGCTACCTAAATTAGATACTTTTGTTTTACTTATGAATGAAGGACCTAGCATGGACAAGAAGGATGGCCATTGGAGTGGGATCAAGCATGGAGGAGAAGGTGTGCACGCGGGAACGAACAATGGAGTATCCAGTGGTGATTTTCGCACTTTGAAGCCACGATAAGGAGAGTATGAAGGCTTGGACGAAATATGCAAGATGCCACTTCATAAATTTCGTCCATAGGCAAATATAGGTGCTGTGTCACCTTATTTTTGGGCCAGGCCCATGGAATTTCGAAATACCACTTATTAGGCTGTTTTTAGAGTCCGTATGTGTGGGGAAACAGAGTTAGGGCTGGTTTCGGACCCCTCCTCCAAGGGGCCATGAGATCCCCCTCTATTCCCCCATATATACAGCCCTTAGGGCATCGTTTTAGATTTGGGTTTTGTTTAGATTGAAAGTTCGCCATAGCCTCAACTTCGCGTTCTTCTTTTGTGTTCCACGACCAGACAAATGCGTCACAGAACCCCACTTTCATCAATAAAGCTTTCCTCTTGTATTCGCAATATCCAGATTGCAATCTGAGTTTCTTGCTTGTTCTTTGTTTGCTTGCAGGAAACAGACCCTCGTGGTCAAGTTGATCGTGCTCCGGCGTGGTCAATAACCTCTTGGAGTTGGTTTAGCGATTGCTAAGGCGCGACGACCTCGCACGTTCGTAGTCAGATCGTCAAAGTCTATTCCTCCAAAACGATAGCCACCATCTCATCGAAAGACAGAGACAAGTTCGCCTTTATCATCCGCGATGTTGAAGGTGTCACTCACGTTGTACTTGTCGCGTGGTATCTCGATCTTGTAGGCATTGTTGTTGTAGCGTGCCAACACCTTGAAGGGACCGTCGGCTGTAGGAAGTAGCTTCGACTTGCGTTTGTTCGGGAAGTGGTCCTTGCGAAGGTGTAGCCACACAAGATCACCGGGCTTGAACACCATGGGTGCTTGTTGAGGGTGTGCTTGTTGGTGACGCGTTCCACTTGACGTTCAATCGTGCGCCTTGTATCTTCATGCATCCTATTGATGTAGCTTGCCCTTGCACTTGCGTCCATGTTGACGCACTCTTGGAGAGGTAGAGGAAGGATGTCCAATGGTGACAAGGGGTTGAAGCCGTAGACCACCTCGAACGGAGACTTGGCGGTGGTGGAGTGACTAGCACGATTGTAGGCGTACTCGGCGATGGGGAGGCATTCTTCCCATTCCTTGATGTTCTTTTTGATCAACACGCGGAGTAGCGTAGATATCGTCCAGTTCGTCACCTCCGTTTGTCCATCGGTTTGAGAGTGAAATGACGAAGAGAATAGAAGCTTGATTTCGAGCTTGGCGCATAGGGTCTTCCAAAAGTAGCTTAAACACTTGACGTCGCGATCCGAGTCAACGGTCCTGGAGATGCCATGTAGTCGCAAGATGTCCATACAAAATAAATTTGCAATATGTGAAGCATCGTCTATCTTGTGACATGGAATTAAGTGAGCCCTTTTGCAAAAGCGATCCACAACGACAAAAACGGAATCATGGCCATTTTTTGTTCATGGCAAACCAAGCACAAAATCCATACTGATGTATTCCCATGGTTGGAAAGGTATAGGGAGAGGTATGTAAAGACCATGGATTGAGATTTTGACTTAGCTTTGCGGTATGTCGATCATCGGTTGGTGAAGCGTGCATCATCACGAAACATCTTGGGCCAAAAGTACTTGTTGGATAGTGTGGCATACATCTTGTCGCGTCCAAAGTGACCCATAAGTCCTCCACCGTGAGCCTCTTGAAAAATCAACAAACGAAGAGAAAACTCGGGTATAAAAAGTTTGTTAGCCCGCATAAGATAGCCACCTTTCATATAGTAGTTCTCCCAACAAGTTTTCACTTGGCACATAGCGTAAGGATTAGCAAAATAAGCATCATGCTCATACAAGTCTTTGATGTGCTCAAAACCAATAACATTCAATTCAAGTTGAGTAACTAGCATGCATTTGCGGGAAAGGGCATCCGCTACAACGTTTTCCTTACCCTTAATGTATTTGATGACATAAGGGAAGGACTCAATAAATTCACTCCATTTAGCATGTCGTTTATTCAACTTAGTTTGACCTTTTAAGTACTTGAGCGTTTCATGGTCGGTATGGATAACAAACTCATGCGGTCGCTAATAATGTTTCCACACATGTAAGACTCTCAACAAAGCATACAATTATTTGTCATAGATGGGGTAGTTAAGTTGAGTGTCGGATAGTTTCTCGCTAAAGTACGTGATAGGACGCTTCTCTTGCATAAGCAAACCACCTATCCCATTACCACTAGCATCACAATGCACTTCAAATGTTTTATCAAAGTTGGGCAAAGCAAGCAATGGTGCATGAGTGAGCAAATTTTTAAGTTCAAGGAAAGCGGTGTCTTGTGTAGGACCCCAAATGAATGGTGCATTCTTCTTGCTCAAAGCATGTAGAGGAGATGCAATAGTTCTAAAGTCTTTGACAAAACGGCGATAGAAACCGGCTAGTCCTAAGAAGCTACGCACTTGTTGCAAATTCGTTGGTGTGGGCCAAGTTTTAATAGCATCAATCTTAGTTTCATCTACATGAACGCCCTTAGAAGATACTACAAAACCTATGAAGACTACCTTCTCAACAACAAAGGTGCATTTCTCCATGTTAGCATAGAGTTGTTCTTTCCTAAGGATTTGCAAAACATCACGAACATGTGTAGCATGCTCCTCAAGAGACTTGCTAAAGACAAGAATATCATCAAAATAGACCACCACACAATATCCTATGAGAGGTCGCAAAACATAGTGCATAACTCTCATGAAAGTACCCGGTGCTTCGGAGAAGCCCATGGGCATAACCAACCATTCGTAGAGACCAAATTTAGTCTTGAATGCGGTTTTCCACTCGTCACCCTCTTGTATGTGAATTTGGTAGTAACCACTTTTTAAGTCAATCTTATAAAATATAGTGGCACCACTAAGTTCATCTAGCATATCATCTAAGATAGGAATGGGATGACGGTATCAAATGGTGATAGCATTGATAGGATGGCGATCGAAACACATGCGCATACTACCATCTTGCGTAGGCACTAGTATTACTGGAACCGCACAAGGACTCAAGCTGTCGCGTACATGTCCTTTATCTAGGAGTTTTTGGACTTGCCTTTGTATTTCCTTTGTTTCTTCGGGGTTGACGCGGTAGGGAGCCTTGTTAGGAAGAGGTGCTCCGGTAATGAGGTCGATGCGGTGTTCGATCCCTCGTTTTGGTGGTAGTCCCGGAGGTAGCTCATCGGGAAAAACATCTTGGAATTCTTGCAACAAATTAGATAACACAAGAGGAAGATGTTGTGAAGGGTTAGTCCAAACGACGTCATCTTTGCACACAAGTACATAGTGAAGAACGGTCGATGGGCTCTCACTCACATCCCTCTAATCTCTTTTGGTGGCTAAAAGAACTATATCTCTCATGTCCCTCATTGTGGAGTCACTCATTTTTGGCTTGTGGCACTCACTCTCTTTGAGGTGGATCACTCTCTCACTTTTATCTCCACGATGGGATGAAGCTTGTTTGTCGGCGATGATTTGACTTGGAGACATTGGGCGGAGCACATATTGCTTGACCTTCATCTTTAAGCTATATTGATTTGTCCGACCGTTGTGTGTGACGCCATGCTCGAATTGCCATGGTCTACCAAGTAGGAGGTGGCAAACGGACATTGGAACCACATCACACTCCAAAGTGTCTTCATAAGCGCCTATCTTGAAGGAAACTTCCACGGTGTGGTCAACTTGGAGGGTTCCAGGAATCACTAAGCGATTGGACCTTGTAGGGACGAGGGTGCTTTTTCTTCACCAATTGTAACTTGGAACAAAGGTCTTCACTTGCCAAGTTGTGGCAACTCCTGCCGTCGATGATGACCTTGACGGATTTTTCTTGGATGCCCGCCTTGGTGTGGAAGATGTGGCAACATTGGTCCTCGTCTTCTTGTTGTTGGAGCATCAAAACGTTTGAAACAACGAGAGCGGGGCTCGAATCGTTGTCGCAAAAGATTTGTGAATCTTCATCTTCGTTCACTTGGCGATGTATGGCCACTTGCTCCAAAGCTTGCATCTCGTCGTCACTCATAGTGTCGTAGGTGCCGTCGTCGAGGAGACCCAAATTGTGTTTGGTTGGACATTCGAAGGTCTTGTGGCCTCGGCCTTGGCACGTGAAACACTTGATGGAGCTTGTCTTGGCGGTAGCATCCGATGTTCGGGTAGAAGATGAAGCTCTCGGCTTGTATGTGCTTGAGGATGGTCGGCTTGATGAAGTCGTCTTGTCCTTGTAACTTGACTTGTCGCCGGTAGGTGTTGTAGATTTCGTATTCGAAGGTGTTGTTGTCATAGTAGCTTGAACACTTGATCCGTAGGTCTTGGAGGAGAACTTGGAGTACTTGTAGTCATCTTGTACTTGTCGTTCCGCCTTGGTTGCTTGATGCACAAGTTCGAGAAGGTTGAAGTAAGGTTGGAAGTCGGCAATTTTCTTGACTTGGTAGTTGAGGCCATTAAAGAAGCATGCCATTGTTTGCTCGTCATCTTCCTTGACATTGGCTCGGATCATAGCTATTTCCATCTCTTGGTAGTACTCTTCTACCGATTTGGTGCCTTGCTTGAGTTGTTGGAGCTTCTTGAAGAGATCCCGGTTGTAGTGTGTAGGCACAGAACGAGCTCGCATGAGGTCCTTTATTTGGGCCCAAGTGGTGATAGGAGGTTCACCACTCTCCCTTCTTCGCTTGATCACTTGTTCCCACCAAATAAGGACGTAATGTTGGAATTCGAGTGAAGCCATGGCGATCTTCTTCTCCTCATCATAGTTGTGCAGACGAAAGATCTTGTCAACCTTGAGGGCCCATGACAAGTAGTCTTCGGAATCATTGCTTCCGGAAAACTTTGGCATTGTGAACTTGAGCTTGCCGAAACGTTGTTCATCATTGTGGTTGTGATGCCGAAATACTTGTCTTGGATGTGGATCCTCATTGTCATTGCCTTGAGCGTGTTGACGTTGATCTTGTCCTTGCTCATCTTCATGGCCGGGTTTGTCGCGATGATCTTGAGGACGGCGACGAGGTGGACGCACTCGGTTGCGCCTTTCTTGGTGCTCCTCTTGGCGATTGACTTCTTCTTGTCGTTGTCGACGAAGTTCTTCTTGTTGTGCTTGGCGAAGTGCTTCTTGCTCTTAATGAGCTTGGCGGTTGCGCTCCTCCAAGGCACGAGTAGCTTCTTGTAAAGCGCGATGTGCTTCAAGTGCTCGTTGATGACGGCGATGTTGTTCTTCTTCTCGGCGTCGTTGTTCTTGTTCTTGGCGTTGTTGTTCTTGCTTCAACGCATCTTGATCTTGTTGGCGGCGGCATTCTCGAGCGCGGACGCGATCTTTCAATCCATTGCCATGAAATGGATTGTCTTGATGGTGACGACCTTGTGGAGAACTTGGGCCGGAGTGTTCGTCACGATGGTGATGACGCGCTTGTGGACTTGCGTCAGAAGAGTACGTCGTTGATTTGCGACTTGTGTGACGACTCCTTGTTGATGTAGATGAGGAAGGTGCGCGAGTGACCATCAAGGACTAGAGCTCTTCCATTTGGCTCGAGAGTTTGGTGTCGAGGTATTCCCTTGTGCGCATTTCGGATTCACGCAAGTTTTAGGCGAGTTGGTCGATGCGGTCATGCAAGACATCTTGATCTTGAGTAATTGCCTTGTGTGCGCCAAAGAAGTGCAACTTGGTGACGTGGTTGTTCACGTCGTCATCATTCTCCTCGAAGGCCGGGTTCGACATGATGTTCATATCCATAGCACTCAAAGAGGCTCGGACGTCCGAGGCTCGGAGCTTGTCGGATGTCCGAGGCTCGGACGTCCGGAGGCTTCGGTCTTTCGAGAAATCGGTGCGGGTGCCGGGGCGTCGGATTTCTGGAGGAGGCCGGTCGTCCGTGCGTTGGAGCGTGTCGGACGTCCGGGCGGTGTCGGTCATCCGGGCGCTTTAGTGTCCTAGTGGTCTTCGGGCGAGGTCAGTCTTCAGGCGTCGGACGTCCGAGGGCTGGGCCTTGTCCGCAACTTCTCCTTTGTCCTTCCAAGCTCGTCGTCCTCCGCTCCAAGCTTCTTCTAGACCATCTCCATTCCCATTGTACCTGATCATGCAAAATGATCTCCGATTGAGATAGCATCCAAGTTCCATGAACATCAAAGAGAGAATCATATAGGAGAGATGTCACCTCGTGTTCAATAGCACGTGCCCGATCATCATATCCGAACCAATCCGAGCCTTTGCAATTTTCTGTTCGGTGTTTGCTGTGTTGAATTTGCGGTTGCATCGTCGTGTCAAGTTACTGGTCTTAGAGTCTAGTCTTTTAGAGTTTCAAGTTCTATTCACAAGTTGTCACGCTACCGCCACACCATCTTCATCGTCGCTGCCATATACCACCACCACGCCATCTTCATCGCCGCTGCCATATACCACCATCACGCTACCATCATCTCCGCTGCCATATATACCACCACCATATATCAGCCATCAATCTGTATACATATATACCACCATATATCCACCACCAATCCGAGTCCATCCCATATTCGTATTGATTTCGAGATCCCTTTTATTTTATTTTCGCGTTTCCTTACGTGAGTAGGTTTCGAAAAAAAAAGTCTGGCACACTTTTCAGCACTTTTTAGGTCAAAATTTTGGCGGGTGAAAATATTTTTTCCCTATCCTATTTTTAGGATTTTTGGAGCATTTTGAGACACTCGCCATCATAGTGATTTTTGTCGCAATTCTTGGTCGTCGCAGCCCCGAATCGCTCCAGAAAAAAAATAGTCAATTTTTTTCGTGCCTATCCTGTTTTTAGATCTTCGGAAGAGTTTTGAGACACTCGTCATTATAGTGATTTTCTTAGCAAAAAAAAAAGAGCGCAAAAAAAAGAGGCTCCAAAAAAACGAGGCGAAAAAAAATTCAGAGTGTGCTCTTCCCTTGATTACGTGTCGCGTCGTGATTTTGATGGTGTTCTAGGCTCGCGTCTCTAGCACGGTCTAGCCTAGGACCAGCACAGTACCGTCGTTGAGCGTTTATTCAATTTTGCATCTCTGAACTGATTATTGCTGACCCTTTTTGCTACCATATTATAAGCCTTTCTAGCTCCACATACATCTACGTCATTTGTCTGACACCACCTGGCAATCGCTCTATCCAAGCTTTGAGAGATTTGACTACAACGGTTGCCGATCACCACCTGCTGCTGCGTAAGAACTGGTAAGGATTTGAGATTAGCTTGACGGATTTGTGATACACCACCACCACCACCACCACCACTTCCTAGTAGTCTGTAGGTTCATATTCTTGTGTGTTCCTATTGCGGCTAACCATGACATGATCACAAGCCGACGAGATCAACTGGGACGGCATGACGAACAAGGAGCTCCATGATAAATTTCAGCAAATGATGACTGACCAGGTACAAGACGTCGTGACCAGCCTTGGAGTGGCCATGGAGAAGCTAGGTGCTTTGGAGAAGACATTCGACACCAAGCTGGACGCTAAGTTCAATGAGGTGCTTGCACGTCTACCTCCACCAGTCGTACATGTCGTACCTCGGCAACAACAACACCAACAACGCCCAAATTTCGCGGGACGAGCGCAACGTGTGCCTCTCGACCAAGGCCAATATTCTGGTGCCATTGCTACTGCTGCTACTGCTGAAGCTTCTGTGGGTGCTGCTGCTGCTGCTACTGTCGTTGAGCAGAATGAGCATTATGATGGTGAGTACGATGTTGGGGGAGAGGTTGCTCCCGATCAGCCCCAGGGGCAACCACCACCACAAGCACCGGGTCGTCCGCATGTTTACCATCGCAACGGTAGGGCTGCACCACCACCTCAGGTACGGGATCATGATCATCTCCCTAAGATAAAATTGAATATTCCAACATTTGAGGGTAGATATGTTCCTGATATATATCTTACTTGGGCGTTAGAAACAGAACAACGTTTTACATGTTTACTATTTCCTAAGGATAGACGTGTTGCTGCTGCTGTTTGTGCTTTTACTAGTTTTGCTTGTGTTTGGTGGTCTGAACATTGTAGAATACATCATGATAATATCCCTACTACTTGGGCTGCTTTGAAAACTGCTATGCGTAATCATTGGGTTCCACCATATTATCAACGTGAGTTGCTTCAAAATATGCAGCGTTTAAGACAATAAAAAAATTCTGTAGAGGAAAATTATCAGGAATTACAAACTGGCATGATTAGATGTGGTATTGTTGAGGAGAATGAAGCTATGCTTGCACGTTTTATGGGTGGATTAAATAGAGAGATTCAGACTATTCTAGAGTATAAGGAGTATAACACTATCACTCGTTTATTCCATCTTACTTGCAAAGCAGAACGTGAAGTGCAGGATCGACAGGCAATGGCGAGAACTAATTTTTCTGTAGGTCGCGCTTCATCATGGACACCACGTACATCATCTACTTTCACACGTCCTACTACAGCACCACTTACTTCAGCCGCCAACTCCAACAGAGATACAAGGAAACAGGCACCGCAACCAGCCACCAGCAAGGGCACACCTTCGGGGCCTGCACAAAGCTCTTCTTCATCCATGGCAACTACAGGGCAAACACATGAGGTTATTTGTCGTCGTTGCAAGGGTGGAGGTCACTATGCGAGAGAATGTCCTTCCAAGCGTGTGATGATTGTTACTGAGGATGGTGGATATGACTCCGCTAGTGATTATGATGAGGAGACCCTGGCTCTTATTGCGAGTGAAGAACAAGGTGTAGAGGAGACTGAACAAGAGACACACTACATGGCTGCTGACCACGCTGACAGGTATGAAAGTTTAGTTGCTCAACGTGTTTTGAGTGTGCAGGTTACACAGGCTGAGCAAAATTAGAGGCACAACTTGTTCCATACAAAGGGAGTAGTGAAGGAGCGTTCTGTTCATGTCATCATCGATGGAGGGAGTTGGAACAACTTGGCTAGCATGGAGATGGTGGAGAAGTTGTCTCTAACCACCAGACCACATCCTCATCCTTATTACATCCAATGGTTCAACAACAGTTGCAAGGTTAAGGTAACACGTACTGTTCGTGTGCACTTTAGAATTGCTACATATTCTGATTATGTTGATTGTGATGTGGTACCCATGCAAGCATGCTCCGTCTTACTTGGTAAACCATGGCAATTTGATAAAAAATCTATACACCATGGTAGGACGAATCAGTATACTCTTGTTCATAAGGATAAAAATATAACTTTGCTTCCTAGGTCTCCCGAACATATTATGAAGATGATATTGCTAGAGCTAGTAAAGCAAAGAAGAAGCAAAGTGAGAGTGAAAATCAGATTGTGGCAAAGGAATTTGAGCAACATAATAAGCCTAATAAACAATCATCTAGTGTTGCATCTGAAATAAAACTGAAGAGTGGTTGTTTACTTACCACTAAATCTGATATTACTGGATTGGATGTTAATACATCGGTTTGCTATGCTTTTGTATGCAAAGAGGTATTATTTTCCTTCAAGCACATGCCTCCCTCTTTGCCTCCTGCTGTCGCTAACATTTTGCAGGAGTTTGCTGACGTCTTTCCACAAGACGTGCCACCGGGATTACCACATATTCGAGGGATTGAGCATCAAATTGACTTAATTCCCGGTGCATCGCTGCCCAACCGTGCGCCATACCGTACCAATGCAGAGGAGTCGAAGCAGATTATGCGTCAAGTACAGGATCTGCTCGACAAAGGTTATATACGCGAATCCCTTAGTCCTTGTGCTGTTCCTATTATTCTAGTGCCTAAAAAGGATGGTACATCGCGTATGTGTGTTAATTGTAGAGGCATTAATAATATTACTATTCGTTATCGTCATCCTATTCCTTGGCTAGATGATATGCTTGATGAATTAAGTGGCTCTACAATTTTCTCCAAAGTTGATTTGTGTAGTGGATACCATCAAATCCGTATGAAATTGGGAGATGAATGGAAAACAACATTTAAAACTAAGTTTGGATTATATGAGTGGTTAGTCATGCCTTTTGGGTTAATTAATGCACCTAGCACTTTCATGAGATTAATGAACAAGGTTTTATGTGCTTTCATTGGACGCTTTGTGGTAGTCTATTTTGATGATATACTGATTTATAGTAGATCTTTGGAGGAACATTTGGAACATTTACGTGTTGTTTTTCTTGCTCTACGTGATGCACGATTGTTTGGTAATCTTTGGGAAGTGCACCTTTTGCACCGACCGAGTATCTTTTCTTGGCTATGTTGTTACTCCACAGGGAATTGAAGTTGATAAGATTGAAGCTATTGAGAGTTGGCCGCAACCCAAAACGGTCACACAAGTGAGGAGTTTTCTTGGACTCGCTGGTTTCTATAGGCGTTTTGTGAGGGATTTCAGCACCATTGCTGCACCACTAAATGAGCTTACAAACAAGGATGTGGCTTTTGTTTGGGGTACCGCACAGGAAGAAGCCTTAACGGTATTGAAAGATAAGTTAACGCATGCTCCTTTACTCCAACTTCCTGATTTTAATAAGACTTTCAAGCTTGAATGTGATGCTAGTGGAATTGGATTAGGAGGTGTGTTATTACAAGATGGTAAACCTGTTGCATACTTTTCTGAAAAATTAAGTGGGCCTGGTTTGAATTATTCTACTTATGATAAGGAATTATATGCTCTTGTTCGGACTTTGGAAATATGGCAACATTATTTATGGCCCAAAGAGTTTGTTATACATTGTGATCATGAATCTTTGAAACATATTAAAAGTAAAGCAAAACTGAACCATAGACATGCTAAATGGGTTGAATTCATTTAGACTTTCCCTTATGTCATTAAACACAAGAAGGGTAAAGAAAATGTTATTGCTGATGCATTGTCTCGTCGTTATACTATGCTTTCACAACTTGACTTTAAAATATTGGTTTGGAGACCATCAAAGAAGTTTTGGAGAATTGTAAAGAAGGGAGAACATGGAACAAGTTCGTCATTAATGATGGACTTGTGTTCCGTGCTAACAAGCTATGCACTCCAGCTAGCTCCGTTCGTCTTTTGTTGTTACAGGAGGCGCATGGAGGAGGATTAATGGGACACTTTGGCGTGAAGAAGACGGAGGACATGCTTGCTACACATTTCTTTTGGCCAAAGATGAGACGGGATGTTGAGCGCTTTGTTGCTCGCTGCACTACATGTCAAAAAGCTAAGTCACGACTCAATCCTCATGGTTTATATATGCCTTTGCCTGCACCTAGTGTTCCTTGGGAGGATATATCTATGGATTTTGTTTTAGGTTTACCTCAAACAAAGAAGGGGAGGGATAGCATATTTGTTGTCGTGGATAGATTTTCCAAAATGGCACACTTTATACCATGTCATAAACCTGATGATGCTGCTAATGTTGCTGATTTGTTCTTTCGTGAAATTATTCGCTTGCATGGTGTGCCAAATACAATTGTTTCAGATCGTGATGATAAATTTCTTAGCCACTTTTGGAGATGCTTATGGGCTAAGTTGGGGACTAAACTGCTTTTTAGTACTACATGTCATCCCCAAACTAATGGACAAACTGAAGTAGTGAATAGATCATTGTCTACTATGCTTAGGGCTGTTTTGAAGAATAACCTGAAAATGTGGGAATAATGCTTGCCTCATATAGAATTTGCTTACAATCGTTCGCTGCATTCTACTACTAAGATGTGCCCTTTTGAAGTAGTGTATGGTTTCTTACCTCATGCACCTATTGATTTGCTGCCTCTTCCATCTCCGGAGAAGGTTAATTTTGATGCTAAAGAACGTGCTGAATTGATATTAAAGATGCATGAGTTAACTAAGGAGAACATTGAGCGTATGAATGCTAAATATAAACTTGCTGGAGATAAGGGTAGAAAACATGTTGTCTTTGCACCAGGAGATCTTGTTTGGTTACATTTGCGTAAGGATAGGTTTCCTGAATTGCGCAAGTCAAAGCTAATGCCACGTGCTGATGCTCCTTTTAAGGTGTTAGAGAAAATAAATGATAATGCATATAAACTTGAGCTGCCTGCAGCTTTTGGTGTTAGTCCGACTTTTAACATTGCAGATTTGAAGCCTTATTTGGGTGAGGATTATGAGCTTCCGTCGAGGACGACTTCAGTTCAAGAAGGGGAGTATGATGAGGACATCCCTACTAATGTTACACCCACAGCCCCTGCTGCTATACATACTGGACCAGTTACTAGAGCCCGCGCACGCCAACTAAATTATCAGGTACTTTCGTTTCTTGAAAATCCATCTAATGTTCATGAACATAAGATGCTGCCTAAATTAGATACTTTTGTTTTACTTATGAATGAAGGACCTAGGATGGACTAGAACGATGGCCATTGGAGCGGGATCAAGCGTGGAGAAGAAGGTGCGCGCGCGGGAAGGAAAAATGGACTTTCAAGTGGTGATTTTCGCACTTTGAAGCCACCATAAGGAGTGCTTGGAGGCTTGGACGAAATATACAAGATGCCACTTCATAAATTTCGTCCATAGGCTAATATATGTGCTGCGTCACCTTATTTTTGGGCCAGGCCCATGTAATTTCGAAATACCACTTATTAGGCTATTTTTAGAGTCCGTATGTGTGGGGAAATGGAGTTAGGACTGGTTTCGGACCCCTCCTCCAAGGGGCCACGAAATCCTCCTCTATTCCCCCATATATACAGCCCTTAGGGCATCGTTTTAGAGTTGGGTTTTGTTTAGATTGAAAGTTCGCCATAGCTGCAACTTCGCGTTCTTCGTTTGTGTTCCACGACCATACAAAGGCGTCACAGAACCCCACTTTCATTAATAAAGCTTTCCTCTTATATTCGCAATATCCAGATTGCAATTTCAGTTTTTTGCTTGTTCTTCGTTTGCTTGCAGGAAATAGACCATCATGGTCAGGTTGATCGTGCTCCGGCGTGGTCAATAACCTCTCGGAGTTGGTTTAGCGATTGCTAAGGTGCGACGTTCTCACACTTTCGTAGTCGGATCGTCAAAGTCTACTCCACCATAAACGATACTCACATCTCATCGAAAGACAGGGACAACTTCGCCTCTATCACTCATTTAGTCAGATCTGTCTGTAGGGATACATTCATAGGAACCTGTTTGTAACCCAATGTTTTTTGGTACGTGTTGGGGATGTCCCTTCGGCCTCCTCAAATTTTGCCGGCTCATAATAATACTTTAGTATAGGCGACTTATAATCCGCTCCGGCTTATTTTGCTGATTACTCTTGTAGCCGTTGCATAACCCGCCATTGCTCCGAAAAACCCCAAAGTTTGCAACTGGGCCAGGACCAAAGAGTCCAGGCTTACCTTGGATAACCTCCTAGACATAGGTTTCTTACCAGCTCGAAAGATTATCAAATGGCAGGCTCTCGAAGAAGAGTCATTCCCACAACCACGGCTAGGAGAGGTTGTGGTCTTCACTGATCATTTGCGTAGAGGCTTCCGTCCTCCCGGCTCAAAATTCTTTAGGGACCTCTTGCATTTCTTCAAGCTCAGGCCTCAAGACATTGTGATGTCGAGCATCCCTCCATCATCCCCATGAAGACTACTCCATCAAACCAACCCCCAAGTGGCCCTATGACAAGAGCACGTGCACGCGACATCGGAGCTAAGGTGAACTCACTCCTCTTCGAGTATGACTTGGATGGCAAAGGAACTTGGATGCTACCTCACAATGAAACCCGATGCATCCTTAGGTATGAGGAAGATGACCACGAAGGACCAAGGAAGCACCCCCAAGATCAAGGCCAAGAGGAAGAAGTAGCAAGGAGAAGGACCAGCCTACAGTTGGCCGGATCATCTGGACCCCGGTCCGGATCGTCCGGAGAAAGCCCGGTCGTTCGGACCCCGGTCCGGATCATCCGGATAATCCCCAAACAGAACCGGACAAAGTGCCCCCGAAGCCGGATCATTCGGACCGGCGTCCGGATCGTCCGAGAAATGCATGACCGAACTGGCCAGAGGGCTCCAGAAGCCGGATCATCCGGAAGATGCCCGGATCATCCGGCCTTTGCCTGCGCGCACCAATGGGCCTCGGGCCTTATATCTCTCCCCACTTACCCCTTCGCCCCTAGCACTATATACACTCCTCTCCCACCTCCGAATTAGGGTTAGCTATTGTTTGGCAAAGACTCTTGTTGAGCATAGCTCCATCACTTACTTATCCCTAGGAGATTGACCTCCGTTGAGAGAAGATCCAAGCAATGCCAAGGCCCCTCTAAGGTAAGATCCCACGGGATTCAAGACCTCCTCCTTCGGAGCGAGAAGACTATCGTTACTTGTATCCTTTTGTTGATTGTGGATCGTGCTACTCGTGTACTCGTGTGTTTCTAGTGGATGTGTGATCAAAGATTGTCCTTGAGTGTTTGATTCTCCTCTTGTATCTCTCTCGTGTTCTTCGTGTTCTTCGTGAGATCCCCTGAATTTCGTGAAAGATCGACGCACACGGGCATGCCCCGTATCATATTCGTATCAAGAGCCAAGGTTTCTCACGAATTTGGAGTCTTCCCCTTCGTTTGCTAGCCAATTTTGTTTTGTTTTGACCTAATTTCGAAAATCCCCACAAAAATAGCCATACCCAAAATTTCTTGGATTTGTTGGATTTGAGGAGATTTTGTTGCTTTGGATCCGTGGATTTCATGTGAGCCCGTGGATCTAGCTTTCCCCCCTTCTCTCCCATCATTTTCCTCCATCAAATCGTCCAATTTTCGCGAATTTTTTTCCGGGTTCATCCCCAATTTCGAGAGTTCTTCCCAGATTGGATCGGATCGAGACCCCTGAATCATCCGGACAGACACCTGGATCATCCGGCTGGCCACCATCCCGGATCATCCGGACCCCCACCCGGACATCTGCCCTCCCATCAGCCCGGTCATCCGGACCAACTCCCGAACATCCGGACAAGGCCTGGCAGCAGGGCATCTTCGCCTTGTTGCGTACTTTTTCATCGTGTTCTTCCACCATTTTTCCGCAAACCTTCTTCGATTTCTTCCGCACCGTTTGCATTTGAGATTTTGAGTTGCGAGCATCGCCACTTCCTAAGGTGTTTCGGCTAGCTAGGAGTGGTTCTTCATCAACATCGCCGCTCATCATCGCCCCGGTTCGTCGCCGACCAACTCTTCGTTCATACTACACCGTAAGCAAGGATGCTAACCGCGACGACACTTTTCACTCTACCCTTGCCATTGCATTGTTACCCTGAGCCTATTTGCGTTACTTGCCTACCGAGCCTAGCCATTGAGTATTGTCGGGCTACACTACGTGAGCACTTTAGTGATACATACTCCGCATAGCTTCATTTGCGTGCATATATCTTAGTATCTTCTTTGTGTTACAACATAGTAACCGCTAACATAATTGCTATCTTGGTGTGCACGTCCCGCATTGCGACCATACAAAACATCATTGCAAAAGAAAAGAGAAACAAAGCTTTTAAGCAAGAGCAAAAGAGCAAGAGCATCGCATGCTTCACATAGCATATTTGATCATCTGGCCTTTGCCTGCGCGCACCAATGGGCCTCGGGCCTTATATCTCTCCCCACTTACCCCTTCGCCCCTAGCACTATATACACTCCTCTCCCACCTCCGAATTAGGGTTAGCTATTGTTTGGCAAAGACTCTTGTTGAGCATAGCTCCATCACTTACTTCTCCCTAGGAGATTGACCTCCGTGGAGAGAAGATCCAAGCGATGCCAAGGCCCCTCTAAGGGAAGATCCCACGGGATTCAAGACCTCCTCCTTCGGAGCGAGAAGACTATCGTTACTTGTATCCTTTTGTTGATTGTGGATCGTGCAACTCGTGTACTCGTGTGACTCTAGTGGATGTGGAATCGAAGGTTGTCCTTGAGTGTTTGATTCTACTCTTGTATCTCTCTCGTGTTCTTCGTGAGATCCCCTCCATTTCGTGAAAGATCGACGCACACGGGCATGCCCCGTATCATATTGGTATCAAGAGCCAAGGTTTCTCACGAATTTGGAGTCTTCCCCTTCGTTTGCTAGCCAATTTTGTTTTGTTTTGACCCAATTTCGAAAATCCCCACAAAAATAGCCATACCCAAAATTTCTTGGATTTGTGGAGATTTTGTTGATTTGGATCTAGCTTTCCCCCTTCTCTCCCATCATTTTCCTCCATCAAATCGTCCAATTTTCACGAATTGTTTTTCGTGTTCATCCCCAATTTCGAGAGTTCTTCCCAGATTGGATCGGATCGAGACCCCCGGATCATCCGGACAGACACCCGGATCATCCGGCTGGCCGCCATCCCGGATCATCCGGACCCCCACCCGGACATCCGGCGTCCCATCAGCCCGGTCATTATCCTGACAGGGCCTGGCAGCAGGGCATCTTCGCTTTGTTGCGTACTTTTTCATCGTGTTCTTCCACCATTTTTTCGCAAACCTTCTTCGATTTCTTCCGCACCGTTTGCATTTGAGATTTTGAGTTGCGAGCATCGCCACTTCCTAAGGTGTTTCGGCTAATTAGGAGTGGTTCTTCATCGACATTGCCGCTCATCATCGCCCCGGTTCGTCGCCAACCAACTCTTCGTTCATACTACACCGTAAGCAAGGACGGTAACCGCGACGACACATTTCACTCTACCCTTGCCATTGCATTGTTACCCCGAGCCTATTTGCGTTACTTCCCTACCGAGACTAGCCATTGAGTATTGCCGGGCTACGCTACTTGTTCACTTTAGTGATACATACTCCGCATAGCTTCATTTGCGTGCACATATCTTAGTATCTTCTTTGTGTTACAACATAGTAACCGCTTACATAATTGCTATCTTGGTGTGCACGTCCCGCATTGTGACCATACAAAACATCGTTGCAAAAGAAAAGAGAAACATAGCTTTTAAGCAAAAGCAAAAGATCAAAAGAGAAATAGCATTGCATTCTTCACATAGCATATTTGATCATCTTGGATCACTTGAGCGAGTGACACGTGCCGCATACACGCATAGCATGTCGGGCATAGGAAGACGACACTTTTGGTGCATTGTAGGGTGTGCACAAGTGCGTATCGTGCCCATTGGAGCAATCGTTCTACTGTCTCTCTAGTGTTGTGCAACGAGATCATTTTCCGTGGATTCCACATTTTGGCTCATCCTTGGTTGCATGACCCCAATTTTCTTCCGTGTGTGCGTTTCTGTGTATACCCATTGCTATTGATCTACATTGTCTCATTTGCGAAGTTTACGAATCTCTTTCAACATTATTGAATCTTATCTTTCGAATTGCCTGAATTTTGTGCCACTATGCTAACCAAGATACTCCATAAGCCTTATTTGTGTAGGTGTGAGAAGGACGATCTTCGGTACCAATTCTACTATTTCCATACTTGCACATTGAGTGATCTTGATCCACTTTCAACTTTTGGAACGGTAATTGGTATTGTCTTCTCACTCTTCCACTTATATCTTCTTGAGTGCTATGGATAGGAACATCATGTCGAACCCGGTCTTCGAGGAGAATGAAGACGACATGAACAACCACGTCACCAAGTTGCACTTCTTCGGCACACACTTGGCAATTACTCAAGCTCAAGATGTCCTGCATGACCGCATCCACCAACTCGCCTCCAACTTGCGCAAATCCGAAATGCACACAAGGGAACACCTCGACACCAAGCTCTCAAGCCAAATGGAGGAGCTCCGGTCCTTGATGCTCACTCGCACACCTTCCTCATCTACATCGACAAGGAGTCGTCACACAAGTCGCAACTCAACGACGTACTCTTCCGACGCAAGTCCACAAGCGCGTCATCACCATCGTGACGAACACTCCGGCCCAAGTTCTCCACAAGGTCGTCACCGTCAAGACAATCCATTTCATGGAAGTGGATTGCAAGATCGCGTCTGCGCTCGAGAACGCCGCTGCCAACAAGATCAAGATGCGTTGGAGCAAGAAAACCAACGCCAAGAACAAGAACAACGACGCCGAGAAGAAGAACAACATCGCCGTCACGAACGAGCGCTTGAAGCACATCGCGCTTTACAAGAAGCTACTCGTGCCTTGGAGGTGACCAACTGCCAAGCTCATCACGAGCAAGAAGCACTTCGCCAAGCACAACAAGAAGAACTTCGTCGACAACGACAAGAAGAAGCCAATCGCCAAGAGGAGCACAAAGAAAGGCGCAACCGAGTGCGTCCACCTCGTCGCCGTCCTCAAGATCATCGCGACGAACCCGACCATGAAGATGAGCTAGGACAAGATCAACGTCAACACGCTCAAGGCAATGACAATGAGGACCCACATCCAAGACAAGGATTTTGGCATCACCACAACAATGATGAACAAAGCTTCGGCAAGCTCAAGCTCACAATACCAAAGTTTTCCGGAAGCAATGATCTCAAAGACTATTTGTCATGGGCCCTCAAGGTTGAAAAGATCTTTCGCCTACACAACTATGATGAAGAGAAGAAGATCGCCATGGCTTCCCTTGAGTTCCAACACTATGTACTTATTTGGTGGGAACATGTGATTGAGCAAAGAAGGGAGAGGGGTGAACCTCCAATCACCACTTGGGCCTAAATGAAGGACCTCATGCGAGCCCGCTTTGTGCCTACACACTACAACCAGGATCTCTTCAAGAAGCTCCAACAACTCAAGCAAGGCACCAAGTCAGTAGAAGAGTACTACCAAGAGATGGAAATCGCTATGATCCGAGCCAATGTCAAGGAAGATGACGAGCAAACAATGGCATGCTTCTTGAATGGCCTCAACTACCAAATTAAGAAAATTGCCGACTTCCAACCATACTCCAACCTTCTCGAACTTGTGTATCAAGCAACCAAGGCGGAACAGCAAGTGCAAGATGACTATAAGTACTCCAAGTTCTCCTCCAAGACCTACGGCTCAAGTGCTCAAGCTACTACAACAACGACACCTTCGACTACGAAATCGACAACATCTACCGGCGACAAGTCAAGCTTCAAGGACAAGGCGAATTCCTCAAGCCGACCATCCTCAAGCACCTACAAGCCGAGAGCTTCATCCTCTACCCCAACACCGGATGCTACTGCGAAGACAAGCTCCATCAAGTGTTTCACGTGCCAAGGCCGAGGCCACAAGACCTTCGAATGTCCAACCAAACGCAACATGATTCTCCTTGACGACGACACCTATGACTCTATGAGTGACGACGAGATGCAAGCTTTGGATAAAGTGGCCATACACCGCCAAGTGAATGAAGATGAAGATTCGCAAATCTTTTGCGACAATGATTCGAGCCACGCTCTCGTTGTCTCCGAAGTTTTGATGCTCCAACAACAAGAAGACGAGGACCAACGTTGCCACATCTTCCACACCAAGGCGGGCATCCAAGGAAAATCCGTCAAGGTCATCATCGACGGCGGGAGTTGCCACAACTTGGCAAGTGAAGACCTTTGTTCCAAGCTACACTTGGTCAAGAAAAAGCACCCTCGCCCCTACAAGGTCCAATGGTTAAGTGATTCCGGAACCCTCCAAGTTGACCACACCGTGGAAGTTTCCTTCAAGATAGGTGCTTATGAAGACACTTTGGAGTGTGATGTGGTTCCAATGTCCGTTTGCCACCTCCTACTTGGTAGACCTTGGCAATTCGACCGCGGCGTCACACACAACGGGCGGACAAATCAATATAGCTTCAAGATGAAGGGCAAGCAATATGTCCTTCGACCAATGACTTCAAGTCAAGTCATCGCCGACAAACAAGCTTCATCCCATCGTGGAGATAAGAGTGAGAGAGTGATCCACCTCAAACAGAGTGAGTGCCACAAGCCAAAAATGAGCGACTCCACGATGAGGGACATGAGAGATATAGTTCTTTTAGCCACCAAAAGAGATTTGAGGGATGTGAGTGAGAGCCCATCGACCGTTCTTCACTATGTACTAGTGTGCAAAGATGATGTCGTTCGGAATAACTCTGCACAACATCTTCCTCTTGTGTTTTCTAAGTTGTTGCCGGAATTCCATGATGTTTTCCCCAATGAGCTACCTCCGGGACTACCACCAAAACAAAGGATCGAACACCGCATCGACCTCATCCCCGGAGCACCGCATTCTAACAAGGCTCCCTACCGCGTCAACCCCGAAGAAACAAAGGAAATACAAAGGCAAGTCCAAAAACTCCTAGATAAAGGGCATGTACGTGAGAGCTTGAGTCCTGGTGCGGTTCCGGTCATTCTAGTGCCTAAGCAAGATGGTACTATGCGCATGTGTTCCGATTGCCGTCCTATCAATGTTATCACCATTCGATACCGTCACCCCATTCCTCGCTTAGATGATATGCTGGATGAACTTAGTGGTGCCACCATATTTTCTAAGATTGACTTAAAAAGTGGTTACTACCAAATCCGCATACAAGAGGGTGACGAGTGGAAAATCGCATTCAAGAATAAATTTGGTCTCTATGAATGGTTGGTTATGCCCATGGGCTTATCCGAAGCACCGGGTACTTTCATGTGTGTTATGCACTATGTTTTACGACCCCTCATAGGATATTGTGTTGTGGTCTATTTTGATGATATTCTTGTCTTTAGCAAGTCTCTTGAGGAGCATGCTACCCATGTTCATGATGTGTTGCAAATCCTTAGGAAAGAACAACTCTATGCTAATATGGAGAAATACACCTTTGGTGTTGAGAAGGTAGTCTTCCTAGGATTTGTAGTATCTTCTAAGGGCGTTCATGTAGATGACACTAAGATCGATGCTATTAAAACCTGGCCCACACCAACAAATTTGCAACAAGTGCGTAGCTTCCTAGGACTAGCCGGTTTCTATCGACATTTTGTCAAAGACTTTAGCACTATTGCATCTCCTCTACATGCTTTGAGCAAGAAGAATGCACCATTCATTTGGGGTCCTACACAAGACACCGCTTTCCATGAACTTAAAAATTTGCTCACTCATGCACCATTGCTTGCTTTGCCCAACTTTGATAAAACATTTGAAGTGCATTGTGATGCTAGTGGTAATGGGATAGGTGGTGTGCTTATGCACCTATCGCGTACTTTAGCGAGAAACTATCCGGCGCTCAACTTAACTACCCCATATATGACAAAGAATTGTATGCTTTGGTGAGAGTTTTACATGTGTGGGAACACTATTTGCGACCTCATGAGTTTGTTATTCATACCGACCATGAAACACTCAAGTACTTAAAGGGTCAAACCAAGTTGAACAAACGACATGCTAAATGGAGTGAATTTATTGAGTGCTTCCCTTATGTCATCAAATATATTAAGGGTAAGGAAAACGTTGCGGCAGATGCCCTTTCCCGCAAATGCATGCTACTTACTCAACTTGAATTGAATGTTATTGGGTTTGAGCATATCAAAGATTTGTATGAGCATGATGTTTCTTTTGCTACTCCATATGGTAAATGTCAAGTGAAATCTTGTTGGGAGAACTACTATATGAAGGATGGCTATCTTATGCGTGCTAACAAACTTTGTATACCCGAGTCTTCTCTTTGTTTGTTGCTTTTGCAAGAGGCTCACGGTGGAGGCCTTATCACTACTGCAGGATGCTGCTAACGCGACACATCAATCAGAGACCCTTCGACAAAACTATGTGCGATGACCAAATCGCAAATGGTACAGTTATAGCTCTGTCGCTAATGACGTAAACTGTGTGCGATGGCGTATCCATCAAATACGATCTAAAAAATAGTTGCGTGTGCGATGTTTGGCTAACAGTTGGCCTAGATAAACTGTTTGAGATTGGATAATATAACACAAACGCTTATAAAAATACAAGTGTGTGCGATGTACGGTATACAGTTCACCCCGATAAACTGTTTGCGTTGTTCAAGCCGAACACAAACGATTGTCCAGATGATCACGTGTGCGATAGACGACATACAGGTCACTCGGATGAACTGTTTGTGATGAGGTAAAATAACATAAATGCTTACATAGATCACGATGTGTGTGATAGACGGCATACATGCCACTGGGATGAACTGTGTGCGATAAGAAAATATAACACAAACGGTTTCTCAGATCAAGATGTGTGTGATGTACGCAGGCCACTCGGATGTGTTGTGGGAAAACGGTTCCGGATAAAGAACTGTCAGGGACTGATGAAATCATCACCGACGGTTTTGGTTGTTTATTCCGTATGCGATGTGATTTGCTCAATCTGCCCACAAACATCTATGCTCTGTTTAGAAGAACATGATTGCATAACCAAATTAAGCATCCAATACACACATAACATTGGCGCACACCTTAAAAAACTATTACATGCATAATAAACTTATCCCTCTAAAACTACGAATATTTCTGCATAGAGGGAATATGAGAATTGAGAAACGATCATCAAATCATCTACTTCTTGTGACGCTTGCCGCCAGCGCTCTGCTTGTGGTTTGATCCCTCGTTGACTTCAGGTAGGAGGCACTTCCTCATGTCAACGATCCGCCTGAACATCTCGTAGCATGTGTACGCTTGCTTGGCCGCGGTCTGGAGGTGATATTCATCTAGTTTCTTCACCCATCCCCTGCGCCAAACAGGCTTGTTCTTGTCGCACTCAGCCTTCATGTCAGCGTAGTAGGGGTGGATGATGGCCTCGGCCAAGTCAACATGGGAGTCCATGTGCTTCTTGCTGCCCCAGACCATGTAGTGGCCGCGGATATCGACAAGCTTCTGGCAGGCCAAGCCCGAACTCTTGAGCACCTTTGGATCGTCGGTGGTGGCCACTGTAGCGAACATGTAGTTGGTTGGGGCTGTTGACAAACCCGGTGAAACGCTCGCAAGGCACTGTGGCCAGGCAGTAGTGGTAGAGGAGGACGTGATGACCGACGCACAACTGGGCGACGGCAAGCTTCTGATCATGCCCGGCACGACCGCCGGTGTAAGCGAGGTCGAAGCCGACCACTTTGTACTTGTCATCCGCATCAAGCAGCCGCTCCATGGTGTCGATGGAGTCCTCCACCATGCCCGGATCGTTGGTGTACACCACCGTGAGGTCCGTCTTCCTCATGTGGGTCTCCACATGATGCACGCCGAACTCCATTGGAGCGCCGCTGGACATCCTCTCTGTATGCGTCCTCCAGGGTGCGCTTATTGTGTTGTGCGGCGCGATCGAAAGCATGAAGAGACTATAGTTAATGGCCATGGGTATAAATGGGGGCCGGACGTTCTAGAAAACCGGCACGTCCGAATGGCAGTTTTTGTAGCGCGTGATTCAGTCGTGGAGCACGTAACTGCATGGGGCGACGCGCGTGGCGCAACCACATGCATATGGAGCCCCGGACGGGATCGTGGGCCGGCCCCAACCGTTGGCAGAGCGCGCACGGAGGGGCGCGAGAGTAGAGCACGCGCAGGGACGCGAGGGCAGAGCACGCGGTGGGGCGCGAGGTCGAACCAGACCACGATGTACTTGTCCTCGTCAAGTAACAGGTCCATGACGTTGGAGTTCTCCATCCAGATCGGATGTTTGGTGTACACCACGAACGGACAGGGCGTGTCGCTACGGCATGCATGGTCCAAACATGACACATCAATCAGAGACCCTTCAACGAAACTGTGTGCGATGCATGAATCACAAACGGTATAGTTCAAGCTCCGTCGGTAATGGCACGAACTGTGTCCGAAGGTGGATCCATGAAATACGATTCAGAAAGTAGTTGCGTGTGCGATCTACGGCAGATAGTTTGTTCTTATGAACCGTTTTTTCTTATAACAGAAACGGTTACCAAAACTACATACGTGTGCGAAGTACAACATACAGTTCACTCGGATAAATTGTGTGCGCTGATACAGCAGAACACAAACGATTCGGCATATCAAGATCTGTGCGATATACGACAAACATGTGAGTAATGAGAATCGTGTGCGAACACCAGATATAACACAGACGATTGGTGCTAATAACTTGTGTGTGTTGTGGGGAAACATTTGCTGGTATACAACTGTCAGCGATTGATGAAATCATCACCGACGGGTTTCATAGTTTAGTCCGTGTGTACTGTGATTTGCTCGGTCTACACAACATCAATGCTGCGCCTACAGAACAACAACATATGTACTTAAAAGAACATGATTGCATAAACAAAAAAGAACACAGTGCAATTTCAAATATTGTATCACAAATACCAGCAATATTACAAGGTTCAAATTCCAGCATAACGAGGCCCAAATTCAAAGAATACAAGTTACACACTGACATTAGAAATCAAATCCAATCTTCAGGATCCATGGGATGAAATATTTCTGCGAAGGGATCATCCACCGAGAAGTCATATATCGGCTCGATAGAATCGCTTTCGTATAATATGTCATATGAACTTCCAAAGTGAAAATCAGCTTCTGTAGAGCCTTTTCCATTCCGCTGTAGACGCCTCCGCTGGTCAGTAAACCATCCGTTGTGGCGCACTAAATATAGTGCAAACCTCATTACCTTGAGCACCCTTGCTTTCTGAACAAAGAAACTGGCAAATTGAATCTCTGGATTGGTGCCTCGGTACTCGTTCAAAGTAATTTCCGTGAAATGGAATTCAAGGAATTCGATGGGATTGTTATATTGGGCCACCTTTTCCACACCAACTCCTGCTTGTATCTGCAAAGGAAGACAACATATCAGTGCTTAGATGCAGTATCAAACACTACGGGCCTCTTTGATTTGCATGATTTATAAAATACACTAATAGATTGGCATGCCATCTTCGATCGTTCATGATTAACATCTCAAAAAAATGTATAGTACACATTTCATTGTAATCATGGGTAAAAGTACCAACAAATTTAACTCTATTGTGGTTAAGAATTAACAAGAAAGGAACATCACCTCGACGTATAGCTTCTCCGTGCACGGGAAGCTTATAAGGAACTTAACAACTTCATCCAGATTGGTGCTGATAGATTGTAGTGCCAAGATCTTCACTGCTCGCAGAGACAATGCGAGGCTTGTGGGAATCATTTTCTGGATGACAGTCGAACATAGATCAACAAAAACTAGATAAAATGTGATGTACACTAATAAGAATGAGAAGAAGATTGTTGTACCTGAACAGGTATGGATCTAGCTGTAACAAGTTCAGAGAATTCAGCACACGAATACCCCAACACTGTCAATTTCGATGCGCCAATGACCCTGATCCTTGTTCTACCTTCTTTATCAAGTACAAACAATCTCTCTAGGAAAGGCGCATTCTCAATGACCATATCATGAAACTCCCCAACTGACAGCGTGTTGCGGCACCAGCCATGCACATAAATCGTACGGAGATTTGTCGTAGCGATGTGGAGGCTACTCAACCCAAACATCATCTGAAGACGAAGGTACTCGAGCTTTGTACAGCCGTCGAGCAGGCGCTCCAAATCCGACTTCAAGATGCTGACGCCGATGAGCTCGAGGTGCTTCAGTTTAGGGAGATGAAGAGCGTGCGCGGCCTTAATCTTTGGGAAAAGGCACCGCATGGACATAGCGCGGCTCAGCGTGGGCGCGAGGCGGAGGACGGACGGAGGCAGCGAGCGCCCATATCCAGCATCAAAGTTGAGTTCCTCGAGCTGATCTAGGGCGGGGGATAAGAACCAGTCGTGAAACTTGGGTTCGGCCTTGTAGTTTGAACGGAAAGTGCCGATGGCAAGGCGTCTGACGGGCACAGTGTGCGTGGTGAGGATGTGGGACAATGCGTCCAATCATTTGCGATCCCCGCTGCAGAGCTTGTCATCGTCGAGGAGGTCAATGGGGGTGAAGTGCCATAGGGGGCGCCACCGCCTGGAGAGGATGGTGGTCTGCACGGCAGATTTGATGGGGAGGAGGGACATGATGGTTACCAACATCTCGTCGGGGATGCTGCTGATGAAGTCCACGCTCGCCGGAGGCTCGTGTGGTTCAGCCTCCACCCGCCCCCGCTTGTTGGCCGCCTCGTCGTCCATCGAAAAAGGAGGCGATCCGCGTGGCGGCCCAAATAGATAAGACCGGAGGAGAAGGTGATACGGGGCACGCCCGTGTGCGTCGATCTTTCACGAATTGGAGGTGGATTTGTGAATGAACACGAAGAACACGAAGAACACGAGGGGGAAATCACAAGAGAAACACTCAAAACAAGTCCAATCACACATCCACTATGCTCACATCCACACAAGATCCACAAGGGTACACGAACAACAAAAGGAAAGAGGATACATGGTAGAGTTCATCCCAAATCCCATGGGGAGATGGGGCCTTGAATCCACTAGGGATCTTCCCTAGATAGGGGCCTTGACATCCATAAGATCTTCTCACACATGGAGGTCGCAATCTCCTAGGAGAAGTAAATGGAAGGAGCAATGCTCAACTAATCTATGAGCTAAACCATTGCTAACCCTGGAAATGAGGAGGGGATGGAGTATATATAGTGCTAGCCACGAAGGGGTAAGTGGGAGAGGGATACATGGGCCTCGGGCCCGTCCTGCGCACAGGCAGTCGGGCGGTTGTACCGCCAGGGTGGCCGGTGGTACCGGTCAAGAAAGAATAACCGGAAGAACCGGTCTAGTACCGGCCTTGCACCGCTTCATAACAGAAGCTCGGCCGGAGGTGGTCCGGTGGTGGACCGGTTGTACCGCCCACCGGATGATGGCCGGTTGCTGGCCGATTGTACCGGCAGCTCCTCTTCTTCTTCTCTTCCAAGCTTCCCTCGCGGATGGTGTAGTTGTACGTAGGTGCTCGCACTCCTCCTCGTCATCCGTGAAGCTCCGGCAATACGTGTCACTTGCAAAACGGGCTCTTGTCATGGTGTTGTCCATAGGATGCTCCACATCATCCCCTCCCCCTTGGGAAAGATCCGTCCTCAGATCAAGATCCAAATCACCATGGGAAGGAGATGGCGTCGCCGTGTGGAAGTGGACGATAACCAAGCACTCATCATCATCAAGCTCCAAAGGGGCACTCTCCAATGTCTCACCGTCGTGTAATTCCTTCAAAAGGAGCAAAGATAACAAACACTTGGAAAAACAAATGTGGTTAGCATTAGTGCAAAACCAAGCATTCAAATGGTTACTCACCGCACAAGTGTTGTCATCATGCATAATATATGGTGCGACAAGGGATGCTAGCATGGCATGTAAGCATACAAATGGAGCGCAAGCAATGCAATCATGGGACCAAGTAGGCAAAGTTGAGGTAGGGATGCCAATATGTGTGACAATATAACAAGCATCTACCTCATGGTCATAGCAATCATGCACAAAGCAATCAATAAAAGGCCTGGTAGGCATAGGAATCATTCACAACACCAAGTAAAATGATGTGTGTACACATATGGTGCAATCCAAAGTACAATGCAATCCAAGCATAATGTGCACATGGTGTAGTGAAGATAGGGAGGCACTCAACACAATAGACAGAGCAATTGGTCATCATGTGTGAGGCAAGCAATTCAAGCATGTAGCAAGTAATGTGTCATGGCAAATGTGAGGAAATGACATTGTTGCAACCAAGCATAGGATATGAGAAAATAATCCACAAGTTGGATGCAACACACAAGGTATATGTGTCATGAGGCATGGCAATGTGGCAATCGTGAGGAAAAGCAATATCACTAACATGTGTGCAAGTAAATGGTCCAAGATGACCAATATGAGTCATGGCACAGGCAACACAAGTAGGGTGAGCCACAATATCCATGTTCAAGAAGGATGTCACCTCTAAAGCGTGACCTTGTGCATTCTTCACAATGTCGATGCGCAAGCAAGTGCGTTGGAGAAACGCGTCGGTGTAGCAAGGCTCGCTCTCAAGAGCTCCGATGGTCAACTCACGTGAAGTGGAAGTTGACATGTAGTCAAAGTATCCTACACATACACACAACAAAACAAAGAGTGTATGTGCATCGTAGACAAACACATCATCCATCATGATGGTTCTCTTCTCTTGCACAAAACTATTAGAGGCAAAAGTGCATGAACAATATGATGCAACAATGGCAATATTCATGGCACTAGGCATATGGTGCAAGGAAGGAAGGCAAGCATGGTTCATATGAAAGATGTCAAAATCTCCAATAATATGAGAGAAAGCTATGGGGGCAATCTCATTCACAAAATTCATGGCATTGTTGCACTCAATACATCGCAAATATAGCATGAGAGAGGCAACACATGGCGACATATGACAATATGCAATATCAATCATGTGTGAAGCATGGCAATGGTTGTCATCAACCGCATAAAAGGAGCACACCGGAGATGCAACACAAGCAAGCATAGTGATCATGTCTTGCAAACTAGTAGTGCGAAGATGCAACATACTAGAGGCAATCATGGCAATCATGTCATATGAACAAATAGTGTACATAAGTAATGCACATGACATATCGCGCGCACGAACACCAAGCAAGATCAACGTGTCATCATAGGCATGGGGCACATAGCAAACATGGCAATAACAAGTGATATCTCCACCAAGTTTGCGAATACACATACAAATCATACAATGAAGTGTCATGTGAGATGCAAAGCATGGGTCACAAATGCATGGGAAGGGCATAGAAATTAGCATATCATGCAAAGTGAACATGGCAATATGGGCATAGGATATATAATGGACAATAAGCCATAACCATGTGAGAGCCATGTAGAAGAGGTGCGCGTAGTCCTTGCGCGAGGGGAATGGTTGTAGACACATTCCGGTGAATCCCAAGTCGTCGTTGCTCTCAAGAGCTCTTTTCGTCAACTCATGGGATTGTGAGGTTGACGAGTGTTCATGAGTACCTACACACAACAAAGATAAAGGGAAAATTGTGTGTGCGTGGTATATGTACACATCATCCATCTTGATGTGTATGTGCACGTGAGAGTTAGCACAAGATAAGCAATGCTCAAAGAAATTCGATGCATGGTATAGGAACATGTCATCCATCATGAAAGAATAGTTATTGTGTATAACACGATGGGGACACAAATTGAGTATGCAAATATATGGCACATCAATAGCATTCATATTCATGGGGAGCATATTGTGCACACGAGTATGGGGATGATGTAATGGATGGGATGGAACCAAATCTCCTAAAATGTATGAGGAAACTATGGGGGTCTCCTCATGTGCAATACCGGTAGCATAATATGGAGAATATGGAAAACATCCAAAATAATGCATATCCGAAGCTAGGTGGTCATGGCGTTTCATATGTGAGCAATTGCGCAAATGATGCAAAGGAAGCATGGCAATATCATCACAAGAAAAGCAAATGCCAATAACCATTGGCTTGTCATCTATGCCATATGTGCAAATTGGGTTTATTTTAATGGCATATGCATAGTTACTATGAAGAGATTGCAAAGAAGCAATATGGGTGATCTCATGCATAGCATATGACAAGTCAAGCGGATTGTCAAACATGATGTGACCAATAGAATTCTCACAAGAAATCCTATGCAACATGGCATCACAAGTAATAGACTCCACATGAGAATCGTCAAACACATCATAAATGGGCAATTCATCACATGAGGAAGTCGCATAATCATGAAGCATGGCAATAGGTGGATCGACATCATGCAAGCAATCAATGTCCACTAGTGGGACAAGAGCATCACCTTCACCTGTGTTACCTTTGTCATTCCACTCATGTGGTGTAGGTGAGGTGGTATAGACCAACTCGTGGTCATCTTCATCGTGATGGAACCATGTGGGGGTGCATCATATTCCACCATGGCCATCGTCTTGTGCAAAGGGAGGATGAAGTCATCGAGGATCGGCTCGTCATCGTGTATGGGACCTAGCACCAAAGGAGACGACACAATAGAGGTAGAGGTTAAGTTGTTAGAAATCGAAATGGCCTCACATGCCCTATCAACTACCTCACTCTCTCTATGTGGTGGCTCACACACTCCCTCAAAGTAGGTGCACTCAATGTCACATATGGTGGAGTCACTCATCTCACTCAAGTGGTGGGGGTCGTGGCTCTCCTCACATGGGAATTGTGGCAACTCATCATATATGGGGCTAGTGGTGATCACGCTCATCCTCTCATAGGAAATGCACTCAATGTCACATATGGTGCAGTCACTCATCTCACTCATGTTGTGGTGGCTCTCCTCACATGGAAATTGGGGCATCTCGTCATATGTGGGTGTCGGAGAGATGTAGGTGCAAACGTCTCCATGCTCAACTCCTTTCGCCGCCGTGGTTGAAGGGATAGTCCCATGCTCAACCTCCTCGTCGTCGTCGTCATGGATGAAGGCCGAAGATGGCACATCATCACTCGCCTCCATGACCAAAGGGAAATTCCCATGCTCGGCCATCTTCCTTGGGAAGCTTCCGAAGATGGAAGGGTCATCCATGCGTGTAGTCGATCGCCTTGATCTTGGCGTCGAAGCTTGTCCTCGATGGTGTTCTTGGTCTTCGCGCACTTGTTTCCTGGAGGTGGCTTGCCCTTCGCGATGATGGAGATCACGAGCATGATGGTAGTTGTGGCGGTCGTCTCGAAGATGAGGACGTGGCCGACTTGTACTTGCATCGGATGGGCGCTCCGAAGATGTGCGACTTGAGCGTCTCCGCCTTGAAGATTATGAAGGGGAAGAAGACATGTAGTTGGCCGCCATGTGTCGAAGTTTCTCCATGTGTGCGTCCAACCTGTTGTTGAAGTAGTCTCTTTTTCGAGCTTCGGATTGATGTATGTCGGTGGCGAGTCGCTCGAGTTTTTGGTCGATGTAGATGTTCATGTCGATGTAGTCGTCGAAGACCGAAGATATCGTTCTTTGCCTAGCCATCACAAGACTCGAGCAAAGGTGAGTGGGAAATGAGATCAACAATACCAAAATACCGTTTCCCAAAGTTGAGGATGTATCCCGTTTCACTCAATGTGAAATGCAAGAATAGGAGAATTGGTACCGGACTTGTTCACTCACACCTACACATAAAGCTTATGGAGTGGCTCGGTTAGGACAAGTGGCACAAAATTCAAGCAATTGTCAATTCGAGATATCGAAAATGTTGAGAAAGATTCACAAAATTGCAATGCAAAGCAAATAGATCAAAAGCTATGGGGAACTAGGAACACACACACGGATAGATAAGTGGGATCTGCGCAACCAAGGAATGAGCACAAAATGTGAGAGACCCGGGAAAAGCTCGTGTTGCACGGATACTAGAAGAGATAATAGCTCGATTGCTCAAATGGGTTAGATACGCGCTTGTGCACCAACCTAAAAGAGTAAACGTGCCGTCTTCAATCCCAAGTATGCTATGTATGTATGATCCAAGTGTATGAACTATGCAAAATGGCTCAACGCTATTTTTATTGCTTACAAGCTCTTTTGTATCTCCTCTTTTGCTTAAAAGCTTTTTCTTCTTTTGCTCTTTTTTTCCTATGCTTGATGCTCGAACCAAGATATGAGACAAGTATGATGGATATGCACAGGAGATACTTATGGCACAATGTAGATAGCAAGATGTTGGCACGCTATAACTAGCTATGCGGCATAAGAGTAACACTACGGTGCACAAGTAACGTTGCCTGACAATTCTCAACTCGCTAGTCTCAATGGGTAAGGTACGCAATAGGCTCGAAGCGATCAATGCAATGGCAAGGCTATAGACAATGATGTCGTCGAGGTTACCGTCCTTGCTTACGGTTGGGGTGCCAAAAGGCGAAGTGGCCGATGTCAATGTCAAGGCCGAGGCGATGATGAGTGGCGGCGTTGTCGATGTAGAACCGTCCCTAATTAGCCGAAACACCTTAGGAAACGGAAACCGCAACTCAAAATCTCAAATAAAATTGGGTTAGGATGGCGGAAGTGTGTGGTGGTAGGTTTATGCGGAAGTTATGGTGGAGGCCTAGGCAAACTTGCCAAAATGGGAAAATTTTGATGGAGTCAAATGGTGGTAAAACCTAGATGATGATCTCGGGCACGGTGATAGCTTCAAAACGAGCCAAAGAACACTCAAATCGGAGTTCGGGAGCGAAAGTTATGGTCAAAACGGTGAATCAGCCGAAGTCAGGAACTGGGAAGGGCGGTTGTACCGCTTGGATTAGCGGTTGTACCGCTCCTGGAGCATCCTGGAGTGCTGCGGAAATGGATTAGCGGTTGTACCGCTTGGGAGGGGCGGTTGTACCGCTCCTGGGGCGAAATTAGGGTACCGGGATGGTGCCGTGGAAGGGGGGAGCGGTTGTACCGCTGTGGGGGGCGGTTGTACCGCTCGTATCGGGAAAATTCCCAGATCTGGGCACGGGGTGAACTTGGGGGCGGACCAAAATCGAAAATTATGGGCCAAAATGATGGGAAAAGAAAATTTTGGGTAGGATTTGGTGGTGGGGAAGGTAGATCTACTTGCCAAACACGAAATCCATGGATCAAAATCAACAAAATCTCACAAGAACCAACAAATCACAAATTTTTTGGTGAGGCTATTTTTTGTGGGGATTTTCGAATTGGGACAAAAACACACAAAATTAAGCTAGAAAACGGTGGGGGTGACTCCAAATTCGTGATCAACGTGGCTCATGATACCAATATGATACGGGGCACGCCCGTGTGTGTCGATCTTTCACGAATTGGAGGTGGATTTGTGAATGAACACGAAGAACACGAGGGGGAAATCATAAGAGAAACACTCAAAACAAGTCCAATCACACATCCACTATGCTCACATCCACACAAGATCCACAAGGGTACACGAACAACAAAAGGAAAGAGGATACATGGTAGAGTTCATCCCAAATCCCATGGGGAGATGGGGCCTTGAATCCACTAGGGATCTTCCCTAGATAGGGGCCTTGACATCCATAAGATCTTCTCACACATGGATGTCGCAATCATCTAGGAGAAGTATATGGAAGGAGCAATGCTCAACTAATCTATGAGCTAAACCATTGCTAACCCTGGAAATGAGGAGGGGGTGGAGTATATATAGTGCTAACCACGAAGGGGTAAGTGGGAGAGGGATACATGGGCCTCGGGCCCGTCCTGCGCACAGGCAGTCGGGCGGTTGTACCGCCAGGGTGGCCAGTTGTACCGGTCAAGAAAGAATAACCGGAAGAACCGGTCTAGTACCGGCCTTGCACCGCTTCATAACAGAAGCTCGGCCGGAGGTGGTCCGGTGGTGGACCGGTTGTACCACCCACCGGATGATGGCCGGTTCCCGGCCGGTTGTACCGGCAGCTCCTCTTCTTCCTTCTTCTCTTCCAAGCTTCCCTCGTGGATGGTGTAGTTGTACGTAGGTGCTTGCACTCCTCCTCGTCATCCGTGAAGCTCCGGCAATACGTGTCACTTGCAAAACAGGCTATTGTCATGGTGATGTCCATAGGATGCTCCGCATCAGAAGGTGTAGCACTAATGGAGACCTTGGGAGAGAATAGGGCTGTGGGTGCAAGTCCGAGGTCCAATGGCTTGATTCCCGGTGAGCCAGCTACGCCTACGCGGCGGACTGCTCGCACGCATCCCTCTGAGCCTGCGCGGCGGACTGCTCGCACGCGTCCCTTCTAATCAAACCTGCAGCCACAGCACAGGTAGGGCCCAGCTCTCATAGAGGCAGGGCCACGCGTCTGCTTGATGAGCCCGTTCCCAAACGGTTTCTAAAAACCATAAAGTGTTCCGTGTTTGGGAACTAAAATCATAAATAAATATTGAGCTTGTTTCCTCACATTCCAAATTACCACACGCTAAATTTTTGTCGCAAATCAGTTCACACCTACAAACCAAAACGTGTTCTCACTTAGCAGCTGTTTACTATAGTAGGCTATAAAAACAGAAACTCGTACTCGAAAATTACCGCTCATTCTTCACCCCCCGACACCAAAAAGACAGGCCTTTCTTTGTTAGTCCTTCGTTCCGTCTGCCATGGCCGGTAGGGGGGGTTTTCTCGGTCGAGATATAACCTGGGAAGAAAGACTAAAGCCGCGGAAGCAACTGAGAGGTCCCGCCGCCGCGCCGCGGGAGCGCCAGAGAGCTCCAGCCACACCGCAGCAGAGATGTCCGGTGACGCCGTGGATGCCCGGGAGGATCTTTTGCGGAGAGGCGACGGCTCTCACAGTCACAAGCGCATTTGCCTCGGAGGTGAACAGGACGATTTGGCAGTCTTTGATTCCCCAGCCAGCGACGACATGCACGCTGAGCTCGATAGGAAGGACGCCATGATCGATGACCTAGTGAAGCTGCTGGAGAAGAGCGACGCCTCGGTTGATAGGGCAACCGGCCTCGTGGAGAAACTTATGGAGGAGAACGACGCCTGGAAGGAACTGCTCGAGAAGAAAAGTGCCAAGGAGGGGAGGCTGAAAGAACTCGCCGAGGTACTTTTGGAAGACTTGACGAAGCTCCAAATCGAGCGGGAGGGGCTGCTGAAGGAATCCGTGGAGCGTGTGAAGGAACTTCATGCGTACACGACGTAGGCCATCGATGCTCTCGAGCAAAGAGCCCGCACCATGGCCGCAATGCGGAAGATGTCGGATGAGAAGCGATAGGACATGGAGGTCATGGAGGCGATGAAGAAGGAGATTGAGGAACTCCGCGCCCAACAATTCATGAAGAATTAGATAGATTGTCTTCTTTGTCTTCCTTCTTCAACCTCTTCCTTCTTATTTTGCCCCTGTATCTTTGGGGAGTTGCCACATGTGGCATTTTTTATTATCATGCATATGTAAGAAAATTATTATCTTTGCCGGTGCTAATTTGTTGTTATATTATTTCGTTCATTTGCACATGTATACGAGTCGAAAACAGAAGAAACGTCAAAGTTCTCGGCTAGGCACGAACAAAACAATGATCACAAGCAAACTAGTCCCTCCGTCCAGGAGCATTAACCACATGATAAACAGCAGGTAGGACGCCATTAATTCAGAAGTTGGGAGCGAGGCGAGCGGGGGGGGGGGGGGGGGTTGGAGGTCAAAGTATCGCTTCCCGATGAGCAGGCGCAGTAGACTCTCATGGGTCCCGTCGTGCATGCATGGCGGACAGCTCTCACGCATCCTGTCAAGCCTGCGCGGTGGACAGCTCGCACGCGTCCCGTCGAGCCTGCGCGGCGGAAAGCTCACATGCGTCCTGTCATCAACCTACAGCTATACACACACGGTTCTCCCACATCAAGTACTCCCTCCGTTTCTTTTTAGTTAGCATAAAAAATTTGGTCAAATTCAAAATTTGTAAAGTTTGTCTAGCTTTATAGAAAAATAAATAAATATTTATAATTTAAAATCAACATTATTAGATGCATCGTCAAATTAACTTTCATACTATATATCCTTAGCATTGTAGACGTTGATGTGTTTTTTGTATAAATTTAGTCAAACTATGTTTAGCTTGACTTTGATCAAATCCTATATGCGAAGTGTGGACGTGTGGCACCAAATGGTTATCATACAAGTTTTGTATGTACAAGAATTCAATAAACCAATATTATCAATGATTGCGGCCGATCTATCATGCCTAAATGTTTCTAATTCATTCACATTCGTATGAAAAGGGCCCTAGAAAACTCAATTGATGTATAAAAAGGGCCGAATTGGTGCACTAGAGGACACGTTGAATGTAGTTTCGTCACAAAAGGTGACATGTTCCCTATCGAAACCACGAAGTCAGAGCATGTGCCTCTAGTTCAAAATTTGAACTACGCATATTAAATCCCTTGAAAACTCAATCAATGTATGAAAGGGGCCGATTTGGTGGACTAACGACTCATTGTATGTAGTTTCACCAACAAAGGTGACATGTTCCGTGGATGTGCCGTGGCATGACACTGTGTAAGTTTCGTGAATTCATGGTGAGCTTTGGGTTCTCTCGAACTTTGAAACCAAGATTATCAATGTTTGCGGTCTAGTCACGACACCGAGATGTTTGTAATTCAGTGACCATCAGTGCATGGGATGTAAACATGGACCCAATGACACAAAATGGTTTTTAATAATCCATTTTGGTGCGCTGGAGCTCGTGCTTGTAATTCAAACTTGAGTTCTTCACATTAAGTGCACGCCTAGAAAACTCAAATGTCGTTTCGGCCACAAAGGTGACATCTTCCATATCGAAACCACCATGCTTCTCGTGGGAAGCTCCAATTTGTAAGAGGTTTGTCCCAAAACTTATATACCATGTCCTATAAGTGTCGTGTCGACTCACAAGTTTCAATAATTTCACATTTTAGCATTGCAGTTGTATTAGCCTATGCATGTAGATAAAATATCAATGCAAGAAGAGACATCGAATGTCGTTCCCTCCACAGAGGTGACATATTGTTCCGTATCGAAAGCACAATGGTTCTTGAGAGAAGTTTTGGTGTGCAAGAGACTTCTCCCACATTGGACAAAAACTTATCATGTTGTATAAGTGCCGTGTCATGACACCGGGGCATGTTTCAAGAATTTCAGACGAGTTGTGGATTTATGATGATTTAATAGCCAAGTTTCTCAATGTTTGTGGCCTCGTCATGACTTCGAGATGTTTGCAATCCATTCACGTTAATTGCATGGGACCTAAAGAAGGAACCCAAGGACACAAATACCTTTTTTCATCCCATTTTGGTGAAACGAAGCATGTTCTTTTAGTTCAAATTTGAATTATGCACATTAAATGTCTACAAACTTGATTAGTGTAGTATGCAAAAAGGTAACGAACCATGAATAATTTAAAGCACTTTTATATGCCCGTCTGAAGCTCGTGCGTGTGTAAGCACGGTGTGCGCGTGTCGTGCTAGCTCGAGCTTCCTTCTTTGATAAGTTATCCAATTTGTTTTAAAATGATGTGCTATCCAAACACGCTTCTCCCGCCACTCCCCCAATTGGTCTCCCGCCACTATCCTAATCGGTCTCCCGCCACTCCCCTAATCGGTCTCCCGCCACTCCCCCAATCGGTTTCCCGCCGAAGCGCCGGCCCCGTCATCAACCTCCTAGACGAGGAGGATGAGAAGGAGCAGGCAAAAGCGGCATCACGCCATCGAGCATGAGCAAGACGTCATCACCAGCCCCCATGCCACCATCGCACACGGTTTCCAGTACTACCAGAAACATCTGTGATGCGTGTCTGGTCCCACCAGGTGCCCAACGGGGCATGCCTAGGAGGCAACCGTTATCAGCAAGATGCGGCTTTCCAGCCCGTTACCCATTCGATGGAACTCGCAAGTTAAGCGTGCTTTCGGTGGAGTAGTCAAGGATGGGTGACCGATTGGGAAGTTGCTAAATTTCAAGGTTCGTTTAGGCGGTGTGATATGATCACTATAGGCATAAATAAAATGCCTATAGTTATATGTCATTCCAGCTAAATAAATCTTGAGATCCTTGTTTTGAAAATATCCATGATTTTATTTTGCTTCTTTTGCTGTTTTGAAAATGTCAAGGATCAAGTGTGTGTGTGTGCGATATGTCATTCCGGGTAAATAAATCTTGAGATCCTTGTTTTGAAAATATCCACGGTTTTCTTTTGCTGTTTTGAAAATGTCAAGGATCGAGTGTGTGTGAGTTTCTATGTGTGTGTATGTGTATACCAATGCCTGTGTGTGGACCATGTGCCTACATTGTGCGGTTTCTGATGACTGCTTCTTTTGCTGTTTTGAAAATGTAAAGGATCGAGTGTGTGTGTGTGATATGTCATTCTGGGTAAATAAATCTTGAGATCCTTGTTTTGAAAATATCCACGGTTTTCTTTTGCTATTTTGAAAATGTCAAGGATCGAGTGTGTGTGAGTGTGTGTGTCTGTGTGTGTGTGTATACCAATGCCTGTGTGTGGACCATGTGCCTACATTGTGCGGTTTTTGATGACAAACCTATCGGTGGGCCCTTAGGGTCTGCCATGCCTTTTACTGACAACGCTGGAAGGCCAAGGGTGTGTGTGTGTGTGTGCGTGTGTGTGTGTGTGTGCGTGTGCGTGTGTGTGTGTGTGTGCGTGTGTGTTGTGTGTGTGTGTGAACCCATATGCTTGTGTGTGGACCATGTGTCTACAGTGTGCGGTTTTCGACGACAAACCTATCAGTGGGTCCTTAGGGTGTGTCATGCCTTTTATTGACAATGCTGGAAGGCAAAGGATGGGTGACGGTGTGTGTGTGTGTGTGCAAGGGGGGTGCGCGCGTCTGCGTGTGTGCGTGTGTGAACCCATGCTTGTGTGTGGGCCATGTGCCTACATTGTGCGGTTTCCGACGACAAACCTATCGGCGGGCCCTTAGGGTTTGTCATGCCTTTTAGTGACAAACGCTGGAAGGCCAAGGATGGGTCAAGGTGTGTGCATGTGCATGTGTGCGTCTCTCTCTCTCTCTCTCTCTCTCTCTCTCTCCCTCTCTCTCTCTCTCCCTGTGTGTGTGTGCGTGTGTGTTGTGTGTGTGTGTGTGAACCCATATGCTTGTGTGTGGACCATGTGTCTACATCATTTGGTTTCCGACTACAAACCTATCAGTGGGCCCTTACGGTGTGGCATGCCTTTTATTGACAATGCTGGAAGGCAAAGGATGGGTGACGGTGTGTGTGTGCGGGGGCTGGGGGGGGGGTGCGCGCGTGTGCGTGTGTGTGCGTGTGTGAATCCATGCTTGTGTGTGGGCCATGTGTCTACATTGTGCTGTTTCCGACGACAAACCTATCGGCGGGCCCTTAGGGTTTGTCATGCCTTTTAATGACAAACGCTGGAAGGCCAAGGATGGGTCATGGTGTGTGCATGTGCATGTGTGCGTCTCTCTCTCTCTCTCCCTCTCTCTCTCCCTGTGTGTGGGGGGGGGGACCATGCATGCGTCCATTGTGTGGGGAGGGGAATGATATATATATATATATAACGATCTTGGTATATAATATATATTATCTTAAGGGGGGTATATATATATGTCCAGTTATCTCAGCTAGGTGCATGCCACATCATAGATAGTGTACCATTATGTATTAATTGTTGAAACACCGGACCACACCATTTTCGCATATGCATTTGGCCATATGCAAGGGGGTGATGTTCTTCTAGCCCCGCTCAACTGATCTTCGACGACGCGCCAACTTGTGGGACCGCGTGATCTATATATCCCTCTTGTTCGACAACAATATGTGATGGTTTGGCCATATTAATTAAGGTAAAAATTCTCTTGGTTGTCTTACGAAAATTCATACATGGATAAATGTGTGACAAAGTTTGAACCAGGTCATGTGTTCATAGGACCCCATATATCCTCCTACACATAGTGTAGGGGGCAACACCCTATATTATGTTTGTCTTGAAACCCTTTTCTGTCACATTGGACACTTTTAGGCATGCACATATGCAGCATGTACCACACATGAAAGTTGCGCATTGTGAATTTAAACATGACAAAACCATGTTCGTACATATATATACTTCATCCGAACCTAATTACAAGTCTTTTTTAGAGATTTCTCTACGAACTACATATATATTTAGGAACGGAGGGAGTATATATTTGGGCCACTAGCGGGCCTGATTGTGTTTTGACCCTCTCTTGCGTTTTCTTTTCTCGTTTATCTCAAAGATGCTAGTATTAGGTAAAATAGCAAACGAAACTGACGAAACAACCGTATACGATTGTACCCCAAGCAGACACGAATGTGTTACTCTAACCGTGTTCGATGCCCGTAGACAGCAAAATCAGCCTTGCCTAGTGGTGCCAACCGCAAGCGTCAGCCAGTGCAAAGGGGTAATGTGCACAGTACAAACCCAAACCCGACATCGACCTATAAAAGATCTCGCCGGCTGTGGCTAACAGCTAATTTTTCCGCCGATAGCTCGCCACCACCACCACACACACCAAATGGAACCGTTGCTCAAGCATGGGGATGCGCATGTCGCCGTCCTGATAGTGTTGGACGACGACATGATAGAGGATTCCGACGTGTTGGCTGCCATGGCCGGCAACGGCAAATAGCCAGCTGCCGCGGCCGACGACGACGGGATAGAGGATTCCGACGTGCTGTCCTCCATGTCGGTCAACCGTCATCTGCCGCGGCCGCCGCCAACGACGACGACCCCGAGTTTCGGCGTCGGATGCAGATGGCCATCGCTCTGTCCGTCCAGGAATCGGGCCTCGATGCATTCCTGCGCGACGAGGATGAGCGTCGTCTCAGTGTCGGTGTGGAACAATCTATCGCATCTGCGGATGCCATCCGCAACGCGGATAGGGATCTGAAGCGGCACAAATGGTGGGAGAGTGCGAAGAGGAAGCGGAACTCAGATGCAGAGGGCAAAAAGAGGCGGGAGCAGGACCAGAAGGCGGCGGAGCAGGCCGCCGCATGTCTCTCAGCCGCGTTGGAGGGCAGTGCAGGCCTTGCAGCTAAGGCGGCAGCCCTGGTAATAGCGGCCACAGCGACCAGGGACTCAGCTCTAGTGAGATCGGTGCCCGTCTGTATCCCGATGGCTCGCCTGGACGCCACGACATCTTCGTCGACAGCGGCAGACCTGGCAAGAGGCGCCACGGTCGCTCCGGCTGAGGTAACCCCGCCGGACTCCGCCGTGGAACCAGTGGAGCTCATCGACTTGACGAGCTCCTCTGAATACTCGTTCTGAGGCGAGGAAGGTCATGAGGACGGTGCAGGCGCGGCATTTGTATGCATCCATGGCGTAGTGAATATTTTGTGCAGTTCATCTTCATGTAATTTGACGAACTGTTTGTAAATTACTGAGCATATGAACTAATGGCAACTAATCCGCTACAAAATAAGGCATTTTGTGTTGAAAATTTGCCAAATGTTTGTGTCATCTGTTTGTGGGCATGTGGAAATTTAGGATGAATTTGACGTCTGCGACTGAAATTGAGGATGAACCGGGTGTGATGAACCCACCTTGAGAAATCTCAGAAAGAGCTATCCGCCTCGAGTGATGCAAAAATTCGTGGTTTCGCGACACGACATTTCGTTACACCGAAGAGCGTCCACACTTTATTATGTTTGGACAGTGTGCCATCTTGGTTGCTCCCGCCCAGTTCGTTTTCCAAAATTTAATTGGAAGCGGTATTTCAACTGCATGCCACCTTTCCTCGTCCACCGCACTGACCCTATAGTAAAATTTCAGCTGCCGAGGCATTTGAACCGTCGCCATCCCTTGTCCACCACCATCTCCACCCACACCATTACTATTAAAATTTTCAGCAGCAGCGACACATCCTCAAACACCCCCCTCCCCTTCCTCCCCCGCTTGAACCCTAGCTCGTCGCCGCCGCCGCCTCCCATCACCAACCTCAGCCGGTCTGCCCGTGCCTCATAGCTAAACAAGTTCAGGGTCCCCATCGATCCACATACACCATCGCCGCCCTGAGTTTTTAGATGAGGTCGGCGGTGTCCCTTTCCCCCAGATTCCCATCCCGTACTCTAGAGAGTCGCAGCCTAATCAGCCCGACCACATCTCCCATGGACCTCGAGGAGTGTACGAGCAAAAAGAGGTCTATCATGGCTCTCCGCCGTACGCTGGCGAGGTGGGCGCCGTTCGCGCCGACCCTTCGATCCCGGACAAACACCTCGCCGTGGGAGCCGGTGAGGACGCTGCCTACGTTGGCTTCAAGTATGCGGGAACGCGTGTTCCTATATCTCGGGAGAGTCAGCTACGACATCAAGCTCGTCAACATCACCGGCTTCACCCGGGCCATGTCACAAGTTAAGTGGTCCACCGGCAACGCCTCTGGTTCAACCGCCGTCAATCTCTCCAAAGGCCCCGCCGCTGATCTCCTCCGCCTCGCGGTCATGGATTTGCGATCCTTCTACGCCATCGAGCCCCTTTTGTCCTTTCTAAAGCAAACGTTCTACAGCGGTGGCTTTGGATCCTTAGCTCCAAAGTCAGATCTCATCCACCAAGATAATGGCACACACTACGGCTGTTACAAGGGGAAACGTGCCATCTGCAACATCAATGAGCGCACCCTGGGCACCTCATATCCCAAGTGGAAGGAGCCCATCCATGACAAGTGAGGCAACATCCTGTGAGCAAATCATACCTTTTATAGCGAGTCGTCTCGTACCCATTGTTGTAGTAGCTTTTGCCATGCGATAATCATGCAGTGTTTAATTGAGCATCTGTCCAGTTGTCAAGCAGATGCCTTGCTTTTATGTATCTGGTTGTTAGGTGGGTTGCATTGAGTATTTTTCCAGTTTTCTATGGCTATAGTTGGTTGTTACAGTGAGCTTGAATGCCTTGTTTCTTTCAGTTTTTCACAATGTGATGTTCATTATGTGCAAGTATGAACTGTGTAGTTCAATTTCATCAATACCACCTGTTATGCCTGGTGTTGTTAACCTGTGCCCTTAACTCCCGCTTTAAACATTTATGCCTTGTTTCTCTAAATTTGTTTGCCAGGTTGGTTGCAGTGAGCATTTGTCTAGTTTTCAAGCAGATGCCTTGCTTTTCTGTATCTGGTTGTTAGGTTGATTGCAGTGAGCATTTGTCTAGTTTTCAAGCAGACGCCTTGCTTTTCATATCTGGTTGTTAGGTTGGTTCCATTGAGCATTTCTCCAGTATCAAATGGCTATATTTAGTTGTTATAGTGAGCATATATGCCTTGTTTATTTCAAGCAGATACCTCGTATACTTGGTTGATGTTAAGCCTGATGTACTTATCATGACTTTACATGTACTTGCACAGGACAACAATGGGAGTGGCCAACGTTTTCCACCGAGGTTCTTTTCATCCCTCCGCTTATACTCCATTCGTTCCATCATGTAGTCCATATAGATTTTTGTGATGTATCTACATATACCATCTAAAATGTATACAATAATTTTTTTTGTGATGTATCTAATGAAATGGAATTGCAATTCTAGATGTAAATGTTTTTCTCCACAAACTTGGTCAAAGTAAGTAAATGTTGACTTCTCAAAATGTTTATATGCAACACATTGTGGAACTGATGGAGTAATATATTACACCATTGTCCAACTGCATTTTAGCTTCTAATATTGGCTTCTTGCTTGTAGGTACATATGTCTTAGGTAAAGATCCATTCCTGGACCCTTTTTGCGTCTGGGGTAATGAAATATTCATGAACCAGCATCAAGTGAGGAAACTGAAAATGATTGTTAGGGAAAAGAGACGAACAATGCCAATTAGACTATTTGTTTACGCTCTATCCAACACAACAGTGAGCTGTAGGATGGTAACTACGAACTCTGTAGGCTTCTATTAGTACTGCCCATAATGAGTTGTCACACAACAATGTCTGAATCTTTTTCTTTCGCAGTGGTTCCCAAAGCAGTTTACTCAAGATTACCTCGCAAAGTACATGATTGTTGGACACGCAATGAAGGTTAAAATAAATCATCGAGACTACAATGAGCATCGAGAAGTCGTAATGAAGACAAGGAAGGATGGGCGGGCGGCCATCACTAGGGGCTGGCCTAGAGTCGTTCGTGCGTTAGGCATGGAGGCGGGCACAATATGGGCATTCCGCTTCACCTTCTCCAGCATACAAAATGTCTTTTGGCTCTCTCTTTACCGTCTTTAGTACAACCGTGCTTCCATCATTCTTTATTTGTCCCTTCTGTAGCTTTCCTTTTTTTTTGAGAATTGATGCTTATGTAGTTCTTGAGTATATGTACATGTGAATCGAATTATGCATTCGTAATTAAACCTAAACATGATTCGATATGAAATACAAGAATTCCTACTTTCAAATTTAAATTATGTGAATTATGAACAAAGGTATTTAATTAGGGGCAAATCCTGCTCTGCAGGCCATTACAATGCACACAATTTGAGAAAGCAAAATGTCTGCGATCAACTCCGACATCACACAGGTTTCTCCAATCGAGGCGTGTGTGATGAATCTCGTCTTCGCGCACGGTCAGACGAGAAAGAACGTGTGAGATTAACAACACCAGCGTTTGTGCTAGTCTCCTTATCACACATGATTTCGTATTTTGAACAGTGTACCATCATAAACATTGGTCAAAGAAGACAGCGTGCGATAGGCCTTCATCCGACTCAGTTATTCTCGATGACACGTTTGGGAGCTATGGATCACACGTTTGGGACGTTTTATAAATCACAAACGTTTAACAGAAACCCCGCGTGTGGGATATATTCAACCTTCGCATACGGTTTTACAATGATAAACTTATGCTCTCTTATATCATATCACAGACGGACATGGTGGAACTAACTATGTGCGATTGTCTCCTTATCGTACACGCTTTATAATCGTGAACTGTTTGCGATTTGGTGCACATCGTAAACGGTGCTTCACAGAATAGCGCGTGCGATGTTAGTGTGATCTCAAACGAGTTGCAAGGATGAACCGTATGGGAAATACGGTTAGTTTTGCCAAACGTTTGCGTTCATTGGCCACCATCGCCGACGGGTTTGCCGTGTCGTGTGGGATGGACCCCCCCTATCGCCCACACATGCAAGGCGACGGTTTGGAACTACGTCGCGGAAAGGGGTTAAAAACCGTTTGTATAGCACGTCGCTGCACCAGTGTATAGGCCGCTTTGGACGCGACAAGACGTATCCCACACTATCCAACAAGTACTTTTGGCCCAAGATGTTTCGTGATGTTGCACGCTACACCAACCGATGCTCTACATGCCGCAAAGCTAAGTCCAAAGCTCAATCCCATGGTCTTTATATGCCTCTTCCTATACCTTTCCAACCTTGGGAAGACATTAGTATGGAATTTGTGCTTGGCTTGCCACGAACTAGAAATGGCCATGACTCCGTTTTTGTAGTTGTGGATCACTTTTCCAAGATGGCTCATTTCGTTCCATGTCACAAGATAGACGATGCTTCACATATTGAACTCACTCCTCTTAGAGTATGACTTGGATCACAAAGGAACTTGGATGCTGCCTCACAATGAAACCCTTTGCATCCTTAGGTACGAGGAAGACGACCACGAAGGACCAAGGAAGCACCCCCAAGATCAAGGCCAAGAGGAAGAAGGAGCAAGGAGAAGGACCATCCTACAGTTGGACGGATCATCCGGACCCCGTCCCGGATCGTCCGGACCCCGGTCCGGATCATCCGGATAATCCCCAAACAAAACCGGACAAAGTGCCCCCGAAGCCGGATCATCCGGACCGGCGTCCGGATCGTCCGGGAAATGCATGACCGAACCGGCCGGAGGACTCCCGAAGCCGGATCATCCGGACCACGGTCCGGCTCATCCGGAAGATGCCCGGATCATCCGGACCCTGGTCCGGATCATCCGGCCTTTGCCTGCGCGCACCAATGGGCCTCGGGCCTTGTATCTCTCCCCACTTACCCCTTCGCCCCTACTACTATATATACTCCTCTCCCACCTCTGAATTAGGGTTAGCTATTGTTTGGCAAAGACTCTTGTTGAGCATAGCTCCATCACTTACTTCTCCCTAGGAGATTGACCTCCGTGGAGAGAAGATCCAAGCAATGCCAAGGCCCCTCTAAGGTAAGATCCCACGGGATTCAAGACCTCCTCCTTCGGAGCGAGAAGACTATCGTTACTTGTATCCTTTTGTTGATTGTGGATCGTGCTACTCGTGTACTCGTGTGTTTCTAGTGGATGTGTGATCAAAGATTGTCCTTGAGTGTTTGATTCTCCTCTTGTATCTCTCTCGTGTTCTTCGTGTTCTTCGTGAGATCCCCTGAATTTCGTGAAAGATCGACGCACACGGGCATGCCCCGTATCATATTCGTATCAAGAGCCAAGGTTTCTCACGAATTTGGAGTCTTCCCCTTCGTTTGCTAGCCAATTTTGTTTTGTTTTGACCTAATTTCGAAAATCCCCACAAAAATAGCCATACCCAAAATTTCTTGGATTTGTTGGATTTGAGGAGATTTTGTTGCTTTGGATCCGTGGATTTCATGTGAGCCCGTGGATCTAGCTTTCCCCCCTTCTCTCCCATCATTTTCCTCCATCAAATCGTCCAATTTTCGCGAATTTTTTTCCGGGTTCATCCCCAATTTCGAGAGTTCTTCCCAGATTGGATCGGATCGAGACCCCTGAATCATCCGGACAGACACCTGGATCATCCGGCTGGCCACCATCCCGGATCATCCGGACCCCCACCCGGACATCTGCCCTCCCATCAGCCCGGTCATCCGGACCAACTCCCGAACATCCGGACAAGGCCTGGCAGCAGGGCATCTTCGCCTTGTTGCGTACTTTTTCATCGTGTTCTTCCACCATTTTTCCGCAAACCTTCTTCGATTTCTTCCGCACCGTTTGCATTTGAGATTTTGAGTTGCGAGCATCGCCACTTCCTAAGGTGTTTCGGCTAGCTAGGAGTGGTTCTTCATCAACATCGCCGCTCATCATCGCCCCGGTTCGTCGCCGACCAACTCTTCGTTCATACTACACCGTAAGCAAGGATGCTAACCGCGACGACACTTTTCACTCTACCCTTGCCATTGCATTGTTACCCTGAGCCTATTTGCGTTACTTGCCTACCGAGCCTAGCCATTGAGTATTGTCGGGCTACACTACGTGAGCACTTTAGTGATACATACTCCGCATAGCTTCATTTGCGTGCATATATCTTAGTATCTTCTTTGTGTTACAACATAGTAACCGCTAACATAATTGCTATCTTGGTGTGCACGTCCCGCATTGCGACCATACAAAACATCATTGCAAAAGAAAAGAGAAACAAAGCTTTTAAGCAAGAGCAAAAGAGCAAGAGCATCGCATGCTTCACATAGCATATTTGATCATCTTGGATCACTTTAGCGAGTGACACGTGCCGTATACACGCATAGGAAGTCGGTTAATTGTAGGGTGTGCACAAGTGCGTATCGTGCCCATTGGAGCAATCGTGCTACCGTCTCTCTAGTGTTGTGCAACGAGAGCATTTTTCATGGATTCCACATTTTGGCTCATCCTTGGTTGCATGACCCCAATTTTCTTCCATGTGTGTGTTTCCGTGCATACCTATTGCTATTGATCTACACTGTCTCATTTGCGAAGTTTACGAGTCTCTTTCAACATTATTGAATCTTATCTTTCGAATTGCTTGAATTTTGTGCCACTATCCTAACCAAGCTACTCCATAAGCCTTATTTGTGTAGGTGTGAGAAGGACAATCTTCGGTACCAATTCTACTATTTCCATACTTGCACATTGAGTGATCTTGATCCACTTTGAACTTTTGGAACGGTAATTGGTATTGTCTTCTCACTCTTCCACTTATATCTTCTTGAGTGCTATGGATAGGAACATCATGTCGAACCTGGCCTTCGAGGAGAATGAAGATGACGTGAACAACCACGTCACCAAGTTACACTTCTTCGGCACACACAAGGCAATTACTCAAGCTCAAGATGTCTTGCATGAGCGCATCGACCAACTTGCCTCCAACTTGCGTGAATCCGAAATGCACACAAGGGAATACCTCGACACCAAGCTCTCAAGCCAAATGGAGGAGCTCCGGTCCTTGATGGTCACTCGCGCACCTTCCTCATCTACATCGACAAGGAGTCGTCACACACGTCTCAACTCAACGACGTACTCTTCCGACGCAAGTCCACAAGCGCATCATCACCATCGTGATGAACACTCCGGCCCAAGTTCTCCACAAGGTCCTCACCATCAAGACAATCCATTTCATGGCAATGGATTGCAAGAGCGAGTCCGCGCTCGAGAATGCCGCCGCCAACAAGATCAAGATGCGTTGGAGCAAGAACACCAATGCCAAGAACAAGAACAACGACGCGGAGAAGAAGAACAACATCATCGTCATGAACGAGCGCTTGAAGCACATCGCGCTTTACAAGAATCTACTCGTGCCTTGGAGGAGCGCACCCGCCAAGCTCAACATGAGCAAGAAGCACTTTGCCAAGCACAACAAGAAGAACTTCGTCGACAACGACAAGAAGAAGCCAATCGCCAAGAGGAGCACCAAGAAAGGCGCAACCGAGTGCGTCCACCTCGTCGCCGTCCTCAAGATCATCACGATGAACCCGACCATGAAGATGAGCTAGGACAAGATCAACGTCAACACGCTCAAGGCAATGACAATGAGGACCCACATCCAAGACAAGGATTTCGGCATCACCACAACAATGATGAACAACGCTTCGGCAAGCTCAAGTTCACAATACTAAAGTTTTCCGGAAGCAATGATCCCGAAGACTATTTGTCATGGGCCCTCAAGGTTGAAAAGATCTTTCGCCTACACAACTATGATGAAGAGAAGAAGATCGCCATGGCTTCCCTTGAGTTCCAACACTATGTACTTATTTGGTGGCAACAAGTGATTGACCAAAGAAGGGAGAGGGGTGAACCTCCAATCACCACTTGGGCCCAAATGAATGACCTCATGCGAGCCCGCTTTGTGCCTACACACTACAACCGGGATCTCTTCAAGAAGCTCCAACAACTCAAGCAAGGCACCAAGTCGGTAGAAGAGTATTACCAAGAGATAGAAATCGCTATCATCCGAGCCAATGTCAAGGAAGATGACGAGCAAACAATGGCATGCTTCTTGAATGGCCTCAACTACCAAGTCAAGAAAATTGCCAACTTCTAACCATACACCAACCTTCTCGAACTTGTGCATCAAGCAACCAAGGCGGAACAACAAGTGCAAGATGCTTACAAGTACTCCAAGTTCTCCTCCAAGACCTACGGCTCAAGTGCTCAAGCTACTACAACAACGACACCTTCGACTACGTATCGACAACATCTACCGGCAACAAGTCAAGCTTCAAGGACAAGACGAATTCCTCAAGCCGACCATCCTCAAGCACCTACAAGCCGAGAGCTTCATCCTCTACCCCAACAACGGATGCTACTATGAAGACAAGCTCCATCAAGTGTTTCACGTGCCAAGGCCGAGGCCACAAGACCTTCGAATGTCCAACCAAACACAATTTGGTTCTCCTCGACGATGGCACCTACGACACTATGAGCGTGTTGACTTTAGGTAGGAGGCACTTCCTCATGTCACCGATCCGCCTGAACATCTCGTAGCATGTGTACGCTTGCTTGGCCGCGGTCTGGAGGTGATATTCATCCAGTTTCTTCATCCATCCCCTGCGCCAGACAGGCTTGTTCTTGGCGCACTCCGCCTTCATGTCAGCGTAGTAGGGGTCGATGATGGCCTTGGCCAAGTCAACATGGGAGTCCATGTGCTTCTTGCTGCCCCAGACCCTGTAGTGGCCACGGATGTCGACAAGCTTCTGGCAGGCCAAGCCCGAAGTCTTGGGCACCTTTGGATCGTCGGTGGTGGCCACTGTAGTGAACATGTAGTTGGGGCTATTGACAAACCCGGTGAAACGCTCGCAAGGCACTATGGCCAGGCAGTAGTGGTAGAGGAGGACGTGATGACCGATGCACAACTGGGCGACGGCAACCTTCTGATCATGCCCGGCATGACCGCCGGTGTAAGCGAGGTCGAAGCTGACCACTTTGTACTTGTCATCCGCATCAAGCAGCCGCTCCATGGTGTCGATGGAGTCCTCCACCATGCCCGGATCGTTAGTGTACACCACCGTGAGGTCCGTCTTCCTCATGTGGGTCTCCACATGATGCACGCCGAACTCCATTGGAGCGCCGCTGGACATCGTCTCTGTATGCGTCGTCCAGGGTGCGCTTATTGTGTTGTGCGGCCTGATCGAAAGCGTGAAGAGACTATGGTTAATGGCCATGGGTATAAATGGGGGCCGGACGTTCTGGAAAACCGGCACGTCCGAACGGCAGTTTTTGCAGCGCGTGATTCAGTTGTGGAGCACGTAACTGCATGGGGCGACGTGCGTGGCGCAACCGCATGCATATGGAGCCCCGAACGGGATCGTGGGCCGGCCCCAACCGCTGGCAGAGCGCGCGCAGAGGGGCACGAGAGCAGAGCACGCGCAGGGACATGAGAGCAGAGCACGCGGTGGGGCGCGAGGTCGAACCAGACCACGATGTACTTGTCCTCATCAACTAACAGGTCCATGACGTTGGAGTTCTCCATCCAGATCGGATGTTTGGTGTACACCACGAACGGACAAGACGTGTTGCTACGACATGCATGGTCCAAACACGACACATCAATCAGAGACCCTTCGACGGAACTGTGTGCGATGCATGAATCGCAAACGGTATAGTTCAAGCTTTGTCGGTAATGGCACGAACTGTGTCCGAAGGTGGATCCATGAAATACGATTCAGAAAGTAGTTGCATGTGCGATCTACGGCAGACAGTTTGTTCTTATGAACCGTTTTTTCTTATAACAGAAACGGTTACCAAAACTACATACGTGTGCGAAGTACGACATATAGTTCACTCGGATAAACTGTGTGCGCTGATACAGCAGAACACAAACGATTCGGCATAACAAGATGTGTGCGATATACAGCAAACATGTAAGTAATGAGAATCGTGTGCGAACACCAGATATAACACAGACGATTGGTGCTAATAACTTGTGTGTGTTGTGGGGAAACGTTTACTGGTATACAACTGTCAGCGATTGATGAAATCATCACCGACGGGTTTCGTAGTTTAGTCCGTGTGTACTGTGATTTGCTCGGTCTGCACAACATCAATGCTGCGCCTACAGAACAGCAACATATGTACTTATAAGAACATGATTGCATAAACCAAAAAGAACACATTGCAATTTCAAATATTGTATCACAAATACCAGCAATATTACAAGGTTCAAATTCCAGCATAACGAGGCCCAAATTCAAAGAATACAAGTTACAAACTGACATTATAAATCAAATCCAATCTTTAGGATCCCTGGGATGAAATATTTCTGCGAAGGGATCATCCACCGAGAAGTCATATATTGGCTCGATAGAATCGCTTTCGAATAATCTGTCATATGAACTTCCAAAGTGAAAATCATCTTCTGCAGACCTTTTTCCATTCCGTTGTAGACGCCTCCGCTGGTCAGTAAACCATCCATTGTGGCACACTAAATATAGTGCAAACCTCATTACCTTGAGCACCCTTGCTTTCTGAACAAAGAAACTGGCAAATTGAATCTCTGGAATGGTGCCTCGGTACTCGTTGAAAGTAATTTCCGTGAGATGGAATTCAAGGAATTCGATGTGATTGTTATATTGTGCCACCTTTTCCACACCAACTCCTGCTTGTATCTGCAAAGGAAGACAACATATCAGTGCTTAGATGCAGTATCGAACACTACGGGCCTCTTTGATTTGCATGATTTATAAAATACACTAATAGATTGGCATGCCATCTTCGATCGTTCATGATTAACATCTCAAAAAAATGTATAGTACACATTTCATTGTAATCATGGGTAAAAGTACCAACAAATTGAACTTTGTTGTGGTTAGGAATTAACAGGAAGGGAACATCACCTCGACGTATAGCTTCTCCGTGCACGGAAAGCTTATAAGGAACTTAACAACTTCATCCAAATTGGGGCTAATAGATTGTAGTGCCAAGATCTTCACTGTTCGCAGAGACAATGCGAGGCTTGTGGGAATCATTTTCTGGATGACAGTCGAACATAGATCAAGAAAAACTAGATAAAATGTGATGTACACTAATAAGAATGAGAAGAATATTGTTGTACCTGAACAGGTATGGATCCAGCTGTAACAAGTTCAGAGAATTTAGCACACGAATACCCCAACACTGTCAATTTCGGTGCGCCAATGACCCTGATTCTTGTTCGACCTTCTTTATCAAGTACAAACAATCTCTCTAGGAAAGGTGCATTCTCAATGACCATATCATGACACTCCCCAACTGACAGCGTGTTGCGGCACCAGCCATGCACATAAATCGTACGGAGATTCGTCGTAGCGATGTGGAGGCTACTGAACCCAAACATCATCTAAAGACGAAGGTACTCGAGCTTTGTACAGCCACCGAGCAGGCGCTCCAAATCCGACTTATAGATGCTGACGCCGATGAGCTCGAGGTGCTTCAGTTTAGGGAGATGAAGAGCGTGCGCGGCATTAATCTTGGGGAAAAGGCACCGCATGAACGTAGCGCGGCGCAGTGTGGGCGCGAGGCGGAGGACGGACGGAGGCAGCGAGCGCCCATATCCAGCATCAAAGTTGAGCACCTCGAGCTGATCTAGGGAGGGGATAAGAACCAGTCATGAAACTTGGGTTCGGCCTTGCAGTTTGAACAGAAAGTGCCAATGGCAAGGCGTCTGACGGGCGCAGTGTGCGTGGCGAGGATGTGGGACAATGCGTCCAAGCGTTTGCGATCCCCGCTGCAGAGCTCGTCATTGTCGAGGAGGTCAATGGGGGTGGAGTGCCATAGGGGGCGCCACCGCCTGGAGAGGATGGTGGTCTGCACGGCAGATTTGATGGGGAGGAGGGACATGATGGTTACCAACATCTCATCGGGGATGCTGCTGATGAAGTCCACGCTCGCCGGAGGCTCGTGTGGTTCAGCCTCCACCCGCCCCCGCTTGTTGGCCGCCTCGACGTCCATCGAAAAAGGAGGCGATCCGTGGTGGCGGCCCAAATAGATAAGACCGGAGGAGAAGGTGTAGCACTAATGGAGACCTTGGGAGAGAATAGGGCTGTGTGTGGAAGTCTGAGGTCCAATGGCTTGATTCCCGGTGAGCCAGCTGCGCCTACGCGGTAGACTGCTCACACACATCCCTCTGAGCCTGCGCGGCGGACTTCTCGGACGCGTCCCGTATAATCAAACCTGCACCCACAGCACCGGCAGGGCCCACCTCTCATAGAGGCAGGGCCACGTGTCTGCTCGATGAGCCCTTTCCCAAACGGTTTCTAAAAACCATAAAGCGTTCCGTGCTTTGGAACTAAAACCATAAATAAATATTGAGCTTGTTTCCTTTCACATTCCAAATTACCACGCGCTAAATTTTTGTCGCAAATCAGTTCACACCTACAAACCTAAATGTGTTCTCACTTAGCAGCTGTTTACTGTAGTAGGCTATAAAAACAGAAACTCGTACTCAAAAATTACCGCTCATTCTTCACCCCGCGACACCAAAAAGATAGGCCTTTATTTGTTAGTCCTACGTTCCGTCTGCCATGGCCAGTAGGGTGGTTTTCTGGGTCGAGATATAACCTGGGAAGAAAGACTAAAGCCGCGGAAGCAACCGAGAGGTCCCCCGCCGCGCCGCGGAAGCGCTAGAGAGCTCCAGCCACACCGCAGCAGAGATGTCCGGTGGCGCCATGAACGCCCAGGAGGATCTTTCGCGGAGAGGCGACGGCTCTCACAGTCACAAGCGCATTTGCCTCGGAGGCGAACTGGACGATTTGGCAGTCTTTGATTCCTCAGCCAGCGACGACATGCGTGCTGAGCTCGGTAGGAAGGACGCCATGATCGATGACTTGGTGAAGCTACTGGAGAAGAGCGACGCCTCGGTTGACAGGGCGACCGGCCTCGTGGAGAAACTTATGGAGGAGAACGACGCCTGGAAGAAACTACTCGAGAAGAAAAGTTCCTAGGAGGGAAGGCTGAAAGAACTCGCCGAGGAACTTTTGGAAGACTTGACGAAGCTCCACATCGAGCGGGAGGGGCTGCTGAAGGAATCCGTGGAGCGTGTGAAGGAACTTCATGCATACGCGACGTAGGCCATCGATGCTCTCGAGCAAAGAGCCCGCGCCATGGCCGCAATGCGGAAGATGTCAGATGAGAAGCGACAGGAGATGGGGGTCATGGAGGCGATGAAGAAGGAGATTGAGGAACTCCGCGCCCAGCAATTCATGAAGAATTAGATAGATTGTTTTCTTTGTCTTGCTTCTTCAACCTCTTCCTTTCTTTGTCTTCCTTCTTCAACCTCTTCCTTCTTCTTCAACCTCTTCCTTCTTCTTTTGCCCCTGTGGCTAAGCACGAACAAAACAATGATCACAAGCAAACTAGTCCCTCCGTCCAGGCGCATTAACCACATGATAAACAGCAGGTAGGACGCCATTAATTCAGAAGTTGGGAGCAAGGCGAGCGGGGGGGTTGGAGGTCAAAGTATCGCTTCCCGATGAGCAGGCGCAGTAGACTCTCATGGGTCCCGTCGTGAAAGCACGGCGGACAACTCTCACGCATCCTGTCAAGCCTCCGCGGCGGACAGCTCGCACGCGTCCCGTCGAGCCTGCACGGCGGGAAGCTCGCATGCGTCCTATCATCAACCTGCAGCTATACACGCACGGTTCTCCCACATCAAGTACTCCCTCCGTTTCTTTTTAGTTAGCATAAAAAATTTGGTCAAATTCAAAATTTGTAAAGTTTGTCTAGCTTTATAGAAAAATAAATAAATATTTATAATTTAAAATCAACATTATTAGATGCATCGTCAAATTGATGTGTTTTTTGTATAAATTTAGTCAAACTATGTTTAGCTTGACTTTGATCAAATCCTATATGCGAAGTAAAAGGAAACGGAGGGAGTAAAGAAATGGACGCATGGCACCAAATGGTTATCATACAAGTTTTGTATGTACAAGAATTCAATAAACCAATATTATCAATGATTGCGGCCGATCTATCATGCCTAAATGTTTCTAATTCATTCACATTCGTATGAAAAGGGCCCTAGAAAACTCAATTGATGTATAAAAAGGGACGAATTGGTGCACTAGAGGACACGTTGAATGTAGTTTCGTCACAAAAGGTGACATGTTCCCTATCGAAACCACGAAGTCAGAGCATGTGCCTCTAGTTCAAAATTTGAACTACGGATATTAAATCCCTAGAAAACTCAATTAATGTATAAAAGGGGCCGATTTGGTGGACTACCGACTCATTGAATGTAGTTTCACCAACAAAGGTGACATGTTCCATGGATGTGCCGTGGCATGACACTGTGCAAGTTTCGTGAATTCATGGTGAGCTTTGGGTTCTCTCGAACTTTGAAACCAAGATTATCAATGTTTGCGGTCTAGTCACGACACCGAGATGTTTGTAATTCAGTGACCATCAGTGCATGGGATGTAAACATGGACCCAATGACACAAAATGGTTTTTAATAATCCATTTTGGTGCGCTGGAGCTCGTGCTTGTAGTTCAACCTTGAGTTCTTCACATTAAGTGCACGCCTAGAAAACTCAAATGTCGTTTCGACCACAAAGGTGACATCTTCCATATCGAAACCACCATGCTTCTCGTGGGAAGCTCCAATTTGTAAGAGGTTTGTCCCAAAACTTATATACCATGTCCTATAAGTGTCGTGTCGTCACACCAGTTTCAATAATTTCACATTTTAGCATTGCAGTTCTATTAGCCTATGCATGTAGATAAAATATCAACGCAAGAAGAGACATCGAATGTTGTTCCCTCCACAGAGGTGACATATTGTTCCGTATCGAAACCACGATGGTTCTTGAGAGAAGTTTTGGTGTGCAAGAGACTTCTCCCACATTGGACAAAAAATTATCATGTTGTATAAGTGTTGTGTCATGACACCAGGGCATGTTTCAAGAATTTCAGACGAGTTGTGGATTTATGATGATTTAATAGGCAAGTTTCTCAATGTTTGTGGCCTCGTCATGACTTCGAGATGTTTGCAATCCATTCACGTTAATTGCATGGGACCTAAACAAGGAACCCAAGGACACAAATACCTTTTTTCATCCCATTTTGGTGAAACGAAGCATGTTCTTTTAGTTCAAATTTGAATTATGCACATTAAATGTCTACAAACTTGATTAGTGTAGTATGCAAAAAGGTAACGAACCATGAATAATTTAAAGCAGTTTTATATGCCCGTCTGAAGCTCGTGCGTGTGTAAGCACGGTGTGCGCGTGTCGTGCTAGGTCGAGCTTCCTTCTTTGAGAAGTTATCCAATTTGTATTAAAATGATGTTCTATCCAAACACGCTTCTCTCGCCACTCCCCCAATCGGTCTCCCGCCACTCCCCTAATCGGTCTCCCGCCACTCCCCCAATTGGTTTCCCGCCGAATCGCCGGCCCCGTCATCAACCTCCTGGATGAGGAGGACGAGAAGGAGCAGGCAAAAGCGGCATCACGCCATCGAGCATGAGCAAGACGTCATCATCAGCCCCCATGCCACCATCGCACACGGTTTCAAGTACTACCAGAAACGTCTGTGATGCGTGTCTGGTCCCACCAGGTGCCCATCAGGGCACACCTTGTATACGATAGGAGGCAACCGTTACCAGCAAGACACGGCTTTCCAGCCCGTTACCCATTCGATGGAACTCGCAAGTTAAGCGTGCTTTCGGTGGAGTAGTCAAGGATGGGTGACCAATTGGGAAGTAGCTAAATTTCAAGGTTCATTTAGGCGGTGTGATATGATCACTATAGGCATAAATAAAATGCCTATAGTTATATGTCATTCCGGCTAAATTAATCTTGAGATCCTTGTTTTGAAAATATCCATGATTTTATTTTGTTTCTTTTGCTGTTTTGAAAATGTCAAGGATCGAGTGTGTGTGTGTGCGCGATATGTCATTCCGGGTAAATAAATATTGAGATCCTTGTTTTGAAAATATCCACGGTTTTCTTTTGCTGTTTTGAAAATGTCAAGGATCGAGTGTGTGTGAGTTTCTTTGTGTGTGTGTGTGTGTATACCAATGCCTGTGTGTGGACCATGTGCCTACATTGTGCGGTTTCTGATGACTGCTTCTTTTGTTGTTTTGAAAATGTCAAGGATCGAGTGTGTGTGTGTGTGTGATATGTCATTCCGGGTAAATAAATCTTGAGATCCTTGTTTTGAAAATATCCACGGTTTTCTTTAGCTCTTTTGAAAATGTCAAGGATCGAGTGTGTGTGAGTGAGTGTGTGTGTGTGTGTGTATACCAATGCCTGTGTGTGGACCATGTGCCTACATTGTGCGGTTTCTGATGACAAGCCTATCGGTGGGCCCTTAGGGTCTGCCATGCCTTTTACTGACAACGCTGGAAGGCCAAGGGTGTGTGTGTGTGTGTGTGTGCGTGTGCGTGTGTGTGCGTGTGCGTGTGCGTGTGTGTGTGTGTATGCGTGTGTGTGTTGTGTGTGTGTGTGAACCCATATGCTTGTGTGTGGACCATGTGTCTACATTGTGCGGTTTCCGACGACAAACCTATCAGTGGGCCCTTAGGGTGTGTCATGCCTTTTATTGACAATGCTGGAAGGCAAAGGATGGCTGACGGTGTGTGTGTGTGTGTGTACGGGGGGGGGGGGTGCGCGTGTCTGCGTGTGTGCGTGTGTGCACCCATGCTTGTGTGTGGGCCATGTGCCTACATTGTGCGGTTTCCGACGACAAACCTATCGGCGGGCCCTTAGGGTTTGTCATGCCTTTTAGTGACAAACGCTGGAAGGCCAAGGATGGGTCACGGTGTGTGCATGTGCATGTGTGGGTCTCTCTCTCTCTCTCTCTCGCTCGCTCTCTCTCTCCCTCTCTCCCTCTCTCTCTCTCTCCCTGTGTGTGTGTGTGTGTGCGTGTGTGTGTTGTGTGTGTGTCTGTGTGTGAACCCATATGCTTGTGTGTGGACCATGTGTCTACATTGTGCAGTTTCCGACGACAAACCTATCAGTGGGCCCTTACGGTGTGGCATGCCTTTTATTGACAATGCTGGACGGCAAAGGATGGGTGGCGGTGTGTGTGTGTGGGGGGGGGGTGCGCGCGTGTGCGTGTGTGTGCGTGTGTGAATCCATGCTTGTGTGTGGGCCATGTGCCTACATTGTGCGGTTTCTGACGACAAACCTATCGGCGGGCCCTTAGGGTTTGTCATGCCTTTTAATGACAAACGCTGGAAGGCCACGGATGGGTCACGATGTGTGCGTGTGCATGTGCGTCTCTCTCTCTCTCTCTCTCTCTCCCTCTCTCTCTCTCCCTGTGTGTGTGGGGGGGGGGGACCATGCATGCGTCCATTGTGCGGGGAGGGGAATGCTATATATATATAACGATCTTGGTATATAATATATATTATCTTAAGGGGGTATATATATATGTCCAGTTATCTCAACTAGGTGCATGCCACATCATAGATAGTGTACCATTATGTATTAATTGTTGAAACACCGGACCACACCATTTTCGCATATGCATTTGGCCATATGCAAGGGGGTGATGTTCTTCTAGCCCCGCTCAACTGATCTTCGACGACGCGCCAACTTGTGGGACCGCGTAATCTATATATCCCTTTTGTTCGACAACAATATGTGATGGTTTGGCCACATTAATTAAGGTATAAATTCTCTTGGTTGTCTTACGAAAATTCATACATGGATAAATGTGTGACAAAGTTTGAACCAGGTCATGTGTTCATAGGACCCCATATATCCTCCGGCACATAGTGTAGGGGGCAACACCCTATATTATGTTTGTCATGAAACCCTTTTCTGTCACATTGGACACTTTTAGGCATGCACATATGCAGCATGTACCACACATTAAAGTTGCGCATTGCGAATTTAAACATGACAACACCATGTTCGTACATATATATACTTCATCCGAACCTAATTACAAGTCTTTTTTAGAGATTTCACTACGAACTACATATATATTTAGGAACGGAGGGAGTATATATTTGGGCCACTACCGGGCCTGGTTGTGTTTTGACCCTCTCTTGCGTTTTCTTTTCTCGTTTATCTCAAAGATGCTAGTATTAGGTAAAATAGCAAACAAACTGACGAAACAACCGTATACGATTGTACCCCGAGCAGACACGAATGTGCTTCTCTAACCGTGTTCGATGCCCGTAGACAGCAAAATCGGCCTTGCCTAGTGGTGCCAACCGCAAGCGTCAGCCAGTGCAAAGGGGTAATGTGCACAGTACAAACCCAAACCCGACAGCGACCTATAAAAGATCTCACCGGCGGTGGCTAACAGCTAATTTTTCCGCCGATAGCTCGCCACCACCACCACACACACCAAATGGAACTGTTGCTCAAGCATGGGGATGTGCATGTCGCCGTCCTGATAGTGTTGGACGACGACGTGATAGAGGATTCCGACGCGTTGGCCGCCATGGCCAGCAACGGCAAACAGCCAACTGCCACGGCCGCCACCGACGGGATAGAGGATTCCGGCACACTGTCCTCCATCTCGGTCAACCATCATCTGCCGCGGCCGACGACGCCGCCGATGACGACCCCAAGTTTCAGCATCGGATGCAGATGGCCATCGCTCTGCCCATCCAGGAATCCGGCCTCGATGCATTCCTGCGCGACGAGGATGAGCGTCGTCTCAGTGTCGGTGTGGAACAATCTATCGCATCTGCGGATGCCATCCGCAACGCGGATAGGGATCTGAAGCGGCAGAAACGGCGGGAGAGTGCGAAGAGGAAGAAGAACTCAGATGCAGAGGGCAAAAAGAGGCGGGAGCAGGACCAAAAGGCGACGGAGTAGGCCGCCGCATGCCTCTCAGCCACGTTGGAGGCCAGTGCAGGCCTTGCAGCTGTGGCAGCAGCCCTTGGAACAGCGGCCACGGCGACCAGGGACGCAGCACTAGTGAGATCGGCACCCGTCTGTATCCCGATGGCCCACCAGGACGCCACGACATCTTCGTCGACAGCGGCAGACCTGGCGAGAGGCACCGCGGTCGCTCCGGCCGAGGTAGCCCAGCCGGTCTCCGCAGTGGAACCAGTGGAGCTCATCGACTTGACGAGCTCCTTTGAATACTCGTTCTGAGGTGAGGAAAGTCATGACAACGGTGGAGGCGCGGCGTTTGTATGCATCCATGGCGTAGTGAATATTTTGTGCAATTCATCTTCATGTAATTTGACGAACTGTTTGTAAATTACTGAGCATATGAACTAATGGCAACTAATCCGCTGCAAAATAAGGCATTTTGTGTTGAAAATTTGACAAATGTTTGTGTCATCTGTTTGTGGGCATGTGGAAATTTAGGATGAATTTGACGTCTGCCACTGAAATTGAGAATGAACCGTGTGTGATGAACCCGCCTTGAGAAATCTCAGAGAGAGCTATCCGCCTCGAGCGATGCAAAAATTCGTGGTTTCGCGGCACGACATTTCGTTACAGCGAAGAGCGTCCACGCTTTATTATGTTTGGACAGTGTGCCATCTTGGTTGCTCCCGCCCAGTTCGTTTTCCAAAATTTAATTGGAAGCGGTATTTCAACTGCATGCCGCCTTTCCTCATCCACCGCACTGACCCTATAGTAAAATTTCAGCTGCCGAGGCATTTGAACCATCGCCATCCCTTGTCCACCACCATCTCCACCCACACCATTACTACTAAAATTTTCAGCAGCAGCGGCACATTCGCAAACACCCCCCACCCCCCCGTCCGCACAGCACCCCCCTCCACTTCCTCCCCCGCTTGAAACCTAGCTCGCCGCCGCCGCCGCCTCCCACCACCAACCTCAGCCGGTCTGCCCGTGCCTCATAGCTAAACATGTTCAGGGTCCCCATCGAACCACATACACCATCGCCGCCCTGAGTTTTTAGATGAGGCTGGCGGTGTCCCTTTCCCCCAGATCCCCATCCCATACTCCAGAGAGTCGCAGCCTAATCAGCTCGACCACATCTCCCATGGACCTCGAGGAGTATACGAGCAAAAAGAGGTCTATCATGGCCTCTCCGCCGTACGCTGGCGAGGTGGGCGCCGTTCGCGCCGACCCTTCGATCCCGGACGAAGACCTCGCCGCGGGAGCCGGTGAGGACGCTGCCTACGTTGCCATGCCGAAGTCTTCAAGTCTGCGGGAACGCGTGTTCCGGTATCTCGGGAGAGCTGGCTACGACATCAAGCTCGTCAACATCACCGGCTTCACCCGGACCATGTCACAAGTTAAGTGGTCCACCGGCGACGCCTCTGGTTCAACCGCCGTCGATCTCTCCAAAGGCCCCGCCGTTGATCTCCTCCGCCTCGTGGTCATGGATTTGCAATCCTTCTACGCCATCGAGCCCCTTTTGTCCTTTATGAAGGAAACGTTCTACGGCGGTGGCTTGGGATCCTTAGCTCCAAAGTTAGATCTCAATCATCAAGATAATGGCACACACTACGGCTCTAACAAGGGGAAACGTGCCATCTGCGACATCAGGGAGCGCACCCTGGGCACCTCATATCCCAAGTGGATGGAGCCCATCCATGACAAGTGAGGCAACATCCTGTGAGCAAATCATACCTTTTATAGCTAGCCGTCTCGTACCCATTGTTGTAGTAGCTTTTGCCATGCGATAATCATGCAATGTTTAATTTCGCATCTATCCAGTTGTCAAGCAGATGCCTTGCTTTTCTGTATCTGGTTGTTAGGTTGGTTGCATTGAGTATTTGTCCAGTTTTCAATGGTTATAGTTGGTTGTTACAGTGAGCATGAATGCCTTGTTTCTTTCAGTTATTCACAATGTGATGTTCATTATGTGCAAGTATGAACTGTGTAGTTCAATTTCATCAATACCACCTGTTATGCCTGGTGTTGTTAACCTGTGCCCTTAACTCCCGCTTTAAACATTTATGCCTTGTTTCTCTAAATTTGTTTGCCAGGTTGGTTGTAGGGAGCATTTGTCTAGTTTTCAAGCAGATGCCTTGCTTTTCTGTATCTGGTTGTTAGGTTGATTGCAGTGAGCATTTGTCTAGTTTTCAAGCAGACGCCTTGCTTTTCGTTATCTGGATGTTAGGTTGGTTCCATTGAGCATTTGTCCGGTATCAAATGGCTATATTTGGTTGTTATAGTGAGCATATATGCCTTGTTTATTTCAAGCAGATACCTCGTATACTTGGTTGATGTTAAGCCTGATGTACTTATCATGACTTTACATGTACTTGCACAAGACAACAATGGGAGTGGCCAACGTTTTCCACCGAGGTTCTTTTCATCCCTCCGCTTATACTCCATCCGTTCCATCATGTAGTCCATATAGATTTTTGTGAGTTATCTACATATACCATCCAAAATGTATACAATATAAAATTTTGTGATGTATCTAATGAAATGGAATTGCAATTCTAGATGTAAATGTTTTTCTCTACAAACTTGGTCAAAGTAAGTAAATGTTGACTTCTCAAAATGTTTATATGCAACACATTGTGGAACTGATAGAGTAATATATTACACCATTGTGCAACTGCATTTTAGCTTCTAATATTGGCTTCTTGCTTGTAGGTACATATGTCTTAGGTAAAGATCCATTCCTAGACCCTTTTTGCGTCTGGGGTAATGAAATATTCATGAACCAGTATCAAGTGAGGAAACTGAAAATGATTGTTAGGGAAAAGAGAGGAACAATGCCAATTAGACTATTTGTTTACGCTCTATCCAACACAACAGTGAGCTGTAGGATGGTAACTATGAACTCTGTAGGCTTCTATTAGTACTGCCCATAATGAGTTGTCACACAACAATGTCTGAATCTTTTTCTTTTGCAGTGGTTCCCAAAGCAGTTTACTCAAGATTACCTCGCAAAGTACATGATTGTTGGACATGCAATGAAGGTTAAAATAAATCATCGAGACTACAATGAGCATCGAGAAGTCGTAATGAAGACAGTGAAGGATGGGCGGGCGGCCATAACTAGGGGCTGGCCTAGAGTCGTTTGTGCGTTATGCATGGAGGAGGGCACAATATGGGCATTCCGCTTCACCTTCTCCAGCATACAAAATGTCTTTCGGCTCTCTCTTTACCGTCTTTAGTACAACCGTGCTTCCATCATTCTTTATTTGTCCCTTCTGTAGCTTTCCTTTTTTTTTGAGAATTGATGCTTATGTAGTTCTTGAGTATATGTACATGTGAATCGAATTATGCATTCGTTCTTAAACCTAAACATGATTCGATATGAAATACAAGAATTCCTACTTTCGAATTTAAATTATGTGAATTATGAACAAACGTATTTAATTAGGGGCAAATCCTGCTCTGCAGGCCATTACAATGCACACAATTTGAGAAAGCAAAACGTTTGCGATCAGCTCTGACATCACACACGTTTCTCCATTCGAGGCATGTGTGCTGAATCTCGTCTTCGCGCACGGTCAGACGAGAAAGAACGTGTGAGATTAACAACACCAGCGTTTGTGCTAGTCTCCTTATCACACACGATTTCGTATTTTGAACAGTGTACCATCATAAACGTTGGTCAAAGAAGACAGCGTGCGATAGGCCTTCATCCGACTCAGTTATTCTGGATGACACATTTGGGAACTATGGATCACACATTTGGGACGTTTTATAAATCACAAACGTTTAACAGAAACCCCGCGTGTGGGATATATTCAACCTTCGCATACGGTTTTCCAATGATAAACATATGCACTCTTATATCATATCACAGACGGTCATGGTGGAACTAACTGTGTGCGATTGTCTCCTTATCGTACACGCTTTATAATCGTGAACTGTTTGCGATTTGGTGTACATAGTAAACGGCGCTTCACAGAATAGCGCGTGCGATGTTAGTGTGATCTCACACGAGTTGCAAGGATGAACCGTATGGGAAATACACACATCTCAAACGATTATCCGGTGACCCTCGTTTGTGATAGGTGCGGACATCCCATACGGTTAGTTTTGCCAAACATTTGCGTTCGTTGGCCACCATCGCCGACGGGTTTGCCATGTCATGTGGGATAGACCCCCCTATCGCCCACACATGCAAGGAGACGGTTTGGAACTACGTCGCGGAAAGGGGTTAAAAACTGTTTGTATAGCACGTCGCTGCACCAATGTATGGGCTACTTTGGACGCGACAAGACGTACCCCACACTATCCAACAAGTACTTTTGGCCCAAGATGTTTCGGGATGTTGCACGCTACACCAACCGATGCTCTACATACCGCAAAGCTATGTCCAAAGCTCAATCCCATGGTCTTTATATGCCTCTTCCTATACCTTTCCAACCTTGGGAAGACATTAGTATGGAATTTGTGCTTGGCTTGCCACGAACTAGAAATGGCCATGACTCCATTTTTGTAGTTGTGGATCACTTTTCCAAGATGGCTCATTTCATCCCATGTCACAAGATAGAAGATGCTTCACATATTGCAAATTTGTTTTGTAGGGACATCTTGCGACTACATGGCGTCCCCAAGACCATTGTCTCAGATCGCGACGTCAAATTCTTGAGCTACTTTTGGAACACCCTATGTGCCAAGCTCAGAATCAAGCTTCTATTCTCTTTGGCATATCACCTTCAAACCGATGGACAAACGGAGGTGACGAACCAGACGCTTTCTACCCTACTTCGCATGTTGATCAAGAAGAACATCAAGGAATGGGAATATTGCCTCCCCATCGCCGAGTACGCCTACAATCGCGCAAGTCACTCCACCACCGGCAAGTCTCCGTTCGAAGTGGTCTACGGCTTCAATCGTTTGTCCCCATTGGACATCCTACCTCTACCACTCCAAGAGCGCGTCAACATGGACGCAAGTGCAAGGGCAAGCTACGTCAAGTGGAACGCGTCACCAACAAGCGCAACCTCAACAAGTAGCACATGGTGTTCAAGCCCGGTGATCTTTTGTGGCTACACCTTCGCAGGGACCGCTTCCCCAACGAATGCAAGTCCAAGCTACTACCTCGAGCCGACGGTCCCTTCAAGGTGTTGGCACGCTACAACAACAATGCCTACAAGATCGACATACCACGCGACAAGTACAATGTGAGTGACACCTTCAACGTCACGGATATATCCCCTTTTCATTATGATGAAGATCTTGATCCGAGGATGGATCTTCCCCAAGGGGGGGTGGGGAGATGATGCGGAGCATCCCTCCATCATCCCCATGAAGACTACTCCATCAAACCAACCCCCAAGTGGCCCTATGACAAGAGCACGTGCACGCGACATTGGAGCTAAGGTGAACTCACTCCTCTTCGAGTATGACTTGGATGGCAAAGGAACTTGGATGCTACCTCACAATGAAACCCTGTGCATCCTTAGGTACGAGGAAGACGACCACGAAGGACAAAGGAAGCACCCCCAAGATCAAGGCCAAGAGGAAGAAGGAGCAAGGAGAAGGACCAACCTACAGTTGGCCGTATCATCCGGACCCTGGTTCGGATCGTTCGGAGGAAGCCCGGATCGTCCGGACCCCGGTCCGGATCATCCGGATAATCCCCAAACAAAACCGGACAAAGTGCCCCCAAAGCCCTATAATCCGGACCGGCGTCCAGATTGTCCGGGAAATGCATGACCGAACCGGCCGGAGGGCTCCCGAAGCCGGATCATCCGGACCCCGGTCCAGATCATCCGTAAGATGCCCGGATCATCCAGACCCCAGTCTGGATCATCCGGCCTTTGCCTGCGCGCACCAATGGGCCTCGGGCCTTGTATCTCTCCCCACTTACCCCTTTCGCCCCTAGCACTATATATACTCCTCTCCCACCTCCGAATTAGGGTTAGCTATGGTTTGGCAAAGACTCTTGTTGAGCATAGCTCCATCACTTACTTCTCCCTAGGAGATTGACCTGCGTTGAGAGAAGATCCAAGCGATGCCAATGCCCTCTAAGGGAAGATCCCACGGGATTCAAGACGTCCTCCTTCGGAGCGAGAAGACTATCGTTACTTGTATCCTTTTGTTGATTGTGGATCGTGCTACTCGTGTACTCGTGTGATTCTATTGGATGTGTGATCGAAGGTTGTCCTTGAGTGTTTGATTCTCCTCTTGTATCTCTCTCGTGTTCTTCGTGTTCTTCGTGAGATCCCCTCCATTTCGTAAAAGATCGACGCACACGAGCGTGCTCCGTATCACATTGGTCCAAATTCTATGACCAATATTTGTCAGTTTCAAGTATTATGTGAAGTGTACCTTCAGATTGAGCAGTCCGTGAATTTGTTTAGGGAATTCTTTTAACTCAACCACCAAATGGAAGAAAAGAATGGTTCTGCCTACGAGCCTGGTGGCATTTCTATCCAGAAAAGAAAGAAAAGCGCCTTCCCAGAATCAAAACTGGCGAGTCACCCAAAGGGGTGGAACAAAACCTGGTTCTACTGTAGAAATACTGCTCCTGAAGGAGAAAATCCCCTGCCGGGTTTCAGATTACAAAGACTTAGCAGTAAGGTGGAATTTTTGGGTTGGCCGACTGACGAAGAGAGGGCTCCTTTAGCGCCTCTTCATGCAAAATTGAGAGCCCTGACTGCTCATGGCCTGACCAGGATAGATCTGATTCGTTGCTGGTTAAAGTGGCGGATCCAACCCGTCAGTTTGAGGGATGGCTTGATGTGTGAATATTCAGGTGCTTCAAATGATCCTCAGCGGTTTTCCCATGAAAATCTCACTAACGACGCTCTTACCAAGGAGACAAAGAAGTTCTTCTCTGACTCAAAAGAGCTATGCAGCATCACCAGCTTGGGTCCATTCTACCTTCTCAACCCGCCGCCTCAAGTATTGGCTATTTTCATTGTCTTTTGTCGATGTTACCTTTAACTCGCCATTATTTATTACATACTTCATGTATCTGCAGCAGGATTCTAACTTTTGGAAATTTGCACCTCAAGCCTCCGTTCCTCCTACGGGTAAAAAGAATGCCCCAGTTTCCGTGTCATCTTCAGGGGAGGAATCTGAGGTAGAACTTGACTCTCTCGGCCGCCTGTTTAATGAGCTTGCTGACACACCTTGTCAGGCTGACTCGGAGTCTAGCCAAGCCGGTGAATCTGAGGTAACTCCAATTTCCCCCAGTCCTTCAGAAACGTTTGTTCCCCGAAAACCAAGACAAACTGTTCGGAAAGTTAAACTATCACACCCAGAAGCTCATTTGGCTCCTGATTTTCTTTTCAGGAAAACACAGTTTGCCGGCTCTGCAAAGCGCAAAACCCGGGATAATGAAGACCCTAGTTTAGCTCATGCACCGCCGGCTCGTAAACAACGCCTTGAGGTGCCCCATAGTCCAACCGATTGTCGTCCTAGAGCCGGTTTGTTTAAACAACCTCTCAGTCCTTCAAATTCCCTTTATCAGGATTCTCCTTCATCATCAGGAGACTCAAGTGCGTCACAGCTCCCCCCTTTTAATGTTAATCGCGGGTAAACTTCTTTCTTTAGAATTTTGCCTTATTTCTTTCATTGTTTTGATCCCAACTTATAATAACTTTTGTTGTACTAACAATCCACAGAGCCAAAGCTGTTGTGTCCAAACGAGCAGGCGGGTCATCCTCTAGGACAGCAGGCCAAGAGGCACCAATTCTTCTAAAGACAACTTCAATGGCTGGCCCTTCTGTTCAAAAGGAGCCTGATATGGGAGTAGAGCCGGCATCTGCCACTGAGAGCTCCAGGCCAGATGAGCCGGTTTTTACGGATGTTCCTCCCAGGTCGGATTGTGCAAACGATCTTATGGCGTCTTTTGACCGCAACATTCTGGATGTTGTGTTTGTTAAAGAAAGTTTCCAATCCCCAACTGCTTCCACCTCCTTGGCTAAAATCGTGAGCAAGGATGAACCAGTGACTTTGGACAAGGGAAAGGCACAGATGGAATTCCCGGAATTGTGCGCACTTGGTGTTGAAGATCTATATCAGGAGTACTTGACCCGGCTATCTCAGAGCCGGGAAATTGAAAAGAGTATGATAGAAGGATAAATATGAGGTAATCTTCTCATTTTACCATTATCATGTATACTACCATTAGCTTCCAAAGACCAGCTTATTATGATAAGCTGGTTTTATAAAACAACCAAAGCCTATAGTAACTGTGTAGCCTCTAAACCGGCTCATCATCTTAAAATGAGTCGGGCCGTTATAAAAGTTGAAGGAAATCGACCTGTAGCCCCCAAGAGTCGACTCATCTTCTTGAGATGAGTCGGGTCTTGAAGATTGAAGAAACTTGACCTGTAGCCCCCAAGGGCCGACTCATCTTCTTGAGATGAGTTGGGTCTTGAAGATTGAAGAAACTTGACCTGTAGCCCCCAAGCTCCGGCTCATCTTCTTGAGATGAGTTGGGTCTTGAAGATTGAAGAAACTTGACCTGTAGCCCCCATGGGCCGACTCATCTTCTTGAGATGAGTTGGGTATTGAAGAATGAAGAAACTTGACCTGTAGCCCCCAAGGGCCGACTAATCTTCTTGAGATGAGTCGGGTCTTCTCCATATCTTAGTTCCGAAAGAGCTGATATGCATTAGCCCCCAAGTGTCAATGATATTGCTTGCAATCTTCTTGGGACTTGTAGAAATAATTACTGATCCTTCTTGCTCGTCTATCAGGGATATGTTGAAGATGCTGAGTCTATTGCTGTGAGACTGCAGAAACGGCTCAAGGAAGAAAGGAAATTGAAAACTAAAGCTGAGTCCATGGCGGCTCATTTTGAAGATTCTGCACGTCACGCGACTGAACGTCTGGAACGGGCCATAAAGCTGTTCGAGGCGGAAAAAGTTGTCCTGACAAAACATGTAGAAATAGCTGAGAAGAACTTCGGCCCTGTGAAGGAAAAATATGCCACTCTCGTGAAACAGATCAACGAGATGTTGGCAGCAATCTTTGGTATGTTTTCCGTCCTGCTTTTGCCAATGATCTAGCTTATGACCCTTGTGGTGGCTTATTGTACCTTCTTTTGCTTGTAGGGCGAAAAAATCATAACCTTGTAGAGCTGCCAATCGTGAAGCTGAAAACCATTTTCACGTACATGGAGCACCTGTTTACAGGCTCTGTTTATTCCATCATGGCCGTAAAGAACCTGAAGCACTGATACGGGCCACACCCGTGTGCGTCGATCTTTCACGAATTGGAGGGGGGATTTCCACAAGAAACACGAAGAGTACAAGAGGAAATCACAAACTCAAGGACAATCTTCGATTACACATCCACTAGAATCACACGAGTACACGAGACAGAAGATCCACAATCAACAAAAGGATACACGTAACAGGTAGTCTCCTCGCTCCAAAGGAGGAGGTCTTGAATCCCTTAGGATCTTCCCTTAGAGGGGCCTTGGCATCACTTGGATCTTCTATCAATGGAGGGCAATCTCCGTGGGAGAAGGAAGTAATGGAGCTATGCTCAACAAAAAGGTATTTGCTAAAACAAAGCTAACCCTAGAGAGAGGGGGAGAGGAGTTTATATAGTGCTAGTCCACAAAGGGGAAAGAGAGAGGGAGATACATGGGCCTCAGGCCCGTCCATGCGCGCAGGAAGGCGCCGGATGTCCGGCCAGGAGCCAGTTGTCCGGCCAGTCGCGGGGGTGCCAGATGTCTGGGACACGGGCCGGATGTCCGGCCAGGAGCTGGTCAGAGAGCAGTGGACGCGGGTGCCTCACGCCGGATGTTTGGGTCGGAGGCCGGATGTCCGGTGCTTCGGGAGTCGCCGGATGTCCGGGCATGGGCTGGATGTCCGGGCTGGAGGCGCCATGTTTCACTCGGTTCTGGTCCTTTGTTGCCGGATTTCCGGGGGTGGCAGCCGGATATCCGGGGCGGTGCCGGATGTTTGGGATGTGGCCGGATGTACGGCGCCTATAGCTTCTGCTGCTGGCTCCGAGTGCTGGTGCAGCCTCCAGGGGCCGGATGTTCGGGGCCTAGGCCGGATGCCTGGGGCCTGGAGGGTGTTCTTGCCTCCTTTTGTCGCTCTTGTCTGTCCCTCTTCGTGTCCGTTCCCATGGGGACATGTCCTTCACCATGAGAATCTCCTAGGCCTTCTTCTTCATGGTGCCTGAGCATGCATAGGGTCTCCATCTGAGGTAGCATCCACATCCCATGAACATCAAAAGGAGAGTCGAGTAGGAGAGGGGTCACCTCGTCTTGGACTGCACGTGCACGGGCTCTTGTCATAGGACCCTTTGGAGCTTGAGGTGTAGGTGATGAGTCCATGGGGATGGCTAGATGCTCCGCATCATCTCCCCCCCCCCCTTGGGAGAGATCCGTCCTCGGATCAAGATCTTCATCACCATGGAATGGAGAGAGGTCTATGACGTTGAATGTGTCGCTCACGGTGTACTTGTCCCGTGGAATGTCGATCTTGTAGGCATTCTTGTTGTAGCGTGTCAATACCTTGAAGGGTCCGTCGGCTCGGGGAAGTAGCTTGGATTTGCATTCGTTAGGGAAGCGGTCCTTGCGAAGGTGTAGCCACACAAGATCACCAGGCGCGAACACCTTGGGTTGCTTGTTGAGGTTGCCTTTGTTGGTGACGCGTTCCACTTGTCGTTCAATCATGTGCCTTGTATCTTCATACATTTTCTTGACGTAGCTTGCCCTTGCACTTGCGTCCATGTTGACGCGCTCTTGTAGTGGTAGAGGTAGGATGTCCAATGGGGACAAAGGGTTGAAGCCGTAGACCACTTCGAACAGAGATTTGCCGGTGGTGGAGTGACTTGCGTGATTGTAGGCGTACTCGGCGATGGGGAGGCAATCTTCCCATTCCTTGATGTTCTTCTTGATCAACACGCAAAGTAGAGTCGATAGCGTCCGGTTCGTCACCTCCGTTTGTCCGTGGGTTTGAGGGTGATATGCCGAAGAGAATAGAAGCTTGATTTTGAGCTTGGCGCATAGGGTCTTCCAAAAGTAGCTTAGGAACTTGACATCGCGATCCGAGACAATGGTCTTGGGGACGCCATGTAGTCGCAAGATGTCCCTACAAAAGAGATTTGCAATATGTGAAGCATCGTCTATCTTGTGACATGGAATGAAATGAGCCATCTTGAAAAAGCGGTCCACAACGACAAAAATGGAATCATGGCCATTTTTTGTTCGTGGCAAACCAAGCACAAAATCCATACTAATGTCTTCCCAAGGTTGGAAAGGTATAGGAAGAGGCATATAAAGACCATGGGATTGAGCTTCGGACTTAGCTTTGCGGCATGTAGAACATCGATTGGTGAAGCGTGCAACATCACGAAACATCTTGGGCCAATAGTACTTGTTGGATAGTGTGGTATACGTCTTGTCACGTCCAAAGTGACCCATAAGTCCTCCACCGTGAGCCTCTTGCAAAAGCAACAAATGAAGAGAAGACTCGGGTATACAAAGTTTGTTAGCACGCATAAGATAGCCATCTTTCATATAGTAGTTCTCCCAACAAGATTTCACTTGACATTTAGCATATGGAGTAGCAAAAGAAACATCATGCTCATACAAATCTTTGATATGTTCAAAACCAATAACATTCAATTCAAGTTGAGTAACTAGCATGCATTTGCGGGAAAGGGCATCCGCCACAACGTTTTCCTTACCCTTAATGTATTTGATGACATAAGGGAAGGACTCAATAAATTCGCTCCATTTAGCATGCCGTTTGTTCAACTTAGTTTGACCCTTTAAGTATTTGAGCGTTTCATGGTCGGCATGGATAACAAACTCATGAGGTCGCAAATAGTGTTCCCACACATGTAAAACTCTCACAAGAGCATAATATTCTTTCTCGTATATGTGGTAGTTAAATTGAGCCACGGATAGTTTCTCGCTAAAGTACGCGATAGGACACTTCTCTTGCATAAGCACACCACCTATCCCATTACCACTAGCATCACAATGCACTTCAAATGTTTTATCAATGTTGGGCAAAGCAAGCAAAGGTGCATGAGTGAGCAAAATTTTAAGTTCATGGAAAGCAGTGTCTTGTGTAGGACCCCAAATGAATGGTGCATTCTTCTTTCTCAAAGCATGGAGAGGAGATGCAATAGTGCTAAATGTTGGGGAACGTCGCATGGGAAACAAAAATTTTCCTACGCACACGCAAGATCTATCCATGGTGATGAGCATCTACGAGAGGGAGAGTGAATATACATACCCTTGTAGATCGCTAAGCGGAAGCGTTAAGAAACGCGGTTGATGTAGTCGAACGTCTTCGCGATCCAAATCGCAAGTCGTCCCTCGATCCAAACACGATCTAGCGCCGAACGGACGGCACCTCCGCGTTCAACACACGTACGGCTTGATGACGCCTTCACCTCCTCGATCCAGCGAGCGATGGTGAAGTAGTGGATGAGTTCCGGCAGCACGACGGCGTGGTGATGGTGGTGAGGAACAATCTCTGCAGGGCTTCGCCAAGCACTACGAAGATTATGACGGGAGGAACTAGAGGGTTAGGGTTGCCGGCACACGGCTTGGGAAATCTTGATGTTTCTCGTGTGCTAGCCCTGCCCCTCTATTTATATGTTGAGCCCTGGGGTCCAAACTTGGAGAGAAAGCCTCCACAAGGTCGGTTTTGCCCGCACAAGGTCAGTTTGGCCCGCACGGAAAGAGTCTCACTCGGATTCCAGCAGTACCGCGTACAAGCGGTAGTACCGCTCACGAGCGGTAGTACCGCTTGAGCGGTAGTACCGCTTCACACAAGCGGTAGTACCACTTACGCGGTAGTACTGCCTTACCAGCCGTAGTACCGCTTAAAGCAGTAGCAAAACTTCCTTTTGCACTTTCCAATACCTCGTGGGCTTTACCCCTTTGGCCCATATAAAGTGTTGCAGCACCTGAACACTTCGGTAAACATCCGAAACCCCTTCCGGTGAATTCCGAAACCCTTCCGGAGATCAAAACACTATTATCACATATATCAATCTTTACCTCCGGACTATTCCGGAGATCCTCGTCATGTCCGGGATCTTATCCGGGACACCGAACAACCTTCGGTCACCAACACAATAACTCAACTATACTAATCGTCACCAAACGTTAAGTGTGTAGACCCTGCGGGTTCGAGAACTATGTAGACATGACCGAGACACCTCTACGGTCAATAACCAATAGCGGGACCTGGATGCCCATATTGGCTCCTACATATTCTACGAAGATCTTCATCGGTTGAACCTCTATGTCAAGATTTCAGTTAATCCCGTATGCTGTTCCCTTTGTTCTTCGGTATGTTACTTGCCCGAGATTCGGTCGTCGGTATCTCTATACCTAGTTCAATCTCGTTACCGGCAAGTCTCTTTACTCGTTCCGTAATACAAGATCTCGTGGCTAACACTTTAGTCACATTGCTTGCAAGGCTCATTGTGATGTTGTATTACCGAGTGGGCCCCGAGATACCTCTCCGTCACACGGAGTAACAAATCCCAGTCTTGATCCATGCCAACCCAACAGACACCCTCGGAGATACCTGTAGAGCACCTTTATAGTCACCCAGTTACGTTGTGACGTCTGATACACACAAGGCACTCCTACGGTGTCAGTGAATTACATGATCTCATGGTCATAGGAACAGATACTTGACATGCAGAAAACAATAGCAATAAACTGACACGATCATATACTACGTTTATAGTTTGGGTCTTGTCCATCACATCATTCTCCTAATGATGTGATCCCGTTATCAAATGACATCTCATGTCCATGGCTAGGAAACCTTCACCATCTTTTGATCAACGAGCTAGTTAACTAGAGGCTTACTTAGGGACACAGTGTTGTCTATGTACCCACACATGTATTTGAGTTTCCAATCAATACAATTATAGCATGGATAATAAACGATTATCATGAACAAGGAAATATAATAATAACCAATTTATTATTGCCTCTAGGGCATATTTCCAACACTAAAGTCTTTGACAAAACGTCGATAGAAACCGGCTAGTCCTAGGAAACTACGCACTTGTTGCAAATTCGTTGGTGTGGACCAAGTTTTAATATATAGCGTCAATCTTAGTTTCATCTACATGAACGCCCTTAGAAGATACTACAAAACCTAGGAAAACTACCTTCTCAACACCAAATGTGCACTTCTCCATGTTTGCATAGAGTTGTTCTTTCCTAAGGATTTGCAAAACATCACGAACATGTGTAGCATGCTCCTTAAGTGATAGAGGCGAGGGTCCTGATCTTTCAATGAGATGATAACTATCGATTTGGTGGAGACGACTTTGACGATCCAACTACAAACGTGCATGACGTTGCGCCTTAGCAATCGCTAAACCAATCTCCAAGAGGTTATTGACCACGCCGGAGCACGATCAACCTGACCACGAAGGTCTATTCCTGCAAGCAATCAAAGAACAAGCAACAATATGATAATGCAATCTGAATATTGCGAATATAGATGAAGTATTGATAAGGGTGGGGTTCCGAAAGAGGTCTTGGTCTGGTCGTTGGACACAAACGAAGTACACGAAGTTGCAATGCCTAACTTATAACTAAACAAAACCCAAAGAAAAATCTACTAGATTGATCTACTTATATAGGAGCAAGGGGTGGTGGCCAAGGAGGTGGGAGAACTTCCCAAGGCAGCCTAAAACTAACCCTAGGTCGTACAAGGCCCATGGGCCCAAGTGGAGGTGATGCAACACCTTTGGACTTGTAGTTTGACTCGGATTCTGATGCAACGTCAGATTGTTTCGTCAATATCTCCACGCTTCGGACGAATTTTAAAGTGATTCCAATTGGGCGGGAAAGCATATGAAATCTACTTCCAACAAAAAAAGAATCACCCAATTCCGAGTCTGGATGAATAAGTTCTTGGCGTTTTAAGACAGGTGTGTTTGTGTAGTCCGAATTTGAGTCTAGAACGTGAGAGACTTGGACTCTATCTTCTCTTGGGCTAAAAGGGACGTGAGAAACTTCTTGAACAGAACCTAATTATTTCCTTTGACGTGAGAGGACCTCTTAAATAGCACCCAACCATTTTCTCTTCCTTTGTCATCACACGTGTTTCATACAAGTGTTCGACCATTCTGCATTTAGGCATAAAATAAAAATAGGTGAAGTATTTTTGTTCCGGATAACATAAATAAATTATTGCATAATTCTTATAAGAAATCACCTCACAAATATGCACGTATGCAATATTTATGGTCATATCCAAGGTAGTCATGTCCTCATCATCCTCCCCTTCTTGAAAACAAAGCCGTCCTCGGCGTTGCTTAGTCTGAAATGTGGCTAACAAAAGAGACAAGGTGTACATGTTGTATATGTATATGTCTTGTATTTTTATTGATCTCAGTTGTGGCACATGTGACACATTTATACAAGAGCACACTACAAATGTCCTGAAATATAAAGCCAAAATATTATCACAAGAAGTAGAAGGCATGAAAATATTGCAACTCAGTTTGCACATATAAGTGAAGTCCTTATTCGTATCAAAAGATTGACAATGTTCATCATTAAACCATCCAAACATTGGTAAATAAACTTGAATTATTCCAAATTTAGATGCTACAACATGCTTAAATAAGCAAACATGCAACATGTCATTTGACACAGAATCATCACCAAAATTGGAGGACATATCAAAATGATTAAACAGTGGCAGAATTACTTTCAAACATATTTGATCCAAATTTGATTTATTTCTTGATTCACATGGTTCTTTTTGATCAACAGTTAATTCAATGGGTGCACTCAAAAATGCTGATATATGATCACATGGCAAAGTCAAATCATGAACGTAGTCCTCTAAAATAGGTGGTGTGATCAAAGTAATGGGTAGCTCATCACATGGTACATTGGAACTGACAAGGCATTCTTCATACTCCTCTGGAGGTGGAAGATCAGTACCTTTGTCATTACCTCTTATGATCAACTCAGATGATGTAGGCACTCTCGGTGGTGACGTGTCACGTGGTGAAGTTGATGTGACATTCACAACAATTGATGTGGTTGGCATAGTATGCCTAGTAGTTGAAGGAACAATCGTATCAACTCTTGGAATATGCACCTTGCGCTCGTTCTCCTTGTGGGAAACACGTTGTTTTATTTCCTGTTCAGCTTTGCAAGCAAGACGAAACAAACGATCCATAGGATAACACTTTTCATGAATTAGTATCTCTTGAATATCACGGTTTAATCCTCCCCAAAATCTATCCATAAATTTTCTTCACTTTCTTCTAATGAGGAATGCAACAAGGTCGTTTGTAAATCATCATAATATTTCGTTACGGTGTCACTAACTTGTTTTAAATGTTGTAGCGTTTTAATCATGTCATGAGTATAATAAGCAGGAACGAATGTGTGTCTCATGGCCACATGATACCACTTGATAGAGGCGAGGGTCCCGATATTTCGATGAGATGATAACTGTCGATTTGGTGGAGACGACTTTGATGATCCGACTACAAACATGCACGACGTTGCGCCTTAGCAATCGCTAAACCAATCTCCAAGAGGTTATTGACCACGCCGGAGCATGATCAACCTGACCACGAAGATCTATTCCTGCAAGCAATTGAAGAACAAGCAAGAATATAATAATGCAATCTGAATATTGCAAATATAGATAAAGTATTGATAAGTTTGAGGTTCCGAAAGCGGTCTTGGTCTGGTCGTTGGACACAAACGAAGTACACGAAGTTGCAATGGCTAACTTTTAACTAAACAAAACCCAAAGAAAAAGCTACTAGATTGATCTACTTATATAGGAGCAAGGGTTGTCGGCCGAGGAGGTGGGAGAACATCCCAAGGTAGCCTAAAACTAACCCTAGGTCGTACAAGGCCCATGGGCCCAAGTGGAGGTGATGCAACACCTTTGGACTTGTAGTTTGACTCGGATTATACTGCAACATTAGATTATTTCGTTAATATCTCCACGCTCCGGACGAATTTTAAAGTGATTCCAATTGGGCGGGAACGCATATGAAATCTACTTTCCAACAAAAAACGAATCACCCAATTCGGAGTCCGGATTAAAATGTTCTTGGCGTTTTAAGACAGGTGTGTCTGTGGAGTCCGAATCTGAGTCCAGAACGTGAGAGATTTGGACTCTATCTTCTCTTAGGCCAAAACTGGCGTGAGATAACTTCTTGAACAGCACCTAATTATTTCTTTTGACGTGAGAGGACCTCTTGAATAGCACCCAACCATTTTCTCTTCCTTTGTCATCACACGTGGTTCATACAAGTGTTCGACCATTTTGCATTTAGGCATAAAATAAAAATAGGTGAAGTATTTTTGTTCCGGATAACATAAATAAATTATTGCATAATTCTTATAAGAAATCACCTCACAAATATGCTCGTATGCCATATTTTTGTTCATATCCAAGGTAGTCATGTCCTCATCATCAAGGGACTTGCTAAAGACAAGAATGTCAACAAAATAGACCACAACACAATATCCTATGAGTGGTCGCAAGACATAGTGCATGACACACATAAAAGTACCCGGTGCTTCGGATAAGCCCATGGGCATAACTAACCATTCATAGAGACCAAATTTAGTCTTAAAAGCAGTTTCCCACTCGTCACCCTCTTGTATGCCAATTTGGTAGTAACCACTTTTTAAGTCAATCTTAGAAAATATAACGGGACCACTAAGTTCATCTAACATATCATCTAAGCGAGGAATGGGATGACGGTATCGAATGGTGATAGCATTGATAGGGCGGCAATCGGAACGCATGCGCATACTACCATCTTGCTATATCACCGGAACCGCACAAGGACTCAAACTTTCACGTACATGCCCTTTATCTAGGAGTTTTTAGACTTGCCTTTGTATTTTCTTTGTTTCTTCGGGGTTGACGCGGTAGGGAGCCTTATTAGGAAGCGGTGCTCCGGGGATGAGGTCTATACGGTGTTCGATCCCTTGTTTTGGTTGTAGTCCCGAAGGTAGCTCATTGGGGAAAACATCTTGGAATTCCTGCAACAACTTAGATAACACAAGAGGAAGATATGGTGAAGGGTTAGTCCGAAAGACGTCATCTTTGCACACAAGTACATAGTGAAGAACGGTCGATGGGCTCTCACTCACATCCCTCAAATCTATTTTGGGGCCTAAAAGAACTATATCTCTCATGTCCCTCATCATGGAGTCGCTCATTTTTGGCTTGTGGCACTCACTCTCTTTGGATCACTCTCTCACTTTATCTCCACGATGTGATGAAGCTTGTTTGTCGGCGATGACTTGACTTGGAGTCATTGGTCGGAGTACATATTGCTTGCCCTTCATTTTGAAGCTATATTTATTTGTCCGACCGTTGTGTGTGACGCCACGGTCGAATTGCCAAGGTCTACCAAGTAGGAGGTGGCAAACGGACATTGGAACCACATCACACTCCAAAGTGTCTTCATAAGTTTTCTTGAAGGAAACTTCAACGGTATGGTCCACTTGGAGGGTGTCGGAATCACTTAGCCATTGGACCTTGTATGGGCGAGGGTGCTTTTTCTGGACCAATTGTAGCTTGGAACAAAGTTCTTCACTTGCCAAGTTGTGGCAACTCCCGTCGTTGATGATGACCTTGACGGATTTTCCTTGGATGTCCGCCTTTGTGTGGAAGATGTGGCAACGTTGGTCCTCGTCTTCTTGTTGTTGGAGCGTCAAAACTTTGGAGACAATGAGAGCGGGGCTCGAATCATTGTCGCAAAAGATTTGCGAATCTTCATCTTCATTCACTTGGCGGTGTATGGCCACTTGCTCCAAAGCTTGCATCTCGTCGTCACTAATAGAGTCATAGGTGCCATAGTCGAGGATAATCATGTTGCGTTTGGTTGGACATTCGAAGGTCTTGTGGCCTCGGCCTTGGCGCGTGAAACACTTGATGGAGCTTGTCTTGGCGGTAGCATCCGCTGTTGGAGAAGAGGATGAAGCTCTCGGCTTGTAGGTGCTTGAGGTTGGTCGGCTTGATTAAGTCGTCTTGTCCTTGTAGCTTGACTTGTCGCCGGTAGGTGTTGTAGATTTTTTATTCGAAGTTGTTGTTGTCGTAGTAGCTTGAGCACTTGAGCCGTAGGTCTTGGAGGAGAACTTGGAGTACTTGTAGTCATCTTGCACTTGCCATTCCGCCTTGGTTGCTTGATGCATAAGTTTGAGAAGGTTGGAGTATGGTTGGAAGTCGGCAATTTTCTTGACATGGTAGTTGAGGCCATTCAAGAAGCATGCCATTGTTTGCTCGTCAGCTTCCTTGACATTGGCTCGGATCATAGCGATTTTCCATCTGTTGGTAGTACTCTTCTACCGACTTGGTGCCTTGCGTGAGTTGTTGTAGCTGCTTGAAGAGATACCGGTTGTAGTGTGTAGGCATAAAATGAGCTCGCATGAGATCCTTCATTTGGGCCCAAGTGTTGATAGGAGGTTCGCCTCTTTCTCTTCTCCGCTCAATCACTTGTTCCCACAAAATAAGGACATAGTCTTGGAACTCAAATGAAGCCATGGCGATCTTCTTCTCTTCATCATAGTTGTGTAGGCGAAAGATCTTGTCAACCTTGAGGGCCCATGATAAGTAATCTTCGGGATCATTGCTTCCGGAAAACTTTGGCATTGTGAACATGAGCTTGCCGAAGCGTTGTTCATCATTGTGGTGGTGATGCCGAAATCCTTGTCTTGGGTGTGGATCATCATTGTCATTGCCTTGAGCATGTTGACGTTGATCATGTCCTTGCTCCTCTTCATGGTCGGGTTCGTCGCGATGATCTTGAGGACGGAGATGAGGTGGACGCACTCGGTTGCGCCTTTCTTGGTGCTCCTCTTGGTGATTGGCTTCTTGATACGGGGCACCCCCGTGTGCGTCGATCTTTCATGAATTGGATGGGATCTCACAAGGATCATGAAGAACACGAGAGGAAATCAAACACTCAAGGACAACCTTCGATCACACATCCACTAGAAACACACGAGTACACGAGGCACAAGATCCATAATCAACAAAAGGATACACGTAATGATAGTCTCCTCACTCCGAAGGAGGATGATACGGGGCACACCTGTGTGCGTCGATCTTTCACGAATTGGAGCGTATCTCACGAGGAACACGAAGAACACGAGAGAAACACAAGAGGAAATCAAACACTCAAGGATAACCTTCGATCACACATCTACTAGAAACACACGAATACACGAGTAGCACGATCCACAATCAACAAAAGGATACATGTAACGATAGTCTTCTCGCTCCGAGGGAGGAGGTCTTGAATCCCTTGGGATCTTCCCTTAGAGGGGCCTTCTCCGTAGGAGAAGGAAGTAATGGAGCTATGCTCAACAAAAGGTCATTGCCACACAATAGCTAACCCAAATTCGGAGGTGGGAGAGGGGTACATATAGTGCTAGGGGCGAATGTCGGTGTCAAAACCGGCGGATCTCGGGTAGGGGGTGCCGAGCTGTGAGACTAGGATCGATGGTAACAAAGGGACGAAGGAGATGATGTTTACCCAGGTTCGGGCCCTCCTATGGAGGTAAAACCCTACGTCCTGCTTGATTATATTGATGGTATGAAGGTTACAGAGTTGATCTACCTCGAGATGGACTAGCTAAAACCCTAGATGAGTTTCCCTGTCGTATGATCTAAAACCCTCTGGCTTATATAGACACCAGGGGTCATTAGGGTTACATATGGTCGGTTGCCCACCGGAGGGAAAAAACATGCCTAAACTACCATCTTCAACTTGACGGACACGCCATGGCTCCTGAGGTCTCCTCCTTGGTGACAAGGCCTTCAATTAATCTCATCCTCAACGAGCGGCCCATTAGCCCGACCTATGAGAAATAGGTCGGCAGTCCGAGGACCCCTTAATCCCGGACTCCCTCAGTAGCCCCCAGACTAGCCTCCAACGCCGAGGTATATCCGGAAAATATTACGTGTCGAAGTCTTCGGCTTGCGAGGCGAGTCCCTCAACCTCTTCTGGCTTGGCAACCATCCCGTCATCGGAGAGTCCTCGATTGCTGAGAACTTGCGGGACCCAATATAAAAACCTTCAGCGCTTCTCGATCCTTGTGCTCCGAGGGGAGACGAGCGGCCCGACAGCTTTTTACAAGACTACCCCTCCTGCAAGGGAGGCACCACTTATTTAAACAAGTTAAATTGCGGTCCGGGTCATAGCTTCCTCTTCTTCCCCGTTTAGAGAAAAACTTCAAGTGAGAGACCACCACAAAATCATGGCGAGCGCCCCCAGCTCTTCCTCGTGCCCTTACGGCTCCCGTCCTGGGGATTGGACGAGTTGCTATGTATCCCTCCTCCGGTTGCGTAACCTCGAGACCCAAGGGTATCTCCCTTCCTCAGATTTGACTTCCTTTGACGGCGAAGCTTTCGCGGAGAATTTCCCCAATCCTAACCAGGGCGAGCGGGTATGCTTTGTGCCCTTCCTCTTACGAGGCCTAGGGTTCCCCATTCATCCTTTCCTCAGGGGATTACTGGAGTTCTATGGGAACCAGCTCCATCATCTTACCCCCAGATCCATTCTGCCAATTTCGGGCTTTGTCGCTCTCTGCAAAATGTTCTTGGGCTGCGAGGCGCACTTCGAATTATGGAGGAAATACTTCTGCCTCATCCCCCGGACTCGGGGTGAGACAATTCGGGAAATCGGAGGAGCCGAAGTATGCCGCATAGCGGGAACAGGATACCCAACGGGAACACCAAAGAAGGAATCCGTAGAGTGGTCTTCGGAGTGGTTCTACATCGAGGACGTTCCCCTATTCGATCTAGCTCGGAAGGGCTTGCCCGAATACTGCGACGCTCCTCCGAAGAAAAAGTATAATTGGCGACCGAAGAGTTCGTCCCAAGAGGACAGTGCCGAAGTTCGACGCTTGGCCACCCACGTAAGGATACTGGCTCATCACAAGCTGACAATGATTGACGTGATGGCCGCCGCCATCCCCCGATGCGTTCAACCTCTTCAACAAAGGATACATCCTTTGTGGCAATACAACGGAACGAGTGACACCACTCGCTCCCGATGGCTGGGCCCTGCAAATCAGGTGGCCTTGGCAGCCGCACTTGCCGACTTGTACAAAGGAGAAAAAGAAGATTTTATTCAGTTGCAGGTTAAGGAGGGCTACTCGAGTTACAACCCTATTGAATGGGTATGCCCTTCGACTCTGCGTCTTGAGTTCGGGCATTTATTCGCCCTTTTTGACTAACGCCTTTAATCTGCGCAAACAGGAATGGCGGAGCTTTGCCGAGACAATCAACTGTCCGGCCCCCCAACCAGAGAACTACTCCCGCGACGATGATCCAGGATTCCATGACGATCCAGAGCTGTCACTGGGGTATGAAGACGGGGTCTTTTACCAGGAGATCCTTGATCGATCCAAGATGGCCATCATAGCTGGTCACCCCGGATCACTCCCCTCCTCCACTGCAGGCAAGAAGAAAAATTCTACTTGCAAAAGGCAGACGTCCTCTGTCGACCCAAACATATCGGCTCCCACTCCCAAGCGCCGTCGGTCTTCGCGACGAATGTCGGCTGCAGCAGCAATGCCCGAGCCGAGCGCCAACAGGAGTCCCTCATGTGAGCCGGTCACGGAGACGGCACCGAACACTCGATCAACCAAAAGGTACTTTGTTCGATCGCTTAATCTATTATTGTTATGATCGGTAGGATCTTATAGAAGATCTTGTGTCGAATTACTCAACTTTCTCAGGAAGCGAATACAACCCTCCTCTGCCGAAGACATTGCCGGGACGCCCGGCAACACGCATGAGTCAACATCTTCTGCTCACGCCGAACCCGCCGCGGAGGCCCCCATGGTCAATCCGACCCCCGAAGACTCTGGGGACGAGGTATCAGTCACTAAGTCCGAAGCAGAGAGCGCGATGAAACATCGGCGACAGCGAGGAATCCTGCGCGACCCGGTGTTTTCCGAACAAGAGTTCAATGCTCTATGCTCGGCGGACGCACATCTTGGAGCTGCCCGAGCCGGGTTCGGTGAAGCTGTGAAACTGATATCGTCTGGCCTGATGGTAAGTGATTAAAAATCCGATCATAAATGTAAACCCAGTAGCCCCCGAGCCTTGATTTGGTCGGGACGACCGAATTAAGGATTCACACATTGCTTGCATGGATGATGCAGGCCTCAAGGCAGCAGAACGAGCAATTGGCCAATGAATTGGCAGCGAGCCAAACACAGGTGGAAACCGCGAAGGCCGAGCTTGAACAAGTGAAGAAGTTTACCCGGGAGTATAACTATTCGGCTGATCTTAGCGTATAATCCCATGCTGACGCGATGGTACTTTTAGCAGCTGAATCAATAGGGCAATTGCAAAAAGATTTGGATGCAGCCCGAGACTCCCAGAGGTACGCCGAATCCCAATATGAGGCTGGCTGCCTTTCGCTGCAACGAAACCTGGAGGAGAAGAAACGCCTCCAGGCGGAAAACAAGCAGCAGGCCGAAGATATTGAGAGTTTAAAGACTCAATTGGCCCATGCCCAAGAAGAGAACCAGAAACTTCAGAGGGGCATGTTCGGTAAGTTTGATTATAACGTCGAAAGGTATCTCCCTCTCATAGGGTGTAATGAACATGCCGTGTCTCATGTATAGGTCTCCTGACCGGGCGGCCTGAAGAAGAGATCGGCTCCTTCCGGGGGAGCCTCCTGAAGGAACTGTCTGCCGTGCATGAGCGGGCTCGGAAGGCAATGAGAGGCATGATAAAAGCGCTATGGCCGGCCGAACAGCCTCCGGAAAGGATGACCGAATTAGCCGATCGATTCAAAGAAGCCCGGAGTCGGTTCGAGCTATGGAAGACATCGGCTTGCCAGGAGGGAGCACGAGAAGCATGGGCGATGATGAAGACCCGTTATACCGGTCTTGACCCCAAGCATATGGCCCGGGTTGGGCCGGTAGGACCTGACGGGCAAGAAGTGCCACCTCACTTGGTGTATGACCAAGTGATGCCTGCTGCTCGACTCTCGCAGGTAGACTGCGCCCTGGATGCCATAATAGACAATCTTGACCAGCAGCCAGATGTATGATTCTATCTATATATGTACTTTAAAAAGTTGCTCCGTCTGTGTTGCAAACTTTGTCTTAACCGGCCATCGGCTTCGACCTCCCGTGCTGAGAGCTTGGGAGTGTTCCGTATAAAATATCCCTTGTGAAGAGGGAATTCATTCGAGGAACCAGGCAATCCGGCCATTTGGTACGAACAGACAGAAGGCGCACAGGGAGACATGTTATATTACTGCTTAGCGTAAGAAACATCTTCCAAAGAAAATAGTACCTCTATCGGTGCCTTTCTTTAGGTTGCTACGTAAATCGTAGATAATAAGGCCGCATACTGCTAGTATGCGACTAATGGCTTTTTTGAGAAAACCGTGTGTTGGTAATAACAACCATAATCTTATTTACCGCTTCCGTCATAGCCGACCAATTTTCTGCTAAAGATAACTTGCTTTTGGCTTCACCCGTCTGAGGTACGTATCCGGATGACCCGGCCGTAACAATCGCAGAGGTGCTCCCTTTACTCTCTAGCCGAACAATCGGGAACGTAGAGGGTAAACATAGGAGCGAGGCAACCCAGCTTGGCAAAAATCTTAGTTCGAATTGATGCATATGATGGCTTTACAATCGACAAAGGAAACATTCATGCATAATAAATTTCAACAGATGCTTAAAAGAAAAACTTATCGGCTTCGGGAAGAAGCCCCCAGGTGTTATATTCGGATTTTACATTTGACGATGTATGCCGAATATCTAAACACTAGCTCGGTTTAGCCGAACACAAACTTGGGGAGAGAAAGGTCCTAACCTGCCAAGAATTCAGGTGGAAGTGAAGGAAAAATGAAAATAAGAGAGAAAAAAGAAAAGGGGAGGGTAAAGAGAATGACGACACCGGTCTAGCCGTAGAAGCGCCGAAGACGAGCTGCGTTCCATGGGTTTGGTTCGAGGCGATTGTCTGCCGGGCTTCGAAGACGATAAGCCCCCCCTGCGAGGACTTCATCGATTATGAAGGGGCCCTCCCATTTGGGATTGAGCTTGTGCTTCTGCTTCTCGGGGAGCCGTAAGACGAGTTCACCCACATTATATGCTTTCGCCCTGACCTCCCTGCTCTGGTAACGCCGGGCCTGCTGTTGATAAAAAGTAGAGCGAGCCCGAGCTATGTCGCGCTCTCCCTCCAGGGCGTCCAAGTCATCCTGCCGATCTAGCTCAGCCTCCCTTTCTTCGTACATGCGCACCCTTGGTGCATCATGAATAATATCAGAAGGAAGGACCGCTTCTGCCCCGTAGACCATGAAGAACGGTGTGTATCCCGTTGACCGATTCGGGGTGGTACGCATACCCCACAGAATGGAATCAAGTTCCTGCACCCAATGGCAGTCGGACTCATGAAGAGATCGGACCAAACGTGGCTTAATACCACTCATAATGAGGCCGTTGGCTCATTCGACCTGTCCATTGGTCTGCGGGTGATACACCGATGCGTAATCGAGCTTAATGCCCATTTTTGCGCACCAGTCTTTTACTTCCTGGGCGGTGAAGTTGGATCCATTGTCCGTTATTATACTGTGCGGGACACCGTAACGGTATACCATGCCAGATATAAAGTCGATTACTGGTCCGAACTTGGCTGATTTGACAGGTTTTGCTTCGATCCAGTTGGTGAACTTGTCCACCATGACCAGTAGGTATTTATTTTTCTTGGTCCCCCCTTTAAGTGGTCCAACCATGTCCAGCCCCCAGACCGCAAAAGGCCAAGTGATCGGGATAGTCCGAAGAGCCGTTGGGGGCATGTGACTTTGATTTGCAAAAAGTTGGCATCCTACGCAATATTGGACCAGCGACTGGGCATCCGCTTGAGCGGTGGGCCAGAAGAATCCAGCCCGGAAGGCCTTGCTTACTAAGGCCCTTGGGGCGGCGTGATGGCCGCCCATTCCTGCGTGGATTTCAGCCAAAAGCTGCTTTCCTTCTTCCTCAGATATGCACCGTTGGAGTACCCCGGTGGTGCTTTTCTTGTATAACTCACCCTCGTGGACCTTATAGGCCTTGGATCGCTGAACTATGCGTCTCGCCTCTGCTTGGTCATCGGGAAGTTCTTGACGAAGATGGTAGGCGAGGAAGGGCTCGGTCCATGGTGCAATTACTGCCATGACCTCATGAGCCGAAGGCGTTTCGTCCATTACGGAGCCGCCGATGACTTGATCATCTGGTTCGTTTGTAGGGTGAACAACCTCTTCCGCACTGATGGATCTAGCGCCCTTATCGTCGTCCTGCCAAACCACCAATGGCTTGAAGAGCCGTTCGAGGAAGGTGTTTTTTGGGACGTGGTCGCGTTTGGCCCCCATACGGGCCAGTAAGTCAGCAGCCTGGTTGTTGTCTCTAGCGACGTGGTGGAATTCCAGCCCCTCGAACCGTGCGGATATTTTAAGAACGGCGTTTCTGTAGGCCGCCATCTTCGTGTTTTTGGCATCGAATTCGCCATTGATTTGAGAGATGGCCAAGTTGGACTCTCCCCGTACCTCCAGCCGTTGTATGCCCATTGAAGCTGCCATCCGAAGACCATGCAAAAGTGCATCGTATTCGGCCGCGTTGTTAGAATTAGCATACATGATTTGCAACACGTATCGGACGTTGTCGCCTTTGGGGGATGTGAGAATGACTCCAGCCCCCAGTCCGGCCAGTGTTTTGGATCCGTCAAAGTACATCGTCCAATGGGAGTATGTGCTATATTCCCTGGGGAGCTCGGCCTCCGTCCATTCGGCGAGGAAATCTGCCAGAACTTGAGATTTAATAGCTCGTCGTGGCTTGTAGGCGATTTCGAAAGGAAGGAGTTCAGTGGCCCATTTGGCTATGCGGCCGGTGGCATCCCTGTTATTGATTATATCGTTCAAGGGTACTTCGGAGGCCACCGTGACCGAACACTCTTGAAAGTAGTGTCTTAGTTTTCGCGATGCCATGAATACTGTATAGGCTGTCTTCTGGTAATGCGGGTATCTGGACTTGCATTGCGTTAGCACTTCTGACACATAATAGACCGGCTTTTGTATCCGGAATTTGTGACCCTCCTCCTCTCGTTCGACGACGAGCACTGCGCTAACCAGTTGGTTGGTGGCCGATATGTATAATAACATTGGTTCACCGGCGCCTGGTGCTGTGAGTATGGGGTTGCTTGCCAGCGGTGTTTTAATTTCCTCTAACGCGGCAGCTGCTTCATCGGTCCATACGAAATTGTTGGTCCGTTTCAGCAGCCTGTAGAGCGGTAAAGCTTTTTCACCGAGGCGGGAGATAAAGCGGCTTAACGCCGCCACACAACCCGCTAGTTTTTGGACATGCTTGAGCTCTGTGGGAATTGCAAGTTCCGATATGGCACGGATCTTAGCCAGATTCGCTTCTATTCCTCTATGGGAAACAATGAATCCGAGCAGTTTACCAGCAGGGACTCCGAAGACACATTTCTCCGGATTGAGTCGTATATCGTACTCGCGTAAGCTGGCAAAGGTTTGCCGTAGGTCGTCGATCAACTGGCTGACGTGTTTGGTTTTAATAACCAAATCGTCCACGTATGCCTCGACTGTTTTGCCAACCTGTTTTTCGAGACAGGTCTAGATCATGCGCTGGTATGTAGCCCCAGCGTTTTTTAGCCCGAAAGGCATTGTGTTGAAGCAGAATGGCCCGTATGGGGTGATGAATGCAGTTGCAGCTTGATCGGATTCCTTCATTTTGATCTGGTAGTATCCGGAGTAAGCGTCGAGGAAACACAGTGAGTCGTGTACGGCTGTGGCGTCAATGATCTGGTCTATGTGTGGTAGGGGAAAAGGGTCCTTAGGGCAGGCCTTGTTGAGGTCTTTGAAATCGACGCACAGCCGCGAGGATTTGTCTTTCTTTGGTACCATCACCAGGTTTGCCAACCATTCGGGGTGCTTGATCTCCCGTATGAATCCAACCTCTAGTAATTTGGCCAGTTCTTCACCCATGGCTTGCCGTTTAGGCTCGGAAAAGCGGCGCAGAGTCTGTTTGACGGGCTTAAAGCGTGGGATTATATTCAGACTGTGTTCTGCCAGCCGCCGTGGGATTCTTGGCATATCAGACGGATGCCAGGCGAAGATGTCCCAATTTTCTCGTAAGAATGCTCGCAGCGCTTCGTCCACAGTGGGGTCCAGCTGAGCTCCGATGGACGCTGTTTTATTAGGGTCCGTCGGGTGTACCTGGAATTTAACGATTTCCTTTGCAGGCTTAAAGGACGTGGAATTGGGCCTTTTACTAAGGATCACATCGTCCTTGTCCATTGTTGACCGGAGCGCGGTCAATTCCTCTGCAGCAAAGTTCTCGGCTAGCGCCTCGAGGGCAAGCGCTGCCGTTTTGTTTTCGGCTCGAAGGGCTATGCTCGGATCACTGGCGATTGTGATTACCCCGCCTGGGCCTGGCAATTGGAGCTTCATATACCCGTAATGGGGTATAGCCTGGAACTTTGTGAACGCGTCGCGCCCTAACAGCGCGTGGTAGCCACTGGGGAAGGGCACGATATGGAAGAGAAGTTCTTCGGATCGGTAGTTGTCGGGTGTGCCGAATACCACGTCAAGGGTGACACGTCCCGAACAACGCGCCTCTTTCCCAGGGATGATCCCCCGGAAGGTTGTGTTGCTATGCTCGATGCGAGATCGATCGAACTGCATTTTTTTCAGGGTGTCTTCGTAGATGAGGTTTAAGCCACTGCCACCGTCCATTAGCACCTTCTGTAGCCTGAAACCATCGACGATAGGGTTTAGGACCAGTGCGGCCGGTGTGTGACCGGGACGGATGGTTGGTTGGTCAGTATCTCCGAAGGTGATTGGTGTGTCTGCCCATGGGCTTGCTCCCGCCACATGGTAGACATGTTCGAGTTCTTTAAGAGCTCTCTTTCTCCTGTTCCTAGAGGGGAACGTTTCGCAGATCGTCAGGACTTCCGCATTGTATTCTCGTGGCATTGTGCGGCGCCTGTTCGGCGGTTGGTCCTAGAGAATGACTTCTCCACTTTTGGCGATCTGCCTGACGACCCAGCAAGCTCTAAGGCTGTGAGTCGGGTTTGTGTTCAGCAATACAGAATGTATAGGCCATGGTTTGTCCAACAGTCCGTCAAGGACGGTTCTGGCCCCCATAGGGGGTCTGTTTCTCTTTTCGGCAGGTTCATGTTCGGCTAGCCGCTTCGGGGGTATCCTCTTTTTCCGATCTCCTATAGAGTGTTCGGTGAAATCTGGTTCCGCGAGTAGCCGTTCGGCTTGCCAGGTGCTCTCCATGGCACAGTATTTTTGTACCAGGTCCGATAACTCGGTGAAGCTGCGAACGTGCCACCGGGATAGGGCATTGAGGATCCCTTCATCATGACAATTGCGACTGAATGTTGCGATGATCTCCTGGTCACTAGATCCTAGTACCCTGTCTCTAACAAGGAGAAACCTGGCCCAAAAGTGGTGAACCAACTCCCCCGGTATGTGTTTGACGTCCCGTAAGTCTGAAGACTTGGACTCTCCTGCGATGCATGGGTGCTCGACTTGGGTGGCGGGTGGGAAAATTTTTGGCTCCGCGCCGCGATGTGAGTCCGGAACAATGGGGTTCGGCGTAGGGCTTGGGTCGCGTGCGAGATCGGGAATCGATCCCGAACTATCCTTGGAGCAGACTTTCGAGTCTGGGTTATCCGAGGGATCTAGATGATCGGAGACCGGGATATATACTGTTTTTAGTTTCGGTTGTTGGGAGGACGAGCCTTCGGCCGGGCACTCGACGGTGGCGACCAAGTGGTTGACCGAGGGAGAGCGAATCTCCCTGTCATCGGTTTTAAGCCCGATCCGGTCATAGACCGGGGTCTGGTGGCGGTCGCCCAGGCCGAAGGTTCGAATCCGATTCAGCAGCTCATCCAAGGACGAGATGTCGGCTGTGTATGTGTTGCCGAGGCATGCAGGGCCGACCCGTGGTGCCGAGGTCCCAGGATCGTTCGAAGGCGAATCCGGGTTATGTTCGGTCGCGACGGATCCGGGCGCATCAACGGGGTTGGGCATGCTAGATGGCCCGAGAGGGGAGGCCACCTTGGAGGCGACGCCCGATGCCTCCGACGTCAAGGCGTCGGATTCCACGGGCTCCTCCATGGGGGTTGAGGGCCTCACCCAAAAGACTTCTCCTTGGGGATCAGCGGCGAACTCTAGGTTCCCGAACCTGATTTCCTGACCGGGGAAGAAACCTCCGATCTAGCCGAGAAGGCCAGTCGGATCAGCACGCGGCAGGGCGCCGCCGCCCGCGGGGGTCTGTGCTGGGACAGTGGCATCCTGGCCATATACCCCACGGCTTATGCGAAGACGAGCCATCGATTCTTTCAGTGATCACATCGGAACTCTCAATGAAAGCACCAATGTCGGTGTCAAAACCGGCGGATCTCGGGTAGGGGGTCCCGAGCTGTGAGACTAGGATCGATGGTAACAAAGGGACGAAGGAGACGATGTTTACACAGGTTCGGGCCCTCCTATGGAGGTAAAACCCTACGTCCTGCTTGATTATATTGATGGTATGAAGGTTACAGAGTTGATCTGCCTCGAGATCGACTAGCTAAAACCCTAGATGAGTTTCCCTGTCGTATGATCTAAAACCCTCTGGCTTATAGAGACACCAGGGGTCATTAGGGTTACATATGGTCGGTTGCCCACCGGAGGGAAAAAACATGCCTAAACTACCATCTTCAACTTGACGGACACGCCACGGCTCCTGAGGTCTCCTCCTTGGTGACAAGGCCTTCAATTAATCTCATCCTCAACGAGCGGCCCATTAGCCCGACCTATGAGAAATAGGTCGGCAGTCTGAGGACCCCTTAATCCCGGACTGCCTCAGCGAAGGGGGTAAGTGGGGAGAGATACAACGCCCGAGGCCCATTGGTGGGCGCAGGCAAAGGCCGGATGATCCGGACCGGAGTCCAGATAATCCAACTTTGGGGTCCCACCAGCCGGTTCGGTCATGAATTTCCCGGACGATCCGGACGCTGGTCCGGATGATCCAGCTTCGGGGGCACTTTGTCCGGTTCTGTTTGGGGATTATCCGGATGATCCGGACCTGGGTAAGATTGATCCGGCCAACTGCAGGCTGGCCCTTCTCCTTGCTCCTTCTTCCTCTTGGCCTTGATCTTGGGGGCGCTTCCTTGATCTTTCGTGGTCGTCTTCCTCGTACCTAAGGATGCACATGGTTTCATTGTGAGGTAGCCTCCAAGTCCCTCCGCTATTCAAGTCAAACTCGAAGAGAAGTGAATTCACCTAAGCTCCAATGTCGCGTGCGCGTGCTCTTGTCATAGGACCACTTGGGGGTTGGCTTGATGGTGTAGTCTTCATGGGGATGATGGTGGGATGCTCCGCATCATCCCCCCCCCCCCCCGTAGGGGAAGATCCGTCCTCGGAACAAGATCCTCATCACCATGAAAAGGAGATAGATCCGTGACGTTGAAGGTGTCACTCACGTTGTACTTGTCGCGTGGTATGTTGATCTTGTTGGCATTGTTGTTGTAGCGTGCCAACACCTTGAAGGGACCGTCGGCTCGAGGAAGTAGCTTTGATAAAGGCGAAGTTGTCCCTGTCTTTCAATGAGATGTGGCTATCGTTTATGGGAGAGTTGACTTTGACGATCCGACTACGAACGTGCGAGGACATCGCGCCTTAGAAATCACTAAACCAACTCCGAGAGGTTATTGACCACGCCGGAGCACGATCAACCTGACCACGAGGGTCTGTTTCCTTCAAGCAAACGAAGAACAAGCAAGAAAACTAAGATTGCAATCTGGATATTGCGAATATAAGAGGAAAGCCTTATTGATGAAAGTGGTGTTCTGTGACGCCTTTGCCTAGTCGAGGAACACAAACGAAGAACGCGAAGTTGCAGCTATGGCGAACTTTTAATCTAAACAAAACCCCTGTCTAAATCGACGCCCTAAGGGTTGTATATATGGGGGAATAGAGGGGGATTTCGTGGCCCCTTCGTGATATAGGCGAGGGTCCCGATCTTTTGGTGAGATGATAACTATCGATTTGGTGGAGACGACTTTGACGAACCGACTACAAACGTGCACGACGTTGCGCCTTAGCAATCGCTAAACCAACTCGAAGAAGGTTATTGACCACACCGGAGCACGATCAACCCGACCACAAAGGTCTATTCCTGCAAGCAATCGAAGAACAAGCAAGAATATGATAATGCAATCTGAATATTGCGAATATAGATGAAGTATTGATAAGGGTGGGGTTCTGAAAGCGGTCTTGGTCTGGTCGTTGGACACAAACGAAGTACACGAAGTTGCAATGGCTAACTTTTAACTAAACAAAACCCAAGGAAAATGTACTAGATTGATCTACTTAGATAGGAGCAAGGGGTGGCGGCCAATGAGGTGGGTGGACGTTTCAAGGCAGCCTAAAAATAACCCTAGGTCGTACAAGTCCCATGGGCCCAAGTGGAGGTGATGCAACACCTTTGGACTTGTAGTTTGACTCGGATTCTGTTGCAACATCAGATTGTTTCATCGATATCTCCATGCTACGGATGAATTTTAAGATGATTCCAATTGGGCTGGAACGCATATAAAATCTACTTTCAAACAAAAAAAATAACCCAATTCTAAGTCCGTATTAAGAAGTTATTGGCGTTTTGATATAGGTGTGTCTGTGCAGTCCGAATCTGAGTCCAGAACGCGAGAGACTTGGACTCTATCTTCTCTTGGGCTAAAAGTGACGTGAGAGAACTTCTTGAACAGCACCTAATTATTTTCTTTGGCGTGAAAGGACGTCTTGAATAGCACCCAACCATTACCTCTTCCTTTGTCATCACACGTGGTTCATACAAGTGTTCGGCCATTCTGCATTTACGCATAAAATAAAAATAGGTGAAGTATTTTTATTCCGGATAACATAAATAAATTATTGCATAATTCTTATAAGAAACCACCTCACAAATATGCACGTATGCAATATTTTTAGGCGTATCCAAGGTAGTCATGTCCTCATCATCCTCCCCTTCTTGAAAACAAAGCCGTCCTCGGCGTTGCTTAGTCTGAAATGTGACTGACAAAAGAGACAAGGTGTACATGTTGTATACGTATATGTCATCTATTTTTATTGAGTTCGTTGTGGCACATGTAACACGTTTATACAAGAGCACACTTCAAATGTCATGAAATATAAAGCCAAAATATTATCACAAGAAGTAGAAGGCATGAAAATATTGCAACTCAGTTTGCACATATAAGTGATGTCCTTATTCATATCAAAAAATTGACAATGTTCATCATTAAACCATCCCAACATTTGTAAATAAACTTGAATTATTCCAAATTTAGATGCTACAATATGTTTAAATAAGCAAACATGCAACTTGTCTTTTGACACATAATCGTCACCAAAATTGGAGGTCATATCAAAATGATTGAACAGTGGAAGAATTATTTTAAAACATATTTGATCCAAATTTGATTTATTTCCTGATTCACATGATTCTTTCTGATCAACACTTAATTCAATGGGTGCACTCAAAATTGTTGATATATGATCACATGGCAAAGTCAAATCATGAACATAGTCCTCTAAAATAGGTGGTGTGATCAAAGTAATGGGTAGCTCATCACATGGTACATTGGAATTTACAAGGCATTCGTCATACTCCTTTGGAGGTGGAAGATTAGTACCTTTGTCATTACCTCTTATGATCAACTCAGATGATGTAGGCACTCTCGATGGTGACGTGTCACATGGTGAAGGTGATGTAACCCTCACAACAATTGATGTGGTTGTCATAGTATGCCTAGTAGTTGAAGGAACAATCGTATCAACTATTGGAATGTGCACCTTGCGCTCGTTCTCCTTATGGGCAACACGTTGTTTGATTTCCTGTTCAGCTTTGCAAGCAAGGCGAAACAAACGATCCATAGGATAATACTATTCATGAATTAGTATCTCCTGATTATCACGGTTTAATCCTCCCCAAAATCTATCCATAAAATCTTCTTCACTTTCTTCTAATGAGGAATGCAACAAGGTCATTTGTAAATCATCATAATATTTTGTTACTGTGTCACTACCTTGTTTTAAATGTTGTAACTTTTTAATCATGTCACGAGTATAATACGCAGGAACGAATGTGTGTCTCATGGCAAGTTTCAAATCAGCCCAAGTAGTAGGTATAATATCATGGTGTAACCGACAATATTCGCTCCACCAAACTGAAGCATAACCAGTGAAAGAACCAACTGCGACCTTAACTTTCTTATGTTCAACAAAATTATGGGAAGCAAATATATCATTTATTTCAAACTCCCATTCAATATATAAAGCAGGTCTAAAACGGCCATTAAATGGTGGTATAGAAACATTAACCTGATCGTGTGTATTGGAATGTCTCTGCACTTCTCGTGACGGTTGAGGCATTTGCTTAGGTGGTGGCACGTCTCCCACGATCGACGAAGCCCACAAACTGACAAATTTGGATCATGTCATGATTAGTTGAAACAAGAAACAAAATCTAGGAGTATTGTTCCTATGAACTACTGGGATGTGGTGGTAAAACGCTCACAGTAAAGCAAATATCAATGTCTTACAAATTCTTACCATGTAGCAGGTGGTGACCGGCAACCGACGGTGTCAATATCTCCGAAGATTGAGTAAAGCGATTACCAGGTGAACATATGTATACACGGTGTAGAAATATGTGGAGCTTAGAAGGCTTAATATATGGTAGCAAAAGATTAGCAATAATCAATTCAGAGATGCAATGTTGAATAAACGCTCAACGACGGTACTGTGCTGGTCCTAGGCTAGACCGTACTAGAGACGCGAGCCTATAACACTAATGGATTCACGGCATAGGACAAATAGCAGCAACGGATGATATGAATTAGCTCTGGATAGCAAGATATAAGTGAAGATCACAACGACAATAAAGACGATGATGAGAAATAACCGCCAAGCAGGATATAACAAAATCTCCCTACAACTTTCCTATCGAAAATATTATTCCATTTTTTTGATATTTTTTGTCAAGATTTCTATTGACTCAAACTTTCCAATGCAAAAAGAATCACTCAATTCCGAGTTCGTATGAGGAGCCAAACAATTCGGGAACAGACCTGATAAATATTGACAAACTGTGTTCGCAACTTTCGGAGGGCAAAAAGTCCTATTTAGAAGTAGATTTGGAGGTGACAATAGGGAACAAGCTTGATGAACTATTCAGATGCGGCTCGTCAATAGCTCGAATTTGAATACTCGTGGAGCCAAAACGGACTTCGAATGAGGAAGATACGCCTGTTTTACCGAACACTGCGCAAAACAGATTTCAATCCGAATCCGGATACGAGATTGAGTCTAGGTATATCCGAAATTTGTTTTTTTTCTTCTCTCTATTTTTTTCTCACTTTTTTTACCTTTTTCTCTCACTTTTTTTGTTGTTTTTTTCTCTTTTTTTTCTCACACTTTTTTCTCTCCAACAGATAAGATGCAGATTGGATCAAGCGTAGATGTGAAGGACCTCAAGTATGACTATGACAATGAACGATGGGGAGCACGTGATGGAAATTGATGGATGATGGTGGGTGACAGCGGAAGGGATGATGATGCAGCGGTGCGTGACTACTGTGAACAGAACTCGAAACTCTAAAAGACTAGACATTAAGACCAGCAACTCGACACGACGATGCAACCGTTAATTCAACAATGCAAACACTAAAAGAAAATTGCAAAGGCTCAGACTGGCTTGGACAAAAGATGAACAAATCTAACATTTTGTGGCTATTTCTTGGGCAATAGGTAAGAAAAATATATCTAATCTAGAGATAATTGGAAATTCTCACCGAGCAACGTGAAAACTGATACCACTTGATAGAGGCGAGGGTCCCGATCTTTCGATGAGATGATAACTATTGATTTGGTGGAGACGACTTTGATGAACCGACTACAAACGTGCACGACGTTGCGCCCTAGCAATCGCTAAACCAACTCGAAGAAGGTTATTGACCACGCCGGAGCACGATCAACCTGACCACAAAGGTCTATTCCTGCAAACAATCGCAGAACAAGCAAGAATATGATAATGTGATCTGAATATTGAGAATATAGATGAAGTATTGATAAGGGTGGGGTTCCGAAAGCGGTCTTGGTCTGGTCGTTGGACACAAACGAAGTACTCGAAGTTGCAATGGCTAACTTTTAACTAAAGAAAAGCCAAGGAAAAAGGTACTGGATTGATCTACTTATATAGGAGCAAGAGGTGGCGGCCAAGGAGGTGGGAGAACGTCCCAAGGCAACCTAAAACTAACCCTAGGTCGTACAAGGCCCATGGGCCCAAGTGGAGGTGATGCAACACCTTTGGACTTGTAGTTTGACTCGGATTCTGCTGCAACGTCAGATTGTTTCGTCCATATCTCCATGCTCCGGACTAATTTTAAGATGATTCCAATTGGGCTGGAACGCATATACAATATACTTTCAAACAAAAAAAGAATCACCCAATTCGGAATCCGGATTAAAAGGTTCTTGGCGTTTTGAGACAGGTGTGTCTGTGCGGTCCGAATCTGAGTCCTGAACGTGAGAGATTTGGACTATGTCTTCTCTTGGGCTAAAAGTGATGTTAGAGAACTTCTTGAACAGCACCTAATTATTATTTTTGGCGTGAGAGGACCTCTTGAATAGCACCCAACCATTTCCTCTTCCTTTGTCATCACACGTGGTTCGTACAAGTGTTCGACTATTCTACATTTAGGCATAAAATAAAAATAGGTGAACTATTTTTGTTCCGGATAATATAAATAAATTATTGCATAATTCTTATAAGAAATCACCTCACAAATATGCACATATGCAATATTTTTGGGCGTATCAAAGGTACTCATGTCCTCATCACTTGGAGGAGGGGTCCGAAACCAGCCCTAACTTCGTTTCCCCACACAAACGGACTCTAAAAACAGCCTAATAAGTGGTATTTCGAAATTACTTGGGCCTGGCCCAAAAATAAGGTGACGCAGCACCTATATTAGCCTATGGACGAAATTTATGAAGTGGCATCTTGTATATTTCGTCCAAGCCTCCAAGCACTCCTTATGGTGGCTTCAAAGTGCGAAAATCACCACTGGAAAGTCCATTGTTCCTTCCCGTGCACGCACCTCCTTCTCCATGCTTGATCCCGCTCCAGTGGTCATCCTTCTTGTCCATGCTAGGTCCTTCATGCATAAGTAAAACAAAAGTATCTAATTTAGGCAGCATCGTATGTTCATGAACATTAGAAGGATTTCCAAGAAACGAAAGTACCTGATAATTTAGTTGGCGTGCTCGGATCTAGTAACTGGTCCAATATGTGTAGCGGGTGGGGATGTGGGTGTAACATTAGTAGGGATGTCCTCATCAAGCTTGGACTTGCGTTCATTGGGGAAGCGGTCCTTGCGAAGGTGTAGCCACACAAGATCACCAGGCTTGAACACTATGGGGTGCTTGTTGAGGTTGCACTTGTTGGTGACGCATTCAACTTGACGTTCAATCGTGCGCCTTGTATCTTCATGCATCCTCTTGATGTAGCTTTCCCTTGCACTTGCGTCCATGTTGATGTGCTCTTAGAGTGGTAGAGGTAGGATGTCCAATGGGGACAAAGGATTGAAGCCGTAGACCACTTCGAACGGAGACTTGCCAGTGGTGGAGTGACTTGCGCGATTGTAGGCGTACTCGGCGATGGGTAGGCAATCTTCCCATTCCTTGATGTTCTTCTTGATCACCACGCGAAGTAGGGTAGAGAGCATCCAGTTGGTCACCTCCGTTTGTCCATCGGTTTGAGGGTGATATGCCGAAGAGAATAGAAGCTTGATTCCGAGCTTGGCGCATAGGGTCTTCCAAAAGTAGCTCAAGAATTTGACGTCGCGATCCGAGACAATAGTCTTGGGGACGCCATGTAGTCGCAAGATGTCCCTACAAAACAAATTTGCAATATGTGAAGCATCATCTATCTTGTGACATGGAATAAAATGAGCCATCTTGGAAAAGCGTTCCACAACTACAAAAACGGAGTCATGGCCATTTTTAGTTCATGGCAAGCCAAGCACAAAATCCATACTAATGTCTTCCCAAGGTTGTAAAGGTATAGCAAGAGGCATATAAAGACCATGGGATTGAGCTTTGGACTTAGCTTTGCGGCATGTAGAGCATCGGTTGGCGAAGCGTGCAACATCACGAAACATCTTGGGCCAAAAGTACTTGTTGGATAGTGTGGCATATGTCTTCTCGCGTCCAAAGTGACCCATAAGTCCTCCACCATGAGCCTCTTGCAAAAGCAACAAACGAAGAGAAGACTCGGGTATACACAGTTTGTTAGCACGCATAAGATAGCCATCTTTCATATAATAGTTCTCCCAACAAGTTTTCACTTGGCACATAGCGTAAGGATTAGCAAAATAAGCATCATGCTCATACAAGTCTTTGATGTGCTCAAAACCAACAACATTCAATTCAAGTTGAGTCACTAGCATGCATTTGCGGGAAGGAGTATCCGCCACAATGTTTTCCTTAACCTTAATGTATTTGATGACATAAGGGAAGGACTGAATGAATTCACTCCATTTAGCATGCCGTTTGTTCAACTTAGTTTGACCCTTTAAGTACTTACGCATTTCATGGTCGGTATGGATAACAAACTCATGAGGGCGCAAATAACGTTCCCACACATGCAAACTCTCACCAAAGCATATAATTCTTTGTCATAGATGGGGTAGTTAAGTTGAGTGCCGGATAGTTTCTTGCTAAAGTACGTGATAGGACGCTTCTCTTGCATAAGCACACCACTTGTTCCATTACCACTAGCATCACAATGCACTTCAAATGTTTTATCAAAGTTGGGCAAAGCAAGCAAAGGTGCATGAGTCAGCAAATTTTTAAGTTCATGGAATGCAGTGTCTTGGGAAGGACCCCAAATAAAAGGTGCATGCTTCTTGCTCGAAGCATGGAGAGGAGGTGCAATAGTGCTAAAGTCTTTGACAAAACGGCGATAGAAACCGTCTAGTCCTAGGAAACTACGCACTTGTTGCAAATTCGTTGGTGTGGGCCAAGTTTTAATAACATCAATCTTAGATTCATCTACATGAACGCCCTTAGAAGATACTACAAAACCTAGGAAAACTACCTTCTCAACACCAAATGTGCATTTCTCCATGTTTGCATAGAGTTGTTCTTTCCTAAGGATTTGCAAGACATCACGAACATGTGTAGCAGGCTCCTCAAGAGACTTGCTAAAGACAAGAATATCATCAAAGTAGACCACAACACAATATCCTATGAGGGGTCGCAAAACATAGTGCATAACACGCATGAAAGTACCTGGTGCTTCGGATAAGCCCATGGGCATAATCAACCATCCATAAAGACCAAATTTAGTCTTAAAAGCAGTTTTCCAATTATCACCCTCTTGTATGCGAATTTGGTAGTAACCACTTTTTAAGTCAATCTTAGAAAATATAGTGGCACCACTAAGTTAATCTAGCATATCATCTAAGCGAGGAATGGGATGATGGTAGCGAATGGTGATAGCATTGATAGGACGACAATCGGAACACATGCGCATACTACCATCTTGCTTAGGTACTAGAATCACTGGAACCGCACAAGGACTCAAACTCTCACGTACGTGCCCTTTATCTAGGAGTTTTTGGACTTGCCTTTGTATTTCCTTTGTTTCTTCAGGGTTTACGCGGTAGGGAGCCTTGTTAGGAAGCGGTGCTCCGGGGATGAGGTCGATTTGGTGTTCGATCTCTCGTTTTGGCGGTAGTCCCGGAGGTAGCTCATCAGGGAAAACATCCTTGAATTCCTGCAACAACTTAGATAACACAAGAGGAAGATGTTGTGAAGGGTTAGTCCGAACGACGTCATCTTAGCACACAACTATATCTCTCATGTACCTCATTGTGGAGTCGCTCATTTTTGGCTTGTGGCACTCAGTCTCTTTGAGATGGATCACTCACTCACTTTTATCTCCATGATGGGATGAAGCTTGTTTGTCGGCGATGACTTGACTTGGAGTCATAGGTCGAAGGACATATTGCTTGTCCTTCATCTTGAAACTATATTGATTTGTCCGACCGTTGTGTGTGACGCCACGGTCGAATTGCCAAGGTCTACCAAGTAGGAGGTGGCAAACGGACATTGGGACAACATCACACTCCAAAGTGTCTTCATAAGCGCCTATCTTGAAGGAAACTTCCACGGTATGATCAACTTGGAGGGTTCCGGAGTCACTTAACCATTGGACCTTGTAGGGGCGAGGGTGCTTTTTCTTGACCAATTGTAGCTTGTTACAAAGGTCCTCGCTTGACAAGTTGTGGCAACTCTCGCCGTCTATTATGACCTTGACGGATTTTCCTTGGATGCCTGCCTTGGTCAGGAAGATGTGGCAACGTTGGTCGTCGTCTTCTTGTTGTTGGAGCGTCAAAACCTTGGAGACACCGAGAGCGGGGCTCGAATCATTGTCGCAAAAGATTTGCGAATCTTCATTCACTTGGCGGTGTATGGCCAATTGCTCCAAAGCTTGCATCTCGTCGTCACTCATAGTCATAGGTACCATCGTCGAGGAGAATCATGTTGCGTTTGGTTGGACATTCGAAGGTCTTGTGTCCTTGGCCTTGGCACGTGAAACACTTGATGGAGCTTGTCTTGGTAGTAGCATCCGGTGTTGGAGTAGAGGATGAAGCTCTTGGCTTGTAGGTACTTGAGGATGGTCGTCTTGACGAAGTCGTCTTGTCCTTGTAGCTTGACTTGTCGCCGGTAGGTGTTGTAGAGTTCGTAGTTGGAGGTGTCGTTGTCGTAGTAGTTTGAGCACTTGAACCATAGGTCTTGGAAGAGAACTTGGAGTACTTGTAGTCATCTTGCACTTGCTGTTCCGCCTTGGTTGCTTGATGCACAAGTTTGAGAAGGTTGGAGTATGGTTGGAAGTCGGCAATTTTCTTGACTTGGTAGTTGAGGCCATTCAAGAAGCGTGCCATTGTTTGCTCGTCATCTTCCTTGACATTGTCTCGGATCATTGCAATCTCCATCTCTTGATAGTACTCTTCTACGGACTTGGTGCCTTTCTTGAGTTGTTGTAACTTCTTGAAGAGATCCCGGTTGTAGTGTGTAGGCACAAAATGAGCTCGCATGAGATCCTTTATAAACAGATCCATTTTGCAAGTTCGTTATTACGGGTTGTTCCTACAAAGAATTGGACTAATGACGTATACAATGCTTGAATTATCGATGTAGATGCTACATAGTGGGTTCTCATCCTTCAGAGACTACGAGTGTAATAGGAGCATCCGTTGACAAAAGGATCACCCTAAGATGATCATCTCATGGCTATTGGGAATGAATCAAATCAGATGGTTCTATTTCTCAACCTTTCTGACTTGCTCCTACGGAACCAAGGCCCAAGTGTTGATAGGTGGCTCGCCTCTTTCTCTTCTCCGCTCAATCACTTGTTCCCACCAAATAAGGATGTAGTCTTGGAACTCGAGTGAAGCCATGGCGATCTTCTTCTCCTCATCATAGTTGTGTAGGCAAAAGATCTTGTCAACCTTGAGGGCCCATGACAAGTAGTCTTCGGGATCATTGCTTCCGGAAAACTATGAAATGGTGAACTTGAGCTTGCCGAAGCGTTGTTCATTATTGTGGTTGTGATTCCGAAATCCTTGTCTTAGATGTGGACCCTCATTGTCATGGCCTTGAGTTTGTTGACGTTGAACTTGTCCTTGCTTGATTTCATGGTCGGGTTTGTCGCGATGATCTTGTGGATGGCGACGAGGTGGACGCACTCGGTTGCGCCTTTCTTGGTGCTCCTCTTGGCGGTTGGCCTCTTCTTGTCATTGTCGGCGAAGTTCTTCTTGTTGTGCTTGGCGAAGTGCTTCTTGCTCGTGATGAGCTTGGCGGTTGCGCTCCTCCAAAGCGCGAGTAGCTTCTTGTAAAGCGTGATGTGCTTCAACCGCTCTTTCATGACGGCGATGTTGTTCTTCTTCTCGGCGTCGTTGTTCTTGTTCTTGGCGTTGTTGTTCTTGCTCCAACGCGATCTTGCAATCCATTGCCATGAAATGCATTGTCTTGACGGTGATGACCTTGTGGAGAACTTGGGCCGGAGTGTTCGTCGCGATGGTGATGACGCGCTTGTAGACTTGCGTCGGAAGAGTACGTCGTTGAGTTGCGACTTGTGTGATGACTCCTTGTCGATGTAGATGTGGAAGGTGGGCGAGTGATCATCAAGGACCGGAGCTCCTCCATTTGGCTTGAGAGCTTGGTGTCGAGGTATTCCCTTGTTCGCATTTCGGATTCACGCAAGTTGGAGGCGAGTTGGTCGATGCGGTCATGCAAGACATCTTGAGCTTGAGTAATTGCCTTGTGCGCGCCGAAGAAGTGCAACTTGGTGACGTGGTTGTTCACATCGTCGTCATTCTCCTCGAAGGCCGGGTTCGACATGATGTTCCTATCCATGGCACTCAAGAAGATATAAGTGGAAGAGTGAGAAGACAATACCAATTACCGTTGGAAGTGGAGCAAGATCACTCAATGTGCAAGTATGAAAATAGTAGAATTGGTACCGAAGATCGTCCTTCTCACACCTACACAAATAAGGCATATGGAGTAGCTTGGTTAGGATAGGGGCACAAATTTCAACCAATTTGAAAGATAAGATTCAATAATATTGAAATAGATTCGTAGACTTTGCAAATGAGATAATGTAGATCAATAGCAATGGCTATACTCGGAAACACACACACGAAAGGAAATTGGGGTCATGCAACCAAGCACGAGCCAAAATGTGGAATCCATGGAAAATGCTCTCGTTGCACAACACTAGAGAGACGGTAGCACGATTGCTCCAATGGGCATGATACGCTCTTGTGCACACCCTAAAATGAACCAAACGTGTCATCTTCCTATTCCCGACTTGCTATATGTGTATGCTGCACGTGTCACTGGCTCAAGTGATCCAAGATGATCAAGTATGCTATGAGAAACTTGCTATGCTATTGCTCTTTTGCTCTTGCTTAAAAGCTTTGCTTCTCTTTTCTTTTGCAATGATGTTTTGTATGGTCACAATGTGGGACGTGCACACCGAGATAGCAATTATGTATGCGGGTACTACTTGAACACAAAAGATACCAATATGATATCGAAATGATACTAAGATATATGCAAGCAATTTTAGCTATGTGAAGGATGTATCACTAAAGTGTACAAGTAGCATAGCCCGGCAATACTCAATGGCTAGTCTCGATAGGCAAGTAACGCAAATAGGCTTGGGGTAATAATGCAATGGCAAGGGTAGAGTCAAGAGTGTCGTCGCGGTTACCGTCCTTGCTTACGGTGAAGTTTCAACGAAGAGTTGGTCGGCGACGATCCGGGGAAATGATGAGCGGCGATGTCGATGAAGAACCACTCCTAATTAGCCGAAACACCTTAGGAAGTGGTGAAGCTCGCGACTCAAAATTTCAAGTGCAAATGTGTTGTGGAAGAAATGGTGGAGGTTTGCGGAAAACTGTGGTGGAAAACTTCAAGAAAATGATAAATGTGGCCAAGGGGAAAGTTTCTGCACAGGCCGGAAGGTCCGGGCCGGCCGGAAGTTTCGGGGGCCGGAAGGTCCGGGGTGGCCGGAAGGTCCTGGTGAAGCCGGATGTTCCGGGGGTCGGGAAAATTGGGACGAACCCTAATTTCCAGATCTTGGACTTGGGCGGAAAACCGAGAGGATAAACCCAAATCTGACGGGGAAAAAGAAAAATTGGGGTGAAATGGAAGGATAGAAAGGTAGATCCACTTGTCCACAATGAAATCCACGGATCAAAATCAACAAAATCTCCTCAAATCAAACGAATCCAAGAAATTTGGTATGGCTATTTTTGTGGGAATTTTCGAAATTAGGTCAACACAAAACAAAATTGGCTAAAAAACGAAGGGGGAGACTCCAAATTCGTGAGAAACCTTGGCTCATATACCAATATGATACGGGGCACACCCGTGTGCGTCGATATTTCACGAATTGGAGGGGATCTCACATGGAACACGAAGAACACGAGAGAAACATGAGAGAAAATCACACGCTCAAGGACAACCTTCGATCACGCATCCACTAGAAACACACGAGTACACGAGACACAAGATCCCCAATCAACAAAAGGATACACATAACGATAGTCTCCTCACTCCGAAGGAGGAGGTCTTGAATCCCTTAGGATCTTCCCTTAGAGGGGCCTTGGCATCACTTGGATCTTCTCTCGATGGAGGTCAATCTCCGTGGGAGAAGGAAGTAATGGAGCTATGCTCAACAATAATCTTTGCTAAACATAAGCTAACCCTAAATCGAGGTGGAAGAGAAGTATATATAGTGCTAGGGACAAAGAGGTAAGTGGGAGAGGTACATGGGCCTCGGGCCCGAGTGGCATCATTCTGTGAAGGCCGGAAGTTCCGGGCAGCTTCTGGGCAGGGTCCGGGCTTTCCCGAGTGTTGGCCCAGGCTTCGGAGGCTGGCTTCTGGAGGGGCCGGAAGTTCCGGGCTAGGCCGGAAGTTCCGGGCTAGGCCGGAAGTTCCGGGCTAGGCCGGAAGTTCCGGGCAGCTTCTGGGCTGGGTCCGGGCTTTCCCGAGTGTTGGCGCAGGCTTCGGAGGCTGGCTTCTGGAGGGGCCGGAAGTTCTGGGCCGGCCGGAAGTTCCGGGGCCAGGAGGTTCCGGACGAGGGTCCGGGCTGGTTCCGGTCTATCCAAAGAGTTTGCACCTTTGTACTTGGCCTTGGGTCGCCGGTGGGCCGGAAGTTCTGGGCAGGCCGGAAGTTTCGGGCTATCCAGAGACTTGCCCTTGGTTCCGGTCTTGGGCATGCTTCCTTGGTCCTTCATGGTCGTCTTCCTCGTACCTAAGGATACACAGGGTTTCATTGTGAGGTAGCATCCAAGTTCCTTTGCCATCCAAGTCAAACTCGAAGAGGAGTGAGTTGACCTTAGCTCCAATGTCGCGTGCGCGTGCTCTTGTCAAAGGGCCACTTGGGGGTTGGCTTGATGTTGTAGTCTTCATGGGGATGATGGTGGGATGCTCCGCATCACTTCTTCTTGTCGATGTCGACGAAGTTCGTCTTGTCGTACTTGGCGAAGTGCTTCCTACTCAACATGTGCTTGACGGCTGCATTCCTCCAACGCGCAAGTAGCATCACGGAGGGCACGTTGTGCTTCAAGCTCTTGTTCCTCACATTGACGTAGTTCTTCTTCACGGCGTTGTTGTTGGCGCTCTTGTTCTTGTTGGTGACGCCTATCACGCTCGCGAAGACGATCTTGTAGCCCATTGTCATGGAAGGGATTGTCCGAAGCTTCACGTTGGCGGCCTTGGAGTGAACTTGCACCGGAGTGGTCATCATGGCGATGAGCACAAGCTCGATGTGGGCTCTCGCCGGAAGAGTACTCCGATTAGTGACGACTTGAGTTGCGCCTCCTTGACGATGTAGATGTGGAAGAGGCGCATTGGACCATCAAGGCGCGAATTTCCTCCATTTGGCTTGAGAGCCTGGAGTCAAGGTAGTCCCTTGTTCGCACTTCAGATTAGCGAACGTCGGTGGTGAGGTGCTCGATGCGGTCGTTCAAAGCGTCATGCGATTGGCACATTCCTTTTTGTGCGCCAAAGAAGTGCATCTTGGTGACGAAGTCGGTTTCGTCGTATTCTTGCTCCTCAAGTGCCGGGTTTTGGATGCTTGACCTATCCATAACAACACTCAAGTAGATATAAGTGGAAGAGTGAGAAGACAATAGCAATTACCGTTCCAAAAGTTGAAACTGGATCAAGATCACTCATTGTGCAAGTATGGAAATAGTAGACTTGGTACCGAAGATCGTCCTTCTCACACCTACACAATTAAGGCTTATGGAGTAGCTTGGTTAGGATAGTGGCACAAATTTCGAGCAATCCGAAAGATAAGATTCAATAAAGTTGACAGAGATTCGTAAAATTCGCAAATGAGACAATGTAGATCAATAGCAATTTGTATACACGGAAACACACAGACGGAAGAAAATCGGGGTCGTGCAACCAAGGATGAGCCAAAATGTGGAATCCACGGAAAATGCTCTCGTTGCACAACACTAGAGAGATGCTAGCACGATCGCTGCAATGGGCGAGATACGTACTTGTGCACAACCTAAAAGGAACCAAACGTGTGGTCTTCCTATGCCCGACTTGCTAGGTGTGTATGCGGCACGTGTCACTCGCGCAAGTGATCTAAGATGATCAAATATGTTATGTGAAGCTTGCGATGCTATTGCTCTTTTGCTTTTTTGCTCTTGCTTAAAAGCTTTGCTTCTCTTTTCTTTTGCAATGATGTTTTGTATGGACACAATGCGGGACGTGCACACCAAGATAGCGATTATGTATGCGGGTACTATTCGTAACACAAAAGATGATACTAAGATATATGCACGCAATTGTAGCTATGCGGAGTATGTATCGCTAACGTGCACAAGTAGCGCGACCCGACAATACTCAATGGCTAGTCTCGATAGGCAAGTAACGCAAAGAGGCTTGGGGTAACAATGAAATGGCAAGGGTAAATGGTCAAGAGTGTCATCGCGGTTACCATCCTTGCTTACGGTGAGGTGTCAATGTAGAGTTGGTTGGCAACGATCCGAAGCGATGATGAGCGGCGATGTCGATGAAGAACCACTCCTAATTAGCCGAAACACCTTAGGAAGTGTCGATGCTCGCGACTCTAAATCTCAAATGCAAATGGGTTGCGGGAGAAATGGCGGAGGGTTGCGGAAGAAATGGAGGGAATAACAAACTCTCTCAAAATTGTGGGCAAAAACAGCTTTGCTGTTCTCCAGGGGCCAGATGTCCGGGCTGCCCGGGCCGGATGTCCGGGCCTCCCGAATCCAGATCCAATCTCAGGATCCCTATGAACTAGAGGAAAATGATGGGGATGGAGGGGAAAAGCTAGATCTACCTGTCCACAACGAAATCCACGGATCAAAATCAACAAAATCTCCTCAAATCAAACGAATCCAAGAAATTTAGTATGGCTATTTTGTGGGGATTTTTGAAATTAGGTCAAAACAAAACAAAATTGGCTAGAAAACGAAGGGGAGACTCCAAATTCGTGAGAAACCTTGTCTCTTGATACCAATATGATACGGGGCACGCCCGTGTGCGTCGATCTTTCACAAATTGGAGGGGGGATTTCCACGAGAAACACGAAGAGCACGAGAGGAAATCACAAACTCACGAACAATCTTCGATTACACATCCACTAGAATCACACGAGTACACGAGACACAAGATCCACAATCAACAAAAGGATACACGTAATCGGTAGTCTCATCGCTCCAAAGGAGGTGGTCTTGAATCCCTTAGGATCTTCCCTTAGAGGGGCCTTGGCATCACTTGGATCTTCTTTCAATGGAGGGCAATCTCCGTGGGAGAAGGAAGTAATGGAGCTATGCTCAACAAAAAGGTATTTTCTAAAACAAAGATAACCCTAGGGAGAGGGGGAGAGGAGTTTATATAGTGCTAGTCCACGAAGGGGAAAGAGAGATGGAGATACATGGGCCTCAGGCCCGTCCATGCGCGCAGGCAGACGCCAGATGTCCGGCCAGGGGCCGGATGTCCGACCAGTCGCGGGGGTGCCGGATGTCCGGGACACGGGCCGGATGTCCGGTCTGGAGCTGGTCAGAGAGCTGTGGACGCGGGTGCCTCGCGCTGGATGTCCGGGGCTTCGGGAGTCGCCGGATGTCCGGGCTTGGGCCGAATGTCCGGGCTGGAGGTGCCGTGTTTCACTCGGTTCTGGTCCTGTGTCGCCGGATTTCCGGGGGTGGCGGCCGGATGTCCGGGATGGGGCCGGATGTCCGGCGCCTGTAGCTTCTAGTGCTAGGCCAGATGTCCGGGGCCTGGAGGGTGTTCTTGCCTCCTTTTGTCGCTCTTGTCTGTCCCTCTCCGTGTCCGTTCCCATGGGGACTTGTCCTTCACCATGAGCATCTCCTAGGCGTTCTTCTTCATGGTACCTGAGCATGCATAGGGTCTCCATCTGAGGTAGCATCCACGTTCCATGAACATCAAAAGGATAGTCGAGTAGGAGAGAGGTCACCTCGTCTTGGACTGCACGTGCACGGGCTCTTGTCATAGGACCCTTTGGAGCTTGAGGTGTAGGTGATGAGTCCATGGGGATGGCGGGATGCTCCGCATCAAGCACCCGCCAAGAAATATCAAGGATATGTTGAAACAACTCTCTATCGTGCCACAATGGTTGGCTGAGACCTGGAAATCAGCGGCTCGAGTAGGGGCGAACATGGCACTCGCTCGGGCAAAAGCATATCTGCCAGAATTGGATGTAGAGCTCCTAAAAGGCGGCTTCCCGGAGTTTAAACACGACGGCTCTGCATTCACTCGTGCAGATTATGCAAAGTGCCTCACGAAGACTCGACCACTGGCGTCTTTGATAGCTGAGGAGGTGGATCTGTCAAAATACCATCCTGTGTACACCGTCGACAATGAGCGTGTTAACGCACCCAAGGACGAGCCGTCTGACCTGGTGCCTCCTCGCCGTAAGACAACTTTTGCTCTTGACATTGACGTGTCAGCTCTTGTTGAAGGGACTGCAAATTTTGAATCTTTGCTCTCAATTCGATGGCAATAGAAAGGCCAGCAGGTTGATGATGACGAGCCGGCGGAGTCAAATCCAGAGGCGGCTGATGATAAAGAATGAAGACACCTCGGAAGCTGGATGAGTCGCCCCTACAGAGCGAGCCCCCTTATGCAAGGAAATTTTTTGACGAAATATGCGACTTCCATTGTGAGCCTGTAATAGGAGTATTGTTTTCCAAAAACTTCAAATTTGCTCTGTCGTGCCATCGTGCATGTTGTCCTCTTTTGTTAATGCTGAACTCAATCTGTCAGGCTTTTGTTAATATGCTTATGCTATTCTTACCTATTCCTGCTTCGTGCTTAATGAATCTTGTCTCATCTATAAGGCAGTTCAAGAATAAGCCGGCAAAATAGCTTGGTTTTCGAAACTCAAGTCAATCGAATTCTCCTTCAATAACATTGAAGATAAATGATCTTGAAACTGGTCATAATATGAGCTCAGTTGTGTAACCCGGTCATTTGAATATAAGCCGGTAATAAGGGTAACATTGTACCTGAAAAATATGAGTGTATATATATATATTCCCTTTTAGATAAGCCGGCTCAGTGAGACTCGGAAAAAGGAGACTGACTTTCGAGGCACAAGTCTTGCTTCAATGAAGCGGGTATAATAACCCATGGTTTATCCTAGCTTTCTGTATGCTGGCTCTCACATGACTCAAGCCTATGTTTTAACCTTAAAAGTTCAGGGTTCCAAGGGATTAACTTTCAAGAGTGCATGGGGTCATCTGATCGGAGTCGCATCAAGCATACATGCAGGTTTAACCATATTAATGGCGTTTTTGCCGGTTCAAGAGGGTGAGAAAGCTAAACTCGATGAGTTGGTAGCCCCCAAGTGACCTATGTTTCAAACAATAAGGACCCATGCTCAATTTATAGGCTGAAACGACAGAGACCCCGAGCTTCGGGGATGCCGGCTTTATTATATTTGAACATAAAGAAGTATATACAGAATTTTTGCAAAGGAGGGGAAATTACCAAAAGGGTGAGCCTGTGGCTCCTAAGTGTAATAAGGCCGTAGGTGTGCAATATTCCAAGGCCGGGTTGTCTCCTCCTCAGAAGTGTATGATCCTTCTCGTAAGTCGACTAGATAGTATGACCCATTGTTGAGGTTCCAACTGACGATGAAAGGACCCTCCCAAGGCGGGGAGAGCTTGTGCATCCCTGTTTGATCTTGAATTAGACGGAGCACTAAGTCGCCTTCTTGAAAAATGCGGCTTCGGACTCTACGGCTGTGATAATGTCGTAGGTCTTGCTGATATATAGCAAATTTGGCCACTGCTAGGTCACGCTCTTCTTCCAGGGCATCCAGGGAATCTTGGCGTGCTTGCTCATTATCCGCCTCGACATAGGCAATAACCCGAGGTGAGTCATGACGGATATAACTTGGGAGAACCGCCTCAGCTCCGTAAACCAAAAAAAAGGAGTGTATCCTGTGGATCTATTTGGCGTTGTTCGAATACACCAAAGTAGTGAGGGAAGTTCCTCAACCCAACAACCCGGTGTGCGTTCAAGAGCCACTGCCGCCAAATCGAGCCAGATGTGCTCTCGTTGGCAGAATTGTTCCATGGCTCCTTTGGACAGATTGGTACCATTATCAGTAATGATGTTGTGAGGGTAGCCAAAGCGGAAAATCAATTTTTTCAAAAACTTGACCGTAGTTTCTACATCACAGTTGCTGACCGGCTCTGCTTCAACCCATTTAGTGAACTTGTCAACCGCCACCAACAAGTGGGTTTTCTTGTCAGAAGACGACTTAAACGGACTAACCATATCTAGCCCCCAGACCGCAAACAGCCAAGTAATTGGCATCATACGCAATTCCTGGGCCGGTACATGAGCTTGTCGGCCAAACTTTTGGCATCCATCACACTTGCGCACAATCTCTTCGGCATCAGCATGAGCCGTCAGCCAATAAAAACCGTGCCGGAAATGATAAGAACATCCCTACTAATGTTACACCCACATCCCCACCAGCTACACATATTGGACCAGTTACTAGAGCCCGCGCACGCCAACTAAATTATCAGGTACTTTCGTTTCTTGGAAATCCTTCTAATGTTCATGAACATATGATGCTGCCCAAATTAGATACTTTTGTTTTACTTATGAATGAAGGACCTAGCATGGACAAGAAGGATGGCCATTGGAGCGGGATCAAGCATGGAGAAGAAGGTGCGCGCGCGGGAAGGAACAATGGAATTTCCGGTGGTGATTTTCGCACTTTGAAGCCAACATAAGGAGTGCTTGGAGGCTTGGACGAAATATACAACATGCCACTTCATAAATTTCGTCCATGGGCTGCGTCAGCTAATTTTTGGGCCAGGCCCATGTAATTTCAAAATACCACATTATAGGCAGTTTTTAGAGTCCGTATGTGTGGGAAAACTGAGTTAGGGCTGGTTTCGTACCACTCCTCCAAGGGGCCGCGAAATCCCCCTCTATTCCCCCATATATACAGCCCTTAGGGCGTCGTTTTAGACTTGGGTTTTGTTTAGATTGAAAGTTAGCCATAGCCGAAACTTCGCGTTCTTCGTTTGTGTTCCACGACCAAACAAAGTTGTTGCAGAACCCCACTTTCATCAATAAAGCTTTCCTCTTATATTCGCAATATTCAGATTACAATCTTAGTTTCTTGCTTGTTCTTCGTTTGCTTGCAGGAAACAGACCCTCGTGGTCAGGTTGATCGTGCTCCGGCATGGTCAATAACCTCTCGGAGTTGGTTTAGCGAATTCTAAGGCGCGACGTCCTCGCACGTTCGTAGTCGGATCGTCAAAGTCGACTTTTGCATAAACGATAGCCACATCTCATCGAAAGACAGGGACAACTTTGCCTCTATCAAGTGGTATCAGATTTCCAGGTTGCTCGGTGAGATTTTACCAGTTTTTCATAGTTTAGATCGCATCTTTTATTCATACCTATAGTCCACGAAAAAGCCACAAAAATTTTTAGGGTTAGTTCATCATATCGGAACCAATCTGAGCCTTTGCAATTTTCTGTTCGGTGTTTGCTTTGTTGAATTTGCGGTTGCACCGTCGTGTCGAGTTGCTGGTCTTAGCGTCTAGTCTTTTAGATTTTTGAGTTCTGTTCACAGGTTGTCACGCCGTCGCCGCACCATCTTCATAGCTGCCATATCCGACCACCATATATCCGCCATCACGCCAATCCGAGTCCACCTCCATCACAGATTCGCCGCCAGTCCGTGTTGCACCACCCCTACATACATCCGCCACTAGTCCGAGTTACACCAGATTAGTATCCGCCACCAATCCTAGTCCGAGTCCAGTCTTTGCTGCTTTGTTATTGATTTCCATATTCCACGGTACTACATGTCGTGGGCAAGGCAGACTCCCCAACTTCAGTGCTACCCACAGAAGAAAAATAGTTCCAGTATAAAAAAAACTGGCTAGGCAGTTTTGAGACCATTCTAAGACTTTTTCGAAAAAAATTTGTTGCCGAGCAAAAAAAAAGAGGAAAAAAAGTCAAAAAAAAATTCAGAGTGTGCTCTGCCCTTGTTTACATGTATCGCCGTGATTTTGTTGGTGTTCTAGGCTCGCGTCTCTAGCACAGCCTAGCCTAGGACCAGCACCGTACCGTCATTGAGCGTTTATTCAACTTTGCATCTCTGAACTGATTATTGCTGACCCCTTTTGCTACCATATATAAGCCGTCCCAGCTACACATACATCTACGTCGTGTGTTGACACCACCTGGCAGTCGCTCTATCCAAGCTTTGAGAGTTTTTGACTACAACGGTTGCCGATCACCGCCTGCTGCTGGGTAAGAACTGGTAAGGATTTGAGATTCGCTTGACGGATTTGTGACACACCACCACCACCACCACCACCACTTCCTAGTAGTCTGTAGGTTCATATTCTTGTGTGTTCCTATTGCTGCTAATCATGCCAGGATCACAAGCCGATGAGATCAACTGGGACGGCACGATGAACAAGGAGCTCCATGATAAATTTAAGCAAATGATGGCTGACCAGGTACAATACGTCGTGACCAGCCTTGGAGAGGCCATAGAGAAGCTAGGTGCTTTGGAGAATGATGCGGAGCATCCCATGTACATCCCCATGGAACCATCATCAACACCTCAAGCTCCAAGTGGTCCAATGACGAGAGCCCGCGCACGTGCCTTAGAATCCGAGGTGACATATCTCCTTTGTGAATTCCCATGTGATACTCTTGGAACGTGGATCCTACCTCAAGAAGAGACCCTTTGTGTGCTCAGGTACCAAGAGGAAGGAAGGAAGCAAGAGGAACGCCAAGAACAAGGAGAGGGAATTGCAACAACCCAGGAATTGAGGTACAGCCGGTCCACCACCGGTCAACCACCGCTCAACCGGTACAACCGGTCCACTACCGCCCAACCACCGCTCCGATCGGGCCAAGTTTCTGTTTTGAAGCGGTTCAAGGCCGGTACTACCCCGGTTGTTCCGCTTAATGCCTCAATACCGGTACAACCGGTCCCAGCTCCGGTACAACCGCCCCGACTGTGCGAGACCGATTGAGTTACGGCTCATGTACCCCCACTTATCCCCTAGACTATATATTCCCTTCTTCTACCTCCGTGTTAGGGTTAGCTTGTGTTTAGCAAATACTCTTTGTTGAGCCTAGCTCCATTACTTCCTCCTCTTGTGGAGTTGCCCTCCACCGGAGAAGATCCAAGTGATGCCAAGGCCCCTCTAGAGGGAAGATCTCACGAGATTCAAGGCCTCCTCCCCCGGAGTGAGTAAGAACTACTGGTTACTTGTATCCGTCCGTTGTTTGTGGATCTAAATACCTCATGTGTTTGCTTGTTCTTAGTGGATGTGTGATCGAAGTTTGTCCATGAGTTTGCGTTTTCTCTCGTGATTTCTCCCTTTTTCCCCTCCAAATGTGAAAAGATCTACGCACACGGGCGTGCCCCGTATCATATTGGTATCATGAGCCACGTTGATTCACATCTTGGAGTCTTCCCCTCCATTTTCTAGCCAATTTTTGCTTTGATTTGACCTAATTTTGAAAATCCCCACAAAAATAGACATACCAAAAATTTCTTGGATTTGTTGGATTTGAGGAGATTTTGTTGATTGTGATCCGTGGATCTCGTTGTGGACAAGTGGATCTAGCTTTGCCCTATCATTCCCATCATTTTCTTCCGCAAAATCGACCGAATTTTTCTTCTAAATCGCGGATGCGGACCTCCAGTTCTGCCCAGGAGCGGTACAACCGCCCATGCAAGCGGTACAACCGCTAATTCCCCAGGTCACTCCAGGAGCGGTACAACCGCCCATCCCAAGCGGTACAACCGCCCCTCCCAGTTCCTGACTTCGGCTGATTCTTGTTTTGACCATAACTTCCACTCACGAACTCCAATTTGAGTGTTCTTTGGCTCGTTTTGAAGCTATCAACGCGCCCGAGATCCTCAACTTGGTTTTACCACCATTTGACTTCATCAAATTTTTCTTTGAGATTTTGAGTTGCGGTTTCTGTTTCCTAAGGTGTTTCGGCTAATTAGGAACGGTTCTACATCGACAACGCCGCTGCTCATTATCGCCCCGATTCGTCGCCTACCACATCTTCATTGACACCAACCGTAAGCAAGGACGTTAACCGCGACAACACTCTTGACATATACCCTTGCCATTGCATTGTTAACCCGATCCTATTTGCGTTACTTACTTATCGAGACTAGCCATTGAGTATTGCCGGGCTACGCTACTTGTGCACTTTAGTGATACATACTCCGCATAGCTACAAAATAGCGTGCATTTATCATCGTATCTCCTTTTGTGTTACGATAGTACCCGCATACATCATAGCTACATTGGTGTGCACGTCCCGCATAGTGATCATTCCAAATATAATCCTCCAAAGCTGGAGCAAAGCAAAGCTTTTAAGCAAAAGCGAAAAGAGCAATAGCATCGCAAGTTGCATATCATATTCGATCATTTGAGCGAGAGATTTTGTGCCAACAACATAAATAGCAAAAGTTGGGTATAGGAGGACGTCTAGTTTTGCTTCGCATAGGTGTGCACAAGTCCGTATCGCGCCCATTCGTGCAATCGTGCTAGCGTCTCTCCACTATTGTGCACCTTGAGCTTACCGTGGCTTCCACATTTTGCGCTCATTTTTCGGTGTTACAATACCACTTTCCTATACGTGTGTGTTTCCGTGCTTACTCATTGCTAGAAATCTACCTCGTCTCATTTACGAATTTGCAAATCTATCTCAACTTGATTGAATCTTATTCTCGAATTGCTTGAATTTTTGTGCCACCATCCTCACCAAGCTACTCCATAAGCTTTACTTTTGTAGGTGTGAGAGGGACATTCTTCGGTACCAATTCTACTACTTTCATGCTTGCACATTGAGTGAACTTGATCCACTCTCAACTTTTGGAACGGTAATTGGTATTGTCTTCTCACTCTTCCACTTACATCTTGTTGACTGCTATGGATAGGAACATCATGTCGAACCCGACATTCGAGGAGAACGATGATGACGCGACCACCCACGTCACCAAGTTGCACTTCTTCGGCGCAAACAAGGCAATTACTCAAGCGCAACATGCCTTGAATGACTGCATCGACAACCTCGCCACCGACTTGCACGAATCCGAGGCGCGCACACGGGACTACCTCGACACCAAGCTATCAAGCCAAATGGAGGAACTCCGGTCCTTGATGGTCAACCGCGCTCCCTCTACTTCGACTACGTCAAGACGGCGCTCAAGCCGACACTCATCGGAGTACTCTTCCGACGCAAGCCCCCGGCGAGCACGTGTTCATCACCACGACGAACACTCCGGCCCAAGTTCTCCACAAGGTCATCACCGTCAAGACAATCCATTCCATAGCAATGGACTTCAAGATCGCGTCCGCGCTCGGGAACTTCGCCGCCAACAAGAGCAAGATGCGTGGGAGCACGAACAACAACGACAATATCAAGAACAACAATGCCGAGAAGAAGAACAACATCGTTGTCATGAACGAGCGCTTGAGGCACATTGCGCTTTGCAAGAAGCTACTCGTGCCTTGGAGGAGTGCAACCGCCACGCTCATCACGAGCAAGAAACATTTCACCAAGCACAACAAGAAGAACTTCGCCGACAATGACAAGAAGAAGCCAATCGCCAAGAGGAGCATCAAGAAAGGCGCAACCGAGTGCGTCCACCGCGTCGCCGTCCTCAAGATCATCGTGTTGAACCCGACAATGAAGATGATCAAGGACAAGATCAACGTCAACACGCTCAAGGCAATGACAATGAAGATCCACCTCCAAGACAAGGATTTCGGCATCACAACCACAATGATGAACAACGCTTCGGCAAGCTCAAGTTCTCAATGCCAAAGTTTTCCGGAAGCAATGATCCCGAAGACTACTTGTCATGGGCCCTCAAAGTTGACAAGATTTTTCGCCTCCACAAATATGATGATGAGAAGAAGATAGCCACGGCTTCCCTTGAGTTCCACGACTATGTCCTTATTTGGTGGGAACAAGTGATTGAGCGTAGAAGGGAGAGAGGTGAACCTCCTATCACCACTTGGGCCCAAATGAAGGATCTCATGCGAGCTCGTTTTGTGCCTACCCATTACACATGGGATCTCTTCAAGAAGCTCCAGCAACTCAAGCAAGGCACCAAGTCGGTAGAAGAGTACTACCAAGAGATGGAGATTGCGATGATCTGAGCCAATGTCAAGGAAGATGACGAGCAAACAATGGCACGCTTCTTGAATGGCCTCAACTACCAAGTAAAGAAAATTGCCGACTTCCAACCATACTCCAACCTTCTAGAACTTGTGCATCAAGCTACCAAGGCGGAACGGCAAGTGCAAGATGACTACAAGTACTCCAAGTTCTCTTCCAAGACCTACGGCTCAAGTGCTCAAGCTACTACAACAACGACAACTTCGAGTACGAAATCTCCAACACCTACCGGCGACAAGTCAAGCTACAAGGACAAGACGACTTCGTCAAGCCGACCAACCTCAAGCACCTACAAGCCAAGGGCTTCATCCTCTACACCAACACCGGATGCTACCGCCAAGACAAGCAATATCAAGTGTTTCACGTGCCAAGGGTGAGGCCACAAGACCTTCGAATGCCCAACAAAACGCAACATGATCCTCCTCGACTATGGCACCTATGACTCTATGAGCGACGACAAGATGCAAGCTTTGGAACAAGTGGCCATCCACCGCCAAGTGAATGAAGATGAAGATTCGCAAATCTTTTGCGACAACGATTCGAGCCCCGCTCTCGTTGTCTCCAAAGTTTTGACACTCCAACAACAAGAAGAGGAGGACCAACGTTGCCACATCTTCCACACCAAGGCAGGCATCCAAGGAAAGTCTGTCAAGGTCATCATCGACGGAGGGAGTTGTCACAACTTGGCAAGTGAAGACCTTTGTTCCAAGCTACAATTGGTCAAGAAAAAGCACCCTCGTCCCTACAAGGTCCAATGCCTTAGTGATTCCGGAACCCTCCAAGTTGACCACACCGTGGAAGTTTCTGTCAAGCTAGGCGCATATGAAGACACTTTGGAGTGTGATGTGGTTGCTATGTCCGTTTGCCACCTCCTACTTGGTAGACCTTGGCAATTCGACCGTGGCGTCACACACAACGGTCGCACAAATCAATATAACTTCAAGATGAAGGGCAAGCAATATGTGCTGCGACCAATGACTCCAAGTCAAGTCATCGTCGACAAACAAGCTACATCCCATCGTGGAGCTAAAAGTGAGAGAGTGATCCACCTCAAAGAGAGTGAGTGCCAAAAGCCAAAAATGAGCGACTCCACGATGAAGGACACGAGAGATATAGTTCTTTTAGCCACCAAAAGAGATTTGAGGGATGTGAGTGAGAGCCCATCGACCGTTCTTCACTATGTACTTGTGTGCAAAGATGACGTCGTTCGGACTAACCCTTCACAACATCTTCCTCTTGTGTTATCTAAGTTCTTGCAGGAATTCAAGGATGTGTTCCCCGATGAGCTACCTCCGGGACTACCGCCAAAACGAGGGATTGAACACCGCATCGACCTCATCCCCGGAGCACCGCTTCCTAACAAGGCTCCCTACCGCGTCAACCCCGACGAAACAAAGGAAATACAAAGGCAAGTGCAAAAACTCCTAGTACGTGAGAGTTTGAGTCCTTGTGTGGTTCCGGTCATTCTAGTGCCTAAGCATGATGGTACTATGCGCATGTGTTCCGATTGCCGTCCTATCAATGCTATCACCATTCGATACCGCCACCCCATTCCTCGCTTAGATGATATGCTTGATGAACTTAGTGGTGCCACTATATTTTCCAAAATTGACTTAAAAAGTGGTTACTACCAAATCCGCATACAAGAGGGTGACGAGTGGAAAACTGCTTTTAAGACAAAATTTGGTCTCTATGAATGGTTGGTAATGCCCATGGGCTTATCCGAAGCACCGGGTACTTTTATGCGTGTTATGCATTATGTGTTGCGACCACTCATTGGCTACTGTGTTGTGGTCTACTTTGATGATATTCTTTTCTTTAGCAAGTCTCTTGAGGAGCATGCTACACATGTTCGTGATGTTTTGCAAATCCTTAGGAAAGAGCAACTCTATGCAAATATGGAGAAATGCACATTTGGTGTTGAGAAAGTAGTTTTCTTGGGATTTGTAGTATCTTCTAAGGGCGTTCATGTAGATGAAACTAAGATTGATGTTATTAAAACTTGGCCAACACCAACCAACTTGCAACAATGCGTAGCCTCCTAGGACTAGCCGGTTTCTATCGCCGTTTTGTCAAGGACTTTAGCACTATTGCATCACCTCTCCATGCATTGAGCAAGAAAAATGCACCATTTATTTGGGGCCTTTCACAAGACACCGCTTTCCATGAACTTAAAAATTTGCTCACTCATGCACCTTTGCTTGCTTTGCCCAACTTTGTTAAAACATTTGAAGTGCATTGTGATGCTAGTGGTAGTGGAATAGGTGGTGTGCTTATGCAAGAGAAGCGTCCTATCGCGTACTTTAGCGAGAAACTATCTGGCGCTCAACTTAACTACCCCGTCTATGACAAAGCATTGTATGCTTTGGTGAGAGTTTTGCATGTGTGGGAACATTATTTGCGCCCTCATGAGTTTGTTATCCATACCGACCATGAAACGCTTAAGTACTTAAAGGGTCAAACTAATTTGAACAAACGGCATGCTAAATGGAGTGAATTTATTGAGTCCTTCCCTTATGTCATCAAATACATTAAGGGTAAGGAAAACGTTGTGGCGGATGCTCTTTCCCGCAAATGCATGCTAGTTACTCAACTTGAATTGAATGTTGTTGGTTTTGAGCACATCAAAGACTTGTATGCGCATGATGCCTATTTTGCTAATCCTTACGCCAAGTGCCAAGTGAAAACTTGTTGGGAGAAATATTATATGAAAGATGGATATCTTATGCGTGCTAACAAATTGTGTATAACCGAGTCTTCTGTTCGTTTGTTGCTTTTGCAAGAGGCTCATGGTGGAGGACTTATGGGTCACTTTGGACGCGACAAGACGTATGCCACACTATCCAACAAGTACTTTTGGCCCAAGATGTTTCGTGATGTTGCACGCTTCACCAACCGATGCTCGACATGCCGCAAAGCTAAGTCCAAAGCTCAATCCCATGGTCTTTGTATGCCTCTACCTATACCTTTCCAACCTTGGGAAGACATTAGTATGGATTTTGTGCTTGGCTTGCCACGAACTAAAAATGGCCATGACTCCGTTTTTGCAGTTGTGGATCGCTTTTCCAAGATGGCTCATTTCATTCCATGTCACAAGATAGACGATGCTTCACATATTGCAAATTTGTTTTGTAGGGACATCTTGCGACTACATGGCATTCCAAAGACCATTGTCTCGGATCGCGACGTCAAATTCTTGAGCTACTTTTGGAAGACCCTATGCGCCAAGCTCGGAATCAAGCTTCTATTCTCTTCGGCATATCACCCTCAAACCGATGGACAAACGGAGGTGATGAACCGGACACTTTCTACCCTACTTCTTGTATTAATCAAGAAGAACATCAAGGAATGGGAAGATTGCCTCCCCATCGCCGAGTATGCCTACAATCGCGCAAGTCACTCCACCACCGGCAAGTCTCCGTTCGAAGTGGTCTACGGCTTCAATCCGTTGTCTCCATTGGACATCCTACCTCTACCACTCCAAGAGCGCGTCAACATAGATGCAAGTGCAAGGGCAAGCTACATCAAGAAAATGCATGAAGATACAAGGCGCACGATCGAACGTCAAGTGGAGCGAGTCACCGCCAAGCGCAACACCAACAAGCACCCCAAGGTGTTCAAGGCCGGTGATCTTGTGTGGTTACACCTCCGCAAGGACCGTTTCCCCACCGAGCGCAAGTCCAAACTTCTTCCTCGCGCCGATGGAACATTCAAGGTAGTAGAGCGCTACAACAACAATGCCTACAAGATCGAAATTCCACGCGACAAGTACAACGTGAGCGACACGTTCAACGTCACGGACCTATCTCCGTTCCATGGTGATGAAGATCTTGATCCGAGGACGGATCTCTCACAAGGGGGGGGGGGGAGATGATGCGGAGCATCCCATGTACATTCCCATGGACCCATCATCAACACCTCAAGCTCCAAGTGGTCCCATGACGAGAGCCCGCGCACGTGCCTTAGAATCCGAGGTGACATCTCTCCTTTGTGAATTCCCATGTGATACTCTTGGAACGTGGATCCTACCTCCACAAGAGACCCTTTGTGTGCTCAGGTACCAAGAGGAAGGAAGGAAGCAAGAGGAACGCCAAGAACAAGGAGAGGGAATTGCAACAGCCCAGGAATTGAGGTACAACCGGTCCACCACCGGTCAACCACCGCTCAACCGGTACAACCGGTCCACTACCGCCCAACCACCGCTCCGATCGGGCCAAGTTTCTGTTTTGAAGCGGTTCAAGGCCGGTACTGCCCCGGTTGTTCTGCTTAATGCCTCAATACCGGTACAACTGGTCCCAGCTCCGGTACAACCGCCCCAACTATGCGAGACCGATTGAGTTACGGCTCATGTACCCCCCACTTATCCCCTAGACTATATATTCCCTTCTTCTACCTCCGTGTTAGGGTTAGCTTGTGTTTAGCAAATACTCTTTGTTGAGCCTAGCTCCATTACTTCCTCCTCTTGTGGAGTTGCCCTCCACCGGAGAAGATCCAAGTGATGCCAAGGCCCCTCTAGAGGGAAGATCTCACAAGATTCAATGCCTCCTCCCCCGGAGTGAGGAAGAACTACCGGTTACTTGTATCCGTCCGTTGTTTGTGGATCTAAATACCTTGTGTGTTTGCTTGTTCTTAGTGGATGTGTGATTGAAGTTTGTCCATGAGTTTGCGTTTTCTCTCGTGATGTCTCCCTTTTCCCCCTCCAAGTGTGAAAAGATCTACGCACACGGGCGTGCCCCGTATCAGAGAAGACATCCGACAGCAAGCTGGACGCTAAGTTCAATGAGGTGCTTGCACGTCTTCCTCCACCAGTTGTACCTGTCGTACCTCGACAACAACAACGCCAACAACGCCCAAATTTCACGGGACGAGCGCAACGTGTGCCTCTCGATCAAGGCCAATAATCTGGTGCCATTGCTACTGCTGCTACTGCTGAAGCTTCTATGGCTGCTACTGCTGCTGCTACTATCGTTGAACAGAATGAGGATTATGATGGTGATTACGATGGTGAGGGAGAGGTTGCTCCCGATCAGCCTCAGGGGCAACCACCACCACAAGCACCGGGTCGTCCGCATGTTTACCATCGCAGCGGTAGGGCTGCACCACCACCTCAGGTACGGGATCATGATCATCTCCCTAAGCTAAAATTGAATATTCCGACATTTGAGGGTAGATATGTTCCTGATATATATCTTACTTGGGAGTTAGAAACAGAACAACGTTTTACATGCTTATAATTTCCTGAGGATAGACGTGTTGCTGCTGCTGTTTGTGCTTTTACTAGTTTTGCTTGTGTTTGGTGGTCTGAACATTGTATAATACATCATGATAATATCCCTACTACTTCTGCTGCTTTGAAAACTGCTATGCGTAATCGTTGGGTTCCACCATATTATCAACGTGAATTGCTTCAAAATTTGCAGCGTTTAAGAAAAGGAAAAAATTCTGTAGAGGAATATTATCAGGAATTACAAACTGGAATGATTAGATGTGGTATTGTTGAGGAGAATGAAGCTATGCTTGCACGTTTTATGGGTGGATTAAATAGAGAGATTCAGACTATTCTAGAGTATAAGGAGTATAACACTATCACTCGTTTATTCCATCTTGCTTGCAAAGCTGAACGCGAAGTGCAGGATCGACAGGCAATGGCGAGAACTAATTTTTCTGCAGGCCGCGCTTCATCATGGACACCACGTACATCATCTACTTCCACACGTCCTACTACAGCACCACTTACTTCAACCGCCAACTCCAACAGAGATACAAGGACACAGGCACCGCCGCCAACCCCCAGCAGGGGCACACCTTCGGGGCCTGCACAGAGCTCTTCTTCATCCATGGCATCTACAGGGCAAACACATGAGGTTATTTGTCATCGTTGCAAGGGTGGAGGTCACTATGCGCGAGAATGCCCTTCCAAGCGTGTGATGATTGTTACTGAGGATGGTCGATATGCGTCCGCTAGTGATTATGATGAGGAGACTTTGGCTCTTATTGCAAGTGAAGAACAGGGTGTCGAGGATGCTGAAGAAGAGACACACTACATGGCTGCTGACTACGTTGACAGGTATGAAAGTTTAGTTGCTCAACGTGTTCTGAGTGTGCGGGTTACATAGGCTGAGCAAAATCAGAGGCACAACTTGTTCCATACAAAGGGAGTTGTGAAGGAGCATTATGTTCGCGTCATCATCGAACATGCAAGCATACTCCGTTTAGCATTGCTACATATTCTGATTATGTTGATTGTGATGTGGTACCCATGCAAGCATACTCCGTTTTACTTGGTAGACCATGGCAATTTGATAAAAAATATGTACACCATGATAGGACGAATCAGTATACTCTTGTTCATAAGGATAAAAATAAAACTTTGCTTCCTATGTCTCCCGAACAAATTATGAAAGATGATATTGCTAGAGCTAGTAAAGCAAAGCAGAAGCAACGTGAGAGTGAAAATCAGATCGTGGCAAAGGAATTTGAGCAACATAATAAGCCTAATAAACAATCATCTAGTGTTGCATCTGAAATAAAACTGAAGAGTGGTTGTTTAGTTGCCACTAAATCTAATATTACTGGTTTGGATGTTAATACATCTGTTTGCTATGCTTTTGTATGCAAAGTGGTATTATTTTCCTTCGAGGACATGCCTCCCTCTTTGCCTCCTGCTGTCGCTAACATTTTGCAGCAGTTCGCTGCCGTCCTTCCACAAGACGTGCCACCGGGATTACCACCTATTCGAGGGATTGAGCATCAAATTGACTTAATTCCCGGTGCATCGCTGCCCAACCGTGCGCCATACCGTACCAATCCAGAAGAGATGAAAGAGATTATGCATCAATTACAGGAGCTGCTCGACAAAGGCCATATACGCGAATCCCTTAGTCCTTGTGTTGTTCCTATTATTCTAGTGCCTAAAAAGGATGGTACATCGCGTATGTGCGTTGATTGTAGAGGCACTAATAATATTACTATTCATTATCGTCATCCTATTCCTAGGTTAGATGATATGCTTGATGAATTAAGTGGCTCTACAATTTTCTCCAAAGTTGATTTGCGTAGTGGATACCATCAAATTCGTATGAAATTGGGAGATGAATGGAAAACAGCATTTAAAACTAAGTTTGGATTATATGAGTGGTTAGTCATGCCTTTTGGGTTAACTAACGCACCTAGCACTTTCATGAGATTAATGAACGAGGTTTTACGTGCTTTCGTTGGACGATTTGTGGTAGTCTACTTTGATGATATACTGATTTATAGTAGAACTTTGGAGGAACACTTGGATCATTTGCGTGCTGTTTTTATTGCTCTACGTGATGCACGCTTGTTTGGTAACCTTGGTAAGTGCACCTTTTGCACCGAACGAGTATCTTTTCTTGGCTATGTTGTTACTCCACAGGGAATTGAAGTTGATAAAGCCAAGATTGAAGCTATTGAGAGTTGGCCGCAGCCCAAAACAGTCACACAAGTGAGGAGTTTTCTTGGACTCGCTGGTTTCTATAGGCATTTTGTGAGGGATTTCAGCACCATTGTTGCACCTCTCATTGAGCTTACAAAGAAGGATGTGCCTTTTGTTTGGGGTACCGCACAGGAAGAAGCCTTCACGGTATTGAAAGATAAGTTAACACATGCTCCTTTACTCCAACTTCCTGATTTTAATAAGACTTTTGAGCTTGAATGTTATGCTAGTGGAATTGGATTAGGAGGTGTGCTATTACAAGATGGTAAACCTGTTGCATACTTTTCTGAAAAATTGAGTGGGCCTAGTCTGAATTATTCTACTTATGATAAGGAATTATATGCTCTTGTTCGGACTTTGGAAACATGGCAACATTATTTATGGCCCAAAGAGTTTGTTATACATTCTGATCATGAATCTTGGAAACATATTAAAAGTCGAACAAAATTGAACCGTAGACATGCTAAATGGGTTGAATTCATTGAGACATTCCCTTATGTCATTAAACACAAAAAGGGTAAAGAAAATGTTATTGCTGATGCATTGTCTCGTCGTTATAATATGCTTTCACAACTTGACTTTAAAATATTTGGTTTGGAGACCATCAAAGATCAATATATGCATAATGCTGAATTTAAAGATGTGTTGGAGATTTGTAAAGAAGGGAGAACATGGAACAAGTTCATCATTAATGATGGACTTGTGTTCCGTGCTAACAAGCTATGCATTCCAGCTAGCTCCGTTCATCTTTTGTTGTTACAGGAGGCACATGGAGGAGGATTAATGGGACACTTTGGCGTGAAGAAGACGGAGGACGTACTTGCTACACATTTCTTTTGGCCAAAGATGAGACGGGATGTTGAGCGTTTTGTTGCTTGCTGCACTACATGTCAAAAAGCTAAGTCACGACTCAATCCTCATGGTTTATATATGCCTTTGCCTGTACCTAGTGTTCCTTGGGAGGATATATCTATGGACTTTGTTTTAGGTTTACCTCGAACAAAGAAGGGGAGGGATAGCATATTTGTTGTCGTGGATAGATTTTCAAAAATGGCACACTTTATACCATGTCATAAAAGTGATGATGCTGCTAATGATGCTGATTTGTTCTTTCGTGAAATTATTCGCTTGCATGGTGTGCCAAATACAATTGTTTCAGATCGTGATGCTAAATTTCTTAGCCACTTTTGGAGATGTTTATGGGCTAAGTTGGGGACTAAACTGCTTTTTAGTACTACATGTCATCCCCAAACTGATGGACAAACCGAAGTAGTGAATAGATCATTGTCTACTATGCTTAGGGCTGTTTTGAAGAATAACCTGAAAATGTGGGAAGAACGCTTGCCTCATATTGAATTTGCTTATAATCGTTTGCTGCATTCTACTACTAAGATGTGCCCTTTTGAAGTTGTGTATGGTTTCTTACCTCGTGCGCCTATTGATTTGTTGCCTCTTCCATCTCCGTAGAAGGTTAATTTTGATGCTAAAGAACATGTTGAATTGATATTAAAGATGCATGAGTTAACTAAGGAGAACATTGAGCGTATGAATGCTAAATATAAACTTGCTGGAGATAAGGGTAGAAAACATGTTGTCTTTGCACCTGGAGATCTTGTTTGGTTACATTTGCGTAAGGATAGGTTTCCTAAATTGCGCATGTAAAAGCTAATGCCACGTGCTGATGGTCCTTTTAAGGTGTTAGAGAAAATAAATGATAATGCATATAAACTTGAGCTGCCTGCAGATTTTGGGGTAAGTCCCACTTTTAACATTGCAGATTTGAAGCCTTATTTGGGTGAGGATGAATTTCGTTAAGTATTTCCTAGCCTTCCTCAGACGAAACACACCGTTGAAACACGCCAGTGCTGCTTCGACGATGTAACTCGCCATTGATGATTGTCATTGACGTTGACCGCCGGATGATTTGACGAGCATCGACTTCCTCCTCTGGGAGTTCCCCTCAGGTCAGGTAAGTCACATATGACACAGTCCAATCAGGGGTGACATGTAGAGCCGCCACCAAGTGTGCCTCCGGGTCAGGAATAACTGTCTTCCTCAGATGGTAATTTGACTGACGGATTGTGAAGGATGTCCAGAAAGATGTTGGGTGGCACTGGCTTTCTCTGTGAACCAAGTCTAGACAAAGCATCGGCCGCCTCATTGAGCCGGCGATCTATATGATCCACTTGATAGCCTTGGAAATGACCCGCCACATCAGAGACCGCTCGTGGTAAGCCGCCATAAGAGGGTCTTTAGAATCCCAAGTCCCTGAAACCTGCTGAGCCACTAAATCTGAGTCGCCCAAGCATCTAACCCGACTAAGATTCATCTCTTTGGCTATCTTGAGCCCATGTAGGAGGGCTTTGTACTCAGCTGCATTGTTAGTACATGGGAACATGAGCCATAAGACATAAAAAAATTTGTCACCTTTCGGAGAAGATAATATGACTCCAGCCCCCGAGCCCTCTAGCTGCCTAGATCCGTCAAAGTGCATAGTCCAGTACGTGTTATCTGGCCTATCTTCCGGAATCTGTATCTCTGTCCAATCGTTGATGAAATCCACCTGCGCTTGGGACTTGATAGCGGTTCGGGGTATGTATTTCAAATGGTGGTCACCAAGCTCAATGGCCCACTTGGCAATCCTACCCATGGCTTCCCGGTTTTGTATGATGTCACCGAGAGGCGCCGAACTGACCACGGTGATTGGGTGTTCCTGGAAATAATGCTTCAATTTCTGGTTTGCCATGAAGATCCCGAAGACCAGCTTCTGCCAATGTGGGTATCGTTGCTTGGACAGGGTTAAGACTTCGCTGACAAAATAAACCGGATGTTGAACTGGATATTCCTTTCCTTCCTCTTTCCGCTCAACCACAACTGCAACACACACCACTTTGGAGTTGGCAGCAATGTACAGGAGCATAGGCTCTTTCTCCGTGGGAGCAGCCAGGACGGGCGGGTTATAAAGCTGTTGCTTGAGTGTTTCAAAGGCTTTACCAGCTTCGTCCATCCACTTAAAGTCGCCTGATTTCTTCAACAACTGGTAAAAAGGAATCGCCTTTTCTCCCAGGCGGCTTATAAATCGTCTTAAGGCCGCAATGCGTCCAGCGAGCCGTTGAACTTGATTCACGTTAGCCGCCTCGGATAGCGAAGTCACTGCTTTGATCTTGTCCGGGTTAGCCTCGATGCCCCGCTCGGAGACCAGGAACCCCAGTAGTTTTCCTGCAGGGACGCCAAAAACACACTTCGCCGGGTTAAGCTTCATCTGGTATACTCGAAGGTTATCAAAGGTTTCCTTGATGTCATCCAAGAGCGTCTCTTTCTTCTGAGACTTTACCACGATGTATTGTGCCTAATCTGAGGTTTAAGGCAGTTCTGGACACAGCGCTGGTAAGTCGCCCTGGCGCTCTTGATCCCAAAAGGCATGGACATATAGCAGAAAGCTCCGATAGGAGTGATGAAAGCCGTCTTCTCTTGGTGCTCAACAGCCATCTTGATCTGATGATACCCAGAGTACGCATCCAAGAAGCATAAACGCTCACAAACCGCCATAGATGATAGAGGCGAAGTTGTCCCTGTCTTTCGATGAGATGTGGCTGTCGTTTATGGAAGAGTCAACTTTGACGATCCGACTATGAACGTGCGAGGACATCGCGCCTTAGCAATCGCTAAACCAACTCCGAGAGGTGATTGACCACGCCAGAGCACGATCAACCTGACCACGAAGGTCTTTTTCCTGCACGCAAACGAAGAACAAGCAAATAACTAAGATTGCAATCTGGATATTATGAATATAAGAGGAAAGCTTTATTGATGAAAGTGGGGTTCTGTGACACCTTTGTCTGGTCGTGGAACACAAACGAAGAACGCGAAGTTGCAGCTATGGCTAATTTTCAATCTAAATAAAACCCAAGTCTAAACAGCGCCCTAAGGGCTGTATATATGGGGGAATAGAGGGGTAATTCCGTGACCCCTTGGAGGAGGGGTCCGAAACCAACCCTAACTCCGTCTCCCCACACATACGGACTCTAAAAACAGCCTAATAAGTGGTATTTCGAAATTACATGGGCCTAGCCCAAAAATAAGGTGACGCAGCACCTATATTAGCCTATGGACGAAATTTATGAAGTGGCATCTTGTATATTTCGTTCAAGCCTTCATACTCTCCTTATGGTGGCTTGAAAGTGCGAAAATCACCACTGGAAACTCCATTGTTCCTTCCCGCGCACGCACCTTCTTCTCCATGCTTGATCCCGCTCCAATGGCCATCCTTCTTGTCCATGCTAGGTCCTTCATTTATAAGTAATGGAAAAGTATCTAATTTAGGCAGCATCATATGTTCATGAATATTAGAAGGATTTCCTAGAAACGAATGTACTTGATAATTTAGTTGGCGTGCGCGGGCTCTAGTAACTGGTCCAGTATGTGTAACTGGTGGGGATGTGGGTGTAACATTAGCATGGATGTCCTCATCATCATCCCCTTCTTGAACTGAAGTTATCCTCGACGGAAGGTCATCATCCTCACCCAAATAAGGCTTCAAATCTGCAATGTTAAAAGTGGGACTAACCCCAAAATCTACAGGCAGCTCAAGTGTATATGCATTATCATTTATTTTCTCTAACACCTTAAAAGGACCATCCGCACATGGCATTAGCTTTGACTTGCGCAATTCAGGAAACCTATCCTTACGCAAATGTAACAAAACAAGATTTCTAGGTGCAAATACAACATGTTTTCTACCCTTATCTCCAGCAAGTTTATATTTAGCATTCATGCGCTCAATGTTCTCCTTAGTTAACTCATGCATCTTTAATATCAATTCAGCACGTTCTTTAGCATCAAAATTAACCTTCTCCGAAGATGGAAGAGGCACCAAATCAATAGGTGCACGAGGTAAGAAACCATATACAACTTCAAAAGGGCACATCTTAGTAGTAGAATGCAGCGAACGATTATAAGCAAATTCTATATGAGGCAAGCATTCTTCCCACATTTTTAGATTATTCTTCAAAACAGCCCTAAGTATAGTAGACAATGATCTATTCACTACTTCAGTTTGTCCATCAGTTTGGGGATGACATGTAGTACTAAAAAGCAGTTTAGTACCCAACTTAGCCCATAAACATCTCCAAAAGTGGCAAAGAAATTTAGCATCACGATCTGAAACAATTGTATTTGGCACACCATGCAAGCGAATAATTTCACGAAAGAATAAATCAGCAACATTAGCAGCATCTTCACTTTTATGACATGGTATAAAGGGTGCCATTTTTGAAAATCTACCCACGAGAACAAATATGCTATCTGATGCATCTTCACTTTTATGACATGGTATAAAGTGTGCCGGGGAGCATAGCTCTATTCTCTGAGTCACTTGGGATTTATATCTATTGATCACTATGAAGAATCTGAAAGACGCTAAAACCAAGATCTACCCCTCAACTACGAGGACAGGTAAGGAACTTCCATCTAGCTCTGCACTTGATTCACCTTCTGTTATGAGTAAATTTGCGACACCACCACCTGCTAGTAATTCTGATATGTCGCAAGTAATTGATGATGCCACTTTTGCTATGCATGATGCTTATGATGATACTTTGCTTGATACTACTATGCCACTGGGTGAATTTCTTGATGAACAAATTGCTAGAGTGAATGCTGAAACTGATGATATCTCTCAATCTGATGAAATTATTGAAACTGAACACTATGATACACCTGCTAGACCTAGCTCTCCTAGATATGAATTGCCTGATATACCTGAGGGTTATGTTATGGAAGGAGAGGTAGCTAGGGACTTTCTTGCTTGTAAGGATAGAGATGATCTTAAGGAATTGCTACGCAAGTGGAAAGAAAAATCTTTGAATGCTAGAATGCAATATGATCCTAAGTTTGCTACTTCACCTATCTTTGTTACTGATAAGGATTATGAATTCTCTGTCGATCCTGAATTAATTACTTTGGTAGAATCTGATCCTTTCCATGGTTATGAATCTGAAACTGTTGTGGCACATCTTACTAAATTGAATGATATAGCCACCCTATTCACTCATGAGGAAAAAAATCGTTATTACTATATTCTTAAGTTGTTTCCTTTCTCATTAAAGGGTGATGCTAAGATATGGTTTAATTCTCTTGCTCCTGGTTGTGTGCGTAGTCCCCAGGATATGATTTACTATTTCTCTGAAAAATATTTTCCTGTCCATAAGAAACAAGCTGCCTTGCAGGAAATATTTAACTTTGTGCAAATTGAAGAAGAGAGTCTCCCACAAGCTTGGGGAGGCTTCTCCAGTTACTTAATTCTTTGCCTTATCACCCTCTCAAGAAAAATGAAATACTTGATATCTTTTATAATGGACTAACCGATGCTTCTAGGGACCACCTAGATAGTTGTGCTGGTTGTGTTTTCAGGGAACGAACTGTTGAACAAGCTGAACTACTATTGAATAATATATTGAGCAATGATAATGATTAGACTATTCTCGAACCACCTCCCAAGCCAACTTCGAAGAAAAGAGGTATTCTATTTCTCAGTCCTGAAGATATGCAAGAAGCAAAGAAATCTATGAAAGAAAAAGGTATTAAAGCTGAATATGTTCAGAATTTACCACCTATTGAAGAAATACATGGTCTTGATAACCCGACACAGGTAGTAGAGGTAAATTCCCTCCGTAGATTTGATGAAGGTGATACTCCTTATAATAAGTCTGCTGTCCAATGCTTGGATGAGTTTGATAACTTCATTGTTAAGCAAGAGAATTTCAATGCTTATGTTAGTAGACAACTGAAACATAATGCCTTACATGCTTGATCACTTAGGTGATTATATGAGTAGAACTGTTAATGATCTTAAGCTTATTAGTAAACATGCTTCCATGGTAACTACTCAAGTAGAACAAGTACTTAAGGCACAGAATGATTTGCTTAATGAGATGATTAGTAAGAACAATGATCATTCTGTTAGAGTTGTGACTAGAGGTGGTAGAATGACTCAGGAACCTTTGTATCCTGAGGGCCATTCTAAGAGAATTGAGCAAGATTCTCAGAGAGTTAATATTGATGCACCTGGTCATTCTAATAAAAGGAAAAAGAATGACGATAGGACTTTGCATGCTGCTAGTGAACCTGTTATAGATACTCATGAAAACCCAAATGATATTTCTATTTCTAATGCTGAGACACAATCTGGTAATGAACATGAGCCTAGTGATGATATTAATGATGATGTTCATGTTGATGCTTAGCCTAGTAATGACAATGATGTGGAGATTGAACCCGCTGTTGATCTTGATAACCCACAACCTAAGAAGAAAAGATATGATAAAAGAGACTTTGTTGCTAGGAAGCATGGTAGAGAAAGAGAACCATGGGTTCAGAAACCCATGCCCTTTCCTCCCAAACCATCCAAGAAGAAGGATGATGAGGATTTTGAGCGCTTTGTTGAAATGCTTAGACCTGTCTTTTTGCGTATGCGCTTGACTGATATTCTGAAAATGTCTCCTTATGCTAAGTATATGAAAGATATTGTGACAAGTAAAAGAAAGATACCGGAAGCTGAGATTTCCACCATGCTTGCTAATTATACTTTTAAGGGTGGAATACCGAAGAAACTAGGAGATCCCAGAGTACCTACTATACCATGCTCTATTAAAGGAAATTATGTTAAAACTGCTTTATGTGACCTTGGAGCTGGTGTTACTGTTATGCCTTTCTCTTTATATCGTAGACTTGATTTGAATAAGTTGACACCTACTGAAATCTCTTTGCAAATGGCTGATAAATCAATTGCCTTACCCATCGGTATTTGCGAGGATGTGCCTATTGTGGTTGCAAACGTTACTATCTTAACGGACTTTGTTATTCTTGATATTCCCGAGGACGACAGTATGTCGATCATCCTTGGTAGACCCTTTCTGAATACTGCAGGGGCTGTTATTGATTGCAACAAGGGCAATGTCACTTTTCATGTTAATGGTAATGACCATACGGTACACTTTTCGAAGAAACAATCGCAAGTTCATAGTATCAACTCCATTGAAAAAAATTCAACGATTATTATTGGAGACTTTGAATTCCCTCTCCCTACTGTCAAAAAGAAATATGATATACTTATTGTTGGGGACATGCATATCCCCATTGAGGTAACCTAGTGTTATTCGAAAATTCTCCAGTTCCGTGTCATTCGAAAAAAGTTTGTCAATAAGACTTGATCAATCTTATTGATGGATTCTTTTTGATGAGCATGAGATGGATGAATTTCGAAAGCACAACCTTCTGTACCCAACTTTTATTTTCTGTTCTTTAGTTTCAATTTAGTAAAAATGCCATTATTCCTCTGTTTTCTGACTTATCCGTGCAATAGAAAAATGACCTGAAAATAAAAGTTCTCAGAATTCCTTGAAAATTTAGTATGATTTTTTCTGGAATATTTAAGAATTTTTGGCACTGAGAACACATCAGGGGGCTGCACCAGTAGGCCACAAGCCTGCAGGGCGCGCCCACCCCCCCTGGGCGCGCCCCCCTGGCTTGTGGGTCGCACATGGGGCCCCCTCACTTATTCCAGCACCCATCCACTTCGTCTTCCTCCAGAAAAAATCCCACCATTGCTCAAACCTGTGTTCTAGCTCATCTTGCTGCCATTTTCGATCTCCTTGCTCAAAGCTTTATTTGCAAAACTGTTTTAGGGGATTGCTCATCGGTATGTGACTCCTCCAATGGTCCAATTAGTTTTTGCTCTAGTGCTTTATATATTGCAAATTTTTGCTGCTGAGGTGACCTTGTTCTTGAGCTTGCATGTCAAATTTGTATGGTCCCAAGTAGTTTTGATGCATGATATAGCCTCTAGGCACTTGTGGGAGTAGTTGCTTTAAGTTTTGTTGAGCTTTGTTCACTTTTATTCGGAATCACTAAAAATTTCAGAATTATTTTCCAGAGAAAGAAATGATGAGGAGATTGTTAAGAGGCTCTTCGAGCCGGGGTTCTAAGGAAAATGAAAATGAGAAGCCCAAATACAATATTCCTCGCACCACGGAGGTTCGACCATGTGAATGGCCAAGTAAAACATTTTTGAAGGCGGCCGGAATTTATGAAGATTTCTATTATCTGGCAAAAAATGCAGGCATCACCGACTTCCTCAACGATAAGTGTGACCAGTACCTTCTACTCACTAATATCTTCATGCAAAATTTTCATTTTTATCCTAGGAAGAATCCTCCCATGGTAGAATTTTACTTATATGATGTGCCTAAGGAAATGTCACTTTACGATTTTTGCAATATTTGCAAAATACCTTATGAGGGCAGCATCAATGAACCACGTCCTAGAGACATGGAGGATTTTATTGCTGCAATCACTGTAGGGGAAGAGAGAGGGGTGTCAAAGGCAAGAGCGGCTAGTGTACATTTTCCTGTTCTACGCTATTATTCATTATTTGCGGGGAGATGTTTAGTTGGTCGCGGCGAGAGCGGAATCCTTAGTGCCCCCGACCTCGCCATTCTGAGCCACGCTTTACTTGCTGATAGAACTTTTAGTCTGGGCGCTATAGTGGCCCAACGGTTGAACTTAAACCGTTCGAAGGGCCCCATATTCGGAGGTATCTATGCATCTCGTTTAGCTAAACACTTTGAGATACCTATTAGGCTGGACGAGGAAGAGGAAATGCTGCTTCCTACAAGATATTTAGATTATGATAGTATGGTAGCACATGATTTTATTAGGAAAGATAATGATAAGAGGCTGCTTTACAACTTAGTATTTAGTCAGGGTACTTGTGAGATTATTGCTTTGCTTGCTTCTTCTTTGTTCGATATCCATTCAGGCAGGTACACTATTATTCCTGAGGACATTTACAGATATTGGGGCCTGTCGCAACCCCCAACACCTGAGCCTGCACCAGCCCTTGATCCGTATCGTGCTCCAGTTTTTCAGTGGGAGCCACAGGAGCTCGCCAACCAGTGGAACCCTCATTATCCTCCGGAGTATCCAGGAGAGGGTTATTTCCAGCCATGGCCCTAGACCAACTTAGGCCAAAAGCCTAAGCTTGGGGGAGTACGTATTTCTCACCGACATTACATTCATGTTCACACATTCATTCCAGTTATCGGTGTTCATACTTTTTCATTGTACCATCCATGGTAGTTTATTTCTTCTTTTTGCTTTCTTCTTGTGTGTTTAATTAACCTTAAGAAAATCCAAAAAAATTAGTTCTAGCTTTACCATGTAGCTTGTTTAGTTGCAGTATTAAAAGAAAACCCAAAAAGATTTCTCGTTCTTCTTTTGCTTGTTGAGAGCTTTCCCGTGTAAATAGTTTTCCTTTCCTTTTTTTGGGTCGTAGGGAGAAGACCACGATGACATGTTGAGTGGCTCTCATATGCATTATTGTTTATCTATCAGAGAGCCCATATTACCTTGCCTTCACCTTTGAGTTATTGCTTGCAGATTCCAGCTTAGTCCAATGCACGTGCACTCTTATTATTATTCACACCGTTCGGTCGTGCAAGTGAAAGGCAATAATGATGATTTATGATGAAGTGACTGAGATGGAGAAAAGCTGGTATGAACTCGACCTATTTTGTTTTTGTAAATATGATTAGCTCATCGTTCTGGATTCAGCTCGTTATGGATTGAGCATGTTTGCAATGACAATTAGAGATTATAGTTGCTAATGCCATGCTTAATTAGCTAAGAGTGTATAATGGTTTGTCTTGAGTGCTAACATGCATTTTAAAATGGTTGTGATGTAGTATGATAGAATGGTATCCTCCTCTGAATGATTCGAGTGGCTTGACTTGGCACATGTTCACACATGTAGTTGAAACAAAACCAACATAGCCTCCACGATGTTTATGTTCATGGTGATTTATATCCTACTCATGCTTGCATTCAATGTTGGTTAATCTCAAAGCATGTTTATGACTGTTGTCGCTCTCTAGTTGGTCGCTTCCCAGTCTTTTGCTAGCCTTCACTTGTACTAAGCGGGAATACTGCTTGTGCATCCATCTCCATAAACCCAAAGTTGTTCCATATGAGTCCACCATACCTACCTATATGTGGTATTTACCTGCCGTTCCAAGTAAATTTGCATGTGCCATACTCTAAACCTTCAAATAATATCCTGTTTTGTATGCCCGAATCGCTCATGTAGTGACTAGGAGCTGTCAGTATCTTCCATGCTAGGTGGGTTATTCTCACGATATGTGTTGATTCACTATCATTCACGAGAAAGTGGCTGGTATTCGGGATGCCCAGTTCCATGCTCAAAGTTTAAATCAAAATATAATAAAACAAAACTCCCCCAGGATTGTGTTTGTATGGACAGTACCCATGGATTCGGCCCGCCGTGGAGTGTGATTGATTGGTGGAGGGGGAGTAAAAACTTTACCATCCTGTTTGGGAACCGCCTATAATGTATCTAGCATGGAAGATATCGAGATCTCTTGGTTGTTATGTTGACAATGAAAGCATACCGCTCAAAATTATTATTCATCCCTGTTTTAAAAGCTCGAGCTCTGGCACCTCTGTAAGTCAATGCTTCCCTCTGCGAAGGGCCTATCTATCTTACTTTACTGTTGAGTCATCCTCCTCTTATAAAGAGCACCAGTTAGAGAGCACCTCCGTCATTTGTATGCTTTGTTATTAATTGATATTGAGTATGAGTGTGACCGGATCTCTTTTACCATGAATTACAATGTCTAGTCAGTCCTCGTTCTTAAGAGGTGCTCTGCATTTATGTTTTGCGGTCTCGGAAAGGGCTAGCGAGATACCATTATGTCATATTGTATCATGATTGTTTTGATAAAATTGTTGTCATCCGAGACTTATTATTATTGCTCGCTAGTTGATTATGCCATTGATATGAGTAAATGTGAGACCTAAATGTTATTGTGAATGTGGTTAGTCTATAATCTTTGCTGAAAATCTGAACATCAATTAGACATATTGACAACAACAAGATCAAACAGAGTTTGTAAAAGTTTTTCTTTATCACTTTCAGTTTGTCAACTGAATTGCTTGAGGACAAGCAAAGGTTTAAGCTTGGGGGAGTTGATAAGTCTCCAACGTATCTACTTTTCCAAACTCTTTTGCCCTTGTTTTGGACTCTAATTTGCATGATTTGAATGGAACTAACCCGGACTGACGCTGTTTTCAGCAGAATTGCCTTGGTGTTATTTTTGTGCAGAAATAAAAGTTCTCGGATTGACCTGAAAATTTAAGGAGAATATTTTTGGAATTAATAAAAAATACTGGCGAAAGAATCAACCGGAGAAGGCCCACCACCTGGCCACAAGCCAGGGGGGCGCCCCCCCCTAAGGCGCGCCCCCCTGTCTTGTGGGGCCCCTGGAGCTCCTCCGGCCTTCAATCCAAGTCTATATATTCCTATTCGGGGAGGAAAAAAATCAGAGAGAAGAGTTCATCGCGTTTTACGATACGGAGCCGCCGCCACCTCCTGTTCTTCCTCGGGAGGGCAGATCTGGAGTCTGATTTGGGCTCCGGAGAGGGGAAATCGACGCCGTCGTCATCACCAACCATCCTTCATCACCAATTTCATGATGCTCTCCACCGTTCGTGAGTAATCTCATCGTAGGCTTGCTGGACAGTGATGGGTTGGATGAGATTTATCATGTAATCGAGTTAGTTTTGTTAGGGTTTGATCCCTAGTATCCACTATGTTCTGAGATTGATGTTGCTATGACTTTGCTATGCTTAATGCTTGTCACTAGGGCCCGAGTGCCATGATTTCAGATCTGAACCTATTATGTTTTCATGAATATATATGTGTTCTTGATCCTATCTTGCAAGTTGTAGACACCTATTACGAGTTATGATCCACATCCCCCAGGGTGACAATAACTGGGATTCTTTCCGGTGATTACCGTAGTTTGAGGAGTTCATGTATTCACTAAGTGCTAATGCTTTGGTCCGGTTCTCTATTAAAAGGAGGCCTTAATATCCCTTAGTTACCATTAGGACCCCACTGCCACGGGAGGGTAGGACAAAAGATGTCATGCAAGTTCTTTTCCATAAGCACGTATGACTATATATGGAATACATGCCTACATTACATTGATGAATTGGAGCTAGTTCTGTGTCACCCTATGTTATAACCGTTGCATGATGAATGCCATCCGACATAATTATCCATTGCCTACGAGCTTTCACATATTGATCTTTGCTAAGTTACTTTTCCGTTGCTACTGTTACAATCACTACAACACTGCTACTGTCACTTTGCCATTGTTACCGTTACTTCCATACTGCTTTGCTACTGAATACATTGCTGCAGATACTAAGTCTTTCAGGTGTGGTTGAATTGACAACTCAGCTGCTAATACTCGAGAATATTCTTTGGCTCCCCTTGTGTCGAATCAATAAATTTGGGTTGAATACTCTACCCTCGAAAACTGTTGTGATCCCCTATACTTGTGGGTTATCACTATCCCTCCCCTTCTTTGTTCGAGGTAAACCTAAAACAAACTCCATAGATATATCCTCCCAAGGAACACTAGGTACAGGCAAAGGCATATATAAACCATGAGGATTGAGTCGTCACTTAACTTTTTGACATGTAGTGCAGCGAGCAACAAAACTCTCACCATCCCATCTCATCTTTGGCCAAAAGAAATGTGTAGCAAGTACGTCCTCCGTCTTCTTCACGCCAAAGTGTCCAATTAACTCTCCTCCATGCGCCTCCTCTAACAACAAAAGACGAACGGAGCTAGCTGGAATGCATAGCTTGTTAGCATGGAACACAAATCCATCATTAATGACGAACTTGTTCCATGTTCTCCCTTCTTTACAATTCGCCAACAGATCTTTAAATTCAGCATCATGCACATATTGATCTTTGATGGTCTCCAAACTAAATATTTTAAAGTCAAGTTGTGAAAGCATAGTATAACGACGAGACAATGCATCAACAATAACATTTTCTTTACCCTTCTTGTGTTTAATGACATAAGGGAAAGTCTCAATGAATTCAACCCATTTAGCATGTCTACGGTTCAGTTTTGCTTGACTTTTAATATGTCTCAAAGATTCATGATCAGAATGTATAACACATTCTTTGGGCCATAAATAATACTGCCATGTTTCCAAAGTCCGAACAAGAGCATATAATTCCTTAACAGAAGTAGAATAATTCAGACTAGGCCCACTCAATTTTACAGAAAAGTATGCAACAGGTTTGCCATCTTGTAATAACACACCTCCTAATCCAATTCCACTTGCATCACATTCAAGCTCGAAAGTCCTATTAAAATCAGGAAGTTGAAGTAAAGGAGCATGTGTTAGCTTATCTTTCAATACCATGAAGGCTTCTTCCTGTGCAGTAGCCCAAACAAAAGGCACGTCATTTTTTGTAAGATCATTTCGAGGTGCAGCAATGGTGCTGAAATCCCTCACAAAACACCTATAGAAACCAGCGAGTCCAAGAAAACTCCTCACTTGTGTGACTGTTTTGTGCAGCGGCCAAATCTTAATAGCTTCAATCTTGGTTTTATCAACTTCAATTCCCTATGGAGTAACAACATAGCTAGAAAAGATACTCGGTCGGTGCAAAAGGTGCACTTTCTAAGGTTACCAAACAAACGTGCATCATGTAGAGCAATAAAAATAACACGTAAATGTTCCAAATGTTCCTCCAAATATCTACTCTAAATTAGTATATCATCAAAATAGACTACCACAAATTGTCCAATGAAAGCATGTAAAACCTCGTTCATTAATCTCATGAAATTGCTAGGTGCATTAGTTAACCCAAAAGGCATGACTAACCACTCATATAATCCAAACTTAGTTTTAAATGTTGTTTTCCATTCATGTCCCAATTTCATACGAATTTGATGGTATCCACTACGCAAATCAACTTTGGAGAAAATTGTAGAGCCACTTAATTCATCAAGCATATCATCTAGCCAAGGAATAGGATGACGATAACGAATAGTAATATTATTAATGCCTCTACAAACAACACACATGCGTGATGTACCATCCTTTTTCGATACTAGAATAATAGGAACACAAAAGGACTAAGAGATTCGCGTATATAACCTTTGTCGAGCAACTCCTGTACCTGACACATAATCTCCTTCGTCTCCTCTGGATTGGTACGGTATCGCGCACGGTTGGGCAGCGATGAACCGGGAATTAAGTCAATCTGATGCTCAGTCCCTCGAATAGGTGGTAATCCCGGTGGCACGTCTTGTGGAAAGACGTCGGCGAACTCCTGCAAAATGTTTGTGACAGCAGGAGGCAAAGAGGGAGGCATGTCCTCGAATGAAAATAATACCTCTTTGCATACAAAAGCATAGCAAACAGATGTAGTAACATCCAAATCAGTAATATCAGATTTAGTGGCAAGTAAACAACCACTCTTCAGTTTTATTTCAGATGCAACACTAGATGATTGTTTATGAGGCTTATTATGTTGCTCAAATTCCTTTCCCACGATCTGATTTTTACTCTCACTTTGCTTCTGTTTTGCTTTACTAGCTCTAGCAATATCATCTTTCATAATATGTTCGGAGGACATAGGAAGCAAAGTTATATTTTTATCCTTATGAACAAGAGTATACTGATTTGTCCTACCATGGTGTACAAAATTTTCATCAAATTGCCATGGTCTACCAAGTAAAGCGGAGCATGCTTGCATGGGTACCACATCACAATCAACATAATCAGAATAAGTAGCCATGCTAAAGTGCACACGAACAGTACGTGTTACCTTAACCTTGCCACTATTGTTGAACCATTGGATGTAATAAGGATGAGGATGTGGTCTGGTGGTTAGAGACAGCTTCTCCACCATCTCCATGCTAGCCAAGTTGTTGCAACTCCCGCCATCGATGATGACGCGAATAGAGCGCTCCTTCACTACTCCGTTTGTATGGAACAAGTTGTGCCTCTGATTTTGCTCGGCCTGAGTGACCTGCACACTCGTAACACGTTGAGCAACTAAACTTTCATACCTGTCAGCATAGTCAGCAGCCATGTAGTGTGTCTCTTGTTCAGTATCCTCGGCACCCTGTTCTTCACTTGCAATAAGAGCCAAAGTCTCCTCATCATAATCACTAGCGGACGCATATCGACCATCCTCAGTAACAATCATCACACGCTTGGAAGGGCATTCTCGCGCATAGTGACCTCCACCCTTGCAACAACGACATATAACCTCATGTGTTTGCCCCTTGGATGCCATGGATGAAGAAGAGCTCTGTGCAGGCCCCGAAGGTGTGCCCTTGCTGGTGGCTGGTGGCGGTGCCTGTTTCCTTGTATCTCTGTTGGAGTTGGCGGCTGAAGTAAGTGGTGTTGTAGTAGGACATGTGGAAGTAGATGATGTACGTGGTGTCCATGATGAAGCTCGACCTGCAGAAAAATTAGTTCTCGCCATTGCATGTCGATCCTGCACTTCACGTTCAGCTTTGCAAGCAAGATGGAATAAATGAGTGATAGTGTTATACTCCTTATACTCTAGAATAGTTTGAATCTCTCTATTTAATCCACCCATAAAACGTGCAAGCATAGCTTCATTCTCCTCAACAATACCACATCTAATCATGCCAGTTTGTAATTCCTGATAATAGTCCTCTACAGAATTTTGTTCTTGTCTTAAACGCTGCAAATTTTGAAGCAATTCACGTTGATAATATGGTGGAACCCAACGAGTACCCATAGCAGCTTTCAAAGCAGCCCAAGTATTTGGGATATTAGCATGATGTATTCTACAATGTTAAGACCACCAAAGCAAGCAAAACTAGTGAATGAACAAACAGCAGCAGCAACACGTCTATCCTCAGGAAACTGTAAGCATGTAAAACGTTGTTCTGTTTCTAACTCCCAAGTAAGATATATATCAGGAACATATCTACCATCAAATGTAGGAATATTCAATTTTAGTTTAGGGAGATGGTCATGATCCCATACCTGAGGGGGTGGTGCAGGCCTGGTGCTTGTGGTGGTGGTTGCCCCTGGGGCTGAATTGGAGCAACCTCTCCCTCATCATCGTAAGCACCGTCATAATCCTCAGCATAATCCTCATTCTGCTCAACGATAGTAGCAGCAACAGAAGCCGCAACAGTAGCAGCAGGAGCAGCAGTAGCAACGGCACCAGAATTTTGGCCTTGGGCGAGAGGCACATGACCCGCTCGTCTCTCGAAAAGCACGCCATGTTGATGTTGTTGTTGGACAGGGACGTTAGCTGCAGCTGGTGGTGGTAGATGGGCAAGCACCTCATTGAACTTGGCGTCCAGCTTGGCATCGAATGTCTTGTCCAAACCATCTAGCTTCTCCATGGCCTCTCCAAGGCTGGTCACGAAGTCTTGTACCTGGTCAACCATCATTTGCTCGAATTTGTCATGAAGCTCCTTGTTGGTCATAACCTCCCATTCGGCCTCGTCAGCTTGTGATCCTGGCATGGTTAGCAACAATAGGAACACACAAGAATATGAACCTACAGACCACTAGGAAGTGGTGGTGGTGGTAGTGTATGACAAATCCGTCAAGCCAATTTCAATTTCTTACCAGTTCTTACCCAGCAGCAGGTGGTGATCGGCAACCGTTGCAGTCAAAACTCTCAAAGCTTGGATAGAGCGATTGCCAGGTGGTGTCAAACACACGACGTAGATGTATGTGGAGCTGGAAAGACTTATAATATGGTAGTAAAAAGGGGTCAGCAATAATCAATTCAGAGATGCAAAGTTGAATAAACGCTCAATGATGGTACTGTGCTGGTCCTAGGTTAGACCGTGCTAGAGACACGAGCCTAGAACACCAACAAAATCACGACGCTACACGTAATCAAGGGAAAAGCACACTCTGAATTTTTATTTTTTTGGCGCCTCTTTTTTTGCGCTTTTTTCTCTTAGAAACTCACAATAATGGCGAGTGTCTCAAAACTCTTCCCGAGACGTATAAACAGGATAGGCAGAAAAAAAATTGACAATTTTTTTCGGGAGCGATTCGGGGTTGTGACGACCAAAAATTGCGACAAAAATCACTATGATGGCGAGTGTCTCAAAATAATCCGAAAAACCTAAAAATAGGATAGGAAAAAAAATATTTCCACCCGCCGATTTTTTTTTCCGAATCCTACTCAGTCAAGGAAACGCGAAAATAAAATCAAAGGGATCTCGAAATCAATCGGAATGCCTAAGGAATTCGGATTAGAGGCGGGTATGGGGTGGTGATATATGGCAGCGGAGATGATGATGGTGGGTGGTGATATATGGCAGGGATTACGATTATAGTGGATGGTAATAAATGGCAGCGGTGAAGATGATGTTGGATGACAGCGAAGTTAAAGATGGTGCGGTGGCGGCGTGACAACTTGTGAATAGAACTAGAAACTCTAAAGGACTAGACCCTAAGACCAGCAACTCGACACGATGATGCAACCGCAAATTCAACAAAGAAAAAACACTGAAAAGATTATGCAAAGGCTCAGATTGGTTCAGATATGATGAACGAACCCTAATTTTTTTGTGGCATTTTCGTGGACGATAGGTATGAAGAACAGATGTGATCTAACTACGAAAAGCTGGAAAATCTTACCGAGCAACCGGGAAATCCGATACCACTTGATAGAGGCGAAGCTGTCCCTGTCTTTCGATGAGATGTGGCTATCGTTTATGGAAGAGTCGACTTTGATGATCCGACTACGAACGTGCGAGGACGTTGCGCCTTAGCAATCGCTAAACCAACTCCGAGAGGTTATTGACCACGCCGGAGCACGATCAAGCTGACCACGAGGGTCTATTTCCAGCACGCAAACGAAGAACAAGCAAGAAACTAAGATTGCAATCTGGATATTGCGAATATAAGAGGAAAGCTTTATTGATGAAAGTGGGGTTCTGTGACGCCTTAGTCTGGTCGTGGAACACAAACGAAGAACGCAAAATTGCAATTATGGCTAACTTTCAATCTAAACAAAACCCAAGTCTAAACGGCGCCCTAAGGGCTCTATATATGGGGGAATAGAGGGGGAATTTCGTGACCCCTTGGAGCAGGGGTCCGAAACCAACCCTAACTCCGTCTCCCCACACATACGGACTCTAAAAACAGCCTAATAAGTGGTATTTTGAAATTACATGGGCCTGGCCCAAAAATAAGGTGATGCAGCACCTATATTAGCCTATGGACGGAATTTATGAAGTGGCATCTTGTATATTTCGTCCAAGCCTTCATACTCTCCTTATGGTGGCTTGAAAGTGCGAAAATCACCACTAGAAACTCCATTGTTCCTCCCCGCACGCGCACCTTCTTCTCCATGCTTGATCCCGCTCCAATGGCCATCCTTCTTGTCCATGCTAGGTCCTTCATTCATAAGTAAAACAAAAGTATCTAATTTAGGCATCATCATTTGTTCATGAACATTATAAGGATTTCCAAGAAACGAAAGTACTTGATAATTTAGTTGGTGTGCGCGGGCTCTAGTAACTGGTCCAGTATGTGTAGCTGGTGGGGATGTGGGTGTAACATTACCAGGGATTTCCTCATCAGTAGAATCAATGATCTGATTAATACGCGGAAGGGCGAAAGGATCCTTGGGAAAAGCTTTGTTGAGATCTGTGTAGTCAACAAACATGCGCCAAGTGCCGTTCTTTTTCAAAACAAGCACCGGGTTATCCGACCACTCAGTATGAAAAACTTCTACGATGAACCCGGCAGCTAGGAACCGGGCCACTTCTTCTCCAATGGCCTTATGTCTCTCCTCATTAAAACGACGGAGGTACTGGCGCACTGGCCTCATCTTGGGATCTACATTAAGGTGGTGCTCAACAAGTTCTCTCGGGACTCCAGGCATGTCAGATGGCTCCCATGCAAAGATGTCCCGGTTCTCACGGATGAACTTGATGAGCGCGCTTTCCTATTTGGGATCCAAACCAATCCCTATAGTGAACTGTTTGGATGAATCGCCCGGCGTAAAGTCGATCTGCTTCTTATCCTCGGCCATCTTAAATTTAAGTGTGGGTTTCGACTCAGTATAGGGTTTCTTGAGCGGGCTCATGTCAGACGGGTCAACGTTGGCCGTGTAGAACTTCAATTCCTCTGCCGCGCAGGCCGACTCGGCATAGGCCGCATCTCCTTCCACGTATTCCTGAGCTATCTTCCGGTTCCCGTCCATAGTTATAGTGCCTTTGAGTCCTCGCATCTTGAGCTTGAGGTAGACGTAGCACGGGCAGGCCATGAAACAAGCGTAAGCCGACCGTCTGAAGAGAGCATGATAAGGGCTCTTTATTTTAACTTCGAACATCAAAGGCTCGCATCTGTAGTTGAACTCATCTCCAAAGGCCAGATCGAGCTTAATCCGCCCGATCGGATAAGCAGACTTTCCAGGGACTATCCCATGAAAAACTATCGTTGAAGGAAGCAACGTGCTCTCCGACAGATTCATTTGGCGAAAGATATCATAATACAATATGTTTATGCTGCTGCCACCATCCATGAGAACCTTGGACAGTGTATATCCACCAACTTGTGGTGCCACCACCAAAGCTAAGCCGCCCGGATTGTCAACCCGGGGGGGGGGGGGGATGATCCTCCCTGCTCTAGGTGGTCGCGTGTTCGGACCAGTTAAGATACCTGGGGACCGTTGGCTCAGCCATGTTGACGGCCCTACTCTTGACCTTGTTGTCCCGCTTACAGGTATTGGTGGTCAACACGTGGTATTGACCACAATTTAGCTGCTTTGGATTTTCCTGAGAAGTACCTTGGCCATCATGCTGCTGGAGCTCCGTTCCTGAGTCGCCGTGCGCCTCATCAGAGCCGCCAGATGCTCTCGACGCGAGTGATGCTTGCGCCGCCGTGCTTACCATAGCACGAGATGAGACCTGCAGGGGGAGATCATGACGTTCCTCGCAGGCCTCCGCTCCGAACGAGCCCCCAAGCTCATCATCCGAATTGATGACTGATAGAGGCGAGGGTCCCGATCTTTCGATGAGATAATAACTATCGATTTGGTGGAGACGACTTTGACAATCCGACTACAAAAGATCACGATGTTGCGTCTTAGCAATCGCTAAATCAATCTCCAAGGGGTTATTGACCTTGCCGGAGCAGGATCAACCTGACCACGAAGGTCTATTCCTGCAAGCAATCGAAGAACAAGCAAGAATATGATAAAGCAATCTGAATATTGCGAATATAGATGAAGTATTGATAAAGGTGGGGATCCGAAAGCGGTCTTGGTTTGGTCGTTGGACACAAATGAAGTACACGAAGTTGCAATGGCTAACTTTTAACTAAACAAATCCCAAAGAAAAAGCTACTAGATTGATCTAGTTATATAGGAGCAAGGGGTGGCGGCCAAGGAGGTGGGAGGACGTCCCAAGGCATCGTACAACTAACCCTAGGTCGTACAAGGCCCATGGGCCCAAGTAAAGGTGATGCAACACCTTTGAACTTGTAGTTTGACTCGGACTCTGCTGCAATGTCAGATTGTTTCGTCAATATCTCCATGCTCCAGATGAATTTTAAGGTGATTCCAATTGGGATGGAACGCATATGAAATCTACTTTCCAACAAAAAAAGAATCACCCAATTCGGAGTCCGGATGAAAAAGTTTTTTGCGTTTTGTGACAGGTGTGTATGTTTAGTCCGAATCTGAGTCCAGAACGAGAGAGACTTGGACTCTATCTTCTCATGGCTAAAAGTGACGTGAGAGAACTTTTTGAACAACACCTAATTATTTCCTTTGACGTGAGAGGACCTCTTGAATATCACCCAATCATTTCCTCTTCCTTTGTCATCACACGTGGTTCATACAAGTGTTCGACCATTCTCACAAATATGCAGGTATGCAATATTTTTGGTCGTATCCAAGGTAGTCATGTCCTCATCATCCTCCCATTCTTGAAAACAAAGCCGTCCTCGGTGTTCCTTAGTCTGAAATGTGGCTAACAAAAGAGACAAGGTGTACATGTTGTATATTTATATGTCTATTTTTATTGATCTCAGTTGTGGCACATGTGACACATTTGTACAAGAGGCACTTCAAATGTCATGAAATATAAAGCGAAAATATTATCACAAGAAGTAGAAGGCATGAAAATATTAGAACTCAGTTTGCACATGTAAGTGAAGTCCTTATTCATATCAAAAGATTGACAATGTTCATCATTAAACCATCCCAACATAGGTAAATAAACTTGAATTATTCCAAATTTAGATGCTACAACATGCTTAAATAAGCAAACATGCAACATGTCATTTGACACATAATCATCACAAAAATTGGAGGTCGTATCAAAATGATTAAACAGTGGAAGAATTATTTTCAAACATATTTGATACAAATTTGATTTATTTCCTGATTCACATGGTTCTTTCTGATTAACAGTCAATTCAATGGGTGCAATCAAAATTGTTGATATATGATCACATGGCAAAGTCAAATCATGAACATTGTCCTCTAAAATAGGTGGCGTGATCAAAGTAATTGGTAGCTCATCACATGGTACATTGGAATTGACAACGCATTTTTCATACTCCTCTGGAGGTGGAAGATCAGTACCTTTGTCATTACCTCATATGATCAACTCAGATGATGTAGGCACTCTCGGTGGTGACGTATCATATAGTGAAGGTGATGTAACCCTCACAACAATTGATGTCGTTGTCATAGTATGCCTAGTAGTTGAAGGAACAACTGTATCAACTCTTGGAATGTGCACCTTGCGCTCGTTCTCCTTGTGGGCAACACGTTGTTTTATTTCCTGTTCAGCTTTGCAAGCAAGACGAAACAAACGATCCATATGATAACACTTTTCATGAGTTAGTATCTTCTGAATATCATGGTTTAATCCTCCCCAAAATCTATCCATAAAATCTTCTTCACTTTCTTCTAATGAGGAATGCAACAAGGTCGTTTGTAAATCATCGTAATATTTCGTTACGGTGTCACTACCTTGTTTTAAATGTTGTAACTTTTTAATCATGTCACGAGTATAATAAGCAGGAACGAATGTGTGTCTCATGGCAAGTTTTAAATCATCCCAAGTAGTAGGTATATAATCAAGGTGTAACCGACAATATTCGCTCCACCAAACTGAAGCATAACTAGTGAAAGAACTAATTGCAACCTTAACTTTCTTATGTTCAGCAAAATTATGGAAAGCAAATATATCATTTAGTTCAAACTCCCATTTAATATATAAAGCAGGTCTAAAATGACCATAAAATGGTGGTATTGAAACATTAACCTGATCATGTGCATTTTGATCACTTTGCACCTCTCGTAATGGTTGTTGTATTTGCGTATGTGGTGGCACGGCTCCCACGATCGAAGAAGCCCATGAACTAGCAACTCTGGATCCTGTCATGATTAGTAGAAAAAAGAAACAAAATCCAAGAATAGTGTTCCTATGAACTACTGGGATGTGGTGGTAAAACGCTCACAGTAAAGCAAATATCAATGCCTTACAAGTTCTTACCATGCAGCAGGTGGTGACCGGCAACCAGCGGTGTCAAATAACTCCAAAAGTTGATAAAGCGATTGCCATGTGAACGTACGTATACACAGTGTAGAAATTTGTGAAGCTGGGTTGGCTTTATATATGTGGAAAAAAAATACTACAACCACGTTAATCAAGCTGAAAATCCGCTCAAGATGACCGAGTGTTGGTCCTAGGCTAAACCATAATAGAGGCGCGAGTCTAAGCCACAAGTAAATTCATGTGTGGAATGAGACCGAAAACAATGAACAACAGATCGGATGAGACAAACAAATGAGCACTGCTAGCAAATTGGATAATTTTGTTTTTTTATGCAAACCAGACCGTGCACCTTTTATTCTGATTAGCAACCCTTTTTGTTTAACTTCAAGCTATCAGCAGATGCTCTTTCTAGTTCTATTAAAACTCTTCTCCAATTTTTTTTCCAAACCGATTATCTTTCTCTTTTAAACCTTCTCCTTTTTTTCCTTTGGAAATCCAAACTTGCCAAACCAAAGTACTCCTTCCAGTTCTCACGTCAACAACCTCAACAATCTAGGCCACTATCAACGTTTTCCTTTATATGAGGCATATATACTCATGAATTTCAAGAAGATCAATTCAGATCAGACAAACCGAAACCTTTTAAGTCTTTTTTATTAGGCGGATCTGACGTGTCTTTTTTTTTCTCTCTCGCTGGGTTAATAAACAAAAGCCCAGCAAACGTGAATGGCTAGGACTCCACTTTATCCAATCTAGTCTCCACGTACAACTTTCCTTGGAACCCAAACCGAATCTGCCTATTCCTTCTTCTTTTTAGTTCTTTCCAAACCACAAACGTGCCCACTACTACTCTTGGAAAACACACCAAGATTTCTCAAACTAAAAGATTCCAAACAAAGGGATCACAACCACTTCGTTTTTTTCTTTTAAGTTTCCTTTCTCGTTGACTCAATCTAGCCTTTCCAAAAACATAAACCGGCTAGCAATTTTTTTTCTCTTGCCAAAGGATCAAAAGGAATCTGGTCTAGTATTTCCTTCCTTAGTGCCTTTCCAAACTTTCCTCGAGAAAAGGATTACAACGACCAGTCGATCCAAGTTTCCAATTTTTTTTTTGGTTTTCACTTCTACCAAAACAAAAGGCAATTCCTTATTCTTAGGAAACCGAATCAAACTTCCTGATGAGGACATCCCTACTAATGTTACACCCACAGCCCCTGCTGTTATACGCCAACTAAATTATTAGGTACTTTCGTTTCTTGGAAATCCATCTAATGTTCATCAACATATGATGCTGCCTAAATTAGATACTTTTGTTTTACTTATGAATGAAGGACCTAGCATGGACAAGAAGGATGGCAATTGGAGTGGGATCAAGCATGGAGAAGAAGGTGCGCGCGGGGGAAGGAACAATGGACTTTCAAGTGGTGATTTTCGCACTTTGAAACCACCATAAGGAGTGCTTGGAGGCTTGGACGAAATATACAAGATGCCACTTCATAAATTTCGTCCATAGGCTAATATAGGTGCTGCGTCACCTTATTTTTGGGTCAGGCCCATGTAATTTCGAAATACCACTTATTAGGCTGTTTTTAGAGTCCGTATGTGTGGGGAAATGGAGTTAAGGCTGGTTTCGGACCCCTCCTCCAAGGGGCCACGAAATCCCCCTCTATTCCCCCATATATAAGGCCCTTAGGGCATCGTTTTAGACTTGGGTTTTGTTTAGATTGAAAGTTAGCCATAGCTGCAACTTCACGTTCTTCGTTTGTGTTCCACGACCAGACAAAGGCGTCACAGAACCCCACTTCATTAATAAAGCTTTCCTCTTATATTCGCAATATCCAGATTGCAATCTTACTTTCTTGTTTGTTCTTCGTTTGTTTGCAGGAAACAGACCTTCGTGGTCAGGTTGATCGTGCTCCGGCGTGGTCAATAACCTCTCGGAGTTGGATTAGCGATTGCTAAGGTGCGACATCCTCGCACGTTCGTAGTCGGATCGTCAAAGTTGACTCTTCCATAAACGATAGCCACATCTCATCGAAAGACAGGGACAACTTCGCCTCTATCAAGTGGTATCAGATTTCCAGGTTGTTCGGTGAGATTTTACCAGTTTTTGTAGTTAGATCATATCTGTTCTTCATACCTATAGTCCACGAAAAAGCCACAAAACAAATTAGGGTTAGATCATCATATCCGAACCAATCTGAGCCTTTGCAATTTTCTGTTCGGTATTTGCTTTGTTGAATTTGCGGTTGCATCGCCGTGTCAAGTTGCTGGTCTTAGCGTCTAGTCCTTTAGAGTTTTGAGTTCTGTTAACAGTTTGTCACACCGCCGCCGCATCATCATCACCGCTGCTATACTCCATCACCAGACCAGATACATCACCGCTGCCATATACCACCACATATCCGTCATCACGCCAATACGAGTCCACCTCCATCACAGATTCACCACCAATATGTGTTCCACCATCCATATATACATCTGCCACTAGTCCACTTTCCACCAGATTCATATCCACCACCACTACTAGTTCGAGTCCTTTACATATTAGGTTTAGTTTCAAGATCCTCTTGTTTTCGGTTTCGTGTTTCCTAGCCTGAGTAGGTTTCAGAAAAAAAAAGAGCCTGGCATGCTTTTCAGAGCACTTTCTAGGTCAAAATTTCGGCGGGTGAAAATATTTTTTCCCTATCCTATTTTTAGGCTTTCCGTAGCGTTTTGAGACACTCGCCATCATAGTAATCTTCGTCGCAATTTTTGGTCGTCGCAGCCCCGGATCGCTCCTGAAAAAAAATATTAGTCAAATTTTTTTGGTGCCTATCCTGTTTATACGACTTGGGAAGAGTTTTGAGACACTCGCCATTATAGTGATTTTTTGAGCAAAACAAAAAAAGAGCGCAAAAAAACGAGGCGCAAAAAAAACGATTTTTTTCTATTCAGAGTGCGCTCTTCCCTTGATTACGTGTAACGTCGTGATTTTGTTGGTGTTCTAGGCTCGCGTCTCTAGTATGGTCTAGCCTAGGACCAGCACAGTACCGTCGTTGAGCGTTTATTCAACTTTGCATCTCTGAATTGATTATTGCTGATCTCTTTTGCTACCATATATAAGCCATCCCAGCTACACATACATCTACGACGTGTGTTGACACCACCTGGCAATCGCTCTATCCAAGCTTTGTGAGTTTTTGACTACAACGGTTGCCGATCACCACCTGCTGCTGGGTAAGAATTGGTAAGAATTTGAGATTTGCTTGACGGATTTGTGACACACACCACCACCACTTCCTAGTAGTCTGTAGGTTCATATTTTTGTGTTCCTATTGCTGCTAACCATGACAGGATCACAAGCTGACGAGATCAACTGGGACGGCATGACGAACAAGGAGCTGCTTGATAAATTTCAGCAAATGATGGCTGACCAGGTACAAGACGTCATGACCAGCCTTGGAGAGGCCATGGAGAAGCTAGGTGCTTTGGAGAAGACATTCGACACCAAGCTGGATGCTAAGTTCAATGAGGTGCTTGCACATCTACCTCCACCAGCTGTACCTATCGTACCTCGGCAACAACAACACCAACAACGCCCAAATTTCGCGGGACGAGCGCTACGTGTGCCTCTCGACCAAGGCCAATATTCTGGTGCCATTGCTACTGCTACTACTGCTGAAGCTTCTGTGGCTGCTGCTACTGCTACTGTCGTTGAGTAGAATGAGGATTTTGATGGTGATTACGATGATGAGGGAGAGGTTGCTCCCGATCAGCCCCAGGGGCAACCACCACCACAAGCACCAGGTCGTCCACATGTTTACTATCGCAATGGTAGGGCTGCACCACCACTTCAGGTACGGGATCATGATCATCTCCCTAAGATAAAATTGAATATTCTGACATTTGAGGGTAGATATGTTCCTGATATATATCTTACTTGGGAGTTAGAGACAGAGCAGCATTTTACATGCTTACAATTTCCTGAGGATAGACATGTTGCTGTTGTTTGTGCTTTTACTAGTTTTGCTTGTGTTTGGTGGTCTGAACATTGTAGAATACATCATGATAATATCCCTACTACTTGGGCTGCCTTGAAAACTACTATGCGTAATCGTTGGGTTCCACCATATTATCAACGTGAATTGCTTCAAAATTTACAGCGTTTAAGACAAGGGAAAATTCTATAGAAGAATATTATCAGGAATTACAAACTAGCATGATTAGATGTGGTATTGTTGAGGAGAATGAAGCTATGCTTGCACGTTTTATGGGTGGATTAAATAGAGATATTCAGACTATATTAGAGTATAAGGAGTATAATAATATCACTCGTTTATTCCATCTAGATTGCAAAGCTGAACGTGAAGTGCAGGATCGACAGGCATTGGCACGAACTAATTTTTCTACAGGTCGCACTTCATCATGGACGCCACGTACCCCATCTATTTCCACACGTCCTGCTGCAGCACCGCCTACTTCAGCCACCAACTCCAACTGAGATACCAGGAAACAGGCCCCCGCCCCAACCTCCGCAAGGAGCACACCCTCCGGTCCTGCACAGAGCTCTTCTTCTTCCATTGCATCCACAGGGCCAACACATGAGGTTATATGTCGTCGTTGCAAGGGTGGAGGTCACTATGCGAGAGAATGCCCTTCCAAGCGTGTGATGATTGTTACTGAGGATGGTGGATATGACTCCGCTAGTGATTATGATGAGGAGACTCTGGCTCTTATTGCGAGTGAAGAACAAGGTGTTGAGGAGACTGAACAAGAGACACACTACATGGCTGCTGACTACGCTCACAGGTATGAAAGTTTAGTTGCACAACGTGTTCTAAGTGTGCAGGTTACACATGCTGAGCAAAATCATAGGCACGACTTGTTCCATACAAAGGGAGTTGTGAAGGAGCATTCTGTTCGCGTCATCATCTATGGAGGGAGTTGCAACAACTTGGCTAGCATGGAGATGGTGGAGAAGCGGTCTCTAACGACTAGACCACATCCTCATCCTTATTACATCCAATGGTTCAACAACAGTGGCAAGGTTAAGGTAACACGTACTGTTCGTGTGCACTTTAGCATTGCTACATATTCTGATTATGTTGATTGTGATGTGGTACCCATGCAAGCATGCTCCGTTTTACTTGGTAGACCATGGCAATTTGATAAAAAATCTGTACACCAAGGTAGAAAAAACCAGTATACTCTTGTTCATAAGGATAAAAATATAACTTTGCTTCCTATGTCTCCCGAACATATTACGAAAGATGACATTGCTAGAGCTAGTAAAGCAAAACATAAGCAAAGTGAGAGTGAAAATCAGATTGTGGCAAAGGAATTTGAGCAACATAATAAGCCTAATGAACAATCATCTAGTGTTGCATCTGAAATAAAATTGAAGAGTGGTTGTTTATTTGCCACTAAATCTGATATTACTGATTTGGATTTTACTACATCTGTTTGCTATGCATCTGTATGCAAATAGGTATTATTTTCATTCGAGAACATGCCCCCCTCCTTGCCTCCTGCTATCACTAACATTTTGCATGAGTTAACTAACATTTTGTAGGAGTTCGCTGACGTCTTCCCACCAAGGGATTGAGCATCAGATTGACTTAATTCCTGGTGCATCGCTACCCAACCGTGAACCATACCGTACCAATCCAGAGGAGACGAAGGAGATTATGCGTCAAGTACAGGAGCTACTCGACAAAGGTTATATACGTGAATCTCTTAGTCCTTGTGCTGTTCCTATTATTCTAGTACCGAAAAAGGATGGTACATCTCGTATGTGTGTTGATTGTAGAGGCATTAATAATGTTACTATCCGTTATCGTCATCCTATTCCTAGGCTAGATGATATGCTTGAGGAATTAAGTGGCTCTACAATTTTCTCCGAAGTTGATTTGCATACTGGATACCATCAAATTCGTATAAATTGGGAGATGAATGGAAAACAACATTTAAAACTAAGTTTGGATTATATGAGTGGTTAGTCATGCCTTTTGGGTTAACTAATGCACCTAGCAATTCATGAGATTAATGAACGACGTTTTACGTGCTTTCATTGGACGATTTTTGGTAGTCTATTTTGATGATATACTGATTTATAGTAGATCTTTGGAGGAACACTTGGAACATTTACGTGCTGTTTTTATTGCTCTACGTGATGCACGTTTATTTGGTAACCTTGGTAAGTGCACCTGTTGCACCGACCGGGTATCTTTTCTTGGCTATGTTGTTACTCCACAGGGAATTGAAGTAGATAAAGCCAAGATTGAAGCTATTGAGAGTTGGCCGCAGCCCAAAATGGTCACACAAGTTAGGAGTTTTCTTGGACTCGCTGGTTTCTATAGGCGTTTTGTGAGGGATTTCAGCACCATTTCTGCACCTCTCAATGAGCTTACAAAGAAGGATGTGCCTTTTGTTTCAGGTAACGCACAGGAAGAAGCCTTCACGGTATTGAAAGATAAGTTAACACATGCTCCTTTACTCCAACTTCCTGATTTTAATAAGACTTTTGAGCTTGAATGTGATGCTAGTGGAATTGGATTAGGAGGTGTGTTATTACAAGATGGTAAACATGTTTCATACTTTTCTGAAAAATTGAGTGGGCCTAGTCTGAATTATTCTACTTATGATAAGGAATTATATGCTCTTGTTCGGACTTTGGAAACATGGCAATATTATTTATGGCCCAAAGAATTTGTTATACATTCTGATCATGAATCTTTGAAACATATTAAAAATCAAGCAAAACTGAACCGTAGACATGCTAAATGGGATGAATTCATTGAGACTTTCCCTTATGTCATTAAACACAAGAAGCGTAAAGAAAATGTTATTGCTGATGCATTGTCTCGTCGTTATACTATGCTTTCAAAACTTGACTTTAAAATATTTGGTTTGGATACCATCAAAGATCAATATGTGCATGATGCTGGATTTAAAGATGTGCTGGAGAATGTAAAGAAGGGAGAACAAGGAACAAGTTCGTCATTAATGATGGATTTGTGTTCCGTGCTAACAAGCTATGCATTCCAGCTAGCTCTGTTCGTCTTTTGTTGTTACAGGAGGCGCATGGAGGAGGATTAATGGGACACTTTGGCGTGAAGAAGACGGAGGACATACTTGCTACACATTTTTTTTGGCCAAAGATGAGACGGGATGTTGAGCGTTTTGTTGCTCGCTGCACTACATGTCAAAAAGCTAAGTCACGACTCAATCCTCATGGTTTATATATGCCTTTGCCTGTACCTAGTGTTCCTTGGGAGGATATATCTATGGACTTTGTTTTAGGTTTACCTCGAACAAAGAAGGGGGGGGGGATAGCATATTTGTTGTCGTGGATAGATTTGCAAAATTGGCACACTTTATACATGTCATAAAAGTGATGATGCTGCTAATGATGCTGATTTGTTCTTTCGTGAAATTATTCGTTTGCATGGTATGCCAAATACAATTGTTTCAGATTGTGATGCTAAATTTCTTAGTCACTTTTGGAGATGCTTATGGGCTAAGTTGGGGACTAAACTGCTTTTTAGTACTACATGTCATCCCCAAACTGATGGACAGACTGAAGTAGTGAATAGATCATTGTCTACTATGCTTAGGGTTGTTTTGAAGAATAACCTAAAAATGTGGGAAGAATGCTTGCCTCATATTGAATTTGCTTACAATCGTTCGCTGCATTCTACTACTAAGATGTGCCCTTTTGAAGTAGTGTATGGTTTCTTACCTCGTGCACCCATAGATTTGTTGCCTCTTCCATCTTCGATACTTTTGATGCTGCCTATATTAGATACTTTTGTTTTACTTATTAATGAAGGACCTAGCATGGACAAGAAGGATGACCATTGGAGCGGGATCAAGCATGGAGAAGAAGGTGCGCGCGCGGGAAGGAACAATGGACTTTCAAGTGGTGATTTTCACACTTTGAAGCCACCATAAGGAGTGCTTGGAGGCTTGGACGAAATATGCAAGATGCGACTTCATAAATTTCGTCCATAGGTTAATATAGTTGCTGCGTCACCTTATTTTTGGGCCAGGCCCATGTAATTTCGAAATACCACTTATTAGGCTGTTTTTAGAGTCCGTATGTGTGGGGAAACGGAGTTAAGGCTGGTTTCGGACCCCTCCTCCAAGGGGCCACGAAATCCCCCTCTATTCCCCCATATATACAGCCCTGAGGGCATCATTTTAGACTTGGGTTTTGTTTAGATTGAAAGTTAGCCATAGCTGCAACTTCGCGTTCTTCGTTTGTGTTCCACGCCAGACAAAGGCGTCACAGAACCCCACTTCATCAATAAAGCTTTCCTCTTATATTCGCAATATCCAGATTGCAATCTCAGTTTCTTGCTTGTTCTTCGTTTGTTTGCGGGAAACAGACCTTGGTGGCCAGGTTTATCGTGCTCCGTCGTGGTCAATAACGATTGCTAAGGCACGACGTCCTCGCACGTTCGTGGGCGGATCGTCAAAGTCGACTCTACCATAAACGATAACCTCATCTCATCGAAAGACAGAGACAGCTTCGCCTCTATCACTTCCCTTGTGTATCTCCACGTTGGCTGCTCCCTTGTTTTTTCCCTTTACCCCTACAGTTTCAACACTCTCCTTCTAGTACACAAGTGAATCCAAAAAATTTACTTTTCTTTGTGATGCTCTCTCTCGTATCAGGTCACGTACAACCCCAAGTCCAACCGATCTTCTCTCTCGCAAAGAACAAAGACACAAAACTCACGTTCCAAAGGGACACACGTACTACTCAGTGTCTATGCTTACAAAGAATGAATTTTTTCTTCATTTACTCTGCAGATGCAACATGCAAAATAGATTCAGATGATGACGACACACGACAAGAGCAAATGGATGGTGGTGATGGCGACAACGGCGGCGATGAAAATAAGTAGCAGCGGAAGATGACAACGAAGTGGTGATGTTGTGAGCGAACGTGACATGAACAAAATATGACTAGAACTCGAAACTTCAAAAGTTTAGACACTAAAACCAGCAACTCGACACACAATGCAACCGAAAAATAAACAAAACAAAAACTAAGTGGCAATGGCGAAAAGGCTCAGACTGTCTTGGACACAGATGAACTAATCTATAATATTTTTGGGCTTTTTCTTGGACTCTAGGTATGAAGAACCAATGCAATCTAGACTAAGAAAAACTGGAAATTCTCACCGAGCAACCTGAAAACTGATACCACTTGATAGAGACGAGGGTCCCGATCTTTCGATGAGATAATAACTATCGATTTGGTGGAGATGACTTTGACAATCCGACTACAAACGTGCACGACGTTGCGCCTTAGCAATCGCTAAATCAATCTCCAAGAGGTTATTGACCTTGCTGGAGCACGATCAACCTGACCACGAAGGTCTATTGCTGCAAGCAATCGAAGAACAAGCAAGAATATGATAAAGCAATCTGAATATTGCGAATATAGATGAAGTATTGATAAAGGTGGGGATCTGAAAGCGGTCTTGGTCTGGTCGTTGGACACAAACGAAGTACACGAAGTTGCAATGGCTAACTTCTAACTAAACAAATCCCATAGAAAAAGCTACTAGATTGATCTAATTATATAGGATCAAGGGGTGGCGGCCAAGGAGGTGATAGGACGTCCCAAGGCAGCCTAAAACTAACCCTAGGTCGTACAAGGCCCATGGGCCCAAGTGAAGGTGATGCAACACCTTTAAACTTGTAGTTTGACTCGGATTCTGCTGCAACGTCATATTGTTTCATCAATATCTCCACGCTCCAGACAAATTTTAAGGTGATTCCAATTTGGATGGAACGTATATGAAATCTACTTTCCAACAAAAAAAGAATCACCCAATTCGGAGTCCGGATGAAAACGTTTTTGGCGTTTTGTGACAGGTGTGTCTGTTCAGTCCGAATCTGAGTCCAGAACGTGAGAGACTTGGACTCTATCTTCTCTTGGGCTAAAAGTGACGTTAGAGAACTTCTTCAACAACACCTAATTATTTCCTTTGACATGATAGGACCTCTTGAATATCACCCAATCATTTCCTCTTCCTTTGTCGTCACACGTGGTTCATACAAGTGCTCGACCATTCTCACAAATATGCAGGTATGCAATATTTTTGGTCGTATCCAAGGTAGTCATGTCCTCATCAATGATGATCGCTCCTTCGACGGTAGGCTCGTCCAAAGGACCGGCCCGCCGAGAGGGCCTGGCCACGTCGTGACTTCGGCCGGCTTGACGCCAGCTGGATTGGGCACACCGAGCCGGCTCGATGATGTTGGTGCAGATGTCCAAGTCGGGCACCATTGCACCGATCTTGCCGATGAAGACTTGGATCTTGCCAAAGGGGACCTAGTAACCGTACTCGATCGAGTCGGCCTCGGGGCCCCAGCCAGAGTCGTCGATGTAGGTCTTGCCACGGCGGCTTTTAGTCATACGACAGAGCACGTAACTCCCGAACCCTGGAAGGGCTCCCTTCGAGAACTCAACTCCACCGGGCGAGAGCCCCACGGTGGGCGCCAACTGTCGTGGTTTTGTCAACCCGCAGATGTCCTTGTAAAAGGACTTAGGTGTGAGGCCATCGCCGCTAGGTGGCGACTCGAAGGGGTTGAGCGGGAAAGAGAATCGGGTTTACCCAGGTTCGGCCCCTCCGATGGAGGTAATAGCCTATGTCCTGCTTTGTGTGTATTGATTGATAGATCTCGATTACAAGGGTGCGGAATCGCTAACCTAGCTATCGACAGGTTGTAACTTGACTCTTTTTGTCATAGGGGCCTGCCTTTATATACAGGTCAAGCCCTCAGGTTTACAATAGAGTCTGGGTCATGTCGTGACCCGTAACCTACAATGTCTCTAACTTTGCTTGCGTCTTAGGCAAGGAAATCCGGTTGGCGTCTTCAGCCTTGTGGGCCTTGAGCCGCCATCTTCAAGTTTGGGCCGCCTGGCGACTTTAATCAGCCACCACCTTGTTTGCCTCATCTTCATGACGCGGCCCACCTCAAACTTGATTGTAAAGCTGTCAGTATGTCAACCCGACCCAATAGGGCGGGTTACACCGTGGGGTTGCATCCCCGACAGGCTGGTTTCGGACCCCTACTCAAAGGGGCCATGAAATCCCTCTCTATTCCCCCATATATACAGCCTTTAGGGCGCCGTTTTAGACTTGGGTTTTGTTTAGATTACAAGTTCGCCTTAGCTGCAACTTCGCGTCCTTCGTTTGTGTTCCATGACCAGACCAAGACGTCACAAAACCCCACTTTCATCAATAAAGCCTTCCTCTTATATTCGCAATATTCAGATTGCAATTTCAGTTTCTTGCTTGTTCTTCGTTTGCGTGCAGGAAATAGACCCTCGTGGTTAGGTTGATCGTGCTCCGGCGTGGTCAATAACCTCTCGGAGTTGGTTTAGCAATTGCTAAGGCGCGACGTCTTCGCACGTTCGTAGTCGGATCGTCAAAGTCTACTCCACCGAAAACGATAGCCACCATCTCATCAAAAGCAGGGACAACCTCGCCTCTATCAAGTTGTATCAGATTTTCACGCTGCTCTGTGGGATTTTACCAGTTATTCGTAGTTTAGATTGCATCTGTCTTCATACCTATAATCCACAAAAAAAATTAGGGTTAGATCATCATATCCGAACCAATCTGAGCCATAGCAATTTTCCGTTCGTTGTTTTTCTTTGTTGAATTTTCGGTTACATCGTCGTGTCGAGTTGCTGGTCTTAGGGTCTAGTCCTTTAGAGTTTTGAGTTCTGTTCACAAGTAATCACGGCGCCACCGCACCATCTTGAAGTTCGCTGCCACCCACCACCATCCTCACCACTGCCATCTACCGTCACCCGTCACTAGCATCACCGCAGCCATATATCACCACCCACCATCATCACCTCCACTGCCATATATCAGCACCCATATCCGACTCTAATCTGAATTCTTCAGTTATTAGGTTTGTTTTCGAGTTCTATTTCTTTTCGGTTTCGTGTTTCCTTGCCTGAGTCGGGCACAGTTTTGAGAGCAGTTTTTAGGCCAAAATTTCAGCGGGTGAAAATATTATTTCCCTATCCAATTTTTAGGCTTTTCGGGGCCTTTTGAGACACTCGCCATCATAGTGATTTTTGTCGCAATTTTTGGTCGTCCCAGTCCCGAATCGCTCCCAAACAAAAAAATTTATCAATTTATCAATTTTTTTTGTGCCTATCTTGTTTATACGTCTCGGGAAGAGTTTTGAGACACTCGCCATTATAGTGATTTTCCGAGCAAAAAAAAAGAGCGCAAAAAAAAGAGGCACCAATAAAAACGAAAATAATAATTTCAGAGTGTGCTCTTCCCTTGATTATGTGTAGCGTCGTGATTTTGTTGGTGTTCTAGGCTCGCGTCTCTAGCATGGTCTAGCCTAGGATCAGCACAGTACCATCGTTAAGCATTTATTCAACTTTGCATCTCTGAATTGATTATTGCTGACCCCTTTTGCTACCATATTATAAGCCATCCCAGCTACACATACATCTACATCGTGTGTTGACACCACCTGGCAATTGCTCTATCCAAGATTTGAGAGTTTTTGACTACACCGGTTCCCGATCACCGCCTGCTGCTGGGTAAGAACTGGTAAGAATTTGAGATTTGCTTGACGAATTTGTGACACACCACCACCACCACTTCCTTGTAGTCTGTAGGTTCATATTGTGTGTTCCTATTGCTGCTAACCATGACAGGATCACAAGCCGACGAGATCAACTGGGACGGCATGACAAACAAGGAGCTCCACCATAAAATTACGCACATGATGGGTGAACGGGTGCACGACTTGGTGACGAGCCGTGGAGAGGCTATGGAGAAGCTAGATGGTTTGGAGAAGACGGTCGACACCAAGCTTGATGCTAAATTCAATGAGGTGCTTGCACGTCTACCTCCACCAGCTTTATCTGTCGTACGTCGGTAACAACAACAGCGGCCGAATTTCGCGGTACGAGCGCGACGTGTGCCTCTTGACCAAGACCAGAATTCTGGTGTCGTTGCTACTCCTGAGACTTTTGTGGCTGCTGTTGCTACTATTGATCAGGATGCAGATTATGATGGTGATTACGATGGTGAGGGAGAGGTTGTTCCCAATCAGCCATAGAGGCAACCACCACCACACGCACCAGGTCGTCCACATGGCTACATTCGCAACGGTAGGGCTGCACCACCCCCTCAGGTACGGGGTCATGACCATATCCCTAAACTTAAATTGAATATTCTGACATTTGAGGGTAGATATGTTCCTGATATATATATATATATCTTACTTGGGAGTTAGAAACTGAACAACGTTTTACATGCTTACAATTTCCTGAGGATAGACGTGTTGCTGCTGCTGTTTGTGCATTCACTAGTTTTGCTTGTGTTTGGTGGTCTGAACATTGTAGAATACATCATGATAATATCCCTACTACTTGGGCTGCTTTGAAAACTGCTATGCGTAATTGTTGGGTTCCACCATATTATCTATGTGAATTGCTTCAAAATTTGCAGCAATGATTATCACGAATTACAAACTGGCATGATTAGATGTGGTATTGTTCAAGAGATTGAAGCTATGCTTGCATGGTTTATGGGTGGATTAAATAGAGAGATTCAGACTATTCTAGAGTATAAGGAGTATAACACTATCACTCGTTTATTCCATCTTGCTTGCAAAGCAGAACGTGAAGTGCAGGATCGACAGGCAATGGCGAGGACTAATTTTTCTGCAGGTCGAGCTTCATCAAGGACACCACGTACATCATCTACTTCCACAGGTCCTACCACAACACCACTTACTTCAGCCGCCAACTCCAACAGAGATACAAGGAAACATGCACCGCCACCAGCCTCCAGCAAGGGCACACCTTCGGGGCCTGCACCGAGCTTTTTTTCATCCATTGCATCTATAGGGCAAACACATGAGGTTATTTGTCGTCGTTGCAAGGGTGGAGGTCACTATACGAGAGAATGCCCTTCCAAGCATGTGATGATTGTTACTGAGGATGGTGGATATTCGTCCGCTAGTGATTATGATGAGGAGACTTTGTCTCTTATTGCACGGGAAGAACATGGTGCCGTGGATACTGAACAAGAGACACACTACATGACTCCTGACTATGCTGACAGGTATGAAAGTTTAGTTGCTCAACGTGTTCTGAGTGTGCAAGTTACACAGGCTGAGTAAAATCAGAGGCACAAGTTGTTACATACAAAAGGAGTTGTGAAGGAGCATTCTGTTCGCGTCATCATCAATGGAGGGAGTTGCAACAACTTGGCTAGCATGGAGATGGTGCAGAATCAGTCTCTAACCACCAGACCACATCCTCATGCTTATTACATCTAATGGTTCAACAACAGTGGCAAGGTTAAGGTAACACATACTGTTCGTGTGCACTTTAGCATTGCTACATATTCTGATTATGTTGATTGTGATGTGGTACCCATGCAAGCATGCTCCATTTTACTTAGTAGACCATGGCAATTTGATAAAAATTATGTACACCATGGTAGAAAGTATCAGTATACTCTTGTTCATAAGGATAAAAATATAACTTCTCTTCCTATGTCTACTGACCATATTATGAAAGATGGCATTGCTAGAGCTAGTAAAGCAAAACAGAAGCAAAGTGAGAGTGGATATCAGATTGTGGCAAAGGAATTTGAGCAACATAATAAGCCTAATAAACAATCATCTAGTGTTGCATCTGAAATAAAACTGAAGAGTGGTTGTTTACTTGCCACTAAATCTGATATTACTGATTTGGATGTTACTACATCTGTTTGCTATGCTTTTGTATGCAAAGAGGTATTAGTTTCATTCGAGAACATGCCTCCCTCTTTGCCTCCTGCTATCACTAACATTTTGCAGGAGTTCGCTGACGTCTTTCCACAAGACGTGCCACCGGGATTACCACCTATTCAAAGGATTGAGCATCAGATTGACTTAATTCCCGGTGCATCGCTACCCAACCGTGCACCATACCGTACCAATCCAGTGGAGACGAAGGAGATTATGCGTCAAGTACAAGAGCTGCTCGACAAAGGTTATATACGTGAATCTCTTAGTCCTTGTGTTGTTCCTATTATTCTAGTACCGAAAAAGGATGGTACATCTCGTATGTGTGATGATTGTAGAGTCATTAGTAATATTACTATTCGTTATCGTCATCTTCCTAGGCTAGATGATATGCTTGAGGAATTAATTGGCTCTACAATTTTCTCCAAAGTTGATTTGCGTAGTGGATACCATCAAATTCGTATGAAATTGGGAGATGAATGGAAAACAGAATTTAAAACTAAGTTTGGATTATATGAGTGGTTAGTCATGTGATGCGGAGCATCCCACCATCCCCATGGACTCATCGCCAACACCTAAAGCTCCAAAGGGTCCTATGACAAGAGCCCGTGCACGTGCAATCCAAGACGCGGTGACTTCACTCCTACTCGGCTCTCCTTTTGATGTTCATGGAACATGGATGCTACCTCAAACGAAGACCCTATGCATGCTCAGGTACCATGAGGACAGCCTAGAAGATGCTCGTGGTGAAGGGAAAACCCCCATGGAAATGGACATGAAGAAGAACGGACAAGAGCGACAAAAGGAGGCTAGAAAACCCTCCCAGGCCCCGGACATCCGGCCCCTGGAAGTTGGACAGGCACCAAGGCCAAGCTGCGGCAAAGCTACAGGCGCCCGACATCCGGCCCCACCCCAGATATCCGGCACACACCCCCGGAAATCCGGCGACCCAATACCAGAACCGAGCGAGAACCGGCGCCTCCAGCCCGGACATCCGAACCAAGCCCGGACATCCGGACATTCGGCCGCCGCCCCAGACATCCGGCGAGGCACCTGCGTCCACGGCCCTCTGACTAGCTCCTGGCCGGACATCCGGTCCATGTCCTGGACATCCGGCACCCCCGCCACTAGCCGGACATCCGGCGCGTGCCTGCGCGCATGGATGGGCCCGAGGCCCATGTATCCCCCTCTCCCTTTCCCTTTCGTGGGCTAGCACTATATAAACACCTCCCCCTTCTCTCTCTAGGGTTTAGCTTATGTTTAGCATTGGATATTGTTGAGCATAGCTCCATTCACTTCCTTCCCTCGTGGAGAGACACCTCTACGTGAGAAGATCCGAAGCGGATGCCAAGGCCCCTTCTAGGGAAGATCCTACGGGATTATGAAGACCTCACCTCCACGGAGTGAGACGACTACCGGCTACCGTGTATCGTTTGTTTGACTTTGGATCCTTGTATCTTTGCGTATGCTTAAGTGGATTTAGCGGATGTGTGATCGAAGGTCTTCCTTGTGTTCTTGTTTTCTCTTGTGATTTCTCCCTTCTTCCACCTCCAAGTGTGAAAAAGTCGACCACATGGGTGTGCCCCGTATCATATTGGTATCAGAGCCACGTTGATTCACACCTTGGAGTCCTCTCCCCCACTTTCTAGCCAATTTTGTTTTGTTTTTGACCTAATTTCGAAAGTCCCCACAAAAATAGCCATACCAAATTTCTTGGATTCGTTTGATTTGAGGAGATTTTGTTGATTTTGATCCGTGGATTTCATTGTGGACAGGTAGATCTAGCTTTTCCCCACCATTCCCATCATTTTCCTTCGCCAAATCGCCCCAATTTGGCCAAAAAAAATCAAGTTCATCCTCTAGTTCATAGGGATCCTGAGATTGGATCCGGATTCGGGAGGCCCGGACATCCGGCCCGTTGCCTGTACATCCAGCCCGCTAGACATCCGACCCAGGCAGCCCGGACATCCGGCCCCTAGAGAATAGCAAAGTTGTTTTGCCTCCGGTTTTGAAAGATTTTGTTCTTTTCCACCATTTCTTCCGCAAACCTCCGCCATATCTTCCGCAACCCATTTGCATTTGAGATTTTGAGTCGCGGGCATCGCCACTTCCTAAGGTGTTTCGGCTAATTAGGAGTGGTTCTTCATCGACATCGCCGCTCATCATCGCCCCGATTCGTCACCGACAACTCTTCGTTGATACTACACCATAAGCAAGGACGGTAACCACGACGACACTCTTGATATATACCCTTGCCATTTCATTGTTACCCCGAGCCTATTTGCGTTACTTGCCTATCGAGAATAGCCATTGAGTATTGTCGGGCCACGCTACTTGTGCACTTTAGTGATACATACTCCGCATAGCTTCATTTGCATACATATATCTTAGTATCATTTCGGTATCATATTGATATCTTTTTGTTCAAGTAGTACCCGCATACATAATTGATATCTTGGTGTGCACGTCCCGCATTGTGACCATACAAAACATCATTGCAAAAGAAAAGAGAAGCAAAGCTTTTAAGCAAGAGCAAAAGAGCAAAAGAGCAATAGCATCGCAAGCTTCACATAGCATACTTGATCATCTTGGATCACTAGAGCGAGTGACACATGCCTCATACATACATAGCAAGTTGGGCATAGGAAGACGACACGTTTGGTTCCTTTAGGTTGTGCACAAGTGCGTATCACGCCCATTGGAGCAATCGTGCTAGCGTCTCTCTAGTGTTGTGCAACGCGAGCATTTTCCGTGGATTCCACATTTTGGCTCATCCTTGGTTGCACGACCCCAATTTTCTTCCGTGCGTGTGTTTCCGTGTATTCCCATTGCTATTGATCTACATTGTCTCATTTGTGGATTTACGAATCTCTTTCATCATTATTGAATCTTATCTTTCGGATTGCTGAAATTTGTGCGACTATCCTAACCAAGCTACAAAATAAGCCTTATTTGTGTAGGTGTGAGAAGGACGATCTTCGGTACCAATTATACTACTTCCACATTTGCATATTGAGTGATCTTTGATCCATTTTCAAACTCGTCGAACGGTAATTGATATTGTCGTCTCATTCTTCCACTTATATCTACTTGAGTGTTATTTTGGATAGGTCAAGCATCCACAACCCGGCATTTGAGGAGCAAGAGTACGATGAAACCGCCTTCGTCTCCAAGATGCACTTCTTCGGCGCGCAAAAAGCAATGCGCCAATCGCATGACGCTTTGAACGACTGCATCGAGCACCTTGCCACCGACGTTCGCGAATCCGAAGTGCGAACAAGGGACTACCTCGACACCAAGCTGATACGGGGCACGCCCATGTGCGTCGATCTTTGACGAATTGGAGGGGATCTCACGAGGAACACAAAGAACACAAGAGAAACACGAGAGGAAAATCAAACACTCAAGGACAACCTTCGATCACACATCCACTAGAATCACACGAGTACACGAGTTATCGGGTCCATAATCAACAAAAGGATACACGTAACGATAGTCTTCTCACTCCGAAGGAGATGGTCTTGAATCCCGTGGGATCTTCCCTTAGAGGGGCCTTGGCATCGCTTGGATCTTCTCTCAACGGAGGTCAATCTCCTAGGGAGAAGGAAGTGATGGAGCTATGCTCAACAAAAGTCTTTGCCAAACAATAGCTAACCCTAACTTGGAGTGGAGGAGTCTCTTATATAGTGCTAGGGGAAAGAGGGGCGAAGGAGAAGGTACATGGCCACTTGGACCCAAGTCTGCCCGCACAGGGGCCGGATGTCCGGGGCTTCAGTGGTCGGCCAGATGTTCGGGCTTGGGGGCCGGATGTCTGGGCTGGATGGGCTGGATTCCGCTCGGTTCTGTCTTTGTTGGGCCGGATATTCGGGGGCAAGGGCCGGAAATCCGGGGGCTGACCGGATGTCCGAGCTAGGACCGGTTGTCTGGCGCCTGTAGCTTTGCCTTGGCGCTGGTGGAGTTCCCAGGGGCCGGATGTCTAGACTGGTGGCCGGATGTCCGGGGCCTAGGAGGTGACTTGGCCTTCTTTTAGTCCTCTCGTCCATGCGTCTTCGGATCCATCTTCATAGGGACTTGGACTTCACTCCGAACGTCTCCTAGACCATCTTCATTGTACCTGAGCATGCAAAGAGTCTCCGCTTGAGGTAGCATCCAAGTTCCGTGAATATCAAAGGGAGAATCATATAGGAGAGAAGTGATACGGGGCACGCCCGTGTGCGTAGATCTTTTCACACTTGGAGGGGAAAAAAGGGATAAATCACGAGAGAAAATGCAAACTCGTGGACAAACTTCGATCACACATCCACTAAGAACAAGCAAACACACGAGGTAGTTAGATCCACAAACAACGGGCGGATACAAGTAACCGGTAGTTCTTCCTCACTCCAGGGAGGAGGCCTTGAATCTCGTGAGATCTTCCCTCTAGAGGGGCCTTGGCATCACTTGGATCTTCTCCGGTGGAGGGCCACTCCACAAGAGGAGGAAGTAATGGAGCTAAGCTCAACAAAGAGTATTTGCAAAACACAAGCTAACCCTAACACGGAGGTAGAAGAAGGGAATATATAGTCTAGGGGATAAGTGGGGGGTACACGAGCCGTATCTCAATCTGTCTCGCACAGTAGGGGCGGTTGTACCGGAGCTGGTACCGGTTGTACCGGTCTTGAGGCATTAAGCGGAACAACCGGGGTAGTACCGAGCTTGAACCGCACCAGAACAAAAGCTTGGCCCGGCCGGAGCGGTTGTTGGGGCGGTGGTGGACCGGTTGTACCGGGGAGCGGTGGTTGACCGGTTATGGACCAGTTGTACCTCTAATTCCTGGGCTGTTGCAAATCCCTCTCCTTGTTCTTGGTGTCCCTCTTGCTTCCTTCCTTCTTCTTGGTACCTAAGCACACAAAGTGTCTCTTCCTGAGGTAGGATCCACGTTCCGAAAGTATCACATGGGAATTCACTAAGGAGAGATGTCACCTCGGATTCTATGGCACGTGCGCGGGCTCTCGTCAAGGGACCACTTGGAGCTTGAGGTGTTGATGATGGGTCCATGGGGATGTACATGGGATGATCCGCATCATCTCCCCCCTTGTGAGAGATCCGTCCTCGCATCAAGATCTTCAATACCGTGGAACGGAGATAGGTCCGTGACGTTGAACGTGTCGCTCACGTTGTACTTGTCGCATGGAATGTCGATCTTGTAGGCATTGTTGTTGTAGCGCGCCACTACCTTGAATGGTCCATCGGCGCGAGGAAGAACCTTGGACTTGCACTCGGTGGGGAAACGGTCCTTGCGGAGGTGTAGCCACACAAGATCACCGGGCTTGAACACCATGGGGTGCTTGTTGGTGTTGCGCTTGGCGGTGACTCGCTCCATTTGATGTTCGATCGTGCGCCTTGTGTCTTCATGCATTTTCTTGATGTAGCTTGCCCTTGCACTTTCATCCATGTTGACGCGCTCTTGGAGTGGTAGAGGTAGTATGTCCAATGGGGACAACGGGTTGAAGCCATAGACCACTTCAAATGGAGACTTGCCGGTGGTGGCGTGACTTGCGCGATTGTAGGCGTACTCGGCGATGGGGAGGCAATCTTCCCATTCCTTGATGTTCTTCTTGATCAACACGCGAAGTAGGGTAGAAAGTGTCTGGTTCGTCACCTCCGTTTGTCCATCGGTTTGAGGGTGATATGCCGAAGAGAATAGAAGCTTGATACCGAGCTTGGCGCATAGGGTCTTCCAAAAGTAGCTCAAGAATTTGACGTTGCGATCCGAGACAATGGTCTTGGGAATGCCATGTAGTCGCAAGATGTCCCTACAAAAAAAATTTGCAATATGTGAAGCATAGTCTATCTTGTGACATGGAATGAAATGAGCCATCTTGGAAAAGCGAACCACAACTACAAAAACGGAGTCATGGCCATTTTTAGTTCGTGGCAAGCGAAGCACAAAATCCATACTAATGTCTTCCCACGGTTGGAAAGGTATAGGTAGAGGCATATAAAGACCATGGGATTGAGCTTTGGACTTAGCTTTACGGCAAGTCGAGCATCGGTTGGTGAAGCGTGCAACACCACGAAACATCTTAGGCCAAAAGTACTTGTTGGATAGTGTGGCATACGTCTTGTCGCGTCCAAAGTGACCCATAAGTCCTCCACCGTGAGCCTCTTGCAAAAGCAACAAACGAAGAGAAGACTCGGGTATACACAATTTGTTAGCACGCATAAGACAGCCATCTTTCATATAATATTTCTCCCAACAAGTTTTCACTTGGCACTTGGCGTAAGGAGTAGCAAAATAGGCATCATGCGCATACAAGTCTTTGATGTGCTCAAAACCAACAACATTCAATTCAAGTTGAGTAACTAGCATGCATTTGCGGGAAAGAGCGTCCGCCACAACGTTTTCCTTACCATGTATTTGATGACATAAGGGAAGGACTCAATGAATTCACTCCATTTAGCATGTCATTTGTTCAACTTAGTTTGACCCTTTAAATACTTAAGCGTTTCGTGGTCGGTATGGATAACAAACTCATGAGGGCGCAAGTAATGTTCCCACACATGTAGGACTCTCACCAAAGAATATAATTCCTTGTCATAGATGGGGTAGTTAAGTTGAGCGCCGGATAGTTTCTCGCTAAAGTACGCGATAGGACGCTTGTCTTGCATGAGCACACCACCTATTCCATTACCGCTAGCATCACAATGCACTTCAGATGTTTTATCAAAATTGGGCAAAGCAAGCAAAGGTGCATGAGTGAGCAAATTTTGAAGTTCATGGAAAGTGGTGTCTTGTGAAGGACCCCAAATAAATGGTGCATTTTTCTTGCTCAAAGCATGCAGAGATGATGCAATGGTGCTAAAGTCCTTAACAAAACGGCGATAGAAACCGGCTAGTCCTAGGAAGCTACGCACATGTTGCAAGTTTGTTGGTGTGGGCTAAGTTTTAATAGCATCAATCTTAGTTTCATCTACGTGAACGCCCTTCTCAACACCAAAAGTGAATTTCTCCATGTTTGCATAGAGTTATTCTTTCCGAAGGATTTGCAAAACATCACGAACATGTGTAGCATGCTCCTCAAGAGACTTGCTAAAGACAAGAATGTCATCAAAGTAGACCACAACACAATATCCAATGAGTGGTCGCAACACATAATGCATAGCACGCATAAAAGTACCCGCTGCTTTGGATAAGCACATGGGCATAACCAACAATTCATAGAGACCAAATTTTGTCTTAAAAGCAGTTTTCCACTCGTCAACCTCTTGTATGCGGATTTGGTAGTAACCACTTTTTAAGTCAATCCTAGAAAATATAGTGGCACCACTAAGTTCATCAAGCATATCATCTAAGCGAGGAATGGGGTGACGGTATCGAATGGTGATAGCAATGATATGGCGGCAATCGGAACACATGCGCATAGTACCATCATGCTTAGGCACTAGAATAACCGGGACCGCACAAGGACTCAAACTCTCACGTACATGCCCTTTATCTAGGAGTTTTTGTACTTGCCTTTGTATTTCCTTTGTTTCATCGGGGTTGACGCGGTAGGGAGCCTTGTTAGGAAGCGGTGCTCCGGGGATGAGGTCGATGCGGTGTTCAATCCCTCATTTTGGCGGTAGTCCTGGAGGTAGCTCATCGGGGAACACATCCTTGAATTCCTGCAACAACTTAGATAACACAAGAGGAAGATATTGTGAAGGGTTAGTCCGAACGACGTCATCTTTGCACACAAGTACATTGTGAAGAACGGTCGATGGGCTCTCACTCACATCCCTCAAATCTCTTTTAGTGGCTAAAAGAACTATATCTCTCATGTCCCTCATCGTGGAGTCGCTCATTTTTGGCTTGTGGCACTCACTCTCTTTGAGGTGGATCACTCTCTCACTTTTAGCTCCACGATGGGATGTAGCTTGTTTGTCGGCGATGACTTGACTTGGAGTCATTGGTCGTAGCACATATTGGTTGCCCTTCATCTTGAAGCTATATTGATTTGTCCGACCGTTGTGCGTGACGCCACGGTCGAATTGCCAAGGTCTACCAAGTAGGAGGTGGCAAACGGACATTGGAACCACATCACACTCCAAAGTGTCTTCATATGCGCCTATCTTGAAGGAAACTTCCCCGGTGTGGTCAACTTGGTGGGTTCCGGAATCACTAAGCCATTGGACCTTGTAGGGACGAGGGTCCTTTTTCTTGACCAATTGTAGCTTGGAACAAAGGTCTTCACTTGCCAAGTTGTGACAACTCCCTCCGTCGATGATGACCTTGACGGACTTGCCTTGGATGCCCGCCTTGGTCTGGAAGATGTGGCAACGTTGGTCCTCGTCTTCTTGTTGTTGGAGTGTCAAAACTTTGGAGACAACGAGAGCGGGGCTCGAATCGTTGTCGCAAAAGATTTGCGAATCTTCATCTTCAGTCACTTGGCGGTGGATGGCCACTTGTTCCAAAGCTTGCATCTCGTCGTCGCTCATAGAGTCATAGGTGCCATCGTCGAGGAGGATCAAGTTGCGTTTTGTTGGGCATTCGAAGGTCTTGTGGCCTCGCCCTTGGCACGTGAAACACTTGATATTGCTTGTCTTGGCGGTAGCATCCGGTGTTGGGGTAGAGGATTAAGCCCTTGGCTTGTAGGAGCTTGAGGTTGGACGGCTTGACGAAGTCGTCTTGTCCTTGTAGCTTGACTTGTCGCCGGTAGGTGTTGTAGATTTCGGAGTTGAAGGTGTCGTTGTTGTAGTAGCTTGAGCACTTGAGCCGTAGGTGTTGCAGGAGAACTTGGAGTACTTGTAGTCATCTTGCACTTGCCGTTCCGCCTTGGTTGCTTGATGCACAAGTTCTAGGAGGTTGGAGTATGGTTGGAAGTCGGCAATTTTCTTGACTTGGTAGTTGAGGCCATTCAAGAAGCGTGCCATTGTTTGCTCGTCATCTTCCTTGACATTGGCTCGGATCATAGCAATCTCCATCTCTTGGTAGTACTCTTCTACCAACTTGGTGATAGGAGGTTCACCTCTCTCCCTTCATTTGGGCCCACGTCGTGATAGGAGGTTCACCTCTCTCCCTTCTTCGCTCAATCACTTGTTCCCACCAGATAAGGACATAGTCGTGGAACTCAAGGGAAGCCATGGCTATCTTCTTCTCTTCATCATAGTTGTGTAGGCGAAAGATCTTGTCAACTTTGAGTTGTTGGAGTTTCTTGAAGAGATCCCGGTTGTAGTGTGTCGGCACAAAACGAGCTCGCATGAGATCCTTCATTTGGGCCCAAGTGGTGATAGGAGGTTCACCTCTCTCCCGTCTTCTCTCAATAACTTGTTCCCACCAAATAAGGACATAGTCTTGGAACTCAAGGGAAGCCATGGCGATTTTCTTTTCTTCATCATAGTTGTGGAGACGAAAGATCTTGTCAACCTTGAGAGCCCATGACAAGTAGTCTTCGGGATCATTGCTTCCGGAAAACTTTGGCATTGTGAACTGGAGCTTGCCGAAGCGTTGTTCATCATTGTGGTAGTGATGCTGAAATCCTTGTCTTGGAGGTGGATCTTCATTGTCATTGCCTTGAGCGTGTTGACGTTGATCTTGTTCGTGCTCATCTTCATGGTCGGGTTCAACACGATGATCTTGAGGACGGCGACGCGGTGGACGCACTCGGTTGCGCCTTTCGTGAAGCTCCTCTTGGCGATTGGCTTCTTCTTGTCGTTGTCGGCGAAGTTCTTCTTGTTGTGCTTGGCGAAGTGCTTCTTGCTCATGGTGAGCTTGGCGGTTGCGCTCCTCCAAGGCACGAGTAGCTTCTTGCAAAGCGCGATGTGCCTCAAGCGCTCGTTCATGACGACGATGTTGTTCATCTTCTCGGCGTCGTTGTTCTTGATCTTGGCGTTGTTGTTCTTGCTCCAATGCATCTTGCTCTTGTTGGCGGCGACGTTCTCGAGCGCGGGCGCGATCTTGAAGTCCATTGCCATGGAATGGATTGTCTTGACGGTGACGACCTTGTGGAGAACTTGGGCCAGAGTGTTCGTCTTGGTGATGAACACGTGCTCGCCGGGGGCTTGCATCGGAAGAGTACTCCGATGAGTGTCGGCTTGAGCGCCGTCTTGACGTAGTCGAAGTAGAGGGAGCACGGTTGACCATCAAGGACCGAAGTTCCTCCATTTGGCTTGATAGCTTGGTGTCGAGGTAGTCCCGTGTGCGCGCCTCGGATTCGCGCAAGTCGGTGGGGAGGTTGTCGATGCGGTCATTCAAGGCATGTTGCGCTTGAGTAATTGCCTTGTTTGCACCGAAGAAGTGCAACTTGGTGACGTGGGTGGTCGCGTCATCGTCGTTCTCCTCGAATGTCGGGTTCGACATGATGTTCCTATCCATAGCACTCAAGAAGATGTAAGTGGAAGAGTGAGAAGACAATACCAATTACCGTTCCAAAAGTTGAGAGTGGATCAAGTTCACTCAATGTGCAAGCATGAAAGTAGTAGAATTGGTACCGAAGAATGTCCCTCTCACACCTACACAAGTAAAGCTTATGGAGTAGCTTGGTTAGGATGGTGGCACAAAAATTCAAGCAATTCGAGAATAAGATTCAATCAAGTTGAAATAGATCCGCAAATTCGTAAATGAGACGAGGTAGGTTTCTAGCAATGAGTAAGCACGGAAACACACACGTATAGGAAAGTGGTATTGTAACACCAAAAAAATGAGCGCAAAATGTGGAAGCCACGGTAAGCTCAAGGTGCACAATAGTGGAGAGACGCTAGCACGATTGCACGAATGGGCGCGATACGGACTTGTGCACACCTATGCGAAGCAAAACTAGACGTCTTCCTATACCCAACTTTTGCTATTTATGTGGTTGGCACAAAATCTCTCGCTCAAATGATCGAATATGATATGCAACTTGCGATGCTATTGCTCTTTTGCTTTTGCTTGAAAGCTTTTCTTTGCTTCTCCTTAGGAGAATGATATTTGGAATGATCACTATGCGGGATGTGCACACGAATATAGCAATGATGTATGCGGGTACTATTGTAACACAAAAGGAGATAAGATGATAAATGCACGCTATTTGTAGCTATGCGGAGTATGTATCACTAAAGTGCACAAGTAGTGTAGCCCGGCAATACTCAATGGCTAGTCTCGATAGGTAAGTAACGCAAATAGGATCGGGTTAACAATGTAATGGCAAGGGTATATGTCGAGAGTGTCGCCGCGGTTACCGTCCTTGCTTACGGTTGGTGTCAATGAAGATGTGGTAGGCGACGAATCGGGGCGATGATGAGCAGCGGCGTTGTCGATGTAGAACCATTCCTAATTAGCCGAAACAGCTTAGGAAATGGAAACCGCAACTCAAAATCTCAAAGAAAAATTTGATGAAGTCAAATGGTGGTAAAACCCAGATGAGGATCTCGGGCACGTCGATGGCTTCAAAACGAGCCAAGGAACACTCAAATTGGAGTTCGGGAGTAGAAGTTATGTGCAAAACAAGAATCAGCCTTAGTCAGGAACTGGGAGGGGCAGTTGTACCGCTCCTGGAGTGTCCTGGAGTTATCGGAACTGGGAATTAGCGGTTGTACCGCATGTACGGGCGGCTGTACCGCACCTGGGCGGAACTGCAGGTCCGAATCCGCGGGTTAGAAGAAAAATTCGGTCGATTTTGCGGAAGAAAATGATGGGAATGATAGGGCAAAGCTAGATCCACTTGTCCACTACGAGATCCATGGATCACAATCAACAAAATGTCCTCAAATGCAACAAATCCAAGAAATATTTGGTATGTCTATTTTTGTGGGGATTTTCGAAATTAGGTCAAATCAAAGCAAAAATTGGCTAGAAAATGGGGGGGGGAAGACTCCAAGATGTGAATCAACGTGGCTCATGATACCAATATGATACGGGGCATGCCCGTGTGCGTAGATATTTTCACACTTGGAGGGGAAAAAAGGGATAAATCACGAGAGAAAACGCAAACTCATGGACAAACTTCGATCACACATCCACTAAGAACAAGCAAACACACGAGGTAGTTAGATCCACAAACAATGGGCGGATACAAGTAACCGATAGTTCTTCCTCACTCCAGGGAGGAGGCCTTGAATCTCGTGAGATCTTCCCTCTAGAGGGGCCTTGGCATCACTTGGATCATCTCCGGTGGAGGGAAACTCCACAAGAGGAGGAAGTAATGGAGCTAGGCTCAACAAAGAGTATTAGCTAAACACAAGCTAACCCTAACACGGAGGTAGAAGAAGGGAATATATAGTCTAGGGGATAAGTGGGGGGTACACGAGCCGTAACTCAATCTGTCTCGTACAGTAGGGGCGTTTGTACCGGAGCTGGTACCGGTTGTACCGGTCTTGAGGCATTAAGCGGAACAACCGGGGCAGTACCGGGCTTGAACCGCACCAGAACAGAAGCTTGGCCCGGCCGGAGCGGTTGTTGGGGCAGTGGTGGACCGGTTGTACCGGGGAGCGGTGGTTGACCGGTTATGGACCGGTTGTACCTCTAATTCCAGGGTTGTTGCAAATCCATCTCCTTGTTCTTGGTGTCCCTCTTGCTTCCTTCCTTCTTCTTGGTACCTAAGCACACAAACTGTCTCTTCCTGAGGTAGGATCCACGTTCCGAAAGTATCACATGGGAATTCACTAAGGAGAGATGTCACCTCGGATTCTATGGCACGTGCGCGGGCTCTCGTCAAGGGACCACTTGGAGCTTGAGGTGTTGATGATGGGTCCATGGGGATGTACATGGGATGCTCCGCATCAAGAAGTCACCTCGTTTGCAATGGAACGTGCACGGGCTCTCGTCATGGGTCCTTTCGTAGCTTGAGGTGTTGGTGATGGGGTCCATGGGGGTGATCATGGGATGCTCCGCATCATCTCCCCCCCCCTGCGAGAGATCCGTCCTCGGATCAAGATCTTCATCACCATGGAAAGGGGATATGTCCGTGACGTTGAAGGTGTCGCTCATGTTGTACTTGTCGCGTGGAATGTCGATCTTGTAGGCATTGTTGTTGTAGCGTGCCAACACCTTGAAGGGACCGTCGGCTCGAGGGAGTAGCTTTGACTTGCGTTCGTTGGGGAAGCGGTCCTTGCGAAGGTGTAGCCACACAAGATCACCGGGCTTGAACACCATGGGGTGCTTGTTGATGTTGCGCTTGTTGGTGACGCGTTCCGCTTGACGTTCAATCCTGCGTCTCGTATCTTCATGCATCCTCTTGATGTAGCTTGCCCTTGCACTTGCGTCCATGTTGACGCGCTCTTAGAGAGGTAGAGGTAGGATGTCCAATGAGGACAAAGGATTGAAGCCGTAGACCACTTCGAACGGAGACTTGTCGGTGGTGGAGTGACTTGCGCGGTTGTAGGCGTACTCGGCGATGGGGAGGCAATCTTCCCATTCCTTGATGTTCTTCTTGATCAACACGCGAAGTAGGGTAGAAAGCGTCCGGTTCGTCACCTCCGTTTGTCCATCGGTTTGAGGGTGATATACCGAAGAGAAAAGAAGCTTGATTCCGAGCTTGGCGCGTAGGGTCTTCCAAAAGTAACTCAAGAACTTGACGTCGCGATCCGAGACAATGGTCTTGGGGACGCCATGTAGCCGCAAGATGTCCCTACAAAAGAGATTGGCAATATGTGAAGCATCGTCTATCTTGTGACATGGAATGAAGTGAGCCATTTTGGAAAAGCGGTCCACAACGACAAAAATGGAATCATGGCAAGTTTTAGTTCATGGCAAGCCAAGCACAAAGTCCATACTAATGTCTTGCCAAGGTTGGAACGGTATTGGAAGAGGCATATAAAGACCATGGGATTGAGCTTTTGACTTAGCTTTGCGGCATGTCGAACACCGGTTGGTGAGGCGTGCAACATCACGAAACATCTTGGGCCAAAAATACTTGTTGGATAGTGTGGCATACGTCTTGTTGCGTCCAAAGTGACCCATAAGTCCTCCACCGTGAGCCTCTTGCAAAAGCAACAAACGAAGAGAAGACTCGGGTATACAATGTTTGTTAGCACACATAAGATAGCCATCTTTCATATAGTAGTTCTCCCAACAAGATTTCACTTGACATTAGGATACGGAGTAGCACAAGAAACATCATGCTCATACCAATCTTTAATATGCTCAAAACCAATAACATTCAATTCAAGTTGAGTAACTAGCATGCATTTGCGGGAAAAGGCATCTGCCAGAATGTTTTCCTTACCCTTAATGTATTTGATGACATAAGGGAAAGACCCAATAAATTCACTCCATTTAGCATGTTGCTTGTTCAACTTGGTTTGTCCTTTTAAGTACTTGAGTGTTTCATGGTCGGTATGGATAACAAGCTCATGAGGTCGCAAGTAATGTTCCCACACATGTAAAACTCTCACCAAACCATACAATTCTTTGTCATAGATGGGGTAGTTAAGTTGAGCGCCGGATAGTTTCTCGCTAAAGTACGCAATAGGATGCTTCCCTTGCATAAGCACACCACCTATTCCACTACCACTAGCATCACAATGCACTTCAAATGTTTTATCAAAGTTGGGAAAAGCAAGCAAAGGTGCATGGGTGAGCAAATTTTTAAGTTCATGGAATGCGGTGTCTTGTGGAGGACCCCAAATAAATGGTGCATTCTTCTTACTCAAAGCATGGACAGGAGATGCAATAGTGCTAAAGTCTTTGACAAAGCGGCGATAGAAACCGGCTAGTCCTAAAAAACTACGCACTTGTTGCAAATTTGTTGGTGTGGGCCAAGTTTTAGTAGCATCAATCTTAGTTTCGTCTACTTGAACGCCCTTAGAAGATACTACAAAACCTAGGAAAACTTCCTTCTCAACACCAAATGTGCATTTCTCCATGTTTCCATAGAGTTGTTCTTTCCTAAGGATTTGTAAAACATCACGAACATGTGTAGCATGCTCCTCAAGAGACTTGCTAAAGACAAGAATATCATCAAAATATACCACAACACAATATCCTATGAGGGGTCGCAAAACATAGTGCATAACACGCATGAAAGTACCCGGTGCTTCGGATAAGCCCATGGGCATAACCAACCATTCATAGAGACCGAATTTAGTCTTGAATACGGTTTTCCACTCGTCACCCTCTTGTATGCGAATTTGGTAGTAACCACTTTTTAAGTCAATCTGAGAAAATATAGTGGCACCACTAAGTTCATCTACCATATCATCTAAGCGAGGAATGGGATAACGGTATCGAATGGTGATAGCATTGATAGGGCGGCAATCGGAACACATGCGCATACTACGATCTTGCTTAGGCACTAGTATCACCGGAACCGCACAAGGACTCAAACTCTCACGTACATGCCCTTTATCTAGGAGGTTTTGGACTTGCCTTTGTATTTCCTTTGTTTCTTCGGGGTTGACGCGGTAGGGAGCCTTGTTAGGAAGCGGTGCTCCGGGGATGAGGTCGATCCCTCGTTTTGGTGGTGGTCCCGGAGGTAGCTCATTGGGAAAAACATCTTGGAATACCTGCAACAAATTAGATAACACAAGAGGAAGATGTTGTGAAGGGTTAGTCCGAACGACGTCATCTTTGCACACAAGTACATAGTGAAGAACGGTCGATGGGCTCTCCCTCACATCCCTCAAATCTCTTTTGGTGGCTAAAAGAACTATATCTCTCATGTCCCTCGTCGTGGAGTCGCTAATTTTTGGCTTGTGGCACTCACTCTCTTTTAGGTGGATCACTCTCTCACTTTTATCTCCACGATGGGATGAAGCTTGTTTGTCGGCGATGGCTTGACTTGGAGTCATTGGTCGGAGCACATATTGCTTGCCCTTCATCTTGAAGCTATATTGATTTGTCCGACCATTGTGTGTGACTCCACGGTCAAATTTCCACGGTCTACCAAGTAGGAGGTGGAAACCGAACATTGGAACCACATCACACTCCAAAGTGTCTTCATAAGCTCCTATCTTGAAGGAAACTTCCACGGTGTGGTCAACTTGGAGGGTTCCGGAATCAGTTAGCCATTGGACCTTGTACCGACGAGGTTGCTTTTTCTTGACCAAGTGTAGCTTGGAACAAAGGTCCTCACTTGCCAAGTTATGGCAACTCCCCCCGTCGATGATGACCTT